>OX458967.1:5000-5005000 GCA_949774945.1 Hoplodrina ambigua
CACGTACAGAACAAGTTGAGGCTGAAGAAGCTAATTGTACTGGTGTCGTTGGATATAGAGGGAGCGTTCGATAGTGCCTGGTGGCCGGCTATTAGGGTCAGACTGGCTGAGGAACAGTGCCCGGTTAACACCAGGAGGCTACTAGATAGCTACCTCGACAGTAGGAAAGTAAGTGTTCGTTATGCCGGGGAGGTATGCTCAAAAGAAACAAACAAAGGCTGTGTCCAAGGGTCAATCGGTGGTCCTATCCTGTGGAACCTCCTCCTAGACCCACTGCTGCAGGAGTTGGAACGGCGTGGAAATTTTGTCCAGGCGTTCGCGGATGACATCGTTCTCGTCGTGGATGGCGATACGGCAGCTGAAGTCACCAGGATCACCAACGCAGCCCTTGCCCATGTCCGGGACTGGGGAGTCAGGAACAAGCTCAAGTTCGCACCGCACAAAACTTGTGCGATGATTGTAACAAACAAGCTCAAGTACGACACCCCAGTCCTGAATATGGGCGGGGTTGACATTGGTATGGTAAAGAGCATGAAGCTGCTGGGACTCACCATTGATGAGAAACTCACCTTCAACGAGCACACGGCGAACGCCTGCAAGAAGGCGGCAAATATCTATAAACAGCTTTCCCGCGCCGCTAAAGTGAGTTGGGGACTAAATCGTGAGGTCATACACACTATTTATACTGCAACAATAGAACCGATCATCACGTACGCAGCTGGCGCCTGGGCTCCCGCTACCGCTAAGCTGGGAATACGGAAGAAGCTGGGCTCTGTCCAACGAGGTTTCGTCCAGAAGCTCTGCAAATCCTACCGTACTGTCTCTCTCAACTCAGCGCTGGTACTCTCCGGGATACTTCCTCTAGATCTCCGCATACAAGAGGCAGCTGCCATGTATGAAGCGAGGAGAGGGTCATCACGGTTTGTGCCTGGTGATAGAGAGATTGAGGGTATGGTACGGTTTGCAGAAACCCCTCATCCAGCAAAACAAATGTCCCTGGAGTTCACGTGCCTCGCCGATCAACAGCAGGTAGACGACAACAACGTGCAGACAGTGCGAATATTCACTGACGGCAGCAAGATTGAGGGGAAAGTCGGAGCCGCATTATCTCTATGGGATAATGTCGGTGAAGTCCAGAACCTCAAACTCAGCCTCGCCGCGTACTGCACGGTCTACCAGGCGGAACTTCTGGCCATTTGCAAAGCAACGGACGTCATCCTCAAACGCAAAGAGACGAGTTATGGTGTGTATAGCGACTCAATGTCAGCATTGCAGACGCTTGCAAATCATGGCTCGCTCCATCCCCTGGCGGTTCGCGCGCGAGCCAATCTGGCTAAAGCCTTGGAACAGAGCAAAGTTGTAACTCTGTTCTGGATCAAGGCCCACGCGGACCTGCCTGGGAATGAGCGTGCGGACGAGCTGGCGAAGGAGGCAGCATTATCGTCGCGGAGGAAGCCGGACTACGACCAGTGTCCGATATCATTCATCAGAAGTCAGATCCGCATGGGATCACTCGATGAATGGAATCGGAGATACGTGTCTGGCGAGACGGCCTCCGTGACGAGGATGTTCTTTCCAGACGCCATTGCGGCATTCCGTATTGTAAAACAGGTGCGGCCAACAGGCGTTCTCACACAAGTACTGACGGGGCACGGTGGTTTCTCTGAATATTTGAACCGCTTCAAATGTAAGGAGAGCCCATCGTGCGCCTGTGACCCTAGCGTGACGGAAAATGTCCAGCATATCCTGTTAGACTGCCCGATCTTCAGCAGGCAACGATATGAAGTAGAGCGTGAACTGGACATAGAACTGACTAGGGACAGCGTGAGGGAAGTGATGATGAGCAAAAGCCGTCAGATATTCTTGACGTACTGCGAAAATGTGGCCACAAGCGTAATAAATAGAAATAAATGTTATTAAAAACTATGTTTCCTTTATATTGTGTATATAAATAAGAAGCATAGGAAAATAGTATATAAAAGTAATTGTAAGCAGTAGACTAAGAAAATAATTATGTAAGCAAAATAGAATAAGATTGTAGATGTAAGCATTCCCTGTATTGTAAAATTATAGAACAATAGAATAAGCATGTACTTACGGCAGGTTAGGTATGACAGCATACAAATTAAAGAAATGGTCGTAGTAAAATTATTTACCCATCACACATTAAGAAATGTAAATAAAGATAAAACGTAGATTAGCATTAAAAGTGGGAGTCCCACCCACTAGAATGTCTGGAGAGGGATGCGAGAAAGAACTAGTATGTAGCATGAGAGTACGAGAGGCACAATAGCGAGAACTGGTATGAACGTGAGTAGATATTATAGGCGCCATAAACATGGCGGTTTTGGCACAAAAAAAAAAAAAAAAAAAAAAAAAAAAAAAAAAACCTAACCTAACCTAACCTAACCTAACCTAACCTAACCTAACCTAACCTAACCTAACCTAACCTAACCTAACCTAACCTAACCTAACCTAACCTAACCTAACCTAACCTAACCTAACCTAACCTAACCTAACCTAACCCAACCTGAGCTAACCCCAGTCTGCTTCCGTCTGCGACAGCGAACAGCACGAATTTGTTACGCTCTGCGCAAAATAAATCGAAAAAATAGGTTTTCAAAGTGATACAGTGACGTGCGTGGTACCAAAATTTGCGCCTCGGTCTGGCGCACACGACTGAGCAATCCTCGCATTCGAACAACTGTGTTGTGAAAAGTTTTCCAACGAAAACCGGAAAAGTGTCACTTTTAAAAGCTTTGGAAGGCCATAACTTGGTGTAATTACCCAATATCACGAGTTTTGTTTTGACCATATTGTGGGGCCCCCCAAGGCCTACAATCGCACGCCTCAGCCGGAAAAATCCGCCCACGAACTTTAAAGAAAATTGCGAAATACCGGAAAAATAACCTCAAAACACAACCACGAGGTCATTGAAATCGACGAAGCAGACACCCCAAATTTTACGACAAGAAAGAAGACATCGTGCCCAACTATTGGACCCCTTAAACGGATTTTTACCGCCAATAGGGAAAAGGTACCGATAATTTGAAATTATTAATTCTTCAAACTTCAAGACCCCCTATCGCAAAATCTACAGCGACGACCCCGTCAAATTTAAGACGAATCAGTTGCGCGCTTGCAAGAGGAAGATATCCAGCCTGGAAGAAAAATTTTTAGGCGCCGTTTAAGCTAGATTTTTGAGATTTTCTGAATTTTTCACTTTTTTTCAAAAGTTTCAGTCATTTTCTCGAAATTTCAAAAACTTTTTAGTTTATCTCCTAGGCCCATAATTGTATTAATTTAATCAGTTTTTTCTAGAATTTTATCTAACTTGGTTTCAAAGTTATTAAATTTTTTATCATTTTTTGTAATTAAATAAAAATAGCACATAATAAATAAATTTTGACTATAGGATTGCCTTCCAAACGTGTCTTCCAGATAGTTTAAGCCCAAACTTGGGCCCAGTAACTCCGGGAACGAAGAAAATAGACTTTTTCGGCCATTTTGGTTTTTTGGTTCTAAAATTAAAACGCTTATATCTCCGGAGTTATTGAGCTTAGAAACCTAGGGTTTTCACCGTACCCTGCGTAATAATAGGGGCAACATTTTGTGTTTACTTTCAGGAATTTTCAGGACCTGAAAATTTTCAGTGCTGAAAATATTTTCGACGGATAGAGAGAGTCGGGCCAGGTGCCGCATTCGAAACCGCACTTCGCTAGGACAAATGGTTACGGAGCTACAGCCAATTAAATTCGGCTTTTGACAGCTGGGCGGCCATTTTGGAAAAGTTTGAGTTTCCATAACTCCGGACCCGGTGGTCCGGGAGGGTTGCGGATTTCACAGTGACACTTGGGGGGACAACCTCTACCCGATCTACCTGTTTTCAGACCAATCGGCGCCGAGAATTTTCAGGCTCCTGAAAACCATTGCGCACGTCGGGGCAGGACGAGCCGATCAGAACAAGCCCAAACACGGTAGTTCTGCGACCACGGGAAGGCAAGTTGTACCGGTTTGAGGGACGGCTTTGACAGTTCCAGAACTGTCAAACCATTTTTCGGCACCGGATAACTCCCGAACCGGGGGTCGTGGAGCGCCCGGATTTTCTTTGGGGGCATTCACCGGATCTTCCCTATCCGACACGTGCGTTTTCAGGAGCTTTCAGGACCTGAAAAAATTTAGGCCTGAAACCTGCCCCACTGGATAGATCTCGGCGAGCCCATTCAGGAAAGCCCAAGCACGGTGATACTCGGGCGAACGGCTCGGGAGAAAACCACTGATAACCGGATTACGGCCGCCATCTTGTTTTGGTAACCGAAACTTCGGGCCGGGTTTTCTCGGGAACCCTTCGAGCTAGGGTACTCGTGTTTGGGTTCATTGGAGAGGGCTCGGGGAGACCTACCCAGTGGAAGGTAGAGTTTGACTCTACGTAGAGTCAAAAAATTTTTCTTGACTCTATATAAAATTTTTGACGCAGCTGGGTTCCTGGGAGCTCCTTGACACCAGATCTAGGTCTGGACCCCAGTATATGTATAATTAAATTGACAGAGCCGCGCTCTTATAAACTGTATCTGTACGGTACTTTAACAGTACGACTCAATTCCCTCTTGGGAACTTGAACACGCGACGTGACCACATTCTCGCAGAGGAAGCTCACACACCTTACTATTCCCGGAAATCTCCGTCTCTCCAAAACTTCGGTTCGTTTTAAAACGTACCATTTTCGGAGTCGATAGAGTCACCTGGGAAAAAACACTTTTAAATATATCTGGGCACTTGCCGTATGCGTGGAGCTTTTGCTTATTTTTAATTTCGTATTACTTTCTTTTACTTTTACCTTTAAGTTCTTTACTTTTACTTTATTATTTATTTATACACCCAAGACTGGGGTATCCTTTACAATACTCCACTGACGTTGAGCCAAAACAACTCTTCATACCAGGAAGATGATGGGCTATAGGACTCCTGTTAAAAAGGCAACGTCGCAGGTCCCGCCAAACAGAAGCCCACAGGAGGCTGGATCCTCCACGCAACACAGCGTACGTAGAAGTGTGGGTGAATGGGAGGCGGGCCGGAAAGAACCGCGAGTATCAAGTTCGCCGACAAAAACCGGAATGGAGCCGAAACCGGTAACGAAGTCGCCCACCTTGACCAAGGGAACATCTATGGTCGTACAGATCGACAGTCCACCTGTCCCGCTTACCAGCGCATGGAGCCCCATGACCGCTGAGGCTAAGAAGTGCCTCATAATAATTAAACAAAAACTGGCACTCTCAAAGAACATAAAGCGAGAGATAAAAGAAGACATCAAGATCCAGGTGGACAGGCTTTTTGTCTTGGTCAAGGAGGCCGAGGCAGACAAGGCGAAATCCCACTCGGGAAGAGCCGTAAAAACAACAGACACAAAGAGTTCTGAGACTGCCCCCTCTCCCCCCCCCTGTTCAGTGCCGGGGGGCGGGGAGGGAGGAGTCATGAAGGCGGAAACAGAGTCTCTCAGGTTGGTGCTGGAAGAGCACAGCAAGAAGCTCGCCGAAAGCAACGAGATGATGGCCCGACTGAAAGAAGCACTGCACACTAGCCAAGAAAATATTGAGAAAGTCTCATATGCTAGTGCAGCGGCAAGTCAGTCGGAAAATCCACCGCCTAGGCAAGCTGCTCTCCACTCCATTGCAATAACCACAGAGGATGAGAGCACAACGGGAGAAGGAGTCCTGGCAAAGATAAGGGAGGCGGTGAACGCAAAGGACGGCTGGATCACAGTGGACAGAGTTCGAAAAACGAAAAACCGGAAGGTTATAATGAGCTTTAAAACCAAAGACGACAGAGACAAAGTCAAGGACAGACTAAATAAAAATGGAACCGACCTCACCGTGGAGGAAGTTAAAAACAGGGACCCGTTGTTGGTCCTTAAAGACGTACTATCAGTCAACACTGACGAGGACGTCGTTAGGGCCCTCCGAAACCAGAACCCGGGGATTTTTGACGGCCTTGACGGTGAGGCGGACAGGGTAGCAGTCAAATTCAGGAAGAGAGCCAGAAATCCGCACACTGGACATATAGTGCTCAGTGCCTCGCCCAGTGTTTGGAGGCGGGTAATGGAGAGAGGACACGTGTACATCGACTTGCAAAGAATCAGGGCAGAAGACCAGAGCCCACTCCTCCAGTGCTCGCTTTGCCTGGGATACGGGCACAGCAGACGCCTATGCACTGAAACCCTAGAGAAGTGCAGCCACTGTGGCGGACCGCACTTAAAAAGGGACTGCGCGGAATCGCTGGCAGGCTCATCGCCCTCATGCTGCAACTGCATCCACGCAAAGCTGGACAGAACCGACCACAATGCATTTAGCACGGACTGCGCCATCAGAAAAAAATGGGACGCAATAGCAAGAACAGCCATAGCCTACTGCTAAGGTGGTCCCAACGAATACTCCTGTCCAACGAACAGCAAGACCATACCGTGTGGCCCAAGCAAATCTTCAGCGTAAGGAACTGGCAACCACCGAACTCTTCTTAGAGGCCAGTGAACGGAAGATCGCATGGGCGCTGATTCAGGAGCCGTATGTGGGGGCGAGGCTAAGTATGAAGAACTACCGGGGTGCGAGAATCTACCAGTGCGAGGACGATGGAAGTGGGAGGGTGAAGGCGGCAATAGCCGTCATTGATGATGACCTGGACGTCATCCCCCACCCGAAACTCACCACAAACAACATCGTCGTGGTGGGGATCCGGACCAAAGCCTGGGAAATCGCAGTAGTCTCATACTACTTCGAGCCGGACCAACCAATAGGGCCATACCTGAACCAGATCGCCCAGATCAAATCGGAAGCGGCCAACGGTGGATTGCTGATCGGTGGTGACGCAAACGCAAAGAGTGCCTGGTGGGGCAGCACGATCGAAGACCCCAGGGGCGAAGAAATGTCCGGGACCCTGGAAGAGTTGGAGCTTCAGGTACTGAACACTGGCGACACGCCCACATTTTACACAATTAGAGGTGGTAGAGCGTACAAAAGCCATGTGGACGTCACGGCATGTTCGCTTAATTTATTTGACCTGGTAGACGGCTGGCGGGTCGACACGTTAGCAACGTCCTCGGACCACAACACGATATTTTTTAACCTTAACGTGAAAAGGGAAAAAGGGATGAACATTATTAGAACTACAAGAATTTTCAATACTAAAAAAGCAAACTGGGACAAATTTAGGACAAAATTTAGCGAATTAAAAGAAACAAACAATTTAAACTTAGATAATATAAAACAAATAAGCAATAAAGATAAATTAGAAGAATTAGTAATTTTATATAGAGAATCAATATTAGAAGCATGTAGTCAATCAATTCCCAAAATTAACACTAAAATTAAACCCACCTTCCCGTGGTGGTCCGAGGAGCTCGCAACGATGAGAAAGGACGTGACGAGGAAAAAGAATCGAATTCGTAATGCCGCACCGGTCCGGAGAGCGATGGTCGTCGACGAGTACCTGAAAGCGAAACAAGAGTACGAGATCCAAGCCAAGAAAGCCCAAGTCACCAGTTGGAAGGAGTTTTGTCAGAAGCAAGACCGTGAAGGAGTTTGGGAGGGTATCTACAGGATCATCGGCAGGACTACCAGGAGACAAGAAGACTTGACCCTATCCTGCGATGGAGCATACCTAAACCCAAAAGAATCGGCAGCCCTACTTGCAGATACATTCTATCCCAAGGACATGGAAGAAAAGGACAACGCAGACCACAGACGAATCAGAGAAGCAGCCAGACGCGTAAACGAATGGGTCCATGATGAATATCATGACCCACCTTTTACGTCTCTGGAGCTGAAGACCGCAGTGGCTGGTTTCAATCCTAAGAAGGCACCAGGAGGGGATGGATTAACATCTGATATCTGCAGTCGAGCTATCTACCAGGACCTGGACGCATTCCTTGCCCTCTATAACAAATGCCTAGAACTGGCACATTTCCCGGACATCTGGAAAGAGGCTACGGTGGTGGTCCTCCGAAAACCGGGCAAGGATAATTACCAGAGCCCCAAGTCATATAGACCGATAGGTCTATTGCCGGTCTTGGGAAAGGTCCTGGAGAGGATGATAGTAGCGCGAATAAAATGGCAGCTAGTGCCGCGGCTTAGTACTCGCCAGTTTGGCTTTATGCCCCAGAGAAGCACCGAGGACGCCCTCTATACGCTAATGAAACACGTACAGAACAAGTTGAGGCTGAAGAAGCTAATTGTACTGGTGTCGTTGGATATAGAGGGAGCGTTCGATAGTGCCTGGTGGCCGGCTATTAGGGTCAGACTGGCTGAGGAACAGTGCCCGGTTAACACCAGGAGGCTACTAGATAGCTACCTCGACAGTAGGAAAGTAAGTGTTCGTTATGCCGGGGAGGTATGCTCAAAAGAAACAAACAAAGGCTGTGTCCAAGGGTCAATCGGTGGTCCTATCCTGTGGAACCTCCTCCTAGACCCACTGCTGCAGGAGTTGGAACGGCGTGGAAATTTTGTCCAGGCGTTCGCGGATGACATCGTTCTCGTCGTGGATGGCGATACGGCAGCTGAAGTCACCAGGATCACCAACGCAGCCCTTGCCCATGTCCGGGACTGGGGAGTCAGGAACAAGCTCAAGTTCGCACCGCACAAAACTTGTGCGATGATTGTAACAAACAAGCTCAAGTACGACACCCCAGTCCTGAATATGGGCGGGGTTGACATTGGTATGGTAAAGAGCATGAAGCTGCTGGGACTCACCATTGATGAGAAACTCACCTTCAACGAGCACACGGCGAACGCCTGCAAGAAGGCGGCAAATATCTATAAACAGCTGTCCCGCGCCGCTAAAGTGAGTTGGGGACTAAATCGTGAGGTCATACACACTATTTATACTGCAACAATAGAACCGATCATCACGTACGCAGCTGGCGCCTGGGCTCCCGCTACCGCTAAGCTGGGAATACGGAAGAAGCTGGGCTCTGTCCAACGAGGTTTCGTCCAGAAGCTCTGCAAATCCTACCGTACTGTCTCTCTCAACTCAGCGCTGGTACTCTCCGGGATACTTCCTCTAGATCTCCGCATACAAGAGGCAGCTGCCATGTATGAGGCGAGAAGAGGGTCATCACGGTTTGTGCCTGGTGATAGAGAGATTGAGGGTATGGTACGGTTTGCAGAAACCCCTCATCCAGCAAAACAAATGTCCCTGGAGTTCACGTGCCTCGCCGATCAACAGCAGGTAGACGACAACAACGTGCAGACAGTGCGAATATTCACTGACGGCAGCAAGATTGAGGGGAAAGTCGGAGCCGCATTATCTCTATGGGATAATGTCGGTGAAGTCCAGAACCTCAAACTCAGCCTCGCCGCGTACTGCACGGTCTACCAGGCGGAACTTCTGGCCATTTGCAAAGCAACGGACGTCATCCTCAAACGCAAAGAGACGAGTTATGGTGTGTATAGCGACTCAATGTCAGCATTGCAGACGCTTGCAAATCATGGCTCGCTCCATCCCCTGGCGGTTCGCGCGCGAGCCAATCTGGCTAAAGCCTTGGAACAGAGCAAAGTTGTAACTCTGTTCTGGATCAAGGCCCACGCGGACCTGCCTGGGAATGAGCGTGCGGACGAGCTGGCGAAGGAGGCAGCATTATCGTCGCGGAGGAAGCCGGACTACGACCAGTGTCCGATATCATTCATCAGAAGTCAGATCCGCATGGGATCACTCGATGAATGGAATCGGAGATACGTGTCTGGCGAGACGGCCTCCGTGACGAGGATGTTCTTTCCAGACGCCATTGCGGCATTCCGTATTGTAAAACAGGTGCGGCCAACAGGCGTTCTCACACAAGTACTGACGGGGCACGGTGGTTTCTCTGAATATTTGAACCGCTTCAAATGTAAGGAGAGCCCATCGTGCGCCTGTGACCCTAGCGTGACGGAAAATGTCCAGCATATCCTGTTAGACTGCCCGATATTCAGCAGGCAACGATATGAAGTAGAGCGTGAACTGGACATAGAACTGACTAGGGACAGCGTGAGGGAAGTGATGATGAGCAAAAGCCGTCAGATATTCTTGACGTACTGCGAAAATGTGGCCACAAGCGTAATAAATAGAAATAAATGTAATTAAAAACTATGTTTCCTTTATATTGTGTATATAAATAAGAAGCATAGGAAAATAGTATATAAAAGTAATTGTAAGCAGTAGACTAAGAAAATAATTATGTAAGCAAAATAGAATAAGATTGTAGATGTAAGCATTCCCTGTATTGTAAAATTATAGAACAATAGAATAAGCATGTACTTACTGCAGGTTAGGTATGACAGCATACAAATTAAAGAAATGGTCGTAGTAAAATTATTTACCCATCACACATTAAGAAATGTAAATAAAGATAAAACGTAGATTAGCATTAAAAGTGGGAGTCCCACCCACTAGAATGTCTGGAGAGGGATGCGAGAAAGAACTAGTATGTAGCATGAGAGTACGAGAGGCACAATAGCGAGAACTGGTATGAACGTGAGTAGATATTATAGGCGCCATAAACATGGCGGTTTTGGCACAAAAAAAAAAAAAAAAAAAAAAAAAAAAAACCTGAGCTAACCCAACCTGAAATAACCCAGCCCAAGCTAACCAGACCTGACCTAACCCAACCTGGGCTAACCCAACTAAATTATGATAAGGTATCGATATCGATAAATTGAGATAAGTTATCGATATCGATAAATTATGATAAAGTATGGATATCGATAAATTATGATAAGGTATCGATATCGATAATTTGTGACTAGATGTCAATATCGCATAATTATGATAAAGTACCAAAATCGATATGTTATGATAAGGTATCGATATCGATAAACTATGATAAGGTGTCGATATCGATTTGTGACAAGCTCAAGTTGGGTTAGCAATTTGGGTTAGCTCAAGTTGGGTTAGCTCGGGTTGGGTTAGCTCGGGTTGGGTTAGCTCGGGTTGGGTTAGCTCGGGTTGGGAGAGCTCGGGTTGGGTTAGCTCGGGTTGGGAGAGCTCGGATTGGGTTAGCTCGAATTGGGTTAGCTCGGGTAGGGTTAGCTCGGGTTGGGTTAGCTCGGGTTGGGTTAGCTTGGGTTGGGTTATTTCAGGTTTGGTTAGCTCAGGTTGGGTTAGCTCAAGTTGGGTTTGCTCGGGTTGGGTTAGCTCAGGTTGGGTTACTTCAGGTTGGGTTAGCTTAAGTTGGGTTAGCTCAGGATGGGCTAGCTCAGGTTGGGTTAGCTCAAGTTGGGTTAGCTCAGGTTGGGTTAGCTCAGGTTGGGTTAGCTCAGGTTGGGTTAGCTCAGGTTGGGTTAGCTCAGGTTGGGTTAGCTCAGGTTGGGTTAGCTCGGGTTGGGTTAGCTCGGGTACTTTATCATAATTTATCGATATCGATAAATTATGATGAAGCCCAGGTTGTTAGCCCAGGTTGGGGTAGCTCAGGTTTTGTTAGCTCAGGTTGGGTTAGCTCGAATTGGGTTAGCTCGGGTTGGGTTAGCTCGGGTTGGGTTAGCTCAGGTTGGGTTAGCTCAAGTTGGGTTAGCTCAAGTTGGGTTAGCTCGGGTTGGGTTAGCTCGGGTTGGGTTAGCCCAGGTTGGGTTAGCTCGGGTTGCGTTAGCTCGGGTTGGGTTAGCTCGGGTTGGGTTAGCCCAGGTTGGGTTAGCTCGGGTTGGGTTAGCTCGGGTTGGGTTAGCTCGGGTTGGGTTAGCTCGGGTTGGGTTAGCTCGGGTTGGGTTAGTTCAGGTTGGGTTAGCTCAAGTACGGTTAGCTCAGGTTGGGCTAGCTCAGGTTGGGTTAGCTCAGGTTGGGTTAGCTCAAGTTGGGTTAGCTCGGGTTGGGTTAGCTCGGTTTGGGTTAGCTCGGGTTGGGTTAGCTCGGGTTGGGTTAGCTCGGGTTGGGTTAGTTCGGGTTGGGTTAGCTCGGGTTGGGTTAGCTCGGGTACTTTATCATAATTTATCGATATCGATACCTTATCATAATTTATCGATATCGATACCTTATCATAATTTATCGATATCGATACCTTATAATTTATCGATATCGATACGTACTCATAATTTGTCGATATCGACACCTTATCATAGTTTATCGATATTGATACTTTATCATAATTAAGCGATATCGATACCTTATCATAATTTATCGATATCGATACCGTATCATTATTTATCGATATTGACACCTTTTCATAATTTATCGATGTCGATACCTTATCATAATTTATCTAAATCGAAACCTTATCATTATTTATAAATATCGATACCTACTCATAATTTATCGATATCGATACCGTATCATTATTTATCGATATCGATACGTACTCATAATTTATCGCTATCGACACCTTATCGTAATTTATCGATATCGATACTTTATTATAATTTATCGATATCGGTAACTTATATTAATTTATCGATATCGATACCTTATCATAATTTATCGATATCGATACCTTATCATAACTTATGGATATTGATATCTTGTCACAAATTATCGATGTCGATACTTTATCATTATTTAGCGATGTCGACATCTTGTCACAAATTATCGATATCGATACCTTATCATAATTTATCGATATCTATACCTTATCATAATTTACCGATATCGATACCTTATCATAATTTATCGATATCGATACTTTATCATAATTAAGCGACATCGACATCTTGTCACAAATTACCGATATCGGTACCCTATCATAATTTATCGATATCGATACCTAATCATAATTTATTGATATCGATACCTACTCATAATTCATCGATATCGACACCTTATCATAATTTATCGATATCGACATTTTGTCACAAATTATCGATATCGGTACTTTACCATAATTTGTCGATATTTTTGGGACCACTTTTTTTTTTATTTAAAGTAATAATAAAAAAAGCGGATGAATTTTTTTGATGCCTTTTAATTTTAGTTTCTCTTTTTTTTATATTCTGGTTGTTTTTTATTTTATTTTTATTATTAAGCTTGTAAATATTGTATATATTAATTATGAAATACACCCAATAAATATATAATAAAAAAAAACACCGGCTGTTCAGTGCATTTATGTTCGTCTAGCTCGTCAAATTGTACTAAACAACAGTTTTTTTAATTGCTACTTTAATTTTTTTTTTAATGGGTCCCAATTGTTTAGAGTTTGATGATTGAGTTTAAGGCTTTCGGTTCCAGAACGACTTAAAAGTAATCGTGTATTATTATTTATCGTTATTGATGAAAAGTAAAGCAAGACTTTTGAGTTAAAAGAAACTTTTAATTTTATTAATTTACAAAATAAGAATCGCACACGTGACAAGTACAATTGGCAAGAGAGTGCGCCTACTTAAGAACAGTTGACACTGTTGACATAGTGCACATTGCTATTATAAATGTTGCAGGCGTTTGCGTTCATCTCATATTCCATCATCCGTCCCTGGACGCAAACCCATTGCTTCGGTGAACATCTGGTGCTTTGACCGAGGTAGTCCTTTGGTGAGAACATCTGCGACCATCTCTTGTGTACTTATGTAGCGAACAGCAACTTGGTTTACAGATATTCTTTCTCGTATGAAGTGATAACGAACATCGATGTGTTTGCTTCTGGCATGATATAGGTCGTTACCTGAAAGACTAATTGCACTTTGATTATCACAATTCATTGTAATAGGTTTATCTGATAATGAAGTGGGCCAAAAATCTTGCTGTAATTGATTAAGCCAAATGGCTTCTTGTATAGCTATGGCAAGTGACATGTACTCTGCCTCAGTTGTCGACAGAGCTATTGTGGTCTGCTTCTTTGAGCACCAGCTGATGGCAGCTCCCTGAAAAATAAATACATATCCAGAACGTGATCTTCTGTCTTTATCAGTGGCCCAGTCAGAGTCGCTATATCCCACAATATGTGCATTGTTTTTCTTGAATATAAGTTTCAGATTCTGTGATCCCTTTAAGTATCTTAATACTCGTTTGGCTGCTGTCCAGTGTTGTGATGTGGACTCATTATTAAATTGACTTAGCTGATTTACTATATATGATTTATCCGGTCTAGTGCACTGTGACAAATATAACAAACAGCCAATCAGTTCATGGTAAGGAATGTTTTTTAATAATTCAGCTTCATTTTCAGCCTTTTTCAACTGTAGATTATCTCACATGGTGTCAGTGCAGGATTACAATCTATCATATTAAATCGAGTGAGTATCTTATTTATCGAACAAAATCCTGGAGACTGTAGCGGACAGGATCTCATCCCCACTTTGGAGGTCATTTGTGGGAAGGGTAATATAGTAGTTAATAATTTGATAAATGTAATTTTTTAATGTATTTAATTTAATTTATAATTTTAATGAATGTACCTAATATGGATCTTTTAGACATCTGAAATAAATGAATTTTATTTTATTTATTTTATTTTATGTATAATGACTGATCCAGTGAAATATCATCATGTTTGGTTTGACTGATTTTGAAACCAATACAACATTTAGCTTCACCTAAATCCTTAATGTGTAACTTTTCATTTAATTTTCCTTTTAACATTAAGACCGTATCGTTGCTATTGAAAAAACATAATATATCGTCGACATATACTGTTAAAAATAAGATGTCCTTTTCATCTATTATTCTATAGTAAATACAAGGATCAACTCTTGACCTTGTCATTCCTATGTCAATAAGAATTGTGTTTAACTTTTTGTTTTATTGTCGGCTCGCTGGCTTGAGGCCGTATATTGATTTAAACAAAATAAGAATCGCACACGTGACAAGTCCAATTGGCAAGAGAGTGCGCCTACTTAAGAACAGTTGACACAGTTGAAATAGTGCACATTGCTATTATAAATGTTGCAGGCGTTTGCGTTCATCTCATATTCCATCAGTTATTGATATCTTATTAAATTTACCGATAACGATATCTTGTCATGTTTTATCGATATCGATGCGTTATATTCATTTGTCGAAGTCGAAATTTTATTTGAATTTATCGATACGACAACTTAATATTGTTTATCGATTTCGACAGCTTATTATAATTATCGATATCTTTCTGTGCTTTATTGATATCGGTATCTTATTATTATTTATCAAGGTTGGTAATTACACGATTGCCCCATAGAAAAAGAGTGTTATGTGTTCAGGGTTAATGTATGTATGTGAGATTCTTTAATCCACCATAACTTTTAAACGCCTGAATTGTTTTAGGGTTATTAGATTATATTCATCGTTCCGAGTAACATAGGCTAGTTAAAAATAAAAAGGAATCCAGTGTGGTCACTTTAAAACGTAAATGAATACCAGCCTCAATTATTTTGTTTAATGAATCTGGTCGTGTCTATGTTTATCGTGGTATATCGTCGTATATGTCGTTGTTTATAATTTTTTTAACTATTATAGTACCTAGCTCGTTTCCAATTTATCGTCGATACGATAAATGATAAAAAGTATCTTTCATTTATCATAATATATCGATGGCTGGTCTCCACTGAGATTGGCTACCATGACCAATTCGATCAGGGGATCTATTATTTATTACGCATTAATGAAGCCCGGACGGGAGGGAAAACGTAAAATGAAATTCAAGTGAATGTACAATACAAGCTATTTTTATTATTATAGTTATTATAATTTATTTACAATACGGTCCCAGCGGAGCCGGGAGCTGCGCGCGCGGATACGTCGGCGGCGGCGGGCGCGCGGCCGCCCCGCGCCCAGCGCGCGTCAGAGCGCGGCCAGCGCGCGCGCCGCGTGCACGGGCGCGTGCGCGGCGTGCGGCGCGTGCGCGGCGTGCGGCGCGTGCGGCGCGTGCGGCGCGTGCGCCAGGTGCGGCGGCGGCTCGGGCTCGTCCAGGTCCAGCGCCGCGTCGATCATGGTGGTGTCGTGCAGCAGGCGCAGGCGCGACGCGCTCAGGCCGGCCACGGGCGCGCGGCCGGGCGGCGCGGCCAGCGGCAGCGGCGCGGGCGGCGGCGAGCGCGGCCGGCGCCGGCGCTCGGGCCGCGGCGACGGCGTGCGCTGCAGCGGCACGGGGTCCAGGTCCAGCGAGCGGTTCATGTAGGCGTGCCGCGCCGGCGACCCGCCCTCGAACAGGTTCGTGTAGCTGCCGCCCGCCAGCGCGCCCGCCGGGCTGGGCGCGGGGGCCGGCGCGGGGACCGGCGCGGGCGCGGGGGGCGCCGCGCTCAGGGCCCGCGCGAAGTTCGGCGGCAGCTCGTCCTTGACGTCGATCGTGAACACGCCACGTCTGCGACACGAAAAGTACAGTTACGAGAGCGACTGCAGCGCGGGAAGCGCCAGTGGGGTGTACGGACGTGCACGCACCGGTCGATGAGGCTGGGCGCCAGCGGGCCGCACAGCACGTGCCAGCAGTTGGCGCATGCGTTGCCGCGCGAGTACGGGTTCGGGTTGGACACGCCGCGACGTGTTGAAAACGAGCCCTTGATCTGAAAACGAGCGAAAAGGTCATCGGTGACGTATACGGCGGTCCCTACGACGCTACGGTCTCTGAGCGTGCGCGCGACTCACGTCTTCGTTGGTGGTCTGGTCGGTGGAGGCCAGGTAGGTGTGGAAGCCGGCCAGGCCCAGCACGGACCACACGGACAGGAAGCAGACGGCCGCCACCACGGCCGAGGCGGGCGTGGCTCGCAGCGCCGCCGCCAGCCCCGCGCCGCGCGCCAGCAGCGCCACGTGCGTCACCGCGCACGCGAACACGAACACCGCCAGGAACGACAGCGACACCACGAACGTGTAGAAGTAGCGGTAGTTGCGCTTGCCCACGCAGTTGCCCACCCACGGGCAGTGGTGGTCGAAGCGGTCCACGCAGTTGTCGCACAGCGAGCAGTGCGAGGCGCGCGGCGGGCGGAACATCTTGCACGTGAAGCAGTACTTGAGCTTGACGGGGCGGCCGCGCACCAGCACCTCGCGCGCGCGCGGCGGCGGGCGGCCCGCCTCGCCCGCCTCCAGCGCCGCCGCCTCGGCCGGCGCGGCGCGCGGGATGATGCCCGGGTCCGACAGCGCCGTGCGCAGCAGCGCCGCCAGCGTCAGCGCGCACAGCGCCGCGCCCGCCGCCGGCACCGCGGCCGACACGCGCGCGGCCAGGAACGGGCAGTCGAACGCGAAGTGCAGCGCGCACGTGCCGCAGATGAGCGCCAGCGTGAGCGCGAACACGCCGGGGTGCGGCGCCGTCATGAGCCGGCCGTCGCACCAGAACCGGTTGCGGCCCGCGAACACCTCCCACTTGCGCGTCACGCGCCGCGAGGCCATCGCCGCATCACCACCCGCGCCGCCCGCACGCCTCCCGCCCCCGCACCGCAACCGTCAACACGCCTGCAACCAGTCGTGCTTACGCCATGTCCATTCATTTTCAATAAAAAACAATGTCTACATTATTATTAATGGGCCCTGACTGGTTTGCAATCAATTGTTTGCATTTGTTGAAAGAAGAATCAGTCTTAATTGATGGGTTCTTCGGGAGATTGGGGGATGAATGGAGACAATTATTATTATTATTTTAATCATTGCATCTCTATTGTGATTTATATAGCAATGCCACTGAAGAGAACCAGTTGTATCAGAGGTAGAGCTATTACCAAGCAACCAAGCGTTATCAACATACACAGAACAACTGTCAAGGTCTATTAGTATCAATATGTATTATGATTATCATACTTGATACAAAGATTGCAAATTAAAACAAGATTAGGTAAATATTTTTTAAAGGAATTTACAGTTGAGCGATTAAGAAAGTGAATTTCACAATAATTAATGAAACTGTGGTCCAGGGTGATTGCGTCGGTATATAATATGTAATAGTACAATAGCATGACAGAGGATAATATTATTAGCACTTGGAACTTGCTTGTAGAAAATTGTACACATGTAGGATGTCAATGTGCCATGTCTTTTTAACAGTAACATTTGGCTGGGAAATTAGTTTGTAAATATTACAAAACATGAAACTACAACGGATTTTTGGTTCCTCCACTTGCGTGAATAATTATGCTAACTCTGTTCAACACATTGACAGAAAACAGAGCTTTTAACAAGTTTATTGCAAATGTTTCATAGTGCAATCTCGCTGTAAATTGTTAATAGTGTTTTTTATATAGAAATGATTACTAACAGGAACTAAAACTAACCCAAAAACAAAACATTTTACACTTTATGTTGCCAAGCATGAGGTTGCAGGTACCAGGCAAGTAGCATGTGGCTTTTTCCATTCATAAGTACTTTCTAAGTTTATCTTAGACATCACTGACATCCATTAACAAGAACATGCTGACAATACTTGGACTTGTTAATAATATAATGTGATACAAGTCTGAAATTGCCAATCCATATTAAGCAAGAGAGGTGGTAACCTCACCAATAAGGTCAGTGTAGGTCTTCCTAGGGCAACCCCTCCCTGCATTGCACCTCACCTCTGCCATATAAACACCTTTTGTTAATTGTCTTTCACTCATCCTCTCTCGTCTTTCTCTGTATTATTTAGTATAGCCTTTTGATAGTTGAAAAAAAAATTATGGAACAGTGGTCAAATACTCATTAATTTGCTACCCTTTTCAATAATACCTGTTACAACCATTTACATTATTATGGGGACTGTTGGGAATGGAAGTAAGGAAGTTCATAATATGTTTCGTTCCACTGTATTTAGAATTACTTATTAAAGCCAACTAAATTCTTTAGTTCATACATTTGAACTTTAAGAGCCCTAAAAGTAATGCTATCAACTATTACACGCAGTGCTGCTCGTAGGTGTGCCCTCATTTCGTTCAACACATCATAAAAGCTGATAACAATAATTATCTTAAGTATTTCCATTTTTTAGGTGGAGTAACAGGATTTGAACGAGATCTGACCAGTATGATTCGGAACGTCGTTGCTCAACACTAAGAATACACTCACCTCGATTACAATTATGGAAAATGTCCTGGAGATGACAAGCTGTCCATAATCTGCTCCTTACAGAATGAAAAGATAAAGTTTCCAACTTCGCTATTGTTCTCGTCTAATAATTACACGATTTTTATATAAGCACGTATTATTTACAAACACTTTATTTCGAGTATTTGGCTACTTAATCCTTGATATTTATCAAAATAACTTGCATTATATTATTAGTTAGGGATATAAAACTTTCTTGTTTTCTACGTGACAGTGACAGATCACAGATGAGTGGCCACAGATAATCATTTTCCTTTTTTCTTTTTCCTCGGGGCACAGAAATATTCGACAAAATAATAGTTATATTTATTTATCTATCTATACTAATCTACAATTCTACATCCACACTAATATTATAAAGAGGAAAGATTTGTTTTTTTCCGTGTGTGTGTGTGTATGTTTGTTTTACTGTTGGCGTTAGGAAGCTAGCTACTACACTATCCCCGGGCCCTGTTTGCATTGGCTATTATATATTTTGAAAAAAACTAGGGATTCTTAAGAAAAATCACACGAATGAAGTAGCGGGGATAGTGCTAGTATACAATAAACTTACAAAAAAAACAAATAAAAGTACATAGATGTACATACTTTTGCGATGCGTGTACGCATGTACCTTGCTAAACTATTTTATAAAATTATGTATGCAAAAAACTATTACTAGTAGTAGTTAATTGGTAGGGTGAAAACAGATCACATGGATTTGACACTTTACCAGAAAGAGACAGCATTCCCTACCGATACCGAAAAGAACAAATTGTTTCAAGGTCTCCAAAACGTATTTTACATGACTTTTTGAAGGATTCTTTCCACTTTGTACAATACAGTAACAATTTTGTACACACTTATATAAATTTTGTGTCATAACAGTGTAACGACGTGGTGCAACTACATTGACAAGTTACATTCAACCGTTGCTGTAGCAGCTCTCGATACGCATTATCGATAAATTAAAGAACTCTATTAGGAGAATCAGGTTTCAAAAGTGATATAATATTATAATTAAGATAGGACTTTATTTATTACTATTTAAATAGTTATCCATTAAAAAATTAATAATAGTATTTAAATATATTTTGACATTTACAAATGCAAATGTCACACAGGGACGGGTAAGTAAATATTTTTATCGATAAAAAATAAACAATCTACAAAGTAACAACACTATCGCACTTGGTGACAGTGACTTAACAGTGGTCCATTTGCACATATGTTTCGACAGAGAGAAACGCCTGCCTAAGGCTACTCCCCCCCGTGTGTCTCTATGCATCCTACCTTTGATCTCTTTCTAGATGTAAATTTTTCTTCCGGATATTCTCAACTGCCTAAAAATTCCACTCAACACATGCCACATGAAATTTGACAAGCATAAAGACATGCATCCAAAGCATGTAGTATTTAAAAAAGAAGGAAAACGTAATTTTGACGTCTACTGTCTGTCGCTGGTGATTTTTTTTGAGTGAAGTCAAGTCAGTAAAATCCGCCAGCCAGCTGTTGAGCTGCGCTGTAACCTTATGTTGTTACGCTGTTGTTGAGTTTATTCATCGATACATCATACAGTACTTTTATAACGGAAAATAAATTACACTGAAGCAAAACACATTGATTGCGTTTGGAAAGTTGCTTACAATCTTGTTCTTAGAACATGTACTCGTGGACTACTAGAACTAGTATTTTGAAAGCAGTGCTGATTATGTGATAAATTTCAATATTTAGCTATTAGCTTATTCGGCAAACCTCTAACGGTTGTTATGCCATCTCGCAAGACTTATTTAGCAACTCGTCACTTCTTCCAATTTGAGTAAAAATGAACGTACTATGATCGCTGCAAGCGAAATGTGAGCGTGGTCGGAGAGGTGGTAAGTGGCATTAAGGCAGTCATCGATAGCGGGCACACGGCGCTATGGGGCTGGAGGGGTCGCGGCGCGAGTCGCTGGTGGTGGTGGCGCTGTGCCTGGCGTGGTACGCCGCCAGCTCGGCCAGCAACGTGGTCGGCAAGCTGGTGTTGACCGACTTCCCGTACCCGGTAACGGTGACCATGGTGCAACTGCTGAGCATCGTGCTGTGCAGCGCGCCCGCCTTCGCGCTGTTCGGCGTAAGGCGCGCGGCGGACTTTCCGCGGCGCTACTACTGGCGCACCCTCGTGCCGCTCGCCTTCGCCAAGTTCCTCACCACCATATGTTCGCAAGTGTCTATTTGGAAAGTGCCCATCTCCTATGCACACACAGGTGAGTTTTATAATTTATGCTTTTACACTGATTTAAGAGCCATGTGAGCTGTGGTTGACCTGCCTGTAAACCTGCCAACAGCCCGGGCTTAGGCTCAGGCAGGCACATGCAACTCATTTCATCACTACTGCTCTCATAATAATTACCTTAAAGCCAAACTGCTAAAACATTAACAAAAATCCCTTTTTATCAGTCTAATGTCATTCCTAAGATTCAAAATAAAACAACAAAAATTATAAAATTAGAAGGTTGGCATATTGAGTTACTCTCAAAGAACTTTTAAATAGCATTTAGGCAATGCAGCCTTAATTTGAAACCTAGTGATGAAATGTTACTGATCTTTGAGAGCCTTTGACACAGCAACTGTTAAATGCTTTGGAGTGTTGCTGAGTGTTCGGTGGGGTGTGCAGTGAAGGCGACGACGCCGCTGTGGACGGCGGGGCTGGCGTGGCTACTGTTCGGCGAGCGGCAGACGCGCGGCGTGCAGCTGGCGCTGGTGGTGATCGCGCTGGGCGTGGGCGTGGCGTCGGCCACGGAGCTGCAGTTCGACGCGCTGGGGCTGGGCGCGGCGCTGGCGGCCGCGGCGCTGCTGAGCCTGCAGCACCTGTACTCCAAGCGCGTCATGCGCGACACGGGCGTGCACCACCTGCGCCTGCTGCAGACGCTGGGCCGCCTGGCGCTGGCGCTGTTCGCGCCGCTGTGGGCGTGGCACGACGGGCGCGCGCTGCTGGGCGGCGCGGGCCCGGGCGCGGGCTGGGCGCTGGGCGGCGGGCTGCTGGCGGCGGACGGCGTGCTGGCGTGGCTGCAGGCCGTGGCGGCCTTCAGCGTGCTGTCGCGCGTGTCGCCGCTGGCGTACGCCGTGGCGTCGGCCGCCAAGCGCGCGGCCGTGGTGGGCGCGTCGCTGCTGCTGCTGCGCAACCCGGCGTCGCCGCTGAACCTGGGCGGCATGGCGCTGGCGGCGCTGGGCGTGCTGGCCTACAACCGCGCCAAGCTGCAGGCGCGGCGCCAGCCCGCCTTGCCCGTGTGACCTGCGTCCTGCGCCATGCTCCGGTTCGTTCTCGATTTTACTCACTCATACGAGCTGAGCACTTGACCGTTTTGAGTTGCGGCTACGACACTTGCGCACGAACGGGCAGCGTGGCCGATCGCCATGGGTAGCGCCATTGCTGCTGCCCATTTACATACCCGCATTGTTTGCGTACATTCTCATTATTATTATAATGTGGCGCAGCGTCGGTTGATCACACGGACGTAAATAACTGTAATAAATTTATATTTGTAATGGTCTGAGTTTTCAATTGTATGTCTTTATTCGAGAATTATAATTTCAAGAAAATATAATAATTTAAAGACAAATCAAGAAATTAGCCCAAAGTTAGTCGATTAAAGACAACAAAAAACGTATACCATAATGTTTTATATTGTATTTTTATACTTCTGTGCGTATGCATATAAAAATAAAGAAAAATTATATTTTGTACTATTGGAAAATGTGTTGTCATATTCTAATTAGGTTTTGTTTGGGCGAGTGCGATAATTTGCGGTCGTGTTGGACGCGTTTAGTTAGGTAATAAACGTCCAACACGACCGACATATCAAGCAAGCTATACCTACCTGTAATTCGGGTACAAACTGTATGGCGTATTAAGTATAGGATTTCTGTACAATGTGAGGCCAACTCTACTGAAAAGCAGTGTAACTATATACTTACAATGCTTCAAAACGCTCGCTGCGTTCTTACAGGGTGGCTTACGTCTCGAACTGCCGTAAAATAACAAAACATTACGAAACATCAATATAATATATGTGTGCTTTATCCAAGATAATTATTAACGTATTATACCCACATATAAATTATTATACCTTCATAACAATCCCCGTAAAATTTCGAAGAATAATACGGCTAAAACAGACGGTCACGAAAAGCGATTTATACTATGTATTATAAATTCTCGCCTCCTGTCAAATGTATGGGCGATGAAATGAACCACAGTTACGCTGTGTTGGAAATGTGTCCCAAGGTTAGTCTATTAATTGCCCGGCTAGTCCTTTCATTGAACGACGCCATTCAACTGAATGTTTAATGTTCCTTTTTCTGTTTGAAGAGTTTTAAGGAATCTAACACGAAATTTCTCAGTAGCAGCCTCGGAGTCTAGATTTGTGTCGGGATAATTGCAATAGGCTCGCCCCCTATTACTTAAAACATAACTGGTGAAATGTGGGTGAACTAATGGGTACCCCTCTGCTTAACCCTTCGGGGATTACAGGCGTGATGTTTTGTTATTCTTTTAGATACACGTTTCTCATTCAGGAAGTCAGAACTTATTTTGTTATGCAATATATTTGTTCCCAACTTCCCATTGATTACTATTAGTACTTACACCTAAAAAGGTAAAAAAAAAAAATTGTCACTTGACTGTTACGGCGACATTTTAAGTCAACCGTGATGTTTAATGTAAACGCCGTAATGATTCATCAACAAAACTAGGCGTGTGATTGAATGGCGTCGTTCAATGAAAGAGTTAGCCGTGCAGTAAACGGCTATATTAACCTCTTGGCTGCGACAGCAGTATTGTAGCAAGTATTCGGCTTAGACGATTTGTTGATTATAGTTTTTTTTAAGATTTGTTTCAAAAATAAATACTTATAATTACATTGTTTTTCTTCGTTTTATTTATTTTATAAATTATTTACCTACCAAATTTAAAAATTGCGGTTAGTTTTAACACACTTTTCTTTCCAACTGTGTCTTCCATTGTTTGCGTAGAATCGAAGAATTTCGTGCATAGCGGCACAGAGTATAGGGGGACTAACCGTTATTTCTAACAACAATACAACATTCAATTTCCGTGCCTCGGAAAGCACGCTAAGCCGTTGGTCCCGGTCATATCTGGATCTTATCTTTGACAGTCGTTACGGGTCGTCAGTCAGAAGCCCGAAAATCTTACCAAGGGGTGTGGTGCTACTGGGTTGTGGTCGTGGACAGATAGGCAGTCGCTCCATGTAAAATACTGGTATTCAGCTGCATCCGGTTAGACTGGATGCCGACCCCAACACAGTTCGGAAAAGGCTAACGTCCAAAAGAATTCCTATCATAAGAACTCGCGACAAGGATGAATGACCTCTCTCGTGTGGTAGGTAGCACGCGACGGGCTGCCAGATTAAGTACCTACCTACCCACCTAGAAGTCATAAATTGACCACATACTATTAATAGAGTATGATTGATTGAGCACGATTGTCGATTATGTAGACACATTGGCCAGCAGCTAGTGCACGATTTACGGGACGTTACATAGAAAATATAATATTACGTATACACCCCTTTTTTCTTCATGCCATCAAATTCCGCTAGTCGGTCAAGCTAGTTGCTCTTGCCCATTCGAATTTTGGAACTTTTTGAGTTTTTTCGTCGAAAGCGATAGTAAAAAAAACGTATATATTCAGAAGTTTTTTAATATTTATCTTTTTATTTGAGTTCAAATTACTTTCACTTGATAGCCAAAATAGCCATAGGAAATGACTGTATATTTCAATCTTCTTCTTTTTGTGTGGGCAGTAAGGTCTTACGACCCCACACACCCTAGTGTCAGAGTTTCCAAACCGCCTCAAGGGCCTCTGACCTGGTTTGAGTGGATCAGTAAAGTCCAGGTTTCCTCACGATGTTTTCCTTCACCAATGTCAGTGATGTCCAAGATAAACTTTATAAAGTACATATATTTCATTTAACCGTATAGTTCGGAAGCGCCCCCAATTGGACCCGAACACAGAAACCTCCGCCGGCTCGGTAGTGGGTCCAATTGGACCCCGGAGTTCGCGCATGCGTCATCCTGACCAATAGGTGTAAATACTGATTATGGTAGCCATCTAATCTCATGTGTGAGCATTAAGTAACAGAGTTTGATAAAATGTTTAAATGTTAGCGCCATCCACTCTTTTAGATTTAGCACGCGAGTATATAAAATTACCGTTTTAAAATCCAAGTGTGAAAATGCAATCATCGCCATTTTGAAGACCATAGGTAGTAGTCGAGGCTAAAAAACATAAAAATTGAGGATTTTAGACATCCAAGCTCCACTACAGGAGCAGTAAATAACTCATAATTGATTTATTTGTCGATTTCATCCATAGTTTAACATAAATTAGTAGTGGTAATAAAGTTTTTGATATCCAAAGTCGAAACTTCGCGCCAATCTATGCGTGTTTACATTTTTGTTTGTCACAAATATCACTATAATACATTTAGATATTATTAAAAACATGACAAATGTCATTCAAAATATAATAAACAACAAGAAAATGCCCAATTCTTAGTGTAAATTACAAACACGGGTCTAAAAACACGAAATATTCATTACCACTACTCATTTTGGCTTCTTAGAAATTGTCAACCATTTTTTTTTTAATGCATTGATGTGCGATTGTGATTATGTCAATCGTTTATTTTTTTTTATTTCAATCGATTCGAGTAATTAAAATTACTCATATCAGATATCGACTCATAAAAATTAATATAAATGGAATTTAAGTCTAAATTACAATAAACATTGATTATTTATGCTATCCAGCTCAGTTAATAATTGTTATTTATAGTTTTTTAGTTCAAGACTCAACAGAAAAAATATGTATCTACGATAGGTATAGCTCATTGGTCCTTACCAATGAACTATACTTATGATACCTTCCTATATTTTTTTTTCTGAAATTTTATATTAAATTTAATTAAGAATTTTAATTATGGTGCGTTACCTACTTTTTAAAAATTTGATGCAGCGTGCACAGTATACATTTATCTCAGATTGGTGTATATCGCGTTTTGTAATTAACTTATCTAATTAGTTTGACTGGGGCTTTAACATTGGATTAGGGTTGCGTACGTCCAAATGAAAACGGAAACCTTATAGGATCACGCGTGTGTTCGTCTGTCCGTCCGTTTGTCACAATCAAAATCCAAAACCAACCAAACCAAGGAACCAACAGCCATGACGCATATTTTGTAAAATTTCACGGGATTTCCAGTTAGACCTCATTATTTTAAGTCTACGCAAAACAAAATAATTCAGGTAATATTTATCAGATTTATGCATCATTATGTATTTAATGAATTATGAACATCCTCCTTTTTGAAGTCGGTTAAAAATATCTACTTAAGTAAATCTTATACCTTATTAAACATAAGTTACGCTCCTGATTAAGCTTTGCGTTTATTTATCCATTTAATATAAAATATAAATCCTGAGAAATAATAGCAAAAGGTTTTTTTTTTCATTCGGACTCCTTTGGCCGACCTCGATTTTATTTCAAGTATCGATTAGGCTGAACGCGACTTTTGAATCGAATTATGAAACTTGGGTAAACGGTCAGCATTAAGAAGTGCCACAATTTTGTGTAAATTTTGACAAAATTTGATTGTATTTTTAAAGTACTTATGTATGGATAATGCCAAAAACAGCAATGGAGATGGAATGATAATGTCTTTATTTCGTCTGAATGCATCTTTTCAGCAAGCGAGAAGGTTCTTTATGTTAATCTGAGTGGTCTGCCTTTGGATAGGGTGCATAAAAACTTATATTGTACCAATTTTGCAGTGATCT
The DNA here is from genome assembly GCA_949774945.1 of Hoplodrina ambigua. Taxonomy (NCBI): domain Eukaryota; kingdom Metazoa; phylum Arthropoda; class Insecta; order Lepidoptera; family Noctuidae; genus Hoplodrina; species Hoplodrina ambigua. The sequence goes on from OX458967.1 coordinate 31,737, forward strand.
GAAGTGGTTTAACCGACCTCGAGTTATAATTAAAGATATTTGCCACAAACTTATTCTATAAAATAGCTGCAAACGTTAATTTTTCTTAAAAATTTGAATCCTGAAAGTTGATGTAAATTCCAGAGTTTTATGACGTGATCCACAACACCCTGCCGAGTCAAGGGATGTGTCAAATGTCAAAATCTTGTCGAGCAGAGTGGTTAAAATATGATATTTTTAAATCAGATTTACCATATCGTTAAATAGTTGTCTTAACGTCGTCTAATAAAAAATAATTAAAAAAAAAAAACAAATCAAGATCAAAAAAGTTTCATTCACCAGAAAAATAATATGATTCACAATTTAGGCTTTAAATTTTATGTAGGAAAAGTAGTTAATAAATTGCTTGAAATAAAAGATAAACATAATAAATATACAATTTATTTACATTAAACTATCAATTCGTAATCTCACACGTTACATGCCAGCAAGTATAAAAAGTAGTCAACATTCTCACACACGGAACATTCACTCGAGTCACGGAGCAGGGAACGTGCGACTCGCGACCGTCTCTACAGCTCCTCGTGCTCGGCCGCGAGCTCGTCGGCCTCCGCGTCGGCCTCGGCCTCGACCTCGTCGGCGTCGGGCGCGGCGTCCTCGTCGTCGTCGTCGGCGGCGGGCGCGGCGTCGGGCGGCAGGCCCAGCGACTGCTGCAGCATGCTCTCCACGGCCTCCGCGAAGTCCACGGCCTGCCCCTCCTGCAGCAGGTAGCCGGAGCGAATGGCGGCCGTGCGGTACAGCGTGTCGGCGGCGCGGGCCGTGTCCGGCGCGTCCGGCGCCTCGCGCACGCGCCGCAGCAGCTCCACGATGAGCGGGTGGCGCGGGTTGATCTCCAGCATCTTCTTCTGCGTCAGGTGGTGCTTGCGCTGCGCGTCGTCGGCCTGCAACAGAGCGGCGGTGAGCGGGCGAGTGAGCGAGCGAGCGAGCGAGCCGCACCGCGCGCCCGGCGCGACACGCTTACCTTCTGGTGGGCGTTGGAGAGCGCGAGGCGCTCCATGTTCCCGGTCCAGCCGAAGGCGGTGGCTGCCAGGGCGGCGGGGGAGCGGTCCAGCCTGCGCGACACGGTGCAGCGCGTGATCCAGGTGCTGAGCTTGTTACTGAGCCACGTCGTCAGCGGCTCGAACTGCTTCTTGTACGCTTCCAGGCGCTCCTTCTGCTGATCGTCTGCGGAACACGAAACGATACTGTCAGTCCCGTAACTTGCTAATGATATATCAAAGAGAACGAGGGAGAGGGGAAGACTGACTCTCTTCCAGGTCGAAGATCTCCTTTGCGATGTTCTGGAATTTCTTGCCGTCGTACTCGGGCAACGAAGACAGGCAGTACTCGTCTACGGCCTCCGTTAGGTACAGCACTTCGTACCCGCGACGGACCAGACGCTCTGCGAACGGAGACTTCTCAACCTGCACACCAAAAGTACAACTCAGGTTATCGTTCGTAAAAAAACGGCCAAGTGCCAGTCGGACTCGCACTCGAAGGGTTCTGTACCACCATACAATATTTAACACAACATACAAAAAAATAAGTTTATAATCGCAAAAAAGTAATTATTATGCGATGTAGTGATAAACTACCACAACATGGCGCGTCCCTCCACAAATTCCAAACGTTTCAAAGTTCAAGACTCACAACGCATGTGTGCGTACTGAGACGGCTCCCGAAACAAAAACAAATCAGCGATTTTTTGCTCGACTAGCGGCGTCATTGATTACTCATTATTATTAGTATGGCGCTGCACTGACATACTCTATTAAAATGACACGTGCGTTGTCTTGCGCGGTCTTGCTAAAACTCTTTCATGTGGATATGTCTATACACATTGAAATAATAATATGGAGGGGCGCGCCATGTTATAGTAATTTATCTCTAACAACGAATTTATGCTTTTCTCAATTTTTCCTTTATCTGTACTAGATGTTGTTTCGTACCAAATTTTCAAGATTGTGAGTTCACGGGAAGAACCCTGTAGGTTTTGATTTCTTTGCGAGTGTCGAAAAGTTGCGGCATAAATAGCATCTTTTATTTCAAGAAAAATGTAAAAATCGAAAACTGTGATTAACTGAACATTAGTAATAATTATCCATCATTATTGATAACGATTTTCGGCCGAAACTACGATCGACACCGAATTCGGTCGGTCTTTAATTATTATATTAATATATTTATCACATATGTGTGTGAGTGCGTCACCTCGGCGCGGCTGGAGCTAGCTAGGAAGTAGATGTGGTTCTGTATGGGGGTGCGTTACCTCGGCGCGGCTGGAGCCAGCGATGTAGTAAATATGGTTCTGGTTGGGCTTCATGCGTGCGACGTAGTCGGCCAAGAAAGTCATGGAGTCTCCGCGCGACGAGTGGAAGCGCAGGAGCTTGGCTAGGCGCGAGCGGTTGCTGGGGTCTTCGATCACGCCCAGCTTTATGCTGTTGACATCACCATGGTTACCACAAATCTCGACATGGTTGTCGATGCCTGCTAGGTTTGTTTTCTCCACGAAGTAAATATAACAGAGGAGATGCCCAAAGATGAAAACAACTTCGAAAAGATTTTAATTATAGTCTCGCAACGAAGTAGGCGGTGATTGAACACATACAGGCAGGCCCTGGCCCTTGAAAGTGTCACGCATCTCCCCTGGTATATTTACTTCGTGGTTTTCTCTCTTACTAAAGTACAAACATCACTTAAAGTTAAGACTTCATAGACAAGTAGGCGTTAATTATAACTTTAACGTTTTCGAGTAAGAAGGAATACATGTTTATCATAAGGACATTGCAGGTGCTATTTTAAGATGGTGAGTTACGAAAATACACCAAACGAGTATTTCTGTGTAATATAATATGGTATTGGTAGTAAACTAACTTGGTGGAGTACTCCTTCCAGAAGCCGTCGTACTCGGCGTCGGGGATCTTCTTCAGCATGTCCAGCACCTTGCGCACGAGCTTCTTCTTGATGATCTTGATGAGTTTGTGCTGCTGCAGCGTCTCACGGCTCACGTTCAGCGGCAAGTCGTCGCTATCCACGATGCCCTGCACAGTGCATACTCATAAGTCAGTCATGTGTCGTGGCGTGTTATGACGTCGTCTCTTGCGTATTCAATATATGCACTTATTATTGGCAGACTCACATTATTCCCTTGTGTTGTTTCAAAGGGGTCACGAGGTTTTTTTTACGATACACCACACGTCAAGTAAATGTCCTGGGTTTAATATATGTTGCCCAGTAAAAGGGTTTCTCATTTGTGAAGAATTCCAACACTGTTCGGAAACAAGACGAGCTGCCGCGTCGGGTTGGATCAAAATTGTCTGTAAATGGTGTAATTGAAATAAACGCTTCGAGTGTACGCACCTGTATGAAGGCGAGGTAGTTGGGCATGAGGTCGTTGAACTCGTCGGTGATGAAGACGCGCCGCACGTAGAGCTTGATGTGGTCGGTCTTGGTGCCGTAGCGGTTGAAGGACTCGGCGGGCTGCACGCGCGGCACGAACAGCAGCGCGCGGAACGTCACCTCGCCCTCCGCCACGAAGTGAGCCCTGCGGACACGCCACTGTCAGCACACGCGTGCTCACAGCCTGTGCGGCCTGCACACGCGTGCTCACAGCCTGTGCGGCCTGCACACGCGTGCTCACAGCCTGTGCGGCCTGCACACGCGTGCACACCGCCGGTGCGGCCTGCACACGCGTGCACACCGCCGGTGCGGCCTGCACACGTGCACGTGTGTAGTGCTCTATCTTACTTGGCGAGCTGCGGCGAGGTGTCTTTGGTGAGGCTCTTGTAGAACTGCGTGTACTCGTCGTCGTTGACCTCGTTGGGCTTACGCGTCCAAATGGGCTTGTTGTCGTTCATCAGCTCCCAGTCCCACACGGTCTTTTCGGTCTTCTTGGTCTCGCGCTTCTCATCGGCAGCGTCCTCGACCTGCCAAAAGTGGATGAATTATTCAATGTTTGAATCATAGGATTTCATCAGCAATGCTTACGATTAGAACAAAACGTTGAGCGCAGCGCACGGACGAACCTGTGCGTCGTCATCGTCGTCGGCCTTGTCGTCGGCGTCGGTGTCGGTCTCCTCCACGGTCTCGGTGCGCGACGCCCACAAGTAGATGGGGAAGTTGATGAACTGCGAGTACTTCTTGACGAGGTTGCGGATGGTGTCGGGCTGCAGGTAGTCCGCCGCCTCCTCCTTCACGTGCAGCCTGTAACGAGCGGGGTACAGTGAGCCGCGCGCAGGGCGTAGAGTGGCGGAGCGTGCGTGTGTGAGGTACTGACGTGATGTGCGTGCCCCGCTTGAGCGTGTCGCCGCGCGGGTCCTCGGCCACGCTGAACGCGTTGGCGTCCGACTCCCACACGTGCTGCTTGTCGGCATTGTTCTTGGACACCACGGTCACCTTGTCGGCTACCAGGAAGGCCGAGTAGAAGCCCACGCCGAACTGGCCGATCATGTCGTTCATCTCCTGCGCCTCGCTCTGCAAGCAGTGGGACACGTGACTGGTACCGGTTCGCTACATGACGCAGGCGAGCGCGAGCGGACCGAGAGGGACCTACCTTCTCCGCGTCCTGCATCTTGGAGAGGAACTCTGCGGTACCGGACTTGGCGATGGTGCCAAGGTTGTTGATGAGCTCGTTGCGCGACATGCCGATGCCGGAGTCGATGATGTGCAGTAGGCGCTTGTCGGGCTCGGCCTTGATGCGGATGCTGAGGTCCGAGTTGGTCTCCAGTACATCGCGGTCTGTCAGCGACAGCAGGCGGATCTTGTCCAGCGCGTCCGAGCCGTTCGATATCAACTCGCGCAGGAATATCTGAAAGGTTACAACTGTTAGCCCCACTCAGTTCGCTACGGCCACACGCGGCTACACCAGACGGAAAGTGACAGGCGGCACCTCTTTGTTCCTGTACAGCGAATTGATGATGAGTTTCATCATGCGGTTGACTTCTGTCTGGAACGTGTAGTTCTGCGCATGCGCCTTGATTTCTCGCATCTGCGCGACGCTCAGCTCGTCCGGCGAAATAGCCTCCTCCTCTCGTAACACTGCCTCAGCATCTAAGAAAAGCAAATTAATCCGTTTTAATCTTATGATCTATAAAAACTTTAAAATTTTCATATTAAAGTATCCCGTAACGTTCAGGGTCAAAAAGTCCCATTCTTAAAATATCCAACGGTGTCAAAATCCCAAAAAATAACAAATTCTCAAAATGTCCAGTCTTTGAGAATGTGGTTTTGTTTAATAATTCAACGTTTCGAATAATTCGTCAGTCGTTTTTTCACCCGCCTAAAGTTACAATTACTGCTCGTTCGTAGTGAAATTTATATACATATAGCCTATAACATGAGTCTGGTTATAATATAAGACACCTTGTGTAGATTTCTGCTAAACAATATAGTTTGTATAAGTATCGTTCTGCGGGTCTTAGCGACAGCGGTCGATGCCGCTTATATGCCCTGTCTAGCAACTCGACATATCGATCAAACTGGCCATTCGACAGTCGACACATAAGTGGAGCACAGCTGTCACAAATGGCGACCGAAGGCACAGAGAGCCCCCACACGCTGGCGCCCGGCGACCCCGGCGCCCCCGGCGCCCCCGGCGACCCCGGCGCGCCCGATGCCGCCGGCGGCCGCCCGCTGCACGCGCGCTCCTTCAAGTTGCGCTTTGCGTCACAGCGCGAGCAAGGACGCTCCTACGTGTCGCTCGTGAAACCTCTCGGCCTGCGTAAGTTGTGGCCCTGACCGACCCACAGTCGCTCGAGCAGGCACGAGGTAATGTGGTGTGTGTCGGCAGCTGCCACGGTGACGGGCAAGTTCTACGTGCGCGAGCAGGCGGGCGCGGCGGACGACGCCGACACGCGGCGAGCGCTGCAGCGCATACGAGACATGTTCGGGCGCGGCCCGCGCGACAAGTACGACGCGCCGCTTACCAGCTCGCAAGTGTTCGTCCATGTCATATTTAAATACTCAATATCTATATTGCTTTTCCATATGTTTACTAAGTACCTATAACTGTACAAAAGCTCAGTTTTATTGAAAATCTGTCGTTTATTATCTTTAAAGATTGCAGCATCCCGTTTCTGGCCCTCCTGTTATCTGCAACTCAGCTGAGCGAGCGTTAGGTACGTGCTGGTCGAGTGAGTTGTCGCCAACAGTCAAAGGGTGGGGATTGCACTCCCTACTAGTCATTACCTCACTCGCCACCGAAACGCTATTGCTGCCCTAAGAATAGGTCGCATCAAAACATCACGAGAGGTCGATCGGCCGAGTTGTTCATGCTTAGTAACATGTTCAGTGCTGCAGGGTTGGCTGGTGGGTGCCACGCACGGGACCGCGCGAGCCACGCGACCCGCGCCTTCATCACCACGTGCGCGACTCGGCGTGGCTGAAGGCGCGACTGTGCGTGCTCGCCGCAGACGAGAAGCTCAAGCAACGATAGCTACAACGAGCAAAATCGCGGACCATCGCGCGGGTGCATTTCAAAATATGTTTTATTGATTTCCAATCAAAAATGCATGAACCGAAAAAGAAAAATGTTGATTAAGTCGTACAGTCCGGTAAGGATTATATGAAATTATGCCAATTACGAACACAATAAAAAACCAGCCGTTAAGGGATAATCTTTCAAACATGCGTTTATGTTTATATGATAGAAGATGAATAGGTAGATAGAAAACATTTAACCATGTTGCAAAGAAGAGTTCATACTGCCAATCATAGCTCAACGAAAGTATAATGAGCAGTTTGCAATGTACAAGTATTGACAGCAAAATGTATTAATCCAGTTTGTCATATACATCATCATGTGTTTGTCATGACAATCTGGATGGATTTCTCCAAAACTGGAGGGATGAGGCACTGAAACGGGAAGTTTATTATAATTATAACAACTTCCAAAACAAAAAAAAATACTATTCTTGTAGGGCTATAAATGCTGCTTGACTTCAAGGCGCTTTCCTGACCAAATAACCTCGAGCATTCGTTCCCTCTATGCCGCACGGCCCTTTCCCAAAGAATTAAGGCAATTTTTTATATTATTTTAATAAAAAAAACACAGCGAGCTTTTGTAATAAAATAAAACGTCTATGATTTAGATTAATACAAATGACCGGTGGGCCATCCCTGTCGTAGAGATTCATGTATGCATCTTATAGAAGTTTATTATTTGAGATTCTGAATTGGTATGGTAAAAAATAAAACTGCTACTACATTACTTCTGTGTACATTGAAGGCATTAACTAATGCTATGGTTCTATGAAAATCAACCCTTCCCTTATACCTAGGGTGAAGCAGTTTTGAAGTTGTAAGAAAAATATTTAAATCCATGGGGATGAAGCGCCCGACAAAGTGATCTCATAGATCACAGTCAAATGCATTATTCAAATATTTACTTAATATGCTTGTGTAATCTTTAACACATTACAAATTGTGTAAGGATGATGTAGTGGTTAGCTAAAATAAAATAAATGTTTAATTAACCAGTACTTGATTTTTTATCTGCTACAATTATTATCAGTATTTACTGAATCGGGTATTAGATAAAGTGATAAATGAGAAAAATTAATCCTTTAAATAATTTATCAATTAATATAGTACAATCAGGTAAAACCATGTTAGCATGACTCTCCGCCACTATTGTAGAATGAAGGACAGTTCTTTATACTCAAAATGTTTATTTTTGAACTGAAATCTAAGATCTTCCATAATCCTTTTAGTCTAAGCTAAGCTAGCTTGTCTAAATCCATTTAACATTTCCAAACTAGAATGTTGAAAATGTTTTGTAAGGGTTTCTGATACTGATTCAGCATAGGCTTTATATCCCTACTGATATTAATAAATTATAATGCACTTCTCATAGGCACATGCATACTTACTTCTCTGTGTATCAACTTATGGTAGTACTTAAAGTGCAGCCAGTCATATAAATATGGTGTACTAACACAATACCGGAACAGTGTGAGCAAGTCAGAGCAAGCCATAGCCAAAGCGGTGAGTGCTGTAAGTAGTTACCGGTGCGGGATCCTTCGCGCGACGCACCCAGGTCGGCGTCTGCCGTCACCTCCTCCACCGAGCCCACGCCTGCGCCCGCCTCCTGTGCCACGGTCCATCCTGTAATATTACCCATTTGATGAACAAATCATAAACACAATGCGAGCTACGAGCGACACAAACATTTTACCGCAGAAAATTCTAGTCGCCGTAACTGGAAAAATTTGTTCTAAGAAAGTATTGAAATTTCCTAAACTTTATTGGGCTGTTACAGTCACATACCTTAGTCTTCAGAGACGTCTCTAATAAATAACAGAAAACTTTATCATTGACTAACAAAATCCATAAAATAAACGCGCTACGTAGACAAGACAACTTACCGGCAAGTAACAGGACGCCGATAAGTAACAAATTAAAATACTTCATTCTGTAACTTCCTCGACCTAACAACACGTATTTAATTGAGTTCTTCCCAGAACACTTTTTCACAGACAGGAATACATTTAAACTAAAGTCGAAACTCCACGTTCACTAAAAGCATGTGAACTCCGCGCTTGGTTTACCTTTAAAATGAGTTTAAGAAATAATAATTTGACATTTAACAAAAAACACGTAGCTTCTTATTGGTAGGAACATACAAAATTAAAGTATGGACAAATAGCGTGCACACACGCCTTTTTATCAGCAAATAGTAGATTATGAAATACAAATGTCGTTATGTCATTGGTCGAAAACTAAACGTTTCCTCCGGGAACGAATAGAATAAAACTACGTCATTTTAGCATCATTTTCAACCAGTGTTTTCATTTCATATTTTGACAAACCACTTTTGTGTTATGGGAACACTATCTATAAGGTGGCGGTGGGTGGGAAAAGTATCAACGAAAAATAATTTATTGTATTCTCATAGTTATGTTACCTAGGTATGTGTATTTTTAATAATATTTCTCGACTTCATTTTTTGTTGTATTCGACTTCTTATTTTATTTATGTAGTATAAAGTATGGCACACTATAGTTAAGCCTTTATTTTTTCTTTTTTTTGTTGGTAAAATGGTATGAGCTCGTACTTCTGCTCTAGGTGAGGCGGAAGGAACTGTCATACTTTTACTTGACTAAAAAACTACCCTGTACCTTCTGTTGCCGTACGTTACGTTACGTTTGGGGGCCACGGTATCCTGTTAAGCCGGGTACTCATTAGCGAGCTGTAACCGTAACTTATGCGATAAAGTAACGAGGTTCTAGTGTGTACGCGTTGAGTACGTTGTAAACGTCGGGTCGCTGCAAGCCGCACGCGTACCGCTCGCAGCAGGTTTGCGAACCACGTACACACTATGTTTTTTGGTTACAGTACATGCAACGGTTACAGTTACAGCTCGCTAATGAGTACCCAGCTTTAGTGTTAAGACGTCCCGCAGCCCCGGCAGGCAAGAAGATAGATTATGACGGTTTTGATTATAGTATTATTACTCTGTGGTTAACTCAAAAACGTCAAAACACATTGTCTATGTATGTATCACCAGGAAAGTCAAAGTAGTTCCTTATTTATTATTTCTATTTGCGTTCATCGGAGTTTATTTTTAAAACACTTGTAAAATATTTTATATAACTTAAATGTAATTATGTCTTTATTGCACATAATGTTGCATTGTTGCACATTGTAAGAGTATAAATTAGTTGTATACAAGTGCACCGCTAATATGCATTGAATATTTTTACTTTCGTAAAAAATGGAAATCGGCACATCACCTCGCGTCACAAGTTCTCGAAAACGGATTACATACAAGTCCAGTGGATGGCGCGTTCATCAGTTTGAAATATGGAGTGGCGACCTAGTATGTAAAGCAGCGGCGTTGCGCGTGGAGGGCGCTCTGCTGTTGTGGGTGGGCAACGGCGGCACGGCGGAACTCACTGAGGTAGCACTGGGCATGCCGACGCTCGAGGACGGCGGGGGCCGCGCCGCGCTGGCCAGCACGCTGCTAGGCTCGGAGGGCGCAGCGGCGGCCCTGGCTCGCCGGCTGTCCGCGGCACTCGCTCGCCCCGTGTACGTGTGCAGCGGGCTGTTGTTCGACCGCTTCACGATGCCACTTGTTGAACGCGGACTTATCGCAGAAATTAAGAGCAGACCCGAATGCTTTTAACCTGTACTTTGAATTTGATATGCTGTTAAAATTTAAATGTAATAAAACCCGGGAGTAAGTAAACTTGAAGGTGTTAAATATTTATAAATATCTAAGTCAGCTGATGCACAATTTCAATGGAGTACTCTCTCCAAGTGGTAATTTGTTACTAAATGAAAGTATTACGGTGTGATGTTATGTCATGTAATGGAAAAACAGATGTGTCTTGGTACTTCCCATAAGTTGATACTACTACATGGCCAGAGATGTAACAGTGATGAGTGACATTCTTAAGGTGCATATGGAATATTATTAAATAATAAATATTTTAGTATTCTTTTATCTTTCATTCATAGAAAATATACAAAAAATTCAGTATAAATGATTGTTCCTGTATATTGTGTTAACATCATGTTGGTAGTGGCTACACACATAAAGCAAATGTTTGCCTTGGTTTACCTACATTCAAATTGAAATGTTGGGCAAAAGCAGTCTTTTAACTCGTATCCTACTTTCTCATAACCTGTTTTTAGAACCTAATAATTTACTTATAAATTTTAAGCTAGCTTTCGCCAAAGTCGTGAATGTTTGGGGCCCAATCCTCATGGAAACACCCACAAACGCCGTCGCTTGAAGCTAGAAGCGGCTATAAAAGTATTAGACACTTGCAGTCAGTGGTGGCCACTTTTTAGGGTTCTGTACCCAAAGGGTAAAACAGGACCTTTTTACTAAGACTGCTGTCCGTCCCTCTGTCCATCTGTCACCAGGCTGTATCTCATGAACTGTAATAGTTAAACAGTTGAAATTTTTACAGATGACTTATTTCTGTTGCTGCTATAACAACAAAACATACTAAAAACAGAATAAAATAAATATTTAAGGCTCCTTAACTTAAAGCAGAGAATTAAAACTGTTATGATTAAATATCTTGGGCTCTCAGTCTAGATGCGTGTATAAAGTGGCATAGTCTAAATCTGAGAAAGTACTTTCACTAGGTTAATCATTTTTATTTAAGAATTTACTTAAGATTTTCTTAAATGTTTTGGGAAATTCCCAAATCAGTGGAATATGAAATTTCAGATTTATGACGAAATATCTAGGCCCTCAGTTCAGAATAAGGGCCTAAACCTACATACAGACATTTCTGATAATGTCTGTACTGAGGAATCTGCAAAAAATGAATTTATTGGAAGAAAAACATAAATACGACTTTAGTATACATTACTCAGAAGATACCTCTATGAATTAGTTAAAAATAAATAATAACACAAAAGTTAATAGATAAAAAGTAAATGAAAGTTTAATGTTTTTTTTTTGTGCCGGATATGTACAGTCTGTTGACATCATTATCAGACTGAAATAGCTTAACAAAATAAAGGCAGAAGGCCACCCTACCGCATTAGGAATTTCCTGTAATGGTAACAGTGTTTGTGATAAATAAATATAATGCCGGTGGCTTCGACAATGTTGGGAGGGTTTACCTTAACGTTACATGCTAGCTTATGCAAGAACGCAACGCAACGCTGGTAAGAACGCATTCAAGTTAAAGTAGCACTAGGTACCTCCGACCGTGGCTGTAGCTAGAGTCGAATTTGAGTTAGGGCAGCATTGGTTACAGGTAGGTCTGAAGTAAAAAAAAAAACATAATTGATCTGCCCTTGATACACTGGCTCCTAATGAATCACCATGTATATCTGACAACTTATGATGACTCTTAAACGATGAACAAACAATTTAATTATAATAATTTATCTTATTTTTGGTTTTTTAAGGTAGGGCATTGTGATTTCAAGGCTCACAATGCCCTCCCCTAGCTACGGCCCTGCGTGTGGCGCGTTATGCAACTTGCGTCAGTACCAAAGACGTACACCTATTACTGTGATGGTACGGACAGTGTAGAAAGGTATTACCGTAAGACATGATGCTATAAAAGTAACAAAAATGGACTAGATTCCGAGTTCGGTTCCCTCGAGATGGTTGAGCTAAATGGTGCAGATACGCTCGTCATGTTTGTGAACGAGCGCTCTGAATTTGAATTTGAAAAGGATAGGTGAATAAAATAACAAAACGTTCTATTATTGTTTTTTATTTTACCATATTTCGATACATTTTTTTTAAAGAAATTACAAAAAAATATAGTCTTAAAACAAAAATATGTATAAAAATAATGCTCCGCCTGCAACGAGATGGTAAACCGTAAAACCCAAGCTACCGGCGGTTAGGGATCCAGAGAAGAGAGGAGGGCGAGAGAGGAACCTCCTGACTATGCGTGCCGTGTCCATGACAACCGCCTTTGGAATCTGACTCTTGACTCAGCTGTTGAGCGAAAGTTTCTCAAGGTCAACACCTTGAGAAACGTCGAAACTTTTCACTATTAACCCGTTTACTGACATGACAATCGGAACAATAATTGTTGAGTCCACATTCTACATGCTGGCAACCTCGTTTGCTAGATCGAGATATTTTATGATCTTTTCTTTTTCAGCTTTCACGAGGTTCTCATCATGGGGAATATTGACATTAACATGTAGGTATTGCACGACGCACCGACCGATCAATTATCACTATATCAGGTTTATTAGCAGTAACAAATCTATCAGTAATAATTGATCTGTCCCAGGAGAGCGTGATCTGACCATCATCGAGAACTGGTTTGGGATGATATTTATAATACGGTACCTCGATTTCCACATATTAAGGGTTGTTGATGGATGATCCTGGCTACTAGGTTATGTCTATGTACTCGCCGTTAGCAAGACGAGAACACCCAGAGACAATTATGTCTTACTAGCTTTTGCCCGCGACTTCGTCCGCGTAAATTTCGGTTATCGCAGACATAGACGAAATCGCGGAAAAAATTACCCCTGTTCTGTCATTTTAATTCGAAACGACACGTGGCGCCATCTATGATCATAAGAACATTACCTATTGTGATTTCCTTCGGAAACAGTACTTTTTTTCGAGATTAAAGGTACTCTATGTTCGTTCCTGTACACCTGGCAACGTATATGCAAAATTTTAGGATGTTCGGTTCAGTGGCTTAGGCGTAAAATGGTAACAAACAAACTTACTTTCGCATTAAATACACAATAATAAACCTATACATTAAACCTTAAAGTAAATATGTACAATTTATTTATATTTTATATCTCTGAAACGATGACTCTTAGGAAAAAAGTATGTAGGCATTTTTATAGGTACCTAATTATTTGATCTACAGTTTTTGTCTTAACTAATTTTATAACAAAACTTAGGTACTGTGATGAAAGTAAAGCAAGACTTTTGAATTAAAAGAAACTTTTATTTTTATTAATTTACAAAATAAGAATCGCACACGTGACTAAGTCCAATTGGCAAGAGAGTACGCCTACTTAAGAACAGTTGACACAGTTGAAATAGTGCACATTGCTATTATAAATGTCGCAGGCGTTTGCGTTCGTCTCATATTCCATCATCCGTCCCTGGACGCAAACCCATTGCTTCGGTGAACATCTGGTGCTTTGGCCGAGGTAATCCTTTGGTGAGAACATCTGCGACCATCTCTTGTGTACTTATGTAGCGAACTGCAACTTGGTTTACAGATATTCTTTCTCGTATGAAGTGATAACGAACATCGATGTGTTTGCTTCTGGCATGATAAAGGTCGTTACCTGAAAGACTAATTGCACTTTGATTATCACAATTCATTGTAATAGGTTTATCTGATAATAAAGTGGGCCAAAAATCTTGCTGTTCTCATCCAAATTAAGCCAAATGGCTTCTTGTATAGCTGTGGCAAGTGTCATGTACTCTGCCTCAGTTGTTGACAGAGCTATTGTGGTCTGTTTCTTTGAGCACCAGCTGATGGCAGCTCCCTGAAAAATAAATACATATCCAGAACGTGATCTTCTGTCTTTATCAGTGGCCCAATCAGAGTCGCTATATCCCACAATATGTGCATTGTTTTTCTTGAATGTAAGTTTCAGATTCTGTGTTCCCTTTAAGTATCTTAATACTCGTTTGGCTGCTGTCCAGTGTTGTGATGTGGGCTCATTATTAAATTGACTTAGCTGATTTACTATATATGATATATCCGGTCTAGTGCGCTGTGACAAATATAACAAACAGCCAATCAGTTCATGGTAAGGAATGTTTTTTAATAATTCAGCTTCATTTTCAGCCTTTTTAAACTGTATATTAGGCTCACATGGTGTCAGTGCAGGATTACAATCTATCATATTAAATCGAGTGAGTATCTTATTTATGTATAATGACTGATCCAGTGAAATCTCATCATGCTTGGTTTGACTGATTTTGAAACCAATACAGCATTTAGCTTCACCTAAATCCTTAATGTGTAACTTTTCATTTAATTTTCCTTTTAGCATTAAGACCGTATCGTTGGTATTGAAAAAACATAATATATCGTCGACATATACTGTTAAAAATAAGATGTCCTTTTCATTTATTGACCTTGTCATTCCTATGTCAATAAGAATTGTGTTTAACTTTTTGTTCCATTGTCGGCTCGCTTGCTTGAGGCCGTATATTGATTTGTTAAGTTTGCATACTTTGTTTCCTTCTTCAAAACTTGGTGGTTGTGACATATAGATATCTTCATCTATGTCGCCTTGTAGGAATGCAGTCACAGCGTCTAACTGGTGCACTTTGAGGTTATATTTTACCGACAGTCCAAACATATATCGTATTGAGGAGTAACGCACAACTGGAGCATATATCTCGTGATAATCGATACCTTTTTTTTGTTGGTATCCTTTTAAAACAAGTCGAGCTTTATGTCTTGTTATATTACCTTTTTCATATGTCTTCGTCTTGTATACCCATTTACATGGTATTAACTTTTTGTTCTCTGGTGAGTCAACAAGTGTCCATGTGTTGTTTAGTAGTAAAGAATTATATTCTTCTCGCATTGCTTCTATCCACTTATCAGCCCTTTGACTATGAAGTGCTTCAGAAAGGCTCTGTGGATCTTGGTCTAAAATACGCATAGCAGTTTCACCATCCATGCACAAGAATGATAATTCAGTACCTTCAGTGGAGTCAGTATTCACATAAAATTCATTGCGTCGTCTTGGTCGTAGGGTCATAACACGCTGAGATAGCTCAGCGGTTTCATCATTTAATGTATGGCTTTCGCTTGGTAAATAAGTTTCATCATCTGGATCGGAATAAAATGATGTTGATGAATCTTGACTTTCTTCTTCCTCTTCACTTACATCAGTCTGCGACAAAGGTACATTGGTATTATTCAGCAGAGGTAAGTTTTCATTATATTTATTTTCTTTAGAGTTTTCTTTAATTACACATTGTGTGTTTTTGTGTTTAATATTTTCTTTTTCTTTTACAGGATCAGATTCATCAAATATGTGTTTGTTTACAGTGGCTTCAAGGAAGATGACATCTCTACTAATTACGCATTGTTTCGTCTTTGGGTCTATAAAGCGGTAGCCTTTCACACCATCGTTGTATCCAACAAAAATTAATTCGCGCTATTTTGGATCTAGCTTTTGGCGACGCTCTTTCGGTATGTGTACCATAGCTCGGCACCCAAATACTCTTTGATGACTTAGATCTGGTTTGCTGCCAGTCCATATTGCCTCAGGGGTAATGTCTGAAAGTGCTTTAGTCGGTGAGCGGTTAATAATGTGTGCTGCTGTGACCACTGCTTCACCCCAGTAAGAGTTCTGTAACTGCGCATTAAAGAGCATGCATTTGGATCTTTCAATGAGTGTTCTATTCATGCGCTCACTCAAACCGTTTTGTTCTGGTGTGTAAGGGTTCGTAGTTTGATGCAATATTCCATACTTTTTTAAGTAATTATCAAAATTATGATTTACATATTCCTTGCCATTGTCTGTCCTTAATTTTTTAATTTTCTTGTATAATTCATTCTCTACTCTATTTTTAAATTCTATAAATCTTTCTAGAGCTTCTGATTTATTTTTGATTGGATATACATTTACCTTACGTGAAAAATCGTCTATGAAAGTGACAAAATACCTGGCACCTCCATGAGTAGTTGTCTGCATTGGACCCACAATATCAGAATGAATGACTTCTAGCAATTCAGTTGCACGGGAGCCTTCATGTGGAAAGGACTGCCTGGTCTGCTTTCCTTCAATGCAGCTGATGCAGGTATAATTTCCTTTCGCTGAAGGTAATTGTACACCTGTAGTGCAAATTGGAAGGTAATTTGCATAAATCTGTAAAATTTAAATGGCCCATTTGTTGATGCCATAGGAGAATGTTATTGTTAGTCAATGCTGACATGGCATGTGCTTCATCGTGGATAGTGGCATCGAATTTGTACATGTCATTTATTAAGTTGGCTTTAGCAACCTTTTCTCCGTTTTGATTTGATATTTGACATCCATTGGCATTAAATTCTACCTTACAGCCACTCTTTATTATTTGGCTTACTGATATTAAGTTTGTTGATAGGTTAGGTACAAAAATGACGTTTCTTACCAGTATTTTGTTGAATTTATCTTGAGTGTCTGGTACTTTAATAGTAACATTGCCACAACATTCAACTTTTAATACCTTATTGTCTGCTATTCTTATGTTAGAGTGCGCCTACTTAAGAACAGTTGACACAGTTGAAATAATGCACATTGCTATTATAAATGTCGCAGGCGTTTGCGTTCATCTCATATTCCATCATACTGTTTGCTGAAAATTGCGAAATATCCGTTTTTCTGATTTTTTAACCCTAATAAAAAAAACAGGTTTCGGATCGATGAGGACTTTTTAGATTTAATTTATGATTGTTTTTTGAACTATCCTACCAACTTTCAGCTGGGTGCGAATTATTGTACCCTCACACCTATAAGGTCTAATTAGACCGGACTATTTCACTTATTTATCAAATAATTCCGATCGACAGATAAAAATGTGAAATAATGATAGCATTTCGCTAATTAAAACAAAAGTAAAAAAGAAAGAAATGAAATAATACTAGATATCTATCTACTTACCAATTTAACTTAACTCACATATAGCAAATTAAACTAGTTATTATTTAAATCACTATTTTAAATTTTGACAATAAATTGCCATATATGTAGAAAACAAGTCGGTTCTTGTTGACGTTAAGCCTAATAGCCCCCTCTTTGAGGAGTGGCTGGAGAGGCGCTACGGCGTCCACACCTATCGCCTGACGCAGGTCCTCACCGGACACGGTAGTTTCGGGAGGTTCCTGTGTCGGATAGGGCAGGAGGAAACGCCCGGGTGTCACCACTGTGTGGATCGCCCGGAGGACACGGTGGAGCATACGGTGCAGGACTGCCCCGCTTGGGCAGAGCACCGCCGTGTCCTCACGGAGGCGATAGGCGGCGGCGACCTCTCGCGTCCGGATTTGGTTTAGGCCATGCTCCGGGGCGAGAGGGAATGGGATGCAGTCACCTCCTTCTGCGAAGCAGTAATGCTAGCGAAGGAGGAGGCGGGCCGCGTGAGGAAGAGATCCACCTCACGCCCCAGCCGCCGCGGGAGACGCCCAGGGCGTCGGACGTCGCAAGGCGACATCCGGGCACCGTAGGCGCGGGCTTGCGGACGGCGAGTAATGGGTAGCTCGCCGTCCGATCAAGGACCAGGCCCGGGTCGACGGCGCGTTCTGTTCGCGCGCGCTTCAAAGAGCTGTCAGCACAGGGACGGGGCCCCCAACGGGGCCAACGCCTGCCGGGGTTGCGGGACGTCTTAACAGGATACCGTGGCCCCGGAACGCAAAGGGCAACAGAAGGAACAGGGTGGTTTTTTAGTCAGTAAAAGTCTGACAGTTCCTTCCGCCCCACCCAGGGCGGAAGGAGTCATTTGATGATTTTTACCACCTCAAAAAAAAAAAAAATACCTAATAGCCAATCAGCAATCGTAAACAGAAACGTGCACTTAATTCGTCCATCCCTCGGTAGATGGAGCGATAAGCTGTAAATCTAAGGAAAATTAATGATATAATGGACCCCGAGCAGTCTCGGCCATCGCCGAGAGTCTCGGCGTAAATAGGCCGAGAACGAGACCGAGAATCTCGGCCTGATTTTTGGCCGAGAATAGCCGAGACCGAGATCTCGGTCGGACCTTACTTGGAGGTAAAAATATTAATTAGGTATACCTACCTACTTAATACTTTTCCCTTTCGGGACATTATTTTTGGCTCGATACTCCGAATAAATATTCCTTTGGACACTCGTAGCAAGATAATATTCCTTTTTAGGGTTCCGTAGTTCTGACAAGTAACCCTTAAGTATAGTTTCGTCATGTCCGTCTGTCTGTCTGTCCGAGGTTTTGCTAAGAGACCGTTAGTACTAGAAAGCTGTAATTTTGTAGGAATGTGTATATCAATTACCTAGGTACTACAATTCGTACCAAGTGCTACAAAGATAAGAAATAAAAGCTAAATTAATCGTTGTACACACTACACTAATACACAGCGCTCAAACTTTTACAATGTAGTGATCGTGAACTATCTTTGAGCCATAGTCATCACCAAATGTCGAATAAAAAGTCGTAGTCAAAAAATAATAATGACCAATACAAATCATTATAAGTACTTAATTGAACTAGAAATCAATTGAATTTGTCAAGACTTTAAATTGACTTATGGAGCAGGACCAGCATGTTTCCAAGCATTATTATCTTGAATACAATCCTCCAATTTGAAGGTAGGTAATATGCTTGTTTACAAAGTGTACTTTAAAATTTTAAAAGGTATTTTATTGTAACATTTGACACAGTACCCTAAGATGTTGTGTGCACTTTGGGTAATTTAAAAAAAATGGTTGCGCTATTTTGTTTTTTTTTATAGTATTAAAATTGTGTCTATCACTTACGTATTTTATTAAAAAAGATGTAGGTATGTATATTTTTTCTTACATATATAATATTTTCATAAATGTTCATATTGACAAGGCACTGTCATAATATTAATCTTTTTAAATAATTCCCTGAGATTCGCGACGAGGTAGATTATAAATGGTTCTGACAGCTCTTTTCTATAAAATAAAAATGGACTTAATGTCAGCAGCCCGACCCCACAGTAATAAATGCCCTACGACATGATGCTGTGAAAACAACTAAAATAGACCAAGCGAGCGGTTTCGATGTCCGTTAACTGTCTAATCTTCCTAACAACAAAAGCTTCTGAGCTTAGCCGCCCTGCAAGAGATGTTATAAATATGTGGTTCGCATTGTAGTTTCTCATCTAGCGTAATTTCTAAGAAAACCGTTTGATTAATAAAAGCCAGATTTTCTCCATTCAATACGAGGTCACATGCACTTCTAACATTTGATAAAGTAAATCTAATACATTTTGTTTTCTTTTCATTTTGTACCAAATTATTTACCGTGAACAAATTTTGGACCTGAAAACTTGAGTTAATTATGTCGTCAATATTTTGAGTACGCCTAACGCCTGTTTATCATAAAAATTAATGATGTATCTGCAAATAACACAATCTTAGGTTGATTTTGGAGTAATTGGGGCAAATCATTCATTAAAGCTAAGAAGAGGAATGGACCCAAAATCGAACCTTGCGGAACGCCCATTGTCATTTCAGACCCTAATGAGTTTACGCCGTTTACCCGAACTTTAACCGGCCTATTTTTAGGTATGATCTTAGTAAATCAAGATATGTATTCTTAATCCCATAATGTTACAGTTTCAATAAAAGTGTTTTCTTGAAACTTCCTCCCAGGCAATAAAAATGTTTTCTATTTGGTAGACACCGGCGTCAGTTGTACAACGCCCTTTCGTCAAACCATAGCCATACCTACCTACTGTTGTTCATGGAAGATGGAATTTTTATTTAAGTAACATAACATTTTTGACTGAGTACTAACTTCTCAAACACCTTACTGAGTACTATTTTTTGTTCTGTGCCGCGGAACGATGGATGAATGATTTTTATGTGTAGTTCCGAGACAGAGACACGTCGGCCTACGCTGAAAACCACACGTGCCATCGTGTGTGGGCCACGGCATTAGTGGCGCAAATTACAGTTCAGGACACTTAATTTTTTATTTTCTATTATGTCTATAGTTTATATTTATATTGTATATTATTGTGTATTGTGCGTCACTTTCACGTGAATAAAAAGTTTTTCTTTCGTTTCTGCGTTGAGTACTTTCACCGAATTTGAATAATGGAACTACTTTACTGTATTTCATAAGATCGGGAAAGATTTCCTGATCTACGATTGTACTTATTGAATATGAAAGCCTAATACGGCGCAATAGTTTCCATTATAAGATGTACAGACTTTTATAGACTTTCTTTTTTTAATTAAATCAACAGAAGATCTTTAGATAACAAAGATCTTTAAAATTTCTTAAAACAGCTTGGGGATTCGTATGTTGAAAGCTAAACTCCAAAGGGCATGCCTTTATGTTATTTCTAGTAGTAACAGAAAGCGCGGGTGAAGAATTTAATGATTCTGTTGTATTTAGAGGAATATTAGTAAAAAAGTTTTCGAATTCTTGAGCTACTTCACTGTGATCAGATGGCAGTTTATTTACAATTGTTTTGTGTAAGTAATCACAGTTACAAAATATATTTTAATAGAAGTGGCAATAGACGTATATCGGTCAAAACTATAGAGATAGATATACAGGTAGATATAAACGAATAGGTTATCTGGAATTCAGGACACAGGTCACATAGATTCACAGAAATCTGTGTCTGGCGGGGCGCTTCATAAAAACGCGGGCGGTGGGCGGGGCGGCTCGTGCGGCTTGGGCGGCGCCGGGCGCGCGCTCGCGGAGGCGGGGCCGCGCCGCGGGCTCGCGCGCCAGTGATGCGCGCCGCGCTGTCCCGCACGCACAGCTGCGCTCGCACCGCGCCGTCGACCTCGCCGCGAGTGTGTGACCGCTGTGATACAAGCTAGTGTAGTGACCCTGGACCGCTGCTGCGCGCTCGGAGCGCCTACCGCGGATACTCGTCCGGATAAGGATACCAACGATTACTTACTCATTACGAATGACTACATAGCAAAATGTTGTTCTTTCGATAAACAGTGATAATATAAAAGTGGACATCAAAAGTGACGGAGTGTGGACACTGGAGTGCGCTTACATCAGTATCTTCGGTGGTTGTAGGTATGTAGTTATCAAATTAGGATGGGAATCAAAAACCCTAATTTAAGCTTTACCTAAGCAGGTAGCACCCAGAAACTAACTTAATTAAATATATAAAACAGGTAGTTAGGTATATCATTGCCAACTCTATTCTACAATGGCCCAATCAAGAGGCTAAGAGCGGAGACAGCCCGGCCAAACCAAACCATATCATTGCGAATGAGAAAAAATGGGCTATTTAGGCAGGATTTATACCTAACTTGTTGGTGCATAAAAATATATTTTATGCAGATGTTATTTATGAACATCTAAAAGAGAGTCGATTGTGCTTTCATTGACTTTTAAATGGCCTGAGTCCTATAACAGAACGACATTGTGCGGAGGAAAGAACTGTGGCCAACATTATCCGTGTATGGTATGGGCTAGCTGCTAGAACCCTCGGCCAATTAAATCTGTCTGTTGTCCAAGTCCAGTGCTACAGTAAAGATATGGATAGTGGACAGGGCTGCGTAGTGTCACCATGTCTATTCAAAGTGACATGGATAGTGTCAAGTGTCTGGCGGATTCAGAAGAGAGTGTGGATTAATGATGAATGTGTTTCCTGTCGAATGACGTCCCATCGTAATTGATCAATACTTTAAAACATGATAACTAGTAAACGCAGTTCACTTGGTTCACTTTGCTTGTTTGAGAAGTCTGTGTCCTACAGATGTGACAGTGATGCAGTGTTCAAAACGACTCTACTGGCTGTGTGCTGGAGCGTGCACTATGAAAGTGTGTGTTGTGTGCGTGCGTGCGCTCCTTGCAAACCAACGTAGGTGATAGGTATGAGTGGTGTAACTCTGAATGATAGATTGAGGAACAAAGCGCCAAGGCAATGTCCCACATGGAAAAAACGAGTGATTTTATGCATGTGTGTAGTATAATATATATCACACTAGCTTCTAGCCGCGACTTCCTTCGCGTCAAAGTCTATATATTATCCCATTGAAACCATATCTACATTTTTTCGGAATAAGAAGTAGCCTATGTGCGTTTCCAGACTATAATCTATCTGCGTGCTAAATTTCATCCAGATTTGCTCAGCCGTTCTGGCATGAATAAGTAACAAACATCGAACTGTCTAAAGATTCGCATATAAAAGATTATATTCAAAGTTTAATATTATATTAAAAGGTACCTATATAATTTTGTATTAAGTGCAGAAAGCCCGCGTGCATTCTGGCCTCTGATTGTCTTTTAGGTACTTACTCAGACAGTAGATAGTAATAGGATAGGCTTAGTTAGGGGCGCCGAGCTTTTAAAAGTCCCGTGAGTGCTCCAGCTTTTTTAATGACATGCCTAAGTAGCTACTTATATATATTTTTGTTATTTCGGCACCCACTATTTACCTCTCGTGGGTGCTGGAGCACCCGAGCACGCACGGAGTTGGCGCCCCTGGGCTTCGTCAATGCTCGATAGACTGTTCCGAAAGTTTAATGTTACCCAGTAGAGGAGGCTATAGTCATATACTTAGTAAGATGTAACAGAGTACATCAGCGCATTCGGCTAATTTTCTGACGGCGACGTTCACATTGTTTGACATGGATTTACAAGTGATTTCCTTATCTACCAGGTAGATGCTAACCATGGACATCCGGAGGTAATAATATGCCTTTACTCTGTATTAGTTTAAGTGTCGCCAGCTTTTCCTCACACAGAAAACACACACAAAAACGAAATACCTACATAGATTCAGTACACATGATATATTTTTCAAACGCAGGCATTCAATTGTGTTTTTCGATGTAGATAATAATATGATTATTTCTTTGGCACGCTCTGTAGCCTAAAAACGGCTAGATGGATTTTCGTTTGAGAGGTGAAATGAAATGAAATGATATTTATTCAGTAAATTGGTTATAAATAACACTTTTACACGTCACATGTTAAACTAGATGAGTCGAGTGTTTCCTAGCCGACTGCTCTGAGAAGAAACACCGAAACAAACTCAGAGGTCAAAGTCACTACTTGTATTGGTCAAACCATATGCGAACCAAGTAGTTAATGTCCGAGGTGGTCTCTTGAGGAGAGAGACACACAAATTTGAGTCGGCCTGTCCAGTCAGTGCACGCATTTGTCAGAAATCGTCAAGCTCGACTCAGAATTTAAGGAGTTCAACGACACGACGAACAATTCCAAAGAAGGGACATTTGGGTAGGCCGCATCGAGTACTCAAACTGTCAGACAACCATGAAATCTAATCAGAAAAATTGCAACAACCCACATAGTCTATGTGGACTATGTGGGTTGTTAAAATTTTTCTGACAATATAATATATAAAAAAATACTTTTCAAAGTATATCCAAATGAGAAGAAAAAATCAAAAAATATATAATAAATATAAAAATACAATAGTCTCTAAATGTCATATTAACGTAAAATTAAAAGATGTCATGTTTCGTAAAATATGTCAAAAAGAGAAATGTTATTTGCAAAGGGCATAATCACAAGGCTTAGCAGAGCGAGCAGTTCAATCCCAAGCTTTTTTTTCATCTAAATAATCCGAAATTGTATAGTAGCCCTTTTTGTATAGTTTGGTTTTAATACAACTTTTAAATTTTTTAATTGGTAAACTTCGAACATCAATGGGAAGTTTATTGTAAAAACGTATACATTGACCCATGAACGAGTTGCCTACTCTGTGGAGACGAGTGCGATGTACCACAAGATTGTGCTTATTTCTAGTATTAAGTCCATGAACATCGGACACTTTCTTAAAATTTGAAATATTCTTGTGTACATATATGAGGTTTTCAAATATGTATTGTGAGGCTACAGTCAGAATATTGATGTCTCTGAATTTCTCTCGAAGGGAATCCCGTGGGCCTAAGTTGTAAATGGCTCGAACAGCCCTTTTTTGTAGAACAAAGATAGTATTAATGTCCGCACATGTTCCCCAGAGAAGAATCCCATACGACATGAGACTATGAAAATAACTGGAATAAACAACTCTGGCTGTATCCACATCAGTTATCTGTCGAATCTTTTTAACAGCATAAGCGGCCGAACTGAGCCTGCCTGATAAGTTTTCTATGTGCGGGCCCCATTGTAATTTGGCGTCAATGGTAATTCCAAGAAACACCGTTGACTCAACAGGGTTCAACTCTATTCCATTAAGCTGAACATTGGTGCTTAGCTGCCTGACATTTGGCGTTGAAAATTTAATGAGATTTGTTTTTTTTTCGTTTAACAGAAGATTATTTACATTAAACCAATGGACAACTTGACAGAGCGCATTGTTAACTTCGTCAAAATTTTCTAACTGTCGCTTGATTTTAAAGATTAGTGAAGTGTCATCCGCGAACAATACAATCTTGTTATTATCCCTTACGTGATAGCCTTACGTGAAGTTTAGACTTCACGTAAGGCTATCACGTTTTTCTATCAGGAATTTCTCAGTAGCAGTCTCGGAGTCTGGATTTATGGCTATAAGCTCGCCCCCATTACATGGGACTTAAATGTAACTGGCGAAATGTGGGGTACCCCCACATTTCGAACAGCAGCAGTATTGAGTTCAACTCTGCCCAAAGCTCCGGGATTATGGGTGTGAACTGTGATGTTATGTTAGTTAATAATTCCAATTAAAAAGTATACAAAAGTACAGTGTACAGTGGCAAAAGTACACACTTCCTTTATGGGGTACTGTGTAATTTTTTTTGATAAAATACAATAATAATAACACACTAGTTAATATAAATGCGGAGCACAGATTGAAGCTTCCCTGAAATAAATACATTAGACATTGTAAACACCTAAGTAATTCAATGGCCTGATTGTACTGTTATCTTAAAAGTCATGTATAGGTATGTTAGCGTGAGCTTGATTCTCTAGTAAAAGCTATTTTATAAATATTACTTACATTAAAATGATCTTCACACATATAAACACTTGAATTAAGTCCAATGCTTTCAGGATTTCGACGAGATTTACACTCAACCACTTTTTCGTCTCTCAGGATCTACCGGAACCATATTTATCTACAAATAGTTTTTCCGGAGTCTTTATCGATGTACTTGTACATTTGATAAAACACACCATTATATATGCAATAAATTTCAAAACTATTTTAACAGTTTGTTGTTTATGTGTGATGTCATCTGTCAAAAATTGCGTTATGGCGCGTAATTTTTCAATTCAAACTTTAACATTGAATTTCTCCTTATATACGACAGATCTCCAGGAAATATTAAAATGGTTTGCATTTTATGCAATAACAAATAACATAAAACTATTTTCCAGCAGTAGTAGAATAGCCTATTATGTTTGTGTGCCTAAATGTTTACTAAATATCTACTAGTATGTTATGAAATATTATAAATAAACGTTTATTATGTTCATTGGAATATTTGTGTTATTTTATGCAAAAAGTCTAATTCTGGCACCTATTACTGATGACTTCCTCCGTCGTGAGGGTTTCGAAGGGGCATGCCGGGCGACTAAAACCTGAGCGGTGTCCCACCTCTACTTGTGGCCGGAGGTGTGAACATAATCCAACCTATAATTTTCACCTCTCAGCTCATACTGGCGGCTTGTAAAAGTCCGTCGGTGTTGTTAAGTGACACCTTGACAGAGAAGACATTGCGAGAACGTCACTCATTGATTGAATGTTATTGTATTTTCGTAGCGATGAATTTATATAAATGTTTTCTGGCATTTTATTTTATGACAAGCGTAAGCATTTTATCTTAAGCTTTGTCTTCGGCCACAATTACAAACTATCCTTATTAATATTGAAATCTTGGACTATAGACAGGTATAGATATAATTTAAAAATGACATGTAGGTACTATTATTTTACAATAATGTAAATGGCATCGGCTAATTACCTGTATAGATACATGTATGATTGGTTAGTTATCAATATTATTTTTATACAATAGTAACAAAGTGCACTCTACTCGACCCTAGTGGGACGCCATGAGACTGGTGCCCGATCGTTTTCTTATTTTTGTGTATCTACTTCTGTAATGGTAATAAGCTGCGGTCTGTTATTTAGATATGGCGATATCCATTGAAGTGAAATGTTTCTGATTCCAATTACCTCTAGCTTTAATAGAAGTCAGGGCATAAGTCATACACAGGCAGGCATTAATAGCCCTGAAGTGAGACTATTACTTTTATATGAGAGTGAAAGGGAGTGATATGAAGATTCGAATGACGTTATTGCGACGCACGCTGGGTATTTTGAAAAAAAAAAGAGAGGTACGCCAGTTCGAAAACACAATTAAGTATTAAACCGCTATTTATCGAATAACGTCGCGAACACGCTGATTCGAAACTGTTTAAATGCCTGCTACGCTAGTACAAAAGTCTTTGCATTGACATTGAAATCCACTGCTGCGAATACCATATCTCAATCTGAATTTGTCTGGGGATGGAATCCGCGACCCCGATTTAGTCTTTCTTCGTATTGGGTTTGGGAAACAACAGCAATGAGTATTGTTTTAAGTAAACTCTTTAATTTCCAGTAAGTATAGAAGGTAATCAACAAAGAAGTCAACAAATCAAAATTGCCTACTTTATTAGTAAATACTTAGAATAAAAATCTTTAGATGGTTTCTTGTGCAGTTAAGTAGTAAATCAACATCGTAATTTTCGTTCCAACTTCATTTTCGGGCATAGCTTTGAGGATCGTGGAATGTAGTGCTGAATTGTCGTCAGTGAGTCTTTGTATACGTATTATATCTACTAGATACGTGCACCATGATGGGATACATATCTGAATTTCGAAAATTAAAATATCTGCTGTTAAAATGTCGATGTTCAAAATATGGAAAATTTAAATATCCAACGTCCATAAAACCGAAAATAAAAATATCGAATGTTTACGTATGGTCGAATGGTTAGATAGGGAACCAACGTTCAATATATCTGGCGCGTTTTGCACCTTTGCGTCAGTACCAAAGACGAAGATTAGGTTTCTTGCCCATTCTTCTCCATAAGAAACCACCTTTTGGAACCGAGCAAAGCGAGCTCGGGACTTGGGGCATCCCTTCGTCGTTTTTTTTACCACTCAGTAGTAGGAGCCCCGCGCTGCGAGCTTCGTAGACCGGGGCTCCGTCGACAAAACCGGGTATTTGTCTGCCTGCCCGCACTTCATCTTCTTCTCTGCTTCCGTCTTTTACACCTATTAGGGGCTGCGCATTCGGTATAACAGTAGAACAGCTTTTCGGTTCATAAGTTTCAATGGTAAATACGTACCTAGGTTTAAAATACATACACTTAAACGTATTACAGAAAAATAAGACACTAAGGCGTTTTGCACATAGAGCAACTATTGCAGCAACTGGCAACTAGCAACTAGCTGTTTACATATATTTCAGTTGGACTGCGTACACATAGCAACTCGAGTTTCAGTTGCTGCAATCGATGACTAAGATAGTTATTAATTGCCGCGACTAGCAACTGTTAAATATTATACCGTTAAGGCTTATCGTTGCGTAGATTGAGCAACTCGGCTATGAAAGTAGCTCACAGATACTAGAGACTACCAACTTTTACAGGAAACTTTCAGTGTTGATGGTTGCCTCAACTTACGTTGCTCCATGTGGGAAGCGCCTAATACCCCTTACATAGCCTGCCGGGGTTGCGGGACGTCTTAACAGGATACCGTGGCCCCGGAACGTAACGGGCAACAGAAGGAACAGGGTGGTTTTTTAGTCAGCAAAAGTCTTACAGTCCCTTCCGCCCCACCCAGGGTGGAAGGAGTCATTTGATGATTTTTAGCAACTCAAAAAATGAAAAATGTCAAATTAAATGGTTAGGTAGGTATATTTCAATATTCAAAAAAAATAAAAAAAATAAAAATTTAAAATTAAATTATATTAAATTAGTAGGCAATCAATGATATTAACCGCCGGCGGTAGGTAAGGCTTGGTTTTGTTTACTACTCCGCTATTCTTTTCTGATAATTTCATTATGCAATCCAGAAGTTCAATCGTTTCTTCGGTACTCTGCTTTGGCACTTGTCGGCCGACGTGGTAAGATGATAATGTTTTGAAACGAATTTGGAAGATAGCGACTAGTTGATAGTATTATGAATTAACAAAATGAATTTAACCGAAATACATTTGACATTAAACATTGTAATAAGTGCGGTCAATACATGACAAAATCGCACATTTTATTATAGGTACCGAGAGGTAGCCGCGCAATGTGAGCTGAGTTACCTCTTTGTGTTACACTTTGACCCAACTGCCAATGAAGGTTTATGTTTTTGTAAATGCTCTTGCTGCCGATGATCACCAACAGAGTTGAATGAATACAGATAATTATGATCAGAGTAAAGTTAATTTCTTGCCGGATTCATTTAAGTATTTGAATCTTTTTTTTTTTTTTGTGATGGTTGATTAATCGTTACCTATTAACCGACCTTTAAATCGAAACGCCGCCAATCTCAGTGGATACTAGTCAAGTACGCAAGAGATTTAATGGTGCAAAAATGTGCGCGCAAACAAAGGAACACTCTTTCTTTCCTTACTTCCGAATCAGGTGGTTGTCACACCACTAACTTCCTAACGCCAGGCTGCTGCTGAAAAATGTCTAATGGAAAAACCTAATAAGCCCGACCTAGGAATTGAACCTAGGAATCTAGGATGCTACATTCAGCAGTCTCGCTTGCGATCACGAGACCGGAGTCGGTGACGGCTTTGAGTCCTGTTTGTTGTTTAGTATTACCACCACCGAAACTAAAGTTATGGTCCGGTCAAATTAGACCAAAAAATAGGTGTGAGGTTACAATAATTCACACCCAACTGAAAATTGGTAGGATTGTTCAGAACACAATTATAAACGAAACCTAAAAAGTCCTCATCGATCCGACCCCTGGTTTTGTTTTTATTAGGGGTCAAAGGTCGCAAAAATGGGTTTTTCGAGATTTTTAGCAAACCGGCAAGTTTTATCATAAAATTACTTCAGACATAAATTATTTATAAAACTGTATAAATACTTTTTTCCTAAGAGCTGTTCCCGAGATATGACGATTCAAAAAGTTGGAAGAGTTGTAATCGTCACAATATGTACTATGGTGATATGGTGTACTTAAGGCGTTTTTTTAACTTGGTTGCCCCGGTAGGCCTATACCACGGATATTGGCAAGGATTGAAAATGATTTAAGCGGTTTAATAAAAAAAAATGGTATATTTATTTGCCTGATTCATAATTCTATAATACTTCTGCTTCCTCTTCTTCTTCTCCTTGTTCTTTTTCATCATACTGGGTGCAAGTAAATTGCCTCAATAGTGATACATCGCATGTCATCTCGTTGGTAGGTATGAAACAAATCCTCAATTCATGGTGATTCGACATTGGAGCACGATCAGCATTTTTTTTTTCATTTACACCGCTTGTATCATTTTCAGCCCTTGCCAATATCCGTGGAATAGGCCTACCGGGGCAACCACGTCAAAAAAAACGCGTTAAGTATATTATATCACTATTGCACATATGTGCCATAGTGATATAGTATGACTATTACAACTCTTCCAACTTTTTGAATCGTCATATCTCGGGAACAGTGGCTCTTAGGAAAAAAGAATATATATATTTTTATAGATAATTATCTGAACTTACCGTTTTGCTAAAAATCTTGAAAAACCCATTTTTGTGACCTTTGACCCTTAATAAAAAAAAATCCTGGGGTCGGATCGATGAGGACTTTTTAGGGTTCGTTTCAGCTGGGTGTGAATTATTGTAACCTCGGATGTCTAAATTGACCGGACTATTAGTTTTCACTTTTGTTGACGGTTAACTTTTTCTGGAAAGTCTAAGTGGCCTCTTGGTGTTTCCCAAGACGATCAAGTTGTGTGCGTAGAGCTAGTTATTTGTGAACTGTCCCTTCTCGAAGTGGGGGTGTATAGAACACCTCCACCTTGCTTTTTGGGGAAGGCAGGCGTGATGTTATTGCTAATTGTTTAAATCATTCTTTAAATCATTATTTAGTTAGATCTATGAGTTTAACAATATGAGATTAATTCATGTTTCGGTGTATGGAATTTACTTGTTCACAATTAAAGCCAAATATGTTGACGAATTATTATTAAAAAGTGGCAAGCCATTATAACTCAACGACGAGAGATTATTTAGTTTTAAATAATGCGCGTGGCAGGCGTGAATACATTCCAGCGTTATTATAATTTATGAGACGTTTCTAACTGCCGTTTTCGTAAATGTAAATTTCTGTTGATCTTTGTTCAACAGCTATTCTATCAAGGTATATCGATCGTATTGTGTTGCATTATATTGAACGGCTATTTTGTTTTCCGGAGAGTTAGCCTTAGATTGAGATGTGCACAGGGGGGAGGGCTTGGTCTACTGGGAATGATGATGGCTTGTGTGTCGCCCAGGTGCGGCGGGCAGCGTGCGGCGAGCAGGGCCGAAGGGCGCTGAGGCGGGCGGCGGGCGGCGCGGCGGCATGGCACGCGCGCGCGGCCGGCCGGCGGCATGGCGGTGAGCTGTCCCGAGGTGATGTACGGCGCCTACTACCCCTACCTGTACGGGCGCGGGGCGGCGCGCTCCTTCCACCACGCGCCGCACTTCCAGTACGATCGGGTCAGTATGTTCTCCGACACGAGCTCGACGACTCCAGTTCACTCCAGCGTAGTAGTGCTCGCTCCGCCCATCACACGTACGCTGTAGGTTCGTGAACAGCCTAGCTAACTCATTGAAACCTGGAACAGCGACCAACCGGGTATAACACTTCGGCTTTTATTTTTCTTTTGTTATTAGAATGCTTGCGGCAAGGAAGGAAAGGCATTATTTATTTCTAGTCGACAGCTTTATTAGTTACTGAAATAAACAGCTGTTCACAGACAAACGACGTTCTTCAAAAAAAAGGCTTAGTTAGTTTAAAATGTTCATAAACTGTAAGTCAAAGATATTAAAGGCGCATTTACTTTTAAATATTACATTAATGAATGGAGCGAAGTTAGTCAGGAAACGGTAGTCAGGACGCTCCAGCTGCCAGAGCTAGGCGAGTTCCAAGCGACGTAACTACGTAAGTTGTTTTACAAAACAGTTCTACCGGATTACTGTGTGCTTTAGAGACTTTTATTCAATCAAATAGGTACCTAATTGTAAAGTCAAAGTCAAATCATTTATTTAAATAAGGCCATTATAAGGTACCTTTAAACGTCATATGAAATGCAATAAAATGCACGACATGTTATTTCGACTTAGAATGAAATAAGTTGGAAATTCTTCTTTGAGTGGAAAGGTTGAATTAATTTTGACAGATTCAAAGAGCTCGATGTTTATTGAGACGAATTCGAAATTATTTTGCTCTAGGCCTTAGAGACTGTTTGAAGAGAAGTTTCCCAACAATGCTGCAGAGGACACTCATCGACGTGTGCATACTGCCCGGACAACATACGGAGCTGGTCACTCTATGGCTGGCTCCTTTTACAGGTGTACAATTTAAAAGCAAACTAATATTTAAAATATTTTATTACAGTGGATGGAAGAATCCCTCCATTGTAAATACCGTTTACGTATGCCTCGACTACTTTCTCTCTCTAGGTAGTCGCACTCTCGACTTGGAGAGGATGAGAAAAAAAAACATCCGAATACCAACGTAGAGTACATTAATGATAGAGCTTCACGGGCGCTCACCGCCAGGTCGTGTGGCCGTTGTATTCGTATTCAGGTATTCCCTTGGGCCGCCATCGGCGCGGTGCTGCAATGTGCGGCGGACCACTCCGCTGGTTTGTCAGCTTCACGACTCATAGTTTTTGCGTGGCGGTGTCAACGCATCCGAGTGCGATCATCTCGAAAGTAAAAATCGTCACACGCATGTGAAGCAAAAGGGTTCGTAGAGTTAAATTAGTTTTTATGTGGATAGGAGCGCGGCGCGACCGGTTCCACCGGCCCATATATCACGTGCGCAAAAACGAACCGCGCCGCCCGCCGCATCGCCGGCCCACGCGGTGCGCGGCGGACGAACAGTAGTACCTACAGTGTACTCTTCCACTCGGCGAAGCGGTCTATAAGTTCTTAGTTACTACACGGTATGGGCGTGGGTAACCTATACCCTACCACTGGCGTACCAATCTCGTGCTCCTGTGATTCTCTAAATGTATACTTCCTATGTATACTTTGCCACTAAACAGGTGGTCTCCCATACCACGAATCCTCTCCTCAATACTCGGCTGGCCGACAGGCCGGTCTCTGACGTGTTTACGGATGAATGGATGGATAGTAATCTTGTCAGAAATGAGTCAGAATTCTTAAAGTACTGCGATAAGATGCATATGTTTTGATACTGTATACTTTTTACTTACCTTTATTTCGTCCATGCACATGTCTTTATAACTACATATACGTATTTGGTCAAAATGATTTATTGTAATTGGTCGAACCAGTGTAAATTAACAAATAAATAAAATAAATAATACACTGATACAGCATAGTACTTACATAAATAAAATGTATGAAAATCAATATGTTAAATAGTTACTATACGGCCTCAACTCTTATATATTCTTATATATTCTACTCTTAAATACCAAAACGTAGGAATGGTAACTCGTAGTGCATCTAGATGTCCGATAGTGGGAGAGGGCCAGTGGGATGAGGTTGTGAAGTTCTTGGGTACACTCACCGAAGCACAGACTGACAAGCATGAAGCATGCAACCTTGCGGCGATGAGCCGAGCTTTGAAGCTTGGCATCCACTAGTTTTACGACGCAGTAACTCGCAGTAACTCGGTGGAACCAAGGCAAGCGCGGCAAGTCGACACACAGCTGAGTCATCCTAAAAGTGGCTGCTATACTCCGTGCAAGATCGCATTTGTGCATTATAAAGGGTTAAAAGCTGTCCGCGTGAAGTATCTATCGCTTCACTCTATTTAGGATGCTCAGCTATGACCACAGTTTGTACTCGAGCCGATCGGCTACAGGAACAGATGTACCCCGAAAAGTAGCAGTTTGGTTGAAACGACTCAGTTTTGCAGTGAAAAGTCACGCTTGTGCTTTGGTGGGGCTCAAAGAGATCAGATTGTTATTCATGATTAATTTATCACCAATTTAACATTCGTACGCCCGTGTGGTAGAACGATCTATATAAACTTAAGACCACGTTGCATACCGACCGTGATCTGACAAATAAATGATTATTATTGTTCATATTTATTTATTTCGTTGGTCGAGGCTCTTGGCTATTATGCCATTGGCCGTGTCGACTACCGGCACAGTGATTGCTGTACCCACTTATTATACCTATTGTTATTAGTGTCACCACCCCACTGGGAGTAGTCTCCCAGTCCGGTTTAAGGTCTTTATTTTTTTGCCTGATGCCGGATGCGACCGATTGTTGATGTCGAAACCAAACCAGTGTAACTTTCCGCTCTTATGGGCTGCGGGAACAAGCATGCTATGTTCGCAGAGCCGTTAATTGTTTCCAAAAGTCGTTTGATCTCGTACTAATGCAGTACCGACACTAGTAACCGTGCAGAGGTTTGCAGTTCAACGTGCAGGGCAATGCCGGCAGCGAGGCGTACAGCGGCGGCGCGGCGGCGCTCAGCTCGGGCTCGGCGTCGTCGGGCGCGCAGTCGCCCGGCAGCCCGCCGCACGCGCACCTGGCGCACCACGCCGCGCGCCTGCGCGCCAAGGAGGAGGACCTCTCCGCGC
Organism: Hoplodrina ambigua; assembly: GCA_949774945.1. Classification (NCBI taxonomy): domain Eukaryota; kingdom Metazoa; phylum Arthropoda; class Insecta; order Lepidoptera; family Noctuidae; genus Hoplodrina; species Hoplodrina ambigua. The sequence continues at coordinate 65,586 of OX458967.1, forward strand.
ACGGTCGCGCCAGCGCTGACGGTACCCAGCCACACCTAATCCTCTAAACTATTCCCGATGAAAGCTTTAATGTTTCGTTCTTTAATTTGAATAGCTTATAGTAAGGCGAGCATGCATGCTATAATCACCTACACTAACCAGGGACTAATTGTGTGTGCAGGCGGCGGCTCGTCGGAGTCGGAGGGCGAATGCGGGGGCGCAGGCGCGGCGCGTGCCCGTGCGCAGTATGTCAGCGCCAACTGCGTCGTGTTCACGCACTACTCGGGCGACGTCGCCGCAGTCGTGGACGAGCACTTTGCAAGGGCACTTTCGCTCGACAAGCCTAAAGGTCAGTGTCCTACATTTGTATCGCTTCTGGGAGGCAGATCAAAAGCTGATGGCGAGTACGAATTATTTTTTAAATCGGAACATTATGTGTACTAAAATCAAAACATAGGGGAGTGCGTAAGAAAAAACTTCTAAAAGCAAAAGTAAAGATATAAAATTACTGCGTAGTTGTAGGCTGACGATAACTAGTGTGAATTGTAGCTACATATTGCGAAATGGATACTATTGAGGCGAAACGTAATATCTAGAGCAACTAATTAAGGTGAAATTATGGTTTTAACAAGCTGCAGCTGGATGAAAATCGAGTTGCAAAATCGCGGCCATGTGTCCCACCGTCTGTCCGAATACCGAGAATTCTGTGCAAAAACACACCACGAGCAGTTCCAAGAAGAACGCAACGATTGTGTTTGTGTCGGCTGGCAGGAACAATGGCCGCGAGCGGGGCCTAATTCTCGTTTGATGCGATATTTGAGTGATATGATAAATATGTAGTGACATAATATCACACGTAATATTTATCTACGTTATTTATCAAAAGTATCGAACCCAAGCCAACGTTCGGATTCTCACGCGCCCCTTCATTTGTAGAGGTGCGGTAGCGCGCGTTGATATCTTTTATAAGATACTTTTTGAATGTTAGTTTGGGTTCGATAAGACCATTCCACACGGAAGCGGGCGGCTTGCGGTTAGCCTATCCAAACCTTATCCGACTTTACCCGAGTGGGAATTCTAGTATTTTCAACCCAACGAATGTCGGCATTTTTTATTATAAATAAATAAAAATAAATATTTTTGTTAGAATATTCGTAGTCTAGTCTCATTATCAAACGGACATAAATATAATATCTATCTTCTATACGTAATAATGTTATGTCCCGAAAGACTGACTGACTGACGGATCAACACACAGCCTAAACCGCTCGCTAATCGTAGAGACCTGAAACTTGGAGGGTGTGTTCTTTGCATGACGTAGGCATCCGATAAGAAAGGATTTTCCAAAATTCTATCTCTTAAAGTGGTGAAAAAGGGGGGCAAAGTTTCTATGGGACAACGAAACCAAATGAAATGATTTATTGCAATCCGTGATGTACACTTAGAAGTGGTAAAATAAAATAGAAACAATCATGGACCCTGTCGGGCACTGCTAACTTTTAAATAAGTATCCTTGAAATATTTTATACCTTTTGTATTTTATATTCCCATCCATTTACTTCATTCGTGACGTTCACGATTCTAATCTACTTCAAATATGAATATAGTTTGCGTTAAACATCATTAAACTTCATACTTTCATAGCCACGCGGACAAAGTCGGGGGCATCAGGTAATCTTTAATAAATGAGACGAGATATTAAATGTTTTTAAGGATTGAAATTGGTCATCTGACTTATTGTAACCACTTTATAAAATACAGGCGTATACAATTAGAAGATACTCCTTGGAAATTGAAAGGAAGGCTAAAAATAATGGGTTATTCAGTACAATAATCAATAAACGTAAATTAATTTAAAAATATTTTAGTCTGTGTTGACACTGATACCTTCTTCTTTCTTTCGCACCGGAGCTAGTTCCGGTGCGATCTCATGGCGGAATGGAAGATGCGTCTGTCGCAACCCAAGTCCGGGCATGCCGCAATCGCGGCGATAAGACCCCTCTTTGAGAAGTGGCTGGAGACATACAGCGTCTCCACTTACCGCCTGACGCAGGTCCTTACCGGACATGATTGTTTCGGGAGGTTCCTGTGTCGGACTCAGCGGGAGGAAACGCCCGGGTGTCACCACTGTGTGGACCGCCCGGAGGACAAGGCGGAGCATGCGGTGCAGGTCTGCCCCGCTTGGACAGAGTACCGCCTTGTCCTCACGGAGGCGATAGGCGGCGGGGACCTCTCGCGTCCAGTTCTGGTTCAGGCCATGCTCCGGGCCGAGAGGGAATGGGATGGCAGGCCGCGTGAGGGAGAGAACAACCTCCACCTCACGCTCCAGCCGCCTTTGGGATTCATATGGTCCTTTTGGTCCGACATAAAAAAATGGAAACCGACTGCTGATCGACTAAGGTACATACCTCATCAGCCCCCCTCCTGCTGCTGCTGCTCTGACTTGTAAGTTTGGATGATGTGATGAATGTTTTATTTGTAAGGTTTCTAATATTCACCCAATGTACAAATAAAATAAAATTCTGTCTTTAATAACTATATTTCAATAACATGTCAAATAAAAAATCAGCTGTTAGGTATCGGTTGTTGCCGACTTCTTGTAGCTATAAACTCACTCTTACTAAACCACTTATCCATAACGTAGCAAGACTAAATCTGCAAAATGTTCAGAGAAGTTTTAGTAATATTTAAGCTTGACTGTACTTTCATCATTTTATAACTTGGCAGCTTTTGCAATAAGTATTTGAAAGTGCCATGATATCAATGCACAGGAATTGACCCCTTCGCCCTCCGCAACTAACTAGATAAATCACTGAAGTGGTTCTCAGAGTCGCCTTAATTAAACCCGGCGTTTAATTACGGACTAGAGCCGTCTGAACACGCCCCCCTCCCCCCGAACCGCCGCGCCGCGCGCCCCCGGCCGCTCCACCACCATCCTCAAGTCATTATTATACTCCAGCTGTTTACTTGCCCCCGGTCAGACTTGCACTTCATTTGCGAACCCTTTATTGTTTCTACCTACTGGAGAGGTTCATGGAGTTTCTTAAAAATAGTAACACTTAGAGCTTATCTAACAGATACGAATGATTGTTGGTATGTCCTTAACTTTAGCGTGGGTGAAATGAATCGCTACAACTCATTCTAAAAAGGCGATTACGTAGCCGACATGTTCTTCCCATCATTGCGATATTTTGTTGTGTTCTAGAGCATATCTGGAAACCTGTCATGGAGATATTGAAGGTCAAAGTCTCAGTGTTTTGACGCGTATTTTTACGAAAATCTGTTTTAAATGTTAAAGCTAAACTTTAAGTATTGCTACGACCATGAAGCCGGTGCATGCACCCGACAGTTTAGTGTCCTGCGTGCGTTACATTGTGCACTACCATACACAGCGATACAAAAGTCTTTACCCAGCAAACATGTTTGCTCAAAGTTCCACTCTTAGTTTGATGGGCATTATGCGTAGTGAACGTTATGTGATGTGTGTTTGTGCAGCGCGCGCGTCGCTCTCGCAGGTTTGTACAAGACTGCGCGTCCGTACATACGTGCGTCACATGTACACCTGCATAGCGATTATTAGCGATGGTGACCCCAACCACGTCCGCGGTGGTAATCCAACTGGAGACCGGTTCCGTCGGGCGACGGCAGCTACGAACCAAAAAATGTAGGGAATCGTCGATTCGACGCGAGACCGAGCGACGTGAGTCGGGACATAGTTACGCGGCTGTGATTAGATCGGAAAAACTCAGGCCATTACTTAAAAGATGGCCGAAAGGAGCCGCGCGACAAAAACGCACAACGTTGGCATAGTCGCGGGCTCGCGGGCGAGGCCGGCCCGGCTTTGTGCGGCGCGCCGCGCATTCCGCGCGCACACGCAAAAACCGCGCGCGACGGATCTAAGCCAATACTTCACGTCATACGCCACACGCGCTCACTTGCTACTTCCTAACACATTCGACAATCTTCTTTATTACTTTTCAAGAACTTTACCTTTACCAAGACGGTAGTTTTTAGTGCCTACGTTGCTGGAACTGACTTCACGATATTTGTATGTGTGAATTAAGCTTTAAACTTGAAACACACATTTCAATGGCTACACTTTCTCTATGAACGCGTTCACACTTGTCAGTGTCAGTGACACAGTGCTCTTAGTGTCTGTTCCGGCGCGCTCATAGAGAATGTACACAGGTACGGGACGGTGCCGGAACTGCGGCTTCACAGATACCTATGTGTGAATCAGCCTTAAAGAGGTGATATATGGGTTGGTAATAGGTGCTACAAATAGATTATTACTTCATTTACAAATATTAATCTTTTGGTGAAATATTATGAACAACTTTTACAATGGGACCAACCCTGAAATCGTGGAAAAACAACCTGCTGTTCCCTACAAAAATGCTACACAACACGATCATAATGTATGGTACAGCTGTATTTTTATTTTATTTTTTCCTAGTGCGGGTCCAGTGTCACACCTTATGAATGTAACAGTTTGATGAAACAATTAATTTTATTATTATTTAGATATACTTAGAGTTCGATATTTACATCACTGCAAGTCATACGTGTACTCTTTAGCTCTGACACAGCTCGCAGGCGGTACGGTGGCGCTTGCCTATGAATGTTCAGTAGAGCGTGATAAAACGTGGGTCCAAAGATTGTATGGAGAAACAAACATTGACGGGGACGAAGTCGCGGGCAGAAGCTAGTTATATATAAAACACATTTGCCGGTTAGGTTCATATTCATTTATTGGCACACCATAATGTGTATAGAAGATGTCACATAATGCTTACAGCTAAGATAGGTACAGTTGTGGACCCCGTTAGGGCACAGGTTATTTAGTGTTACCGTTTCTTAATGGATTTGTGTGATGAGAAGTAGCAGCAGGAAAAATAACATAAGCCGCCACAAGAAAAAATAAGTTCGCCGACTTCCGAAACTAAAGTTATTTTCACTTTGTAGTTTTTGAAGGCGGTTGTCTTTTTTGTAAAAGAGATTTTGACGTGAAACGTTTTTAAAATCAAACCTTAGCCGGAAATACAAATCACCGCTATCGTCGAAAAGACGGTGATATAGGTCACGCATAGGTTCCCTAACGTGTGGCGCCGAGCGAGCGGCGCGGCTCCGGGAGCGTCTCACAGTGGCCAGCTCACGCCTAGTGGGCTGTGCTACCTATGTATTATATTAAGAGGCACATTTTGTACAAAGTCAATTTTGTTTTTATTTCAATGTTTAACCCTTAAGGGACTCGCTGACATAGCGACGGAATGTGCCTCGACACTGCCCCACCCAATTTTTTACTTATGGACGCTACGAAGCGAGCTATCTCTCCTCTCTGAAATGTCGAAAATCTGCCAGCGGCTAGTATAATGTACAGAATTACAGATATAAAACAATAAAATAATCAAAACCCAGCCACAGTTCTAACTCAAAGTCAACTGATTCTGGAATCAGTTGATTTTGAGTTAGAGTTGGGGCTGGGCTAGAGAACATGTGTAGGTATCTGTGCTACTCTAGACGTCAAGTGGAGTCGCGCCTTCATCGCAGCTCACTACGAGCCCAAGGGGCTTTCTCTCCGGCAGAGCTTCACCTGCCGGGCGTTCAATAGCTGCCTGGCTAAACACGACTACTATCTGGTGTGTAGCGGTATGTCCTTGTGCAGAGAGCGTGCCGATGGTGTCGCGCAACCTGCCGGCGTCCTTCTTCAACGCGGCGGCGGCGGCCGGCGTGGCGGGCGTGCCGCCCGGCGGCGCCTGCGCAGGGGTCGACATCTACGACTACGACCCCTGGCACCAGCACTACACGGGGTGAGTCTCCAAGCAGCATCAAGTCGGTGGTACTCACTGATTGTGACGGTAGCGGCGTGACCTGCAGGCACTTGTTTGGTATTAATACAGTATACCGCGCTGTGTGTCGTAGGTACGGGCACGCGGCGCACCGGCACGCGGCCGAGTACCACGCGGCGGCCGCGCACCACAACATGGCGGCCGCGGCCGGCTACGGCGGCCTGCTGCTGGGCCGCGGCGGCCTGCACCACCAGTACAAGCCCGTGGACTGGCCGGCGCAGCACCACGCCTCGCACCACCTGGACCCCGCTGCCTGCTCGCCCTACTCCTACCCTGCGGTGCCCGGTACGTACCACTCACAGCATGCCACTGACGCCACTCACGACACTCGACAAATGTTGGTTTGGAAAGTGAGCATCGTGTCAATTCGTGTAAAACTAAGCCCAGAAAACACTGTATGTATGTACTTTTGAGGGAACGTGACAATAATGATGACTGCGTGTTTTGTACCTAAATATAATGCGCTGCAAGCGGATGGCGGGTACTGTCGGTGTTGATGCAGGCACGCTCCGTGCGGCGAGCGAGTGATCCCGCTAGCGACGGCTGCTAATGTGCCGGGATATCAAAGGCATTTCTACAATTCAGTCGCAGAGTAAACGATCAAACACTGCGATAAATAACCGTACATACTTGAATGACAAAATGTTTTTCTAACGGTCTTGTAAAGCGAGGCGGGCGCGCCTCGCGGTCGCGTGTATTTTAATTTTCAAAGAGATTCCTGTCGCATCGGGCGCAGATATTTTAATTGTGATGATTTAAGCGCGTTATCCGAATGACAAAACAAAGCATTCCCACTTTGTAGTTGTCTGTAGCCGGAGCTATGAGTCGCGGGGCGCAGGCGCAGGCAGAGACCACAAGCGTCAGAGCACACGTACTTACTCTTGCGAGATGCGCTCGCTGCTAGAGGCGCAGGCGGGACGCAACTTAGAAAAACCCTCGCGTGATTCGTGATCGTCCGCGAGCCGGAATTTAGTTTTGCCTCTAAGGATTGGCATAATTGCCGCGTCGGATAAGAAACGATTATAAACGACGGTTGATGCGATAAAAACGTCGGACGGAGGCGGCGAGTTGAAAGGGTCTCTAGTGTCCGTAATGCCGGGGATGCGGGGAGCAGGGCGCGCGAGGGCGGGAGGGGCACTCCCTAATGACGACGATTAAAATTAATTTGCGCGTTGCGGGGGGACCGCACCCCTCCGCGACCAAATTAAATTCTTGAGTTGCGATCGAGTCGCGCCCCCCTCCCGCCCCGCCCCTCACAAGATATGCATCGCTCCCTTTTGTCTTCATGATCGCACCCGTCCACTTGACTGATAATGTTTTGCTTGAACGTTAGGGGAAGCCCTTTCGATTCACAAAATGTGTACATTTTATTTATATTTTACGGATAACCCTTGAACGGAGTAGATCGGATGAAACACGCGGGTCTACCCTTGGTCTACCCTTTATACCAGAACTTTGTATGGCATAATATTATTTTGTACAACATCGGATAACATAAACTTCATTTCGTGGAATATCGTTTGACACACACTCATGTATGATTCATTCAAAACACATAATTTTGTAAGGCAGAATCATCTTTATGCATTTCCATATGCATAATAATGAAAAAGCAGAATCATCAATGATCGCAGAAAGCCTACAGTCCGAATCGTCTTTCGACATACATTTCCTCAGCTCGCGAGCCGCCTCCACTACTTTAGGGGTAGGGCAGACTACGTGGAGTCGGTTTTGTAGCGATTAGTTTCTGTCACGGCGCTGCGGGGCTCCGGCGGTCCCACGCGAGCTTATAGTCGCAAATGGTTGTAACGCTGACTTGCTGAAAATTTGGACACAATATGTATATTCGGACATAGTGTCCGAATAGATATTTTTTGCACTGATGATTCGGACACCAATAAAAAGCTATTTTAAACAGTCAGATAAAAAACTTCCAACTATACCTTAAATTGTAGAAATTCGCCTACTTGTTGTAATTAATGAAAGATGCGGCCTTAAATCTTACCCTAAAATAGTAATATTGTACTTTTGTCTGACTGTACTAAACTATACTATTTCATAGAAACCTTCGTAGCATGCCAAGTGAAATTATAATACTTACACAAATGAATAAAATTGTAGTGTCTGCTTGTAATATTAACTTAACCGCTTTTTACTACATGCATATGAATATACATACGGTGCTTATGCCAAAATAACATTTTTTCCAATTTTTCTCTGTCTGTCGGTTTGTTCCGGTTAATCTCTGGAACGGCTAGACCGATTTTGACGGGACTTTCACTGGCAGATAGCTGATGTAATAGGGGGTAACTTAGGCTTACTTTATTTTACTTTACATTATTTTAAAAAAAGAATTAGGGCTCCAAGCAAAAAAATAAAACTTCCCAGAAAACCGACATTTACGCGGACGAGGTCGCGGGCATAAGCTAGTGCCAAATAAAATTCTGCCATCTTAAAAGTACGCCATTGTAAATTCAGACATACACATGCCAATTATTATTCAGTTTGGGAGCATCGAGATTTTGCCTAATAAAGGGAAGCCGAAACTGGCCTTCGATATCAGTATTATTGTTTATAAAACGCCAGATCTCCGACCGGAGCATACGTACTTATAAAAATACGTTTGTAAGATGTACTTGAAACAAACAAAAGGAACAAATAGTAAACTTATTAATGTTTAATTTCTTTTCGTAGCGGTTGCTACGAGAGTGCTACGATGTCGTAGACTCGTAGACGATATACATTTCATTTGATTACCTGTGTGGATCGCTTTACGGCAAGTCTCTGAAAGTGGACACTTTGATGTAAGGCCGGGGCTAGCTTATGCCCGCGGCATCGCTCGCGTAAGGATCTGATTCAAGGGAACATACAAATGGTTATAGCATTTTATTTCCAAATCCGGGTGTGCATGTTTGTGAATTTACATACACACAAACATTTCACTTTTTCTTAACTGCTAGTGTGCTTTTTAACGAAGCTGAACTTTAGAGGATACAGGGATATGTCACTATATACTCGCTAGTGTAAGCACTGGGCCCGTTTGAAGATATCTCTCTAGCGGACCAGTGAGACAGCTGCTCGTTATGTACGTTTTACAGGATATTGCTAAAAACCAATATACATAGAAGGCATCACATAGGCAATAATGAATTATGGTTTCAACAATATCCTGAAGCAACATACGTATGAAACGAAGACCAATAGAAAATGTAGGTGTCAATGTAGCCATGCCTCGCTAACATGACGTGGCCTCCCGCTCACACTTCAGTGAAAGCCTCTGTTTAAAGCCGGATGTGTGGTGATATAAACGGCCGGGTGCTGTAGTTGGTAGCAAGCGAGCTGCTGGCGCGGGCTCGCCGGGATGGCACCCGCGGCGCTCGGCAGGGGAGGCTCCCTCCGCCGGGCGCCGCATTCCGCAGCGGGAGGGGTTGGCGAGGGTCGGAGGGAGATTTTTTTTTTTTTTTTTTTTTGAGGTGGTAAAAATCATCAAATGACTCCTTCCGCCCTGGGTGGGGCGGAAGGGACTGTCAGACTTTTACTGACTAAAAAACCACCCTGTTCCTTCTGTTGCCCTTTACGTTCCGGGGCCACGGTATCCTGTTAAGACGTCCCGCAACCCCGGCAGGCGTTGGCCCCGTTGGGGGCCCCGTCCCTGTGCTGACAGCTCTTTGAGGCGCGCGCGAACAGAACGCGCCGTCGACCCGGGCTTGGTCCTTGATCGGACGGCGAGCTACCCATTACTCGCCGTCCGCAAGCCCGCGCCTACGGTGGCCGGATGTCGCCTCGCGACGTCCGACGCCCTGGGCGTCTCCCGCGGCGGCTGGGGCGTGAGGTGGTTCTCTCCCTCACGCGGCCCGCCTCCTCCTTCGCTAGCATTACTGCTTCGCAGAAGGAGGTGACTGCATCCCATTCCCTCTCGCCCCGGAGCATGGCCTGAACCAGGTCCGGACGCGAGAGGTCGCCGCCGCCTATCGCCTCCGTGAGGACACGGCGGTGGTCTGCCCAAGCGGGGCAGTCCTGCACCGTATGCTCCACCGTGTCCTCCGGGCGATCCACACAGTGGTGACACCCGGGCGTTTCCTCCCGCCCTATCCGACACAGGAACCTCCCGAAACTACCGTGTCCGGTGAGGACCTGCGTCAGGCGGTAGGTGAGGACGCCGTAGCGCCTCTCCAGCCACTCCTCAAAGAGGGGTCTTACCGCCGCGATTGCGGCGTGCCCGAACTTGGGTTGCGACAGTCGCATCTCCCATTCCGCCATGAGATCGCACCGGAGCTCGCCCCGCAGTGCCACGATTTGCCGCGGCAGCAGGGTTTCGCCCCGGCGCTGCGCGTCCACACGCCACTCGTAGACGCGCTGGAGGACTATTGCCTCCAGATCCCACGGCGGCAATCCGGCAAGGAGGCTTGCCGCTTCGCCGGAGACCGTACGGTATCCCCGGATTATCCGGATGGCCATGACCCTCTGGCATGCCACCAACTTGGCTGGTGGCCGCCGCCTGATGGTAGGGGCCCACACAGGGGCCCCGTAGAGGGCCATGGACCGCACGACTCCGGCGTAAAGCCTCCGGCAGGAGGCGCCTGGTCCCCCGAGGTTGGGCAGGAGCCGCCAAAAAGCGGCCCCAGCCCTGTCCAATCGAGGAGCCAGACGTCGGAAGTGCTCCTTGAAGCTCCACCGGCTGTCGAGGACGAGACCCAGATACTTCATCGTCGCCTCGACGCCGATGTGAACCCCTCCCACCGTTATTTGGGAACCCGACGGTGGCGCGTTCCGAAGACCATGAAAGCACATGGCCTCGGATTTGTGCAATGCCACCTCGAGTCCCAATTGCCGGATCCTTTCGACGACTGTCGCAACCCCTCGCGTCGCTAAGTCGGCCGCCGCCTGGTGCGACTCTCCCTGTGCCAGGACGAGCGTGTCGTCAGCGTAGCAGACCACGCTGACGCCGTCAGGGAGGTCAGCGCGCAGCACCCAGTCGTATCCGATGTCCCACAGAAGCGGTCCCAGGACCGATCCCTGTGGGACACCGCACGACATCTCTCGCCGGTTCCACTCTCCCCGTTGGCCGGGGTAGATTACGGCTCTATCCGTCAGATAGTCCTCGACCACACGACGGAGGTAGGTCGGCATCCGGTGATACCGGAGTGCCTCCCTGATGCAACTCCAGGGCAGGGTGTTGAAGGCATTTGCGATGTCAAGAGACACCGCCAAGACGACCCTGCCCCGGGATACTGCTTCCCCCGTCGTGAGGGCCCTCACGCGCATGATAGCGTCCACCGTGGAGCGCCCCCTGCGGAAGCCAAACTGGCTTTCCGCAAGGTCCGGCCCTGATCTCCCCAGGTGCCCGACGAGGCGGTTTGCAATTACTCTTTCAAAGAGCTTGCCCACCTCGTCGAGCAACACGATGGGCCGGTATGCGGACGGTGAGTCCGCAGGGCGCCCCGGCTTCTTGATGAGGACCAGTTTCCCCGTCTTCCAACGAAGCGGAAACCGGCCCCTCTCCAAACATGCGCTTAAGAGCCCCCCCAGGTCGGAGGGAGATGTGGCCGCTTATTGACAAATACCGGAGCGACGTCACGCGCCCCCTTCGTGACCACCACACTACACCATCTACACACTCTACGAACCCTCTTACATACACTAGGGTGATGGGACCGATCTAACAGGCCGTACGCCGAAACATTATGTTGTTTCGTTTTAGGCGGCCGTAGGAGCCGTACTGCCTATTCGCTTCTGATCATAGGAATCAACGATTATTTATGTATACATGATGGTCAACTATTTATATATAATATTATTAATTTATTGATTGTTGGATATCGGTATCTAGCTACTGAACCGAAAAAGCTACAATAAAGAAAAAAAATTATAAAAATTATCACATAAAACTTAGGTGTTTTTTTTTTAAATCACCCCGCAGGCGAGGATACAATTAACGGTTTAGCTGTAACTAGAAGTAGGAACGTCAAAATAAGCGCAAGCACTAAGTTTTGTAAATAATTTTATAAGGGGGTGAAAAAGGGGGATATTTTTTGCATCAAAAATTCTTATTCGTTTAGTTGAAATAGGTACATATTCGAAATTAGGCACCAACACGTACAAAAAAGTGAAAACTTGATTATTAACGTTGAGCATGTTTGATATTTTGGAATGGTTAGGGAATAATTTTGCACCAATTGCTTTATCAGTATAAAAGTACTATCATTTATGTGGTAGAATACAATATTCATTTATTGCGCTATAGTACACAAACATGACAATTTATATTACATAAAAAATTTAAAACTTTAAAACTATTACAATTATTTTACATTAAAAAGTTATACACGAACATTCGCGCAAGCGCCCTGCGCTGCCTAAACGAAACAGTAGGCCCAGGCATACATTTTCGCCGCGCCGTAGAGAGGGGATAGCTGTCTACTCTCCATCCGTCTTACGCTTTTTCGATCAGGTCACGTGTCCTGACGCGAGTTTAAGATTTTATACCCATTACAGAAAAAGTGCTCAACGCCGCTAAAGAAGTTTTCACTTCAAAAAAAAAAAAAAAAATTAAGAAAACTTTGACGTAAAATAAAGGATTATTATGTTTTAAAAAATCGACCCCTGACTGGCCCTGACGGAGCAAAACAGGGTTTCCAAGTTTTTAGCCGAGGGTTTAACCATATTGTTTCGTTGTGAAGGCAACGTTAGAGGAGGTTTTTCAATATTAAACCTTTGTCAGACAACGAGTAGCGATATAGTTGACCAAATTCAATATTCATTGTTCGAAATTCTCCTTAGTAAAATATTGTTTTTATGCAACGTGAAAAAGAGATTGCACGACAATAAACATACATCACCCACCACCAACCTATTTCTGTCCGCCGGCTTTAAGGGAATGTGCCACAACGGGGATTTAGTTCGATAGGTTTGCTTGCTCCTTATGCCACCAGGCACCGTCATCACCTTTGAACCTGGCCGAGTCGGGGTGCCCGGAGTTTCCGAACAATCCACTTGGGCAGTCGCTTAGAATCCTGTTACAGGCCCTAATTGCTGTCAACAAGGGTAAAGATCCTTACGCGAAGGAAATCTATACAAAAAAATAAAATTAATGTGTCTGTTTGTAATGTGAAACTAACAGTTTTTTACTAAATGCCTCAAAATATTTACATGGAACCTACACAAATAAACCAAATTTTTACAAGGTTTTATTTGTCTGCTTGCTCGTTCTAGTATATTCGAAACGGCCGGACTGATTTTGATGTTATAAAGCAGGGGTCACCTATTAGTTCAATTGAAGGTGATAACCAATAAAACACATATAATATACTTTTACTTAGGAAGACTGGGCTAAACTAAAATGCCACATGTTTGCCATTGCCACGGAGATAGAGAAGGAATTAGGATAAATGTTATTATATTTACCTTAATATTATAACATTCTTCTTGCTTGTCTATTGGTCGCAAGGCGTGACTGCTGAGCAAGAGGTCTCGGGTTCGATTCCTAGGTCGGGCAAAGTGTTATTGGGTTTTTCCATCAGGAATTTCTCAGTAGCAGTCGCCCCCTATTACATGGGACTTAAAACAGAACTGGCGATACGTGGGTAGTAGTAATGCCGGGTACACCTCTACCGAACCCTTCGCGCATGTTGCGTATGTACCAACATTAAAACGTGTCATTTAACGATGCCCGTAGACACGTCCACCTACCTGAGAGGCTCTCATAAAAAGCTTTATAATATATACATATCATAAAGCTTTTTCTTCATTATCATTAAAAGCTTTAGTTTACCTTGCCCATGTGTATCGTGACAATTTACGATTACTACAATGCCACCAATTTTAATCCAATATGGCGGACGTTACAAAATGGCGATTTATAATTACCTTATTAGGTAACTCCTATGATACGGGTGTCAAATGAAAGTGTATGTATTAACTTGTGCTTCAGGCTAGGAAGTGCTTACTTTGTGTTATGAAAAAATAACAATAAATAAAATAGTATACCTAAAGTTCAGTAAAAAGTAGCAGGACGTAGATATATTCTTTATTACGGCATGTAAGCGTATTGATTTACCTACTGCGAATAGGTAAGTCCTCTGTCCGTACCTTAGTCGGCAAAAACGGCTTTGCCGTAGTGGGGTAAAATAATAATTAGATGCTTAGGTACTTTTTGCGCTTTTAAGCTTATTCTTTTGTGTGTTGTGTTAAATATCGTAGGGTGGTATGAAACCTTTGGTGTGCGAGTTCTGCTCGTACTGAGCCGGGTTTTTCTTTTACAACTTAAATAATTCAACTTATAAATACGTAGGTAGGTACTTAGGTCAATTTAATCTATTGTACAGAAATGGACATAGAATGTAAAAAACTCCTCTACAAATACATGTTTTGATGTTGAATTTGAAATGAATAACTACTAGGTACTCACATACCTATACCTATTAATATCATTTGGTGTCTTGTAAGTAGGTATTGTCAGCATTGTAGGAAAGCATGGTGTGCTGCTTCCATACTAGACTTCGCATGATAAAAAGCTGTCGAACAGTCCACAATGTCTACGAAGTTTAAACCAATGGCGAGTAACGGTGTTGGTGTGTGTGTGTCATGTAGTAGGTACCTACCGTAGTATTCTACAGCATTAGTAGCATTGTATCATTACTCACTTCCCAAAACCGCTTCGTAGTGTGAGCGCTACTCCCCAGCAACACGGTGCCACGCGGGAAAGCATAGCTTGTAGGTCAAAGCAAACGTAAAAGAAAGGTACATCAGGCTATCTAATTCAATGGATGCTCGATAAGTCGCGTAGGAGCTAGCAGTATCGACGTAGCGTCCGGCGGGCGCCGACCGGGCACGGGGCGCGGGGGCCGCTGGGAGCGCGGGACGCGGGCGGGCGCCGGTCAGCCAATCACAGCGCGCTGACCGACCCCCGGCGCCTCCCCCCACTGTACGCCACCCCCGCCCCCGCGCCACTAAATCACACGTCTGTGTCAATTACCGGCCCGCAGTGCACTGAACGCACAGACACATTACACGATTCACACGAGTGCCTAGGCGACGCCGATGTATAATTAGCTCAAGTTTATACCCTTGTTACAATTATATGATTTTACGATAACATGACATGCTTGGTGGAGTTTGTTCAAAGTTAAAGCGTAGGTGTCTCCCAAAACACCGGACGGTGCAATGTGCCCCACTGTCAGTGGACTTGTTAGTTGGAGCTGCTTTAACAATGTGACTACCTTACCCTAGAGTACCTGTATACAATTAATGTATCGAGTTGTTCCTTCGAATGGTTCATCTCCTAGTCTTTTGTAATGATGTCGTCTGACTATGTTGCTTGCTGCAGACTGCCGTGATAGTGACTGAGTGTTTCCAATGAAGCTACATCGTCTCGAACAAGACGTCTTCTCTTTTATTAACTTTGATGTAGGCAACAACTGTAAGTAAGTAAACAACTAAATGCAATAAAAACAAAGTAGGTACGGAGTACAGGTCGACCTAGCATCTACTATACGAGGCGTGTCGCGGCGCACCTATCGTCTGCGAAGCTGCGGTGCAGTGAAGCCTAGCGCTTCCCGTGCCTCTTATCTTCAACCAGATGCTTTTAAGCTCCCGTCCCGCTCCCGTCTCGTTCCTTCCCGTTCCCGTCCCGCTCCCGTCCCGCTCCCGCCTCGCTACCGCTGTTTATGTGTGTTGGGCTTTAATGCATGGAACAACATAATAATATTTATTTTATCTATGACAAACAGTAATGAAAAACAAATAAAATTTTTGGTATGAATAAATTCAACCTATCCATTTGCCCAGTTTTCTCTGAAGTTGTTCTAACGTCGCTAGATCGTATTTTCAGCCTTATGAATATAATACATCGCGTAACAGATTGAGCGCCAGACCTCATACACCCGAATCGGTCATACATCTTTATTTACTTAAATCACACCAGTAAAATTTCATATAATAGGTAGTAAGCCTGACTAAACGTAACATGTTTGATCATGCTACGAGTATATTCCATACGCTCTATGATGGTGCGGGTGACACATGTCAGCAATTCATCTATGGATGTCAGACTCGCATAACTACGTCAGTGACATTATTTAATTTACTAGTTATTTACTTAGTTACTTTTTACTGATTCCGTATTTTACGACTATGATATTAGTGTGCAGTTAAAATATTCAATCATGATTTTAAATAGTATAACTTGTATCAAGCTTTACGAGTCGTACAGCGACCACACACCTGTTTCACTGAAGTTTACTATGTTGCACATCGATTCTAACACAATCATAACCTTTCTTTAATTCACGTTACATGAGCCTTTAGTAATAAAATGTAAATAATAGCGGACATCGATTCAGAAGCCGATTCTAAACAAACCATTTGCAAGTATTGCGTAAATGATGTTACACGTGGTATTTGAATGTTGATTTGTAAATAATGTTGGTTTTTGGTGCAGGTCTGGAGGCGCAAGTGCAGGACACGTCCAAAGACCTGTACTGGTTCTGAGGCAGCAGCTAGGCGGCGGCGCCCACGGCCCGCGCCCCGCGCGCCCCCCGCGCCCCCCGCGCTTGTGACAGTGCAGTGCTGACTCGGTGCAGGGTTCGTCAATAGACTGTTTGAACGAACACGTGAACAGTGGTGAGACACTACCATAGCGGCGCCGGTGTGAACGTCCTGTGCGACGACATGAACTATTGTGCGAGATGAAATACGCAATGATCTACTACAAATGAGACTTCCTGTTCAGCATTAGTTCAATCCTTTGTAAAAGTTGTGTGCAAGTAGTGCAGCGTGTTGCGCCGCTCTCGGCTTGAGGGGCAGTCCGTCCCGTCGCCTAGCTGGCCGTAGCTGGCCGCTAGTGCGATGTGCTAGCGTGTCTTCATTGTGTGGCTTGTTTTTGTTTAATAAATATGCAGCATGTGTCAGCCGGCGACACGCTCTCTCCTGAATAAAATATAAGCAGGTGTTTTGGTGGTCAGGTGCCACCACGTGACGAGGAGCGTTCAAAGTCAAGTCGAATCATATATAATTCAATGAAAGCATTAACAACCACTGTTGAATCCCGGCGATGTGAGAGTCGTACTCGCGCTCGGAGCGCTCTGACGAACTTTTGGGGGAACAACTGAATATCTCTAGGACCATATTGATCACTAAGTTTACTTATATGGGGTGTTGTGGGAGGGTTGTTGCTCGGCTGTTTCGTTCCTTACTTCACAAACTAAATATTCGCATCACCTCCACGACGGTAGCGAAACGGCGAAACCATACATTTTGACTGATATGCAGAATTTGTGAAGTTAGGGTAGGTAAAGTTAGGCTGTGTAGATTCAGAAGCTTGGCTCTACATGAGATCTATTATCTTTTTCATAGAGCAAACCTTATGTGGTTGTCTTGGCAACATTTTACATGAAATGTTTTTGGTGGGATATAATTATCTACTACAATTATAGACTGCCTCGTTGGTCTAGTGGTCGCTAAGGGCGAATGCTGAGCATTAATGAGGTCTTGGGCTCGATTCCCGGGTTGGGCAAGTGTTATTGGGCTTTTCTATCAGGAATTTCTCAGTAGTAGCCTCTGAGTCTGGATTTGTGCCCGATCAATGGCAATATCCTCGCCCTCCATTTCATGGGACTTAAACATAACTGGCGAAATGTGGGTGTACTAATGGGTATAGCTACACCTCTGCCTAACCCTTCGGGGATTACAGGCGTGACCTTATGTTTTGATGTATGTTACAATTATAGAGAAACAAAGTATTAGATGATATGTTGCTTAACATATCTTGTATTGCAAGGACTGTGACAAGACGCTAAAATTCCTTTTAAGCTAGGAAACGACTTCTGTTTGTGTTGTAAACAGGTACTGTTGCTGGTAACGCGCAATGTAACGCACGCAGAACATGGTGCGTGCAGCAGAATTCTATTCTTAAAAATCATAAAAAAGTTGGAACTTTGCCCTTCAGTGCGTCCTTGACGTGCAAGTTTCCAGGAATGGTCCAGTCCAGTAAGTGATCGCAGTGAGGGGGAGGAGGGAGAACATGCAACTTTCGGCTTTGTTTTTTTAAACCCTTTATTATCATCTTATCTGTAATAATGAAATAGGGCTATACAAGCTAGTCAGATAGTTGAGCATGGAGCACAGGAGAGAGGCGCATGCGCGGCTGCACACAACTTACAGTTTAGAGGAATTGCGTATAGATGGAGGTAGTCTTGTTCATAGATATACCGACTGTGTACGTACGTAGCGAGTAAGTAGCTGTAATCACATATTGTACATAATTAGTTAGTGTAGACGAAATAGTTAGTTATGACATTGCAGCAGACATTGTAGATAATGTTCACGCAGGCGCAGTCGTTGTGACTCGCAGGAGGCAGCAAGCAGTCGTGCACATGACGACATTATGCTTGAGTGCAAGCGGCGGCCGCTCAGTGCACCACGCGCAGTCAACACGCGGAGTGCTTGCGCGGAGTGCTTTGCAGTCGCTGATGCAAGGGGAAACTAAAATCCTTAGATCGTTTACGAACTTTGTATAATATATGTACATACTGTATTTAGTAGTCCAGTCGCGTAGTACTGCGTGGTGGTGGTCAGTCAGCAGTGGCAGGACGGGGGGCGGTCGTGCGGACTGCTGGCCCCGGCCACTCTGTAGCTGTGGCTCGCCACGCCACAGACACGCTGAGCGCGTCGCAGCCTGCAGGATGCACTGAACTAGCGTAACCGTATTTGTGATGTTTCGCCTCCAAATTTATGTATAAAAAAACTTTAATATAAATTCCATTATCTACTGTGATTGTTTCACTTCTATTGTTTTATTTAGGCACGTGTTTGCACACTCTGTACCTACTCCCAAACTAAACGTTGTTGTCCCTTTCGTGAAGAGGTAGGTGCTACTTGATCAACTAGTCGAGGGCAGGCGCAGTCTACATGCGCATGGCGTAGTAAGTACTGTCGCATTGCCGGCAAGTTTTACACAAAACACTGATGTGTAAGTCTCACGGGTAATCACGACGAAACATCCATGACAAGCAGCACTCGGCGCACGCGTCTGGCGAGGAGGAAGAGTGTAATGTACACGTCCAGCGGGCCGGATCCTTTGCGTGCGCTCGTCTATGTCGCTACAATACTGTCGCGTACATGGACCACACGACAGTATTGTGGCAACGTAGTCGCGTGACTACCTACGCAAGTGCGCAGGCGCCTGTAGCGCTACGCTACTGACAGTTATTGCTAAATAATGAACACGCCGAGGTATTTGTGTCGACTGATTCTTATATCTGTCCACTACAATAAAACTGAAGCGTCGCGCGTCGCTCGGCCGGCGCGCTTGTGTGATGGGGCGGCGCGGCGCGGGGGGGGGGGGGAGGGGAGCGCATTCTCAACTTTATTAATGTTAAGAGTATGAATGTGTGGGACATTCCTGAATAACATTTAGTTAGTGCTGACATGAAGCGCCAAACGATTCGCCCGCGTGACGTCGATTGAGGAGCGCGACTAGGTTTTATACACTACAAGATCACTTTTTAGGTACTGTATAGGTTTTTGTTGTGTTTGCAGTCGGGATTTTCACTTTGTAGGTATGTTAAGTTAGACCCATGTAGAGAGACAACAGCTAACAATTACACGTTGTTTTTGCTTATCTACATCAAAATTAGCGTAGCGGTTGTAGCGCATAGGGCCATTACGGGATGGCCGTGGCGACGCGGCGCGGGCGGCGTTACCTACTACGACCGCTATTCGACATTATACGAAAGTATCTTATAATGTATTATTTCTTGAGGTTAGGTACCATTAAACATGTTCTCAAATTGAATTTATTAAAAACCTCTACAAAGTCAATACTCTGATCAGTAAATTAACTGTTCAAAGTGATAACTGATAACACTAAAATGCTAAACCAAAACAGAAATATTCAATCGAACGTGATTTTACTGTGAGAATGTGTGAGCTGTGAGTACATACCTACCTAATTATATTGGTGTTACGCAATGCTCCGTGGGTACTGGGAAACCAGAGGCCAGGGGTGGAGTCAACTGCTAAGTAGGTATAGGCAGTGTAAGGCCGCGTTCACACCAACGTGACGCCCGCTGACAGTCAGCCGTCACAATCGGCGGCTGGCTATGATTTTGGTGTGAACGCGGCCTAAGAGTTATAAGAACTGAAGCTATTGTTACCATACCAGCATAGGTACTATTATTTGTGAACTAGTTTCAAACTTTCAATAGAGGGCAATATTATTGTTATAATAATGAATAAGGTGTATCCTGGCTGCTCTTCGGTGACCTCTTTGGAGAAACCGAAGGTTTTGTCGGTTCGAGTATGGACGAAGTTATGATGACAAATGAATACCGGGGATATAATGTAAACTGCGGCACGGTTGACATTGGTCGGGGTTGCACAAACAGTACCTATATCTGGGTGTTATCATCTTTCTAACGGAGACTTCTTTCAAAGACACAACAGGATTATCCTTGAAGTACCACACTCTAGGTATATTATGGCCGAACCAGGTCTTGAAAATGGCAATACCATGCCTTGTCAATACAGCAGACATTGTGCCGATAGTTGTGGCGGCCAGTGGCATAATAGCCAAGCGCGCCCTTGACCAACGCCTAAGGAGGTTGTCGTTGGGCAGTTGGATCAAGGGCTTGATTCAGACCTGACCTGTGGGCTACTTTTTTATATATTATAAAAAAAAATGTAAAAATATTTTTGTATGTATGTATGTTAAAAAAATGAAATGATGAATTAAGTAGATATACACCTAAAGGATTAGAAATTTCGTGAAAAGCTACGTGGTGTATTTTCGTCCCATTTGCCGCAGTATCAGAAGACGACAGTGATGGAATATGAAACTGAAACATGGTGCCTTACTATTGGCCTCGTATTGAAGTTCAAAGTCGCTCAAAAACCAATGGAGAGGGCTATGCTTTGGGTCTATTTGGGAGATAGAATCATCAATGTGGAGATCCGCAAAAGAACTATGGCTAAGGCTCTCGAGTGGCGACCACGTAAAGGAAGGCGCAGTATGAGAAGGCCTCCTCAGACCCCACGAACTGTACCGACGACCTGTTGAAGGTCGCTGGAAACCGCTGGATGTGGGTAGCGCACATCCGGTCATTGTGGCTTTCTTTAGGAGAGGCCTATGTCCAACAGTGGACGTCGTTCGGCTGATGTTGATGATGATGACAATTAACGGAACCACAAACGCTGCAGCCCTATCGCTACAACAAACTCGAGCCATTGGAAACATGTATGGAATGTTTGGTTGGTACAGTTTCACATGATTATCTCGGCCAAATTATTGTAAAGGGTAAGAGAATATACAGTTCTGAAGGTACGCGTACTCGGTACCGTAGACAGGTAGCTATTCCCCACCCCGCTCAGTTTCAGGCATCGTAAAAATAACAATATAAAGTTAGTACTTAATATCTATAGTAAAAGTTGGGCATTAAATCTGAATAAATAAGTAGACGTCGTGTGTAGAGTGTTCTGTTCTCATATCGCTTAATGTGTTTCTAAATTGGAACCATTGTGTTCGAGTATTTTGTTAGTATTATTTTGGAGAGGCGCTCGTAAAACGTCTGTTAATCAATCCGGGATTTGAGTGGGACTCGCGTGGCGGTGCGACGGCCCAGCGGCGCGCGGTACGGGACAGACATACAGCGCGGCCGCGATGCGGTGCGGCGCGGCAGCTCGAGTCGCGGCGCTGTCGGCGCATGGAAATAGTGCCATTAGCTGCGGACGATGTTTGTAAACACGCGACACATTACGCCGCTGAAATAGACGAGCATTGTCAGCTCGAGACAATAAGCGCGCTGCTGATCACAAATAACGTGCCGCCGCTAATAGTGCGCCCCGGACGCTTTTGGACACATTATACGCATTCCATGGTTTCACGGCGAAAGCTCACCTAACTAAACATCGTGCACTGAAATAAAACTCCGGCGTCTCGCGACACCGTAAAATTTGTCGTGACACTTAATTTATGCTAATGGATCGTTAATGGAGTCATAAAATATTATAATTAGTGTCGGTTACGCGTTCTTCGGTGAGGACTTAATCTGGAATTGTTTGCGCGAGCGATGGCTCAAACGGAGGTAGCACTGCGCTCCGCCGCCGGGCGCGAGCAGCTCTCCCGGGAGCTCTCGCGCTCCCTCGCCGCCACTTAGCATGCGCAACACGCTCTGCGGCAAATCCTCTAAGTATTTAGCAATAAACGAGTGCCCACCAGAGAATACAGATTCGGTTTCAAACAATTACGTTCCCCAACGAGCCTCTCCCATTAACTGAAGACATTTTTACAAGCGCGCCCCCGCGTTTGGACGATCTGCCGGTGGAAATAAAGTAACCGAATTACCATCACGCAGCCGTAACTCGTAAATGGGCCACTTTGTTGTTAGTCAATGCAATAAATTATGAGTTATGAGAATGTATCGCGAAATAATGAACAGCCGGCACTGACAGAGCCGCGGCGGCGGTCGGGACGCGCAAAAACAAGGCGCGAGCGACGCATTGTCGCGCACACTGCATTTAATGTGTAAGAAAATAGTTCATATTATACGAGGAGGATTACTAACACTCATATTCGTATTAATAGCGTTTTCTTCATTACCGAGTTACGAATGCTGTCCAAAACTATACATATAATATAGTATGTTGCCAAAATTGACAAGACCTTGCACAAAAGAATATAATGTAGTTATTCTGCAATACGTTTTAGTGGAAAAGGTACTCACTGTAAACGACGGCAACGACACAGTGTATGATAGCAGTGACCTTCAGGGATAAGATTTATTTTAAAAACAGAGCAAAAGGTGCGCGTCATTTGGGCTGGAATGCGCGCGCTGCTGCGTGGGAACCGGCGGCGGCCGCGCGTCTGCGCATGCGCCCGCGCCGCCGCACTGCGGACCGGTGCATCACACCGGATACTATTCTATACAAAAACCAACATTCTCAAGCAATATTCTTATCATCTGATGCAATTAAAGAAAATTAGAACATACTGGGAGATCTCGATATTCCAACTAGTATTCTGATGCCAAGGAGGCAGACAAAAGCTGAAATGAGATGAACGCTTGCTGCGTTGATTTGATTGGTTAATGTAATGTTTTATATTAAGGATTATATTAGGGTCGTGTTGATACGAGGGACGAGGATCGGTAGGGAAGTTCATTAAGTTAGGCATGTGCGGTTGTACGAGGTGCTTTGAACACATGTAGTGCAGAGTTGAGGCGCGGGCGCGGCGCTGGAGGCGCCCGGAAGCGCGGCCCTCGTTAGCGGAACAGCTGGGACACCTCGCACATGTGTGGCGGCTTCACTCACACCTCATTTACCTGCAGGCATTGTTCATAATCAAAACAAATATTAAATACTGTACATAATATTTTATAGCATAGCCCTATGCTGTAAAATATTATTTGTTTTGATTGTCTGGATCTGGAGGAAGCCAACGGCTGCTGGACCGGACCGTTTATGGCTTAGTAGACCATGAATGGCATAAATCGAGCATGAAGCAATGTGATTACTACGTACTCACAAATGTCTAGTGGGGAAGAATGGATTCGAAAAAATCGTCAATCGAGTATTTCGGAATGTACAGCTCAGGAGTGTAAAGTGACAGTATTACTTTGATATGGTACTACGTACAAATGTACACATTGTACATTTTTTTGCTTTTATATACCTAGTAATTTAGTATCCTGCTGTATAGGTGTTTATATTTTTTGTTTTTAGGTGTAGGTATGACCCTTCCAACATTTATCTAAAACATGACACACTCGTAGTTAGATTTCCGATTTTAGGAGCCCGAGCAGCGCGGCGCGACGGCCGCATTACCTACATCCTGAATTTTCAAATCTGTGAGTTAGCAATTACACAATAATATAATGGAAACGTGTGTATTAGTATTATTAGTAATTGGACAGAGTGGTGCGTGTTGGCGGAACTGCCATCGATCACCGCCGGCGGCTGTGCTGCACATGCGCGCGCGCCGGCTCGTCGACGTTAACGGTTTGTTTGTTACCGCCGCTCCGCCGCCCCACAGCGCATTACCCGCTTTTTGCCCCATCACCAGACAGTGTATCGTCACGGCCTCGTGTTACACACGCCGCGCCGCCTCCGCACACGGTTTGACGTTAATTGGATGAGATGTTCTCTTAATTAGTTTTATTGTGCGACACCCATTAGCTAATTATTAGTTGGTCACGACGTCACTCTCACATAATATGCGGAGCCGGCTATTTTGAATGTAGGTGGGTGACACCTCGTCACTTCGTCACCGTCACGCGTTGTGTTGTTATTTCGGCCAGAGCTCTCCATTCCATTCCATTATCAATAGCTGCACATAAGTATGTAGGTCTTACTGCAAAAACCGCAAAACGTCACCGGAACTGCGAGCCAAACAATATAGTCCGCGCCATAGCTACAACGCCAAGCCGTCACAAGATGATGTCCAGCGGACACGTCCAATAGGTACTGTCCAACATCGTCGACCTGCCAAAATTTGCGACAAGTCGTGTGACATTGGAATGGTGCACTTGGAATGTTCTATGCACATTCCTAAATATCGGTATAATGAGGCGTCACCGTCACACTCCGACGCCGTTGTCAGTAGCACACTCAAGCAATGAATGCCTCGCAAGTACGCTATCGAGCGCCACCGTCATTATTAGCGAAGGTAGTTCAGTTCAGTATTATTTAAGTACGTAGTTCTACTTTGCCCCATCAAGCCGCCACCTTTCTGTGGCAAAGTAGACTGCCTAAAAGTTTGCAGTGGAATATGCCCCACTAATTTGATTTAATGGTGTAGATTTCACTAGTAGGAGATCTTGTTGGATTCTGTCTCACTAAGGTTAGCACCTCAGATTTGTGAAGGTAGCTTTGCTCGTATTTTAGTATTTGTTTGTACAAAAATAAGTTAAAAATAACTAAAACCCGGCTACGAAAATATCGCGCACCTAAAAGTATAAAACAAGAACAATATTCACTTGACATACATTTATAAGTAATAGCCGTGGTCGTATGCCACCTGCGGTTGTTTCACACAATCTTTACTGGCTAGGCGGCATACGACCACAGCTATTACTTACAAATTTCTGGCAAATGAATATTGTTCTTGTTTTATACTTTTCATTGCGCGATTTTTTCGTAGTCGGGTTTTACTTATTTTTTATTTATACTATTTTGGGGGTTATATTATTTTGTTGTGTTTCTAGCAAAATTAAAACAAATTATTGCTATTTCTAACTCTTTTTAAATAGTTGATATAATAATAAAAACAAAGTAGCGAGTGAATTTCAAATGTACTCATTAAGCCTTTTCATTTGATACCCATTTTGACACTGTTAAACAGGCAAAGTATAATGTAAGTACATATATTTCAAATGTGCTCATCAAGCCCTTTAATTTGATACCCACGTCGATACTGTGGTAAAATATATTTTTTTCCGTTAACGAGTTCACATTCCCCTATGGGGCGCCATATTTGATTTGGTGACACGTCACCTACCTACCCTATAACTAGCAGGCAACTGAGACGCTTCTAACTACCACTCATTTGTCATGTAATGATAAGTAGTGTAGAAGTTATGAGAGAACAAACAAACATACATACATACCGTTCAAAATCATAACCCACCTTTTGGCGTTGCCGTAGTCGGGTAAAAATAAATGTATTGAACCATCTGTAAGTAAAACGTAAGTCGTATTAGAAAATTTTGATTTAATACGCAGAAAGCATTTTAAATAAAAGTAATAAAAAAAATTGGAAAGTATTGTAAAATTGTATTTACTATTTGTATTATTCATTATTTGTATATAGTGAAATCTGCTCCATTAAATTAAATTAGTTGGGCATATAACGGCATATTCCACTGCAAAATTTAAGGCACTTTGCCACAGCACGGTGGCGGCTTGATGGGGCAAACTACTCAAAGTTTGAGCAGAGTACCTATGCGCAAGCGGTGCGCGTCCTTGGTGCGCAGGGTGCGGGACAGCTCCAATACAGTGCTGGCGATGATTGCCGGGAGATTTGACTGCCCGTACATCGGACATTGCTGCAGCAGGCATGTTGCTAGCTGTGTCCGATAATATGTCTGTTTTTGTGTATTGTATATGTGTGTGTATGTGTTGTTTTATGTATTCTGGTTGCTGTATGGGTGCTCTTTGGTTACCTGAAATAAATACCTTTTTTTATATATTTTTTTTAAGTAAATCTGAAAAATACCTAAATTCTGGGTGGATCACTGCTGACGCAATGCAATGAATGTTCAATGGAGGATCTTAGACAAGCTGCAATAATACGTCACCCTTTAGCGAACACTACGAACACTTAATCATCTGCAAAAATGTATACTGTCGGTGTCGACTACAATGTGTCGCCGTCATTTCCCTGAGATTGGGCTTCATGCGCACCGTAGCAATGAGTCAAGTTTCGTAACCCGACTGCTTTTTGCACTTCACAAGTGGCGTCCGGGAATACAGGGGAACATGGGCCGTCGGCCGACGCAGCAATGAACTGGTCGCGGGTCCAGCAGCCTCCGCCGAGGGAGGCGGCGCGGAGCGGGCGGCGTGCGTTATCGGAATAATTGTCACGGCGATAATATATCTGTGGCGGTCGCCGCGCGATGCTATCGGCGGCCGCGCGGAATTAACACGTCGCGCCGCAACGTGACCAAAACGACGCGCGCTTTGTTCGCTATCGGCCCATCGGCTTTGTCTCACTTGGCCACTATCGTTTATTTATGCGGGCGCGGCACGCCGCACATTTCACGCGTTTAGCCGGTAATTGCGGACGCGCCGTTCATAATGACGCCTAGCTATGTGCCGAGTGTGCTGACGCGGCGAGCACTGTCCACTAGGAGCACTGCTGCGCGCGCATGGCCGCACCAATTTATACAATTACCAGAATTATTTCCTTAATTAATAAAAAATCATTTCTACATTTGTTTAGATCAACCGGATTTTACTTTTGTATTATTTCGGCCGACTTAGATCTTCGCGTGGACAGTTTTTTAAGCAGACAAAGATTAGTTTTTTTACCATAAACCTGAAAAGGGGGTCGTTGTACTAAAAGAAAATCAGCCGATCCATACATTAGTTTTGGTAACTCGAAAAATGGTTGGATCAAGTGATCATTTTTCGCCATTTCAGGATTGGCCCCGTAGCAACAGTTATTCATAACATGAGTACAATGACCTCTTTGCAGTTTTATGGTAAACAAATGTAAGGTTGTAAGCACCTATGTGTATGGAAATAGTTCAGAATGCATTTGTTTGGGTAGACACGACAGTTCATGCAATGAATAAGAAATTACACATTCGTTGGTTTACCTCAACACTAGTTCGTTGTAAAAGCACGGAAATAAAGTTCGTCAGACAAGAAAAAGATAGATGATAGTAGGTGGTGGCAGGCGGCGCGCGGCGGCGCATCAACTAGTAGGTACTTCGATTCACATTAAAATTTGATAAAATTGGAAACAAATAAAAAAATGCCACTAAATTAAATCAGATTCGAGTTGAACATACGAGTAGTAACAGGATGAGCAGACCCCTGTTATGACGCTACTTGTGGGTCGACTGCTGTGAAGACGTTGCGCAAAGCATGTTCCCATCCCGAAGAGGCTTGTTGTGCTGTGAACTAAGTAAGAATATTTATTTATTTATTTATCAGATTGAAAACCAACAGCTAATTAAAAGATGGATACAGAAATTGAATAAGTTACATTACGCCAATTACAGGTTCTCACGGGTAGACAATAATAGTTATATATATAGAGATTTTAAGGATCACTAACAACAAAGCACAACAATAAAAACAAAATAAGATAAAGGGATAAAGACACAAACGTAAACGAACAATATTACAATAGTACACACTAACTACTTATGACTATGAGAACAAACGGCCGGAAATATAATATTTTCTATAGAGCATGATCTGAGGGATCACTAGCAGCAAAACAAAGGAAAATAGTTCAAAACTAAAAGAGGAAAATCAAAATTACAGGAAAAAAATAAACTAAAGAGATCATAATTACAGTTTGCTTCTAATATTGGAGAGGCTTTTAGCTACCGACACCTATGGGAACGACTGCTGGACGCTGGTGCAGACCGCGCAGGGCGCCGGGCGGACGGGCAGGAGGCGGAGTGGGCGGGGCCGGAGGCTGCGCTGATGCTATTTCCGAGATATAATTACGTTTCTTACGTGTCGCGTATAAGGCATGATGGTGTATTGATACAGCGCGTAAGAAATATCATGCTCTAATGATATCGACACGATTCCTTGAACCGATCTGCGCACAGTCCAGCTTATTTATAAATTATATCTAACGCATAAAAAACCGCCCGCTAATATTATTACTGAGCGATCAGCCGATCTCAACGTCTCTATTTATGTTAGGACCTGTGGACGAATATTGCAAACACCGGCTCAGTTAATACCTATATGGCGTACCTCCCTACGTCACTACGTGCAGTACTTGGATTCAAACAAGTTGGTTTAACCAACGGATTTAAATCAGTGTCAACAGATCAAAAGGTGCTGGCTTAGTTATCACTTCTTCTCAGTTATCGTATTTTACAAAATAATACCAAAAGCAAACCGGCCCCTTTCAGATTAGGAAAACACCATGAATTCGCGAGCAATTTGACATAAAGCAGGTCGCCAGTGATACGGGAAATGTAATTTTCACGGTTAATGAAACTGTAAAGACAGCGCTGGGGCCCTCCGTCGTCCTCCCTCGCCCCCCGCCCCCCACACCCCCCCCCGGCCCGGGCGGGAGCGCGGCGCACCGCGGCGCCCTCTCACTTCATTTCGCGAATAAATTCATCACGCGCGTCACTCGTGAGGCTCGCTCACAATTCGCGTTCACTCTATAGCCTGTTCCAAAACTTTTTAATAAAAGTGAAAACAAGCTTACAGTGACCGCTATTCACAAATGTTAGCATGCTATGAGTAATACATAAGTACTTACGAGTATGTGTCGAATTATAACGAATAGTAGTTATAAGTATCTAACCATGGTCATCAGATATAGTTGAAGATGTAGTTGAAGTTTTCTTAGGGACTGATAAATGTTATTGAATAAATCAATTAATACACAGCAAACATTTCTAGATAATGAAAAAAAAGTGTATCTAATGTGCGATAAAAGCATCGGGCATATACATAATATACAATAATTATTTCATTATATTTGTTGCAAATATTTTTATAGCATGGACTAGCGTTAATGTAAAAATCCGGTCAAATGCGAGTTGGACTCGCACACGAAGAGGGTTCTGTACTATTAAGATTTGTATGTACTTATTGCGATTATAGTATCGAGCTAAAAACGCTAAAAAACAGGTTTCTTGTATGGGGACCCCCTTAATTTCAATCGTCGTTATGGGCCATAAGAAGATCGAAAGTGTGCTAACCAACCTAACCAAGGGGCAAGTAATACGATAGTATTACTCAGTTACTGAGTTGAGGAGGTCAGATAGGCAGACGCCTCGTGTAAAATACTGGTATTCAGCTGCATCCGGTTAGACTGGAAGCCGACCCCAACAAAGCCGGGAAAAGGCTGGGCAGGTTGATAGATCAAGCTTAAGCATCAAGTCCGCTGTAAAAATATATTTTATTCATATTAGAATTCATCAATGATTAATATATCGGGTGTCCGGTAAAGAATGGATTATCTTGAAATGAAATACTCATTGAAGATGTCAAAAGAACTGGCTGACGGCCGCTGTCCCCGACTCCGTACCCGTTACCCGTTGCTACCTTGCTGAACTGTGAGCATTGCACGGATTACATCTACTAATCCGAGTTCGAGTGGCAGCGTAAACACTCGTCAAGTGGTGTGTTTGTTCAGCGCCGACGGCGGCGCGTGCGCAGCGCGGCGCGGGCGGTGACCGGGAGCTGAGAGATAATCCCGGCACGGATTAGCGGCCAGATGTGTAAATGTCTGCTGGTGCACGACACTGTACGGATTAGGCGCGGGTGTTAAGCCGGAGGTTAAGCCACGAGTCAGGCGTAACAAGCAGCGCCCTCGTCTCTGCTTAATAGTCGAGTACTTAAGTATCTGTTTATGACTCTGCTGACAGTCGCTACGTGTCCTTCTTAATGGGCACAGCCGCGCACCTACTGCGCTGAGCATGCGTTGTTTTTCATTAGTTTATAGAATAGAGCTTGTCTGGCGGTTTGAATTAGTTATCTACGTTATCATGTACCTAACCAACGCCAAGCCTTTACAAATCTGCTAGAATACCTACTTAAGCTCCCTAAAATAAGATTGAGCTGTAGCTCGTGTCCGATACGGCGCCCAGCGGGAACTGGGGTGGTTTTTATTACTACTTCACCCACTGGATAGGCGGCAGTCGAGAAGAGAGCAGGCAAAGCTGTCAGGCCTTCCAGCACACTGCTCTGCCAGTCCTTGTTACACTCGCACAATCCTCTGTAACACAATGTGTGAACATAGAAAAGAAACCATGATCTTGAGTTTGTTGCGGAATTTATTTGCCGAGGTCGGCAGCTAGGTCCGAGGCTGCCTGATAGGAAATATTAGCGCCACGTAAGTTAGTTGTAATAATAAAATAAAGAAAATACAATTTTTTTCCCTTAAAAAGGGCAATCGTGTATGTTGATAGTTCCGCTCCGTATAGTAGGTAATCCCGGAAGAATGTCGGGCTAGGCCGGCGGCGTGAGATCGGAACTAAGAGGACATTAATCAGAAGACATAATAGGCGGTGCAGCGGTTATTTACAGCTTCCCTGCAGCGAGCATTGTCACTACCGAACGAGATAGCCCTAAATAGAATAGTAAACGTACTTTCTAAGCACGTTATAAATTAACTACATACCCGTATTATTCAACGAGTCAACGACTGCGACTTGTACCTCAGCGTTTGTGGTGTTAGACGACCGTCGTAGGCCGGGTGGAAAAAGTTATCACGTATTGGTAAGTCATTGAAGGCACGCGAACATTATTATGTTTTTTTTTCCGACTCCAGGGCAAAGGCCTCCCCCCATTCCCTTCCAATTTTCTTTGTGCTGTGTCTCCTCTCGCCAGTTCTCGAGAAAGCCATCCAAGGTCTGCCGCGACCCCGTCTTACCGTGTCAGGGCTCCACTCTTGCTATATGCGGGCCCATCGCTTAGCTTCCGCCAGACTTAATGATTTGTATTTTTTACCTTACTTGGAATAATTAGGTATTTAGTTGTGCAATGAAGAGCCGGTACATGCGGTGCACGCCCGTATCATGTAAGTGGGCCACCTCAGCGTTGCCACTATATTATTCAACTATTCAAAATGTCTAATGTTCGCACTGCATTATGTATGGATTTCGCTGGACGAGCTCGCGTCGTTTTTGCGCTCCCGTTTGTCTGAAAGTACCTGTTTCTTCTGCACGCTCATAATGTTTAGGCGTTACCATAACGCGTTGACACAATCGATCCAATGTTCATCATCGGCGAGGCGGCCGAGCGGCTCGCAGGCAGGCGGTGTCCCGGCGCACATTTGCCGCGCGACGTAAATGCAACTCTAAAAATATAACACGCGACATTTACCTTTGTGTTTTAATCCGGGACTAAATCGAGCGGTCCACAGCCCGCCTACAAATAACGTACAATAAATCCCCGAAGAATGCGCGTTTTGTTGCGGCGCGCGTTGTCGCCTTAATCTCACGAGACCGTTCTACAGATTTGGCTATCCGCTGCGCGTATTGAGATATGCGCCGATCGTTAAACGCCCACTCGCACACATTATTCACTATGCACCTAATTCCGTCCGCGTCGGTTTGTCGCCGTAAGTAGGTACTCCCCGTTTTAATGGAATCTGATCAGTCGTTTATCTTGTTGTCACTGACGCTCACTGGAACGTTTAGTCGCTACGGCCGCGTACGCAGCGCCGCCGCCATTCATACCTTCTTCAACTTGGATCAAAACTTTGATGCAAATATTCATCAACTTGGCTTCTGTTTCGTATAAGTCGTGAAGGGTGATCAAGGCATGCCCAGGAAGGCATGAGCACGTAAGTTAGCAGCGCTGCTGGTGTGTCGAGAGCTGTGTGGTGCAGCGCTGGGCGCAGGCGCGAGGCGGGCCGGCCGCCAATACATTTCGCCGCTGACATGTTTACGAGCCGTCCCCCTCCTCCTACGCACCGCACCCCCCTGTCTCCCTCGCCCCGTGGCTTCTTATTGCATTGCGCGGGCGCCGCTTGTGAACAGATAAATTAATTTAAATGAAGGAAACGTCGGAGTGCGACACAAAGTGAGCGGCCCGCCGCGCCGTCACCGTGCCCGACGACCGACGCGGCCGACACGACCGACGCTGCTGATATGTTTATTGTATTATAACTGCTGGACCGACACTTCATGCTCAAAGCTGCCGCTATGGATTTATCGTGGCTAATAATCACCGTTGTAAATCTGTTGGTCGCTGCAGCGTGCACTGCGCCACTACGTCACTGAGCACAGGGTCGCACAGTGTTCGATCAGAGTGCGACGTATGGGTACAAATGGAACACTCCGGGCTCCTGTACACGACAATCCACTTGAAGTCGTTATAGCTGTCAGCCTCGAGTGTTAAAGACTCATTAATAAGAACGTAAATTATCTGCGACTTGAAGTAACAACTGTTTCTCTTTGTCTAGTCATATGAAAAGTTCATAGCACAAATTGTCGTATTATGTCCATCTGCTATAATCAAGATGTCTGGCGGTCCTTAGTGGTGACGGCAATAATATAGGAATGCACTTATTGTGCTTGTACATGACACTTACAGTGCTGCTTGTAGCTGAAGCAGGGCCCGCATGTTTTTATGCTTTATTGTAGTTCACTGATCACCTTGCTATTGACCATTAGATTTGGCTATTTTCAATCCAAAGACGAATAAAGGAACAGACGTACCCTAGGTTTTATGCACGAAAACCTCATGAAGAAAAGTGTTTCTAGTTGTGAGAGGTCTGTCAATGATCACTCAGCTCGTCTGAGTCCGCTGCTGCTGCTCCGTGTCAGCGCTCCGCCAGGCCTCCGTCACTCCATGTACCTGCGCGCTATAAGTGCCTACCACCCAGCCGAGCGGTCTCGGTCCGCCGGCGGATCAAATTCAGTGCGGTTTTCGCAAGCGAAGCGCGCGCACGCCGTTCAATTTTAATAGTGCTGTTCGTTCGTACGCGTATTACGATGCCGTGTTATAATGTTTTATCTAGGTTTCTTCCACAGTCAGCACCAATATATAAAACAAAACAAACTTACAAATATAATAAAACAAACTTTAAAAAAGAGAACCGACTTCAAAACAATAAAACGTAAGAAATAATTTCGTCTTTGATGTCGGTGCTTTTTCGATTCGTAATTACCAGCTGTTAGCACTAACATAAAAAAAATATATACATATATTTCTTACGGCTTAGTGCTTTATTTGAAGTCGGTTCTCTTTTTTTAAGGTTTTTTTTTTCATTTCTAGTGAACAGCTCCGAAGATCATCATCAAACTAAGAAGTATTATACTTATTTTAAAACGTTCTCCTAAAGGTAACAAATCCTTTTCTGAAAACCGCATCGATATGGGTTTAGCCAAACGCGAGATTATCGCGCACAAACATACATACCTACAAACCATACAAGTCAAACTTCTCAGTTTGGCCTGTATGTCACCTCCTTTTTGTTAAGTTGGTTAAATATTTTATAAATGATAAAATTTTTAACTGCCACGTAAAAGTCAGAACATATTCGCTGTTCTCAATAACATAGATAAAAAGTTATGTTAATTTAATTTTATCGAAGACGTAGCCCTGCGATTACTGTGGAATCGCGCGGTGCGAAGCAATCACTGCTGTACGCTTGAGCATTTAGGCGCATTTTAGCATACAGTGGTTGTTGACGCGAGGGAGTAGGCAATTATCGTAATAGGTATTGGAAATTTTGTACTGAGTGAAGTATCTGTTACGTAGTAACTATTCAGTAATCTGTGGCTCCGCGCTCGCATACCAGTGTCGTACTGTCACTCGCAGTAAGTTTAAGAGTACAACCGTAGTCGCACCACCACAAACATATGACATCACACGATTTCTTAATTTACACTTAGTGTTTGAACAGTGGAACATGATTGTGTAGTGGTGTGACATGTGTTGTGTGTAGAGAGTATTACGGGGAGCGGGACACGTGCGCAGGCGGCGCGAGATAAATCTCTTGCGTCGCATAAATCCGTCGCGCGCATAAATATATAAAGTATGTGAGTATTGTTGCATGCACGCTGTTCAGTGCGTGCTGTGAATGAGACGATATTTGCACGACCCGTTACAGCACTGAAAAATATGAATAGTACTAAAACAATAATAATAATTATGATCAATAATAAGAATTTTAAATATAAGTTTTCCTGATTTGGCTTATAAACATTTGGGCTCGCTTTTGTAATTTATTTTTAAAAATAATTTAAACAAGGAGAAAGAATCTTATATTATAGTAGGGTTACGAGTAAAATAGTGTGTCTGTCGGGTGTATATTATATACCTAAAAGCGTAAGGTCACTCATTAAAGCTACGCTTTGGCTTGGTTCACTGCCGGAGAGTTTACGTATCGAACGTACAAGAAACTGAGTGATGCGTATTATAGAGCTACACGTGTGCGCAGCAATTTCCAGGTACGTGCACCACCTCGCCAGGCACGCGGAAAGCCCATGTTTAGATGTGACCTTAGCGATGTCGGCGCTCACGTTGCGACGCAATCGTCGCACGCGCACAGGTGCTACCAGCCACTACCAGCCTACCGGCGCAGCCAAACAACATACGAGGTAATCATTTCACTTCATATCGAGAACTGTCAAGATATAATATGAACACTCATGTAACATAATGTTCTTTAAATGGAATCGATTATCGCTGATCGCATAATTTGGCAAATCTACAGCGGTAGGAAACCGTAGAGACTGTAAAACAAACAAAAAATAGCAGAACAAACAATAAATTCATAGAAAAAATGGAATCAAAAGTTTCGTTAGTGGTTACATCGGGGACCGACCACTGTTCGAGGTGCGACAGATGCCTCTGAGCATGGCAACTCGCCTGCGAAGCTTCACATGAAGCCGCCTGCCAAGCATTCGATACGCCTGAACCTATGAACAAACGCTGTCCAAATGTTATTATTTGACTAGATATCGGTTTCTGTCCATCAAATATAATAACCGATGACACTCGACAATAGTGTACTTAGCTCTGTATCATTAAAAGATATTTTGTGATCGGATCAGTACTTCCAGAGATTATTACCTCTTACAGAAAATAAAACCTAAAAACTAAGTTTGCCGCTAAATTCTATACAAATAAATAAAATTGAAGTATCTGTTTAAAACATCTAAATTTATACCATCTTTTTACTAAATACATGAGAATGTTTACTCGGTAAGTACTTATGTAATATAATCTTCTAAAAGGCTGAACTGAATTTATATAACATAATAATTATAATAACAAGGAAAAAGAATCAGGGAGAGGGGGACAAAAGAGGGGCAGGGGGGCATTCTGAACGTGCTCTCACTGTCGCCATGTGTTGTTATTTTTATCTAAAGCGGCTATTTCACTAGACAACAGTTTAATCAAGTGACACCACGTCGGAAACGAACTGTACATGTTCGATCGCTCTGTTGTATAACAGTAGCGTGGCTGGGGAACGAGAGCTTCTCCACGAATAGTCACACGAGGCTTCGGTTGTGCTAGCGGTATCAGTTCAGATGCACTGCACAATTCAAGTAAACACCATCCATTGAACTCCACATATGAGCCACCAACTTCCGAACTCTGGGTTGCTACTGAGAAGTTCAGACAAGCGGTAGAACCGGGATAGATGCCGCAAGCCGCTTTTCTTGCCGTTTTCCATGAATAATCTATGAACATAGCCAGTTTAATCTTTTAGGCGAATTTCTCAATAGCAACCCGGAGTTTGGAAGTTGGCAGTGTGACACTCGTGTTTCGAAAAGCAGGTAAAGCCCTGCGTGGTCCTGCGCCTGAGCTCCCTCCGGTAGCGCCGGAGTGGCACGCTAGTGCTGGTTGCATGCTGCGACGGACGTTTACATCGACATGACATTATTAGCGATAGTCGGCTGAACTGCTGTGGACTAACTCGTTATTGTTGTGACAGCAACCATTTAATTTATTCATTCACAGAAGGATCAAAGTTACTTTGATCGCTTTAAGGAATAAAAACATGTCAGGGAGATATATGTACTGGTGCGTATGCGAGTAATAACTTAGTGATGTCGTGCGTCGCTCATTAGTTAGCGGTGGAGAGCGGGGCGCGTGTAGGGGCACGGGGAGGGGGGGGGGGCTGCGGCAGCCGGGAGAGTTATGACAGTAAGTAATGGGCGACGTTTAAAAAGATGTCAAACAAAGTGTCGGCGGCGGCGAGGAGTCGGTGCAGCGCGGGCATTTGTCAAGCGAACCCTCGCGCCACTCGCGAAGGACCAATACGAATATCAGTCTCCAATGTCAACTATTTTGTCGAAGAGATAATTCAAGTATCTCTTAACTATCTGATTTCGTGAGGGCCCAGTGTTTAAGGCGCCCGCCTCTAAGCGCAAGGCTATGGGTTCGCCACTTGGCACGGGCAAGAAGTTAATCAGAAAAGAATAGAGGAGGAATAGGAAAAAACATAATTTCCACTTCTCTCAATACTAGCAGAAGACAGAACAGATATATGGCTGCAGGTACGAAGGGAATGAAGAGATGTTTACATCTGGGAGAAGTCCAGATTGCCAAGCACCACGAATTGCACCAACCATTAAATTACTAGGTCCTAATGTGAGCTGTTACATTTGCTTCCAGTAATAGGTATGGCAAAAATGCTTGAACGCACGAAAATTAGTTCTAGTTTCTACATTTTTACGTCAAAAATACCTACTAGGTAAAAAATCTGTAATAAAAAACTGTGAAACGATCTTTAGGTTTTTAAAACAGTAGGTCTTTTGCTCGTAGTTTTCTCGAAAATAGATTTTTTTATTCAGACCTCTTGGGGCCGTACTTCCACTAATTTATTTTAATTGTCCCTGTATAAGTTTTTAACCTGTTCAAGATACAACTTTCCCGCTATCCGCCATGGCTAAAATCTAAAAAAACAAAAAAACGCTCCACCCTTATATACGACAGTAGCGCAACTGCTGCAGCTCTGGTGGAAAGGCACCAAACTATTAATGTTCAGTTAGGGCAAATTGTAGGAGTGTATCCGGAAGGGGTCCATGCACCTACGTTTGATGAAGTTTATGAATCGTACACACGCATACGGCTATCTGGTGGGGGTCGACAGTGGCTAGTGATGCCAACCACCGCCGCCGGCGGACGGTGCGGGCCCGCGGGGAGGGGCGGGGGGTTCGCGCTCCACTGCCTCGCACTCGTGCTAATTAGCAGCCCGATACAATTAGCTTGTTCATTTACAACGCAGCTCCTAATTAGGTACGAGGCACCGTCACCGAGCGACCCACTGCGACTAAGCACACAATGTACGGACGCGGTGAAACCCACGAATACCGCGCATACGCACCCAACAATAAAAATATTTGTACCTAATGAGCTTTCATTATGAATAGCTCATAAAAATTAAATAGCCAAGTGCACCGCATATAAATATTTATACCTACCTCTTGAATCAGTTTAATTGTGTAGGTTTAATTACAGGGGCTCCGGCTAGGTGGCTTGTGATATATAACGTAGGTGATTGTATTCAAATGTATGAAACGTTGAATTCTCGTATTCATTGGGAAGGCGGCGAGTGGCACCTCGCCGCGGTGTGGGCGCTGCGCAGTGCGGACACGCGCGTGTTCTGTGTGCTGATGCGAACACGCGCCCTGTCCATAGAACACACAGCCCAATGGTGCCTCAACGTGTTGTTCTGGCACACTTTTAAAGGATTAGGCGTAAAAGTCACACAGCTATAACAGTTATAGCAATACTCAAGAAGTACAGTACGCAGGCGGGTAGGTCTGTCTGGTATTGGCCTAGCGTGTTTGTTACCTGAAGTAGAAGATATGTATTAATTAATATTATGATAACTACCTATAAAGGAAGGTATAATTAGTTCTGTTCGCACTCAGAACTGTAGCACAGAACTCCGTCGAGCCGGTTACAGTGCGTCGCAGCGACGTGAGATATGAATGTTCAGTCACTCAGACATGCGACACTTTAGAGCTCATCTGCATATCGCGACCAGCTTTTGCAATGTGCCCGCATCCGCCCGCGCATGCGCCTACCTGCACTATGAGAATGACCCAATTACTGGCATACTAATGACGAAACTGTCGCTCATGCATTACTTAGCTACTGATACATATCAAACCCATTGTAATGTGGCGCTGATATTATAATTAGTTATGTCTGTCATGCTCAACTAATTACTAAATGTAGCGTTTATCATAAAAGCTTTCAGTATCCAGGACGCAAACGACGAGATATAAGTAAGTCTGATAAGTAAATAAAGTACCGATCGCAGCGTGCAGTGTGTGCACGTTAGCATATTGTACGGGTTTAACATGCGGTAGCCTGAAAAACATGTAAGTAAAGGTACGATGATTCGTGTTGCTACGACGAGACAGAGGGTCTACGGTGCTACGGCGTAGCAGGTTCCGTTTTATGCTGTACTTTAGGTACTCGTAGTCGCGTAGCTTCGGTGTATCTCAAACAACAGCCGATTTGCATGAGTTTTAAAGTAGCTCACATTCGTGCATGTCGTGTCAGTGCATGTACGTGCGCATGTGTGCGAGCACGAGTGGGCGGCGCGCGCTCGCCACGCCCCCCCACACTGCTGAGCGCGTAAACTACATGGCATTATACTCGGCTCGTAAATCTAAGTACTTAGTACATGCAAAACTGTTTAAAACTCCAATCAGAATTATCTTCTGGAAAATAGCCATAAGGATGATCGCGCGACTCCAGAGCTGTACAGCGAGAGGCGCAATGAACACGCCGATAGTAGGCTGCGTAATGACGGCACGTGTGAGGGCGCGCCACCGCTGCTCGCAGTGAGCTGACGGTTCATAGAAATGATCACAATGAAGTAATCAGTGGCGTCTACTTACTGACTCAATACTATGCTATTATCGAACCTACTTGTGTGTACAAATAAGTTTCCTACATCAAACAGTGTTTTTATACGTTTGTAGTACCTACTGGCTACACCCTGACAGCAACGATCTTAGCTTAACAATAAATTGTTTTGAACGTTGCCATTGTGTGCCTTGTGGTAGCTATATAACATTATTTACTACAATTCTCGAGTTAAAGAAATGTAAAATAAAAATAAATACTTCCTCTAAACTTTACTCACTTTCTCAAAGGGGTTGATATTTGAAACCTCAAAATCACTTTCTTTTTTTTTTTTTTTTTTAAATCGAAGTTAATCGAGATAAGCTCGCGTTAGATGCATTAATGTTAACTTGAACACCCCTGAGTCCCTGTTGAGCGGCTAGTTGTGAATAATGTACGCTAAACTGCTGTACGTTACTTTGA
Organism: Hoplodrina ambigua; assembly: GCA_949774945.1. NCBI lineage: Eukaryota > Metazoa > Arthropoda > Insecta > Lepidoptera > Noctuidae > Hoplodrina > Hoplodrina ambigua. The sequence continues at coordinate 104,867 of OX458967.1, forward strand.
GTAATCTGCTTCGGTAAACAATGGTAGTTTTATGAAATTTTCATAAAACGAACTTACGTCGCTTTTTACTAAAGTTGTAGATGTAGGGGAGCCCAAGATGCTAAATGTGGATTTACTCCAGCGTCGTGGGGACCTTTTGGATTGTGAAGATTTGATGCTGGTGGAGGGAACGCATAAGTACCTAAAGATTTTCAAAAATGAAAAAAAAGAATCACGTATAAATACTCGAGCGTGTCAGATATTAATAGTGTATGCGCCCCACGTGTTTCTGATAACCGAGGAATATTAATCTGCCGGTTTGCAAAGTGGGGGTGGCCGTACGAAGGGGTTGAAAATGGAAGAAAAAATTATGACTTTGAAATACTCGAGCGCATCAGATTAATACACAGACAGTTCAGCTTGATAATTGTCTTGCTGACCCTTAATCTGACAATTATGTGCAGGGACTTCTTCAATCTGATGGTTTGAAAATGAAATCCGCTGCCCTAGACGCGCGGCCTTATATGCAGGGCTTATAAATGGTGGATGTACTGAACAGAGTGCAAGGTATTCCCCCTTATATTAATCTCTCCGCTCCAGTAAATCCGAAAATCCCTTCTTGGCCTCCCCTACTATAGGCGGTTCTTAAATTTCCTGGTTTTCAGAGGATTAATTTGTTCGTAAGCTACCAGAAAAGTATCTATATAAGATTGGTGTCTGGAGTTGAATCGATTTCATATAATTTGCAGTATTTCGTTGTGAGGCGAAGCTATTTAATACAAACTTAAAAAGCCTTCAAATCTTACAAACCCCAAGTTTACTGATTCAAAATTGTAGCAAATCAGCTCTAGTTTATCCCTTTTCAAGAAATGCATCGAATAACCAATCACCCCACATAGATTATTTGCTAATTCCCAGAATCGTAGATAATGTAACAGTAGTTGGAAAAACAATTAAAAATTCGAATTCAGTCTAGTTCTACACTCATTTGGTATTTTACCAATATCAGTATTAAAATATTTAGTTTTTGACAGTTCTACTAGCAAATGAATCATTTACCGAGCTCATTAAAAAATACTGGCTCAGTAGAAGGCGGCCCGCAGCGGCTGTGGCGGCCATGGCGAGTCCCCCACACGCGCATTCCTCGCGTTCCTACTTGATATATTAGATTTGTGTTTCATTAATTATACTTCCTTTAAATTATACGTTGTAACGCGGTGTAGGTGGGTGCCGCCGACTGACTTGTCCATATTGGTGTAATAATAGAAATGCACAAGCTGCATCCATTGCGAAAGCTATTTCGCTGATCCGCAAAACTAGTTGCTTATTCACAGCAAACTAGCAGTAATGGTCAACTAGACGCGTCTCCCCTGGCCGACTCCTTAACAATTTAAAAGTGCATCTTAATGGTTTCTTTAAAATATGCTTTTTTTATTAAAGTTTAAGTATCTATACTCTTTGGGAAATAGGAACCGTTACTTAACATGGGTCTTATAACATTTGAGTAATCGATCACTAAACACCGTCCGACCGTCCTAGCTCAACGTGCAGTCAATACGCGGCCGTGGTGGGAGTGTCGCAAGCCGGTTCGTTAGCAGTCGTAGGAACCTATACAGTTCCGCGAACCGCGCTGGTCTCCGACTGCGCCGACTCCGAGCGGCATTCCTGCCGGGCCTCTTAGTTTCAACTCTTACTAGTTGTTATTAGTATAACTGGGCCCAGTCTACAATATCTAAAACATTGATTAAATGTATGACACAAGTGTTTTAAGTGTTCCGTACCTCAGTTGGCAGATCGGAACACATATGTATAGGATCCGGTCTGATCACAGTTGTCCGTTTGTTCATCTGTCTGTCTCTCCGTCTGTCAGACCATTTTTCTCAGGTCAGCTACCCCTTGGAGTTGGGACAATTCAAACTTCTAAGTCAACGCAATCTAGAGATCGGTCGTTTATGGCGCATATTTTGATGCTCGCTAGTCAAAGTCAAAACATTTATTTAAATCAGACCCTTTACAGGCTAGGGAATTAAAACCCTTAACGGACTTCCCGTTGATTACCTTATTAATGGTTGATCATATGATGAGAACTACCGCATTTCCATCCATCCAACGTTGTTCATAAATGGGCTATGTTTTCTCACTACTCATTCATATAGATTGTAATTCAAGGGATTCCTGATTGGTAATTATAGACACTACGTCTAAAATTACCAATCACGAATGAATAATATATTATATCTTACTAACAGTAGAATTACTAACATTTAGGTACTCGTACCTACCTGCCAATAGATTCGTGGTTATCGTAAATGTTTCTGTTAGTGAAGTCAGATAGGCATCGGTAGGAAGGGGCGGGCGGCGGCAAGGTGCGCGCGTATAAGGTGAAGCTTCAAGGTGCCGCAGTCGTTTGACGACCGATCAGTTTGAAAAATACCACATCAATAATCTTTCTCACAAAAAAATCAGATCTTACTGGCTCATCCACGCCCAGCCATAAGAGTTGTTTATACTAGAAAGCTCCGAAATGTTTGCTAAAGGTTCGCTTTATAATATTTACAAGGAATAAGAAAGGGTATGTTGAAACTCAACCTCATAAGAGGAAAAATGAGTTAAAACTATAACTAAAACCGAAAAAATCGCGCACTGAAAAGTATAAAACAAGAACAATATTTATTTGACATATAAATTTTAAGTCAAAGTCAAAACATTTATTTCAATCAGAACATTTACAGGCACTTTTGAATTGGCAAGGATAGCCAAGTAATAGCCGTGGTCGTGTGCCACCTTGCCAATAAAGATTGTGTGAAACAACAGCAGGTAGCACACGACCACGGCTATTACTTAAAAAATCCTATCAAATGAATATTGTTCTTGTTGTAAACTAGCTAACCTCTAGGGGGGTAAAATAGGGGATGAAAGTATTTTGAAATTAGCTTTTTAGTTAAACAAAAAATTTTTTTCGGACAAGTAAACCTTAAGAACATGCTCTACATGTTTTAGCTTTTTTTTTATAACAAACTTCACCAGTGTAATCCCCGAAGGGTTAAGCAGAGGTGTACCCATTAGTACACCCACATTTCGCCAGTTATGTTTAGTCCCATGTAATAGGGGGCGAGCCTATTGCCATCAACCGGGCACAAATCCACACTCCGTAGCTGCTACTGAGAAATTCCTGATGGAAAAAGCAGAATGGATAGTTTTTTTTTTATATTCCATCTCTACGGTAAACTAGAGGAGAATATGTTGCTACAGGAATTCAGTCATATTTTTAAGTTAGAAACTTGATAATTGTTAAAATGTTAACCTACGACTAGATTAGAAATAAAAAAACAAATGTTTCAGTTTTTTTTGGAAATTGCAGCCTTAAGGGGTAAAAAAAGGAATGAACATTTATAACAGAACTGTGGGAAAAAAGGAACTAACGTTTGTGTAGGTTAGCTTTAAGCATATAAAATTTAATCCTGATTTGGGTTTAAATAAGTAGTGAAATGCAATATTGAACAAAAAAAAAAAAATGGTTATTCGCTTTTCTTTAAAAATTCTCTTCAAAATGAAAAAATAATAATGGTCCCGTTATTGCAAAAGTAGCTCTACGAGCGTGAAATGAAGTATACAATACTGTGTGGAAAATGGACACTGCGGAAGAGGTTCACATTCATAACTTCACACTCGAATAGGAATACGGGAAACGTTACAAGTTCATATTTTGTACTGAGTTTACGAAATGATGTTGTTTTCCTACTACGTCCATATCATCGTTTTGACACAGACGAAGTCGCGGGCAAATGCTAGTATTCATAATATTATTATTTGAATCCGTTATGTCCAAGGTTTTCCAAGCTGCCGACCCGATAACTACCCGACGAGGGTAGTTATCGGGTAACACGACGCACCCAGGGACTCGGTAAGCATGTTGTTCACTGATACATTCTTCCAATTCAGAAAGATTGTTCATCTCGTTCAATCCTTAGAAACCTCTTCAAAGGTCACGCGGTACACGTCCGTCAAAGAAATCGAAATTGAATTTGGCCGAAAACTTTTCGGGACAGTGACTGTAGTTTAGGTAAAGAGTGTCTATATTGCACAGGGTATTTTCTTGTACCTCTACCTATTAGCACTTAAAGTTTTGTTTCAAAAAAGGTAATGAGAACGAACCTATCACCATTAATCTGGTGCAGCTCCAATCCGGGAATTTCACAGAAACTACTAGATACCATTTAAGCTCGCTCCGAATCAGGTATTGGTCCATGGAGCTCAGAAACGTGTTATTGTGACGCCATGGAGATCCTGAAGGAGTTGGATACCTTAGTATAGTAACAAGTAGTAAAAAGTTGAGTGAGTGGCAAGATGGTACATCGATTGAAGTTGCTACAAATAGTAAGTATTATGTATATTGTAGGTGCCGCGAGTGAGCTCGCTTTGTCGGGGGTGAGTGGTTCTGAGTACATATACTTACACGTGTGTTCGCTATAAATCTTCCGATCATCACAAGGTTAGGAGCTAATCGCAGCGGACAGGAGGCGGGTCGCGGCTATTAACCGCGGGGCAGGCCACGGGCGCGCGCGGGGTACGTGCCGGGAGGGGGAGGGCGTCTAATTGCACCAAGCCGTTGTTTTTGCGGGCGCCGCGCTTCAATCTGTATGCGACCCGCGGCGGTTTCCACGAAAGCAATTACCGCATCCGCTGCGGCCATCTTGTCTCCGCACCACCGCCATCGCGCCACGCCGCCGCCGCGCCCTCCGCTCAGGCCGGACAATTATCGGCAATTAACATAAAGCGCGGCTCCCACTCGCGCCACATCAAGCCGCAGACACCACAATTAGCGAGCAGTTACAGTTCCTACGCCGCGCCGCTGAGTTAGCTAATAGCTCATGACGTGTTTCGGTAATGGGCGCGCGCCTCCACTAAGTAGCCGCCCTGCGCCGCCAGCGCGCGCCCGCAGCGCAAGAGTTACACGTCCGGTCTGCTAACTGCTTCGACGTACACTCTATTGGTTGACTATGTACAGCAGGACTCCACCGACGCCATTTGTTATCATGCCATTCCTGATTAGTTCTTGCGAGACCATACAATATTAAACAACGAGCCATGTGCCCGATGGGCTTTCCCATCGGGAATCATACACATCCACACAAAATTTCATCATCTTTTGAACCCCTATTAAAGGTTTTTAAGTCTTCGTAATAAATAACTGTTGTGAGTTCCATGCTTCATATACACCCAGCGATTTAGACAGTGCCTTGTGTGTCAAGAGTCAATTAAGAAGTTTAACAAATTAAGTACCTAGTTGTTGTATTCCCAGATACATCTGGAGGCCATTCTATTTACTTTTCGGCCTGATTCTAAGTACTTATTTACTTAATATCTTATTGTAAGTCTCCTAAATCTGTAATAAAGTGCCTCTAAATCCACATTTTTTGGCATTCATTGTCAATATTCAACATGAGAAGAATTGGCTTTCTGACTTTGGCAAAACCAGCCTAGCTTGATTTCGATATACCTATTATGTATTTCATAAGGTCACAATATTGTATAATAAGCAAATAATTTCTCAACCAACTTCATAAGTAAGGCTCCCTAATATCGGCATGCGTAACGTGAAGCACCCTTGCGAGTGCTGCGCGTTCCTCGTCAGACGACTCGCCGCCTAATTAGTTAGGACTTGTTATTAAGTGGACACTTCGATAACGCTTAATGGCTTCGAGGAGAGCCGTCGATACCCAGCCGTTAGTTTTTACGAGTTGTCCCGGAGGATGCGCAATCTTCACACTCTGATATTCGAATACCAACCTTCTGTAGTTAGATTAGAGCCCAGTGTGGACGTAGGTTATACCTTTGTACTGGGGACGTGTGGACATTAAAGAGCTACTTTGGACGAGGCCTTTAGTATCATAGATAAGATAAGCGAGGTGCCGGTAGCCGCCGGTAGCGGCCGGCAGCGCCTCGCGATACGCATCGGCTGTGTCTACATGCACTCGTTGAAGCGTCGTTGTACACTTTATAAACGAAATCTTAATGTTCCAAATGACATGATACATGCACGTGTACACTACAGCCTATATGCAGTACATACTTACTATATCTGCCTGTTATGTACCTACCCTACAATTGTCAACCTTGCAACGGCTTTTTTAATGCATACAAAGATAATTGGAATCATCGCAACTCTACTGCTGGCATAATGTTGTACGATAAATTAACACTAATTAGACTGCCGTAAAGTTGGGAACACGCAGCGACCGCGCCGATCTGACTCGGGCTGCGGTCCGGATAATGCACGTGTTCTGCTGTGATTTATGCGCTGCCTAATACCGCACAAACATGCTGTGATGCACGCCGCACATGATTTGTATCGATTAGGTACATTCAATTGATAGGAACTTTCAATTGATCAAAATAATTGACGCACATCTAATCGTCTCCGATATTTAAAGTACTGTAGCGCCAAACTATAGGACTATGCTATAAATCAAACAAATTGTTTACTAAAACCTGTGAAGGCTAAACTTCCTAACTTACTTGCTTATTTGTATTCTGACAAACACAACGTAAGAAATAACGTGTGAAGCTGTAAGAAGGTAACTGGGTAAAACTCATGATGAACATGAATTTGATTATAATTTACTTAATTCATAATAATAAGTCAATAAATGGCTGATAATGTAATCAAAATGTTTTTTATATAAATTAATAATAATTTACAATAAGTAATGTTAGTAATGGTAGGTACATAAAAGCGTTGTGGTCCTATTTATGAATTAAATGATTGATCGCATATCAACGCCCCTAAAAAAAACAGAATACCTTTTTTTTGGGTTAAATAAGAACTATCTGTGTTTGTTGTGACGAGTATGGAAAACAGCAGGCGCTTGATACTGATGAGTCACGCCAACACGACGCAGTGCTGGCACGGTGACTATGGGAACAGCAATATGTAGGTAGGAACGTACATGCGTAGCTAGCAAGCTAGCAAGTCAGGTGTCAGGAAGAAAATACCTTACCTGATTTTAAGAATGATGACTGACTTTAATAATATTATGTTAAGCGGAATATTAAAAAAAAAAACAACACATTCTGTGTACGTTACATCAGCCAGACGTTTTACAGTTCCGACCTCCTCAGAGTGTGGCCGGGTGAACGCGTGGACTCAGGAAGCACTCTGGGATCTACAACCGTTTGTATGTTATTGGGACAATTGTTTTTGTTCATTATCGACAGAACAATTTTTTACAAGCTTCTATTTAACTTCACAATCATGTATGTTTTCATGTAACTTTAAGATATAGGCAGGTACACAAATTCCTAACTCAACCTATCTGTTTATTCACGATGTTGACTGTTTACTATGACAAAGATCGAATTCAAAATAGTTCAACTGCAATAAAAGTGTGGGAACAAAGTGGTTTCTATTCTATACTACGAAGACAATGTAATTTGTTGTAATGATTGTGTTAATGTGAGTGGCTTTCCACACGATACTCAATTAATTATGAATACATCAGCTTTTAGGCGTCGACAGGCGGCCATTAGCGGACCTCATCGTCTCTTATAATGGGAACGGTAATGGCTTTCTATTTACAGGCGAAAAATATATGAAACACACAGATTTATAGCGAGTGTGGCTGCGCTTGCGCGGATCTACGAGCTTTCAATTAGCAGTCATTAGCGAAGAGTGGCGGAGAGAGACACATCCGTCACACAGCACACTAGTGCACAGAGCCGAGCTCACGTGTGCCAAGCGCCTCATTATATATCAGCCGAATATTTGAGGCGGATTTATTAGCCGCGCGGTAATTAACTTTTTAATGATCGTATATTCTTAATTCCCGGTAGTATGCACTAATAGAGGTTGTCCCATTAGTGCTACGAGCTAGCTACGATCAGCTGTATATACAGTTCCAGTTTGCATGCGTTCGCTCGTGAATAATCAAATCTGTACAAAGTTCGTTTCTTTTTTATCTACTTTCATATAACGGCTACAGCACCAATTACAATAATTACTTAAATACACTTAAAACTGATAAAAATACAAAATATTAAAAAAAATAGGATTGATGATTTTGGTGATGATAACCTCTGAATAAATAAGTAAGTAGGTAAATTATGAAGAGGACAGATGATGTCCCATCGCTTCTAATATTACCCATATGCGTGACGTGGTGAGTAGCTGGTGCGGCGGCTCCGGCAGCCTGCCGCGCGGACGGCAGCACACGGCCACGTCCACTACACTGGGTTATCGGTCCACATCGATAGTTGTAAATCAATAAATGGTTCTGTTGTTTTTTCCTCTCATCTCAAATCTGATGATTAACCCTATGCTTAGTTTGTATACACCGACTGACTTGACTTGATACTTGATGAATTCATTTAATATTGATTTATATTTTGTTAGTGGAACTTATGTCATGTACAGGTACACGGTACTTGAGTTAAAAAATAACAATGAATATCTTTTTTCTTGATTAAAAAAAGCAATTAATACATAGCCACGGTGGTCTATCTCTACGAAGCTGCATTTTTCCGAGATATAAAGAGATAACACACATTACGTATGTTACTCTATCGCCCACAAATTACAAAGGTAAAAGCAAAGTACGATGCTCACATAAGACTACCGGCTCAGCTGACAATAAATGATGCGATTGAAGAAGTGAGTGCCGAACATCTTTTTCTTGTATCCAAAGATACAAGACGTCACAGCAAAGAGTTATACACTTTGGTGGTACGCAAAACGAATCCTACATATATTATAAATGTAAAGGTTTTTGAGGATGTTTAGATGTTTGGATGTTTGTTACTCAATCACGTGTTCAACAGTTTTGTTCAACAGATTTGGATGAAAATTTGCACATACACCATTTCCTGGATTAACACATAGGATACTTTTTATTCCGGTAATGCATTCCCTTGGGATAATAGTTCAACTGCTTTGCGGAAAGTTACTTTATACGCGGGCAGAAACTAGTGATAACGTAACGTTAAAAGTATAATCTGTTAAGAAAATATCCCTCGTGTCCATAGCATACATATTCAGTTGACATGAATTTAACTTGTAAGCAGCCTACGATCAAGAGCGCTGTAGCGCGGCGGCGGCGGCGGCGGTGCGGCGGCGGACAGATCGCTCCGGGCTCGATATCATCTAAATCAAGTATAATTCGTGCGAGGAGCAGTGCTGCGGCGATGTCGCGATAGAGAGCGACCCGCCGCCACTTTTTGTGTCCGCCAGGCGGTCTCCACTCATTTAAATTAATTAGCGACTCATCTTTATAGCGGTGCGGGCAGGTATGTGCGATACTATCGCCGGCGACGGGAGCACCGCGATTAATCAATTATTAAACGTCATTATTTATATCCGGGCGGCTCCCGGGGCGCCACCCCACGCCCCTCCGCCCCACCGCTCCTCCGCTCCCACCGGTGCATTAGCTCATAAATCCTAGACAAATGTCCAGCGATCGACTTATACCGATAGAGACATAATTTACTTCCGAATATTATAACGCGACGGTCTCCAGAAGTCGGGAAACGATTAAAGTCGCTTTAGATGGCCTTTTAATAAAAGTTTAATTAATCATGGGTTTTACATCAATAAATATGGCTTGTTTTCGGGCTGTTGATCGGTGACGTGATAAACGTTTATTATTGGTTTGTGTGTCGCCTGAGACATTCTCAGTAGGCTGCATTTCTTGTGGTTTGTTTTGGTGGTCGATGGTCGACCGGCGCGCAGGTACCCGGCCGCGTCTAGCCGCTTCACCCACCAGACAGGCGACGGTGGACCCTTCCTTGCACATATAATATTACGTGAGCATTGAATGGCCACACTAGGGAACCGGCATGTATGAGATACTGAGTTGGTGCTGTTGTTGCCAATAATGTAGACATATTGTGTAAGAACATTCTTATACGCTTAAGCATAGATAGTGCTTCATGAATCCAATAGTATTCCGGGTCAGCCCTGTCTATCTAGTAGTGAGGTTCTCATACATGTTTATTACGTCAGTTAGATCATTATCTCGTATTGGAAATGGAATTCGTTCGTCGAATCGATACACGCACCGCACTTAACTAATGAGCTTCACTTGTCGACCAAACGGACGACTTCTCGGAAATATCGAAAATGTTTACAAGTGGGTATAAACAATAAAATTAGAGAGCTATCTATTCAGATATGTCAGATATGGGGAAGTGTTGGTGGGACATCTGCCGGCTCCCGACGGCGCGGCCGACGCGCGTGCGCTAATAAACATATCAGTAGCGCAGCAGAGTGCGCGTTGGGCCGTGCGCGAGCGCAACACGAGGGCAGGGCAGAAGGACCGTAGGTGATGTGATGACGTACGCGCAGACCAACTTCCTACATATTATGTATGTTCTAACACAACCGCGTGCCACCTTAGACTGCATCTGATCGATGGCTAGGTTCATATACATGAGTCTACTAGTGAGGAGTACTTTCTTAAGTTGTCGCGTGTTGTATGAAGTAGGTGCTCTGTATGCCGCGCCTGCGTGGCTCCCAGGGCGGAGCGTGGCCGTTGCGCCTACGCCGCATTCTCACGAGCACGCATAATTATGTATTATATAATAGACATGCAGTGTCATCTGCTGTAAGCCGCGAGCTGATTAGCATGGCTAACTCCTAGTATCTCTACTCTACACATTAGACGAAATAGTCAAACTCATCGAGCTGACGCCTATGGCTGACCGGGGCAGTTTTACAACCGCCCAACTATATCGGTACATTGTTTGATTTGTTTTCACAAATATATATGGATAATAAAACATATTATGCGTACATTTTAAATGAACAAAATATTATTTTTTGAAGTTGACTAACTTTGTAATTCATGCAATGAACCTTATCGGCTCGCGGACCAAGGGCAGCGGTTTGCAGAGACTTCGTTTTTATCACAATTCAGTCGAACCGATGTTCTAACCGGATAATAAATGATGCGCAGGAGTGAGTGGCAGCGTGATATGCGAGGCGCGGTGTAGCTCTCCGGGGAGCGCAGCCACCAGAGCTCGTTCATTACCTCGCAGCCGGTAACGAATGACCTCGGTACCGGACATCGCCCACTCACTCCACTAGGTACCTATCTGACAGTTCTGGCTAATCAAGCCGTCACTTTCATGCAAATTCCACTCTATTATCGAGCCGTGGCCAAACATAACCTAGTTTGCCAAGTGTTAAAACGAACACGGGGACAAGCGACAAGTTTATGACTTTACGTCTGGCGCTACAACTTCTATGATGATATTGTGATAATGATTCTGGAAACGGAAACTTCATCAATTGAAGGAATTTGATCGAACTGGATCGAAGTGCATTCCTCAGAAAACTGGTTGCGACGATGTAAAACTATACATTGTTAGTTGAGCGTCGTGTAGTGGTTTATAAAACAATCGACAGGAGCCGGGCAGCCAGCCGGTGCCGCGCGCTGTCCTGTCGGCAGTCGGCGAGGGGGACTTATTTTTTGCGCTCCTTGTGTAGATGCGACGTCTTTGTGGAGCCGCCGCACTTAATTAATACAAGTGGACCGAACTCAGCACCAAACAAATTTGCCTGCCCTCGGCACTCCTGTCCGACCCGGGGAGTACCAGCGTAACCCCTCCCGCCCCTGCCCCGCGTGCCGCACCTCCCCGCCGCCCTCACCCGTGAGACCGATCCGAGACATTTCATTAAATTTATCGAGCTTATCTGTGGACATCTCACACGACCCGATGGGAATCGAATGCGAAAGCTTACCCGTGGACATTTTTAAAATTGTGGATTTCTGTGAGAACTTACCGTTGCGATGCTCCGGTTAAATTACACATAAAATGAATTCGTGCGGCGAAATAAAGCGATACAGTGCGGACAGGTGAACAATTGAACAAATTGCAACAAAAACTGGTGACGTCAAGACATTAGCGCTGGTGAGACCCCTTTGTTCTCTAGTAGCGGCTGCAGGCGAGGGATCGAGAGCAACACGACGCCGCGCCGCGGTACCCGCACATCAATCTCCTAAACAGCTAAACTACCACTCAAGTGTAGGGAGGTATTTCATTCAGCGCGCTTGTTACTGACGGATGAGCTGCGATCACTGCTTCTGGTTCCGCTGTAACGGTTCAGCTTGAAACAATTCGAGCTGCTGAACTGAGCGTAGAGTTCGAGCACTAGTTATACACACTAAGCTCCAAATCAGAGTAACTATGTATCATAAAAGGATATGGTATAAATGGATCAGTGTTGGTTCTCTGAGGTGCTTTTGTTTATATCATGCGGGCGTTTAGACGCATTGACCTCTGCACCACACCGCGTCTGCTGGCGCGCTGTGGTATGTCAATTAATTAATGTAGTAGTCTGCTCCCAGCGGTGCAGCGACTGTCCCGTCCAGCATGATGAAGCAAACCGCTATTTGGAGAACCGTTCTGTTTGTTGTCATTATTAAATCATTATTTATGCGCAAATGACAAACGATCTCTTGTCTCCGTACTACCAGGGGGTGAGGGGGGAAACAAGTGAAGATTGATGTGTAGCTGGTAGATACAGATCTAGGTGTTTTTATGCTGGGTTCGTTTCCCATGAGCGCGCGCCGGCCGCACCGCGGGGCGCCACGCTCAATGCATTCGTCTTACACTGTCACCACGTCCACCGACATCATGAGAGTACACAAAAACGAACAAACTGTCCATCGGACTCTCATCGCAGTCACCCTCCGCCCTCCAGTGCAACGACTAATAACAATTGTGTAAGAAGTAGACAGGTAGGCAAAGAATAATTTACGACGACCTCGGCAATGCTCGTTTCAGGAGTCACGAACTCACGAGCCATAAGCTGATGTCTGCCAGGACAATGAGCTCAGTGTACCTATACTAGTGACGGAAGTGGACAAGTGAAAGTTCAAAGCGCAGTGTCCTCGTGCCGGTGTGAGGCGACCCCTTTGTCCGAAAGTTAATAAAATTCAATAATGTCGGCATTAGAGATCGCATCACGGCACAACAATAAATCAAACGGTGATATTAATAAGTTCCAATAAGTGGTGAATGTAATGAATACGTGGGGCGAGCCCCGACTGGTAGCTGTGAGCGTCGTCACAGAGATGCGCCCCTTCGTTTGCGCTACAATTAGCTGCCACCACGTGCTGTACGAACAGCTATTTGCATTTATAATATTTGAACAATGGTAAGCAATGGGTGAAAGGATGGCCATGATTTTTTAATTTATTCACTTATCCTAACAAACAAATGAATACAGGGACACATACAGGTGCTTATTGAAATTGAAACTAAAGTTGAATAAATCTTCAGTTTTATTTTAATTAAGTAAGGTTCATATAAAAAGTGTAAGTAGACAAGTTAACATATTGACTTTGTTTGCTTGAGTTTGACGTAGGCAGGGACGACAAACAGTAGCTAGCCGTTTCAGTGCTTTTTAACGCTCCGCCAAAATGCACTCGTGCGTATAGTTGTATACCTACCTACATAACATTTAGAATAGAATAATTCATTTCGGATAATTGAAATCCATAGCTTGTTAGTGTACTTATGTTAGCAACAGTCTCAGCTTACAATTATGTTAGTATTGTTAGTACTTACCTTATTGACTACTAAGCTATACACAACCATTCACTACCCTCACTCAGTGTTTTTGAATGCGGCAGTCAAATCGAGCAGCAATGACTTTTATGACCAATAGTGAAACTTACCAGTTACTCTGAAACCTGCAAGAGTCATCTCGATTAATGGTTTTATGCCCATCAACGTGTAAATATAAATACAAATGATTCAGCAAGGTGGGTGCCCCCGCGACGCCACCCGTCGCCGGCGCTCAGCTTCACTGGACGATTATCAGGCGCGTGTCATCTGCTTCATTACGCGTACGAGCACGGACAAGTGCAACCCCACGTGTCTCTGTATCTATCCAATATTAAGTAATCTGTGATGAATAAATGGTGTATCTAAAAGTACATGAATTTAAATTTCGTTACGCAAGGCGCTTTAGTACCTATATCGGGAAGTAAGTAGTTCATTTACCAAAAACCAAAGATGTTTTTGTTTGTGTATCAATTTGTTACACGACTGCCCCAAAAAAAGGCTGGCAGCGTCTATGCTACTTCTACGAAGCTTTTGTGTTGCGTCTAAGCGGCTTTTACGCGGCCTATATATTGTATATTAGAAGTGTTTGCATTGCACGATCTTAGCGGTTACTACGTAGGTTCTACTAATTTGAATTAATTTATTTGTTTCTAAACTTGTTAGTCGATAAACAGAATTCATAATAGCATGGATAATATAATAACATTGAGACTACCTGCCTAGGTAGTCTTAGATTCGTCATTATGAGCTACGCACAATGGATGGTTGTAGGTAGCGCCTACCCTCCGGGGGATATCTCCAACGAGTCAGTGTGAGATGTCTCGAGCTCGATAATGTCCTCAAGACGCTTTTCATTAGTACAATCGGCGGAACGCGCTCCATTTCACGCTTAGTGAGCTGGCGACGATGCCGTGGTCGCGTGTTTCAGCTAGCGGCACAATGTTCTGAGGCACCCTTGCAACATGCGGGTAAAATGACACTCCTCGACACGGTGTCATTGTTCCGACTCACCCGTGTCGGGAGCACACGGGCGATGTTCCCATTGTCGCTGCTCATTACCTAATAATGTCACATCAGCGATGCTCCATTACAAGCAGGAAGGTATCAACAATGACTTTGAAAGGATGGAGGATGGCTTGCTGCATTATTCAAAGGATTTCGAAGATAAAATATTACCAACCACAAAAATGTTTGAACAAACGTTATATTATATAATTGAAATAAAGGAATATCTCAGATTTTCTCAAGAAGTCACACTCACATCTAGTAATACAATTACAAAAATGGAAATTTTGATATTTGATACACCTAGTAGTCGCTTTTGTTTAGCATTAGAGCGAGCGCCCACGAGTTGTGGCGTCACAAATGAATTTGCTGGATCCGTGGACAATGGCAGCAGCCGGCAGACGACGGATGAATACATCGCTCGCACTTCTCCATTTGACAAATAGCCTGCGCGACCCGGGCCGCCGCTCCCCGGGTACAATATTAATTCGGTTTTATGACATGCGAAATTACTCTCAATAAATTTGATTGTGCATTGAGAGATAACGCGGCGAGGGGCGAGTGGGGCCGCACACGTGTTCGCCGTTATTAAACTTTTCATTAGCCGCGCGGACATATTCTCTGCGCACCGGCGCGGCCCTGCCCCAGCCTGACCCTTGCACTTGTTCCGCTATGAGTAAGGGCTCCCACCCGCACCGAGCCGCTTTTTCATTACGCAGGGTTTGCTACCTGCTTTGTTTTGATGTTAGATACGCACAACTCACAAGTAGGCACTTCATGCCTTGTACGTAGCTTCGTATGGCTGCCACATTCTGCCTGTAGTACTTTGTGTAACACATTCCAGTTGTGCATTCTTACAATGTTTGCTTTTATTCCATCGCTAATAGATCATTATCTTCCCACAATGTTTAAATCATTTCCTTATAAATAACAAATCTTTAAATAATTAATTTATAAAAAAACTTTGTATCGGCAAATAATATTGAAACGTATTTATATAAAACAAATAAAAAATGCATGCTTTGAATACTTCCTGCAATAATAAATGAATGTTCCCGATGCTTACCAGCAGCCCTACGCGCGCAGTCGGTGGGTGCTCCTCTTCTAATTCGCTATACACAACATTATTTGATTTTTGATTGGGCTCGGTGCAAGTGGAATGCGCTTATTGACTCGCTCGAGTGCGGGTCTCCCGCGTGGCCCGTGCGACTTGCTGCTCTACGTGGGTGCTGTGCTCACAGTCGCAACGCTAGCGATCACTCACATAATCTGCCGGTGTATAATGTTTAAGATCGATGTATGTTGAAGTGAAGTCAGCTTGGCCTATTTTGTAACAATCGCTCTCGCTCCTGATACTATGTAACTACTCTGCTGATACCTAGCATAGATTGATAGCACAGAACACAATTCTCCTAAATTCACCGGGGTGATTACAGAATAGAATATTAATACTGTTATTGCATACTAGCTTATGCCCGGCACTTCGGTTATCACGGGGTCTTACTTATATGAAACCCTTTTCTATATTCATCTCTCTAGAATAAAAGTAACTTAAGTAAGATACTCCTTATAACATTAGTTGTCTGAAAGTCTAAATCAGTCCGGCCATTTCGAAAATTTCCCGCAACAGACAGACAAATAAAAAAAAAGTTTATTAATAGTATTTATATTGTAAAAAGGCTGTTTTGACATTTCAAACAAGCACTTCAATTTTATTTATTTGTATTATGTAAAGTATAGATTGGTGAACATCACACAAGACTAGATGAGGAATCTACGGTGGCTGCTGAAACTCAGCGGAGCATCAAAGTGGCGCGGGTTCCGCGTGTCACGTGTGGGGTGAGGCGTGCGGGTGGGGGGAGGGGTTGGATCACAGCGACCCTCACTCGTCTCGAGCGATATATTGTCGTGTAATATTGTCTTTTATTAGTTTTTTCGCGGCGACAGCGATCCTCCGACGATGCGCATATTTGCTTTGATGACGCGCCGCGAGCCGGGCGCGCCCTCGTCGCACGGAGACAATTCGCGCGCCTATCTTGTCATTCATCTTCCTCTCGGCTGCGCATCCCTTTCTCTCCGCACGCCTATTATATTCTTTACGTTACAAATTAAACTACAAACGAGCCAATACCGACTATCCGTGCGCGAGTTTAAAGCGTTACAGTCGATGTCGGAATGGTCAACATTCCGACATCGACTGTAACGCTTGATGGCATCCGAAGAATGCTCTCAATTAACGTTGTTATTCGGCTGTTTAGCAAATTTCTAATTGAAATGGTGAATATTTGAGAGGGTAGTGCGTGGAGCCACGTGACGGAGCGGCAGACGGCGACGCCGCACGATGTCATTGTTGGCGCGTGTCCAGCTCGCTCATCACATGCAGCCACTGCTGAAAATTTGTCGGCGCGACCAGCGACCATGTCGCTATGGAGCTGCAGCTGCATTGATTAGTCCATGAGTGTAGTGGCGGCAGGCGGCGCGGCGGCGCGGGAGGCGCGGGTCGCGCGGGCCGCGTGGGAACCGGCTAGTTAGAAATTAAAATGGTTAGTCGATCGCGGCTCCGGTTCCAGGAACCCGCCGCCTGTCACCTCCGCGCTATCGTATATATATATCTATCGTTTCGTTTACTTAGTCACTCCCGCGCTCCGTATTTAACCGGCGAGACACTGTTCTAGTGTCAAATTCCGCTGAAAGATCGAGCTATATCGATATAGTTACTTGAGTAGTGGGCCGGGCGCTCTAATCTCCGAGGCTGCAGAGTTCTGCGAAAGGCATGAGATACTACCGACTCGATAGCAGTTAGCATCAGTTCGCTCCTCGATAAATCTGTCACAAATTGAAATCACAGTTCGTTGGCCCGAGAGGCGAGCTTTGTTCTCTTTAGTTTATTGGATCTTATAAGTAGGTGCCTACCTACTCATATCAATTTTATTTCAAAGTCGTTCTAGGAACGGCATACGCTGTAATTATGGCGACGTACTCACGTGGAACATATCGGAAGAGCGTATACAAGATGTGGCTCTATAAATAATTGGCAATGCCTTATTGTAAATGAAGTGCGCAGTTCATCAATATGTCAGTGGCGGCGGGACGGACGCACGTAACGTGTTGGCAACTAATAGTGTAACGGCTCGTCGAGGACGACACACGTCTACTTAATCGTGGCGCGTCTCTCCGCGTGATGTATGCGCTGCGTCACGCGTCGCGCCGTCACGCCGCCGTCACGTCGTCGTGCCGCGTGCTCTGCACCAGCGCTACGCACGTTATGTGCAACATTTACAAGCGCAGCACATCCGCTGCCCGAGACAAATGTTATCAAACGTCGACTAATCCTTATAAATGGTAGTTTGACCACTTTGCTCCGCTGTACGTTCTAGGACACTCGACTGCCTCTAACTTGTTATTCAACTCTAACCAGTACCTATTAAGGTATAAAACACATAAAACTGTTTATATGCAACAAGATTTTGAAGATAAGTTTTATTTAGTCGGCCGTAATGACGGTTTGATTGGAAGCAGTGGTGGTCAATGCGGCAGTGGCAGGTACCAGCCTGGCGGGCGCACCGCGTCGGGTGCAACCACAGCTAAACAATCTGTTGGGCAAAGTATCCGCGTGATAATGGCTGACATTACTACACATGTATTCTACCTAGTGCTACACAGCCGCGCGCCGCGCGCCGCGCCGGGAGCTATCATTAATTTGCCAAATTCTATTTGTAAATAAAACAGGTGACATTGATAGAGTGCAGCATTGATGTGGTTTTAGATTATGACTCGGTAACTGCTGATATGGTGTCATGGCGACCAGGCAACAATTTGAAATTAAGTTAACGGGAAACTGAGTACCCACACTTGATATTACTGACCTTATCCCATCTACTTTCTACTGTGAAGCGCACACGTTGCACAACATAAGTGACTGAGTAGAGTCCGCCTATTACCTACTCGTCGGAGTACAGCACTTGATCAGGAGTCATAATTATTTTATTATTTGTTTATTTAATGCACAAAACATAGTTTACACGCTAAGCTAAAAACTAGTGAGTACATTACCCTGTTAGGGCGCAGCAAGATAACCCACCTAAATACCTACCTAGATTGCCTAAATAAACGAATATTATGGTTTGCTTGTAAGAGGTAATCTCTGGGATTACCTACTGATCCGATAAAAAACAAATACTTTATTTAATTTTCTTAACGAATAGAGCATAATTATATATTACATAAAGCATTGACAGCATAGTACAGTAGTAGGTACTTATAGTAGTGCATTACTTCTAATGTGTACACATCAATATACAGCCTACACTACATAATACCTATATAAAACTCTCAAATAGATACAAAGGACAGAAGTTGCTAATGCATACAGAAAAAGTTAACATCAAGACAAAAGAAAAGTAAATATAAAATTATAAATGAAATACAAATTAGTGATGAGCGTGAACACGTTGAGAGCAACATTATGTGTTGTACAAATGTTGAACCAAATATGATAATGATTATAGAATATGATAAACGCGCGCGTGGTTTGTTGTGTTCCACTCGAGACAATCTTATCGAAATATTTTGTAAACTAGGTACTTACCTTTTCGTCCAAATTACTTAGTGTGAAACATAAAGTTCATCAAACGATAAATGTAAATCAAGTACATGTAACTGTTCCTGAAATGCCTAGTCTAATAAACTTTTTGTTTTTCTGAAATATAAGGTATTAGGGTGATTGTCGGCTTCCCCTTGAATGAGCTAAATACTCTAAAATGTGCATTGTAAAAAAGTATCCAATTTAAATGTATCTATGCATGATTAGGGACATATTGGCTTTCACAAAAAAGTAGATATTTGCTGTCGCGGACTTTAATTTAGAACTGTTGAAGACAAACAATGTCATGATACATTGTGTTCGTGTAACTCCAACGGTTCAGGCAGCGCACGATAGCTCTCAGAGGGCAGGAACTTACTGCTTGATACTTATCGTAATACTACGGCCAAATTATCAAAATCCTTATAAATCGTAGTCTATATATTATTATTGTATAAGCTATACATTGCGGGAAAGTTTCATCAAAGACTGGTCATTAACTTTGCGTGAAAGAGTAACAAACTTTCGCATTTATAATATTGCTAGCTTCTGCTTACGACTTTGTCTGCGAGGTTTTTTATTACCCGCGTTAGGTTTCAATTTGCGCGTTCAACTAAACAAACACACAAACAAACTCTTCAGCTTTAAAATACTGCTGTATAGATTACTAGGAAGAAAGATAAACATTTAATATTGTGTCTTTAGTTACTGCTCCACTCCCGTGGGTCACAGCGCGCAGCGTAATGTTATATAGATAATACCAGGGATGGCCAACCGTTCGATCGCGGCTTATAGTTCAGTGGGTCACGGTGAGGCAAAAAACATAAATACGTAAGTATTACAGACTGCGTAATGTAATGCATAATAATTTTATAATTTTTCTGTTAATAAAATAAAAATGCTACATAACTGTATACTTACTGAACTAATGCTTCTTTTGAAATTGTAAAAAGTGTTTTATTGGTAAATCGCCACCCCTGGGCTGCACCATTCCTCATAAATATGGCTAGTGGCAGTGGTTAAGGTGCCCACCTCTCATGCATGAGGTTGTGGGTTGGCAAGTACCAATGTGACCTTTTTAATTCATATGATGTACTTTCTAAAGTTTATCTTGGGCATCTCTGGCATCGGTGAACGAAAACATCATGAGGAAATCTGGACTTACTGTTCCACTCAAACCATGTCAGAGGTGTAGTAACGAGTCAGTGTTAGTAGACCGCCTCAAGGGCGTCTGACTAAGGGTGTGGGGGGTCGTAAGACCTTACTGCCCACATGATAAAGAAATAATACAAACATATTTTTTCGGTTCTAGAGATAAACGAATTTAAACAAATAAACCATGAACCTGAAATAACATAACAGAGCCTGTAATCACCGAAGGGTTAGGCAGAGTTGTACCCATTAGTACATCCACATTTCGCCAATTATGTTTAAGTCCCATGTATTAGGGGGCGAGCCTATTGCCATCAACTGGGCACAAATCCGAGAACTGACTGTAAAGACTCCGAGGCTACTACTGAAAAATTCCTGATAAAAAGACCCAATTAAAAATGTCTATTTGTATTTTTTACATATCTATTGGTCTATACATATCTATTGGTCTATACATATCTATTTGTCTTACGTATAGACAGACAAGATAACACATAAGTGACGGTTCTCTAACAAGCTGGTAATTTGTTGGGTGGTCACACAACTGATTGTTTTTAATACAACGCAGTTGGACCAATTCACTGGGCGCTGAATATTATCACTCGCTTGTTTAATCCTACCGTGTGACCTGTTTAAACAAATATTTCGATTTCAAAAATAATTATAAAGACTCGAAACGGTGAAACGACAGAACATAAGTATTCAGGGTAATCTACAAACAAATGAAGCTAAAGCCACGCCGCGGCAGTGGGATTCGCGCCATATCGACTGCTGGCTATCCGTTGTGTGGAGTACACATCAGTCACACGGGCGTCGTGTGCTGCACGAAATGTACCAAGAAGATAATGATCGTCGAGCAGCGTGCACTAGAATCTCAGCAACGCGTGTTTGAAACTTTGAAGTTGTGCCTCGGTGCGCCGCGTCCATTGAGCAGCAGCGTAATAATAGCCCCGTCGCTGCCGCTCTACGCTCGCGCCCGCACGCCGCCCGCACGTCGCCCGCTCGCCGCTCGCCGGCCGCATACCACCGCCGACCGCCGCCGATTGATTTACGAGCACTCTGTAATTTATGCACGTTTAATTAAAGTACCAGCAGCCGGAAGAGTTGCTGTTGTACACCGTCTCAGCAACACTATACGTGGATTACTCTTTGTAGCCGGGCCGCGGCACGATCGTGACACATCGCGAGACAATGTCGCACCTCGCCATCATAATAATCGAAGCCGACGGAAGGCCAGAAGTGCAACTGCGTGTGTTTGCGGCGGTCGTTAACATAAGCCACGTAACAGATAGGCCGGCCGCATAGCTGTGCCCGAGTATGGCGCGCTGAGGAGAGCCAGTAAGTCATAACAACATGTCGCGTCGCCATGTTAGCGATGTTGCTCGCATAAACGCCATATACGCATGTCATTAGTTAGGGTAATTACCGAGCTGGATATCTTATTTACATGGCTCGAAGTGGAAGGGTGCACCTGCACTTGTCATAGAAAGTGCCAGCCAGGCCGCGGTGGCCAACAGTTACATTCACGTGTCACACCATCGAAATGTAAGAAATTAAAAACAAGGAATTCAATATTAAGCGCCCATTCTGAATCGATTTAGACACTTGAGCAAAAATCGCACAAAGCGGAAAAAAAGAAAATTGAGCGAACTCTTATTTAGCATCGTTTCGCGGGGCTCCGGGAAATTGTTCGATAACTGAGACCGCGCCGCTAACGGCGCAAATTGAGTGAAGTAACCTCGAGCCTGCGCTCCAACTTGCCATAATACAGCCGGGAAATATGAAATACCTCGTCGGTGAGGGAAGCGATACCTGCTATTATATTATGATACGTCTACTTTGCTTTCCGAACACATTGCACCACAGTCTGATATTTTTATGGCATATACATTTGGTAGGCTGGATAAATCTGCCAGTTTGCGTAGGAAACGTTTGTAGTCTGTTGTGAGAAAGTAGCGGTAGGTGGCGCGGGGGTGAGAGGTGCGAGGGGGTGTGGGCGGCGGCTTTGAGCGGCCGCTGTGAAATTGATCCGTTCATACTTCATAATCATTGGCGGGAGACGGGGAAGCACGCGAGCGGTCCGTCGCGCCTCGCTGCGGCCGACTCGCTGCTGGCAGCGTGTTACGTACACCACCTGTATGATACGCCTCAAGTACACATTCAACGTTATTGTAAGGTTTAAGTACTATCTACACTTTTAAGCCAAGCCCTTTCCCAACTATGTTGGGGTCAGCTGACAGTCTAACCGGATGTAGCTGAATACCAATATTTTATATGCAGCGGCTGCCTATGTGACCTCCGCAACCCAGTTACCTACTGGGTTCAACGTAACGCTAGTTCTCTTGGTAAGACTGGTTGTCAGACTGCTAAGACCAACGTCACGTGTTTTCCGAGTCACGGGAGTGTCGCACTATCAACCTTAAATCTTTGACTGCTACTGACAAATTCTTGATGGAAAAACCCAATAACACTTTGGCCAACCTGGTAATCGAACGTAGAATCCCACACACATTTACCGGGCAGTCCAATAGTACTAAATGACAACTGAACCCATTTTTAATATTAAACGGTTCCCAAAATATATTCAAAAAGAACACCAACAGCATAGTCAGTACAGAAGTACTTATAGTAATGTATTACTTCTAATGTGTAGGTACACTAATCATAGGTATACCTACATAGCATTTACAAGGACAAAAGCTACTAATAAAGCAAAAGCAAAGTTAACATCAATTTATTTGAATGCTTTTATATGAAAATACATGTATAATATTAGATATTTAATTATGTCTAGCAACAAAAAATTGTCAAAAGCATCGTGAACGTGTCGATAGCGAAAGGATACTGAGTATGCATTTAATATCACAATACGAATAAGGTAACTGAGTGATACCTGCCTAGTATTTTTTTCCGAATACCACCCAAGGTACGTCACGAAATATGTCCCGGTTAGAATGTACGCTCTTATTGAGCATGTTATGGTAACTGAATGCTCTATGTGTATCTAGATGGTAGGACGGAGTGGGCATGAACATGTTGTATTAGGACAGCGCGGGCCTGAGCCGTGGTCCTGTAACATCCGCGTCTATGAGAGATACTGCAGCCTTTTGTAAAGATACAATAAAGTGTTTCTACACTAATTGTTCCAGGCAACTCCTACCTTTAGGTGAGAGTTAGTGTTACGCTTATGGAAACCAAGCTTCCGAGCAGATGTTATGACTACGTTGTCGATATGGGATATGAATTGCAGTTAGCTGTCTGTTGTTATTTTAAGACCTTTGTTTTCGCTGATTGATCGTAGTTTGGTGTTGTATAACTAGTTTTCAAATGTCAAATAATTTTTCTTTCTTATAGCGATGTGATGGCATTTAGTGGCGTTTAGGATAATTACATTATTAGTTCACCACCGGTTAGTGTTTTCAAGATCATTTTTTATTTAAATTGCATCATCAAAGGATTTGATGGTTTAATATATCTTTAGATTGTGCATACATGACGTGGTAATTACAATATTGAGACGAAGTAAGATCGTCTATAACTATTCTAAAAAGTTCTAAACGTAAGTGGAACCCCTGCGGTACCCCTGATTGGGCATAGTGCGACCGCGATTCGATCAAATATGTTTACTGTGTCCGCGTAAACGTCGGTTATTGGCGATCTAATCTTGTTTCTCCATTCAAACTTTGGATCCCCGTTTTATTCCCTTAGGGGGTGAATTTTCCAAAATACACACTACAACCTCCCTGCCAAATTTCATCTTTATATGTCAAGCGGTTTTCGATATTTCGTGATGAGTGAGTAAGTTAGTGAGTGACCTTTCGCATTTACAACCATTGTACTCGTATGTATACACACATATACAATTGTTGGTTAACCTAAATAAAATAAATAAATATATATAGAGGGCCATCGGTACCAATAAGTGGAAGTGTTATTAATAACAGAACATGGTATAGGGTAAAGATAGTAAGGATAGTCCACTTAAAAGGTTGAGCAACAAGTTAACGTAAATATATTCCAATTGATAGCAGAGACTGGCAAGTAAAACGACTTGAAACAATTGTATGACGCTTGAGTGACATCGTGGATCGAAGGGTGACGTTAAACGTTATAGAAATTCATGTATTCATTTATTCGCAGGTATAGCGCGAGGCGAGACATACAAAAAGCGCCCGCTGCCGATGCCGGAAAGACGACGAGCCGCGCGCCCCACCCGTGCTCCCGCGCCAAACGCTTCCGTGCAAATAAATTATTTTTGTGCCGACCATCAATATCCATATCCTATCATTAAACATATAAGTCGAACTACCAGTTGCGGACAATTGACATGACAGCAGCGCGCAGGCGCAGGCGGCCTGCGCGCTCTCGGTGACGACGCTTGAACCCTATTGTCATCTACAAGGATTGCCTAATAGTTAAAAGTTACCAGTATTAGCATACCGTGTCATAAATTAGTATGTAGGGTTTGCTGTTAATGAGCTTAGCTAGGTAAGCAGTGGGAGACACACCTTCCATTCTACCTACCCAAACAACAAGTCAACAACTTATTAAGTTTGTTCTGCTGACGGATAGACGTGTAGGCTAACCATAACGCGGCTGTAACAGTTAGATGACTAGTTTTGATTAGTTTGTAAGCGTCGACGTTATTATCGTTATTTATTAGTTTCTCGTACCTACAATAAATAAGTTAAGCTGGCCGAGCCACGTCCGATCGTAATGAATACGCGCGCCGGCCGGTCACGCGGCCGCACCGGCCACTCGTCTGATAAGTGCGCGCCAGCTGTCGGCTATTGTATGCTAATGCAGCCAAACTGCGAACACACCTAACACCGACCGAACATTTGAAACGAGCAAAAAGTAGCGTGACGTGTACAACACAGCCGTCGTGTAGTAGCGCTGTAGAAGTGTTATGGTAGCGTTGTATGTTGCTGTCAGCGCTGCCTCGCTAACTGACCAGCTACCAGCTACTCCCTCTTCTTATTTAGTGGCGCAGCTGTCGCTCCGTGCGGTTGTCGCCATTAACCAGCGCTGTCTGTTTCGACACAAAGCTCTTAATAAGCGTTGACTAGATAAAACCTCTCGCTTTAAAATCTGTCACCGTGCTGTTCGTGACAAAAATATGTTTAAGTAGACAGATACATAGGTACCTACGAATACTGCTCGGTCGACGCAGATTGACTAGATACACTAACACAGGTGTATAGTGGTGACAGTTGAGACAGTTGCCGCACAGTGGAGCGCGAGGCACTCCGCAATGCTCAGCATGAAAATTAACTAAGCGCTTTTTGAAATGACACGGCACGCGCGCAGTTGAGATGTCGACGGATTGAGCGAGAAGCGACCGCGGGGTATGCGGCGCGATGTCTCATTTATTTTGAAAATATTGTCGAACAGTCATAAACGAAATTGTACGAAGTCGGCTGCCCTGGCATGGCAGATGGGCGATGCGCATAATATAGCGCACCGTGTGCGCGCGCCGCTGTGCGCGACACGCAGGCTGGCGGTGCGGTACAGCAGAAGGCCCACTCCAACAATAACGGATTCCCTTAGTAACCAGGCTCCACGGCATGTCTTGTGGGATTAAGCACATGTCATTGCATGCCAAAACTCATGTCCCTGTGTCGTTTATTCCAGTTACGAAAGTTTGTTCCGGCGCATCGTTGCGGTACGTACCTGACTTCTGCGTGGCGGTGAGGTGCGGCGGCGCGGCGGTGCGGCGGCGGGACTGTAATGTTGCGGGTCGGTAGCATTTGTCGCTCCATTTAAAACAATAGAGTTCCGGTTCCGGCGCGCGCAGACCTCGCGGCGCCATGTGACTGACGTCACTGGACAGTGCGGACATGTGCGTACATGGCGTGGACACATGCGGACACCACAATGCTATAATATGGCATACATAAACAACCATCATTATAGCAGTATTAAAACATTTACATTTGTTTGTATATAACCGGTACAATAGGTAATGAAGGCGACTGAAGGTCTGCAGGGCAGGTAATCTTCAAAAAGCTTCTTTGTCGACACCATCTTTAATTGAGCGAAGGAAAAGTAATTTTCTCAAACAGCATTGTAGCGCAGCTTGTAGATGTGCACGTAACTTGCGCGAGTGAAAACTCAACCCTTTATGTAATTAAGGCGAGTCCGGGTTTAAATTGGAATTGTCTACTTATAGCAAGATCACACGACCCCAGAGTTGAAGCTTGTCTAGTAGGGTATCGTGTGAAGGTGTGTGGATGTGTGGGTACCTAGCGAGCAGCGCAGGGGAGGCGGGGTGAGAGTCGAACTTCACTAATGGAGTGTGAGATTAACTGCAGAGTTTGAAGAGCCGTGTTAATTACACACTTGAGTACAACGTACGTTTTTAATATAAGTTCAAGCGAGATGTTCCACTCACAGCGCTCAACTTTCATA
Organism: Hoplodrina ambigua; assembly: GCA_949774945.1. Classification (NCBI taxonomy): domain Eukaryota; kingdom Metazoa; phylum Arthropoda; class Insecta; order Lepidoptera; family Noctuidae; genus Hoplodrina; species Hoplodrina ambigua. The sequence continues at coordinate 131,565 of OX458967.1, forward strand.
CGACGCGAGGGGTACGGCGAGGAAGTTCACGAGAAGTCAGCGACCCGCCAGTCACCACGTTATATTGAATCCCTCTAAATTATTTTAACATTACATCGGGGTGCTGTTTCTTCAGCGCTCATTAAAATAATGAAGTGATTCAGACATCTTGTCATGTACAAGGTCTCGCGAAGACGCTAACACCGAGCTACCGGAGGTATGAATAAGTTTCAATGTAGCCAGGAGACCTGACGTTTTATAAATCATGAAGTTTGGCCGGCCTCAGCATTGTTTGCGTTAACAATTACTCGAAATAACTGAAATATGCAGCTATGTGGCAATGTATTATTCCGACCAAACTTATATCTAATTATTGTGTTGTAAAAATCATTAACATTTTTGATAAAATTCCTACAATGTTTGTGTTGAATGATGTGATTTCCTCCAGTTACGCGTACAGTAGATACGGGGCTGCACTTGCGTAACACAACATTCCACCTATGACTAATTACTGTTCATTAAAATACTTGCTTAATGCGATCTTAATCGCTGTTTCAGAGTCGGCGCGGCTCACTTCCCGCGGCCTCCCCGCGTCACGCCGCGCCGTCGGACCGGCGCGCGGCGCGGCGGCGGAGTGCGGCGGTGCCTGAACTCGCGAACTTCTGTTATTATCATACAAACAGCTCATTGTACGACTCCCTCGGCGACAATTACCTTCCCTCTTTATTGTTCACTCGCAGGAATTGTTCGGAACAGATTACCTTACAATTGTTTGGTCGAATTGTGCGCGCTTAATGAGCCATTCGCGGTCTCTATTTAAATATTTAACATTTTAATAAAGGTTTTATTTTCGCAATGAAAATGCTGGGTTTTTCACAACAATTATATTAGATGCAAAAAACACTAAACGAATCTAAAATCCCTATGATTTCCCCATCACTGATTGTTGCGATTGTGTTTTTTGTCAGGACCATACCTGGGATTCTTTTACAGAGTTATTTTACTAAAGGTTCACCGATTGTTTACGTTATCTTGTCTTACCAAATGTTACACCTGAACTCGAAATACCCCCACGATACCTGTGCTGTTGGATGCACCCGTAAGTCCAAGGTTTGGCGTGGGGGTTTTTCGCGCTTTACACGACAGTTTGTCATCAATAATTTTTGCTCAATATCACGTAATTTCACGGCAGTATGCGTAGTTATCAGCTATGCGATGTGTCTTTTTACACCCGATACTTACGATGTTAGAACGCATCTGAGGAATGAGGTAACAACGACCGCCAGCTCCCACTAGCGAACCGCGACCAGCACTAGCCCCAGCACTACTACATACTCGTGCCTGCTAGCGATCGAGCGAGCATACGAGTGCCAACACTAATGACGACGTTAGTGATAAGTGTTTAGCGTAATGGTTCTGAGTAACTGCTGAGGGTTGCGTGAGCTTTGAAGTTCTGCCGCCGCCGCCGCTACTTGCCGGTCGGTTTGAAGAGACGACGTGAGTGCGATGACTCCGAATATTAAGTAGACATCAGAATTAGACAACACGAGAGAACTCATCAGTAAGATAAGCTCTCTAACTTCCGTGGTCACAGCCCGAGCGCCTGTCCAGTTCGGCGTCACAAAGCTACGCCACACTCGTACATCTTTCTTCTAAGTACATATTGGGTACTGCCGCGAAACATGATAATTATTGATATTTAAACAATGTCGCTAATAGCTGTGTTTTGAAAATGTTGTTTAAATATTGTGACTTGTAAGTTTGCAGGATGCCCATAATACGTACGTACTGTAGATTTAGCAGTGAGACGTAGCGGTGCCGACGGCTCGCGCTCGCCGGGCTCGGAACTAGTAACGGTCGCTTCTCATAACGGCCTGTACAAGAATCTCAAAACTGACAAATTATGACTACTTAATTATATTAATTGAATCTCAAGGCTATATAATTATGTTAACGGCCGGCTAGAGGCTATCACATCAAGTATTAGCATACGCCACTAATGGTCGCGGGCCTCGGTGCGTGTGTTTACGGCGGTGTAGCCAGATAATAAAACTTGTATGAGTTATATCTGTACAATGCAGGTAGATATGCCATCAGGTTTCTTTTATCTTTATGATGAACACATTCATATTACATGATAAATTAAACGCAAGAGCATGAACGTATGTAAACTGTACAGTAGGTACTAACATAGTTGTATGTAACGACTGTACATCTGTCGCAAGCGGTGCAGTGAGTGTGTAAACACTATGGACATCATAGAATACGTGTGACAGCAGTTACAATACGTGGCCTTTGTGTCTTTGCCAAAGCAGAGTGCGTCCAAAGTAGATTCAGGAATTAGATTGTTTGATGGCTTTTTGCTTTTGCTTTTGCTTTTATCAAGATGACTTCGGCTTTGTTACAAATACACGACACGCCCGACGACCACTACATTACGAATAGGTATAAGTACGAATGGATAACAGTTCTAACCTACGACAATTTGATCTAAGTCGTAGTAAAGAATGGATCAGATACCTACTGGATTTTTTTTTAATGGTTTTCCAAATTCACATGGTCGATTCTATTTTATACAGATATAAGAGATTTCATTTACCCGAGATCAAGTACCTGATCAACTAAATACCTACTACGGTCATCAATGTTAGGCTGGAAACTACAGCGGATTAAATCAAAGCAAATTAATTTATTTGCTGAAACCAACGACACATTATACTACATTGAAATAAAAATATCCAGTTCAAGATCAATCTATTTGTAAAACATTATGGAACGCAATAAATTATTGAGTACTAGTTTCTGCACCTGCAGGTACTTTGATTGGACAGGCTTAGTTTGACTGGTAGCTTCTAACTTTGAACTCAAAAGAAATTGTCACTTTTTAACACAGCCTCTATACACGAGAGCTTCCAACAGTTATAACGCCCGTGTTGATTTACGTACCTACTTATTTAACTGTTTAGTGTATAATATAAAATTAAAGTGTCATTATAATTAATTTGTTAAGTTATTTGCATAATAGTATTAATGTAATGTGTTCAAGTGAGCATGTAACTTTATTAAGGCAATAAACTAATCGTAACGTCCCGTAGCAGCACGTAGCAGCACGTAGCAGCACGTAGCACGGCGTAGCACCACGTAGCGGTTACTTTTTTAACTTTAATTTGCGTAGTCTGCACGCCGTAGGTCATCAGCAAGTTCACGTCGTCCACTCATCAGGGTCGCAGTCAGAGTTGTGGTATCTGTGAGTCCCACAGCTGTCTGTGTCCACGTCTGACGCCGCCGGCGATGCAGACCCTTTGTCGGCGCGTAGCCAGTACACAGCCGGGGCGCGGGGGTGGTGCGGGGGTGGTGCGGTGCGGGGGAATGCAGGCGGTGCGGTGCGGGGGCGGGGCGACGTGTGATCTCGCCGCTCCACGCCCTCGCCAACAATGCCGAACTGCCTACACACCCGCGTGTGTATAGCACGGAGCAGCTTCGCAGAACAATGGTCGCGCACGGATCATTACGTCTTGTTCCGATAAGTCATTTAGCAGTGGAAGCGCAACATTTACGTGTATGTGCTGCCGCTCACAGCTGCGGCCTGCGAGTGACGTGGAACTGAACCGCAGAGCAGAGAGCCACGGAACAATTCTATTACTTGTTGTTATGAGTTGCCTGAAATAAAGGAATTAATATTTTTATATTTATTTATTTACTTGGTTCATTAAAACCAATACATAAAAAACAATAAAAAGAAAAACAGTTGTGGGTGACTCTGGACACTCTGGTGGAACATTTTATAAAAGGTTTCAGTGGAACTAGAGAGCCACAGTCGAAATCAAGAAGACTAGGTATACCACGTGAGACGTAACACTGACAAATACATTGAAAATAAAAAACAACTTTTATATCATCGTTTTTAATAAACCAAATCAATGTTATAATATGTTAATTGTATGATTTTCGCAGACAGCGTAACTATCCCAACGGCTGAGATAGCTCTAAGTGAGCAATTGATGGAAGAACAAATTTAAGCTCATCTCTGAAGTCTGTTCGTACATAACAGACAGATTCCTGTGTTGCCTGATACAGTGGGTCGAGTCGGTCGATGCGGTTCATTTGTTCGACGACATTCGGAATTAATTCGTTTCCTTGGTTGCCCACTGTTCACACGCGACTCGCCCTTAGATATGTAGAGATCATGTTGCTTCGATTGTGTCGCCTAGGCTGCACTCGGTGCACTTGTAGGTAGGTATCATTTAATTTGAATTATTTAACTGGCGTAGATTTGATGTATTTGATTAGTTAATTGGTCTTGTGGTCGTCGTTAGCGAGATTGTTGATCATGGGGTCGTGGTTTCGTTTGGCAACTCGTACGAAGAGACTTTATTGGGGTTTCCCAAGACTGTTATAATGGCAGGCAGTACGTGATGCAGTATGTGCAGTAATAAGTTGATCACTCATTTTAGTACTAGTGGTAGGGATGTATTTCGGTTGCTACGTAGATGTATCACTAATGTTTAATATCGCCCGGTGGCTCAGGTGTCACCGCGTGCTATCCTCGGAACAGATGAGGAACTCACGGCGACATTACACAAGATTTATAGCGCTTGAAGCGCTCTGTGTTCAGCCAAGCACTGTTTATGAGCATTCCTTCAGGGACGCACTCAATACAGCGCTGTTTCAGATACTTCTATTTAAACTTTCAAACCTTTTGGAATTGTGAAGTGAATATAAATTAATTGAATTAGTTTCCGCGGTGATTGAATAAATGCGTTCGAAGTGGATGAAATGATCTCTGTGTACATGTTACTAAGACTACAATGCTTTCTCTTCACCACCTTTGGTCGACTGTTAGAGAATGCCTGAGAAATTAAGTCCGCCTTTATACTTTTGTTGCATAAAGTTTTAATAAATTAATTAATGTTTAACAATAACATGTTACTCAAGACTAATTTCAGGACGCGACTTCGTCTGCGTACACTTCTAAATTAAATAAAAGCAAGTTCTAAATTATCTCACGATAATCCGAAGTTGATTCACTATTTTATTTTATTTTGATCTAGGTTAATACCTCGTATACCATATATATGATAATTTTAAATTAGATCTAGTTTATATCTACAGGTATGTGTGTAAAATTTCAGTTAATTCCGAAAAGTAACAAACCGTCATTCATCCATTTATCTATATGTTATAGTCAATCCTCAAAGCTCCGGTGCTCCTAGGTTTGACGAGTCAATCCTCAACTGACTTGAAGCCTTGTTGTTTGGACATTGACTAAAGAATGTTCGTCAAACCTAGGAGAAACTAATTTGATCAGGCAAACGTTGAAACTCAGTTGAATGAAATCGGGGTTTGAGTAGTCAAACTTCCATTAGTTATTAGAATGCCTAAATGATTTTTCATTTTATATTAATGTCTATTGTTATAATGTTGTCATAGTTAAAAAAAAATACCTCCCTAAAACTGTTATTGCACTGACATACAGTAGATGTGAATAATTTATTTTTATAAAATCGTATCGTTTCTGGCGTAGACGTAGGGGGTTCACAGTTTTACCTAACCAAACCTTTTTTTAATAATTAACGTAAGTAATCAAACTAGCTCGAACGTTTGACCGAGTCTGCCAGTCGCTTCTAGGGTCGAATAGGCAAAGCCCCAAACAGATTATTTTACTTTCGACTTTTAACTGTAAAGTTACTACTTCTAGGTTTTACTACTAGAAATACTTTAGTCAAAGGCCGAAATTGGAATTTATTTCAGGATTTGCCATAGGCCAGTCATTCCGGGCACGCCGCAATCGCGGCGATAAGACCCCTCTTTGAGGAGTGGCTGGAGAGGTGCTACGGCGTCCTCACCTACCGCCTGACGCAGGTCCTCACCGGAAACGGTTGTTTCGGGAGGTTCCTGTGTCGGATAGGGCGGGAGGAAACGCCCGGGTGTCACAACTGTGTGGATCGCCCGGAGGACACGGTGGAGCATACGGTGCAGGACTGCCCCGCTTGGGCAGAGCACCGCCGTGTCCTCACGGAGGCGATAGGCGGCAGCGACCTCTCGCGTCCGGACCTGGTTCAGGCCATGCTCCGGGGCGAGAGGGAATGGGATGCAGTCACCTCCTTCTGCGAAGCAGTAATGCTAGCGAAGGAGGAGGCGGGCCGCGTGAGGGAGAGAACCACCTCACGCCCCAGCCGCCGCGGGAGACGCCCAGGGCGTCGGAAGTCGCGAGGCGACATCCGGCCACCGTAGGCGCGGGCTTGCGGATGGCGAGTAATGGGTAGCTCGCCGTCCGATCAAGGACCAAGCCCGGGTCGACGGCGCGTTCTGTTCGCGCGCGCCTCAAAGAGCTGTCAGCACAGGGACGAGGCTCCCAACGGGGCCAACGCCTGCCGGGGTTGCGGGACGTCTTAACAGGATACCGTGGCCCCGGAACGTAAAGGGCAACAGAAGGAACAGGGTGGGTTTTTAGTCAGTAAAAGTCTGACAGTCCCTTCCACCCCACCCAGGGAGGAAGGAGTCATTTGATGATTTTTACCACCTAAAAAAAAAAAAAAGGCCAGTCATTCAGGGAGGAATCTGCATATCGTCTTTTGACTATGACATGAACATTAATCTAGCCATCTCATTTTTCATTCATTTATTTATCCATCCTCACATACTTTCACATTATTATAGTAGTTGGACAAAACGAAAAAGATGTTAACTAGTATAACTGACTTCTTATTGATTACCAAAATCGTTAACTCGGCAGGTGAATGGAAAAAAGGGATACTTATTGTTTGTATGGAAGATTTTGTTTCTATGGTTTAGAAACTTAACTTGAAATTAGGCACGAATATTTATTTAGGTAAATTGTAAAAATTGACAGTAATCATTTTGAAACATTATCTACCTAATAAGTTTTTAAAGGAAATCAACTAAATTTAAGCAGGCGAAGTCTCGGGCGAAGTGCTAATGTGAAATAAATAACTTCTTACAGTCTGTGTAATAATACAGTTATATGTAGGTATTATAATTAATCGATAATTGAAGTTCTAATAGGGCATGTAGGGCAGTGTATCAATTCTCTTTGGTTCTTAAAACGTAAGCTCAAATTGTGCTAATATTGCACTCTAATTAGTAGGTATATAATACAATTTGACAGATCGTAGGTACTACACTCAGGAATTTCAAACTAAAACAGTTTTTTTTTAATATCTTTCAATATCAGGTCAATCTATTGTGATAAATAACAAGAAAGATTTTGCCGGCTTTTTTCGTTGAGGCACAAAATTAATTTATTACCCTTATAGCACGTTTTTTACTCGGAATAATCACCAACGTAATCAGCCATGAAATAAGTGGGTAGAGCTATTTACTAAGTATACGTAATTATTAAAGCTAATAAAAACGATTGAAAAAATATTGGTGTTAAGCGTAAACGACATGAATATGAAGCAGGCGCTATCAGCACAATGAGTTCATGTGCATCAGTGAGCCGCGCCGACGGTAATGGGCTATCGATGGCTGATCCACTCGCCACTGTTTAATGAGTCGTGAGGCATCGCGCCCCCGCACCTGCTGCCTAGCGACCGCGACAGGCCGCAGACACGAACAGAAGTCCACGTCACCCATATCATACAGCACAACATCTATAGCCTAACTACGAGTACAGTCTGCACATGCATACCTAAGGGCAAGCACGAAGGACGGTATTATTACGCACAACGCGATTCACAACTACTTAAAATGAGCAGGCGACATTATTCTTCGTGAGCAGTGAATGGCGACTAATGCGTCGATCAGACAGGGGCGGTGGCTGTGGATGGCGGTGGCAGTGGCGGTCTTCTGTCAGTCTGAGATAATTAATTGTACAGATATCCCATTTTCTTTAGATTAAAAAAGTACAAGTGTGTGGTTGTCTATTGTGTTTCCTATTCTTGTTGTCCATAATCTAAACTGCCATGTTTTTTTTTTGCTCTAATCATTCTTTGCGCGAATGATAACCTGCTCGAACTTAATGACACAATTTCAAACGTCTTAAAATTGAAATCCCTAAATATTATACAATATGCCCCTTTGATTGTCATAAATATTACAATAAATTACTTAAATTTGGAATGTATATTATATAACATGTAATAGTGTACCTACTCTACCTACCTACCCATTGTTGGAGAGCCACATTAAATAAATAACATACAAAAGACTTAAAAATATTTCTGGGTGGTTATAAAAAAATGCTCACGAAAGCTAAGGATAGGCTAGCCTTCTAACCTAAGTAACCTAACCTATCGGAGTCTGATTACTCCGAACCGGCGTTATAAGCAAATATATTATATCAACAGTTGGTAATCTCACGTTTATTATAATATCTTGTGTAAGTTATTGACGAAATTATACCAAATGTGATTATATGATTAAGACGCACCTCACATTAATAATACAATACACAATATAAATGCAGCATTCATGCAAAATTAGGAGATTCAATCATTTTAGTACTTACTGGTTAACATGACAGAATAGTTTTAGAAGTATGTAAAGATAATTATGTATAACAAAATTTGTTTTTTTTTTTACATTATGGTTATTGAAGTTTATGGCAAACGTGTTATGGATACTAATTTTGGGACAAACAATTTTGGGAGAAATAAGGGAGTACCTTGTTACCTACATACATATCTACACAGCGAGTGCAATAGGTAGTTCATCACGTTCGTCGTTCACAGTGGGCCTACGGCTCCACCCCCACTGCGGCTACTACGTGCTCGTATCGAACAATAATAAAGTGGTTACCGCATGAGGTGACACACGTACCCTGCGCCCTGTACACACACCTATCCATACAAGAAAGTTGACAGTGTGACGTAGAACCGTTTATGTGGCGCTCGATGGTGACAATGAGTATCTTAGAAACATACCCACATTAAGTTAGTTTTTTTGCATTTCCATTAACAGTTTTTTGCAGTTCGGGGAAATGCATTGCGTTCATTTGTCACGCATAGTGCTTCATGCAGGCGATTGTTAGCATACAATAAAAATGTAATTGAAAATACTTACGTAAGTAGGTCTTTTTAGGTACTTACAATAACTTTAATAATTGTAATTGATCTTGATGAACTCAAAATTTTGTAGAACTAGTTATTTGTGCAATATACCTAAATAGTCTAAAATCAATAGAAACACCCCGATCGATTATTAAAAAATCGGTGAATACCTACATAACTAAAAGCAACCAAAGCCGCTGACTTCCAAAAGTAAAGTTATTTTTTATTTTGTTGTTTTTGAAGGAGGTTGTCTTTTTTTGTAAAAAAGTTTTTTCTGTTTTGTTACAGTAATATCAAAACACATCGGCTCAATAAACAAATGGCTGGATATTTTAATTAAATATCTTTCTACCTCTGTCTGTAAGTAAGTTACTTAATCACTTTTATTGACGTTCGAAATAGCTTGAAAGAAACCCCTTAGGTACCTCCTACGTGCAAAGTTTCAAATCAATATTCTGTAAGGGAACATATTATAATCAAAGATATATATTTTTTGTAGTACCTAACAAGAAATCTCAATAAAGTTTTCCGGAGCTCCGGCCATCATTCCGAACGGTAGCGATAGCACATAAACTACAACGTTGCTCCGTAGTGACTCTAGTCAACTTAATAAGTATTAACTAGGTATCTACCTAACCGAAGATTACCTACTTGATACTACTTGATAGGCGAGCGTTCTTTTGGCGTTGCTTTCAGTTGATCGGATAGCTCCTGAGAACATAATGTAGGCGATGTAGGGTGGCGTGCTATGCCTGCCTATTTTAACCTTTCGTTACCAGTTTCTTAGAACTGACAGCCATAGCTCAACACAAAGAAAGGAACCTTATCAAGCATTCAAGCTAACTTTTAATTAAATCTTGAGCAACCAACTAGGTCTTGATGTAATTAATTATTATAATTGCATAGCTTTCAAATTTCTTAACTACAACATGAATAGGCAATGAATTTATCAAGATAATTAGTTAAAATACCACATAGTTTTGGTTAATTTATATTACACAATAATGTGCTTATTGTGTGGTAGCCGTTGATTTCAGATTACAGCGCTGTTAAAGTTTGGTTTTATTTTCACACTGTCTATGAAAAACACGCATTAAAATACCTTGGATATCTTTATTGAGCATAAAGAATACCAGAACGTTCTCTTGGCCCCGTTCGGTGATTTCACCATTGTTTATGACCGTACAATTGACACCTAGTTCACATAATTTATAAAATTTGTCACTCATAAAACCGTAGCCGTACATAGGTAGGCGATAGGCAGATAGTGTTGCGCCTGCACCGCGTTATCTGTGGTAGATAGCGGCGCGAGCAGCGGCGCGGCGCGGCTCGGCTTACTGCCGCGGCCGCGGTGAGATATTTATGTGACGGCGACGACGAGTTTGATTGATAGCGCATTGCTGCATTATCTACAGACATTAGGTCCCACCAGGAATGCTGGCGAGTTATGGAAGCAATAAAAATTACACACAAACGCAGCGCCAAGTATGCGACGGACATAGTAGCGGCACGTCGATAGCACTGCGCACTGGCGGCACTAGGCCGCAGTAGGCGAGCAAGCCTTGACCTTAATGAGCGCTATACGCATTACCTGTTGTTCAAGGCGTACAGTTGCACTTCTTAATTAATTGTAGTCTGTTTATCATCACCATCAGCCGTAGTACACAAAACGTAGCAATGGCGGATGCAGAATTGTCGTTTGATGGCAGTGGTACCTACCCTAGGGAGGGCAATGTTTGCAAAAAAGTTTAGTTGGAATAAAATCAAGTTCACTTGTCAAGTTGATATGTCCCTTCACTTTTGTGCCTCTTAGCCCCCCTGGATCCGTCACTGGAACATACTGCCACTGTATCGGATCGTCAGCATCATTCATCATTATCTTTTATTGGCTATTCCTAAATGACAGAGCCGTTGATTGTGAACTTTGATTTTTTAACAGCTTCAAGGGATCACGTACCTAAGTAATTGATGTTAATTTCAACTTGTTAACTATATACGTTCCTAAAAATGGATTGACAGACAGGTGGCCGACTTCTTTCTTCGTTTTGAGGTACGGAACCACAAAAAAGAAACACTGTATAAAATCAGTCCTACACTAATTTCGTGAAGAACTCGTGTAGAACTTTGAAGATATTCAATGGAATTCCTCAATAACGAACAGAACACGTAGACAGACCTATTGTGATTTGATTACCTATTCATTAACGTAATTATCTTAGACTTCGAAGATATTCATAGTATCAACACATACAGTGAAAGGAGTATCGCGCAGAATATGAAACACACGTGCTGACTAAGTTATTTAGTGTTACGGTTTCTTAATGGCATTGTTTGGATGATAATTAAGCAGCGTAAGTACTTAATAGCGGAAAATAAAAACATTTATACAAAAAAGCGGAAGTCGGTGGCCTTAGAAAACCACAAACTGAACCAAAACCACCAATTTCCGGAAGATAGGTAGGTACCTAAGTTTTGTTTCACTTTGTAGTTTTTGAAAGCGATTGTATTTTCTGATTGATGCAATGTAGCTACCAGCTTGCCTATAAGCATGGCGTAGAGGTTTCCCATTCTGTGCACTTACCCACCGAAAAAAGTTAAAATAGTAGGTAGATAGGTTTTTTCCACAGTGTCCATGACCGTTTCATAAGCTGCAATAGCCATTCACTGCGTGCGGGACTGATGGCGGAGCCAGTGGGCCCGGTGCACGGGACACGGCGCGGTGCGGGGCAGGTAGGAGCACTAATTATTTTATGTGAGTGAGTGCGACTCGCGAGCTCCGGCCCACCCACCGCGGTCGCACTAGATTCCACGCCCGCCGCGTTTTTTACACCCTAATTAAGCTAATTTATCGGGACAATAAGAGAAATTATTGGTAGCGGCTCGGCGGTTACTGGCCGCTTTATGAGAGGTATTAAATTGTTGAGTTTAAGAGCGCTACCGAGCTACACCGCTCGCCCGACGGCCCCGAGCCCCCGCTTTGATGCCCCAATAAATATACAAAAGATCCCATCAGATAACCGGTGAATGGAGCCGCTGTCGATTCTACCGCTCTTAATGAAAGCCACGCCGAGGAATGTCGTGGACAAAGCCTTAAAATGCTAATAACATGAGCACGACACACCGCCCCCGCACCGCCCCGCGGCCCGCGCCTCGCGCCCTGCGCCCGCACGTCTAGAATGTGTCCTGATAGTGAAGGTGCCAATCTCGCAGGTGGACAGATTAAATGAGTATTTTATGGCAGATTAAGTAAACATTTTTTCTTGATGGGTGTTTTATAGCTCACCGATGTGTGGGCATACGATCCTTGTTGTTTTTTACAATGATAGCTACCTACCACGTTGAGATATCTACCCAATTATTTTTTAATGATTTTTAATCGGTATTCATTTAATTAAAATTAATTAGATAGCTACCTTCTAAATTTCGTACACATGTCGGCTGATAACAGGTATGCATGCCTGTTATCAACCGACATGTGTATGAATTTATTTAGTTAAATTATTTATCGAAATTATTATTTATATTATTAAATACCTTCCTACCAAACTCTAGAAGAAACACTGTCTCGTTGGAAAGCAGAATTCTACAAAAAGTTATACGTTCCTTCGTTTATTTAATAATAATATAATAATAATAATTTCATTTATTTCGGACACCAGTGATCCATATTTTGTTAGTATTACAAACAGCTTATATTCTAGTGTTAGTAGTATTCATATAAATTTAATTTGAAACCATTATTTAAGGATCATTATGTTGAAGTAAGTGGTAACTAGATGTGCCTCAGTTTGAGAACTGTGTCTACTGCGGTCTAGGTAGGTACTTTTACCTTGGTGCGCAAGAATGTTCTGAGCGCCCCTGGTCCTACCCCGGCCAAAGGTAAATAATTGGAGGAACATCGTGGGGTTTTAGTCGGTACCTGAACATTTTTTATTATAATTAACCTTTATGCATCCTGTCGGCGTAGTACGTGTCTGTCGGCGTAGCAGACACTACGCCATACTACGGGGTAGTGTCTGTCGGCGTAGTGTCGGTCGACGCTTAGTCGTAAACTCGTCAAAAGTACCTACCGTAAGCCAAACATATTAGATAGGTACATAAGAAGGTACCTAATATGATTTCTAATCTAAATTTGTCGGAAAATCTCGGAATATTCAGATTATATTCCGAGATTTAGACCACAAAAGTCAAATTTTAAGAAAAAAAGATTCTCAATCCAAAGCTTTATAGCAGATTTAGAACTAGCCACACATGACATACCTACCTACATAAGTGATAATAATAATAACAGTTGGTCACAACACCAACTAATTATTATGTATCTTTTAACATTGTCTATTAAGTATATTGAATAATTGTTTAATTATTTTTCAACCAAATTTTAAATAGGCCTTTTCAGGTGATTTTTATTTACAGAAGCTTGCACACGTTTCCCCGACACACCGCAATTGTTACACACACAAATAAATTGTTTGAATTTGAATTTGGTATTGCGGTGTGTCGGGCAAACGTGTGCAAGCTATATCACAGAATGATATAGCTTGCAGAAACATAAACAGAATGTTTAAAATACAATAGGTAATATACTGCGATTAGGTTTCGTAATGTGTATTTGAAAACCTACCTAAGGCCACGAGGGGAAGCAAGTAAGAATTGCCTACTGCAAGGTATATGTTACAGCTACTACTATAGCTACTACAGTTACTTACAGCTAGATAGAACGTGCTGGAGAGAGGAGAAGATTGGCACTGAGTGAGTTGTGTATGGGTCATCTTTTTTTATTCAGAACTGATTCAAACTTAAAAATAAAACCGTCTCGTTGGTCTAGTAGTCGCAAAGCGCGTCTGCTGAGCGTGAGGTCTCGGATTCGATTCCCAGGTCGGGATAAGTGTTATTGAGTTTTTCCACCAGGAATTTCTCAGTAGCAGCCTCGGAGTCGCCCGGTTGATGGCAATAGGCTCGCCCCCCATTTACATTCCTTTTAAGAAAAATAAACACAGTGAAAACGTACACATAATATTAGTCACTATTATTAAGAAAAACAAGATTGTTTTCCTGTTGACTAAAATTTACCCGCACTATTTTGTGATCGTGCTGTTATAATTTTATAGAAGGGTACAAGGGTACCTATGAATTTTGCCAAAGGTATGAATTTTATTGAAACGTTTCCAAAGTGTCACTCGATAAAACGTTTTTCTTTGTAGGTCCTACTCAAAAAAAAACTCATTAAGTAGGTACTTAATGAGTTTTTTATGAACTAAACAGAATGAGGATGGAGAATATTAAAGAACAGAATAGAATAAAGTAGGTACCAAAAATATATTTATTTGCCAGAACCATGTATTATTTTGTTATAAGTATAAATATATCTATATTCTATGATATAAAATATATTAATATGTTACGAAAATCAAGTACCCAAATTTCTTTGAGGTAAGTATTCAATGTAATGATATTATGAGTAAAATGATTTTTATTTTTTTAAACACAACGTAGGTACAAAATGTCAACAAAGAATAGAATCGAAGTTTGTCCTATGTTGCAACTCACTAATGCCATCTATTGTTGCTTTGCGGATTTGAAAGTAACAGCTGAAAACTGGTTAAATTTGAAAAACTATCATTCCAATTAACTTACGGCACTTGTTATTTTTTTTACAAAAATGTCTATCGGCTTTTTTACGATTCCTGTAGAATATCGCACTAAACGTTTATTTAATTTAATTTTAATAATCTATGGCATTCCTTGCTAATGTCAATGACAGTAAAGTTATTTATGTCAAATGTCAATTCAAGTTAGTTGTCACTTGTCAGTCAAAGTCAAAAGAACGAGAAGTTGGTTCATCCGGCTGTTGACGCTGATGTTTGTAGATTTTCACAGCACTATAATAATAAACAGCGGTCCCTGGAAGATGCGCCTTTCTCATGCCGATGGCTAGCCTCAACGTTGCGGAGTGGTCGGCGGACCAAGTGGCGGACTGGCTGTCAGGTATGTGGTCGCAAGCGGCGGAGTGTTCTCGTATGCTGGGTCTGGGCGAGTGAGTCACGGTTGTTGTTGTAGGGCTGGGCCCGACTGTGGCGCGTTACGTGCCGGCGCTGCGTGAGCGCGGGCTGGACGGCCCCAAGCTGTTGACGCTGCGTTGCGACGACCTCGAGTACCTCGGAATGCACGTCATTGGACACCAAGAACTCTTGCTGGAGGCCGTCGAACATCTCCGAAACTTCGTAAGTGTCCAGTTGCCATAGATATGGAACTGCACCCAGTAGTGTATATTGTTGTAGTGAGACAGGATGAGTCACCGTCAGCACAATGTTGTTTCACTTATCTCAACAGTGTTATCTGTTGGTGAGGGCCGCTACTCAACTATTTAATGCTTGTGTCTCTGCTGGTTATTTATAGTAGTGCTGTAAAAGTAATTTGTTGTATGATTAATGATTTAACTTGTGTTTTTTGTAGTTAAAATGTGACTTATTGCATTCCACAGTATTTGTATATGTAATGTCACTGATGTGGATATGTTTAGCAATATGAGGTGTCTCGGGAGTGCGTGCAGCAGCTTGCCTTACGTGTGTCAGTGGTTGCCACCACCCTGGCACGAGCTCTACGGCACCACCCGGATGCGCGGCTTGAGACACAGACACTGGCTGACGTAGCTCGCACAGTGCACGCTGTAAAACCTCTTGTGTGCTGGCTAGACAGGTAATGTGATACTAGTAGTCATTCAATAAAGACATTTAAACTCAACAATAATTATTCTTTGCTTATTCTTATTTTATTAATCACTTCAACGTCATGACAAATGGAACTTTTAAACTTGTTTTTAAAAAAGTATTTGGATTAGAAAACAAGATGTAGGTATTTTGATAACTAGGGAAAGTATGAGCTAGTCAACATAGCTTACATGATGCATGTTGGTATTCATTTAATGCAGTGGTTCTTTGGAACAAAAGTTATATGATCATAGATAATTCATTTTGATTTATAACATATTGACATTTTATTGAGTGTTTTGATTTAATTTAAAAAAATTAATGCTTTTATAAATGTGAAAGGGTGTGGATGTTTGAATGTTTATGACTCTTTCATGCAGGTGATGCTTCAGCAGCTAGCACAGGTTTATTGTGTAATTACTGTTAACCAGCGGCAGTTCTGTACACTGCTGTGTATATTGGTTCATATGTAATTGCACGAGTTATTTTTTCTCTCTCTTTTAGGATTCCTTACCAAAGTAGTAAAAAATTAAATCTCTATGCTCTTCATTGTCTGTCTGTATGTCACTGCTGATTATTTTAGCCCCTAATTAAGCTATCAACTTGATCAAAACAATCACAACTAAAGTAATTTAGAATTTCACACAATTTTTTAAGTAATTGTTATTTTTCTCTCTTAAATTTTATTTTTAAATGTTTTATTTTTAGTTAATTTATTACAATGTTGCTGTGCCATATCGGGGTCCATAACTGTACTTTAAGCCCTATTTAACATCTATAAAAACATTATTTATGGTATGCAAATAAATAAATATTAATATAAATATGAATATGAATATGTTTGGAATAGGTATAAATAATGGGTGTCATATTATTTTGAATGAGAAAGAGAATATTACAATAGTTGAAAAAAATTGCCATTCTGAAAGGACTCGAAATGGGAGGTTGATATTTCAAAGTGGGGTTTAGTAAAAATGCTATTCCTGTTTCCCAAAGCAAAAAATCTGGTTTTAAAATCGAGGCTGTGGAGGTTTAAGTATCTTTTACAAATATGGAAAATAAACGACGACTCTGATTTCAAATCAGCAAAGGCCCTTCACAAATAAACTTATGATGAGGGATTAAAAAGAACCAAAGGAGGTCAACAAAATTCCATACAACATTGCCCAAATATGTACCTCGAGGTACACATGCACCAAATCGTTGAGAAAAAATAGAGGAAATCGAAAATAATTTTACTTTTATTAATAAATAACTTATTACCTGTAATACAATTGAAACATGTCGCAACATTGTATGTACGATTGCGTTTTAATTGGTTGTCACGCGGGTTGACATTTCGTAAATGTCATTTTGTTTTGCTTTTGTTGACACTTGAAACATGTCATTCCGGTCGTTTCGGGGTCTGTCAACTTATCAGTTTTTTTTACTTTTAGGTGCTTATTTACTAGAATGCAAAATGGCGAGTTTTTTATTACGATTAAAAGATATTTTATTCTCTTCCCCGGGCAACTATATAAATAATTTAAGAGTGCAATATTATTCAGTGTAATCTAGTGTATTTTATGCCACTAAGTGTACCTTCTGTACAAAATTGGGCAGATATACTGTTGATCTCCTTTAACTTCGAATCCTCGGTAAACCAGTCCGTTTCGCACTTGCGAGGCGGAAAGTTTAATCGTCGAAGGTTGTAGTAAGTAACGGTGTCGCGTGGTGCTGCAGATGGCCGCCGTGCTCGCACGGCAGCGCGGCGTCGCTGGCGCAGCGCAAGGCGGAGCTGCTGACGCTGTCGCTGGAGGCGGCCACGTGCGCCCAGCGCGAGCGCTTCGCCGACCAGCCCGCGCGGGCCGTGGCCGCCGCCGCCGCCGGCACGGCCGCCACCGCCGACTACATCATACAGGTACGCACTCCACACGCCCGCCACCGCCGACTACATCATACAGGTACGCACTACACACGCACTTTTAAATTCTGGCATCATGCACAAGGGTGCATGATGCCAGAACTGCCATACTCGTATATTCTGGTAACGAACACCAAAGACGTGAAAAAACTGATTTGAATTGTTTTAAAATATCGAAGATAATTGCTGATTGACAATGACATAGAGCTTATATTGCATTGAAAACATTTTAGAAGTACGTTTTGATTATATTTGAAATTATTAAAAACTATTTGCTTTCTTTGAAAACGAAATTATTGCTTTTTCCGCCTGACCTGCACCAGACCTGTAAAATACAAATAAATTTTGAAACTACTTTGAGCTAATTTTCATCGTTCTTCTGTTTTTTTGAATGAATCTGCAACGAATTTTGCAAAACAATGTTTTTCCCTTTGAACTAAGTTTTTGTCATTTCAGGATGACGATAAGATAGACAATGGTTTTTATAGATCGAAGACTTTTACCATTCATTATCCATAAACATATTTTATAAAAATGTAGCACATACATAGAAGTGATCTTTATTTGGATGTCATTATCTGGGCCATCCTGTAGAAGGTGAAATATATGAAAACGTTATTTAGACAAGGAATAGGTACTATACATTACAACAGGTTTTGTTTATGTTGGTTTTGCGCTCAGCCATATGAAACATGTTAATTTTTTTTCTGTTGATATGAGAGTAGTATAAGGTTCGTGTATGTGTCGCAGGACGTGTCAGACCCGATGATCCTGCAGCCCGCGTCGCTGGACACGGTGACGCTCCGCCAGGCCGGCAAGCCGCTGGGCTTCGACGTGCTGCCGTCCTTCTGCGGCCACCACCAGCTCGCCGACATCCGCTTCGGCTCGCCCGCGCACGCGTCCGGCGCCGTGCACCTCGGGGACGAGATCGTGCAGGTGCGGGTTCTACTACCAGCAATGTTGACACACAAATATTCGTATTTATTGCACTATGTGTGGGGCAGGTAACACTTATTCAAAACTTGTACGTCTGGTGCACACCGTAAGTGTAAGTTGATTATTTACAAATAAATAATACAATTCATTTAGATTTGCAAGTGACTATTTCTGATAGGTATATCTCATTTTAAATAAAAGAGTCGGTCGAAATAAAAAAAAAACGATTTTTATTAGCACATTATTGAAAGAGAAAAAAAAAAAGCGGTCGAGTATTTCAAACACACGGGCGTTCAGGTCCAATGGGGGAGCTCGCCGACTGTAGGTTAAACTAGGACAAACAAACGTGTCTCTCATTCGTTCACTACATAAGTAAGTGGTGGCGGGCGCGGCAGGTGGGCGCGCAGTGCGTGATCGGCTGGAGCGGCGACGCCGTGCTGCGCGCGTGCGCGGGCGCGGGCCCCGAGCTGGCGCTGCGCCTGCGCCGCCGCGCCGCGCGCGCGCCCCCGCCCCCGCGCCGCCGCCCCGCGCCCCCGCCCGCGCCGCGCGCCGGCTCCTCCGACGAGAGCGAGGCGCTGTCGCCGCCCGCCTCGCCCACGCAGCTGTCCGACCACACCAGGTGCGTCACGTTCACGACGATGATCTCTTTGGAAGCATTCTCGCGGATGTTCAATGAGCGCTGCACGACTTTCAGGATGTATCCGCCGAAGCCGAGGACGGCGGTCCAAAGGCGCCACACGATCAGCGGCGACAGTCCGCCGTACAAGCGACCCAGCCACACCATTGAACAGGTATTACGACTCAGCTTAGCATTTGATGGGGAGTGATAAATCATCTAACGTAAAACATGCACGCCCTTCGATTATGAACATTATGCATTATATGCAATCCACATTTAGTTAATTTTATAAATTATTCACTAACTGTCTTCGTCATTATTTATTTATTTTTATTTATTTAAGTACATGGAGGACTTACAGCTAATAAAAACAAACAGAAAAGGAAACAATAGCCACGTGAGAGCCAGTTACAAATCCTCACGTATAGATGTATAATATTAACTTACGGTGTGAGCACAAAAGCAAAAAGCACATTGCTATAAAAAGAGTAAGAAAGAAGTACAAAATAAACTCTATGTGTACCCCAGCAGTTTTGAAGCTTTCTTGACGATTGCATCATTGTGTGTGTCAAAGACTAACTTAATGTCTTGGTGGACACCCAAGACACAAATAGTGTGACACCTTGGCAAGGTCTGGCCCGCCAAAGTGTAGGTAGTGGTCAGGACTGCACGTTTTCTAGTGATTTGTGATTTGTGTTTATTAACCCGACAGTACTCTTCAAGCCGATACAGGTCAGCAGTGATAGACTATCTTCCAGCGTAGAAATAGTGCCAAAGGATGAATGGAGGCACTGATCGATGTCATTTATTTACAAAGACTACAAACAAAAGAGGACCGAGTAACGAACCCTGAGGTACTCCGCTGGGCATGTTAACCCAACTGGACATATATTGAGCACTACTGTTTGTGACCTGTTATCAACATAAGAATTGTTACGAGAACCACCTCAAGAGGTCCCCACGGATGCCCACGTAGCTTAGCTTTCTTACCAGGGTATCGTGGTTGATCCGATCAAATGCCTTGCCGTGTAACCCGTGTAAACCACATCGACCTGCTTACCAGAATCCATAGCATCCGTAATGTCATCAATGTTCATTAAACAAAATCAAGTAGGAAGTGGAAGACCGTCCTTTTAAAAATCCGTGCTGAAAGGGGTTGAACGAGCTAGCTAGGGCGGGATATAACTGGTTATAGATAATCCTCTCAAATATTTTAGCTATAATACACAGCTTGGATATAGGCCTGTTTTAGTGATCTCGGTTTTAGACCCCTTCTTATGCACGGGTGTAATAAAAGCAGATTTCCATACTTTGGGGACAACATCATGAGTCAAAGACTGAAAACAAAATTAAGATAGGTACTGCAATGGAAGGCGCGCAATTAATAAGAAATTTAGATGATATGATAGATTCATCAGGGCCAGCACCTTTAGTTGGATCCGAAAATTGATGATGTGAACCGATCACATCATCAATTTTCACGTCTATGTGACAAATGTGTCGGATGAAACTAATACCACTAGTTTTAACCTAATCAATGCAGAGAACCACAACATCCCTACTGTGTCAGTCACTAAATATTGCATGTTTGTGCCAATGCAATAGAGGGACGCGCAGTTTTAAATTAAATTGTCTATACTGATACTGTTAATAATGTTTATCTATTTTAGTTCTGGCAAGAGCTGAAGCAGCAGAGATGGGGCCCCTCGGCGGCCCGCACCAGCATGAGCCCCGACGACACAGCACTGTACGCGCGAGACAAGGTACTCTACGCTACTCCCACTAATAATATACTTGCCTGGGCTCATTTTTAATTTAAAATGAGAAATAAAACCCCAAAGACGGTTACAACACAGACTAGAAATATTTTATTTACTCGTATTTAATTTTATTTTTTATTTATAAAAAAATAAATTATTTTATTCGGCAGGCGGTATCGTGCAGCACAGGTCTCGAGCTGTCTCCCCGGCCGCGCACGTGCCTGGGCGTGGTGCCGGACCGGGCCGGCGCGCCCCCCGCGCCCCCCGCGCCCCCGGCCGCGCCCCCCGGCCCCGCCCCGCCGCACGTTTCCGCGGACGAAGCCGCGACCTCCGACAGGAACCGCGGCAAGCTGGACAAGGCCCACTCCACGCCCGCGTACGATTTCGACGCGAGCATCGACGAGCCCGGTCCTCTGGCCGCGCAGACCATCCCCGAATCGCCGACGACGCCCACGGACAGTCCGCTCGCACTGCACTCGGCTGATAAAGCAGACAGAATCCTTGACTTCAAAAAGTCCAGCTCACAGATAGGCGAGGCTATACTCCAGCGCGGGCGCCGCAGCCACGGCGTGCCGGGCGCGGACGCGGGCTTGCAGGGGGCGCGGCCGCACGACGCGAGGCCGCACGAGAGCGTCAACAGCACGCTGTTGGAGCAGTGGCGCCGCTCGGGCTTGGAGCCGACATCTAGGTTTTTAACTTATTCGTACATTTTATTTCTGCTGTTTTTTCGTTATAAATTTGAACCTAGGCCTCCATTTTTTGCTTCGTTATCATAATTAGTAACAAAAAAAAAAACTGACGCCAGTGGCGTGCTTTTCTGTGAAGATGAAAAGACCGGTTTCCTTTTGCAAACACCAGACTAATAAAAATAAAAAACTTGTAAAAGTTATGATTCGTCATGGTCTTCAACTTATAAGTATATGAATACTTGTAAAATAAATGTTTTACGTTCTGCATGTTACCCACTATGTAATTGTGGTGCTAGATTGCCATGCGTCATTGACTTAAATCATTTATGCTCGTAGTCTTTATCATCCAGCACTCCAGTTCAAGCTATGCCTTACTATTCGGTGTGCAGGTTCCCCCGCAGCAGCGCGCGGCGCGGGCCCGAGCCCCCCCCGCGCCCCGCGCCGCCCCCGCGCCCCGCCCCCGCGCCCGCGCCCGCCCCCGCCCCCGCGCTCCCCCCCGCCCCCGCCCCCGCGCAGTACCCGGTGCTCCGCGCGGTGCCCCGGGCGGAGGAGCCGGCCGCGTCGCCACTCAAACCCGTCAGACCTGTCGATGCTACGCATGTGAGTTCATGTTTGTTTATCTTTATAAAAGTATGTGTGCCATTGTTTGTAGCATAGGTAGTGTTGCGTGAAAAATAAAAGGAAGAGAAAGGAAGTCAACAAAATCCCATACAACTTTGCCCAAATTTGTACCTCGAGGTACACGTGCACCAAATCGTAGAGAAAAAATTGAGAAATTCGAATATAATTTTACTTTCATAAATCATTTTTAACTATTTAATAAATTATTCAAATGTAACCTGTGTGTTTTAATAACCTGTAATACAATTAAAACATGTGGCAACATTGCATGTACGATTTCATTTTAATTGATTGTTACGCGGGTTGACATTTCGTGAATGTCATTTTGTTTTGCTTTTGTTGACACTTGACACATGTCTTCATGTCTGTCAACTTGACAGATTTTTTAGGTGCTTATTTACTAGAGTGCCAAAATTGCGTGCTTTTTATAATGATTTAAAGTTATTTTATTTTCTTCCCCGGGCAACTATATAAATATTTTAAGAGTGCATTATATTCAGTGTAATCTAGTGTATTTTATGCTACTAAGTGTACCTTTTGTACAAAATTGGGCAGATACTGTTAGATAACAACTTCAAGAAAATATATTTATGGTTTCCTTTACGCCAGATTAATTGCAATAAGATTGCGCCTATTACATTGATCATAAACAAAAAAACGTCATTGATTTCGTAAACAGCAAAACTTTTGGCATAATTAAATGGATATTATTAACGCAAGTAATCATACATTCCAGATATCCGTCCCCCTCCGCCACATAACGAAGCACGACATCTGCGTCATCTCGAGCGAGCGGCGCGAGATGCCCGCCATCAACTGTGCCAGCGAGGCGGGGGGCGCGGGGCCTGGGGGCGCGGGGCCTGGGGGCGCGGGGGCCGGGAGCGCAGGGGGCGCGGGGCCCGGGGCCCTGGGCGGTGCGGGCGACATTGTGATGGGGGCGCAGGCCGCCAGCGCGCGGGGCCTGGCGCTGTCGCCCACGAGCGCAGTGAGGGGCATGTTCCATACCTCCAAGTCTAGGAGCTTGAAAAAGAAGAGTTCCATTCTTGCAAGTAATACTACTTGAGGTTTATGCTTTAACTAGATCATCCGGTGAACTTTGTACCGCATTAAGCGTGTCCCACACAGGCGCGGCCTGCGGTGGCAGCCTACCGCAGGCCGCGGGTCCCGCCCCTCTGACAACACACTGCCGCGGTGGCGGTGGCGGCCTGCAGCGTCATTATTAGTAGGGGAGCCCAAGATTCTAAATGTGGATTTACTTCAGCGCCGTGGGGACTTTTGGATTGTGATGATTAC
This sequence comes from Hoplodrina ambigua, assembly GCA_949774945.1. Lineage (NCBI taxonomy): Eukaryota > Metazoa > Arthropoda > Insecta > Lepidoptera > Noctuidae > Hoplodrina > Hoplodrina ambigua. Next base: position 155,089 of record OX458967.1, read on the forward strand.
GTGCTAATAAGAAAAAATGGTTAAAGATGGGACCCTTTCACTGGTCGAGGGAGCGCATAAGTACCTAAGATTTTCAGAGACCATATTTCCGCCCTTGCAAAGGAATCCTTCAGGCGTTTAGGGTTCGTCCTGCGCAATGCCCGTGACTTTGACAACCCACATGTTATCAAACTGCTGTATAATACCCTGGTACGATCTAAATTAGAAGCAAGTGCATGTGTGTGGAATCCCTACACTACAACTCAAACATTTAATGCTGGAGAAGGTCCAAAAAACCTTCCTTAGGTTCTTGTTTAAAAAAGTGCACAAGTATTTTCCGTACATGTACCCAACGAATTTCCTTTGTGGGATATTGGGTTACAACTCCTTGGAGGTTAGACGAGGTCTGAATCAGATTGTGGTAGCCTGCAAAACCCTCAGAGGGCTTATTGACTGTCCTGAGCTACATAATCTATATTGTCAATTATATGTGCCTGGCAACTATATAGGAAACCGCTTTAGTAAGAGGCGCAAATTGTTTGCACGGCCAGCATGTCGTACGGTCGCTAGAGCAGAGTCGCCGGTGTGTCGGACTCTGGAAGCCCTCAATGCCCTCCTGGCAGTCAATCCTGATTGTGATCTGTTTGCCGATGAATGGAGAGAGATAATGCGAGTGTGTCTGAAGTTTTGCGAGAGAAAGTATGAAAGAATATCCACTGTTATTTATTAAATGTTTAGTAGTTTTTATAATAATATTAGTATTGAGTTCTAGGTTAATTATTGTAATTGGTTTGTAACCGTTTTAATTAACTATAAATAAATAAATAAATATAAATAAAAATGAAAAAAAAAGCACTAATAAATACTCAAGCGTATCAGATAATAGTGTATATGCCCCACGTGCTTCTGATAAACAAGGAATATTAATGTGTCGGTTTGCATGGTGGGGATGGCCGCACGAAAGGGTTGAAAATGGAAGAAAAAATTAAGACATTGAAATACTCGAGCGCGTCAGATTAATATACAGACATCTGGACAATCCCTTATGTGCAGGGACTTCTTCAAACTGAAGGTTTGAAAAAATAAAATCCGCTGCCCTAGACGGCCCTATGTATGGTGGAGGTACTTAACAGGGTGCAAGGTATCCCCTCTTATATTAATCTGCCACGCTCGAGTAAATCCAAAAATCCCTCAGTGGGCTCCCCTACTATATAGTCGCGGGGTGGTACGGACCGTCTATGTCAGACGCACATGAGATAAATATACAAAGATGGGTTGAGACCGTCATTTTTAAAATGGTCGAATATTTTATAAAAGAAAGTAGACAAAAAGCTTTCAATAGTAGAGCCAATTTTTAATTCAAAATTTGAAAGTAGTTTCTAAAATTTATCTTTGATATTACTGACATCGGTGAAGGAAAACATCGTGAGGAAACCTGGAATTGTAATTAATATAATTCTGGAATCGCCAATTATTAAAGCTTTACTTAAAATAATGTAAACCGATATCGTAAGATCAGTCCGACAATATCGATCTCGTGTGAAGTCATGGTCTTTTCTCCTCGGACCCCACCTCCCCGCGCTTTCCTAAGGGGCGGTACCTACAGCACTTTCGGTGAAGCGATCAGCTGTGGTGTTTGTGCTACAATAGCACGTCAGTCAATAATAATATGGCTAACCGTAACAAAGTCTTATTTCTCTTATTAGCCCTTTCAGAAGATAAAAAATGTTAGGAAAAAAAAAACAGGTTAATTAAACATGATTTTGATGTGTGAGATACCTATATTACTTATCATTTGCATCGCATATTACTTTTAGGAACAGAAAGTGCGTAATTATAAATTATCTTTACTATTTCTTTAACAAAATTCGTATTTGGCGTCATCGTTAGAAACGCGGAACACGCGGCCTGTTGGAAAAATTCACAAGAGGCCGCGTGGCAGAAGGGGCGTTCATGGGGGCGGGGCTCGCAGGCGCGGTACTTTCCCAAGCGGTACGCGGCCTGTTGGAAACATTGACTGTGTGCAGTCTCACAACATCGCTATGCGCCTGCCCGCAGAGCGGCGCCAGGTGCCGGCGCGCGCGCTGGCCCCGCGCGGCGCGGCGGGCGCGGTGTGGCAGCGCGTGCGCACGCGCAGCCGCGCGCGCTGGGCGCGGCGCCACCTGCTGCTCACGCACAACCTGCTGTACGCCTACCGCTCGCCCGACCACTGCCGCGCCGACTGCATGATCTACCTGGAGGGCTGCACGGTGTCGCGGCGGGCGAGGTCAAGTCGCGCGCGCACGCCTTCAAGGTGTACCACACCGGCACCGCCTTCTACTTCGCCAGCGACTCGCGCGAGGCGCAGCTGGCGTGGATCGCGCTCATCCAGCGCGCCACGCTGCTGCCCTCGCTGGCCGCGCACGTGAGTGTCGCACGGGACTTCCTTTGCTGAGTCTAATTTAAATATATCATTCGACTTGACTTCTGCTCCATGCTGCCATAAACATTAGGATCAACGGCAACATTTGCTTAATCCTCTCGTGATCCCACGTCCACGTATGAGTAACTTTCAGATGGACGTATCGAAACAGTTCTCCGAGACGGACTACTCGGACACGGAGTCCGACACGGAGAGTCCTCACAAGGAGCGCGAGCGGTCGCACGAGCACGACAAGGAGAAGGACAAGTCCAGGTTCGGCTCGCTGAAGAAGCTGACGCACCGCATGCAGCGCAGCGAGTCTCACGAGAACGTGCCGCACTCGTCCACCAGCCTCGACCGCAAGTACCTGCGCTTCTTCTACCGCAGCAAGGGCAAGGACGACGCCAAGCTCAAGGTGACGCCCCGCTACTAACATCTCTATATATACTTTATTTTATATCACTGCTATGACTTTTATCAGCTGTGTTGAGTGAGTGATGAACAGCAGGTCTTGCTCTCAGTTAGGGTATGTGGTTTCTTTTTAATCCCCTAACTACATTTGAAGGAGGTCAATAAAATCCCGAACATGTTTGACCAAATATGCGTTCAGGGGCAAAATTTCCAATTCTCAGAATGTCCAACGGTGTCAAAATGTCCAAATACCCAAAGTGTCCAATGGTCAAAATGTCCAATTCTCAAAATGTCCAACTCCCAAAATTTCCAACTCCCAAAATGTCCAATCTTTGAGAATGTAGCAATTTTGTTCAATGAGTCATCTAAGCGCTTTTTTAATAAATTATACTTTAGTTCATGAGTTTAATTATGCCCAAATATAATAAATAATAATAAATCGTTTTATTATCGGGCAACTGTGGTACATAGAAAAAAAAAACACGAAATAATTTTGACAAGTGAGGTATCGTTGGGAGTGTCTTGGTCGTCCGCTGGTTATAGGCTATGCAAATTCACATTAAATTGTATATGGTGACCTCTAGAGGCATAATTAAACTCATGAACTAAAGTATAATTTATTAAAAAAAAGCGCTTAGATGACTTATTGAACAAAATTGCTACATTCTCAAAGATTGGACATTTTGGGAGTTGGCCATTTTGAACATTGGACATTTTGAGAATTGGACATTTTGACCATTAGACATTTTGGGTATTTGGACATTTTGACACCGTTAGACATTTTGAGAATTGGACATTTTGCCCTGAACGCAAGTATGTACCTCGAGGTACACGTGCACCAAATCGTAGAGAAAAAAATAGAGGAATTCGAAAATAACTTTACTTTTATTCATAAATCATTTTTAACTATTTAATAAATTATTTAAATATAACTTAATAATCTGTAATACAATTAAAACATGTGGCATTTGCATGTACGATTGCGTTCTAATTGGTTGTCACTTGGGTTGACATTTCGTAAATGTCATTTTGTTGACACTTCACACATGTCATTCCGTTCGTTTATGCGTTTCGGGGTACTCGTCTGTCAACTTGACAGTTTTTTTTGGTGCTTATTTACTAGAGTGCCAAAATGGCGTGCTTTTTATTACGATAAAAAGTTATTTTATTCTCTTTCCCGGGCAATTATACAAATAATTAAAGGGAGCAATATTATTCAGTGTAATCTAGTGTATTTTATGCAACTAAGTGTACCTTCTGTACTAAATTGGCCAGATCCTGTTGACATCCTTTGTCAATGAACAATGGCAGGTCTCCATACTAAGAATTGTCTGGGATCAAATTGAAGCGTCCCGTAATGAAAAATATGTTAAAAGATTTGGCGTTAGCTCCAGAATCTTTACATGAGACTATTTTCATTTGGGAAAGCCGGAAAAAAAAGATTTCGGTGTTTGAATGTTTAGCTTATGAGTTAACGTCAAACAACAATTTATCTTTATAACATCGCATATTGAAATTAAATTATAAAGAAATGGATAATGTGGTGCGGTCTAAGTGAGAATAAGTGTATATAAATTCTAACACTCGGTGTAGATTATTAAGTACTCAATGTGAAAGCTGGGCGCGTATTTAAAAAAAATGCACTTGCCCCGTGAACAATAAAACTGAGGGTTATAATATCTAATGTTAGGGCAAATAAAAAACACATTTTGTTAAACATAATTATTTATTTTTTTCTTCATCCTCATCTCGTATTATTATCTCATCAAGAAAACCTGCTGGTGCTGAGATATGTTCTTGATGTCTGGCCCATCCTAGATACCACACTAAAGTCATAGTGTGTGCGCAGCAGCCTACAGTGCGCCGGTCAACTATACAACTAAACAAAAATCCAATTCACTGGACACAATCGGAGTACAGTAAGATTAGCTTGTGGTCACGTAAATGCAATATCGGAGTCCTAAGGGCACGCACTAGTCACACAAGGCAGTATCAATCAGTCCATAAACAGTCCAGGTCGGGTAAAATAAATAGAAAGCCAATTATAAACACAAAACACAACCGAGATGAAAAACGCGGAAGGATTCTGTAATGTCTTGACAGGCAACCACAGACAACATGTCACTGTCAAAGACAAAAGTAGTGCTGCACGTTTCGACTCGATTTTCTTAAGAATCAATGCAACACTGAAACGATTCTATGATATTTTGATCCATTATTAAATGGATTTAAAAGTAGAAGCATTTTTTCAAAGATATCAGTTGAATGACGAAAGAATTGAGAATTTCAATATTATGTTAAAAATAAAACCAACTTTTTATTTACATGGGTCGATCGATCGCTCGATTATATCGATCATTCGTTTTATTATTGATACAGACTCACACCACTATTTTAATGGTAACATTTCAAATGTACCTAATTCGAAAATCATTTGATAAGCTTTTAAAAACATAAAAATAAGTCCGGCTTTTACGAGAAGGAGTGAATAATTCAAAAATCGTAGAAAATTAATTAATTTGATTCATATTTATCAAATCTATGGACGCCAAAAAAAGTCCAGACTAAATTCTGCCATTGTTCTTTCCCGAAACGAGTGGATTGGAGAGATTTTTAAATCTAAATAATAACCTTGGTTTTTCACTATTTCTTCAAAAATTTTAAGAATTTCATTCTGCAATCCTCTAATCAATTTATTGAATTGTATTGGGCCAAAATCGTATTTAGTAGGAACAGCCCTGGTTTACAATCACAATATTATAATTATGTGGTGTTATGTTATTTACAACATAATTAATTTAGTCATTGTTTTATTTGTAGTATTTTGTACCTATTTTACCTTGACTGCCTCGTTGGTCTAGTGGTCGTAAGCGCGACTGCTGTGCATGAGATCTTGGGTTCGATTCCCAGGTCGGGCAAAGTGTTATTGGGTTTTTCCACCAGGAATTTCTCAGTAGCAGCTTCGGAGTCTGGATTTGTGCCCAGTTGATGGCAATAGGCTCGCCCCCTATTACATGGGACTAAAAACATAACTGGCGAAATGTGGGTGTACTAATGGGTACACCTCTGCCTAACCCTTCGGGGATTACAGGCGTGATGTTATGTACCTATTTTAATATTTATAGTGGTTTTTATTACACGACTGCCCCAAAAAAAGGAGTGTTATGTGTTCAGGGTTAATGTATGTATGTATGTATGTCAGATTCTTTATTCCACCATAACTTTGAACGCCTGAATCGATTTAGATATATGGGGTATCATTACAATCCTTACATCGTTCTAAGTAAAATATAGGCGAGTTAAAAATAAAAACAATCCTGTTTGGTCACTTAAAAATGTAAATGAATACCAGCCTCAATTATTATTTTGAATGAATCTGGACGTGTCTATGTTTATCGTCTAGAATTTGACAAGTAGATTTAAATAATATATAACACTGTAAATAAAAGAGGAGCTCGTGGGTAAGTAATAACAGCCGCACGGGTCGATCCGTCAGGTTAAGCTACGCTTGCCGGGGTTGGTCCGTGGAAGGGTGAGCATCTTTACACACCGAGACTCCTCCGTGCCTCGGAAAGCACGTTAAGCCGTTGGTCCCGGCTGTCATACGTGGAACTTTGACAGTCGTTACGGGTCGTCAGAAGCCCGAAAGTCTGACAACCAGTCTTACCTAGGGGTATCATGTTACCCAGTTACTGGGTTGTGGAGGTCATATAGGCAGTCGCTCCATGTAAAATACTGGTATTCAGCTGCATCCGGTTAGACTGGAAGCCGACCCCAACATAGTTGGGAAAAGGCTAGGCAGATGATGATGATAACACTGTAAATAAAAAACATCGTAAAAAAAATACTGACGAGTAAACAAAGTACAAATATGTGCAATTTTTGCAGTCGTGTTTTTTTTTTTAAATTATAGGAGCTTGTTTAAGTTATATAATTTGCAAATTCTTATAATTATTTAATTACTATACAATCAATCTGGCTAGCCAAGATAGTCATAGTTTGTACGGAAAGTCACATAAAAAAACAATACGAATTAAATGGGTCCCACACAGCCGCGGCCTGCGGTGGCAGCCAGTTGTATTCGCTAGCAATGTATGTGAGACTGCACACAGGCGCGGTCACGCCGCGGTTGCAAGCCCCGCCTCCTGCGCCATAGCCTGCTACACACCATCATCATCTTCCTGCCCTTGTCCCATGTTACTCGGGGTCGGCGCAACACGTTTTCGTCTTGCACTCTGTCCTGTCAGCCGTCTTGCAATCACTGACTCCCCTTTCATTCATATCATTCTTCACACCATCCATCCACCTACACACCGCTTAGCCGCATAGCCTACTACACACCGTGATTATATAAATAATAGTATTAAAAACAAAATATATAATTATATTGCTGTCACGACACTTTTACTCGCCCTTGCATTGACCGCGCGTGTTTGAAGACTCACATTGTAAGCGAGTACGACTGGGCGCCACCGCAGCCGCACCTGTGTGGGCCCCACGTAAAAGTCGCTGCGGCGGGGGCTGTGCGAGTGAGACGCGAATGGAATTATATCTCAGTCATATTATATTACAGTATTTCATTATGGATTCTGATAGAAAAATTATTTATTTTTACATATGGAACCGGAGAGCCACAATTTAACATAGAAAGAGCCGCAGGCCAACCCCTTGCCTAGCCTTTTCCTATGTTGGGGTCGGCTTTCAGTCTAACCGAATGCAGCTGAATGTCAGTATTGTACATCAAGCGACCTCTATCACAATACCCATCGGTCGATTTTTTAGATTTAATACAAACTTGTTTCTTCTTTGCTTTAACATACAATTTTGATTTTTTCTTTTTATGTTATGTGCGTCATTTTCGACAGATTTTCTTTCTTTCGGTAAAACTGATTGTCTAGACTTTCGGCCTTCTGACGAATCGTAACGACTGTCAAAGATGAGAGGCATGAAACAGTCCCGGTGTATAAAGATGGTTACCCATCCACGGACCAATCCCGCCAGGAGCCAGGAACACTTCTGATTCTCTCTCAATCAGTTGATCATCTCTTTCAATTAATATACATGACTGTACAAAATGAATGTATAAAAAAAAGGTGTTGATTTTCTTTTCCATCTCCTCCATACGTAACTACCTTTTGAAAGGGGTAGCTAGTTTTTTCGGTTTTAAATTTTTGTAAAAGAAGTTCAAATGTTACTTTTTATGGTCTGATTGAAATAAACGTCTATTTTGGTTGAGGTATCAACTAAATGGAGAAGTCTGCGTTGTTAAACTTGAAAATGACTTTTTGTTGACTCATTAAATCAGTATGTTTTCCACAGAAAGCTCAAGCGGGCGTGCCAGTGCCCACGGAACACTACCGCAGCTATCGTCGCGTGGGGCCCGCGGCCTCGCCCCCCGCGGGCCTCGCACCGGACACCGCGGCTCCTCCCTCGCCCCCGCTCCTCACAGTGGAGGGTGCGGAGGAGGGCCCCAAGTCGCGTCGCCTCCCGAAGCCCATCAACTACATCCACGCGTCTAACCCTAACTTATTAGACTTCGACAAGAGCGACTTCGTCACCAAACCTACTTTACACGTGCCCAAACCTAAACCTAAGGCAAGTATCTATAGAATGTATATTATTACTGTTATTTTTACTACAAATCAAATCAAATATATGCGCATTATTGCGCATTAAAACATTTGATATAGAATTCGGACTCTGCAGTTTTCGCATGGCGGGGTGTTGATGACGTCAATGTGCACTACTATACCACCGAGCGTCACTCGCGGGACAGTCCGCTAGCGTGACCTAACATATGCTACTGTGTGCCTGCAGACGGAGAACCTGGTGGGCTTCGTGACTCTGGAGCAATTCATGCTGAAGAAGCAAGCCGAGGAGCGGCGACAGCTGTACACAAACCGAGTACTTATGGGCGTGGAGCATCAGAACCGTGCCGCCGCACAGCACGACTTGCTGCAGAGGCTCGACAACATCGGTATTTCACACTCGTGTGATACGCTGATATCACACTACACCTCGCTCGTGTGACACGCTACACCACACTCGTGTGACACGCTGCACCACACTCATATCACACTACACCTCACTCGTGTGACACGCTACACCACACTCGTGTGACACGCTGCACCACACTCATATCACACTACACCTCGCTCGTGTGACACGCTACACCACACTCGTGTGACACGCTGCACCACACTCATATCACACTACACCTCACTCGTGTGACACTACACCACACTCGTGTGACACGCTACACCACACTCGTGTGACACGCTGCACCACACTCATATCACACTACACCTCGCTTGTGTGACACGCTACACCACACTCGTGTGACACGCTGCACCACACTCATATCACACTACACCTCGCTCGTGTGACACGCTACACCACACTCGTGTGACACGCTGCACCACACTCATATCACACTACACCTCACTCGTGTGACACCATATGTGGTTGTTTCTGCTCTCACTTTTTTCACGACTTACTTCACTTATGTGCTGGACACTCGATTCGAAGTGTAATAGGCCAGACATATTTATCGAAGGACAGATAACCCCAGCCGAGATGACCGGATGCGGAAAAACTCGGTTTTGTGCCGCAATTGAGAGAGGAATATGTGCAGCAGTACACTGCTATCGGTTGAGTGAGAGTCTACACATTATAATACGATAAATATTATTCGTTTGTTTAAATTTGTTTAATTTAGTTCCAGACGTGATCTACGGAGAGGTGTGCGCAGCCGAAGGTGCGACCCCTGCCCCCGGGGGGGCGGGCAAACCTGTGTCTGTCAGAGGGAAGGACGGGTGAGCCTATGATTAGTAAAGTCTATGTTACTTTTAGCGGGAGGTTACGCCAGTATTTGGACAACTGCGAGGTGACCTCAACACAAATAGGCGCCCGCGAAGTGACTCAAGCAAAACTATACTTCCGCGACGTGACTCTAGCAACCCTGATCTAAGCTTAATTAGACTTGTGGGAGATGACCTCCATTAATTAGAATACTGTTGTGCCACAGATACGAGAAGATAGTGTATCGCGACGAGATGCCTCGCGGCAGTCCCAGCGGCCAGGCGGGCCCCGGCGGCCCCCGCGGGCCGGGCCCCGCCGGGCCCCGCGGGCCCCGCGCGCTGCGCTCCCCGCCGCCCGCGCCGGAGCGCTGGCGCGACTCGCTGCGCAGGAACGACAAGGTGCTCACTGCTGCGCTACTCACTACACCCAACGATGCAGTCACTTATGTCCTTTTTAGAAACTCATAATATTTACGTCCTCGATGTAATTTATTTCCAATATTTTTAAATAGTATTCCCTATAACATAACTGGCAAACTGTGAGTGCCTGCACTAGTGCTTACCCCTCCGAGCTCAGGCGTGATGCGTGTGTCACAGGTGCACAGCACGGGCGCGGACGTGACGCCGAGCTTGAAGCCCGCCGCGCAGTACACGCCGCTGTCGCACCAACATCTACATCTCGCCATAGACAGGTATGACTTTACTGCTTATCAACTCAGAAAACATTTGACAGTAGTCATTTGCAAGCACTATGTGCAGGGCAAGTCAAGGTCACACTTTAAAACATGCTTTGCGTGCAATGATTTTGGAATGGAGTAAGGCTTTATGGATGTGATCTACCTTTCGAGACCCGTTGACTCCTGAAAGAGTCACAAGTTTAAAGAGCGGGCAGTAGTAGTAGACACTCATTCTGTTTTCAGCCGGTCGGGGGGCGCTGGGGGCGCGGGGGTCGCGGTTACGGGGGCGCGGCGCGGTGCCCACTACCCGCACCTGCAGTGTCCCCCCACGTTCCAGGCGGAGACATACTCTCTGGCGCGCCTGCCCCCGCGCGCGCGCGACCCCGCCTAGCGCGTGTGGGCCCCGCCTAGCGCGTGTGGGCCCCGCCTAGCGCGTGTGGGCCCCGCCTAGCGCGTGTGGGCCCCGCCTAGCGCGTGTGGGCCCCGCCTAGCGCGTGTGGGCCCCGCCTAGCGCGTGTGGGCCCCGCCTCGCGCGTGTGGGCCCCGCCTAGCGCGTGCGGGCCCCGCACTATGCACACGACACTGGTATACAACTATTTCAATGTAAACAAATCAAATTATTACACGATCATTCAATAATAACACTGTCATTGGTATTTCGGCAGTGTTACTTGATATTTGACCATTTTTCTCAACAATGTACCTACATTTAATTGTCATCATTAAATTGTAATTGAAAAATCTGTTGTCGTAGGCATGGAACAGACCTTTTGTACTTATATATTTTATTAATGACTGCATACAGCAGACACACGTCACTCACCACATCTAGATGTATGCCGTGTCAACTCCTCATCGTACGCTATGAATGTTAACGACACATCCACACGTTTCCCGGGTTTGTTTATCAGTATTACTGCAAAGCAAAGTCAAATCATTTATTTTAATGAGAACATCAAAATGGTCATAAAAAATAATTATTAAATCTAGTTGTGTCTGAGAAGAATAGGCAAAAAATTCCATACTCTAAAAAGTTATAAATAATGTTTGGCATTAACAATCAGACTCTTCCCGAATTGTTCAATGGCTGACTCATCAATAAGTAACTCACACATGCACATGCATTACAAATGGACCCTGTTGAAATTACACTCAAATAAAATATACATTTTTCAGAAGATATATGCTACGCTCAATTATTTTAAATTATAAATAATTAGATTTAAGCAATATCTAAATTGTAAAATTGTATATAATATACAATTTATTAATTAAGTTAAAAAGTAATAGAAAACATATCTACAGTTTTGTTAAACCTGAGTTTTATGAGCCGAAATGTTAAGGTAAGTTAAAATCCCTATTTCTTATTACTACTCGTAGTTAAGTACACAATTATGTATATCATTTTTTTATTTGCCTATAGCAATATCGGATCGTGTCTTAAATCAATTAGAAAGGAATTTCTGTGTTGTAAATGCTCAAATGTTCAGTTATATTGTTACCATTAGAGCTTATTTTATTTAAAGTTATTAGCAATCGAGTACCCGTTAAAAATATGAAAAATATTATGGAGTGTATTGCCCCATCTGCGTTCGAAATCTGCCCTCATTTTCCCGCAGTCGCGCGATATGATGTCTCCCTAATGAATGATTACCTCCAGCTCTTAATTGATTTACTTAATTTCACATTTTCTTGCTAGAGACTTGCGCTTTTATTCTGCGCTTCCTTACAGATAATGGTCGCGTGCTCTAGTAAACGCAGTAAATCTGTAGCTGTGTGCCACAGCGCAGCTTCTGATCTCCCACAGAACAGAACATATTGTACTGTCTCTGTAACAACCCCTATGGTTGAGCAACGAGCTAGTTACATAACACAGTGTTCATGTCATGGGCAACATGTTGCTGGTGGTTTGCGTTACGCGTGGAATGGTGCTGGTAGTTTGAGTGACGGTACAACACGTTGCTAGCAACACACAAATGATGTTGTGCAACTTAAGTTTGCTATGAATACGGGCATCGCTACCGTGTATTTTAAGTTACGTGTAAAATAAAATTGTACATAAAGTGGATGTATGTGTGCGGTGGAAACGTTAGCGTCCGTTATGTGTTGTAATATGTATAGTTATATGATGTTGACTAGGTGTTTACCTGATGCAATCGTTTTAGCGGCCGCCACCCGGTCGCCGCTCAGTATGATTTTACTTAAATGTTGACCGTAAAGGGTTGTTGTAATTCTATACTACTAATTATATACAATCACAATACATTATAAATTATGTACAGTGTGTATAAAGTGGTGTAAATTAAAGTCTCCATTTCATTCCAAACTATTTCTAAATGTATTGAATTTCGGATGTTTTAATTGGAAGGACATAAGAATACTTAGGCAATGATATGATCGTATCTAACTCGACATATTTGTACTGTTATATAATGTATCTGATTAGATATTTCTTTATATAATAATTTTCGTGGAATAATTGACGAGCGGTAAACATCTCACTAGCGCCTCTAGCGATCAATGTCAGTACTGGCCACTTAGCGAGACGCGTCAAAGTTGTGTCGAACCAAAGAGATTTAATAATACTATAGAGAGGCTAACAGAAGAAAGGTATCTCCTTGTGCACTAAGTGCACATCTAGCGTTATGTAGTAAAGTTACAGTTCCGGTAGCCTCAGACGGCATTTCACAAATGTCAATATCAATCATCTAAGAAAATACTTACTTAATACTTATATTTTTGGGCCCAGCAGGTGACCGCATTCATTTGCAGCATCATCAAGACCAGTAGCAGTAGTCAACCTAGTACTATGTATAAGACAGATAAGTCTGAAGTCGGCTCGACCGACGCGCGACTCGGTGCATGCCACACAGAGGGCGCTACTTTGTGCTAACTAGACGTGCTTTAAAAAATGCACCTTATTATTTAATCACGGCTTCCAACTTATATTGTGTTTCATTGCATGTTTTTTTTTAAATAAATTCTTATATTAATAATTTTAGAACAAGACTGGATGTTTATAGCATAGTAATGAATATGGCTCTATGAGGCAGTCTATTGTAACGATGGACACGTATTTGAATGACGGCAAATAAAACAGCTACTTACAGTACCTAAAAATGCCGTTTCTGAAAATATCGAAAATTAAAATTCCCGACGATTAGTGGCTGCAGTTTAAAATGCCAAGTTTAGTTTACCGATTGGTAACACATAACGATGCGTTACTGCGAATATTTATATTTTTACATAATTATGATGACTTAGGTAACAAATGACAAAATTTCAAATGATTCTATGTATCAATAAATCTGTTGATATTTAAGTAGAATACATTTGAGACTAAAAATAATTATTAAAGATTTTTTTTGTAACGTCCTACGTTTTGAACGTATGTATTTTTTTTTTTACTGTAGGTACCTAGTTGTAATAATTTTCGTCATCCCGTAACGAACTGCGCACAGTCCCAGAGTTTTGGCTGATTACAATGTTGTATTCGACTGAGCGACGAGGTACGTCTCGTGTAGGGTACCTACTACTGACCTGTCGTAGATCATTGTTATAATATTATATGTTATCACTCGGTGACTAACGCCACGAGCGCCACTTGAAGTGTTCGTCTCTACACCGGCTGCAAGAAGACGCATCACTAGCCGGTAACCACGCATACTGCACATCAACCTGAACATGCTTATACATTGAATGTGTTTTTTTTGTTGTGCAAAATCAGTTTGTTAATGCGCAATGTAATGCACGCAAAATATTGAATATTGTGGTCATGGATATAAGGAACAATAATACTAAATATAAAACTACATTTAAAATACCCCCACAGCCCTTCCGTGGGGGAAGGGCTTATTTTAAATGTAGTCGGAACATTTAAAACTTGTTTCTGTAAATTATGGGAAAGACAAATGTAGCTTTCGGCTTTGTTATTGATTGTTTTAAGTGAAGTCATTGTGTGCGGCAGTTCGGTATACCTATAATATTATGATACACCCGGTTTCGTGAACCAAAATTACCGACATGTCGAAATGAAACGTAGTGAAGCTGTTGATCCCGCCACGATCACAGCAGTTTGCGCGCTCGACATATAGTTAGCTAATTTTTGGTGTTAATTTTCGATTTAGAAATCGGGCGTTAGATAAGAAGAATTAATGGCATACCCATACTGCGTCACATTTTAAAGCAACGCTTTTACCAGGTCTTTGACTGTTTTGAGGAATTTTATTTTTATGAAATGCTTATTATATGTGATAAGATAAATAATTTTCATTGTAAGTATAAATTATTGTTTTACATTATACAATGAGAATGTCCACACATGTTCGATTACGCATGTATTCGTAATACGTACAATGTTATGAATGACTATTAAATATATTTTATACAAAATGATGCAGCGTTTAATTTGACTACGATCCCCCTGGCGCTCCATTACTCGTCAGGCCGCGTCTACTTCTCAGTGTAACAAGAATGGCCGCGCCTGCACCATTGTCCTCGGCTATAATTAACATAAGTAATGATCTGGCGCTGCAGTGTAATTAAATAACCGACAACGAATGTATCGAGCTCTGTGAGCTCGTTCTTTAGTATGGACAATACTATCAAACTTATGTGTGTCGAGCTTGTCTATTCCATTACCTACACAAGTCTGATTTCTCAATTATATCTGTTTGGTTAGGGTAGATGGCAAGCGCGTGTCCGCCGTTGTGAGCACGGTGAATATGCCCTCGCGCCAACCTCGCGAAAAAAATACTTCAAGTTTCAATTTGTTATCGGCAACTAAATAAAATTATTCAGTGTAAAATATATACCAGGTTTTATCGGTTCAGTAGTCTAGATGCGATACCTACTGTGAGACGCGCGATTGAGTCCAACACTCACTTGGCCGATTTAAAGTGACCGTGACCACATCCTTTTTGAGGGCTGGATCCGCGCCTGGTGATTGTCATGGGATGATGTCACCCGCGCCTTGTCTGGTGACGAACAACATGAACGCTCGCGAGTGTTGCGCGCTTGTGAACGCTCCTGAGGCTAATAGAAGGACATGTCTGCACGACTTCTGTTGGCGTAGTGCTGGGAAATGTTATGGTGCTCTGCCGCACTATGGGCCGCTGCTGCTTGCGCCGGTTTGAGTTAAGTACATATTCGGAATCTGCAGAAAAATCTATAATTATTTTCTTTTTAGACAAATAGGTACGTATCTACTGCCTCGTTGGTCTAGTGGTCGTCAAGCGCGACTGCTGAGCATGAGATCTTTGGTTCGATTTGGGTTTTTCCATCAGGAATTTCTCAGTAGCAGCCTTTGAGTCTAGATTTGTGCCCAGTTGATGGCAATAGCTCGTTCCCTATTACATGGGACTTAAACGTAACCTATACATGGGTATAGGTTTGGCAGGGGTACCCCTAGGTATGGACCTAGGGGTACCCCTGCCTATCCTTCGGGGATTACAGGTGTGATGTTATATTTTATATTACGTATCTATGATGAAGCCGGAAAACTCGATTTCATTATAGTGGTGGAGATACAAACAACAATAAAATGTTTACCTGCGGTTTAACCTCGTTATTGCACTTTTCATAATGACGGCAGCATTGTGGTCTGAGTAAGCACAAGCGTGCACGTGAGATACCGAGCCGACACCCGGCACACGCCTCCACGTCTAGAGAGGAATAAAGATCCATCTTGTTTTCTCACCACAGCAGCTTAAGACAAGCCAAACTTATTAATCCGTGCTCACATATTCGCGCTGACCTAATGTCGTAATTGAAACATAATTAGTGCTTGTAAAATGAATCCACGACGAAGTAGCAGCCGCTAACACTCGTTCTATTGTCATTACAAAACTACTAATGTGAGTTGCATTGTTGTGTTCAACGTGTGCCAGTTGCTTCTACAGGATTTGCAGTGAAATCTGACAGAGTAAACTAGCATGCACCTCGTACATTAGTCGGCCACTGATAGACATGTGTGCCTTCTACACATATAGCTACCTATATCTTCTATAGCTAAAACCGTTGATATGTTTTAGAGGCTCAAATAAGATTGGGCAGGTGACGTCATCTGCCCGCAGTGACCGCTGGGAAAAAATCTCACGCAATGGATGCCTGAAGATGAACGGCATCGCCCAGGACGACCGAAAGAGATAATCGAGAAGACCTACACGTGCACCGTGAGGGTTGGTTCGAAGAGGCGCAAAAACGATTACAGACTCATAATAAAAGGTGCAATCAAATAGCATTATTTACGAAAAGCCTGTAGCATTAATTATTAAGTAATTACCTACCTACAAAAAAATCTATGTGCACTACTGTTTTTATTTTGTAAGTCAGCTACGCCGTAGTTGTAACTGCTACGCCGGCGTAGCGGTAACTGCTACGTCGCGGTCGCGTTAGCAACCAGTACTATTGCATACAACATGATTACTAGAACAGAATAAGCTTAGGTAGATCATGCTTTTATCTGTATATACACGTACAACTATTATGTACCTTTGTAGCTAGAGTGGGTAGTATGGTAATATCTAAGTATGTACGTACAATATGTAGGTATATAGTAATAATAATAAATAATAATAATATAATAATAAATATCTTGGGACAACTCACACACGGCTATCTGATCCCAAGCTAAGCAGAGCTTGCAATCGAACGTTGATACTTTAATCCCTGGAGGCTGTACTGATGTAGTCTAGGAACTCTCACTGCACCTAACGCTAAGTACGTTAGGTCGTATGTTCCACGAAGGTGCACAGCCAACAGTCACAGTTCGTGCCCACTGCTGGGAGGTAATCAACTTGGCTGTTTGCAACTGTCTCTGCTAGTGTAATATCAGCCATTAACAAGGATAGCTATTTGTTTTGTTTCATGTAGTTTAGAACAGAATCGCATCTCAGAATACGGTATGCAGATACGTTCCCCGAAGCGGGAGGTTGTTGAGCGTGTACTCGTTTTGTACGAGATACGTGACGGACAACCAGCCCCCCCGCACCCCGCTCCCCACGCCCGCCTCGCCCTCGCAATCCAAATAAATAATATATTATGTATACATACGTATAAATTGGATCGAGAAGCGATTGCTTCGGCTCCGAGGGGACTTGAATTACGGTGAAGACATTCACCTTAAAATATTGGTAGGTAGGTACGTCTGAGCGCCGCGCGCCACGACCGCGCGCTCGATTTATGTAGGATAGCGCCCGATGCGCCCGCGGTACGTTTCTAAGTTTCATAAATCCGCGGTAAATGTCTTACGAATCAAACAGAATTACTTGACTTGCAGTTTAATATTCATTTCATTTATCTTTTTGTTTACAAATGCCTATCAAGTGTAACCAGTAAATAATTTCTCATTCGTCATGCCTGCATAACACCGGACATTGGTCATATCCAGTGTTAAGTATGACGAGCCAATGATGATTTTATCTGAAGCACCAGCGGCTGATGTGGGCACAAAGTTACACAACTGATTTCTACAAACCCTTAAAAGTCGTATTGCGTTCGTTGTCTTGGAAGATAGGTCATAATGATATAGTAGCGTGTAGGCAGCAAGTTAGATCTCCGTTCATGTAGCCCTCTATAAATCTGTACCTAGTTGTTTCTGCTGGCTCGGGGTACACGCAGGCTGTGCAGTCTCATTCGCATTAATTCGCCGGCGGCGGCGCGGCGGCGCGGTGACACAAACCGGCCGGGACTCATTTGAATACGCGTTTGTCTGTTGTTTAATGCTAATGCCGGTACGGGCTAGCACACGCGTGCCACCGCCGATGTACGCCAGCCTACTGCGAGGCACCACTAATGGTTGATTGATGTTATCTAGGTTGTAGGTAATGTTTTCAGCGATAACAGTATATTTTTTACTTGTGCCTCACACTTAGAACATTACTTCACCTACAGTAGGTATCTCTCATATATATTTAAAACAACTTTTATGACAGGAAGGTACACTACTGGACGGCCGCTGAAGAACAGCGGGTCGAGGCCTGTCGGGGGAGCGGTGAATGCTCATGCGAATCCCGCACCTCCGGCCATAGGCAGAGGTGGAACACCGCGGTGGTTTTATCCGGTAAGAGTCCGGCATGTCCCGTCGTCACCCTCACGACGGACGAAGTCCACGAGGATTTCCAACGTGCACAAAAATAAGGTACGCTGCTGGACAGTCACACGTGAATAGCCATTTCCTTATAATGGCAGATTATTTATTTACTTAATCTTTATGCAACAAGAAAGAAAAGAAAGAAAAAAGGTTTGAAAGATACGAATGTCGTCATACTTTGTCACGAGATTCACTCCTCCGCCATGCGCTACAGGTACCCACAGGTACTCACACGAGACTGTTTCATTTCACTAAATAATACACAGCCCATACATCTGGCTCCGCTCAACATAATACATATTAAATAGCCGTCAGTTCGGGAGCACTCTCGCCGATTAGCTACCTCTCATATCAGATTTCTTGCGGCGGATAAAAAACGCACTTATCGTTGGAGGCTGTGACTTATGACTCCAATCTAATCGCGCAGCTATTTGTGGCGCTTTTAGATGATCACGATAAAGATTGTTCAAATTATTGAGTTACTCACAATTCTTATACGTATGGATTATGATCGATGGATTAGTAGTTATTCGAATTGTGTGTTTCTTAAAGGTTCGTTCAGTGCTATTCTGTATAAAACTCCCTCGATGATATTAAGTGAAGCGAGCTGGAGCTGACCTGAGATTTCACGGATTATAGTTATTGACAGTTTACCTCCAGCTCATTTCAGATTTTTCTAGAACTGACCTGTTGATATTTATCATAGCTAAGTGGAACTGGCAAGACTGAAACTCGTGGTGGAATAAAGGCGATATAGTTATCTACATTGTGTGTACAGTGGGATATGAAACACGAACCTACAGAAGACCCGTCCTCACAACCCGTAAACAAATGGAAAGGCTTTTATGTTAAGACAAATGTTGCTATGCGTGTTTTACTCATTAAGTAATACACACACTGCTGGTCGTACCAAGGTCTGTTGGCATCATAGACGAGGTTGATACTTTTTGATGGAAATCTAGTCACGGATCAGTAGTTGCCGCAGTCGGGCCCCGGGTAGGGGGCCTCGTGTTGATTCAGCTCGAACTGTCGATGCGTCACAGCCGGTGTTTGCGGAGAGATGCGCCACACATACGTGCCTACATACTCACGTACCTAGTTACACATTGCTCACTGCTCCGTGTCTCCACGGTGTGTTCGCGTATCTTGAGGACTGGAGCCGCTGGCTTACTGAGGCGACGCTTCCTCGCAAGTTTGTATCACTCTCCGTGTACCTAGTTGCTTATGTTAAATTTTGTATTTTATATTGTGCATCAACAAGGTGCAGCTATCGAAGCATATTAGGTATCTACTTTCTCGAATGTCCACATGAAAGTGGTAGTATTCCACTTCACAAGTCAGGGTTGCTTCACTTTATTTTAAGGCACGGGTCGTTCCGACTTTCAGTTTCTGCTACTGAGACTTGATTTGTTAGAATCAGTTATAGACTAGTATATTTATGAGTAGCTAGGTACATACCTAGAAAAGTAGAAACCTCCCTGACCTCCCAGCACCCTACAATTGTTGTCATAATATGAGTTGTGATCATTATGTGTGCATACTGTAGCGTCTTACGTGTGTGGACGATCCCTTTTTAACCAAAAGCGTGCAGCTAAAATAAATGCTTACGAGGCAAAAATATGTAAAAAAGAATTACACTATCAGTAAAATTATTTGATTACAAGCTTTTATTTAACTTGCAATGTAACCTGTTTTTGTCCGGGTGGAATCTTGCAACTGAAATTTAAATCAGATATGTTTAGCCGATTGAGCTGTTTGGAATACACGCTTATTTTGTTTGTAATTAGATTTAAAAAATAAAGATAGGTCAGTCGAAGGGAGGTAGGTACTTCCAGAGATGATTACAACTTACAAGCAGAAAAACATTTTTTTTTCTCTATTGTACCTATACTATTATAGCTGCGTAGCAGTAGCCAAAGATATAGCTACTGCTGCTGCTGGTTGTACTTAACATGGGTGAAAAAAACCGCGTGTTTTTGTTTTTTTTCGCAGGGAGCAGCTAGTTTTAATAACATAGCTACTTGTAATATTTTTAGGTACCTGTCTTTTCGTTCTAAATGCCTAGAATTTGCCAAACCACTCTGCCCTTCTGAGAACCTAGTGTTTGAGTGTTTGTTTCACATCGATACTCCGATGATGTCACATGGTACTATAAGCGTTCGGTTGCGACCGCGTGTCTTCCACGTTAAACAATCACGTGTATGACAGCATCAGCTCGGCATGAGTGTGCGTGTGAGCGTGTCGCTGTCACGTTGTGCCATGTGTCAGTTAGTGAGATGAGATTCGATCAGGTGTTATTATAGTGATATTGCTAACCTCGTATCAGCGGCTGTCGGCTGCTGTTGGTTTATTTCCATTAAGTTTATAAAACAGCCGACGTGTAGCTACTCTATATATTAAAGTATATTATGTATTTACTAACACAATGCCCTTGCTCTAAGAAATTACTTTTGCTAATTTTAAAAAGAAACCATTGAAACTCATACTTATATTAATGTCACTGAGGTGCTTGTTTAGATTGTTACAAAGGGCGCGCGGAACTCCCGCTTGACCCGTTTTACGGAGCCCATACAATAAAGTTTGCAACAAATACAGTCGTTACTGGGATGAGCTCGTAAAAATAATACCTTCGAGTCGCGCTCATTGTAAACGAGCCAAGTTTTTCTATTTCCTGCATCACCCTCCCCCTGCCTCGCGCCCTTCCCTCCGGTGCGCCGTGCGGCTGATGAGCAGTAAGTACGATCACCTGTCAGACGACGTCTCGGTGGAGCTATGGGGTTCAGCCGAGTCCTGCGCACAAGTGACGCGTAGCGGGCGCGTGGACGCGTGGGCTCTAGGGCGCACGGTAGTGTTTCGCGACGAATGTGTCTTAGATTTGACTGTCAATTAGCTGTTGTATCGTCGCCGTCATTAATTTGATCTTTAAAATCAAGGAAGTGCTTTTATATGTTTGGTATTTCGGAGGTTCGCTGATCACCCGAAAGAACCTGAAGCCAACACTAAGAATGTTGTAAAAAGCTTTGAAGAAGTGGACGAAAGCATCCAAACAAAAAGAAAACTAATTCTTTGAACGGTGAATGTTGTCAAACGTATGATTACGCGTTAGTAAGGGACTGTAACGTAATGAGAGGGCATGTAATGGGAGGCGCCGGGAGCTGCTCGCGGCGGCTCTGATTAGGATTAGGTAAATTACGTCGCACTTCCCATTTGCTAGTAATCCCGCGAGTTGACAACTCTCAAACGCGCCGGGAATTCTGTTAGCTGCAGTAATGTACACAGATAAGATGAATGGGATTTGTACACACGTCAGAGGTATTCTAATTTCGTGGAAAGGACAACCGAGGTGTATAGGTTGGCGCTCCTTTGCCAGACATTCATGGAGTAGAGGCAAGAGGCACATTACGATTACAAGTGCTCGGCGGACTCGTTTCCATTTTTTTGCACCTGCCATGTTATCTCTTTACCATCTTTGGTTGACTAGTAGAGAATGCCTAAGGCATTAAATGCTTAAGGCTTTGTACTTTTTGTTGCATAAATAAAACTATGATGGGGAAAAGTCGCTATAAACTCTTGCTGTCAAATTGTTTGAATCATAGTGATTTGTAGCAAACAAATTTGCAGCATCGCAGCTGACGGGTGTGCTACGTGTGCTACGAGTGCTACGAGTGCTACGAATGCTACGAGTGCCACGACTGCTGCGCCTCGTAGCCAGAGTGTAGTGGCCGTTATCCTAAACAAAGTGACATCTTTTATACTCATTTCCGCGCTAACAAAGGCTTCTGATTAAAATATGCTCAAAAATATCGAAGGATCCATCTTGTCTAATTAGCTTCATGTTTTAAGAGATTATCGGTAAAAGAAAAAGAATTTTAGACAATAATTAAGAAAGAAGTCTTCTTAGTGGGAAGACCGCCGCCGGCCGCTCTCAGCGAGCAAGCGAGTCCCCCGGGCGGGCGCTGCGTGCTATCCGTCCTGGAAACTCATAAAGTAGGCACTCGTTTACCGGTAAGTAACACGAGACGAATGATCTCATACGCAGTACCTACCTGTGTCTACGTAGTCGTTAAAGTTTTGCAATTACCTAATGTGGTTACTGGAATTTCAAAGAGACTGGAGACAATTTAATAGAGTTTACTAGAAGTTATACTTAGGTATGTACATAAGGCAATAGTTTGACACCGAGCCAGGGTTAGGACTACAAACATGAGAGTGGTCGACACAACGCTTTTTATTTATTAGGTTATTTTAAAACGCATGTAGGTACACACTGTCAATACATAATTATATCCAATACAACAAGCATTGACAGTTCGATCAAACCTTTCCATCACCATCGTGAAACTTCTCCGTCGGAAAAGGTTCCTTTATTATAAAGGAACAGTAACACGTACCACTTTATAATATTATCTGTGGGACGCATACAAACAATTACTTTAACTTGATTTTTATTCTAATTTAATGTACGTAAATGTCTTTCAGGATTTGGCTTAAAATGGACAGACGTTTCAAGTCAATAGTCAACAATTGCCTATACTCGTTTATGATTAATCTTTAAGCATTTGACCAAAAGTAGAACAGCTGTCCCAGTAGGTAGGATGATAAAGATATGCGGGATTTAAAGTACTTCGTAATAAATTAGAAGAACGCAATGCGTAGTGTCAGGGGCACGCGGCGCTACAGTCGCAGCACGATTGGCCGCGCTCTGTCACACGATCATTACATCCATCACCGAACGCGCCTGATCTATAGTGTGCGCACACGTTTATTTATATTGTATTTGTTTTGAACTAATGATAATGGCACTACAGCACAACAATTATTCTCAAACTTCTACAGTTATTATGTTTATATTCTATTTAAAAATTGCCTGCTTTTTTTTTGGCTTAAAGTTAGTTCATAGCATCAAATAATTCATATGTATTCAACATGTTTACGTTATCTGTACAAAAATGCTAATTGTAACACTTGTAAATTTAACATTTCTTATAAACAAAAGTGAATTGTATGTTGTAAAAAGTAAATAAAAGGAAATCTTCCCAATGTTATGCATTTGTAGGTTATTCAAAATGGCAGAAAATATGGCTTCAACTGTTTATAATCTAAATCTCGTTGAGTAGGTGCCTGCAGGAGCGCGCAGCAGCTGACAAACTGAATCTGGCTGACGTCACAGGAGCGTGCGAGCGAGCGGAGTGGGCGATATTAACGATTATGTAAATGATTTGTTGATGGTTTCTAACTAGGCAATGCTGTTGTTGTATATTTAGTAAAAACAGACCTACCATGGTGTGGTCTAATGTAAGCGGCTTACTTAGTGTGATATAACAATTCATGGAAATTATATTGGTGGTGTTAACAAACGACACAATAATCTGATAAACCGGAGCAAACATTGATTTATTTTGAACTCTATCTTATGAACACAAATATGAAAAGTTATTCCGCGCCCTCAACCAACAACTACTTACCCGATACACGCCATGTAATTATAATATAATAATAATAATACTTTATTGCATAAAAAGTGTTGTAGTAAAAACAATAAAAACAGTTGCACTTTACAAATGAACACTGCTATACAACATAAATGGTTGGGGCACTGTCCTCTTAAATAGGCTACTTAATAGCCTGTAGTAAAGAAAAATTAGTAGTAATTATACAAAATGCATATTTCTGTTTATTCAAAAGTGTTTAAGCGTTAACTACTCCAGTACATGAGCAGAGTGTAGGTAGTAGGAAAGCGCGCGCAGCTCTGCTCCTGACTTTAAGCGATTTATAAATTCCGCTGTTCCCGCTCTGGTGGCAGGTCGCGGCGTGCCTGTCAAAAGGCGCGCTGTCACTCGGGCCCCGGGCCTCTGGGCCCCGCGCCCCGGGTAAACAGTTTATGCAAAACGAGGAATTGAATAAAGGGAAGGATCGTGGGCCCCGAGTGACACCACTTGCACGTGCGCGAGCGTCGAGCTAAGTGCGAGCCCCGGCGTGGCGCGAATAGTAGATGTCGGAGCGACTGCTTGCAGGTTTTCCTTTGATGTTTTTTAGTGAAAATATTCAGAGCTGGTGTGGTGCATGTTGAAATGTGTAGTTTTTATGTTGTGAGCTTTCGAAATGTTTTTCTTTATTTTATATTTATTTGCAGTATTTTTTTCCTGTATGGAACATAATGTACCGTCTTTCTAAAATGTAGATTACACTAACAACATTAATTATTTGTCTACGGATTTGGAAAAAGCAATCTTGCCACTAAAGTTGAGGATATTTATCTGTGTTGTTCAGTTTATCAAACTCTCAAAGTGCTGCAGTGTTGTGACGGTGTGACGGTCGGCCGCCGCTCGGGGGCGAATGTGATGCGATATCGCTGCGATATCGTCATAAATATACACGCTTTGTGTTATTCAACTAGTCGAGGGAACCTAGTTTACATACGAGGCCCACGTTATCGCATTACGTTTATTCGCTCACGACTAGCGCCTCTGTAAACTTATAACCCTATCAGATATTGTTTTTCAACTGTAATGAGGAACTGGGTGTGTGTACACTGTACAGTTTTGTATCGAATTTGTTGTTGTGAATGTTCAATAAAATGTTGTAGGTTTTGTTATTAATTACAATGCGGTATGATGTAAATATAGCTGTACCTATGGAAAGTCCGACTTTATAATATGATAGACGAATGTACGGAAATACGTCGGTAATGTAATAGTATCCAACAGGTTCTATATTATTCTTAAGTATATTGTTCGTTTAAAAAAGTCAATAAATCGCTGGAAGTGTAAAGTTCTTGGTAAGATTACTTTTATATTTAGTTTTGTTTTGAATACAATAAACATTCAATAAATGATTATAGATCTGAACATCGAGAAACATATTTTCTACAACCATAATCCAAAACTCATGGATCTGTGCTGGATTGGAGCGATTAGTGTCAAACAATATCGTTTAATGAGTAAGTGTCAATGGCGACGGTACACAGCGTCAGGTGCGAACATTATTACATTATTTTCCATTAACTGTTATTTGTAATATTGTATCCTACAAATAAGCAGAAGTTCCATTGTACTACATTGTGCACGATACACTGCACAACTACCAACGATGCGTTTAAGAACTTTTTTATTAAGTTTTCACGAAGACTATTATAGGCAACAGAAAGCAACGGTTTCTGAGAAACCTACTAGCCAACTGCAGGGCGCAGTTACAACAGAATGTTGCTTAGTACAGAAGTTTGGAAGATTGCTTTATTTTTACAGTGTTGATTTATAACTTATCCGTAATGATGCAGTCACCATGACTACCCCATGTGCATTTTACAATCAACCAATGGATGGAAAGGAACGTCTTTCGATGCGTGTTTATGTGTTGCGAAATTGTGAAGTAGGTGATCGCGTTAGTTAGAAGGCGTGCGACTTAGTCGTGTTGGCCGTAACCGTCTGCACGCCGGCCTGCGCCGGGCCACGCGCAGCGCCCGCAAGCAGGCACCCACTCGTGCTGACACACTGGCTGTGCTGCGCATACAGTGGCGTTAGGTACGCATACAAGTCGAACCCCCAGGGGGTTTCAAGACCTGCGGCCTAATTAATATTGTTTACAAATGATACAATGATACTATTAGATCAGCACAAAGGCAGGTATCACAATAATTATTTGTACGAATTGCTTGCATTGTTATTATTTATCGATAGAAACTATCATCGTTGTAAATTTTCGTTGTTCACAGTTTGAACCTGGATGAATATTTTTTCTATTTTCATGAGATAGATAAATAAATAAAGTGGCAATGTTGCCAGCTTTTAGGGCACTTGCCACATTGACAGCCATGCGGACGAGTTTTTTGATGCCCTATGAGCATTCTCGTTTATTTTTTTATAAATTGTACCTCCATACGTTGTAATTTTATTGTTATTTATAAGTTTTGTGTTGAGTTTGATTATTATAAATCAACGTTCAGATTTAATTGAAATAAATAACGTATTAGTTAGGTAGTTAGTACATATATATATTTAAGTAAAATGTTCTTTATATCATTTTTTTATTCCAGTTCGGTAGATTAAGGATTATTATGAAGTTTTACCTTTCCATAAATAGTAGGATGGGCAGAAGTCTGAGCTGCTCAATGTTTGTTTATTGTTATCAGCACGCGGCCTTGCGGATTGCGGGCCCGTGCTTGTTGAGCGCGCCGGGCTACTTTAGAACAAATATAATATTGCCGAACACCTCACTGGTGTGTACCCTCAACTGGATCAACAAACTGCTCCGTATCAATGCTACGTACGTAGTGAGACACAAATGCTAACAATTGAACGACATGACGGTCCAATATGCTAAACTGTCACAGCACACACGTACTAGTTACGTCTATCTAAACAAATTGTTTACTGTACCTGCCCGGTGTCCGTCTGATGCACCCATTCATCGTCTCCGTCTGGGCCACCCACTGCCCCCCTTGGCCCCTGGGCCACTGCGTACCCCACCCCCGGCGGCCCCCGCACGTCCCCGGCGCGGACAATTAGCATTTAGATTAAACAAATAAACGGCACCGCCGCGTGACCAGAAAGAATTATCTGCGTTATTTATTGTTCAATTAATTAATTTATTGCGTTTTTAATTGTCACGTTAGAGCTGCGAGACGATACGATATGTGCGATACACTAACTACAAACGATAGTAAACGATTGGTGGTTGGAAGGGTATGAATTGTATGCTTTGAGCAATGACAGCTGTTAGGAGAACAGACACTCCGTTCATCACGTATATTTGGGTAATAGGAAGGAACCCATTCCTTCCATACAAGGATATATCAAAAGTTATACATACGGTCACAGCCACAAAGTCACAGTTCTTTAAAAATAAGCAAAACAGGTACGTTACACATAAACAGTTATCGATCAAAGATGGTAAAAGTTCTTAAATCAAGTTAAGCGTCTCATAAATTCATCAGTCAAATATCCATTTAGCTAATAGTGTAACGTCTGACTCGAGAACAAAGAGTCGAGATGCAAGATAAACTCCACTTAGATTTAACTGTAGACAGGCTTCAGGACTTGCATACATTAAAGTTAAAGTGAGTTGATTCGTCGCGTCTGCTCCATTCGACCTGTTCGAGGTTAAAAAATTAAATTGTTAGTAGACCTTCGGATCTCCGAAGTTCCAAGCGCTGACTGTATTACTAGACGATTACTAATGGTCCAAGATCCCAGTCTCGCTAGACCTACTTCATTGGAGCATGGGTATGGATATTATAAAATGGGCAAATTGATAGAAGACTCGTATAGGTACTTAAATACTGAACTATGACTCATTTTAAAGGTTACCTTTCAATAATAATAGTACCAGCCGATTACTGTCCCACTATAAGGCCTACAGCGAAGGCACGAGCGTTGATCACGAGGCTTGATGGTTTTCTTCAGCGACGTTAGTGATGTACAAGCTGAAATTAGAAAGTTCAAATAAAAGTCACAGTAAAAAGTCACACTGATGCCATAACTCTATCACGACCTCATGTATTTTATTTTTCTTTATGCCTCAAAAATGATCACCTTCCATTGTAATAATCTTCCATGTTCTACGATAGCTATATACACACAGACACATACACTTCTATGTCTTTACTGGTAGGACAATGATTCCTCCAACCAAGTGCGTAAGCGACACAGGAATAACTTTTGTCACTTTCTTACTTAATTAGTATGTACGTTTTTCTTTTACAATAGACAGGCAAGGGTACATTTTTAGGGTACTTAAGTACGTTATGGTACCAAGGTAACAGAGTAGTTGTGCCGCAGACCGCACGGTGACAAACCGCCGCACAGTCGCATCTGTCGAGGACGCTCATAACTAGTGAGACCGATGGAGCGCCACTGTGATATATCGCTTTGGTTCAAGTACACTTCTATCTTGACTTGTAGGCTCCTGGACTTGTTTGCTTCTTCAATACCTATGAAACGGTGTAGAATCTGAAATGTAATTAATTTTCTTTATAATCAGACGGTTCACTTGGTCACCAGGAACACCTTGGCCTTCATCAATAAAAACCCAATTCACATTCCAAATATTGGGTTCCGTCGTCCCTTATTTCCTGTGGCGTCCTTTATTTGTGGCAGAATTAAATTAAACACATATAATACTATCATTATCGGCCGCGGCTCAGCGCGGGCCCTGCCGAGCGGAGCCGAACAGTTCCGAACGGGAGTTTTAATTGATGCTTCCGACAGTTGGCTAACGGTGACAATACGCAGATAGGTAACGTAAACACGGAAACAGTACTATTGAGATTCAGGATCGCCTTGAAGTTTGGTTAGTCATTGTTACTATAAAGGGTAAGAATAGTGTCCACTCCTCATCATGATTGCTGTTAAATAGAAGGCTCAATGCTCGCATATCAATACGAGTTGTTTACAAAGGACTTCGCTACGAATTAGTTTTCCTATTCGAAAGCTTTAAGCTTATCATTTTTGTTTAAAATGAAACAGCTCTATTTTGAAAAAGATTATTTTTTTGGACTTACTACCTAAGTATATTATCTCATTACTAGTACGAATTTGTATGCCCTACAGGTTATTCCAGGTCTACTTGTTTGTGTTAGTGAGTATATATGTTTGTAAATACACCCATCTAAATTTA
This sequence comes from Hoplodrina ambigua, assembly GCA_949774945.1. Taxonomy (NCBI): domain Eukaryota; kingdom Metazoa; phylum Arthropoda; class Insecta; order Lepidoptera; family Noctuidae; genus Hoplodrina; species Hoplodrina ambigua. The sequence continues at coordinate 184,063 of OX458967.1, forward strand.
AAATCCCTAGCAGCTATTTTTTTTTAATTAAGTTATTTCCATGTCTGTTGCCGCTGTTAGGATAGTACGCCACTGGCCCCCACTTTATGTCGTGGACATGACGTCACGGTGTCACGGGCACATCCGTGTCATGTGAAATACAAACGTGACAGCGGGACGCGGCTCGCGGTGGACATCAAAGGACCCGCAGGATTACGGTTATAAACTCGCGCTTTTGACACTCATGTTACCGTTTGCGTCGCTTCATAATTATAATAATCGTATAGTCGTTAGCTGGGTACGAAGTATTTTCACTCGAACATCAGTTTTTAATAATTAGACGTCGTGACGTTCTGTGCAGCATTCATTGATATATTAGGAATGAAAGAGACGGATTTATAAAGATATAGATTATGTTATTCATTATTAAGCTAAATGGATTATAACTAAACTCTTATCACAAATTGTTCTACCAACAAGAACCCGTTGGTTCATGCATGTTATCTCGCAGTTCTGAATATTCTTACTGAGCATAGTGTCTGAAGAACCCAGACATTCTACATGTAGTCTATGCATACCTACCTAAGTATAGCTACATAACATAATTTTGTCAGAAATAGTTTTTGTAGAATTCTATCACAAAGTTCTTTGTCTCGCGGTGCGCCATACATCGCAGTGGAATAAATTCACTGGAATTTATCCGCACTTACGGCGACGTTTTATTCGCTTGACCTCCCCCTCCGCTCCCCCCCCCGCTCCTGTCGGAGACGTCGCTGCAGTTTAAAGTGTTCACATCTAAAATATTCAGACTGCGCAGTCATGTTTATTGAAAGGGAACTTTGTCTCAGACTACTTGATTACTGAAAATACCGTCCGAGGCAGAACTGAAACAGAATATGGACAGGTGCATATTGTGAGTTTGGAAAAAATAAACTTATAATAGTTATTTAAATAAAAAAATAGAATAGGTCGCTCATTGTGAGCCACGAATCAGAGAAGAATGATGATAATAATGGAACCATTACTGCGCAAGTTGCACAACGCACTCAAACGCATCAGATTGAAGGCCGCGCATCGCGCCGCCGGAGCATCGCGTGACGTCAAGGCAATTAAACCCGCGCGCGGCTGTCTGCGGCGCACTCACAGATTTCGGTGCTTTCCTGAGTTATGTCAGCGATTACACGCGTGCATACGCATATTGATTCTGTTATTAATTGGATTCGAGCGCAAATTTTAGAGCGAAGCGCTAGTTGAGTGTTAGTTTGAGAAGAATTGTTATTTCGTCTGTGTGTTTGTTTGTACTTGATATATACAAGCGTCGTTCGGTACTTACCAAACTTTTATTAAAATAATTATATTGATTGTTCGCTTATCTAAATATATTTCAAAGTTACAAAAGTTACAATTCGTAGTTATTCAGGTAGCAAATCTACTGCCGCCATCAGCAACGGCTATGACTACACATAATACTTACTACTAATTATTATATACTATTAATTACTAATTCGATAGTGTCTATCCTCAATGGCTTGTCTTTAGTTTACTTTTATGTGTATATTACTATAATTTGTTTAAAAATTAATGCCTCTGATCAAAGGGCTGGAATAAATATTTATAAATCTACATATACCTACATTGCTGTACAGGCACCTGTGTTTCTAATGACAAATCCTTATCCCTAGATTTATTGATCGTTAGCACAATATTAAACCATCTAATTTTATAAACGCACGCCAACGCATCACTGTGCTGAGATGATGCGTTGTTGAGACTGGTCGACACTTCATTACAAACAACTATTGCAGGTTAACATGACGTACGTACACGCACATGAAAGCTTCAACTTTCATGTGCGTGTACGTACGTTACGTTGTTGAATATGGCGCAGATCTACATACACAAACAACAGGTGCTTATATTTGTACCGTGACGTCACGTCGTGTAGCGTGTACAACTGTAGTGAGTAGGTATCTACCTACCTTCTGTTAAAATTGGCAAGCATCAGCGATACCTCAGCCGCGCTGTCTGCCAACGTATTAATTATCTAGCGCAAACAAAGTAAGCGCGGTGTTTGTCTTCCGACACGCGCCAGGTTAGGTGAAGAAGCTCAACCTGTGACAATAGTCACTGTCAGCTCGTTCGAGGAATAAGTAAAATGAGGGAATAGTACGGCTGTGGCGTCTGGCTCGTATCAGGAGAGCTCACACACCGCGAGCTGTCGATGTTGGCAGCATCATGGAGAAAATTACATTTCTCAGAGCATCACTGTGTGTCGATGACTAGGTCAGCCAGCCAACCGACGACCATATCTCAGCAATAAACGATACTTCACGATACTTGTCAATATAATTTAATATAGTTACTCAGTTATAAGTTCTGATATGTTGTCAGGTTTTTTTTCACTTGCCTCCCATTTTGTGGGACTTACCTATACATCTGTAGATATATGGGTGTACTTCACACCTCTGCCTAGCTCTTCAAGAAATCCTGGCGTAATGTTATGTAGTTAGAAAATGTACCTTCTGTATTAGTTTAGTAAGAAGTCGGTAGTGCTCAAGTCCGTTTCCCGTTCAGCTCGTACGCAGCGCGGCGCAATCTAATCGTGATTCCAATACTGTGTTTGAACGAAGACGCTGATTAGATAGGGATGCCAGGTGATGCGGCGCTATTCACATGATGGTCACTGAAAATAAAAATATAAGGAGAAATGGGGAGAAGGAAAGGTGTACCAATTAGGATATTTACTGATATTAAACAAAAAAATAAAACAGATTGTTTTAACTATGTCAAAATATTTACCATTTCCATTTACAATGGCAGGAAATAATATTTCTTAAAAAGCTAAATATTTCTTAAAATTGGGTGTTGAAGGTAACACCCAATTGTGTTAAGGCACTAGATTGTTGGCTCAACGCTTACGAACTCATTTCGTTCACAATTTATTGCACGCAATGAGCTTTTATGAGATTATAAGTACATTGGTATTTTTATTTCTCCCGCACCGGGAACGTTCCGCACGCGGCTACGGTTTACAGTACATTTAGTTTTTAATGCGCGTCTGTTTGTGTCGCTGTGTCTGTGGGTAGCAGCGGAGTACTAACGCATCAGGCACGTGAGTCAAATATTCATTCGGTTCGACAGATAACGGTCGGGGTATCAACGATGGTTAAGATGTATTGAGCAGATGTTTTTATTTTAATAGCCGACGAAAAATGCTACGCTGAATAGTTTAGAATACATGAGCATTGAACCCATGGTACAAGGTGTCGTTACGATGTTCATGCTACTCCGTATAGTTGTAGTAACACTGCTATCTACAGACTTTATTTCTTTTAATATCACGAAAAATGTGGATACTAATTGTCTGCAGGATTAGATACAAACATTGTTGTTTATTAATTCTGTATATAAACTATGCTATAAAATGCTTTGTCCTGAATGAGTGACTGACGGATCAACGCACAGCCTAAACCGCTGATCGTAGAGACCTGAAACTTGGATGGTGTGTTCCTTGTATGACGTAGGCATCCGATAAGAAAGGATTTTTCGAAATTCTACCGACACTTCCGAGGGCGAAGTGGCGGGCGCAAGCTAGTCTACATAAAACTCATCACATACTGTGACATCATCCATCAGCTAGGTATCTACACATGCAGCGACCCTCCTTGTGAAGTACAGCGACGCACGGGCGGTAGCGCGGCGCGGGGGCAGCCCTGCCGCGGAGCTGCGTCTGCGGTAAGTTCTCACAGCCAGGGAAATTAACTGGCGGCTTAGCTCACCGCGCCTCGGGACTAGCGCGTAATTGATTACATGAACGGATTTATATTTGAACACCCGCTCACTTCTACTGATGGCTGGAGAAAGAAAAGACTCTATCCGGCACTTAGATACCTTTGGTACCTGATACCTACGGAAAGTCCCAGAATATAAGCTAACAATTAGTGCGCATTCCTTATTATCTCCTTATTATGCAGTAATAAGTATACAACAAGGAATGCGCACTATTGTCAGTATTCCGCCATGTAGGATGACGTAGGTCTAGCAGCTCTGGTGTCTATGCCTATTAGCAGCAGATGGTGATTATTTCTTTAATTTGACGTGTTAAGGCGCTTTGCACACGGAGCAACTTAAGTTGACGCAACTGGCAACTTTTTAAAAGTTTCCTGTAAAAGTTGCTAGATGCCATAAAGTTGCCGGTTGCCGCAACTTTTTGGCAATTTGTAAGCAACTTTTTTAGCCGAGTTGCAGTGTTGCAAACTTTGCGGTATTACCACTAGATCTGGTAGATTGGGACCACCTTCTGGTGGTCAGAATTTGTATCTGGTGGCTTGTGGATTTTTTAGTGGGCAAGTTTTAGGTTGATGGTTTTCAAAAACAAAATTGAAATAATTTTACAATACTAACACTTTCAGTGTACTTATCCGTTAGATTACTATGGTATGTAAAAAAAGAAAAAGTAATCGTACTGATAACGGTACAAGTTATTCAGGTAGACAAAAAAGAGGGTAAGAAACATCATTCTCTTAAAAAACAATCCTATTTAGTGAGCCCGAGTTTTGTCCGTGATATAATCATCTAACTTATAATAATGCTTGATTAGATAGTGTGCGTTTTATGCATGGTTTAAATTTTCTCTCATTTAGTTGGGGAATATCAAGAAGTATTTTATTATAGAATTTTACACATTACCCCAAAAAGAAGTGTTTACTTAGTGGGAAAAACCACTAAGTTAATGGCAACACTATGCCGGGCACAGGGCGAGGGAGGGAGGGTGTGAAATCGAATATTTGACAGTTGCTAGTTGCGGCAACTAGCAACTAAATAAGTTGCTAGTTGCCGCAACTGGAAACTGTTGACGATTGCCGCAACTCGCAACTTGAGTTGCTCTGTGTGCGCAGTCCAATTGAATTACATGTAAACAGCGAGTTGCCAGAAAGTTGCCAGTTGCCAGTTGCTGCAAAAGTTGCTCCGTGTGCAAAGCGCCTAAGACCTTTCACTCAATTTGATCTCTGTCTAAAATTCTTAGAAAAACAATTTTGTACGGCTTCTTATAAATTTTGTGTCATCTTCCTAAAGAAGAATTTCTTGGAAACTGGCGCTCACAAGAAAAATATTATTTTATGTACACAGTATCCACGAAATAACTGTACGTATGGGAACGAAATCATCTGGCGGCGGCTCATTGTAAACTTTACAACGCGATCTGCGCGCGCTGTAATGATTACGTTACCGTTCTGAACCTTAACGCACTAGTAATAAGTGCGATGTGCATTACTGAAAGGAGAACAAAGCGGCAAAGAAATTTCTTAAGTAAAGTTTCTCAGCTAATATTTGTGGTACATTTTCGCAGAATACATTTAATACAATCATAACATTAAATGTTGTTACAAAGTTTGTGCTGGAGTTTGTGTGGGGCGAGGGCTGCCGACACATGTGTCGCGACACAGCGACACCGCGACACCGCCGACACCGCAGAGAGCGGGTGTCACGCGGTGTCGGCACTGACACAGTGCGGTGGCGGGTGTATCAATGGTAGTAACAGTTAGTTTGGGGGCCGCGCGGGAATCGAACGAGCGCCGCGCGATCACTCGCACGTGGTGAGTTATATTATCACGTGTTGTAATGTTAGCTAATGGCGTCTGGGAGGGCGACACTTGCTTTCACGTAGCTATTCCTGAAATTACGTAAATATTTAAGAATAAAACTAATTGAAGATGTTAAGTTTTTTTTTTTAATTAAAAGAAGTGTAGTAGTGTAGTGTGTGAATGTTCATTTAACTTAAAGATTATAGACTGAGTAACAGCAAACTTTGTGTACGTGGCGAGTGTAGGCTATACGCTAACTCATTAAAACATTGATGTATGCTATGTGCGCACAGTAAACTGGTGGTGAATCTATCTAATCACGGTAATATGATTTAATCCAATCCAAACACCGCGACATAAACGTAACCCACCGCGATGTAATCACTAGGCTACACGCGCTACCGACACACTGCTATCTGTCGTAGTAGCATAGTGCCGCGGATAAATGCTAATAATATATTAAACTGGCGTTGAATATTGTATCGGGCACTAATCGACGTCAGCGGAGCATACACAAGATACACAAGATATTAAAAGACTTATAGTTGAAGTCACGCCATTGACATGGCAACAATTGTATTTAACCTTTGTTCAGAAAATCCAAAACATGAAGAGAATATCTCCAGGTGCGTGTGGTGGCAGCCTCGCGGCTGTGCTCGCAGGTTGTTGACAGCTGTCACTGTTATACTTCAATATTGGTTTGTCATTAAAAATCCAGCAATGATTCATTGTATTTCTACTTACAGTATCATCTCAACAGTATCATAACATAACCCGACCATGTACATCGTCGACAGCGCCTACAGGCGACACATCCAATCTCGCGTCGTGGCTCGTTGTTCTCAATCACGTGCTCCCGAGTGTGTGACAAAAACACATGTTTATCTAAGGCGGGTCGATAAGCGATATAAATAAAGTGGGTGCCATAAATATCTGCGCCGGCCGCGGTGTGACGTCACGCGCTACGTCACGGCGATGAAATATGGCGGCGGTCGACCGTGGCGGCGCGCGCGGCCGCGGGACGCTCTAGGGCTGAACAAGTTTTTTGTGGACCAAGTTTGTTTTCTGGTGGACGTTTTTATGGTGGACTTGAAGAATGGTTTTGGTTGTTTGAGTTATGTGCTTTTTTATTTCTGTAGGTAAGCACAAGTATTGTTCGAAACTTGATCTTGTCGTATCATCACTATCTACGATCGAGCTTGGAAGAGCGTCTGACATTGTATTTAATGCTCTGGGGTAGCTCTTACTCGAACTGTTATGTAAACTGCCAGATCTATATAATGAAGTTTGCAGTAGGCGTACCATGATCTAATTAAAAACGATTCAAAAGTTTAAGTTAAAGTTCTTAAACTGCATAGAATCGTTGAAACATCCTAAATTGGATAGCGATAAGTGTTTGTGGTAGGACTGCAGATGTCAGTTACACACATATGATGGCCAGTCTAAAAAAAAAATCACACTTGTCACATGCCATAAATGAGTGTGTAAGCAACATGTTGTTTAATTAAGACGAGCGCACCTTTCCTTACCTTTCTAGGTAAGTAAGTGCGCGTCCGTGAGCCCACCACTGGTAGAACAGTAAAGTGTTACGCATGTAGCGAGTCCCGCGCTCGAGCAACCCTTGTCCGCGCAGACCGGGAAGCCCTGCGAGGCGCGTCTTATTGACACTGACATATTTTATTATCATTGGATCGGCCCGCGCGCTGCCCGCGCCCCCGCACCCCCCGAACCCGCCCCTCACCCCCGCTCACGGCCCGCTTTATTGTTGCTCTATAATATCTTTTACAAAAACCACAACTAAATATTAAACACCCTTTTTTCTTGAACGTCGGCGGAATACTGATGCGTTCTATCGTGTTTGAGATATGAGAGTGTGAGTTGAGAGCAAGTTTGTAAGTGGATTAAATAATTATATTATAATACCTTGATGGAAATGTTGTAAATAAAATATCATAGTCAAAATATTTGTTTCAGTTACACTTTTGTACGTCTATAACAAAATTAAAAATTAATACTAATTGGCCCAAAAGCTGGTTTCATATGGAGAAGAATGGGCAAGAAACTCCGTACATACTCTTTTAAAATCAATGTTTGCGAAATGAGAAAGACAGTCAAAATATGTTCAGAGATGTATCTGCGGCGGCGTATACACCATGTGTAGTGTTCACGTGTTTGCAAATATTGTAGCTGTAGGCGTGAAGAGTGGTTGCTTAACATTAGTAAATATTATAAACACACATATAAACACATATAAACACATATTATAAACACAAGGGAAGCATGACCAAAGTGTGCTGAACAATGCACACAAGCGCTCGATGTGATGATTATATACAACAATAGAGCCCTCACCAGCTCCGGAGCTGTACTATCTATTCTGCAACAACATTTACAATGAGATCATATAATGTTCGAACAAATGTGTGCATGTCAGCGGCTGTTCGTACCGCTCAGTGAGCTGCTGTTACTGCTCCATTATAAGCAGATACGTTAGTAGTTTGCTTACTTTTCCTCGCGCTACGCACATTGCTCGGTGCTTCTCGGTTCGTGTATTAATTATTAGGATTGCCGCCGTCACTTCGCGATAACTATTGTGTAGACCTGCGATAATACGAGCATGGAACAATTGGTCGGTCACCTAAGTACGAACTAAGCAGCGCATTAAACGTTAGCGCTGTAAGCGGCTTAGCGCGCAAGCCGCGGCATTATGACCGCGTTGATCCGAGATAAAGCGCACTAACTCACACTTGTGCGAACTGCGGCGACGACGTGCCTCCCCCCGCCACACCGCCCCACCGCACCGTGTGCGCAGCTCTATGCTCGTGGGTGGACGAGCGTAGGCAAACAAAAGAGCGAACTTTGGCACGTATACTATTAAGCTTGTTTACGTTTAATATAAACTATTGAGTGCTCAGGCTCGATGGAGTCGTCGCGCAGAGGCAGCATAAAGTGAAGACAGCTTTGCCAAGCACCACAGACTGAAAAAAAAAATTCGAGCACAAGTTATTTACTTAAGTCAATCAAGTAGTTATGGAACACGCGTTCCATCGAAGCTTGCCTCATGTCCCATTTCTATATGCTGAACCCGTAGGTCTGCGGCCCCCTCCCGCCCCCCGAACTCCCCCCGCGAAGTTAAACAACGTATGTAATGTTCCGCGGCGCATTACCCATTGTTCGCGTAGGATTAGCTGCACGCACAATTGCACGCCACCGCGCAGCGCCAGCGAGAACACGCGTACACACGCAGTAGGTACACATGTATACAAACATACACGTAGCACTATGACTCTGTGTGTACTGTAGGTACACCTTACGTGTCGGTGTACGTAGTATATTACGGGCATGTGCTAGTGGGATCAGGTTTTTAATTGATAACTAAAAATATTTAACATCACTGCTATGACAAATGACAATCACTACCAATGCTACGATGCTACGAGGTCAACGTCCCTGCTACGAAGCTACGATTCCACAATCAGGTCCACAACGCTACGAGGTCAACATCACTAATTCGTCGCTACGTGGTCTACAGCACTACTACGATCCTATGAGGTCATCGTTACTGCTACGACGCTACGATGTCTACTACACTACTACGATGCTACGATGCCAACGTCACTGCTACGACGCTACGATGTCTACAACACTACTACGATGCTACGAGGTCAACGTCACTGCTACGACGCTACGATGTCACAATCAGGTCTACAACGCTACGAGGTCGACATCAATGCTACGACGCTACGTGGTCTACAGCACTACTACGACCCTATGAGGTTATCGTTGCTGCTACAACGCTACGATGTCTACTACACTACTACGATCCTATGAGGTCATCGTCACTGCTACGACGCTACGATGGCTGCAACACTACAATGATGCTACGACGCTACGATGGCTGCAACACTACAATGATGCTACGACGTCAATGTCACTGCTACGACGCTACGATGTCTACTACACTACTATGATGCTACGAGGCCAACGTCACTGCTACGACGCTACGATGCCACAATCAGGTCTACAACGCTACGAGGTCGACATCAATGCTACGATGTTACAAGGTCTACATCAATGCTACGACGCTACAAGGTCTACATCACTACTACGACGCTACGTGGTCTATAGCACTACTATGTTGCTATGAGGCCAACGTCACTGCTACGACGCTACGAAGTCTGCAACACTGCTACGATGCTACGACGTAAACGTCACTGCTACGACGCTACGATATCTACTACACTACTATGATGCTACGAGGCCAACGTCATGGCTACGATGCTACGATGCCACAATCAGGTCTACAACGCTACGAGGTCGACATCAATGCTACGATGCTACGAGGTCAACGTCACTGCTACGACGCTACGATGTCTACAGCACTACTACGATGCTATGAGGTCACCGTCACTGCTACGACGCTACGATATCTACGACACTACTACGATGCTACGAGGCCAACGTCACTGCTACGACGCTATGATGTCTACTACACTACTACGATGCTACGAGGCCAACGTCACTGCTACGACGCTACGATGTCACAATCAGGTCCACAACGCTACGAGGTCGACATCAATGCTACGATGCTACAAGGTCTACATCACTACTACGACGCTACGTGGTCTACAGCACTACTACGATGCTATGAGGTCATCGTCACTGCTACGACGCTACGATGTCTACAACACTACTACGATTCTGAGGTCATCGTCACTGCTACGACGCTACGATGTCTACAACACTACTACGATCCTATGAGGTCATCGTCACTGCTACGGCGCTACAAGGTCTACATCACTACTACGACGCTACGTGGTCTACAGCACTACTACGATGCTATGAGGACACCGTCACTGCTACGACGCTACGATGTCTACAACACTGCTACGACGCTACGATGTCACAAACGCTAACAGGTCGACATCAATGCTACGATGTTACGAGGTCAACGTCACTGCTACGACGCTACGATGTCTACAACACTACTACGATCCTATGAGGTCATCGTCACTGCTACGACGCTACGATGTCTGCAACACTACAACGATGCTACGACGTCAACGTCACTGCTACGTCGCTACGATGTCTACTACACTACTATGATGCTACGAGGCCAACGTCACTGCTACGACGCTACGATGCCACAATCAGGTCTACAACGCTACGAGGTCGACATCAATGCTACGATGCTACAAGGTCTACATCACTACTACGACGCTACGTGGTCTACAACACTACTACGATGCTATGAGGACACCGTCACTGCTACGACGCTACGATGTCTACAACACTACTACGATGCTGCGAGGCCAACGTCACTGCTACGCCGCTACGATGTCACAATCAGGTCTACAACGCTACGAGGTCGACATCAATGCTACGACGCTACGTGGTCTACAGCACTACTACGATCCTATGAGGTTATCGTTGCTGCTACAACGCTACGATGTCTACTACACTACTACGATCCTATGAGGTCATCGTCACTGCTACGACTCTACGATGTCTGCAACACTACAACGATGCTACGACGTCAACGTCACTGCTACGACGCTACGATGTCTACTACACTACTATGATGCTACGAGGCCAACGTCACTGCTACGACGCTACGATGCCACAATCAGGTCTACAACGCTACGAGGTCGACATCAATGCTACGATGCTACAAGGTCTACATCAATGCTACGACGCTACGTGGTCTGCAGCACTACTACGATGCTATGAGGTCACCGTCACTGCTACGACGCTACGATGTCTACAACACTACAACGACGCTACGAGGTCTACATTACTACTACCATGGTACGTGGTCAACGTCCTCTTCCACGACGCTATGATGTGTCATCACGGCTACAATTCACTGGTGGAGGGAGCGCATAAGTACAGATTTTCAAGAATGAAAAAAAAAACATGAATAAATACCTACTCAAGCGTATCAGATATTAATAGTGTATATGCCCCACGTGCTTCTGATAAACAAGGAATATTAATGTGTCGGTTTGCATGGTGGGGATGGCCGCACGAAAGGGTTGAAAATGGAAGAAAAAATTATGACATTAAAAAAATTAATATGCAGACATCTAAACAATCCCTTACGCGCGGGGATTTTTGAATCTGAAGGTTTGAAAAAATAAAATCCGCTGCCCTAGACGCGCGACCCCATAAGTATATGGTGTAGCTACTTAACAGGGTGCAAGGTGTCCCCCTTATATTAATCTGCCACGCTCGAGTAAATCCAAAAATCATTTAGTGGGCTCCCCTACTATATACTTTGTCCGCAAGAGCTGTACCGCGCCTTAGGTACATGCGCGGCGAGACGCGGGGGAGTACCGGCCGCTCCGTTCCGTCAGTCTACCGCCGACGCTCACGGCGGTAGCTAGCATTTCTTTGTCCCGGACTGTCTATGTCAGTCGCACATGAGATAAATATACAAAGATGGGTCTTGCGTTATCTCGTAATGTTAAGATCGTCATTTTTAAAATGGTCGAATATTTTAAGTAAAGAAAGTAGAAAAAGCTTTGAATATAAGAGATGCGAACATTGGCAATATCGTAGCGGAGGCAATTTTTAATTCAAAATTTCAAAGTAGTTTCTAAAATTTATCTTTGATAATACTGACATCGGTGAAGAAAAACATCGTGAGGAAACCTGGAATTGTAATTAATATAAGTGGAGTACCACCGCCACCGCCACCGCGGCAGTGTGTTATCACAGCGGCGGGAGCCGCGGCGCGCGGTATACCGCCACCGCAAGCCGCGCCTGTGTGGAACACGCTTTAATTGTTCGCCGACAGCCTGAGCAACCGTTCTCATGAATAGCTGCGCAGGCTGTGAAGTATTACACGGACATCTTTGTAATACTTCATACTTCGAGTTTGTGCGCTGGCTCTGCTCACTTTATAAACAAGTCAAGGAAAACACTCGAGCCTTCGATAGGGCGAAAATAAACAAAGATAGATCGACATTTCTATATGTTATTTTTTTTGTTTTTATATTTTTTTATTGGCCTATCTACAATTGTTGCACTGTTTATCCTAATAACAAAAGCAATAATAGTGCGCAATATAATGCGATAGACACAGCATGCAAAAACAAAATTATAACATTAACAAAATAGTGCAGAAATAACACTTTTAACAGCTAGTGGGTAATTATAAAAACGTGTGTTTTAAATAAAATGTTAACATAAATCGGTTGAAGAATTGTGAAGTAGGAGTTTAAGGTAACTATTATTCTGAATTTTCAAGATTTACTTCGATTTCCTCTCATTAGTTCGACAGGAATCAGAAAAATGCTTAGTTGACCTAACTCAAAACAAAAAGAATTAGCGGCTGTTCTCCTTCGAACCGAGGTAGGGCGCGTCGTAGGCGTCCGTCGTAGCGCGTAGCGGCCGACAGTCGTCCGTTGAAAAGAGTTCAACGAGAACCGCAATGTGTGCAGTGTGGCGCTCACGTGAATTTGTTGATATTACTCATTCATGTGCCTTGTGCACTTAAATGTTTATTAAATTATAATCATAACTGGTAATTAAATGTAAATTAAACCATCGGAGTGTTGAAATGTTTGAAAAGTGTTTAATAATTTTACAATGACTTATGAAACTTACTACTACTTACTTTATTTTGTGTTGAAATAACATAATATATTAATGTTATGTTTATGGCAAAAATTTAGAGAAATATCTTACGATATTTTTACTTACATACAATTTGTGTTAGCATTCAAATATAAAACTGGCACCGAATCGTTATGCCTTATTCCAGCTTTTGTTTGTGTTCCAGCCCTTTTATTTTAAACAAATAATCACGTTCTACTATTCCCAAAACCATTTAGTAAGTCCAAATGGTTGAAGAAGAGACCTTTTTGTCTTAAGAAAACAATCCTACTGCCATACGTACCCTACAGATAGGCGTACAATGTACTTCTCGTTGTCTAAATCCTTCTAAAGAACATTATTTTCTTCACATTCCATGATTGTCGCTACTATTCTATATCCGCGGCCGCCGGTTGTTTGTGCCCGAAGCCTTCTGGCGACAGTCACGCGACACCGCGCGCCGGTGTCCGTTACCAATTACCGACGCGAGGGGGCGCCGCTGTGCTCGCTACTTGTTGTACCTACGGAGCGGCATTTTGTGTGGGTGAGTGGCGGTTTGAATTTAAATAGTTGTACAAAATAGTTATGGAAACTGATTCCGATTACTTATTTATTACGCGAAAGGTACCCTAACTTCATACTTTGACACAATTATGTTTTAGGATATTTTTTAAGTAACGATAATAAGTAATCTCAGTCTCAATCTGGCAAAATGTTTACCGGCCTCTATTGACATTGACTGTCGCTGAGATGAGATGCCAGAAAGATTTTGAACATTGTTAATTAGTAAAACTGGCCCTCAGAGATAACTGTTTATCATCAAATGTTATATAGTAAAATAACTTTGTTAAAAAAAAACTAGTTTTACTATTTGCTTCTCTCGGTTATAATGTATCAAGAAACAAGATGATGTTATCAGAACAGCGGCGCGCGGCGTGTGGCGGTGCGGCGCGGCACGGTGCGGTGCTTGCTCGCGGCTGTAAATCCGGCGCGGTGACGTAACGACGGCGTAAATACCGTCCGGCATGGGGGGGGAGTAGTGAGGTAAGAGGAGGGGAAGGTTATTTACTGTTTAATTGCACATCATCTGTTTTAACGAAGTATAAGTACTTGGATAGTAAGACCTAGTCGGAAAATCTAATTCTTGAGTCTGAGGATGTTTTAGTTTCGGGAATGAAGCGGATTTATCTGTCTGCGCGGTTGATGTTGAGCTTGTTTGTCAACCTTGGATGTTGCGGCATTTTTATTATTATTACCATACCAAGCAACAGCTTAATGTTTAATTCACGTATTTAATAAATCGAAGAGATTAAGAAATGAATAATTTAGTATTAACGGATATAAAATGTGTTCTGCTATAGTTACTATTAGTTTATGAGATTGTTGCAAAATAGGGGTTATTAAGATATGAGTGTGGCGTAGGATCCGAGCCGAAGGCAAGCTTTGTCATAGTACTACACGAGTGTTATAATATCTGTTTCATTCACTACTTTTTGTAAACTCATTAAACTTATTTTTTTATGAATAAAATAGGTAATTGTTATCTTAAAGTATGAAACTCACAAGTTGCCTGTAGTTTATGCATAGATTTGGACCGAAAAATATATTGTATAAGTTTATTTGTATTTTTATATCTCAGTTTGGGTAAGAAGTGATAGAGAAGATATTAATCTACATGAGTTACGTTGCTCAGGCTCATCAGCTATCAGCTGTTGCAGCGACGAGGATGCAACTAAAACATTTGAATAGAAAATTCTGTGTTGAGCTGTGTTTTAACACAACAATAGTAAAATACATTTATGATTCCATAATCGGAACTTTACGATATGGAAGTAAATTAACATTATTTATTGTATTACTGTAATTAATAATGAGAAACTAATTTTCTTACCAATGAAGGCACCGCAACAGTAGACCTCGTCGTCACAACAGAGCCGCCTGCACGTGACATCCGCCGACTCCTCTATGACTCCACAATATTGGCAGCCATACATTTAAAGCCCCCTTCTCCGTCTGTTTCTTTTGACTAATGACCTCCGCTCGTCCCTCTAGATTAAAAAATAAATGGCAGTGCTCCTGAGCGCTTACTCGCGACACAATAATGTACCTCCACATTACCTATGACACGAGTATATCGCTCACTTCTGCTGCAGGGCTGCCCACGCCACGGAAATGAGCTTAAATGTAGATCGTATTTTAGCAGAAACAAATGTAACTTACTTCAGCACTTTAACTTCAAATTTGACAAACAACAACCTTAGCAAATGAGTTGTGTTGATGCTTGGTTTAGCATTGGATTTTTAAGATAAAAGCTTAGATGTTTATTTCATAAGAAACCTTGTTGTTATCTTATTCTACTGGTACATCTTTTATGTTCCGCACAAATTAATATAAATATTTTCTATTTCTGTTTTAAACTTTTATTGATAGAATGACAAGTGCCTATATTTTGACTTATTGAGTTGAGTGGTCGCAGGCAGCCCTACATTATGACAGTGAGAGTATATTGGCCACATAGAGGACGTTTAATTCGGCTAATGGCGGCGCGGGAGGCGACGCGCCGCGACGCTCACTTGTTCAGCGGCCGGCTATTACACAAATTGTGCGACACTGAGCTCTCGCGGGTTAGGATTCGATACAGTTGTTGACAACAAGCGAGGCTCACATGTTACATTAGAAAATAATGCTAAGCGTGGTACTAGATTCTATTCCCAGGTCGGGCAAAAAGTGTATTTCGATTTTTTCCATTAGGAATTTCTCAGTAGTAGCCTGGAGTTTGGAAGAAGGTGGTACGACGCTCCCGTGCACCGGAGAGCACGTAAAGCCATTGGAGCAGGAGCGCCTGATCACTCTCTGATCGAGTCGGATTGCCGTCCCATCGGTACGCAGGACATACACACTTGTGTACTGTCCTGCGTACTTGGTTAGTCTCTATTGAGATTGTCCGCAGTGACAAAAATTCTATCGGGAGATGTTATCATCGTTTGTTATCAGAAAGTGTTGCTCTTTCTAGTTACATCATAATAAACAGCCGCACCGCTCACTGTAAGTAATAGCGCGACACGTCCCGCGCTAACTCGACTGTTGATTGACGCGTATGTCGTTACAGCGATTGATTCCCTCCCTAGGCATGGACAACACTAGCCGTGACGTCACGCACCGGAGGCTGCGAGCTACGCACTCGATTGATATTAAGTGGTCGTTGTCAACATTACTATGATAAAACTAAATTTTTATCTGCTGTGAGTATTTTGGTTTGCCTATAGACAATGGCTTCTTCACTGCAATTTTTCATTCATAATATAAAGTACTAACGGTGATGTGTCATAATCACGGTAACCTATAGAGGTCGCAAGTGCGACTCTTTAGCGTGCGGTTCTGAGTTCGATTCCAAGTTTGAACAAACTCTTACCTAGTTTTTCTTGAGACATTTCTCAGTAGGTAGCATGTACAGGACGACATTACGTTGGGTGTGCACCCAGGTATGTGGTCCGGCACTAAGCTCGCCACCATTCGTTACTGGGAACATAAGAACTTGAACATAGCTGACGATCACAGGCGTGATGTTTTGTTACTTTGCGTGCAATCTGTGCTTTGCGTGTAGTTTAACACGTAGCGTGTTCAGTCTGTAGTTCACGTAGTCGGCGCGCGTCCGCTACAGACGTCTACTGAACTCCAATAATGTTAAGAAGACACAGACAGAGGGGACTATTAATCCCTTCAGTACGGAGCTGCGGGTATCCGTGAAACACGCGATATTTCACGTTCACTATAAAATTGAATAATATTTCATGGTGAATGCTGCGTGCTATTTGCTCGGGACGGGATGATATCCTAAAAGGTTTCACAAAGAGGTCGTCGGCAGAGAGCGCGGTGTGCCGGGTGACGGGGCGGCGGGGCGGCGGGGGGAGGGGGGCGGCGGAGGAGGCGCGGTGCAAATGCGCATCTCACGAGATGAGCCGCTTGAATATGCCTCAGTTATGCAAGGCGCCCGCTGCTGCACTAGTGTGGAGGAGGCTCTTGTGAATTCTTTCTGTGAAATCTTGGCTATTCAGTTACAAAACCAATTGAGTGTTTTATTAAGAAAAATGTTGGAAATATGACTGACTGAATTGTACTGTTTTCAGTCCAGGTCATAGTTAAGATGCTATTAAAATAATATTGTTAACGTGTAATGAACAAGCATATTATTATTAATATTTACGATAATATGCGGTTTAATTAACAGCACACACCATAGGTTTACTTAAAATTACGTAACTTGTAATTACACAAATTGAAACGATTTGTTTTATCATTGTTACCTTCATTATAAATACAATTAAAAACGATAATTGGAAATCAACAAAGTGTTTTAGTCAATTAGCCGCCATTTGATTTTCATCGATAAATAATTAATTTATATACCCGCAGCATGTTTATTAACATACAAACATTTGTTAATTTTATTTCTGACCCACAGCGTTGTACAAGCTGTCACCCTCATCATCAGCTGACAGACTTTGAATGCTGGACATCTTCCTCTCAGCAAGTTAGGTACCAGTAAATAAATATACAAGCCTTTGTCATATCTGTTAGCCAGTTAAGCAAGCCAGGTGTGTGAGTGGCGTGTCTCGTGAGAGGCGACGTTTTGTTGCTACGGCGCTACGGCGCTACGCTGCTGCAGCGCTACGCCGCTACGCGCTACGAGGCAGAGGTCGCGATCCGGAGTCAAGCCATTTGTTGCTATTGTGTGCATATGTGAATATTTAAAAATATGCTTCTCTGATACATGTGTGGGCATTCCTTATGCCAAGTGTAATAGAGCCGGCGGGAATAGAAATAACTGATAGCGAGACGTTTTTCGAAAACATTTTCTTTATGAAACAGCGTTTGTAAAGTGAGCCGTTTGAGAAATGTACAAGCGCGAGGTGCACGTGAAATATTGTGTTTCTATTATTTATTGGTGAAATATTGTCCTTGCATCGAACGTAGTGTGACCATGTTTCACGGCATTGTTATGTTTCTTTTACAACGACTCGCAAAATAAAATAGTACTTACAAGTGAATAATGTGTGTGTCTACATTCTATAATAGTTTTATTGTCATTATTCTGTGTGTTACCTATTATATAAGACAGTAAATGCAGTAAAATGCTGATTATATTAATATTATTACTGTACAACAAAGTAGTAACATTTTCTCGTAACAATTTTGATAAAGTTGTCATTAGCACAAATAGTAACTCATAAATAACTCACATATTCTGTTAGCGCCACACTGAGCGTCCAATTAGTGTCAATGTGTGTTCACATTCGCCGCACACTCGCGCGGGTTGCGCCGCGGACGGAGTCATGGGTCATACGTTATGAATTTCTAGCATTAAGTTCAATTCACACACAAATAACTGGAAGACAGTCATTCATCCGTCAAAAATGTCACTTTCAAAATTGTTAAAGTTTGAGTTCGCTAATAATAAAGAGTTCTTGATACACAGTAGTCCACCCTGCACCCCGACAGAGCTTCTTTACAAATATTTCACGTCGAGTAGATATTATTATCACGTTGTACACAGTGATGCAGCGCTACCAGCATCCCTCCCGTTATCTCCCAACATCAATTACACCTCTAATCCGCTGCAGCGGTGCATGCGGCCGCTGCACGCTGCGGCAAGCGGCCGACAGATACCGTATCGCGTGGAAGTGGGAACAAGCGGCCGATGCATCGCGCTGCGAGATGTACTTTATTAAATCTTGAGCTTGGACTTGATGCTTTAGCAGTGCATTAAGTGCAGCGGTGAAGTGCTCGCCTTTTGTGCTCGCGAGGCCTTCATGCACTTACACTATAATGTTGAGGTGAAGAGACAAGCGCGGCGGGCGCGGGTCGCGGGTCGCGGGTCGACTCCGCGCGGGATATGTTCTAGTAGACAGGTTTGTGGTAAGATTATCACACAAACAAACTACAACACAATTTGTTAGATGTGGCCAACGATAACTTTTATTATCATCTCTTACCTAATAAACTGCCGTTTTGTTCAGAACTTTTGATTGTGCATAAAACGGTAAAATGACTCCTCACTGGCACTGTAAGGGCTTCACATTTAAAACATTAAAAAACAAAATACAGTTCTGCGCTACTTAAAGCACTTTCGCACGAAATGTTTAATAAGCTGAAGTAATAAATAACTTGAAGCGCAACTTTACATTCAACCTGTTAATGTACATTCATTGCTTCCATATATTTGCGCTGGAGGTGCGCTGTTAAACGCTCAACGAAATAAACTAGCTCCACTGAAACTAACTGAGTTTTTGTAAAAACATTTGTTCATGGAGTGCCGCTGAAAAATTGTGAAAGAAGGTTTACTTTGAATAAAGTGAACTCCCACCAAACGTATCTAAACCTGAGATAAGTAGATATTCGTATCTGCACACCGGAATGTAATACTGTCATTTTTAGTATTACATAGTACAGGAAAATACTACGCACCCCTAATTATTTAACTATTGGTTGATAAATAACTATTCGCTGTGCAACATATATTGCAACTAAAATATAACCATTCTATTCGTAAGTTACCGTACTGTACTCACACAGCAACCATAGTATTCTTCGCTCACATTACGCGAAGTGGTATTTCTGTGATTCACTATATTGTCTCAACAGTTAACCCTAGGTATGCGCGGCGCGTGTAGGCGCGGGCCACATCCGCGGCGTGCGGCGTCCGGCCGCGCGTTCCCGCCGGTCCGGCCCCGTCCGCCGCCGCCGGCGCGTGGCACACTGCGCCCGGTGAGCTAATGTTTCCGCGTCTAGTTTAGCGCTGAATACGACACAACAAACAGACGAATACGCTAATTACTAACAATTCAAATAAAACGGCTGGTGCCTACATTGTTATACTTGGCTTTGAGTATGTTTGTGACTGCACTTTTATATAATTGTAGACGTTTTGAAGGGCTTTTGTTCCTAGTATGATACACCCTACAGTTGATATACCCTGTAATTAAGCTGTTTCTCAAGTGAAAATCGAAAAATAATGTTACTTGTAGGTACTTACAAAATTTTGTCCTGATTTTTAACAAAAATACAATATAAATAACAAAATGTGAAGTAAAAAAGAAACTATTTTTATATTTCCTTAAAACAATAGTATTTTACAAAGGCCCAAATTGATCCTCTGGTAGTCACAGAGGCGCGGAGTAGTGAGGACAAAGTGCACGTAATTTATGGGCCACGCGGGAAATTAGGGGCGCGCACCCGCCGCGGCAGCGCGGTCGCACGGACGCGGCCGCGCGGCGGCGCCAGGGCTTGCCGCCACTATTAGTGACGATCGTCCTAGCGGCTATTAAATTCTTCTGTTGTTGATGATATAATTCTTTCTGCTTTCTTGTATGTCTTCGTATCTCCTAGCAGTAGACTGGCTCGCTCGTTACTCAGTCCTTCTAACTACGCTGACTACGCCGGTGTAGGTATTGTAAAAGAGTTAAATCATTACGTTTGTGTTCACCGACATTTATCATTACTCTCATTACGTAATGATTGGTTCGCGTGTAACCGACCTAGCGCCCGTCACGCGACGTTCAGACAGAATTGAATTAATTTCAACACTAATTAATTTTATTAACATATATTATATTTCTTAAACTCGTATCTAGATGCTATGATATTTCTAAGGTTTTGTCAAGCTCTGTGCTTCTAATTTGTCGAAGAAGTAATTAATATTCACGAATACATCCACCTAATCCTAGGTACATATATCTAATTTGATTCGCTTTAACACAACTAAGCCGGCTGTTTCTTTCCCTATTTTTTTGGCAGAATATTCGAAACAATATTATCACTCATATAATATCTGTATCTGTATACCTACCTTTATCGAATGTAATAAATAATTATAATTTCTAAGTAGAATTTATTAATATCAGGCACGATAACATAATTTTCTTTGATTATTTATAATTGTAAAAACACGGCGCATAATATAATAATAGATTATACTAGTCCTTACTTAAATATGATTCAAGCAAATATACCTAACATATAGCTGGAGTAGCTGGGCAGATAGCCGTCTGAAGCTCTGTGAACGAAGCGCTCCTAAATTTTAAAAAGCAAACATCTATCACAGAAACAATAGTACGTAGTGCACGGTACAAGTCAAAATCCGCGGCCGCGCGCTTCGGATTCCACAATAGCAAACGCGCCGGGAAAATACATCGGGATCCCGTCGCAATCCCGGGCAGCCCGGGATTCCTGGCGCGCTTCACCCAACGCTGCAATACACCCAATGAATTGCTGATTGTGCTCTTACTGTATTTAGTGGTTTATTAAGCAGTAGCTGCAGCCTCCGCTTGGAATCGAACGCTGCGGCGCGGGTAGTTTGTTACGAGTCGCTGCCATTCATTGTTGCTCACTTGTGTGGCGAGGTTGTTCATAGTTCTGTATTTAAATATAAACGGATGTTCTGTCTGTATGTACCTATTGAGTTGTATCACGTTACTAGCATGTTTCGATAAATAAGCGTATTAATAAATAATTGAACTCAGGAGGCCTCACTCAGAAGTCGCCCTTGCGACCGCGAGACCAAAGTGGCAGTCAAAATAAACGAAACAATGGATTTATTTCCAAACTTGAATAATGCGCTTCAATTCGTGGCCGAGATGGCGCACATTTTACAAATCTTTCGTTTGGAACAAGCTGACCATTATATTTGTGTCTACAAATCAACAATATATATTCAGCAATAAAACAAAAAGAAAAGCCACTAAAAATAAATCGTTCAATTTGTTCAACAATCCAAAACCACGTGATTGGATCCGAACCCCGATCGTTTTATGTCTGTTTGCTGTAATGTGTGTGTGGCCGGCCGGCGATATATTACATTGCGTTTGTTAAAGGCAAGCAGGCTGGACAGCGCCGCCGGGAACATATTAGTTTTCAATATTTAATATAGCGGTGGATCCCGCGCCGCGTCCCGCTGTCCGCTGACGCGCGCCGCCGCAGCACTAACCAGCGCTGTTTACGCGCAGGTGGTGTTGTTATGTAAACTTCTGACCGACTTTATTGTACCTGAATAACTTATGTGTTCTGTATCGGTCGCGCCTCACGTCTTGTTCACTACGTACGTGTTGGTGAGCTGTTAGAATGATTTGTTACTTTTGTTAAGTCACTCTACAGTAATAATGTATACAATCATCTGATCGATGTAATTGTTTCATGTTAATCTGACAGTAAAAAGCAACATTTTATACATATTATTTTTCGCTTACTATTCATTTCAATATTTTTCCTATTAAAAGTTTCTCCAATCTAATTAGTGTACACTTTACCTCATCTGAGAATCGAAATCGTTCTTCCTGTAAATAAACACGTTTTGTACGCTACATCAGTGCAACAGTTTCAAACTAGTATAAAACTGCCATGTTTAAGGTAAATACACACAAGAGTACAATAAATATATCGGAGATGTCCCTCCCCCCCAACACCCCCTATGTGCCCGGAAAGTTATAGTAACGTTCAAACGCAATATGTTCAGCATAGCAACTCAGGTACAAAAATGCATACATACATTTACTCCTTACCGCTCCTTACGGCTCCTTACTCGATGTTTAAACATTCCGATCCCGTCACACAACTCCAACTTAACTTCGCGAATGTGTAATGCACTCTAAAGACTTGACAAACTTCAAATACCACTGATCGATTCAACTACAAACCTTGTTCCCCCGAGTTAAGGAGTGTAGCGTCTGCATTAATAGCATGAAAGGCACCTTGTATTCGTAAGGTGAACGTCAGTTTTTCTCAGTGAGCGTACGCGAATGTTTCAAGCATTTACGTGTAGTTTTATATTGTTCTGTAAGCTGTGACGTGTAGCAGTTGCACGTAACACGTAAGTGACGAAGCCACATACAGACGAACTAGCAACTTACTCATCTTTAAGCTAGGTAGAATATTAACGATTGCAGCTCAGGAGTTTATAAAAAGTTAAAGGTAAAAATAAATATCTTAATATAATATCTTTCTGAGACCTGGAACTACCATTACAGTCTTAACTTCCTCTATACAAAAGATAATGTCGTAAATGGCGGTTCGCAGACGATAAGACCAATCGTTGATGAGGCTGATATTATGTTCCAGATAATCCTATTACAATTCACCTTTACCGACCACCCCTGAATAATTAAAACACCCTCCAACTAACGTGATCTAATTAAAGATTTCCTCAAAACTAAGTAGTCCCAATCACAAAACTTCGGCCTCCTCGCCATAAATAACTAGGAGCGGCACCAACCAATCATTTTAAGACCAGTTTCCTGTCCCCGTTTGAGACGCAGCCTCGAGATGAAACAGAGTAATGAACACAAAAATACGAAGAAATAGCGGGAAGTTAATAGAGCCGTGTGTGGTTACAAATGGGGCGGAGTCGTGCAGCAGTCGCTCCGTTGTCGTGTCGCGTCGCGTCGCGGATGGTTCGCGTCGTTTGATTGCTGAACATATCTCGTGCCGCGGGCGAAGATATACGGTAGTATACAGTGTCGCGATGCGCTCCGTGTCCCTTACAGCTAGGTAACCAAACCAGAGCTGCGCGTTTGTTTGAATGTTTGTCCGTATTTGTGTTGTAGTTGATAGTCTTTCAATATCGTTGCTTCGGCGCACATTCACAAACGTGAAGCTCTTATTTCGTTGTGCTGAATAGGGTTATTAAATTTAGTTGGATGTCTGATGTCAAAGTCAAAATCAAAATTATTTATTTGCATTAAATGTGGTATGTACAAAGATGGAAAATAAATAAAAGTTCAGACACATTTCGCCATAAAAATGGCATGCAAACATAAATAGTACCTAAGTAACGACCAATTCGTTATAAATAGTTATAATGCATTACGGTAGTGATAAGATTTACAATTGGACTTTTTGAGGAATTCAGCTACGGAATAAAAACTGTGTGAAATAAGCCATTTTTTTAAAACTTTGCAATTTTTTTTATAAGGAAGTTCAGTAATATTCTTTGGTAAAGAGTTTAAGATAAGAGGAGCCATATAAATACAATTACGTCTGTATAGTTCAATCCTAGGTACCGGCATTTTTAATAGAAACTGTGCAACTGTGCGTTTATTTTTATTTTTATTGGGTTCAAAAAGTGAAAAATTAGTTTTGACAAATTTAGCGATTTCATATATATACATACAAGGAACTGTAAGAAGGTTGTTTGACTTAAATACTGGTCTGCAAGAATCAGTCCAGTCCATATTAAAAATTGAGCGTATGCATTTTGTATGTATTATGATATGATATTACGAGTATATATTATTCTACCTGTTACAGACCAAGATACTAGCTTAGATTTTTAGACTATAATCTATAGTCAAAACATCTAAGCTACCTACCAAGGTTACCGTACTTACCTACGTTAATATGTCATAGTTCATTCCGTAGCCGCTGCGTGCACGCTCGTGTTACATCCCCGTATAGTAGTGATCCTCAGCGGCGTCACTAAATATTATGACATTTGTCGGTGTCTCAGCGAGCAAAAGGAATGCCGCGCCATGTTTACGGTCTCTTAATAGTTTCAGTATTGTACTATTTGTGTTGCATTAAAGACAAACCTTTACCTACCGTATTTTTTTATTAAATTTTTTATAAATACGTAATTATGTGATGATCGTGATACGTAAATATGTGAGTGTGACGTATTTAGAAGGGAATGACGTCAGTTTAGTTTAAAACTGTAACAAGACCCGTGTTATTGTATAAAGAGACAAGCCATGAAAGATTCTCCACAGTAGTGTAGCAACAATTCCACGTAATGTATGTACAAGTGTCCGGCCACCCGGACAGTCGGACGCGCGGGCCTCATCCGCGGACAAATGGCGGCACATTTGACTTCGCATACCGGCACATGATTAACTTGGCTCGCTAAGACGTCCGGCTAATAAAATAACATTCTTTATTACGTATGTTACGTTGTGTGCCCTGTTGTTAAGACGAACTAGAAGTTTGGAAAGTTAGGTTACACGTGCACTGATGCGGCTGCGACCGCGCTCCGGCTGCCCGCATGCGACTGATATATACCTACTTGAATTTAGTATGCAGCAACGTACGACGTGACACGCACGACATGCGCTTCTAAATACTAACGATCCTATGCATGATCAGACTGCGCAAACGCTGGAGTTCTATTTCACACAGTTCAACGTTCTAGCGCGTACAGTAAATGTATAAATGTTTTACCCTACAATCCGTCGAAGACTCTATTTAAACTTACGGCGCGACATTCATTTTCGCTTTTCACCTGTCGGCAAATGCGTACAGCAGGTCATCGGTCTCAGGAAGGTTACATGCGCCACAATTTGGGGTCCAAATTTTAGCACAGTTTTGTTTTCATTAATTATCTTCTAGACGCGTCCATTTATAATTTAGTATTGTCGCCTTCACCACACAGATGTAACGGACCTTCTACATACATTTAACAAAACAACAATTTTCTTTTCCCACATCGACACCATCACCGCTAAATAAATATAATGAAGTAAGTCAATATATATGCAACAGTTATTGCAATGTATTCTTTGTCTTCCATTTGCTACGGTCGTTAATGTCCTCTCGTTAATTTCGACTGACCTGGAATCGAATCTCATTTTATATCGTCGATGTGACGGTACGTATATTGCGTTATTCCAGCATATCGTACGTGCGACCTACACATCAAGGAGATAGGCAGAGAAGGTCCACTTTCAATATTCTAGTCTTTTTCTACTTTGACGGAAGTTATTTAGGTTATTATTATTTTGTGATTTTTTTAATTTTTTTCTTCTTTGCATCTGCTATCTTCATCACCTTTGGCTGACTAGTAGAGAATGCCTAAAGAATTAATTTCGCCTTAGTACGTTTTCTAGTATGAAGATTACATAAATAAAAGTCTTTCCAGATACAGATCTAAAAAGACTAAACACCACCTTCTTCTCTTACATCGCCTCAAACTATCGTGATGTAGGCGTCTTTATATTGTAAGCTAGCAGACAGTGGGTCTGTCAGCTAGGTATCTGCGGGCCTGTCAGGGTGCTTTCGATGTACGTTTCGTCACTCGTGGAGAGCATATTAATGTATACAGTTTACCACTTAGCCCCCCCCTTTTTAACAACATTCTTGGCAACCCTATTTCAAGTAGTATATTATTAAATACTTTCACGATGATTGGTGAGAGACAAGTGGCTGCTACTCGTAACAGCGTGGTTGTGTGATGCTCTCTGAAGCATGAAGAGGTTCTGAGTGCAGCTAAGTGTCGCTGCAAATGAGTCTTCTGCACCTGCTCATGAAGCAAGCGAGTGGTGTCCGCATTCCCGGTGACGTCACTCGTCCGCGTAATGATTAATGAGTGGAATCAGCGCCATCTCTAGGCGAGAGCGCGCAACTCCGCGCGCCGCACTGCCGCACAAATGCCGGCGAGCATTTATCTCCCAAATGCACCGTTTAATTCACTACCGGACCGCTAACCGTGTTTAAACCCGATACACGCTTCGGTTACCCCTCTCTCTCTAATATCGTATGATAGAAAAGGACAGAATGATTGATAGGATTTAATGAGGTGCGGTGAAGTAACGAGGTGCTATGAATGATTGATTAGAGTATTGAGCAAGTTATACTGTTATAGGTGGGAGTAATTAGGTGTCCGGTCGAGCTGCGGCTGAGCGGCGGCGCTCTGCGGAGCTGCGCCTAGCGGTAGCGGATATGGAAATGTTCTGATTGCTTTCTGTATTGCTGCATACAATTAAAGTCTTAAGATCGCTGCACACCACCATCACCATTGTATCTCGACTGGTATCACTTTCCCGGAGAGTACTGAGCATTTGTTGATTTATTTAGTTAATTATTATTTGAAGTATAGCACTTTTTGTAAAACCGACTGGGATTATGGTTTTGGTTGCTTTATAATCATTTTTAGTATAGGAACTATATAAATAATCATACCCAATTCTAGGCACTGTAATGGCAACCTTCAGTTATTTATTACAAAAAATAAAACATAATTTCTACTCCTTTTTAATCGGCAATCTTTTTGTTACTACTATTAAAAATGCGTTTGGATGGATGAATGTTTGTGACTCAATCATACCAGAATGGCTGAACGTATCTGGATAAATTTAGCACAGAGATAGTCTATATTCTGGAATAGCACATAGGCTTTTTTATCCTGGAAAATTTACGGTTCCCGTGGATATCACTCTAGAATCAACGAAAAAGAAGCGAGTGAGTCAATAAAAACAGTTCATGCTGCTGTCGCGGGGCCAAACACTTAACACAACTGTGACAAAATTTGGCCGTACCTACTTCAAAATTGACACTAGTGCGGCTCATCAGATGCACTCGACCCTACAGCAATTTATGAAAACGTAAACGTTATGAAGTAGTGAATGTACTTAGTGTACAGTGCTGAATATTGTGCACTTGTCTCTGTCAGGTAGAGAGAGAGAGCACATTTGACATAACTAATGGCTCGGTCGGTAATCCGCTGCACTATAATGTGGTTAGCATTTTATTTTTATTATAACTGCTGGAGAGAAATCCTTGCTATAGTTCTGGTATTCTTGATTCTTCTGGTGATCTTGATTTATACACTGACTAGAAAGTATAAAAAGAAGACTATGCATTTTTACCTCCATGTGAAAAGGCGTGCGTTTATGTATGTATGTTCTTTCTACAAACTGTTGCGTGCTGAATAAATGTGTCGCGACAGAGAACTGCGTGTTGTCACCCGATCCAACGATTGTTATCAATGAAGTACACTCAATGACTTTCAAATATCTAATTGTAGTCACGAAGGCAGAACCTATTAGCGAAGAGGTCATAGACGAGATATTTTATTCTCTAGATATTGTTTGAAAACAGACAACGTTATAATCAATATGATGTATACTCTTCCTCAATTTTGAACCTTACACTGATATGAATGCAATGCTATGAGCAGTCGGCAACTGTCCTCTATGTATAGAAACATGCGCTAGGTATTGGCGCTATCGTCAGCTTAGCAGACGGGTTCGGATCGCAATATGATGGATGCATCACAATGGACCGGCACTCCTCGGTGGTGCTCGATACTGTTTGTTGTAAATACAGATGTTGTTACCGTTGCGGAGCGCTCGTGACATAGATACCGGGGGTCGGCGTGTAGAGATTAGTAATATTCTATGGATTCATGTAGTAGTAACCCGATGAAATCTGATATGCTAATCTTTCATATATACAGATATTAGTGATTGGTCGAATAGTCACATTACTCAGATTCATTAGTAATCCTTTTGAGTCTTTTCAGAATAGTTCGGATTCATTTTTTGTGAAGTAAACAACAAAACGAATGTGAGGCGTGTGGAATACGACACCGATTCATTATATTTCTTAGGTTCTAGGTATTACAAATACTTAAATTTTAGTTAAATATAATACTGCTAATTTTTTAATACCGACAACTAGTATTGAGCCATCTTTGCACAGATAGTGTCTAGCTATAATGTACGTTGATTTTTAACAATATCCAGTAAAACATATAAAAGCCAGTCATTACACTTGAACGTAAGTGAGTAAGGTAGCTTTTGTACCAGATGTCTGAGAAAGGGTCCGCTATTAAAGATAACAAATAGGTACGTATATATTAGGTACAATTTCAAATAATACCACGAACAAAAGTCCTTATAAAAAAGAAAATTCATGAAAACAAAATTCAAACCGCGCTGTTAAACCTATCCGCTTGTGCACGAGTGCTCTCCGCGCGTACTAAGCACCCGGAACAGAAAGTATCTAATAATCCTCGCTCTCACATAATTGGGTGGCGTGAGGGTATGATGGTGGCGATTTATAAGAGCGGCGTAAATAAAGTGTAGTGCAAATCCAGGCTCCGGTGTAAGTAGATGCAGATTTTACACCGGCTGCCGGCGGCGGGTGATCTATCACTAGCGCCCGGGTGAGCCGGAGCCGCCGCTAGAGCAGCGGGCGCCCGGGCGGACCGCGGGCTCGGCTGGCTGAGCAATATTGACGCCGTGTGGCGGTCGATTACGTTTGAATAGTGCTCCATGATTTTATTTCACATTTTTGAGATGGATGACCTTAAAAGTGTAAAAGTATTACGTGAAGTAGGTACTAAAAAGTTTTGATGACGGGCGAATGCACACGGCATGCAGGATTTGAAAATAACTGTTGTACCTGCATTTTATTACAAGATTATCAGAGAGTCGAGCTCGTATACCTATAACACCCCGCTGCTCTCATGGCCCGCCGGTACACGGGAGCTTACCGGGGTTTAATAAATGCCCTGTCTTTGCTTTGCTTTATAATTTCTCGTGAAAATAAGGTGTCTATGAGACTGAGACACCGGAAATGAAACGGAACGGCCCAATGAAACGGAACTTTTAATTTTACTCATTTTATTTGTTAATAAAAATAGCTCCTTTATACCCTAAACTTGAAGATGTAAATGGTGCTGCGGCATTTTAGGGTTCCGAGGTGAAGAAACTGTAATGTTTATTTTCCGCAGCAATTTCTGAAAACATTCTTTGCAACGGAAAGTTTCAAAAAGCGAGAAAACTACTTACATGTAAGTAAGAAAACTAACTAGATAGTATTTGTCTTATAGAATTAGAATTTATGCAGTGTATGTTTACAAGTCTTAAGATGTTGTTGCATGAAAACCATGAATTATTAATTTTATGATGAACTCGTGGTACAGTGTAGGTACCTAAGTAGTGGTAACACTTCGTAACTGTTAGATCCAACAGTCACCGACTGTCGACGTCGAGTCTAAGCGCTCGCACTATTCTCTTCTAATAACGTATTGATTGTTGACATTCATATTTGCAGACTGATCATCAACTATTCGTAAAAATGATTTATACCTATTTAAAATACCATTTCGTAAGACATTGTAGGGAGCCCGGTAATTATTGATGCTTTATTGATAGATATGAACTGATAGTAATGAGCTGGATCGAATAGTCCGCGACTCATCTGGAAGCTAATAAAAAGTCCATTAGAAGCGAATGTTTGATCAGTGAACGATGAATATTTGAGAAGCTCGCGACAGGCTCGTTGTGCCTAAATATGATTGTTGTCTTCTCGGAAATAAAATCTCTGGAGGTGTATTAAAAATGTAGCATCATTAAAAATTTCTTTTCTTGGGGCGTGAGAGGGTGCGGGGGGTGTAGCGGGGAGGGAGAGGGGTTTCACCTTAAAAAACCGGTTAAATATGAACGCTCTCGCACGCTCAGTGTTCTCAGAGAACATTCAGTGACTTCGCCGCGCGCCGGCTGAGGGGAGACTTTAAGTTTTTTAAATTGTCTCTGTTGTCTTACACAAACTGTTTAGCTGTTTTATATCTTTGAGTGTTCTTATTTTTATTTTGTATTTCACATCGAATAAACTTCTAAATATTGGTGCAGGCATCACAGCTATTTTATTATTAATGTTAAGTACCTACAACTGAATACGACGACACAATTTGTAGGGTGGTGAGCATTGACTTGGGTGTTACGGGTCTGATACCCACTCGGAACAAATATTTTGTTGGCCGGCAGACCAAGTGCCGGATATTTGTGTCTTTGTAAGTAAAGTCCTATTTACTTACTTTAATACAATATTGAAGGCACACAAAGACATGAAAACACTTTTTAATAACAATTTGGGCTGCATAAAAGCAGCACAATCTCGCAGACGGCGCCGCGGCGCGCGCCTCTCTCGGCGCCGGCAAGTGAGAGGAAAAAGCTAATTTCCCTTCGCATTATAAATTCATGGACTCTTTGTGTTGCCCAAAATAACTTGTTTGTTTCGACATCCAAGTTTTTTCCGGCGGGCAAAGTCCGACATGTAATTGCTAGCTGCCTGATCCCCGGTCAAATTTACCTCCGCGCAGGCTCGGATTTATGCGAATATTTAATGCCTAGGGAAGTTATTAGGTGGCGATCGTGCACCTCGTGTTGTGGAGCTTCAGCAGACGGTCGATGTTGTGTTGAAAAAAAAATGCAATTGTTGTAATTTAATCACTTCTTTTTAAACATATTATTATATTGCTCTAAGGGCTAGACAATAATATTTCTTCTTATTTGTGTCAATAGATTACTCTTTATTTATATAAATTTGACTACCGGCTTCGAATGTCGTCTCGTCCACATGGCTGTACTTACTGCTAATAATATGCTCAAGATTGTAGACTCGCTACGCCGTAGCCAGCCTACGGCGTAGCACAGGTGCTGGTAAAGAATCCGCAGATATTTCCCGCTTGTTCCGCCAGCGGAGGAGCAGCGGCTCGTTACGTTCAGCCGCACGTACATTAACAGGCAGTAAGTTATATCGGAGGCTTCGCTCGCGGCGCTCGAACAAGACAATGCTTTTAGCCGCCGCCTCCCACTTGTAGCCGATTTGTCCTCCAATCGACACCAGTTCGCCTCTAAGTGGAAAAGTGCTTCAAGTCTGAGTGGCTTACTAGTGTCGGAGGCTCGTAGGGCAACAATGAGAGCGACATACTTCCACATTTGTTGTGTCGCGTGTGACCTACACTGCAGCTCACTCTCACTTGTTTTGAAGTAGGACTCTGTGTGGTCGAGTTACTGACAGCGATGCATGCGGCGAATGTCTTCGGAAATATTCGTTAATAGAAATGCCTTCACGCGACTGATGCACTGTATGTTTTAGCAAATCTAAAGTAAGCCTTTAGTGAGTAATACTGATTGTATAGTATTAAGTGTGACTTATCTTGCGGTGAGCATGCGCCGCAGAAAGTATCGCGGAGTGTGCGCTGACCATTAGGCCGCGCGTTACGACGCACCGACAGACAGCGCTGAGGGGCGATACCGATGACCTGATGGAGGCACACACAGCGGCTCAACAGAACACTGTTCATTGTTCATACATTGCCTTCTATTCATTTGGAACAGTCTCAACAGCCATAATCACTGAAACTTCATCGAATTAAGAGCTAATTATATTTCTAAGAAGTTGTAAAATGAATTAATTAACTGTGAAACTTGAGTAGAAAGCGAAGAAGTCTCACTAAATACGTAACATATGATTGTGCTACGCCGTAGACGCCTACGCCGTAGCCAATTTCGTAGGCACACTTAACTCCATTTTTCACACCCTCATTGTGCCACCGGAGTGTTTCAGCAAACAGAACTAAAACATGACACCCATTACGCGGCGCGTCCGGCCCCAATCCCCCATAACGCCGGGATAACTGCCGTGAAATTTGTATAAATTATATAAACTATCCGCCACCGTGCCGGTGCCGGGCCGGCCGCGGTCGCGTGCCGCGCAATTTGCGAGCCTGTAAATCAGGCCCTTACATGTCCAGGCTTAAGAATTTACTTTAATGGTCATTGTGACCTTTAAGTTTCACTGATTATGTCGGCTGTTTACAGTTTTTTGGTCAATCTTAATGCGATGGCTACAACGTCATCGCAGTTGTGTCGAAAACGGAATCTAAACGAAATCACGGATGTTATCCTAAAAGCTGTTAATTTTGATATATTAGCTCCATGGCAGATGAGATGTGGAGTGAAAGAACCACTGATTGTAGACCAAGACGGAGGTGGCAGAAGAGAAGGATTAGGGACGTCGATGCCCAGCAGTGAGACTAAACAGGATGGGTGAATAGTTGAAAACGTGAAGAAAGTAAAATAACGGTGCTATTCTGAAATTGGACTATGAAAATTGTTTGTACTTTTATAAAAGTTATCATAACATGATTATATTTTCTCTTTTTATGTTTTTTTGCAACAAATGATGATTGCTTGTGTCACATAAAGGAGAACGGGCAAGTTTGTACGGGCAGTCCCAAGTGCTGTACTCATTAGTTGTAACACTTCATGAACTTGATAGCTTTACTTTATTGTATGACCCCAATAGTACGACACGTGCAAAGGAAACTTTGAATAGTTTTTTGTACATTTAAATAGAAAATATCTTTATGCATCTTCAAAGATTATTCTTGACTCGTGCATTCTATAACACTATCATTTTAAAGGTCGTAATAATAGCGTTACTTTATTGCAACAACACGGGATAGGGCCTGCCATTCTCCTTTAGAAAAAACAAATCATCGCTATGAATAAAACTGACGTCGATTAAATTCAAGCATTCATATTCATGTAAGCATGTAGTCAAAAGCTTAATTTATTACAAAGAAAATAATTATAAAATAACAAGAACATGACGAGAACTTGGTGTGCGTGAGACTGCGGTGTCTTGCAGTTTTACAGATATTGCCACCGTTTTGCCACAAAGTAAGCGGGTGGCTACAGCTAGTGACTAACTCCCTAATTAAATAAAATTAATCCAAGCTTTAAGGGAAACATTGTTTTAACTTTTGCAGTCTTGACAGGTGATATTAATTCTCAAAAAACACAAATAACATTTAAAAAACCATGTATACAAACTCAGAAACCGCAAGTCTAACAAAAATCCTTCAAAGACGGTTATGTCTGTATAATATAATATGTTCAAAGTATTTGCGCATGTTTAGCGCTGCATCTCACATGCAAATGGGTTGTCTCATCTCAGAGGGATCGGATCCGTCGGGAAGGATTCAATTACCTCCGTTTGAGTCGCTCTGCCTTTTGTGCAGCTC
Organism: Hoplodrina ambigua; assembly: GCA_949774945.1. Lineage (NCBI taxonomy): Eukaryota > Metazoa > Arthropoda > Insecta > Lepidoptera > Noctuidae > Hoplodrina > Hoplodrina ambigua. The sequence goes on from OX458967.1 coordinate 217,807, forward strand.
TTTGAGGCATTGCAAGGAACTTATTGTGCGTAAAAACTGTATGATTTGCATCACATTCTAAACGGGAATTACATCCTTTTGAGCGTGGGATTAATTAATACTGAGATTAAGTGATCGAATGTTTTGTTTAAAATCTTTAAGAAATAGATCTTAGCATGATCGTAAGCACACATACAGAAGTATGCTTTTATTGATTGTTACATATTTTGTACATGAGTATGTATAGAGATTGTTTACTTCTTCAGTTGCACTATATATTTTATTTTGAAATTTTGCATTGGTAATAGCGAGGTATATTACGGGTACATAACACTGTCATTAAACTATGCACGTAATTGACTGTTTAGGTCAATGCTAACAAGCTTCATTTCCTCTCGATGAGTGCTTAGCATGTAGATCCCCCATTATAAGATGCATGTGTGTGTATGCAAACACGTGTGTACATATGTGTGCGCGGCTGCGGTATGCAAACCTGTCGTATTACTCCGAAGGACTTTAGAATCACTTGAAATTCTGAAAAGAAAATCGTCAAAGCTTTATATTGCCTCGCTCGATTTGTGGCTACGACTGCAGAGAAATAGAACTGAGAAATAGCTCCATTGTGACGATGTCACTTGTTCTTATTGTGTACTTATGTTGAATGTTAAGCGCTCATAATTATATAAGACTAGCTTTTACCCGCGGCTTCGCCCGCGTTTGTTTAGAATTTGACAATCAATTCGGGCTGTACTCGGCTTGTTGTTCGGCCAGATCCAGAATTATTAAATACCTACAGACCAACAGACTGTGACTCATAAAAGTCCGTCGGCGTTCAGTTTGCATTTCTGCAAAAGAGGTCCTGCGACTATTTTACAGTTTCTGTCGCTGTAATGGCTGAGCTTGTTCTCTGAGACGAAGTTGTGTTTGATTGAAAAGGCGTCTCAGTTGCTCTTACAGCTCTCTGGCTTTCGGCTTGTTCCTCCAAAAGCAATTGCGTTTAAAAGGGCGTTTCAGTCACTCTCTGAGTAGCTTGGAGGGCGAACCGCTTGGCTCTCTAGTCTTTCCTGGCTTTAAGAAAATGTCTCCTCAGCTCTCAAATTTACTTGTCGCTCCGGTTGTGCTTACCTTCTTAATGCCTTAGATTCCGAGGATTGAGCAGTAATTTTTGCTCGGGCTCGCAATGAGCTTTTGGTTGTGTGTTGGACCTGCGAGATATTCTAAAATTGAAAAACGTAACCTACCTACCCTCATTAAAACACACCGGAAATACCTCTAACGAAAAAATAAACAGTACTGAGGGACAAACTTAATTTTGCCGTTGAAAAACTGTTGTCTACATACATCGACATTGGTCAAGGTTAGTTTAGCAACTAACCTCTTCCTTCAGTCAATCATCGACTACACGCATTAAACAAAGCAATTTTACTGTTAAGACAGTTCTGCGCTGTGATCTTATGAGGAGTTTCCTTTCCATATCTCCGAAGTTCATCATCAGATCATGACAGTATTTATTTGGGACCAATTCGAAAAAATAAACAAAAAAAGAATCATCCAAATCAATTTACAATTAGCGGAGTAATCGCAGAGTATGCTTCATTGACAGAGCGTAGGTTCACCTTTATTCTTCCATGCATCCTCTATGAATGCGTTTACACCTGTCAGTGTCAGTGATGACAATGTCAGTTACGCAGTTTTTCTGTATCCCTGACAACGTATATAAAGTGGGTCACAGACAAACGCGAAATGTTGTGGCGGCCGCGTCAATTGCAAATTTTAACAACCGGCCGCGTGTACTGCTTTGTAAAATGACGCCAAATATGGAAATTGTAATAGAAATAGTTGAATTTAAATAATAATTTAAATGTAACTCACACTTCTCTATTCCTAAGAGTAATATGCGATGTTAATGATAATATAGGTAGAGATAAACTATTATACCTTGACGCTTCCCTCCATATTACCATTTCAATGTGTGTAGTCACATTCGTATGAAAGACTTTGTGAGTAATCGTCTTCAGTAGCAGGCTAGGATATTTTTTGTCAACTAATCATAAATAGCCGACCGCGCAAGACGACGTACCTCTCATTTTCATAGAGAATTTCAGTGCAGCGCCATACTAATAATAATGAGTAATTTTTGACGCCGCTAGTCGGACAACAAATCGCTGATTTGTTTTTGTCTCGAGAGCCGTCTCAATACGCACACATGCGTTGTGAGTATTTTTAATACTATTAAAAACACTTTCAAACGTTTTGAATTGTGGAAGGGCGCGTCATGTTACTGTAGTTTATTTCTACCTCACACCTCAAGTGTTTAAATAGACGGTTTTCCTACCTTTTTTCTTATCTTCTGAGAGGACTAATGAGTCATGAGAGTAATAAGACAACGTTACGGTTAGCCATATTGACTGACGTCCAATTGCGACGTCCGATTGTCCGATTGTAGCACAATCACCACGCTAATGACACTTCAGGCCGCCACTGTGACCGCGGTGGTGTGTTTTTGGAGCGTTAGGAGCCGCGGCCTGCGGTTTGCCGTAACCGCAAGTCCGTCCGTCTGGAAGCCACTTTATGCAAAATGTCAGGATACTCTTCAGCGGTTTTGGGCATGAAAAATTATTAAGCAAACAACTTTCGTACTCCTAGGTTGTTTACTTGAAACTGGTCTATCGACAGTGTAGACTCATAATGTATTACATGCTTAAACTTAAAATTTAATCATGATCCGATAGACACGTGGCGCCATCTACTGTCATAAGGACGTTTTTGTAATTTCCCTCGGGAACAGTACTTTTTTTCGGGATTAAAGGTACCCTATGTTCGTCCCTGTACACCTGGCAACGTATATGCAAAATTTCAGGATGATCGGTTCAGTGGTTTAGGCGTAAAATGGTAGCAAACAAACAAACAAACTTACTTTCACATTTATAATATTAGTTAGGATATGCATTGTCGTTAGTAACCACAGTCGTTTGTTGCAGTTTTGTAGAATGCTATTTATTTCTTTGCTATTAAAATGATGAAACGTATTAAGGGTGTGAACATTATTGACTACCGATTCAAAGACACAGCTATACTAACTTTATTTTTGATTAGAAAACCAGATTATTTTTAAACAATGAAACCTATGAGGGAACCAGATTTTGACAGCTTATGAAAAGTTTATCAATGGATTGGTGGTATTTACACCTATATTAACAATCATTAATCCTAGCAGACGAATTGGTCGATTAGAGCGAGTGCCTGCCTTTGCCTTTTAGCAGTAGCGTACCGCTGCGTGCCGCTGCAGCGCTGCTCTCCGCTGCTGTAGTGGCTCCATCAGAAAGGCTAGAGCGACGTATGAGTAAGAAATGTTTTATTCATTACGAGTACAGTCGGCGTCTAAACAGCGGCGAAAATATTTCAAATTAAATTTGGCATGCAAACAACAGTCCGCGCCGCTTACCTGCCGCGGTATGTGATACTGGCAGATTAGCTGCCGAGTGCTCATGCACTTGTGTGAGCTGTTATTGTGTTAGTGATATAATACAAGTTTTAGGATTTGCTTAAAAATCACCTCATAATACGAAATACCATACCGACTCTAAATGGACTATAGAGTCGTTACCTCTTTGCTGTCAAAAGCTGAAATAATGTTTTATTGCTGCACTCGTTAATAGCAGCTTAAACACAAGATATTAGTCTAAAGATTCTGCTGCATCTCTCTTTGCTTCTTCCTCAGCTGAATGAAAATATATCGTTGAACTGATAACTTTTGTAAACAGATCAACTTATTAATTTGGGGGTTGGTAATAGTCGACCTCGTAATTACTTTACCACTTTGGACAAATATCTTTAAGAATCCAAATGAAAGATTAATTAGGGTTTTAAAGCTAAAAGAGAACTTGAAGAATTTCCTTAAAAAATCAAAGAATATTAGAGCAATTACTCGAGGTTGACTGCACATTATATTAGTAAAATCAGTTGTGAATGATTATTATCGTTTCCGTCAATCGACACAGACACCTCACGAAGATACATGAACAGACGTAACAGTAATATACATTCCTACTACGCTTAAAGTTTCTGATGCTATTAATTTAATCGTGGTTTCCCAGTTCAAGTTGAGCTACCCGTAATTCTAGCCATAATACCCATTTTAGATGCAAGCCAGCTGAACGAAATGAGCTACAATGGCGCCTACTTAAGCCAGCAAATTCCTTCTATACGTCGGTAGTTTTACGGTAACGAGCTTGATTGCACTACACAAAAAGAACTAATGATATCTCGCAATATCTACGTCATGCTTTTTGACGAAACGCTTTGGTTCACAGTTATTTTCCTGCCAATACTTCGGCGCCGTTCTGCAAACGTCACAAAAATATGCAGAATTCGAGCTGGCATCGCATAGATACGGTGTCAAAGTCGCGGGTGCTTCACTATACATCACTGGGCTCTTCACGAATTTGCCTCCGTTATTCTATCATCCGTGTTTTATGACATAGACACTACACTTGTGTGAGTATCTTAATGTGTGCCATAAAAACAATGTGTGCATGTGTGCATTATGTTTGTGAGGTGATATTATAATAGGTGTATGCATGTATGTGTGTCAGTGACAAAAACAAACGTGTGTCAGATAAAACATGGAGTGAACTTCATCAAAACGATATCGCTGCGAAAATATTTGGTTTTCCACACACAATATCTATTTATAGAGTCGGATTTTGTGTTTGCGTTAGAGTATGAGGCGCGCATTGAGTGGACGCGCGGAACAGGAAATTGATCAGTTTTAATTTTTATCAAAATATTGACGTTACGTTATAACAAAGTACAAATAATAACAGTTGATAAGGAACTTTATAAAGTTTGCTTCATGTACCACCAGTTTGAAGAACAACGAAGCAGTAAACATTTGTTTCTTGTGCACGTGTTCCCGCGTTAAGAGTATAGATCGTGTAATGTATTTATGCACGGTTATGCAGACTGTATGCATTAACTTTTATGTATTTGCCTTTTGATATGCAAACAAGGAGTAAGGAGTCATGGCGGGTAAAAAGGTTGTTTTTAAAACATGGTCATTCATCACCATAATCGGAAAAGCATGTTAATATCAACTGAATTTTAATTACCTACTTACAACTGAATGTGATTAGGTTAAGAGAGATGAAAAACATAACCTGTCTCGCTCCGCTTATGAGCAAGCTCGCAGGCTATCAGCATAGGGTTGGCAATCGTCAAAATTCCGCCAACAACGATCAGCCGGAACGTTTTCTCTTACAACAGGGCGCGTCGCGCATGAATCATTTATAAATGCAAATGCCCATTGTTCCCAACTACCGCGATTATTCACGTTCGGTTATCTTTGACGTATTGAAGCTGGGTTTGTCGCAGCCCTGATTTATTTATACACACACTTTTATTGATGTGTCTATAAATTTTAACAGCTTTATTAACGATTTTATTTATTATCATATTTATGTGTATGCACGTTTATTTGGTACCTACAAATATTGGTAAAGTTGGAAATGGTCCGTTAATGAATAAGTTTTTCATGTGGTATTATCATAATTTTAGTGTTGTTTATTAGCACTAAATGGTGACGAATACACCGACACACAGTGCGGGAATTCGTCGAATACTGTTGATATAGGTCCCTTCATATGTGCATACTAATATGATACATTAGGTATTAATGCTATTTTATTCAATTCTTTGACAGTTATTAATTCTAACGTTCCTTGAAGTATTTTTAGTATATGAAATACAACAACAAAAAAAAACGAAATATATTTTCCAATGAATGTAATAATTAAAATAAAAGATCAGAACAGACTTTTAAATTGTGTTGAGTTTTAGTGATGTTATTACGATTTCAATAATACAATTACATAAAAAAAAAAAACATTTTGCTTAATCTTCTGGCTAAGGCTTCTCACGATAACTGTGGCACAGCTTTTCTTTGTCATTTTAGTTTATATTTTATTATCACGTCTTTCGTTATAAATGAATGATTATCACATAATAATAATATAGAACAAACGACTGCATCAGCTTTGTCAATACGTAAATATGATAATCATAAATAAACAAACTGGCCTGTCCGTGACTGATTTATTTATATACCTATATGTATTGTAAAACTGGAGCTATCGATTACCTGTTTATATAGGGTGATCCTAGACCTATACTCCTGAGATCCTATACTGAAATTGGATCTAAAAATTCATCAATATTTTTGTATTTTTAAAGAGTGATTACAATCACAAACTCAGTGTTTTTCCTTTCAACTCTGTTCCTAGTAGGAATTAGCTTTCGTTAAGAACGTGTCTTCATACTTAGATATCATTTCCCCAAAACCTGACTCAGAATGCTTGTGGAAAGTTTTTGCGCAGACATTTTGACGTAATTATATTCCAAAAATAAATGTTGTGCGCAAGTAATTTTGACAATTCATTCTACAGGGACAACTGTAAGGATTCACTCGACGTATATTAAAAAACTTCACGTCACAACCTACCAGTACCTACTCTTATAATTGAACTCAATGAGCGCCTGTACTTAATTCATTTTTATTACTACTACAAACTTTGTACGAATTACTTTTTGTACTAAAATAGCGCATGAATTAATTTTAAAATGGCACTGCGGGGGATGAAACATAACGTTGATATTGCTCATCATTTCCCCAAATTAAGAGACAACAGACTAGGGGGACAGACTATTGTTGTTATTGTTCTTACAGAGATACGGCTTCATATAAAATGACACCTCTGGAGCCTAGTAAATGTATTATTTGGTTTTTTGAGAAATCAATTTGCTTACGCTATCAAAACTAAAGTATTTGGATAAGGTACTGTTGTCATTAACAGCTATGATGGCGAGTGAGGTTACAAAACTTAAATAATTTATATTATTTAAAATTCAGAGCAATACAAGCAACGTGCGGATTCAACAGCAGTCCTTAACAAAACACTGAACAGAAACTTGGTTCCCGTAAGAAACACTTCAAGACTACAATATCATTCATAAAGCACCTTGAACAAGGCGCATCGAGCATCCAAAGCCACGCGGCAGAACAATACGTAGCCTGACAATGCATAATATCGTAACTAATTAGCGGCAACTTGTAACACCGCCGTGTAACGCGCTAGCTCAGCCGCCCGACGCCGCCCGCCCGCCGCGCCGCCGCCGAGCCGAGCGCGGAAACTTTTCAAGACAGACAATGCCTAATTTAAAGTGGTATGAACTCAGATAATAACGTTAAGTATAGCTGATACTTTGGGTAGGGAGGGCGGATATTCCGCGGATATTATCTAGCTCGGCATCCAGGAATTTTAATTATGTTCGTTACAATATATTCATTTTGTCTTGTAGAGATATTCACGAGTAGGTACTCGTGTCTGTCGTTGGTATACTTACAAAGAATAGTATTTTTTTTTACCTAATATGAATCTCTAGAGGAGAGGGTCTCACGAGGGTTTTCTAGATACCTTTTGTAGTTAAATAGTTGGTTAGTGTTATTTATTAAATTTACTACTTAAATATCCGCCATTTGTAACTGCTACCGTAGATCCTAAAACGGATACATCACTATAATAAACAGTGCGCGCTGCGGTGAGCTCGTAGGAAGTTTATGTTTGTGTGCTTAACGCGCTTAAACAACTTGTTATGATCATTTTGATCCGCTGGGAGCTACCCTCGCGACTACGAGCTACTAGTGCAGACGTTATACTACAGCTATACGCATGAACATATGATTTATACCATAATTATATTATAGTCCGACTGCAGGATGCAAAGTTTTTAAGAAAAAGAAAGAACAAACATTTGTAATCGCAATAAAGATTAAGAACTGGGCTATTGATAAGTTAAGAGCTATAACTACTCGTAGTTAATTAACGTCCCCTCTATTGAAATACAATCCTTTCACTCTTAGACTAAGAAATCAAACCCTTAGCATAGGCAGCTGTGTTTCAGGCTCAATAAAAAAAAAATCTGCAGATTTAAAACTACAATGGAGAACAAAACTAGACCGAATTATTTATAATGACGACATGCAAGGTGGACAGGCAGTTTCTTTGAATACTCTAGATGCTGCCCATTGTCCGCGGCTATGTAGTATACCTAAGGTCATTACACTGTCATTGGAATGCCTTATTTTGTGACAAACTCAGTTAAAATACCCCCGACGTTTACCTTATTGGCGCACAATTTCAGCAATGTTTTAACTTCGTAACTACTACTACGTTTATTTAACGGAACACAAGAACCCAGTCTGCAGAGCAGTACCTAAATCATATTTCTTCACGCTAACCACGCGAGTCAACTACAAAACAACCCTTTTACTGAACCAAATGGACCCCATAACGTTGGAACAAAATATAGGATTAGGAGCGTGTTCACCCGCACTTGAGCAAAACAGCGCGCACTCAGCGCTCAGGTACAGCGAGGATCAAAAATAAAATGTTGATTTATGACGACTCGATCAGTGAGGTTCGCTCAAAATGCTATAAAAAGTCGCTCGGGCTGCCTTACGATAATGGCGGTACATCCTCTCACGTGTCTGTCAACCCTTCAATATAGGCACAAAAAGACGCGGAGCATCACTTCCTATCGTTTTATTGGTCATCTGTTACCAATTTCAGTTGTCCCGGCAAGTTATATCGATTGAAAAAGCTGTAGTGTCATTAGCGACTGTCGGATGTAAGGCCAAGTCCCCGCATCTCACAGTCACACATTATCTATGTGTTACACAAAGTTTGTTGAGCGCAGGTATTAATTTCCCGGCGGGCAGGCAACCCCCGACCCGCCAAGAAGCAAACAGCCTGTTAACTTAGGCGCCCATGCCTCATTACGCGTTAAATTGAATCTGTCAACTGATTAGCTTCGTTAGAAGAGGGTGCGGCGAGGCGCGCGCCATGTGGGGCAGGGCCCAGGTGAGGAGTGTTTAGTTTACGATTGTGGATGTTAGGTGGCCAGGAAGACGGAAGAAATTAGTTCCTGTGCATCACTTGAATCGTATCTTTAGGAATTTCTTTCGGAGTTTTAATCGTTTCTTAAAGAAACAAGCTACCGGTGGTCCGGAGAAGGGAACTTTCAAACCAGAGGCCTTATGAATTAATCCAACTGCTTAACGTGAGCCTTCATAAGCGTTGACGAGGCTCTTGTCTATTACGTCATTAGTTGCAACCGCTCATAGTGGCTATGTTTAGGGGAGCCTATGTCCAGCAGTGGACGTCGTTTGGCTGATATGATGATAATGAGGATGATATAAGAACAGCTGGGCGAAGCCCTCTCTACTCTCTCCAGTTCTCTGAATGTATGGCGACTAACGGCCAATATTTTTTTAAAGTAACAACACAACATATCAACATAACATAACTGGCGAAATGTGGGTGTACTAATGGGTGCACCTCTGCCTAACCCTTCGGGGATTACAGGCGTGATGTTATGTAATTTTTTAAAGTAGGCCAGCTCATCCCCCATCTTTGTATAAGTCTGCTGCGGTGTTGCCTGCTACATTATTAGTTGCTGAGTGTGGCCCACTGTTCGTCGCTTGTGTACTGAATAGATTATATTGCGTATTTTTTTTATATATTGCATATTTAGCTTTCTTCAGTTTTTATGAATGCTTGTGGAATACAAGATGCAAGGACCAAAAATTTAATCAAACCTAACTTTTCATCAAACTATTTGTAACATAAAAAAAGTAGTGCGTCGAAATGTGATGAGTTTTATGTTGATCAATTATCAGGGGGCGGCAGACATTTTAATAGTCATTTATAAAACACACGCGGCGTCGCCTGGGACCGAGCAATTGATTGCGCTTGATTGTTGCCGATACCCACGTGTACTACACGTAGGTACCTGCGTAATACCTATAGGTAATCATAATCTTACATATAAACAATATCTTTTTTAAAATAATCGAGCTATTCTTCATCTTCTTTTTCATAGAGTTACGTACCTACGTTTTGGAAAGAGCAACTTCAACTTTTTTGCTAACTGACCGACTCCTTGATAAATCAAAAGTAAGTTAATAGTGAAATTAAAATAAATTCTTTGACTTAGAGAACAGATATGTTGCTAAAAACTTAGCTCTAGTCATTTTGTAAAAGTTATAAAACTCCTTAAAGGAATGTGTATTGTACAGGCTGAGGATATAAGTGTGTAGGCAGTAGCGTGCACTTCACCCGCGTCACTTCTGATCAGAGCCGATTAGCTTTTATATTGTTTTTGTTTTGCACAAGGCACAAGCGTATGAGGTAGCGTTTTATACGTATTATAACTAACTGAAACCTGTTTCTGTTATCAGTAAGTAAGTGTACAAGGTTGATAAATGCTAATATACTTCATAATAAAGATATAAACCCGATAATTACAAAAGTGTGTGTAATAAAACTTTAAGGTGAAAGGAAGAGAGATTAACAGAAAGGATGATGGCGGAAACGGTAATAGGTGCGGCGTGTATGAAGAAGGAAACAAAAAAAATAAGATTTTATCAAGACACTAGTGTAAACAAGAAATAAATACAGCTGACACGCTTTCACGATCCCAAATTACATGTTTGAAATATTCCTGCAGTATTTTTATATTTATTGATATCAGTAGCCGCTCCCGCTCTTGCTCGTCGCTGTCGCTCCCGCTCCCGCTCGTGGCTCGCTCCGCTCAGCCGGGCGAGGCCGAATGTCTAGCGTTGGGCGGCTGAAGTGGGTCTCAAATTGACGTCCATCTCTCTATTAAGCGCGATGCTTCGCTTTTCATATTTCACAAACGTCCCATTACATTACTCTTGTGTTCATATTTACACGTACAAGTGCACTTTTGTTTTATGCCATCTTTGGTACTTCATTATACCGATGTTGTAGACTAGTGGGTGTGATGACCCACTATAGTTGTTAAGGTTTTGTTGTGCCTCCTTACTTACAAACGTCAAGTGCTAAATAATGACCAACGTCACCTTAACAATTCTTTTTTTGACCTTTAATCGCGTCATAACTTTAAGCAACTTTTATAAGTTAATTATAAGTTTGACTTGCTTAATCCTAACTAATATTATAAATGTGAAAGTAAGTTTGTTTGTTTGTTTGCTACCATTTTACGCCTAAACCACTGAACCGATCATCCTGAAATTTTGCATATACGTTGCCAGGTGTACAGGGACGAACATAGGGTACCTTTAATCCCGAAAAAAAGTACTGTTCCCGAGGGAAATTACAAAAACGTCCTTATGACAGTAGATGGCGCCACGTGTCTATCGGATCATGATTAAATTTTAAGTTTAAGCATGTAATACATTATGAGTCTACACTGTCGATAGACCAGTTTCAAGTAAACAACCTAGGAGTACGAAAGTTGTTTGCTTAATAATTTTTCATGCCCAAAACCGCTGAAGAGTATCCTGACATTTTGCATAAAGTGGCTTCCAGACGGACGGACTTGCGGTTACGGCAAACCGCAGGCCGCGGCTCCTAACGCTCCAAAAACACACCACCGCGGTCACAGTGGCGGCCTGAAGTGTCATTAGCGTGGTGATTGTGCTACAATCGGACAATCGGACGTCGCAATTGGACGTCAGTCAATATGGCTAACCGTAACGTTGTCTTATTACTCTCATGACTCATTAGTCCTCTCAGAAGATAAGAAAAAAGGTAGGAAAACCGTCTATTTAAACACTTGAGGTGTGAGGTAGAAATAAACTACAGTAACATGACGCGCCCTTCCACAATTCAAAACGTTTGAAAGTGTTTTTAATAGTATTAAAAATACTCACAACGCATGTGTGCGTATTGAGACGGCTCTCGAGACAAAAACAAATCAGCGATTTGTTGTCCGACTAGCGGCGTCAAAAATTACTCATTATTATTAGTATGGCGCTGCACTGAAATTCTCTATGAAAATGAGAGGTACGTCGTCTTGCGCGGTCGGCTATTTATGATTAGTTGACAAAAAATATCCTAGCCTGCTACTGAAGACGATTACTCACAAAGTCTTTCATACGAATGTGACTACACACATTGAAATGGTAATATGGAGGGAAGCGTCAAGGTATAATAGTTTATCTCTACCTATATTATCATTAACATCGCATATTACTCTTAGGAATAGAGAAGTGTGAGTTACATTTAAATTATTATTTAAATTCAACTATTTCTATTACAATTTCCATATTTGGCGTCATTTTACAAAGCAGTACACGCGGCCGGTTGTTAAAATTTGCAATTGACGCGGCCGCCACAACATTTCGCGTTTGTCTGTGACCCACTTTATATACGTTGTCAGGGATACAGAAAAACTGCGTAACTGACATTGTCATCACTGACACTGACAGGTGTAAACGCATTCATAGAGGATGCATGGAAGAATAAAGGTGAACCTACGCTCTGTCAATGAAGCATACTCTGCGATTACTCCGCTAATTGTAAATTGATTTGGATGATTCTTTTTTTGTTTATTTTTTCGAATTGGTCCCAAATAAATACTGTCATGATCTGATGATGAACTTCGGAGATATGGAAAGGAAACTCCTCATAAGATCACAGCGCAGAACTGTCTTAACAGTAAAATTGCTTTGTTTAATGCGTGTAGTCGATGATTGACTGAAGGAAGAGGTTAGTTGCTAAACTAACCTTGACCAATGTCGATGTATGTAGACAACAGTTTTTCAACGGCAAAATTAAGTTTGTCCCTCAGTACTGTTTATTTTTTCGTTAGAGGTATTTCCGGTGTGTTTTAATGAGGGTAGGTAGGTTACGTTTTTCAATTTTAGAATATCTCGCAGGTCCAACACACAACCAAAAGCTCATTGCGAGCCCGAGCAAAAATTACTGCTCAATCCTCGGAATCTAAGGCATTAAGAAGGTAAGCACAACCGGAGCGACAAGTAAATTTGAGAGCTGAGGAGACATTTTCTTAAAGCCAGGAAAGACTAGAGAGCCAAGCGGTTCGCCCTCCAAGCTACTCAGAGAGTGACTGAAACGCCCTTTTAAACGCAATTGCTTTTGGAGGAACAAGCCGAAAGCCAGAGAGCTGTAAGAGCAACTGAGACGCCTTTTCAATCAAACACAACTTCGTCTCAGAGAACAAGCTCAGCCATTACAGCGACAGAAACTGTAAAATAGTCGCAGGACCTCTTTTGCAGAAATGCAAACTGAACGCCGACGGACTTTTATGAGTCACAGTCTGTTGGTCTGTAGGTATTTAATAATTCTGGATCTGGCCGAACAACAAGCCGAGTACAGCCCGAATTGATTGTCAAATTCTAAACAAACGCGGGCGAAGCCGCGGGTAAAAGCTAGTAACTGATAAATATTTTACTCACTCTCAGTTGTAAAATAACCTGTACTAAAAGTCTGCTCAGGTACCTAATCCAGACCATTTCGCTTCTAATGCCCTACACTCTTATACTTATACGTACATTAACTTGAAACACAAACTAGATAGCGTTTCAACAAACACAGTCGATATTCATATTGAATATAAAATAACCCTTGAGCTCTTTTGCAATTGAACTTCATTCGCATTTTACAGTGCCTAACAAATATTGACGCCGCCCTATAATTATATAGAACAGACGACCCGTTGTTTCCTTTCATAACCACTGAAATACTATGCCGACCTGTGAGTAACGTAATAAGGTAACCACTTCAATCTGTTTTAAATACATTGCTCTGGAAACGTCAGTGAGGATTTGCAACGACGAATTACAGCGCGCAATGAATACGGGGCATGCAATACTGTCACTATAGTAACACTGTTAGCGACGTCACAGTGCAGGAGTACCGATTGAGACGTACAAATGTTTGGAGTGGGATTACTTTTGAATTGGAACGTGCCTACGAAGACAGCCGCGGATCGAGTTATTTGAGTTTCAATTATCAGCGGACTCAAAGCAAATACTAACCGGATTGAGTTACGATATGGATATTAGTGGCCACTGATCTCTTTTGCGTTTCGTTCTATAACAAATATTATAGGCGAATTCGTTCGGGCCGGCGGAGGAGCGCCCTCAGTTAGGATGCCGATGGCGTGTGGTATAAATCAGACGAGGTGACGGCGATTGACGCGCGCGATGCGCCGGAAATATATTGTGTTCCTTTGTTTACCAGTGAGTGGCAATGCAGCAAAGTTGTTCCATACAATGTCGGTCTGCGGTTCTCAACATCTTGCAATTGCTGATGATAAGATGAACCTGATCCTGATGAACCATCCTAGAACCTGAAGACAACTGTATACCTACTTGTTCTGTTACATGTGCCACGATCACTTACTACCCGATCGTGGCACATGCAACCGTACAAGTATACCATTTTGCACTAGCACACTTCACTTTCTTTTGTGTTGAGTACCTACCTCTATTGTGTTCTATACAACTCCTGTTGAATTACATGTATCAGATCCAGTCACACGATTGTCTTTTACTCATGTGTCCCACAAGTTTACCTCTAACACAAATGTCGATACTGCAGACAAACAACCAGTCATTCTTGTTCAAACAATTCGTGTTATTTTACACTCACCTGTTTACCTATACAAGTCAATTGCCCTTCCAAACGATATACAAAAATGCACTCTATTTTCAAGATAGGCATAAAGTTGGAAGTGAACTAGCAGCGAGTAAGCCGGTGGTTGCTTCTACAGTTGCAATAAATAAGTCCGTGTGTCCGGGTGCTTACGGCGCGGCACGGCTCCTTAAGGCGCCGCGTCACATGCAATATATCTGAACTATTCCGTCAGTATACGACATTAGTGGCACTCCCACGTTCCTTTGACGTGTGCTCGAGAGTTGCACTTCCAAGGACCTCTTTTTATTTGTTGATATTTGAATGTCCACAATAATGTCAGATCTGAAGTTTTAAGACAGTTCTATGGAGACTTTTGACACTCAATAAACAAATTCTTCATCTTTGTTATACTAGTATACTACACGGCAACTACCCGACTGTTGCAAAAAGTACATTCTGTATGAACATATTATGATCGAGCACTGTCTTCCCCACCGCGGCGCGTGCCAGAGGGGCGACTATTTTTACCGCGTCGTTAAAAGCCTACGTCTGTGAAGTGACGGCCGCCGCCGCTTTTTGCCGATACTCCTTCGCCGGCCCGATTTAGAACTACTCTCAATTGATTGAATAGATTAGGTCGAAGTGATGAGCTGAATTAAATTGGATTGTTGCGAGCGAGATTTATGTGCTTTTTAAACAGAATTTCAGCACAGTTTTCTAGGGAATCCTTAAAAAAACATACAGAATTCTTAGTTTTAAGTTTAAAAAAATATCGACTTACAAATATTGTAAATCAATTTTGATTCTAACGATCCCCTTAGTAATTGTCAATATTTGAAGTCATTCCATAATTATGTTCCTTAGAAAACACTTATACTAAAATGTCAACGTAAAAAACAACATGTACTTTGTATGTATATACTATATGCGTCCTAATATTAATTAAACATTTCAAGACCTTTCTGTTTAAAGGCCCACAATTCGAGTCGACAGTCAATTTCAAATTCGAATCTAATCTCAAGTTTATAATTTTCAATCCATTTAATAATTAATCTACTTCATGCACCACTAAAGTCAAAACTGCCGCAACCTCTGACCCATATTGACACAGTTCAAAAATATTCGAAATGTGCAGCATGCGCGGTTAAACAAGAAAACTTTAATGTTCTGACGTTTCAAACGAATTATCGGCTAAGTGGTTCAGTACTCACATGGTCTGACTGTATGTATGTCATATTCGACAAGTGGCTTTAAAACAACAAAAGAGAGACACTTCATTAAATAGCACTTCATAATTACAGGGTTAATTAAATACTCGTCGGACTTTTATTTTTATCCGAAGTTGCAGCGGTGAACAATGTCGCTAAATACGCGGGAAATGTAGAAATGCAAGCCGTGGGGCATATTGAAGAAGTAAATCGTTTTAAAATAAATAATAGGATATTCATATTATATTAATTCAGTAATTAGCTTGGGGGTACTATTTTCATTGATTTGCACCTAGGGATGCCTTGTACTCGGTATCATATCTACTGCTCAAAGCACACGTTGGATGGACGATCCGCCACACACGAGTAGAGTACGTGCCTAGAGGTGCGGAAGTCCCTTGCTTCTGCAGACGGATTGGCAAATGTCTCCCATATCTCTAAAACCTAGCTTCTACTAGAATATACTCCTTATTATATCCATTATGACAGCTAGTCCAGTGAAATGTTCTCGTCGAAATGTGCTGATCATTTTCTACGTAACGTAGCCACAAGATCGATTGTGACGTGTATCGAATAGTATCGATATATGACGTAACGTATATCGAATA
This sequence comes from Hoplodrina ambigua, assembly GCA_949774945.1. Lineage (NCBI taxonomy): Eukaryota > Metazoa > Arthropoda > Insecta > Lepidoptera > Noctuidae > Hoplodrina > Hoplodrina ambigua. The sequence continues at coordinate 234,088 of OX458967.1, forward strand.
GTTCCGATAGTTGTCGGTAACGTATTGTGGGATTACTGGAAACTGTAGAAATGACGCTCTCGGTGTGTTCCTGTTCAAATGTTTCGGGGAATTCCTTGTTTGTACAGAGTACATGATTATGTTTCTATTTGTTGTGGGTAAACGTTATGGACTCTTATGTTTACAGCGATAGAGTTGATAATATTTTGAACAATAATATGTTAATTCTTTTGTCTTTTCATTATTCGCCTGAAAAGAGTTAAAAAATGTGTCACTATATATTTTGATAAATATTCAATATTCATCAACAGTAAAATATAACAACACGGTGCTCAATACTCCATTTTCATCGAAGCAGCGTTATAAACTAGATCTGACTAAGGTTGAATCTAGTTCATGAAAACACAGCAATTAGTTGCGGTTAAGTCTCGATCGACGGTAGACAAGCACAGATGTCCATTCAGTCTATATTCTAGACTTAGACAGCGCAGTTCGACGGCGCAACTTTGTTGTAAGCTTAATGTAGGTAGTCGTAGTTGAGTCGGCTTTGATAGTACTTGAGTACCTACCTAGTGGTTTATTAAGAAGACACATACGACAGACTAAAATAATCACTAGACATCTGTAATGAGGAACTGTTTTACCGTCATTCGTCTCGGGAATTGTTTTAGCTTCACTGCTGCGCAAAAGTCTATTCTTGGAAATCCGCTGGGTCGCAGCTCCAGGAAGCTTTGCTATATCTCTTCCGGACCTATACTGCAACCGATGTAAACAAGTATTATTATTTAATGTAATCTGCATAATTATGATTTCATGATTAACCCATACAGTCCCACTGCTGAGCGTCCCTCTATTTCCTCCATGTGTCGCTACTTTGCGCTAACTCTGTAATGATTGTCTACCTAATTTTCTCTTGTTATATTTTCTGTAGTAGCCACAGAACTCGTGACGTAATATTCAAAAGGCCGACAGTTCTACTTGTCCTTTGCTGAGGTCGAAGTGATACATTCTCTACGTAAAGGATACACCCACGATTATACGAAAAATTGAAGTTCTCAGCAAATAGATTTATTATCTACCTGATCTTACATACTTGCGGTACTTTCCATTTTACTCAAAAGAAAAGTTAAGCAAAAAATACGTATTTTTCCAAGAATATGTTCTGTATTCAGTATAACATCGCTGTTGGGTATTAGAAATATCTGTAGTAAGGATTTTTATAACTTAATTTCAGTTGGGCTTACCTTAGACCTACATTATTCAATACTTCAGTAGATAAAAGGTATTCTTTCAGTTGAAACAGGTAGATATCCCTTATCGGGGGTCGCTTTAGAAATGTTGCTTCAGGGATTTGAGAAAAACCTAATGTGCAGTTTTGACCCCCGTACTCCGCCGCGCCGCGCCCGACCCGCGCCGCGCCGCGCCGCGCCGCGCCGTCTCATAAACATGGATTTTTACTTATCTGTTGTTTTATTGCTAGGAGAGTTATTTATTCTTCGTAAAGCGTGGTGCACATTTGAGGCGGTAATTCCGCCGCTATCCATGTCGTTCAACAGAACACAGCTGTGTGTTGTTCCGTCGCTCATGATCTCTGTTTGACAAGCTGCTCCACTGTTATCTGCTGAATTTCATAATATTGTTTATATGTATAGCTCCTTCAGGCTGACTATACTAAGGGCCAGTTTTAAAATAACTAGGGTTTTGGTACTTTTGATATTTTTGTGCGCCTACACATTCATGTTCGCAATACAATGACATCAAAATAAAAGTCAAAACATTTATTTCAATTACACCATTAACAAGCATTTTTGAATTGTCAAGGAGTCAAAGAGCTGTCAGCACAGGGACGGGACCCCAACGGGGCAAACGCCTGCCCGAGTTGCGGTAAACTCAAAGGCACTCTTTTCAATTAGGTTTTAACAAATCCCGCGTCACGATTTTCTTGTAATTTCTGTGTGTGGAAACAATGAAGATGAATATAATAATAATAATAAAATAATAATAAAATTCATTTATTCTCTCTCACAATGTGTTTGTAGGTCTTCACTGGTTTTTAACTATATAAATTCACATTGTGAGAGCTGGTGCCTGAAGTAGGTTTTAGAACAAAACCTGTGTTACAGGTCACCAGTCCCCACTTAGTGGCATCATAAATAAATAAGCAGGCGGGTAACAGTATCTCTACTAAACAGTGCAGAACAGTAATAAATAAATGAAGAGAAATAGAAAACAAAATATTAAATAACACAACAAATTGCAAATAAAATGTGGTAGTGGTTGGTAAATAGTAGTTAATATGTATGTGAGTGATGGTTTATGCGAAGATGAATGGTGAATGCGAGTATATGTGTATGTTGGTGAATATGAAGGTAGTTATTTGAGTACGAGTATTAGGTAACTGTGTGGAGCAGTTTCTCTGTATCGTCATAGGCAAGAGTTTTTAAGTAATCTGTTACCTTTTTCTTACAAATGGGTTTGTGTAGTGGATATATATTATGACCCTTGTTTATGACATTATATAGATAATCACCTAGAAAACAGAAAAACCTATGGGACTGGCGCAAACGGAAAAAGCTGGTATTGCACACTGCATCCTTTCTTCGCTTATCCTTCAATAGATCAGGGTCATAAACAAGCTGCGAGTGCTTTTTGAGGACTGTGTGCAGGATAAAGGTTTGTCTTATAGACAATACATCCCACTTTTTGTACAGGTCGACTGTAGAAAAACGGAAGGGAAGATGCACAGCAACCTTTAGTATAGCACGTTGTGCTCTTTCCGCCTCGATCAGGTGCGTTTTAGCAGCACCTCCCCAAGAAATGATGCAGTAGTCAACAAGCGACTGGCACAAGGCGTAGTAGACCATCTTGAGGGTACGAAGGTCAGCTACATGACTTAGTCTCTTAAATATGTAGATAAGTTTGCGCAATCTCGTAACCAGGACGTCTATATGTGGTTTGAAGCTGAGGGATTGGTCTAATGTAACTCCAAGGTACTTGATCCTATCGGTCCTTTGGAGGGAAGGGCATACGCAAGGCTGGAGGGTTGACCAACACGTGTGAGCAGTAATTGACGATGAATGTGGGGGCAGGAAATTCGATCGATGAGAAAAAGTCACGTATTTGGTTTTTGTGACATTGAGAGTCAGCACATTATTTCGTAACCAGGCAAGAACCGCGTCGACCCCCTCCTGAGCCACACCAAAGACTCTATCCCAGCTATCACCGCTAAAGAAGAGAGCAGTGTCATCAGCGAATGTAAAAATTTGACCATTATTAAGGTGAAGCTGGCACAGGTCATTGATGTAGATCAAGAAGAGGGTCGGTCCGAGTATACTGCCCTGGGGCACTCCAAAGGTCACTGGCTCTTCGTTACTTATCATGTCATCAATTTTGACTCGCTGTTTACGGTCCGATAGGTAGTCCCGAAATAATGTTAGGGGAAGACCCCGTACTCCCATATTTTCCATTTTGTGCAATAAGTGTGGGACAGAAACTGTGTCGAAGGCTTTTGCCAAGTCCAGAAACACCGTCAGGCAGTTTCTTCTCTTATCCAGGCTCGTAACGACCGAGCTAACCAGTTCATGTACCGCGTCATTGGTAGATTTACCTCGCCGGAACCCAAACTGGGAAGATGAAAGAAGGTTGTTAACCTCAAGGAACCTAATCAGCCGGTCATTCATAAGTCGCTCCAGTACCTTCGAGAGCGTTGGGAGAATAGAGATGGGTCTGAAGTTGTTGACACAGTCCCTGTCACCACCTTTGTGTATTGGTTTTATAATTGCTAATTTAAACGCCTGGGGAAATATTCCTGTAGATATAGCGAGGTTGCAGATGTGGGTGATAGCGGGAGACAGAAAGTGCGCATATCTTTTTAGTAACCGGCACGGGATCTGGTCAAATCCGACAGCACAGTTGTCCCTTAATCCTTGGATGAGTTGTAGGATCTCGAGTTCGTCAGTAGGGAGCATAACCAAGGAACGAGAGGCGGCAGCATTCGTACGATCGTCAGGTTCATTTCTGAGAGGCAATGCATGAGCAGTGATTTGCTCGGCTAGGTTACGTCCAACGTTTGCAAAGTAACTATTGACCTCGTTGATACTCTTGTCCGGATTAACGCTCGAGATGAGACAGGAGGAGTGATCTGCTGTCCTGTTGGAGCCGCTAATCTGTTTTATAACATCCCATAGCTTCTTTTTGTTGCCACTTGCGTTCTCAATCTCTTGTTTATGGTAATTTTTTCTGGCTTTCTTCAGTATTGCAGTGCAGAAATTTCTGTAACGCTTGTATGTTGTCTGGAGTATTTCATTGTTTGGGTCCCTTTTCAACTTTTTATACAGATTATCCCTGTTGCGCATGCACTTTAAAAGCCCTATTGTGACCCACGGTTTACTCACTAGTTTCCTCCTAGGTATAGTTACTAACTTAGAGTTATCTTTTATAGCCCTTGACAGACAACCCACTAACAAGTCAGTTGCTTTATTTACATCGCTGCAATTTAGGATAGTTTGAAAGTCAGCCCGACGTAGAGCAGAGTCTACGTTATCATAATTAATACTGAGACTAATTTTGTTTGAATACTCTAGCTGTGACTTATCAGCAAGGTCAAGGCTAATGGCCACACACTCGTGGTCAGTAATTGATGATTCGACCACAAAGCAGGTAGCCCCCAGTCTAGTCTTAAGCATGATGTGATCCAGGCAAGTTTTTCCATGTGTTGGTAGTACATGAGCTGGCAGCATGCAGTGGCCAGCCAGAACATTCAGGTATTCGTGAGAGCGTTTATCAGGGCTATCCAAGACTATATCAATATTTATGTCACCACAAAGTATTATGTTCTGGTAGTTGCTTAGAGAAGTGAGGAGTACATCGAGGGCGTCAGTAAAGTTGCTAGTGTTGTGTTGGCTAGGAGGACGATAGATTCCAAGAATACAAGTATCTGAATTTAGTTTGAGTAGTAGACAGTTTGCATCACTAATTAGTGGTTCTTCAATTGTCACTTTTAGTTGCTTGTTGTAAAAGATAACGACTCCTTCATTTTGTGTCCTATGTAGAGTGGTTAATGAGTACTTGTAATTCTCAAGGCAGGGTATATCCTTGGCTGTACGTAGCCAGCATTCAGAAAGTACCAACACGTCCCATGCCACATTAGACCTTTGTAGAAGAGAGATGAAGTTCGGCATGTTGCATGAAATACTACGTATATTTTGCGAGAGAATGTTGAGATGGCAATTATTATAATTTATATGGGACTTTATACTATCTATATCACATCTAATGACTCCAGCCACCGACACGGCATCCAGTTCTGAGTGAATTGATTCAATGTTTTGTGTCATATAAAAACTTTTATTAATAAAAGATGCAGGGCACGTTTATACCGTGTCCTGTAAATTCTATTCTGAAGTTGGTTGGCACTCAGGTCTGGTATGTCGGCGGGTACTGCCATTCTAAATTTATAGTGTGAAGTGATAAGTAGTATTGGATGTTTAAACAGATATAAATTATTGACAGCTCGGTTTACTAACACTTGACTCAAATGGTGCGTTGTGTAGAATGCATGTGAGTTAGGTGTGTGTTGATTGTATGTGGCGGAAGGTTGTGTATTTTGTGTGAGATTACAATAAAGTTTAACAATGACATAAGGTAACAAATAGGTGTACGTAAATTTAATGAACAACATAACACACATTAAAATTAATCTTAATACAGGTAATGACAATACAAAGCAATTAACAATATCCACAGTAACCAGTCACAAGATGAGTTTACTTAGCTCGGACTCATCATTAATACGCACTGGCAATGACCCTTCTTCTTTTTTAATGTAGACCTTTCCGTAGGATGTCCAGGCCGCTACAAGCTTATTATCCTTGACATTTAGCCGCGCAACATAAAACAGTCTTCTTGCTTTGCTGGATAGGTACTCAGAAATATATAATGTACGTGGATCGCCAGGTACTTTGATGTGTTGCGAGTTTAGACGAGCTTCCTCAAGTTCACGTCTGGATTTATTAAACGAAATGTACTTTGAAATAACAGACTCCTTACGCATTGTTGTAGTAAATTCTACCACTACGGCTTCGGACTTTGAGCGGTAGATATCCCTTATTTCCGAACTTTCGATTGGTGTTTCGAGACCCAGTGCTGAGCCGAGGCTCTGAACTATGTTGGAGAAGATTTTTTTGTTTTCAGTTTCTTGTTTAGGTAAGTTGCGAATTTCGACGGTTGTACTGCGCGCATTTTTTTCGAGTAGGTCGATCTGATTTTCAAGTGTAGTGACTCGGTTTTTGTATTCGCCATTTTCCTTCTCAAGGCTTACAATTTTTGCCAGAAGTTCTTGATGTTGTGACGTGAGGGTTCCAATGGAATTTTTGATCTCCTGGTTTTGCGCAGCAATGGTGCTTAATGTGCCGCTTAGCAGATCAAACTTGCGGTCTTGTTGGACTTTGAACTCAACGAACATTGATTTAAGTTCAGAGAATGAGGAATCAGACTGTTCCGTGAACTCACCAAACGTGCGTTTAAACCGCTTCGTAATGTTATTATGATAGTTATCTTCAGAATCTGTTTTGCTGGAAATATCGAGCGCTGAGTCAGAATTATAGTAAATTGGAGGATTATGCGGATTTAATGTAGATCCCGAGTTAGGAGGCGAGCGCTGCACTGCCATCCTTAGATTGTAAAGATAATTCAATAGTAGGGGTGGCGCCACCAATCACGTTCAGTAGTAATGCCCCAGGTCGCAATATATTCGTCGCTGGAACGCGCACGTCAACTCATTCGTCGGAGTGTTGGTAGCACTGACGGCACAGCGAAGATTGCGCGTACGCAGGATTAGGGCCGTTATATCACTACATACAGCCACTAGATTTCCGTGCACTCGCGGGTTCGTTACTATGATACGGCACTTTTTAACAGTTTTTTCGATGTTTATTATTGATTGTATTTCACTTCGTTGCGGACCGAAAACAATTATTAGTGGATTTATACTACACTAGACTTATATTTAACTGGCAAGTAGACTCAGTTACAGTCGATTATTAATTTTGCGGAATGATATGAGTAAGGGCACGACGTAACCTCAGATGATGACAGGTGACCAAATATAATAGAATATAAAACCATAATAAAATAAAATAAATATGTAAGAAGTTAAGAGAATCAAAACGGACAGCGCCCGTTCACGAACATGACGCATGATCCAGTATCACCTAGCCAAAGCATCTTCGAGGGAACTAAATGATCTAACACATCGGTACGATATGAGAAATTTATACCTAAAAGGTTATATGAAAAATGCAAAATATGTAAAGTATGATCTAGGCCCGGCCCCTCCACCCCGCGCAGCGCAGCATGTTTGGCGGCAACAGACCGGCGCGCGGCGTATCGGCGGCGTGTTGTGACAGCCGGCCGAACGTTTATTCAACATCTAACCCATTGTCGCGACGGTCCGCTCAAATTAAATATAATCCGCCATGATGAATCGATTGAATACTTAATTTGTTTTGATTCGGTTCTGTTAGATTTAGATGTGATTTTTGCAATATTTTAGACATTTTTTTTTCTTGTTTAGTGCTTTTTAAGGTATTTTTTCATTAACTTCATTAAGTGTTTTTGGTTTCCTTTTTCTGCAATTGCGTATCAAACGAGAAATATTTAGTCTGGTTTTTTCATAATATTACCATGTTTTCAAGTTTTCTGACGTGGGTCCAGAAAAATACATATACGACGAGAAATTGGATAATATTATCTGAATAATAAATACCACCGAATACCTAGCTCTACTATATTGAGTACTGTTATTAGCGGATTAGAGTTTCAAATGTACGTAGGTATAGCAAAAAAGAAGGGCACGCCGCAACCGCAACCGAAATGTCACACCAAAGTGTCGCAACGATTTAGCGCTGTGAATTAAACTCATAAATCTTATTATTTTTTTGAAGATAATCATAAAGTTTGTTAAACAGTAAAACAAAAAGAGTCACGGGTGTCGACAGTAACCGCAGCCGCGGTATCGAACATAGTGTGACGGTATACCGACACCGCTGACACCGACCGACACCGCACCGCTTCACAGGACTAGCATCGAACACAGCTGCGTTCATTACATGAAGACCAAAAGAAGCATTATCTCAGCTAAGGTGTGAGCACGTCGTGTTACACTCTATTGCGACTACATAACATTGGTCTAAGTGAACCATCTAATGTTTTTTGTTGCAGAAATAGGTATAGATAATAGAAGTCGTAACTGTGGTAATGCTCACTGGTGTTATGTCAAATATAATACCTAGCTACTGTTCATAGAGTAGAAGATACTTTTCCTATAATAAATTTCAATATAAATGTAAGACTAGACTAAGTTGTATTTAACCATTGATTTTAAATATATTTATTAGCGTGTTTAATAAATAGCTCGTCACGATTAGAGTAGGTCGCGCTGCGGATCACGTCACGCGCCCTGACGTGACTGACACGTCATCATTTATTTAGAGCCTCACTAATACGCTACACGCTACAAATTGGATCCTGACACCACTTTTATCCTTGAATTTAGCTGAACTGTTCAAAGACATTTAAATCTTGTTTAAATATGAGAATTCTAATTCACTTGTTCACAGACCGATTAGTATACCTACTGTTAGGAAATTACTAGGTATTTTTGTTATTTTGTCTATCTCCTAGCTTAACATGAAAAGTAACTTTCGGATTTAAATATATTCACACAATAATTTATTTTACTAACCACACTACGTACGCGTATCTGTAATATAATTGAAATATAATATTATATTTAAAGATGAAAACCTTTTCTATAAACTCATCAGACCCTCGCATGTCCAACATAAGATAACATGTTTATAGACACGTCCCTAATACTCAAAAAATATCGTCCAACTGTTTATTTTCTCGTGTATTCCTCACAATATTATAACGTAGCGCGCGGTGGATTACCGACATGTCACACCATGACGGGGGCAAAGCTGGCGTGAATTTCGTTTTGTGTAATCCCACAAAATTGAAAATACGACATTGTCCTGCTTACGCTTGAATCGTTGTTACAATGTGTTTTTTTCTAAATCATAATAATTGTTGGCAATTTGTGTGAGAGTGTTTTGTTTTATTATTTGGTTGTTGTTGATAACTATGTGTGTTTGTATAATATAATATGGAGTAAACTTATTTACAAGAAAGTAAATGAAAACTTTACAGTGTGGGTAAACGGTAAGTAGGTATGTCTATTATTAGGTATTTATGTAAATGCTTTCAACTATAACAGAATGGGAATGGGTTGTTAATGTTCTAGAACAAATATGACTACCAAGAGAATAGGCCGAGTTGTACTCTACACCTAACAGTTACGACTTAGTGGATAATATTAGTAGCTACGTGTATTCAATTTTCTCTTATGTTTTATTCTCTTTTATTAATCTCCAAAAGAACATGAAGGTACAAATACCTAATTATGTTAAATGCGCAGATTGAAATCTATCAAACATTATTATGTATCAACCAAAACAATACGTTGAAATCGTATAATGTAATCAAAACTTAACTTCAAAATAATACATAATATAGACGTTGAAGTGTCACAAAGATATATGATTTGGCAGCTCATTAAAATACGAAAGGTAGGCAGTGCGCGTTAATGAATGGCACAAAAAGTGAGGCATGTTTTATGCAACAGCCTCAGGTGTCTAAATTAAATTCTGGCATGCCGGTGTCAGTCACAGTGTAGGAGTTACCGGCCGGCACCGAGGGCTAGCAACCGGGTACCACCCACTAAACGTACTGGTTTTAAGCATAGAAAATAGTACTTTATGGACCTATATTTTTTGTGCTTTATTTAACTTTTAGTATAAAATGTTCATCAACTAACCATAGCCAAAGTATAAGTTAAGATTTGGACTTTACGTTGGTAACATTTCTATCGATAACAATTTATTAAGTCTTGTTGGCGCTGTCTCTGAGGCTATCATCATTCCTTAATTAAGTATTCTACAGTCATCAATGAACTAATCTCAGAAGAATATAATAATCCTAATTACAACAACAAAAACAGTGGCCTGGTAACCCTGCACGCGACTGCTCAATCTACTCGCGCCGTTTTTCATTCCGTCTCGAATTTATATAGAAACGTTATCGTGGAATTATACCCGCACTTTATTATGTCCCAAACAAACGCTGTTCTTTGTAATCACACAATTAAACGTGACGCTGGTGATAACATTATACCTGTGTCTTTACAGCTTTATAGGAGATACAGCCAATGGGAGATAAGTTATAGAAAATATCATAATTATACCCGCAAGCGTTTTTGGAAGATACGTCCTAAGGCTACGTTACACAGTAACTTGATTAGGTAAATAATATGTGAGCTGCGTTGTTTGTTCTACTTTACCCCAAACAACGTATGTTTAGGGTAAACTATTTATCAGAAATGTATCTATATAACATGATTTAAGTCTGTGATCAAATGTATTGAAGTTATGCAAACACATTTTCGTAAATCAGCCTAATAGCTAGAGTCGCACTCAACAGCGGCGTGTCGTCCGCGCGGCCGATATCGTGTAGCGGTTAGCGGCAGCAGGCAGCAGGCGGACTGTCACGCGCAGCCGTGCAACAGTGCCGCCCGCCACGCGCCGCGGCCTACTCGCACATAATTGCTTGATTAAATTCCGCGGTACGATCACGTCCCGATATTTCGCGTCACTTATAGGTATTATGTATATTAGAATTTGCCTTTTCATATTTTGAACGCTTTGGTAATATGAAAATTATCGGCGACTTGCAGATTCTAAATAAACTGGGCTGTCGGGTACAAAAACAGATAAACTTACGGCAATATGATAAGTACAGCAGTTGATACGGTAGACTTCTCTCACACACATACTAATGTTAATCTGTATCCTATTCATTGTAATGAATGTCTTAACAATTTTTCATAATTCTAGTTCAAGTTCAGAAATAATGAATTGTACTCAAGTATATATTCTCCCTGAAGAGTCCAGTCATCGTAATAATACTTTAATGGAGCCAGTGAAGCCACAACATTATTTGGTCGAGTCACTCTCTATAGCTTTGGTACTTAACATTATTAATTCTTTATCCTATCAAGCATAACAGTCCTTTTCAGAATAGTATCTTTGAGATTAATGTTTGACCGAAATGTATTGAAGAGAAATCTTTATAAAAAGTATCCGATGATTAAATTGATAACGTGGTGTTTTTTTTTTAAGAGATTGGCCCAAACAAGTCTTATCTGACAAAGCCCTTTAGGCTCCTATGGACGGCTTAGAAGCGAACCCTTTCAGGAAGGAGATCAATGCGCACACGTCGGCGGCGCAAGGTATAAGCGACCGCTTCTACTTGGACGAGCAGAGTGCACGCTTGTAGCGCCGCGAGTGTAAAGCAGCACTTGACGTTTTTGTACAGACGTCTGATTGTGCCTGTTGAATATTATAAGAACTCACTGGATCACATTAGGGCAGAGAGCTGTCCAAATAAGCAGTGTGTTGACCTGCTATTTAAAGCGGTTACCACGTTCGCTTCCCGCTCGTCGCTTGCTACATGCGCGACAGGCATCAGATACGGCAGTCTCAAATAAAACTCTGACAAAGTGAAAATCAGCGGCGAGAGGCAACTTTTAATGTTGCGCTCACTGCGACCGCGGCGCGTTTGATTTATAACCCCATGAGTGGGTGTGTTCACTTTGTTGTATTGTCATAAGTCGTGCGGCCGGATAGCAAGCGGTTGAGCCCGGCGAGGTGTTGCGGTTCACTTGTGAGCCCTCTGCTTTACTTTGTGGCAATTTGAGTTGGGTGTTTGTGTTTTATTTCTTGTGAGGTTCCGTGCCTTCAGTTACGGTCATCTCGACTCGATGTTTTACTTCTCATGTGTCTTTTACTATACAACGTTGAAATAACGTTACGCTGTTTGAATCAAAAGATAACACATCTTTGGTACCTCCTATGCATGAGGTTGTGAGTTGCAGACAAGTACCAGTGTGACTTTTTAACTCATTTTTTTCTAAGCTGAATTCTCGAATCTGCTTTGAGCAAGCGTGGTGATTAGATAATGCTCGTGCCTTCTCTGTATAAGAAGAGCCTATTGCCCTGAAGTGGGACAATAATGGGCTGGTATTATTATTATATGTTTGGTACAAACTATCTATGTTTGTAGTTACTGTATAGTTGTACCGTTCTCGAACACGACATACATGTATTGTAACATCACGCACAAAGTGAATCTACAAAAATATGAGCGAACAATCCACAACTAAACACGGTACGTTTGCTAAGCGCAACTAATTTGTTCAGAAACTTTGTTCCAAACTATTTCTCCGCAAATGGATGTAATTTGTGACTTTCGTTTTATTTACACAAATACTGTTTTTAAAAGCTGTTAAAGCATTGTGTGTAAATGTAATGTAATGTCAGGCATGATGAGTGATTTAAAATTATTATTTAGTACCTATATTTAAGAAATCCTCTATTCAATATGGTTCCAATTTCAATGAAGAAATTATATTGCACAAGTGAGTACGCAAAAGCAGGTACACTTCCTCTTCCCTCAATCTCATAAACTAGATCAGGCGCAATGACGGTTTTTCACACTTTTAAGGCACGAGGTTGTGATACTACCAACTTCAAAACTCCTAGCAACTACTGACAAATTCCAAATCGAAAAATCAGATAATACATTCCCCGACCTGGGAACTTGCTACACCTAGATCAACGGGACAGATAACTTCTATAGGTGGCCCTCACATCTAAGTTCTCTTGAAGCGCGGACCTTTACCCGGCCGTCGAGGACTCAGTAACAAAACAAAGGTTTACGACACCATCCATATCGCGAGCATCTCTCAGGGCAGAGACCTCTCCCCTCGCCTGCGTAACGTTCCACTAGCGGGTAAATATCCGTGAAACTCATCGTCCCGAGCGGGCCGGCGGGCGGCCGGTAAATCGCTTTAAATATCCATTACTCACGGACATGCATTTTATAACGGCATGGCATAAAAAATGTTATTGACGTCATAAAGCGATAGTCAATATTGAGTCCGGTGTCCGATGTCCGGCGTCCGGCCCGGAATGTGACGATTTATCGGCGCCTCTCGTCAATCCGTGTTGAACTTTAGTTGGTATAAAATCGCTTTTTTCTTTTTATGGCTTTGCAGTCGGCTGCTGTTTGTTGAGTAGTCGACTAGCGAGCGCAGTGTTAGGACATGTAATATTGACACACTATGCTGCTTGTTTATTTTGGTACTAACATTTCGGCACAGGTTCTTTTTTTCACGTTTTCTTATTCGTACATGGAAATTGTCCAGGATATAACATTTTTTTTTACGTCAAACATAAATATCACTAATTCAAACTAGTAGTTACTTAGTCATCGAACAAGGAATTGAAAACAAAATAGTTTATAATACGTTATATAAAACGTTATAGAATCTTAAATAACGCTATTTGAACGCAAATTGAGTTTATTTCGTCGGCGGCATAAAGCGCCAAGTGTGTACTATAGTTAGCATAATGTAGTAGCTGTACAGACTAGAGTAGGTACAGCATCGTGCCTTCAAGGCTTAGCGAAGCAGTCGCGGGTGAGAGCGGAGAGCCCGCGGCAGGCTCTTACATGTAGCTGCTACGTTCAGCGACGTACTACTGAACGCGTGGCGGTTAATAAATGGAAGGTATTTTCCTTGTGGATATCCTCATGAATGGCCATTATCTTCGAACTGGCTGTCAGACAAACTGGCTATAAGCCTCGTGATGACTTTGGTCGCCTTCGATAGATTCCAACCAACGCACACATAGTTAATAATAGCAACGTGTTTTTAAAAACAATATTTTTTTATATGAGTGACTTGGCTTGCTTCAGACTAAATATTGTAATATTCCTTTTTTTACTTACTTCATTGTCTTGTTACATTTCTCATACTATTTGGAAGCCCAGTATGTTATGTGCCGCGCTACTTACACCTGCTGTCTGCTCCGCTACTCGCCCACTTACTATACTATGACTTAGGCTCAAATGTAGCATCTAGACGAACTAAACATTGTGGGAAACGGCAAGCTCTCTGAATGGGTCTCACATAACGCAGTATAACAGTTATATTTAATGTAGGTACTATTGTTGTCACTGTCGAGGATGAAACCACTGGTGAGTTGCAACAGTAGCAGGCGATGCCGGCGGCGGTTATAATGCCAAAAGGTACGAAACGGAAACCTATAAACCATAACTTATAACATGTGGAGCACTTTAAATAAAGATTTGTAAAATAAAGGATGAAAAGATATAGATCAAAATTAACTAATAGATATTATCACTATGCCGTTGTTTATTAAGACGTTGTAATTGAATCATGCTAAACTAAGGGGGTTTTAGCCCCTTGATGTCCTTCTAACAATATATTTGTTAGGGACTCATTAGTCAAACGACCATGTTTTTATTTAAAGAAAAGTGTTGCTTGTCCCCACAATTTTCCTGTATCGTTACGTTTACAAACACATAAACTCACATACACAAACAATCAGATCTAAATCAACTACCTGTAGGCGATGTAACAGACTGATGTTCAATTGAGTCTGCTTGTGTATTAACCTGAGTGAATTTGTAAAACCGAGGTTAATTAAATAAATGTTTAGACTTAAAATTAAGTTTTAAACAAGTAATTAAAGTCGAGACTAAATTAATCGAAATAAAGAGTCTCGTATTATAACAATGTAAATTGTTACAAATGTAGCAGAAGCACGCTCGTAATAATGAGCTGCCGATCCATTTCCAATTAGCCCTGGATCAACAGCGGCCACATTTCAATATGTGCACAAATATCTGGCAGAGAAAGCGTTTCAATTACGTATCAAAACTGTGCGGTAACTCCGCGGGCGAGTCTTTCTAATTACGAACATCGTTTGATTATAACAATATGAAATTTTAATAGAAATTAGATTGGGAAGTTTGAATTGGGACAATTTCTTGGAATTTGTTTGAATGTCTTCCCGAATTGTATTCTTCTGAACAATTCAAGGCTTCCAGGTAATCAGGACGCGGCTCATTTTAGTGATTAAGTCTAAATATAAGTAGGTGAAGGTGACAATACCTTTATAATATGTTTTTGTATTATGTTTCATCGTTCTGGAAGTTGTTTTTTTCAGATTCCTAGGCCAAGCCGAGCATAGATATGTAGATACCTATTTAGTGCCACATTCTCCTTCCATAAAATACCCAACTTGAAGTCGTTAAGTGAGCAACACAGTTGTCAGCCCTTCGGAGTTAAGTTTCACAGCTCACCTAAAGCTCACTTCTTCATTCATCGAGGGCGATTTTAACAGAATACACCGGCAGAATGAGCGTTCAAGCATAGCTGACTCGAACAATTCCATGAAAAACTAACAAGTGGCTCTATCAAATTATTTAAAAGAAGAAATAAAATAGAACAAATATTTCTATTCCCTTACAATATATACCAACAAAGTGTATTGAGAGAACTTCTGTTAAATTTAATCAATTTCAATGTAAAGCATTATTATAAAGCCCCTTAGCGATGTTCTCTATCGCCGAACTCAGACATTGTATTCAAAAGTGAACGATTTAGACACACAGACGGACCAATTAGGAAATGATCAAGAATGAAGTTTGAAGAGCCATCTGCAGGGATGGCCCTTCAAACTTCAGTTGCAGGGTTATGATTATTAAAATGATCCCCTTAATTTTGATTGCCTTGACCTTGATATAGGTACCTGTTAAATCACATTAGGAACTGTTTTTTATTTATAATAATATATTTATGCTGAGTAGAATTATGTCGATTACATTTCGAATGTAGCCGCAATCTATAAGTACATTTATATAATAAATCACGGAAGAAAGAAACCAGTATTAGGTACTTACAAGTAATACAATTTTGACTTAGTACTAAATTGTTCTGTCTGAATACTAACCACATTTGAAGGAACAATAAAAACAACGTTCTGTTTGCGTATCGCACATGAATAAGTGTAATTTCATTTCAAAACAGCTCACGTTAAATTGAACTCTTTGCCTCCGTAATAAGGGTGTTACGGAGTGTATTAGATTATTTTTTGTAGCAGTCTCGCCAGTTAAGTAATATAATATCCGAGTGACGTTTTCCATTTGTATGCAAATGCAGGCGGCGAGGAGGCGACGAGCGCGCGCCGACGCCGCGACAACGCCGCGAAATGGATACGTCTTAAGTAATGGCTTTATTAAAATTGTTCCTATTCATATTTGTTTGTTTGAGCTAGCTGAGCTCTCCAGCTCTGCAGTTAGCTAGTGACGTAATAAATAATATTTAATATGTTTCTTTTAATCACTAGCGCTAAACTTGTTTATTTAATGTCGTGATATCCTGGCGGTTATGGCAGTAGGTCTCCCGCCTCTCACGCATGAGGTTGTGGGTTCGAATCTTCAATCGACTTTTTCAATTCATACACAGTACATTCTAAGTTTATTTTGGACATCACTGACATCGGTCCGTGCCTCGGAAAGCACGCAAATTCGATCCCGGCTGTGCTTCGTAGATCTTTGACAGTCGTTACGGGTAGTCAGAAACCCGAAAGTCTGATAACCAGTCCACCCAAGGGGTATCGTGTTACCTAGTAACTGGGTTGTGGAGGTCAGTTAGGCAGTCGCTCCATGTAAAATACTGGTATTCAGTTGCATCCGGTTAGACTAGAAGCCGACCCTCAACATAGGTGGGAAAAAGCTAGGCAGATGATGACTAAACTTGGTTATTGCTAAATTGTTTCAAAATCTGTCGTTTATTGGCGATCACATTACGAAGTCATTGCAGAAATCCATCTGTTTTGTGAGGTGAAGCTGTAATATCGAAAAGATAAACAAAATCTTTTATGTTCTCAAATCCCGACAAAATTAGATGCAACGATTAACACTTACAAAATTTCATAACGTAAATCAGTCAAAACAACCAGCTGCTCCATATTTTCTGTTCTATCCATAATTGATGGAATATGAGATGAATGCATACGCCTGCGACATTTATAATAGCAATGTGCACTATTCAACTGTGTCAACTGTTCTTAAGTAGGCGCACTCTCTTGCAATAATTGGACTTAGTCACGTGTGCGATTCTTATTTTGTAAATTAATAAAAATAAAAGTTTCTTTTAACTCAAAAGTCTTGCTTTACTTTCATCAATATTAATATGTACTTACACACTTCACAGAAAATAATAATATAACACAAATTATGATAGTAGTTACCGGTGCAGCGTGAATTGAATCTCGCGCCCCGGGAGCAAACAAGAATTGATCGCATCATTTATAACGCGCGATTTAGATAGCCGAGCGACGCGCCACCATTAGTTACTCAATGCGCAGTACAAGAGCAAACAGTAAGACAACAAGTGCTATAATATGCCCTACAACACAGAGTGAGTACATGAAACACTTAAAAAAAAAATAAGAAATCAGAATTGTACACAGTGGTCTTGCACTTCATATAAAAAACAGACGTGAGAAAGAAACAGACGTGACACAAAAAGTATGTTTTTAATATTGTGCAAAATCAACAAACCGCAAAATATGGTTAGGTTAGATGAAGTAATTAAAGTCATTGTACCTACGGGTATTACACTATTATTACGAGTACATAGATTTTTTATTCGTAAGTTTTAAACAATACGCACACAATACGTTTATTTTTAAGATAATAATAACTACAAGCCGTCTCCCTTACCACAATATATCGTAAAATGTTGATGACAACGTGCAGCTAGCCTACTGTGCTACATGTTCTAGTATCGATCTTTTTAACGCCACGTCAAACGTCTTCCCTCAATTGTTTTTTTTTCATTTATCTAAGTGTAGGTACTCTTTATGTGTCGCGATCATAGCCTGATCACTGGTGACGTCACTTTTTGCGCCTCGCTGCCGCTTTTTCAGCAGGACCCTGAAATAAATGATGTGATTTGAAGCGATTTCTGCGGCATCACGATAGATAGAACGAAAATTTTTACAGGCACTAGTTGAGTAAGTTTTACTCTAAATGAATGTATCACGATATTGAAGATCTCTTCTCTGTACTTTAGCTAAAGCTGGCTAATCGCCAAGACTACACAAGGAAGCTAGGAATTCCAAATTAACGTCAGACCGAAGTTGCTTCTTGTAATTTAAAGTGACTGTCTGAAATGCGGTCAGTCGGTTTCTGCAATCTAAATCCGATATTTGCAGTACAGTTCTGTATTGTACGTAAATAAAAACACTAACTCTGACTCCATTGTTGACAGCAAAGCGGACTGAAACAAACCTCTAATCCCTTGAACTATTTTAGTGACCTCAACGTTACTATTCTAGCCCGCCTGGGGATTACCTACCATTATGGATCTAGCTTGTGATATTTACATATTTTAAAAAACAATTATAACAAAGTTATTATTTGCATTTCACCTTTACCTTTTCCAGAGAACTTCAAACGCTAGAATGATGCACGACAGCACAGCGAGAAGAAACAACATCAGGAAGGCAGGCGCAGCTTGACCCAAGGCGAGAGCTCGCGGCTGAGCACCCGAACAAGCAGGCATAGTGCCAGCGAACCGAGCGCGGGTGGCCTTCACGTGGCCACGCTCCATGAGACGGAGGAGGCTGCAAGGTAGACTGTCATACAGATACTACATCAAAATTTTACAACACGCTAGAATGCAATGAACGTATAGTAGCACTATCACATTTCATTAGTTACGAGTATATTTAGGTTCTATGTATTATAATAGGGGATAGACCATTTGCCATTAATCCGGCACATATGCATACTCTGAGCTGGTTACTGGTAATGCTACAGCTCGGATAAAGGAACCCTTATGAGTTGTCGTTTAGTGATCTTGAGATCAAATAAGACAGATGAGTTTCAAAATACTAAAGTACGAATCTATCAACATACACCTTTGCTATCGTATTTCTTATTCCTAAGAGGTTTGACGCCATGTTTTGTTATTTATCCCTTAGTAATGACGGTACTGTCACGTGTTTGAATCCAACAATATGTATTGGGGGATTAACGCAGTATTATTAAGTAAAGCAAGTGAAGCAACTTTAAATAAGAATAAAAACTTAATGAAGGAGTAATAGTTGTTTGTGATATTTGTTTAAACATACTGATCTCTACAGATTCAGATCCGATTACAAAAATTCATTCAATGATAGAAAACTGCACTGATCTCAAATGATACAGAATTATTTTCATATCTGAAAAATACGCAGTTTTATGGAAGATTTTCAGATGAAACTGTGAGGTGCAGCTTATAACTCGGTTCCGGTACAGACATCTTTCAAGTTGGCTACTTTCACCTTGCACATCTTTAGTTCCTAAACTACAGACCTCCAATCGAAGAACTCCTTGTAAGGACTCCGCTTCTGCGCCATAATGTACACATGAGCTGGTAGCATCATCTGCAGAGCTCCAAGGTTGCACAGTTCTGTGTCCTCGTAGGTCTTGGAGATCACCTGGCTTGCCGTGTATGGCTCGGTGTGGAAAGCATATTCTGGTAAAAAGTAATTATTAGGATTTAGTTGTATAAAGCAGCGTCTACATATTTTGTCAATTTTCAATGGACTAGACACCGCGACTATGACAATTAAGCCTGGGTAATAGTTATGTCACACAGCGATCCAGCAGGCTGATATTCAGGTCCCATGAAAATAAGGAGAAAATAATGTTTTTTAGCGTCAATCTGACACATAGAAAGTAAAAGTTGTGAGTGTTATTTTAAGCTAATGTTAAGTAAGTATTATATTAGGTACACACTGCCAGTCCGCATGAGTTCGACGCCTGTTTTTACAGTTTGCAACACTGAGACAGTCCGTTTGGCCTTGGTCACTTTCTTATCTCTCAATTCATCTTCTTTTATGTTCTTGAAGCCGCTATAGTAAAAGAATCCGGGATTCTGAAAAAGTGCTAGATTCGTAACAGTATCTGAACAACCAAAACACGTACGTAAACTTATTTCAAGTACGTACGTCAAGCCATCCTCTAGTGTAGCCGATATCTTCAAATATCAGTTCAAAGTCACTGTTAATGAGGCCGTCGAGGTTGGCAATGGACGGTGCTGCAGCGTTCAGGAGCCAGGACACCACGCTACTCGTGTAGTAGTTATAGAGCAGCATGCTCATCAGGCCGATTACTAGCAGAGTCAGCTTGCGACCTGATAAATTGAGCCTTTAGTAATTATGGATGGTTTACTCTCGTTTAGCAAATTGTTAGTTCTTCTTACCTTGACTCGAAAATGTCGCTTCCAACAATTGAACTCCATCTTCAAAATCTGGGAGGTACACAGTAATCATATAATTAAAATACATCGTTAAAACAAATTGGCATTTTCAACTTCAAAGCGTATCCAAATGAGAACACAGAAATGTTGATATTTTGAAGCATGTTTGGTAACAATGTGCCTAAACAACAAGTAACATGACCTCAAGGTCGTATCCATAGAGATGATTACCGCTGGCAAGTTCACAGTCTTCTTTCAGCGAAACGGCTTTAATTACTTTATGAACCTATTATGGCTTTTCCAACCTTAATAACATTTTAGACTATTATATCTTGACTAAAAATGACTACCTACCCAAATATGTCTTACCTTGTTGACATATAGCAGCAAACACGCTGAAGAAGGCATACCAGCCAGACTTGGGTCTGCTTTCCATCCTGGCTGCGACTGCGAGGACGAAGGTGCAGACGATGCCAGCCAAGAACACGCAGCACCACACACCGTCCGACATGGGCGTGAGGAACTGGTTCTCATATTGACCCACACCTTTCTCTTGGATCAGGTAGTAGAATTTAGTCCTATGAAAACCGGTTTCGCGTTACGGTAATGAAGCTTACTTCAAGGTAAGGGTGAGCAAAATAACTAACATTGAAAACTACATAATTATTATATTTATAAATAACTGTAGCCTGTGTGAAAATATTTACTGAAGGTTGGTAGTAGGTGGGTGGTATATGTCGACCCAATCGAGCCAATTGGGGAAGATCCGTGCGCATGTGCTGGACAAGTCTTGTTCTTCCCATAGCAAGGCATTCGTCACCGCCTGTGAGAGATTAATCTATTTAAATATACGAAAAAAATAAAACTTAAATCCCGACTATGAGAATAATACAAAATTACCAGCGTGGTATTCCTTTCAGGAGATCCGATCCATCGGCCGGCGATGCTGTAGTTGAATCTGTACAACAAGTTAATTTTATAACTATTGACAAAGGCTTCACAAAGATATTCAATGTACAGAATTGGTCGCAATGCCTGAATTCAAGATAACTAAGAACCTATTCCTGACCTGAAGTTGTGTCGTTCCTTGAGCGTGTTGAGCAGCTGCGAGGTGATCTTGGTCATGGCGGCCACCCCCGCCGTGTACGACATCTCTGATAGCATCTCGGGGTAGAACACCTCGGGTTGGTCCACGATCTGAACAGACATTCGTGTCGATTGGAGCAACATTAACGACGAAGAACATTAAAATCATTATTATATAAAAACAACTTATAACCCACCTAATCGCAAACAATAAACAAGACGTTGTCTGTGTTTAATAGGTAACAAACAAATATGCAATAACTATTTACCTGAAATGCACATGCACAAACTTGAAATAGAAATGCATACGAACCACAGTTATTGCACGGAGCGTTAAGTTGTGGAAATCCCAGCGATGGTAATACTTGTACCCTTTGAGTAGCATCTCTAAACCTGTGCAACCAAACTATATACTCTTAACACATTTTTCGTTACGAATAATATTTGTATAAATTAACAACTATCTGTTTTAATTATATTATTGCGTTACAATATTAAAATAAATATTGTATTATTTATTATAAAAATAATAATGTATAAAAGCAGCCAGGTTATAATAATAATTTAAATTGGTAAACGATTTGTTTATCATACATCTATAAGCCAGTAAGTAAAAAAAGGAAGACACAGGTCACCTACCTGTGTGCGGGCGCCATGTTCCGAGCAGGGACGTCTCCAACTCGTTACCTTGTATTTTACCAAAATTGTACACGTCTGTCAATGTGTAATTGTCACCTGAAAAAGATTTTGGAAACTAAATCAAATCAATAAACTAAACTAAAATAGAATAATATTTTATTATGTTATGTTATAATATAATTCTATTTTAGTTTGGTTCACTCAAATAAAGTTAGTATAAACTTTGACTCAGCGTCTATTTGGATGAGTGAAACCTTGTTGTGTCTTAGTTCGTTACAAACATAGCTTTTCATTTATTTGTTAAAACTGTTTCTTTGATTGAGAAATCCAATTCATTTAAACAACAGCTAATATTTTAAATACTTATTGCTTTTTGATTAATGTTTTTAAGATAATTACCGTCTTTGCCGACCACGGCGATATCAGCGTCCACACTCAAGTTAAGCCATCGGAATGTATTGTTGATGTAATCAGTGCAGTTGTCAGGATCATTGATTTCAGTTAGAACAAGCCAGGGGTGCATAGCATCAAAAAACTTGTTTTTTGAAGCCTAAAAACGATACCAGTTTTAATCAAAGTAGTTGCCGTAACCTGGTTACCTGTACCGATAATGTAAGTAACATTATGGAGAAGAGTATCTAATATTTAAATAGGTCAGTAAGTTATTAAAAAAATACACACTATACCAATATCTTATCCCTTTGCCACGGATGTCTATTAGAGTCTCATCAGGTTTTTGTTTCTACAAAAATGCCTACTGCGTAGCCCCCAAGCTGTCCTTAAGCAAAGAACAATGTTACCTGATGCAGCAGTGCTGGTGTGTAGTCGCAGTGGCCGTCGACGAGCACCCCGACCGCCGCAGTGCGCTGGTGCGCGCCCCGCACCAGGTCGACAGCCACATCTTTGTCAATACGTCGCACGGACACCCGGACGCTCTCTTTTGTTAGTTGGTGTACAAGGATGGTGTTGTCTGGAGATGTGGTTCAATAGTTTACATTCTACAGCAAAATTAGGTCGTACTAATTGGAGGCAAACCCAGTTAGTGTGATTCTTGAATGACAGGCTTTACCTTGAAATGACAGACTTTACATTGTTGCAACAAATGCATATAAAGAAGATGTAAAGACAAAAATTGTCTCTATATAGGTACCTAACTAATGGTTAAATTAATGGTTTACATTTATTTATAAACATTTGCAGAATCAACTGTTTCCATGGCTTGACCATGTGTAGGCATTAAATACCCACATTATTATATGTCAATCAAATACCTAATATACCAAAATCCCATAAAGCTACGCTAAAATACTCACAATAATGACTTTCACAAGTAAAGTAGCAAACATATCTCATGTCCTTATATAACACATAGTCAGTTACAAATTTGGCAACCTCCAGGTTGAATCCCGATACATTTAGAAATAGACTGAACAATGCGCCGAGCAAAATCATTCTGCGAAGTCTTGAATGTTGCAGTCGTGAATCTGATATGAGCAATTGCTGTCCGACAGGAGCGCGTTGCTATAATAGCTGACCGTTTTACTTGTCAATCAAAATCAATGTCAGACAAGTTTGATGCAAAACGACGGCAGATTTACATGTTGATGTAGGTACCTAGTTATATTAACTGATACTATAGAGTACGAATCAAAATATCATCAGCTATTTATTTTTATTTTTTTTTGCAAAATCCACCCTAGAACCTTTTTACCTTATAAACTTTCAAGATTTTTGAAGAAGAGTATCCATTGTCTTAAGTACCTGTACCTTTTTATTTAGAAGCCTACACATAGCCACAGATTTCTAGAGTCATATATTATATGTAAGTGAAGTCGATGGTTTTTCAGCAGCGCCTACCGATTCGAATCAGTGATGAATTTTGACTCCAATGCTGACGAGCTTAAATAGGTAATTATTTGACTGACAGCGGGGCAAACAATGTATAATTTTATAAGTAAAATAAAGAAAACCACGTGAAGCAACAGAACCGCAGGTTTCACAATAACCAATGTAAAAAAGCTATCGGCAACAGACCAACAGTGCTCTCACGTACTGCTGACGCCATGGGATGGCGGCTTCACAATCATGACCTACATCGCCGAACAAAGGCTTTAAATATTACCTCAGTTTTTATTGATTTATATTTCTGTTTACTTGAATAAAATAAAAAAGGTACCATCTGAAACATACACATCAACAAGTACCATTTGACTTCACAGAATTAGATAAACTCTTCCGCACGCTTGTGAAACACGCTTATTACCTCCCGACACATTTGTGCCTCTCTCACTTAGTTCTGAGAACATAGTATTGTGAGAGCTTATCTCCAAATTAGAAGCACAATCTGACCTCCACGTATAGGTATAACGAATGTTGCAAGTAATAAGACCAAATCCGTAATCTACGCGGAAAAGAGGACGTCAGGTGATGTGAAGGTCCAGTTGTTTATATTGAAGATTTTTTTTACTTCAGAATCAATTTCCTGCCCCGTGGTCTTATGATCCGCATATTAACCTTAAAATTAATATCCCGTGAAAATTATGAAACAAACCAACTGTATATGGGCCGTACATTGTGCAAACGGCCGTACCCCTGATGTTATTGAAGAATTCAGTTTGTGGAACAGTTGCGATTATACAAATTGCCTCAATTACGGCATCGTATGAATATTTAACCCTTTGACCTTTTAACCCTCACCAGGTAATGGTATGTTTGGTGCTTTAATCTTTTTGTATAATTATTGATAGCCCAATATAATAATTCTTTATGTAGCACCATTTGAAAAGCAGGTCGATTTTACTGAAAACGTTATTGTTTTGGAACATATATTTATTCATTATTTGCTCATAACAATAAGTACCTACAACATCTTACATACAACTCCATGACGATGTTATACGTTTTATAAACATAAAATAGACATTACTGATATTCCGTGCCTCGGAAAGCACGTTAAGCCGTTGGTCCCGGCTGTCATTCGTGGATCTTTGACAGTCGTTACGAATCGTCAGAAGCTTGAGAGTCTGACAACCAGTCTTACCTAGGGGTATCGTGTTACCCAGTTACTGGGTTGTGGAGGTCAGATAGGCAGTCGCTCCATGTAAAATACTGGTACTCAGCTGCATCCGGTGAGACTGGAAGCCGACCCCAACATAGTTGGGAAAAGGCTAGTCAGATGATGATGACAACAATAAAAATAATCAGTCTGTATTCCTCATTCAAGATATGTTTTGTTAATAGAAGTGTGTCAAGACGCAGTAGGTATACATGGTGAGCAGTAGTAGGCCTAAGGCTACGGTACTGTAGAAGCCGCGGTAATTAGTAAATATTATATTAGGTAATGTTTCAACTTTCTAGGGAATATACAAATAAAGCGTAACGTAAGCGACGCTCAGCTGTAACTAGTATAACGGGACATTTTCCACACTTTAGTAGCAAACTCACAAGGAACCGCTCGTCGTTTGTGAATAATTCAATAAAAGTTAAAATTGTATCCATTTTTGTTGGAGTGAGCGTCTAAGAGTGTCTTGTTAACTGGCTTACTTAGGCCATTACCAGGGAATTATTGAAAGAAATTGTTCCCCCCGGGACAAGGGGCGTTGACACGCAAAAACCGAACACAAGCTTAATATAAATAATGATGGTTTTCCCTTGACGCTCGAGTTTGACTTTAGAGAAAAATGATCCGACTTTTTTATGGTTTCAGCCCTAATAATGTACCCCGTGTTGCTCCATTAGCTACTAATTAGGAGCGAACGTACCTTTTGAGTCGGACCGCACTCCAAAATTCATATTCGGTTTTTTTATTGTTAATTGAGATTTACAGCGAACAACGTTGTAAGACGCGCACTAATTAATTAAAGAGTAAAGCTCCTTGTGTGGAACATTACAGCTTTGCCTGGGAACGGAACGTGTCGCAAACATTGACTAAGAAGTTCTACTTTATAATGCAAATGCGTGTGATGTTATTATATTACCTATTCTTTTTTGTACTGGTAGTAGGTACATGAAGTAT
Organism: Hoplodrina ambigua; assembly: GCA_949774945.1. NCBI lineage: Eukaryota > Metazoa > Arthropoda > Insecta > Lepidoptera > Noctuidae > Hoplodrina > Hoplodrina ambigua. Next base: position 260,049 of record OX458967.1, read on the forward strand.
GTTGGTAAATAATGCTGGTAGACTATGTCTTTAAAAGGGTTATTTCATGTGTGAAATTATTTTGTTTTGTTTTTTTCTTTGTAGAAATACTATCCAAGACCTATCCGAATGTTTATGATAATGTTAATTTACATAAAATTCTTGAAGTCACAAATGAAACCTCAGTGCATGTTCAAGTAAAAATCTGGTGTTTCTCACCTTCAAAACTAGTTTCAAAACTTTTGTCACGTAACACAGAATCCGTATTCGTAGCGAGATCTATTAACAAAGTTGTGTTAGTGTGTCGGCGCACAAAAAGACCAATAAAAGCTACACCCGGTGTTTACGCCGCCGCCGGTAACCGTAACCCTATTGCACACCGGCCGCTCTCACACCGAAGTGCAACCGCAATACTCAATACTGTGCTCGATATTGGTATTATGCTGCTGTGAACTTCTGGTTTTTACGATTTGTGTTTTTCGAATAAGTTTCTGAGTAGGGGGAAAACTTATTCATTTATTTATACCAATTTACAGCAAAACAATTATTTTATATTGTTTATTTTAATGCGAAAATTGAGAATAGATCTGATGAACATTTTAATATCGGGTTACAGTATTATCAACACATTAATTCTGTTATATACCTACCTATCTACTATCCACGGCGTTGCGTTTTCAAAAGTGTTATTAACAAAACGAAACTAATAGTTGAGTATTAATTACTAAGACGTTTTAAGATTAAGAAAATATCGAGTTAATTAAATTCAGACAAAGGGCTGCGGAGCGAAGGTTTACAATTTGAATATTAAAATTCAAACAACAATTTATAACACTTAAATATTAAAACAGTTGAAACACATTAAGATGTTGTATGAACGCAATAAAAGGTAATTGCTGCCTTTTAATTAATACAAGTTTATTTAATTTAAGATTTAAGCAAATAGTGAAATATCATCTAACTTTGTAACTGTAATGAGCATATTTTGTGTGACTAAATTAATATTAAACATGTCACCTACTGCTATAAGTAATTAGCTTTTTAGACTAGTCTAGACTCATCGGGTTGACTTTTAAGTTACTGCCCATTTTTTTAGTAGGTGAAAGTTCTCCTTAATTTCCACAACTTTCAATATGGGACTACTGAAAAATTTAAAAAAAAACACAGATGTTCCCTACATTTTGAACGTATTGTAATGCTATTTCGTAGGGAACAGTAGATTTTTTTTGTATATTTCGAAGTTGATCCTACAACAAAAGTTGTTAATATTCATGAGTACTTTCAACCCCCCCAAGGACGGCCAGAGAATTGAGTCAGTCTGTATTTAGATTGTCTTTAGATTCAGTACCTAGCAATAATGAGTTTGTTATTTTGACTGTAATGTAAGTACATTAATAGTTTTGTGTTTCATTCTGTGTTTATAAGCTTCAAAGAGATGACATGAATCAATCACATAACTCAATAACATTGTGTAAAGGTAAATCTATTAAGGTGATGTATTTATCATTTTAATATTTGCCTATTACATATCTTGTTAGTAATTATAATGCAACATGACATGTGTTAGTTCGGTGTGATATGCATCCAACATAACAGGCCAAAGCAAAAGGCTGGTTGCGCGCGCGCTCGCTAAGGAGACAATATAAATGCTAATTCGTGGTGCGAGCGACCGCGGTTCAGGGGGAAAGGGGGGACACAGGGCCTAGACCAACTAACAAGGCTTTTTAATAACTTTGTTTGTCCGATTAATAAGCAGTACGAATTTACGACTGTGATTCGAAATGTGCGCGCCTGAAACTTGACAAGATCATGTCGTTGATATCCATGTGTGTTAAAGTCTTGTGAAAATGTGTTAATTCAACAAGCGATGTATTCTGCGGCATTTTTTGGATACCGAGTACCTAACAAGCCACTTTCATTATTTTAATTTCTTAACTGAAAAATCTTACTTTAATTTACAGTATACTGAAGTGTTCTCTCGACCTAGTTGTGCCCACAAAGTGTACCTACTTCTACCATAAACTGTCTACTCGTAGATATTTTCTAGGTGAGTGGTCTAGAATTAGCTACTAATTAATAAAATGATAATTTCACCAATGAATAGAGGTGGGCAATGTTCTTCACTATTGCTTACTAACTGTAATGTCTGTGTCTGACAGTCGAATAACTATTTATCTATTAGAAAGAGATAAAGCGATAAAGGCCCAGCATGAGGTACCTATGTCCTTGTCTTATTAACCGGGGATAATATAATATACTCTTAAGAATCTATTATAAAATAATATTAACTGGCACTGTTATAAATAGATTCAGGTATAATAAATAGCAATGCAGAGGTATTTAGTTCTTCCAAAAGTATTGTAAGCTATACTCCAGCACGACTACCAAGTTAAACCTGTACCTATTATAATTTTATTTATACTTGTTTTTACAACTTATACCTACTTATTTTCATTAAGTTCGGAGCAAAATAACAGTTCCTTCAAGTGTTTGAAGTAGAGCCTTGACGTTCTTAAAAGTGCTTCATTTATCCTGGTTGGTAATAAAATAATAATTATTACCGTAAAAGCTTTTTATTTTTTTATTCTTTTTTATATCTTTTATAGGAGGCTTAGAGGAGATATTCTAAAAACTCACCTAATTATTTAATAATAGGTCTAGGTACCTCCTAGCTTTTGTATTGTAAGTATACAAAAACCAAAAAATAAAAAATAACTTTAGCTTGGAAGTCGGCGGCTGGTTTTGTTTCTTGTTATGTAGGTATTGCCACCGACTTCCAAGCTAAAGTTATTTTTTATTTTGTGGTTTTTGAAGGCGGTGATCTTTTTTTGTAAAAAAGCTTTTTATTTTTCACTTTTTAGTGCTTGTGTGTTAATGTTTGAAATCCTTACATAAAGCCCTTTCAAACAATACCACACACGATATATTTAGTTTTGGAAAGTGGTAGGAGGGGGGTTGACGTACCCCTTCCCCACTTCCTTTAGTCAGTCATCGACTACACGTATAAACAAAGCTATTTTTCTTGTTACGGCGGTTCTGCTGTGATTTTATAAGGAGTTCCGTTCCATATCTCCAAAGTTCATCATCAGATCATGACAATATTCCTATGGGACCTATTCGGGACTATATTCTTTCAAAAAAAAAAAGAATCAGCCAAATCGATTTATAATTGGCGGAGTAATCGTTGAACAAATATACAAAAAAAAAAAAACAAAAAAAAAAAAAACATACGCGTCGAATTGAGAACCTCCTCCTTTTTGAAGTCGGTTGAAAAGCAACAACAACTTCGATTGCAACTTGATGAGACTTGATTAGTACAAAATATTACTAACTGACTGGGACTGCTATCACTGGCCACCCATCCAAACCACCCATCCAAAAGGATGGGTAATTAATTAAACCATCTGGAGATTTTGACTTTTACGTAGTATTAGCGAAACAAATACTACAGACGTGCGCTTGATCGTGCCTAACACTCTTTGTACCGATGATTGTTATGGTTACAAGCATATTGATCAATCAAACATATCGTTTCTGTTTGCTTTCATACAGAAATTGACGTACAGCATTCCACACAGGTTGCCTAACATTCAGTGCGCAGTCAAAGCAAAGTAAATTGCATTCGCGGACGTCCGTACCGGGGCCCGTACCTACGCATTGTGCACGACTCGAGTAAATAGGAGATGCCGTATTAGGGTACTCAGTAAATAGAGCCCTCTTTGATAAAAATGCTCTGAATGGACTCCGCCTTTTCAGACGCTTCATCTCGGAAGCATACCAGATGCAACTTTAAACATGTCCCGGAATGTGGTCTCCAAACTTTGAGAGTACTTGTTTCAAGGGAAATTCTTCGCCAACGCTTTTCTTTATGTTTTTAATTCAGTTAAAAATGTTTTCAATCATCCGGTGACCTCTGTAGGATGTTTTGTAGAATGCAAGTGATAAGACAAGATGTCGTCATGATCGAAGAGAGTGAAAGTACACCCACGTGCGGGCCGTCCGATGATTAGCGCGGGACTGTTTGGTACGTTCACGGGCGACGTCACGACGCCCAGTTACACTTTAAACTAGATGAGTCCAGTGTTTCCTAGCCGACTGCTCTGAGAAGAAACACCGAAACAAACTCAGAGGTCGTACTGTGTATAGCGGTAAATTTGCAAGCTGGCCATAAGTTCAAGTTACCAAACTTTCAATACTCATGGTGATTTCCACCATCATCATTTTTAGCCACTTCCATGACACTTCAATAATGATAGAATTATCTTCTTTGATGCTGATACATTTTATAATGATATATTTACTGAAACTGACGTGTGATATTTTGGAATGATTTCTATTGGTAGAGATCTCTTGCTGTAAAAATATAAATCTTAATTTATAAAACTTGACCTATCAACAAAGAGACCAGGCTGACGGCTAGCCACACTACTATATTACACGTATTTTCATCTTGTTATCCTATATCCCATTCACGTAGCAATACCAGAAGTTATAGAGAATACCCAGAATATTTGAGTACACATACATTATTTCGTGGAACAAAAACATGAGAACTGTGCTATCTGCGCTGACTGCTCGCCAAATTTTGACTAAACCCACTCATACAAATAAAACCATGTTCATATGTTCGTAAATTAAACGATGGACTCGGGTGATGTACATAGTTATTAAGAAAATATTATTTACCTATTATTTTCTTTATTTACAATGTTTTATAATCTTCTTCAAACAACTGGACATACCGTCACAGTGTTACCTCTGTCTCTGTCTCTTAGCAAGATACGATATGTAAACACGGCGCGGCTCATGAAACATTGATGCTGTCGAGAGGTGAACGCTCATATATCTGATCCGCAGCAGGCGCGCGGTGCCACCACCGCCGCGCCCCGCCGCGCCGCGCGCCGCCCTCCACCAATGATCTTTGAATTACCTTTATGGGGATTAACCGACGAATTAGTTCAAGGGATTTCCTTGGATTATCTGTTAAACTTGCTAGCAACGAGAACATGGCGGAGTTTATCAGATTATGTAGTACTTATATTTAATTACATTAACACAGAAACGGTGAAGTAATTTGTAAACAAAAAGAAAAATAATTTGTAAAAAATTAGTGTATTCGCGAAAGAAAGTTCCGACATGAAAAGTAAATAAAATTTAAACGCGGCAACACGTGCGGCCTCACAAGAAAGTAATCTTATATTTATGAAAATACACAGCAGATAACATAATTGCTTAACACACTGAATAAAACCGAATTTTCGCACCATCAGTGTTGGCGACACTAAATCAAATAATGTTCAGCTGACAGGGAGTGCTCACACGGAATCCCACGATAATACGCTCAACCTTTGAGAAAAATATTATTCGATAATTCGGCGCGAATGGAAGAAAAAGTGTGGTACAATAAACAGGCTGTATTCAAATGAGGCGCCCCCGAAGACGGCGAGCGGCGGGCGGCGGCGGGCGGGGGGCGACAAAACAATGATAATATTACAAACTTATTTAGATTGAGGCCAAGAGGTGTGACTGCGAGCGCCTTGTTATTCGTCTTAATTGCAGTTCAGTTCAAGGTGGTTTGTGTGTTCGGAGAGTTCAAGCTGGTTGGCAGAATTTATTAAAACTATGAACAATACATTCACAGAACATGTAGATACTAATGTGTTTGACGTTGTACCACATTTGTCATAACGTAGGTGACTGCCGCGCGGCAGCCGCATGGGAACTTTCGTGGAGTACTAACTGCAGCCTATGTAACTTCTACAGTAAATTACGCGCGCTGTCCACTCGATATTATTATTATACTGTTGAAGTGTTACATATTTGTGCTGATATTAATACTGGTATTTACGACTTTGGATACACTTTACCGAGTACCTATTAATCGTAGAATTCCACTCGATTAGGCAGAATAATAATACTTACTAAGTTAAACAAGATCTCTAACTGGACATAAACCGTTGTAGGTAATCCTAATAGCCGATTTAATTTTATCCCATCGTCTTAATTGTACTCGTATTATAATTACGCTACTGTTGATAATGAATACGTCAATTTACTTGTATATTTTACTGTATGGCAGAAATGACACTTTTGGTCAGACGTGCGTGTTTTTGTTAGACAAACATATTATAAGCGTAAGAGACTGAAACAAAACTTAAAACAAACATCTTTTCCGTGGTATTCCCTCCGCATACACATACGTATATATATTTAAGACTCATCGCTTAGGCCGCGCGAGCTCTCCGCGCGCCGGTAACGCGGCCCCAGTGTTTTAGGGACAAGTAAATTCAGAAAAAATTGTGAGCACGAATGTAACCTTGAATATTTACGAGAAGCGACTCCCGAAAGGGTTGGACGGAGCGCGACGCTTTGGATAGGTGACGCCTTATGAAATTTTGCCTTTGTATCAAAATGTGCCGAGAAAATAGGGTCTATCAGCCACGCGTGAAGTTATCGCCACGAATTTGTACCCGGCTTAAGATAATGAACGTCTGAAAATAATTTATGATTAACCTTTTATATCACTCTTCAAAAAAGCTTTACGTTATGAAACAAGAAATAAAGTTAAAACTTCCATCGCTCAGAAACATTTTTCACGCTTCTAGAATTACGAAATATTCTGTCGGTATTTAAGCAAACTTTAAGAAAAATAATTTTACAACCGAAAAGGTTCGCGCTTTAAAACGGACTATATACGGGAAACGTAAGTATTTAAAGTACGAAAAAACAAGTTAGGACGAGACATTCGAGACTAATAAAATTATAAGAATTAAGTTAAATATTCAAAGTGTAGGTAGGTCGACGTGTGAGTGCGTGGAGTAGTCTGACGAGTGAAGACAATCAACACTTGGAGATTACACACGTAACTGAGAAAAAATAGCTGGGAATAATAGAGGAATTTGTTCCGCTGGTCACGTGCGTGACACATTGATCTAGGAATATTGTATGCTCGAGCCGCCGGCGCTCCCGCTTTGTTAGCAATGACTACGTCGATATGGAATTCTGTGTGAGAAATGGGTTTGAGATCCGAGTTTGATTGTATTGTTGTTAGTATGTACTGGCTTATAAAAATGTTCCAATTACGAGTAAGAAACAAATCTTTCAGCTGTCCTCGTATTTTCCACATAACATAACATAACATCACGCCTGTAATCCCCGAAGGGTTAGGCAGAGGTGTATCCATTAGTTCACCCACATTTCGCCAGTTATGTTTTTAGTCCCATGTAATAGGGGGCGAGCCTATTGCCATCAACCGGGCACAAATCCAGACTCCGAGGCTGCTGCGTATTTTCCATTGTACTACTTTCTATCTGGTACTAACCCACACAAATAACTACATCACTATTGCAACATAATCGGCCTCCTTATTGAACACTGTACTGAACAAGCTTCTCAATCCAAGTTCCAGTAAAAAATATTGTCCATTAATGTCCGCACAAAGCCACTAAACAAACTAGCGGAGGTGCGAACGAAAGTTGACCGGCGACCGCCCAGTGTGTCGCGTCTCGATCTCACGACAAAATTTATACCTCCACTGGGAAATTAATATCAGGTGTTAGGGGCTGAGCGACCAGCGTAGTGCGTAGCGGGACGAGGTATCACCTTGACGACTACTCCCTGATACTGTGTAATTAGATAAGTGGCGCTTTAAACTTATAATTATCGTCGTCCCTACCTACAAAATAATGATTGTGAAAATTAAAATAATTTTACATTTCATGAAATTATTTAATTCGTTAGATTTGTACCCCACTACTTGAGCTGATTGAAATAATCTTATTTTTCAGAAAATATTAAAAAAGGCTTCATAATTCTTTACTAACATTAAAAAATAAACGCTTTCTGGAGTAATTTCGAGATGTATTTCTAATCTGATTACCTACAGCTGTATACTTTGAATTTCCCCCGAGTAATATTTTGCAACTAAAAATATGGTCTGGAAAATAAGTTTAAAAATTGACTGATCAACTTTAAATTGAGCCAAACGTTTGGTTAAGCCGTGTTTGTGTACTTGTAGGTACTTACATGGAGTGTAGGATTGCCTTGTGAGTGGAGCCAGCCAAATTGGGGGGAAAGCTTATAAAAGCAGGTGTAAGTAACATTTGGCACACGCGGTATGAATACTTAATTGTAATTCGAGTTACGCGGCAATGTTTGCGTGATAACAAAGTGGATTAAGCTTTCGAAATTCCGTTAACGATATAAAATGTTTTCGAGCAATCTCCGGGTACAATGAATACACTGTGCCTACTGTATAAATATTTAAACTTTGTATAATTTATCAAGGTTACAACTGAAATGTGAATTTCTAAATTAACAAAGTATTCCATGAATTAATGTGTAGACTAAAGATTTACCAAAGTAGCACTTTAAAATAAATCCATTTCCTTAATTTATAAATTGCTATGCATTTTTTGATCAGCGTCATCATAATTATATTTTTTTTTAAACCGGTGTTACGCAGTATCAGTATGGGCCCCAACAAGACGCGCCGCCAGATTGCATTACAATTATTCTAACATGACAATGTGAGCGACAAATTATATTTCTGTTTGCGCGGGCTGAGGCGCCGCCCGTCGGGATTACTGCGGCCTACACCGAAACAAAGTGACAGCTGCGCCTTTATTCCCCCAAATGATCTGTAATTCAGTTTTGAAATTCGTAAGCAAACAAATCTTCACGCCTCATCCCACGAGAGGATAGACTGGTTTAGGAACAATGATAAAAATGTCGCTGTAACACAAATTAGATTTTTCTACTTGTTCCCCAATGTTTGTGGGGAATGTACGCTGTGTGCGGATGTTCAATTATAAATATAAAGCGTTAATCAATGTGTTTATATTCTCGGTTGCATGAATTTTAAACAGATAATAGCTACGGTCCAAGAGCTGGACCTGAGGCCATCAGTTTCGTTTAGCTGTAGCATTATTACAGTTTGTGAAGTAGTTACGTAATGTTCACAAGTAAGTTGAGGAGATGTAAAGTGTATTTAGTGTGTGTTTTCTCGTTCAAGTCGTAAGAGTAGCGAACTGTAGTTAGCAACCTATCGCTACTTTGTACATCATTACAAAGTTTAAACGCGTCTTTGCTAAACGCATCATCTTCGATGTAGGTTAAATGCTTTCAGTTAGTTTATCAGGTAATTTTAAGAGCTGTTTGATGTTGTTGAGATGAATTTAAAATTACTTATTATTTTATCATTTACATATATTTTTATTCTACATCTTAAGAATGAAGAAAGGTTTATCTTTATACTTAGTTTGACAATATTTAGTGCAACTATAACTCTTTTAGACAAGAGTGTGGCAATTTAAATAGTAAAATCACCTAGTAGGTAATGGTGTAATTATGACTTGATTTTTCTTTATTTTTCCCTTCAAATTTCTTCGGCAGAGTTTGCAACAATATGAATTCATAAACGTAAACAACGAGACCGGAAAAATTACCGTACGAATATCAATTTGACCACTGCGGGAATCTAACCTGAGCCACGCAGTGAAGCAGTCAATTGCTCAGCCACTGCACCTACCATGCCGCTCAATTCAATTCTATTCCATGTACAATGATGACAACTGCTCAAAGCTGTGCCTAACATGTACCTTTCAAAGACTAGCGGAACTAAGTGGGTAAGTATATAAGTAAGTAAAATGCAATAACCCAATTCAAGACAAACTGGCACACTGAACTAAATCAGTAAAAGCGGCTTAACCTGGAAACATCGCAATCAGACTAATACCAGGAGATAATAAGTGGTGAGGCGGAAACGAAGTTAAATAATTAGTTAGCGCAAGAGGCGCAGTTGCATGATTGACAAACCGAGCAGCCGACGTAATTAGTTCACTGAATACACTTGATGCGCCTGCTGCTGTCACACCGACGCGAGCCACGGCAATAATTCAAATCGATTCATAAAAAAAAGTTAGTTGCTTTGAAATTAATAAACAGTTAATCAATTGAGTTGTCAAATAAGTAACGTCATAGTTTACTATTGCCATACACAAAATTTATGGGGGATTTGATTGGTGGCATCATGTACGCAATTGCAACCAACAAAAACAATAGAACATCTTACCTCAACAATAATTGACTGTTAGAACTAAACGTGGAACCTATTGTCTTGGATGACAACCAACCACTACAGCCCATCAGACGAGGTTAATATTTTGTATCGAGTCGCAATTGGAAAACGCTTTGTGGTATAGGGAGGCAGTTATACTTATTACTTGGAATCGCTACTCGTTTGTTACTTCCACTAACTATATTATCTTCATCTGAATTGCCAAGAAGCGTAATTTGAAATTACATTTCGATGATACTTACAAGTTAGAATAGGACGAGGAAGATTTATTATCAGGAAGGCATAATAATAAAGAGCGGAGATGTCGTGATAAGATAAACAAAACATGAAGAACAATGGTATGTACCTAATTCTTAAAGCTTTTAGTAGTAGACACAATTGCACAGGCCGCTTAAATAAACCTGAAAGCCATACACGCTGCGGTCTACCGGAGAGATTACCCGTGCAGATTTGCTTGCGCAGGCGCCCAACCAACCCACTGAGTCTATTCCAATACATGCTTTGGCTACGAAGCGTGTATGGCCACCATAAGTATATGTAAAGACACCCGGGAATAGCCGTCTAAATCACTGCATATTACAGTACGGTGTAAACGTAGCCCGTTTACTAGTGTGTTCGTATTCAGCTAGCGCATTACACATACATGGGCTGCGGCATAAATCGCTCGCTTTGCATACATTGCTCGCTGAATGCGACGCTGTATTTCTCTTAGCGGAGTGCACGTAATCATATCGCAATATGATATGAGCGTATACTTAATGACTTATTGCTATATTCACTTTTGAACAAACTATGAGTATTTAAGGTAGGTAGGTCTGTTCGCTTGTTCCATGGAACCGATGTTGAGCTTCATCGGAGGTGGAATTGACATTGTGAACACACTTAATAAGTTACTATTGATATACAGGATGGTTTATTAATCACTAGTCGTTTAGAGCGCGACTGCTGTGTATGAGGTCTTGGGTTCGATTCCCAGGTCGGGCAAAGTGTTATTGGGTTTTTCCATCAGGAATTTCTCAGTAGCAGCCTCGGAGTCAGGATTTGTGCCCGGTTGATGGCAATAGGCTCGCCCCCTATTACATGGGACTAAAAAAAACATAACTGGCGAAATGTGGGTGTACCAATGGGTACACCTCTGCCTAGCCCTTCGGGGATTACAGGCGTGATGTTATGTTATGTTATGTAGTCGTTTTAAAGAGCAGGAAAGCTCAGGAATATGATCATTTTTTATTATAGCACCAATCTAAAAGCAAGAAAAAAAACGCTGTTCTCTACAAAAATGTTTCTTTGAAATATATTATCACAATATATTCACAATATTTATTTATCGCGCGGCACCATGAAGGGTGCTCTACTATCCGTCATCATACCTACCAATCGCAGAGCAAGATATCTCCACAGGCAATGTTCCATCATTAACCAGTGGAATAACAATAAAGAATGATGTACGCACTACCTACTCCTAAAGTTAATCTCAGCCACTCATCAAACGTAGACGTAATCCAAGTGCCTCCTCCTACAATTTGTCAAACTTCATTTTCATTTTGCCAACGACTCTAGTTAGTTATTTTATTCCTGTTCATAACGAGGAAGTTGGCGCAAAGTACCCGAGTTCGGCACAGACATGATTCATCAAGGAGTGTGTGAAACAAAGCTGTCGTATTAACTGAGGTGTGCCACTCACGTAATTATTCCATATTAGTTCATTTGAAGGCGGTGCGCGATGTGAGTTGTGTAATGTGATTGTCTGTTTCCTTACGAGGCGTGTTCTAATGCTATGGCTTATATTATAATCGCGTTTTGTTTTTTATATCAAAATACTTATTTATTTGTTTTGTTCTTGAACGCAAATCGGCGATCGCAAGTCTTGACGAAAATCCGAATAAAATGGTGTAACTACACTTTTAACAATTAGGTAGGATATTAATTTTTATTAACGTGGAAATTAGGAAGTGCAGCAGTGAAATAGGTACTGCATGCATGACTTAATTAGGGTTGGTGATCAGTCCTACGTCACATTAACATAGCTGAAATGTTGAGAATAAATAGAGGAAAATGTAGTCGAAGGTATGCATACAGGATAGTTTCAATACTGGGCCTTTATAGATACAAATCGAACTTAATAACTGCTTTTTTTATTTCATCTTCTTCTTCGTTCTTATCGTGTGGGTAGTAAGGCCTTACGACCCTACTCACCCTAGTGTCAGAGTTTCTAAACCGCCTCAAGGGCCTCTGACATGGTTTGAGTGGAACAGTAAGTCCAGGTTTCCTCACGATGTTTTCCTTCACCGATGCCAGTGATGTCCAAGATAAACTTTAGAAAGTACATATGAATTGAAAGATTCACATTGGTACTTGCCCGTATTTGAACCCACAACCTCATGCATGAGAGGCGGGCGCCTTAAAGACTGGGCCATCACGACACTTAATTTTAATAAAAGGATTATATACCTCTTCACAAGTCGTACATTTTAGTTTCTATACCCTCTCGGAATCCTACATATGTTTTAAAGGATATTGTTATAAACCAATATTTGTTTTTACTAAACACTTTCCACGGGCCAACTTTAGCCCAACAACGATTTAAAGTTCGGACTTAAAGCGCATGACAAAAGTAATGGTGCTACATATTTCATAACATAATAACAATGTTTTTTGAAGTAACAGATTCCCAAAAATATGGACATAATGTTCGAACATTGACATCAAGCGAGCACAAAGTTAACCCTAAAAAGTTGGTACCTTCCAAAGTTGCGACCACAATCAGAGAGAGCTCCGCGATACATCAAGCAAACGGCCCACACTCAATAGCCGGATACATAAGTGCGGGACGGCGGCGCCACTAATGTTCGCCGGCGGATACTTCGCCCATCTAAACTGCGGAACGCAACTATTCCCATGTGAGACCCGCTCGGGCACCGTGACGAGCGGCAGCGGGGCGAATTGGTTTAGTACTTTTACTGTTTCGTTCTCGTAGTCAATTTAGAGGATTACGATTATTAACATAAGTGGGTTTATAATTGTAGACCGACCAAGAACTAGATGTTTTATTTATTTATTAGTGTATTATCAGAAATATATTGTTAAACAAAGCAATAAAAAAGAGAAAGTGCTGGTGCTGCATGCCGTGTGTACCACTGTGCTGTACACAGCATTCATTGTGAGTACAGATAACACAACGCCACTTTCAGCGTCTTCATTTCCTTCAAACTTTGTCATCTTTTAGTTTTTTTAGTTTTTAACCCTATTAAGTAGGGTATATAATTTGTTTCCTTCTCTAGACTAGACTCCGTTTTAAGTAAGGCATTTTTATCAATATACTCTCCTTGCCCGCTCCTCTTATCACTCAGCTACCACCCTGACCCAAGACAATAAATGAATGGCAATCGCGAAGAGATTATAGCAATTGAGAAGGGCCGAAGTTGGGCGCTTACCACAACTTGTGCGACGTATCACTTGGCCGGATTAGTGATGTGCCGAGTTACGGCGTGTAGAGATGGGACACGGTTTAATTTGTATGATTGTGATGTGATTTGTGATTGCGATTGTCTATGGTTTGGTGTTAGTTTTTTTTTGTCGTAAGGATGGATATCGTTTCACGACATTATTAAATTGTAATCTTAATCATATCAAATTATGTAAGTAGGTACGTATGTATGTAATGTAGATCCGTCAAATACTACAATCCCCGTAGACACCTTTTCTTACCAAACCACACATCAATCGGTAGCTGTGTCCAGTAACGTCCACCGGACACAGTTGCCGGTTGCTACTACTGGTTACATTCCGTCCGTGTTCTGTGTGTAGCCCATCATCTAATGCACTCGACAACTTTTTTTCTCACACAATTTGTATGGACACATAATACCTACGTATATTATTGTGGCTTGTGTGTTCCACTGGAAACTTTTCAATGTCTAGTTACACTAACACGAAACACTTATGATCGGTGATCACTATGTCAAGTGGAAGCAACAGGTTACTACCGCGGCAGTGTCTGCGTATGAGTGAGTTAATTCCATACTGTTACTTAGGTATAATTATGATAATAAAACAGTAACTGCTGGTTGCTAGTTGCTTGTGTCAGACCAAAGACAAAAAGTGCCTGCCTGCCTGTCTTTTACGTCTTTTTCTACATTCGTCACGGAGTATAATTAAATAAGTACTTCAAAATAGGAGTTTAAAATCTTATGCTATTGCTCAGTTTAATTAATAAGTTTTTAATTAGTACCTAATCAATGGTTAATTCACCCTGCAATGCTCAGTTAGCGCCACATTGTAAAAGTTGAGTCGAAGTGAAGCTGTGTGCGAGAGCATCATGTAAATGTGATGAATGCATTCCACATTTCACACAGTAATAACTTTCAAACTTATATAAAGCAAAAACTTAAAATGCAATTTCCTTTTATACAATTCGTTCTGCTTGTAACCCAAGAAAATAGTGAGACAATTTCTGAAATTGCGTAATCAGAGTTGGCGGGGCGAACAGACGGTCAAAATGGCCGCTTTTACATAAATACTTATATACTAGTCGTTTTCATCGTTTTGGAGATAACGCAATAACAGACACGCGAAAATAAGGTTGTGGAATCTTCGCATATTGCGGCGAGCTATATGATTTGTACGAAACACATCTTTTAGCAATATGTATTCTTTGATGCGGTGTTATTATGGAATAATAAGCATATAACATACGAAGGGTTCTTTTGTGGGAAATATTGTACGACTTATTTATTAGAAAGAGGTTTTAAACATACTGAGGTACATATACAAGTGAGGAACGCAGATCCTCTAGACAAAGCAATCTACCCGTACACCTCCGACTCAGAGAGTGAATCACTGAGCGAGCACACACTGCATCATAACACGTACCTATTCAGTAAAACATTATTATCATTTAGACAAAGCCTGTTGATGAGTTAAACCCACCCGTCTCAAGTAAGCCGCCACTTTCCCTTCCCAAATAATATAATGTAAATAATAACGTGGGCTTAACTAAATAGAGACGAGCCAAGAAATACTGTCGTCGCAAAAAATGCGTATCATAGTGTATCCTGGGGATCTTGTACCCATGTTACGGTGGACGGACAGACGGACAGATTAACGTACAGCCGACAATGAGAGGCGCGGGCACCAGCCGGCCTGCTCTTTGACTATTAAAATGTACTTCGGACAGGTGACTTTATACTGGCCTTCTTTGAACTATTTTGGACTTGACTGTGAATAATTTTAAAGCCACGTTTCCGGGTTGAAAATTGTCTTTATTGTGTACTTACCTATGGTTTTTTTTTTAATACAGTTAATAATTGTTGAAAGTACAGAGTTTTTAAATTGTGATGATAACTTTAACAATAAGTTTCACTATCAAAAAAATAATTAAAAAAAACTAATATTTAACAAAATATTATATTGAAAAGACGATCAATTTGAAAAGTCTGCTTCTATTTCTCTTTTGTTCGTTATGCAAAATGTTCAAGAGTAGGTAAAAGTGTCTTTACTTCGGCGATAATGTAGATTCAGGCACATTATAAATTCATCAGGGATAATTTATTATGAATGGAATCATGTATGTATGTGCTACTGTAAAAGCCCGAACTATGGTAAATCATAAGATTCTCTATTAAAAGATGACTTTTTTTATTGTTATTTTGATAATATCGTCATAATAATATATTATTATATGTAATAATACTTTAATGGTTGGTTATGTTTCAGTTTCGCCTGATACGAGGTAAGTTTGCTATCAAGAAGCTGTGAACAAGTCTCAAGAACCAAACGGCGAACGTTTGGTAGCGGTGTATCAAGTTTATTTATGTAAAGGCGCTGTATTAATGAGTAGTACCGCAGGCAACAGCGGCCGACGTATGCGTTACACTATGTGCAAAGCGCAGTTGACTTGCTTGCAACTTGCAATAAAACTTGCCTCTGGGGAAGGAGCGCCTGTAGGACGGTGGCGCGAGCGACGAGAGGGCGCGGGACGAAATACGACGCAGTGTAATCTGATCTGTTACCTTTATAAATCAATTGAAACTATAATGAACATTGTACTAACAGTGGGAAATAATATACCTACAAAATAGTGGTTCAGCCATGTTGGTCTAATCATTTCAGCGTTTCAGTTCAACTCCCGAGTCGAACAGAGTGCTATTGGGGTTTTCAATAAGCAATTGAACAGTAGCAGCCCGGAGTGTGAATTTGTGCCCGATTAATAACTGGCGAAATGTGAGCATTTATTTGAGCTAAACACTTTTGCATATCTCACTGGGAAAACAGGCGTGATGTCATGATGCTGAGGTTCCCCGGTAGTTCCCCATCAGTGGTCAGCTGCAGGCCGGTAGCCGCAGGTCTCCCAGAGTGAAGGCAAGTCGCGTCGCGCCGCTGACTCGGCGGGGCGCGCGGGGACATGAACTCAAAAGCGCTATGTGCACGCCTAACTTTGTGCGGGAAACTTTCCAGTCGCAAGGCACACCTCCCTAATTGGGTAAATATAGGAGGCGAGCAAAATGCCCAATTCATAGATAATTTAGTGCCGCTATCAATACGCGATGTCAACTTATATATAACTATTGTAACCTATTCTAATTCGAATGTTTGTTATGTTTCTTATTGTCTAGCATGTTTTAATAAAACCTTGTTTTTAACTTTCGACTTAAAGTAAGTAACGTTCTGTGCAATTCTGTTACTTCACGAAATCTCTAAGTAATTAAGGAAGTTTTCACTTTCATTCATTTTCATGTCTTATAATTTGATGTAGGTTAGGAACCTAATCATTTGCGGCATTACCGTACTGACTAGGTACCTGCTGTTACTAAATTACAGGGAAATACTCGTGGTGTAGCAACGACTTCATAATCATTTTATTTTTATAGTTTTAGTCTGCTTGTAACGAATTGTACAAAGTATCAATGTTACATGTTACATACGTGACATCTTCGATAACTATTCAAAAATATATCTACTAGTTAATGACTTTGTCAAACGAATTCAATGGTTTAAATTCGGTTGACAAACCAAACCTAACCATATTGTACAGATGCCATACTCATCTCATAAAAGTCTGTAAGAGAACAACAAATTCATAAATCTATTAGTGAGTTTTACCAATAAATCCTACATTGTAAAAGCCAATTGTATATTAAACAACTATTTTAGCGTCACAGGTAAACATCAGAGTCGGACCAACACTAAAAATTCAAACTGTTTGGCTCCGAAACAAATCCTTTGACAACTTTTATATGCTTTTAATGCATTCGAAAATGGTTCTTAACGTTAACGTGTTAGGGTTGCAGATGGCAGTAAAGTGGCCGTTTTAAAGTTTTACAAGCGTTTTTAATAATGTGCGGGACATGTAAATTCGGGTGAAGTTTTCCAATAAAAGTTGCATCGCCTGTTGGAGTACGCCGCGCCCGCGCCGCCGCCGCCGCCCCGTAGCCCAGCTGTATGTAGCGCTGTGCTACGTGGGGCGTAGCAGGCTGCGCTACGCTGTGCTACGTAGCGGTAGGCGGTTATAGTAGTTGCGTATATTGAACTTTATTATAACAATAAGTTTAAAAATAGTTTTGTATGAGATCTATCAAGTTAAGATATTACGATAATACTTCATAACTAGTTATAGCTCTCTGTTAGCTTTTCATGGAATACATTAGGAAAGTCCTCATAACGACTTACCGTAGAAAAGTTGTCTGAAAATTTGTTTAACAACTTTCTTAAGTTTGATTAGGTTAATCAAAATAAGTAGTAACGAAGTGAGCAGGGTGTGTGCGTCGTTCACTTATTAGCATAGTAGAGGCTGTTCGTGCAGCCGCTGGCAGGTTTTTGTATTTTAAATATTTCATGCCACTGATTGCATCAGACTGCTTGATCTACTTGTTTTTAACTATTTGGTCGACTTCTAGCAGTTGGTTTTTTATGCTTTTGATTTACATTAAAAACATACAACTTTCAAAATTTCTTTGTTTTTTTTTTACACAAATCGTAGAAATCATATATATTTACGATGTACCTTTACGATGACCTAGAACATAATCATTACTATATTTTTTAAATCACGCAGAAGCGGCAATAGCGGTAGTAAAATGGTTTCGGTGAACTGTGAACAGAGGCCGATGATGAGTTTTTTGCTATTACTGGAACAGCCACGTAATTTATGCCAAAGGACTATAAATTAATTATACAAGCTACAATCATTATACCTACCTATATTTCAATTTACACAAAACCTTACTTCAACAAATGGTTTCGTAAACGACTTCTTCATTCGCCAATATATTGCACATACCTACCTAAGGTTTTCAACAATGAAAATAAAATTTCATTCTGTGTAAGACACATTGCAGTTGGTAAAGAAGTAAGTTCCGCGTTTTCAATGCACGTGCCTACTGCACGGAGGAGCCTTCAAGCGAACTCGCTACTGGCGTCCATGGGTCATAGACGAAAGACGACCTAATTTAATGTGGACAGCGATTCATCTGTATCGCTGTCCACATTTCCAGTGGACAGCGATGCGGATGAATTTTTTGATGCCATTTAGTTTTAGTTTATCTTTTTTTTTATTCTGATTATTTTTATTTTATTTTTATTATTAAGCTTGTAAATAAAGTATATATTAATTAGATCCAAAATAAAATTAAATGAGATTAAATCCTGTAATTTTGTAATATTTGTATACTTATCACAACGAATTTTTAATATAGATTGATACCTTTTTTCAACAGATTATTTTTGATTGGCGGACAAATACGGCGCTTACGGGGGTAAGCGCCGTATTTGTTTTATGATTTAGTTTTATTTAAAAAAAATTATCCTCTATCGTAAAAATTCCCATCGCTGAACACTGTTAGTCGATCGATGCAAGTAACATACTGGAGTCGCGCAAGTATGTGAATGTACGTAAAGGCAGCACGGCGAGGCGAGCGAGCCAGCGCGCGGTGGCTGCGTGACTGGAGCCCGTAAGTATTGCTTTGACATAATAGACGTAGATAAAGTGCCTACGTACCTAAATAAACTTGCACACTACTCATAACTAACTGTGGAATTGCAGATTCAAGTAGCTGGAGGTACCCACAGGCAGGCGTCCCGGAGCGAACAGCCGGGAGACTTCTGAATACGAATATTTAAAACAAGCTATTTACATAACAAAACAAAAAAACAATAATAAGAAACAAAGCTTCAGACGAGATAAGCTCTACAATATACTCAGTTAAAACATACAATCCCGCACTTAACCTTGCGCGGCTCCAATTATGTAGATGAACTCAAAAATGCCGCGCACACATAGAGCGAGGTCGCGCACTCAATCGGCGATTCCACAAAAACTTGGAAAGTAATCATCATACAAACACCGCGTTATCTCCTCTCGGAGCGACGAGTGATATGGACGGAGACGATACAATTATCCTCGTGGAATCGCCTTTAGTTAGACCGAATTACTCCGCCCTTGCCATAAAGATTTAGTATAACGGTGGAAGCTACCGTTTTCTTATCTTGCTCAAAAAACAAGATGGATACAGTCTTATTATAACTGAACCAATCTCTCTCTTCATTCATAAAGATATTTTGTTTAAAAAACAGCGCAGATGTTTAAAGTTGTAACACTTTACTTGGCTGTAACATGGTTAGACTGACATACAGTGGTTTATCTAGTTTATTATTTCATAAATAGTTTGCCTCATACGTCTCGTAGTCACAAGCGTTGCTGGGCTAGATTTTTAGGTAAGAAAAAGGGTTTTTAGGAATTTCCATTAGAATTTGCCTGATCTCTCCTCGGTCGTGTTGGATTGCCTTCCCATACTACTATGAGAGTGAGGGAAGAAGGAGGCACCTGTGTTTGCGCACATATTTGATCACTATCATATCTCTTACGAACTTGGCTAGTCTCCATTCAGATTGGCCGCCGTGACCGGAATTCGATTGAGTGAAATGATGTCAGAAAGCGTTTAGTTTATTTTGTATTTTAATTCATGAAGCAGAAGATAACATTTTTGTTGGAACTTGAACCATGCCAGGTCTGTAGCTAAACACTTGTGAGACATTTTGTCTACAAGAGCATTCTGCGTAGTACGTACACATAAGCAGACAGTTAACTTCGCTACTACGTTTGTTGAGTAGCTAGTATTTTCACCAGGAATTTAGCCATTCATATGATAAGCTCAAGATTAACCGTATAATACACACATGTGCAATTATTTTCTGGCTCACATTAGAAAAATTGAGGTATCCTTTAGAATCATATGAATAATTATGTATACCGACCGGATCTAAAACAATGTCAATATCTTAAGACTATTATCGGCTATCACTGGGTTTAAAAATACCATCTCCATTTTAAACATATAATTACTGTTTTAAATAAATACAAAGCTGATATAATTATTCTCCAATTATTATAATACTTAGACCTTTTTTCGCGAAACTCTTGGCTATTTTTAATTCCGGTAATTAGTCAAGGGCGAATCTTATGCAAATGAGTTGTCAACTGTCAAGTGGCACAGTTAATTTAAAGGGTGCTGGCAAGGCTTGTCGCGAATGAGAGTTTCTACTGCTGATTTAATATCTGAATCTTATTTACAAGGAATCTAATGCCAGGCATAGTGGCTAGTACTCTTCCACACTGAGTCCCTGAATGTTATCTGCACAGAGTGCAGTAGCAGCGTGTGACAGTGTCAAGTGCGAGTAGCGAACAATAAGAACAAGAACCGTATAACAACTGTAGCACGGCTCTTGCCGAGTTCGACTCACGCTAGTGCTACACAAGGTCCACACTACTGGAGCTCGCGACCACGCCTGTGCTACAGCGACCACGTATTCATTCGCTATACACCTATTCTTTTGGCATTATAATATAATCTTAACATGAAAACACAGTACATTCATTTTAAAAATTATTTACTGTTTGTCTGTATTATTTTGTTCAAATCTCAAATATTTATTGCACTGCATAATGTAAAGATGTACATGACATCTTTAGTTTAGTTTATTACACGACTGCCCCAAAAAAAGGAGTGTTATGTGTTCAGGGTTAATGTATGTATGTATGTATGTATGTATGTATGTATGTATGTATGT
Organism: Hoplodrina ambigua; assembly: GCA_949774945.1. Lineage (NCBI taxonomy): Eukaryota > Metazoa > Arthropoda > Insecta > Lepidoptera > Noctuidae > Hoplodrina > Hoplodrina ambigua. The sequence goes on from OX458967.1 coordinate 281,170, forward strand.
ATGTATGTATGTGATGTTCTTTATTCCACCATAACTTTTGAACGCCTTAACCGATTTAGATGTATGGGGTATCGTTACAATCCTTGCATGGTTCCGAGTAACATAGGCTAGTTAAAAATAAAAATAATCCTGTGTGGTCACTTTAAAACGTAAATTAATACCAGCCTCAATTATTTTTTTTATGAATCTGGCTGTGTCTATGTTTATCGTCTAGAATTTGACAAGTAGATTTAAAAAATATATAACACTGTAAATAAAAAACGTCGTAAAAAAAACTACCGAGTAAACAAAGTACAAATATGTGCAATTTTGGCAGTCGTGTTTTTTATTTTTTTAATTATAGTTGCTTGTTGTCCTTTAGTGCACAGCCACGTGAGCGAAGCCGCGGGTGCACAATATAATTTCGACAGTAAGACTTGTAGATACAACTAGAAGCTCGAAGAGCGCGAGTTCCGTTTTTTCTTCAAGTACATAGTAGTAGAGAGAGCCAGGGGCAGCTGAGGCGGGTGTTATTATAATCCGTCCGTCTGTCGCCGTGACATGGGTTAAGCTCTGTACAGCTGATGTTTACACCCTAGCCTTGCTTTACTGCCATTTATATTTTTTCATTTTTTTGACAATGTAGACTTTCTGATTGTAATCTGCTTTGGTTAGATTATGTTTAAGATGATCTTACAAACATACAAATCTATGGGTACCCTATTATCCCTATAGATAGAATCATTTTTGTATTGAAGTGATATTTTTACCCGAGTCTGTCTTGTTTTTTGTTGAAAATTTAAGAAAATCTTTGGAGGTAGTACGTACGATAGTATGTAGATACCTACGTATAAACAACAAACAATATTTAAAATTTAGATAGGTCAAAAATATTGCTTTTAAATGATACTGGTGTTTCCTAGTCCGCTACTTGGTGGAGAAACACTTTCACACCATTCTGATATACAATTAGTTTCATAAACATTTATTTTATTCATTTAAATTAAGAATTGCAATAATCTAACGTTAAAGGTACTCGTGATACCGACAGCGAGGTGTATGTCAATCGAGCGTGAGTGTAACTCGACGAGGTGCAACCGACGGTGAAGAATAACAACGCGACGTGAACGTAATTTTCATACCAAAACACAACATCCTTAATACAAATTCGCAATGAATATCGCAAAAATATGCCCAATGGTTACTGCCACGTGATGCGGAACATTTTACTGCACTCCGCAGTTCTTCTCGGTTTATGGTACTCTGTGACATTGACTGAGGTCCATGCCCGCCATGTGACACCCAGCCTTGATTTGGATACGAAGCATGACCAAGAAATAACGCAAACAGTGTTCAGAGCTTTGACTCTTGGTGATGACAACGAAAATTATGATGGTAACCCGATGACGTCTCATCCTTCAGACCAGACTTTTGTCTTGGAACTAGATTCAGTCATTACTACACAGGATCCCGAATTAAATCCGCACCTCGTAGATTGGTCCGACATGTTTAACTTGGATGAGTCTAACATTAAACCAAGGCAAGGAGGTACGATATCGTCGAGCACCTGGTATCCGGGAGCGCGGCAGAGCGAGACTACAACGACCACGACGACCACAACGACCACAACTACCACGACGACCGAAGAGATCACAACGACCCAAGAGACCACGACTACCGGAGCACCCATCACGCCGATAAAGTGCGCCAGTTGGGCCAAATGCGAGATGAAGTTATGGGGCGTGACACCAGGTCTTAGAGACGGATCAACTTCCACCATATACTGAAGTGATGAAGAAGTTCAGCTCTCTAGGACACTTTTACTATTTACTGGTTACTAGTGAAATATCATAATTTGTATAGTTTCAAATCTTGTAGTCTAAAATTTTAACTATACGAGAATGTTCAAATGTATGAAGAGTGTGTATGTAATTATTTCTGCATCGTTATGTAATTATCAATCATTAACAAGCTGATTCTGCGGCTTTGCTTACGTGACTGTGTAATCTTTAGAAATGAGAGGAAGTCAGGTTAAAGTGTATTTATAGGTAATAAATCTGGAGATCTTTATGAGTTGGATGGTTGGAGTATCAACTTAGTAGTAGTGCCTGTAAGGACGCAACTCAATTCCATACACTGCCTGTAGACCTAGCGTCACACCTTGTATTTATAAAATGCTACAAAACGTAGCACTATTCAACTGATCGTCTATGTAGATACTGCGCCCCATGGCGAAGTGTGTTTTGGGGAACATGACAATGTAAGCGTCAATATTCTTTCTGTTTTTTAACTCTGCGTTGTGACAATAGAAAGGTTTAATTATAACTCTGATGGAAATACAACATGTCATCAAAATAAGCAATAGTGTAATAAATCGGACGTGTCTTGCGACGTACTGATTACATTAAAATAAAAACTTCAACGTCGTCTTCGAATCATTTTGATAAATGCCTCGCATGCAAACGTTACAGCTCTTTAATGTGGTAAAAAAAGGTTTGAAAGTAAAATATTATTACAATTGATTTCCCTGTAACAATAAATATTTTTAAAAAATACAATAAATGTTTATTGCATTTTCATAAGGTTTAGAATTGCCTATCAAAATTGAATATCAAAGTTTTATTGTGGTGTTTAAACCAAAATGTAAACCGAGATTTGACTGTATTACCTAAATGTCATTTCAGGTTAAAGTTATAGTCAAATCTCGGGTCACCAACAAAAATAACAAGGTAAAAAAATTATAGCAAAGTTCCCCTAAAAAATATTATGTGTAATTTTAATTTACCCTTCCCTGAACAAGTTACTGCATAAAGTAGTACTAGGGCGTACTATAGGTTCACCGAGACCACAATGTAGGTATGTATTAATGTAGATGTATGAATGATGGAGAAAATACAATATGTAAAAGACACACACATAAAAAATGGATAAAACATCTCATATATGTGTATGTACGGAAGATAGCGTGTTAAGGTTGTAATAGGAGAGATATTACAACAAAAAGCCATAGTCTGATGTGCTGGCGACTGTACATAGGTACTTTTGTGACAAATTTTTAGTTACCGATTAAAAATTAAAAGAGTTAGCATGGGAGTTAAGAATTGAGCTAACAAAGAGCTTGATTACAATTTATTGATCTTCGTGAATTAATTTAGTGTCAGAAAAAATAAGCTTTTCTAAAAGTTTTTAAGAAATTTCGAGACTTCGGGTAGGTTTCTATAAATCACAAAACTACGGCATGACCAATAAACGGGTATTTCATTTAATAACGTCTTGAATTGTTTCCACACCAAAACACAACAATCCGATGTAAGCTTCAATTTTTATTAAACATACTCTCTCCATTCGTTGTTAGAATTACTTTTTTTTTTTTATAAATATTTGCATTGAAAGTTACTTGTTAAATAATGCAGTGTGTAATATTTTGCTACTTCATAATCGTCAAACACTTAGTTATTTCATCAGCGCCTCGCTTCCGTCCTACAAAACAAATATCTAACTTTTACAAAACAAACATTGTGACAAATAGTCCCATTCAATTGCAACACCCGCCGGTGCTACTTGATGAGCAATGGACAAAGCGAACTATTTGTTTCGTCAATGATCAATATCCGGAGGCTGGGATTCTACCTCAAGTGACCTGTGATACAGTTGGTCCGCCGTGGCCACAAACTATGCAGCCGGGTCCAGTGTTACGGCAGCGAGATATACTAGCACTCATTGGAAAGCCGCTTGAACAACGAAATCAAAAACCTTTTGAACAACCACGTCAGATAACGTTTCAACAGTCAATTCAAAGTCAGTATCAACCGCCAATTCAAAAGCAGTTTCAACATCCAGCTATAAAGCAGTATCAAGAATCAGGTATAACATTGTTACAACAACCTGTTCAAAAGCAGTTTCAACAGTCACATCAGCAGCCGTTTCAACAACCGATCCGACAGCCATTTCAACATTCATTTAAACAACCATATCAACAATTATCTCGGAAACCATTTCAACAACCATTCGAAAAACTATTTCAGCAGCCAATCCAGAAGCTGTTTCAGCAGCCAACTCAAAAACAGTTTCAGCAGCCAATCCAAAAGCCGTTTCAGCCTCCAATTCAAAAACAGTTTCAACAGTCATTTCAGAACCCATTTCAACAGCTAGCTCAGACAACGTCCCAGCAACCACCTGAGAAGCCATTTCAACAGTCAGATCAACCTTCCTTTCCAACAAGGTTTGAAAAACCGACACTTGTGACGATACAGCAACCAATTAAAATGATGAATCAACCGCTTAAGTCAACGTCAGAAACTGCATCATTTGTGCCGACCACCAAAGTACATATTTATTCGAGTAGAAAAAAGAAGTCTCGTGGACATTTAAGAATGAACAAAAGAAGAACATCTAGCACAAGGCCGCCTTACCTCAAAGGAACTAAACCTATAGACGATGTGTCATATGACGACGACATCGTCATGTGTGACAATAATGCTGTTTGTTTAAAATACGAATGGACAACTCCGAAAGATGCAATATCCAGCTCAACAAAAAAATAAAAGATTTCTGATTTCTGAACTGTACAGCTCCGACTCTCTAAAACATTCATTATGCCAATGTAGATCCCAAACTTAAGTTTAGAATAGATCTAAGGGAGATGACGTAAGTTGGTTCGTTGTTATAAAACTGACCCCATTAACAAAGAAATAAACTTGTTATAATGGAATTTTCCATTCATTGTTTTGCTGTTTATTCATAAATAAACGATTATTTATTAAATATTGTATAATAATGACTATAAACCTAAATTTTAATCCTCGCCTGCCGGGTAAAGGGGCGGGCGTTTGTAGCCTGATACACAAAAAGCGAATATGGACTAGACAGTTCTTAAGACTTTGTGACGTCACAGTGGTTAACGCTGATTAGAGTCAGCAAGCGGGACTCAATTAGGCGGTTTAACGACTATGTATAATAAAACAGTTTGATGTGATGAACGACTTCATCACAATGTCTCGATCGAAGCTATACTTTTGGGGGTTCTACGAGTATATTGCAAAATACTCTTGTTCTTGCAATATACTCGACGATAACTTCGTTGCCTGTCTGTCTGTCTGTCAAGACCCTTTTTCTCAGAAATGCGTCGAAGTATCACGTTAAAATTAATCAGGTCTGCATTTTTTTGGAATTGTGAAAATATCATACTTCTCAGTCAACGCAATCAAAAGATTCATTTATTTTTTCGTATATTTTGATTATTGTAAGGGAATGAAAACCTATAGCATAATTTCCATTGACCTAGAATCATGAAACTTAACAAGAAGCAATGTATTATAGTACAAGTTAAGGGAAAAAATAAAAACCAAAGAATTTGGGGTTCTGTCACAAAAAGAACTGTGACTAAAAACTTATGTCGACCTAGTCGACGTACTGGTTGAGGAACAACAGCTTTTTACTGCAAAATTAAAGTCCCTTTATCTACTTTATGTTTCCGTAAACACAATGTTCGGTGCTTTCATAGTTTTTTGTATATACACCCTAAACAAGATCCCGTTTAGTTCATATATCCATTTTAAGATTATTACCTACATCCTACATTATGTACGAGTATTGTTACTCAGGTTTTATGTTGTAAATAAATTTAATTCTGCCGACAAATGTCCAGTACTCAAACTACATACATACAAGACTAACCAACAGATCAACCGTTTCAGTTTTCATTCAAATACAGGTACCCTGAACTGATCACTAGTGACCCGTTGCAACATGTTATACTACAACATGACACACTGTGCACTCCCAAATAATTAAAATATCTTCCTAACTGAACATCGATCATGGCGGCTTATCTCAATGGAAGTCTCCATCTAAGTAGGTACGCAGTAGATAATTATAGAGCAAAAGTATGTACGCAAACACAGGTGTACCCCCTCACAGTCATAGTCCGCTGGGGTGGCAATCCGGCACGACCGGGGAGAGATCAGGCGCAGAACGTTGATCCTGTGAGGAGGCTTTTTATTATTTTTGGTACAGTGGTATCAATTTTCTCACACCGGCCAGCTACTCAGAACTTCCTAATGAAAAATCCAGTGCCCAACCTAGGGATCAAACCGAGAACCCCAAATTCAGTAGTCATGCTTATGACCACGAGGTTGCTACTTACTATATTTAAAACACAGAATCAAACCTACGCTTGAAATAAAAACCAAACTGAATCAAAACAATTTCATTTAATATGTGATTACTTACATGCCCATTCGTTAGTTTCATCCTCATGTTATTATAGATATAGTCATTAATTATAATACGTGATGTACATTATTTTTTCGTCCATCGTAATTCTCACAGAGTTGTCCGCAGTGAACCTTGCTTCCTTCCAGTTGGAGGCGGCTCGCATGTCGAACCCTCGCACAGCAAACCCTTCGCACATAGTGCCGCCTAACTCAACCATTCCTGTTGTTGTCAACACGCAGAAACCTTCATGTGGGTTCGTGTCCTCGTCAAATAGTAGCTGTGAGTTACCAGGGTCTTCGCAAACTGAGCAGACGTTATTAAAAGAACCAGTTTCTGAACCATCCAATGACCTATTTGGACAGCCGAGATTAAAATCTAGTAAAGCTGATGAAATACAGAACCAAATTATGGAGGAAAAGTCTTATGTTTGGGCAGCGCCGGTGAGTGCATCTAAAAGTACGCAGATATTTAAAAAAATTACGGTGGTAGAAGAAAATGAGTTTCCTAAGAATACTCGTAGTGATGAAAATCTGATAAAACTATTTCTTTTTAATTCTACGATATCACTTCGAGATACAATGAAGCCAAGAACGAGAACACCTGTGTCTCGGCCTGTTACTAATCAGAACTTGGTATCTAAAAATGTTTTGTCAGATAGTGAATCAGCCAAAACTAAACAAGATATTGCGAGTACAAGTAAAAGAAAACTGGTGAAGTCTAGAGAAAGAACTTCACAAAATGCGTCACGAAGTTCCACCGCTAAAATATTAGGAAGCAGTAAGGAATCCCGACGTAGCGCCCGGCGGATTCAAGGGTATCGCAATATAGCAAGAGTAGCTCAAACAAAGAGTACTATTCCATTCTACCCGGGAGGAATCACACCATTAGTGACTACGGACGCGACAGAAGTTTTAATGTGTGGCATAGCTAAATGCTTAATATATAATTGGACGGACCCAGATGACATAAAAAAAGTTGAACGTATGCGCAAAATAAAAGTAAAGAAACCAATAGTGGATTCGATATTCTCTGAGGAGTAACTAATTAAGCCGAACGCACACACGGACGGGGTGTATCGCTGCGGAATGCGATGCCTCATCGCTCGTGCACTGTTCGCCATAATACCACTAACAAAATACAGTATTAGTAACAAACACTATAATTATAAAGAATAACTGAGTACTGAGTGTATATTTTTTTTATAAAATTTGCAGCGTGGGTAGGTCCCCTACCAGGTGCACCGATCTGTTGAAGGTCTCGATGCGAGAAGCGTAGGTCAGGCAGCTGGAGGTTGTGTTGATGCTTCGGGGAGGCCTATCTTTAGCAGAGGAATTTTATAGTTAGTTGTTAATTGTATTTTCAAGTTTATAATTGTAGTTTCTGAATTTGTAGGCAAATCTATTGATTAACATGTAGTGACAATACGAACTGTGCCCAGAAGTTCTACCTTCTGAATCAAGTCCTCAAAACAACTGCTAAACGACTGCTTATTATTACCGTTTCACTAATCCAGAGAAAGTAAAATGAAGAATGATAAAGTATTCTATTTAAAACTTGTAAACATTGTCCATATTCGACATGCACACCGTTATATTATATTTATTGTAACGGACGGACATAAAAACCGTCAGGCGTACGAAACGTGCGCGGGAATATGAAGAAAGGGGATTTACCCTTGTCAACGGTGAGACGGGCTCCGTAATAACCGTGAGCAACCCAGATAAAGGGAACTCAATAACAACGTCTCTTGATACAATGCTGATGCTGTGGGATACAGGCGCTGCTAGGTCTAACGCGCGGAGAGGATGCCGTCCTAACATTACATCATGCCTGTATTCTCCAAAGGGTAAGCAAAACTGTACATGCAGCAGAAACCCAAAAAGAAAGACAACTAAAACAATATCATTCCAATCATGTTCGTCAAATAATGGTTCCTTCAAATCATTTTCAAGTTTAAACGTTAACGGCATGTTCAAATCAAATCAAATCTTTTTATTCCCCTACGAATCAATTTGCCATTAATTTTAATTTATTTGCTCTATTAGTGTGTTAGTGTTACAGACACTGCAAAGTGGATGTAAACACTGAACTAATAGGTACATCATGTAATACGTTCAAATACTACGTAGTTACGAGAATACTTGTACACATTTAATAAAATGCACTAAGTGATAACGTGACTTCTTGACAATTTTCACGTAATCGTTTATTTAGAATACAGTTAGAGCGAGCTCACGAGGCGATGCGATTGCAGTGCGATTTTTTACAGTACTATTTTAGTACTTTTCCGATGAAATTTTAATCATGTTCGCGTTTTTTTTTTTGCGAATAAGTTAGCGTTAGGAATAAAATCGCAGTGCAGCAATTTTATTCGGAATGATAATTTAATCGCTGCGAGCTCTACATTTGGTAACATAGTAGTATGGATAATAAAAAAGGTTATTTTGTCAACAAATAGGTTTAAGTAATTATATTTGAAACGATATTATTTTCATACCAAAACACAACAATGGTCAGTGTGATTAAAATCTCAAATGTTTACATACATGATCTTGATTCGTTGCTGGCGTCGCCACGTTTTGTTCATAAATAATGGTCTTTGGAATTAACTGATAAGCGATGTGGTACATTGTACTCTGCTACATCGTAGTTTTCATGCATCCCGTGTTTGGAAATATGTTCTCGTTCCGCACAGTGGCAAATATTAGGTCAAATATTCATAAAACAAACGTGATGCAACCATTTGTACGTGGACACGCGCCGCCACAGCCTGCCCAACTCGCGCCGAATAACGAACTAACTACTTGTATAGACATTGGAGGTAGATATGTTGGGGGTCTATATAAAAGTCAAGAAAGAGTGTGTAACACAGTTCGAAGGTGGCCAGAAACTAGACGTCAAGTGATGCCAACAACTCAAATGTTACGGTATTCTGCAACAACGCGAACTCGACGGCCGCCCATCTCTCAAACCAACAAACCTCAAATGATAGTTCAGAAACAATCGGAACGAATGATTTTAAGAAATTATAACCTTCACAATATGGCAATGACATCCAGACAAGTAAAGATGCCACAAGAGTTGTTACCGTCAAGTTTACGACCAGCTCAACGCCCCACTCAATACGGAGAACATCAACCAGTTTATTCAAATGGTGGTTATAGAGATTACCAAAATTACCATATATTCCCAAAAGTTCCCAATACATATATCCAAAAATACCAATTATCTCAAAAAGCTATCCAGCCAGCCATTAAAGATACTCACCATCAAGCATACCAAGTATCCCAAAAAACTATTTATCCAGTTGATAGAAACAGAAACCAACAAGAATACCAACTATATCAAGCATCTATCCAGCCAAATATTGGTGAGACAGACAATCAAGGATTTCAACTATCCCAAAAAGCTATTCCTCCCAATGATGGAAATAGGGACCGACAAGAATACCCAGTTTATCAAACTGCTAGCCAATTAGACATTGAAGATATAGAACATCAAGAATATCAAGTATCCCAGAAAGCACTCCGTTCAGAGGATGGAAACAAAGACGAACAAGAATACAAACTATCTCAAACAGCCATCCAACCAGGCATTGGAGATATAGACTATCGAGATTACCAAATATCCCAAAAAGTTATTCATCCAGCTGATGGAAAAAGAGACGAACTACAATACCAAGTATCCCAACCAGCTATCCAGCCAGATATTAGAGATACAGACCATCAAGAATACCAAGTATCCCAAACAGCTATCCAGGCAGATAATGTAAATGCAGACCAACAAGAATATCAAGTATCCAAAACAGCTATCAAGCCAGATATTAGAGATACAGACCATCAAAAATACCAAGTATCCCAAACAGCTATCCAGCCAGATATTAGAGATACAGACCATCAAGAATACCAAGTATCCCAAACAGCTATCCAGCCAGATATTAGAGATACAGACCATCAAGAATACCAAGTATCTCAAACAGCTATCCAGCCAGATATTAGAGATACAGACCATCAAGAATACCAAGTATCCCAAACAGCTATCCAGCCAGATATTAGAGATACAGACCATCAAGAATACCAAGTATCCCAAACAGCTATCCAGCCAGATATTAGAGATACAGATCATCAAAAATACCAAGTATCCCAAACAGCTATCCAGCCAGATATTAGAGATACAGACCATCAAGAATACCAAGTATCCCAAACAGCTATACAGCCAGATATTAGAGATACAGACCATCAAGAATACCAAGTATCCCAAACAGTTATCCGGCCAGATAATGTAAATGTAGACCAACAAGAATATCAGGTACCCCAAACAGCTATGCATTCAAAAAATGAAAATAGAAACCAGCAAGAATACCAGGTACCTCAAACAGCTAGCTTTCCAAATGTTGAAAATAGACAAAAACAAGAATACCAAATATACCCAAAAGCTTTCAATCAGAAATCATCAAGTACGTTCGCACCTACACCCGTTGTTTTACTACATAAGAAGACAACGAGCACCATGCCGCCTTACCCAATAGGTTTCCATCAAGGTGATATGGACGGCCCAGCAGACCAAGTCTGCGGCGGCAAAGCCAAATGCAGCCAATACATTTGGACAACTAAACATAAATTACGAAAGAAAACAACGGAAGAGTTCCAGTTGTGGACTCCGTAGTGGCTTACTAGAACCATTAGTGAGTCAGAGGGAAAGTTGCACTATGGCGCAGAAAATATCTATTAGGTGTAAGTCTTATTTTTTAACTAATTAAGAATAAAGTTTTCAATAAAAATGCAAAAATCAAATATTATGGCTCTCATACTAGCTAATTTGTATGTTAGTTGTTTCATGTTGTATCGACTTACTTAAGACTATATTTTTTAATATTTTGTAATTGCAATAAATTAAATATTATGTTTCTACAATCAATTTAAAATACTAGGAAACACATCCGTGTAGAAAATAATTAATACTGATTGGGTTAAGCTGCCGTAATCTTATATTTCGTATACAATTAGCGGCTCTTTACTATTTGCAGTATTATAGAAACGAATCCTTAAAATAGCGTATTCTGTAATATTTCAAATTCAGCTACCAGAAGTCCATCAATTTAATAGAACCAGACACAATTGTGTTAGGTAGTATAATTACGTGAAGCTGACAGTAGACCGCCACCACATAACTGCCTCTTTCTGTTCGAATGACTCCTGAACATCGTAGTCATAAAAAGATTTGAGGCGTTACAGTCATGATGCCAGAGAATACTACAAAACAAAAAGAGATACTCTTAAAAGTAACAAGCCCGTGCCCGAAGGGAAAAATATGATATTGCTTTTAAATATGAAATATTACGCCCAAAGTGTTCTTGTATTATGAAGAAAAAGGGTTAGGAACGTGACGGCTATGCCGCGGAGGCCCAGCGACCATGTGTCTCTATTGTACTTACAATGAATTGATATTGCCCACATCGTTATTTTATTGTGCCTACTTGGCGCACTTACCTTTTATGTCGGTCTGTTTCCAAATAAATGCTTTAATGTAATGACTAACACCATGTTCCACAGCTACAGGAGGCGTGTGTAGGCACGTCATGGTCGTCAGTTGGGTCATCTCTCAGTTGAGACGGCTCATATAATTTTATTCACAGTTTTTTTTTACTGTACACCTCTTTTACCGTATAAAGCTTGTGTTCTCACATTGTACCCATAATTTGAATGACGTAATTTTTTTTTTGATTTTAAAGGACTGTCCACAGAATTTCTTGCTCATTCTTCTACATAGGACTTTTTACAACGAGATTCAGATTTTTGACTAACCATCTTCTTGATACTTGTTAATATAAAGTGCCTGTAAATAGTTTATTTGAATCTGATGGTTTCTATACGCCCAGACCACCAAAATGAATGGGTAGTGAAGCTAAGCGTGAGGTGTATTTTAAAATTGGGGAAACTAGGAACTTTGAGACATTGCTTACATTGTTTAATGAACTTTTTTCTATTATTTTTTTATCAGTGAGACTATTGCATTAAATTTTTACTAAAACCATAGTAAACAGAGAGCCCAGAGCTTCTAAACCACCGTTATTTATAATAATAAATGTTTTGATAATATTATATAATGTGTAGTAAATGGCGTATTACCCAGTTACTGGAGGTCAGATGCCTCTCTGACCTCCAGTCGCCCCAGGTAAACTGGCATTCAGTTGCAACCGGTTAGATTGGAAGCCGACCCCAACACAGTTGGGAAAAGGTTAGGCAGATGAAGAATGTGCAGTATAGTATGTAGTATCTAGAATTATACGGTCAAGTTTAACGGCTAGTTTTCATGGAACATGGAATCATGGTCAAGCGCTTATCTCGCAAATACCTACTCGCGATAACAAAAACTTTAAAGTATCTACAGTGATTGTTACTTACGACGACAGGTCAAGAAAATGATAACTATAAGTTCAAGAAGATAATTGTTATGTACTGTAGTGTAACTTTTATTTTTTTTTGTTCTAAAAACACAAGAAAATCTTTATGATTGCACCTACAGCAGGATATTGTTAAAAGCAAACTTATTGCCTGATACTTTCCGCGGGCCATAACTTCAGTAAGATGCTTTAGAGTTCAGACCTTTCAAGTGTCAGGCTGAATTTATGGCCCTTAGAAAACCCACATCTTAACTACATATTATTCATCAACGTACTTACTCTCAAAATTTCAGCCATGCTAAAATGATGTAGGTGTAGCGACTCTAGCATCTCGGACCATATGTTATACCCCGTATATCCCTACGCGAGATAAGGCGGGCAACGGAGCGCGAAATTTTACGAGTGTCGACGGACCCGTCGGTGCCAAGCCTTCATACCCCACCCATGCATTACGCGGGATGCCGTACACTTTTATATAGTTTTAGCTTGAAACGGTCGCCTAGTAAAATTTGAATTAATTTTGGATATTCATCTTAAGCTGGTGAAATGACATCTACCTGCCTCCCCCCCGGAATAAAAGCATGTTGACGTTGATTTACCGATTCATCTTTATTCTAGAAGTTCCCAGGTTTAGGTAGAAAAACTCTTCTTAACACAGTCATTGGACTGTCTGTGATGTATGTTTAGATTGCTAAACATGGACATTCAGTCATCAACATAGTTACATACAATATCCGGCTGTAATATACATTCATATATGTATTTATTTGTTAAGAATTTCGATCTATTAATAGATAAATTCAAAGAATTTTTTTTTTAAATTTATCGTTAAAAAACTTGGTAGTAAAATGATAAATAGCTTACATTTTCCGGCGTCAGTCGGTAATGTGGCTTCCGCAGTAAATTCGGCGTCGCGGTGGTCGGCACAACCGGCAAGGAGCAACTTTAATTGACACAAGAACCGCAGCCGACTAGCTCGCCTACACTTTGATTATCGAATAGTGTTTCAGCTGGGGAGCTAATTCTGATGACCAGCGCGTTGTTTGGATAAGATTGGAGTTTATTTAGCTTATTTAGTGTCTTTTGATCGTTTTAAGATTAAACTAAACTTCTATGTACCGTATGTAGGAGCTTAGCTTGTTACAAAGCAATTATCCGACATTAATTTATTACATTTAGCCCCAAGAGCCTCGCTGTAGAGCATAGGTCTTCCCCAAGCCTCACCACAGCGATTAGTCCCGTTCTGTTATGAGCTGTTGGCTAGTCATTGGTGCCTACCTCCGGTTAGCAGCTGGTAATGTTGGACTGGCACCTTGATTTACTGCACAGTACAAACAAAACAATATATGCTCATTTTCTTTTTTTAAACCAATGTGACTATATTGTTTGCATTGTGAAATTAAATAAAAAAACAGTAGGTAACACTATGTGTTTTAGGTACTGGAAACAGGTCGCATCTTACAGACTCCAAGAGTAACTAATTGTGTAAAGTAACCTCTAAATATAATTGTCTAATTTAAATGCAAAGATAACTTGAGCTTAAATTTGTACACATAACATCACGCCAGTAATCCCCGGGTAGGCAGAGGTGTAATCATTATTACACCCTCATTTTGCCAGTTAAGTTTTAAGTTCCATGTAATAGGGGGCGAGCCCATTGCCAATCGATCAATCAAACTTCAATCTTCAATTTGTAATCTCCAACAATAAAGGTAAAACAGGAAATAAAAATGTCTTCCAAATAATCGAAACGTCTTTCATTTCGTTCATAAACATTTCAATGGGCTCTCAGCATCAACACAAAAGGGATAAATAAAACATCTCGTTACAACCCCCGATACGCTCACAGTGTTTCTATCAACATTAGCGATATATTTGTATCGTTAGCTGCGCGGACTCGGCCCCCAACCATTAAGGCTTCTATTTTAACGCCACTTGTTTTTCCAACTGCCACGAGCCACTTTAACAAACAGTATTTATTTTCTGCTTCCCATCGGTCGGTTGTTTCTAGAAAAATTCGTTAGCTCCCTCCTACTTCGGCCGAATTTCGATTAGAAAAAGACAAAGAGCCGATTGTAGAGCTATTGAAAATGGGGAATCAATTAAAGCGAGCCATAGATTCTGGAGTGGCGATAACGTCTGTCAGTGAGTGAGGACGGCGATAAGATAGTCTGGGCGCGCCCCGCCGCCCGCGCACTTTTAATTATTTCAAACGTTTATCGCTATCACGTGTCGGCGTACAATGGCCGCTGCAGGCGCTCGCTGTGTCCCACACTTTTTACTTCGGTTTTTAAATAGAACTTGATACGATCTGCTCGGTCTTCGCGAGCTTAACAGTTTCTAGACTTTAAATGGTTATAATTAAGTAAGTGGTAGAAAAAATCTCGACGTCATTTTATACTAATTTATTATAATGTATTTATTTACATTTTCAAAATCACACAATCTGTACAATAAGGGTATGCATTTAACTTAGTGATATATCTCTTATTTTTAATAAAAGATATATAATTTATACATTAACTTATATCTATATTAGGTCGAATTAACAAATAATATTCAGATACGAAGATAATTATAATATTACGTTTAAAATTTTCATTATTTATTTACTGTGCATTAATTTGTATATTTACAATTTGACAAGCGTGAGTAGCAAGCTTGGTTACACTAGTACTTAGACAAACAATATCTATAACGTTGACCGTAAAATTGGTAATCAGACAACAAAATTGGAAGTTTAAAACTACGTTAAAGGTAAAAGGAATGATATAAATGGTGTAAATAACTCTGGAGACGCTTATCTTTGGCACAATTTCATGAGGATTATTCTACGCGAAGCACTGAATCACAAATATTCATATAACGATAGACTAAACGAGTAGTCGCCTGCGGAAGGACAATGCACGTATAATACGTAATGTATAATTTAAAATGGAAATGGGAGTAGGAAATACCGAGTAGGTTAACGAGGTTCATGAATAATTACATGGAACTATTGTGAAGATTCATGTGTGTACTGGTGAAGGATTCTCAAATTAATAATGTGTAGTAAACCGGAATAAACAGTCGGTGTTGTGAATCTAGATGTTTTACTTCTTATAATGAGTGAATAGAACACACACTTCATATGTCTGAAACGTTGGGAAACAACCACATATTGTTATGTTTGAAGCCAACTTGTACCTGTGAGTAGTATCAAGTTACTGCATATTGGTTTGTACCAAAATAAGTTGGAACCTTAATTCTACATCTTATTATATTGGGACTTGAACTGAATATCGTTCGTACAATTATAAAATTTTCACTCTCAAACATTCGTCACTCGGGATATGACATCACAATTTCGGGATGATATGTTTAAATTTTACATTTATATACTCGTATAATATAAATAAGAAATAAACATCAATCACATGTGTAGGAAGACGAATCAAAACGGTTTTACAAATAAATAATAATTTGGTCTCAATGTCTATTGAAATAGGAATCAAATAGATTAAAGGGAGGTACGTAAAATGTAAACAAAGGTAGTTACACGATGAGGTCCACTTGTACTAGCACAATGATCGCCAGGAACGACTGCCGCCAGCAGAGGATGCGTTTTGATCCTGAAACAAAAGAAAGTTGCGTTTAAACCTTTTGCTGTACGAGAGCTTGCGTGACGTACTATTTAGGTGACCACCGATGTGATTATGAGGACACGACGGTGATAAGTAAGTCGTTGTAAATAAATCTTTATCTTTTATCTTTATCCTATAAAGTCCCTAAAATAGCGGCATAATATTAAATCCTAACAACTAAATAAAAAGACGTCCGGTTATACTAAGCATTGACATCATTATTCATAATAGTAGGGCCATATTCCGAAATGGGGTGAAAATTATAAAAAAAATGTTAGAAAGTAACAAGCCTATCAAGTTTATTTAAAAATAATTAAATTGATGAGAAGAAACAGACAAGAGCCAAAAAAAGTAATTAAATGACTACCAGTTCAGAAACAAATTACTTCCACATGAATAAACCGAAAATCCCAATAAAGTACACAACAGCAAAGTTTATGATACTTTTATACATTTCAGTGGCAAGAGACGAAATACCGAGTGTTCGCCGGGTCGCAGGTAGGCGATGCCGCCTTAACGCTTTCTTCATTCTAAATACATTCGTTGGTGAGAGCATTGTCGCTATTTTTGTTTACCGCGGTAAGAGCGTTTCAACAGCTTACGGTCTACTTTCCAAGCTTTGCAAACAATAGGATTTGTTTTGTTTACAACGCTGATGTGTTTGAGTTCGTGCGTAATTTATTTTACATTGATATCACAATACAGATAACTGAGTTTTCTTTGTAATACAGAGATAATATTATACAGGATGTACCTTTAACTTCTGACGATAATATTAATACGAGACGTGTAAAACGTTCCTTTGCTTACTGTTCAAATGAAATTGGTTCGCTTTGAGAAGAATAATTAGGTTGTCAGTAGAGAACACCCAACAATATTTACACTTCATGGAACGTGAGGCTCCGCCGGCTATAAATCAATCGGCAATATTCTCACACAACAAAGCGTACAGGAGGTAAAGTAAACCCAAATTCAAGATAAAGATATTCAAGTTTCATATCCCCAATATTTATTCAAACGTTAGGCGTCTCTATTTGATATCATATTATTCGGCTGTTCAAACACTTTTTCGTTGAGGGCGAGAGCTGCAAGAATTGATTGTACGCGGTCTGCACTGAATATTGATGAGGGTTAAGTGTGTATGCGAACTCGTTGAATGTTTAATCTCTATTTGGGTGTACGGGAAAGCGACCCGGGTGGATCTCAACCGCAGTAGTCAAGACTGCGATAGGGCGGAGGGACACCGGCAGCGGCCGGCGCTACACGACTACTCGCACGTTACGCATGTATGCGTACTGCGCACTTATTTATCACAATATGCTTGTGTGCGTTAACCGCAACGCCTGCCTCGTACTACAATTGTTACAATAATAATGTATTCTGAAACGTTGCTGGTGCGCTATCCGTGTGTAAACCGTAGGGTGGTGAAAAAGTATGTCTTTATGCCGACCCGAAACTTCGTCGTCAGTTTGTTGAGAAAATAGATGAACTGTCAATAACTTTCGTCTGCGTTATTACTGAACTTGGCTAAATGAAGTCAAAATGTTGCGAAAGAGTTGTAGGTGTGTGCATAAACTAGGTGCTCAGTTCGAAAACTGGATCTAATTAAGCCTTAAATTAATATGCAATAAAATCGATTACTTACATCCAACAGTAAAACAATAAAGACAAAGTTTAAAGAGAATAATGAAAATGAAAAATAAATGCGGCCAGTAAATTGTACCCAAGAAGTCGGTTCGAAACTAAAGCGATACAAGCGTCCAATGGCTGTAGCTATAAACAAATAAAGACGTATTCGCTCGCAGACGGTAATGCGACTGAATCCAGAATTCTTCCTGCAAAGATAAAAGCCCAAAATGCTAAGAGCATTCGGAGTCATTCAAACAATAGCGACGTTCATGGCTCGTAACGTATTCCTCAGCCCGTCCCGCCGACTTCTCCGGTCACATTTATTTTTTACCATGACACGGGAAAGAGACGTTTTTAATAATGCAGTATATTCTAAGAAAGAACACAAAGAGGTAAGTTAAGCCTCCTGTGGCTCGACTCGCTTTGTACGCGCTGTTATTAAAGGCTTTACGTATTAAGTTTTGGTTGTTTGATGGGTTGATAGTATATACACGAGCCGGGAACTGTTACAAATATAGATACGGAAAAACACAAGACGAACAGAACTTCAAGTAATAAAAGTAAACGACGAATGTGAGAATTGTAGCTGGATAACTACTTACTTAAAAGAAAAAGAAACCTAATGCGATTACATAACACTTTTTATAACCGAAAATTAATTATTTAATATAATTATGGTCTAGGCATAAAACAAAATGATAGCTAAGGGACGCGGGACGGCTCGGTCGCTATAGAAGAACATATCGTTTCAAACGACAATTAGAATTTTAATATGCAAACTTAAATGGCTACCTAATAAATTATCATGAAATTTGTGTAAATGATTGAGGTGATGGGAAAGTCAAGCGCGGAAGTCGATCAGAATCTATCCTAAATCAGTGAAAGTATGTATTATGATTTTCCTGTTCCGAGTTTGCGATAAAATAAACATAACAATGTACGATGATGCGTAAAATGTTGCGTTCGGTGCGTATGGTGCGACATAAGTTGCGGAGCCAACAATGCGTAAAGTTGGGGTTTAAACGTTAGCGGGGCAAGAGGTTAATAAACTGAGCTGATGTGTCGCTACGGGGCTCACTACCGGCACTCTTTCTTTCAATATCTTCACGTTGCGTAAAATTACGATGTGAGGGCGGTTTTTTCCTTGAGATCTGGGAGTTATTGACAGAGAATCATTATTTTTTCAATGATAAGTACTTAAGTCCCATGGTATTTTTTTTATTAGTAAATAGGTATCAATGGGTTTGTTTTATATTTGTCATAATGTCGTCTTCTACATGTTCGCTTCTCATTTAGAACGAACTGCTTCTCTTAGAGCATCTTATTGCTATAACATGTGTACCGACTGTCATTGTATGCATGAAAATGTAGCGATGACCGCAGTCAGTATTGATGTGAAGTGCATGCTACTCGGCTTCGATCATGACACCTACAAGACTAACAGTTTAGCCTAAATGTACCTACATGATTGAATAATGAAAAATCTAAAGCAGCGTAACTTTTCAACGGACTGGAAACTATGATTACAAATATGCGTGGCAGGAAGTGATGCTGCAGTCCATTTTGTATTTAATGAGATAAAATAGAATAGCGTACATGGAGCTATTTGCAAATAAAACTTAAAATTATTTCAAACTCTCGAAGCTACCACTTCTACGGCATACATTACTGTATTTCGCCTGATTACCTGAGACGTGCTGCGGGTGAGGCGGGCGGTAGACGTGGTGCGCGGCGTCGCGGTCGGGCGCGCGGTCGAGCTGCGCGCGCACGACGCTCGGCCGCTCCGTGCCGGCGCCCGGCTCGGCGCGCGCGATGGATCGGCTCACGTTCACGCGTCTCACGCCTGCAACACGCCTCGGATTAACATGCAGCTACGATGACGATGACAATGATAAACATGTTTGCTCCTATTTGTTTTGAAATTCGTGATGAGTTTCTTATTCCACAGGATGTGGTACAAACACGAGGAGGCCTTTGCCTAGCCTTAGGACAATGCAGGCTGAATATATATAGGTACGGGAAGGAAGCGACATCGCAACGAAAATTGTTACCAAGGATTCAATATAGTTAAATATGATTCTAGACAGAGTAATAATCTTTTGTGTCATCAATCATAAACTGAATCCATGGTAAAAGTTTTAGTTACAATGTCTCTTCCAACCGTTGTGCCTAGATAACAGAAATAATAACAGTCATAACAAAACATTCAACTCTATTTGATGAGGACAGTATGTTAACTGCTTAAACGTAGTTGAACCTGCGCCTGCGGCCATGTCTATTACATGCTAATACGAATACATAAACTGCTAAGAGAATCATTCCATCCTACGTCTCTTTCTACTTTCATAACTTGCTGATAAACTAATAGATTCCAAGTCGTTGCGACATGCATCATGTGCGGCAACAATGATCGGATGACAAATAATGATGATTGTCTTGCTGCATGCAAAATAAAATTGCCATCAGTATAAAAGTAGGTACTAAAATGAATGCATTGGTGGTCTTCCAGATGGAGCGAATAATTTGTGAGTTGATAACATGACAAGTTGTTTTTGTGGAATTTTGCAATTAGGGGAATCTAAAGAACGTCTAAACAGAAATAAATGTATCGCCTCGTTATCATTTTATTGGTTTAGTCTAGGAAAATAATACATTATACCTTTACATATTAAAAAAAAAAGGATTTAAGTTTATGGTGGATATTTTTTTATGACTTAAAGAAAGACAGAAAATTTAAAAAAAATTAACGCCTATCCGTTGGTTCCTTATTAAAATATCCGCCATCAAATGAAACACTAGGTAATAGTGATTAAAGATAAAATTACGAATACACGTACGTAATTACGGGGCCTATCGTAAAACAAGTCATTAAAATGTTAATTAGGGCGATAGTTTACCGAGCGCCGATGAACGTATTAAAATGACCCACAATGATTAAACCTTTTGCAATTTGGTGATAATACGAACCACGGCCCGTAGCTGCGGGGTGTTATTAAACAATCATTTGTGTTATTATTTTATATTAAAACCTAGCTACATTACTTCACCGAACTAGGTGACGCAATCTAGCGGCTCAATTAATTCATTTATTATGGTATACTGGTAACCATATTTTCAAGCCGTTTCGAGTGATCCAAACGGTTGGTTGACACTTCCCGTGACCCAAGGGCTGTCTATTTACCTTGGCCAGAGGTTAACCAGTAATGTGGATGAATTTATTGATGCCTTTTATTTTTAGTATAATCCGATTGTTTTTTATAGTTAAGTCTGTAAATATTGTACATAAATTAACATAACATAACATAACATAACATCACGCCTGTAATCCCCGAAGGGTTAGGCAGAGGTCTACCCATTAGTACACCCACATTTCGCCAGTTATGTTTTTAGTCCCATGTAATAGGGGGCGAGCCTATTGCCATCAACCGGGCACAAATCCTGACTCCGAGGCTGCTACTGAGAAATTCCTGATGGAAAAACCCAATAACACTTTGCCCGACCTGGGAATCGAACCCAAGACCTCATGCACAGCAGTCGCGCTTGCGACCACTAGACCAACGAGGCAGTACATAAATTATAATTTATTATGACGATTAGATTGTTGTAAACTGCAGAAGACCAATGCTACTAATTTTAAAAGTACAAAATCTATTTGCAATGAACTCGGCGATAATCAATGTTAAAAAATGTATGTAATTTAGACTCATATTCGACTGCTATAGACTGAGATTAGATTGCAATCATTCCTAAAAGTTTGTAAAATTGCCCCCTAAGTTAAGTAGCACAGACTACGCTGTAGACAGTCCTAGGTGGAAAATAAATGTAGGTAGCCTAATATCTAGATGTTTAGGGCCTGAATGTTTGATATCAGAATGCATTAGTCTGTTATCATTTTCATAATACAAAAGCTAAGTATTATGAGGCAGCGTTTATTGGACCGTTTGATTGAGTAAATGAAATAAAATAATCTTCTTTTAAAATGATAAAGTAATGACAGCACATTTTATTCTAACGAACTCACGATTAGAATAATACCTAATGCTGTTAAACTCAGTGTTACATAAGCTTGAACCGTTATATACACTTAGCTTACAATCATTGTCACCTTCGGCTTTGTTTAGAACCGCGTAAAACTTAAACACGCTACAATATGATAAGGTGTCGGCGTATTCTAATCTCGCACACATTTACACTAGCGCCGTTTAAATGTGAGTTTACAGGCACGAGTCAACACGAAACTTAAATTAGTCATTACTGCATGTTTACCGTCGCTAAGCTACGTCGCTAACTTTGAATCCCTGCGAGAAATGTTTACATGTGCAGTGTTCCAATATTTATATTTGATGTGTTTTCGCTTCATTGTTTATTACTGCCTATTTTTGATTGGTTGAGTGTTACAATATTATAAACAGCTGCTACTTACTCTCTTTGTTGGCATTGCTTTTCATTTCTGTTGCCTTCGGTGACGTCGACGGCATCGGGATTTCTATGGACGAAAGAGAAACTAAATTAACTGAATCGCGGATAAAATATGAATTTTATGAATGTTTATAACATTTATTGAGAGTGACAGTCACCCCCTGCTATTTTATTTGTGTCATACAAACTTTGACCAGGTCCAGACCTTCCATAGTACCAGGTAACCAGTCCACTTAAGACACCTAATCCTATAGTCCAATTCTTTGTTTTCATATCTTGCAATTATAGTCTTAGCCCAACCGAGAGTTATCCTTGGTTGCATTTACATAGTGCATACAAAGGTATTTGTCAGGTGGTGTATCATTTCATCTCAAAGTTCTCTAAGGAACCTCTGTGAACTGGCAAAGGTCCGGGACCCTAAGGTCCTGAGTTCAAAATATTTAAAAGTTCTTTACATTAATCAAAGCATTACTTTCAATTCAAAAAACTTACTTCCATAATTAAGATTACTTCGTACTACTAAGTAAGTAAGAATACTTTTCTTTTTTAATTAGTATGCAAAGCTACACGGGCGCACTTGGATAATTCTTTAGTAATATAGGGTTTATCTCCCAGTGTACCTCGTTCACTTTCATATTTAAATCTCAGCTAACTATGACACATTCGCAAGTCACAAAGTCTTACAAACCGGCGCCCACCGGTAAGCTACAGTAAGCTACTAATTACAATGAGAATACGTGATGACGTCAGAGTTTCACTTACCGTACAGACGGATGGAGCCCTCGGTCTCCCCGAGGGAATTTTTAGAGATGCACCGATAGTTGCCGAAATCGCCCGTCTGTAGGTTCCGTACTGTTAGCTTCATGTGTGCTCTGTAAACCAATAACGTTGTTAGTAAAATACAATATTGAGAAATGTATCTACAATGTACTTTTTTTAAATACTGTCTGGGAAATATATGTTTAACTACATGATCCATTAGTAAATTGTCTGTGTTATAGCTATTCCATTCGACTGACATACAGACAGACAGCTAGACGGATGGATTTTAATATATTTACTTCAATATATGTACTTATTATTGTTATTCAATGCGTTAAATAGTCCATTTACACACTTATGACATAGGGGGTTATAATAAACTAGTCGCTCAGCGGCCACTAACTAGCTAATTATGACCGCCTAGCTATACCCGCGGTTTAATCCGAATTCAGTTACGTCTTTGGTTACTGCTCCGCTCCCGTGAGAAGTAGCGTGATATTATAATACATATTGCCTCTATTATTCCTCATTAATCTGGCTAACATAATATGCAAAAATAATGTTTCCAATCAGATTGTTAGTTCCAGAGAATAGCAAATTTAAACAAAGAAGCAACCAAAAATTACTCTTTAGCTTTATTATATAAGTAGGTGGATCCTTTTCAATAACTTCCACGAACAAAAAAAGCTTGCCAAATTAAAAGTATACATTTACATAAATAACCAACCAGCAAATCAAAAATTCAACCAATCCCAAACAGCATTGTAAGCTTAATCACGATTATAATAACAAGCCATAATGGATTTGTAATATTCAAATTTATTACCGACGGGCTCCGTTAACAAGAGACCTTTGCAAATGGCGCGGATAATATCCTTGTTTGTTCTATACTACGATAGCTCGCGGACTTGCCCGGTTTGCTTTGAGTTGAACTTGAATATCGTCGAGTTTGTTGGTAAATTATTTATTACTGTTGTATACTGTGGAAGTTTTGGAAAGTATTTGTACTGTTTGTATTATTTGATGGAATATGAGATGAACGCAAACGCCTGCGACATTTATAATAGCAATGTGCACTATTTCAACTGTGTCAACTGTTCTTAAATAGGCGCACCTTCTTGCCTATTGGACTTGTCACGTGTGCGATTCTTATTTTGTAAATTAATAAAAATAAAAGTTTCTTTTAACTCAAAAGTCTTGCTTTACTTTTTATCAGGTTATGGGCCCAGTACGCTTCTACTGCGCATGAAAAGTAAAGCAAGACTTTTGAGTTAAAAGAAACTTTTATTTTTATTAATTTACAAAATAGGAATCGCACACGTGACAAGTCCAGTAGGCAAGAAGGTGCGCCTACTTAAGAACAGTTGACACAGTTGAAATAGTGCACATTGCTATTATAAATGTTGCAGGCGTTTGCGTTCATCTCATATTCCATCATCCGTCCCTGGACGCAAACCCATTGCTTCGGTGAACATCTGGTGCGTGAACTTCCGCGTTTATAATTATAAGTAGAATATTGAAAGCAGCAAATGATGGAAAGCAGAAAAAAAAATGTAGTTACTTATAAGCAAGAGTAATGTTTTTATAGTTATTTTACCGGTGCCTGTTATTGGCAGTCTCTTTTTACATTTAAAAATAATGAATCTCCTCGGGGTTCATCATTTTCAGGAACAATTGACCGAATAAATATAATATTATGTATGACGTGCTCAATAAACCCCTTTGCCAGAGATAAATACAGTGCCTTAATGCCACGAGGCGATTTATTTTCGCATTTTATAAAAGGATTTCGTGAAACATCAGTGATATTATTTTAAAAGTTCATATTAATTTACTTACTTACATTTTGTTGGCAATCTACATTATACGCATATTGTTGAAATGGATTCTAGCTTTAGGCAATGTTATTTTCGAAAGCCAAGAATTTTTTTTGTTCAAGAGATTTAAATTTAATTAACTGTTTTTTGTATCTACAATACCTATACTATACTACTACTACTACTACTACACGTATTTTTTTCAATATCTCTTTAAGCTATTCATAGTCCTACATAAGGCGGATTGTATACAGGGAAATTTGACTCTATAGTAGAATTAATGACTTAGTCTTGAGACTAGACATAATTGGGTATTTGACACCGTTAACCAATAATTCCAAGGTTGTGTCTTGGAATTCTCAAATAAAATACTTCGTTTCAGCCCTGGAAACCCGATTAATTTTCAATTTACTGTTAAATTATATTTTTAGTGACTTTAAAATCAATCAACATTAAGTCAATTGAGTTAACAAAAAAATGACGTCATAGTTTATTATTATCAGACGGAATCTGTCAGTGGAAGAATGTTTTGACAGATCTTAAAAAGTATATCATTTGACTGGTTGTGCATTATATCCAATATATTTGTTACTAGCGACCCGCCCCGGCTTCGCACGGATGAAATCGTGGATGAAAGCTCCTGGCAGGTTGACGTTTTCCCAGACGTTTACAACCATTATCGTTATATTTCAACCAATTCACACAAAACCTTGATAAATATACCAAACCTTCCTCTTGAATCATTCTATCTATTAATTAATGAAAATCATATGAAAATCCGTTCAGTAGTTTTGGAGTTTATCGCGAACGTACAGACAGACGCAGCGGGTAACTTTGTTTTAAAATATGTTCTGACAGTGATAATGGCAGTATTATCCTACATTACATGCGTATAGGAATGGTGTGAACCATTCCTACACGCTCCAAATAACTCGTTCATAGCGGTCACTTAGTCTATTGACCATCGGTTAACATTTACGTAAGAATCCGTGTCAATGAATCTCTCCATACCTACATTCTTTCGATAAACATAAAATTTAGCTAATTACAATTTGTCTAGAGCTGTAAAGTAGTTTGGAGAGTGCTAATAAACGTTTATACTAGAAACTATTAACACAAACGTTTGGGAGCTGAAATTAATTTTGTAATGTGCCGTCGCTTGTAGCAACAGCTCGCTGTGACGTCATTGGCTGACTTCTACTGATATCTAAATATAATTCTCTCCTGTTTGAACATAATAGTACCAGTTAGTAGAATATTGTTTGGAAATTCAGAATGTAGCCTCGGGTAATTTCCAAAAAATTACAAAAAATAGATAATTGTTTGTGTTATCCAGTCAAGCAAGTTTGAGTTCCTTGTGACATTCAATGCTTATTTGTGAAGAATGCAGAAGAACATAACAATATTCACTTCTCTTTTAAATCGATTGCATCATTCTATGCTAATATAATAAATCTGAAAAAACTTTCCGTTTCTTTTTGTTTGTTTGTTTAAATCTCTGGAACTGATGGCCGAAAATAAATTTTTTTTTATGTTATAGCCATATTTATGAGGAACTGTAAAGGCTATATAACATCACGCTACAACACACAGAAGCTGAGTAGCAGCCAAAGACGTAACTTAAGGCAAGTGAAGAAAACCGGGGGAAAGCAATAATGAACTATAATCTGTTATGACGTACCTGTACGAGTTCTCCTCAGTGTTGATGGCGTATTTCTTGGTGGGCAGCACCATGACGTTGTCGTACACCCAGTAGGAGATGGCGCGCGGGTGCGCCTCCGTGTGGCAGTCCACCGTGACGTCGGTGCCGGCCGGCGCGCCCACCAGCTGGTTCGGCACCCAGATCATCGGGGAAACTGGACCAAGCAATGTTCGGTTTAAGATTGTCTAAAGCACTCCAACTATAAATATTTCTTTAAATGTAGTTCTTTTATTAGGAAATATTAATAATGTATGTAGAGTACAAGAAATAACTAATATCCTCCTCAATGTATTAGGGTTGGTGCGACCGGTATTAACGGAGACTACTTAACTGCGCAGGAGACAAGTGTCATAATAAAGGTGCACTCTCTCATAGCTAACCCTAATATTCCGATAGTTGTCAATTTTGTAGCGACAAAAACGTATTAAATATATATTAAAAATATGTATCCTTGGGAATACGCAAAAGTATTATTTTCTAAGTTAAACCTGTAACGGTTGGTTAGACATAGAATACTAACTGTAGGTATAGGGAACGGAGCGAAATTCTATTTCAGGTTCAATCCCTAGAGACTCCTTGCATTAAGAGAACTTCGGCTCTATAATAAATCCAAAGTTTTGAGACTCGAAATCTTTACAAACTTATTACCTTGTTACCTAGATTAGTTTTAAAATTAATATTACCTAACGTGTGCCAAATACCTATCCTAATTTAACTAATAAAGCCGTAAAGTTATTTTTTTGGTTTGTTAATTGGTTTTGACGCACTAATCTCTGGAACTACCAGTAGAATTGAAGAAAAAATACGTTAGCTAAATTCAAGAGGGCTATATAATATAACGATACGACTTACAGGAGCGGAGCAGTAATAATAGACGTCACATAACGCGGGTGGAAAACACCAGCGGGTAAAGTTGCGGGCATAAGCTAGTAGAATATACATATTCTTTACGACCATTTTTCATAAAGCTATTTATCCGTTGTCGATCAGGGTAGATACAAGAGCATGAACTTTATACAAAAGATTATCTTCACAGACCGTCACTTATACAATATTTTAAAATCAAATTTTCTCAGAGAGTGTATCATCGCGGCACTCTCGAGATTTATCTAAAGAATATCAAAGAGTTGGAGAGGTAAAATGATAAAAATAATACCGCCCACATTAACGTACGTTGTATGAAACTGTTATTGCCTGGCCCCGAGGTTATGAGCCTCGCTCATAGTGGTAGGCGGCTTTTTACTAAAATTGGTCTCATATACGTTTTGTGATAAAGTTTAGAATGTATTTATGTATATTGCTGATGAAAACTTCACTCTCCTTCTGAGGCATTTAGGTACAAAGGTCTACAGTCTACTTTTCACATTGATCCTGTTTTCTAAACCGACATAACGTATTTTGGATAGATTTTTGTTTTCACTGCGCAATATAAAAAGGCATTTTGTTTTCTTTTGCTGAAACTCGATAACTGCAGAGTTTAAAATGCATGCAATGTAAAAATATTTTTATAAACTTTTCGGTTTTGCTGCCGCAACAAAAAAAGAAAATCTGTGATGCTAGCTAACAGGAGTGGAGTTATATATTTATTTCCGAAAATGTCTATGCAGTTCGGAGGAGACACGTAGCGATATCTCCAACGCAGCGTAAACGTGTGCAGTGCTGTGAAACCGGTGATGGATAGCGAGCCGATAGAC
The DNA here is from genome assembly GCA_949774945.1 of Hoplodrina ambigua. Classification (NCBI taxonomy): domain Eukaryota; kingdom Metazoa; phylum Arthropoda; class Insecta; order Lepidoptera; family Noctuidae; genus Hoplodrina; species Hoplodrina ambigua. The sequence continues at coordinate 309,414 of OX458967.1, forward strand.
GCCGCCGACTCTCAGGCTATAGGTTAGCTCCGAGATACCGATGGATCAACATGCGATTGAGTGATGCACGTTCACTACACTCAACATGAATTTATACGTGTAAACATTAATGGTTACAGAAATGCTTGAACTGTTTCTTTTAATCTTGGGAGAACACAGTTATGCTTTTGATATACGTTATGAATACAATATTTTGCTTTAACAAGTAACAGTAAAGTTTAGTCGATAATGAATATTTTTTGTAGTATATAGGCCTGTCATAATTTTTAGGTTTCCGTAACTGAGCATGGGATACAGAACACAATACATGAGATTCTATTTGGGTGCCAATGGATTCTCGTTACTAAACCTCCACTGTTTGTCCGCCTGTCTGACAGCGGGCTGTATCTCATGCTACATCATAGAATTACTACTATAGCCGTTATAACATAAATAAAATTAAAAATCAAAGGGGTTGTTACACAAGTAACGCATTTTTATTTTAAATAAATCATTTTTGTACGAAAACCTTTATGTGCACACTTAGTCGATTTTATAATTTTCCATTAGTACATATTAGATTATCTGCCATATAAAAACTAATGTAGATAAATAAATTACAAAATAGGATAAAACCGTAACATTACACAAAGTGGATTCCACACTAACGCCGCCACAGGCACAAGTTTGTATTAAGATAATCTGACTCAAAACGCTTGTGGAATGGACAAATGGCTCCCGTAAAGCAGATTACATAAACATGAATATTTATATTTTATTTATCTTACAGATATAGTCATAGCTTGTAAGCTATGAACGAGCTGCAAAAAGTGTTGAAAATAATAACAATTTCTAAGGAGGCGAGCTCGTTGGGTTATTTCTTTTTTTTTTCAAAGTAGGAGGAAGTAGAATGACTGTCATACTGACAGCATTGCCACGTTGAGGGCAAAGATGACATTTTGACCTAAATAGGCCAGCTCACAGGTCACGGAAGAGTTGATTTCCCGCTTGTGATGTCCCGAAAAAAGTAGGGGAGCGTTTAGACCGTTTAGCCTATTGTGGTGTTCACCTATGGCGCTTCACCGCAAATAGCTCAGACATAATATAAGATACCTAAATAAATTGAGAACAATACAGACAATTTAAACACAACGTAAGAAATAAATTATGTTTTGGAAAATGTTATTAAGTAGGTAAACTTAAACAAATGTAACATTATAATTCTAGAATTTCTGACTACCTTTACTGTTGTACATTCTCAAGTAAGCAAGCAGTAATATCTACCTAAACACTAATACCATCCTACCTAGATAATCTGACTACAATGCTCTAAGATAGTGGTCTATTGAAGGTCCATTCTCAACAAAAGGCCTGCAGAATAATATGTACGGTGTCGGTTAGTAGGTAGGTCAGGTATGTACAGACAGCGTCATTAACTGTTAACCCTTGCTAAGGTATTTGAATGCTTGAGGGGTAAATATAAACTTATAAGTTGCCGCTGTTTGTATTTAATGGGCGAGATGAGGATGATGATATCAATGATGGTTCACTTCATGCTAATGGAGCTAAACAGGGTGTGTCTAATGATTACTGGGTAGCACAAGCTATAGTGGTCAATAGGGACAAACGGACTAATGCAGTGTCCGTGTGTGACGAACATCATGTAATTACCCGTACGCTAGCACTCAAGTGCTACGGAACAGAGAAATGCGAATGTGATTCTAGCCTGTGGTGCGGTTGAAAGGTAAATACGTTGAATAGGTAGTGTAATACTGAATGGTTTTGCATGAAATGTTATGTAACTTAGACAATGCAATAGAAAGAGAGGGTGATGCTTTATGGAGAGATACATTATAATGCAAGCATGTTAGTCCTTTATTATTGAAGGCCCGCTAACCCCAAACAAACCAGTGTATATTACAGCTATAAGTTATCAATTGAAGCAGCACTACAACTAGCGCTGCAAGTACAAACTTGAAGGAAGCAATTTATAAACTTTCAATAATGATGGATCGAGCCGAAGTTTGCCGAGTGCGCCCGAATGCCGCCCGACGATTTTTCACATAACGCTCAGATAATAAAATCCACACTTTGAAAACGTAATTCACAACGCTCGAGTTTATGGTGGCAATTTTCACGAGGTAGGTATAATACTCGCTTCAGTAATACACTTTAATATTCTACGACGTTTTAAAATATTTATAAAGTTTGCGTTTTTTTATGTTCTTACGACTTCATTATCACGTTTTGTGTTGACTGCCTTTGCGGTTAAATTAATAATAATAATATGTTGTTTATTTAAATGTAATTTTTATAGCATTGTAAAGTGAGGACTTCGGAGGCTTTATACCTATTTTGTGTTTTACTGAATATTATTTAAATATGCTTGCTTACTCTCTTCACGTCATTGTACTCTAACCATGTATAACTTTGACTATGGGATTGTTGTGTTTTTAAATCTGTTGCTTATATTTGTTATCGCTGAACTCTACAAAGCGAACAGTAAATTGTATTTTCCAGAACAAAATAATAATATAATTTGTTTATTTTCCTAGATACTAAACTTCCTTAATGGTATAGCCCTATTTAAATTGTAATGTTATCATCTGTTAGAAATCCTTAGATAGATTTATAGTACACAAATATACGCTCACGCGCACGGTTTACAGAATTAATAGAAATATCCATAAATTGTATCGCTCATGTTTTATGCGAAGTGAGAGGAATTTTAAACGATATCAACGTGAGAAGTTTTCACGTTGTGAACAATGTTAGATATTCTATCTGGATACTACTCCAGTGCATGTAATAAAAAGATCTCCAAGAATCAACAACTAGGGAAATATTTTATTATTAAACTAGCTTCTGCCTGCGACTTTGCCCGTGTGGTTCTTTTCACCCGCTTTAAGATATGTCTTTGGTAACTGCTCCGCTCGCGTGTGTTGTAGCACGATGTTATAAAGGATTAGGCGCACAATGCCACATTCGCAAAAAGACATATTGAAATTTAGCAAAATGTCATATTCTCAAATTATCATATTCTGACAACGCCACAACGCAAAACGTCACATTAGCAAAATGCCTTTTTCGCAAAATGCTATATTAGCATAATGTCACATTCAGTATTTTTTGTTTTTAAGCCTCTTGAATCGAGCTATCAAATACAAAGAGTATTTGTCCAATTCGACTGGCTGTTTCAGAGATTAGCGCGTTTAAACCAACAAACAAAAAAGTCTTCACATTATTTCATATTAAATATAGCCAAAAAAAATATCAGAATGTTTTACCTATTCGCTTTTATTTCCCTCAATTTATTAAGAGAATAACAGTTATGCTGACGACTCACTTATTCCGGCTGACCGTTGCAATTTTACACAAAAATGAACTGTCACACGTTACTGTACTTTCATAACCAGACACATGAAACAACTCATTCCAAACTGCCACGAATTTATTTAACATACGTGTACAACGGAGCAACATTTTATCGCAAAAATCTTTTGTGGCAAACCGATAAATATTTAAAAATTGACATTTATTTCTTTAAAAATCGGCAAGAAAAACTCGAGTTCTTTTTAGCTTTTCAAAAGCGATTAATCACAAACTACATTTTCAGCTTGCAAACATTTCAAAGACTTTTCTTGAGCAGAAAGGATCTGCAGCCACAATCATGTCAGAGCGTGCACCGCGAAAAAATATTATCTTTCAATTATTGCGGGACATCGCCGTCTATTTAGTCAGCCGGAATTTGTAATAAGAATTGAAAATAAAGGGAACCCAGCTCCGAATTTCCATTGAATCTCAGTATTTTTTCTCTTTTATACATTTTAAAACATCCAGTGGGGGTTGTTTTATTCAAAAACTCTTTTAAGCTATTGAAAGGCGATGAATTTATCTTTTGCAAATGGCGAAAACATTGAAGGTAGATAAGATCAGAAATGAAAGATATGAAACTCTGCAAGTCGTAAAATATGCAGTTCCTAATATTAAGGAAATAGGTCACCTATGCGCTGAGGAGATGTGCTATAGCCTATTCTTACCATGCCATCCGGAAGGCGCTCCCTTTAAGCGCTTACCTTGGAAGCTTATGCATTATAAATTTCTGAGCCAGTTTGTTAGTGCCCACTGTTCTTGCTGTATGTATTTCACTTTAATTGAATAAGATGAAATTATAGTCTTAGGTTCAGCAGAGGTAGCTCCTAGTAGTGGTTTAACTGAAGTTGCAAGAGGGCACAGAAAATAATATTCCATTTTGATAGCGATGAATTCGATATTCCAATAACCCGTGCGGCAAATTGTAATGTAAAAATGCATTACTTGGTAGCCGATCTCAAAGGATATTAAAACAATGAATACTTTACAAAGTTCCCGCTGAAGATTGATGGTAAAACTTCGCTGTGTAGTTATATGAAGCGCTCATTGAATGCGTCTGTTTGTATTGAGAACTTACTCCAGAACAAGTTATTATAAACTTTTTTATTCTTTCTTATATGCCTTTGTAAGGTCCCACTTTTATATTAAATAAGCTGAAATTATGAGAATCATCAAAATAGTATAAAATAGTAGGCAAATGTTTAATGGAGTCCATTAATTGGTCATCAACAAAGTTTTTGATATATATTACAATTAAATATTTTTTTCGAACAAGGCAATACTAGCAATTGTATTAGGTACGAACTGATAAAGTCTAAAACTTCCAAGTAAAGTTAGTTATTATGAAGCGGCCACGACTACGTACATCAACAAAGACTAGGCCAAGTTGTGACAGTACAAGGCAGCGATGTCGCCTCGGTTAGTGCTCCTATAGGGACCTACGACAACGACAATGAATATAAAGAAGTTTGTGTTCATGTAGATTAAAGGAAATGGATGAATAATGGAAAACATGATTGTATGAATTGATTTATTGTCTCTGGAAGATGAGGCAACAAACAAAATAGCACCATAGACATACAGAATAATGTGATTTGAGGAGCTTGAAGCGATTGAATTGGAATTGAACTGTTTGGTGTGTGCAATTAGATACATTAACGTATTAAATAAGACGAATGACACGATTCACTTTATAAACTATAGTAGTTATTATTTGTAAAATCTTCAAGATTTGTATCTACATCCATAAAATTTTCCGAATGAAGTTGGCTAGTTAGTCGATGGCCCAAATATTCGTTGTACAGTCAGGTACACGTTATTGTAATGCATTGAAATCTTCTCAATTGAAAGCCGTCTCGGAGCCTAGTTTGCCGGCCTGAGTCGAAATCAATAATGACATAACAATACAGTAAGCTTGTAATGCGCCAATAGCGAGCGTACGTGAGCCAATTGCGGATTACAACTGCGAGGGTCCTGCGCGACTTTACACACAGGTTCTATGTTCAGATTTAGCAACGTCCACAATGCTACGGCGGACAGGTTAGTTTAATTTTACTTATTTTATAAATTATATTTATAGATACTATAATACTAATCCACATCATCGTTGTTTTTGGTGTTTTTTTTCTTTTTATATAATGATCTAGGCTCATTCGTTGGTCTGAATAGACGGGTTTAACAAAAGTGTACTTCCTAATTTCCACTGATAAGAATTTCAATGCTATGCTTAGTTTATTGTTGCTCCAATAGGAAATGTTGACTAAATTACTAAAAACTGATTATTTACTACAATCATCACGTATGACATAACAATAGTATTACTACGTTACGTCTCGCCCAATTCACTCCGCATTGTCCCAGCTCGAAATTTCGCTTAGTACATAATGGAAAACGAGCTGGAAGCTGTAAGCTTGTAATACGACAGTCGTGTACGTACGTGAGACAATTGTGGATTACGGCAAATCCCGAGTGATTTTACACGCAATTGCTCGGATTGAATCTGAGTGAGCAATATCTACAGCTGGACAATCAACGAGGCAATTTTGGTCACAATTTTAATTTAATATATTCTTAGAGCACTGATTTGGTGAATGGATTTTTCTTGAACTTTGACAGTCTTGTCTGCGTTTAAAAGGATATTTGGTGTCCTTCTGTTCTTTAAGTTTTTAAATTCCTACTATGTTTGTTTTAGTTTTATTGTTAGACTGCCAGGCAGTCTACACGATATTGCTAACGATCTATTAGCGTGCAGGTTGGCATAAAAAAATAAACATGATAGATACCTTACATTCTGTTTTATACAACATAACATTATCCGCTTTAATTAAAATCCTGGTACTCACATTCGACATCAACAATGATCCTCTTTGAGACGGAGGGCGGGACCGCGTTGGTAGCGATGCAGAGGTACGCCCCCATCTCCGTGCGGCTGATGCGCTGCAGGCTCAGGGTGTCTCCCTCGTACACTGTCACTGAAAGTAAGTGGACCCGTCAGTATATGAAAATAGTTATTTTAAATACAGTTCCATTGGTTGTAAAAAATAAAATCGTCACTCACTAGATGCTTGAGGAAGAGGGACGTAGCCAAGATGTGTGACGGATCAAGGGAGGTTTATGATAAGTAAAGGGAGGTTTTTGCTCCGCTATTAAACACAAAAAAGACAACTGCTGACTCCCCAGAAACCACATAAAGAAATTCGTAGCAATACCATCTGACTAGCAAATACCCATCGTACTATTATTTTATATACTTATGTGTATTCAAAATCAATAATTGGAGACAAGATTATGTTGTACTCCGTTTTGTGCAAACTTCACCAAACAATAAATAAAAATATTCCAACAATTTGTAACCTTTTCATGAAGGGGACTGCGCAAATTCTCTAGAGAAGTGGTGTCCTAAAGTAAGAAGATTAGCGATTTTTTATTAAAGCAACGTCTTTTCTCCTAAATATACCTCTAGCTAATTATTTATTATGTATTTTTAATAGTGCGCTAGTTATCGTAATAATTACGATTATATTATACAGGTACGTATAACGTGAAGAGTATCAGACCTTTTTTACTGTTTTACTAGTACATTTTTTTGTATTATTTTTTTAACCGATTGCCAAGGATGGGTTATGTTTATTTTAAACACAAGACAAAGTTTTTTATACTTCAACCATCACACCATCCAAGGCACCTCCATCACCCAACGGCACCAAACCTCAAACTACCCACATTGAGGTCATTTAAAACAATCTAGCTGGAGGAATAAAAATTAAAAATTCCTGGCTCGTAGCCGTTGGGTCGGCGGCCGCCATCAAGTGCCCAAATGAGTTTGCCTCTATTTACAATTACGGTACGTTTTCTACCACGGCAGCGCAATGAATGTAATGAGAGAACGCTCTCCGCTCGCTACTTGAATACATTAAACAATTAGTGCCCTACCCTGCACCCGTGTACTTGTTTTTAATGTTTATTTTATTGTTTACATTGTTTATTATAGAGGCAGTTACGTTTGGCAATCAGCTGGCGCTATTCACTTCTTATGAGCTACTTTGGGTGCCGTAATGGATGAAAACTGGATATAGAAGCTGTTCTGGTGATTATGATCGACTTATTATAAGTATATTAGTATTCTCTGCGTTGTGTTCCTCTAATGCTTGTAGAAAAATAAATCTAATCCGTTGTATAACTTTTTTTACTAACGAAAATGTAGTAGCTACAGTTATGTATCTGTCAACTTCATTTATTCATGGTATTAGTCTAAATTCCTCCCTGAGTTAAAATTTATGTCACAAAAAGTGACAAAAGTATCTTTATAAAACAAGTAGCTAACACAACGTACCTACATAATACAAAGTAGAGCACTTAGCACATAAATAATTTAGTAACAACGTCACAGCTCCACAAAATTAAAATAGAGCTTCTCTAGTCACCCTTTCATTATACAACGAGCGAGAGGAGTTAACTAAGTGAGACGATTACAGCTTGCTCAGGCAGATGACAGCTGTTCCCTCCTTTTACTTTTTTAGTCCAATCTAAGAAGAAAAGTGAACTTACTTAATATTAAATGGCAATGCATTTTGGAATTTCTGTAAAAATCCATCAACTAAAAATGTTGCTCTTCTTTCCTACATTATATTGGAGTGACGAATAAAGTACATCCGCAGAGTACCTCGCATCACTGTTCAGCGTCAAATCTAAATGTTTTCAGTAAAAACGTCGGCGTTACAAGTTTTATTCATCAGCGCGCGGTCGCACGCCGCTCCTCCCATTCACCGCGAGTAAAAAGGGTACACCGCGACCGTATTAATTCAAACAAAAGATTAACACGTATAGAATCGAAAACGGGAGTTTTTCGATGGCGGCCGTAATTAAAACATCCGTCGGGACAAACATACGTGGCAATGACAGCAGGGGAGAGGGTCACACACAATTAGCGACGAGTACCTCTCCACACCACACGTTAATTTTACTCTGTACAAGGAAATCGCTCTTGAAATTAAACTCAATTTTTGGACGCCTTTGTCGGCGCTTTGGGTACACTCAACCGGTTTAATTTGGCGCACAACTCAGCTTTCCGCGGCATATTTATCTTTAAACTGGATTTTTTCTTGAAATGAGGCTTCCTCAGCTGGAGTGGGGGCCATATTGGACGTGGGATTACGGTGGCGTAAAGTGGGTTTGTTATCATATCTATATAACTACGAGTGGAGTCGAGTGCACGTCATTGGGAGTTCTGTTTATGAAGCAGTAAGACTACGAAGGACACGTATTCTGTATGGATTTATATTCTTGTGAAATAACTGTGAACTTCATGGCTGGATGTGGAGTTCCAGTAGTAATAATAAATTTAAATTCAGAAATATTTATTTGCTCAACATGAGTAAACATGATTTGTGATAGGTAATGTGGATGTTCTATATAAAATTTTGTTTTTGAAGATAATAGATTTATTTAAAGTTTATGCAACAAAAAATACAAAGGCGGAGTTAGTGCTTTCTCAGTTTTCAATTTATTATTATTTGAACAAAAGTATAGTTACAAGTTTCTACAACAAAACTATCTCCAGATTGAAAACTATAGGATCAAGAAAGCTGCTCCACTTTATTTTCTATTAGTTAATGGTTCGGGAATGGCATCGGATGCAATTGTATTAGCTACACGACCATTCACTGCCGTCATGGGCGCATTAGGGAAATGCAAACAAAACCAATTTTATGGGAAAAGGGGAAGAAACAATTGCATAAGTAGCGATAGAATGCCAAATGTTAGGCAGTATAATCGTAATGATTTTCCTTATGGCGGAATCAGAATTCTGATATGTTCTATCAAGGAAAGGGAAAACTGAAATGGCTTGGCGTACAAATAGTGTAACCATAGTTATACACCATTACAGATAATAGCTTTTTAATAATACACTCTCAAAATGTAATTGGAACCCAACGTGACGTCATGGAGACATTTATGATACTCAAGTATGAATGTTTCCTAGTTCGTGATTCAGTAGACAGAAACTTGACAGGTAATTAATCAATGGTAATTCTTACTAGTCGTCTACAACTTGAATTAGAATAAAGATTATTTTGCCAGGAAGCCAACTTAAATAATTTACTTAGTTTTTAACATTTCTACAAAGCAAACCTCTAGTCAAATTAATTAAACGTAGAGTCTCTTAGGAGGAGCAACCCTGGCGTAGAGATCTGTAGTTGGCAGTGGCAACAGCTGCGCTCTGTGGATTGTTACAATATAATATATCGTCCAGCAGCAAGGCGCGCCCACGAACTGGTTTAACGTAGTGCGACGACTACAACTTGTACTTACTCAGTTAATGGAGAGCAGTTGATGATGATGCTCACAGTGATCATCAACTGCAGTAGGACTAACTTCGCCACGAGTATGGGAAACGTGAAATAGATTAAAAAATAAAAAGACTGCTGTCTATACCACGTTTGGTTGACTGGTACACAATGCCTAAGGCATTAAGTCTGCGTTTGTACCTTTTGTTGCATTAAGTTTTAATAAATAAATAAATCCGAAATGTGCGTTGCGTTGTCGCGGCCATCTGCGCTTACACTCAAACCATTAGTGTGACGAGGCCTTACCTTATCTGTATTTACATTTTAATTATAGTCAAAAATTTTATTGGCCAAAATTATTAAAACTTACCCACCTTTTTTAAATCTGCTCAAGACTTTTTATCGAAACGTGAAGACAAAGATATCGTACGTAACAGTTTGCTTCTTTTTATTAGGAAATTAAAACTAACTAGGTATTATTTCACGTTTATTGCGAGTGCTGTATAGAAGTCGAGACGACGCCACGGAACAATGAAAAGAAATGTTGCCAATAAAAACGAAATGAACCTTAAAGATAGTTTTATAGCAATCTATAATCTTACTCTAGCTCCAAAAATATAGGTTATCTTTATTTTAAAATTGTTCGAGTTCACTTGCTGACTACTATACTTTATATAAACCGTCTCTGAGAACTGCAAATCAATTTTAATAATACTTATTCTGTTGTACTACTCTGTCGAATATGTTATGCTATTAGAGTGAATTTTGGAGTGAAATGGTAAAATTGGTATTATGATTTTTTATGACTTATGTAAAAGTGCTAATGGCTAAAATTAACGATTTTTTATGGCATTTTGTAACTCGGAACTGTGGGATTCTGGACTTTTGAAAAGCGTACGAGGAGCTCAAGTCAATTTATAGAGGCTCGTTAAATACTTTACTATAAAATGAAATAAAATGAGACATATATTACAGACATATAAGTACAAGTATTTTATTATTAAATATAAAGAAAATAAAAATATTTGTGCCTTTCTACACAATGAATAGAGCATTAGATAATATTTTAAGCACATAAAATGGTGTAGTAAACGCTGTCAGACATAAAAAGTGCACTGTAAATAATGACCCTCTAAATATGCACCCGAACACGTAAATATTTTACCGTAGACACCAATTTCTTCAGTCGTTTCAACACAATATAAACCATTTTCCCGTTCAATACAGCACTATTTCTCAGCAACAAATACTCACAACCCTAAAAGTTCTCTTCAAAATAACGAAAAGATAAATTGCATTTTAACAGTTTATTGGCACTGCCCCTATCAGTGCGCAGTAGATAAATCGCTGCAACATTCGCTACTAATTGACACGCAATTAAACAGCTTTGCTGACGCCGGCGCCGCGCCGTGGAGAACTTCAGATAACTGAACCGACTTCTAAATGTAATTTTAGATTGCGGTATCTTATGGGACTTTTACTTTCTAAGTAATTGTACGTATGAATTATGGAATATTTTTGTTGTATCACTATATCATGCTACTTAAATTATTAACAAAATAAATTCCGTATAATAGCCATCTAAAATTCGTTTGTTGTTTAATCAATTAATAGTGCAGAAGTACGAGTGTACCTTTCTTCCTTCTGTCCACGGAGATGGGCTGGCCGTCCTCGCGGCGCCACATGATCTTGGGCGTGGGGAACCCGTCAGCCTTGCACACCAGGCTGATGTTCTGGTTCTCTCGGACTGCTACTGCAGACTGTGTGCTCTCTTCGTCCAGAATGTTCGGTGGCACTGACAGAGGAAATTAACTCATTAGAAATATATAATGTCTATACAGTTTCAGCGTCAATATTCTCAAATTGTCGAAAGGGATTATAAAATATCAGATAAATAAACCGCTTCCAAAAATAAAAGATGCAGAGTTAGAACACGAAAGCGGCCACAAGTTGCTTCCTAAAGCAATAAAAACAAGATAAAAACTACGTGCACGTTTAAAATGCAAACACGAGAAAAAACCACCGCTTTATTTCCACTTAAAAGTTTGTAGGAAACGGCCGTATAAAAGACTAAGTGTTACCCGTATCGGTGATTTGGGACCGAACCACGCCTACGCCATTTTATACATATCTAACATTTCCACTGGGCACCAGATACGAATGTTATCTCGACTGAATTGTAACTGAGACTTTGGCTACGTTCCATATTTGCTGATTTTCGTGTTGGAGCCCTGAAATTATTAGTTATTAAAGACAAATTTAGTTGTATTGCGGAGGAGCCGAGATGTGCGACGCAAACAATGGCAGCTGTACAAGCCGCAGATGCCAAGAACAGGTAAATTATTGATAGTGCAGATTAGTGAGATGACAGGTATATTGCTCTTGTAATCAAATTTATGTTAAGTGGTGATACGGTGGGAGCCTGGACACAGAAATATGCTGTCTCGCCTTTATGTCTCATATAGAAATTATGATTAAAGAGAAGTATATGGATGCCGGCTAAGCCTTCTTGGAGACTTAGCCCCACATTACAAGCCAAAGTATTCATTTTCGTTCCGTTGCTAAGTAATTTACGTTAAAAGTATAAAACAACAATTAAATATTTCCAAAGAGTTTATTTCACAAAGCGATAAGTACCAAAAGAAGAAGCTATTACCTCTTTCAAAATGCTAAAGGAAAGTAATTAAAAGTTTGTTCGTTCAGCAAGATCAGCGGTACACAGGACCCGTCGATATTTTCTCATTCCTGATTAATAAGTTTGTATTATATTGCCGAATAGCTCCAGTTGTGAATGAGAACATATAATTAGGTGCTAATGGATTCAGCGAAATTAGCCGACGAGCATTGAGGTGGAGATTATGAATATTTTATTATACAGGTAGATTTAGTTCGAAACATTATATTTCTTTTTTATTAATATACAACGAAAAAGAAATTGAATAGATCCAATGAGATTCTATGCTTCCATTTAATGTATACTAGTATATAGCTCTACGTACTTTATCAGCTTCAAGAAATATGTGCTTTTGGAGAATTTCAAAGATTACTCTGACTAATGTCTATGTTGATATATCTAGCACATGTAAACGATAACGTGAGCTATATACCAGTGTCACGTGAGGCTAGCAATACATAAGCGGTGCATGCATTGCACCTAATCGCGTGCGTCGGTGTGTATCGACGAATTCTGGATTCTACCGTGTTCGTCCCACGGGACCGGGCGTTTGATACATGAGAAGTTCAGTGCTCTGAGCTCGGTTACAGTAACAGACATAAAGGTACAGAATTTGGAATTGTGTTAACAGGCAGTCATTTTAAACTATATATATATATCTAGGTTAAATTCAGAATGTGATCAACTGTAGGAGTAGGTACTACCCGCCTAATAGCAATAGTTTTGAGACTTGCTCCTAAATCAATAATGAACAGATGAATAAATGTTCGAACATATTTATTTGAGTGTCTGTATTAATTATATTCTCAGATTTTCTTTAATTACTTGGCAGAAAAGCAATCATATGGATTCGTGATGGTGTAATGGTTAAGACAACGTTTAAGCAACCGAGCTCAGGCAAGTACAAATGTGGATATTTTTCAAGTCTAAGTGTACTTTCTGAGGTTATCCTGACATTACTGTTATCGCTTAAAAAACTTCGTGAAGAAACCTGGACTTCTCGATAGAAATCGCCAAGCTATCTTAAACAAGCGTGGTGATCAATGCAAACCACGCATTGCAATAGTTTCTTAAGAATGATTTAAGAAGAAGCAAAACTACAAACCATAACAACTGCAGTCAAGTAAGAAGTGTCACTCACCAACAACCTGCAGGTATCCCACTTGGCTGATCATGGGGTTAGTGTTGACTTGGCACATGTAATACCCCCTGTCCTCCTGCTGCACTTGGCTGACGTGGAGTAGCCAAGTCATGGCGTTGTCGTGGGAGACGCTAAAGCGCGCCAGCCGCGTGATCACGTGCCGGTGGATGGTCAGGATCATCTGCCGGTCGATGTGGATCCATGCCACCTGGAGACAAACATACACATACAAATTGATATTGAAATACTACTTGAACCAAACACCATTAGCAGTAAACCATATGAAGTACTCCCAGTAAAAACTGTTACAAAACTTTCAGATCAACTCCATAATATAAAATATATTTTTTTAAAAAGGCCTGCATATTACTGGTTTGTGAACACAGAATACTAAACATCTGGATTCATAAAAGTTCTGGCTTCAAAGCAACGAGTTATCATTTGGACGCCCGACCGGTTGATACATCGAGTCAAAGCGAGTTGTACTACAAATTCCCTACCTGGTAAAAGTAATAAAACTAAAATAGAAAGTTTATTGCGGCTGCTTTTACTATATCCACGTGAAATTTATGCCGCTCTGAAGAGAGGTTATTGGTCGGGAATGGATTGAACTGTAGTATAAATTCACTTCTAACTCGATCGGAAATGGAATTCTAACATATACCCCTTTCCTATTATGTAGCGGTTTCTAGCGGCCATTGTTCTATTAGGTTAGTGCCAATTCTTTTAAGGTTGTTTTATATGGATTTAAAGTGTTGCTCTAAAAGACAATACTTTTCTATGCATATTCTAAAAATGATATATAAAAATCTCGTTTCACGGTGTATGTGGTCGCACTCTTCAGAAACCGCTCGACCGATTTTTATATATTTTTTATGTATGTATATTTAGTAGGTATGAGAAAAGTCATAAAGTATATTTCATGCCGCTCGGTGATAGGGATCAACTTTCATGCGGACGAAGTTGCGGACAGAAACTAGTAAATATATATTTTTTTTAATCAGAGCACCGTACTTAATAAGATATTATTGTTTCATACATGTAATATGATCTCTGACATATTTTTCATGTTTACTTAATATTCTTCATATTATTTCCGGAAGTGAACTTTAAGATATAGCTCGTGGACGAATAGCGAGATATCTCTCCTGTTATATAGCAGTTTTAAAACCCAGCAGTTTACTGCCATACGTGACTTGAGTGACACTGACGTACTACTAGCATTCTGAATGACTAGGACTTCATATAGTCTACGTTATTACAAACTTATAACAAAAAGGGGTCTCTTTAATAAAGAAGAATTTGAAGCTTAAAACAATGATGATTGGCTATTGAATGAGCCTGCTCTGAGGTATGATGCATTTATTTACGACAAATACTGTTTTATTATCAAGCTTTTTAGCTTCTTATTTACACTCTTTGCTAATGAGCAGTTTATTGCAGACATACATATCAAAGATAAAATCCATAAAGCAAAGACCCCAAACAACAGCAAATAACGGATAAATAAAACCCGTCAGCTTAGACCCGAACTCTCTAAGCCCTGAATCTATTTCTATAGTTCTAAGTTGGTCTCGCGCAGGCGAGATACACAAACAGATAAGACCACCAACAATCCTAAAACCAAACGACAAACTGTGAAACTGGCTCAACCACGCATCGGTGTTTACTCTGACGGAGTCCGCGTTACATCGCAGAGCCGCCGCAGACGGGGCGCTGTGTCGCACTGCGCAACACTCGATACAGTGCATATTTTACGAGACCTGACTCAGATACCCTCAGGCTCGCGATACAATCGAAATGTTAGTTCCTTTACTTACTTATTTATCTTAATTATCGGACCGGGAGCGTTCACGAGGCGACGACTGCAGAGGAAGCTGGTGCAATAAAGCGCTGAATTATATAATATGTGTATATTCATGAAATTGGAGATTTTCTACTCCTATTACTGTTTCCGGTAACAAAGAAATTTTATTCTTCTCCTATTTCCTTATTTTAACGGGAAGATAAACATATCATGTACAATAAATAATGGTTGATTACTCCCCAAATGCGCATAACATTTAGGGGTAGACAAAAAGAAGCGTAGGCAAATATATCATTATTTTCTGTTCCCCTTTAGACAAAGAGTGATGACACATTACTTATTCAGCAGCCTCCCGATAAAATCCATTCAGTATTGTTTATGGGCTGTTAATAATTAAAAATATATATCGGAACGCCGTCAATGTGAAGTGCTTAGGTAACCCTACAAGCTGCATGCGCACACGTGTTGATCACTGCCTGGAAACTTCCTCTCACCGCAGTCACAACAGTAATTCTACTATCTATGAATATCAAACAAGCACTTGTATTGTTTTACTGGTATTTCAAGCCAGCTTTTATCAGACACGATTTCAATACTTCATTACTTTTGTGAGCCCAGTCTACGCGTAACTGAGCCCATGAACAATTTAACGAACCCACTCTTTGCTCATTGATAATACAGAAGACTCAATTTAGAAACTTAACGGTTGAATTTCGATCACAAAGCCACAGCGGGATAATTCTCGGTCGAATTAGTCGTTATTATAAATCAATGCTTTTCGACCTCTGCTGCTATTAAGAGCAATGGCGGATTTGTGATTAAGTGACGTCATAATTTATCTGGCACAGTTCCGGGTATTAATAAAGCGGCACCGGCTGCGAGTTTCTACTCACCTTCACTCTATTAGCTTTCAACAAGATAAGTTATAGCCTATTGAATATCTGTTACTGTGATCTTGTGAGTTTTGTGAACTAGTTCCAAGTTTGCTATACCTATACTAGATGATAGCGTTGTACTAGTATAGTCTAAATATAAGTTCTGCGTGGGTGTAAGAACTGTAGGAAGGAAAGGTTACGGGTTTCAAATAGTTTTATAATTATGTGGTTAATTTTAAGTCAATGTTTGATAAACTTAGTTATAACTGGCAGTTCATTATGCTCTTGATTACAAAACAAACTATAAAAATAAATTTATAAAAGCATAGCAGTGTAGGGGCTCATTATTAACTAGTTTTAGATCAAATTGTATAATCTGCAGATGACTTTTATCTGAAAGGTAAATACTTAAATAATATGACACAATTTAACAGCTTTTGTGAAGAAAATATATGTAACCATAATATTTATTCTTCCCATTTTATCTGAAGATTGAAGAATCGGTCTCAAATGCTAAATAATTTATTATGAAATAAAAGTTGAATTAGGAATATTTTGTTTGAAATTCAAATGACACGAAATGGTCATAATTGGTTTATAAAGTAAACATAATTTTAAATTATCTTTAAATAAACAAGATTAAAAAAGATGCTCCAATATTGTGCGATTGTAAATCAATATCTATTGGCGCCCACCGTGGTACTAATTTACACTTTCAATTAAAAGTGGCACAACAGTTGCAGTAACTGAAAAATAATAACGATGGTTAAAGTGATAATAGTGTAGAGGACAAATAACGTCATACGATAGTTTGTCAGTGTTGTTAATATTGACGCCCGGCGTGGGGCTGAGAGTCTTCCCGCGCGTACATTGTCACCGAGGGCGTGCCGCAATGTAATTGCATTACGCTCAGATTTCGCGTGTTGCATGCAAAATATTAAAATTGTCGAGTAATTTTCCTTTGAAGATAAAGTGTTGAAAGATATTTAATGAGTTTCTTGTTAAGTAAACTCTAGGGATTCTTACTTTAGGTGCGAAACTAGTTTTAGCACTGAATAAATTAAATGTTGTTGTGTTAAATTTTTAATTTAGTTATTCCTACTTTAGTTCGTAAACGTTCAATAAAATAATTTCCTCTCAGACGAAGAATAAAAAAGTGTTGAAAACATTACAATACCTATTCATTTCTACAAACATTACAATACAAATACAGCTAAAACCTCGCAGCGTAGATTCAACAATAAAATTAAGATGTCACATTACTACACCTACGACGTTTCTTTTCAAACTTTATCACACAAAATCCAGCACTTAATCACATAGGAAATGGCACGTGAACAAACAAGCTGTAAGGGCATAACTCCGTGAAAACTTGGCACTCGCGAGCCGCGCAAAGCCCTTTAAGCCTCTTTGCCCCCTTTTTATATCCCCACCACATACTTAACGGCAATTTCAAGCGTGCCCCTTCATCCAGCGCTACTTTGGCCCGTTTGAGCTCGGCGACGGTTCCAATGTTCAGAATTGGGAATTCGAAACTATTGACTTTTGAAATATTAGTTTTGTTTTGTTTGTTGACAGTGGCAGAAGTTTGCGATCCGGTGTCAATGTATTGTGGATTGTTTTTTATAAATAGGGATCCAATAGTTCTGCGGTGTTTGCTCGAAGTTTTGCCGACCGTTTTTGGATATTTACGTACATTTTCTGAAATTAAATGGCTGTTTGTAACCATTTTCAAAATGTTTAAAGACAAATAACCAACCATTGCTAGGCAAGAGTTGAGTAAATACGAGATGGAAATAATTACAAAAATTAATTGTATAGTAAAATCAGATAAATGGGCTTTGATTGATGCGTTTGTTTCTAATAAAACAGGATAACGTTAATGCCTCGTGGCTCATTGTCCTGTAATACGACTCGTGCGGCTAGTCACTTCGTTTCGCTTGTTTATTAGGTGCAGTCCACACCATCGAGTCGCCGGAACATGTTTGCACACGGCAAGTATTTGTTCGGGCCCTCGCGTGTTTGTGTTGTGTTATCTTTGGCGCCGCAACTGCCATCCTTGTTCCAGCCGTTATGTATGGGATTAGCAAAAGTTAGTCTGGAGATAATCTTAGCGGAACTGGTGGAATAATTTGTTAAGAAGGTAACTTAGATTACTTAAAGTTGTTACAGTGTAAGATTTTATTATATCTATATATTATAAAAACATATCTAATAATATTTAGTCGGTTTTGTTTAAAAAAATGTTGGTGACTCTACTGTCATTAAACTCTCAAAAATACAGACACTGAGTTAAAACTAACAGTTTCCTCTATTGATATTCCCGGCAGTACTATTCTCAATCAAGATTATCACGCTCAAAAACACATTAGTAAAAATAAACACACAATAAACTTAAAACAATTATGTTAGTAAAACAAAAAAAGCTTTACTTAATAATAATTTTATTTCAAAACTGGACACAGCCGTTCTGTTCATAAAATCATTTACCTTTTATGAATGTGCTTCAAACAATACACGAAGGAGAAGCACATTGTTCTAAAAAAGAAAAAATAATAATTTTATTGCCTACGGAGCGCAGAAAGAGAAACATTATTTTTCTGCCAGCGTCACGCGCAAAAGGTTTGTCCTCATGAACATAAAACTATTTTCCAGGGAGCTATCATTACATCAACATAGTAGGGAGCTGAACTTCCAACATGAAATTGGTCGCAGGTGCGATCAAGCAGAAGAATAAAAGTATTTCCAAAAATCACTTAAGGCCCCAACATAATCCGCGCAGGTTATAAACTGGGTTCGCACCGGCCCCGGCTAAGGTATATTTGATTAGGGTCCCTTGGGCCAATTGGTCCTCTGCTCATACTGCTATTTTTATTTGCCTTGTATTAAATCGTTTTCAAACGATACCTTTTGTAGAATTTATACGAATCCTATATAATAATATTATGAAACCTTATTTGGCTTTAATTTGGATACGTGGAGAATTGAAGATAATGGTAGGCAATGATTATGTTTCGGTTTCAATTTTGCGAATTCACGCGTGAAATGTGCTGATGCTTGATCAGGTTATGTTCCGATTGTTAATTGTACGATTTCCATATTTCGTTTCATGGAATTTATCATTTTATATTATTATTTTATAGTAAGGAATAAACCGTTATTATTCTCTATCACATTTCTCGTAATAATACTTATTATTAAACATATTCTCCCTATTTGTCTGTCAGTTAGTGTAACCTTCTCCAATTCACACGATTTAATTTATCGTTGAAAGAAGACGGGGGCACAGTTAAGTTATTAAAAAAATATATATTATCATTCGTTTTACCAAACTTTTGTTCTTAAATCAAATGAAGATTTGGGTAGAAAGGTAATAATAATTATGCAAAAGCTAAATCAGACTCAGAGCCCATGATTTGAAAGTACAATTTCAAAAATTCTAGTCCTTCTTCAAAGAGACGAATGTAGATATGTTCTAAAAAATTACAGAAAAGATATGACCATTTTTTTATTGCAGGAGGCTTGCCCTTTGTTTATGACGTAAAGTAGGAGACTGCTCCGACTTCGCAAACTGTGAGAGCCTGGCGGCCAAGTCTTTTTAAGCAACTCAATTTTAAGTCGCCTTTAAATCTTATGCTATCTCTGTCACTTAAAGGTGAATTATAGCGAATATGTTTAAGAACGTCTTAAAGTCAATTCGATCAATCTGTCCAGCCTTTTCCCGTCTAGGTTGGGGTCGGCTTCCAGTCTAACTCGATGCAGCTACCAGCAGTATACAGTATACCAGTATCGCAGTGCTATACCAGTATTTTACATGGACCGATTGCCTATCTGACCTCCACAACCCAGTAACTGGCTTATACCATACCTCTTGGTAACGTAATAAAGTCAATTGTCGTTTGGAATTGAAATTCGGAGGCGTGTTAATTGGACATATAAAAAAATGTATCTTGTCACTTACCCATCTTCTTTTGATAAAATCGAATCATCAAAAGCTAAGCATTTGTTTGTCCATGTATATATAAAACCAATAATCGTGGCGAATGTCCCGCTAATTGAATCGTATTCACTGTTAGCACACCTCCATTGTTTTATAAACAAACGCCCGCTATCGATGAAATTAACAAAATTGATGTTTGCTTTGTGATGGAGCTCGTGTCATTGATATTCATAGAACTAATTGATATTGTGTCATTGGTTCCGCGTCTTCTGGAACACATCTAAGTAAATACGAGTATAATGTTTATTTAAATGTTTACGCAAAAAAATATATTACTATTACTATTACTATTACTACGATTAGCATTTAAGTGCTTGACTTCAAATCTGGATGATTTTAAAACGTTAGCAGGTAGTATATTTTAAAAGAGCTTATGATTGTTTAATGTTCCACGGAACTAGAATAATTAGAATATTGTAAAAAAAAAATCTTCGTAGTAAAAGATGAAAATAATTATTAGGTAATTTCGCAATATTTACTTCATGCCTCTTGAATAATAAGCAATAAAATTTGATTGTATACTCGAAAATAATTTCCAAATAAATCTGAGAAAGATAACCATTAAATAGTAAAGTTACAAGATTAAACAAATAAACTCAGAAGAAACGAGGCAGCGCCATAGCCAGCATACATCAAGACCAAACCTGACAATACCAACAAATCTACAAGAAGTAATATTTGAAATAAACGTCTACAACGCCGTTGAAATTACTTCAAAATTCAGAATTACCCTCCACCGCTCAAGTATTTACGAGGCGGGTGTTACAGGATAATAGGGATCGTAAAATAAAATAAATAATTAGGACTGAAGTACATTCATGAATAAGTTAATTGTTCGCTGCAAGGGAGCTCCCTTCACTTAATTACTGGCCGGAAAATATGACACTGGAATATGATTGGGTAAAGGATTGCCTACTAAACTTGTTTAAGTATATTTGTACAGGAAAATTAAGGGGGAATTAACGGAGAGGGCAGTAACTCTTTGAGCTTTTGTTGCTGGCTGGATAATAGACTTTGGAATAGAAAAGAGATTGATTCTGTTGGGAGTCTTCTATTTTTGAAAAACATCAGATCGCTATTAGGTTACAAGTAGGCTTCTTGTTTTCTCTCGGGTATCGTTAAATATCACTAAAGGTTCTACGGGTCGTTACCTAGTGTTTTGTGGTATGTGTAATGTACATATTTTTAATTTGTATATTTCTTTTCCCGATACTGCCTTTTTATAAAAAAAAAATATGCTTCATCGTCGTTTAAGTTCTAGCACCATGCAAGTCATGACGTATGTCAAAAAAGTCGGGTTAGTTTAAATGACTAAATAATAATAATCCTATAATTAATAGATTTAATTTGAAATGTACACTAATAATAAATGGTATTATAATGATATCAATGTGATATTATGAAATTATTTCAATCTCCTGTACAGTTGCAATTTTTGATTAACGTGGTATTAGACCTTAAGCGACGATATTGATATGCTAGTTAGTACAAACAGCCATTGCATCATTGTCACATATAATATTATGTATATACATTGAACTACCCTGTATATCGTGTAGTATATACACCCGCCAGGTGTTCCCAGGACACATAATTGTCGCTGACGCAGTTAACTTGCACATCCATTGTGGCGAACAAGACAATGTACTTAATGAGAGCTGCGAGCATAGAAAATTAAATTGATATACTGACGTGATAATGTGGAAGGCATTATTATGTCTCGAGACGAACATGTTCACCTCATTGTTTAGGTTACAAAATTACCAGCTTTTGCCGCGACTTCGTCCGGGTAAATATCGGTTATGGCAGATGCAGACAAAGTCGCTGATCAAGAGGTAAGTCCTTTCTTGGGGTTCAAACTTACCCCGCACCAAATTTTATCAAAATCTGTTCAGTTATTTTGTCTTAAAACCGTGACAGACTTACTGTTGCATTTATAATAATAATATTAAGAATGGATCTAACTGTTGGACTTGACAAGCATTCATTTTGAGTCACAAATGATTCATAAAAACCGTGAAGTATAAAAGTGAAAGATCTGCTTTATTTTCTATCATCGGTGAGAGAAAATATTCTTTAAAGTTGTTATGAATGGTCTAAGCCCCGTGAGTTGAATGCGTGTGCTTGAAGACATGTGCAGCTGTCGCGCTGGGGCCAAGATGGCAGAAATGCATTAGTTGTGACATGGGAAGTGGCCAGCACTTTTGGAATATATCTGTACTGTGTATGGCGTGGGAATGAAACAAAAACTACCCACACTGATTATGTGATATTTATGGCATTTAGTGAAGCAAAAATTTGAGACTGGCAAATGAAAAATATCAAGTACAGATAAGTAGGTAATTTTAAATTCAAATTAAAAATCTTTAATTGACGATGAAATGAAGTTCCCTACTCAAAATGGATCTGCAAAGGTGAGTCCACACCGTAACAGTCGCGCGATAATTAGTGAAATGGTCTGAACGTACATTAAATTTAAATGTTGCGACGTTCATCCGCTCATCCGCGCTATTCATGAATAACTTAATTGGTTCAGTGCAACTGTTAGCGTTAGGCGCGCTGCACACGCCTTTATGACTTCATAAAACTGGAGCGTTCACTTTTTTGTTTTGTTTTGAAGAATAAATGTCGTGTATGTATGTTGCACGCCATTGTGTTAACGTTACGTTAGGATAAAAGTTTATTACGTACTGATGGTAGAAGAACGAGCATTTTTTTTAAAAGGTTTTGTGTATATTTCTTTGATGTGTAAATTGTGGGCTTAAATCAAAATCAAATTAGTTATTGTTTGTTGAGATATGGTAAGTATAAAATATTATACAGTTCTTTAGCTTAAAGAATAGGACTCCATATTATGCCAGAAGACATATACATAAATATCTCATGACAGAAAGGACTATTGACTAAGAGGACTTAAATAAAAATGTGGAAAAAAAATTGGTATGTGTAAATTATGTAAAAAAGTAAAATAAGAAAGATTTTTTTCTCAATACACATAATTAGTATTCATATTCGATCTATATCCACCGGGTCCAGAGAAATGGTTCTATAAGGTGTACGTTGCTAACTATTATGTTCATTGTACATTGGTAAACGGTAGCCGTAGCTTTGGCCGTGTTAGTTACAGTGACCACACACCGTTAAACGTTGTCTAACCACAACAGAACGGTTAGCTAAAGTCTTACTGCCTAGTTGTGAAGTGACTGTCCGTCGTGTTTCACATTAATAGCAACCTACTTGTGTTTCTTCGAGAATGTACCAAATTCATACAGATTTAAGTAAAGTAAAGCAGGCAGATTCTAATTATGCAAAAATAAAAATTATCAAACTTGAATGAACTATGACCATAGTTTAAACGCAGTTTAAAAGCATTCATTTACATATTCATGTGTTAAGTATACCGGACGAGCAACTTGCGGGTTGTCCACTCCGAACACAGAACCAACCAAAAAACCACGACAGCAAAAAAACAATCCCATAACAAAAAACGACTAAGACTACACGATTGTGCTGTAGCTGCAACAAGCCTAACCTTATTGTACCGACGGAGGTACACTTTACTACCTTTGTATTCGCTATGACGCTGAACTTAATGAATAACCGTGCCCGACTGAAATACAGCCTGAAATTACTGCATTAATTCCTTCAGCGATATTTATTATAGCGTAATAATTAGTGGAGGAGACAGGGGCTCGAGAATAGAAGGGGGGAGCGGGGCGCAGGGGGGCTGCACGGAACTCTAGACCTATCTTTTTAATAAAATGTGTAAAGACGTTAAATTATACGATTAATTAGGATGATTAATGCTCTTAAGAAGGGAAGATGAGAAAAACAGTGTAAGAAGGTGGAACAGATATTCTTGTTTTAATTAAGTTATTATTCTCACGGAATGATGTCGGCTCTTGATTTTACTCGAGAGTACGAGAGCTCTCCTTGCTTTGTTTGGAAACGTTGAACGTACCTGCACAAGCTAAGCGTAAAGATTGGATGGTAATTTCACTGTTATTCCATCTACTTCGATTAAAAATGTTCTATTATGAAATTTTGTAATTTACTATTAAGGAACAAAAACTATTTGATCTTTATTGTCTTTTTTCTAATTAATGCCTTTTCCTAGCAACCGCCATACTGAAACCCATAATGAAAGACTCCTTCAAATGCACCTTACTTTTGACTTAACAAAAATTGGTGTTATAAATATTAAGCAGAATTAATCCGTGGAATTACAAAATTGGCTTAATAATGGTCGGTGTACCCCCGTATAATACAGCGCGGGGAGAAGGAGTCATTCAGGATCTTGACGAGATAATTACATTATATTTCACCCACTTCAAGGCTGAATGCCGCCGGATCTGTACTAGAGCGGCCCATTAACATTTTAAAATAATATTATAAGTTCACTAGCTGATAGGGTTACATAAGCTATGGGTTCATTGTTCCCTTTTAAGGGACGGATTATTTAAAATTATGTCCAACATTTTTTTTGCCTAATTTGGGATGGAATTTGATCGTAACTCCGCCCTTAGTAACAGCCTACTGGCTGTGTTTTGGTGTTAATCATTTATCATTTAAAATTATGCTAATAGGTTATCTCTACGTTGCTAGCTCCTTCCTCGGCAGATAGTCGATAGTTGTTTGTTTTAAAACAATTGCTGCGCTTCTAATTCATCATTACGCCTTAACGATGGATAATTCAATTGACATCCTGAGATGAAGAACTACAGTAAAAAAAACTGTACAATTGACAGTGCCAGCCATATTACCCGGGAGGCTGTTTTTACAAATATTATTATGATGTCATTATTGCCGTAATTATATGAAACACAAGAAATCTACGAAAGTATGTAAATGAGGCTCACCTTATAAGTGCCGAGGTGTTCGACGACGCACGGCAGGCTGGCATCCCTGCCCAGCGCCACCGTCACGTTGGGGATCGGCTCCGCGAAGCGAGGTTCTTCCGTCAGCACTGTGGACCAAAACAAAAGAACAATTCATTCACCGTCACCTCGATGGTCTAAAGCTACTCGCTTGGGCAAAGAGTTACTGGGTTTTCTCACCTGGAGTGTTAACAGATATTCCTTTAATATAACTTTATCAAAACAGCCGCGTTAAGTTACGTGTTTGATTACTGCTCTGCTCCTGTGTTTCATAGCGTAATTTTATATTTATAGCCTCATGAATCTGACTATCAATAATAATTACTAAAAGATTTATTCCAATCTCACTGGAAATTCTAGTCAGGTTAACGTGTTTGAACAAACAAAAACACTCTTCTAAGATAGTAATTCGTTAAACTATACTAGCTCTAAATAGTTTATGAATAACATCATGAATGTTATTCAAAACATGTCATAAACAAGTGTAATTTATCGATGCATCAGTCGCTGTTTACGCCAATACACGCTACATTTACTTCATAATATCTTTGTCAATAAACTATTACATTCGAGCTTCACGAACATCAATGATTCATTGTTGTAAACATGACTGTATTTTTTACTCGTTCATTGTGAATGTTTTTCTTCTGATCAATTATATGGCCATTCGCAATCTACCTCCCTATTTGTTTTACTATATGTTACTTTCACAAAAGCTCGGTGGCACTAGCTCGCGAGCATAACGCGCAGTTTAAAGTAGCTCATTACCCTCCATGAAATTAGTATTCCGTTCTCGTCTCCGGACAGTTTCCCGTTAATAACAAGAGTTTTAATTACGGCAAACATCCTCAAAATATCAGTCGTTTGCAACATCATAAATCCAACAAATTATCTTTTAAAGCAGTTTGTAAAACCAAAGATATCAACCCTCACATAAATCACAAAGCGACCGACACACTTTACAACCGAACAAGTCATATTTCAGATTAAAATTACGAAAGCACTTGAAGGACAAGTAATATTTTAGGGCTATTTTAAAAGTTTCATATTTACGAGCTGTGAATATCCACTAACCTTCAGACTCGTGACCTTCTGCGATTGAAAAAGTGTAACTTTAATAAAATAATGAAGAGGCATTTGAGCGGAGGAGAATGTAAAAGAGCTTAGATTGATATTTTTAATCAACCTCGAAGTTGGGAAGGCGGCAGTTGTCGGCTCGTTATGACAAGCAAAATATTGTTTATTACGGAAGTTTGGCAAATTCCCCCCACTTCAGATCAAAGCGGTGATAACGATGAGCTTGTAAAGGGTGCGCGCAACTTCGGCCGCGGCCACATCGACGAGCTCGCATTAGCGAAACCATTTTTAGATCTTAAAAAGATCTAAAAATGCTTTTAATGTTCTGTACTGATCTACAGTCATTACCATAGGCGATATGCGTAGACGCATTACATACTAATAAAATAATGTCAGGATTAGATGGTTCTAAAATAGTCTCTATGTCGTTTGCTAAATCAAGAAGTTCTTCAGCGTTAGTGATCACTGTCTACTTAAACGTTTCTTAAAAAAAACTAATGTAGCGTTCATATTAGCTAGATAGTTTATTAGATTGTCATTTAGCATTATAATTTATAACTTTATCTTTGTATTAGTCGATATCATTGTAAAGAAAGTAAAAAACAATAAATAAATACATGCGTACCTTAACCTCCTGTTGTTCTTTATGTACTTTATTATGTAATCACAGTTTGAGAACAGGAAAATGCTGATGAAGGTGAATGAACAATAAATATTTACGAAACACCCGATTGTTATCTATCGCCGATTGAAACATTAACCATGCATGAAACGCCTAAATCTCATCTAACGTTTATAACGGGATAATAAGGGATAACTGCCTGTTCGATAAGGATTAACGTTAACTTTATTACATCACTGAATACCTGAACGACCCCTCTAAACCTCGCTCCAATGTTTACTTTAGAGCAGTCTTCATTAAATTTACTTCCCTTTCATTACACGGAAGACCAAATACAAGCACGAGGCGCGGCACTCATCTTATAAAGCAGAAGTAAAACTTGTTGGAATTAGTTCAAGATTCATAACTGGAATCACGGCGCTATGCACACAGCCTAACGACTCATACTTCGTCGAGTATGGTAATTAAAAGTACGTTACATACAAACTCAGATGTACATCGTTCTGGCTGTAGCGACATTGTAAATAAATGAAGCTAACATTTTCCTTTTAGCAAACAACGATAATTTTTTATCAATAGATATTTGTGTATCAGTTGTACGATATTATTGTTGTCGCAATGATTACTTTTTTAGAATTCTGATTCTTATTTGCGTATTAATATCGGAGAGACTTTTCAATGTAAATGACTTCCTTGAGAGCGATTACAAAAATTCTTCCTTCTGGGCCTTTTAGATTGATGGAATAATTATTTATTTTTGTCTTGGAAATAAATTATCAAAATATTAATTTAACCATTGATTTAAGTAAATTATAGATTAAATTATTAAAATGATTACCATAACAAAAGCGGCTTGTACATATTCTATGTATTTTAACAATATCAAATGGCGGACGTCATTAAGACTTACATTCCGCAATACGTAGGATCATCACAAAGGACACAAAACACACTTTTGCTCTTCACCCACTTGCCATCCGTTAATTAATGTATTTGTTTACGAGGCACACGTTCTTTGACGTACAACTTATTCCGTAATTGAGATATTTTGGTTTTCTACACTTTAAGTCAGTGCACATAAAATAAATTAGTGTAGGTAGGTAGTGCCATTTTGTAAAATAAATGACTTTGTAATCGTAGTCTACCTACACCTAGTCTAAAAATGGCGGTAGGCAGGTATTTATTACACTAAGTTTGACACAAAAAGTATTGAATAAATAACAAATAGTTGAATTACTCATTATCCTTTTTATATAAATTGAAAAGAAAATACAACTACAAGTTATATTTATTAATATACATATTATGTTGTATACCAATCACTCAATACTTCCATATCAACCATTTCATGCTAAATTAACTTCCCGCAATAATACGGAGTGTATCGTTTTCTCAAATTCATCGCTGCCCGTCTCTCTGATAGCTTTCTCTTTGAATAATTTGCAAGTCGAAATGGCAATAAATTTTATATTTTAGTCGGAGTTCGTTTCAAAGAAAAAGTAATATTGTTTCTTGACTGTGACATTTTTCAACTTGTTTACCGAACTGAGACCAACATCTGCGTGTCTTGGCATTTATAAAACACCGCTAAATTGTGTGCACGCTTTGACGCGTTGTATAAACTTATTTCATGAAAGCCTTTTAGAATTATGTGTGTTATACTAAATCTTAGAGCAAAGCGAGTAGGCTCACTTCACTGTACCAGGGTTCGGTTTTTCATATTATGATCGATTATGTCTGTTGTTTCGAGACACTGGTTTATCGACATATTGTCTGTGTTGTGATACTTTTGACTTTAGGTTTCTTTCATGAATGCTCGTACTCTCAATGTAGTCTGTGTAGATATAATAATCTATAGTGGTTGTATGTATTATACTTTTTTTAGTAAACCCTGAGTATCACTTGAGGATCCGTTTCAATAATATGTATAATGATAACGTGAGGGCACATAAGAAGAATAGTAAAACCTATATGTTTTCTTCTCTAATAATAACTTTTACAGAGCATAACCCTTCAACATTCCCGTTCACCACCAAACCCAAAACTACAATTACGTCATGGAAACACACAAATTGATCGACACCACGACTAATTTGATAACCAATTACTCTGTCTATAACCCCCCCCCCTTTCCCCCGTTACTACTGCTCGGAGATATGAGCCGCGAGATTTAATTACTCGAGTTGAGAGCCCCTCAAAATATTGTCTTCATTAAGGGCTCGCTCCCTTTGTGTCGCGTTTTATTCGAAAAGTTCGCGTGTAATTTCGGAAAACTTAGTTAGGTGGCCTGTTAACGTTCGCGTTCCTGATTCTCATCACATTTAAATGTGTTGGTATTTTTGTTTATTATTAATCAGTGGACTTGATGGGTTCTTCTGTTTTACATTACAGAATAGACAAATCATATGTTTAAATAAAAAAAAAAATATTAAACTATTATTGTGATGTGGTTTCAAGATTACATAAATAAGAATTTTGAAACTCAAACTAAAAATGACACAGAAAAATGAGTCGACCCAGACTCGTTACTATTTTATGAAGTCGTGCGGGAAGATGAACGTGAAGAATGTTTTCTGTTAAAACAAATATATTTTTATATGATACTATTATTTTACGACTTAACCTGAAAGCCAGTGAACCGAATTTTCAAAGAATCGACTTGTTTTCCTAAATAAAATTCACATTCGTTGGCTGTAGGCCCAGCACGAGCGCGCTAACGTGCAAAAATATTCGATTCGAGCCGATTTTTGAATTGGAAATACGACTAACCTTTGGCATTTTGGTCCAACCTATACAACAAGCACAATATGGATCACCCGTGGTTATGAAAAAAGCCTTAAAATGTATGTGATTTTATGTACGAAAAGGGTATTTACAATAAAAAAAAAATCGACGTAATTTTGGTACGATACCATTACTAAGCGCGCGTCCTCATAAAGGGAATAAATAAAAAAATATCTCGATACTACTATAGTTAAAATAGTATAACAATATGGTAATGTATAACGAAAGATTTTACAGTGTCAGAATTAGGTGCTTTACAAAGTACAACTTGTTAACACCAATCAATGATGTTTATTTGTATTATAAACCAGCTTCCGCCTGCGACTTCGTCCGCATAAAAGTCAACATTTATTATCCCATGGGAACGAAACATTTTTCCGGGAAAAAAGTAGTCTATGTGCTATTCCAAACTATAATTTACTCTGTGCCAAATTTTTATCTTAATCCGTTCTGGCGTGATTCAGTAGCAAACTAATTCAAACTGTCGCATTTATAATAGTTGTAGGATTATTTAGATAAATTTATGTTACATTTTTATCATATTATAATAGCCTTACCTTGACATATAATGGTGATAATTTGTATGACGCTGATGGCGAAGCTCCTGCAGGGTCCTCGGCGGGTCATGGTGCGTCACGCTCGCATCTCGTCACTAATCAACCGCTCGTGGCGCGTGCGCTACTGGGGCTTCTCGTCACCATCTGTGGATGTCGACACAACAGATAAGTTTTGTTAAACATAATTATTTAGGACATAGTGTTTTTTGAAATCAATTATTATCAATATAGTCTATATAAATAAATAAAATTGAATGTCAAAATAACAGCTTTTTACTAAACAAATAAGAATGTTTTACTCGGTACCCTACACAAAATAAACTTTATATTTTAATAGTTGTCGATCAAACTGTTTGCTGCTAATCTCCATAACGGCTAGATTGATGGTGGATGGCTGATGTTGTAAGAAGTAACTTGGCCTATTTTTATTTTAGAGAAGCAATCAGGTTTCCACCCAAAAAAAAAAATAACTGACATTTACGAGAACGAATTAAGTCGAGTGCATAATTATTATGATAGTTTTGACTTATTGATTTTGTTCTACAACTTTAAGTGTAAAAGTTAGTTTTTTACTTTTTTTTTTGCGGATGAATTTTTTGATGCCGTTTAATTTTAGTTTCTCTCTTTTTTATATTCTGGTTCTTTTTTATTTTATTTTTATTATTAAGCTTGTAAATATTGTTTTTTACTTATTTTAACTTTTAACAAAACGCGTCTGCTTAACATTTGTGTATGATGATACCTATGCCGCCGCCGCAGACATGCCAAAAATTATTAACATATTCGTGAATATGTAAAAAAAAATCACGATGGAAAAACATTCCAAATCCGCTTCCCTTACAAAAGGCTTCACTCCTGATAATAATTTATGAAGGGGGCTTATATTATGATATTCACCCTGTTAGGAGAGAAGGTAAATACTGTCCGTCCCCTAGACATAATACCTTTGTCCCCCTCACGATACCCATGGGAAATGAAGGGGTAGTGTAAACCGAAGCCGAGAACATTTTGGAGC
The DNA here is from genome assembly GCA_949774945.1 of Hoplodrina ambigua. Classification (NCBI taxonomy): domain Eukaryota; kingdom Metazoa; phylum Arthropoda; class Insecta; order Lepidoptera; family Noctuidae; genus Hoplodrina; species Hoplodrina ambigua. Next base: position 340,481 of record OX458967.1, read on the forward strand.
AAGAGTGTCTACTTATTTGGATGAAAATGCATCTAATTTAGCTGTGTCTTATTCAAATGATACCGTAACGGTCTTCATACAATTAATCTATTTCTATTTTATAAGATCTTACTTTTTACAAATACAATCTCGTATATCCTAAACAGAAACCACACATACCCACTTATTATACACACACATTATTCCCACCCACTTATACACACACTCGTGATTTTTATTGTAAGTAATCTTTATTTTGTTTTCATGATCCAACTATAGCTTCAATACAATATAATTTGGACCCTGTTATTTTTTGGAAAATGTACAAGTTTAATCTTAAATACATAGGTTAGGCTAAATTAACCAATTAAAAAATGTATCAGTCAACGCTCATGTAAAATCGGAAATAAAGTATTTTACTGTTATCTCGTTATTATATTATAATCAGAGTCATAATCGCAATCCACGAGTCCTTTATTTCAATGACACCATTTTCCCCGCGCTATTCCCCTATGTCAAAACAAAACGATGTTATCATTACAACCAATAAGTTTTGTATTGTCATTGCTGATACAAATTGATAAACGAGTGGGGTTGCCCGGTAATTAATCACATACGCACCGTGTTTTAATGTTTATCACGTATTGTGAATAAATTGTCAATGAAATGATAACCATTCAGAATTATTATAGTATTTTAACAGTTTGTAGGATGCGGTGATATATTTATTTGATGATTATTATGGTAATTAATAGTTAATGAACAAAATAACATAGATTATAATACTAGCGTTTGCCCACGGCCTCGCTTTAGCATCTTATCCTAATGTAGTCGTAATCGCGCAACACATAAAGTACAAACAAAGAAATGTTTAATTCTAAATTTATATTAAACAGATTCCGTAATAATACAACTGTTTAACATAATATTACTTTGAATAAGGCTATGCGTATTTCTACTATTATTATTGTAATGAATGAAACCTTTCTTTTATTGTTTTTCTATGCATTTTTTACAGTAACCTCTATATAAATACAACAAACATGTTTACTCCGTGACATTGAGACTATTTTTAGCAAAAAAAGTCATTTTAATTAGATTGAATAGAAAATATCGTCATGAAAGTAAAGCGAACCAAGGCATTGAAATCTAAATTTGTCGACAGACCGAGTTCAATCGATATCGTAGTACGGAGGCTGCTTCAGCTGTATTTATGCCAAAGTATTATCAAATGATTGAACGCTGGGTAGATCTTATGCAGAGTTTAAAACCACGTCATTTATACTATCCATGTATAGAATATAATGAAGCTGAAATGTCGTTTATTTTATTTTATTGTTATATGTGCTAATTTCTTGTCTACTGGTTGGATTAAAAAAAAATATTCATACCAATGCTATACAAGCTTACATCCATAGTGGATTATCCAAAAAATAAAATGCAAACCTTGTGAAAAAAGAAATTGCCAAATCACAGCCCAGTTCTAGATAGATGATTTTTCATACATGCGACGACTGTTTTTATTTATTTACAAAAGATAAACTAAAAACAAATAGAAATAGCTTAAAACGATGTGTAATTTTTATATTGAACTCTATTTGTACCTTTAAGTTATTTTTTGTTACATTCTTAGTTCTTTTGTTTACTTAGTTTCAGTTACGCAATAGTGACTGAATTAGTCTTCATAATTAATTGCAGAAACAGAATGGTTCAGTTAATCGTCTTGCCCCTTCCATCCTCGTCCTTTCCTTATGTAGAATACGACTTATTATACCATTACCAAACATAAACAAACCAAACAAAAGACTGAGTAACGACAAAATATTCTGTTAAGCCGTCAGTCGATTTGCATTAGGGTACAAATGAAGTAAGAATTGAGGAGGCGACTCGTTAAGTAGCCTCAAACGAGTCATCTGAGGTCGACTCAGCGCTCGAAACAAAGGTTCCCAGGAAACGACTCAAGTTATTGGCGAGAAGCGAGAAATACTACGCGAAGACAACAAATTGATTTGTGGAAAGATTTGTTGGTGATGTGCAGTTTAGTAGAGATTCATGTTGTAGCTTAACTAACAATGTGGTCATCAGGTGATCATTTTATGTTATTTTGTAATCATAATGATAACACAGTACTTACCTACTTATTCTTATCTCAAATTTCTATCTTTTGTCTTTTTTCTTTAATAATAAAATCATCTACGTTCGTTTTTTTAAACGTATAACTTAAAAAATCAGCAGGAATAACATTTCTGATGCACATTTGGTTTAATATTAAATAATAATAATAATAATAATAATAATTTATTTGCAGCAAGATTTACATACATATTACATTTACTTGATTGGTAGTACATACAGTTAAAGTAAATTTTACAATAGTGTGGTCACACCAGCACCCTTACTAAGTTGCCAAGACAACTTGTGTTAAAGATGCTGGGCCCGACCCTTTATAGGGTGTCCCTTAATTGCATTTAATTACATACAAGTCATTTTGTAATTCAAAGTAGGTAACTGACAAATAAACTATTTAGAAAAGGAAATAAAACGAAAAATCTAATAAAAAGAAAATTGTATGAGTAGTGAAGTGCAGTGTGAGGGTGTGTATGTGTATGTATGTAAGGGTGTGTGTATGAGTGTTTTCCTATATTTGTGGGTAATGGCAGCGATGAGCGAGTGAGGATAGGGTGAGCTCTAACGGGAACTATATTGAGACAGTAATAAGCTTTCTGTGTTGTTGTAGTTAAGTGTAAGTAGCCAATTATTTAATGTCTTTTTAAATGTCATTTTTGGTAGTGAGTAGTAGTTTAATATTTTGTTAAGGCTATTGTAGAGATGAGGGCCTTGGTAACAGGGAAATCTTTTTGTAAGAGAGTATTTACAGCGGAAGGGTTGACATACCTTGTCTTTGCGTCTTGTGGTGATTATTTCATAGGGGGTTTTTTGGTGCTGATATAGTACTATGTGCAACACAAATAATTGTCTGACTGTAAGCACTTTACAGTTCCTATATAGTTCTTCGGTTGGGAAAAGGGTGCACCGAAAGGTACTAATTTTTAGCACGGCTCTCTGAGCTCGTTCCAGCTTCAAAAGTACCGTTTTGGGTGCACCACCCCAAACGCAAATACAGTAGGTTAAGAGAGACTGACAAAGAGCAAAATATGTACACCTAATAATTTGAGGTTCTGCTATGTGGCGAAGAGTACGAAAGACAAAAATGAGCTTTCTCACTCTTTTCGTCAGCAATTCTATATGCGGTGCAAAGCTCAGGCCATCATCAAGAGTCACACCGAGATATTTGATGGTCCGACAGCGTTCCAATTTTGGACATGTACATAACACAGTGTCGGACGGTAAGCATGAGTGAGCTACTAAAGCGTACGAGTTTGATGGTTGAGTGGAATTTCGTGAGCTGTAAGTGAGAATTTTAGTTTTTTCAGTGTTGATTGTGAGAATGTGTCTCCTGAGCCACTGTAGAACAGAATTTAGTCCTTTTTGTGCGGAATCGAAGGTATCATCCCAAGTGTCACCAGAGAAAGTAAGAACTGTGTCATCAGCAAACGCCACGATTCTCCCATCTTGCATGTTAAGATTACATAGTTGGTTAACGTAGATTAGAAAAAGGGTTGGACCAATCACACTGCCTTGGGGAACGCCAAAAGTCACTGGTGCTTCTCTACTGAAGTAGTTTTGTATTTTGACACACTGGGTACGGTTTTCAAGGTAATCCTTGAAGATGTTAAGTGATTGGCCACGAATTCCGAGTTCCTCCAGCTTTGTTAACAAATCAGAAATCGAAACCGTGTCGAAAGCCTTTTTCAGGTCCAAAAAAATTGACACTACTTTCCTTTCCTGGTCAATATTTTTGGAGACATAGTCAATTAGGTCGATAACAGCGCTGCTGGTAGATTTATTGCGTCTAAAGCCGAATTGATTGGGAGAAAAGAGCTTTTTATCTTCCATATAAGTTACTAGTCTTTTATTAATAAGGCGTTCCAGAATTTTGGAAATGGACGGTAACACTGCAATAGGACGATAATTATTTACAACGTTTTTGCTCCCACTTTTGTGGATTGGGTGAATGATGGCTTTTTTGAAGAACAAGGGGAAAGTGCCTGTATGGAAACAGAGATTAAAAATGTGTGTGAGTATGGGGACTAGTGTCAATGAATAGCGTTTTAAGAACTTTGTTGGGATATTGTCCCAGCCTACAGCAGAATCTGTATTAAGTGACATCAGTAACGCCCCCACCTCCTCCTCATCGGTGTCTAACATGACGAATGATTGTGAAGGTGAGGATGTGGGGGTAATGTCTGGTGGGATTTTATGACTACAAGGTGTACATGAAAAGTTATCAGCAAGTTCCTTGCCGATATTGGCAAAAAACTCGTTTACTTTGTCCACCGAGAGCTGAGGTGAAGTAGAAGCCAGTAAATCGGTGTTCGATGTATTTGGCTTGTGCGTATTTGTTACTCTCTTTATCACCTTCCAGATCTTTTTATTGTCCTTTGAAGCCTCAGTCAATTCTCTTCTGTCATAATCTCTTCTTAGTTTCTTTAGGATTTTTATGCAGTAGTTCCTATATCTTTTATATGTAGTGCTTAATATAATATTGTTCGGAGATAGCTTGAGTTTTTTGTGCATTGCATCTTTATTACGCATACAGCGAAGCATACCTGCGGTCATCCATGGTTTGATTAAGCGTTTTTTATTTGGAAGCTTGATTATACAAGTGTGAGTATTTATGAGGGTAGCGAGTGTGGTGACTAGGCTTTTTGTCGCTTCATTAGCGTCGGTATGTTCATAAATCGATTCTATTAGCCCGTTCCATTACAAGCGAGCACAGTTTCATTGACGACCATCCTGAAATACCCTCCGACTATCTCAACTCACTCTAGTTTTAACGTAGCTGCGGTTTAACTAAAATAGTCCTTCTAGTCGTAACATTCGGCTCCATTATACACTGTCATTGCTTCGGCCACAGGCGACGGCTTCGGCGGAAGTCACCTCGACTCGTGCCCAGAAACTTGATTTATCCCGCGATCAAATTCAATTGTGTCAAACGTGAAATTGACTAAAAATTCTACGGTCGCGCCGACGTGCGACGCTCTGTGCTCATCGCGTTACGTTACTGCTGTGTAGCTATATTTATGTTATTTATAAGCATTCAATTAACCATCTTCAGTAATCGAATATGTCTCCGAAACTCATGGCTTTTGTAATTAAGAGAGAGATTATTTATAATTTTAATGACCACAACTCATTTTAACGAATTGATTTTTTTTTTGTCCAATTATAATGTGGTATATATTTTTCCTCATCATGGTTTAAAAATACCTTCCGTGTACGTGTATTTAGGTATAAAGATAACTTTGAAATTAGATTTACATATTCGTATTGTTTCTTACTAAAAACCGTATCGTTGGCGAGTTGCCAGTCCCTTGTTTATGATGTTCTTCAGTACGTTAATATTATACGTGACTGCAAGCACTAAGTCTTGTTGCGTTTGTATCAATAATATGAATCCTATTTACTGTTTTATTTATTCAACATAACATCGTATGTATATCCCTTTTTCCGTTATTTTTGTGGATTTTACTGTTTCATAGAAGTCCTTTTTTAACTCAGACTGCCAATTAACTCAGTACCTATTCCTTTTTTGTACAAGCATTTTCAAACAGTAAAAAACCACCTACCATGTGTCAACTGTCTAATTAAAAGTCAAAAATGTTACTCAAATATTCATCCAAAAATAACTAAAATAAATCCGTACAAAAATTTCGCCCGATCCCAAAAGTTAGGCGAGCGAAATCGCGACAGAACGCCGACAATACATCATTAACTTTGCTGTTATTTGTTGCAAATCCTCGTCGCTTACTGACGGACATCATCATTGCTCCATTACAACCAAATATTACAGATAAAAAAGCTCCCCAAGGCCCGTGTAATGAAAAAATAATAGCGGTTAATGCCGCCCCTGATCGGCTAATACCCAGTATAAATATCTCACTACCGTACCATTATCGCCGATAAAAGTGTTTGGCCCGTCAACATTATCGCAAATTTTCGCATCCAATACCTGTTTTGTTCGTCGAAAATCAATCGGTGGCGCTTTTGTAATAGAATTGTGAATTGAAACTCGATCGATTGTAGGGTCTCGTCGCGAAACCGCTGCGGGCGGACATCGTCTGGTTGTGATTCATCTTTACGTCGCTGTCGTGCCGAAGGTTCAGGGTTGACGCTTCACACTTTTATTTCGCTTTTTTATTAGTCAGATAAGCAAGTTACGATTTTAAGAATTTATTAGACACATCTGTTTCCCTTAATAAATAGCAGGTTCATGACTAAGTTTTCCACTGAGATGTACATAAAAACTTTTTTTATGCAGCAAACATTTTTATAGGTGAAGTCAACAGAGTAAAATCAGCTACGGCGGTAAACGATAGGTTTTATTAAAATGACACCTATAAACTGTGATGATTTTTTTAGTAATATCTTTACCATGAATTATAAATATAAAAGTTTTATTTTTTTTATAATCATTGTTTATATTTTAAAATGTATATATATATCATCAAATAGTATTATAAATAAATCGTGTCGTATATTCTATTGGTTAATCTCTCACTAATCAGACCACGGTCACTAAGCAAAATATTCCCAATAATCCCTGTCCATGTTACTTCTATCGGGCAATGAGATTGAAATCATTTAGCCCTAGTTTAACCTTTATGCGAAAAGCAGCCCTTTCTACCTTTTATTAGGAAAAACTTAACAATAGACGCGAATCCATTGATGGTTGGGTTTTAGTTAATTAATTCTGGGTAACAAGAGTATCAAATTATGAATCAATTAGTTTTGAAGGTTAACGACTGGGTTTTAGGAATTATTTTAGGAAAATCCTTTTTCTTCTTATGTTTATTTTGTCGCAAGTTCTAGAGCAGTAAGATCAACTTTTATGCTTTTTTTTATTGAAAAGTGGGCGTTAAATAAAAAGTACTTGAAATAGCTGCTAGAACTTTGAAGCCCTCCCTCGTGTCCTTTTTTAGGGTTCCGTACCTGAAAAGGAAAAATCGGAACTCTAATATGATCACTTTATTTTTTCTCGTACTTATTGAAGCGGTTCTTGATGATTCAGACATTCAAACAATATCGTATTATCTACTGGTTCTTTTATGTTTGGTAGAAGATTTTTAAGAAGAAGACAGATAAGCCAGGCAGAGTTAAATATTGTGTTAAGTACACAAGCATCACAATTGGTCGTAGGTGTCACGACGAGCATACATAGTACCCAGATTGTGAAGTAAAGCAATTTACGTAGCAAAGTTAATTCAGCAGTTATTCGCCGTATTTTCCTTCACTCCTAAATGAATATGTAATAAAATGTGAATATGAAATTAGAGTCTCAGAGCCTTACATAACTTTAATATAATTTCCTCATGTAATTTTGGAAACACATTTATAATTTTCTTAGGTTATTTTCGTAGTAGTGCAAGCCCTGATATCGCCGAAGGGCAGCCCGGTCCCTCGGCCGAGTAGCCGAACCGTTCATTTTGTTAAAATCCCACTCGGAATGCTTTTGTTTGCGACACCCTTGTTTGTCTTGTACTTCATCAGGTCGACCGCTGTCATTACCCTGTAATGTCGCTCTAATAACCTTTTGTTTTCATCATTTAATGTTTTGTTTACCCAAGGAGTAGATGCAATACTAAATCATGTTAACTGTTTATCTTAACATGTTGTTTTAAATCAAATGATTGTGATTAATCACTTTCATCATCATTATTTTTAAGTATGAAATAATGACTCCTGACTAGACGATGATCCACTTACTACAGTACCGAAATTCTTCTAAAGGATTGCCCGTGTGCTTAAGAAAGAGAAGATTTACTAAAACCATCGATTCAAAAATAACATATGCAATCGCATTTGGAATCGTGCTCTGCTAATTTCAATAAGCTTTACTTCTATTGTTTGGTCAAAAGGACGTGTATAATCGGTTAAACCATCACACAAAATTGTACTATACATGGGAGTACAGCGCGACGCGACGGTCTCAAACCAAACTTTATTGGTATCACTATCATAAATTCCAACGATTTGCAAACTGTAACTCATAGTTTCACATTTTGAACAATAACGATTCTGGAAAGCCAAGCAGGCCATCTAACATGGGTTTAATAATTTGTTGGCGTACTACAACGTTATTACCGGGGACAAAGTAGAATTTCACTGGCTAAAAGCCTGGAACCAAAGCGTCCCTGTTGTTACTGAATTTTGTGATTTAGCCATGTTCCTAACTTCGTTGATGGAAAGGCTGTGTTTTTAGTTGTTAAATTCTCTATTTTTAACTGGCTGAAAAAAAGGAGGAGGTTCTATGGTTGTCTTTTGCTTTATCGAGGTAGACCTATATTCATTTTGTGAATATCTGATACAGACTTTCAGAGATAAATAATGGAACTTCTCGACAAAAAACACTACACGAATTATGATTTGAGTATTGTATTGAAAATCTTAAATAATAATTGATCATCGACAAACAGAAAATAAAATACAGTGAAAGGTAAAGGATGAAACTGGTTTTCATTTGCTGGTTAGGTATTTTCATGTTACTGTTTCAAAACTGGATTTGGAAGAAGAAACGTTGGTACTACTTAAAAGCTAAAATTATAACAATTAATTAACATTTTTTTAAAGCATCTTATGAGCTGCTCCTGCTTAGCTCCTGCTTTTAATTTGGAGCATCATCATTACCTACTATTATATTTTCAAAAATACTAAATAAACATTTTCGCGTACCTCCGCGATGTTCTTTCGTTTTAGATTATAAATAAAATTGGTACTCAATACCAAAAAATTGTACATACAGTTTTAACGGACTGACGTCAACAGTATTATAAAACGTTAAACTTAGACTTCAACATATTATACATAGTCAGTCCAAAATCAGTTCCATAACATGACCTCACATTACCGCACGATGTATTATGATAAAATTGGTGAGCAGCTCCTCAGTGCGGGCAGGCGATAGTCGGTTTAACTGGAGCGGGTCCTCAAGCTGCGATTAATCTTCAGCTTGAACGTGTGAACCTTAGCCTGCGTGGCCCGAAATGGGATTTAGATTGTTGCTCCTAGGTTTATTAGCTTTAAACTTTCGTCAGTATTAGTTGGGTGCTCGTTGTTCGTCTGCTTCACTGTTTTGGCTCGTGATAATCGTAAGCGTTTGTTGTGGCTAAAGTTTAGCTTTTACAGAGTCAGTTAGTAGGTTTTATAAATAACATTTGTTTTGTTACTGCTTATTTTTCTTAGTGTCAACTATGTATACATAATAACTTACCGGCTTATTATTATTCAACTGCAGAGAAGAGGCGACAGGAATAGGTATTTAGTTATGCAAAATAAAAAAATAATGTGATAAACAAAGGAAAAACCTAAACCTACCTTCTCCAGAAAACCCTTAAATAAATTGATGAAAAGTAAATCAAAGCTTTGTATTTCTAGAATGAAATAAGTAAATGGAGTCTGTAAAAGATCACAGGGAAAGAGGTAATTCCGGAAAGGATAGAAAAACATCTGAAGAGACCTTGAACTTAATAAACGCAGTTAAGATTTTGAAACAGTGGCAGTCTTAAACAAAGAAGCTCTAGGGAAGCGACGGGACGCGGAGTTGCGTTCATCCTTTAGCACGATTCTCCAACTGACCATGGACAAGAAAAACTTTCCTTCCAACCTAAAACCCTTGGGAAAGCCTTCATGGGAGATGCCATCAAATCAAATATAAAAAAATCACAATTTAATTAAATATCAAACCGACCACATTAGCCGATCATTTTTCATCATCCCAAATTCTTTCATGGGCATCTATTGAAAAATTCTAAATCGGAAAATCCACGATGCGCCGATCATTTTTTGCTGGAAGATACCAATATTTCCAAGGGTTACAGTATAATGCGATTAAATTGAAAATGTTAAACCTTTAGCCCGGTAATAAGGAGCGTGACTATCAACATTCTTCAACCGTCTTATATTGAACGGTATTAAGAGGCCCGCAAATGAGTTTGAGAGTTTTATTATGAACGATGTCACGATTGGAGGGGAATAAAAGTATAATAGGGCTTGGGGATGTTTGCCTCCATAAATTGGATTTGTGGTCACACTGCAGTTCTGCTGTTAAATACAGTTTGGACGCAGTTTACACGGAAAACAAAATATTTGCAACAAGTAATGTTATATTGTGATTTCATTATGAATGGTCTTACCCTCATGTGTTTTTATTGTAAAGTATTTATACATGATATTTATATTTGTATTTTGTTACCTATTTTCAAATATTTGTGCGTCACTCTGTTCTTACTACTACATAATTATACGGCCAAAGTAATATAAAACTGATTATATTTTCAAGAATCAATACCCGTGGAAGTGTAGCAGCAATATTACTTTACAAGTTGCAGACTACTTTGAATTTTTGTAATAGGCAACAGAGATACAAAATATAACTATAAGAAACTTCATCATTCGCTATGTATTAAACTGGAAAAAAATAATAATATGAAGATTATTGTTAAGGCACGTCAAGATCCTGATTTTCTTCTTATCGTGTGGGTAGTAAGGCCGTGTCAGTAAGTGTCAGAGTTTCTAAACCGTAAAACACTAAAACACTAAATAATATAATATTATTATACGGTAATATCAAAGAAATTATTTATTTTATAGCAAAGTGCTATGATCATATTACTGGTAATATCTTTCAGCAGCTCTTCAGTAATTCTTGTTTGTTTTCTTTTGTTATCATTTTAGTGTACTCCCTATTCGTATGCAATGCTGTAGTTGTAATCGATTAAACTATGTATTGTAGAGGCTCGGGCTGGATGAGTCGTACACAATCTATATAATTATTTAATTTAAAATTGAAAACAATATTAAAATAAGAAGGTAATTGTTAGACCGTTGTCAATGGCTGTCAAGCCTAACATCTAAACTAGATAAAAAGCTAGAATATTTATAAAGTTGTAAAATGAAAATATATAAAGTCATTAATAATAAATAAGTGTTTCAATCCGAGTAGATCGACTATCCCGCTGTATTTAAGGAGTACTGTGTAAACATAACATGTATTATCAGTAGATACACAACCAACCAACTCGGAGTTTCTACCACTTACAAACATATTTTCCAACTTAATCTCCGAAATTGCCAAGACCATTACTTTTCAACTGAATTATTCTTTTATACCAAGAGACACTGTGACTGATACATATTTTAATAAAACTTTTGTCAGAACAAAAAACATGGGACACACCGGCGCACGTACTCCGCATTATTTCCGAGCAGCATTTAAAGTTTCATTCCCAGTGTCACAGACAGTACCCACTGCGGCCCCGACATAGAGGGAGAGACGAGTCAAATGAAATATAGGCGCGCGAGCGCCGGGGAGCGGTTTTATTACCGCTATGTGTAAAGCTTGTAGAAAAAAATTACTCTCAACTCACTTTTTATTTGGGTAACACAGGGACGTCTGAAGTTCGGTTAGAGGCGCGAACAGGCAAGATTCAGTGCACAAGTATTCTCGTTACAAACACCTGGCTAGGTACATGATTGATCGCGGAAAAAGGACTGTTTCTTACAGCTACGACCGGTGTGGCGTAAAGTGGAAAATATTTTGAAATACCTCGGACGGTAATGTCATCTTGAATTTTAAAATACTGCTGTTTGGCAACAAAAGGACTCTTATGACTTTAAAGTAAAGTTTTAGTAGTACCAACACTGTATAGGTACTATGAATGTGCCCAAAACTTACAAAAATGACATAATTTTCAGTATTTTCTCCGAGACCAAAACTCATCAAATTAACATTACGGAGCGCAGCCCAAAAATATCGTCCTCATTTTTCACACAAGAATATTGCTTACATTGCACCCTTCCCATGCACGCTTCAGTCCACATCTGTCGTAAGGAATGAGGTGATGATAATTTTTTCTTCCTTCCCCTTGAATATTGCTCTCCAAACGTCTTTATTTGCAGCCGCGCGTAATTGTCGAAAAGCGAAATAATGGCGGGCTTACAGCCAGCCCCTGCTCTGTGTTCGGCGTTTAATATAACTTTTTAAGGTATCTTGGAATTTCTGTTGTTGAAAGGTGAATTGAAATGATCATTGTATTTTTGTGGTTGTTTATTTTAGTAGAAGTGGTTTAGTTTAGTTTTAGTAATATGTAATGGTGGTTGTGTTTATATTTGCTCATTCGACACTCTGGTCCATTAGCGAATGTCTCTCTCCCAGGACTGTCATTAAGTATTCTATCAACCACTATTTCTCAATTTTCAACTCAAAATCTCATCAAGCAACTTATTTATTTATCAAACTGAAAGCCAAGTCACTCAGAACCTTTCACTTCCCGCTCATAAATTATACAAAAACATCTCACAATTACACATATACTATACACACAGTATATGTAATAACGTCAGGTAAAATTCAAGGGTGCTTGGAGTTTAATCAAGGCAGCTCGTCTGCTAATAAGTCGACCCGAGGCGGTGCTAACAAGGGCTTATGTATGTACCACGTATGAAGATTTGAATTAGTGGACGTGGAGTATGTAGCAGTGGAATAAAAATTAAGAGACGTGAAGCATTACATTAGTAAATGACTTGCGGTTTAGAGGTTTTATGTTTGTGGTGACGGTGTTTTTAATGATAACTGATTTTAACTTGTTTACATTTTTAACCGATTTTAACAAAAGGAGAAGGTTATCTCAGAATCTTTTTTATTATCTATGTTTCCGATTACTCGTACCATTTTCTATTCGATATTTTCTTACAAGAACCTTATAGAAATCGATAATTAAATCTTGTTAGAGTCTAATAAGTTTTCCTCAATTGCTAGTTGTAAGATTGGATAACAATATCGTTTGAAGAGGCGGTGGTACCTATTATTTTCTAAGTTAGGCATGAAGATACCGTTGTTATCAACAACATAAAGTTGTACAATTATATACATCTTTAAAATTTTTCTTTCTTTTTTTTTATCTTAGCTGTTTGCGACTTCGTCCGCGTCAAAGTTTATAACGGTAAGTTTAAACCCACGGAAATCGTATTTTAAATTCCGGGTTAAAAGCAGTCTCTGTGCTATTCCAGACTATAATCTATCTCTGTGCCAAAGTTCATCCAGACCCGTTCATTCAACAAACATCCATCCACCCAAACTTTCGCATTTGTAATAGAAATAAGATTTCAGTACCGCACCACTCGTTCTCGAGTTGTGACTTTCCATCTGCGTAGGAGTATTGAAGCATTATGTAAAACACAATGAGGTCTATCCAAAAATCGGAAATAACTCATCATAATTTCCGACCTTTTAAAACTTATATAGAAAAAAATTGTTCTTTTAAACTTCGAAAACTGCGCAATAAAGGTTTTGTTATTACAGGTTTTGCTATCTAAATTGTTTCAATTATATTTTCCTTCGTCTAAATAAAGTGTATTTTCCTGTGAACTGCTTAATTATTACGTTTAGTTGCCCTGTAACAACAACCCGAAGTCATATCCATGGTTATACTATTGATTGACGACAGCCTGATTGGATCTAATACACAACCAGTCTCACTTTATTAAGACATGCCATTTAAGACAGACCATTGAACTCAAACTCATCATAATTCATAACTAAATAATAAAAGTTAATAATAATTGACTTTTGAAATACAACATCATCATCATCAATTATATGGTTAAAAAAATGCCATAAAGCAACCTACGTTAATAAAATTCGTCCGTCAGTCCATCACAGACACAACATCAACATATCTCCAAATAACGCTGAACTTCCCAAACCGCGGCCGCCTACAGAATCTAATTCATTTGCTAATCTATTCAGATACATTAATGATCTCGGTTTCCACATCTCATTAATATACAATCATATTTAAACCTCACGTGGGTCGAACACAGTGTTTTATTCAAATTGGCTAAAGACAAACACTGAGATAGTTGAACCGGTTATAAATCAGAATCAACTTCGCGACCTAGTTTGGTGCGACTCTCGTTCATAATACGAAGATATTAAAGTCGGATATTGTGTGAGTTGAATAAATTAAAAGAAGTTCTCCCGGTTCCAGTGTAATTTCCTTACAAGATGGCGTAAGGGAGGAGAAGTAGCGACGCTCTCTAATTTTTGGGAGGCGATTAATAATTTACGCTCTGGTCTGGTCTCTCTGGGGTGACTTGAACATTTGGCACGGTGATCGTTTAGGACTTGTTCAAACTTAAACTTAGTCTCAGTTTATCAAGGAAAGAATTTTGATGCCTTTATAACTTGATATGCTTTTCCATGTTAAAACATGATTATTAATATTTCCAGTCTTTTTCTACTTGACAATAAATGGAAACAATATGTTGTAGAAACAATATAACTTGAAGCTGACGTTATTCATTATGGAATCGCTTCCATCCACGTCTACTTATACTTTTTCCAAGTAATAACAATCGTCTAAGTAATAGATATGACTGTTAAATGTGAACATGATCGTGAAATGGAAACATTATGGACGTATTTATAGAACGTAAGTCATAAGTAACAAAAACTTTTCTTTTAGCACTAAGCAGCATTAAAACTACACCCTTATCAAATCCACAAAACACTGATCCTTGATTTCCCTGCGGGTCGGGGTTCAAACGAAATAAGCTTCTCATAAGATCAGAAATCCGCCATTGTATGGATAAAGAGAAACCAGCCGTATATTAAGGAAATAACAAATGTTCAAACAACGCGGAACTTAGTAATAACAATTACGGATGAACAAAAATAAAAGGTCAACTATTGGGTCAGGTTTCACAAAAAATGCATTGAATTAAAATAGAAAAATCAGTGAAATTACTAGCTACCTTTTTTCTATTAACGCACAATTAGGAATGTTACCAAATAGCTTTCACAATCAGCATAAGTAGGTAAGTAGGTGAATCAAGCTTTTTTTTTTCGTGATGTAGTCTGCAGAGAATGGAAGGTTATGTACAGACTCCAGGTTCCCACGCACAGGATACCGTGGCCCCGGAACGTAAAGGGCAACAGAAGGAACAGGGTGGTTTTTTAGACAGTAAAAGTCTGACAGTCCCTTCCGCTCCACCCAGGAAAGGAGTCATTTGATGATTTTTACCACAAAAAAAAAGGTTCTCCCGCTACCAACAGTCGGCAGCCTGGTATTCAAATGTCGTATAGTCCCTGCCCTCAACTGCTGCATTGAGTTTTTCTCGCATTATCTCCTTCAGATAACATATTCAATGTTTTAGCTGTAAGTATCTATTAAATAAAAAAAAATAACAGCACCAGTATAAATGGGACACAATCCAAGAACTCAATAATTCAGAGCTAATTATACTTGTACGGAGCTCCGCCATGCTCTCGTGGCGCGCGCCGCGTCCGATCCGCTCCACACTCCACTGGCTTGAGAGTTGCAAAGTTTCTCCCCTTTTGTTACTTTTTCATAACAATAACTAATTTTGTTGGTTAATTAAGCAACTGAGAAATGTTTGCCGCGCTGAAAATTTTAATGTTTCAATACAGGTCTGGGGATTACAAGAGTCAAAGTTTTCTAGTTAGCTAAGTTGTGTTGCTCCTACTTTTGTTGCTACACTTAACGCCATTGGGGTTTAGCCGAGGTATACATGTTTCATACTTTGCTATTTTGGATCTGTTTTGTTCTGTATGTGGCTTTAGTGAAATATTGCTGTTGGCTTTCGATGTAGGTGTTGGCAACTTTACGTAGGTATAAAAAGGAAACAACATTTTAGTTTAAAACACTTTTGTCTCACAAAAGCTAAGATTAAAACAGCCTTCTGAAGTCATTCTTGGGAGAGAAAACTATCTATCAACTAACAGAGCCAGATCTTCATTACTAACACTGCAGAAAATCATGGATATTTCTGTAAGGTAGAATGACGGTACGAGAAAAGTAATGATACTCAGGCTTAATTGACCGCTGACTGGTTAATATTTTAATAATTATTGTTACTTTCGCTAAGAGCGTGTCGGCGATAGAAAATAATAAAAAGAGCAAACAATTGTATCGTTTGCTCTAAATAAAAAAGTATCACAATCTGGCAATATTTATCCCTTTCGTTTTTACCGATACCGGTTATTTAGGACTCACGATTTCATTTCTTATCCACCTCGGATGTTAAAATGTGAGTTTCAGTGAAACTGTTGCATTCAGTGATACTACCTCGAGTTCTGCTCACTAGAGCGCAAAGATAAGTGCTATTTATATCTTTCGTGGAAAGGAAACTGGAAAGTGAATAAGTAGACGTATATTATACTGTTTCTATGGAAACGTATCTCACAATGTGTATGAGTAGGAACTTGGGTACTGATAACACCGTGGAAGCTTATCTGGAGGAATTTTGTGGAATATACAACATTGTAAACAATATGTATATCGTTATATTACCTATAGTCTTACTAGTAAACACACACGCTTTGTTAGATTTTGAAATAATGTAATTGCAGTTAATACATTTTAACAGGCAAGTGAACTCTGCTGTATAAGCAATGACGTGCACCAGATGGTGGAAAACTGTCAAAATTTCCTTGTCGCTTAAACCGAACCCTAGCGATGAGAAGGACTTTTATTAAGGTACGAACAAAATAGTGCCTAGCAACAAACTACTTCAAATGAATGGAAAAGGAGCAATATTAGACAAGAACAGGTAACAACAAACCATCCAATCAGAACCCAGACAGGTACCAAACAATCGTATAACTAACAACATGTTTTTATCTAAACAGTGGAAAAATCACGGTACTCCTGAAAAGTGTTAGGCCGGGGTCCCGCGCGAGCGTGTCGCGCAAATTCCCCCGCTTTGTGCCCAAATAGGGCCAGTCCCCTGGCACGGGACCCAGGGGACGTTCTCCTGTATTGAAAATGTCGGGTCAACCCTCCTACCAACCGGGTAGTTTTATTTTATTGAAAAGGCCTCGTGTTACGTTACTGCAGTAGCCCCGATGAATTTTTGGCAACTTTTTTCGTTGTTACGTCCGCACTGTTTTTAGAAGTAATTGCCGTCAAAATATTTGGATGCAATTTACGATTCATTGTTATTCAATCTGCAGTTTTGTTTGGTCTTTCATTTTAGATTTGTTCGGGAATATGATATCCCGTTGCTATTATTCATTTTTTTGGAATTCAAATGGTGTAGAATCATGGAATAATAATATTCCAAATACGGACTATACGGATATTGTAATAAAGGACCTTTGATACAATTGTTCAAGCCAGTTCAAAAAAAGTAACCAAGTCGATAATTGCAGACCATCTGTAACCTTTGAAATAAATCGAACCATTCGACTTTTGCGACATATTCGGAAGTCTTATTATTTTTCTAATTATTGCGTAAACTATGTAGGCTTATACATAGTAAACAATATACATATTTAAAAGACCAATCAATCTACAATTGAGCTAAAATAAATAAGTACATTTATTTCCCAGCGGAAACGAATTATATTTTATTTAGTTCCTAAATCTGGTCGAAGTGGTAAAATGTCTGGATCACGTTCAAGTTTATTTGAATACAAATGGAAATATATATTATTTAGGTGTATAACTACGGATGTTCTATTTTCGTCCTGCAACCGACAGCGGGTTTAGTGCGGCTTTGAAACAGTCCGTCTATGTTCGTACGGTTACGTACGTCGCAATTAGACGTTTTCGTACGATTTTGGCGGTCCGCTAGCAGAGTTTATTGTAATGTTTATTTCTTTACGTACTATTGTAATGTTTGCTTCTTACTGTATGGTAATTGTGATCTTGTTAAGAATGTTGTTTGTCGTGTGTGATAAATACATAATTTCGTAATACACTTTCGTCTTTCTTTTTTATTTATAATTGCACATATTATTATATAATTTTAATATTATTTAAAAGTTTTGTGTTAAGGTTAATTATTGTATATAATTTATAATCCACTTGTTTGAAAGAAATTATGATAATTTTACTCGCTGCTGATTTCAATTCTACTCCATTAACTAAAGTATTAACGGTATTAGTAGGTGACGGTTCAAAAAAAAAAATTGGCTGAATAACAACTGATTAAATTAATAGATTTTTTTAAGGACAGGATTTGAAAGCTGTCCGGTTATGAAAAGTTGGTCATCATTGAAAGACGCCGACTTCGATTGTCATATTTTTGACAAGTTATTTTTATTATAATCGGTTTAAACCGATAATTTATAGTTATTATTGTATAGTTCACAAATTGTCAGCTTCTAGCAAGGAAAAAAGCCTGTCAGTTCTACCTGTAAATTGATTTGTCTACCTCGGAATGAACGCGTCACTTTTTCAATGCTCTGGCTTTGCAAAGTTTTAATAGTGTAGCGATGGTTGCGCCTAAAAACATATCTATTAAAAAAAAAATCTGGACTGAACACAATTGATGATCCAAAAAATGTAAGACTCGAATTAGTCCAACATCTCTCATAGTTCTGCCGCCACACCTGAATAGTTAACAAATTCTAAGAAATTAACCCAATTGGATTCCTACAGAGTTAAAATAAAAGCGGTAATTTTACTCCAGTTCCTTCTAGCACCGTTCATAATCGTCGGGAGCACGTAGAAGACTATTTTTAATTAACTTTTCTTATTAGACGCTACAGTTGATCAAATTATATGTTGGCTTCTTTTTATTCTGTTGAATTTTATAGTGGACGGATTTAAGGATTTATATATTGTGTGAGGAAGCTATTTTAAAGGAGAATTACTGCCCATTTGTGTCAAGTTTTTACTATGCAGAATTTCGTTTATTTTTTGATAAAATATGGTACCTATTGTTATTCAATGTGAGGTTTTGTTATCGTTTTATAGGTATACAGCCTTCTAAATTAAACTGTCCGTTTTGAACAAAAAGCACAGGCCATATTGATGATACAACAAAACCGTTCTAATCGATTATCCACGCGAACATAATGAAGTATTCCAAAAAGTTTTACACTGCTTTTAAAATAATAATTAATAACTACATCTACTATTTTAGAAGTCATTTATTCTATTATAGTCTTTCATATTGTGAAAAAATAAAGCTACGACTGTGCATGACTGTATGAAAGTGATAGATGCTAAGGCGTGAGGGTGTGTTTCCTTTTTATAAATTGCATATACTTTGTTATTTTATTGTTGTTTTCTAAGTTCTGTGAATCGTTTAACGTTTTAAATTAATTACTTATTGAGAGACTGCGTGTTGACTTGCTTGGCAGAACGAAACTCACTTATTTTCAGCTTATTTTCTTGCACGAAAAATCTAAAACGCGTCCATTTTAAATACACCAGTGTCCCCAAAAGTGACTGATCACGAAATAAACGGTATTTTATGATTATAATGCGCTGCACGGAACAATGTTTGTTTGAGTCCTGAACGCGGCGACAAATATTGACCCACCGCTGAGCACTTTAGATTTAAACTTAATTAATTTTGTTTAACTTGATATTACCGGCAATATTTGCATTAACTTCGTTTATTCTACGCAGAAATAAATGGATACCTAATCTGGATTAAAGTAGTTTGAAATAGAAAAATAATTATGGAATATTTATACATTTAGATTTAATAATTGAGAGAAAAAATAAGTTGAATTAATTAAAACATTAATAAATAAAATAAAATTGTTATCATGTTTCAATAAGTAGTTTTTTAAAGTATTTTTTTTTAATTAAAGGTCATTTTTACGTAGTCGAGTTTTATGGATTTTTAAATTTCCTATTCTATATTTTACGCTTTTGAGATTTCATTATATTAAGTGTCAGTATAATCTAATAACGTATAATTTATCAAAATCAGTTAAGCCATTTAGTAGTTACGAGCAAACTTAGGAACAGACATACATATATTACATACATGTCAATTCTCCTTTCGGGCTATGCCGCAGTCCCGTAAAAAGAAACAGAATTTCATATTATTATGTTTTATTATTTATTTAAACTTTATGCATCAAAAGTACAAAGGTGGTCTTAATGCCTTAGGCATTCTCTAATAGTCAAAAATATTTCATAGATGAGTTAAATAATTATCTCAGAACCAGATTCCATTACAAGAAACTAATACGTATACGTATGTCTTAGCTAAATGATAGGCACTCGACTGATCCTGAATGGATATTAGAGAGTACCACTAAATAATTGTACAGTTGTGTTAGCTACCAATTTCACTTCAATTATACATTTCGAGCTGCCGCTGCCGTCCTGGAGCAATCTAGCTCTTGCTCCTAGCAGCCGTAGTCTTGTAATAATGTCGGATTGTTACTTTATAACTTATGGATAAACAAATGGAATCTTCGAAATATATAAAGTCAAAATCAAATCATTTATTTCAATTAGGCCATTATAAGGCACTTTTAAACGTCATATATAAAAAGAAAAAAGGAATTGAATCTAGTATAGGCAACAGTTACTGACTGATCCATCAACTCACAGGTCGAACCAGTGAACGCATTGCGCTGAAGTTAAGCTGATAGTTATTATAATATTACGTAGGCATGAGCTAAAAAGTAATTTTGAAAATTCAACCGCTAAGGGGACGAAACGCGGGTGCAAAGTTACGCGGACAAAAACGCGTGCAGAAGCTAGTCAAAATGTACGATGTATACCAACTGATCAAATCTGTGCTATAGATAGCTTTAAATGTTTTGGCAAGGTCTGCCAAAGTATTTGAGAAAGTTAAAAAAAAAATAGTGATACCTAGCTGTACCACGTTTCACTCGCGTTATGTCTATGGTTGCTGCTCCCGTGAATCCTAGCGTGATGTTCTGTAGCCTATACATGTTCATGAATCTAGTTATTGTAGGTATATTATGTTATACAAAAAAGTTTATGTCTAATCAGCCTGCAAATCGTATACCTTTTATATTATACCTACATAAAATATTTTTTTTGCAATCCAAATGCAAAAACACTCTTATGCTTGATTATATTAGTATAGAAGAACACAATTTATTTGGTAAAAATAAATTAAGTATTACACGGAAATTCTATAATTAATATATACAATATTTACAAGCTTAATAATAAAATTAAATAAAAAACAACCAGAATATAAAAAAAAAGAGAAACTAAAATTAAATGGCATCGAAAAATTCATCCACATCGCTGTCTACTGGAAATGTGCCCAAAAGACTGGCCGCATTGCCACGTTGAATGGCAATGCTTAACCTCTGGCCAAGGTAAAAACCAGCCCTTGGGTCACGGGAAGAATCAACCAATCGTTTGGCCAACTCCTTGAAAAGGCCATGGAAACTCTCGGGTCGTGGGGTCCGTATAGAAGATGTTTTCAATAAAACTACTAACGACGATAGCACTAAAGATGTCGTGTCTCTAAAAAAAACACTCAGAAATACTCAGAAAAAGCACAACATTAATACACTCCACATTCGTGCACAACTCCGCGCTCTCTCGGGAAATGTAAACAAGCTAAAATGTTAAAGCAACTATGAAATAAATACGTGTAGTACGAGTTACAATTTTTTCGTGTTCAGCTTAGCGGAAGGTTCATACTCGTACCAACATAATACTCGTACAGACGTACTCGCATCAACTTCACCGTGTTTTGTTTTATATAGAAAACATTACGGTTTATGTTTTTTTGCACTCGTGCTCATAAAGTTGTTTACCTTGAAATGGAAATATAAAAGTGGGATAAAGAACACTTTAAGTGAACTGCTTCTAGCTTTACTCATACTAGCTTTCGCCCGCGACGCCCGTATGAATTAAATCACTTAGCCGCATGAAATATAAGTAGTTTAGCTGCCAAATTATCCATTAAATAAATCATAAAAATCAGTCTAGCCGTTTCGAAGGAGTGCCACAAACACCGTGACACCATATTTTTATATCTAATCTAAATATATAAAAGCGAAAAGTCACTCACTCACTCACTCATTGTGATTGAAAACCGCATTAAGAATAATTGCGTAGGTATAAGGAAAGCAATTAAACTCTTGAAAACTTACACAAACGACACAAAATATTTAGCTTAGTTTCTTTTCACAGGCTTAACTAAATATCTAGTAAATTATATTTTAATTCGCCATAATTCAGCTATACAATAATTCCATAGCATTTCATCAAACGCAAATAAGACCTCATATAGCCCCATTGTCTTGTTTGTTCCGGGCCCTGCAGCTGACATGTATAGAAGTCTCCTATCTTCATTCCCACAGGCGAATTTAAACCATATCTTTGTAGACTAAAGTTAAAATTTGCCCAAATGGTGGTCGGATGGTGATAAGAAAAGGGAAGTATTTTTTGTTTAGATTATAATTATTCATTTTGGTAAACGTTGTTGAGAGGGATAAGAGGCTGTGGAGTTAATCATTATCCTTCACTTAATTATCTTAAGCTTGTTAAGTTAGTTAATAGAACTCGGAGCGGGTAACGTTATGTGCTAGCGCTCACAACTTTATACGTAGCCCGTAGCCGTAGCAAGCGTAGCGTTCGTAGCGAGCGTAGCAATGTCTACGACGTTTTACACTCGATCTACAAGGTTATTGTAGCAAATATTGCGCGCTTTAAATAATAAGGAAAGTAACAAACTAGTTAGTGTACGGCCTTTATAACAAAAGGTATAACATGTATTATTTAAATTCTATTTGAAGTTTTTTTTTTTTGCTGTCTGTGTCTGTATTGAATTTTTTACTATGAACATAATTACTCAATAACTTTGAATCTGAATCAATGCTTCTTAAACCCATGAACGAATTCGTAAAATGGAGTATTTTGAGCGTAAAACCGACATGTATTGTTGGTGTAAAAGTTAGTGTTGTAAGTGAGAACTCCATTGAATGATGCCAATATTGTGGAGAGGAAAGTTCCCGTCCTTTGTTATGTGCTCACGTGGAAACGACTTACTCGATCGATGGAGACTTTGAATAAAGATTTGCAACTCGGCGGAGCTTTGATAGTGACACCAAATTATATATTTAGAACATATATCTGTATGTTTATACCTACAAAAGAAGTAATATGACATCGCGCCTGTAATCCCCAAAGGATTAGGCAGGGGTGTACCCATTAGTTTACCTACATTTCGTCAGATTAAGTTTAAGTCCCATGTAATAGGGGGCAAGCCTATTGCCACTAACCGAGCACAAATCTGGACTCCCAGGCTGCTACTGAGCAATTCCTGATGGAATAAAAAATGTTTTTAGGAAACATTTTAGTTTGAATAGCCGAAAAGCTATCCGAAGTATTTAACAACAACATGTAAAATAATCTATTCTACTTGTGTTGTTTTCTACTAAATTCCTTAGTTCTTAACAATGTGCTAAATAATAAGGAAAGTAACAAACTGGTTAGTGTACGGTTTTCATAACAAAAGGTATTACATGTTTTAATTAAATAAACGAGGTTGAGTTCTGAAACCCAAGGAGGAAATAAGTGTCTACGTACATTTTTAGTCTGAATACATATTCTATTTTTAAAACAGCCATTATTTACAACAGGCCCCCTCTCATGCATGAGGTTGGGGGTTCAAATCCGGGCAAGTACGAATGTGTCGTTTTCAATTCATATGTACATTCTCAAATTTATCTTGGACATCACTGGCATCGGTTGTGAAAAACATCGTGAGGAAACCTGGGTCTTACTGTTCCACTCAAACCATGTGAGAGGCCCTTGTGGCGGACCTTACTGCCCATACGAAAAAGGAGAAGAATATAATATGAATTACAAGAATTACGTTTCAACTAACTAATATTGCCGTCAAATCAAAAAGTAAAAACGGAAAGTAATGTTGCAACAGGAATATTTCAGTAGCAGCCTCGGAGTCTGGATTTGTGCTCAGTTGACGGCAATAGCCCGCCCCTATCACATGGGACTTAAACATAACTGGCGACATGTGGGTGTACTAATGGGTACACCTCTGCCTAACCCTTCGAGGATTAGAGGCGTGATGTCATGGGATATTGTAACTTATTCCTCCTCCATTATGGCGGTAACATGTATATAGTACGTACACACAATGTGATATAACGCATAATGTAATCTCCTTTGTAAACACGAGAGTGCACCTGACAGGAGAAAATTGACGCCATATTGCTTTCCCTCATGACTAACTATACCGACACATCTCAACTGGCTAAGTTTAGTCCGGTTAGTCTTCTTGGCTATTGGATTTCTCTATCATCACATTCTAAGAAGTAGCCTGGAGTTTATACATCCTGTAACAGAATAAGCGCAGTCTAACTAAACGGGGTTTCTATTAAATATTAAATAATTTTACATGTTGTGCTGACCCCAGTTGTTAAGGTGCCGTAATACTAGTTTGATACTAGGCAAGTACCAAAGTGGCTTGCAATTCATATCTACTTTTTAAGTATATTCTTGTTAGCTTATCGATGGCAGATATAGATACTAAATAATACAATTTTGGTATTTTTCGTGGTCCTCATTAAGTCCTCGTGTGCAGGTGACGGGGCATGCGGCACAAGTTTAAAGGTGGGCTATGGTCTTCGGTGAGATGCTGTTTAGGCTCTGAAAATCGGTGCCATCTGCGAAACCCTTCTTTTAAAGATTCTCTTTATAATTCTAAGTATATCTTGGATATTTTTTGATGATGACATTGGTGAATAAAAACATCGTGAGCAAAACTAGGCTTATAATAAAGAACATAGTGGTATTATTTTAAATAAATAATTCAAATACTTTTTTATAAATAATAGTAGACCACTAAACCTATTATTATTGATAAATTCATGAAACATTATTTTATTGTTATTTCATTTTATGTATTAAAATAAGATTATTTTATGTAGTAAAATACCAAGGCTTTTATAATTTAGCCTGTGTTAAGTATAGACTTAACAAAAATAAATAAAAAAGAAACAAAAAAAATATATTTTATATTTAACTATATAAATAAACTATAGAGATAAAATAATCTAGATTTTATTCTACATGACCTAAACACAATATTCTCAAAAAGACCTATCTTTTCTAGATACTTATAAATTCGTGGCGCTCAGTAGACTTTATGGTCTCTCTGATCATGCATCGTAAAAATCACAACCCTCGAGAGTGTGCCCGCGCAATGTGCTACCAGAGACAATCGGTTTTGATAAAAGTGGAAGGTATGATATAATAATACTGAGGGCGCCTAGCACAAGTGCGCTAACATATGTATGTATTCGGTTGGCGTCGATTTTAGAATTAAAAATACGGCTTTTGGCATTTTAAATTAATTTTATACGACAATCAAAAATATGGATCGAATCTTCCAAGTATATAAACAAAACGTGTGTGTGTCTCTTCAAACGTAATTTGATATTAGTTAGATACAGAATAAGCGTTCTGCAGTGTATAATCTATCCCCCTGCTTTGTCTATCTTGGATTACAGTTGTGATGTACCCTGTCTACTATACACACAGTTCATATTCGCCTGCCACTCCTTCTAAACTATATTATTGCAGTCTCCATTCTCTTGTGCGTGCGTGCACTTGACAGGTGAACACTGACGTAATCATAATGCTCCCTTCTGACGGCTTACTTCGCACAAATCCAATTCCAATTGTATATTAAACTGTGTTTTGAATTAGTGTTGTTTTGTGACAGTGTGCGTTGGGTTTAGTTGAACAAAAAAGATGATTTACCTGAAGCGGGGATTATTTTAATAGTAAGATATGTAGAGGATAATAAGTATTTGTATTTTGCTATTATTTCCGTTATAATAATGGTAGGCTACAGAGATTATTTGAATTTATAATGAGAGGATAAAGTAAAGCAAAGATTTTTTTTAAAGGGTATAAGAAAAAACAATCAAATATCGAAGAATTAGCACAACAAGCTAAAGTCAATTAAATCATTTCAATTAGACCAGTAAAAGGCACTTTTGAATGTCGTTGACAAGAAAAAAGGAATTAAATCTAGTTGCCCCTTTCAAAAGGTTGTTTTGTATGGCGAAGAATGGGCAAGAAACTTCATTCTTATCCTTAAAAAAGGTTTAGAAAGTTTTATATAAGTACAATAATTATATAATTTATTCATACACACATAACATCACGCCTGTAATCCCCGAAGGGTTAGGCAGAGGTGTACCCATTAGTACACCCACATTTCGCCAGTTATGTTTTTTTTTTGTCCCATGTAATAGGGGGCGAGCCTATTGCCATCAACCGGGCACAAATCCAGACTCCGAGGCTGCTACTGATATAATTTATTCGTAAAAAGAATATACCTTCCAAGGGTTATTAAAGCTCTTTTACTGGACCACTACACTGGAATTAGTACAAAGTTAAGTAAGTTAGCAATAATGTTAGTTCCTGATTGACAAAACAACTAAGTTGATTGTTCTCACGATAACACAATGATGTGCCGATACACGTGTTATCAGAAATTCAATTTAGTCTACTAATTAAAACCGTTCAAAATTTAGTCACAAACTCATATCAGTCGCGACTATCAATGTCAACAGATGTAGGTCAATTGTATTAGAGCCTTTTTTTACTGATTGAGGTTGATAATTATTAGATTGCGATCGTTACTAATAGTTAGTAGAATTAAAGCATTGAACAAAATATTTTTTTAATGACTATCATGACTTCCATGATCTTGTTTTGTTGTCTCTTAATATACCAGACGGACGCAACAATCCACTTGCTGGGAAAGTTACAACCGCCCTCCATGGACACCCGCATCGTCTTGGGGATTGACGATAAATGTTCTACCTTACAATGTTGATAATGTTATGTTATGCTAAATGCTCAGCACTTTCTAGCGGAAGGTAAAAGTATTACATTGCTATTAAAAAAAAAAGCTCTCTAGCAATGTTCTAAGACCCTAACAAGCTAACCTTATAAAAGGAAACGACTATAGAAAAGAAGGTTGTTTGTTTTTATCTTGCAGAAATTCCTAAGAAATGCAGTAATTGGATTGGTTCCGTGAGAGCATACTTTCACATTTCTTACCTACTAGTTAGGCTTCATACTGCACTTGCCGACGGCACGTCAGTATGACCATTGAGTATCTTCTTAGAAAGTTTAAACCGCCCCTAATCCTAGTACATAATTAAAATTAATAAGAACAAGCATTGTAGAAAGACAGAGTAACAAATAACATTATAAATCATCACACGTGATAAACGTTTCAATGATAAGCTGTTATCACCCGACTGCTTCACAAGTACCCAACCAAAACAAGTGCCATGTACTTGGCAGTTACTCTGAGTATCTTATATTCATATCAAAAGGTTATAATGTCAGCTGTCAATAATGATCATCGTTCGTTTCTTTAATGAGGTTAGTAGTTTCATTATCATCCTCTAGACCGTTGCTTAACTTATTTCGAAGTCAGCGTTGCATATCTTAGTTCTTAATGTCGAGTTAGAACGTTACCTATTTAGCTATAAGTACTTACCATCTTAATGAAGTGTTCTTATATAGTACCAACATGCTGACGTGAGAAAAAAATAAAAGTATTCGTAAAACATTTTAGATTAAGTATTATTTTACAAAAACCATTGTTTGTGAAAGTTTTCAAGCTCGAGCGGCTTAGCTTCCTGACACGAAACTTTCATTATCCTATTGTTAAATACTGTCCCGACAGGCGACGGGTTTTGAACTAAGTTTGTTAATCCTTTCGGTTCGCGGTTCCTTCCCACCCGGGCGATGCTAGTGTTCTATTGTAAAGTCTACATTTTTGTTGAAATAAATATTTTATTGTATTTTTTGTTGAAAATATTTAATGCTTTGGTAGGTTATTTATTTTATTTTAAACTTTGGCTCTCTTATAATTAAGTCATAGTATCTAAGCAAAAATATCTTTCTCTAATTATTCATAATAATAATTAGATTATCCGAATTAATTCCTGCAACAAATGCTCTAATACTACTTTTTTCCAAACTTACCTTCCCATAATTCCCGAAAAACACAGTTAAACTCTCCAGAAACACCGATAAACACAAATCCTCATGCACTTTTAGCCAAACGTTAGTTCCTAATACTCCGACTGTACACTTTCAACGTCCGACGGAAACTTGAAAAACTTTTCTCGGGCGGAAAAAATCCGGGCGACGGGAGGACACGCGCGCTGCCGACGGCGGTCCGCGACTCACTGAGCCTGCGAGCCTTGCCTCCTCCCGCTGTGAACGCACCACCAAAACGATCCACTCAGTTACATAGTAAGATCGAAATTTGATCGCAGTTAGAACGCGCACTAAGACGGCCCGTTGGCTATTTAGACCGAAAAAGGTGGTTCATACGCATGCGCGCGGTCGTTCAACCCTTGCAGTGATGCTGCAGGCCTGATGAGCCACATTAAGCTGGGTTACGTGGGGCGAGTTGTAATGGCGAGTTACCTGTGCTAGCGGCCGTGGTACGATGGGCCCGCGGCCGCGGCGGGCAGCGGGTTGGCGGCGACATACTACTTGCAGTACACTCATGCTATAAGGAGTTTATTATTGAGATTGTTTACATTTTGTTTACATTTGGTTGTTTTCATAGTATTGACAGAATAGTAAGTCATCAAAAATAATAAAAATATATTCTTTCTCATTATATCATTAAAGACCTACCTTTGGTACGAGGTAGCTGGTATTCAGCAACTTAAATGGTTCCATCAACTTGTTAGCTTAAAAGTACACTTACTCTGTCCGTCTACCTTCAAGCTATCCAAGGCTAATTTTGTAAGCAAAACAAAGTACAAAGTATAAGAACTCTTTGCATAACAAGTCGCAGTTTATTAACACGGTAGAGTGGAGATCGTCTACGTAAACAGGCGAGGCTAGTAGCTGGAGGATAGCAACTGGAGGCGAGTGCTGGGGGCCAGTGTAATGCGCCGCTTTTAATAGTAGGATTTACGTCTAGTTTAGGGCTTCGCTAATGGTAATGAAGTTTTGTTTTGCATAGTTTCAGTTTCTTAGATTTCAATACGTTCATGGAATTCCAAGGCAGGGTCTTACATGTATTAGGAAGGACTACACAAGTTCTAAATTTAGCGAGTAGGTATCTGAGCAGTTAGTTGTGAGAACTGAATGCTTCAAAGTCCTGGGTTGGGTTTTGTAAATAACGAGAATTTATAGTTGATGCCTTACATGAACCATTCCATTATAGAACCTATTTGCAAAATAATATAGATGAGACAGAAACCAAAATAATGTTCATTTAAATATGATAACTTTTATTCAATTTTTCATAGATTTATTGATGTTTTTAATGATGATGATTTTATAAAAATATCCTCTTATAACGGCTGTATGTTATTTAAAATTTGTAAATTCTAATTTACATAATTTTATTATAAAGTAAAAAATAAACGCAAGTAACTTTGACTTTAGCAGTGTATAAAGCTTTGCGTATTTACAAGTCTTGTTCGGCGGACCGCGCGGGAATCGAACATTGCTCAAGCCGTCATTGTACTACTGCGCTTATCCAAAAGTTTCTGCATTACTGCATAAATTGAGGTGGGTCGACATTAATCTATGATAAATGAGCCGTAAAGATTAATGCAACGATTGAGCTGAAAAAGGCAACCGTTTGTGTGCAGTCCGACAACGCACTGCTTCAGTGCGTACTTTTTTCCTATAATATATCTATTGTCTCAACGTAAACGAAACTCTCTCATGATCGCAGCGTCATCATACCTTTTCAATGTCACTCAACCAATTACGATCACTCACAAACTGTATTACATAGAAACTATGAAAAACTACTAAATAAACCACCAACTAAGACGATTGATGTATAAATCAAATCACGTGGATTGTGAGGCCCAGGAGATGAATAAATCTGAGAGTAGCCCGGAGTGTATCGAGCGATATTACCGTTTTGACATTAATTGCTACTGATTTAGACGCCGCGCCGCTAAAATGTACCCCGGGGAATGTGTGTTTGTTATTGTACGGGATTCGCTTGGTTTGGCTTTGTGATGGATTTGAACAAGAATTGGTTTGTGTGTTATTTGAATTAACAGTCGTACCTACCTGCGATGGTGTAGTGTTTGAAGTTCAATGAACTGTGCTTCGATTATGATTTTTTATCAGTTTGTTTTAGATAGTCACTGTTACTACGAATTATTATGAATGTTTTCTTTTTGTAGTGTTTATGCATTGTAATTAAATTATTTAAGGTATAAAACACAAATGATTTTATTTAAATAATTAAAAAATATATTTTTAGAGAAATAAAAACATTTTAATATAAAAATATTAGGCCACCGGTATCGGAAACAGTGTCCAAGGCTCCTGAAATAGGAATCTGCTAACAATAAGCGCCGTGTCTAGGAGTACCGCTTTCTAAATCAAACCTTTGATTTGACTGACCAACGAGAGCCTCCTCAAGAAATACAAATTTTATTTTTGTTACCATTTCATATTTTCATTTTTTTTCTGTAAAATCGCACCACAACAAGCAATTAGCGTAATAGGTAATCACCATACACTTTTCCTTAACAAGCTCATCGATAAGTCAAACAGCCCTCAAGATATTTGTGGAAAGATGGCTACACTCGGTTGTAGATCTAATATAAACAGCTAAACTTCTGTAGCAACTTACTCTTTTGCGAAAATCTCCTCGCTATCTATTTCAATTTATTCCACCTCAATCCAGCGCCGTTTTACCGACCTCCGTCTAGTAATCGGCGTCTGCTCCTGACTTTCATTGACAAATTAGATTGATTCTATATTAACGTAGCGACTAAAATTACCGCTTCCCGCGTCCGAAACGTCAGACGTTACCGGTTCGATTCCCGTCCAGTTAATCATTTGAATGAATCTGTGGGCTGCGGAATGTTCTATGTATTTATATTATGAGTTTGTTGTTGGATTTGTAGCGAGCAGTTTTGATCTTGCTTGTACATGAGTTACCTTTGTGTGGCTTATTATTAGTAAATGATAAAAGTAAGTATTTTTATAAAATTGTTATGTGGGTATGTAATGAATAGGGAATGAAAAAGAAAGCTCTGTTTAGTCGTGGGTAGCATCCTTTTGTTTGTTCATGAAATTAAACTTTGAATATAAATCCGTATGTCAAGCGTGGGTGATTTTATTTTAATATGTAGCAATCTGTCTTGATAATACTTTGACAAAGTAAAAACGAATGGACAAGCTACAGGAAATCAGCAAATCATTCAATTATAAACAAAAATCAGTTCATTTCAAAGTGGTCTCTGGCTGCTTCTAGCGTTAGCGGAACAACTTCAATAGCCCCTTGAACTTTAGTAACTTATTGAACTAAAAGATCGAAATAATACTGAAAACTTAAACTTAGCCAGAGGATCGGTTACTTGCAACTTGATACCTACTGCGGAAAAGTTCTGCAACGGTCTTGTGTTTTTTATGTTACACGAACTTAAATAAAGAGGAATAAATGTTTTTAGGATAATTATGGAAAAAGTCAAGCATGGCTGACGAATTAGTGACCACATACACGTATTACTTACTATTATATTCATCTTCATTGTGATCACATGTAGAATCGACAAGAATAATGTAACCAGGATTTTGTAAAAACCTAATTTAAAAGAGTGCCGTGGAGTTTCTTGCTCTTTCTTCTCCATAGAAGAACGAGCAACTAGCTTCAACTTTCGGACTAACTGACCGACTCTTTGACAATTCAAAAGTGCCTGTAAATTAATGGTCTAATTGAAATAAATGTTTAGACTTTGACTTTGACTGAGAATTAAATAAATTGTAAATAAAGTACATATAGAGTTTCTTATCCATTCTTCTTCTTCTTCTTCAGGTAAAATTATTTTTCTTGTCTTTTTTTTGTGTTTAAAATAACCTATTGATGTTCGAATTGAAACACATAATTTGATTTTGACTTTGACCAAAATAAAGTTTACAATCTATCGTTCTAGCAATCACTTTGTTTTTCTAATTCATAATCCACGTGCCGTACAATACATTACAGTTTATGCTTACAATGAAAATTAAAGCCTAAACAGTTGTTGTTGCTGTTTTTTTTTTGTTTTTGTTTTCATTTTCCTTTTGAAATAAATTTCATAAATGCCTTTTATGGTGTACACACATACATACATAAACTCACGCTTTTTTCCCATGGGGTAGGATCTTTGGAATTTGAACTAAGAATAAAATAACGACATATTCTTCTAGACTCATAAATAACATCTATTTTATTCAAAAGATTTTATAAAAAAATATGAGACCTTATTTAAAGGCACAGGTATCATACGCGAAGCCTTCGGGCCTCCTCGGGTTCATTTATCGGCCTTTCTAAACACTGAACCAACCAGTCATCTTGAACACGCGCCGCCATACAGACATGACAGACATGTTCTGCAAAATGATATATTATTAATAATATCTAATAGTGGAACTGTCTGTCTGTTGTGAAATACGTTACGTAATATTCTGTTACATTAAAAACACTTTTAGCAGTCGCACAAGCTGATAACTGTAGTAACTGATAGTTACATGTTTGACAGATGTCATCACTTACAAAAATATACCTAGAAGCTAAAGCAATGTGAAATTACCAGAATTATTAATATTAAGATTATAATGTTTTTTAATAAAAATAATATTATATAAACAATTAGAAAACTTTTAAATATACTTTTATTAACAAGAAGACAAATACAAATACAATAACATAATTAAATTGAAAAGTAAAATAACAGGACCTGATTGGTTAACTATATTTGAGGTATAAAATTGGAAAGTAAAACTGTAATTTCTTTCAGAGACTGAACATAATAAATATACTTTGTTAGTGTTATTAGTCCTTAGTAAATTAAGTCACTATAATTACTTATTATTCTTTTAAGAATTCAATTGTTAATTAGTTTCCAGATGTCGAGTTTAAACGACATAATAAATAAAATCATAATAAATATTTTCAAGAATTCACATTAACATTTTTAACACAAATACGGTTATTTTTCAGGATTAAACTTAACCTCACCGACTTTACCTTTTATCCTTATTTAACGGTTACAACTTATTCTGTTTTTATAAGTGGTTACGAAGGTAATAATATCGCTTCTCGTAGCGGTTATAATTTTTTATACAAAAATGGACTTTGCGGTTGCTACGGCGTAGCAGTCAACACCGCTACGCCGCCTACGCCGCTACGTGTTTTATTTCCCATATCATATTTTACCGATGGAGTATTTGCCTTAGGCTATTGTCGTATTCCATAGTATTTTTGTGGTTTAAATATAGAGTAAAATGATAAAATTATATTACAGATCGAAAATTAAATATTTAACGGACTTTTTTATATTTAAAACTAAATGCGTTACTAGCGAACCCACAATTTACCAATATAATTCAAGTTTAAACTTTAAATCAATAGTTTATGGTTGAGCTGTCGTTTATAAACTCACAATCCCTCAATGTATATTTCAGTAAATTGTTATTTATTTTGTTTAAGAGAGGACAATGTTTAGAATAAAAAAAAAACAAACAAAGACAAACAAAAATGCAATGCAGACTGCAACTAAATATAACATAATAATTACATATTCTGTAGCAATAATTTAGTTAAAATATAATAAAATATTTTAACTAGGACAAAACCTAACCAGTGTTCTATCAGCCATTCAGCCATCAAATCGTCCGTTTCGCTTTTCACTTTTTACTAAGTTAATTTTCAACTAAGTACGAGCAACATCGCGGTACGTAACTAAGCTTGTCGCTATAATACGCGCCTATTCAGTGACCTACAGGTAACCACCGATAACCGTTCCAATGTACACGAACACATTAATGTACGAGTACTTGCTGATATTAAGACATACTAGTGTTGCTCGCGGCGTTACTTAACCATATTATTTAATATTTAAGTCTCCGTGTTATATTATTAAACTACCTTTTAATAAACCGCTTTATTTCAGTATTATTAAACACAAATGACTGAAAGTAAGGGAACAAAACAAAACTTAAAAGTATGAAATTGATTTAATGTTTCTAATTGCTAAATGTCAGTCTGTTTAAACTTTTATTACAAACAGGTTTTATCTTCAGACACGATTTTTTAAAGTCTTAGTCGCATCATTTATTTTAATTAGACCATTAAAAGGCATTGTTGAACGAAATTCGTAAAAAAAAAGAATTTGTTGCCCCTCCCAAAATATAGTTTCGTATTATAAAGAATAGGCAAGAACTTCGTATTGTATTCGGAACCCTATTCTGACTTGAGTAAAGTTCTTAATATCAAAATCAGATCGATGGTGTGAACCTGGTCTAAAGATATACCTTCTTTTGTAAAAAGACGGACTGAGTCATATCATTATCATAATCCTGCTAGCTACTTGCATCATTCTTGCTAGTGATAGCAAAAACAAGCGGCTTTCGTTTTGTCCAGCTGTAATTTATAAACTTAATACAAAAGTTAAAATATTTTTCTCTATAATGTTTGCACCAGTTAGCTGTGAGCTGAATGTAACATTTTCTTAAAGTGGGTAAGTCTTAAGTTGAGAGTGAATTTGTCAAGTTTCCCGATCGAGAATCAAGTAGTTTGACTTACTTATGTTTGAACTTAAGTTTGTCAACCAGGGCAAGTTGTGGAAGCCATCGGGAACTGGTTTTATACATGTACTTGAAGTATGTCTAACTGGGCATTACATTATGTAGCGGTGACCGGTAATTAACGACCGTTATAACTTATTTTTTGGTTTTTTCTTTCTTTTTCAAGATTACAAACAACTTCCCCAAAGTTTTTTTTTTGCTAAGCGCATTTCACTCCAAAGGTTAATTTAGTGAGGTTTAGATAAAATAAAAATAAATAATATAAAAAATCGTGTCATCGGGAATGTTGTTAGTTATGATGAGTCAATCATGTGTATATGTACACATAACATACCATTACGAATTTAATCCCCGAAGGGTAAGGCAGAAGTGTACCCATTAGTACACCCACATTTCGCCAGTTATGTTAAAGTCCCATGTAATGGGGGGCGAGCCTATGTGCCTGTGTGCCTGTGTGTATATGTATCGGTCACTCATTACCAGTCACTCTGTTTACACCGAGATCGATTTAATTACTAGTATGTGAATGAAACATTAGTGATTCAATACCGTATGTACGAGGCTGTTAACATGGCACATCGATTTTTAATCATGTTGACTCACAGTTACAGCAGCTTATTGTTATATTAATAGCTAGGCAGGTCATTGACATAGCCATGTCCTGAGTCTAATATTTTTATAATACTCTTTGACCCTTATTAAATGTTGTGTTTTTAGGAAATATCGAATAATCCATAAAGCCATAGCAACAGCAGTTTATTCTCTACAAGTACTAACCACATTCCTGAACTTCCACGGACCAAAACAAAATCATAACAATTCCTACGTAAGTATCCTTTTTATTATATTCTCAGCGAAGAAAAACAAGCCACCATTGTGTGGAACAAAGAATATTTTAGATTTCAAAGCTTATTGTCTCAGCTGTTATCGAACCAGATAGTGAGAAAGTTCGCTCTGGAGCAAGTTTTACACTCTTACAACGTTTCTTCAATGCTGTTGTGAGTTCGTAATAGAACTTCAAACTGCGTGAGTTCCTCGCCGCCTCGCCTCCGCGCCGCCTCGCTCTGGACGCCAGGATTTAGCTTAAAGACTTTGAAAATAAAAACTAAATAAATGTAAAAGCTGTTAGTTTTGGTTTTTCTTTTCAGTTTAGTAAAAAAAGTGTCAGAATGTTTGTGGAACTTGCAAAACGTGGTACCTTGTGTATTGCTTATCTATTTTGAACTCTATGAATCTCTGTCTATGTGTCTCATTGATAATTTTTTAAATCTCTTTAAAATTTTGGGTTGTAGGAAACAGATGTATAAAAAGGTAGGTGTTTAAGCTTTCCGAGTATCATTAAATCAGAATAATACTTGGAAAATATTCAAACGATTTCAATGAAATGAACCATTATAATTTCTTATTGTAATACTAATTGATTACGTTCACCGACGAATAATTTAATTTCACATTCATTTTACAAAAAGGTGCTTTAAATATTTCACATTCATATGAGATAAAATAATATCAAAACTGTAGTTAATCATAAAATTATGAAACCTGATAATACTTAAGTAGGTAAATAATTTATGAGCTTTGGGCGATAGATTAATGGCAATCTCTTTGACTTTGAAAACTATGTTTTGCAGAATGGAGAAGTTTTTACATTATGACTTGTACAAGCGCTTTATTTTTGGCTAACAATGGCAAAACCAAATAATGGGTTATGAATTTCAGCTCATGAATAATTTATTATGCCTGAAGCAACGCGTCATAATCACATCCTATAATTTATGGAAGTCCAACTTCACAATTCGCTCTTCAATAGTATTTACTTTATGAATAAAAAAAAATAACAATAAAAAGACAAGTGCTCCTGAATTTTTTATAGTAGGCATATTATTAGTATCATTTTGTAAGATATACAAGGTGCGTATATTTTTTCCTTACTAACAACCCGGACAAGCCCACTCTCTGCGTGTAGATGTGTTGGTAATGATACAACATATCGTAGGCCCGTGACAAGTCGTTAGCGCGTCACTATTGAGATAAGACGGCCAGGGGTCCCTTACACACATCAATAGAGCATTCGCTAAGTTCACGAGGTTCACGTGAAAAGGGTTATTTATATTCAGTTTTCTATACTTTGGGTGAGCAGTTTTTTTTGTAAACCGTAGCCTTAGAAAAGGTACCGTTTACATTTTATCAAGTCATCCGTCTTAAATTGATAAGCTATATAAAATCAAATTTTAGACTGAATTTTGTGATAAGAAAATAAAAAATCTGTTTTATTCTAGTTCAATAATTTTAAGTCTGAAAAGTCCTAGTTCATGCACGAATAGATTTCTACATTTATTTACCAAATCTTCTTCTGTAAATCACTGAAATCACAAGTTTCTACTGTTTATCATCCATATCATAATATATTCATCGAAATAATCCACTATCCCAATATTATGTGAAGCAATAGTGCAGATAACTAAATCACTTACAACACAAACAAACACTTCCTAGTTAATCCGATCAAGTAAACAGATAAACTTCGCCATCCGCCCCGAGGATTAATCCGATGTAAAAGGTAACCAAACACAAATTATTATCTCGAGACAAAAAACTGCACAAACTTGTGATGAGTGAACTGAACCCTTCTACCAATGACGCTAGAAATTCCTCAAATTCACCACATTCAACAACAACCGCATCCAATTTTAAATCCTCAAACAAAGAACATAAAACTTTATTTCCCTTGCACTACACTGGTTCAGCAATTCATATGCTGGTGTGAAACAAAAAACTTGAGAACGCAGGGTGTTGTAAACTTTAGCTTCATATGTATAAGGTACACTTTGAATTGAAGCGTCTTGGTAGTGTTGCTTCGACCGGGATTGCAAACTTCTTGCTTAGTTCACTTTTGTTTTGCTGATAGTGGATAAATATTATTCGGAACTAGTTTTGGCCAGTTGATTCTAGTTTCAAACAGTTGGTTTTGATTGAAAGTCATTCCGGATGCTTTTATATTTGTGTGTTTCCGTGCTTGTGGGATGAAATGAGTTTCGAAATGATATTCACCATTTTGTTTCATATTCATATTTTTGAATAGTTGTTTCGTAACATTTAACTCTGTTTCCAAATAAAAAGATTCGGTGTTTGTTTCTCCTCGCATGTGTGATGGTTGCATGATTGCTACATACGCTATTTTATAAATACCTACTAATACAAAATATTATATTTAGCTGTGAGTCAAAACTAATGATTCAAAGCAATTAATATCCATCAACTAAACACAAACGACATAATCCTACCACATTGCGCACGTCACAACTATAATTATAATGTACACCGACTAGATGCAATAAACTCCCAAAATGGCTGCCATAATAACAATTGAATCGTAAAGCTGATTATCTAACGGGTTTGCGGCAGTAAATATTGTTATAATGCACGCTCCATTCCCGGCTTGCATACAATATCCCGGTGACGGGAACAATGCAGTCCCCCGGGATCCCGGTAACGCGGGATGTGGGTATAACTTACTGTTATTAATACGTAACTGAGATTATAAAGATGCCAATTTTGGTGTATGCGGCGTTGTGAACGTAGGAGGGGACATTGTATTGCGGTATTTGTTAGTTAGTTTGTAATTGGATATTAGCCTTTGTTATGGCGCTGACTTTTACTGCAGTAAGTACTCGGAGCATTAATGAATCAGTGGGTAATAGACTTTACGGATAAGTAAATCGTTAAAAAACGAATGGCTGTAGGGTCAGGTGTGCCGCTTCTTATTTCCGGCTTAAAATTCAGTTTTTCACGAACCGTAACTTTCAGAAAGCACTTCTATACAAACTGCCAATACCCGGCTAACCGTCCATTTTGTGGTCGCAAGCGCAACTGGCAAGACAAAGGTCACGAGACTTACCGTTATTTGATTATTACTTTTAGTAATAGTCCGGTGTGTGAATTTGTGTTCAGTTCAGGATGATTTGGTTGTTGCTAGCACAATAATATGCACCTGCCATGTTATCTCTTCACTATGTTTGGTTAACTGATAGGGCATGCTTAAGGCATTAAATCCGCCTTTCTACTTTTTTGTTGCATAAAGTTTAATTGCGCTACGTGCCTTACACTGAAGTCTAATGAACTCAGCAAAATGTGATATTAATTAGGACCTATAAGTCTGTGCATAACCTTCTGAGGATAACTGCATGATGTTATAGGTATTGCCGAGAATTCAAGAAGTAACGCATTAAGAGCAGAACCTTAGACACAAGCGTACTTACCGATTGCTGAACCCTCAAGCCGTAAGCGTGGGAATTAAACAAATAATATGCATCAAAATATTTCTTAGAATTATCTAAAGGCTAAGAGCAAAAAAATCAACCATTGAATGGAAATCTCTTGTAGTGCTATTTTAGTTTAGATTCTATTCAAAGTCTTAACTTCCAATCTTTGAAAACTAAAAAATCTGAATCTCTTTGATGATTGACAGATAAGAAAGTATGAAAAACTTAGTACATTTTACAAAGCATTCAAATATTTTCAAACTTTTTTTAAATTCGTTGTATATAATATTTTTTGAATATACTGTTCATTGAAAGGTGGTTTTAAGTGTTTGGCATTAAAACAAAAATAAAATAATCACACAAAGAAAGAAAATATTAAGTTGACATTGACTTTGAATTTATTATTTAGGAATGGTCTTTTATACTTTCTTACAAATATTTATTTTGTCAATACAAATATGTAGTTGATGATTCATCAAGTTGTCTCTTTACTGTAATCAAGTTCTTCAGTATTGTTATCTAGTTTGAATACAATTTGAAAATAGAAATAAGATCTATGTCAGTTATGTTATAAGGCGCTTTGCACACAGAGCAACTATTGCAGCAACTGGCAACTAGCTGTTTCGCCACCGCAACTCGAGTTTCGAGTTGCGGCAATCGTCAACAGTTTTCAGTTGCTGCAATCGATGACAAAGTTAGTTGCTAATTGCCGCAACTAGCAACTGTTAGATATTATACCGTTAACGCTGATCGCAGCGTAGATTGAGCAACTCGGCTATGAAAGTTGCTCATAGACTGCCATAAAGTTGCGGCAACCGTAAACGTTAGGTTTAGCAACTATCAACTTTTACAGGAAACTTTTAAAGAGTTGATAGTTGTCTCAACTTAAGTTGCTCGGTGTGCAAAGCGCCTTAGTGTTACCTGAACTGTGGGATCCTAGCATACTCAAGTATTTATTATACAAGTGCAAGAATTAATACAATAATTACTGCATAGCCAACATTTATAACGGTACGTCTAAATGTTCTAGCTACAGTCCATAGTTTACACAAAGCGGATTCAAAAGTCCCGGCACAGTCCCGAGACAACTTTTAAAACGTGTCTCCAAGGTGGTCCGGGTTCCGATACCGATCGCCTTGTCGAGATCGGAACCGTTTTAGAGTTATGTCCTCGACACTCCTGAGGAATGAATAGGAGTTCAGTTTGTTAGTTGTAGACAAAGTGGATTGTTGCTGTTCTTGCGCTTGCATATAGAAAAGAAACGCTATTTTTTGTATAAGACTTATTGGAAACAAATATACACAACTACTTTACTTTACTACTTTGTATATATATTTTTGTTACACTATAGTTTGTAGTATCAAAATCTAGTCTTAAAAGACTACTACAAAATCAAGTTTTAAATTGTATCATAGCTCGCAAAGCTAACCCTCACTACTAAATACCCGTGACTGATATTAACGTATCTTCTTACACGCCCGCAACTAAACAACTCAAATTAAAACAATGTTCAGTTGTTGTGTTCACAATTCTCTTATATTCGCCGAAAATAACAACAAAAATGAAACACCATCCAAAAACACTGCACAAACAAAATTGTTTACATTTAACTAAAAGTGCATAAAATAACCTGACTAGCAAAACTGAAGACACAGATATGCAAAACTGTACAATGTTATTTACATAATCCATGGCAAGAAGCCGGCCGTCGACGTGTGCCCCTTGTAAATAGAATAAAACCCATTTATCCCGGGGCTAAACAGCGCCCCGATGGGTACGGCTGGAATTAAGCGGAGGAAGATTATAGTTTCGGCCTAGATTTAGGTTTCGGCTTATACTGTGTCTAACAATATGATGTCTTCTGGAATTTTGATTGAGTTTGTCTTAAGAATTAGGAAGCTAAAATACTTTTTAATTTATGCAATAATTTGTTATTAATTTTAAATCAAATGTACCAAAAGTACGGCATCAAAGGTACTGCACAGCTCTGCTAAATGTTTATGTGTCTGAGACTACAATTCAAGTACGAGTATGAATAGAATAGTGTAGTAAATTATCAATACTTTTTATTGTTATTGGTTTCGGCTCACCACTTAATTTCGGATTTCGTCTCAGTTTCGGCCAAGTACTGGTCCTCACTAAACAGTATCTCGTTGGAGCTAGTTTTTTGGCGTGAACACACTTCCACATTGTTGTCACGCGCACTCGCCTCATGCACTCCGCTGCCCTGTTTATAATACAAAAAACTACAGCGGACATGATCTTTTACATTTTAACATTAAATATGAAATTGTGCTTACCTGATAGTGAAGGGAAAATAAAACATTCATGAATTTTAACGTGGAGTTGTAAAACTTTTTCCAAATAATTTTAACCTTTTTTTGTTTCGGGTTGGAAACACCTTAAGGATGTCCATCGCCTTGGGGAGGATGGAGAGGTATGTCAGACTATTCCTGAGTAAAAATTATCTTGCCACACTTACGCCGGGAATCACGGGAACGTACGCGCCTTCCGCGAACATCGACTGGAAATCATTTTTAAACGGACGATACTATTGTACGTACGGGCAAGACCTCACTTCAAACAGTTAAAAAAATACAATTTGCGAAGTCTCAACATGTTGCAAATTCCCAGCACAGTGGTCCACACAAGTATCTTCACATAAGCCGAGCACACCACCAGTACGTACGCGGGACGCTGGGCGCTGAACGAATTCAATTCCCCACTAAAATTCAATAATATTGCCAATCGGCGGCCACAACGGCGGCCATTGTGTTTCAGAAACGTTTTTGGTCTAAACTACGGAACCACTTTCGTGTCGCGCGAAAATTTTTGATGTTTCGAAAATGTCACTATTTTTTGTGGTTTGTTTTTTGCTGACAAGCTGAATGTTTTAACGTGACTTTATTTGTGATTTAGATTCACTAGTTTAGACTGGAAGCTTCAGATCAATTAAATTTAACAGTTATTATCTGTCCGCCCTTTTCTTGTTTTATTGGAGAGAAAAAGAAAGAAATAGTCTCAATTAAGTTTAGCTCGTGCATAATAGAATCGACATCACTAATTTTCTTAGCTGGTACACTTGCCTACTGCTTTATAGAAACCTGAGTCAGATTAGGTGATTAATTAAGAAGATGATAATATAGTAAGTAGATACCCAGACTTCCACTTCTTGATAATGAAGTACCTATGGTTATTTTCTTAAAAATTGTCACTGGTTTCTCCTGTATTGTTGGTGCGTTCACAAACATATAGAAATAATCAGACCCGAACATCCATACAAAATATTATATCTGTGCTTGAACCCGAGACACTTAGTGCAGCAGCAAGTCACTCAGCCACTGTATCAACTTATCCTTCAAATTATCTTCTGACGTAAGGCTACAAGTATGTATTCCTATCTTCGACAAGTCTCGTATCGCCTGTGTATTTGATAGTATAGTGGCGTTATTTGAAAACTATAATTATGTATTTACCGTTTCTATCGTATACAGTACTTGATTGATATTCACATAGACTTAGAAGCTGATAGACGTGCAACGTTTAATAAATCAGATATTGTTTAGGAGGATATTGGGTAGTTGAAACCATAAAGCTTGATTCACACATTATATCAGTGAATTCACAGTATAAATTATTATTTTATACATTAGTATAGTCTCGTTCACACTTATCAGTGTCAGTGACGACACAGTACTCTCAGTGTCAGTTCTGGCGCGTTCACTTTTATCTGAGGTATAAACATGACAGTTTGACAGTTTTTCCTTAAAAATATGTCAAACCGCGACATTTATTTTTCTGATAAAAATTATCTAACGATTGAAAAATCGCCTTTACTTAAATATGAACTAGCCACATCTTTAAAATACTCCAAAGAAATATATCGCACACCCTTTATCCTAGACGAATCTCCTGTTAATATAAATAGTTGAGTAATGTTAAGCCTGTTAATATAACAACGGCAGTCATCAAACCAACCAATTTTATAAATTTCCAACCATCACAGGTCCTTCCATGAAAGTATTCCTTGTCTACACTTACCTTGGTCTGTATTCTGTAGGAGCGTAATTAATCGTCTGGATTAGTTTGCGCGAGATTAATTTAACGATTTTAGATAGTAAATCACTTAGTATGATTGAGACGACTTGATTAATATTGAACTTGTACAACTAGTACACTATGTGCTTGCCGATATACCTACACCTACTTCTACTGACTGATAGACTTACATCGAGCCTG
Organism: Hoplodrina ambigua; assembly: GCA_949774945.1. Classification (NCBI taxonomy): domain Eukaryota; kingdom Metazoa; phylum Arthropoda; class Insecta; order Lepidoptera; family Noctuidae; genus Hoplodrina; species Hoplodrina ambigua. The sequence goes on from OX458967.1 coordinate 383,415, forward strand.
AATAATTGTTATTTCTAACTCTTACTTTATCGGTTCATCGCCATTTGTGATTAAATCTCTTTTGATTACAATGAGTATTGTCCTCTAACTTCATTGAAATAGTGACAAGGACACAATGCCTCAGCTGTGAAACGTTTTTAATAAACTAGTGCTTTTCCACTTTTTTCAAAACTTCAAAGAACTATTTTTTTAAACTATTTTATTTTTATACAAAAAAAATAAATCTATTCTCGGTCACGGCGGACAATTTTAATAAAAACTAGGCAATTAAGTAGGAGATGTAATGGTGCACAAGTGAACAATTCCTAACGAAAAACCCCGATAACTTTTGCCCGACATGCAAATCGAACCCAGGACCCACGACCAGCAGTTGCGACCACGAGACTATTAGTAATAAACAAACGTCAATATTAAGTTGTCATTTGTCAATGTCAGTATTAAAAGGAACGTCATAAGGTTATTTTCCCTATCCCTATCTTCGCCATCTTATGAGCTGTACATGTTTATTTGTGTCTTACAATAAATCACATTACATCTATAGATTACTGTAATTATTACCTAAAAACCCATCAAATAAGGCAGTCAGTCGGAGTAGATAGTCCTCTATAATAACAATGATTAACATAATTCTAACGCGTTCAAGCTAAGGTTTCGTAGTTCCCCAATTATACTTTACTTTATACACATAACATCACGCCTGTAATCCCCGAAGGGTTAGGCAGAGGTGTACCCATTAGTATACCCACATTTCGCCAGTTATGTTTTAGTCCCATGTAATAGGGGGCGAGCCTATTGCCATCAACCGGGCACAAATCCAGACTCCGAGGCTGCTACTGAGAAATTCCTGATAGAAAAACCCAATAATACTTTGCCCGACCTGGGAATCGAACCCAAGACCTCATGCACAGCAGTCGCGCTTGCGACCACTAGACCAACGAGGCAGTCTTTACTTTATATTACCAATATACGTACTCAATTACATAATAATTCCATAAGCCCAGGTTAGTTTCAGCGTAGGTGTCGGAGTTTACTTATTTCGAGCTATGAAACCAAACATGTTATTATAACTAACGTTAAGTAAATAATATATTCAAGTTAAAATTGCGTTTTGCTTTGCCAATAAACTAGCTTTTACCCTCGGGTTAGTCCGTGTTAAAGTTGATCCGAGAGTAATCGCAAATTTTTACGGGAAAAAACTAGCCTATGTGCAATTTATTTCAGACTATAACCGATCTCTGTGTCAATTTCATCCAGATCCGTTTAGCCGTTTTGACGTGATTTAGTAACAAACATCCATTCGTCCAAACTTTCGCATTTATAATAGTAGATAGTAAGATAACAATGTCTGCAAAAATGAGAACCGGGCATTCTTTTTACTTACAATGTTGAAGCTAAAACTGACTTAGCGAGTAGACTATACTTTGTCATGCTTTGTGAACAAAATGACATTCCTATCCAGTTTTTGGAACGAAGTTCAATAACGTGCAGATAATTTACAGGTAAAAGTCGTCACATAAGAAAATAAAAACGTTATGCCAGGCGACTTTCCCTCTCTTTCTCATTTTTTTGCCTCTGTTCTATTATATACGGGTTTGTGTGGGGGTGTATCCAGATTTGAGCAGCAAGCATTTGTGCGCGGCCAGCCTGCATTACCTCAACATTAAACATGTTTTAATCTTTTTTTAACTTTCAATTTTTTTTCCAGACTTATTACCTTGTTCTTAATTATCCCCTTGAGCGTGCATTAAATTCACCAGCATAAGATAACACAGAACCACTATTCGCAGTCATGCTAACTACCTCGATGAGACATCCATATACCCGACGTGACACACTAAGTAGGGACAACAATGAGCCAGAAGGGCAGGTCAGGGGTGACCAAACATCAGCACAGGTTAACTGCTAGGAGCATGCGCAGTGATGCATCTATATTACATTCTCATTAGTGCACTAACTGATAACTAGTTTGAGATGTATTGGGTATTAATAATGTGATGTATATGAAGCTTAGGTTGGATGATTGATGCCAATTCGAGATTTGTTATAGGGTGGACTAAAGATATAATGTTACATGTTTTACTTTTTATCAATATCAACATACCAAGTCAAGAGAGAACCGGGACAATCGGGAGAGTCTGTCGCCCAAACAGTGACAGGCTGGAGAGTAGGCCGTGCGGTAGGTCACCCATCGCCCGCACTGCGTGACGGTTACCGCCTTATGGTGGTAGTAAGGTAATTGAAAGTAGGTAGTATGTAGGAGCCCGAGACATCCCTCCGTCTTTACCGAGAGTCGGCTAATAAGTAGTAAACGTTTTATAAGAATTGACTCTATACATATACAGAAAATTGATAGACTTTTGATTTAGAATATTTTGTTAATTTTTGTTTAATAACACAGTACTTAGTGCTTACAATTCACAAATCTTAGCCCTAACTATGTGAAATGGAAAATTAAGCAGATAGCAATTAAGCCGCGAACCCAAATCATAATATGAAGCAGACCGTAATTATCAAATTTTCGCTCACCCTAAACAGATTAGTGTGGCGATAATCACGACGCACTGAATTCATACGATACAGCGACATTAATAATATCCTGAGTTAATGGCTGGAGTATAATTAGCTGTAAATTAATACCCAATGAATTACCTTTTCATGATTGTCCGCATATCTGTAAAAATATTATTTTCTAAGAAATTAAGAGCACTGAGCACCGGCCAAGCTTTCCCCTTTATTTTTCCCTAAATTACTGTTGATGACTATATGGCGGATAGTAAAAAAAAATTAAAGAGCGCAATGTTCTTAAAAACTTATATTCTAAATATTTTTTTTTTTAAGACAAGCTTTAATTTAAAATTACTTATTACTTTATTGAGTATGGAATGTCATTAGAACTAAAGGTGTATGCAAAATTTCAGCACAGTCGGATACCAACAAATGGTCGAAAAATGGTTTTGCAAATTTTGGAAGGACTACTTACTTACATACGAACAGTGCAAGGTAAATAAAAGCTTTTAAAAAATGGACTTAAACCAAATTCAGATTGGGGCTGAGTCACATTGTATTATCTCATGATACCTGAACCATTGCGCTATTACCACATCAAATTCTACAGCTTACAAGTAAGTTCTAAATTCAATCTTATTTCCTTTCAACTATTCCAAGCACACCGAACCTTTACAAAAGATTACCCACATCGCACATGGAATCGGCGTCGTCCATCGACACACTACATCGTGTAATAACGGCGGTCGGTATCAAACGCCGCCGTTTTCCGATATTGATGAGTAGGGAGCGCTGCCGTCCACCGCGCTATGAATCACTGGCATTACCTGATGCCTGTACTGAGAGATGCGAGCGGTTGCTATCGGCGTAAGTGAGTTTGCGATGCGTTGCTGTTTTGTGGCTTTATTTTCTACTAATGTGATGAACTGGCTGTATAAATTTGAAAGTGTTTTTTTAACTTACATAAATAAAAATGTAATTTATCTAAATGGACAGGTACCTGACTAAAAGCATAATTTAAGTATTTTCCAAGATTTAGTTTTCTAGGAGGACTTTTAGTTATTGGATAAATAGCTATGTAATAAAAATGGCATAATATGATTGATTGATAGAAGTATGGACCTACTTAGATAATTCAAATCATATAACAGATTCAACATTAAATAGATATTCAATTCACATTGGCATACATAATAATAAATAATAATAATAATAAAAAAATAAATTTTATTCAAAAAACATAAGGTATACGTTAAATACAATTTTTCTTAAATCTATGTCAAGTTCAGAAATAATCTATGCCTGAACTAGGAATTCCTGTGTTTCAGGCGAAGACATACACCACATACAACATATCTGGCGAACATATCTGGTTTTGAAGCTGCACGTTAACTGTTTACACGCGATTCTCATTGAAACCAGCCAGCAATGTACGTCGTCCCACTGTTGGCTGCCGACTCCAGTTATCGCGAGTGAGCAGTATTGGTGCAACGCATCAGGCGAAACAGCCCGTGATGTATGTATGCTGTAGTGGCGGCGTTTAAATTTAATGCTTAATGAGCTTGAAACATGGTGCTGATGGATTAACAGAAAGTGCAGCTTTCGGGATTATACAACTGGGTTATGTTTTAGTTTTAGGAGCTTTAGGGGTTGCTCAATAAAACTAAAACTCCAAGTGAACATGAACCAGTTTTATTACTTGATCAAAGCTCATCGATACAAAATCTATGGTTTTATACGTTTGAAATCTTAAGTTTTCCAGGAAATAATAGATTTTTCTTTAACAACAATAAGCCCGCAATAACTACCAGTATAGATCATACAAAAATTTGTACCGTGCGGGAATCGAACTGTGACACGTAGCGCAGCATCTAATCGTTGAGCCACTGCGTTAATAGTGCTGAAAGCATCATGATTTATTTATCTCATAGCTAAAGTTTTTTTATAGTATTTCTCTGTGTCAATCATTTTAATTGCTATTGCGGAGAAGCCATGGTCCTCTACAATGAGGTATTGATTAAGAGGCCCATTCAAAACCTTCACATGAAATAAACACTGGAAACTTAAGTACTCAAACAAAAGCCTAGTACTACTACAATTTAAATATCAAAAATATCCATGCACAATGAAATCCTTAATTTTTTCTAAATCTTTAATAATTACTAATGTAAATAAGAATTTTTCTGTGTTGTAAACGAATATGACAATGTATTAGTGAATAAGTCGTTGGAGTGCCATAATCAAATAAATAAATAAATAAAATATCAAAGTAAGTAGAAAAGAATATTCTACAAATATGTTTACAACAAAGCAAGCAACATGGCCACATTTGCATGTTCCAACTAAATACAAAAGAAACACAATTAGTGTCAGCTGTTCATTTTCCCGCGCAGATTGTAAACGCCATTGAGAAGTAATGGCTATCCATTGAATAAGACTTTGTGTATTATTGCAATATAAGGAAATATCTGGATGACTTTGTAAACGATGTAGTTTTAAAAGACGGGGTTCGATAAATTTTAACAGCTGTGTTTTATTTGGTACAGTCACTTTAAGTGGTAGAAGATTTATAACGATGTCTTAAATAGGTAATTTAATGCTATGGAAGTTGATTGTGAGTATGTGAGTATGATTTTTAAATTCTCAATGACAATAGTAAAAAAAAAAACAAAATAAAGAAAGCAGTATCGCAGACAATCCAACCCAGCACAGTTTACTGTACAGACTTACGGATAACACAAACTCTGTCCGTATTTAGACACTACAATCAATACGTCCCAAACCCAACTCCACAATACGAGTTAAACCCGCTGTCAAAGTTGCTAACAGTCGGTTAAACCATCTCTAAACATTAGCGAACCTGAACTAAGTTTACGATGATGCTCGCAGTGCCCCGGCTGCAGTAATTCCATCGACTCGCCGACTGCATAATGCATCCCTGCACTTACACCGTGCACCTCTCACGATGCCCGAGCATCGGGGGATCGGTACGCTTCATTTAACACGACCATTTTGATAAACACCTCATCCATTGCTGGGTATAAAGCTTCAACATTTTTGGTCACTGAAACATAACAAGTAATGTATCTAAAATTTTGGTTATGAAAGATTTGGGTTGTTAGAATAATGGTATGTTCTGGTACGAGTTAAGGGAAGCGCTCGTTTCGAAAGCAATAACTCGAGTGTGCATTGACGAACGCGTTCCGAGTGTCGGCCTCTTAACTAAGACGGAGATCGTTTTGAATGCCTCTTTGTTGTCGGAACGTTAACGTGTTACAGTTTCTTCTATCGCGGGTGCGCGGCTCCATTGTGGAGTTATGGGTTTACAGCTCACACGAAATTAGATGGTTTTTGTGTTAAAGTCGAGAACAGAGGCTGTTGGGTTCGCGCGAGTTTCAGCTTATGGCTGGATGATTCTGTTTTATTGTAATTTGTATTGTGGAGAGCAAATTGATTAAGGTATTCTTCGGATGTTTTCTAATTATTCTGCTTCAGATACATAGGTTACTATGTTTATACATTACGCATGCAAATAATAATGAGACGTTTTATCACTAATGAGAATCAGATATTTCAACAAAAATAGTCGTATTTATTTATCAACTTCTACGGAGTCCAGAAAAAGGGTTTTATAGAACAGAATAAAGTAGACTTTACATTATATTCTAAAAAATATAATTAATTACTTAGCAACACTATTGGAAGATAGAAATCTCTCATTACCAATTTATTTTCGGACCAATTTTTAATTTTTTAAGTGACACTAATTTTTAAGTACTACTGCTATGACGTTCAAAAAATCCTCATAATGGCGTTACTGAAATAAATAATTTTACTATAACTATAGAAAACGTTACGTGTGTACCGTAACATTCATCAGAAAAGAAGATTCAATATCTCCTCGCTAAAGTAAATAAGGCAAACCCCGACTTTGATCTTCACAAAATAATTAATCCACTCTCACACTTAAGATGAATGCAAATTGAAGAATTGAATTAGCAAAGATTCCATTAAGTCTTGCTCCGTCACAATTATCAGCTATGTTCAATTGATTTAGGCTAAGCTATTAGCCCGGGGCTACTCTCACTGACCCAATTATAGCTCGTAATTGCAAGCCGACCTTACAAATTCCATACATTATTAAGCGTTTTATTACAATTTATGGCAATAACAGGTACGATAAGTGTGTTTATGTTTGAGGTTAATAAGGGATGTGAAATTGTAATTGGACATTAATTATTTATTAGCATTAAGGATTCACGGATTATGATTTTTGCAACCGATGTTGTTTACTCATGCCGTGAAACATATTGATTTATATTTTAGTGGAGAAACAGTCTTTGTCCTGCTGTTGATAAGCTACAGCCTTCTGTCGTGTAATAATAATGACACTTGTAAATTATTTTATGCAAAATCAAGTAAAGTGCACTGTAGTGTAGTGTATACTAGCTTCTGAGCCCGACTTTGTCTGCGCGGAAGTCAAATATACCATAGATGATATGCTATGACACTTGGCATTAGACAGAAATTATGACATACAAACTTATAACTTTATATGTGTATAATATTGGTAGAGATTTTGCCACATATCTGCATCTAAGAGGGTAGGCCTTAGATTCCTACAACTGATTCAAAATCACACTTAAAGTGTACTAGCAGTAGGTACCTACCTATGGGTAATAATTAATTTCGGTTGCGTCCGCGAGCGCCCACTGAACGATGCGAAATCGGCCTGCTACGTTCAGAATTTTGATTGCTACGTACATGCTACGCGGCTACGAGATCGCTACGGTGCTACGGCCTACGAGCTATTTCGTGCATACCATAGTATGAATAATGTGATCGTTAAGGTTTGCTTACCAATCAATATTCAGATGATGGTAATTAATCTTGATGTTTAAATTGATTGATTGTGATTGTGGGGATTTTGCAAGTGATTAATAAAATTACAACGAAAAATTGAAATGCAAATGATTGTTTAAATTTAACCGAATATAACATAGTAATAATAATGTGAAAGCAACAAATTATCATATGTCAGGCATCCATTTTGATGTCAAATTATTTGTCAATTATTATAATAACTTCGCATCAGTAATCTTTATGAAATAATATTGTTTCGATCATTTTACTTTTTAATTATTAAGTTTATGAAATTTCAATCGTTATCACCGATATTTTTTATTGATCAATCTTACAGTCACTAACACTAGTCATAAAAAAAAAATCTAGTTAATTAAATTGCTTACGTCCAAACAAAGTAAACTATGCACACTTGTTCTCTTTCCTTCTCTCACAAATGTAGGCTATCTAACAGGTAACTAAAGCATTACGTAATTAAGTAACTAAAGTTCCTCCCACCGGCAAAAATCCTTCGACTCGTTCGAATTGCAAATTAATCGTCTCACTTGCCACGATATCTTTCGTTGCGCGCTTAGCAGGATTTATGGCAAGTGCCTGCTACGGGTCTGCAGCAATGGATACTGAATATTGCAATTTTATGCATATGTGGAACTTTATATGTATTCATAAGCTGATTTGTTGCAAAAGAGTAAGTTATGTGGGTACTATTTTTTGGTGGGTCAGTAATAAAATTCTCAACAAATATATTCAGCTTTATCTCATCTGATACATAAAACTAGGTATTGAGAATATTGCCATAATACATGCAACATATGAATCAGTATAACTGCTCATCTTTTCGATAGTCAACCTTTCTACGGAACCCGCAAATTTACTACATGGTTTAACTTTTAGAAGCTCTGTGTGTGTAGTTTGAGAAACCGAAAACCTTTGACATAACAAGACTCTTGAGTGGAGAGGCGCACCGACCGGCGCGCGACTCAGCGCTTCACTCGATCGTAACGAGAGGCAGGCGGCAGGCGGTGTATAATATGCCTTATCTTGTAAGATGTGTTGTCGAACCTTTCACTACCTGGTGACTGCTCTTTTAGTTGGAACAAATCGGTGTGATTTTCATAATAATCATAAACATAATCACTTATTTGCTAATATGGGTAATTACACATTAAAATTGTTAAAAATAATAGAGCACAGTTCAACCATATTACGCCTGGAGGCATGCAAATGTCAACATTTTGCTGCATAACATTGCTAAACCATACATGCATGCACCAGTCATTTAATAATTAATAATAACACAATTTTAGTATCGGTTTTCGGTAAGTATAATCTTTAGAATTTTTAATAGTTTTAGCGTCCAAAGAAGTAATTAAACATAACGGCCAAAGATAATTAAGACTAAGTATAAGTACTCATTCAATAACTTTAAAACAAAAATCCCTCGAAATTTGACAAAAATTGTGCAAGACTATTTCACACCCAGTTCAGCTCAGAGGTCAAAACTGAAATCATTCTGAATATTTAATTTTCTTAAATCCGTGCAGCGATTAAAGCAGCTGCACGGTTAAGAGTAACTTTGAACGAGTTTTAGGAAACAGACGATTGATTTATGAAGTTAACTTTGGGATAGTTTAGAGGTTCGCATTTCCTCGATTACCTCGCTGAGATTTTGGGTCTGGGACGGGAAGTGTTTATCTACATGACCTGTGAACAGATAGCGAGGTAATAGGAAAAGTAGTTCAGGACAGTTTCTTGAACATTTTCGTCTTAGGACAAGGCAACTTTTCTTGAGTATCTATTAAAACTTCTAGTAGTCGATATTCTGACTTCAGTTTCTAGTTTGAGCAGTGTTGTTGGGTATTTCTTTTAGCAATTTCTCAGTAGCAGCCAGGAGGTTGGAGGTGTGATACTCCTGTACCTCAGAAAGCATTTAAAGTAATTAGCCCTGCGCTGATCTCTCACAGTCTTATCGGATTGCCATCAGATTGAACTATGTATATCTCGCTCGACTGACCGCGGTGACCAAAATTTGGTCAGACGTATCTATTTCTTTACCAAGCTGTATGACTGTGATTCCGAATTGAATATAAATATTGAAGCAAAATGAAACTTGCTGTAATCCTCCCTAGCCTCTTCATCATTATCACATATTAGTTGTCCATTGCTGGACATAGGCCTGCTTAATCGAATGACTTTCATGATTTCCTATCTTTTCTTTACTGATCAGCCTTTAAGCAGATCTGCTATAACAGATAACTAAGAAATTAAATAGTCATCATCATTAATTGTACAAAATGTTTCCAACGTCAAGTTCTAATACGGTCATTACATTCATCAAATGAGCCGCGTCTTACTCGCCCGGCCAGTGGACACTGCCATCTATCGGCGCGCGACGGCAGTTAATCTCGCCTCGGCCATTTGCCGCGACAAATCACCTCCCTGCTCTGCACTTTGAAAACTTCGTAACGTATTGCTTTCAATTTTACTCACGGTATATTTCTTTGTATGCGAGTGATTAGGTCAATGATTAATTGAATCGATTTGTTATATTTTTGTCGAATGAATAGATGTAGGCATTGGGTGGAAAGTTTTGTTAGCCAAGTAGTGGGAGCGAAGCGAACAATTCCGCGCAGTATTTTTTTTCAACCATTATAGAAGGTTGTGGATCCTTATCAATTTCAGTTATAGCTTAGTGAATTTATATTTTTTTCGTTGCATTAGCAGTTATTTTTAAAATAGTTATTATCTGCCTTTTCTAAACTACGTTTAGGTTGGCTTACATTCTAACTGAATTTAACTGAATACCAGTATTTTACAGTCAGGCAATTATTTTGCTTGCCTGACTGGAATTTTACTATGGAGAACGAAATGATTAATAACTTCGTAGGAAAAAACCATACATTTCGGAAAAAAATTAACCACAATAGTACTCAAACAAATTCATAAATGCAATGAAATTAAATTTGAACAAAGTGCTTAACTTATAAAAACTGTAAATACCTACCTCTATTACTCTAACCTGTTTTAATTTCCCACAACATTTCCACCGAGCAAAATGTACACGACTTTTACAGCTAATGTAAACACTAGCAAGTAATTACTCATTTTATACCCTCACTTATAACATTTAATAGTATTAGCAACAAGAGCTACTTTATAATAAGCAGTTCTTAAGAACGATGAGGAAATAAAGCTAGAATTTATAAAAGAAAAGAGTTGAATAGAGGCCATAAGTAGTGCGCCCGTACTGGACCGCAAACCGTCGCAAGTCCTTTTGTTAAAAGCCTTTATATGTAATCACAATGTTAAATGTTAGAGATTAAAGTATAAATGGAAACAAAGTTTCTACAGGATCTAAAACTTGGATGTCTATAGCATTCTTCCGATCACTGTACCTACTGTTTTAAGTTATTGGATGAAAAATTATCTGGTGTCTCTCCAAGAATGCTACTCTTATTTATCTAGTTTTATTACAATTATGTGGTTTTATAACATAAGAAATACTAGCTTCTGCCTGCGACTTCGTCCGTGTCAAAGTTGAAATATTATCCCACGGGAACTGTATATTTTACGAGATAAAAAGTAGCCTATGTGCTATTCCAGACTATAATCTATGTGTGCCAAATTTAATCCAGATCTGTCCTGAAGTTTTTGCGTGAAAAAGTAACAAGCATACATACATCCTCACAAACTTTCGCATTTATATAGTAATTTTAGTAGTAGTAGTTTAAACAAATCAATATAGTAAGTCGATAGGTAAGCAAAAATCACTTTAAAAAAATGAATTCGTTTAATGAATCCTAAAATGATTGCTACATTGCTCGAGAGAGGCTTTAAATGAGCAATCATATTTATTTAGGATCGAAACCAAAACATTAGATTTAAATACATACTCAAATGATTCATACAGAATACATGAGACTCAATAGCGTTCTAAAATAGACCAAAACTACTTTAAAAATATTTTCTGCGTAACTTTGTCACATTGTCTCCTTGTCACTTCTCGAATCAAACATAAACCATAACACTAGACCATAAACTAGTTTCTTATATAAAACTCATTGAAAACAATGAAGAACTTCAAGCGACAGATATCACGGAACAATCACTTAATACAGAAGAAGAATCATAAAGTATAATTAAAAATTCTTCCGATAAAAAGTCTATAAAGAATCTCACAAATTGGAAAGTTATTAAATCAAACTATCGAGCGGTAACATCCGCTATACCAACGTACCGCGCCGTAGATTTCATTAGACTTAATTGAAAAATAAAAAGAATTCTTTTACTTACATCGCATTCAGTCTTGCCTGCCATCCCGCAGTTTAGTCTACAAATGCTACCGTTCCTTCCTCATCCTTTCCGAATATAAACTCTTCGATTCCTTATTTAAAATCAAATTAGTTTTCATATACTTAAGGTTCAAATTCTTTAATCTGTAAGCTAAATCTTACATCCTTTTCGTTAAAAGTCACTTAAACAGTAAGATCAGATTCTTCGATACGATTATCGACTTTATTTGTGAGTTATAAAATTCTTTTCTGTTTGAGAGTTGGTTTTATAAAAAGATCTTCTAATACCAAGGGGAAAGTTCCCAGTACTAAGTGCATCGAGATCGGTGTACGTGCATCCGCCGACGATGTCAGTTGGAAATTTCTCGTTACCGCAATAATCCACCATCGGGTATAGCGTTTTGCAATATTTTACAATTTCACGTGAGCGCTCAGAAGCGGCCGGCTCGCAAAGGAAGTACTTTCATACAATTTCTTTGAGCTTGTATATTGTGGACGGTAACAAAGAACGTGCTTAGCACTTGTCTGTCGTGATGCTGTCGAATTGAGTGGAGATTAGCGTGCATTGTTGCTAACGTCACGAATGTTTGTATTTATGTGAAATCAATGATGTGAAGAGCATGGGCACAAACTAAATAGACATTGGTGAATAGCGATAGGTAAGTCTAACATCAGCAATATATCTCTCACAGTAACTAGGCCTACCCGTGTAACTACATTAGATACACGAGGTTCTCACATAAATACTTAGCACGTGGTGGGCTGGTGCAGTTTAAATATTACGGGAGGCTGAAAGACGTCACGCTCGGTGCGTGCACGAATACGATATGAAGGGCCCCTTTGAACTGCCGCTACCTGGTAAACTGCTACTAGATTCTTCCTTCTCTTTAAATTTTAAAATAAAGCTGGAGTATATTCAGTCTTTTTCAATCTAAAAAAACACTAGAAAAGCCTAGAAAGCAATGATTCCGTTAACTCTTTTTATTTTTCATCATCGAACGATACATAAAACTTTTTCGAGAAGATTCTGGAACAGAAAATATGTCGTGTCATCATTATTCATCAATATATTTATTTTTTATTTTATTCAAAATTTGCACAAATACACAATAACAATAATATAGCAGTTTCATATAAAAATATTATTTTTTAGTAAATCCTAATGGAAAAAAAACTTCAACATAATTTCAAAGTCAACTCGCAGTATCAACTAAAGCAAGCAAACTAAACAAGCTAACACCCAAAGGACCAGTTTCAAGGAATAACATAATCTCAAGTCATAAGCAATAATAATAGACAAGCAATAAATAAAGTTTTGATGACGAATCCCGTGTTTACGGCGCCCTCGCTCCAAACACAATATAATACTAATCCCCAAACGACTTGGAGATATGTTTACACAACTTATGATACTATAAAGTGGTCTAGTATCTTAAAGAAATGTAATACGTAACGTTATTCTTTGTTCATAAAATTGTTTTACAATTTTCTGATGCTCTTTATTCTTTATTTTCGAGCACAAGTGGGAATAAAAAAAATAATCTTAGGAGATTGCGAATTTTATTGAAATGTCTCATTGGGCTTCAGAAATATTACTTCGTTATATTATAAATAAAAATCAGATTGTATTTAGTATTAATAAGTTATAAAATTAAAACACATAAAGAAAAAAATAATCTCCGTACAAAAATAAACGAAATGATTCACCTAATGAACAAAACACAACACAATTTACCCTCTCCCTATACCATTTTCTTGTACAAAAGGACCAAAAACATTCGCCCATAATTACATATACGGGTAAACACAGAAAGCCATACAAACAGGCTTCGTCTCGCTTCATATCGCAAGACAGGGCCTCCCGGCTGTTACTGAAAAGCGATATTGAAATCCCTGGAGGGCCGTGAGTGCGCCGTCGAAACATTGTTTCAGATTCAGGTGTCAAATTTTCCATTGTCTTGTCAGGAAATATGAAATAAGCTCCGGTAGGCGCGGAGCAAGGGCTGTGTGGGGTAGGTTATGTTTTTGCATTTCGGAGGTTTCAATATTTTCAGTTATTTTGAAAATGGTTATTTTGGTGTGTGTGACCGAGTTATTTATAAATAACTCGGTATATGGATTTTCTTTTAAATAAAAAAAAAACTTACCGCTTACAATTTTTCTATCGCAGTGAATTGAAATCCGTTTCATTTTTTTTCCAATGTTCTTTATTGTTTTTACAAGTAGTTTATTGTAATTCTCAAAATATGAAATAACATCTTTTCAGTTTTATGTTTCTAAAATTCATATTATTTTACTGAACTCAGTGGGATATTATTTCATTTTGAAATATATTATAGTGAAAGTAAATTGAAACAAATATCACATTACTACAAACATTTCGCAAAAGTACGAGACATACGACCCTCCCCGGAGATGTTTAAAAAAGAGAGGCGAGCTCCAAGTCTACAGCTCCTTCAAAATGCCTGCAACGAGTTTTATTTAACGGTTCATTATTCCACAATATTCCGATATCGCACGATATCCGCCTCGAGGCGACAGAAATTACACAAAAATGCAGCTCACAGAATATCTTTGAAACCTCCCTACAGACGTCAAAAAGAGCACTAGGTTTTTGAAAAAAATATCCACCGTCGAGACAAAGACGCACTACACATTCGCGCTCCCCCTCCTCCCACTCAATTGTCCTTACATCTTACATTTCTGCATCATATTCCGTCGCAATGAAAAGTAAAAACATTGCAGATAGAATTGTTTCGCTCTAATTCCAACCTTAAGTTTGATAGTTTAGAACTGAGTTTTCAGCGTGTTGATAATTCAGTAAATTCAGATGCAGGGAAAGACGAGAGTGGCTGAATTGAGGTGGAAGCCAAAGTGCGGAATAAAAGTGACGAGCTAGACTCGAATGGAATAAAGTGAGCGCTGTTGGCGAATTGGCGGCGAGTCGCTTCACTGCTCTGTTGATTGTGCCATCGATTATAACATTCATATTTTATTTGCTAAAGGGAATTTGTGGAGCTGGTCTTCAGATTTGGCATTAATAAGGACTTTTTCCGTGAAATAGCGAATCATAGTGTAACGAAAAAGTGAAATAAAGTGTAGACATAGTGACAAAATAAGATTGTTATTTCACATACAGAGAGAAGTATACATTCGTGTATTCATTTAATTAATCAGGAAATGTTCACTGATGTAAATAAATATTATTGCCGATTTTTCGAGATAGGTCGTTAAAGTAATTATTTTTTTCGTAATCTTGGACATCACTAACCTAATTATGTGAAGGTAATCATGGTGAAAACCTGGACTTATAATCATAATAATAGTTCTAATTCTAAAATCACCAATCGATCTTGCCACCAATCATCAGATCAATACACGTGCCATCTCTATGTAAAAAGAGGCTTTTACTAATATTATAAAGATAAAAAATAAGATATGATTGTTTGTTGAATTGAATAAGCTCCGAAACTACTTAACCGATTTAAAAAATATTTTACTGTTGGGAACCTACACTATTCCTGGCCGACATAGGCTATATTGTAGGCTTTATTTTATTATAAAAAAAATAGGGATCCTTAAGAAATATTACGTAAATGAAGTCGCGAAGAGATTGCTAGATATTTATAACTTCAGTTACGCTCAGCATCTGTTTTGTTACGACAATGAACATGGACACTGATACCAATTTTGCGGTTCCCGCTAGGCCTCCCATCACAATTATAATCAATAGCTCCATGATAAAGCAGAAGGTACATTATGGAACATTTTCTTCTGCTGTTGTTGGGAAAATATATACTATAAATAGCGTTGTAGTAGAGGCTCTAGTTAACATTATGTACAATAATACAAGCGTGCTTAATCACACTATAAGCACACTGAACAGGGATTATAATTGTTAATGCCGTTGTTCCGCTGGTCCTTAATGTACGCGCGCCGCAATCCTCATTACCGGCAATCCGGTTATATTCCGGTGCAATGTGTTCCCGTGAAAATATGAACAATTTGTCCCTAGGCGATTACTGTAATGTTCAACACTATATTCCTATTTGAACAATTGTTGTAACTTTGTAATTGAAATTATTTATTTTAGTTACAGTTTCAAGTTTGTGTTTGCTTTGATATTAATTAGTGAATGATTATTTTATTAAATGGAAATAATTGAGCGACCAACACAAATGAAAATGTTTACTGCCATCTTGGGTCCCGGCAGGACAAAAGTGTTGTCGGTGCGCTTTCGACTTATAAATCATATAATAATAGCTTTAATGTTACTTGATGGAACAACCTGTGTTGTACAAACAAGAACTATTTCAAATAGTCAGGGCAATTCAATCATTCTTAGACAACATCATTTTCTGATCACACTTCTTTCTTCTTTATCGTTTGGGTAGTACGGACTTACGACCCCATACCAGAGTATCAGAGTTTTGAAACCGCCTCAAGGGCCTCTGACATGATTTGAGTCACATCACACTTTAAAATAAGAAGGAATTACATAGCCACAAACACCGCTTAGACTGCGAGCGATCCAAAAAACAAAAACCGATCGCTATTCAAACAAAACATGACACATACGCGAGCACCTAAACACAATGAAACATTAAAATTCCCCACAACAGAATCAGCGCGGCCCAGCGGTAACCAGCCCACTTTATATTCAACGGAATCGATTGCCGCTGTAAAAGACTCTTTGAGTATTGAACAGAATTAGAATTTAAAATATATTGATTCCCTCATGAAATGGTTGGAGCTCCGATGAAATATTAAATGACTCGGTTTTTTTTTCTCCGATTGGCCGCGAGCAGCTGAGGCGGCAGTAAAAACGATACGTGACTCCTTGAACGCCGCCAACTGTTCTACTCTATGGTATTAAGAAGTCGGCTTCATAGTGTCATGTGGATTGTTGTTTAGGGTTTGTTTATAATTTAGTTCACGATAGTGTCTTGCATTTTATGGCAACTTTCCACACAATTAAAATAAGATTGTTATTTTTTTTCATCCAACACGTTAAACGAATAACTTATGCAAATGTAATAAGTTTTATAAATTAAACTCCATTGTGTCGACTACCCAAAATCGTAATCTGAAACACCTACTTTATCATCAAGATACGTCAACTACTAAATACGCCTTTAGATATCACTCTAAGAATGTGAATTGAATTCTTCCATTAGAAAAATAAATCGATTGCTAAAGTATTTTTTAATTAAATCGACGCCACCCCCACACACACAGACGCGCGCTCCTTCCACACACATTTTTCACCGACGATATTCGTCATCGGTACTCCGTGCACACTCCATCACAATTGGTCACGCGTCCCCTTGTTGTGAGTACTGCACAGCAGTATGTGTGAGATTATTATACCAATGGGTAGCTGGGGTAAGCAGAAGCCTTTCTTTTGGTAAAGTACCCATATTATCAGACTACCTCGTTTGATTGAGTAGTCACGGCTAAGTATGGGGTTTGAGGCTAGTTCCTCTGGTTAGCCAACGTGCTATTCGATTTATTCTATTATAAATTCTCAGTAAAGGGTACGCCCCCCATAACATGGGGTTTTAGAACGTAATTGGTTAAATCCGGGAATACTTTCTCCTCTATAACTACCTTATTTATAATTTCATATAAAGCAAAATTATTCACCTAATGACATCCACCTAAAAGCCAAACATTTTAGTCAGACGTTTCCCATAATGAATTAAAAATAAGCCAAATACGCGATAAAGTTTAGGAGCTACATAAGTTATTCAAAGCCACACAGAGCGTAGCGGCAAAGTGTCGGTCTGCAAGGCCTAAGTTCTAAAGTAGTTCCTAAGTTTCTCCTAGCACTAACCCTACCGCTGACTAATAGGTGTTTAGATATAATATGCATGCGGCTAATACCTTAGTGGATACTGTTCCTGCATTCATGTTTCTTTAAAATGGTTAGGTATACCATTTTTTATTTCGTATCTGATATTTAGTATGAGATGGAAGAAGGATGACACCAAGAAAATAGCGGGTCTAACATGGACTCGCACAGCAACAGACAGGACATAATGGAAATCTTCAGAGGAGGCCTGTGTCGGATGACAAGCTGTATCAGATTAACGACCGATGGCCGATATATAATTTGATTTATGTTTATATACTCTTATTATATTGTTTTAGGCATATCACATTTTATATTTTATACTGTAAGAATTAAGGACTACAATAAAGGTTTGTTATATTACTATTATTAATTACGTCCCATTTAGACAAACAATGTGGGACGCTGCACGGTGGACCGACGATTTAAAGAAGGTGGTGGGCAGTGGATGTATACACGCTGCCCAAGACCAGGATAGTTGGCTCTCTTTGGGGGAAGCCTTCGTTCAGCAGTGGACGGGTATAGGCTGATATGATGATGATGATGACGATGATTGACAATTCAGCATGGTCGTCTCCAAATCTGACATTGCAAGTATATCCACACATATTCTTGAGTTATTTATAGCTTTCTAATGCCCCAAATAAAACTGAAAATGGTAATTCATTGTTACTTGTACACCAGCTATCTACGTCTTTACTTTTTTCTTGACTAGGTTTCCTGACAATTACAATCACCTGTAAAATGGCCTAATCAAAAGAAATGCCTCGACTTCGGAACTAATTAAGTTGAGGGATATCCGGCTTAGTCACAATTTAACAGGTCATTAGAAGACTTTACAACAAGATGACATTTCAGATTTTGAAGATAATCGCCAATGAAACACAATAGATTATCGTTAGGTATCTGATTTTCAGTACGCAATTAGTATACGCCATTATTTTATTACTGGCAATTGTCTGCAACTTCGTCCGCGTGGAAGTCAAAGTCACATCCGTTCTTTGGTCTTCGACGCTTTCTTACGCACCGTGTGGTCATATATGTACCTACATTTTCGATTCCCAGGTCTGGCAGTACTATAAATAGGTAGGTACTTTAACTCCAGCCTGTACATTCGGGTGATACAGACCTTATTTAAAACGATTCTGTTGTACAAGTACTAGCATTATTAAAAGCCACTTGTTCCATACACAAACATTGTACATACAGTTGGTACCTGTCTCACTAAACTAGAGAATATTAGTCAGCAGTGAGGTCCGGTACAGTAATTACTCGGCGCGTTAACGAGCGTTTGATTGCGACGTAATGTCGCCGCATCCGACTAGAACCGCACTTTGTTCGCGTCAGAAGCTCTAAGTCTTGGCTGGGGAACTAAGTTGTTGTTGTATGGATGGAGCACTGAATTTTGTATAATGGATACAAGTTTCTCACGTAAAACTTAACGCTTAAGTTAATCTAATAGGGGAGAATATGACAGTGATGACACTTTAAACTCGAACACTAAGATCGTTAATATTTTTCTGCAATATGTCAGTAAAACTATTATTATTCTTCACGCAGGTAATGGACTGTAAAGATTTCTGCAACCATTGATTTCTTCGAAAATAATCGATCGCTTCTATAACTGACTGAATAATATTGTTTTGGACACCATTAAAAACGTCAGTGATTTCGATATTAACGTGAACATCCTTTAGGGCCCCAGTAACTGCCTAGCTAAAAAAGGAATAATAACTAGGTACTAGGATAGCTAACCATCGATTTGAGAAGAAGAATATTGTTTTTCAATCCCAAAAGTCGAGCCCCTACCGGTATTACGCTACTGCCTAACTACGTACCTACATAGTAACATCCCAATTCTTCCAAACTACCAACTACGATACAAAACTCATCACTCTATAGGTAACGAACGCACGGCCCCGCGTATAAACAACATGAATATTTTAGGGACTGTATCAAAGTGGCCGATAAACGTCGGGATCCAATATCGGGCCAAACAAAGGCTTACAAGAGTTTAGGGCACGCCCAGTGCACTGCATATTCAACGGGGCTAGAGTCAACATGTTAGCACGGGAGCTGGATTCTCTGGACAACCGAATGGTCTGTGGAACATTTTAGTGGTAGTAAAACTATTTATGAAGGAGTTCGTCTGGAAAAGTCTTGCCGCTAGGTAGAGTTGCGACATCTACATTCAATGTGGCTGTTGCAACGCTAAGGCAAATAAATCATTTCACCCTTTTTTCTACACTTGACTAGTTACCTATCAGAACTAATAAAAAAAAGAAAACTAGTTTGGTCCTTTGTTACGGATAGGGTTTTCGGTGTAGAGGACTTACAAAATTGCTCAATTAAAATAGCCAACAAGAAAGAATTAGAAAAAAAAAATACCTAGAGCCAGACTAAAATCTTTAATAAAATGATAAATAACTTCTGAATTACTAATGAATAAAGCGTAAAAAGTAGAATAGAATATAAAAAGCAAAACTAGACTATGTAAACCACATTGCCTAGTTTAAAATTTGTTTCCTAACTTTCTTAGTGTTCCGATGTTTTAGTAATTCTGTTACAAGTTGGTTTCTCTAAACGACGATACTCGAAGACACTAATCTAGAAACAAAAGAACATAAACTCAGTCAGCTGTTTCCTATCCACAGTTGAGTCAAGTAACTGAAATTAATGATGTCCGTAAATAGCGGAGACCTCCACTGCTTACATAGTTTTGCGGCTAAAGCATCAGTAGCTGAGTAACTAAAATTTATCAGTGTTAGTCATCGAAAATCATTAAATATACTTCAATGAATGATAGAATTAAACGGGTTAGTTTAACAAAGTTTTGACAGGTAATTTACCCAATTCAAAAAAATCAAGTGATTGACTGATTCATAGACCAGATAGCCATTAGTAACAATGACACTTGATCGTTAATTGAAACCATATGTATCGACGTACTTATAATGCAGCAAGCCTTGAAGGTCAATTCTACCAACAAACAATGCTCAAATTGTTGTCGCGATCTCATTTCAGTGATAATAAATGTCAATAAATGTAGGTAAACTACAGGCATTTTTGACAGATGGCTCTGAACATTTGATAGGTATTTAAGACTGAAATTAGATTGTGATCGCGCGAATTGCCTCAGATGAGTTTCGGCTTGCAGCGCTGCCATCGCTGAACAAAAATTCAATCATATTTTACAGTGATAACTCTGCCCGTCCTTTCCCTAATGTGGCAGGAAAGCTTGCTGCACTTTCCAAAATTCAAAATCCTATTTAAAAATCCACTTGCCTGTACGCCCAGCTCCCGGTCTACGTCCACGCATCGCTGCCCCGTGACCAATATGTGAGCGTAGTCCCATATACCTTGCATTTGCATACTTTACACGCACTCATTAAACACTGCCATATTGTTATTTATTGGAATTTTAATCAGTATGCTCATTAATAACGTTTTATCAGGAAATATCCTGCATTACTGATCAGGACCACATTCTATGAGCTAATAATGAAGCTTTAGGGTATTTTTATTTATTGATGTTATTAATTGCTTGTTCCATACAAACTGGACGCTTGAATGGAACCAAATAACACGAAAACACACTTCTATAAAATCATTAAATATTTAGTTTATATCAAATATGACTTGTTTCTTACTTTTATTCCTTGAATTTATTTAAGCCTCTCCTAAAAATAAGTAGTTACATTGGGTACACGTGCAGAGATGGTTAGGTGAGATACAACACTGGGTTTTCCTTATTTTGAATAAATTTGAAAACAAGAGGAAAAATCCTCAAATGCTTTTCCTTAGTTCAGAAAAACGACATCATTGTTCATAAAAAATATTTTATATTTCTTTTACAAATACTCGTATAATACAACAAATCATCTTCTCGCCTGTTTTATTCCATTATTGTATATTCTGTGGATACAAATAGGTATGTATACAATTAAACAAATACTTGCACCAGGTAGTTGAGCGTCTTTCCTTTCTCGCTCTTTAGCCGAACGTTCACGAAGGACGAGCCGACGCCTCCCGCGGTGATGGTCGGCTGGGCTTTCGACTTTTCTATATCAATTGCTGATATGCCCTGTAATAAAGTCACAGTCAAATTAATAATTTCAATTAGGCCAATTAAAAGGTACTTCTGAACGTCATGCACAGGAGAAAAAATATTTAATCTAGTAATCCAAAACGTAATTTCGTATCGGCAAGAAACTTCATACATACTCGCCGAATTAATGTTTTACAATATTTGCATACGGAATCATATAGGATTACACGGGAATGCAATGTACATTGCATAAAAAGTGCAATAGGTACAAATAAGGCCCTTAATATTTTAACCAACAATTAAATAGTGTGTGAGGCAATAATATCGATTGATATAAATACGAGAATGTATGTATTCGATGCAAATTACATGGTGTAACTCTATGTAAATGATATGTGAAATAATTTGGAGCAGGAAAATTATCGACAGATCATATTGTATTATTAACTATTATTTTAATTAGCTTGAGTATGTATTTTGTTTTTGAATACGTTTTTTAATATTTTTATATTTTGTTGAATTTCTGTATGGCTGTATGGATATATCTATTTGTCTGTTAATGAATTAAATTGATAGAACGGATTTGGTTTAAATACTCGTATATACATAATGATCACTAGCTATATATGTACACCCCATGGTTTCACCTGCGTCAGTTACGTCTTTGTTTACTGCCCCGCCTCTATGGGTCGTATCGACTTGTTATATAGTCTATAACCTTCCTCAATGAACTATCAATAGAAGTAAAAGGTTGTTTTTAAATAGGACCAGAAGTTTCTGAGATTAACGCATTTAAACAAATTCTTCGGCCTTATTGTATTAGTATAGATTCGGATTTCATTCGCAGGTGATTCTCTTGTTTTTGAACATCATCATCATCATTTATAGTACATAATAATGAAAGCAGCTCACCTTAATAATCCTAGTATTATTAGAATTGTAGAATACGTTCTTGATCCTTGTAGAAAAAGGTATAGAGCTCAATTTCACAGTTTCCTGGTAACCCAAGGACGCGTTGGCAGTAGACCCCAGCTGCAAGTCATCAGCGCTGTACAGGGCTACGCATAACACACACACCAACAACGCATTTGAAATCAAAGACATTTTGTCTAATAATATAACGACTAGTTCAAACAAATATTACTTCGACTATGTTCATGAACATTTTTCTGTAGAATTTATATTTTCTTTCTATGGTGCACTTGAGATAAAATGATAATGATAAAGCCGTGAATCATTTTATCTAGACGTTGATAAGGGCTATCGATTGGTGACTGATAGTAACTTAGTCAGTGATAATAACAAGCGGTGCAATGATTCATGTAATTGTAAAAGTTTAAAATGAATAAAATTGGTACTAAAAAAACTTTTTTTTTAGTACCAATTTAGTGTGTTAGTAAGCAAGAATCTTATAATTTTATTATGTTAGCAAAGCTTACGTTAGTAAGAATTTCTTCTATATCGTGGGTCCGTTTACAAACATATAAACTCGTATACCTACCCAAATAGCCAGACTCGGAACAACTATCTGTAAGCCATATTTGTTTAGTGCAGGAATCGAACCGGCGACACGCAGCGAAGCAGTCAGTCGCTTAGCCACTCCGCCGACCGTGTCGTCATCACGTCAATATTATCGTAATATAATAATTATAATGTCACAAATTATCGGTGAAGTACCTCCCTCCTATGATATTCTGGATGCAGATAGAACTCGCCCGCACTCTAAATAAAATAAAATCTAATGTAAGAAAAAAAAAAATTTCATTGATTACTAAAATTATAAACATGTATACATTTATGTATGGAATGTTTTGACGCAGAATGTGAATAGTGTTATTGTACAATGTCCAGCCAGACAGCGCTCCTTTATTTGACATTGGTTGTTCCCTTGCCCTTCAAGTACCACGGTTGCGATAGTTGTTTGTTGGTATCATTTCGAATGGGATTTCCCGTGATTTTATTGTGCCTGTAAATGTTTTGTGTAGGTAACATGAGTTTTTTCCACAAACTCTCAATAGTTACTGAGAAATATTTACACAAATAATTCCGCTCTAGTGGATAAATAGATACTTTTGTGTTACATTGTGTTGGCGAAAAGTGCACACAAAATAACAGTTATATTATACGCCTTTTAAAACAATTTAGTAAAAAACAACTGAAATAACTTTTAAGTTTTTGTTAACAAAAATGAAACCATTTGTTTCTAAAATAAGCTCAAAAAACTAGTTTTCAACCTTAAAATATCACTTAGCAGTTGAACATGAGAAAGTGATTCAACGCACCCAATTCGTTGGGCACTACGGCTTTATCAAAAGTTGGACACATTAGTACCAGATGTGGGCGATGTGAAACGACTTCAACTTATTTTTTATCCAGTTCGCATTTGAGGGTTATGATGCCATCTATTACTAGTCGCCCTTTATCGTCAGCTGAGATTCCGCTTTTTCTTCTTTTAATTTTTTGTGTTAATTGATTGAAATTTTGTGGTTTTGAGGATTGGGTACTATTGAACTTTTTTGTATACTTTTATTAAGCTATCAAAACGCAATTGCCCCGATTTTCCTTGTAGATTGTGCTGTGACAATTGACTAACTATTTGTTGATATAATTTCTGTATGGAACCTAGAACTATTTATCAATTTCGAAGTAACTAAAATCTATCTTAACCAATTAACTGTAGTTAATTAAAAATTAATTGAAGATGTTGTTTCTTGGAATTATTAGTTAATGGCATGGTTAAATACACCCGGGTTGGCAGTGCGTTTGCTCCATATTCATGAACTGAAAATATGATGGTTATCACTTTCCTCAGGGCGATGCAGAAAGTGATGATAAAAAATTACAAAAGCCGAGTCATCTCCTTGAAACGTCACGTAAGTGAGATATTATTCATTCGTTGATAGTGTCCATCATCGTAAGAGTTACTGAATTATTTTTCTTAAGTACGTATGTACGAAAATCCCTGGTGATGATTCACATTTTTCTTGAAGATGTTGAATGACATAAAGGGAATATGAAACAAATTTTTGCTGGTAAGATTAAAAAATATTTTTTACAACTGCATTCAATAACTACAATATAATATTTTTATTAAAAACCCTTTTTTACCCGCGACTTCGTCCGCATAATTATCGGTTATCGCGGACGCAGTTGAAGTCGCTGAATAAAAAGTAGCCTATGTCCTTTCTTGGGGATCAAACTAATCCCATACCAAACTACATCAATATCGGTTCAGTTTCTTAGTTTTAAATTTTTCTTTGAAACCGATAGATGTATGTCTTCGATTGAAACTTAATTAATGAACTGTTTAATCTGTTTTTTGAATTAAATTACATTTGAAAACATCCATCGGTTTCTAAGAATACTTCAACTATATTATACGACGACCCTGCATACCTTTATCTTTTGTTGATTGAACACATGAGTAATTAAAGTAAATAGTTAAAAAAAAACTACAATTTAATCGAAAAGAAACCCGCGCGAAAGTTCACGTTCAAGTCACGCGTATCGCGAATGAAACCCATAAGTTGTTGTAACTTGTGCGATTGACTTTGACAAAACAATGACAAATATAACTTCGTGTTATTATCGTTTATTTATGGGCCCCGGTGTGCTGCTGTCGTGATGTATGGCTTTGATAACGTTTTGTGAAGTTCACGGGCGAAATGGTATTTTTGATGTGATTATAATTTGGTATTGACCTTCAAGGGGGATAGATAGACAGTGAAATGATAAAGAAAAGAGGAGATCACGCATATAATCCCCGATGGGTTAGGCAGAGGTGTACTTATTAGTACTGGGTGTGCATTTCGCCAGTTACATAATATGTTTAAGTTCCATCTAATCAGGGGCGAGCTTATTTTCATCAACCGGGCACAAATCCAGACTCCGAGCCTGCTTCTGAGAAATTCCTGATGGAAAAATCCAAAAATACTTTGCCCGACCTGGGAAACGACCCCAACAACTCATGCTCAGCAGTCGCGCTTTGCGACCTCTGGACTAACGAGGCAGTCCAGAATAAGGTCTTACATAGAAAACAAATTTTCTAGTCGTTTTAATACCGTCTTTGTTTTCATTGACAACTTTATAATAGGTATCGACTAAAGACCACGTAAAATTGCATTTAATATTGATATAATTAATGTCAAGTTAGCAAAAAGATGCAATAATCACAAGAACTCCTTCAATTGGCGATACTTAATCATGTAATAAAAAGTATGGCTGATGCACCGTGGATCCAATTTTTTCCTGTAGATTTATAGGTAGCTATAGGTACAACTTTTTCTAAAACATTTGATTTGAATCTAAACAATAAGAAAATAAATTTTCATCATCATTTCAATACCACAGCCGTATATTCAAATAGTAACGCGTGTGGTGTACACCGGGCAGCGCAGTGTGGTCATTACTTTTATTTTACGACGTGATAACACCGCATACTTGTTTGTAACACAACTTTTGGGTACGCTGTACGCTTTAAGCCATACTGTAGGGGAAATTAAGTTTCATGGTTTATTCGCGAGGCTGTTTTACACGAATGTTTATTATGAGTATTAAATACTTACATAAGTTTAAATTAATTTAACGTTTGATAATTTTACTAAGCTCTCTATTAAAGAGGATATTCGGGAAAATAGCGAACTCGCTGTAGTAGACTTGATAGAATGGGGTAATCGTTACTTAAGTACACCTCCTAAATTCAAAAAGATTAATCAATATGTCGCCAATCTAAGGAAGGATTAGCTTTTTTTGAGAATATAATATTATGAAACTACATTATTATTATCCTGTTTGGTAAAATAAAAAGAGTAAATGTATATGAAAATCAACCATTCATACAATATCAAAGCAGAATTTTATTTTATCTTCCAAACCTTTATCTTGCCTAAAAACATGATCCTTACATTATCTCAAAACAGTTGTTTCAAAGGAGGTACATAGGGAACCACCAAAATGGGCCGCCGAAGAATTATACCGTTATCATATAAATAAGGATTTAAAGCCTTCGCGCCAGCCCCCGCGGGGCGAGGGGTGTGAGGGGTCGGGGGGGGGGCAAAGCTCACGGCATTATTTACCTGCAATTTGTTTTGTTTTTATTGCCTCCTAAGATCTTGTTTATATCTAGAGTTTAGGCTGAAGTGGTAGCTTGAGTATTCAAAGTTTATAAAGAACTGTGTTCTGACTAAGAGCTGGACGCACCTTCTTTTCGGGTAGGCTTTGTAGTCTAGTCATATTTGGTCACGTAATTTTGAGTTAATTTTTTTTTTTAAATTAATTTATTTCACGGGAATCTAAATATGTCTAGACTTCTATTGTATACACTGTCGGTAAATTCCCATAATGATCGTGGTAGGTAACTGGTAGCATAATATATTTCTGCAAAACTGAAATATCTAACATAATCGTTAAAACTAAGCCTTCTATAACATTTTTTTTTTTTTATCCGCTTAGTTACATTATCTGCACAGCTATCCGACTGTCGTATTCAAGACTTATATATCCTCGTTATGACTGTTATTGTGTCATCAACGTACTTTAAATTTTCATCCAGCTAAATGCATATGTGGACAGGTGGATATGAATTTGTCCTGTACTTTGAAAACTTCATAAAGGAACACCCTTAAAATAACTTCAAATTATCCACTCTCTTTACACTTACCGATGTTTCCCACACTTAGAAGGTACTTGTGAATATAATGACAATTCATTGCGGGGCCAAACACCGGGGCGTGTCGGGAGGGCGAAACAAAAACATGAAGTAATCGCTAAGTTGGGCTCATTCGCGCGACGCCTGAGTTCCGCATAATTAAATAGTGATTAAGGCGCCTGTTCAGTGTTCAGACTAGAGGATTGGGTGCGAAGATATTCATGATATAATTAATAGGTACCTGATTAAAATGGAATTTAATTCTATTGGGACAAGAGAAACAAATTCCTCTGAATTTGAGCCAATAGCATAAAATCTTCGGGACTCAATAAGCTATGGCTAAAAAACTTTCACTTGTAACCTTCAAATATCTACCAAAGAGTTTCATGTTTGACCATTTTTTCTTTCTTTCATTCAGATCATAGGATTGTAATACCAGAATAACCAGCGAAGGCAAAATCACCACGCTTACACAAGACGGATTAACGATTCTAGACATAGGTAGGTATATTGATTGGAAGTCCCGGTTTTCTCGCGATATTTTCCTTCATCGATGTCAGAAGATAGTACTCAATAACTATCGTAATGTGAACACCCAGCGCCAAGTACACGGTGACTCGATGAATGATTTGCGGCGTCTGCTCACGCACAGCCCGAGCTCGCGTTAACCTTATTAATTACTTGCAACACCTTCCGACACTTGGCTGATTTGAAACGGTTTGCCTTGAATTTGATAAGGTCAGGCGCTTGATTGACTTAATCATTTTGTTTTGTTTATATTTCCTGTTTAATAATAATTTATATTGAATTTTGTCTGTTGTATTGTAGTCAAGGTACGCGAGCTTTATCGTATCTAGCTTAACTGATAATATTAATATTTTTTAGATGGTAAAAATCATCAAATTACTCCTTCCGCCCTGGGTGGGGCGAAGGGACTGTCAGACTTCTACTGACTAAAAAACCACCCTGTTCCTTCTGTTGCCCTTTACGTTCCGGGGCCACGGTATCCTGTTAAGACGTCCCGCAACCCCGGCAGGCCACCATGCTCAGCTAACATCAAATTAACATCTCTCACTTTCCATATCGTTACTTACAGTACTACCCATCAGCCGAGTGTCATCAAAATGGTTGATACTACATTCCCACGATCTAACAATGACACGAGAGTGACCAACAAGAGCCCCTGACATCCAAAAGCAATACAAGCATATAAACCCCAACTATTTAGGCGGCCACTCTCATGTCGAGTGAGGACTCTTCACTGAAGGACTCCACGTTTAAGATGACTCGATTGTTCTACTGCAAGTTGTTGCGATATTTTAAAATATAATTTATATTTTTCATGTTTTAATAAATCATTTTGTTTTTCAGCCATCTTTAATGCTCATGAGTTCCGTTCTATTTCAATTGTGTTATTATTTACTGACAGTATATAACTAAATGCACTTATTATTAAACAGAGAGCGTCGCGCAAACCGTTTTTCGACTGACCTTTTTTTACATTTATGTAGGTTGAATAACTGAAAAGCTGGCTCACAAAAAAAAAAGGTTATAGTAGTAATGAGACATCACTAACGATTGACATGCTTTTAAGAGCTGTCAACACACGCCATAGATTTTGGGTAGCAATAATAAACTGTGACGTCATTGAGTCGCCAATTTAATTGACTATAAAAATATTTATTGAATTTAAAGCAAAAAAGAAACTTGTAACAGTTAATTGCATATTAATTCGATTTTCAGAGCTAAAAAAAAGTACTTTTTTTTTCGGGACAAGCCCACCACAATTTCAGAACCGCTGCAACTCCTGAAAGCCAGATTCAACAGTGTCGACCAATACAAAAGCACCGAGGCAATGAAGATCAACAAGTCCCGGAAAAACGATTCAACTGTCTTGGATTATTTTTATGTTTTTTTAAAGTTGTTTCTGAGAAATTGGCAATACGGCAATAGGCTCGCCCTCTATTATATGGGACTAAAAACATAACTGGCAAAATGTGGGTGTACTAATGGGTACACCTCTGCTTAACCCTTCGGGGATTACAGGCGTATATATATATGTATATATATATATGTATATATATATATATAAATATGTATGTTTCTTGAAATTATTGGTTAATGGTGTCAATGATTTTGAAGATGACTTCCCAAAAAAATACTGATCCGTAGGTGCCATTTGTGAATGTTAAGTAACAAATTATTCCACTAGTGGCACCTGCCATTAATAACGATAGGTGCCGTATATGGAATACCTCAGGTGCTATTTATGCGGGTGCCCAATGTGGAATACATCGTATCAACTACCCAATTGTTACTAAACGTTTTTCAAGAGAGTCAAACAAATGAAAGCACCTAAGTCTACAAAGGTATACAAAGGTAAACGCCATCTGTTTAGGCGAAACTTGTCGACTCAAGTAGAGGGCCCTTGAAACGAGGGGACAAGGAGCCGCTCAGCCAGCCTCTTCATTGTTGCGCCTGATCGATACTACTTGTACGCTATGGTATGGAAATGAGGTGAGAAGCTGAATTTATGATGGTTCAGCGGTCGGTAGGTTTATTGTGATAGAACTGATATTATTGTTTGAGTAGGGGCGTTACAATTTATATGTAGTTGGAAGTAGCAGTATTTGTACAAAATTTAAAACCCCTACATTATTTCTGTGGGTCTTTCAATTATGGTTTTTTTTTTCATTGAGAATTTCTCATGAAGTGCCTCTACCTCGGGGGAGGGGTGTATCGAACTCCTGCCGACTGAAACCTCACGATATTCTTGTAACTATCTTATGCCAGGACACGGGGGTCGCTCTAAACATTCTTTCGCACCCCGTTTAATGATGGCTGAACGTTTGAAATTTACCTAACCATTTACCATAACTACATACTTAAGCCATGTTCACTAAGATTTAACCAACCGGTTACATACTTAAACAGTACGCAAAACTACAATTGTATATGTAACCATTTGACTTAATGTTAATGAACAGGCCTTAGTTAGTAAAATGATCACAGTTTCAAGACTGTACATTAGAGAATATTGCTGTGTATCCTCTATACTCGTCCCGTCTAATATCTTCATAAGCTAAACAAGACAGTTCACAGCAACAAGAACACGATACCATGACAGAAGGAGACAGTTTCAGAAACAATCCAACAAACTTTATCAGTTAAGTAAACTAGGACGGCAGCCTTGAAATAAAATAAATTGTACCTTGTAATTCCTTCCTTGATGTGGAATGAAAGAAAAATATCCACAGTATCAGCTTATCGTGCTCGCTAGTGTAGAGTTAGCGAACGAAATGGGTTATTTAATAGGGTTCAAGTGCGATAAGGCGGCGACCTAGCGTTAGTTATGCACTGCGAGCTCCTTAAACCTGCTGCCGTGCTGGAATGACTACCATTTTTATTTGCTGCTACACCCGACACCTTGGGTAGTTTTAAATTTACCTTTTAAGGATCTACCTAACTTTTTGTAAAAGAATCCAATCATGGTTTTTATCTGAACTAGCCGTATAATATATGGTAACATTTAGAATAAATAAATTCTTAATCATAAGACTAATCACGACTTTGATTCGAAATTACAAACTTGTTGATAAAAATCAACTAGGTATTACCGTCAAACCTTCTAGAATAGTTAACAGGTTAATATTATACTATGGTCACGTAATTTTTTCACGAACTCTCTTCAGCTGAAACTCAATGGAAAAGTACAATCTGCCAATCACTCAAAGAAGAAAAAACTCCACTCCAGGTAAATTAAGAGAACAGTTATCGAGTAACTTAATACAAGGACGGAATGAGCACAAAATAAAATCACCGAGATCCCCTCCAGATAGAACGGTAAACAAGACGGCTTATTAAAAAAAAGCGGACAGCCAGGTAAACGAGTAAATGCTTGATAAGTATCTTGTTTGAGACAAAGAAGGAGGGAACAAAAGAGGCGTATCGTTGTTTTTCAATTTCACGAGAGCGTGAAGACGAGGTGCTGTAGGCAGAGTTAGCTTCTGAGGCAGGACAATAGGATACTAGGATTAAGCCTAATGAAAACAAGGAAATTGATTAAGTTGTGAAGTTAATGTGCGCTTATGTTTTAGATTCAATGTCTGGTCGTAACGTAATGCTAACTCTGATTGTAGTAGACGAGTCAGGCACAAAAACAAACAGAGCTCTTTGTCTTCTGACACATTAGGCCTACAATATTTGAGATTATCTACAATTTTATGAGGTACGCTTAAAAGTACACTAAGAAGAATAAATAAACAAACTAAAAAAAAATAAGTATTTCATAAAATGTAAACTGAAATCTTATACTTCTGCCTTCCTCTATTTCGCCAATCACACTACAAACACAATACCTACTACAACAGTAACAAAAAAGCAACATGCCGCAGCGTATAAAATAGCAGTGTAACCGCTGACAATGTCACCCCACGTAGTGTGCGGTCGGGCCACAATGCGGCTGTCGGCTGCAGGGCGCGCGTCTTTAAAACAATAATACCTTTAGAGAACTGATTGTCTACGCCGGACGTTTTAGCCAAATGATATTGTTGGGCTTTTAGTTTGTTTGTTTTGTATGTTTATTTTCTTTTGTTTTCTAGATTTACGCTACATGGAAAAGATACTTTTGCTTGTGTATTGTATGTGACAAGAAAATAAATGCGTTATAAATGGACCCATTTATAAACTAGTTTGAAACATGTCTACAAAATGTTGTAATTATACTTAAAGGAGCAAACAATATCTTAACACCAGACGTACTTACACAATTACAGAACATCGCTTAAACTGGATAGACGGTGTCCAAACTAGCAGCCTGTGTAACTTAACGAGAAAACACTAGTCGTAGTCCAAACGTTCGCAATGGAAACTGTAATAAAACTCGCACAGCGGAGCGAACCGCAATGAATAATTCGTTACATATTTGATGTTTATACAAAAAGAGGGGAGAGACTGTCAGTTTGACAAACGCCGTCTCAGGTGTCGCTTGTGTGCTCCAATCATGGAATGGAAATTATTCCCGACCCTACTCCCGAGCTGAATCGAAGCTACTCATTACAGCCACAGTCTAGAAAATCCTCAAACAGTTTTTTCGTATTTGACAAATTCGAGAATCTGAATGTTGAAACATTTTTAGTCTGTACCATAATGGTGATCGTAGCAACTTTTGCGTTTAGTTGTTAAACAAATCAGTAGGGATGACGAAACAAATCCCACAATTTGTATTTTCGCTTTCGCATTGTTCGTCGTTCGGTTGTTTTTGTTGAATCTGCTGATTGACGACCCTGACGAGTTGGGATTGCTCTGTCGTTCAACTTGTTGTAGGCTTTTTATAGCTCTGTCTGGCCAGAAAGTTGCGTTGGTTTAATTGTAATGGTTGCATTGCTTACGTTTAGATACACATTCTATAAATCAAACGTGGATTATTGTTTTTATATTGACTAAGTGTTATTTTCTGAATATTGCGCAGATCAGACCAAGAAGTGGTTGGGATATACGCATGATAGATGCGCACCGTAAGAGCTGGTTTGAGGTGGCATAAGAAAGGAATACTTGGAAAGACTTGGAAGAGGCCTGTACCCAGCAGTGGGACATTACAATATAAAAAAGCAATATATATATATATATATATATATATATATATATATATATATATATATATATATATATATATATAATTATTATTTTTTCGATATAGGTATTTTATTCAGATAGCGTGAGTGCTTTCCCATTCGTTCTGTTTACTTCAAGGATGAGTCCACACCGCTGTATTACGCCATGTTTTACGATGTTGAGCCAGTCCAATCCATTGCTACGTTGAGATATTTACAGCGGCTTCTGACCAATGTATTGGTAGACGAAAGTCGTAGTTTTGTTGATCGGGTGTTCGTGACTTGGTTACTCCTAGCTATGTAACCAGACTGGTTGCCTCGAGTTAAGCTCATATAAAATGTTTATTTTTATTCCCAAGCTGTAAGCCAATTAATTGGATAGTTAATAAGGCTCCTAGAGTATTGGAAACAATGTTTTGAAATAGCAACAAAATCAGTAAAGAAGTAGACGAAAAAAAGGAAAAGTATAAACTGCCTGACCTCTCCAGCTTAATATATAATTAGTCAGTACGGTGGCATTAAAAATGAAACCAGTACCTATATCTTTTATTACTTCATCTCAGTACGTACTTAAAACCAACATAAAGTTTTACATCATAATCAAAACCGAAATTAACAAAGTCTTGAATTCAAATAAAGCCGAAAGGGTTCCCGAACGGCTGCCGAACCGCGGCCGTTACGACAATCGGCAAGTTATTTAGCAACAGAGGCACATAAAGAGATGTAAATGACCGAAGAAGTAACAAATACCGATACAGTCGATGTGGGAGGAGTAGGGGCTGTGGTACACTTGAAGCGATAATGCGCGTTATATGCTGGTTATTTTTATCTGTAACTATAGAATTTATCCTGCATCAATGGTACGCTTACAGATATACGTATGCGCTCACGTTTAGAGCGGGTCAAACTAGTTTTGTTTTGTTTGTGAGGGGTTTGCTCCAAACGATAGAAAGATAAGATCCTCATGCACAAGTTCGCACACATTCTTTACGTGTTTCTAAATTAAAAATATACATATTTTTATATTTTATCTGTTTTTTTTTTGTTTATTTGTATTTTTTTTTTGTTATCTATTTATAATTAAATATTAAATTACCAGAATGAATTAATCAATACTACTAGAGGAGGCGTTTTGTTTATGTGATTGTAAACAAAATGTCTCCAATAAAACATTATGTATAAACTATTACAGAAGGCCCGGTGACTTCTTTAAAAAAAGACATAGTTTAGGCACCAGTCTTGTACAAATTATATACAAAATTGTATTTGTAGACTAATTTAAGTTCATAACTTTGTGGCAAGAAGTTGATACTGGACCAACACGTCGATATGTATCATGAAACTAAACAAATCTAAGTAGTAGATTGATAGTGACTTGGGTATTTCAAAATCAAATCAAATCAAATAAAATTTATTTCTGCATCAAAAAGTTACCATATTTCCAGACACAACTAATCTAAAAAAACTTTTTATCTTATATAATATATTTAACATTTTTTCTTAGGTTAGATTTTTAGTTGCTTTGAAATCAATCAAGTTGCTTTGAAGTCAGTCAATTAAGTTGGAAAAATTGTGTCGTCAAACTTTACTTTTGTTATAAAAAGTAACCTATATTAATTGATTAGTAGTGTCAAATACCCAATTATGTTGAAACCAATCTCTATAAGATAGGCTATTTTAAGGTCAATATTTCAGAGCTTTTCCTATTTAAATATCCTCCATCCATATTCGGTTGTATCTCTCTCGTCATCCTTCACGACATCCATCTATCGATACAGTTATATTCGTGAGCTCTTGGCATTTAATCGACTGGAGTGCTCGCCTTCGCGACGTGACAGCTATTTGTCCAACTTTCTCCAAATGTACGTATATTTTAGATTGTTTTAGGTAACTATTTCTTTTTGGCTAAAAATATTTTAGTTTAGCGATATTATTTGAACTATTTTGTACAATACGCTGGGTTTTTATGTAGTTTGTGAAAGTTAAATTAGATATTTCAATTTAAAGTTTGTTTAAGCAGCTTGAACAAGGAACTCTGTTGTTTACAAAGTGCAGCGTCAGCGCTATACTATGGAGCTCGGTGGGCGACAAACTTTAACTCTACAGACTCCCCGAGAGTATCCGCTCAATAATAAATGAGACGACCCAACTTCACGCCTGTACCAACACTCTAGCTCTCCCATGAAAAACTTCGAAATGATCCCATCTGAAAACTTCGGCCAAACTAAAAACAACTTTAAAATTGACTTCATAGAGCTTAATTTTAATTACTGTTGTCGTAAAGGCCGGTGTACACGTTTCCCTGAATTAGACATGTGTGTTAAAAGCTTAATGCATTTAATAGGTAAGTAACGTTGCATATCTAGTTGGTATAATGTTTTAGCTTCGACAATGTGTTTATGTGATTAAAATCTTTGAGAAAGTACACTTTATACGCAATTTTTTTTACTGAACTATAATAATGAGGTACCTATTAAAGCGCAAATCTACAAAATAAGACAATTCGTATTAGCGTAGTCATAAATTATGAAAACCCTGCTTTATTTCGTACAAGCAAAACAATAAAAAAAAAGTACATTTTAAATCCTGAAAACCAAAATCTCCACCAACAAAACCGAGGTTTAGCGCTGGTCCTGCAAGAGAAAATAAAACAGAGAAGGTTTATTTCTAACAAACTCTGATTTGCCATGTTTATCTTTTCTCTGCATCATCATAAGTTGTGGTAGAAACTCTTGAGGCATTATCTCCCAATTTCTCAAAACAAAAATTACTGTATAAATATTGACAAACGCTCGTGGTGTGAAAGGTTGATTGAATTATTAATTTCAGGTAACAAAAACTCATCAAACATAATAAAAATAAATTAAAAACGACAGCACGCGAAGTGACGACGTCGTGTTGCGCTGCGAGGCGTCTCATAGCCTTCCACGAAATGCCAAAATTTTAAAAAATAATTTTAAAAAAATACACCCTTCGGCCAAAAGTCTTCCTTGAGGAAAGTCTTCACATGATGAGTCTAGTATTACCAACAACTAATAATAGTTAGCTTACGCGTGTTTGATATTAATTCGCCAATTTATTTTTCGTTACAAAAACCAGGTATTTTCAGACAGTTTTACCGACAGCTCTTTTTGTGCAAAAGTTAAATGAATGAAAAAACAATTGAATACACTCTTTGAAAACGCCCAAAACTGTATATATTCTCAGAAGTGGACCTTTGTGTGTACATACTCCATGTAACATCGTTCAAAAAAGGCCTCGCAAGGCCTGGGCTAACCACGTGTCTGTGGCCTGCTATATTGCTCTTTTGATGTGAGGCCAGCGCTTCAGTTTCCACCGTTGAATTTCTCCTTTCATAATTATTCAGTGGATCCCCGTTATAAGTCGGCTTGCTAATTAGAAGGCTAGTTGTAATTTTATGTTCCACTAGCTTTTCACTGCGTCTGTTGGGATGCTAGGAGTTCCGACTGGAAATATTGTAAGGATACTTTCGTGCACGCTTTCCTGTTTATAATTTTTGCATTAATTAAGATGTTAGTAATTTTTAAGGCAATTATTGTGTCGATTCCGAGGAATATAATAGTAACATCTGTATTGAAAACAATGTTCTTATTTTATTGAGACCAGTTATGAGAACAATCTGCGGATATATGGTATGCTTTTTTAATAAATCTCCCAACTCCATCTATTTCAAATCATCACAATATTCTTTCGTTTCCAAAACGCGTGTAAAATTGCATCGGACGACAAAAAGTGGATCAAAAAATGGTCACGCCCTTATAGACAGGTGAGGGTGAAAAAACCGTTTGAAAAATTACCGCTCAATAAATATTATATATAAATGAATCTCCATAAATAAATAAATAAGATCTATTGCACAATAAGACTCGATAAGCCTCAGGACTAACACATTTATTATGGTAACCACATTTGTAAACTTTTAATTGGTGGCTCACATGACGCGAGTGTACCCTGACTTATACGGATTTATGATGCTACATATTAGCAACTAATTAAGTAGGTGGTTGTTATAAGCATATAGCGACATGATTATTATTACATCACCAGTTTTTTTAAATTCTTTAGTAAAGGCTTATATTTTTGCTGCTGGTTTCGAATCAAGTCCGAACACAGGGTACGGCACGGTATTATACATTAGTTTAATTATATTTAGGGATAAATAAAATAAAGACAATAGTGCCGATTCCCTTGTTCACAAACTAGACTAAATTTAGAGAATTGACATCTCTAACTAACATACAGCGAACGGATAGGACGGTAACATTCCGTGACATTAAAGAACTAAGTTAGCGATGTCAAATTAGTTTTGCCTTGAACTTTTCCGTATTTTTAATCCACACTTTTTAAGATGTCAACTATAATTTTGTATGGATGTGTCAGATTGACTAAATTTGACAGCTCTTATTTACACTAGTCTCTTTCTTGTTTTATTGGACAGAAAAAGATGGAAATAGTCTAATTTTAGTTTTGTTTGTGACCAAGAGAATCGGCACCAATGTCATCGCATTAAGACAGACAGATGTAACAGTTTAAGAAGACGCCTGTTGCCACCACAAAGAACCGTGCCGAGAAAAGCATCAAAAAGAGTGTGGGTCGATATTTTTAATGGTTTATCCAGGACAAAAGGAAAAGGCTAGGCAGATGATGAGTTATCCAGGACAAAATAATAGGATAAATAATAAAAGATCAACGAGGAAATGCAATGAAATAATCGTAACACAATAAGCGCAGTCCCACAGAACAAGCTAACAGCGTTACAATACAACAACAACTGCAACCGCTTAAACAATTACAGTTAATTCGCGTTTGAAGTCACGCAGCGCCCTGGCTTATACCGGCTTATACGCGCGCCCACTTTAACGGGAGAATAATTACCGCGTTACAAGCAAACGAGGTATAGCCGACACTTTTAGTGAAACTGCAAAGGGTTGCAAGCGGTTGTTGACGAGGGTCGTGTAGTAATTGCGCAACTGTTGTCGTTTTATTATTACGTAATGATGAATGTGTAAAACATGTTAAGTAGTGGAGAAAGTGGGATACGCTTAGTGTTTTGTATTTGTGTGTGTTGGTTGGTTGGTTGGTTGATCTACCACACAATACGTCTTACCAAATGAAGTATTTTAATAGCTGATGGACTTTATAAACTCAACAGTACATACCGAGCAAGTTTTACTATTTACTTATTTCCCATGCAAAAAAGACATTTAGTATAAATCACGTCCACGTCAGTCAGTTTTGTCAGTTTTTAAATAACAAACGTTCAAATTGGAATACAAAAACTAGGGCATCGTTTTTACGCAACACGAACCTAATAACAAGTTTACAATGATTAAGGAACCATTCTCATTCACACAACAAACCATTAATATAATCGCCAGGGTACAGAGTCACGGTGTACCCTGGCTTATGAAGATTATTAGGGTCCGCTTAGTGAGACCGATCGCCTTGTTGAGTGTACCCTGCCGGTTGAGCTCGCTTGAGTGAGGCGCTAACATTATTGTGATTATGAATACGGTGATATACGGTGTGAAGAGGGCTGTGTACTCTTTTGAGAAATGGAAATATAGTGTCCGCTGGACGATATAGTATGTAAAAAATGATTGTCTATATTCATTATTTTAGATATACCTACACATAACATCACGCCTGTAATCCCCGAAGGGTTTAGCAGAATTGTACCGATTAGTAGCTACACCCACATTTCGCGAGGCTATAGCCATCAACACATACACACATACATAAACTCACGCTTTCCCATGAAACTACAGAACGCCGCTTGCTACAATCCCTACATACTTCTATAACCATAAAAAAAATTGTTTCTTTGGGAAGTTGTTTATGATCATGATTATATTGTGTTTGAAATGTTGATGATGACTTGTGTGTGACATGTGTTTAAGTATCGGTTACAAATTACCACTCATCCTATAATTGATGTGTGTTTTAAGACAGTTACTTGATTCACTAGTAGTTTGAAGCATCCTTTCTAATATTTTATTTTATTTTAAATAGTTCAATTACCGCTTTTGAAACACGATTGTATGCTCGAAATAATTCCATAGTACATATATTCAACAGTTGGTGTGGTTTAGCATAGCAATAGCGGATTACCCTTTCCGATCGTTAACGGATTTTGATTCCGTGTTTGAAAAAAAGAACGCAAAAATCTGCCAAAAAAACATTTTTTTTCGAACTATCACTACCATTTTATAATATTGTGCGAAACAGGATTATTCAATTAGATTGAAACCAGTGACTAGCATCAATACAATGGTATTTTAAGCTGCCCAAAAAACCTCGAACCAACTTTCTTTTTAATTTACCTATTTTGCCAACTTCTAAGGGATGACAAAACAACGAGTTTGAAAGAATAAATTAAAAGTAAACTAAACAATAGAACAACGTTTAGCGATCTAAAAGAACGTCCAACTTTATGTACATGAAGCTAAATTTTAACTTCGGTTATTATCTTTGGATTGTCGACAAAAAATGGATACTTTCATAACTTATTGCTTTCTTGGATTTATTTCTACGCTCCATTTTCTTACTGCCTCTTCATCTATTTGAGAAAATAAATCATGTTTATCCACTGACAGTGATATTCTGTCATAGTATCACGACCCTGATTATTTTATCAAATACCTGCTACTATAAAAATATAGTAACAATGAGTAAGTACTTAATACCACCTTAAAGACGGATAGTCAAGTAATATGTAAGTAAAACAAGAATAATTCTATGTTCAAAATGAGATGGCATTTTCATGTACTCTGTAAGTTATGAGAACTAAGCGAGAAAATGTACAAAATTAAGTATTTACCTACCAAATAAAATGCCATGTTTTCAAGAATTAGACATTACAGATTGTTAGTTATACGAGGTAGTAGAGACATCGTAACGGAAACTTATACCATAGATTTAGTACATGATTCTTAGAGGTATATCTAAGAAATAATATTTTCCGTTTGAAAATTTGGACATCTCTCTCTGGGGGGCTAGAATCATGTCCTGCATCCGTGGTAAATGTAACGTAAACACCCTTATGCTTCAAGAGTAAAATATTTTCATTCTAAATTAACTAATAATAATCTTACGTTATCTCTGTTTTAGCGCGATGCGATGTAAACGCCGATCTCTTGAAACTTGTACCACCCCAGGTAGACGTCGCGGTTTAATGCCTATTCTTGAAGATGACAATATAATTTACATAAGCCAGGGCTTCGCTGAGGAGCACTCGGAATACACGTCATTAGGCTACTAGCGAGCGGGCTACTTGTACTCACAATAATTTGCATTATTATCTTGAGTTTATGTCGGAAGAGTTGAGTAATGTTTGGTAAGTGATGCAGCGGTAAATGTTGCACGAGTTTTTAGAGACTCTAAAAAAGTATATTCCTTAAGAACTTGTTGCATTAAATATTTAGACTGCAAGACAATGCTCAAAGTTTTGTACTTAAAAGAAAGACAACCGACGATGCAAATTACATAAAAAAATCGTAAAACACTTCTTAATTAACGTCAGTTTCTGACACCAAAACACTAACGAGCTCCACAAAGAACATTAAGAAAGCCAGATCACATGACAAATTGCAGTTACTTAAACATCCGATAGCAATTTCCGATCGAATCCAGCAGCGTTCGAGACGTGGCCATTTCTCATCACAGTAGTGATTACGTGGATCTACGAACACCTGGCCAGTGCCAGGATGGAAAAATATGGATTTGCTAATGAAACGCTTAGTTGGTTTGCATCTGTCGCAATTTTGATTGATGCTGAATAAATTTACGAAGTAAAGACGGCCTGTAATGAGTTTGAAGAAGTTCGACAAATGAATTTACAGATGAATAACGGTTTTTATATCGGAGTTTCGCGGAACGTAATTTTTTACGGAGAAAATATAGGTAGGAGCCTAAATGAGGATGGACAGAATTTATTGGTACCAAACTCGAACATGTTTACGTACAAAAATTTCAGCCGGGAAAAAGTTTTCCAGGGCCAAAGACATAAGTAAAGCAATAAAAGTTATAATTGTAACAATACGACAACTTTTCTATAGTAGGTACTTATTATTTGTATTTCTGCGATAATAAGCAGATCTGATGAAAAAAAAGAACTTACGAGAATACCAAAATAGCTGTACGTTAGTACAAAAAGATTATTTCTAAGACGTAATATAACTAACTAATTTCCTCAAATAGATGTCGCCTTCAATTCAAATTGCTTTTATTCAAGAGATAATTAACACCTCAAATAGTTCGCAAGCTATTTATTTGTGTGTGGAATAACCTATTAATTCGTACAAAAGGTGTCGAGTCTCCCTGCGAGTACAATTAAACAGACACCTGTTTCTATTAACCGACTCCCCAGACTCCCAGCTTAGATCCGTAGCTATTCATTTACAAGTACTTTCGTATCTACTAGACTATTTCTTTCTTTCACAAAATCATCTGTTGCTGTGTCTTTGGGTGAATAAGTAAATACAACAAATGTTTCTATTTGTTCCTTATCTACATTAACATTTAAAACCGAAACAAAATTAACAAAATCTTCTCTTCTAAAATTAGCATCTTCCCAGACCCCTCCATATTTAACAGCTCAAATCAAGTCAAGATCCAAATTCAGGACAAAATACGAACCAATAATTTAAATGAGGGTAGGCAATATGCCGTTGTTTAGTGGCACAAAATTGTAAAGCCGACTCGGGACGCCGGAGGACGACCGGGGGCGACAGAGAAACGTAATCACAGAGTGTACGGAGTATAGACAATAATACTCTGCAAATGAATACAGAATATGTTCCGCTGTTTATTTAAAAGCAATTTCTGTTTCTTTTAACAATTTATAAACAAACGTAGTTTCGTCAAAGTTAGGCATACGAAAAAATTGCTTATGTATTTTAATTTCAGTGGTATTTTAAATAGGTCGCAAATAAAATATAATATTATTCTTGTAAATGCTCAAGGACGTATAGAAACAAAGCTTTGGGAGAACAATTGTATTGCGAGCGCTAAATATTAAAGTCCAGTTTTATTAGGCAATTATGTAAATTTAAACAAACTAATAATATTTTACAACGTTGAATATGACATTCTAAGTGTTACAAAAATAGATAAAGAGAATACTGTTTAGGAATTAAATTAGATGAATAAGGTACAACATTACTTACGCCTTTTTTTGGGTAGTCTGCTATGCATAGGTAACCTCTCGCTGGTTTGGAGTCTTAAGAACCACAACAAACAAACATGGTCGTTTCATGAATCTCTTTAGATATACTTTTCTCACACCACCTTGCACCAGTCACCGTGGATCACGTCTAGGTCATCTCGTCACCTCTTTCTGGATCGAGCGAAATCGGCCCGTCTTCAGGTACCCACTGTACGTAAACATGCTTAGTAGCCACTGCATGTGGCTGACGTAACTAACATAATCCCAATTGAGCCTGGCAGCCTTTTTGCCTACGTCTATAATCCCCGTTTGGAGAGCAGTCGAAAATATTGTAGGTGCTGTAAAAATTCATTTATCATCAGCTGGATCGTTGGGCTGTTTACAATGATTTTTTTTTTAAGCCAGTCATAAACTAGATTAAACAGCGAGCTCTATCCGGGTAACATACATCCATATATTATATACTTTTATATTAATTTTAGCAGTCATTTTTTATCGTCAGTACCACTGGATGTAGGCCTGTCAAATCACGCGCAATTTACCTACATATGCCAAATACATGTTTGACTTCGAACTTATTAAATTAAATTATAAATAAGTTATCCTTATCATTGGTGTTAGATTCAGGACCAGTAGAGATGCTGCTACTGCTCCAATCTTTGATATTTCCATTACAAATATGACAAAGACTTCAGATATGGCCAGCGAGTGATAAGTACGATTGTCTGTTGTTTATCGCTGGTGGTTCGCGCTTCCGCGGCTGCTGTGGGCTTCAAGCTCTTTTTGTTATTCATTTCGCTTTTTTTGTGTAGGCGTGCGACTTTTTTGTCGTAGCAGGTTAATGGTGCTGAAATTATGTATCTCAATTTTTCCATCGTGTGCAGGTATAATAATAGATTTTTGACGTAATTGTTATTTGATAAGTCGATATTGTAAACCAAATTGATTAATTTGGTTTACAGTATCGACATTTTGTTT
This sequence comes from Hoplodrina ambigua, assembly GCA_949774945.1. Taxonomy (NCBI): domain Eukaryota; kingdom Metazoa; phylum Arthropoda; class Insecta; order Lepidoptera; family Noctuidae; genus Hoplodrina; species Hoplodrina ambigua. Next base: position 426,401 of record OX458967.1, read on the forward strand.
ACAGCACGTTTCAGTTATAAACACGTTTTTTCATGTGTTTTTTCACGTTTTTTAGCGTTAGCTATAATGTGTTTACTGTTGGTTATACGGTGGGTTTTCAAGGACCAACATAAAGACGTATAAAATACTTTTACTTTTAAACGTAACCGATATTAAAACAATAGTTGCAAATAACTACGGTGTGCTTATCAGACTATTTTACGAAGAAAACCCACTCAATAGTTTCATTTAATATTCTATCATTTTCTCGAAGTTATCCGACTACACAATGTAAAAGGCGTCCCGTCTGCACGCCCCCTTTTGAAAATCGAGAAATTGTCTTGCAATCTTTTTCAAATCAAACCTTCAAAGAATTTTAAACTTTGAAACTGAAGTGTAAGGTTCAGTTTTGGGTGTCAAAGTAGCGTGTTGAAACGGACATTTTACATGGAAAAATAAAAATGTCTGCGTGTTTTATCTAAAGCGCAATGAATGGCAAATGCAGCGCCGGATTATTTTACATACAAGATAGCTTCAGTACGACTGCCACTATTATTTCGATTCGATTTCGGAAAATCTGTATTGAGATTTTCTTAATAATGGAGGATTTTTACACAAGTACAAATATTGTTTGGAGGCATCACGTATAATTGGTATTTTAATTAGATGCAAAATTAAATATAGGCAAATTAAGTTTCTTACTAACAAAAGAAGGTATTCATGCTTTAAAAGAAGGTTTTAGCAAACGTTACCCTGAACCTGGAAACTTGTGAGAACTAAGAAAACAAAGTGTCAAAAGATCACGACTCGATCTTCCACAAACTAATTAAAAAGTTAATACAAATAAAATTTTAATAAACGCCAAAAATATAAATATTAAACCACAACATTATGAATAGAAAGTCCGAAGTTGCGATAAATAACGCCTTTACTCGTCCCGGGGTTATCTTTTTAAGCGCACAGGCGTTGTTAAGGAGGCTCGTAAATTTAATTTTATTGCTTAAATACTTATAAAATTTTGCAATTGTACCTACGGAGGGAGCGTAATGAAAACATAGCTAGATAAAGGCTCGGTAATGTCTTGTTAAAATTCGTGGCGTGTGCGCTGGGACCTATTTTTTTGGGTAGCCAATGAAAATATCAGATGCTAAGGGCTAATTGGAGTGTAATTGGACACCACGAGGGATTTAGTAAGCTCTTTGAGATATAAAGCCCTACTGAGAATTGTTTAATGAAACATGGTATCAATTATTGAGGGATCATTCATGGTTTATGTAAGATGAAATAATGTAGATATAATGTACTTATTTTCATCAGTTGATTGCGTACTTACCATAACATAATTTCACGCCTGTAATCCCCGAAGGGTAAGGCAGAGGTGTACTTATTGGTACACCCACATTTCAACAGTTATGTTTAAGTTCCGTTTAATAGAGGTCGAGCCTATTGCCATCAATCGGGTATAAATCCAGACGCTACTGCCTTACTTGCAGCTTACAGCGATTCATGCAAGTAGGAGTAGGGCTCCCGTCACGGTGAGGAAATTGAAATAAAAGATTCTTAGCAATAATCTGAACCTTGGGCAACACTAGACTGAGACAGAATATAAAAGTGTCGCAAACGCAGTCCCCTCGTATAATATTTATAACATACATTGTAGTGCAGAACTGGTATCCGGCTAAAGTATGTGGTACAAATCGTTGAGCGTAAGCGAGAATCAAAACAGTTTCCGAACGGTCTACCCATTGACTGCAGGAAAACATACCCGTTGTGTTTCGACTAAAACACGCAAGTGCGACGCATACACAAACGTGTGTGTTTTTCTAGCCGCACTTGCGTTTGGCGCAGCGAATATTCGCTCGCATTCAACGGGTTAAGATATTCGTCACGTTTGGGTTGAATGTCTCAGGGTCTTAAAAAAAAGTGCACGTTAGGCTTTGTATGTAATCTAGCTAGGCATTTTATTTCTTAAAAAAACTCTACCATATTCATAAAAAAAAGCTATATTATTTAGCTGTACTATTTCGGTAGATAGATACTAAGTACTCGTTTGCTAATGTTGACTCTTCCTGCACCTTACACCACACCTAATACCCACGTTTATCATAGCAGATGATGTTAAAATTTAACCATCTTTTGTCATAATTGGGATAAGATAACTTTACTGTTAACAATCTGCGGTTAAACTCCATTGAATAAAATTGTTTTACATATTTTGGTGACCAATGTTATATTTCTGTATAACAGCATAAAACATATTTAAATAAATAAATTACAAGAATGGAGTAAAAAAGCGCCATTTAATACTATATGCACCCACCAAAAGCTTTACATATAAGGTATAATAAATCACAAAAACACTGCCTCGTTTACTTTCTATTCAGCTTTTGTTCTTCTATACTTGTTATAAATGTCTTTCCAAAACTGATATACGTCTGGATTTGGTATCGGTACCATCTTTAATTCATTGCCAACTTTTAAAAAGTTTAGTTGATCTTTGGTATGCGGAACCCATCTCACTGGTTTATCATTTGGTGTTGGATTCCTGAAAAAAAGAAGGCTTGAATTTAGTAATTACCTAGTTCGTCTGGACTTCTTCATGATCAATAAAATATTAAGATCTGTCTAAATCTGTCTCTTAATGAGTGCCATTACAAATTATAGTGGATTGATAAAAGTAAACTTACAATTATTAAAATTTGTGAAAATGACACTTACCCATACTTTGCGAAATTGGTCAACATTGTTGTCATCCAGTCTATTACTATTTGATCATTATCGTTGATTCTGTAAGGCCATATATAGCCTTTGAATACATAAAGCAAATCATCTCCATGGCTTGCACCTGTTTCATTGAGAAATTTCATCATGGATTTGACAAAATTTCTATTACCAGAATATGTAAAATAGTAACCATACACAGGAGCTTCAGAAATGCGAGCCACCAACTCTGCTTCTAATATCACTGGTATTTCAAAATACAAATGTGTATACAAATCTGATAATTTCATTATATTATTTTCGCTGATATCTTCTTTACTAAAATAATACTCCTTTACTGTTTGAGACATTTTGTTTTCTTCTGTTTTGGATCCAAACACTAAATCTTCACCAAAAACAGTGCGTTTGTTGCTTTCCTCAAGTGTCTCTTTTGTCTCTTCGCCTATAAAAAATAATCCCTCTCGATCCGTTGTTGAGTACATGAGTGGAATATTTTTAGGTTTGGTAGTTAATAAATTATATGGTGCATCACTGAGTACTGGTTCTACTCCGGGGAAGCTTTTCTCGATGCAGGGCAATTGTAAAAGACGTTTATGCACTAGCTGTGTTAAAGGAACTTCTGCCGTTGCCAATACTAAGTCCTTGTATGACAACTTGAAAAACAGTTCAAACAGCTCCTTGGGTTCATTGACGTCATACCCTAACCTACTTACAATTTTACTTGCCACTGAAACAGGATCATAGTTTATAGCCCAATTTGCTAAAGATGATCCACTATGCACAATTGCTCGTTTAAACAGACCATTTGTAGCCTCACTAGCTACAAGTAAAGAGACTGACGTTCCACCGGCGCTTGTTCCAAATATAGTTACGTTATCTGGATCTCCCCCAAATGCTGCAATGTTTTTATTAATCCATCGCAAAGCAGCTATCTGGTCTTTCAAGCCAGCATTTCCAGGCGCTTCTTTGATTCCTAAACATAGGAAGCCCAGCGCTCCAAGTCTGTAGTTAAATGAGACTAATATTACATCTTGTTTCATTAAAAAATCAGGGCCTATTACCATTTTCCCACCATTTCCTAGTACAAAAGCACCTCCATGAATATAGGCCATAACAGGTAGCGGTCCCTTAGTCTTCGCTGGAACATATACATTGATTTTTAGGCAGTCTTCTGAACCAACCACTCCCAAGGGTGAGTTTTGTGGACACTGATACATTTCGTCAATAGCTTTGTAGACGCCTGTCCATTTTGGTGGAGGTAGTGGTGCCTGAACAAACAAATTAAAACATCATAACATCACGCCTGTAATCCCCGAATGGTTAGGCAGAGGTGTGGCCAGTACACCCACATTTCGCCAGTTAAGTACAAACAAACTATTTATAATAAAATAAAATAAAAACATCAATTAACACAATCAAACATTCAAATACATTAAAGGCATTAATTTTTATATATTAGTCTTTAAGCTGTCGTAGTCAAGAAATCCTAATAAGTTTAAACTTAATAAGTCTTAAATCTTTAATAGGTATAATGATTATAATTCGGTCTTGGTACTTCTTATTCAAATTGCATCTGTTGGTGGCGCCTTAAACATCCTTAAAAAATCGTCATCATTATTCTGTAATCCGTAAATCCGAATTAACGACAAAATTTTATAAATACCTGGGTACTTGGTGATTTTGCTCAGACAACATCATTAATAAATTATTCATTATGTCAGCAAAAGTATGCATACCTGAGATAAGAATTAACCTATGATGATAGTGTTATCAAAACATTTTATCACTATATACTCGAAATCGTTCTACAATATAAAATATTATGTACCTACTAAGGAAAAAACGAGATTACTTCTTCAGCAAAGAGTACAAAGAAAGGTTGCACTGTACGAAGTCACGTATTGCAATTAATTGTTAAGCTTCTAATTAGTACCCTTGCTATTTCCATTATTGTTTTCCTTACTGCATAAAATAAAATACTGCATGGCGCATTGAAAACACGCGCAACTGGAATTGCTCATAGTCATTGAAATTATATTATAGGCAGATGTAAAAATAAAACCCCATGCAATATACAAATAATAAAAGCTTACCTTGAACCCTGACCTGCTATCGCATGAGGTATGGCTTCGTACTCAAAAAGCGACTAATCAGTGTTCGCTTTACAGTTCAAAATCCCTTGCTCGATATGAATCACTTCGGGCCCTCGCTGGTCTACTAAGTTTAATGCGAATAATGTAAGTAAAACTATTCTATTGCCACTTTTCATATTTGATAGTTTAACTTAAACAAAAAGTTGTAGGTAAACAAAAGGTATATAGTTATGTATTTACTATATTTTGTAAAAATACGAAATTGCACTAAACGTGGCGTGTCTTACAATTATGAATTGCAAATTTGACAACTTATTAATATTTAATATTTAAAAATGGATTTAAGTTCAATCGATCGGTCATTGCCGGGCACTTGTAAGCCCTCAACTTGTAGTTCAAAGCGTAAGCATTGTTGATAATCATCAAGCTACGGTTAAGTTTGTTCTTCTAAAGCTAAAAATAGACTACAAATATTAACTTTTAAAATCATTTGGTTTATTCTTCTTACGATATTTTTCAAAATGGCCAAATTTTTCCCTTAAACAAATATAAAATTTCATCCAGATATAGTCTTGAGGAAGTTTCTTCCACCATTGTAATTATAGTAATAATTATATACTTTAGCTTTTGCGTTCTTAATTATAGTTTCTGCCTCTAATATAGCAGGGACTTCAAAATACAATTGTGTGTTGAGATCAATTATAATATTTTGTACTTCAAAGCTGATATTCTTCTCACCGAAGTAAAATTCTCTTGCCATCTTTGACACATTCGCCGCCAGTTCTTCAGAAGGAAATTGTAGATCAGATGCAAATATGTATCTTGCATCTCTTGCTGCTAAAGCTTCTTTAGTGTCGTCAGGTATTAAGAAGATTCCTTCTCTACTTGTTGTTCCATAAATAACTGGTATATTTTTAGAATGTTTATTCAAAATATTGTAAGGATAATCTGTTATAACAGCCTCTTCTCCTTTAATTTCTTGTTCGACACATGGATAAGTTAGTAATTGGGTATCAAAATACATGCCTAGTGGCTTTTTGGGTCTAGCTTTTATTAGTTTCTTGTATGGCATTTTGGAAAATATTTCAAATATTTCCTTAGGATCTTCAGTATCGTAGCCCAATTCTTTCGCTATTAGACTGGCCACCCACAGTGGTTGTTTGTTGATTGCCCAACTAGATATAGACGAACCGCTTCGTACGATTACTTTATGAAACAATAATCCCTCTGTAGCATCACTAGCTAATAACAATGACGCGGATGTCGCTCCAGCACTTTGTCCGAAAACAGTAACATTATCAGGATCTCCACCGAATGCGGCAATATTTTTCTTAACCCATCTTAAAGCAGTAATTTGGTCTTTTATACCAGCGTTACCGGGGGCTTCTTTGATACCCAAACAAAGGAATCCTAACGCTCCAAGTCTATAGTTGAATGTGACTAATATTACGTCACGTTTGACTAGAAAATCAGGTGCGTGTATGAATTTCCCTCCACTTCCCACTAGGAACGCGCCTCCGTGAATATAAACCATGACTACATTACATTGATGGAGAAAAAGAAAAAAAAGTCACTATTGTTAAATAAGTGTCATTTAATACAAAAATTATCTTCCTAGCTCCCACCAAAAGCTTTACATATAAGGTATAATAAATCACAAAAACACTGCCTCGTTTACCTTCTAATATGCTTTTGTTCTTCTATACTTGTTATAAATGTCTTTCCAAAACTGATATACGTCTGGATTTGGTATCGGTACCATCTTTAATTCATTGCCTACTTTTAAAAAGTTTAGTTGATCTTTGGTATGCGGAACCCATCTCACTGGTTTATCATTTGGTGTTGGATTTCTGGGAAAAAAAAACTTTGAATTTAGCCATTTTCTAGTTCGTCTGGACTTCTTCATGATCAATGAAATATTAAGATCTGTCTAAATCTGTCTCTTAATGAGTGCCATTACAAATTATAGTGGATTGATAAAAGTAAACTTACAATTATTAAAATTTGTGAAAATGACACTTACCCATACTTTGCGAAATTGGTCAACATTGTTGTCATCCAGTCTATTACTATTTGATCATTATCGTTGATTCTGTAAGGCCATATATAGCCTTTGAATACATAAAGCAAATCATCTCCATGGCCTGCACCTGTTTCATTGTGAAATTTCATCATGGATTTGACAAAATTTCTATTACCAGAATATGTAAAATAGTAACCATACACAGGAGCTTCAGAAATGCGAGCCTCCAACTCTGCTTCTAATATCACTGGTATTTCAAAATACAAATGTGTATACAAATCTGATAATTTCATTATATTATTTTCGCTGATATCTTCTTTACCAAAATAATACTCCTTTACTGTTTGAGACATTTTGTTTTCTTCTTTTTTGGATCCAAACACTAAATCTTCACCAAAAACAGTGCGTTTGTTGCTTTCCTCAAGTGTCTCTTTTGTTTCTTCACCTGTAAAAAATAATCCCTCTCGATCCGTTGTTGAGTACATGAGTGGAATATTTTTAGGTTTGGTAGTTAATAAATTATATGGTGCATCACTGAGTACTGGTTCTACTCCGGGGAAGCTTTTCTCGATGCAGGGCAATTGTAAAATCCGTTTATGCACTAGCTGTATTATGGGAATATCTGCCGTTGCCAATACTAAGTCCTTGTATGACAACTTAGAAAACAGATCAAACAGCTCCTTGGGTTCATTGACGTCATACCCTAACCTACTCACAATTTTACTTGCCACTGAAACAGGATCATAGTTCACAGCCCAATTTGCTAAAGATGATCCACTATGCACAATTGCTCGTTTAAACAGACCATTTGTAGCCTCACTAGCTACAAGTAAAGAGACTGACGTTCCACCGGCGCTTGTTCCAAATATAGTTACGTTATCTGGATCTCCCCCAAATGCTGCAATGTTTTTATTAATCCATCGCAAAGCAGCTATCTGGTCTTTCAAGCCAGCATTTCCAGGCGCTTCTTTGATGCCTAAACATAGGAAGCCCAGCGCTCCAAGTCTGTAGTTAAATGTGACTAATATTACATCTTGTTTCATTAAAAAATCAGGGCCTATTACCATTTTTCCACCATTTCCTAGTATAAAACCACCTCCATGAATATAGGCCATAACAGGTAGCGGTCCCTTAGTCTTCGCTGGAACATATACATTGATTTTTAGGCAGTCTTCTGAACCAATCACTCCCAAGGGTGAGTTTTGTGGACACTGATACATTTCGTCAACAGCTTTGTAGACGCCGGTCCATTTTGGTGGAGGTAGTGGTGCCTGAACAAACAAATTAATTAATAATTAAAAAATGAACGTTAACTAACACATTAAATTTTTTTAAGAATTTTGCATTCCTTTTAACTTTTTATATTATATTAGTTAATACTGTTACTGGCTGTCGTAGTTAAGAAATCCTAATAACTTTAAACATCATTAATATTTTTGAATATTATGTCAACAATCGTATCCATACCTGATAGATAAGAATTAACCTATGATGATAGTGTTATCAAAACATTTTATCACTATATACTCGAAATCGTTCTACTATACAAAATATTATGTACCTACTAAGGAAAAAACGGGATTACTTCTTCAGCAAAGAGTACAAAGAAAGGTTGCACTGTACGAAGTCACGTATTGCAATTAATTGTTAAGCTTCTAATTAGTACACTTGCTATTTCCATTATTGTTTTCCTTCCTGCATAAAATAAAATACTGCATGGCGCATTGAAAACACGCGCAACTGGAATTGCTCATAGTCATTGAAATTGTATAACAGGCAGATGTAGACATGATTAAATATGTATTGTATTCCAGAAATACTGACCAGTAGATATTCTATGTAATTAGTATGTAAGTATTTAATAACTTATCAGTTAGCTTCCAAATTACTTATTGCCTATAAAACCCCATGCAATATACATAATAATCAAAGCTTACCTTGAACCTCGACCTGGTATCGCATGAGGTATGATGGTAATGTACTCAAAAAGCGACCAACCAGCGTTCGCTTTACCGTTCAAAATCCTTTACTCTATATGAATCACTTTGGGCGCTCGCGTCTTTTGCCAATTTTCCTAATAAAATTGATAGTTCAACTTTCAGCCTTAAAATAAACCAAAAGATTGACTTTACGCAGGGATAGCTCTTGACTTTAAAGGTTTGTAGGTATTGTATTTACTACGTTTTTAAAAAATACTAAAATTGCACTAAGCTTGGCTTTTCGAATAAATTGCAAATTCGTCAATTTATTAATATTTTAAGTTCAATCGATCGTTAATTGCCGGACGCTTGTGCTAGGCCCTCAACTTCTAGTTCAAAGCTTAAGCATTATTGATAATGATCAGGATATGGGTAAGTTTGTTTGCTAAAAAAACACTACGTTTAACTTTTGAAATCATTTGGTTTATTCTTCTTACGATATTTTTCATAAATACTTTTCCATAATTGATTAGCTTTGAGATTCGGAATAGGACCCATCTTCAATTCTTGGTCTATGTAAAGGAACTTCATGTGGTCCTTACTACTAGGCTCCCATTTAAATGGCAAATCATCATTTGGCGTTGGATTTCTGAAAAATAAAAATATAGCAAAGTTAATAATGGTGTTCCTTAAAACATAGACTTTAGCAATAAAGCTTTCTATAATGACACCCTATATTTTAAAGATAGTTATCTATTTTAAATGGTATTCATAGATAGAAGGTATCATAATAATATCAATATAAACACTATGTAATAAAATTCAAGCTAAAGTTACAAAAGAATTCCAAATAATACAAACCCATATTTGGCAAAATTGCTCCACATTTTAGTCATCCAATCTATAACTATTTGATCTTTTTTACTTATAGGGAAGGGCCAAATTTTTCCCTTAAACAAATATAAAATTTCATCACTATGACAAGCTCCTGGTTCGTTTCTGAATCCAGATATAGTCTTGAGGAAGTTTCTTCCACCATTGTAATTATAGTAATAATTATATACTTTAGCTTTTGCGTTCTTAATTATAGTTTCTGCCTCTAATATAGCAGGGACTTCAAAATACAATTGTGTGTTGAGATCAATTATAATATTTTGTACTTCAAAGCTGATATTCTTCTCACCGAAGTAAAATTCTCTTGCCATCTTTGACACATTCGCCGCCAGTTCTTCAGAAGGAAATTGTAGATCAGATGCAAATATGTATCTTGCATCTCTTGCTGCTAAAGCTTCTTTAGTGTCGTCAGGTATTAAGAAGATTCCTTCTCTACTTGTTGTTCCATAAATAACTGGTATATTTTTAGAATGTTTATTGAAAATATTATAAGGATAATCTGTTATAACAGCCTCTTCTCCTTCAATTTCTTGTTCGACACATGGATAATTTAGTAATTGGGTATCAAAATACATGCCTAGTGGCTTCTTGGGTCTAGCTTTTATTAGTTTCTTGTATGGTATTTTGGAAAATATTTCAAATATTTCCTTAGGATCTTCAGTATCGTAGCCCAATTCTTTCGCTATTAGACTGGCCACCCACAGTGGTTGTCTGTTGATTGCCCAACTAGATATAGACGAACCGCTTTGTACGATTACTTTATGAAACAATCCCTCTGTAGCATCACTAGCTAATAACAATGACGCGGATGTCGCTCCAGCACTTTGTCCGAAAACAGTCACATTATCAGGATCTCCACCGAATGCGGCAATATTTTTCTTAACCCATCTTAAAGCAGCAATTTGGTCTTTTATACCAGCGTTACCGGGGGCTTCTTTGATACCCAAACAAAGGAATCCTAACGCTCCAAGTCTATAGTTGAATGTGACTAATATTACGTCACGTTTGACTAGAAAATCAGGTGCGTATATGAATTTCCCTCCACTTCCCAGTAGGAACGCGCCTCCGTGAATATAAACCATGACTGGCAGTGGTTTATTAGAGAAAGCTGGAACATAGACGTTAATCTTCAGACAGTCTTCGGTTCCAACAATACCGAATAATGAAGGTTGTGGACATTGGTACATCTCGTCCACTGCTTTGTAAACTCCGTCCCAAGATGGTGGTGGTAGTGGCGCCTAGGAAAGAAAAATATCGGTAGAAATATCTTCGTTGTGCGCACATGCAACTCACGTAACATACTTAGATTCAGGCACCTGTGAATCTCTACATAGCCTATAACAAAGTCGCTTCCCGCGGTCTGTATGTTAAGATCTTTAAACTACGCAAGAGACTGATGTGGTTTTCATCTATAATAGATAGAGTTATTCAAGAGGAAAGGTTGTGTATCTACATTGCACCCACGCGAAGCCGGGGCGGGTCGCTAGTGTAATAAAATAAACGTTTTGTAACTACCGTGTAAAGAACATGTGTAACCAATGCATGAAGCATCTTTACGAAATTATTATGCTAATAATTGTATAATTTATTTTGTTGTAATATTAGATAATACCCACAGTAAGTGACCTCGAGCTGACCTCAAATATTACAAAGTAATGATGACCTACATAATTCCTTTTATCTTTGCAAACGTAGGTAAGTAACGTTGATAACATATTAGGATTTCATTATACTACGACATCTATTGTTATAATACTAAAGCTGATAAGTATTTTTATCCTCATTTAATATAGTTTCATAGTAACTTTTTCGATAAAAAAAAACCTTTAAACAAATATTGATATAGTTACACGCTTACCTTGAACCTTGTGCTGCTGTTAGTAGTAGCGTAGGGTATTCCAACGTATTCAAAAAACGATCCATCGGTACTGATTTTACCGCTCAAAATCCCTTGTTCGATGGTAACTTCCGGTGCCGGCTGATCCACCAAATTCATCGCGAATAAAGTAAATAAAACTATTCTTTTGCCGCACTTCATCTTGATTATTATAGTCTGTATTCACTGAGCAATGAAGTTCAATTTTCCTTGTGGAATTGATTAAAACATACGGAAGAGGTTATGTCATAAACATTGGAAACACTGTGTTAATTAGAACTTTCTGTGCACTTTACTTAGAAAAATGAATAGACATTTTCAAGAACATTATTGCAATTCTCCTCTAGGTTGATAAATTAAGACACTGTTACTATGAGTGTTAACAACTTGGGAGTGTTTATCTAATTTGACAGTTTGCCGGTTGGCCTTGCGCGATGACGCGCTGTGCGCACGCGCGTTACGACTGTACTATTGAATGTGAGACACGATACGTGTTGGAAAGAGATAGCTAATGTTGGGAAAATTACTAGTTGTTTGGAAGTGGAACGCAGCGAGGATAGACACAGTAATGAAGTAAATTTAAATAATTAAGTCCAGACCGATTTTTTTATTACTTTATTATTAGTCAGATTATGTACGCTTAAAGTTTTTTGTAGCAATTCTAGATTTCGTATCTAATAATTCAGGAAATTAGATAATCCACTTACGTAACTGTTAAATTACTCGGTTCCGCTTGCTTCCTAGTTACTATCATTTTGTTGCGTGGTGAGTTTCCTTTTATTGTGAAGTACTACTTCATGGCTTGTTATTAATGAACCAGCATTCATTTTGGCGTTGTGTTTTATTTGTATCTTTTTCGGAACATATTTTCATCATAATAGATCGTTAAGATCAAGGTAAATTCTAAGACATTCTGGCTGCTATCCTAGCTGTCTGGTTCGTCGCGCCCTATAATGGCTACTATTTCTAGTTACTCCTACAATTAAATGAATACAAAACAATTCTCGAGAAACGCTTCAACATTACAAATAAATTCAAATTCTATTACTCTTCCCGCTCCTTCATAAATAAGAACAAATTAATGTTTATAAATAAAGATGTGTTGATCTTCCATTAGTACGTTTATAATGACCGTACAATTTAAATACAAAACGGGTCCTCCTGACATGCCTAAACAGGCCATTTTCTCGTCGCGTCGCATGTCCAAAATTTATTTGAATAAATTACGGAAAAGGCGAAAACTGTTGAATTTTAACCCGATCCCAAACGTGACTGACGAGAACCGACGCAGAATTTTAAATATTTTTCCTACACTTAAATTATTATAATACCATTAGGCTATTATGATGACTCAAAGGGGTTTAGCGCAGGTTTAGACAGATGTTTTCATTTGTTTCATAAACAATTACTTTTTATGAGTGTTTATTAGCAGCAAATTGTGATGATTCATTAAATTACAAACAATAATTATTTTTTAATTTAAACTGTAGGTACTAAAAATTAAAGTTACAATTTTAGATCCCCAAGTTCTTTTATATTGATGTTTACCTCCGTCCTGGGCTTGTTAGAAAAGAAAATTTCCAATACTTAACTTCTGCTGAGAATTCCAGAGTTCTCATGACGTGATAGCATTACAAAAAGCTTTGATAAAATCGCTGCACCCAACATTGATACCGTTTGCAATTCGGTTCGCCTAAACGAAAATACCCTTTTAAAAGAAGTTACTCGCCGGCTTCGAAGTAATAACAAGTTATTTGACAAACCAGAAGACCCGCAAAAACTTTTCCATCTCGCGCTTATGAATTCAAAAGTGTTAAATTCTCCGAGTACCGATTGGCAGGGGCAAAATCGATTCCCGATTTGCATCGAAGACGGAGCGACTGGGCTATTACTGATGACTCCGAAACTAATCTTCAAAGACTTCGTAAGGTGGTGCTTGAATATATTTTAATGATACTTCATTATCATTTCAAACGGTATGTGCTTTTTGGTTGACAGATCGTCTTTGGAATTTATTATGGGAGGACACGTGCACGTCTGCAGGTGTAAGAAAAGAAGTATAAGTTATCATCTATCTGAAGCATGAGAGAAGAGCAAGGAAATACAGAGGTCTTACGTAAGAAAGTTTTCAAGTATACCTATACCTTTATTTAGTTACTCTTTCATGAAAATACTAGCTAGCTTCTAAAGAACGTTGACTGACAAAAACGGAACACCGCCACACATGCAATCCCCGGTCGTTTAAATCACGAGCTCGGCATTATTACGCAGAAACAATACAGTAGCACAGTCGACCACTTCAACACGCGCCGGCTTTTTTGCAGTTTTTACTACCACCCAAATTTTGTTTCATTTCAGCGTTCTGATTTAAAGCGGAGACCTCAACGTGGGTTTTATGTAGCGTGGTAGAGAACCCAACGTATTTTAAAAATGCAATTTAAAATGTGTCTGCCTACATGATAGCGGTAAGGAAAAACTTGGTGAGGAAACCTGGATTTATTAATTTAATATACGTCTATAATCGCCATAAGCAAGCGTGGTGACCAATGCTTATGCATTTTCTGCATGAGAAGAGACTGCCTAGGAAAGGAACAGTACCAGGCTGGTATTATCACCTGTATAAGGTAATCCAATGTCGTCAACAAATACTCACTTGATTAATTTCATTTCATTTATTCATAAACAAAATACATTGTGTTGAATATACAATACACACATATAAATTACATATAAAGATCAAGAACTCAAAATTATTAATTACCATTTCAATAAAAATCAATAACAGTGCTAAGCAGTTCTTAAAAAACAAAAAATAAAAAATGTCAAACAGGCTTAAGTTATAATGTCAACAGTGCTTGTAATTGTAATGATTGGGGTAAGGAAAAATATCGAATGATAAATATCTATTTCTTAACCTAAATTAAATTTTAACCATAATGACTTGCCTGACTGAAGTCAATGAGAGCTTTAATAACCGGTTCAAGTCAATGCACTTTCATTTGATGTCCCTTGCAGAGTTTAATTTAAAAAAAGAAACAAATAAATATTTTATCCCCCTAATGCCAGGTGATATCTTTATATTTTTAAATCGCTAGCTACTAGTCCCAAAGGTCTCAAGGTCCTACATCAGACAGTGAGCACCAACCTTTCGTCACAAGCCTGAACTCCTCCCGGACCCGCCAAGTGGTCATATTCGCACAATTAAAGCGCACCCTAGTCGACTGCGGGTCGTGTGTCGGCCACTGTATGTATGATGACTGACAAATTGTGGGGAAGTACAAAGACAACAATGAAATGAAATGTAGGTACCTAATGTTATTTAGAAGCATGTTGTACTGTTTCTTTCTTGTTTTACCTAGTTTGGCTTAATATTATTATTTTGATTTAGTTAGAAAGAGTCACATGATAATGATAATGTAAGTCTTTCTAACTATACAGTCAACCAACGGAATCAAATGACGTATTTAATTAAAATAATGCATTCGGAAACACTTTTGAATTATCAAGAAGTCAGCCAGTCAGAAATACATTTAAAAACTCTTTTAAAATTCATAAAAAATACAAATAAACTGTAGTGTGGTGTTTTATTGGGCTATCGTTGATTTTAGCAGTTATATTTAAGTGGGAATTATTTTGCTGCCGTGTATTATCACCGACTTTGATGTTGTATTTTGTGTAGATTATCGCGATGAGCTTAAAAAAACGATAATAAGGAACCGTCGCCTAAATTACCTGGTAACCTCCACCCATTCCTATGAGTAAATATGACAGCCACACTTTCTTAATAAGCACACAATAAATCAGCCGTCGGGAAACCTTTAAGAACGCATGACACACTTCAGTTAACCTAAGACAATAATAAATCTAATTCGGGTGACGTCATTTTATCTTGAGCAGACGTTGATAGATCATCTGAAGACTTTCACATTACATTCATTTATTAAGCGACGTTAAAACTCGCCTGTTTTTGCTGTTCATTAATAATGAAGTATTGCGAGGATTAAGGGATTTGTAAAGGGAGTGTGTGTTACTGTTGGCTGCGGATGAAACAGATATTGTTTGGTTAGGAATGTGAACGTCGCAATTGTGCTTTATTTGTGAGTAATGGTGACAAATGCTTTTTTTATTAACTGTCCTACTGCTGGGCAAGTTCTCTTCTATACTTTTCCATTTTTCTTTGCCTTCTCCGATCAATCAGTTAAAAACGAGCCCAATTCGTCTCGCTGGCAATTTCTTAGGTCGGCCTCGGCGACGACGTTCGGCTTTAGGCACCGATCGACTGCTTCATGATCCTGGCCCTTTCGAACCTGATACATCAAAAATATACATCATGCAAATTGTTATAAACATAATACCTACGTATTCATCAACGCAGTAACATTAAACGTCCGTCCATATCTACATATCAATATTTCCACCTTTTTTAAGTCAAACCTTCTAGCACCTACATAACATTTTTATATTGCTGGACCATTTTTTAAATTAATTTAAAAATTTCTCCTTATTTCCTTCATGTATTTGCACGTAACACCAAAGATCAACAATTTGTTCCCTTGAGCGGAAACCACCGCTAAAATAAACGAACATCGTAAGATAAAGCCATTAAATAAAGCTGGTGGGGCTTTAAATAATCGAGTTAAGTGTGTGGCAATACCTTAGCACGATAAATCTAAAGTGGATGATACAAAATGGCATTTTATCTCACAATATGACGTTGACTGATTGTTGAGATGAGCTGCCGACACGATGTCGGTATATTTACCGGTTTTTAACTCTCTTATATTTTTTGTGTAAGTAAGAAAAAGATCTTGACGGATCTAGTAAATTTTTTACTTTGACTTTCTTGAATATACGTGAAGCAGGAATATACATGAGTGCCTCACAAATACAAGTATCTTCAGCACTTGTTTCTGCATTTCTTATTGTTTTAATTTTACATACTTACTTAAAGCTCTGGCTCACATACTATTTAATTGTTTGTTGACATGTAAAGAGTGATCGTCTACAGTTCCAATATTTGTAAATACGTGAACACTATGTATGTAGCCGTAACTTCTCAAATTGTAATGAGTGTTTGGAAAAATCTGTATACTTATGCCATTAATCTGTATATGCCATTCATCTCCCCTACCTCCTCCTGCCTACCCTTTCGGGTATTAAATGCGTGATATTGCTATGTTTCCGTATTAAACAAGTCGGTGATTATAATAAAGCGCCATCATAAACGACCTCGCGTTAAGTTCATTAAACTAGAGTTTAACAGAGTAGTGATTTAACCGCGGCGTTAACCGTCAAGTAACCTGTTTACCTTCTCGCGCTGTAAACTAACTCGGTTAACCTCTTTACTCTTAAAATCTGTGGTTAAACACACTTTATTTTGAAGATCTAAACGGTCCAGTTTCAGCATTTTTCCAACAAAATTATTTTGTGCCGTAAAGTATACAATTAAATTACAATTTATTGGTAAAATATACAATTATTATAACAAGAACGGTACCTTAGAGGAAGCAGGTACCTACATACAAATAATATCCGCGAGTGTGTGTGCAACGTCATCATTACGTGGGTGACGTCACATGAGGCATGATTAATGTTAATGAGCCCGTCAGCTGTCTCAAGTACAAAGACGTAAGAAATGGAATGTTTCACTCTATGATTAATCTTAAAGTAATTTATGGAATTCGTATGTACGAGTAGGTGGAACAGTACGGAATCCCTAAGCAGTGAACAGTGACATATAAAAGAAGATTGTAAAATAATAATGTAATTAAGTCGTCTTTTATTTAACTGTTACCTGGGATTAAAAGACAGACTTTTGACAAAAAATAATATTGTTTTATTTCAGTTATCGCTGGATGTATGTACATACAGTCCTTCAACTGGTTACCTCCTTTATCTAAGGTATAAAATTACGTGGGAAGAACCTATATAGTGCTGCTACCTGTACTCAATAACAATTTAAAAGCTCTACGTAATAAGAGACTTGAACGACTACTTCAATTTGTGAATCGTTTTATTGTTATAGAACCAAATAAAATGTTTTTAAGTTTAAACACGTAACACTTTTTCCAAACATTATATTTCAATACCTAATTCAAAGTACATTTCACGTTACACAAATAAACATAATACTAGTTGTCGCTGTGAAATGGCAAGCAAATACATTTTTCTTTATTTTTGTTAACAAGTCACATCCCTTTATGTTGAGCGAAAGGCGTTGAATGAAGCTCTCTTATTTGAACGAAGTTCTCTTATTTGGCGTAAAAATAATGAACACGGAACTTGTGCTTTCTGCAAAATGTGTTTTAATTATTTGAGTTTTAATGGGTTTCTGAAAAAACGGTACCTACCTATGTGTTTTAACGCAGTGCATTTGCACACAGTATCATTTTGTTTATTAATTTATTTCATGCGAAAAAACAAATAGATTTATACATTTATTAAAAAGAAAAAAATACATATTATATGTACAGAATTTCAAGGAACTAATTTGCATATGAAACATAAACGGTAAATGTTGATCGAAATATACGAATCACGTTGATCGGGTCAGTTATTTGTTTATTTGTTTATGGCTTGTATACAAACATAACACAGAAAGGGATGTCTATGATGAAAGTGAAGAAACATAGTAATATTTCGACTCGTAAGAAACTTGAATTATTATCTTTCAGCTGCTTGTTTATGTTACGACACCTTTCTCAGTTCTGTGTTTGCTTACACAATGGGGATACTCATTAATACAAAACAAACTCCTCTATAGCATGTTGATTCTATTTTAATTTAAAGGAAACTGATACTTTGAGAATATTTTAACGTCTTCTTTTGAGAAAAAGTTTAATAGGAAGCTCTGAAATCATTTATTATTTTGAGATTTATTTTCAGATTAATTTTTAACAAATTGTGAATAATCGTTAGAATACAATGTGCAGTTTTGCATTCTCAATAACTTTTCTAGTGATTGTCACACGAATCAATAATAAAATAAGTAAGATTTTTTTATTGCTTTTAGTAGGTAGGGGATTTTAGAACTCGAACTAGCCATCTTCCACACAGTGATAATATAGTCGCACGATACTGCCTACCGCATACGCAACGGGGCGACTCTGTTCTTTGAAAAAGATATTTTTCGAAATGCTGTCAAACATAAATTCCTAAAATAACAAGTTTATTCATTATTGACCAGGAATCGTAATTACATACATATATAACATCACGCCTGTAATCCCCGAAGGGTTAGGCAGAGGTGTACCCATTAAGTAGTACACCCACATTTCGCCAGTAATGTTTAAGTCCCATGTAATAGGGGGCGAGCCTATTGCCATCAACCGGGCACAAATCCAGACTTCGAGGCTGCTACTGAGAAATTCCTGACGGAAAACCCCAATAACACTTTGCCCGACCTGGGAATCGAACCCAAGACCTCATGCTCAGCAGTCACGCTTTGCGACCACTAGACCAACGAGGCAGTAATTGTATCTGATTATTTACATCTCTTTTATGATAAATTCATGAAATTTTGAAAAGGAAGTTAAACTGCAACTCGTTGTGAGCTATAGGAACGATTATGTAATTTATATTTTTGCAGTTTTTGAAAAGTGTAGAACTGCAAAAGACAAAAGATTACAAGCATATTATTCATAAAGGAATTTCCGCATCACTATGATGTAATAGAATATTGAAAATTCTTCAGGAACAGCACTATTCCAAGAGGTTCTCGTGAACTAGACTTGTTTAAGGATTTAAGATTTGGCTTCGTTGGCGTTCAGCCAGCGTCTTGTCACTGGGAGGAGAATGTGGCTTTTTAAAGTTCAATACAATGAAAATACCTACTACTACACACTACTTTGTAGCTGCCGTGCGGATATAGCATTATTATCTACGTTACTAATACAAACTTACATGTTTTAAAATGTAAGTAGTCATCGATTTATAAACGAACAGACAGACGTTGAATTAAAAATTATTAAGTACTAGCTTCTGCCCGCGGCTTCGCCCGCGTGAAAAATCAGTAAAGTAAAGTAAGTCGAACTATTACTAAAGGAACACATTACTGGGATAAAAAGTATGCTATATGTTAGTCCAGGAAATGGTCTATCTATGTGCCAATTTTCATCCAAATCTGTTCAATGGTTAACGCGTGATTCAGTAACAAACATCTAAACATCATCACAGACATTTACATTATTTTATAATATTAAAGTAGGATGTAAAGATGCCTTGTTTTGGTAAATAAAATATGCAATTTTTTCATTCTTTCTTGTTCTTCCATTTCGCTGCCGGTTCAAATGTGGTGTTCGATATGGACGCAGCAAAACATAAATTAAAATTAAATAATGGATGTTCGGCTTAAATGTACATAGGAAACTTTTCAGAATTTATATCTGGGGTAATACTTTTAAAAATCCTTTTTATTCTATTGAATTGAAAATTCACTGTAGAGGCTGTCAAATGTCTGTGCAGGTAGTGTCAGATATCTCTATTGTTATGGTCATAATTATGTAAAAACATTTTATCTTAATTTATACACCACTTTTTCTTGAAACTTCGTTTACAATTTTAACCCACTGTCATCTAACAGACAAAACGCCTAATTAACATTACTTTATGCTAACTTCATTTCACGACTAATAAGTACCAGTCTCTTATTTTCCATAAAAAAAGTTTAATTATTCAAGAAACGGCACTGTTGCTGAATATTAATTAGGAAAGGCTGTTTTATTATGAGGGACGCAAAGGTATTATGTTGCAAGCGACCAATTTGTGAAGCGACAAAATGTTGTTAGTTCGGGCGACGAATTGTCGAGACTACATTTGACGTTCCATTTACTTGGTGATTTCGTGAAAATATGGAAATGAATGTTACGTTTTGAAAGTGGTGGAGTTATAAGGTTCAATTTGGTTTAAGTGGTACGTTGTAATTTTTATAAATGATTAAACTGCTTATCACTATTACATTAAAGAGTTATTGCTAAACAGAAGAAGAAGTAATTGCCAGAGTATTGTTATTGAATTAAAATTAAACCCATCTAGATGGTGGTAACTAGATTAATGTCTAAAACTAATCTGGGTACAACATGAGCAGCTGCTCTCGTACTTCAAGGATAAAAGAAGTGTCTACACGGAAGGACTTTGTGGCCTCTCTTTATAATGTCTGTGATCCCTTCGTCGCCTTTACGACACCCGCAGGTCCTCATATTCATGTTATAACTTTCGCGAAACAACATCATGTTAATATATTGTTTATGGTTTCACTCACGTTGGTGACACATAATTTTCCGACCTACAGCCTGCGTTAATGAGCTGTAGTTATTCTTAATAGCTACAATTTTACAACCTTTAATTAGAACTACACACATCATAGGTGTAACGCGACGTCTGTCAGAAGGTAGTACCGTTCAAATTTTACTGCAAAACATATCCAAACATAACCCTCCAAAGCCTCATAGTTTTTGCGCCATCAACCACTGTCAAATGACGTCACAAACATAGACAAACGGGACAGCGTTAACCCTCCATTGTGGAGCACAAAGCCGCCAGGTGTTACAGGCACGTGTAAATTGTACTGCACCTTAATCAATGCGGTTATAGACGATATATGGATAATGTACCTGCACGGCGGCCCCGGTAGGCGGTTTTGAGTTTAAAATACTTAAATATCTTTTGGTACAAGAAAGTTTTGCCTTGGCTTTTCAAATTACTATGGTTCCATCAAAAGTATGTCATAAAAGTACTTTATTTACGTAAACACGAAGATAATTTCATCAGCTCCACGTTTCCATGGTTTCATTTGCTATAGATTTTACTCACTAATTGGAGCCGAATCAATAATAAAATAAGTAAGATTTTTTTATTGCTTTTAGTAGGTAGGGGATTTTAGAACTCGAACTAGCCATCTTCCACACAGTGATAATATAGTCGCACGATACTGCCTACCGCATACGCAACGGGGCGACTCTGTTCTTTGAAAAAGATATTTTTCGAAATGCTGTCAAACATAAATTCCTAAAATAACAAGTTTATTCATTATTGACCAGGAATCGTAATTACATACATATATAACATCACGCCTGTAATCCCCGAAGGGTTAGGCAGAGGTGTACCCATTAAGTAGTACACCCACATTTCGCCAGTAATGTTTAAGTCCCATGTAATAGGGGGCGAGCCTATTGCCATCAACCGGGCACAAATCCAGACTTCGAGGCTGCTACTGAGAAATTCCTGACGGAAAACCCCAATAACACTTTGCCCGACCTGGGAATCGAACCCAAGACCTCATGCTCAGCAGTCACGCTTTGCGACCACTAGACCAACGAGGCAGTAATTGTATCTGATTATTTACATCTCTTTTATGATAAATTCATGAAATTTTGAAAAGGAAGTTAAACTGCAACTCGTTGTGAGCTATAGGAACGATTATGTAATTTATATTTTATATTTTTGCAGTTTTTGAAAAGTGTAGAACTGCAAAAGACAAAAGATTACAAGCATATTATTCATAAAGGAATTTCCGCATCACTATGATGTAATAGAATATTGAAAATTCTTCAGGAACAGCACTATTCCAAGAGGTTCTCGTGAACTAGACTTGTTTAAGGATTTAAGATTTGGCTTCGTTGGCGTTCAGCCAGCGTCTTGTCACTGGGAGGAGAATGTGGCTTTTTAAAGTTCAATACAATGAAAATACCTACTACTACACACTACTTTGTAGCTGCCGTGCGGATATAGCATTATTATCTACGTTACTAATACAAACTTACATGTTTTAAAATGTAAGTAGTCATCGATTTATAAACGAACAGACAGACGTTGAATTAAAAATTATTAAGTACTAGCTTCTGCCCGCGGCTTCGCCCGCGTGAAAAATCAGTAAAGTAAAGTAAGTCGAACTATTACTAAAGGAACACATTACTGGGATAAAAAGTATGCTATATGTTAGTCCAGGAAATGGTCTATCTATGTGCCAATTTTCATCCAAATCTGTTCAATGGTTAACGCGTGATTCAGTAACAAACATCTAAACATCATCACAGACATTTACATTATTTTATAATATTAAAGTAGGATGTAAAGATGCCTTGTTTTGGTAAATAAAATATGCAATTTTTTCATTCTTTCTTGTTCTTCCATTTCGCTGCCGGTTCAAATGTGGTGTTCGATATGGACGCAGCAAAACATAAATTAAAATTAAATAATGGATGTTCGGCTTAAATGTACATAGGAAACTTTTCAGAATTTATATCTGGGGTAATACTTTTAAAAATCCTTTTTATTCTATTGAATTGAAAATTCACTGTAGAGGCTGTCAAATGTCTGTGCAGGTAGTGTCAGATATCTCTATTGTTATGGTCATAATTATGTAAAAACATTTTATCTTAATTTATACACCACTTTTTCTTGAAACTTCGTTTACAATTTTAACCCACTGTCATCTAACAGACAAAACGCCTAATTAACATTACTTTATGCTAACTTCATTTCACGACTAATAAGTACCAGTCTCTTATTTTCCATAAAAAAAGTTTAATTATTCAAGAAACGGCACTGTTGCTGAATATTAATTAGGAAAGGCTGTTTTATTATGAGGGACGCAAAGGTATTATGTTGCAAGCGACCAATTTGTGAAGCGACAAAATGTTGTTAGTTCGGGCGACGAATTGTCGAGACTACATTTGACGTTCCATTTACTTGGTGATTTCGTGAAAATATGGAAATGAATGTTACGTTTTGAAAGTGGTGGAGTTATAAGGTTCAATTTGGTTTAAGTGGTACGTTGTAATTTTTATAAATGATTAAACTGCTTATCACTATTACATTAAAGAGTTATTGCTAAACAGAAGAAGAAGTAATTGCCAGAGTATTGTTATTGAATTAAAATTAAACCCATCTAGATGGTGGTAACTAGATTAATGTCTAAAACTAATCTGGGTACAACATGAGCAGCTGCTCTCGTACTTCAAGGATAAAAGAAGTGTCTACACGGAAGGACTTTGTGGCCTCTCTTTATAATGTCTGTGATCCCTTCGTCGCCTTTACGACACCCGCAGGTCCTCATATTCATGTTATAACTTTCGCGAAACAACATCATGTTAATATATTGTTTATGGTTTCACTCACGTTGGTGACACATAATTTTCCGACCTACAGCCTGCGTTAATGAGCTGTAGTTATTCTTAATAGCTACAATTTTACAACCTTTAATTAGAACTACACACATCATAGGTGTAACGCGACGTCTGTCAGAAGGTAGTACCGTTCAAATTTTACTGCAAAACATATCCAAACATAACCCTCCAAAGCCTCATAGTTTTTGCGCCATCAACCACTGTCAAATGACGTCACAAACATAGACAAACGGGACAGCGTTAACCCTCCATTGTGGAGCACAAAGCCGCCAGGTGTTACAGGCACGTGTAAATTGTACTGCACCTTAATCAATGCGGTTATAGACGATATATGGATAATGTACCTGCACGGCGGCCCCGGTAGGCGGTTTTGAGTTTAAAATACTTAAATATCTTTTGGTACAAGAAAGTTTTGCCTTGGCTTTTCAAATTACTATGGTTCCATCAAAAGTATGTCATAAAAGTACTTTATTTACGTAAACACGAAGATAATTTCATCAGCTCCACGTTTCCATGGTTTCATTTGCTATAGATTTTACTCACTAATTGGAGCCGTGTACATAAATTAGAAATTTCGTCAGAAATCTGAACAACGATTGTACATTTTTAAATGAATGAATAAAATGAAGACGATATAGAAGCTTACCATCTTTTAATTGATAAAAAAAGGAAGACGATATATTCATAAAGATCATTTTTCATTTTTAGTGAGAATACTTTGTCTGATGGTTCAAACTTAAAGTAGCTAGAAAGCTTAGAACATTATATTTATAAATTAATCGTAAGCTGTCTTTGCAAGACAGACACTCAACCTACTACTAATAACTTTTCGTAATGAATTTATCATTCTATACAATCACAGTCGGTTTTCATATGTGCAGAAATGGTACATAATATTATTAATTGCTAAGACACATTTCGCTATGTGCTGCACAAAGAAAAGTTAAAATTTTTACCTTTAAAATCTTCGTAACAAAAATTTTTCCGGGTATGGTTCAGCACAAAAAAAAATGTCTACGACGGAAAGAACATCTTTAACTTCGTTAAGACAGTGTTTTTACACATACACACGCCTTTTCCCCATGGGGGTAGGCAGAAACACAAAACGCCACCTGTTACGATCCTTACATACTCTTTTCGCCTCATCTACGTTTGTACATCACGTCATACAAGCACGCCACCGCCGGTTACGAGTACTGCGAACCTGACCTTTTTGAAGAACTTCGCCAATAAGGTCAGTGTAGGTCTTCCCAGGATAAGAGTGTTTTACACACGGTATATTAAAGTCTATTAATAAATAATATAATTATTAATATCCAGTCACAATGACAATACTAGGTCGTCGTTAAAACAAACAACACTCAAAGCTTTTATTTCGTTTCCTACGAGCTCCATTTCCTAACAAGACGCAAGATAGATTAAAATATCATCTAACATTGTTTGCCACTCACACACGACATGTACAAAGAAAATCCATTGGAATAATAAAACTCCAAGAAAAAAACATGGCAGAAATTACCTAACACTCGAAAAATAAACTAACATAAATGCAGGCTTAAATTTTCTGCGACAGCGTCTTAAGGAAACCTTACTTTTTCACCTTATGTCGCGGTGCAAGTTCGAAATGACAGCGGACATATTAAACACGATTGACTTTTAATTTGAATAAGGTAAAAAATATGCAGTTTTTTTACATTAATAAATTGTACTTTTCTAAAGGACAGATGCGAGTTATATCATAAAGATTTAATTTGCATCTGTCAAACCTATCCTATGACATTCGGCAATACTGTAGAGTTTTATAAGTGAAAGAATTCTGGTAATCGTCTTCACTTCCGAAGATTACATCTCACCAGTACTCTTCCTCTTGTGTCTTTTTGTTGTAATATGTGCAAAAGAAACTGGACCTCTCGAAACAGGGTATCCTAGTGTCGGCTAATATCAATAAAGAATTATCTTATCAAACAAACAAACTTTACTTCTTTATAAACCATAACCTATTGTATACCTACTGGTAAACAAAAAAATAAAAAATTCTAACGCTCATCTGAAACTAAATACCAATACTAGAAACTGTTGCTCTTTTACCTTGCGCCACATCCCAACCTCAAGCACGCCGCACCTCTAGCACCATGTGGAGGGCCTTGCAAAAAACCACCGCAACTAGGGCCCTTAAAATGTGGCAATTAAGATTTATATTCGCTTGGCAAATCACAAGGCGGAACATCACGGCATCGGAGCGTCCCTTGCAGCGAATATTTCTTTAGTTTTGCAACTTGTTCCTCGAAATTAAATTGAAGAAAGATTATGAATTTGAAATGCAGATTTTGATTGCATGTTATTTGTTTGACCGGAGTGAAGAGAAAGTTAAGACAATTGTTATTGATTCGAGTTTATTAGACTGAGAATAAATAAAACAAGTTTACTGGTTCACAGCTGACTTTACTAATCTGTTAGGTCGATTTAGTTTTGTTCAGTAACTTTTAAAAGAAATTAAAGTTATTTCAAAATAATTATATACAATATCGTTTGACGTTGGGATTGACTAAATAAATAAATTAAATTTACTCAAAACTTAATTTAAGCAATAGATTTACTGAAGACTTTTGATAAATAGCAGATTTCTGCTGCAAATACGACCACGTTATATCAAGATTTGTATAAAAATAACTTTCTAGAACTGGTTATTACGGAAACGCCTATATTTGGCAGCGAAGAGAAAACCAAATGATATAATGAAAACCATATGATACGCAGAGTTATGATACTAATAATACCCTAATGATACCCTATGATCAGCCACAGATAACCAGAAACCATCACCTCCAAACGTCATAACTCAACATTTGCGACCACACCTCATAAACATATTCAATAAGCCACAAAATAAAACTTACATTATGCAAACACGGTGCTTCCAGCGTGATTTTTACAACGTATATCACTTTTATCGCCTGTCGTGCTACGTTATCGCCGTGTTTTATTTGTATCTCGTACCAAAAAGCCGCTGATTCTATGGTGTTATGGCTGTAATATATTTTTTATAGTTCCGAAGGATGTGCGATAAAATGTGGCTTGATGCGCGATTGAAATTATCAGTATGCCTATAAAACAGAAATGGTGAGGCCTATTGTTGAAACAACTGTTAACATTTGAGGATTTCAAGGGTCGAGGTCACTTTAATTCTCGTTTACCTTCAAAACATATATTTCGCTTTATGATTTGATATTTTGACTTGAAACGTCTGTAAAATGATATCGGTAGAATAGCCGAAACCTACAAACATACTAGTCACGAAGTAAAAACGTAGAAAACTGCACGTAAGTTCGTATCGGCTACGCGGCGGGCTACGGCGTAGCTTGCTCTGTGCTACGGCGTAGCTTTCACTGTGCTACGTTAGCGTTTCACCATCTTCTAGCTACATAATTTTTTGACACAATAAAATAATACAGTTTTTTATCCATTGTATTTTTACAAAAACAGTCGACAATAACTGGGTGCATTTTTTAAAATCTCAATATTTTTTTTAACCAAACAATTTTATTTACGGACCAGTCTAACATGATCCCTAAATCGTAATATCGGCATTGCATTAATACGGTGCACCACTAACATAATACAGCCGGGAAAAATAAAATAGTGCTCTCACAGATCATTATTTCCAATTTGGCGCCGTAGTCGGTTGCATATTAAAGTTTAAATTGAACGAACACTGCGGCTCTGTGTAAGTCTGCATTAGGAGTCCCGTGGGTATGAAGTGTCAGGGTGATGGCTTAGTGCGAGCTCCGTGGCGTGTGTACAGGCTCTTACGGTTTTTCCTTCAGGTAGTTATACCGTTGAGCGTGTATTGAGAATTGGGTCAAGTGTCATGTTTTAGAAAGTAGTGCGGCGTTAGCTGTACTGTTCTAGCGCCTCATGATTTACTTAGAAGCGTTTTGGAATTGTCTGACTGTTGTTATTTTGTCGCTTTTCCTCTAGAATGTTTATGTAAGACATCGCTTCCAATTAAAATATGTTTTTTGACTGTTGGTGTAATATTTAAATGACGAATTAATTTAGAATTACGTATTTGCGTTACACGACGACAAGGTTGAAAGAGCAATTTGTGTAAAAAATTGTTTGCTCCGCTGCGTGTCGCCGGCTCGATTCCCGTACGGAACAAATATTTGTACGGCTTACAGGCAGTTGTTCCGGGTCTAGTTGTGTATATATAAGTGTTTTATGTTTGTATAACGTTTGTATATCTTTGCATAACCCTGTTTATTAACCCTAGATATATTTTTTATTCTTTGTACTTTTAACAAATAAATAAATGATTCTGATTACAACGTCTATACATTACTGAAAACTATCAATCCCCGCTCCCGCCTCCCCCTTCACCAAGGTCCAGCCCAACTCTCGAGGGTGCAGAACAAAGTATCGCAGTTGTGTGCATAATTCACTTTATTGCATCTCTCTCTCCTACAAGGCGGTCGTCATAACTCCCGATACCTCTGCGGTGGCGCCTCACGAATACTAATCAGGTTGGTCAGCGCCAGAGAGCCGAACACTCTTAATTCTCTAATGGATTTATTTGGTATGGATTTATCTGAGTTTTGCTGCAGAGTTCCTAGTTGAATCTGCAGTGTTTCGTGTTGCTTTTCAATTTAAATAAGAGAATACAAAATCTATATAAATATATAATCAAAAGACACTTACCGTTCACTTTCATATCTATGTTAAAGAAAAAGCGATTAAAGATCTATGGTGTCACTTTATTTTAGCTTATTTAAATGTTTACTTTTTTTTTAATCTAACACAAGTTTGTATTAAATTAAAGAACATTTTTATAGGATATCAATAAATTGCGTATCAAATACAAACGTAATGAACACCTAAAAAACAAGTGACAAAGAGAATAATTCAAACCACATAAAATACAAAAATATTCGTTCACTAGTAAAAAAAATATTTCCATCTGAGTTACAATTAGAGTAATAATATTATTTCAAACAACGAGTAAATACCGTTAAGAAGTGCCTCTTTAGTGTCGTCTGATATATATACCAATTAATATAAATCTAATCAGATAACTGTCAATGTTCAGAACTATCAAGTCATCAAAAACATTTTGCCCACGGTATTCTCTATTCTCAACCAATACCTACATACCTATCATCCCGGTTGTACCATCCCGGTGGTCTCACAAAAGCCGCGTGACTTTGTGTCCAGCGCATTAATTAGACTGAGCTAAGGCTTCGCTCATCGGAGCTTAGTTCTCCCCTCGAATACTGAAACAGAACTGTGTGAAGAATGGATTCATTGTTGTACCGGCCTTTTGGGAGTTGAATTTATTAGAAGAAGCCTTATGGAATTGGAGTGAATTTTTTGGCCACAAAATACCATACGTAAATCGTTGAACGTACATACGATGTGTACAGAAATACTTTTTAGAAGAGGCAACTAGATTTTTTTTTCCTTATAAATACGTTCAAAAGTCACATTCGTGATCTAATTAAAATAAATGATTTGATTTTGAGTTTTGACTTTGTTGCAGTGCAAAGGATTTTTGGATGTTGTTATGTTGCTTATCTGTTACCGCAAACATGTTTTTTGGAAAATTATTTTAATTTATCGTAACTTTTTGAAAACAATAAACAGCTGCAGTTTACCGAGACAAAAGGTAAAAGACAAAAGACGTCGCAAAGACGAAATTTAAAAGATATTTTTATAATTTTCTCTTCCTCATTTTTAAACTAAAAACCTTTAGGGACGTGCCGAAGGTTTAATAAAACAAATAACATTAATAAGATTCAACACAATATTATTACGTCGATCTGTGTATAAAAATTCAACCAAACGGATGAATTTGAATACACGTACGTATATGTAGCAAAAAAACACGGTATGTTATATTCGTATAAAGATACTCGGAACGGAATATACACTCGGTATCACAAAACAAAGTATTTTTCTTCGAACATAAGCGAGGTATTTCTCATTCTTTACTCGCCAACTTTTTCACGCGTGTAGCAAAGCGGGGGCACAATAGCGGACTATGTTGTAAATCGCACAGTCGCGCGACTCGGAATGATTGTAAATAGGCAATAAATAGCTTACAACACGAGTTTTGTTCAGCAACACACTAGTTATTGGCAGCCGATTGGAGGAGCGTATGGGAACATATTGAGAACGTGAACGCTTTCAATAGGTATGTCATTTAAATATTGTAATTGTAATTCAATCCTGATGCCAAAATGCACTGGTTTTTAATTACTGTGAGTATTATTGTTTTACTCGCCGCAATATATTACTACTTAGTGGGTAATGAAGGTTTTTAAAAGCCATCATTTTGTTTGTGTATTTAAACGCGCTAATCTCTGGAACTATGAGTCGGATTGGATTTTTTTTTGCAATATGATAGCCAGATTCATGAGCAATAGTAGAGGTTACATAAAATCAAGCCACGACTCATGAGAGGGGAGCAATAACCAAAGACAACTTAGCACAGGTGAAAAAAAAAACAAGTTTATTAAGTCGCAGGGCGAGAACCAATTAAACTTTTAACCATAATGTGTATACTTCAAATCACGTTGCCGATCAAACTATAGTCCCGTACATTCCCAAACGTATCGACAGTTAGTTGCAATTCGCGCCACGGGCGGGTCATAAAATGTGTCGCTAGCGTCGCAGGTGGCGCGTGCAACGCCGACATTATGCACCCGCCTTTATGATACATTATTTTGCTATCGGCGTTTCGTGAGGCGGTGCTTAATTTTTGGGTGAACATGCCAAGAAACATAATGATCTGAAAAAGAAAATGTTACAGCTAGTTTTTAGAATTTATTTTTTTAAATATTAAACCTTTTCGTACTATGATACCTGTAACGCTATTTTATCATAGGTTATTTGGCAAAGTTTATAGAACAGAATCACTACTAGTAAAGCGAACAAACGTAGCAAGCGCGTGAAAATAGGTAGAATGTTCGTAGAGATAACCTTCAGACTTTTCTAAATCGCCAGGGAAAAGGAGGTCTGGTTTAAAGAATCTTTCTTTTAAGTACATGATATTTTTTTCACCAAACTAACGACGCTGTATACGGTACAAAGAAAATTGTCACAAGAATTTTTGGAAAGGTAATGCGACCCACTCTATATTACTTTATACCAATTAGGAATTCCCGAATGTCTCAACCCAAGCTAATTGGAAAAACAGACTAAAAATTGGAGCTACGCTATTACATGTATAAAAACTTGAACTACACGAAATTCGAGTATTATATCAATTGATGCATTAGTATTAAGTATGCCCGACAGCGTCCACATTTGGTCTATTAACAAATGCTTACTTACCTAGGTGGTAGGCATGTATATAATGGGTTAAATAAATTATTGAGAATGGAGTATATACAATTGAAATTGATGTTTAACAGCAATAACTATGCTTTTGCTTCGGAAATGAAATATTACGTATTGTATCAAGTTTGTGAGAGCATTTCTCCGAATGCCCATCTTACACGTGGTAATGAGCGAATGAAGCAGAAAAGGCTCAGAGTTCGCTAAAAAAAGGTTGGAACGTAAAAAGAAAGGTAAGTCAGTCGCAACGATGTTTCCAAATCAACGTTTGAAAAATTGAAATATTCCTTCACATATTTTCCCATCTACCCACGTTTGGCTGATGCCAAACTTTTGCTGTGTAAGTAGTACATCTGCACACGATTTTTTCATACATTTGCGCGTGCCATACATTAAAGAAGCCAATTTTGAGGATTTCGCGTGGCTAACAAAACGTGCAGGTCGTAACACGTGGAATCGGGTTTTTCATCAACTCATGTATTTTGTAATTTTACTAGATAATATTACAGCTGTGGCTTTGGGTTTCATTATCATCACGCTCGGCTTCCTAATATCTAAATTCTATACGAACACAATTAAGTTATTGCTTTTATTTCTAGTTTTAATTAATTTTGAAACAGTTGAAACAATAACTTGTAATGCTTGCAAACACCAGGTGACGTCACCTATCCGTGTGTGCTAGTCTACCGTTAGGTAGGTTATTCTGTTCACGTGACATCCGCTCTTTATTCCCACCTCCGTTCTACACCGTATACTCTGAGAAGATTTTTGACAAAAACCCTCGTCCTTATAAAATATTACACACAGTCTCCCGTCAAAACCAGCTTAAATTTCATCAAGTGGGAGCGAAAAAAAATAATAATTCCTTGACCTTTTTTCGAGTAAATTCCTTTATTAGAGAGTATGCCGTGAGGGATGGTCGGTGGGGTCATAAATCAGAAGTTAGCACAAAAACTAACTAAAAGTTTTGCCACGCGAAAATGATGAAACGCTTCAGAGTTTTATTCAGTTAGAGCCCAAGATAACGAAGTAATTGGTTGGGGGTATTCTTGCATTTTTTTCTGGGGCATAAATATATTTGTTTGAATTAAATTCATTCTTCCTTGTGCCTACTGCTTAATGTGAGTTTGTAATCAAAATATTGTAGAAGAATTTTCACGGAGGCTTTTAAAAATAGCCGACATATAAAGGGAATATAAAGTGTTTCATGGATCGTGATTTTCTACCTGTTGACAACAGAATACTAACATCGCACTTCCAAGCAAGTCGAGGTCTTGCCACTACCATTTACATTAACACTGATGTACTATAATAATGTAATAGGACTATATTCACGATTATTAAGAATATCTTCTCCCAATGCGAATATACGAGTAATTGGGACTTATATCAAGTACCGTCCGGCCTTCAATCTCGCGATGGATGGTGATGACCGCTCCGATCTTAAACATTCATGCTACAGGCTCAATCGAAGTAATCGACGCCATCAATTTTGTTGAATCAGTACCCAATAGGGCTATATTTCGTTATAACATACTTGACTAGGTTAAAAGGATAAGTTGCATTAGGATTAGAGATAGCCGTAGTTAGTATAAACTTGTGATTAGTAAAATAGGACCTACATGTACTGACATTGTTGAATTTAAATCCTTAAATTAAAAGATGTCCATAGCGACGATCAACCCCATGTACAATTCCAGATCGAAAACCAATAAAATATAGTGGGTACTGTTCAAGTAAAAATAAACTGATACCAAAAAACACATTACACGAGGCCATCAACGATATAGCGAAGGTAGTGTAGTAACATTGAAAATCATTATTTCAATAATAAGAAATACCAATTTTAATGCGATTTTTTTCTGTACAGGGCATACTATTATAAATGCGAAACTTTGTATTGATGGCCGTTGTTACTCAATCACGCCAGAATGGCTGAACAGCTATGGATGAAATTGACACAGAGATAGATTATAGTTTGGAATAGCTTATCATCATCATCTTCCTGCCCTTGTCCCATGTTACTTGTAGTCGGCGCAACACGTTTTCTTCTTCCATTCCGTCCTGTCAGCCGTCATACTCGACTGACTCCCTTTTCATTCATAAAATACGGTTCCCGTGGGATAATATATTAATTTTGACAAAGACGAAGTCGCAGGTAAAAGTTAGTGTATAAATAAATATTGTGAAAGTACCAAAATATCCAAAAGTATGTTAAAAAGATCTGTCTGTAACCTTCAATTTCCATAGCACATTTCCTGGTCACCTCTGCGAAAAGTTAATACTGGAGCCAGCATTCCGTCTGGTAGACAGCACTGGGTTTTATTTCACCCCCTCACCTCTGAATATTTTACAAGGCACTACGTGCTACGTACCGCGTCTGGCGACACGACACTATTTACAACCCACTGCCGAATAGATGGTTTTATGTGAATATCTGAATACCGACGCAAGCCTTGAGGGGTGTGAGGGAATTTTTAATTTTTGTTCTGAAGTGCTTCCGGGTAGTCAACATTTTAAGAAGGGATGATAATAAATAATACACTGAGTTTAAAAAAACTGCCCATAAAACAACGTTGGACAATTTTTGCTGATAAACCAATTTCATTTAAAGTATGAAAAATCATTGTTTATAGTAGTGCGCAATGTAACGTACGCAAACCATTCTGTATACAGGTACAGGGGTTTTAGGGGTATTTGAAGTTTACAACTTTCGAAACTTTTTTTTTTTTAAACTATTAAACGAAGTTGGAACTCTGACCTTAAATATTTCCGCAATAAGGTCCAGAATAAATAAATGATCACAGTGACGTAACTTTCAGTTTCGTTAAGTGACTTATCACACTCTCTAATAATGTATATGATGAAGTCAAGAATTTCATGGAACAGTAGTCAGGGTAACGCATATAGCTTCCTAGTACCAAAAGAATCGAACAAGTTGTTTTGGAGATTAGCGCAATCAAACAAACAAACTCTTCAGCTGTGTAATATTAGTACGGATTCAGATCGATTCCAAACATGAACATGAACATAAACATGTATAACCTCAAACTATGAGCATAAACAAGCAACTTCCTAACTAATTTAACAGTCCGCCTCCACCAAACTTTAACTAGACTTAACGTTAACAAATACTGTAATATCATTGCAAGTACTCGTTTCTTAATCTCTCTGGATTACAGTTGGTAACGCTAACTTTTGATCAAAGTGTGGCAAGGTGTTTGAGTGAGCTTGTGTAAATATTCTATGTGCGGTCGTTCTCCGCAAGTTATGGCGGTACACTTGACCCGACTTAGTTATTGCTGCTGGCCCGCTTACTTGGATTGTTGGGGAATTAATCGTAGTTAGTGTTATGGGGTCACCGGGCCAGACAGAATTGTGTACTGCCGACGTCTGTTACTGCGGCTGTTAATATCGGTTTTAATCGTCGTACACATCGGTTGACTTGTGATAATTTATGTTTTGTGATACGTATGTTCTTGAAAGGAACCAGAAAATTATTAAATATTCAGTCTAAGTGTGTACTATGAAATTATACAGAATTAAACTATAAAATAATAATAAATAATTGCCTATTATTGTCTCACTGCACTGAGCATTAATTATCATGCTTACTCGAGGTGATTTCAGACTTATATTTATTATTAGTTCAGATTTCCTCACGATGTTTTTCTTCACCGATGACAGTGATGTCCAAAATAAACTTAAAAAGTACATATGTATACAATAATACGTATCTACACTATAATTTGGTTTTCTATAGTAATATTTATTACAGTAAACAGATTCGCAAAAAATAAAGTTTGATATTAATTTAATGATACATAAAAAATGCATTACAGTAACCTACATACAAAACACACTCGTTTATTCACAAAAATAAACTCAAAAAGAGATGACACATCACAAAAAATCACCACACTGTCTCTTACTTGAATTGAATGCAATTTTTCAAACAATTAGCTCGGAGCGGATGCAGCTCGTCAGGTGTCGCCGTAATCAGGGACACGGCGCGACAACCAGCCACGGAGCGCGACAACAATGGACGCGGTAATTTTACGAAACATGATAAAACCATGAGAAATAATTTCATCGTCATAAATCGACATTTTACAAAATTACCATTTAAGATCATTAAATTATAATAATATTGATTTTCGGGTAGTTGTCTGTGTTTGTGACTTTGTAAACGCACCTTCCAGGAGAAACTCGCAGGATGAGATTTTTTATTTTTTAAAAGACTGGAATTTTCGGATTTGATGTTTTACAGAACATGAAAAATTAAGTAAATGATACTCGTAGAAGAATATCATCAAGTATGAATGCAGGCACCGGTAGTAGGTATATGTGATTTGATTGTTTACTTTAATTTATGAATCATATTTTATTCTGTTTTATTCTAGATATAAAAAATAATTATGTAATTTTCGTGACATTCTAATGAAGTCAGGAGCTTAATAAATAAATAGAAAATCCACGACATGATCGGATAGTTCATTAAAGAATTTAAAAAAAAAGTTAGATAAAAAAATGTTTTATTTTTTCATAACCTACATATTGTCTCTAACTTTAATAGAAAATATTTGAAAGCTCACGAATAATAGGTATGAGCAATAATAACTCAACGAAACATAATTCTATGTGACAATAATTTACTTTGCACAAGATGCCACATCCACCGCACCACTCCACCTCCACACCATTCACTTCGTTACCGTGTTTACATAATCTGTTAACTGCGAGCGAGCTTTTCGTTCGCGTTTCTTAATTTGTTACAGCTACTTAATTGAGCGAAATAAAGCGCCTAATTGCTCGTCCGTTTGTTCGCTTTCATTATAGACGACACTTGTTCTCCGATGTGAGTGGGGAAAGAATATTGTTTTGTGATATGGAGTTATGTTTGGACTTTTGTGTGTACGTTATAGGATTGGTGTAGTGTTGGTGTGGTCTATGCTTGTAAGTCTTTACATGCTTTGATGCTTGGTCTAGTCTATAAAGGTATATATTAGTTTGGAAACTCACAGATATGTGTCAGGGAATATTGATGTTTTCTTTCTTCTTTTAGAAACGTCAAGGTTTATTCTGTGTTGTTAAGTTTTAATCGTGAGGAAACCGGGACTTTGAATTTTAGGGAAATATTTTTTGAAAGGAAATTTGCAGGACAGTTTTAAAGAAATGAGAGAAAATACCACGAAAGAGATGGCGGTATAACCCAGATGTGCTCCTTCAGAGTTGTAAAGAAGAAACACGGAACCATAACCTGACCGATAGATGGAATGGACGGAAGCCTTCGCCCAGCAAGGCGACAGCACGAGCAGGCAATAATAATAAAACTCTTAGACTCAGCATAGAATCCTGCTGCATCTTCTTCTCTCACTTTCAAATCTGCAGTAAAAATGTTGATAATCCGGCGTCCTCTTTGCATATAAACTTCGCTTACATTACGATATCTGCGCCCGCCTACATACATATTATATAGTGGAGTTCAAATCAAATATCGCGCTGCCCGATCCACATTTTATGATCAGATCGTGATTTGAAAACTCATCGACTTTTCTACATTTTTAATAGACAGAAAGGTTAGTTTTTTTCTGCATATGTACCTATTTGAAGTTTCGTATTCGGAAGGATATTTGACATGGATATTTTTAGAAGTTCTTTCTTTAGAAAGCTTTGTTGAGGTCATCATCGCCGTGAACATATAGGATTGTCTGTATAATCTTCCATTCCAGTTACACCTAAGTATATTCTCTAAAAATACTTGTTAAGATTTCTCAAAAAGTAGTCAGAGATCGTTGGCAATAATAATAGAAGAAAGTACTGAAGTATTTTCCAGTTTATCGGACAAATATACACAAGTGAACGCTATCTTTTTCCCACAAGCCTTTTAGGATAAGGAGTGAAAGAGTAATCTCTTACTCCCGAGACCACTCAACAAATAGGTGTAACGTATTGAGGCGATAAAGAGAGATTAGGAGGTGTTATGTTGTACGTACAATAGGAGGATTATTATAGATATTTGTACGATATAAATATAAAATGTTCATCCTTTTTTCCACGTATAGATTGGTATTGCTGTTTGAAACTTTGTTTGGAATGTTGGGAGTATTCGCGGATCCCATCATAATTTTTAGTAGCTGTTTTATGATATCTTGTCAGTTCATTTTTAATTAAGTCAATTAATTTTAAATTTTAACATATTAGACCAAAAAGGCTTTAGTAGATTGTTAGACGCCTAATATAATTTCTTTGTGTTTTAACCGAAAAATAGACATAACACAGGTTCCTCGTGTCACAGCATATTTTAAATGCAAGCTTTCGGGCATACGAGCGAATATTCTTCAAATCTTAACACGAAGCGGCGACACCTCCTCCATAATGTATACCGTCAGTACAAGCAAAATGTACAAAAAATCGCATTTTGACTAGCACCGTGTATCGAGGAGCCTATCGACAAAAAACACTAGTATTTTATATTTCTGATCACGACTTAATCGTAAATATGAAGGGTTCGAGAGCACCTTCTGGTAGCTATTGCAAAAAGAACGTTGCGCTCTCCATAAAATATATTGTGGGGGGAGCGAGTGAGCGGGTATTTTAGGACACCGAAAAATTTCTACTCGACTGTAAACTTTCATCCTTGTCTCCATCTATGAAAGAGAGAGAGATGGGCATGTCAAGTTCAGTTTGGAAGTCGATGGTTGGGCGACAGTAGGCGGGTGTAGCGTTACATATTTATATATATTGTAGCCAGTTGCTGGCATATGTTTCTGGGTGTTTTATTCGTGAGAATAAAGTGCGTCTCCAACGAGAGGTTTTTTTCGTTATTTTTTCCTTTTTTTCTTGTGTTATTATTATCTGATACATAATTCGGGCAAAACGTTCGTACGTGCAGGTATTTATGAGGTAAATAATACTTCTGTTCAACCGGTGCTGAGGAGACATATTGTTGTTTTATTTATTGAGGTCGGAGAGAAATATAACATTATACCCGTCGTTCAAGTAACGTTCCTTTCTTTCTAAAGAAACCTTTTGTCAACCGGTAAACATTTGAAAAAAGTGGTATAACTTTCACAATAAATAATCCGGTTTTTATCTACCAACGTCGTCCTCTTTTCTAATTAAATGATTTTCATAGTCTGTGGTTTCTTTAGACACAGTTGTAATAGGATAGGAGTAGGTAGGTACACTATATTATTAGTAGGTACATCAGAAGTATTTATATTGTTATGTATTATTGTTTCTATTGCATCCCTTCTAGATGGACGCCTTCCTCCATTCTATCCATTCTAAAGGCTACTTTATAATATGGTCTAAACTTTTATAAAAAAATCCAGATCATAAAGCTATGTATATGAAAAAATTCAATTGCTTTTATTCAATTATAACAACTTCATATCCAATAAAAAGTTATTTTACAAAGAGGTATAACCCTCGCGATAATACTACAGACGAATTTCTCTTCCCCGTTCTTCAATCTGGAGCCTCACGATGTCTCAAACGACACATTCCTTCTTCCGAGCTCCACCCAGAACATTCAGCAAACAGCAAATGCTCCAATTAACATTTGCCAGTTGTTGTCATAATCGTGCCGTCGTCATCACGGCTGGAGCGATAAATTCGACGCCAGACACAATGCTCGCTCTCCTTAACTTTTCGCCCGCGAATAACGAGTTTTTAACTTTGTGGAAAAGCGAAAAATGTCTCTATCTCCTCCTGGGCGTGGCTGAAGGTAGAGGCGACAGCGGGCGCGGGACACTTGTGTCAATATTTGGATAAACATAATGCATAAAAGCGGCGCGGTCGCTAAACATAGTCATATGAAAGTGAAGTGACGTCATTTCGCATGGGTCTAAGCATCAACTGATAATTATATGTGGTTAGGGTGCAAAGGTACTCATGCAACTATAGACTTTCTAATAGTGCTTTCAGATGATGATCGCAGCCTCAATCTGTCAAAACATCCTTTTTATATGACAAGTTTTTGAAACGGAAATTGTGATTCGATTTCGAATGTGGTTAATTACAGGAATTATTTATTATTGGCACTTATATCATTTCAGTCATAAAGTAATTAGTCAGTTTACCACAAACCTGCTCAATTAAAAGTGAGAAAATGAAAACAATTGCCTCCCCGCTCACAGTTCAACACTCGCTCCACAAAACAAGGGTATCCCGAGAAAATTACAGAAGGCAAACGGCCCTACTTTCAATAAAACTGTCGTCTTTATTTAACAGGGCAAAAGTTATCTTGGAGCCGTTCGGGTACGTCCGCGACACACGCTTTTTTGGACCTCCGGTAATGTTCGCAGACTGGTTTCAGAGGTTAGCGTTAAGTTAAAGTTACGTGCGTTATTGTTTGTCCTTTATGTTTTAAATAGGTTTGTGAAATATTAAGGTCACATTGGTCTAACAAATGTTTGCAGGTTAAAATGGATCCACTTTACCAAATGAAATCACTACGAGCGATTAATTTAGATAAAAGCGATAAAATATACGCGGCAATGATCTGTATGATAGTAGGTATAGCTTTCACTAGTCCTATAAACTGTAGCTGCCATTTACGATAGCCCATAGTGAACGAACAGCCCCCATTCTGAACTAAACGTGCACTATCGGTTGTAGCCGGATCAAGATTAACAACAATTCCTAGGTGCAATGGTACTACACAGCAGAGGTCCCATTTAAAGAAGTTGATGTTTGCAGGCTCTCTCCTAATACTTCTGAAAGTTATTTCATGACAACTACAGAACAATTTGAAATAATAGTAATATATTCATAGCAACAAACCACAAAGATCCAACAGATGTTTCTACTCACCCACAAACACTCCGAAGTCGAAACAAAATTCAAGGTGTTCTATTGAATTTTAATTGCAGAATACAGGCTCCCTTTCAAATATTTAACAAAATAATATCGCGTGAAACAGTGAGCCAAGTTGCCGGTGTAAAGTTGCCGTGGCTAAATTAAGGAGGTGAGAAGTCCAAAAGTTTTTATTGTTATGACCCTCGGAATTTATCCCGAGGCCATCGTAGCACAGATGGTTAAAATTTTACTTTTCATTACTACGGTAGGCTGTTTTGTATATTGTAGCTTTTTATTTTTCCGTGCTTTATGTTCATCTTGAATTCTCTATGTCTGTCTGTAGTCAAGGTACCTTTACGTAGGCTTTCAATGGCAGGAAAAATTATAAATGGTAGAAATTAAATTAAATCAAATCTTTGTTTAACAGTCTAATTTATTTCCTCATGGTAGATAATTACCACTGTATTATGATAATGTTAGCGGAGTAAGCGCTATATGAATATAGCGCTTACTCTAGTGAACTAATAGAACGAACAGTAAATGTAGCGTACTGGGCAAGTTTACGTTTCGGTAACTGCGCTAACTTTACCGGTCATGCTGCAGGCTAATTAATTTATTACCTAATGCTGTGGGATGTAGTTTAGATTCTAATTGGTGGTTAGTAGTCAAAGAGACTTCATTTGGTGCAGCCTAGTTGGCCAACGACATCACCAACTTTGGTGTTTGGCAAATCTTTTCACCACTCAAAACATTCTTAGTAAGATTGAATAGTAGAATAATGAAACTTCACTAGTAACCGGATGTAAGCCACTTTTTACCAGAAAAAGAAAGCCATTATAACACAATATTCCTAAAAATAAACGAGCTATAACAAAAATATACATGAAGTTTAATCCACATACAATTGAATTACAAAAATAATTACGACGGGAATATTTGAGCGACATGCATGCTAAGCGTTGCCGCGAAGCTGTGAAGCAGTTGAAGCGCTCTCGAGTCCGACTCGAGCGGAACGAGGTCACAGAGCGCAACTGAGCGAGCGGAGCGCTAGCGTCCCTTTTATGAAAATATATATATCGTGTTCTTTTTTGAGCAATGAGTTAGTTTGAGTGGCAATGGCGGTTTTAATTGGGACTTTTTTTCATGTTAATTTGATCTTTTGCGTATGATGAAAAGTAGCTGAGATTCCTTTTATTTCAATTGAAAACATTCAATACATGATGAACCCATTAGTACAGCCACTTTTCAGCCAGTAATGTTTTAAGTCCCATGTATTAGGTGGCCAGCCTATTGCCTTCAACCGGGTACAAATCTAGGACCCAATAATACTTTGCCCGACCTGGGAATCGAACTCAAGACCTCATGCTCAGCAGTCGCGCTTTGCGGCCAATAGACCAACGAGGCAGTCAAAACTTACACTCATTTATATTATTCTCAAATGATATTCCAATTGCGGAAAACAACATGCTAACGTTACGTATTTATAGTAAACAAAAGAAAATCTCGTAACAGCGAAACATTTTTTTTTTAATATTCACCTTAAAGTTATTACATAAAAAATACATTAAATATCATCATCATCATCTTCATTCATTATCATAATCATAATTTCATAATCATCATCATTAAACATAAAAAAAGAAATAAAAAATATAACAATAATAAATAGTAAAAAAAGTAGTCGTAGTAGTGGTAGTAGTAGTATAAATAGTTATGAAGTAAATATAGTATGAAAATTTGACGTGACCATGTGACGGAATAACATATTTATGATTTAGAAAGATTTACCTCTTAATTTAAGACAAAATGTCTGCTATTCGGCCCAGACTAAAAAAGACAAGCAAGCTTCTCAAACCATGCCTACAAAGTTCTTTAAATAAAAACATCCTACACACCTCTCACACCGAACCCCAGGAAATTAATATATGAATAAATTAAGAGATGAAAACATAATTTTAATTCGTCTGAAACACGGCCGAGCTCGCATGTCACAGTAAAACAGCACTTCACGCGGTTGATTAAAAACACTATCATATAAAAAATACATTACACTTTTGGTCGCAATATCGAAATTATTAACTTTTAATTAAATGCTGCTCGACAGAGTATTGCTGCAGTTTTGTTTTTCTCTTTTTGTATTTTCATATTCATTTATTTATTGACGTAGTTAATGTGCTGTGCTTATGATATAGCAATTTTATATTTCAGGCAAAACAAAATTTTTATTTTATTTTATTTGGGAAAAACAAACAATTGTAATATGTGTGTTACAATACAGATTACTTGTGTACAATATTAATTAGGTAGGTTAGCATAAATTCTACTTAAATATTATCTCATTAAAAAAATGTATAGGTAATATCTCCATTGAAATCTCTGTGTCTATCCATGTTATCTACTTATAATGAAAAGATGCCTGTAAATCTACTTCCCTTATAGAGAATCAAAGATCAGGTCACTTCATACTAGATACCAAACATAGATACCTTCTTAAAAGATAGCCAGGCTATTCAGTTTAACAGAAAAACGCTTTAAAAAATTATTCAAGTAGGTATTGTCAACGAACGAACTTTGTATCAAACTATAAAGTTTCCGAAACTCAAGTCAACCCACGTAAAAATAGTTAAAAACTACCCTCAAAGTAAGGCGAGTATCAGTTTCCTGGTGAATATTAAAATGGCGATGAATAGCTCCAAGTTGTTGGTACAGCTCAAGTTTGATAGGAGCAAGTGGGTACTAATGTGGTTATACTTAGATGCTGGTTGAAACTGACGAGAGTCGTCTTATGAATAAGATTATCTATCTAAGGTTAAATCAAAAAATTGTAGGTAAAATAAATTTTATGATTACATACATACATAACATCACGCCTGTAATCCTCGAAGGGTTAGGCAGAGGTGTACCCATTAGTACACCCACATTTCCACATTTTATGATTAAAATGTCAACATTATATTTTTTAAACAATAATTATTGATAATAAAATGTCGTGATGGCCCAGTGTTTATATATTGAAAGACGATTAATCAAATAATCACAGTACGTATTGTAGGAATAGATCAAGAATAAATAAAGGCAACGTCTTATGTGAGAATATGACTATACGAGTTGTAAAAGCCACATTCTGTAGCAGTTAGCTACGCATAGGTACTGCCCATGAAACTTATTGTCCATTTTTGCATTCAGCACAAATTATTGCTGGAAAATGAGTTTTGTTTTTGGTGTGAAAAATCACTTTTCATATTAGCGTGTAAGTAATGTAACGAGTTAAAACATGATTTTGTAAATAACAATAAAAAGTAGTAGCTCTGGCATTCAATATCTCCGTAACCAAGAGGTTCTCAGGTCCAGAGCAAAAAAAAAGACAATATTGGGAAGAATACCTATGTAAGAACAAAAGAATCAAACTCATCTCTACGAATCAAATCAAATATCTCCTTCCAAAAGAACAAGTGTGAACAAACATAGACAATCCGCCGCCACTAAACACAATAAGTGCGTATAAATAAAGCGTGGCGCACAAAATTTTTCACAAATAACACCAAATTTACGACTATGTTTATGGCTCTCTTCCTCTCAGATAAAGGACATTGAAATTCCGAATGAATACAGCCGTTGCTTCCGTTACGCCACTTTTTCGCGATACCTTAGCGGTATTCTGTTGCGCGAGAGTATCGAATGTGACAATCACGAACTGAGATTGTGTTCCCGACGACACATATTCTGGAATACAATTTGTGTGTCGTGATGGCCCAGTTGTTTAGACGCCTGCGTCACATGTATGAGGTAGCAAGCTCAATACCGGGCAAGTACACATATGAACCTTTCAATTAATATATACTTTCTAAGTTTATCTCTCTTCATCGATGTCAGTGGTGTCACTGACATCGATGAAGAAATACATCATGAGGTAATCTGGACCTACATTTTGTATAGTATCCACTCACCAATCCGCCTGATGCAAGCGTGGTGATCAATGTCAATCATGCCTTCTCAGTATAAAAAGAGGCCTTTGTCCTGGCAGTGGGACAAAAATAGGCAGGTGTTTTTATTGTTAAAATGATTTAACAAAAAATCATGCCCAATAAATCAGATAAGTAACCTAAGAAAGTTTTCATATCGTAATGATAATGTGATGAGTGTAATGATATTGTCATAAGAAGTAAAAATACTTATAGCAAAGGAGAGTGTGACAGAGAAAAGAACAAAGATGTACGTTAACATGGCAATAACGAGGTAAAGACCGAAATTGGACACGATAGAGATGTCCACCAATAGCAACATCGCATAGACGCAAACAGAATACCTCCTTCAAGCGCCTGTCTCCTGAAGAGAACCAGAACTTTTATTACAAACACATAAAAATCTAGTGCACGTTTATTACGGAGCGTTTATGTGCCCTAATAATATTCCATGTTTACTGATAGCGACTGTTATTTTATCTGTTTTTGAGTGCCCTCTTTTCCTGAAGCGGTTTTTTTGCGTGAATTACGCACGCGCTGTGAGGTATTCGTGTTTTGAT
This sequence comes from Hoplodrina ambigua, assembly GCA_949774945.1. NCBI lineage: Eukaryota > Metazoa > Arthropoda > Insecta > Lepidoptera > Noctuidae > Hoplodrina > Hoplodrina ambigua. Next base: position 470,693 of record OX458967.1, read on the forward strand.
CTGCGGTGAGAATTAAGGCGTTGTGTTTTGTTTTTATGTCTGACATGGATTTATTGGTAAAACGTGTTGCTGTTCGGAAATGTCATCCCCTTTCTTTGTTTATTAAAGCAATGATTCGTTATATTTTAAAATTACGGTTTATTAAATTACCCATTAGTTTCCTGGTTCTCATTTATGCTTGACACGGAATGATATGTAGCACAGTTGCTCTTTCATAGTAATCGTTGCTGGTCAAGGATAAAGTCAGTAGGCTGACCGTTTTTATTTTATGATCAATTAATAATATTAAATTTTCATCCAACGCTGTGTATAGGCCTCCTCATTTTGTCCCGTGATCCGTACCAATCTCGTTTGAAAAATGAACTAGAATAACTATTTACATATTTGTTTTTTAATATTTTCTTTTCGAATGATTGTTTATTCACGAACTTTTCACGAACAAAATCCAACGAGACTGCCGAGTATCAAACCGCACGATCTTCAACCATTGCAACGTATGTAGATACCACAGCAATAAAAATGATCAACATTTCTCACAAAAAAGTCCTAACTCGCATCAAATAAACATCGGAGCATAAAAAATATTTACACGCACAAGTACAGTCGGCATTGCCTACAACTGGTAAAAAAATAAAACGTGTTTTGGGAACGCAAGTCACGCGTCCTATATTCCGATTGGCTCCGGATCGCTATCAATTTTTCTTGAGAACAGACCAGATTTAATTATTCAGAGGCAGTCGGCTTGATGGTTGAGACGTGCGCTACTTAAAATGTTGACATTAATAGTGAATGTGTGTTGTCGTGAGATTTATTAGGTTCCAAATGTTTCTCGGAAATATTGTTGGGAAGCGTCTTATGATAAAAGGAAAATAAGAATGAGCTTGAAGGAAACATTATGAGGTACTGCTTTAACTTGCCGAGTACAATACGGTTGGTTTTTAGAGTTTATCAATTGTTTTTTTTTGTGAGGAATAGTCATTGATACCCTCCACTCTTACCGAATAAAATCCCATGGTTCCTCCTGCTACCATGAGTAGAGACAGTATTTGCTTGACGAATTATCTGAGCCCCCGATTGGAATTGGAACTTGATCATCTCTAAAGCTGTCTTCATGACTCTAAGTTTTACTTTTGTATAGTTTATGGTAGATATTCGAAAATATGCAGGAAAATATTAATGATCATCTTCTAACAACACAAACAATATTTCGTCAAGAATTTGATTGAAACATGGCAATATTGAATGTCAAGTTCACATCGATGATTGACGCCTGATTGAAAGCACTTACCCAGTAATTGTGTTATCGACTGACATCGTTAATAGCCGCGCAGCTGCAAGTTAATGTACAATGTAATTGTATTCAAACTGAAGGAGGAAAAAGTTACATTATAGGTACCTATCAGTGAAATATTTGTAATTACGATCGAACACGCTATTTAGTTTACAGACAGTAAAGCCATTCATTGTTATTTTGTGTACACATTTTATTAGAATCGACACACTCGAAATATTGTTTAAAAATTGTTGCAAGTTAGCTGCGTGTGTACCAAATGGCTTGTTCGACTGTAGCTGTCGTGTGGATAATTTCTTAAAACAACTTAATTTATTAATAAATAAATACTATATAATGTTATATTTAATTAAGATAATATTGGATTTTTGTTAAATAAAGTCAGTTATTTAACAACAAAATGTCAGCTGTTTCATACAGATGTTCAACACGTACACAGTCAAAGTGTATGAAACGGTTTCTTTTCTCAATTCTCAATAATAGAGCGGAATTCTGGAATCATGTACTGAATCCATAGTAACAGACTTCGTCACAACCCCTTTCATGCGTTTAAGAAATGGACGAGACTTAATAAAATACTTTATCTTTTTCTAAATCTTTAAGATTTATTTTCATCATAGTTTACGACTACAGTTAAAAAATATTGGACGTAATTTAAATAAATGGACAATGTAGTATCTTATAAAAGAAATACATTTGCAAACTTGGTCTTTCGGCTTTGACGTTTATTTCAGTTATTTATGCAAACGTGCTTTGAAAATGGCGTTCATAAATTTCAACTAAGAGTAGAAAGTGACCGTAGAAATTAAGATGTATAGGTAGCAAAAGGTACAACAGTTGTCACGCGATCTGGACCCCGTCACGCACACATCCATGCTTCCCGCGACGTGAAAATTTAACTCAAATGCCCGCAAATACGCCGCTTCGCGGAACGTGATCCGGTCCTACGTGATTTGTTCACTTGACTGTTCCGTAGATATAAATTTTAGATTAGGCTTATGAGCTGATTACATTTTTAATTGTTTTTTTTCTGCTTCATCTCATATTTCTCTTCTACTGCTAAGTCGATTCAAAATACAAAAGCAACGAAAAAGATACCAATAGGTTATACTTACATATAGTCAGAACAGATATAACTTTAGGCTCGATCTGATAAAAAACTTTTCAAAGATTGCGACTAGATTTTGAAAGTTTTTGGTGAGTACAGACCAAATGAACTAAGTATGACATTTGGGCACACATTCTACGATGTTATTAAATATTAATAGATATTTTCTATTAACTACACGTGCCTAATGAAAAATCATCATCATCATATCAGCCAAACAATGTCCACTGCTGGACATAGACCTCCCCTAAAGATAACCACAATGACCAGTCCTGCGCTGCCCGCATCCAGCGGTTTTCTGCGAACTTTACAGACCTGAGAAAGACAAGAAGAAATAAGGGTATATCATAAAATGACCTTGAAGAGTCTAGTCTCTCGACAAAACAAACAATTTGAATATGTTTTTAAGCAATTTTCCTCCTAACATTTTCACACATTATTACCGAAGCAACTCGAATTTTGCGACTAAACAAAATGAAAGATTCTAATAATGATTTGAAGGCGCTTATTGTAATAATAATATGGTATTAATTTGTTTGTTTGTTACTTCGAAACCAATTTAAGAAGGTACCAGAATTTAATATTAGAATTTATATATTTTTTTTTATATATATATATATTTTGGGACAACTCACACACGGCTATCTGATCTCAAGCTAAGCAGAGCTTGTGTTATGGTAACCAGACAACTGATATACATACTTATATAATTTATAATTACATACATATTATAGATAAATTACACCCAGACACAGAACTAACAATCATGCTCATCACACAAAGTTTGTCCTCTGTGGGAATCGAACCCACGACCTCCGGCTTAGCAGTCAGGGCCACTAACCACTAGACCAACAGGCCCGTCAAGTCAATTTGTATGAATAAATGTTTTTAATTTAGCTGTTTATGGAAACAATTCTGATTTTTTCTGTCTCTTGCAAACTTTATTGACATATTTACGCCACTAAAGTTACAGGTTGATAATCTTGCATACGTCAAGAAATTCATAATTTATTAAAAGATTTCATGCAAACATTTATTACATGGTATACAGGTGTAAAAGACACATTATTTACTTGGAAATGACCATCAGAGATGGAAATAGGTAGAGTAGGTATATTTCTCTAAACTTCGAGAAAATAAGTACCTAACATCAAATCCCGGAATCACAAACATGACAATTAAATATCGGATTGAAGAAATTGCAAATTATTTATTGCGCTTCAAATACAGTGGAACCAAATTATTATATTGAAGAATAAAATTATGTTTTTAGAGTTCTGTTCTAAAGATGCTAAATTAAAAAGTTTTGTTTAACATACAAAATTAATGAATGAATGTTTTTCTTGTATGTAATTAATTAATTCATTTTAGAATAAGTAATTTGGAATTTCTTAAGTCCCGGGATTTAATCGTTATGTTTATGATTTTGGGATTTGATGTTACTTACTTCTTCAAATTCTAGTTAAGAATACTTTACCTATTCTTATCTCTGTTAATGACGCATACACCCCATCAAACTAAGTAGGTAACAAAGAGTAAATATTATTACCTACCGTGAAGCTAATTTTATTTTTGTCGTGTAATATCACTGTTTATGCAAGCGTGTAATGTAACGCACGCGAAACATTGTGCTTACGGGTACGTGCAACAGTTTAGAGATCGTTACGGATTTAATGTTTAGTTACAGTTTTTATTAATAATCGCGACTGCTGAGCTAATCGTCTTAGCCTCGATTCGTGATATTGGGATTTTCAATCAAAAAGTAAAAGTTTCTAAGTAGCAGTCTTGGGGTCTGGATTTGTGCCCCATTGACGGCAATAGACTCGCCCTCTATTATATGGCGAAATGTGGATGTACTTATGCGCACACCTCTGCCAAAACCCTTTGGGGATTACAGGAGTTATGTTATGTGTGTTTTCTTAAAAAATCTTGATAGTTATCTCCATAACGAAGAGGTACCTCGGTATAGACCAGAAGAAAAAAAAATTAAAATATATTATTTAAAAGAACCCATGAGATTTTTTTTTTGTATAATGTGTTATTTTCTTGTATCTTAATTTTACATTGTTAGGCACAATGTAAAGTCTACGAGAAACAATAACTAGGTCGCTAAATACAGGTATTATCACAAAATGTTATGTTTTAACTTTGAACAATATCCGACGGCTCTGATTACACCACCCACATGTTTAACTTATAATAAACAATATGTACGTAAGTACATGAAACGAGAACTTAAACTTTCTGGATACGACATTAGAATTGTTTCTCAGAGTCGTATATTAGACCTATTTGTTCCAAAATTGCTTAGTACGAGTAGAATGTTAAGCTAGTAAACGAGACTTTTCGTTAGGCACCCCTATTCTCCTGCCTGGATTCCAGTTTATTAGGAATAGGCGCATCACGTCTTCATAGTTTAGGTAGTCACTTCTTTTTGCTTTCAACCTCTAATGTATATCAAATAAACCATTTAAAGGCACTTTCACATCGTTCACACAATCCATCCGGCATTTCTTTGATCTTTCTACCACCTTTCTGCTTTTCTCCCCCACACTCAGAACTTTCCTTATAACTTGTTACTCAATTCTCCACCTTAAATACTTATACTACGACATTCTTGTTATCTGCAGTTTGGCTTCTTTCCCAAACATAAAAAACATTCACCATTTATCTAAACGCTTTTTAATTTAATCAAAAATAAAGAAATTAATTGGCCTTTCTAGAAACTCTATATCTTTGCTGAACGAGTTTTCCCGATAGGTCGAATTTAACGTAGCGTAACCTGCACCGTGTGCAGACTATAACTTGTTCGGCTTCTTTCTTGAGCCCTTGTTATACACTTTGTAGATACGTTACCGAGATCTTGTACCTATCTAGTTACTTGGACGCGAGTTTGGCTTAGAAGTTATGCTAATATCTTAAGAGTAGATGCAAACGTGCGTCCAAAAAAACGACGCGTGCTAATCTAAAAACGCTGGCGCGTGAAAAAACGTTCATAGTAAAAGCACGGTAATAAAATATAGTAAAAGTCAATTTATTTATTTCAACTAAACCTAAGTACAAGCAGTTTTGAATTGTCAAGAAGTCAGTCAGTTAGTCAAAAAGTTTGTTTATTTTAAAGTTGTTTCTCTTTCCAAAACTTAGGCAGGTCTCTATGGAGAAGGCCCTTCACGGGCATTCTTTTCAATCAAGTTTTACAATATGTTTCATTATTCTTGTTACTTTGTTCTTGTGCTGAAGATGACCATGTTTATATACCCATACAAATTGTTTCGGACTTGAAAGTAAAAGTTAAACAATGAAATTTAAAAAAGAAGTGTATCTCTTTTAATAGTATGATTAGCAAACATCATTTCTAGATCTAACAAATAATTATATTCGGCCCGAAGCTAACACAATAGATGTGATTAATGTCAAAGACAAATCAAATCAGCTATGATATGATTTTGATGGTGATTTAAAGGATTTTGAACGTATTTTACAAGGAAAACTACATAATCTAGCAGGGCAGTTAAATGAAATAATTTCCCTCTATTCCAAAAGGCAGTTTCGTTTGTGAAAGAATGGACAAGAAACTCCATACTTACTCTTGTTAAATGAAACATGTTTGCGATAACTTCTACTTAGCTCAATAATTATATGAATGTGAAGATGTAGAATTGTACCAAAAAATAGACACTTTAAGTACTACGAATTCAGGAATAAGAGTTAAACTAAAATAATGTTTCTAAATACATGGTGCTCACATCTTTACAATATTGTGATCGTAGAGGGGCGCTCCTAAAATTTCAAAAGACAATGAATCAGTGTGTGGGCCTGATGTCCGCTACAGGGTACACAATGATCATTTAAATACAATATTTTAATTGTAATAGTTTAATTTTAATTATGATATACTATGATACTACTGGGTATGTTGGATTATAATTTATTTTTTCATCTTATTATAAAAAAACACACACAATATGGTTTTTATAACCAAACTAACGGGTTTTATTTAAGTACAATAAATTACAAAATATACAGAACTCATTAGGAAACGACACTGTCAGCGCCATCTATCCTCTACAATACGTACCACACAGATCTCCAGAGGCGTACCATCTACCGACATCGTGTTAAACCGCAACAGCCTTACTTTCCATGTCCTTTACAGCAAAGAAGTACGTGATATTCATTCCTGAAAGTTTGCATTTAAGCCTTCAGTGGATAGATGGCAGTTATATGAATGTCTGAGGTTTTCTCTTAAGCACAAGTAAATATAATCGTCTACTGATTATAGATGGCGCTCTAAACGTGAAAACTGATTTAAACAGGTACACAATGGTTTGTTCAATTCCATATGGTTGAAGTGTTATTGGGAAGGATTTACACCTTACTGTATCTAGGTTTTGAGTAAAACTTACTGCATTTTCTAAATACTAGTTTTCCGGTCGCTTTTACATTATCAATAGTGACAATATCAAAACCTTGGTTTCTCAAAGAAATAAATAGAATTATCAAGTGCGCATAAACTGTGATTGGTTGATTAAATTATCAACAACCAGCCACAGCAGGAAATACTTGTGTACACGCACTTGGCAATTTTTGTCACATTCAATTTTCTAAACTGCGAGCAAATCTTTCTTCAAATGAGAATAATCCGGAATATTATCTACCATTGACTTGTGCCCACGACTTCGTCCGCGTCAAAGTTTATAAATGACCCCAAGGGAACCGTACATTTTTCCGGACTAAAAAGTTGCCTATGTGCTATTCCAGACTATAATCTATATGCGTGCCAAATTCTATCCAGATCCGTTCAGTTGTTTTTGCGTGATAGAGTAACAAACAACCATACATCCTCACAAACTTTCGGATTCACAATATTAGTAGGATTTTTATAAAGCACACGTGTAAAACAATTTGGCAGCGCATTTCAAAACAAAGCCGTTACACAAAGTTTAGAACTACCCACACGTTAGGTAAGTTATTTGTTTGCTTTGTTTGAACCCTGCGCTTTAAATTTTCATAAAACACTACTTTAAATAAATTTCAAATGTCAGCTAGTAATTCTACTAATTAAGTGTTTGTGGGGAGGTGTATTTATATTTTTCTATAGGTACTTACATAATACTTGTAAAACTGAAGGCTTTTTGTTTGTTTGCTTACCTAACGTCGCTAATCCCTGGAACTATCAATCGAATTGTGAAAAATCTTTATTGATACGCAGATTCATGAGGAATACTAAGTATAGGCTTTATAACATCACGCTGTGTCCCACAGGAGTGGAGTAGTCACCAAAAACGTAACATCGTAACGTTACGCAGGAAAAACCACAGATGCTAATTAATATGTATTTTTCTGGTACAGGGGTCACATAATTATTTGCTCCTACGTCAAGAACGTAACGAAAGTGGCACGTGTATCGAAAAAAAGGAAACGCTTTTTAGTATGTGCTAATAGATAAATATTACTGTATTTTGACGGTTTAAAATACGATCATAAAAAGTTAAAATGCTCAACTCTAATGAAGAGGGCGCTTCAGAGAGAACAGAGTCAAATACCTACTTTTTAATAATATTCAGTTGCTCCTAATAAGTTATATTATATCCAAGTTTAATAATAATATAATTATTATAATAACTAGCTTTTGCCCGCGACTTCGTACGCGCAAAAATAAAATAGAATATAACCTATGTTACTCGCAGATAATGTAGCTTTCTAATGGTGAAAGAATTTTTAAAATTGGGTAAATTAAATTCCAGTAGTTTTTGAGTTTTTTTATTACAAACAAACAAAAAAAAAAGTAAATTTTTTTCCTCTTAAAATATTAGTGTAGATGTGTGTTGCCGGGGTTGCGGGACGTCTTAACAGGATACCGTGGCCCCGGAACGTAAAGGGCAACAGAAGGAACAGGGTGGTTTTTTAGTCAGTAAAAGTCTGACAGTCCTTTCCGCCCCACCCAGGGCGGAAGGAGTCATTTGATGATTTTTACCACTTCAAAGAAAAAAAAAAAAAAAAAAAAATGTGTGTTGTATTTGTGTGACAAGCTTTTACACTGCATTGTCTTGTAAAGTGCATATTCAAAATTCTAGCTCAATCGAACACTGGGTGTAGGATTTGATTGTAAGTTTCTATGGCCACTTTCGAGTCATCAGGACAGTTCTGTGACATCACCATCGCAAATTGGACATTTACCCAAAATTTTAGCTCAATTGAACACCGGAAAGTGGTTCAAATTTAACTTGTAAGATTTAATTAGACACAGACACCGGGACTGGTGAAAGTAGATGAAAGATTGTAAAATCATTGTAAGATTGATCTGTCAGATGTAAAGTAGGTGATTCAATTGTTTCCAAGTTTTAAGGTGTCCTTGATACCTACGTAGTTCGTGACACGTGCCAGCTTTAATTGTGTAAAAGGATACCTACGTAATTCTATTTTGGTAGTACAGAATGGAAAAATATAATAAAATAGAAAAAATGTTAAGGAATATTTTTTTATCATGAATCTTGATTTAATCTTAATTTCAAAACATTTTGCTTCAGTAAGAACATTCCAGATTCGTGTCGGACCTACACGAGTAGAATGGCTTCAGCCAGTCCACTCGAGTGTATTTTGTATGAGGGTCAGGTATCTGTCTGTGACAGTGGACTTACTCATTTATATTAGGGTACAAGGAGAGTTGATAAAAACCTTTCAGCAGGGAAAAAATTATTTTTGTTAACATTAACGAGGTTTGTTTTGTACGCTGCATGCATCATCGTGTTCTTGAATTTGAATACAGAAAGATATATATAATTCTAGCCTATTAATATCCCACTGCAGGGAAAAGACATCTTCTCGTACTGAAAAGACACGAGCACTGATCTCCCCGCTCTTAGAAGATATACTTAGAAAGTACATATAAATTGAAAACTTGCCTATCAAACCTATAACTTCATGCATGAAAGGCGGGCGGGCACCTTAACCACTGAGCTATATTTTGTTATCTTAACAAATATCTTCAGACAAAACGCAGTGATTTTATAGTTTATCTTCACTTTAGAAACACAGTTCTGGCACAAACCCTGGTGGGTTACGTTTCCATTTATTATTATTCGCCTACGGAACCCACGACATAACTCAACGTCTATCTCGCCCTGACGTAGGCAAAGGCTGCAATTTGTAACTAGGTACGTCATTATCTAACCCTGTGGGACATTACTACGTAGAAGGGTATTGTAGCGGACAACTGCTTTTTTATTTTAACAACTGACCCGCATTTCATTGTTATGTCGTATGATCCTTGCGGCTCAAGGGAAGATAAATGTTTACATGAATAATTGAAATAAAAAAGTCACTTAGCTTAGATTTTAGTTTTCTTATTAAGGTATTTACAAAACTTTGCTTTTTCAAAACAAGCAGCTACTTTTTATTGCTAACAATAAACCTTAGATTATAAGTAGTATAGATTATTAGATTATAACTCACTACAATATTCTAAGGTATAAGTTATCTTGCTGCGCCCTAACAGGGTAATGTACCCACTAGTTCTAAGCCTAGCGTGTAAACTATGTTGTGTACAAATATTGTGCATTGAATAAATAAATATAACCATGAAATTAAAGTCACTTAGGCAGGTCGCTACAGATGCCCCTTTTTTAGGTGGTAAATATCATCAAATAAGTCCTTCCGCCCTGGGTGGGGCGAAAGGGACTGTCAGACTTTTACTGACTTAAAAAACCACCCTGTTCCTTCTGTAGCCCTTTGCGTTACGGGGCCACGGTATATTGTTAAGACGTCTCGCGACCCCGGTACAGGTTCTCCTTCGGTATGATTTTGTAAAGTGTTTCTGATTAAATTTTTTGTTTGTAAACGCAGTTGTTTTTATTTCCGTGAGTAATTTCTGGAATATGAAAAGTTGTTGTTGTTCAAAAGCAAGAGGAATTAAAACAAGAGATAAACAAATATTTATGTGTATGTGTGTTGTTTGTTAACGATGTGAATTCTTTAGCAAACGTGATAACCAATGCTCGTGCCTTCTTAGTATGAGAAGCCTATGCCGTGCATTGGAACAATAGTAGGCTGGTATTATTTAAGTAAATGTAATTTCATCTGTGATAGAAATCATAAGCTTTATGTATATCCATTGTACGTATATAAAGCTCATGAATGATTACGTAATCAAGTTCTACGCGTTGAATTATTGTAAGCTGTAAATTAAATCCTCTTTAGAATGGTTTTAGTACTGGTGCAGTGAATACTAGTCTCAAATGTAGATAATTATTATGGAAACTTGAATGGATCTTAATTTATAAGATTGGTAGATGTTGGGATTACATTAATGAATACTCTTAGTCTTTGTAAATATTTTATCATCCAGTGAACGTGCACTGATGAACAAGTATACTAATAAATCACTATTGTACTTTTTTGTTGAGATCGTATGATTCCGACATGTATGTAACCCTCCGTTATACCTAGACGGAGGGCATCCATGAGGATTTCGATTTGAATTCCTATGTTAAATAAAGGCTACATCCGCATGACATAGGTAAAGACCTAAAATACATAATTATACTTTAATAAAAATAATGCATGTTATCTTTGATTAATTACCTACATACCTGTACAAATTATTGCCATAATGTTTTTCTAAAGTAACTATGGAATTACTTGCTCATTCTTTTCCATACGAAACTACCTTTTGGACGATAACATGAAAGGAAACTTTTATTCTTGTAAATGGCGTTCAAAAGTGCCTTTTAACGGTCTATTTGAAATAAACCATTTGACTTTGACTTTGATCTTCAAAGATAGAACAAGAAACCTCTTACTTTTAAAAGATCACATCATTCAATACAAAATAACTGTTCAAGGTACAAAGGAACCAGTCACTCTCCTGTTTATACAAGCCAATACATCACCATCAATATCTTTCAGACCGAAATGATTGACGAACAGTCCACGCAACTCCACATCCACGTTATCTACGAGCCGGCATCACAGACTCCAATAAATTTGCATACTACCGTCTCATTAGCTCTGATCATTATTCGCTGACTTCGCCCGCTCTGTTCAGGGCATGCAAATAAGCCCTCAACATGATAATGGGCACAAGCACCGAGATCGCTAACACTTTCTAGAACTTTATCTAATTTTCAGAAATTATTATTCTTATTCGAGTTTATTCTTCTTGTTTCGTTTTTATCATTTTTGACAAATGTGCGATAAGGTTATTCATTCCAGCGTATGCTATCATGAGACGCATTATTTTGGTTACATAAAGACTTGTTAATTTCCGGTGGAATGAATAGGATTCCATTTCCTCACAAGTGGAACGTGCTGCTGGAACTTTAAGAATATAATTATTATGACAACATCTGGTATGAATATTATTTCTTCGTCTTCGGACTAGAAATTCCGGACGACTCTCAAAAGATCACTGACTGGGAAAATTAAAATATATTTCTTTAAAAATGTTTTGTTAAGAACCCAAATGCAAATTACGCAATTAAAGAGGAATCTTCATTTTTATTTCAGATTTCCTAGCAGCTTGGTTCCACAAGATTAAATTCAAAATAAAAATTATGTTACCTAATAATTGAAAATCTCAGAAGAATATTTGACTACAATTCTTTGTATTTTTAAAAGAAAACCTAAGGAAAATAATTCTCAGGAATGTATTATGGAACGTGTAACAAAAAAGTTAAATAGATAAAAACTTGTAGATTGAAGAATAAATAATATTTTATGATAATGTTAGTTATGATTGTATTAAATTATCATTCAATTGAATATTTTGAATAGTACAAGGGAAAATGTATTGAGACTTCTAACTAAAATTCACATTACAAGCTTATAAATTAAAAACATTTACTACTTAGTTGCTGAAAACTAAATTTTTTGCTATAAAAATTATAATCTGTACCTTTTTTAAATATATACACATATTGTTGTAAGTCTGTAAGTTTTCTTTTAAATTAAATAAAAAACAAAAATATGAAATCTGACTAGTTTTCATTATTCGATATAGTGTGAAACATTAAGGTTCTCAAATAAACCATAAAAAAAACTAGGACAACTTTGAGATAGAATCTGTTAGTTTACCAATCTATTAGGTAATTGAACTGTCAGCTTTGGCGTTGTAATGTAACATGTATTTATGTGTTTGGTTTTCCATTTGAAAGAGCTTTGTATGAATGAAGAAATATTGTTGGCAGTAAGGTACCTACCGCGTTTATTCTAGGATTCCGATTTTATTTGAGCTTGTCGATATTCTGTGGATATTCCCTATTTTTCTGTATGTTTCAGAAATGTATATTTTATTTCTTTTATTTTCTTTTCATGGGTATATTAGGGTGGGTACAATTAGGTATATTTCCTTATAGAAATATATTGTAAGATTGAGTATTTTTATGATATTACTCGAACATCACATGTAAATATGGCACAAGCAAATAAATAACATTATATTAATGTATCAGAGCTACTACAATTTGTTGTGCTTATGTGTGATATAGCTACCTATCTCTCTGTATCTAAAACACCTGCTCTTTTGTTAATAATCCATCTTTGAAGGCATTATTTATTTTATAATTTGAAAAAGTTAAGACGACTAGTATTCAGTATTAATTTTAGATTTTTCAGATGTGTAATCAATTAATAAAAAAATAATAATACATATTTTTTATACTGGTTACTTTTAAGTATAAATATTCGTATCTGCAATTCATGCTCGTTCAACTCAATTAGGACAATTCATAATTCTTGACTTCCTTAAGTGGTTCTTTAAGGAAATTATCTACAACATAAGCAACGCCTACAATAATGTGCTCAAAATACATTACTCTCAAATAATTGAAAGTAGTCAAATTCCAAAGATCAAAAAGACAGAAACACGGAAGGGTAACGAAATCTTTCGGGAATTGATTCCTGAGCCACAATCACACCCGGCTTAAGCTTCGGAGTGGTATTAGCGAAGACACGAAGACGAATGGGGTGAGATAAACTCATTGCACGCCTAGCGCGAGCGAGTTAACGTAGAAGTATTCGATTCGATCGACGACTATCCTTTATCATTTTGGTTTAATTTTATACGACATGATGATAAGTACCATAAATGCGGGTTACTAGGGAAACTTTGGCTTAAAACGGAAAAACATTTGAACTTTTCGTACATACATAAACTCACGCTTTTTTCCCATGGGGGTAGACAGAAATCACAGAACGCCATCTGCTATGATACTTTCATACTTCTTTCGCCTCATCCACGGTCATACATCAAGTTCGTCATACAAGTACGCCAGTAACGAGTACTGCGCACCCGACCTTTCTGAAGAACCTCACCAATAAGGTCATTGTCGATCTTCCTAGGGCGTCCCCTCCCGGCGTTGCCACTCACCTCTGCCATATAAATACCCAGCCGACAATCCCCCCTCCCCCTCATCCGTTCATCTCTTGAAAAAATACAAAAATAGTTATATAATTGGAGTAAATAGCAGGCTTTCATTTAAGGAAAGCGTCAATCATCCACTTAGAATTAACATGCTTAAGAAGGTTTACAATCTCGCCAAACTCTCCTGGAAATCTTAAATACCTTAAGTTTCTCTGTCTTTGTCTGTCCGAAATAGACACGGAAATAATTAATTATTTAAACACCTCTAAAATACCTTGATCCAAATAAACCGATTTAATGGTTGGAACCAATTACTTACTGTTTACATAAAATCACCCTGATCAGTCGAGTGGAACAGTACCTGTATAATAAATAGTAAGGGTTTTCTTCAATAAGGTCGAGTTCGTGAGTTAAATTATTGTTATTACCTATACCTATATTTTACTGTCCTATAAACAAGGTGCAGTTTTGCATCCTAGTCAAATTTCAGGAGGTTGTCACAAAAGACATAAATAATCAAATAAAGTTACGATATCTGGTCAATAAGAGTCATTAGGCACTGTTGACTCGTCGCCGGCGACTGGGTCGACATCGACTGTGACTTTCATTAGTTCAAATAGGAGTTTTCGCACTTCATCGCCGGTCACTCGAGCGACTCTACGACTCGCCGCGCAGTGGCGACGCACAAGCGACTGCAAGTCGCCGGCGACTACTAGATAGTGCATACTGGCTCTAAGTTATTATTGATTCGTTTCGAGAGTCACTAGTCACCTCCTTTAATTTAATGTGTATGCAAAATAGCACTTTAATTATGCATTAAAAAATCTTCCCCGCCTAACATAATGTTTCTCATGTCAATATGATAGTTTTAGAAGCCTGAACCTTTCGGTAGACCAACTTAATTTAAGTCGCCACACGTTCCAAGGATTAGAAATTCAGTGACTTATAGTACCAATTCAGGGATATTCACTCAATAAAATTCAAATTAACTACTTTGTATTACTTTATTGTGTCTTAATCTTAACACACTAATACTTTACATTACTTAGATTGCCGCAAAGTGAAAATGAGGAAGTGAAGTGAAGTGGAAATGTGGGTGTACTAATGGGTACACCTCTGCCTAACCCTTTGGGGATTACAGGCGTGATGTTATGTTATGTTGTGAAAATGAGGAATTGTTTAGTGCACAAACTTGTATTTTCCTGCAACAATTTTCCCTGAATTCTTCTTTGAAAGCATGTCCTTTTGAGAGATTATAAAGACTTTGTTCTTAGAGTTCTCCTTGGACGTAATGTTAGGTTTCTTATACCAGGAACTGAGAACAGTAAAGAGTATTTCCACAAGGAACCAGATGATTTCTATGACGCTGATGATGGACCCACCGAGGCACAGGCCGAAGATACCGCCGAGATTTGCTGAAAGAATTATAATAAAGTGAATAATATGCATTATCAGGTAGACCACAATAAAAACTTGCAATACAACAATCTTATTCACTAGTTATTATGTTATTAAACTGTTGACTTCAGGGAACAGTCAGTTCTATGATTTACTTATAATTTATTTATTCATGGGATTGAACCCTGGCGCCATAATACATTGTTTCATTTTGAACCATTGATTTTTTGTTGGCAATAGGCTCGCCCCCTATTACATGGGACTAAAAACATAACTGGCAAAATGAGAGCTAATGGGTACACCTCT
The DNA here is from genome assembly GCA_949774945.1 of Hoplodrina ambigua. NCBI lineage: Eukaryota > Metazoa > Arthropoda > Insecta > Lepidoptera > Noctuidae > Hoplodrina > Hoplodrina ambigua. The sequence continues at coordinate 486,158 of OX458967.1, forward strand.
GCCTAACCCTTCGGGGATTACAGGCGTGACGTTATGTTATGTTGATTCTTGTTTCTTTATTTATTAAATGCGCTCAAGTTCTGTCTTAAAAGATAGAGATGAAGAAAGAGATAAACTAGCCAGAAGCAGGCATGTCATTTTAGCACGACTATTTTTTTTAATAAATCTCTAAATCCATCTAGTGGTTTTGTGGTCGTAAAGCACGACTGCTGAGCACGAGGTCTAGGATTCGATTCCCAAGACAGGCAAAGTATTTTTGCGTTATTCCATCAGGAATTTCTCAATGGCAGCCTCGGAGTCTGGATTTGTGCCCGGTTGATGGCAATAGGCTCGCTCCTTGTTACATGAGATTTAAATATATTTGGCGAAATGTGTGTATACTAATGAGTATTCATCTGCCTAACCCTTAAGGGATTACAGGCTTAATGTTATGCTCTATATCCATAAAATAGGTATCCACGTAGTAGCTATGCGTCATTTTTAATTTGAATACCGAGTACTTTTAGTAGTTGTAAAATAATACTTCTCTTTTTAACTTCTATTTATATTATATGAAAAGATTGCCTCATCCTAGGAGTTTCTCCTGTGTCGTGGGTGCTTTAACAGTTATTAAACATACACAAACAGCCAGATTCAGAACAGCTATCTGTAGGCCATACAAACACTAGTTCCCTACAGGAAACGAACCCGCCACACATAGCACAGCAGCCAATCGCCCAGCCCATACGTTCCCATCAATAATCTATTTTTATCGCATCTGGATCTAAACTCTATATAGCTTTCAGGAAGGTACATTCTGCCAAAACGTGACCAAGTATCCGCAGTTCCGAAAAAAAGTCTAATAATTAAATTATGTTAAGTATATTGTTAGAAGTTTTCCACACATCCCGTCTGTTGCCTAGTTCGTGCTTCAACTTACCTAACATTTGGTCCCAAGTGTAGAGTACCTCCCGTCTATACTTCATGCAAGTATTTTGACCGAAATGTACCAGCACCCTGCTGTGAGTTTTGTTCAATGTACTGAAAAGGTAAAGTTTTCCCACCTTTTATAATTCAGCCTTTGAAATTTTGTTCTACATTTTTGTAAAATATTCCTTATTTATTAAAATCCTAATTTATTACAAAATGTAGAGCAAAATCAGGGTTGGGTTGATTAGGTATTTCCATTAGTAATCTCACAGGTAGGAGACTGGTAAAATATTGATATTACACACCTCTGCTTATCCCTTCGGGGACGACAAGCATGATAGTGTCACGTATTATATTAAAAACAAACAGAATATACAGGGAGTGCCAGACTGAGTCGTCAAAAGATACATTAGTTATAATTTCGGGGTTTGCTGCATCCTTGTTTTTTTTTCCAAATTCTTAGAATCGTTAAAATATATAAACCTTTGAAGGTAGCCCAACAGCATAGGTTGGTACTTATTTTTAAAGAACAAATAAAGCCTCCATTGAACAATTTCCTTTGAACCACTCGATCTAGGACAACCTGTATAAACTTCTCGTGTATCTTACATCGAGGTAGATCAAAGCAATATTGTTGGTCCTACGGGGCCATAAGTAAGCTGATAAGACAGTAATGTCAGCGGTATCGGTCCTCCGAGACGCGGCGGAATTTATTGTGCCTTGGTATCTTGTTGTCTACCCCTTAAGTAAATCAGGATTTGCTTACGTTGGGCTTTTTTGGGATCAAACATACCAAAGGCGTCTCATGTTTAAGAGCTTAATATAAATTTGTCACGTGTTTTAAAAATATTAGGTCAAATAGTCCTTTGTTCTAATATAAAGCTATCAGAAATCTGTTTTAAAGGGTTCTGATGGAAAGTCAAACATTACAATAATGTACCTTTGGCACATAAACTTAAAGCACATCTTTTTCAGTCAAGTCTTGTCAAGTCAGTCTCTCTGAGATTAAAAGATACTCTGTAGAAAATAACAGATCGATATAATTTAACAAGAAACGAAAGTACTTCTGAACATAATCAACTTTAATTGTGGGACCAGCATTTTGATCCTTTTGTAGTGCATTCGTAATCACAGTTGTTCATACACACTCTCTGAAAGATCGGCACTGAAATAAAAGCCAACCTGTATCATGTTTCTCTAAGAATTTGTAATCGACCGTCATACCTAGACCAATATTATAATAAAATAGCTTAAAACAAAATTAAATATTCACCTCAAATGCCTTTGATTTTTAACAAATTCCACTTCAGTATCATACTCCACGTAGTCGCATCTCTGATAGCACTCGCTATCTGATATTATATCCTTTATGTCAACTTCAATCATTTCTGAAAGCAAAGAAAACAGACTGGAAACTTAAAGTAGAAAATTTAAACTTATATTGTTTTTTGAGTGTTCAGTAAAACTGATGTCATTTGAATCATATTCTCGGGTAAATTGAACTTGCCAGCTAATGGAATAACTGTGATGCGCCCACAGTCGTGCCCTATAATTTTTGCTGCGTAGGTGTTTGGCTAGACTCCATTGAGTTAGACCGCTGTGACCAAAATTTGGTTAGGAGAATATAATTTTGTTATTTATAGATGAAGTAAACAGATGAATTAATTTTGTGATTTTGAAGTAATGAACCCCTTTTATATTCAAGTAGGTACCTAACTAGTGTTCCCCTTCAAAGCTTACGCATTAACATAAATAAGACAACAAGATTTTTTCAGAATAGGAATGTTCTGAAAAAGTCACCCTCGATGAATTTAAATAAATTGGGCTGTAGATGAGCGGTCAAGCTAGGAATTGACAACTTTTTGCTCTTTTTGTTTACGGCAATTATACATAGACAGAAGTAAATATTTATTAAGGTGAGCTACCTGAATCTTATTACTTAATGCGATTTTTTGGATTTATGGGTGTTTGCTACTCAATCACGCTAAAACGGCTGAACGAATCTAGGTGTTTGGCACAGAGATAGTTAGATTATAGTCTGGAATAGCACATAGGCTAGCCTTTTTATCTAGGAATAATATATCTATAAGATAATAGGACTGACTGTGTCGCGGACGAAGTCGCAGGCGGAAGCTATTTATTAATGAAGGGCTCCGTCAGATTGATTACGTATTAAATAAAACATACCTATGGTTTGATATATGCAGATAAAATGCTCCCAGGAACAAATAGCAAATTCTTCTACATCCAGTTCTTCAGCTGAAAAGAGAAGGTAGGAAGGTAAGTGTAAAAGAAGTAAAAGATCGCTTTTAAATTATAAACCAGGAACAAAGATTATGCGAAGCTTCAATTCCTTGAAAATTATATGTACCTTTGGGTAAACCAAAGGTAATACTGGTCTATTGATAAAACTGTACTCCAAGTTTATTAAGATATGGGTATACTGTACTAGATATATCTATATGGGTAGTTTTTTTATAAATCTTCAATCTCGCTTGGTAACATCTGGCATACTTTGGTAACAATGTTATTATAGATTTCGATCAAATGATAAAAAATGTCGGCTTTTAGAGCCTTCCTTTTTGAACCCAAAAGGTTGCCATCAAAAACTTTTTAAGGATAGGAAGTTTGATAAAACATTTGTTATTCTTTTTCTTCGTTATGTGTCCGAAAAATAGTTATTGAGGAAACAATTCTGAATGTCGAGATAATTACGGTTTTTCTGCTTAAATATGGGTGACTATTTAAGAGGTATGTACAAGATATTAGGGAATTGAAATGGACACTCCAATCTAGTATAATAAAGCTGAAGAATTTTGTTGTTTATTTGTTTAAACACGCTAATCTCTAGGACCATCCGATCGGATTGGAATGTCTGTGTATGCCAGAGTCATGAGTAATAGTATAGACTATATAACATCACGCTACGACACACGGAAAAACATGCTGATGAATTCGCGGACAGAACATAATAAAAAATATTAGAAACTCACAAGTATAATCAAAAGGCAGGCATCGGCATCTGTTGACGACTCTCCGCAAGATCAGGCGCGTCATGCAACCCTGGTGGAAGCCGGCGCCTGCTCCTTGGTCCTAGAGAAAACAAAATGGTTTAGCGAATGATGCTACTCCACGCGTCATGTTTGTAAACCTGGCAGTTGAAACTAGTCATCTCTTGACTGCCATGGGTTATCATTTTTATGGTTTTATATTTTATGATGCCCGTGATTAATATCTCTAATGCATGGGGTTGTGGGTGATACCGGTATTCAATTCTAATTTAATCTACGTCTCAATCGCCAATCCGCCTGCAGCAAGCGTGATGGTCAATGCTCGTGCCTTCTTCATACGAGAAGAAGCAGCCCCTGCAGTGCAATAGTAACAGGTTCATTTTATTATTTTTATATTGAGCTTCACTTACATTGCTGTTACATACTTATAAAGAAAAGTGTCCGTGGAGTTTCTTGCTCGTTCTTCTCCATGGAGATCTACTTACATTTTGAAACGGGGTTCTTAATTTCGGACTAACTGACTTTAAGTGCCAGTTTAATTGAAATATACGCTTTAACTTTTGACTTTAAAAACAAATATTTTATTTTATTGTAAAATATCAAACTTGGAGTAGCTATTACACAAACAGTTGAACACAACAAAAGTTCCTTTCTTTTTGTGGGTCATCCTTACGCATTCATGGTAATAAAGGTCATTTTGCAAAAACTTCGCAGTTATCCATTAGAAAATTCTTCAAAGCAATCAGGAGATCGGAAATGTGCTCGATGTAAACGGAAATAAATTTACCTTCGCGAAGGACCCTCCATTTGTAAAATGTGAATGGAGGTAGAACAGTAAAGTTACAGCTCCGTATTGCCCTTCAGGGGAACGTTGATAATAATTATTTAAAAAATATAATAGTAATATTATTAGCCTATTATTGTCTCATTGCTGGGCAAACGCCTCTTCCCATACAGAGAAGGCACGTGCGAGAATTAATGACCACGCTATCTTAAGGCGGATTGACTTATTTTAATAATAATTTGTAAGAATATGGTATAAATTAAAAAACAAATATAAAATTAATATAACCTTTTTTTAGTAAATAACAAAGATAAATAATAATAATAATATCGTTGGTGAACCCAATAAATAAATAAGTAGCACTTCATTTTGTACTATACCTACCTATGATTAATCATCGGCTCTCGGATTTTTAATTCTCGGGATTTTTAATTGCAAGCCTCAAATAATTATAGTTCTATTCAAAATTGCTAATAGCTTGTAATACAAAGTAATAACGAAAATATCTTGTTGCTCTTTTGCAGTTAAGAACATATTCCGTGTAGCTTCAGTACGAAAGGCACTTTATTTAAGGTTACAAAAATGTATGTGTAGTACCTGAGAAACATTTTTTGGAAATATGAGTAATATTTGTAAGCCATTTTTTTCAAAAAGTTTGTTTATTTAATGAATAATTCTTAATAGCCTAAGTGTGAGGATCCCTTAACTTATTACCTAATTTATTACCTAGGCTACATTTTATTATTAAATAAATATAATAAAGCGACAAGCTACACCTTATTATCTTGTTCGCTAATATATATTTTCTCTGACAGTGTAATCTCCTTGCCGCTCGAGATCATAGTAGAATTAAGATGTCCAATATTTAATTTGTAGCCACATTTTGAGCACAAAATGGACTATAAAACTTAGCATTTCATATTGTTTATTTAAGTTCTGTGAAAATAAATATTAAATTATGCCTAAGCCTAATATTTTATTAACACAATAATACATAGATAACATTTTAGTAAATAAGTGGAGGCTAATGAAAATGAATAAAAACAAACTATTATCAAGTTTTTTTCCTTTTCTTTGAACTGAGTTATTTTCCCTTTGAGTAAAGATTAGAGAGGCGGTTCATTTCGATCATAAACCACACTATCAGGATTTATTATAAAAATAATATTTGTGAAAATTAGACTTACCTATTCTTTGAAGCAATAATTGTTCTTTAACATTATTGTTCATAATAAGATCCTATCTTTCCCATAGTTAAAGATAACCCATAGTGAAATGGGTGAGACAGCTATCTACGTTTAGACATAGATAAATTGTACTTGTAATGAGTATCGCGATGGGCCAGTTTGTAACTAATTTTAGCGCAAAGTTTGTTTTGGAATGTTTTTGCGGCGTGAGATACTTAGTACGCTGTAGTACCTACAAAAACACTAGCCAGCAGATAACTATGTAATACGATAACTAGTTTGGGGTAATTTAGTTTTTGTTTTTCTCATGAGCATGAGGTCTCGGGTTTGGTTCTCAAGTCGGGCAAAGTGTTATTGGGTTTTTCCATTAGCAATTGCATTCGTGCCCGGTTGATGGCAATAGGCTCGCCCCATATTACAAAGGACTTAAACATAACTGGAGATATACGGGTGTACTAATAGGTACACCTCTACCTAAACCCCACTCCCCTGCTATAACCTTTTTGAAAATGCATTTGGTGAACTGAACAAATATTTTTAATGAAACTGTCAAAATATTTTTAATGAAATTTTAATAAAACTGTCTACAAAACATTAGTTTAAAATACATAATATGTTTATTTAGGTACTGGTAACTATAATACACAAAGCAACAACAATATCTTCAGTAAATAATATTAAGATTTAAATTTATCTTTGCCTTAATTATAATTTCTAAAAATAGCCCTCAAAGTCTATAAATTCACCAGAATCTAATTTCAAGTGGGAGTTTGAAGCACAACCTGTCTGTATCTCATTATTTTAGTTTATTTTATTAAGTTCAGTGAAACTAGAAGTTCGTCTGAACAAATTGTAGAATGTTGAATGTATTAAAGAAACAAAGCCTTTTATGTTTTTTTTTCGTCAGATTTTCTTACCTTTTTTTCAAGAATCGACTTATTCTTTAAGGGTCGATTTTTCAATAATAGAATAACTGTTATAATAAGGAATAAAGGAGGGAAAAAAAAATATTTACAACTTTTGTTTAAAAAATATTTCAAACTGTCATAGTACCTATTTATTTTTCAAATAGAAGTTATCCGACTATTGATAAATAGATATTAGTACCATTCAGAAGCTTGCAGTGAATACTCGTATCAATAGAAGTCGTGTAATAGCTTACTACGGCTACAAAAACATGAAACTATTTGTAGGTATAATAACATAATAACAATGAAAGATGATCCATAAAGAAAATAATTTAAAAAACGCGTTTTTATTGCTGATAGGGGTAAGTACTTACAACTACATTGCTTAGAAATCTAGAGAGAGAGAAAATGAGATAAGGAATAGGGATCGAAGGTCGTTGAACGGCTCAGTTGTTTTCAATAAAGAGAAAAAAAAACCATTTGGCTTCACAATACGAACGCGGTACGAAGAAGCGAGAAACAGTCTGTGTGCATCTGTTTTTGTCTTTTTTCCATGTTCTCATTTCAAACGCCATTTTTGCGGCCAGCATTTAGAAAAATATAAAAAAAAAATCTTGCAAAACTAAAATGCAGCTGTTTGCATTTTTTCAGGCAGCAAATTGTTCTCAAAGTTGAGTCTAAATTGTTGTGTTTCAGTAATACCAGCGCTGTATATTGTTCTGAGGTTTCTTGTTTTATTTTTGCATTTTTTCCGACAACGTTGCTGGGAATCACTGTGTTGTCAGCCATCCGTTTATTTGACTTGACATTCTGCCACATTCGTTTATGAGGATTTCTGTCTACTCAAATAAAAACAGAGGAAAGAGATTCGATGGAGATTGTTTTTCCCGAACACTGTACGTAATAAAGTAAAAAACTCACGGAATTTTATTCTTTCTACTACATTATACATGTTTCATTTCCCTTCGTGAAATATTGGTATACCGTCGTTTTCAAAGAGTTGTAGTATATCAGTTTTTATGAACCGTTTACGACGATGTTGTTATTTATTTGCCGTTATTTTTTTTTTTTACTGTTTATGTAAATTATATGTTGCTGTAAATTATTGTTTAGCTGTTGGTGTAAATTATTGTTTACTTACTTACTTTCTACTACTAATCTGCATAATAGACGTACTTAGAATTAGAGTTATTTTATTTTTACGGTATATTTTATTGCTTCATTGCAATTCAAAGACCTCTTATTATAAAGAGAAGGCACAAGCATTGATCACCGATGTGATGATGGTGTCATTTTCCTTCACCGATGCCAGCGACGGTCTAAATAAGTTTAGAAAAAAACTAAATCAAATCTAAAATATTTAGATTAAATTAATCTAGTGGAAAACTTGGAATCTATATTTTTGACCGTTGCTTCTAACATGATAAATTCTTGAACGCTTTTCGGTATCACTGAATGTTTTGTTTTAAAGTTCTAAATTCCACAGATTTTTTTTTCTAATTTTTTATGTTACAAATTATTATAAAGGTATAAAGCATATAGCTCAGTGACCTACATTCACCCCGCGGCCTCTGGTTTCATAAGGGCTCAATAACGCTCATCGACGAAGGACATGATTGATGATATTAGCTTTAATAAAATTCAACTAACATTGTGCATTGTTTTAATTTTGTCATGAAGATTAATATCTATCAATCTCTTGACGTATAGGTACGTAGTTTAGGGGATAGGGTCATTATTTTCTGGTTCCCACCATAGCCTTGTCATTGTATGTACATTGTATTATAATATAAACACAGGATCAATTTTTTCGTAGTAACTAATTAAATCTCTGTCCAATAATTATATTCAGCCTTATTTAGATAAACACGATAAAAATTAAAATAAATTCCTAAAGCTAAATGAACATTACAATAGATGTTAGATGTTTAATTGAAATATTATTTTATTTTGTGTGTAATAATATCCATTCACATACAAATTATTGTTATTGAATAAATAAATATGAAATACAAAAAAAAAAATATGACTTACCGTCTCCAGTATGCATTTTCTGCCAGAAATCGGCAATGCCTTAACATAAGTGGAGGAGTCTATAGCCCACACGTAGATGTTGACGTCGAAGAACGACTCCGGCGTTAGGCTGAAGTAGCTGTCCACCAGTGTGACTTTATCTTTATAATCGAACACATATAACTGTAACAAATTATATAAAAAGAGAAAAATATTATTTAAAAATATGTCTCCTTTGTACATCATCCATGTTACTGTACAATAGCTACATACGAATAATATCAAAGTCACTTCTCGCCGTGTGTCCCTCTGCACGCTAAAATCTTTTAAACTGCACAACGGATTTTAATGCGGTTTTCATCAAAAGATAGATTGATTCAAGAGGAAGGTCTATACGTAATACTTTAATACGTAAACGTATAGTTTAATATTGTTTTGTTTTAATTGGTTGACGATAATTCTTTGCATCCGTGTGAAGCAGTGACAAAGTACCAATTTGAAATCGGTTTAGCTTTTTCCTTATTATCCAATCGAGACACTTTGTTTATTCTATGTACGTCGTTTTATTTGTAGGTATGCCTTTCCTGTTGGCATTTGTGCCTAAAACATCGTATTATTTTTTAATATATGTCTTTGAAGCGTAATTGTTGGGATTTAGGTTTTATTCCTTTTGTTGTGAGGACATACCCCAATATACTGCTATGTCAGAAAAGGTTCAATAGCCGCTCGCCACAGAGCGGATATTGTCATAGAATACGTAATTTGTAGAGGTGAATCCGATGTAGGTACCTACTTTTCTTTCTATCTATATGATAATCATCTAACCGTTTGCTATGATCCAGACTTTTTGGGAAAACAAACAGTTACACAAAGGTTTCTTAATGATCAATCCTTAGTATCTAAAGTATACAAGTGTATGTGTAACTCACAACGTTATCCACATGTTGTCTATTCTATTTTTTATACAAGAACTAACTAAGCATGCGAGTAATGGTTAATACGAGTCAATAGTTGTCTGTGTTTTAAAGAAGTTAAATCTTGGAGTTATCGGTTACTATTTTTAAATACCCAATACTGTGAATGATCAAGTGCGGAGTGCTACGTTTCATGCAGTCTCTAGTCTAAAGAGACAAATCACATTATTGATCCATTTAAAATGCGTTGTATTTAGAACGTGCGTAAATATCAGTTCTATACATGCCTTTTCTATGGTATCGTGATAAAAACCAACATTTATTGGTGTGAAACAAAGTGTCGCCCTTCATGAATACTTTATTAATGGCCAGCTGACATGGGCGATTACGTGGAAATTGATTACGGACCCGAAATTATGTGCTAGAGAATAAAATAAAGATGTAATAAAAAGCCGTCGATAGCAATTTCATAAATATATTACACTAGCTACTTCTGTGACTTCGTATATAAATATATTTTATCTACTCCAAATAGTAATTCCAGAGATTAGTGTACAAACAAATAAAAATCTCTTTAGCTATATTATATTAGTATAGACTCACGGTCTCTATAACTTATTGGAGTAGGCTAAAATATTATTGCAGGTACCTATACTTATTATTAATGTCAAAAGTTTCATGTAATAGCAAACTACTCAACAATATTTTTCCGCCTCCGGCCATCAAACACAAGACCAGTAAGTTCTGTAATCAATTTCGTTATAATTTCCTCTTCAACTTACCACAGAGTTTCCATTGGAACTTTGCCCTTTGACCACAACATCAAGAGCTTCGGTAGAATCCAGTCCAGATATAAAGTTAGTCTGGTTGTCGGCGTGTTTCCTGGAATGGACAAGAAATATGGTGAGTAGCAACGTCTGCTCAATTTGTCAAGTTGTCTCTCAGGAAGATGTCTCGTTTATCCTCAAAGAAATATTCGCGTCATTTCTTTTGATTTTTGAACTTAAGTCATATTTATGTCATCATTTTTATAAACTAACTAATCAAATTCGACTTGGTTGACGCAGTTATTATTATGATTTCGATTTCCAAATTCGCTTTCCGTGCCCCGATGCGCACTTTAAGCCGTGGGTCCCGGTTGTCATACGTGGAATAATTGACAGTCGTTATAGGTCGTCAGAAGTCCGAAAGTCTGACAACCAGTCTTACCAAGGGGTATTACCCAGTTACCGTGTTGTGGAGGTTGATAGGCAGTCGCCCCATGTAAAATACTAGTATCCGGTTAGCCTGGAAGCCGACTCCAACATAATTGGGGAAAGGCAGATTGATTGATGGATTGAGCAGTTGCCAAACTTACATGAAATACGGTATATCGAATTGGCAGCAGTGTCCCATGATCGTGAGCACGGAGCGGAACATCTCTGAACAGTTGTGCGGCCGGGACCTCCAGTTGCATTTCACCGCTATGTCAGTGCACGGTCTTTTGAACTGCAAAGAGAAGGAGAAAGAGTAAAAAAAACTAAACTGAGAATGTAAGGATCGTAGCAGGTGGCTTTCTGTGGTTTCTGCCTATTCTTTTTGACTCCAAGTACCTTTGCGGTTTCACTTTTCCATTACATTACTAGAGGTTAAAGGATATAAATGGATAGCAACTTTCTTCTCTCTGCCTTTTATTACAGCATAGTTTTAAAAGGTCGTACAAGTTTCCCGTAAGTTCTTAAGTTATGTTCTACTTAAGATATGGCCTGCATTTCAAACGTAAACATTAAAATATGATAATAATTCTAAATCATTTGGGAAACTTACTTAAACACACTAGTCTTGAAGGCAAATTCCCAAATCACTGAGGCAGATGTTTATGAAGTTAGTAACTAATAAAGAAACCTTATTTCCAGTTCTATATTTAGAAAAATATTTAGATTTTCTATTCATTAATAGTACCTAAATCAAATATTCTAAAAGGAGCGGTAGGAACTATCAACCTCGTTTGATTTATTTCCTTCTCACGAGTAGTCAGTAAAGATCACTCTCATACATTTATGTGGCTTTCCGAAATCCAATTCAATTTTATTGCTTATTGTTGTCTTGCGCTATCTAATATTATTTAAGTGATTTGAAACAGTTTGAAATTGTTTTAATCAAAAATCTTGAGATTTGGATAAGTTGTTATTCAGAAACAAGGCTTACGAAAATAATTAGTTTACAGCTACCCACCTAACCTAAAACGTGGAATAACGAATTTGTATCTTACTTGCTAAACTTTACTTATAAAAAAACAATTTCGACACAAGAATAAATTGTAGTATTTAGCTAAATTTAAATGGCTTCCAATGAATTATTATTTCACCAACTTTTATTAAAATGGAAATGAGATGGATTCTTGACATTTTCAAATAAAAATGATAGTTGATACACAAAAAGAATTTATTGCGTCGTCGTTTATAATGAAATTCTGGGGAAATCGAATATTGTCAAAGACGTGATGGGTATGCCATTACCGAATGAAATAGGTAGTAAGTTTGATATTTTTTTTAAAGAGAAAAAAATTGCTCATAGTTACTTTTTAGTTTATGGGGGTATGCGTAATTAACCGCGTTTAACACACCCATATAACCACAGCACGGGTTCATCGGTCATTTTAAACAAATCTAATAAAAATCTCATTACCGTTTCTAGTAAAAGCTTCAAAGGGTATCCGAGGTCCTCCAGCAAGGAATGCATTTTCCTGACATAAGGCTCGGGCGTGTATCCTTTACGTTTGACCTCACTGAAGCTCTTGTAGAAATCATTTATTTCAGTCATGTTGTAGCCACGAAGAATACTGAAAAAACGTATTAATTAAGTGTCGTCGAGTGAGGTGAAAGCAGCGAACGGTGAACTTGATAAGTATGCTTATTGAGAAGTACTACCCTAATCAATCGATGAAATTGGTGAAACCGGTATGTTTCAAACCAAAGCACCTAATTAAATATTATTATGGCGACAGTTCGTTCACCGATGAAGCCTGACTCAATCAAAACATTGAATGTATGTACTGCCAGTAGCCTGTCTATGTACACTCTTTACCAAAGTTAATAACCCTTACTGACAATATTATATGTGACTAGCTTCTGTCCGTGACTTCGTTTTCGTAGACTTTAGAATTAAGCAAAAGACCTAATTTATACCACGGGTACAAAAAAAAACCGTGTAAAAATCTTATGTGTTAAACTCTAAACTAAAATCATCATCAAATCATTATGTAATTTCAGCGAATTCTGTTCACACGTTTAAATTTGAAAGAGTAACATAATTATATCCATCCATCCATTTATCCACAATCTTTCACGTATAATATATTACCGTACAACGCTCTAAAACGGTATCACAAATAAAACCGTAATATTGATTTTTATGGCATTTTATAGCTTACATGAATACGCATCCAATGGACTAAACCAAATCGCAGTATCTTATTTATAACAACTATTTCTTTTTAATATCCTAAAAAAATAAAACACAAGGTAAAAAAAAAATACAAGACTTTGATTTTATCGAATTGATATACCACTTCTGCGGTAGTGTAGTAGAAGGACATAAATATGTAGTTTTTAACATTATATATGTACTCTCTAAGTAGGTATTATGTTCGGTTACCCTTTTTTTATTGGATCTTATTTGGTTTGCGTCTCACAAACCACCAGACCTTAATGCCAGCTTGTCGATATTCATGCACTGACGAACATAGAATTTCGTTTACCTAAAAGGATCATCGATCTCTCCGAGGTTGAATACAATTACATTAACTTGATTGAGATTGGCAATATTGGTTGGAATTAAATCTATTTACCTGTAAACAGTTTTTAGATAAAATTAATTATGAGGGTCGGAAAGGATATTGTAATCGCCGACTTTTACAATTCCTCAATTCCGCACTTTACAGCTTAAGGTTATTTATTGTACTTGTGTGTAAAGTGTTAAAGTAAATTACATTCTAATTATCGCAAGCGTAAAACTGAGATTCCAACAGAAACTATGTCAATATTATGAACTAATTTTGATGTTCTCAGCATTGGTAATAATTGCAGTTGCGCAAAAGATGGTGATTATAGATTACAATTTAAGCATCAAATAATGCTTCTATATACCTCCATAATTTTGTAACTTAGTTACTTTAAACGTACAGCCGCTAAACATGTTGGTTAGTGTAAATAGTAAACTCAATAAACACATAAATATGTAAAAGTGGCCAAATTCGGATGCCAAATTCCATAGCTCTAGAAAAATGTGACGTTCCTCAAATCATAAAAAGCATTCTCTACTTTTATTGATATCGGATTCCTAATTTGTCAAATATTAGTTATCAATAAATCATACTTCAGTGTTCGCTTCTTTTCGTTCCAAACTTGGCTGATATATCGTTGTGTGTCTATATTGTAATTGAACTTACAGCAAGTCGGTGATGTTCTGAGTCTTGGGCAAGTACACACTTTCAGTGTCGCAGATAGTTACGGCAGGAAAGGGGATGTTAACCATAGAGTAATGGGTTGTTTCGACCTGTGAACAAGACTTAACTTATATATTGTTAAACTTTCAACATATTATAAATCAGTTGTAGAATCATTAATAAGCAATACTGGCAGAATCAACTGGTTGCGAAGCTATGGCGTCAAAGTACAGTAGACAAAATTGGAAAAAAAAACTGTAAAATATTACAAGATTTTAATTTTTTTTTTGCTTCTCACTTTTGAGCAATATCATGTTTAACAAAGGATGTCGAAGTAAAAGTAAACTTAGTTTCTTGAGAGTTTGTAATGATAGCAGAATCTCTGTCAAACTATTATAACAGTTAGTAAGCTTGCTCGAAGTAATGGCCTCTTTTAAATTAACTTCTTAATAATGTTACTGCGACTAAATTAATGTCATTTCTTAATTATATCTTGTTGAGTTTAATTAGACATGATTTGAGTACCACAAAGTGTTGTTACTGTTCCTTTTAGTTAAAACTAGCGGACCACCGCGGCTTCACACGAAAGAGAATTTCCGACTTGCTGTAACTTAATTTAACTTATTAAATTCATAAAATACATTAATAACCCATACTACATAATGAGACACAATTATTTTTCTATTTTTCTGTCGTACTTGTATGACAGCCGAGCCTTCAGCGGTTAAAAATAACTGGCGAAATGTGGGTGTACTGTGGGTGCACCTTTGCCTAACCCTTCAGAGATTACAGACGTTGTGTTATGTGTGTAGTAAACAGCCATAGTTATTTACGTAAACTCCATTGTATTCAGATTCAGTATGAATCACAATGATTACATTAATGTTTAGAAACCCTGCAGTAGATATGAACGCCAAAAACATGAAACACAGTAGGTATTCAAACAGACAGATATAGAAATATTTTACTGGGAAGATTACGTAAGATGTTACGAACGATTTGCGTAGTCTAAAGTACTCGGCTTATATTACTTTTGTTACAAAGAACTCTTTTGTTCAAAGAAATAAGTAACGTTAACAAGCATTGCGAAAGAAGGGTTCGGAAGCACGTGTCCGTCGGAAACGGTTTTAGATTTTGACAGACGTCATACTATAGCATTACATCAATTAATCTTTGTCCAAACAGATGTTTATGTTTTCCTGTTTTCATGCTAGAGGTTCCTTGAACAATAAAGCTGTTCTACGTCTTAAACTCTTATGAAACAAAGGAATATGTGTACAATATATTTACAGACTTATTAAAAAAAAGGAACTAAAACTAAAAGCCATCAAAGATCATCAGTCATCAAGAGAAAAAAAATTCATCCGCATCGCCATGAACTGGAAATGTGCCCAAATGGCCGCATTGCCACGCTGGATGGCAATGCTTAGGCTCTGAAACAAAGTAATAAAACATGGGCCCTAAGTTAGGGGCAATTTCTAACAAAACTAAGTGCTCGGGAGATTTGATCTTTTGTTAAATTCTCAAACATTGAATTACTCAAATGGGTCGATTCATCGAATATTTTACAAATCTGAGTTTCAGTTTTCATTAAAAGAAAATACCACACCACATTGAATTACTCACTTTAGCGCATTGAACACAAATGATAGTGTTCAATGTAGGTATTTTCTTTTAATAAAAACCTAAACTCAGATTTGTAAAATATTCGATGAATCGACCCATTTAATTCGTTTTTAAAAAAAAATTATAGGTACTGTGTTCATCAAGATTACGAATTCAAAATGTATAATAAGACATTTCATAAGCTACTCTATCGACACCTACAATATATGTATATTCGTAGAAACATGAAGAGAGACTGCACTCAAATCACAAAGCAATATGTAGCTCAGTTTATTAACATTACAAAGTAGGTGCTTACTGCATAATGTAGTAAGACGTGTCTGTGTTTAACATTTGAGATGTTCTCCTTTACGTTCATTTCTGAACTGACTTGATTTATTAACTTGCTTTGCTTCCAAACAAGCTTACCCTACCTGTTCTTCTTGAATTACTAAATATACTAAATGCACACACGCTTCTTTCAAACGAACGAAGTGTAGTAATAATTTTTAAACAAGGTCGGTACTTTAGTCTGCCAATGTTTCATGTATGTATGTCATCAATGTCTGGACTGAGCTAAGCCAATCACGGCAAGCCAATACTACTAGGTGTACTGCTACAAACTAGTTTTTTTTTGGCCGTTAATTTAAATTGTGTTGTTAAAACCAATTAAATTGCCTTCCAGCAATCACAGGTAAGAAACCCATTAGGAACAAGATTTATGTCTTAGACTTAATTCATATTATTTTTACAAAACAAAAAGAATTACAAGAAAAATATAAAAAAATATTTCTAGAGGTGTCAGGTAACTACCGCTGAACCTTTGTCGGCCATATTAGATTTTGGTCATTGTCACCGACTTTTCTTTCAAAAGAAAATTACAAAGGTTCGACAAATGAAATATGAACTTCTAACTGTGGTATAGTGTGTTAGAGGAGCACAATCAAAAGAACCGCCATCTTTGGTTCAGTTATTTTACCGGTAGGTATAGTTTAGGTCCCGGGATAATAATGAGTAACCGTTTCGTTAGATGTTATTTCTTGGCAACATAAAACAAACCGATATTTATATTCTGCGTTAGTAGGTACATCAAAATGGAAATTTTTATGATTTAAATATTGTATTAGATAGAAACTTCTTAAACAACTCTTGCTCAGAAGAGATCCCTAAAATAAATAAATATCTAAATAAATATCTTCTTTATTGTTCTAAGTGAACTCTTCTCTCTCTTCGAAGTGACCCCGGGGTCCCGAAATAATAGTGTTAAATAAAAACTACATACATAACATCACGCCTCTAATCCCTAAAGGGTTAGGCAGAAGTTTGCTCATTAGTACACCCACATTTCGCCAGTTATTTTTAAGTCCCATGTAATAAGGGGCGAGCCCACGAGCCGGTTGCTATTAAGAAATTCCTGATAGAAAAACTCAATAACACTGCTCTACCTGAGTATCGAACCCTGAACTCATGCTAAATACTATAAAAAAATACTTACCACAGTCAAAGTAGGATCAATGACAAATTTCTCCCAAATCATGTGTCCGAGGAAGCAGCACAACGCCATGCTGGCTGCGATGATCATGGCCCACAGCAGATGCACACAATAACTAGATGACTCGTAAAAGTAGTACACCCCATGGAGGGTGCAGTGTTTGCAAAACGACTTTGATTTGGAGACAAGGGTGGATCTAAGGGTCTTATCGCTTGCCATTTTTTTTTCAATAGATTAATTATCTAAATATTGTCGGTACCGAAAAAATAAAACATACATAATTTGATTACACGTAAACACAAATCAGATAAAGCTCGTTACAATATTCAACGAAAATTAAGATTGTATTTTTTTGTTATTGAAAAACTTCTTTGATAAAGAGTTGAAGTGTTCTGAACACGTTTTCAGTAAATAAGGGTACTTCGTCTGATAGCTATCCTCGTTAACAGGAATATAAATATTAATGTTTGAATTCTCCACTAAAATTTGACTCATTAGAATAAATTGTAGTTGTTGAAAAAGTACAATTAATTTCAAATCAATTTGTAACTTTAGTTGTTAAGTTAAGTAGAAGGAAAAAAAAGTATTAATTGATTAATGTTATTGATGTTCAAAGTGTTTTAGCGAAGTTCACGACTTACTTGGATTTTTAATAATCCAACTAACAATATTGAAATCTTACTTAGTTCTTTCTACTATTATAAACGTGAAAGATTAGATGGATTAAATATTTGTTGCTCAATCACGCTAGAACGGTTGAACAGATCTGGATGAATTTGCCATCAAAATAGATTATAGTCTGGAATAGCGTATAGGCTTTTTATTCGAAATTGTACATATTTTATAATTTTATAATTATTTTGACTAAATCATGAATGGGAGTCTTTATGATTTCTATAGTTTCATTAGAGCGGTTTCGGACTATCAAAATACACGATGTTGTAGTGATCTTACATAACAAACATAAATTAATTACGACACACGAACATACAAACACTTTCTATTCCACATAATTATTTTCAAAGGGAAAAGTAATAATTTATTCAGGCTTATATCAAATTGAACTCAGGGCTTTTAAGACACGTTCCTCGTTCAAGTTTGAATCACATTCATTAAGTACAGAGGATCAAAAGATATGGTGAGCTAGGAACCCTTTGAAGTAAAATTTATTTATTTTAATATACATTTAGTTACTAACATGTCCTATTTAATTTTAAATTAATTGATAAAAGAGATAGATACTCACCGAGAGAACGAGATAGATCACTGCTATTAATAGATGGATAAGGAGGAGGTGGTCGAACCTTTTATCGGCTTTTCGTCACCCATTTGTGCATGCTTTATATAATTTGTTCACAGCACGAAACTGATTTAATAAGACCACATTTTGTGAGGCCACGATTGTAAATAGCAATACGTTTCAACCGAATGTTTTTTCTTCAGGTCAAAATGTCAAAGAAGAAGCAGAAAATAGACAGTGCGTACTACGTGTCCTTGATTGAGAGGATCACGACGTTGCATGGGACTAGCCACTTTACTTCCAAGACTGGAAGGTCGCTGGTGCTCTGGAGCTTGGCTATTATTGGCAACGTGATGCTGACCATCGCTTTCATCATGGTCATAAAAGAAAAGTTTAATGAGAATCAGATTGTTACTTCCGTGAGTACTTAGTTCTGTGTTGTTATTTTATCCGTTGACCTTTCACTGTGATTATTCCGGTCTCGACAATTTTAAGTAAAGCCGAACTACAGCTTCGTAAATATTATCCATTCAAAATAATATTTCTGTAGTGATGATAGATAAGTTTCAATTTACCGGTGGGCGAGAATTCTAAGTAAATAAATGGATTTGAATCTGAATTATTACTACCTACGTTATAGTAATTGGATAAATATTTTTTTATTAGAGAAAAGTTTGTAATCGAAGATAATTATTAAAAAAAACATCAAAGACATAAAAATTAGATGAAGACGATTACCTAGAATATTTAATCATTTATTGAGTGCTTTTGAAGTCAATCAAAACATTCCCAATACGCTAAATTTGCCCTAACACATTGAGAAGGCGATAAATACGTGTGTCACGAGTACAAACAGTTCCGTTCAGTAATAGAGGGACAAATAAAATATTATTGTAGGCTGTTGTTTTATGTTTGCTTACCGGATAAAAAATATATTCGCCGATGACGCAGCACAGTGGAGTGATGTAACAGTATGACGGAAACACTTTCAGACTTTTTCCTTGTTGTACCTACTTCAAACTTTATTCGGGGAATTTTGCAAAAAAAAAAAATCTTTCATATTTACCTTGTCAGGGAAATTACGAACACAATAAAAAAGATTTAACGAAAGTGGCCCCGCCGTTGTCGAGTTTTGCGCTTAGCAACACAATTGTCATTAACACAACCGAGGAGAGATCAGGCGCAGTACCAATAGCTTTCCGAGGCACGAGGATTCACACAACCAACCTCCGAACTCCGGGACGCTGCTGAGAAATTCCTAAAGGAAAAACCCAATAACACTTTTTATCCTTCCTGGGAATCGAACCTAGGACCCCATGCTCAGCAGTCGCGCATGTGACCACGAGAACATCGGGATTATGACTTTAAATAAAAAGGGCGAAATTATAACTTTTGCTATATACCGCGAACATTTCAGTTTTACCTCTATCATGGACCCGTCTGTTTAAAAAATCAATTGGTTATATTCAACAGATCAACGCGAACTGCAAAGTGAACCAGGTGCCGTTCCCAGCAGTCAGCATCTGCAACTTCAATATGGTGTCGTTGAAGGAATCGGAGAATATTGCTAGAGTTCTGTAAGTATTAACATTTTCGAATAACAGATGAGTTACAGCTTACGAGTCGAGATTTCTTTTTATTAAAATAAAAGAGACTTGCTGAATATTTGAGTAAGGTACCTATGCTTTTTTTAACAGTTTATTGGAAAATTTGAATTATTAGCCGTCAATAACGGATATTTGTGACTATGTACTGTAGAAATCCCAAGACGTGGGATCAGTACTTCTTCCGGGATTATCGATATACTATGATTGAAACAGTCATGTATATTTAGGACTTTATTTATTGAATCAATAAAAAAGTTGTCTAAGGAGCCTCTGCGAGTTAGCTTCGGCTCCTAGGTCTCGAGCTACATATAGTAAAAATACGGTGCAAAATATATTAAATCACATTAAAATGTTTGTGCAAGTCTCCTTGGTGACTGAGTGATACTTAATTTCATTATGGCAAAAGCTATCTTGGACACTATTGATATCGGTAAATGAAAAAATCGTGAGGATAAAAGAAATAGACTACTGCGGGTCCATCCACATTGAATTGACATAGGCCTTCTAATATTTATAGTTTCATATTGCGAACGTCAACAGTAATCTTCAGTCAACCGATATAATAGGTAGCTTGACTCAACAAAATTGGAATGATTTGTATCTGACATAGTACCTAGTCAATTAAAATAAATGATTCATTGTCACTAATTGATACCTCTAAGAGCGGCAATTAGATTACTGATATTATGGTGGTAACTGAACTAATATAATAAAACTGAAGAGCTTTTTTGTTTGTTTGTTTGAACTACAAGTCAGACTCGGAAATTGTTTTTGTAAAATATTATAGCCAAATTCGTGAGGAATAGTATCTCTACATAGTATAAAATAAGTCTAAAATAAAACATAGTATAAAATAAGTATAAAATAAGGATTTGGGCTTGTATGTTGACACTTGCCTGAGCTGGCGTAAGCAGGTCGCGACTGTGAGCAAAAAAGTCACCGGGACGTTGCGGTCGCTTTATAGGTTGAAAAATGTTCTCCCATCACACATTAAGGCTATGCTGGTTCAGTCGCTTATCTTCCCCATACTTGATTATGGCGATGTGTGTTACTATGACCTGAATGCAGATCTTCTCAATAAATTAGACCGACTTCTTAATAACTGCATTCGATTCGTATTCAATCTCCGTAAGTATGATCATGTGTCCGCACATCGATTACTCTTAAAATGGTTTCCCATCAGACAGCGCAGAGCGTTAAGGGCTTTGACAACCTTATTTTCTCTCCTTGAAAAACCTAGTTCTCCTTCTTACCTGACTTCTCACTTTCAATATTTATGCTCTGCGCACACCAAGAATCTTCGTTCCTCTAATAATCGTATTCTGCGATGTCCTTCCCACCGCTCTGGTTTTCTCAAATCTTCTTTTCTAGTCCAGGCGGTTTTCTTATGGAATGAACTCCCTCAGAATATCAGGATGGCCACCAGTCGGTTCACTTTTAAGGTAAAAGTTCGCGAACACTTACGTAAGAAGTTGGCAGACTCGTCCCACAATTAATTTGTCGTACTTCACCACCTATTTATTTTTTTATCTCTCTCTACCCTATATATTTTGTTTGTATGTATGTATATATGTATTTATTTTTATATTTTTTTATATTTTAATATCGAAATTTTTCTGTATTTTCTGCACCTACTACGTTTTGTCTCTGCATCACCCTAAGGTAGACTGGTAGAAAATGCCCAAGGCATTAAGTCCGCCTTTGTACAGTGTATTTTTTTACATGTGCATAAAGTTTAAATAAATAAATAAATAAATAAAATAAGTCGCATCCCGCTCTCTGTGACTACGCTTAGATCTCTTATATTACGCAACGAATTATAATGCGGTTTTCATCAATACTTAGATAGAGTGATTCAAGAGGAAGGTTAATTTGTTTAACGTATAGTTTGTATCTACAAAGCACTAGTGCGAAGCTAGGGCGGGTCGCTAGTAAGCTATATAACACGCTACTACACACTGGAGCGGAGCAGTAACCATAATAATAAAAAAACCCGTGGACGAAGACGCGAGCAGAAGCTAGCAGGTAATATATGGAAGGTATAAGATTCCCTCAGACTACTACAAATAAATCACTTTACCAAAACCATCACCATATAATCTGAGAATCATTTATCATTTTCTAACCTAAGGCAAGTTTAATAATTCATCAAAGCAAAGGATATTGGAATTTGAGCAGGTACATACGGAAATGGGTATCTTCGATAGATATTTTAATTAATTAATGGACAGGTCTTATCAATCAATTGAAAGGTAAATTATTATTGAAAGCTGTTTATTTTTGACGGGTCAAATGAAGGCTTTGTAAAGGTAGAATTAAGGCAGGTGGTCAGATTTAGATAGAGCGTAGACATAACAACGACCAAATACAGTGGAGTTCCCACTATGTATTTCATCTAAGTAGAAGACAGCGCAATCATACAGTCAATGGGAAAGCCTTTTCGTAGCAACACACAAAAAAAACTTTTATTATTTGGAGTGTAAATGTCATAAATAATGGAAAACTGTGTTTTTGGTTTCGCTCCAAATTTATGCTCTGAGATACTAACTGTGTTATTCAAAATACGTCTGAACGAACATGAAAATTCTCATGTTAGTTAAAATCGATTCTCAATCGCTGGAACCGAGCGGTGTCCACCATGTCTGAATACTCTTGAAAGTCTCAAGTTCAATTAGGCAGTCAATTATTTTTGTTGAGAATGTCATTCTCCTGTAATACCTATAACGAACTGAGAAACAGTAACGATTGGACTGATAATAAAATAATACATAGGTACCAATGTGATCACCATGTTACTATACCTAGACATAATTTATCTACCTATTTACTACCTTTATTACCTAGTAGTTCAAGTGATTTTTATTTTAAGTAAGTAGGTAGAACATCGTCTTTCGCTTTTCTTTGACACACACACCCTAACTATAGCGATTATTTTCTTTTTAAAGGAGTAAGTATTTATGAAGTTACAAGACTATTTTTCTCCATACCAAACTACTTTTTGGAATGCAAAAATGTATGTAGATTAAACATTTTTAGGTTACTTTTAAATAATCTAATTTAAATCTATGGTTTGACGTTGTCAAAACTCTGTTCTTTACATCATTGTGAATTATTAGGAGCGTACGAAAGTAACACAATTCCCAGGAAAGGATAGAATGACAATGTAAAAAGTTCACACCTTCCAACTACATAGTTTGGAACAAAATTGGGAAAGGTATCCATTACATAGCACGACTTGTTTAGTTGTTGTGCCTATAAACTTTGTAATTCTATATTTGGACCTGTTCAAATAATAATGTAAATGTAAAAGAATTGTCCTGAGTTTCTCTTTATAAATAAAAGGCTTAAGAAAAATTATCTTTTCTTCATGTTTGCACCTCGAAAGTTTATCACTTTACAGCGTTTTGTTTTACCTCTATGTCTTATTTGCCTCTATGTAAATGACTTCACATTTTTTCCTTATGTGAAATTGGAAAAAATGTTGGCGCAAACAAACAAAAAATGTTGGAATTTCAGGAAACATTACAACAGAAGTGATGAGGAAATAAAAAACTTTTTCAACGCGCTCCCGGTCTTGAAGAACTTCGGCACGAGGACCACACAGTTGGGTGACTTCACTGAAATTATGAATATTTTGAAACACCATTTCTTCACCGTTGATACTATTATGGAAGAGGTATACAAATTATTTGTCTGGTTTACTGTCAATCTAAAAAACGGTTTCTGTAAATCTAACGAACATGAAAGTTAAGCTAACAAACTGTCAGAATCACATTGGTTGTTGTGATTGGCTGACTAAAAAAATAACAACCAATCAATCTCTTGATATCAGAGTAATAACCTGTTGGCTATTTTTTTGTCTTCTTTAGATATTTAGAAAAATCGGAAGTTTAAAAGAATATAAGCTTTTTCTTGTATTTATTTGGATCGCTCGATATATTTCAAAGAATGTTTTGCTTCAGGTGCACCAAAAGTGCGAGAATCTGATCCTGTACTGCACATTCAATAGAAAAGCGAAGAATTGTGGAGACATGTTCGTGCTCATCAAGACTTATGAGGGACATTGTTGCACGTTCAACTATGCAGCTTTGAACGATGCTAGCGAGGTGTACGTATATTTTATTTATTTTTGTTTTATTCGGTTTTATACTAGTATGTTTAAGAGATTTTAGACAACGGTCTTATGCAAGATATATTTTATTCATATTTCCGTCAAGAAGTAATAAATCTAAGCCTGCGGTTAGTCAGTTCCCCGATGAATAATTTCAATTCAAAATTATATGTGTTCAATAGTTTGGAATGAAAAATAGAAATTATTATTAATTATGAAGCGCACCGTCGGTAAAGTTCGTCTAAAAGCATAACTAAATTACAAAGATTTTTCACAATGGATTAATGTGGGTAGCTATCTGAATGGATAGACAGACTTAGTCTCAAAATAGTATGATTCTGAGTAGAATCATATTATTTTAAGTCAGCCTGAAAAAGATTTCTTGCTACACTAATCCCTTCATAGACGAGGCTACCTATATGTATATATTTTTGGTAAGAAGCAATCTGAAGGCCATCTTTAGTGTGGTCATAAAAAACGATAAAAATAGTGTATTTTTATTTTATTCATTCAATAATATGTACAATATTTACAGACTTAACAAATTAGATAACCTATAAAACCAATAATAATAAAAAACGAAACTGAAACAAAAAGGCATCAAGAAATTCTTTCGAAATGTGCCCAAAAGACTGGCCACGTTTGATGGCAATGCTTAGCCTTAAAAGCCAGCCCTGAAGTTGCTTCATTCGTAACTCTTTACCCCAAAATATTAGTTGTAATCTAATCTCAGCGCCAATCGACGTCAAAAGTATCAGTAAATTAGAGGCATTTTTAACAGATTAAAACTGAGGTTAGAATGCGAACGTTCTTAATAACACGAGATTTTCCCCTCTGTTATATAAATGAGTGGTCATTGCTACACGGAAACTTGAACCTACACGTGGCGTGAGGCTTTCGAAGTACCAAGTTTCGGTGTGTAATAATATCCCACGCGAAACGTAATTAATGTCCTGCTGCGATCAATTTACGTTAATTTGCCTGGAGGTGTTAAACTAATGTCAGTATTTATAAATACGATAAGTGACCTGTCGTAATGGTATTGATATAGAAATTTATTTTTACCCATTAGTAGAGTAACACTAATATTACTTTTATTTGGTTTTTTCCATTTTCTTTCTTTTATTTTTGGTTCGTCCTGAATTTTATGTATCAGTGAGGAAACCCAGTGCGAGTATGGCGCTCCTGGCGAGACGATAGCACATTTACCCAACGTGCCCATGCAGTGCCACTAATACCATGATAAACGTCAACTAGACCTAAGTACTCGAACAAAAAAAAAAGTTAATCCATCAATTCGATTAGACAAAGAAGTATTTTAATATGTTTTTGCTTTTAGGCCGCTTCTTCACTCTACTCCAGATCAAGACTTAGAATACTATGATGACCAGAACCCTGACGGTGGAACAGCTACAAATCCAACAATCATAGCCACTTCAGAGTCTGGAAGGTAACACATAAGATCATTTCATACGACTATGTCTTTTTGAATAATAAGTCAAATCGTCTGAACCTACATTATTTCATTTTAATAATATTCTACAAGTTCGTGCATTATGCAACGGCACTAATTATTATCATCATACTGATTATGTGCCTGTGTGTGCTACATAATATTTACTTTTACTGATTATATTTCAGTGTTTATTAAACTCTCAAAACATTAACATTATTATTTTTCTACGTTAAAATAAAACAGTATTTACAACATTCATTTAATCTCAACAACTTAACATCTACTGAATGAGCAAACAGCTCGTTCAATTATAAGTAGTTAAGGTGTCGATGAAGTCAGTCACCGTGTTGAATGTGAAGGCCTTCAAGGTGAAGTTTTGCATCCTCCTCAAATTTTAGGAGGTTGTCATAATTATAAGGATTAAATAATTTAAAAACGTGATGACACTGGTCAATTATTAATAAATACATTTTTTTTTAGTTACGTATGTTTGACAGTACTTCAGAGATACTTATTGTATTAAATTAAACAAAATACTATAAGAGTGTGCATTTCCAAAAAAATTGAAGACTTTTACTATAGGAATAGATCCGATCCATAAATAGGGAACTAATCAAACTTTCCACTAGCAGGAAACTATCCACATTGTTGATGTTGACTTTAATTTCGTAAGTTCCACAATGGGATAACTTCTCTTGTAACTAACTTAAAACATTGCTGATAAATCAAAACTATTGGTGTGATAAATTGATTATTCCTCTTTTATACATTAGGTTCTGGTTCTAATCCGAGAAACTACCAATGTCACTTTGATTCATGATAATTATAAATCCTGAACTTATACTTTATGTAAGTCTGGAGCAAGTGTGGTTATTCTTCTTGCCCTCTCTGTATGAGAAGAAGCCTTTGCTCTGCAGTGAGGCAATAATATAGGCTGGTATTACTACTAGATAATTATACTATTTTGAGTTAAGATTCCTTGCGAAGCGAAGTTTTCTTAAAAATGTAAGATAGTGTTTTATCTAGAATTTAGATTATTTTCAAAAAATAAATTTAAGGAAGTTTTATTGTGATTGGATTGTAGAACGAACTGTTTTTACAAGTGTTGGGGTTTAACCAAACTAATATTTATTACCAATTTTCTATTTCAGAGGAACTGGTCTCAGCGTGGTATTCAATGTGGAATCAAAAGACTACCCGAGCTGGTCTCCTGTGCCTTATTATGGAGTTAAGGTATGGCCTTAAGATATTATACAAACTGTGTTGTTAAACAGCCATTTTAAGACAAAGTTATAAACAAATTCTGAAGTCGTTGAACGAAATGAGCAGATTCTGTATTCGAAGCTTTTTACGTTACGCACAGGAACGTATTTATATCATTCGCGGTGTTAGAAACAATCTAATACAACATTCCAAGAGACACAAAATAAATAATTATTCACTCTCAAGTAAATCCTTGCTCACGTAATACATTGAACAAAAGTAGCTTAACGAGCCATTAGCACAAGCTTATATTGTACAAATTTTATGTAACCCAATTTCCTCACAGCCCTTTTATGAACACCCTACACAATCACAGGCAGATCATAAAAACATGTGAAGCCGCGACTGTTTATACAATCCCAAATAACGATGTGGTTATCGTAAGCTATCAGAGTCAAATCATTTATTTAAATTAGACCATTAAAAGGCGTTTTTGTACGTCATAAACAAGTAATAAAGAATTGAATCTAGTAGCCCCTTCAAAAAGATAGTTTCGTAGGGAGAAAAATGGGCAAGAAACTCAATACAGCATGGCAAGTAATGATGACATAACACTTGGCTGTCCTTACGTTTATTAACTATCTGTAGTTTGTGGTTCTAGAAACATCTGCCTGTAGGCAATGGTAGGTGATGTCACACAACTACTACTTTTGATGTATTTTACTTTTTAGCTTTTAGTAAAATCCTAAAGATTCTTAACTTGAAAAACATGTTTAATATGTTGCTATTTTCCACATCAAACACCAGTACAAAGAATCTTAAAAGAAAATCGAACAAAATGTCGCTTGACGGGAATTGAGCTGACAAAACCAAAGCTGGCGCGGTGGGAACTAATATTAGCTCAATAAATTGAAAAATAACATTATTAATCTCTATTTCAAAAAGCATAAGTTATAAAATGTATAAATTCTTGTGAGCAATAATTTATTTTCGAATAAAATAATAATGCCGCTGTAGTTACTGAACCTAAAGTTAATAGGATTCCTATTCATTCCGAGCGACTTTCCAATATTTCATCTCCCTTGAGGCTAACATTTCTTTTTTTTTACATTTAGAGCAGCGAATTAGTTTTAGATAAACTTTAACGATCAATTTAACAAACTTGATTGGGTTGTGGCTTTTATGTCAACGTTTGTGGAGCACGTACGACGTATTTAGGTACTTCTATTAGATTACATGAATTTCTGGGCGTAAGTTTTAGGCAGAGATTCTGTAACACAACATTCCAAAGTCGATTTGTTATCAAAACTTGTTATGCTAATGCCAAGCCTGCATAAGTAGAAATATGTAACATATTTTGTTTAAGTTTCGGCGAAGTATTCCCGTTAAAGCACCTATGCATTGAACACCAATCTTTACCTTCAAAACCTTTGGAGCGCAATGCATAGGTGCTCAAACAGGAATACTTAGGTTTGGCATCTATGAAGTTTTTTTTCATTTGATGGTAAACCAGCCACCGTCTGCGTCTGCGTTACTATCCCAGAAACAAGCTTAAAATGTCTCATAAGACTGTAATTACACCAAGACCCATCAAACCAGAACCCCTTTAAACCACGTTACTATATGAACCTTTAAACAGTAACGCTTGCTACTACTGCGGCTTTGCGGTAGTAATAACGTGAGTACTACTTTACACACCCATCTCATATGAGACAATGTCAATTAAGACCAACTGTACAGAAGGGGTAATGTAACGACCAGTATCCTTACCTACTTCGTTATGGACGCAAAATGATCCTAACCACGTATTTAGACTAATTTCAGCAATATTACGGTAAATTGGTACGACAAGGTTTCTGCACCATTTTGCAGAATACAAATGTTACAAGATGCGATAGCGGTAGTGTTATTAGGTAGATTATAGCACAGATCTTACTATTAAACCCACGTTTAGTCAAGGTTTTGATACTAAGGGACTGTTCATGTAGTTTTTCAAATATAATGGTAGATTGATAACACATTTAAAAACCGGTGTAACATGGAAAGATTGACATAGTGACCACCAGTTGGCGGTAAAACGTATTCTCCAGGATGCATGGTAGACTTGGATGTTCAACCTACCTTCTGACTATATATATAGCGTATTTGAATTGTAAATAGCTTCATTTCTAGTATTACTCTGGCCTTATAATTCGTCATATGAGGCATAAGAAGGAAGACAGTAATTTTGAGAAAAATATATTTGATTGAGGACCTTGTGAAGGTCGTGGGAATCCGGTCGATACGAAAAGCACTAAACCGATCGATATGGCCACGCTTCAAGAAGCCAATATCCAACTATAATTGACGTCTTTTGTCTGATATGATTTTACCTAACATGATGATGTTGATCAGTCCATCTTATCTAAAGAATTTCCTGCTTTTCAGGTACTACTCAGTGATCCAAACGATTACCCAGAAACGACAATACTGTATAGATACATAACCTTCGGGGAGTCAGTGGACATCAAGGTGGAGCCGATGGTCTTCCAGAGCGACTCCAATGTCCGCAGAGTGGAACCCAAGACCAGGGGGTGCTGGTTCCATGATGAGGTGGTCCTCAGCCATACTAACCGGTACAGCTATGAGACTTGCGTGACGGAATGTAAGATGAAGAATTATATGCAGTCATGTGGCTGTGTTCCTTATAAGTATCCGAGAGGTAAGTTTTATTCAATTGTAAAAAGACATTAACTGAATTCTATGACATAATTTTATTGCAATTTGCGCTTTATCCTGTAGTGCGAGAGTAAAAATTTATAGATATTCGTTTCGATTCCCGTAAGGAAAAAATATTTGAACACCTACAGATACTTGTCCCGAGTCTGGCTGTTTGTGTGTGTAAGTAAATAGTTGTAACCCAGGAAACAGAATAAATATCTAGTGTGAGCAACGTTTTATTTTTTTGACAAAAATTCGTTGTGTTACTGCTAATCGTGCCAACTGCTTAGTTTAGATAAATCCTCAGCACCAGCCAAATAACTGGATTCGATCAAATTAAAGGAAAATAGATTGTAAAATAAATAAAATTACAAATATTACATTACAAAATGAAATAAATTACAGTTTCCGTATAACATGGAACTAAATACCGTCGTCAAATGTCACCATAAAGTATTACATCACACAATTTTGTTTCAGAAAAATCAACCCGCATTTGTGAGTTCGAAGACTTGAAGTGTTTGAACAACGTGACAGGTAAATTGAGTCCAAAAATAATATTGTGTTACCATTCATTGACACGTGTTACAGAATCACAATGAAAGACAACTTTAGAACTGTTTAACCCAACTAATTATAGACATAAATGTTTATCGTAATATGTTTGTAGAATATGATTGTTGTATGTTTTGTTTTGTTTGTTACACAAGCTACACACATTCTAATATAAGTTGAACTGCCGTTGTACGTATACGCTTATACTATACGAGTTCAGTTTATACCGGTAGCATATCGTAAAGTGCACAAGATAATAATTTAATGTGACGAAATTAACACATGGATATTGATTCATCATCTATGCTGTACAGTGTGACCATCATAAAAATGGCAAATCTGCCCGACATTAAGGAAAAAACTGTCAAAAACACGAATACGAAATGGAAATATGGGACGATAAAAACGCAGTTGTGTGGTAGGAATTGGAACGCATTATAGTA
Source organism: Hoplodrina ambigua (assembly GCA_949774945.1). NCBI lineage: Eukaryota > Metazoa > Arthropoda > Insecta > Lepidoptera > Noctuidae > Hoplodrina > Hoplodrina ambigua. The sequence goes on from OX458967.1 coordinate 516,722, forward strand.
TTGAAGCATCTGGTATTGTTTATCGCCTTTATACCATAAATAGAAAGTCCTTTATAATACCTGTATAATAATTGCCGAGTGTTATTTACTAAAACATTCTTTTTTTATAAACTATTTTTAAAATAACAGCCTAGGTGTTTCATAACGACATTTCTCAAAACTAAATTAACCTGCTTCAGAGGATACCAGTCATAATTGTGTGGCGGAATTTCTTTGTAACTATTGTAATGTCAGTAGGCACATGCTTTTAATGAGGTTGTACAAACTTTAGAAGCGTGTATTATTTAATTCTAAGAGTAATATTATGCCCTATTTTTTTAACAGTCTGTCTAGACTTGTTTGTCTTTTATTATTAACATCTTCAAAACATAATTAGAGTGTTTTATTGCCTTTGTGACTAAAACAACATAGGTATTTAATTAAATTTTATTAGAAACGTTTTTTTTATTATAATATCATCATAGTATTTATAATTTGAAATTTAATTTCGAATTCTTTCTTTTGCTCACAAAAAAATGGTTTGGGCTTGTTATTTTATTCAGTCATTTTGAGATAATACCTACCTACATACGTACATAAAATGACACCTTTTTCCCATGGGGGTAGGTAGAAACCATAGATCGCCATCTGCTAAGATTCTTCAACTAGATTCAATATTATAATTTTTCTTTTCTCTTGTAAATGACGTTCAAAAGTGCCTTTTCATGGTCTAATTAAATAAATGATTTGACTTTGACTTCACATAATATTCTACAGAAAAATATTTGTATAAAATACACATCTTTACAAACATCTAGAATTCATCGAATATTTTAAGACGTTCGTTTCAACTAAAGAATCTCAAGGGAATTCGTGAAGTAATAGGCTATTAACTTAAGATATAGGCTTGAAACGAACTAAGACTGTGATAATAAACAACTTGAATAAATTAGAACATACCTACGTTAGTACCTATTAGTAGGAGAACACAGCTTTGGTGTTAGCTTCGTAGAGAATTCTTGGAAAATTAAGTGTTTAATACAAATTAATTAAATTACAAGAGGAGTGCGAGGAGTAAACATAAGGCAATTTAAATCGATTTTAAAAGCTTTTATTGAGATTCACATGTTCCGGTGTCTGTCTGTCTGTAACCAAAACTTATAAGATATTTTTTGAAACTGGAAATACCTGATACTTTAAAAATATAGGTACTTACACACATTTAAATTGTTTTGTATTTTTTTTTTGTATTATGTCTATTAAATAATAATAAATTAGAAAAATAGATGAAATAGGTATCAATAATTCTTCTATAATCATCCGTCGCTTAAAATATAGATTAATAAGTATAGATTACGAAAGTGATCAAAAAAGCACAAAAATACCTAACAGCCTGGCAATCTCATGTCTATCGATTTGATTGGGTGTTGTTATAATGACCAGCCAATCACAGCAGTCACATAAGAGTGTCATTCTGTTAGACAACTTTCGTATAACTCTTTTAAGTTGTTATAACGGGTGTAGAAAGCCACTAAACGAAGCCAAAATTAAAATGTTTTTTTTCCAACATTGCGATCGTTTTTTGCTCTGTGCGATACCTACCTGAGAACATTCCCGTTACGGAAATATTGAAAGAGATGGTTTCTATTTATTTTTAAATGTTCCAACTAAACTTTAAATATCACCACGACAGTTGAACATGTTTTGCGAATATTGTATTGTTCTTGAATAAACAGTGATTATTCACACCAAAATTAAACGTCGTATCCAGCAATCATTCTTTTTATTTAGTTTGATGGGCAACAAGCGTTTAGTTAGCGTATAATATGCGACTTTTCAGTAATTAAATTATTGTAACGTAGAGGTAATCTTTTGACACTATTTCCTTCTCGTTAACAAGATTGTCTGAAAGCGTATTGGTCTCCTTTGTCATAGTCACCATTCATTCAAACAATTATCACAAAAGCAGGAATTCAATTAGTACAACTAATCACATCAAATTATTCAGCACAAGTAGGTACCAATCATAATATTGTTGACGGCTCAGGACCAATTATCAAATCAGAGATAGAATATTAATTGGATTTTAATTGAACAATATGACAATGTTAGGTGGATATTGGCCTTATTTTGGGTTGGCGCTTTCTGTAAATATTCATTCTATTTTAACAGAACGGTTATTTTCTTGTTATAGAACCTTTATTTTCGGAGATTGACTAAATATTTTGTATTTTTATTATCCTGAAAACAAATACAAGCTTTACAGTAAAACTGTTCAGCAAATAGGATCAGGATGAAAACAATGAGGTTATGAGTGCATGCATGTCTATATTGTAGGCTACTGTTGTGGTAATTCCAACTTATTTTACAATCTTGAACTCTGCCGCATGTCTATTCATATACAATGCTACTCGTTGTTATGCTATTTGTTTGGTAATAAGATTACCAGTAAGGTAGTATTCAGTTTTTTCAATTTCGTTTTAGGCTCAGGTTGGGACATTTTCTCAGTGTTAAGAGTTCTTCTTTTGGGAATCAAAGACAAAATAATAGGCTAAGTTTGCTCTCTTGTGTGCACTAAAGACATCGCAATATACATCTTTATTATTTTGGCTGATATTTATTACAAGAATCTTTGCCATTTTGTTATTAAATCATTTAGTGTAGTTTACACACATTCTCTTTTTTTATTTTTACCTTTGTGGCGCCTCTTCGCCAGTCAGAAGATATTATTTCCAACCTTTTATGTCATTTCTAAGCTAAAAGGTTACTTCTATAAAATAGGTTATGACCCAAAATAATATATTATCGGTAGGGTATTCTACCCTCTCAACAATAAGCAGAGGTATAAAATCTTGGGCCAATTGGACCTTTAAAATCTTGCAATCATACAAACAATCACTTATGGAAAGCCATGTTTAACCAGCATATTTCAAAGTCAAAGTCAAATAATTTATTACAATTAGACTGAAAAAAAGAATAAGAAAAGACAGAAAATTAAATCTTTGAACGTCAAGACGTCAAACAAGAAAAAAGAATTTAATCAGTTGGCCCTTCCAAGAAATTGTTCCGTATGGAAAAGAATGGGCAACATTATAAAAAAAAATTATAAAGGATTTTACAGGATTACACTTTAATACAATGTTGCCATCTTCCATATAAAGTACTACATTATAATATATACCGAGTAGTCTTCTTTCTTCTTTTTATCGTGTGGGCAGTAAGGTCTTACGACCCCACACGCCCTAGTGTCAGAGTTTATAAACCGCCTGAAGGGCCTCTGACATGGTTTGTGTGGAACAGTAAGTCCCAGGTTTCCTCACGATGTTTTTCTTCAGCGATGCCAGTGATGTCCAAAATAAACTTTAGAAAGAACATTATGAATTGAAAAAGTCATATTGGTACCTACTGGCCCGCATTTGAACCCTCATGCATGAGAGGCGGGCGCCTTAACTACTGGGCTGGGCTGGTAAAAATTATGAAATGACGCTTAAATTATGTTACCACAGAGCTTGTGTTCACATGTTCACGTATTTTCAAATATTATTATACACTGTCATAAAATTCCTTTTGTTACAGTACATAAATCTACAAAGGAAATGCAGTGTGATCCTATTTGCTACATGGAATGTCGCGACAAAAAGTACATCGCTACCAGTGACCTGACGCCTTTTCTGCCCGACTCCTATCCGGATGAAGTTACGTACGTAGTGTCTTTGTTACTCGGACACTTTTTTTTTAATTCCTTTTGCGCATGTGATGTACTTTGGGAATCTAAAGTTAATGAGATAACTATGTTAAACCATGTTATATCTCATTAAAATTGTCTACAGTATAAACAACTTGATAGTCTGTCAAGAGGGACTGTCTGTCAGCCGTTTATCAATGCCAAACCAGACTAATATTATAAATGCGTAAGTAACTCTGTCTGTTATGCTTTCACGACAGAACCACTGAACCAATTTTGATGCATGTTGGTAAGGGGTAAGTCTGAAACCCAAGAAAAGACATGGACTAGTTTTTATTCCTTTTTATAACCTACATTTACGCGGACGAAGTCGCGGCCCAAAGCCCGCTTTTTTTATAAAAGACAGCCATTAATTGAATTATCTCAATATAACACAAAGTAGTAAGTTAGACAGTGTTTCTGTTATATCTATTTAACCTTTTTGACCGCCTCATCAAAAGGGAAAAAAACATGCCCTCGGCTCCAAGCCACAAATTTGAAACTTTATAATAGGCATTAGTTTTTGTGACCTTAGATAAATATAGACGAAATATAAAGAAATAAGTTAAACTGATATAAATAAGGATGAGTCAAGGAACATAATTAGCATAAGAAAAAAATAAAATGTAAATAACAATGTTGTTGTATTAAGCTTTGTTTACGTATAAAATCGTAATCGTACGTATTTAGTTTGTCATGTAGTCGTGACCTATAATTGACTGTGGCGATCAAAAGGCTAAGTATCAACCGATACCAGAAGGTACGGAAATACTATAAAAGGTTGTATGCGAATACAATGTGGCCGTAAATAGTTCTCCCGGAAAGGTTTAAAAGTTTTACTCAAACACTCAGGCGAAATCCAGAAGGGGTTTAGATTCGAAGAATAGGTGATTGGCTTTTATATATGACCTTTTGTGTTGGGCTCCTGTGGTGAGCACCTTATTCCAATATGATAGAAAAAGTCAGATTGTATTTCAATCACGTGTTGTTTGGAACCCAACTGGTTCTGTGAACTAGTAGAGCGATCATAGTAAATAATTTGAAAAAAATATGTACAGTCGGGGACCCCCTTTAGGAATGAAGTTATAAAATTGCAGTAATTTACCTATATATAAATCCTGTATTATTTAAAACAAAAAATAATTTTAAAAAATATACCTGTTTTGAGTTGAGGTTATACAGCTGGCCGCGCACCATGCTTGCTGCTCGAATCTCGATGCTTGCACTCAGTCACCACATACTCGTACTTAATAGAAAAAGACGGAGAGAATTAGATTGATGTCGCCTGGAGGGGTATAACATTTTTTCTTACGTCACGATTTCTACCAGTTAACTGCTACCGTCCTTATCCCAATAATACACCTTGTAGCGGAACTGACTAGCTAGAGTGCGCTTGACAGAAACAATCTCGAGATTCCGTACACTCTTACAAGCCAATAAGAGGGGAAAAGCGAATTGTCTTGTGAAGTATCACGCGATATTGTACCTTGTGCAAATTGTCACCATGACTTGTCCTTATACATCACTTCACCTATCCAGTAAGTTATTTTGGTAGGTAACCCCGTTTTTCTGCTGCTGTGTAACCTGTCTAGTAGTTAATTATGCTTTTTTTAATCCTAAAGTTAGGTAATTTGTTTTTGAAAATGTTTGTTCAAATGTATTAACTCAGATTTGTTTAGATTAATTAGCTTTCACTTTGTTTATAAATCTTATAAATTAAAAAAACACCTCGCATCGAAAGAAATGAGCCAATGAATATTGTAAATCGAGGATTAAGCTAATAATAAAATAAAATAAAACTTTTAATTAAAGACGTAAAGGTCGAGTGTTGATATTAATAAACGTCTAAAGTATAATATACTAAAAGTATGTTGAAGTTCTCGCCAATTTAAGTCCAAAATAGATTACTGCATAAGATAGGTACTTATCTTACTTATGAACCTAAGAATTTCCAAACGTAAGAAGCTATTATTTTCGTAAACAATAAATATAGTACATATACAGGATGTAACAAGATACATAACATACCGGTTAACTACTCATATTGCCTACCAAACTAACTCTACTATCTTTATGCAAAAATTTTTACTAGGGAACTACTTCTTTTATTGGTTTGAAGTATCACTTATTATGGCACCATGCACACAAATTATTGTGTTTATGGATGCATACAAAAGATCAGGGATCGTAGAAATATTTTAAGTTAAGAATATTTCAAACTTGTTGGAGATCCTACATAAATAAATAAATAAAACTTGTTTCGTATAAAAATCTATATTTTTATTTTTAACTTGTCCTTTTATTATCTTCGTAACCAGAAGGCTCCTAGGTATGGTACAGAACAAAATTATTAAAGCAATGATTAGAAGAAAATGTAACTTTTGTTTTCGTTAAGTGTCCTTTAACACCCGATATTTTGTACGTATGCCAGCCAACATACAATAATAGTTGTTATGGGATTAAGTTTGGGTTAGATTAACGTAATGTGTGTCCGTAGCGGCGAAGCGTAATATTTTACAAGAATATTGCCCCATACACACCATGGAGCACAATTTTCCTTGTTTATATAACACTATTAACTCCCCTTAGGCCTGTTCAAAATCCTTCAACGACCGACAATTTTGAAATACTCATAAAAAAACACGATGTAAAGAGAAAACCGCTGCATAAGTTGGGCTTCCAAAATATCACGTTGTGTAAGAAAGGTTACGCTTTTGTTGAAAAAAGGGCCGACCTTAACAAATTAACTTTGCGAGTAACGTGATAAAGTCTCGTATTAGCTGAATGGTTTGTTTATCCAGCACATTTGTTTAGGAATATTTTTTTTAGTATGCAAAACATCCACATGTTGCAAGACGTGACTTAAAATTCAAGATTTGGGTCATATTGGCATTGTGTTCATAATTTACGATCCCATGTCGATCTGGTAAGCGCCAAGTGTGATTTTGGCGTTAAATCGTTCACTGTACGTGATAAATAAAGGCTTGTAATAATAAAATATTCGGTCATTCAACAACCAATTATCGTCCACCCTAAAATAACACCCCAAAATATACCAAGAAACCTTTCAAACGAAACCCTTTCAGAATTAAAACATCTGCGGAAATAACCGCCCACAACCACCACCGACCGAAGGCCTCTGCATTAATATTCATTTAATTCAACAACAAAGCCTGTTATACTATTAACGAAATTCTAAATTGGTGTTTTGTACACAATAATTGGCGCTCAACGCCTGATGAGATGGAAGTTCGCGGAAAGAAGTTTTCAGAAATTTTCAAATTCAATATTTCCGTCCGGACCCTTTTCCGTCTTCCTCGTGGATGATTCTGAAAACCAACGCCTGGTTTGGATTTCCAAATGTTATTGGTACAAGTCGAGTATCTTTTACTATCAATAAATCTTTTTCGTACTGGAAAGAAAGAAATGTAGGCATAAATCCAACCACAACAGAAAGTTTAAACTTTTTGAACATTAAGTTTTTCAAAAGAATAATCGTGAGTTCTCTGAAGCAACGCTTCTTTTATTTAGTGAATCATTTAGTTATTTTTTTTAGAGGAATTGTTTTAAATACAAAAAGACTTAAAGTTATGCTAGATTTTCTCTCCCACACCTAATCTAGCACTCGTAGTCAAACGATATCCTATAATATATTTTTGACAACTTTTCATCAAATAATCCTATGAATTTCTAAGTACCCCCGAAGCTTTTACAATTTACATGAAAAAGGTTGTTGTTATCAAAACAACAAAAGATCAAACTAATCACTTCGCAACGATTGTCAAAGTATTTCATACAGATCCAATCATTTTTTTTTTACCCGATCAAATTAACATTGGGGATACAAATAATTTAATGACACTTACACCGGAGGATTTTCTTGAAATATAAAATATTATAAATGTTTAACAATACAAATGGATGCATGCAATGGTGTCAAATATAAGTACTTGTTACATGTTATACCATAGAAGGTGTACGAATATTAACAGGTTTTCAAATAATCATTGAATTTCGAACTACTGAGCTTTTATTTTTGACACAAAGCTCCAAAAATGTTATCAAAAAATAAGTATCTTGAAAACAGAATTGTTAAGGAAAATCTGAAATCAATCTCCTGATCTAGAGGCATAAAAAACCGAACCTTACTAATGGTACAAATTGTTCAAATTGATGATGATTTTCTAAGCATATTTACCAGAATTGAGTGACTAACGAACTAAGAAAATAACCTATTTATTTCACCTTTCTAACCTCTGGCCCAATCTCTGGCACAAACTTACATACGAAAGATAAGAGTCTTTTTCGGAAGGTTTTACCTAGGTAATGAACCATTTAATGCGGGTGTGCTAACTGACTAGACCTTAGGGTAATGTCATGCGAGTAGATAATTAACTGATTGCGTTGGTAGATATTCAACTGTATTTATATTGGTTGCCACAGTGACTGAGGTTTAGTCGATACACCATTCATATTACACTGAATGAGTAAATTAAATAATTGATTATTACTGCATGGCTGCCAGCTGTTATAGGTTATACTGAGAATCGTATTACCGAACCGAATGTGCCGACTCGCTTATGTGTATAACGACCGTAATATAGCCATAATATCGAAATACCTCAAATTACAAACTTTTGAAACACCCACGAGAAAAGAACACCTACGATTCAAATATCTAATCCTATAATCTCTTAAAGGTCAAACTTCTATCATTACTCTAACGAGTGTTGCAAAAAATTCTGAGTAGCTTAGGACACATCGACAGACGATACGACGAATAGGGACCGCATCATACATAATAAGTTTTCGCGATTGCAGTCGCATACAAACTTTAAACTGTCGTTTGAATCGTGGGGTGTCGGATTTTCGACTAAATGCACCTCGACAGGTACATACCTAACTTCAATATCGACGTCGGAAAGGCAAACTTTATCAAGCAGACAATTTGACAACATTATTATATACAAAGTATAACTATAAAAAGGTCAGATACACAACACAATCAAATTGACGTTTGGTAATTTCTTCTTTTTCTCTGTCCATAATAATATGTTTTTAACCATTCAGTGGTTTAGGCAATAATTATATGTTTATAAATAAATCTTTCACAACACACTAGTAGTATGTGAGTGGTCAATAGTTATTAAAACCAAACTTGGTTGGCCCAGCTGCTGTGCGATTGGCTGTTGTGCTACGTGTCGCTGATTCGATTCTCACACGAAACAAATAGGGCATTTGTGGTTTGCCCCACCATACAGGGGAAATTCTTAGTGTGGGCGGGTAACGCTTTTTTAATATGACATAAATGGTTTCAGGGACGTGTCCATAGGGAATGTTTTTTATTGCCATTTTTTTATTTGTTTGTTTTATAGGTAGTATTTTATTGTGTGTTTATTTTATTGTTCCTGTCATATAATTATTTGAACACTGTGTCTGTCACGTTGTACATGTTGCTTGTTATAAATAATAAGGAGTTATTTAAGCCACTTCTTTCCGGACCAGTGCTGGTTTTCAATTTAAATGGAATTAATTTATGTTATGAATGATATAATTCCCCATTTTCAGCGCTGGTGTAAACGTGAGTGAGCTGGCTGCACTGCAAGTGTACTTCGGCAAGTCGAACTGCAACTGTTACAAGTTGACGCTGCTCATTGATATGAGCTACTTCATTGGTACGTAAAGAAAACGAGTCAATTACTGTCCTACTGCAGGGTGAAGGCCTCTTCTCAAATAGAAATGGCATGAGTATTAAAACGACACCATCAACATCATCTGCCTAGCCTTTTCCCAACTATGTTGGGGTCGGCTTCCAGTCTTACCAGATGCAGCTGAATACCAGTATTTTACATGGAGCGACTGCCAACCTGACCTCCACAACCCAGTAACTGGGTTATAACGACACCAGACATGACAAATTTACTTTAAATTTGTCACCGCAGTCCAACGAAAGTTCCTAGTAAGACAAACACAGACACGACACACTTAAATACATTTTAAAAAGTATTTAAGTTACATACCAAAATAAATTACATGAAACAATTAAGTCAAAAATATAAACCCCGAATATAATAAAACGTCTACCAAAAACCTAGCTTTACAAAAACAGTTCATTCTTTGTATAGTCTAATATTATTTTATGATAGTTTGTGATTTATAAATAATAACATTATTTCATAAATGTAACAACAAGTTATTTTTCATTTCTTGTTTATTTTAAGCCTGTGTTTTTACTCTGCAAGATGTCTCTCTTTCTCCTTTCTAATTATATCTGTCTTACATAATCATCTACCAATCCTTAGATACCTTCAAAATATTAAATAGTTTTTACCTACAACAGAGAAATAAAATATCAAGTAAACACCGTTGTTTCTACTTTATTCGCGTTAAATCAAACGCATACCACAACAACTGATAAAAGAAGAGAAGGCTTTCTGAAAAATACACAATTCTCTCGCACCAAGAACTTTCAGACATTTCGCAAATCTTTACGATAAATTGAGTACCTTCCACTTTTACCTAAGTCTCTCTAATCTTAAACTTGACTATCACAAAGTCTAAACCGACGTCTTATCTTTTACTTATTTAACCCTTTTTGCAGTCAGAAGAGAAAAAGTTAAGGATTTTACAGAATTAGGAAAGTAGTTGGAAATTCTAAAAGCGTTGGTAACAGAAATCAAATAAAAACAAACAAACTCACAGAATACCAAAACGCGAGATCGCTATTTATTATTTATGTTTTTGTCTTTGTGAAACTTCGGATACAAAGGTTGTGTGAAAGAACGGACTGAAGAATATCAAGCAGTTTGTCTGTTTCAATTGACTAAACAATTGGGTCTTTGACACCATCAATCAATAATCCCAAGGCACAACTTATCTAAATACACGCTTTATTTTAGCTTTGAAAATACAAATAATTTTCAATTAACAGAAAAAATAGATTTTTAGTTGCAGTAAAATCAGTAAATAGTTAATCAATTGAACTGACGAATCAATGAGGTTACAGTTGATTATTATTACCATACAAAATATAAGGGTGAATCGCTGTTTGACAACTCATAAAAAAGTCAATTGATGGTGGAGTCAACTATCCAATTTTATTAAAATCCTTCCTTATCTATCCAAAAATAGCCACAATTCGAACGAAACTTAAAAACAACTCTTAACGGATTTAAATAAAAAAAAGCACAATAATTAAATCAATGTCTTAATTAACGTCTGTTTTAATTAGGTAACAACTTAATTTAGATTCAAAACGTTAGGTATGCTACGAAATCTTTGATACTTAACAAAGTCAGAGTAAAGCTCAAACTAATTTAGCTAGGTATCTACTCATTAATTATTACGTGTCAGTAACTAGTAATTAAAACCGAAGAGAAAATGTTTAAAAGGAAGTCCTAATTTAACGTCAATCATAATTTGTATAATAATTCCAAATACGCGGTATATTTACGGGACGTAGAATTGACAATATTCAGTAAAATAATCAGCCTTATTAACCCTAATTCATATTGTTTATGTTTTGTTCAGAAACGGTATCTTCAAAAAAATAAATCCCTCAAAGTCAAAGTCAAATCATTTATTTCAATTAGGCCATTTTAAGGCACTTAAGAACGTTGTATACAAAAAGAAAAAGGAATTGAATCTAGTTGCCAAGGAGTATATAATGCTGTTTTTGTAATGGAATATTACAGAAAGGGTGTGTGGTGGATATATTCCAGTTCGTGGTAACGATGCGTTATATACCATTAGCCAGGAACAGTCAAATAAACCATTTGGTATACAGGCAGCTAATTTGTAACTACTGTTAAATGTTTCCAGTGTGTCAATTCTTAAAAATTACTCTAAAAAGATTTCAAAATTATAAGAAACCACAAGCTTAGTCAACATAAAACAACAATGAATGGCAATGTAGCAGAAAGATCTATAAACCAAATAGTTTATTAAATAGTACCTCCTCCGTGTGTATTTTTAAGTCAGTGGAGTTTCATTCATTTCCACTGATTTAGACCTTGCGGTTACTCGAGTGTTTAATATTAATACCTACCCTTAAAATCCAGTCCGCTTTTATTAAGGTTACCTTCTAGCAAAACCTTTTTAAGGTAAGGTAGGTATTTCGCATGATGTCATGTAATGCGAGTTGGCAACCCCTATTATTATGTAACCCAATTTCACACCTATAAATTAACTAGTATTGGCACGTGGGCATATTTTACTGTTATTAGAAGCTATAACCTACAAAGATTTTTATATTGATATACTATGAGTTATCGTTAACATGGCGACACATGAAATAAAAATAATCAATGTTTAAATAAGATTTACAGAGTAAATATTGAATAGCACATTGCGAAGAAATAATTTATCATTAAGTTTGTAGCAAAACAAGTCTGAATAAATAAGTAAATGTTTATTTAATCGAAATTAGGTAAGTCAATGGAAACGTAATTTGTAAATATTTCAAAGTCAAATACCTACCTACTTTAAATTTTTGATTATGATGATAGGTCTTTATTACCTCTTTCTCTTATTACAAAACAAGGTCTAACTTGAGCGCAAGAAGCCTTTGAGTAATTTGTTGCATAAATAACCATTAATTCTGACGAATGTTCAGGGGGTCTACAACCATCTCCTAAAACAGTACCATATTGATATTACTTTATAATTTCTGTTGTTAGATATTCAACTCTCGGCGCTGAGCCGAGCGTTATTTTTGAATAACCAATTTTTTTTTCGTGTACATGTCATAACATTTCTTCTTTCTTTTCGTTTCTTTATATCGTAGTCGGGCTATAGTACCTAAGTTCAAAATAAAATAACTAAATCGAAGCTTTGCCGAACGTTAAATTACGTTTTGTTTAAAAACCGTCATAGGTACTATGTATATTTTTTTTTGTGTTTATTCCTGTCTAACTTAACTATCCGTTGTTCACGTTAATAATTGCCAAAATTATGTTCGATGGATCTCAATCTAGGTAATATTATATAAACTCATAATTATAGAGGCGCGTTATTATGTACACAAGTATCTCACAAAATCAATTCAAAATAACTTGAGAGTCTTGAAACGTTAAAATTTAATTTCAATAATCCCAAGGTTCACGTACGATGTACACATTTTGCGTTAGTTTGTATACTTTGCGTGATTATTACGTAATTAAATCTGTTTCTCCAAGATAATCAAACTTAACCCAGAGATAGATAGAATATATGTGATCTTGTGGCAACCACGATATGCCTGGCATCTTAAAATGAAGACTTTGGTGAAATTATTAGTTTTGTTGTTGTAGGTACTACATTTTTGATAAATTAATTATCGAAGGTCAAACTTCTAATTTTTGTTTTTGTTAGGTACTTTTATTTCACTGTATCATAGACAGTTATTTATTACAACAAAAATAGCAATAATATTTTTCCTCAATGTTACTTATATCAGAAGAATGGGTAGTAAAAGTTATGTGATGTGTCTTTTTACACCCTGTATTTAAAGTCAGTTTTGCCAAAATGGACCAATTCATAATTTATACTAATATTATAAAAAGGTACGGTACGTTAGGTTGTAGGGGGTAATCTCTGGATCTACTGAATCAATTTTGAAAATTCTTTCGCAAATTGGAACCTACCTACGTCATCACTGAGTGCTATAAGCACATAATTATTTAATTAACAAATTTAGAGACCCGTGTGAAAAATCACTCGAATGAAGTCGCGGGGAGACTGCTAGTCTTCGATAGTTAAATTAATTAGATTCGTAAAATAATGCAATTATAGTAAATGTGTTACATTATTATCAAATAACAGATAAATGTAAATTATACATTTTTGCCCTAAATAGTTTTAAAATATATCATCGTTAAGGCTCCAATACTCGCTACTGCTCGCGACTCATCTGCGTGAAAGTCAAGTATGAGTACAACAAAATAGCCTTAGATACTCGGTAATTATTACCGAGTATCTAAGGCTAAATGATAAATGCTATTATATTATAGCATTTATCAGTAAAAAAATGATTATATAATCTGATCAGTATTTTAAGAGATTTCCTCACAGACTTCGTCCTTGATCGCACAGAATGTATACCGTCTGCGTAAGCCCTTCGAAACAAGATTGCAAAACCGCTGAAAGTTTTAGTAGCCACCAACCTTACTTACCTCCGGTCACTTTAGTACTACTTATATCCCAGAAGGGCATAGATAAACACTAAGTCACCGCGTTAAGTCTAAGTTTCACCCGCATTTAGTTACGTCTATGGTTACTGCCGCGCTCACGTGGGACGTAGCGTGATATTATATAGCCTTACAGTTCCTCATGAACCTGGCTATCATATACAAAACTTTTTTTTCCAATATGACGAGTAGTTTCAAAATTTAGCCCATTTGAACATATAAAAATTATGCGAATGGGGGACCCCCGTCAAAAACAAAATTCCTGTCACAAATAAGAGAAAGAGTGGGAGAGTCGCCTGCATAACGCTTTTTCCTTACGTGACGATATCTGCCAGTTAACTCCTATCGTAACCTGCATTAAGGAGCTTAGTTTTATTATGTTAGTATTATAAATTAATGCTATTTCGCCGTCAAAATAACTGGCAAACAGTCACTCCACACCGCAACATTCAGTTGAGTTTGACATGTTTCATTATTACTTTATACATAGTTCATGTGGTAGGTATCTAGCAAATTGTCTGATACTTGAAACTTATCTGATAGTAACAAACAAGAAAACCTTATTGGGTGAGCAATTATTAAATTCGGTAAACTTACACCAATTTAAACTACTTAAGGTTTCACATCTTCCGAGTTTAATAAGTGAGTCGAAGATGTTTCTAACGTGAAAAAACAAGGCCTTCTTACTGGAGTACGTTTTCGTAATCATATTTCCTTATTTTTGTGTGGATGATATATCTATAATTACTAAGTTTAATAAAGCTTGAGAGCTGTTTTGGTGTTTTTATTTAAACGCGTTAATATCTGGCATTACCAGTCGGAAAGGAAAAAAAAAGTAGGATTGGAAGAAAGTTCATGTGAAAATTTGAAGTAGTCATATTGGTACTTGCCCGGTTTCGAACCCAATGTCAGCCTCATGCACGAGGTATTTTAACCACTGGGTCATCACGACAATTTCCATCAACAGGACTGCCTTCTAATTTGAAATATTGTACATAAATACATACATAGTATACTCTATTTGTCGTAATGTGATAAGGGACGCAACCCGTCGTTATTTGACCGACATTTCCCGGAATTACTTAAACGATTAAGGCCGTAGTTCACGCTCCAGCTGCAGAAATTAGAAACAGTAATATTTTGCCAACCATTAGATAACAAGGAGGTACCTACGTCCTACATACATTTGTAGTAGTCTTGTAAAGGGCACATTCATTAAAAAGGTTCCGTAGGCACCCATTCAGTACAGAACCCTAATTACGACTGGTCTACTCACTGTTAATCAATTTAACGCTGACCTAAAAACAAAATCACACCGCGTTTTACGTACACGAATACATTATAGTAATTTGAGTAAATACGGACCGGCTAGCCTTTTATGTGCCAGTCATTATGTTAGATTTACAAATAAATGGACAGTGACGTCATATTCAAAATATTATCAGTAATTAGGAATGTATCTACTATAATAAATATTGTTTTTTTTTAGAAGGTTAGGAAGGAAACATGATATTTTATAGAATACTTATAAAAATGTTTCAAGTAATTGAAGAAAAAAACATCACGAGTTCCTGAAATATTTGAATAATTGTAATTATTATTCCAGTTCTTCAACCTTTCACAGCCCATTAATCTTTGTCATAATAAATTATAAATGGATGTGGGTGAAACACAGAATAATATTATTATTATTCCTATTAATATATTCATCAGGAATGTATAAAATGAAAGTGAAATTATTTGTATATGTTTTCAGCTACCTATGGCGGCGTGTTCTCCCTGAGTTTTGGCGGCTCCATAATAAGTTTGGTTGAATTAACGTACTTATTCATTTCTTTTGTAATAACTGTTATATTCCGAGTTATAACAATTGTGATTTCGAGAAGACAATTAAATCCTATGTAATCGTTTGACCTTTGTTTAATTTTGAATGCCTTAATTATTTTTTTTACTAAAGAATTGTTGAGTTCATTGTTTTGCATAAAACAAAATGTACGCCGCTAAAACGTTGCTACTTTTTGCAAATCACGAATCATTGTGAACATTTTTTTTGGGGAAAGTAATTTAACTTCAACACAATTATATTAATTTTACTGGCATTAGAAACTGTATGTGAAGACATTGCGTACATGCAAAGTGGTTTTTTTTCTTTTTTTTTTTTTATAAGTGATGCCCGTGTTTTGTTTCTGTGTCGTGGTTTGCGTTTATAAACTTTGAAACTAATGCCTTACACTAACAGCCATACCCGGAACCACAATCTTTATGCTAATATTTGATCCGTGCAGGAATCAAACACGCTCAGCCAAACCATGTCGTTGAAGAAATTCTTACGGTAACAATTAAGTACTTTTTATTTTACATTCTATAGTTAACTAAATTATTTTAGAGGATGAATTCTGAATATGAAATTTCAATTAAAAACGGCGGGTTTTTTAAAATTTTCCGATTTTTCATAAGAATCCCAGTTACTAAACAGATTCTCCCAACGCTATTAAATATTGGTCCAACGGTAGATAGTTTCATTCGTCCGTCATCTTGATTAGATACGTGATCACTGTGGTCAGTAATCCATCGCGTCGGGACTCAGGATTACGTAGACATCAGAGAGACTTATCCAAGAAGTTTTAATCTCTTTTTATTACTTTATTTTCCTCGTTTTCGATTTGATTTAACGTCACTTCTAATTCCTTTTTTAAATCTTTTATTCTAGGAAAACATGTGCATAGAAAAATAAAACTTCGTGTTAAAAGAATAACACTGGCACTCAGATAATTTAGTTTAGATGAATCATTCAATAACGATTTATCAAAACAAAAAATTAAAAAAAAATGAACTTGCAATAAAATTCTTGTAATGGAATTGCAGATTTATGATCTAAGAAAAAAAATATATTTACAAATTCCTCGGGATATTTTTTTCAATTCTACTCGGGACACATTCCAAGTTTCGGGAGAAAAATAAAAAAGCGTAATATTCATAGCTTTATTCATCGTTTATTCTTTTAATATTAGTATCACATTGAATATAAAAAAATCTAACATCGATTACACTACCTTATACATAAACATTTAGAAACATACAAATATTTATTTACAAGATTTGTATTTACATTTGGTCCGATTATTTTCTGATATCTTTCGACGAACCGTAAATTCTCTAAAAGGTTGTTCACACGAGCGTTCTTGAAAGCTTTATAGTTTATATATACGTTCCGACGCCGTATTTATTGAAACACTGTCATATATAATACTTAAGTAACTGAATTGAATTTTTGTTAATTTAAGCTTTCATACTCGTGTGAAAACGCTCTGTAGTAATTTTGGTAAAGAAACACAAAATACATAACATCACGCCTGTAATGCCCGAAGGCTTATGCAGAGGCGTATCTCCATTGGTATACCCAAGGAACCTAATAATAAATAAAGCTTAGTCTACACTTAGATATCTTAGAAATGTAAGGGTAGGAGGATATTTAATTTTAACATGCATATTTTATATAACACAAAAATTACAATAAGATCTTTTTTACCTTATAAAAATATCATAGGTACATAAATGCAAGTATAAGATTTTATTTACCTACATGTTTTTAAATGTACATTTTTACACAATATGAACAAGTCGGCTAAATTTTTGTGATGGATTGGTTGACCGAAATCGAAACTAAGAAAATTGAGATTGAATAAAACCAGCTGAGCTCCATTAGATGGAAAACTGAGAACAGACTTTTATGAAATTTTATAAAAATAATACAAAGAAAATGACAGGCTGGAAAGAAACGAATACGTATGAAGTATTTTCTGACGTGTACTGGTCCAACATTTTTAAACAAAATAAAATATAAACAGCGGCCACGGAACGGAAACTAAGACGAAAATCTTTTTTCTTGCTTCTTGACAGATTTTAAATTAAAACCAGCTTTTTAGCTGTGGAAAAACCTACAGGACGATATCTCAAAGACTCAGAGATAAAAATAAAATTTTCAAGGAAGAATATCAGAAGACTTCGCTACTGAGGTTTTCTAATTATTTAGGTTATATTTTTTGGAGAAATTAGTATTGAACTAGCATCTGTCGCAACTTCGTATGTGTGGAAAGTCTATCTAATTTTGTTTGTCCATACAAATTTTGAACCCCCGTTTCATCCGCTGTGGGAGTGAATATTGGTAAAATCCTTTTTTAACGTCCTACTTATCATCGTATAATCCTTCCTACGTCATAATAATTATCAGCCTGCCAAATTACAGCGTAATCCGTTCAGAGGTTTGAGCTGTGTGTTGATGGATCAGTCAGTCAGTAACAGTTGCCTTCTATACAGAGTAATTAAAAAAATACCCGAAAACTGAAAAGGGGTCATTGTACTTATCATTGAGAACAACTTTTACTATGGGACCAACCTTGAAATCACGAAAAAAAAATTACGATCTTGTTGTGTAGCATTTTTGTAGGGAACAGCTAATTTTTTTTCATGATTTCAAGGTTGGTCCCATAGTGAAAGTTGTTCATAATGATGAGTGCAGTGACCTCTTTTCAGGTTTCGGGTATTTTTTCAATAACTCTGTATATGTATTTATAGATAGATAGAAATTTTGCTATGATAATTTTAACAAAAGCAGTGCGATGGTATTACTTTTAATACGGAAAACCGACATTTACATAAACTTTATAATTTATGATCATAATTACTGGGTGCCGGTTTGACGTAATATCTGCTAATTGGATTCACGTTGAACGTTTACTTAAATAATGTTTTTACTAAAGAGAATTACGTAATAAAAGTAGGTATCAGAAGGTAGGTAGGATTAAGCCTATTAAAATCTTGACATTATTACTAGGTATACCTATTTTACAAATTTTCCGAATCATTTTTGATCAGTACAAAATAAAATTATAACTAGAAAGGTTACTCCAATTAACATAACATTACAAAAATAATGTTAGAACGCTAAAATTATTTCAACTTCAGCCAATAATCAGCTATTTCATCTAAATATTGAAAAACGAAAGGTTACTCACTCACTCACTTATAACGAAACATCGAAAACCGCTTGACGTAAAAAGATGAAAGGTTGGGAGGTAGTTTATAGTTAGTAGACGTCCACTAAGAACGGATTTTCCAAAATTCAGCCCCTTAGGGGATAAAACGGGTTCCGACATTTATACGGACTAAGTCGAGGGCAAAAGCTAGTTTTAAGATAAATACAAGGTGTAGTTTTGGATTTCCATTAAATTCATGGAGGTTACTATGTCAGTGATTCTCAACACAAATCCATAATAAAAAATAGGCTTTTCATGTGTTTTGAGACAACCTCCTGAAGTTTCACGCGGTTATAAAATTACACCTTGTTTAAAGCAGCAATAAACAAAGAAAAATGTAATCACCACAACGCAATCATTTCAACAATATTTCACAATAACTGTCGTTGTTTGACCTATTTTTGTAATGCCTTCTAATAATACATAGAGTTTAGGTACGTAGTCAAAAATCGGATTACAGTCACATCAATAGTATTAGATATTACATAAGTAGGTACATCAAGTAGGTACTTTTATCGGTAAATACTAATATTTACAAATCATACTTATTACATACTCGTATACTTTAGTACAAAAAAGTGTATATATTCCTGGAATTACTTTAGGCCTTTCCATTTTAATTAATTATCTTCACTTTTCTCTGTAAACTGCTTATTTAGTTGAACCATAAATTGCTGTGTAAGTACGGCGAAGTAATGAGGTACTTATTTTACTTAAACATTAACAATATACCTACCTACTGAATTTTGACTGAATCTTGAAGTTAGGAATTTATTTAGGCTTTTATTTTATTTCTATATAGGGTGTGGTAAGTCCTTCTTTATACTAATTAAAAGACCAATTATCTTGAAATGTTTTCTAGAATTATGTGTACTATAATTACTTATCTTACCATGTACTTACGTTATATCCCATAATCTCCTTATCAAGAGTAGTTGTGAAGGTAATACAGCCTGTTCATAATTACAGGTCATAAGCTCAGGAATAATCAAGACACTCACTACACACTCACTACACACTCCCACACACCCTCCAAACAAAAAATATACATCAGCATTGATCAACGTTTAAAGTCAATAAGTCCATGACGCTGCAGCATTTCTACCGACAACGCGTGCGCCGGTGCTGTTCGTCGGGAGGATCGAGTGACGTGGCTGAGCTGCGTGGTCTGCGCACGAGTTTCTATGCCGCGCGGCATGTGCGTGTTGTACGCGTGACCGTTGTAGCGGAGATTGTGCATCTGTGGGCGAAAGATGAGGTTAGATCAGGGGGGCAATTCTATGGTCGAGGATCGCGGAAGGCGCGTACACGTGAAAAGGGAACAACGGGGTGGTTTGTAGTTGGTTAGGGTCTGACAGACCGGTTGTTCCCCCCCAGTGCGAGGGACATACCTATATGAGGTTTATTCACCACAGAATAAAAACAGGGGTAACAATTCTAATATAAACTTTTAGGAACGTTCGCAATCTAAACTCAGTGTCAATTTATCAAAACTACCTCTAATTTACCTACATTTTATAACATTCATTCAAAAGTCAAAAAGCACTTATTTCAATCAGACCATTTACAGGCACTTTTGAATTGTCAAAGGATTGATGTCGAGAGGAGATTGTGAATAGTTTTCATAAAACAATTATATCAGAATACTCTAAAGCTTTACTGTATTGAACAGTTGAAATTGAATAGAATATTCATTATATTTTTATTTTATAAGAAATTAATTTGTAAGGAAGCAATTTGTTTCAGAAATCTCAACAAAGTCTTTAAATACGAGTACTTTGTTACGGCGAAATTGATTCCATTTTTTGGAACATGCGTACCATTGTTTGCATTTAACTTGGTTTTTTCCTTTAGTCGTTGCGGTGAGAACAATATACTTTTTAATTAGAATGGGACACAGTTATCGCTGTAGTGAACTCAAGTTTTTTATTTCAACTAAACCATATACTTTTGAATTATCATTAAGTCGGTCACTTAGTCAGAAAGTTGGAGCTTATTGCGGTTCTATGTCTATGGAAAAGTATCAACAAGAAACTCCGCGGACATTTTCTATGTACCCTATTGTTTTACGAGTTTTCTAGAACAAAATCGGTATGTTACATTAAATTCGATAGCAATCTTTCAGGGGTGAAATACCTACTCATGAATATACCGAAACAATGTTAAGAATGGACTTTATAGGTCCGAAAATATTAGCCATTATTTCCAGATTTAAAACGCACCTAATAAAATTGTGCCTACCTACAATACGCACCAACGATGGGTTAAAAAATGCTTAGCGTTATTGATTTTAAAAAGCGAAAACATAACAAAGTACGACGATAAATGTAGTTCTTTATAGCCATAGCCAACTATGAAAATAAATTTGAAAGTAGTCTCAGATAACTTCGACAACTTGTCGAGATGTAACAAACAATAACTTCGTTCGTGAATGCAGAAAGTTTCTGAGCTTAGTTACAAAACTTTTATCTCGGAGAACACCTTAAGTAGCACCAGCTTCTTCAAGATTATTGTTGTTGGGAACTCATTGTGATGTTTACTGGTTAATCTTTAACAGTAGATCGGTTACCTAAACACTCAAAGGCTTATTTTAAGAGGCTCATTGTATGAATATGTAATTCTGTGAGTTCATAATTTCTGTGAAGTGAGATCATGTGGGTTCCTATGATCACCTTTTTGTTACACCATAAATTAATATTTTGTTAATGTACAATCATATAAAAAATACGATTGCACTTTTTTTAATTTTAGATTTTTTTGCTGTAGGTTTTAAATATGAGATAAAAGGTTTTAAAGAAAATGTGATTTGAATTTTGTTAAATTTAGACCAACCAGTACGAAAGGATTATGTTCAAAATGTTTTAACAATGTAAGGCTGCCTGTCTATTGAAGCGGAACGAAGCTGCGGAGTTGAGAAATCTTAACCAATAGGATTGCAGCCTGAACAGGCAGTCTTAAAAGTGCTTCATCGAAGTAAAAACAGGGCACACTAAAGCGGACAACTAGCGAGAGCGGTCGCGGTTGCGGCCATATACGCACCGACGCAAGGCAGCCGCTTGCAGAAATACTACTCCATTATTATGACCGCGCGTTCCCGCTTGCATGCTGTCCGCTTCGGTATGGTCAGGCCCTTATATCAACTTAATTATTAAACTTAATATCAGGTGTCGTCTGGCGACCTAGACTAATAAAGCCTTGAAGTAGCCTTGAGACTTAACTCTCTCAGTTGCTAGAGAGGCTATCAAAGATGATATCGTTTGAACCTTTTAAATATTTACAAAGTACACTAACTTTGAAAAGATTCAAGTTACAATGATTTTATTTAATTACTTGCTTAAGAAGTGAACAATTACGTTAAAGAAGTTGTAGACAACTGTACTGTTTAAAGAGAAAAGAAAAAAAACTTCTAACCCTTTAAATGTTTTGTGATTCATACAAACCTGTAAATAACACCTTTTATGTGGCTCATGGTACAACTCGTAGTCACTGGACGAACCTTCAGGCTTCTGTGCACAACGCCACTGTCGACAAAGAATGAAGTTTTAATTACTCATCTGCGCTACTGCAAGCCGAACAATAGACTGCGATTTTTCTAAAACGCAATTTGCTTCACGAGATTTTAGAAAGTCTATAATAATTTACTGACTCCCAGAATTTTGAACTATTCAAAATCAAAATCAAAATGATGCAGAGTTACAGTACCTAGCGTATCAAAATGAGTGGGTCCTCTATGTCTTGCCAACTTGAGTACAATTTTTATAAATACAGTTTAATCCTCTATGCAAAACGATAATACAAGTTAACATTCAAATGGGCAACATTACAAAAAAAAAAAATGTGCTAAACGTTCTTAATTTGATCGGTAATATGCGTAGTTAGTGGGTATGTGTATTTTTAAACCCAGTATATTACTGCTGCTGCTGCGGTGCGGAGTTTAAGAAAAAATCGTAATCATTTTCACTAGCAACCTTCACCACGCCTGACATCTATTAAGTCTCTCACATGCTTAATAATAGTTAAAGGGCGTAATGGCGTGAAAGCACTTCCATTTTGTCACGTTACCACGCACTAAAGTCATATATTCTCGTCGAGCCGTAACCACCATGATTGATATTTGAATAATGGACTTCTGGTAAATCAGTATAAAAGGGTCAAAAAGTACATTGTGCTACTTTATTGACCACTGTCTGTAATTCTAACCATATTATAGAGCAGAAAAGAATCGAAAACATTTACTAAGTACAGACATAAAATAACAGCAGTCAATGATTAAACTAAGGAAGCATTTTTTCCTTGAAAACAAAAGACTATTATTTTTCCCGTGCGGGAATCGAACCCAATTGCTTAGCCAACCGTGCCGTCAAATTGCAACATGTGCCAACAAGCCTTAAACCTACAAAACTGGAAGGACGCGGATCACGGTCAAGCTAATATAGGGCTCCACACTCATAGTAGCAGGAAGAACCGTTGAACTTAAGTAGATAAGAGTCCTATATAAGTAACTCTCATGTAAATACATGAGGATATCACCACGAAAAAAAAGAAGATAGGTACTCCTTTTTATTCATCAAAGTCCATTTCTAAGAATTCAGACCCCGAACAGCTATAACAAGGGTTAGTAGGCGCCTGTCACAATCCGTGTATTGTTTGGAATATCTCATATTTCTGAAATTTCCTTTAGCAAATGGATAATTTATTTTCTTCAAAAACATGAAGCGTTTCAGACGGTTGGATGACATTATAATTTATTATTTACTCGTTTTTGTCTCGGATTGCTGGAAACAACCAATTGTCTTACTGAGGAATAGGTTGATGTTTATGGAGGTTTATCTCAAGAACGTTGTTGTTGTAAAGTACACATTTTTCATTAGTAACACACGAACTTGCAAAAAACGTCTTTACTGTTACGCAATAAAAGCGCAATAAACTTTTATAATTGACATCATCTTCGATACTCATTAATCGCTAAGACCAAAATTGAATTTACGCAAACCAAGCCACTGCTCCAGCCATGCCGTGATCAATGCTTATGCCTTCTCTGTATTAGAAGAGGCACTTTTCCCTCAGCAGGTTGGTGTTTTGTTATAAAATAGATAGGTACCTACCTATTTTTTATTCCCAGTTTTAATCTTTCGAACAAAATAATTCCTACATAATATTTAGCTACTACTAAACGAAATAGTTGCGCTACTTATTGGTAACATTCATAGATTTTTGTCATTAGACAACACAAACATGTTATCTTTAGAGGGTACACTTGAAAGAACACGATAACACTCAACGTTCAAATCTATATAGGTAGGTACTCGCCGCCGCGTCGCGTCTGCCCCCGTATACCGCTCAACCCTGCATTATAAATTTGTGACGTCTTCAAAAGTATTCATTTAAATAACATGCTGTATTCGCCATATTGATCTATAATAAATGCAAAATGTGTTTAAGGTACTTAATTGGATAAGGATTAATGATGTATTGCTTAAAATTGCTTTGAAAATAAGCCGTTATTTCTCGTAAAAAGTAAAGGATAAAAATGTTTATTGTGGGTTATCCATAAGAGATGGACATATACCATCGCTGACTTTTTTGTAGACCTTTTTAAGGTGTACAATACTGTAGTACATTATTTTGATCTATCTAGTAGGGTTCAGCCAGCGTTTGCAATGTAAGCGCAAAAAATGTGTTTATTTACTACATCATATTAGAAACCTCTAACATAATCAGAAACCTCTTGAATCATTCTATCTATTTAACCGATCTAGCCCCGGTTGACTTACCGGTAAGTCAGAACAATAGAAAATCAATTGCGTTACGTGGGACTTGAGTAATTTAACAACCGCATCAAAATCCGTTCCGATCTAAGCATACATTGAGACGGAGAGACAGCGGTACGCGACTTTGTTTTATACTATGAAGTGATAATAATACTAAAGACATCGTAATCATAAACAATCATAATAAAGACATGCGGGATGGTACTTACTATGTGTTGATACAAAACGTCTAATCTCTCTTTATCTAGGAGTCATTTTTATTGACGTTTTTATCAACCGATGCATTTAGTACCTACGTATGTGTTAGTAAATCTAAAAACCTACCTACTTAAAAACAAAATTTTGATTACTGATATTTTATTAGGTAGATCCATCCGTCCATTACTTATCTACTATTTTATTAGAACACACACGTAACAATAAAGAGTAATATTATACTATCTAGAAATTCTAGAATCAAATAACATAATAAATAACAAAGTCATAGCATTAAACGGACCAGAGACAAAGCTTCGAACAACCGCGCGATTCGATTGCACTACTACAAGCACGCGGTGCATGTGTGCGTGACCACTGGCTGCTTGTCACGTACGCGGCGAGACTGGAAAAAACCGGTTTACGCTTACACCGCCAGTTGACAATCTCAGGGTTAGTGCAACGCAGTTTTTTTTTTGTTATTTTGACATTATCGTTTTTAAAAGTCATTATGTTGTCTCTATGACAACATAACTCTTACATTGAGATAAGATTGTGGACTTCAACACCCGCGAAAGTGACGTACTCACGTACATCATAATGTTAGACACGACTGCCCCAAAAAAAGGAGTGTTATGTGTTCAGAGTTAATGTATGTATGTATGTGAGTAACTTTTAAACGCCTGAACCGATTTAGATGTATCACCTTAAAACGTAAATTAATACCACTCAATTTATTTTTTTTAATGATTCTGGCCGTGTTTATCGTCTAGAATTTGACAAGTAGATTTTTAAAAAAAATCTTAGATTTTTCTAGAATATTTGCCAAATTTGTAATAAACGCCCTCTGTTGTTAAAAAGCAGTAACATTAATTTGCTACTGGATTATAGGTGTTTTTTTATTTATTTTGTTTTGTTTTGTTTAGTTTACGGTGTTAACCGATTTTGATGATTATTTTTTTTGTTCAATGCAATACACTTGTCGTTTGGTCTCATAAAAAATCATTTTCGGGATGTAGGGTATACTTCCTGAATGGTCCCATGAAAATTATGAATAATAAAACTATTTAACAAATGTTTTGTTTAATATGTCTTACCCTATTGTGACAACCCTACCAAAATAGGTAACAATTTTGCTCGTTCTTAAGAAGCTTTAATCTCTGGTCCGTGGTCATAACAACATCAACAACAAAACAAAAAATCGTAATTCAAAATTGGAACAGAAATATTTTATTCGCACTTTTTGAGTTGACGATACAAGCACAGAGGGCGTTCGTGGCGTAGGTATCAATCCTCGGCGTCCGAGGGTGCCCGAGATGGCCCGAGTCCGCCCGACTGACAACCGCCAAGGGTCAGAGTGTGTGTGTACCGAAGGCGCGTGCGGAAACATGGCGCCCGCGCGGGAACTTTTCGTTGTGTAAAAAAATAGTTTTTATGGTGTAGTTGTTGCTTCAAAATGGAAGTAATGTTGTTATTATTGCCTACAGATATTGTGTTATTGAAGTAGTGTTTTTTTTTTGTGAAAGTGTCTGTGAATTCGATATACTTAATTATTGTGATAAGTTTTCAAGGTTAAGTGAGTGAAAATTATTAAAATGGAAACATATCACATCGCTGCGAGTTCAGGTCAGTTGTGTTTCCTTATTGAATGGTATAACTAGTTAGGTAAACTCATAACGAAGCCGGGAAGGTATAATATGTACCGTGTTTCTGGCTGTATATTGGCGAATCGTACGTTTTTCTGATGGCCTACCTAAAACTCAAAAAAACGTGAGATTAGGTAGGTACTCAAACATTTTGTCCGTTTACGTAAATCTAGGAAAAGCGCCTGACGGGTTAAATGCAGAATGAATTTATCTCTGTGTTAGCTTTTAAATCAATAAGTACCTATACTTGGTTGTAGCAGTAGTCGGTTTTCGTAATGTGCCATTTGCTAAAACAGATCCAGTAGGTACCACTTCAATAGATTGCTACATTATTGTTGAAAGTTGCTGTCCGCGCAATAGTGAACATAGAAAAGAAATCGGACAGACTTCGTCGACGTCTTCAAGAGTATTGTGTAATCCGATTCACAGAACTAGGTTGCGAACAGTTAAGTACTTTCTTGACATGAAAACGATGAAGGATATTCAAGTGAATGCAGTATTGGAGATCAATTAAAACTTGGACGTAAACATGCGAGTCAGCCTGTCTTGAATAGAACCCAGACAATCCCCAAAACCCAGTAGACAATCTTGTTGATAAGATGAAAGTCATTGTATGAAATATTCAAACTTGACATTTTGTTAAAGAAATAGGCTAGTGACTAGTTCAGAAAATACCTACTACACAAAAAATATAACATTCTAAAAGATGAAAAAAAAAACTTTCATTCACCGTTAACGAAAATTCCGTACAAACAGCGCTGTTCTTTTTTTAAACTTGATTGACCTCAAACCGACTTTTTATTGGAATCTCTAAAGATTTCCAATTGCTATTCGAAATTCGATTTCTTCAAGTACCTACAGGGAAAAAACAATATTGTGATAAAGTGAACTACGTAAAGCATCGTCTATTCAATAGGTTGTGAATTCGATTTCCAGTTCAATTCTAAATGGAAATCGCTGGAATAAATATTTAAATCAGCCAAAGAATGTGTTTATAGAAGTTGGTCTGGATATTTAAGGAGAGAATCCACATTGTTATCCAATACATGTTGTAGCGCGTGTAGACTCACATTTTCTATGACAAAAAAATCAATCAGTAAACTCGGTTCGCTGAATTCGAAAAAATAGAGATATACTCATGAAAACACACGGTAAACGAGTTGATATTGTTTGTTTCTACTTCGTTCTTATTCAGTTGATGTAGCAGCGTTATTTTGCTTGTTTTAATAGTAAAAAGTCTTAATAACTTGTCGTTAGGTATTTAATACACCGTGAAATGTAAACCGTTGCAAAGCTGCAGCGAAATGACTTTGTTTTGGTAGTACCTACAATCGATTAGTAAATTTCTTTACTATGAAAATATAAAAATGGCAGATTCACAATTGTGAAAAACGAAACTCGAAAATGAACGCTATCCAATTTGAGTACCTAGTCAAACGCAGCGGCCGAGACCCGAGCGGCTGACGGCGCGGGCGCCAGAACACTGGGTCGTTGACCCTTGCGCTTATCAACAGCTGATTTGTTGATCTTTAGTTAATTTAATGTAACACAACACCCAAAAAGTTATTCCAATTTTCCCTTCATACTTTTACAGACTTAAGACCGTCAAAAATACTTTTTATTACCTACAACTTTACTTACTGAACACGAAAACAAAAAAACAAGTTAAACAAAGACAATAAAGTAGGTACCTATTTTAGGCGTATTTAAAAAATTGGAATGAACTTATTAACAATGATATTAATCACCTAACCTATTCCTGAATTTTCACTATTCACAAAGTACTTACCTACACTTCGCGGTATCGAAGCAAGTGTTCGAAGTGTAAGCCACTACGTTCCACACACAAACGAGCACTTTTGAATAAATTCTTTTAGTTTTAATAATGGGTCTCACTCAAAATTAGAAAAATCGTAATATCAATCCATTTTTCACTTATTTAACCTACAAGTACAACGTCCGCAAGACTACTGAGCGACGAGTGCGCGACACTGCGCGGCACGGCGCGGCATTCTTTTGATCTGTTGCGGCGAATGAAGAGAGTGTAAGCGACGCGCTCTAGTTTATACCGTATCACCAGGCACGAGAGCTTATTTTTCTCTGAACATTTATGATTTATTGCTTTTTACTTTGTCGATAGCGCATGAGTTTTGAATGATATCTTCATAGCGTAGGTATCATTCCGTAGGCTACGTTACGTCTGTGTGCGTGACAGTGTGTAACTATTGTTACTCACGCTTTCGAGTTAATAAATATTTTTTTAACATTTTAAAATAAAAATTCTTTTATTTTTTAAGTTTAACTCTACGTTCCATTAGTATTACTAAGGGCGAATCGTTCTGCCGCGTTTTTGCAACGGTTTACATTTCAGGGTGTATAGATATTGCCTGATATAAATGTCCATTGTTTCACATAAGACAATTTCGACGCCCCCAAGGAATAAACCTGTATTATACTATTACTGACTTTTTACTGTTATTCCATTTTCGGAATCTATGGGTCGGGATACACCTATGCAATTTTTTTCGTATTTTTTCTGCGGTAATTTTCAACGATTTTCCTTGTAACACTTTTGTTCTTTGTAAATTTTCCACTTTTTATTTACTAGAAAAATAACGTTATACATTATTACAATTTAAGTTCTGTGGCTACATTTCGGTAAAGTAATATTACTGTACAATATTTAAAAAAAAATCTTGGTTAATGCGATTACAGGTTTATTATCGTAAATTTTGTGGTACACATTTTCGCGTATTGGCGGTAACTTGGTCGCGCTCGGCGAATCAAGTACATTTTCGGGTCATAGAGGAGATTCCCAATGCATGGATAGAATTTAAAAACACCTCAAAAGTAATTGAGTATCAATCTCTCTCTCTCTCTGTAATGAAAAAAAAACGTTCAATAATCCAGTAAAGCAATATTATGCCAATAAGTTTTAAGAAATTTACAAGAATAAATCGGTAAGTAAACATTACTGGAATAATATTGATAAGTCAGGATCGTAAGATATCAATACCCTAAAAATTTTATGTAACCATTTTCGGTAATATGTACTTTGGTGAATAACTTATTCTGTGTATATTTAATAGTTACACTTAATACTTTAAACTTTTCGGGTAAAAATTAGCTTTTCCGTCATATAACAATGTTCTCATAATTACCTTTTGTTGAAGAGATATACGCCAAAAACACTAAATCATTTTTCCTGTAAAATTTGATTTTTGCGATTACCGGTTTATTCCTCGGGGACGTCGATTTGTAAAATTTGCCTTTTCTGTATTGCATTACAAAAATAGGATTACTTATATGACGTAAATATATAATAAAGCCTCCGCTATCTGTTCATCTATATCGCGCGGGCTTATATCTCATGAACCGTTATATATTAGGTAGAGAGTTGAAATTTCCACAGAGAGTGTACTATGACTAATAATGAAGTTAAAAATTAAAGGGGGTCGAATCTCCATGCAACCATACAATTTTAGTGGTAAGGAATCCTGCGAGTACGTGTTCGACTCACACACAAAGCTGGGTTTTTCTTTATCTTATTACGATTGCCATTATGTTTTGTTCGTACCATATTATTTTTTGTTCTTCACCTGTGTGCTCCCAAATTGTATAGTCACTTGCAATCTTATTGAATTACCTCCGCAAATTCTGTTCGTTGAGCCAAAAGTCTGTTGCGTCTGATTACATTTTTATATTAGGATCGCTGAATTTCGTGACAATTTTCGTGTTTCATTTGTTTCCATTTGTTTCGTATATGCTCGTTTATTTTTGCTTTGAATTCTTTTAAAAAAAAGAGGTTTGTTTTTGTTTGACACTGGGTTTTTTACGTTTAGCAACATATTTTTTAAATAATAATCTCTCGACCGAATTTCGGTCACGGCTTCTAATCTCAATGGACACCAGGCTAGTATGCAAGAGATATCTTAGTGTACCTACAAGTGCGTGCGCAAACAAAAATTTACTCCCTTTTCCTCACTCTCAGAGACCGACGGAACGACAATCCGACACGACAGATCAAGTTCGAAAGATCAGGCGCAGGACTTACGGCTTTACGTGTTTACCAAGGCAGGTCCGACCTGGGAATCGAACCCCACGCCCACGGTCAGCATTCGCGATTTCGCATTTGCGACCACGACTCCAATTGGTAGTGACTTAGTTACTTATAAAATAATGTTTAAACAAAACATAAACCTAAAAGGATTATCCAAATTTTCACCAACTCTTAATTTAATTAAGACACTCGTGCACGCTGCTATTATGCAGATGTAAGAGCTTTCAAACTAATTTGATACTGTTTCATCAGCATCCATTCTCAAATTTAATTTAAAGTCAACGAAGTCTTCCGGTGTAGCTGACTAAACTTCTAGTACGCTGATCAATGACCCCTCTATCCAAATAAGTTGTATTAGTAACTACCTATACGAAAAATTGCATTTTTTTCCATTAATTATTATTTTTTTAATGAAATAATTGTGCATGTTGTGGTCTCCTATGCTTGTGGGAGTACTCCTACATTATACCTTTAGTTTATTATTAATATGTCATGATTTGAGTATATCTTTTGTTGCAGATTGTAATTAAATTAAAATCATATTTCACTTATTAGTTAAAAAATGGGTACTTGAAAGTACAAGCTATTTCGTATTTTGTGTTCTATATTTAAATCTACAAACATGAATATATTTACCTACATATTCATTAATTGGGGATGTGTGCGAATCGTCTAGACAGATGAACAAATCACACGTGGTGGAGGTGCGGCTAGGTATATATGTGTCAGTTTCGATTTGCGTGACACCCTGACCCTGTTTTGTTAAGACGGTACCGTTTCTACCGCCATTATGAACAACGAAAATTAAATAGTTGATCCTGGCTTTCACGTTAAGACATAAAGTCTGTGGGTTTAACGCGAAAGCCAGGACGTGTAATTATAGAAGAGATTTTAGATGTCTGAGATCTTTTTTCATAAAAGATTAACGAGGAAAATTCATGATCGTAAAAAGTTTGTAAGTAAGTAAAACACTGACAATTTGTTTTGATACAGGACATTGGTTAGTCGTAACTACAAGCTCATTGCAATTATACTACAATTTGTTAGTTTATAAATGCTTAGCTACTTCTTACTTCTTACTTATAATCACTAGCATATTTTAAAACAAAGTCCTCCGCCGCGTCTGTCTGTCTTTTCACGATGAACTCAAAAACTACTGAACGGATTTTCGTGCGGTTTTACCACAACATTAGATAGAGGTTTAGGTATATAATTTATCAAGGTTTACTTGAATTAAATTGGTTGAAATATAACGATAATTTTAAGAAGTGTTGGAAAAAATCAGGCCGTCTCCGCTGGGAGCTTTCAGCGACGATTGCACCCGAGCAAATAAGCCGAAGCGGGTCGCTGGTTACTTTTTAGTAACCAGCTAGCTAACTAGATTTCTTAACTTGCCGTTAAGAACGGGCACATAACATCACGCCTGTAACCACCCACATTTCGCCAGTTATGTTTTAGTCCCATGTAATGGGGCGAGCCTATTGCCATCAACCGGGCATAAATCCAGACAAAATGGATAAATACGGACAATGCATGTGCATTAAACTTCATTGTACAAAACCAAAATATTCTTATCTTTGTTTAAACTTTACATAAAATGAAAATAAAAAAAAAAAACAAAATACATAAGCGAGCGGAATTCCTCGGAACGCAAAATGCCACGTAATCTGATTTATCTGCGTCCGAAATTCATATCGTGCTAGTAGTGTTCCCGTAGTGTTTTCTACTTACTTTCTACCCAATCATTGAAGAGATGACTAACAGAGGGTGTCCTTCTAATAATATTTTTGGCACTTTTGTAAAATACATACCTAAAAGAAATCTTTTTTGCTTTACCATGGTCTGAGTAGCTACTTTAACTAAAAATCTGTATCAAGTAACGGTTACTCAAAGTAAGCAAACACTGAACGCGGCTTGTGACGTCATAAAAGGCCCGCGCTACACGGCGGCGTTCAAACAGAACGCTGGTTTCACTAATTAAAAATGTTCAAAAGCTAGGTGCACTCTCATCGTAACGACTAGCAAAGTCAAAATATTAAGTATGTTAGCAGTTCGCATATTTGACAGATTGGGACTGACATTAGATTGTTGTCTTTCCTAAGTAGAATTGCCCCCCAAGTTCCAAATATTATCTTAATAATTAGATTGATAAGACGTTTATATTAAAAAGTAAGTTAAAAATATTTAAAAAAAACATGCATGCATATTTATAGCTTTATCGTGTATTCACGACAGCAAAAGACATAATTTTTTACACAACTTGGAGCAACAAAAGAAACGCTCTTCATATACATTACGGTTCATAGTCTAATAGCTAAAGTCTCTTGGTTTATTATGTAATGAAATAAACACACAAGCTATTCGACCACATTCGTGTCACGTTAAATGGCACCGAGGTTCGAGGCTTTAGGTATTAATAAAAACTTTTTCCAGCTAAAATCTCTTTTCAACACGTACAAAACAAACTCTAATTAAGCAGGTGAAAAAGCAATTAGTACAACAAACAGTTTACCGTGAAGTTGGTTTGTTGGCAGACGCCGCGCCCACAGAGCAGCTTGCGAGCTGATCGCTGGAAGTTCCTCGTCATCAGACAGTACACGATGGGGTTAATGGCTGAGTTCGCGTGACCTGTTGATAATGTTTAAATAGTAAAGCATTAATTAATATTCGATTTTGTGTAGATTTACACATTTGTGTAATTTTTTTTTTATTAATGTACCGGTACAAGTTATTATAAAACAATATTAAATATTTGTGACTGCCTCGTTGGTCTGCCGTGCATGAGATTTTGGGTTCGATTCCCAGGTCGGGCAAAGTGTTATTAGGTTTTTCCATCAGGAATTTCTCAATAGCAGCCTCGGAGTCTGGATTTGTGCCTGGTTGATGGCTCGCCCCCTATTACATGGGACTAAAAACATAACTGGCGAAATGTTGGTGTATTAATGGGTACACCTCTGGCTAACCCTTCGGGAATTACAGGCGTGATGTTAAATTTTTTTGTTTATAAATATTTTTTAAAGAGTATGCAGTATTTATGGAGTATCTTGCCCATTCTTCTCCATTCGTAATTACCTTTTGAAGAGAGCAACAAGATTCAATATTTTTTTTTCTTGTAAATGAAGTTCAAAATTGCCTTATACTGGTCTAATTAAAATAAATGATTTGACTTTAACTTTGTCTTTGATTTAAAGTAAGACATTTACAAAGAGAAAAAAATAATAATATTGAATGTAGTTGCCCATTCCAAACGGTAGTTTAATATGGAGAAGAATGGGCAGGAAACGCCATAAATATGAATACTGCCACGACCCTTATTGCTTGCACTTGAAAATGCGTGCGTTTTGTTGCATATAGTGATTTTATACACCACGAAAAAAAATACATTTCCCAGAAAAATTGTTTGCTCAATGTAATGTTGAGCAAACATTTTTTCTGGAAAATAGTATACGCAATTTATGGTTATGTGATGTGTTTTTTAACACTCTGTATAAGTCTGCAATCGCCAATCCGACTTGGTCAAGCGTGTTGATAAATTCTCATACCTTCTCTGTACTAGCTATATACCTTAATATACCTTTGTCCTGCAGTAGGGCAGTAATACAGCGCTTGTTAATAACTTCATTAAAGTAATATAGCTGGAATTAGTATAATGAAGTTATTAACAAGCGCTTACCAGCAAAATACAATCCAACTCAATTCACATCGTCAGAAACCTATTAGTATTTTTCCAATAATGTAGGTGAACATTTTCCTTCAATAAAATGCATCGTCACGATTCTTAACCGAATCACATAATACATGTGGAGAAAACGTGACGTGAATGATATCAATCAGATTTAATAACCACAGAGTATTTAATATTCATAAAGAAACGACGGATCGCTTCCCATCACAATTTTTTTCGCACTCTACGATATCGTTTGCTTAGCCTGTGATTAATAAAAGCTTTCAATTAAAAGATCGTACCTATTGCTGGAAAAAAGTTTTTAACATAGCGTATTTTCTCTAGTTTCAAAGTTAAATAGTTCTGAACTGTATTTTCATAGATTTTAATAGTTTGTAGGTTTAGGCTAATATTGTAAAAAATATTTTGGTTCACAATTAATTTTGTTTAAAATAAATAGAGTGAGTTTTTAGATAAATAGCAACACAAACGTAATTAGAGTAAGAACAATCTCTGTTTTTTTTTTACTTGTATATATATTGATTGGCTGAACTTGATTTTTATATCTTTTTACAATATCTACCAATATTCACTAACTAGGCAAGAATAAAGTTCTCTTTGAGACAAGTTTCGAAATCTTATTTGTTCTCATTTCTAGATCTGTATCAGAACATCAAAGGTAATGAGAAAAAATAAGTAATCCCTCTAGAATCGTAACTCATATCGAAAACGAGATGAATCGCTTGACTGAAGCGGATAAAACCTAATGATTTGGAAGAACATCCTAACTAATATTATAAATGCGAAAGTAAGTTTGTTTGTTTGTTTGTTACCATCTTACACCTAAGCCACTGAACCGATCATCCTGAAATTTTGCATATATATTGCCAGGTGTACAGGAACAAACATAGGGTACCTTTCATCCCGAAAAAAAGTACTGTTCCCGAGGGAAATCACAATAACCTTCTTATGGTGATAGATGGCGCCACATGTCTTTCGAATCATGTTCGAATTTTAAATGTAAACCTAATACATTTTGTGAGTTTTGAGTGTCGATGGACCAGCTTCAACTAGGGTGTCATAAAATCGATTATTGATAATTCGGGGTTATTAAAACCAATTTACGATTACCCAAGAAAAATAAGTACTAGGGTGTCATAAAAAAGGTATATCTCTATGGCAGTAGAAATAAGAAGTTTTAGCTAGAGAGGAAAGGTCAACATTCTGGGTTTATTAAAAAAAGTACTAGGGTGTCAGAACATGAAGGGTTCACTCATGCACTCAAGCAGAGTACAGCCTGAATTGATTGACAAATTCTCAATTAACGTGAGCGAAGCCGCGGGCGAAAGCTAGTACTATATATTTGCTTTTGAATATCACAATGAGGCGTATTTGTGGATAAATATAAATAAAATGAATACTAATATAGAATAAACAAAAGAAGATTGACCACACGCCGTGTAGCCTCGTTTTTTTTTACCCATACATTTTATTATTGTAAAACATAGTTACACAAGCGTGCGGAGTAACCGTACCGTAAATTCGATCAGTTTGTAAATTGGAAATAACCCGTTTCTAACGTAAAATATTTATTAAGTTTGAAGGTTTTTTTCATGTCAATGGGTACATAATACCTTTTTGGGTATTAGATATTGTTAATCAATGGACGCACTTTTTATGAATAATATTGGCATTTTTATGACTTTTTATGGCAAAACGCGATATTTCTATATAATTTGTATGGCAATAGTACACTGTGATGTTTACATGGACTTTTTTGACAACTCAATTAACTAACTATTAATTTATTTTAAAGTAACTAAAATACAGTTAATTGAAAATCGATCGGGTTGTTAGGGTTAAAACAAAGTGATTCTTTAGATAAATTATGTGTTGGAATTATTGGTTAATATTCGTGTCTACTATCTTGTATTTTCAGTTCGAAAATCGATTTTCTTTCAATAGGTACTTTTATTTAGCGCGCTGTTACTAGGGCCTCTGTACAATAATTTACATTCCAGATTACGTCCATTCTCACCTTTTTCACAGAATTAATTACTTTTAAACATGGAACACATTAATACTGGTCTGTTTGACATTATAATGAATAGGGAAGTTCTTCTTCGGGAAAAAAATAATCAACAGTGGAATGAGATAACAATTTATGTGTGTTTTAACAAGATTTTGTAGCTTAGCGTAAAAATAGAGTAAATTTTTTAAATTTTTTGCTTCGTCCATTTGCAAAGCTAAAATCAGTGTCTACTTTGTTTTGAAACACGAATTCCGGAAAAAAGTTTCACGATACATTTTGTATTCAAAACCGTTCGTATACAAACAAATAATAGGTATTAGTACGTTTTAACGGTGGGCGGTATGTTTGGCCATTCAATAATGCCAAAGGCATTCGGAAATTAAATGTAACATTTTCTTTTAATTTACTTTTTTTTCAGTACGTCAATAATTTGATTTCGTTTTTCCAAAACAAACCGACCCACGAAATTTCTTTTGACGAAGTTTTTCTTTCAAAGTAATTATAATTATTTTGTACGCTTATTTATGTTTAGTCTATTCGTGCGATTCAAACAGTTTTTGGAACGTAAGTTCTGGATGCACGCACGACAGCGCGTTTAGGTAAACACAGTGCAGTTGTAATAGGAGCGATTTTATAACAGAAATGTTTCGTCTGATGTGCTGGCGACTGTACCTACATTAAACTGATATTGCTGGATCGTAGGTAATGTAACATATTAATTTTTTTTGACATAATAAAGTAAATTACCTATTGAGAGATTCTGGAAAACTGATATTGGTAAAATTAAGGTCAACTTAAAACAAGTTTTACTCACCAATAAATAGTGCATATGGTAAAAACATGCTGAGATCTTTAGCGTCGACTAAGTTGACGTCGAGTAACAGTTGCATGATGTTGTATGGCATCCAGCACATGGCGAACAGTACTGCCAGGAGCAGGAGGATCCACGCCACTCTCTTCCTCTCCTTCATCAGTCTTAGACCCTGGAAGTATTTGCTCTTTTAACACTAATATTTGAGGAGTAAAGCATACTCTCTCTCCAGACCTCATAATTTGAAATGTAAATATATTAAATGGGTTCTGTTCTAATTGCGGTCCAATTATTTGGTAATCGGTTGTCTCCGTAAAGCCGCTTTTCATGCTAGTAGTAGATACCGAGCAAGAACCAACGTAACTTTTTCAATTCAATATTTCTAAGATTATCCTGGATATCACTGACATTGGTGAAGGAATGCAAAGTGAGGAAACCAAATTATAATTATCAAAAGTCTGTAATTTGATATCTGTAACAGAAGAGGCCTTTGCGCTGCAGTGGGACAAGAATAGGCTAGTATATTTTTTTCCCCTCCATCAAATTTGAATTGAGTGTCCAGGGTAAATTCAAGTACTTTATTTTATATTCATTTATTCAAAATTTCTTACGCAGTAAGCTGGGGCTGCATTAGCGGGCGAAAATTCATCGTGCCAGTTTGTGTGGTTCTCTGTTGTGCAGCGTAACGTAGGTGTAATCACCCAAGCGAATATTGTTGCGACAAATCCTTATAATGCGCGCCCGTTTACCGACAGTGCCCCGATCTTCGCCCGAATACTTAATGTTGCATCGATGTACCCGGCCACATGTCGCGTTAACATGAATATTCGCAATAGCCTGCTAATGTAGCCCGAGCATAAGGAAAAATCGACGAAATTACTCAAGTTCTTACTGCCTTTAGATGGAAAATATAACAATAAACAAAAGGAAAACAAAAGAATGTTCAGTGAAATATATATTATTTATTTTGCGTCTCCAATTGAGCCTTCATATCCGACCAATTTGGCCTTAGACACAAATAATGGAGAGATTGTTATTCATCGACTGTTGTTGTAACATCCTCATCAGTATATTATTCTCTGGAGACACATTTAATAGACCTTAACGTTTTCAAAAAAGTCTTTGGATAACTGTGTAATTTATGTTTCATGATCCAACGCGTAAAGTAGGTTTTGTTTTATATTATATTAACTTACCTTTTAATTTTATTATTCTTTATATTTTACGTATTTTGGTTAATTATAGATTGAGGTTTACGTTGTAAAACATTCAAATTAGTTATAATTTTATTAAACAAATTAACCTGTCACCTAGATTTTTCTCCAATAAGTATGTTAGTTAAGATCAGATTTTGTATTTAATTTATGAATACAAAAATAATCAATAAATACTAAATATTTTACAAAAAAAAAAGTAAAACCTCTACAGGAGTTAGTACTTACCTACATAGAGTTTAATGTTTAAAAATCAACCTAAATCGGGTGACAAATGCTAGCAAACTGTTTGATAAAAACATAATTTATCAAAGAAAAGACGAGCGAGCAGATCGTGGAAAATATTTCATAGAAACATGATTGATAATCGCAATCAGTTGACATAAATCCCTAGCAGGTAGGTAGGTGTGTGGGAAGGCAGCTATATTACTTGATATTGAACTAGCAGTATTTGTAGAAAAGATAAAAAAAGGAAACAAAACCACATGCTTTTATAAAGTCTGGTATAACTTTTTGTAATATTTAAAGTAGAATAAGTATTTTAAACGTCGTGATGACTCAGTGGTAAAGGCCAAGTGCCCCTCATGCATGTGTTCGATACCGGGCAAGGACGAATGAGACTTTTTAGATTGCTAAACTACCTTGTGGAACGGGCAACTATATTCACTTGTTCTTTATATAAATGGCATTCAATTTTGTTTAATGAACTTATTAAATAAATGATTTGACTTTGACCTTGACAAAATCTTGAATATCACTAACATCAGTGATGGAAAATATCGGAAATCTTTTAATTAATATAAGTCTGAAATCAACAATCCGCCTTGAACAAGCGTTGTGATCAATGTCCTAGCCTTCCCTGTACGAGAAGAGGTCTTTGCCCTTCAGCGGCACAATCTGGTGGTATGCATATTTCATGACTTCTTTACAACCTACCTAAATAAACAAAGTACCAAACAAGAAAAAAAACCCCTTTGACCTTTTCATTCAACGAGACAGGTACTTCTAAGATACTTAATGATGTCTATTATATTTTAACGAGTAGGTAGATACTGGTTGAAGAAGTTATCTTTTTACTTTTTTACGTGAAAAAGAAAAGCTGAATATTTACTTTTTCATGTTTTTTCTTGCCCAAGTTTATGAGATTCGTCTTTGATACACGTTATACCTATTGTTAGAAAAATATAACGTTCTCTTTGATTTTCAGCAAAATATATTTTATTAGTCAAAATGTAGGGGCAGAATTACTATGGCTACAAAAACCCATATAAGATTATATACATTATTATTATATTATACATACAATATTATTATAATAAAAGTATTCGTTATTTTTTGTTGCAATATATACACAAAATTAATATGAAAAGTACTCGTTATTAAAAAAAAATAACTTAAATCATTTCAAAAATAGTATGTTTAATATGGATTAATGCGGGCGGCGCGAGACCAGTCACTGTGGCTATCTCTAGGGGAGGCCTATTGTCTAGCAGTAGATGTCGTCCGACTGATATGATGATGGTGATGTATTACATAGTGATTTAAAGTATTGCTTATAACAAAAGCTAAAACACCTACAAAAGTGCTCAACATGCATGAGGAAAATTCCGTTGTGTCCCTGAATAACCCTTTCTTTGGTTATTCAACTACTCTTAACGAGACTCAGGGATACATGAAACTTTGGTATAGTGTTACCTATAATAATGCAGGAAATCGAAGAAGGTAATGTGGGATGTGCTTATGTAAGTTTGTCACTTTCCTGTTTTTAGATAAAAAATAAACTAACTACATAAGAAAAACTAAAACCAAAACAAATAAATCCGTTTACTTGTTTCATTCACAATAATAATTTTATTTAACCGTAGGATGGTTATGGGTTGTTTATGTTTTAACAGTATTATACCGCCATATTAGTCGTAGAACCGATGACCGTTAGGGTAGACGTGTTCTCAAGTAGAGCCCGTAAATCGGTAAAAGTAAGCTCGGTGAATCTACACAGAGTAGCTGGTAGCAACTGGATTAGAGTTGCCGAAAATCGAGCTAAATAGCGTGCGATTAGAGAAGCCTATGTGCCTATGCAGTAGACTGTTATAGGCAGATGATGATGATGTCAGTACTAGGTTCTATAATGTGTTGCCTGTTTCACATATAAGTGGGTATTTTTTATCTAAGTCTTTGGCTGGAGATTTTTGTGTTAGGTCTGGATAGAAAACAATATACCTATATTTTAGTCACTATTTGAAAAGAAACGCTATTCATAATTTAAACAAAACATCGATGTTGACTCGAGATAAAAAATACATGGTGAGTACTCTGAAAATTATTTCGCTTCTGCATACAGCCACTACCGATGAATAAGAGTATGTAGGTGTATAGTAAAAAATCGACAAATATTTTTAAACTTCTAAAGATTACGTACGAAGTCAAAACTTATCGTAAAACAAAGACAAATCATACAAACGGATCATACCTATACATTGTTTTCTCGACTGCGGCAAGTTAAGGACCATGCATAATGTTTTCATATTTATACTACATTTTTTCGCAGTGATACTAAATATGTTTAATTTATTATGTTTTACTTTTTTTATTCTGGGTTATGTGTTGTATTTTGGCTTTATAAAAACCCGTTTTACCAAATATATTAAACGAAATAATAAGCATTGAAAATAATTCTGAAAACGGTAAATTCAAATATATTTTACTCAGTAAATTGAAAAACTATTTCACAAAATATTCGGTAATTATTTTCTTCTAACAAAATGTTAAGTAGCAAAAATGTGTCACAGTTTTAAGGCAAAGTGAAAAGCAAGCTTTTAAGTAGTTTCGTGACCGTACCGTTTCGTAAGAAGGTTTTCATGTTGGTATGTCTTTGGCTTGACATAAATGCTTTTAATGTAAGTGACCAGATTAATTAATTTATTTATTTCAAACCTTCAACAGTAATAATAAATTCAAGAATTAGTACTCGTGTGCTCATCTAATTACAGAAAACCACATCATTCCATTAAAATCTAGTTACTAATTAGTCTTATAAGAACAGTCAAATTTTAAAAGATAAAAATGAAAACAATGACACTCCAACCCTACCATAAAATAAGTTCATATAAAAATAAAACTGAAACCACGGACCAAGTAAAAGTGAATTACTCTAAAACAGTAAGACTAATTGATTGAATTAAATGGACTGGCAAAATAATTAAATGTTAAAATAAAATTACTGGACCGTACTATTATTATTATTATTGCAATTTTGACAGAATGAGTCGTAGGTTTTCCTTGACAGGGCGGTAATTAAAAGAAAAAGAAATTGATAATTTAATTACGACTTTGAATCTCATTTTATCCTCGGTTTTAATATATTAAAACCGTATCCTTTAAAACACAAAAATATAATACACCAGAAAAATAAATTTCTTGAATTTGTTTCGTGAATAGGAAAACAAAAAATAAAGTGTTTATTTCTTTTGAAATAAAAGTGGATCCTGATGACCACAAATAAAAGAACAAATAGAACATTGTAAATGAAAATGTTATATTACTCGTAAAATAAATGTTATTTTAAAAAAGATGGTTTTTTGCTCGAAGTAACAAACAAAAATATCATCAATACACAAACCTGTTGCATGCTGACGTTACCCTCGTCAATGTCGAAGGGAGGTCGCACCGAGCAGAGCGTACGCCCCATGCACGCGTACGACATTATTGTTATTGATCCTAGAAACAAATTTACAGTTTAAAACACAAGTAGTGTTACAAGTAGGTATAAATTATATAAATCACGCCTAGTGTTTA
Organism: Hoplodrina ambigua; assembly: GCA_949774945.1. Taxonomy (NCBI): domain Eukaryota; kingdom Metazoa; phylum Arthropoda; class Insecta; order Lepidoptera; family Noctuidae; genus Hoplodrina; species Hoplodrina ambigua. The sequence goes on from OX458967.1 coordinate 558,815, forward strand.
TAGGGTGACTGGCAATTAGTGACCAATACTTTTACACATGATAGTACTATTGATAACAAACAACTTTCCCAAAGAAACGATTTTTTTATTTGTAAAGCGCATCACTTCATTCACCCCAATAGAATAATTATTCAGTAACAAAAATAACACACAATCAGCTGTAATGTTACTTATTTTTACAAACAAAACTATTCAAATTAAACCACGCATTCTTTTTTTTTTAATTTTAGTATTATTAGTACGAAATACGAGCCTGCGCGAGCCTTTGTGGGGACGGGGGTGATGCGCTTTACAAATAAAAATATATGCAATTTGGGAATGTTGTTTGTTATCATGAGCATAATCATATGCTTAAGTATTGCTCACTAATTACTAGTCACCCTATAGTAACCATTTTATTGGTAAAAGTGGTGCTTCGGTGGTTTAATGTAACTGCAAACATTTGCCGAAAATTCTTTGAAATATATAGGGTGACCCCATTGCTTATACAAGGCATAATAGACTGTATTTCTGAGAATCGGGAGAAAGAGACGGCCGGTATGAATGAATACGAGTGTGTAGGTATTATAAATGATTGGTTTCGTAATGATGATAGATTATGTTGTTCATTCAAAGGCTTTAATCGGCAAATTCTTTCCGGACAGCCTATCTATTCGGAACTTTCTTGGTTGGAACACGTCCAAAGCTTAAATGTTTATCATCACAACTGACAAACCCAAGGCTACATAAATAACCTACTGAAGAAAAAAACAAGCCCTAGTGTATATAAATAAAGCCGGTCTCACTGAACAAACTACCCAAAAACATGACCGTTTTATCTCGTAGTCATCCACAACTTATATTACCGGAGTCACAAACTAAATCGAGTGCCAATCATCATGTCGGATCCTCGACGCTACGCCGCTCTTGTAATTAATGCCTAGCTAAAGGTCAATAACTTCATCAATGGCACTCAAAGTAATGGGCAATTACTGTCAATTATTATAATTACAATTAGGGAATATAGATTAAAGTGTAACACGAAAGTTTAAAGGTTAAAGTGCCCTTTTCAGCTTTAAGTATATAATATGCAAACATAATGACAATTTTTTATAAACCATTTTGAGTCCCGCAAAGCGGTGCTCCTAGATATGCATAATATGTATAAAGGCTCCGCTTTTTAATTAAGATCGATGCGTCACGAACTCAAATTATTGCTAAAAAAATAATAATTTGAGGTAAATATTTTGATGTGTATCAGTATTTTTGCTAGCTAAGCTTTTGGTAGGTACCAAATTCTCGGTATCGATATTTGAAGGCATATGAGAAAGTGAAAACAGAGTAAGTGTCAATAACAAAAAGTAGGTACTCGAGACAGCTTCTAGAATCGTTCAGAAATTTAAATTTTGTTGTATTTTCTTTGTAGAGCCTTGTCAAAGTCATAATGTACCTACTTATTGTTTGTCAAGTCGATTGAGTCACTGCGACGAATGAAAAAAAATTTGCTTATGAGCTTGAATAAAAACCAAAAAAATTGAAATGATGGAATAGCTCCGTCACCCATCCGTCTTGAAAAGTATCGTTGAACACAATACTTTTAATAAAGTTAAAGTTTGGGGGAACTGTATTAAACCACATCACAAATATCACTTATTATCATAACATAACATCATGCCTGTAATCCTCGAAGGGTTAGGCAGAACTGTACCCACTAGTACACCCACATTTACCCAGTCATGTTTAAGTCTCATGTAATAAGGAGCGACGCTATTGCTATCAGCCGGGCACAAATCCTGACTCCGAGGCTGCTACTGAGAAATTCTTAAAGGAAAAACCCAATAACACTTTGCTCAATCTGGGAATCGAACCCAAGACCTCATGCTCAGCAGTTGCGCTAGGTGACCACTAGACCAATGAATCTATCACACATAAAAATCATTTCTTAATGTCATATTACAAAAACCATAGAAAAATAGTGTTTTCAAAATGAAACACAAAAGTCTACAAATAGATATATTTCCAGCGAAATACGGGTTGTTCATGAACAAATGACAGATTTACTGCTGAAGATGAAATCTTTTGTTGTTTACGAAGACTGTTTACTGGCGAACGAGCGAAATGTTGCGTTACTAGATATTTTTGTTAGTGTTAGGAGTTACGATGTGATACAACTTTATTATTACAGTTTTGATTGATCTGATATTCAGCTGTCGGTTTTATGTGTAGTTGATAGACGATTTATTGTAGGTATGGCATATGTCTTATATATTAATTTATGTATGTATCATGAATAAAAACCAGTAACTGCTGATCGAATACTGTGGCCTGTTTTTTTTTAATATTTTACAGGAGTACTTATAGTTCAATGTTAGTGAAGTCTATAAGAAAGAAAGATATTCGCCATTCAAGAGCTTTGCTTAAAATAATTACTTACATTAATGCGTTGACAATACAAAAGTTTAGTTTTGCGTGTAGGTACCTACTTTAAATAGTCACTTAAATCAATAAAAATAATAATTTATCACAACAACCCTTATTAATTTCGAAAACAATGAGTCTTTGAAATGATTTCCTGACGTATGGGACTTTATGGCTCGCTAGACCGGATTAAGTTTTAAAGTTGGCCTGCAGAGTTATAAGTATTAGATGTAAGAGTGTTTAGGTCTCTCTTTACGTATTTGATGTTTTTCATTTAAGAAATAATTGCTCTCGTTCAAATGTTACAACAATAGGAAACCAGATGAAAGGCAAATAAGACATGAGCATGCAAATAAGCTATGAGCTTGCAACAATAGCGTTTCACCTCATAAATAACACCAAAGGAAAGCTTACCAACTGCTCAAAAGAACGAATACACCATTACAATTCAAATGTTATGGGGCGCATGTAAACAAACATTGTTGGAATACCAATAGGGAAACTGCTGAACGGATAAGCTCCGTTACACATTGAAAATAGGTGGAATTCCGTTTGGCTCGGCCATGGGATATTTGCTTTCCAAGAGCTTTTTGGGCAAGTACTTTGTTAAGACCTCTTTGTAAGGAGACCCTCTCGCAATTTCTTCTCTTTGGTCCTTAATAGCTACATTAGCATTCAGCCATCCATAAAACTTAAGTTTGTTTTCGTTTACGGTAGAAATTCGAACTGTGTTTGCGTTTTTTACTTTTTTATTTACTACCTGCTGGATTTAGATGAATTATCACTTTATACCTATTCATTACCAGCCATGAGGAAGCGCGATCTTGCCTTATACCTAAGGCAAGATCGCTGCATATTATAAAACAAAGTCGCTTCCCGCTGTCTATCCATATGTATGCTTAGATCTTTAAAACTACGCAACGGATTTTGTTTTTTTTTTTCAGTAGATAGAGTGATTCAAGAGGAATGTATTTACATTGCACGGGTGCGAAGCCGGGACGGGTTGGTAGTTTATCTATAAATATATTACCTATTTCCCAACTGGAAATTATTATTCACAGATACCCAAGTAATGTAGATACGTCCCAAGTTGATTCACTTAGGAGTCATTTGAAAGCATAGATCCCAATAATGGACCTGAAATTCTATTACGGAACACTTACTGAGACTCTATCTTTCTATGTACTCTATTGGACACAATGCGCAGGTACAAAAATAATATCAATTATTTTGGTTATTTTTGATTTTCGTGAAGCTTTCCATCAAGTTCCGTTAACAAGCATTTCATCCAAATATCTTAAATATCTTATCGGAAAGGAAAATTCGTCCAATAAACAAAATAATTTCTTTAGGTGAGTTAATCTGTGTAATATAATTTAATGGGCAACCTTTCGCATAATGAGCAAACTCTGAAAATGAAGGAATTTAATGTTTATGTTGACGACATTCCGACACTTAGCGTCAAAATTTTAAGTGTATAAAAATATAGGTTAAAATTGACGACAAATACCTACAATAAAAATCAAAGCAAAAGTTAAGGAAAATGTTTATAATAATATTAATATTCGCTCATTAAATATAAGCAGATTTCGTGAGAAATAAGCTCCTTATCGGAACTTATGTATAGAGTAGTATCTACTGGTACAAATCGAAGAAGATGTTAGTCGAACATACAATAGTATTTGCTGAATCGAAGTTCTGAATTGATATATTACAATATAGAACTGTATTGTACTTGAAACTTGTCACTTTCCACGGCGCACAGTGGTTCCATATCGAAAATTAGTGGACATAGGCAACAAAGTTCCAATATCGATGCGATTTTTTTTTATGTGATTCTTTATGATATTCCTGACAACTTTTACTCTTGTGAAATTTCTTCTAAAGTTGATAGTTTGTCTGAAATAAAAATAATTAGATTTTTTTGTATGGAGCGAATCACCTTTCATTTTTTTTCTTCAATTGTACGAATATGTTGGGTGTATGGCGTGAGTATATGATAGCTAGGGTCATTCTCTATCCACGAAAAATAAAATCAGCGCCGGCCATCTGCGGCCGCGCGAGTAATCATTCCTCAAAAAATAATAATTGTTTATGATATTTTTTGCCATTTAAAATAAATTCAAAGTATATTTTTTGTCTCATTTGGCTGTTCTGACCTTCTTTTTTTTTAGTATATAGTTTTGATAGCATATAAGGTACCTACAACTAGTAATTCTTGGAGAGATTATTTTTTTTTACCGAATGATTACTCGCGCGGCCGCAGATGGTCGGCGCTGATTTTATTTTTCGTGGATAGTGAATGACCCTAGCTATCATATACTCACGCCATACACCCAACATATTAGTACAATTGAAGAAAAAAAATGAAACGTGATTCGCTCCATACAAAAAAATCTAATTAATTTTGTTTCATTTTTTTTTCTTCAATTGTACTAATATATTGCATGTATGGCGTGAGTATATGATAGCTAGGGTCATTCTCCATCCACGAAAAAATAAATCAGCGCCGGCCATCCGCAGCCGAGTAATCATTCGGTAAAAAATAATATTTTGTATGATTTTTTTACTTGTGCTCCTTTTTCGGTAATCTCAATACTTTCCTATGGTGGATAATATCTTTTCTTGGCATTTAAGAGCTTTGGATAAGATGGAAGGGCAGCATAGTTTTCTTCTTTCAGAAATTGTCAAAGAGCTAAGTACTTCCATTTCGAGAGCGCAAGTGATGTATAAAGGGCTAAACACTTATCTTCAGACACAGTACTTAAGCTCTGCTTTTTAAATAGTCGCTCGTGGACTTCGGATAGCGTTTCTGGATTACTGGAAAGGTATTTGACCAAATTTGCCAGATTCGTTTTGCCGTTGTCTTTCAATTTTATTAAGTACCAGTACTGCAACTCTTCCTGGGAACTTTCTTCTACTATGGAAGTAGAACGTCTTTTTTTTTGCTTATTACTTAAGTCTTCGAACGGTTTTAAGTGCTCCTTTTCTGTAGATGTTCCCGCTTCCGCAATACATACTGCAAGATCAGGAACATGGGAAACCATATTCACTGGCTCAGATATGGCTGCGCCCGAAAAGCCCAACTCACTTCTCAGGTCAACACTATCACAAACAGGCCAGTCGATGCTATTTTCCAACCACTTGCGATTATTTATACGATTCATAAAAGATTTTTGATTTCTACTTGACTCTATCCACTTTTTATTAAGATTTACACAAAAAAGTCGTCAGAATTCCTTGATTAGGTTCTTGTCTTCTTCAAAAACTGCGGTATTCAACACAGAAATTATACTTTCATAATTTTTCATTTTTATGACGTTTTTTATTTACAGTGTTATATATTTTTTAAATCTACTTGTCAAATTCTAGACGATAAACATAGACACGACCAGATTCATTAAAAAAATAAATTAGGGCTGGTATTAATTTACGTTTTAAAGTGACCACACCGGTTTCCTTTTATTTTAAAATAAAAAGAAACCGGTGTGGTCACTAGCCTATGTTACTCGGAACTATGCAAGGATTGTAACGATACCCCATCTAAATCGGTTCAGGCGTTTAAAAGTTATGGTGGAATAAAGAAACTCACATACATACATACATTAACCCTGAACACATAACACTCCTTTTTTGGGACAGTCGTGTAACAAAATCGTGTCCTCAGCACCAAGATACGAATTCGAAACTTTATAAATAGTATTTTTGTCATCTTATGTTAATTTTATGAAAAAAATATATATATTAAAAATACGAAAGCAACTCTGTCCGTTTGTTACGCCTGCACGACTAAACAACTGAACCGATTAAGATTTACACAAAAAAGTCGTCAGAATTCCTTGATTAGGTTCTTGTCTTCTTCAAAAACTGCGGTATTCAACACAGAAATTATACTTTCATAATTTTTCAGATCACCGCCACTTCTTAACTTCACAAAAAGATCTAGGTTGGTACAAAATCCGGCCATAGTTCTAATGTAAATATAAAAATAAAAGTATTTCACTGTGAAATGAGTCATCAATCACAAGAAGGTGAAAACAGCCAAATGAGACAAATAACATACTTCGAATTTATTTTAAATGATAAAATAAATCAGACAAAATATTCTTTTTTACCGAATGATTACTCGGCTGCGGATGGCCGGCGCTGATTTATTTTTTCGTGGATGGAGAATGACCCTAGCTATCATATACTCACGCCATACATGCAATATATTAGTACAATTGAAGAAAAAAAATAAAACAAAATTAATTAGATTTTTTTGTATGGAGCGAATCACGTTTCATTTTTTTCTTCAATTGTACTAATATGTTGGGTGTATGGCGTGAGTATATGATAGCTAGGGTCATTCACTATCCACGAAAAATAAAATCAGCGCCGGCCATCTGCGGCCGCGCGAGTAATCATTCGGTAAAAAAAAATAATCTCTCCAAGAATTACTAGTTGTAGGTACCTTATATGCTATCAAAACTATATACTAAAAAAAAAAGAAGGTCAGAACAGCCAAATGAGACAAAAAATATACTTTGAATTTATTTTAAATGGCAAAAAATATCATAAACAATTATTATTTTTTGAGGAATGATTACTCGCGCGGCCGCAGATGGCCGGCGCTGATTTTATTTTTCGTGGATAGAGAATGACCCTAGCTATCATATACTCACGCCATACACCCAACATATTCGTACAATTGAAGAAAAAAAATGAAAGGTGATTCGCTCCATACAAAAAAATCTAATTATTTTTTTCTCAGACAAACTATCAACTTTAGAAGAAATTTCACAAGAGTAAAAGTTGTCAGGAATATCATAAAGAATCACATAAAAAAAAATCGCATCGATATTGGAACTTTGTTGCCTATGTCCACTAATTTTCGATATGGAACCACTGTGCGGCGTACGGGTACAGATAGAAATATTATTTACATCAACCTTACATCTACCGTTACAGTTTAACAATACGGTAGTGTAGTTATTAAAGACTATTACATACATCTTATTTTAATTATATTTATTACTACAATACCGATAGTACTGTTCTCTGTAGTGTGACACAGCACGTGTAATGTCACCCTTGCGAACTCGCGCCGTGAACATGAAAAAATATCTATTTTATTGGCTACCACATTAAGCGTGCGCATTGCTCGCAAACACATTCGTAATATCATACATGTTATACTTGACTTCAAAAGCAAACTTACCAGGTATTGCGTAAACTAATGTGAAGCTCAGCATCCCGAACTGTTTCTTCCTGTCAGGTCCGGGCCACTCCTCGGTACAGAAGTGCACGTCTCTCGTTTCTATCTAGAATGAATGGTAAGATTTAGCTACTTTAGCGGTAGTGACCAGTGAAATGGTCAATACGAGGTAAGGTATAAATGGAACATAAAAATGGCGAAAACGTTGACATTAAACATGACATCGGTGACCATCAAAATTATTAATAATTACAAGTCCAGGGCTTGTAATTAATATAAATCTGAAATACTCATGCCTTCTCTGTATGCGAGGCCTTTGCCCTGCCGTGAAACAATAAGGCTTTTACTATTATTTTTATTAAATGATTCATAAGCAAATTTGAAAGATAATATTGTGAAAAGAAAAATAAATACATGTGTACTTTCGTATTCTCATCATCTACAAGTTCCATGAACATTTTTATGTCACGAACAGTATTAAATTAACCAAAAGTTAGGGATCTAGTACAATAACTTTGCCCAGTAACTAGATTGACCACCCGAAGCAACCCGAAGTAATTTTCAATTATGTTAACCCTATTTTCTCTTACCAAAATGGCTTGAAATTAGGTAATATAGTTCGGAGAGAAGGAGGACTAATGGAGTAATCTAGATCCCCCAAAAGCTATCTGCTGGACCGCTAGATTTAAAGATATCTAAATAAACATTCAATTTACTCATGGGTTGGCTTGAGGCTAAGTCTTGTCATCCAACGTGGCAGTGCTGTCAATCTCTTAGGCACATTACCAGTTGAAGAGATGCAGAGGAAAGTTTTGCTGACATTATGTTTTTGGTTAATGGCTTCATGGTCATCGCTCATTAGTACCGCTCCGACAGGGCGACGGTCCGCTTGGAACAGCCATAAAAAATCGAACCTATAGCTGCTACCGCGCTGCCAGCGAGCCTTCACCTTTTTTATCTTGTCATTATAACATAACATCACGCCAGTAATCCCCGAAGGGTTAGGCAGAGGTGTACCCATTAGTACACCCACATTTCGCCAGTTATGTTTTTTTTTAGTCCCATGTAATAGGGGGCGAGCCTATTGCCATCAACCGGGCACAAATCCAGACTCCGAGGCTGCTACTGAGAAATTCCTGATGGAAAAACCCAATAACATTTTGCCTGACCTGGGAATCGAACCCAAGACCTCATGCACAGCAGTCGCGCTTGCGACCACTAGACCAACGAGGCAGTCCTTGTCATTATAAAAGATATTTTAACGCACATGATTGAAAGCCTTAACTTGAATGGCAAATTATTTGCTGAGTCAGAGCCGGGCTGGGAGAATGAGCGATGACCTTAATTGTTGTAGGATATTTTACAAAGTGCCTTTCACGTCGTAATAGAAAAAGTGAGTTAATTATTTACTTTTTATAGTGTAACCATGAATAGCAAAAAATTTAGTTAATTGTATTTCTTGTTAGGTTGTTACAACAAAGTTTTTCATTTGAGAAACTTTGTTCTTACGCAATTGATCTTAATGTAATTGAAATAAATTAATTTGCATCAGAACTTTTCTTATTATATTTCTATGCAATTACTTTATATACGTAAGTTAGTCTGCTAACCAAGTTGTAAACCTAGTTAATATTTCATATAGGTATGTTCACGTTCAAGTTTTGTTTGAGATCAAAAGCTTTAGTTAATTAATATCTCCTCCGTTTCAAGTACCTACTTGTATACGTAGTTATCGTTGTCATTTGTAACATAAAGTTTAAAGGAGTTCTAATAATATTTGAGCGAGGTTTATGGTTTTTGGTTAGCAAAGGTTGCTTACTGCAATATTCAACGTTTTATTTCATGAAAATCTACGCAAAATTAATGAAGCAAATTATCTAGTGCGTGTCAGCTGCTGTGGTTGGCTGACTGAATATGTATATTCTTTAGTAAAATTCGCACCTCTGAGTCACAAGATACAAAACATTGTTTAGTTTGTGGCTCACCCACTATGTTCACAATTGTAGAACCCACTCTTGGTTAGTAAACATTATTATTCGTTTTAATAATATTATATTTCAAAAATAAACGAGCCTATTAAATATCATTTCATCGACCTTTCGCAAAACAGATATACAGCAAATAGATTCCTATCTTATATCTTAAGAACAATAATAGCGTATAAGGTTATGTCAATTATATACAACTAAAAATAAATGCTCAGCCAATGAATTATACATACCGATATATTCTGCAAGGCCTTTGATATTATAGGAACAGGTTCCCTTCTAACTGTAGCCACCATCAGCAGCGGGATGAATATCAGTAGGGCAGCGCACCACAGCAGTAACAGCAGAAGTAAAGCCTGCTTCCGTCCAGGTGGTCGGAGACGCGGTTCAGGGGATATAGAGAGCCATCTGTCGACTGACATGGCTGTTATCGTGAATACGCTGGCTGCTACTGCTACACCTGGAACAAAGTAGAAGTTTTAATAAATTGCTGACTGTCTTTAGGGTCCAACTCACCGATACAGTGAAAAGAATAACGGCTACAGGAGGTAGCTCATTACCCGCTTAGGGCTCAAAGATTCTATGATGATAATCGCGCACCGGAAGATACTGAGTTGGCAGGCCCCCTTCATGATCGTCCGATGACCTAGTGAGAGTTGCAGGAAATCACTGGAGGCGAACGTCGAAGGATCGGATCGTTTGGAAAAATCTTGAAGGAGATGTATGGACGTCTTTCGGTTGATATGACGATGGTGATGTTGATAGGGTCCAACGATTCGGTTGGGCTTCACAGTTTGCTAATGACCCGTTTCTATATTTCACTAATAATGTATAACATCATAACATCACGCCCGTAATCCTCGAAGGGTTAGGCAGAGGTGAATTAATTTCACCCACATTTCGCCAATTATGTTTAGGTCCCATGTATCATCATGTATAATAAAGATAAACTATAATCAACCAGTAATTATAGTTTATCTTTATTAAAAGCAAAGTTTAAGTCACAGATGAATTCGATTAAGTACATTCATGTCGTCTAAGACACTCATTGTCAAGTTAATTAATTTGCTGAGAATACGAAAACTAAGGAACCACTCTAAACTAGACAACAATTAACAATAGGTTCTGAAGAGCATTGTTCTTCATCCTCGCTGTGCCTAAAGTGATGCATATTCTTTTTTATCATCCATTAAACATCCATAGTTCCATGTCAGCTAACTCAATCAATCAATATGTTATTACTATCCAACTATCAATCTATTCGATAGATTGATAGTTGGATAGTAATCGTAACTACCCTCATAAAATCCAACTGACGTCAAACTGACCCTTAAACAGAACAAACGTGTAGCAACAAGTGACGTTGATTGTTATAGTAAACCTTGAAACATATTACATCATGCATTAGAAGAACTCCCCTGAACTCACCATCAGACTCACACACACATACTCAACCAATACATACATAAGAGCAGCGAAGAATTACGAAGTCTTAACCTCCAGTTCATGCTAAAGATTTCGCATACACCAAGATGAATATGTGTGCGTGCGCTAAGCTCCTTTAGTAGCAAGTTCACTGTCTCTAATACAAGTCAAGTGTAGAGTACAAGTGACATTTAATTACCACAGTTAAACCCAAAAGCCATTAGATCTGTTCTAATTACTAGTCGTAAACCAATAAGTGCCGACACATGTTTTATGGTGAGGCCCTATGATGGGTGAAGGAGAGATGAATTTGAAGTTTATTAATAATGTACTTGGAACAAGGTACTTTCTATTTACTTATGATAGATATTTAAAAAAAATGTGTAAGTATTCCTAATTTAACTTTTGCCTGCAACTTCGTCCATATAAATGTCGGTTATCGCGTACGCAGACGAAGTCATCTGCCTAGCCTTTTTCCCAACTATTTTGGGGTCCGCCTCCAGTCTAACCGGATGCAGCTGAGTACCTGTATTTTGCATGAAGTGACTGCCTAACTGACCTCCACAACCCAGTAACTGGGTAATACGATACCCTTAGGAAGACTGGTTATCAAACTTTCAAGCTTCTGACGGCTCGTAACGACTGTCAAAGATCAACGTATGACAGCTTAACGTGCTTTCCGAGGCACGGAATGATGTCAGTAATGTCTAAGATAAACTTTAGAAAGTACATATGAATTGAAAAAGTCACATTGGTACTTGCCCGGATTCGAACCCACAACCTCATGCATAAGAGGCGGGCGCATTAACTACTAGGCCATCACGACTTACAATAAAATCGGTTCAGTGATTTAGTAGTGAAAGCGTAATAAACAGACGGACATTAATTTGGGTTTTATAACATCACATAAAAAAAAATATTATTATTTTAGTGTTGATTTTTAAGAAGAAAACGGGTTGTGCCGACCCCAAGTAACATGGGACAAGGGCAGGAAGATGATGATGATGAAACAAAATGGAAGCAGGTCGCCCTGAAATATGAATTTTAGTTACATACATAAAAGACAGTATAATTGGCAACGCAAGGATTTTTATAAGTCAACCTTTCTAATATTCTTAAAACAGAGAAGTTTTTTACCAAAGTCTGAGTTATAATCTCAACTAATGATACCTACATAGTTGATTCTAAATAACAACATAAAGTCTCTTTGGTACAATTTTGTTTGTGTTTCAACAAGTTTTAAAGAAATTTATATAAAACAGCTTTCTGAACCTTTTTTGGTTAATAAGTTACGATATCTCCGCGGATAAAATACGACTTCTCTCTTATTTTGTGCCAAAAACACACTTTTGAACCCGAAGGATGAAACAGTTTTCGTGTCCACAAATAGCAGACAAATTATTTTATACCTTTATTATTTTTGGATAGAATCCTTTTCACTCGAGACATTATAACCTTTTAATACCCATATTATAATATCATGCTTTTATTCTCCGTCTTAGCGTAATTTTGTTTTAAAAAGTATATAATATACTGCCTCGATTGTCTTGTGGTCGCAAAGCGCGACTGCTGAGCATGAGATCTTGGGTACGATTACCAAGTCGGGCATAGTGTTATTGGATTTTTCCACCAGGAATTACTTAGTAGCAGCCTCGGAGTCTGGATTTGTGCCCGGTTGATGGCAATAGGCTCGCTCCCTATTACATGGGATATGAACATAACTGGCGAAATGGGTACACTTTTGCCTAACCCTTCGGAGATTACAGGCCAGATGTTATAATATAATATAATGCGCGAGCAAAGAGGCTATCATCTATGACTACAAACCCTGATACTTTGACTTACATTTCAAGTACATTACAACATTAGCTATAATAAATTAATATTTTTCGAATAGACTTCGTACTTTAAAAACGTTGTTAATTTGTTTTTCGCAGTTCTACAATAAATCGAGCAACATTAATACGTACCAATGACCTACCTACCTACTGAGTACCTAAAGCTTATATCAACAAACACTATTATACGTGTAACTTTGGTTATTGCTCTGCTCCGTAAGTCGTAGCGATGAGTAATGTTATAAAGCCTTATACTATTCTTTATGAATCAGGCTATCGTACTTATACAGCAGATTTTTTTTCAATCTGAACAAAAAAACTCTTCGCCTTCTTTATATTAGTATCCATTTGTTTTAGTTTATCCTTTTAGGAATCTACGTAAATTAATAGAGGGACATTGCTTAAAGCAAATGTCCACTATTAATTGTGCGCTATCTTTGGTTCATTATTTCAGTGGCCACACTATATATACCTAGGTACCGGAGTATCCATACATATTACGCAAACCCTCAGGGGTTAGATTGAGGTTACCTACAAAATTTACAGTCGTACCTTAAACAGAGATAAACTGGGTGAGTATATTTTACATTTCCTTACCCTTTTTTATAATTGAAGAGTAACAGAATTAGGTTTTACCCAAATTCCTTTAATTTTAACATAACATAACATCACCTCTGTAATCCCCGAAGGGTTAGGCAGAGGTGTACCCATTAGTATACCCACATTTCGCCAGTTATGTTTATAGTCCCATGTAGTAGGGGGCGAGCCTATTGCCATCAACCGGGCACAAATCCAGACTCCGAGGCTGCTACTGAGAAATCCCTGATGGAAAAACCCAATAACATTGCTCAACCTGGGAATCGAACCCAAGACCTCATGTACAGCAGTCGCGCTTGCGAACACTAGACCAACAAGGCAAAATATAATCCTTTAATTTTATAAGTAAGTAACCATGGATTTAATCTTTTAGGACCTATTTCATTGGCTTCCTGTCAAGACAGATGTAATGATGTGCCAAAGGTTTTTGATTTGCTCATGGAAAGGGAAGGGAAGGGTCTGAGATCAAAACCTGGTCAGCACTATTTACGCCATTTACTTATACTGTCAAAAAGATTTTGTTACGCAGCGCTTCATACGTGGCGTAGGTAAGTGTCAACATAATAATATCCTGTTCGCTTTGGCGCTCTCGGAACGTGTAAGATAGGTTTTGTCTAGTCTTCTCTTTCTTTTATTACACCTTAAACCTTTTATTATTTACAATATTTATAAGTAATAAAAATATTATGTACAATATATAAAAAAGGGAGGACCTCATAGGCCATTAAAAGCTCATCCGCAGCGCTGTCAATGGGACAAGTACCAAACGGCTCGCAGCATTGCCACATTCTCGCATTCTCGTGAAAAATCGATCAGTTTTTGTCTGAACTTTTATCTAAATGAAACATACCCTTTGCCCTTTTTCGTGCCCCTGACAACGTGTTTGCAAAATTTCAGACTTGAAAGTGTAACAAACAAATACACCAACTCTGTAGTACCTTATAAAATTAATTAGGATTAGGATGCCCGCATCTTACGTGAACGATTAACAATTGCCGATCGCTAACTCACGTTGATACTTTTACCTAATACTTAATTTCACGTTTTTGGGATTATGTATTTACCTTGAATATAATTGACGATCTTGCAGACCGTCTCCCCGTAGAACCAGACGAGTGTGATGGCCTTGCTCAGCTGGATCGGCATGCATATCCCCGTCACCAGCAGGTCCGCAGCCGACAGGTTCACCAGAAATATATTCGTTACACTGCAACAAAACAACGGGTTTATTACAACTTGTCGAAATAGACTATGACCAAAAATCGGCTACATCACCCAAAAGAAAATGCCCAATGTGTGAAAATGTCTATGTCTGGATAAGCCATATACAACCCTATTAACTTACTCTATGCCTAAGAGATAAATGCTACTTGATATAAGAAAGACTTGACAGTCCGTTACGATCTCGAGAGCTGACAGCTTATGTTTTAACCATATCAAAATATAATATAATAATTTGGGTTAAATGTACTTAGACAATAAAGTATTGACTAAATAAAGTCTTTACTAACAAGATCTCTTGTCTTATAATTTTGTTTTTATATTTTAACTTCATAATTTTCGAAAATAGACTACCAACCCGTGATCGCTTCGCAGTAATGCATGCTTCACTGACTTTCCGAAAACCTTTCTTTACATAAACATTCTAGTTTTTATTGCTCCGTTAAAAACGCTATTTTTAATTTCCGTTTTTAAATTAGTTCCTTCAAGTAAACTTTTCGCTCTATCAACTTTCGTAAAATATCATGGTTAACCTACAATATTATACCGAATATTTAAATGAATACAGTCCAAAATGGAATAAAATTAATCTTCTTTGTATTGAACTCACCTGAACAAATAATAATTATGATCGGTTAAATGTAATTAAAACCAAACATTCGACAGTGATGTAGGTGGTGTGACGATGTAATAACGTTTAAACTTTTAACGGGTCAAACGTGGCCAGAGATCGCAACAGATGGGAAGGCTTGAAAGAATAAAGAAAGGGCCTTTGCCCAGAAGTGGGACACAAAATAGGCTAAAAAAATAATTTGTAATTGTTATAAAATTATAATCCTAACTAGGTAATATTTTAAGAAAAAATAAATATACACGGGGCAAAATTATTATTTAATTTGTAAAATCTTAGCTTCAAAATTGTTTATTTGTTTTATGTAAATAAGTACTTTAACAAAAAAAAATAAGTTTTAAAATGTCTATCTGTCTGTCTGGGTAATCACCTAAACAGCTAAACCGATTTTGACAGACCTTTCAATGGCAGATAGTTGATGTTATAAGGACACTAATGTAACTAGGGTTCCGCGCAAAAAAAAAAACTCGTCATAACCGACATTCACCCAAATGAAGTCGCGGAGCATAAGTTAGTAGTTAATTAATTTAACATTAGGAGATTAGGGTTTAATCATGTCAACTCCTACAACCAATAAAAGTTGTCATCCCTTTGAAATCTCTTAAATATTTATTGAATAAGTAGATTAGCGGTTACGTGCAAAATTAAGTGGTTTCTACTCTAATAGCACTGTGGGTTCAAACGAAATAGTATAATAAACTTAAAATTAGTTTGAATTAATTAATTTGAGGGTTGTATTTTGCATGGGTGTAGGTAATAAAGTTCGGGGAAATGGCTGTAATATAGGTAGGATCTACTGTCTGTCACGATCTCAGGCCACCACGGGATGGGGCCTGTGGGCATTCCACGGCCCGAACAGAGACAGGCCCGAGAGTAAGGCGCGCGTGGTGTTCCCCGCGCCTTGCTGGAGTCAGTGCGGCCGGTGAGGTTTAAAGGTAATTGGAGGAACACCGTGGGGTTTTAGTCGGAAAGAGTCCCCACACACCCTTCCGCCTTCCCCGAGGTAAAGACAGTCCATGAGGATTTCCACACGAAAAAAAAAAAAATCTGTCTGTTGGTATTTGTCTTTAATTACTTATACAGCCTATAACGGTCAGGGATAAAGGACCAGTTAGTAGACTTGGAGATAAGCACGTTCAAACAGAAAAAACTACTAACTCTTTAACTCAATATCTTATTAGATGACAAAATGAAAAAATGGCACAGAAAAGCTAACACGAGCGCACAAAGTGTATGTAGCGTGAATTCGTTCATTGAAATTGGAAATATATATATGTATGTATCTACATACAATTTTTATTTCGAGTGCTACATTTTATTCACACCAATGGATGATACTTACTGTCGCATAAAATTAAACCAAAATGCTATAGAATAGTCGTATTTCCAATCCGAAAGTCGATTTGAATCGAATACTTTATGTTAACGCGATTTTGCTAGGCTGTGGTGGAATTGATAAGATGAGATTTCAAATACATACAAGAATATGCAGGATTTATTGTATCAGTTAGAGCTCAGTCATGTTCAGCCTTATGTGTCGGCGTACAGTATTTATTTATTTATTCAATAAAGTACACCAACAGCATATACCTACGTACATGAAATATCGTCAGAAGTTCTTATAGAAATGTACACGCCATTTATAATTTTACAATATTATGACACAACATTCGGGACTGCCTCGTTGGTCTAGTGGTCGCAAGCGGGACTGCTGTGCATGAGGTCTTGGGTTCGATTCCCAGGTCGGGCAAAGTGTTATTGGGTATTTCTCAGTAGCAGCCTCGGAGTCTGGATTTGTGCCCGGTTGATGGCAATAGGCTCGCCCCCTATTACATGGGACTAAAAACATAACTGGCGAAATATGGGTGAACTAATGGGTACACCTCTGCCTAACCCTTCGGGGATTACAGGTGTGATGTTATGTATGACACAACATTCGCAAAAATATACAGAGTATAAAAGCTATTTATAAATGAAGCAACTTTTTTTATTATTTTATCTTTATGTTAACTTTAACATCAAGAAAAAATTAAATCTATATTATAAATTGGAATGTAACTCTGTCTATTTATCTGTTATGCCTTCACAACTAAACCACTGAAACGCTTTTAATGAAATTTGGCATGGGTTAAGTTTGAGCCCTAAGAAAGGACATAGGCTACTATTTGTACAAATAAGAATTGATAACATAACGCCTGTAATCCCCAAAGGGTTAGGCAGAGGTGTACCCATTAGTACACCCACATTGCGCCAGTTATGTTTTTTAGTTCCATTTAATAGGGGCGAGCCTATTGCCATCAACCGGGCACTAATCCAGACTCCGAGGCTGCTACTGAGAAATTCCTGATGATAAAACCCAATAACACTTCGCCCGACCTGGGAATCGAACCCAAGACCTCATGCACAGCAGTCGCGCTTGCGACCACTAGACCAACGAGGCAGTCAAGAGTATGAATTGATTGATTGTTTTATTCGAGTAAGTGTCGTGTAATTCGTGTAATAAATATGGAGAGAGAATTCTCTTAATCAACATCGGCCTAGCAACTAAGCAGTAAGTACATAGAAACGAATTTATCTCTTAATCTATTTGCCTCTCTACGTGTCCCAAACTACCCACGAACTATTTCGATACGCACGTGTTGCTAATAGCACGTACGACAAACCTAATAACGCCAAATCAAGAGAATCTTGTCACTGTTTCTTATCAAAGGCATTAGAGGGTCTGATGATATTCTCTTCCGTAATGAAAATCCTCCCTAATGAACCAAGTGATTCGGTGATAGGGTTTGTAATCAAGCGAAAAGATACGGTGATTTCTGGGCTTGAGTGTTGATTTTAAAACGTGACGTGTTATATTTATTTATCCAAACTACTATTATAAATGCGAAAGTAACTTTGTCTGTCTGTTACGCTTGCATGGCTAAACCACTGAACCGATTTTAATCAAATTTAGCATAATGTACACTTGAACCCCAATAAAGTACACATATTATTCCACGACTTAATTTGCTTCCGCGATAACCGCCATTCACGGGACAAAGTCGCGGGGAAAAGTTTTTTAAATATAAAATAATAAGCTCACAAAAAATAATAATTCACAATCTAAAAAACGAGAAAACTAAAAAAATGTTTATAAGGAATTAAATAGGTTATCTGTAACAATAATACTCGTAGATAAACGTTTATATCTTTACATAGTATAAAACTACGCCGCCGTCGATACGGTTAAAGGATTTATACTACGCGACGGATTTTAATCCGGTCTTAATTAATCCGGATTTTAATTCGAACTTTATTTCACAATCGAAAAGTATGATCATCTATATTTTTATCATTAAAAATACATGCTACAAATAAAAAAAAATACACAAAAGTTTGAGCATCTGTAGCCGAGCTAAGAGAAACCTGTATTTCGACAGACAGCGCCAATCTGCTCGAGTTACAGATAATCTGATTTCTTAAGTGCTAGCATTTCTCAGTTATATTGGAATATGTTCTGATGTAATAACAAGAAATCAGTTATGAAAATAGAATTTAATCTGTGTTGATGCTAACAGCTTAGTACTTCTTTATTTATAATCTAAGCGACCCGCCTCCGCTTCGCACGTGCTATGTAAATAGGTACTAACCATACGTATAAGCCTTCCCCTTGAATCACTCTATCTATTGATAAAAACCGCATTCAAATCCGTTACTTGATTTAAAAGATCTAAGCGTACAGACGGCGGGAAGCGGCTTGGTTTTATACTATGTAGCGATTTAAATCTATGATTACTTTTCTCATATCATTCGTTTCGTGTGTTTGCGGGACAAGTTTATGGGACGAGCCCGCCCTACTTTACTCAACCACTGCAACCCCTGTAAGCCATAATCAACAGTGGCGACCTTCAAAAAAGCGCAGAGGCAATGAAGCGCGAGCAAGTCGCGGAGAATGCGATGAAACTAATAAAAAAATAAAAAAATAAGGAAACGTAAGAAACAACATAATTTCCACTTCTGTTCTCAGTTCGAAAACATCCGCAGAATGTTTAGTTAAAGGTTGATAATATTATGTATAAGCTATTACTGACACCACTTTCATCTTCTTACAACCAGGCCCAAGATATATGAAATAATATCTGTCACCTTTGGAAACAAAAAACCTCCGATCATTATAAAGCTAGTCAGAAAAAATGCTTGTTATTTAAACAATCGAAAATAGAAATCCATAATCCGTAACATACAGTGAATTTATTCGAGCAATAAAATAAGAATTATTGATAAATAAAAGCGGAATGAAAAGTATTGAGTGCATTGCGATGAATCAGAAATGTGCTAAATATTATTACGTTGGCTCCATTCCAGTATCCATTGATGGATTACCATCCGTTTTATTTTGTGGGAGAATACACGTGCCTTGAAGACGAATGTGTATGATTCACTCAATATTTTGAAGTTGTCACTGCTCTCGCCATAAGATTCATGTCTTGTTCGATTTTCAATATTAAACACGCTAGGAATAAAATCCATATTTAATATTATAAATACGAAAGTAATCGTCTGTCTGTTATGCTTTCACTGCTAAACCACTGAATCGATTTTAAAATAATTTGGTACGGGGTTAGTTAGAACCTGAAAAGGGAAATAGGCTACTTTTTATTCCGTGATTTCGTATGCATTCGCCATAACCGACATTTCCGCGGACGAATTGGCGAACAAAAGCTTATATTATTAAATTTTACATTTAACATTATACTTAAACAAAAAGACTTGAGAAACTGTGAGGGACTGATAAACTTTCTGTAACTTTCTTTGCATTTTTAGAATATAGAACAGTCGTTTTTATATTTTAATTAAGTTTTACTGTGGAGAAGAATTATTTTATCCGAAAAGTTTTTTAAAAACAAAAATTAAATCTTCTCAGTCTTTCTTTTATTTATTATGTTGTTCATCTTTATCTTCGTTGATTTGTGAGACAAATTTTTCAGCCGCTGCTTTTTGGAAAATTTTAGATTAAACTGTGAACAACATGTTTTCGTTTGAAGCAGAAAATGATTCAGTATTTTTTATCTTGACTTGCTGTTTTTTATTTGCATTAAAAACACAAAGCGGCGGCATTGAGACTTATTTCATTTTTCAACTGTACAATAATAGAGGAGAACCAGCGAAGAGAAATATTATTTTGGAAAACAACATCCAAGGACAACGTAAAATAAAAATAGGTAGGTACCCATCAAGCACGACGACAGGCACCAAGCGGGACGGCGGTACGTTGCATCAAGTTTTTATGAGCAAAATAGCCACTTTCTACATTGTTATCATCATTTCAGACCCCTTTGGGTTCCGATATAATCAACTGTAGTTCAATGGTATCAACATTATTCTGAACCACTTTAACCAACCTATCTACCGGAATGCCGTAACCTTTACCCGGTCAACCGGGATATACATAACGCTTAATTTAGCGTTGAATATTTTGTGGCTTTCCGGTTAAAAGAACAGCGGTGTTCATCAAAGCCGACGTTGGTACCTATTTAGTATTTATCATATGGTTTCACTCGCGTTGTTGCTCCGTATTCATTTTCAATAAGGGGTAGGTACTCTTTACTTCTGTGATAGTCATTTTTAGGGAAATAAAAAAATTGCTGACTGCCTCGTTGGTCTAGTGGTCGCAAGCGCGACTGCTGTGCATGAGGTCTTGGGTTCGATTCCCAGGTCGGGCAAAGTGTTATTGGGTTTTTCCATCAGGACTCAGTAGCAGCCTCGGAGTCTGGATTTGTGCCCGGTTGATGGCAATAGGCTCGCCCCCTATTACATGGGACTAAAGACATAAGTGGCGAAATGTGGGTGTACTAATGGGTACACCTCTGCCTAACCCTTCGGGGATTACAGGCGTGATGTCATGTTATGTAAAAAAATTGCTTCTTTAAAATTATTTTTTTCCGATTGGTGTCTAGGCTTAGACTTTATTGTGTGTTGGGTCTTGTTGATGGGAGCTGAAAAGAGAACTCGTAGACTTTTGACTTCATTTATTTCTATCAACTTTCACTTTTTACAAATTTTTGGATTTATTGGATATGCGAAATATACGAGTTATTATACAATGCAATGGGAGTCGACCCAAATGACCGCGGCGCGAGTCCTTTTATATCCACCGGCGGGTGGGTGGGGGGAGAGGTGAGTGCGCCCCGCACCTCGCCGTCCTGCGCGTTAACATACTCCCCCCGTTGAAGGTCGCACCTTCAACTTTCCTTCATCATGCTCGAACAGGGGGCACAGGCGGTTGATGGCGCGACGCACAGTGCCACTAGCCGTCCTCACATCAGCTACTCTGGATACTCCATCGTTACCCTTGTGTAGGGTTTGTATACGTCCGATTTTCCATCTTAAGGGCGGCAGGTTCATTTCCTTGATAATGACCATATCTCCAATGTTGAGTGAGACATCAGGTTTGCGCCATTTGGTCCGATGCTGAAGCTCAGTTATGTACTCGTGCTGCCATCTCATCCAGAAATGCTGCCTCATTTGTTCTAACTGTTCGTATCTGTGGAGTCGATTTGAGTTAATGTCTGTCAATACTGGAGAGGGAAGAGCTATCAGCGGTTTGCCGACGAGAAAGTGCCCGGGAGTCAGGGGATGGAAGTCGTTGGGGTCGGATGACATGGGAAATAAAGGTCGGGAATTCAAAATGGCTTCCATTTGGCAAAATAAAGTAGAAAGCTCTTCATACGTTAAATGTCTGTTCCCTAATATTCTTTTTAAATGGAACTTGGCCGATTTTACCCCGGCTTCCCATAACCCTCCAAAGTTCGGGGCATAAGGAGGAATAAATGCAAACTTCATGCCTTCATTAGAACAAAATTCAGTTAATTTATCTTTATTATCTAATACAAATTTATTTAATTCATTACTGGCACCTAAGAAATTTGTCGCGTTATCACAACATAATAAACAAGGTTTCGAGCGCCGAGAAATAAATCTCCGAAGGGCCAACAGAAAGGCTTCGGTACTTAGGTCGCTCACAACTTCTAAGTGCAGTGCCTTAGTAGTAAAACAAACGAACACACACATATAGCATTTACTTATTTTACAACCGCGACCCTTCCTATCAGTTATAAAATAGGGCCCAGCCAAATCAACTCCGGTAGTATCGAAAGGCGTCCCGGGATTCAATCGCTGGTTGGGTAAGTTACCCATAATTGGCACTACAGACTTAAATCTAAATCGCTTACATACTATGCAATTATTTACTACACTCCTAGCTACCCTTCTTGCGTTCACCACCCAGTACTTTTCCCTGACAGCTGATAACAATAACTGAGGGCCCGCATGAAACAACTTTAAGTGCTCATTTTCACAAATAAGCCTTGTTAATCGATGTTTATAATCTAAAACTAAAGGATGTTTTCTTTCATACGAGATGGGTGAGTTACTAAGGCGACCTCCTACGCGTATTACATTAAATTGCGAGTCCAAGAAGGGACTAAGAGATAAAATTCTACATTTATTATGCAACGGCTTATTATTCACTAATCTATTGTATTCATCACTAAATGCATCTAATTGCGCGAACTTAACTAAATACATCATACTATCATCTAATTCCTCAGCCAATAAATAACTACTGGTGAGTCTATTTTGCATTACCTTTATTCTACAATTCCTAACAAATCTAAGCACGTAGGCCATTGCACGTTGTACCTTATGTAGTTTAGAATAACGCTCAAAGTCTATTAACGTGTTGTTAATGTTGACATATTTTACTAATGACCCTACGTGCTTAATTTCTGGTAACGTTATACTATTTAACTTTTGATTGCCCACTTTAGGCCAATGAGATTCTGCTAAAGATAAAAAATGCGGACCACTCCACCATAATGTTTGTACATTTTTATTCAGTTGGTCTACTCCCCTAGAAATATAATCAGCGGGATTGTGTTCGGTTGGTACGTATCGCCATTCACAGTTCTTAGTTAAACAATTAATTTTCTGTACTCGATTTGCTACAAATACCTTTAATTGCTTTGGAGTCGCGTGCGATGTATTTAACCAACCAAGCACTATCATTGAGTCGGTCCAGTAAACACAACGAGCTATAGTACATCGCAAGGAGTGAGTCACCTTATTACCCAACTCAGCGGACAACAGCGCGCCGCATAACTCGAGTTTAGGAATTGTTAAACTTTTTAAAGGGGCAATCCTTGATTTAGAACAAAGTAACTGTACGTGAATGTCTCTCCTTTGATTTATAGAACGCACATAGACACACGACCCGTATGCACACGCTGATGCATCCGAGAAAATATGAATTTCGATATTCAATACATCTTTACACCTCACATGTCTAGGTACTTCCATACAGCTTAAGGAATTCATGGTTCTTATAAAATTATACCACATTTTTTTTATTTCATCATCTACTGGATCATCCCATTCTGATTTGCATAACCATAATTTCTGTAAGATTAATTTAGCCTTGACAACAAATATACTTAAAAGACCTAATGGATCAAAAATTTTTGCAATTGAAGATAATATATTTCGCTTTGTGATTTTTTCATGTACATCCACTTGTACTGAAAATTTAAACAAATCAGACTGAGGCGACCAGGTCAAACCTAGGGTACTAGTCACTGTTTTAAATTCGGTAAGTTCTTGTACTTCATTTAATTTATTTTCTACAAATAATTGATTGGCGTTCGACCGAAATTTTCGTAAATTAAAACAAGCTGAACTTAACTTTTTGGTAATTAATCTGCATATACGATTTAACCCTTCCTCCGTCTGATGTCCAGTTAGTAAATCGTCCATGAAAAAATCATGTTTAATTATATCTTTAACTTCGGGATCTTCACACTCATTAGATAATTGCAAGAGACAACGAGTACTTAAGTACGGCGCAGAAGCGGTTCCGTAAGTAATAGTATTTAATTTCAAATGTTTTACTGGTTCCTGCTCGTTCTCTCTCCATAATATCATCTGTAAATGCCTTTGACTCTCAGAAATTAATACTTGTCTATACATTTTTTCAATGTCTGAGGTTAAAACATAATTATGTTGCCTGAACCTGATTAATATACTAAATAAGTCATCTTAAATGACCGGTCCCACCATTTGTATGTCATTTAACGAATACCCACTGCTGGTCTTCTCAGAGGCGTTAAATACCACACGAAGTTTCGTTGTCTCGCTCTTTTCTCGAATTACCGGGTGATGTGGTAAATAACATGCAAAGGTGGGTTTGCAAATCTCAGTTAAGTGATTTAAATGTTCATATTCCTTAATAAATTCTACATAAGCACCTTTTACGGTAGGCTGCTTCTTAAACCGTCTCTCCAAATTCATTAAACGAGATTTAGACTTCATATACGAATCTCCTAATACAGAAGGAGAAGTGTGGAAAGGCATTTTTACACAAAATCTACCACTTTCAGTTCTATACGTATTTTTTATAAAGTGAGTTTCACAAAATTCTTCTTCAGTACTATACGGTAATTGATCTATACATATTACTTCTTCAACCTTCCAAAATTTCTCCAACTGTTCGCTAACAGTTCTAGCTAAATTACATTTTGCTTCACGATTAGGTATACAAACATCCACAGGACCCGTAACAAGCCAACCTAACTTTGAACTCTGCAATGTGGGAAGACCTTTACCTAATTTTACTTGTTGGCCTGTTACAAGTTCCCAAAACAAATCGGCTCCTATCAAAATATCTACCTCAGAGGGCTCATAAAATCTGCAATCTGCTAAATCTACCAATATGTTACCCGGAATATTTAATTTATTTGCATTTACCTTTACACTGGGCAACATATTAGTTATTTTAGGTAAAATCATACAATTTACTTCTACGGAAAAAATATTACGCAATGAGTTTATTACAAACTTACAACTTTCTGCTAATTGTATCTTTGTATTTCCTATACCATTGATATTAAAGTGATGATCTATCGGTTTGCAAGGTAATCCTAATTTATTACAAAAACTTTCCGTTACTAATGAGATTTGACTACCTGAATCTAACAATACGCGGGCTACATAATATTTATTTTCAACTTCGCTATAAACATTAACGAGCGCGGTTGACAACAAAACATATTGAGTAGCAACGGTAGATAAGGAAACCGGTTCCGCGGACGTAGGCACCGCGGTGGCCGCGGCGGCCGGCAGATTAGTAGGTGTCGCTTCGCATCCATTCTGCGCCACTATTCCGACCGAAGTTGATTGTGCCGCAGCTGTATTGTTGTCCTGTTTGAAATATACCCTTTTGCTACTGTCCTCCGATTGAGGTCTATTTCTATGCAATAATACGCTGTGTTTATATTTACAAATTTTACAACCAAATGATTTGCAATTATATGCTCGATGACCCGGTTTTAAACAGTTAATACATAATTTGTTTTTAGAAACAATCTCGTTTCTTTCTTCTAAACTCATAGAAATAAACTTCGTACATTCAAATAGGCGATGATCTTGTTTACAAACGACACAATTATTAGAACTACGGTTGTTACCAGCTTGAGCGGATGCAACAAAACTAGCTGCCTTCTCACTTTTTCTATTTGATGTACTTGGCCTTGCTGATTCTAGTACATCCGCTCGATCACGTAAGAACTTATAAAACTCATCGAGGGTAGGAACTTCTCCTAACGAACCTTTATGTTCCTCCCACTTTCTACTCGATGTAACATCCAGTTTACTTGCGGTCAAATGGATAATTACAGTATCCCAATATTCTACAGGCTGGCCTAATGTTTGTAAACCTCGCAAATTTTTAGTAACGGTATCGATTAGAAGACGCAACGATTTATCGGACTCTTTGGTTAGACACTCCATATTAAACAATGATTTCATATGATTACTTATAAGAAGGCGTTTATTGTTATATCTTTGACATAATAAATCCCACGCTAAACGATAGTTATCAGAGCTAAACGTTAATGATTTAATAACTAAAGAGGAGCTACCCTCTAATGACGATCGTAAATAATGGAACTTATTTATTGGTTCAATGGAATCATTGTTATGGATTAATGCTTCGTATGTGTCCCTGTACTCTAACCATTGATTGTAGTTTCCGTCAAATGTTGGTAATTTGATTGTGGGTAACTTTATCGATCCAGTAAATGAGCTCGCACTTTCGAAACCACCGGATTGTTTTGTATTGGGATGGGCAAGACTTTTTCTTCTTACATTATATTCGTCTATTTTATCCAAAACACACTGACCCTTAGAAATTAATACATAAAACTGACCTTCAATCTCTGAACGAATCTTCATTTGTTCCACAGGATCTTCCGATTCAATTTCAATTTCGGATTGTAAGTCGTCGAAAGTGGAGAAACACGCTTCTAATTTGGATAATCTTAACCTTAACTCGGAAATTTGCTGATCCGTTAATTTATCTAAAGTTGTAATGTCCTCTAGATAACCTTTAAAAATTGTTAATCTACCTTTTATGTAACTTCTCTTTTTTATTGGATCTGCGATTTTTCTAGAGGCTACAGACATTGTTTACAATACGAAAAATACTACGTTGTGTTATATATAAATGAAAATTACCAGGTTTCTTTATTTGCAACAGGATATCAGAAACTTCTACAATAATTTGCCAAATAATCTGCACACGGGACTAAGAAGTGGGTAGGTAGGAAAAAATATGGAACGGGCTCACCTCGTGGCATTTAGCTAATCCTTGTACTCTCTCTTCCCTTTTTCCTTTAATTCCTTTTTATCTTTGTCCTTTAAATGTCTTCCTTTTTACTTTGCTCAATCTCCGATATCCTGGTCACGGCACCAAAATGTCTAGGCTTAGACTTTATTGTGTGTTGGGTCTTGTTGATGGGAGCTGAAAAGAGAACTCGTAGACTTTTGACTTCATTTATTTCTATCAACTTTCACTTTTTACAAATTTTTGGATTTATTGGATATGCGAAATATACGAGTTATTATACAATGCAATGGGAGTCGACCCAAATGACCGCGGCGCGAGTCCTTTTATATCCACCGGCGGGTGGGTGGGGGGAGAGGTGAGTGCGCCCCGCACCTCGCCGTCCTGCGCGTTAACAATTGGTATTAGGTATAACCGCGTCTATGTAGTGGATTTCCATTTTATAATTGCATTTTTGCTGTTTTGCTCCATGTGATATGGAATTTATGTATCCACATACATCTGACATAATTATCATCTGCATTAAACATAAAAATATAATTTACATTTGCATCATCATTCAGCCGAAACAACATTAATCAGATCAACACAAGTAACCTCTTAGTGTGATTAATAATTGAAATCGTTATAATTATTTACTGATTTGATCACTTCAATGATTGTAATCCATTCACAAATTACATCCACTTTGTCTGAGTGAGTACTATTGTACTCGTCTTGATGAAAATCAAGTATCTAAGAAGCTTCAAAGATTTAAGTCCATTTGTGGCTTCTATTCCTTAAAATAGGTCTTAATGGTATTCAAGGTGAATGGAATGTTCTGAAGCAATAAATTGTTCTGTGACGGCGAGCTAATGGCCGACTATTTTCCATTATGGGATTTAGAAACAATGGTACCAGGGTGACATGTCGTGTTAGAGATCGCGTCTAGCCTACTTCAGAATGCGATACTTGGAAACTGTAAGCACTGTCATCTCCTAACATAAAAGTATCTATAATTCCTTCTAAGCTATGTATAACAATAACTTACAGCTTCAATGTACACCTACGAATCTGGTTTGCTCGTTCTGAACTAAAATCTGTTCAAGCATTACCCCAAGTTTGATCCCTCGTATATCATCAGCTGATGCTATCCGTTTATATTTTCTCAACAAATCTGCATATAAATGGGATGCGAATGGTAGACTGACAGCGGTCTCGGTAATCGCGTCGAGTAACGGACAATAAAGCCCTTCTATTGCAAGGTTAACGAGTTGCTCTTTGTTGGCGAAAATCGATCTAAATATTTGATTGGGGTAGATTGCGATTGGCTGTGGTTTCTAAAATTGGAGACGATCCGTTTATTGTCATTACGATTGGGGAATATTTAGAATTTTGGGGGGTGTTCTTGAAAGCAGTCCAATTAGGAAATAACTTTTTAGAAACCTACGTTCTGTTATGGAACTTTTAATTAGGAAGTTTACAGATATAATTAATGTTTATCCAACCATTCTGTAAAGCAATATTGAGAGTTCATACGTATATGATCATACGTCGTGGGTCCCTTAAGTTGAAATTAGTTTCGGCTCTCGTTTAAGTTTCACTCTGTTGGTTCCAGTCACATAGAGTAGCTAGCAGATAGATAAGTACATAATAAGTTATCCAGAAACATTCTCAACTGACCTTTAAAAGCTTCAACACTCACTTCTTGTCATTCGACTGGTGTCTTGTCACAAAGCTATTGTCAGGCATGCTAAAGTTTACGAAACGCGAAATT
The DNA here is from genome assembly GCA_949774945.1 of Hoplodrina ambigua. Classification (NCBI taxonomy): domain Eukaryota; kingdom Metazoa; phylum Arthropoda; class Insecta; order Lepidoptera; family Noctuidae; genus Hoplodrina; species Hoplodrina ambigua. The sequence continues at coordinate 587,521 of OX458967.1, forward strand.
ACTCTGACAACAATGTTTTGTTTGGACGTGAACAATAACTACACGTGCTCTTGCTCTTCGAAATAAACCTGCCATGATTCTATAGGGTGACTGGTACACAGATGGTAGTGACAGATACTGAAACACGTGACTACTTATGATAACAAAAAACTTTCCCAAAGAAATGATTTTCGACACAAGATCCCAATCACTCCAAAAGCATGCGTTCTATTGGTTAATAGTTAAATAAAAAAAATATGGCAAACGTTAAATACTTTTGTACTTTTGTTAAGAAAAACTTAACGAAGATGAAAGATACATGTTGTTCCCACCATTACTTTCAGTTTTTGCTCTAAGTTATCTATTTAGTTTGATGGACACCATCAAGCATGCCTAGTTAGCGACTATGTGACTCTTTTCAATTAAAGCCATTATCATAACTGACATTATAAGAATACCGATTAGGCACAGCATCTCGTACGTAGTGCTTTTTATTAATCAATCGATCACTTGTTTTATAAAACATAAGTAGGTACTCACTACGTTTTCTTATGCCGTCGTCGTAATGTCAAGAAAATATTTCTAACTACAAAATTTAGTTAAACCTATTTTTACATTCCACCATTACGAAAATAACCAAATGCTTACTAAGATATAACTTTTCAATAATTTTTAACAAGAAATAATTCAAACAAACATTGTTGTGTTTCTAAATCAGTATACCATATTATGTTTCATGAGTTATCTCTCTCCCTCTTCTCTTTCAGTATGGTCCGGCTTCTAGTCCAATTAATCATTTTCAATTGTTTGTTCAACAGATAAGTACGTTGCACTTACGTTGCGAACAGTCGGCCTATTGTTTTCATTGTTATTGTTTGTCTGTTTATCGTGATTATAGTTTGCATAATTTATGTTCGCAGCATTCTTCGCGTTGTACAAATGTTGGATTTCAAATTGGATTGTTGCTGTTTTGTTAGTTGAGATGTTCTGGAACTTTTCATTTGTTATCTTTGTGTTTGTTGGATTTATTTTTAGAACTATTACTGGTGAGTCTTTTTTCGCTTGCATGTCTAATGACAATTCTTTTCTAATTTGTTAAATTAAATCTCATCTTTTAGTCATTATTTTGATCAGTCTATTGCAGCAGGTAACAAAAATATGTATTTCTTCTAATTCATTGATAGGCAAATATTTTATTGTGTCATTTAGAAACTACATTACATGCTAACGTGTTTGGAGCCCCCAATCATTAAAATCTTGGACATTAGTACTGTTTTGTGCCGATGTTTGGATGAATGGATGTTTGTTACTCAATCACGCCAAAACGACTGAACGATCTGAATGAAATTTGGTACAGAGTTAAATTAAAGTGTAGAATAGCACGTAGGCTACTTTATGTACCTGAAAAATGTACGGTCCTCGAAGGAGGAGTATATTAATTTGAAGGCGGGTGAATTCGCGGGCAGAAGCTGGTACAGTTGCATTGCAATTCTCCGTAACGAAGTTCCGTTAGCAGAATTCTGATCGGCATTTGCAGTAATTAAGTTTGCAAGACTGGTTAAGGCTTTAGCAGGAAAAATCGGACTTCATTAACGGGTGTGCTGATAATGTCAGATGTATACAGAATTTTAATATTATAATTTAATTTTCCGTATTTCATAATAAGCTATGGAAAATCAATCTATAATATATTTTATTTAATCTATTCTATGAAAATTAAAATAAATCTACATAGTATTATATATTATTTTATTTCTCCTCGCAGTTGCTCCATGTAAAATACTGGTATTCAGGTGCATCCGGTTAGACTAGAAGCCAACCCCAGCGTAGTTGTTAAAGGCTAGGCAGATGATGATGATTTCTGCTTCGTTAGTCTAGTGGTCGAAAAGCGCGACTACTGAGCAAAATGTGTTAACGTTTCCAATTCAAGGAATCCATGTCATAAAACTAAATAATTTTGCGAGCCCAGGCTTTAGGAGGCCTAATTTGAAAGGTGTCAAATAATCTAATTTGAGTAAAGTATAGCAGCTATTACGTTGAACAATAAAATCTGTAAATAGTCTCCATTGCTTTAACTTTATTTGCAACGTCTTTACGGCGCTCATTCTATTTTATTAGTGTTTGGAAAGTTATAAGTTTATGTCTACAGAGGCCCTAGCGCGAGCGTCCCAATATAGAAGTATTGCATTCGAGTCGACTTTTGAATTCGAAATACGACTATCCTAGGCATAGATATTACTTAATACTTGGAGGAGTCGGTCCTAATCTTGTGTGCGTGATTGTGGATGCACGTACACATTGTTTCTGTGTGCGTGAGATAGCTTGGCCAATACTGAGCACTCTAGAGTTTGCACACATAGAAACAATGTACACATGCCTCGTACACACACAAGAAAGACATACCCGACTTTGTGAGATAAAACAACTTAAAAAAAATGGTTTTATTTAATAAGACAAGCACAATAAGTATCTACGAATTACCATTTAGCTCTTTGATATGAATGAAGCCTCCAAACTAAATAAACATTATGTGCGAAACGGCTATTTGCAATTTAAAAATCAGTTGAATATAAGTTACGTTTATTCCGCGCGCTCACGCTAGCCCCTCTGCTCTGTCTCTCACCTTCACCTGTCAAATTACAGAGCTTCGATACGTTTTTCATGAATACTTACTTATTGATGCATTGATATTCTATTCAAGTTCAGTGACTGTATTTTCGTTTCAATTCCATTGAAAAGAATATGTCTACCAGGTGAGTGTGTAGATATTCAAATGTAGAATTTGAATTTCATATGTAACTAACAATTCCCGCCGGTTATACCCTCGTCCTTACCACGTCTTTGATGCTGCTCTGCGCCAGTGGGTCGTTGCGTAATGATATGTAGCCTACAAACTTTCTCAAAAAACGGACAAAAAAATCATTTCGCGTTCGCGCAAACAAACAAACTCTTCAGCTTTAGAATTATTAAAAGTATCTAGTACCTACGTACGATAACGTAAAAGATTCGGTATGTAAATGTACGATAATCATCTTATCGCTTAGCGAAAGCTCACTCACTCATCACGAAATATCTAAAAACGCTTGACGTAAAAAATATAAAATTAATTTGGCAGATAGGTAGTTTATAGTTAGTAGACGTCCATTAAGAACTGATTTTCCAAAATTCACCCCTTAGGGGGATAAAATGGTGGTCCAAAGTTTGTATGAAGAAACAAGATTCGATAGACATTCCACGCGTACGAAGTCGCGGGTATAAGCGAATGTACAATAATCCTATCCTTCTTATTACTATTATAAACGCGAAAATTTTAGAAGACATTGTATGGATAGCTTAAAAACTTGCTCGTGTATTTCCGACTTCTGGGTAAGTATTAAGAAAACACAGATTACTCACACACCGCTGATCAACAAGTGCTCAAGTATCCAGCACAAAGATAGACAACCATCAACTCATAAAAGCTTAACCCAATCAATTTAACACGCCAATAAAAACTGTATACATTACAATATACACCTGTCTATCGTTTATGACGTTGTAAACAAAATGGCCGCTGCGCTGTTGCCAAACCGTTTGATTGAAGACATGCCAAAGGAAGTCGTTCCAAAGAATTATGACGGCGAGGAGCTAAACGAGATGGATTGTTTTGATTTTCTTGTCTGAAGTTGACAGAGATACGTGCTGTTTGTGCTCTGGAGGTGAGCGTGTTTGTATGTATCTATGAGTTCTTGTTTCTATGGCGTGAGATATGTATCTTTTAAGTAGTTTTTTTGCACCACTTATAGAGGTAAACTAATTTTTGCCTGCGACTTCGGTCGAGTAAATGTCGGTTACCGCTAAAGCAGACATAGTCGCGGAATAAAAGTAGTATATGTCCTTTCTTGGGGTTCAAACTAACCCCGTACCAATTTTTTTCAAAATCGGTTTAGTAGTTTAGTCGTGAAAGCGTAACAGATAGTCAGACAGGCAAACAAAGTTACTTGCGCATTTAAAATATAAGTATGGATTTATGTCAACGCAGAATACAACTGGTGACAGTAAATTAATAATCTATAATAAAATTATACTAATTTTTAAAGCTTTTTTTTTCTGGATTTACCAATCGGATTGTAAAAGTATTTTTGAATATGATAGCCAGATGCATAAGGAATACTTATTATACGGTAGTGTAACATCACACATTGCAACAAGGCAATGCATTTATTGACAAAAAATATACATAAATATATAAAAATTGTGACACAAGTGTCGGATGTTAATGGAAACTTCAGCAGAATGTTGCATAAAGATGGCCGTTTTTGCATAAGTGTGTAACGTTCAGCTTCGAACAAATTCTATTTTACTTAACATACATAACATCACGCCTGTAATCCCCGAAGGGTTAGGCAGAGGTGTACCCATTAGTACACCCACATTTCGCCAGTTATGTTTAAGTCCCATGTAATAGGGGGCGAGCCTATTGCCATCAACCGGGCACAAATCCAGACCCGAGGCTGCTACTGAGAAATTCCTGATGGAAAAACCCAATAACACCTTGCCCGACCTGGGAATCGAACCCAAGACCTCATGCACAGCAGTCGCGCTTGCGACCACTAGACCAACGAGGCAGTCAATGGTCTATTTTACTTTTTTTTTTTTATTTACTTACTAAAGTTGTGTTGGTTCGTATTATCTTAAATTATCTAGACCGCTATATCTCCCACAGGTACATTATGTAACTAAAAAATACTTTAATATTTTACCATTTCCTAAAATAAATTATTTCTCTTATTGTTGTTCTTCGAAAGATTATTTCTGAATAAGGAAACAATATTAATAATAAGCAGAATTGTATGTATAATAAATCACAAACAGATTCAACAAACCGTATTTTACGGTATAATGCGTCCTAATTGGCCACAATTTGTCGCTCGATACCGCATTTCATCAAGCGGAAAATGAAATGGCGTAGGTTGCGTTCATGACAAGTAGGTAGGTTAATATTACCCGGCGTTTTGTTACACAACGAACTGTAGGAAATGATTGACACATAGAGTTTCGTAACATCTTTAAATCTAACTCTAAAAACGTACAAAATCTAGTTGCAACTGGCAGCAATCAATTTCAAATAATGTAAGTAAATTAGCGGCATTATTGAGATTCAGACCGAGATTAGAATGCGATCGTTCCTAAAAGTTAGTAAAACTGTGTCGCAGGTGTAACATTAGAGCAATCACTCGTAACATCACGTGTAACATCAAATGTAACACCAGGTGTAACACTGCTGTTTATACATTTTTTCCTTTAAAAAAAAAAAATGTGTTTATTTCGTTTCCTTTATGACGTTGTATTACTCCTTCTACCACATTTTCCGAGTCTTGAACAAAGACTAAGTGCTCTTTAAATCTTTTTACGAGTAAATCGGGTCAGTAATCGTTTCGATCTCGTTTACTCTTTGAATGTGAACGTTTAATGAGTCAAAGGTCAAAGCTTAATGTCGTGGTTCCCATTTATTCCTGATTATAAAAAAGTATTTCAAGCATCTACTACTGAAAATGGAAGCATAATATTTTATGTTCTGCAGTACTAGATTACTTTGTTTAATAGATAGATAAATAGAAGTATTTGCTAATCTAGCTACGTATGATCTGGTAGGTATTTTCGGAAATCTATACAAATAAAATATTGTAGTGTCTGTTTGTAATGTCAAATTAACTACTTTTTACTAAACGGATGAATGTTTACACGATACTTATACCAAACAACTTTTTTCTGTCCTTTTATTCCGGCTAATCACCGATATGATGTGACCGCAGAAAACCGACATTCGATTCGAAATCGAAAGTATTAGCTAATTGTTAAATATTCACATAATTATGGTAATGATATTAAAGAAAATGTTTAAATAAAACAGTTACATTTAATTGGATAATGAACAACTATTTTCTGAATTTTATTACATATTTAATAAACATTTTTAATAATAGTTTTTTCGTAAGCTCCGGAATTCGGTCTTGTTACAGCGCGGGCTGTGTAATTGAGGAAAAATATTTTATTGAGATAATTCAACATAATATTATTAGTGAACAGGAAGACAATATATTTTTATTTTTATTTTTTTATTTTGTAGTTAGCCCATTATATAGTAAATTATGTACTTCACTAAAAAGAGACTGGTTCCCACGATACAGGGAATCCTAGTGTGGGGACCACGGGATCTGTAATTTTACGCTTAATGCTTTTTTGGTACAAATATTTCTTATTATTTTATTATTTATCATTAAACTAAACTATCCGTGTTTGTTATTTAGTTAGTATACAAGGTGCAGTTTTACATCCTAGTCATAACAAAGAGTTAGTATGCTAGTGATTTTCAACTTGAATCATAAACAAAATTAATACATTTGTTTAAAAGTGGTGATTTTTTAATTCAAACTTTCGCTGGGTTTATACATGCACGCAATGATTTTGTCGCGTGGCGAATGATAGATAGTCTACCATTCTGAAATAATGTCTAACATAAACAATTATTTTTTGATTATCGACCACGTGTCACAAACCTATTCGATTTTATATTTTATATCTTTTATGACAACCTCTTGCAAAGATGAACTGCGCCTTCTTTATTAAGTTGCTCAATATCCATGGTTATAATACCGATATCGAAGTTTAATTTGAATAGAATAATAACTATAGTACTTAGCCCGAGGAGTTCAAGTCCCTATAGTGCCTACTTAAATACAAATAAAGCTACAACGTAACCGAAATTTGATCAAATTTCCGTTAAAGTGGATTTTGGAATTCCGAACAAGCGCCGGAGCATTTAAAATTCAAAAAGGATTAACTGGCGATTCAGTTAAGATGCTCTGATTATTTACAGGAGAGAGAGAGAAATTATGGTTATATGAACTGAAAGAGACTGAATGACTGCCTCGTTGGTCGCAAAGCGCGACTGCTGAGCATGAGGTCTTGGGTTCGATTCCAAGGTCGGGCAGTGTTATTGGATTTTTCCAACAGTAATTCCTCAGTAGCAGCCTCGGAGTCTGGATTTGTTTTCAGTTCATGGCAATTGGCTCGCCCCCTGTTACATGAGACTTAAACATAACTGGCAAAACGTAGGTGTAAATAGGTACACTTCTGCCTAACCTTTCGGGGATTACAGGCGTGATGTTATGAACTGTAAGGGATATAAAGATACAATTTTACTGTTTTATTTAGCAACATTTCAAAACACAGTTCGCGCAGTAACTGAGCGATTGGGCGATTAGTCACGGATTCGATTCCCTCACTGAACAAATATTTGTTCCTACCAATAGTTGTCTTGGGTCTGGCTGTTTGTGTAATGTGAGTTTATATGTTACACTAAACAGCCAATTATAAACGTCTGCCAAGACCGGACACAATGCTTTTTTATCCTTACTTTTAATCTCAGATACCATAAACCTTGAGAATACAAAAGTCTGCCTCTCGAACCATGGAGCACTCAATGGGATTGAAGATATTATAGTTACTGGAATGACAATATTATACGGATTGCTTTTGCGTCGGTCCAGACGGATATTATTGTAACTACAGTTCTCCTTGGCTTACAGAAGATCAATATTACCAATTTAATTATTGATATTTGTGTGCCCCGTTTATATCACTTTTTAATAATGTGCATCACACAGTATTAACTGTTATTTTTGTTGACTTGTTTAATTTGTAAGAATGTCTCTCTAGTTTTTTAAATATTTTATAATAATCTGTGGAAAACGTAGTAGGTAACATATTTATCATAGTTTAGTGTCCGTTTAGCTTTATCATAAACATGTAATATGTTACTGTTTGTTTTTCCGTAAATAAAATAAAATAAAATAAAACGCACAAAATCTACTAGAAATCTCACGCATCACCGAGAATCAATAACAAAAAATATACCGAACATTTGTCCTAATCTGTATATTACTACAATGCTGACTGACTGATCCACTAACACATAGCTTAAGCCACTGAACGGATCGCGCTGTTTGATCGCGCGCCTTATCACGTTATTATGATAAGGCATGCCGTAAGAAAGGATTTTCCTAAATTCACCTAGCAAGTATTATAGATAAAGAGGATGAAATGGAAGAAGTCGCGGCCAAAAGCTAGTTCATAGATAAAGTTCAAAACATTTTTTCCACTTTAAGTACACTTTTTTAACATTTAATTCCATTGAATAGTTTCAACAACGTTTTTTGAACAGCGTTCAAAATTACATGCGGTTCTTGTAATACTATTTATATAAACTAGTTGAACGAAGCATAACCAAGATGCTTCTTCACAATACTATGAATTTTGGTAAACAAGATGTTGCTATTTTGAGTATATATTTGCATAAAATGTCATTCCTTATTTAAACCGACAGCATAACGCCATCTATCGAGCTATGGGAAAACATTTACGACTTAACACTAGTGAAATATCAACGACACTGCAAGTTCATTTAAAGTTCTTTAATAATGTTAGCAAACTACTCGTAGTTGTAAAACTTGTAATTGACCCGAGGTTTTACCTGTTAATTACTCTTGTTGACAAAATGCAGTTCCATTGGCGCATTGCATTTGCAAGCCAACAACTTTAATTAAGTTAAGCAACCGTCACTTTTTCATTCTTGAAACTTAAATGCAACAGCGTGCCTTAAGTTACTGGAAAAACGAATTAAAAAGTATGGCCAAGTATTTTTAAAACGACAACGGTTTTTTTTTCAGACTTTACAGTTGTTAACATGAAAATTAAATACTTTAAAGGTATGATTCCGAACCACGGCAGCAATGTCGCAGTTGCTGCCTAGCTCGGAATGTAATCTCGTATAAGATTATAGATAATGTATGGGGACCAGTAGTGCCGCGACAGCACTGATGCGGCAGCACTGCTGCGGGCAGCGTGGTTCGGAATCACACCTTAAAGCTACTTTTTACTTCTCTAAATTAATAATATTAATTTATCGTTTACTCTTTGTTCTGCGCACTTACCGATTGTTCGAAATTCAATTAACTGTATTCAATTTAGTTTCGAAGTAGTTAGGACCGTTTGTCATTGAATTAATTTATTGAACTCAGGCTGGTTTGAATTTTATCAAGCCTTTTGTAACTTATTGTATATAATGAAAACTAATACCTGTGTGTTGGATCTTAGGAAATGACATGAAAAGCTATACTTATGTTATAATAAAGCTAAAGAGATTTGTTTGTTAGTTTAAATGCACTAATATCTGGAATTGCCAGTCGGATTGGAAATAATCGTTTGTATAATCGTTTGTTTGTTGACGGGCCTGTTGGTCTAGTGGTTAGCGGCCCTGACTGCTAAGCCGGAGGTCGTGGGTTCGATTCCCACCCAGGACAAACTTTGTGTGATGAGCATGATTGTTAGTCCTGTGTCTGGGTGTGACTTATCTATAATATGTATGTATTTATAAATCATATAAGTATGTATATCAGTTGTCTGGTTACCATAACACAAGCTCTGCTTAGCTTGGGATCAGATAGCCGTGTGTGAGTTGTCCCAAGATATTTATTTATTTATTTTTATTTATAATCATATACAAAAAGAATAATCACGGAACAGTAACCAAAAACAACTTAACGCGAGTGAAAAAAACAACACAGGCGAAGTCGCGGTATTAAAAATAAAACCAACCTCATTAAAATTCAGACGACATTCTGAAAACTAAGTTCAGTTACAAAATTGAGAATAAAATCAGACATGAAATTCGCAAATCGGATTCCGTTGTATGGAAACCACTCGATGGACGGTCCGAATGAATAACTGCAGCGCGAGCAGAGTCTGAAATTTTATTTTGAAAGTAAAATGTGTATACTACTTATCTAACCGTATTTACATAATAGATATTTTAAGATATTATATTAACAAATATGATATTAGTTTAAATTATATAAATTATATTACTATTTATTATTTTTTAACAGGGCTGAAGTATTCCATTAGTATTTACGGTTTTCCAATACGAAGTTATATTTTTATTTCACCACATCTTGTACCTATATTTAAAATAAAATAATTTAACTAATTCTTAGAAGAAAATTATACATGTAGATTGCTTTCATTGTTCATGTTAATTATTTAAGTCTTAAAAGCATTATTGAACTTTTGTTGGGGTCGTTACTCTTTTAACTTTTTAAACAAATTGATATCGCCATGATCTTAATGCGTTAGGCACAAACCCCACCTGCTTGTCCTCTAATTGCCTAACTCTAGTTGGGGGGATACATTTTCCTCGTCTTATCTCCCCTGTCAGTCATCATCCAATTTTCCTTCTTAAATGTCATCCCTCACAAAATTCATCCATCTTTTCTCTAGTCTTTTCCTCTTCTTTATAGTGTAAATCACTATTTTAGTCACATATATTTCATCCCTTAAAAACGTTCCGCACGCTTTTTCATTCTTTCAGGGTTCCGTACTCAAAGAGTGTCAGCCTATTACTAAACCTCCGCTGTCCGTTCGTTTGTCTTCCCATCTGTCATTGGGTTGTATCCCATGAACCATAATAGATAGAAAGTCGAAATTTTCACAGGATGTATACATCCACTGTGCAGCAAAGCAGGCTTGGTATCGTAAAAAAGTAAAGAAAACACACAACATAGGTTCCCATACAACAAACGGTTTTTTTTTCTTTTTGAATTTAGTGTTAAATATTATACGGTGATGCGGAACCAACCACGTGCTAGTCCGACTCACACTTGGCCGGTTTTTTAACTGTTGTGGCCCCTGCCACCACTTTTACCGAGTGGTCGTTAACGAATAAACAACCCAAATTCGAAATTCAAACGAAAACAAATATTTATTTGTGGTCTGAAAAGTTTTTAACGAGAACGGGTTTTAGTTGTTTGTAAGTGGGATTTGTAGCAATTTTCAAAACATAATCCTCCTATTTGTGTGCTGAAAGATAATATAATGATGTCCTACAAGCGTTACAACAATTTATTTAAGGATTTCATTAGTTGATACTTTCAAAAAGTAATATAAAACCCTTATGCTTACCACGGAATATAATGGTTTTAATATTATTTTAAAGGAATGTTTTCGAAACTATTATTTGAGCTTAACTTAACGAACTTCAACTAGATTAAATTATTTGTTTTTTGTTTTAGTGACGTTCAAAAGTGCCTATTAATAGTCAAATTGAAATAAATGATTTGAGACTTCGAGAATTTTATTAATCCTAGAATAAACTTAATAAACTGTTTCACTCTTATAGCCGAAAAGGATTAAAAAACCAGTATAAGAGGTCCTTTTGAAAAGTCAGTTTTAAAATAATCTCATTTTGTGCTTTTGCCCCAATCCCTAAAATTTGCAATTCATTCGGTATTCCTTGTTCCGACTTTATCAACGTTGGTTGGACAAATCCAGGTGCTCGACCATAATAATTATTACCAGTATTTTCCGCATGAACAATTCAAGTATGTCATGTATGTTGTAATACTTCCATATAGGTACAAGAAGAGGGTTCTGAATACAAGAATATTCATGTGAAGAATTTATTACACAGTGCATTTTTCAATTCTTATTTCAGTACACATATTGTGAATGAAGCTAAGGTATTTAAGTTGGCTTAAGTGATCCACTCAACAGTAATACGTGGGACATGCGCCCTTTGAGATAGATACCCTACTAGAAAATACCAAATATTTTTTAAAGGTACAGGAATTATGTTAACAATTTAGGTTTTGACAATAGGCTCGTCCCCTATTACATGTGACTTAAACATAACTGGCGAAATGTAGGTGAACTAATATGTACAACTCTGCCTTACCCTTCGGGGATTACAGGCTTGATGTTATGTTTATTTAGAGTTAAATTAAGAAGGTGTAACGTAGGAGAAAAAGAAGCAAAATGCCAATGAGATAAATACATCCTCAAAATATGAGACAGCATAAAAATATATTTTATTTATTATTTGTAGCTTACCGACGAAATAAATAAACGGGAAGGTTGAACCTCTCATCGTGTTTATTCGGAAATGATTAAAGAGTATAAACACCTCATTTTGTGGATTTTTGTGCGATTCTCTTTTATGTTCTCAGATGAATTTTACGATGCGAAAATATGTTGTGTAGGTCTATCAAATGGATTTTACCGTACTTAAATAAATCCTAAATAATTTTATAATTGATCTCATGTAACAAGACATTTACAAGTTAGTAGGTAATCTCCTTCATTTATTTATACACATATTAGATTTACATTTATAAATTAAATATTTCTTGAAAAAATATGAAAAGTATTTTTAAAGTATTTGTATCCTCGATAATTTCAAGGAGGTGATTATAATAGTGATTCTCACCATAAATCAATAGCAAAAAATGTTTTGTTTTGGTTTTAATTTGGTGTTATATGTGTCAACATAATAATCCCTGAATTCACATCCCACATGTTTACTACCCCGTACAGTCCTCAAGCCGCCGCGAGCCAAGCCCAGATTGATTTGTCTTATTATTATAATTTCGATAACAGATAAATCATAATTCTTACTCTAGCTACGTGTTGTATTCATTTATAATTTAGGCATTGAAGTTGAAAAGCTTTATAAAAGTCTATATTATTAATGACCATCATTAAAATCCATCAAAGTTTCAATAATAAGTAACAAGTATTTTATTTCTACTTTGAAACTTTCTTCAATGTTCTATGATTTTTAGGGAAAAAATACCTTTTTGATTACTAAAAAGTATCCCATCTGTTACTAAGTAAGTGCTTGTTATATAACTTCGGAAGTATGAAAGTGATGAGATGGAAATTCGAAATGATAAAAATACACATTCTTTTATTAAGAAAATTTTGAATGTTTGCTTTCAAATTGACTATGCGTCTATTTGCTTCAAACCACACTCATGAGTCCATCGTGAGTGTGTTTGAAGCGAATATTTCCGTGATTTCCACACTGTTAAATGCGCCCATAAGAATAATGTATCTGTGAGTAATGTTACGTACACACGAAAAATAAAAGTAGTCACTTTTTTTTGTTAGCCTGTTCTGTTCCTCTTCTACTCAAAGGTCTCCCTCCACTCCTCCCAACTATCACGATGCCGTGCATCATCGCTCTGGTTTTGGAGGAATACTTACATCTAGTTCGTTTCGCTATCTCCTGCATGGCCAAATTAGTTTACCAGCAAAAACACTACTAATAGTTTAAATTATTATAGCCTAGCGACCCGCCCCGGCTTCACACGGGTGCAATGTAGATATAGTCTTTTTCCAGCAATAAATATTTTATAGCTTATATTACTCCAGGGTAAAGTAGCGTTCCAGTGGTGAAAGAATTTTTAAAATCGATTCAACAGTTTTTAAGCAAATTCGTAAACATACAAAAATACAAATCTTTCCGCATTATAATATTAGTGTAGATAGATGTATCATGTTTACAAAAACCAGAAGAATTCTCCCAACGGCTATGTGCTAAGTCTTTTTTATACTCTGTATATAGAGACACATTCGAACTACTTCGTAAAACTTAAACTTCGCTTCCTGAGCAAAGCTTGTGCTCGTGTCTAACACTTTAAATCTGTCAATTTTATTCTGCACATAAACATGAAACGAGTTTTAAGTTTCCTTTTAACTTAAATCTTTTCAGCGTTTTCAAAGGTTGTAAATAAAGATTTATATTGGCAGGTTACCTATCTAGTGAAAACAAAGACAAGTCTACTAAAAAACAAAATTGGACTTATTGTTTTTGCAATTTGAAAAACGAAATAAGAAGATAATTTTTTTTAGCTGCGTTTACCGAATTGTTGGTCAAAAATTTGTGTTCCCGTCACTGACATGCTTAAGTGACCGCGTTACCGACATGCTAATGTGACTTTAATTTTTTACTTCTGTCTATGTAGGTAGTCTTCTGACTGCTCATTTTGTTTTTTGCCGATTTTAATGGCGTTTCTGTTTGTTTTTTTTTTTCTTGTCTTAGCGGATACTGTTTAAATTACCTTGAAGCACCTCTCATCTAAAAGCCACTGTTTCACGTTCCGTTGTTCAGTTCATTATAAAAATCCCAACCTTTATGGACCCTACCCTGTTATTACAATGTAAAATATGGAAACATTCTCGCAAATATTTTAATGAAGCAGTGAACATTTTAGTAGGTGCCGTAAAGCTATGTCCACACTAGTGCGCTATCATGTTCATCTTGCCTTTTTGTCTGTCATGAAGCACAATAACGCATGTAATAAGGCATGCCCTAAGACTAGCGCACACTGATCCGTCACCGGTGGGCACAAGTCACAAGCACAGGTGTGGATAATAAGCTGCAAATGTCTTAAGGCGCATTAATCTTAATCTTGCGTTTGATGCGAAATTAATTAAAAGTTGAAGACACAAGACAAACGTGAAAACGCACTGGTGTAGACATAGCTTAAGTGACAAATGAAAAGATTATAAGTGTATTATGTAATATTTTTTTATCATTAATACGAACCAAGATTACATAAAACTCTTACGTAAGGTAAAAATTACAAAAGCCGCTGGAACAATTGGTTCAACCGATCAAATTACAAAACAACAAAAACATAATTTATTGTCCTTGTTCTCCACGCCTGAAAATTTCCCCAAGGCTCAAACTTTATCTTGAAAAAAATTAAGACCAAAGAAATTGTTTGGAATTTCTTTTGTATATCTTGAAGTTTCAACTAATTAATATTGTACTGTGTTGAAGACAATGGATCTGGGTCATAGCCCGATACTGGGTTTCCTTTTCAAACGTTTTGTTTTTTCTTTACAAATTTTTGCTAACAAACTGGGTAGCCCTTTAAAAGTACCTTTTTGCAGGTGAATTATTGCCTTTTCCCGGCCAATGCGCACTCAAAACCAGAAAGAAAAAGCAAGAAAAACAACTATTCTACAGCATATTAAAATAATTCTAAACGACCAGCACAATTTGTTTAACTCCAATACGAAAAAGCCTTCAAACTTCATAATAATATTAAAAAATAATATTTTAATTAAAATAAAAACATCGATATATTTTTGTTCCATTATGACAATTTTGCTTTAATATGACGTGTTGACTGTCTGTATATAGAAATATCTGTAGTAACCTATATTCCGTCAATGGCAACAATCAGTTCAGGTTCGTTAGCAGCGCGTTGCCAATTAGGCAAATGGTTAAAGTCTATAGATACTACGGTTATGATGACCAGGCGAGGTCGTGATTTTGATACCCTAATTGTTATTAACACTTCTAGCACACGTCATATTTAGTTAAGTAGTCAAAGGAAATATTTATTTATTTATTTAAACTTTATGCAACAATAAAGTACAAAGGACTTATTGCCTCCGTTGGTATGTGAATAGGTACTTAATAAAAAAAACTGAGAACAAATAGGTATTTAAAGAAAAAATAATCTGTATATTTTTGCCATTTCCACTTCAATTTACGACGCATACTATCAAAAGCGTTCATAAATAGAACTTTTTTTTTCGAAAGCTGGCTGGTTTGCTTGCTGCTTGAATCGGACGAGTGTTCGAATTGTCGTGCTGGAACGTTTGTTTTTTGTTCTTTTTTATTGAACCCAAATAGCTTTAGGTTTCATTTTAGATTTCTGCCTGCCTGCAGATATGTTTTTGTTCAGTTCTGCAATTAAACGACTTTTTGCAAGAGTTCTGGTTTGTAAAAGGAAAATAAAATTAGTTTATTGAGAAAAAAAATATTTTTTTCAATTTATTCAAAGTCAAAGCATTTTATTTCAATTAGACCATTTACAGCCACTTCTGAATCATCAAAAAGTCGGTCAGTTAGTCAGAAAATTTAAGTTTGTTGCTCGTTTTTAAACATAGATAGATATTCTGAAAAACTGCCAATACAATTAATGTAAAGCGACTGGTCGACTCTTCACATGACCAGAGGGCTGGCCTTTTCTTAGGCCAAAGAATCGCCGTTCATGTTGAATCACGTTGCATGGCAATGCTGTCAGCCTTTTGGGCACTTGCCCCATTGACAGCGGCGCGGACGAATTTTTTGATGCCTTATGAGGTTCCTCCTTTCTGCCCTTTTTTATAAATTGTTCATATTTTACATTTACTTTAAGGTTTTATTCAGGTTTAGGTTAGTTATTGTAGAATGTAGATGGTTTATGTAGAATTAAATCAAAGTTTTTAATTTCAGAAAAAAATAAATAATGTAAAGCAATAATAAACCCATGAAAGAAAACCTATTTATTATTTGTGCGACTTTATTTCTAAACAAATATCCAGTAAACGAACAAGTCTATGCAATATGTCTGTAAAGCTTCAGTGGCACGAACGACAGCGATTTATCTCGAACAAATGTGTGTTGTCACAGTTTACGTAACTCGTGTTTAGTCTGCGTAACGTAACGATTAGTTGCGGGTTCCGTGAGTGAGTTATTACATAATGCTATTGTTATTGTTTATTTACTTTCGTGAATAATGTTTCTCACTTCTTCAATTTAATCATTGGAAAGGGATGGAGAGAGATGGTCTCTTTCAGGTCTGAAAATATTGGAGGAATTTCTACCTAACACTGTATATGAAGATTTTACAGATAAATAAAATTAAAGTGTCTGTTTGTTTTATCAAAATATCAGCTTATTACTGAATGCATATAAAACTATATATTTCCGATATATATCACCAAAAACAAATATCTGCCTGTTTGTTTGTTCCGGCTAATCTCCAAAACGGCTGGACTGATTTTAACGGGACCTTCACTGGCAGATATCTGATCTTATGAGAAGTGGCATATGCATAACATTTTGTTAAAAGATTAAGATTTAGGGTACCACGCAAAAACAAATTTAACCCCGTAGAGACATTCACGCAGACGAAGTCGCGTGTTATAAGTGTTTCGAAGACAAAGATTTAATTATCTGCAGAAAAACTTATTAGTTCACTAAGGCCCACTTGCTCTAGTAATGGTTATCTCATAACCTCAAGCTAGTTGCTAACAAAAGGTTTAACTAATTCTGAATTAAGCTTTTGGCGCTAATGAACCTAAAACCCCGACACCATGTCACGAGCTAATGAGTTCATAACATTTTAATACTATCCTGGTTACATGAGCGAACGGTATTACTAATTAAACGCGATTTGGTACAAGCCATTTAAATAACAAGAATAGGATAACGAGGGCTTATTTAAAGGTTTCTCTACTCACGTGTTATATTATTACAGGGGAGATGATATTCAAGGTTGCGTACATATTGGACGCACGGCTCATTTGTCATGCGAATTCCGGCCTTCCGACTCGTGGTAGCAGGTGCCCTTGGTGTTTATTCGGTAAGAGTCCGAAATAACCCTCCGTTATCCCCAGACGAAAGGCATCCGTGATGATTTCACCATTAGAATAAATAATAAAAATCAGGTGCGGACGTTGCCTGTGTGTGAAGTCAAGATATCATAGAAATTGTTTTACGATATGCAGAATGCATATTGACAGATGGGACAGAGTCGTCACACAGTGGGTCGCCGAGGGAGTCCTAAGAAACGTTGGAGTGATGACTTGGAGACGTATGGAGGATTGGCCAGAAAAGGCAACAGGCAGGGATGAGCGGAAGGCAACGGTCTTGCCTACCAGTGGGTCAATAAACAGATTGACAATACAAAAAAGTTTCCGTTATTCATTATCTTAAATAACTTATATAATTTTTTTGCTCATCTATTCACAGTCGATAAATCAAAACTATCATAAGTAAAGTAACAACCAAAAATGTTTTGTTACATAATATTCTTATACCACCAATAAAAAAGGTAGTATACAAAAGCTTTACTTAGGAGAATACTTAGTACTGTTATCCTCCATGCTGCTTTGTATTCAAGGCACATTAATGTACCTACAGAACAAGTTCTTTTGAAGCGGCAGTAAGTAGTTAGACTAGCTAGGCATCATAAACTTGTAATATGACGTAAGGCAAGCCTTCCCAAACTGGGCAGTCCGTCGCCCGAACAGAGACAGGCGCAAGAGTAAGGGGCGCGTAGTGTTTCCCAGATGTATCTGAAGTCGAAAGAAGAGAAAGGTAGTCGGAAGAACATCGTGAGGTTTTATTCCGACACATCCCTCCGCCCCGAGGCGGAGGCAGTACAAAAGGTGAGGAGAGGAGAGGCGAGGAGTACATGAGGGTTTCCCCACGAAAAAAAGGAGTTCCCAAACTGTGCGTCGCGTCGCGTCGTTGAGCTATGCCGAGTGCGTCGCGCGATGGTAGGCACAAGTCGCATTGATTATGGCAGATACAATCATTATAATGTTATATTTTCTAATAGATAAAGTAGTACAGTAATGATTAAGATCTATAGAGTTTATAAAAATGAATAAGAAATAGATAAAATAATCTTAATGTCTGTTAGCACTCCACACGAAAATAAAAAATAAGAAAAGAAAAGAAAATTAAGAAAAGCATCGCAAAAATAATCACAATATGTAAAGGGTGTCGCAGTATAAAAAAGTTTGAGAACCCCTGACTTAGAACATACCTACCCCTAGCGAGGACACAAACAACACATAAAATTACAAGTTTACTTCATTAGTTGGCGGACTGGATATGAGCTATACTGAGCTAGCTGTGGAAACGACTTCCAATCACTTAATTCCTTCCGGCTTCCCTTCGGAACAAAAGCTACTCAAGCGTCATTTAAAAATGACACAGAACTGTATTCTATCTTATAAATCAAAATAGTGATTCGACAGATATTTTAAATATATCATCAAACAAAAACTTAAATATTTATTTATTTATACTATATGCATCAAACAAATACAAAGGTGGACTTAATGCCTTAGGCATTCAGTCCAGTACATTACAGTACAGACAGACAGACAATACAGTATTCAATTTCATTGTTTTTTTTTTGTTTGGCTATAGAATAGTTACATATAATAACTGTAACTTACTATGTAACTTTTATTTAATATGTATGCAACCAAAAAAATACAAGGGCGGACTTAATGCCTTAGGTATTCTCTGCCAGTTAACTAGACGTGGAGAAGAGATAACATAGCAGGTCTAATGTTGGCTTCAGCTTTCCTATAACGAAAATTTACCCCTAGTAAGTAAAGTAAAATGTATATATTTTTACTTCTATATTCAATACATTTTTATTAGGTAACCCCTAAGAAGTCACTGAATAAAATTAAATTTGAAATCGTCAACCACTATTGTACATCTGCTGCTTTATTGGTACCAATAAAACGTCTAAACCTCACGAATAGTTCAATTCCATACCCCTAGTAAATATAAATAGTTCCGTATAATATTTCCTCTTATGTGGGAATAGATCGCATTCTCAAGCACAAAAGGCGAATTATTTGCTTTGTGCAGATGAAGGCATTTCTCGATTGCTATTGTTTGCGGTATTAGTATTATCTCCTGGCTACGATAGATGCATATTGTATCCAGTTATTGCAATTATTTGTCTACATACGTTTGTTCGCTTCAAAGAATTATGTTAATTGCACTAATTAATCTGCACAAATGAATATTAGAAACTAGCTTCTACTCGCAACTTCGTTTGCGTCCAAGTTGATATATTTTCCCAAGGAAATCGTACATTTTTTCGGCTTATATGATATTCCAGACTATAATCTATTCTTGTGCCAATTTTCATATAGATCTGTTCAGCCGTTCTGGCGTGATGTAGAGTAATAAGTCTTACATCTAATAAATCTTTGCTAACAATTATAATTTTGTTGTTTAGCTCAAAGTGTTAGAAATATTTGATCCTAGGTATAGGTTTCATTTCATACAGAGGAAAAACGACCTTTTGAAAATCCTTGTAAAATATTCTCCTATATCGTGTTAAACTAGGTACTTAAACTTGATTAATATGATTATGTAAACCCACGCGTGTGGTTAGGTTAAGTAATAATTAAATGTAAATTATGTAGGTGGTCTCACATACCTAATTTTATAATTAAGACAAAAAATGTTAGTTTGTCGACACACAGCAACTAGGCTCTAAAAACTGAAAGGATAGCTACATTATGCTAACATTAAGGACATACACACATACATACATACACTTTATAGGGAGCCTTATAGGGTTAACCTGAAGAGATTTTTGTTTATTTGTTTAAACGCGCTTATATATTTTTTTTTAATTGAAAATGCTGTGCCTCTCATTAACGAAACACTAACTAAAGAAATAACTTAACGCGTGTAAAAAAAACACGCAGACGAAGTCTCGTGCAAAATCTAGTATTCTAATAAGACCGATAGTAATATTAATCTGTTAGGTTTATAGATAAGAGTCCTTCCAATGCAAACAATTACCACAAAGAACAACTTCGCCTACACCGTGGTTGATATTACGAAAACAAATTATGTGAGCAAACATATTGAGCTAGAACAAATACCCGGAGTCAATACTAATATTTGTTTTGATCAGATTTATATACGTAGCTCATTTTCTGTGGAGGTCAATGTGGCTATAAAGCCTGCAGGCTCTAGGGCATTGTTTCGGAACAAGATTTTAGCACAAGGTTAGCACTAAATTCCAAATTACCTGTAGGAATCAGTATCTACCCATTAATCTACGTACCTAAGTAATAGCAACGTGTTTCTTTTTACATTTAGTCTGAGCAATTTTATGGCAGTGTTTACTGTGTAATAATACTGGGTGTAAAAAGACACATCACATACTCGTTAACTACGCATACTGGCCATTAAACTATGCAACATTGAGCGGAAATAATAACTGGAAAACATCTTTTTGTGCGAAAATTCACTTATTATAGTCGCATGCAATATAACACACACAAATCATTGTGTTTATTATAGTCGCATGCAATATAACACACACAAATCATTGTGTTTATTATAGTCGCATGCAATATAACACATGCAAATCATTGTGGTTATTGGTGCACATAACAGTACAGGGGTCGTGGGGCTATTTAAAATTGAGTTAATATATTTAACACTTATTTTGTAAATTAACTAAAAGTCAAACGTCGTACTTAACTAAAAGTCAAACGTCGTACTTAACTGAAAGTCAAATTTAACTTGTAAGATTTGATAAATTGAAAGTAAATGAAAGTTTTTTATAAAGTCTTCTATCTGATTTTGAATAATGTTTCCTCAAAGTAATAGTAGATTAGGTACCTCCTACATAACTAATACGCAATTAGTCGGCCCACCTACAATACGACAGAGAGACGATATTTTTAACTTACGTACCTAACCACGAGAATTAATACATACATGACAAGATTTTCTACTAATACACACTGACATTTGCAATTCTCTTTCAGTAACAGATTATAGACGTGGGTGTCGACATATTCTGTGAGAAAAACTGTGCTGCATCATCCTTTGTCGAAAATAGATCGTTAAGATTACTAATTTTAAATTGAGGAGTTATTAGTTTCAGCTTTTTATATCTTTTTTGCAATATTTGGCATTTGGCACCTCTCACGCATTAAAAAACCTCACAATATAGAGTATCCAGAGCAGCATTTCCCGTAGGTTCAACAACTATATTCCCATTATTATTTTTTTTCTTTTTTCTTTCTAAAGTTTATCTTGGACATCACTGGCATCGGTGAAGGAAAACATCGTGAGGAAACCTGGACTTACTGTTCCACTCAAACCGTGTCAGAGGCCCTTGAGGCGGTTTAGAAATTCTGACACTAGGGTATGTAGGGTCGTAAGACCTTACTGCCCACACGATAAGAAGAAGAATTCATCAAAAAAAATATCTCTAATTTGCCTACATTTTGGACACTGTCATTGAGATGTCATTATGACTAGAGTTGGAACGTTTTAGTAACATCCATACTAATATTACAAAATTAAAAAATAAAATTATAAATAAAAAAAATATTTAAAAAAAAGCTTTTATTTAACAAATAAATGCACTAAAAAGAAGAAAATAAGTTTTTGCTACAATAATTTCAGGCTGTATTCGTATGACTATAAATAAAAGCTTTGGCGCTCTTTAATTATTAAATATGAAAAAATGTTTAATCATAATTCTACTTTTCATTCTTTAAGAGCGCCAAAGCTTTTATTTATAGTCATACGAATACAGCCTGAAATTATTGTAGCAAAAACTTATTTTCTTCTTTTTAGTGCATTTATTTGTTAAATAAAAGCTTTTTTTTAAATATTTTTTTTATTTATAATTTTATTTTCTACTTTTTAGTCTTTGAAATCTATATTGATATTGATGTCTTCATTTTTGGTCCCACTTGAGGAGTTCCCTGGTTTGCAGACAACCCTGGATGTGGCATCAATTTCATGGTGAACCCACCAACTGTCTATCATATCCGAACGGGTATGCAAAATTTCAAATCCCTACTGCCGGCCGTTGAGGAGTTCTCTGGTTTCACGTCATGCTTATCATAAACATACTTTGTCATTGAGACTGGACCAGTGTGTAAAATTTCATGTCCCTACTGTTAACCGTTGAGGAGTTCCCTCATCTGGAGCCAATCCTGGCAGCAGCATCACGTCATGCTTATCATAATCATGCATTGTCATCAAAACCAAACGTGTGTGCCAAATTTCAGCTCGATAGCTTTAGTAGAAGTGGATGAAATATTGATTGCAAAATTCCAGGACATACATACAAAGTTACATACATACAGGTGAAGTTAAATAAAAGCTTTTAATAATAATTAATAATAAAAGCAAAAGTAACTCTGTTTGTTTGTGTGTCTGTCTGTAACGCTATCACGACTTAAACACTGAGCCGTTTTACTGTGGTCGCCATTTTTCATTATTAACCATTCGACGAAGTTTCTTTCCTAAACTAAACTATTACCTAAACACACGCAAATTCTTAAAGCAATCCGTTTTAAGACTAAAGTTGACAAATAAATTACCTATATTTTATCTAAAAAGAAAGACGGATAACGTTCACGACAGATTATGTAAATGTGTGACCGAAGAAATTGGGGAAACAGGAAACAAACATATGTTCCGTGTGAGTTGTAAGCCTCCCCCATTAATCCAGGTCGGTACCCGAGTGATTAGGACGGATACACGGATACATGTATCCGGTCCGTCTTTGTGTACAAGCAGCAAAAAGTACGAAACCAGACGGGAGATTAAAACGACGGTTTAGACATTTCTAGATTGGTAACAATGATGTTAATTAAGTTGCGGCACTCAAGATTAGTTCTTATTGCCTGAACAATTGAGTATACTTTAAATAGGTATTTAGTCAAAGTATTTTTCTTATTGACAATTTTTTTCTGCCCTACACATCGTGTTTCTTCTGCATCGTGGGTGCGTTCACAAACAAATTAATTCACATACACAAGCTTAAGCCATACTAATATTTGTGCCGTGCGGAAATCGAACCTATGACACGTAGCACAGCAGCGTAGTATTGGTTAATGATAGAGCTATGTTTGTATAACTCAAACTAATACAAAATATATTTCATACACATCAATACATTTCATGCAGAAAGTCTTCTTCTACTTCTTCTTCTTCTTCTTATGCAGAAAGTCTGACTTCAACCAACTAGAAGTTGCAAATCACGAACCTCGGGAAGTGGAAAGCGACCAACTTTTATATTACATCCACTTAGTATGAGAGTTACAACTTAGAAGATTTTTCCTACTTTAAGTTCCATACAAAATGAGTCTTGGCATATTTATGTATTAAAGTCGATGAAATTTTTAAACTTAGTTTCGCGTCGAATAACGTCACAACTATACTTTATTTAAAATGGATGGGACGACTGAGTAGATACTAACTATAAACCAATATATGTATAGTATAAGGTTCAGTTTAGCATCCTCGTCAATTTCAAGGAGATAACTATACCTACTACATTTTCAACACGAATAAATAATAAAATAACAAGGATTTTGTTTTTAATAGGTAACTTTCGAATTCGAATTTTAATAGCCATCTTGCCGTTGGGTTTATATATTCGCACATGACACCTACAGTGATAACAACAACAAAAAAACAAGTATTTAAATGATTGACAAGGTTTTATTTAAATATTTTTTTCCTATCTATAAAAAAAATATTACTAAACTACTTGTGTATGAAATACGCTGTAGGAAAGTCCTCCTTATTAAGACACTTTAAAGTCCTACGTAGTTAATATTCAGAGCAAGTCTTCAGTCTGAATGCCAACTCGCTTTAAGTTTCATGACTTAATGTTATCCAGTTTTTACATAAAATAAAATCTAGAACAGCGAGCTTTATAAACATTCTTTTTCAGGACCTTGAAACAATAAAAGTTTACAAAATGATGAATTTATTTTAAATTGAAATTGAATCTTGTCGTGTTGTGACAAGTTCAGACATTTTGACAGTGATTTATTTGTTTTGAATTCAAGCTTAATGTACAACCTGCATTCAATATTAGTAGAAGCAATGTAAAATTCAGGCGCTTTGCAGACAGAGCAACTGGCATCTGGCAACTAGCTGTTTACATACATTTCAATTGGACTGCGCACACAGAGCAACTCGAGTTTCGAGTTGCGGCAATCATCAACCGTCAATCAATCAATCAATCAGTCAACAGTATTCAGTTGCTGCAATCGATGACTAAGTTAGTTGCTAAGTTGCCGCAACTAGCAACTTTTATATATTGTACCGGTTTTTAAAGCTGCCGGTTTCCTCAACCGTCAATCGCAACGCTTCGGGCGATTTCACACCCTCCCTCTCCGTGTGCCCGGCAATGCCAGTGTCGCTACGGCAACGACATATGGCAACTCGGCTATGAAAGTTGCTTACAAATTGCCAAAAAGTTGCGGCAACCGGCAACTTTATAGCAGCAATCAACTTTTACAGGAAACTTTTAAAGAGTTGTCAGTTGCCTCAACTTAAGTTGCTCCGTGTGCAAAGCGCCTAAGACACACAAGTTTTTCTACGACGTATAGAATTACTGAAACGTGTGAAATACAGTTTATTGTATATTTATCATTTTTTTAACTTTCCATACGTTCGTTCCTTTGAACATTTGAGTAGTAATTTTTTTATGTGTGCTTTTCTAAACTCACGTGATTATTACCCTCAATAAAGAACCTGTCATAACATTTAAATGCCCAACATTCCATACGATTGCCATGAAAATCATAAACCAATTCACAAGGGCAACAGGAATGTATCATTAAGAGCCGTTAAACTGTTCACTGAGTTTGAACTTGTTTGACCTAGTCAGCAATTACCGATAGTTTTAATAATGACAGGTCGTTAGTTCAGACTTGTGGTTTATCTAGGTAACTTTGAATAAAAATAAAGTTTAAGTGATTACAAATAATTTGTGAAAAGTTACTTGAACATATTGAGATGAATGGCCAGCGAGGGATTTGCGGCTGATACAAGTATGTTTAGGTGGCTAAAGTTACCAATGATAAACTTACTGCTAGTGATTGCTATTTTTAGCAGGCATCTAGTTTATTTTATGAGAATAAATATTTATAAAATAAATTATGATGCTGAATAGATTGTCAATTTCTTTAGAAAAATATAGTTTTTTTATTTAAACTTAATGTAACAAAATACAAAGGCGGATTTAATGACTTAGGCATTCATTTCGTTTTATCTCGGTAATGTCAATATTGAAAGGAAACTAAGTTATCTAATTGAAATATTAGTTATTTTATGACTATAGAAACACAAGTTTAAAAGTAAGCTAATTGGTAGTAAATTAGAAATAGTTATCTCGAAACAAAAAAAAAAAAAGTATATAGTGAAACTTAGTAAAACAAACAAAACTATAAAAATAATTTAATTAAAACGCAAGTTAACAAAAGTTTAAAAATTAAATATCTAAATTAACTTGCATGTAATTATAATATTAAACCTAGATAGACTTGAAAAGTTGAAATAGTATTTTAATTTAATTTAACTTGATATGGTTTACGTTTAAGTTTATAAGTTAATGAGTTATTATATTTTTGTTTAATTCATGTTTGCCTTACTTTTCAGTGGAAAGTTCATACTTTATTCCCAACATCAATTCAGCAACCCGGAAAAGATAATAACACAGTACAATACTCATAATTTATTTTAAAGTGCGATGTATATGATGACTCGCACTTACAAATATTGTAAAACTTCGATTTCAAAATAGTATGTATGGAGATTTTTTTAGCCATTCTTCTTTGTACGAAATTACCTTTCGAAAGCGGCAACTAGATTTAATTCTTTTTTTTAAATATGACGTTCATAAGTTCCTCTGAGACGTTTATAATCCTGAATGAACTCCATATTACCTTTATCATATCTAGTATTGACCAAGTTTAGTATCTTATAACCCAACTAAGTATTCCTAAAACGATGGGCCTTGGTACTTATAAATGTTAGTGATGCCTGCTCACAGTAAAATTTTCAAATATATACGAATTATAAATAATCTTATTTCTGCTAAAACAAGCCAATCCACAATATCTATATTATAATCGTATGCTATTTAAATTAATTATGTAACATCACATTAAAGCAATCACTGTTCAATTTTCATCCCAAATCTATTCTTATAATAAATTAATAATGATTATTGTAATACGTACAATAATCAAAATTATTAATTAATTTCGAAAAATGAGAGACACTTAAAAGTCGGTTGGTCCGTTTTGGCAGAATTAGACCCAAAATACTAGTAAAATTATTAAATAAAAGCACTTGCCTCTTAGTATAATTGCACTTCACTGCCACCACTATGAGAAGAATATTAGCCACCATCGACAGCAGAATAATCGGCACATACAATGTAATAAGCACATTTTCAGGTTGAAAAAATATGTCTAACTCGGAACCGAACTGAAAACTCCCGTTCAATGCACCACTTATGTTCAAACCGTGTAGGGCCCCAAAGTCGTTTAATGTCAAATTAGAATACATTTTGAAAACTAAACAATTTTCTGTAACACTTCACAACAACTTTCTGCAAACATTATAACTGCACTAATTAAACAAACTTTTCATGAACAAAACACACCTTTCAAATACGAACAACTCATCTTTATGGCAAAGAAAAGAGTAACTTCTAAAATAACTCGAAGTAACAACTTTCGTAACTTCAGCACTTCGCGTAATTTTCAGGAGCTTTCAGCGTCGACGTGCAGCATACGGAAGGCTCCGAAGCTCACTGAATTGTAGCCGTGTGAGCGAGAAACATGGCGTGCGAGCGAGACGACTCATTGATAAAAATGTTTGAAAAGTACTACTAGAACTAGTTTCAGAAAATACAAGTACTGAACTTCATTAGTATTGCTCTGAATAGTTACTGTTTACTTTTGCCAAATATTAAACAACTTTCATTTGTTTTTACTATGAATGAACCGTACCTACTATAGTACGAAGTTTGTTGTACTTACTTTAATGCTGAAAGGTCACGGATACAGCTAGCTTTAATCAACATTTAAAGAGAGAGAAAAGAATAAATTATAATTGAAAGAGGTCAGAGTATGGCGCAACTCCTACAGTTACTGGTCGTGGCGACAAAGAGATATCAGGTTCGCTAGGTATTATAAGCTAGACCAAATAGGCAAAAAAAAAATGTAGTTTTCATTCTAATATCAATATCTGCATATAGAGTGAAATAAGCAAAAAAATATTACATTCTTCTTCTTCATCGATGATTTTGGATAATTCTTTACTTAATTTTTTGGTTTTTATTTTTTAAGCACACTGGTGTGCGGTGGCCGCGTTTATCGTGATGTTAGTAGCATTGTCAATGTCCTCTAATGTGCAGGTGTAGGGACACTGGACACTATTATAGTGAGTGGGCCATCGCCTGATCAGGAGCAGCGCGTTCGCAATTGTAACGTAAAAAAAGAACATAATTTCTCTCTATCCATTAATTACTCAAGCCCCACGTAATGAGACACAATTAATTATTCTGTTCTGTCATACTGGTATGACGGCCGGGCCTTGAGCGATTAAACGGTGTAGAAATGTTTCATTTTGAATGTGTCATGCAAGTCATCGTAAATAATGAAGAGAGTACTCAAGAGTACGATAATTTAATAAATTGCAACTGAAATGAGCAGTTGCTGGGTTGATTCATTGCAATTTTCTCTCAGGCTCAATAATTCGAAGTCGTAAATACATATTTATAGCTCAATAATGCGTTGTGATTTATTTTTGTAAGATGATATCATGGTGTGCAATATATTTTGAGGTGTTTTACATCTGGCATTGGCTTCACACAGATTTTTTCAATGAAAACTTTTGGTCACCGAAGATCACTTTCAGATAATCTTAGCTGTCTACAGGGCAATACTAAGAAATCCACCATTATTCCGCGTTAGCTATTTTGGACTTTAGGGATATACGACGAGGCTTTTAAATTGCTGTTCGTTTTTCAGGGAGAGAAAATTTTCAGCATACGAACAATTTTTAGCGTGAGATCAATTCCAGAATATGAAATATAAAGTCAATTGCTCCATGCAGTCGGTTCGTATTGTAAAAACATCGTGCATAGGTACATGCATCCAATACAGTACAGGGGCCGTGGGCGTTAAAAAAGTTGGAAATTTGAGTATCTCCATAACCAGAAAGTTCTCAGATACGATTCAGAAAAAATGTCTCTGAAATTCAAAGAACATAATTATTGTAACTTCCGACTTCGTTAAATATCTTTTTAAACCCATCACATTGTCTCTTTTTCTAAAATCAAAGGTTGTTAAACCAAAACTCGACCCTTTATGTACTTACAATATTTGCCAAAAATATAACCGCTGTTTTCCTGTTTGATACTTACCGTTAGTTATTAAAGGTCAACCATTACGTAGCAAACTTGTATCACGACAAAAATACGTGGTATTTCAGCCATACAAGTTAACTAAGACAAATTACTTCAAAGGTCCTTAATTTGGGTGTAATAAAGCTATATTTGGGCTCACACCTCCGTACGTTGGTGGCGTGACAGAGAGAAATGTGCTACCTGTGTCATGCGACGCTGTACGTGACGTAAGAGTACTTTAGGAAGCTGCTTTTAACGATCTGAAGCCAAAATGTTATTATATCATAGAAAGAAGGAAAGAAACACGTGTTTTATGTGTGGTACGGTTTAATAAGCTATGCCATTTACAGATAACAATAATTCGGAATCTGCTACATTGCGATTCATTGTTATTTTGTGATCACTTTACAATTTTGAAATCTATTTAGAATGATTAAAAGAATTTATACACTCGAAACATTGTTGCAATGTATATCAAATAGCTTGTTCGACTCACACAAAATCAAAAAATACCAAAAAAACATACATTATTGTGTCTTACAGTTGCGCTAAATATTCCTAGTTAGAAAAATGCCGGACCACTAAAGCCTGACTCCGGTTTATCACACTATGTTAGTTTCAAAGGTGCAATAAAATTGTGTTCTTTAATAAATGATGAGGTGCAAATGTTTTTATAATCACCGCTATAATTTTTATATAGAGGATGGGCTAGATAGAGACTTTACAAAGGGTTTTTTTTGCTGTGGGAACTTCTTACCTGACTTTAAATTAATAATTTTACTTTTCCCGTTGTAAAAAGTGCGAACGGCGAACATCTATAAGAAAACTCACCTCCCTAATCATCAATGATCAATCGAAGTGATTAAAACTTGATTCAAAGGAGAAAAAATTGTTCCAAAATGAAATTCATTCCAAATTTTCAGTCACTCGAAAAGCAACAAAGACGGGGGCATAATGACCGTAAACAAAATTCAAAAGCTTCCACGGATCCTCTGTTTTAAGAAACAAATAATAGTACCTTATTTGGTAAAAATAAAGCTGTAACATAATAAGGCAAAATTATCAATATGTTGGTAATCAAGTGGAAGCAAATTAGAACGAACTTTTGTCAAGTTTTCAATAAAATATAAGTTTTTGTCTCTTTAAAAAAAGCATCATTATAAGATTTAAAATATAGATTAATTAATTGCATTAATTAACGCTTAGTTTAGATTATATTATTATCTACTATCCTATGTAATTATCTTAGAAACCATGTTACCACTACTTGGAAAATAGAATTTATAGTAATTTCATTAATTTGTACAAACCACTATAATTTAAAGCTTATCTCCTCATTAAGAGTTAATGTTAAAAGCGACATCAAAAGCCATTATCTAGGCCTTTGATGACTCTAAAGTCTAAAGGGTTCATGTAGAAATTTACTTTTGTATAAAGAAGAATTTATCTTGATGGCTTTTATACCCGACTAATACAGTCAAATAGATTAACTTATCAGTAAAGTAGTGGTGTCTCGGTGATGACATCCCTGACTTATGAGTTGTGGGTTCTAACCCAGATCGGCATGCACACGGCAAACATTTGTAAAGAAACTGGAATTTCTTAGAATTAACAAGTTTTGATTAGCTTCACCGGTAAATTCTGAAAGATTGTTAGATCTCGTTTACTTTAGGTTTGCTTTATAAACTTTTCCTGTACTTCTATTATTTGAGATTTAGAGCAGTTGCATTGGCATGAATAGGTATCTCTTTCGTTCTTTATGGTAATGGGTGTAAAAAGACTTAACAGCGCCGAAAGTTACATTTTGTTCCCATCATTACGACATTTTTTTTTGTTCTGGATCTTCGTAAACAGAAGTTGGTCGCGTATACAACGTTTTTTTTTCTCTCCAATAAAGACATGTTACACGTCCATCAGTGTGTACATGTCCACCTTAGGCCATCTTATACATCTTGCACGGTAATCTCCTTACCAACACAAAACACAAAATAAAATATTTTCTCATAATATTTACCTAATTTAGATAATTCCCAAGCGCAAATTGAAAACGAATAAAGCAGCTGATTACTCATCGCTTGAAGCGAGGGAATTAAAATTGACGGCTAAATAAATGAGTATACATTCTTTGTATTTGGAGGCCATTGTTTTGGCAATGTTTCAAAAATACGAGTAAAAAATGTACCTAGTAACTAATATGCGAAGAAGATGAATTCAAACTAAGAGCAATCACGGAAAACTTGCACTTTGATTGAAATGGAAGTAGGTAGTGTCAAACCATACATTACAGGTCATTCGGTGCAATGGAAACTGATGTTGGCGCGTTCACAGAGAATGTATATTGAAACAATAATTTATCACTGATACAAGACGGTACCGGAACTGTGACTTCACTGATACTTACGTGCGAATCAAGCTTAATAGATATCCTAAATCATTCCAATTGGGTACTTGACATAACCAATCAATAATTGACAGACCTTTTTTGAGCTGCGGTTCCCCCATAGATTTTGTATGGCAATAATAAATGTATTATTTTTGCCAACAGCTATTCACTTAAAATCTAATTTTACCGTTGAGAATTATTCGAGTTTTAGAGCTAAAATATGATTGTTTATAGAAAAGTTATGTCTTAAAATATGATTTATTAGTAAATAGTGTGAAATACTCATTTTCAATTGGACATTTGGGCAAAGATTGATCCCCTTCCCTTTTCAGCTTTTTTGTATTCGTGTCGTCTTAGCTTAAATTGTATATTCTTTACGGTCACTCTAATTCAGTTACTAACATTAAAAATTTTAAGTTCAAAACTGTTACTAACGAAAATAGATCCTGAAATAAAACGTTTTGATTTTGATTTGAAAACAATTCTTTCAATAAATGGGAATTAAACGAACGTGGATTGCTCGTAGGTACGTCACTTAATTGGCTATCTGTCTCTGCTGCACTCAAGCCTTCCATCTACAATGCATTACTAACTCGGCCGGCCTTTCAATAGAGGGTACAAAGTAGTGTCGTC
Organism: Hoplodrina ambigua; assembly: GCA_949774945.1. Lineage (NCBI taxonomy): Eukaryota > Metazoa > Arthropoda > Insecta > Lepidoptera > Noctuidae > Hoplodrina > Hoplodrina ambigua. The sequence goes on from OX458967.1 coordinate 619,141, forward strand.
ATATTGGCAGGTAGGTAGTGGAGAAGGCTTTGAGGGTAGTTGTTAGAGACTGATTGATTGCCAAAGGCTGGTCGATCTTGATTGGAACATTAGTACCTAAAGTTGCCCATGTCTTCCACAAGTGAGAATAATTAAGTACCTACCTATGTCCGGTCAAAACTGTCATAACATAACATCACGCCTGTAATCTCCGAAGGGTTAGGCAGAGGTATACCCATTAGTACACCCACATTTCACCAGTTATGTTTAAGTCCTATGTAATAGGGGCGAGCCTATTGCCATCAGCCGGGCACAAATCCAGACTCCGAGGCTGCTACTGAGAAATTCCTGATGGAAAAACCCAATAACACTTTGACACTTTTTCAAAACTGTCACTAACATTTATTTTCTAATAACCAGTAGACAGACCGTCAGCACAGTAAATGACCGATGGGTTCGATTCCCAAGTCGGGCATCAAGTGTTAGGGTTTTTCAATTAGGAATTTCTCAGTAACAGTCCGGTGTTTGAATTGCCGTCCCATCGAATTATGGTGAGTGAGGGAAGTGCACTCCGCACTTGTGTTTGTCTGTGTTTACCTTCTTAACAACACAATCTTCTCTCTATCCTCAAACTTAAATTCACATACATACACACATACATAAACTCACGCCTTTTTCCCATGGGGGTAGGCAGAAACTACAGAACGCCACCTGCTACGATCCTTACATACTCCTTTCGCCTCATCTACGTTCACACATCTCGTCATACACGCACGCCGGTTACGAGTACTCCGCACCTGACCTTTAGCTTACTTGCTTGCTTTAGCTTGCTTTTGCTTTACCTTTTTGTGTAGTGTAGTGTAAATTAAATTCATGCTAAAATAAATAAATAGCCGATAATTTTAATAATATTTTAATTTATAACTTATGCAGTGGTTATAACGGACGAAAAGGCTTGAGTTTATTTACTACGGTGTTTTAAAGCCACTTACAAAAATACTTTAAAAAATTCAATACAATCACATACAACGTTATAAATAACAACGTCATTTAGTAACGTTTTATCGCTTTATTCAAACACACACTTAACTCTAAATAAAATAAATGTTTCACAAAAACTTTTAAATTAAGGTACATTACTTGGCAATGCAGACCACAGAAAGGTTATATTCAATAAGCCTGAGCCATGGTCGTGAATATCAACGCAATATACCATTTAAATACATACTTCAGCTAACGGCTTCACGCAAGCTTTAGATGTGAGCAGAATACTTTACTTTAAAGTTTTGTATTGACAAAAGGGTTTATGTAAATAATAATAAAGTTCAAAATGAAGTTTAGAATTTTGCAAGTAATATAAACATAGATGCTATTCCATGGTGAATGTTTTATTTACAGACCGTTTTAATATAGGTTTGGGCTTGAGTCTTTTATTTTTTGCAACTCTAAATGATTTACCATAAAGGCGTTGTTCCACTGCAGTGCACACGGTCCGAGATGTGCACACACACGCTATCTGGGTCCCTGATTCAGATCACGTGTGTCTACTTTTCCACTAAAGTACGTTGAATATTTGTGACCACCCACGGTTGTACAACAGAAGTACAACGACCCACGGTCGACGTTATCGACTAATATTGTGTAGGCAACGACAAATAGACAACCGTTTGTTAGCACTACACTCCTAACGTGCGTAGCCATTCCGTGCAACTCCTTTGCAGCAACAGTGGGCTGCGTGTATAGCGTGCGCGTCGTTGAGATGCGTTGTATCCGAGCAAGCCACGCATGTATCAATGACGTCACTAACCACGTAGTGGGAGGTATTCATGGGCTGTAGTGGACGTGATCTTATTCATTTTCATACGTAGCAAAGTGAAGTCAGCGAGCCCGTGCACCACCGTTTAGGAGATAGCCGAAAAAAAAAGACCGACTATATAGTTAGATTTGATAATTTTATAGTTTTGCCATAACAACAGCCAGACACTATAGGTATTTGCTGAGGATAAAGCATACGAAATATCTAAATTGAAAAACCGTTCAGCACTTTAAATAAAGAAACGCTTTTAAGAAAATTCACACATGATTAGCACAATATGCGAGTAGTCATGTATGAAAAAGGGAACCATTAATGTAAAGAAATAATACCTACCGACAGACATTTTGCTGAACGTCTACTTATTCAAGATGTCACACTTGAATGGAAATGTTTATTAGGTATAGGTATCTATCTCCCTAACTTTTAGCTATATGGTTAGCGCAGTGGCTATGGCTGAGCGATTGGTTACCTTGCGGCATACTTGGGTTGGATTTCCACACGGAACAAATATTAGCATGGACTTCAGTTACTTAGTTGTTCCGGGTATGATTGTTTGTGTTATGAGTTGATAATATAATGTTTGTAAACGCACCCAGGACACAGAAGAAATTCCTGGTGTGGGCCAATTTATAACTATTAAAAAGAAACTATTATTTTTCAAATTATTGAAATGAATGCTAAAGATCCTAAATCTCCTTCTAAATTCTTAGAGGTAAGGTTAAGATTGCGGATAAGATACTGAGTAAGTACCAATATACGAGTAACTTTTTCAATTCCTATGTTTTTTCTAAGTTTATTTTGTAAAAAAAGGCTGAAAATCACCAATCAGTCTTGAGCAATCGTGGTGACCAATGATCTTTCTATCTCTGTATGCGTGAGGCCGTTGCCCTACAGTGAAACAATAATATAAGCAAGAATTAATTATGAAACGTAAAGAAATATTTAACATTTGGTAAAAAGGGTTACTTGGCTCGTTAGGGTTATTTGAACTAGTAGGTAATATTTACCTATAATATTTTCCTGTTCGAATACAAAGAGCTCCAAAATAGAATAATAAGAGGTAAACAAAAGGAAAATGAAAATAATTATTTCCTCCATTATTTTACAATATAATAAAACGTTTAGAACAAATAATTTTATTTCAAAGCATCTTTAAAAAGCAAACAGAAATCGAATTTAATTTAATTATTTTAATTTGAATAAACACTTTTGGTTTCACGAGTGGCTTTGACAAGTCCAGAATAATAATAGCCTCTGTCTCATTCTTAACTATAATAATAAATAGGGACGGAGAGATCTCCGATTTCAAGAGAATTGCGGAACTGGAATTACTAAGCATGGACAACACGAAGAGTTTCAGGTGTTTAATGCATTTTCGTAGTTGGTAAGTGGAAGCGCTAGAACATGCGACATTTTATTTTTTGCAATTTATACGTTTTTTGCAATTTGCAACTCGTTTGTTTGGTAGTAATACAATTGTCGCAACACTGATATAAACGATGACTGATACGTATACCATGTGCTTACACAATAATAATCATTGAACTCATCAACATAACTCTCAAGTCAGTGAAACTCGTAAAATATGTCCCTTCTCATCCGAATGCGCGACGCAAAGGACCAATCAAAAATCTAGATCGGCTTCCCAATTATGTGTCCTGGCTTTTAAAGTCGCTATGTTCCATATTATACAATTTTTCGTAACAGAAGTCTAGACTACTGTACAAATTTGTACTTTTCCTTTATAGTTTTAAATTAAAGTTCATTTTTTACTTAGATTGGTTTACTTTTACGCGGTCGAGTTTTTTTGGTTTCTTTTTAATGAAAACGAGATTTGCGACTAATTATAATTCTTTAAATACTAATGTTACTGTCGGGTGTAATTTTTTATTACCATACAAAACTAAAAAACAAACGTTATAAATGTATTTCGCGGTCTACCCTTGAGCATCCCCCTTAAGACTATGTTGAATTAATTAATGCAGCTGCTATTCGAGTTTCCTTTCAAGTTTTGGTTGTTCTCGTAAATTTCGTTTGTTTAGCGAACTGCGTTTGACTGACTCTAGTCTAAGTCTCTCTGTAGTTTAGATTGGTTTAAATACTTCCGAATTGATTAATTCGAAAGATATGTTTGAGCTGTTTGGGGCTGAAACACTATGTCCATAGGGTCTGAGTGCTCACCTTGTTTTTTAGGGCATCACCAAACGATTGGATGACTCTTCACGTGACAAGGGGGCGGCCTTCTCTTGTGCTAAAAAAACCACCATTATAATGTGGCAATGCTGATAGCCTTGCGGGCCTATTGTTACCCTTGTGGGCCCGTCAATGAGCTCACAAGGCAAGCAGCTTAAGGCGCTAATGTGTGCAGTCCGTTATACAGGCGTACCGCACATTTTCAGTGCCTCAAGCGATTACAATTTATATATTTTAAAAAGATCTTTTTTTAAATACATTTCGTTCGAGTTATTTTTTCTTTTTTAGGTTACGTTTTTATTTAAATTAAAGCTAGATAGTAAATATATTAAATAGTTTAATTAAGAACAACAGAATTGGGACAAAAATTAAGGGGATTTTGAATGGAGTGCTTTTCAAGGTGTAGATTATCTGTTTATAAAGTGTACCGGTTTACTAAAACATAATAAATTACTTGTCCGTTGCGGGAAGACACTATTTCTGACTGACGCTGACAAATGACACGGAAAGACTGAGTATTTGACGCTGTATACATTCTCTTAAATTGTATACAGTGACCCTTATTTTTTGATAAGTAGTTACACATCCTAACTAATATTATAAATGCGAAAGTAAGTTTGTTTGTTACCATTTCACGCCTAAGCCACTGAACCGATCATCCTGAAATTTTGCATATACAATGCCAGGTGTACAGGAACAAACATAAAAAAGGGTACCTTTCATCCCGAAAAAAAGTACTGTTCCTGAGGGAAATTATAATAACCTACTTGGTGATAGATGGCGCCACATGTCTTTCGAAATCATGTTCGAATTTTAGTAAATTTAAGTACCTAATACATTTTGTGTGTTTTGAGTGTCGATGGACTAGCTTCAACTAGGGTGTCATAAAATCAATTATCGGGGTTACTACAACCAATTTACGATTACCCAAGAAAAAAAGTACTAGGGTGTTATAAAAAGGTATATCTCTATGGCAGTAGAAATAAGAAGTTTTAGTCAGAGTGAGATCAACATTCTGGGTTTATCAAAAAAAAGTACTAGGGTGTCAGAAAATGAAGGGTTCACTCAAGCAGAGTGTGTGCAGAGTACAACCCGAATTGATTAGCAAATCCTAAATTAACGTGAGCGAAGCCGTGGGCGAAAGCTAGTTCGATACTTATAATTTCGTGTAAACATATTCTGCATAAAATCAAATATTTATAGAATAATGCCAAGTTCACTCACAAGGTCGAACTTAACTATTAAAAGTTGCTGCTTCAAAAAACCTGAAAGCACTTGAAAGAGTTTTTAAAAAAATGGTAGCCCTTTTCAAACTCTTATACTAAGTTTTTAAACTTGCTATAAACAACATATTGAATATTTGCAACTTGTTTTCAGTACGTGTCACTACTCCGGCCTCCAGTGACCGAAGGCTCGGCGGCGGGCGGTGAAGCTATAGACAAAGTGGAGGGGAAACAGGTTAGTCGCAATTAAGTATACGCTTCTTTTAATCTGGCAACTGTGCGAATGACTGCTGCGCTGTGTGTCGCGGGATCGATATCTGCACGTGACGAATATTTGTTTAGCTTACAGGTAGTTGTTCCGGGTCTTGTTGTTTATGAATGTAAGTTTATGTGGTTGTAAATGCTCTTACAATACAGGACAAAATTAATAATATAAAAAAAGAAAACACATATTTACTCCACTTTTTCTTGGGTCCATGGTTTAATATAAAATTATACTTTGTTAAGATCTTTTGTCAACAGAAAAAAAATCAATTTTCATTATAAAAGGAAATAGAACCAATTCCGCAAAGTGCTTTAAATATTTAAGGAAACAACATACTATAGCAATCTCTTTATTAAACTAGCTGCTCACTTTGTCCGCATAAATGTCTGACGGATATCGCGGAAAAAGTAGAAGGATATACCTTCCTTGGGGTTCAAACTTACCCCGTACCAAATTTCCTTAAAATCGGTTCAGTAATATTAATAAGGATAGTAAGGATTTCAATCACAATCATTTCCAATGCATGAACGTTTCCAATACGATTTCTCCTAATAGTTTCTCAAGCCCCTCTTACTCCAAACTCATTATCAATTGCCAGAAACTTCTAACAATCGGATATAGACCTATCTTAGCTTTAGCCGCTTAGTCGGTCTCCATAATGAGTTTTAGTACCTAATAGAGATACAGTAGCAAATCAGCGTTTAGTATTACGATATAGAGAATAAAAGTATTTTTACACCCGTTAAAACATTATTGTCTTTCAATTTTGCCCGAAGCAATTAATAAATTCAAGATTTTTTTTTTAAACGTTTCCCCTCATTAGAAATTTTTCTTGCACTACGGGTCCGTTTACAAAAATAAACAAACATGCACAAAAAACCATTAATAATAATGAAAACTTAAAAGTAAATAATTTAATAATGTCTATTATTCGTATGTCGTTAAAATTAAAGGACCTATTTATAAGAAAAAACATGCCGGAGATAAATAAAATACCAAAGAGCTTGAAACTTCACTTTATATACATTGTGCTTTATACAAAGTTATCTTAAACTTCGAAATAGCAATTAGATTAATATAAAATTTAATATTTTGTAACTTTTTACAAGACAGTTAATCTGGTAATAGAGAAAATAATTTAATAATAATACATAATTCATAAAAAGCTAAGTACCGACTAAGTAAATAGTTTGACTAGATTAATTACACTTCTAGATTAATTGTGAAATTACACGATGTCTTGCTTGAAGAAAATATTTCCAGCTTTTGTTTTTACAAGGTGTTGTGAGATGTTTTACCTTAGGAGATAGGGACCCAACCGATTGCTTAGTGTAATAAGCGCTAAAGACCTAACTCACCTATTTAGCCTGTAAACAAAATTAATAGAAAGTGGATAGTATAGTAGACAATTAGGTACGTACTACGATGGTTTGAATTACATGGAAAAATTGGCAGCAAATGGTATTGTTTTCAACAGGAGTCATTGTTGAGTAAAGCGACATCTAGTGACCGTATGATGTCAGCTCTTACTTTCGAAAAATACAGTAAACCTGCTTTCTCTCTTTTCAGATCGTGTACTTACATAAGACGCGACATATTCTAGTTATAAGTTACATTATGGTCAATTTTGTAACAATAATTAACACATAAAGCTTTATATAAGTATTTTTACACTTCTTTGGTAGAGTTTAACTTAGCTTAATAATTATTAGTACCAGTATAATTTAATATCTTAAACATTAAATAATTAAAATATTCACAGTGTAACGCCATCTAGTGGCGCTTAAGAATACTAAGTTACTGTGAAAGCGTTTGATTCCAGATTCCGAAGACAGATGGCGCTCTTATTAACTAAACTGTTAAGCAAAACTTTAATTTCACAGAAAAGAGAAGCAACCTTTTCTTTAGCATTGATTTAAGCTCTTAACTTGTACATCGTATATCGTTTTAGTTTTTAAAATAAATGTTTCCTTCTACTACCTTAAAAGATAAGGTATATTAGCCAAATAAATGGAAAGTTCTCCCTTACTGATACCATATATCGCGCTTGGCGCTTATACAAGAATTTTCTATCCTATATTTAATTTTGTTCTCACATTCATGGGTAATATTTATTTAATTCTTAACTCTTAATTAGGTATATAAAAGGCAATAATTTACAAAAACTGAGGTGTCTTTTGGTAGCGGTCCTTCCATCCGTTGTCCCTGAATGACGAGGCCCTATTAGCCCTCCCGTACTGAATGCTAGGGGGTCCACTGGTCCTTCCGATCTGGTTGTTACTGCTCCTGAAGGTAACGGTGGTGCAGGTTCGCATGCTAGACGTGTTGGATTTTTGACGTAAGCCTTGCATCTGAAATGATTTCGGGTAAAGAATAGTGGCATATTAAAATAAATATCAAGAACAGATTCTAACATCATTCAAATCACAATCACTTGACTAGTTCAGGCTAGCTTTTATTCGACTGGGGCACAAAGGGAGATATATGCTATAGAAAATACACAAAAGCAGGTAAACTGATTCTGTACCTTAATCATTCTTGTATTTTTAGGTTTTTCTACACACACACACTAATAACTACAAAACTATTTTAATAATTTAACTAAGTAGGTACACACAAAGTATATTAATTCAAGTTTTCAAGTACCTAGTGCTTAATTTACTTGTATATTACCACATCAAAGTTTACGTAGGCAAATATTATTTAGGCGCTAAAACTACAAGCACTACAAGAAAGTTTTAATTAATTTAGATTGATAACCACTTTAAGAAACACAAGTATGCTCTAAAAGCATTCGCGCAAAATGAAAAGCAATACTTAATAATAAATTAGTAAGGTTACATGTTGCTGACAGATTCAAAAGAAGCTTAATGGTTGAGAGAGAGAGTTTATTCAATTTGATCAATTCACAAGACTCCAATTTACGTCAAGTGTGAATGAAATAACATATCAGCATGTTTTGTCTTTTGCTTTATTAAATTCCCTCTTGCTCAAGTAATTTGAAACGAAATTAAGGAATTATTACACGCCACGGATTTGCAGAAATCCAAAAATTTTACGGAAAGTTAGGTGACAAAATATTGTATTACAGTTAGTTGATCGGTGATTAGTATTGACTTTATCGATGGTTGTCTGTAAACTTACATGGAAATGAGTACTAGAGTGTATGTTACCCGGATCGTGGCAGATGAGCTTGCGCAGAGACCGGCGAAAGTTCCGCGTCATCAGGCAGTACACTATGGGGTTGATCGCCGAGTTTGTGTGGCCTGAATATCAATGAAAGGTTGTTTTAGGTTAATGGTTTACACAGTTTTCTTTCAAAGTCAAAGCATTTATTTCAATTAGACCATTTTCAGGCGCTTTTGAATTGTTAAGAAGTCGGTTACTTAGTCCGAAATATTAAGCTGTGGTTGCTTGTTAGATAAAAAATAAATATGTCTAAATAACGGCTTTTTACTGAATGTATGTTCGCATGGAGGTACCAATATATTTTTTTTTATCTGTTGTCTATTTGTTTCGGCTAATCCCTGAAACAATTAAACCGGTTTGTATGGGACTTTCACTGGCAGACAGCTAATTTTATACAGAATAACTAAGGAGTTATTTAAAAATAGAACTCAGTAGATAATCGACATTTACAAGGACGAACTCGCGGTTATAAGTTAGTCTTGTATTATTAGTTGAACCTGGAAGCTATTTTATTCCTCGAAAAACCGAGAACATGAAAACTTTGGACATAAATTACACTGTAATACACAAAAAGAAATTAATGTCTATAAAATAAAGATACGCAACTTTGCCAGCCTACAATAATTTAATTCTATGAAACAATGTATAAAACCTAATTAAATTGTTTGTTGTTGCCCTGTACCTACTATACCAACATTATTATAAATAATGATATCATGTAAATCCAAAATAATTAGGAGACTTTAATCGCAATTTTAGGCGGAATTGAACGGAATTCTGTTCGTCCTACGGAATTTCGTTAACATTTTATCTACTAATAAGGATTTTTTATGGCTGTTACTGTTTTTGTTGCTACAGAAAAACAAATTTCATTATAAAATTGCCCAATACCACTCTGTCAACAGAGATAGACTGTAAAAATAGGGAAGGAAGGTAGAAATTTGATTTTAAATTTTCTATAGGAATATTTCTATTTTTTTTAAATAAGATATTTCAGCGTAGTAGGTCACAGTTTTAGCTATCTTATATCTAACCTATAATCTAAGTAGTTCGGTTCCAGGTAACCTATTAAAAATATTCTCCTTTTTCTATTAGACAATAGTTATGTAACCCCTAGTTATGTGCCCTTCCTCTTGATATCAGGACAGCCACCAGTCGATATGTTTTCAAGCGGAAGTTGCGGATTTATCTTCAGAACAATTAGCAAGAGTTTTATCATAAATATCCTTTCTATTCTTTTTATAAAATATGTATGTATTTATGAGTATGTATATATGTATTATTGTATATATATTGGCTTTCATATGCCAATATATATATTGGCTTTCGTCTATATATACTTATATATATATACGTATATATATTATATATATATATATATATATATATATATATATATATATATATATATATATATATATATCCTAACTAATATTATAAATGCGAAAGTAAGTTTGTTTGTTTGTTTGCTACCATTTTACGCCTAAGCCACTGAACCGATCATCCTGCCATTTTGCATATACATTGCCAGGTGTACAGGGACAAACATAGGGTACTTTTAATCCCGAAAAAAAGTACTGTTCCCGAGGGAAATCGCAATAACGTCCTTATGACAGTAGATGGCGCCACGTGTCTATCGAATCATGATCAAATTTTAAGTTTAAGCATTCAATACATTTTGAGTCTAGATTGTCGATAGGCCAGTTTCAAGTAAACAACCTAGGAGTACGAAATTTGTTTGCTTAATAATTTTTCATGCCCAAAACCGCTGAAGAGTATCCTGACATTTTGTATAAAGTTGCTTCCAGACGGACGGACTTGCGGTTGCGGCAAACCGCAGGCCGCGGCTCCAACCGCTGCAAAAACACACCACCGCGGTCACAGTGGCGGCCTGAAGTGTCATTAGCGTGGTGTTTGTGCTATAATCGGACGTCAGTCAATATGGCTAACCGTAACGTTGTCTTATTACTCTCATGACTCATTAGTCCTCTCAGAAGATAAGAAAAAATGTAGGAATACCGTTTATTTAAAAACACTTGAGGTGTGAGGTAGAGATCAGCTACAGTAACATGACGCGCCCTTCCACGATTCAAAAAGTTTGAAAGTGTTTGTAATAGTTTTAAAAATACTCACAACGCATGTGTGCGTATTGAGACGGCTCTCGAAACAAAAACAAATCAGCGATTTGTTGTCCGACTAGCGGCGTCAAAAAATACTCATTATTATTAGTATGGCGCTGCACTGACATTCTCTATGAAAATGACAGGTGCGTCTTGCGCGGTCGGCTATTTATGATTAGTTGACAAACAAATATCCTAGCCTGCTACTGAAGACGATTACTAACAACTACATACAAAGTCTTTCATACGAATGTGACGACACACATTGAAATGGTAATATGGAGGGGAGCGTCAAGTTATAGTAGTTTATCTCTACTTATAATATCATTAGCATCGCATATTACTCTTAGGAATAAAGAAGTGTGGGTTAAATTTAAATTATTATTTAAATTAAACAATTTCTATTACAATTTCCTTATTTGGCGTCATTTTACAAAGCAGTACACGCGGCCTGTTGTTAAAATTTGCAACTGACGCGGCCGCCACAACATTTGGCGTTTGTCTGGGACTCACTTTATATACGTTGTCAGGGATACCGAAAAACTGCGTAACTGACAGTGTCATCACTGTGTCGTCACTGACACTGACAGGTGTAAACGCATTCATAGAAGATGCATGGAAGAATAAAGGTGAACTTATAACACGCTCCGTCAGTGAAACATACTCTGCGATTACCCCGCCAATTGTGAATTGATTTGGATGATTCTTTTTTTGTTTATTTTTCCGAATTAGTACATACTGTCATGATCTGATGATGAACTTCGGAGTTATGGAACGGAACTCCTCATAGGATCACAGCAGAACTGTCGTAACAGTAAAATTGCTTTGTTTAATGCGTGTAGTCGATGATTGACTGAAGGAAGAGGTTAGTTCCTAAACTAACCGTGACCTATGTCGATGTATGTAGACAACAGTTTTCCAACGGCAAAGTTGTTTGTCCCTCAGTACTGTTTATTTTTCGTTAGATGTATTTTCGGTGTGTTTTATTGAGGGTAGGTAAGTTACTTTTTTCAATTTTAAAATATCTCGCAGGTCCAACTCAGGCAAAAGCTCATTGCAAGCCCGACCAAAAATTACTGCTCAATCCTCGAAATCTTCCGTTCATACCCCATTAAGAAGGCAAGCACAACCGGGGCGGCTAGCAAATCTGAGAGCTGATGAGACATTTTCTTAAAGCCAGGAAAAACTGGAGAGCCAAGCCGTCCGCCCGCCAAGCTTCTCTGAGAGTGACTGAGACGCCCTTCTAAACGCAATTGCTTTTGGAAGAACAAGCCGAAAGCCAGAGAGCTGTAAGAACAACTGAGACGCCTATTCAAACACAACTTCGTCTCAGAGAACAAGCTCAGCCATTACAGCGACAGAAACTCCAGAACAGTCGCAGGCGAGAAGGACATCTCTTGCAGAAATGACTTTTTTTATGAGTCACAGTCTGTTGGTCCGTAGGTAGTTAATAATTCTGGATCTGGCCGAACAGCAAGCCGAGTACAGCCCGAATTGATTGTCAAATTCTAAACAAACGCGGGCGAAGCCGCGGGTAAAAGCTAGTATATATATATATATATATAATATATGGTATATATGAGTTTATGTACTTGTGTACGATTAAACTTGTTTAGATTTTGTTTTCAATTATTTTAAAATTTCTTATCTGATTATTTCCTCATGTACAATTTTTTGCACCTGCTTTGTTATCTCTTCACCACCTTTGGTTGACTGGTAGAGAATGCCATAGGCATTAAGTCCGCCTTTGTACTTTTTTGTTGCATAAAGTTTAAATAAATAAATAAATATGTAAAATGTTTTTATTACAAAAGTTGTTTTATGAGTTATAGTGAAAAAAAAAATTGTTCGTCAAATAATAGGTACCGAAATTATATAAAAAAAAAACTAATTATTTTATTATTTGGCAAACTACAAAACTGTGTTGTGAGGAATTGACAAAGTTTTTGCCAATCGTCGCTGTGTCAAGTAAAAATTTTCAAATTAATTTTTGGTGCAATGACAGGGCACCGTTTTTGTACAGTATACTTAACACGCTTAGGAATTTAGACTTTACTGTGATGAAAATACGATTTAAAATAAAGAATAGCCAATATCACTTCATACATATTCTAAAACTCAATTAAAACCTCGCCGCTGTACAATAGTCGCATATTCAATATAAAATAAAATGGCAAAGAGCGGAATTGGAATTCATTTAGTACGGAATAGGATTCCTATGGATAGGTCGTCAGATATTCACTACTAGCTATTGCCCGCGACTTCTTCCGCGCAAAAATTTAACAAAATATAGCCTATATTACTCGCAGATAATGTAGCTTTCTAATGGTGAAGAATTTTTAAAATCGGTCCAGTAGGTTTTGAATTTATTCATTACAAACAAACAAAAATGCAAATTTTTCCTCTTTATAATATTAGTGTAGGCATCTAAGTCCATAGTCAATATTCCTGTTAATTCATGCATTTACGTAATCCTGTTTACAGACAATGAGCTGCTTAATTAATGACGTAGGGATTACAATAATCGTAATGGAAAATTGATGTGTATCGTCATCATAACAAACATAGTTTTTAATGGTTATGTGTTACGGGCATGGCGGCTGAAAGCATTGCCATGCTCACTCTAATGTCTCGTTGATGGTGGTACGTGTGTTGAATCTGAATCTCTTACTGATCTACGTCATGTTCGTGAACGGGCGCTGTCAGCTAGTATTGGTCATCTCTTAACTTAAATCTTTATTAATATTTATTTTATTTTGCTCTGCCTAATCCTTTGGGGTATAACAGGCGTGATGAAAATAAATATAAATGTTTATTTTGCTCTTCACTTACATTTTTTTCAGTTAAAGAAGCAACAAGGATATAAAACAAAGATTTTGTAAAAAACAATTGAAAAAACTTTCCGTGGAGTTTCTTGCTTGTTCTTCTTCATAGATAGGTAAATATCTACATTTTAAAAAGAGCAACTATCGCTTTGTTTCTGTTTAACTGACCGACTCCTTGACAATTCAAAAAAGCCTATAAATGGTTTGATTGACATATATAATCATATAATTTTCCTGCGACCTCAATAATTCATATCTGAAATGATATTGAATATGATACGATTGATATCGCTACAACAATATTAACTCAGTGTTGGTCTTAGTCTAGATAAAATCATGATTGAATTCGGTCTAGTAATAACCATAAAGTTAAATTGCATGTTTGAGCTTCTGAAATCTGTTAAACGATTTTCAGTGTTCTGATTGAAAACTAATACTATCGTGGTTAGACTAACTGACGAGATAATGGCAGAAATTAAACAATTAACATAATGAAAGTACCTACTAAGTGAATAAACGTTATTTTGGAGATTGATATGTTATTAAGACTAGCTACTCCCTGCGAATTCGTACTCGTTTTTATCACTCGTGTTAAGTTACGTCTTTGATAACTGCTCCGCCCCCGTAGGTCGTAGCGTGATGTTATATAGCTTCTTCTATTCCTTACGAATCTGGCTATCACATACAAAATGATTTTTTCTGACTTGTAGTTTCAGAGATAAACGCAACAGTAATACACATTGTGAAAATGCAAAAATGGATACAAGCCGCTTCGAACCGGTCCTATTGGAAATCTGTAGGGGAGGCCATGTTCAGCAGTGGACGTCCTACAGCTGATATGGTGATGATAACATAACATCACGCCTGTAATTCACGAAGGGTTAGGCAGAGGGAGGGGGGGGGGTTATGGTGATGATGATTATGAAAATGTCTCTCTCCATATTACAGTTCATTCGATACAGTTAGACAGCGTAGTAATAGGATCCTATTATTCGGAACCCTAAAAAAATGTAATACTAACCCAGTAGCAACGTGTAGGGTAACATAGCAGACACAGACTCCACGTTGACAGCATTCACGTCTATCAGCAGCTGCAGAATGTTGTACGGCAGCCAGCACAGCGCAAACAGCACTGCGAGGAGCAGCAGGATCCACGCCACTCGCTTCCTCTCTCGAACAATCCTCAGGCGCTGAAATGGTATTAAAAAGGCTCTTTCATCTTTGTGTAAACATTCGCAGTGTCCCGGCGAGCTAATAATAGTGGCTGACAAAAAGAGGTTCTTAAATATAGCTATATTAAAACAACGCAAAATATTTTGTTAGGACCAATGTATGGGGTGGTTTGAAAGAAAACAATCCAGCTAATTAATTAAGGTTACAGTAATTTTGATTATGGAACACGTAAAAGAAGGAACTAGAAAATAAAACATTTAGTAGGTAACATTAATTTAAAAAAATGAAAACTTTGCACACTAGCGAATATAGCTGTACCCTGGGTGCGTTTAAAAATATTATAAATTCACAATCAACTAAGTATCTTTAGGTCATACAAATATTGGTCACGTGCGGGAATCGAACCCACGAAACGCAGCGTAGCAGTCAATAGCTCAGTCACTACTCCACTAATCGAATTTGATAACTTTCAATGATTCCTGGATAATCTTTATTGATTTCCGTATCTCAAAGTACCTACATTGCACGTTGTTGTTATGTTGTAACTAACGCTCCTAGTTATTTGCGGTTTTCAAGAAAATCTCAAAGCAAAATAGAATACACAACGAATATTGATTTAACTGCGCTAAGCAATTAATTTTCACTTCATTTAATATTAATAATATACCCTTTTGTGCGGTTTCATATAATTATGAAACCTCTGTTGTATTACTGTTTGATTAAGAACTTCTATCGAATAATCGTCATTTCAGCCAAACGACGACCACTGCTAAATCTCTCCCTAACTACCCCTAAAGATAGCTACAATCACCGGTCTTGCGCTGTCCGCATCTAGCATTATATGATATTGATAATATTACCATAAATCGAATAGTTTGTAATAATATAAAGTACTTTTAATGACGCTGCAGGTACATAGGTATTTTGCCAGCCAGGGTTGCGGATATTCGAAAGAGTTACCCCGGCCTTGGAACGCAAAAGACATTAGGAGTAACACGGACGGCTTTTAGTCGATAAAAGTCTAACACTCCTTTCCGCTCCGCCCAGAGCGGAATAAGTCATTATTTTGATGATTTACTACTCTAAAAAAAGGTAGTTATGTATTTGTGCTGCTTTCCAAGGATAACACAAGTAACATAATACTCGTAAACTGCAGCCAGAACCTAGCTAGGTAAAGGTACTTCACAGTGAACAAAACTAAACCTAATACTAGACCACACCCCTCGTCTTTTAGCTGTCATATCGAGATCATTTACATAAAACCGGTTCTATAAATCATCAAATCCGAATATCTACCCAACCAAAGCAAACTAGAACAGCCGGGAAACAGCAAGCTTTTATGTACATTTAAATCAATATTAACAAGACATTACAGCTGTTTAACGTTTAATGTTCGACACTAGGTATGCAAATTTAAAAATTTGATTTACGCGAGTAACCCAGACTGTAAGCGAAGGAAATCCGAAACAAAGAATTTTATGGGTTATAAAAGTCTACGTGAAGTTTTTTGGAGATCCGTACAGACGTTAGGAAAATCGCTTCGAAGCTGACTCGTGTTTACTGTATCGATGATTAGGAAGACTACAGTAAGAACTAACTATTAGAGCTCTATAATTAAATAAAATATTTTCTCAGTGCTATGTGTCACATTATTATTTCTATGAAATAAAATCTTGTCACCCGTATGTAATAGAGAGAGTCAGAGAGAAAGAGAGGGAAGATCGCCTGCCAGTCAAGTCCTCCCGCCGGACGCGATAAGGAACGTTCCATAAAAATATATATTGTTATCAAGTAATATTAATTCCTTACATTGTCATGTCAAGACGAAATTATAAAAGTTAATGAGATAACTTGTAACAAGGATTTGTACAAATTAGAAGAATTTGCTTTGCAAAAAGCAGAAAATATAGGTAGTCTGTATCCTAACTAATATTATAAATGTGAAAGTAAGTTTGTTTGTTTGTTTGCTACCATTTTACGCCTAAACCACTGAACCGATCATCCTGAAATTTTGCATATACGTTGCCAGGTGTACAGGGACGAACATAGGGTACCTTTACTCCCGAAAAAAAGTACTGTTCCCGAGGGAAATCACAAAAACGTCCTTATGACAGTAGATGGCGCCACGTGTCTATCGGATCATGATTAAATTTTAAGTTTAAGCAAGTAATACATTATGAGTCTAGACTGTCGATAGACCAGTTCAAGTAAACAACCTAGGAGTACGAAAGTTGTTTGCTTAATAATTTTTCATGCCCAAAACCGCTGAAGAGTATCCTGACATTTTGCATAAAGTGGCTTCCAGACGGACGGACTTGCGGTTACGGCAAACCGCAGGCCGCGGCTCCTAACGCTCCAAAAACACACCACCGCGGTCACAGTGGCGGCCTGAAGTGTCATTAGCGTGGTGATTGTGCTACAATCGGACAATCGGACGTCACAATCGGACGTCAGTCAATATGGCTAACCGTAACGTTGTCTTATTACTCTCATGACTCATTAGTCCTCTCAGAAGATAAGAAAAAAGGTAGGAAAACCGTTTATTTAAATACTTGAGGTGTGAGGTAGAGATAAACTACAGTAACATGACGCGCCCTTCCACAATTCAAAATGTTTGAAAGTGTTTTTAATAGTATTAAAAATACTCACAACGCATGTGTGCGTATTGAGACGGCTCTCGAGCGATTTGTTGTCCGACTAGCGGCGTCAAAAATTACTCATTATTATTAGTATGGCGCTGCACTGAAATTCTCTATGAAAATGAGAGGTACGTCGTCTTGCGCGGTCGGCTATTTATGATTAGTTGACAAAAAATATCCTAGCCTGCTACTGAAGACGATTACTCACAAAGTCTTTCATACGAATGTGACTACATACATTGAAATGGTAATATGGAGGGAAGCGTCAAGGTATAATAGTTTATCTCTACCTATATTATCATTAGCATCGCATATTACTCTTAGGAATAGAGAAGTGTGAGTTAAATTTAAATTATTATTTAAATTCAACTATTTCTATTACAATTTCCATATTTGGCGTCATTTTACAAAGCAGTACACGCGGCCGGTTGTTAAAATTTGCAATTGACGCGGCCGCCACAACATTTCGCGTTTGTCTGTGACCCACTTTATATACGTTGTCAAGGATACTGAAAAACTGCGTAACTGACACTGTCATCACTGACATTGACAGGTGTTAACGCATTCATAGAGGATGCATGGAAGAATAAAGGTGAACCTACGCTCTGTCAATGAAGCATACTCTGCGATTACTCCGCTAATTATAAATTGATTTGGATGATTCTTTTTTTGTTTATTTTTTCGAATTGGTCCCAAATAAATACTGTCATGATCTGATGATAAACTTTGGAGATATGGAAAGGAAACTCCTCATAAGATCACAGCGCAGAACTGTCTTAACAGTAAAATTGCTTTGTTTAATGCGTGTAGCCGATGATTGACTGAAGGAAGAGGTTAGTTGCTAAACTAACCGTGACCTATGTCGATGTATGTAGACAACAGTTTTTCAACGGCAAAGTTAAGTTTGTCCCTCAGTACTGTTTATTTTTTCTTTAGAGGTATTTCCGGTGTGTTTTAATGAGGGTAGGTAGGTTACGTTTTTCAATTTTAGAGTATCTCGCAGGTCCAACACACGAGCAAAAATTACTGCTCAATCCTCGGAATCTTCCGTTCATGCCGCATTAAGAAGGCAAGCACAACCGGAGCGACAAGTAAATTTGAGAGCTGATGAGACATTTTCTTAAAGCCAGGAAAGACTAGAGAGCCAAGCCGTTCGACCTCCAAGCTTCTCAGAGAGTGACTGAAACGCCCTTTTAAACGCAATTGCTTTTGGAGGAACAAGCCGAAAGCCAGAGAGCTGTAAGAGCAACTGAGACGCCTTTTCAATCAAACACAACTTCGTCTCAGAGAACAAGCTCAGCCATTACAGCGACAGAAACTCTAAAATAGTCGCAGGTGAGAAGGACCTCTCTTGCAGAAATGCAAACTGAACGCCGACGGACTTTTATGAGTCACATTCTGTTGGTCTGTAGGTATTTAATAATTCTGGATCTGGCCGAACAACAAGCCGAGTACCACCCGAATTGATTGTCAAATTCTAAACAAACGCGGGCGAAGCCGCGGGTAAAAGCTAGTATAAGTATATTATTATGTAGATACTCATCTTGGGTAGTTGTCTATGCCACATTATCATTAAAGTAAATCACATATACACATAAACTCATGCCTTTTCCCAATGGGGGTAGGCAGAAACCACAGAACGCTACCTGCTGCGATCCTTACATACTTCCTTACGCCTCATCCGAGTTCATGCATCTCGTCATAAAAGCACGCCGGTTACGAGTACTGCGCACCTGACCTTTCTGAAGGACCTCACCAATAAGGTCAGTGTAGGTCTACTAGGGCGACCCCTCCCTGCGGTGCCACTCACCTCTACCAAAAGTAAATCAATCAATAAAATTCAGGATATTTGCTGTGGCATATTTCACACCCAGTATAAATTCCAGGATTAACTTTACGACCAATGAACGGCTCCTTATGGCTAACACTATAATTAAAAGATTAAACTACCAGTGTCTACGGAACGTTTACTATAAAGACCAGTCTCGTTCTTGACTACATTCTACCTGTTGCCTTGCCCAGGGTCAACATTAACGGGCAACAATAATGCCGACATAAACCTGTTGAATAAAGGATATCTTTTAATTTACCGACGTTATGGGCCATCTTGTGTTTATGTCTAGCAACACATCCAACTGTAATTTCTCTTTTATTCGTGAAAGATGGTTTTAAGGCGGTTTTATTGGTTTATCGGACAAAAGAGTCTTTGATGTTGATGAGATTTATTTTGTAGGTATTCTGTGTGAAACTAAGTGTGTTAAGGATTTTGAATATGTTGTTGTGAGTAGTAGTTTAGACTTGTAAAAGTAATAGGATTTGCATTTTCTGAAACCTTTTTTTTTCAAAGAACAGGTACGGGTGGCGCCACTGGGCTGCGTGCCGCGGGTTCTAGTTTCGTGTGGAACAAATATGTACGAGTATTATGGCCTGCAGACAGTTGTTCCGGGTCTGGCTGTTTGTGTATGGAAGTTCATATATTTGTAAACGCACCTTTAAAAATGTTGCCCCACACAAGGAATCGCTACTGTATAGAAAATCCTTGTGCCCTGATTCTCAGTTCTTTCCCGCTGAAGGAACTGAGAATCAGGGCACAAGTATATAGTATAGTTTTTTTTTTTTTGTTACAAATAAGTTAATCCGAACTGGGCCAACCTTTTATTCAGATACAAACTGCTGACTTTGAGCATTAAGTTCCTTATCCTACTATTATACTCCTACTATTATTATTATCTTGTGAGAAAGGATGAATGAATGTAATTCTTTCGGTCTTAAACGGCTGAAAGAAATTGGCTGTTTACACACACAACTAATACACGTATCTAAAGATATTGATCTAACTATCATAGAATACATTTTATCTCGCTTTTATGGTCGCGTGGGATGATTTAGGATTTAGGCGCTTTGCACACGGAGCAACTTAAGTTGAGACAACTATCAACTCTTTTAAAGTTTCCTGTAAAAGTTGATAATTGCTATAACGTTTACGGTTGCCGCAACTTTATGGCAGAGTTTCTGTGAGCAACTTTCATAGCCGAGTTGCTCAATCTTCGCAGCGATCAGCGTTAATGGTATAATATTTAACAGTTGCTAGTTGCAATTAGGAACTAACTCAGTCATCGATTACCGCATCTCGAAACTCGAGTTGCTATGTGTACGCAGTCCAATTGAAATATATGTAAACAGCTAGTTGGCAGTTGCTGCAATTGTCGCTCTGTGTGCTGTGGGCAAGGCTTAATTCTGAAGTATACGCAGAGAAAGTCACGGGCAGAAGCTAGTTCAATTATAAATTAAATGTATTACTATACAATAATGTAGAAACAAACAAGCGTTTTATACTTCCTGTCGTACAGTTGATGACTTTGTCATAAAATGTTTAGTATCTCGAAAACATTTATTGTTCAACATTTTGTTTGATCGTTAGGTTTTAATGTTTTTGTATTGTTTAAATTGATTTGTTTATTGTAATAGGTAGAAGTCACTATTTTTGTGTTACTACTATCTTTTGACTGCCTCGATGGTCTAGTGGTCGCAAGCGCGACTGCTGTGCATGAGGTCTTTGGTTCGATTCCCAAGTCGGGCAAAGTGTTATTGGGTTTTTCCATCAGGAATTTCTCAGTAGCAGCCTCGGAGTCTGGATTTGTGCCCGGTTGATGTCAATAGGCTCGCCCCCTTTTACATGGGACTTAAAACATAACTGGTGAAATGTGGGTGTACTAATGGTTACACCTCTGCCTAACCCTTCGGGGATTACAGGCGTGATGTTATGTTATGTACTATCTTTTACTCGTGGCTTCACCAGAAGCTTCGAAATTCCTGATTGCTACTGAGAAGTTCTAAATAGAAAACTCCAATAACAATTTTTACCCGACCTAGGGATCAAACCTAGAACTCCACGTTCAGTTGAAGCACTTGCGTACACGACACCAACAGGATAACAAACGTAAACATCGCGGCAAACTTTTACATTCTTACAATACTACATAACATAACATCACGCCTGAAATCCCCGAAGGGTAAGACAGAGATGTACCCATTAGTACATCCACATTTCGCCAGTTATGTTTTTAGTCCCATATAATAGGGGGCGAGCCTATTGCTATCAACCGGGCACAAATCCAGACTCCGAGGCTGCTACTGAGAAATTCCTGATGGAAAAACCCAATAACACTATGCCCGACCTGGGAATCGAACCCAAGACCTCATGCACAGCAGTCGCGCTTGCGACCACTATACCAACGAAGCAGTCATTACTACATACATACGACACAATACAATGCAATACTACATAGATAGTATTTTGATATTTCCGTCGCTCAACAACCTTCAAAAGTAATTCTTTAGTTAGACTATTTGACTCTTTTATCCTACTTTACTTATATTATTGTCTGTCGTCTTAACTTATCTTATTTTCCACGAAAGAGGAAAATTATAATCAAATCTGTATTACAGCGAGAAGTCCATTAGGTAACAAACTTTTAACTTCCATTAGCATAGCGTTATTAATTTCTTGTCTAATACAATTAAGTACTGAGTACCAACATCTGCTTAATTATATAATTATAATTTGTGGAAAGCTTTGAGTTAATTCAGCAAAACTTGCGCGTCTGTAACGTTATTTACTAGCTTTTGCCTGAGACTTCGTCCGTATAAATGTCGGTAAATGCGGTCACAGACGAAGTCGCGAAATGAAAAATAGCCTATGTTCTTCCTTGGGGTTCAAACTTACCCCGCACCAAATGTCATCAAAATCGATTCAGTGGTTTAGTCGTGAAAGCGTAACAGACTGCAAGACAGACAGAGTTACTTTAAAATTGACAGACAGATATATTTTATCTCCCTTAAATATACCTGTTATAATTTGTACTTAGTTTGTACCTATACAACTCACTTTATTTATATTAATTAAGTTTTTGTTTACAACCTTTGAATCTATTGACGTCTTTCATCATCAAAAAGCTTTTAGTTTCTTGTTTAGATAACGTCATCCAATGAAATAGCCAATAAGGACCAAAAAAATCTACAAACATTCCTAGCACTGAGAAAATATATTACTAGGATTTATTCAAATCCTCAGTTATGGAGAAAGGGGCGTATTAAACGAGTAAACATGTTGTACAAATAAGTGATATTGTTTTATGAGTCCCATTCTGATGTTTGTGAACAAATGTTTACGCGGGAAACCTAAGATGGCGATGATATTAAATAATTTCTTGTTCTTTTATGTCCTTGTAGATAGCGGAGGGATGTATTCAAGTTATTACAATTAATGAGGATCTCGAGGGATTTGTGTCAAATCGTCTTTGAATAAATTAAATATTAAGCCGGGATTTCGTAATTTGGTTGGAATTGATTCTGTGACAGTGAGGACCAATCATTTTTGGTCCTGGCATACGTGGGAGGATTGATTTCTTTTTAAAAATAAAGAAATATTTTCTTAAGTAAAATTGTTATCTCCAGTATTTAGACCACCTCCAGATGTGGTTTAAAAATCCCAACCTGTATAATGAAAAAATGTTTTATCAAATCGGATGAGTACTTCCTACTTCCTGAGATTAGCGCGTCAATCAAACAAACTCTTTAGCTTTATACTATGAAAGTATTAATGTTATATTTACCTGTTGACTATTTGCGCTGCCTTCGGTCTGGTCAAATGGTGGAAGCACGGAGCACAGCCGCCGCCCCATGAGAGAGTATGATACCACCACTATGCAGCCTGGAAAGTAACATTCATAGTTAGAATTTTAAACTGCTATAACAGTAAAGTGTTTTTATACGTGACTTGGAAAAGGGTGTAATCCTACTTATGACTCTATGTTATTATAAACGCGAATGTTTACCTATGACGATGGATGGATGGATGTTTGATCCTTTTACACGCTTTGGCGGCGGATCGGAATTTGCCAGGGCTAACATTTTTTGTTGTTTAGGTTAGACAAATCTTCACTAGTCTAGAATCATGGACTGATGGCATTCATTGTAAAAGTTTACGTCACGATGTCTCTTGAACACGTTAAAAATATTCATTATTGATTAATTGGTTAGTGATTTATTTGATTAAAATATCAAGAGGCTTAAAATATATGTTAATATACGCCTGGGCCTGGCCTGGCTTTTTTTTGGTCTCGTGGGATAATTTAGGACTTTTGCTTAATTTTGAAGTCTACGCACACGAAGTCGTTGTTAAAGCTAATATTGAGTATTGTATAAACTAAACAAATCCCATTTATTCGAAAAAAAAACATTCTGAAAACAGCAATGATATTATCGTATGTACCCTGTACGAACATTTGGATCAATTTATAGTAGGTAATAAATAGCAAACGACGTGAACGAACATAATTGAAAGAAATAAATTTCTTTGACTACATTAACGAGGCTAATGTTTCCAATATTATTAACTCTCTAAGGATCCGAAAAATGTGTAATGAATTTGATAAATTATATATAATGTATGTAAGTAGTATATGACAGAAAATGAACAGGGCAATAACCCCCACATAATATATAGAAAATTAACAATCATTGTTCGCATATAATATATTGAATGGCCAAAGTACCTATGGGTGCGTTGACCATTTCAATGTCTTTACGTAAAGACGTCTTTGTTTAACTTAAGTTAAAATAAATATACTCGTACGTAAAATTGGTTTATGTCAAATTTCAAACAACGCATCGTCAGCGTTACCTATCAGATTTTGTATACGCGTTATTTCGTAAGACTAATAATAAATATAGAAATAAGTTAAAAGCAAAGCCTTTTTTTTCTTTTAGAAGCGCCTACAATGCGGAATGTCATTGAACTTGTGAGACCTTTTTAAATGATGACATTACAAAAGGTTTCCAATTTTTGTGTATACTGCAAAAAAATGAGTTTAAAATGTTTAGCAAAATTATTTAGTGAAACTTAATAATAATAAAACACCATATTTATTATGATTACGATCCTGAATAATTTCACTCTCCACAGCTAATTATGTATTAAACAAAGCTTGATCTTATTATATGTGTCCCCATAAGATCTTTGTATCAACTAGTAATGACTATGCAGGGATCTAGGAAGCTTTATTAAATACCACAGCAATTGACCCACGTCAGAAGAAAAGAAAACTCGGGTGTCAGGACCATAAGCTGGAGCTAAGGACCAGTAATTGAATTTTCCTCCTGGTGAGGCAAGCTTTCGTAAAAAATATCTTTGGCATCAATGAGTAATCAATTATATTTTAATTAAAAGGGGTTAGTAATAATAATAACGACTCTTAAAAGGAACTTAATTTAAAGTCGCATTAAAGTGTCATGCCGTCACTGTCACATTAAAGAGATGGGAAAACTTTTCAGAACTTCTCAAAGTTAAAAATTGATTTAAATTTCGGGGTACGTATCCTATAGTTTATTAAGGTTCATTTTGCATTATCAATGGATTGGTGATCATTTTGTTATAAATTTAAACCTTAAAAGAGTGTAAAAAGACACATAACGTATCCAAAATTATTGTTGTGAAACGATTGAATTTTTGGTATGATTACTATTTATTGTAGCACGCTAAACATTATGCCTTTGGGAGTATGTAACACCACAAGCATCATAGGAGTATTTAAAGTTTAGTAAGTCCAAATTGCTTCCGTTTAAAAAAGCTGGAATTTTGACCTTTAATATCTTTATAACTAGAAGGTACTACATTTATTTTTGCTTGTCAATGTTGCAGGCCACACAATAATCATAATTATATAAAATGTTTATACCATTTCTCGTACGTGGCTCGTCCGAGCTTCGTACGTGTCATGGCTCGGACCCGGCCATGCACTAGCATCAATCGTCCCTGACCGCTGGTCCTGGTTGTCATAAGAATAATCCGTGACAGTCGTTAAGGGTTGTCGGAAGCCTGAATTGAATATCTGATATCATTTGTACACAATCATGTTTACCACGTTCTGCATAAAGTTAATCTTAACTCAAATCAATATTCAGAATTCTAATAATTAAGTATCATATAATATATTTCAGATAATATTAAATAGAATAAATCTTTTGCTCCGAGGGTAGGTACATAGAATCAGTTCTTACAATTCGTATCTTGTACGTTCTACTTAAAATGGCATGTAAATGTAATAAACGTACTAGGGAATAATAAGATGTTACAAAAAGTTATCGTCCATGAAATCCCGCACCAAATATTAACATTTATTTATTAGTAATTCTGTAGTCAATTACAGACATACATAACATCACGCCTGTAATCCCTGACGGGCAGTGGCGTGCACAGAGTTTTTAGACAGGGTAGGCAGAACAGTTAAAAGCTATTTAAGCTAGGTAGGTATCTAACCAAACATGTACCTATCATGGTTTTGGTTCGTCGTCTTGTCGATTTAAATAATGATGTAGGTAATTGCCACCTAGCCTAGATTGACTGATATTGTAGACATATTTCAACATCAAAACATATAGGTATCCGTAACCTATATGTTTTGATGTTTCATATTAATTTGCAAATTAAATTATAGCAGTCAAATTAAATAAAATCCGGTGTCATTGACCTTTCACGATCACGTCTTTTTGTCACCGATAGTTTTAAAAACGCATTTTTTTTTCCTCTATACACACAACACATGAACAACTTTCACAGTGAATATTATCCATTTTTTCACATTAATAACATCGTTAAATCTTAAATATCTGATAACAAAGCTCACGACCAAATCAAAACTAACAAACGACTAATGGCCGCTCAAACTACTTGTTTATAAAATACGACAAAAAGAATGGTGCTTTATTTAGAGAAAGTTTAATGAAATAATGTTACTTTTTAAAATAGTCGCAATAGCTTCCGATCGGAACACAGCCAGTTGTGTCTCATAATTTTTACTATGAAACTTACGAGTTACATTACCTCTTTGCTGGGTCAATTCTTGTAACTCAGGTACACATCTCCCTTTTGATACAATTTGAACCTTTTCGTTAAACGTTCATTGAGAAAATTTACCATTTATAACCTTTAACAAACACACATTTTCAACACAAACCTCACAATCGAACAACATTTTGAATAAACCAATAAAAGTAATTTTAAAAACAATTCAATAAACTAATTGAAGTTAACAATAAATCGACTATCATAAGAAAACCATCAAAATAAAAACATAAAACAGCGCGCTTCACTTGAAAGAAAACAATATGGACTCTATAGAAAAAAAACAATTTCTAAATTTTGGGAAGTAAAACGTTATCAAATAAAATTGCATCATTGTCAATCGAAATATCACTGAACTAATACTCATTAAACTTAGTCGTATTATACATGGGGTGCGCCAAAAGAGACGACGGATCCATATACGAGCTGGCCCGTGATTGGGTCACCTGCCGCAGGAGATGGCTTTGTTACCGCGCCGTTGTGTGCAGTGCACAGACACGAAAATGTACCACTACATGCGTACATTTATGAGTGAATTGTAGGCAGGATCACTCGCTGCCTTCCGCGTTGTCCGCGATGTGTTACGAACGCCTGTCGTAGTTTTGACAGTACCGAGTACGGATTACGGTATGAATACGATGCGCGTTGCTATTAATTTACATTAGGAGTTTTACTAATTTTATTAGTTTTATTACGCAGAATATTTTTTTATTTTTGAAATTACTGTAACTTGTCTAGATCTAGATCTATTAGGTCTAGGGTCTGCAGTGCCTTTATGCCTCTATGGACCGCACGCCACTGCTGACGGGTTAGGCAGAGATGCACCCTTTAGTCAACCCACATTTCACCAGTTATGTTTAAGTCCCATGTAATAGGGGGCGAGCCTATTGTCATCAGCCGGGCACAGAAAATTCTTGGCGGAAAAACCACAAATAACATTTTCCCCGACCTGGGAATCGAGTTCAAGACCTCATGCTCAGCAGTCGCGCTTTTGACCACTAGACTAACGAGGGAAACTATCAAATCACACGTAATAAAACTACAAATATTTTCAATATTGCAAAACCTTCCGGAAATATTTTTCCTTGTAGTTATTTCCGCATATCTTACAGTACCTACCCACAAGGATGACACATACGAGAAAGACGTCAAAAAGCCGTTCCTGAAATCTCGTAAACTGTTGTCGGGAAATAAATATTTTTTCTGAGCTTGACATGGCGTGTGTGAACGCGTGATGTGATAAAACTTGGTATTATTATACACGTTTGAGAATTGACTTTCAACTAGCAACTCGGTAGATTCGTGACTTTCTGAATCTAACAAAAATTAAATGGTGGTTTCTAAAAAAAATATGACCGCCTTCAAAAACTACAAAATAAAAAATAACTTTAGCTTGAAAGTCGGCGGCTTTGGTTTTGTTTCTTGTTATGTAGGTATTGCCACCGACTTCCAAGCTAAAGTTATTTTTTATTTTGTAGTTTTTGAAGGCGGTCATATTTTTTTATAAAAAAGCTTTTTATTTTTCACTTTCTAGTGCTTGTGTGTTAATGTTTGAAATCCTTACATAAAGACCTTTCAAACAATACCTCACACGATATATTTAATTTTGGAAAATGGTAGGAGGGGGGTTGACGTACCCCCCTCCCCACTTCCTTCAGTCAGTCATCGACTACACGTATAAACAAAGCAATTTTTCTTGTTACGGCAGTTCTGCTGTGATTTTATAAGGAGTTCCGTTCCATATCTCCAAAGTTCATCATCAGATCATGACAATATTCCTATGGGACCTATTCGGAGCTATACTCTTTCAAACAAAACAAGAATCATCCAAATCGATTCATAATTGGCGGAGTAATCGTAGAACAAACACACAAAAAAAAAAAAAAAATAGTAAACATACGCGTCGAATTGAGAACCTCCTCCTTTTTGAAGTCGGTTGAAAAGTAAAAAGGGTTTTTTTTTTGTTGATTTTCAATGTTTCTTTTTTTCACAATACACCCAAAGGGGCTGTGAAACTTCGTAGGTCAAGGCAATCTATATAAACAAAAAAAAATTAGTTTAATCATGCCTTTTAAAATACGTTTTTGATGAAACTGTGGAGGGTTATTTTGTTTACAGGCCCAAAAAAATATTGGTCAAGAACGAAGTCAGCCACAGCTATTATTCCTTTAGAGTACACAAGTAGTACAGACTTGTGACCAGACATTAAAGAAAAGGAAAACAAAAATGTTTACGAAAAATAATATAAACAAATCTGATTAACCGATTTAGAATTTTTATCTACACGATTTCATCTCATCTCTGAGGCTAAACGATTCAAAGATATCAAAACAGAATGTTGTTTATCCTTTAGCAAAGTTATGGGTACCGCCAGCTGGTACTTCAATTAAGCTTAAACACAACATCAACAAAATATTATCTGATAATAAATTATGTTTATTTATCTCCCTTGAATTGAACAAATAGTCAATTAACAGAAACCTTCAAATATTGTAATTAACAAAACCAATAACAATTCCATTGAAAATATCTAGTATCAATAATTTTAAGTTTATACTCAGTTGTAATTCTGTTAAACTTACCCCACGTAATGCAATTAGAGTGCAAACCAATCTATCAAAGGACGTTTGATTACCCACGTATTTGAAATGCAGTTTTCAATGGTAGATGAACAGACTGTATACTGACTTATGTACATAAGTCAGTATATAGTTATCTACCATTGAAAACCATACACACATAGGTAGGTCTACCTATGTTTCGTTTTATAATCAGGTTTTGGCTTCGAATAGCAAACAACGCAAAGGTTTATAACCTAATTAGCTTTTGTCAGCGTCTTTGTCCGCGTTAAACAGGGATATTATCTTACGGGAATCGTAGCTTTCATCAAGATCGATCAGCCGTTCTGGCGAGATTGAATAACGAACATTTATTCATTTAAACTTTTGTATTTATAAAAAAGGCAAATTTTGATTTAAAAAAGTATTTCTAATACAAAAGTACACAAGTTAAAATTTTCAAAAAAAGTTCCAGTTTCCATGCAAGCTCCATGATCTGGTCGTGTATGGCAATGGCCTCTTTTCATACAGAGAAGGCACGAGCATTGATAATTTCGGATTGGTTATTTGTGACTTATTATTGATCCAAGTCCAAGAGAGTCCAAGTTTCCATTATATGTTTTTCCTTCACCAATGTTAGTGATGTCCAAGATAAACTTAGAAAGAATTATTCAAACCTGCTACTTCATGTTTTAGAGGTAGGCGTCTTAAACCACTGGGCTATCGCTATTACTGTGTTGAGGAAAAATGTCTTGTTGAGATAATTTAATTTTATAAATTTATTAAACAGTGATAAGATATTCATCATTAACGAAACTACTCATAGTTTCTTATTTAATAAGTTTCTAAGAACTAAAAGTTTATGAGACTTCTTTGCTAAGTTTGGAGCCTATTATCCGTTGTTTTAATACCGATATCGGAGTAAAATAAGTCTATAAGTTCCGAGAGAGTTAAAATTCCCTATAGTACCTAATGCTTAACATGACAAATACAAATACAAATAAGGTAGCAAACTAAACCGAATTGTTTAAAAATCCGTTAAAGTGGATTTTCGGATTTCGAACAAGCATTTAAAATTCAACAAGGGTTAGCAGGTGATCCAGCTAGGCAGGCAATTAAGCTTCACAGGAGACTGAGAAATTATGGTAATGACCGAATTCTGGGATTACTTATGTAAAGGGTTTAAAAGACACTTAACGAAAGTTACATGTTTTTCCCATCACTGCGATATCTCTACAGAGTATAGGTAGGTAAAACAATGTCACTTCCCGCCGTCTGTCCGTCCTGCACGAATTTTAATGCGGTTTTCATCAATAGATATAGTGATTCAAGAGGAAGGTTTATACGTTTAGTTCAAAGTCAAAGTCAAAGTCAAATCATTTATTTCAATTAGGCCAATAAGGCACTTTTGAACGTCAAACACAAAAAACAAAGTAGAATTGAATCTAGTTGCCCCTTTCAAAAGGTAGTTTTGTATGGAGAAGAATGGGCAAGAAACTCCATACGTACTCTTTTAAAATCAATGTTTACAGAATCATACACGACATGGCACGTGAAAGCAATGTATGTACCCTATAAAAAAAAACTAATTAATCATTATAATTAAAAGGCACAAATTAAGAATTTAAAAGTTAAAATATGTTCAAATATACATAGTTTTCACGTGTTTAGTTAGTATCTACACTGTCCCGTGAGAAACTGGGGCGAGTCGATCGTTTTAATTAATATTTCAGACAATATAACAGGTACCTACGAGGAATGTACTGGATACGAAGATATTGAGTGATTCATGTTTTTTACCATTTTTACGAAAAATTGCTTTAAATATTATAGGTATCTAAATTTTAAAAATCATGGATGCACAATTTTTTGCACACATGCAGTAAGCTCAATTTTTTGTGTGCATTAACATTGCGCACATAAAATAATATTTTTCACACCAAAAATAAAAGTCATTTTCCAGCAATTACGTTTACATCGTGTTACTTAGCTTGATTGTAATTAACGGCTGTTGATTATCAACTACGGATTATTAAGATGAAAATTTTGCCGAACTGTCAATCAACCTAATTCTTTGATTGATAACTTTTCAAGTCAATAAGTTATGGCGACGATATAATAAACAAAGAACGATAACAACTGTGTTATCTGGAATTATTATAGAAAATTATTGTATTTTTTTTTAAGTATTTATGTATGGTGTTTCTTGCCCATTCTTCTTCATATGAAACTACCTTTTAGTATGGGCAACTAGATTCAATATTATTATGTTTTTCTGTTTCATTTAAATGACGTTCAAAAAGCATTTTAATGATACCTATACTACTATAATTGAAGTAAAATCCGTTTTTTGTTTTGGATTAACGTAAATTAACAATATTGAGGAATAACATACCTTATACTGTAAGTCATCTTTATGTTGTAATTATCTGTGGAGGCTTGTTATTAGCAACTTAGTTATATGTTATTGTTATTATAATGTTATTAGTCTGTAAGCTTTCCTAAAATAAAATAAATAAATAAATGATACGACTTTGAAATAAGGAAAATTCTTCTTAGGTCAGTAAAAACAATTTTACAAGTAGATACCTACTGCAAAAATATTTCGCAACAAATTAGAAAGAAGGTCGGGCGCTCCCTACTTCCTAACGAACGCTTATTCGTTTAATCACATCTTCAAAGGTTGAAAAGGTATCCACAGATATAACAAACAAGGATATTTGATTTATAATTACGTATACTTATTCTAAAATAAGATTAATCTCCTTTAATTATAAAGACAACAGCTTCTAATTTTCCAGGGAGCTACTATTTTGGTATAAAATGAGGGGAATCTTGCTGTTAAATCTATTTAAAGGGTCTTTGATTATTTAATCTGGCAACTCAAATGCCAGTAATAGCCAAGTAGCTCAGTTATTTTAATGTTGGTATTTATGTTTATAAGTTTTAGTGTTATTCTCATCTATAATAATTCAGACAGGCGTGTTATTTAAGTACCTATATTTATTTTTTCTGACGCAATATGTACATTGACTATTGACCATGACTAGGTATTTTCTATTATTAATGTATCTTTTTCAATTCTAATGTACTTATATTGAACGTAAAGAATCCTTTTCCGATTTCAGTAAAGTGAATGTTGTGATGGCCCAGTAATTAAGGCGCCCGCCTCTCATGCATGAGGGTTCAAATCTGGGCAAGTAGGTACCAATGTGGCGTTTTCAATTCATGTGTACTTTCTAAAGTTTATCTTGGACATTACTGACATCGGGGAAGGAAAATCATTGTGAGGAAACCTGGAGTTTTACTAGCCTATTGCTGTCTCACTCAAACTATATCAGAGGCTCTTGAGGCGGCTTGGAAACTCTGACACTAGGGTTTGTGGGGTCGTAAGACCTTACTGCCTACACGATAAAAAAAGAATAAAGTTCAGGATAAACTTTTCATGTTAGACAGGTGCGTTGTGTCGGTGTTACGAATATATTATTCTGCAATCCATACCTACAGATGTACCCCTAACTTCTTAGCAGAACAAATTACTTCAAGTTAATAACAACAGACTTGAATGTTAAGAAATATTAATGTGACAGTCTTTGTGACGTCATTAGGAGTTTGTACGAGCTCTGTATTGTCTTCGCTTTGTTTGATTTCGTCGTGCGCCATTGAAAGGAAAATTTTGATACTTTGGTAATGTAAGTTGTTTGGTAAACTTGTCCTCGACTATCTTTAAAACTACCAAGAAGATGTAAGTTGTATGAAACGAGTGGAGATAGTTTTATGTGTAGAAACAATAAACGTTGAACTTTAAAACTAAGTTTCTCGGGTTTTTATTAAATCTAGGCAACAATATAATCTTCAGTATAAAGTTTATTGTATAAGGTGTTCATGAAAAAACCATTAGTATAGTTTTCAGTGGTTAATGTTTAACTATTTTATGTAACTATTTTATCCTAAATTTTGTGTTACCTTTAACTTAACGGTATCTATGCGTGATTTTGTTGATATGTCACTAGTTTTTGACCGCGACCGGCTTCATAGATCAAGTAGTTTTCGAGATATTGTGTTTAGTGAGTGAGAAAATGAGTGAACCTTCTCTTTTATACCTAGACTAGCAAACCTGGCTTCTCACCCCGGCTTCCCACGGCTGAAAATATCCGACATTTCCAGTGAATTTACCGTTTATTTTTTATAAAATCCTTGTCCTTGCGAATTTACAAAGACAACACCAAAAGAATCAGACAAATCGGTGCATTCGTTCTGAAGTTTACCGCTTAGCAACACATATAGACAATTATTTACTGCCTCGTTGGTCTAGTGGTCGCAAAGCGCGACTGCTGAGCACGAGGTCTTGGGTTCGATTCCCAAGTCGGGCAAAGTGATATTGAGTTTTTCCATCAGGAATTTCTCAGTAGCAGCCTCGGAGTCTGGATTCGTGCCCGGTTGATGGCAATAGGCTCGCCCCCTATTACATGGGACTTAAACATAACTGGCGAAATGTGGGTGTACTAATGGGTACACCTCTGCCTAACCCTTCGGGGATTACAGGCGTGATGTTATGTTATGTTATAGACAATTATTTATATTGATTACATGAAGACAGATAAATAGATGTAGAATTCACTACTAACTTACTAAAGTGGTAATACTCTCATTTGCAGATAACATAAAAATAAATATTGGTTTAGCCTGTACTGCCGTGATTTATGATACTAATAAAATATATATAGGTTATAAAAGCCATATTGTTCTGAATACATAAATGAATATGAATGAATACAATATCGCCTTTATATCCTTTACAAAATCCAACACTACTTCAACAAAATAATAATTGAACATCGCGGAACACTTGCGGCCTCGACGCCCAGCTGAACACCCGCTGTCTATAAATTCTCGCGACAATATAAAGAATGTGTGACGGATATAAATGATGCTCACCTCTTGGAGACAGTCAATTAATTATTAATATTCTGCGTAGGAGGACCTTTACAAATTATTCTAGTGATAATATGCGACAGTATACTTATGGGGTGTAAAAATGCACATCACGTAAGGGCGGGATGTAGTTAATACTATTTAGTTATTTAAGGCCTGTACTATGTACAGTCAACAAACGTGATAAATGTATCCAGGGTCGTCAGATATAGTTGAACATACATACATACACACATACATAAACTCACGCCTTTTTCCTATGGCCTTTCGCCACCTGCTACGATCCTTACATACTCCTTTCGCCTCATCTACGTTCATACATCTCGTCATACAAGCACGCCGGTTACGAGTACTCCGCACCTGACCTTTCTGAAGGACCTCACCAATAAGGTCAGTGTAGGTCTTCCTAGGGCGACCCCTCCCGGCGTTGCCACTCACCTCTGCCATATAAATACCTTTTGTCAATCGTCTTTCACTCATCCTCTCAACATGACCGAACCATCTAAGCATACCCTTTTCTATCTTTGTCACTACATCTTCTTTTAATCCGCAACGTTCCCGTATAACCTCATTCCTCACTGTTTTCTTAGAAACAGATGTATGTCTTTGATTGAAACGTGACTTAATTAGTAACATGTTAATTATCTACCTTTTAAATAAAATTACATTAGGAAACATCCATCGGTTTCTAAGAAAACTTCAACTATATCTGACGTCCCTGCATATTATCTCATTTGATGACTGTACCTATACCTGTGATCCACAATAAATATATTGATTGATTAATTGACATAGCCATTAATTATGCATGCTGCATTAACTTTATGATATTGACATTGATTGTCACTGAGATGAGATTACGATCACATTTTTTACGTTTTTAGTTATAAAAATTGGCCTATTGTAAAAAACTAAAAGTCGATATCCGGAAGAAAAAGCATTTAATAAATGGCTTAAAAAATAAAAATAAAGTATATTATATTACAATAAAGACGATAAAAATGAATTGTTATTGTCGTAGACGCCTACGCTGCTACGAGCTACGGGCTACGAAATCACGTAGCAAACTAAGTGATTTAGACAAATAAGCTTCAGTATAACAGCTGTTACGTGTAGTCAGCTACAAAATAAACTGAGCGTGTCATTTCTATTTTTATTTTTATTTTTAACATTATACTGGAAATGGGTACGTCTACTAAAAGGTTTTGTCAAAATGTGATTGAAATTGAAAAAGCCCATTTGAGAAGACAAATATAAATATTGTAGTAGCAGAAATGATAATGGCATTTAACAAGCCATGGTTACCTTTCTTAATCAATTTTGTTTCGTTTTTTTTTCTATTACTTAGTATATGACGACTCTCACATTCGTATTTATAGTATAAAAAAATACCTATAAAAAATAATAAAACGTATGAAACTGAAATTAGCATTTATTGCTGCAGTGGTACAGCAGAGTAGAAAGTTTAATTTTGAAACAATGTGTTTAGTATCATGTGTTATTCAACATTTTGTTTTTTAAACCGTTGCTTTACGATTTTGTGTGATGTCACCAAGAGCACGTCGAATGATGTCATTAATATTCGCATGGCGTGCTATACGGCCCGCACTATTTTATTTTTGTGTGATGTTGTATTTAAATTGATTTATGTTTTCAATATGGGCTATGAGGTGCCTGAATAAACAACCAGCCAGATTCGCAACAACTATCTGTATGAAACCGAACTCACGACGTGAAACGTAGCAGCCAATCACTCAGCAAATACGCCAACCGCGTAGTAAAAAAAAAACACCTATATAAAAATGAACTACATAATATCCTACTCCAAAAACAATAGCACGCTTATCAATCTAAAAGGTCCTAGAGTTAGAAAAATCGTCACCCATAAGAGAATTCGTACAATTCCGCGCCGGTGGTCCGTAAAATAATATCACATGACAAATAGCCCTTTTTTGTCCCTTTTAAGGGCAATTGTTCCGGAGAAGAACGATAAAGGAACTCCATTTTTTCCGGAGGATGCCCTTTGAGCTTTGGATTGAGGTGTGTTGGCCACTTACTTACAAGAAAATTGAAGATATTTTTTGTGTAGGGTCTCTGAGATACATAACTAAGAGGATAGTCATGTGGTTGCTAGTGCGAATGTTTCGGTGTCCTTGTTTTGGTTCTCGGGTCTGGCAAAAAGTTATTAGGTTTATTTTTTATTTTTTTTATTCAGGTTTGCCAACAGCTTCTGTATACATAAGATCATTACATAACATCACGCCTGTAATCCCCGAAGGGTTAGGCAGAGGTGTACCCATTAGTACACCCACATTTAGCCAGTTATGTTTTTAGTCCCATGTAATAGGGGGCGAGCCTATTGCCATCAACCGGGCACAAATCCAGACTCCGAAGCTGCTATTGAGAAATTCCTGATGGAAAAACCCAATAACACTTTGCCCGACCTGGGAATCGAACCAAAGACCTCATGCACAGCAGATTTAAAATTAAAAAATAAAAACATCTATGGTAACATGACGTATGTATAGCGACTCTGGGTTTCTGGACCAGCGACTCTGGGTTTCTAGACATAAGATCATAATATTTCAAT
The DNA here is from genome assembly GCA_949774945.1 of Hoplodrina ambigua. Lineage (NCBI taxonomy): Eukaryota > Metazoa > Arthropoda > Insecta > Lepidoptera > Noctuidae > Hoplodrina > Hoplodrina ambigua. The sequence goes on from OX458967.1 coordinate 655,551, forward strand.
AACTGGTTTAGTTCCTACACAGTCGCTAATTACAAGCTAACCAGCATGTTTGGGAAATAGATAACACATAATAATATGAAAATTAACGCAGAACAGTAGTAACCCGAAGTTCAGAAGTTGATATTGTGACAATTCCGTGCCTCGGAAAGTACGTAAAAGAAGAAAGAGACGAAAATACGCGCTACTATCGCGTGGAATAGCTAACGCTTATCATAATGGCGCAAAACTGTTTGGCTTGCTCCTGATGCCTCCCGGTGGTGTCGGACTGTCCTTTCGGACTATGAGAGTGAGGGAAATTATATTAGATATATCTATGTTTAAACACACCCTAGTGCACTATAACATCTCTTGCGAACTTGGCTAGTTTTCATTAAGATGGGCCGTGGCCGAAATACAGTCAGGAGCATATTTATAACTAATTCGTTGTAATATTCTGGTCACAAGTATAGCCTTAAATATGGAGCTACTATAGTTATAGTAGACAATTTGGCAAACATAGCGAAGGAAATAATAATACATGTAAGTACTTTTCGTAGTGAAATACATAATACAGTACTTATTACATTATAGACACAAGAACATCTTAAACGTCTGTTCAATAAGTTAAATTGTTAAGAAACAAATTGTTTTTCTATTAAAAAATGTTCTGAAAAGCTTTATAAGCTTTTGTAAGTTTAAAGTTTTAGTAGGTAGATCTACTTAGTTAGTTAGTTTTTGAAATGACTTGGATTTATTTTTAGATTCAAACTTTTATGTAAGTAAAACATTTAAATAACTTTACTATAAAACACGAGCCAAATTCGCTTTAAAAAATATAGAAAAAATTTGTTGAAAATATCCAGTGCATTAAGTCCGCCTCTGTACGGTGTATTTTCTTACATTATGTGCTTAAAGTTTTATTAAATAAATAAATAAGATTTCTTACGGAAGAACTCAAATGCTTTCCGCTACTGAACGTATAGATAGAAGAATGCGGTCGATGACCCCCAACGTGGCATCTCATCGCGTCACGTTTGTGGAAAGATTCAGGGGTACCATTTATTGGGCTGTTTTTCCTATACCCTTAATTGGTTTTCAGTTAAACAAAGTTACGTGTATCCTTTTTTTGTTGGGTTTAATAAAATCCTACTCGGCGGCTGAGGTCAAGTAACTTGGTTGTGATTCCAAACATTGATATGTGTCTATGGGATTTTTGCTATTTCTGATGTCATTTCCAATTCAATATTGTGAGTAATCTTAGACTTATCTGTCAGATGAATATTATGAAAAACGCTCATTGAGCGTAGTGATCAACGGTCGTGCGTTCTAGTAGTTGTGCGTTCTTCCTATTTACTTGATTGAATCTTCTTTAGTTTTTGTATACACAAATTCAAATTCAAATTATTTATTTCAGAAATAATATCCATTTATATGGTTAGTAGTAGTATAACTAAGCCTATGTTAGTATTAAATTAAAACCATAATTAACAACGATTGTACCATTGAACTGTTCGTTGAATTATACACCAGTCTATGTAGGTATATCTTTGTAAACGCGCCTATGATACTGGAAAAATTCCCAGTGCAACGGTATTTTTTTTTAAAGAAAAAAGCACCTGCACCTAGGTAGCAGTACCAAAACAATTATCAATTTATTAATGTACCTATAATACAATCAGTACCTAGATTACTGTTCTGATAAAAAATAAACTTCCGAAAACAAACTAACCTTAAATATAAAATAAAATCATGCAGAAGAAAACAGTGGAGTCGCTTTAATATTAAAACACTCACCAGGCACAGCGTACACAAGGACGAAGCTGAACGCGCCGAACAATTCTTTTTTTATCGAGTCCGGCCATTTCTCTGTGCAAAACTCGATGCTGCGCTCAACCCAGACCTGTGGGGACAAAGTGGGGGTTTAGAAAGAAAATATATTTAGGTCGAAGTTCGAAAAAAGATTTCAGAGCAAATGAGGAGTAGGATACACAGTCAATAGGAGAGTTTCTTGTGATAATTACTATCTTAATCAAAAGCTGTAGGTACTATAAACTCTCATTAGGTATTATACAGTATTTTTAATACGGCTGGTATTAATAAAACTTTCTCCTTGCGCTAATATTTGCTAGACTAAATAATTATGAAAAATAACCCGATGTACAGTAAGTTTAAATTATTGAGACCGTTTTTTAGGGTTTCGGATCCGAGAGTGCAAAAATAAGCCTCCGTCTGTTTAGCCGTCTTTCTATCATCGGCTGTATCTCATAAACCATAATAGGTAAAGAGTTAATATTTTCGGAGTGTGTATTTTTATTGCGGCTATAACAAAAATCATAAAAATAAATTAAAATTAAAGTTAATGAAACGTGTTAATTTTTATGTAGTGTTAAATATCATAAAGTGGTACGGAACCTTTTGTTAGTCCGTCTCGCACTGAACGATTTTTATTCTTTAAGCTCATTGCTTTATTTAACTTGCAGCTAACGCTAGAAAGTATGGAAGAAAATTAGAGTTGTTAAAGAAACTTTTAAATAATAGAACAAAACAATTAAGTTCTACATTTTAACAAAAAAGACAGACAATTTTAAGGTTAATTGCTCCTCTGTTTTATGTCACTTTTTGGTATTATTCCCAGGAACAACTCCTTCACAAAGAGCTTTACTACATAACATAACATCACGCCGGTAGTTATCCCCGAAGGGTTAGGCAGAGGTGTACCCATTAGTACACCCACATTTCGCCAGTTTTGTTTTTAGTCCCATGAAATGGGGGCGAGCCTATTGCCATCAACCGGGCACAAATCCAGACTCCGAGAGTGGTACTGAGAAATTCCTGATGGAAAAACCCAATAACACTTTGCCCGACCTGGGAATCGAACCCAAGACCTCATGCACAGCAGTCGAACTTGCGACCACTAGACCAACGAGGCAGTCCGGTCTAGTCAGCTTTACTACGACTAATAAAATGGGTTTGTTGATAACGGACCGTCATAGCGTCCAAAAGAGACATAAAAAATAGTACCTACATCTTTATAACACTGCCGTGTGAATATCGTTCATCGTGGACGCAGACAAGGTCGCGAATCAAAAACCAGTAGGGTTCAGGTTTACTCCGTATCAAGTTTTATTAAAATCGGTTCAGTGGTTTAGTCGTTACAGCAACAGACAGATCGCAGATCGCATTCATAATTTAAATATGGACATTATGGACACAGACCATGTGTCACACAAAAATAATAATTAAAAGTTATTCAATAAAAGTACAATAGATAAAAAAGAACATAATTGTGTGCCCCACAGCTGCGCCCAACAGTTCAGCAAAAATGTCAGACCACTTGTGCCTGACGCCATGTCTTGCATGGCTGGTTTACGTATTATAATGAGTAGCACCTTCTGCTCCTGACTTCATCCGTATGGTTTTATTCAACCGCGTTAAGTAATATTTACTTTACTATTCCTTTGCCTTTACTATTCCTAATAAATCTGGCTATCATTATACAACATGATTTTACCGATTCAACTAGTACAGTTGTTCCAAAGATTAGAGCGTTTAAACAAACAAAAAATCTCTTCAGTTTTATTATATCATGTAAAGTTGTGTAGGTATGACTTTTGACAATATAAAGCCACCTTTTCATAGAACTATAGTCTTTCGTTGCTTAATCTGCATCCTTAAAGTTTAGTATGTATGCAGATAGGTATGGAAATAACAGTAACCCTAGGGACATCAAGACTAGTTCGTGGAGGTAGTAAACTGAAACAGTGTGTACCTACTTTATACTAACACCACGCCTCTCTGCTATACCTTGTGAGTGTTGTCGTTTCGCTTTTAATAGTAAAAGGGCTGGGCAGAAGTATAACCAGAAGGTGTAATTATTTGCAAGTTCGAGGAACACAAAATTAAAACTTTTAATTTTGTGTTTTTCGTACTTGCAAATAATTATTTAACCTTTACTTGTACTACCATTAATTGTATTTATTTATTTATTTAAACTTTATACAACGAAAGGTATAAAGGCCGACTTAATACCTTTAAGAGATGACTCGGCAGATGCATACTGCCGAACGAGCATAAAAGAACAAAATAAGAAATATAATAAAAAATAGCATTGTTTGACTTGCAGGTAATTGTTCCAGATCTGGTTGTTTCTGCATGTAAGTTTATAATATGATTGTAAATGCACACACAATACAGGCGAAATTCTTAGAGTCAAAGTTAAAAAAGTAATTAATTCAAAATAAAGCATGCTCTCTTAGGGATTTTAGTTTCAAAAACCAATTGTCTAGACCATTATTGTATAAGTCTCGAATTCAGTGATTCATCTTATTTAAAAATAGAACGTCTGTCACTAATCTACCTAGAAGTTATGACGTAAGAAGAATAAGCAAATCTATTGTATTTTCCACTTTCGCCTCTTTATCAATAAGAACACAAAGTAAAACAGTTTCTAAAGAATAAACACAGTAAATCTTTATTGAAATATTATCTTTCTTTCATACTCAACGCTTTCCAAGGCGTAGCGAGAAATAGTGTTTTTTGTTTGTATACCCTTCCATAAATTGTTATGTCCTTAAATTGGTTATATTGAACTGAAGTATAGGGTTCAGCATTACTAGAAATCTATATAAAAAGCTGAAGAGATATTAGGTATGTTCGTTTGTTAAAACGCGTTCATCTCCGGAAATATCAGTGCCACGGCCCACGGGAGCAAAGCAAAGACGTAACTGAACCCTGATGAAAATGAACTACGCGGGTGACATCGCGGGAAGAACTATATCGAAGTAAGTGGTTCCCTTTTATCGAAACCCTACATTTTGAGAATTGATTGCTCGTTGAATAACACATAATAATACCTTTTATTTCTTTACCCTTCGGTTGACCAGATGTATTGCTTTTAGTGACCGTTATTTATAATGAAAAGTGTATGTTTTTGTTTCCCTATTTGTTTTAAGTAGGTACTTACCTACATCAATACTAGAACACAATAGAGACAAACACAGTTAAAGAGTTATGTAAGAGACTAACTAGAAAACACCAGTTTTGTATCGCATGCGCTCAGACGCGGAAAGCTGAACGGATTTGTATGCGCCTCATACTAAATTAGAATTTTCTACGGACGAAAGCTGAATTGAGCTGAATAAGTGTAGTTAATCCCTAATGATCTTGTAGAAACAAGGTGTAATTTTGCATTCTCGTCAAATTGAAGGAGGTTAGTATTTATGCATATATTTCTCAACACGAAACAATAATACTATTTTTGTGAATTATATTCGACTTCGTATTCATCTTCCCGCTAGGTTTAGGCAGGCGGGACGATGAATCCACTCAATCGCTCGACACTTTTTGGAAGAGATATTTTCTGAAATACTGTCAAACATAAACAACAACTAAAACACAAGTATTTATTAATTATAATATATCTGATCTAATAAAGAGTAATTTACGGGTAAAAATCATTTATTTCTCTAAGATTTAGATACATAATCACTTAACGAGAAACAATGTTCTTATTACTAAAACTAATTATAAAAGTCCAGGGCGCACGTCGCACAGATATTAATTGGTTACTTTAATAAATCTGGGTAAGTGGGTACATCGAAAACATATACTCTTATGCGCTCGACTTTGCACACGTCGAACGCGTAGTCTCAATGAGTACTATTATAAAGCACCGTGCACATTACACTAAATTATATTTTATTTATTTTGGTTGAAGCTGTTGAAGATATGCTTTTTTAATATTTTTTTAAAATGTAAAATTGTTTTAGCATAGTTGTCTTAAGAAAAATAATTAGGGTTCTGAGCAAAGAAAAACCCCCCAGATAACCGACATTTACGCGAGCAAAATCGCGGGTATACGCTAGTCTCATATACATAAGAACATTATAATCAAGTAAACACACATAACGTAGCTAGTGACAATATAAAAAGGATCCCAAAACGAACCTTACTGATAAAAGATTTTGTTATTCAATTAAGTCGACAGCGTAATTCTAAAATTGAATTGAAAATTATAAAGAAAGGGTCAAACTATGTTTTCAAAGGGTTATCTAGTTAAATAACTTTGAAAGGAAAGTCTTAGCGTGACTACGTAATGTATTAATCAAGAGAGTAGCTTGATACTCGCTGGAACTTTGTGTTAGACTTTCCTTAGATTTGATTTAAAAAGTATGTCAAAGGTTGCAGGCGAACTAAATTCTAGAAGTTAAAATGTTCATTCTCAATGACGGGCAAGTTGAGCTGGTTGTGTGGATGTTTTAATTTACTTAATTAATGTGAGTTATTATGCTAATGAAAGCGAAACTTACACGCTTTTCCATCATAGCGATATTATTTTTTGGTTTTGGACCATGCTTGGATATGCTTTGTTTTCGGAGACTGAGGTCAAAGCTCCAACCTTTCTAAAAGATTTTCCCAAAATATATTTTCAATTTTATAATTTAAACATGGATATTATATTTCAAAAATAAAATTTGTTTCTCAACAATCATTTTGAGTCAATATGACTTTATGTACATGTAAACTAACTATGTAAAATACATTGTACAAAGGACTTTACGCCTTGGGTAATTTCTACCAGTCTTATTTACTTTTAAAGATATTACTTATGCTTAGTTAACGATTACGTAATATGTAAATTTATACTTCCCCACTTGTACCTTAATCACTTCTTCAAATACAAAATGCTAAACCAACCAATATTTAAAACAGAGCGCACTTATCACTTGGATTCCTGCTCATACTCTAAGCGATTAAGCCATAACGACACCACACTATGCGCGACAAGCGCTCACGTATGAAGTTGGCAACGACCAGCCATAGCTGTAACTAACCTGTTATAAAGCCTCTTAGTGTAGTCGTTTATTTTAATTATAGACCAGTAACAGGCACTTTCAAAGACACGACCAATAATTATAGTTAATAAATCTTTAATCTTTATTGCAATCTATAATTATCATTTAAAAAAGGGTATGTTAACAAACATAATAAACTCACATTAACAAACTCAGACCCGAAACAACTATTTTTAGGCCGTACAAATACATGTTTGTTCCGTGCAGGAATGGAACTCGCGACATGCAGCGTAGCAGCCAATCACTCAGCTGCTACCGTCAAATAAAAAAAAAATAGTGTCATACAATAAACAATTATTAACCCCGTGGGACATTTTAAATAAGTGGGAAGAGCTCTAGTAATAAAATAAGAATAAAGTACCTACCAAGCAATAGAAACTCTTTTGTGTGCCGACGTTTACTTTTTATTTTTATGTTCTTTTTATGTACTCTTTTCTTTTCTTTGCCGTCATTATATTTTTCAGTTTCCCATAATACATCATCGTATTATTATTTTTATTTCTGTACCTAATACGGCCCTGTACATAATATGGTAAAAGTTGGCATTATCAGAATAGTCATGAAATAATGACATTACTTCTAATATTTATACAGGCTGCCTTTTAATTTACTAACTTTTTCAGTAAAACAAAAGAAAAAAAAAAGAAAGAATACCTACTTTGAAGTATGAAAAATAATATATTCTAACTATTTCATACATTTTCATCGTATTGTAGTCATTTTTGTAGGGAAAAATTTAAGTGATTTATATCTCATATTTTAGACTTTACAATATAACTTGTAGATTATCATTCTCTTGCACACTTCTAAAATCAAAGTCAAAGCCGAAGTCACACCATTTATTTAAATAAGACCATTAAAAGGCACTTTGAATAACATATAGGTACTTGGAAAAAGAGCCATATTGCACGTCTGTGTAAAAATAATGTAATGAAATATCGACGCGTAGTGACTCGACTCACAGCTACGGCGTAGCTTTTGTAGCACTGCCTTTCGCTACGTCGTAGCAAATTTCGTAGCCACTTCATCAATCTTACAAATCTTGGTAGTTAGACGAAAACAAATCAACAGAGGGATTAAACAGTTTTGAGAATTAATTCTAAGCACAAACGTTTAAGAAAGTATTAAACTGCCATAACTTGTAATCTATAGGGAACTTCAACGAAGTTGTATATTTCACTTAAAGGCTTCCTGGAAGCTTTGTATTGTGTCTTCTACCCACTAATGTATTAGCGTGGAAGTATCTGTTGACATTTTAGTATTTACAATCTTGCTAATTTCACAATTATTGTGTTGTTTTTTTACTAGTCAATATTATGTATTCAGAAATCTTCTACAATTACAGAAAACAAGATTTGGTATTTTGAAAAATATACGTGAAAACTAAAATAGCATTTTACTAGTATTTTAAATGCAAAAGTTTTAATGGATGGGTGTTTATTGCTCAATCATGCCAGAACGGCTGAACGGATCTGGATGAAATTTGGCATAAAATCACATTGTAGTCTGGACTGTAACATAGACTATTATTTATCCCGGAAAAATAATAAATGAACTTAAGCTATTATCTACAAGTAATTAGTCTACAAAAAGGGTGACTAATTTCCTCATAAAAAATACATGTAAATTCTTTTTTTAAATCCATTCATTTTAAATACGGGTTCCGCACAGATTTCTTTTACATTCCATCTGAAAACGTTGACCTCGTTTAAGACACAATACAACGACTTTATCTCTGTGACCGAACATCATAACTCTCTGAATTGACTTTAATGTCGAGCGTAAGAAGATAACACTGCACACTGAGATGCCCTTTCAGAACAGCGTAATATAAAAAAAGTTATGGGTCTGTGTGGGATTGTGTGAACACACTACCGTGTGTCTTATTACATACGTAAACTCACGCCTTTTTCCTATAGGGGTAGGCAGAAACCACAGAAAGCCACCTGCTACGAACCTTACATAATCATCCTCATCTACGTTCATGCAAGCACGCCTAACACCTAGAACCTCACCAATAAGGTCAGTATAGGTCTTCCTAGGGCGACCCCTCCCTACGTTGCAACTCACATCTGCCATATAAATACTAAACTATTCCTCAAAAATCTGGCTATCAAATTCAAAAATATTATTTGAAATTCGACTGGTAGTTGCAGATATTAGCGCGTTTAAACAAATCAACAACCAACAAAACTCTTCAGCTTTATAATTCTACATCATATTTCTTAACTTGCTTAATATTGCCAGCACATTTAAAGACCCAGATTCCCGATATGTTGTTGAAGAAATACGGAAATATCCCGATAATATTCTTAAAAGTTGAAGGAGTAAATTATTTTTATCGTTCAATATCCGAGAAGTTCCGGGCTCTCGACTAAATTGAATGTTCAATGCTATTCGATTTGGAAGGAAAGTTCGAGCTTGTTTATTGCTCTGTTTTGTTTATATTTATAGTCTTGAACAACGTTGATTGGAGTTCATTTGAAGTTGAATAAGTTTATCAGGAACAAGAAATTATTTATTTATACTACTTATTTTGGTCTTATATAAGTTCCCGTTTATCAGAATCTTAAATCGCCAAATCTTATGTCTACAGATAATAAAAATAAAAATATATAGCCTATTACTGTCCCATTTCAGGACAAAGGCCTCTCCATTGCACGCTCACACTTGCACAAGGCCGACTGGCGATTGCAGACTTATTTAATTGAAAGTCCTGGTTCCTCACGATGTTTTTCACCACCGAAGTTAGTGATGTCCAAGATAAATGTCGGTTATCACGGACACAGACGAACTTGCAGAATTAAATTAAATGTAGCATATTATGGCCTTCCTTGGGGTTCAATTTAATCAAAATTGGTTCAGTGGGTTAGTTGTGAAAACATAACAGACAGACAGAGTGACTTTTGCATTTATTATAATCATATGGTGATTTCCAGGTACTAGGTCACCAATATAAGAAATCGGCAATCCGCCTTGAGTAATCCTAATGATCAATGTTCATGCCTTCTCTGTATAAGAAGAGCCTTTGCCATATAGTGGGACAGTAATAAGCTGGTACCACGATTATTCAAATGGTACTGATTCTCTTCTCATAAAATTTCTATTTTGTCTAAAATAAATTTTTCTAGCTTTGATTCAAATACTGGAAAAAGCACCATTTATGAAATCGTAGTATCGAATAGTAGTAGCGAATTTTAATGTATTAAATTCGCTCGTTTATATTTTATCCAGCGCGTCCGAACAACTTCGTTTACTGCTGTGGATTCAGCTATAAATTTTGAATGTCCGGCCAGAACGTATCTGCAGCCAAATATTTATTATAAGTACTACAATATTGTGTGTTCTGAAACTAAGTTATGATCGTATAAAGCGTCTGTTGTGTGCTTTTTGGAATTTGAAATGTGTTTAAATATTTTTGGCTGTTACGCTGAAATAACCATGAAAAAAAAAAATAGGTTTTTAACGCAAATCCCTACTGACATTTGAAAGAACTACCTTTGACTGCGCCGTTGGACTCGTGGTTGCAAGTGCATCTGCTAAGTGTAAGGTCCTGGGTTCGTTTCCCAGGTCAGTTAAAATTTTATGATTTTTTTAGTACTTGTCCAGGGTTTAGTATTTGGTGGTTTGACCAGCATCGTGGTTCGGTGAACACGTGTCACTGTTGGTCCCTACGTACTTGACCAGCCCCCATTAAGATTGGCCTTTGTGACCATTTAGTCAAACAGCTTAACTAGCCCAGCCGTATTTAATAGTCCGTTTGACCTATATTGTTCCAAGAAATTAACTAAATCAATTACGTTTCATTTTACTTCCACTTTCAAAACATATCAAATTCACTCACATGCCTGCAAGTTTGAATACGTCATTACACGCCATAGAATTTGATTCTGCGACCTACATGATCTGAATAAAATAATCGTACATTTTTAACTTTTATGAAAAGCTATATAGCTTGTTTTTGTTACGGTAAAATGAACTGTTACATAATATATCGACGGTGGAAATTTCAAATGTCGGACAAACCCTTTGAAAATTCTCCGTCAATTTTGGTTCAAAGATGATTGGTCTCCTCTTTACGTGACGAAGGAGTAAATGATTTTTAACAAGTGAGCGAATAACCTTGGTACTGTGTTTGATTTTAGGAAAGGAGTGTGTTATTGTGATGCCGTTTCTTTGTGACTTTTATCGCTTTTTTCCTGTTTTCTGATGTCGTCATTCACGACGATTGCTCATTATTCATTGGAAACCTTTGCTTGAAATTGCCAGAGATATTACGTAAACAAAAAGTTATTTTAAATATCCTTAAATAAGTACACCATTATGTTAATAACTGGTAACGGATCGCTGATTCTTTTAATCGAATATAGCTGGAGGTAGTTTTAGTAACTTTTGTTTCATAATGTCAAACCCGCCTTTATGTTTTACCTGCATTTTTGCCAAGATTTTGACATTGATGTATGCTAAGATGAAATTACGACTAAGTAGATATTAAATGTTTTTGTTTTTAACTAATATTGTCCTGTTTGCGTTCTTACAAGTCGCGTATCTACATTTAATAACTTTAATATATAATAACTTCCTTGTCAGAAATGTTGTTAGAAGGACGATTGTGTATGTACTTACACAAGGCATATACAAATAGACATAGAAGCCTAACACGAGCACGATTAAAAATATTCAATTCGAGTCGAACTAGAAATGATGCAGATGATGCCGCTTAGCCGACATCGGCCACAGTGACTGCGATTCGGACTTCCCAGTCAAGGTGGTTGGTTGGTTCGAATTGAAACAACGTCTATCCTAAAATATTCTGTTTTTAATTGTATACGACGCATTAAGTACCATGCATTGATATAATAAAGCCTTCAAACAAAACTAACATTGTCACAAAACATATTGTATGTTACGTTTGCTCCGCTCACTCGGTTCTCAGGTTTTGTAAACAATGTAATTGTACAAAGAATTCATACCTACTTAAAAATTAAACCTTGACCCTGCTAAGAGAAATGTCACCGGATAAGCTTAGTCGACTCTCAGTAAAATGAAATTACAAAATGCGTGACACACAAAGTAGGCATTTTCATTTCATATCTCAGCAGTAGACACAGCCGCCCCCATGTCATCTCTAAGTCTAGTCGACATTTGAAGGTCGCACCGACTTTGTTAAACAAAAACTAATATAAATATATGTAAGGGTACTTTACATAACGAACTTTAAACAAATAAGAGAGTATTAAGGCTTTCTTTTTCAATTACTGTATAAGATTGGTAAGATTATTTTGATATTCAGCTATGGTGGGTGTGAAAAGGTACTCAAAGAAGTTGAAAGTTATGTAATGTTCCCATCTTTGCAATATTTTTTTAGAGGCTATAAGTATAGCTTCTGGTTAAGGAAATATCAACAGTTAAGGTTCCAATTTTTGTTTCGATAAAAAGTTTAAATGTTTTAACTAAACGATATATAACTCTATAGCGTCTGTATTCTTTAATGCACTGTAAATGCAAAATAAAAAGCAATGGTCAAACTATGTCCTTCAAAAAATGTCCACGTATCTATCATTTTAAACATTTCGTCCCACGAAAGATTTATGGCCCAATACTTAACCCCAAGAGTACCGCGGCGTATCACAAAATACGTGACTCAATTCTAAGATTTCTCTAAAGGTTTCTGTTGACATAATTGACTATTAATGTTTTAATTAATAACTTCAATCAGAAAAACCCAATCACCACCATATTTTTCAACTATAAATAATTCAAGTTTTTAATTTATTCGTATAACCAGATAATTACGAATAGAATTCTTATTTATTTTTCTCAATCGCAAATCCAATCAACTGGAAACTTAAAATTTTGAAAACGTTTTAAATCCGATTTATTTGCATAAAAATCCAATTTGTAAGAGAACCGAACTAGTTAAGAATCGCATCGGTTTAAGTAATCGCTCAAGTAGACTAACAAATTACTTCGTATTTGTTAACAAGACTTGTTAACGAAGGTTTCGACCCAAAGGTTTAGGTTAGGTTATGACCCATTATTGAAATGCTGTAGGTAGGTCCGAGAGCCTTCCTTATTAGAATTGCGAGGATCGATCAATCGTGAAGTCTGCGCTTGCTGTGGATGAGTGATCATTCTTTACACATCGATACCTCGCTGTACCTTGAATATGTACACTGAAGGTACCAGCGGCGAGGACTCCATACAATTCGATCCCTATCGCCTTCCCTTCGGAAGTTCGGAATAGCTACTCTGAACTGTACTATACTACTCTATTATAGTACAGTTCAGAGTAGTACTATACTACTCTACTCTCAACTGTACTATAATCAGTCAATAGTATGTATTGTCTACTATTGCCAAATAATATAGTCACAGACTATTTACATAGTAGTATTTAAAATACTCCATTCTTTTTCACCACTAGAAGGGCAAATTAGAAACATTTTCAAAAATTACTTTTAATGGTCGAATTGGAATAAATAAGACAAATTAAACCCCAAGTTGTCACATCAAACATAAAAATGGTTTCCAAGCAATACTTTTTGTTCAATGTTACTTTTACGGGCAGTAATGACAGCCTGTATACGTACTCAGAGTTGTATTCTTCGGAATACAAACAGTGTCAAGGAGATATTAGGTCGATTTACTAAAAAAAAGCTCATGTATTTATTCAGTGGTCATTTGACTAACCTTAGTGGCATGGTATTGTTGTTATGTAAACACATAGACGTAAAAAAACAGACTTTCGATAATCTATACTAATACTAAAAAGCTGAAAGGTTTGTTTGCTTTTTTTGTCTGTTTGAACGCGACTGAAACTTTCTTTGGTAATAGGAAGCTATACGTTATTCCTGAATTTTATTATTAAAAATCTTAAGGATTCGTAAGAAAACACGCAGTAGAAGTCGCGGTAAATCCTAGTAATAATATAAAGCTCAATAGCGTTATTCCAGACTTTCAGCCAATATTATTGGCTAAGAGGTTTAATAGGATTACCGTCACTAGAGCATTGGTCTGGACCGGTGCCAGTGTGCGGTGTCAGGAAGGATTACGATGGAAGAAAATGCAGTGCTAACATTTTGTTTAAGGCCTGTGCCACAGCATCTTTTGACACTATTCAATAAATTTGCAGTGCTGTTTCGTAATGTTTGTAGTTTGACATAATAAATATAATTAAGGTTTACGCAGTTTCACCAAAAATCATTATTCTAAATGTTTGGCAGTCTATTTGTTCTACCTAATCTCCGAAATGACACGACCGATTTTGACGGGGCTTTCACGAGCAGATAGTTGATAAGCAGTAATTTAAGCAACTTTTGTTTTAGAAAAATTCTCTGACATAAGCTAACCAAACATATTTTTATTAAATGTATAAATATTCATATTATAAACATACTATAAATACATATCAGCTACCAAAATAGAAGAAAAACAGAAGTTTTTGATACTGAATAAAAATAAGTAAACAGTGTTGGTTTAGTCTGTATATTAAGCAGATCTTCGAGAAACACTTTAAGACTTAAACTCAATAGCAACACAGTACAAAATGCTTAAAACTTGTTGATTATTTTGGAATTAGAAAAACATTGTGGTATTTAGTTTACTTTGATGTTTTACAATGTAAAGAAAACTTTTCTTGCTTTCGAATACCGCGGACTGAGTTCCGTAAAGTTCATAATTTAAATTTTTGCTAAACTGAAACAAAGTTTTCAGCATTACAAAACCCAAAAATGTTTCAACATTACAAAGTTTTTTAGAGTATTGTTAAAAATTAAAAAAAAAAACCATTTAATATAAAATTATTTTATTATCATTTTATTCATACATTGTGACATAATCATTACATTGGTAAGTGTCTTAAAAAATAATAATTAATGTCAAATGTATCAATATTATTCAAAAATAACATTATTTTAACATCAGTTTAATGATGAATATGTAAGCACACACAAATAGTGTTTAGCGTGATCTTGTTTATCCCTAAATGCCAGTATGGATGATATCTAAAACAAATGGTCACTCATTCATAAATTTTTATTGATTAAATCTCTCCTACTTGACATTTATTCAGAAATGCATATTTTATGTACTTAAGTAGTATTTTGTTAAGAAAACCTCAAACCACTTTAACTTTTCCGTAAAAGTTCCAAAAATATTCTGTATTAAAGTTAGAACAAACGCTGAAAATCTCGCGAAAATTAAATAAGAAGCAAAAGATGTGAAGTTCAAAGTTTACCTTGTACGTAGTTGGGTACTCCCACGTATTTCCATCAACTTCCAGTAAAAAGTTGTAAAAAAAAGGAACACCAACCACTTTGTTTCACAATTTCGTTTGCGTCACAACTTAACGATTCCGTTTTTAATATTCCGCTAAAAATATCTTGAAAGTTTTCTGTCGTAAAAATATTATTCATTTCTTTCCCATTTCGTGGTTGATTTTGGTATTAGAGAACTTAATAATGACTTTACTTTATCTCATGTCTCAATCAAAGTCAAATCATTTATTTCAATTAGACCATTAAAAGGCACTTTTGAACGTCATTTACAAAAGAAAAGAAAAATTATAATATTGAATCTAGTTGCCCATTCCAAAAGGTAGTTTCGTATGGAGAAGAACGGGCAAGAAACTCAATACACCGTGTGTAGACATAAGGGGTGTACCTATAACAAGACACATCATAAAGCTAGTGCTACTCTAGCTACCCATCAAAATAAATAAATTTGAGCAAAAAATATTTCAATAATTTCTTTTTTCTGAGTGAAAAATCAATTTATGAAAGCGCGCAATGTAACGAACCCAGAACATTGTGCTTATGGGTGCATGTCACAGTACAGGCGTCGTAGTGGTATTTCACGTTCAGCTATAAATTTACTTCAAAAATAAAACCTTGGTGGAACCTTGACCTTCAATATCTCCGTAACCAGAAGGTTCCCAAAACAAAAAAAAAATGATCGCAATTATGGGAAGAACTTTCGGCTTCCTTAAGTGTCCTCTACACTCCTTATTTATGAACACTTGAATAAATTATTATACCATGTTGTTACCGAAATAATATTCTGTTTTCGCAGAATCACGTTCAAGCAATCTCCTTAAGTTTTCCTGGTTTTTGTGTCTCACCCTATTTCTAGGAACAATATCTACCAAGTTTTATCAATTTTGGATTGACGGCCAGATTGATGTATCTATTAAAATTGGGTTGACTATGAACAGAACTAGAAATGAACTTAAAATGAGACTTTTTTATCCTTGAACAGTAATTATTATTATATTATTATTATAACTAGCCTGTACTGTCCCACCATCAAAGAAAAATACTTTCACTTAAGTATTCCAATTTCAATGATCCAATGAGACCATAAAGAAAGAATAATCTAATTATTCACAACGCTTCCGCCTTTCGGAATATCTTCGTGATAAGCATAAAGTTTTCATGAGAATATAAAAGTTTATCATATAACTCTCGTCCCACCACAAATTCTTTGTCATGTGAACCTTAATAAACATTTAATAGGACAGTTAAGTCATGCATTTCCAATGCAGTTTAAATCCTTTTTTGTGATACCTACATTATTTTGAGGAAATTTGCTTTTGGGTTTTGTTTTTTCATCTTGTTATGAACTAGAAACAGCTCATTACACGGCAACAAAAGCAAACTCGATAATCATGTATGAAAAATAACACATTTTCACTTCATTTATTATGGTTTAATAAGTAATAGTTTTCGTGACAGCCCTGACATTATATAACAGATTTCAACGCGCATAATATTACATGAACTTTGTTAAGTTATTTATCATTTAATATCACATTGACAGTGACGAGCAACGATGTCGACGAAGTAATTATAGGAAACAGTGTGTATAGTCAGATTGTATAGGGAAGTGCTTTAATACTGTTCATTATTAATATTGGGTTTGTAATGCGTAGAAAGTTATTAATAACCGACTTAAGTGTAACTTATACCTACTGTAATAGTAATCACAAAACTTTATATTAATATTATTTGTCTTTATAATATTTTCCCGACTAAATTACTTTCACGGTGGTCGATCTCCATAAAGATGAAAATCTTCCTCGATGAATTTATAGGTATGAAGCTTGAGGTCAGCTGATGCTATGGATTGACAACACACCTCACCCTCACAAATTCTTTGGTGTTTGTTAGATAAGTATTCAAAAAGCCACAATTTGTAAATCATTTTTTGTATCGTTTTATACTAAAATCGAAGACATCTATAGACTTTACCACACAATAGATTAGTATAGAACAAAAAAAACAGCTTTAAACCGTCAGCAAGAACTAACTGTTTTAAATGTTATCCGAAAAAAGAACAAAACAAAAATATTAATCTAAGGAAATTGTCCTAATCTAAGTACTAAAGCTGCGATCCAATTAACTTTTCAGGGATTAAAGTAACTGCTTACATTACGGTAGTAACTGTAATATTAAAGGGCTACCCGAAACACTCTAAGATGTTTAGACGATTTGCGATCAGACCCTTTTTGGTACTCGACGACCAGTGAAATTGGGAGCAAAATTTGAAGAGGAAATTGCCATTGAAATTATGTTTTTAAAAACGTTACTGTTTTTACTGTTTTGCTTTATTGTTGTTGCGTAAGCAATCGGCTTAAGGGAGATGGTTATCACTGGCGTTAGTACCAGTAGAAGTATTAGTCCTTTAATAGTTAAGAGATACCTATAGCAGTTGAAATGTCTCAAATGCTTGTGATTATTATGTTAGTACCTATCAACACCTGGGGGAGCAATTCAAAACTGCCTGTAAATGGTCTAACTGAAAGAATTTCTCATTTGAACATTTTGAATTGGTCTTCTGGTACTAGAACATAGCAGCTGCTCTATTACAAAGGGTTTACTCAAGAAAGGGTTACTTTTACTCGAGTTAAAGTTTGATTCACACATATCAGTGAAATCTCAGTTCCGGCACCGTTCCGTATCAGTGATAAATTATTTTTTCATACACACTTTATGAACGCGTTCACACTTGTCAGTGTCAGTGCTCTCAGTGTCAGTCCCGGCGCGTTTATAGAGAATGTATTAAAAGAATAATTATCACTGATACGGGACGGTCCCGGAACTGTACCGGAATAACTGTGGCTTCACTGATGTGTGAATCAGCCCTAATACAACGTTATATTACTTTTAAACTAATGTAGCGAGCGCAGCCTCCGCGACGTAATATACCTACAAAAAGAACAAAAGTTTCACGATCATAACTTACAATTGGGTGAGAAAAAACTTTCCCTTAACCAAAAGAAAAAGCGTCAGCACTTAGTCTGAAAATATGATCTCAAAATGTTTTAATCTCCATGCTAATCTTAATAGAAAAACGTCTCGGTATTAGTTGAACGAACTTACGGAGATGAGTCGGTTTAGTATTCAAGATGGGACAGCTAAACCACTATCTGAGAATACCGCAGCTCTCCACACTGAAGATATTGCTTCGTAAGAGTTTACAATCGATGTTGATGCAGTATGTAGATATTGGTAGCACTCTCGTTTGTGTGTCAATATTGAAGCGTAGTCTATATCCCTTACTTTGAAAGTCTCTTTAAACGCTGAAAAGCTTTTTCTGGCTGCATAAGCCATCCATTTCGGGCTACGGCAACCAACTTACTATTCAGAATGTTTTTAAAGTAGTGTAATTCTTTTAAATCACGTATCTAGGTTCTGATGAATATAAAATGAACCCTGTATTGGATATGTATCGATTTATAGAATGACCCTATGCTACCTACCCATAGAATAATCAATCACAGTCAATCTTCATACGTATTAGTAAACTAATCAAGTACGCCAAATGGCATTGACTCCGCCTTAAGTACTATAACAATGTACCTACTATATAGTGTTTTAAAGAATAAATATAAAAAAAACTTACCGATCCATTTCTCGTCCTCGACAATGAAGGAACGTACTCCCTCTCCACCGTAGCCACTGCCAGCAATGGTGCGAAGATCGCGAAGGCTACCAGCCATAGCCCAGCAAGGAGGCTGCAAGCGCCACGCCTGGACGGCATCCAGGGTTGTCGCAGCGACTGGGTGATGGCCAGGTACCTGTCCACCGACATCGCTGTTATCGTGAACACGCTGGAGGCTACTGCCACACCTGTAAAGGTTATAGCGTTTAAGTATCTAATGTGTAGTGAGAATTATTAGCTGATAAACAAAGGTGAGACCTACACGCAAGATATAAGGCAAAGCAAATAGAAAAGACACGAAGCACAAACACACATCGCTTCAAATATTATTCTATCTATTCAACTGTTGCTACTTTTATTTAAATAATGCTGTAACACAGTTTTAACTAGCGCGGAAGGTAAAAAACTTTATTATGTATACCGTCAATGAATATTTATCATTCGTTTATGTTATTAGAAGTTAAACAAGTTTTTTTTTTAATTACATAGTTGCAGAGTCGCTTTGTTATACTTAATAATCGATATCTTAGTTTTGATTTTACTGTGTATTTGTGCAAGTGTACCTTATAAACTTCGTGAGTTTACATTAACTTAGAAACTATGTAAGTACTTAAGTTATAACAACGATTTAATGTTTACCTCTGGTGAACTGTTTCTAAGGTGGATAAATAAATTATATTCTATTCTTAATAAAGAAAAACGCCAATAAAATATTTAATCAATATACAAACAGTACATCGGTTGACTACTCGGGCGATTGAAAAAAGAAAAACCAATCAAACAGCACCCGAAAAATTTTCGATTTACAAATCAGCTTATGAACGAAGTTTAATCAAGCTTCTCTAGTCTGTTATCAGCATCCTTCTGGCTCTACTTCAGCCGATATTGTACAAGTTAAGACCCGAATACCGCAAATTTTGGGGTTCAGAAGGACCACTTCAAAAAGGTTTGTCTCAAACGGAGATACTTGAAGGACGTGTACCTTCCTAAAAGTTTATATATGCGCTCTTCGTTCCCGAAAAAGAATTGCGTGTTTATTTTTTTGCTTTTGAAGGTTCTGAGAGTACTTGTTCCAAAAAAGGAACTGTAATAATATTGTATTTTTAGCTGGAGCCAAACAATAAAGATCACTCTTGCTTAGAAACATTTCATGTGAAGTGAAGTCTTCAATAGTGACTACACAGCGCTATGAAAAACCCAACACTCGGTTTAATGTCAATGAATTTTATCCGACGGATTCTTAACTCTGAATAAGAGATCCAAACTTTTTTGTAAGGAATATTCAAAGCATGAAATAATACATAAACATGTGAGTCTTTTGGCAGGGGATTTTTAACATTCTCCTTCTACCTTCGCACGCGTTCATTCATCTCACACACACGCGCCGGCAGTAGTTTTCCTTGTTGTTTGTTTCGTTCGTAGATATGAATAAACGTTTCAAACTAAATTAGGCGACCAAGCGACCTTCCCTCTCTTTATGTTTCTCTCTGTCACATTCTATGTAAGCACGTGCGAGTATCGAGATTCGAGCAGCAAGCATTGTGCGCGGCCAGCTGTATAACCTTAATTCTAAACACGTGTATATTTTATTTTTGTTTTAGTTCATACGGGATTAAAACTATGTTATTAATGCAATTTTATTCCTGACCGCCTATTTTTTGTCACTCGATTATCTCACGAAACTTAGAAGTTCATACTTGAACTTCTCTCCATCATATTTACTCTGTACCGAAACGGAGGACTGAGCCGTTAATCTTAATTAAACCCGTTTTTGTCAGCTTGCTCCGTTTGAGATGAGAACAATAATAATTGACGACTTGATTGAATTCTAGGACCGGTCATACAATTCTAGAGCAGTTTATTACGAAGTGACGATTTGAATATACTTTTTGTTTCAGTTCAATGAACCGTGAAATATTAATTTCAAGAACTAAAAGAATAGGTAGGTATATAGACATTTAAATTTTTTTTTTTATATTTTTCTACTTGCTTTTTATTTGACGTTACCACGAAAACACAAAAACTGGACAACAGATATTCCATGTGTTAAGCTGGATGAATATCCACAGGTGTGGCCAGCTGATTTCGTGGTTAAAGCGTGATTTAGTAACAATTAAACGTCCAAAGATACAAACTATTACATTTACGATAGGTATCTGTACAAATAAATAATATTGAAGTGTCAGTAAGTCATGTCGAGTTAACAGCTTTTTCAAATATGAATTTTTACTGTCTTCGAAACGACTGAAGCGATTTTGATGGGACTTTACCTTGCAAATAACTTTGGTTACTTTTACTTTATAAAAAGACTCAGGGTGCCGCGCAAGTAAAATCTTATTACAACTGACATTTAAGCGAACGAATTGGCGGGCATAAGTTATTTCGGTTTAAAGAATATATTTCTCATAAGAACTCACAATCCGCTTATAATGAGATACAAATATTAACTTTATACTATAATACAAACAATGCAATTTCCTCCAGAGTACCTATTAAAGCTATTGATACACACATATTGCTTAAGCTTATTTTTAAATACATTAATGTTATCGCATTCTTTTATATCGTCCGGCAAATCATTAGGTAAATAGCTATGCCACCTTCGTACAATTTTCGTACATGTTTGTTTTTATACCTGTTTCTCAAGTTATATGACATTGTTTTTTTCTTTAGTTATATGTTAGTTTGTATTGAGTTAGTGGTTATGTTTTTAATGAGAATGCAAGTGTAGTAGATGTATAGCTGTCTAATATTTAATAGTTTAGTATTTAAAAATAAGATCTTAGCGAATGCCTGTAGTTACCCTAACCTACTTACACAGATCAATCGCATTCATGATTGAATTTGTATAATTACGCCACTTGTTCCTTCCAATACCAAACATTAATTTATTTGAAAGCATTTTGTTAAACCGTTTCTGGCAAATTAATTTTCACTTCAAAACTGTTGACAAACATCAAATTAACTCTTCGACTTTACGTCCCTGAACTTACATAATTGGAATGAATGTTAAACTAATGGAAGTTTAAGTTTTCAATCAGAAATTCCAAGTACGAACATACTTGTGAACAAATGTAATTTGAAGTAATAAAACTCCTTAAGGTCGCAGGGGCATTGTTTGCCCAGTCACGTGGTACATAAATCTTAGTTTATAGGCTCTGAAGTGGTGCCTCTTTCGACACTATCGCTTTTGAAAGGGTAAAAATTCATGGAGTGGACATTATTGATAAACCATTCCTTTCAAATGTTTTCTTTGGTAAATATTTGATCGGACACTTTTAAGGTCGTATTGCTTGAGTTACAAAGAATTTTGAATTTAGAAAAGCATACCTACACGGCAAGCACGTCAAGCCGCTGGTCCCGGCTGTCATACATGGATCTTTGACAGTCGTTCCAGGTCGTCAAAAGCCCGAAAATCTGACAACCAGTCTTACTTAGGAGTATCGTGTTACCCAGTTACTGTCAAGGCCAGATAGGCAGTCGCTCCATGTAAAATTCTGGTATTCAGCTGCATCCGGTTAGACTGGAAGCCGACCCCAACATAATTGGGAAAAGGTTAGGTAAATGATGATGACCTACACGGAAACAATAGGTATACCTATCTGCATAGAATAATAGGCTTTTATGCTTGAATTAAACCAATACGGGAAATTAACAAGTTAACAATTTCTATTAAGTTATTTCATTACAGATACGGAGCACACCTTCGGTAAAACAATAACATTATTATAGCGAATTCAACGGAATAAAACACATTGTTCTCTACCCTTAGTAACAAATTCGACACCGTGGTACTATTGTCATCCCAAACCGGAATTTATTCCCACTCTAATGAAACAATAAGCTATTAGTTTAGCTGTCAAATAAATCTCAGATTGGAGGTGAAAGCTTTCGTCGAATATTTTGTCGAAAGACTTGAAAGGAAATGTGGAAGTTCTTTTTAGACTGGAAGCCGACCCTAACATAGTTGGGAAAATGCTAGGTAGATGATGAGTCGGATATGCAGTTGTCCTTTTCGCTTTCTGAGGTTTGCAGAGCGATAGTTTCTTCCAATACCTATTTCAAATATCTCCGCCCGCTTTTCGTCTTAACAGAGCGATACACACGGGTAGATAATTTGGTAAACCTAAGGTAGTGTTGTAGCGTAGTGTAATTATTATTCAGTACAGCAATCAGCCGCTGAATTGTTACACAAAATTGAGTTGTCTTATAATTAAGCCTAGTATTGTCATCTGGGAAAACCGCAAAATATTCTAGCGCTGTCATATTCTATTCATCGGCGGTGGTTAGAATCTGTGTTCGTTTGCAACGTAGGTACCTACCTCGGATATTTTGAAGTGGACTCAAATATGGAACACGTTTCGCCAATACCGTTTTCCCTTTTTACATGGTAGCACGAAATGTACGTTATGCAATTTAGACGAATGAAGCCGTCTAATTCGTATTTCTATGAAAAAACATTCGGTATATCGAAAACTGTTTCTATAAATTTTAGTTTTTGGTGGAACTGGTTTCATTCATTCATATGTAATGAAGGTGGAACGACAAGGAATGAAATTGTTTGACTGACTGAATTTGTTTAATAGAATTTGTTACATGGGTAACCGGTATATAGGTACCTACTCAACCAGAGTTAGTTTCTAAAATTGATTTAATAATTGTCAAATCTATCTTCGAAACTAATTAGTTGTCTGGCATGTTGTTGTGTCAGTTTTCAACCGAAGGTGAAGGTGACCATATATCTCCTTCAAGAAAAGAAATTGTCTAGTGTTTATGAAGATTGTAGTCTGCTAAACGTGGTAACCTTTACTGAAGCTGAGTTCATTACATAAGGCCAATTGACAAGGCAATTTAGTGAGTCAAAGACCTATGTATGCACTAAGCCAGTCAGTACTGTATTGCCTTCAACTGTATACGAATGCGAGGGCAGTGACCGACTCGCAGATTAATCTCATGTCCGAAGCAGGTTACTTACATGTGTTCTGTTATCTTAACTGCCATGTACTACCTTTTCTGAACTATAGGTGAATGATGATTTAACTATGGTCCGAAACAGCGACACGCTGAAAACCAGCGCGCTGGTTTTCGTGCCTTCGTGCACGAGCCACGGCATTATGCTGAGCGTCTGCCGTTTCGCGCGGTAGTGGCACATTTTCTTAAGTCTTTTCATTTATTTTTTTAGATTAATCAACTTGTTCTTATTTTGTTTTTATGGCTTTTTTTTCTTGTTATGTTATGTGCGTCATTTTCTTTTTTTCTTTCTTTTTTCTTCCATTTAAAATTATATTGTTAATTACACAAATTGTTTGAATACAAGTTTCAGCATAGTATTCAACAATTTCCTCCTCACGAAATTCTATTCCATCGGTTGACAGCTAAATAGAAAGCGGTGCAATATTTACGGAGTATAAATAGCTCTGCAACAACGAAGGAGCAATTATTATAATTGGCCGGGGTTGATGGTCTTCTAGTCTTTTACTGCCATGAAAATTGCTCGTTACTTTGCCCGTATTTTACTTTAAAAGTTACGGTATGTTGTTAAGTTCTATTTTTAGATTCACTTTGATACTTTTTTAACTTTTTGTCAGTTTTGAATAGTACCTAAGTTTCTGATTCTTGATTAGATAGTGTCAATCTTTTTGGCAGTATTTAAATGAGTGTTTTAAACGTGACCATGTTGTTTATAGATTGTTTGTAAATAGGCCAGACTCGTTATGAAATAAAAACAATACGATGAATGTCTTAATTAAAACGTTAGGAGGCTGAGACGTTGACCTGTTTCATTTGACAAAGATTTACACAAAATCCAGCTTCGTTACGTAATTACATAATGAATATCAATACTTTTTATTTTGACTATTGAATAGACACCAGAAATCAACTGTCATTCTTTTCATTATGGGCTTTCAAAACGCAATTCCCCTTTAGAATTTGTATGGCAAAAGTAAACTGTGCTGAGACTTATTTACTAACTAAATTGACTAACTATTAATTGATATCAAAGCACCTAAAAATCGAATTTGATTTTAAATTTTTCAATAGATTTTTTTTTTGAGTTGTGAACATAGAAAGCAATTGATTATTTATTTCCTCCATCTTTCTGATTAAGATATCAACTATGTTACGCAAACACGTAAAAACCAACCATTATTCAAAACCATTATTTGCAAGATTATGAGCAGGAAATTAGGACAATATTTTGACTTAACTCACCTTGCAGAAAATTAACAGTCTTGCACATGACCTCGCCGAAGTACCACAGCAAGGTGACTGACTTGGCGATCTGTACCGGCATGCAGAACAGAGTCACTAGCAGGTCTGCTACTGACAGGTTCACCAGGAATATGTTTGTAACGCTGGAACAAAGAAAACACACTACATGTAGTGGGTCTTGAAGAAAGCGACTTTAAATCACCAGTTTTTTTTTTATAATCGTTTTTGCCTCGTTAGTCTAGTGGTCGCAAAGCGCGACTGCTAATCATGAAGTATTGGATTCAATTCCCACATCGGGCAGGACTAAAAAAAAGTTAAGTGCGAGTCAGACTTGCACATAAAGGGTTCCGTACAATTGTACAAAATTTTACATTTTGAAGCTCGCTATTTTGTTTTTTTTTTTTTTTATTATTAAATACACACTCTGTGAAAATTTCAACTCTGTACCCATTACGATTCATGAGATATAATTCATACCACGAAAGATGAGACTTGAGACGACGAGACACACTACACAAACTTTATTATTTCGTAATAAATATTACAATGTTGTTAAGAATTTTAATCGAAATGTCATCAAAATATCCGTGAATGGATACACAAATTATGAACAACTATTTTGTACATCCATACCTACGCAAGCTCCGCACTGATGCTTGTCAAGTCTTATCTTTAATGGCGTGCATTATACAGTCCGCTGACGGACGGCCAGCGAGGCTTAGTAATAGAGTCCGTTTGACAACCCTAAAAAGTCCGATACTTAACTCATTCTCATTTGCATTCGATGGTCATCGCCTTTTTTTGCTTAACTTTTATCGACGTGGAAGCAAAAATGCAAATTGGGTAAGCTCCAAGTGATTTATGGCGACCATTAATAACATGGTAATGTAAGGGTATGATGTTAGGTTTAATAAATTGCCTTAAGCCTTGAATCAATGTGAGAACTGAGAATTGCTGACTAATTTAATATCTTAAGAACTAATTGGCTGTATAAGACACAGACCTTCTTGAGTAGTTCGTAATTAATTAAGACTTTGAAGCCCGTTTCACTGTATCTGAATAAGATCTGGTGGGTTTATTTGGCAGACAATATCACGACTGTTAGTAGCAAAGGGATTGGCAGGAATGTTTACTTAACTAACAGGGGAACCTCATGGTTTTACCCGCGTTGAGTTATGTCCTTGAACACTGCTCCGCTGTCGTAGCATAATGTTATATTTCTTTCCAGATAAAAGAGTAATTATCAATATTTTTTTTATATATTATTAAATAATAAATTGCCTATCCTTAGACCAAACAGTAACTAAATTAACAATTAGTTTTCAAGATAAATAATTGTAATTTAGTTTGTGATGTCAAATTTCAGAGTTACATCAGCTATAACTTAAATCTGAGACTCATCTGGTTACGTCCTAATAAATTCGGACGCCTACGCCTAGCAATGATGTTGGAATACAGTCGTAGGCGTGTCGCTATGACTCTGGCGTAGGCGACGTAACGTTATCCTTATAAAGGGTAACGCACTCAGTTACCTATTCTATTAGTCTTCAAGTTTCTTTGAAATTAGGCGCGTCTGCTCATATTTAAAATTACCCTTGACAAATCAATTAATTTGATGACTCGACTATGTTAAAAACGGTTTAATCGAGATTAGTTTCTTGTTCTATTCTGTATTTTCTTCAAATGACCGCACACGATTCTAAAGGTTTTGCCAGTAAATTGGCTGGTAAAAGTATTGGTCTCGCCTTGTGTAAAATAATTATAATGAAATTGAGTTCCAGAACGTTTTATTTTCCAATGTCAAGTCTCTAGATCTGTCAATAAGAAATAAATATTAGGTAAGTTTTATCTTTAAACGAATGTATTTTTTTTTTTCTTAAATGTGAAATTAGGATCGACGCATGTTTGTAACTCAAAAACGCCTAAACGGGTAAATGAATCTAGATGAAATTTGGCAAATAAAAAAATGATAGTCTGATAGTAAACATTGGCTGCTTTTTATAACGGAAAAATGTACGGATTCTGTTGGATAATAAATCAACTTTGACGCAGAAAAAGTCGCAGATACAAGCTATTCTTAATGTAAAACTAATCTTATATTCTTTGGAAATATAAAAAGAAAGAGAAAATGTGGTAAATTTTACCGAAAACGGATTTGCGTGTACCTAATACCTCAGTTCCTTCGATGTAAAAGATTACCAACTCTCTTCATACCAAAAGATTTAAACACATGAAAGAGGTTTTTCTGCTTTATTGGCGAATCCTAACTTTTTCGATCGAATCAGCCAAAACACGCGATTCATTCTGATCAGAAATACAATGCTGTATTGAAAAGAATTACAAGTTATGTAATAATAGAAAGAAAACCGTATTGTGCAGATCTTAAGGTCCGATTTACAGTAACTACACAAAATTCTGTATAAAAGGCAGGTATTACGTATGTTTTACGATATTTCTTTTATGTTGCCGTTTTTTATTTGCATAATTTCATTGTATTAAGTAGGATATTACTGTTTAGTTGAATTTCGTCTATGAAAATTTTTATTAGGTAAGCTTTGGTAACGCAATTGGATCCTTTTGAAGTAAACTAAAGTAAAGAAAAGAAAATAAAGTATCTATGTACCTACTGTATATTTTTTTTTCAAGTATGGGGAATCATTAAATTACTTTTTCCGCTCTGGGCGGAGCAGAAGGAACTGTCAGACTCTTACTGACAAAAACCTAAATGCCGTCAATGCTGAAATAATTGAATAGAAATTCTAAATCATCATACTTCAGGATACATATACCGTTTTCGTGATACGCTGCATTCGCTAAGTTATACTCATAGTAAAATAAGTAATGCACTAAGTTTTTTGTTACTATGCTATAACGTCCGACTGCTGGGCAAAGGCCAATCCTTCCAAGTATTTTTTTCTTGTACCACCCCTTACCAGCATCAGCAGATTACTTACATCGATTTCTATAAATTACCAACCCGTTTTGCTAAACCGCATTAATTATTCCAACAAAAGAACCCACAGCATATTTTATTCTTTAAAATCAAACTACACGTATATTGCGTAATGTAGGTTATTAAATACATGTCACTTGCAAACTCGCTCCAGCTACCTAGTAAGAAATGTGTTACAGGCACTATGAGAAACTAGAGATAACGCAAATAGTCTAGGAATAATTTAGAAATGAACACTGCTGCTGAGATAAATAAACGTAAGTTATTTAGTTCATGCTGGCTGAAATATGTTCCCGTCTCTGTTCTAGTCTTTGTAGTTGCACAACAGAGACTAGGATATGTTTAGCTATAGCATGTGCTAAGTTAAGACTTTAACCAATATTATTTTGATCAAAGGCAAAAGCTTTAGATAATTATGTGCTAGGGTTGAACAACTTTAGCTCTGAGTTCCTACTATCAGAATAATATAAGCGAAGAATGTTCAGAACAGAACAGATGAGAACGCTTTATTTGCGTAGAATGTAGTATTATAATTAGATGATACAGATTATTGTTGAATGCTTATTATTTACTTGAATCTTGCTAAGAAATTCTTGAAAATATTGAATGTATAATCTTAAAATTAATAACGTTTTTTTCTTTTTTGTTTATATTTGCGCATAGCGTATGTCAGTCCTATCGTATCCTAAATAATTGTACGTCCACAAGGCGTGGGCCATGAATTTGAAGAAAGCCTCAAATATAATAAATTATCAGATTTAAAAAATCTGTCACTGAACAGATTAAAACAGTCTTTCTTCAAAACAGCAAACTTCACAGTTTTACCATAACAGGTCAAAATGCAATGCATTACAATTTACGGTACAAATATTTTTTCTAAAAACTATACAAATGAACTTGCCTTGTATTAAATCAAGTGTCAAGAAGGATTGTTATCTAAAGTCGAGGAATTCTTGGCTTGCGGCCACATGCACGAGAAGCAGGTGGAGCCTTGGTGACTGCGACTACTGAATTGTTAGGTAACTAACAAATTACAGTTTCTCAACGGGAAATTGTTTTGTAAGGCGACACACGTCGCTGAACCGGACAGTAACAGTTACATAACTACCTGATAGTTATATTGTGAACGAAAAAAAAATTTACAGTTACGTGAAAAATATACAGGGTGTTTTTTTTAAGTTTGTCTTTCGAAATGAAAAAGACCATGATTATTAAAATAATGTTAATCTCCGGTATGGTGGATATATTTATAGATAATGTTATACAGTTTTATTTTAAATATGATTCCGGGCAAATAAGCGCAACGGCTAAATGGTCTATTAAATAAAGCCAATTAATATCATACACATTATTTTAATGTGACACACATTAAACAAAAAAAAAACATAACAAAACATAACATTGTTTTAACTGGCAAAATGTGGGTGCACTAATGGGGTTCTCTGCCTAACCCTTAGGTGAATACAGGCGTGATGTTATGTGTGTATTTTAATGTGAAGTCTAACTTTTAAAAAAACGTCCTTTAAAAAACATGTATCTAGTTCTGCTTTTAAAGCTTCCACTATGTAGTCTTGTCTAGGCTTAAGACCTCCTTCACTTACTTCAAAATGATCGCGAAATATGCAAATTACCAGAATAATTACACAAAATAATTTTACACGTCATCATTTTTTTTAACGATTTTCAAGTGTTGGCGTTCCTCGTTTTAATTACTCCACTTACGAAGCAACATGCATGATAATTATGAGTTTAATTTCAAGCAATTATAAGTTTTACACCCAAAGCAGTAAAACTCATAATGGCTTGTGCAAATGACGTAATTAAATTTATATTTTTTGCAAACTGCTGTTAATTAATAACATTCTTCCACTTCTTCTTTTGTTTTTATTTTAACAATGCCACTAAGTATAGGTACACTAGGCACCAACTGCCTTTGTATTAAAAAAGTTTTGAAGAGAATATTCTAGCCAAGTACGGGTTGGACTCGCACACGAAGAGTTCTGCCTTTCTACTATATTTAACACTACTTTCGTACTGAACTATATTTTACACTAGTCCGATGGGGCGGCAATCCGACACGACTGGAGAGGGATCAGGCACAGGACCAACGGTTTTACGATTTATAAACCACCAACTTCCATACTCCAGGCCGCTACTTAGAATTTCCTAATAAACCCAGTAGTATTATTGCCTTACCTGGAAATCGAACCCACGCTCAGCAGTCGCGCTTACGACCACGAGACTAACGAAGTAGTCAATTTTACTTGTACATTTTTTTAAAAAGGGGCTTTCCTACTTCGAATTCTCTGATTCATTTCGTCAAAAACACTTTAAGCACTTAAGGTTGCCCAAGCCAATGATGTAACATAGCAAAACCAAATGTTCTTCATCACGGCTCCGACATATTGTTTTTCTATTTATAATTCGAGAAGACGAAGCACCCATTACAGTTTTATGTTACATTCATTAAATAAACGGATATCGTTAATGTGTGAGCGATTTCTACGAAGATAGCATAAGTGGTTCCACCATTTTGTTATGCTTGCCTGTTTCGGAATGGACCCACTCTTCCTGATATCCCGTGTGGTTCAAACTGATTACAGAATTACGTGAAAGGCCTCCCTTACCGGGAGCCTGTAATGAAACTCGAAAATCGAATCATGGTTTGTTACATTACAAGTAAATGCTTCCGGTGAGGAAGAGAATTTAAACTCTTTTTTCACTTTTTTCTGCAATGTCCCGTTGGTCTTGACAACGCAAGCGTGACTACTGAATTTGGGGTTCTGAGATTGATTCCCAAACCAAGAAAAGTGTTTTTCCATTCATTAGCAGAATGGAGTTTGACAGTTGTTGGTGTGACACTGCCGTGTCTCGGAAAGCAAGTAACGACAAGTTTGACTATTTATTTAATTTGGTTTATGTCAGTTCATAAAATGTAATTATACTACGTTAACAGGTTTACTTCGAGACAATATTGGATTCCATACCGTATTTGGCATTGTTTCGCTGTTCAGACTGTATAAATAATTGGATTACCAACCTCATGCCTTACCTACATACATAATAAACGTGTACACAATTTTACATAAGTCATATTATTTTGGCAAGCAAATACAAGAATTGACTTTGCTTTTATTTAAATGTTAACAGAATAAGAAGATTAAATAAATAACTGACTGGCTTCCTCGTTGATCTAGTGGTCGCAATGCGCGACTGCTGAGCGTGAGGTCTTGGGTTCGATTCCCGGGTCGGGCTAAGTGTTATTGAGTTTTTCCAATAGGAATTTCTCAGTAGCAGCCTCGGAGTCTGGATTTGTGCCAGGTTGATGGCAATAGGCTCGCCCCCTATAACATGGGACTTTAACATAACTGGCGAAATGTGGGTGTACTAATGGGTACACCTCAGCCTAACCCTTCAGGGATTATAGGCGTGATGTTATGTTTATGTAAATAAATAAGTAGGTACTTGTGAATTGTAAATGTTACGGAGACAGTAAGTATACAGATTAGTTGCAGGTTATTTATGTTAATTAACTCTGAATCCGCGGTTTTACCCGTGTTAAGTTACGTCTTTGGTTACTGCCCTGCTCCCGCGGGTCGTTATATGGTGATATATAGCCTGTATATAAAATTTCTGGATAAACGGCAAAAGATTTTGGTCAAATTGGACGTGCAGTTATTTAGATTAGCGCTTTAAAGCAGACAAACAAACTCATCATTCAGCTTTATCACTTCATGTAATTAAACTATGATATTAGTATAGACAGTAGTTATACGATTGACCATGGTAGGCAAACAAAAATCCATGCATAAAAATGTTTTTTCGAGATCTAAATTATTCAATAGGTTTGTGCCTGCAAACGCACTAACAATACAGTAAAAACGATAAATCTTGAAAACATTTTCATTGGAAATAGAAATAAAAAATAAAAAATGTTATTCTTATGTTTTTTTCAACAAACTCATTAATTCAAATGGCACATGTTTTTAATCAATCTTCAGAGACAAATATAATAAAATCGTTTATAAAGCTCTCTTAATCGTTTTAATATTAAAACCATTTATTTCTCTCTAAACTTCGCATCATTATTGGAAAATGCTCAAGTCATTGGTCTAATATTAATAAAAGGGTTTTATTACAGAATTGCTCACTCATTCAAAACTAATGAGAAGTGATTTGGACTCCATTCTTTAACAATTTTACGCAAGTAATATTTTCTTCCAACATAAAAGTTTTCTTTCCTTATATTTACATACGTATTCCATCAAAAAATTGTTAAATTCACCATAATAATGAAAAATAAAGGGGAGAACTTTTAAATACCTCGATTTTACATGCATTTTCGACAAGATTTTAATATTGATTGTAGCAGAGATGAGATTGCGAATAGATTTTGAAAACATATTCTTAATTTAACAATTTTTTATTATTTATTATTTTTTATTATTATTTTAAATCATAATTATTAAAAGGAATTTATATGGTAGATGTGAGTGGCAAGGCAGGGAAAGACGCTCTAAAAGACCTACACTACCCTTATTGGTGAGGTTTTTCAGAAACGTCAGGATCGCAGCTCTTGTACGCAACCTTCGCGCTTGTATGATGAGATGTATGAACGAGGACGAGGTGAAAGGAGTTTTAAACAATCGAAGCAATTCTGAGGTTTCTGCCAACCCCCATAGGAAAAAGACGTGAGCTTATGTTTGCTTATATATATGAGCCCTTAATAGATACTTGTAAAGATAAAATATGCGACAGGCAGACAATAAGACTCCAGAGTAAATTATATTTTCAGGGAACATACAGCGAGCATTTATATTATTGGGTAAGTTGCCAAGTCAACGGAATAAGTGAATATTAGCCTAGTGGCCTCTAAATTTAGTAGACCACATAAACTGACCCCGAGGTCGCGTTTTATCATGTTTATGCTATATTTATGTTATTATGTATACTATAAAAGTAGGAAGCACAATTTTGTCCTTTTATTATATTTACTTAGTATTAGCACTCAGTATGCGAATAATATTACATTCTACGACCCTCAGGAGCGGAGCCGTAACCAAAGACGTAACTTAACATGGATGAAAAAAACGACGCGTACGCAGTAGCAAGGATCAGCTGGCAAAATAATAATAGTTATAACTAACTTTTCTTTAAACAATAAGTTAAGCATAAGCTAGTAAAATCCAAATATACAGAGTGTTAGTATAGACACCGTTATCCTTGAAACCAGTGGTTTGGTTTCACTAATAAAACGTAAGTTTAATGAAAAAAAAAAATCTTTTTTTTAAAGTGAAATCTCTATTTTTCCTCAAAATTATTTTACCCTATATTACCATGATGTAATTAGTTAAAACTTATGTAGGTAGTTATAACAAACGGTCAGTGCAGCAGGTCAACGCCCTTTGCGGTGATTACGTAACTCGGGCGCATAGTTTCCATGAATTTACGGACGGTGTCGGACAGATTTTTTTTTTATTTTTGAATGAAAACTTTGTTTACTTATTTTTAAATTCAGATAAACATTTTTTATAAAAAGTCAAGTACCTATGGTTTTAGTGACAACGGTGTTTACACTAACATTCTATATAAAAGCGAATGGCCACTCACTCACTTACTCTCTTACTCATCACGAAATATAGAAACCTGCTTGACTTATAAAAGGACAGAGAGGTAGTATAAAGTGAACCGATTTTCCATAATTCACCCCCTAAAAGGAAAAGCAGTCGTCCAAAGTTTGTATATGGAGAAATCGACTTTGGCGCGGACGAAGTCGCGGGCAGAAGCTAGGAGATAACATCAAATGTTTTAAATAGCTATAAAATACTTATCTCAAACTACAAGACCGACTGATTGTCTTAACAAAATAGTGGTAAGCATTTAATTAATTTAGTCCCTTCGTCTGTAAAATGTCAGTCACAGACACCAAAGGGTTCTGTTAATCGATTGGAAGATGCAAAGGATTTGATACCCTCGTCACATAGAGTATGGTTCGCTATCGATTGTATTGTGATAGGAATGGTATGTAGACTCAATGTAGTGATTCGGGTTTAGTAAAATATTAGGTGTTAATGTCACGTACACGG
Organism: Hoplodrina ambigua; assembly: GCA_949774945.1. Classification (NCBI taxonomy): domain Eukaryota; kingdom Metazoa; phylum Arthropoda; class Insecta; order Lepidoptera; family Noctuidae; genus Hoplodrina; species Hoplodrina ambigua. Next base: position 689,579 of record OX458967.1, read on the forward strand.
AAATCAAGATGGAGTATCCCAGACAAACTTTGTTGTAATTCATTCTGAAGGGTAATAACAGGTACATTTTTGTTTGGTGGTAACAATCATCAAATGACTCCTTTCGCCCTGGGCGGGGCGGAAGGGACTGTCAGACTTTTACTGACTAAAAATCCACCCTGTTCCTTCTGTTGCCCTTTGCGTTCCGGAGCCACGGTATCCTGTTAAGACGTCCCGTAGACACTTGGGTACTTGACCACTACAAATGAATTGAAATACCTACTTTTTATGACCTGTCAAAACACGATTCCCCATAATTTGTATGGCAATAAAAAACCGATTTTTAAAACAACTGTACACCTCTTCATACGCTCCATATGTTTCAGGATAATATTATTTGAATAATGCTATTTTGCTTGTATTAAACTAAATAAAATTCTGACATGTTACCTTTACAAGCATAAAAGAAAGAAAAAAACATTAAAAGAGTTACGTTTTATTTTAAGTTCAAAGAAAAACTATACGAAACACGTCCACTATACAGTTATTTTTCTTTAAGCAAAATGAAATGCTAAATTTAATATTAAAATATTATAAGATAATATGTTGTGAAGGCTTGGGATGACTCTGTTTTCGTATGTAATTTTAATATTCAGATATCTGCTGTCAGAATAGATAAAATAAAAATTGTTAAAAGGATTCTTATTACAAAACTTAAGTTGGCTTTTTAATCTGTGCCTTCACATGAAAAATAAAATTAATTTGTGGATGACGTGATATTACATTGTAAGATCTTTAATCTACCTTTTATATATTTTTTTTTGGTAAGAACTACTAAGAACCTTTACAAAATTTATGGGTATAATAAAAATAAAAATACCTGACTTTTATTGTCCTACTGCCGGACAAAGGCCACTTCTCATACGGGGTAGGCGCGAGCATTGATCACCATGCTTGCTCAAGGTGGATTGGCAATTTCAGACCTAATTATAAGTCCAGATTTCCTCACGATATTTTCCTTCATTGATGTATAAGATAAAAAAGTATTCTCTCTTTGTAAAGTATGTAGGGAACTAGTGTTATTGAAACAACTGAAGCCGATCGATTACCATTTATTACTGATCATCTTATTCTAGTACAATGTATTTTATAATAATGATGCTATCAACTAAGTACATACATATTACACACACCTCACCTCGGGGGCGAGAGAAAAAAAAAATGAAATTACATAATTATATTTTTTTTTTTATACCTATGGTTACAATATGATTATATGATTACATTTTTATCGGTTTAGTCCTATTTTTATGGACAAGATATGGTTTATTACTCTTTAAAATCTTAACATTAACACCCAAATCGTCTATAACTGCAAATGGTCCATCCCACTGTGGATCTAATTTAGTAGCTGTTTCATTTTTAACTAATATTAATTGTCCATTATTATACGTTACGTTATTCACTTTTTTATCGTAAGAGCACTTACGATTTTGTTTACTTACAAGTAAATTTTTACGAGCATCTTGGTGTGCTACTTGTAACCTATACTTAAGATCTAAAGGATAACTATCTGGATTATATAGTGGTTCTACGTACTGACTTATTCTACATGGTATTACACTAGCTCTACCAAATACAAGTTCGAATGGCGTGTACTTTGTTTCCGTGTGAACAGTATTATTGAAACTGTAACACCAAAATGGTAACCATTGACTCCATGTTTCTTTTTTACCATCACACTGTAAACGCAAAAAAGCACCGAGATTTTTATGTGAGTTTTCAAGAGCACCAATAGATTGATGGTGGTATGCAGTTGATACCAATTTGTTTATTCCTAAAAATTTAGATACTTGTTGCATTACTGAAGACACGAATTCTGTACCACGATCAGTCGCAATGGCATTTGGTACTCCAAATCTTAGTATAAAATTATTTACTAATGCTTTTGCTATACTTACTGTTTCCTTGTTTTTTAGGGGATATGCTTCCACAAACTTAGTAAGCTCGCACTGCAGGGTCAAAATGTAATAATTACCGTCTATATCCATTTCTAATGGTCCTACAATGTCGAGAAAGATTTTGTCAAATGCATGCGAAGCTGTTGTAGTTATCTCCATGGGCGCCTTGACATATCTACAATGCTTCATTTTCTGGCACTTAATGCATTTACTCACAAATTCTTTAACATCTTTGTCTAAACCTGGCCAGTAAAATTTTCTTTTAATGTTATTGGTCATCCTACGTACACCTGCATGACCAGCGGTGGGTAGTAAATGAAAATCATGTAAAATATAGGATTTTTCTTCCTCGTCTTCAATTCTTTTAATTCCTCTAAGTACATATATTCGTGGACCGGTCCAATCCATATTATCTTTTATTTCTACCAATAAATCTTTAATAAAACTTTCATTCTCTTTATTCTTTACTATGCATAGTTCTTCGATATTAATATTTTTACAAAATTCTCCTAACTTTGTCACAAACTCGTCTCGCGTAAATTGTGCCCTAAAGTTAAGATTAATAAATAACGTTTTTCTACGGCGACTGTAAACAAAACATTCCTTCTCTACATCTACGTCGTTGTTTTTTTTTATTTTACTTAATTCGTCCTTTCCTATAAAAGTCATTTCCACGGAATCACTTGGTATTCTTAGTACTTCAACTACCTGTGGTTGATCAGGCCACGAGTCGTCGGGTCTACTAAAACCAGGTGTATCTTCTACTTGTTTTTCTAATTCTAAACGCCTCTTTTGCCCTCTAGTCGCTACTAACATAATTTCTTCATTCATTTGTTTAAGGCTATCTGTTGTTATTATTATTCTAGATAGCGCATCTGCGACGCTGTTATCTTTCCCTTTCACATATAATATTTTAAAATCGTATTCTTCCAGCGCCAGTCTAAATTTTGTTAACCTACTTGATGGATCTTTCATTGAGAATAAATATATTAATGGTCTGTGGTCGGTCATAATTGTGAATGTTTTTCCGTATACATATGGCCTAAAATACTTCACAGCCCATACAATGGCAACTAACTCTTTCTGAATAGTTGGGTAGTTCAATTCTGCTTTATTAAGTGGTCTACTAGCGTAAGCTACTGGTTTTAAATTTTTATTGCACAAAACTGCTCCTACAGCTGTTCCGGAAGCGTCGGTTTGTATAACAAATTCATTATTCTTAGTGAAATCTGGAAATTCTAATACTGGCGGAGTTGTTAACGCTTGTTTTAACGTGTCGAATGCATTTTGACACTCAACAGTCCACTGAAATGGTTCATATTTTCTGGTTAATTTATTTAATGGATAGGTTATTTCTGCGAAGTTTTTAATGAATTTTCTATAATAATTACAAAATGCAACGAATCTTTTTACTTCATCTGTGTTAGTTGGTGTGGGATATTTTTGTAAATAAAGAATTTCTTTTTGCAAAAAGTTACATTTTTCTGGATTTAATTTTAAATTTATTTTTCTTAGTCTCTCTAAAACATCTACCAAATTCTTGTTATGGATATCTAAATTTCTACCAAAAACGACTAAATCATCTAAATATATAAAACATCTATCAAATGTTAATCCTGACATTGCTACTGACATTACTCTGCTAAAAGCACTTGGACTTGTCTTGAGTCCCATCGGTAACCTCTTCATTTGATATTGTCCATTGTTGGTAGTAAACGCAGTATACTCTCTACTGTTTTTATCCAAAGCTACCTGGTAATAACCTTGATTTAGGTCTAAATGCGAGAAATAGACTGACCCAGAGAGCGAGTCCAAAATTTCGGTAATGTTTGGTAAAGGAAATTTATCATCGATAATGCAATCATTGAGTCTACGATAATCGACTACTAGCCGCCATTTTTTGTCGTTACCACTTTTCTTTGGTACCAATAAAATAGGGCTCGACCACTCGCTCCTTGCTTCCTCTATTATGTCGTTGTCAATCATGTTTTGTATTTGTTTATTGACTTCATTTTTCAAGGAATGTGGCAGTCGATACTGCTTGACATAAACCGGACTAGTATTTGGTTTTAAGGTTATTGATTGTTCATAAACGTTTGTAGTTGTTAATTTGTCGCCCGGTAAAAAGAACACGTCCGAGTATTTTGCACATAGCTCTTGAATTGATTTTCGTTCCTCCGAGTTAAGATTATTTAATTTCAAAATGTCTAATAATATTTTAGCCCTATGTAAACTGTTACATTTAGTTTTAAAATCACATAAATCATAATCTTGCAATGAATAAACCTCTGGTTGAAACATTGGTAAAGTCACATCATGTTCATTAGTGTTTAAAATTTTTACCGGTATTCTATTATTTTTTATTTTTCCTATACATCCCGCAAGAAAAACATTTTCCATTAATTGCTTGCTATGGATAACGCAATCCTCATTTGAGTTTTTATTTAAAAATAAATAATGAATTGATTCACTTCTGGCTGGAATGTGTAACACTTCGCTCGAATAATCTATGGTGTCACGTAGTACTAAATTATATTCCATTCCATATTTAGACAACGTGATGATGTTAGTCTCTAAGTTGATATTTGATGTGTATCGGCATAGAAAATCTAAACCTAAAATTCCATCTGCCTTTAATGGTATGTTATTGAAAACATGAAGCTTGACACTAAAGTCGACACATTGTTGCTCACCACGATAAGTCAGGCTAAGATTTATAAATCCGTTTGCTTGTGTTTGACCGCCGATACCATTTATAATAGTCTCGTCTCTAATTATAGTAATGTTATTTGGTAATGCGACTCTTTTAATTATGGATATGGACGCTCCTGTATCAACTAACCAATAGTACTTTCTATTGCCAAAATATAAGGTTAAGAACTTCGCCTTGCCTGCCAACGTCAAAATATTATGTTTTTGATCGAAAAAACTGCATTTCCTCTGGTTTAGAACTCACGGATTCGTTGTTATTACTATTGTTGTTGCGTGATTGATACAAATACACGCGACGACTATTACCACTACCATGAGCTTCGTCACTCGATCGATTCTCGCAGGGTACTTGGTAACCTCGTCTTCGATATGTACTGAATGAACTTCGAGGTTCACCACGAGAGCGATAATATGATCTTCCCCGTGAATGATCAAAATTCCTCCTGACATTATTTGAGTGATAAAATTTATTCGAGTTCCGGTGATCATATCCTCGCTGTCCTCGTGCTCGATGACTATAGTATTGCCATCGGCGAGAGTTATTATTATTAGCATGCGACTCACCTCTACCACGACGGGAAAACATGACATTTTCTGCTCCCGAAGTTGATGCCGCAGTTAGCTCCTCGTCCTTCGCCGCCTGAATTGCGTCCTTTAATGTGTTATAGTTACGTGCAGCAATAATTGTACTGAGCCGGGAATCAGTTAATCCATCTGCGAACCGTTTAATTGCTAGCTTCTCGTTTAATGGTTTTAATACAGAATAATTCTGAGTATTACCATCTGCTTGCGATATTGTCAGATTGGTGAATAGTTTTTCTATTTCCGTACCGTACTGGTCGATAGTGCGCCAAGCTTGAGTTGTATTTTGTAACCGCGTTTGAATGGCAGTAAATGACTTTTTAGGTAACAGTGTGGAACGTAAGTCTCTGACAAGATCGTTAGTAGATGCGTAACTGTTGGACATTCGTAGTTTTGCATTTTCTGACAGTCTACTTTTCAAGACAAATATTATGAGTAATTTCTTTCCCGCTTCTGATAGCATATCTGCATACATTTCCACAGAGTCAATTATAGTTATGATGTTATTTTCTTTACTGTTCATCACAGGAATTAAATTACACGCTGTTTTTAAATCGAATTCCATGATTATTTCTGTATTTGACTTCGTACTACTAAAATCACTTTCACTACTACTATCCTCACAAGCTTCAGTACATAAATTAATAATTTTCAAGTAACACGTTTTTATTTCATCCTTTATTAAAGTTAACCGTGTCAATCTTTCCGGTTTTACTCCTTCCTTAGTACTTAATAATTGAATTATTTTATTACTATTATCAAATATTGTTTCTGTCTCTGTTAGTTTATTTTTTGTTACGTTACCCTTGAACCTTGATTTTCCTTTCTTAATTAAATATTTTCTTATACTCGTAAGCTCGTCTAAACATTTAAGTAACTCCTCTTCCATTCCCTTACTACTAGTTAGTTAATATATTGTAAATACATACCATTTTCTCATAGTGATTTCCCGTAGTAGGGGACACTGGCGTAACTTGATACATTAGAATGCGCTTAAGGCGATCGCTATAGTAAACAAAACTCAGAAGGTGAAGTTAGAACACTTTTACTTTTTAAGTATTTAAAACAAACTTTATAGTCATTATTAAAGTTCATCACCCTGTGTTGGTCACTTTCCCCGATATTACGTCACTTCTCACTTTGTTTATTTCTAATTACCACTATCGCACATCTATTCACACTTTTTCCACTACTCACTCACAAAATAACCGCTTGCATTTCCTGTATTGCTTCCTCCTATTTCATCGGGACATGAACCTCCCGATCTTCTCCACGATTGCCTCTGGTTCGGTTGAATGATCGCCGAAAGTTATTTTGTACAATCTGCTCGTTGATCCACGAATGATGGCATTTCTTATATTGTTTGTACACAAAATAAACTGCGCCAAGGCCCAATAGTACACAAATTACCAGCAGCACAATGCTGATTGTTGACATGTGCATCTTCATTTCTTCGATATGGCCACTGTTCGAACCCGCAGCATTTTGGTTTAAGAAAACCGTCTCCTTTTCCACGTTTGATCGACACATATTTTAGTATTGTCCACTGAATTATCCGAATTAAAATTATTATTATTATTATTTATTGCAACGTAATTACTTCTTTCAACATGTTCTGGAGCCGTAACACTATATCAAGAGCGAAATCGCGTCACGCGCCCCAAATGGCAGGGTCGCCATGTAGGGAACTAGTGTTATTGAAACAACTGAAGCCGATCGATTACCATTTATTACTGATCATCTTATTCTAGTACAATGTATTTTATAATAATGATGCTATCAACTAAGTACATACATATTACACACACCTCAAGTAGGTATTCATTATAATTTTTATCAAAATTTTACTACTGCCTTAGTCAAGAAAGAAAGAAAAGACAAATGACTGAATGATCAATTTCCATTCCATTTAATCTTCGTTTTTTGTTCGAGTTGAAATCGATTGGAAATGACAAATTGATGTAATGTTTCCGATTGATTGATTGCATGATTTATGATGTTTACGTGACGTTTTTGATGTTTGCGCACTTACAGTGTTCGGGATCTTATGTTTTATTGAAGCAAGTCATCTGAACTTTAGTTAATTAAGTACCATAGATATCGCGGAAGGCGCGTATGTTCTCGTGATCCCCGGCGCATGTTTGTGAAGGGAACACCGGGGTGGTTTTTAGTCAGTAAGGGTCTGACAGGCCCCTCCGCCCTCCCCAGGGCGACGGTCATCCATGACGATATTCCACCCCGGGAACAAAGAAAAGAAAAAGTATCCAATAGATAACTTTTTTATTCGAAGCGATTTTAATTCATTTTACAAATTCTAAAATAATAATTAACCTAAACATATATTAATATTTTATTTAGTTAATAATTATTTTATCCTATAAGATATTAGCCAGCAATTAGGGCAATTTTTTGTTAAGTTAATTACATTTTATAAATGGAACACGGTGGTGCAAAAATTCAATAACGATTACAAATAAAAATTCTTTACGCTAAAAAACAAAAAAAAACTCACTAAACAAAATAAGTTTATATTTATAAATACTTAAGGCCTGTTCTAATTTATCAGAAAAAAAAAACAAGACAATAGGGAAACACGATACATTAATTAAAGGAACTAATTAATTGAAACCCAGGAAGAAACTTCATCAAATCTGTCCCTCGAGAGTATACTTGAGGCGTCCCGGATCTTTTAATGTGTATTACGGGACACGTAAACTAATCCTTATTTATTGGTTTGAGTCATGGTGAATGTTGGTTCTGTAATTAGGAATATAATTAATAGTGTTATAGATAAACTATGTGTATTTAATTGTCTATTATTATTGTTATTTTCAAACGACTTCCAAAAATGTCATACCTATTTTGAAGTAGTTTAATAATGTTACTAGAAGTCCGCTATGTCTTAGATCAAAATAGTGAGTTCAATTCACGGAAAAATCTTTCGACTCCAGCGTAAAACCCGAAAAGCGTGTGCATAATCCAATCTATGAAACAGCGCTACTTTCTTTTAGGTAGTTGTGTATAGCTGAGTATATGTTTACATACATTATGTACATATTCGACAGTCAAAACATTCCTTTTCGGCTTCATTGAAAGGTAAAGCCAAGGCTTACATAGCTCCATGGCAACAGAGAACTAACAAAAGATGGATTTAAAAAGAAAAAAGAGTAAACTCAAAGAGCACCCAAAGGTGTGATTCGCTCAAAGTCGAAGGTCAAATTATGTACAGAGGTCAAACAGAAATGTGGTCGAAAATACAAAGCAATGAAGTTAATACCCCTTCGGGATTCAGTAGAGATGTAAGCCAGTGTCATTGACCGGTGAATGATCGATGATATTTGTATGTCTACGATGCTATTTTTATCGATAAAAGTGTTTTGACTTCCTTGAGGTCAGTATCCGTCGCCAATTTTAATATCAATGTGAAAGAACTTGACGGTAAATAAAAAAAATCTTTTCGCAAGAAGTAAGTCCATTTTTTCAACAAAATACAATCATTTTGAGAAGATTCTTGAACAATTTGAAGTCATAAAAAACGTTTTTAAGAACCGATATATTCTGCGTTTTATGTTTTATTGGAAAGTATGGATTGATGTATTAGATTTATTGCTCACATTCGATACTTATGTGAATAAAATACTGCATTCTGTGTTTTATTTTATTCGTCTATATAAAAAAGGTATTTAGATAGCCAATCTTACAAGCATAGTTTAAAAACGTTAAAAGTAGGTACATACCTAATCCTGTAGATTCGAAAGCGAAAAATCCTTAGGTATGTAACATCTTTTATACATAAAAAATCTTTATCTTTTATGCAAATAAACAAAATATGAATCCCAGATTTCCTCATGTCGTTTTCCTTTACCGATGTCGTTGACGTCCTGTATAAACTTAGAAAGTAAACACCTTAATCACACAGCGATCACGACCCGTAATAACAACTAAGCCAAGTAAATAATTTAATTTTATACACCCACTAACGTAAAGACATATTAAAGTATTTTTTTTTAAATATAATACTAGTTTTCGCCCGCGGCTTCGCTCGCGTTAATTTAGAAATTGCTAATCAATTCAGGTTGTACTGTACTTGTATATAATAATGAGTGAAGTGATTTTTGTTTGAATAGGCACCCTTGATTTTTTGACACCCTAGTAGTTTTTTTTTATAAACCTAGTATTTTGACCTCTCCAGTCTGAGTAAAATTGCTGATTTCTACTGCCATAGGTCCCACGGAAACGGGGTAAAAACGAAAAAAAAGATAAAAAGTCCTATGCCCGTCTCCTGGTTCTAATTAAGCTACCTCCCCACCAATTTTCAGCCAAATCAGTTCTGACGTTCTTGAGTTTAAAATAGTGTAACTAACACGACTTTCTTTTATATAAATAGATAGATTTCCGGTAAAACAAAGTAAATTAGCCCACAAACTTTTTTCACTTGACACTTGAAACTTGAGTACCAAGAAATTAAGATAAATGATCTCTTCATAATTTTGTGACGACACAATGATGTGAAAACTTCCTGTAGGTACCTACTAAGATTGATGATCCTTCTCGATACACGCTTATTATCAAAATTTTCTTAAAAGCTGTTCTTCGTAGGTCAATGAACTTACTTCCCGTAAGGTTGTTGACATGGAGATTTGTCGAAAATCTTTTTTCATGGAACTTAGGAAAGGTATGCATTTTCTCTGGGGTATTCTTATATTATTTATTATCTAACATTCCCTTTGCGGCCATTTATTCCATGTGAAGGAGATTCGAGATAATTCGTACGAGTTATATGTTATACGAAAAAAATAAAAATAATATAGTAATGAAGAGCATTACATCGTTTTGTATTGAGCATAGTGATCGTTGCTCGTGTATGAGAAGAGGTCATTGCTCTGCAGTAGGACATAGTGTTTTTGTTGGTAAAAAGAGATGCTATAACATAACATAACATCACGCCTGTAATCTCCGAAGGGTTAGGCAGAGGTGTACCCATTAGTACACCCACATTTCGCCAGTTATGTTTTGTTAGTCCCATGTAATAGGGGGCGAGCCTATTGCCAACAACCGGGCACAAATCCAGACTCCTAAAAGAGATGCTATAAAGAGCTACTATGTCCCTTGGGTACGTATATTTCAGTACTTCTTCCATCCACTACTCACAATTAACAAAACCTCATAAGTAACTCAAGGCCTTTAGAATCTATTCCAGATTGAGACAAAATAAAGGGATTATTCTAATAGAAACGACTATCACAGCGATATTGGACTTATGATAGTCAATCCCATCTTGGATATGATATGATAGGATTTGATATACATTTTATTACGAAATATTTTATTAAACAAGGGTGAATGTCAACATTTTCTTACCTACGTGGCACATACCAACCGTAATCAATTTACAAATAACAGACCATTGTTCTAAATATGAATATAAATACACATTTTATAGCAATCTACTTCCTAAACGTTCTTATATTTAGGAATAGAATGTCTATCGCCTTTACCTATTAAGTAGAATGGGTTGTAACATCGCATCATGATTGTTAGGTACATACTGCGCTCACCAATCTATTTGCCAAGCTGTAACTGTGGCAATATACACCTCCGACCCTCTATATTGCCTTTGCTATGTTTACTCGAGGACGTGTCCCAGCTATTAAAGCAATAACTCAAATAAAAATGGTCTCATTTACCTTGTCTACATGCCTAAATAAATACGCTGACCAAATGGAATAATAAAATAATACGTAGGTACCTCTTTGTGAATCCAATTATTTGTTCACCGTAACGAACTGTGTCATGCCTTTTAGTTATTTATTGTTCAATTAAGTGTTTATGTGTTTATTCAAGGTGATATTATGGACAAAGTTAAGTACAGCCGAAATTCGATTTTAGAATGTTAAATAAATGTTATCGAGAACTAAATAATTTGTTTACAATTTATTTTTGACTGCCTCGTTGGTCTAGTGGTCGTAAAGCGCGACTGCTGAGCACGAGGTCTTGGGTTCAATTCCCAGGTCGCGCAAAGTGTTATTGGGTTTTTCCATCAGGAATTTCTCAGTAGCAGCCTCGGAGTCTGGATTTGTGCCCGGTTGATGGCAATAGGCTCGCCCCCTATTACATGGGACTAAAACATAACTGGCGAAATGTGGGTGTACTAATGAGTACACCTCTGCCTAACCGTTCGGGGATTACAGGCGTGATGTTATGTTATGTTATGTAATTTATTTTTAACAATTAATGGCTAATTGGCTACTTAGCAATCTATTTTTTAACCCTTAGTCATTTCTTTCCGATCACTTAGTAGATAATGATTCTACTAAGAAAAATGTGTAAAATTTTACAAGTTGCTTTTGTTTGCGAAGCAACTTTTGAGAAGTATTTCAGAAACCCTGGCAGGTAAGTTACCACCTAAGAGTGTACTTAACAATATAAATCAAAATGTTATCTTCTCTTAATCTATGAAAAAGGTTCCGCTTTCTAACACAAACGTGGAAACGGGTCTTACGACGAACCAATAGTTCGTATGCATACCTGTACGTATATGGTACGAGTCAGGGTTGCTGCGGACACCAATCAGTATCAGCTTTAGCATCAGCATTAACCGATGCTGATTTTTTTAAATGCTAATTCAAGTAGTTATATGATCGTTTTACGTATCAAAATATCGTTTATTTTTATTATTAAAATTATTAAAAAAAAGATAAATCCTTGTCATGTTTAGAGTACGTTGTAAATAGAAATTAATATTAGTATAAATTGCCTTTTATTCAAGTTATATCTACAACCTATAATTATTTATTTATTTCAACTTTATGGAACAATTAAGAACAAAGGAGGACTTAATGCCCACTACAACCCCCCTACACACGTGCCTTAATTATGTTTACAATTTCATAGAAGGATTTATTTAATTTATAGCTGATCATTCACAAAAACAGTATCCGTTGATACTGTAATAATGCCGCATCAGCGACAACCCTGCTACGAATAACTCCGGATCGTTTGAAGAGATACGAGTCGTACAAACATCTGTGTAGGTTGTACAATGTTGGTCTGGATGCGGTATTGTAGCAATGGTGATCCGATATTGACGTTTATTCTACATTTAGGTTGTTTGCACTCGTACTGTTAAGGCTGGATAAACGGGTTATTTTTATGGATATAGGTAATCTTTGTATAAGGTATGTAGGTAAATAAAAAAAAATAATAAAAAAAAATATTTATTTGACACTTAAAAGTACATGTTACAAGCCAGCAATAATAAAATAGCACATGAATGTATTGCCACAAATCTGATCCTAACCCCCAAACTAGGCCTGGACCTGTATTTTGGGAATCAGCGTGCAGCCATGAGATCTATAAAAAAAAAGACGGGTTGCACTCCGGGAGTGCCGGCAGAAGTGAAAACTTGATTATTAACGTTGAGCATGTTTGATATTTTGGAATGGTTAGGGAATAATTTTGCACCAATTCCTTTATCAGTATAAAAGTACTATCATTTATGTGGTAGAATACAATATTCATTTATTGCGCTATCGTACACAAACATGACAATTTATATTACATTAAAAATTTAACACTTTAAAGCTATTACAATTATTTTACATTAAAAAGTTATACACGAACATTCGCGCAAGCGCCCTGCGCTGCCTAAACGAAACAGTAGGCCCAGGCATACATTTTCGCCGCGCCGTAGAGAGGGGATAGCTGTCTACTCTCCATCCGTCTTACGCTTTTTCATCAGGTCACTTGTCCTGACGCGAGTTTAAGATTTTATACCCATTACAGAAAAAGTGCTCAACGCCGCTAAAGAAGTTTTCACTTCAAAAAAAAAACAATCAACAGGTATGAGCTCGACCGAAATGATGATGATATAATTATAATAGCTGGCAATATTATTATATATTCTATTGCAATATTTCGTAATTTTTCTTTAATTTATATTTTGTCATCATCAACTGCTTAGCCTTTTCCCAATTATGTTGAGGTCGGCAACCAGTCTAACCAGATGCAGCTGAATACCTGTATTTAACATGGAGCGACTGCCTATCTGTTAATTTAAATTTTGTTCTACCAGTTATATTTGAATTGGGAAGTTGAAGCTATTAAACAAACATACAATAAATCAGTCGTTTTTATGTTACTTTCCAAATATACCTACTTGACAGTTAAGTTGGAATCTTTTCCAGCCCTGGTATTTACTCAGCAAAGAGCTGGAAAAGTTCCTAACTTTTGCTTTTCAACTTCGCTTTAAAGATAAGTTAGTGACTATCAACCTTCTACTTTCTTAATCTTTTGAGTAAAATATTCTTTACTTAAAAGGAAGATAGCTATGTTAGTATCAAAGGACTTCCCTCCTATCAAATCCGAAGTTAATATTTATGGGAAGTTCCTCCTATCTTCAATGCTGCTGACTGCTGATGGCCGCAAGTACTATTTATATAATAAAGCTGAAGAGTATTTGTTTGTTTGTTAAAACGCGCTAATCTCTACAACTACCATTTCGATTGAAAACAATATTTTTGTATATGATAGCCAGATTCATAAGAAATAAAATAGACTATATCATCACGCTATGTCCCACGGGAGCAGAGTAGTAGGTAACCAAAGACGTAACTTAACACTGGCGTGAAACACGCATGCGGAGTTTCAGGTCGCAGCTAGTTAAAGTTTATAAAACTGATGCCTAACATTACAAAGAGGTTTAACAATCCAAGTGAAAATTTAAAAAACAAATCCACCGAAATGTTTTTTTTAATCTTCGTTTTTTTTCCAAGTGTGAAGCACAAGGATTTCTAAAGAAAACATTGTTATCTGTAATTACGTCTCCTGACAATTGTAAGAAAGATAACGAAGTTAATTGCTCGACAACAGGTTACCGTCGGTGGGGCAATCTGCACAAAGGCCTCGCGCAAATTGGAGACGAGTGCTGCTCCGTTTGACAGACCAAAGATTTGTGAAGACGATTGTTATGAAATCTAGTTTGGAAAATATTTCGTTGTTTTCAAGACAATAAAGAAAAGGTATTGAAAACTTTTCTTTACAGTTTTTCAGTTGGACTGTTCAATTTCTTTTAAGGACATTGTAATCCTTAATCGTCTAGAAAGTTTTTTTATGGTTTTCAGTCCTTTAAGGGCTGTCAAAGTCATATTTCTTTTGTATGATACGATTTACTCTGTGGCTGAGTGATTGATGGCTACTGCGTTGCATGTCATGGTTCCGATTTGCGCCTATAGATAGTTGTTCCGGGTCTAGTTGTTCGTTTATGTGAATTCCCGTGATACAGGAGAATTTCCAAGTGTGTGCTTTAACGATACTTTTTTTTGTGTGTGATTCTCCGTACAATTACTCCAAGAGCAGTACTTAGATTCTAGTAAGGCACGATTTCACCAGAACAATGGACTAGTATTTTAGTAGCTATTCAATAGATTGACGGCACGGTTGGCGTAAGGGCTGATCGATTGACTGCTGCGATGCGTGTCTCGGGTTCACTACAGGTATTAGTTTCGAGTCTAGTTGTACGTATACGAGTATGTACCTAAGTTTATATATTTGTAAAGGTACCCACAATTAGTACAAGAGAAACTCCTAGTGTGAGGCAAACTTTAAAATAAAATAGACAGTCACGGACAACCAGAAGGGAAAACTTATCACACATTAGCATGTCGGTAACGCGATCTCACTAGCTTGTCGTGACGCGTTGGTGTTAGTATGTCGGTAACGCCGTCTCATTAGCATGTCGGTGTCGCGGTCACGTGGCGATGTCGGTGACGAGCTGACACTAGTAAGTCGGTACGCTGCAGTCCTTAGAATGTCGGTGACGCCGTTTCGTTAGAATGTCGGCGTCGCGGTCTCACCGCCATGTCGATGACGCTGTGTCATTAGCATGTCGGTGACGCAATCACACTAGCTAGCATGTGCGACGCGGTCTCATTAGCATGTTAGTAACGCTAACCCATAAGTTTTGCCCCTACCAAAAATCGATCAACGCGGCTAAAGAAGTTTTCAGTTAAAAACATTACAAAACTCATTTATATTCACGTGTCAACTTAGGAATATTTAAAATTCCGGAAGAGTAGTGTAATCTTTCTCATATCTATTCCTAATATAGCTTAGCTGTCTTCCCGTTTGTAAAATATGAGTGTCGGCAAAATTTGCGACTAAGAACGTAAGATTTTTCAACTCCGCCTTTATTTGACGGGTGCCAAGGAGCAGAACGAATAACAATATCGTGGGAGGACGTGAACAACTATAGATATTGCACATATTTACTGGCGTTTAGGTTGCCATGCAACGCAAACAAAACATTGTACTTTCGGGTGCATGTAACAATATATGTATTGTGGAAGTATTTAAAGTTTAACTATACCATTTAAATCGAGTAAAAAAATGACTGTCATTATTCGTAAGCCATAACATATCAAAAAACCAAACAAACTCTTCAGGTTTGTATTAATATTAACTAGGTTTTGACTGTGGCTTTGCTTGCGTTAGATTCAGGTAACTTTGTTTATTCCTACGTTTCTACTAAGTTTTTCTATATAAACTTTGAATTTACTATCTACTAACTATAAACTACCTCCCTGCCTTTCATATTTATACGTCAAGCGGTTTTTGATATTTCGTAGTGAATGAGTGAGTAATCTTTCGCTTTTAAATATTTAGATAAATATCATAACATCACATAAC
The DNA here is from genome assembly GCA_949774945.1 of Hoplodrina ambigua. Taxonomy (NCBI): domain Eukaryota; kingdom Metazoa; phylum Arthropoda; class Insecta; order Lepidoptera; family Noctuidae; genus Hoplodrina; species Hoplodrina ambigua. The sequence goes on from OX458967.1 coordinate 705,499, forward strand.
ATCACGCCTGTAATCCCCGAAGGGTTAGGCAGAGGCGTACCCAATAGTACACCCACATTTCGCCAGTTATGTTTTTAGTCCCATGTAATAGGGGGCGAGCCTATTGCCATCAACCGGGCACAAAAAAAAATAGATAGATAAATATCATAGTATAAATATAAAGACTACACTAATAACACTTATCATTTCGACAATAATACTAAATAAGCACGTAAACAGTGAGTTCACCTCTAATTAGTGACATAAGGGTACAACTAACATTAAAGAGGCCATATCTTAGCCTAATAGAGCCATAAAATGTTCAGCTAACATAAGTATTTAAGTACCTAGAACAGAAATAGAATCCTATTTCGTACTTTTTTTTCGTCTAATTAATACCTACATAAACAGCTTTCAATTAGATCCAAATGAAATGAAATAGGATATTATGTCTTTATTTGTTAAGAAAGTAATATATTCTTTATCTGAATAATATTGTACTCGTATATATTATGTAATTACATACGCATATAATTATAAAGAAATTTTTGTTGGTTTGTTTAAAAGCGTTGTTTATCTTCGGAACCTCCGCGCCGCTTAGATATATGATATCTAGATTCATGATAGAAATAGTATAGGCATATTTGCCTCGTTGGTCTAGTGGTCGCAAAGCGCATGTGCTAGCATGAGGTTTGGATTCTCAGGTCTGGTAAAGTGTTATTCTTTATTATAGATTATAGTTTTCCATTAGGAATTTCTCATTAGCAGCCTCGGTGACACGATATGAGACCGGTTGATACATGATGATATGTACCTATGATGATGAAATATGCTCACCCTCTATTACATGGGACTGACACATAACTGGCAAAATGTGGTGGTTCTAATGAGTACGCCTCTGCCTAACCCTTCTTGGATTACAGGCGTGATGTTATGTTTGCCTATAAATTATTAGAGCGAGCTTGTACATTGATTATTCCGCTTTGTTTTCACGTGTCAGTTCGGAGTTTTCGAATAAGTTTTCGAGGTCAATGGGACTTTATTCATGATCTGATCACGCGGCAAGGTGAGCCGGCGAAGACGAACACGTGAGTGAAGCCATAAACAATTATAAAGTTAAGACTTTTCGCAATGCCGGACATAGAAAAGAAAAAAGTTCAATGCTCGACCTATTGTCATAATTACATAACATAACATCACGCCTCTAATCCTCAAAGGGTTTGGCAGAGATTTAACTATTAGTGCATTTTGAAGCTCTCGAATCGAAACATTCGAATATCGATGTTATTTTTTCTGGGTTTTTATTTTTGCAATCCTAACTCAATGCATCCCGGCGCGTTGCACAGCAACTGTCTCCATACTCAACCAATAATCAATTAAAAATCTTTTTTATTCGTTTTTAATATTATTTAGTTTGACACTCCCAAAAGAAACCAATGCTTAATAAATTATTTATGAATTTATTTTTTTCCCAATTCAGCTGTTCACCGGTTAGCCCAAATTGGAGGCATTTCAGACAGTGGTTTTGATTGAGTATGCAAACGTTTCTAAAATAACGGAAATTGCTCCAGGGTAAATTAGTAAGAATAAAAACCAGAAAGCAAAAAGGAACAAGAAAATTAGTGATAAACATTGACTTATAGGTACTTGTTGAAACACAGTAAACAATATAATCGAAACAGTCCATGAGCAGTAAACAGAGACAAAGCAGCAAACGTTCTCGATCGTTAACAAACTTGTCTGTCTGACAAGCGAGCCGTGAAGGCTGTGCACAGACAGTTTTCAAAGGAACACATACAGTTTGATCTGACGTTCAATGTACAGGCTGCAGGACGGATGGATTTTGAAGAAATAATTATATTGAACCATGTAAATGGCTGAATGGACAATATTTTTCTTATTTTTGTAAATGTCGTTCAAAATTGCCTCATAATAAATGTTTACATACCCTATGAGTTAATAAATTATATGTACATAATGCATAACCTTTGTAGTCCTGTTATATAATTCTAATTTTAAGTTAAGGATTTGAATTTTATGAACTGGATGGATTTCTCCAAAACTGGAGGGATGAGGCACTGAATCGGGAAGGAGTAAAGGGAGGCCTTTGCCCAGGAGAGGCAGAACAGAATAGGCTAACAAAAAAAAATAGTAGCAAACTACATAAAGAAAATTAAGTTTGTTAAAGATCAAAATGGCTTATTATGTTACAGTCTTTAAAAATCATGATTGTTTTAGTCAGCGATTTTAGAAATGAAATGGTTGTCTTGTAAAGAGACTGTTTTAAGATATAAATACCTATGTTTTTTCAAAGTAATCAATATAAGTTTTAAATCCCACTTAATGAGGCACAAATCATGTCAATAAGAAAAATGATTAATGTGATAAAGTTTTATCCCGACTCATGTGAGATGGCTATGTGTTGTTTAGATGGCATTTTCCTTAGAAAACCCATTAAGACTAAGGTATATTAGAAAACTCCAGTTGAGCTAATGACAATAACTTTTAATGATGATTAATTAGACCGGTGCGTCTATATAAATGATTGATTGACGATTATTAGTTTGAAAGTTCTTGAAGTAAACAATTATCGAGATTATTTTGTCAACATCTCTTCCCTAAGGGTCATTATTATAATATCTTATCTCTTTACCAACGTTTTCGGAACTGACAAAACGTTGCGGTCTGTGCCTTTGAGAATAAGGGGACTCTGCGATTACAATTATTTATTGGAACTAATCCCGCCAAGTCTCTTAAGTACTTTGAAATTGCTTTCATTTACTCGAATTGGATCATTTGTTACCTTTGATTGTCAATAATTTATAAAAGGAGGAGATTATTTATTACTATTTCCTCAAACTTTAAGTTGGTAACTAAACTACATGCTATTCATTGTAATAGCACGTAGTTTGTGAATTGTAAATTGTGATTCTATGTGACATAGAATCACAATTTACAATGAGTGTGTGGACGATGTAAAGAAAAAGCGAATCAATTCTTTGTAAACATTACCATTTCAATACTTATGTTAAAAAAGGAATATTTTATGTTCTAAGGATTAGGTAACATAATTTAAATGAATAATACGTCATTTAATTTTTTATTATTTTAAACTAGCTTTTGCCCGCGACTTCGTCCGTGCTAAAATAAAATAGCCTATATTACTCGCAGATAATGTAGCTTTCTAATGGTTTTTTAAAATCGGCCCAGTAGTTTTTGAGTTTATCCATTACAAACAAACAAACAAAAATATAAATTTTTCCTCTTTATAACATTAGTGTAGTTTTATCTTCTTTTTTATGGGCACGGTAAGAAGAAGTTATTTATTACAAAAATCTAAAGAGCATGCTTGCTTACTTTAGTGAACAACAAGCAGAAAAATAAAACTCTGCCCAGCCTGCTACACAGCAACAGCTGCGAGTCATTCATCCTGTTTTCTGTAAAGCTTCCTTATTCACAAAAGGTAAATTATTATCCCTAATCAGCTTTCAACACCCTTCTCACATGACCGCGGAATTGTTACCAACTCACAAACTCATTAGGCGGTAAAATTATCTGCGTTCACACGTTTAGCCAATTTTTCGCACGTTTTCGTCGTTTTCACGGTGAGATTGCGACCAGATTTTGAACATTTTTAGGTAAAGGAATTGGTTTTCTGGTCTTATTACAAAAAATCTTTCACAGATAGAAAGCTACACTATCGCTGAATATCATAGGATGTGATGTTGATGTCAAATGATGTTTATTCTGTCAACGACTTCGTCCACGTAATTAATTTTACCCGCGTAAGTACGTCTTTAGTTACTGGTGGGTCGTGGCACGCGAGACACGTGGCGCCATCTGTTGTCATAAAAACGTTTTTTTTTCGGAACATAACTTTTTTCCGGAATTTAAGGCATAAGTACTGTATGCCCGTTTCTGTGTACCTAACAACGTACAAACAGACAAAATTTATTTCGCATTTAAAATATTATGGCTATAGTAATGAGGCGGGTTTTGCAGTCACGCTGACCGTCGGCGCTGACGGCTCAATTTGTGTGACGGCGCGTACGCCGCGCACGGCTCAGCGCCGACCACTGCTTCGCCTTCAGCGCTGACACCTACGCGTCAGCGTGACTGTAATTTTTATGGTACCTAAAAACCTTAAAAAAGAACCTATCCTTTTTTAATTGTTTTTCAAGTCTGTTGTTCCCTTTTTCTCATCTTGAGGTTTTTTTTTACTAGTATATTTCTCAAATACAAAAATTTTGTCAGAGACCAATTTGACAATCATTTTTCTGTACCCGTTACAAAGTTTCAGAGATAATTACATTCCTATTGTAGGCATTCTTTTAAGTTTTTCTCCTCAATTTGATAAGGGTTGACGTGAAAAGGTACCTAGTTTATTTATAGGCTTACAATGAAAAGTTCTTTATATGCGAGTATATTTTTACGTTAAGCCGTCAGCTACGAAAGGCAGGCCGGCATCATCAAATGGAGTCTGACAGGTTATTATCACAATGAAATAGAGAAAAGATCTGTCTGTTACGCTTTTACGACTAAACCACGGAATCGATTTTAATTAAATTTGGTACTAAGTAGGTTTTTTTAGTAGTAGAGTACTAAGCAAGTAAGTATGCGTCTGCGATGACCGATATTTATACGGACGAAGTCGATATTTTAATTTAAATGTATATTTTTAATTTAGTTACTAAGATTATTGTACAACTACTACTTTTACAGTTCACAACACATGCAACAAACAAAAGATTTCTCTGTAACAGTAATTCCATTTCCAAATATGTAGGTACCTTTTCGAATACCATAAAATATTCAAGGTCTTCAATTTCTCGAACATTTCAAAACAAAGAGCATCCATTGAACCCGAATAAGAAATTCAATAATTTATCGATAATTCTAAGGATATACACATCAATCAATCTTACTTACTCTTGCTGTCTCCAGAGGCAAAAAGTTTACCTTAAGCTGGAAAATAATAATAATATTCACGAAAATGATGAATATTTTAAAGGCTGTCAAAAACCCATTCGAATAAAAGACGATACCGTAGCCGAATAAAATATTAATAAGAGCTTATTACTGCCCCATGGCAGGGCAAAGCCCTTTTCTCATACAGGGAAGGCAAGAGCATTCGATGTCTTTTGAAATGTTAGAAAAGATAGTTGACGATCACAATATTGTAAACGTGTGAGCACTGTGTGTCTTAACAATTAATTTAGCTTTCATTAAAAAAAAATTAATCTTTGTAGCACTTGGTACGTATTGTAGTACTTTGTATGACTTTTATTTTAGGTACATCGTCTTCACATTCGTATAAATAGAATTGTAAATGACGTTCAAAAGTGCCTTTTAATGGTCTAATTGAAATAAATGATTTGACTTTGACTTTGACATAGATCACACTTGCTCAAGGCAGATTGTTGATTTCAGACTCATATCAATTATAAGTTCAGATTATTTCACGATGTTTTCTTTTACTAATGTTGAATTTGCTTAAAAATATAGAATACCTTGAGGGCAATATTCCCATTCATCATCATTATCATCAATCAGCCGAATGACATCCACTGCTGGACATAATATACCTCCCCTTAAGATTGTCACAAGACCGGTCCTGTCCTGGCCACATCCAGCGGTTTTCCGCGACCTTTACCAGGTCGTTGGTGCACCTCGTGGGGGCCTTCCCACACTGCTGCGCCTTCTTATACGTGGTCGCCACTCGAGAGCCTTACCACCCCAACGGTCGTCTAAACTACGAGCTATGTCCCCTGCCCATTGCCACTTGAGTTCCGCAATTTAAATAACCCATTACCAGTCATGTAATTGGAACTAAGGCTTATTACCCTTTTCTAAAAATAACATGTATTCACCAAATCTTCATCAACCAGAGGCTTCACACTTTATATAACCACTTCAAAGCTCCGTAAAACTGTTAGCGTATGTAAAATACGCAGCTCGCAGGTGAAAATCCAATTTGAAGTGGTTTGAACCAGATCACACCGGTTCGAGGCGGTTCAGAGCGGTGGCGGTTGGAATTATTTGCATTTATATTAAAGGAAATAAACAATGCTGAGTCTGTCAGTTATGTGATGGCCGCCTTACATATTGTTGTTTGTAGGTTTAGTACTGAGATTCAGATTTGTTTTGTGATAAAGGATATTTCGGAGATTTACTGTCACCATACACAGCTGTGTTCCAATATTAGTAATTTGCCAACCGTATAATAAAGCGTCGTGATGGTCCAGTGGTTAAGGCGCCCGCCTCTCATACTTGAGGTTATGGGTTTATATTCGGGCAAGTAACAATTCTAAATTATCAATTCATCAATCAAGCTTGAAAGTTGGCGGCTTTGGTTTTGTTTCTTGTTATGTAGGTATTGCCACCGACTTCCAAGCTAAAGTTATTTTTTATTTTGTAGTTTTTGAAGGCGGTCATATTTTTTTGTAAAAAAGCTTTTTATTTTTCACTTTTTAGTGCTTGTGTGTTAATGTTTGAAATCCTTACATAAAGACCTTTCAAACAATACCTCACACGATATATTTAATTTTGGAAAATGGTAGGAGGGGGGTTGACGTACCCCCTCCCCACTTCCTTCAGTCAGTCATCGACTACACGTATAAACAAAGCAATTTTTCTTGTTACGGCGGTTCTGCTGTGATTTTATAAGGAGTTCCGTTCCATATCTCCAAAGTTTATCATCAGATCATGACAATATTCCTATGGGACCTATTCGGAGCTATACTCTTTCAAACAAAACAAGAATCATCGAAATCGATTCTTAATTGGCGGAGTAATCGTAGAACAAATATACAAAAAAAAAACAAAAAAAAAAAAGACATACGCGTCGAATTGAGAACCTCCTCCTTTTTGAAGTCGGTTGATAAAATTAATAACGCACGATTAACAATTACCTACTATAAGAAGTAAGACCATAACAACCCCTTGTTTCGGCCACAGGCGACGGACAGAGACGGAGTGGGCTGTTTTTTACTCAAATTAACATTAAAATTTTGATTTATTACCAACTGAGTACCTCTACGCAATAAGGGTATCCTTAACGCGAGAGAAATGACGCAATTAATCAAAAAAAGTTCATAACAGGAACAAGAAAAGAGTTGAAAAATGTCGAAACTCGTAAAAAGTCCTCACGTAACATTATTAAAAAGTTTGTAAATTACCATCGTTATTTATATAATACTAGCTTTTGCCCGCGACTTCGTCCGCGCAAAAATAAAATATAGCCTATATTACTCGCAGATTATGCAGCTTTCTAATGGTGAAAGAATTTTTATCCAATCGGTCCAATTGTTTTTAAGTTTATCCATTACAAACAAAAATACAATTTATTCCTCTTTATAATATTAGTGTTGACTAGATTTTTCACACGACGCTGTCCGCGTCATTATAACAAATCCCAAGCTGCATGGATGCAGTGTAGACACAAAAACCTTCCACTTGAATAACTCCATCTATTGATAAAAACCACATTCAAAGTCGTTGCGCAGTTTAAAAGTTCTAAGACACAGACGTACAGACGGCGGGAAGTGTCTTTGTTTTATACTACGTAGTGATGTAACATATCGCACTCGGGAATAACGTGGCTTCCTACATTTATGAGCGAAAGAATTTTTAGAATCGTAAACAATCTCATCAACTTTATAATACTACAAATAGTTTTGTGACAAGGATTATTACGCATTAAATATTCATTATTTAATTTTAAAAGTATTTAGCTCCGATTTCCCAAAGAACATTTAATTTTAAAATGTCCTTAAAAGCATGAAGTGAATTATCATCCGACACTGATACTAGGAGTTGCCAGCTCATCTCACGCTCACTTTGAATAAATTCACCATTCTTTAATCCCTTAAAGAATAGCACTCCTGCGGCTAAGTCAAACATTAAGCCTGAAAGCAAGAAAGAAGATTAAGGCATTGTAGCGAAAGCATTAAGCCAGCTTTTATACTTTTTGTAACATGAAGTTTAAATAAATAAATAACTCGTAATCAGCAAGTGAAAATGGCTGAAATTTTACGAGTAATTCCAGAAATTTCCACGAACGAACGAAGTATATACACTTTTATCATTAATTTCAACAAGTTCTTTGAATGAACGTCGAATATATCGTCTAACACATTAATATATGACTCGCTCATCCCTGAATTCGCTCAAACCGTTTTAGTATTAAAAGGAAAATGTTCATAAAACTTTTACAAATACTTTCTTGGTAAAACGAACGTATCATAATACCAGATACTTTTTAATGTAACACTTACTGAATAGTTTGCTATTCTTAGAACGATCTCAATGAACGAAGAGATTCGTGCTACTGAAACGTTTTTTCTCCTTCCTAGGAAAAGATTGCTATTAATTTAATGTTGTACTTTTTACTTTAATATGACTTTAAGTGTTCTTGTCAAAAGTTAGCCTATCTGGGAGCCAGATGGTAGCGCTCATGATCAGTGTAATAAATCAGTCGGAAAACTTCAATTGGGACTTAAAACACCTATCTGAGATTGTTATATTTCAAGGCTACGTCAATCACTGCAATTTATACTCTATTTCAATATTATAAGAGTCACACGACTCATGCTCGTTAATTGCAAGGACTGTACTTTGGTAAATCGATAATAAAAAACATATACCCATACATCTAAACTGATATTATAAAGATAGAATATGTGTATTTTTATGTATGATGATTAAACTTAAAAACTACTTAAATAATTTTAAAAGTTCTTTCAAATATGGTAAGCTACATTAGCAGCGAGTAACATAGGCTTTTAATTTCCAAAAAAAAATAGGAGAATCTATTGAAAATTGCAATGTTGTGACCCAAGGTACCAAAAAATTGTCTGTAAAAGTAATTGTTCGATGTGCGTCGCGAATACTAATAAGTATCAAGGTCGCGAGCAAAGCGCTAGTAATATATTAATTATATTTGAGTTAATAGATATCTAGATCCTCATTAAGAGCTAAAAGAAGGTGATAGGAAACAAGAAATAATATCTATTAGATATCAATAAAGACACACTTTCCTTTCTTCTAGGAAAGATACAAAGATTTTGAGAGTTCCGAAAATTGATCTTCCTTCCATAATACAAAATTAGGATAGTACAGGCTCAACAGTACGGTTGCAGAAAAAAATAAATTGGATTATCTTTTTTTATATTGAACAAAAATTCTATTAAAGTAGAAGAACTGTGGCCAGATTAACCAGTCTTCACAATATAAAAGTAAGGAACAAAAGTGGCTAAGTTAATCGGTAAAACACTTATAAAGCTATTGCCATTTGATTCAGCACGACACAAGTTAGACTTCACGTAAAAAAATATTCTTGTGTGAGAAATTCACACTACAATATCTTTTTTCGCGATATCGACCTATACTCATCAGTATTTTGAATTAATTTCTAAATACAATGTAGGTACTCAAAGGCACTGAGCTTTCTGTTTATAAAATTACTGATGGTAGACTGGTAGTGTGGTGGTTTCATGGTTGTGTTTGTTTGTGTTTTTTCACTTTATTTTCGTAGGTGTTAATAAAATATCACACGTATCTATACATTATTATTATATTATTATATATTATATTATTACAAAGATAAATTTGCATTGGTATAGCCTAGGTACCAACAAGAGCGGAGCAGAAACCAATAACATAACTTAGAGGTTAGCTAGTGTAAAACAAAAGGGTCTACTTTTAAATACCCAAAATAAATAAATTATATCAGGAATTATTAAAAAGCTAAAAGTATTGTCGGCTCGGTCGTACCACAAATAAATTTACAGAAGTAACTTCTATATTGTATCAACTTAGAATCCCTTAAAACCTTTTTAGAAGAAGTTCTATTAAAGGCCTCGGTAGCCACTCAATAAGAATTATACCCCTCTTATATTATTATCTCGACCGAAAAGTTATTTCACGATTTTTATTTAAGATTTTATATTTCTGCTTTATTGACTTAGTAGACATCTTATTTTATTTCATTTTTTAATAAATTTGAAGCATACTTACTACTGCCTACTAAATAATATAATTGAGCGGTTTAAATGTTAATGTTTTATTGTGTTCGGATTAAATAACTAAAAAGAATACCGTCCTATTATTTAATTGTTCTACTGCAAAACAAAGGCCTCTTCTCATACAGAGAAGGCTTGTGCATTGATCACCACGCTTGCTCAAGGCGGATTGGCGATTTTAGACTTCCCAAGATGTTTTCCTACACCGACGTCAGTTAGGTATGTCTAAAATAATCTTAAAAGTACATAATAATAGGAATGAATTGAAAAACTCACTCACCAGACTTTTTTAGCTTGGTATTGAACCCGCAACCTCACCAGTATATACTTATACGAGTTCGGTACCTGCATTTCTTCAATTAATTTTCATTAATTAATAGTAAGTACCTGAATAGAAAACTATTTAAACTCGATGGATCTCACGAATAAATTTATTTAACTTTAAATTTAATAGAAGCTTACTAGTAAATATAAGAACCCCTCGAAACTACTTGGAAAGGTTAATTAATCATTATTAAATTATTTAAATACTGAGTATAACGTTACTTATACGTAGACATTAATAATGCATCATTTATTTTAATTGATACCGTTTATGGTACTGAATACCCCTCATTAAATTTGTTACAACAGCGCGTAGTTATAAACTTGTTCTCTATTAGTATAAATTTAACACTTAAATGATGAATCTTTTGGATTTTTTACCTTAAAACAATGACATAAGAGTCACATAACGCGTGCTCCTGAATTGCAAGCCAAAAGTTGATACAAGTTAAACTGCTTTAGCCCAACTTTAAACTGGGTAATAGACGTACTAGACAGTATGCGAGGTTAAAGCTCGATGATCCACGCTACGCATGAAAAGTTTGAGTACTTAAGATGACACATGAGCGGGAAAGATCGTAAAGTCATATCTTCATTACTAGTAGGTACGCCTGTCACCCGCTTAAACGCAAATTGAACTAAAGTTCAACCTGCTAAGGTTCACTATATATATAAACTATTTTATTCTATTCTTATATAATAATAACATACTCCCGACCAAATTAACGGAGACGTTAATAGTACGCCGCATATATAGTGCGCGCGCACAAGTGTGTGCGCAAATTCAAGTGCACTACCTCTTTCCTCAATCTAATACTCCGACGGGAAAGTAATTCAAGACGATCGGAAAGAGATTAGGTGCAGAACCAACAGCCTTACATGCTTTCCGAGGCACGGGGTGTCATACCCAACTACCAAAGTCCGGGCTGTTACTGAGAAATCACTGATAGAAAATCTAACAACAAACACATGAATGTCGGGTAAAAAGAGTAGGTACTAGTCAAAGGTACACTAACCAAAGAACCCCGAAAGCCTACCTGAGGCGAAAGAAGTATGTAAGGATCGTAGCAGGTGGCGTTCTGTAGTTTCTGCCTACCCCCATGGGAAAAAGGCGTGAGTTTATGTATGTATGTATGTACACTAACCAAAAACACGTTAATATATACTTACATGCATACATAAACTCACGACTTTTTCCCATACGTTAATAATGTTGCGAAAACAAAAATATTTGTATTATGAAAGCCTCACAATTTGTCAGAAACAAGTTGTTCTTAAAAATAATAAAAAACGTATAACCCTCCGAGCGCTGAGGCTTGGCTCGTAAATAAACAAATTACGCGTTGGGTTGCATTTTAATTAAATTATACTTTATTACAACACGCTTAGTGTTGCTTTCATGTTTACTTTCAAGTTTATTTCCAAGAATTTTTATGAATATAGCAACATAAAATGACGAGTCTCCTTTAAAATCTTTCGTGATAGTATCGAAAGAAAGGTAAACTAAGTACGGTAGGTGAAAAAAATGATTGCAGATTAAAAAATTTAAATCGAAATTATAGTCGCCATATTTTTTCTAAAATAAAGAGTCTAAGAGACAGACACCTTCAATTTTCTGTTACTTACATCTATGTAAAGTACAGTTTAACAAAATGTTTGGAACAGCAATATTTATGAGATATTTGTAAACGTTGTACTAGTAGTACTAGGATGCATTATATTGCATTAATGCATCCAATCTGCAACATATCTGTCGAAAAGCAGTTGTATCAACATAGTTTCATCGTTGCGCTCGTTATGCCAATCAAACTGAAAAATAAGTGTTCTCAGTTTGCAAATGATAAACAGTGTTATTTGCTGCGGCGTTAATGGCATAATTAATGGCTTGATATTACTACTATTTATAAGTCCTGCTACTTTAATGCTTATGGGGTATAAAAAGACAATGCACCTAGCCGTTAACCACGCATACTCTCACTCAAACTACGTAATATTGAGCAAGAATTATTGGTGGGAAACGACATTTATTTTTGGTGTGAAAAACATAGTGTCTCCGTGCATACAGGGGTCGTATTGGTATTTATAAGTTTATTTAGGTATAACATTTATTTTTTTATATATTTACCTACATATTACACACTAGCTTTTGCCCGCGACTACGTCCGCCTGGAACAGGTTTATATCGTACTTGTTTACAAACTTCCACCCCCCCTTTTCACCGCCTTAGGGGGTGATTTCCCGAATAAAAACTATTCTATGTCCTTCCTCAGGTCTTAAACTATCTCCATGCCAAATTTCATCAAAATCGATTTAGCGGTTTAAGCGTGAAAAGGTCAGACAGACAGACAGACACACTATCGCTTTTATAATATTAGTATCGATCTATATGTTACACTAATGCAGTTTCTTACAAAAATAACTTTTTTATTTACAGTAAAAGTCCTACAAGCAAACCGCCCTCATCATTAACCTTTATATAAACAGGTAATTATAATAAAATCAAAAAAAAAGCTCGTCATTGTTTCAATACAACAAAACGTCACTGTTTTTGACAGCTCAGCCGCTTCATTAGTATTTTTCTCGAAAAAAAAAGTAGAAAAAATAAACAAGTCTGTTTAAATTCACGCGTCAGTCATCAAAGATCTTTGGTCTCCAATACTGCAGGCATAAACTGTGGGATCTTCATAAATAAGGATTTTATTGGATTTGATCATGCATGATATATAGGTACGATGTGAATTTTGATGAAATGGGCCTGTAATACGAACCTTTGAGGATCAATTATGTTCATTGCACCGTAGCTCCTGGAGTACATTTTGAGAGAGCTTTAATTCAATTTCTTTCAACAGATTTTTTTTTTAATATATGCATTTTGGGGACTTTATGGTCAACGCTGAGTCATGTTTTGGTCAATAGTTAAAAAAACCCGATGAAATTGTGTAGTCGGGATAAAGGCAAAGGCACCAAAAGAGATGGCCAATAATTCTATTTCTGAGAATTTTGTTCACCCATTTAATATCTATACAATCTGAGGTGCAGACCCATGTAATTTTTAGCCATCTCCTTTACGTTTAAAGAAAAAAAAATACTTTTAATTATATTTATTTTTAAGCTTTTGCTTGGAGATGTAGGGGAAAGTGGTTACCCTTCGTACGCGGGGCACATTCGTACAGTTAGTATACCAGAAAAACTAAACGGCACAGAAACACGCCTTTGCTTGTGTGCATAGACATACCGGCCACCATGTTGCTAGTGGAGTATCGCGACAATCGTACTACGGTGTATCAGCTGACAAGACTTACCGTGTTTTTGTGCGCGGTGAGTAAATTTTTTACCTATGTTTAGTTCGTAATTGCAAATAGAATTGTTATGCTTTTGACAAAATGGTGATGTTTAAATAATGTTAACATTGTTTATTTTGAGTTTTAATTGTTATATTTTTCAAAATAAATTAGAATTTGTATAAAGTTGTATTTTAATTTTGTGCAAGGCAATGGGGCACTTTCGGACAGCCAAACAGGGGGCACATTCGTACGCGTACGAATGTGCCCCTTCAGATTTTATTAACTACCAGTACATGAAACATCATTTTTTATGATAAAATTATCTTGCAGACAGCCCAATAACATATTTTTTCTTTTGTGAAGTATTTCTACTAACAAAATGAAATATTTTTTATTATGTAGGTAAACCTTCTAATTAATATTTTATTGCAGAATCATGGTGCGAAAATATAAGGAAAAGGGTACACGTAATCAGGAAATAGGTGAAGAGTCCACGAATTTAGCAATTTCAAGGACGGTTGTCGTATAGAAAAGCCGCGTGGCTACGAATACGCGAAAGCGTTGAATTTAAAATATCATAATAGTTCATTTAAATAATTATAATGTGCAATAAGTTCCAAAGTAACAGTCAAAATACCTACCTGCTTACCTACTTTATAAGCCCAACGCACAGAAAGAGCGGGAGCGGGACGAGAGCGGGACGTGTTCATTTGGCACGATATGTCCTGGACTAAATGTCCCGTCGCTATTGGTCAGTCTACCGGTACCGGTGAGCGGCTCACATCCCGCTCTCCTCACGCGCACGACCCGCTCCCGTCCCGCTTCCGCTCTCTGTGTGTGTTAGGCTTTAAGTTTAAATTGTCAAAGACTGTACCCTGACTGTAAAATCTCATACAATATGGTTGTAAAGACCTCATTTAGACTGATCGTAAAGCTTAAAATATTATCATTAACATTTTATTTTTTGTTATTTTTCTAAGGAGAGATTTATCGACTATGAGTCAAGTCAAATATTATTAAGTTAGTTCCTTTGATAAATAAATATTTTTATAACAAATAAGAAATAATTAACGACTTAAATGGGCTTTTTAATTACCCTGTATGAATCTACCCCATGGCGTACGAAAGTACCCCACCCACTGTACGAACGTACCCCACACGTGGGGAACATTCGTACAAAAATCTTATCGTAGAAAAATGACTATAACTTTTCAACCTTTTGGCAGAATAGTTTTGGACTTTTTTGTAACAAACTACAATATATTTGTTACACTTAAGTACATAAATGAGATAAATTCGACAATTAACCATGAAGTAATAAAATAAAATCTAAAAAGTGTACGAAGGGTAACCACCTTCCCCTATATAATTATTTAATCTTTCTCTTTTAACACAAAGGAGATCCTTTACGTTTAATGAGAAAAATACTTTTAATTATATATTTTTTTAAACTTTTGCTTTGAGTTTAAAATAAAAAATTATTTAATATTCTTCATTCTTTTTAATAAAATTTTAAAATGATTTGTAGGTAGGTACTACTTTTATTTCTATACAAATCTGGGCACACTTTTTCCATCTTCTTTATAGATCGACCCAATATAATAGTAAAGGGTAGGAAGAAGAGCACCATATATTTTTTGTAGGTATTTACATTTTTGCAATTTATACACTTTCTATCTTTTACACGTGATGCGTCAGCGTAAATTTATCGCTCCTTATTTTCAAATAGCCTATAACTCTCAGGAATAACGTATCTTCCTATTAGCAAAAGAATTTTCAAAGTCGTTCCGACGATTAGCGCGTTCAAAGCGTCAGCATTATAACATAATCAATCAGGATAAGAATTTACAAAATACATCTAGAATATTCGCGTGAATACTGCCTTAAAACCTTTCAGTAGAACAGCGAAAACACAATTGATCCAGTGTCAGATTTTTCTTTGCTTAATTTCTGATTAAATCCCGAAGATAAGTTTGGCAAACACAAGGGTTTAATTACCTTATAATAACCGTTTTGGGAGCCTCTCGCCTATCAACGAATAGTAACCTAATTCTGGCTCAATTTAATTTCGCAAGATACGCTACCAACTTGCAGTTAATAAGAATATTAATTTCTGATCAGCAAGGGTTCGAAAGTTCAATTTCAAGGGTTATTGGGTTCAATTAATACGTTGCAGGACTAGGTCATTGGTCGTTATAAAGGGGTGTTCATTAATTTAAAAACATATTAATAGTCATCTAGATAATGTGAAATGAACTGCCTCGTTGGTCTAGTGGCCGCAAAGCGCGACTGCTGAGCATGAGGTCTTGGGCTCGATTCCCAAGTCGGGCAAAAGTAACATTGGGTTTTTTCATCTGGAAATTCTCAGTAGCAGATTCGACGTCTGATTTGCGGTTGTTGGCAATAGGCTCGCCCCCTATCATGAAAAGGTCCCAAATTCATTATAATTATTTTCAATAATTAGCATTTTCTGTAAATTACTGGAGCAGAAACTGGCATTGTCATTTAAATAATGTCCTTTTTTCCAATTTAACGCAAGCATAAATAACAACATTTGCATTTAAATAAATTCCATGTCCACACGTCTTATGAATGCCATGAAACTCAGTAAGTCTTCTCTGTTGTTATTAAAAATCCGTATTTTTGTGCTGGAAAACACATGCCCACCTTTTTTTTATAAACACGTAATATCCTTGAGCTTTTTCTAGTCCCGTAATCAGAAAACAAGCATTTACCGAAATGAGTCGGATTCAAAAAATACCAGTTGTAGTATTGTCACATCAGAAGTGGAAATAACGTAGGAAAATATCAACGCAATTTCAATCCGGGAGTGATACAAATAAAGCGGCGAACCTTTCTTCTTAACCTTTTGGGTCTTTGCAGCTTTGGGAGCAATTGTTACAGATTGAACGTACGACGTGGAAACCGAAAATGAACTTTAGTCGGGAACAATGCTGACGGTATCCTAACAGCAAGCACAGCGACTACGTGATTAACTTAGATTTTGAAAACAGAACAGTAGGACAATTCTTTTAATTAAAAAGTTCAAAATCTGGTCGCAGTTTCATCTCAGGGACAGTCGATGCCAAAAATGTAGGTAAATTATAGGCATTTTTGACAGCCAATCGCCAGCTCTTAAAACTACTAGATTTGAATAATACTGATCCACGCGTCATGCTTGTGAACAGGCGCTATCAGCTGGGATTAGTCATCTCTTAACTACCACAGCTTACATCTTTATTATTATTTTTCTATTGTTTTATATTCTCCTTCATTGTTCTCATATATTAAATCAACAAGAATATTGTAACCAAGATTTTGTAAAAACCTAATTGAAAAGAGTGTCAGTGAAGTTTCTTGCTCGTTCTTCTCCATAGAGGCCTAAGTAATTTTTGGAACGAGCAACTAACTAGTTTTAACTTTCTCACTAACTGAATATATTTTAAAAGTTTTACAATCTTGAATGATTTATTATGAATTTATTTAAATTATGTACAATTTTCAATCCAATGAATTTGTTTAAAAGGCATTAAAGGTATATAGTTTTTCTCTTGGATTCTAACCTAACAAACGATCTGTTTGCGGATGAATAGACGAAGATTTTGTTGGTATGTCAGAAGTATTGTGAGGCGAATTTATGAAAGGGATGACGTTGTTTTGTCTTTAAATGTATATTTGTGTTTTCTTTTTAATTTTATCCGTGTCTTTGATTATTTTAATTGGTTCTGTAACCGTTATAGTTAAAGTAATATATAAATAAATAAATATTAGTTAAGATGCACAAATAATGAACTAGGCTAACTATTGACTAAAGGCTTCTGACAGGCTTTGAGGCTACCGATACGCCCCCATACTAATTGCAAGCTAATTCTACCTACTACAGAATACTGTGGCCTTATCTCCAAAGAGGTTTGATTAGAAGCTCCTGAGTGGTTAGTTAGCTGATTGAAACATAGAGTTTGATGGTAAAGGTAGGTTCCGAGTTTGTATATTTGTGTATGTGGATTTATATGTTTGTAAACTCACAATCCTAGAGAAATTCCTAGTGTGGTAAAAAATGGGCCAACAATTACGAAAAGTCAGAAATAGTTTTATTAAATCAGAATGAGAAATACATAGTTTGATAATGAGAAAAGAACTACAAACTAAAATATTAAAGCAATGTTTGCTACAGTCATTCGGTGTATAAGTTGAAATTCTAAAATCTCTCCGCGCCCCAGAGAGCAAGTGACACCATCCGTCATCGTTCGCGACTCTGATGTATACCCCTGACGATACTTTTTTTCACTCTTTTGAGCTATATTTATTTAAAGAGACTTAATTAATATATACATTATTTACAAGCTTAATAATAAAAATAAAATAAAAACAACCAGAATAAAAAAAGAGAAACTAAAATTAAATAAAATAAAAACTTTAAAACTTTTAATTTTATGTGACATTTTAATAGATACGGAATAACACAATGCACTACTACTACTTCATTTTACATTAATTTCGTATTTCCTTGTATAACATCACGCCTGTAATCCCCGAATGGTAAGACTGATGTGTACACATTAGTGCACCCATTGTAATAGGGGGCGAGCCTATTGCCATCCACCGTGCACAAATCCAGACTCCGAGACTGCTCCTAAAAAATTCCTGAAGGAAAAACCTAATAACACTTTGCCCAACCTGGGAACCGAACCCAAGACCTCACGCTCAGCTGTCGCGCTTTACGACCACTAGACCGACGAGGCAGTAAAATATCAGTTTAAAATCGGGTTTAAAAATCTGAAATATCAATCGACTTTCGTTGCTGACTGTACAGTCAACTACTAACTTACCTAATTCAAGAAAACCGCCCTTACCGCTTCGAAGCATAAGACGCTTTCAAGGTCAAACTGTTACATTTACGTATATTCAACTGTACCCTAGTACAGTTGAATATACGTAAATGTCTGAGATACCTATATCTCAGTTGTATACGGAGTGTAACAAGCTACTATAATTAAAAAAATTAAAAAACATAACTGCCAAAATTGCACATATTTGTGCTTTGTTTACTCGTCAGTTTTTTTTACGATGTTTTTTATATAGAGTGTTATATATTTTTTTGAATCTACTTGTCAAATTCTACACGATAAACATAGACACTGCCAGATTAATTTAAAAAAAATTGAGGCTGGTATTGATTAAGTTTTAAAGTGACCACTCAGAATTCTTTTTATTTTTAACTAGCCTATGTTACTCGGATGCAAGGATAGTAACGATACCCCATACATATAAATCGGTTCATTCGTTCAAAAGTTATGGTGGAATAAAGAATCTCACATACATACATACATACATACATTTGATTAACCCTGAACACATAACACTCCCTTTTTTTGGGGCTGTCGTGTAAAAAACACATCACATTGCTGTTAACTACGAATACAAACATTTACATTTTGCTGGGAAATCAATATTTATGGTAATACTATTCGGGTTAATTCAATAGTAGGTATAGGGATAGTAGCACTATTTAAAGTTTAAACATAACATCACGATTGTAATCCCCGAATAGTTAGACAGAGGTATACCCCTTAGTACAAACACATTTCGCCAATTATGTTTAAGTCCCAATGTAACAGGGGGTGAACCTATTGCCATCAACCGCGCCTAAATCCACAATCCGAGGCTACTACTGAGAAATTTCAAATTTTTATTCCTATACAGAGTGTTAGTGTAAACACCGTTATCCTTGAAACCAGTGGTTTGGTTTCACTAATAGAACGTAAAAATGAAAAAAAATATCTTTTTTATTTTTATAGTAAAATCTCCATTTTCCTCAAAGGTATTTCACCCTATATTACAATGATGTAATTAGTTAAAACTTATGTAGGTAGTTATACCGGACGGCCAGTGCAGCAGGTCAACGCCCTTTGTGGTGATTACGTAACTCGGGCGCATAGTATCCATGAATTTTCGGACGGGGTCGGACAGACTTTTTTTTAATATTTGAAAAAAAACTTTGTTTATTTATTTTTAAATTCAGATAAACATTTTTTTATAATAAATCAAGTACCTATAGTTTTAGGGACAACGGTGTTTTACGGTCTGTATAAAGTTTAGTTATAACATTTTAAACTGGCCTTCGTAAAAAAACGTGTCAAAAAGTTGAATTTTGACTTTCAATATCTCCCAGGTACAGTCTAGACCCAAAACCAAAACGCAATGATGGGAAGAACATTTCGGCTACTTCAAGCGACTTTTTTCATCCCTTATATGTTGGCTGGTTTTACCGTAATGTATCGGTTTCCCCTAGTAATTGCAATGGCAGGGTTCGTATAAAATAGTAGTCGTAATTATTCAAGCGGCTCTTGACTGACTGGGATTGTGAGGCAAGCTTTAAGTAACTAATTCCGATACAATGAGAATTACTCTCATGAGGTAGGTAATGGATGCCTGAAGGTAAGACTAATCATTATTGTAGATTACTAGATCTATTTAACCGTACATGTTATTTTGTCATCTCCAAATTCCAGATTTATTCTATCCAAATATAAATAAAAAACTGTCGGTTTGTATTATCATAGTAACAACCATTTACTAAATGCATAGGAATGTTTACATGGCATTTATACCAAACGACTAATTTTAAAAAAATGTCTCTTGTTTGTCTGTTTGTTGCGGCAAATTTCCGAAACGTCTGCACAATTAGGGTTAAAAAAAAAAAAAACCTCGCAGACAGCCGTCATTTGCGCGGACACGATCATAAGCTAGTAATTAATAATTGTCATCATCATCTTCTTTTTTGTCTCATTGATTAAAGCTTATATTGAGGCCTTTGCCCAGGTGTGGGATAAAACAATCTGATAAATATAAATTGTTTAAACAATCGTAAAAAGATCAGCTAGGCAGCTGGCATATAGTAGTCACAAACTCTTTACGACTTCACATGATCCGGATCGAATAAATAAATAATAGAATTTAAAAGTTTTACACAATTTGAATACCCGACATGAACCATTTAATCCGCACACATTTCTGAATTTGCTCATAAATGTTTTCGCGATTCCCTTGCCAGTTTTAATTTTAATTGAGCGAGGTCGCTGAAGGTCAAATCTCGAACGCTTGCTTTACCAGCCACGTTAAAAGCTATGTATATGACGAGTTATTACGTCACTTTTAGGATTTCGTACCCAGAGGGGGCGCACGAAAACCTTTTTTTTTATTAGAACCATCTCACTACACATTATTCCCAACCACTGCAAATCCTGGAAGCCAGAATCAACAATAGAAATCGCCAGAAAAGCACCGTGGCCATGAAGCTCGACAAGTCCCAGATAAACAATTCAACTGTCTTGGATCCCGCAACGAAATTAATCAGAAATTAATAACAGAGGAGTAAGAAAAATATAATTTCCACTTCCCTCCAAACAAGCAGGAGACAGAACAGAACTAGGCCAGTAGGCACAAAGGGATGTTTGCAACTGGGAGAAGCCCAGATTACCAAGCACCACGGATTGCAATTATCATTAAATTACTGGATCCTGATGTGAGCTGTTACATTTGATTCCAGTAATAGGTATGGCAAAAACGCTTGCACGAGACCTTTACTAAGCGTCTATCTGATCTAGGACTGTATGTTGAAAACAGTAATAGCTAGTCACAGAATACGTGTTACTAAATTCATGACAACGCCGGGAGGGGTCGCCCTAGGAAGACCTACACTGAACTTATTGGTGAGGTCCTTCAGAAAGGTCAGGTGTGAAGTACTCGTAACCGGCGTGCTTTTATGACGAGATGTATGAACGTAGATGAGGCGAAAGGAGTATGTAAGGATCGTAGCAGGTGGCGTTCTGTAGTTTCTACCTACCCCCATGGGAAAAGGCGTGAGTTTATGTTCCAGGAGAAACAAAAGTCACAGTCAGTATCTGAAACTATGAAAAAAATCCATTGAACGTTTTATTTCACAGACATGTTTGGACATATAGAACGGAAGCCTTAGTGCGCGAGACCGACTTACGCTTGGCTGGTGTTAGGAGATCCGCACTCAAAGGTTACTAAAGGAACTTTATTACAAAGATTCCGCTGTCTGTCTGCTCGTCCTTCCATTCGTCTGTCACAGAGCTGTATCTTTTAGACCGTATTAGATAGAGATACTCGAAACTTTTATGAAGTGTGTATTACTATAATAAAAATTAAATAAAAATCAAAGGGGGTTTTTTTATATTAAATATTTTAGATTCCCAAGACGGGTAAGGTGTTATTGGGTTTTTCCATCAGGAATTTCTTAAAAGCAACTTCGGGGTCTGGCTTTGTGCCCGGTCGATGGCAATAGGCTCGCCACACCGACATTACGTAAGTCCCATGTAATAAGGGATTTATCGGAACAACTGTGCCTAACCCTTCGGGATTTACAGGTGATGTTATGTGTGTATAAATATCGTACGGCGATACGGAATCCTTCGTGACTTCGCCCGACTTCACTAGGCAGTTTTATTTTTGTTGTAATCCGACTGCTTCATATAGACTTTTGAAAGACGAGTAGGACTCGAATCTTTATATGACATTTGTATGAGGAGTGAATCGATAAGTAGTTGATCCGATGAACCGAGACGATTAAAAAAGTTTTTATGCAGACGCGCGTAATTTTTGGGTCTTATTTTTGATCTATGTTTGCGAAGCTTTTGTGTGTTACCAGACGTTTGTTCATTCAATTATCAGTGAAGCGTTATTCACAGGGTAAAGTAATTTTGAATCTATTGTTAGCTTTCCTAACCTTTTTTGCTAAAAGGAACTTTAAAGGTTATTTTGGTAAAAAGCCACGAAGAATTCTCATCATGGCTACGTAACTATAGCCTAGTAACACAATACTCTTTTGTTTGTGGAGTAGAATAGAGGATATTCTCGATTCAAACGTAGTCTAGTCGTATTTCGGTCAATACCTAAGTAACTTTTAAAATTAAGCTATTTGATGAAATACTGAGTACGTATGTGTGTTTCATTTGATGTCCGGCCAATATAGAAGTATTTGGATTGTGTTAAATTTTAAAGGGTAATTTCATGATAAAACTCTCTATACAAACGTAATATTTTAGTCAGAATTTTGATTGATAAGTAATTTTTTATCCCGTTTTAGACTTTAAATTACCTACGTATCATTATGAAATTAAGTTATATAACAGGGAACTAACTAACTATAATTCTAAAAATTCCAGTCTTAAAAAAATCATCGTGTTTAAGTACTTTTAAAAGGTATGAGAAATAGAGTGGAAAGATCCTCATCCACCATTGAAAAGGGAGGATTTGGTGGGCCGACGGTCGTTGTCAGGATTTGGTATTATACTCTAAACAACGCAGAGATTTTTGATATCACGATGTAAAAACGTCAGTGATAGTTAGCATGTTATGCGATAGATGTCGCTAGAACTTATTGACCAAAGCTTTTTGTATGAAGCGTGCTATTTGTACAGTTCTCTAATGTTACAAAGGTACATACTAGATTTTTTTTTAATATTATGTTGAGTAGGTATATTTAAAGACACTAGATGTCGACTGCCTCGTTAGTCTAGTGGTCGCAAGCGCAACTGCTGTGCATGAGGTCTTGGGTTCGATTCCCAGGTCGAGCAAAGTGTTATTGAGTTTTTCCATCAGGATTTTTTCAGTAGAAGCCTCGGAGTCTGGATTTGTGCCCGGTTGGTGGTAATAGGCTCGCCCCCTATTACATGGGACTAAAAATATAACTGGCGAAATGTGTACACAATGGGTACACCTCTGCCTAACCCTTCGGGGATTACAGGCGTGATGTTATGTTATGTTATGTTAGATGTCGATTTGTATTGAAATTGTTGTACGTTAGGCGTCAATTTGTTGATTACGTATTAATTAATTGATTTCCTTTATTGCATCGAGCATAAATGCGTTTGGTCATTAATTATTTCCTGAAAGAAAACAGTAGGTAGCGACCATGCAGCGTGAAAACAAAAAACACGTGTTTTCACATCGTTAACATAAATAAATGGGTAATGATCATTGACTACTCAACGGATTTTCTGTTTCAGTTCAAGATCATGACTAACCAAATAATGACTCAATTCTCGGTACAGACTACAAATAATGGGTCTTTTTTATGAACTGCACTAAATGTTGTAGTAAATCTGGTTCATAGACTGTTTTACGCGATCGTAAACTTATAATTAAAAGACACGATGACTTCATTACGTCATAATTATATCATCATGTCTTGGATTATTTCAGTAACCTTAGCATAATTAAATAAGAACCTTACTTAATTATTTTAGGGTAGGTAATTGAATAAGACTTGCTTACTTCTAGCTTGGTTGTAGGTAGAGGTAGTTAATAACCTCTGAATGTCGTGATTTCTAATTAAGGTGTTGATTACGTCAAGAGGATTTTAGCGATTTAAATATAAACACAGACGAAGTCGCCGAATAAAAAGAAGCTTATGTCATATCTTACGGTTCAAACTTACCCTGTACCACATTCCATCAAAATTGGTTTAGTGATTTACTCATGAAAGCTTTACAGACAGACAATATTACTTTCACATATACATTTATAATATTAGTATGAAATACACATATATAATTATGTACATCTAATTCTTCTAGGTGATGATAATGAAAATTAAAAACAGTTCTTATTCTTAGATTAATAATAATAGTAATTGCATGTACATATTGTTAAGAAATGTTCCCTAAACAATCGTTCTCTCGCACCGCATGCATGAGCATACAATTAAACTTGTGGTTCATGAAACTTTTCCAATTAAGCACCAAGAAAAGTTCGACCTGGAAACCCAAATGACTCGACAATATGTACTTACCTTCGTTAGACTTCGTGATTGATTCCCAATTATGTTGACTGTACTTTATGTAGTCGGATGTTATGCTGACGGGTCATTCATTATTATTTTAGGTAACAGTAAAAATATGTTTGTTTTCTATTATATATAAGTTATCCGACTCTGACACTAGGGTGTGTAGGGTCGTAAGACCTTACTGCCCACACGATAAAAGAGAAGTTATCCGACGCAAATAGGTCGTCACGGAAAATAAAATAAAGTCAATTTTTTTTTTGTATATTTTTATTATATACTCATAATAAGATCACGCCTGTAATCCTCGAAGGGTTCGGCAGAGGTGTACCCTTTAGTACCTACACACATTTCGCCAGTACTGTTTAAGTCCCATGTAATAGGAGGCCAGTCTATTGTCATCAACCGGGCACACATCTTGACTCCAAAGCCACTACTGAGAAATTTCTGACGGAAAACCCAATAACCCTTTGCCCGAATGAGGCAGTTATTATATAATTATTATACTTTGAAATTACATGCATACTTTGTGTTGGTTGAGAACTCAAATGTCTCCGTGATGGTGGCGCGTGTGTTGGATCATTTGGTTCCCTTCAAGATAATTGAGCTAAATAGTGCTAATCCACGTATCATGTTCTACTATCCAGTATTTATAAAGACGGCAACACACGAAACGCGAGATCGACTGTTTCGTTTTAAACAGTATTTTTTGATTTACAGAATGACTTTTATAAATAGTTCTATATCCGACTAGCAAAAAGTTGTATAGTATTTATATTGTACAATGAACAGACATATAAAGGATTTGTAATAGTTTTGTTGCAGTTTAACAGTTTTATAGTAGTGTTCAAGTCGACGCATTAATAAAAGACGAGTAATGTCTTCTAATGTAAAATACCTAACCCATCAATTGTTAATATGTGACTTATATAATAAAGAAAGGAAATGTAATGAAGCGAACAGATGAGGAGGGTCAGTAAGGGCAGCTATTCTAGACAGGCTACTAAGTCTCCTTGTGAAATGAGGGCTTATTACCCCTCATTTTGTTCCTTCACTTTAGTTCGTTATCCTAGGCCGTTTTTCTTTTTTATTAGCAAGTTCGCTAGCTGTTAATATAATATTCTAAATCATGGAGGGTACATTTGACTTTTAGGGGGGTTATATCTCGAAAAGTAATTTAGATTCTGCATCAACTGATTCTAGCCAAAACTCTCGTATAATTTACTTATTACCAATATAACTAAGACCGATTCTATTCAAAGCCAAAGTCAGTCTAGTGGTCGCACAGCGCGACTGCTGAGCATGAAGTCTAGGGTTCGACTTCCAGGTCGGGCGAAGTGTTATTCGGTTTTTCAATCAGTAATTTCTCAGTAGCAGTCTCGGAGTTTGGATTTGTGCCCGGTTGATGGCAGTAGGCTCGCCCCCTATGGGACTTAAAACATACCTAGCAACATGTAGGTGTTCTGATGGGTACAGCTCTGCCTAACCCTTCAGGGATTGCAGGCATTAATATATAAGACAACTACAATGATACTAGCTAAAGATGTCACTTTGTATACAAACAAAGAAACAACATCGGTTTATATTAAAAAAATAATGTACACACAGTTCAACCGGAAAAGTTTACTTTATAACTAACTGTGACGTATATTTAGTACCGCGTGATACTGTTAGAAGCCACTGATGTTAATGGAGGAGCCAATGATATGTTTCCGACAGAGTTTGAAGTAAATTCTTATACTGAATGTTTATGTGAATGGAGATCGGATGTTATTGAGTGATCAGTAATAACTGATGCAGAATTCTCCAGCATTCCATTCATGATTAAATATTACATCATTGGAAATGATCGATTGATATTTTGGAACTCCAAAGAATTTTCTATTGTGTTTGATTGTGGAAGTAACTTAGTCTTCTTTGACTTAGTCTCACCGGTGTGATTATAATAGAACTTTTTTTTTTACTAAGAAAATTTTCCCGAAAAGTTTTAGTATCTGTCTTAATAATGATATTTTATTTACGAAAAATATGGTTCTTAAAAGATCTTGAATGTGGATGGTTTCATATACTTGCTTATTTGTATGTTATAATGATAGTATATTTTTTTATGGATACTAGGACGAGATTATTAACAGTGTAAGATAATAGCGCAGGCATGATGCTACTTAATCTAGGTAGTGGATGGAGTACTGTTCTTCTAGATAGGTTATAAGCCAATAAAACTAACAAAGCATATAAAAAAGGTTGATGTAAGCGACTTTTAAAAGATAAATTGGCCTGAGGAGCATTGACCTTTCTAGCGCCGAATCATCACAGTACAAATGGAATATTTGAACAAAATCCTATATATATACTAATCTGCTTGATACTATTCTGCTTGTCAACTAAATAAAATATAATTTCATGTTATTTTGCACAGTCAGACTATTTGATTAGAAAATATTAGTTATTAGTTGGTTAGAGTTGTTTTGTGTTATTGGGTTTTTCCATCAGGATTTTTTCAGTAGCAGCCTCGGAGTCTGGATTTGTGCCCGCTTGATGGCAATAGGCTCGCCCCCTATTACATGGGGCTAAAAACATAACTGGCGAAATGTGGATGTACTAATGGGTACACCTCTGCCTAACCCTTCAGGGATTACAGGCGTGATGTTATGTTATATTAGTTATATATTATATAAGTTAGTTATAACGTCGCTTCTAGTAAAATCTTCTAGACAAATATGAGCAGGAGCACGTACAACTTAACACTAATAAACTGACTGTACACCTGTTAAACTAACTTCGACTAACATAAGCACGTGCCACCTACACTAGACTACTATTACAGCGCCCTGGTGGCTATATTACACGAAACTTAGACAGTTGCCTTTATAGCCTAAGATCAACGGACATTGGTGGTCATGGTCAACACCAATATTGTGAGCTAAAAGGTTTTTTGAAGGTGATTTTGGAGACTATTGTTGAGATATCCTACTGAGACCAAATGGCTCATTTTCGTAATTAAAAACGTTCAAAGTCTAGTATCAATCTCATCTCGGCGACAAATTAATAAGATAAGATTCTTTATTGATATTAATTGTTACATCCATATTATAAATACGAAAGTAACTATCTGTCTGTTAAGCTATCACGACGAAATCACTTAAACAATTTTGATGAAATTTGGTACTGGTTAAGTTTGAACCCCAAGAAAGGACACAGGCTGCGTCCACGATAACTGACATACGCGGACGAAGTCGCGGGCTAAAGCTAGTAGTAAATAAATAAATGTACTCAATCTTTGTGACATCAAAATCCGTTATAAGGACGACGCGCTCACTCCGGCTCAAGATAATTATTCCTAATTGGATATTCCTTGCATCATCAAAGTGAGAAGATTGCTCGTAATATTCATAATTAAGTTGACAGAATTTATTACTTGCCGAGATTGTCATCTACAGATATTATTAAATTATAATTCTTACATAAATTTAAAATTTATTTTTGTACTAGCGACCCGCCTAGATGCGCCACGTAGATATATAAACGTATAAATATTCTTCTTGAATCACTCTATCTATTGATGAAAACCGCATTAAAAAATTGCGTAGTTTTAATTTCTAAGCGTACAGACAAGCGGGAAGCGACTTTGTTTTATATGTAGAGATGAGAACTTTAACTAAGTAAAGATAGAATTTTAATTTTTTTTATTAAAAAGACATCACAAATCTGTTTTTCTTTTGTTTTCCATTTCGGCAGTAAAGTGATAATGAGTTTTCATCAAAAGGAAAAGCGATAAATAACTTCGATTGGATTCATCAATCAGCTGAAAGCAATTTTATGTCAATTAAGTAAGTAGGTGGGTTTCTTTTTCTCATCTTCCCTTTGAGAGATTTTGTAGAGATAAACGAGCGAATATTTTTGGTTTATAGCCTACCAGCTATCACCCTTAACTTCGTTCGAGTAAATTTTCTTACGGATACCTATTTGTTTTATAATAAAACTGCACTCCCGTCACCTTTACCAGGTCGTCAGTCCACCTTCGGTGATTGTGGTTATCTTTAGGGGAAGCCTTTGTCCAACAGTGGACGTTGTTCGGTTGATATGATAATGACGATGATAATAGCACTCTGCGATATCTTAGATTCCCACTATTATTATTCCTAATTACTCCATACTGTCCCACGGCTGTGTAAAGGCCTCCCTTCATTCCTTCCATAAGTTGCCACTTTGAGCTGGGTCGTGACAATTCTTAAGGAAGCTATCCAAATAGTTTCAACACAAAATCGGACAAATAGTTCCGAATATTATAGTGTTCAAATAAACAAACGAACCCATTAGCTTTGTTATATTATAATACCTATAGATAGTACGGGTCATCCATTAATTGACCCGTGATACCCGTTAATAGCTTTCAGCCATTTGTTAATAGCATTTTGGATTAATCTATTTTCAATAAGGAAATGACCCGAATGTACGTATGTAATTAAATTTCATTTGATGCGAAAGTGAATCGGGTGTCAGTGTGTACTGAGTCTTTTTTATTAGATTCTATTTTTAATTTAAATCGGGGAAAATTGCTGTTCGTTGAGTCTTTTACTGATCTTATAATATGATAATTTTGGAGAAAAACTGTTACTGATAAAAAATCTAAAATTTTAATAAGCTACGAAATGACATAAAATATTCAAACTTGACCCAATTTAAACGCAATTAAAATACGTTTTAATAAGGAATTGGTACTTTACTATCGACGAGTTTCTTGCTGACAAAATTTCTTGTGACTGATCCTATACCTAATGTAATATTATCACGCCCCCTTTTACATGGGACTTAAACATAACTGGCGAAATGTGGGTGTACTAATGGGTACACTTTCGCTCAACTTTTCGGGGATTACAGGCGTGATTTAATGTTATGCTTATTGCTATCTAATGACTTTGAACTTATTGGAATTGTATTGTAGGTACATATATCATGTTTCATTTAATTCATTTGTAATGTAGTAAATTAACAGGTAGATTTTTGAGTTACTATAAAGTTACTGTAAGACCTGTTATACCACCAAAAATCGCTCCAATAAATACTTTGATAGTTTTCGAAACGTTAAACCTACTCTAATAAGGCAACTAGAACATTTTAGCATCTCTAAAAAGGCTAACAATAGAATCGTCTGTTACTGTAACCTTCAGACTAGGGCAGCATTTCCCAAACTATGGGTAGCGTCGAACCACACGTGGGTCGCTAAAAATTACACGACACTGACAAAAAATAGGAATCAAATATTTTTCCTTCTAATTAAAATGGCTCAGTTTATATTTAATTAAGTAGTTATTATGATTTTTTAATGGTAAATGTTTTTTTTTTCTTCATGCGTGTCAAGAGTTGAGTTCAGATGAGTTCAATCAACTTTGGAAACCACTGCTCTAGGGCACACAATTACTATAATAGAAATGGATACCTTTGTCGTAAACCATTGTCATTACAAAAGTTCACTTCGCTCAAGTTTTTGAAAAGCTACGAGTATTAAAACCACCTGACTCATATTTGATTGGACAAACCAAACAAAGGCATAGATAAAACCTACATTAGCAAAAATCAAAGCTATTTTCTCATAGGTACCTACCTCAACTACAGTATCAATTCAAATAAAGTATACCTTCTTGTATTGATTCTTTTTTTCTATCCTTTAAACCGGTATACAGCAACGCTGTTTTACTTGCTTTTTTTGGCATAACATCACGCTTGTAATCCCCGAAG
This sequence comes from Hoplodrina ambigua, assembly GCA_949774945.1. Taxonomy (NCBI): domain Eukaryota; kingdom Metazoa; phylum Arthropoda; class Insecta; order Lepidoptera; family Noctuidae; genus Hoplodrina; species Hoplodrina ambigua. The sequence goes on from OX458967.1 coordinate 735,657, forward strand.
GATAAGGCAGGGTGTACCCATTAATACACCCACATTTCGCCAAATATTTTTAAACGAATATATAAAGTGCTCAACACTATACACGGTGTATAATATCGATTGGAGAAAAGCGTAATTGAATTGAGCATAGTGTGCGCGTGTGTGTGATCTTTATGCATTTTTTGCACGTGACTCAAGTGAAACCAAATAATTCACTGCCCACGCAAAATAACTCCATATACTCGAACCTAATTTATTGCCGATATTTAAAGTAATATTGCCATACCTCAAAATTCAAGAAGCTCCATACACCACTTGACATCAAGTAGTATTTGATTAATATGCAAAGTCCGACATTTTTACGACTTTGTTTTTCACCTGCAGCCAAATAAACTTCCAATTCAATCAACGTTTGGTACCAATTCAACAATAAAATAGTTATAAAACGAAAGCAATTTGCAAATTAAAATACGTTATTACTGTTCACACCCAAACTGTAAAAGTTTCATAGTGCTCCGAATAAGATCGCGACGAAATGTTAACTAATACTAGCATCTGTCCGCGACTTCGTTTGCGTAGATATCGGAATACCAAAGACCTAATTTATCCTTTGGAGACCTAAAAAGTAGTATGATCTATCTCAGTTCCAATTTTCATCTAGATCCGTTCAGCCGTTCTGGCGTTATTGTGTACCAAACATTTATCCATCCAAACTTTCCCATTTATAATAATAGTAATATTTGATTTCCACACGGACATAGTCGGGGCAGAAACGAGTTTTATTTATAAAAGTAACACTGCCATTGAACTGATAAAACATAATGACACATAGCTTTTTATTGTACGTACTCTCATGTTATTACACGAACATGTTTAAGCGAGAGGTAACATTGTTTGTTTGTAAGCGGTAATCTCTGGAAGCACTGATCCGATTACAAAAGTCTTTCACTGGTACATAGCTTCATTATTGTCAAGTGCCATTGGATACGTTTTAACATGCCAGTTTCGCCTTAGACGGGCGGAGAAGCAGCAGAAGCGAGTATATAATAAAAATATTTAAATCTTAACTTATATGGTTTTGACAAACAATCTGCGTTTGGGTTTCGACTGCAAAAAAGGAGAAGGTTCTCATTTCGTCGGAATCTTTTTTTCTTTTTATTATGTTTTATGGTTCCTCGAGTAATTGGCAACGTACTCGAAGACGCCTGAACTGATTTGGAAAATTCTTTCTTCTATTTTGTTTGAAATACGTATGTACGTGTCTATCTGTATAGGACAATACGTTACGGGGCGGTTCTATTCTTTGAAAGAGATATTTTCTGAAATACTCGGCTAATAAATAGTCGGCTTCCAGTTTAACCGGATGCAGCTGAATACCAGTATTTTACATGAAGCGAATTCAGATCCGAAAAAAAAAGTATTTATCTTATTTGTATTATATGTATAGAACCAGGAGCTGTAATTTTATTCGAATATCATCATCTGCCTAGCCCTTTCCAAACAAATTTTATTCGAATATATTTATGTCTTTTATAACAAACTCCTGAAAGATAAGGATGCAAAACTACACCTTGTAGCGATGTCTTTGTTCACAAAAGGGGAAGGTTCACTCACATTCCCAGTAAATGAGGGAGGTTCATTCACGATTGTAGTTAACTTGCTAGTCTGGGGTGCAATGAAACAACCTCCACGACTGGAAATTATACTCAAGTAACGGATTGCTTGCAATTAATGGTTTCCCTTTGTATTTGTAGTGAATTGTTCCTGACAACACACAGTATGTCTCTTGTAAGGTTTTAATTACTTTGAATCACTCGTTGATATGAAATAGTACATTTGAACATATTATTATTTAAACCTTTCAATTATTAATTTGCAATAGTTTTTACGTATTATAATATATTTTTATGTGAAAACTTGCATTTCACTTACGTGTAATACTGTATGGACCTGTATACCTTACCAATAATGTAAAATTTTGATTTAAAAAGTATGGATGGAGTTTCTCGCCAATTTCCATATGAAACTACCTTTTGGAAGGAGTAACAAGATCTAGATCTGCCAGTTGGATTGGAAAAAATATTTTTATAGCCAGATTCGTGAGGAATAGTATAGGCTTTTTTACATTCCGCTAACCCAGGTATTAAACCCAGGGCAGCAGAACAGTAATCAAACATAACGTAATGTTGGTGAAAAAAAACACGCGAACGAAATAGGAAGCAGAAGTTAGTATTTCATAAAATAAGGCTGGATATGGCTAAACCAGCCGCGAGTCTCTACTGTAACACAAAACAAATACAGACTATTTCATAAAAGCCCAAAGTTTATGACTCCATTTAGGTATCGATATAGCTTAATATCACAAAATGAGATAAACCTTCACAGCATCGAAATGTTATTTCGTTCCAGAGGAATATATTTTCTCATGTCACAGTATAAATCTTTGCATACCAAATAAATAGTAGACGGAGATCGTTTGTTACTCACAGGGTTTGAGGTCAAGAACCTTTGTAAATGGTACTTATTATAATATTACTCAGTGGATGCATCTATATAATCAACAATCCGTCTAAACTATGTTCATAATTTAGTTTGCAAACATGTAAACAAAAATGGTGGATTTGAAAAAAAAAACGTATAAGCGCAAACTAAACTTTATGTTTTAGTTTGCGCTTATATACATATTTTATATACAGAAATACATCAAATTAAAGTGTACGTTTGTAATGTATAAATAACACCTTAAAAGGGTACTAAAAACCATTATTATGTTGTCTGTCTGTCTGTTTGTTTCGGTCCGGCTAATCTCCTCAAGCGCTAGACGATTTTGACGGGACTTTTACTGACAGTTAGCTGATGATATAAACCTAGTAGTACTAACTTTTATTAAATTAATTTTATTAAAAAAATAAGGGGTTCCGTATATAAGAAAACCATTCTTGATTATCGACATTCACTCGGACGAAGTTGCAGGCATAAGGCTAGTGTTTATTGTAAGATTTAAATAAGTAAGGTACTTTTCCGGGTTACAAGCTACCGATGTTATTCCGAATATTAGAGCAACATTTTGTGTTTGCCTTTCCAATTTGATGAAGGTACAATAAACATTCAAGAGAAGTGAAATATTATAATATTTATTTTAATGGACATCCCTTTGGACCTGAGGGTTGACCGTCATAAACTTGAACGGTACAAATTGTTGCTAAAAAAATAAACAAACCAATAAATAACAAAAATTTGATATATAATAATTATTTAACATTCGTTTTTAGGAGAGTTGTTGAGTATGTTTTCCATGTCAAACTGTGGACAGTGTGCCTGCAAGCCTGAGGTATTTAGGCCAAACTAGATTATCTTAGGCTAAACTAGTATATCCTGACACCCTTAGGATGAACCGGTTTGACCTAGGACAAAATAGTTCGGCCTGAAATCGTGTTTCGCCGGTAACATATACCGTCCAACGGGCCGAAACGGGAAGAAACTTTAAACTTCTTGAACCATATTATTTCAACGTTTAAATCCCTTAAACGTTGAAATAATATAGTTCAAGAAGTTTAAAGTTTCATCCTGATTCACCCTTGCATTCCTATTCAGCTCGTTTGACCAAACTTCTGTATTCGAAATCGCTAAGCTTGATTTTGGCGACCCTAAAGTTTAATCAACATAATTTTTTACAAGAGTCGGGTATAAGTAATGGGTATAGTAGAAAATTATGTTAATTTGCATAATTTGTGTTAACGATAACTTTGATAAGTATAACTCAAACAAAAAGCTTTTGAAAATCTAGGCTAACTTTATTCAATTTATACGGGTCAGTTGTTTACCGCTTGGGCCACAAGAGGGCACTAGATGCGACGAGACCTTTCAAAACCACTTCGGGGTACAGAAAAACTACCTAACAACACTTATAAAAAAAGGAAGAAAAAGAGGCCTTATAAAAAAGGTAAAAGGATCATGTTTCCATATTTAGAATTGTCATGGTTGTATTTGTTGATGATGTATTTTTGAGTAGAATTAAAAAAAAACATGACTTGTGTTTTATGGCATAGGTGTTGATTTATAATATAAATGATGTTGGTTTGTGGTCCCGGACTGTGGATTTTTTGAATTTATGGTTTCATATCCGTAAGTAGTATCCCTTCATTTATTGTTTGTAGTCTAAATGAATTAGAAGATCTGAATTGTAAACGGAAGCCATTTATTAATAAATTAGAATGGTGTGCAATGACCTGATACGTGACGTCATCCTGAATGTATGGGATCGGAGATAATAACTAATGCACCAGCGTAGGAGTGTAATTGATTGCTATATTAATTTTCAAGCTCTTTTCTTGTTTCATTTTCACAGCAAGGCAAAAGGAATTTATTGGAGTTTCGCTCAAGAGAGCGTTGGAATTTTCTTGTAGATAGAAAATAGTAAGAAGAAAGAAAAACTATTTATTTATTAAAACAAGGTTGTATTAAAAATAATAACGAATGATACTACTACCTACAACACTTAACTAACTACTTACTACTACTACTTATAATATTTATTTATTTATTTATTTATTTATGCAATCTTACCTACAACTACCATTACAGATCAGCGATCCAATGCGACAGTGTGGCCTTACATATTAAACCTTAATCTACATCCTAAAAAGTTACACAATATTCTAAATCTTAAACTACATCTAAATAACATATTATATGTAATGTTACTTTTGCGAATTCACTCACGCTACAACAAAATACATCAACCCTCTCGTGAACCTTGTTCACCACACGTAAAGCCCTAGTGAGAGGAGCTCTCGCTAGTAGGTTGGTTCTGGCCGCAGGCACAGCAAGTAGGGGCGGACGTCGCCGCCTCCACACGTACCGGTCTGGCACGCTAAGTTCCAGGTGCCGCAGCACCCTCGTGTTATGCGCATCGCCACGCAGTAGCTTCACCACATACGCTACAAGTGCAAAGTCCCGTCGCACCTCTAACGCGTTGTACCCTACCATACCCAGAACAAATAGTGTAGGGTACATCAATGGGTATAATGGATATACCCCGTACAACTTAAAATATAAGTGTCTTGTGAACTTATTATATGTTCATCGCTATGTGCTTACAGCAATTAAGAAACTATAATAATATCAGCCTATGGTCCCACTGCAGGGAAAAGGCCTCTTCTGACACAGAGAAGACACGACCATTGATCACCACACTTGTTCAAGGCGGATTATTCTTTGGAAGAGGATTCTTTTGTTGTTTTTTTCTTAACCAATGTCAGTGATGTCCATGATAAACTTAGAAAGTCACATTAGTACTTGCCCAGAAATAAGAGACAAATTAATGAAATACGAAAATAACCTACAAAATAAGCAAAGGTTAAAGTACTATAAAGTTAATCAGAAGACATCTTGTTACGGAGCAAAGTTACTAGAAGAAGTCCTTTTGACTTAGGTAAGGCCTAAAGCTAAATGCTGACCTTTTCCAGTTAGATAGTTTTTCTTATTGTTATTTGTTTGTTTATAAATAGTGTTAAGTAATGAAAGATTCTGTTTTTAGAAAACTCGATCCGATTAGTTAAGAGTAAGAGAGTTTTATCAAGTCAAAGTCAAATCATTTTTGAACGTCATTTGTAAGAGAAAATTAAAAATTATTTGTATTGATTCTAGTTGCCCATTCAAAAAGGTAGTTTTATATGGAACAGAATGAGCAAGAAACTGTATACAAACACTTAAGAAAAAAAACTATAAGTATATAGTAGGTACATTCATTCCATATTCTTATACAAATTTGAAGATGATGTACCTAAAATAAAAGTCATGTAAAGTACTACAATACATACGAAGAGCTACAAAATTAGAAATGAGAGCTACATTAATTGTTATATTTGTGCATGCTTTCAGAAACCCTAAAAGGTAATTTATTTCAATGAAACCATTTACAGGCACTTATATGCTGTTATGAAGTCCATCAGTTAGACTTTGTGAGGGGCCTGAAATTTTCACACGCATTTATATCTATAATAGCCAAAGACAATTATGATGATTTATTTATTAATGACAGTAGACAACATTTATCTATCATTATGTATTAATTGTTTGGGTACTTAGGTATCTTAGCAACAGAACTGTGTTTATTATCTTGTTTGTTTTTAGTTAGAATCATTAGTTAGCTTGTTGATACTGCGACTCTAGGTAAATAATAAAGTTCAAACTGTCTAGTCGTAAGTTTCCATTACATTTTCCAGGTCACCGCTCATGAAATCAGTTTTTTTTTAATCAGCTGTACCTGCCCTACAAAAAAAAAGATTTACAACACGATCATAATGTACGGAATAGCTGTTTTTATTTAAATTAATAATTCAAATTCTTAAGATTACTCTACTTCTGCTTAGTCGCAAAAGATGGCAAGACGAGGTAGACAATAAATAGCCAATATTATTATTATATTATTAATGATCCATTTTAGTTCCGGACTGAAACATATGGAAGTCATGGGGAGAAGGTTTTGCCCCAGCAGTAGACTGATGCAGGCTAACAGTAGTAGTAGTGTACATTATATATTAGTACGTTAATGAATAAGAAAAATAATCGAAAATACGAATTGGTCTATCTTTGCGTAAACGAAACCTTGCGTAAGAGATTCGCCATCCAATATCTTCCAAGATATCGTATTTCGTTCAGAATTGCATCCGATGCATTCTTGATTCGTGATTCTTGATCTTCATTCGTGTTGTGGAACAAATAACATGACGACAAAACCCTGTCGATGTCAACAACGAACCTGTTGAGTTGCTTTATGTTACACGTTTCGTGTGGGTTGAGAAAACGTGTGAAGACGGGAAAAAAAGGGACGGTAATCGATTTTATGTGCACTTGAAAAATACTTTGGGAATATATGTAGTTACAGCTAGCCGATGTATAGCAGATAGATAGATATCACTGGAATCAAAAGTAACAGCTCACATTATGACCCATTAATTTAATAATTATTGCAATCCGTGGTGCTTGGTAATCTGGGCTTCTCCCAGCTGCAAACATCCCTTTGTGCCTATTGGCCTCGTTCTGTTCTATCTCCTGCTTGTTTAGAGGGAAGTGGAAATTATATTATTTCATACTCCTCCGCTATTCTTTTCTGATTAATTTAGTTGCGGGACCCAAGACAGTTAATCGTTTCTCTGGGACTCGTCGATCTTCATGCTTCGGTGCTTTTCTGGTGGTCTTTACTGTTGATTCTGGTTTTCAGGAGTTGCAGTGGGTGGGAACAGTGTGGCGGACTTGCTGCCCATCAAACTGAATAACATTACAAAGTAATATTATAAATGGTACTGTTTTGAAAAAAGGCGGTAGGCCCCCTCTTTCGTGGGAGTAGTTTAAGTTTAGTTATACTATTATTAGCTGACGCTCGCGATAAATTTCTGGCAACTTATGTTTATTTCCTAACTTTTTCCATGCAAACTTTGAATCCCCGTTTCATCCCCTTAGTGAGTGATTCTTGGGAAACCCTTTTTTCGCAGACGTCTTCTAACTATAAAATACCTTCCTACCAAATTTCATTTTTATACGTCTCGCAGTTTTCGATATTTCGTGATGACTGTGTTTGTGACCTTTCGCTTGTATTAAATTAGATTAATACTTAGTTTCGTAAACAAACGTTTGTAATTTGACCTTTAATATCTCTGCAACCAGAAATGAACACAATATTAAGAAAAATAAAAAACTTTGTGCTTCATTAAGTACCTCTTTACGCCTGTTGTATAAAAGTGTCGGTATGAAACTGTTTCAGCGAGTTCTTGGGGCGCGATGACTCGCTAATTTGATTTTGCAGCTGGCTTGCAGCCGGAATGCTGAGCATCTGCATAATTGCTAGGGTGAAACTAGCTCCGTAATTTTTTTCCTTAATAAAAAGGAAAGTATGAAATAATTCAGGCTGGAGAGTCTCAGGCTAATGACCTCAACCAATTGCGTAATTATAAACGTTCCAAATCTAGTTGCAATTTCATCTCAGCATAATTTTTTTTTAATCAAAATTTAAAAATAGGTAAATCAGAGGCATTTTTGACAGATTGAGACTGACTAGAAATCTACCTCACACTTTGAATTTAACCAGTACACAAACAGCAAGACCACCCGGAACAACTATCCGTAGGTCATACAATTATCTTTTCCGTGCTGGAATCGAACCCACAATACGCAGCGCCGCAGCCAATCTCTCAGGGACTGCGTGAAGCTTACCGGCAAATGCTGAAAATTTCCCCTCATATCGACATGACGGCACCTTTCACCTAACAGACCTTTAACCTCCTATCTGCATTCAGTATATAGTCGAAATGGTTTTCCTATTCCAAATCACACTCAGGAATACCTCGAACATTTTCTTTATAAAACCATGTCAAATACTCTTTGCACAAGACTCAGATATTCCTGCCACTGCAAAATATCTCCGTGAATTTAAAATTGGAACAGCGAGAAAATAATGCCTTTTATATGAGTCCGCAGTTTGCGCCCGCGATCGCGGCCATATTGCTAAGATGGCTGTAAATTATGTGGAGACATTGTAGTACGGAAAATTTGCGAGCTTGTACTATTTAGAACGCTCTAGCGGTTTTATAATGAAATATAGTTAGAAGTGGGACCCATTATGTGGGGAGGAAACCTTTTAACATGGATTCAGTACTTTTAGCATGATTCTAATAATCTTACATCTGCATGGTCAAAATGTAAGTACAGATTGATTTTTCTAAATCATGTATTTATTCTTTGAATAAAGTTTTTGTATTATAACGATGTTTACACCAGTTATTACATTCGTAACTAAAAATTACTTAACTAAACAGTACCTACCTAGTACCTACGAAAGTGAATTCCAACCAGACCAAAAATAGTATCAAAGCAAAATTCAAGAGTAACACTCCATTCCTTCGCCGCATTTCCCAAACAAGTACCCAAGTACCTAAATCGTATTGTAGACTCTCAGCAGGATTTTCACGCTTTTTGAACACAACGAACGCAATCCTAATGATTTACGACGTTCGAAATTCAAACCCAGTCACAATCCGCGTTGCTTACGTACCAACGTCACTAACATTTGTCGTTCGGACTCGTAGTCATAAAACTGTATCGACACTTTACGATCGAGGCCGAAACTACGTCATATGGGAACAGGGTACTGTTAACTGCTTAGTCCGCACTGTATTGGTAGTAAAGTTTTGTTCTAAAAGTCAAAACCAAGTGATTTATTTCAATTAGACCATTAAAAGGTACTTTTGAACGTCACAAGAAAGATAATGCCTAATATTTTTGAAGCGTGCTTCAAAGCAGGCATATGTGTATTATATAACCATAATTAGTTACTTCTCACAACAGATAGGTATTTGAAGACATTACACGCCAATTTGGTACTGATTTAGACCAAGCACAGTGACATAACTAATTATCCTATTCATCACAAGTTAATATTGATTGCAAAATAAACCTAAACACAGTAATTTAATCATAATCCATTAAGACATCTATAACAAAATGCCAATACCATGTCTTCGAAATTAATAAGAGAAAATTCAATACAAAATACCTACCTATACAAGTTATTTGAATGCAAAGAAAAAATATCATTTCACTTTTACTATTGATGTTAATAAAAATCAATTTATCCAAATTCTAAAGTATGATTTATAAGTAAAAATCTTTCATAAAAAGTTGTTAATATCAATTGGTATTCAAGAGTTTTTTAGGCAAGTCATGAAAAAGAATAATAAATAGCTCAAGTTATTTAATATTAAATAATTTTGTCTTGTTTTGCCTTATTTTTTGTAGCATCAAAAGAGGATCTTAAAATACATTAAACAAAAATAACTGGAATATAGTTTACTTTATAAAATTTGCTTTTAAAATATATCTTCAGCGTGAATTCGACCCTTGTTTCTTTTTTAGATAACATATTTAAAAATTGTTTGCTCTTGACGTTTAGAGTAATCCAATTTATTTTTTTACTAGACTAGAGATTGGATTTGGATAATACATAAATAACCAATTGCGAAGAGCTTAATTTGGTACGTACAGATCTAATATTTTCCAGGGATAGACCGAAATCCACTTTTCCATAGCGACAGGCACTAATTACATAATTATAAGGTAATTAGTGAACTATGAACGTTTTTTTCTCTCTCGTAACTAGTTTTTTTTATTTGACAAGCGTGAGCACGCGGGCTTTCAGTACGGTAAAAAAATACACCTGGTAAAAGTTGAACAGTATTTGTAAAAAGGGACAGGTAAGTAATTAATTAAATTACAGCGGATTGTGTGTTATTTTTGTTACTTAATAATTCTACTGGGGTGATGGAGCTCATGTGCATTGTAAAAAAAAACTTTCTTCAAGAAAATTGTTTGTACAATAAATGTGTATAATTACCAGCCCTATATATCCAAGATGGTGTAAAATATTTACCTATTTTACTTTAAAACGGCAAATATAATTGTCTACCTTAAGCTATGCCCACACCAGTGCGCTTTCATGTTTAGACACGAGCAAAAACAAGCATACAATTAGCAACATTACAAAGCTATTTTCTTCAAATGTATCGATTGAAATGTCTTGTTTTTAGGAATACAGTATTTTGAATTCAATACTATGAAATAGGTGTTATATTTAAGTTACAACCATTATTTCATAAACAACGCTTTTGAATTTTGCTAAATGTTTACTTGTTTTTGCTCGCGACTGTTCATCTTCCGTCTTCAATTGTCAAGTCGTCTCGCGTCAAACACATGCAATGTTGTTGGCTTTAAGACGCATGCAGCATATTGTCCACACCAGTGCGCTCACCGGTGACGGATCAGGGTATACTACGGGCATGCGCTGTTTTGAACTAGTTTTAGTGCATGCCTGCATGCGCGTCATGCATGCGTCAGATGAAATGGCAAGATGAAGTGTGGACATAGCTTTAGAACAATGGTCACAGCCAAAGGCCATAACATTTAATGGCTCTAATTCAAATAATAACACAACGACTAGATAATTGAAAATTGAACATTAAATTAAATTTTAACTGCGTTTATTAAACCTAACTTGTGTAATGAAATTTAAGATCGCATTAATTTAAAGTTCAAGGCTCATTATTACAATGGGTATTCTAAGTTAAAATAATTTAAGTGGTTAACATTTAATTTCATTTTATTACACTTGTTTAACTAACATTTTTATGTTATTACTTTAGTTTGTAAAGCAATATTTGAAAACTATTTTTTAGTCTAGCCTAGTCTAGTCTAGTTTAGTATTTTTTTCTCTGCTTTGGAGCACGCAATGTTACAGTAATCATTTAGTTCTAGTAATGATGATGTGGTTTGTGGATTTGTTTAAGCGCGCTAGTTTCTAAAAGTCTGTAAAAAAATTGTTTGTATATATGATAGCCAGATTTATGGGGAATAGTAGAAACTACACAGACACACGGAAACGAGACAGTACTCAAAGAAAGCACCGCGAACCATAACGTAACGCTGGTGAAAAAAACCCATGCGGGCAGAAGCTAGTGATCTATATTCTAAGAAATAAAGATACCATTCATTATTTCGTTTACATGTTCGGGAAATAATGAAAGTCATGTTTTTTAAGGGAAATCTAGTACCTACAGCATTAATACATTCTAATTTAAAAAATACAAGCTTAAAAATACTATTGGGAGGCCTGTTAGGTTCAGCAGTAGATATATCTCGGCTCAGACGATGATAATGAGATTTCGAAATGTAATTTTGTTTAGCTACAATTTTATTTAGGGCGAAGTACTTAAATCAACTCAAAATTTTTAGTAAAATTTACAAAAATTCGTTTTTATCGCGTCCCGTTTTCTAGGCGTTAGGCATCAAAGACACCATTTTTCAACACTTTACGCGTCAAATAATAATCCTGAAAATTGGTAACTGCAGTCGATTACGGTCGAGAACATTGCTATTTATTGCACCGTAGAACTGGTGAATTGCTTAATTTATAATAGACCTTAAGGAGAAAACCCTTGAGATTTCAATCCAAGTACATTTTTCGTACTTTTAGTTCTATTTTCGGCTGACAAATAGGTATATCTTGTGTATTTCAAAATGGACAATGTCTCGAAGGACCATATTTTTTTATTTTAATTTACTACTATTTAATTTTAAATTAACATTTTAAAGTACTACTTTGTTTAATCAAACGTTTTATGTGGCTATTATATCTCTTGTGTATTTGAGAATTGTCTCCAATGTTATATACTATTACCAATTTCCAAGTAATTTTATAAAAGTATTTTTTAAGTTAGTTCATAGTTTGAGGGGCAGCATACGTAATTAATGGTTAAGTGACGTGTCTTTTTAATCAAAGATATAGCATCAAAAAATTCTTTATCATCGCTGTCGACTGACTTCGGTGCATCTTGTATGTTTTTTATAGTAATCCTACTATTTTCTCAATCCTTACCCCTGACCAACAGTATTGTGCTCGCTAAATACGCCAATTTATTTGGAACAAAACATTCAGTTGGTAAACAAAGCGGGCGTAGTAATGCGTCGTAACGATTGCCTATAAATTTTCGTCCCGATTGTACTTACTTAGTTATTGGCATATAAGTGTTAACAGGCGAATGGGCAATAAAGGTAAATAAAGGAAGGGAGAAGGGTAATTTATTTACCCACTTGTTTACTTACACTAAGAACACTTCCACTTATATGGAAAAATATAAAAATGAGAAGAAGATAACATTTTACTTTAATCAAAAAAATCTATAGGTACGAATATAGCTAATTTTTGTTTGTATGGATTTTTTTTTTTTTGTTAAAACGCTTTAATCTCTGGAACCATCAGTCAGATGGGAAAAATATTTAAAGATTGATGAAGAATAATATAGATTATAGGCTGTATATCATGCTAAGACCTACAGGAATAGAACAGTAACCAGAAACCAGAAAATCATGCGTACGAAGACGCAGAGAGCAGCTAGTTGAAAAAATTAAATATGATGGTCACGTATGAGTCTTGGACATTTGCTTGTGTTTTGGACTTTTGACAGCGAGACAGAAATCATGCTGAGCTGTTCTATTTTTCATTATTCAATGCCAGGTGCCAGTCAGCCGTATTTCGAGACAGAAATAAAATGATCCCTCGTAAGCCCTTTTTAGAATTCAAATTACAATCACATACGACTAATTCTAGTTTACAATCTAATGTCTAACACATACGACGACTAATTACCGAAAAGGTAGCCAAGATTAAGGCCGTGACAGTTTAATTAGTAGCTATAATTGCTTGCCAATAAGATCCCTTTTTAAATGGCCCTAAGCCTAATTGCATTGGGGAATTCTATAAAATAATACCAACCTATTATTTGCCCACTGCAGGGCAAAAGCCCCTTCTTATAAAGAGAAGGCACGAGCATTGATCAGATCATCACGTTTTGCTGATTGGCGATTGCAGTCCTATGTTAATTAAAAGTCTAGGATTTCTCACCATGTTTTCCTTCATCGATGTCAGCGATCTCCAAGGTTCAAACTAAATAGAAAAAGTCACATTGGTACTAGCCCGTACCCGGTTGCAAACTCAGAGCCTCATGCATGAGAGGCGGGCGCCTACTACGTATTATCTTTACATAGTATAAAACAAATTCTCTTCCCGCCGTCTGTACGCTTAGAAATTTTAAACTATCCAACGGATTTTAACACATTCACTGCCGGGCCAAATATCTTGAAGGTCAAAACCTCACTAGCGTGGCTGCTATTGCTATGCGGTTTTTATCAATAGATAGAGTGATTCAAGAGGATGGTTCATCGTGTATTTACAATGCACCCGTGCGAAGTGGGGTGGATTATTAGAATTCTACAAAAAGAGAATATCGGAAATTCTTAGTAGGTACATCTAGGTAACAACCGTTAAATTTGGTGTAGACCAGCTATCATTAATAATGGCGCCGTCAATGTGTCATTTCAAACTGATGCTTGAGCTAAACTAAAGGAAATCTCCATAGGCGTCAGGCAAACACATTTACATAATAATTGCATGTCTCTTACAGTCGTGTCGTGGCTTTTAATATCTTTATTTTGATCGTCATATCAAAGGTCAGAGGTCAGGTCAGAGGTCGTATAGACTTGGAGCATATTAAAATAGATGATAAATGTATATAACTTTAATTTTTAATACGGGCACTTTTACATAGTTATCTGAAATATGCATTATTTGCGTTATGCATTAATATTTTACTTAAGAGCGTTAACGTTGTGCGGCATTTCATACTGTATACTTTAAAGTTCTTATTTTTCGATATGAATGAACCGATTATAATGAAACTTGAACACAGCAGGATGCATAGGTCTAAAAATTTAGATTAGATTTTTTTAGAAATATCTTATTTAATAAATAATTATATATATTTTCAAATATCTGTTCCTATTGAGGACTTAAAATCGGTCCAATTCGGCTTTAACACGATTTTTTGAAAATGTTCTCAACGAAAAATACTTCAACTATATCTTACAACACTGTTGACTTATCTCTTTTGTTGACTATACATTTAGATACTCACAACTCTTGGACGATTTGAATACACACTATAACAAAACACAAACGCAACTTGAGAATGCCAAAATAAATTAAAATGTGGCTCCCTAATCCTCAGTGCAATTTACGATAAACGTTTGCGGGTCCCGCATCCTGACAGATAGCCGCGCAAACTTTCGATCTCATTAGGCCTAACCGTTAGCCACAGTCGGGTGTCCATGCTGCTGTCAACCGCAGCTTTGATTCTCAGAGCCTATTTCCAAATCGGATTGCTTCCTTAAACAGCTACATTAGCATAAATTGGTAACGTTTGAGTGATCTTATTAAATGTAGCAGACAATATGTTGAGTATTAGAAGTTGATAAAAATTACAAGGGCTTAAAAATTATGAATATAGGAAATAATATACAAGAATTATGAATAAATGTCACTAGTTTTTGCCCGCGATTTCTTCCGTGTGGATCCTATAAAAGGATCCCTGTTTTTTTAAATTTATATTATAATTTTTTTTTATTTTTCTCTGACAATATAACTTTCTATAGGTAAGATCATTTTGAAAATCGATTAAGTAGTTTTTAAGTTACAATCAAACCAACTTTGAAATATGAAAAAGATAACACATTTTTCATACATTTTAATTACTTATGTTGTGCATTTTGTAGGTAACAGCAGATTTTTTATTTTTTATTTTGCGGAGTTTGTTGAACATCAAAAGTTAGTCATATTTATGAGTACTTTCACTATCTGAAAGTTCGGTAGTTAAAAGTCATGTTAGGTACTACTATAATAAATGCAAAAGTTTGAATGGATGAATGTTTGCTACTCAATCACGTCAGACCGGCTGAACAGATGTTCATGAAATTTGGCACAGAGATAGACTAAAGTCTAGAATAGCATATAGGCTTCTTTTTATCCTGAAAAAATATATGGTTCCCACGGGATAAAATCTTAACTTTGACGCAGACGAAGTCGCGGCCGAAAGCTAGAGTTGTATGACAAAATGTAGGTTCAACCATTACCCACACCTGGAATTTACACCTATTTCAAGTTGTTATCTATTCGATCTACCCTTATGTTACGTCGACAGCCATTCGAAAGTTATTACCATCCCAGGTAACACAATATCACTAATGATTCAGTATATAGAACTATTGTCGTCGTATTTGAATAATTACTCACACTATTCATTCTCCATTAATCTTAAACTGACATAGATGACGTCACAGCTCACAAATGACACTATGAACATAATGTAGATACAGAAGGTTTAATCTGCATCATCTATTTCTGGTTGTTCAAGAAAAGATGTAAAGATATTGTTCCAAAGATAATGTCAGACGCAGACGGCAGCATCGGTGCCGTCCGCAGCAACACTGGCTTGTATATACATATACTAGCTTAATATTTTGCCGGCGACTTCATCCGCGTTGGTAAATTTTAATTATCGCGGATCTTTTCCTGGTGTTCAAGCTTAACACGGACCAAATATCATTGAAATCGATTAAGTAGTTAAGCCGTGAAAGTGTTACGAACAAACAATATTATCAAAGTAGCAAGCGATACTGAAGTGATTTTGAATTTGTATATGCTAGTTCATTCGTCACAAACACATGATAGACATGTCTTCCAAAGTTCAACAAGAACAAATATACCTACAGGAAATACATAACCAGTTTTTTGTAATAACGGTTTATCTTCACCAAAGTTTCAGAAATGTCTTACAGTTACGAAAAATAATAGCTCCATCTCTGGAAAAATTATAGCTCCATAAATATCTATAAAATAAATTCGGCTCAAAAAGTTTAGCCCTTACTCCATGTAAACCTTCTATAAATAATTTAGCGTATGACAAACGACGTCATAGGCCGTCAATGATCGTAACGCCACATTACGTGGCGTCTATTGAGTGTATGGCGCTAAGTGGACAAATGGTTTACGATGCCTCATCCGCTTTTATTTCAATGATCACGGTCCATGAACGTGGAATGTGTTGATTGGCGGTTAGGTGAGGAAAATGGTCCATACTTTGAAGCACGAAACGAGCTTGAGGGATCCTTAAGTATTAATCTTTATTCATAAATAAAAATCAATTTTACGTATAAAAGATTTGGCTGTTTTTTTTTTGTTGTTGACGAAGTATGCATATTTTTTTTTGGAATATCTACAGGAAATATCGGAATTGTGGATGGTATTTTTACATGAAAATCTTGCCCGTGCTAGTCGGGTCGGGTCGTTAATATTTTATACAATCACAGTGTGCTGGTATTGTATGTCTGAATATACCTACCTTCCTGTCTGGTAACTATAAAAAACATCAGAGTGCTAAGAGTGAGCTTTTTCACTTAAAAAAAACTCACACTTAGCACTCAGTATTGTGGCCAATTCCGCCATGTAAAACCGTTCAAAATATCAGTGACAGCCAATCGTCAAAAAATGCAGGTAAAGGCATTTTTTGACAGATTGAGATTCGACTGCGATATTCTTTAAAGTTAGTAGGATTGCCCCCAGTGTCTGTAGTGAAGAAGGTGATTATAAAGACTTGAGTGACTAGTATCTACACAAAGATTCTAGGCACTCTTTAGTAACTGTACTAAAGTTTGACGTTCTCTCTGATAAATCAGTTTAGCTCTTCCATCAGAAAAGTTAGACATTTATTAATTAACGTACCACTAACTTAAAACTGCTTCATTTTATGCAAATAAATTATGACTGTAAGTGCAAAAAGCCATTAGTTAGCGCTTACTACATTAGTTATTGTGGATTATCGTGATAGCTTACTAGTTTAGACGCCCGCCTCGTATGCATGAGGTTACGGGTTCAATACCTAGCAAGTTTCAATTCATAATGTATTTTCTAAGTTTGTCTAAGACTTCACTAACGTTGGTAAAGAAAAGCCTAGGCTGATATTAATAAAAGTTTGAAATCACCAATCCGCTTTGAGCAAGCATCGTGATCAGCCAGCCGAGGTTGCGGGGCGTCTTAACAGGATACCGTGGCCTCGGAACGTAAAGGGCAACAGAAGGAACAGGGTGGTTTTTTAGTCAATAAAAGTCTGACAGTCCCTTCCGCCCCGTCCAGGGCGGAGGGAGTCATTTGATGACTTTTACCACCTCAAAAAAAAGGCTTCGTGATCAATGCTCGTGCCTTCTCTGTATAACAGGCTTTTCACCTGCAGTGGGACAATATAGGCTGGTATTATTATTATTCACTTTAAAAATCAATAATACGAAAAACCTTATCAAAATAAAACAGCACACAATTTCACGAACAGATGGTACTTTCTGTAAAGTTATGCAACAAACGCAAACACAGTCGGCAAGACGGGACGCGATAAACAACAACAAATATTTTCGAGCTGTTTCAGACAAGCGCAGTTATTTGTTTCTGTTTGTAGGATAAACACTGACCGAGTGAACTCGTGCCTTTAGGGTGGCCGGCGGGTGGCGTCACGTGTGTATATGTGTCACAAATGCGATTGCATTATTAAATGCGAACTAGATTCAATTCAATTTCTTATAAAGTCTTATAAAGGCCTAATTGAAATAAATGATTGAGTTCATTTTTGAAAGATTATCTCAGAAAATATAATCATCAAGCTTAGACCTTCAAAATCTTGTTAATTTGGAATTTACTATCTATACATATTTAATAAAGTTGAAGACTTTTTGTTTGTATGTTTAAACGCGTAAGTAAGTATAAGTCAGTCATAGCAAAAATTAAACGTTTTCAATAATTCACATCTGCTGTCAAAACAGTCAACTTATACAATAGGCGTATTTCAATAACAGCAGTTTTCCCAGGACTCGAGATAACTGTTCGAAAACTTGCCAGACGAATCGAAAATTGATAAAACCGAGGTAGAACTTCCATGGCAGAATTAAATTGAGTCACTCCGACCTCAATTCACGAATCCACGTGTTTTCAGAGTAAGAATAATTAAGGTTACTATCTGTTTGATCGTGACACACAATGGGAAAGTTCAAACACTAGTATTTTCCCAGAAATGCAAGGTGAAATACGGAAATTGGTGGTGCGGCGTTGTGATTTTAGTACGATAGTGGAAGTAGTGGGTACACCACCGTGCATAACTTTAAAAGCGGTATGCTATTTTCAGTATTGAAGTTCTCTTTTCATTGATAGTTTTGAGGAGTCATCAATTTTGTTGAAAGATTTCAAAACTTTATGGATATTCGCTACTTTTATTAAGAAAATTAGCTTCTGCCCGCGACTTCGTCCGCATCAAAGTTGTTAAGAAAATATCAAGACTAATATTGGCTTAACTATGTGAAAACCTGTATTATAATGAAACTAATATACCAGAGCCTTAAAATAAAAAAATAATAGCGCGGAAAAAATGTAATTTGTTTTGCCATAAAAAATGAAATAATGAATATCAACAAGGTCCAATATCTGAAATACAGTTCAATTATTATAATGATGAAAAAAATCCTAGAGAAAGAATGACAGAGACCGTTGCTAGGGCCGTCACACGTTTAGAATTACTCAAAAGAATTCTTACTCTCACTATGTGCTATGTCCGTTGTAAAATCATCTTGAAAAGCTTTTAGTTTTCTAAAAGAAAAACTACTTACGTCTCTCTATGTGAGTGTGTTAAATTTAGCGATTGGTTTTAACGTAAAATGAAGGGTAACAAACGAACACATTTTTACAAGAAAATTGTACCTCATTTGTGCCCGGTTGATGGCAATATGCTCGCCCCCTATTACATGGGACTTAAGCATAACTGGCGTAATGGGAATATACTAATGGTACACCTTTGCCTAACCCTTCGGGGAATACAGGTGTGATGAAGTTATGTTATGTGTTGTTACCTTTTTTTTTTTTTCTTCATGACTCCTTCCTCCCTGGGTGGGGTGGAAGGGACTGTCAGACTTTTACTGACTAAAAAGCCACCCTGTTCCTTCTGTTACCCTTTACGTTCCGGGGCCACGGTATCCTGTTAAGACGTCCCGCAACCCCGGCAGGCGTTGGCCCCGTTGGGAGCCCCGTCCCTGTGCTGACAGCTCTTTGAGGCGCGCGCGAACAGAACGCGCCGTCGACCCGGGCTTGGTCCTTGATCGGACGGCGAGCTACCCATTACTCGCCGTCCGCAAGCCCGCGCCTACGGTGGCCGGATGTCGCCTCGCGTCGTCCGACGCCCTGGGCGTCTCCCGCGGTGGCTGGGGCGTGAGGTGGTTCTCTCCCTCACGCGGCCCGCCTCCTCCTTCGCTAGCATTACTGCTTCGCAGAAGGAGGTGATTGCATCCCATTCCCTCTCGCCCCGGAGCATGGCCTGAACCAGGTCCGGATACGAGAGGTCGCCGCCGCCTATCGCCTCCGTGAGGACACGGCGGTGCTCTGCCCAAGCAGGGCAGTCCTGCACCGTATGCTCCACCGTGTCCTCCGGGCGATCCACACAGTGGTGACACCCGGGCGTTTCCTCCCGCCCTATCCGACACAGGAACCTCCCGAAACAACCGTGTCCGGTGAGGACCTGCGTCAGGCGGTAGGTGAGGACGCCGTAGCGCCTCTCCAGCCACTCCTCAAAGAGGGGTCTTATCGCCGCGATTGCGGCGTGCCCGATGTGTTGTTACCTTAAAACACAATTCAATAATGAGTATGGCACGTAAGATAGAAACACGCTTGTACGATACGACTACATAGAGAAGGCACTGCTAACAGAAATCTCTTTTCCTGAACAGCACGGTTCGCCGAAAACTTTGTTGATAGAAAACATTGTTCGTAGATATCTCGGTCCAAACCACTGTTGACAGAGATCTCTGTTTATAGATAGCACTTTTTGCCGTAAACTTTGTTCATAGAAACCACTGTTTTCAAATACTTTGGTTCACAAAAAGCGCATTTCGAGAATCAACTATTAGTCTAGGTACTTAATAATTTTATATTTCGCGACACATTTTTTATTTTTCAGATCAGACACGCGTTTTGTTAGCCGCTACGTTACATAGTATTCATAAGTGGGTGTTGTACTATGTGACTATCAAGTGCTGTACCTAATACCACTTCACATTTATGGCAGTAGATATGTCTGAGTCGGCTTTAGCAAAATGTTACTAATCATTTATGTTCCAGTGGTTAAGACGTCTGCCTTTTTTGTCCAAGGTTGCGGATTCGCTACCGAGCGCGGACCAGTGTGTCTTTTTCAATTTCAAATATACTTTCTCAGTTTATCACATACGTCATTGACATCGGTGAAGAAAAATATCGTGAGAAAACTCGGACTTATGATAAATATTAATCTGAAATTGTCAACCCATCTTGACAAGCGTGGTGATCAATGTTCTTGTCTCCAATAGCCATACAATACTGTAATGCAGTATTCTTAAGTATATTATATGTCTCGAATAACGAGTTGATTACCTAAACAAATCCAATATACTATATCATTATATCAATATTATAAATGTGAAAGTTTGTGAAAATGTTTACATGTTGTTTGATGTTTGTTATTCAATCACGCGTAAACCGTTGAACAGATTTGGATGAAAACTGGCATATAGATGGACCATTTTCTGAATTAGCACATAGGATTTTTATCCTGCACTTTTTATCCCGGTAATGTTTTCCCTTAGAATAATAGTTTAACTTACTTTACGGAAAGCGAAACTATGTGCAGTAGCTAAATAAATAAATATTATTTTTTCAGTCGAAAACCCGTGGTCGAACGTTGGATGCGATGCCATCTCTCGAAATAATCTAGGATATCTTACAAGTCTTTATCTTTTGTACCATTGAACCGGGGCTGTAATTCTTTCAAATGGCTTAGTTTCCACACTAGTTACTCACTAAAAGCCACTAAAAGGTGGTAATGAAGAGGGTCGTGCGATAATTCTGGAAAACCTTTTAGGATTCGGTAAAGTTCTTTACATCTTGAGGACGAGATAGTGGTCGACTTATTTCTTGGTTACTAAGCGCTGCTTTGAGACGTTGCAAAAGATAAGTTAAAGATGAAGGAAAGCAGTTAATCGTCGTCCTTTCTGATACAGTCGGTCTTTTAAACTAGTTAATGCCTTCGACCTGGTTCGTGTTAATGTTGGTTATCACGGGGCTTTATTTTTTTGCGAACTCTTATTCTTTTTCTTAAATAAAAGTAGCCTAAGTTACTCTTTAAAATATCAGCTAACTGTACGTAAAATCCCGTCAAAATCTGTCCAACCATTGTGGAGGTTAGCCAGACTAAACAGACAAAAATAAATTAAAAATTGTGTGGTAATTGTAAAATGCTGTTTTTTGACATCACAAACACAAACAGACGCTGCAATTTTATTTATTTGTATAAATTGGCATGAAAAATATACCTACTTTATTTTTGACAAAATAATTTATGATAATATTCATAATGTATGTGTGTGTGTGTTACTGAATAATGGCACGTTTGGCACAGTGGTTGAGCAATTGAACTACTATGCTGCGTGTCGCAGGTTTGAATCCTGCACTAAACAAATATTTGGACGGCCTTAAGGTAGACGTTTCGGGACTGGTTGTTAGGGTGTGTGTTTGATTTATGTGTTCGTAAATGCGAAGAAAAGAAAGAGAAATTCCTAGTATGAGGCAACGTTTTTTTAAAGAAAAAGGTAATAAGAAATAAAGCTATCTCAAACGTCGAATTTGAATATTATTTTACTTATTTTAGATTTTAATTCCATAATTAACTCTTAGGTCAATTATCTTAATCCTCTTCTTTAAACAAATTAAGCTTTGAGTGAATTTCCTTTCTTGTTAATTATAAACTTATTAAAAGCATTTTCTAATTAAAATTTATTAATATTTAGTAAAAGCGAATGAATTAGTTTTTAATAGACTCTTAGTTATCAGTTTTGTTGTTTCTGACACTTAAATTTCAGGTCTTTAGATTTAATAAATTACATACTTAAGTAGATAATATTCTGTTAAGATGTTTATTAGTACGAAAAGTAAAAATGTACTATGAATTAAATTATGTTACTTTGTTTTATCTACAAACACACACAAATAAATCAAACGTTTAGAATTTGTCTGTCTTCATAAACTTAGTGTAATGTGTTGCCATTATTTAATCGATACACAAGTACGCTTGTAAAGAGTGTTTCTTTTACGTAATAGTTTTGATTTTTTTGTACTATTTAAAAAATAAATATATGTGTAAAACACCCTATCACCTGTTAAAGGGAACGACTTTCGTTACTTAACATACCGTATGTCCTATGAAGCTGAAATTTTCCAGGTTCATAGGTAAAAAAAGGCATTTAAATAATGATATTGCGACAGGGAAAATAAAGGGAGTCATTGACCACGCTGCGCGCCGTCGAAATCGCAAAGCTCTTTGTTATATAAAACTTCTACAAGTGACCATACATGTGTAGTTAGGTATTATAGGTACATGTGTACCTACATGAGTCCAAGATTGAGCTTTGTAGGTCACTGTGGGGTGCCTTACCTACCTCCGCTAATTGGGCTATTAAGTTCCGTGCAATTTCTTAACAACACGGTAATTCTCTAATTAGTTAAGTGTTGTTAGGAAGACACGTTGAAAGATTTAAAAGTCAGAACTTGGTCGCAAGGTCGACAGCCTAAGCTAAACTAAACCAGCCGTGTGCAGTAAATGTAAAAAAAATACTTTGAGAGAGAAAAGATTTGTAATTTTATTTATAATGGAGAAACTCAAAAACAAATAGGTAAACCGATTTTAAAATTTTAATCACCTTTAGACAGCCGCATCATCACAGAGGAACAAAGGGTATTTATGTTTTTAAAATTAGGGATCCTTAAAGAAAACCCACGCGGAAGAAGTCTATTTTTCATAAGCCGAGGTATGCCTACACTCAATAATTTCCTTCGCCGATGTTAGTGGCGTCTAAACATAGAAGATAGAAATTATATAATATTATATTCATTGGTACTTGACCATACTCGGTTGCAAATCCACAACTTAGTACATGAGAGGCGGGCCTTAACGACTCAGCCATACATACATAAATCACGTGTTTTCCCCATGGGAGTAGACAGAAAACACAGAACGCCACCTGCTACGATCCTTTTATACTCCTTTCGCCTCATTCACCTTCACTCCACTGAGCCATCACAACATGAGACTAATAATAGCTACCTTTAACACAAGCTATTTCAAATCGTTTCCTGTATCGTCACTGTAATCTATGTCATAACATCAGATGCCACTAAATTACATAGAACGCTTTATTAGTTTTCATGAGGATTACGTGACGTGACCGTTATCAGTGGTAGATTATTATGGCGCCCATAACAGCTTGATAACAGACCGGTAGGTTTTTGTTTATTGAATAAGCTTACAATAAGGAATGATGTGCTTGACGATAGCGCACAGCGGACTTTTTGGAACGAGCAACTAGCTTCAACTTTCTGACTAACTGAACGACTCCTTGACAATTCATAAGTGCCTGTAAATGGTCTAATTGTAATAAATGTTTTGACTTTGACTTTGACTCTCAATATAAGACAAACGAAAATAAGCAGAGGAGGACAATTCCACTAACTTTCATAAATAAATAAAGAAAAGAAAAAATGTTTATTGACACAGACTATGTGCATACAAAAATAATAATAAAAAGAACAAAAAGTAAGAAATTGTGTGCCCCACAGCTGCGCCAAACAGACCCAGTTCAGCATAAAATGCCAGACCACTTGTGTGAAACTATATGTTCTATGGCCCCCATAAAACTCAAAGTGGTTTCATTAAAACAGCGAGACGGGGCCATGGCAGACCACGAAAGAGCCTTCCTTGAGAATTGGAAAGACGTTTTGACAACAATTATATGAACGGTAGGAGGTCTTTGTATAGGACAGTATCTTGTGACATGTGATTTATGTTAATTAGAAAACTTTCAGATTTGCGTGAAACTTACTTGCACTTACATTTACAAAAGTTCATATTAACTCGCTGTAATTGCACGTTATGCTAAACTCAGTTTTCTGCTTATCAGCAGAACGCCTATAAAACCCAAGACGAACTTAATTATACCGCAAAGTTCTTTAATACATGACCTCAACTAAAAATAGGCCGCCCCCGCAGAGCAAGTGATATTAAGGTTGCTCCTAATCTTTCAGTGGTACCCGCTATAAGTGATAAAAGGATTATCCTTATCAGATTAATGGACAAACTCCTTTTTGGAATGTCCAGTAGTTGATAGCGATAGGCTCGGTTGATTGATTGAGCAGATGTTTGGCCTCGTAAAAGTATTGAAACTCAGAACTAAGGATGAAATCTAAGTGTCCTGAATTTTACGTCTTGTTAAGAGAAAGTTTTCTATTTGAACGAAGTTTGGTTATTCATAGTATTTAAGATATCTGGTAATTTCTGGGAAAATACGAGATAAGTTTATAGGTCTATAGTAATATCATAAAGCTGAAAAGTTTTATGTTAGTTCAAAGATAGTCAAAATCGCGGCAGAAGCTAGTTTATTATAGTATATAACGGTTAAGCACTGTAACTGCTGTGCATGAGGTTTTTCCCAGGTCGGGCAAAGTGTTATTGGGTTTTTCCATCAGGAATTTCTTAGTAGCAGCCTCGGAGTCTGAATTCGTGCGCGGTTGATGGCAATAAGCTCGCCCCCTATTACATGGGACTAAAACATAACTGGTGAAATGTGGGTGTGAGTTACTTGGACCAAGATATAAATATAATATATAAATATAATTTAAAATACGTGCTTGGCTGGCCTTGTTGGCCTTCATTTCTTATTTTAAACAGAGTTTAATTAAAGCTTAATAAAAATCTTGAAACAGAAAAAATCTTAACAGTTATAACATAACATCACGCCTGTAATCCCCGTAGGGTTAGGTAGAGGTGTACCCATTAGTATGGGTACACCTCTACCTACCCCTAACCCCCCCCCTACTCTACCTGAAACGAAATGAAGGCCAACAAGGCCAGCCAAGCACGTATTTTAAATTATATTTATATATTATATTTATATCTTGGTCCAAGTAACTCACTGTCTAAAGTTTACAGTAGGTACCAAATAGGTGTAATTGTCTGTAAATAAAATTTATAATTACAGTATTTATACAAAAAAACCTTTCATAAAACAAAGTAACAATAAATAATCAACACCAGAAAATAGTAACGTTTATTTTAAATAATAAATAAATCAATTAAAAAAGTATCAACCAACTTTATCAATTTGGTTTTCACGAAAATAAGTAACAATTATTTTAATACGACAACGATTGATAACTAACAATCAAACAAATAGAGTCGCAATCAAATATTTATTCAATTGTTTTAACAGTCAACAACAATAACAGCTGATTTGTTGTTTAAACTGAATAGTTAGCTCAAACATTTGAAATATAAACAGCGTGGTTGGAATTTAATTTGCAGAGTTATTAATAAACGCAAAGCGGCAAACAGGCTTAGGTTTGTTGACCTATTATTAGATGCGTATTGTCGAGTGTACTAACTGGAATTCTGCATATTTCGGGAAGTAGGTACACAGGATATTTTTTTATAAAATTTACAACATATTGATAACTTTAGTTCAGCTAATACGAGCCTACATATAATTTGTGTAAACAAATATTAAAAAGAAAATATAATATCACGCCTGTAATCCGCGAAGGGTAAGGCAGAGGTGTACGCATTAGTAGGTACCTACACCCACATTTCGCCAGTTATTTTTGAGGCCCAAGTAATAGGGGGAGAGCCTATTGCCAAACCGGGCACAAATCCAGACTCCGAGGCTGCTACTGAGAAATTCTTAATGGAAAAACCCAATCGAACCCAAGAACTCATGCTCAGCAGTCGCGCTTTGCGACCACTAGGCTAATGAAGCAGTCAATATAGTATTATAGTAGTTACAACTTATTGATTATGTTTAGTTCAGCTAATACGAGCCATCATATAATATTTATGTCTAAACGAATATTTTAAAGAGAAACGATTTATAATTTCGTTACTAATGAAAAACTAATTAACCCATTTTTACAATTATTTCACCTAATGGAAAACTACATTAGCAGCGACTTATATAGGCTATATTTTATTTTAAAACAATTAGGGATGCGTAAGAAAATTCACACCGACGAAGACAGCTAGTTAACATTAAAATTCATTATAACATACTAATCTAACTAATATATTTAATTAGTGTTGAATTACGTTCCAGCAATGGTACAATGTACAAAAAAATACTTAAAGTAGATTTAATGGGGTATTCTTTCCAGTGCACCCGTCAAAACGCATCCAAAGTATTCCCCACCTGTCGGGATTTGATTCCTCGAAGCCCACCTACTAATGAAGAAAGTTTCAAAATCATGACAGCTAGGCACTTCGAAAAATGTAAATGTAGATACCTACTTTCCCAGATAAAAAGTAGGTATCCTATATTTTTATTCGAGTCATCATCTGCCCTACCCGAGATAACATTTAATCCTAAAATCCGTTCAGACTTTTCAGTGTGAAACGTTAACATTTTAAAGATTTATTTTAGTGTTTTTTTATGCATATTTTTGATAATATACGACAGCAAATCCCTCTTTATATTATATATTATCCCATTTTATTCTCTGACCTACTTTTACTAAATTTACTATAAATATTATACCAACCGTCATAAAAACTGTCATTATAAACATAAATCACATAGGTACACAAACATCCAGATTGCAATCACTAAGCTATATCAACATATAAGTCTCGATCCGGGAATTATACCCAATCTTTTACGTCATTTGGGTCGTTATTAAATCCTATTCAGGTTGTGTAGACTTTTCCGACTTATTGTTATTGATAAAAATATAGGAGATAAATTTGTGTCTTTAAATTTCAATACAGACCAATTGATTTCTCCATTCTCAAAGTTTTTAATGGACTTGTAGGTATTGTTTTAACAATACCTACAAGTAGGACCTACCTACTTGTAGGTAACCTACCTTTAGGTAGGTTTGTAATTTTCAATTGAATTGCCTCGTTGGTATAGTGGTCGCAAAGCGCGACTGTTAAGCATGAGGTCTTGGGTTCGATTCCCAGGTTGGGCAAAGTGTTACAGAGTTTTTCTATCAAGAATTTCTCAGTAGCAGCCTCGAAGTCTGAATTTGTGCCCGGTTGAAGGATATAAGCTCTCCACCTATTACATGGGACTTAAACATAAGTGGCGAAATGTGGGTGTTGTAATGGGTACAACAGAATTTTTGGCTCCGATAAGCCTCTCACACTAGATAGAAGGGTTATTTTTATACTGGTTTTGGATTACTATAGGATTATTTAGGCGATGGCTGAATCCTGAAGACTGCGCAGAGAAAGTCGTGGGAAGTAGCTAGTATAGAAAATTCAGACTCGATATTGAGAACTATCAAAGTACCTGCTTTGTTTAAAAAAAAAAACTTAATCCAATAATCGTTTTGTAACAACAACGTTATCAATAACGCAAATTGTTATCATGTTTTGTTTAGAATATCGATAACAAACCCCTAAACTTATATGTTAGAAAAACACAATATGTATTCAATACCAACAAAACCAACAAAATGAAGCAAACATAACATGTTTTATTACCATAATTAAGTCTAAACTTTGCTGAAAAGGGAACAATAACAATAACATAAACAATAACGGGCATAATAAAATTTAAATGAATATGTATCGATAACAATCGAAGGTCATCTCTTTTTTACACTAAGCCTATTACATAACGCTATCTCTGTCTGCCTTGTTCTATTCGTATACAGGTAGTGAAAATACAGTTAATTTAAAACAATTACCCGTAATTTCAAGGGCTGGGTTTAACCTTGGCCAGAGGCATGTTTTGGGATGGGAAATCATCAAATGACTTCTTCTAGGAGCGAAGGGAGTGTCACACTATTACTGAATAGCACCCATCCGTGTTCATCCTATGGCGTTTGCGTTCCAGGGCCGCGGTAACTCTTTGGAACAAAATTCGCAACTCTGGCTGTTGCCAGAGGCTTTGCATTGCCATCCAACGTGGCAATGCGGCTAGTCTTTTAGGCACATTTTCATTTGCAGAGGATTTATTTATGCCATTTAGTTTTACTTTAGTTTTTTAAGGTTCCGTACACAAAAGGGTGAAACGGGAGATTGTCAGACAGTTAAAAATTTCACAGATGATGTAGGCATTTCTGTAACAATAAATACTAAAAATCAGAAAAAAATAATATTTAAGGGGGCTCCCATACAACAAATGTGATGTTTTTTATCGTTTTTATTTGTAATAGTACGGAACCCTTGGTGCGCGAGTTCGACTCGCACTGTTCCGGTTTTCATTATTAATTATTACGTCTGTAAATGTTGTACATCTTATTACCAAATTAAACTTAAAAACTTACCTCCTCATATACTGAAACTTGATCACAATAAAGATGAGCAGCGTATTCGCAGACAGCGAAGCAGTCAACACCACCACATACAACACTATTATCACCACATCAGGTCTGTAGAACACATCCAAGTCCAAGGGGGGAACGCCCCACTCGTCCGTGTCATTCCACCCCACTTCGAAAGTGGTGTTGAAGTTCTTCATACTCATGTTTGTGGGTGCACGGTCTCAAGTATTTGCGATGGGAGTTGCTGGCGCCATCTTCAAGTTCTGAAATTTAAATAAAGAATACTTGTATTGTACTATTAACCAAATAAGGCCGAATATAGTTAAACATGCAACATGTGCAAGCATGCAACATGCATGCATGTGTGCATGTGCATGTTGGTTGCAACTATGAGACTTAAAACATTCCTTTTTCGAATTTCTTAAAATATTAATAGGTAGACAAAATTTTGTGAAAACTTGATTGAAAGGAGTTTCTTGTTCGTTCTTCTCCGTAGAAACTTACACACGTTTTGGAACGAGCAAATAGCTTTCACTTTCTAACTAACTGATCGACTTCTTGACAATTCAAAAGTGCCTGTTTGATTTGAATAAATACTTTATTTTTGAAAAAATATGCTCTTTCTCTGATTACACGAAAATAATTTAATGGAATAAGCAATCGCTCCACAAACCCACTTTTATGAATTTAATAGTCGCTTCGGGATAAGAAAACAGTTCTATTTGCAGAAATTATCAGATGATAATGTATTACATGTGTAATGGTTTATTTTTGTTCCAATTACAATAAAAAAAACTTATATTTAGGTAGGTACAGATATTTTCAACGCTAGCTTTTTATCCGCCATGGAAAGCTGTAAAATAACTCCGTACGGTTTTGTCATACCTACCTACCTACGTGTGAATTTAAAACGAACCGCTGCACTCTCGAATCCTCAAACCAGACGTAATAAATTGGTAATCAATCTTTTTTGTTTATCAGTTTCTTACACTGTGTTGAACAGTGAGTTAAAAATAAAATTATGATCCTGTATCGAAAGACACACGAGGAGTTCAACCATTTCTAGTTATACTGTCTGTAATAAATCGATCCTAAATGGTCATTCAAAATTGAAAAGCGATAAGAGAAACCTTTTTTCACAATATGGCGTCTGGTTGACGCCATTTAAAATTTTAATTACTGTCATGTTTTTAGTGACACTCGCAAGGTGAAGACGAATTGATTGACGTAAGAATTATCAAATTCGGCCGACTCGTTTAGCGTTTAGAGCGCCATAAACGAACAAACTTACCTACATACATAGACTGATAAACACACACCCTTTGAGTCGCGCAGTCGGGTAAAAACGACACATGACATAGCTGTCAACCACGCATTTTGGAGATCAGACTATGAGTTAAATTAATATGGATGTTTTTGTTTGTGTGTTTGGATGTTTGTGTGTTTGGATGTTTGTTTGTATGGATTTTTGGTGTGAAAAATCTGTGTTTATAGGTAGCGTGCAATACAATACATGCAAAATATTTCGTTTAAGGATTCTTTCAGAATAATACTACAGGCGCCTGTCGTGGGGGTATTTCAAGTTCAGTTATAACATTTTAAACATTTTTTTTAAATACGCAAAAAAATGGTAGATGTTTGACTTTCAACATCTCCGCAACCAGAAGATTCCCCAGGTATAAAAGAAAAGACAGAAAATGCTTACAATAATGAGACAAATAACTGTCAGCGTCGTTAAGTATTTTTAACGCTTATTATAGCATTATTATCATACGAAATCGTAAGTAGTATAAATCGACAAACATAACCAAACAATAATTATCGGACTAAACTTTTGGCACTGGATGCATGTGAACGCGCCAAAAGTTATCATTCAATATGACGGGCATAACAACACATTGCTATACAAGCTCTAATACTTCACACTTTGAGAAATAATCGCACTCGATGGAATTCTACTATTGTTATAGAATTTCTATGTTGCATAATTAAGGGATTGCGCTCACATGATTCATCGCATGATTGTTGGTTCTGTGTCTGGGTGTGATTTATCTATAATATGTATGTATTTATAAATTATATAAGTATGTATATCAGTTGTCTGGTGACCATAACACAAGCTCTGCTTAGCTTGGGATCAGATAGCCGTGTGTGAGTAGTCCCAAGATATTTATTTTATTTTTATTTTTTACATCCGATAATCGGTGACCGATATTTGTCGGAGAGAAATGGAACATAATTCATTCCAATATGCCAACGTACACGTCCTACAAAAAGTCGGCCGACGAAACTATGAAATAATCGTCTGTTCGGATAATCAGTCCGATGGTCAGACAAAGTTGCAGATTAAAAAGTAGCCAATGTTCTTGTTTGGCGTTAAAACTTACTGCGTAGGCATGCTTCATCAAAATCGGTGCATTGGTATAGCCGTCAAAACGTGACACACAGATAGACTTTCTTTTGCATTTATAATATTGTACGGAATCTGTTTAGCAGTTTATCAGTCACAACGGACCAAACAGACACTTATGTGTTTAAAATATTGAAATTGATAATCTTTATCATAATATCAATGTCATCAAAAATATAAATCATACACAAAAAAGTCCAGACATTCTTTCAGACATTACGATATTTCATAAAAATAAAACCATTCAATCTATCAAAAAAATATGTTCAGTATATTACGCAACCATTGCAGAACGATCGAACTGCTTTTTCATTCACACAACAATTTCATCGAGATTATTTTTACGCTGAAATAAATAGTCTGTTTAAATATACCTACATGAGATATCATCATGGAGTTTCTAGTAGCTTGGTTACATAAACATTACGTATAAAAAAGTACCAGCCTATTATCCCACTGCAGGACAAAGACCTCTTCTCATTCCGAGAAGGAATGACCATTATAATCACCATATTTGCTTAAGGCGGATTGTCAATTTCAGACGTACATACTTATTATTAATTGTAAGTGGACTGCCTCGTTGGTCTAGCGGTCGCAAAGCGTGAGTGCTGCGCATGAGGTTTTGTAATCGATTCCCAAGTCGGGCAAGGTGTTATTGGAATTTTTCACTAGGGATTTCTGAGTAGCAGCTTAAAGAGTCTGGATTTATGCCCGGTTGATGGCATGGCTCGCCCACAGACGTACAGCCTCATGCATGAGAGCGGGAGGCCCTAACCACTGGGCTATTATGACAGTCATGAAACTTTATGTAGCTTGTAAATTATGTAGATAGCATGTTGCTATCTAGCTCACTAGAGAAGAAAATAGCTCTCCTGTGGGACTCGAGTCGACTGCGGAAAAAAGATAAAACAACCTTTTAAACGTCCCACAAAATTGTATAATATTTTTATTTCGTTTCCTACTTATATTTTACTAGCGACCCGCTCGGCTTCGCACGGGAGCAATGTAGCAATACATAAAGCTTCCACTTGAATCACTCTTATAAAACTTGATTCACACATACCCGTGAAGTCACAGTTCTGGCACCGTACCGTATCAGTAATAAATATTATTCTTACATACATTCTCAATGAACGCATTCACACCAATTAGTGTCAGTGACGACACAGTGCTCTCAGTGTCAGTGCCGGCGCGTTCATAGAGAATGAATGAAAGAGACTGAGATGAAAGAGACTATCACTGGATGGTGCCGGAACTGTGCCGGACACTGATATGTGTGAATCAAGCTTTAATGAAAACCGCATTAAAATACATTGAAAAAGATCTAAGCGTACAGACGACGGGAAAAGATTATTTTATAGTGAAGAAAACTTTCCCGACAGCGCGCTCTATACGAAAGTAGGTAGTCATATTTTGGACAATTAATAATTAAACTTGATTAACTTTTGTAGATAGAACAAAGGCACTAATATCTAGGCTTGTGGTTAGTGAGATTTCCACCAAGCAACTTTCCTTCAAAACTATATTTAATTAAAAATCTTTTACCAGATTTTAAATTGACTGCCTCTTGGTCCGGTAGGACCGCCTTGTTGGTCTAATGGTCTGACAGCTGAGCATGAGGTCTTAGGTTTTATCTCCAGGTCGGGCAAAGTGTTATTGAGTCCGGATTTCTGCCCAGTTGATTGCAATAGGCTCACCCCTTATTACATGGGAATTCAAAATATCTGGCGAAATGATGGATACACCTCTGCCTAACCTTTTGGGGATTACGGGCGTGATATTATGATATATATGTAAAAGTTTTTAATTAGATACTACAAAATGTTATATCCGAAACCAGTACCTATAATATTACTCACATACCTATCCTAACTAATATTATAAATGCGAAAGTAAGTTTGTTTGTTTGTTTGTAACCACTTTACGCCTAAGCCACTAAACCGATCATCCCGAGATTTTGCATAAACGTTGCCAGGTGATCAGGGACAAACATAGGGTACTTTTAATCCCGAAAAAAGTACTGTTCCCGAGGGAAATCACAATAACATCCTAATGACAGTAGATGGCGCCACGTGTCTATCGAATCATGATCAAATTTTAAGTTTAAGCATCTAATACATTTTGAGTCTAGACTGTCGATAGACCAGTTTCAAGTATACAACCTAGGAGTACGGAGTTGTTTGCTTAATCATTTTTTATGCCCAAAACCGCTGAAGAGCATACTGACATTTTGCATAAAGTGGCTACCAGACGGACCGACCTGCGGTTGCGGCTAACCGCAGGCCGCGGCTCCAACCGCTGTAAAAACACACCACCGCGGTCACAGTGGCGGCCTGAAGTGTCATTAGCGCGGTGTTTGTGCCACAATCGGACGTCAGTCAATATGGCTAACCGTAACGTTGTCTTATTACTCTCATGACTCATTAGCCCTCTCAGAAGATGAGAAAAAAGGTAGAAAAAAACCGTTTACTTAAACACTTAAGGTGGTGAGTGGTGTGAGGTTATAGTAGTTTATCTCTACCTATATTATCATTAGCATCGCATATTACTCTTAGGAATAGAGAAGTGTGGGTTAAATTTAAATTATTATTTAAATTCAACTATTTCTATTAAAAAGCAGTACACGCGGCCTGTTGTTAAAATTTGCAACTGAATGCGGCCGCCACAACATTTCGCGTTTGTCTGTGACCCACTTTATATACGTTGTCAGGGATACAGAAAAACTGCGTAACTGACACTGTCATCACTGTGTCATCACTGACACTGACAGATGTAAACGCATTCATAGAGGATGCATGGAAGAATAAAGGCGAACTTATAACACGCTCCGCCATTGTGAATTGATTTGGATGATTCTTTTTTTGTTTATTTTTTCGGAATTGGTCCCATATAAATACTGTCATGATCTGATGATGAACTTCGGAGATATGGAACGGAATTACCCCATAGGATCACAGCAGAACTGTCGTAACAGTAAAATTGCTTTGTTTAATGCGTTTAGTCGATGACTGACTGAAGGAAGAGGTTATAGTTGCTAAACTAACCGTGACCTATGTCGATGTAGATGTGTAGACAACAGTTTTCCAACGGCGAAGTTAAGTTTGTCCCTCAGTACTGTTTATGTTTTCTTTAGAGGTCTGTTCGGTGTATTTTAATGACGGTAGGTAGGTACCTTTTTTTTTTAATTGTCTCACAGCTCCAACTCAGGCAAAAGCTCTTTGCTAGCCCGAGCAAAAATTACTGCTCAATCCCCGGAATCTTCCGTTCATGCCGCATTAAGAAAGCAAGCACAACCGGAGCGACAAGCAAATTTGAGAGCTGATGAGACATTTTATTAAAGACGGGAAAGCCAAGCCGCCAAGCTTCTCTGAGAGTGACTGAGACGCCCTTCTAAACGCAATTGCTTTTGGAGGAACAAACCGAAAGCCAGAGAGCTGTAAGAGCAACTGAGACGCCTATTCAAACATGACTTCGTCTCAGAGAACAAGCTCAGCCATTACAGCGACAGAAACTCCAGAACAGTCGCAGGCGAGAAGGACCTCTCTTGCAGAAATGACTTTTTTTATGAGCCACAGTCTGTTGGTCCGTAGGTATTTAATAATTCTGGATCTGGCCGAGCAACAAGCCGAGTACAGCCCGAATTGATTGTCAAATTCTAAACCAACGCGGGCGAAGCCGCGGGTAAAAGCTAGTCCGTATATATTTAGGCTCAAATCTTCAAAGTTTCAAATCCATGACATCCCTGAATGCTATCTAAGTACCCATGTTGCAGAAGTGGTCTTAAGTAAACACACACACACTAAACATTCACAAATGTATCAAACAGCCCATAGACACTAATAGCTTTAGAGCAGCTTGATAAGTATTTACTAAAGCACGTGGGAGCACTTTAGAGCCAGAACCTTAATCATGTTTCACAGCTGCAGGGCAAGTTAAGGTTCATAGATGCACACTTGCAACGCACATAATATAGTGCAAAATTGCTTGTTACTTTGTAAGACATTGTTTAGAGAACCTAGGGGAATAGGTAACGTAAAGTAAATTCGATCTATTTTCAAATCAGGAATATCCATTTTGCACATAAGATTCATTGAGTTAAAATTCGAATTAGGACAACAATAGAGAATACAAATGTGTGCACACAGCATTCAGCTGTGGCACGCAGAAATGCACATAAAGTAGGTATTCAAAAATTTCAAGAAGGGAAATTGCAATTTTAAATATTTTAAATGTTACAAGTACCTATTATGATTAAAATCTCCAATTTTACTTTGTAATTATCATTATTGTGCGGCGAACGTAACTGATGTTACTATTAACCCTTACAAAGTGGAGCTAAGTGTACCTAATGAGTTCACTGCTGTAGTTCTACGAGATTTAAGAGTAGAAGCGGGCAGACGGCTTTTCGAAAATTAGGTATTAGAAAGAACTATAGCTGTTGTTCTGCGAGCACCCGGCGTATGAAAAGGACAACTGCAGATCCGAATGAATAGCCTAAGTAAAAAGTTATAACTCGGGGTTTTGCCCTCGCCTATTTCCTTCTCTAACATAACATAACAGTACGTCTGTAATCCCCGAAGGGTTAGGTAGAGGTGTAACCATTAGTATACCAAGTAGTGTAACTAATACAAAAAACATATTATCACCTGAAAAGGATGATACGAGTACATACCTACTGTGTCCCTAAGTTTTTACATTAGGTAATATCTTTGTACACTAGGCCTTTGTCAACGGCGGTATAGAAGGGTAATGATGAGCTTTTTCTGTGGGTTTTAGTGCTTATAAAAATAACGTATTATCACGTAGGAAAACATAGGGACATACAAATAAAATATATTTACTAAATTGTTAAAATTAATTAGATAATAGGTAAGGGTGTTTGTATGGAAAAAAGACCACCTGCATTTCCTCTTAATCTTTTGAACTTTTAGTGGTTTAAAAAAAAAAGAGCTCTTATCACTTTCCAAATCTAAAAAACCTGCATTAAAAATACTATCTCTAGTAGATCAAGACTTTGCCAACGACAACAGAGTAAGAAAATAAATTCATTCAAACATTTTCTTAGCCAATACAAATATTGCCTGCTGCAGCATTCTTTTATCTTTGTTGGTATAACAAAGAAAGTAAAGAATCAACTGTTTGTTTCTAACATTGGGATGCCTCAAGGAGACATTTTGGGAGATTAAAAAAAAACGTATTTATTGAATTTAAAGTGCATACTAATCATCATATTCTGCCTTTTTTCCAACTATTTTAGGGTCGGCTTCCAGTCTAATTTACATGGAGCGACTGCCTATCTGACCTCCACAACCCAGTAACTGAGTAATACGATACAGTATGAAGTGCGGTACAGTATGCAGTTAAAGTGCATACTAATATGAGTTTATTAGAATATGTTATACTAACGTAACTTTGACATTAATAATAATGAATCATTAACGTACTGAATTCAAATAGATTCATAAATATGCAAATAATAAGAGCTAAAAAAACAAAACTAATATTACTAATAAAAATATACAAGTTTACAAAAAATAGAAATGCATATTATTCTGAGTACATAATTATACCGTTTGTTCATAAAAGCAAAGCAAGTATTTATGTAAAGTAGATAATATATCTGTTTAATACAATATAACGGTATGTATTCCAAGTTCATTCAGATTCGATACACCACATGTAACTGACGATATAATGTTTGCCTTCACATCATCACAGTTCTTTGATTGTAAGTACAGTCAACAAAAGAGATAGGTATCCAGGGTCGTCAGATATAGTTGAAGTTTTTTAAGAAACCAATAGATGTCTTCGATTGAAAGTTTACATGGTTGCGCAGGCTTTTTGCACTGTTTTATTGTTGGGAGATGTTAATAGTGGTCGTCTACAGTTCCAATATTTGTTAACATGTGAACACGATTTAACTTTAAATATATTTTTACCATCAATTTCTACTTTGTAATATACATCCTTTTTGTGTGTTATTTTACAGTAGTTTTTATTTAAGGCACATTGTATTCACATGTAATTACGTATGACTCTGTATACAAATAATAATATTGTAAAACGTTGATTTTAAAAGAGTACGTATGGAGTACCTTGCCCATTCTTCTCCATACAAAGCTACCTTTTGGAAGGGGCAACTAGATTCAATTCTTTTTTTTTTTCTTGTAATGACGTCCAGAATTGCCTTTTATTGGCCTAATTGAAATAAATGATTTGACTTTGACTTATAATATGTAATTAATTTTTACTGTCTACCTTTTAATACTTCAAGTCTGAGACACAATTGTTTATCCATTGTTTTGTCATACCGGTAGAACAGTCGGGCCTTGAGTGGTTAAATAAATTACATTTGAAATCATCCATTAGTTTCTAAAGAGAACTTCAACTATATCTGTCGCCCTGCATACCTATCTTTCTTGTTGACTGTACCTACAAAGTCTTCCGCGAGATAATGTTAGTGTAACATCACCCTTACTAATCTGTGTGCTAAGTCAATGGAGATGACGAAATAGGTAGTTTTCCATGTCGGTTTAAAGTTTATTCAGTTTCATTGAAACATTGAAATGTTTGGTTTGGTAGAATTCATTTCTAGGTTACTGATGTTTCCGTATTCCTGTTCTTTTCGATTACGATACGCAGTTTCTGCATTAGAAATTTAGAATATAATTATTTTGTAGATATTGTACTTGTTGCTAAAGATTTACCTATTGTACTTATAAGTAATGTTGGTTTAACTATTTTTTTTTTAATTCTTATGGGACTTTGTTTCTAATGGAGGTCCCCCAACTGCAATTTTTATGATTTATTTGGTACATAGATAATTTGTATCTGTATATCCGAAATTATTTGATACATAGATAATTTGTATCTGTATATCCGAAATTATTAATTTGTATCTGTATATCCGAAATTATTTGATACATAGATAATTTGTGTCTGTCTAAGCTCCGAAATTAGTTCCGTCAACTCACCATTAGAGTACCAAATAAAATTACAGTTTAGTTAGTCACTGTTCGCACTTCACTTCAAAACCTAACATAAATTATCTTAATGCTGTAAAATATTATACTCTTTGATGATACTCTTAGTTGTAATTATTTTTTTCCTCCCGTACCAAGATAATCCTATTATATTGGATTAAGATCCGTTGTAAGTACCTACTTCAAACATGGTCTTAATCATGTAAGCGGATTTTTATTTTTGCCTTTTATCGTAATTAAAAATGACAATGTTTATTTAATGTTTTAAGAGGTACATTTTAAATATTATTGATTTGGTTTTAAATATTATTGAAAAAAAAAATCGAAATGTCTAATTTAAGTTGCACATATTTTCATAAATGTAATTAACATTGTGTAAACAAGGATATCAGTGAAGCTGATGAAGTCTCAAATCCAACTTACTGGAGTGTATTAAAAAATTGACGTAGCGACCTATGAACATAAACCAACCAATGTAAAAACTATTTATTATATACAATATTTACAAGCTTAATAATAAAAACAAATTAAATAACAACCCGAATAAAAAAAAAAGAGAAACTAAAATTAAATGGCATCAAAAAATTCATCCGCATCGCTGTCCGCTGGAAATGTGGCCAAAAGACTGGCCGCATTGCCACGTTGAATGGCAATGCTTAACCTCTGGCCAAGGTAAAAACCAGCCCTTGGGTCACGGGAAGCATCAACCAATGTAAAATCAATAATCCATTTTCAAGCAACATTATCAGATGCTATTACATAAACATGAAATCAGCAAATGTTGAAAAAATAAATTGGATCATTCGGAATTTGCATAAAGCTTTAAAGAATTTGTTAGGAGGTCTACCAAAATTCCATAAAACAGGTACAGATCAGTGACATGCAGATTAAAACTTAATTTAAAATACTTGAAGTTCGGCCACGTATAATCGTTAAGTTATCCATCATTATGTGTATGGATTAATGTTTGTATAGGTTCATTTATTTCGCTGGAGTTACCGGGTTACACACTATTATCATAAACGGGTTGTTTCTGTTTGAGGGCACTGACACCATCTGATATTGTATTCTCTGTAATTGTAACATCTGCTGTGGTAGTCTCACGTTCTCATGCTACATATTTTATACACCGAATGGGTTAATGACCATCCCGAAAGGATTCTTCTTTATTGATATTATAAGGTGTTCATGGCTTTTTTTGGTTGTTCTTCTCCATAGAAACCTACTTTTTGGAACAAGGAACTACATAACTTCAAGTTCCTGACTGATAAAACAATTAAAATAATTCTAAATAGTTTATTTACAATAATTAATGATCATTTAATTTTAATACTTAATTTTTGAAATATTTGAAAATATTCCTATCCACGAAGTTTAAATTTTGATAAAGTATGTACATGTCATTGAAATTGCATAAAAATATACAGAAAAAGTAAACTCAAAACCATTAGAACAGTGTAGGTATAACAGTTTTAGAAAATTAATGTAAACTGTGAATGAAGATTGGCAAAATAAACAATGAATAGTAAGTTCTACAAACTTTCCAATATTAAAATCTGTTCACAGAGAGCTATAAATACAACACATAAAGATTCCATAAATTCCTAATGAAATACTGCATGTGACCCGGATCTTTTGCGTTTAACCTTAACCCAACGAAGACAATGAACCACCTGCTTGTAAATTAGCAACTTTAGACCGACTAATGAAAGAATGAAATGATGTCCTTTTAACTGTATTTACATTACAATAGATGTGGGTTTGGAGTACGAAAACGGGCAATTCAACCCCAAGTTTAAGTTGCGCCCCCAATCTGTCAGATGTCGCCACACAAACAGTTTCACATAACGCGCCAACAGATGTCACTATGCAGTGACGTCACTTTTCTGAATCGCGGTGTTAAGAATCTCCGTCGTTGAATGACCCTCTTGTGGAACTTTAGTGAAATCATACTTACCTGGCATAGGGGACACCGTGATCAAGTAGGCGGTTCCCCCAGGGCGAGGCCTTCCCATTGCACTGCGGGATGGGTTGACCCCTGCGATTATCCCTAATGTGGATAACTCGGATGCGTTATTTTTGGTAGTGGGGACTGCGTACGCGCTGTCCCCCCAGAATTCCTCAAGATTAAGGCAGGAGGGTAGTCTGCCTGACGTTAGATTCAGAATCAGTTTACTTATTGGAACTTTGTTATAAACTGTTGGCTCTAAAATTAACATCGCTGTATTTTGAGTGTAAGTCAATGCATGCAATAGTATCCCAGAAATACCTACTATTAAATACTAAATCGGTTTAAAGAATTGAATTTACATAAAGAACACACAGTTCACATAAAATATGAGATATTAAATATAATTTGTAAATAGATCGTAAAGTTTTTGAATAACATAATGACTTCGTGAGTCGATAAAAAAACTATCATAAATATAAAATATCGAATTCTTTTTAAGCATTCCTACAATTCATTCGGGTTAAGAGGATCTAGAAAGAACGTGTAAAGTTAGGGTGACAATGCGACCCGATGAGCCGAAATCTATATTGGGATCGCGACCACAAAATCGTGACACGAATCGTCGAGATATTTCTAGGAACCTGACTTCAAGTTGAAATTGATTTCAACAGAATATACCTACAGAATTTTAATTTCAAGGCATCTACCATAATTATATTGGAACATTATGAGGTGACATGGAATTTAAGTATTATTTGTGTTTACTTCCTGGCAAAGATGCCTAACTCAGGTACCGAAAATGGCACTCAAGCTTTTTTCATTTATATTTTTTAATGTACTACATTTTTATGTGTGTCGTGATGGCCCCGAGTCTCATGTATGAAATGGTTGATTATCGGACAAGTACCGACGTGACTTTTTCTATTCATTCATTTCTGAATTTATCTTAGATATTATTGGTATTGGTAAAGGAAAATATCGTGAGGAAACCTGGACTAATAAAAGTTTGTAATCGCCAATCCGCCTTGAACAAGCGCGGTGATCAATGCTCGTGCCGTCTCTATGTAAGGAGAGGCCTTTGCCCTGGAGTGGAACAATAATAGGCTGATATTATTAACAATATCAGCAGTTGATGATCTACAGATACCTACATTAAAAATAGACATACCAGACAGATGTGCCTGAATTCCGCGCAGCATTTATTATATTGCATGTAGATAAGCAATTTTCAACTCTACTTCTGTTATGATTAAGATTATTATCAGCGTAAGAAAACGATCGGTTCTCATTTTTTTAAATGTTATTTCGGAATTACACTTACATCTGAAGGCCAATTCAACTAATTAAAAACGTTTAAAATCTAGTAGCAATCTCAACTCGACGACAATCGATGTCAAAAAAAATCTTTTTGTAGGTATATGATAGCCAGATGTATGAGTATATGGGCTTTAAAACATCATGCTACGATCCACGGAGAGGCGCAGTAATCAAAGACGTAACTAAACACGGGTGAAAAAAACTACATGTACGAAGTCACAGGGAGTTGTTAGTATTTTATGATTTTGGCACAGCTAGACTAGAGCTTATAGCTAGTGCTTTGAGATTGCGAACATTCCTAAAATTTGAATAATGCCTCGATCCGTAACAATAGTTACTCTATAGTATAGCATTATTATAATATGCAGACACTAGACTATTAGACTAGACTTGAGACTGCCTCGTTGATCTAGTGGTCGCAAAACGCGACTGCTGACAATGAGTTCTTAGGTATGATTCCCAGGTCGAGCGAAGTGTTATTTATTGGGCTTTTCCGTTAGGAATTTCTCAGTCAAATTTCTCACACGACTTAAATATTACTGGCACACCTCTATCTGACTCTTCAGGGATTACGGGCGTGATGTTATGTTATTATATGCAAACACGCTACAACAGGCCACTATACCTGCACAGACATATCTATGTAATATTTATCAATGAAAAACAGTTTATACTCGTACATCTCCGGTATCCATATAAATATCATAAATATTTTCAATAGGTACCATCTGTTTAGAGATGAAAGAAAAAATGCTATGGTAATAAATCTTATATGGACGGTAGATCAAATGTTACGAGGACTTTTTGACAGCGTTTAGTGAATTCTGTAGATTTGCAGACCGTTAAAATATTAGACAGGCTATGCATAGTGCAGATGAGATATGGTAAAATTGTGATCGTGCGGCCAAACAAGCAATTTATACTTTATTATAAAGAGGTAAAGTTTTAAGTAATAAAGTTCATGTGACTTTTCAAATTACACACGATACGGTAACTGAATGATGCGTTTTTTTTTTTCGACTTGTTCTTTTGTTAAGCTATCCTCTAAATTCGCAATATTTGTAATAACAAACCGATGTATTTGCAAACTTAATGGAAACTAGGAAACGAAGTACAGCTATGAGATCTCAATACCAGAATCTATTATGTACGGGCGTATTTAAAACTAGCTTGTTAAAAAGAAATGTTATTTGTATGGCTCTTGTAATATTTAATGAAATACCTGAACAAATTAAAAACTTACCGTTGCAGAAATTTAAAAAATGTTTTACAGAATTACTTGTACATAAATTTTATTATTCTGTGCAGGATTTCATTAATGATATTTTTTTGTAATATCTTCTTTACCTGTACTTTTATTACATTAGCATGCTATATTAAATCAAAATGTACATGGATCCTATTACATAATTTAACAACTTATTCTTATGTACCTACACTCTAAGCAAATGAAGACTTATTATATTCTATTCGTACACAATAATATAATTACATTTGTCATTATCCCTCTTGAAAGGCAGAATTCATAATAGCAACAACCAGAAAAATGCCAAGGCAATGAAGCAAAACGAGTCCCGGAGGTACGCCATATACCTCTTTTATTTTCCTCCATATCAAGCAAGAAAAAGACCAAAGCTAGGCCTATATACACTTAGGGACGTTTACTACTAGAAAAAGCAAAGTTGCCCCGGCTGACTTGCAAGCAGGTCAAAACAATAGAAAATCAATTGTGTCTCATTACGTAGGATTTGAGTAATTAAGCAAAACAATTTAGTTAAAAATAATTAATAATATAAATTGTTTTATACCATATCCGTGTTTTATAATTTAATTATGTATACATACAATAGTTTAAAGTTAAACTTAACACTTTTTTTCCGTATGCAACCCTCCGTGGGTTCCCGTCAGACCCCGCTCAGACTTTACTTTGGTAAGGCATAAGGAACAAATGTACGTAGTTTTTATAAAACGTTTACGAGCGAAATAATAATAAAAGGGTTCAACTTTATTCTTCAATAGCCACAGACGGTCACGATCCTCTTAGGCACACTCATGGGTCAGCCTAGGCTTTCAATAATGCAAATTACATGGTCGTTCGGAAATATAATGTTACCTACATTATATTTCCGAACGACCAAATTACCTAACAGCTTGTTACCATATTTTTTGGTGGCGGTCTTAAACATTTGGGTCACACAATAATATTTTATTTTTTTCGATTTTTAATCTATTATCCTTTTTTTTTGTGCAACACATGGACTGTGTCAAATAAACATTTTTTATTTTTAAAAAGTTAAATCAATACTTCTAAATTATAAAGCTGAAGAGTTTTTTTGTTGATTTGGTTGAATGCGCTAATCTCAGGGAGTACTTTTTCGGTACAAATTGTATTTTTATTGTGTTGGATAGTCCGTTTATCGAGGAAGGCTATAAGCTAAATAGAATATTATTATCACGCTACGACACACAGAAGCGGACCAGTAACGAAGATATAACAAAACGCGGGTGAGAAGCTGAGACGCAAGTATGTTATAATATGAGAAAAATAAGGTTAACATTAGCACGTCATGCTTTCTAAATTTAATCAAAGAATTAATGGTGAAAAAAATATAGGAATGTCCTTTAATCAAACATTTAAACACTCGCTTACGTTTCCCTTCAATCCCCCCCCCCTCTCCCCACCACACACGTAGGGAAGAGGTCTGAGTGTGTATCTTATTGTTTTTTTAAGAACGTGTCTTCCTTTTTGCTTTTGCGGGGCTTCTGTTATTAAATATGTTCATAGTAGGCGATGCCTACTTAACATGAGTTGGTGTTTTGTCGAGTTTGCCATGAGTCTGAAACGTTTTGCTAACAGTCGATTGGCCCATGAACTGTTGGTCAACATAATCTTTCAACCATGAACTTTTCACCCACGAACGTTTCGCCAACATGATTTTTCGTCAGTGAATGTTTCACCAACAGAATGTTTCGACCATTCACTTTTCATCCAAATCACATTTGGCCCATGCACTGTTCCCCAACAGAACGGTACGTCAGTGATTGTTAAA
Organism: Hoplodrina ambigua; assembly: GCA_949774945.1. Classification (NCBI taxonomy): domain Eukaryota; kingdom Metazoa; phylum Arthropoda; class Insecta; order Lepidoptera; family Noctuidae; genus Hoplodrina; species Hoplodrina ambigua. The sequence goes on from OX458967.1 coordinate 780,160, forward strand.
CCAACCGATTTTTTTTTCCCCTTGAACTTGTTTGGAAAGTTATATTTCAACCTTCCATCCATTACTATAAATTAAACTAAACTTACTACTAATATAAAGTTCAGATGGATGCATTCTTGTTACTCAATCACGCCAGAACGGGGAAACGAATCTGGATTTAAATGGCACAGAGATAAATAGTCTTGAATAGCATATTAAGCTACTTTTTATCCGGGAAGAATGTACGGATCCCGTGAGATAAAAATTATTCACGCGGTAGTGGCGCATATTTTTTTTTGTATTTACTTGATCTTTAGTTTTTAGATTTAATACAAACTAGTTTCTTCTTTGCTTTTATGTACAATTTTTTTTATGTTATGTGCGTTATTTTCGCGAGAATAAACAGTTTTTCTTTATTCCTATTGTAGTCATGTATGAACTTTGACGCGGACGAAGTCACGACGTAAGCTATAACCCATTTAAGACACGGTGAAGAAAAACATCAAAATTATTTTGTCTAAAAATTTAATGCTCTAACGGTCTCAAGTTTTTGGGACATACATAAGTAGGAGTAGTATATAAGTATACATAAGTAGTCGTAATACATAAGTAGTAGTAATACATAAGTAGTCTGGCATTTTATGCTGAACTGGGCCTGTTTGGCGCAGCTGTGGGTCACACAATAAAGTTTTTTTATTTATGTTTTTTTTTTGCTTTTTAAAATAACATAACATCACGCCTGTAAACCCCGAAAGTTTAGGCAGACGTGTACCCATTAGTACATCCACATTTGCCTTTTTTATATTATTGTTTTTGTGTGCAAATGGCCTGTGTCAAATAAACCTTTTTCTTTCTTTTCTTTTCTTTCAAGTAGAATTACTTAGATTAAAAATAAGATTGAACTACGAAGCTACATCTACAAAGTTCAAAAGTTAATAAGTTTTTATAGGTTTTGGGTAGTGCTTTAGAATATTAATCAGTGATTTTTTTCGAAAAGGTTCAAAGAGTCTCGTTCACTAATTTAAACATTTTCTTACATCAAGTTAAAGGTTGAGGCAATCAGTGTATAAGACTTGCAATGCCAAGGAGATTCCGACCTTATGCACCAAGCTGCTCCGTTGTTCTTGTGATTGCGAGTGCGAGAGCGACTTCTGAGCGTGGGGTCCTGAGTTATAGGGTTATGGGGGTCCTGTCCGATACCCGGGGCGGGCAGTGCTATTAGGTTGTTCCATTTGGAATTACTTAGACGCATTCCGGAGTTTAAAAGTTGGTGACTTCACAGGTAGAGTAAGTTAGCTAAGAATGGATGTCAGGGCCGAATTAACGGGGTCTTTGAACAAGAACAATGAAGCATCAAGCTTATTAACTAGGGTTTTGTAAAAACTTTCGAAAAGAATGTCCGTGGAGTTTCTTGCTCGCTCTTCTCTGTAGAGATCTACCTACGCTTTGGAACGAGCAACTAGCTTAAACTTTCTGACTAACTGACTGACTCGACAATTCAAAAATTCCTGTAAATAGTTTTATCTGAAATAAATGCTTTGACTTTGACCTTAAATAGGCGCGCAAAAGCTAGTATTTTAAAAGTCTTAAATCTGCCCAGTAACAACTCATTCGTACAAAATCAGTTTTTTACAGCTTTCCTGACGTCACACAATAGGAATATATCGCGGCATTGTTTAGTTGTTTAACGCAGTAGCATATGGAAAAGTAATTAAACATCGTACGGCTATTAAATTGATTTAAAAGAAAGTTGTAATCTTTTACAGCTATTGCATAATGGTTTTATAAAGACCAAGGTCTAAACTGTTTAAATCATGTTGATGGAAAAGGTTGACGGTATTAAATTATTGTTAATGCATTTTACTGATATATTTTTGTTATTTCTTACAATAGATCAATTGTTAGAGGCTGGGCTGGAGCTGGAGCTTGAGGTTTTAACTTCAAATCCCGGCTGTTTAAGTAATGATTAAGATCAACTTCTGTCGCTTTAGGTAATGTGTAAGGTAAAATTGGAAATATGTTTTTGTTTTTTTTTTAGAGTCAACTTTCAGTAAGAATAATTAATTAGTACTTCAATACCTATGTAATCCCGAAGAGACCATTTTCTTAATAATAACATAGTAAATAACAAGTTCATAATATAAATAAAAAAGTACCTTTTATGTGCTTGAATTTGAGTAGTCGTTCATAACAAAAAACTTAGTAAACTACAAAACAATTTTTGATGAGCTTAAAGTTTTTTTTTAAGTTTATTTATTCACCTTGACTAAACCACTGTCTTACACTTCAATTTATCAATTATCACTATTCCAATTATTTTTCCTGTTTTTTTTTTTGTGAATATCAAAATTCAAAAAATAAACTTTTTTCTTTTACGAAAAAATCACTACCACAAACGCACAGAACTGAAAACTTTTTTCTCTATTTATTTTATTTATTTATATACTCGTGAAACTTCGATGACGTCAGTCAGCACTGCGATGCGTCGTCACGGACGCTCAGCCATCGCGCGACTGAAAGCTGAAAGCTGTAACTGAAACTTGTTTACATGACTTTACGATCATATTTATGTATTTTAAATGTATTTTTGTATTCATTGTGAATTTCGTCAATGTTTTCAGCAAATATTTGCGAAATGTGATGGTGTTTACTTCCGTTTTTTTATGTTTTTTATAAATTATTAATAAAAGGTGGTAAAAATTTTGGAGCTTTCTACGGTTTTTTTTCAAAGAGGGTGTTTTTATAACAGTTAGGCTGCATACATAAAACATAACATAACATCACGCCTGTTATCCCCGAAGGGTTAGGCAGAGGTGTACCCATTAGTACACCCACATTTCGCCAGTTATGTTTTTAGTCCCATGTAATAAGGGGCGAGCCTATTGCCATCAACCGGGCACAAATCCAGACTCCGAGGCTGCTACTGAGAAATTCCTGATGGAAAAACCCAATAACACTTTGCCCGACCTGGGAATCGAACCCAAGACCTCATGCACAGCAGTCGCGCTTGGCACCACTAGACCAACGAGGCAGTCAGTTAGGCTGCCTCATCATGTAACCTATACGTATACAAATAAAATTGAGTAATGTAAAAATAAAAACCGGAATGAAAGGCATAATAAGTGTTTCAATAAAATGCTGATTGTTACGGTTAATCTCCAAAATAGAAGGACTGATTTTGATGGGACGGTCACTGGCAAAGTTCAATAAAGAATAATAATAATAATAATTTATTCAAGTAACCATGACTTATTTAATTTGTAACAAAAACTTATAACCATGTCAATAACTTAGGCTATTTTATTTTTAAAACAAAATTAGAACTCTGAGCAAAAAAAAAAAACAAAACAAACATGGACACGAACAAAATCACGGTCATAAGCTATAGTACATAAATAAATTATTTCTTATCCAATTACATATGGATATCCGAGTATAACCTTCTCCATTTCATGCGCAGCGGGTGTAAGCTGACACGATACGCTGAAAACTTGGTGATGGTACAAACATGTAGGTACTGGGTGCAGGAAGCGAAACTGCATTGTGGCGATGCCAGAAGAGACCTGTGTCCAGCAGAGGAGGACAATCTTTAAACATTTAATGATTAATACAACATTAAACGTAAATATAAATTATAATTTTAAGGTATAATAATTAAACCTATCAATTATAATGTATGTCAACGGTATAATTATGAGCCCTATACATAACAATTATAATTTGTGTTTCAATTTAAAACATTATATTTAATAAGATCCAGTATCAAAGTTATACACAAAAGGGTATGATTACAGACTATTTCGGACATAAAAAGAACTGTTCAAACCTTTTAAATTTTATAAAGGTACTAAGTTAAAAATTACTATGTATCTTCTTTTGTTGTGTAACGTTTAATGGAACTTTAGTAGTTTATTAAATGTTTTTGAACTTTCAAGTAAATAAAGACCATAAACTAAGCAGCTTTTTTTTTGTGTGGCACTTTTGAAGTTTGTTTTCCAGTTATCAATTAACCGAACAAGTGTGTGTATTATGTGATTTACTTTCACTTTACTGGTATTAACAGGACAATAACATCAAGGCTGTTTCCCGGGGGAGGGAAAGGGGAAGGGGGACAAAGGTCTTAGTATGGCACACTGACATTTTATCAATAGAGTTTATAAGTACCTATAGTCTGCAGTGGTATTACTTGCACTAGGAAAATCGCTTTTACTGCTATGACATAAAGGCGCTAACAATATCATTTCGTTAGAATTGATGTGCAGCTATCTGTGCGCATTAAATGTGCATAATTTTCAAATTTAAACAATAAAACATAACATAACATAACATCACGCCTTAAAACCCCGAAGGGTTGGGCAGCACATTTCGCCAGTTATGTTTTAAGTCCCATGTAATAGGGGGCGAGCCTATTGCCATCAACCGGGCACAAATCCAGACTCCGAGGCTGCTACTGAGAAATTCCTGATGGAAAAACCGTTTGCCCTTTTTTAACAATAGAACATTTGAACACAAACCTCACAAGACCACAAAAAAAAATCAATTCACCGATATTGTAGAGAAATCTAAGATTTCATGATTAATGGACAAGACAGGAAAGTAAAGTAGTCTCATATATCGGCGCGTGATTAGTGGACATAAGTTAGTGGTTCGATATTTGAAAAGTTTTAGTGTTATTTCATTTTCTTTCCAATTTCTAGACTTTATTTTTTTTTCTTTTTTCAATTTCCTTCTTCTGACAGGCCTACCCGTCAATATAAATTTATACAATGTAAGGAGGGTTCATACCGTTTGTCATGTTCTATGTCACCTATCCATGAATTGAAATAGGTAATGATTTACTCACACGACTTCCCTCCAACGACCGGACCATCAAGAATCTTACTAGGTATACATTCATAAATACTGAGATTATTATGTCAGTTACTGAGTGGAAGGAATTAGGCCATGGCATTATCAAAACTAATTTACAGTCGCCTCTACTATTATTATCAAACCATCTATCTGATATATCACACTCTTATACCAGGCATAGCCACCAGGTGCTAACGTATACGATTCGAGTTAATTCTGGAATTGATAAGTTATACAGTTATACTTTTTGTGTTTTTTTTTTCAAATTAATTGTGCTGTTTTAGCGCTCGTAAATTAATTTGCACCTACCATGTTATCTCTTCACCACCTTTGTTTGACGGTTAGAGAATGCCTTTAAGTCCGCCTTTGTACTTTTGTTGCATAAGCTTTAAATAAATAATTAATAAGCAACTAACTAAGCAACCTGTCGCACAATAAGTTTCGATGTAATAACAGGTACATGAGACATTTCAGCTGCTCTCAGGGTCGTCAGTAAGGCCTCTGATGTTGCAGATGTGATGTAACAGTCAGTAAGAGTGTGTGGAGTCACTGTAACGTAAAAACGATCGATTTTAAAAATGGAAGCAACGTTTTTTTTTTGTTTGGCTGTCCATTAATTTTGCTTTTCGTATTAAATTTAATCCAATTGCTTCAAGATAGTCGTATTTCCAATTATAAAATCGACTCGAATCGGATACTCACGTAATAGAGCCTCGAGGCATTACACTGGTCGCCGCACGTCGGCCAGTTAGCTTTTTAAGATTTGAAAAAAATAATTGTATATTTCCACAAACGCATGTTTTCAGTGGACTGTAATATTAATTGGATTTTCCATCAGGAATTTCTCAGTAATATCCTTGGAGTCCGGATTTGTGCCCGGTTGAAGACAATAGGCTCGCCCCTATTTCATGGGACTTAAATATAACTGGCGAAATGTGGCTATATTAATGGGCACACCTCTACCTAACCCTTCGCGGATTACAGGCATTATGTGTGTAATATAATTGCGCGGAGTGGATCTATTGTACAATATCGTTGTTCACGCGTTACCCATATCAATGATATTCGACCCTTTGTGTTACATCAATGTAGTCGTAAAACGCTTGGCCTTGAGATATCGGCCAGGGACCATTCCAAATCTAATATATGGGTAGCAGTATTCAATCCAACAGGAAAGATTAAATATATTTGTGTTATTCTTCACAAAGAATATTCCTACCTTATCCGCTTATTTCTACGCTACACATAATAGAAATGGAGACAGATTTAGGGCTGTTTCACGATCGCTCTAAGAAAGTACTATTGTGTACTACAATAAAGTCCTATTCCCAATGCCCTAAAATAAAACGTAATCGCAAAATAAACACTTTCATCGCTTTCATAGAAAAGTAAAAACTCCATTTTGTGAGCGCTCAGTAGTAGCGTGCCTTGCAAAAGAACTTTGTCGTGTATAATGTAGCTATAGTAGCTATACATAGACATTTATGTCGCATCCAAAAATAGCGTTTAACGAAATGACCTCCAAAGGTCAAAAGGGCAGCATGTCAAAGGATGTTTAAAGCTGAAATTGTATAAACTCTTAGTTAAAATGCTTGGCATTCGGATTTTGAAATACCAGACATGCCAAAGCGACAGTAATTATGACGAATGTAAGGACGCTTTCAAATGAAATGAAGCAGCGCTACAGTGCACCACTATACATTTTCATACAATATCTAGGAGCGAAGTCGCAGCGCTACTATTTCTAATCATTTTCGCAAGCTGAAGTTACACGTCCTTGCTTAGTGAAATCGTGTGAACGATCTTCAGACGAAACATCACAAAAAATTGCTGGCGCGATACATACGCGCGTCTAAGGCGCCACATTTGTGCCACTGACACCGCGATGTACGTGGCCACATAATAAGGTCCTAGAACTCTCACAAAAAAAAAAGATTAACTTGAACCATCAACTCGAAAAGAAGAAGCAATTAGATTTTAAAAATTGTTTTTTTTTTTTCATTTGTCGGTTCTTTGGGTAACGGCGCCCATTTCTGCATTTAAATCATTTAAAAGTATTCTAATTCATAAAAGCATTTTTAAATATTTATTTTCGGCTTTAATTCGGCTGAATTCAAACTCTGTAAGAAAGCGTAGGCGGTCGATTGCCGCCTCACAAGCGGATTTAATATTACATTGTCTTGTCTGAGAAATTTCCGATTCTATGACAAATTCTACCTTTAATGAAGTTTGTAATTGCCGCGTCGCGTCGCCTGCACCCGATTCCTTATACCAAGACGGTGAATAATTATTGTAAAACCGTTGCTGTTAAAATAAACACCTACATTTTTCTTGTTGTTAAGACTAGGAGTATCAGAACCATTACTCTACTGTTTTTTGGCAAGATTTTTCAAAGCAAAAAGATATTAATGATTGTCTTTGTCGACTGTGTTTAAGTGTTCTAGTGATTTTTCAGATGTAGTCTCTCAATCAGGATTTCTTTATGAATTCCAATTTGAAAATGAACGTTTTTTTTTTATAAAGGGAATTGTTCGGCGGTCGCTCAGACATGAGCACTTAAGTCAAAAATAATTCTGCGAGTTTCACTTGAATGTAGTTGGAGCCAAACACATTGTTATGTCGTATCGTAGTAGACTTGTATATCGGTGACTTTGATGACGGAACATTGTAAGGAAACCTGGGCTCATAATTTATATAACCAAGTCTGAAATCGCCAATTCGCTTGTGATCAATGCTCGTTCCGTCTCTGTATGAGAAGAGGCTTTTGCCCTGCCGTGGAATAAAATAAACTGGTTTTACAAAAAAAACCTTGCGCTAAAGGATTTTTCGTTTTTTTACCTATCACCAAAATTACAGCCTATCCGTTTCAGTCCTTCTATCTATACGTATATGGTTTTGTTATTTATGAGTGGGTTAATCAATCGATTTAGATGAAAATTGGAAAACGGGAACACAGGGGCATGAGCGCGTTAACGTAAAAGTATTCGATTTCAGCCAATTTTCGAATTATCCTATGGAATTTTGATTTATTTTTATGCGACACTAGCGACCCGCTCCAGCTTCGCAATGGTGTAATGTAGATACATAAATCTTCCTCTTGAATCATCAGTCTATTGATGCAACGGCATTAAAATCCGTATCGTAATTTAAAAGATGGAAGCTTACGGACTGCTGAAAGCGACTTTGTTTTATTCTATGTAGAGAAGAGCAATTAGTATCATGATATATACATGAATAATAGCAGATGCAGATAGCAGTGTGATATGAATTCACCTACAAAATAAATACTAGGTATGTGATAACAGTTACTCTTAATTTAAAAAATCTATCTAATTTCTAATTTTTTTTTTAAATCTTTATTCTGTGCCGTCTAGGCTCTGGATTAGGACATCCGCGCAAGCAAAGCAATTACGTAAAACTCAGGTTCACTTAGATCTCAAGTTCAAATCTAACTAAAACCTGCTATTGGCAATCCAGATTTCAAATCATCCGGGAAATTGTCCCGGAAAGCAAATCGCTATCTAACGTAAGACATTGCCAATTCCGTTGGATTTTAAAGTGAGTGAAAATCGAGATCTAAGTGAGGAATAAGCATTAGAATAAGAAATCGAGAAGTAATTTTTATTTTGCGATTTACTCGATTTATTGAACTAGGATATTGTAATAAAAGTTTATATGATTTCTTCATTCTACTTTTGCTAATCAACTAATAACTTATCAGTTAATTTAAATACTGATTCCTAAGTATCGTGATGGCCCCGTGGAATAGGCACCTACCTGCCAAGCATCATGCTTCGGGTTCGATACCGGGCAAATGTCGTATGATCATTTCAATTCAATACTTTTAAGTTTATCTTGGACATCACTGATATAGGTAAAATAAAATATCTTGAAGAAATCCAGATTTATAAGTCAAGAAGTCTGTTATCCCCATTCCGCCTTGAATAAGCGTGGTGATTAACGCTCGTGAATTTTCTGTTTGACAATTAGTAGACTGGTATTATTATAATTCGTTAATTTAAATATTCACAAATTATAACATCATTTTGGTTATAAAAATTTATTTGAGTCTATCATGTGTTAAATAAATGGGTGAACTTTTATTTTTCCCGATGCTTTGGGCATATTGTAGCAGACTAGCTTTTTAGGGTTCTGAACTTAAAAAGGAAAACAACAGAAAAATATAAGATCACTTTGTATCCTCACCTTTCAAAGACATTTTTCTTTTAAAATCTACTTTCTATCTTCAAATAGATACGTTTTTTTTCTTTAGGGATCTTATTAGTGTAACCTATGTGCACTAAGTCCTAGCTTCCTAGCAATTTCAAGGTCAGGCAGCTTATTTCAATTTTTTATAACCAGGGTCGCCCTAGGAAGACCTAAACTGACCTTATTGGTGAGGTTCTTCAGAAAGGTCAGGTGCGCAGTACTCATAACCGGCGTGCTCGTATGACGAGATGTATGAACGTTAATGAGGCGAAAGGAATACGCAAGGATCGTAGCAGGTGGCGTTCTGTAGTTTCTGCCTACCATCAAGGGAAAAAGGCGTTTATGTATGTGTGTATGTGTATATATAATAAACATCTTAGCACTTCTGCGCTATGAGACGTGTAATAAATCCCTTTCCATCGCGCCCCCTTCTCACGTACGTTTTGAGACAAACTAAGTTTTCTTTTGGGATTACCTTTATGACGTGATTATGTCCTTACATTTCTCTAGGTTACAAGTAATGTCTGTACTGACTGCCTCGTTGGGCTAGAGGTCGCAAAGTACGACTGCTGAGCATAAGGTCTTGGGTTCGATTCTCAGTTCGGGCAAAGTGTTATTGAGATTTTCGATCAAGAATTTCTCAGTACCAGTCTTGAAGTCTGGATTTGTGCCCGATTGATGATAATACGCGCGCTCCCAATTACATGTGAATTAAAAATAACTGGTAAAATGTAGTTGTTGTAATAGGTACACTTCTGCCTAACTCTTCGGGAATTATAAGCGTGATGTTATATTATCATTTCTGCATTTCCCTACCGTACCATTCTGCCAAACATAAAAGTTGCTTTTATAGCTAACCGTAAAAGAGACAGTAAGTACTTATATCTCGGCTACCAGTTAATATATGCTGATCACCCATTTTTTAGACTACAAATAAATAAAATTGAAATGTCTGCTTCTAATGTCAAAATAACGGCTTTTAACAAATAAAATGTAAAGGTTTAGGGTTAGACGGTACTTACATTTCTTTTTGTCTGTCTGTCTGTTTTTCCCGGCTATTCTCCAAAACGGCTGGACTGATTTTAATTTCGGGACTCCACTAGCAGATCGCTGATGTGTGTAAACTTAGGCTATTTTTATTTTAGAAAATGACTGATGGAGTTTCTTGCCCGTTCTTCTCCATACGAAACTGCCTTTTGGAATGGGCAACTAGATTCAATATTATAATTTTTCTTTTCTCTTGTAATTGACGTTCAAGAGTGCCTTTTAATGGTCTAATTGAAATAAATGATTTGACTTTGACTTTGATTTAGGGAGTAAAAAAAATAAATCTATAGATTATGAATAAGCTAGTATTTTAATAAAATAGGGTGAGTTTTATCTTTTTAGGAAATAACTTCAGACAATAATATTTTATCTAAAATTTTACGTAGGTTTAAGTACCTACCTTAATTCCCTTTCGGACTTAATTAACGGGCTCGGTCAAATGTAGCTGTGTTAGTTGTTACGTTATCAGTAGGGTGCGGACATTGTGACCTGCCGAAAGGGTTTATGATAATTAAGTATTATTTAACTACCTAGCCCAACGACTTCATGTAGGTACATGAATGTCGAATATTAAGAGGCTGTATTTTTTTTACGCGGAACCGTAACTTTTTTTTCGTCATCTGCCAATCCTTTTCCTAATTATGTTGGAGTCGGCTTCCAGTCTAACCGGATGCATCTGTATTCCAGGATTTTACATGGAGCAACGGATCTGTCCTTCACAACCCAGTTACTGGGTAATACGATACCCACCGTAATTACCGTATTACCGTAATTCTTTTTATAAAATAAAATAAAAATTAAGTTACTGCTCCTAACATCTGCCACTAAGTCCCGTCAAAATCAGTTCAGCCTATTTTGGAGATTGGTAACAAACTCACAGACAAATAGACAAAAAGTTTTTTGATGATTTTTTGTACCGACTAAACATGCATAACATATTATTTTTGTAAAAAGATGTTATTTTGACATCTATACATAAATAAAATCGTAGCGACGACAAAACTGTACATTTAATATTTTTGAAAAATAAAAGGTGCTTAGGGGTCGGTGAATGATACTTATACTTATAATTATAAATAAAATACTTATTTTTTTATTAACTACGCAGGCCTACGTTCAGTAGTGGACGGCCATAGGCTAATATCCTCCAATAGTCAAGCCCAATATTCCTCCCACCGCTCTGGTTTTCTCAAATCCTCTTTTCCTGTCCAGGCGGTTTTCTTATGGAACGCACTCCCTCTGAATATCAGGATGGCCACCAATCGGTTCACGTTCAAGGTAAAAGCTCGCGAACACTTACAAAAGAAGTTGGCAGACTCGTCCCACAATTAATTTGTTGTACATCAACATCTATGTATTTTATCTCTCTCCCCACTTTATATATATATATATTTATTTTTTGTATGTTTGTATATATGTATGTATTTTCTGTATCTGTGCACCTACTTTGTTTTTGTCTCTGCATCACCCTAAGGTAGACTGGTAGAAAATGCCTAAGGCATTAAGTCCGCCTTTGTACAGTGTATTTTTTACATGTGCATAAAGTTTTAATAAATAAATAATATGATGATGATGTCGCAGGTGATATCGGAAAATCCCGGTACAATACGTCTCTTGAATCAGCAAGAACTTAAAAGATAAGAATAGTTCGTTTCTTGATAAACAATTTGAAAGTCAGCAAGGTGAGGGATGATTTCCCAGAGGTCATTGTTGTGGGAATAGTTTGCTCATTTTAGGCATTGAACTTTTCAGGGCAAAAACTACACATTCTCCCGAAAAAGAAAATAAAATACAAATGCTCCTAAATTAAAGAAAAACAAAGTTTAAAAAAATGTTCCGGGTGGAAGGGTAGCCGTAAAGAAAACTTTTACTATGGAGTCAGTTCCCGTGTATTTCTTTGACAGTTTTACACATCACTATGGGACATCGTAGAGAAAACTTTTACCATTGATTGGTACGAGTATTGTTTTTTTTTTTTAATTTAGCTCCATTCAATATTCTAGACACTCCAACGATAAAACATAACACATAACATCACGCCTGATATCTCCGAAGGCTTAGGCAGAGGTGTACCCATTAGTACACCCACATTTCGCCAGTTATGTTTTTGGTCCCATGTAATAGGGGGCAAGCCTATTGCCATCAACCGGGCACAAATCCAGACTCCGAGGCTGCTACTGAGAAATTCCTGATGGAAAAACCCAATAACACTATGTCCGACTTGGGAATCGAATCCAAGACCTCATGCACAGCAGTCGCGCTTGCGACCACTAGACCAACGAGGCAGTCCGAAAAAACGAACGACATTTCGTGGTTATTATAAAAAATGTATATAAAAAAACGATTTTCGGTAGGGACAAAACTTAAGTGTCCGCGTCACCGATATGCTGTTACGACCGCGTCTAGGACATTCTAATGTAACGTGTTTTCACTTCTGTCGGCAGTCGCCATTAATTCCTATTTTTTTTATCCTACCGTATCTTTTTTAACTTTACTATTTACTTAGGTACTGGATACTACATGGTTTATATAATTATTCAACAGTTTGTTAAAAAGCATTAATAGCAACAATAATTATGATTTGACCTTCCAAGGGACATGTCCTCAGCTTGTAAGTACATAAGCATTAGTAATACATAATAATTATATAAGTAATAGTAATTGGACGGTGAGCAAAACCGAATTATTATAATAAATATGATGTTACGCTTATTATGAGTCTATCAATGCCCTGATATACCTAGTGCTAATGAGATCTCCTACATGTACCGACGCTCACAAAACTGTTAGTGAGTTCAACAAAAGGTTTTTATTTTCCCTGGTAAATAAGTAATTAGTTGGTTGTGTTCTTAACTGTACCTATTATGTGACTGAATGGGACGTTGAAAAATGTATACAAACCAGATGCAAAATGAATTACTAAAAAAAAATTTAAACGTAGTTAATAATTAACTCGGCGTTTATCCATGTTCCGCGCGTCGCTCGTTTTGTTCCAGCACAGGTGCACTACCCCAATCTCTACTTGGCATTGCGAACGGTTGGATTCCAACGATAGGCTTAGTGCCGAGAGTTAAAAATTCAACAACTGAATGATGATGGGGCCTGGGCAGATATTTGTATGGCCTACAGTTAGTTGTTCCGGGTCTAGTTGTTAGTGTAATTTATATAGTTGTAAATGCAAACACGATAAAGGAGAAATTCCTCGTCTAGAGCAACATATTTTTTTAAAAGGAAGAAAAGGATTAGCCTTTTTAATTAAATAGGTAGGTATATCTACCTGTAGTGTTTATGAATCCGCCAGACAACATAACATAACATCACGCCTGTAATCCCCGAAGGGTTAGACAGAGGTGTACCCATTAGTACACCCACATTTCGCCAGTTATGTTTTTTAGTCCCATGTAATAGGGGGCGAGCCTCCAGACAATTGTTGATCATTAATGATTTGATTAATAATCATAGACTTTGTATTGTAAAATACAATTCACCAATTCTGCTTTTTGTAAACAATATTACACTAACATTTTTGAAAGCTATACAGGTATTTGGGTTGAATTCTGTCGATTCATGTTTATGTATATTGAAACTCTGATCAATCACCTTCTGAAACTAATTACAAACTTGAAACATACATTTCCGAGTTTCCTTAGGTAAGAGTCCCTGGTGTAAGTAGGTCTATAAGGTAATATATTAATAGAATTTATTTATTCATAAGTTAGGTATAGGTATCTCTTTCAGAAAATAAGTCTATACAAAATTGAAAAGGTTTTGCTCGCATTTTCGTCCATTTAGACATGTTTTAACCTAGGTAAATTTAAATAATCATCATATCATCCGAACGACGTCCCCTGCTGGACATATGCCTCGCCTATAAAGATATGGCCGGACTTACGCTGCCCGCATCCAGCGGTTTCCTTCCAATATCTACATGAGTGCCGTACCGTTCAGCAAGCGTAAAACGGTAACAAACATCTGTACTCATAAACTTTTGAGTTCATAATAGTATTAAGATACATCCCACTATTCCATATAACATTATAATCTATATAGGTAATAACAAGGTGCTATTTTGATTGAATTCTATGAAATCCACGTGGATAAAGTCACTGAGTTACATAATATCTTTATATGTATGTGAATGAAAAAGACACGTACGCAAAGCCCAATCACAAAATGCCGTTTTCCCTCCAAATTAAATACACGATCAAGTTGAGTCGATTGTCAGTTCGTAGCCTTACCTTGAAGTAATCTTATCGAACGTGTGCCTTTTCTTCCTTATTTTTATAACATTCACAAAATGGAACGAACTCAAGCTGATTACTTTTCTTTTGTTTGACAATTTCATATCTAGATGGTGACTGAATCAGAATTGGATTAAGAATAGAATGCGGATTAAGGGACATTGCGCTTTTGCGAAATTTCAGGTGTGTTGTTGCCGTTTTTACTCCAAAAGGTAAATTGAAAATCCTTCCAGCAGCCATTTCGTTTTCGAAAGTACTTACGTCTGTTTTCTAACAGTCAAAGATAACAAAATTGTTATCGAAAGCACTTCAACTCTATTATTATAGTCAACCGGAATTTTTACTACTACAAAGCGATAATGTCGTGATGCCAGTGGATTCGCAACTTTACACAGGCAAAGTACTAATATGACTTTTTTTATTTCATATTATGTACTTTCTAGTTTTATCTTGGACATCATTGACATCGCTGGAGAAAACATCATGACGGAATAAAAATTGAATTGAATTGAATTGAAAATATTTATTTCAGACCAAGCACACTATTATTGGTACAATTCCATATTATGTTAGTAGGTAGATACCTACTTATAGCTATTGTTAGTAAAATTTAAACTAATCATTATTTTGGGCATGCATGAGCGACCAGTGCCTCAGGATCTGCCTGAACTACCGATCCGATCCGATCTGGCTGATCTGGTCGATTAGAACTTCAAAATTGCCAATCCACCTTAAGCAAGCATGGTGAGCAATTCTCTCATATTGAAAAAATCTTTTGTCTTGCAGTAGAACAATAAAAGTATTAGGCAAAGCCCTTTCGAATTTCCTAACATATCCTCACATTTTAGGCTATTTATAACTAGTCTTTATCGAACAAAGCTAGCTCGTTTCGCCGTCTCCGCCTGAGTCAACCGCAATAACACTTAAACTAAAACAAAGACGCATCAATAGGTACATTCAACTGCCTCGCTGCCAACTAGTAATGTGCCAAAGAGATTGGTGGCATTGCCACTTAAACATAACATCACGCCTGTATTCTCCAAAGGGTTAAGCAGACGTGTACACCCACATTTCGCCAGTTATGTTTTTAGTCCCATGTAATAGGGGGCGAGCCTATTGCCATCTCATCATCATCATCTTCCTGCCCTTGTCCCAAGTTATTTGGGGTCGGCGCAACACGTTTTCTTCTTCCATTCCGTCCTGTCAGCCGTCATGCAATCACTGACTCCTCTTTCATTCATGTCCTTCTTCACACAATCCATCCATCTTTTCTTTGGTCTTCCTCGTGCTCTCCATCCATCCACATTCATATTCATAACTCATGCATGGGATTTAAAACATAACTGGCGAAATGTGGATGTACCAATGGATACACCTCTGCTTAATCCCCTAGGGGATTCTAGGCGTGTTGTTAATATCTTTCAGTCAAAATACGTCACTTAACAGTTATATCTAAGGCTGTACCACCATTACCAGGCCAGCAAACATATCACGGCGAGTTTATGGTGATGAAGCCTACGATTGTTTCCACAACCAATACCTTTTATTGACAATGTAGTAAAATATTTACGAGGTACGTGCCTCCATAGAAATAGATTGTGTAATCACGTTGAGATTGATATGAAAGGTCAAACTGTCTCACGTATTCCCTACATAACACAAACAAATTAAATATTTGTACGAGTACCTAATTTTAGTTCATTATAGTCTTAGTTGTAGACCACTATCTATAGCCACGATTGCTTAATAATAATTTATTTTCCACAGCACAACTTAACCATCATAACAGGTTACCCCAAATCGGTAATTAAATGAATGATGCGTTCAAATCTTTTCTAAATGCAGAAAGAACATCGTGGTTTTTAAGATCATTCTCTCTTTTCAACCTTTGACTCTATATCACACTCGATATTACAATCGGTAAATTAATTTATATTCATTTAGTCAGAATATTCTCGGAACTAATAATTCTGTTAAGACACAAGTCAAGACAAATGGCTGGTTTAGCCACATTAAACATAACTTATCATAACATCACGCTCGTAATCTCCGAAGGAAGGCAGAGGTATACCCATTAGCACACTCACATTTCGCCAGTTATGTCATGTTGGTATATTGAACATTATTTTGTTTAAATATTATTAAGATTAACTCTATTCTAAATAAGAAAGACAGTCCGCCACGAGGGTTAACAAGACCAATTTTAGATATACATATATATATTTTTTATGCTGGTAAAAATCATCAAATGACTCCTTCCGCTCTGGGTGGGGCGGAAGGGACTGTCAGACTCTTACTGACTAAAAAACCACCCAGTTCCTTCTTCCCTTTACGTTCCGGGGCCATGGTATCCTGTTAAGACGTCCCGCAACCCCGGATTTAAGATGTATTAAAATACAATATAAGCAAATTCTATCAATATACGTGAATAATATAAAAGGTGTTTCAATCACGTAGATAGATTGCCCGGTAGCGCGATCGCTTGCATAGTGATCACAGTACCGCTAAAGCGGAGTACTTTAACCCCGTAGGGAAACTTCGGCTCAAAACGGAAAACGTTTGCAGTTCTCCTCTCTTGGAAAATTACAGAAATAGGAAGCAGAAATATATTTATAGTAGGTAGGCTTTTATTAATTAAACATTGCGGGGCCCAAGACAGTTGAATCGTTTCTCTAAGACTCGTCGAGCTTCATTGCCTCGGCGCTTTTCTGGTGGCCTCCACTGTTGATTTTGGCTTTCAGGAGTTGCAGTGGGTGAGAACAGTATGGTGGGCTTGTCCCAATAAAAATAAAAAAAAACACTAGCGTTTGCCCGCGGCTTCGCTGGAGTTAAATTCGGGTAACTTAGTTTACTCTTACGTTTCTCCTAAGTTTTTCCATATCAACTTTGGGTACCCGTTTGTATCCCCTAAGGGGGTAAATTTTGGATAATCCTTTCTTTGCGGACGTTTACTAACGTCTAACGGTAAACTACCTCCCTACTGTGAGCAAAATTTTCACACAGGGCGCATTTACCCGGTACCAATATACTACCCATTTTTTTTTTTATTAATAATTAACACAAATGGAAACCAAATCCAATCCGACACTCAACTTTTTCAATCAAAACTGTTGGTTGAAAAATAATTGTAAACAAAACACTTCGGGATGGAAACAATTCCTGAATACAATGCTGCAATCACAAATGGACGCTCTCTCTAGAGGCTCTGGCGCTATTCGAGTGAGGGATTGATTGTTTAAGCTTAGTGCAGACCGGGTGTGTTTGACATTAAACTGTGAAGACGAATTTGTGAAAGAAAAAAGAAGATTTTCTTTCTTTTATGCTGGGTTGTTAGGGTTGCAAATCATTCTCCAGTTTCAAGAATGTTTATTTCAAAAAGAACTTTAGTTGCACATAATAATATTCTCATAACCGAACTTCGACCACGACGGTCTAAATATAAATAGAAACTGGCTAAGTACAGAGAAGATATTATAGTGCACAAATATGTGAGCAAAACACAGATGCACTCCCCCTTCTCTCACTCTCACAGACCGATGAGACGACCATCCGGGGACAGATCAGGCGCAAGCTTACTTGCCGTGATACGGGTATCACTAGAACACCATCAACTTTCACACTGCTGGCTGCTACTGAGATGTTCCTAATTATAAAACCGAATAACAGATTGTCTGACCTACCATTCGGGAGAGATCAGGCGCAATACTAACGGCTTACGTGCCGAGGCACGCAACCGCTCATGCGACCAAATCCCGCGAAATCATTTTCCAAGACCTTGATGCAAAATCCTTGCCAAAAATTAGTCTTCATTCAGCTTTAAAGAATTACGCTTCGCATTCCGACTACAGAAAACAAACAATTTGACTCTCCCAAGTCTAATGGACCAAATTAAATTTTAATAAATACTCTCACAGGCAAACAGAGCTTCCTACAGATTTACGACATAATAGGTAACTGTTAATGCATGTTTACGTAATAAATTCATTGGTTTTTACAGTAATGTTTACAGTTTTAGTTTTATGGGTGTAACTACTTTGTAGAAGTACTTTTCTTACGAGTTGTTGTGTGCAGTTGTAAATCTTATACATGATTTTTGCTGGTTTAAAATTACTGAACTAAACAAGCAATGTACTGGGAAGTTTTTTTAAACAGATTACGGTGGCGTAGTGGCTGAGCGAATGGCTCTTGCGCTCCTTTTCATAGGTTCGATTTTCTCACGGAACAAATATTTGTATGGCATAGGGTAGTTTCGGGTCTGGTTGATTGTGTATGTAAGTTTAATTTTTTGTAAAAGCACTCTTAATAAAGGAGCAATTCTTTTTCGAAGTATAGTACCTAGTTTTAATGCTATCATGCAAATGAGTCCTATGACCTATGTATTCAAAATTCTGGCTCAATTGACCATCAGGAAGTAGTTCAAATTTAATATGCAAGATTTGATTAAATTCCTATGGCCACTTTCCTGCTCCATTATCAGACTAGCTCTATGCCAACATTATATAGCATTTTAATCTAAATTGCACACTTACGCAAAATTTCAGCTCAATCAAGTATTAGGAAGTAGCTCAAAAACTTGTAAGTTTTAATTACCCACAGACACCGGTACAAGTAAAAATAAATAAAATACAAGCTTGTTAAAAGAAAGAATTTTGTATGCATTTTTTGCATTCAATGTCGCTCACTCTTTCGTTCCAGAAAATAAGCTTTCATTGAATGAACTCATTTTTAATGAGGAAAAAAGCAAAGAGAATTCTGTAACGCCAGTGGTTCGACGTCGCTTAGAAAAGTGTTGACTCGGTAAAACAAACTGTTTACCTTTTAAAGTTTCTTTTAAAAACAAATCATAATTGGTCATTTAGAACCCTGAAAGGTTTTTAATTGAATATCTAGATAGATGAGCGTAACGTTGTGTGTTTATCGCTAGCTTCTGCCTGCGAATTTGTGTGCGAGGAAATCAAGTAACTATACCATAAAATATAGCCTGTAGTATTCGGGAATAGTGTAGCTTCCTATCAGTGAAAAAATTTTTGTAATTTGACTAGTACCTACTTTCAGAAATTACAAACAAAATAACGAACCAACTTTACCTCTTTGTAAACTTAATATTGACTAGTGATTTTTTAATTAGAAGTACGACTACATAACAAAACATAACATCACGCCTGTAATCCCCGAAGGCTTAGGCAGAGGTGTACCCATTAGTACACCCACATTTCGCCAGTTATGTTTTTAGTCCCATGTAATAGGGGGCGAGCCTATTGCCATCAACCGGGCACAAATCCAGACTCCGACGCTGCTACTAAGTACGACTATTACATAGCATTTTGGTTTATTTTTATACGAGACTAGCGACCGTCTCGGCTTCGCACGGGTGCAATGTAGATTCTAATTATATGTATAAACCTTATTCCTGAAACACTCTATCTATTGATCGAAAGTCGCATTAAAATCCGTTGCATAGTTTGAAAGATCTAAGTAGGTAGTGTACAGACGGCGGGTATCAACTTATTCTAGTTTTACTCTATGTAACGAAGAACAATTAGCATCACCCATTGATGTGAACAAAGCCTTTAAATAAATATAAAAATTATGGCCGAGAGGAGTGTTCCCAAATTAAAAATTGATTGAATTTACGTTACGCTTACGGGTTCCTTTCTAGGCCCGAGCCCCATATTATTTCGAATAGATACAAAATACGAAGTGCTGACTAATGTTTCACATACAAACCGCGGTACATGTAACGCTAATGAACATACAACGCCCTAGCTAACGTTGATTAATAAGGCTTAGTTAATTGGGTACATTCTCTAAGTAAATAGAGTTTTAAGCAACATTAATCTGGGGGACCAGTCTATTAGGTATTAAGAACGATCGCAATCTAATCTTAGTTTCAATCTGTCAAAAATTTCCATACGTTTTTTGACGTAGATTGTCGATGAGATAAGATTGCGCCTTGATTTTGGTCGAGCAAAGTGTTTTTGGGTTTTTCCATCAGGAATTTCTCCGTAGCAGTCTTGGAGTCTGGGTTTGTGCCCGATTGATGGCAATAGGGTCGCCCCTTATTACGTAGGCCTTAAACATAACTAGCTAAATGTGGGTATACTAATTGTTACATCTCTACTTAACCCTTCGGGGATTACAGGCGTGCTGTTATTTTATGAACCCTGTCGGGCACGAACTTCATAAATAAAAATCTGCTAGAAAAATTGGTATAACGACTTGACTTTATACCTAAAGAGAAAAGTAAACATTACAGAACCACCTTATTATCAAAATCCAAGTATAAACGATCAGTATCTATTATCGAACTTTCGCGTCTTCCAACAAATCAGCAAACAAAGCTCAAAAAAATCTAAAAGAAATATCAAAAATACATAGTGATTCGTTATTTTGGCGATGTTCAAATAAATAGCTATTATCGTCTGTTTATTTTTGTTATTTGTCTAGGAGTTGCAGGTTCCATTTACTCACTAGTGAGTAAGTAAGTTTATTTATTTGTATAAACATGATGTACATACATTGCATGCAAAATATTAAATACAGACAATATTCTATCGTGTTCAGCTGCATATCGTGGCATACAAATTGTAAACAACACATGGTACATACATAAATCGCGATAATATTTATCAAAACTATATTGTGGAATTACTTATTAAATCGTAATTAATTATTAAACATTTTATATACAATTCAATGTACATACGTATTATTAACTAGTTTCTGCCCCCTACTTCTTCCGCGTCAAAGTTGTTATTATCCCATAGGGACCACACATTTTTCCTGGATAAAAAGTAGCCTACATGCCAAATTTTATCCAAATGCTTTCAGCTGTTCTGGCATTTTTAATAGTACTAAGAATAAATCATTGCTATTTCTATGTCTTGACTCCTATCAACGATTGGTGGTGTTAAGAAAAACTGATGATTACTGATGATTTGTGTTGATACATCGAATAAAAACCACAACTCATCATCATTAAATCAATAATAGCAGATGTCAAACGACAATCAATAACCTGTAATAGGTACCATTGTTATATCTCACTTTAGAACGAGGTTATAAAATAATTGTGTTAAGTTTCCAACTAAATGGATTCAATCAAAGCTTTAATGAGTTCTTTGGAGGTTCTAGCAATTATTTCCTACTGTTATTCAGTGAACTACACAGGTAGATACAATATTTACCATAGGTACTGGTTGATAATTTTCGAGGCCTTAAGCACAGTATAAAAAATTTATTACCATGCCTTAAGTTTCGGCCGCACCAACTTGCACCGCGTCGTTCCAAGTTGATGTGGACGGTGGCACTAATTATTATGAACTTATAGATAAGTAGGTACTGATCAGAGTTGCCAAACGTCCCGATTTTAGCGGGGCATCCCGATTTTTTACTCAATCTCGATTTATCTCGATTTCTTCACTAGAAAGATTTCAAAATCGTTATTTGCTCCGAATAATTTGGTCAACGCTGGCACTGGACGGTTCAGACCGCTGCTGTTGAATGAGTTGGTTTAACCGTAAAGTATACTACTATACGCAACTATAAATTCAATGTTTTTGATTTAGGCAAGATTTTTCCGTTCCCCAACTATACTAGGATAGCCTATAATGGATTCAAGTGACATTACAAGTAGTCTGTATAAGTGCTGCCTCGAGATTATGACGCAGGGTTTGGGTTACGGAATCAATGCAATGACACGTATAGCGTCTGGAGAACGTGACTAACGAGGTATTGAAGGTTTAACAGGTGAAGTTACTGGTAACATCATCTCGCCGTTCCTGTTACAACTTATCATAACATTTGTGTTACTTGAAGAGAGAGAGAGATGTATAGTGAGCCTGTCTTCCAAATAGGGAGCCAGCCGAACTGCTACTCATAATTTCTCAAAGGAAAAAAAATATCATGACGTCATAACATCACGCCTGTAATATCCAAAGGGTTGAGCAGAGGTGTATCCATTAGTACTTCCCCATTTCGCCAGTTATGTTTAAGTCCCATGTAGGGGCGAGCCTATTCCCATCAACCGAGCGCAAATCCAGACTCTGAGGCTACTACTACAGATATTTCTGATGCAAAAACTTTTTTTTTAATTTATACTAATATTATAAATCCAAAAGGTATTTTGGTGGTTCGTCTAAACGAACTGATTTCAAAAAATCCTTTTTCTTTTTAAAACCCGGTTACAGGGATAAATGTGCTTTAAAAAGAAAAAGGATTTTACCTAGGGAGCTAGTCTAATAATACTTTGCCCAAACCTAGCCTGTCGCTAAGAAACTATAATTACGAGTATATCAAAAATAAATATGTTTTGAAAACTTACACTACATAGTTAATTTTAACGGCTTTACTTTCCCTAAAACTAGTAATTTTCCAGTTAACTATTTAAATTACTGCTTAAAGCACTTTCAATAATTGTTGGTTACATTTTGTTCGATATTTACTTGGTAGATTTTCACGCTAGAAAACCTGGCAAGTAAATATTTAAAGTTACAGAGTTCACTTTATGATAGTTGTTAGGCTGAATGTCTAATGCTTTAGGCCTCTCTCGAGTAGTCTGTGGCAGCTGGTCCTAATAATATTAAACAGATCTCACTTAGGGGAATGAGAGAAGCAGTGGTATATTCAAGTATAATATAAAGTAACTAGATAATGTAGAAACGAGTACTCAAAAGCCAGAAGGCTAAATTAACTAATTAGAGACGTTCAAAATCTAGTCGAAATCTCTTCTCAGGGACGATCAATGTCCGATTTGGTAAATTTGAGGCATTTTGACAGATTGTCTTAATTCTGAACTCTACGTAGGTGAAGTCGCGGGTTATAGCTAGTGGCTAATAAATAAAAATCATCATTAAGAGTCCTCAATCTTACTACTATTATAAAGAATTAGGATGTATGTTTGTTACTCAATTACGCCTGAACAGCTGAACGGTTCTAGATAAAATATGGCACGGAGATAGATTATAATCTTTACAGATTGTAGAATCCACGGAATAATAAATTAACATTTACAACATAAAATAACATAACAAAATTATAAAAACTCTGTATCACTACCAATACCTTACTCCAACAAAAACAATATTTAAAAGGACTAAATTATTAAATCTCACACAACTGTACACATACGGCACCTGCATACTAATACAAAAAATCATGTCAAACAACGTACTATCAAATTTACAATTTCATAAAAAAACAATATCGCACAACCTAAGAAATAAAAATAAATTACATCGAAGTCAAGCTCGGACAAACTACGGTAAAAAAACCATACTGTTCGAAGGAGCACAGCTGTTTAACGACCTACCAAATGATATAAAAGATTGTAATAGTATCAATACATTCAAACGGAAACTAAGAAATCATGTTTATGAAATGTAGTCATACCGAATATAATATTAGCAACTACACATCTACCTAATTCTTTGTTTATATAACTTTATCAGCGCGCAACGAAGGCAAAATGTATTTGTTTAGATATAAGATATTTGTATCTCATTATAAGTGAACCTATTGTTCTTATGAGAATAAATTCTTTAAACCTAACATTGATGTGAACGAAGTCACAGGCGGAATCTAATAAGTTATAAATCTTGGTTACGGTAAAAGGCTTGCTCTATTAAACATGAGATGGATGATCTTAAGAGGCAAAATATGTATGAAATGTAAAGTTAATTTATACGCCAATATTTACCACTCGAAGCAATTCCTTCGTGTAATAAAATTCTACTACCGATGTATACATATTGATATTATACCCTAAACCACATCCTTCATTGTACTCATAATAATATTGAGGCATTAATCGCTAAATACACAAACTCATTCTGACATAGTCGCCGCTGTTGTTTACCTAACAGAACAAACAGTAGGTACGAATAATACTCTTAAGGTAATATTATTATTTCAGTAGTAAAATCGCTTTTGACTCGGGAAAGCAAAAGTATCATAATTTTTTTCCCCCTACTAACTGACGACTTCGATCTGATAATGCTTATCCATTAAACTTTACGGTTCAATGACCGAAAACAAAATACAACTAGCTTAATTCGTAAGGCCTGAGTGCACAGAAAAATAACTCAAAGTTAGTTACTAACACTAGATTACATTAAATATTAGGCTATTGGTTATTGGGGTGATAGCCCACGGTTTCTCGTACAAAAAATGTAAGTGTGTGACAATTAATTATTGCGCCAAAGTGCCTCTGATTGGTTGTCTGTATTACCGACACCAATCACAACTAATCAACTTACGCGAGCTTGGAAATTTCTCATATTAATTTTGAATTGATTTCTGTTCAAAAAACCGGAAGTTGTAATTTAACCTCCAGATATCAACTAACTAGTTTTTGGAGCAACTGGTCTGAACTGAAGTCTGAATTTTCCATTGAAACTAACTCAGACGAACAGTTAATTACAAATTAATGTACTGTTCAACTGGAATCGTAGTTGATTAGCTTAATTGATTATTATTAATTACCTAGCTTTGTTCACGACTCCGCCGCGTGGTTTTTTTCACCAGATTTATCTCTGGTTACTGCTTCGATCCCATAAGCCTTATTGTGATGTTATATAGCCCATACTATTCTCCATAAATGGCAATCATAAAAAAAAAGATTTCTTCCAATCCGACTCCGGTAGTTCAAGAGATTAGCGCGTTTAAGGGGCTATGTTTAGTCAAAATAGGTTTCCAAAAATCGTGTTATTGCAAAACGTATACATTTAAGAGCAGCAAAAAAAAATATATGTAATCTCGATCATGTGTGGGAGGGCCCTTGTGTTTAAAACACGTTTTCGGTAAATTTTCGTTGTCTATACACATGGCCTTAATTCCTCAAGTCCGACGTAATGAAACATAATTAATTTTCTATTGTTCTGACTTACTGGTATGTCAGCCGGGGCTTGAACAATTAAACAAACAGAAAATATGAAATAATAAAATATCAAATGGCTTTATTCACTAAACTGTTATTTCATTTTGTGTTGCGAATAAATCTGATAATAGTAATCTTATTGTGTTTAGTCGCTGTAATGATTTTATTTCCCATTGTTTCCGGAAAAAGAATAATAAACCATCTTCTTTTGTGTGAAACGTCGATAAAGGTATTGTTTTGTATAGAAAATGAGCCTTTATCTATGTGATAAGAACGATTTATTATCACCAATTTCGCTAAACGTATTTGGTGATTTCGCCAATACTTCCGAAATGAGTCAGTTTAACTGTGCTGGTCTTGGGTTCGATTCCCAGGTCGGGCAAAGGGTTTTTGGGTTTTTTCATCAGGAATTTTTCAGTAGTAGCCCCGGATTCTGGATATGTGTCCAGTTGATGGCAATAGGCTCGCCCCCTATTACATGGGACTTGATCATAACTGGCGAATTGTGGTTATGTACAATAAGTTCAATGTTTTCTTATGCTTAGAATAGATTAAAATTTAATGAGCCTTAATTATCAACAACCATTAAAAAAAATTGCTAACTATAAAAATGGGAGAAAAAAAAAAACTTGTGTGCCTGTGTGTGTCTTCGTAAAACTACTTTATAAGTCCCACCAACGATCCAACACTTTTACATCTCGCGTTATTTTTAGTTCCTTCAACACTCCATAAACTCATCGAGGGCTGTTCAAGCGCATTCGACATCAGCGCATCTGAAGTGGAAGTGAATAATTAATGAAGCATCCTCACCCACGACTCACGAGTCACCAGCGATTATGAGTATTTTAGCAAAAACCCAAGGACGTCATAGGTACGAGTCTAGACTTTATTGACAGACTGTTGGTTACAGATATAAGAAGCAATGGATAGATTATATAAAATACTAACTTTTTAACGCGACTACGTATGTAGTGACTTCAGAATTAGATCCTAAATTATCTCAAACGAATTTAAAACGGAATAAAAATTCTGTGATAAAAGATACATTGCAAAGTCGTAAATTAGGTATAACTACTACCCATCACACTAAGTAACGCTAAGCATTTTTTTAAACTGGAAAGCGACTTTTATTTTAAGGATGCTTACTATGTTTCGGAACGCGTGATTACGAGTATTTGCAGTAATAGTACAAGCGTCGTGGGGTAATTTAAAACTTAGTTGGAACATTAAAACATGCTTACGTAAAAAAACTTAAAAATAATTAATTGGAACTTTGACTTTAAATTCATTCATTTTGATTCAAATTCATATAATTACGTAAATAAGGTACGAAGGAATCTATACGAATGTCTTATTGTGCCATTAACAGCGTGCAATAATAATTATCTCCGTAGCTAGAAGGTTCCCAGATATAGTCTAGAAATGAAAATGCTCACAATAATAGGAAGAAAATATAGATCTAAGCTTCGTAAAGAGTCTTTCCTTCCTGTTATGTGTGCAAAATTACGACTTATTCCGTTCAGCCGTTACATATTTTAAGTCACATTTTTATAAAAAAAAAACAGTCTTATTGAAATTCATAAGAGACTCTAGAGAGATTTTTATAGAAGAAGAATAGTACGTGCTTGTTACAATATATTATGTACATTACAGACATGTGTAGCCGTGGGGGCACATCTGCTTCTAGGCTAATAGGTATCTAGCACCAAATACTGAAAAGATTACATATTCATTTCGCATTATTAAAATGTCACACACATTATTTTTATCTGGATAAAGCCGTGATTCTCGTGACAATTTAGATTATATACTTCGTAAGTATATGAAGTAACATTTCATTGTGCAAACGTACCCGTATATTGTGTTGTTTAGGAAAATAGTACTGAATTGTAAAGCAAAGAAATACCTATGTAAACCTCATCTGATTGAGATTTCAAGGACATTTTGTGGGTACTCTGACATTTCATTTACTTCGAACTGGTAACCCACTCGCGTAGCGGCAGGGGTAGATGTTGTGGTGTGGTTAGTTGGTACTTCTCCGAATGTTCTCTATAACAAAGGAAGAAAGGATATTATTTATATTTTTTTGTTTAATAAGTTTATTGTGAAGAAAAGATGGATGGATTGTGTGAAGAAGGATATGAATGAAAGAGGAGTCAGTGATTGCATGACGGCTGACAGGACGGAATGGAAGAAGAAAACATGTTGCGCCGACCCCAAATATCTTGGGACAAGGGCAGGAAGCTGATGATGAAGTTTATTGTGGATGTTACTGACATCGGTGAAGGAAAACATCAACAGAAAAGAACAGCGGATGAACTTTTAATGTGCGAACAAAATAACGTGTCAAAATATTGGAGCAAACTAGGACTATTATAGCTGCAATGCTAGACGAATACCGTATTGTTACCAGACGTTGATTTACAAATAAACAATGAACATAGTAAGCAAGACATGTTACTTTTCTATCGGAATTATAAATTTGTTTTTTTTTTTTCACAACATTTTGTATTTCTCGTTTAAGCA
Source organism: Hoplodrina ambigua (assembly GCA_949774945.1). Taxonomy (NCBI): domain Eukaryota; kingdom Metazoa; phylum Arthropoda; class Insecta; order Lepidoptera; family Noctuidae; genus Hoplodrina; species Hoplodrina ambigua. The sequence goes on from OX458967.1 coordinate 807,889, forward strand.
ACAAGGCGCTCCGATGTGCGTGGGGATTATAGCATTGTGCTAAGCGTCGTGCGCTGTTCAGCCTCTGTATGGAGGTTTATATTGAATAGCTTATCTGGCGTATATCCTTGTCGCTCCAACACGACGGATTAGGTAATACCGTAGGCTGTGTGTCAATTTCGATAAACCTTGTACCTGTTCCTATATTAATATGTGGAATGTAAACCATTCGACTTTAGCAAGCTTTAATAAAGCAATAAGACAAGACAAGCATTTAGAAATCTAGTAAGAAAACATTTGAAATAAGTTTGACAATGCTTCAGCTTAATCAGTGGTTGGTCGGTTGATGGTAGATAAATATATTTTGTTAGCAACTTCGGCCGGTCTCAATGGAGACTGACCAAAGTATGCAGAAGATATTATAGTCCACAAGTGTTTGCGAAAACACAGTTGTACAGACTATTCCCTCATTATTATAGTCCTATGGGACGACAATCCGACATGACCGGGGAGAAATCAGTACCAATAACTTTGCGAGATTTTTAAGGCACGTGTATCTTACAGCACCGACCTCCAAACTCCAGGCTACTGCTAAGAAATTTCTGATGCAATAACACTTTCCCGAATCTAAGAATCATACGAAACCCTATGCTCTGCAGGTTTTGTTTGTGTTAAAACCTTTCAAACTTTGCAGAACTATGAAAAATCGTAACTACATACACTTTAATGCTCATATCCCGTCTACACAAATCAAATACTTGACTGAATGGCATATCCTCAATAATTCATGTTTAGAACAAACTTCCTATCCAAAACAAGAATGTTATCTAACATACAAAAATTGCATTTTCAATTCGCAATCCATAAATCGAACACATCGATCAAATAAACAGCGTAAAATCAGTATTAGGGATGATCGATGTCGATATTAATCGATAGTAAATAAACATCGATGTTAAGTCGTCGAAATCGCTGTTATGAAAAGAGGCCTTCTAGTGTTAAATGGTTGTACTCGATAAATTTCACTGACTTGTAGTTTCGATCATACCGTAATTGAGGATTTCATTACTTTGGCTCGAAACGGAAAAACATTTGACAAAAGCTTTCTGCCTTTTAAATGACATTATTATTGGAGATGTTTCCTTTTTTTACTTTAATTTATTAATTTTACTGTAATTTTTCAAGAGACTTATCTCTTGAAAATGTCCATCTATCTTGATTTTGCCACCTAAAACATATAGTATTGTAGTCATCGGATTGTACTTTTGGGTCGATGGCAAGATCGATGTCGACATCGATATTATTTAATTCGATCATCCCTGATCAGCATCGGCATCTCAACACTTGGCTTAATGCCAGCTGTTCATTCACACTGTAGGTATCTACAGAGTAATGTAGCTAACGATAGAACGCATAAATATTCATCTGTAGGTACTAACAAAAGTAAAACTTGAAGTTTTTTTTTTTGTATACAGTAATTTCTGAAAAACTGACTTCTTGACAATTCAAAGGTGCCTGTAACTGGTCTATTTGAAATAAATGTTTTGACTTTGACTTTGGCTTTGATCGATGATAATATCCGTAGTTAACGACCATGTAATATGTATTTTTACGCCTCGTATGGTTAGTACAACGATGTTTTAAAGGTAATCGTGCAATAAAATCATAAACTTCCTTTTGTCTTTACCGTAGTCGAGAAACTAATAGCTTTACTGTCAAAATAAAAAAATCCAATTATTTAGCAGCAAAATGCGAGTCAGACCCTTACATGAACATGTTGACTGACAGGCGGACAAGCGGGTTTCGGAGTCTTAGTTATTGACACCCTTTGAAAACGAAACCGTAAAAAGTCCGGTAAAAAAAAACCGCTCCATTCCGAATTCCGTTAAAAAGTTTTCTTTACAAATTACACATAATAGGTTCTTCTTCGTCTTCGTTCAATTACACAGGATGTGTGTAATCTGTGTGTACGCTACGCTCCACGAAAGATTAGACTTGACTCATAAACACACAAACTTTACTATAACGTAATAAACATTTTAAGAATTTTAATCTAAATGTCATTGAAAAATCACTGAATAGATACACAAATTATGGATAACTATTTCGTACATCCATACCTGTGCAAGCTCACCACTACTGACGCTTGTCAAGTTTAATCTTTCGTGGCGCATATTGTACACCCAAATTCTCTAAAGTCCAAAATATATTCACACCTAAATACGTAAAAATGCCTCCCTCTTTCATGTAACCAGACATCATGATCTTGAAAACTTTCAGGTCATTGACACTATTAGTTCTGTCGATCCCTAACTCATGAAGAAGGTCGCAACCTAACAACTTAATAAAACGTCATACGACTAATTTAGAAAGCAGGTTTTATCGACAAACACAAGAGTAATTAAGTTAAAACAATAAAAGCCTTGTACTGTGTCTCAAGTACACCTATAAACTTAGCGAGACTTCACTTGGTAAATACTTATTGCATCATTTACGAAATTAAACATATTATCCTAATCTGAACCTTAATTAAAGAAGCATAAGGTGGCAAGTCTGTCTTTGCTTCTATGTTTAATATTATTTGCAATGATTCAAGGACGCAGTTTATTGCAACATTTAGATTTATAATAACCGTAACATTGTGTTTATGTGATTATTTTAACATTTGAAATGGAACTCTAAGTCATCAGCACAAGAACCAATTTTTCATTGACGTGTGTAAGCTGCCAAGGTAAATTAAATATATCTATGTACTATTATAAAAATACTTATCAATCAAGACATTAACATTGTTATATAACTCTGCACGTGCGACTTATAATTAACTAGCTATGTCGGCGACTTTGTCCACGTAGTTAAGGTACGCCTTAGGTTACTGCTCCACCTCCGAGGATCGTGGCGTGATGCTATCTAGCCTATACTAGTCCTCGTGAATCTGGTTATCATATACAACAAGTAAAAAGATAATTTTCAATTCGACCTTTAGTTTCAGAGATCACCGCGTTTAAACAAACGAAAAAGATATTCAGCTTAGTAATATTACTTTATATTTTAGAAGATTGTTTGAAATTAAACTCAACAAACATAATTATAATTAGTGGCAATGTCAGCGTAGCACTTCGTAGTAATGTCGTAGCACATCGTAGCCTTTCGTAGCCCTGCTACGAAATTTGCATACCTTTAGCGCAGCGGCGTAGCGTTCTAATTACATGCGGCAAAATATTCAAAGCAAAAGTTTCATTGAAATGCTGACGTTGAATGTACTAATTTGCTTAAATTTACTGCACTTTAATATTTTTGGTTTTTCTTTTTGACTTTTCATTGAGGTTAACAAGGTTAGCTACTAATTATTTAGTGTGGCAATTAATAAGTACTAACTATCTAGCGCACTATTTTCAACTCTATTTGTAATGTATTTAGTTCAAATTAAATTAACAAATGAAAACTGCTCAAGCATATCTTTAGTTAGTACAATATTGATTTCAATAGTAACTAGTTAATGTTGAACTACCTAGTTTAAAATCTTGACTAATAATCTAGTTAACGATCTATAAATTTATTTGAATCAGTCTAGGTAGGTAGGTATTGGTTTAGCTCAAACACACCAATTATTATAAAGGTCTCAATATTAAGCCCAGAGGGAAAGTACCCAGTACAGGGTTACACTCTGACGTAATTTTAGGAACCTAAATTAATCAAAGATTCGGGGTTGATCGAAGAGAATTATTTGTACTGTTCGACAATGTTATATTGTACCTATATATTTATAACGTAGGATATAAAAATATGCTTAACGTAGCCGAAATTTACATCTTTATTGCGTTATTTATATGTTCTTAATCATATCTGGGAACCTTCTGGCAGCGTCTATAGCGTCACCAACACCGCACTACAACAGCGGCACTGTGACGTCACTGACGCCGCGACAGTGACGCTGCTCTCGAATGACGTTCCCTAGAATTTCATACATTTGCATAGAACATCTATGCAATTGTATGAAAATCTATCTGTCGCACTGTCGCGGCGTCACAGCCGCGGCGCCAATGACGCCATAGACGCTCAGTTCGAAAGGCTACCTTTACGGAGATATTGTTCTAACATTTTGACACATTTTGTTACGGAAATATTTTGACTAAACTATCAAATCATTTATTGCAATCCATAATGTACACTTGACTGCCTCGTTGGTCTAGTGGTCGCAAGCGCGACTGCTGTGCATGAGGTCTTGGGTTCGATTCCCAGGTCGGGCAAAGTGTTATTGGGTTTTTCCGTCAGCAGCCTCGGAGTCTGGATTGTTGGCAATAGGCTCGCCCCCTATTACATGGGACTAAAAACATAACTGGCGAAATGTGGGTGTACTAATGGGTACACCTCTGCCTAACCCTTCGGGGATTACAGGCGTGATGTTATGTATGTATGTATGTATGTATGTATGATGTACACTTACAGGTGGTAAAATAAAAATTAGAAATATTAATTAATAGAAACAACCATGAACCCTGTCGGGCACAGCACATTTTTGAAATAAGTAGAGAGAGGGTAGTATTTAATATTTTTTTCAATACTGCTATCATCATCTTCCTGCCCTTGTCCCAAGTTACTTGGGGTCGGCGCAACACGTTTTCCTCTTCCACTCTGTCCTGTCAACCGTCATGCAATCACTAACTCCCCTTTCTTTCAAATCATTCATATCTTCACACAATCCATCCATCTTTTCTTTGGTCTTCCTCTTGCTCTCCATCCATCCACATACATATTCATAACTCTCCTGGTCACATGCGTTTCATCCCTCCTCTTTACATGCCTATGCCATTTTTTCAATACTGCCACGACCCATTAACTGTTGCATGCACCCAAAAGTACAATGCGTATGTTAGATACATTATGTTCAGTCAACAAAAAAGATAGGAATGCGGTGTTGTCAGATTTAGTTGTAATTTTATTGGAAACCGATAAATGTTAACAAATTTAAATTAATTTAAAAAGTAGATAATAAACCGTTCATTAATTAGGTTTCAATCAAAGAATCGGTTTCTAAGAAAGCCCAAACTATATCTGAATACCCTGCATCAAATCAAATCCAATAAATCAAAGAGTGATTTTTGACAACAAAAAAATGTAGGAATCCAGAAAAAAAATATTGCTCAGTGTTGCTTAGTTTGATGGACAGTAATCGTAGTTAACGGCTTTGTGATATGTTTTCTTACACCCCGTATTAGGTAACTAACAACTTTACGACTAAAATAATAAATATTTCCCAACCCTAAAGGTGGAATGTTTATCCTAAATAAACCAACCTTTAGCTAGCTAACTTTGTCTTTGACTTAATTCTACTGTTTCACAAGTTACAAGAGTTATGACATTCATTTACATAGATTTACATTTCGCAATGTGTTCTACTAAATCACGGTTAGTGGGAGATCTCGTCTTGATAAAACAAAGGGATTAAATGTATTACTATGAAAAAAAAATTATTTGGACCTTTTTCATTTGCTATTTTTGGAGGTTTTTGCGAAAATTAGCACACGAATAGCACGTAAAAAGAAAATTAACGACAAATGTCAAGAAAACTTTCGCGGCTTTTTAAATATATAGGTACTGATATCAAGAGTATCATTTCACCGTATTTTGACTAGCTTGCGAGACAAAATAATAAACTTGTAAGTGCAAATGAAAAAATTTGGCAACCTCTGACCTATACCTACCAAAAGTAATCTGTTGCCATACAAGCCTGCTCCTACTTTACACCATCATCATCTGCCTAGCCTTTTCCCAACTATGTTGGGGTCGGCTTCCAGTCTATCCGGATGCAGCTGAATACCAGTATTTGGCATGGACGACTGCCTATCTGACTTCCACAACCTAGTAATTGGGTAATACGATACCCCTAGGTAAGACTGCTACCCCTACCCCCCCTCCCCTGCTGCTGCTCCTACTTTACACCAATCATAATAAAATTAAAATATTTCCAAATATTTTTCGAACCGGTAATTCAATTTAATTGCTCTCAATTTCTTAGGCCGGCAATAAAAGGCGATCCACAAATATCGGCAAAATGTCAACCGAGTAAATAATATCAATCTTTTCTATTAATCTTATAAAAGTAACGGCAGTGTGCCCGGAAGTGAAAAAGAAAAAAAAAGGTTTTATTGGTAAAAAGCTTTCATTTCAACCGAAAAACGTTCTCAACCGAATAAAGGACTTCCAATAAATATGACGGACGATAGAATGAAATAAAATAGTACCTATATCTATAGAATTAACATTAAGAAGTATATTATTTTAAAGAATGATATTATATGCGTTTACCGCAAAAAGCAAATTTTAGTTTTATGACCAAAATTTTGCTTTGGTCATAACGGTTGGAAGCTGGTTCTTTTTTTGAAATTAGGGTCATAGTTGACGTTATGGGTTTGCTAAAGACGTTAAGAAAATTCTAAGTTATTAGCGTGTCATCCGCCTAGCCTTTTCCCAACTATGTTGGGATCGGTTTCCAGTCTAACTGGATGCAGCTGAATACTAGCATTTTGCATGAAAGGACTGCCTATGTGATCTCCACAACCCAGTTACCGGGTAACTTGTAACCTCTCGGTAAGACTGGTTATCAAACTTTCGGGTTTCTGACTACCCATAACGACTATCAAAGATCTACGAATGACAGGCAGGACGCACGCTTTTACGTGCTTTCCGAAGACCATGTATAATAAAAATCTCATTCATCGACATTACATCAGCACACCGAAAAATTTTGCATGTAAAATTAAACTATCATATAATAGTTACGTAGCGAATGTTCTTTCTCAAAATATCCAATAGAACATAAAAGTAAACTAAACAAGAGCAGAAAAGCATTGAATGATTCTAAAAATATTTCCAGCAAAGACATAACAAATTCGAAACTGTAATAAAAGCTCGATACATTGTTTTACGACTCAATTGTTTTAGACCCGAGATGCAGGTTTTCACGAAAAGTTAGGCGGAGTTTATAAATATAAAGATTGAAGCCAAAAAGTCGGTCTGTGCTCTATTGCAGTGTTTCAGCCACAATAAGAAATGTGAACTCGGCATGCATTTAGTGGTAGTCATAGTCTTTCCACAGAAGTACGTATGTGAGCCCAGTGTCACAAGTGCCAGAGTGTCACGAGTGTCATAAGAAAGTGTCACGAGGGTTGCGAATGTCAGTTTTGAGAGACGCGAGTGTCACGTGTTTTTAAATCGCCGCAACTGTCAGAGTCGAAAGTCATGAGTGTCACCAAGTGTCGCGAGTACCAGTTTCACAAGTGTCACGAGTGTCAGATTTAAGTGTCACGACCCAAATCGAATGACGCGTGTGTCAGTGTCGAGTGAAACGAGTGTCGCGAGTGTTAGAGTCAAGTATCAGCAGTGTCGAGAGTGACATAAGTGTCGAGTCGAGTGTCAGGAGTGTCCAAGTCAATGACACTTCTATCTACCTGGCGGAAAAACAGTAAATAGAAGCCTCGATGCGATTATATTATTTACCTATATCAAACTTAGCTTCAAACAATTATTTCAACAGTATTTCATTGTTACGTCTCCACTATGCATACGGCACAGCTTTGCCCAGTAAGCAGGCACTCATTACAGCCAAGTCGAAATGTAAACAAAACCGAGCGACCTCATTCTGAGTTTCCAAATAAACACACACGTTTTGCTTTCTTAATATGTGTTGCTTTAAGAATTCCTGAACCCAGTAAAGTAGTGGTGGAGGGAAATTCTTATAGCAGAATTTTCTCATCATCATATCAGCCAAATGCCGTCCACTGCTGGACATAGGCCTCCCCTCAAGATAACCACAATGACTGGTCCTGCGCTGCCCGCTACCAGCTCGTTCTAGAATTTCCACATGAAATGATATTCTATATCTATACTAATATTATAAATAGGAAAGATTTGATTGTTTTTTTATTTGTTTGCATTCAATAGGCTCCGAAACTACTGAACCGATTTGAAGTGTTGGAAACCTATACTATCCCCGGGTTACATTAACGATTGTCAAAAAATTAGGAATACATAAGAAAATTCCTAATTTCCAATAACGTATCACGCGAACGAAGTCGCGGGAGTAGGCAAATCCTAATATCGAAACCTGAACCCTTTTCAAATACCCTAGAACACAATTAAATTGGTACTTGAAATACTCTTAGTTGAACTGCGTATCGATAGTATTTGGCGGGTTAATCCCAATTGATAACAGTTAATTGGCAATTTAGAGTATTATAGCTCTCAAGTACCTAATTCTTGAACTTCTTAATTGTATTTTAGGTATCTATCGATACACTCGTACAAAATTTAAACGGGAGAATATTTTATGTTTTATGAAATCTATCTAAGGCTTTTCCAGTTGCCTTCATAATTGGGCAGTTGACATCAGGATAACTTCTCTTAAGAAGCTCTTTATTTTAGCCTAATAGACCTAATAGTGTTTTTCTTGCTTTGAAATCAATATTAAGTTAAAGAGTTGGCCAAACTGACTTTGACTGCATCGTTGGTCTAGTGGTCGTAAAACGCGACTGCTAAGCATGAGGTCTTGGGTTCGATTCCCAGGTCGAGCAAAGTGTTATTGGGTTTTTCCACCAGAAATTTCTCAGTAGCAGCCTCGAAGTCTGGATTTGTGCCAGGTTGATGGCAATAGGCTCGCCCCCTATTACATGGGACTTAAACATAACTGGCGAAATGTGGGTGTACTAATGGATACACCTCTTCCTAACCCTTCGGGGATTACAGGCGTGATGTTATGTTATGAGTTGGCCAAAATGTCTCAGTTTACCATTGTCATACAAAATGTCTGAAGGAATCGCGTTTAGACAGATCATAAGAAATTATTTCAACTGAGTGGTAGTGTGTATCCTAATCCGCTAACACGGCCCGACCTGAAAATCGATTCTCACGCTTAGCAATCGTGCTTGCGAGTATCCTTGATTTGATAATTAATCCTAACACAACATAAACCAACCTACTGTTAAGTATGTACCATGTTTACATAACTACCTACCTGAAAGCGTCTTATAGTTATTTGCATAGGTACTGCAATCTCCGGACGATGGGTACCTACTGTACCGAGATAAACATGTGATGAACGTGATTGAAACGCTTAGATTATAATTTTGTATCAATCAATTATTTTTACACTATTACTAGCAACATTACGCGTTACGTCTTCGAATACTGCTCCGCTCTCGTAGATATAGCGTGATGTTATATAGCCTATGTTACTCGCTGATAATGTAGTATTTCATAGGTGAAAGATTTTTTTTAAATCGATTCAAAATTTTTTGAGTTCATCCAATAATACCTACAAAACAAAAAAAATACAAATCATTTTTTATTTATAAACATTAATTTCAATATTTTCGAAAGCTAAATCGCATTCCGGCAGCCCTCTTGTAGAATGTGAAGTCTTTCTTTTTTTTTAAGCAGGTTTATGCCATACCAATTTTTTTTACAAAATAATGTCGTATATGGCTCAATCAGCCAGAGTTTCTACAGTGCCTACCAACGGCCATTATAATTATAATGCTATCCGATATTCAACCCTATAACAAAATTTGAGATTGTATTTCATTCTCCCCTCTAACTTACAATTTGGGGTGCAATAACAGATATTGGAGAAACGTATTGCCAAAATATTTTTATGATACAAATATCTTTGATAGGTATGCAATCCTCTTAGGAAGAATTGCGTTTGTAAGTAAGTGGTAGGTTAAATCAGAGATAGGATTTGCTAGATCGCTGCTCCCCGCGATTTTGTCCATGGAGAAATCAAGTAAAACATATTCTATGACACTTAGCAATATAAGCTTTCCATCAGTAATTTTTTTTTTATAATTTTAGGCATTTACTGATTGCGGGCTTGCGGACGGCGGGTTCTGTTTCACGCGCGCCTCATAAAAAATCTGGAATCATTTGATAATTTAAACCACCTTAAAAAAAAGGTATCTACTGATTTGTTTTTATGTTTTTTAATCACAACAAAAACAGTGTACAATATTTTTTAAATTCGCATCTGCTATATTTTTTTTTTATAATCTATTTTAAATTTTAATATTTTTGTGCCATTAATTTCCTAATGGATTATTCGTATTTCAGTTATTAAATATAAGTGAGTGCCATTACTTTCATAAGAAAAGTTTTACTTATTTGAAAGTCAGGAGTTTTACAAACATCTGTATCAAATATATATTTTTAACAACATAAACCAACCAACTTAACTAAATATTTGTTCCGTGCGGCATCGAATCACACACACGGAGCCCAGCAGCCAATCGCTCAGCCACTGCACCAATCGTATCGTCAAACTCAACATTAGATTCAGATTAGATAAATAGGTACAACGTATAAGACAAATTAGTCTTATTAGCGAGATAAATAGCCTCGGGAAATACCAATTTAGTTTTCCTGTGTACTACACAGTTCCCTCTGTTCTTCATTGGGTAGGTACACAACCGAAAATAAGTGTCTATTTATAACAATGTCGCAGACGAAGCAGCGGAATAAAAAGTAGCTAATGTCCTTTCTTGGAGTTCAAACATATCTCGTAACAAATTTCATTGAAATAGGTTCAGTGGTTTAGTCGTGAAAGTATAACAGACCAAGACGGGGTTACTTTTGCATTTATAATAAATTAGATTTACCTAACGCCTACTCACTAAAAAGTTCTCGAATTCAAAAGATTAGCCCGTTAGATAATTTTGTGAGCTGACTGCACTTTGTGCCGTACTCAGACAGCGCCATTATTCAGTCTCTAATCACAAAGCATGCAAATAATAGAAGAGAAGAGGGTAGTAAAACTCATGTTAAAAATTAATAAATCATCCAGGATTTATAACTTTTCCCCTTTACAGAAATAAACCACCATCCCCTTGCGAGTGCGATGCTCCTAATCAGACGACAGCCGATTAATTACAGTGCCCAAAGTGTCCCTACACTTTAGAGGACATTTGACTTTGACTTTGACTTTAGTCTAGCCACACACGAGCTACCGATCACAATCACAAAACACCGTCACCGATGCGACGTATTACGTTAGAAAGAAAGAAAAAAGATTTATTTGATACAGGCCAACACACTGTGGCGTGACGTGGTACCGGGATGTACTTTTTTATCACTTTACTTGATTTAAACACTTAATATTCTTTAAACTTTGTGTATTCGCTTTAAATATCTTATTCTAGGCTTAACAGCCGCTGACACCCGGTCTGCTTCTATTCTAAAATCAAAGTTATATTTATCTCATGACAAAATAATAGTTTGCATATGGCTCAACCAGCCAGGTCTAGGTCTCAACCAGTAGGTCTCTACAGTACACACAAAAATAATAAAAAAGGTAACAAAAAAAAACAAAATAGAAAACCATCATTGTGTGCCTCACAGCTGCGCCAAACAGGCCCAGTTCAGCATAAAATGCCAGACCACTCGTGCCTGACGCTTGTTTTCGACTGGACTCGCCGCACACGGTTGACGTCTGTGGTCGCCACAACGCCGTTTCGCGTTTGTTGCTGTCGTGGGTGGCCCGTGTGCGCCCAGGTTTAAGTACTAGTTTCCGCCTGTGACATCGTTCGCATCTAAGTTAATATACCCGATTATGCCACGAGAACCGTATATACTATTACAATTCCGGGCTATAATCTATATCTGTGCCATGTTGATGAGCTGTTTCATCCAGATCTATTCAGCTGTTCTGTTGGGATTGAGTAACAGACATCCATCCAAGCTTTCGCTTTTATAATAGTAGTAAGATATTCGATTCGAAACGAATAAGGCAAAGAACTTTTATACCTTGTTAGGTCTTCAGGTAAACCCTGGATTAACACAAAAAGTTACAAATTACTTAGCCAACGGAAAAGGAAATTTTAAGTTTGTAAACTTGACTAACGTAATCAACAATTTATTAGAAGACGTTTCTCAAAAGTCTTGCTTATCTCTAAACTTAATTACTAATTAACTGAAGTTTAATTAACAGTTGAGTTTGTGTAGCTAAACTTTGGGCATTTTTTTTTTTGTTTTTTTTTTTAATACTGCTTCTGCAATCAAAAATAAGAAAAAAAAAACTCTTTTTTTAGCTAGTACCTCCTATACTATAGATATTATAAGTACCTAGGTCATATTATTATTATTTCCAATTCAAAAATAATCTGGAAATGAATACTTCCACGTCAGGACACTCGTAGTAGACCTAGGTACAGGTAGAGCTGTCACTAATTGTCACTAGCAACCGTCAATATCATAGAGTAAATAAGAACATGAATTGCCATCATAGTCTGAATCAAAACCGCAGCAGCACAGTCGCCTCGGCTATTGACAACCGCAACACCGCCGCCGTCCGCAACCTGCCTTCATCTTTAGAAGTACCTACTTCTTAATTGAATTGGTCCATAAAATAAACACAGACATTTACAAAAATAAAATATTTATTCATCATTCAATCACATTATGGTCTAGTATTATAACAATTAATTTTAGCACAACGATATATAAAAACACGCACACCATCACACATACTGACATACATATCATTAATAATATTAAATTCTATAATTATACAATTTCATTTTTTCATTGTTCAGCTTTTGGCCGAAGACTTTGACTACGTATAGCTAGTAGCCCCACATACAAACCCGGTCGAATTAAGTTTGCACCTCGCATATTATGTAAATAAAATAAAAAGAAACTTTAATATGAAATTATTACAATATTGAATATTGGATCATCAAAACTAAAGGTGTATGCAAAATTTTAGCTCAATCGGATACCAACACATGGTCAAAAAATGGCTTACAAATTTTGAAACTTACATACATACGAACAGTGCAAGCTAAATAAACGCTTATAAAAAGAAAACCACTATGCAAAGACTTCGGCTATTTTAACTTTTAGTAATTGACATAATAATATATCAATAGGAATGATGACACCACCTATCTATCAATTGGCGTACTTTTCATGACCTGTCAAAACGCGATTCTCCCATTTTGTACGGCAAAAATAACTGTGACATCACTTGTATTTCGACTCAATTGACTAACCTATTTCGAAAGTAACAAAAAGCAATTTACAGTCAATTGAAAATTAAATAATCGGGTTTTCAAGGCGGTATATACGGTGTTTCTTTACAAAAGTTATGTCTTGGAATTATTTGTTAATGGTGTCAACTAGACAATCACTACTAGCATTAGCTACTAGTATTAGCTATTTAAATACATAATAATATGGTTATTGTAACTCACCGCATTCCAGCGAGGGGCAAACTTAGCTCGATCGGGCTCGACCTCTAACAAAACTTCTACGTTTTTCTATAAATATATACACTAGAATTTGGCTTTTGCAAAGCAAGTTAGAAAAAGATGTGATACAGGGCTACTTAACAGAAAACCATCAGCACTTTCTATTTGCAAGTGAATTAAAACATCGTTACTTGTTTGTTTTAAAGTTATAATTATTAAAATTGTGTACAAAACAATAGTATAAACTAAAAAAAGACACAATCATGATTTAGATAACCCTAAAAGCAATTCAAATCGCGGTGAATTGAATTGCTTTTAGGGTTATCTAAATCATTTCAGCAGCTGGAATTTTATTAACAGGTACGAAACTAAATCAAAATTGATTCTAAACATGACTTTTTAGTAAAACTATTTACTGGGTCTCAAAGAAAATGGTGTCATAGATAAATAGTTAAAATATACAGAAGGTTTTATATCTATAGAAAATGAAATTAAATGTGGGCATTATCTGTAGATCTGCTAAAATAAGGTTTTGTGTTATTAACTCCGCCATTCTGTTTGTTATCTAACGGGTGACTTGAGCGATCCAGATATAAATATTCAAAGCGAATTTGCGTTTGCCTAATTCATTTCGTGACTACAATTTAATTTCTATTCCATTATAATTGAACTGACGAAGAGGATTTTATCAAGGCCAATGCTATTGAAAAATCAAGATCAAATTCGATAATGGCTTGGCAACAAAATCCACTTCAATAATAATAAATTAAATTGTGTCAAATTGGATTTACAAAAAATCCATGATGGCTGGTTTGAGAAAATAGGTCAGTATAAAACGATCAAAATTGTTAATAAATAACATGATAATAAATTAAAATAACGACAAAAGAGATTAACCAAAGTACCTATCTTTCTATATCGTTATGGACATAACTCCTCCGAAACATAAGTTTAACATTGTTAATTTACCTACTTACCTATCTATAGCCATTATAAGTTACATTGTTACGTGACCGTTTTTAATTTTAATTAACGACATTTGTGAAATTTCCATCATCAGATTAAAACTCGAAAGAGATATAATATTCCAAATTCAAACGGGTACCTCAAAACAAAGTTAACATGTCACATGAAACCTCCACATAACTACAAAACATGGAGCAACATAATAATATAAATAAAATTAAAGTTAATCAAATAAAAAATGGTACCCTAATGAACTCCGTCCGAATAAACTACCCAATTAGTTTCAAAGCGTATATCTCCGCAAGTCAAGTTGTTTTAACATGTTGAAACCTCAGAGGCTAGAATCGCGAAACTCTAGTCCCAGTGGTGGGAATATGTCGTTTTTAATTCTAAAACCGTATATCATTTTTTCCCCAACAAGTCGTTCAGCAAATCTTGGTTGGTCATGTTTGCATCACCGAGTACATTTAACCTAGTTTCTCTAGAGCCTCGCCTACTAGTAAGTGACCGTTTTCTGCCCCCCGGAACTACATCGGCCAATACTTGATCCGTCAACATTTTAAAGTTATTATTCAATTCATTAAAAGCTGCTTCAGGGATTTCCCCATTGGCATTCACAAATTCATTTATTTTATCAACCGCTTCCAGTTGTTGCACTATTTTATCACTTTCGAAGTTCGATTGGTTGAAAGATTTCATGTGTTTATCAATCACTTCCGTGCTTCTTTCTATATCTTGAATTATAGCTTTGCAATACTTTTCTATAGGTTTGCCAGATATTTTGCGTTCTAATGAACTAGTTTCACGTTTCATTGCCTTTTCTCCTTGGTGTATTGCTACCGTTGTGACAGAATCTTCCACCGGTTGGTCGTAAAAGGACACATTCGAGTTTCTTCTACCTCTAGACTTGGGACGCTCTGGTTCTGGTTCTTCGAGTTCAGCTTGTTCTTCTTCGATACAGTTTTCTGGTGATATTTTTTTTCTACTTAACGCACTCGATTTCCTGGAGGAAGGCTCATCTTCATTCTTAATTTTATTCATAAGTTCTGTTTTCATAGCTTCTATTTTCGTATGTAATTCATCAGGGGAAGTTTTGATATTATAATCATCATCATATATTGTAAGGTCTGCCATTCCATCTTGCACTGTTTTGGCTAACTCCAAGATGTCATCGGAGGCTTTCGAGTTCTTTCTTGTGCCAGGGGTGGGAGTGGATCTAGAGAGAGTGGAGTTAGATCTACTTCTAGCATAGCGTGAGCGTGGTTCGGCGGAAGATGAAGACTCTTCGTCATGAGATAAAGCGCTGCTAAGACTGCGGGAATTCTCGCACAATTTGGCCATCACGGTTTGCTCCACCTGAACATTTCAATTGAAATATTTGTACAATGAAGCTACGTACAGTTCTAGGAGTTAACAATTAATGTCTATTCTACTAATTATAAGTTTATTCTCGTTAATATTATAATGAACTCATAATAGAAATACGTTTGTCGAAAGGGCTTATAATAAAACAATCCAAACACAGTGACAGTAGCCTAGTGAGCATAATATTTATGTCATGTTGAGTTTTAACAATGGAGTCCTCGAAACAAAGGGATTCTCCGGGGAAATAAATGTGAGCAAACATTTAGGTACGCAGACCGAATTATGTCAACGTAATCTCAATATAAACACTAAAATCTGAGTCTAAGTAAACGGATTTGTTCCAGCTTTTTGCTATCCAATACAGACATACCTCCCCTGCGTCGTATAAAAGCCTCACGTCCAGAGAGAGTATTTTATTTAAAGTTTCTTCTTTAGAGTCTCCGCTCACGTAAAAATTATTGTAGGACCAACTTTTTTGCGACATCTACGTTGGTAAATATATGGATATTCATATGTTCCATTTCTCTCCGAAATAAAAAATCGGTCACAAATTATCGGACATGAGCGGAGGCCCTAAATTAGTGATTCGATCCTATTTATACGTATTTGTAAAAACCTTATTGAAAAGAGTGTTCGTGGAGTTTATTGCTCATTCTTATCCATAAAGGCCTACCTACATTCTGGAAAGCTTCAACTTTCTGACTAACTGACCGACTCCTTGACAATTCAAAAGTGCCTGTAAATGGTTTAATTGAAATAAATGCTTTGACATTCGACTTCGCGACTTTCCGAAAGTGATAAAAATAGTAATGAATGAAAAACAATCACAAAAAAAGCAGACTTCATCATAGATTGTTATAGAGACCTCACGGACTTCGATCGCACAAAAAGCCTGTCTTCAGCGTAAGCCCTTAATGTAATAAAGCGGAGCACTTCAACTTACAATGTTTCTATCATCCCTGGCCCGAGTGACACTGGCGTCCGTGTCGGACCTGGCTCTGTTGGGCTGCTTCGATAATAAGTTGATGTTGGTGCCAGACGCCGTCTTCAGCGGCGATTTCACTCGACTCGCTGCTGTGCTTAGCATCTTCTCTTTCATCTAAAACATACAGGTATTGGTTTTTGGCTGTCAGAAGATGAGAATATGTAGGTATGGAGTATCTTGCCCATTCTTCTCTAAACTACCGTTTGGGAAAATTTCCTTGTAAATGACGTTAAAAAGTACCTTTTTATGGTCTCATAGAAATAGTCGATTTGACTTTGATTATATGATTTGACATTGAATATATAGAAACTCGTACATGGCATAAAAAGACACTTAACAAAGACCCTTCTATGTAGACCATGCCCAGGAAAATTACGTTTTTCAACAATAAGCTGTTTTATATATTTTGCAACAGCAGCATAGCTTTGCGTGCTGTCATGAACAGTAATTGGTTTTTTCTACAAAAAAGTAAAAGTTATTTCCCAGCAATAATTAGTTAGTGCAATGGGTAGTATGCGTAGCTAACGGCTATATAATTATGTGTCTTTTTACACCCTGTATATAACATTATTCCTGTATTTTTCAAAAAGGGTGGGTAGAATTGTGTGTTCTTTCAAAGTAGGTACTATGGATGGCCATGATGACCACGCTTCTAAGGGCCATTATCTGGTCAAAATTTAAGGAAACTTTAGAAAATTTCTACTGAAACATAGATTGTGAAACCCGAGCTTCTCACCCCACGTTCAAAAATCACAATTGCGAATATAAAACCATCGTGGCAGCAACCATTTTAATAGATTTAATTGTCAAGTTTGAATTGGTAACATTGAAATGGATTTATATTTAATGGTATTCCTTTGTTGAGATATTTTTACGACGTTTCTGAGAACAATTCATTAATCTGAATACTTGTCTATACTCGACTCGGGCTGCCTCGTTGGTCTAGTGGTCGCAAGCGCGACTGCTGTGCATGAGGTCTTGGTTTCCCAGGTCGGGCAAAGTGTTATTGGGTTTTTCCATCAGGAATTTCTCAGTAGCAGCCTCGGAGTCTGGATTTGTGCCCGGTTGATGGCAATAGGCTCGCCTCCTATTACATGGGACTAAAAACATAACTGGCGAAATGTGGGTGTACTAATAGGTATACCTCTGCCTAACCCTTCCGGGATTACAGGCGTGATGTTATGTTATGTTGTCTATACTCTTCGGATAAGAAGATCTATACTAATAAAATAAAGCGCAAGAGATTTCTGTTGGTTTGGTTAAACGCCCATTTATCTGAAATTACTAGTCGAATTGTAAAAAAAACTTATGTATATGATAGCCAGATTAATTAGGGACCGAATAGGCTATACACCATCACGTTACAACGGGGTCGGAGCAGTACACAAAAACGTAACTTAACACGGGTGAAAAAAACCACACCTACGAAGTCGCAGGGAGTAACTAGTATTGCATATTTAGACAACAAAAACAAAGAGCAGAAAAGCCGTTACATTAGACTCTTATAATGAAATATGCTTAAAACGAATAATTTTGCGTAAACAAGAAAGGAACAACAATAAACAAATGAAAACCGGAACATTGATTAGACTTTTTTTAATTAGTTACGGTGAAGTGAATTCCTCGTAATTGGAGGATTTGAATGGAGGATTCAATGGTAATAATTTATTGTAATGAGAAAATAAAACAAGGGAATAAATGATGCTAAAATATCTCAAAATCTGTTGTTTTACACCTAAGCAATGTTACAATTCAATGAACAAATTATATTTGTAACAGCAATCAGCGTGTTTTTTTTCATATGCTACGTCCTTGGTTACTGCTACGTTCCAGTTAGTCGTAGCGTGATGTTATATAGCTTATACTACTCCTCATGAAACTGGCTATCATATACAAATAGATTTTTTCCAATTCGACTGATAGTTCTAGAGATAAGCGCGTTTAAACAAACACACAAAAAACCCTCAGCTTTATTAAGTATATTACAATGTTATAACATAACGTTACATCAGGCCTATAGTCCCTGAAGGGTTAGGCAGAGGTGAATCCATTAGTACACCCACATTTCGCCAGTTATTTTTAAGTCCCATGTAATAGGGGGCGAGCCTATTGCCAACAATATTACAATAATATAGACATGGCTTTGTCGTGTAACGATCTTCACAAGTATAAAAATAATCACTTACCTCAATAATAGTGGTCAGCTTATCAGCATTGTGGATTGCTAAGTCTAGATCATGTCGTGTATCCTTATGCTTATTGATCTCAATCTGCAGTTGATGTTTGAAGTTTTTCGCTTCGAGCGCTAAGCGACGTTGCAGCATCGTGATCGTCTCGTTCTGTTGCTGTACTTTGGCAGACAGCTCCAACATTTGAGCTTGGAGCTTCTCGCGTTCGAGAAGGTTTCTGGAATGTTACAAAGAAATAAGTGGTGGCGGCGAATGGTATAAGGAGCCTGTACAATATCATATGTATTTGTAAAACTGCGCTGAATTCATTGTCATATCAATTCAACAATTTCCTCTAATATATTATACAAGCTGAAAAGTTTATTTTTTTTATTTGAAATCTCTGGAACTCTTGCTCCGATTCTGAAAATTATTGTCCAATTTGTAATAAAAAGGAATTTACTTTATAACAGTACATAAACATCACGCCCGTAATTCACCAACTATGTTTAAGTCCCATATGTAATAGGGGGCGAGCCTTTTGTCTATTGCACAAACCAAGACTTTCGAGGCTGCTACTAAAAAAATTCTGATGAAAAATAACCCAATAACACTTTGCCCGACATAGGTATTTAGGTCAAGATCTCATGTTCAGCAGTCGCGCTTTACGAACATTAGACTAACGAGGCAGAGCTTTACTTTACTTAATATCGATTTAAAAAGAAGAAGAACATAGTACAACTGTGCCATCTCCTCAAGTCCTCACCTGTCTCTGCTGAGCTCCAACAGATGCTGGTGTTCGTCCCTCAGCTGCTGCAGCTGCATGTCTCTCTCCTTCAGTTTCATCGTCGCCTCCTTGCACTGTTGCTTCAGCTGCTTGTACCTCGACTGCTGTATCCTCATCTCTTCGCTGTGCGAGTTCAGAACTTGTGGCAGTTCTGCATTTGAGTTCTCGTATCTGATTGTAATAAAGAAACTATAAGACCCATATTAAGTTTAGTAACAAAATTGTCGCTTACCTACAATATAATAATTGTCGCACCAACAACTTCCAAACTCCGAGCTGGTACTGAGAAATTCCTAATGGAAAAATCTAGTAACATTTTGCTCGGCCTGGGAATCGAACCCGCTTAGGAGTCGCGCCCAAGAGACCAATGGGCCAATTTGAATTAGAACCATTTATATAAAATTAACCTTACCTTTGCAGTGCTATTTCTTGTTTTTTCTGAATGGCACGTAGTACTCTGTTCTCGTTACTCAATTCCTGAAAAATTCGTAACAAGATTACCAAACAAAGTTTCACAATATATTAATTGTAGGTACTATACAAGTAAGCGTCTGTAAAATTGTTCCCTCAGAACGAAATCATGGTTTTCAGGAGCCGTATCTTTCGTGGTGAACGCTGACGCTCACAGGTTATACTTATAAGATACCTTTTTTTAAATCTCAATTTATTAACGAGGGTTTGATCACTTAGTGAACATGACACCCTCATAGGAAGACGTCTTACATAAGAAACTTATCATCTACGTACAATACCTATATCTACTAATTTGTATAGTACTCTAGCGGCTTTGGATGCAGGAAAAGCCAAAATAATATGGCATGCTCCTAATTGTCGAACATTTATGGTGTATTAATCATGGATCATCACTCTTTCTCTCTCGTTTCGGACACATTCCACCAAAATATGAAAGACATCTTCAACAACATTGCATTCTGCACAATTTGGTGAAGAAATTTTACCCATCAATGCCGCAAAACTATTTAATGGGATGTGTCCGGAGCGAAGTCTGAAGCTAGTCACTATTTCTTGCCTACTCATATCGGCATTATCAAACCAGGGATAGCAATGAATGGTTGGTTGTACTGTACAGTCCGATACCAAATGCCTTTTGTCAGTGATTTCTCGTCAAATAAGATACCTTAATAAAATCGAGTTGTGAAATATTTTAAGTAGGTACTTTCATAATAATAAAAAAATACTAACAATAGGATGTTTTTTAGTTTTTGGTGCTACTTCCAAATAAATTAATATTTGTCAGTGTTTAAGTGCCAAGTACCCAATGTGTTACATTAATTTTCCGTTGGAAAAAGTGTAGGTTAGATTTCTTACCTGCAAATGATAATGCGCATCAGACAGTTGGTTCTGCAGCTGTTTCACCCGGTGAGTCTTGGCTGACAGGACCCTCTGCGTCACATACTGGTCTCCTCTTTTGTTCAGAGACGTGTTGGACGTGTCCATCGTCAAAGGGTTGAGGCGCTTGCGCTTGTTCAAGAGGTTCAGACGAGAGTTACTGCTGTATAAGCTCTCGAGAGATTCTTTTCTGGAATGTAGCAATTTGAATTTGATAGTGAAGTGTAGCTAAACTTCTTTTCCCGCGCTAAGCGATTTTTTGTTGGGGTAAAACTTAAGGGTTTTCGTCACCAACATGCTAATGTGTTGCGCCAGACTGGCGACAGTTATTCCAAAGTTCTGAATATTAACTTCTGTCGGCTGTCCCCATGAGTGCCTATTTTTTTTTAAATAGACTGGTTCTTATATCTTGTATAAATGCAGAAGTAATAATTATAAACTGTTGGTGGCAATAATTTCATTTTCCCTGTTAAGTTTGGCGTAGTACCTACTGACACGGATTGTTCATTATAAGTTCCCCGACGTTTGCATCTCACCTCATAACATGTCCCTCAAAATTTGTGATGAACCTAAGTAGATAAATATCTACCTACTTGGGTAGTAAAGTAGGCAATGAAGACCACTGTGTACTTAAGTACCTACTGACTGCGTTTGAACGATACTTTGTGATAGGCGGTCGAAAAGACACTGACAAACAAAACCGACAATGTATTTTTCAAAAAATATAACTTTGTTCCTACCATTTTATATTGACAATACAGTTACAATGCCACTAGAATACAGCACACAGAAAGCTAGTCTAGAGCAGAACAGAAGCAGTAAACAATCTAATAGGTAAGTGGCTGCTACGTCACATTATAATAGGAAGTTGTTGCAATAGCAAACCGCAGCAGAGCTATACGTATAGCGATGCCCTAACTAAACCGATTCGCATTGAAATAACGGTAGGTACGCCTACTTATTGTATGCATTCAAGGACACCGTTCATGAAATACTACAATTGCCTATGACGCGCAGAACTTTTTTGCATAGAATATTTTTACAAAGAAACCTTGTTATTTTTGGAATAGGTTATACAGCATTGGCAATTTCCCGCGCTAGTTTACCGACATCTTGAATTTCGTGATTATAGTAGTTGAAAACAACACCACAAACTAGAACTAGAGATATTTCCACAAACGTTAAATGAAAAATAGAAAACATGAAATTTTAATCATAAAAAATCTACATTACCTTAAGTCGTGAGATCGTTTATCTTCCGGGATTAGACTCAACACTGACATCCTTTGTTTCACGTTCAAAGCACCATTTTTGTACAAAACAAGGACGCTCGTAAAGCGAGCAGTTATTTATTGTTAATAATAATCCAATCGGCCAACAATCGACAGCTGTATGTTGTTACGTCCGTTGCTATGGCAACGGATAACATGTCAATCGATAGATTCGAAATTCGTAATGGTGCTG
The DNA here is from genome assembly GCA_949774945.1 of Hoplodrina ambigua. Lineage (NCBI taxonomy): Eukaryota > Metazoa > Arthropoda > Insecta > Lepidoptera > Noctuidae > Hoplodrina > Hoplodrina ambigua. Next base: position 830,194 of record OX458967.1, read on the forward strand.
GCATGTTGCGACATGGGACCTCTATTATCTATAATAGATTTGTTTCGTGTCGATGACTCGTATGTGTGTCAAATGAGGTGGAAACTAGTTATGGAATCTTTTAGATCGCTATTGTGAACCCTCATTGGTCGTTGTTGCTGACGGTTTTAGCAAAGATATACTGAAACAAATACCAGAACCATTTGTTTTTGGAGCACTTATTTTTGAATGAAGTCAATTATATTGATGATATCTAGTAATTACTCTTCCACAAAAACCAGTTAACAACACAAGATTTAGGACCTAGACGAAACACAATAAAGCACAAGTTTGTTTTGTTCAATGACTACTTAAATCATTTTATTGCAAATGGTCTGTTCATAATTTTTCGACAGTTTACAATCTCGCAAGATAGATTATAAAGTGACGGTGTTAGTAATTTCCCTGTGCCACTCCATCGTTATTAAGATCTTTGAATGTGTAACACTCAGGATATTGATACCGCAACCATACTAAAAGAACTAACGAACTACTGATGGCGCCCAACAGGGCCCAAGAGGATGAATTTAATATGATTAAATAATCCACTGAACAAAATAATGTATTTATTAATAAAATAAAACACAAAATATGTAACCAAAATAATATACTTACTTCAAAAGTTACTTACAATCAGTTTATTTACATAAACATTTCACAATATTTTCAACATTTTTTATTTAAGGACAGATTTTTCGATAATCATAGATAATTATGCATTCTGTACACAAACTGTCAAACTATTTTATTCTCCCGATAGGAGATATCTGTAGATTGAAAAAAATCGGCCCTTAGTCTTGCACAGTGCCAGCTTGCCTCAGAATAAAGCCTGGATGTCGCAAAAATGGCCTAATTTATATTTGGATTCTAAGGGGAAATTTCACCAAACTTTTATACCTAAGATAAAAGATTACGCGTGGAATAAATTTGACATCTGACAGTTTTTATATGGAAGACCTTTCAAAAATTTATTCACAGAAATCCGTCACATAAACTATACGCTTATGTTTCTATGTGGTGTTATGCGACAATCTAAAGTTTAAGAATTATATTAAAGATTGGTGAAATTCGCTCTTAGCAGCATGAATGTACTTGAACAATTTACTACCAATAGACTTTTGAATGTAAACATTATCGATGTTAGTTGTTCGACGAGATAGGACGTCACTTAAATATCGATCAACTATCGATTGCTAATCGAGGTAAATATCATCAAGTAAACGACATTTTCCTACTCTGTTAACAATCATAAATATTGGTTGGTGGTTGCTATTTAAAAACAAAGGTAAGTAATGTTTTTTACAATAATAGTTTTAAATATTCAACAAATAAACATCAAAATGGCGTAACAATATTTATAGTAGGTTATTTCTTAAGGCCACTTTTGGACTAATAGGCACTTATGCACTTTTTGTAGGCTTTGCCCTGCACTATACCGGTAGCTGTCATAAAGACATATAAACACACAGCAAACGAATACACATTTAATAAATACACATTGCATGACCACTTCAGATTGTGTGTTGCAGGTCTTACTAGACGAGATATTTACAACGTAGTACCTACATGTGGATAAGGCCCAACGCGATTTACGACGAATCTAGAAATTCCAGGCGCTTTGACGCGACTTTTAATACGTGAAACGTCATTTACAAAAACATTACTCGACTTCACACTAACAAAAAAGAATCATGGGCAATTTGCTGCAAATAAGCTTCGTTTTTTAGTATGGATCACTGAAAGGTACCAGCGAAACAAGACATAAACACTTTAAGTATATTTTTGATGTATTTATTTCATTCCGACTTCATGTTAAATCAAAGTTACACCCGGTGAAAAGTCAACTTATAAGCTCCATTTTTATTATGGCAACAAGTCTCTCTAAGGTACTCTAAACCTCGGGGAAGGCAAGTAATAAAATTCCACGTTTTACAGTCTCTTTTCCAATTCGGAATTGAAAATGTCGTAATCAGAGGGTTTACTGAATTTATACCGAATGGAATTTTATTTGTTCATGTGTGTTTGGCATGAAATAAATACGATGAAAAGCATACATTCTAAGGAGCTTTAGTGCAAAAATCTCTGTTCTCCAGCACCACACAAGTTAGTATACATAGACCGGCCAGCTTTCACTCCAGTCTGCCCATGATTCTTTGGTGTTGATTTTGTTTTTTCTATTAATCAAATGCCAATTTCGAGGTTATTTGTCGAATTAACATTTTTACTTTAGACCCTAAATTTTTGGCGTTTGCATAACAAAGGTGAACATGGAAGAAGATAACATTAACAGCACCTATCACAGGTACGGTGAAGTCGTAATACATTTACAATACTATTGTCTCTCTCTGTATAAATTATCTATGCTAATTTATAAGCTGATTTACAGGTCATCGTAGTATTGACTATCACTTCACAAGTTAGAGGTCTGAAATAAAAATCTAGCGGCTTCGCCCGAGTGGAGTCGGGCACACCGCATGGCTCACACGGCGGCGGGCACGGGCGTGGCCCCATTGGAGGGCACGGTGCTGCCCGCACTGCTGGCGATGCCCGCCGAGCCCGCGGGCGCGGGGGGAGGGCCGCGGGGCACGCTGCTGCCCACGTGGCCGACGGGCACGGGCAGGCGCTCGGTCTCCTTCTGCTTGTCCCACAGCTTGCGGTACAGCGACTGTTCGCTGGCGATGAGCTGCTGGTGCGTGCCGCGCTCGCTGATGGTGCCGCGCTCCAGCACGAGGATCTCGTCCGCGTCCGCCACCGTGGACAGGCGGTGCGCGATGCAGATGGACGTGCGACCCACTGTGGCCGCTTTCAGTGCTTGCAAGATCGCCTGCCGACAGAACAAACATACCTGTGAGCTCGATGGAGATGTAGGGACCGACCGGGACAACACTTTGAAAAGGATTTTCCATTCAATACACCCAAAGAAGTGTGATGTGGCCATTTTTGTCCTAAGCTAAATAAAAGTGCGGGCTTTTAAGTGGAAGTTTAATTGGACGTAGTTAAACGAAAAGGATCCAATCCACAACATGGTCAAAAATGAGTTAAGTGCACAAAACTGATACTAAATATCAATACTATCGGCCAGTAAAAAAGATCCCAGCAAAATCAACTGTCTTTCACGTTTTTTTCAGCCTCAGAACCAATCCACATGTATGGCACGTTAAAAAACAAAATCACCTTAAATAATCCAACCTTCCTGGTTCTTAACCAGTATTACCAACCGATTCAGTAAAACGAATCAAGGAGTCTGGATTCTTTTAACGTAATTACAATTTGTTCATCACCGACACTTTAATAAAAACACTATAACAATCCAGAATGCTTGGATCCTTTTCTATAAATTGATTTTCATTTAGTATTCCAATAAATCTGTCAACGAAAACGATCCAGAGTGCTTGGTACATTTTAATTGGTTAGATTTTTATCCAAAATCAATTTAAATTAATTTGCGAAAACGATCCAGGCCTATTAAAATCGACTGATTAAAATATCGAAAATAAAAATATATAATGTTCAAAATATCGAAATTTTGTTTTTCGTGATAACGTATTTGCCGTGTGGCGCCTTTTGCAACTTGCGTTTGCGTGGCAGTACCATAGATTACTTACTGTATGGAGTTTCTTACCCATTCTTCTCCATACGACACCACCTTTTGTAAGCGAGCGAAGCGAGCTCGGGATTTGGGGCACTCCGACTCGGACAGGTTAGGTTGGAACAATGGGATGGCGGGGTCTGCCAGACCCCGCCATCCCCTTCTTTAAAATTAGTCGTGTGTAAAAGACGGGAGTAGAGAAGGAGATGACGTGCGGGTAGGTAAACAATACCTGGACAATCTAGTTTTGGCGTAGTCAACAGAACCCCGGTCTACGGAGCCAAGCTGTGCTCCTACTTCTGTGCGGTTTAAAAAAAATAACCACGAAGGGGATGGCGGGCCGGATGACCTTCTAACCTAATCTGTCCGAGTCGGAATGTCCCAAGTCCCGAGCTCGCTTCGCTAGCTTACAAAAGGTGGTGTCGTATGGAGAAGAATGGGCAAGAAAATACATACAGTAAGTAGTCTATGGTACTGACGCAAGTTGCAAAAGGAGCCCCACGGCACATATTTTATCACGAAAAACAAAATTTCGATATTTTGAACATTCGATATTTTGATTTTCGATACTTTGATTTTCGACATTTTGATTTTCGATATTTTAAATTTTCGATATTCTGATATGTACCCACTAGATTTTTCTGTGATCTTAACGTTGTTATATTTAACATGAAGAGGATTGATAGAATTAGGGGCGCTACTTAGAAATAAAGTAAAGTCAATTTACATAATTACAAATTTTTCAAATCTAGGCGCAATCTCATCTGAACAATAACTAAAAAAGAAATTATAGGAAAAAAGGGTGTGTTGTTAAAAAATGTCAAGACAAAAAAGGAATATTTGACAGTTTGTGAACGTTCTTAAAAGTACAAGAATCGTCCCACTGGTCTTGCTTCCATTTTAAAAACAATCACCTCAAAGATATGTTGACTTATCGGACAATCTTAATTTAATGGGTACCTACTGTAATAAAACACATTGTCATATTAATAGGTACTTACATTTTACGAAAATGACTTACAAGACGCTACCGACCGACCGAAATTTTAAATAAATGTATTTTATTTCATGAAATAAGGTTAATTTACTACTTGGGGCGTTTTAACGAAATTAAGACTAGAGCATGCACTATAGAAACTGCCATATAACGAAAAGGATCCAACCATATAAATTTACATATATCTCGGAAAATATAATAGCTATGCTTGACTTTACTATTAACAATAAAAACAGTTTTATAATCCCACACAACATCATACTTTCATTAGTTTTAATATGAATACCAATGAAGAAATATCTTCCAAACTTCAAACGTCAATATCTCTAAAGTGACTTTGTGTGGATTGGATCCTTTTCGTGTAACTACGTCCAATTAACCGTGTGATCTCAGGCAATACGTCATGAGCATTAGGCCGAGGATGCTTCCCTGTAGAACGCCGTACTCTTTGATAAGTTTATCACTAATCCAATTATTTACTTTAAATGTATGTGCATTCTGCCTGATAATAGTCATGATAGACGTCTTGCACACATATATTGTAGTTTTTCAATGAAAATAGTAACAGATACAGTGTCGAATGCTATACTAAGTCTAGATAAATTGTTATGGTCTTTCTAGCGGTAGAAAATGGTAAAGTAATATACGTACGTGTTCAGTGATGGAGTCGAGGTTAGAGGTGGCCTCGTCAAAGATGATAACGGGTGAGTCCTTGAGGATGGCGCGTGCGATGGCGACGCGTTGCTTCTCCCCGCCCGACAGCTTGAGGCCGCGCTCGCCTACCTGCGTGGAGTAGCCCTGCGCACGACACGCTCATAGTTAGCAGCTTTACTAAAGCACTACCTTTTTAATAAGTTAATTTTAATTTGTAATTCGAACTTAAAACACAAAAATTGGTAAGCATTTTGATAACTTTTGTCTGTTGGGATATTGAAATAATTTTAAAATGCGTAAAACGTATACGACTGATACTTATTAGGGTCAATCAGAGAAAAACCGATCAAAGAGAGAATAAATACATAATTATTCCCAAATCGATCTCATGGGTCCAAATACTTCTCTCACTGTCCCATCTCTATTACGACGCCATAGATGAACTCTGGCTGTTATACCTTAGGCCACGTCTGCACAGACTCGTGCAGCTCGGCCATCTTGCTAGCCTGATACACTTTCTCTGGCGGCTGGGTCAGGTCGCCGTAGTGCAGGTTGTGGAATATCGTGTCGTGGAATAGTACGCAGTCCTGGAAAAAAAGATAATACTTTAACAACATGTTTCTTTCTTATATGAATTAATCACTGATGTCTTCCATTGAAAATGGAGAATCCATCTGTGCTAGTGTTGACCGATTCGTTGTCGGTACATACGCTAATGTCGCGGAGAACCTCGACATCGCGATGTAGGATACGTTAGATGTAGTTCGTACGTGGAGCGATAGATGTCGCCACATAGTTAATGAATTTTAGTGAAAACATCAACGGGACAGTCTCAACAGAAAAATGTACGCAATGTCCCGCCTGGCAACCAATCATACCGATCATCTACTCAATACACCATGACTTGGTGATTTACCTGTGGTACGATGGCTATAGCTTTTCTCAAGCTGCCGAGGTCAACGTCCTTGATGTTCTGTCCGGCCACCTTGATAGTGCCCGACTGCGGCTCGTAGAAACGGAATAAGAGTCGCACCATTGTAGATTTGCTGTCAACAATAATAATTTTACTTTAGTTATAATACTAGTATAGATAAATGTTCAGTCTTCGCTACTAGTTACTTTTCTTTATCGTGTGTAAGGTCTTACGACCCCACACACCTTAGTGTCAGTTTCTAAACTGCCTCAGCAACGACTACTACTAGTTACTAAAAAAATATTAATATATATCTGCTGCTGCATAACTTTAGATCGAGTTTTTGTGCATTTTTGCAGGGAACAACTGATTTTTTGTTCGTATATTCCAGGGTTGAACCCCAAGATAAAAGACGTGCGCATTTATGAGTACTTTTGCAGGCAGGGAATTAAATCAGCTTAAAAAACTGTCCTTACCCACTGCCAGAGCCGCCTACGATCCCGATCTTCTTGCCAGCTGGTATACTGAACGTGAGGTTGTTGAAGATCGGCTTCCCGTTCACGTACTTAAAGCTTACATTTTCGAAGTCGATGGTCGCCGACTTTGCGTCGCATTTTAGTTCAGGTGCTTGCACTTTCTCCTTAAAATTGAAGAAGAATAATGGTTAGTGATATCTATCTATCTATATAAATAATAAGAACACTCCCGATTAATTCACTTTACAAACAAAAAAAAAATCGGTTCATCCGTTCGGGAGCTACGATGCCACAGACAGACACACACATGGACACGTCAAACTTATAACACCCAGTCGTTTTAGCGTGGGGGTTAAAAATGAATGACAAAATGTGTTGCTAAGCGCAAAACTCGAGAATGAGCGAACCGATTTGGCTGATTGTTTTTTATTGAATGGGAATGTAGCAGATAGATAATTACATGTATATTACATATCTGTAAACCAAACAGCTTGTTCGATCGTACATGAAGACTACCATCAGTTAACAGGGCATGGCTGAGTTGGCCGATTGATCGAGTCTTATTTGCCCTCCTTACCTTAACCCTGGACTGCACAGTCATGAGGGTGAACATGGTCTGCATGTCGATGAGGGCCTGCCTCACTTCCCTGTACACGGAGCCGAGGAAGCCCAGCGGGATGGACAGCTGGAACAGCAGGCCGTTCACCATCACCAGGTCGCCGACTGTCATGTGGCCTGGAACGAAGAAAGGAGGTATCAAACCTTAGTCAAAACTTCTTAGCAAATATAAAACCATATGAGGAGTTTCCGTGGAGTTTCTTGCTCGTTCTTCTCCATAGAGGCCTACCTCCATTTTGGAACGAGTAACTTCAGCAAGCAAGCTTCAACTTTCGGATTAACTTACCTCCTTGACAATTCAAAGTGCCTGTAAATGGTCTAATTGAAATAAATGTTTTGACTTTGACTTAGATATAGCCACCACGATTATAAAAAAACAATTAAGACTTTTTGTATAATTGAATTTGTTTACTAAAAATTCCTTAATTTTTAGCAGACGAGTCATCCCTACACCTGCACTTTAGAGGACATTAAAAACGTCACTGATGCCGCGATAAAGTGGCCTTTTAGCCTAAGAACATATGACGTCCAAAAGTGTCTATTAATGTCCTAATTGAAATAAATTATTTGACTACAACCAAAAAAAAGGGTTAATCTAAAATTCTAGAACCATCGACTCCAAAGAATAAAACATACAAGTAATAAAACTAAACATTATAGTTCTAGTTCAACAAGTTTTCTTCACATATCAGTTTAGATTTTTCCTTCAAAGATATTTCCTTTTTTCCAGTTTTATGTAATGCCAGGCCAAAACTGACCTAAAGCAACGGGTATAAGGTCTATCGTAACTTTGCATAAATCGGTTACCTTCAGCGATCAGGTTAGCGGCCATAATCATGATGATACTGAGTCCACCGCTGAAGATGGCGTGCTGTCCGAAGTTGAGCAAGGCCAAACTCGACGCCGTCTTAAGCGAGGCGTCCTCGTAACTCTTCAGGCTCTTGTCATACTTCTCGAGCTCGTACTTCTCGTTGTTGAAGTACTGGAAGGTACATAGACAGACAGTTGATTGAGTAGATATTTATGTAGAACGAAGTCTGAAGGTGAATAGGGAAAATGCATGAATAAAAAACTTGTTCGATTATTTACATCACTTATAATAATGGCGTCGCGTTTCAAACATTTAAAATTCCCTCGGCTATATCGCACTTTTAAAAATAAAATTGATGTTAAAAATACATTTAAATTAAATATTGTATTGATGAATCCACAATTCTTTCTATTCTTCTAAAAATATTACTCACACGATCAAAATCTAGTCACAATCTCATCTCAGTGACAATCAAAAGCAGAAAATGTAGGTAAACAGGCATTTTTGACAGACAGATTGAGGTTGAGGGGTGTAGCTGGTAGTATTAATTACGTTTACAACACTGACTTTTATTTATTATTTATTCATTTTCTTTGTTCAGAAAACCAACAGCGGTACTTATAAAATATTACAGAGATATAAAACAGTATGTATGGCTACACAATATGTGTAAACCAACCCTAATTATGTTATCAAAGATTTTTTATGTCTCGCTTAAGGATAAAGATTTCTTTATAAAGCTTAACAGTACTAACCTTAACAGTTTCATAGTTGATAAGCGAGTCGATGGCCTTGTTGCCCGCCTCGTTCTCCGCCTTGTTCATGTACACCCTGAATTTGGTCCGCCACTGTGTGACGGCCAGTGTGAACACCGCGTACACCCCCACGCAGCCCCACGCCAGACCTGGAAATGGCATTAATTTCATAAATAACCATAACGCTTAACATCTCTCGACGTCACGTCACGTACACAATCGAATAAAAGTTAGTGAAAATTAATCAATGACAAATTCATTCACATCAAATAATTGTGTTTTTTTTATTCACTTAAAATATAAACTTCTATGAAAACCCTGACTCCTGAACTAGGTTCAAAGTGTGTTACAGGAGTCAGTGTATTTCCCCGTTATATATGTCAATAACTTCCTTTACGCAGAAAATGAATGTACATAAGTTGCAATTTAAGGAAAACATTTTTTTAAAGAAATTATAGAAAAATAAAAACACAATACTTATAATGAAGATTGTTAAGGATGTGTTTATGTGTGCAGCAAGCATGGTGATCAGTGTTAATGCCTTCTCTGTACGAGAAGGCATGACAATAAATAATGGCCTCTAAAGAGCGACAATAATAGGCCGATATTTTTATTATTATTCTACAGAATTTTAAGTTATATAATAAAATGAGTAACAAAACTCAGAAAAACTCACCAGTGAAAGCAATTCCTCCTTTGAGCCCCAGTATGGTGGAGACAAGCGCCAGCTCGAAGATGGTGGGCACGATGTTGAACACCATCGCGGACAGGACGAAGTTAATGGCGCGGGAGCCGCGGTCTATTGTCTGTGGATATATCAAATTACATTTTAGTTTGTGGCGACATCTATCGCGTCACATGTGAACTACAACTGACATATCCTCCATCGCGATATCTTTCCGATTTAATGAAGGATGAGAAACTTTCCATCGTTTTCCTAATTCCATAGACCTCTTTAAAGTTCAAATACTCTATTAATTGCATCATTGGTCGACTATGAGTCGTATGGACAACTTTGCCAGTTTTCGATTATAGCCAAGTCTTTTTCAAAAACGTCTCAGTGACAGCCTGGCAGACTGAAGTCAAGACTTGCGCCCGGTTGACAAGAACAGCTTTTTACGTTTAGTCTGTCAATTTAAAAAATTGAGTAGGTACTTCGATTTATGAACTTTTCTCAGTTTTAGGAGTTAATCGATAAACCCGAAGTAGATAGGTAAGTACACTATCAGATATCTCGCATAAGTGGTTTTATATTATCAGAAACATAATAAACAAACAGTTAAGAACTGTTGTTATTTTCCAATCTTCGTTATCTAACTAGGCATGGCACGCGATTGCAAACTATTTTACAATAGGTTAGTGAAGCAAAACGAAGTACAGACAACCAAGTTGACGCGCGCAAGCAAGTTTTATTGATTTATTTATTTCACAAACGTTTTCTCTGCCATTATAGATTGTTGCAACAATTATTGCAAATCTCTTTACTGCGTTTTACCTTTTACGCTCAGCTGTCACATTTCCAACCACTAAGTGGGGCAATTAATTACGGAACACATAACATAACATCACGCCTGTTATCCCCGAAGGGCTAGGCAGAGGTGTACCCATTAGTACACCCACATTTCGCCAGTTATGTTTTAAGTTACGGTTATGTTTTAAAATAACTTAAGTAACTAAGTACATATATTCAAATTGTTGACCCCTATCCACAGACTGTCTAATTTGGCTTCAAAATCTCCTTCAAATAAATATTCTCTTTGAAAGGAAAAATCTTTAAACTCTAACCTTTTGACCGCCAGTCATTTATGCCACTGTCATAAATCGGCAACAAAGGCTCATAAAACGGCATATTTTTTTTATTTCCTTTGCTAACTATGATACTTGGCTTATCGCAATTTACATTAGTTGAACTTATTTCATTTGTATTAACATAAGATGACAAAACCAATTATAAAGTTCCGAATTCGTCGCGTGGCGTCGAGGGCAAGTTTTTGATTTTTTAATGTGGTTAAAGGACAATACCCCGATCAGTTAATAAGAAACTCACTTTGGACAAAGCTCCAGTCTGTCTCCCGAGATGGAAGCTCAGGTCCAGGTTGTGCAGATGTATGAACACGTTGCAGGCGAGCTTCCTGATGGAGTGCTGCGCCACTTTAGCGAACACGGCGTTCCTCAGCTCGTTGAAGCCAGCCGCGGTGGCGCGAGCGATGCCGTCTGGAATGAAAGAGAATTGAGTGTTAGGTCATTTTTCTCCATCACCCATTGAATTCGCCATATCGACTTCTGTTTTTCCGTTTTGTTTTTGGATTCTCAAGAATTATTCTTCTTCAATATGGTGCAATCAAGAATTCAGCAGAGTCATAGTAAGTTATTACATTGATTCTAGACAATACAAGCAAGTTTTAGGGTTTGAATAGAATAATTTATTTATTTATACAGTAATATGTTTATTATGCACATCGTCTGAGACGTTTTAGGTAAGGTCTAACTACTGCACTTTATTAATAACAAGATTCTGCCTGTGACTTCACACGCCAGTGGTTTTCTATGAAAGATATACCTTTGGCACTTGGCAACAGTGAAGCTTTTTATGAATGAAATATTTTTTGTGATTGGACCAGCATTTCCACTACCCTCTAACAAACAAACAATCAATTTTACCTCTTTGTAAAATTAGTTTAGATAAATTGAAAATGCACTGCAAAACTTAGACATACCAAAATGGGAACAGTAAGCTATACTCACATCCAAGTAACAAAGAGAATGCAGTAGTTCCAAGCGCTTGTGGAACAGTTGCCATACCAAGCAAGGCGTCCGACATAGATGCATCATTGATCTCGTCGACGGCGTACTTGAATAGGAATGGCACTGACACGTTCACCACTTTCGCGCCAAATAGGAGGGAGAGAGATAGCATCACGCGGTTTCTGATCATCTCATTGTCCTAGAAGGGAAGAAAATGGTGAGTATTGACTCATGGAGCTTGAGCGTTTTAGGATAAAGTAAAAACTACTTCTATTTCTATTTATCAAAGTCAATAATATAAAACGATATTGCATTTCATGCAAAATTAGTGAGTATTCAAAGTAACACACATAATGAAGTACAGTTAACTATAGTGTGTAACTAAAATGTATGAGTTAACATTTTAAATGAGTGATCCTTTTTTATAATAAAATGACAATATTTATCTTATATTAATATTCATGGTCACAGTACTTATTTTAACAGCTGCTCCGAACCATCTGTTGTATATTAAATAGGTACAAAGTCTTACCTTTGGCCACACATACTCCAGCATCCCGCGGATCATATCTACTCCCGTCACCGGCTTCGCATCCGGCAAGTCTATATCTTCACGAGACAAAACAGAGGCACCTGGGTGAAAGCAGTCTCTTTTTTGGATACCTAAGGAGGGGAGAATATAATCAGGAATGTTTTAAGGATATACGTAAGGTTATACGTAACGGGATAGGTCACAATAGCGGGCAGGACACATGCAGGATGAAAAGGACATGAAAGGAATAAACAAAGAGCTGCGATCCAACCAAGTATTAGTAACAAAAATACACAAAAAAAAAGTAGCATGTTGCAGTGTTTTGAGAAGCTGAAATAAAAGATGTTTGTGCAAGTTCTACATACTACAAAGTAAAAAATGGTAGTATAGGTTTTGTTGCACATTTCAATGTATAGCAGTAAACAAACAAAATTACTTAGTCAATGTAGCAATATGAATTGTTATCGAGTACAAACACAGTGAGAGAAATGTACAACATAGTTTGTATAAATTAGAAAAAACATCACAAGGATTCTACTTCAGTACATACAACAAGTTATACTAAACAATGATAATGAAAGGTAGATATTATAGATAACTATTCTTATTGAACTAAACAGTAGGAAATTTAAAGACCGTATCTCAAAAACCAATGTTAGCAAAATTCATGAAAGTATCTTCATTGTAACTTTTAGTTTTGTTAGTTGTTCATTTTAGTCTGGCTTATTATATGCAAATCATTATCATATCTGCGGAACAACATCCACTGTTGGGCATGGCTTCATTAAATCATCACCATGATAAGCAGCAAGTACTACCTACAGGTTTTTAATTAAAAAACTTATAAGTTCTGTTTACTAAAACATTAAACTATAGCATAGTTACAGCTAATATTCTACAATATTGAAGCTACTTTGTAGCACTTGTTCAAAGTTTTTTGACTAGGCCAATAATACAGAATTTAATGTATTGCTGTACTGGCCACCATAAGCTTATGCATGGTCGACCAATGAGGTCTAAGTGCGGAAACCAAACCATCATGTTAGATACATAGCACTTATTGCACTTATGCACTTATTGCTACAATAATATATTTATGTTCGTCAAGTTCTCGGAGTTACTTTTATATTGTTAAACAGTATGAAGATTATAGATGTGAGCACTTCTGTGTCAGCTCCTGTTAGTTTCTATATGATTAAGTATTAACAATTCTATGTAAAACATTGTACAAATACATAATCTATAACTCTATTGGGTTTCACTATCAGTGCATTGTCTATCAATGTAGGCAGTAAATACAAATTTATTTTAAATGCTTATCATTCAAGTGTGCTTACTCCGTCTAGTGATTAAATTAGCAGTCCATACAAGGTCATTACCAAATTTTAATATTATGTAACTGTCTCGTCTCTTCCTAAAACTTTCACATGTGATGATGGACTTACATTAGAATTATCCATGATTAAATTGTTTCATAATATCTCAATTGTTTAATTTCGCTTACCAACAGGTATTTTTCCCGTTTTGGGTTTGTTTGCCAACACCGCTGCCAATACATTTTTCGCCGTGTCTGAACCTGGAGGAGGGTTCTGGTTTGACGATGCATAATACTACAATCAAAACAGAATACTATTAACACTATCTCTTGAAGTAAAACATTTTATAGCGACAAAAAAATACTAAATATGTAGGTAACCAATGAATATGAGTTGTTAGACGCTATATTACCCGGTAATGGCTCGCGGCTGTGCATTGTCGACATTGTAATTTGAGCTGTGGTTTGTTTACGATATTTGATGTGGAATAAGATAAAGATTTTGCGAATTTATAGTGATTTCGAATTAATTTGCTCAAGTTCTTGTTTGACAGCAGTGTGGCCGCCATGGTGGTAAACTGACAACTACTGACAAACGAAAAAATGACAGCTGACTCTGATTTCTGACAAGTGACAACTGACAAGTACGAATCAATGTTGCCACATCAAACTCAATTATTAAAAAAGAAGTTTTATGATTTTACGTTTAAAAAAAAAAGAATAATTAAAAAAAACCATATTAATAAAAAAATATTTAACAACCAACATTACTAATCAACATTAGTCGCCATTCACTCATTTATTTATCAAATTCACAAACTAATAATAAACACAAACTCACCTATACTGTATAGTATAGTATGGGTAGGTAGGTAAGAAATTAGTAATAGGTACTTAAAATGCTACTAGATGCAAGCGAAATGAATAAAAATAAATAAGAAAAAAATATATATAAAGTATTATATATATTAAGTATTAATTGTCAGATAACGTTTATCTGATAAATAATAATGGCGGTTTTTAAAAGCAAAAAAAAAGATTATTAAATTAAATACAACAACCCTGATATACATGCTATAGGTATGAGTAAAGATACAGTCAATGACGCGTTGAATACAACTTTATGCACACAGATATTCAATTATGCAGTACCTACTAAACAATGCAATGTAGGTACTACTAACTACACAAAACGCGGTTAGCTAAACAATAAAAATGAAGATAAAAATATTTTCCTTTATCCGCATACATACCATTATCTTAGAGCTTCTCCCGCTATCATAATATTTACAAAGGCACCTACTAACATACAGGATCGATATCGGAAACGGGGCAAGCGTGAGATTTACAGCGATAAATGGTTCTGAACAAAATTAATTGAATGAGCGAGTATAATTTTCCTATTTCATATAAAGTATCAGATCCAAGACTACTATTGAGATTTGTGTTAAATCTTTTTAATAAAATTAGCCCATAGGTACTGTCCCACAGCTGGACAAAGGACTCCCTTCATTCTTTCTATCAGTCGCGTCTTGCCAATTCTCAAGGAAGTCGTTTCACCATCTCTTTCGTTGTCTACCGCGGCTCTGTCTCGCCATTTCAGGGCACCAATCTTACATTCTATTGGCCTACAGGTGGTTCGACATACCGCAGACATGCCTAGCCCAGTCTTATTAAGCTGGGTAGCCTGCTGAGCCGCGTCAATGATCTATGTTTTGAAGCAAAGTTGGGTGAAATTAATTTCTGAATCGGAATCTTTGTCTTCTTTCCAGAATAATTATGATGGCAACACAAGAAACTTGACCTAAAAAAAAACAATATTATTTATTTCTATATTTCGCACAACTTCTCTAAAAAAGGGGTATGAACCGTTTCAAAAACTGTAGGACTCGGGCAGTAGGTATCAATAGGTATCGCGATACAAAAGAAAAACCAGATATTTATCCCACAAACTGAACCCCAAAACACTAATGGGCCGTTACGTTGTCGACTCGATAAAATATCTATATGCAATAGTCTTCCGCATCCGCGTAATACCCTTTGATCGTTAGCGTTATATTTAGATGGTGTCCTAGATTTTTGAGACATGTTATATTAGTCAGCCTATCGCCAGGTTACTGTGCTGATCTAAGCGTGGCGTCTAAATTCTGTTAATGGAAAAGCTTCTTGGAAACGGTTATGAATGGTTTGAGCTGTACCTACCTGCTTTTATTGCCTAGATTATGGGATGAGACATTTTCATCACTGTTCTAAAGGATCTAGTATGCAATGGCTTCATGTAAGTTCTTAATGATGATTTTGACTGTGATTGGCTTCGTTCGTCCTTTTTATTATGCATATCGATACCAATGCATACTGACAATTCAAAAGTGCAAATCAAATTTATGAAACCAAATCACGTGCTACAAGGAATTGAAAAAATAGAGATTTCGAAAATAATTCTTGCCAGGTTCAAAAAACCTCTAAGTGCTTATCGCTACCCACCTATATTGTGATAGACGTTTGTGTTTAGAACAGAATGATACCAGGTACAGCCAGACAAAACATATTTTATCTGTTTATTTTATAACAGTGAAGCTATAAAAAAAATAATGGCTCCATCAGGCAATTGCAGCAAGTTACTTTACCAAAAAACCAATTTAAACAGAATAAATGTACCTCGATGAATTTGTTAATGACGAAAGATACAAAATATCACTGCAGAAGCTCAACTTTTACCATCCTAATCCACAGACGCCCGCTAAAAACGTTGCAGCAACGCGCAGTCTATACAGAATCTCACCCACAACAAACAAAAGAAGGCTTATAAAACGCCATATTTTGACAACAAAGCACCGTACAGGTGTATAGATGTTCTATTTCTGCCGCACCTACTACCTCGGGATAGCGAATCGGGTCAGTCGTTAACGATGTACTGGCTTGTAGTGGTTCCCTAACTCTATTTTGGTGTTTTATGTCTTTAAGTTTTTGTTATGGTTGATTATGAATGTAATGGAGGATAGGATGGGGGTTAGCCTATGAAGTAGCTACCTAAATGCTGAATTTAAACATTTGCTGAAGAGGTGCCTTCGTTATACTCGGAAAGGTATTGGACATTCGTTAAATAGGTACAAAATATCGAGTAGTTGTTGGCATAGCTATTGTCAAACGATGAAATATTGCTGTCTTTATTTGCCGTGTACCTTTGTAGGCGTCTTATTGTAAAATTTTGATACTATAAGGTCCATACTGTAGGTACCTACTTTAGCTTTAAGTTTTATATAACATGTTTTATCCGCATTATAGTATTCAAATAAATTAATACGAATATGCAAAGTTGCTGTGACAGACATGATCTTTCCTAAGAACTGAAGTAAATTCTTGTGTCTACCTACATATACCTACTTAATCTTCAATAGGTACATGATTGAGCGCCACTCCTAGAACAAACAAGATTATAATTAACACAAACACAACAATAAAACAACTGTAACATAATAAATACAACTTTGATAATAAATTTGAGGTAAATACAGTAATCTCCACAACCATTCGACATTGAGAGCGGCTTTATAATGTAGCAGTAAGAATGGTTTAAGTCTACCACTGACGTGACTGTAGGTACCTAGTTTAATAGCAGCAATAAATGTTCAGAATTATGTATTCAATGGTCATGAATTCGCTGCAATCGCATCTAATTTTATAGGACTTCATTTGTCTAATCCAGTGGTTCTTAATCAGTGGTCCGCGGACCACTGGTGGTCCCTGAAAGCACCAGAAGTGGTCAGTGACGTCATCATAACATTATTAAATATCAACGTGTCGGCGACGCGTCTTAGGAGCTTACATAAAAGGTAATTTTGATTTAAATAATTTTAAACGTGATTCATTTAGAACAACCTGACGAATAATTCATATTTCTGCCAAACAGATGCTGGTCTGTAGCAAGACATTTTATTTTTGTTAAATAGTGTCTTGAACACCAAAAGGTAAGGATCCACTGATTAGACAGATTAGAGTCTTAACCAATTATATGCTTAAAGGAAACGAGTTGATAAATAAATATCTACTGTTTTATGGGTAATGTAGGTATTGAAGGCAATCTGGATGACCGAGCTTTATACAGCCTTATTTATTTATTCTAGGTACCTATACCTAAAAGATAACCGCTATTTAAAACAAGAATGTCTTCACAGTCCATCACGAGGGGTGGCAGTTCGTATTTAACTAGATTAAAATATAATATATTAAAATAAGTTTTAGTTTTAGTTATAATAATCACGCACTGTGGAGGTATTGTGTCATAACCTAGTTCATTTCTTCTCAGAATTCTGAACTAGGACAATCATCTACTTAAACTACTTCTCAATATCTAATGATTCAGTGAAAGTTACTGAACAAATCCCAAAATAAACACTCCAAATAATTGAAAAATGTGAACAAGTAACTTGCCCTTAAAATATTTGCGAGTATGGTATGTGGCCCAGATATCAGGCGGTACAATTTCACTGCGCCCTCTCTTTTAATCAAAATAATTAACTACACATATGATTTATTGCCTTAGTGCGGGGAGGGGGCATGTCTACCCGCCACTTTTTACCTTGCCGATAATGTACAGGTGCGTCCGAAAGTGTTTGCAAATTCGAAACTCAGGACTGATTCTGTTTGTTATGTAAGTTTAGACAGAAAAAGGAAATGATAAAAGCAAGTAAAGTTTATTATATTTGAAAAATAAAAATGGGCTCCTTATTGAGCCTTGTGGCATTCCTTTGATAAAGATAAATTCAAGAGACTCTTCCTGGTGATCTTTTTATAAAGCAGGATCTAGAACATTGATAACATCATCATAGCAATCGTGATAGCCCATGGTGATGATTATCATGACTTAGAGTCCAAAATCCCATACATATGCAGTCTTCAACAGTATTAAACGCTTTACTTTAAACTTTGCCATGCAACAGTACATGTGTTTGGGAGAAAATAAACCGCCGAATGCCACCAACATCGCAGTACTGTTACGGTGATAAGTCTGTGTAATTTTTTTATCTGCTTCGATATAATTTAGCTTTGCCGTTATTCTTGAAGAGAACTGTCTCAGGTCTCAGGCAGTCATTTCCTTACTTTTGGGCCTAATTGAACTTATTTCCAAAGGTACTTTTAATTGTACTGTAGGTAACCTATATAGGTATAGGATACGATTAAAAAGAAAATATAGAAACCGAATTGATAGGTCTGCTTAGAGATTAATAGCTTGCGTCCGCGAATTCGTCTGCATCCTAGTTAATATTATCCCACGGAAACCGTATATTTTTCAAAATAGTTAGAGGAAGATTCCTGTAAGATAACCATCATCCTGCATTATAAACAAAATAAATATTTACTTCAGTCAGGTGGATTGTGAAAGACGATACAGATTGCAACTAGCTTCAACGATAGCCAACATTTGCGACTAAGTAGCTTCAATTTTCTGGCAGACTCCTTGATGATTTAAAAGTGCCTGTAAATAGTCTAATTGAAATGAATGCTTTGATTTTAATTTGGGCATCAATTATGTAAATTTAATAATAATACAATTATTAGTAGGTGCAGGGCATGGGTACCTACGAATAAAAAGTGATCCAGTTGTTTTTGCCTGCAGTTTTTTTCTTTTCTGCATTTGAGTCTCTCCGCTAGGTGAATTTGTAGGTACAAGTTCGTAAGCTAAAAGAATTAATAAAACTGTGACATAACTTAGATCCCAATCATAGAAATTAGGTAAAGTACACGTATTTTCTTAGAAAATCGAACTCTTTCTCATCTCCGTCAAAATCATCACGCTGCGTCTTCGAAGTTGGTTAATAAATAAATAAACATACAAGTGATTACCGACGACCGCCGGGGAGTTGCAAAAAGTCGAAAAAAATACAAAAAAAGTCCGCGAAAGCCGTACAACTCAATTTTGGAGGCACAACGCGATGGAAATAAAGATGAAAAAAAAGTTGTACGGTCTTTATTAGTGTGCTGGGAAACGGTATCAGGGATTTTAAGTTTAAGAACTTATTATTTTCGTAACGTATTTATTGCTACGGTCATCGGCGTTGTAAACTTTAAATGGGCAACAATTTGAGAGATTAAGCAGGGATAACGCAGAGAGGAACATTGAACATTATATTACATTTACCTTTAAATACTTCCTGATCTAAAGAAAAGACACCACTTTTGATCTTTTGCATACTACAGCCAATATTTTACTTATTCTTTAAAAATGTTATAATGAAATAATGTTTGTTGGTTTTTTGATTCTATAAGGTAACCACTGTTGTACTAGTCCGATTGTAAAAATTATTTTACTGATTTTAAGCTACACTATTGCTATGTCATAGGCTATGATTTAAGCAGCTGGTTATTTATACTAGCAGCAGTTAAAACATAAGACCAAGTATCGGTACTTCCCTATATATCAAAAACGATCAAGTAAAAGCTCTCTGATATTATTTCACTATTATCTCTTATCCCTTTAGTACACGAATAAAGGCCCTGCTCAAAAGCCCTGCGTTCATATTACAGTGGTCGCGAGCCGCGTGCGCAGCGGTGGTCCTCCTCCCACCCCTCGCGTCGCACCTAACGAGACCCACTGCGCAACTCCGATTAATTTGCAGGACTTGTCTCGCCCGATTAAGGGGCATACTGGTCTACCTTTGCTTTGTCACGTGGTGGTGGCCCAAACCAAGTTCCTCAACTTAGAAGATATTTTAGGAGTACATGTATACATACATGAAGGATATTTCTCATTCCGCTGTGCTTGCACGAGTAAGAAAGAAAGAAGAATAAGAAAGTCAGTCGTCGTTGATCGATTTGGCAAAATAACTACTTACTTAATAGAGCACTTAAGTAGGTACATGATTTTCTTATCGCAAGATTCAAAACAATTCTAAATCAATTGAGATTACCTAGCATATATTGAAAATGTATCTACCATATTTTTTTCCGATTAAAAACAAAGTCTTAAAAACCCAAAATAGGTAACCTACCAACGCATCAAAACTGCCTTTCTACCATTATCAGTCGGAAGATACTTCTATTAAATAAATTAAAATAGTCCAAAATCTAAAGAGTCCAACAGTCCTATCCTCAAAAACAAAAAATAAAACTACCGGTCGGCTTTCGCTACGATTAACATTACGTTGCAGTCAATTCGTGACTTCCGACAAACGGAGTAGCGCCCAAAAAAATGATTATCAATGACAGCCCATACAAACGTGTTCCCGTCGGGGTTTTAATGCAAAAGGTATTATTCGACATGGGGTGGTTCCCGGTAGTGGGTCCAATTTTATTTTTTAATCCCTTCAGAATGGGTAGAGACACGTTTTGGGATGCGTCTGGCACTCACGTAGATTCTTAACTCCCTTTATAGCACCTTAATTATTTTTAAACGATCATGTGGAATTTGAAATTGAGTGACTTTGGCATTGGTGTTAGTGGAATTATTATCTTCTTGTGGATATTTATTGCACTCATAATACTGTTCAATTAGGAGATATCCATCATCACTATTACGCGCTTCATTTGTAAGTTGCATTCATACGTCTATTTATGTTAGGCACTTCATCATTTTCGAGATGGATTAAAATGTACATTAACTGAGAAAGATGACGACAATGGATAAGTTTACTAGCAATATTGCTAAATGGTATTGACCCGTTATGAATTTCCAAAGCACCTGGCTGACATAAAAGTCAAATAATTTATTTCAATTAGGCCATTAAAACGCACTTTTGGACGTCTTACAAGAAATAAATAATTGAATCTAACTGCCCCTTTCCAAAAGGTAGTTTCATATTGGAGAAGAATAGGCAAGGAAATTCATACATACTCTTTTAACATCAATGATTTACACAATTTATATTCAGAATCACACAGAATTACACGTAAATACAACGTGCATTACATAAAAAAGTACCTACTATATATCATACACAAGAAAATATAAAAAATTAAGAATTAACGGTAAAAATATGTTCAAAGATACATAATGTGTACAAGTTTACAAATATTGGGACTGCAGACGACCACTCTTAACATGTCAACCAAGAAGAAAGTAGTGTTTGAGCCTGCGCACACCATCATACTATGAACTAAACAAACAATTCCAAAGTAATGATTACCTAAAAAGAATTGTAAAGCGCATTACCAATATCTGTGGAACATCTAGGTGCGTATCAGAGATAATAAAACGACACACAATACATACGAGCCGCGTCCCAGTAGAGGCTGTGCCGCGTCCCAACTCCATTCGATGCAAATTCTCACATCGGCCGTTTTATGGTGCGGTTCAAGGTAAAAAAGAAAGAGATGGTAGAAGTTGCAAGGATTTGTAGAAACTTACAGGAAAAGTAATTGCCAATCCGCCTTGAGCAAGCGTGTTTTCAATTATAGGTAGTACAATGAGAAGAGACTTTTGCCCTGCATTCGTAATAATAAGCTGGTATTATTTCTAAGATAAAATAAGACTTAGAAAAATATTTGAATGCCTAATGTGTGAAATACACTGTTTTTGTGTTACAGCTAACCGATGGACATAATTCATCTCCTAAGATAGAATAGATAGAAATCTTTTTCGAGAAAAAATGTTCTACATGTATGTTGGAATGATAGAATAACATCGGAAATATTTATTTGTAGCGTTCAAAATATTGCTACTACTTCATCATGAGGTATAAATTATATTCAATACTTAAGACCTTTTGTAAACCTTTATGTAAAGATACGTCAGTTATTAATTTTCTTCGCTATACCCGACAGGGATTGTTTAAAACAAATGTTTACTCATAACCTTAGCAAGCATACTGTACAATGCAATAAACGATTGAGTTTTGAGTACCTCTAAATACTGGAACCTCTACAACCGCAAGAATATTCTAATGAGTAGTTACCAGGATGTTCGACAAGTATGCACTAATCATCTACAAGCACCAGTTAGCTCCTAACTTGTACCAAGCTCTCAGGTATGCAAAGAATGCAATATTCGCTTCTACGGTGTAAGGGCCGACTTTAAATAGCGTCGCGGACGAGTGAAGGATTATGGTATCGTACAGTTCCACGTACGTTGTGTGTGTGAACAGATTTAAAACGCAGTAATTATGTCGATATTACCAGTGACGTGCGTGTCCACATATTTGTACTGTTCGATCATTGGGTTAGTATCGCTGGTTGTTAGTAATGGTTGAAGATTGTTGGTTGTATTGGAATTACTGTATTCTGTGTTATGGTTAAGAGTTTCAATGTACAAGTGTCTTTCTATACATGGAATCCTTTTGTTACCAAATAAAATCCAAGATGGTGTTGAGACAAATCCAAAAACAACTTTATCCACAATTATTTAAAACAAATTCTTGATTCACTTTTATGTAAGTACCTTTACTATACTTGAGATAAGCTGTCATCCTATCATCCTACCATCCTTGCTGGAGATTGATAGCTCAGCTCAAGCACTATTCCCCCAAGAAGAGAATATAACTGCAAATTATTATTATGATAATAAAACAAAAGTTGTTATCTATTTCTAACCGCTGTACGATCTAACTCGATGTGAGGTATTTAGATACTCGTACATCCAATGATAGACAGTCAAATGCTTTATTGAGTAGGTCCAATAATGATTATTAATTACGATGTCATTGTTAACACGTATGCAATCATTTTATTGCTTCTTAACTTCCGTATTTGAATATCACATCCAAACCAAGCAAGATCAAAGAAAAATCGCATTTATGCTCCAAATATAGATTATTACTTTTCATTGTCAGTTCTATAAAGACGTTAATTATGTAATAATTACAGCACTCACGCAATAAGACATGCTTTTAACTTTTTATGTTACCTATTCATTAGTTAAGACTATGTTTGTTCCTGCTTCATCCTATAAATCGTGCTATAATCTCTTAATGATCTTCCCATAGTATGCGACATTCTGGTTATAAGCAAAAACAGCTCAAAGACATAAATAAAGTATGCAAAGTGGCGGGAAGCATCGACCGATGGATTAATCTTACAGAATCTGCGAGTTCCCACGGTCGCCGGTGAGGCTTGGAGGGCGCTGATGACTTTCGATTCGATTGCGAATGTGTTATGTCTAAGTATTTGTCTAGTACAGGTTGGCTGGTTCTGAAAATTAAAGAAAATTCAAGAAAACAACATATATTTTTTGAATATCTGAAGTATTTAAAGGCATTTTTGGCTATTTCAAAAATAAATACTTAATTGAAATAAGAAAGGTCCAAACGATCTAAAAACAAGTTAGAAGTTTATCTTTATGTACGTAGTGTCAACGGTTCGGGTACTTATTATTTGGTAGTTAGTTATAGCACCAACCTGCAACAGACTTTATTTAGGTAACCGAACTACCTACACAAGTAAGATTGTTGCACGTAGATTTTTTTTTTACTTTATTACCTCCACAGCTATGTAGGTCTTTCAACGTCAAAAAGTCAAAGTAAAATCTTTATTTCAGTTAGACTATTTTATGGCACTTTTGAACGTCATTTACAAGAAAAAACAATTAA
This sequence comes from Hoplodrina ambigua, assembly GCA_949774945.1. Classification (NCBI taxonomy): domain Eukaryota; kingdom Metazoa; phylum Arthropoda; class Insecta; order Lepidoptera; family Noctuidae; genus Hoplodrina; species Hoplodrina ambigua. Next base: position 854,137 of record OX458967.1, read on the forward strand.
TCATATTGAACCTAGTTCCCCATTCCAAAAGTTAGTTTCCATTTAATACGATCGCCTCTATAAATGTACAGTAAAATATTCGCTATCGAACAGCGCAAACGCACCCGGTAGCCCACCAATAAGCATACGCACACAAGTGTAAATTGCTTGGTCGACCGACACCGGACAATGGCGTTGGGTGGTCGGGCGCTGGCCGTTTCCAGCTTTGCCCAATTTGAGCGTTTCACCGCCACATATGCGTATATAGATGTGGGAAAGTTTAGGTTTTATATAAATTCGTTTTATAGGGAAATACGGTTGGGACTTGTATGGGAGTTGCGAATAGTAATGAAGGGGTGAAAAACGGTGACGCCAAGTGTCGTGGGAAGTTAGGTTCTGAGTCAAGAACTGTATGTAGGTACTATTTGAGAAGTAAAGGGAAGCCGGAGTTGACTGTACTTTTAAGACTCGTGCTTTCTTATGTGTTCACTTGTTCAGGTTGTCTGCGGTCTTTTACAAAAAAAAAAACAAAAAAAAAAATGATTCAATGTATATCACAGGTTCATAGGATGTCTTAGGTACAATTATTACATAGGTCAGCTATGTTCCGCCATTGAAGCATACAAAAGTCACAAAATAATACGGTACAATCCCTAAATTGACATGCAATACATTTTTACTGTCAGGCAATTTTTAAAAGATAACATAAATAAATGTCAAAAATGTTTACAGGTATATTAAAAAGATTTTATGTCTATACTCCTAAACTAATATAATTACGCTGAAAAAAATTCTTGTTTATTTATACGCGCTAATTTCTGAAACTATCAGTCGGACTAAAAAAATATTTTTGTATGTAATAGCCAGATTGATGAGGAATAGTATATTCTATATAACATCACGCTACGACCGACAGGAGCGAAGCAGTAACCAAAGACGTAACTTAAAGCGAGTGATTTTTTTAAAATCCCTTGGAACTATCTAACTGCTGGAACGTCTTTATAAATTGAGATGACTTTATCGACCAGTTAAAAGTATTAGTCATCAACCGGCTAACTTACAATGTTAACCATAAAACTGGTGCATTGAGTTGTCAAAACTAATTTGATGAAACATTTTAACGATAGTATCGTTAAACTCGCCACACAGGCATATCGTTAATGCCGCTAGTAAACTGGCTGCCAATATTATGGGCAATGCGCAGGGGTATAAAGTTGCTGTTTAAATTCACTATAATGTGGTTTATAGCGATGTGGATGACAGGTCGGCTGGAAGTACCAGTATCATCTTCTCGAGGGATTATTCATGACATAACGCAGAGGTGTAGGCCCACATCATTAGTATCTGCACACATTTCGCCATTTATGTTTAACCCCCATATAATAGGGGGCGAATCTATTGCCATCAGCTGGGCACAAATCCAGACTCCGAGGTTGCTATTGAGAAAATCCTGATGAAAAAAAACCAATAACACTTTGCCCGACCTGGAAATCGAACCCAAGACCTCATGCTTACTAACCAATAGATACTTTTTATGAGCTGTCAAAACGCAATTCTTCCATAGATTTTGTATGGCAGTAGTAAACTGTGATATCACTTTTTACCGACTCAATTGATTGACTATTTATTGATTTCAAAACAATTTTAAATCTAATTTAACTGTATATTCAAAATTAATTGGATTTTTAGTGCTAAAATAAAGTGTTGTTTTTTTTTTAAAAGTTTTGTTATAATTATTGGTTAGTTAATGGTATCAAATATCCAGTAGTACATTAATAGGTATACGTCTATTGGTACAACAAGCCGCTTCCAGTCTTTAGCAGCTTTGTCCGAAAAGATAGTAAAGCCGGTCGCGTCGCCGCGGCGCCTGGTTGCTAGGCAACCGCTGGCGCCACGGAGGCTGGCACGCTGTCTGTACCTACATGCTACCCTCGGCAGATGAACTAGGAACTATAAGAGTTGTGTTAATGAACCTTGCAATGACAAATAAACGCCGTATGATATGCTAAAAAAAATTAGATTCGTATTTTGGTATTTCGGTACAAGCTATAGATAATAGCCTATTGCTTTGGTGAATGAACCGTAAACAAGGTTAGATGCTGACAGCCCAGGGTACCTACAAGGAATACGGACCTCACATGAATGACCAAGAATTAAAAAATATACCTAAGCAGGAACATTTAGGTAAATTTCGTGCAGGAATCAAACTGGCTCGCGAACCTTATCGTTCTGCGACTGGGCCAGAGCAACTAAGCTTTGCTTTGCTCTTTGCAAGAGCGGTTTCATTTGTGTTCGAACCTTTAGAGTCATTTCACGAACAAGTTCTGCGGTGTCATAAAAAAAAAAAAATAAGAAATAGGATTAGAAATTAAGAATAGGAAATTACTTTAGACATATATTTGTAAAATACTTCGCCATAGTAAAAAAAGGTTATTTTTTTATTTTGAGTTTTTAATTTAGTGGAAATTTTTAAGTCATGTGAAGGATTGCTATACGTACTATGTCACGTAATTTATAAGTGTATTTGTAAGTGATTCGATAATTTATGCCGAGAGAAGGGTGAAAAGGCCAGTTGTCTGATTAATAAAATGTTGAGAAAGTTATAAAGTTCATCATCACTGCCATAACAAGTTTTAACCTATGTTTGTCTGAACTTTTGAAGCCTAAGTATAGCTATCATAACTACAATATAAGATTTATATAATAGAAATAAGACTTAGACAAGGTGTTCAATTATTTTAAACATTTTTTAAAAAGTATTTTTGTAGTTTCTTGCCCATTTTTCTCTATACGAAACTACCTTTTGGATTAGGCAACTAAAAATTATATTTCTTTTTTTTTTGTAATAATATAATTTTTTATTTTCAATTGAAATAAATGACTTGACTTTGACAAAGTAACCAATGCAAGGCGTGCATTACTCTACTGACGACTAAAATAGGTGTTCTCACCTCTTACAAAATTTAGCAACAAGTCGATTGGTATACTATTAATTGTAGTATACTCTTAACAAAGCGATAATAAACCGAAGTACTTAAATTACTAAATTAATGGTAACCTATTACCGCTACAGGTACCACTTACTATGACGTCAACTATGATATCATAGCATTATTATTTTATACCAATAGGTATCTACGTAGGTAGGTAATAAGCTCAGTTTGCCATTTTATTCTTAGTAAACGATAAAGCACTTCTTCTGTTACCCTGGGTGTAATTAGTGGCATAATAAGAGGTGTGAGGATAGGTGGCACTCAGCTGCTTAATTTTTTGATCTAGCAATAACGGAGGTAATAAGAAGCTTAACTTAGCCGAAAGTTTCATATTTTTTCAACTTTTTTTTTTGTTCTTAACCATCCTTGGGAATCTTCTGGTTGCGGAGATATTGAAGGTCAAAGTACTCAAAGTTACAACATTCTAACGTTTTTTTTTTAATAAAAATTAGTTTTAAATATAATAACTGAACTTTAAATACTATCACTACTCTTATATTCTTACATGCACCCGAAAGCTAAATGATTTGCTTGCTTTTCTGCACCACCATAAATAAAGATTTTTCACGTGAAAAAAAATTGCGTTTATCAACAACTTTACTGACTAAAACCACCCCGGTGTTCCCTTTTCCGTGAATCCCACATAACATCACGCCTGTAATCCCCGAAGGGTAAGACAGAGGTGTACCCATTAGTACCTACACCCACATTTCAGTTCCCGAAAAATCAATCAATGAATGCCGAAACTGCAAAAGTCTGATCCAGCGAAAAATCACTATAGAAACGGCTCAAAACTAAATTCATAAGCCATAAAAAGCTTCAATCAAGTTCCACTTTCACATGCGATCTTGATGCACGTCACGGTGAGTGCGTTCTACGCGTTGGATGTTATCGTCAGTAATTAGTTCGTCTGGGGGCGAGGGCTGCGGAGCGTGGAGAGGTCGCGACGGTGTGACCGGAGGTGAAGAGTGAATGTAGCAAGCTGGGAGTAGGACTGGTTTAGAGACTCAGAGTTATTGGATTGATCTGTGATTGAAAGGTTTTGGCTTGGCTGTTTTAGGTTCGCGAATTACAACTTGGCAACTTTGATTCAATACCTACTTTTTTTCTTGTAAATGACAGTCAAAAATGCTTTTAATGGAAAAAAATGATGGGACTTTATTTTTGATGATAGCAACATATTCACTTGTGAAGACTACTAAAATAGAACAGTGTTCATAAATTCAGCATTGTCTTTCCTGCACAAAACTATAACCCACACGACAGCCTACCATGGTGAACTTTAAAAGTTGAATTTGCTTAGAATCCAGTTATCTTGAATAGAGATAGAACTAAAGGGTCTTGACAGACACACGGACGGTCAACAAAGTGATTCTATAAGGCCTCCGTTTTTTACTTTTGAGGTACAGAACCCTAAAAAACGTTTCTTTCTTTGCTAAATTAACTCAGCAATGACGCACAATAAATCATTTCAATGAATTCTATTGTATGCAATGAGAATTAATTTGCTAAATAAAATGTTTACTAGGATCTTAAAAGAGGATAACCAGGTTATGGGCCACCGTTGGTCAACCCGATGTTAAATCACCATTTCCAAGGTCACTCACTATCCTATCCAGCGGACCCTCACGTTCAGCGGAAGACGCCTGCACCCGTATAAGTATATGTTTTCAGTGAAAGCTCCCTACCCCCAATTGTTCCATTGTGCGAGCTATCTTTATTGCAAATCTACCCCAAGCCTGTTCAGCAGACCGCGGCGCCGTATCACAAGATACCACCGATCTTTATAATCGTTCTATAATTGCCCTGTTTGTTTATTAACATAATAAAATTGTGAAGGAGCCGAATGCAAAAATTCAGAGCTTATTTTCATTTGAAACTAGCGACCCGCCCCGGCTTCGCACGGGCGTAATGTATAAACTTTTCTCTTAAATCACTGTCTAATAGGTATTCATGGAAATCGAAATCCCTGTGAGGCAACGTTTTTTTATGAATGAAATTGGTACCTTATTCATTTTCGTAGGTAATAGCGGATTTGTTTTAAATATTTCAGCATTGTTCCTGGCTTAAATGAAACTCGCATTTATGACTACTTAGATAGGGAATTTCACCCCCCGAAAGCGATGCATTTTTCAGTTAATACATTTGATTCTCGACTTAAGACAATAGAAGGTGTCGATAAAAACAATACTGTTCTTTTAAACAAATACGCTATTTAAGTGTTCAATACAAATGAGTCAGAATCGGCGGCATCGATCCGACTCCCACGCATTCCCGTCGCATTTTGCAAATTTTTATTTTTTCCCATTTTATATGCATTTCGTTCTTTGATCCAACCTTTGTTGTTAAGACGACGATCTCCAACTTTACTTTTTAAAATGTACAATAATACTTTATACTATGGGTCGTTTATTTATTTGACCGTAACAGTTCTTTTCAATATACATTTTTTTCCGTTTCCTAGAGGTTGATTTGAGATTTTGATGAAGTTGAATTAAAGAAATCTAATGCAACTTATTAAAAAAAAATAACAAAATAGTATCAAGAAGCAACACTTTAACAAGCTTGAACATATTTGGATGTAGTATGGAGAGGTGTATATCTTCCTCTTAAGAGCTCCTGATACATGCATGCAAAAAGTAAAACAGTAAGATTTATTGCTTAATAATAAGACCTAGTTTTGGTTTTAAAGTAACCCTGTTTCCTAATAGAATGCCTGGAATTTGGACATATATTAGGACCTTTCGATAATATAATGTGCAATATATTTCGAACCTATAAAAATAACTTAGGACATCTCACAGCAGCTAATGTAGATTACCTAATTATTTTTTTAAGAATTATTGCTCTTTAGGTATGGCATTAATATCGTGATGGCCTAGCGGTTAAGGCGCCCGCCTCTCATGCATGAGGTTGTGGGTTCGAATCTGGGCAAGTACCAAACTTTTGGAAAAGGCTAGGCAGATGATGCTCTTTAGGTATTGCAAAAATTCTAATAACACTACGACCAGACAGCAACTTAGACTAAAAACCAGCCTTTTAGACTGTAAATAATTGATTGAAACCAGATCTGTGGCAGTCCTCAGATAAATCAATTCTGTGCGCATACCAACCATCGCCATGCGTTGCGCATCTTGGAAGGCATTCTATGAATGTTTGTGAGCTTAGAAGGTGCTAGCTAAACTTAAAGTAAGATGGCTTTGATGCTGACTATAATCGGCCAACTAGTCGGTCAAGCCGATCACGGTATCGGAAATTTCTAAAATTTTTCGAATACTCTGAATTTTTCGTTTTTACTTATGCTCTGGTCAGAGCGGTGTATTTGTGTAAAAAAAACAATACACCACTTATAGATTTCAGATTAGTTTCAGACTAGCATCGACTTGTGTAAGATTAGCATCGAATAAGCTTCTGTAAATAAGCCTTTATTCCATTGCAAATCGAATAGAAACCTATAACCTACACAGTGGGTCGACTAAGCATTTAAATTTTTAATTTGTTAAAAGCAAAAAATCTATTGTCAGTTGTTGCCACCAAAGTTGAGAAGTTCTATATTTTTTTGGGATTCTTTACTTAGCTCGCTAAAGATATGTTTCTGTTACAAAGAAGTATTTTAATTAGTCCCTAGTGTCAGAATGATGTGGGTTTAACTAACAAACTTGAGTATTTTTTGTTACTTGTATTATTTTTATTGTTGGTGATTCATTTGTTATATTGTAAGCGAGTTTCTAATCACTTGGCTTTGCTTTTAAATACCCGTTTGTGCGCAATGAAATACAACTAATTATTCCATTAAAATAATAATATTAAAGCAGTTAGAGGAAGGAAATTCTCCCTTATTTCAAATATGCATAAGCAGTATATTTACTTGGTTTTAGTAAATGTAGCTTTTATACTAGCTAAAGATCTGAATAAAAATTGAAATAAATGATTTGACTTTAATTTTAACTAATAATAACGTTCAATAGTCAAAATTAAGTACCCACTTAATCCAAATTTTATTGCGACTTAGTCGATGGGCCACTAACTAAACAATGTTTGTATGTTGTTACTCAGAGTGCTATAAGGATTGGCCAGAGGGACATTGGCATACTTTAATGAAATAAAAGACAGTATGGTCATTGATTTTACGAAATAACCCCTTATTTTAAACACTTAATAACATCACGTCAAGTTATTTGGGCCGAAATTAAACATCGCACATTAAATCGATACGAAATTCGAGTATCGATAAGTTTACACGATATCGATTTTAACAATTTTAAATGTCGATTCGAATCGCCGCGCGATTATAATCTACAGTAATGATGACCTCCCAAAATTTTAGGATGGTGCACAGCAAAAGTTTTGCTGCAGTATGCTATTTTACGAATTTGGTGTGCAGAAATCGTGTGTGCATATAATGACAGCAGGTTTTACGAAAAGTCAGGAAGTATTAACAAATCGATTATTAAGTCCCCTCATAAACGATTTGACTTGCTGATTTCTGAATCTCGGAAGAAAAATACGATAGCATAGACTTAATAAAACGATAAATAGGGTCAGGGGTTTATAGTGGAAATGTTATCAATGCACTCGACATTCTAAAAAAACTATTTATGATATAGGTATAGTTAACGTGACCATTTATTTTTTGACTTAAAACGGGACATTGGTTTATTAATACGGGACATTGGTTTAGGTTAATTAATAGGTAGTCAATGAAAAAAAACATTTTTTTAAAGTTATTTATTCAAAAAAAGTCAGTTAACTTAAAAGTTACAAATTAAAAAATATACATACCCGAAACGTTTAGTTGAATTTATATTTATCAGAGGAACAAATTTGCTTTAATATAGCTGGTGACGATTTTAAGTAAGAATAAAACTCTTGGCATGTTTTTTTTATATTCATCTTAATTATCAACATCGCCTTTAGAACTGAGATTTGTAACTGGGTTTTCTCAGATGGCCACAATTTGTTCATCATAGAGAATACTCTTTCTACTGGAGCATTTGTAGCAGGCAAACATAAAATATATTCAATTAAAATAGAAAAGTTTTCATGCTGAAGATTGTTGGCTTGAAAGTGTTTGAATACTTCCACCCAACGAGTTTCCGTGGAAACATTTAGATTATTCCATTCAGTTACTTTCTGCGATGTAATGTAGTTACAAATTAACGAAAATTCGTCAAAAACTTCTGCATCTTTATTACAGTCAATATATTCTTTTTCAATTAATACATCCAGAGATTTTTGAACGTCTTCCCATGCGGGGACCTTTTTTAAATCTGCCCAATAAAATATCTCCATTTGTTTGGTAAGAAAACAAGTCCACTGCTCCAGATATTCACGGCTTGTTCCATAAAATTCTGTAGCCGTTCTTTTCACAAACTCTTCATCTACCTCAGTAACATTATCTTTTGATTTCACTATTAATTGACGGACCATAAATGGAAGAAACTGATTGGTCTGTTTCTGAGTCAAATTGTCTTTTAATTGATTAATTTCTTTTGCAGCTTCAATTGCTGATACCGTCTGACCTTCCAGTTTCAATACAGCTTGATGAAAACTTGCCGACTGACCGTGTAAAAAATAAAGCCACAATTCGGATGTGGGATCTTCAAAAAAATTTTTTAGTAACAGGGGACATTTTTCAATGCTCAAAAAGTAGTTTTTTAATGGCTGATACATTTTTAAAACCCTTTCCAAGGCAGGCATAAGAGCAAGCCATCTGGTTTTGCTATAGCCGAGCATTTGTTGATATTCCGTTTCAGTTTCGGCGCAAAACTCCTTTAGAGCTTCAACTCGAATCGTGTAAATATAAAAAAATGAATATATCTTCACAATGATGCTTTCGTAATCTAAGGGTAACCTGTCTGCAGCTGATTTTATTGCATTGTGAATTACATGGGCTCCACATCCAATACCTATCAATGGTTTTTTCAGAGATGATTGTAATTTCGTTAACACATTGTTAGTTCCTCGCCTAGCCGCGCCTCCGAAATTAACGTTGGCATTGTCTCCGCAAAATGCCACGACTTTTGCTGTCAAATTATTATCTGTCAACACTTGGTTTAAATAATTGACAATGATGTCAGAAGTCTCACCTGGTTGGTCTTGGAGATCTAAAATTTTTACTTGCACACCTACGTAAGGTTGAAAAAAGCGTACTAGAATAGGGTATATTTTTTTGTTACCGTGGTTTGAAGCATCGTTTAGTATTGTAATACAATTGGACTTATCAAGATCGTCTTTTAATTCTTTCATCGCTGTAGGTGTCAAAACATTCACTACAATAGCTTCTGATTTCGTACGCGCGCATGTAAATTTGGGTTCAAAACATGATTGAATTAATTTCGACGCACAATCATTAGAACGAAAACTGTGATTTTCTTGTATCGTATGATAAGCCCAGACACCTTCTGCCGCGGCGATATCCAGATCCTTTAAAGTTGGTGTATCCGATTTCTTGAAAAAGGTTAACATCGAAGAACTCGAAGCAGCGGCGCGATCGGCTTTTTTATGTTTTTCAGACTTCAAATGCTGTTCAATATCACTGGCACCACTGTGGGAAACGCTAAATTCTGTACGACACTTTTCACATCTGACATCTGAGGGAGTATTTGTTTGCTTGATAAACGGATATTTTGCTTGTAAGTTAACATTGAACGTACACTTGCGTTTCGGCATTTTAACTTATGGTTTCAAAACAAAAGAAGTTCAAGTTATTTACAGGGTACACGAGCATCAAACAACAACAAAACAAATATCGAGAAGTGGACGAACGAAAAATCTCTCAAACGATTAGTAAACAAAGCGCGAGCGATGACGTCTTCGCCGCTCTCGGCTATCATCGCGTCGACCGACGACGCGGTCTCGCTCTTCTCGCACACCGCTCGCGTCCAGCCAGCTCGACTACTCAAGTTTTCGCGCGGTTTCAGAAAACGGGACAATTTGGCGTCCCAGAGATCATTTCGGGGACACCGGGACACGTAACTATAAAAAGGGACAGTCCCGTTCAAAACGGGACGTCTGGTCACGTTAGGTATAGTTGGTGCTAAGTTATATAATTTATTAGCGTCATTATAATTTATTTTATATAGAAATGACATTTTGTTTTTGTTTCTTTTTTTGTTACAATTATTTTATTAAAAATGTTATGAATAAAATTATCATTATTTTGTAAAGATTAAAAGAATTGTTGACTTCGTTGCTATAAATCGTAACACATTGCTTTTAGTACGCACATTCCCAACATCTATAGCCCGCGGCAGCAGTACCACTGTCCGCTGAATTTATGAAAATAACGTCTGCTATTATAAGTATGCGAGTACATTCCAGCCCTCATCATTCAATGTACAGGTGTATTTGAAGACACGGGAATGCGTAGAGACGAACTTAATGTAACTATCATTTTTTTTAAATTATTGTCAGGTATCAATAACTTTTCTTTGAAAGTCTCCATAAAATTTTGTTTTGTGTACACGAATAGGACTAAATAGAATGTAGGATAGATCGATGCTTTATGTATGCATGTAACAATCAATTAGAGCTTCTATCAATTAGTAAATAGAAATTTAGAAAACCGGTAATTGTAAAAATTTATTCATACACATACACACCCTTGTATTATTTATACAGTCCCTATAATTACATAAGGCCACAAGCAAAGCCATGTGAAAACATTACTTTTGAACTTTACATGTCATTATATTGTCTTTATTGAAATTGAGACGAATAGAATTCATGAAAATGTTTATTTTTTAATTAAATATTATATAAACACAATCCGCGAATACTAACGTGTCAATGTACAGGTGTATTATGACCGTTTGAAACAACGGAATACATGGAGCAGACTAAAAGTAAAAAATATACATTTTTGTTTGTTAAAACGCGCTAATCTCTCGAACTACAAGTAAGGTAGAAAAAAAAACAATGTACGGTTGCCAGATTCATGAGGAATTAGTAAAGTGTCTAATCGTAGCGTGATGATCTCGATTTAGTCATCATACTACGTAATTTAATGTGGGTGAAAAAAATACGCGGGCGAAGTCGCTGGCAGAAGCTAGTATTCCATTAATTCATACAATTGAATAAGTATCATCCGATTTTTATGTGGTCCACTATAGTTTTTTTATTTTGCATGAAAAGCTTACAAATGTCAAAGAATATTTATTGCCTTTGGCGGTAGTCCGATCAAATTAACTGAGACCTTTATTTAACGTACCTACAGGTGTGTGGCGATTGTTTGAGGACAGCGTTGGGCATGGAGACGACTCGTTGCTACTTTTATGTGATAATTTGTAGAAGATGCAGTTTAGTTTTAAATCATTAATTCTTTATCTTTACTTGGATGCAAGTATCCTAGAGTAAGACTAGCTTATTGAATTACTACTTCTTGCATTTTTTTTTTATGTGCCCTTTATATCAGAAAAAGAAACAATTTGTTTTTTTTTTATCTAAATCATTCATCAATCATGAAAGTCATTCTTTTAAAATATTAAATAAAAAAAAATACTATTCAATTTTAATTGTCGAACTCAATTGCAATGGTATAACCACGATTAAAACAATCTATATTTAAAAAAATATCAAACAAACGTAAAAAAATCTTTAGTCCCAAGTAGTCTCCATATCATTCGTGTGGTGGTATCTAATTAAGTCGGCGGGCGAGTGCGACACGCGACCGACCGCAGATGCGCCGCCGCTGCCCGCCTGTAGACGCCCTTACGGTGTTTATTTTTTAATTAAACGCCAGTCTGGAACGACAGACGATTTTTTTAAGACGATATTTCTATATGTGGGGTTGTAAGTGGTATTAACTTTATTACAACTTAACGTTCTCGTTACATAATGAGTCTAATGAGGCAGGAAGATCGCACACCATTTCTTGCTTTTCAGGTTTATAGTGAACTAGGTTTTCCTGTGACTTTTTTCGCCTAAATGTCGGTGATTGCAGCCGCAGACGATGTCGCGAATAAAAAGTAGCATTAATCCTTTCTTGGAGTTCAAACTTAGGTACAGTACGATTCAAACTTAATGGCGGCTCGGGACATCGTACGTTCCGATGCGCAGAACACAATAATAGGTAATTAAATAGAGACTAAACTATTATTGACTTGACTCTACCTGCGCAGACTGTACTCGCAGCTAACTTCAGAGCCGCCATTAGGTTTGAATCGTACTGTACTCCATACCAAATTTCATTAAAATTGATTCAGTTGTTCAGGCGTGAATGCGTAACAGACAGACAGAGTTTCTTTTGTATTTATAATATACGTTTACTTACAGCTTGTTTTTGTTTTTATTATAATAATATTAATTATAGTAAACTGTGGAAAATGTTGTGGGTAGTATATTCATTAAGTTTTTATTTTAATTGTTTATGCTTAATGTACTACTGTTTTCCCAAATGTAATAAATAAATATTAACTGTATGGATTAAAAATAATTGTCTCGACCTTAGTTTAGGCTGCACGGTATATTATACAAGCTTTTAAGACCAAAATATTGAAAAATAATTAAATTTGATACGTGAGCGCATAAGTCTAAAGAGTCGATTGAGAACATTAAAAATAAGCCTTGCAGCTTATGTAGATCATTTGTAGTACCTACGTAGATTATCTACATTGGCTCTTAATACTGTACGACCTAAAAGCTATAAAAGATAATTGTAGCCAATTTCACCCATACAAGCACCACTTTGTTTAAGCATAAGGCTTTATATTGTATGTTGCTTACAATGTTCAGACGCCGTAACATGAACCAATAACGAACAGTTAGTTATTGGAATGGGAAAATTATAAGTTCAACTTGTCCAACTACTGTAATACCCTGATATGGCTAACAAATGTAGTGAAAATAGACGTCACTAAGTCACGTGGTAAAGGTGAGAGCACTGCCCTTACTATTGGTAGCTAACTCGATGACAAGCGTTTTATGATTTGGCGAAGTGAAAGAAAAATGAGTGCACCATTTAAGTAGTATCTTTCTTTAGATCATAAAATAAGTAAGATAATAGGTTTTATTTGGAACAAGCATTTGCTTGCGACTTTGTTCACTTGGATGTCAAGTATACCAAAAAACATATTATTATCCTATTGCACTCGGCAATAGTCTAACTTCCTATCAGTGAAAGAATTTTTGTACCTAATCAAACTATGTACCTAGTACTTCCACAGATTACCTCTTAAAAACAAACGATCAATCTTATATCCTTATAAATTTGTACGAATTAGGTATTTTTTGTAACTTTTGACGTAGTTTATTAGAAGGTTGTTTTAGGGGATGGCAGTAGAGCTTTTGATATTAAACGCATTAAATACTTTTTAATTAATCTGATTGCGATACAATTATGCATGTTTATTTGCACATTGCATAAATTGCTTACCATCAATAAATTATTGCAATCAAAATATGTACCTACCTATTTGGTAGCGAAAATTATTATTATTATTTTTTTGTAACGTTGTCAGTGTAAACAATTGTTAATGTGTCAGTATAGATAAATAAATTTCCAATACATCATCCATGACACGACTCAGTTCACGAGATGCAATCGACTTGAATGTTCCCATAGTAGCGCTAACACCCGTAGCATGCGAGTTATATTTACTCCGGGGCGCGAGAGAAATAAACCACGCGCGACCTACCGAATGGATACTTTGGCGGCCGCCGTCCGTGTGCTGCTTACTGCTACTGGTGATACTAATCATTTTGTTTCTATGCTGGATTATCTAGGACCACCTTCTGAATCATCCAGTGATGCTCCTCTAAATTAAATAGGTATAATAATTACTGCAGAGGTATTGCGTTTTTGTCTATGAATTTAGATGAAGTAAACTTAAGGTAAAAGGAAGGTTAGGTAAGATAAGGATACTGACTTTTAGAAACAATTGCGATCTATTCTCAGTCTCAATTTTACATACGTTTAAAATAAATGTTGACATTGATCGTCTCGATTTTAAATGTTTTGTATGTGAAGAATTCGCCTTCTGTCAATTATCATTGTCTGTCATCATCTGTCATAAAATCTATCCCAGAGGTGAGAACTCAGCTTAAGCTCATTTCTCGTAAATTCAAAGAGATAGATTTTCACACAACAGACCGCCTGAAATTCGACTATGTGGAGTAAGCGAGTATAGACAAAATATTCGCTTCTTATCTACATAAATGCTTAATTCTGGTGGTGGGTCTATGCATATTGATATCAAAAACTGCTGAGCCAATGTTAGTGTAAACACTCAAAATATTTCATCAGCTTTAACCTATTTTATATAACGATACTATAGTCTTTGATTATTTAGGTTCTTTAAACTTTATGATGTCAACAAGAACATTACATGGGCAATTAAATGTGCTAATTGTATAGAAATAAATTTGTAGAAAAAATTCCATGTTACGTTTTAAATTTTATTAGACGTTTATTATCAATTTTATAAGACATTAATTATATTATTAATTTTATAAGACAGAGCGATGCATTCAGCAAAACTAGCTCTCGTAAAAATATGCTTCCGAAATAATTATATTATGTAGGTGCTACACAAAGTACTAACAACTTTTAAGTATTTCAAATTTTAAGCACGCTTCTTAAAATATTACTGTGGTTAACTCTAAAAGGTAAAACGGAACTTTCAATAGTTTTTTTTTCCATCTCTCAATTTTTCGAGATTTTATTTAATAGTTATTTTTAATTATTTAGTTTTTCTTAATAGTTCTGGTTTTCCCCGCAACATTCCTTGTCGCCTCGCAAGTTCACGATTATCTTCATTGTATGCCTTACTGGAATTTAATTCAAACATATGACTTGTTCCCACAATAACAGCAGTACCTACAGCAACAGTTACGTAGCTCTTAAATCAAGTGAGGAGCGGTGGTCATCAGCAATTTGGTTATCAGTAGAGGGCCGATAAATAAATATTTATGTGGCAACATTATGCGGGCGAAATTATGACAATTTAAACAATTATACGGTTAACGAGAAACGAACGTCACTGAGGGTGGGCTGCCGAGACGTAGGGGTATGGAGGGGACTCTACTTACTTTTTATTTAAAGTCTTTTTTTAGACACTAGAATTGTATCGTGGATACGTTTACAAATATAATATACCTAAACTCACATACACATAAATAGCATAAGTAAACAGTAGGAATACCTATTTTATTATACAATTTTTAAGTTGTCTCCAATATTTGTATTCGATTACCATCTTATCCAGGGTTCTAATCCAAGTGTTGTGATTATATTGATTTACTTAATAAAAAAAACAACGTTCAATATTTTGAAGTCCATACTTTAAAGTAAAGTAGGTACCTAGATATCTGAATTATTATTAGCGTAGGTATAAATTAGAGTAATTTATACAAAAACTTATATTAAATAAAATCTATTAAATTACTCCAACTATTTCGAAGATATTTCTTAATTAACTCGCAGATACAGACATTAATTTTGATATTTTAATTAAAAAATATACATTCTTATGGTTTAGGTTAAATACCAAGAATGTCAAGGTTTTAATTGTTGTGCTAAAATGTGTGGGATTTGAAAATTATAATTATAATTTCTCAGTTTTTCTAGAGGAGTCTACGATCCTGCATAATAATGTATGCTTATAAAATAATAATAACAACAGTAACGGTAATATTTTATAATGGGACATTGAAATTTGTAATTTCTTGAATATTATTTTTATTTTTTTATACCGGGCCGTTTCCCCCGAGTTTAGTTACGTTTTTGGTCAATGCAATGCTCCTGTAGGTCGTAGCGTGATATTATATAGCCTATGTTATTTGCTAATAACGTAACTTACCATAGGTGAAAGAATTTTTTAAATTGGTTAAGCTATTTTTGAGTTTATCCGATATAAAAAAAAAAACAAATCTCTTTCCTTTATAATATTAGTTTAGATTTAGTACGCTCAATATAAGGCGGTTTATCTTTATCTATTCCACTTGTAATTTATGTATTTACATTGCATGTAAATAATCAACTCCATTTGATAAAATGATCACGAAAATATTAAATGAAAAGATGACAAACAGGCAGACAGGTAGACGTCATCAACCTTATTATTTCATCAGGTAGAGCAACATTTCATTCATATTCGCCCACCAAATGTTAGCGTTTTGCGCGGGCACCAACATTATAATTTATTTTGTCATTTTTGCATTAAGATGACTTACTACCGCGGGCAGGCTGTAATGAAGACATCACGAAATTCGACCATCTGGACCATTTTACGCAAACTTGTACCTTTTTTTGAAGTTGGTTGAGTGAAACCGATAATGTATCGTTTTTGTACGAGGATAGAGTTCTTTCTTGCACTTGTTAGTGTATAGAAGGAGGGAAGAATGTAAAAATAACAATTATTTTTTTGCATCTTGTATGTAGCAAGTACCTACCTAAGTACACGTGATCTTAAGTAGTCTAGTAGAATGAAAACGAATTTAGTAATTTCAATTAATACTGTTAAGTAATATTGATTATTTGTTTAAACGCGCTAATCCTTGAAACAGTAGGTTTGGAAAAAAACATAGGCTATAACACAACACGCCATGATCCATGGAAGCGGAGTTATAACCAAAGAACTTAACAGGGGTGTAAAAACCGCGGGCGCAGTCGCGAGCAGAAGCTAGTGTTCAATAAATAATCTTACACACGTATGTAAAACTAAAGATGTGTACATTATATACATTATAATGATCTAAAAATCGAAGAAATAAAAATTTCGATCTAGAAAAATAAATTGCACCGACTTTAATACTTGCACTAAAAACATTAATAAATTATATATCAATTTAAATTATTATTAAATAAAACACAAAAGAAAACCGTTTTGCCAAACTATTGTTTTTCGCATTCCCACACACAACAGTAATTACAAACACGTGTTGTCAAACAATACCTGCTTATAACACCTTTATTTTGTTGTTTCATAAAACATTTCTTTAAAACAATATTGGGACTTTTGTTTAAAAGGCAAAATTCTCACCTGTTTGTAATTAGTATAGCTTAAGGTAAAACGATTTGTAAAGTGCAACGGTGCAACACGTGTTTCGGATTTGGCAGGGCTTTTTTTCTTCTAATTTTGTTGGAAAGAGATGGAAACACTCTCCGTCTTTTTCTGGGATTGCTTTCACTTATCTGTTAACTTAAGGCTATTGGTAAATATATTATAAAGATCATTTAGCAGGAAGGTGTGAATAAAAGTTTTATAACTACCTCACAATCTGATGGCAGTAGCTACACAGGTCGTTCAATTTTCTAATTTTCTTGGGATGCAACAAACTTTGCTGTGCCGAGATATTTCTTGGTCATTTCTTGGTAGTAGATTCTTTGATTTCAGAAGTTACAGTTGCTCAAAATAAAATAAACGTAAGTAAAGGCGGTTTCCACTTAAAATAAAAAAGCCGTAACAGGCCTTTCTTCTCTTCTTTCTCTGAATAGAGAATTCTTTCTCTAACTAGGAATTTCTCATGTGTTTACAAACAAATAAACCCACATACATAAACAACCAGACCTGGCACTACCTGTAGGCTATGAAAATATTTGTTCTATACGAGAATCAAACCCGCGACACGCAGCGCAGCAACAAATCGCTCAGCAACCAAACCAACCATGTCGTCTGGGCAGGTACCTAAAGTTTCAACCCGAATATTGGCGCTTGAATAAATAGGTAAATTACTGATGATAAGCAAAACAAAAATCTACTAGGCTGTAAATAAGAAACAGAATATCTTTTATTTTTCCAGCTTCCCATGGAAGCTATTAGCCAATATTAGCAGTAATTCATCTACAAACGAAGGCCGCCCTCACACCGCAACGCACGTGCTTCGCTCAATGGTATACGACAAAAGGTAAGTTCCGGCCACCAGGGCCACCCTTTTTTGTGTACGGTGTAAAAAATAATATAAGTCCACTTGGAAAGATGGGTTCTGCAACTTTTTGTATAAATAAATGTAGATTAATCTTGTGGTAAATTCTCGCTGTGTAGTGATGAATTTTAACACCAAAATTCTCACCTAACGTCAATCTGTAGATACTGAAAAGCCGCTGTTCTTATCTAAACAAATTATTTCTGTTTTCTATGTGAATAATTTCTCATTGAAACGCGTGCTAGCTCACTGTTCAAACGAAGAAAACAAAATATTTCTTAATTTACAAAAATAATTAATCGTAAGTAGTTTTCCTAGTTGTATGTGCCTGATGTGGTCGTATATAACTGAAGGAGAACAAATAACACAAACAAATTGTGCTGAATGTGCTGTATATCCTTTATTGGAGATCCTAAATAAATAAATAATACTTTTTTCTAAGTACACTTATTGTTAATTACTTTGAATAACGTTCAAAAGTTAAATACAAAACATAAAACTCTACTGTGGATTTTGATGACCACCTACGGATCTCCAAAAGTATTGGTCATTCATAACCATTATGAATGAGACCATCTACCTGAGACTACGATTGGGACATAGTGTTCACACTATTTACTTTTTTTTACCGGATGTGAGGCAATTGGTCTCAAACCGTTAGGTCTCAATCATTCATTCATTCATCCTGTGGGAAACGAGGATTCTGATTCCAGGTATTTATGGCTGTGATTGGGTAGATATTTGAGTGTGAGTCAGAGTTTTTATCAGGTGTGTTTGGGTCATACATATTAGACTTGTATGATATCTTTATTCAATTATAAATCGGAAGAATGTCATGATTGATTAGAATGCCATGCCATGATTAGAATGCCATGACTACAACTCGCTGGACAGTGTAATGAATGGCTATCTTTTTTTTTTAGTAAAAGCAAAACATTTTACACCTCATAAAAAAACTTAACTTTTTTCTCAATTCAGCTCTTATCAATTCAAGACTCGAAGGACCAATAACATTAGATAAATGGAATATTTAATGTCAAAGAAAAGTTACCACTTATGGATATATTTCTTATGTGAATAGGTGTGAACTAAGTTAGGTTTAAAAAAAAGTCTCATCTCATCAGTTTTAAAATATAACTGTAAAAAATAAAAACCTTTTTTACTAACTACTAATTAACTAGCCTTCAAATATGTTTTAAAGTAAGGCAAGTAGAGCACGTAGAAATATTTTTCCAGTTCTTTTACAGTTTTTAACTAAATTTATAGTATTAAAATGCAATTAAACTGAACCAGTTGACTAACAATTAAATATGAATCATGTGGAACATTAATATTTGGAACGATTGCTACAAGGTCGCGGGTCTACGCTTGAGGTCAAAGCTACGGTGCGTCTACGCGCTACAGCGTCTCCGTAGACGCTGCTACGAAGCGAAAGTCGTTAGTTGAAAATCTCTGCTACAGTAGGTAACAACTTGCAACTAGACAACAGCTCGTACTACAAAGTGCTATGTAAATTTTCACACAAAAGAAAATTGTTGCAGTATCTAAGCAGCCTTCTCGCTATACACTGTGCATAAACTTCATTAATAACATATAGATTGAATAAATACAATGGTTAAATTTTTCACAAAAAAATTGCTTAAAAAACTAAATAAAGTATTTTCAAAGTTCAAACTTTCACTCAACTTGAATCAATTGCACCCCAATCAAACAATCGACATGGTACACACTAATTACATATAACAAGCGCAAATTAATCATCAGACGAGATAAATTAGCGACGCGTGCTCGCTCGGTACCGCGACTATTTCGGTGTGGGCGGGGAATGATTCAGTTGGGGCCAGTCGCGCGCCGACCGCTCACGGGAGAACATAGGCGCACCGCGAACGAGCAGGGAGTCACCGAGCGCTGTTGCGATGGCGCGATGAAGACAGAAAGGCGCGCGGCGTTGTGGGCTCTGCTGTCCCTGTGCTGTGCCGCCGTGGCCGCGCCGCGCCGCCTCTACTGCGACCGCGCCGACGTCGCGTGGCGAGCCTACCGCGCGCCGGCCGCCTTCGAGGCGCGCGTCCAGTCGCTCGCCAAAGACGCCGCCACCGTCCAGATCAAGCGCGTGTTCCGCCACCAGGGACACTGGCCCCACGAGAACGCCGTCATCCGGCTGAAGCTGCCGCCCGAGCACCTCGACTGCTCCGGACGTTTCGAAGTGCCTCTGAAAAATAGACGGAACTATATCGTGTTCGCCGAGAGGCGCGGCCACTCCGCCGTCGCCCTCGGCCCGCCTATCAAGAGGACCAGCAAGTTGGTTAAGAGGATTCGTGCTGTCTACAAGCCGGGTTACAGTGAGTGAACAGTGTTTTATTAGGACGTGGTGTGATGCGAGCCGCGCGGTCGCATGGAACTTGAAGACACGTACCTAAGGTATCAAAAAATTACAATTCTTAAATCAAATTTGAACAAACGTTCTGTCAAATTCCATGTGATCATGCATGCTATAATAAGTCGTATCCATTCGCGAATATATCATTAGCCGCACATAGAACTATATACAAATAATACTGGCAGCAAATATGCGATGACAGCAGGTGTATCGTAGGAACAAGTACCCATTATGAGTCCATTTTAGGCTGAGCAGTGAATAGTGGTCGGCAAACGTGGTCGGCTGCAACATACTAAGCGCATGCCACTTACTCGTACAAAGCCGGACCTCATTTATGCACCCTTCATAAACGGTCAGGTGGATAGGAAACAGATAACACAAGCTAAAATTAAACGTAACTTACAACACTTTGAATAAAACTACGAAAATATAATGAAACAAAATCTTCTCCAGTTCCATAAAGTTGCTTTTCTTGTCAAATCCTTGACACATTTTGTTTATGAAAAACAAGAAAAAATGAGATGAGTTTCAAAAATATTACGAAATAAGATTGCAATTAATTTTTAAAAGTAGAACACTAAAACAAAGAAACAACGTAGGTAGATAGGCCGATAAAAATATAGGAAAAGCACTTGCAAGAGTCTTTATAGACACGAATACTAAAAAATCATTACAATTGAATCATTTCGGTTCTTAGGACCAATTTAAATTGCACTCTGTTGCTATGATAAGCTACTCATTTTTCTTTCAAACGAAGAGTCTCTTTTCCGCCCGTATGTTCGCTTCACCAGATGCGGCAATATATCAATCGCATTAAATATTGTCACCTCATTAACTAAATGAGTTTCAATAATTGGAAATGATGAGCTGACCTGAAACAGTTTCTACAAATAACACGATTATGATGCACTACTCAGAACCACGTGGAATTAAACGATGCAAATTTTTGGCCGTGTTCACACATGATAATCTTTATTATTGTTAACTTATCTAACATGTAATTAAGTCATCACTCAAAAAAGCCTTGATGTAATGCAATTGGAATAATGAAAAAGAAAAGAAAACAGTTAAAAAAGATAAAAATAACTTAAGATTCTAATTTTAATAAAGTCACATGTGTTTCTGCATTAACCTTACATAACAAACAGTAATTCAAAATATAAGAATGTCCTGCAATTATTAGAAATAGCTAAAATTAAGTATAGTATAGTTTATTTAGTATTTTTTTTTCTATGATGCATTTTTGATAACTATTCTGTCGACTCTGCAAAACGTAGAGGAGCGTAAAGATATAAATCCAATAATGATAAACTGATGATCCGTTGCGCGTACGACTCAATGGGTGACGTCATTGCACGCTCTAGTTCGGACTTGTCGCTGCCAGTTGCGATCTCTTACGTGAAGTTTTGGCTACTGGTTTATTGTCAAAACTATTGATTTACGCGTCGTTTCGGTGATGCTGTAGGTAATATTCTGGAGAACTACGCAACTAAGGACTTTGAAGCTTTTACTGCATCTGTAGAAATAATTCCATCGAGTACTCATCATGATTATAATCAAAATTTTCTTATCTAACACGTCTTGGGAATGAACTAATTTGTATGTCTCACCTACTAAAAGAAAAGAAATTGAATATTTTCACCTTTAAGAACCAATCAGTGATCGCAATCACATTATTTATTTTGTTAATCGTTACGATATTCTCCAGAAAGCATTTCATTTCTTTTTCGTATTCATTATGTCTATGTTCCACTAGAGTAAGATTCGTACTATTTGCTCTGTAAATTCTCCTAATTCATGTATCATCCTCTTAAATGATTAATCATAATTCAATATAATTTGAATCCCACGCCTTCACAATAAACTTCGTGTACCTCATAGCTTGAGAATTTGCACCTGTCATGTCAGGCATGAAATACGGCTATTAAAGCTTTTTGTCTTAGGGTATTGACACAATACTGTTTTATATTCACGACAATTTAATTTTCTGCTTGTGTTATGTCAAGTCTAGATAAAACCCAAAACTCACTCACTCTAATCTGGATTGTTATACGAATCAAAGTACCAGCACAGAATTTGGTGTGTGAGTGTAATGATTTGTACTAATCACTTCACACATACTTAGCTGTTCACATAGACTAACAATATTTGCTGGTCCTTTTACCCACCCTAACAAAACTATTTTTATTAATCCTGCCTCTATCGGTTTGGACTGAAAGCCAGTCCACATTATAACTACGCAATTAAGATTATCATAAAAATCTTCACCATTACTCTTACACATAAAACGTGGCTACTGTTTACTTCGTCGGCACGATGTTTAGCCAAAATGTTTACCTTTCGAGATCCTTCGTTTTTTCCTTTGTTAATGTCGGGACTTGGGTGCGATTGTAAATCTTTACAGCAAGTGTTGTGTGTCTACTTGTCTCAATGGCGTCTGGTTTGCATGGATCTTTCATAGTAGTAGTCCCACAAGTCCAAACAAGGAAGAGAGTATGATATTGCTGGAAGAGTTTTTTTTGCCTTCTGAATAATAATAATACTAGCTATTATTACCCCACTGCTGGGCTAAGGGCTATTTTGATACGGAACGGCACGAGCATTGATCACCACGCTTGCGCAAGGTGGATTGGCGATTTCAAACTTATATTAATTAGAAGTCCAGGTTTCCTCACGATGTTTTCCTTTATTGATGTCAGTGATGTCCAATGTAAACTTAGGAAGCACCATGTGGAATGGAAAAATTCACATTGGGTCATACCCAGTTGCGAACCTACAGCCTCATGCATGAGAGGTGCCTTACATAGACAATGAGTGATAAAAAATTTAATCAAAATTTCTACGACAATTGAACGCTAAAACTCCTAGCTGTAAGTCCTATGGCTGTTAACACGCCGTTCCGCCCTGCCACACCTCCATTACGGCGTCGCACTCCGCTGGGTTTACTGTCCTATTATATATTAACATACGTAACATTATTATATTTTACGATGCCCGCTATCTTTATAAGACTGTACTCGTTAGTATCATCATGGGGTTATTGAGCAGTCGTTTCTGTTGACGGCATGTATCAAGTAATTTCTCCTCGGATTGCTTCATCTATTTTTGGAATAACATATAGAATGCTAACTGTTGGTAATCATGATCAAGTTCTTAGGTTTCTTTATCAGTCTTATTGACAGCAAGCTGATGTAGGTAAAACTTCACTAAAAGGCAAATGATCAGCAGTTTAGATGTTAACTGCGTCTGCGCAGATGCATATGTATCGAGAGAGTGAATCACTTTATAGATTACTAGGTACAATGGCTCAGATAATTGATATGAAAGATTAAAAATTAAAAAAATGTATCTCATTGTCAGATGATTTTATTATTTTTCACTTACGCACTTAAGATTTATTACATGAATTATTATGTAAATAAGCATAAATGTATAGTGAAAACTGACAAAATTGCTCTATACGTTTAATTTTGACCATTACGGAGATTGAAGTAAAAACTATGTTTTGAGTAATTAATTTTAATTTGTTGCTTTGTTTGCAAAGATTTAATCGCGTTTAGACGACGTCATTGCGAGAAATACTTATACTATTTAAGTAATGTAATGATTTAAATGTCTATTCATAAATGTAACTGTTTTATTTGAAATGATTTTAGGAGATTTAAGGCGAGTAGTTGGTGACTTAAGTTGTGTCGCCGTAATTTGAAACTCAAAAATAGTTTCACAGAGTTTCATTCGTAATTAAATGCTAAATAATACTCTTTTATATTTTTAAATACATTTAAAAATTACAAACTGACGATATTATGATAATTGGATCATAATTCAAAAAGTTATACTTCATATAGCAATGTCCTTATGGGGTATTACACCTGTTTACCCTTCTAACTAAGCTAAATATGCCTCCTAGTCCAAGGAGTAGGTTCACCATATTTATATATAATAATTGTTAGGACGACAATTTTTTAAATATTGAAAATACTAGATTGTGCCCGTGACTTTGTTAGCGTGAATGACGGTTATCATGAGGTTTATATTTTATTCGCGGACCCCTTATTATTTTTTCTAAAATAAACCCAGACAGACAGAATTTAAGAAAAAAATCGTGTGAATATCGTGTTAACATGTATATTTATTTTGTAAAAAATGTTATTTTGATGTTACAAACAGACACTTTAATAATTTATTTCCTTGTATCAGATGTTAGGTTAGGTTAGAAAATAATTATCATTTTTTTTTCATTCAAATTCTAGATTTGATCTTGGTACGTAGGTAATTAGATTCATCATCAAGAAAATATTCGTCATAAAAAGCTACTCGTTATAAAGTTATTGGGCATACAAATCAGTTTATTCCAGTACAGAGAAACTATATATAAGTTTTTAATGTGTCTAACACAAAAATAGCTTCAATAAAAACTTTTATGAAAATGATTACTGTGCTGAACTAAAAATGTTTCATTAGCTTTAAAATGAAAGGTGGATTCTATTTCTAATGTTGGCTGTGCTAATTAAATTCTAGCTTTATCTGCACAATCATAGTTGGTCTAACTAATTTCCATGTGCAATTTCTGCAAAAATAATAATTATGACGGGGGAAACTAAACTTGTATAAAAAAAAATCTTTAATTCTTCAGTTAAATCTTTCTTAAAAATTTCTTCCACTAAATTATAGTTGTTTGTGTATGTAAGTTTATATCTTTAAAGGCACATCGATACAGAAGAAATTCTTAGGAAGGCAACGTTTATTTTTAAAGAGAGAGAAAAGTTATCTTTTCAAAAATTCCAATAAAAACTGCAATCACTAAAGCAACAATAGCGTGGCAGCAATATCGCGATCCATGGGGCCCGCGACACGATGGTCGGAGTTCGACAATGGTGTCCATCGATCTATGGGCTCGGTGGCCTCGCAATTAACGCGTATATCCGCACCCGCCCTCCTGGTGTAGGGTTGCCATGGATTATGGGTTGATTTGATGTACACCTTGTCATGAACTTAAAATATGAACGTTAAATATTTTTTAAATAAATCAAAATTTGTGTAAGTTTGTTTCTAGGCGGTATATTAAAAGTCTTCTAAGTCAAAAGGTCATTTAAGCATCTTATAAAATTTATTTTTGAAAAATGAAGGAAATGAAAGCATTGGTGTATTTCTTTGTTATGTGATAAGAATCTTAGTAGTAAATAATAAGAAAAAGTAGAATGGAAAAAAAAGATAATTTGAAAAAAAAATGAGATAAAGCTTGTGGTAATAATTTAAAAAAGAGCCTGACATTTTTCATAGTGGGATAAATCCATAAGTGAAAATTAACCAAAAATAACTCGCCTATCTTTAACTTAATGCAAAAAAGGCGAATACTGTTTATTTTTCGGAACTTATCCCACCGAACTCTTAAAGTTAGTGACCCTACTGTCCGGTTACATTAATTGTGTGTCATTGGTAGCTAAACCCGCGTAATGAACAGCTGTAATGAAAATGCATCAGATACGATAAGGTCGAAGAGACCACTTCTAAATATAATGTAATCGTAACGACCGCGTCGTGTAATCGTAAAGTCGGTATTGAAAAGGTCGGTTGTCTTATGCGCGGGCTCCTGCACTTTAATAGAGAAGTGAGAGAATATATTTGATAACTATTTTACTAAATCGATGTAATTAACTTTTGTTTTCTATGAATATTATTCCGGAAATTAAGTAATATTGAATACGAACTTGTGTGCCAAAGATCTATATGAATAAATAAAATTAAAGTATCTGTTTGTTACGTCGAAATAACAGCTTTTTACATAATAAGTATGAATGTTTACACGATATTACAAGATATTTTCATTTTGTCTGTCTCTCCGTCTGTTAGTTCTGGCTAATCTCCGAAAGGGCTGGAACGATTTTGACAAGAGATAGCTGATATTCCGCCTCCTATACATGGGACTTAAACATAACTGGCTTAATGTGGGTGTGTGTACTAATGGGCACAACTCTGCCTAACTCTTCAGGAATTACAGGTGTGAATGATCCATGATAGCCGAAATATACACGAACGAATTCGCCTGCATAAGCTAGTTGCAAAATCAACCTAAGTCGAGCGCTTCAAATAGGAACGATAATAAATAATAATAAATCTTGATACTTGGACGTCATAAGTTTAAATTTTGACATTAATTTTTCAATTTCTTTTATGTGGCGTTCTTAAAATAACAATGCTCTATAATATTTAATTGACGGCTCTCTGTTGCGGCTATAGCATTTTAAATTAATGAAATTACTTGTATGTATATAATTGTTCAAGTATTTTCATTAGTTTTAACCAGCCCAACTAATGTTGAAGGAATATTAAATTGTTTAGGGCGCCTTTACAAAGGTGTGTTGGTAATAACAAGTCAGTTTTAGCGTCCATAACGAATAGTGCGGGGTTGTCGGCCCTAAGATTTAGCATAGTCGAAATCAATTTGTCTCAGCCGACTGTTACGACTTGGTCAAACAGGTAATGTACGTCTAAGTACCTATACAGGCTGACTTTTAATTTAATGGCCATCTTTCAGGAAGTGAAAAGACCCGTGAATACGAACAACAAAAATTATGAAAAATAAATCAGCCGTTTCTTACAGAAATGCACTACAATATGATCAAAAATGTATGGATTAGCTGATTGTTTTGGAACGAAGTTCCTTAATGCAGCTTGGGGTAGGAATCAACTGCTAGAAATCGTCACGTAAAGAACAAGCGTTACGACCCCTCCAGGCGACCCTCTCTTTTTCTTTTTTTTTGACTTTCTATTATAGAAGGGTGTATATTAGTAAAAGTTATATAATTAAGTAGTTGCTTTAACCTCTAAAAAATGTCTGGTAAATTAAAAGGTGGCCCGTGTTTTACTTTTTGTGCTAGTACGTAGTCACATGCTTTCACATAACATTATGTGCTTACCTTCATTTATAACATCTACAATACCTGGATCACCTCCACGACATACGTTCATCGCCAAAAAATCTTGCGAGCTTCAAATCTCAACAAACACTCATACAATATGCACCCTCGTATTCCTCAACAGGTGTCCTACACCACTGTTATTTTTAAAATGCAATCACGTTTCATATACACACAAGATGAAAAGAACAGAGCATGTTTTCTTTCGTTTTACTATCAAACCGTGGGGCGACCAGACCAATATATCCAAATTGTGGAATTTTTATATGTCACATAACGTCGTCTAGGTATTTCGTCGGTTCCAATTAGACGGCGCGACGTCTGTGCGGTTCCGACGCTTACGTTTTGTTTTTTCCGTAACTTCTTTTATTTATTAAAAGCTTTTATTTAACTTCACCCGTATGTATGTAACTTTGTATGTATGTCCTGGAATTTTGCAATCAATATTATGTCACAGTTTTAGTGTCGCGAATACGGTAACTGTTGGAATGAAGTTCCTTATCGCTCGTTACACTCTAGACCAGGGGTTTTCTAACTATTTACCAATGACTCTCTTCCTTTCGACAAATAAATAATATCCGCAGCCCCCTGCCAAGATAATATTATAATTTGCGATTACTCTCAAAAATTGCACAGATAGAAAAAAAAACATTAACGTTTTAATGCGAAAATGTTTAAATATCTAACTTTTAATTTTAAACTTAAGTGTATGAAATGCTGTAGGCACGCCATAAACGTTCATCTTCTTTAAATAAGGTCCTAACTGCACTGATGATCCACGCCCCCCTTTACTGGTGATGTAATCACATGGAACAGATTAACTTAAAAGCAGATCAACAACATACAACTACTAAATCACCTGGTCATCTTGAATACAAATAAATTACATTGTGTTACCAGCCTGACCCCAACAACGCAGCCAAAGACGTGAGTAGGTCACGAGTTTTCTTACATACCCTCGATGCTTGGTAAACAAACTGGACATTCGACAATTGTCCTGGGAGACGTTTTTTCGTCCAATTTACCCATTAACTCCAATTGACAGGTTCAACAGTGCTATTTATTATCTATGTCTCTATTCTGTCTACAAAAAAGTTTGATAACGATCTGACTCTAGTCTTGCGTAATTGTTGGAAGGCTAATGGCCAATAGTAGCTAGATAGTGTGTGCTAATCATTGCTTATTACATGAAAGGTGTAAGGTTAGGTCTTGGGCTCTTTGTCCTTCCATAATTTATTTTATATTATAAGGAGCGTAGTGTCGTTGTTAGTAGGTAATTGAAACAATTATACGATCAATAACTCAGCTCTAAGGTATCGTTAAACGTGAAATACTGCATTCCTCTGTTTTTATTCTAATTTGCAAATAAGTATACTATTTAAAGCTCTTCTCATCATTTCATGTTTGTTTTAATATAATTATTCTTTATTTTTTTTATAAGAAACCTGACTCAAAGGACCTAACATGATTTTCCTCATACCTAGTACGCTATCCTTTCAATCCCAGCTAAAAAATCCTCATTTAAATCAAAACAGTCCCCGGAGCGATCATTTGATAACGCTTGCTGGCCGCATAATAATCGTTATCAACGAATATGGCAACATTGCCAGGTCCGCTTTTTACTGAACGCGTCTGCCACACATACTGGCGCGGTCGAGGCCCGTTACTGTTCGCCATTTTATTACTATAGGGTTTTTACCCCGGATTCACTTGTATACAGATAGGTCACTACCACTACAGAATAAACTTTTTAGAAGTTATTATTTTGGGATTCATGTTGAAGAAATCCAAGTACCTAGCTAGTTTAAATTGAAATAATTATCTTCAAAATATACCAACAAGAAAGAAGCTAGCCTCTAGTTGAATGAATATTATTACGGCTTTTATCGAAGAGACAACTAGGTATATTGTAGCAGTAATAGGTTTTTATAAATAAATCTAACTCCTTAATTAGAAATGGAACCATATCATTTTGATTTCAGAAACACATTCCAAGGAAAAGATCTAACCTGAAGCATAGGACCTGGAAATATATAACCTGACTACGTATTTTTCGAAAAATTACCTTAAAGTATCGAAGTATTCGTTTTTACAGTTCCTTTATTTACTAGTTTCTGTAGTAGGTAAAAAGGTCAACGAATTAACCGAGCTTGGTACCAACTGATCAGAAACTATGCCGTAATTCCAGGTGTGTTTCATGTATCATGGCCGATACGACCGAAAGCCAAGCGCAGCTATTGTCCTACAACGCAGTTAACACCATTTACAGAATGATTTTATCGAAGTTATTGCTGGCAATACCATAAAAGTTACGACAACAAAATTACATAAAGGCAACGATCAATAGAAGAAAATATTACGCCGATACTTCTTTAAAAAACCACGTCAAAATGTGTTTGCTACACAAAACAATTTTATGACTAGAGTCACTACAGTCCACTTACAACTTGAATGAAAACAAAGTGTCGAATGAAAAATGGTAGATTATAATTTCATTTTAATGATTGACGCTTTGGCATAGTTTTGGTATGACAGTTCTAATGAGTGCGGAATTCTCCAGTGTGATGACGAAGAATAGAACAAAAGAATCTATCTAGTGTTATTTCTGGATTAAAAGCTTTCCAATCAACTATTTTTTGAGTGGAATATCACTCACCAAAAATAACTTGCACGCTTTCGAATTACTAACGAGGTGGCTTATCTCATTGTTTTAGTATTTTCTTCACTGCCAAGGCTTTAATTTTTTGAATTATTTTATAATTGTCTTCGTCTATATTGTTTTCATGTAACTAGAAAATTGTAAAAACTTCGATAACTTCATCATTATTTAACACACACACACACATTTAAAAGAATATTGTTGGAAGTCCTAAACAACCAGCATGTTCATTACTTGATTTGGCAATTCCTATTTTAGGCAAAAGAAAACCTTTTGTAGTGACTTAAAAAATCCTATTTGGTTCAAACTTTATGACTAAAACCAATTCAGGACAGAAAACAAAATATTTTGTGATCATCTGAGCTTCAAACACGCCTAAAATATGTCTTACATCCAAATCACAATCACACTGCATCAGATACAAAAGCTAAACTTTTTCTAGTCGAGAAACTCTTTATTTTAACACTTTAAAATAGATCTTCCTTAAATAAATAACACGCGATTAACGAGGTCAATAGGATTGTGCGATGCTACTGAAGTATAAATCGGACTCACCTTTAATTTACTAAAACAGACAAATATACGTTTATGCTCTTATTCTTTTAAAGAGCGAGCAGACGGTTAAGATTTATGAGTCAACGATTAGGACAGAGACCAGATTCCTCCTGAGACTTCAGTATCAGTGAAATTCAATGCCAAATTAGGTCAAACCGGAGTTCGGCTCGAAGGACCACCACCTACGCTGAGACTTGTTTGCGGATAAACGTCAAGAACTTTTAAAATATTTCACTGCCTACCTTTTGATTTCCAAGATGCAAAATGTCGGTCATCGTTACAAAATGCGTTTCTTTCCAAAATTTTCTTAAATAACAATCTATCACCTTTTAATTTCATTGAAACAGCTTCAAACCTACTCGTCCAAACTTTTTTCTTTATTGTTGTCGAAAAGGAAGCGAGCCGTTGAGTGATATGCGACATGTGACGGCACATTGAAACCTAAAGGACATAAATACTAAGAAAGTTCACAGTACAAAATAAACTTTATGATTGAGAAGACAGGGTCGGTATTGCAACAAATGTTGAAGCCAGAGCACGGTCTCTGAACTCCTAAAATAATATTCACTTCGGACCACTCACATGTTACGCAACTCACGTTATAATTAAAGCTAGGACGAAGTTTTAAGGCAAAGTTAACGCGAATCGACTGTTTGATCATCAGACTGAGGTGAGTTTCATATAGGTTTTTCAATTAGGATTTTGTTTGACGCATCCGCATTTAAAGATGATGGAGAATACGCTGTCAGTAGCATTAAGAAACTCAAATACCAAATAACTTATAAAGCTTAGATAACTTCTACATTTTTATTCACCAATTTTATTTTAAATGTCGGTGCCCTAGAATTTTTGCCTGCATCATATTAACTCATATACATCGAAACAACTACCTGTACGCTATACAAATATTTGTTGCGTTAGATAGCTCAACAGCCATTTGCTCAGTTACTGTGCCAACCGTATGTTGAACCAAATGTTACTAACCTTCATCATCATAATAGCCATCGCAGCTAATAAAAATATAACCAAAAGCTGAAACATAAAACAAACTGCGTCCATATACGGGTCCTAAGCCATGTATTCCCTCTTACTTACATCTAAGGTGAAGACATTAATTTTCGAACCGCTAGAAAAACCCTGATCCCTTTATGGAGTGGCGCCTACCTGATCTGACGATCAGAACGACGTGAGCCGCCTGTTTATATATTATTGAATATGGATATTTGCGGAAACTAATTGCGTTTACAATACTGAATTGGGAACTAAAGAATTTATACAGAGGTTTTTTTCTTGAGTTATTTTGTATGCATTAGATGTAATGTAAGGGCCTTTTATATCTTAGTTGTTTTTAGAGTCGAAGTTTAAGATTTAGTGTTAAATCTTATGTAGGAAACATTGGGGCTGTCATACAAATTGAAAAAGTCACTTTGGTACTTGATCGAAATCGAACCCACTCGCATAAGAGGCGGACCTTAACCACTGTGCCATCTCGACACAATTTGGTGTCTTTATTAATTAAATAAGTAATTATAACGGCAGTGGCAGAGCTTCGCAATATATAATATAACTTCTATAATATTCTATCCAGTTAAATTCAAGGGGTAATATACAGGGGACATTAGTGACCACCCGCGTACTATAATGAGAGCTGCGCACCTGTACGCATGCGTAATGGACTTCGGTAAACATCGGGTACACTCGTGTTTAGTTATTATGTCATATATTATAGCGATGCATCGGCGCGCTGTTTTAAGATTGGGGTGGGCTGAGCGCTAAGCGGACATATTTTGACTTGCATTGGTAGTTAGGTAATTTTTGAACTGTGCATGTAAGAAGTTCTATGTAACTGTTATGAGAGTTTTCAAATCAATAGTTCAGAGGGTAGGAGTCGAACTCATGACTCTCGTGTTAGTCAGACAAGTATTACAACAAGTAACTTAAGTTTATGTTTTTTGTTGTAGGCGCAATATTGGTCCTTTGGTCCCGAATAAAGTCCTTTATTTAAAGGTCTTACGAATTATGTAACCTATACATATGATAATCCTTCATCAACATCAACAACCCCAAAGCACTTGCACACGTGATAAATCGACCAACACATCGTATGATAACCATCAACCGATAAAGCATTTTCCAAATGAACCGTCCACAATAAATCGGGTGCACTTTTCCCTCCATGATGAAGTCGAACGATGTTATGCTCGACATATTACGTAACCGCTGACCGGGTTGCAGCTCGTTTCGGTAAAATTTACCACGTGCAAATGTCGAGGGCGAATTGGTGTGGCCCAAGGATGGAGCGGAAGCGAGAATATATCATCATTTTAAAACTTTACCGGGTACGTTTAGGGTTAAGATTATTTTAGTGGTAACACGCAATCAATTTATAAGAAGTTAGATATTTATATCAAATATTAATTGCAGTGTTTCGTTTTATTATTTTTATTTTTTGCGTTTTCTTATAATATCTTGTTGTTAGGTGTTATTAAAAACGTTAACAAACTTATTGAAAGAGGGGCTGCATCCCTCTTGTTTAAAAATTACAAGTTTGACCTTGACCTCAATTACAAAACATTTTTAAATAAAAAAAAATATTGAGGCTTCAAGTTCATTTTCAAGTACAACAGCATTTACTTAAGTCCCTAAAACAAAAAAAAAGGCAGGTCATCACTAAAGTACGCGTCCATAGCAACACAAATTCCCACGATAACCGCTATCAGTAAATAACTTAAATTGAAATTAAAGTGGGCGATTCGTATGACATTTAGAATTAATTGCAGGGCGCGCCGAATGGGTGAAAATGTCGACCGAAATAATAAAATGTCGACGAAAGTGCAATTTCTTTGTAATTAGGGGGTAACGGACGGGCAAAATAGACGTGATACTTGCCAAGATACTTATCAGTGCGTATGTTAATATTGACATTAAATAAAACATGACACTGTAGCCAACGTATCACTTAAAATTAAATGTAAACAAGTAAATAAAATTTAAGTGTCTGTTTGTAATGTTAGAGTGAATAAGCATCTTCTGGGTAAGCTCACTCCATCGTAGATTTTGTCTCTGCCACCTCTGACCTAGACTAGAGTCAAGAGCGATGCCATCTTATATAAAAATTAAAATAATAGCAGTTTTTACAAAAAGAATATGAATGTTTACACAGTTGTTGTTTGTCTGTCTGTTTGTTCCGGCTAATCTACGAAACGTCTGGGCCGATTTTGACGAGACTTTCACTAGCCGATAGCAGCTGTTATAAGGGGAAATCAATGGGTTGCGGTGCCGCGCAAAAAAAAAAAACCGTGATAACTCACATTAACGCAAACGAAGTCATGAGCATAAGCTAGTATTATTATAAAAGTTATTATTTTTTATACATTGTCTTAATTCTAATTCTATATCTATTAATTGGATTATATTTCAGCTGGCACTGCAAATAAATATATTAAAGATTGTAGCATATAAATAAAATAATTACCAACATACTTACTAACATAACATCACGCCTGTAATCCCCAAAGGGTTAGGCAGAGGTGTAGCCATTAGTACACCCACATTTCGCCAGTTATGTTTAAGTCTCATGTACTCTTAAAATTCAATAGTAAGTAGGTTTATTAGTATGTCATTTATGAGCTTCTATCAAGAAATATTCAGAACGCGGCAAACATCAATATACTTACTTCAATTAATAATTGATTTATCATTAATTGTGCAAACGAAACGTATAATAATATGCAAGTAACAATGTAACAAGGTGCAATTTTTCATTCTCGTCAAATTCAAGGAGATGACTATACATCTGTGATTATCAACAAGAATTAATAAAAAAATAAAAATGATTGTTTTTTGTAGGTGTCTCGAATTCGAGCGAGCCTTCTTGCCGCTGGGTTCAGATAGGCAAATCGACGTGCCCGCAGGAACACAGTGTTATAATCGCACGACATTGCCTACCGCATACGGAACGGGCCGATTCTGTTCTATGAAATAGATGTATTCTGCAATACTGTCAAACATAAACACGAAAATATCAAGTATGATCAGGTGTTGTAATATTTTTATTATTAGCTTTTGACCGCGACTTCGTCCGCGCCAACGTCGGTTATTGCGGACACAGACGAAGTCGCGGAAAAAAAGGAGTTTATGTCCTTCTTTGGGGTTCAAACTTCCCCTATACTAAGTTTCATCAAAATCCTTTCAGTAGTTTAGACG
Organism: Hoplodrina ambigua; assembly: GCA_949774945.1. NCBI lineage: Eukaryota > Metazoa > Arthropoda > Insecta > Lepidoptera > Noctuidae > Hoplodrina > Hoplodrina ambigua. The sequence goes on from OX458967.1 coordinate 888,691, forward strand.
GACAGACAGACAGAGTTATTTTCTCATTTATAATAATTAGTGTGTATTTTTTTTGACATTTTGACATTCAAAGGTTAGCTTTTCCTCATTCGATTGCCACTGTTTTTAATCTCAAGATTTGCCTCAACATCAATATGGAATACTATCCTTCGCTTTATATCCTTACAACGTATACATAACGATTCGTTCAAGCCATTCGTCTTAATCGTAATCGTAACTGACCGGTTTCTGATTACACACTTAAATATGATACATATTTAATTACTCCATTAAAATGTCCTGTTATCAATCCATCTCATGCAACTAGGCTATTTGATATCAGAAAGACCTTTAAACACATAACTTGAATAGTTTGTAGTATTAATAGTACCTAACTAGTAATAGACAACATTTAAATTGAACTCCAGTATAAAATTATGATGTCACCCAAATGGCGAATTCTGCAATCTCTATGACGTTTATTAATTTATATAATGGATAGGCACGCTTTTGTGTTTATAATTATACTGTACTAGCTGTTGCAAGCGACTTCGTACGCGTAAATGTCAGTTATCGCGGATACAGACGAAGTAGCTGAATAAAAATAGCCTATGTCCTTTCTTGGGGTCCTTACCCCGTACCCATCAAAATTGGTTTAGTGGTTTAGTCATGAAAGCGCAACAGACAGACAGAGTTACTTTCGCGTTTATAAGATTAGCATGAATTAGTTATTCACAGACAATTCCAAAAAATACAATCGCTGTCGTCCTAGCATTCAATCAAATCAGCCTATTGCAGTATCCTCAGACTGCTGAACATCAACAACATTTCCACAAAAAATTCAACTTACACTTCGTTATCTGCTTTATACCAATTATTTAGTCATCAAATCATACTAAATCAATTACTTAAGCAAAACAATCAATCTAACAAAATGTAAGTCTAAATATTCTTGATCGAGTTATGATATCATTCCTTCAACTGGACTCTTTAGATCATTCCCTTCATATAGCTAGATCGCATAGTATTGGAAGTAGTGTACACGGTAGATAGTAGGTTTAGTAGTACCTAGTAGTAAGGCAAGTGCTCATTGCTAACGCGCGTCACATAGTCTGACCAGCGCCTAATATGTATAGCCGACCTCGGTCGTGCTTGGCAGTGGTGCAAGGCGAAAGGGGATGGCGACTTTTTTTCTCTTTACATAATTCAGATATTCCAGGGCAAACTTTTACGCTTTTCATCAACTGATACCGCTAAATAATGATCAAATGAAAGCTTTATTTGCCGGAATAGTTAGTGACATTTAAGGTTTTACGATATTCAACTTTCCATTCATGCATTTTTTTCCTGACAGTATTGGAAGCATATAATTAAAAGCTAGTATTGTCTCCTTGCAAAATCAACTCCAAAAAAGAAAAAAACTCAATTCCAAAAAATACATTAATTATGTAATCGATATGATTTGAATGAGCAATTTTCGGTTAAATGCTACTTTTAAATGAGCAAGAGGAGAAAAAAAGAAAGATCTTAAAAAAAAAGTCTAAAACTTATAGTAGTTCCTATGCAAAATAGGCCAGTGTAGGTAGTCGTTGTTGCATGCTAATCATGCACATTATAGCATTAGAAAACGAAACGGTATGAAGTGACAGGAATTAAAAATGCAAGACACATGCACAAACATCCGGATTCGAAACAAATCTACACATGTATATAAGCTATTAACTTTACATAATAGGATGTTGGACAATCGAAGTTGTTTTTCGTTTCCTGTAAATACTTAGTGAATCACTCGATTAGTTTTTGGTATTTGACAGTGGTCGTGATGGCCCAATGGTTAGGGCACCCGCCTCTTATGCATGACTTTGTGGGTTCGCAACCGGGTATGGACAAGTTCCAATGTGACTTTTTCTATAGATATCGGTGAAAGGAACTATGCATGTAGGTTACAGCAATTCTGTAAGTTAATCCACAGCACGTAGCGCGGAATTAAATCGCTTAGGCATTGCCCCAACCGTGCCTTAAATTGTCAAAGTTTCTTTCACATTAAACTAGGTAATCAAAACTCGCTGTCATTCATAACTTGGACCACAACCACCCGTCCTAATCAATCTAACGTTTATAGAGTTACAAGCTGACATTAACACATTAATCTTTTATATAAATAAGTACCGTTTATTTGTCATTGCTGACTGATCTTACCGGCAAATTGACGGTTTATTTATTTAACACTGATTGACAGCTTCGGTTTTATTGGGGTAGGTTCATAAGTAAATGTGTGAACTACTTCTTACAGTAACTATTAGCTACCCGCCCGGCTTTGCACGGGTGCAATGGAGATACATAAATCTTCCTCTTAAATCACTCTATCTATTGATGAAAATCTAAGATCTATGACCTAAGCGAACAGACGTCGGGAAGCGACTTTGTTGAATACTACGAGATGGATGCACTACTGGTGGAAAAGTTCTTTCACTTTGATGATGTGCATTGCAACAGATCCAAGTTATAACAAAGCTGTGAGGGCGCCGTGGCGCCGCTCAAGCCACTCCTCAAAGAGGGGACTTACCGCCTCGATAGAGGCGTGCCCTGCACGGGGTTGTAGGTAATGCTTAACTTCTGTTTTATTGTTTCTACGGGCTATTGGGGATTGGCTATTGGGGTATTGGGGAGCACGAATCTATTTCATCCAGTGTCTATCTGTAAAGCCCCGTTCTCACAATGATGGGCTATATGATTCGACAAGCCGTCAAAACAGACTGAAGTGTTAGTAGGTGAACAGACGGCCCGTCAAAGTGGGAACCTTGCCTAAGATTGGTACCTACGTAGTATATGTTTAGTTTTCTATAAGTGTCGGCTCCGATCTGCCTAGGGATCAACACTCAACACTCAATAACTCGAGTAACAATATTACATCGGATTTGTTTGCGCACTTCATCGAATGTAACCCATTTCCACAGAGACACGGTACAATAAGCAGATAGTACTTGCATAGTTTGCATTCCCGGATTCTAAACCAATACAGAGATATTGTTTATTAATATCTTCAAGCTGTTTTGGTATCTGAGATTGCAATTTGGATGTGATGTATGTAGATATCTTGGGTAGCAGTGAGAATTTGAAATCTATAGAGTCTGCCACATCCAGCACTTGGAATAAGTTTATTTACCTATATATTCTAAAGTAGTCTGTGGCAGATATGAGATATTCTTCCTCATTGAATTCTTGGTACTCGCGACTGCTTATGTTACTTTATTTATTTATTTAGGATCTCCAACAAAATATATACACAATCATGACATACAAATAATGGTAATTAAACGATTGTAGTCGTAATAAAGTTATAAACTAGCTAACTAAGTAATTATAAAATAATGTATACAGTTCGAAAGTTATTAATTTAAACAATAGTTCAGAATTCCCTAATCAATGAGAACAAATAATAATTTAAGCAACAATGCAACTGCAATTTACTTTAGATCAAGAGAACCTCAAAATACTACTAAAGCACACACGCGCGCGCGCGCGCATTCACACAATACAAAACCTTTTCTTTTTAAAGATATTTCGAAAACACTTTATTTTTATCTGCAGATATTTGAGTCCAATTTACGATAATCACCATGGTGATCATTTACAATTAGCAAAACATTCGTAAATTCACTTTGGGACAGTTTCCAAGGGTCGTTGCAGATGAGGAATCGATAAATTAATACAAAACACTTCTTGGTAGGTACCGTGGGTGGCGCTATATATTTTGGCATCTATTCCCCGTGTATCATAGCTGAGTCATTTACTCGTATATTTACATACATACATACATAACATCACGCCTGTAATCCCCGAAGGGTTAGGCAGAGGTGTACCCATTAGTACACCCACATTTCGCAAGTTATGTTTTTAGTCCCATGTAATAGGGGGCGAGCCTATTGCCATCAACCGGGCACAAATCCAGACTCCGAGGCTGCTACTGAGAAATTCCTGATGGAAAAACCCAATAACACTTTGCCCGACCTGGGAATCGAACCCAAGACCTCATGCACAGCAGTCGCGCTTGCGACCACTAGACCAACGAGGCAGTCGGCAGTCGGCAGTCGTATATTTATGTAAGTGAATATACGTATTTCTTAGAAACAGCTTTAGACTGTATTTAGGAAACCGGGGAAATAGGTCTTCGCGAATCTAGCAGAGTACCATGGAATAAGCTTAGTGATATCTTACTAATTGGCTGCCGTCGGGAAAGCTAGTCGAAATCACCTCTTTATCTTTTTGACAAGCTTTTTTAATACAGCAGATAATGCTCATATTATAAAACTATATTGGTGACCAGTAAAAGTCAATTCTGTTGCAGAATTTCTTATAATGTAAATCAGACGTCCAATCGACTTCAAAACTCTTCTATTTACAAAATGGACAAGTAGATACAACCGCCAATATTCCAGTAATTTCTCAAATCGTTTCTCTACTTCCTGACATCTAGACTTCACAAAACACTAGACTAAACAGCCGGCCCTACTCTGTCTGGGCTCATGTAAACAGTTAAAGGGAATTCTTCAAACCTACCTAACGTTTGTGAATGGCTTATGCCTTGTTCATTTCTCTTTATCGCTTCCAACAAATAGACTGCATATTAGCCTGTACTATCTTACTACTATTTGAAATGCTAAAGTTTGGATGAATGGATGCTTGTAACTGAAGCATGCCAGAATGGCTGAACGAATCTGGATAAAATGTAGCATAAACATAGTCTGGGATGGCACATGACACTGCATGTATTTTAAATACATCATCAATTAAAATGCCTAAAATTGTAACTAGGTACACAATGAATTAAGTTTTTTTCTTCTTTGGCTCCCCTTTTTTCTGCAATATATGTACTTCATGCCAATGATACATTAGTTGTTAAGTTTAATTTTAGTGTGATTGTAAGAAGATCTCCTTTACCTCGTTTCCTTATCTTCTTTAGCTAGTTAAATGCTGTTTGAAGCGTTTGTCTTCTGACAAAATCCTTCCCACAAGCTGGCTATACAACAGATTCACCAATGCAGCCATTACCCTAATTTAAATAACCGAATCTGCATCCACCAAACCAACGGCATGCGGTATTCAAAATCATTCCGTATACACACATAGATATCCCATAAATTTTCAGTGGAGAGTGACGGACCAAAACAAAGCGGTGTTCACGTGTTTACTTTCTGAACTAAACTTATAATAATTGATACGGTTCGTGATGTTCTGGGAAACTTGGCTCGTTGGCGCCAATATTCTGACTAGTGAAGTAAACAATGAATGAACTGAAGATTCGGCGCAGATAAAAGGTGGGTTCGATAGTTGAGGTGAAGTGTTTAAAGATAAATGGAGATTGTTAGTCATTATGCGATCTCTTTTTATATTGAAGGGATCTATTTTAAGGTTAAAACAACTGCGGGTATTTCGATGGCAACAATTTGAAGAATGTTCTGATTTTGTGTTTATTACTTTTTTTTTTTGGATTGCAAGTGACAAAGGGGTTATTTGTTAAAAAAATAGCATGTCGTCCATTATTACATCTACTTTCTATTCTATTCAATGTATCTCTCTCAAAATAGTATTTTATTAAAATCAATTAATTCCGAATGGTGATGAGACACTGACACTTACACTTAAGCAATTAAGCCACCCCATAAAGCTTCGATAGTCATGTTTTCTTGGAGTAAGAAAAAGTTTAATGCCGGATCTTCGATAAGTTTTACTATATTTACATAAACACTACTGGAAAATCCCGTATATTAGTTTTAACATGGACTTTCCAAACCTCTTTTCTCGTTGAAAACGTGATAAAAGTTTTCATCTTTATACAAAAGTAAGCCTTAGAATGAATTACAGAAAAGTCTGTATTTTCACAATTTGTGTTTAACCTACAAACTTCTAAAACACATGGCTATCAGTTCTTACCTATGCTTGCACCGTCTAGAATCAAGCTTTAATTACCAATATTTTAAAATATATAATTATATATACCCTAATGTCACTGCATTAATGACCCCGTTTTGTACCTTTTCAAGCACCGGAGCAGTAAGATTAAGTTTTCTTCGCACGTGGAGTACCGCACGCTCTTTCAGAAGTTCTCGTAAAGAAATATCGCGTAAACTGTATACATAACCAATGTTCCTCGTATCCTGTGTGACGTAACATGACAGAACAATATTAGAATGATTCGTTACCTTGATCGTGGTTGAATAGAAACATATCGAGCTTAAGATTTAGTATTCGCAGAATCCAACACGCCACAATACGTTGACCCGACTGTTTACATTAGATCAGACCCATTTTTATAGAAGTTCGTAGATACTCGTATAAAGTGGAGTTTACTTGTCTAGACTAGGTATATTACATTTAGGTGAACTGGTTTTGCGTAATAACGGCACGAGGAGTTTGTTGGTGGATAAGAGGGCTGGGTATCAGCTGTTACTCCTTGTTATAGTTTGACCTCTCTTGTGTTGATGCGATTGATATGAAGTTTGAATATAATATATATATAGTTTAGAAGAGGTAGATTGTAGTAAGCTTATTTTGGGGCAACAGAAAAACCTAAAAGTAAGAAAAATTCTACATTATAAACACAAAAAACTCAATTTTTTTTAATATTAGGCAAAAAAATTACACTGCTCATTTTTTTCTCGCTTAATTTTTTGTGTGAAAAATCACGGTTTATGTCCGTTGTATGTAACTTTACATTTGCAAACATTGCAATCAACGGGACAGGGGTGGAAGGAGGTTTAACCACAACTGAGAACGTTTAGGTACTATGAACTTTAAAAAAAGCCTTTAAGCTTTGACCTCCAAAATCTCCGAAGCCAGATTCCCAAAAGGAACGGTGGAATAAGGAACTAAGGCTTTAGGCTTCGTTAAGTATCTTTTTATACCCGCTACTTTAAAATAAACCAACGTTGTTTATTTTTTCTTTAGAGTCAAAGTCTATTTTTATTAATTTTCCGCTTTATAACCATTGTTATATTTAATCTAGAACTAAGCGAACAAGGTTCCGCAAGTAATTAGTTTTAATTAAAACATATTGGTGCCTTATCAGCTGTGAAACCACAAGCTGTGGTTAGTACATTCTCATTGTTGTGCCGTCTAAAAATACAAATAAAGTTCAGAATGACTGATTAAACAAATAAATTATGTTGAATAATACGTATTCTTCTAACTGCTACATATCGTGGGAACAAAACCAAAAGTATAAGAAAAATGTTATAGAACAATTTGCAACAATCATCAACAATCCAGTCGCATATTACGAACTTTATATAGACAACGCACACCATATTACCTTCTTATACTACAAGACGTTTATATTGCCATTTATTTTTCATAGAGCCGTGAAACAAAGGAAATAAATCATTCGGCTGATTGTCTATTTATGTTTATTATAAAGACGTTTGCAAAGTATTTGCATGGATGATGTAATATTTGAAGAGGTGACAGCTTGCAGACAGGTGTCTGATGGTAACTAATCGTTCTTCGTCAACTTGAATTCAGTGGATTAGAAAAACAATAGATGCAATTTGTATGTAGGTACTTTATAACTTTAAATTCTTATTGACGATGTAAATAATGCGAGTTGTGATGGCCCATTGGTTAAGGCACCCGCCTCTTAAGTTGTAGGTTTGCAACAGAGCATGGCAAGCATCAATGTGACTTTTTACTTTCTATGTTTTTCTTGGATTTAACTGACATCGGTGAAGGAACACATCGTATAGTAAGGAAACTTACACTTATAATTTATATACATCTGAAAATTCTGAAATTGCCAATCCGCCTTGAGCAAATATGGTGATCAATACTCGTGCCTTCTTTATGAGATAAGGCCTTAGCCCTGCAGTGGGATAATAATAGGCTAGTATTATTATGTAAATGACGATAAAACACATATAAATTTTCAAAAAGAGAATTGGCAACAGTGTGAAAATTGGATTCAATTTTTGTGTCAAAAATCGTTGCTAACATCCCATTAAAAATGATAGCGATGACACAGATAAAGCTAATACAAACAGCGACAACAGAACAGCAATTTCTCACTGATAACGATCATATTCAAATCAAAAAGATAAATGATCTAAAATCACGTTAACAAGATAATGCGGGGTAATTTTGATGTGTGATGTATTACACGCCTCGTGAAGTGGGTGAAGGTTACGAAGCAAAAGGTTAAAGGCTCAATATCCAAGATCACTCACTTATGAGTAATAATCAAGTTGTAGATGCTATAGGGAATTTTAACAATGGGTTTTGTATGAAAGAAAGTTTCAACGGAAACACAAAAAAAAAACACTTTTGGAAATATGGAAAAAGGCATTGTTTTACTAGGTTCTGATCGTGACTATGGTTTACTTGATTTTCAACAAGTTATCTGTAAATGAAAATTTATTACTTATTCTCAACTAGCTTGTGCCTGACTTTTCCCGCGTGAAAATCAAGAATACAATATAAGCTTTTGGCGTTGAGCAACAGTGAAGCTTTATATCAGTTAAATAGTTTTTGGAAACGGACTATTATTTTCAGAGATAACATCTTACACACAAATAAGCAATTTTACCTCTTAATTTCAAAGAAAAACCATATCACCATTGATTAATAGAGAAAGATAAAAGCCACGCCACTTTGCTTCAAAAACTTTCTAGTACAACTGTTCATTTTTGTTCAGCAGAAATTCGACCCAATTACAAAAATTGCAAAAGAAAAAATCAGATTTATAACTTCCGCTGAAAATATCAGGTCAACGTTCTTTCAGCAATAATGTTGTATAACTTAGGTATTATATATTTTGTTTAAGATATATTTTTGATGTAGATAGAGAGGTCTTTTTTTAAAGATAATAATTTCCGTACCTATTTCAAAAAAATAATAGACTAACAAACAGAAAAAAAAAAAGAAATGGGCAGTCATAGGGACTGCCGACAGAAGTGAAAACATAACGTTGCTTTAGCATGTCGGTGACGACGCACACTAGCATATCGGTGACCTTAACCCATAAGTTTTCACCTCAAAAATCAAGTTAAAAATAAAAGTGATGATTTGCAGAACAAAAACAAATTGTTGTGATATTATAAAACGAATTGAAGTAAACATTAAAATAAAACGCAGATTCGGTCTTCTTGTAGTAAATTCTCAGAAAGTCGGAAAATTCGCTGAACAAAAACGAGAGATGCCTCATGTAGACCAGGGGTTTCCAATCTTTTTATACCGTGATTTCTTTTACGGGTACAAATAAAAAAAAAAATTGAGATGCCTTGCTATAACAAGGTATTTGTGTGTATCAAGGTATTTATCAGACAATAAGATTATTTTATTTAATTAAGAAAACTCCTAAGGTTATCATTTTAATTACAACAATTTTTTTGAAATTATAACAGTTTCATGATTGTACTACAATCAACGAGAGGGATGTCGTATGCCGGCGAGCACTGCGTCGCGACGCCCTCAGTTTACCTTTACGACGCCCCAAAGCGTCGCGACGCACAGTTTGGAAACCACTGATGTAGACAGTACAAAAAGTGACAACGAATGTTACGCGTGTTTCCAACTGAAAGTGAGTCCAGACAATTTTTTATTTAGTACTGGAGACCTGCCAGAGCAATTTACCATTAAAAATGAAGATTTAATGCACTATAACTTGGAAATGCATAATGATATGACCACCCCGACAATAAAACGAAACGCTTCACGATTTTCCTGCCTCTGTTATACAGATGTGTTGGTATTACACAACAAAATTCTAGTAATAACTTGACAATTGTTTATGAGTTCTAAAAACTAAACTAGAAGTACTAACAATATTTTCGCCTACAATAAATATACATAGGTGGTTCTTTGATCCTAATAGAATACGCACGCGCATCGATTTCACCATGAGATATTTTTCTTGCATTGCAACACATGTTATTTTCTTCTTTCTATCGTTTAGGTCTTACCACTTATGAGCTATTGTTTATGACTATCAATTTAATATCAGCGAGACTTATATCTGACTGAAAACCTAAAAAGGGATACTTGTACTCATTATTATGAACAACATTTCCTGTGGGACCAACCCAGAAATCATTTCATCATCAATTAACAATCACCGTTAGAACCTGTTATATTTTACACCGTGGCTTCACGTGAAGTTGAGTAAACAACGTTGTTATCATTTCTTTAAATTGCACCTCTCGCCAAGAAAACTAGAAGTTGCTACCGCCAGAAAGTACTCTGATCAATGACATTAGTCACACTGCTGCCAAAGCAAATGAAAAAGTAAAACATTGGCAAGTGCAAATTCAACAATAGATGAGTTACTCAGCCTCGCGAATGACTTGTTAGACTTATTATTAGATCCAGTCAGTAGTAGCTTTAGATGCGTTCGTGTATTTTTAGCTAAGAATGTTGGTTTAGACGTTCGCTATAGCGCTTAACACCACGGAGTCGGTAGTAGCCCATGTAGTGATATGGATGAAGAAACAAGCATTGATTCTTGCTCAACAGTCAGGCGTGTTTGAGTATCGTTTAGGATTCCCACTTCGATCCAATATCCAAAATCCTGGTTTATAGATAAGAAACTAATTTCTATTGACAAACAAGACAATTTGTAACTGAAAGTAGTGCTGCTGTGGTTCAACTTGGGATTGCATTACTTAAGAGTTGACTTTGATACAGACATGGTTCAGAGTTGACTTTGATACAGACATGATTCAACTATTAGCTAGATACACCTTGTTAAGATTAGCCTAGTCGTAATGAAACTTTCTTCGCTCAATATTGTATTCAATTTTAGTGACTATCAAAGAATGAAAATCCAAACACACACCGGAGATAATAATTTATAGTTTCGAGGTACCAAATCAAAGGCCTAATATTGTTTTTCATACAGAAAAATGCGTATCGGCGTTTTATTTAGTCTGACACCTACTCAGGTACTCACAAGATCTCTAGGCTAAGATTTTCCTGGAAATATTTCTTACGTAGAAATGTCTGCTGCTCATTTAAGAATAGTACTACATCAACTCCCCGTCATTCTGGAGAAAGTTATGCCTTCCGTTTAATCACTATCTTCTTCTCCTGTACCCTTCTTCGTCTGTCTTAGGACAGCGTCATCAATGCATCGTCGTGGTACCCCGTTAATGACTGTCTGCGCATGCTCCAAAACCGAGGATTTTGATAGTTATTATTTAGCACTTACACCAATTTTGTTCCTGTCAGCTGTATGAAAACCTTTGATAATGAAATTCAGTTGTATATAATTGAAACACCTGGCGATACGGATCCACGTGATCTTTCGGTGCTAATGTTACGTCACGAAGCTATCGATCGTTACAATAAGTACACAGATGTTCTTCTGTTTGTACAGATGTCTTCTTCGTAAAATCGGTGCAACTACATTCGATACAATTATCAAGCATGGACACTGAAATGGATAACAATATGATTGATCTACCTTAGAGGTACCATTTACACAATTTTCTATGACATTCTTTTACTTACTACATACGATATGAATCATCAAAATAATTGATGTTCCACCCAACTGTTTTCCCATAAAATCAATCACTCGTACCCATCAGCCCGATCACATAAACGTCAAAGTTCATTTGGTCCGAACAGCCAAAAGTCAATTTGAACTGCGAGGTAGATGAATGTGCTATATCTACTGTTGCTTTTTGTTTATTTATCCTAGTAGATAAACAGGAAATGAAACTCTTTGTGAAATAAATTGTACTGCCAATAAACACTGACCTTCGAAAGAAATTGTGGGAACAATAACATTAGATAAAGATTTTGAACTTCAAAGATTTCAACACAAACCGCCTAAAGACTTGGAAGATTACCCATTTCGTATACTCACAGTTTCGATTCGACTCGACTTGATTTTACGAGCTTTTTGGGGACAAAGAGGCTCAGAAACTCTTTGTAAAGCTTCAACGCTGTCGCTACGCAATCAAGAACTGCATTTCAGACCTTGATCATCAAAAGACTGTTAAACTTCATAGATGTATTGTGAGAACAATGTAAACGGATAATACATAATTATACATAGATGTGCTAGAACATTTTGGAAGCGCATGCTATCGCCCGCCCACCTCTCTGAGTTATGTGCTGCCGACGGATCAAAGAGCCGGAGCGATGTGCGTAAGGCGCGTAACTGAACATTCCTAACCTCATGAAAACCACGTGCTTGTATGTCGATAAACTCTTTACATAGTAGTATATCATCATTGTTAGTCGAGCCTTATTCTATGTTATTAAGGTCAGTTTTCGGAGGTATTTTGTTGTCATTTGATTGTTATCTTTATGTCTCTCCTTTAATATTTTTGTCATCTTTCTCAGCTTTTTAGTCGTTTATGAAAGGGTAGTGAAGCTTTCGTCTTATTTCTTTTACTCTATGCTTTATAATTAACTAGCCTTTGCCCACGACTTCATCCACATGGAAGTCCACGTCAAAGCTTAATCTGTTCTTAGCTGATATCTCCGTCTTATAAAATATGTACTTGCCAAATTTTAGCCTAATAGGTCAGTCGATGGCTTTTATGCTATAAAACAAACTTACATACAATAATTTGATAATTTTCCAATTTGAATTTGTAAGGCGTTAAATTGTAAATGCATCATGGCAATGAAATATAATTGCATAGTTTAACGAACAATTGCATGCATACCAACAATAGTACATAATTATCATCATCCGAATTTTCTTATATAAAAATCTGTGATATTCTCATTCAGACTTAATAACCTGTGAATGAGTAAAGAACAAAAAACTGTAGTTCCATACTTAGGTATTTTAACACAAATTTTCTAGGAAACTTAAGTTTTTTCATCAAAATGTCTAACTGATTTTGTTGAAACAAAAACTGTTAATTATGTTATAGTTTTATGACTAATTGGCGGAAGTTAGAATATATTTTAATTACTTAAGTCCCTCGTAATGAGACACAATTGATTTTCTATTGTTCTTACCAGTAAGTCAGCCGGTACTTGACTGGTTAAATAACCGCAGATTTGCTAAAATTTACATAATGAAGGTAATAACTTAGAACTTATTAACCTCTAAATGGTGGTCATTCATTGATGACATTACTCTTTTCTTTCGCTTGATTTTATGTCTTAGTCATAATGAATACTTACGCTAGTAGTCTAAATTTTTTATTACTGCTACTATACGCCGCGTTCAGTTACATTTTGGTTACTGCTCCGCTTCCATAGGTAGTAGCGTGATGTTACATAGTCTTGCTTGATAAACGAGCTTTATAGCGAAAACTACTGGATTTTTTCACGAAGACGCAGACAAAGTCGCGGGCAGAAGCTAGTTGTAAAACTAAAGAATATTTACATCTCTTCGGATTATCGCATTCGCCCCTAACTTGCGCAAGCGCTGATAGCAAAAAAGTGTTGCCACGCTCCGCTGCATCGACTATCGATTTCGTTCACACCGACGACGTTAATTATGTCTCTAAAAAAAAAATCAGACACTTGTAGAGAAACAATAGAAACATTTGAATTCCGTATTTGTTTTAGCAAGAGAAAAATGAATTTGATTAATTTACAAGTATTCATTTCAGTCTAAGACAAACTTATCGACTTGGTGGCAATCTGTGGGAGCTTTACGTAAATTATCAGTTAGGTCATGTTTATGTACGGACGACAGCGGTTTTAAGGTAGACAATGCATCTTATGCTGTTGTAATACGAGCGATTTTACAACAAAAAGGTATAGTCTGATGTGCTGGACTGTACAAGAATAAAATTATTCCAATTTAATTGCGAACTAAATCTGTTTATGATCTCTACTAATCGGCAATTACAAATACAATGATGAGAATCTTTGTGGCTATGAAATACATTGTATTCTAGGTACTTTTATAATGTAGTATTTCTAGGAAGTTGTAGTAAATAGTAATAATATGAATAAAGAGTGCTTGGCTTGACTACGAGGGCAAAATCAAGCCTAACCCTGAACGATGTTTCCCTAGAAAATGTGAATACAAAATGGTTAAAAAAAACCGCGTGCCAGCGTACAATATTTAACTTTACATACCCACAAAATAACACGTTTCTAGTCTAGTGTGGGGAACATCTTTAATGTTTTACTTTAGAAAACCACAATCTGTGAAAATTTGAACTCTCTAAGTCGGTTCATGAGATAAACAGCGGAGGCTCGGTAACAGGGTCCCATTGGCCGCTTCCCAATCCCAAAAACTATCAACCACATTTAATTAATTGATCTTTCTAAGCAAGACATAACTAAGGAGTAAAATTGAAACACTGCAACGTATAGTCTGTCGAGGTGACGATCCCAAACCAGAGAAGAGCGTAAGGACCAATCCGTCACCTAGCAATTAACCCGTCTGCAAGCCCACCTACACGTTCAATCCTCGTCAAAATCCCAACAACATCGACTCGTCTGGTGATATAACATTGTTGTGACGTGTTTTTTCGACGGAAGCGACCGTGACTAGCCGCTGACTACCGAGCCAGTCGGTCGGCACTAATTACTGCGCCTGCGCCGCCCCGTGGTGGCGCTACGCTAATGATTATGATTTTAATTGACTAACCACTAGTTGTGAATTGTTGAACTTGAATGCAGTGATTTTTGTTTTAATAAGGGTGTGAGTTTACGCTAAATGGAAATAATAAATTGTTCATTCATTTTGTAAGAGCTGAGTAGATTTTTGTCGAAATATATGTACACGGTGTACACCTCAATCATTGATGGGTTCTGGCAGTTGATTGTTATTTTAGGAAAATGACTACTCAATAGTAAATAAGTATCTTGTATAGGTATAGATTTATTTATTTATTTATTTATTCTGAAGTTTCCTTTGCCATTACAGAATACATCTAATGCGACAAAGTAACTTAAAATACACTTAACTATAATTTACATGCTACACAGTACATGGCTAAAAAAATAAAAAATAAATAAATAGATAAATGATAGTGTTGAATAAAAAACAGTCTTTTCAGCAACGTAACAAAAAACAGATTATAAATCATAAATGATGGATGGATAGAGAGAAATGTAGGCGGGTATAGAGTTTTCTTCTATATCGACTCGTGTGGAAACGCAAATGGAAAACAGATCTCAGCCTCACGGCAAATTCCAAATCACAGTTTGTTTATTCTTTTTTTGTCGACTTTTTGCAGCTAGCAACACAAACAGTGTCAGTCTGTTTGATAACTAATATTAATGGCTGGCAAAGCTTTGTTTATAAAAACTTCTAATGGTTCATGCTAATTAATAGTTTCGTTTTTTCCTACAATCACGAAGTTTGTGAATGTTTGTAAGCACTTGGTGGTAAGGACAAAGGAATGGTAAGTAATTGTTTTGATTTGTCGATTGATCGGTACGTTGCTTGTCAACACTGGCATTTTGACGCATATTTGAAAGGGGTAAATGTCCGAAATTGATAAACAAATAGAGGTTTATTAATAAGAAACTCATTAAAGCTTAATAGTCATAGGCGCCACTGTTGTTTTTGAACAATAACTTTTGTCTATTATTAGCAGACAAGATATTTTGGTGGAAACAAACATATCTACGTAATAATTTGTGTTGAAAAGTTCTTTCATAAAAAAACTATCACTAAGTTAGCTGCTCCCTACGACTTTGTACGCTTGGTTTTTTTCACCATTGTTGTCTTTGGTTACTGTTCGCTTCCGTGGGACATAGCGCGATGTTATATAGCCTATACTATTCCTCATGAATCTAACTATCACGTACTGGAAGTTCCAGACATTAGCGCGTTTAAACAAACATAAAAAAAAATACAAAAGAAAATCAAATTACTCAGTAGCAGCCTCGGAGTCTGGATTTGTGCCCAGTTGATGGCAATAGGCTCGCCCCCTATTACATGGGACTTAAAACATAACTGGCGAAATGTGGGTGTACTAATAGGTGCATCTCAACCTAACCCTTCGGGAATTACAGGCGTTATGTTATGTATGTACAAACAATTAAAAAATATCTCCTTTTTTATATTAAGTATAGATCACTCTAATGCCAAACTACATCACTACTTAAATATCGATAACAGATTTCAACGCAGCACTCGAGATCACACCACATAATAATATTATCGAATATCATTTGTCGATAGCGCGCTTCACTACACCGCTAATAACAGTTGAGTAGCCGACACCGACGTACTTGAGAAATGAATCATGCAACTTGTGAAGTGGCTGAGCGATGGATATAGGGAATGAGGGATATCCCTAGAATAGAATTGTATTACAATTTATTTTAATAATTTTATTGTAATTTTAATTTTATTCAATTCAATTTATTTTAATATTTTAATGCAATTATTTTAATGTCTGATGAATATAGGTAGACATTTATAATCTATTTTAATTTATATAGTTTATGTTTTGTGTTGTCTGTATGTGTGATTTGTAACTTAAATGAGTCTCTGTTACTTGAAATAAATGAATAAAGAAAATAAAATTACAATTTTATATGGCAATAGGCTCGCCCCCTATTACATAGGACCCAAACATAACTGGCGAAATGTGGGTGTACTAATGGGTACACCTCTGCCTAACACTTCGGAGATTGAAGGCGTGATATTATGGTATGTGTACAATTGTATTAAATTAAATAGACCTAGAAAAAAATTGGGTTGATGACATCGTTAACAAATAATTCCAAGACAATTTCTTTAAAAAAGCACTTTGTTTCAGCCCTGAAATAACAATTACTTTTAAAATTTATGAATAAAGTTAAAGTGTGTTTGTAATATTAAAATGTTGTGTTTACACGGTACTTATAAGAATAACAACATTTTCAGAATTTTTTTCTCTGTCTGTTTGTTCCGACTAATCTTCGAAACGGCTGGACTGATTTTGACCGGGACGGGACGGAATTTGACGCGTTTTGACAGCACATAAAAAGTATGTCAATTGATCAGTGGTCTCAACTACCCAATATTAAGTAACCTAATGTTATTTTTACTGGGTAATTAGAGCCTGTGCAACAGGTTCCAGGCAGAAGTATAATATGTAAGTAATAATTCTTTAAGGCTGAAATTACAATTCACCTTGAGTGCTGTGGCAATGCTCGTGCCTTCTCTATATGAGAAGAGGCTTTAGCCCTGAAGTGGGATTGTATAGGCTGGTATTATTTACTATTGCCTGTATTATATAGACGTACACCAAAGCGCGAATGTCCTTCATACAGAAGTGAATATAACGATAATTATCTAATTTGGCTTGTTGCCTATCACTTACGATCTGACACTGCTGCTATAAGTACGTTATAGTATAACGTTTATGAACTAGTAAACCTTGGAGTATTACTCGTAGGCGAAACTAATACATAGTTCTTAATAACCATAACACCAATATTTTATAACACGTGTAGATCAAAATCAAAACTTACATTTTCTTCCAATTATTATATTACCGATCAGTTACCAATAAAAAGCCCGAATGGAATCCCCGAACGTATCCGGAACTGAAACACATTGTTATGTTGTTCAGAGGAATAAATCTTTCATAATAGTTTTACACGTGGGAAACAAAGTGTGTCCACGGTGTATACAAGATGTTATGACTTTGTAGACACAGATTTAGTTATTGAAGACCCACCCACCCATTGGTTTTGGGTTTGAATCCGGGCCAATAATAATATGACTTTTTCAATTTATAACATAACAACATAACATCACGCCTGTGATCCCCGAAGGGTTAGGCAGAGGTGTACCCATTAGTACACCCACATTTCGCCAGTTATGTTTTTAGTCCCATGTAACAGGGGGCGAGCCTATTGCAATTCAACATTTTTTTTTTCAACTATTTTTGCATTTTTGCCTGTTTCAATTTATATGTGTACTTTCTAAGTTTATCTTCTAAGTTTATTTTCTAAGTTTATTATTGTATATGGATATCACTGACATCGGTAAAGGAAAACATGGGAAGCCTAGACTTATAGTCGCTGTAAGTCTAAAATCGCCACTCCGCCTTGAGTAAGCGTGGTAATCACGTTCGTATCTTCTCAGTATAGGAAGAGGTCTTTGCCTTGCAATAATACGCTGATATCATAATACATGTCTTCATTATACTGCCTATCATTTAACGAGATATTAAACGGCTACAGACTCGTCATCAATAAGAACTCTAAATCGCTTACTACCTATAAACACTTTATCAAATATAATAAGATTGATCACGACATAAAATTATTATGAGCCATCAAACGTCTCAAGTGCATACTTAAATGTTATATTTCTAAATATTATAAGGGTGGTCGTAAATTAGGTAATAACTTCTTTATATGACTGGAGACTGCGATAATCAAAAATATTTGGATGTAAAAGAGTGTTTTGTGTGAGATGGAAATGTTAGAAGTTGTTTTATTGGGAGGTAATTGACTTGCCAGATTAATGATGCTGGCTTTGGAAATTTGCTGTTCATCGTTATTGCATCTGGGTACTGGGAGGTAGCTAGGAACCTATATTTTATTCACCACTTACCTAAAGCTTTTGAAGACGGATAAAGGCTTTCAATTTATTGCGTTCTCAAATACATTTAGTATGTGGCTGTAATTTAAGTCAATTAATTGCATATAATATTTTTGGAACCTGGATCTAAGAACTTTATAAGTATATTTAACTCCTGGCTTTTACTCACGACTTCATCCACTCTGATGTTCTTTACGTATCCCTAACATACAAAATATATAGCCTACGTTATTCGCTGATTATGTAGCTTTCTATAGATAAAATAATTTTTAAAATCAGTTAAGCAGTTTTTGACCTCTATCATTAAAAAAAAAATCTAATCTTTTTTTTATAATATCACTTTAAATGCTATTCACTAAGTATTAAATTTTTATCGGGATGTAACTGTGTAAATTAACTAAACGATTCCAGACTACATTCCCAGACCAACCCCAAATCACCCTCAAACCCAAAGTCTACAAAGAAACCATTGATTAATGAACCACAAACAAATGAGACACATCAAAGGACACTCCCATCACGAGAAGTCGTTACCACCGTGTAAAGATTTACACAATTGGGTAACAACAAACAAAAATACTTCCCCGATCGCTGTAAACGTGTTTATCATCGGTGAGGCCGGTTTATGTTAGGCATTAAAGTCGCGGCAGTTCGCTGAACTTTGTGGGAAAATTATCTATAGACTCTTTGGTAATTTTTGTAATTACGTATATTTTTGTATTTTTTATAAACATTTGGGCTGGATAATAATAAAACATTTGTTTAGTTTAAGTTTAACGCAAATAACCTGTTTTTATGAATACCTATGGAATGTTTTGTTCATTTTTTTTTTCTGCTTCCTTTTATGATTTTTCCTGTCATAGATTAAGGTGCAATCAAAGTTTAAGCAAGCTATTGGTTTAGTTTTTACAAGCGGTCAAAGATCACTCAAATCGAAAACTCATACCATTTACAGGCACTCTTCAATTGTCAATGCGTCAATCAGTCAGAAAATTGAAGCTAGGTGCTCGTTCCAAACAGTAGGTTTCTATGGATAAGAACGGGGAATAAACTCCAAAAACACTTTTTTTTAAATCAATAAAGTATAACATAATACTCGTATTTAGGTTACATTATTCATGTATAATCTAAAAAGATATCACGTTAATAGAGGTCTACCACAACTTCGTTGAACGATTGCATATTAATAAAATTGATTTCAGAAGAAAAGAGGTAGGTAATTGAAATGTTGAGTCTGAAAATGAACTCTCAAAATAATCATTGTCTTTCAATACAAATAAATTAGTTGTTGTTTACACGAATACTCATAAATACTTCAGTTTTTCAGTTACACTACGACTATTACATAAATACGTCTGGCGCTGAATATCTCTTCATATTTATAACTGTAAACGTCGGATATAATAAACAAACATTTGAATAGGTACTGAAATGTTTTTATGAAGTTGTGGGTTTTGCTGCTAATATGTTTTTAGTAGTAGCAGTACATCTTATTGTCTTAAAGTATTGAGGACATTTGGGACAAGAACTTACTTTTAACTTTTATTTAAATTAATAATCTTTCTGGTTTTTATTTTGGGTTATTTTTATGATTTAGGATATGACTTCCTAATATTACATCATTTAAGTTGATACGTCCTCTTTTATCAAAAAGCCAATTCTGCTGATCATAAATGGTTAATTCCAGTCGCAAACTCATATCAGCGACGTTTTTGACAGATTGAGACTGAGATTTGATTAGATTGCGAGCATTTATAAAAGATATTAGAATTGGTCTCCTGATGTTTTGAAAATGCAGTTTAGAATTGTACCTAGCTGATATTTTTAGATTAACTTACTTCTATGATGAAACAATACCACGGAGTTTATTTCTAAATCTATACATCCCGCTATCAACCCATCAATGAGATAACGTAATTAAAGATCTTCTTGCTAAAGGTATATGAAGCATTGCAATGTAAAAAGTCCATACATGAGCAAAATTTCCGGAACACGATAAAGATTGTAAACAAAAGCGAAGAATGCATATCGAGTGTCCACCGACAGTGACACAGTGTACCTGAACTGTGACAGTAAGACAACAATTTTGATCTAATTCTGACAAAGAGCCTATAGGTATTTGACAAACTAAAGAGTATCTGGGTAGACTAGAAGAGTGGGAACTCTGTGTGGACTGAATTTGATTATAAAGTCATAAAAGATTTATATACTTACGAAATCTTCGCACTTGATAATACTTATACCCAAGCTTACTGAAGCTTGAGTTTCTTGCCCATTCTTCTCCATACAAAACTACCTTTTGGAAGGGGCAACTAGATTCAATCCTTATTTGTACATGACGTACAAAGTGCCTTATAATGGCTTAATTGAAATAAATGATTTGACTTTGACTTTGTAATGTATTTTTTTAGTTAACCCAATTTTCTTCATATTAAAAAATACGGTCACTTTTAATATCCCAAAAAAAAATTATGACCCTACTGTTAACTCTATACTGTGACGAGGTATCATATTAACAAGATAAATGGTTTGAATGACACAATGATTTCCTGTCTGTCGGTAGTCTAGACATTAAACATACATACTTACAGGCATTTACACATAGTACATAATGTATACCGGTATTGTACGACGGTAAGTACCCGTGAAATTAAATTACAAACATAAGCCGTGTATTATGAAATAATGGTTGTCGTTTCTCGTGACATTTTCACATAGAACTTACAAACTTACTTAAAATCCAAAAAAAAACTTTTTGGATTTTAGTAGATTTCAAATGTAAAGATTGAAAGTCAATGCTTTATGGTACAAGTAGTGACGTACTGACCTTTCTCTAAGTATCAATCAATTTTAAATTCAATTTTAGAGATCAATGAGTGTGGGGTCTTGGTCAGCAGAAGACAATAACATAATGCTATGTACATATCGACGTCCCCGAGGAATAAACCGGTAATCGCAAAAATCAAATTTTACAGGAAAAATGATTTAGTGTTTTTGGCGTATATCTCTTCAACAAAAGGTAATTATGAGAACATTGTTATATGACGAAAAAGCTAATTTTTACCCGAAAAGTTTAAAGTATTAAGGGTAACTATTAAATATACACGGAATAAGTTATTCACCAAAGTACATATTACCGAAAATGGTTTCATAAAATTTTTAGGGTATTGATATCTTACGATCCTGACTTATCAATATTATTCCAGTAATGTTTACTTACCGATTTATTCTTGTAAATTTCTTAAAACTTATTGGCATAATATTGCTTTACTGGATTATTGAACGTTTTTTTTCATTACAGAGAGAGAGAGAGATTGATACTCAATTACTTTTGAGGTGTTTTTAAATTCTATCTATGCATTGGGAATCTCCTCTATGACCCGAAAATGTACTTGATTCGCCGAGCGCGACCAAGTTACCGCCAATACGCGAAAATGTGTACCACAAAATTTACGATAATAAACCTGTAATCGCATTAACCAAGATTTTTTTTTAAATATTTTACAGTAATATTACTTTACCGAAATGTAGCCACAGAACTTAAATTGTAATAATGTATAACGTTATTTTTCTAGTAAATAAAAAATGGAAAATTTACAAAGAACAAAAGTGTTATAAGGAAAATCGTTGGAAATTACCGCAGAAAAAATACGAAAAAAATTGCATAGGTGTATCCCGACCCATAGATTCCGAAAATGGAATAACAGTAAAAAGTCAGTAATAGTATAATACAGGTTTATTCCTTGGGGGCGTCGATATGTAATGTTATAAAAGGTGAAAGGCTGTGTGCTTTTTTTTTTGCTCAGGTAATCTGTGCAGGTCCAATGACTAAATTCTTTGATTGAGAGAAAACTAATGTCGAGTGTCAAATGATAAATGTTTTATGGTACTGAATTACTGGTAACTTCCACGCGGACGAAGTCGTGGGCAGAAGCTAGTGTAAAATAAATAAGAAAAACTTACTCAGCAAAAATTTGTCCCATTTGTAAAAAAAAAACAAAACCTCACAAAAATACTCGAAGCAAACAAGTTTGTTGGCAAAACGATACAATTCAACCTTGACCTATCTAACGACTAATTACTATTGGCAATGTTACCCAAATACACTGTATAACATTCAATGGAATACGTGGAAGCAATTTGTTTGTGCTCGCTGTATCGTGTTACGTGATATGTGTCTTTGTCTCGCTTTAACACCTTTGGTAAGAAAGGGATGCAACGCTGTTTGATCGTTAGTTTCAAACGTTACAGGTGATGGTTTTGTTCGTGGATTCGCGTGGGTTTCTAGTGTCTAAACCGTTAATGGATGAATGAAGGGATGTTAAAAGTAGAATAATGATAGAGACAATAGGTTAATGGTTAGGATAAGAAGATGTGAAGAATAAAGAAAGTAAATGTTGAGAGTTTGAATTTTACATGTTTACCTAGAAACAAGAATTCAAGTACAGATACTAGCCTATTTATATCCCGCTGCAGGGCAAACGCCTCTTCTCATACAGAGAAGCCACGAGCATTGATCATCACGTTTGCACTATGTTTTCCTTCACAGATGTCAATGATGTAGGTACTGTGACCCCTAGACGTGGGTTGTCACTTGTACCGGGATATATTTATTCAATCTACTTGATTGAAACACATAATATTCATTGAAGTTCTTGTATTTACTTTAAATAAATTATATTTGTTACTTCTAGTTCTTAGTCTAGGCTTGACAGCTGCTGACACGCGGTCTGCTTCTATTCTAAATATAAAGGTCATATTTATCTCACAACAAATAGTTTGCTTATGGCTCAAACAGCCAGGGTCTCTACAGTACCTATGCTTTTTTTTTGTTACACTATAAGCTTTTTAGTTTATTCTCTCAATATCATCTGCGTAAAATAAATGTCGGTTATCGCGGACGCTAAGTTGCGGAATAAAAAGTAGGGTTCAAACTTACCCCGCACTAAATTATATCAACATCGATTCATTGGTTTAGTCATAAAAGCGTAATAGACAGATGTAGTTACTTTGTAATTTATAATATAAGTTTAGAAAATAGTAAAGATTTAACATAAATTATGTTTTCGAGCAAGTCGGGTCGGCCTCATTTTTGTTGTTTATTTTATTTGTATACGTCCGTTTTCTTATTTTCTCTAAATTACATGTTATTCCGTGGACAATAAATATGGGTTATACATTTTTTAACTTAATGTTAATATTGTAACGTATTAGTAACTGTTTTTAGTCTCTAATAATAATAAAAAATAAAAAATAAAAGTCTAACATTTTTAGTAACCAAAAGCATAAAATTTTTCTTTGCACATCCCAACAAAAATATTAAACTAAAACAAAATACACACACCCATGTAACCAAGTTCAATAGAACCATCTCCGGTCATGTGAGATCTTGCAATTAAACAAAAATCTTCCTAGAATAATTTAGAAAGATAAAAGAACTATAAAAAAATAAATAATAATTTGTATGTACGTAGGTTTATGTGGTGCGGGTCGTGGGAACATGTGCCGTTGGTACAATGGCGGCAAAAACTGCTTTGCACTGGTTAGTGCTAATTAACTCAGTTCGTACGATGAGGTCGATTTACACGTTGATGTTGGATTTGAATGCGTTTTACTGATATACTGTACTAACGTGTTCGACCTGATTTTCACAGCATCAAATGTATTTAGTAACGAAATTGTTGATAACCTCGCCATGTGAGAAATAAGGTTCTTTTTTCTTCAGGTACACCATTAAGGCAGTTTTGACCGTCATTTACAAGGGAAAAATATAATAGAATCTAGTGTGTCTAAAATAGGCATACATACTGCCAGTGTTGTGATTGGTTAACTGAGTTATTATCAAACCAATCATTTGTTCCAATCGTGTTCATTTTGCATAGATTTTTTCTCGAACAAAAACTACTATATGAATCAGAACCTTAAAAATTTAATTTGAACAATATCTATTTGTATCTACCACGAGTCTTCTGCCAAGGCCCTTTTGAAATGCAAAAATTAATCATCCTTCTCCTGCTCTAATTCCAGAATAAAGTCGTTGACTATAAGGTCAGGAGTTCGATGACCTTTCGGAAGAATTAATAAACTAAGAGAAACTACCTAATCAAAAAAGTCCGAAGATGGTTTTGATAGAAAATTGTGTACCTACCTTCAGAACTGCCTATGAAGCCTTCTAAGAGTAGATCAATAGAAAATAAATAAATATAAATACATACATACAAACAAATATTACGTTGGCAATTCTATGTAAGACATATTTGTTACCTACATTAGTCTGAAATTAAAGACAGATAGGTCAAAAAACGAAAAAACTACCATATTTTACCCATCCTTTTCCTTTTTACCGATCTTAGGAGATCTCCAATATTCTCCAGCCAAACTAAACAAAAGTAAATGTATGATTAGCGTAAAAGTGAATCGTTTACGTTAGTTGGAAGCGCAGGCGCCGGGGGGCGGGGCCACACCTGCGCCACCTGGCGGCGAGCTGCCCTACTTGTATAGTATAGCGTATTTGTTGAGAGCGCTTTATCTATGGACTTAATAAATAATAATACCAGCTTATTATTGTTCCACTGCAGGGCAAAGGCCCCTTCGCGCACGGAGAAGGCTTGAGCATTCACATCACAGTTGCTTAAGACGGATTGGTGATTTCAGACTTATATTAATTTCACGTTCACGTTTCCTCATGATATTTTCCTTCACCGATGTCAGTGATGTCAAAGATAAACTTGAAAGTTCGTGATGAATTTTACATTAGTATTTGCCTGGTATCGAACCGCAACGTCATGCATGAGCGGCGAGTGCCTTAACCCCTGTGCCATTATGATTATGAACATATATTTACACATGATAAAAACATACTGAAGATTTATGCTATAGTTAAATTTAAATTGTACCTAGGTAACTAAAATCTTTCCATAAAACACGTCACTAAAACAAAAACATAAGCCTAACCAAACAGAAACAAACCCCAACGGCCATAACAACATAATTATGACGTCACCGCGGCATCGTTGACGCGATCTCGTTACATTTCGCGAGTCGCCCGCGCAGCTGCTTCAACATCTGCCCTGTGCACGCGACTACTTGTGTTGGGAGGTAGTGTGTCTGTCTGTAAATGGATCGGAAAGTGGGTACGTGTTGGATGATGTTCATTTTTATATAAAGTTAGTATTTGTACTTGTTTGAACCTTACAGAAATTACCATTATAAATGCGAAAGTTTACAGTACAAACATCCATGTTTGTTACTCAAGCTAGAACGGTTAAACGGATATGGATGAAATTTGGCACCGATATGGATTATAGTCTGGAATAACACATAAGGTAATTTTTATCCCAGAATAATGTACGGTTTCCGTGGGACAATATATCAAAAGTACTAAACAGTTCTTCTGACCGAGCCAATATTAAACATAAATTATTTTTTCGTGTTTCCTTTTACTTTACTTTTCTAATCCGCGTTGTTCTCAATTTCTATCATTTTCGTAGAACCTTATTCCGCATCACTACGATTTTCAAACGTTCTCCAAGTATTTTTACGCACATACCGACGTGTATAATTAAACTTATTTTGTTTTCAAACATTTTTATATAGCATCTAATTTAGGTTGCGTTAATACGAATATACAACATCAAACTTTTATAAAACAAACAACTCTTCATCATTTTATTAAAAGAACGTTTGACGTAAGTAACGTTCCTGATAATGTATAGTTACACTCACACGTGAAAACACAATGTTCGCGACTGTATCTAAATAGGTACAATCACCTTCTTTAATGATTACCCCTTTATTAGAGGGATATCCAAATAATGCAAGCGCATTATGCTCGAAAGCTAACAACAGAACTTCGATAATATTTTAAGCTTGGAATCGTCATCTTTGCTTATCGTATCGTTTGGGTATGTATTAATGGTGTCAGGCTGGGGTTAAAAGGTTTTAATTATCATAGTAGCAACATTCTATTGTACAAAGGACAAACTACAGAACATATTTACAAGAATGGTAAGAATAGCGGTCTAATCTTAAAAGCAAACGAAAAGCATTTTAATCATATTCGTTTTTAAAGGCGAAATTTCCAGTTAAATTTAAATTTAATTGGAAAACCCTTCAGTGTGGGCAAACTCGTCTTCACTATTTATGATAGGCTTACTCACTCTCCGCCCTTTCGTTAAGCGAGTCTTTATTTGACATTTTAGTTCCGTCTTTAGCAGCCACACGATTTGCAATCCTACGTTCAAACATGAACAGACAGAGTTCATGGCAGGACAGTTTCTGCGTTTCGTCTGTCTCCGAAAGGACATCAAACTCAGAGTTCGGACCACATATTAGCACGGCACTAGCAAGCACTTCGGCGTGAGGTATTAGCAGTTAAATCCCGGCATAGTATAGCGCGTTAAGTCGTGTCAATAAACTTGGCTGGGCGGGCGTGGACCGAAATAGCGCGGCCGAGACGGCGCGTCGGTACGATAGCGTCGGCAAGGAAAACTGTGAAAACTTTAGAAAACGTCGCGTGACCAGGTGGTTCTTTTTTTCTTTATAAGGTTGGGAGTCTTGTTGTTTTTTAAGGAGAGGTGTAAAATGTGAGAAAACTAGGAGAATAGTAATTATTCTTTTATAAAGTGGAAAAGATTATACATAGGTAGAATGACAAGACTTTAAAACCAGAGCAATGAAATGAGACAGTTCTTAAGAAAGTTGCCAACGGTTTTTAAAATGCTAAAACATCACAATTTTAACAGCAATTTCAGAATGCTAAATGACAATAAAATTATCTGCGCATGACATTTCCTAATGTCATAATTTTTCTATTACTAACATCATGCAAGACAACAAAGTTTGATTGTAAAATGCCGAATTTAATTTTCGCCAATAATTCGTGAAGATTTCTCTGCTAACTCTACCGAACTTCTTTCTTTTCCCCATAGTGCACATTCAAATTGAGACATTACGTGCTTCCATACAAACGTTCTGTTAGTGGGTGTCCCCTTGCACCAAGTTTTCATAAGTATACCCTCCATTACGTATCACTGAAATCATAACATTTGTACTTGAGTGTGATTGCGTGTAAGCGCCACTTTTAGTTCGTAAGTTCTTTGAACTAGCACTTAGCACGTATAGATTTAGAAGAAAATATTATGAGGAATAGAATGTCATTGTGTGGTTTAAATAGAATTCTTAGGATTGTAAGTATGGTGTTTCCTAAAAACAGTAAGGGTTCTTTAAGAATTAGGACATTTAGTATTAGCTATATCAGCTATTGAGTAATGCTTTTATTCTACTGATCCTATAGATACAGATACTCTACACTCAAAATTACCATTTCTGTTTTTGACATTGATATAGTGTATCCAATACTCTACGAGTGTGCCCATACATTTCAGCACTCACTGGTCGAAATCTGTTACTGGTTAAAGTACAAGTCAGGCATATTAGTGGTCGCAATAAAGCCACTAATCAACAGCTGTTTGCTGAAACGATATCATCAAGTTGATGCAAAAATAAAGAAAGAAAACACAACAAATATATCTTGTTTTGATTACTCCAAATGGGTTGTTAGTGTTCTTACCTCATCAATTCACAAATGCAAAACGAAATATTTTATCTGAATATGACATCATTTAGGTTTCTTAATTATGTGTATATGTGATATATTTGGCAACTTAATAACTCAACGAATACGTCATTGATTTTCCAGAAAATCCGCCATCTCTGAATAAATTGAAAAATCCGGGTCACATTGTACAGTGAGGGAAATAACTTTTACACGTTAAAAATGTCGCGTTCGACGATTGCATGAAGTGACATAAGCCTTTTACCACCTGTCAACACATTTTTTCGCAAATAAATGTTTTTGTATGAATAATCACGAGTTACTGATGTCGTTGTACCGAATGAACTAATAAACAAGTTCGAAAATACGGCGAGTAATATATCTCACGTTAAAATTATGACGTTTGCCATGTAAAAAAATGAAACGAACGACATTATGATCATTACAGAAAAATGTGAATTGATACAAAAGTAAAAGAAAATATTTTCAACATTTTATTAGTTTCTATTATATTTTTTCTATTGCACATTAATTTAGAAGCATGGTATGACACTATAAATTATAACTCTGGCATTCTCACTTTGAGTCGAAACGGTATTTTGCAACCAAAATACTTGACGCGACGAAAAAAGTCACTTGGTCTAAATATAATACGTCTGGACGTGCGAGCGAGCGTTTAACGGAATATGAACTGCAGCTGAATAGTTTATGAATGAAAATTTATTGTTGTTATGTAAGTTTTTTCTCTGAGTGTACCAATGTGGAACTTTTCGGGATGACACATTTGAGAATATTAAAATTGTGATATATTTGAAGTACTTTTAAAGAAGCTGTTAATACAGCAGAACTTTAACTAAATCTGGCAGTAATAGAAAATAGTTAGACATTTGACTAATCATATTCGGATGAAGAAAATAGACATGCACACATACTGAGCAGTTAAAAATGAAAAAGAAGAACTGTAGAAAGCAAAAAACCTGAACGATATTGTCAGCATTGGACATGGAGGTAAAGATATTGGTATAATTTTGTTAAAACATAATCAAGAATTTAAGATATACAATTGTATACCATGATGATATATTTTATAGTCTAGGTTGGCATTCTGAGTCAGTTTTCCGCAAAACAGAATGGAGACCGGTGATTACTCACAGACAAAATACAGTCTGGTTAGATTCAAACGTATGATCCTATTTGTTTTTAGATTTTCTTTGATTTATTGTCATATGTTTTGTTTTAGTCATATCTCTCTTGAATGACTGGATCGTGATAGATTTAGTTGGAGCCTACTTTAGTTTTGTCACGTGTCTTCTAGGAATGAGTTTTATTTAAGATCTCTGATACTTAAAAACTTTTTGCTTATTTAGGACAACTTCTTCTATAATATCCTTAATGTTGAATATTAACTTATCATTGGGAAAAATATTCAAGTGTATTTCAGCATTTATTTTTTAACTGAAGCTAGGTAAAGTGTCATGTAAACTACGGTTATCTTTCATAAGATGCTGCAAATCACAATAATATTGCCCGTTAAGATCTGTAAAAATTTGCTTTACGGAAAAGTCGCGTTTAGTTATTCTTAGACGGTCCTCGTAGCAACGTCGTCATGCATCTTGTTGTATTTTTAAAAGTTTGTGTGAAACTATTTTTTACTACTACAATTTTTGCGTAAGCTCGCAGGGCGTGAGCCAGAAGTAAACACGACACATTTTCATATTCTCGTAGACATTTCATATCATAAAATACTTTAAGTAATAAATGTTTAAGTAAATTAAAATAATGGCCACCTGTTTCGCTGATGGGGGGATAAAATATTGAACGCTAGACTTAATATTGAGCGCTTTTTTTTTTTTTTTTTTTTTTAAAAAAAAAAAAAATAAATAAATAAAAAAATAAAAAAAATATTGAGCGCTGGAATTGAAAATACCATCAAGTTTGTCTTTTTTTATCTAAGTTTAAAATGCTATCAAACGGCATACCAGTTTTAGCGTCTTTCACTTTTATTCTACAATGTTAGTAACAATTTTTCTTATCTTATGTGTTAGTAAATTCCAATACATTTTATTATGTACCTATAGATAATATTCTCACCACTCTTAAAAAAAGTGGAGTCATACTTGACTGCAATGAACTAATAGGAAATACTATTACTTACTCGCACTCTTCTTAACAAAGAGCCAACCCGTTTACGTATGATGACATGTAAGCTATCCACTCTCGCTTCCACAAATATATTTACTAGTGGCACTTAAAAAATGGGAATAGCATTTTGAAGCCATTTTTATATATTATTGTTTCAAGAGACTTCTGGTACAACTGACCCATAGACGGCTCGTGTAGAAAATTTGACAGTATTCTTTAAACATGTAATTTATGTTCATCCCTTGAGCGTTAGGGTGTAAAATACAGTCTTCACCTGTTACTACGAACATGTCATTGTAAATGACAAGTGTAGCGGTATCATAGTCACTATGGGCAGGTGCAGTAGTATTTTATTCATTAGCAAGACCGATAAATGTCTAGATACTGGGTATAGTAATTTAATTGTGTTTTATTTTATTGTTAGTTTTTATTGTACAGATGTCTGGAGTGTATTGTCCACTGTTCTTTGTTTTAAAATTATTAAGTTCTATCTTTAATTTTTAGAATCCACGTTTTCCTTATTTGTGGAATTACTGTTCATTTCTTTACATAGAATAACGGTAATAATAGTTTTTTACTAAGCTAGAAATATAACAATAATTGAAATAGTCAAAGAAATTACAAGGTGTTAGAGAATATGCAGTTTCCAGGAATCTACCAAAGAGTCTGAAGTCTTAAATGTCTTAACCCAGATTTTGACGTTATCAAGCTCATAAAAAAGTATACAAAATTCAATAATAGAAACAGAGTTAATCATAATAAATATATTTCACTGTTATAAACAGATGACTTACAAAAGCTTTCATTTCTATTACTACCCACATAGCATCCATCAATTCTGCAAATAGTTTTTGTCTTAAAAACAAACGTTTTACGTATCTTTAGGTTCCTGAGTTATGAGAGTTAATGTACTTTCATATTTTATACATAATAACCGTAGAAAGCTTCGTTAATGGCTGATTTGTATTAGATTTGATGCCAACAGTTTTACACGGGTCCTACGTTATAGTCCAATAATACACACAACACACATATGATCGGATTTAAACGTAACTGTAGTTCAAATATCGACAAACCTTTTTAATTTTAATTGAAGCGTAATTTGGGCGTATTAAAAATAAGGTAAAGTCTATGATTGTTACACAAAATCATTTTGTTATTTTTATAGATTTCATTTTCTTAGATATTTTTCTTACATAATTTCTACTAGCGTACCTATAGAACTGTCACCAGATCATTACTTTCTGCTTGTTTATTCAATATGACCCAACAAATAGTTTACACAAAAATCTGCCGTTAGCAAAATCAGAACCCCAAAACGATTTACAAAAACATAAATAAGAATCAGAATTCATCAGAAAGAAATACGTTGAAGATCAAAAAAAAAAGCTAATCGTATATTATTTAAAGCAAGTGTGAGTAATATATTTACGTGGGCTATAAAGGCTGGGCAACACCGCTCGGATGAATCAATTCGCGTAATAATAGAAGAAAAAAATATTATCACATAAAATCATTGGCACGGTGCGCCGAGATTTGATATTAAAATACAAGAAATCGCTGCGTTCGAGTCTTATGAGAATCGGGTGATCTGATTTTGATTTCTCCATACGAAACTACCTTTTGAAATGGACAACTAGATTTAATATCATTTTTATTTTATCTTTCTTTAACATACTTAACAGAGTAAGAATATTCAAAAGCATAGAGCTGTGGATTAAAGTTCATAGGAGAGTTTTGCGAGTAGTTTCTGAGTCCCTAATTATAAATATTTTATAAAAATCTCTAGTAAATAGTGGACGACTTTCACTTCATATTCTATATATTTGATATTTATAAAAACTCGCGAATATAATGATAATGTATACGACTAATGGCCCGCGTCTAAAAACAGAACGTGCCAAACCTAAGAATCGTAAATTTTAGAATTGCAATGTTTTATTTACAACACACTGATTCCGGCGCCGACTTTTTGACAGTCGGCCTCTTTGCCGATTTCAAACTGTCAGAATCTAATTACCAAACTTACGATTTCATTTTGCTGGCAGCATCATCTGTATTTTTATAAGGATAAAGCTTAATTTATATTACGTTTCTGCCTTCAATTTTGTAAAGAATATTATGGTTTTTGCTGCCCATTCTTTATAGTAGCGTCTGTCGGTTTTTTTTTTTTACCAAAATGGGGTGTTGGGGTCAGTGAAAAGACGGCGCCACGGCTCTTTAAGATTGATGATCTGTTTCGGTTCGACTCCTGGGTTGAATATATTGAAAACTAATTAGAATTTCGATTGTTATGTCTCAACTTTATAGGTTTGGGCGCTGTAGCGCGTTAATGGACTGCATTAGGACATTTTTTAAGTGAGGTAAGCCTACTAATCCTTTAATAAAAAATATTAGTAGGTAGGTAACTCATTGTATTTCCAAAAGTAAGCCCAAGCAAAATTTTTATTTTGCTGTCGTTTTGCTTTTAGGTACAAAAAGTTTAGGATTCTGTGATCATTATTATATTTGATAAAACTTACCCCGAACAAGAAAATTATTCTTAAAACATGTTAAAATTTAATTTAAAAAGTACCTTTCAGAGTAGCTTTCCCAAAACTTTCATGAACAAACAATTTAAAGCTATATAACAAACAAATGTCGCAACTTTTGAAACTGGCAAAAACAGAAAACAAACATCAGTGTTCGCCATTTACGAACAACCGCGCGTACGCAACTACGACGCAACCCGTTCCTTCTGCGGCGCCTTAGCGGCTCAACAAAGACTCCTCGGTATTTATGTAAATGGCTGAATTCCGAAAATACCAGCAACCATCGGCCAAAAACAATGCGACTGTGCAAAAAACCGTGGGAGGGGAAAGTTTGCATTTTCGGGTTGTGACGGTTTCGCACTTGGACCGTGTTGCCACCTTAAGTACTTGGTTAAGTTAATGCACTTTTTAGCTTTTCCTTATATTGGTTGCTTTAGCATGTAACGTTAGTACTAAGAAGTTGGATCCTTTCATAATGATCTTGTGACCTGTAGGCTTACTCTTGAACAAAATCGAGAATGAGATTGGAATCGACTGCATGTTTGACTACAGCGATTGCCATGAGGTTTCCATACAAATGAAAACGTAAATTACCAAATTTTAAAATATTAAATAACTCGTTAATCCTATAAATAAATGTCTTCTTATATTTATTGGAATTGAAACTGGATCGGATGTACATGTAATGTCGATTCCAATCTCATTCTCGATTTTGTTCTAGAGTAAGCCTACTGTAATGTATCAACAAGTCCAAAAGCTTTTCTAAGCCAATCACACACTTTGTTCTTCGTTAAAAGAATTCATCTGTCTGTACAATCAAAATAACAGCATAGAACTAAATGTATATGACAGTGAACAAGGTCCTTATACCAAACACTAATTTTATATTTTTTTGTCTCTCTGTCTGTCTGTTTGTTCCGGCAATCTCCTAAATGGTTGGATCGAGTTTGATTTTTTAAGGAGTCACTTAGGCTATAGGTATCTATAGGATCATAGGCCTTAACTTTAAAAAAAAGAACATCGGCGATAACCGCCGTTCACTTGAACGACGTCGCGGGCATAAGCTAGTATAAAAATATTGCACCAAAAATATTAGCCCTTATGCACAAAAAATTCACTCTCATATTTTAGTTTCGCGAATTTGTGTGCAGGCGCCTTCGGCAAGGACTAACGGAATGCTTTTTGCTCAACTAACAGTATCTCAATTTTATCCATTGCTTTTTCTCTGTTTTATTTTGTCTGATGTTCGATCCCAGGGTTTGATTTAGGGATTCAGCGATAAAGATAAACGATATTATTGTGTTACTTTTTATTATTTTTCCGACGCATTTAGTGTCAATAATTGAAGGAGAAGTCGGTGTCTCTATAAAGATAACGATTTGATTTACTTATTCAAATGTTTTGTGAAGCAAGTGCTAATTTATTTTCGGCGGACTTAAATTTCTACACGCATTCGCTGTTCAATGGAGATTTACTAATCTTGTCAGATTAATTAAAGTGATTTATTGATTAAAATGTAATACGCCGAATGTTTGCACAAGGCACGGGCAAGTACCAACGTGACTTTTTTTAATTTCATGGTTTTTCTAAGCTTTTTCTAAGTTTATCTTGTTGAAACACAACTCTTGTTGACATCGTACATCGGTGAAAGAAAACATCGTGAAGAAACTTGTACTTTTATCTGAAATCGCCAATCCGCCTAGATCAAGCGTGGTCATCAATGCTCGTACCTTCTCTGTATGAGAAGAGGCTTAAAGACGAAGAGAGTAATAGTCCGATATTATTATAAATTTGTTCAAATTAAATAAAGAAGGCGTTTAGCAGCCGCAATGGCTGGTTTTTAACTGAAGAATCTAGTGCAAACATAGACACCACCGAAACAGTTCTAAGTCACCAATTAAATTAAAACTACCCACAATAAAACAAAAAAAAATAGACAAATTGAAACTAGATCGTAAAACTGAAGAAACTGAATTACTTTTTGTGAGGCCAGGAACTCAGGACTAGGAGACAATGCAGCAGAGTGTCAAGGTCCCCGCCCACTTGGTACGTCCATCCAGTATTGAGGCCAAGCCACACTATTTTGAATGAGATATTTTAAATAAAACGTGTCATGTCTTCACACCACTTTCCGCTGTTTCACAATAGCCCAAGCTTTATTATGTTTATCGAAGGTATTCATAAGTTTTGAGTCCACTTTCATTACATTTTCGTTTAATGTTTGGAGTTTGATGTGTTTATCGTTAAAACATTTTAATTTTCTACTTGTTTATGTTGCGTTCTTTTTAATGGTGGGCAAGCAGGTAATTTGACAGTCCGCATAAAAATACAGTGTTACAGTAATTGCGAGCTACGCACGTCTATAAATAGAAACGGGATTTAGATAATGCCATTGATACTTTTTCACTATTCGTTTTCTATTAATAAGATATCCGCTTTGAACAATGCAAGAATAGGTGCGACATCTGAACGGCGATTTCACTAATTAAAAACGTTCAAAATCTAGACACAAAACTCATAAAAGTTAGAATTGCCCCCCAGTTGGCATTTGAAGACCATAAATGTTAAGTGATTTTAACAATAGTAGAAAACCAATCTATTGTTTCATTTCTAAATGACATGTTTAAATTGCTCGTTCACCTACTGACACTTTCTTTATTTGAAGGAAGTCACAAAAACAATTGAAAACTAATTGAGCATATTTCTTAGGTAATTCCTAGAACTTAGGACATCACTGGCAACTTTCTCTTTTCAATAATATCGTTTTACTGCCAAGGTTTCGAATTGTGTCTGCGATTGACAAAAATAGACAAATTTTATTTGATTTTGTCTGCTTCCCAAGTGGTTTCCGGCTGAAATTGTTGCCAAGTCTTTTTCTCAATTAGAAAAAAACAATTACTGCAATGAAATATTATGTATTGAATGACTAATAAGACTTATTTAATTGGCAGTCGACATTATGTGATAGATATGATGATGATGATGAATGCTTCCGTGATGATCAATATAAAAAGAGGACACATCAATATAAAATTGTTATTAAACCAACAGCTGTTACAATAGCCAAGATTAGAGCAACTTATTTATTTCAAAGAAATGAAAGAAACATGGAAACGGCAGCAAGTAGAAGAAAGAATGGACCAGACATAACAATAACAATATCTGTCCAATACAAAAACTATGATAAGCAAACATAAATGAAAGGTAATAAGCATTAAAAGCATTTCTTACTAAAACCGTATGACCATTTACCGTTCGTTAACAAAAAAGGCGAAATTCCATTATCCTCAGTAATTTGCTAATTCACTTTACTCATGGAAAGTTCAAAAAATCGGCCTCACAGACTGTTTCGTCGTGCCGGCATCTCCCACGGCCGAATCGATAGCAATCGCCTTAATTACCGACCGATTAAGGCCGATTATGGCTTCCCCAGTAAAAAGTTCACGAAACTGTTTAATTAGACCTCTCCGATGTCCTCAAATGCATTCGAATAAGAAACTTTGTTAGGATTAAAAGGTTGGGACTGCTTTTCTTAAAAGTAATTCTTTAAAGGCGTAGAGGACTTACAGTATATTGTTTATTCCTTTACTATCTTACTTTTGTTTATCATTCGCATATTTGTATTCAGTCGGACGTCGATGCTGACCTTACACAACGCGTTAACAATTGAACTTACTTTGTTTAACAATCTCTATTTCTACGCAACAAAGTTAGAGCAACAACTTCTGCATCCTGTGAAGTTTCAAGAGACCATCTAAGATACAGAACGTGCCTGTATCACGCAAACAGTGAATTATCTTGAACAAATCAGTTGTGCATATGCCTGACTATTTATGCACAATTCTAATTTGTAAGCCATCCACGTTGCTATTGATCATTAAGTGGCGCCGAGGCAAATAGGGTTGATACTTCTAAGAAATGGTACTTAACTTCATTAGAATCAACAAGCGGAGAGACAAGCATTCTTATACAAACGATTACATACATTTTTGCCCTGAATATTTTTGACGTCACACAAATCAAATAATTTAATAATCAGGTCTACATTTCCAATACGACACGCGAGCTTCAAGCTAGCTCCACATAGCCTCGTCATTTGCATCACTATGCCAACACACC
Source organism: Hoplodrina ambigua (assembly GCA_949774945.1). NCBI lineage: Eukaryota > Metazoa > Arthropoda > Insecta > Lepidoptera > Noctuidae > Hoplodrina > Hoplodrina ambigua. The sequence continues at coordinate 925,490 of OX458967.1, forward strand.
TCTAATTACAGTAATAGCTGCCATGTTCACCTTTTAACCTACTTGTTGCCGTCTCTGGATTCCAATGCATTGTCACCAACTCTCATTTGTATTCTGTCCGTCCTTTCATCACAGACCGCTGTGGTTTCAAGTGTTTCTATCGTCTCTCCTTTTAACCAATTCTTTATCACCATCCTTTTCTTTATAATATGCCCAATCCATGTGGAAAACAAATACAGTATTGTAATCAAATGTTTTAACATCACCTTTAAAGGTTTTCCTTAACAATTGTTCGTTATTTGTATTGGGAACGTTTCGGCTTTTTGATTAATACCGACCATTTATAATGTTTAGCGGTATGGTTATTTGGGTTTCTTTACGTGTAGATATATTGTTTATTTGTTCAATTGGTTGGTCTACATTCCTTAAATGCGTTGACATTCGTATTAGTATGTATATCATAAAATTCGTAGTGTATTTTGATCGCATGCGTTGTTATTCTGGTCAAGCTTTATTTGATTCCTGGATTTTAGAAAAATACATTGTGCTGTTATTATTTTAGCAGTGCATTCATGAGCGATATTAGAGCCAATTGTGGTATTGATGATCTGATCATGACTAAGCAGCTCCTGTCCTGTATTGTGATATCCTAGGCGTATTTATGATTTCCTTTAAAGCATTCTACTTTTATCGTGAAAATGATCGTAAATGGTGTCTGTTTGTTTTCCAAATGGATCTCACCGTCATCCCCGCAATAATTGCTGTCATTACACCAGAAACAATTACTTCCCACAGTTTATGTATCACCGCATGTCTGCGAACCATTTAATTCGTGTAAATTAGGACACGTTGTAAAACTAAAACATGTTATTTATATCTTGGGCGAAGCTTCCAAAATTTCAATAGGTGTTTACCGCAAGTATTTGTATACCTAATTCAATTGGTTGGTACCAAAGTACCTAAGCGTCATTCTTGTGATTTGCTTAAAGTATTTAGATTTGCGTAAGATATTTTTCTGAGCATTTAATATTTAATATAAAATTAGAAAATAACGCTTAAAATGCACATTACCAACAATAATTAAATATCACTAAGATGCAGTCATCTCTACAATTATGTACAAACAAGCTTTTACTTACTGTATAAAAACACACACATGGTACATTTTGTATAGTGGGTACAATAACCTATTATGAGTTCTAACGCCAAAAGATCCCAAAGGTCCTGTCTCCATGTCCCGATTACAAATTTAGCTAAGCATCAACAAACATTACCATATCAGACAGATCATGTCGTCCTGAATTAATTCCAGACTACCTACTACATCGGAATCAATCGGTCATTAGCCGGAGAAAGGCAGGTGTCTCATGCTATCATCATGATTGGCCTCATCCCGTCCTCTGCATAGCAACCTACCATGACCTCTAAACAAGAGTCATCGAACCTTAAAATATTTCCTAAAACGGTTAACGTCCCGATTGGGTTGCCAATTACTAGGGTGCGAATGGACTGTGCTTTGGAGACCCCATAAGATTGGGAGAAAATGTCTGCAAATAAATATTTTGCAGACCGAATATGGAGAATATACATAAAAAAGAGTATTTGTTAGAACAAATACTATTTTAAATATTATTTTTATGGTAATCTGGTTTGATTTAAGTTTAAACGGTATTTTTTATCTATAATAAGGGTTCAATATTTTGTATTAGTTTTACCTAAAACATATCTCTTATAATAAACTTTATGTAATATGCACTGTATGGACAGTATAAGGACCAAATGTGTTTCGTCTATCCAGCTTACAAAATCCTGGATAGTCCTAAACTCTTGGCCGCACTACACTCAAATATCACGCGATCACAATCTATACACAATAAATTGCTGGAATCCACAAAAATTATACGAAAATTCGCTACCACGCGTGCCCTATAAATATTTAAATTGTAAACCGCCTCAAGCTGGTATTGTTCGTGAATTTAAAGTATTCCGATGGCCTGATGATTTCTTACGAAAATACGGTTATAATGGTGATAATTTGTTAAATGTGAGCTTTCGTTTTACTTTCAAGTGAATGCTAAAAGTAAAAATAAATCAGAATCGCTTCTCGTTAATGGCCAGGAATTTTTTGATTTAGGTTCGTGTCGTTATCTATTTAACATTGGATAATCTTACCAATATCGCTAAACATCTCAAAAGGCATCGTCACAAAAATAAGGAAAAACGCAAGTAAAAATGAAATAAATAAAAAACAACAATAAATGGATACTTTTACTGTCCTCGGCCGGGATGGGATATGGACTCGCTTATCGTAACTCCGAACCATGTGGGGATGAACAAAAGATTGTATTTATTTGCCGACTGCAGTCTGTGCGCGCGGTTCTAGTGCGATCTTGAGAAGGACTTTTCTGTTGTGGATTGCTTAATATAAGTTTTAATTATCAGAAGGGGCATATTTGTTCTTTAAGTTACTTCTGTTCGTATTGTCTTCTTTTACTTAACATGACGATCTATAATATGCTTTTTTATGCTTTCAAGCGACTATTTCGATGATTTGTTCGTACTTTTCGTGCTAAATGAAAAGTATTAGTCGTGAAACATTAAAAATAAATACAAAGACTTATTATAGTTATTCAAGATATATTTTCACATATAAGCAATCGCCATAATACGTAAGCAAGAAGATACCAGGCTTCTGTTCATGCACCGACATGCACACGGTAAATTCCAGCGGCATAATATATAAAATGGTACAAAGGACGCACTCTAAAGCAACGCGCGTCGCGTCGTCTGCGCAAGCAGTCGTCATTTAAAAACAATTCTGCGGGGTTGCCTCTCCAGTGTAACTGTATATGGAGTTGCTACGCCAAACTGGGCGCTAACGAAAAAACCAGGCGCTCAAGTCAAAAGGAAACCCGATTGTGGTAAAAAACGAAGTCATCGCCGCCGTAGCGTAGTAGAATGCCTCCCCTCTCCGCGCGTCGCGCATGCGTACTACGTGCTTTTTTCGCCCGCGCCGGCGCAGCGTAAACAAACCGAACGCAACTGCGTTTGTCGTGCGGTTTGTAGTTTTTATAAAAATGTTTAGGATTAGTAAATTAAGAGGCTCTTTTTCTGAGGGATTTGCATTTGATATATGCACGCGTTCAATCTGAATCACGCTCATCATGTTTACTTAAGAAAGTTTAATTAAAATCTAGCAATACCCTGTGGTTTCACCCGCCTTAAAACTTTGATTAGTGCTCCGCTCCCGTAGGTCGCATGATGTTAAATAGCATATTCCTCATAAATCTCACTATTCTTCTGAAATAATTTTTCCAATTGTCCAACAGATCAGCGCGTTCAATCAAACATAAAAGCTTGTATTAGTATATATATTAAATCCTCCCGACTTCATGGGAAATGAGAATAGGCTCTTGCCCATTCTCTTAACTGTCATGTCCTCATGACAGGTAAGTTTTTTCACCGGCCAAAGATTCAGAAAGTGCCCTAAGTCTCTATAAAATAGTGCTACTTTATTTTGAAACGTCCTACTTATATTTCACTTCAGTGTCGAGTGTCGCAACGCTTGCCCACGTAGATTCGGGTGAGTGCCAATTTCTTTTTGAATGGTTTTTGACAAACGACGAAGCGCGTGATGTTAGACAAAAGGGAGAAATAAGCATATTTATCTAGGTACTATTATAAATGCAAAACTTTGGATGGATGATTGTTATTCAATCACGCCAGAACAGCTGAACGGCTCCAAGGGGTAGTAGAACTAAGTATTTGATATTAGTTTCAGCTTGATACCTCCACGCAGACACGTCAGACGGGCAACAATGTGATCCTATCCCTAAAAAATAAGGGATCCGCAAAAAAATTCGCCCGGACGATGTCAAGAATAATAGTACCTAATGGGTATTTTTCGTATTTGGTAATGACTAGGAAAAATATAGTATTTTCAGTCATAAATTAAGAAACGAAGGTACCTTGCCGTCTCATATCGTATAGCGATGCAATCGAGTTTCAAAAATTACGTGTTCATCCTCAATTATCTGCCCTTTTACTAATAAATGCCAACGGCCATCGAAATCAGTGGTCATTCTCATAATTGATAGGGCTGCGAATTTGCCAACTTTTTAAACACTTTTTAAAGACTTGTTGACATTTTTTTTTATCGTGGGTGTTAAAGCACATTGACCTTTATTACAATAAGAGAAAAGATTTCGAAAAACACATCTTAATCCTTGTAATGACGGATATAAATAAATGGTTATGTCCACCCTCATTGTAGTTTAGGAGCCGAATTGAAACAGATTTACTCTTTTTTGTTTTGTTTTTTTTTTACGCCTGAAAGTGACGCGGTTTCTTTAGATGGCACTGTTGGGACATCTTATTATAACGTATTTTTCTTTTATAGTGTTTTCTTATCAGTAATGTGAAAATAATAGATGAAGAATATATACTTTTTTAAATTATATTATTTATTATACACGTGTAAAAATATATTATCAAAATATCTTGGATCCATCAATGGATCGGATGCAACTTAGAAAAAAAGAAAATTTGCATATTACCCTTCTAAATTTGAAATTTGAAAGATTATACGCTAACATTGCAACGATACATTATTTTTCTATACTGACCTCTTCTAAAGTTATAACTTGACTAGCTTAGCCCGCGAGTTCGTTCGCGTACCTAAATGTCGGCTATCGCGGATGACAGAAGTCGCAGAATTAAAAGTAGTAACCAAAGCAAGTCATTTGTTGAGTTTCACACTTACCCAGGTTCAGTGGTTTATTCGTGTAAGCGAAAAAGACAGACAGAGTTACTTTCGCATTTATAATATGAATTAAGTAAGGATAATATTTCCTAATGATAATATTAAATGCTAGGTAATCAAAGGTTATTGAATCCCCAAAGAAATTCACAAAAATATCTGGCGCATTCAATCCGTGAAAAATTACAGCATGCATTCTCGCATTTCAGGGAAAACCTGTGACTCAGGGAAACGTATTTTATTGTTGAAACCGTTACGTTTAAATTTACGCACACGACTTACGGCGCCCGTGTCATCTCGACACTACCACCTATAGTAGGTGAACTATTTTAAAATGTTAAAAAATTGGAACGCCTCTCGGTCATCAATCGGTCACTGTAATTACGAGTGCTCGGAAGAGTGGATCTGTTTATTTGTTGTTGGAAAATCTTCAAACGTATCTTTTGTAAAGTAACCCAGAAGTTGTAACCTAATTATTTTGAGATTTAGGTGCTTTTTTCACTAAACGAAAGATTTAGTTTAAAATATTTCAACAAGATTGCTTTTTAGCATTAACTTACAGATTCTGGCAACATTTAATGTTAATATTTTAAGATACTTTTCATCACTCTACAATAAATCAACTCTGCGCATGCACAAGTTCAAGTGCATCTAAAGATTTTTCTAAAAAAAATAACGTACTTACGGGCCGATATTTTAGCTTTTCAGGAGAACATAAATCTACCGCCCAATATCCTTCAAATACGCCCGTCTTAAATATTAATGAAAGCAATATATCAGGAGAAAAGTATAATAAAAATAGTAGACATAATAACCACCTGAATTTTAATGCCCATCCTTCATTTAAAGCTAAATATAAGTTTAATGAAAACCAAGCCGCTCCATGATTGAATGATGTTTTTTATTATGGAATTATTACTGAAGCACTTAAATTTTTACGACGAGTCTCCCGATCGACCGCCAACGCATTTAATATGAAGATATAACCTGCATCTATCAAAAAGGTATAGACTATAGACGGTCAAAAGTATTGATGACGGGGCAAAATGTATCAATAGTGATCCTATTGTAATGTAGAAACAGCAAATTGGCTAACTTACAAGCCAGGGGGACAGAACAATAATTCTGATAACTTTTAGGAACTTTCGCATTGAAATATCACTCCAAAAATGCATCTATCTATATATATTTACCTAAATTTTTGATATTGATTATCGCTGAGATACGATCGTGACTACATTTTCATCGTTTTTGTATGGTACAGCTGATGTTTTTCAAATAACTTTCTACACTGTGAGGTCCAAAATCATGAACTAAATAAAAAAACTAGTTACTCGTTGGTAGAAGTTTTCGTTGCGATGTCTCTTCCATTTAATTCCATTTTAGTCATATTAATCTGTAAAGTATAACAATAAACTAGTCTAAAGCTGTGAATTAGCAATAAAGGCAGCCCTCACACCCGATCATCCCGATGAAGATATAAACACATGTTTTTATGGCGATTGTAACGCAATTTCTCGAAGGAACACACACGATGCCACCACGGTAGGTGGAGATTGGTTCGGATCCCCAGTAAAACATAAATTGCTGTCCATATTATAGGATGAGGGAGAAAAAATTAACTGCAAGTAGCATTACGAAGATCGTTTGTATTGATGTTTTGAGACAATTGGTTTTGATATTGAACTTAAATATTTATTTGAATTTGAAAAAGGTGAAGCGAGTAATTACGGATATTAACCTAAAATAAATATAGAATGGAGTTAACTGTAATATGAGGACAAACTAAAAAGATAAAAAAGTAGAAAATCTTATCCACAAGAAAAAAATGCTTATTTTATGCTAATGCTTACCTAACTTATCAGGGCAATAATTATAATAGTTGGTAATAATAAAATATCTAGCAGCAATTCATCAAAGCCTAAGATTTTAATGTGTTACCCCATCAACATCGAATTCTTTATACAACTGATAGGCAAGAAGAGGCAGTTCTTATCACGGTTAAAGGTAGACAAGACCTATCATGTAAAGAAAATTAAAAGAATTGGTAAACAGAGCCAATATTATTACATGAGTCAGTGTTGCAGAAATACGTTAATTCCAATTAAATAAGATCATCGAATCTTCATTTAGGTAAATAAATGATCATCAACAAAGATATACCTAAACACTCAAGCTAAGCTGCATCTATTGTGGCTGCAGAGTTAAAAATAAAAAGCAGTTTATTTTGAAACTGTCGGCCCGTCTGCGCTGTCTTTAATTACCACTGGATATTTATATCGGCCAAGCACACTAACGCTCCTTATTTTCATTGCTGAGTAAACAATTTATTTTATAGTTTCTTTTGATTTGGATAACATATCAATCTGTGATAAATTTTCAGCTGTTACTTTTTGTGGTGCGTTATTTTGATATTCGGTTGTTGATAAATTTAAGAGCAGCTAGCGCCATCTGTTTTTTAAAGGCAGATGCTGCTGCAAAAACTTTTGTAAGGCGCTCATTTACTTTTAGTTTTCGTAGCAAACCTATCAAAAATGATTTCTTTACTAATCTGGAAAATGCATCATGGTTAGTTAAACGTTATAAGTTTTGAATTTCAGATAAAGGCGTGCATAACAATATGAAGATAGGCACTAGATAGGTGTTATTGTAATTATTAATATAACTGTTTCTATTTTTTTTAATTACAACGCAATTTTCCTTTTCTTAAGTAACTTAATCCTTTTAAACGTCAATTATTTCAAGATACATACTATTTTCATTCATCACTGGATTGAATAAGTACCACCGCTGATTAAGTATGATTAAATGAAACAATGCCACGAGTCTACGACCTCTGAAAAGTCAACACTTCGGAGAAGTCATGACAAGCTTAAGAGGTTTCTGAGACTTTATCAAGTGCATCCATCTTCTTATATTGCCAAATACCTTTCAGCTTAGCAATACCAATTACCAGTACCAAGTCGTAACAGGTAATGAATCTCCGACCTTCGGCTCTTCACATTATTGGACAATTGTTTGTCATTCGGTCGTCTCCAACGACACTGTTCTGAGTCACTTGGCTAGCAGCCAGTTCACCTCACCTGTGATGTTCCAATTCAGTTTCCGTTCAGGATGTGGTCCCTAGCTCCCAGACTATTTATATTAGGTGACGATGTATTTGATTAGCCTCGGTCTACGCTCGTAGACTGATTTTTTTAAAGGTGTTTTGTTGGGAGTGATGTAATCAGCACCTGTTGTGACATGGCGATTTGTCTTGAGATGCTTTTGAGGGTATTCGAGGACTGCACTAAAAAGAACATCTTGTTCTTATAGTCTGCGTATTACTCAAGTTTGGACGGACAACAAAATATATAGGGAAAATTTTGAATCTAGGCAAATCAGCAGCCATAATATTCTGTCTGCGCACCGAGAAGTAGGCATCTAATTTATAACGTGCTATGTGATGCCTCTTCAAAAGAAGTGTCTATTTACCTTGGCAGCTTTATCTATTTTCGTCTGACGTAACTAACTACTTTCGTCAATAGAAATGGCGTAAAAATCCCATTCATGAGTCGAAAACTACTGGTTAAAGACCTGTGACGTTAGGCCGACAAGCGTGGGTGGTAGGATTGGCATGAATGTCAATGATCCTCCATTCATATGGCTTTATGGCATTCCATTCAAGCGTGACGGACGTTAGTGAAAGACCACGTGACGCCGTGACGCCATTGTAGTGGCGAAAAACATGAAGTATTTGGATGGAATCGTTAAGAGGAAAACACCGAATAACCTTAAAGACCAACGCATTAACTAGAAAGATAACGCACACCAATTGCTAAAGCATAATTCTAGGCACTCACAGGATCTACAACGTGTCCTTGTTTAACGCACACTCAGGTAGAAAAAGATACACAGTCAGATAGAAGAGCAGGACAACAATTTTTAAAATACAGATAAACGTATAACAATTACAGCCGAAAGTCTTATCGTCCCAGTGAACGTAAATAAGTACTACTCAATTAGTTTCAGTAGTTTGCATAGAGAAGTGCAACGTATTACCAAAGTCTTTCATCGTACTTAACAGTTTCAAGCATACTCCCCTATCAAAAAGGTTTCTAATACTCATGTTTTCAGATAAGTCCGCATTTCACAACGATTTCTATAAAATACTGATCAAAGAATGCCATCAATCTAGGCAGTCAGTTATGAATGAACTAGTGAGTGGGTGTGAGGTTGAATGGGTGACGTCACTATGATGAGCTCACAGGACATAGTAGGTATGGGGTGTGTGATGTACGCTGGCTATCCATGAAGCAAGTGGTTAAATAATGAAGGCTTTTGTGTTAATAAAAACGTACCTAAGACTTGACAAATAGTGTTCTTTTTTCAAAGAATATGTGTTTTTTACTAAGACAGTTGAAACTGTCCAAACGGGTAATTAGGTTTTGTAGATAAATCAACGTAAAGCTCTCTAGGATAGACTTTAACAATATATTTGACACTTTCTATATCTTTTTTATCTCTATCTATATTTTTTTTATTACAACCTAGACCGAATCTAATTGTAGTTCTGTATGAACACACGCTTGCAGCTGTTACAAAACTCCACGTAACGCGGCTCTCTGCCAAACTTTGTTAACGTTTGGTCAAAATTTACAATAACGTGTCTTATAAAGTTTTCATCGGGCGGGGCGCCTGGAAGTCAAATTCCTATAAAAATATATGTCCAACATAAAATGTGTTCAAGCTTTCGCAATCCTATCTATTCCGACCAGACATTAAGGATGACACATCCTAAAGAAATAGTTAATGATTTACTACTAACGCTTTCGTTTTTTTCACTTTACACACTGAAACACAGCCAATTTTTTTTCCGTCGCCCGTGGATGGGATGTTGTCCAAACGAGAGAGTCCCGTTTAGATAATACGAGTTTATTTCGGTTCTTACATATGTTACTCGTCACACAAAATAATAAGGCCATTGGCCTAATGACAGCGGCTTATTTTTAGTTCGGGACTTTTGAAGGCGACTTGCTAAGTGTTTGTGTAGAGATAGGGATTTTTCCAATTTCCTCTGAATGTTATGTTTCGATCTACAGTCGCATGGTGTCGTTTATCGCGATTGAATGTGGGATACTGGAACTCGACTACCGGGAATTAGATTAACGACGGGCACTATAAAAATTGAATTCGCCATCTAAATTAGCTAGTCACAGGTTTTCAGAATACCGCTAAAACCGATCTGAAAGTATGTTATTTACTAAAATTTTATTTAAGAGTCCTAGATTTTCTCTGCTAGGCAAAGATCTCCACAAAGTCCTTCTATAAACTGTTTTTCTGCGCCACCTCAAACCAGCCCTCGTGTTACGCGACCAACTCATATTTCAGATTTTTTTTATTCCCTCCAAATCTTGTCTAATATTCCAACCTTGTACCCAGGTAGCCCAGCGCGCGTGGAACCAATGCAGTCGGTGAGGACTACACGAGGTAACCGGGTGCGACTGGAGTGCAAGGCAAGCGCACGGCCGCCCCCTCGCATCTCATGGTATAAGGACGGGAAGCCCGTCGCCGATATCGCGTTAAGGAGATTCCGGGTGCAGAATTTTAGGTGAGACCCTGATTTATTGGATAGTAATTATCGTAGTTCATATTCATAGTCAAACTAACGAGCTGAATGGACTTGTTTAAAAATCAAAATTCGGTGCGGTAACTTTATGGTTGTACTTGAAAGTAAAGCATCTGCTTGCTCGCATGTACTTTTCAGTTATCTAAGTCAGGAATTCGACTTGAGTGTTGGTATTACCATAACATAATATCCACGTAGCAAAACGAAATTTACAGACAGATGCGCTAATATACCCCTTACTACAGCCATAATGATGTCCATTAATAATAAATAAACGCATGTTAAATCTAAGAGTATTTATCTTCCAAGCTGCTGCCGTAATGACCCAGTTGACTTCAAGCAATGTTGATCTTGATCCAAAATGAGAGCATGTTTGTGTACTAGAGACGTACCTACTTCAGCTAAATAGTAACAATGTTGTCTGCAAACAAATGAGGCATGCACTCATATGGTGCTAACATTAAATGCAACGATTACTACACTAATCGCAACTGCAGACAGCTGTCATTGACCGACCTGGAAGTGCATCCCCAAATACTTATGCTGCTGAATCAAGCAAAAATAATCCTTAAGTGGAAGTTATAGAAGACTACACAATACCTTTAGAAGTTAAATTGGATGTATAGAGAGTAATTATTATGATTGAACGTCGTGGACAATTTCATGGGTCGTTGGGCGTTTTGATGATGATTTAGATATTTTGCACAAGACGACGATTTGCCAAATGAATCGTTCATCGTCCTGGTGTAGTTTGTGATTGTTCATATGGTTTAAAATTAAGGACATGTAACTGCAAATGTATATATTATATTTTATGATAGTAGTTCAGCGTACGGTATTTCGTACTAATAATAAGACAATAGATGTCATTTAATTCTCTTATCTCTCTAATATATTCTCTTCATGGATTTGAAAGACTGTTGTTTCTTCACTTTTTCACCATTCCTTGCACCATATTTCAGGAGGCGCTCGGTATTAGTGATAAGGCACGCGCGCAGTGAAGACTCCGCGGCGTATGAATGCAGGGCACAAGGCGCGGTGGGCCCACCGGCCATAGCCAGCGCCAACGTCAGCGTTCTACCTCCAGTCACGGCGGCGCCTGATGACTCGAGTGAGTACATATGCTTTTTTACTCTTAAATATTTTTTGACTATGTGCTGATGTGTGGTTATAAGACGTTAAGTCGACATTGTAGTTGATAAAATATTTTTGTGGTGTATTATCTTCCTTTTGACGAAAGTGTCCCACAAGGTTCGGTACTTGGACCAGCGTAGACTTCAACATTTTCATCGATCATAAATTTTGAACATTTGGAGTTTAGTTTGGATAAGCAAGATAGTTAAATTCCAAATGATACCTAACTGTAACCTTTTCTATTAGCTTGCTTAAGAAGTTCCCAAGTTTTAATGTTAACAAACTGAGCCAGATTCGAATAACTTGTATCAAAATGAGGTATGTACCCTCACCTTCATTCAACAGTATCGATACGTAAACAAAGGAACACAACAAAGCATGTCACATTGTTTACCGATACCCATACCGTTCGTTGTACTGGGAACACTTGGGAAACTTACTGCTTCTTCCGCGAACATCGCTCAAACAATGTCTGTATACAGGCCAATAGGGTGATCGGTTACATTGTATAATGAGTTTGTTGTATCATTCGTTTTTGTATCAGTGTTCTGTTAGGGACAAAACGGATGATTATTGTGGGTTACGTTAACCAATCAGCGATCGATTACAATGATATAATGTACCTTCTTCTCTTCTCCACAGCGACGCTGGGCTCGCCATGTCCGATGCCCGACCCGTCGTCCTACTGCCTCAATGGAGGCACCTGTTTGTTCTTCGAAATCGTTCAGGAGCAAGCTTGCAAGTGAGAATCAGTTTTATTAAATTCTATCTTGCATCATCATGATTAACTTATCACATTGACATTTCGTTCAAAATTGATTTGAGTGTTGCGCAAGTCATCAAGTACCTATTAGAACTCTTAGCATATAGTTTTTGCCTCAAGAAATGCTTTCCTACATATTCCATTATTTTTATTAGCTTTGAAATAAATCTCTAATATTAATAATTTCTTTCTTATCAGATGTCCGGAAGGCTTCAACGGGCAGCGTTGCGAGAACAAGGATATATCGAACAGAAGCAGTATGTCCCATTCCTACACATGTAAACTGGGCCTCTCGATCACGTACTACTGTTAGCCAGCGAAGCGCAGGCGCATAACCCACCTCGTTCCAATTTTAAATTTAAAATTTTTAGCTCGCGACTTTCCGACGCACTCGGCTGGACAGTGAAAACTTTTACGTTTTACGAGACAGATATCTGCATCTATTTGTAGATTTACATTAATATTTCTTAAAATTATCATTGTAAAATACGTTTTTATTTGTTTTATAATTTATACTAATGGTATCACACTTTTATTTGGTATGTTACAATGTGTTTTATAAGAAAAGTTTTAATGGTTTTCACAGCCCTAAAGCCCGGTGATTCCATCGCGAACGCTTGTAGGAAAAATACGAGAATATATTGCAAATACGAAGTGTCACAAATGTTGCGACAACGTATTTTAAAGCTGAATACTTAGGATTTTTAGTAGCCAGCCGTGCGTTTGGCATTTGTAAATAGTAAAAAAAAACATGTTTTTTTATGAACCTCGAGTCTGAAAATTGATTTGAAGTTTCTTACTTATGATTTTTACTCGTTAATATCTATCGCTTCTATGTAGGACTATTTCATTTGAAATCGGTATCATTTTAACTTCACGGAGCTTTAAATTATTATTAAATTATTTATACTAATAGCCCAGTGAGATTATAAACTTTTAAGTATATTTCCATTTAACAGTTCCGACAATTATATTAACTATAATTATAATTGAACTGATTTTTCTTAACATTTCACGAGTTTTATCGATTTTTCTTTGGTGATAACCGAATTAAGTCTATTGTAAGACTAAACATTTATGTATTATTGCAAAAAAATGCAATTTCTTTAACTTTTACTAAGAGCGATAACTTTTGCAATCCATTTTATTTTCTTCTATTATTGAAGATGTAAATATTTTAAACATTATTTGTAATATTTGCAATTTATTATTGTTAATAACTGTAAGGTTTGATAACTAGTAGTATGTAATATTATGATAAAGAGACTTGCAACTTATGTACATATCTATTAGGGTAAGGGATTTTTTTTACAAAAAATACAATTCTGAAAATAGTAATTGCGTGCTTGCTATGCGTTTGACTCTCTAATTTAACCGTTAATTACGTAACCCATAATAACAAAAAAAAAGTTTAAGGTTTTTAACATTTTAATAAGTATTTTGATTTTAAAAAAGCTAGGTTTTGAGAATAACTAATCAATGATGTACATAAAGCATAGCAAGTATAGCTAAAAACGTAGTAAAATGCAATTCCCATATTTTCACCGGTCCGTTACATCACCTAGTCACTATACCAGTTTTAACTATAGCTAGGTAGTAATAAATAAATTAATTTATATATAATTTTACGAGTGTGTCTAATTGGACGTATGGTTGTGGATATAGCGATAACATTTTTTTTTAATTCTTTGTTTTTTTTCTAACTCGCTATATGGGACCGAAACTTGCACAATAGTTTTACAATTCTTGTTAATTTCTTTTTTTTTTTTTTCATTTGTATAAAGTTCTTACGAATTTAAGTTTACTATTTATATTATGTAATTAAAGTAGAAAACTGACTATTTATTTTTAATAAAATTTTGAGGATTTTAGGGCATTTATACGTCTAAAATGAAATGGCGTCGTTTGGGAAAATTTTAGACCCGTCAGTAAATATTCACTTTCGAGGTTTAACTTTTCAAGAGTCAAGTATTTAAAAGCTTTTCAATTGAACAAATACTACTTGGCGCCTGCGTCTTCGATCCGTGTCAGTATTTTCTTTAAGTGACGTCATTCCATTTTTAACTTGAGTTTTGTATTCTCACAACAAATATTAAGGCGCGAACATCATGTTAAGTCAATGTAATGGATATACCAAAACCACAATAAAAGAATGAGTGTTGGAATTAACAGAAAAGCGACAATGTTCTGTTTTTATTTTTTCATTTGCATTTTCCTTTCATCCTTTTAAAACGCGAAGCAATGAACATGGGAATTAGAACAATCGGAAATGGTATGTATATTCGAAATTTATTTTATGTCGTGCACACGTTTAACAATCCGCACTCAACTTCGATGAATGAAAAAATGTAACTTCTTAATTTCCTACAAAATGTTTTCGTTACATTTTTTCATTTTACTATCCTCACGACCTACTAATGCTTTTTATGTACGTGGGTACTAATAAACTGGGGTAAAGCATGCAGAACGCATGTTTCTTCAAACTTACTATTTGTTGTGAGATAACAATGACTTGTACGTATAACATTGCATGCAAAAAGGTACCTTAATCACTCTTAGGAAAATCTGTTTTAATTTCTTTTTTCTGCACGCAGGTAAAGGCGAACCACTGTGGTGAGGGGCGGACGCAACGATGACATAACGAAATGGTACGACTGAAGCGAAACGGTATTTTGGCATTTTTATATGAAATATTAATAAGAAAAAAGCATTCCTGCATTTTCATGGTATCCGGTGTAGGTAATACTTTGCGATTTGTTAATATCATTCTGCCTTTATAAATATTACGACGGATAGCAACTAAAGACACGATTTCCCACTGCCTATATTTATTTGTCGAATTTTATTATTAAAATTATAATAATAAAAACTTAGTGCAAGCCGTAAAAATATTTTACAAAAATCAGTACGAGAGATTAAGACAAAATTACAGTAAGAGTTATTTAATCATTATAAGATCCTTATGTTTACTTAATTAGATTCGGTTTTCGGTCAGTTTCGATATTATTTTGTTTAGTAAACTGTTTAATAATTGATAAACAATATAACGTTGTCGCTTGTAACGCCGATGTGGGGCCGACAGACCGTTTGGGCTTGCAACATCTGTATTGCGGCTTGCACGTAAAGAAATAGGTACTTATAAATACAGGGTGTAAAAAGACACATCACATATTATCGGTTAACTATGCATACTGAACATCAAACTAAGCGACATTGAACAAAAACTATTGCTGGGTAACCACTTACATGTTTTACACTTATTCCTGTTAGTGCACATTATAACGTACGTAAAACATTATGTTTACAGGTGCATTCGATAGCAAAGGTGATCATGGGGTTGTTTAAAATTAAGTTGGAACATTTAAAACTTGTCGTAAAATAACGTTGAAAAAATGTTGTCACTTTGACCTTTAATATCTCCTCAACTAGGTTCCCAGATACGGTCCAGAAAAAATATCTAGATTTCCTCAGTGTCTTTTTACACCCTGTATACACCCGGTTAACCTACCTATATAATATGTGCTTTAGATAAGCTTACTTTTGTACTATATTCTGAACGATATTTAGATTTAAGTATAATTGTGGTGCTTAAGAAAATGTGAGTTTAACAAAATTAATTCCAACCTATGTTCCTAATATTCGAACGGTACACTTAGATAATTAAGAGACCATATCTTCGTTTAAGCTTCTGTACACCTGTTGCTTTCTAAATAAATGCACAATTTTACTTGTTCAAGAGCGTAAATACGCCCCACGGTATTTCATAGAATCTCAAATCTCCAATTTTGAAAACCAGTTAACTAACCTAAAGAAAAGGCAAGAAAGAACATGGCAAGGCAACCTGGACTTGTAATTAATACATTTTGAAATCGCCAATGTGCCTTGCGTAAGCGTGGTGATCAATGCTCGTGCCTTCTCTGTGTGAGAAGAGACCTTTGCCTTGCACTGAGACAATAATTGGATGGTATTATTATATTTATATAAACTAGTTAAGTATACGCAAGTTATGAAGATACACAAGTCTAAAGAATGAGTAGGTAGAGAACATTTTTTTAAAGAGTTTGGAACCTTATGTAAAAACATTTAAAGCTTTTTATACAAAATAAAAAAGATTTTTTTTTAAACAATTTTTTTAAGCTTTTTGCACTAAGATGAAGACTACAGTGCCTTGCCTTTACAGCTACTATGACAACTGAAATGTCCAGTAGCGACCTCTATAACGAAAAATAAAAGCAACAGGTAATAAGAAACATAAAACAGAAGACTGATAGCAACTGAGTGACAATATTATAATTAGATACTGCGTGAACCTGTCTTAACGACTTCCAATAACTAGTAGATATTGATCTGAATAATTGTTTTTTTTTTGTCTATTAATTGCATGCCTAAGTACGTCTCTGTGCAAAGTGCGGCTGTAGATCAATGATGAATATTTTTTGTGCTATCATTAGACTAAATTCAGTACTTATCTAAGATTCTTTCTGAATTACAAGTGGCTTACTTCTTATTCCTTTAAGTATAGATAAACCTTTATTTTCCAGTTTACTAATTATCTTATTAAAGAAGAGATTATTATTTCAGTTTAACGCAAAAGTCCATTGAAGCATGCAAAAAGGTTTTGTTCTGAACATAATTTCTGTTGTTTTCTTTACCTACATAATAATGAACAATATGGAAAATACTCTGGTCTCTGCACATAATAATAAGCCCAATTGTTTTGTATGATCTGACTATTACTTACACCATATTTTGTTCAATTTGTATTTCGACTTTTGAGTTGTGACTATATTATCTAATAAGCCAATATTAATAAAAATGTTAAGTTATATTAACAGTCATGTACAGTATTATTTGCTGATTAGGTGTTATTTATTGTAGCTTGTAACTGCTATGTTTAAGTGCTTTGTTATATTAAACGAAATGTGAATATTGTATGAAGTTGTTTTCTTTTTATATTAAATTAGGTAAATCCCTTTTATTATTATTTTTTATAGTACGAGGCCTTAGTGTGTAGCCACGTTTATCGCGGCATCAGTCGTGCTAATGTCTTCCAAAGTGCAAGTGAGGGACCCCTTGGATACTGCAGTAAGTGCGCCATTGTCTGTTCAGAATCATCACTCTCGCACTAGGTGTCGGTGGGATCTATAATCCCTCATTTCGCTATGTTATTAATTGTACTATGAAATTTACCTACCTTATGAGGAGGTGACGTCACACTCCAAGTAATATACTTGTCAACTAGTCTCCCGCTTTCCACATGAATGCTGTAAAGGGAAACTATTTTTACTTTAGTATTCCACTATACAGAACTAAAAGGTGCTACAAAAGTAAACAATTCTATTAGTCTAATTTTATATTAAAAACCATCTACATTTAAAAAAAGAAAATGCAGTAGAGAAATTTACACAAGCTTAAAACCTTACTACTTAACTACTACTTATTATAACTTATGTGTTAAATGAGAATGGGTGAGTTCAAAGAGATTTAAAAGTATATTTAAATGTCTTTGGACATAGTACAATAAGTATATTGCCTTACTATTGGCTGCAGTATTTAGTCAATAAGGGACGAACTCAGCTCAATTCAGCTTTTGACCATAGAAAACACCAACTGATTAAGATGACGCATATGCATTCGTTTAACTTTTTGTACAATGTCTCTGAACAGATGGGATACAAAACTGTTAATTTCTAAAGAGAAAAGCAGATTTGAGCTGGATAAGAGTAGTTAGCCCCTAACTTGTCTGCTTTAGCCCTAGCAGCAAATCAAATAGTTTTTAGCAAAATCGACTTCATAAAGATGTTAACCTTATGCTTTACCTATTTAAAATGAGAACTGAGATTAAGTATTAAAAAAAACTATGAAATATGCTAGCCAACTATATACATTTAAAAAGTCCATACCATACTTGGACAAAAATTATAGGAAAATGAAATGGAATATACATAAAACAGGAACGTATGAGCTGCTCTCTGGCCTGACAGGGCAAATAGCTAATAAAAATTTCAACAGGTTTCTATCTTTACCAAAACTTAAAACAATTGACAGCTTCACCAACCATATTATAATATTAGTAAGATGCTATTATAATTTTACTCACTAAATATAAATGTGAAAATATAGTACAAATGTGAAAGATGATGGATTGATGTTTGTTACTCAATCACTCCAAAACAGCTGAATAAATCTTGGTGAAATTTTGCGCAGATATAGATTATAATCTGGAAACAGCACATAGGCTTCTTTTTAACCCGAAACAATGTATGGTCTCTATCTCTATGGGATAATAATATACACGGTTACTTTTAGGTCGTCCTGGAACTGAAAGCCATAAACTTGATCATCAAACTCGAAACGATTGGAACCATTTTTTTCAAAAAGTATCAATTAAAAAAATCTGCTGTTTAGTACACTTTGACGAGTTAGACGAAGATAAATGTACTGAACAGCAGATTTTTTTTTATTGTTACAAAAAAATTGTCCCAATCGTTTCGTTTCGAGTTCGATGATCGAGTTTATGGCTTTCGGTTCCAGGACGACCTAAAAGTAACCGTGTATATTATTATCCCATAGAGATAGAGACCATACATTGTTTCGGGTTAAAAAGAAGCCTATGTGCTGTTTCCAGATTATAATCTATATCTGCGCAAAATTTCACCAAGATTTATTCAGCTTATACTTATACAAATTTGCAGGGATAAGCTAGTATTGTATAAAATCTTGTTGGAGTAACTGATAACATGTTTTTAATGTTGCTGGTAACACTGCATGCATGTTTGTTCAATCAACATGTCTCTAGCAACATAAAACTGTGTTTATTCATGCAATCAGGCCGTAATAGGTAAAAAGGAAAAAATTATACAAATTAAAAACTAAAAAACATAGCATTAAATAAAAACTTTGGTAAAATTACTTCCAAAAATTAAATTTAATACTGTAAGTACCACATGGTCAATTAATTCAAGCAGAAAGGTAAAATTATTTTAAAAACATTTAAATATAAAATGCTAAAAATAATCCTAAGCTAGTGTTACACTAATCTACAAGCTTATAACTAACAACGGTTTCCATTTTATGAAGACTAGTGGAAAATGTTTTCAATTGTACATTTTGCGCATTTGCAATGGCTATGGGTTCTGCTTCTGCCCATTTCTCTGGCACATCACAATCCGTTTTAGCGTGAACTAATACGTCAAACGAACACCTACAATCTAGGAACGGTAAGTAAGATATCGTAGCAGCTACCTGCAACATGACATCTCTGATTTCCTGCTGAATTTTCTTCAGGTCTTTACTGCCTACTGTTTCATTTTTTTCTTTGGATAATGCTGCATCCCCATCTTCGTATTGAACATTGAAGTCCCAGCATTCAAGAACTTCCTTGTTGGCTACATTGAGGATTATGAGGGATAGCTTGCTTACTTTTTTATTGACAATCCATTCTGAAAAATACACAAGAAAAAAAAATAAGAATTTTAAAAACTGTGATGGAATTGACTGAGCAATACCTAAATTTATAACTTAAACAAATAAGACAATGTGAAATCTGTAGGAGTTTAGACTTTTCCAAGTCCAATTATACAAAAACAAAACTATTAGGTAATTAAATAGGGACATCTCCTCCCATGAATAAAAAAAATATATATATATCTAGGTACCATTTTAAACTACTTTATATGTATTATACTTTACCTTCACTTTGTGTAAGAAGATTGGTAAGAAAGCTCTTGATCTGAGCGTCCTCTGATATCAACAGAGTAATGCCGTATTGTTGTTCGGCCTTGAAAGTCTCCGGTGGATATAAACCTCTTTGGAACAACACTGAATTTATGGCGAATTCTGTAAAAAGGTTTACCAATCTATTATGTTTACAATAATATACTGGCCGAATAGAAAAAAACACTGAAAAATGAAGACTAATAAACGTTTTTGATTTCATTTGATTATTTCAACTTACTGAGATATTCACAAATTATTTGTGCTGATCCTCGGAGTGTTATGCAGTTTTTGGTAAGTTGTTGAGACATCGTGACGTAAATAAACAATTAATTTAACTAATAGCTTCAGTAAACTTCAAGAAAGTTTTAACAAACCACAGGTTGAATGAAAACGTAACCGTTTGGCTGTTGAATTTGAATCACTGCTGAAATGACATTACTCTGACATTTTAACATTTTTAATGTCTCCGCGAGCGTAAAGCGAGGTTTTTGAACGAAATTTTGATTTCAAACAATAATAATAATGTTATTACTTGATGCCTTATACTTTGACGCCACTAAATAATGACAAAGAATATTTTAGTTTATTTGCATACAATTTGATTATTAATGGAACTGTGTATTTTCAATAATAAGAACGTATTTTTTCGGATACTCCTACTATTATTTCTGAACGTGTAGAAATCTGCTATTGATTCTACGTTTTGTTAGTTCCTAATTCCTAATTTAAAAAGTTACAATAATAGTAACCAAGATGCCTCATAAAAAATACATAATGAAAACAAGTATGTTTTGCCTTTCAAGTGAACTTAACATTATTTATTGACAGTTATAATTACTTCACGCTATTTTATTAATGAATATTGAATTGAAATCATTGAAGACTTGACGTCATGACAGTATAGTTTGTGTTATAACATAACGTGTACTAAACAAACATGTCACGCGCGCGACGCGGTCTATCTACTGCGTGTGTGCGCGAGTGTCATGACAACAAACTTATTCAATTTATTTATGTACAGTGTTCAATAATTAACTGCTTGGTTTAGCGGGTGTATCATTTAAACAAAACAGAAATGACTGCCATTCGTTAAAGACAGCTATGGGCCGAACACGGCGAAAGAGAAAAATAAAAAAAGCGCGCGACTTTTGCGCTTGTGATGATAAAGAAGAAATTATTCAATTGAACTCTTGGCTTTCTGAAAATGGCATCGGTCGTAACGATAAGCTGTTCCTAGCAGTATTTAATGATACAGGCCGAGGAGTCTTGACGAAGAAGAAGATACAAAGCGGAGAGGAACTTATGAATTTACCTCTAAACTTAACAATCAATGTTACAACAATTTTGATGGACAAATTATTTTGTAGAGTATTTTTAGAAAATTCCATACGATGTTTAGTAGAGTATAAGCAATCTGTTTCATTTCAATCTTTGATGGCGTTTTATCTCGCATTTTTGAAATTCCAAAGTGGCAAAACAAAGTGGCATATTTACTTAGAAAGTTTGCCAAAAGAGTACTCTGTTCCTTACTTTCTGCCAAATGAAGTGAAACAACATATTGATAGTGACATCCTGTCTGTGATCTCAAAGCAAAAAGATATCATTGATTCCTCCTATAGTATTTTTGAAAATATTTTATTGAATAATGTTAGTAAAGATAATACAATCCTTAATTTTAGAAAGTCATTTTCCTTAGCTGCATATGAATGGGCGTACTTCACAGTAAATACTAGATGTGTGTTTATGGATCTGACTAAAGTGATTGATTTGAAAAATGTAGAGAATTCTATTATAACCCTTATAAGTGATAATACTAAAATATCATTATGTCCGTACTTAGATATGATTAACCATAGTCCAAACGCACGGAATGAGACCAAGTTACTGGTTAGCAAGAATGTAGAAAATGTCAATATAAATAGTTTAAGTGAAGACTTATTTTCAGATGTACAATTTTCAATATACACCAAAAATGATTTTGATCCCTATACACAAGTTTTCATATGTTATGGAGACAGTCATAATTTGAAATTGATCACGGAATACGGTTTTTTTATACCGGCCAATGACTTGGATTATGTGTCATTTACCTTTGAAGAAGTGAGTTTATTTTTAAAAACAAAATCAATCAAATTATCCCAAGATCAGATTTCGTTTATAAATAATCATGGGTTAAGTAAAGATTTATACATAGATTATAAAGGTCTGAGTTATAATTTCTATGGCTTATTATTAGTTGTGAAGTACTATTATGATCAAAGTACTGATGTGAGTAGGTTAATATATTCAGCTGCCATCTGCTCTCATGATCATAATCTCAACATTATCATTGCACCAATGGTGAGAGATAAGTTAGAAAATGTAAAAGAGTCATTAAATAAACTTAGTAATGTTAATAAATGTGTTATTTTAAATAATTGTGTAGAACTGATGTGTCAATATATTAGAATACTAGAGAAGTTTATTAAATGTTAGATGCATAGTAACTGGTTTTAATTTATTCTATCGATTATCTATGATAATTAATTCAAACCATTGAGAAAATGGGGTCATTTGTTCTAGTTCGAGTAGCCCTTTAAAAGCTGTTGACAGCGCCATCTATTAGTCAATACAGAAAGTATTTGTACAATGCCTAGTCTTGCATCACAATATTCAAGACCATTTATTTTGTAAAAGGTAGATGGCAGTGTTACTGAGCATTTAAACAAGGTTTAAAATTAAAAGAGAATGTAGTGTAGATGGAGTTAGCTGTCATCTTCGCTAAAGTTGCCTAACTTTTTTATTTTTTTCCAGAGTGACGGAATTGTTCATCCTTCCGTACTAGTTTGAATTTATACCAACATTCCATCCTACAAAGAAATACTTTCTTTCATTCCAGATACCGAGGAAAGAAAGAAAAGCAGTGGCATTTTTTTCCTTTTATTTTTTTAATGAAACTTGTGGCTTAGTAAGTTTGATTATTTAAAGAAAGGATAAAAAGTAAGTAGACTGTCTGTCTGACAGAAACTCCAGGGGACAATTATCTCCTAAACCTTGATAAGGATTGAAAAGTCTCATCTATCTGTCAGAAGAAATAATCTGAATAAGTAGGTACTATTTTCATCCTATCTAATAACAAAATATTTTACCCTCCTCCCATTTAAAATTAAGGCAAACTTGTTTACCTAACCCCACAGAACAACACGAGGTCATAATCGTTTACTGGCGAACAAAAACAAGCGCCACAAATAATGTGAATAACAACAGTTTCTGCGCCAATAAGTTGTCAAACAAAACACATAGGTTTGTTCCGAATATTCACGCTTTGAGAATTTGATTCGGTGGTCTTTAGAGTCGGGGGGCACGAGACGGGTACGGGACGAAGTATTTTGGTACGTAAGTGGGCTAAACCTAAACATAAATATTAAAGCTAGTCACTACCTGTCAGGATCATTCTAGAAGTTATAAAGCTGACTTATATTTGCTTTGATATTAGCAGCATCCTCAGTCTAGCCTCTTGAATTCTTGGAACATGATTTATTAGATAGATCGCCAATGGATCTATCTATCTACCAGTCAAGAAAGGTCATAAAGATACCTACTTATTTTTCGCACCTTGCAAATTTGCAAATACATTAATTGTTGTCGGATAGCAAACCTTTTCCAAACGGTTTTATTTATATTGTAGGTATCTTGACTTTAGGGACTAAGGTACGTTAGCACTTAGGTACTAGTAGCTATAGGTACCTATACTTACCAACCAAGGTTACGACAAGTATCAAGCTTCAAAAATTTTCACTTACTTATTAAGCTACAGATATCTAAGTACTTCTTACCAATTAATGGTGATTCCAGATCCGTCTACCTACTTCCATAATGGTGATATTTTATGTCTCAATGCTTTTAGTAAAAAGGGAATTTCATATTAGTGAATATGTTCTGTTGTCCAGTCTGAAGTTGTTCACTGGTTAACACTTAACTACTTCCTCAGCCGTCATGCCAAAAAGCATGGGTATAAGTAGGTACATAACTGTAGAAAAGTACAGAAAATCGTTGAGTGTAAAATGCTGAAAATTTTAGACTCTCGGTTGAATTCAAAGCTGTGAATAGTGTTGCGAATCGCGTCGATGTTTTCATTATCAAACTTTTGAAATCTCTTGCCATGCTTTTTTATTTTTATTTTTTTATTTTAGATATTAAATTGTGTCCAAAGCTTTTCCTGTACACCTGCTTAGTAGTGCTTAGTAAGTAAAGCTTGGTTTACAACAAAGCTTTCCAAACTAATACCAGACTCACTGATACATGATAATTTGACTAATCTAATAGAAAATGACGTAACGGCGGCGTCAAAGGCGCAAATGGTCTAAAATTAAAATAAAACTTTGAGCTAGCTAGTTGAGATTAAGAGCGATTGTATCTAATCACACTCTTGTGCACTGATTATGTCTTCTGCCTTATTGGGCTTATTGACCTTCATTGAAATTCGATCAGACAAATTATTTTCTTAAAAAAGGGTCTGAATCATACGTCCAAGCTCGTTCTACAATTAAAAATGCTGTTCCATCGACAAGTTCTAACAATCTCCCTAGTGCTATAGTTGGCGTGGATCGGTTTACGACGATCCCAATCAAGAGGCGACGCCGCGACTAACTGCCGCTCTCTGGGGAATCTTATGACGCCCGGTTGCACCGAATACAGCCAGATTTGAATCATAGTAAGAAGATTTTTATCCGTGATTTTTTGTTGTTTGTTAATAGGTTCCACATTGCTACGACAAGCATTTATTAAAATAATGGCTGCTTTCTACACCCATGATACCTGTTTGTAATTCATTGTTTGCTTTGAGTGACTAACGGTCAAATTTTCAAATTCAACTGTATATGCTGTATGCTGTACATGCTACTATGTTTGCTATGATCTCTTTCATTTTATCGTGTATTGTACCAACAGGACACATTTAGAAATATCTTAAAGTTAAGTGTCGTTTGAAAATTCGGGGGTAGATTGAAGATAAGAAGATTTGAAGACTGTGGTTTCTGTAATAAAGCATGATATTACCTACCTGATAATTTCAATGAGTTTTAAAACGCTTCTGTTTATTCACGCTTTGATAAGAGAACTAGGAACAACCACGTACCTACCTACCTTTTGTTTTCCATAGAGACTAAAAGATGCTGAAACCAAAAAAAAACTTTCGAATTGTTTTTGTTAACTTAAATCTCCAATTGACAAACACTCCATGGTGCAAATCTCTGGCGAAATTCCGTCAACCAATATTGGTTAATAAAACCATGATCATCAAAACTTGGCGCCGATTCCAACACCATAATGTAAACTTGTCCTGCAGACACACACCATCAATTTTCGAACACAGTGTTCCTCTCTACTATAAAATCTGTACTAACAGCAACACACAGTGAAACACAGTGTTATATTTTGGAAAACATTGCAGGGGATAAATAATAAGGAACGGAATGTCTGTATACTAGTTGTAAAGTTAATTTTTGTTATCTGTTTATTGTTGAGACTTATTGTATCGTTTTGTTTAACTAGTTTTTGTTGGGGGACGAAAACATAATATTTTATTGTTTGTGCTGAAAAAAGGAGACTGTCGCTTGTTAAAAGTAATATTTATAATACGGGCTGTAAACATTTTTATCATGATTTGGTAGGAATGATTTCAGGCAATTTATCTTTGTCTCTTGTCTTTTATTAACTAGAGTAGGTGACTGAAATCAGAAGAAACCTCATTTAAGTTGTCCGTGCCTGTGAGATAACTACTAGGTTTAAAATAAGGTATGACAGACCGTCGCCAAGGCTGACAGATAAGTTTTAGTAAAATATAATAAGTAATTGATTCAATTTACGAAGTCCTGAATATACCGTATTTCATTCATAGGATAATAATACTGGTACAAGTGGTGATCCCACGATTGCCAAGTCTAGGTATCGCTACAGTACTTACACCGTTTGTGCCGAGTTTTAGACACTACACTGAATAGAGGTAGGTACATAAATAGCTTCTCCAAGTAAAAAAATACTTCTATTTTTAATATCATATCAAACAACAAAGACTAACAAAAAACTAAACAGGTTCCTACCACATTCAAAGCCTCGAAAATGTTGCCATTTCCTTTCTGTTATTATTTTCTAAAAACAAAGTTGGATAACATTATCCATGACTAATATTAATGAAGAAAATATACCTACTTATGATATAAGGCTTATTTGCGGTCGTATTCTGCAATAATTCATCGATTGTTTTCGTCGCATACTCAATAAGGCATAACGTAAGCTTTGCTTGCAGAATAGCCTCGGTATAATTTATAATCGTCGTAAGTAATACATTATTGCTTTCGCCTACTAGAAATGAGATAAAGAAGCCATAAAAACACGACTTTCTAGATTCATATTAAAAATAAGGTTTTCATGAACTTATTGAAACTAGAGAAAGTCTATTAAGTACCTACCTACTAATTTTATGTAATATTCTTATGTGGAAACACTTGTTTATTTTTCAGTATCTTGCGCTTTATTTGTTATGTATAAACAATACGCATATTGCTAATGCTTAGGTAAAGATGTTAACACAGTCAAATATAGAAAAACAAAAACTGGTCTTTTGGTACGCGGGTATCATTTACTAATTAAACGGCGTTATCATTAATTATTTATAAACTGCATACTACCTACTTCATATTTTGTGCATTTCTTGAGCGGGTCGTTCAAAAAACCTAAGAAACTCAACCGAAAGCTGTTTACCAATAAAATACCTACCCCTTATCATAACACCATCAATCATGATCGGACTTTTCTTATTACTCCGTCGACTTTTTCCTCCATTAAAGAAAACTGTGACTCCATAGATTTTATCTGTCAATGGCGAAAACACTGTATCTACTGATTGACCATATAAAAAACCGGATGATTTATCATTTTTATTGCGACAAAAACATGTTTATGAGCATCTTAAGAGGGGATAGAGGGCGACAGGGCGCTTATTCTGTGCGTGGCGGATTGAATTGGGTGTGAATTTTTGGTTCTTTACTTGAAATGGTTTCGAGATCGTTTTTTAAAAGTGTTTGTAACTTGGTCAATAAATTGCTCATACAGCAAAACTTTTATGTGAGTGAAAAAAAAAGAATAAAATATTTTTCTAACAGACTGTTAAATACCATAATACGATACCAGACTGTTAATTATGTCATGGATTTTTACCCGAAATAAATGTTTTGATTCAATATACTTAATTATAGTACTGTCGTCACTATGGCGTGACGTGGTACCGAAATCGCCTCTTGAATCTGTGTGGTCTTTTTCAGGGCACAAATATTATTAATTGAAACGATTCATTAGTTTTAAACTATGTATTGAAAAAAGACTTGACTCTACTGCTCCCTGCAGAGCGAATGACCAAACAATTGTCATTATAGAAAATATTTTATTCTAATTCTAAATACGAATGATTTGTCATAGAGTTTAGAATATAAATCTTCCAGCCTGCTTTCTTTAGCAAGCAACCTTCACAGTACCTACTATAATATTTGACAAATAGTTAAGATTCTAATTAATACTATTTTAAAAAGCATTTTCTTGTAGGTTATTGTGTCAGAGTTATTTCGTGAGTAGGTAATAATTATGACAAAATTTAGTCTAAAACCAGAGAAAATTTTACAGGCTGCAAGTTTACAAAATTCCATCGAAAATAAACGTCAAAATATTTTGAACAAAAAAATCAAACATATTTTGGTCCTTTTACTTGCGCCACCAGAATCGGCCCCCAAACAGTGAAACAAAATAATCATTGGCTAGTTATAATGTCCCCGCGGGACAGTTCTCTAACTATAAACGCGATATTGCCTCGACTCGGATGGGGTGACAAACTTTGATCGCTTTTTGCTTATTATTTTTTCCTCACTATTTATGTTTTGTTCTTTGGTTTTCGTTCGGGGATTGATTTTGTAGGAATAACTTCTTAATATTTATGGTGTTTTCACGGAAGTATGTTGACTGCAGGCTGTACTGAGTCCAAATTATTAAAAAAATAAACTTTAAAAATTCCGACCCAAATTGTTTATAAAGGAATTTAAAAAAATCCGTAAAGAAGAAAATACGAATAATGCATAGAATATCAATAAAGAAAGCAGAGGCTAGCGTCAATATCGTAAAGTAGGCAGCATATGAATTTTAAATATTGAAAATTAAATTACTGCCTATTTTTTTACAAAATAAGAGCTTTACTAGTATTTTAATAAAAATGTAAATTTACTACTTATGGAACTTTTACTGCATAATAATTTTATTTTCAAATAATTAATATAAAACCATGATATTAATTATCAACTTTTCGTCCTATTTTTCTATTTTTACTGCGATATTATTTGAATTAAAAAGAGTAGATATTAAATTTTATGGTCCCTGCAAATCAACGCAAAATGGTTTCAATTAACCAACAAGCTAGATAACTAAGAAATTTTGAGGGGCTCTGAAAAATGCGAATGTTGAAAGGCACCACTCATCATAATTTTTTCGCTTCCATCAATAACGTAAC
The DNA here is from genome assembly GCA_949774945.1 of Hoplodrina ambigua. Lineage (NCBI taxonomy): Eukaryota > Metazoa > Arthropoda > Insecta > Lepidoptera > Noctuidae > Hoplodrina > Hoplodrina ambigua. Next base: position 953,982 of record OX458967.1, read on the forward strand.
AGCATCTCTTTGAACTGTTCATTTACTGGTGAAAAAAGGCTCTCCTATTAAAACACTGCAACATGAATTTTTTGAAAAAAAAAAATTTTATGGATACCTACCTATTCGAATTATTTTAGTAGGTCTGTATTTAGGCAGGTAGATAAATTATCATGATATTAGAATGATTTGCAAGCTCTTGAACTATATAATTATGTAACTTTCTAATTCACCATGCATTCTCTGATATTCAATTCAGGACTTAACAGACTATACTCGTACAATAAAGATTTACTTACGATTGGAAATCGTTTGGTAGGACGTCCTTCTACCTCGCTTTGTACTTAACATTTTCTAAAATCGCTAACTTCAAGACCTCTTCAGTAAGTACACAGAGCGCTGTAACCACCAAAATCTCTGTTCCGCGCAATTAATTTATATAAAACGATAAGGTTTAAAGGCGAGGAATATGCAAGGCGCGAGCCCGATCCGCGTTACGTGATCTAGATAACGCTGGAGTACGCTTCTTGTGTTCTAGGGGTGGGCGCACTAGCTTTTGTTTAGGCTAAGCATCGTTTACAACTAGGATATACGTACTTGTGATTGGCTTTGTTGGCTCTTAAAAAGATTCATTCAAAGTCAAGTCAAGTCAAAACATTTATTGTCTAGGAGTCAGTCCGTTAGTCCGAAAGATGAAGCTAGTTGCTCGTTCCAAAAAGGCGGTAGGCGACTATGGAGAAGAACGAGCAAGAAACTCCACGGCACTCTTTTAAATTAGGTTGTTACAAAATCCTGGTTACAATATTCCTGTTGATTATACATGTGAAAACAATGAAGATGAATATAAAACAGTAAGTAGTAAAAAAATACAGTCAAAGCATTTATTTCCGTCAAACCATTTATAGGCAATTCTGAATTATCAAGGAGTCGGTTAGTTAGTCATAAAGGTGAAGCTAGTTGCTCGAAAACGTATGTACGTCTCTGTGGAAAAGAACACGCAGGAAACTCCACGGGGCAATATTTTCAGTATTTATTTTTTTACAGAATTCTAGTTACTTTGCTCCTATGTGAAAACAATAAAATTGAAGAGAAATAAAAAACAATTCGAAAAATGTAAGCCATCGCAGTTAAGAGAAGATCAATATCAATTTCCATCCTTTTCCAACATGACGCGTGGATCTGCACCATTTTCATTAGGGTAGAAAAGACCAGAGTTATAGTGTCAAAGTCGACTGTAAAAAAAAAACATATCCTTCAACTTTCTGGGATACAAATTATTTCGAAGAACCATCAGATTATTGGCAATGTACTCCGTTTACTTAAGTGTTCAAATCTTACAGTATTTCATAAGTTTAAGTCCAAAAATAAAACTTGAACCTACCAAAACCATCTTTACACAGAGTCAACCCTAAAGAACAGCGCGTTCTCCGCGAATCTTGCTAATAAAATATTAAATGCTCACTTAAACATCTATATTGCTGCGAGTAATGACTGGCAACACCTTCTGAATACGAGAGAGGATTGAGGTACCCACGCAGCGATGGAAAATATCACGCGCACTGATAAGGAAGAATTTTTAAAGGATGGAAAGAGAAAAGGGTTTTCCTTGGTTTTCCTTAGCAACTTGTAACTAACTTATAAATAAATATAGCTTTTACCCATCACTTAGTCCCAGTGAATGTCCCAAATTCTTTTGATGATATTTTTTTTTTGCATGTGGCACTCAGGGATAACGGAGCCTCCTATCAGCGAAATAATTTTATATCGCACCTGTGGTTTTGAATATGAGCGCGAGATAGAGATAGAAATAGAGATATTCGAATGATTTTGGTCTTGATGAGCTATTAATTGTCAGTTTTCTACACCACGAGTTTGGTCGTTTAGAGTAGTTTCGAGTCTCGTTCAATAAGGGCTTTTTCTTCTTTCGTCGATACTCTCGGAAGTTTCGATATTCCATGTTATTTATGTACGTATAGCAAGAAACTACAATACATAATAAATTATACGAGAAAGATTTGGAACGTCTTTGCTCCCTACAAAAAATATTTTACCAACCTCGCATGAAAATAAACAAAACCCAGCATTACGCAGATATCTGTCAAATCTACATACGTAACATCTAAACTCCGCAAAATCTGATACACGCCAAACATACCTATTGTTTATCACGAAAAAGTGCGCCAGAAAACAAATGTCCAATAACATTATTACAGTCAATAAATCTGGTTGATAGTAGAAACGGAATCAGATTCGCGGTGTCGGCCCGTATCTGTTGAAGTTTCACGATAAATACCGAGCGAATCTGCATAACTCCCATGTGAGTGGCGGCGGTGGGGCGCGGACAGAGATGTGGGATGTAGCTGGGCTGTTGATGCGGTATTAGAGTACAATACAATAGAATTATCTTTATTTGCTTAGAAAGTAGGTCAGGTACCTACATAAAGTATAGGTGTTCACAGCATTATGTCCCTTGTACAGTTTACGTAACGTAATCGTCACGTAAGGAAAAACCTTACGTGACGATTTCCACTAGCACATTCCACTAGCGATTTCCACTCCTAACGCAAAAATCGTTAAGGAACTACCTACGTTCCAAAATTGAAAAATTTACGCGTAACGTCAGAATTAGTGATGTAGGTATTAACCAGTACCTACGTACTTACACCTTAAATTCGCACACGGCGTCGGAAAGTGGTTAGTTTAATCCAACAGTTTAATAGTCAACATATTGCTTTGTGAGATTGCTACTCCACTTATGACCGCTACTGTACAATCCTTAATTAACATCATGTCTTTAAGACTTGAGTAGGTATCCATTTGCCATATCCACGGCCGCGACATTCCCACCTCCAGCCACATCCAGTCGGGTGAACATAAGACATTGTGTGCGGTACCACACTTCCTGCGTTATACTCGCTAGAACAACTGTTTGTTTGTACGGAGCTCATATAACATATATTATTATGCATATTCCTCGCTGCCTTAATTTATAGGTATCTAGGGTGAACAAGACTGGAACTGTGTAGGTATACCTATGTTTGTTGTTTTTCCAGACCAGTTTTCTCCGTGTATCATGATGCTATTATTAATTTACGGAAAATTATTATACTTAGTGTTATTATTGTCGTGGATGAGGATGGGTTTGAAACCAGGCATGGGCAAATACCTACCAATATGACTTTTTAGATTTTCTTACTTGCATGATTCTTTTTAAATTTATCTTGAACATCACAGACATTGTTGAAGGAAAACATCGTGAGGAAACCTAAAGAAAGAAACAGTAGGTCCTTATCATTTCAATATCATCTTATCATACGTTGAAAGGAAGGGAATTTTTTATGGAGCTATTTATATTCGATAGTAGCATTATTATTATTATAATAGGTTCCTAATACCTACTGTCTTTTGTCGTTTTTTGATTGCAGCCTAAAAACATAAGATTTCTGCTTACCCTCAAAACACCTTCATAAAACTAACCATGTCAAAAATATTCAAACTCTTCTGAACCCCAAGACAGCAATCCTATTTGTCTAACGCAAACTATTCAATATCCTAAGGAAGGTAAGATTGTGCATAAATTGGATTCGGAGTGACCCCTGTCCGTTGTGCCCCAGTCCTTTTAGGGAAACACTTTCTTACATTTATTGGAATCATTTTCATTCTGTTTCTATTAAAAGATAAAGTAGTATTTTTCTTATACTTAACGAAGTTTAAAGTAAAATGTTCTTCTCACAATGGCGATCACTTTTTTGTCTAGACCATACCTTTTTTTGAAAAGACATCCTCTTCAGATCACCGTCTAAAACCCCACTGTTTCTTCCGCTATCATGAGTCGGGAGCCCGGTATTCCTTCTGGTTATTAGCAGGAATCAAGCGCAAGTCCAATGGCTTTGCGTGCTTTCCAAAGCACGAGGGTAACACACAATCAACTTATAAACCTCCTGGCCTAACCTCCTGGCTACTACTGAAAAAATCCTATTCGAAAACCTTAATACCACTTTGCCCAATGTGGAAATCTTACCCAGGACCCCACGTTAAGCAGTCACACGTGCGGCTACGAGACGAACAGGACAGACAGAATCGAGGTTTTTTTCATCAATAGTCATGTTCAGGTCTTATTAAGTTATAACAAAAAAAAACGAATCCATTTTCTCTCCGTCCACTACAGAACTATATTCCAAAGTATATTTACTTATACAGTAGCAGGGCCATCAGTAGACCGCTCACTCAATATGGCCGCTCCGCCGCTGCCAATATGTAAGTTACATATTTTACGCCAGACCTCTTCCTATTTTTTATCTTGCACACCGGGCTTACAAAGACTTTTGTTGACTGGATATGTTTGTGACAAATTATATCGTTGTTGTTACCCGGAATTAAAATCTATAAGAGCACAGTGGTGTATTTCTAATCTCTTTGTTAGAGATAAACTTTATTATTTATAATTTATGGTCGCCACTGTTCGCATTTTATATATGTTCTCAGGCATTTAAGTGGTACCATTTAATTTATAATTATCAAATAATCCGTATCATTTCGAGGGGCTAAAGTTGCAACATTGTTTATTGACCCTTAGAGTCTATTTCTTTGTTAGCGATTCCATTCAACCTACATCCATGTGATGCTTCCTAGTTACCACAGAGCCGCGGGCGGCGAGGTAATGGGAAGGCGGAGTCGGGGCGTAAAACTATACTACGGACATCTCATTCCTTGCGACTTGAATATGATAATAACATATTTCAGGGCCCTGTTCTGGAAGAACAACCTGGTGGAGAAAAAACAGGAAAATGTAGGTGGGTATCGATATATTGTGGCCAAAAAAGCTAGACATAGAAGTTTATTATAATAAATAGATATTTGGTGATACAAGTAGGTACCAAAATACATTATCATCTTATGGTGAGCATTCAGGTTATATTATTAACAAGCAGGAAGTTCTATTTGATTCATTTCATGGCAGGCATAAAGGGCATTACAGTGTCTTTGTTACGATTCTCTTCTCTATCTAATAATGATTGTCTTAGTATATTGGAAGAATACGAATAGATGATACAAACCTATCTAAACGCGATTCCAATAATGGTGTTTATTATACCAGTATTAACAAAAATATCTGCGGTATTGTTTTATCAAAGACTAGCTGCTCCCTGCGGCTACGTCCGCGTCATTTTCTTCACTTGTGTTAAGTTCCGCTTTCGTAAGTCGTGTATTAGTATACGAGATATTTAAATTACAAATCACCTAAAAGCTACAGCTACTTCTATAACTTAAAAATCGCAGAGACAGTGTAATCGTGAACATAAACCTTAACAAAAAAAATTCTACTGAAGAAGTTAATAACTCAATTTGTCTTACTTTTCTTACCAAACAAACTTTCAACATAAAAATTAAAACCAACAGTTATTATAAGGCAATAAACATGTCGTGGTCGTTGAAACGAAGTCGGTATTAAATCACATAAACAAGTGGGTATCTACGAGTCGTAACATTTACATACGGGGCGCGGGCCCCGCTCCGGAAGCGGGGGCGGCACGGAAGTGGAATCGGCACGTGCTTTATGGATGTGTGGCACAGGTACACTTGTTTATTGCGAATTTTGAACCTTATATACTCTTTGGTAAGTAAATAGGCGCTTCTTTGTGTGAGTAGGGAAGAACTTTCTTTAAGAAAAAGAAAGAAAGGAAATCTATTGATTCACCCGGAAATGACGCACGTAATTTTAGAAGAAAAATATTGTACCTATACAAGAGCAAAATAAAAACAAATTGGTTGGTGGTTGGTTGGTTATAGTGGTTCTTAAAAAAGTCCGTTTTTTTTTCCTTTTTGGAGAAAGTTCAGGTTTTCATGTTTATCCATAAGATAAGGTCCGATTTCCAGCAAAGCGGAGAAGAGAGGAAATGACTCGTCAACAACCTATAGTTATTGCGTTGAAGCTAAGCGGTGAGATGCGAAAATAACGCAAGCAGCTGGTTGTACGAGACATCTCTTCTATTGACCGCTTTGGTCGAGACCGGGTTATTTTGATTACATGTAGGACTGATATTTTTAAGAATGTTATAGTGGTTTATTCATAAATAAATAAAATTCTTCTGAAATGAATCCAATGTAAGTAAATAAATCAAACAACTAAATAGTAACTGTTCGTAGAAAAGAAAGTGGAGACCCGGGATTGTGTTCGATAGCTCGGCGCAGTTTTTATGCGGTATCTTTAGTTTGAAAATAGTAACGAAATGTGTATATTTATAATTCAACTAATGACATCAAACTATTCGATATGCCAAATGAACTTGACTACATACGTAGTTCGCACATCCTAATCTCATGCTTATAATTTAAAGTAATTAGCGTCTAATATCCAAAACAAATACAATTACAAATTATCCACTACGAAAAACGGGAGAAATTTTGACTTAGTTTAGTTTGTTCTGCCAAAACTAAAACCATCTTTGAAAAAGTCCAGCAGAGAGATTCCCTCACAGTTTCGTCGGAAGTAGAAAAGCGTGTTTCATTTCCATCTCTCCATTCAATTACTTAGCTATAAGGAATGCGTTATACCTCGGACTCGGCCATATTTGTGTACATTATGTACACATAAGAGCATACGGAGAGGCTTTTACGTAGGATTGTTCTCGCATATTGCTGCCAAAGAATACAACGATGTACGAATGAAAAGAAAACTGTAAAATAATTAGGGAAAAACTGTTTGTTTGTTGGCATGAATGTCGGTTATTACGGCATTTTATTTTTGTGCCTCGAAACCCTTAATCTTTTTCCAAAAAAAGGAGTCTCAGTTACTCCTTATAACATCAGCTGTCTGCTAGCAAAAGTCCTATCAAAATCAAATAAATAAACAGCCGGACAAAATTTAAAAAAATGTTTTTTCGTAAATGTCGAATCCTTGAAACCTACGTAGAAAAATAGGACAGATTCAGATATAAGTCGGTTTGTTTTGGCATAACAAACTCAGATTCTTTTCTGTAATTTCTAACATTAAGTAGTTTAGTAAAACTAATAAACAGCTGTAAAAATTAACATAGACAAAGTCAAATTATTTATTTCATTCAGATTTTATAACATCACTCCCAAGAAAAAAGTAATTGAATCTAGTTGCCCCTTCTAAAACATAGTTTCGTATGGAAAATAATGAGCAACAAACTCCATACACGCAAGAATCCGTCGCTATCTACCTATTTTTGTTTTATCAGCTTTTTTTCACGTAACCGACCGTTGTCACCTCTTCTAAAGCCTAAATCCCAGTTTCGTCGTATTGTCGCCTACCATACTTTATAGCGAAAACTCTTAAAGTTATTGCCCATGTTTCGGTGGCGCTACCGACAAACTGTTCGCCATTACAGTTGGGCGACAAAACTGCTGTATCATTGTGTTATTTTGTTTATTTGAGATTTAGATGCTGCGAGTTGGGCAAGATTGTTGAGTTGTTGGTTACGTCGTCATTCTATGTTTTTGGAAGGGTTATTTTTTTGGGAGTGTTGTTGATTTGCAACTCATTTGCAATTTAGTTATGCCAGAAAAAGCTAAGGCGCAATATCTCATCAATTCAATTAATGACGTCCAATTAATCAATTGTTAAATATGTCTCATTAATGTACAGAAAAAAAGGCCAGTCTAAATATATAATAATAACCAGTGTAAAATGTCCAAAATCATTACAATTATTTCGAAATATTTGGTTGGTGTATTTTGGTAGACCTAACAAGTAAACCAGTTTGTGGTTAAGGTTACTGACAAAAAACCGAAAAATATCTTCTTCAGATTTTTTGAATGCCAATTTTCGCTGTTATTTGTGCAACATGTACAGAAGTCGGTTCTAATTGGATACCCCTTTAGTTACCCTTCATTACAGGCATTTAGAGCCCTAATGCTCTTAGTACGTTAACTATATTGTACACACCCAGCTCCATTTAAATATCAGAGACAACTACAAAAAGTACTACCTACCGACCGAGCATAACCCCGATAACAACAATTTTTCATACAACTAAACTGATTCAAACTAAATAGATAATCCGTTTATTCGTATATTATATAGGGTGTTAATATTTTAAAGTGTCGTGTCGTGTAGTCTCTGCTCGACACAGGCCGCATATTTCATCTACCCGTCGCCGCCCGCCGGACGGCGGATTCTGCGATAATATTGTTGTATTCAGATTATTGTGTAGATTTTCTGAATTTGTTAAAAAAAGATAGATAATTTTATTATTAAAAATTATGAGTGCATAAATATGTTGAGCTTATATTAATTAAAAATATTTTAATATAAAATAAATATTACTAGTTGGCTTATTGTTGTCTCACTGCATGGCAAAGGCCTCTTCTGATATAAAGAAGGCTTAAAACTGATTAACAATTTCAGATTCATATTAAATCCAGGTTTCCTCACCATGTTGTCCGTCACCAATGTCAGTGATGTTCCAGATTAACTTAGGAAGTTTATGAATAGAAAAAGTCACATTGGTACTGGTCCGATGAATTAAATAGATTAACAACAAATGAGCTAAATAAATATGCTGAGCTTGCATTAATAAAGACTTAAAAAAGCATTTTTAATGTTATTTACAAGCTAGTTATGTGGAGAAGGTCAATAGTAATTACTAGCTATGTTTTAAGTGTATTCCCGTATGTTTGTGTGATATGAAATAATAAACACAATTACTCAGTTGGATCGCTGGCTTTATAAGTCATAATTTGTTATGATCAGACAAACGTAACTTATAAAATCACCATTTTCATATTTATATAAGCTTTTTTTCAGAAGAATAAAAACAAAACAAAATATAATTATTTATTTTATTTTACAGAAGGTATTCTAACATTAATAAATAGCTAACACAGAAAAATACTTAAATCATCGACTTAAACATAAAGAGCTACTTTTATAAATTCCAAGATAGATAAGCCATATCGCGCCACATAAGAGAACAGTCTAAGCGATAACGTTTCAACATCTCCAACACATTCTGCAATACCCCTGCCCGTCCGTCCGGCAGTTACCATCATTTTGATTGAAATTTACTGCATCGCAGTGGGGCAGAGGGCGTCGTAATAACGTTACTGCAATAAGCTACTTCGTGATTAAATGGAGCTATTGTAGTCAACGTATTGTTTAGTGTAGACGGTGATTTACATCTTGGAGAAGAAAAGGTGCGTTTGGTCCTTGGGTGACATGAGTGAGGAGTTTATCTGGATGATGTGTGTGTTTGCCTAGGTTGTGACAAGCCTGGTGCCTTTACGCTTACGAGTTATGAACGGAATACGCTGAAGACATAATTTGATTTAATACAGGTTTATTTATATTCAGAAGGTGGTCTGTCTTTACTTACTCATACTATACTAATATTATATAGCTGAAGAGTTTGTTTGTTTGTGAAAGCGTTAATCTTCGGAGCTATCGGAACAATTTGATAAGGTTTTTTTACATTATATAGTGTTTATCGAGGAAGGTACTACGACCAATGGTTGCAGAGCAAAATCTTAACTTAACGCAGATAAAACCGTGGGGTTTAGCTAGTGAAAAAATTATAATAAATATCCTAATTTTTCGGACAAAGAGTCGGACAAAGAGTCTATATTTTTTTTAATGAGTTAGTAAGTTCTTTGACCTGTTAATATTTTTTCATTCATTCAAAAACATCAGCAATTCAAAACCCAGCTTTTCCTCTCAATTCAATATGGCACAAGAAAATATAATCCTAAAAATGGTCCAGCCTGAAAAGTCTGTCTTCAAAGCAGATATAACTTTTGGCAAGCGTTCCACAATACGTATGCGTCAGGACATGTGAGGAAATATTAAAAATGGCTGGCGACCCGACAAATATAATTAAATTGGACAACGGAACGCAGTGGACCTGTCAGAACGCTTGATGAGCTGGGAAGAAGGTGGTGTGGATGCGGTATATGTATTTCAAAGCTAGGAAATTTACTTCGTTTTACTAATATGTCGAAAAGACGCTGGAAGTCTCTTCGCTGAAAACTGGATAGATACCTACCTTGTTGACTGTTCCTAGCGTTAACTTCATCACATTAATAAGGTATACTTCTTTTTTCTTAGGATATACTTAGTCATTAAAATTACTGTAAACAGTACTACTTCATCTTTACTGATTTTTATAGTTTGATGACCTATCTGCGGAAAGGTATTTAGGATAACCCTTTTCGACTTATTGCCTTCACTGTAGATGTGCCTATTTTTTTTTTAATTCGACTAAATTTTATTGTATTGATCAACTGAACCAAAAAATAGCACCCACGAGTTCCTTTTCAACTTAATCTCTCTTTATTCTTTACTCCATGATAACCATTTACTAGATTGCACTGTGACGTCAGAGCTATCACATATGCGGCCGACAAAGTTGTCGTCACAATATGAACACAGCGATACGTCAAGACCTACATGATCGATCATGCTGTGATATTACAATATTTTGAAGAAAATATTGGAAATGTCACTTGATTTTTCGAGATATTCTTGTTTTTTTTTACTTTCAAGGTCGTTCTTAATACGATTGTTATAAGTAGTTTCTTGTACAGCTATGCTTACTTTGATGAAAATAAACTGCTGTTAACTGTTTCTTCAGTCCAATGCAGTTCATCCATACCTCCATTCATACTGTTAAAGACTTTTATAAAATCTTTCGGGGGTAACGTTACTTTTCTATTTGTGATCCATCCCATAAAATCTTCTAAAATGAAGGTGACCATGAATGAATGGATACTGGACATTGGCCGGTGGTAGATAATGGTAATGCTTACGGGCAATCTGCGCCGAGTGGTGGTAATGAATTGGCTGTGCTATGATTGATGCGCTACTATCGTCATTCGCTAATGGGAAGACGCACTGGGTGCGGAAAACGCGGCGCATTTTAGCCTGACGCAAAGAAAGATCGTGTAAAATGGCCCTACTGCATCTAATGGTTAAAATTGATCACGATCAGATCGTTTTTAACCATGTTTGTTCTGTCATGTTAACGTCAATTTTATTTAAAAGGAAGGTTTGAGCTGCATTTAGGCATAATTATGGTTGGGGCTAAATAAAATGATGTAAATCGTTGGCCACACGTTAGATTCTAACAAGCTCTGGGTTTTATAGTCTTTGATCGTTAAGAAAATAAAATGGTTGAAAATACTCGTGGATGTCTATTTTCTAACTGGTTATTTTTTGTCAGATTCACCATTGGTAATTCTAAAAAAATCACCAAAAATCATAGTTGCCTAATCCTAGCTATCTCTTAGTTGCGTTTAAACTGTATTGAAGTGCAAACAAGCGAATTTTTTAGTTACTTCGTTAATTATAATTTCATAGCCCATAAACCTGTGATAATAAATAAAATGTTCTACAGATTACCAAGAACAACCGTAGCGTTTATTTGAGCCAGTGCGTAAAATATGTAGGGTGTCCTCCGCATTTCATTACACAACAAAATATGATTCAGTGTTGCCCCCTGATTCGGAGAAGACGTTTAGCCCAGTGACACTACGTTTCATATTTTGATTGCTAATGATTGATAGCCTTTGGATATAACGAGAAACGTTGCGTTGTAGTTATAACGGAAGCCAAGTAACTGCATATAATGCATGATGCTAAGAACATGATAGGCAGAGTTTGTGTTAATTTAATTTGGATAATATGACTTTTAAGAAAATACACAGACATTTTTCTGAAGTCTTTTCAAATTTTTCAAGATCAGTCTACAGCATCCTAGGCATTAAATTTTGGACATATGCTTTTATATGAATAGCATGCTACTACGCCGTGCATCTTGATTCCCTTCAATGCCCATCCAGCTGTTACCAGCCACCCTGCGAAGGTCGGTCGCGACACCTATCCTGAAGACCTTACGTTGCCAGATTTGTGGTCCCCACTTAAGAACACGAAGACGAGACGAGACGAGACGAGACGAGTGTTTAAGATGAGTATGGATAACTAACATATTGGATTGAATGATCTGTCAATAAATGATTTATAATTATGAACACGTCTACTCCAACGGTCATCGGTTCTACGGCTAATATGGCCGGCTCATTAAACAGGTACGAAAGAGTATCAAAACGATTAGTTCATGTCTGATATCCTTTTAAACCATCTACAGCCCCATTTATCCAACTAATCGTGTGAAAACAAAAGCAAAGCCTCTACCAATTCCAGCTTATTTTCATGCAAATGTTACCACAATAAAATCAAGCTAAAGCCATGTAAAACTGTTTAATTGGCAAACCCTTCCGTTAATGGTCTGAAACGGAAAGTTAGGGCGGCGCCCAATCGGCGGGCGGGCGGCTGACTGACGGTTATAGGCGTTTTATTGTATGCAGGCTATGTAGGACATTGACAGAATATGTACCTTTGGTATGCCTCCAAATTTATAAAAACCTTTCCTTTCCTTTTTAGGCATAAATAATTTTCTATGAATTTTGCAGTCACTTTAATTTGATAATATTAGTCCAACTTAAGGTCTATCTAACTAAGGGTTAGAAGAGAAACTGCTTCGTTAGTCTTGTGGTCGCAAGTGCAACTAGTAAGTTTGGTATCCTGGTTTCGATACCCAAAGCAAAGTGGTTTTTATTTTCATTAGAACGTTTTCAGTAGCAGCCTGGAGTTCAGAAGTTGGTGGTGTGACAAAACACATAAAGCCTTTGGTCCTGTGTCTGATCTCACCCTGGTCGTGTCGAATTTCCGTCCCACCAGACTATGAGAGTGAGGAAAGAGGAAGTACACCTGTGTTGGTGCACACACTTTTGCACTTTAATACCTCCTGCGTACTAGTCTAGTCTATTTCCGCTATCGCCATCAGTGACCGAAATTCGGTCGGGAGAATTATAGTAATTTTAATACGGGACGAATAATAAAACTTACACCTCTACGCAGCGTAGTAGGTACAAATTCTACGGGCCGCGTCTACGAAAGCGTAGCAGGTACATATTTTCGGGCCGCCTCTACGAAAGCGTAGCCGGGGCTACGTAGCGCGTAGCCCGAGGCTCTACGAGATTGGAATATGCAAATACCAGATCCGTTTTAACTTAGACAACTGTTGTGATGTTATTTAACCTGTTATACAGTGTAATGGAAGTGTTCTCCTGGTAGACAGTGTATTTTTTGTAGGGATTTTTATAAGGAAAATATTTTAGACAAAACCATGATTTGGAAATGCAACTGTATTGTGAATTTTTATTTATTAATTGGCAGCCTTAGTTTTCGGTGACAAAATCTAGCACTATTAGATATTATTTTAATAATAATAAAACCAGCCTATTATTATCTCACGGCAGTGCAAACGGTTTTTCTTATACAGAGAAGGCACGAGCATTGATTACCACGCTAGCTTCAGATGGATTAGCGATTTCAGACTTATAGAAGTCTAAGTTTCCTCACGATTGTTTTCCTTCACCCATTTTAGTGAAGTCCAAAATAAACTTAAAAGTACACATGAGTTTAAAATTAAGAAAAATAACTATAATAAAAAAAAAAAACAAAAGAAAACTATTTATGTCTTTAGTGTCTATGTTACTTAATAGGTATTCGAAAAAAGTGTCGATATCAATTGGAGTATAAATCAGTTAAAGAAGATTGTGTTGGAAGATGACGGTGTAACGCGGTTTGAGCGGGTACGCTACCGTTTAGCGCCCGCAACCACTACCTGTAGGGTTGGCACTGAGGGAGCGATTTGTAGGTACAAGTACCAAACGTGTACCTAGTAGATGGCTCTTCCGTAAAATATCAGGATAATATTTGTAAACGAATAAAACTGTGTAGTTTAAAAATTAAACTAGTAAAAGCGTGAGCAAAAACGAACCTTATATGCTTTTGTGTAAGATTAAAAATATTTAAAGATACTGATCACAATACGACTTCAACAAGGTAACGCCAAAAAATCTAAAATGATATTTATAATAATATTTTGATATTATTATATAATGATATTTTTTTCTTGCCATTAAAAATATATATTTTATGCACACGATTGAAAGCCCTTACTTGAATGGCGAATCATTAGCTGTGTTGGATCCGCGCTGACAATATAAGCGAAGACGTTTAGTTTGTCGAAAAATAACCTCGAAACAGTAACAATATTCCATTTTAACCCACCACAAAAAAAAATACATTTGCAGGCTTTTCGTGCGTGGCACCCTAGCACTCCCCAGTTATAGCCTAAAGGGTTTCTCTCCCCGTCAAATAGTCGTTTAAAAACAACGCTATTAAACAAACCGCACGCTGATGCGTTTTGCGAAACTCATAAATATTAAACAGACTACGTTCTACAGTGTTGATGGTGCCGTGATACTTGGTTCATTTAGACATTTTTTGTTTAAGGACTCGACTTACTATCGAAGTTATCTGTAATATACCGGCCTATTAGTGTCCCACTGTAGGGCAAAAGCCTTCTTCTGATACAGTCGGCCCGAGCATTGATCACCATGGTTGCTCAAGACGGTTTAAGTTCCATGTAATAGGGGGCGAGCCTATTGCTACAGGCCACTACACTCCGAGGCTGCTACTGAGAAATTCCTGACGGAAAAATCCATTAACGCTTTGCCCGACCTGGTAATTGAACCCAAGACTTCATGCTTAGCAGTCGCGCTTCACAATGATTAGACCATGGAGACAGTGAATCTTTGGTGAATTTAAGTAAAGTGACATTCTATTTGACACTAGTGATTGACCGCCCACATTCTCGTAGAAAGATTTTTACAGCATCAATTTCAGTTCAAATTCCCATTACTTCCCATAAACAACCGATCCAGAATCCTCCTAATCACACGCACATTAGAATAAAAGAACTGGAATCGTTCCGTGCCATTTGTTCCAGCGCATCATTACGATATCTGGTTTAACACGTCGACACACTCGTACCAATGTTAGGTGTGGTGTTGTATGACGATTAGCAGGTGAGCTTGTTAAGGGGATGGTACAAAAATATTACACTTGTCCTGCAACCTTAGTCAACTGACGATGATGACGTTTTTGACATCTGTCACACTGACAATTCGACCCCGATAAGCAGACTGATAAAATAAAGCTGAAAAAGTTTTGTTCCTTTGTTTGAACTAGCTTATTTCTGGAACTACCAGTTGGATTGGAAAAAAATGTATGTGATAGCCAGATTTATGAGGAATATTTAAGACTATACAACATCACGCGACGACCCACTGGAGGGGAGCAGTAACCAAAGACGTTACTCAACAGTTAGTTATTAAACATCAGTAGGAGGAAAATTCTATAAATATGTTTTATAACTCATTTTAAAAACTAAAACCAACAACCCCTTAACAACAGTTTTTAGGATTCGAATTTTGAAACGTTTCCCTCGCCAAAGTTCGGCGGCATTCGGCGACAGTCGTAACTCGCGTGCCCACTGATTCGTTGCGCGTTCGATAAGATAATGGCCGAAGTGCCGCCTACCGCGATAGTTCGTTCAGATTTAAGTACATAATGTTTCGCCGCTTCCTTTGTGG
Source organism: Hoplodrina ambigua (assembly GCA_949774945.1). Classification (NCBI taxonomy): domain Eukaryota; kingdom Metazoa; phylum Arthropoda; class Insecta; order Lepidoptera; family Noctuidae; genus Hoplodrina; species Hoplodrina ambigua. The sequence goes on from OX458967.1 coordinate 969,426, forward strand.
ATTTGTTGATCCTTATTTCGGTGGTTAAGGAAGTTGATGCTGTGTTGTACTTATTGATGTTTTGTTTTTCTCTTATACACTAAACAACGGAATCAAATTAGTGTCTGTATGTAATGTCAAAATATTTTTTTTGTTGTTTTGAATTTTTGTATCCGTCTGTCTGTTTGTTCCGGCTAATGTGTGATACAGCTAGAACAATTTTGACGGGACTTTCACTGGCAGATAGTTAATGTTACAAGGAGTAACTAAAACTAACAAGCTAAATATTTGTCGAAAAACTGCCAGCATAAGTACGAGATGTAGAAGTTACTTTATGCATTTTGATCGAAAATCATTCTGAGAGCACACTTTTCAGGATTTACGAAAAACAATCACATTTCAAAACTACCAGCAACTCCATAACCGGAAATTTAAGGGGTAGCCGTACCCAAAAACATTTAAAGTGCGTTCACACTCCACCGGCATAAGTCATTAACTCTCTCAGCAGTTATTAGACTCGGAAAGTTCCGGGTTTTGTTCACGAATGATGTTTTTATCTAGTTACAATTTTGTTCGTGATTTGTGGGGACCGAGACTCTGTTCCAAAAGTTTCGGTTCGCTGTTGATTAACTCTCGGGCGATTTAGTACGATTTTTAATTATTATTGGCCGGAAAATGTTTGGGTTTGCAGAAGGAAAGATGTTTGATATTTTTAGTGTTCAAGTCAGGGTTTTTTTGAATATCTTAAAGGTTTTTCAAAATCAAAATTTTTCAATGTCAAAAGATTTCTCATTTGTAATTTTGTTTAACATTTATATTTTTTAAATTTTGTTTTATTCATTTTGGAAAATTATCGCTGATTCATTTTAAATAGGGTTCTATGCGGTTTTGGATGTAAATTGGACTATTATTGCTGGATTATGGCCTAATGTAACACATTCGAAATTATTGAGATATTGTGAGTTAGCTGGTTTTGGCAGAACTGACAACAATAAATTAATTTAAGTTGATATGCAACGTAATTATTAATTTCATCGAATTGAAAGAGTAAGAGCACGGTTTTGTTTCTCATAATTCTATTTTTTGTAATAAAACTAGTAAAGACATAACGCGAATGAAGTCGTGGGCGACTTCATTCGCGTTATGTCTTAAATTACTGCTCCGCTTCCGTAGTCCAATACCTATATAACATATTATGATACGCCTCGATAAACGTGCTATATAACACAAAAAGATTTTTACAAATTGGACAAGCAGTTTCGCCGATTAGCGCATTCTATCAAACGAACAAACTTGTTTGCTTTTGATATTAGAATAAGACAATGTTTTTTGCTGATCTCACATCGACCGGATAGATAGATAATTTCATTAAATAAACTTTACTCAATCACGTCACAAAATAAATGGGTCATAACATAACAATTAAAACCCACAAAACAATACCTACAAAATTAATATCCAAACATAATTCTAATCTAATATCCCTTCATAATGGCAACGCAAACAAAAGGCGCTGCCGTATCAACAATTAGTCGTTACATCGGCCGTCGGTCCGGAACGCGTAATGATCGGAACGGTTCTGCGCACCATTCTAATTCCGATCACCGGACGCGCGCCGGAACGGACCGCGCTAATCACGACCGGGGATTAGGTAGCTTCACTTGTGCAGGTTTATTCTGTAAAAATCTTCCTTTGTGAATCGAAATTAAAATGAGTGTGTAGTGAGGTGAGATGATCACCTCAAGCTTTCTTCACTTTAATGTCAAATCATATATAAATAGCTTATGCCGCCCGCAATTCGTCTGCGTCAACTTCAGAATGTACTCAAAATCCTAAATTATCTCTCAGGAATCGTACATTTTTCCAGGATAAAAGTAGCCTATTTTCTATTTTGGACTACAATCTAACTTAGTGCCAAATTTCATCCAAATCCGTGCAGAAATTAACACGAAATAACTAGAATAATAATAAGGTATTTATATGGCAGAGGTGAGTGGCAACGCTGGGAGGGGTCGCCCTACGAAGACCTACACTGACCTTATTGGTGAGGTCCTTCAGAAAGGTCAGGTGCGCAGTACTCGTAACCGGCGTGCTTGTATGACGAGATGTATGAACGTGGATGAGGCGAAAAGAGTATGTAAGAATCGTAGCATATTGCGTTTTGTGGTTTCTGCCTGCCCCTAAGGGAAAAAGGCGTGAGTTTATGTATGTATGTATGTACTAGAATAATTATTAAGTAAATGAAGTAAACAATTCCTTATCCTAGAAATCGAACCAGCATCCTACCGATGGTAATTACGGCTCGTATCTTACAGGTAATATCCGCAGGTGGATTTGAACGAGCGACGCATCGTTCGCTTTGTAGCACACACAACCATTGTTTTACTGAAATATTGCTAGGGTCAGGGGTACGTAACATTGAATTGGTTGTTTGCAGTTGTTTCTTTTAGTTGAGATAAATCTATGGCAATTTTTATTTGTAATGCTTTGAGGTTGTTTAATTATGTATTAAATACTTTGTTATTTCTTCAAAATCACCTGCAACTGCAAGCAGCGACTGTTTAGTACGTAATAAAAGTAGTTAACCAACATTGTCTACGTGACTGTGTCGGTTATTTGTCGATTTTAAATTTGTTTGCGCGAATCCCGAATTATTTTACTAAAATAAAAGTAATCTTATCTACTCCCTATAGTATAAGCTATCTGAAAGTTAAAGTGTCGTCAAAATCAGTTAAACTGTTTAAGAGATTAGCCGAACAGACAGACATTCAGACAAACATAAAAATTAATGACTTAATCACATGTAAACACATGCATATAGTAAAAATCTGTTACGTTGACATTACACACAGACACTTAAATTTTATTTTTATAACTATGTATTGATAACTCATTCAAAGGACACTGGCACTGTTGATTTACTTGTTGTGCTCTTGTTTACAGAAGAGTTATAGTCAATTTACACAACATTTTTAAGTTTTGCACCCCTGCTAATTACAAAGTTTAGGTATCTACTTTATAATAATAATAATAATAATCATTTATTTCAAGTTACCAAGACTCATATACGTATTATTAATAATTATGACCAGTCACATTGATAAAATAAGAATATATTATGAATATATATAAGAATATATATATTTATGCGTTGCTGTTAATTAATTCCAATCCGTATATCAATGACTTACCGCTTGTTTTTCATTGTAACCTGCTTTTTAATCCTGAATCACCATAAACAATTTAAAACACCAATTTTACAATTCCACACTCATCTACGCACCCCTGCTTGTCATTAATTCACCGAATCGAGTATTGTTTCCTGCGGGGCCATCGTCAACGATGCCTCTCTCAATTTGTGCTTTAAAACTGTATCTATCTCTCTCTTACTTTGCATATTAGACAGAGACAACACTCGTCAATTGCTAACCCGTCACCGTGGCGATTCGGTTGTTTCCGCCGGCCGGGCGGACTGTCCGGTGACAACTGAAAAAAGCTTTCAGCAATGTATTACACCTTTTTGTATAAGAATTATGATGGGGTTTTGTTTATTTTACAGGGTTTATTGGTTATGATCCTTTTGTGTACAGTTATGAAGTGAAAAGAGAATAATTGTTTTACGATTACATTATACGAGTATTAATGCATAATATGTATTACTTGTAGGTTTATTTTTGAATGTTTTTGTTGCAGCTTGTGTAATCATCTTAACTTCGCAAGATTAAGTAGACGATGTTTGTTTTATCCTTATTAGTTACCTCTTTCGTTAATGTTCCACTCTCGTCGGTCTTAGTGTGATGTGATAGCCTATACTATTTCTCATAAATATATGGCTTTCATATACAAAAATAATGTTCTGTCTATCTATTATCTTTATATCTAATCCAACTGGTAGTTCCAGAGATTAACGCATTTAAACAAACGTAAAACTTTTCAGCGTTATTATATGAGTCACATTGTCACAACTCCAGACTTATCTCCAATACTACAAAAAACCTACAAACAAAGCAATACTTAAACAAAACACAGTTAAAATCAACTCGAACAAAGACACTCCCTCTAGCATATCGGCATTTTATTTCATACCAGCAATATTTGCATGGCGGCTGTCAATATTTTACGTCGCTATCGTGACGGCCCGCTGGTTTTATGGCCACACAACACTTTCAATGTACTAGTACTTGTTTTTACTCAGGCTTTTATGTACTTTATACGTAACTAGCTTTTGTATGCAACTCCGCTTATGTTTCAAAGTCAGAGTCAAAGTCAAATCCGTTCTTAGTTGTTGTCTCCTATTTATAAACTCTCTACCTGCCAAACAGCTTCATAGGTGAAGTACATTTAGTCTGTAAATGAGACCTTTGTCTATCTATACTAATATTATCAAGACAAGAGGTAAAGTATGTGAGTATTCTTGTTTATAATCTCTGTTTGAACTGGTACTTTTGCCGATAGAAAGATACACTATCGCCGAGTGCCACAGGATAGGTTTTATGGTACCTATACTTACCTATTTAATTTCGACGCGGACTACGTAGAGGGCAACCAAATTGTAATCATGAAACTGTGTAATACACTCAAATCTGAAGTTAAGGCTGATGCCTGTGCTGTAGTTAGACATCTTTGTGATGTTTAACCTTAATGGATATCATCACGACATAAAATTGTGTCATGGACAGTAATGCTGTAATGTTACGTATGAAGTAATCAAAACATTTAACATCCTAAATAATACACTGTCATAAATAATTTAAAAAATATATTATTACAGGTTACACTAACGTCAACTTTTCTCAAGAGTAACTCTGATTGGTTCCATTTCCGACTAGAAAAGAATATTAAATCCTTATTGGCTGGAATAGCTTTCAAAAAGAGATAAATGTAAAACTTGGAAACAAACAACATAATTGCGCAGAACACTCTGTCTCTACGAAAGTTTTCTTCCTCAGTAACAGTACCTAATGTATAAAAAACTCGCCAATTACGTCTCGAAGGCGATATATTAGCTATCACGGGTCTTCTATCAAACACACAATCAAGTTGAGCACATTCTCAGTAATCTATAAATCATGAATCAGACGACATCGCGAACGTTTGACAACTAGTAATCATATTTTTATTTAAGGCTAAGACATTTGGAAAAGAGATTAAAGATTTTTTGCAAAAAGAAAAGAACAAATGAACGTTATTTTTTATTATTTTTAAATATTTTGGTTGGTAATGCTGGATTTCACGTTTAGTACAATTCTGACAAGATTTTACGATTCTTTTAGTTTATTGTTGAACCTAATAATTTGCATGCTCTTTGATAAAGTGTAACTACCTACTAGGATTTCTTTTTAAATACTATTTTAGTGTACATTTGAAGCAAATAACGTAACAAAACAATGTTAGGCATATTTAATATATTTAATTTATGTGTAAATATTAAGTGGTTTAAAACAAGGTATTAAATATTTTTTTTACATTTGTGTCTTGTTTCACATTTACTTTTTGTTTATCAAGCTGAACACTCGTGTCTTAATTATTATAATAAATAAACACACCCTACCGTACACCTACTTATTTTATTTAATAAATACCTAAAAATTACTGGTTATTTTTTCAAACATTGTAAAGATATCAGCGCCTTAACCCCACATATAAGTACACCACGTCACTCCATACATCAAGCTAATGTGATATCCGATTTACGATCCCAAATCGAACCTTAATGGATCGCACTAGATTCAATTTTATAGGAGCCATCGAATTTGTACCTCATTCATGGTGGGGACCATTTGGAAGATTGTTCAGTTTAAAGTGGCACTTTGTTTTCAAATAAATTAAGTTTTCTTTGAGCTGCTACTTGCGGGTAAATAGTCGATGATTAATTTACTAGTGGCGTTGACGAACAGGAATAAGAAGTGTTGGCCAGATGTGCAGATGGGCAGATATTGTTACCATTGAGGATATAACCTGGACAAAGATAGAAAAGGGTATGCTTAGATGGTTCGGTCATGTTGAGAGGATGAGTAAAAGACGATTAACAAAGGGTATTTATATGACAGAGGTGAGTGACAACGCAGGGCGGGGTCGCCTTAGGAAGACGTACACTGACCTTATTGGTGAGGTTCTTCAGAAAGGTCAGGTACGCAGTACTCGTAACCAGCGTGCTTGTATGATGAGATGTATGAACGTAGATGAGGCGAAATGAGTATGTAGGTAAGGATCGTAGCAGGTGGCGTTCTGTGCTTTCTACCCCTAACCCCCATGGGAAAAAAGGCGCGAGTTTATGTATGTGGCACTGGAACGTGGAGATTGGGCCAAACAAAGAGAGGCTTAAACCCAGCAGGAGTGAAAAAACGCGCAATTGTAACGCTACTGAATCGGAGCAAAGTCATTGCCTGTTTGTGTAATCTCCATACCTTTATCTCTTTAGATACATTAATTTTAGCTTCCGATGTTACACTATAACAATGATCATCTGTATGTTAGTGGTATAAAGTATACCTATCTGCAAAAACATTCATAAATTATTTACCATACACCACACAAGAGTTATAGTTACCTAAGCACCAAAGGTACGGCAAGACAAAATATAATGAATTCAGTGAATATTGTCGCGGGAGCCCGCTTATTACTTTCGACTTACTTTCAGATGTGTTCCGCTTACAACCTCACTTGATTGTATTTGAAAATTCAATATAGGTTAATTTATTTCATCTTCATATAGTATCTAAGATCGTACAAACGTCCACATCAACGTAATTGTCATTCGTCGTCGTGATTGGTTGTGTTATTTATTACTTATTTATTATCTCTCTATTAAATTCTGTACATCCTACTTTAAAGCAAGATATTATTGTATATGGTTAAATATGGACTGCCTCGTTGGTCTAGTGGTCGCAAGCGCGACTGCTGTTCATGAGCTCTTGGGTTCGATTCCCAGGTCGGGCAAATGTTATTGGGTTTTTCCATCAGGAATTTCTCAGTAGCAGCCTCGGAGTCTGGATTTGTGCCCGGTTGATGGCAATAGGCTCGCCCCCTATTACATGGGACTAAAAAACATAACTGGCGAAATGTGGGTGTTCTAATGGGAACACCTCTGCCTAACCCTTCGGGGATTACAGGCGTGATGTTATGTATGGTTAAATATGTTACCAGGAATATGGCTAAGGTTGTTACTAATCTTAGAGTGTCAGGTTCTATGTAGATCAACAGCACCAACTTCCGTATTTTTGAAAATGTTCACATTCTATTCTCTATCAAAAATTCCCCTAATTTACTTTTATTTTTTTTTAATTTTTGACTGGTGCTGAAATTATTGCGACTAGATTTTCTTTATACGCTCAAATGCTGAATTAATAAGGGATTTATAGTTGTATGTTCAGTTTCATATATTCTCTTTAATCTATACATTGCTAATGATAATGACGATTCATTAATAAAATGAGTGTCTGGTGAACATTTCATCATTTTTTCTTTTGTAACTGAATGCTATATTTTCATCAAACAGAGTCCCAAACGAAACCCACCAACAACAGCTCTGCGCGACGGCATATATCCATATTAATTTAAACCATATTTCACTGTATTTAATTCATATGCTAAATAGATGCGGTGTTTTGTCAACCGTTCGCTATTTCGCGACCAACTTTATTGTTTTGGTGTTTTGGGAACCATTATTTATAAATTGCCAGTAAATGTAGGGTTATTGTGCGCTAATTTTGTAAGGATGCAGGTTAATATGTGATGAATAATTCATATATTTTTTGGCATATATTATGAATTCTATTAAAAACGACATAAGGAAAGGTTTACTACGTGGATACAGATGCTCGAAATACTTAAATCTTCATTTAATTGGAACACACTGGCAGATTTTAAATTTCCTGACTATTTTCAGGTGGTGTAAGTATTCATGAATAAGTACAACGTCAACCAAGGGACAAAAACGAGAAAAACGACAAAAAACAACCAGTTATTCTATACATTTTGATCATATTTTGTTCCATTTGTCTACGGGCTGCTGTTTTTATCTGTATTTCAAGATTGGTTTAATAATAAAAATTGTTCATATTAATAAAAACTATTACTATTATTATTAAAAACTTAACTGGCGAAATGTGGGTGTACTAATGGGCACACCTCTGCCTAACCCTTCGGGGATTACAGGCGTGATGTTATGTTATGTTCATATTAATGAGTGCTTCCACCCCCTGAAAGATGGTCAGTGATTTAAAAAGCAATACGTATTACCTAAATCCTTACCTTATTTTTACTACCAAGAAGGCTGAAAATAACTGTAATCATAGGACTATCAATATCGGGTCATCAAAAAAATTAACACCATAGAGATTTTTTACCAAAAAAACAGAAACATCAATAAGACCCCGTTATACGGTGTATTCTGTTATTTAGGTACAATTGTTTGTTTCAAAAATATAATATTCCTCTGAAACTATTTTAAGATATTATTCTGCTCTCCATATTCCAAGATGTAGTCCCAACAAAATGTAAATAAGGCGTTATAAATCAGGTTTATTTTGAACAGTATCCGCTGCGAGCCAACCATCTGCTAATTCAGTGAAAACAGTCGCTGTTTTATATTCTAATTTATTTGTATTATGATATCCATTATTATATTAAATAGTACCTATCTTACAAGGCGCCATACATATTCAGGTTATTTTCAACGAAGAAATAAGACTTGGGAGGCTTTCATTTAGAGTTCCGTCAGGAAAAAAAAAATTATGAAAGTGAAGTAAATAACCTTTGTTTACTTACAGTCATTATAGGCAGCACTATATTTAAATTATACCTAAGTTCTTATTGTGTTACAAAGATAAATAAAACGATTTTTTTATTCCAGAGATGAGTGCGTTTTTTGTTTTCAGGAATTTCTCAGTAGCACCCTCGGAGTCTGGATTTGTGCCCAGTTGGCGGCAATAGGCTCGTCCCCTATTACTTGGAGCTTAAACATAACTGGCAAAATGTGGGTGTGCTAATAGGTACACCTCTGCCTAACCCTTCGTGTATTACAGGCTGATGTTATGTATGTAGTAATAAACACACTGAAAATAGACAAATAGTTTCAAAACAAATAAAAGCCAGAATAAAGGGCCGCGTACAATGAAGTACAACGGAAGGTCCCAAATATTTAACACTATTGTTAGTTTGTTCGTCACGACGGATGGGGAAGTGCGTTAGTTCCTCTTATTTACGATACTCCATTGTCTTGTGTGGTATGGGAAAGGTACGGAGACAGTAAAGGTAAACTTTGGGGGTTTAGGGTGAAAAATTTGTTTGTTATCATGTAGGCATAGTCCTGTTGTTAAGGCGTTCGCCTCTCATGCATGAGGTTGCAGGATCGATATCAGACTAGTACCAATGTGACTTGATAATGCCGACAGCGGTGAAGGAAATCATTGTGAGGAAACCTGGACTTGGGAAAAGGCTAGGAGATGATGATGACTTATTTATAAATCCAGCTTCCCTCTCAAGGTACCTACTTTCCTTAACCGATATCAGTGATGTCCAAAATAAACCTAGAAAATACATATGAATTATAAAAGTCACATTGGTACTTGTTTCGGAATAAAATGTAATGTGCATAGCCGAATTAATTTTTCAATTCTTGTAATCCCTGAAGAGTAAAGCAGAGGTGTAAACCCATATTGCTATCTATTATTGCCATCAACCGGACACTAATCCTAGGCTCCGAGGCTGCTGCTGAGAAATTCCTCATAGAAAATTCAATAATTGTCGAAAACGAAAGAAAGACCTCATGCTCAGCAGTCGCGCTCTGCGACCACTAGACCAACGAGGCATTCAATTTAAATACATATGAAGAAATATTAGTATTTCTTCACTAACTTTTGTAACCAGTGTCTTCTCAATATTCTAAGCTGCACATACATAATAATATTACCCTAACAATATCACGGGAACAGTATCTTGGGTCCGGTGAGCGTGTCCAATGTTTTCCGTCTGTTCTTGCGTTGTTGCCCACCCTATGTCTGCTTAGGAAGTATTCATTGCCATTGTTCCTCTTAGTTATGATAGCCTGGTACTATTCCGTTGTATAATTAGAGCATATACTTTAAATTGTAAATGTTTTAGACAATGTTGCTATCAAAAAATCTTTGCAAGGAGTTACTAAAATGAATTCAGTTAAAAAGCTACTATAATTAAATTAAAAAAAAACAAAAACACGACTGTAAATGTTGCTCATATTTGTATATACTTTGATTTTAACTCAAAATTTGAATTGTAGTAAGTACGCTTGTTTTTTGTAACGGACGCACGTACCTATAGATATTTTGCATTGACACACATCGCAAGACTAAGTTGGAAAAAGGTTTGTGAAAGAGGATAGTTATTATGTTTTTTCAAGTGTCTTTTGTTTTGTTTCTTCTTTAGACTTAGCGAAATAGCGACAGGAAACAGGAAAAGCAATGACATAAAAATGTCTCGTTTTCCTCGCAACACAATCCTCCAATGAAGAGACACATTCATCTAAACAATCACTAAACGCCAACACTTAATTCAATAACAGAGATCCCTATCAAGCACGCCCGGTTATCTCTTCACCCCACGCACCAATTTACATACAAATACATACAAATCGGGTACGGAACCATAATCGGTTCCGGGTCACGTGGCCTCCGTGGTGAATCAGTTAAAGAGACCATTCGTTCACGGTTAATAAAGTCACAATCTTCTCACAATACAAAACAGGCTGCCTGCCGCCTTTCCCTTGCTTCGAAAAAAAAAAAATATTCGCGAGGGTAGAACAGATTCGAAATTAGAATTTGATTATCGAAGTGTGCCGACTATTTATCATTTGTAATGACGCGTTCGCAGCGTGAGGACGTGCTCGCTAATATTGTAATCTTGTAAATGCGTTCAGCAAAATACATATTTATTATTTTTCGTATTCTGTGCAGCTATTTGAGTGGAAAATATTACTTTTGCATTGATTATGCATGACGGTCTAATGTTTTGAACGATTCGTGTGTCTAGTCATTTATATCCATCTGTTGGTAGTTTTAGGTTATATTTCGGTTACAAATACTCAATCGTCTGTTTTTACGAGAGGTCGAGAGTTCAGCATTGAGTTATTGCTCTAAACCAGTTTACAATAATACAAATAAATAATTTGCTTACCTGGAAAGCTATTGAGAAATAGGTAATTTTCACGCTTATTACGTTTCTCATGTAGTAACAAAATGTTAAAGGTACTTTTAAAATATATAGCTCTAGGAATTTACGGTAAATAGAAAATTAGCATGTATAGTATCAAAAAATAGTACTTAAAGTTTCCAAAATTCAATGCACTTTTAGTCAGTTTCAGATTTAAAAAAACATGTAATTATAATAATAATCATTCTGGTAGTGTTATCAAGAAACAAAAAACATATTTACAGTTGATGCAAAAGATTTCATAAAACTCCCAGTTGCCATACAATAAACTGGTGAACTGTTCGGGTCATAAGGAGCAAGTCCATTCTAAGCTGCATATCTTAGAGCGAGGGCACCTCGTATTCAAATGTAGCTGTGTGTTACGCGACCCATCCGTCTTACTGCTGGCGTCTGCTGACACCGTATCTACAGGGTGTTCTATAATAATAAATGTTGCTGTCCCACTGCAGGGCAAAGGCCTCTTCTTATACAGGGAAAGTACGAGCATTGATCACCAAGCTTGCTCAAGGAGGACCGGTGTTTTTTTTTTTTTTTTTATAAGGCCAGGTTTTCTCACGATGATCTTGCGGCAGTGTGTCTCATATATTGTCAACTATATTATCTTATTATCATACTCGTACTAATATCATAAAGAAGTAAAGTTAGTTTGTAAGAGGTGATCTTTTGAATCTAACCAGTACGATTAGATTACAACAATAAAAAGCCACACCATTGTCAATTGCCATGGGATGTTTTATGGTATATTTGATTTCCATGCCAATAAAAATCTTGGGTAAAACCTAGTTTCCAAATAAACGCTAAGCTCTAAAAAACAACACGCTATACAATCGTGTAAAGGGGCGCCGGTCTCTGTCCCCAGTATGAATATTTTCTATTGAATTACTCACGCTTCGGCAGACCACCAAAAATATTGTCCTCTTCGCACTTATGCGGACACCAAGAAGTTTCCACATTTACAACACACAGATGTACTTACTAGTGCATGTTTGTTTCAAGTTTTCAGGTTTTGAAATTCGTGTTATGCGGACGTTGGTCGAAATAAAAGCTGAGTTCGCTTTTGCAGGGTTAAGTTTTTGTGTCACAGTGAAGTTTGGTGGAGGTGATAGGTATTTGGCGAGTGATACCTCGGGATAGACGGTTCCATATTTCACATTTCCTGGGGCAAGTATTATGATAAGAGAGCTATAATTACACGACTGCCCCAAAATAGGAGAGCTATGTGTGTTCAGGGTTAATGTTATGTATGTATGTGAGATTCTTTACTCCACCATAACTTTTAAACGCCTGAACCGATTTAGATGTATGGGGTATCGTTACAATCCTTGCATAGTTCCGAGTAACATAGGCTTGTTAAAAATAAAAAGAATCCTGTGTGGTCACTTTAAAACGTGAACTAATACCAGCCTCAATATTTTTTTTTATTGAATCTGGTCATGTCTATGTTTATCGTCTAGAATTTGACAAGTTGATTTAAAAAACATAAAACACTGCAAATAAAAAACGTCGTAAAAAAAAACTGTCATGTAAACAAAGTACGAATATGTGCAATTTTTGCAGTCGTGTTTTTTAATTTTTTTAATTTATAGAAGCTTGTTTTAAGCATTGGAAACATATGGCACGGGCGGACGGCATATCTCTATTTCCTTGGAAGGTGGGTTCACATCATTATATATCTTCTTAGTTAGTCAGAGGCGAAGCATGGAACGTGGTAATCTTAAGTCTCTTATGTATATTATCGGTTGTCATGTTACAGGGAAGATTTTTTGAAAAGTATCTATAACTTTTTTATTTTGTTAACCGTTTGACTTATAAAATGTAGTGTCTATCATGTACTTTCAGATACTGTAGCAATCCAATATTTTTCCTAGAAACAACACCTACAATTAAAAAACCTTTTCATTAAAGAAGTGCTATCAGAATACAATACTAATCACCTACCCAAGTTCGTTTCTCCCTGCCCTACAATCACCAAAATCTGGTCCTAATTTCCCATAGCGATTCGCCACGGCCGTCCCGCCAACGAACCGGACTAACCTACATTGGTGCTAGCGTCCGCGACACATGGGAATCGCACTGTTCGCAAGGAATTCGTCATGGGTCTTTAGTTCCGCCACAACACTACGGATGGGATGTGACTTTTCTATGCAGTTATAATATTCAGTGCATTGATGTGATGATGAATTTGATTATTGATTATGGTGTACGACGTAGCTGAGTTTTAATTCGGGTTGATATGGGAATGAGTGTAATTTGTATATCATCCTATATAGGAAACAGTAACTAAAATTTTTATTTTCTTTGGATAGATAAGGAGTTGTGATTGTTATTTAAATTTTCTGATTGTAATTGCAATACCTGTAAATTTTAATTTAGGTACCTATACGTACTTTTATTATAATGAGTGGGTTCCACAAACCTCGAGTTTTTCTGCTTTGTTAATTTCATTACAGTTACTGACTGAACATATTTTATATGTAACAGCGTTCGAGTCCGAAGAGAGATTCAACGATTCATGATTATTTTTTCATCCAGCTGGAGATCTATGTAACTCTTTCTAAAGAATATGTACTTAAGTATGGAGTTTTATACCCATTCTTGTCCATACGAAGAGGCAACTAGTTTACTAGACGTTTAACTTCGAACTATTACTGCTATTAGGTTAATTTTGTAAAAATACTACTCTTTGTATCTCTGTTACTCTTGCACATGTCATGATCAATGATACCCTTTAAGAGTTCACTTCTACTTACCCTAAACAGAAATAAAATCATAAAGATAACCAAACTGAACATTATTTTAAATCAAATCAACCGAAACAGGGGTACAATGACGTCTATATCTGTCGCCCTACGCATAAATTCGCTACGCTTTCCCTGTTAGCGAGTCTAATGCTTGCAGGGAAGCTATGCATCATCAGATATGTTTCATATTGAAGGGTGCATGGAGGATAGTAATTGTTATAATTGTGGATGCTATAAAGAAAATTGGATTTTGTTTTAGTTAGTGGCTTGATTATTCCCATGGGGATACTCGAGTTTCTTTTTCTAAAATTGAGAAGAGAAATTCGTACTGTTGTTTTCTTATTTATGGTGAACTTATTTGGTGGTCTTTGTCAAAGTCAAAGTCAAATTCTTTTTGACTATGTCATTTAGAACAATTTAAAACTTCTTAATATGTCCAATCACGCTCTGTATGTCATTGTAGTGTAACTATTTGCAGTATGTAGAAAGAGGATATTTCCTATTTAAATTAGTTGCCTACCTAATGGCTAAAAACCTAAAAATAATCTAAACATAAAAGAAAAGAAAAGGTTTCCAAATAAAATCAAAGTAGACTTTTAAATCTCTGTAATTAATGATCCGCTACTATAACTAATATTTACAAAATAAATACTTAACAACTAATATTGCACAATAGATTAGGTGATAACAACAATAAACATTATCGAAACAATGGAACAGACTCGAACTTGACACATTCCCCTATTTATAGTCATACTAATTTTAAATACAATTTGTCCGAACAGTATGCCGAAACACGGAAATAATTTATACTAAGCCTTCGGCAGTAGAAGGAATTTCATCCCAAAAATTGAACACTAACTTTATAATACATTCAATTTTATTAGACTCACTTCTCGTTGCGCGGTTTCAAAGACATTAATTTACATTTGACAGGTTTCCACTTGTGTGTTTCGGCACTTAGACCATAAAGATTATTTTATTTATGTATGAGAGAACTACCGTTGTGTGAATAAAATTGTTTGGTTTTCTTATGCCCAGCTGGCACCTCGTCTAAATCACCTTCTTTATCCTGATGTGCTGTCATGTGTCTGGTCAGATGGTGCCTTTCTCGAAAACTCTCGTTGCAAACAGGACATTTCAATTTCTCTTCCCGTTTTCTTCTGTGCGGGTCGATCGCCGACTCGCTCTTGTGATGAGTACGCATATGATACACCAGATCGGAAGTCATCCGAAAGCTGATGCTGCACTTTGCACAAACATTTTGCGACGGCAGAGAAAATGCGGCCAAAGTCGGAGGCAACAACGTACTTAGAATGGCCGCAGCAGGATTAGCTATCAGAGGATTCTCTCTCGGTGGTACAGGAAACTTCATGAAATCTGGGTTAGGAGACTGGAAGTTCTGAACCCCGAAGGGGTATGATGACCCGGCTTGAAGATACGGTATCTCCGGTCTAAATGGCAGAAAGTTTAATTTATTTGGCGACATTTGCGGAGTTTTGGTATCATGTTTATCTTGGTACTCCATATTTTTGTTAAATCCAGAAGATCGTTGGTTCATCGGCGTGTCTGGATAGTTTGGTGAAGATGATGGTGCATTCTGGCCTTTGAAGAAATGGCTGCCATTTATCAGATGAGCTGGTGTGAGAAGATTGTTAAAGGCTGGTGTCTTGTTGAAGGAACTGGACGGTGGACTGGCAGCAGACAGCGGCGGACTGACGGAGTTCTGATACAGTAAATTATCAGGGCTGACCGAAGGATTAGGGGATCTCATTGAGTAGTTTGAAACTTTAGTAAATGCACTTTTTGGCGACATGTCTGTCTTATCCGAATACCTCTCGTATCTTGCTCTTGTCTGCATGCTGATTAAAGTTGGATCATCAAATATTTTGTTTTTATATTCAGGTAAAAACTTTGGCTGACGCGCTGCACTTTCATTTGAATTTGGCCGGCTCCTTGATCGCTCCGAGTTATCTGAGTCACTACAATACATAGATTTACTTGGGTACTCATCTGTTCCGACGTCAATATTAATATCGGATCCGAAGCTTGGCGATATATTGTTGTTGGCGCCGATTCGGTCGTCGTCGTGGTCTTTTAAGTCCATCGTGTTATCACTGGAGTAATCACTGTGCTTGTAAATTTCAGGCAACCTCTTAGGCACCTGCTCCCACTCCTCGTTGTGAAAAAGCTGCTTCGAGACTCTTAGCTGCCTTTCTGGTAGTTTTGATCGTACCTTTTCATCCGGCATCATCAGAAACGCCACATCAAATGATCTTTTCGAAGCTTTTCCAGGGTTTAGGACAGTTGACTGCATCTCAGGTTTTATTTGTGAAGTTCTAGCACTTTCAATATTTAAATTAGTTTCTTTAGAATCAGGAGACGTCTCTTTATAATTTTGATAGCTATTTTGAACGTCCATTGTCATCGTTTATTCATTTAATTAACTACACACGAACTCGAAACTTTTCACACTTATATCGCGGCGATACAGAGAAGACGCGTGCGTACTACCCGACGGCCACAATACGAATGTGAGTAACATAAGGGTGAAAAATATATGTGGGGTTTTGAACTACCCTTAACAGAGCGTTTGAAGTTGTGAAGGCGTGGCGAGACGAACCAATGAGCGCCGACCGGGAGGCGTGAAAGGAATCGACCAACCAATGAGAGGGTTTTACGACGATGGAGAGCAGGAGAGCTCAATCACCAGGTCAAGATAATAATAACTGCTGTGAATTGAGAGCGCATTGAGTTGTGGTAGGGTCAGCTTGACAATAGCGGCGCGATATTGAAAACTGTGGTTTATTTCGCTATTCACTGTGTACGGTCAGCAAAATTATTGCCTTTATCATCTTACGCTATCGTAAGATGATAAAGGCTTTTTGGAAACTTAATTTTTTGTTTCATAAAAGGTAAAAAAGGATCAACTTTTAACAAATTAAAAACGGTTATTGATTTATGCTAATTGATGCAAAAATGAATGGCTGCTTATGGCCTATTTATTTCAGATCTCGTAATAATACCACTAACAAACAAAAAATACGTAAACTAAGTTCATCAATAACCAACCATTATCTTCTATTTATCTCACCCAAACATGGCACTGGAGAAACTGAAACGATTATGATTGCAATAAATATGTTTTATATGTCGCATAAAAAATGATACTTCATATAGTCGGCCTAACCCCCGACTGTATAGATGAGATTGCGAATAATGCTATTAACACAGACGCTTCTCCTCAAATTGATATCATACTCGAAGATGTTACAGACGAAATTGAGCCCAAAGAAGAAAGTTATAAAATCGTAAGTCCTGTAACTATAGCAAAGCTAATACTGTAAAAATTGCCAAAGTAAAATCGGTCATAAAAATAAGAGTACAGGGCATAAATTCGGTTGATGGGTAATATATAGGAAAGTTAAAAGAAGACCCAAATGAGTTCTGTTCGGTAGTGGGTAACGATAATAAGATGGGCGCAGACGTTAAAGGAAAACCATTTGTCAGATTTTAGCCATTTTTTTGGCCATTCGTTGGCTCTCAATGAAAATCTGTTCCATTTATTTTGCTCGGCGCGTTAATGAGAAAATTTAAAGAAATATTGTAAGGATTAGTTATGAGCCGAAGAAGAATATTGTTGTACTCACAGCTGAATTTAATGGTAGCGTGTTTCTTTAAATGGCGTTTAATTAATATATATAGTGATTAATATGTAATAACAATAAAATATTCTTAATTTTCTATTCTTAGGTTTCTCTGTTTCTGTCTCTAACATAATAAATTCATTCATATACCTCCTTCTCTTCCTCTAAAGATTATTATGTAATCTTTATTTAATTATATGGTCACTCTGTGACTGGGTCTTATACTCATATCGATAAAAATGCAAAATGTCATTACATGTTCAGATATTAACATTATTATGATTAATTACAACATTCTTTCATAAGAATCCTTACAATAAAGCTTTTTTATTCACCCATTGTACACAGATTGTATAAAAATGATAAGGACCAAGTAAAAAATGTGTTAGCGATAGCCAGAGAGAGAATCAGCCAGGCTCGCGAGTCATTTGTCTTCGCTGCCACAATAAAAGTGATGCGTAAGCTAAAAACGAGTATCTTTTTTTGGAAAATAATATGTTTTTCTCTTAATATACTTTTGATGTTACTGAGGTTTATACAGCTGTGAAATATATTCCGTGTTCTTTTTCAAATTATACTTTTTATCACTTTATGTTTATTAGATGAATTAGTAGTAGTATTGATTGATCGTGCATCCTCTCAATCAAGAAATTCTTCATTAAAAAAGAGAATGTACGATCAACCACTCTTAAAAATAAACTATTCAATTTCTGATATTTAATTTAAATACCGATTTTCAAACTCTACACTCTCATTACAGTCTCATTATAACCTTGTTTCCTTTATAGCAACCATGATTTGTAGGTACAATACCTCGACGGACGGACGTTCTCGACTAATCTTCTGGAGGGCATTTGTCGGTGTTTACTTTTAATAAGATGTCAATGACGACTGAGCCTGTTACAGAGATTGATGGAACAATGGCTCCGGGGAAAACAACTTGTACTGTTTGTGAAAAGATGTAAGGTTCTCAAGCTTTCATTTTGATCTTGGGTAGAGAAAATGTTTTGTAAAGCAAAATGATCTTTACAAATAAATAAAATTAAAGTGTCTATTTGTATGTGATTCATCAACGAAAAAAACAATTTTAAAATGTTTGGTCTGTCTGTCTGTTTGTTCCGGTGAACGGCTGGATCGATTTTGACGGTACTCTCACTGAAATAATTATGAGGAGTAACTTTTTATTTTGGAAAAAGAAATAGAGTTACGCAAAATAAAAAAAAACTCAGTGATAAACGACTTTCACGAAAACGAAGGTGCGACCTTAAACCAGTGTTAAATAATCAATGAAGTCATATTTTAATAACTGTGTTTTTTAGGGCCATAAGTCTTTATCCTAACATAAAACGATACTGTAAATCACCATAACGTCAAATACCAATAAATTGAGCCTAAATCGTTTATCAATTCCTTGATAAGTAATTGTTGGCACACGCCACGGATATTCGCGCACGTGTCATGAACTCATGAGGGTAGGCAGTGGCCCTGGATGTGCGGCTGTATCAGTTTTGCATCAACATAATCTTATTTTATGATAAATAACAGATTAGAAGATTATTTATTTGGAATATTGAATAAATGTGTGGTAGGGTCGAAAGGGTGACACAAAATATAAAAAATATAACTATTGGTAGTGCTTTAGGATTTTTTTTAGTATTGCTAAGAGAATTTACAAAGGTTTGGATTTCGAAGGAAGAATTATAAGAAGGTTTTTAGAGTAAAAATACAGAAGATGAAAAGTGTCTTAGTTCCAGTCAAGAAACTGTAGAACGAAAAAAAAAACACGACTGTAATAATATTTTAACATAGAATTTTCTGTATGTTTACAAATTAAGTAGGTATGAGATTAGACAAAGGATTCAAAATGCCTATCCAGATATTGGAGCAGTCAAGGAACTTGGAATTCAGAAGCAAATAACGAAATAACCTAACCCGTTGAAAAAAACTTCTCAAAATGAAATCCATGTCGTGACGGATGATGTCGGAGTAAAGTTCACATGTGCAAGTTTGATTGCGATCGGTCCAAGGATGTGTCCCGACAGATTAGCTGCTACTGCTAATGTTGTTTCGATTGGACGATCGGTCTGTGACGCGTCCCTTAGGAACGGAGTCGATTGTATCCAGACAATGATGAAGTGGGTGTGAATGTGGAAGTATTGGCTTTGTTTCACTTTGTTTTGTTGGATTGCATTTGGTTTCTCTTTGGGGAGTAAGGAAATAAGATAATAGAATACAATATGAAACCAGAAACATGGTACCTATGTTTATAAAGGTATTTTATAACTGCATACTGGTACCATCTTACCGTTTTAACATTTTTACATCAATTAATAATTATTATATAAACACTTCCATCATAATCTTGTTATAAAATTAAGTATCTAAATTAGCTGATAGGTAATCAAATTATTCTCATACTGTTTAAGACATCTGTCTGATTACGTACAAGTTAAGCAATATCTCTTTAACTTAACTACTTTACAGTCCAGTGTTCACATCGAATTCAC
This sequence comes from Hoplodrina ambigua, assembly GCA_949774945.1. Classification (NCBI taxonomy): domain Eukaryota; kingdom Metazoa; phylum Arthropoda; class Insecta; order Lepidoptera; family Noctuidae; genus Hoplodrina; species Hoplodrina ambigua. Next base: position 989,487 of record OX458967.1, read on the forward strand.
ATTGATGTCATGGACTGTGAAAGTGCAAAAACCAAAATGTGGCTTTTATACTAACCCATTCTTAAAAGAAAAAACCTTAATGAATGTCGTGACGATGGCGATGGTATCATCGCTGAATCAGCATAAAAAAAGTTATTACAAAATAATGGAACTATAATCTTTTGTCACACTCCATAACAATACGTTGCGTGCTATCGACAAAGCAAACACCGACCTCGCACATCAAAACAGCACCTGTACTACTTATTAAAATATGCTCAGTTTAATCCCCATAATACGGAACGCTCCTAATACCAACCTACCATATGGTGTCCTGATCACCAACAATATAGCCCTGCTCCGTAATCATCCCTTTTGTACTCTCAATGGCCTTTGGACCATTCACCCTATTAATTGTGAAAATTCTTTTATTGTTCCTATCAAAGCAATTCAAACTTTATTCCTAGGAATCTTAGGATTACATTCGTGCAAAGTGCATTCATTGACAAGCTCGTTTATAGCAGTTTTGTCGCGTTTAAAACTTACGCTCAATACTTTTGTATTTGTGTCTGGCTTTGCTTATGGTATTTTGAATCTTACGTTTTAAACTTTAAAGTCGATATTTGAGTAACGTATCCGATTAATCAAATCGCCATTAGTTTCAAAACTATTTCCAACTTTATCACCTATCAACAAAGTTCAAGTTTGCGTTTTATGGCGTATGAAACCAAACGTATGAGTGAGTGCAGAGCATCAAAGTGGGATTTCGCGTTTATGAATTTTTGGACCATATGGTGTAAAAGCTGACTTGGACAATACGCCCCCATGGTGGTACCCCATTACCATATGGGACACGTTAAATACGTATTTTAAGAGTTTCGTATTGCGTTGAACTTAAAAGCTGAGCGATCGATAAATATGAGTGTATTGTGGATGATTGCAGAAACTTGAAAAATAAATGCTGTCTGTAGGGTCCAGGGTAATAATGTGAACTAGTAAGGGACAAAACTTGCGCGGTATGAGGCTTATTTTAAGCTATTTTTAACAGTCATCGGGTCTAATCAAGGAGATAGGCAAAAGGTATGTTTATTTTTCCATTCATTATTAGAAATAACTGTTACTTACTTTGTTTATACAGTAAGCTGAAGAGAAGTTTGACCTTGAAGCATTTATGGCTTAAAAAAAAATATAATTAAAAAAACCAAAATCTACAATCCATCAATTGTACCAACATGAATGTATAATCATGCATCCACTTGTCGAGTAACGTTATGGTGCGCTTGCGCAAATAAACAACATTTTGGACAATGTGCCACAATAATGCATATTGTATGCTCTAACAATAGTGAAGCAGTGACGTAGAAAGTGAATGATTTTGATACTTGGTGTTAGGGATTTGTTTACAAGCGTATTTGTTAATATTGAAAATACTGTCTTTAAAGATTGACTACTTTATTGTGATAGCTTTTTGGGTGATGTCGGAATGGGCAGTAAGTCTAGATTTATCATGAATGAATAAACTGCAATCTTGTCTAACTATACCTACATATTTCAGCAGTTCTTCGATTGTTTGATTTTTTTTTTTTTAATTTAACCGTAAACTATTTTATTTAGCTTATTTTTATAGTTTGTTTTGGGTGCTGAAGTTACTATGCACCTTTCTGTTAAATCAACAAACTAATAACACAAAAATGAAAAAAAGTATCAAAACTATTATTCACTGAACGATTCCATACCTACGTTACGATCACACAACATATGCGCTGGTGTACTGCCATTTGATCACAATAAGTATAATGGTCACAGAGCATCCCCCGCGGCAGTTATCATTGCAATCGGAGCTCGGGTTTGAAGTAGTCCAGATGAATGCATTTAGGTTTGGCTGTAATTGTTTTGAATTTTGTGGAGAAACGCAACCTTGTGAAAGCCCAATTTTTTTGGAAGCAAATTGTTAAAAAAAAAAATTGTAATAAAAAAAATATGTTTGAAAGTATATTTTTATTTTATAGTTTAACAAGAAAAGTAAAAAAAATGATTTTTTAAATAGGTACATTAATGCTGTGAATGCTGCTATATATTTTTTTACAAAAGTCCAGTTGAAAAACAGCATCAGGCACAAGTGGACTGGCATTTATGCTGATCTAGGCCGCTTTGGCGCAGCTGTGGGGCACACAATAATGTTTCAACAATTTTTTTTCTTTACAAATCGCTATTTCAAATTTAGCACTTTTAAAAAACTGTGTTAGCTTCTCCACCTATTCACACATTTTTTTAAACCGAAGAAAATGACGGTTTTAACCACATGCCTTGAGGAATTTTCACCCATAGCAACCACAAATAGTACCCTTATCAGCACATCCCTAGACACATCTATTCTATTCTATTCACTACGAAAGCTCCACAATAACATTGTACAACAATTTGCAACCGCATCAATATTTTTTAGGGTCTCTTGTGAAGGGCTGCTACTCAATACGAAGAGCATTTACACGCCATATGTACCTTTGGGTTTAAAGGCTCTAGGGACAACGCCCTACGCTAATGAAAATGGAGTAGAGCTTTTAATATTGTCAAATGATAGTGGATGCTGTTGTAATACTGTAGTTTCTAATGTGAGGTTTATTGCATATGTTTTTGGTAAGATAGTGAAAGAACCAGTGTAGAGTTTTTTAAACTAAATTGCTCTCGTTACAAGACATCTGTAGGGCTTGTAGATTTGCGATGAGGTAGCCATCTTAATAGTTACTTTTTTATAATGTTATAAAATGCATACCTAACAATCATGATAAGAAGGTCGCCAAAGTTCTCCGATCGACTTTGTATCTATAGTAAGGTAGTTATTGTTGAAGGTTAATTAGAAACATTCATAGCTTTAGAATTTCTGCTGCAAAAACTGTCGATATCTCCGAATCCGACAACCGTTTGCAGTCAAAAAGACCCCAAGTATTCCAAAAACATAAAATCGATATCAAAAAACTCCAAAATACTCTCTCATCGTTCTACTTACTCGTTCATCGTTTAGTCAAAGCTCCACCCCACGTCGCAAGCGCATCTACCGCCATATGTCGCGAAAAATTCAGCTGTAATTGCATTAAGTTACCCCAAGTCGAGTGCTCGGCTTTTAATTATGACGACCCACTTAGGCATATGTGGTGTTTAGGGATAGTTGCTTGTGTGTTATGCTGGTTATGGAATCAGCAGAACTCTTAGTGAGAAGTGTATGGGCAAAGCTACTTTTGATCTTGACTTGAAGTACCTAATCCTTTAGAAAAATAATGGTTGAAAAAAGGCACAATTCTATCCTGAAAATAACCGAAAAGTTAATTTAAATCAGTCAAAACAAATTAATTAAAAGAGTAGGTAACTAACTAATTCATAATTAGTTACTTGATGCTATTGTCAACTAAACGCTAACCTAGTCTTATAATGGTTTTACAGATTAAGAATAATTTAAATATAATTATAAAAAAAAGTATAGGTTAACTACAAAGAATCTTTTTTAACCAAAAAACAAAAGAACTCCATAAAAAAACCACGAACAAAAAAGCTTCTAAAAATGTTACCTTTAAAAACCAAAGCAAACAAACTCCAGAGTCTAGATGCAAATTGGGGACAATATGAGCGTGAAATATGGGTTCAAGAAATCCTGAAGCTGAAAAAAAGGGAAACAAATGAAGAGAAAAAGTTCCCAGAGAAAAAATACAATGCCCCTGAACACAGGGCAGGAAACACCGCGTGAATAAGTGCCCCCCATTGTACAGGAAGGGAGGGTAGTCGAGGATTCTTTTGTTGATAATTTGTAATTAGAATGTTTACCTGCTTTAAGTATTTGTTGAGATGTTGGATTAAATGAAGATGAAAAAAAGCTGATATTATAATACCTACTTTAATATTTATCTTTCTATTTAGCTGATATTAAAATACTATTAATATTATTTATATTTTTGTCGTCCCATTCAAGATTAAAAGTAGATGGCTCGTGGTTAGCCATCTTAATTTGTGGCAAGAAAACCGGTGGGTTTTCAAACCAATTCCATTTCAATTCAAAACAATTTCTATCATCACCTGGGGCGTTTAACAAAACAATGTCAAACATGGAACAGACAAAAAAATAATATCTATTCTAATGTTTTTGCAATCAACATCAAACTGACTTTATTTTTGTCAAAAGTGTAAAATTATAAAAATTAATATTACTGTTTCACTGCAGGGCAGATACCTCATCCCATACAGAAAATTTTAGAGCAATTATAACTACGTTTGCTCAAGACTTAGGTATATTTCCAAGAAACAAACATCACCAAAATTAAATAACTTAATACCGTACCTTCACCAGCTTAGAACTGCCAAAACACATAATATTTTTCACAAATAACGCGAAAAAATCCATACGAACGATAAAAATGTGGCCGGTAACCCTCAAATGAATGCTAGCTCATTACGTATTCAAAATCCTCGGCTCGCCCGTCTGCCCGCTATGATTTATGAACTATTTTTTGTTGATTTTCTCCCCCCCCTCCAGCCAAGATTCTGAACTCTGCCAAGTAATGTGAAAGCATATTGATAGAACTGAGTTAATTAATTCTGCAGTTTTTGGCGCCAAGTTTTTTGGTTATTGCCAAGTTTGTGTTGAATGATGTTCGTTGGTGAGAAGCGGTTAGATTTTTTTGTTATATTTTTTTTTAATAAAGTTATAATTTATATATAGGTACTTTCACGTTACTTGATATCATTAAATATTTATTATCTTAGTACTGTTATAAATGCAAAAGTTTGGATGGATAGATGTTTGTTACTCAATCACGCTAGTACGGCTGCACGGATCTAGATGAAATTTAACACAAGGATAGAAAATTGTCTGGAATTGGTCGAGTGTGATAAAATATAAACTTTGACGCTGACGATGACGCGGGCGGAAGCTAGTCAAGAAATAAATTGAATGAACTGTCATTGTAATGTGTCCGCTTAGCACAACAGGGTCACAAGCACAATTTGACGTGTATCAAATACATTAAAACCTTAACGCTGATTTGGCTCACATTTCACTTAACCCATCCATATCCTTTAGACACAGTTCCGTATTTATCAAGCACGGTGTCATCCGTGTTAACCATTAACACAAAGGCTCTCAATGTTAAATGTCTCAATTTAATGTAACAACCGCGTCGCCCTTTCTGTGCGGTCGTTATGACCCACAGTCGGTTTTGTAGGGTTAATTCGATGGAAAGATTCTCGCTAACCGCGCAGTTGTAAACGGGTTGTCTTTGTTTAATAATATTAATGGTGGTTGAAAATGTTGCGACATATCGTCTGTGATAGATACTGGTACAAAAGTCCTGTTTTGTGTAGTCCAAGGCAGATTTAAATTTTAATTCGTGCAGATTTTGGAATAAAAGGTACAGTTGTCCTAAAGAGAAGGTTGTGAGAGACGAGGTACAAGGAGTATATTAATTCAATGAAAATCGAGTACCCATCTCCAGTCGTATTCTACAAAAAAAAATCCTCGCTGTATTTAGATGCGGTGAGCTGTCAAACTCTAGCATCAGCTGGTCTATACCGTACTGACTCGCCTCAAACTCACTTTACCTTAATTCACTAAATATTTTTTTACAGAATACACCGGCTGTGTTCCCAAAATGTGACAATTTTAACTGTTGTAAAATTAAAAAAAATTGCACTATGAAACAATTTATTTTGGAGTGAAGTTAATTCATTCTAATTAACAATAAAAATGACAAAGTAACCACCTTTGACCAAGTTTCATAAGAGTTGAAACCTTTTCGTGTCACTGAAAGTCTGAAAAACCTATGTGATGTACCGATGAGTATAAAATGGTTTATTCATGGTAAAGTCCACATGGATGGCACATCACATAAATAAGCCTATAACAGCTTCGCATTCACATTCAGTTGACACATCAGCATTCTGTCTCCAATGAACTGAGAACCCATGAATCATTGCTGAGTTACGTCTTATGGTGTCTGGGCGAACATAATAATAGAATAAGTTAAAAATGATCAAAACTTTATAATCTAGATAGGAAAGCTCTTTTTTCAAAATCAGTCGATAAATATTAAAATTGTTGACATTATTATTTTCAGATTATTAATTGAATTGTAAATTGAGCATTACATTTGTTTTCATTAATTATTTATTTCCTTCAGTTCTTGCTTGGTCAACCATGGCACTGCTGAATGTTTTTTAGTTGAAGCATTTATTTTCAGTAATAAATTAAAATCAATAAAGTTAAAAATGATCAAAACTTTATAATCTAGATAGGAAAGGTCTTTTTTCAAAATCAGTCGATAAATATTAAAATTGTTGACATTATTATTTTCAGATTATTAATTGAATTGTAAATTGAGCATTACATTTGTTTTCATTAATTATTTATTTCCTTCAGTTCTTGCTTGGTCAACCATGGCACTGCTGAATGTTTTTTAGTTGAAGCATTTATTTTCAGTAATAAAATTCCCAGAAAAAGGTGGCAAGATGATCTGAACGCATACCACGAGGGCTGGTTCGAAGTAGTACGCGAAAAGTGTACCTGAAAGGACTTGGGAAGGCTTTTGCCTAGCAGGACAGCATATGCTATAAAAAAAAACCCTTTATATTGTCAAGGAATCGGCCAGTGCATTACAAAGTTGCCCATTCCAAAAAGAACGAGCAAGAAACTTCACGAACACTCTTTCTTCAATCAAGTTTTACAAAATCCTTCACCCATTCTATTGTCTTCCACACCAAAGCTTACATATTTTACTTTCAAATCTTCACTGACATATACAAACGTTCAACCCTTCACACGTTAACCAGTCGCATCCGACAGTAACTCAGCACAGCGTAGCAATCCTGCTGTCCTCTACTAATTAAAGGAAATGGCCCAGAAACAAGATTGCGATATTGTTCTCTCTAAATCTGTACCCGTCTCTTTCTGTCGCGCTGAATCCTGTATCCATCCGTCTCGTTTTCTCTAAACGGTGCGTGGAATGTCACTCATTATGCTAAGTATCTTCCCCTCTTTGTTCGTTGAGATTGCCGATAAAGCTTTAAGCTTTTTTCTTCTTTTTTTTTAACTTGACAGTTGGTATATGGAAGCAGATTAAGATAATTCGGTCGAGGTGTTTTTATAATGCTTAATTTTATTGTTTCACTGATTCGCTGTTGGCCGGATTTTTTATTTTTCTTTTCTGTTTAAGAAAATGTGGTAGACATGTCTTGTATGTTTTGTAAAACTTAAGAAATTGCTCCGATTATAAAAACTTGATTTTAAATTTGTACAAAATCATCTTCATTGTCTTTATTCATTGGGTTTTCGTCCACCTTCATCATTATCTAATCTCAAATAATTTATAATTAATGTACCAAAAGTAATTTACGGACATTTTGAATTATGCACATTTAACTTTTGCAATTAGCAATCAGTATTCCCTTTTCAATTAAAACAGCTAAAATCGAACACGAACAAAAATAAAGCAACAGATTCTGAATCAGAGCCGCATATTGAGAAACGAGCGATTTTTTAATAAATCGTCTCGAACATTCTCCATTACGAGCAGAAATACCTTATTTCATTACGCCAACCGTTCCATTAGTAAGATACGCCAAATTCTATTAAACTCTTTTTTGTAAAAACAGCGCTTGAAGCGGATTCGTCGCTCGAAAATGTTTTAAACTCACAACCTTCGGACGTAGCCCGCTACGAGTTTCGTAGCAACTAATTCGAGCGTAGCAACTTGTTCTACTTCCATTGCTCGCGAAGTAAGAGATTTGTTTCAATGTATCTGAAGTAAACCTTAAATGGAACTGTAAATAAGCAATTCCATCTATAACTTTGTAATTACTAGCTTGGTTGATCTGTTGTCGCTTACACCGCTTGATTTTTGAAACACAAAGGGTTTACACCCTACGTTTCTAAATTTTAATTTATGTTTTGTTAGATTTGATCGCGTTTAGCGGCATGCGCTGGTCCAAATGAAGCGATAGGCACTTTTTTTTAAATGTGATTTATTCCAGCATGGGGTTTTTATGTATGATTTGTTTCGGAACAAATAGATTTTTGTTCAAGTGTTTGACTAATGACCGCAGTCATTCATTTAATGTTATACAAGTATCTTTGCAGTATGTCTAGTAAAAAATTACATATAAGTCCAGCTAAGTATAGGTTGTAGCACATAATTGTAAAACGTTAAAAAAATGTCCTACTTAGTAGCGAAGGGTAATCACGGGTGCGCGGAGCAGATGTAAAAAAATCAATTGATTTTTATTACTTATCTTTTAGTACCTATTGCTTCTTATTACATCAGCTGCATCGTCGAGTGAAGTCTCGTCAAAACTTTCAAGACTTTTCGGACAACCAGAACAAACAGACTGACATACCCCCAATAATATTTAAAGAAAATAAATAAGGTGCACAAATTACACCACTTAGATAAACAATTAATTCAGGAGTAATTTTTCAATCGTCATGTAACTCTTAACGGAGGGATGAATATGGCGGTTTGACAGCTTTTGCATAGAAAATATGTCAAACTGACATATTTTTGGGTAAAAGTTATATGACTATTGAAAAATCAGCCGTCAGGTGAATTGATATCGAGGTAAAATAAGGAAACTAAAGTATTCCACAATCTAGATGATATCACCCGGGTGAAATAGTAGAATAATCCATTCAAACGCAACCAAATCTAAGACATTCCATCCAATCCAATCAGGAAACCCATAGCGAGTACATCACACTCCTCAATATTTCCCTCACTTCCGAACAGTTGTTCCACACATTCGTATAATACTACCATTAAACCACGCTCCATTGGACAACGAACTCGATACTTACAAATTCAATAACGATTTTAATTCGATTTCATATCGATATGAGAACATTTGCGCGATCGAATTGTAATGAATGGTGGTTTCAATTGGTTTTGATTTTCGGTGGTCTTATGTGTAATGGTTTTTGAGAATTGAATTTTTATTTTTATACCTTGTAGAGGTTGAACGCATGGGGTGACTACAGTATGGTTATTACATTATTGTCTCACCAAGAGAAAACAAGAGCATTAATTACCACTCTTGCTCAAGGCGTATTGGCGATTTGCTCACCATGTTTTCTTTCACTGATGTCAGTAATGTCTAAAATAAACCTGGAAATACTTGGTATGAATTAAAAAATTTACTCTGGTACTCGCCCGGTATCGAACCCGCAACCTCATGCATGAGAGGCGAGCGACTTACCCATCATGAAATTGACATGAAATCAGCATTGGCATTTCTTTAGTTTTTTGAAAAGTAAAAGGACCATTTTCCGTGGTCCTTTTTATTTGAAATTCTTGAAATTCTTCATTTAAATCTTGAATAGAATACCTAACTATAGTTTATATTATTATAACTGTTTCCAAAATCATTACCTATTCGTCTAATCTCCAGCAGAAACAGATTAACACTATGTTTAATTAAGACTAGGATTATACAGGGAGTGTTCGACCGTCAGGTGTGGGTCGACATGTGGCTCCCACCGGCTGAGTTTACATAAACCGGTGTATCTCTGTGTCTTGTGATATACAGGCTGATAGAATTCGTAGAGTAAAGGGGAAAAATCTGGTTGGTAAAGCATAGTAGAAGATATAGAGGTTGCAGGTACCCTATACTGATTGAAACCGGATCGAGTATTTAGAAAGTTATGTTGACGGTTTTTTACAGGCAATTATGTTTGGGCAGTTGGGCAGATCTTTCAGACAAATAAGGTCAAAATTAACACGTTCGGTGCGGTATCGGGTCGATTATATCCGATGCTCATGTTTCCTCCGGTGCGGGGATAAAATTACTGTGCCAACCGCTGGTGCGGGACAGATATATATGGTGTTACTATGAATATGAATGAGATAGTTAGTGGTTTGTAATTACCTCGTAAATAGATAAATATTGGTTCAAAAAAATCGCATCGGGTTCTTTCGACCCGATGCCGACTGGAGCGAAATTTTTTACGTCTAGTGCGTTCATCGGGTCTAAACGACCCGATACCCGATGACCCGATAGCCGCACTAGATTACATGCTAGTTGAGCTAGTGAGGTCCGTGTGTTTAGATGAGTTTTTATGCTTATGAAAGGAGAAAGTAAATGAAACATGAAGCGATCCAGGAAAATGTTGTTTAAGCCATGTGAGGGTGAAAAGCCAACAAAAAATAAAGTATCCGAAGGTCCTCCAAGACAAATAATATTGGGTAAGCGAAATATATCGGATAATGTATATACTAGCCCGTCAACTGGTCACACATTACAAGTCCTACAAAATGCAACCCTCAATCCTCACTCACCAGCAACCAGTACAGCTCATTGTGACGGAATACAAACATTGGAGCAAAAAATAATTCAACCAGCTTACCAAAGGAAATAAATAAATAAATAAATAATATTAATTATTTATATTAATAAATACTTAAAAAATCTGTGAAAAAAAAAAGAAACAAAAATAAAGAAATAACGTTTCATTTTCCTATAAAAGTAAATTATTCTACATAAATCATTGTTTACCCAAACATAGTAAATAAATTCCTAAAAGTTTGAAAGACGTAGTCTATTTACTATTTTTGGTGTTAAGTTTTTATTTTTTTGAGGGATGTTTGTGATTAATCTCTTAATTTTTAGGTCATCAACAGGTCTGAAAAATATATTATAAATTTTATCGCTATCGATGTTTTTTTTTTATCATCTACAACACTAAAAATGTATCGACACTTTTACTAACCAGTGCGGATAACGGGTCGAAAAGATCCGACAGACAAACCCTTTATTTACATACAAACCACTCAGTGCATCTACCTACGATTTCAGCCTTTTATTGAGTGATTATTTGTCAACACATTACTATAAATAAATATGCTTTAATCATTAAACCCATAAAGATAAGCCCTCTTAAACAGATGTAAGTCGAACGGGTCTTTTCGACCCAGCTACGCACCAGGAACAAATCGTGCTTCGGATATAAAAGACCCGATGCCGCACCAGCTGAAAGTCATCGAATTTGACTAACGCAGTGAACGTGTTAACTGGCATCATTATAGTGGATTTCTCATTGTCTACACTGGTCTGACCTATGAGAACGTAGTATTAAAAAAAACCGGTCATCATGGTTTGGTCATTTTGGGGTTTCGCTTTTATAATAAAAGATTTAAATCACGCTGTACTTCTACATACATATGCGAAGGAATCGCTCAGACTGCGCACGGTGAGCCGTCTACACGATTTTGTAATTCAATCTAAGATTAACGTGTTGAATATTGAACTATTGCAAATTGAATATTATTATCCATCATAACAGGATTTGTCCTGGACGTGTGATATGTCTGTAAATAAAAATTATCTCATTGTGGCTATTTAAAGAATCTGCAATACTACATCTTAACACTCCACTAAAAATCCCAGTACTCCTTTCAATTAAACAGCTCACTTTATTACTCTCCAAATAATTAAATAATAACTCCGCAAAAGAATATCCGCACATGTCCGCTGGCCGCAATAAATTATCCGCGCGGCGCTAATCCGAACTTTTGCCGCGGTCCGGCACTATCTGTTTGCCGCACGCCACAACCTTCCGCGCTTCGAGCAGAATACGCACGGCTACGTACTGAGCGCAAATCAAAAGATGTAGGTATCATTTAATGTTAAATAAAGTTTAGTTCCTTAAATGGTTAAAGTCCTTTTGCGTTAAGAAAATAGTAAGTCATCATTATCAGGCGCTGACACTAACATTGACCAATTACGTCGCAAATTATTTCCAAACTACTTTCTTAACGCGAATGGATTAGCGAATCAAATAAAAAAAAAATGTTTGTTAATAAAGAAGACTTATTTAAGTAACTTACACTTAAGTACATAACTACTATCTTATGTTTAACTTAAACAGACTTATGATACACTATCAACTTAATATGATACGGCTTTTCATGGAAAATATACAGATCTATTTGTTGGGTGAGCAACGAGTTCAGCATTGTGACTGCTCGGGTCGTTGCTGCAGCTCGACGAGTGCGCTCTCTCGAGGGCATGGCAAACAGTTTTCTCTGACGAAGATTTAAATTGCGTATATAGTCAGTATTATAATATTTTCGAAAGTTCTGATAACTTAAATATTAAGACTGACTTATTAAATAATAAATTGAACTAAACTTACTCCTTCAATTATTTTGTAAGTTATTTTGCGGACGGTACAGTCCGTCGGCACGACTATTAATCATGGTTTATCGAGTGCTAATCCAGGTTTAAACAGATAACTATTCAGTCGGGCCATTGTCACGTTGAACGCACGGTTAGGGTTGTCCGAAAGTTGTAATGTTATTATGGTAATTATTGTTACAGGCGACAATGCTTTGTTCATTAATATATGGATGAATTAGTTATGGTCCTTTGGTACGCAAATGGAAAAGATAGAAAATATTTCTTTTGATGAACCATAATATTTATGCTTAAGCTAAAACTGAGCACCATTCTTTGTATCTTTTCTTAAATATAAGTAGTTAAATCAGCAGTCATAATAATGGAAAGAGAGAAGGTAATGTGCGAAAAGCAAATTGAAAAACTTCACAACGTAAAATGTTGTAAATTAACTAGAACATAAAATAATACTAAAGAGCATTATAATTATTACCCAAAGTAACCCTCAGCCCTAAATACATCTTCATTGCCTTAACAAAGCGATTGTTTAGCGCCCTTCGTTTTAATATAGTACGCTCGTTAACGGCGATGTATTCGATACTACTTAATTTGTGGTTTTTAGATTGAAGTGTGATGGTGAAATTGTACTGAATTATTATTTAGATATATATTCAATGTAGTTACTTAAATAACGTTAATTAATGAAATACACGAATTTTAAGAAAAATAAAATAAAAAATATTTAGACTATGCTGCCTTAAAAAACACATAGAATATAGTCAAAAGTAGTTTTTATTCGTATCCTATAGAAAACTCAATATAAATAAAATTATATCTCTTCTAATCTAAAGCACATACCTTAACCAGAGGGACAACATTAGGGTCGCCAAATCGTCCGTCCCTTTGAGCTGCTTTTGTTTATTCAGCTAATAATGTATGACTTCATATTGTGTGGGACAACCCTGATGTTTCAGGTGCATCAAGTTGACACTTGGTATTTTATGAACCCATAATTTATGTTGACAATGTATTTGCGCTAGTAGTATTAAAAAGATGCGGTGATTCCTAGCTTAACCCATTTTAAGTAGTGTAAAGAAAGCTGTATACTTCATTAACTGTAAACAATCTACTAACTTGTATGGGGATCCTTCAAATATTTGCGTCCATACTGAAATATCATTTAGAAATCTGTATAAAATTAATAACGTAAGGACCAAAAATCACAATGTTAATTCAACCAAGACATTTTAACTTTCCCTGTAACACAATTTATTTTAAATATAGTACTTGAAAAGCCCTCAATAAACATACCGACCACATTTCCACTAAGCTTCTTACCGTCCGCCATCTTATTCGGGTGACGACGACAAAATGGCGACGGTCTCGGCGCGCCGTTCAATTTGAATATAGAACAGCGTATGTCGCGCGCGCTCTGCGACACTAACTCATCGGATTGAGTGTGATGGCGTGGCAATCGTAAAAATATATTCGTTCTTTTTGAACAGAGAACGAATAGAAACGCTTTGGATGATTTGAACCATTTCTTTCAACTTAGAAGGCTAATTAAAATATTATCCAACCAGTTTCTGCCCTTACCGCTTTAATCTTTCCCTGATCTCCTATATTTTGAGCTGAAAATTTTAATTTTTTTCTTTTGGTTTATTAACCACTAGAATATCAACTATAAGACGTTGGTTTTCTGTTTATTAATTAAAATTAGTTGACTATTGTTTCTCACTTCTTTCAGACTTGAAATTATAAGTTGGACTGTCTCTTCTTAGAAGTTGTATTATTACGATATTTAGCAGCAGGTTGTAACTCCTCCACTTAAGACGGTCAAGACTTATCGGTGATGGCTTAAGGACATTAAGCCATCACAAGAGATGGAACCTAACTATCAACACTATAAAAAATTAAATCCTTCCGACTCTACGCTTCTGTCCCAGGGTTCGTAAGGCAAGCGCTAAGAATATGTCGGTCAAACCACGGCCGCTGGAGATAGCGAGAAAATCCGACACCCTCGAATGTTCGCTGCCGTAAAATATATACCTTATTAATAACTACTGTGCTGGGAGCTGTTTTGATGCTGCTTTTATATACTGGATGGGATCTACCTTGTGGTTATATCTGGGAAGTTTTGGCTCAAATATATAGCATAAAAAGCATTGACTGACTCTTATGTTGACTGTCTTAATTCTCAATTTGGACAGTTTAATTTCTTGTGCAAGGAAATTATAATTTAACAAGCAATTAGTTAGCATTTCAATGAATGGTAGTTATTGTTTTATGTTAAATTACTACTAAATACTGTTGACTGCCTTCTTGGTTTAGTGGTCGCAAGCGCGACTGCTGTGCATGGGGTCTTGGGTTCGATTCCCAGGTCGGACAAAGTGTTATTGTGTTTTTCCATCAGGAATTTCTCAGTAGCAGCCTCGGAGTCTGGATTTGTTCCCGGGTGATTGCAATAGGCTCGCCCCCTATTACATGGGACTAAAAAAACATAACTGGCGAAATGGGGGTGTACTAATGGGTACACCTCTGCCTAACCCTTCAGGGATTACAGACGTGATGTTATGTTATGTTAAATTACTATTTGCTTTCCTTTTTTGGAAATTACATAAAAGAGTTCTTAGAGTCACTAACAAGTACATCAACAGAAACTTCTGTTATTACCTGGTTTCCTTGTTGTTACTGCTTCATATAATCTCTCTCAATACTCAATATCTTTATAATAATAATAACGTTTATTTACCAAAAGTTGGCATTACAAATGTGAGCATAGTTGGCGAGCCACAAACTAAGCAAAGCTTGTATCTTGTGACTCAGGGGTACGAGTTTTACAAAGCAAGGTTACTTTTCGTTGAGAAATACAATAAAAACATATAAATTAAAATTCTAACACGAAATAACAAACATTAAAACGTTTTACAAAATTGGGCATGTGATGTATGTGACTGCGTGCATTAGTGAGTGAGTGTGAGAGATAGAGAGAGAGAAAGAAGGAAAGAGAGAGAGAGAAAGAGATATGATTGTGAGGTCAAAAGACGCGTGAGTTGGTGTGGTGTGGTGTAGTGTGTGTAGAGTTAGGTGTAGGTACTATATCAGGGCTTCAGTGTCGTCATATGATAGTTTTAAAAGGGCTGAAGTTACGTTTTTCTTACAAGTGGCAACTGTACAGTCTTCTGTCTTATGTCGCAGATTTTACTTACTTTATTGTAGGTATTGGGGTGGGAATAGTAGGTACAGCGTCTAGCTAGTTCGGATTATTGCGTATTGAGTATTGAGTATTCTCCAATTCACATTGTATCATCAATAAACGCGTCAGGAAGGTAAGTCTGAGATGAGACTGCGATTTGATTTTGAACGTTTTTAATTAGTAGAATAGGCCTTCTGCTCTTATTACTTTCATTTTCTTATTTATTTCTTTTCACTTCTTTCATTCTTCTTCAGTCTTTTGTTTAACAATTTGTCTCCATTTCAAAGTGACATAAGCACAATTTGTATGCCACTTTTTCTTATAGTCTTTGTTATCACACCGCCCACTCTATGTCATAAAACACCGCACTAGCAGCAGGCGCGTGTTATTAAGTAGATATATTTTATGAGCCATCCATTCTCACTATGTTGACGGATTTGTTGGTATTTGAGTCTATATTGTTGTGATGTAAGCTTGGTCCAAATTATGTACCAAGATCTTAGAAGAATATTGGTATGTTGCATTCGGTAAGTTTTGGAGTTTTCGATTTCGATTAAGTACTAATGTCTCCTTCCAATTTATGATGTACTTTCTAAGTTTATCTTGGACATCACTGACATGGGAAACCTCGACTCATATGTCTGAAATGGCTAATCCGCTTTGAGCCGTGACTATGCTTCTTTCTTTCTTCTGCCTTCTTTTTTTATTTTTATTTAGGATGGGTTTGCTCTCGACTCTAGTCTAGATCAGAGGTAACAGAGACAAAGTCTACGATGGAGTAAGCTCACCCAGAAGAAGCCTGTTCATTCTAACTTCAAAGGCATTTGGGACGAATGCGTTTGGAAATACGCATTTCTGTCTCTGTACCTATGAGAAGAGGTCTTGCCCCAGTGGGACAGTTATAGGCTGGTATTATCATTATTATTATTTAAAAGAATAATGCTAGCACAGCCTTGCTTGCGCTTCACTCAGTTTTCGTATAAGTATTTAGGAAAAAGAAAAAATAATAATTTTGTTAAATTCCATGCTGCTAATAAACCCACTCCTGTAAATAATTCCCACAAACAAAACTCTTAAACAATACCTCTTTTGTTCTATATTAACACAGAAATCGTGTCGTCTTGCAACGAGAACCTCTCGACCAATATTTTAAGAGTTCTTCAAAAGGCATTTTTCCAATAACCACTTACACACCCCATACCAGAATATAATTGACCTTTGAAAAACTGAATAACAGCCCTTAAATGTACAACAATAGAGTTGTAAATGGATTTGGTGAATGGCAAAAAAACGTGGTAAAATTTTCAACCCGTGCAATGCGATAGGTGCTTGACTTGAATTGATCAAAATAAATGAATAAAAATGTTCTATAATTGTAAGAGATAACGGCTCAGTGGTTTCAGGAGAGTTCGTATTGTTTTTTTTATAAATTTTTCCGACATTTGTCCCGCTGAAGAGCGGTGGTCATTGTCGGGTTTTTTCCTGTGAGAATATTGGGTTTGAGTGCGTTTTGTATTGGACCAGAAGTTTTAGGCAGATTGTGCAAAAAAATATTACGAACTTTTATTTATTAATTCTTTTTATTTAACCGAAATTCACCATTTCCTTTGTTAATAAAATAAAAACGTGCACAATTTTTATTACATGGTTAAAAAAAGATTTTTACGTCGACTACTACCTATACCTACTAATTTGTACTAAAAAAATGTTTGTTTAACGCGTTTTTGTGTAACGCGCTAATCTCTAGAACTTCTAATCGGATTTTAAAAGTTATTAGTTGTAAGTTGTTAGACATAGCCAGATTCATGTGAAATAGTATAGGTTAGTACTTGTCTTGTTCCGGTCTGCTAAAATGTTGTTTTGTATTGTGCGTCACTTTCACGTGAATAAAAAGTTTTTCTTTCTTTTCTTTCTAACATCACGCTACGATCCACGTGAGAAGAGCAGTAACCCAGTAGCAAAGACTCTAGCTATAAAGAAGAATACTTACTTATCTTTATTAGTCACCTAGTGCCGTGATGGCCCAGTGATTAAGACGCCCGCCTCTCATGCATGAGGTTGTGGGTTCAAATCCGGGCAAGTACCAATGTGAATTTTTCAATTCATAAGTACTTTCTTAAGTTTATCTTGGACATCACTGGCATCGGTGAAGGAAAACATCGTGAGGAAACCTGGACTTACTGTTCCACTCAAACCATGTCAGAGGCCCTTGAGTCGGTTTAGAAACTCTGACACTAGGGTGTGTAGGGTCGTTAGGCCTTACTACCCACACGATAAGAAGAAGAAGAAGAAGTCACCTAAAAGGTTTTTAAATACCACTTTTATTTTATTTAAAGCAAAAGTAACCAAAATCCCAACATGTTTTCTTTCACCCCTGCACAAAAGCCCGCCTAAGTAGGGCACGATAGTAGTCCAATCAAAAAATCAATCATCGCCCACATTCGCCGGTAAAAAGGTTCCGTACCCAATATTTTCTGTTATCGCACGACAGTTGAGCCCTGCGAGCACTAAAAACTCAATACAGTATTGCTTTCACAGCGAAGTAGCTGTGTTGGACTTAATGTGGATATGACTAAAAGATAGTTTTTGTGACATTGGGAAACCGGTCATATAATTTTATTTGTTGCACTATTTACAACTTCAACAGGTTTATAGGGGTTAGAGTGGGATTAAAGAAGTATTTTTAAACTATTTATCACAATATATTTTCATTTTTATGAACCTTTATCCATGCAGTCTGCTCAATATAATATTTCAATTTCAAAACATTTAAAAAGAAACCATTAACAGGTTTTTTATCGATTGGGTTACATAGTCAAAATATTGAAGCAAACAGATAATTAAGAAGAATTATATGAAACCTTCTTATTTTTCAATATTGCTTTACAAATAATATCGTAAAATTCAAATACAGTTGTTTCCTCAGGGGATTGTCCTGTAATTTGTCACACAGGTTTCACCTATTTCAGACACCAATGTCTATTCAAGTTGTAACATACTGTATTGTTGGTGAGAATGTGAATAAATAATTTGATTTGGTATGGAGAAGAATGACCAAAAGAAGTCCTTCAGAAAGGTCAGGTGCGCAGTACTCGTAACTGGCCTGCTTGTATAAACGTGGATAAGGCGAAAGGAGTATGTTAAGATCGTAGCAGATGGCGTTCTGTGGTTTCTGCCTACCCCCACGGGAAAAAGGTGTGAGTTTATGTGTATGTATGACCAAAAATACTTTGCGTATAGGTACTTACTGTTTTAAAATAAAATATGTTTCAAAATAACATCCACACTATTCCATTCCCTGCTAGGTCAGCGCTACAAGGCGAGTCGTGGACACATAACGAGTTTAACAGAATATGATTTTCCCACTCCGAGCGAATGAGAGACGTTTTAGCGTCACTTTTTATCAACCCTCATGGGACCGGGCTGCAGACTGCTGCGAAATATGCAGCCTTTATAAAATGTAAGAGAAAATTATGGGACGAATGGTTTTTGGTAGTCGGTTATAGCGTAAAAGTTCATGTGTATTAAGATTTTAAGATTAGTATTATTGAGATTTTAAGATTAGTATTATGTGTTTAGCCAGTCATGAAAATCGTTTAATTTTAGTAGCATTTCATGGCCACTTAGTAATGTAAAAAGGAGTTTTAAATATGAGGTCTAGAGGATGCTCTCCTATGGCTGTTTACACAATGTTGAAGAACTAAAACAAAAAATATAAACCAGTTTCTTTTTCCTTGTCTGTCTTTGTATTTATTCTGGCTAAACTCATAAACGGCTAAACCGATTTTGACGGGACTTACACTGCCAGATAGTTGATATTAAAAGCAGTAAATTAAGCTACTTTTATTTTAGAAAAATAATAATGATTCGCACGACATTGTAGCAGGGCTTCGCGCCAAAAAAAAGCACCGTCGATATCCGACATTCATTCGGGCGAAATCGCGAACATAAGCTACTCTACGATAAAAAAAATGAAAAAATATGTAATCATATCATATTAGTCACCGCATTGATTCTAGTTCGAGGTCTCTTGATAACGGATTCACTACTCGATATTTGAATTAAATAAGTTCTAACAATAGTTCAAACTTTGTGTGATGAGCATGATTGTTTGTTCTGTGTCTGGGTGTGATTTATCTATAACATGTATGTATATATAAATCATATAAGTATGTATATCAGTTGTCTGGTTACCATAACACAAGCTCTGCTTAGCTTGGGATCAGATAGCCGTGTGTGAGTTGTCCCAAGATATTTATATTTTATTTATTTTATTTTAACAATAAACCTTAAACCTCTAAGACAACAAAACAACATTTACCCAAAAAGCACCTGCCCAAAAATCTACTTAATAAATCCCGTAACACACTTAAAGCGATGATCGCTCCACAAATGCCACAATATCATAACACGGAGATTTTCTCCTAAGCCGCGTTAATTTGCCGGCTCTCCCCGCGTCCGAGCGAACGTCAAATACAATTTTACGGTGCGGTGGACACTGAGCCGATTGTGAGAGACAAGAGACAAGCCTGCTGGGGGCGCGGATGATGGGGTGATGGATGTGGTACTTTATACCAATAAAATAAGTTCGATTGTCGGTTAACACATAAATACGAATGTAAAAAGACGGAAAGAGGTGAGTGGCAACGCCGGGAGGGGTCGCCCTAGGAAGACCTACACTGACCTTATTGGTGAGGTCCTTCAGAAAGGTCAGGTGCGGAGTACTCGTAACCGGCGTGCTTATATGACGAGATGTATGAACGTAGATGAGGCGAAAGGAGTATGTAAGGATCGTAGCAGGTGGCGTTCTGTAGTTTCTGCCTACCCCCATGGGAAAAAAGCGTGAGTTTATGTATGTATGTATGTAAAAAGACAATATTACATAACCGTTATCTAAGCATACTGCCCTTCAAAATAAGTAACACTGAGCTATTTGTGTTGGAAAACCACAAATTTTAGCTCAGCCCAAAAACTTTTATTTTTGGTGTTAAAAAATCACTGTTTATGGAGGCGTGCAATTGAAAAAGGGCTAGGGTTACGGATTTTGTTTAAAGTGTTACCGTAGCCCTGGAACACAAAGGGCATTAGGTGGAACACCTCTCTAATTTTTTTTGCATACAAAAATATATGTTCAAGAGTGCCTTATATTGGCCTTATTAAAATGAAAGATTTGACTTGACTTTGACTTTGAAAAATTTACTGGGGTTATGGGAGTATTTAAAGTTTAGTTACAACATTTTAGACTTGCTTTTGTAAAAAAGTTTAAACTTCTTGAATATAGCAACAAGAAGATTCCTAGGTAAAAGAATAGACTTGAACAAAAAAAATTCGCTATTAGAATGGTGGAAATAACATGGTAATTTTGCGGCACTTTTGATTTCGAATGATTACCCAGTCAAGACGACTTGTATCCCTAATTGATTTCATTAGGGGGGTCTTTTGTGCCTATCGTTACTCATAGAGGTATTTTTTATACTGTTTGTACCTATATACTGACAAAAAATAAATTTTGCCACGGAAACTATTTAAACAAGAAACGCTAATAAAAACACCACATCTAAATCTTCTCACATCATGCCACATAATGCTTGTGGTCACGTATTGGTTAAAGGGTAGGGCGGGGTTGTTCGCGGATTATATCCGTAGCTCACAGCTCAAACGCGATGCTATATCAGTTAGCTGCTACAGGATTACTGCCTTACGGAGCTTAGTTTTCAAATCTATTTTGTGCACATAGGTCAGTTAGATTTTGAGGACAGGGTTTTAAAAGGGATATTATTATATATAGGTACAAGATACAGACGACGACGAGATTGGGGACCACCGTTGTTTTAATACTGCGGACAGTTAAATGGTACCGAATATTATAGATATTATCTTAACCCTAGGGTCCTGGACCTGAGGTCTTGGATTCGATTCCCAGGTCAGGCAAAGTGATATTGTTTTACGGATTGTGGATTTGTGCCCAGTAGATGGTAATTTCATCTTTAATCATTGGTGAAATGTGGGTACACCTCTTATCCTTTGGTAAATACAGGCGTGATATTATGTTATGTATGTTAACCTAATTACATGGTAACTATATAAATAAAAATGTACCGCCAAAATTTAGTAAGCACATACATTCCGAACGACAGCACCAAATTGGATTATTCTTTTTTTGTGTTCGTTATTGTAAAGACAGGGTTTCTATAAAGTTGTATAAATAGACAAAAAGTGTATGCCATTCGCCATATTTTTAGTGTGGTATATTTTACGATAACAAATCATACAAAAAATGCAACACATAATAATCAACACTTGTCCCAATAAATTCGTACACCTGCGACCACAAAAAAGGTCATATTCAATTAAACAGTGCTTTATCAAAATGAACATCGCTGGCCAAAAAATGAAACGTTCATTGAAAATCATTGCAGCGTAAAAACACATCAGCTTACTGTACGAACGTAAATAATAAAATTATTTTATTTTATTTATTATTGCTCCGAAAAACCGATAAAAGATAATCAGATAAAGGTATTAATTCAACGAGAAAAAAACAAATTAATAAAGTTTGCGTGTAGTCTGTGGGAATGTTGACAGTTGTGTGCGAGCGAGACGGGAGATAAAATAAGTTGGGATGACACAAGTGGCGGGGATTAGGAAAGATTATAAACGTGATTTTTTAATGAAACAAGAAAAGTTTGCTCCAGTTTAAGGACAAGGGAGTTAACTCAAACGGTTTGCTTTCAGACACGTGAAAATAAAACGCCATTAGGAATTTCACTTGAATCGTGGGTGCGTTTACAGACATGTAAATCCACATACACAAACAGCTAGACCCGAAAAAAAATCTGTGGGACATACAAATATTTGTTTCGTGTGGGAATTGAGCTCAAGACAGCAACCAATCGGTCAGCTACTGCCCCAACCAAATTATTTATTTAACGATACTTCATAATAATACAAAATAAATTATTATCATTAACGTAACGGTAACAAGATTATGGAACTACCTCTACTTTATTTATTCTAACTTCTTCCTACATTCGTCTGACATTTTTCATCAGTTTTTCCTTATGTAAGGTAGGTAATAATCTGCTTACCCTGATCTCTTGTTCTTCAAACCAGCCACTTATCAACCTCGCCCACACATTCAACATAATCACTTAAACCTTTCTCTAGGCTAGCAGACCATTCAACGTGCTATCGATCTCCAATCAGTCGTGAGCCGAAAAAGCGGTTTATCACTTGGCAACTAAACCCGCTTGATCGAGTTAAGCTCCAAGATTCGAACAATTGGCGACGCGTCGTTGTCGTCCCGCATTCGTTTGCAGCACGTGACGTGGGTGCTAAACAGAATGTAGAAGTACGAAGTATACAAAGTTGATGGTAGGAAGACGTTTAGGCTGGACGAGACGGGGACGATACGACTCAGTGCGATTGTTTTTATTTCTTCAATAAAGTACACCAACAGCATATACATCAAGCATTGACAGTACAGTAAAAAGTACTTATAGTTATGCATTATTTCACATGTATAACACTAATTAAAGCATAGTAAACGATGCTGCCACAAAATGAGAGCTATGTAACATATCAAGTTGAAAAATTACAGAATACTGAACATGATATAAACACATTGTTTGTTGATGTTTCTGTGTTCCAAACGAACGAATGTTCCATTAATATACCGATAAACAGTAATCTAGCAAAAGGGATAGAAAGTAGACTAGACTGTGCGTTCATGCCATTACTTCTTGAAGTATATAAACTTATAGTAGTAATGACACGAAGTGTTAAAAGTTTAACATAAATAATAGTCAAAATTGTAACTAAGAAGAATCCTTTTTGGTTACAATTGTTACCGGAGCTACTGATTTACTGATTTACTAGGCGACATGATCAATGCACCCACAAACTTCTCTTTGTCATTCCTAAGGAAAAATGGAAATTAATTTCCTATATTTTTCTTCGTACACTGTAAAAGTCCCAAGCACTCGAGCGGCTCACAAACTCGTGGAGTGTCTCTAACAACCGGCCGCGGACCCGCAAATACGGATTTATTTAAGTTTGTCCATTTTATCCACTTTGTTCACTAAACTATTATGATAATCGGTTCCAGTGGCTAGCAGTTTGGTTATTATTTTCTGCTATTTCTGGTAGAGAATACCATGACAGTTTTAGACTTAGATAATTGTGAGTCTGCATATGGTTCTGGTTGATCAATATCTAGTAGAGAACGTCGTGCATCGTCGTGATGGCTCAGTGATTAAGCAAGCGTGGTGATCAATACTCGTGCCTTCTCTGTATGGAAAAAGGGTTTTGCCCTTCAGTGGTCAATAATATAGAAGATAGTGATTTAGAGTAGTAGGTACAAGGTATGTAGATACAATAACAGGCTGGTTGTATGAGTTTAATACAGACACATCCGTCATTTAGTCGTCATCTACAAATTATACTGCCTCTCAGACTAAGTAACTTTGAATAAAAAATATGCAGGGAAGCGACTTTGGTTTTGGTTTCTTTTTTGCTTTCCTTTAGAAAAAAAAAAAACTGTTTATTTTGAGACTTTTCTAATTGTATTTACACACGCCGTTATAATTATATTGGTTTCAAGTGTTCCAATTCGAATCAACGCAAATTCGTAACCTTCACTACGAATTTTTCATGTAAATGTGAAATATTCCAACAAAGTCAAAGCTTTCCGTAAAATAAGTAAACCTTTGATATTTTTATTGATTGCTCCACCTTTAAAGGCTCATTATACTTCGAAATTCAGCGGAAAGGCGAGCCAACCCGTCAAATTTGAATTTCCGTACCGCAAATTAAGAGAAGGAAAGGTGATGTTCTTTCAAGGGGAGTGAGTGAAACAGAAAATGTTATTCGGAATAAAAATGTGACTGACGAATTCAGCTACTTACATATTTTTGCGCCATCAAAAGGAGTCGATGGTTCTCGAATAATTTTGAATTGAGAATACGCTTTGGCGCCAAACGCCTTTTGTGCAATCAATATTCAATGTTGGCAACACTGCTCTTCCAAGTTTGAATTTGAAATCATTCATTTGAATTTTCAAGTGAAGACGTTTCGTGTGAAAATTGGTTGAAAATGTATGCAGAGCCAAAGGTTAACATAACAAACAAAAGCAACAAAAACTTAAATTTTGTATAAGATGCTAAGTAGGTTTATTAAATAATAATGACCATGTTTGATCCAATAAAAATGACAATAAATACCTCATAAAACAGAAAATAAATTATTTTTTTCAATTAAGTATTTGATTCGAATTAATTATGAATTATGTATATCACAACTCTATCAATGCGTTTTTGCAAAATAGCCCGTTTTATAATTACTGTTACAGCTTTCATTTGTGATTAAAATCTTTACTTTCGGCTTTTGTGATTGTAGTATTTAACGTGCTCTTATTCTTTTATTTCTATATTACCTAATGCTATATTAACATTATGTGTATTTTGTGACATGTTAGCCTGTTCAGACTTGCGAAAACTGGACTGAACCCAAACTGATTGAAATGAAATGATGTTTATTCAGTTAATTGGTTATAAATAACACTTATAAACGTCACATTTTAAACTAGATGAGTCCAGTGTTTCCTAGCCGACTGCTTTGAGAAGAAATACCGAAACAAACTGAGAGGTCAAAGTCTCTTTTAAAGTCCATACAATTACTTGTGATGGTCAAATCATATGCGAACCAAGTAGGTTAATGTCCGAAGTGGTCTCTTGAGGAGAGAGGCACACAAATTTGAGTCGGCCTGTCCAGTCAGTGCACGTTTGTCAGAAATCGTCAAGCAAATTGTAGCAAAGTTCTTCGTTGTATCACCCAGATTGACTAAATAGGGAAGTCTAACACCTGGTTCTATGTTGCCCCAAAGCTAGACAAAACCTCCTCCACATACCAACATCCTCACCTCTTATGAACCCTGCCAAACCCTGTTCGTGTCAATTAAGTAAGTATTGTGGACCTACTACGAACTCGCTAACTTTAAAATATTCGACTTGAGTCGATTTTAAATTAGCAATAATTCTATCACATCACATTTTGGTTTAATTTAGTACGATAAGTACATTCATCACGTTTTAATACCCCACGTAATATTTCTAGCTTCACATAGATCATTGGGAATCTTTGAGACGTTAGTTAGAACCATGAAAGGAGAAGTCAAATGAATATCTTGCTGTCTGGGTTTTTTTTCTGAAGTTTGGTCTCTTTTTGTCTTTATTCCCTGAACTTTAAACAATTGATAAGTGCGAAAAAAGGGTACTTTACCGGGAGCTGGTCTCCCTGAGCTTCAACTGCAAGTTAACGACAAAAACTGATTAAACTTCCCACCTACTGCCATCTATTTTGGCAAAACCGCAGTTAGCGCTCATATTCATACCATATTCGAACAAAGACCTCAAATAGCTCAATCCACCCTTTTGAAACAGCCCCTCGTACCACGTTCACCCCAACAACAGTAGGTAGCGTTGTTCCCAAATATTTACAAAGCGACGCCTATCGAATTCTTTCTGAACTATATTACTGAAACTACGGATAGCGCCATCTGTGGGTGATATTTGGTACCACTCACGTTGAAGTTCACTGAGCTTTTTGGTGGAGCTTTTATAAATATGGTCGGTCCAAAAGTACGAAGCTCTCTGTGGGGTTCCGCGCTGAGAAAGTTTATAGAAGCATCAAGATAGATAGCGCTGTGAGTCTTGATGTAAGTATTTCTTTATTTACAATAGCTTTTGGTCTTTGTAAATTGGTCTGTTTTATAAGTTTAAATGTGTTATGTTTCAAGTCTTTAAGCGACAGTGTTCGTAGGTACTTTAAATGATCTTATGTAATAATTGGTGGGTAATTTTGGATTTTGTTTATTATTATAGGATTAGTATGTGCACAGTAGAATGCAGACTGTCCATATAAATCGTATTAAAATGTGTTTTATTTATTGATAAAAGGATTTGTCTTTTTGGATTAACTGATTTAGTGGTACTGATTTGGTGGTAGCTTATGTATTTTTTAAGTAAACATGTAAGTAATTTATTCTCCGTAACTATGTAGGTTACAAAATTGACATTAACTTATAGGTTAATACGATCGTGTCTGTTGCGTCAGTTACTTGCGACATACTAAAAACCTAATTTGACTCCAATTAACAATCTTCACACGCTAATTTTCTTCTCAACACATTTAAAAACTTCTGTTTGCTCTTCAATTGTTTCAATTTCTAGTCTCATTAGAACAAAAAATTAAAGGAGGAAACGTAATTAATATTAATTGGTACGCATCCTATGGCCCCGTATGGCCCATACAGTGTATCACCATGATGTATGGGGTAGCTTCACTCTTCAGTAACGCGCGGACTGCCGCGACGCGCGCACGTTTGTTTGCATTCGTTTGTTTTTACAAAAAAACATCGCGGTAAACACTGAATGAAGTTTATGTGAATTGTTAATCAGTGATGATTTTGAAAAGGACTTTGAGGATTTTGTTCGTTGTTGTTGTGTGTGCTAGAAGCGTCATGAATGGAGGTAAGGGCTAGTCATACATAAATATTTATCAGATTATAAAAATGTGTTTGATATACTGGTCATTTTGTTTTTAAGGGGTGCTTTTTGTAACAACCCTTTGGCCGCTTGAGTCATACGTGAGGGGGCGATTATAGAATCGCAGCTGTTTATATAAAATAATGTGTTTAATTAATACCTTTAACAATTTATTATTTGATTAAATAATCAAAAAGCCGTCTTTTGGCGGTAAAAATGCTATCTTTACTTTTATCTTTTATATATTAAAATCGTAGAGGTTTTTGTTTGGTTGTTTTAACGCCCATCATGTCTCTGGGACTACCGGTCGAATTGGAAAAAAACCTTTTTAGGAATCAAGAATTTCTCAATAGCAGCCTCGGAGTCTGGATTTGTGCCCGGTTGTATAATAGTCTCGCATGCTATTACATGGGACTTGAACATAACAGGCAAAATGTGTGTACTAGGGTACACCTCTGCCTAATTTTTCGGAGATTACAGGCGTGATGTTATGAAAAACTCAATAACACTTTTACTCGACCTGGTAATCGAACCCACCACACTCAAAAGTCGCGCGTTTAACCACGACACCAACGGAGCAGTTACGCTACAAACAGATAAAGTAGCAACTTATAATCAATGTTAGCTATTTCTATTTAAAGAGCTCTATTAAAACACGAACATAACTAATCATCCATGAACGGACGTCTAAGTGTGGCTAACACAAGCCATTGAGACCAGTAGCCATAAGATTACGACCACTAATTGAATCGATTACCACTTGAACTCATCCAATTATAACGTGAAGGATGTATGCTTCAATTATAACTGTAATGACGAGCAAAGATCGTTTACGAAAACATCCTTTGTGTAATTTCTAGTTATTATTTTAAAACTGTACTTATAATTCTCATCAGTTTTGGACATGGGCTTCAATTGACCACAAAAATTATTTTATAATTAAGTAGTAAAAGCCATAATCACAAGCGTTCCGTACAAATATGAAGCTTATTTTAGAGTAATAAAGGATATCATTCTATTAAAGTCGCAAAATTTTGAGGGTGGATTAATATGGTTCTTACTTTTTCTCTCAAGATCATTGCAATCATCAAAATTGGCTCACGTTGAGTCTCTCCATTTATACTTTTAATATAAATATCAAAGTAACTTTGTCCGTGATGTAACGTGAGCCGATTTTGATGAACTTCGGCACGGGGTAAGTTTGAACCCCAAGAAAGGACATAAGCTCCTTTTTATTTCGCGACTCCGTCTACGTCCGCGACAACCGACATTCACGCGGACGAAGTCGTGGGCAAGACCTAGTAGATACATACATGAGCTGATAAACATATTACCCTACTTGGTATCGCGCAGTCAGGTAAAAACATTACAGATGATTCAGAGATACAGCCCGCAGAATCTATAGCTGAATATGATGCTTGTCATAGTTACAACGAATCACTGGAAGAGATAAAGGCCTGATCCCCTCGTTGACAAGATTTGTAATTTGAGTAGGCTATTGTGATGGTTGCAGCTGCCCATCCACCTGCATTATACTCTTATTTCATGAACACTGTATTGTACTCCATAGAACTTATATCTTTAATCTCGTTGTTCAATTTGAAGTCTTTTATTTATCTCAGGTTCTTTAATGTATTAGTAGCAGTTTAAGGGGTTAAAACTCTAAAATGCCACATGGGATTGACACTCAATGAATCAGTAAAATTTTAGGGGCATTCATTTATGGTATCAAATATCAATACGGTGTGGAAACTTTAATAATGAATTTGAAACATCATAATTAGACCCCTTGCTGTTTAATACATTTTGACCATTTAGTTGTTGCAATTTTGTCTGGACCAGCTGATTTTTTTAAAAACATCCAACCAATCATTTCATCCCTAGGGAGCCTACTACTCAAGGTTGCCGATTTTAATCGAAAGAGTCACCGCGGCCCTTGAACGCATAGAGCATTAGGAGGAACACAGATAGGTTTTAGTCAGTAAGAGTCTGATACTCCCCCTTTCGCTTCGCCCAGATCGGAAGGAGCCATTAATGATTTCTCATCTTTTAAAAATAAAAAGGAGGCTACTACTGAGTCCAAGGTAAAAGTATTCATTACGATATACCTTCCAACCACTACTATTTAAAACGTGAAATATACGCGTTAGCCCCGAACAAAGAAAAACCAATCATTTTGTCACACCAAAAGACTCCAAATCGTAATTGAACCAAATCCGCTGTATCAACGACAAGAGCTCTCCGATAGATTACATTCACAGTACATCGTTACCGATATGAATGAAAATATGGAATGTATCTCCTGCTTATTATTCCGCGCAAGTGTTTGTTCCGAGAGGAACGGGTTACTACGCGCGTAAGCGATGGCTTGACATCCTGTCAGTATTGGCTCTAGTACTTGAGTATGTTATGCATGGTATGTTATGGGTGATATGATTGGCGAGAATAGTATTATGACAAGATTGTTCTATACTGTATGAGTTGACTTATACTTTTACTAGTTATTCAATTACGTCTGGTGACTGCTCCGCTCCTGTGAGTCGTAGTGTAATGCTATATAGCCTATAATAACATAACATAATATCACGCCTGTAATCCCCGAAGGGTTAGGCAGAGATGTACCCATTAGTACACCCACATTTCGCCAGTTATGTTTTTAGTCCCATGTAATTGGGGGCGAGCCTATTGTCATCAACCGGGCACAAATCCAGACTCCGAAGCTGCTACTGAGAAATTCCTGATGGAAAAACCCAATAACACTTTGCCCGACCTGGGAATCGGACCCAAGCCCTCATGCACAGCAGTCGCGCTTGCGACCACTAGACCAACGAGGCAGATTAGCCTATAATCTTCCGCGATAAACCCCCTATGTAACGCAAAAAGTATTTTTAACAAATTTTGCCTTACAATATTGGTATAGATATTCTTACAGAGAAAAAGAAGACTTTTAAGTAAGATACGTCTTGTATCTTACTTAAAAGTCTTCTTTTTCTACTAACCAATTCCTTATAGGTACTGACCGATATGCTTGTGCTAAAGGATGGTTTACAGCCATTAGTGCAACAACCGACATCTTCTTGGCCCCTGCCTTTGCTTTTATGTCTTTGGTGGCCTTTTACGCCCTATTCAGTTCGAAAGAAAGTCTCGTTGCACGCTTATTCTTAGTATTCAATTCTCCGGAATTTGTAAAAATTCTTCGGAAGTCAAGCCATCAGATTCTCTATATTAAACAATGTTCATAAAGTTCAATATGCAATGTGCACAAAATTTAAATTAATTTATTTTTATTACCAGTTCATAACTTCTTTTCCTATTCCTTCATTCATAGTTTCAATGGCATGTACCTATTGAATGACAGCCGTTCTTTGATCTCAATCCGAAGGGAGGCCAGATTTCACAGTATGAAGTTATTAGTGTGATGGATGCTGCTTATCCACTTCATATAATCCCTCAGTCACCACTTATGACGCCCTAGGTGGCGTTAAACCAAAGAGCGTAGAAATGTGGAGGGGAAGCCTTAGGAAGGGTCTGACTATGTTCTTTTAGACAAATTAATAGGTATATGTATTTTTGTACGAGTACGAGTAGTAAGGTTTCTTGATTAAGGGTCTTTGCTAAACACAACAAATATTGCTATATCAAATTTGCATGATGAAGATTTCACCAAGAGGACTTTGTCGTGCATACTCCGAAGCATGCTTTTTGGAGCATTTAATATAGCATTGTCTATAGTAATTCAATAACTATAAATACAAACCCTAATCGTCGGAGTTTTTTTATTTAGGATGTCCAAGAAGACATACACAAATAATTATTGATAAAATAATTTGCGTACAGTTTGAAAAAATAAAACAGAAGACATTTTGTATGAAACCTACATAGGTAACTAATTATACATAGGTAATTACTTATACTTTACCAAAGCTTCACAGGTATTTAAATTTGTTGATAGCAACATGATGTGTTCGAAATGAAGTGGAAAGCTTATGGCAATTCCATTAAATCCGTGACCTTTCTTATGCCATTAAAAGTTGCATTAGTAAAACTTATTAACACCATCTAATTTGCCAAAGGTATTAAATTCTGACGTAATATCCTGTTTTCATAATCTAACACGGTTTAAGAGGAAGTTACGCAACATATCTTACATGGAGTTAACATCCTAAATTTATTAAAGTCAATTACAAGACGAGTTTCATCCTCTGATTAACTGCAGTGTGAGTGGTTAGGTCTAACGTTCTGTCACTTTGTATACGTCAATTTGTATTTTGTTTGTCTTGTGGATTTAACGAGCCCTTACTTAATACGGGGTTTAATAATTTAATCGTAAAAATTTCTTTTTAGAAAACAAGCCTCAATTTAAAATTATTACAATATTGAGTATTGGACATTGTATTGTCATCAGAACTAAAGATCTATGCAAAATTCCAGCTTGAAAAATGGTTCACAAATTTTGAAAGGACAACTTATTTACATAAATACATAAGAACAGTGCAAGCTAAATAAAAGCTTGTAAAAAGACACATAACTTAACGACGCATACTGTTAATCAAACTTAGAAAAATTTAGTAAAATTATTACTGGGACACTACTTTTATGTTTGGTATGAGAAATCACTGTTTATGCTAGAGCTGAATGTAACGCATATAACACATAGCGCTTACGGGTGCACGCAACACTACAGGGATTTTAATGGTATTTAAGGTTAGTCCTAACATTTAACCGGGAACTTTGATTTGGTTGCCAAGTCCAGAAGTACAAATTGAATTGATTGCATCCAAATTAGCTTACAAAACATTTAAAATACAATTGTTAGCCTATCTGATTATGCTAATATATATTATTCATACACGAAAGTGGAAGAAAACAGTGTTAAGGAGAAGTAAAAGGAAATACCTTAATTATTTTGCGATATATCAGCTTTTAAACTACCCGTAATGAAAGTCTTTAGTATTCACGCTAAACGGATTATTCCCGTAAGGACAAAGGACAGATTTAAAAGGCAGGATCAATGTGCTTCCGATGCCTAGACATCTTCCTGCTGCAGATATGTGTTATGGTTTTACTAAAGTCATATTTTAGCTGAACTTTATCGCTTCTGAACCATAAAGCTCTTCGCATAAACTCCTGAAATCATAATTTATTTAATGGCTTTGTTTACCTCGTAAAATACATCTTGAAACAGGTTGACATCACTCTACTGAAGTATTAATTACACTAACTTTTTAATAGTCGTCAACTTGTTTATTGGTTAATCATAAAATTACATTGTATAAGTGCTACAATTACGATCTAAAAATAAGTCTTAAGATGAGCTGAACAACTGTTGCGACCAGTCGCAGTTTTCAATTACAGGGTTGGGACACGCAACCGCGATTATTTTCATTACCTCATTTTAAAATCGTAAGTGGCACGAAATTGTTATGGTAATCGGGATATTTTTACTTGACAACATTGTGGGAGGGTAAACTTTGAGTGCGTCCAATTTGTGAATGACTTAAGCCGATGCATTTTTAAAACAAAAAAATAACAAGGAGCTAATGTTTCTATCTGCGACAAAACTTTTACATCAGCGATCCGTCGTGATATTAGATTAATTAATTCAGAAAGTCATTATTTTATAAAATCAAATCATTTATTTAAGTACCAAGACTCGTGACAAATTGTTATTAATAACAATTTATTTATAAACTATGTTGGTAAAAGAATTACAAAAAAAGAAATGGTTCATTGCATCACTACTGGAAGGCCACAGGCCGAGACCTTGCATCAGCGGTTCACAAACACACAGTCCAATCTGCTTGCAACCATAATTAGCATGCTGTTGGCGCTGGCCCGCACCCTACGGAATAAGAATGCGCATCGCTTCCGCATGACTGCGTAGAGCAGTTCACTTGAGCTTTTGCTAACATCCCTGAAGCTGTGCAGTATCGGGCCAGACCCATCAGTATCCTAAAAGCGGTATTGTACTAGAAGAGAAAGGAGCTATGTAACTTCTAGGACCCATAATCAAAATAAAGAATGAAGAGATCCACCAAAGAACTAAGTAACCGACATGGCTCTCAAAATTGCGCAACTCAAGTAGCAATGGTAGTATAAGATCCGAGTTCGGTTAACCTACCCTCATCGAGTTTTCCTTTAAAATTATCAGATTATTCAAATAATTCTCTTCAGAATACAACTTATTAGAAACTAAACAGTTTCCCCACTATACTGAATCCATCTGCATAACCATTTAGAGTCGTGCTTAGTTCAGTTGCGTTCCCGGGTGCGCCGTTCAAATCACTTTAGTCGTACACTTCAGTCATCGTTCTGCCACAATGTGCGCGCACCCTAACACTGTTTGTGGCAAGTCTGTGTACGATTATAACGCGTCGTTGATTTCCGTGTGTAACCGACCGTTCGCGATTGACAGGTGTTTAAGGATATTGGGTCGGATAGCGATAGCTGTTAGTGGTGATGGTGAAATTGGTGATGTGGTTAGAGAGTTAGAGTACTTGTAGTTTCTATTATTGTTTAAATGTAAGGTTAATGCATTAGGAAAAGACATAACAGTAAGTAATGAAATTGAGAAAACAGGTATCATTACTATAATGTTGGAATTAATAGGAACACAGAATTAAGTATAAAATAATAATATTAATAATATTAGTCTATTACTATCCCACTGCAAGGCAAAAGCCTCTTTTCATACTAAGAAGGCATGATCGTTAATCAACATTTTTGCTCTAAGCAAATTAGCGATTACAGACCTTTTTTAATTATAGGTCCGGGTTATCCCGCGATGTTGTCCTTCATTAATATCAGCAATGTACTGACTGTTAGTGACTACTTAAAAAAAGTACATATTTGAATTGAAAAAAAAGTTAAACTGGTTGTTGCGTGGCATCTAACCCACAACCTCATACATTAGAGGCGCCTTAATTACTAACGAAATATACCTTATTGTTAATAATAATCAATAATGCTTTAGTTACTGGATCAGTGTCTACTTGTTACTTGTATAATCATAAAAAGTACCCAAAAATCATCAAACATCAAAACAGTAAATTAATCATACATTTTAACTACAGTTTCATGCTCCATGAATTACGTATGGGCATCCTTGATTACGCCATTATCTGCTCTATTTTCATAGCACAGATATGCGCGCTTAAATATTTATGATCTAAGTTTAAAACATGCAGTAGCACCGACTAAGCTTAGTTGCTCTTATCTAAACTATTTATCAACGAAAAGACGGCTACCTAATGCGGGCTAAATGCGCTTTTTGAAATACCGACAGTAAACTTTAATGTACAGGTTTTTAACACTACTTCTATCGTCCTCAAAGAATATCTTAAAGCTTATGTTTAAAAATTGCCTAATATGTCTATGGGGTAGAAAAAACTTTTACCATAGATTCAGTAGGTACATTAGGTATATAGACTTAATGTAATAAAAAAAGATTTCGTTATAATTTTTCTAACATCCGTTGTCAAATGCTTTCACCATCAACACACTTTAAAATTTAGCGTTTTAAGGAGCAGAGCAAATATAATTTTGAAAGTAACATTTGTTTGTAAGCTATCAGTTATGAACAAACATGTAGGTAGCTGTTATACAATGCCTTCATACAAATGCTAGTAACAATGAATTATAACAAACTAATTTTATGTTTTGTTACAGACCCAGAACACACAACAAAAGAAATGAGACCAGAATATATACATCCAGATGGTCTGCTAAACTTCGACCCATACCTCTCCGACTTCAAAGCCGATGCTGAAGAAGAAGACGACTATATACCATTACCAGAAAACGATGAAACGATAGACGGACTACCAATATTTCTATTAGAACCTAAAAATTCTTACGTTCTAAGGAATAGACCAGCAAACTTACTTTGTAGAGCAGCTAATGCTCTCCAAGTATTTTTTAAGTGTAATGATGTAAGGTCTGATAAAACTGTTCAGTTGGAACATGTAGATCCTCACAATGGAGTGAGGGTTGTTGAAGCAGAGCTCAATGTGACTAGAAATGAACTAGATGGAGCCAATACGAAGTATAGCTGCGAATGTTACGCGTGGAACAGTAAAGGCAGGATAAGAAGTCAGGGTGTTTTAATTGAATATGCTTGTAAGTACATGGTTTTCATTACTTACCCTATCCATTAATGCAATCACTGTTGCAATCTGCATCTGCAATGAAAAAAAAAACGTATAAGATACTTAGCCAGATTAATGAACATAACGGTACAATATCCACAGGAGTGGAACAGTTACTAAAGACGTAACATAACGCGCATAAAAAATTTTTTTTAATAAAAAAATTACGTAGACAAATTTGTGGGGAGAAGCTATTATCACGGTAATAAAATAATATTACCGTGCTATTATAGTTATGAGTAAGTTAATTTTTCGACCCTTCTAAGTAAAAACAAGCCTATATTTACTTAAAATCCATTTGCTCCTGCCAAAATTGGTTATATTTCTACCCCGCTCGTATATATGCACCATTCTCAATATCGTTTGGCGTCTCTCTCACCAAGATGTGTTTTCCTCAGCCAACTGGGTCTACGTGCCAAGTTAGCTGTAAACTTTGGAACTGAACTTTAGTGCATTGTTTTCCAAGTAAACCTTTGGGGACACTGAAGTTTAAAACTAAAAAGTGCCATTTGGAATTTCAAGTTCTACGTGGCCGTGTGACCCAAATTTAAATGGTAAGCCATTTAAATGAAACACAAGCCTATAATTACTCAGTAAGTTTTTAAATTCTTTGTATTCATGAGATAGGCAATAATTAAGTTTTAGCAGAAGAGAATAAAAGTTATTTATAGCCTGACCACCTACTATTTAGCGTAGAATTTGTACCTTCTATTAAATAAGCGATAAGATCTACGTTCACGTAACTATTGTGACTTTAGAATTTCATAAGAACAGAGTACAATCTGTCTACGATGTAGCCATTGACCAATGTCACGGCGCATAAAACTTTATAATTATGATATTGTTTGCTTCTCATTCATTCATTAAAGTTGACTCTTATATCACAGGGTGGGATAAATTTTGGAACACA
The DNA here is from genome assembly GCA_949774945.1 of Hoplodrina ambigua. NCBI lineage: Eukaryota > Metazoa > Arthropoda > Insecta > Lepidoptera > Noctuidae > Hoplodrina > Hoplodrina ambigua. Next base: position 1,025,409 of record OX458967.1, read on the forward strand.
CAAAGCTATGATTGATCACAGTCGCATCAAACAAATGTTTTTTGTCTCCCCTTTACAAACGTTCACCGTTAACCGGAGCATGCCCTTCCTCATAAATATTCCCCATCCAACAGGTAAAATTAAAAACTTTACGATCATCATAACTAGAACTAAGAGGCGTGCCGCATTCAGTTTTATTTTCATTAATATATTTTGTTTCTCATAGTTAATAGTTTCCGCTGCATAACGATTCTCTCGTTGATACTTATTAACATTCGAATGTTTCTATTATTTAGTAAACGATACGCCTGGAGCAACTTCAAGATCAACATTTTATAAATTATGCTAACGAGAGGGTTTATCAATTTTATAGAAATGTTCTGGTATTGAAAGTTATGACATAATCATAGTGCCGGAGGCAGAGTTATACCCACTGGACTAACTGTAAAGCATGCTAGTCCGTTAATTGAAATTTGACAGATAATGTTAAATATAACCGGAAAATTAATATACTTTTTCGGATGAAATAAACATTTACGAACTCTAAATTGAATATAAAGCTTCAATGCATTAAATCACTTGCCACCAACACCGGACCAGAAGAACGACTTTATGTCAATATATTCCACATCAAATCCTAAGAACGAGTTATGAGCCGCTGTGAGACTAATTTAATTTAATTTACCCTTCTTAGCCTTTTATGCAGTGAACTGAATTGCAAGCGGTCACACGGGTTATTTCAAAGAAGACTCGGATAACAGTATCGTGTTAGGTTTACAGGACAGGTTGCGTCGCTTACTAGTACTTAAACTTGTTTTTGTCTCTTAGAACCTGTGCTTACGTCTGACATTTTAGCACTGTGTCTATTATAGACCATCTGTGAACTAGCCGTGTTTATTACCGTGTCTTGATTTGATGGAACTGTTATTGTGTTTACTGTATAGACAGCGCCTATATCAGTGATATGGCAATATTGTGCTTAAAATTAGATATGGTGGTATGAATTAATTTGTTCCTTATCTTACACGACTACAGTTTTTCTTCAATTTGAAATTCAATTGTAATTTCTCGTACAAAACGATATAACGAAGCGCGTTTATAATGACTTCATAATTAAATATCAACGGTACTTCAAAAATAAATAAAACAAACAACAGGCAAACGTAACACAAAACTCCGAAACGTAACGCATAAATTGTAACAATAAGAAGAAAGACGAAAATAAAGTGGAGTGCAGACAATTAAGGGGCACGCCTATTGTCTAGAAATAAACACCCCACGCCACGACGCGACACGCCATGTTAACGAAAGAAATAATCAACGAAATGACATTTTGGAAAGCTGAAATATTTTAACGACTTTATTACTTTTCAATGGAATTGAAAATGGTTTGGACACGTGGAAAGAGGCGGACGGCAAGAAAGAAAGTTAGTAGAATGCCATTTATCAAAATAGAAATTCAGGAGGAATTGAACGAATAAAATATTATTACTATACATTTTCATGCAAGCCCGTTTAAAAATTAAAGTAATTTATTGCATAAATAAGTAGAAGTGTTAACTTTAAAGGAAGAGGGTTAAGAAACTTTTTGAAAAAGTGAAATTTTGATAATAGTGCATCACACTCAGTAACTCTTCGCTTCCTTTTAATTTCCAGACTGATAAATATCTCAACTTTTAATGATACAGTTCCAAGTTAGGTGTCCAAAATTTTTTACGACTATTTTTATTTTCATCCCTCGTTTTTTAAGAGGGTTGGTAACGGAACCATTATATGGAGGAAACATTATTTCCGCTCGTTAACTCGAGCACTTTGCACTTTGATGAATGCTCACTAGCTTTCTATTTGTGATACGAGGGTGGATCTACGTTTGTTCTAGTGAAAGTCTCGAACGAAAGTGGTTCGTCAGTTTTCTATTTGCTAATGATTTCACTTAACATAGAAAGAACTCCATGAAATACGAGATCTTGTAGTTTTCATGCTTGTGTTAGTTGTTGAGTGACCGATGGTTTTCGTTGTAAAAGCGATCAGTTTCTCTTTTCTTGATTCTTCCTGTCCAATTTCTTCCATTGTAGATTTTCAGAATCCAAATTCTCAAATAAATAATTCTCTTTGGGGCCCATAACATTATAAAAAGCAAATGCATGTTTCTTAAAATAAACTTTTGTCCTACAGACATAAAGAAGCAATTCCTGCAGCAGCCTCTATCATCCACGATAGAGGCTGGCAGAGGAGTGACCTTCAGATGTGTGCCTCCACCAGCTGCACCACCACCGACCATAAAGTGGACTAGGAATGGAGTCACAATTGAACCTACGGACGAAACTCTTGTACTGCCAAAAGTTAGTTTACAGGTAAGTGCTGCATTTTAAAGTGTTAAACACTATCCAGGCTAAAATTAAACTAACTTGGACTATTTTATCTTGTGTCTCTTTCAAGTCTTATAGATAAAGAATAACTATTTAGACAGTCAAATTATTATTTATTTATTTTATTATTTTAACTTGAGAAGATACCAAAAAATTCTTTAAAGTTCGAAGTTGTTTAGTTAGATGTAGTTTAAAATTATCTGCAGTTACAATTTTAACTAATTTGTCACTGTCCAGGACATGGCGAACTACACTTGTGTGGCAGAGAACATCGCAGGCCGGCGGGAGTCCGACGTCGCTGTTTTGTCTGTGTACGGTATGTTGACATAACTTTTATATTATTAGTTATTATGTTATCAATGTCGGAGCCATTGTGGTGATCTAACTTGTGTTATGCATTTTGTTACTATACTGATGTCTTGATGAGACCATGTTGATAGGGAAGTGTTTTTTGTCTTGTGTTTTCTGCTATTAATTTAGATCGTAGGATTTAGCACTGGATTTTAAAGGAAGTTTGAGAGGATATTTTTAATAAGCAAGTAAAGTCCCTGACATTGATACTTAGTGCAGAAATAAAAAGTATTCCATTATTTGGACATCACTGTTACTACGCAATAAAAATTATATCAATATCTCCTATATTGCAAGTGCGCCCAGCATCACAACGATTTTAAACCAATTTGATTTATAGAAACACTGAACAGTTGGCTTTCTTAATTATCATAGTTAGCTGGTTTATAAAAATTATCATCAACACTTTCTATGCAGTAAATGGTGGCTGGTCAGAATGGTCAGGCTGGGCGCCATGCCGGTGCGGGTCTACTACGAGCGGTCGTCGGCGCTCGCGCAGCTGTACCGAGCCGCCTCCAGCCAATGGCGGAGCGCCATGCAGGGGACACGCCTCACAGAGTGATGAGGATTGTGTTACTTGTCAGAATAGTAAGTAATGAAGAAATATGGATGTTTTTATTATAACTATAGAATAAACGTGACTTAGTCAGGAGATAATAGGTAAAGAACTAATAGACAAACCGTTAACTGGGTGGATGAGCTTTATAGAACCCATGGTAAGACACACAGACTAAGGTAGCATGAAAAAAAGTCTATTTCAGCTACTAATAACGATGTCATTATGTATTCCCTCAATAAAATTAATATTTTAATTTTAGCCACGCTAATCAATTTAAACAACAGACAATAATGGAAATTCTTAGACTGTTATAATAGAAACCCTTTCTCTAGGCGGCTCCTGGTCGTCATGGAGCTCATGGTCTACCTGCAGTGGAGACTGTGTGAGGATAAGAAGGAGAGAATGTTCTGGAAACAACTGCCAAGGATCAACACTTCAACACGCTGCCTGTGTTGATGGCCTATGTACTAGTGGCATGAGTAAGAAAATACTATTATAAAACGTTACGTCTCGGTTCTGAATACCTTCTATAGTCTAAAAATTACTTAATCAGTTTCATTGCTTTATAATTCCTATCTTCTTTATCATTGCATGTCATTGACATTTGTTATCCTTACTTAAAAGATAATAAGATTCGTCTACATTTGCTCAGGGTTCTATACCAACAACACGACTTTATACGTCGGTATCGGCATCACGGTCGCTATGCTGATGGCTGGCGCCGCCATTTTGTATGTGTGGTGCAGGTACAGAAGCAGACCTGGATACTCTGCTGGGAGAATAGGTATGATCATGCTTACATTCTTATTCTTTATAATATTGACTTCAGTGAAATTTCCAACTGCAGCTGTTCTAAAAACATTGCAACCGCCATTTTTATCATCATCTTTAGAGTTAAATTATGCAATATCCTTCAGTATATGAAATCAACCTCATCATTTTCAAATTTTATTGTGTGAGAAGAAAGTATGTACAATTTTGTTTGTTTACCCTTAAGACATTCATACAACACTTAGGTATACCAAAGACACATTCAGGCAGGGACAAGAGCACTGCGGGGCCCGACCTGACGAGGACCTGCAACGAGTACTGGATGCAGGGACCTGACAACCACTATGATATGCCTCATGTTAGAGACAGGTTCGTTATATTTACGATTTGTTTTAGCATCACCATTTTAAAAATTAAGGTTGGAAATCGTTTATACTTCACTGTCATCCAGGTCTGTTATTGAAACCCTTCTAAAATTAAATTCACGTTTTGCAGGAAGATTTGCTTCCTCACTCACTCTTATTTTTTTATCTCGCTCTGTGAAAAATATTTTCTTGAATCAAAATATAATATCGGTGAACCAACGAATGTTTTTAAGGTCCTCAAACCTTCACATAAGCATGGCTATCTGGATTTCTGACTAGGTCATAAAAAGCAATATATGCACATAAACGTCCGAATTCAAATAATATTGCACAATCTATTTTTATAGTTCCGTATTCTTCTAATACTTTTCTTTGAATAATACTTAAAGGGCTCAACTCCTGCTCACCGTAAAAGAAAAAGGTCGTAACATAAAAAGTGATGTTATGAGATATTGTTGTTTGTATAGTAATAACTTTTCACATCCATTTGGTTTATGCGCCATTATTCTTCCACCCCTAGCTATTCATCCCCATTTGGGAACCGGAGTAGACATCAGTCGTCAGCCGGAAGTAACCATTACGAGATGAAGCCTTACAGCCCTTCCGGGGATTCGGCGTCCAGTTGTTATACCAATTGTGAGTATTTTTATTGACATAAATAAAGAAAATGAAGGTAATATCAATGTTTGAAACTTACAATAGAATAAACATAGGAAAAATTCAATACCTTTTTATATGATGTTAACAGTTGACAATGATAAATGAGTGTGCTAGATTTATCGTAAAAAAAAATGTTGTCAGACTAAACGAATTTTGTTAACCCTCTTACATATTCATTGTAATATTTACCTGCATCTTCCAAAGCTGTAAGGTTGAAACCTGATATTTCTCAGCCACAGCTGCTCATTTAGACATCATTCAAATATTGGATCCCTTATTTAAAAATCATTAGACCTTACGAAAAACGTTGGTTATAATGTGTTTTAAAAGTCAGCAGAGCATATTGAATTAAATATTGTTTTTTATGAAGGTAATAACGGGAATCAAATCCATTGATGATCCTATTTGAGAATGGTTAGTTTTCGATTTCTAGTACATTATATAATTATTAACTACCTATTACAGTTCCAGAAAAAAAAAACAGGTTATAATCAATCAGTAAGGACATAAAGTATACCTAATACCTAGATAGTTTTCCAGGTCGGGCAATAATTGTATTTCAGTTATTCTTTATTATTGTGACATCCCCATGCTTTAGGAAGCACGTAAAGCCGTTGATCGCGCCTGATACATCCCCGGTTGTGGCGAATTGCCGCCACATAAGGTGGTACACCCGTGTTTGCACACATACTTTTGCTCTATAATATCTCTTGTGAACATAATCTTTATTGTGGTTGGCTTCCTTCCCCAAAATTCGGTCGGGAGAAAATCAGACTCTTATAATACATTGCAAATTTCAACTTCCATTTCCATTACAGCCCGAACAATGACATCAAGGTCAAGTGAGTGCTCATCCGCGCTTGCAGAGCTGGTCACAGCATCACCTACATCAATGTCTAAGGTCGATGTAGCAGTAACGTTACCCACAGGACACCTGGATACCAGCTATAGAGATAAAATATGTTTGACTATTGTCAAGTAATTTGTTTTGTTTTTTAAAGGAACTAATGGGAAAAATAAATGCAGGTGCTTGTGTTATTTAATCTTCTTTAAGTATCTTACGTAATACCAGTAAATTAAATGTATATAGCTAAAAGGTGATCAAGTAATGAGAGGTTGGTGATTTCATTTTTAGTGCGCTTTTGCTTTCATTTACTTCAGTATTGTTTTCTTCATAACAATGGATTCTTCAGCTTTTCTCGTTCATAGTAATGTTCGGTTTTCAATTGTCAAGTACTTAGGACTATTTTTTTTTTCACCTTACTATAAACTTCAATGATTCATGTTAACAAAATTTTCATCTACTATGTGCATTTTTCTATTTTTAAAGAACTATTCTGTTAAACTTTCCCTCGATGAATTTAGGTCTAATGAACTTGAGAAAAGCTATCAATTATTGGCATTAGCTAGGAAGACATCTCACATCAAGCTCACTTCACATAAAACCGAAGGAAATTTTTTACAGAATAGGCCGTCTGACCACGTTTATGAAATATCTGATGTTTAATTGCCTGCACTAATCATTAGCATACTTATTTTAAACTCTATGCAAATGTTACTAAGTTCTTAATCAACATGCATTTATGTAAGAATGTTATTCCTATCAGTTCCAGAGGACGTGCCTAAAGACAGTTCAGTGTGAACGTAAAAGGTTCTATAATCAAAACTGTTTAATGTATTATTTATTTATTTTTCGTAGATATTAGTAGCATTATATTATTTGTACTTTTGTGGTAATTCTAAATTAACATTTTATTGATTAGCTAATAAATTGGTACGGGTTTAACAAAATAGTCGTTGGATTTTGCGAAATTAATCATCGAAAGTTAAATGGCCTAATTTTAACTTACATCGAAGATTTGGTATAAATTAATGGATTTAATTTTATTACATAAGCTTCAACAAATGCCGTAACTGAATGTCTTTATAGAAGTTATAGTATAGTCCTATATAAAATAATGATTTTCTTTTAAAGACTGAACGAATCAATGAATCAACTGCCAATTTGATATGCATTTATGAATATTGTTTTTATATCGTAAGCTTTGTATATTATTACCACCTGAGAGTAATAAATGAAAATATTACTATTTAGCTACATCTACTTATGCTAAAAACTAAATAATATTTCACATTTGGTGAAATAAATAACTACCTTTATTTCGCAAAATATTATTTAATTAGGCGCTGTAGAATCTAGCCTTGCTTGCTATATGCTTAAATGAGAGAAGGCTGTTTGTTCTTCATTATTACAACAGAATGTAAATATTAAAATAGTCTATTTAACTTGTAATATTCTCATTTAATACATTAAGGTTTTTAGTTAAGTATGTTAATACTAACCGAATGTAAATTTTTGTATTTAAATCTGTGATATTAAATGAATTAATTTGTAACATTTATTTTGTTATTTTATTTTTATAAGTAACTGAAAAAATTCCATTCTGTGTAAAAAAAAATGTTTTAAATCCAACATATCACTTAACACCATTTTATTTTAATAAAATAGGTTAGGTAATACATTTTTATGTTTGTTAAATGGTGTAACAGTTTCAGTTTTGAAAATAAAATTCAAATGATGGGATCAACTTTCCTAGAATATAATTTCAAAGCTTACAAATCCTACTGATCAGGGCGCCTACCGCCATCTCTTAAAACAATATTATTTTAATATTACTTTGTAATTTCTGTTGTTGCATTTTCAACTTTCGGCGCTGAGCCGAGCGTTGAAAATCCAACAGTGCTAAAGGCAAAGTAATATTAAAATAATATTGCTCTAAGAGGTGGTGGTTGGCCCCCAGATCACTATAATTATATTTTGTTGTTTAATTATACAAAATTCAAACCTATTTATTATTTATTATTCATTATTATATACATAAAACCTATTTATTATTATATAATTTTATTATTCGTTTTATTTTTTGGACAATAAGTCCAAAAAATAAAACTCATAATTAGCCTGCTTAAACCAGATTTATTTCAGAAACGAGTTATAACCATAACGATGCTATTTAATGGTACACGAAATACCAATTTTGGCACCAATCCTATCTTATCTACCTGTATCTTCCCAAAAGTATCCAATTTCAAATGACAAACGCAAGACTCCCCTATCTCGCAGTAACAGAACATTCAACTTATAATATTGATCTTTACCCCTTACTTTACCACGTGGCTTTCTATGGTTGCCATTAACCCCACCACAAAGTAGGAGAACAGAAGGTCGACTCCAAACAACGATCGAAATCGGACGTATACATACAGAAGCTTACACATTTACGTGACTACTTAAGGAGATTAGGGGGACAGTACTAGTAACTTTAAGGAGAGTTTGCATACTAATTTTGGTCCCACTCTTTTAGAAATGCCTCATAATGACCCTATTTTCGATTTAGATTGTCGAGATAAGATTGCGACTAGATTTCGAACGTTTTTTAGTAGTAGGGTTGGCATTGAGAAGGCCTATTCTCGTATTTATAAACATTTAAAACTTAGGCATTGATTGTCGCTGTGATGAGTTTGCGAATTTTATTTCAGCGACAATCATTGTTAAAAACTTATCAAAAATGTAGGTGTTTTTAGGTAGTTTTGACAGATTAAGGGATGATTCTCATTAGAGCGGGCCGTGCCCGGGCCGGGGCTTGAACGAGCCGACGTGGTATTGAAGTGCGTCGAGAGGGCCCGGACGGGACACGGATAATTTACTGTGTAATATAAATTGATTCATACAAAATATATGTAACAGATTTAAAACCGTGCCCCGTCCGTGCCCCGTCCGGGCCCCGCCTCCCTAAGACTGAGGCCAGAGCGAGAACGTTTTTAAAAATACGACAATTGACCCTCAGAGACGAATCCTATCAGTCATAAGTGTAACTGCACTAGCTGTATGTGACGCGCACCAGTGTGCATACGTTTTTACAAGCCCTATGGAGTCAACCTTCGGTACCTGTCTACTTTGTGGCACCACTTTGATCGTAACCATTCAACTATAGACACAAGTACACACATAAGTACATACAGTAGCCAACCTTAATGGTTGGTTATTAATCGTACGTATCTAATTACTGCGGTGGAACTCAGCGGGATAGTCTGGTCAATGTATGAGCTTGGATGCACATATAAAAAATCATAACAGAAGGTGAACTTACATATTTTATTACTGAACTAAGGACAATTTTGACATCTGATACCAACGGAAAAATATGACTTGGGAATAACATGAAAGACTTTTATTTAACCTGTTATTTTCCCATTGGAGGAGAAAGGCCTTTTGTCATACAGAGAAGGCATGAGTATAGATAATCACGTTTGCTGAAGGCGGATTGGCGATTTCAGACCTATGTTACTTATAAGTTTAGGTTTCCATCAAAGTTTAAGTAGTTAGTAGTTGGTTTTGGAAAATATTTTGACTGTAGCAAAATGATATCAGGGCTAGTATAACATGTGAGTAACAGAAGGCAAATAACCAACGTATACAACAAGACAGAAAAAACTCGATTCCATTATTTTATGTAACGTCATCAAAACAGTCCTTAAAATATCCTATTTGTGACTGTACAGTTTTAAGATTTGCACTTCATTTAGAAGCTAAAGGTATTCGTTATGAACTTTCTGTGATGCCTGCATAGTTAATATGTCTGTAACATGATTGTATGTATGTTTGTGACGTCAATAAACTAACGCTTTAACAGTGTTCGATCACCCAATAAAAATTAAGCACTTAAAACAATTTTTAAAACCCTTTTAAATGATAGATAAGAGCTATTAATGAAATAGAGAAGTGTTTTATAGTGGACGACATACAGTCGTTTATTGACTGAATTTAAACCGCCGTGTTTTAGGAATCTTTTGTCATAATTCCAAATTCTGTCTTTATATCACTAGTTTCGTTGAGTCATGTCAAAAAAGAGTAAAGAGAGAAAGACAAAGATGAGTTTCTTTATAATAATAATATTATTTATTTATTTATTTAAATTACATAGTTTAACTGCAATATAGCATCTGCCCATCTGCAAAGCAATTTATCGGAAGTAGATACATTACTGTGGATTTCACACAAATCTATTTATTTAGTAATATAAAATGTTATTAGAATGAAATAAAATTACGCTTTGCTGAGTCGTAGCTTGTAGATAGCATTATTCAAAGCGACTTCTACAGCAGCCTAGCAGTGGATATCTTCAGGCAACATGATAATGATTACGCATGTTGTCTGTATCTATGTCAATTCTCGGGGCTCAACCTTACTCCGTTACAAATTTTAATCAAAATCGGTTTAGTGGTTTAGTTACGAAAGCTTAACAGACAGACAGACAGTAACTTTTGCATAATTTTATAATTATTATTAGAGTATATACCATAGATTTTTCAAAAACTATAAGAAACACAGGTCATAAAAAAATATTAAAATAACAGTTATCCTTCCAAAGTCGTGTCGCAATCGTCACGTAAGTACAAAACGGTAGTCCTCTCAAGTAACAAATCAAAGCTATTTTTGTATGAGCCCATTAGTCAAATTGTGTGACTAAAACAAGTTCAAAGTTCCTTTAACTGCTCACATTTGTCACTTAAACCTCACTAATTGGGACACTTTAAGTACTGTAGTGTTATAAACGGAGTTACCTACAGATTTTTCATTTTTTGGACACCCTGTATTTATTGCGTGTTGCATTTAATTGTTTGAATTTCCGAAGAATTTCGAGGTATTGCTTTTTGAGAATATTTTTTTGAGATATTCTGTACTTTTAAGCAGTGTGATTCTTATATACCTGTAAAAAATAACAAGTAAGTAGGTCGTATAAAAAATTACTGTAAAGAAGAAGAGATTTACTTAAACTATTAATTTAAAAAGAAGAAGAATTGAATCTTTTCTTTGTGCCACTCTTTGTGACACAAAGTTTGAGTAGCATTTTGTTCCTGAGGTCTTCTATCCTTATACCTACAGTTATTTGTACTGAAACTAAAAAAAACCTTTAAAAAAAATTGTAAACACAATATTCCTTACCAGTAAAATAGTTTACTCTTTAATAAAAGTTTTTTAAAATAGTTGCCTACACGCTAGGAATTTCTCCTGTATCGCGTGCTCATTTACAAACATAGAAACACACAAACAACCAGACCTACAACAACTACCTATAGAAAGTACAAATATTTGTCTCGTCCAACAATTGAACCCGCGTCACGCAGTGCTGCAGCCAATCACTAAACGACTGCGCCAATCTTGCCATAAATAACTGATAATAAAGTATTAGATGAAAATCTATCGAGATAGGATTTATCTAGATTTCTACTCATCCCAATATTGAGTCATAATAATATAACTTATATACTCACAAACAAGCAAATAAAATGCTATCTAGGTATATCGCAAAGCAATTTCGCAACATCAGAATCAAGACAAAGGAATAGCCTTGTTAATAGGAGTACATAACATAACAGAGGTTACTCATAAAGTACCAAGAACTATGATTCCGAGGAAGAATGACTAACACAAACAAAAATATCACCCAGATTGGCGTGACTAAGAATTTCCCGGGACATAATACACGGTTCATTAAGCAATGTGCTGTAATAGCTTAATCTTTATCCTTACCAGATGAGTTTACCAGGAATTTGGTACTAGACATCATTAATCCAAGGAGCAACCTGTATCACCTTCGAATTCATACCACTACTACTTTGTAGTGAGACTGGCGGTCTCGGGTCAGCTTGGTTGCCGATGTTCGCACTTCAATTAGATATTACATACTACTGTATAATTTTTCTTATACCCTCTTTGTTTTTGTGTTATGTTTTAGTTGACGTTGTGTGTGATTACGTTTAGTTGATCTTACCATGTAGTCGATGATTATGATGCACGGTAAAACTCAAATGAGTTTATGTTTGCGTCATCCCAAATATGTATTACTTTGTGTTTTTAACGAACAATTAAATAATAAAAAAAAAAAAAAAAAAAACAACAATTCGAAGACACAACTTCTCTAGAGAAACACTTTATTTAAGGTCTGAAAATGCGATTCATTTTCCATTAACTGTAAAATTATATTTTTAGTTGCGTTGAAATTAATAGATAAATAGTCAGTAGAGTAAATACTCTTAACTATTCTTATACATACAGTAGGTATACAAATACTCATTTAAAAATCATACAATTTGCACTGAGAAGTCAAAACTGGATTATTTATCAAAGATCTTTCATCTTGGTCCTTATCCTCTCCAAAGAAGGACGTAAGAACAGACGGCTCCATAATAGTTAGGTAATTACTGCGGACGTATCTAATGGAAATCACCAATCAATCAATCAATCAGACAATTATGTAATACATGCATGATTGCTTGTTGTGACGGATAATATCGATTTAGTGAATCAGTGGTTAGTGGCAATTTGCGAGTAGATAGTATTTCAACAGAAAATCAGTTAGTAGGTTACGAAAAATGCGAATGCGAAGGTTTAAAAAAAAGTACTGCAAAGATTGCATATAACAGCAACCTGGCTGAAAAGTTTAAACCAAAAATTTAAGTAAAGTAAGAAGTAAGATAAAGTAAAGTAAAGTAAAGGCCGATCACTCAGCCGAATGTCATAAGGAATGTGTATTTTTTTTTTTTTTTTTATATAAAGGCGACTATGTTTTTTCATTATATTGAGCAGTTGTTCACATTTTTTATATACTTCATGCGTCATACCACAAACCTATATGAAGCAACTGATTCCTTAGGTAAGCTAAATAACTTTAATTTATTATGAATTCAGTTATCGCTTTACCGTAACCTTTATAACTAACATTTCCGATAATAGAATCTATCGTGTAACAGGGACGGGGCCCTCAACGGGGCCAACGCCTGCCGGGGTCGTCGCGGGACGTCTTAACAGAATACCGTGGCCACGGAACGTAAAGGGTAACTGAAGGAACAGGGTGGATTTTTAGTCAGTAGAAGTCTGAGAGTCCCTTCCGCCCCGCCCAGGTCGGAAGGAGTCAATAGATGATTTTTACCACGTAAAAAAAAAGCATATTAAAAACTAAACAAATCTAATCAATCATTGAAATACAAAAACTAGTTACACTTAAATGCATAAAAACGGCACTTACACAACACTATCCCAGCCCTACCTACCCGTACACTGGCGAGACAGCCGCACCGACTGTTTGCTCACAACTACCCGCATATTCATTAAGTTAATTGTTCTGCCAGTTAATGGGAACTATTACCTACCTTAATAACACTTTCCATGCATCGCTTGTAATAGGCAAATTGGCATATTCGGAGTTGTTCTGTTTTTGTTGCAGATTTTGAATTGGCAGACGAAGGCAATGGACGTTATATAGCTAGCTATGAGTAATACATTTATCCAAAAAAAAATGATATTACATTAAAATTTACATTCCTAATTCTTACGGGCCTGAACTAGGTAATCCTGTATTTTAGGTGAGAAAAGAAGAAACAGTTTAAAAAAAAAACATGTTTTAAATAATTTTTAATGGCTATTTTCTTTTGTGTTGCTGACGTTGCGGGTCCAATACAGGACAAGTAACAAACTGACTTTTTCAATACGTATACTCATTCCGAAATCGGTGAACCAAAATATCGTTGGGAAATCTGGACTTTTAATTATGAATCTGAAATCGCAAATTGGCCTTGAGCATGTCTGGTGATCAATGCTCGTAGCTTCTCTGTATAAGAAGAGGCCATTTCCCTGCAGTGGAATAATATGAGGCCGGTATTATTTAATATTATTTTTCCAACAGGAATTATCAGTATATTACTTAAAAAAACTATAAGCTTTTACATCTAGATCATTAAGCAGATTGCTCTCGCAATATTTGCATCCCTTACACTGTCCGCATGCAGATGCTAATTACTCAACAACCGCGCTAACCGTGCCAATTATGGATTGATATCAGTATCAATAACTTTAGCAGAGTGTGGGTTGCTCTGAATGCATAATACTACTATAAATGCGAAAATAACTCAGACTGTTACGCTTTCACGACTAAACCACAGAACAGATTTGGATAAATTTCGGCAATTTTGTCTGCGTCTGCGATAACCGACATACCTACATATTTAAAGCTAGTAATATTATCAATGCGAACGGCTAAACGGATTTGGATGGAATTTAACTAAGAGATAAATTACCGTTTGGAATAGTACATAGACTACTTTACATCCCGGAAAAATGTATGGTTCCCGTGGCACAGACTTACTCTTTGTCAATTCAAAAGTGCCTGTAAATGGTCTAATTGAAATAAATGACACTTTGACTTATTAAAACCGCGGACAGAAGCCAGTTGCATGTAAATCATGTTTAATTAGCATTTAGCTTTTTTTACCGAATAGATATTGCCATCTCGGTAACACAAGAATCTTTACGCGGGATACCCAGAAATGATGCTCCATTCACAAGTATGTACCGACGCATTTCTCCTTGCAAGCTTCCTGATAAATGCCTTTGCATTTCACACTATTGTGAATCTTATTTCCTTATCTTCAGGGGTGATTTCAACTTGGTTGACTTGAAAGGCAGTTATCTGTTATTTGGTAGTATAAGCTACAGAATGTTCCGGAGATGTTCGATTGCAGCGGACTCGACGTGCCGACTGCGAGTTTAGGACACAGAGCCGTTAAAATGCTGCTGTCTGATACAGAACACAATTTAAATATTTCAAGAGAAGATACTTAAAGTTATTTTTTTTAGATAAATGGTCGGATTAAGTATTTAATTAATATTCATAATTAAGTATGGAGTTTCATGCCCATTCTTCTCCATACGAAACAACTGGATTTAATTTCAAGTGCCTTTAAATGACTCTTAAAAAGTGCCTTTCAATGGTACTAAATTAAATGAAAGATTTGACTTTACCATCACCCACATTTCGTTAGTTATGTTTTAAATCCCATGTAATGGGGCCTAATTGCCATTAACCTCTTTGACATTATTAGACTATAAATTAACTCGACACTACTAGATTACTTATTGTTCTTCTTTAAAATAAATATTTGTTAAGCATAACTAACCATTATTTTAACAATCTAGTGTAGTCAATGCCTAGGACAATAGTTATGAGTCAAGCAGGAACGGAAGTCTTCCGGCTATTGACCACCCAGTGGCGTTATTTTATTAGATTGCGTGCCGGTTGGACATACACGTCATCGGATGTCATATCCGTCAACGACACACGCGGAATTCATAAGATAATATATTGCATCGCGATCAAGTAGGTAGGTGGTAATATTCAGAATCTGACTAACGAGAGCTGACTACATGAAGAGCGCTAATTAAAATTCGACATTAATGGCGGATAAATAAGTCAGGCAATGCGCTGAAAAACAAAGATTATACTTGAAAAAGTGATTGGAAAATGAAACAGAATCAAATCAGTATATATTATTCGGCTTGAAGATGAAGTTTTCTGTTGCAATTTTTTTTTATTGCTGTCATTTCGTTTGGACAGC
Source organism: Hoplodrina ambigua (assembly GCA_949774945.1). NCBI lineage: Eukaryota > Metazoa > Arthropoda > Insecta > Lepidoptera > Noctuidae > Hoplodrina > Hoplodrina ambigua. Next base: position 1,040,918 of record OX458967.1, read on the forward strand.
ATTGATTCGTTGGCCAGACTTTATGGGATCTATACATAAAGTTGCATTCCTACTCTTCCATATATTCGTACTTCGGCGTGATTTTAGCAGCCCGTGTGTATGTCGTGGTATCGTCAGACATGCACGTCGGATGTGTCTGCGACAAGCGCGCGACACGCGGTATGTGCGCGACTTGTCGCACCGCAGCCATAAGATACAATACAAGATCCATTGTGATACCTAATTATATATTTCTTGTGTGACGACAAAAATAAATAACGGTTTTCTAAGTCTTCTAAAGTGGTTCTTTACAAAAGAAGTTTAAAAACAAAAGAAAAGTAAGTACATAACATCACGCCAGTAATTCCCGAAGGGTTAGGTAGAAGTGTACCCATTAGTACACCCATATCTCGCCAGTTATGTTGAAGTGTGTGTGTTGAAATGTTATGGAGACGATTGACAAAAGGTATTTATATGGCAGAGGTGAGTGGCAACGCCGGGAGGGGCGCCCTAGGAAGACCTACACTGACCTTATTAGTGAGGTCCTTCAGAAAGGTCAGGTGCGGAGTACTCGTAACCGGCGTGCTTGTATGACGAGATGTATGAACGTAGATGAGGCGAAAGGAGTATGTACTCGTAAGGATCGTAGCTATAGAACGCCACCTGCGTTCTATAGTTTCTGCCTACCCCCAAGGGAAAAAGGCGTGAGTTTATGTATGTATGTTATGTTGAAGTCCCATGTAATAGGGGGCGAGCATATTGCTATCAACCGGGCACATTCAGACTCTGAGGCTGCTACTGAGAAATTCTTGATGGAAAAATCCAACAATACTTTGCTCGACCTGTGACAAGACCGTAGTCGCGCAATGCGATCACTAGTGCAATGAGACAGTGGAAAAAAATATAACTAATTACTAAATGTTTAGGCTAAACCTTAGTCATCTGCCACAGTAGAGGGAGGGCATTATAAGTCTCCCCACGTCATCAAATAAGTAATCAAAGAAAAATCAGTTTTATCTCTCTATTTGTTTTCCCATTCTAAGAATAAAATAGGTAATCATAGCGTGGGATGCGGTTAATAGCTTGCCATTATCGGATGAGTCACGGGCTCTTATGGGGCACCGATAAAATATATTTGTGTTTCTATGTCAGAACGTTGCTTTTAATGTATTCATGAATTATTTGTTGATTTCTGTCTTCATTAACGAGTCTATTGAGAATTTTAGACATGATTACTACAATATTCTTTGTGAGTTCTTTTTAACCTTCTAAATTGGACCTATTCCTGATGCTTTAAGACAAATTAATGTCATCAATACTTACTTTATTTAATCGACATGAATTATTGAAAAATATATATTATGTATTTTAAAAAAGTGAGTGTTTAGTTTTTTTTTTTTTTGTTTGGAAAATTCATTTCCTTTTTTCGTTGTATGTAAAATAAATAGTTTTACTGTTATCTGAAAATAAATTTGTTAATGATGATGGATATGTGAACTTGGAGAAAAATCAAAAGTTCTTGCATCATTATTGATCCTCACTATTGTAAGACCGCTTTGGGGATACAGAAGCATCCAATATGGTTATTGCCCAGCAAGGAATAAGATAGATCTAATATCTCTGCCCATTTCTGAGATTACCCAATATCCAGTAACCTCTTCAGTGATATACGCAGCTAATATACGGTTTATGGTCTCCAAGTCAAACGCAGCTCTCAATTACAGCCTCGAAATAGCAAACAGTGGCAAATGACATCACCACAGACACAATGTTTGTTGGACTCTTGTGGGTATATGGTGGCTGTACAGTTATATGAGAAAATTGTATTGAAATCTGGCCGATAATGAGCTTCACCAGAGTGGAGTAAAAGCTTACTCTCATACAGATGGATGTTTTGAAATTCGAATGATTTGACGAAATATTTTCCAATGCTTCAGTTTTTACAAGCTAAATGCAAGTCTTGTTGTCTTTTAAAAATTTGCAAACAACTTTTCGACCATTTGTTGTATTTTGTTACTAATTAAGTCTAGTTTGCCTATCTCTGATACCCTACATACATTTACAGTTTTCTAAGCGCAACTAAAAGCCAATTCCCTTAATTAAAAACATTCATGACCTAGTCAAAATCTATGTCAAAAATTTGACACAAATGTTGGAAAAAAAATATTATTTATAGATTCAGGGTCTAGTTGTTGTATGTGAGTTTATAATTATGTTAGAAAACGCATCCACCATAATGTAGGAGTTTCTATATCGTGGTTCCTATATCCTGGTGTGGGCCACCGTTTGATATACCTACCTATAGAAAAAAAATAGGATTGAGATTAAACATGATCTTGCTGGCTCTTGGGACTGACTATGACAAGCTAATTAAACAGATAATGGCAGGCACATGGCCTTTTAAAATAAATTAGATTGTAACAAACATTATAAAAATACTCTTAATGAAACACTAATATCCAAAATCCTCCAACACTGTACGGCCACCTCATTCGATGCCGATGCGCGCAATGACGCCTAATTAACTGCCGGTCATTACCCGCTATTGATATGACGTATTACCGTATGGGAGCGACGCCGAATTCAAATGATGAAGTGTTATTTTGCACGCTCGATTGGCGTTGAATGCAACGGCCGTAACTAGTGTTTGTTTTGTATAGTAATACGGTCCGCTTGGTTGTATGGTGTTTGGTTTCAATGAGGAGGGGCTAGAAATGAAATAGATAAATGGTGAATAGGTTTAGTTCTGTCTGAACGAATCAATCCACATCAAAATTAAATGTTCTCCATGTTTTTAGATATTTAATATTGATTAATTTTATATCTGAAATTTTAAAAAGAAATAAAAAAATATTTATAACTCAAAAACTATCAAGAATTGCGGAACATACAAAAAATATCTTCGGATGCCTTTGGGCATTAAGAAGAATTTTCAAGAATTTTTGGTAACAATAAAAGTAAAAAAAAAATAGTTATTTAGATATTCTAATGAAGATATGAGATATAAAACTTTTTCAAAGATTTAAGTATATTCAATGTATTTTTCTTTAAAAAGTAGCTTTTAGTAATCAAACTAAAATAAATAATTTAACTTTAACTTAGGAATAATGTTACCGTACCTCCGTATCTACAAACCTGCTCCAAAATGTACAAAATCAATCACACAGTTACAATACAAACCAATACATCTCGCCAAACATTAGTCCAACACACAAGACATAACGCCCGAACAATTCTAATATTGAATCAGTAATCGTACCGATTGAATCGAATACCACGGTCGACTCCGATTCCCTAGTGCATTGCGGAGGAATATCCAATCGATTATCGAATTGTTTCCGGACAGAACTGTATCGAGATGTTCCGAATATTAGATGGGTTTTAGATAGAGGTTATGTAGATTGGAAATTTGGAGATTGTAGATTGAATAGTTGAGGGTGATGGGAATTAGGTGTTTGTTGAAGCTTTGATTTTGTGAAGGAAGTTTGGGTTTCCGTACCTGAAAAGGTAAAACGAAAGGTAACCTATAAGATTAATGTTTGTCCAAGTGCCATGGTTTTCCTCAAGATCAACTTTTATATATTCAACATAGATATTTAGATTTAGACGCGATGTTAGATCTTAGTAATACGCACACATCTCGCCAGTCACAGACCAATATTTTTTTTTGTATATTTTAAACTAAAAATAAAACTTTCTGACTACATACACATACACAACATACATAACTATATAATACATACATAAACTCACGCCTTTTTCCCATGGGGGTAGGTAGAAACTACAGAACGCCACCTTCCATCCTTAAATACTCCTTTTGCCTCATATACGTTTAGTAGTTTTTAATTTTTACATATTTTTTTAATGTGTTTAACGCACGTAGCATTAATTCTCTTATTGTATAATAGTGATCAGTGGATAATAGTGTTGGTTGTACAATAAGTGCTATACTTTAAGTAATTAGTGTATAACATGCCATTGTACTACTGTTTTTTATCCCTAATAAATAAATAAATAAATACGTTCATACATCTCGTCATACAAGCACGCCGGTTACGAGTACTGCGCACCTGACCTTTCTGAAGAACCTACCTCTCTTTCTAACTACATAAAGATATTATATTTTATTTAAAAATAAACGTTGCCGCACTAGTTATTTCTCTTAACATATCCTAAACTCACATAATTACGTAAAGCCAGACCCGGAACAACTCAATGTATTCTATTCTATCTCCTTTTTCGACAGTAATAAAATAAAAAATAAAAACAACACAAGTTATTCAGCTTAAGCTACAAAACTCCATATGACTGTGTATGACTGGAAACAGCCCTTTCAAATATTAAAATCTAAGCCATATCAACAGACAACTCCACAAACGAAGATATTCGCGAAATGTCTCATAAAGACATCATAAAATGTTTAATTTACGAGAGCATTTAGTTAAGTTCGGATGAAGCTCGTCCTACTGACGTTTATGTGAACATAAACCGTTTATGGTGGTCACTAGACTGTGCTATGTTATGTGTGTGTGTTCATTTGCTGGTTCTGTTTTTATTAAAACTAGCTAATGCATGCGTCGTCATCTGCGTAAATATCGGTCACCTGCAGGGTTTTATTGTTTTTGTGCGGAATCATTGTTCTTTTTCAAAAAATATTGGTAGTTAATAATAAAATTAAAGCGTCTTTTTTTTAATGCCAATATAACAGTTTTCTTATATAATAAAATAATAATTAAAAAAAAAAAAAAACAAATAATCGTGTGTGTGAAGTCACGGCATCTAAAACGAAAAAAAAAACTTTTTTTTTTAATTTCTTTCTCTTAATTTGTTCCGGATAATCTCCGAAATGGTTGGACCGATTTTGATCGGACTTTCACTAGCAGATAGCTGATGTTTTAGGCGCTTTTATTCAAGAAAGCAAAAATAAAAATAAAATCTTCTGATAAACGACATTCATGCAAATATAGTTGCTTGCAAAATAGTTGTCTTGTAATTCCACAAGAACCACAACCTCAAATAATACAATTTGCAAACCACACCCCAACTTCCCCTAAGCAACACGTTACCCTTCTAACATCGACTTTTAATTACCCCAATTTCCCTCAAAGGCAATCAAAGTTAACACGCCCATAATAATAACATCTTCATTACAGGCCTATAGCAAGCACAGCATCCCGATTGCGTACGTAATAATAATATAGTTACTCTCAATCGCAATCGCTTTCATTTTGATGATACCTGCATCAAACACATACTGTGTATCTTTGAACATAATTTTGCCCTCAATTCTTAATTTGTAATACGTTGTACATAATTATTATGATATAGTCGTTTTATGCATAGTACATCGCATTAAAATGTCATCCTATATATAAATATTGTAAAACATTTATTTTAAAAGAGTTTCTTACCCACTCTTCTCCATTATGAAACTACCTTTTGGAAAGGGCAGCTAGATTCAATATTTTTTTCTTGTAACTATATGAAATTTATAGTATCTTCTAATGGTCTAATTGGAAAAAATATTTTTTAACATTGAAAACAAAATGCATTACAGATCTATTTAAAAAACATCGTTTGCTCGTCAACGTAAATTACGTAACGAATATTGTTCAATTGTCAAAATGAACTATCGTTGTGAGTAAAAGAAAGAAACAAAGACTATTTTTTCCCGCAAAAATGACGCACATGGAAAAAGTGAATGAGTTACGTAATACGGCTGCAGGTTTACCCCTCAAAATAAGTCTCTTTAATCAATCCTCAGACGTGAATAAGGGTGATCACCATCCCCCTTAAAAACTTCAGAACTGCTATTATGTGGTGCAACGATTTGCTATTGAAAGTACTAATTTTGTGATTTTCAAAATTGCTAGGGGACGCTTTGTATACTGTGATTATGCCGCTTGTTTTCTGTGATTTTGGAAAGGAAATCTGAATAATTTTGGTTGAGGTTTCTTTGCTTGTTTTTGGAAAAGTAAAGAAAATTAATAGCGATCCATGATTGTACTATTGCAGGGCAAATGCATGAAAAGAAAGTTTAAAATATATATGTCACCGGAAAATAACAAGATCCGTAAGTTTATCAATTTACTAGGAAGTTTATAAACTTTCGTAAGATTCTAAACGGGAGATAAATTGTAATATTTTACGTCCACATTTTCGTAAATTTATCAATTTCCGACGTCATACGGTAAATTTATAAACTAACGAATATCTATTCGTAAGATTTTATATGGTTCGACCAATCACAGAAACTCTTTTAAATATACGATCTTTGAAATTCGTAAAATAACACACTGCTCTCTGATTGGTCAATGTTCATAGTGGCAATGCTTTTGGGTGTCCGCAGCTTGTAGGTCACTCATTATGGGTACTGCTAGATAATCTTAACAAAATAAAGCTATTTTTCACAGTTGCAACACAGTTCAACATTCAAAACTAATAAAAACGCACGAGCAAACCGGTTTGTTTATGTTCCGTGGCCAGCAATGGCGGCCGCGAGGAAGGAGAAGTGACACGTGACAGCCAACCAATCAGATCGCGCGTAGCGTTTGGTTACTGCTTACTTATTATTTTACGAGTGAGTTCAGTAAGTTTATCAATTTACGAAAATGTGGACGTAAAATATTACAATTTATCTCCCGTTTAGAATCTTACGAAAGTTTATAAACTTCCTAGTAAATTGATAAACTTACGGATCTTGTTATTTTCCGGTGACATATACATACTTCTAACTAAAATTATAAATGCAAATGTAACTATGTCTGTCTGTCACGATTTCATGACTAAACCACTGAACCGATTTCGCTGAAATTTGATACGGGGTAAGTTTGATCCCCAAGAAAGGACATAGGCTACTTTTAAGCTTGATTCACACATATCCGTGAAGTCACAGTTCCAGCACCGTACCGTATCAGTGATAAACTATTCTTTCATTTATATTCTCTATGAGCGCATTTACACCTATCAGTGTCAGTGACGACACAGTGCTCTCAGTGGAATTCTTTCAAACATTCATAGGGAATGTTTGAAAGAATAATTATCACTGATAACGGACGGTGACGGAACTGTGCCGGACATGTGTGAATCAAGATAACTGACATTTACACGGGCAAAGTCGCGGGCAATACCAAGTTCTGGATAAACTTCCAACTAATTTGCACTCCTTAATACAAGGAGTTATGTTACCCCACTAGGGAAATATGGTGAAGATACTAACACACTTGTAAAGTTTGTGCCTATAGTTTGGAACTAGGTTGATAGTACAGTAGCGGCCATAAGTGCAGTAGCATGCTAAGGTTTGAATTGCTGCGAACACGGGGTACAGGACGTACCTACATCTGAGTGTATGAGTGATGTATTCAAAGTTAACGTCAAAATCAAATCATTTATTTAATTAGGCCACCTCAAAATTCGCACACGACGTCGAAAGATCGTAAGTTTAACCAGAGTGTCAATCGATTTGCTTTGTAGATTGCTACTCCACTTATGACCGCTACTGTACATCGGCCATTAGATGAGTAGTGTTGGTTATGACTGTACCTACTACTTGAACTGTTTATGATCGTCGTAAACGAAGAGTAAGAGCATGATAATAATTCATACTAAATACATAGCACGTGAAGTCTTAATTCAGCAGCCTGCAAGATAATTTTACGACAGACCGGCTTTATGACGTCATAGAGTCATCAACTTAATATTGTAATCCGGGCTAGTAGCAATGTGTCTTTTTCAACTTATATGTTATGTCTAAGTTTATCTTAGACATCTCTGACATCGGTGAAGGAAAATATCTCAGGGACTTTTTATGAATATAAATCTAGAATCGCACCTTGAGCAAGCGTGGTGGTCAATGCTCGTGCCTTCTCTGTATGAGAAGAGGCCTTTGCCCTGCATTGAGACAATAATAGGGCAATCGGATAAATTATTCATAACATTTTCTTTAAAACAAAACGTAATTAACGTCAGTTGTCAGCGTTTCTGGATTTATTTAAACTTAAAAAGAATTAAAACTTGAAGTAGACTTCTTTAATAATTCATTCTTTCAAAGACGAAGAAGGTAAATAACCTCGAGGCTAGCTTCCCCCAGAATCAATTAAAAAATAAACAGCCAGCCCTGAATCCAATCAAAACGAACAAATAAATAAATAAAAAAACACTTACACAAAAAAGCGAATCAGAATGTTTAGCTACAGGAAATCTTGGTGCTCAACTTAAATCACATTAAGTCGACAAGGCTTTTTAACCTTCCCTCGTCGCGGGGGTAAATAACACCGCGACGGACGACGGAGCCGTGGTCGCCAATAAAACACTAATTTTTCCCTGTTAGGTTAGCTATGCAGTGAAAGCGTTGATGAAGATAATAAATAATGGCTTTCCTAGTCGTTGTAACATAAAAATGGTATAGACATTTTTTTTTTATTTGTTTTTTTTTTCTTAGTTTATTATCTTGGACATCACTGACAACAGTAAAGGAAAACATCGTGAGGAAACCTTATAATTTGTATGTATAAATTTGTATGTCTGAAATCTCACATCAGCTTTGAGCAAGCGTGGGATAAAATAGGCTGGTATTTATTTTACACGAACGTGCAGTATAATTAATTTTTTTTCGCTATGATAGTTTTATTTTATATTCACAGCAAGCCAGACTCCGCTTCTTTCGCAGCGATGGGTAGCTCTTAGAGTTACATTCTAGGTATTCATCGCTTATCTTACACTGGACACAATCCTGTCTCCTGGTAGATTGGACGAAACAGGAAATTAACTTTCGCCCTCTCGCGTGACAAGTTTATTAAGAACAATTTCTCTGTTTATTCTTTTTACTTTTTTTGTTTCATTAAACACGGAGACGCCGGTTTGGGTGGTACCTACTTGCATTTTTTAATTAACTAATTTTCCTTTAAATTGTTAACGGGTATATTTGATCCAGGTGGAAGTAAACGGGTTAGGTTGTAAAGTTACCGTGATATCTTTATGTTGATCGTTATTTTTGGTTGTTGTAAATGCTAAATTAGAAATCTGTAGGGCAAATTGAACCATATTCAATTTGGTTAAGGTTTTTTATTACCAAAAAATCATTTTGGCTATACTGATATAATACTGATTAAATCATTACAAAAATTGACAAACATGAAGATGTAGGTAATTACTAACTAACTAATTTTAAATACAAGTAGTTAAGTAGAAAACTGACTTAATAAAGAAAAATACCCGCCATGTACTAGCCAGAATCACACACGAGGTGTTCCGTACCACCTCATACAATATGACATACGAAAAAATCAGCGAAGTCTTGGTAATTGGGTTTCGTTTGGCATCCTTTGGGTACAGACCCCTTAAAAGATATCCCACTACAAAGCCCCAAAGGTTTTTAGTTACCTATTAATATCACTTATGCACCTAAGAATACAGAGCATGAAGGTAATATCAACTACTCAAAATTTAAAACGCCTGGGCTGCAGTTTCCCCGTAGAACTAAGAAGGAGACGTAAAACTGATTTACGACGCGGAAGCGAGACCGATTCTCACAATTCCACAGAGAGCCGTCAAAGATTACAATATGATTGAAGATGCGATGCTAATATGAAAATTGTGATGACTTGCAGACACAGTTGCAACTTACTTGTGTTTCTCGGTTTGGCCGCTAGGTAATCAAAACAAGTCCCGATTCAAATTCACTATTAATTTCACTATAATGAAATTAACTAGAGTGCAGTTTGCGACTTTGACTAAAGACAGCGGGAATCAGTAAAATGGAAAAATTAGCTGAAAGACACGAACATACCATATCTTCATCAAGTATATCATTACCAAGTGCGAGTCAGATTTGTACACGAACGATTTCGCATGACCGTCTAATGTTCAACTCTAAATAATTATTAACATTATAAAAAATAAATAGAAAAGAATCGGAACTTGATCGAATCTTGAAGAATCAAGTTCCGATTTTTTTCCTATTTTAAAAGTTTTATCTAATAATGTTTAACTAATATATATTTCTTTTTTATTATTGGTTATTATAGCGGCCGTAGTAAATACATACCTACTCTGTAAAAATTTCAAATGTTACCTAACCTATTATGGCTTATGATACAGCCCTGTGACATATGTACTGACGAAACCTCGGTGCCTTAGTTAGGCCCCGATAAACCTCAAATAAATATTTTTTATCTCGAATAAATTCGACACAATATTTTTTTTAAGTAATTTTTTTAATTGGTTACTTTTCTTTATTTCTTTGGTAAATACAAACATTTCTACCTACTTAAACATCTACAATCAATAAACTTCTTCCTACAAATTGCAAGTCCTACTAGGAATGGAAAGCTTAGAACTGACGATATTCAGAAGTGGGTTCAAATTGCGCATGCACAGAAACATTGTTGCATTGTAGTTGTGAATATTCACTTTATGACTTCAACTATGGGTATTTGTATACATACATACGACTGATTGAGTGACTTTGTAACTTAGGCTTAAGCCCTGTCTATGTTGTTACCTTAAAAGGTTTAGAATTAGTTGGGCCTTGCTTATCAAAGTTTGAGGAAATTTTAGGTCATGAAACGAATATCAATGAAAATTATCAGTAAAAAATACTGCTTTTTTTATACGGGGGTTAAAATGATATATCACATAGTCGTTTATCACGTACTCTGTCCAGTAATGTATTAAGTCACCACCTTTTGATCGTATAGTCAAGAAAGCAAAAATGTGCCCTCGGTGCCAAGCTACGAGTTCGACATTATAATTGGTATTAGGGTATTGGTATTAGGTCTTGTCACCTTATTATGTTAATATAGATGAAATATCAAGAAAGAATCGCAACTTAATTAAAGTTCTATGACTCAACGAACATAATTAACGAAGAAAAAAAAATTGTTTTATGAGCTTTATTTTTACGTATGAAATCGTAATCGTACGTATTTAGTCAAATCAAATCATTTTATTTGTCACAACAGTCTGTCGTGTAGTCGTGAGCGTGGCGTGATTGGCATATTTTGTTTTGTTATCTGTATATGACTGTGGCGGTCAAAAGGTTAATTGATAGAAGTATTAGATGCCTCATATCCGCACAATAGAAGGTCATTTTCCCTACACAGATCAAATGCAAGACAAGCAAATTGTGCACAAAAGTTCTTGGCCCAGTAACCAGTTTCCAGATTTTTCCGGTGCCCCACTGAGCGAGACAAAGTGCTGCCATCTGTCCTTATTACGGAAACTCACCGATATTAATTCTGGTATTACACCGACTTTGTTTTATTGTGAACATGCGTCAAAAAGTAGACGTAATTTGTTATTTTTGCAAATAAGTAAGAAATACCAAACGAAGTACGGTTTTTTATTAAAAGGTCAAGCCATGGCCGAATCTCTTTTGTTTTATTTTTTTGTTTCGTGTTCTTTTGTTTTTATTTTCTTTTTATTTCTCTTGTGTATTAAACTTTTATTATTTTCCATTTAGTGTCATAATCTTTATCGACTTGTAGGCTCAATAAAATTGTAAAACGGGTATAGAATATTATTATAAAGTCCAGGTTTCCTCACGATGTTTTCGTTTACCGATTTCAGTAATATCCAAGAAAATCTTAGAAAGTTCATAATTATGAAATAGAAAGTCAAGATGGATGGATTGTGTGAAGAATGATATGAATGAAAGGGAAGTCAGTGATTGCATGACGGCTGACAGGATAGAGTGGAAGAGGAAAACATGTTGCTGACCTCAAGTAACATGGAACAAGGGCAGGAAGATGATGAGAAAGTCACATTGATACTTGCCCGTGCCCGGTTACGAACCATCAGGCTCATGCATGAGAGACGGGCAACTTAACTACTGGGCTTGCCGAACCTTTACGACGTAAAGTCAAAGTCAAATCATTTATTTTAATTAGGCCATTATAAGGAACTTTTGGACGTAATAATATTGATTAAAATAATTAATATGATAATCTGTCGAGTTGTGCCATCAGCGCAGTTGGTGAAGTTTCAAATGTATTCGGCATTAGCATGCTTCGCTTGAAACTTGAAGTGGCTACAACACTATCGATCGATTGAGATGTTGTGGCAAAGAGGGGTAATGTTATGGTAGGGATTTTGCTAAGTCAGCTAGTAAAGTATAGGTTTATGATTTGCTAGTAGCTATAATTGGATGTTTTCTTCTTCTTTAAAAATTGATAGTCTAAGTGATTCCCTTTTTATTTATTTTTTGTGAGATGAGAAAATCAGCATTAGGTACTATACAACGTGGTAATGCTACCAGCCTTTTCGGCACTCGTCTTACTGACAGCGATGCGAATGAGTTCTTTGCTCTAGCTTTTCCTTTTGTCTTTTATATTAATTGTGAATGCCTTTTAATTTTATTATTTTTAATTAATATATATTATTTTGTAAATCGTACAATCATTTACGGAAAGCTAAACAAAAATTTTAAAAAAAACCCCCATTAGAATTTTAAAATAAACTCTATATGACGTCATATCTATCTTCAATAGATTCTATTTTTAAATTGTGTGAAACCTTTACAACTTCCAACTGGTCGAATCAAGACCCTTATGACGTCATCATTAATATTGTACAGGCAATTAAATTAAATATTTAATCAGTATAAGCATAAACTTGCAGTACACAGACCGTCGGCTATTCGTCGACAATATCATTGTTTACTTATCCTTCAGAATGCAACGAACACGATGACTGTGGACTTGGGAAAAAAACATAATATTAAAATGCGAAAGTAACTATATCAGTAATTTGTCTGTCCGTTATACTTTCACGACTAAACTATTGAACCGATTTTGAAGAAATTTGGTACGAGGTTAGTTTGAAGCCTAAGAATGGAGGCTACTTTTTAAACCTCAAGGAAAGACATACGCTATTTTTTATTCAGTATTAGTCTGTGTCCGCCATAACCGACATTTATGCGTACGAAGTCGCGGGAAAAAGCTTTTCTATACTATCAATACTAATATTATAAAGATGAAAGATTTGATTGTTGTTTGTTTGTATTGAATAGGCTCCGAAATTGCTGAACCGATTTGAAAAATTCTTTCACTGTTGGGAAGCTACGCTATCCCCGGGTGACATAGACTATTTTATATTTAGTATCAGCATAGCACCCGTGCGAATCCGGGGCGGTTCGCTAGTTCTATATAAGTCTGATGCATTCTACAGATTTTACCAAAATCTATCAACCTAAATTGGAGCATCATTTTGAAGCCTTTATAAAAATACACTAATAATTTCCTATAATTTCTTCACTTACTTTTAAACATCAGGTGGTAGCATCAGTAATCAAACCCTTAGCTCGCTACAGCTGGGGTAAATTGGTAAATTACCCGCAGTCCCCCGCTGTTTACCTTGCGATCCCCTTGCCCTTTTTGAAGCTACCTTGCATTTTAGTTCAAACAGTATTGATTGACGGCATTAAACTTTGATGAGTGTATATTGTTATGAATCGATTTTTTGAGCGGCAGTGAGGGGTTTGAGTGCCGGTGTGTTTTGTAAGCTAGTTTTACTGTTAATTTAATGTAAGTTTTGCCGAATTTAAATTATCGTTCGTTTGTATTTGTTTACTTAATTTACTTTAACTTATTATTTTTACTCGTTGGTCTCGTGGTTGCAAAGCGCGACTCCTGAGCCTCATGCTCTCTGCGTCTTGGGTTCGATTCCCAGGTCGGGAAAAGTGTTATTGGATTTTTCCATTAGAAATTTCTCAATAGCAGCCTTGGAGTTTGGATTTGTGCCTGGTTGATGGCAATAGGCTCGCCCCCTATTACATGGGACTAAAAAAAAAACATAACTGGCGAAATGTGGGTGTACTAATGGGTACACCTCTGCCTAACCCTTCGGGGATTACAGGCGTGATGTTATGTATGTTATTAATTTTATGTTTTTGATATGAATTAAGTTACTATAATTCAATTTTGACCGATGTTATTATTTCAAGTATTGTTGTTCTTTTATGTATTTTCAACCGACTTCAAAAAGGAGGAGGTTCTCAATTCGACGCGCATGTTTTTTTTTTTTGTATATTTGTTCTACGATTACTCCGCCAATTATGAATCGATTTGGATGATTCTTTTATAGGTCCCATAGGAATATTGTTATGATCTGAGGATGAACTTTGGAGATATGGAACGGAACTCCTTATAAAATCACAGCAGAACCGCCGTAACAAGAAAAATTGCTTTGTTTATACGTGTAGTCGATGACTGACTGAAGGAAGTGGGGAGGGGGTACGTCAACCCCCCCTACCACTTTCCAAAATTAAATATATCGTGTGAGGTATTGTTTGAAAGGGCTTTATGTAAGGATTTCAACAATTAACACACGAGCACTAAAAAGTGAAAAAAACAGCTTTTTTACAAAAAATGATAACCGCCTTCAAAAACTACAAAATAAAAAATAACTTTAGCTTGGAAATCGGTGGCAATACCTATATAACAAGAAACAAAAACGAAGCCACCAACTTCCAAGCTAAAGTTATTTTTTATTTTGTAGTTTTTGAAGGCGCTTATCTTTTTTATACCAAGGTTTGATCATGGAAAAATACAAAAATTGTCTCAAAACTTTGGGATAATATGTTTATTTGAAGATAAGTAAATTAGGAAGGTGACATTGATAAGAAAAAAGTGAATTGCGATCGCCTGCTTAAAATTGCCAAATTTCGCAGGACTCAATATCTTTTTTTATTTCCTGTGCATAAAAACTTGGTAATTTCTGGCATGTCTATGATTCTTTCCAAGCAGACAGGTCCAACTTTCCTATTTTGCAAGAACTGCATTTAACCAAGGGGTTTCTGTAAAAAAAAAAAAACAAAATAATGAAAATGATAATTCACTGAGTATCAGTGAAGTCACAGCTCCGGCACCGTCCCGTATCAGCGATTCATATTTTTTTTATACATTCTCTATAACTTCTCTCTTCTCTATACCATCTCTATACATTCTCTGTACCTTTTATAAAAAATCAAATAAATAAATAATTGAATAATACCCGGAATCTCGTAGATTCGGCTAAGTAATAATTTTGGTTAAGGTTAATAAGCCATTTAGTCACTCACTTAGACGAGATAGTCTGAAAGGCACTTGGCTGTATCTCCGTCACATAGTCACCGACCATACACAGCACTCCGGCTATTGTCATCTTGCGAATTGCTTTCAGTTGTCCTGAAACGAAGACAAATTAAATTAACACAAAAAACTCTGGAGTTGCGGGACGTCTTAACAGGATACCGTGACCCTGGAACGCAAAGGGCAACAGAACGAACGGGGTGGTTTTTTAGTCAGTAAAAGTCTGACAGTCCCTTCCGCCCCACCCAGGGCGGAAGGAGTCATTTGATGATTGTTACCAACAAAAAAAAAACACAAAAATCTAAACAAAAACTCTAAAACAAATGTCGTCAGTAACGTTACTTTACATAACATCATGCCAGTAATCCCTGAAGGGTTAAGTTAAGTTCCCTGCTACTAAGCAATTCTTGATGGAAAACCCAATAACACTTTGCCCGACCTCGGAATCGAACCCAAGACCTCATGCTCAGTAGTCTCACTTTGCGACCACTAGACCAAAAAAAGTAAAACCTACATTTCTACACTAATATAATATTATAAAGAGGAAAAAAATGTATTTTTATTTGTTTGTTTGTAATGGATACACTCCAAAACCACTGGACCGATTTTAAAAATTCTTTCACCATTATAAAGATACATTATCTGCGAGTAACATAGGCTATATTTTATTTTATTATTGCGCGGACGTAGTCGCGGGCAAAGGCTAGTAAAAATATATTGATAATTATAAGAAATAATAAGTTAGATTTTGAACACTCACTCAAATAATTATGAAAAATCAGATTATAAGACTTACCCTCAGTAAAGGCATGTGGTCTACAAGAGCTTTCAAACCAGTGTCTATTAGAGGCCATGGAACGTTTTAATTGTTCTCTGACTATGTAGTACATTGTTTCTGGAACTAGTCCACCTTCCACGTAATTCTCTGCCCATAGCGCTACCATCAAGTCTATGTCTTCTACACATTTGTACATACGCGTCAAGCGGTATAAGCGCTGGAAGTAAAAAGATATTATAAAGAATGACGAGGGATTCCAGCAACAGCCGAGAGTACAAGCGTAATCTTCTTCTTCTTATTTATCGTGTGGGCAGTAAGGTCATACGACCATACACCTTAGTGTCAGAAACAATAACACTAGCGACAGGTGACAAGCTTAATAATACAAAGCTATAATTGTTCCTCTGCAGGGCAAAAGCCTCTTGTGACACAGAGGAGGCGCGAGCATTCAACACCATGAATGCTGGAGCCTCCTCGTGCTTGGTGACGCTTGCTTATGGTTGATTGGCGATGTCAGAATTATATCAATTATAAGTTCAGATTTCCTTCGATGTTTTCCTTCACCGGTGTCAGTGATGTCCAAGATATACTTAGAAAGTACAGCAAGCGGTCGTAAGTGCAGTAGCATGCTAAGGTTTGGATTACTGTGAACACACAGTACAGGTCATACCTACATCTGTGTGTATAAGTGATTATGTATTAACACAGTACTTACGAACACCTCAGAATAAGCAAACGGTGTCGAAAGATCGTAAGTTAAAAAAAAACAATCAATTGCTATGTGAGATTGTTACTCCACATAAGACCGCTATTGTACATTAAATAGAAAAATGATACAGAGGAAAACTTGAAGTACGAATGTTCAGATAACTTACCTATGGACACGCGTTTAAACATCAAATGAATGGCTGAGCAGAAATATTAATATTTATTTAAATAGCGTACCTCTGGACTAAAACAATCTTTTAAGTCTGAAAAGGTCTTGTAACACTTTTTCGTGAAAAATTCTTTGTACTTTATGTAAGGTGGGAAACCAAAGTATCTCCCTTTTTGTATATCGGTCGCTGCCACATCTGCAGACAAAAGTATGCCACCGAAAACACTATTAGCCATCTGGAACAGAAAATGTTAAATAGTAAGTACAGTATTTATTTTTATACCTATATAGTCCACACTTTTAATACTTAATTACAATGTACCAATGATAAATAAACTAAATGTAGGTATTATTGTTTTCTTAAAAGTTGGTTCGTAAAAACTACAGCATTATAACATAAAATGTTTTTTAGATTCTGTATTTTTCGTCTACTCCTTTAATAAGTCACAATTTGAGCATACGTGAGAAATTATGAAGATATTTTAATTTGATTTCTTATTTTGCCATCTCGTCTTAAAATCTTTAAACACGTATTTAAACATTTAAAATTTTGCCTAGTTTTGGCTTTAGAGTGAATTTGAGAAATGCTAAAAGGGATCTATGACATGAATAGTTACTTACCTACTACTTCTTGTAAAACATATATTTTTGTAAAATCAGGTGAGTACGGAGTTTCTTACCCGTCTTCTCCATTTGAAACTACCTTTTGAAATGGGCAACTAGATTCAATATAAATGTTCGTTTTCTCTTGTAAATGACCTTCAATCATGCCTTTCAATGGTATAATTAGAATAAAAGGTTTGACTTTTACATAATTCATAGAAATTATGGGTTCAGTTCTGCTGCGGTGCTGGAGCAGTGTGGGTGTTAGACTGCACACGGACGCTTGCATTTTTTCATTCAGTTAACACGTTGAGAGCGTCCTTGCGATCCTCACCAAAAGAGCCCTTATACATTTACCGACTGTTACTTACCTATAGTAATATTATTGTACTTGTACGAGTACTTACATCATGATCAATAGCATAGTCAAATGCGCCTCCCGGTTGTCTGAAGCTACCTTGAAGAATTTGCAAGAAGTTGTCACCGACCGCTAAAAGCCCAGTTCTTGTAGTAGCGTTAACCATAGGAAAAGTTTTAAGAAAACATCCGTCTTTGTCGTACAGCCTGAAAATCAGTTAATAATAAAATAAGTAATTTGCAAAGAAATTCACGACAGTTTCAATGAATAGTTACTAATGTTATTAAAAGGTATAGATTTTTATTTATTTTGTTTTTAAAAGGTTGATGTAAAACTACTGGTCTGATTTCAAAAATTCTTTTAGAAATTGAAAGCTGTTTTTTTAGGATGGGAAATCATCAAATGAGTTCTTCCGCTCTGGGCGGAGCGGAAGGTAGTGTCAGACTCTTACTAATGAAAACCCATCCATATTCCTCCTAATGCCTTTTGGGTTCCAAGGCGGGGTAACTCTTTTGATCAAAATGCAATGTCATAAGACATTTGCTGCCATGATATACTTGACATCCACGAGAAGTGGGCTAGAAATAAAACCATACAAACATCATTGTAGTCTCCTGTATTGTGTGGAACCATCTCTGCAAATAAACGTAATCATCTGACATTTGTGGTGGAATGTTTTCATCGTGCATGTCCCTGAATCCTTCGTCGCAAGATATGATTCCATCCCTGATCATATTGGCTCTGCCTGAGAAAATTAGATTTATATTGAAAACACTATAGCATCACATGAGTAATATAAGTACATACTACTACTTAGGTAGTTATACCATGCTTAATAATCCTACAATATGCTACGCTTACCTAATAAAATCGGCAGGCACTCATAAAATAGTATCTGCACTGATATAGCAATGTTAATATCGCGGGCAGTGTAGAAAAGACGTTCATCATCCCAGGAGGGGTTCAGCTTGTGCAGCTCCTCAGCGATCTTATTGTGTTGTCTATAGAAAAGAATGTTGATGATATTTGGACCGATAATGGTGTTTTCTTCTGCAAAAGATAAATACATAATATTGTAGATAGATAGGTACATTTTCTGAGTGCGTCAGGATTGTCCAACCAAGACGATCACTTGTAGAAGTACGTTCGTTCAATTATCCTTTGACAGAAGATCGCTTGCTCGAAGGAACGGTTTACCAAAGAACGATTCAAACGATTATTCGGGCAAACGATCTTCGGGCGATCGTGACGCACTCATATTTTCTAGGAAAATTAAAAACCGATATTGTTTTAATGTGTTTTACCATTTTATTTTGCACTTACGATATTTGTGGCATCGCGTTTCTTTAGGAGGTTGGTTCAAAATGCAGAGGTTTGGATTGGGATGTGAAGGTGGAAATATCATGCCATTCACTTTTTCTGTTTTTAACAACCCATTTTTAAATGTCCTTTGTAGGTCAATAAAACCTGGCTCTAAGTTGTAAATGTGGGATAAATCGAACATAGGAGTCTGGAACACTATCTGAAAAAGAAAAGAAAACCGGTGGATTTATTGAAATATCCTAAAGCTCCGAGGTCTGCCTCACAGCACTGCTTACCCTGACAAACTCGGTGCCATTATCGAGACACCCAAATGTCTGGAAGCTCTGTGGTCTGGTAAGGTTCATGCAGCTGATACCAGAAAATCTGTGCACAGGATCGTCACATGGGACCTTAATCGGTGTACATCTGTAGTCATCTTTACCTTCTGGCTTGCAGCAGGTGGGTATATTCAATGCATAATTAACTAAAATAACATAAAGAACAAAAATACGTGTGAAGTATTTGCATAAGTTGAAAACTAAATACGAATTGGTACTCATGGTACTTACAAACATCATGAATGGAGTTAATATCGCCAGCACTGAAGAACAGATAGTATGAAAGCAGTTGGGTAACACACAAGTCTGATACTTTACCAGCACCTAAAAGTTCAGTTCGTAATCTTCTAGGTAACTCTAAGTCGCTGCCATCTGCAGCTTTCCTGGGTTCATAATCTGAGAAGTAAAAGGTTACTTTTATCTACGAGTATTTACAACAAAAGCCTGCATCGTAACCGTGAAAGTTTGTGATGAATTAATGAATGTTTGTTACTCTTCAACGCTTTAATGGTTGAAGGAAATTTGCCGAAACTTACCACATATGATGTGCTTTTGATGTGTTCTTGCTTACCACAAATTATAATATTATCATTTTTTTACGTTCCCATTAGCTAACAGATAATTTCGAACTTTGATTTAATTTTGAAGTCCATCAGACAATATCGCGGTCAGAAGCTGGTAATATTATAATAAAATATAATTAAAAATACATTCGATTATCGCAACAAAAAACCGGAAGTACTTACTTGAACTAAAATCAATTGGAAGCAACCTAACAGTTGGAGTGCGTTGAGGACCTCTGCTGGGATACTTGAGATTGTAGCATGATCCGTCCACACGTTGCCACTCTTCTGGGTCACAGGGTTTCACTTCAACGGTACAAATTCTAGCAAAATAAAAAAAAAATACAAATAATTTGAAGTCATATTCCTACGTAGTATTTGGTTAAGATCTAAATACTCGTATAATAAATTAAACTAAAAACATGGTCTTAAAGAAATATTTTTTTTTGTTTTAGTAGGGTTAGCGCCATAGCAAAAATATAATCCAAAGATAAAACTATAGACTCACTTTGTATTATTTCTCTGCTCATAAATCTTCAGCTGTGTCTTATTCACAGGTTTACCAGAAACGCAATCGTAAAGGACGGCGTTCAAGCCACCGACACACAGACTGACATAAGTCAGTAGGATTAACTGTTTAACCATCTTCCTCGCTTGATGCAGACTAAGT
Source organism: Hoplodrina ambigua (assembly GCA_949774945.1). NCBI lineage: Eukaryota > Metazoa > Arthropoda > Insecta > Lepidoptera > Noctuidae > Hoplodrina > Hoplodrina ambigua. The sequence continues at coordinate 1,061,454 of OX458967.1, forward strand.
TAGAATAAACGTCTTAAAATGCCACTAGAGAAGTTAACATACCTTTTGTTTTATTCACCAGAATGTTGTTAAAATAATTAGGTACACTATCAAGTATGTCTAGTTTTGTAGATAACATTACATTTTATTATTACAAGTTGAATAATTACGAGTTTTTTTTATTTAATTCTAGTATTAGATTATTTTATTCTGTGTATGTGTAATCTTGGACTGCCTTGTTGTCGTGGTCGCAAGCGTGAATGTTGAGCACGAAGTTCTGAGTTCGATTTCCAGGACGGACAAAGTGTTATTGGGTTTTTCCATCAGGAATTACTCTGTAGTAGCCTTTTTTTTTTACCGATGGGAAATCTTTGAATGACTTCCCCCGCCCTGGGCGGGGCGGGAGGGAGTGTCAGACTTTTACTGACTAAAACCCATCCATGTTCCTTCTTGTGCCCTTTGCGTTCCGGGGGCGCGGTATCTCTTTCGAACAACCCGCAGGCCCGTTCGAACAACCCGCAGCCCCGACTGTAGTAGCCTTGGAGTCTGGATTTGTTCCCGATTAATGTCATAATTAAAATTAATAGGCTCGCCCCCTAATACTTGGGACAAACATATTTGCCGAAATGTGGGTGCACTACACCTCTGCCTAACCCTTCGGGGATGACAGGCGTGATGTTGCTTATGATTTATTTCTATATACCTATATTGGCTGGTATACTACTTCACTATTACTAATTTTCATAATAATTACAGAATAGACGCAGCATAATACAATTATATACCTTTTTAAATTATTATGTATTCGGTTGGTACTTGTTAACTGTTGCAGTACAAAAAATAGCCAAACATGCTTTTACTTTAAAATAATTGATAAGCACAAATAAAAACACTTGCATTTGATAAGGGGTAGCTGATTAACAATATACAAGACAAAGTTCTTTTATTTTATAAAACCAGTCTAGTACCTCCTTATCATATTGTTTTTATATTAAAACCTTACTAAGTATCTAAATGCAATGTACAAAATTAAAAACAAAGTGATGATTGAGATACCACTAACAAGTTAGGGATATAAAAAGAAAACAAAAACCTTGACAAAACACTTTTTAACTGTACATAATTATGTAGAGCGTTGAAAACTTACATATTAGATCAAAAGGCTAACTAATTTTTTAAATTAAATACGTTAATATTATATCTAGTCATAATTTCATCTTAGCGTCATCATGATCATTATCATATCAGCCGAATGACGTCTACAACAGGACATAGAACTCCCTTAAAGATAGCCACAATGACCGGCGGTCCTGCGCTACCCGCATCGAGTGTCAATGAAAGTCAAAATCTTGTCAAAAATAAGATGCATTTTTGACATGTTGAGATGCGAACATTCCTAAAAGCTGCTTCTACAATAATTTCCCCTTTCAAATAAATAAATCACACAGCCGAATTCCAAATAAAAAGTCTGTATGTCCAAAATTATAACGTGTGTATAAAGACACAAGACGAAGACAAAGCCGCAATAATTATTCTGCTCTGAACTATACCTAGGAATCTTCTGGATATACAGAAAGTTGAAGCACAAAGTATTTTTTTAAGTTCTTCTATTTAACGAAAAGCAGTTTAAAACGACAAAACTTTAAATAGTTACTCCAAGAACTGCGCGTTAACATTATAAACAGTGATTACAATAGAATAAAAATCGTATATACAAGCCTTAAATTTTACAGTCCATACCTTTTTTAATTTTATTTATTTATGCAATTACGTTCTGAAACTTGATTAAAGTGTATACATCTTATCGTGGTACAACTAAACTTCTTTCTTGGAATGATTACTCTTTCCATGGAGCAAGGTTCAACTTCCCGATTTCAGATGAACTGCATTTAGTCAATGGATTCCTGTAAAGATAATGCGAATAAGAATTTAAAATCAGTATTACACACAGGTTTTTTGGAAAGCTTATTTAAAGATATTGGTGACAAAACTATTGAACCAGTTGACTTCGATCAAGTCAAAGTCAAAGTAATTACTCCAATTAAACCATTTACAGGCAATTTTGAATTGTCAATAAAACGGTCTGCTAGTCAGAAAGTTGAAGCTAGTTGCTTGTTCCAAAACGGAGGTAGGCTTTCATGGAGAAAAACGAGCAAGAAACTCCACGGACATTCTTTTTAATTAGATTTTTATGAAATCCTGTTTACAATATTGTCATCGTTACTTCTATATGTGAAAACTATGAAGGTAAAACAATAACAAATAATAGGTAATATCGGATCGATGATGATCCGTCACGTCAGAACATTGGAAGGTGAGATGCTCATAACGTAATTAAGAAAAAAGGCAAGGAAAAAAAACAAGGAGTATTTAAGTACACTGGTAAGCTAAAAGGCAAAGATGCAAAGAAAATCAGAAATATATATATTTATATCTTTTGATATAGAAAATTTTATTTGTATCGTTTCTGTAACTTACTTGGATGATATAGTGTAAAAGGCATGCGGCTGTATCTCTGTCACAAAGTCTCCGATTATACACAACGTGCCCGCTATTGTGACTCTTTGTATTGCGTTTAGTTGATCTGGAGAGAATTTAAGAAACGAAATGTTAAGAATGAAAGCATGATTTACATTGTTGATACAACTATACTCTTTATTTGTGCATCAAGTCATGTTTAAGTTGCGATCTACGAATCGAACTCAGGACAAAAAAAATATGCTCTGTGTTTTGTAGTTCAGGTTTAGCATTAATTTGATTTAAATTTTTACAAACATCGTTTTCATTATCAACATTGTTTATAAAACGACTCACCCTCAGTAAATGCATGCGGTCTGTTGGGCCTTTCATACCAGTGTCTGTTAGAGGCAATGGTACGTTTTAATTGTTTTATCATCAAGCAGGACATGGTTTCAGGAATTCTTCCACCTTCCACGTGATTCTCTGCCCATAGCGCTCCCATCAAGTCAATGTCTTCTACACTTTTGTAGTTCTGCTTCAAGCGGTATAAACGCTGGAACCAAATATTATTTTCAAGACTTTAAAATCACGAATAACCGACAGTATTTTATATAAATTTCTTTAAGTTTTAAGCATGAGTATGTAGTTACATAAAAGTACATATAACAAGAATAGTGTAACTCTTGCTGTCTGGTGAGACAGTTAGAGTTACACTATTACTACACGTGAGACATGACACTTAAGTGTTGTGATGATTCTTGTTCTTAATAATTATGTTGGACAAATTCCGATGATATTTCGACTAAGAAAACAAAATAGATTGAATGATCTATGGCAAAAAAACGTTACCTCCGGAGTAAAACTATCTTTTAAGTCAGAAAAGGTCTTGTACGATCTTTTTGTGCAAAATTCTTTATACTTAATGTAAGGTTGGAAACCAAATAATCTCCCTTTTTGCATGTCGTCCGCTGCTAAATCTGCAGACAAAAGTACGTCACCCACTGGTCTTTCAGACATCTGAAACATTGTTAAAAAAAAGGAAAAATTATCAAAACATGCGTAACACTCTATATCAAAATCTTCAAAGTGTGCTCAAATTTTTGAAATGAATTGATAAACTCCGCCTCTTTTTTCCTGCTTTAGCTCGTACGTACATGCAAGACGTATGAAGGCAATGTCCTTGTAGTTTATTACTTACATCAAAATCAATAGTATGGTCACATCCGGCACCCGGTTGTCTGAAACTGCCTTGAATGATTTCCAACATGTTCTCACCTACAGCGTAATACCCTGTTCGAGCCGTTACGTTTACCATAGGATAAGTTTTAAGGAAACATCCGTCTTTGTCGTACAACCTGAAATCAGATCACTAGAATAAATTAAGCCATTTGAATTTATGGAAGTCAGGAGTATTTTGTATAGTTCCAAAATTTTTGGTTATTGTATAATTGTTGGTGCAAAATTATCTTCAATCACTGCATTAGGCATTGCTCTCAAAAGTCTACAGAATAAAACTTCAAATATAAATAAAAAATCTATACAAACTTCATGGAAGACTCCTGTGCGGTGTGGAACCATCTCAATATGTAACCAAATTCATCTGACATTTGTGGTGAAATGTCTTCATCGTACAAGTCTCTGAAGCCTCCGTTACAGGATATGATGCCCTCACTGATCATATTAGATTTTCCTGAGAAAATTAAAAATATGATAAAATTTTAAGTAAAAGCATTTATTTCAATAAAACCATTTACAAGCACTATTGAATTGTAAAGGAGTCCGTCAGTTAGTCCGAAAGTTGAAGCTAGTTGCTCGTTCCAAAACGGAGGTATGCCGATGACTCCACTTTTGGTTTATTTATGTTAAACTTTGCATGCAGGTAGTTTGTATTGCTATTAAAACTTAGGTTAGGTTATGATGGGGCCGATATGCCTAAAAGGTAAAAGTCTCTAAAAAAGGGTAGGTACATAATAGGTGCACATACCATGGACATAAATTATCTCATAATGTGCCACGCTTACCTAAGAAAATCGGCAACACCTCATAAAATAGTATCTGCACATATATAGCAATGTTAATATCGCGGGCAGTGTAGAAAAGACGTTCATCATCCCAGGAGGGGTTCAGCTTGTGCAGCTCCTCAGCTATGATGTTGTGGTGTTGATAGAATAGGATGAAGAAAATAGTCGACCCGAGGGCGATGTTGCCATCTGCAAAAGTTAAACACATAAGTTATTTAGATGCCCATACATTAGCTGTTAACTAGGCATACTGTCTATCAAAGTAAAGTACGTTTCAGAAAAAGATGTTCTTGGAAAATGACTTTTAGTTTTGGTCTAAAAACACTGTTTATGGTAACGCGCAATGTAATGGACGCCAACCTCTTGCCTTAAAGTTTTGCTATAACATTTTAAACTAATTTTTATAAATATCTGTACGAAATAATTTGTAGATACTTAAACCTTCAATATCTCCATAATCAAAAAGTTCTTAGGTCCAGGACAAAAAATAATAGGAAAAAACTTTCAATTTCGTTTAGTATTTTTGCACCCTTAATTAATCATTACTTACGTACAGTAGCGGTCTTATGTGGAGTAGCAATCTCACAAAGCAATAGTTAAACAAAGCAATTTTTGGTTAAACTTACGACCTTTCGACGCCGCGTGCGAATTTTTAAGGTGTATGTAGGTACTGTGTTAATACATCACTTATACACACAGATGTAAGTACGGCCTGTACCGCGTGTTCACAGCAATTCAAACCTTAGCATGCTACTGCACTTATGACCGCTTACTATACTTATTAAATAACATGTAAATAAGTACTAACGATACTTGTGGCATCTCGTTTCCTTAGGATGTTGATTCAGAAAGCAGAGCTTTTCAGTGGGATCTGACGGTGGAAATATTAAACCGTTCTCTGTTTCGGTTTTAAGTAATCCGTTTTTGAATGCTCTAAGTTGGTCGATGTTACCTGCTGCGGGGTTGTAAGTGCTGGATAAATCAAACATTGGAGTCTGAAATACTATCTAAAACAGAAGACCAAATGTTTTATTTGGCGAAACAGACGGTTACCTAAAATATTTAATTGTAATCAATTAATACAAAAGCCAAAGAATTAAAGTTCATTGACACAACAAATGCTTACTCTAACAAAATCAGTGCCGTTATCGAGACACCCGTATGTCTGGTAGCTCTGAGGTCTGGTGAGGTTCATGCAGCTGATACCAGAAAATCTGTGCACAGGATCGTCTCCTGGGATTTTAACCGGTGTACATCTGTAGTCATCTTTGCCTTTTGGCTCGCAGCAGTCAGTTATATTCGTTATATAATTAACTGAAATAAAAAAAAGCGAATAAATGAACATCGACTACGGTATGCATTAAAAATACAAAAAACCAGTTGAGTAATAAAATATTGTTCTCATTGTGGTCGGAATCCAAAGTGAAGACTTACTCCGTGCTGTAAAAAACAATGACTTCAATAAATTATAATTTGATGATACAATTTAAGAATGCAAATGTTTGCATTTAGCAGCTTTAAAAATTGTTTCAATTGCTAATCAATTAGATTAAACACCTTTATGATTGTAGATGTATTGTGAAACATCAATATCGTACCAATTATATTTATCAGCAACACAATCGTCGAGCTTATAATGTTCGCTTGTATAATGTGTCTTTTCGTAAAAAAATATATAGATTGACTTTATTGGTAATTGGAATAAAGTCATTAGTTTAAATTTGAAGACGACGGTGATTGCTTTAAAAAAAATCACTTAATGTAAATTACTTCGTACACATTTACAATACTTACAAACGTCGTGAAGGGAGTTAATATCACTATTAGTAAACAATAAATAGTATGAAACCAGTTGAGTAATTTCCAAGTCTGATACTCTGCCAGCACTTAAAAGTTCAGTTCGTAATCTTCTTGGTAACTCTAGGTCACCTCCATCTGCAGCTTTTCTAGGTTCATAATCTGAAAATAATATAAATCTATTCATATAGTACAATCACAGTAATAAACTCGTCTGACCTGATCTCCCGGGAGAAGTCTTGTTCTTTATCTGTAGCTTGTCTTTATTGGTCGGCTAGAGTGAACACTGACGAGAAACAGAGCTTCAATCTCCCTCTTGCCTTCATTGGTCGGTTTGGCTGGAGATTCGCAATAATAGGAAGGAAGTATTTCAATAAGGTGCTGGTAGTTAATTATCTTGACCGTACTTCCGGGATTGCCCTGATAGCCGTGGAATACTCTCCACTTTCCAACCCCCTCAGAATATGTTACCCTCTTATTGCTACATCACTAAGTGCTAGCGACGGTTTTATTGGCCCATTTATTAAGTGTACAAGTCAAACCCTGCCATTATATCCGTGTCATACAAACATTGATTAGGCAGTGGCTATAAACCCTTCCGTAGTACCCTGTAACTAGCCCACTTAAGCCACCCAAACCTTAGTCGCATTTTTCGTTTCCATATCCTGCAATCGTCCTGCGCCAACCAGGGGTTATCCTTGAATGCACTTGCATAGTGCATACAAGGATAATTATTATCGGTTGGTGTTTCATTTTATCTTAAAGGGGCATCTGGGTGTTGGCTTCGGTTCCTCGTACGCCTTTCAAAGGTCCGGGACCGGAGAAAGGACGGGAGGGTCTCGAGATATATCTCGGATATTTCGGATGTACCTATTTCTCTCTCTTAAAAAATCTCGAATTGGCATTTGCACATAGTAGTTACGAGAGCGAAGGTACTTAAATTAAAAATTAAATGTGGGTGTACTAATAATGGATACACCTCTGCCTAACCCTGCAGGGATTACTTACAAGCGTGATGTTATGTTATGTTAAGCTACTTACTTGGTTCAAAATCAACTGGAAGCATCCTAAAAGTCGGAGTGCGGTGAGGACCTCTGCTGGGATACTTGAGGTTGTAGCATGATCCATCCACACGTTGCCACTCTTCTGGGTCGCAGGGTTTTACATCAACTGTACACACCCTAGCAACGCAAAGCTAAATTAGTTGTTGAAAAGTTATAGTTATATGGCGTCAGTGAAGGATACTTGAATAAGATCCTCTTAAGGAAAACGGTTGTTTTTATAAGAATAGTTCGCAGTAGGTACGAAAATATATGTTTGCACTATTAGTGTTCCGAATCAAGTTTCCCGAACAGTCCATTGAACGGCTGCTGCTAATCTGACTTATGAAATAAGTATGAAAAATTGCGGAATACCCGCGTGAACTTCTTAAGCATCAATTCATATAACATAGTGTCCTTAACCAAACCAGTCCCACGTAATGAGACACAATTGATTATCTATTGTTCTCCGACCAGATATCTTGACTGTGGGATGGGAGAGGTTAAACGATATAACAATTAAAACTTTATTATCCTTAGAAATAAACTGACCCGCTTAATAAAAGGGAAAGATTTTTATTAGTTTTTGACTGGCAGTACGAATTTTCATTATTACTTCTACGATGCATTGCATGCATACGATTATTGAGAAAAATACTTTTGTGGCAGACGGAACGTTTAGTTTGGTTATTTTTTTTCTTTTCAGGCTTGGAACCTTAAAAAGTCAAAAAAAAATATTTTAGAGACTCACCCTGTATTCTTTCTTTGCTCATAAATCTTCAGCTGAGCCTTATTCACAGGTTTGCCAGAAACGCCATCGTAAAGGACGGCGTTCAAGCCACCGACACACAGACTGACATAAGTCAGTAGGAGTAGCCGTTTATCCATCTTACTCGCTTGATGCAGACTAAGTTAGGATAAATGGCGTCGGATATTAAAATTTTAAAATGTAATTAAATATGTACGTGACTGTCAATGGCCAACCAAAGAGGCCAATTAACTCGTTGCTTAGCTGTAGAAAATCTTAAATCATTGTCAGCGTCCTCCATTTTTTTAGCAGCGAAATAACTCTGTACACGTAACATGTCATTGTGATTTAGAGTATTTTTCTTCACTAAAACTTTATCTCTCACACGATAAATCATTTTAATAATAATGGGCGAAGTTATTATGACGAATAACTACCGGAGATTTATTTTGTGAAGCAGTGTTTGTAACATACACAAGGATAGCTACTGGAATAATGAGTAACTGATTTTGATACTTTTGAAATTAGAATATTTTCGTTAGATTTTATTTTTTCATATTTTAGTACTTACGCAAATATTTATATTTTTGCGTTGTCTGATGCACAACTGAACAACTGACCACTGAACTTATGGTACACTTCGGTGACTGCTACTGTGTCTTCTAGACGACAATAAATAAATATGACCGAGTTTGAGCTTGTTTTCTTAGGTTGTTGCCATAACAAATCACAATGAAATCAAAATGTTGTCAAATGGTGGTGTTAAATTTTTTCTTTTATGTCATCTGCGTCATTTTTGCGTGAATAAATAGTTTTTCTTTCTTTCTATTTCTTTCGTTCTAAATATCCTCATATTTGTTATTAACAAATTCACATCGAAATCTAAGATGGCGTTAACGAAGAGTCTGCTTTTCGTTATTAATGTTTTTTTTTAGTTTTCAGTGTCACTCATCTGATTAAAAAAAAAAACGGAGGCATCATCTTTAATTTCGATTTTGACCCCATAATCGTTATTAGCGATCTCGAAAATCTGGTTTACGGTTTCATTACTTTCATGGTTGCCCATGACAAAAAATTTGTACATTCCAAATAGTTTAGCGATTAAATAAAAAAATAAGTAAGTACTCGACAAATCACAATGAAATTATTTATTTTAATGTATGATAACTAACAAACAGTACATTACAAATTATTGTTTCAGATCATAATTTAGAAAAGAAAACACTATATGTCGCAGAAAGCTTCAAACGGTGGTTTTTGAGCCATCTGGGGAAGAAATTCTTGGGGCGTGAGGTCTGTGTGCCCGTAGTCTTCATAAGGAATTCTCCAAACGACACTTCTCGTGACTCAATGTGTGGCTTTGGCCAGAGGTCAGTGTTTTGGGCACATTTCCAGTTGACGGCGACGCGGCGGATTTATTTGATAACATTTAATTTGCTATAAACATAGTTACATTTATTTGTTAATTTTTCTTATTTATTAAGTATGTAAATATTTTAAAATATAGGTACCACATAGGATGCAAATAAAGCATTAAAATGAAAAAAAGAAAAAAGTATAAGACGTGACCAGGTATGTAATTATTACAGTGATTTCAAATAAAGAGAAAATCTTAATAAAATAGTTAAAACTAAATTTCTTGCATGCAATTAATTTTTACGTTCTTTCCATGGAGTCAGGTCCAGTTTTCCGATTTTAGATGAACTGCATTTCGTCAAGGGATTCCTGTAAAGGCAACGTATACAATATAACAAACTAGTTTTTTTCCGATGGCTTTGCCCCGCGTGGATTGCGTAAACGACAGGAAGACGTTTGAGTTATCATAATTAGAGTATTGAGACAGGCTAATAAGATAGCATACGTACAAAGTGTAGTTTTGCTTTATCGTTAAATTTACGAATGTTTAATATTTTTTTTCGTAATTGATTTTCGAATTTATTTGGCCTAGCCAACTTGCCGCTGGTCTTAGGCACGTAAGGAGATGTACGCGCACACACACAGTAATATAGTCGAATGACACTGCCTACCGCATATGCAACGAGGCAATTCTGATATTTGTAAGAGGTGTATTCTGAAATACTGTCATTCGTAAACAACAAAAAAAATGATTTTCAACTGAAATTTGACGAGACTGCATAACTTTCATTTATATAGTGGCAAAGTAGGTACCAAAGGGCTTAATCTTAGTGGCTCTAAAAACTGTACAGATTTGATTTCATGGGAAAAAATATATGTGGTATGTTTAACATTTTTTCCTGAGTAAACTTACTTAGATGATATAGTGTAGAACGCATGCGGCTGTATCTCTGTCACGCAGTCAGCGACCGTACATAAAAAGCCCGCAATTGTGATCTTTCGGATCGCTTTTAGTTGTTCTATAAAGAAAAAAAGTAACGAAACGTTATGAATAAAAGAAAAGAAGTGACGAAACTATTAAAAGATAATGTATAGTGACAAAACGTTATAAATAAATAAAAATCTTATATGTACAATTTGCTCAATACTTTTCGGACAAATGTCAAACAATTTGAGTAAATCGGCACGAAAAGAAGAACTGAACAGACACATACTATCATTTTGATTATAGGTAGGTACTGTAATAATACAAAATCTCTACTCGTAATAAACTCAGGCGACGAATAATACAAAATCGTATTGTATCGACTCTTAATAAATCTAAATAAAGGCAAAAATAGAATGGCGAACATTATATCTCACAGTCAGGTTTAACATCTAAAATCAGATCCAATTTTCAAACATCGGTAAACACTTCAACAATCAACTTACTTTTGGTAAACGCATGCGGTCTGTTTTGCCTTTCATAATTGTGTCTACTAAAGGCTATAGAACGTTTTAACTGTTTCGTCATTAAACAGGACATGGTCTCGGGAACTCTTCCACCTTTCACGTGTTTCTCTGCCCATAGCCCTGCCATCAAGTCTATGTCTTCTACACATTTGTAGTTCTGCTTCAAGCGGTATAAACGCTGGAACCAAATAATAATGTTAATCAACATTTGACTTACAAGAAAATGCACACAACACCGACAGTTCTAGCGCACATTGTTGATGCAGATGACGAAGAGAATTCTTCACGTTAACGTAAACGCTGGAAGCAAATAATGTTCTAGAGACTTTACCGACAAGAAAATCCACGTAAGACTGACAGTACAGGCGTACATTGCTGTTGCAGATGATGAAGAAAATTCTTCAAGTTTAAGGCTTAAGTTACTGTTTTACTAGTACATACAAGAAGCATGTAGCTCTTACTGTGTGTGCATGATACATGATACGCAACTGTTGGGATGATTCTTGATTATACTAATTATGTAGGACAGACACTAATGATATTGGACGACTAAGAAAATAAGATGAATTTAATCACCTATTGAAACAAATGTTACCTCTTTAGTAAAACTATGTTTTAAGTCAGAAAACGTCTTGTAACGTCTTTTCGTACAAAATTCTTTATACTTTATGTAAGGTTGGAAACCAAAGAATCTCCCTTTCTGTAAGTCCTCTGCTCCTAAATCTACAGACAAAAGCTCGCCACCCAGTGCTCTTTCAGCCATCTGAAACATTAATAAAATCAAAAATTAATGAAATTAAATAATGCATAGCTAAACTAAACAAACAAGAGTGTTCAAATGTTTGAAGGTACATATTTCTGCGGTTTGGTTTCTGGTTAGTGATCAGGATTCTTCATCAAAATTACGTAAGGTATAAACCCCACCTCTTTTCTCCTGCATCACCACAGGCAATGCGCTAGTACTGGATACTTACATCATAATCAATAGTATGGTCAAATCTACCACCCGGCTGTCTGAAACTGCCTTGAATGATTTCCAACATATTGTCACCTACAGCGTAATACCCTGTGCGAGACGTAACGTTTACCATAGGATATGTTTTAAGGAAACATCCGTCTTTGTCGTACAACCTGAAATCAGATCACTTAAAATAAATTAAGCCATTTGAATATAATTGGGAGAAGTCGATTCTTTTTTTTCTAATGTCAGCATTTGGTATAGTTTCAAAATTATCGGCGATTTTATAGTTCTTGGTGCGAAAACTATCTTCCGTCACTACATAATATTGAGCTCAAAAGTCAAATTGAGTCAAAATAGGAAAGATATAAAAAAATATTTCTACACCGGCAACGATAGTATACGTAGAGCTAAATATTTTTAATTTTAAGATCTCAATGACCATGTACTCAGAAATAAATAAATAAATAAAATATAAATAAGAATACAAACTTCATGGTAGTCTCCTGTGCGGTGTGGAACCATCTCAATACATAAACGTATTCATCTGACATTTGTGGTGGAATATTTTTATCATACATGTCCCTGAACCCCCCGTCGCAAGATATGATGCCGTCTCTGATCATATTTGACTTGCCTGAGAAAATTAAAAATAAGATATAATAAGCAATATAGTGCTACATCACAATTAAATACCTATGAAATGCCCAATCTTTTTGGTTGTCTACTGTTTACAAAACTATTTAATTGTAGTAGCACTTGTAATGAAGGTATATAAATGGGTGCAAATGCTACGAGCATAAAAATATCATAAAACATGCATGATGTTTCTTACAGATCTGGATCACTAATTTTAGATATTTTTTACTGTTAGGAATCATCACGTAAAACAAAGGGGAAGGAAAGAAATGTTATGCCTCCTCCAGACGACCTTCTTTCTCTTAATCTCCGATTATTTCTATTACACGGGTATCATCGACTTCGTTCCTACCGAAGTTCCCTCAACCAACCATTTTTTCTTTAATCCACAATATGTCACGCTTACCTAAAAAAATCGGCATCAGCTCATAAATGAATATCTGCATAAATATAGCAATGTTAATATCGCGGGCAGTGTAGAAAAGACGTTCATCATCCCAGGAGGGGTTCAGCTTGTGCAGCTCCTCAGCTATGATGTTGTGGTGTTTATAGAATAGAATAATGAAAAGAGTTGGCCCAAGGGCAGTGTTGGCATCTGCAAAAGTTAAACACACAAGAATATTAATGTACAGATGACCTTACTAATCTGACGTTTTTTACTTATTGAAAAGCATTTAAATTAGTAGGCACTTACGATACTTGTTGCATCTCGTTTCTTTAGGAAGTTGATTCAAAGAGCAGTTTTTAGTGGGATCTGACGGTGGAAATATCAAACCGTTATCTGTTTCGGTTTTCAGCAATCCGTTCTTGAATGTTCTAAGATGGTCGATATTTCCTGGTGCCGGGTTGTAAATGTTGGATAAATCAAACATTGGAGTCTGAAATACTATCTAAAACAGAAGAAGACCAAAGATTTCATTTAGCGAAACACACTATTACCTAAAATATATTATTGAGGTTAATACAAAAGTCAAGGAATTAAAGTTCATTGACACAACAAATGCTTACTCTAACGAAATCAGTGCCGTTATCGAGACACCCGTAAGTCTGGTAGCTCTGAGGTCTGGTGAGGTTCATGCAGCTGATACCAGAAAATCTGTGCACAGGGTCATCTCGTGGGATTTTAACCGGTGTACATCTGTAGTCATCTTTGCCTTTTGGCTCGCAGCAGTCAGTTATATTCGTTATATAATTAGCTGGAATTAAAAAAATAAGTAATAATGTAACACCGATTCCAGTATGCACTATAATAAGTTTAAAAATAAAATTATTGTAATCATTGTCCGGAAGAGTTGGTCTTAGAATGAACTTGGACAAGTCGCAATTTCATGTAGTTTTCACTCATCATCATTATCTGCCTAGCCTTTTCCCAACTATGTTGGGGTCGGCTTCCAGTCTAACCGGATGCAGCTGAGTACAAGAATTTTACATGGAGCGACTGCCTATTTGACCTCCACAACCCAGTAACTGGGTAATACGATACCCCTAGGTAAGACTGGTTGTCAGACTTTCAAGCTTCTGTCGACACGTAACGACTGTCAAAGATCGAAGTATGACAGCCGGGACCAACAGCTTAACGTGCTTTCCGAGGCACGGAATGATGTCAGTAATGTCATGTCATGTAGTTTTCACTGCTATGTCGAAAAAAAAAAATCCGGTATTATAGCAGAGAAAAGCCGAGACATTACATTATAAAACATATTTTTGGGCGCTTGCATTGCTAAAGCTGGCCGAACCTAAAGGTGCTCCCTCACCGGGAGCATTTGCGTGTAATGTAACGTTACAGATTTGAGCATTAGGTACATCAGTGAAGGAGGAGAACCGAGCATTACAATGCGCACCTTGTAATGAAACAATGTGTAATATCTTGATACAACTTGTAACATCAATGCGCTCCACTTCCAATGTAATGCTCAAAGTCGAATCTATATGTTACATTACACGCAAATGCTTGTTAGTCATGAGGTAGTATTGTAATGTAATGCTCAAAGTTGAAGCTATAATGTTACACATTACACGTGAATGCTCCCGGTGAGGTAGCACCTTTACGAGATAAATCAAAATTCTATTCTATTCTATAGTTGTAGGACCTCCGCATCATACACTGTACACCCGTGCGAGGCCGGGGCGAGTCACTAGTTAGAAATAAAAGGATGGGTACCCATTAATAATACTTACAAATGTCGTGAATTGAGTTTATGTCACTATTACTATACAATACAAAGTATGTAACCAGTTGAGTAATTCTCAAGTCTGATGCTTTGCCGACAGTTAAAAGTTCAGTTCGTAATCTTCTTGGTAACTCTAGATCACCACCATCTGCAGCTTTTCTAGGTTCATAATCTGAGAATAATTCAAATAAAATTATAAATACAATCACTATAATGAGCTGATCTCCAACATCTCGAGAAACTATCGCTCAACAGCTGGATCAAGAGTCAAATGCAGAAGGCGGTCGTCTTGGACACGGCACGCATAGTGAGGAGGTTCCTCTCTCTGGATCCCTAACCGCCGCTAGCTTGGGTTTTTCCACCTCGTTGCGGGCGGAGCACTATTTTTAAACATATTTAAAAAAAAATATAATTATTATTTTTTTAAAGTGTGTTTGTAAAAATATGTTATAATAAAGAATGTGGAGAAATAATAACTGGTAACTGTTCAGAAAAAAAAAACACATAAACATGCACGTAATGGTTACGTAAGCGACGGTATTTATTTCGGCTGCCTCGTTGGTCTAGTGGTCGCAAGTGCGACTGCTGTGCATGAGGTCTTGGGTTCGATTCCCAGGTCGGGCAAAGTGTTATTGGGTTTTTTCATCAGGAATTTCTCAGTAGTAGCCTCGGAGTCTGGAAGTGTGCCCGGTCGATGGCAATAGGCTCGCCCCTTATTACATAGGACTATAAACATAACTGGCGAAATGTGGGTGTACTAATGGGTACACCTCTGCCTAACCCTCCAGGGATTACTTACAGGCGTGATGTTATGTTATGTTAAGGTACTTACTTGGTTCAAAGTCAAGTGAAAGCATCCTAATAGTAGGAGTGCCGTGAGGACCTCTGCTGGGATACTTGAGATTATGGCATGATCCGTCCAGACGTTGCCATTCTTTCGGGTCACAGGGTTTTATCTTAACTGTACAGACCCTAGCAATGCAAAGCTAAATTAGTTGTTGAAAATTTTTAAGTGATATGGAGTCAGTGACGTTGTATTTGAATAAGATCAAAACGTAACTAGTTAAAACCATCGCCTTAAGGAAAACTGCCGTTTTTATGACTAGTCTACGGTAGATACGAGAAACGATCAGGCAAGAGCGAGTCAGGATCGCGCTATAAGTGTTCTGAACACTCCATTGAATGACTGCAGCTGGTGATATGAAATTACCTCGTGCATAAATCTTCTTGAAAAAGTTCAAGAAGATTTAAAAATTTGAAACTGATTTGATTTTTAGAAATTGTACGTATACTCTAAAAGTACGTACAATTTACTAAGTATAAAAAATATAAATGATTAAATAAAGAAATGTACTTTATTTGATAATCATTTTATAGTGTAATTGGTAAAAAGACCTTCCCAAATAAACGTAAATTTTTGGTATTTTTTTCAGTTACCTGCTCTGTCGTAAAAATAAGATTAAAACTTAAAACCATTAATAAATTAAAACCATTTAAATTCCAGTTTAAATTTCTTCAAAACCATTATACTCAAAATTAAAAAAAAATATTTTAAGCATCATTAGATATTTTTTGTAAGTCTATTTTCTTACGATCAAGCCAACATGAATTCGTTTTATTGGGCTTTGACGGTAGGTATGTATTCGCATTATCAAGATCTATCAATGCTTTAAAATTCATATTCACTATACAAAGTGTTGAAAAAAACCACTTTGTGACAGATGGCTCGTTTGGTTTTGTTCCGTTTTTCATTTGAGGTTAGCCAAAACATTTAAGATTCTGGAGACTCACCCTGTATTATTTCTCTGCTCATAAATCTTCAGCTGAGTCTTATTCACAGGTTTACCAGAAACGCTATCGTAAAGGACGGCGTTCAAGCCACCGACACACAAACTGACATAAGTCAGTAGGATTAGCCGTGTAACCATCTTCCTCGCTTGATGGAGACTAAGAAAGAATAAACGGTGTGGGTCTATAAATGTAAGATATATTTCAACATGGCAGCTAAGGGTTAATCTAAAGAGGCCAATTAACTCGTTAGGAAAGTTTCGATACTAAATTTGTAACACTATCAGCGTTTTCCATATTCTAGCAGCCAAATAACTTGGTTTAATTAACATTTTATTTAGAGTTAGTTTATAGAATTCAATTTTTTTTTCTGTTGTGAGTAAGACTTGTATCAAGCACATTTTTTTTATTATTATTTACTATTGGATCGGTGCGGCACTGCATAGAAAAAAACATTCTCCTATGATAAAGGCTCTGTTCCACTGCGGTGCACGCCGTTTACGATGTGCACGTCTACGTAAGCTACATGGGTTCGTGATTCATATCACCTTTAATAACATAAAATATTAATAACAACTAAAAATATAAATATTTATTCGTTATTAAGAAGCCATATATTTTTGATTATATAGTCTTTTATCTCATTGATTTCTGCCTCTTTGGGTGAGCAAATACACTCAGCACGCGACTGCTGAGTGTAATTAGGTTTCTCCATTAGGAATTCCTCAGTCTGGAGTCTGGATTTAGGCCCGGTTGATGGCAATAGGCTGATCTCCTATAATATGGGACTTAAACATAACTGGCAAAAAAAAGCCAAAACTCGCGGCTTAACGCCAATTAATATTATTCTTAAATTATGAAATATTTTTTGATGCCCTCCGAGGCCAATATTATCCAGTGGCGGTCAACCAGCTAGACTAAATTCGCTAAGGGAGATTTTGGGTAACATAAGCTTGAGGTACTTGTAATACTAGGTATCGAAAGATCTACTCAAAACCGACTTAATTTATGATAGCGAACCTAATTGTTTTATTTTTGTTCTGTTTTATTTTCAGCGAATGAAAATTGATTACATTTACCAGTAACATTAATGGCTTTACTATAATTTTTTTTAATGTTAGTTATTTGGTACGTTTGCCAGCACATCAGAATATACAATTTTGTTGTAAAATCGCTCCTATTACAATCGTATAAGATGCCGCAGTGTTTACTTCAAAGCGCTGTCGTCGTACATTTGATAACAAACAAGACTAATTTGTTTCTCAAAGCCTGTCGAATATAGTAGTTAGATAGAGATAAACTACTTTAACATGACGCGCCCCTCCATATTACTATTTTTTAATGTGTGTAGTCTCATCCGTATGAAAGAGTTTGTATGTTGTGTATAATCGTCTTCAGTAGCAGGCCGGCAGATTTGTTTGTCAACTAACCATAAAATAGCCTACCGTACAGGACAACGCACCTGTCATTTTCATAGAGTATGTCAGTGCAGCACTGTACTAGTAATAATGAGTGATTAATGACGCCGCTAGTCTAGCAACAAATCGCTGATTTGTTTTTGTTTCGGGAGCCGTCTCAGTACGCATGCATGCGTTGTGAGTCTTTTCAATTTTTCAATACTTTTACAAACACTTTCAAACGTTTTGAATTGTGGAAGGGTGCGTCAAGTTAGTGTTCTTATCATAATTATTTTCATTTAAATAAAACTGTTTAGTTAGACAATACATAATTTATTTAAGTAGTTTATATCAACATAAATTACCTTCTAAGAAATTTAAAATAGAAAAACAAGTACACGATAAACCAATTCTTTTTTTATTTGACTTTTAATCGGCTAAATACATATATAATTTATATATAAAAAACATTCGTGACAAGGTAAGTAACAAATTAACTAACTTTAAAAAAGAAGGAAATTTTATCATAATACAACTAAGTTTTTGTTGGCAATTAAGTTTTACTTTCTTGCCATGGAGTCAGGTCCAATTTTCCGATTTTAGATGAACAGCATTTCGTCAAGGGATTCCTGTAAAAGCAACGTATACATTATAATAAACGTATTGAGATAGTACATGTCAAAATTAGCTGAACCTTAACGCTACGTATTAAAGATCAAAGTGGGTCAGATAATGTTGAAAACAGACTGCAAATAGACATAGAAGATTTATTGTATATATTAGATAGTAAACTTATAATAGCAAAGTTCCAAAGGACTTCATCTTAGTGGCTCTAAAAAACTGTGAAGATTAAATTACAATTTTTTAGGTAAGAACATGGAAGAAATTAATTACGTATTTCTACATTTTCTTTGGAATAACTTACTTAGATGATATAGTGTAGAAGGCATGCGGCTGTATCTCTGTCACAGAGTCCACGATTTTACAGAACGTGCCCGCTATTGTGACTTCTTGTACCGCTTTTAGTTGATCTGTAAAGACGAAACGATAAGAACGAAATAAATAAAGAGACGAAACATTATTATTGAAAGAAATGAAGTAGGGATGAGGCACGGATACGTAAAGGATGGAAGAAGTGGAGGCAGACCTTTGCCCAGGAGCGGGACGGAATAAAAATAAAAGGGACTGATGATCATTGTATCTTACAGTTCGTTTCGATTAAGAAATCAGATCCAATATTGTCAAACATCGGTAAAAAAAAAATATGATTTGACTTTGACTTTGAAACACTTCAACAATCGACTCACCTTCGGTAAACGCATGCGCTCTATTTGGCCTTTCAAACCAGTGTTTATTAGAAACAATGATACGTTTTAATTGTTCTACTATCAAGCAGTACATGGTTTCAGGAACTCTTCCACCTTTCACGTGTTTCTCTGCCCATAGCCCTGCCATCAAGTCTATGTCTTCTACACATTTGTAGTTCTGCTTCAAACGGTATAAGCGCTGGAACCAAATAATAATGTTAATCAAGAGTTGACCGCAAAGAAAATGCACACAACACCGACAGTTCTAGCGCACATTGTTGATGCAGATGACGAAGAAAATTCTTCACGTTTTAATCTAGTTCAAGATAAATTACGATTATCATCATCAACTCACACATATACAAGAAAAGTGTAACTCTTACTGTCTGCTCATCACAAATGACACAAAACTGTTGTGACTATTCGTAATGATAACAACCGCCCGTAATCCCCGAAGGGTTAGACACCCATTAGTACACCCATATTTCGCTAGTAATGTTTAAGTCCCATGTAATAAGGGACGAGCATATTGCCATCAATCGGACACAAAACCAGACTCTGAGGCTGCTACTGAAAAATTCCTGATGGAAAAACCCAATAATACTTTGCTCGACCAGGAAATCTTCAGGAAATCATGCTTGATAATTAATTATCTTTTACTAATACTGATATTGGCCGCGAAAAAAGAAAAATGGAAACACATGGATGAAGAATGAAAAGTATACCTGAATAGTTCCATTAAGGCAAAAAAAAAGGTTACCTCTGGAGAAAAACTATCTTTTAAGTCACAAAAGTCTTTGTATGTCTTATTCGTGCACAATTCTTTATACTTTATGTAAGGTTGGAAACCCATGATTCTTCCTTTAAATATATCGCTCGATGCCACATCTGCAGCTAATTGAAAACCACCAAAAATTCTATCAGCGATCTGGAACATACAATCATTAAATAAGAACAAAGCATATTCTTAATACATAATTATGTCATCATTTTATGTCAGTGGGCATACATAACATCACGCCTGTAATTTATGAAGGCTTAGGCAGAGATGTACTCAATAATACACCCACATGTTGCCAGTTATGTATAAGTCCTATGTAATTGGGGGCAAGCTTGTTGCTATCAACCGGGCACAAATCCAATGAAAAAAAAACCCAATAAACCTTTTGCCCGACCTGAGCATTGATTCCAGGACCCGACTCTCAACAGTCGCACATATGACCACGAGGCCAACGTGGCAGTAAAACTCCCCTTACTACTTACATCATAATCAATGGTATGGTCAAATCTGCCCCCTGGCTGTCTGAAACTGCCGTGGATGATATACATCAAGTTGTCATCTATAGCTAAATACCCTGTTCTAGCTGTAACGTTGGCTATAGGAAACGTTTTAACGAAACTTCCGTCTTTGTCATAATACCTGAAATCAGATTATTAAAATGAAATACTTATATCATTTGAATTAATAGAACATGGTTTTCAAACGGTTTCTGATTTTATAATTCATCATCAGTTCTTTATTATTCGTAGTATAAAATTATCTTTTACTGCTGCTTGTAATAATTTCTTAAATATTTATCCAAAAAATAATAATAATAATAATAAAGTATAAACAAATGAAGTATCTTGACTTTGCTCGCGAGGTTGTCGACATGTGGGATGTGAGTTCAGCAATCACTGTGCCGATAGTCGTGACGGCCAATGGCATAATAGCCAAGAGCCTCGACCAACACCTTAGGAGGCTCTCGTTGGGCGGTTGGATCTAGGGCTTGATTCAGAAAGCGGTACTCCTGGACACGGCGCGTATTGTTAGGAGATTCCTTTCTCAGGAGTCCTGACCACCGGTGGCTTGGACCCTGTTCCCGACGCCGGTGGGATACTATTTTTTATATTTTTAAATGTTTTTATATTTTTTTTTTATAATAATATTTAAAAATGTAATTATATATGTACACTAAATAAATAAATGGAATAATAATAATAAATGTCTTGGGACAACTCACACACGGCTATCTGATCCCAAGCTAAGCAGAGCTTGTGTTATGGTAACCAGACAACTGATATACATACTTATATAATTTATAAATACATACATATTATAGATAAATCACACCCAGACACAGAACTAACAATCATGCACATCACACAAAGTTTGTCCTGGGTAGGAATCGAACCCACGACCTCCGGCTTAGTAGTCCGGACCTCTAACTACTAGACCAACAGGCCCGTCAATTAAAGAACGTAAAAAGAACTCCAATTAGAAATAAATACTATACAAACTTCAAGGTAGCCTCCTGTATAGTGTGGAACCATCTGAACATATAAACGTATTCATCTGACATTTGTGGTGGAACATTTTCATCGTACATGTCCCTGAACCCTCCGTTGCAAGATATGATGCCATCCCTAATCATATTTGATCTGCCTAAAATAAATTAAAATAGTTCAGAAATCAATGTAGCTTCAATGAAATATGTAATGCCTTTGTTGTCTACGATTCAGGCAGCTATTTTTGTGTACTTGTATGTAGGTGCAAATGCCACGGGCATAATTTTATTCTTTACACCTACCTAACACAACCGGCAATGCCTCATAAAATAATATCTGTATATATACGGCAATGTTAATATCGCGGGCAGTGTAGAAAAGACGTTCATCATCCCAGGAGGGGTTCAGCTTGTGCAGCTCCTCAGCTATCATGTTGTGGTGTTCATAGAAAAGGATGATGTGAAGTGTCGGACCGACAACTATGTTGGAGCCTGCAAAAGTTAAAAACACAAAATATATAATCATATTAACTAAGCGATATTACTCAAAAATTGAATAACATTTAAATAAGTACTTACGATACTTGTTACACCTCGTTTCCCTAGGAGGTTGATTCGAAAAGCAGAGAGTTGAATCGGGATCTGACGGTGGAAACATCTTACCGTTCTCTTTTTCTATTTTTAGCATCCCGTTCTTGTATGTCCTAAGGTAGTCGATGAAACCTGGTCTCATATTGTAAACATTAGATAAATCAAACATTGGAGTCTGGAATGTCATCTAAAACAGAAGAAGACAAAAGGCTTTACTTATTAGGAATTTTACAGTTTCCACTTTATCTACTGGGTTATCTCAAAAAAAAAAAAAAACAGTTGGTGTAACAAATATTTGCCTAGCGTATTTTTTATTAAGTAAGTTTATTTTTCAAGGCTATACAACAATACAATTGTGCCAAGAAATATAATTCACTGATACAACGTATGCTTACCCTGGCAAACTCAGTGCCATTATCGAGACACCCATATGTCTGGAAGCTCTGAGTTCTGGTGAGGTTCATGCAGTTGATACCAGAAAATCTGTGCACAGGATCGTCAACCGGAATTTTTACCGGTGTACATCTGTAGTCATGTTTACCTTTTGGCGTGCAGCAGTGGGTTATATTCGTAATATAATTAACTGAAATGGGGAAAAAAAGATAAAGTCAACTTTGTATCATGTACGATAGGTACAGTTATTGGGCATCAAGTTGCAAAAATACACAATAGTAAAACAGTCTTATAACCGTCAGCAGTTCCAAACATGGTGTTAAATTCTAATAAACTAATTTCTATTTAGAGCTAGAATCTAGAGCTAGAGCTAGAGCTAGAGCTAGAGCTGGTACCAAGTGTTTTATCTGCTGCATAGTCGTTCAACTTATCATAATGCTTGCCACAATAAATAACAGAACAATACATAGTGTATTTTCGTGCGTTGTGGGTTTCATTGAAGTTGGGTCTTTTGGCCAGCGTAGCGTACCATCTTACGTTGATGATGATGATGCTTGCTTAACTAGCTATTATAATTTAAAGTTATCCATACTGTCTGTACTTAAATAAATGCAAAAGTAACTCTACGCTTTCACGACTAAACAATTGAACCGATTTTTATGGGTACGGAGTAAGTTTGAAACCCCAACAAAGAACGTGTATTTTTTATTCCATGACCGTCTGCGTCCAAGATAACCGACATTTCCGCGGATGAAGTCAAGGACAAAAGTTAGTTAGAAATAAATGTATTTGTGCTCATTCATAATACTTACAAATGTCGTGGAGAGAGTTAATATCGCCAATAGTAAACAATAAATAGTATGAAAGCAGTTGGGTAACCCTCAAGTCTGATGCTTTGCCAGCAATTAAAAGTTCAGTTCGTAATCTTCTAGGTAACTCTAGGTCGCTGCCATCCTTAGCTTTCCTGGGCTCATAATCTGAGAAGTAATAGTTAAAATAAAATTGAAAAAGAACATGGATGATGGAACAAGGAGTGTGTAAGGATCGTAGTAGGTAGTGTTCTGTGGTTTCTGCCTAGCCCTATGGGAAAAAGGCGTGAGTTTATGTATGTATGAAATAGAACATAATTACAATCGTAATATTCCTGCACCAACCGGGAGAGGTCCCTAGGTGCATTTATTTAGTGCATACAGGGATAATCGTCGGTTGATATCTAATTTCATATAAAGCAAGTTAAGGGGCCTCTGCAAGTTGGTTTCGGCCCTCCATACATTCAAAAGCCTGGGACACCAGGGGCCCGAGATATAGAAAGCTCGTCGCTATATCACGATGTATTGTTGTGACAAATTCTGAAAGTCCCCTATGAGCAAGGCGCAGATACTTACTTGGTTCAAAATTATTTGGTAGCAGCCTAACAGTAGGGGTGGTGTGAATGCCTCTGCTCGGATACTTGGGATTGTAGCAGGATCCATCAAGACGTGGCCATTCTTTTGGATCACAGGGTTTTATCTCAGCTGTACAGAAGCTAAAAGTCAAAATCAAATCATTTATTTCAATTAGGCCATTACAAGGCACTTTTATTTGAACGTCATATACAAAAGCAAAAGGAATTGAATCTAGTTGCCCCTTCCAAAAGGGAGTTTTGTATGGAGAAGAATGGACAAGAAACTTCAAATGTACAGTCAACAACTTGACACGTGAATGCAATGTACTCGTACCTTACTTAAAAAGTAGCTACACAAAGCTAGCAACACAAAGCCAAATTAGCTGTCGAAAAGATTATGTTGACTTTATTTAAATAAGATAAAAAATGAACTGGTTAAAACCATCAGACTTTAAAACGAATGCTAGACAAAAAGCCAAAACAATAAAGCTTTAGAGACTTTTTTTTTCGGAACGTAAAGGGCAACAGAAGGAACAGGGTGGTTTTTTAGTCAGTAATAGTCTGACAGTCTTTTCCGCCCCACCCAGGGCGGAAGGAGTCATTTGATGATTTTTACCACCTAAAAAAAAAAGGTTTAGAGACTTACCCTGTATTATTTCTCTGTTCATAAATCTTCAGCTGAGTTTTAGTCACAGGTTTGCCAGTAAAGCAATCGTAACGGATGGCGTTCAAGCTACCGAGACACAGACTGACATAAGTCAGTAGGATTAGCCGTGTAACCATCTTCTTCGCTTGATGCAGACTAAGTTAGAATAAACACAATGGGTCTATATAAATATAAAAATTCTAGGTGAAATTTAAGGTTTTAACGTGAGTGTGAAGGGTCTATCTAAATAGGTTAATTGACTTGGCATAGTTTAATAAATTTTAAAATTGCAAAACTATCAGTTCTTTATTCTTTTAGCCAACAAATAACTAATGAAGGATTATTTACACCTACTTACCTAATTACGGTTAGTTTAGTTAATTTAAATGATTATATATTTCTTAGGAATATATATACTAGTCAATAGAGCCGACTATCCAGACACTTTCGTAATCGGCGACTAATCGGTGACTATTCGGCAAAAAGCGCCGACTATCCAGCTTTTTACTTCGTAAATACTTTTCAGTAAAATGTATACATAAAAGACGAATTTCATTAAACGATTGCTATTTAATATTTTATATACATGCTTGCGAAATTATCATTTGGCACTAGTTACGCTTGACTTTACGGGAATCTGTTACCATTGGTATAAAAAAACACGAGACTTTCTTTGCCATTAATACATTTTGTTTAAATTGAGCTCTTCCTTTTGTGCCACCGCGCAGCGGAACGCACAAGGATTTAGTGCAACTAAGTCTTTGGATATATTCTCTTACACAACAGTTTTTGTTATTATAACAATAGGTAATGCCTTAACTTTTCACAAAACTACTGCTCTGACCAGTGCAGAAGTAAAAATTAAGAAACATTGCGAAATAAACTAAATATATTCGAATACGCTCGCAGGCGGTGGTTGCGACTTGCGCGCGAATCAGAATAACGAAGTGTTATGGAAATTGCTGAATAGCCCGAAACCGTGATCGGCTTAGCCGACTAGTCCGCCGATTTGTCGACCTCTTCACAACCGACTAATCGGCTAGTCGGCCAAAGTCATAGTCGACACATCTCTAATTTTATGTTGTGAGCCTGACTTGTGCCCTTGTTCCAATTTCTTCTTCTACTATAATATATTGCTACAGTAGCGTTCATAAGTCGAGTTGTAATCTCACGAACCAATTTTATGACACTACAATTTAACTTACGGCCCTCTTATACATATAAGTATATTCAATACAATAGATACACAAACTCACATTCCACGCTTATTCGCATTCTCTTGTTCATTTAATTTGTAAAATTTAACGATTATACCCGCAAAATCCAAAATAAGTAAATTTATAAGGTACAATACGCGCCGTGAAAGATGAGACTTGACACACCACACAAACTTTATTATTCCGTAATAAATATTAAAATATTGTTAAGAATTTTAATCTAAATGTCATAGAGAAATCCCTGAATAGATGCACAAATTATATAGGAATATGGATTACTAATTTATTATTTCGTACATCCATGCCTGCGCAAACTCCCCATTACTGACGCTTGTCAAATATCATCTTCTTTTGTGGCACGTATTGTAGATAAATGCAGTTAACTTACGACTAATTCACCACGACTAAAATAAATAAAACGATTAGCACTTTTGTTGGTTGTTCTTATGGTATTTTCGCACCTACGTTTTATTATAATATAAGTATTGTGACTCGTAATTCTTTTACTAATAAAAGTTTTTATCTATTTATTATTGACGTGAGTCTATTAGCGGTTTTATAGTTCATTTTAATATTCAAGCAAATTTAAATATTGACATGAAAGCAAGTATTATAGCGCTGCGCAAAAGGGAATCATCTTCTTCTTTATTGTGTGGGCAGTAGGGTATTACAACTCCAAACACCTTAGTGTCAGAGTTTCTAAGCCGTCTCAAGGGCCTCTGATATGGTTTAAATGGAACAGTTATAGGCTGGTATAAGTCCAGGTTTCCTCACGATGTTTTTCTCCAACGATGTCAGTGATGTCCAAGATAAACTATAGAAAGTATATATGAATTGAAACAGTCACATTGGTCACACTCGGATTTGAACCAACAACCTCAAGCATGACAAGCGGGCGCCTTAACCAATGGGCCATCACGGCATTAAATAAAATTACGACACTTGGTCAGTAGTGAATGAATATTTGTGTTTTTTTTTTATTATTTATGTTTGACAGTATTTCAGAATACACCTCTTTCAAAGAACAGAATCGTCCCATGGTGTATGCGGTAGGCAGTGTAGCGCGACTATATCATTGTAAGTGCGGTTTCACCGCCCCACCTGCCTATACCCAGCGGTAAGATGGCTAATTGAATCTATAAATTACCTACTAAAACAAAAATACCTATTAATTTTATTTGTGGTTAGTGTTGAGAATCACTAGCGTATTTTTTATGTCTAGCCATAAGTATAATGATAATACTAGCAATCATTGTGCCGATAGTCGTGACGGCCAACGTATTTAAATTTAAAAATGTAATTGAAATGTATTCATTATGCATTATGCTAAGAGCCAGCCATTTCGCGCGTTAGCGAAGCATATTTCATAAGTATTTGTATTCATTTGTTTTTATTTTTTTCGATTTAATACCAACTTATTTCTTTTTATGATTGTTATGTGCTTTATTTTTGTCGTGAATAAACAGTTATTCTTTCTTTTTCTTTCATGTGCCTATTAAATATAAATAAATTGAAATTATAATAATAAGCATAACCTACTATGGAATAACATTTTGCTTACAACGGATATAAAAAGACACCTAACGAATCCGAAAGTAGCCGAGGGAAAAGCATATACTTCTTTTTATTACGATTTTTTTGTTCCGGAAGGTCAAAGTTCAAATTTTTCGCACAGTTGTTAACGAAAACAAAATTCAAACGTTAGTTAGTTATAACTAACTTTACAATGTTTTGCGCACTACCATAAACAGTGAGTGCGAAACGCACCAAAAAATAAAAGTCGATTTCTAGCAATTTATTTATTTATTGTTAAATTACAACAGGTAAACCAATCATAGTAAATCAATTTGACAACGTTATTATATTATATGTAGGTATGACCAGATAAATATAAATTCGGTAAAGCATGTGCTTGGACAAAACATGGTACGTAAAAGTATACAGATGCAAATCTTTTGCTTAATGTTACTTAGTTTGATAAGCAGAATGCGTATACAACGGGTATCTGAAGTGTCTTTTTAAACCCTGTATACGGACATAACATCACCCCTGTAATCTTCGAAGGGTTAGGCAGATTTTTCCTGTATATAGAGAGTAAAAAATCATATCAAAAATAGTACCCATCACCAATTAATATGAATAAAGCTTTCAATCTAAATATACATTGTGGTATGTCCAATTTAAAAATGGTTGGAATTCACATTACATTTACTCCACGCACTCATGCTAAGGCTTCTAATTATATATATTTTAATAATGAAGTACTCTGCTTGTATGCCTCTGTGTATAAAGGAAGCTAATTTGCAACTTCTTTTTCAAACAATGTTACTACCGTATCAATTCTTTTAAATCACTCTAAATATGCTTCAGAATTATTAGACACCACAAGCTTAAAAAGTGAACAATAAATGGCAATGTGGCAGAAATGAGATTGTTGTCTGTAAACCAAATAGCTTGTTTCACCGTACCTACATAAATTATTAATCATTAAATATCATGATACAAATAAACTTATTGTTTAGTATCTTTCCATGGAGTCACGTCCAATTGTTTGATCTTAGATGAACTGCATTTCGTCAAAGGATTCCTGTAAAGACAATGTGTAGGTACATTATTACAAAATAGTTTTTTCCGCAGCTTTGCCAGTGTGGACTGAGTATTGGTGGGAAAACGACAAGAATAACGTTTTAAAGCTAGTACACACTGGGCGCTCAGCGTTGTGTTGAGCGCGCGTTGGTCGCGTACACACACTGCGCTTAGCATGGCGTTCAGCGCGCGAAATCAGTATCAAAATGCTCTATCTCTATTTCCGAAAAGTGCGTCCTCTCTACACAAAAGGGCGCGTTGAAAAGTATAACTAAATGGCCGCTCATGTATCTCAAAGCACGCAGCTGATGCCCGAGCAACGCGCGTTCTAACGAAAAAATGTAAACGTGCGATTGACGCGCGCTTGCATGTGTACACTTCAATAGAATTCGGGGTTTCAAAATGCGCGTTTCTAAACACCCAATGTGTACCCGCTCTAAATTATCACAAATTGGAGTTTTGAGACAGGCGAATTAGAAGGTATATCATAGTGGTAAAGTTCATCATCATATCAGCCGTAGGACGTCCACTGCTGAACATAGGCCTCCCTTGAAGATTTCCAATAGGACCGGTTGGAAGCTACTAGCATATAGTGCGATCCCGCGGTCCTACGCTGCGCTGTGCTGTCGTAAAGTTACAAAGGAAAATCTTAGTGGCTCTAAAACGACCACTAAGATTAAATAACTCATTTTACAGCGTTTTCCTGTACTTACTTAGACGATATAGTATAGAAGGCATGCGGCTGTATCTCTGTCACACTGTCACCGACTGTACATAACAGGCCGGCTATTGAACAATTCCGTATCGCTTTCAGTTGATCTGCAAAGAAATAAAGTGACGAAACGTATTGAATGAAAGAAAGAAAGTGACAAACATCATAAAAAAATAAAATCTTTTCATTTAACATACGGACGCATTATCGTGGTGATTCTGCCTTTTATTTCTTTTAGTATTTGAGGTCTAAATAAAAAAAAAACTATTATGTTGTCCGTGGTTCTCACTACTATTTTATATTTGTAACAAAAAAACAAGACAAAGACTATAAAGCTAACGCGAATAAGCAAAAAATTGCTTCACACGAGTAAGCTAAGAAGTTTATTCTGTTTTTTATATTCTTATGGTCACTTTGAAATGTGTATAGCGCATGTTATAGGCGATTAACACACACGGCACCGCGCACCGCCGCGAAGGGCGGTCGCGGTAAAGCGGATTGCGCCGCTCAACCACGCAGTCGGGAGGTGTACGTGTGTTAGGTATCAACGGATTTCTTAGAGACCAATGCGACATGAAAACCGCTTCACCGCCAGCGGCGGTGGTCCGTGCCGTGTGTTAATTGCTATAGTGTTCTATCACTATCCTAGAATAAAAATATACAGTTTGCCCCAATCACAACATTGAAGTTCGTTTAAGCAAACGAGGTGCAATATTTGAACTTAAAGGCAAAAAAGAACAATGATCATTTTGACAGACAATCCGGTTCGGCATCGAAAACAAGACGCGGTTGTCCGAAATTGGAATACACTCCAAAAATCGACTTACCCTTAGTGAACGCATGTGGTCTATTTTTCCTTTCATACCAGTGTCTATCAGAGGCAATGGTACGTTTTAATTGTTCTATCAACAAGCAGTACATGGTTTTAGGTACTTTTCCACCTTTCACAATTTTCTCTGACCACAGCCCTGCCATCAACTCTATGTCTTCCACACATCTATAGCTTTGCATCAAGGTATATAAACGCTGGAATGAAGTAGATGTTGTTAAGACTTCACCGACAAAAATTCGCGAGAACTATGATAAAAACGATTTTAAATGGATGATTACCTCTTTAGTAAAACTATCTTTTAGGTCATAAAAGGTCTTGTAAGATTTCTTCGTGCAATATTCTCTATACTTTACGTAAGGTGCAAAACCAAAGGTTCTTCCTTTGCCTAAGTCACTAGCAGCCGCGTCTATAGAAAACTGTAGACCTCCCCATGCTCTATTAGCCATCTGAAAGAAATTTAGAAAGAAAATTAAAGCACAATATTGTGTTTGATGCAAACCAAAGCAGACCCTAATGAGTCCGGAAACGTCATAACTATTCTTTTTTAAATTAGCTATGTTTATTAAAATAATAATTCTCATGTCTTTACAGTTGGTAAGAGTGTCCATCCACGTCAGACAATCGGTGACCGATTTTTTGTTGGAGAGAAATGGAACGTATAAATTCCAATATATCAACACAGATGGCCTACTAAAAGTTGATCTTAAGATACTATGAAATAATCGTACGATCCGATAATCGGCCCTATAAAAAGGCCGAGTACTTACATCACATGCATAAACTCACGCCTTTTCCCGTGGGCAAAGGCAGAAACCACAGACCGCCACCTGCTACGATCCTTACGTGCTGCTTTCGCCTCGTCCACGTTCATACATCTCGTCATACAAGTACGCCAGTTACGAGTACTGCGCACCTGACCTTTCTGAAGAACCTCACTAATAACGTCAGTGTAGGTATTCCTAGGGCGTCTCCCTACATTGTCACTCATATCTGCCATATAATACCTTTTGCTACTTACATCATGATCAATGATATGATCATTATTGCCTCCCGCCTGTCTGAAACTGCCTTGAATGATTTTCACCATATTATCGTCTACAGTCAAAAGGCCCGTATGAGTAGTAGCGTTGACCAAAGGATATGTTTTACAGAAATATCCGTCTTTGTCGTACAACCTGGAATCAGAAGGGCAATTCCCGTAATTTGAACAACGATCAATATACACACACAAATACTCATACACCACTCCTACACTCCCAACTGTCACACTCATACATCATAGTATAATAGTATATTTCATTTTTTATTGGCTTGATTTAAATGTATTTTTAAGTTTTCAATTTATTAAAAAAAAAAAAAGAATTTGCCTCCTTGACACTGAGACTAGAATGTGGCTTGAATTTAAATTTTATTTAGTTAGTAGAATTGGGCATCTGATCAATAGCTATATTACAATCCATATTAATATGTGTAAGCGAAAGTAACTCTAACTGTCTATGTGTTACGGTCTAAGGGTTTACCATTAAAACTATTTTGGTAAGGGTAACCTTAAACCCCAAGTGAAGACACAGACAACTTAATAATCCGCGACAATCGAAGGCGAAAGTAGTGAATGTTAATAGAATTTACAGATGACAATTACTATTGTTGGCTATTTGATTATCAATCGTTTATTTATGACTATGGACAGTAATAAATGAAATTGGTAGGGTAAGATAAGTAATAATAAGTTATTTGACATTGATATTATTTAATTTTGACATTATTATCTTTATTTCCATTCATTAAGTTATGTTGCGTTTTGTTGCAATTATTTTATTGAGTTATGTTGATTATACTTTTTTTATAATCATTACTAGTGAAAGTGAAAGGGTGTACACCTTTAAGGTAGATTTTTGAGGAACTAATGATTTAATATTATGATCTAATGGAAAATGTCCCAAAAATAAATTAATTCTGAATTGGTTATATGGCTCCCGACCATAATAATGGAATTGAAAACTTAAATAATTCCCTAAAAAAATACTTAAAACTATACTCACTTCAAGGTAGTCTCCTGTATAGTGTGGAACCATCTGGACACATAAACGAATTCATCTGACATTTGTGGTAGAATATTTTCATCGTACATATCTCTAAACCCTCCATTACAGGATATGATGCCTTCCTTAATCATATTTGATCTGCCTGAGAAAATTAAAGTTATATTAAAAGCAATGTAGCATCACATGCATAATGTAGGTACTGGTGCCGATTCCCTTGGTCACAAATTCAACTAAAATTAGACTATTTCCTTTTTTTTCTGTCCAATATAACAAGAAAGAGACTAATGTAAATAAGAGCTGTCAAATTTAGTCAATCTGACACATCCATACAGTTATAGTTGACATCTTAAAACGTGTGGATTAAAAATACGGAGAAGTTCAAGGCAAAACTAATTTGACATCTCTAGCTTAGTTCTATGTCACGAAATGTCACCGTCCTTTCTTTTCGCTGTGTGTTAGTAAGAGATGTCAATTCTCTAAATTTAGTCTAGTTTGTGAACAAGGGAATCGGCACCATTGTCACCGTCCTTTCCTTTCGCTGTATGTTAGTAAGATATGTCAATTCTCCAAATTTAGTCTAGTTTGAACTAGGGAATCGGCACCACTGTATAGGTTCGGCTGGCTCATTCATTAACTCCATGCTTA
Source organism: Hoplodrina ambigua (assembly GCA_949774945.1). Lineage (NCBI taxonomy): Eukaryota > Metazoa > Arthropoda > Insecta > Lepidoptera > Noctuidae > Hoplodrina > Hoplodrina ambigua. The sequence goes on from OX458967.1 coordinate 1,093,885, forward strand.
AGAGATAAACACTGATTTTAAATAGAAAGTCTTGACAGACAGTCACGACGGCTGGCAAGCCTACAATTAAACTAGATATAAAATATAATAGAATAGTATTGATTCAATATTATTCAAATAGGTGTTTCAATCATTGTCGATTGATCTACACGATCTATAATACAACATAATGTTTCGCATACCTAATAAGATCGGAAGCAACTCGTAGAAGAATATCTGCTTTGATATCGCAATGTTAATATCGCGGGCAGTGTAGAAAAGACGTTCATCATCCCAGGAGGGGTTCAGTTTGTGCAGGTCCTCAGCTATCTTATTGTGTTTTCTATAGAAAAGTATATTGAGAATATTCGCGCCCATGGCATTATTGTTTTCTGTAAAAAGATAAACAAAACCAAATTCAATATTATTTCACGCTTTCGAAGGATGGATGCATATTTGACGGAAGAAGCGCTACGCATCATCGTCGCGTAACGCCAGAACAGTCAAATATATATTATTACATCCAATCTTACACACACAACCGATGATGCGTTAGAGCAGTGGTTCTTAACCAGTGGTCCCTGAAAGCACTAGAAGTGGTACATGATGTCATCCCATAATTATTAAATAATACCGAGTCGATGACGCGACTTATGTGCTGATGGTAACACCAGCGCCGCTAAACTGTTCCGTCTCGCGAAGGACAGATTGAAGTTTTCCGAACTGACGGCCAATCTTCACTAATTGAAGAGGCACTACGAAAAAGAATAAGAAGACGCGTCGTGAGGGTATAAAATACATAAAACATACCACAAACTGGCACGATGCGAATGTATAAATAGTTGGCGGTATATGGTAAGACAACAATTTTGTCAAATGGGCTCTCAGCACAAAAAGGTTAAGAACTACTGCGTTAGATCATCGAGCGTGTACTAACAGCAACACTTCCGACGCATCTTCCGTCAGATGTGCATCCACCCTAAGAGGAAGCTGCATACCTGACCTATATTTTTTGTATTACAATACATAAATATAAATATTATACACATAAATATTTTTTTCAACTTTACTTACGATACTTATTACACCTTGTTTCCCTAGGAGGTTCATTTAAAATGCAATTTTTTGAATCAGGATCTGTTGGTGGAAATAACAAGCCGCTCTCTTCTTCTATTTTAAGTAATCCATTTTTGAATGTCCTAAGTTTGTCGATTGTGCCTGGTTCAAGGTTGTAAGTGTTGGATAAATCAAAGACCGGAGTCTGAAATACTATCTAAAACAGAAGAAGACAAAATCACTAATTTATTGGGAGTTTCATCTAGTACCCCATTATGGAAGTTACAAAAACCTGTATTATCACTATGTCCATCTTTCTTTATCGTGTAGGCAGTAAGGCCTTACGACCCCACACCCAAGGGTCAGAGTTTACAAACCGCCTCAAGGGCCTCTGACATGGTTTGAGTGGGACAGTAATAGGCTGGTATAAGTCCAGGTTTTCTTACAATGTTTTCCTTTATCGATGTCAGTGATGTCCAAGATAAACTTTAGAAAGTACATATGAATCAGAACATTAAAGATAATGTTCATTAAAAAAAACCCTAGTACCTAGTACAATAGAGAAGCGGTAAAAATAAACAAAGTTTATTGACACAACGGATGCTTACCCTGGAAAACTCAGTGCCATTGTCAAGGCACCCATATGTCTGGAAGCTCTGAGGTCTGGTGAGGTTCATGCAGTTGACACCAGAAAATCTGTGCACAGGATCGTCACGTGGGACCGTAACCGAGGTACACTTGTAGTCACATTTGTCTTCCGAGCAGCAAGTGGTTATATTAACAATATAATTTACTGAAATCCGAAAAAAAATACATTCTTGCATTCATCAGGAATTTCTCAGTAGCAGCCTTGGAGTTATGTTGAGCCTCGGTTGTTAATGAGTCTGTCGAATGTGGTGGGTACCTAAAATGAAATAACCTATAAGATAGACCTAGGATATTTCATTTTAATTAAATTGTTTAGTTTTATTGTTTTGTGTGACTGCCTCGTTGGTCTAAATGTCGCAAAGTGCGACTGCTGAGCATGAGGTCTTGGGTTTGATTCCCAGGTCGGACAGTGTTATTGGGTTTTCCGTTCAGGAGTTTCTCAGCCTCGGAGTCTAGATTTGTGCCCGGTTGATGGCAATTAGGCTTGCCCCCTATTACATGGGTACTAGTGTACAAATGGGTACACTTCTGCCTTATTCTTCGGACATTACAGGCGTGATGTTAAAATTAAAATGATTAGTACCAATTCATAATACTTACTAATGTCGTGGATGGAATTAATATCACCAGAACTAAACAACAAAAAGTATGAAACTAGTTGCGTGACCTTCAAGTCTGTAGCTTTGCCAGCACTTAATAGATTTGTCCGTATTCTTCTTGAAAACGGGAGTTCGTGGCCACTCTTAGCTTTTCTAGGTTGATAATCTGAAAGGATAAAAATATCATAAAAAAAGGGATAAATAATATTGAATTTCGAAATATCATTAAACTTGTCGCTATATCATGATGTAATTGTTGAGACACGTTCTAAAATTTACTTAAATGTGTAATGTAAAAACAAAAATGAAAAAAATATAAACCAGGGTACTTACTTGGTGTAAAATATTTTGGAAGCAGCCTAATAGTAGGAGTTCTGTGAGTACCTCTGCTAGGATGCTTAAGATTGTAGCATGATCCGTCAACACGGGCCCATTCCTTTGGGTCACAAGGTTTTACGTCAACTGTACAGACCCTACCAACAGATACTAAATAAGTTACACACATACATAAACTCACGCCTTTTTCCCATGGCAGAAACTACAGAACGCCACCTGCTACGATCCTTACATATTCCTTTCGCCTCATCTACCGTTCATACATTTCGTCATACAAGCACGCCGGTTACGAGTACTCCGCACCTGACCTTTCTGAAGGACCTCACCAATAAGGTCAGTGTAGGTCTTCCTAGGGCGACCCCTCCCGGCGTTGCCACTCACCTCTGCCATATAAATACCTTTTGTCAATCGTCTTTCATTCATCCTCTCTCTCTCTTTCTCCCTCTAAATAAGTTGTTACAAATATTAGATTCCGAATTTGTTACTTTGGATCTTATTCAAATACACGTGGTATCCAAAGTAACAAATTGAAATCATTGAGAAAATAATGCCAGAAATGTATACAGTACAAAGAAGCACTTGAACTATAAAGCATTAGAGACTCACCCTGTATTCTTTCTTTGCTCATAAATCTTCAGCTGTGTCTTATTCACAGGTTTACCAGAAACGCTATCGTAAAGGACGGCGTTCAACCCACCGACACACAGACTGACATAAGTCAATAGGATTAGCCGTGTATCCATTTTCCTCGCTTGATGCAGACTAAGTTAGAATAAACACTGAGGGCTTATAAATATAAAATGTAAAGTATAATTTTTAGGTCTATCTATAGAGGCCAATTTACTCGTTTCTCTAGTTTTAAATGTTTCTAGTTTTGAAACACTATCGGCATTTTCTATTCTTTTTTTTTTCAAAAGAATTTTTTCTTGTAGGTACATTTAATTATTTAGAACTGGGAATTACTATTTTTTCACTTTGATAAAAATATAATTCTTTTTGTCTTACTTTTTTTTTAATTGTCGTTATCGCCCAAGTGGTTAAGGCGCCTGCCTCTCATGCATGAGGTTGTTGGTTCGAATGTCAGTAAGCACCAATGTGACGTTTTCAAGTCATATGTACTCGTACTTTCTAAAGTTTATCTTGGACATTACTGACATCGGTGAAGGAAAAACATCGTGTGGAAACCTGGACTTGTAATTAATATGAGTCTGAAATTGACAATGCGCCTTGAGTAAGCATGGTGATCAATGTTCATACCTTCTCCGTTGAGAAGAGGCCTTTGCCCTGCAGTGGGACAGTAATAGACTGGTATTATTATATTTTTATTACTTTTCTAATTGAGTTAGTCTCTATGTCATGTTCATGCATGTTTTTCACGTAATTTGAGAAAATGATATAGTTTCCGATCGCATGTCTCATTTGATCAAAGATCACGCGACCTCTCGCGTCCGGCCCTGGATCAGGCCATGCTCCGGAGCGAGAGGAAATGGGATGCAGTCACCTCCTGCGAAGCAGTAATGCTAGCGAAGGAGGAGGCGGGATGCGTGAGGGAGAGAACATCGTCCGCCGATGCCCCAGCCGCCGCGGGAGATGCCCAGGGCGTCGGACGTCGCGAGACGACATCCGGCCACCGCAGGCGCGGGTTTGCGGGCTTGCGCGAGCTTGTGGGACGTCTTAACAGGATACCGTAGCCCCGGAGCGTAAAGGAACAGAACACAAAAACAGGAGGGTTCTTTAGTCAGTAAAAGTCTGACAGTCCCTTCCGCCCCACCGGAAAGACTCCCTCTCGGGGTCGGAAGGACTCACTTGATGACTTTTGCTATCTAAAAAAATTAATGGTCGCGTGTAACCTCATTCCTCACTCTATCGTTCAAAGTTACACCACACTTACTTCGCAAGGAACGCAAACACACGCATATATACTATTTAAATAAAAAATAGCGTTAATTATAATTATCGGAGTGTATTTTGTAACCAAATGCAGTCAGTTGTATATAAATTGTTCTAATTTGTTTAATTTTATTGGTAGGTACTGGTAACTAATGGATGAACAGTACCTACCATTAAATGGTAAGCCCCATTTTGTTACGTACTTTCATGCGTGACGGGTACCCAATAAAAAGTATTTGTACCTACATAGTTATCTCATTCAACTAGTAACTGTCTTGTTTTCTACGATAATAATACAGGTTAATAATATTATATTGTACTTGTTATATAAATATAGTAGCTACTGTGGCTTGAAGTAAGCAAAGATATTGAGGTCAATGATCGAGATAAAAACTATTCTATCTTCTATGTTTCACAAAATTACATAGGTACAGCCGTATTTCATAAAAATGGTTGAGCTGTTTCGGAGTTCATCCCGGACAAATAACGTGACGCGTAATTTATATTTATTGTATTAAGATATAGTTTTAGTTTGCAAACTTGTTGGTTAATGAAAGAAGAATCGTTTTTGACCTTATTGATTATCTAAATACGAGGTAATTGAATTGATTAAAACACTGATAATACTGTAAAATTTTAATTTATGTTCACAAACGAAAGCTATTACAATTTTTATTTCAGCTGTTGAAAATTGATTACAAGTAAAATTGAAGCTTAAGATGAGTAAGGTGTCCGATGACTAAGAAATGACAGCTCACCTCACCTACGTTCACCGAGGGTGATTTTTACAGAATAGATGTCAAAAAATCCCAATAAAAAGACTTTGCAAGTAGAATTCTATTATTTCATGACTTGTTTATTTACATACATGTTTATGTAACTCCGAGGGTAACGGGCATCTGGAAGGCGTACAAGAAGCCGAATACAACTCGCAGAGGCCCCTTAGATAGCTTTAGGATAAACTTTGATGAGGTACCAACCGACAATGGCCCTGTATGCACTATGTAAGTGTACCCAAAAACAACCCCTGGGTGGTGCAGGATACAAAGTAGACTGGATACCTTGGACTGTAGAAGAACTATGACCCTTGCTCATATATCTTATTTTTACAATACATTCTTATTATTACAATTAAATACCTATAATGTTTTTTTTTAAACATAACTGGCGAAATTCGGCTGTACTAATGAGTACACCTATGCCTAATCCTTCGGGGATTATAGGTGTGTTATAATGTGTTATGTATAATGTTTTTGCTTGCAATTAATTTTTAGTTTCTTTCCATGGAGTCAGGTCCAATTTTCCGATCTTGGATGAACTGCATTTTGTCAAGGGATTTCTGTAAATACAACATGTACATAATATATAATATTAATTATGAGAAATTAAACTTTTACCCTAGGCTTTCCTCGGATGACGTATTTAGACTGGCCAGATGGAATGGAATACGTGAAATTAGTAGTGGCTTTTGTAGAACTAGAAATATTTTTTTTTATTGAGAAATACAAGAAAAATTTTAATTGTATCTTGTTATCGGATACTTACTTAGATGATATAGTATAAAAAGCATGCGGCTGTATCTCTGTCACACAGTCACCGACTGTACATAACATGCCCGCTATTGTGGCTCCTCGTATCGCTTTTAATTGTTCTGCAAATGAATCAAGATTTCAAACGTTATAAATTTTACTGTAATCTAAATAATTTTCTTTAAATTGTGATATGCCTACTGTTGCCAGCCACTGCAACTCCTGAACGCCAGAATCAACAGTGGCGACCGAAGTCCCGTAGAAAAGATTCAACTGTCCTGGATCCCGCACCAAAATTTCATCAGCGAAGGAGTAAGAAAAACTTCCCTTCAAACCTGTCTATGGACGCAATATTTATGATGGTAACTATGTAACTATTTCTTCAGCATGATTATATTGTCTTTTTTACGAAGTTTATTGTACCTAAGATTAAACTCCAAAGAATTGGAAGAAAATGACATACTGTGCCAATCGTAAACCAGAAGACATTAAAATTGAGAAAGGGTAATATTTCAAGTTTAAGCATTCGATACAAAAAGTATACACTCTTGTGTTTTATCTTGTAGTTCAGGTTTTACATTAAGGTCAATTTGTTGTCAAGCATCTATAAACATTTCAACAATCAACTAACCTTCGGTAAACGGATGCGGTCTATCTTTGCATTCATACCAGTAATAATCAGAGGCAATAGATCGTTTTAATTGTTCTACCACCACGTCGTATAGGGTTTGAGGAACTCTTCCACCTTTCACGTGTTTCTCTGCCCATAGCGCTGCCATCAAATCTATGTCTTCTACACATTTGTAGTTTTGCATCAAGCGGTATAAGCGCTGGAAGTAAATGGATATTGTAAAGATTTTATCGACCAAAATTAATGAAAGACTGACAGACTGCTCATGCAGCAGAAGATGAATATTCTCGATTTGAGGTACTGCCGAATTCAGAACAAATGACAGACGGTTTACAAAATTATAGAAAAAACTAATAAATGTATAAATGTATAAATGTTACTGTCTAATTTTAATTTGATGATTTGTGATCATAATAGTAAGTTGGACGGAATTAAGTCTAATAGGACGACTGAGAAAATGAAATGGATATATTTAGGGGTCATAACAATGGCAAAAAACAAACAAATTAAATGCATAATGTTGTGTGTTACCTCTTTAGTAAAACAATCTTTTAAGTCACTAAATTTCTTGTATGTCTTTTTCGTGAAAAATTCTTTATACTTTATGTAAGGTTGGAGACCAAAGAATCTTCCTTTTTGTAAGTCACTTGCTCCCACATCTGCAGCCAATTGTGTGCTACCCAAACATCTTTCACTCATCTGGAAGAAAAATGAAATTAAAATAATTGCGACACGTCCAAAGCGCCGTGCGACAGTCGTGCGGCACACCCACGACGGCAGGATGACATCCGTCCGTGGGTCGCGGGACGTCTTAACAGGATACCGTGGCCCTGGAGCGCAAAGGGCTACAGAAGGAGCAGGGTGGTATTTTCGACAAAGTCTGAAAGTTTCTTCCGCCCCACCCAGGGCGGAAGGACTCATTTGATGACTTTTACCACCCAAACAAAAAAGGACGACATATCACGTCACGTGTCAACTACATTATATATGAGAAAAGACAACCACCCGCGGGTAGTCCAACACAGACACTGCTCCAGCACCGCAGCAGCCCGACACCAAATGCAAATTGAATTTCTAGTCTCGAGAATAAAAAAACAGCATTTGAAGACTCCGATTGATATTTTCGGTATTTTTCTGGTCCGGTTTGGATGTAACGAGAAAGGGCTCTAAGTTACCGTCGTGCCTTTGGCCTTTTTCTCACGGTCACGACACGGTCGCCGTGAGATGTAAAGCAATGAGAACACTGGTGCCGTGACCGCATGTAGAACCATTTCTACTTTACACGGCTTTAAGCTATAATTGTGCTAATCTAGCACCGAGTACTTACATCAGGATCTATAATATAATCTATTCCACCTCCCGGCTGTCTGAAACTGCCTTGAGTCAAATACACCATGTTGTCACCAACGGTATAAAACCCAGTTCTAGCAGTAGCGTTAACTAACGGAAATGTTTTAACAAAACATCCCTCTTTGTCGTAAAATCTGGAATCAGATGAGTAGAAATATAAGCAAAACACTGAAGGCAAAAAAAAAGAATAATAATACCAGCCTAATAATGCCCCACTGCAAGGCAAAAGGCCTCTTCTGATACAGAGAAGGCACGAGCATTGATCACCACACTTGCTCAAGGCAGATTGGCAATTTCAGATTGATAAGTCTAGGTTTTCAAGTAACATATTAAATTATATCCAAGGTTTACTTAGAAAGTCATTACCGGGAGAATGAATGTCCATCCATCCGATAGAGAGCAAGAGGAAGACCAAAGAAAAGATGGATGGATTGTGTGAAGAATGATATGAATGCAAAGGGGATTCACTGATTGCATGACGGCTGACAAAACAGAGTATATATTGTGACATGCGAAAAAAAAAGTAAAATTAATAAGAAATATAACTATACAAACTTCAAGGTAGCCTCCTGCATGGTGTGGTACCATCTATGCACATAAACGTGTTCTTCTGATACTAGTGGTGGTATGTTCTTATCGTACGTGTCCCTGTACCCTTTATCGCAGGATATGATGCCATCCTTGATCATATTTGATCTGCCTGAAATAAATAAAATAATGCAATCCATACTAATATTACAAATATACGTTCGTCAAAAAATAAAATAATAAATATCTTGGGACAACTCACACACTATCTGATCCCAAGCTAAGCAGAGCTTGTGTTATGGTAACCAGACAACAGAATACATACTTATATAACGCGCGTCGTACGTACGTCGTTTATGTTATTTTTATATATTATTATACTATTATATACTGCTATAAGGACGTCATAGTACTAAATTTCAAAAATCGAAAGAAAAAAATTGCTGTCAGATGGAATGGCCTTTATTGAATCATTATATTGACGTCATGGTACGAATTTGCGGAACAGTTCAGTTTAGGTCTTAAATTGGATCGCGATAACAGTTTGTGGTAGGACTGCAGTCTTTATTTGGACGAATTTTCTGCTTTTTGTACCTGTGTTAACATAGTGCCCTACTTTTTTTTTTTATGGTCTTACAATAAAATTTTACTTACCCAGCAAAATCGGCAGCAGCTGGTATAAAAATATTTGCAGATATACGGCAATGTTAATATCGCGGGCAGTGTAGAAAAGACGTTCATCATCCCAGGAGGGGTTCAGCTTGTGCAGCTCCTCAGCGATCTTATTGTGTTGTCTATAGAAAAGTATATTAAGGAGGTTTGGACCGATGGCGTTATTTGGTTCTGTAAAAGTAAAATAAATAAATACTTCCACTAAAAACTACAGCTAAAGTAAATACTTCTACTTTTTACTTTATATCTTGACTGCCTGTCGCAAAGTGCGACCACTGAGCACGAAGTCTTAGGTTTGATTCCCAAGTCGAGCAAAGTGTGATTGGAATTTCTCAGTAGCAGCCTCGGAGTGTAGATGTGTGCCCGGTTGATGGCAATAGGTTCGCCTCCTATTACATGGGACTTAAAAATAACTGGCGTGATGTGGTTGTACCAATAAGTACACCTCTGCCTAACCCTTCGGGGATTACAGGCGTAGTGTTACGTTATGTTTTAACACCTTGTCAAAACGACGAAACAAAATTTATTAAACAGTTCTTGGTACTTACGATACTTGTTACATCTCTTTTCCTTAGGAGGTTCATTCAAAAAGCAGAGTTCTGATCCGGGTTCTGACGGTGGAAATAACAAACCGTTTTCTGTTTCCATTTTTAGCAACCCGTTCTTGAATGTCCTAAGTTGGTCGATGTTACCTGGAGCTGGATTGTAAGCATTGGATAAATCGTAGAGTCCATTCTGAAAATTAATCTGAAAAAGAAAAATGGATGAATTAATTTAGTAAGTAAGTAATTAGGTATACAGGTAATAATCTTATTACTTAACATGAAAAGGTCAGAGACCTTATTTTTTTTTTTTTCGTGGGGAGTTCCTCATGTATACCCTCCGTCAAGAGAGAACAAAGGGCTATTACTGACCAAAACCCTAAGGTTCCTTCTGCTGCCAAGAGTCGGGGGCCCGGTATCCGCTTGATGCATGAACCGCGCCCCCGACTGTGCCATTGGCGGGCACTTTTTCCATGTGCAGCCTATTCTGCTGATCATATATTCCCCTAGAGAGGCGAGCACAGAACACAGCAACCATCACAGAATAGTCAGAGACTTACGCCACATCTTGCAGAGAAGTTTTATAAGTTCATCAAGAAAAAAAAATATTGAATAATATTTCATAAGCCACATGTTATCTATGTTAATAAGTGGCGCCAGTGACAGAAAAGTTGAAAGGGAATCGTTTGTCTTGGTATGGGCATGTGAAGAGGAGGGATGAAACTCATGTGACCAGGAGAGTTATGAATATGAATGTAGATGGATGGAGAGCAAGAGGAAGACCAAACAAAAGATGGATGGATTGTGTGAAGAAGGATATGAATGAAAGAGGAGTCAGTGATTGCATGACGGCTGACAGGACGTAATGGAAGAGGAAGACGTGTTGCGCCAACCCCAAATAACTTGGGACAAGGGCAGGGAGATGATGATGATCTATGTTAATAAGGTTCATTTACATAACTGATGCTTACCCTGACAAATTCAGTGCCGTTATCGAGACACCCGTACGTCTGGAAGCTCTGAGGTCTGGTGAGGTTCATGCAGTTGATGCCAGAAAATCTGTGGACGGGATCATCTTCTGGGACCTTGATCGGTGTACATCTGTGATCTTTTTTGCCTTTTGGCGTGCAGCAGTATGTTATATTCACTACATAATTAACTAGAAACATAAAAAAATGCTTAAATAATTATGGTACTGGCAAATTACATTATATTTTTTAACTTAAACTTTTATATTAGACAGACTTGCGTATCACTATGACTATAAAATCAATAATCCTTGGCAGATGAGATGGAGTCGGTTCTGTGCAAAACGATGTGGATGATCGCGATACTTACTTGCCTAGAACTACTCTATTTACTTAAAATCCAATTCAATATTAGATATTTAGTACTTGTAATACTTACGCGGGTCATGGATTGACATGATGTCGCCAACAGTCAACAATATATAGTATGAAACTAGTTGAGTAAGACCCAGTTCTGGTGCTTTGCCAGAAGATAAAATTTCGGTTCGTAATCTTCTTGATAACTCTATATCACTGCCATCCTTAGCTTTTCTAGGGTCATAATCTGAAAAGTATATAAAAGTGGTGTAGAAAATATAACCAGAATAATAGATTCATCATGTGCATTGTCAAGATTAATGATTTGCCAAAGGAGACGGATTTTTCTGCCTGAGTTGTAATAAGTAAGATATGGGTTGGGAAAAGCGTTATATTTTTCTATTTCAAAGACCAGTAGCCGAGAAATCTAAAAAGTTACCTAACTATTTATTTTTTGTCATGAATAATACAAAAACACATTATTCGATAAACGTAAATAAACATATAATTTTAAAAAAATAAGTTTTTAATTAAATCCTATTTATTATTTTAGCATTTACTTTTTAAAATACCGTTTCAGACACAGATTTCAGATCGTCTAAGATCCTTCATTTTGGACTATTTTTTTCAAATCTTTGATTCGTGGGATTCCCTTTATTCTCTCACTCTACAAATATAATAAAATACTGTCAGTAAGTAAATATAAATTACCTTTTATATAAAACATCAGCTATTTAGTATTGATTTTTGCAAACTTCTTCTTTAAACTCACTTTTACTAAATATCTTATAACTCTGTTCTCTGATTGATTCTCGAATCCGTAGAATTTTCAGCGAAGGTCTGGTAATCTAAACGCTATTATTTGACAGAATTTTCATCTTTTTACAACCCAGGCTCAAGATTGTATGAAAGAGTATCCGTTTCCTTTTGAACATTGTTGTGTTGTTGTTAAAAAGCATGCCGAAGAAACGAAGTCACTTACTTGAACTGAAGACAGGTTTTAGCAACTTTCTAGTAGGAGTGCGGGCAGTACCTCTGCTCGGGTACTCAGGATTGTAGCACGAACCGTCCAAACGTTGCCAGTCTTTTCGTTGACAGGGTTTCACGTCAACGGTGCAAATCCTAGCAACATAAATTATAAATTGTTGAAATGTTTGCTTCCATATATTTTTTTTAGTTTACTAAAAATGATTGGAAAAATATAGCGGGCATAAACAGACCCTTAACGTAGCCGAAATGTTATAACTAAACTTTAAGTACTGCCACGACCCCCGTACCCATGCATGCACCCGAAAGCACAATGTTTTGCTTGCGTTACATTGCGCACTTCTATAGAGAGTGATATTCGGACCAAAAATAAAAGTCGTTTCCCAGCAAAAAATTTTGCTCAAAGTTTTTAGTTTGATGGGCTTGGGCAGTTAATGATTATATTGTGATGTGTATTTTTATCAATATTTTAAGAATACTCACCCTGTATTCTTTCTCTGCTCATAAGTCTTCAGCTGAGCCTTATTCGCAGGTTTACCAGTAACGCAATCGTAAAGGACGGCGTTCAAGCCACCGACACACAGACTGACATAAGTCAGTAGGATTAGCCGTTTATCCATCTTCCTCGCTTAATGCAGACTAAGTTAGAATACATTTTATCGATCTATTTAACTTGAATTTTGAAGGTCTTAGGTATGAAGATTTGTGTGTTTTGAAATAGAAAATAGGCCAATTAAGTCTTTATCGCTTTAAAGAGTTTTAAATTTTTAAAAATTACACTAACACACTTTTGGTTCTTTCCCGTTTTAGTAATAGACGACAATTTACTTATTTCTTTCTAGGGTTCCGCACCCGAACGGTGCCAATGGGATCGTATTACTTAGCCCGCGCTGTTTATGTTACCCGCTGTATCTCATGAACCGTATTTGATACAGAGTTGAAATATTCACAAAGTATGATTTCTATTGCCGTTACAACAGCAAATAATGAAAATAAAATAAAATTAAAGGGATACAAGAAATTTATCTTTATTTAGTGTTAAATTTTATACTGTGGTACGGAACCCTTCGTGTACGAGTCCGACTCGCACTTGGACGTTTTTTTTTGCGACCATGTTCACTTTCACTTTCACATAAAAATTTTATCTGAGTCAGCCTTGTGTCTGTAATTTTCTACTGCACGTATTTTAGGTTGTTAAACGAGAGGCACCGCGGAGCAGCTGGCGAGCGCTGTTGTTTAATAGGGTAGTTGACTAAGAAAATATATTTAGTCCATAAGTTAGATTACTAAAAAATATTATATACGTATTTTTTCAAAAATTACGAAGATACAGCGCTTGGAAATTTCGTATGACGTCACGCCGTGATACAAATTTAACCACATTATTACGTCAAAGCCCCCCACTTCTAAACTTTGATGTGATATATCTTTGTAATTTTTTATCTAATTGATAAAACAAAAAATACGTGTTCAACCCGTACCCGTGTTTTAATAATCTTACTGAGGGACTAAATCGAATCGATTTATTTTTACCCAGGCAACATCCCTATTCTAGGCACCCTACTAGATCGGTTAGGTTAGGACTTTAACAAACAGCGCTAAATTAAAGTTGGTAGCAGTACTTTATATACCTGACTAGTTGCACTTTATATTACTGCTCCATTCCGGTGGGGAGTAGCGTGATGCCTCTACTATTTTTCCGTTCTTACCACTACTTCTTACTACTTCTTTTTACTTCTTTTTCTTACTATTTCTTCATTCTTTCCTTGTTTTTCTTATGGATCTGGCTATCATATTCAAAAACAATGCCAATCTGTACAGAGGTTAAATTGGCGGTTTTGACTTAACAAAAAATATTTTAAGCTTTATAATATTGTTATTATTAGACAGTTTTATGAAACGTAAGTTCGGCCAGCGAACGCTACATCAAACAACATTATTAAAAAACCGAAAATAAATAAGAATCTTTTTTTATAGATAGAATGAAATTAAAAAATCTAAAAATAAATAAATATGTGAATCATAAATCATGTGTAAAGATAATATGCATTTCATCGAAATGAGAATCGATGTAAAAAGTTTCGATAAAATTGTAGATAAGCGTGACTTCTCTGCAGGCAAAGCCGCAGGCAAAGCTAATTAAGGATGATGTTTTGACGTAATATCTTATCAAAACTTAAGGAGAATTAATTGCCGTGTCAGTTTGCATTTTAATTTTCAGGTGTTCAAAATTGATAACAATTAAAAGAAATAAACTTAACACGACTTTTTTTATACAATTTATAGTATTCCTAACACATTTAAGATACCTTACAAATGAGATATTTTCATTGTTTTTATTTATTTATTGAAACTTTATGCAACAAAAGTACAAAGGCGGACTTCACGCCTTAGGCATTCTCTAACTGTCAACCAAAGGTGGTGAAGAGATAACATGATAGGTGCAAGTTATTGTGTCAGCACAAATCCACAAAACCAGATATATTTTTTTTACATTTATTTTTTCATTAAACTGTGTAAATAACATTAAAGATATACAAGATAAACCTTGTTTTCATTAAAATTCTTATTTATATTAAGTGTCTCGTCGAATTTGTGGTCGCAAGCGCGACTGCTGAGCATGGAGTCCTGGGTTTGATTTACCTTAGGGTGATGCATAGATTAATTTTTGTCTCTGTACACCCTAAGGTAGACTGATAGAAAATGCCTAAGGCATTAAGTCCGCCTTTGTACAGTGTATTTTTACATGTGCATAAAGTTGAAATAAAACATAACATATCATAACATCACGCCTGTAATCCCCTAAGGGTTAGGCAGAGGTGTACCCATTAGTACACCCACATTTCGCCAGTTATGTTTTTAGTCCCATGTAATAGTGGGCGAGCCTATTGCCATCAACCGGGCACAAATCCAGACTCCGAGGCTGCTACTGAGTGGTGGAAAAACCCAATAACACTTTGCCCGACCTGGGAATCGAACCCAAGACCTATTGCACAAAAATAAAAATAAAAAAGTATAAAATAAGTATTCAATTTTCTTTTTCAGTCTAACGGACAGTTGCAGACCTAAGCGCTTGTAAACAAACATACAAAAACAAACTCTTTAGCTGTATTATAATAGTATTGTTTACATTTCGGTGTCGTCTAGTGCAAATGGGCTTTAATGTTACTGAGATCTATTGAAAATATAACAAAACAAACAATATATCGACAAACCACCTTTTAAATATATTTATTTAGAGCATGAATTACAGTTAAATACTTCTGATATAACATTCACTTAGTATAATTATGTAATTCTTATAAAAAATCTTTACGTAAGAATATTGTGATTATTAATTATTTTATACATATATTTTTTATTATGTTATTTTATTTTTTTTAAAGTGTGTTTAAAAATATGTTTTTATGTATATAATGTGGAGAATTAAATGTAAATATGTCTTGTCATAATTCGTAAAAATTATAAAATTATTATAGTTCAACTAAACTCCTCGCTTGCAAGAATAAGTTTCTTTCCAGGGAGTCAGGTCTAATTTTCCGATTTCGGGTGAACAGCATTGCATTAAGGGATTGCTGTAATAAACAAAATATATTTTTAACAATATCTCGAAAAAAAACTGTTTATACACCTCATGAAAAGGATGCTTTCTTATTGCCAACAATTATATTAAGTAGTCATCACCGCAAGACGTTTGCAATACCAGAGGCCTCGCAGATACGTTGGCATCCCAGATCGAAGCTGAAATGTCTCATGTGCTCGTAACTAAGCATCAGCTTTTTAAATCTGAATACAGCAAAGCTGCTTTGTGGCAGAATAGCTGTGGTGAAGTACTTCCGCGTATGAGCTATGAGAATGGAAATAATCCCAAATAGTTCTACTACTCTCAAAACGCTAACCCTCAAACGCTTACCCAAAGCCAATACTTTCAATGTGTCCAAAATCTCTGAATAATGATGTGAGCAATTATGACACATCTAGAAAAAGAGGCATACAGCATAAGAGCATCCAGGTTTATCTTGTAAGCGGTGACATATTTGCAACAAAGAATTTATATTCACTCTTCAGATTTGGTCTAATAGTAAGAGGTATTTGAAATGAGTACAGTAATACCTCGACTACCCGAATTACGCGAACCCAGAGTTACGAACAGTCATAAATCTGTGTATTTAATAAGACATTGGAATAGCGTGTTTTTTTAAGTTTAATATTTACTTGGATGATATAGTGTAGAAGGCATTCGGCTGTATCTCTGTCACAAAGTCTCCGACTGTACATAACATGCCCGCTATTGTAACTCTTCGTATCGCTTGTAGTTGATCTGGAAAGATTACATTACGGGAATAAACTTTTTGAAAGAAGAAAAATAAAGATTGTGAAATAATATTATGTTGTTATCAGACATATATATAACACTGTAATAATATGATGCTAGATTTCGTCAGCAACACGCTTGTGAAAAATTGATGAGGAATAAAAGAAGATGAAAAATAGTATGAACTTAGTTAAAGTCAAACAAGAAGGATAAAACAAAATGATATAAGTAAGACTCGTAACAAAGTGCATCATCATCTTCCTGGCCCCATCTCATGTTACTAGACGAAACGCGTTTACTTATACTTAGAATAAAATTACACATAAAAATGACTCACTTTCAGTGAACGCATGTGGTCTATTAGGTCTTTCATACCAATGTCTGTCGGAGGCAATGGTACGTCTTAACTGTTCAACCATCAAGCAGTACAAAGTTTCGGGCACCCTTCCACCTGATATTCGTTTCTCAATCCATAAAGCAGCCATGAGTTCAATGTCATAAGGATCTTTGTATACTTGTCTTAGACGGTATAAACGCTGAAACGAAAATGCATGATATTATGACAAGAGATGAAAAAAATGCTCTAACCAAAAATGATCCTAATGCAGAATATGTATAGCGCCATTTTTAAAACGCTCTGAGCGGTTTCGTTTTATTCGTAGTATTCATCTTTTATGACTTTACAGAATAAAAGAAGGTCGCGCATTTTTTACAATAGATTTTATTTAAATATTTTAGAGTTGATCTCTTAATCAAAGTCGTTTAAAGTCACCAGTACTTCCGCACTAGGCCCGCCTGATGCATTAAAATCCAAGTGTCAGTTGAGGATTTCATACAACTCAATTTCTACTAGCTTTCCTTCGAAAATTTGAAACAACAGCCACCCTAGCATCATTGCAAAATTTTACAGTCCGTAGTGTTTACTATCTGCTATCGCCTATTGTAGGTAGGGATATCACAAGCGAAGCTGAGCAACAAAAACAAGAAACTGATTTCTGACATCCGTTCTTTGAAAGTACGGTACACCTGGGTAGACTGAAGATTCGGAGGACATTTCTTCGTTGCACCCAGGCCGTTTAGGATCAACCACTATAATGAGACTTAAATTGTGTTACCTCTGAACCGAAACAATCCTCCAAGTCATCAAAGGTCTCGTATGACATTTTTGTACAAAACTCTTTATACTTTATGTACGGTTGCAATCCGAAGAACCTTCCTTTAGTTAAATCGCTTGTTGCCACGTCTGAAGACAACAGTATGCCGCCTAGTACCCTATCAGCCATCTGAAATTCAACAGAATATCTATGTAGCTGTGCATATATATATAAATTCTGGCATATCATGCTCCTTTACAAAACCATACCAACAACCAACCATTTTACAAAACCATTTTCGGTATAAACCGAAAATGGTTTTGTAAAATAGATTATATTTTATTTTCATAACAATTAGGGATCCGGAAGAATATTCACGCAGACAATGCTACAGGTAAAAGCTAGTAAAGAACAAAAACTATCTGTAACAAAGAAGAAAAATAATTCTACAGTAAAAGATATCGAAAACTTACATCATAATCAATGGTGAAGTCTGAGAAACTGCCGGTGGGCTGTCTGAAACTGCTTTGAATAACCTGCAGCATATTGTCATCAACGGCCAAGAAACCTGTTCGTGTAGTTCCGTTGACGTAAGGGAATGTTTTAACGAAATACCCTTTTTTGTCATAAAGTCTGAAATTTCAAAACGGTATTACAATAGCTTTCACGACGGCTAAGTCCATACAGTTAGTCACCTGCAATCCTGACCCCTCTTACTTCCTGTATTTAGTTTTACTACTGCCATATCGATTGGCTACCATTTCGACCACAGAATTATCTAGAAAAAAAAAATTTTTTTTTTTAGATTCTAGATTTTAGTTTTTTGGCAAATACCTATCGCACCATATATAAATTACAACTGACGTATCCCGACCACAAACCGGGGCAGTAGCCCTACAGACATAACATCCGTCTTGTCGGAGAACCATCTTAATTTTCCACCTTGTTCCTCGTACGTCTAAAACCCCAACATGATCATCAGCACATCCTTCGTACGCCATCATCACTCCCCTCCATAGTTCTTACCATACCATTTTTGTTTAAATAGTTCGACCTAGATGGTGTCCACGTTCGTCATGAGGCTTTTTTTATTTTAAGGTCCAGGTGTAGGTGTGAGAATATTTTGGGCAGTGCATTATATGGGCCCTTGTCTGGACAGAATGAACTACAATCAAACCAACATCGATAAAGAATTAAATTATAACAGCAATTGAAAACTAACTTCAACGTAGTCTCCTGAATAATGTGGAACCATCTCTTCACGTAAACGTATTCATCCGACATTTGTGGTGGAATATTTTCATCGTACAAGTCCCTGAACCCTCCGTCGCAGGATAAAATGCCGTCTCTGATGAGATTGTCTCTACCTGAAATAGTTACATTGATAGGTTACGTCAATATAGTTAAAATACGTTGTTAAATTGAAAGGTAAACTATTTGTAAATGTTTTTTTTATTTTTTTTATTAAGGCCTGTGTTCACCAAGGTTTAATAAAATAGTTAGGTACCTAATACCTACTTCAAAGTCAAATCATTTATAATAATTAGGCCATTACAAAACACATGAATGTCATAAACAAAAAGAAACAAGGAATTGAATCTAGTTGCCCCTTTCAAAAGGTAGTTTTGTATTTAGAAGAATGGGCAAGAAACTCCATACATACTCATTCAAAATCAATGTTGTTAAGAAATGTTCTTGGTTAAATGGATATAAACAACTGCTTAAAAACATTAAAGGATGATTGATTATTAGTAAACACTGGCCTATTAGTGATGTGCTACAGCATACAAAATATTGTATTATACTTGTGTGTACTTTAGAAGAACTATGCGGTATTACAGACAAACATGAAAAGCGACTTTATTTTAATACCATAAGACTATAATTTTGTTCAACGATTTTATTGTCATAGTAACCCAATTCAACTTACCCAATACAACAGGCAAAAGCTCATATAAGTAAATCTGCAGCGATATAGCGATATTTATATCTCTTGCGGTGTAAAAGAGGCGCTCATCATTCCAGTGAGGATTCAGCTCATAAAGCCCTTCAGCTATCTGATTGTGTTGTAGATAGAAAAGTATATTGATCACGTTGGATCCCATGACACCGTTCATTTCTGTAAAATAAAGAATACTATATAGAAAAATCATACCACATTACTTTTCCAAAACTATGTTTCAAAGTAATACAAACGACTTCAAAAACAGGAAAGAGTCCGGAAAACCACGTTGCGTTCCAAAAGCATAACCGACGTAATGAAAAAAGCTCAGCCGCATAAATAGTGACCGTTGGCTAAGCCACGATATGGGTCGTATAAAGATGGATGGCGTTGCCAAGGTCAGCCCAGAAATGGGTGATATGACCTGGACGAGAGCGTGAGAAAAGAGTGACTTAGGGAAGGTCTTTATTTAGCAGTAGGACAGAGTAGGCTAGAGCAAAAAAGACAAAAAAAAAGAGAGGGAATGCCGTCTGGAGGTTCATAATGCTTTGTCCTTATGTGATAATTTCTACCAGTTACTTACGATACATGTGACACCGCGTTTCCCTTGGACCTTGATTCAAAATGCAATAGTCCGAGTCAGGATCTGTAGGTGGAAATAATAAACCGTTTTCTTCTTCGACTTTCAGTAACCCGTTGCTGTAAGTCCTGAGTTGTTCGATGAAGCCAGGCAATACATTGTAAGTATTGGATAGATCGAAGACCGGTGTTTGGAATACGTACTGAAATATTAGGATATGAATTAATTACACTGGAGTTGATGTTAGCATCGCCCGCTTCACTTGCAAGTCTTCACTTTCTATGCTTATCATAGACATCACCGTCACCGGTAAGTGAAAACATCGTGAAGAAAACTGGACGTATAATTAAATGCAAGTCTGAAATTGCCAATCCGCCTCAAGCAATCGTGGTGATCAATGCTCGTGCGGCCTCTGTACAAGAAGAAGCCTTTGTCCCGCTGTGGGTTAATAATAGGCTGGTATTTTTATTTATGAAAAATGTTCATAAGGTTTATATTCTTTTAATGTGTTAAATTGTGCAGATTCTGGAGTCAGCATTGTGATCTTCTGGTTAACCGGTGTACCACATCATAGCTAATCTTAATGTATTTTGTATAGGTGAGAAGAAGAAAAAGCAACTACTACATACCCTGGCAAACTTAGTGCCATATGCAAGACACCCATATGTCTGGAAGCTCTGTGGTCTGGTGAGGTTCATACAGCTGATGCCAGAATATCTATGCACTGGGTCATCTACAGGGATATTGATTGGTGTACATCTGTAATCGTTCCTACCTTCTGGCTTGCAACATGTGGATATGTTTCGGCCATAATTTACTGAAATCGAAAAAAAAAATACAGTAGATTTTGTTCAAGTAAGTATCAATTAATCTTAGAGAAGAAAAATAAAAACAAGTTTTAGTCATAAATGTTGACTTTGTTATGAATTAATTGTTAAAATGGGACTAGGCAGGACATGTCTGCCGATGCCGGACAAACTGTGGGTCCAATAAGCTCAAGGTTGGAACCCACGAGGGTTATTACGGGACGACCTGGACAGATTCCTCCAAAACTGGATGAGGCACCGAAAAATGAAGGATAGAAGGAGTGGAATGAGACTTTTGTCCAGACATAATAAACTTATAAAAAATACATTGTTAAATAAGTAATTGATACTAACTGATGTCATGGATAGACATAACATCACCGAGGCTGAATAAAATGTAGAATGTCAGCAGCTGAGTAACCCTCAGGTCTGATGCTTTGCCCATTTGTAGAATCTCAGTTCGTAATTCTCTTGCTGATGGTAGTTCACCACCATTCTCTGCCTTTCTGGGCTCATAATCTGAAAAATATAATCGTAAAAAAAAAAAATTTAGTTGAGTTCTAGTTAAAAATCGGCTGCTAAAAGTGCGAGTCTTCTCGCAGACGAAGGGTTCCATACAACGGTATATAAAACTTAAGACACTCTGTGAAAATTTCTCTACCTATTACGATTCGTGAGACACATCCAACAGACAGACAGAAGGTCGAAAAGCGGAGATTTAGTAATAGGATCCCGTTGGTGATGGAACCCTAAAAGAGTATTTGATATACTTAAATACTTACATGGACTAAAATCATATGGAAGCAATCTAAGAGTAGGCGTATTTTGTGTTCCAATGCTGGGGTACTTCAAGTTGTTGCATGAACCATCCAAACGTTTCCATTCATATGGATCACAGGATTTAATGTTAACAGTACAATACCTAGAAACATTTAATAGGTTTGAGGTGGCAAATTATTAAATAATATGTACAATATTTACAGACTTAATAAATAAGACAACATATAAAAAAACGATAAAAAAAAAAAAAACTTAAACTAAATGGCATCAAAAAAATCTTCTGCATCGTCGTCAACTTGGATTTGAGCCCAAAAGACTGATCGCATTGCCACGTTGGATGACAATGCCTATGGGGAAGTGTCAACCAACGGACCATTTGGATAATTCAAGTGTACTTTTGACTGTTTGTTTGTTACCATATCACGGCAAAACTACTACACCGATCGTAATAAAATTTAACGAAGAGGTAGTTTGAGACATGAATAAAGACATAGGCTATATTTTAATCCGCGACTATGCCTGGGTCCGCGATAACTGATATTCACGCAGACGAAGTAAAAAGATAAATATATATTCTTATAATTCTGAATTATTTTTTCTGATCCCGTGAAGACTCCTAAAGCTTGCCATTTTAATATAAGTTAGGTCAAGGTTAATAATAAGGTGAATCATTTCTTAGGTTTCTCTGATGCGGGAACAAGCAATCGCTTCGTGTCCTTCTAGGCATCTAGGGGATTATTGGACAGTGGGACAACAATATCTGACTGTGTATTGGTTCTAAGATCATAGACCTTGAGCTTAACGATTATTTTTTGTTATATAAAGTGCAGTTTTGCATCCTCGTCCTATCCTCGTCATATGGTGTTTGGTGTGCTGGTGTGTGCAAAATCGACGTCTTTTTTCCCCTTTCTTTATATTTCGTCGAAATGTGATCAGTACTATTTGAGTTAGGATCTAAATTATAACGTATATACACTCATAGATTTAAGAGTCTCCTTTAATGTTATTTTGCATGTCCAAGAATATATTTATAAAAAAAATGTTTGGACGACAAAACATAGTAAATACTCACCCTGTATTATTTCTTGCTGCATAAATCTTTAACTGAGATTTAGTCGCAGGTTTTCCACAAAAGTTGTCGTAGCGAATGGCATTCAAGCCTCCCACAAGGAAACAGAAATATAGCAAAAACGCCAGCATTCTAATCATCTTCTGCGCTTGCTATTAAAAAGAAAGAGAGAGAGGGCAGAGAGTAGAACCGGTAACAAGCACAAGATTTCTGGGAATTGATATTGACCACAGACTGTCATGGACAACCCATCTAGACAACCTCTGTAAAAAAATTAACAAATCCTCATTCGCTCTTTATAAACTCTCCAAATTAGTTAATAAAGAAGCCGTCTTAACGGCCTATCACGGACTTGTTGCACCATTACTCAGATATGGCTTAATATTTTGGGGAAATTCGGTAGATAAGGAAATTATATTTAAAACTCAAAAGAAATGCATCAGAGCAATGTGCCAAATAGATAGTACAACAAGCTGTCAACCTCACTTTAAAAATCTAAAAATTCTTACATTACCCTCCTTGTACATCTATGAAGCTAATATTTTTGTAAAATCGAATCCAGAGTACTATTATAAGACTGCATTTAAAAGCTATTATAGAAAATTAAGAGACAAAAAAAGGTTAGAGGTAGAAATACCCTATGGTAAAACGGCACTATTAAATAAAAGTATTTTATGCATGACATCGATGATTTATAATAAATTGCCTGATGACATAAAACAATTACCTATTCTCCAATTTAAAAAGAAATTACAAACATTCCTTATAAATAAATGTTATTATGATGTCAAAGATTACTTGGGTGACAAAAATATTGTATTTTAATGATAACAAAGGACTGCATAGTAAATAATGTGATATATTTGGACATAATTAATGGTAAATTTAATATAATATTGGACATAAATAATTTTGATGAATAAGATATAATTTAGAATGTATTTCATTTGCATGACATTATTATTTTTAATTCCATATTGTTGACTGTTCTGTATTTACGATTAGTTTTATTTTCAATGACATTGGACTTTAATTTTAAAATTAACTGTATAAAATTCTTGTTTTATATTTGCACACCTCATATGGTTATTAACAGTGTACCACTCTACCTTTTGAAACATCCTCTGATCCTGTTTTATGCAAATAAATTATTTGTATTTAAAGTAAATCAAATATACATATTCCATTATACAAATAAAATTAAATAAAATTTGACGTAGTTTTATACTAAATGCATATGAATTATTTGTTTTTTTGACTTCTGTCTGTCTGTTTGTTACGGCTAATCTTCAAAACGGTTGGACCGAATTTAACGGGACTTTCACTGACTGATAATCTAAGAAGTAACAGGAGTACTTTTAGAAAAAGATTTTGGATTTCAAAAGTTTACAAGCTACAAAACTCTTTTTAAAAATATTCTATGACTCTTCAAGCTTGTATATTATCAAGTTTAAATACAATCGGTTCATTGAATGTCCAAGATTATTTTGGACTTGAAAATTAAATCTTAATAGAAAATGTATAAGTTCTATTTACCCCTGTTCCGTTGTATCATCAAACTAGTGAGAGAGAAATTTATGAAGCTTCAAGATAAACCGAAATAATTCCGTCTCATCAGCTGCTATTCCTAAAAATAAAACAAATGTTCTTCAAATGAACAGTAGAGGAATTGTTATTTCTAATCTTGTACTTTTTAATCTTAGACAAGTCTTCAATTAATACTTACATGAGTCGAAGTGTTACAAAACTAATTCGTGATAGTGCGGTTTGTTATATTATAGATAGGTACATGGTGCCATCAAATTGAATGCAAAACATGTTTTTAATGTACGCTTCATGACACAGTAATAAACAAACCTAGTAAAATAAAATTATTACTAAAATGTCGTGCAGAAATGGTAAATAATACTGAGCTATGATAATTATATTATTACCTGCAATTTTTATATTGTTTACCTGATAGCAGCAGAAGGAGGGTTATGTTTTTCGAGTGTATGCTTATTTCTTTGGTACGCTCTGTCGCCTAAACGGCTTGATGGATTTTTGTTAGAGAGGTGTCGTTAGATTTGTCTTAATATTGAGAGTGACACTGGATATAATTAAAATTATAAATATTGAAATAGACGATTTTTGGCGCAATATTTTATATGCCTTCTTATTTTTTATTTAGAACCTATCGAGTGTGGTCCTAAGTTCATCTATGAGATGAATAAATGAGTACCAACCAACTAATTCTTATTTAATCGACGTACTCGTATTCATCAAACACCATCATATGTTTAGGCTTTTAAATATTTGATGCCATGGTCATACATTTCTTATACAAAGCACACGACTGAATATCAAAAGTTATTTGTTCTTCATATACACATATTTATCTTTTTGGAAATCAAATTGTGAACACAGTGAAGACAATTTTTTCTTGCCTTATCCTACTTTTTTGCCCACGTCTTCGATTTACAAAATCCAATCCAGCACCACTTAGTTTGAACATGAACACATAATCAAGAGCTTAGAAGCCGGCTTATATTCCATAATCTGGGAAACCGGAGACTATTGTTTACGGGTAGGACGAAGCAAAAATAAACAAAACGTTATTCAATCTACCCTCCCACTGTAAGCAATCACTTGATGGTAGGGAAGACGACTGAGGTGTAAGCCATTAGGTACGCGTAAGAGCGTTTAGGCATCTATACAAATATCTTTGATTATGTGAGATTAAAGGTATCATAAGAATGATTCTACATAATATTCTCTTGACCGAATTCCGATCTCGGTGGCCAATCTCAAAGGAGTTCGAGGCTAGCACAAGTAGTACAAGTGACAGAGTGTAGTACAGTAAGACTAGTACAAGTGCGATGGCTGTACATAAGGCGAGGGAGTGTCAAACGTCCAATTTTATAGTCTGGGCTGCTACTGAGTTATAGAAATACTCAAAGTGGCCTATCGGTTCGGGTCGTCAAGTAATAAAAATCAAATAATCAGGAGAGATGAGCTTGAGGAAAGCTGTCAATCCCTAGCATCGGTGTGATAACCACTGACATCAAGCTCACTTCACCAAATTCATCCAAGGGTATTTTACAGAAAATACTAGTACTTTACTAAAGTACATCATTCAAACCCGCTCATTCCATAGCCCCAGTCTCCCCAACACTCTGCCACATGACGTGACAGGCGGCCGCGACTGACATATCCGAAATCGCTGCGACATTCTTCCTAAACGTCTTCTCAAACAATGCAACGAGGGTCCACTGACATACCACTTCTTATTTACCGTTTCACTACACCTTAATGTCACAACAAGAAAATCTAATTTCGTCTGCATCAAGTGGGTGAATAACTTTGTGTGATGACCATTTATGTTTACGCATTTAATATATTTTATTGTAGTGATGATAAGGGTGTTATTTGCTTGTTGCAGGATAGTTGTTAAGTTGTTTAGGTATCAGGGGTGTGACGTAGACTATTTGAGAAAGTTTTCGATTTGCTATGAGGTGATGGATTCGGTTTTAAATGTTTGTTGTTGCATGGAGTCTTGTTAGGGGAGATAAATTTTAGCCATTAATATACCTTAGAAAAAGCATAGATTGGAATATTTTCGCCCATGACTGGCGACAGTAGATTGCAGTATAGGTTTAAAAAATATTCAGTGTTAGTGAAGGAGACAATTATAAACAGAGAGGGACTTAGTATAAAACCATGTGAAACACTACATTTTATTAAAGCCCAAAAACTATTTTTAAGTTAAAATACGAGATGTTACAAAACATATCACGTATCCAATAACAACGCTTACCACATATTAAGTTAAGTGACATAAGGCAAAGATTTTTGTTGGAAAACGACTCAATACTCAATTTTTTATTGCATTCCATATGAACCTATTACATGCATTATATAATAATTTATTGTTTATTATTATTATTTCTGACATACATTGTTCGTGTAAAATTCTCATTCTATGATATCGAGCATTGTAACACACTTTAAATGTGCCTATGTGCATGCAACAGGAGTCGTGAAAGTATTTAAAGTTTAATTATAACATTTAATATTTACACAAAACAAAGATGAAACTTTGACTTTCACTAGAAAATTCCCAGATGCGGTATCTACAGCACAAGAAAATGTATCGCAATGATGTTAAGAACATATTGTATCTTTCGGCGTCATTACGTGTTTTTTTACACCCGTTTTTTCCTGCCAAAGAAACTAACAGAGAAATACTGTTTATCAGTTTCTTATTTAAAAGTTCATAACGTTAAATCTCAATATCTACACGATGTGACTACCAACTATTGCTCTCTTATATCTTTGCTCCCCTCTAAATGTAATGCACGTTAACCAATACATTACGACTTCGACGTTCAACATTTCCGATTCCATCCATTCTTTTACTACAAAACAAGTACATAAGTACCAAAAACTCCCGTACATTTAGTAGTAAATGGCAAGAGTACGCGATTGCTCCCATATTGAATGCAGCGAAATGCATACAAATACCGTGTTTACTGTCTGCCCCCTGATGGATGGTGCCGGCTACTTTTTGTGGATGCTCTGCTATGAATTTTGAATTTCTATCTCTATTCAGTGAGACGGTACTGGATGGGAATTTTGGAGATAAAGATGCTAATATGGAATAATTTATTGGAGAGAAATTAAATAAAGTAACTCGGAACTTCGATTTTTGGAGATATCAACTGTACTCATTTGGAAAACGACACATCACATAACAATTACCTACATGCGTAGGAAATGGTTATGTTATGTAAATAATAAATAAATAAATAATATTTTTTTTTATTATAATTAGCCTATACTGTCCCACTGCTGGGCAAAAGCCTCCATCCATTCCTTTCATCGGTCGCGACTTTGCGCTATAAAGTTATCATTTATTTTACTAATTACAAAACAAATTGAAAGTGTCAAGTCTATCGCCAAACAAGCATAATGTTTCATCATAGCTTTTACAATTATGTTAACAACTAGTAAATTGTTTAAAATACCTCGTCAAGCCCAACGACAAATTGTTCATTTACCACATTTCATAAAAGCACAAACTACATAATTGACATAACAGCAGCCATGGTACCGATCAGACCTCCTCACTCAAACACTGACTCAGTCAGTCAATTTGAAGACCGCAAATTGCCGCCTCTTGCTAATTAAGGCTCGCTGTGCACCAGTTTGTAAGTGGCTTCAAAGGGAGCGATTTAGATTGTCAATATTATTTTAATTGCTTTTATGTCTGACTGGTTTTGCTTAATTATTGTGGAGATAATTTGCACTTTTGTTGCATATGTATAGGTGATGTCTTGAACAAAATATAATATTTATTAAATTACATAACATATCATCACGCCTGTAATTCCCGAAGGGTTTGGCAGAGGTGTGCCTATTAGTATGCTCATCCTCATCCACATTCCGCCAGTTATGTTTAAGTCTCATGTAATAGGGAGCAATCCTATTGCCATCAACTGGGCACAAATTCTGACTACCAAGGCTGCTACTAAAAAAAAAGACTGGCCGATCTGGGAATAGAGACTAAACCCACATGGCAGTCGTGCTTTGCGACCACTAGACCAATGCAACGATACAATACAAGGTTCAAAAGTATAGTTAGTAGTATCTACATTACACTCGGCTCGCTAGTTTATGATAAAGAAACAAATTAGCTGAACAAAACTCGCTAACGTCAAAGCCTCATTCACCACAGTGGAACAATAATTGATAGTTTCCAGTCGCCGGGACATTCCTACTCACACTGTTATTTACTACCGACATGTTGACAGTAATAACAGTGGCTGACCTATGTTTATTTACATAAAATTGACACCACGCAAGTGTGAAAGGTACTGCTATTCAGAATTTTCTATAAGTGTGTTATTATGTATTTGATTGACTGGTAAATAGAAACCGTTGATAGTAACGTCGGGTATAATTTTCTTGTTTCATATTGTAAGGCATTGGAAGAACTTTCTTGAATTCCTGATTGGGGTCAGATGGAAAGATTTCTTGAGAATGTACTTAGTTAAAACCAGAATGTCAATGTACTGTCTGTGCAATGCTTATAATGTTTTCGATACATTGTATAGGCCAGGTTTGAAACTAGCAAGGAGTTTTAATAGCTAGCGGATTTACTAGCACGTGCTAGTGAAAACAGCAACCCCGAATCTTTCTGTCATAATAATAGAGATCAAACCAATTTCGATCACGACAGCCAGTTTCTCAATGGAGACTAGCCAAGTACTCATAAGATATTATGTGCAGAACTGTATGCGCAATCACAAGACCAACGGCTTTACGTACCTAGTTTCCGAAGTACGGGGTTGTAACAGCACCAACTTCCAAACTCCGGGCTGCTGCTGAGAAATTCCTAATGGAAAAACCCAATAACACTTTTAGCCCGATCAGAGATCAAGAGGTTTTTTAGAGGAAATAGTAACATAATAACAACACTAATAAAGTTTGTGAAGATGTGGAAATGTTTGGATGTTTGTAACTCCATCACGTGTAAACAGTTTATCTGATTTGGATGAAAATTGGCACATCGATACATTTTATCCCTGTAATGTGTTCCTGTGGCATAATAGTTCAACTTTTAGGAAATAAGTTTTTGTTTTTGTGTTGGCTTTTTTACTGCTTCACTATTGCATTGGGTTTTACTTGTAGTAATAGTTGTAAGTGATGATAAATAAATAAATAAAAAATAAAACTTTCTTTACGGAAAGTTACTTTATACGCAAGCGAAGCTAGTACACTATAATTTATTGGTGTTTTATGACAAGACGAAAACTTATACAATCATAGACGTAAAAAAATTGCCTACGTCTTTTAATATTTGCTACATATTCAAGAACCAATACCTATCTGCCAATCTTTAGCACCTATATCCACAATCGCTTAGTATATACGTATATTGTAATGGATCCGCACAAAGAGCGACAACAACCGGCAATTTAAATCGCTCATCGGATTGAATCGGAACAAGAGGTCGCGCTGCATCAATTAAAGGATTACCGTCTGCTGTTAATTCGCTACTGTTGTTTTGTAAACCGGAATGTATGTCTGTGTTGTTTATTCTCATTATAGATTCATAGTGAACTTATCTACTGAATTTTTACTTAATAATTTTACATTTAGTAGGTTAAACTATACTTTTCTCATAAGTATTGATTCAAATATTTATTGTCATCATTAACTTTGGAGCTACTATAGTTTTGCCTTTTGACAATATCTGTAATTTCGGTTTTGGTTAAAGGGATATTAGAGATTCTAAGTCGCCATTAACATTAAAATTGTGAGAATAACATAAAACATAATATCACGCCTGTAATCCCATAAGGGTTAGGCAGAGGTGTACACATTAGTATAATAATATAGCCTATGTCACCCGGGAATAACGTAGCTTACTAACAGTGAAATAGTTTTTCAAATCGGATCAATATTCTGTATACTATTTAACAATCAAATCTTTCCTCTTTATAATATTAGTATAGATAAAAACCGTAAAACGCACTCCTATCTTCCGAAATCCCATCGTTCGTTTCAGAACAGCATTACCATGCAATCATGTGCGTAGGTATGCGAGCAAGCGGAGCGGCGCATCAATTAATGGATTAACGAGATGGTGTGTTAAATGTATGCAGTTGTTCCGTCTGTTGATTGACCGTTTGTATGGGCCGCCGTTTTAATCTTTTGATTGATTTGATTTACAGATTCAGTGCTACTTTTGTCTACTGAAAGTTGTATTGCCCCCAATACAACTTGTGAAAAATTAAGTATAGAAAATTGTACATTGTTCTTACTTAGAGCTGCCATCATCTAAATTGCCGATGTCGGACATAGAATTCAAAAACTCCGGACATTTGGGTGAAATTGAGTTTTATTACCGGACAACCCAGAAAAAAAAATACAATAAAAAAATATAAAATTTAATCGGGATTCCCCTGACATTCCCCGGTTTTATCTGGACTCTTTTTGACAACCCCTTCCGGACGTCCCTCGGACGTCCTCTAAGCTAGGACAATTCCTGGGAAACCCGGACGGACGACAGCTTATTCTTACTTGATCTAGACTTAGTTTAACCAGTAACCTCAGTGAAATTCCTCAAAAAGAATTCACAGCACAGTAAGATCTATTTGTATCCAACATAAACTTTGTTTTTATTTGTGTAGTCCACAATCATACGGAGATGCCCCGTTGTGACGGCTGACTTGAAGTATTTATTGCACACTATAAGATAACGGAAACTGCGGAGAAAATATCAAGCGCAGATATTTTAATGTTAAGAAGTTGGCACATTTGTTGAGGGTAATGTTTACTATTGAGCTTAGCTTTGCCACGATTTCATAAAAATCAAATAGTTATGTCATATTAATTTAATATTATGCCAAATGCAACATCCAGCAATTATAGTAGTTAAAGTAAACATACCATCACGCCTATAATCTCCGACAGGCTAGGCAGAAGTGTACCCACATTTCGCCAGTTATGTTTTTAAGTCCCATGTAATAGGGCGCGAGCGTATTGCCATCAACCGGGCACAAAACTAGACTCCGAGGCTGCTACTGAGAAATTCCTGATGAAACCCAATAACATTTTGCCCAATTTGGGAATCGAACACAAGATCTCATGCTCTGCAATCGCGCTTTCCGACCACTAGACCAACAAGACAGTCTTAATTAGTTATAAGTTATTATGGGTCACATTATGTCAAAAATAATAACTAGAATTAATGAATATTTTTCTAAATCAAATGAAAGAATTGACTGCCTCGTTGGTCTAGTGGTCGTATTATGTTATGTCAAATGAAAGAATTTCAGAGCTAAACCAATCAAGTAATAAAATCGTTTCGCTTAAAAAGTGCGACTATTTATTAAACAAACATTCTTCTCCTACAACTTAATGCCTCATCTGACTTGGACGTAAACTTGAAATCTTATGCTCTTGTTTTGAAGAAGCAGAAAGTAGAATATTGTCAATAAACTACAGACTGAATGTGTACGATCCCTTACGGCGGTTAAAAGACGAGCACAATTCAATGTGTTGTCTCGACGCGCGATTTATTCTCATAACAAGGCGCTCTCGTACAAAAATAGTCAACTTTAACACTGCAGCTATTTGATAGTAGGTGCTGGTTAGAGGAATTGTGTTGTGTGGTTTTTTCACTGTGATGACGTATTTTTAGGCAAATAGTTATAAAAAGTATTTGATTTTCTGTCGTCATTGTTAAAAAAAATAGTATTTCGTATGTTTTTTTTTGTTGTTGTAAAGATATCGTCAACCCGTGTCTTCTGTATCATGTAACTTACACACACAAATAAATAGACCCGTAAAAACCACTTGTAGGCAATACAAATATTTAAAATAAAATTAAGCAATAAAAAATAATTCATTAGTAATATTATTCTTATCACCTTAAGTATCTATACCTATATTTATGTTGTGATG
Source organism: Hoplodrina ambigua (assembly GCA_949774945.1). Classification (NCBI taxonomy): domain Eukaryota; kingdom Metazoa; phylum Arthropoda; class Insecta; order Lepidoptera; family Noctuidae; genus Hoplodrina; species Hoplodrina ambigua. The sequence continues at coordinate 1,125,996 of OX458967.1, forward strand.
GCCCAGTGGTTAAGAATCCTGTTTCTCATGCACGAAGTTCGCTGTACGGTTCTCTGAAGCAGGTTTTTTTTTATTTGTTAATAGGTACAAAAACTACCAATTTGATGGTTTTCCTTAATAGTAGTAAGAAATTTGGTCATTAGCGGTGTTATAATTACATACTACTTAGTTTGATATTCATAATTATAATAATAGCTGTGTTGAAGTTATAAATTGAGATAGACATATTTGAACGCTACTCGAGCGAAAAGGAAGAGAGCGCCCTAGAAATTGGGCAAGAGGAAATGTCAGAAGATTTAATGTCCAATACGAGGTATCTAACAGCAATAAGGTCATCGATTCCAACTAAATAAAAATTCAATTGCAGAAAAATATTCTTCCCATATTAAAAATATCCTACGCAAAAGTCGTTTAAAGGACTCTCACCCTTACTTTCAAAAGCAAAGAGCTGATTTTCGTTCAAAAATAATTGGAAAAAATGCTTGGACAATACCCGTTACCATGGAAACGGCACGAACTGTACGCCAAATAAATTTTGCATCAGTAGAAACTATTAAACCATTGATGCAAGTATCAAAATCGTTTGACAGGGCAGTAAAAAGTAAGTTTGTTATCGAGTAACAATGTGGAGTGAAGTGGACAATGGAGTAAAACTGTTTGCCTCACTCTTAAGGGCTATTAGAAATGTCTACGAGTTCCGTAAGGGTCCATACGATTTTGTTCGCGGGCTATTGTTGGACTCCGAGATGTTTGCGCGATGTTTTACGATTGTTTGCACTGAAAGTTGGGGCTTATCTGGTCTAGATCGACGTCGGAATAGTCCAGTGTCCAAGAGAATGGTAGAAAATATATTGGTGGGTAAATAATGGTGGACTTCTTTTCACGGAACGACTGATATTTGGCTTTCAACTTAATAATAGGAGTATCTGAAGAATGGATTTGATAAACTAGGTATTCTGAGCACTAAAAATGCTAGAAGGAAACAAAGAAATTAAGTTTATCTGTGACAGCTTGTGTGATACAGAAAAATAATATCATTAATACCAGCGTGCTATTGTCCCACTACAGAGCAAAAGCCTTTTCTCATACAGAGGAGGTACGAATATTGATCACCATGCGAAAAGCAAAAAAATCGCTAATGATTGAAATACTATAGAGTGCTTCACAGCTGCGCCAAATGAAAGAAGTAGTGGGCAGAAGCTAGTATAAATGCCTAACTTTAACTAATGTTATAAATACGAAATCAACTCTGTCTGTCTGTCTGTTACGCTTCCACGATTAAACCACTGAACCGATTTTGATGAAATTTGGTACATAAAGGGTACCTACTTTAAGGGGTTGTAGACTTTTATTCGACTTCATCTACGTCCGCGATAACCGACATTTACTAGCTAAAGCTAGTCTACTTAAGCTTATAGAGAAATCTGGAATTACTTTGTCTAACAAATAATAAAAGAATTTGGGGAGATCAAGATTTCATCATCCTTCTTAATGAATTAACAGTTGACTGGTTTTCTCTCGATAATCACTTAGTCCCCCCAACGATCATTGCATTAGAACATAACTGGAGTATTGTTTACCGTTCGTCTACGATCACCATAGTAACACGATTCCCCTAATCGACTCAAATGTCCCCAAGTAAATGGGTACCTAGCAATCAATCAATACTTGAGAAGTTAGGAGGAAAAATGAGTGATTTGTCAATTTTCTGTATTTGGACAAATTAATATAGAAGCGATTGTACACTGTACAGTATAGGTATTATGGTTTCAATTTAGTAGGTATGTATTTATTGAAATATAGCTTGTTCAGCGCGCTTCGATAAAGCAACCAATCAGCTCATTTTTCTTAAAATTGTAACCTAGTAATTTGCTGCTAAAATAAATTTGGCACCCATCAATAGATATGTTATTTTGTAATAGATCAGAATTTCCACAAAGTACCTCTAACCAACAAAATAATTTTACCACTTTGATAGCCAGTACGTAGGTATCTAGGTAATGAAATGAAGACAAAAGCTACCTTACACTGTGACAAAAGAATTGAATTTTGACTAACCAGTATCACTTTCATGAAAATAAAGGCACATTTTTATATACTGAAGATTTTATTTTAATGTTGATAGTAAAATCGGATTATCCCCGACCAAGGACCCGCAAAGTACGTTAAGCATATTAAATAAAGCAACAAGCCTGTCAACAACAAGTCTGTAATAGTCACCCCAGAGCAAGCGAAGCAAAGAATTCGAAATTCAAACTCACTTTTAATTAGCAAAAAAGAAATCGGAGGAAAAAGTTTCTAACAAAACTCCCTCCAACGAGAAACTGAATAATACGATTTTAATTGAACTTAATTAAAAAAATTACACAAAAACGTTCCTGAGAAGAATAAAAAAATAATTGGAACAGATTGTCGCGGACTTGTTTTAATTTTATGACTATCAAAGTTTTGATGTTGTGAAAAAATTTAGTCTTTGTTGATTTAATCTATATAATAAAAATGAATCGCTAAATGTGTTGCTAAGCGCAAAACTCAAGAACGGCTGGACCGATTTGGCTGATTCTTTTTTTATAGTGTTCGTAATTTTCACCGGAAATGTTATAAAGTACCCGAGCGAAGCCGGGGCGGTTCGCTAGTTAAATATAATTATACAAAACTTGATATTTGTAGACGTGCTGGAGTTGGTGTTTTTATTGAAAATAACCAATCAACGATATACTTATGCTGAAATGATATCAATTGAGCTTAATTCTGCCAAAACAAGCAAACCGACAATCTGTCAATAGTTAAATTAATTCATCATCGTTTTATTTCAGCCAAATGACGTCCACTGCTGGACATAGGCCTCCTTTGTGGCGATCGCTACAATTAGCGGACCTGCGCTGCTCCCAATTAATTCAATACCTATCTCAAATAATTACGCTATATTGCTATCCAACAATAACAGCTCAATAATAGATTCAAAACTTATCAGTGTCAAATATCCAAACCTATTTTACTAACTTGAAAAATTTATGAAATTTTGATGAGGCTTGGTTTTGGCAGAATTAGTTTCAATAAATATAGTGAAACATGACACTCTTTAGTCTAGTCTCTCTCTTTAATCTCTTAGGTTGGTGGGCGAGAAGACCTAGAAGTCTTTCTTCGAAATAGGCAGCAAGCTTCAAGGTTTTAATGAGGAAACAACTGGGTTTTATCCAGCACTGAAACAATAGATAGACATACATAATAACAAACAGACAGGTGACAGTTCTATGGAGATGTTAAATCAATTCTCAAAACTTTATCAAAAACACAATAAATTATTCAAAAAATAATATATTTTTTACGCAATATTACTTTAATGAAACTAGATACAGACATATCAAAATGCAATATGCGTTTGTCGAATACGGACATTTGATTTGTGTCTACGAAATTAAATCTCAATTTTTATTATTTTTCGTCTTTCATTTTAATTTATGACTCACTAACTTCTGCTCGCGACTTCGTCCGCATGGAAGTCAAGTATGTCATAAAATACTATGGCACTTGGCAATAGTAAAGCTATTTAACAGTGAAATAATTTTTGTTATCAGAGCAGTATTTGTATAGGTACACAGACTATGCCCGCGTAAAAGTCAAGAATACTACAAAACATAGCCTAGCCTAAAGCTGTCGTAACTTTTCCATCAGTATGTTTATAATCCGATCGGTAATTACAGAAATTACTTTTTCAATTCCAGAGATAACCTCTTAAACATAAACAACTTACGTAGAAAGATGATTTTTTATCTGTAACGCATATTTCACACAAAAACCGAGAAAATAATTCAATACCAGTCATTGAAGTTAATAAAACGATGTTTAAATGATGTTAGTTATTCTCCTGTCTTAAGTAAATAAAATCTTGGAATAACTCATTAAGACATCCGTGTTCTTAGGTAGGTATGTTAAATTAAACTTAAATGTCGCGTGCCGTCTGTTGGTTTAAGCTGGTACAGTGAGACACATTAGTCAGAGCAAGCGTAGCATGCTGGTACACTCGAGAGGAAAACACTTTGATGTTTGTCATCACAAATGAATTTTACGTCAGTCGGTCAAGATTTTGTTTTTGTATGTGGCAAAGGTGATTCATTCCGCTGAAGGAAACAGGGTGTATTTCTTTTTAATGTGCCAAAAGATACTTAATATTTATTTAGTTTTCTTTTTACTAAAGAAGGACAGGAAGAATAGGAAGATTTTACTGACTGATTAATTTTCTTTCCTTTGGTTGACTGATAGAGAATGCCTAAGGCATTAAGCCCGTCTTTGTACTTTTCTGTTGCATAAAGTTTAAATAAATAAATAACTGAATTGTCTCGTTCGTCTAGTAGCCGAAAAGCGCGACTGCTGAACATGAGGTCTTGGGTTCGATTCACAGGTCGAGCAAAGTGTTATTGGGCTGTTTTTCACTCATGTCACCGGGAGGGCAATTCTACTAACTTTTAGGATCGATCGCAATCTAACCTCAATCTCAATCATCACACATTTTTACAACTACATTTTGAGTAGTATTAGTCTTACTCTTAACGTGGGGATTCATAATTATGGCAGTTTGAATGCTTTTATACTGAAAATATTTCTAACTGTTACTTTGGTAGGTATATTGATTTTCCAGTTATAACTTATGAGACTATTGAATAATCAGCCTTTAAATAAATATCTTAACTAATTCCGTGTTTACAAGTACACCACGTCATCCCCATTTGTCAGTCTGCTGATATAATTGGCACCAGACAAGCGCCACTCCTGCGCATTCGAACATACCGAGTTTACACGAAGTTATACGAGTATTTCCGAATTACAAAGTGACAGGACGAAGCGGAACTTACACTGATTTGTGGGTTTTAAGAATAAATGAGTTTCTTGTATTCTTAAGACTCATTTACTTATGTGTAGCTTCTGCGTGCGACTTTGTCCACGTTGTGATATCATCCCACGGGGACCGTCCATTTTACCGGGATAAACAACACACAACAACCTTTCTGGCGTTCAGTAACAAACATCCATCCATCCGCATTCATAACAGTAGTACGATTGCCGGCAACGCCAATTAAGGCCATGCTCGTGCCTTCTCTGAAAGAGAAGAGGCCTTTAGTCTGTAGTGGGACAGTAATCATCATCATCATATCAGCCGTAGGACGTCCAATGCTGGGTATAGGCCTTCCCTACAGATTAGCAATAGTATCGGTTGGAAACCAGACAATAATAGGCTGATATTATAATTAATTGTTTAATTCCTTCATCAAACAAGTCAAAAATCAACCCAGTCATATAAAACTTAAGATCTGGCATAGACTGACTTGACATGTTGTCACTAATTATATACTATTAGTACTAATTAAAACACTACGCGTACTACTGTGTAGCTCATTAACACGAAACGGTTTTATCATGCCTAGAATAAGTATGACTAATTATTTTGTAAGAAAAGCTGGGTCATAAAAAAATCGTTTGTTTTTCTGATGACGGCTGCAATACATTGCCAGTAATGTTTGAAGTATGGCCCAACCATGCTGAAATACTCGGCAATAAGCAGTGTTTGTATGTGTTTTGACCACACGGTGACGCTAGGGCTGAGAGATTGACTGCTGCGCTGTAAGTCGCAGGTTTGTTTCCTGCACGGAACAAACTGTATCGCCTACAATTGTAAGTACCCATTATCCTGGAAAAATCCAAATGTGGGCAACGTATGGTGTATGTGGTAAAAAATATTTTTGTGCGGCGGGAAGTATTACTGCAATACTTTTGTATGACCACTCTACGCAGCATATTTTTCGACGCTCCTACCACGCGACATATTAACTTTATCAAATACATAAGAAAAAAGTATAAGTAGAGCAAAGCTAAAGAAGTTTTATTTAAATTGGGGTTGATCTAAAAAAGTTTTTCATACTAGTGAAAACCAATTAGAGGATAGATAAGTTTTGCATATTTATTATCAATAAACATTTAGCATGTTATCCGAGAAAGCTGGGCCTAATTAGGCTCACAACATTTCACATGAATCATATTCTAAAACTTTCCCTCTTAAATGAGCGTCAATTTATCATTTGTGTACTAACAAGCCACGTAAGTCCATACCAAACATCCTGTGTTACAAAATTTATGATAATTTGACGTCCGAGGGAAGCCGACCATTGCCGACATCACCCGAAAGCAGGTTCGTTACTGCACCCACTAAGTGCACTAACAATTTGATGTGAACTAGAAATCAATTACTACTACATTAGAACAAAAAAAGGTCGGTAGCAGAAACGTGATATCTCTGAAATTTGATAATTTGGTTTGGAACTAACGGACAAATATACCCGCATATGAGTACACAGCCAGCTACTTTCAACCTTATTCTCCTTTATATACAGCCTCATATCGTATGTCATATATTTTTATAGACATAAAGCTGTAAAGGCCCCTGTTAGCCTTTCCCACGTTGCTTCATTACATCAAACATTCTGCCACGCGTATTATGGTAATAGAAAAAAAAATAACTTGGCTACTTTGCATAATCCGTGAATGACAGCGTGACATTAAGTTGTCTGTTTATTTCGCCAAGATTATGAACTTTACGCCCATACAAGATCCAACTCTTAGGCTAAGAAAATAAGGTTGAAATTGATCGTAAATAATTGTTTGTGAGATGGTAACGGTCAAAGTGATGTGACAGTGGTGTGAGGAGAACGATTTTGTTTGTTTTCTTTTTTATTAATGTTTAGAGTTGTCATGTTTTTGTACACAGTCAAGTACTTACTTTTAGAATAATGTTGTTATATTGGATATGTCAACTGTAATATTGATATTGTTGGTGTTTATAAAACTACCAATGATTGGTTGAAGGCGTCTTAAAAAAGCAGGAGGCATAGTAGCAACTGTACCAAAAACTTGCTACAGGAAAAATACATCTTACTGACGTTGAAATACGATATATTATTGTTGAACTAATTGGCGTTATCCAGCAATATCCATCGAAAAACACAGAAATCACCAACCGATCTTTTCTGTTAGTCTATTTCACCTTAAAATGAATTCATCCGAATTCGTCAAGGGATTTTTTTACAGAATAGATATTTAAACAAGCTTGGTGATAGATGCTATGATATAAGAAGATATAATTATATCATAGCCTTATCATAGCCCAGAATATTGCTTGAAAACGACTTATCTATGTTTATCGTAGCGCGCAATGTAACGCACATAAAACATTGTGCTTATATGTAGATGCATGCAACAGTTTAGGAGTCTTAGGGGCATTTGATGTTTAGTTGTGTTCGTAAAAAAAAGTTTTATAAAAATCGTAATTTTGACCTTTAAAATCTCCGTCACCAGAATATTCTCAGGTACGGACTAGAATAAAACAATGATTGTAATGATGGGAAAAACAGAATATAAACAAATGTCGGCTTTATTAAATATCTTCTGACTGCCTCATTGGTCTAGTGGTCGCAGGCGTGATATTATGTTATGTTATGTTAAATATCTTCTTACGCCCGGTATCTTTGTACATGTTCATAATTTAAGGTACACAACATAAGACGGTTATAACTTGAATAATTTATTCTTCCATACAAAATGTCAAGTCGAAATACGGGCGTCCTAAAAATAAAAGATTCACTCGTTCGAAATACCCTTTTAAATACTTAATGCATCCCTAATGGGTGAGATAGTATTTATAGTGACGAGAAAGCTGTCCAGTTTCGGTTTGAAAGGTAAATAAGTCTATGGATTAAACACTATTTTGTCTCCAGATTAATTAATAGGTAATTTTGTAACAATAAGACATAACATCACGCCTGTAATCCCCAAAGGGTTAGGCAGAGATGTAACTAGTAGGTACACCCACATTTCACCAGTTTTGTTTAAGTCAAACCGATCGAGCCTTTTTACATCAATCGGGCCCAAATCCAGACTTCAAGGCTGCTACTGAGAAATTCCTGATGGAAAAACTCAATAACACTTTGCCCGACCTGGGAATTGAACCCAAGACCTCATTCTCAGCACCCGCGCTTTGCGACTACTAGAACGAGGCATTCAACAACAAGAAGATTGTTAAAATAATTAAGAATAAGAATATTGTTAAAAAAAAAAATACCAGCCCATTATTATTCCACTGCAGAGGAAAGGTTTTCACTAATGCGCTGATGTTCATGTAAACTTAGAAAGAACATAGGAATTGATAAAGTTACATTTGGTACTTACTCGGTATCGGTATCGTATTATAACACACAACTTTATGTATGACAGGTGGGCTCGTTTTAATATTTGTATTCTGAAGTCTAATAAGGTTTTACGAAACCCGAGTAATCGGTCTCTCTAAGCTTTCTTTCTTCTATTGAAAAAACGAGATTGAATTTCTAGGCTTCTTGTAGGTAACATATCTATGTATAAAATGATTCTCAAATCGGCACACATCATTTTATTTTAAAAATACATAAGTACTACTCTTATCCTCCATTGCTGTCCCCAGAGAATTCTTCACAAAAATAGATAAGTGAAAAAAAATCAAGAGAAGATTATACGAAATAGAATTTAGTCACACAAGATCGTGTTTATTCTGGAACATCTAACGTATAGAATTTAATAATACGTCATTTCATTATAGCGACGTGTCTCACCCCGGATAAATATCTTCATATTTATCCGGGGTGAGACACAGACAGAGACGAGACAGACAGAGATGGTATTTTAAGGTGCATGTTTAAGAAAAGTAAGCATCTGATACATCAGGGTTACACCCAACCCACAATCATCAAAAAAAAAAAAATTGTGTGAAAAGACGCTCTTTATGGCAGTGAACAATTTTGCTCGCGTTGAATTATGTACCTTTGGTACTTGCAACAATGAAAATCTAGTGAAGTGAAAGTGTATTCAAAATTTAGGTATAACATTTAAAACTAACTTTCGAAAAATAAAAAACGTTAAATCTACAAAATATAATATATCTCTGTAACCGGCAGGTTCCCTAGTATAGTCCAAGATAATATAGTGATCACAATGATGAAAATTATAATTACCAGGGAGAATTTAATTATTATTAATTACTTATAATTAATTATTAATACCAGGGGTCGCCCCCCTGGTAGTATATAGCAGGTATGTGGGTACCTAAGTATGTGGTTTTATACTAAACAATTTCTACTAAGTTATAGGAACTATCAGAAATGTCTCAAAAGAAAACGGATGGAAGTGGTCCAAATGGCGTCGACTGATGAAACCTAGTCGCCCAAAACGGCGTTTTATTATTATTTACAGCCACCGACTTCCAAAACTAATGCAACGATTTTTTTATTAAAAATCTTCTATTATAAATGTATTTTTTATTAAAAGTTACAGTAGCTTTTAGCTACGCACTTTCCTGTACCTTTTCCATAATATAATTAATTTAAAGACACATTATACACTCCCTTACATTAGATAACATCATCTATTATGTAGTTTAAGAAAGTTGACTCAATGCGTCCCTCACAGGGGATCATGCCAATTTCCTTAAGACAACAAGGGGTTGCTGCAACAGCTAGGTTCAATTTTTAATGAAATCGATCGCAGTTCGTGAATTTTTTTGAAGTTTTTTTGCATTTTGATCAAAAGCCTCAAATTGTATATTAATTTAATTTGCAATGTTATTTTATTTGAAGACTTGTCACAGCATAGAAATGGTCTAGGGTGAAAGGTTTTTAGAACGAAAGGTTGAATTTATTTTTATGAAATGTTTTAACTTTTATTCAAGTTATAATGAAATAAAATGTAGTACCTACTAATAAAAACATTGGTATGTTAATAGAACAGATCCATACAAGTTTTTATTTAATGATAACCTGATTTATATTAGATTGGATTGGTAGAAGAAGACTTTTAATAATAATAGCAACCTATTATTTAAAATTCAAAAGCCAATTTTCATACAAAGAAGGCACGAGCACTGATCACCACGAATGCTCAAGGCTGATTGGTGATTTCAGACTTACACTAATCATAAGTCTAGGTTTCCTGATAGATTTTTAATAATTAATTCCAGTTTTCTTACAGTGGTTTTCTTCACCGATGTCAGTGATATCCAAGATGAACTTTGAAAATACATATGAATTGAAAACGTTTGTTTGACACCTTAGCCCGTATCGAACCGACCACCATCGTGATGTGCCTTAACCATTGGGTTATCACTACATACATGCATAGAGAGTATGTATAATCTTTTATTTGAAGGTTTATTCCAGTTACCAAGATAGAAGGCTCTCTATAATCATATGCACACACGGTACGAAATTGTAGGCAAGTCGTAACTCATTTACAATTAATCATCCCGGCTTTAGCTAATGTATTCAGGGGTTAAAACTATTTGCATACAGTTACATATCTCTGCGTTAACAAGCCTTACATAGTTGAGTTATGTATAGCCAATTTGGGCTTTACAAAATGATGCGTCTGGGGTACTATTAACTAGGTAGTGCGTTGTTCTGTGGTCTAGGTTACATTTTGGTACTTTCTACATGTTACTAGCTTCTGTGCCCTTAATATCGTTTGCTAACACTATTAAGCTTTATTATGTTAATATAAATTTACTTTCCACTTGTGATGTCGTTATGTGAAAAAATATCCCATCTGATGCTGCCAGGCATTGACAGTTTATCAGAAGCTCACTTTAAGTATATTCCCCTAGAGAATTCTGTATAGGAAAGACAAGAATATTATAGAAAACAAAATGCTATTATTGCCCGCCTTCTGCCTATTCTTTTAAAAGATCATTTTTTAAACCGTAATGAAAGGCATTTTATAATAAAATATATATTTTAATATGGATGTGGTCACAGAGATTGTTTAAACTTGTATTATTATTTTATATATAATACATTTCTCAATATTATGTAATTGAACTGTAACATTTTTTTTTGAGAAATAAATGTCCTTAAATCGATTTTGTTTTCTATATTCTTGTTTCATGTCATGCGTAGGTAACTGATATCTACAAAGCTACTTACTAGAAATCTAAACCAGTAGTAAACTTTTTCCATCTATTTTTTTTATAATGACACCTAGTATATTGACCAACAAATCATTAGTTATCATATTCATTTAAATTGACAACCATGACACTTCCAAACTGTAACACAATATAGTAACTCAAATATCAAATTAAGCGTTACTTTGACTACTTTTACTAATCCAATTCTAATCTCCGAAACGGCTGCATTGATTTTGATAGGACTTTTACTGGCTGATAACCGATGTTACAAAAGTTACTTAGGCTTTTATTTTCTAAAAGGATTTGAGAAAAAAGAAAGCCCCATAGAAGACCGACATTGACACAGGCGAAGTCACGGGTATGCATTAGCTAGTTTGTGATACATTTGTATTTTATTTTATCAACCATAGTAGCTGTAAAGCTAGAAAGCAAATTAAAATATCAGGGGAGCAATTAAAGGCAATTTATTAGAGATTCATAATTATTATTACGACTTAACCCTCGGGTGTTGTACGATTTATTACGATCAACAAGTGTTCGAACGTATGAGATATTCGTTCGCTTGATTAATGCAGGTATCGAAGGGTTAAAGGTATGTCTTATGAAAATAATATTTATATTCCAAGAAATATTCTTAATTTTGTTGACACAATGTTATCTGTCATCTTGTAGTGTAATCTGACTGCCAAGAAAATACATTTAATAATAATTATGATTTTTCTTAAAACTGGTCAATTTGACTGTGACTTGACCTACATCATCACTGTAAACATAAATTGTGGCAACAGTGTGGTTGAAATTATTTGCATTGGCTTTAATTGATAAAGCTAATGATGACAAATTGTTCATTCACTCAGCTAAACTAAGAAGAACGATGGCCCCACCATACCTCCCTATGGCATTCCAAAATGAATAATGCGTACATTCACACTAGAATAACATTTCAACTGCTTTTAACGAAAGTCATATAACAATATTAGAAACCAGAGACTTCACTGAAGATTTGAGTAATAAAATGCTTCCAAAAACAGCCTCCCCTTAACATCAAAATATCATTCCCGACGATGATATTTATATCATATTTTATGACACACATAAACATGGGATGGGCGGTGACGACTGCATTCTGTTTACAACGTCGATCGGTATCTGAACGTCAAGATGCTTATCCATAAATGTATGGAGATGTATCTTCATATTGCAATGAAGATAGGAGAAATTAATTATGATACTTCATTTGTTTGCGATGGTTCTTTTGTAAGAGTCACTCCTATTTCATTCAAGGTTGTAATTTTGTTAATGGATTTTTTTCTTTTAATACGTTTTTTGTCTGTTGCCTTATCAAGGCAATCGAGACTTTCTATTTCAAACTCAGATTTATTATTACTCTTATACATATTAAAAATAGCAGCCTATTATTGTCCCACATATTATCAAAAATGATTTTAATTGTTCTTAGATGTTTACTTTGATTATAGGAAAGAAGGATTGTTTTGTATCACAACCCTGGTCCCCAAGATACAGGCATTGCCTAGTTTGGGGACCACCGTTTTCACCAATATTAAGGACCGCCAAATGTTACTGATTTATAATTATTATGTTAACCTAGTTATAAGATAACCACTGTAATAACAGTAAATAAACTTTTTTTTTATTGGCATCTTATCAAATGTGACCATTCGGGTAATAAGTAGTTGGTTGGTTATCCAGCCGTGTATACCCTTGCGCGTAAGAATGCTTAGAGCAATTCTCTTGTCTCGACCAAAGATAGTTAGTTGGAGGATCACCGTGAGGTTTTAGTTAGTAGGAGTTCCTACCAACTAAATCCCTGTATCAGCACAGTAATTCGCCTTCTCTGGGGCGGAGGCAGTCCATGATGATTTCTCGCATAGTTCTAATATAATAATACAAATCATTGTTTGACTGTAAAGCAAAAGCCTCTTCTCATATAGAGAAGGCTCAAGCATTGATCACCACTTTTGTTAAGGCGGATTGGCGATTTCGGACTCAATTTAAAATCTAGGTTTTCTTAAGATGTTTTAATTCACCGATGTCAGTGATGTCCAAGATAAACTAAGATATACATACGCGTAGTTTTATACCAACTTTGCCGTATCTGAACACAACAATTGAATATAATTTACTTGAAATTTGTTCTTACTCAGCATGAAAATGTAAGACAAATGTTAAAATTAATATTTCAACTTGTTATGAGAATCGCAATACATTAATCTCTCGTGAATGTCATACACCAAAAGGAATGAATGATTGCTATATTACTTGGAAAACTGGCAGCAGTGAGCGAATGACCGGTCAGGTAATTGGTCTTCGTTAACAAGCGATTATAAACCTTAACTCCTTACTTTAGGATTGAAATTGAGCTTTTGTTGGTTGTAATTGAAAAGGAATTTCACTTTGCAGTAGTCTGATGCCCCGCGGTGAGGTCTGCAATTTTTTGAATATAATTTATTTGATTAAAATTTCTTTGTTCCGCATAAATTTTATCAAGGTGTCGAAATATAATACTGTGGGTTACCATATAAGGAAATCTGTTAATAATATTAATTCGAATTTAACAAAGATACATTCTCTAAAAACTTAAACGCACGAATAAAAATTTTCTAGGAAAAGAAATAATAATGTTTTAATTAATCAGGGAACTAATATTAAGATAATATTCATTTTGTTTCTAATCGAGACCAGTCTAGTGCGACCATGTCTATGTAAAAATATTCAGAGCTGTTTTTCTACTTGAAAATACAACTATCCTATCGCATTTCGGCATAATACGTTAACACAATATATAATATAATACACTCATATATATAAAACAAGTATTTAATCATAAAAAAATATACAATAAAATAATTTATTTTAAACAAACCATTTAAAGGTACTTTAAACTAGACTGGAGTCAGTCAGTCAAATAGTTAAAACTCTTTCCAAACACAAGGTTCGTATGGAGAAGAACGAACAAGAACATTCTTTAAAAACCAATAAATTTTACACAATTAGATTAGATCATTCATGTTGGTACAGGTAAGAAGATCATTCATACAGGTAAAATGTGAGAATAATGAAAGGTGAAAATATTTCTGCAAAAAGGGTATTTCCAATTTATACTTTACTTTACTAACCCTTTGTATGGTGTATACGTGTCAAGTTTTGAAAGATATTCAAAAACTGTCAAACATTTCTAGGCACGGTAAAGGCATGGTATATAAAGATTATTTCGCGAAATTCAAACCGCGGACACCCAAACTCAATTCAACTAGATGCTCATATGTTTTAATTAGATAGTTACATACGTTCATAGCGTACGTTATTTCCATCTTCCATTTAAATGAGTTATAACTGTTTCTGAGAAGCACTTAATGCTGTTATGACATGTAATAAATTGTCAAATCTACTTGTGTTCCAGCTATTTTCAGATGTTGAATTTATATGGGAATTTGTATGTTTTATTTAGTATCTTCTGTTGGCTTCATGACTTTTATTACGTGTCTAAAGTGAAGGGCTATTGTGGGATCAAGAGAAGGGTTACTTTGTATTTTGATCGTGTTTTTCTGTTCATGTCATGTTCTCTTTCAATTTGAGATCAAATTGTTTTAATATTGAACCTTTTAAGATCTTCGGTTTACACCTGTGGAGTATGGTATTTTTAAGAACGTTTGTATTCTAATCTTAGTGTTACATTTATGCCATTGGTGGTTGCTGGAGATGAGATTGAGACAAGATTTTAAATGTTTTAATTGGCCTACTAATCTTCTTATTTCTTTAAACGGTCGAAACGGTCATCCTGACTTAGGACCCAAAAATATCCATCAATGTTGATGGTACTATTCAGTTCTTCTATGGGAAATGGTCAATTTAGCACGAATCTCCATATAAACATATCGGTACAATATACTAAGTCCTGTATCTTCCCTTTATAATCCACAACACACATGCACAACCGCTAACACGCTAAGTCTAACGCTGTGTCTACACACTAGCGAACATCCTCCAATGTATGAATACCCTCAATTTGCGAACTTGGCAAACAGTTTGCGGCTGAATCGGTCTCAATGAGCTCTTAATCGCCGATAAACATGTTAAGCGTGAATAGGACTTCTCTATTGATGTTATGAAGAGCCCAAGTTCTAGAGAAGTCGGTATTACGTTGAAGAAGTTTGTGGTTGGAGTTTTGTTTGCCTGCTGGTTTCTTTTAAAGTTAAAGTTCTTTTATGTCAAGTCAAATGTACCATAAAACATAGCACTTAGCAATAGTGTAGGTATCTGTCAATGTAAACATGTGTGTAATCGGTCTAGTACTTCCAGAGACCGCATACAATAGAAAAAAAAAATTACCTCTTTATAATATTATTCAATAAGTATTAGTAGTAAGTCAATTTGACTTCTGTCAAACTAATTAATTTATTAAATTAAAAACTATCTTACTATTATTATTGATTGAAAAGTTTGGATGGCTGTTTGTGACACGCCAGAACGGCTGGATGGATCTGGATGAAAGGCGACAGAGACTGATTAGTTTGGAATAGCACCTACATTTTTGTGTTGAAAAATGTACGGTTCCCGCGAGCGGTAGCTGATAAGTAACCAAAATATTTGGATTTAGACAGACGTTTAAAACTTATAATGTCATAAGTCTAATATCAGTTTCAATCTTTCACAAGAACCTCCATTTTTAACAAGGTTTTGAGATTGATTGTCACTTATATCAGATTGCGACTACATTTTGAACATGTAAAGTTACGAGTATTGGCCTTCAGCTACGCTCAAAAGCTCTTAAATAGTATGCCAGTCTCTCATTATTTCCATTTCAAACAATAAAACAAACTGAATTGTTCTCCATCACTGACAGCCGTGCCGTTGTCATAGCAACCACCCCCCGACCTACCCTACACTAGAAAACCTAATAAAAATACATGGGGGTTGCAAATTTACATATGCTGTTCACTTCAGCCTTATCTTTATGTTCATAGAGTTTATATTTGAAGTGATTAGAGATGGGGACTTTGTTAATACTAAACGTATAAACAGTGGTCCCTCGCTTATTTAGTAATACAATACTTTTTGTATTTCGAAAAGGAAATGTGTGATGACAGTTTTATTTTGTTTGATGTATTTTACTTTAGTTGAGAGAACTCGATTTGAGGGTTCAAGTTTGGAGAAGCAAAGTAAAATAAATGAATGAAATAGAAAGAAAATAACTATACATATTAATAAACAAATAAATGTTATATTATTATTAATATAATATTATTTATTATTAAGCTCGCCCCTTATTACATGGGACTTAAACATAACTTGCGAAATGTGGGTGTACTAATGGGTACACCTCTGCCTTACCCTTCGGGGATTACAGGCGTGATGACATAACAATGTTACATTAAAAAACAATTATTTCATTGATACAGTTCGACACAATGAATATATTGTTAGGTTAGTACTTCTATAGGCTCATATAGGTACTTAAATTAATAGACAGCTGTCAACCACATGTTTTTAAATCGTGTTCAACATTCGTGCAAAAATCTGAATTTAATTTATTTATCACTCATTCATAAAACAGGAAAGCCATTGAATGTTAATTTAATTTTTGATTTATTAATTAATAAAGGATTCACCTAATGTATTAATTAACGACATGAATCACCTTTGTGTTTGTCTTTTATATTGTTTAATTATTCAATAAGTTTTAATTTATTGGTTGTCTATTCATGCTTGGCTGATTTCTTATGAAAAAAACAACAAAAAATAAACAAGAATTGTTTATTCTCAGACAACTCCATAGTCCATAGAAAAATTAGTAACATAAATCTTATAAACTGTGTTAAAACAATACAATATAAATAATAATGGGAATATTGTTTTAATTTCATATTTAATTTCATAATTGTATTCATCATTAGCGAACACGTCTTATTAACTCATCATGACTACAAAAAATTGAACAAAAGAATATTATTATTAAGACAAACGCGATTAGCTGATCTATTCCCTAAAAATCTTTCGCTGACAATTTAGAACAAATGAGCCTGAATTGAAAATCCCACCATTAAAGCCTGCAAGGGTGTGGTAATTCAGTAAAGCATGTTATGAATAACACAAAACACGAGAGTCACCATACTACGACGGCTCACCTCAAGCTTCCTGGAAAAAAAACCAACAAAGTTGAAGTCAAAGTTAAATCATTTGAGGCACTGAAAACACTATCATATCTGAACCAAAACCCCATACTCAACAACCACACATGCGACCAAGACTAACAGAGTATCTTCATATACTAAGTAACAAAGACACAGTGTCAGTGATAAGTGACATATTTACGAACAAATTGACACACATTACGAGCTACAGGACGTGTTAACATTAAAACTAAATACAGGATGCCTAGTAATTGAAGGTGCAACGATCTATGTTAATGTTACTGATAGGAAATTCGCCAGACTAAAGAATGCGCAGATGTAGTGTAAATCAGATAAAGCAATGCCAGTGTCAAACGAGCTCAGGGTGTTAGGTCAGACGGGCGGGTGAACGCTGCGGTTTAAACGCTTTTGTAAAAAACGACGTATTCCTGTGTATCTTGAGAAAATTATATCTTGTTAATAAAGTGTATAAGAAGAGACATTAAGAGGAGATACTTTTTTTAAAAGTTACAAAAATAAAATTTTAAACGGGGCCCCTTTTTCTAAGCCTTTGCTAACAGTCCGCCTGTTTGACAGTCGACAGCGGGCTGCATCACGTAAACCGTAAAATGTAAAGACTTGAAATTTTCACAAGTGTGTATCTCGAATGTTTCTATAATAAGAAATAGTAAGTACGCCAGTTTTTTATTTTTATTTTGATTGATAATTTTACTAACGAACTGACTAAAACGATAACTTGTTTTCTTACAATAAAACCCCCTCGTCTGCACCACAAATCTCGCACGAGCGATGCATGTAAAACGGTCAGCGATTGAGTCAGCGATCGCCGGCGGAATTCTGAACGATTCTGACGATCGCGACATTATTGACTTTTATATCGACATATAAACTGCTGCACATCCGTCGTCTGTGTGTCCTGTGTTTATGATATTTTGAAAGCCTGTTTTGTGAAGCTTTGACTAGAATTTAAATGGGACTTAATTTTCTTGGAAAACAGCTGGAAAGTATCAATAGCTATGACAATAAAGACACAGAAGATGGCAAAGCGTCTTCAGGTGAGTTTATTACATAGACAGAGCGCCAAGTTCCTGGAAAATAATGAACTAAAATGCAACAGAAATAGAGTTCAAAGTTACGTAATTCTATGAAAAATAATTTAATATCTTGCGCACAATTTTCAACTTGATTTGTCATGTAATAATTAATTGTTACAAACTAACTAGCTTTTCAGGTCAGGACCGTTTATTGTGGCTATCTTTAGGCGAGGCCTATGTCCAGCAGTGGATGTTGTTCGACTAATATGATAATAATGATGAATTTGAGGTATGTCCAGTTCTTCTCAACTTCACTTTACCTACCTATATTTACCAAGGAAGATGGTTACAGAACAAACCAGCAGTTTTGCCAAGTAGGTATAGGTTACCCGTCCTTAAAAACACGGCATTCTAAACACAATTCGAATTCAATTAACACAATAATGCAATCGAAACAATTGAATGTTGCATAGATAAATTAGTTACACAGCTATGCTTATTGCTTAGTGCTTTCCCCTCGTTGCGTTGACAACCAATTGTGGTGTCCAATTAGTGAATGTTTGACCACAAACTGTATCGGAATACATTGGTGGTATAGCAGGATAATAGTTCAATGAACTGTTCAAGATTTAATGACATTGTTATAATGTAAAACAAGAACATTATATATAGAATTTGTAAAAAAAAATGGCCAATTTTGATACTTATCACCTGTATTTAAAAAATGTTTTTTAATGGACTTATAAAAAGAAAGTGGTTCTATGTTTGACTGGAGGTATGTATTTATTGTATGCATATTCACCAATTATATTTTTACCTAGTGTCATGTTCCTTGTAGATACTAGTTAGCATATTATTAGCGACTGTATAAAACCATAACCTATAATTTGCAATACTTAAGACCTTATCAGAAGCTAGTGGCAAACCTAAATAAATAATTAAATTATTATATGCAAAACACGTTAGGAAAAATATAAAAATTCAGCAGATAATATAAAGTAAGTGAAGCGATGTAAAAATTGTAGCGTGCATCTGACAGCTCCCCACTGTAGCCGTGCTGCGAACTGACAGTCGACTGTATACAGAATGGTTGCATATTTTATACTCAAACTTTATGTTTCTCTTCGTTAAAATACTTGTTTCCTTGGTTTTATTCTTGATATATTATTATTTAAATATTGATAAAATTACCAGAAGTATTAAAATAAGTAGAGAAGATATTACAAGGAAATAATTATTAGAAAAACAATGTAAAAATGATAAGAAAGAAAATATTTAAAAGAACAACAAATAATTTATTTTTACTATGCAATATTTTTTATAATAATCAAAATCAACTATTCTAAGTTTAGACAAAAAATGAAAAGATTTTCGGGTTTCTATATTTGAATTTCAAACCGATAAAACAAAAAACATATTTCACGAACCGATACCTATTACCGTTTTGCAAATCAGCATCAATTTTTTCGACATCCACAAACATTTTGGAGCATGCATCCCTCCAGTCACGTGTCGCGATCATTAGAGCCAGATGCTATAGGGTCGGCCGTGTGTGAATAATAATCACAGGGGCGACTAATTGACGAGTTCCCGGGATATGACAGACGCGGGTATCTGAATCTATGTATGTGTAGCTTTTTATAAGGATACCTACGTTTGATTGATCGTGGGGTGAGTGTGAAATGTAATAGATTTTAATGAATATTTCTATTTAATCAAATGATAACGGTAGGTATTGGTAACGGTATAATTGGTTTACCAATCCTCTTGTATTTGTCATTTATTTAACAACATTACAGCATAATAAATAAGATAACCTAAAAAAAAAAACAAAAAAAAATATAAAAGGAACTAAAAGTAAATGGCCTCAAGAAATTCTTTCCAATTAAAATGTGCCCTATTTATTTATTATCTTAAATCTATATTTATTAATTTATCTAATTTGTTTATAGTTGTTCCTACTGATATTAGTTTGTTCCTGGTGAAGTTTCCAAAATAATCCTTTTATACAAACTTTGTCCTGACAATAACGAATAGAACAAAAATAAAATCAGCCCAATGGGTGGGATTTTCATACATGGCAATTAGTTTTTGTTCACAGATGTAGATAATTACTTACCGAAGCGTATCTATATGCAATCACTATTAGTTTCAGCAATTAATTTGAAAGCAGTCGCTTCAAAGTTTTCGCCAATTAGACCAACTTTATACGATCGATTAGTAGATTTTAAAGGGCTGCAAAGCATGTGATGTTTGCGATTTGATAACAATTAATTTAATATACCTACGTAACTAGGAACACGGGTACTAGGGATATTTTGTTTTAGGAAATCATGGGTAATAGAAATTAACTGTACACATAGGTATACAAATATTTGTAAAGCATAAAAATTGTAGATAATATTTCAGAGAAGAAATAAAAATTGTTTAATGTATTCTTTTCGTATGTTACTCGGTAACCATCTGAAGTCTAGAATTTCTGCACTACGATTACGAAAACTTACAAATTCATTTTACTCTCATTTTGACACCCATCACAAATATATTTGTAAACCTGGCCGCCATCTTGAATTTCCACACCATCATTCATTTAAAAACTTGCTGACACAATAAAAAGATCAAGCAGTTAGATAAAGGAAAAGAAGGAAAGTTGTTTGGTAATGGCACAACGCTTTTTCCTTAGACGAAGAATTCTGCAAGGCCGCGAGAGACTTCGTTCCAAAAAAATATTCTTCTAGAAAAGGTCAACCCGCCTTCTCTTACACCTTACAGCAGCCCACACCGGTCAAACCCGCTGTGTGAACATAACGAGGTACACGTGTCGACGTCATCAGTTTGTTACTGTAATTAACTGTTTGCGTCACTCGCACTGTGAGCAACGGACTGCAGGAGCAGTGCAACCGACAGGAAGGGTTGTGGCCAGCCAGCCTGTGGATTGATGACGGTTGTTATTTTTTTAATTGTTATTTGACAGCCTTGGTGGTCATCAGTGCGACTGCTGAACATGAGGAGCTAGATTCGATCCCTAGGACGGGCTACGTGTTTAAGATTTTTGGGTTAGGAATTACTTCGTATTCCCGGAGTAGGTAATGATCAAGTTGTGTAAGATTTATTTTTTATTGTAAGGTTATACGTACTTTCTAAAGTCTAAACAAATTTACTCTATGTCACAACATCGGTGAAGGAAACCGGGAATTATAATTAAATATTTCTGAAATCGCCAACCCGTCTTGAGCAAGCGTGGTATTCTTTTTTCCATGACAAGTAGATTGGGACAATAAAATACTGATATTATTTTTATTTTCTAAATTATTTAAAATTGTTATTCTCATTTCTGTAAAATTATGTAATAATTACAGTTTAAAATCGTAAGAGTAACACAAGTTTATCAGAAGGAAGTATGAACCAAACTAAGATTAGTCATGACTAATACTGTCTTGTAGCTCATGAGCTACAGCTCCAATTTACCATGCAGCTTTGGACGTTACTGTAACTGAATCATACAATCCGGATTAATAAAATAGCAGAAACCATATCCTAAATATTGTATTCCTAGAAACTCAAGTAGCATGAGCGGAGGTAATATCCGCAGCATATAGCCGGCACAAACGCAATATCATGCAAATATTAAAATACAAAGAACTTTTGACGTAGAAAACTGTTTGAGCGACTTTCATAACTTTCTTTGGACATATTGTTTTCTTTATTTATTATTTCTGATATTTTGAGATAAAAAAGGAAGGAACTTGAGATGTGTGATTATAAAAAAATAAGTAGGTACCCAGCCCACTTTGTTAGTTAAAAAAAAATGTAATTGATTTTACATATTTTTAAATGGACAAAAAATATACGTAATTCTTTAACGTATTTACATGTGTAAACATATCAAGGAAAAAATTTGCTTTTTGTAAGGCGACCTTACTAGTTTTTGTTAGAAGTTCAAGTAGGTACTAATTGTTTCTTTGGAAAGTCGTTTGTTATCATAAGTATATTCATGTGTATATAAGTATCAGTCACGAATTACCATCATTTTTTTAAATACTGTCATCAGATTCAAACAGCGTAATATTAACCTGTATATTCAAATACAATATCAGATATACTATACAGCTAGCTTTCTGTACTCGGCCTTCAGGCATTAAAAATATCTTTTGTTTATGAAACATAGTGAGTAGTTTTCGTTATATGTTTTTTTTTTATTATTATACTTTATTATTTTTTTAAAAGTAATACAATTAACGCTTTTGCAGGACATTGCAGGTGGCATACAATGACCAGAACAGCTGTATACTTTGAATTTTAAGAATTCAAATATTAGTTCCGCTGTTATATTACAATACAAATAAATAAAAAATGATGTACAATAGGTAGGTATATAAGCCTTTAGACATAGAATTTGAAAACATCGGCGATGCATTAGCGCCGATGGAAAGTGATTTTCATTACAAAATGATTCTCAATGTAATTGTTGTGTTAATCTTTTGTATTGAACTAAGTAATGCGGTAGTGTTCGACTATTATTCTGGTAAAATTGCGTCGAAAGAGCTTCAAGACTATTATAAAACTAGAGGCAATTTTGAGTAAGTCAACCATTCTATAAGTAAATAACTACCTATGTGCTTTTTTCAGTGTACTCAAAGAGTACCAACAGGAACCAATAACCACGCCTACGTCATTTGTCTGTCTGTCTAGCATCCTTGTTAATTATCTTGCATTTATTTTCCTAACTTTGTTGGTGTCGGCTCCCAGTCTAACTAGATGCAGCTGAAAGCAGTGTTTTACATGGAGCCTATCTGACCTCTTTAACCTAGTTACTGAATACCACGAAACCCTTTTGGTAAAACTAATAATTGTCAGAATTTCTGACTTCTGACTTCCCGTAACGGCTATTAAAAATCTACAAATGACGACTGGAACCAACGGTTTTACGTGTACCTCCCGACTCCGCACACCGACTTTCATACTCCGGAAAGCTACTGAGAAATTCCTAATGGAAAAACTCAATAAAATTTGCCCGAAATTACCAGCACACCATGCTTAGTGGTCGTGCCTGCGACCACGAGTTTGACAGGGCAGTCGTAGCGGGGGGTATGTTATAGACAAAATTGAACAAAAAACGCTGAAAATGAATGAACAAAATTGTATTTTATTCTGTTGTTATTTCCAGTACTTGTACGATCGACATTGAGCCATGCTGCGCTTCTGAAAGAAGACGTGTAGATGGTTCGTGCAACAATTTGAACAATCCAGCGAAAGGCACTTTCTTTGTACCGCCCAAACGAGTGCTGCCTGCTCTGTACTATAATGGTAATACTTTAGATGTATGAGGGACAGGGTAGAAAGTTCTTCCATTGAAAAGGGGGGAGCCCCGACTAGACGGGTGATGTTTCTTTTATGTTACTGCCCGAACGTTACTGTCAGGATTTTTTATATTCTAATGTTGCGGAGAGCTTTGATATCGAATTGTAGGATACAAAGTGAAAGTCACAACATTTATTTCAATTCGATCATTTTCATTTCAAGGTACGTCAATACGTCAGATATGGTTGCAATGTGGACCGATAGATGTCAACACGAGACCATAAATACTGAACAATTAATATTAAACTGTTTATTATCTCTGTAAAAACATATTAACTGGCGAAATGTGGGTGTACTTATGGGTACACCTCTGCCTAACCGTTTGGGAATTACAGGCGTGATGCTATGTTATGTATGTTATCTCCGTAGTTATCATCATGCCACAAAAGGTGCAAGGTGCAGTTTTGCAACCTCTGAGGTTTGATAAAAGACTTAAACAAATAATAATTGTATAATCAAATTAAAATACGACACATGGTCAATAATGTTAGTTGTTTATGTTTAACAGTAATTCAGAAAGCACGTATTTTGAAGAACAGAATCGCTTCATTGAATATGCGGTAGGCAATGTCGCGCGACTTTTGATGAGAATCTTGCGCACAGTGTACATGCGGGTTCATAGCTCTGACTGCCCAACCCAGCGGCTAGACGGCAAAAATAAAAATCAATTACTAAAACAAAAAAAAATATATTATTGATTCTTGTTAAGAAACACTAGCTGCACTTTGTATTTTATGTTTTATTTGATTGCAGGTTCATATGCCAGGAAAGCTGAGTCTGGTAAAGACTTGCTATTACCGAGAACTATTAGAAGGGTTTTACTATCTGAAGGTAAAAAGAGTGATTGCCGCTTCACTCAGGCTATGACCAGTTATGGTATCTTTACGTTTCTTGATATCGGATCTATACATGATATTTGTAAGTATCTACCTTATGCTGGATTCCTAGTTACTTACTAGCCGTTTTGTTAATACACGCTCGTGTCGCTGCCAATAGAAAATTCTTTGGAATTCTTCTAGCAAATACTAGAAGAATACTAGACAATATGGCTTTCCTCGTTTTTAAACAATCTGCCGGTCTATTCTGTAAATCTTACTCAGTCGACCTTAAGCTCACTACAGAGGGAAACTTTTACAGAATACCACTGATTAGCCGCAGTGTTATTCTATATTCTACATTCCGACAGTCAAAGGAACAAAAAAAACGAAAAGTTTTTTTTGTCATATACGATTATGTTTCGCACGAATAACGCTTGAGGCGTCGACTATATATATGGGTTAGATTTAAATGTAGTATATATCTATCTACCTTTAATTAACCGACTTTTTTTTAATAACAAGTTTGTATAATCATGTTTAAAAATATTCAAATTCTGTGTGTCATTTAATTCATGTATTATTACATTTTCAGTTAACTTCTTGCTACATAAAACTGATTGCTGTACTGCGGGCGAAAAGGAATATATGTGTACTCCAAATATTGTACCCAAGGACGACTCCTTGCACCGACTGGCTGGTATCAAATGTTTAAACTTGACTAGGCCTCTTACACACCAAATTATGGGATGTACTAACGATTCGATTCCTGCTCCAGTAAGTTTTATAAAGCTTTTTAGTCTTTCAATCTAGTCAAGTTTAAAAAAAAATTGACGTAAAAGTGTTATTTTGCCGGGGTTGCGAGACGTCTTAACAGGATACCGTGGCCCCGAGGGCAACAGAAGGAACGGTGTGGTTTTTTAGTCAGTAAAAGTCTGACAGTCTCATTGAGTCCCAGTGAGTCATTTGATGATTTTTACCACCTTTAAAAAAAAAGAGTTATTTTTTGTTGAAAATAACAAATAGTGCAAACTTAACAAATAAATTAATCATTTAACATTTATTATATAAAATTTGTAAGTTTTTAAGTACATTCGTTTCAAAGTCATCAAGTAGCAAAAATCTCTACGAAAGTCGGATGCACAAAAAGTGTTGTTGTAAAACCATTTTAAGATTTGGAATCACAAAACTGATTTTTTTTTCAATGTTACTACTACAATTTTAATAATAACGTATTGGTTTATTTATCATAATTTTAGATTGAACAAGCGACGGCAGTTTTCGACCTGTCTCAAATATACAATTTCCAAAAAAAAGGCGAGAAGGCTGTACGGGCCTATAAAGGAGGACTGTTAATAATGGAAGAGGAAAATGGGAAGATGTGGCCTCAGAAAGGCCCAGGTGTTTGCCCTCTTAATCAACCTGATGAAACCAGATGTTTCGCAAACCGTACGTTTTTGTATTTTATTCACAGACGGATTTGTAGGTATATAGAGTATAAAAAATATTCTCCAGACCGATTTCGATCACGGCAGCCAATCTTTAAGACTAGCCAAGTACCTACACAGGAGATATTATAGTGCACAAGCGTCCCGCAAACACAGGTGCACTCCCTCTTCCCTTACTAAAATAGTCCGATGGAACGTCAATCCGACACAAATAGGGCAAGATCAGGCGCAGGACCAGCAGTGTAACGGTGTCACACCGGTGAGGAATTCTAAAAGAATAAACCTTACAAAATTTTTCCTAACCTAAGAATTGAGACCAAGACTCCACGTATAGTTGTCGAAAAGATTAACAAGGCAGTCAAAAAACATAATGGCTTTTAGCGTTTCTTTCCTATAATATTTTCATTTTTATTACGTTTTCAGATCCGAATCTTTTAGTGATACAAACATTGTTCCTGACTTGGTTCATGAGGCTGCACAACTACTTCGCTACCCAGCTGGCTATCATAAACCCTTGCTGGGACGATGACACGCTGTTCTACGTGGCGAGAGACATAAACATGGCTTACGCTATGCAAATGTATTTATACGAATGGCTTGCATCATTACAAGGTACTTTAAAAACTATTTAGAACTAACTAAAACTATTCTCATGCTCGGATTACTAAGAGAATTCAATGTCTCGCTAGTGGTGGCGCGTGAGTTGGATCATTCGGTTACCTCCAAGGTTTGAGCTAAATGTTGGTGATCCACGCATCTGAGTCAGTTGAGATTGGTCGTTTCTTGACTGCCATTGCTTATATAAACATATTTTAATTGTTTTATATTTATTTACATTGTTATCACGTATAGAAAACAAAAAGTATATTTAATGTAACTAGGATTTTATAAATCTTGATTGAAAAGAGTGTCCGAAGAGTTTCTTACTCGATTTTCTCAATAAAAGCCTACCTAATTATTTGAACGAGCTACAAGCTTCAACATCTAACTAACAGACCGACTCCTTGACGATTCAAAAGTACCTTTTAGTGGTTTAATTATTGCAATAAATGTTTTGATTTTGACTTTGAAATAAACTGAACTAAATTCTAGGATTTTTTAATTCGCAGGTTTTGATAATTTGGTAAAATCTGGAGTTATTTCGCGAAACCTTGGATTCCGCGATATATACGACCCTTGTATGTCTCCAGCTATTACTTTGGAATACACTTATATCATTCGTTGGTTTCATACAGCGCAAGAGGCTACCGCAAAGTAAGGTTCGATTTATTAATGCGTTCAGTTTTTTTTTTTTTTTATATGAGATGGGTTTGCTCTTGACCCTAGTCTAGGTAAGAGGTGAAAGAAACCAAGTCTACGATAGAGACAAAGACGTTTGTATACGCTTAGTGCGAATTGGTGGAATTGCAACAAAGCAGGGATAGTAGGTAATTTGCGTTGCGTCTAGATGTCTGATGGTGGAAGGGGGCCGAATATGGGATGAGGTCATAGAGTTCTTGGGCACACTCACCGAAGTACAATCTGTAGAAGACCGACAAAGTTTCTTGTTTGATTGTTTTCCCATTTTCTCAGCCTCTCTTGAAATGGGAAAACGCGTTTGGTGGTCGCAAAGTCAGCTTTCTCATTTCATTGTGCATTTCCTAGAAATATCTATCGGTCTATCATAAAAAAGCAGTTAACATACATACATAGGACTTTGTTTACCATTTGTGAGTGCTTTGTGATAACGTTAATTTAATACGTTGTCAAAAAGAACTTAAAAATGTTCGTTAAAAAAATTAGAATTAAAAAAAACTTTGGAGCCTTGACCTTCAATATTTCTGTAACTAGAAGGTTCCCAGCTTTGGCGAAATGCCAAAGAGTGATCACAATGATTAGAAGAATATTTAATATTTGGCTTCGATAAGTGACTCTTACACCCGATATACTTGTTCTCATAAAATTCTTAAATTTCAGATTGTATGACGAAAAGGGTACTTACCTTCGAAACTACCCTCTATTCAATCTAACAACCAGATCTGGATTCCTGGTCAAGGACAAACGTATGGAGTATTTTACTCAAGGTCACTTCAGACAGCCGAGCGGTAAAACGGATGACAATGTCATAGACTATGATGTAAGATTTACTTATGATATAATTTAAATTGAAGAAAACAGGTAACTGAAAAATTAAATTATTGAATCCTGATATTTCGATGAAAAAATTAAAAAACACAACTGATCGTTTTTTTAGTAATATATCAGTAAACTTTCGAACAATACTAATAAATGAAAATGAACACTAACCGGCAAAACGAACAAACACTTGTTGAATTCTTTCTTTTTTCAAACTACATGCAACAACAATAGATTTCCAGTACCTAAATAATGAGAACATAATATAAATATCATTAAACATTTTTATGCTCTTCAAAATATATCCAAGAGATGCTGATCATCCACAGAATTATAAAAAAACTTTGTTTATTTTTAGGTTGCAGCTAATGGTCTGCCAGGTCTCCAACTAGCCTTAGACATAACTGCCAGTGACCTTTACAAAGGTCGTCTCCTTGGCTTCAGGCCTTACATTGACTATGTTTACTACTGCACTGGCCATAAGATAACGTGCTTTGATGATTTGCGAGAACATGTGGATGAATATGTAAGATTGTTCCATCAATTGTCTTAATTGGGTACTTGACACTAGCAATCAATTGACATGATTTTTATGGCAATCACTGTGACGAAACTTTTTTACCAACTCAATAGCTTAACTATTTATTGGTCTCAAAGAAACCAAAATTATAATTTACTATAAACTGTATATTAATCAGGCTTTCAGGAATAAAATTAAGTTATTTTTAACGAAACCGTATATTGGTTAAAAATCTCATATACACAATTACGTAACGTTAGATCAACTCTTTAAAACTGTAGTTAGACCAATGAAACGCAGCCATGCAATGATTTGCTGAAAACATGGCATGGCATCTAACACTCTGGGTAACACAAAAGAGTACTGGTTACATAGAAAAATCCCTTTTTTGGTTCGATTTGAAAAAAACCCGGTTTTTGCCAGGAGTTGACGCTTAGTTGACTGTTACTATAACTGTTACCTGCAGTGTGTCAGTTATTTAGTAAGAAATTTAAGAATTTAGAGAAAACAAATTATCATATCTGAAAAAAAAAGCATTTTCCATGTTATTTTCTAGAAAATCCAAGAATTGAAAAAGGTGTATGACCATGTACGCGATATTGAGCTAATGGCGGGCCTGTGGATTGAGAAGCACCTGGTCGATGGCTGGATGCCTCGTACTCTAGCGTGCTTGTTCAATGATAATCTATTGAAAGCTATTAAAGGAGACAGACATTGGTATAAGAGGAAACACAGGCCGTATGCGTTTAATAAAAGTAAGCGATGAGTATAATATTTTAACTCAGGCAGAATCATTGCGTATCATAGTTAAAAAAAAAAAAACTTGGCAATTTATTAGATAAATTAAATAACTATTACTATGACAAAAAAATTGAAATAGAATAATGTAATAAGCCAAATAGCTAATAAAAGTTCATTGGCTTAGATTTCAAACTAATTACCATCGAATAGGTATTCAATTTATTTTTTATTTATTTATTTTTAAATATTCAAAATTTTAATTTTTGCGAATATTATACAGAATATTCAAACTCCGCAATTTCTTGGACCAAACATTGGTACCCAACGTCCTTTAATATTACGGCGGTTTTTGTTTTAGAACAACTGCTGCAAATCAGAAAGGCGAGTCTAGCATGGTTGCTGTGCACAGTGGGTGACAGTGTCACCGAAATACAGGAACAAGCGTTCCTCACCATTGGTCCTGAGTGAGTGTTTTAATAGATACCTACTAGTCTAATAGTCAAATTGCTATGGCCTATTTAACAGTTTAACTAGGTTGACGGTTGACGCAGTGGCCGTGCCGCTTATAGCGAGTTCGATTCCCGCACAAAACAAGTAGTCTTTCTAAAACTGTATGTGAGAGTTTATATGTGTGTCACCCCCACGACACAGGAGAAAATACAAGCAGCAGTGCGCAAGGTTTCAAAAACAAAATTAAAAAATAAATTATATCAGAATTTACAGGTCATTTTGAATTTAAAAATAATTCTCGTAAAAATATTAATGAATATAAATCTACATATTTTGCGATTTACAAATTACATTAAAAATGTGTATGTAAAATCATTAAATAATCGCATTTCATTACAGGAACCCCTTAGTTAAATGTCGTGATATTCCCGGCATTAACCTGGAGGAATGGGCGGATCCTGAGTGTTCTCCAGTTTACTGCGACAAATAACCTTAGTTAATATAATGTTCATTAAAAAAATTAATTAAAGATAAATTGTATTGCCTGACACATAGATTTAAATCCATGTTTTTGACGGACCGAAAACGGCAAATGGAAAGTGTATAATAAATATATTATATAAATAATAAATTATAGTATTTTGAACATAAAGTAACTTATTTATGTTTTTTGTTTATTAACATTGTACTATGATCTACACATAATCACTAAGCTAGTAACTTAAGAGTCAGAAGGATTGTATTTGAACCAAATAACATCATATAAGACGAGCTCTAATCCCGCAGACAAACAGTCACGTAGTTTGGTGAATGTATTGAACGTTAAAAATGTTTGGTCCAGAATAAATGCTCCTTTTTTAAAATATACATTTAGTATTAATTTCCTTCTAACGTAACATTTTAATGTGACATTTTTCAATACCAAATAATATATGTATAACTGTAATTAATTCTAACTGTGACATTAATTTGTAAATTTATTTTTAGTCAGTTTAACAATTTTGAAATCAATAAAAAGTAAGGTATGCAGGTTCGTCAGATATAGTTGAAGTTTTCTTAGTAATGGCTCACTCCTCTACTCTACCTGTATTTTAATATAACCTGAATTAATTTCAAATATATCATTGATTCAACTCTCCCTCTCTCTCTCTATCTTGAGTACTAACATAGGTTGTTGACCTTGAATCATTAAAAAAATTAATAGGCAAGCACTTCAGATATATAATGTAATGTACTTGATTTTACATAGATAAACCTTTATTTTCTCACTTTTGTTTTATACAGGGTTATTTATAAAATACCAGAAACCTGAAAAGGGGTAATTCTACTCATCATTATGAACAACTTTTTCTATGGGACCAACCCTGACATCATGAAAAATAAATCAGCTGTTCCCTACAAAAGTGCTTTACAACACAATCATAATGACTGAAACAGCTGATTTTTTATACACTTACTAATTCTCAATAAGCAAACTGACATTTTCAATAAATAATTTTAAACACAGAATCTAGGACGCGAAAAGCTGCTTCGAAGCTCGATAGATGGCGTTGTACGGTTCCTGAATCGCGCTATGGTTTCGTTCCCGAACCGAGTATAAATAGGGTCGCAACTCGATCTTGATTTATCACTACTGGAGAACTGGAGAATTAGCGATTCGGCCGAGCAATAACCCAAGATGGGGGCTCGTAACCGAATCAAAAAAGGGTTCCTTTAATTTTAACCTTTAAATTTTTGAAGAGGGTCGTGCACACTAGCAAGTGTGTGTATAACCCTTGAGATGAACTGATATAACGTCCGGCCGATTCATGCTGCAATTGATATAATTGATTGTGAAACATTTGTGAGTTGCATGCATGTACCCGTAAGTACAATGGTTTGTGTATATTTACGTTGCGGGCTATCGTAAATAGAAACTTTTCACACCAAAAGTAAAGTCATTTCACAGCAATTTTTTTTTTGTTTAGTATGATGATCAGTATGCGATTGTTTTATGCGTCGTATAATTTAGAAGTAAAGGAAACGTTTAATAAAGTTGTAAAATAACCTTAGTTATCCCTGCGCTGAATAATTATGAAAATGAAAAAGTGACAAGTCACTTCATTGCGTTCCAGCGGGTAGTTAGCATTTTAATTTGACACGAGTTTTATGTTTATTAAAAATAGTTTAGAAATATGATGTAAACTGTAAAAACTTTGAGAATATAATCTTGTATTTAATTTTTGAATAAATTAAATAATATGTTGTTTTCCGATTACCTGTTTCATTATTGACCTTTTAATATTTACGAATAGTGAATGCATTAAAATGATGTAGTATCTCGAATCAATGTCTATCAAAAACCATGTTACGACTCACTTGGACAATTACAAGGCAATAGAAAACCAATACCAAGAAGTCTAAATAGAAGTCAAATACTATTTTATTGTTTTAATAGCTTTAAGGTCGATATAACACACAAATAATATTAATATTCAGATTTTCACTCACTCAAAAAGAAAGCAAATGGTGGCAATGACACCAAAGTAGATTCAAGATCTTCTACAGAAACTTAGCTTTATAAAACAATACAAATAACCGGTATTTTACAAGACATCTTTCGGTGTAATTAAACCTCGAACATGATAAGGCGAAAATGGTAGGTAATATTTTTGTAACCAAGTGAAAGCTAATGGAAGTTTCTAATAAAGCATGAGTGATAAATTGTAAAATACTATGAACATAATGCAACATTGCTTATCTCTCAAAACAAATAGCATGATAATTTATTTAGACAATAGACTGACCAGACATTTGTCGAAGACTTATGCAAACATACATACAGACAAACTGTAAAAAAAACTAAAAAAGCAAATAAACTAATTAAAAACAGCAAGCAAACTAATTATACATTTTTGGCATCAGAATCGTCATGAATCAATTTACACAAAAATCAATATACAATTATTATACTACGATTTTATTATAGACACATGTTTAAATAAATAATACACCTTAAAAATACATAACACAACATCACCCCAGTAATTCCCGAAGGGTTAAGCAGAGGTTTACCCATTAGTACCTACACACATATTTTGCCAGTTATGTTAAGGTCTCATTTAACAGGGGGCGAGCCTATTGCCATCAACCAGGCACGAACTCAGACTCCGAGGCTACCACTGAGAAATTCCTGATGGAAAATCACAATAACACTGCACGACCTGGGAATCGAACCCAAGACCTCATGCTCAGCAGTCACCACTAGACCATCGAGGCATTCAAAAATACAACATCGGATAAACTATACAGTTCAGTCTATATATCTACTCGGCTTTCAGGAATTTAAAAACACACTACTCAAACATTCTTTTGTTTAACAGGTGCATTTATTGTAATACTTTGTATTTTTTTGTCTGAAAAAATACAATAACTGAAGAAAATTGTAGGTAGCATACAATGACAAGACCTCAATTACGTAGGTTTTAACAACCAGGTGCGTGCTTAGAATATTCAACCCATTTATTACTTCTGCTATTATATTACAATACAAATAAATATTATAATGTACAGTAAGTAGGTATATAAGCCTTTAACACTGAATTTGTAAACATCAGCGATGCATTAGCGCCGAGGGAAAGTGTTTTTCATTACAAAATGATTCTCAATGTAATTGTTGTGTTATACTTTGGTATTGAACTAAGTAATGCGATAGTTTTCGACTATTATACTGGTAAAATAGCGTCGAGAGAGCTTCAAGATTATTACAAAACAAAAGGCATTTTAGAGTAAGTAATACCTAATTTTTGTAAATAAATATAATGTGTTTTTAGGATCTGACTGTCTCGTTGGTTTAGTGGATGCAAAGCACGACTGCTTAAGAAGTGGTTCTGGGTTCTGGGGTCGATTCCCAGGTTGAGTAAAGTGTAATTGGGCTTTTCCATTAGGAATTTATCAGTAGCACCCTCGGAGTCTGGATTTGTGCCCGGTTGATGGCAATAGGCTCGCCACCTATTACATGGGACTTAAACATAACTGGCAAAATGTGGGTGTCTTAAGGGTACATCTGCCTAACCCTTCGAGGATTACAAGTGTGATATTATGTTTTTAGGGTATCTAAAGAGTGTCAACGGAAGCCTATCATTAATATACTACATTAACAACATTATTCTCTCCGCGTATCGCAGCGCTGCAAGCATTATTTAATAAATTTTCAGAATATGCAACAAATTAAACTTAAAACAATGAAAATAAATAATTGTATCCGGTGGGACAATACAGACTAAAGAAAATATTCTATACATATCTATCTTTGTCCTGAATGACTGACGGATCAACTGCCATGGCTTATAATTTATTATTATTTTTATTTGTTCTATAATATATTGCTATTCATCTCTACTGTTTTCACTTTAAGAAGCAACAAGAATAATGTAACCAGAACTTTATACAACTTTAATTGAAAAGAGTGTACATGGAATTTGTTGCTCGTTCTTCGCCATAGTGACATACCTACGTTTTACGACAAGCAACTAGCTTCAACTTTTTAACTGCCCGACTCCTTGATTATTCAAAAGTGCGACTGACCAAGGTACACTTGTAGAAAATGCCCAAGGCATTAAGTCCGCCTTTGTACAGTGTATTTTGACATGTGCATAAAGTTTTAATAAATAAATAAAAGTGCTCGTAAATGGACAATTAAAATAAATGCTTTGGCATTGACTTTGAATTGTATTATTTCCAGTACTTGTACGATCGACATTGAGCCATGCTGCGCTTCTGAAAGGAGACGTGTAGATGGTTCGTGCAACAATTTGAACAATCCAGCGAAAGGCACTTTCTTCGTACCGCCCAAACGAGTGCTGCCTGCTCTGTACTATAATGGTAATACCATTTATAGTACTATAACTAACCTATTTATCATAACTTAACAAAATTTAGTCTAGTCATAAGTTTTGATCAATAACTAACGAAAGTTGTACATATTTTACATTTATTTTAAGGTTTTATGTTTAGGTTAATTATTGTTTATTGTAATGATTTAAATAAAGTACAGCAAAAAATAAACTTTCAAATTTATACTTTTTTTAAAAATTACACAATTGAAGCCTTTAATTATGTGTAATTTATGTATGGTAACAAAACATATCAACAACCAAAGTCGTCTAAAATACAGCTAAAGTTTTCTTAGAAACCAAATCGATATTTCCGAATGTAACTATTGTATATTTTCTATAAATAATCATTATGCCAAAAGTTTTCACATCATTTATTAATGCTTTATTTCATTGCAGGTTCTTATGCCAGGAAAGCTGAGTCTGGTAAAGACTTACTATTACCGAGAACTATTAGAAGGGTTTTACTATCTGAAGGTAAAAAGAGTGATTGCCGCTTCACTCAGGCTATGACCAGTTACGGTATCTTTACGTTTCTTGATATCGGATCTATACATGATATTGGTAAGTAACTACGTATAGGTACCGGCACCAGTGGTGAGCACAAATTTCACCTGCGCATTTGTTAATATTCCGGTCTCTTTGGCGAAATGAAGAAGGCGGGGGGGGGGGGCGATCTTGTAGTCGGTTGCATGCGATTGGTTCGTCAATTGATGCTATTGGTCTATCGTACACTTTTGTGCAATATTAGTGAATAACGTTTTGAATTTTGAATTTTTAATAGTTTATTTTTGTTATTACAAATTAGATGTTTTTTTTTAAATATAGTTTCGTTATTTCGTTATTTCGTATTTGTTGAGTTTTTGGTTTAATATTACATCGTTTATTACATCGTTTTACAAAATTGCTGTGTTTTTAATTTTTTTTTAATACATTTAAAAGGAATATGTAGTAGCCTTTATTTGGTCAAAAGTGTACATGCGCGAAATCCTACAATCTATGCTCACGAATCGTGCCACCAATTATACCTATACACTTTTGCATCTTCATTAAACGGGGGTTGTCATGGTATTTAAAGAATCAAAAATCCAAACGGAATCAACCCACACAATGAAAGTTTTGAGAAAAAGTGTGTATTTTTCTCTAAAGTGTGCAATATTCTTTGTACACACACACTTAACAAAAACCTGCTCATTATTTTTAAAATTCTTAGTCAAATCATTTATTTCAATTAAGCCATTAATAGGCACTTTTGAACGTCAAATAAAAAAGAAAAAGAAATTGAATCTGGTTGCCCCTTCCAAAAGGTAGTTTTGTATGGAGAAGAATGGGCGAGAAACTTCATACATACTCTTTAATAATGAACTACATTTTTATTATTTCATTTTAAGAAAACTTCGTGTTTTTTAAAACCGATTGCTGTACAAAAGAGGGTGAGGACGATTATGGGTGCTCCCCAAATATTGTAGCCCCAGACGACTCCTTGAACCGGCTGGCTAAAATCAAATGTCTGAACTTGACCAGGCCACTTACACACCAAGTTATGGGTTGTACTAACGACTCGATTCCTTCTCCGGTAAGTAAGTATTTTAAGTTTTACAGCGCCCTCATCCGGTTTATAAAAAAAGATGTGTAGAAGTGATAATTTCAACCTATTTGCAGATTAAATATTACTTTTCATATTTTTTTTACAGTTTTCACTTATCTGTCTTTCTATTATAATAAAGCTGAAGAGTTTTTTTTTTATATTAGTTTAAACGCACTAGTGTCTGAAAAAACCAGTCGGATTGGAAAAAAATATTGTTGTATATGGTGGTAGTCAGATTAATGAGGAATAGGGCTATAATACATCACGCTACGACACACGGGAGCGGAGCAGTTACCAAAAACTTAACGTGAATGAAAACAACCTCTTAGACGCTAGTTTTATATTATATTAGTTTAGATTATTTATATACAATGACTAATTTTTAATAGGGTTTAGGTTATTGCTTTAAATTTTTTGTTTATGTTTATTAGTATTAGTTTGTAGTACATAAGTCTAGATTTAATTATTGTTTTTGGAACCACTCTATTGTTTTTGGTTCCACCTGAAAAATAGTGTGTGTTAGTTAAATAAATAAATAAATAATAAATAAAATCTATAAGTTCCTGAAAGAAAGGTCTTAAAGATTTTGAGAAGTATAACTGAAAATAATCAATCATTTATTTTGTAAAACTTAAGTATGATTACAGATCATAGTATTTTGGCAAAATATGTTCGGTATGATTTGCCAAATGGCGTACAATGTAGAAAGTGTTATGACTAATTATCATATATAATAAATGATATAAAGCGAATGAATGTAGATGTAGAAAGTTATATTATAATATCACTTTCTGTCTGTGTCTTACTGTGTGTTATCAAGTTTTCATTTTATCTTGTAAGATTCGGAACAGTAAAACTGCATGTTAAATAATTTACTAACGGCATATTATAACTAGCCCCTTTTTTTCTTTGTCAGATCGAAAAAGCGACGGCCGTTTTCGACCTGTCTCAAATATACAATTTCGATAAAAAAGGCGAGAAGGCTGTCCGGGCCTACGAAGGAGGACTGTTAATAATGGAAGAAGAAAATGGGAAGATGTGGCCTCAGAAAGGTCCAGTCCCTTGCCCTCTCAATGAACCTGATGAAACCAGATGTTTTGCTAACCGTAAGTTTTTTCATATTCTATTCTTAGACAGATCGGTAGTTAAAATTATGTTCTTGCTTGGGAAGGAGCTCGTCTCTAATACATAATAATTCGTCCCTGAGGTATGTGAGCGGTGAGACGGGGGAGGGTGCGTTTTACAAGATAGATGCACATAAAGTAATTGATTTGGCAGATAAATCTCAGGATAACATTTTAGAACTGTATTAATTAATATAATAACCTCACCTTCCCCCGTCTCCCCGCTCACATACCTCAGGCAGAGACTAGCACTTGCGCGCGGGCTATAGGAGACCACAAGTACGTGCGAAAACACAGCTGCATCCCCTCAGAGTCCAATTGGATTTCCATTCCAAACGACTGAAGAGAGATCAGGCGCAGGACCATCAATGATTTAAAATGCTCTAAGAGGCACTGTGGTACCAACAATTTCGCAACTGCGGGCTGTGACTGAGATTTTTTTTATGGAAATGATAGACCCAGGACCACACGCTCATTAGGATCACAAGGACCGAAAAATAAATTAAAAATAACATTTCAACTTTTTGATATTTTGTTATGTTTTCAGATCCAAACATTTTAGTGCTACAAACTTTGTTTCTGGTATGGTTTATGAGGCTGCATAACTACTTCGCCACCCAACTGGCCCGTATAAACCCGTGCTGGGACGATGACAGACTGTTCTACGAAGCTAGAGATTTAAACATAGCTTACGCTATGCAGATGTATTTATACGAATGGCTTGCATCGTTGGAAGGTACACTGAACAAAATTCTAGAAACGTAGAGATGAATTGGAAAGAGGATGTAATGACAGAGATTGAAAAGAGGTATACTTAGATGCTACGATCATGTTGAGAGGATGAGTGAAAGGCGGTTTATAATAGGAATTTATATGGCAGATGTGAGTGGCAACGCAGGGAGGGGACGCCCTAGGAGGACCTACATTAACCTTATCGGTGAGGTTCTTAAGAAAGGTCAGGTGTGCAATACTTGTAACCGGCATACTTGTAAGACGAGATGGTGTGTGTGGACGAGGCGAAAGGAGTATGGAGGATCGTAGTATGTGACGTTCTGTGGTTTCTACCTACCCCTATTAAAAAGTCAAGTCGAGAGGTTACATATTGTCTGAAACAGGCAATAAACTCATTTTATTAATTCACAGGTTACGATAATTTGGTAAAATCTGGAGTTATTTCGAAAAACTGTGGATTCCGTGATATATACGACCCTTGCATGTCGCCAGTTACAACTTTGGAATTCACTGTCAGCAATCGTTGGTTCCATACAGCTCAAGAGTCTACAGCAAAGTAAGATGGTTAAAATGGTTTTAATAGAAGTTTTGGTACTATTTTATTTTTAATGTCTAATGAGTGCAAAGTTTTTATTAAAACTACTATTTAAGCGGCATTCTAGTAATAGTGCATTGTCAACCAAACGTGCTCGACAGCTTCAGTGGAAGTGGATGAAGTTAAAAAGAACAGGTTTTAACTTAAACTAAAATCAATAAGTAAAGTCAGATCCTTGTCCACCATAATGAACAATCGTGACACTTAGTGATCGTAGTGTTGTAAATAATTTAGACAATTTAGACGATTATTTCAAATTGGTCTACTCCATCATTTTAACTATTCTAAACTTACTCTTTTTATTTTTAAATTTGGCTTAGCAATTGGTTTAGTTTAAATATTTCTGCTATAGAAAGTAATTGTTAAACCACATTTTGTATCTTCATCCAGATCTGTATGACATTACACCTAACATCAGACATTAAATTAAATGGTTCTCAATTACGGTCTAAGGCCCGGATTCCACCAAAGCGGAGAAGAGAAGAGATCGAAAGAACGAAGAGTCTCGTAAATAACCAATAGGATACAGTGTTGTGTTAAAAATAAGCGGTGAGATCTGAAAATTACGAAAGTTGATACAAGACATCTCCTCTCATCTCCGCGTAGTTGGAGACCGGGCTTAACCTTTGCTAGAAACTGTACGGACTTCAAAAGAGACTGACCTCTGAGTTTGTTTCTGTTTTTCTTCTAAGAAATGCTGACCTCATCTAGTTTATAACAAAATACGTTACCATACTGTTCTGACAAAATTATTTAATTTCAGATTGTATGACGAACAGGGTTGCTACCTTAAAGACTTCCCTCTGTTCAACCTTACAACCAGATCTGGATTCCTGGTCAAGGGCAAACGTATGGAGTATTTCACTCAAGGTCACTTCAGACAGCCGAGCGGTAAAACGGATGACCATACCATAGACTACGATGTAAGATCATTTACCTATCATAATGTTGAAATGGAAAAATACCGATCGTAATTAATTTTGAGATAAAATGCAAAAGATTGAATTCATTGAAATTGTACTAAAACCCTCATTAGAGCTTCATAGGTTAAATAGACATGATTTCTGGCCACCGTAAGGCTGAGGCAGGCCTGGGATAGCAACGCGCAGTAGTATGGATATGGTCGTTGTATCGACTGGTTTACTGATGGGTGGGTAGACCCGCCCGTCAGTGGACCAGTCGAGGGCGCGCTTCATGCGTCAAGTGTTTAGTGGCACTGAAAGAACCGTAAGGTTATAGTCGATAAGAGTTCGACGTAAGAGGGTATCCATTAGGATTTCCCCACAAAAAAAAGAAAAAGTTAAAAGATATAAGTCAGGAAAAGACAGCTACCCAAATTCACAAAGAAAAAGGAACCATTCTACAAAGCATAGAATTCTATAACGAACATGATGCCCAAATTCAAAATGCTGTTGAAATAAAAAATAATGATAACTTCGTCAAATTTTAGGTTGCGGATAACGGTCTGCCAGGTCTCCAACTAGCCGTAGACATTGCTGCCAGCGACCTACACAAGAGTCGTCTCCTTGGCTTGAGACCTTATATTGATTATGTTTACTTCTGCACTGGCCATAAAATTACCTGCTTCGATGACTTGTGCGAACATGTGGATGAATGTGTAAGATTTTTCTGCCAACTATCTTAATTATGTAACGTTAAAAATGTAAGTGGTTTTCAACAAAACGGATTATCATATCATATCATCATAGTCCACTCCTGGACATAGGCTTCCCTTAAAGATAGCCACAAAGAGCATCGATTAGTTCCCTGCGATCTTTGTTCACTGTTATTTAACTCTCCCTACACTAAAGTTTACAGAACCCATCTGAAAGACATATAATTTTCTGTATTATATTTTAGAAAATCCAAGAATTAAAGAAAGTGTATGCCCATGTACGTGATATTGATCTTATAGCGGGCCTGTGGATTGAGAAGCGCATGAGAAATGGCTTTATACCTCGTACTCTAGCGTGCTTGTTTAATGATAATCTATTAAAAGCTATTAAAGGAGACAGACATTGGTATGAGAGGAAACACAGACCGTATGCGTTTAAAAAAAGTAAGTTATATTGTTATCTTTACCAAACATTGGTGACCAATGTTTTTTAATATTCATATGTACTTTCTAAGTTTATCGTAGACATCACTAACATCGTTCCGTGTCACTGAAAGCATATAAGGCCTGGTCCCGGCTGTCCAATGTGGATCTTTGACAGTCGTTACGGGTCGTCAGTAGCCCAAAAATCTGACTAATAGTCTTACCAGAGTATCGTATTACCCAGCTACTGCCTATTTGTATTTAACCTCCCCACTCCAAGTGGAGGTTAAATAGGCAGTCGCTTCATGTAAAATACTGATATTCAGCTGTGTCCGGTTACACTGGTAGCCGACTCCGACATAGTTTATTAAAGTAGAATATTAAAGATAGTACTTTTGGCCATCATCGGACCATCATTGGAACATCATTCATATTGTGACGGTTTTCGTTTTAGGGCAACTGCTAGAAATCAGAAAGGCGAGTCTAGCCTGGCTGCTGTGCACAGTGGGTGACAGTGTCACCGAAATACAGGAACAAGCATTCCTCACCATTAGTCCTGAGTGAGTATTTTAATAGATACCTACTAGTTTAATGGTTTAACTGCTATGATCTACTGAAAAGATTAACCAGTAAACGAATACACATGCAATGGATTTTATGGAATTTTATGAATTGGATTGTCGGTTGTCAATTGTTATAAAAATATAATTGATTAAAAAGAAATTCATTAGTTAAATTTCAAATTAAATCACAATGATAATACAATATATAAAAAAATATTACAAATTACACATTTCAATACTTTCAAAAATTCAAGTAATGAATTATTGTAATTTACAAAATTATTTTGGAAGCACTGGTTAAATAACTACAAAGATAAAAAGGGTATATAGAATAATTAAACAATTGTATTTTTTTACAGCAATCCCTTAGTGCCATGTTGTGATATTCCCGGCATTAACCTGGAGGAATGGGCGGATCCTGAGTGTTTTACAGATTTCTGTGACTATGAACCATAATCTAAGTCATTTTTATTCGGTCAACCGAGTTTAGACGTTAAGATTCATTTAGAAATGTAAATACAAGACTTCACTATAATATATTGCAATTCGGATTAATTTAAAGAAGATTTGTTTAGTTTAAAATATTTGTAAAGTGTAAAATGCCAAATCGGCCAGTGGCCTAATGCAAATGTGATTCATAAATAACATAAAATTAAATTAAATAAATCATAGGTTGACACGAGTTTTAAATACATGATAATGGTCAAGTCATCTACGACCTAACTTTTACATACAAAAATTTAAGTAGAGAGAGAAAATCATACATTGTTCTATCGCTTCTGCGCCTAAACAATTATTACAACAATTATATCAGGCAATATATAACTAACAATGTGTGACGTACATGGCTTTCGTTAAAATGTGACTGAGATATTTGGACATATTTTTAATGTGGACCGGCCACAATGACAAGTATGGTAGCAACACTTTAATATCGTCTCCACACGCGCTATAAGTATTCTGCGTCGCTCCTACACGGGCCTTTTTTCCCAACAATAAGTGGTTGCAATATTTTACAAGCAATTTACCGGGCTATACTTGAAAATCTTGCAGCTACTTTTTTTTAATCTCTAGCTTTCGCTGTCCAAAGGTCTCTACCAAGTCCTTCCAGAAACTCTTCTCCCGCGCCACCACACACCAGCCTTCTTAGAACGCGTCCAGAACATCTCGCCACCTCTTTCTAAGTCATCTTCGGCGATGTCGTCTTATCTCAAGCATTCATTGCATAGAGACTCTTGCCCAGTGATTACTGTACAGCTACATAATAAATAGCAGTATAAGTCTTGACCATTTAGGAGTATCTTTATAAAAATATCTTGGTGTGAATGTGAATCGTCTTATCTCAAGCATTCATTGCATAGAGACTCTTGCCCAGTGATTACTGTACAGCTACATAATAAATAGCAGTATAAGTCTTGACCATTTAGGAGTATC
The DNA here is from genome assembly GCA_949774945.1 of Hoplodrina ambigua. Lineage (NCBI taxonomy): Eukaryota > Metazoa > Arthropoda > Insecta > Lepidoptera > Noctuidae > Hoplodrina > Hoplodrina ambigua. The sequence continues at coordinate 1,168,558 of OX458967.1, forward strand.
TTTATAAAAATATCTTGGTGTGAATGTGAATTGTCAACTCTCTCACGGAAAACTATTAGCCAATAATGTATTTTGAAACTAATAAACAACGTAAAAGAAAAACCGTAAAGTCACGACTCGTTAATTACTTCTTGCTATCGTCGACAAATTGGCAATACTGTGTCCTTAAACGGAATTTTTATTGGATTATGACAATCTATAAGACTTAATAGGCTGGGTATAAAACATAGATTTTCAGAGAAATCGACAATAATATATGATTTGTTTTCCAATATTTCTAGTGGAATTTATACATAGATTGTATAAAATAGAAATATTAAAATATTTTAGACTTTTATTAAGAAGGCGACACTCTTGGAACAGTAGATATCAATAAGTTGTTTTAGTTTGTCATATTTTCCTTTTTTAAACAAATGCAAATAAAAATATGCAATCAAATAAAACTGAATCAAATCAAGTAGTCGTGAGATTAAGTATTAGATTTTCTATTATTCTATATGAAAGCATTCTTAGAACTTTTTTTTAACAGTCAAATCTTTTAAGTAATCATTAATTTGATAGCATTTATTTATACCTAAAATAAGTACCAAACCGTTGTCGAACCGCCATATATTTTCTTCAGATTTTATTTGATTGTAAAACCAGACCTCAATCAAGAGACAGTAAACTAGACCGTCCGAAACACAACACGTAGCGAGAGTTATAAAACTTAGTAATAAATGACGTCACGATAAAAGTCATAGTGAAAGGAAGCGCTGTTTCGCGTCTCTTAGCAACCGGTTCCATGGTGTAATGGTTAGCACTCTGGACTTTGAATCCAGCGATCCGAGTTCAAATCTCGGTGGAACCTTGTTTTATATTTCTAAATACTTATATAATCCTAGCATTTATATAAAGTATGGAAGAAGAATGATGATTTTTGATTCAAAAACTAACGCAATGCGCAAGAGTCACAGAGTGGAAATATTATTTTTTAATGAATAAATAATTATGGTAGTTTTTAAAATAAAACAGAATTCAATCAGAAAGAAAACAAACATCTCCATAAAATTATAATATTTCAGTCTAATAATAGTGACAATGATCTTCAAGGTCAGTATCTTGACTATGTCGAAATGGCAACCAGTTTGAATAGGTCAACCACCTCATAATATTCAATTTTATTTTCATAAAACATCACTTTTTATTTGTGTTGACTAAATTGGGTCCAGTATGAAGGCTGATCACAAGTTAAATCCTTCCAAGCTCTGTAATCGATACGGGGTATATTGATGCAGCTATCAATTTTGTTGCTGGAATATAAAAAAATTAATATGTTATGTGAAAGAAGAACAATATAATTTTAAAACTTATCTTGTGGATGATCCCACACCGCAGAAATATTTATAAGACCTACAGATAATTGTTCCAAGTATCGTAGTTGTTTGTAAACAAAACTACGATAGAGATATAATTCCTAGTATGGAACAACGTTTAATTTAAAAAAAAAGAGAAGAAGAAACCCATGAAAAAGAAAGAAGAAAGTCCAGACATGGACTGCTATAAACTGATAATAATGATGATGAAAGAATAGTAGAGGATAAAAAAGGACATAAGGACATACTTGATTCCAGCTTTTAAGAAAGCATGTGGTTGTATCATTGTAACTACATCTCCAACATCACACAGAAGTCTTGCAATGGTATACTTCCTTAATTCAGCTAGTTGAGCTGGCGAAGAGAAATTATATGATCATTTGACAATCAACTAACGTTATTAAATTAAATATTTCATTAATGGTTTTTTAATACTCACGAATAGTAAATGCATTTGGACGATTTGGTCTCTCGTACCAATGTCTATCAGAAATCATGTTACGTCTCAGTTGATCAATGACAAGGCAATAGAAAGTCGAAGGAACAAAGCCACCATTTATTGGCTTTTCTACCCATATGCCAGCTAATAGATCAATGTCTTCTACTTTTTCGTAAACGTCCCTCAAAATTTCTATTCTCTGAAAATGTAAAAAAGCATTACTTAAGATAGTCATGGAATCGCTTATAATGTGTAAATTAAGTAAGCTATTACCTCAGGATCTATAATTCCATAAAGGTCATCAAACGTACGGATTGGTTGTCCGAAACAAGCTTCTCTGTATTTGACATAAGGTTGGAAACCAAAGTAACGGTTCTTAGACAAGTCATTGGTCATTAAATCTGACACCCTTTGATGGGGTCCTAAACCTTGTTCTGTGACCTAAAACATAAATTACAAATCAGCTACACGATCTTCGACTGACCATATCTTTGATTTCTTGTTCTCATTAGTAATACTTACATCGGGATCAGCTATATAGTCAATGTTGGCGCTTCCTTGTCTGAAGCTACCCTGAGTGATGTAATCAATATTGTTATCAACTGCCATGTAACCAGTTCTTAAAGTAAGGTTGACTATAGGGAACTGTTTTAGGTAATGACCGTCTTGGTCGTACATTCTGAAAATATACCAAGTATTTAAAGACACGCCATTTTATAATCACATAAGACTTAAGTTATGTACTTTTACTAATATCTGACATTTGTTTCATGCTTCACAAAATCAACTGATTTTTTACAAATTCTACATTTGGTGATGAAAAAGTAAGTGCATTTTCATGATCTGATTGAAATAAATTAATTGTCTTTACTTTACTTACTTTAAAGAACCTTCCTGAACAGTATGCAGCCATCTTAACGCGAATGGAAATTCCAAAGACAGTTGGGGTAGTACGTTTTCATCATAGATATCCCTGAAGCCACCAGTGGGAGTAATAACACTGTCTTGTACTAAGTTGTCATATCCTGCAATAGATGTTTTAAATTGTTTAACATTATTTTATGCAAACATCAATAATTTTTTAAATTGTTTGTATGTTGTCCGAGAGCTGTGATTCGAAATAATCAACATTGTATTCAATATTCAGATATTTTTTACGCACGCTACAATGTATTTTAAATTGTGTTTATAATGAAAAAAAGTGTTTTATTTGCAATAAATTATAATATTAAAAACTAATAAATCGATTTTAAAAATTCACCTATGGAAAGCTACATTATCAGCCAGTAATAAAGGCTACATAACATCACTCTACGGCTCAGGGAAGCGGAGTAATAATCAAAGATGTAACTTTTAGCGCGGCTAAAACCTTAGTATATCAACATAACATTAATAAATCTTACCCAAAAATACTGGCATTAACTCATAATAATTGATCTGCAAGAATATAGCGATGTTTAAATCTCTAGCAGTGAGGAATAGTTTTTCATCGTCCCAGCAGGGGTTGACCTTGGATAACTCCGTAGCGATAAAGTTGTGGTTTCTCCAGAACCAAACGGCCATGAGGTTAATACTACCTAAAGTGTTACCTCCATCTTCAGCTGTAAACATAAAACTTGTTTTCTATGATAGAACCATAAAAAGGTAAATTAAATAAATCAATTTTATTATTTAGTTGTTGAGGAGTTCGTTTACTACATCTATGCAAATATATAAAATTGAAGAGTTTATAAATGTAATATGAAATAACAACTTTTTAAAATTTTAATATTAATGTTTACACGGATCTTATCAAAATCAAAACAATTTTGTCTGCCTGTCTGATTATTCCGGCTAATCTCCACAGCGGCTAGACCGATTTTGACAGAGACTTTCACTGACAGATAGCTAATGCTTTAAGAAGTAACTTAAGTAACAGAGTTAGTTCACGCGATCGAAGTCGCGCGCATAAGCTAGTAGTTTATATAAATATGACAGTCTCCATCTGTGTAAATAATGAATTATTCCTAACCGATAGTTTTTGTGTTATTGGTGATCATTTAAAACTTGGCGTAGTATTAACCATAGCATAAAAAGTCCTAGTCGGTTCAGACGAAAGACGAATTTTGAAACTCTGATAGTGCTTCATAAGATATAAGGAAATCGCTTGTCTTGGTATAGCCATGAAAGGAAGAGGGACGACGCATGTAATCAAGACAGTTATGAATATGAATGTATATGGATGCAGAGGAAGAGGAAGACCAAAGAAAAGATAGATGAATTTTGTAAAGAATTAACGGTAAGTATGTAAGCAAAGGGATGGTTGGCGAACTTTGGAAGAGGCTTATGTCAGCAGTGGACGGCCGTATGCTGATATGATGATGATATTATGATAATATAAGCAAAGGAAGTCAGTGATAGCACGACGACTGACAGGACAGAATAGTAGAAGAAAACGAGTTGAGCCGACCGCAAGTAACATGGAACTAGGGCAGGAAGATGACGATGGTACTGCATTATTACGTAAAAAAAAGACTATAGAAATAAAGGCACTTACGCATATCATGACATCTCTTCTCGTATGGACGCTGGTTTAATAAGCATAGGTTGGCTTGTGTCTTGGTGCTTGGTGGCCACACTCTACCCTCCTCTACTTCATACCTTAACAGTCCACCTTGGAACAACCGTCCTTTTTCTTTTAAGTTCTTCATAAAATTGCCGTAGACCGAAGATAAATCTAGGAGAGGAGTTGATGAAATAATCTGAGGGAAAAGGAGATTAAATTAATGTTCTTCTTATTTTTACTGTTATGATTATGAGAGTTTGAATGGATGAATGTTTGTTACTCAATCACGCCAGAACAGCTGAACGGATCTGGATGAAGCTACAGGAATAGATTATAGTCAGAAATAGCGCAAAGGCTACTTTTTATTCCGGAAAAATCTGCGATTCCCGTGGGATAATATATCAACTTTGAAAGCAGAAGCTATTATTATTTATGAATCGTAAAAAAATAAAAAAAGGATTTTGGTTAATATTATTCAATTAAATCCAATATGTATATATTAATTAAGTCTCTCTTAAATTAATTAATTATTAAATACAAAATTATTCTAGCGGAATCAATTTTATAATCAATTTCATAACAAAAATTGGTACCGCGATGAAAAAGCTGAAAAATTGCTTACTCGTTCTGGAGTAGTTGTCTTTGGTATGCATCCTATACTTTGGAACGATTCAGGTCTCGTCATATTCAAACAGCGTATTCCGGAGAAACGGTGCACCGGGTCATCCTCAGGTATCTTGTTAGGAACGCAATAAGAATCGGTTTTGCCTTTTGGGGTGCAGCAGTATGGCCTCCATAAAATGTAATTGACTGAAAATTCAAATAAAAAATGGTAGGTACTATAAAATTGTGGTTCTGTTAGTCAAATCGCTTGATAAAAATAATAAATAAACAAGAATTTAGACAGACTTGCTCCATGTTTCTAACACCTCTGCTGATGATTTATTTCCTTGCGAAATCTAAGACAGTTGATTCGTTGCTCCGGGAATCATCTTCCTTCATTGCCTGGATGGTTTTGTGATAGCTACAGTTGCAGTGGTTAAGAATAGTAAATAGGGCTTGTCCCAAAAAATCTATTGGTTTAAATTATGGGACGATATTATGTTTTAAACATATTTAGCGCTAAATGTATTTAGTGACTAGTGATGCAAGATTTTCTAGTAAATCAATTCACTATTAAAGCAATCTATTATAATATTTTTTTTCCTTTTGTAGAAAATTACTCACAAATAACTAAATATATTACATATTCTTAAGGAAATGTAAATTATAATCTGGTTAATTAAACATTACGATTATTATTTTCTCAAAAAACAATAATATCATCTTACCTGTATCGTGTAGAGAGACAACATCGGCAGACAAGAAAACAAAAGCGTGTATTGCTAGCTGAGTGAACCTCTGGCTTGGTACTTTCCCTACTGATATTAGCCGGGTTCTAAGTGAACGAGCAAGAGGCAGGTCATTGCCTGATGCTGATTTCTTGGGTTCAAAATCTGTGAAGAAAATTGCGTTTTTGTCATTCTTCTTTATCGTGTGGGCAGTAAGGTCTTACGAACCCACACACTCTAGTGTCACGAGATGTTTTGTTTTTTTTTTGTGTTATTTGTTATCGATGTTTTGTCATTAGTGAAAGTCAAAGTCAAACCGTTTAAGGTCTTATGACCTAATTGAAACCTAGATTCTTTTTATTTTATTATTGTGACGTTCAAAAGTTTTTTTTAATAAAGGCACTTTTGAACGTCACAACAATTAAAATGAAATAATGAAGAAATGTAATAATTTATCTTTCTTAGAAAGAGGGAAAAAGGGGTCAAGTACAGGTGTAGAGGTATAATATATAAAATGGGCGAGACTAAAAATTTGTATAGTTATGTAATAAATAACTTAATTGTCGTTTGGCCAATATGTGGTGTGAAAAATCTGGATACACGAGGATGTGCGAGGCGAGAATTGAAATATTTCGTACAACATTGAACTATATTACTGCACAAATAGGGTTTTAATTATTAATTTTCCAAATGTATACACAAATTCCGCGTGAGTAGGCGCGGGACATCTTTTGGTGTAAAAGGGTCAACGTGATTTCAATTCTCGGCTACCGAATCCGCGCTTCGCCTCGCCGTTTATGATTGGTTTTATTTCGGAATTTAAATGGCAAAATATTACGTATTATTATTGAGCTCTGTTGTGCCAAAACAAGCCAAACCATTGTTTCACGAAACTTCAATTAATTACGTCAATCTCATTTAATAACATGCCAAACGTGTTACGTTTCTACCCAGCAATGACAGTTGAATGAGAAGAATGCACGCCTCAATTTTATGGTTAAAATAAATTTTAAATTAATCAGTATTAAAGAAGAAATTCAAAATTAAAACAAAAACCTACTTCAAAAATGTAAGAACTTTCTGATATGACTTCTTCATTTGTTTAAACATGTGTAAACGTATAAAAGCATGAAACATAATTATATCATCGTTTCAGCAGAACAACGTCCACTGCTGGACATAGGCCTCCCCTAAAGATAGCCACAATGAGCGGTCCTACGTTGCCCGTTTCTAGCGGTTTCTCGCAACTTCACCAGGTCATCTGTCTATCTCCAAATTATATAAGTTAAAGCCTAATCATGCAACGCTTTTTGTATCAGCTTACAAATATTTGTTTTTGGACATTTAGTTTTAGCAGGCCTTACCTACTTGTATTAAATAAACAAATGAAGTAAGTTACCTTTACTAATAGGTACCAAACGGGTCCAATAGGAATGCAGGGGTGAATCGGGACGAAACATTAAAAGGGATTTTAACATTAAAACAATTTATAGATTACTGTTAAAAGGGGCTTAAGTTTTATCTAAATAATTTAGTAATAATTTAGTGTCCTTGTCAGTAAACTACTCTATTTTTTCAACGTTGAAATTCCTTTAAAAAGTTCGTCCCCATTCGCCCCTGTATTCCTATTCAACCCGTATGACCGTATAGGTAATTTTTACCTTTTTCATAAATCGGTGGCAATATCCTGGTAAAGGGAGTGTGACTCGCTCCTCTAGACGGGTACCTCAAGCTGTTGCAGGAGCCGTCTACTCGCCGTCCTTCCAGGGGATCACATGGCTCAATCTCATTAACACACCAACTGATAACGACAAATTAATATAATAAAGATATCAAGTGCAATATTTTGAATTAACTCCCGAATAAGAAAAACCAATTGATTTCACATCAATTACGGTTAGAAGATAAAATTCCATCTTTTAAAAATGGTAACAGTATATAGATTCCTACAATTATTGTTATACTAGCTTCTGTATTTGACTTCGTCGACGTCTTAAATAAATATCCCACAGACGGATACACAAAAAAAAATGATAAAAAATATATTCCTGTGTGTTAAAAAGCTAAATTAATATAAATTCAATGAGCGTAAGGGGTTTACACTTACGCTCATTAAAAATTTAGTGGCTCACCTCAATTGTTCGCGATTGTACATTCCAAACTGATAAGAATTATTTTAAAATATTATTATGTCACCGTTAAACATTTTAAATAATTACACCCAAAAATGAGAAAACCACACCCAATTAATAAATAAAATAAAACAATTAATTACTTACAAAGTCGTGTTGATCTTATCACGGCGTTTTACTTCATCAATATTGATTGGTACGCCGTGGTACGAATCGTAGAACAGCGCTGCCTTAACATCACATAGCACAGCAAGGAGCACTATAAAAGACAGCATCCTATCGTTCCTACCAACCGGAGTGTTATATAAAAATGGCCAGATGCTCTGACGAATTGAAATTTAGATTTAGGGAAACTGGTTTGAGATGTTGTCAATGGAAATAAATAATAGCTACGGGTTAGTAACCTATTTATTAGAAGCAGAAGGCAGTTAAATAAAAAAATTCACTGCCTTGTTGGTCTCGTGGTCAGAAGCGTGACTGCTGAGCAGGGTCCTTGGTTCGCTTCGCAGGTCGGGCAGAAAGTGTTATTAGGTTTTTCTCTTAGGGATTTCCCAGTCGCAACCTCGGAGTCCGTATTCTTATTTTACACATGTTTTACCTAATAAAACTATTCAAATCTTATTAAGTTATTACTTAGGTTTTCGTTGCAATAAATGTAACTAGAAAAAACTCAAGTCAAAGAAAATAGCTCTAGAAAAATATATATTATGGATTGTTACGTCATATTTTAAAACTGGACTGAGAAATGCAATCGTCTATAAATATATTTTTACGGCCTAAGCGTGCATCATGAATTAATATAAAAATTAAAATTGGTAAAAACCAGCCTGATAATTAATTTGCCAGACGTTGAAGAGTTTACAAGGAAAACTATAAAAACTAATTAAAAAGGATTTTAATACACCAAAATTATACCTACTCATTTATTACAATTAATATAAGGTGCAGTCTCCATCCTCTTCAAATTTAACGTGGTAACTATTCTAGTAATTCTTAACACAAATGAACAATAAAATAAATTGTTTTTTTTTTTTATTTGGTGATTTTTTTATTTGAGTTAGCCATTTTTTCGGTTTTGGCAGGCAGGGCGATGAACCTACACGCATACAGTGATTTATAATCAGTTGCCACCTGATCACCTGACCAGAGAGTAGTTTATAAAATTTTATTTTTAGTTAATTTATTAAAATGTTGCTGTACCCTAACAGGGTCCATAACTGTACTTTTAGCTTTAAGCCCTATGTAACATCTATAAACATACTTTGATTTGCAAATAAATAAATATGAAATAATATAAAATATGTAGGAGCTTTTTCGGTCAAATAAAGCATCTAACTTGTCATATTTTGTCAATGTATACTGTCGTCACTAGGACGTGACCGAGGTACCGAAATCCACCTTTGGACCTTTGGGTTTACTTGCAGGGCACAAATAATATAGGTACTTAGTAAAACGAACGATTAGTGAATTTTACTTATATTGAAATAGCTTCTGACTCTACTGCTCCCAGCTGAGCGAATGACCAAACAATTGTCATCATTATAAAAAAATATTTAAATTCTAAATACGAATAATGGTTTGTCAGAGAGTTTACAATAGAAACCTTTGAGCCAGCTTGCTTTAGCAAAGCAACCTTTACAATAGTTAACTGCAATTAAATAAATAGAAAATAAAAACCATAATTAATAATAAAACACAGTACAGTATTATAAATTATCCACTCTTTATTTTAAAGTTTCTGTCTCAAGGTTAAACAGAAAATAATATAATTATTTGGAAACTTAAACAGGTTTTTGTTTATTAGATTGGACTTTATTATTTTATTATAACACTAAATTCTAGTATAAAACGTATTTCGTCCAAGGCTTCTGAGGACCACACCTCTCGTCTCTCCAAGCAGAGTAATCAATTTTGGTTATTTGATCACAAGTGCACATTTGGTTACTGAAAAAAAAATTAAAATGTATCATGAAGCAATAACAGGTCATGACAAACTAATGTGTGAACTGATGGTTGATTTACAATAATGAAACTAAAATCAAAATCTCGCTTAGTGCGGCTCGCACACGAAGGGTTCCATAATATCAACAATTTAAAAAAAGATGGCACGTTTTTTGTACAGCATGAATATAAAATCAAGTTCAAAATTAAATGATTATATTTAGTTACAGCGGCCATGATAATATACACAACTCTTACTCCTTTGCGCAGGAGTGGGACAACAATGGGCCTGTATTATAAATAAATGGTAGAAGAGCATGCAGGCCTGTACTTAGCCGGCGCGCAGTGTTCCGTGGCCGTCTCTTTAGGAGAATGTGTGGCCGCTGCGTGGCTAAGCGGCCTGTCTGGCTTTTTCATAACAGGAGCGTGCCAATAGGGCGGTCCAATCGGCGGACCAGCCGGAGGTGCTGATTATGTGTCTAACGAGTACCGGGCTCCCGACTTATGGTAGCAGGAAGAACCATTGGGTTTTAATCGGTAAGAGTCCGACATAGCCCTCTGTTCTTGCCAGAGGGTAATCCTTGAGGATTTCCCACGGAAATAGGCCAATATTAGGTGGAACCAGATTTCTAATGACAATGATAACAAAAACAAAGACAGAACTCTTACTTGTATCCAGCTTTCAAGAACGCATGAGGTTGGATCCTTTCAACCGTATCCCCGACATCACAAAGAAGTCTTGAGACAGAATATTTACGAATTTCAGTTAGTTGCTCTGAAAAAACACATTGAAGAAGATGTAAATATATTTTGCATGAAATACCTAACTTGCTTATAAAAAAGTACACTGGCAGATTATGCAAATGCCGTGTAACTACAGCACGGAAAACAATAGTCTTTGTAGGTATAGTGTAGTATTATTTTTTGATAGTTTGTGATTTGTAAAACTATACCCATGTCTATCTATCTACATGCCTTGTAGATAGATAGACCAACATGAAGTCTTGTTTAATGCTATTTGGTAGACGTTTTTGTCGTAGTCAAGTTTTAGTTTTATAAATTTAACAAGACTATGTGAATCTATTAGTAGTTACTGAGTTATCTTCTTATTGTTAGGTACTCACTTAACTATATTAAAAAATGATGTCATTATTATTATATGTGTACGTACAGTCAGTTACTTTACCAGAGTCCTCTTTTCTTTAGAATTTCTCCTATATAATGGGGGGGGCGTTTACAAACAAATTATATAAACTCACATACAGCTGCTACATAGTTAAGCCACTGCGCTAACCGTGGCGTCTTTGAAAGAAGAAAGGTCACATAAAGCAACAATACCCTATATACTTACCAAGAGTGAAAGCGTAAGGTCGGTTCGGTCTCTCATACCAATGCCTATCAGACACAGTATTACGTCTGAGCTGCTCTACAACTAAGCAGTAGAACGTAGAAGGTACAAATCCACCTGGTATCGGTTTTTCTACCCAAATACCAGCTAAAAGATCAATGTCTTCCACTTTCTCGTACACTTCTCTTAGTACCTCTATTCTCTGGAATAAGGAAATAATGATTTGTAAATACACGATGGGGCAATCGCGACACATACTTTTACCATGGATTCAGTACATGATTCTGAACCCTCCGGTTATTAAAAAAATGCAGTTCCAAAGACACATTTCGACCATGTGGATTCTTTTGTACGGAACTGCTGATTTTTCTTGATAACCAACGAATAATTCAGGGTCAGTTTGATTCAAACAAAAAAGGGTTCTAATTATTTTTATAATTACCTCAGGATCAATGAAACCATGCAAATCTTCGAAGCTATGAACAGGCTTGCCGAAACAGAACTCTCTGTATTTAACGTAAGGTGGGAATCCGAAGTACCGGTTCTTGGCCAAATCATTCGTCATCAAGTCAGATACGTATTGATGAGGGCCCAGACCTATTTCTGTGATCTGGAATACCATATAACATTAACAATTATGATAATCAAACAAATGGAGCAACATGGAGCGACTACCTATCAGATCTCCACAACCCAGATACTGGATAACATAATACCTCACCCAGGGGTATCATGTTGTCCAGTATCTGGCTGGCTTGACTGGTTGTCCAACTTTTGGGTTTCTGATTACCCGTAACGACTGTGAAAGATCTAGGAATGACAACCGGGACCAACAGCTTTACGTGCTTTTCGAGGCACGGGTATGTTGCACTACCAACTTTCAAACTCCGGGCTGTTACTAAGAAATTTTACACATATACAACATACATAAACTCACGCCTTTTTCCCATGGGGGTAGGCAAAAACTACAGAACGCCACCTGCTACATGCAACAAATTTTCTAGTTTAAAAATCCAATAACACTTTGCCTGGCCTCGGTACAAACGCAAGACCACCGGGACAGTTACTATTCTTTCTCATTATGTTGCAATTATCAAAATTATAAAACGATGATAACTTAAACCGTCTCTACCACAGTCCACTGCTGTACCTACATAATTATAGACCTTTACAATCACATGCCATTAGGTACTCCTCAGCCACTTTTACCTACTACTCCTCAAAGACAGTTGTTCCACCTCACTTATTTCTAAGACTTAATAACTTAACATGGCTTACATCAGGATCAGCAATATAGTCTTCTCTAGCACTTCCTTGTCTAAAACTGCCTTGAGTCAAATAATCCATATTGTCATCTACACCGAAGTATCCAGTTCTCAACGTAAGGTTTACAATGGGGATCTGTTTTAGGTAGTAACCATCTTTGTCGTACATTCTGAAATATAAATATTTAATGTGAAGACAAGGCAGAAGGGCTGGACTTTTTCGGGCCAAAGAATTAGTATTACCATACAACGTGGTAATGCTGCTAGCCTTTAGGGCACTTGCTCCATTGACAGCGATGCGGACGAGATTTTTGATGACTCATAAGTTTTCTTCTTTCTTTTTTATACATTGTACATATGTATTTTGTAATTTTATTATTATTTATAGGTTTTATGTTTAGGTTAATATTATTACAAGAATAATGTACAGATGTGAAGAAAAGCTATAAATAAGATTCAAAAATCTATTTTGGTGCTTTTCTTCTCAAATAGGTAAATTAACCAACTAATGAAAATTAAAAAAATATATATATAAATTTACCAACTAATGTTATTGAAAACAATAGAATTAGTTTTAACTAGGTACATCATCTAATAAATACTGTTGTTATTATTATCACCTTGAACAAATCTTTTGATCGTATCTTTAATATTATTGTCAAGGTTAAGTAAAAGAGTACAACATAACGGCCTATTCATTGTTTTTAGTCATTTTTTTGATAACACTTAAATTGATTAAAGATCCTTACTATCCATACTTAGACGAAAACAACTGTGTCAGTCTGTCTGTTGCGCTTTGAAGATTAAACCACTAAACCAATTAAGATGAAACCGAAGCAGATTTATTTACAATCATAAATTTATTTTGCTTTTAATACCGTTGCATTGGATTCAAAAACTTACTTCATAGGACCATCTTGGATAGTATGTACCCATCTCAAAACGAAAGGATATTCGAGAGAAACTTGAGGATACACATGTGGATTATAATCATCTTTAAATCCTCCTGTTGGTGTGATTACTCCATCTTTAACCATATTATCGTATCCTGCAAAATTGTGCACGAAATTATTACAAAATATTTCAATATTGTAAAAGAACCTACAGTAGTATTATTTGACATAATTTATAAAGAATAAAAAGAAATTTATTATAAAATATTTTTATATCTTTTTCACATCATGAACTAATCTCTTAAAATAATATATTCATAATTTCATTTGTTGCCAATACGAGAAAAAATATGAATACAATCTACTGCAGATGCCGAAAACCTCAATCGGCGCAAATATAACACCCCTGTTGAGCATTCGACCTTGGGGTCCGAGTGCTCATCTTGTTTTTCGGGCCATCGTCAAGCGACTAGTCTTCTCTTTACGTGACAAGAGGGCTGGCCTTTTCTTTTGCCAAGGAATCAGCATTGCCAAACAACAGGTCAATACCGCCAACCTTCTAAGCACTTGTCCTATTTGTGTTTTTTATCATTGAATTTGGGAAAACAACTGAATATAGATCTCACCCATGTATAACGGCAACAGCTCGTAGTAATACAGTTGTAGTGATAAAGCTATATTGATATCTCTTGTAACATTGAACAGTTTGTCGTCATCCCAGCAGGGGTTGACTGCAGCCAGTTCCTTGGCAATGAAGTTGTGGTTCCTCCAAAACCATACTACCATGAGGTTTATACCAGCTAGAGTGTTACCACCGTCTTCAGCTGTAATAATACAATTAGATATAGTTATTGTACTAGCAATATAGTGAATAATGTGAATATTATTATGAACTAGCACCTTCGTCTGTTATTTGATAATTTACAACTTCGGCTTAACTCTGTAGTCTACGTGACTTATGAGCCGAAATCCTAAAATATCCTACCAGAACACAAAAACTTTATAAAAATGATCCTATGTATTGGGTTAGATAACTACTTATCTATCTATATCTGTGCCAAATTTCAACTAATTCCGTACAGCCATATAAGCGTGAAAGAGAAACAAACAAACAAACACACATCAATCGATATAAACCATTCGCGCTTATAATAAGAATAGGAAGTGGTAGAATATCTATATGGTAATATTATTGTAACACAATCTTTATTAATGTATTAGTATTGCGCAGAATCATGCTTCGGATATCCATCCGTTCGAGTTAACCGACGTTAACCAAGCAAACCCAAAATTAACATAAACTTTAAACAAACAACACTACACATTATATGGGGTTAAAACCAGAAAATGATGAAAGTGTATGGCTAATGAAACCTGTAGGCTCTTTTTAGGAAATTCCCTATTTTCCTTTTATTGAAATCTATTTCCTAATGAAGTTATCTCTACTCCTGTTGTACAATACCTATTCACCTCTTATTACTTTTACTTATCTCTTCGCTGTCTGTGGCTTATCAAATGTTACAAGTTGAATTAAATGTGCAATTTGCATGACAATGCAATATGGCCACCTGGGGACTCCTCCGTGACATAATGATGTCACAGAGGAGTCCGAAAGTGGCCATAGATCTAAAATAAATCCTACAAGTAAAATTTGACCCACTTCCCGGTGTTTGATTGCGCTAGAATTTTGAATACAAAATATGCACATTGCATGTCAAGGCAACTTAAAAACTTGTTTATAAAGAGAGCATTTTTAAATTAAACTTGTTATTCAAAATTATTTAAATACTCACGCATCGCATGGCATCTGGTCTCCTGAGGTTTTTGATTCAAGAAACAGACGTTAGCAGTTGTGTTAGTACTGGGTGGCCATATCCTGCCTTTGTCATCTAATTCAGTCTTCACCATACCGCCTTTGAATGTTCTCCCTCTTTGATTTAAAGCTGACAATTGATTTCCATATATAACGGATAGATCCATCAGCGGAGTTGATGATACGATCTACAATTATGAAGAATCCTTTTAATTAATTAGAAGGAAAATTATGAAAGTCTGTTGTATTTGTTTGGGATCATTTAATTGATAAAAAGATGAACACACTGTGATAGTTTAGACTTAAGAACTTCTGAACGAATTTGAGAGTAATCTTGGTGTCCCGTAAGGTCCAACTCTGGGACCAACAGTATTTAAATACGTATTCTTAAACATTTTAAAACTTAGTCGTTATATAAATAAAAAATGTTATCGACTTAAATTTAGGTTGGGTTATTTAGATAATATATTATCAGTTTACTTAGGTGCCATTTTAAAATAAACGGTTGAAATTTGCGTTTTTATCTAACTGTATTTAAATTTTGCCAAGAAAGAGAGTTATACTTGCATAATAATTATTTTAATTCTTTTTACAGTCTTTTAATATATTTATCTTGAACAATTGCACAAATGAAAGGAATTAAAGTATTTTATTATCTGTTTACAGAACAAAAATTCAGTAGTCGTAGGTAGGTAAACTATTTAGGTCTTATTTCTATTCAAATATGTATATCAAAGTCAAAGTCAAAGCATTTATTTCAATTAGACCATTTACAAGCACTTTTGTATAGTCAAGGAGTCAGTCAGTTAGTCCGAAAGATGAAGCTAGTTGCTCGTTCCAAAACGGAGCTTGGGCTCTATGGAGAAGAACGAGCAAGAAACTCCACGGCACTCTTTTAAATTAGATTTTTACAAAATCCTGGTTACAATATTCTTGTTGATTCTACGTGTGAAAACAATGAAGATAAATATAAAACAGTAGTAAAAAATAATAAAAA
Organism: Hoplodrina ambigua; assembly: GCA_949774945.1. Taxonomy (NCBI): domain Eukaryota; kingdom Metazoa; phylum Arthropoda; class Insecta; order Lepidoptera; family Noctuidae; genus Hoplodrina; species Hoplodrina ambigua. The sequence continues at coordinate 1,184,617 of OX458967.1, forward strand.
TAAAGATGTAAGCCATAGCAGACCAATTCCAACTGACAGCACTCGTTCACGAGCATGACGCATGGATCAGCACCACCTAGCTCAACCATCATGAAGGGAGCCAAGTGATCCAACACACACGCCACCATCAGCGAGACATTTGAGTAAGCATGACAAGCTCTCAACTGCCATGCTAATTAAGTCAAAACACATAGTAAATAAGTAAATAAAACGCTCCATGGTACTATATTCGAACCACATCGTGAGTACACACGTCATAGATAAAACTAAAAGTAAATTTTAAAGAAACAATAATGCAGGATTCCGGTTTTAGAAAAAAAAACAACTATTAAGTAGGTAGATACAATTATCCATAAATAAAATAAATAAATAAATAAATATCTTGGGACAACTCACACTCGGCTATCTGATCCCAAGCTAAGCAGAGCTTGTGTTATGGTAACCAGACAACTGATATACATACTTATATAATTTATAAATACATACATATTATAGATAAATCACACCCAGACACAGAACTAACAATCATGCTCATCACACAAAGTTTGTCCTGGGTGGGAATCGAACCCACGACCTCCGGCTTAGCAGTCAGGGCCACTAACCACTAAACCAACAGGCCCGTCAATAATATTATGAATGCGAATAATAATATTATTCATAATAATATTATGAATGCGAAAGTGTATCCGTGTCTGTATGTCTGTTACATCTCACGCTTAAACCGCTGAACTGATTTAGATGAAATTTTGTATAGAGACAGTTTAAGACCCGGAGAAGGAATTAGAATAGTTTTTATTCCGGAAATCACCCCCTAAGGCGGTGAAAAGGGGGGTGGAAGTTTGTATGCAAGTACGATATAAACAAGTTCCACGCGAACGTAGTCGCGGGCATAAGCTAGTTGCTTAAAAACGCGACTTGACTGTAAACTTGTATGTTTGTATACTCTGTGTGAATGTCAGTTATTTCCACGGAAATTCTTTATTCTTTTATTCAGAAAGAATAGCCTAAGTTACACCTTATAACATCAGCTATCTGTCAGTGAAATTCTCATCAAAATCGGAACAAACAGACATGTTTTTTTTTGAATGAATGAACGTTTAAATGAATGAATGTTTAAATGGTACTTACCTTTCAAACTTTTATAATACATTTAGTAAACAGCTGATATTATAACAATGCAATCAGACATTTCGACTTTATTTATTTGTATGTATAAGTTACTAGCTTTAGCCCGCGGCTTCGCGCGCATATTAAGTTTCAAATTTGATCATAATTCAAAAGACATGTGGTGCCATCTATCATCATAAGAACGTTATTATGATTCCTCTCTGGAACAGTACTTTTTTTCGGGATGAAAGGTACCTTATGTCCTTTTCTGTCCACCTGATAACGTATACGCAAAATTTCAGGATGATCAGTTCAGTCGTGTAGGCGTGGAAAGGTAATAAACAAACAAACAAACAAACTTACTTTCGCATTTATAATATTAGTTAGGATGCGTGACCCTAACATAAACAAGAATTGAAAATATCTACTGATTTTCTTGCATTTTAAAACAAGCAGTACTTACTCTTTCAGGAGAAGTATCATTCTTGATACATCCAATGGTCTGGAAGGTTTCAGGTCTGGTCATGTTCACGCAACGAACGCCAGAGAAGCGATGAACAGGGTCATCATCAGGTATCTTATTGGGAACACACATGTAATCAGTCTTGCCTCTTTCGGCGCAGCAGTATGGCCGCCATGCTATGTAGTTTACTGCAAACGTAAAGAGTTACTTGTATTTCAATGCAACGGTGGTTTAAAATTACCAGATTGTTTCAGTAAAGACCCCGCCACACCGGAGCGGACAAAATGCGGGCGAGGTCGCGTTCGAAGGAGGTTTCAGGGGATCTACCGCCATGTCTCAAAACATATAAATATGACTTTGCATTTTCTGTTGTTGGATTTCCAACTCTACTGATCTACACAAAAACTACTGCAGTATCGGACCAGGCCAGCCTAGTGAGGTCGGGCCTTAGAACGACATTGAAAACTAAGAAATTTTAACGTTTATGTCAAGCTTAATAAAGAGCTGTAAATACTTGTGTTTAGTTTATATCAAATTAGCCTTTTCCCGTGACTTCGTCTGCGTGGAAGCAAAGACTTCCTTAATTTGGCTCTGTTGCCATATATTGCCAATAATATTTGAATCATTCAAAATCGAGTCGCAATATCATCACAGCGACAGTCAATATAAAAACACTTAAGTAAATTAAGACATTTATTTCAGATTTTGAGATGAAATTGCGATCGTTCCTAAAAGTTAGTAGAATATTACGCCCCTGTTATTAGCTGACGTTTCCTAACTACATGTCACATTGCAGCCTCATAGGTCAAGCAGTTTTGGAGATTTCCTGTTTTAGTCAGAGAGTGACCGAGTGACCTTTCACTTATAAATAATATATAGATTACATTTACGTACGTATGTACCTGCATTTATTTGCTTGAAGGTCAAGTATTACTGCATTAATTTGCGAGTTCCTTATTCCGTTTGCAGTAGCCATGAATTTATTAAAATATATAAAACCTGGTTTGGAAAGGAACTGTCTAAGCAGCCTGTTTGTAGGTACTCAATCAAACTCATTACGTCAAGGCTTCAAAAATAACTCCGACGACTTTTTTTTGTCTTAGTCATACTTGCCTAGTTATACATCTTACTAATATTATAAAGCTGAAGAGTTTGTTTAGTTTTTGGTTGAATGCGCTAATCTCCGAAAGTACTGGCCCGATTCTAAAAAATATTTTACTAAAAGGATGTCCCTTACGGCTATGTGATATATTTTAAGAAAAATACGGATCCGTAAGGAAATTTATGTAGAAAAAATAGTATTACAAAAGAAAATGGAAAAACTTATACCCAGCAGTGGATGAAGGCGGGTGATAATGATGATGATAATACGATACGTTAAATATCATAAAGTAATTTAAAACGAAGAAAGGTTATTAAAAAACGCAGCTAACCTTGCGTACCTATCATAAAAAAACGTTAAAGGATAAAACAAAAATTTCAAAAGAAAAACAAACATTTGGGAGTTTGTTTCGAAATGCAGTGTGATTAAATTAGGAAAACTAATTTTTAAAAAAACCGAGTACCTGTATCGTGCAAAGAGACGACATCAGCAGACATGAACACAAAGAAGTGGATTGCCAAAGCTGTAAACAGTTGGCTAGGGACCCGCCCGACTGACACCAGCCGAGTCCTCAGGTACCTCGCGAGGGGCATCTCATTACCAGACGCTGTTTTCTTCGGCTCAAAGTCTGAAACAAAAGAGTTTTGCAATTTTGACCCTTATAACTTAGGGTCGATATTGAGTTAATTTTGAGTTGTATCATTTTTTTATGATTTGCGATAGTAGACAAATGAAACTATTCGTTGGAATAGGCAACTCGACTCAATTCTTTTTCCTTGTTAACGATGTTCAAAAGTGCCTTTTAATGGTCTTATTTAAATAAATTATTTTACTTTGGCTTGCAGATATTCATAAGATCGTTAATTTTGTCTAGCAACTCAACCCATTCTAAAGTCTAAAGAATAACGTCGTATTGTTTGTGAATTAAAAATAATTATTTCAATATTATCATTACAATCAAAGTATTCAAAGTGAATGAATTTGCAGCAAGACATTATATTTTGCTATCTTTTTAAAAAAATGATCTTGGCTTAAGGAAGATTCTTCATTCATTTTTATCTAACTTATAATAAACAATATCATTGATATAATTATAATTCAAAGTGCATTATTATTCATTATATTGTTTTTGTTCACTTTTTGTTCAATTAAGATTTTAATGTTTTTTATTATTACCATTGTATTCTGAGTATATTCACAAGTAAATTCTCACTTACTTTTAGCGTACACTGGAGGCAGTACCCTCGCAAAGGGAGTGTGAGTAGCTCCTCTCGGAGGGTGTTTAAGGTTGTTGCAGGATCCATCCACTCTCCTGCCTTCACAAGGATCACATGGTTCTATCTCGTTAACACACCAGCTGCAAATAACGTAAATTTCCAAATAAATCTAATAAATGAAATAAAATACGTAATTTTATTTTTAAATTAAGAGTTAAAAACAAATTAATGAATAAAAGAGATATATATTTACAATTAAAAAAAAGTTACTAATAGAATAGGACAAAATGAAATTGAATAATTCATAATGTGTTTTGTTTTTTTGTTATTGGGACCTATTATCTTTTTAAACACATTTTCATAAAACTATAACAAAAGATATAACTCAGTTATGCACATAAATAAAATATGTTATGCTCTCTTAAATCATTAAAATTAATCTTAAATATCTATAAAATATCCTCAAAATAAATGGAAATATCGTACAAATTAATAAAAACAAAAACTCACAAAGTAGTATTAGATTTATCATGTCTCTTGACCTCTTCCAGGGTAATCGGCGTCCCATAATACGAATCATAGAAAATGGCGCCTCTCACACTACACAACACCGAAACCAGATATATTAAAATCAACATTTTACATGTCCGGTCTCATTGGAGTACAAAACAAAAATACAACGAATGAACTGAAGGTAAAGTGTAACTTATGCTAAGTGGTTGAATTAACCAAGTTCTTATATCATTGTTATTAAGTGTTAAAGTTAAGACGGATACAGACTTACAACGCCGCTACGCCATCCCACGCGCAAAAACAATCTGTTGGTTAGCAGTCACTGATAAAAAATCATGACGAAACGTTCGTGGGTAAAAAGTCCTTTGGATGAAATATTTATGGTTTAAAGATTCTGTTGGCCAACAGTTCATGAACCAATCGACTGTTGGTAAAACGTTGTAGACTCTTGCTTATTGGCCAAAAGACAAAGAGTAGTTTCAATAGATGAAATGTGGCCAATGAGAATGAGCTTCACTGATGTGGCGTGGCGTAGCGTGCTATAAGTCTGTTTCTGCCTGTAATATGTAAGCCTATCAAGGATGTTTTTGAAGAGAGCGAACGGAAGTATATAAAAAAATCGTTTGTGCACAATAACCATGACACATAACGTGAACATAACTGTAATCCCCGAAGGGTTAGGCAGACGTGTACCCATTAGTACACCCACATTTTTTTTTTAATTTATTTAATATGTAACAACAACACATCATAAACATAATTTATAAATTATGTATAAGTATTTTGTCGGCAGTTGGTTCTCGTGGACAAGTGCTTAAATAAACATTATTTTTATATTTAATTAAATATTATTTCGCCAGTTATGTTTATGTCCCATGTAATAGGGGGGCGAGCCTATTGCCATGAAATGGGTATAAATCCAGACTCCGAGGCTGCTACTGAGAAATTCCAGATGAGAAAACCCAATAACACTTTCCTTGACTTGGAAATCGAACCCAAGACCTCATGCTCAGCAGTTGCGCCTCGCGACCACTAGACCAACGAGGCAGTACAACCAACTATCACATTAACCAACAAAAACCATCACATTCTGTGCATTTTAATGAACAGGTATTATCATGACATGACGTGCAATTTTTATCTACGAAAAATAATGTACATTCAGGTAGATACTCGTAATAAACTTAATTAGTTTATCAATTTACCAATGAATGTTCACAGGAAGTTGTGACGTCAATCTGTAAGTGCAAGGTTTTCTTCAAGAACATTTCTGTACGTAGGTATTTGCTTCTAATTATAGAACGTTTTTGTTTCTTTTTCATTTTATTACAGTGTGTATGAAGATGACTGAGAGAGATGAATGAGATGAGAGACTTTAATTAGAATTATACAGACAACTGCATATTCGACTCAACAGCCTGAGTAAAAAATAAATAAATGGGGTTTGGTTTTCGCTTATTTTCTTCTCTAATATTTAAGTACTATTAATTATATTTCATAAACTGAATAAGAAGGATATATACTGTGGCCCTTTTTTGCTTAAGTCCTCTAGGTGAAGATTTCCGGTGGGTCTCAATGCTTCTAGAAATAATGTATCATTAATAACGAAAACCTAGGGGCATAAAAATAGTTGATATTTATTAAACTCTAAAATAATTACTGCTTTAAAGTCACAACCAGAATGAAAACAGGCGACAATGTTTCTATGGAGAAAAGACCATCCGCGTTTTCTTTTAAATGATTCTGAATAAACATAATAATATTTCCATTCAAAACCGTAATACAAAAGTAACGAAACTGTTTAGATTTCTTTGCTTAGCAAGGTCATGTCTGTGGAACCAAGGTCAAACGGATGTAAACTGCAACATAAATTTTAAGAAATAAAAGGTGCTTAATTTATCCCCTGTATTAGGCTCCTCAGTCAAAGCAACTTTGATTTTGCAAGGAGATTTGACTGCCCGTATAACGGATATTGCTGTAGGCGTATTGCTAGCTGTGTACGATAATATGTCTGTTTTTGTCTATTGTTTATGTGTGTGTATGTGTTGTTGGTTACCTGTTTTTTTTTTTTTCATATTGCGGCAACAGGCAACTATAAATAGAAGAAACTGCGCAGAGGCTATTTCTGCAACAGGCAACTATGTTAAAAGAAACCTAATTTTCTTTGTGAATGTTTTATGAATTTCAGACTTCAATAAATTAAGTGTTACTGAGAGCTCCCTGCGACTTCGTATACGTGGTTTTTTTTTACCCGTGAGTAAAAGTCTGACAGTCCCTTCCGCCCCACCCAGGGCGGAAGGAGTCATTTGATGATTTATACCACATCAAAAAAAAAAAGGTTACATTTGGGATCAGATAGCCGTGTGTGAGTTGTCGCAAGATATTTATTTATTTATTTTATTTATTTATTTTAAAAAAGTGACATTGGCAGGTATTGACGGACTCATATCCACGTGTATGATAGGCACTCTAGGTACATAGACTAAATAGTACTACAGAAAAAAAAAGTAATTTATATGTTAATACGACATAATTCATAATTTATTCTTACTGTTTTTCTTGAAATTGAAAACCTCCTTTTTTAAACTGAAATAACACCACCTAACTACCTAAGTACTTTAAAAGTTATAAAACCGTGCCATAATTACAAAGTTTCAGAGATAAATGTTTCTCATCGTGTTTAATAATTTACGCGCCAAACTTTGCCATTTGTTTTCTACTTATTAATAATAATTATAATTAATTATTCAGATTATTTTGCGTCCGATGCCTTCATCTATTAGTGTGTATATTAAAATAAATAAATATCTTGGGACAACTATATTGCGTGGAACCATAATTCAATTCGTCAAATCTTCTTCTTCTTCTTATCTTGTGGGTAGTAAGGCCTTACGACCCTACACACGCTTGTATCACAGTTTCTAAACCGCCTCAAGGGCCTCTGACATGGTTTGAGTGGAACAGTAAGTCCAGGTCGTCAACTAAAATAGCCTAAATTACTCCTTGTAACATTTTCCAGTGAGAGACTCGTCAAAATTAGCCAGAACAAATAGACCGACAAACAGACAGCTTTTTGACCCTCTAGGGAATAGAATTCTGAAAAAATATTTTGGATGCCTACGTCATATAAAGAACACTTCCTTCAACTTTCGGGTGTCTACAATCAGCGGTTTAAGCTGTGTTCATCGATCAGTCGGTCATTCAGGACAAAGCATTTTTTTAAGTATAAATTCGCGCTTATGCGTCTAGTTTTACACGCAATATGAATTTCTTGTTCAATGAAGCAAATCGCTGGAAAAAATCAACAATGTTTAATTGAGGATGAACTTGACCGCTTCATTTTTAGGTTAAAACAATGCAGCACGTGATATCTTGTGTGTATTAATTACTATGTAGGTACTTAAAAATTAATTAAATGATCAAGAATTTTATATGAATAATACTATAGCACGAATACTAATTACATGATTGATATATAATACTGAGGTACTTACCAAGAAATATTCTTAAGAAACTATGTCTGTTTATCTGTCTGGCTGTTATACGACTAAATCACAGTACCGATTTTGATGAAATTTAGTGCGGGGTAAGTTTTAACCCCAAGGAAGGAGATATGCTATTTTTAATTTCGCAACTGCGTCTGACATGGATACTGACTAAGTTGCGGGCTAAAGCTAGTATTTTAGAAACAAATAAAGAAATAAACAGTATGATCTGACACCGCCAATGCTCAGCGATGCATGGTACCTGCCTAGCACCTGTTCGTTAAAGGCAACATTAAATACATAATAAAAATCATGTAGGGAGGTTTGTCCGGGATAAACTCCAAAACTACTTAACAAATTTTTACGTAAAAGATATCATAGTTTTTATTTCTATTAATGATCTCAATTTTTTATTTTGCGAAATTAGTACAACTAAGCCACAGCAACGCGTGGCTGGGTCAGATTATTTTTTTATAATTTATAATCGCCAATCTTGAGTACTGCTGGTGATCAACACTCGTGTCATCTCTGTATAAGAAGAGACCATTGCTCTACAGTGGGACAATAAAAACCTAGTATTATTAATATAAAATTATTATTTTTATTAAAATTTGTTTCTGTTATAAATTGCTAGTAAAGACGCGAGAATAAAGCAGTAATTAGTAATAAAATACTTAGATCTTTTACAAAGATAAAGAGCGTGTTTAAAATGCCTAATTCTAGTTGTTTCCCAAGGTTTTGTTATTCATTTAGTTTGTCAAGGTTCACGGGTAATTATATCGTTTGCTGTTATATTTACCTATATTATATCTTTTATCATCTTTGTTACACACATCTGCCTAGCCTTTTTCCAATCATGTTGAGGTCGGCTTCCAGTCTAACCGGATGTAGCTGAATACCAGTATCAGTACCAGTAGCTTTATCATCTTTGTTAGAAACTTAGCATAGAGATGATGGTTCTTCAAGGGTTTCGTGATCAAACGGGGGCACGAGTCGACTAGCAGGTGGCGTCTTGTGATTTCTGCCTACCCCCATCGGAAGAAGGCATGAGTTTATGTAGGTTTGTCCGAAATAACCCTCCGTTTGTTGCCGCTTGTGTTATTTAACAGGAAGGAGACGTCCAAGGACGTCCGTAGAATTTATCAAGTTACTCAGGGGGGTTTTTGACTTTTATGCGGATAGAGTCGCACGCAAAAAGCTAGTGTTTAATGCATTAACTTAATATTATGAACATTCAAAATTTGTATGTTTCAAGTAATATCCAGAATTACTAGTCCAATATTAAATACATTTTTTTACTGAAAGAAAGCTATATTATTGTCCAGTGTCATATATTATATTTTATGGTATACTTCAATACAGATGAAGTCACGAATGTAAGCTAGTTTTCAAATGCACTCGTATATAGATTACCAAGATGTTAATAGACTGCGTCGTTGGTCCAGTGGTTGCAACGCGCGACTGCTGAGCATGAGATCATGGGTCCGATTCCCAATTCGGGCAAAGTGTTATTTGGTTTTTTTATCAGACATTTTTCAGTAGCTGCCTTGGTGTCTGGATTTGTGCCCGTTTGATGGCAATAGGCTCGCCCTCCTATTACATGGGAATAAAATATGTGGGTGTACTAATGGATACACCTCTGCCTAACCCTTCGGGGATTGCAGTCGTGATGTTATGTTAATAAACTATACTGTTTTAGTTTGGATTGAATTTAATGAAGTCTTTCATTAATTAATTACACGACGAACAGTCCCAATGTTCCTGAAAATTTAAGAGCTAACTCCTAGTTAATCTTAAAGATAATTACTAAGCTTTATAGTTTCCTTTTCGTCGTGAATGATGTAATTACCAGACCATTAGCATTTTAAGTGGACTAATAAAAGTTTGTGATAAAACAGTGATAAAAGTTTCGCTACTTTTCAACTGATTTACATTTTAGACGAGATTGTGTTTGATAGACTAGTTTTTTAATTTTTTTTATAGGCAGAGTTTTATACAGGAGTCTCTTTTTATTTCTAGAACTGTTCTGGAACTTACAGATAAGTCTAAGTTAGGCAGAGGTGTATCCATTAGTACACCCAGATTTCGCCAGTTATGTTTAAGTCCCATGTAATAGAAGGCGAGTCTTTTGCCACCAACCGGGCACAAATCCATATTCCGACGCTGCTAATGAGAAATTCGTGATGAATAGACCCAATCACATTTTGCCCGACCTGGAAATTGAACCTAAGACCTCGTGCTCAGCAGTCCAAGACAAAGTCACTAGATCAACGAGGCATTAGTTGGATTAAATAGAGGTGCACTAAGGAACACCAAAATGCACCTTTTTTAGCGTACAGAATTAGTCAGGTTTTTTATCTGAGTAATTTTGTACCCAAGAAAAGCCGCACACAATATTGCTTCAAATAAAAATTTAGCCCTAGTCGGGTCCTAATTTGAAGCTTTCCCACCAGCCTAGAATATTTTCTTCATTTCTATTTTCAGGGATTTCTATTCTGGCTGAAATTGAGCCTGAAGAACGACATTAAGCTGGCGTCTATATGTACCGGACCTAAAAGCCTTACGTAATTGACATACTGGGTATTACGAAGAATATACCTTGAAGATTGCGAACGTGAAGTGTGAGAACCTTGTCATTGTATTTTCTTTTTAAGCGTTGCCTCACACTAAATAAAAATCTCCTGTTTCGTAGGTGCGTTTGAAAACATATAAACTTACGCATGTAAGTTTATGTGTTTTCAAACGCACCTACGAAACAGGAGTTTTTAGTCTGGTTATTTGTACACACAAACAACCAGACTAGACCACCATGTTAATTAAATTGAAATGATCAATTGATCCATACCATTAGGTACGACACGGTTGACGCTGTGGCTGAGCGATTATCTGATACGCTGCGTGACTTGTGTTTAATTCCTGGAAGAAACAAATATTTGAAGGGCCTATTTGTATGTTATGTATGGTTTGTAAACGCACGCCGCAATACAAAGGAAATTCCTATAGAGGAACAAGGTTTTTCTAAAATAAATATTACCTTTGGTAAAGAACCAAGATCTTATCATTAAATGCTAATAACTTCTCAGATACACACTGATTTTAATAGACTAGAATATAAATTACAGCTAAAGACAAAAAAATCAACTCACGACTACCGTCAGTTAGGTAAACCCTTGTAAACCTCTTACACTCCGGTGAAAAAATATTGACAACTTTTCAAATAAATTATTTTGCATAAATGTATGCATTTTATGTTTTAAAATGCCTATTAGTATTTTGCTGCACAATTAATGGCAGAAATGTGTTGGCAGAAGATTTAACATAATATCACGCCTGTAATCCCCGAAGGATTAGGCAGAGGTGTACCCATTAGTACACCCACATTTCGCCAGTTATGTTTAAGTCCCATGTAAGAGGGTCGAGCCTATTGCCATCAACCGGGCACAAATCCAGACTCCGAGGCTGCTACTGAGAAATTCCTAATGGAAAAACCCAACAACACTTTCCCGACCTGGGAATCGAACGCAAGACCTCATGCTCAGCAGTCGCGCTTTGCGACCACTAGACCAACGAGAACGAGAAGATTTGATAGTAAAAATATCTACTTAAGTTCTACGGTTTGCTTAGGTTATAAGACATTTTATAGGATAAAATGTTTTATTCCACAAATAATGTTCTTTATTTTATTTTTGTTTGTTTGTCTTTTTGTCAGGTTTTTAACCTTGACGCTATCTGTTGTTATTACACGTGACTATATCACGTAACATGTTATTTCGTAAAATTATTTACAATTACAACATATTTAATGTATGTTTTCCTATAAAAAAATAATAATAACTAACTGTGGGATTTTGTAAAAAAAAACAATAGTTTTTCATTTCAACTAACCTTGTTATCGGCAATTACTATTGAAGTAGATTTATGTCTGACCTAAATGACATTGTATTTGCTAAGTAAGTTATAAATATAAAGTTATAAGAAAAATCTTGTTTAAAAGGCGTAACCATAACAATTATTAGAAAAACTTAATAAAGAAAAATTAATTACTTACCTATTACGTCCTAGCTTTTAGTTTAAAAATCTATTGTTTGTTGGTGAATATTCTAGTGTACCTCGATGTGTGAAATAAGTTTATGGCGACGGAAAAATGAGGAATACAATATAAATAAACTGACATAAATGAAATGAGACATCATAATTAAACAACGATACACAATAGCTGTGTGATTCGCTGGTGCGTTGCGTGTCTCGGATTCAATTCCCGCATGAAGCAAATATAGCCTACATATTGTTGTGCTTATGTATATATTATATTTGCTAATAAACGCATCCACGATACAGAAGACATTCTTAGAGTGGGGGGGGAGGGGGAGCAACAAAGAAACAGCAAAAGTTTACTTATTTTAACTACACGGAAGTTATAAACTTACTTATCTATTTATAAGAACTTGCTTACGTTTTAAATCGACTGTTTAATAGAAAAAAACTAGTCGTGTTATTCTGCACTGCAGTGTACACAGTCAACGGGACAGTGTTGACACCGAGTTAATCCTGCGGATACCGCGCAATATATTTCTTTAGACCAACTTTAATATTTGGTCCTCTCTCAGATGATCCCGACGTTACGCAAACTCTGAATTTAATAACTGTGTGTTTGCACAAGGATTTTTGTTCCAAATCGCTATTTTATTGGTACCATTTCGGAGCTGTGTCAATACGAGCCTTGAATAACATTTTGAACCGTAATTGCATATCATACAGGTATGTATGTCAGTCGGTACAAATGTGTACCTACTGGGTGTTTCTTGTTTAGGTTTCAGAAGTAAAGGGGAACCCTTGTTCATGGATTAAACGCATATTAATCCTTACTAGTATTATAAATGAGAAAATCACTCTAGTCTCTCTTATGGTATGTGAAAAGTATCTACAAAATATCTAAACTGCCTCTTTTCGAATGACTGGAACCTTTAGTATTATTTCTTAAATTATCAACACAATAGTACGTTTTTTCAAAAACATCTACGCAGTAAAAGTAATCTTCAATACCCAAGTAAAACTGCTATTAACAATCTTAGCAATAAGCAATCCTACTGAAAATAAGGGTCAGGTTAATGTACATACCGTTCCATAATACATTAGAGGCAAAAAGCATACACGAAATACGAGACAATGTTTGGTTGTCCCCTTAAAATTCAGAACACAACGTATGGAAATCGATACACATTTGGGGAACATAGCTGGGCTCTACGTGAGGGTGTTTCACAAATACGCGACACGGCTGACCTTTATAGTATAGAATGAATTTACATTTAAGGGTATAAAGGGGTGTAACAATTTGTATGGAAAATTATCGTCTATTTGTATTTTTTTTTGCTTGAAAATTAATTAGCACATTTTTAAGCTTTACTGACTACCGCTCTGCATGATTGGAAAATTAAATCTTTAGCTTATTTTGTTCAACTTAATAGAGAAAAGAAAGCCAAATTTTACTAGAGTAATAATTCTAAGAGTGCTGTAGAGTTTTTTGCTTGTTCTTCTTCATAGCCCTTTACGGAGAAGAACGAGCAAGAAACCTCCGTTTTGAAACAAGCAACTAGCTTCAATTTTCTGACTTAGGTACCTACTGACCGACTCCTTGACAATTCAAAAGTGCCTGTAAATGGTCCAATTAAAAAAAATGTTTTGACTTTGACTTATTAAAACTTTCAAAATCTAATTAGAATCTCATCACAGCGACAATCAATGTCAAAATATGTAAAAAAAATATATATTATTTTAGAATCAGACAAAAACGCATCTAACATTTTTGTCTGATTCTAAAATAATAGAATGAAGTTAGTAGAACATCCTAGATCAATCTTACAAAGATAGAATGGTAGTATTATATCTTTGTAGTTCGATAATACACAAAGAAACCTAATAAGGCCGACCAATTCCGTGATTCAGTAACATGCAATAGTTCACTATAACCGCGAGCAGGTTGTCGGCATCATACATGATGTTAAGTCAAGGTTAAATAATAAAAAAAACAAGCTCAAAAGCATTCAACCTATTCAGAATCTAGAGCGACTCAAATGTTCTCAATAATTCTAGTCTAGGTACTGGACTTCTTTTATCTTTTGAGATTTTATATATTGACTGCCTCGTTGGTTTAGTGGTCGTGAAGAACGACTGCTAACCATGAGGTCTTGGGTTCGATTGCCAGGTCGGGTAAAGTGTTTTTGGGTATTTCCGTCAGTTTCTCAGTAGCAACCTCAGAGTCTGGATTTGTGCCTGGTTGATGGCAATAAGCGAATTCTGGGTGTCTTAATAGGCACACTTCTACCTAATTCATAGAGGATTACAGGCGTGATGTTTTTTATGTGTGTTATTTTAACTAACTTCTATAACCTAATGGTACAAAATATACTTTACAACCTAGGTATTGTATACTTACCAAAATAGAAAAAAAAATCGGTCGAGCTTTTTCGGAGGTGTGCGACCACAAACACAGATTTCATGTATTACGCAGTAGAATTATTGTTTTAATAAATTCACTTTTTTACATTTATGTTTCTTATTCTCATACAATGTGAGAACAATGTAACAAGTTGTGCACATTAAAATATAATATTAATGAAAACAAAACTATATGACAATGTACAGTCAACAAAACAGATTGGTATGTTGGGGCGTCACACATAGTTGAAGTTTTCTTAGAAACCGATGGATGTTTTCAAATGTAATTTAATTTAAAAATTAGATAATAAACAGTTAATTAATTAAGTTTCAATCGAAGACATCCATTGGTTTCTAAGAAAACTTCAACTATACACAAATACAAACTGTTAGTGTAAACACCGTTGTCACTAAAACCATAGGTACTTGATTTATTATAAAAATGTTTATCTGAATTTAAAAATAAATAAACAAAGTTTTCTTTCAAAAATTATAAAAAAAAAACTGTCCGACACCGTCCGTAGATTCATGAATACTACACGCCCGGGTTACGTAATCACCGCAAAGGGCGTTGACCTGCTGCACTGGCTATCCGTTATAACTACCTACATAAGTTTTAACTAATTACATCATTGTAATATAGGGTGAAATAATTTAGAGGAAAAATGGAGATATTACTTAAAAAAAAAAGTTTTTTTAATTGAATTTACGTTCTATTAGTGAAACCAAACCACTGGTTTCAAGGATAACGGTGTTTACACTAACACTGTATATGACGACCCTGGGTACCTAACTCTTTTGTTGACTGTACCTTAGTATAAAAAACATTTATCTAGGTGACAAATGTTTTCAGAAGAGAAACCACGTAAAGGACATAATTTAAAATAACACAGTACTAAGGCGTCCTGACGTGAACACATATCGATGCCGACGTCCAGCCGGGAAACAGCGGGGCTTCATACATCTCTATCGGAACACCATCACACTTAATGTTGGAATATTTCAATTGTCAGGAACTAAGACTGTCTTGAATAGGATATTGTGTGAAGTTACTTTAATATACGACTGTCTTTAAAAGCTGTAAACTTTTATTACATACGTTTACTTAAGGAACTAACTTGTTCGTGATTATGTGTACTTCTAGTTTTGTTGTGATTACCGGCTGGTTTGATACCGGGCAAGTCCCGACGAGATTTCTTAAATATAATCTAAGAAAACACCGTGATACCATAATTAATATAAATCTGCAATCACCAATCCGCCTTGAGCACGCGTGGTAAAGAATGCTTGTGTACGGGAGAGGTCTTTTCCCTGCAGTGGGACATTAATAGGGTGTCGAGGTCAATCGCGCTAATTTCAAACATCTGCAAACGTTTATGATAACGTTACGGTTCAATTGCGGCAACGGTTAGGTTTCGATTTTGGTATTGCGATAAAGTTCAAATGCTAATAGAAGTTGGAACGTTGCGCTACGTCAATCGTTAGTGGTGTTCTTTTAGTTTGTGTATATCCGAGTGATATCCGAGCATTTAGTAATAAATTTTGACGTGTGCACCTCTAGTTTTGACAGCTGAAAGTGCGGCATGAACTTGAAATTTGAAAAGGTAAGCAAGTTTTAAACGTAAATAAACATTCAAAGTTATATTATACTCTTTGGATAGCCGCATTCATTCGTTGTTATCATTTCATTAGGAGTCGTTATTGTTTCGTAGACCACTCACACACATACTGGAAACACTTCACTTCTTTTTATACTTTTCTTGGTGTACTATTACTTGGTGGAAATGGATGAGCGTCGCAGATGCACGACGGTCCGGCAAATGGAGCTGATGGTGCAGTTTTTAGAGCAGCATCGAGACCTTGCTCTTTGACGAGTTAGGTCTAAAGAGGCTCGTCAAGTTGCGGCACGCTTGTGGAATGAGTGTGCCACAAATTTAAATGTTGAAGGGCCTGCCCGAACGGGGAAAGAATGGTCCAAGGTGAGAATCATCGAGGCAGATAAAAGTGGATGTTAAACGCGGAGTGTTCGTACCTAAGTAAAATAATATTATATTGTTTTATTCTTTTGTTAGGTGTGGAATGACTACAAGTGCCGGGTTAGGTCAAAGTTGGTCACTATAAATGCCAACCAACGAGCTACTGGTGGTGGACCCAGTAATGCTCCCGTGTTGTCATTGGAGGAGAGGACAGCCAATATTTTAGGTAGGGATGTTGGCCCGCTAGCCGATGTTAGGCAGGACCAATTTGCCTCAAATGACGTAAGTGTATCTTCTGGTATTTCCAAATCTGCTTTTGTAAACTATTGTTTTATCATGCATAATAATACTAACAATGCTATTAAATAATACTATACATTATTGTAGTGGGTGATGGTGCAGTGACAGTGGAAGTGGTTGATGAACCATCACAACAATTACAAGAGACTGAAGCTTCATCAGCTATGTGAGTTGTATCTCTTGTGAAAACATGTTTATGCCGCTTAATATTAGCTATATAATTATATAAGTTTTATTAATATTATTGTAACTTTATTACAGTTTGATTGACCACCCTCTGTATGTGCTATCTGCAACATCACCAGTGCATGTGCAGTCGCTGCCTGTGTCCCCTGTTCCCAGTCTAGTGGGACAGACAGACTCTCTACAAAACTCCCCAAGGCAAAGTGCAGGTTTGTTCAACATACCTAATTGCTTGAGCTAATTAAAGATATTATCACCATATAAAGCAATTTTGAATTTGCTACTTTCAGAAAGAGTCCGCAGGGTGCGAGAGCCCCCGCGGCGGCGAGGTGTAGAGCGTGTCTCACGCCAGCTCTCTACACAAATGACAAGACAATGTAAGTTGAATTCTAAACTTATCTTTGGAGTCTCAATGCCATTCTTTATTATCTAACATTTATTTATCATATTTCAGCAGATAGAAGAACCCTATACGAATCTAGAACCACAATACTGCATATTGAGGAGATGCGGGCAGAGGCCGGGCTAAAATACTCGCAGGCATTCTGCAATTTTTCGGAATCATTCAGAGTAATTGCAGAAAGCATTGAAAGATTAAGCCAAAGGGTAATAAAAATGTCATAAAATAATTATTAGTACTAAGCACAAAAATGTAGAGATATACTTTTATACAAGTACTATTTTATACACACTGCAGCACTATTACTAAGCATTATTTGTCAGTTTACCTAGTAAGTACTGTTAGTTTTTATTGAAGGTTGGAGACGTAACGCCTTTACGGGTAAAGGCTTCCTCCATCTTCAACAATAAAGACTACACTACACTACACTAAAATTGATTACTCCTATTTGTCCATAAACGTTGAATGAGCGCCCGTTGTCGTGCGCGGCCAAGCTCCAGCTCACTAAGAGCACGTGCGCCACCTCGCCGCTCTTGCCTGGCGCCATGACCGGCGCCCTCTGTCAACTGGCGTTCACGAGCTCCTTCCTCTGCTGTAAGCGGAGTGTAGGGGATGCGAGCCCTGTGTGCTATATTATGTCGAACACAGCATGCATTCACTATTCTCGCAAAAGTTACTGGAGTGTAATGCAGCTTTCTATCAACCAATAATCACCTGCAAAGACAAATCCTTTTATTATATCACATTATTTATCATATCAACCAGTATAAGAATGGTATGATATTCAAGGTATACCTAAAGCGAGCTTTTAAAACACCTATACAGCGTTCTACAACATTTCTGGCGGTCAAGTGCAGGCCTTGGTAATATTGTTCTGGAGTGCCTGGCCTTGGTTCTGAGATAGGTGTCATCATTGTCGGTCTCAAAGGGTATCCTGCAATAAACAAAAAAGTATTAATACCTCTCATTAAAATTTAATTACACAATGTATTTTCTAATACATACAATCTTCTGATTGATCTTCTTCTTCTTCTTCTTTTAACAGCCGCACGGGTCGATCCGTCAGGTTAAGCTACGCTTGCCGGGGTTGGTCCGTGGATGGGTGACCATCTTTACATACCGAGACTCTTCCGTGCCTCGGAAAGCACGTTAAGCCGTTGGTCCCGGCTGTCATACGTGGATCTTTGACAGTCGTTACGGGTCGTCAGAAGTCCGAAAGTCTGACAACCAGTCTTACCTAGGGGTATCATATTACCCAGTTACTGGGTTGTGGAGGTCAGATAGGCAGTCGCTCCATGTAAAATACTGGTATTCAGCTGCATCCGGTTAGACTGGAAGCCGACCCAAACATAGTTGGGAAAAGGCTAGGCAGATGATGATGACAATCTTCTGATTGAAACATAAATTATACTCAATTCAAACATACCCAAAAGATGCAAATCTTTTCCATGATTAATGTGGAGTCTCTCTATATAACCATTCAACGGATGGTTGGCCCAAACAACACTATCATGGGTGGACCCAGGGTAACTCGCATCCACACACAATATATTTAAATTAGAATCACATATCTGAAAAAAAATATAATAATGTTACGACCTAGCACTGACAGAAAAGAATAAAAAACATACTGATGAATTGAGAACCTCCTACTTTTTTAATTTTTTTGAAAATTATAACTTACAATAGAAATACTCACTATCATAACATTTAAAGAATGGTATCCTTTTCTATTAAAAAAACGTTCTTCATGTTTAGCAGGACACACAATTGCCACATGGGTCCCATCAATACAACCCAGAGCTGGTATTTTGAACTTATGGTAGAAGCTGAAAATAGTTGTAAATTTTATATTCAATTATGTACTTAAAAACTTGAACATGGGTTCATTTTTAAATATCTAAAATGAAGACTTTAAGCTACTTACTCCCTTTTAACTTGTTCCCTCTCACATTGTTTAAATGGAAAAGCTATATACCTATTCATTCATGACTGCCGGATTGTTCAAGGCTGTTGTCACTTGCCGGATAGCTTTTGAAACGCTGGCCTGGGATATTAAATGGTTCCTGCTGTCTCCAACAATGGTCTGATAGGACCCAGAAGCATAAAAGGCCAATGCAACCAAAATCTAAAACAAATCAGGTTATCTATTGATTGACCTATGCACACAAAGTTTTAACATTATTAGTTGGCTGATTTGTGGTTATTTTTATACAAGAAAAAAGTAGTAAAGGCGAAAATGCTGTTGATCACTTTACAGAGGAATCATTACATCTGCCCTTACGCTTCTTACCTTGGTTTCAACATCCAAAGCATCCGAACGGAGAACGGGTGGCATGTGAGGAGTCAACTTGCAAATTAATTCACGTGTTAATTCTTTCGTGAGTCTATATCTCTTCACAAACTGACGATCACTATAAGAGTCACACTTAAGCCTAGCTTTTAAGATTTTCCTTTGGTTTCGGCTCGAGCCACCGCTACATCGTATTCATAACAATCGAAAAAAAAGTAGCGCCCCATCAACTTTTCCTTTGACAGCGGTAACGTTCCAGTTACGATCGCGTTGCAACTCAACACGCTGTCAAATTTTTAGCGCGATACGAAACGGTCAAAAAGTTGTGATATGGCAGCGGTTCAGTTGCGATTTAGTTGAAAAAAAAAATAGCGCGATTGGGCTTAGTTCGGGACTGGCTGTTTCTATATGTAAGATTATGTTAAGCTGTAGCCAAGTTATAAAATGTTTATATATCTATTACTTACCGAAAATATATCTTGGAGCAATATTCAACAAAAAAAACATACCTTCATAAGTTCTTTTCTCCGTGACCAGGAACTTTCACATAGTTGTTTAGTAAACAATGATTTTCTCCTCAATTTATTTATACACGTTGATTTCACTAGAGATCCTCCTCAGTTGATTTATACAAACTGACTTCACTAAAGGTCTATTAGGATACGATTTACCATCAAAACGCTGTGTCATAGCACAGATAAATGATCGCGCGCGATAACATAAACACTTCCAACATTCGCCGCAGAATTTAGAAATATGCAAATATGCTGCAAATCCCTTAGGGCAAAGATTAATATAAAAAACAGCAGAACAATTGAATAAGTTTCCTACCTACGCTTTTACTAAAAAAATAAGATTTTTGCCTATCTCGCCTTCAGTTCGGGCTGCAATCCAGTGTTGAATTTGATGATAAACTTAGGTCCCTAGTATCATAATGTTTTATTAAAGTTCAACTGAGCCCTCTTTTCAGTAGTTAGCTGTTAAAACAATAATTATTTGAGTTTGCTAGATTTCAAAACCTTATTTTAGATCCAGTTCCACATCTTTATTACCTGTCTATTATTGTTTTGTTACATACCTGAAACAAAGAAAGAAAAACTGTTAATGACGCTGTTTACACGCAAAAATGATGCACATAACATAAAAAGAAAAAAAGAAAAATTGTACATAAAAGCATATAAAAAGTAGAAACAAGTTTGTATTAAATCTAAAAAATAAAAATCAAATAAATACAAAAAAATAAACGCGCGAAAGGGCTTACGCTCAGCATAATGCCTCTTGCGTTAAAAATGACCCAGCAAAATCATCAAAGAGTTTCTAATTAAGTAGGCATTTTACGAGCGCAGTTACGACGCGTCTTACCCGATCTACTCTATGCCCCCCACCGAGGGTTTTAATTAATATTTCTACACAGTATTCGTACTGCGCGAATTAATTCCTAGTATAGAACCCACGGTGAAATATGCTAATTCTGCTATGATTATGTGTGGCGGTTTTAGACCTAGAGGGATTTCACCTTTAGAAACTCTCACTTTCATGATTCATTTGTTTTTATCAAAGGAAGTCTAGACGACTTAGTTGGCTTTGTGTTTGGCTTAAGTCAAAACAGAAAACTGGCGACGTCAATGATAAGGAAAATAGGTATATTGCAGTGTCTGCTAGGCTAGTCTCTACGCAATAGGTGTCTAAAGATGGAAGGTGTCGCTGAGGAACAATAAACAAAGAACGCAATAAAACGTATCTCTAGCTAAATGCCAGTGATGTCAAGAAATCAAAAGAGCAAGTTCTAAAGTTAATAAACTATCAAGATAATAATGAAAATGATACAGTTTTAATAATAAACACTCAACTGTCGTTAAAATGTAGCTCCAAGAATTGACATCGATATTATAGATTTTTTACAAGCCAAGATGAAAAAGCGGGTAACATGTAATCTCTTAGTAAATTGCTGCGCCGAGGCGTGAAATTGAGGATGAGAAAATACTCTTAAACGTCTTCATCCATATTTAATATCAAATATTAAAAAGCAAAGCCCGCTTCATAACGACCCGTGATGACTGCCCAGCGAACTAAGCAATATTTACTATAAAATATTCATGAAAACATAAATTTCAAGTGAGCACCATTGCAAATATCTCTTAATGACAAGCCGAAGAGCCGACTTTACTATAAATACATTCTTTTGAAACCGCAAGCAAAAATGTAATTCATCCAGACCTTACGCGACACAAGATAAAGATCAAAATTGTTTATCAATAGTTGGTGTGGCAGCAAAACATTTGGCACCTTTTTACAAACACAATAAGCGGGTTAGAAAATTTCAGAGACGTTAATTTGAAACTTAAAGCCATTGTAATAAGGATAGTTGTTGCGATATTCCAGTATGCTAAGTATATTAACAATGTTGTTAAAAGCTTATGAATAGGCAATAAGTTGTCTTCAGGCGCCTACCTCTGTGCACTGGTTAATGACAGTTGTATAGGCAAGTTATGTAGATTAATGCCAATTTTGTGGTACAGTTAAGGAGTTATGTATACCATGTAATAGACTATTTTAGTATGTAATGTCGATCGGGATTTGATTGTAAGAAAATTAATGAACTTAGTTTTGCATAGTAAACAATTTATTTGTGTTAATAAATATGTCTGTGTTAGATAAATGGATAGATAAGTGAAAACATGGTGTATATCAATCAGTTACGTTTTATCTCACGCAAGTTAGGAGTCAAGTAACATAATGGATTGATCTCGTTCTTGCGATTGGTTAACTAACTTACACTGCATTTACATAATCTTGTCAATTGTACCGTTTTATTAGGTATATTAATCTGCCATGTGGCCGTAAACTATCTCGGGTAGGTATACTACTTTTATTATCTAGGATGCAAAAAAATTAAAAGCTAATTGTTTTTTTTTTATAATTTTTCAAACAATATACAATAATTAAACTACACAATGACATAAAACCTAAGTGTAATTATTAAATTAAAAAATATGTATAATTAATAAAAAAGATGAATGATAATTTTTCAGAATAAGAACAACTTTCACAATGGGATCAACGTTTTCAGAAAAAAATAGCTTATGGGATAGTCAGCCTGCATGTAAATTATCAGAAACAATTAGATTTTAATGTATACTACTAAAAAAGAGATATTTACAATTATAAAGAGGTAAATTGTTTGTTTTGTAAGACATACTCTCTAGAAGTAGGTACTATACTTCGTTTACAAAAAATACTTCACTACTTTTTTAATAATAAAAAACCACATTATTGGCGAGTTTTATAAGATATGTTTTATGTTATAATTGACTTCCACGCGGACGAAGTTGTGAACAGTAGTTAGTCCAAGAAAAAAAAACCTTTATTACTTAAAAAAAGAAACATCCCAATACATAAGAAAACTAACAACAGCCACAAAGGAAAATATATCAAAAACTAAAATAAACTAGGAATCATAAATAAGAAGAATACCATAGATCGGAACTGTACAACGGAACATTTGACGTCACAGACCATTGCTTACAAGCGTCGGACGAACGAACGTCTCAATTCGTTTACAAATGGAACAGTGCGTTTGACTTCCTAGAGGATTAGAAGACAAGAATGTTTTCTCTTTTATTGTCTATTTCTATCTATTCGGGCTGACTTTTGATGCACTACACGTCACATAAAACAACAACGTTGATTTGGGACCAACCCTGAAAAACGAAAAAAAAAACAGCTACGTGAATAAATGAAATCCGAATATCTTTTTTGTATAGATTTTTTTTTACTGTAAGTATAGTTTTTATTTACAGTAGAAAAAAAAATCATGCTTGTCTTTAAAAAAAATCAAGATTTTCTAAAGATTCACTCGCTTATTAGCTTCATTCGTTCATCAGCTTAAAAACCAACGTTTATAAATAAATCTTATTTCTAAAGCGAGCAATTTAGACAGTTTTAATATCAGTGCAGATATTAAAATGGATGGCTATTTTAATTTCGTCGTCTCCTGTAATTTATAGCCAAGTATAGCTTACAATACTGTCGAGTTCTCAGCGTCTAACGCTTAAGGATTTATGAGTGATATTAATTGGAAAATTGAGGTGAAATCTATTTTGATCTTTTCAATTTATATTATTTTTGATATAATAGGATAAGGATTACGTAAATCTAAGATTGTGATTGTAAAGGCCCGACCACACTGGAGCAGACAACTTATTCATACTACTATTATATTAGATACTGCAGTAGTATTTGCATGGACGGTTTACCAATGCGAAAAAGTGCTACTGCAGGATCGTGCCCGCAAGTTGTCCGCTTCGGTGTGCTTAAGAATTGACAAATCTGTAGGTACGCTATTCATGTTATTAACAACTCTTTGATGAAATCCACAATCCACACTTTATCTTCCGTTATCCAAGAGACGTCCTACACGTCCCTTGCATAACTTTAGTAAAGAAAATATTATACCTATCAGATATATTTCGAAATATTAAATAGAAAATATTTCGGTACTAAAACTTAGTTAAATTCATTGAATCTTCTCCACACTTTCATTTCGACAAACACCAAAACAAATCAATCACTTCATCTAATATTCCAGCTTCAATCAAGTTAGCTGCACAAAGTAATGTTCCTAGCTTTACATATATTGAACGCAGGGAAGCCGGCAAATTAATATGCTGGCTGTAATTGATGACAATTAGTGAGGCGACGCGGAACGGGCATACGTTGATTGTACCATGAATGTGTGATTTCCAGGGTATGGAATTAGGTAGTATATTGGGTTGACATGTAGTAGCCACACGCCTTGGGTGTATTCTATTAGTTTGCTTCCTTCCAGCTTTAATAAAAACGGTTTTGAGAGAGGTCTTACCAAGACATTTTAAGTTTATCTCGGACATCACTGACGTCAACAAAGGAAAACATCGTGAAGAACCTCAACTTGTAAAAATAGTCTGAAATCGCCTTGAGCAAGCGTTAATAATCAATACTCGTGCTTTTCTGTATGAGATGAGACACTGCTTTGCAGTGGGACAATAAAAAGTGAGTATTTTTATTAATTTGACTTCTAAAGTATTGCAAAGAGAATATTAATATAGAACGAGCGTTAAATTCGAAACTGACGATGGGTTTTCCAATAACAACAACGAGTAAAGTAACTGTGCATATAACTAGGTAAGAAACAGCAAAAACTAGAATTTGAAAACAAGAATAATCCCAAGACGAGGACATCCATGTTTAATCAAATATTCGGGTTCAGGGATACCAAATAACGTGCGAGTGCTGACCAACGAGAGACCGCTGAAATATATTAAACGCAGGGGTGGAACAATTGTGACAAATTGTGGCGAGTGTCATGTCGTATGTGAAAAAAATGTGACGAAATACAGAGGGAGAGGCCGTCAAAATACTGCTGTATAGGTATGATGGGACGTCTGTGTCTGGATCGAATGTTATTTCCATTTTTGATAGAAGGCATTTTGCAATGCAAAAAATATTTGAATCAGAATGTTTAAAGAAGAGAATGTCTCTGAAATTTGGCTCTTAAGTAAAGGATGACTCAAAGTAAACTCAATATGAATATTATACCCAATAGTCTCAAGTAAACAAGAACAAAATGTATCATCTATGTATCATCAACGTCATAGTAATGAATATGTATGTAGTCATATGAATTTGTCATAAGCTTGACTCATAATTCAAGCCCCTAAACACACAGAACTATTATTAACTAGAAATAAATATTCATAAGTGTTTATCCGCATCAAAATCTTACTTGTCATTTTCATCTGATATTAATTCATCTACTGAACTGGGAAAAATCTGATAAACCATCTGAGAACACGACAAACGAATTTGATCTTTGCCATGAAGATGGAGAGTGTGATTCAGGTTGGTGATAAAGGGATTTTCGAGGGCAATAAGTGTGCGATCAAATTGAGATACGAGCCAACACGTGCAGGTTATTGGCACACAAGTGTTTGGACAAACTACGATATTGCTTATTTGTACGGAAAATCTTTAAGGTCGGGGTGATATTGGGCTAAAGCACTGTAATGGTACTGGTGACCGAGCGGAAAGTTATTGATTCTGATTTTTGATTGGTTATCAAGTGCTGGGGTATTTTTTCTTGCGTTGGCAGAAAAGTATTGTTTTATTATTTGCTAAGGATGAGTAGGTACTTTCCACATGGTTGTATTAAACAGAAAAGTTAATTTTGGGAAAAAAAGTTGACGACGACGGGAAGCTTGCTTCTGAAAACTCATATTTTTTACTTTTGAAGCTTAACAGTAAAACAAGTATTATACTAGGGGTCGGAGAGAGTCTCTGATGAATCGATTAAATATACGTTTTTATAGATATAGGTATTTTTAAAAGTTTTCTGAACTGATAATATATAGAGAAAAGATGTGTATTTTTGTTTGTAAATAAACTATAACCTTCTTTACCGATTTTGGAAATTCTTTCGCCTAGGGATAGCTACATTATTAGCGGGCGACACAATCAACAAGTAACACATGCATTTTTTGCACGTAGTCGAAGTCGTGGGCAAAGCCACCAAAAGCTAGTAGTTTATAAAATAATTAATAGTTTGAATAGGTACGTACATGTTAAAATTACAATAGGGCTCGCATGGTCTTGTAACTAAAAGCCCTTAAACCAATCAGATAAAAAACTGTATTCTCAATACAAAGATTGCCTTGTAAGAAAGACGTAACTACAAAGAAACATAAATCCAATCATTGCTGCTAGCGGTACAGATCCCCATCCCAAACTGTCCATATACCCTTATCATCGTTACTTTTTCCATCACACTAAACGTCTGCCAACTTCCAGTGATTAAACATAAAACTTATAAGGAAAAAGTTGGACAATAAAAAGTAATAAGCCATGAAAAATGACACACCGCTCACCGTTAGCAAGTCATCATATAGGACAACCATTTATCAATATCGAGGGCGATGGATATATTGATTTTGTTGGCTATTCGTGCTGTGATGTCACTTTTTGCTTCAATGGCTGGCTGAGATTTTTTTTATCTCTTTTTTTCAAATCTATTGGCACGTATCTATGGATACTAATACAACGTAAGTCTTTCTTCACTATAACACTGAAAAGGGACAAAGTCATTGAAAAATAAAACAGCTACTCCATACATTTTTGTTCGTTTGTATAGCTCGACAAAATGTATGGTTCAGCTGATTTTCTAATTGCTATTTTTAATAAAACTTGTTCATAATGATAAGTATTATAATGACCCCTTTTCAGGTTTCTGGTAGACAGAAAATAAGTTTGTTTATTTATAATAACAGGTTATAATAGTCTCATAGAAGAGCGAAAGCTTCTTCTCATGCAGAAAAAGAACAAGCATTGATCACCATGCTGCCTCAAGGAGGATTGGCACACACACACACACTTATATGAAAAAAAAGTAAAATTGTTTGTTGGTAATCGGTGGAAATAGTTTCTGAAAATACTGGTCCGATAACTAGATTTCTTTTGCAATGAGGTGAAATGCCTTAGGTGTTTTGACTTCCAGTAGAAAGAAGCAACTGGCAGAAGCTAGTGTAATACAATAAAATATAAAACATTAATTTTCAGCTTTAAATCTTTTAAATGGAAAAACACAAAATAACCTACCTACAAGAAGTCAGACACATCCAACACTTACGTGAATATATTTTTAAAAACACGGCTTCCTAAGAAAATATCCATTTCAAAGAACGTCTTTCAACAAACATTGTGAAACAAAAGAGTGTTCAAAGCGACTGTCGACCGTTTGAAATCATTTTTCACTTCATTACCGTTTCAGTTTGCGCGTAACGTTTTGATAATGTACTGTGACTGGCAATGACGTGCATCTGAGTCATTTTCTCGCGAATAGATTGAAATGTCCTCTTTATTTATGTTGTCCTGGTACTTATTATTAGATGAACAGGGGTTGTGGAGGAAATTAAGTAAATGTTTTTGCTTTATTTTCTTGTCAGATTGGGCATAAAGATTGAGTTGAGAACTTTTTCAAATGATTTTGGTTTATTGGGAAACTATCCTAAGCAGGTATCCTAAGCAAGACGACACTAAGATACATTATTGAACAGAGAGACACGCTTAAAATGTGATTTTTGAAAACAAAATATACAACAATTGTATAGGTAACGCTAAAGGTGCTCGAATTTTGTACAGAATCCATGGTATAAGTTTTCGTTACGGCGACATTCCATCCTGTATTGTTAATCAATACGTAGGTATAAAAGTGTTTTTCAAAAGTCATTTATTGAAACATACAGTATAGACTGCCTCGTTGGTCTAGTGGTCGCAAGCGCGACTGCTGTGCATGAGGTCTTGGGTTCGATTCCCAGGTCGGGCAAAGTGTTATTGGGTTTTTCCATCAGGAATTTCTCAGTAGCAGCCTCGGAGTCTGGATTTGTGCCCGGTTGTTGGCAATAGGCTCGCCCCCTATTACATGGGACTAACAAAACATAACTGGCGAGATGTGGGTGTACTAATGGGTACACATCTGCCTAACCCTTCGGGGATTACAGGCGTGATGTTATGTGTACAGAATGGACTACAAAACAAGACAAGAAAATTTATTATCAATACAAATTCTATCTCCAACGTCTTACTAAGCAAACAAGAAAACTACTTCGAACACCGTGATCATACGAAGATGTTCCCAATACAATTTTTCCGTTCTCAATTGATTTAGGTCGCTCCTCCGCACTGTTTTCCCAAGAAGGACACTCCATTCACGAACCCCTCTGATGTTGGACTACTTCAAGTAATGTCAGATACAGTCCTAATGCGATTTGCGGTTCTGTTCGTGACCGCAATGTAGTTCAGAAACCCAGATGTTTTTTTTGGTCGATGTGTTAGTGGGTTAGTAAAAGCGCTTATTTGACGTCGATAATCTTGTGCGTCACGTTTCGATCCCAAGGGGTTTAAGGCGGCAGACAATTACATTATTTGGTTCATCCTTGGACCAACTGTTGACCTTGAGCTATTAAATAGGCGCTAGTTTATGGATCTGGATCTTTCAGATTCTGACGGAATATTTTTTTTTTTTGGATAACGAAATATTACGTAACTTAACATCACGTCTGTAACCATTGAAGGGTTATACAGAGGTGTACCCATTAATACACCCATTTCACCAGTTATGTTAACACTTTGCCCGACCTGAGAATAGAATCCAATAAAAAAATAAGAAACAAAAACAAACAAAAAATTAAAATACCAATAAAATTTGAATTCCTTAAAAAGGAAAAATAACATAAATACATAACATCACGCCTGTAATCCCTGAAGGGTTAGGCAGAGGTGTGCCTATTAGTACACCCACATTTCGCCAGTTATGTTTAAGTCCCTTGTAATAGGGGGCGAGCCTATTGAAGAAAAATAACATAGCTTCATAATAGCGGAAGAATTTTAATAATCGAATCAGTAGTAGTTTAGTATTCAAACAAATAAACGAAGTCGTAAGGTTTATAATATTTGTAAAGATTTTTCGTACTCTTACTAATAAACAATTTCTTAAGCTTTACAATATTTGTAAAGATTTTCCGTCCTCTTACTAGACTTTGGACTTAATGTGGAAAGCCAACTACTTCTACAAACTTTCTATTGTAGTTTAGCATAAACAGTATATTAAATTAAAACTTATTTTGTTTATTAATGAAAAAGGGGGCGATGCATCTTTGCATGCAGTATGGAAACATCTAGTATTCGTATAGTCACTTTTTTTTATTTTCTTATGGATGGGAAATCATAAAATGTTAATAACTTCTTCCGCCATGAGCGGAGCGGAAGGCAGTGTCAAACACTCACTGGATAAAACCTATGCGTGTTCCTCCTAATGTCCTTTGTGTTCCAAGGCCGCGGTAACTCTTACGAACAAAACCCGCAACCCTGGCTGGATGATCACGCTTCAATACTACTTATGAGCATATCATAACGACTTTGTCGACGCCTCACAATTTACATAACAGTACAATTTTCCCAAAATCAAACAAGAATATTTGCATAGCAACAGGAGTATGTTATTTCGGGTATCTCCTTATTGAGTGGTGTACCTTTGCTATGAGTGAGTTTGAGTGTGTTCCTTACATCTATCCCTTGTTAGTGACTTTACCGTCCTTTGAACTTCTTTTTATTTTATCTTTTTTATTTTTCTTCTTCGTTTACTGTCTGTTGTTTTGTGGGTTATTTTTTTAATAATACAAAATGTTTTGGTAAGTTTTTTCTCTCTTTGATTTGGTGTTGAGTAATAAATAAAATAAATAAATAAATAAATATCTTGGGACAACTCACACACGGCTATCTGATCCCAAGCTAAGCAGAGCTTGTGTTATGGTAACCAGACAACGGATATACATACTTATATAATTTATAAATACATACATAAATGAAATAAATAAATAGTAATAGTAGTAAAGTAGTAGCAGTAGTGTAGTAGTAGTTTAGTAATAAATTGATACTTTTTTTTACGTTATCATTCTTAATAAGATTTCGGACTTGAAAGGTGTCAACAGGACCTTATGACTAAGTCTCTTCTGGCCGTTTGTCTGTCTGTTAACGTCCCGTGTCTCATGACTTTTACAAAGTGTTTATTTCTATTGCAATTTTAATAATTCCAAAAATTAAAGGGGGCCATACAATATTAGCATATGATATAGTACGGTGGTTCGGAACCCGTTGTGCACAACTTGTAATTAGTATAACACTGAAATCACCAATCCATATTGAGCAAGCGTGGTGATTAATGCTCGGGCCTTCTCTATATGAGATACTCTCTCTTCTCTGCCTTTGCCCTGCAATGGGACAATAACAGGCTTGTATTATTCATTTTTATATTGTATCATTCTTCTTTTATAAAGATTATGATAACAAACGTTCAGCGAATAAAAGCGACATACGCAACGAAATTCTCAACAATGACAATATTCTTCAGAATCCTTCTATCCTAATAATTTGAAAAGCCAATTTCGTGGCCTCCCCAAAACTCGTTTCATCCATAAAATTGAGTTAGCCAGCCGCTTAATGTATTTGGCAAACATCTCACATACATATATGTGTATGTATGTGAGGGATCTTACGTAAAATTCCGATGAAAAATACTTTGGGAATGATTCGCAATTTTGTATGTTGAGATGAAATGGCTTGTTAGGCAATGCATGATATTTAATTTTATTGGGATTTCAATTTGCGGAAATGAATTTTTCTTTTTTTTTTTTGAGTGTTATGAAATTGCTTTGGTTTGTGATTCTGATTATTTTATAAGTTTCTTTTGGCACATCAACTAATAAAAATAAAATATTTCTAAAACTTACAATCGAATTTCGATCACGGTGGCAATCTTAATGAAAATTAGCCCCAAGTGTGGATTCCATTTGTGTTTGCGTAAAAGACTGTTTTTTTTTAAACGACGAATAATGTTAACAATGTTTTAAATTGTTTAAACAAACTTTAAATACCTCCACAACCCCTGTACAGTTGCATGCATCTTAAGACACAATGAACGAAAAATAAATTCGTTTCCCAATAATAATATCTGCTCAATTTTACCTAAACTCTTAATACTCAATACTCAATATCTATATTGTTTTTCCACATGTATGCTTTTTTTTATTAGGTGGTAAAAATCATAAAATGACTACTTCCGCCCTGGGTGGGGCGGAAGGGCGGTCTGTCAGACTTTTACTGACTAAAAAACCACCCTGTTCCTTCTGTCGCCTTTTACGTTCCGGGGCCACGTTATCCTGTTAAGATATCCCGCAACCCCGGTCCATATGTATGCTTAGGTGGTTACTTATATAATTGAGATCATTATGGAGTATGGACCCTGTAGGGCACAGCAAAAGGGACTAGAATCATGTATTGAATCTATGGTAAAAAAAGTGTCACTATGTCCCTTTTACCATGTAGATATGTAAATAAATAACACACCAATTATATGATAAGCCAAAAAATACATTAATTATATTTCCAATCGAAGACACATAACGCGGAAATATCCATACAGAATCACCAAATCGAATGAAATGAAGAGAAAATTCCATTTATATGCTCTCTCATACAGCATCACAATACAATGTTTATCAAATACATTAATCTCAAAATGAAAAAGGAAAATCTTTTATACTCATTACAATAATTCATTTTCAGTATTTCGAATCATTTGCAGTAGCCATCACAATTCAATTCGATATCACTTAATCGAATCACTAATTAGCATTTTACTCTTACAAACATTACGGGATCAAACACTGCTGATTAACAATGGACAATTTCATAAATGGACTATTTGCAAAACGTCTGTGTTTATCATTTTACGGTAACTTGATAATGGGGAATGCCAATTATGTAATAGGGAATGTTTGGAGAGGATTGCATGTTGGGTAACTATACTTTTGGATCTTAAATCTAATTAAAATCTATACTATAATAATTATAGAGGTAAAGTTTGTGAGTTTTTGAGGTCGTAGTGGGTAACCTCTGGACCTAATGAACGTACGTTATCACTGAGTGTTATCAATAAATTAGAAATCCATAAGAAAAACCACGCGAACAAAGTCGCAGGGAGAAAGAATAAATTCAAAAACTTGAAAAAAATATTATATTATTTCTAAAAATTAAACGTTTTAACATTTTATATTTTGGTTTTATAATTTTGAATACTAATCATAACATTATTTTTGTCCATCAAATTAAGTTTTTGGTTTTTCTTATTTTTATTCATTAAAATAATTTTAAATCTCTACATAGACAAAGTTCCTTCCTGCCGTCTATATGCTTAGATCTTTTAAACTTTTTGATGATGGATGCGGTTTTTATCAATCGAGTGATTCAAGAAGAAGGTTTATGTATCTACATTGCACACGTGCAAAGCACACAGCATAAAATACATAACAGCAAATAGATACTTCATTTACTTATACCAATTAATATCAAAGTGGAAAATAACAAAGGATTCAGCCAAATAATAGTCATTATCATAAATGTAATTTACCGCGGTGAAATTATTTCAGTTGCTTTCCCTGACCGATCGTTAATTAAAGGTACCGACCCTTGCTTAGGGGTAATGTACACTGAATGAAAGTTGTACTAACTGGAGAAGTTTAGTTTATAATGGAATTAGTATTATAATTGCATCTAGAAATAGTTTTTAAAAGAAACGAATTCATTTCAAAATAAAACAAAACGGGGTCGCGACAGACCGAGGAGAAAATGGCCTGATGATGCCTTGGATGACTTTCTCTGGAACTGACAAGAGAAGGCACAATACAGAGGGACGTGAAAGTAATGGGGGGACGCTATTGCTCAGAAGTTGGACAGTAAAATCTGTAATCGATAGTATATGAGAACAATACTCTGTAACATTATAATATCTGTAATACCATATACTCAGAAGTAAACGATATTCTATTATATTCTATTCTACTACTTTCCTTGGGCTTTCATACAATGCATTTAAATATTATAAATCCGAAAGCAAGTTTTTTTTATTTGTAACGCTTTCACGGTTCAAATGCTGAACTAATTCTAATAAAATTTGGTACCAACTATTTTTTAATCTATGATTTCGTCGATTTTCGCGTTTACCGATAATCGTGTACAAAATCGCGTTAAAAAGTTAGTTTCTATACATATAAATTAATAATGTATCCTTGACCTTGCTTGCTATGATCTTGATGAAAAAGTCGTCTAGACAGACTAACTGTAATTCCATTTGTATACTTAAATGCCTACAATTTATACAAAGTTGTCTTATTAATAATTCATAAATCGTTTTTAGTTCAATCTGTAACACAAGGTTAATAATAAAAAAAAACACATTTTCTTTCTTTAATAAATTTTGGCAAGTACGTTCTTAATATTATGAAACATTAATAATGTTAATTATAACATAATGGCCAATCCGCCTTGAGCAAGTGTGGTCGATGTGGTGATCAATGCTTGTGCCTTCTTTCTGTGAGAAGAGCCTTTTGCCCTACAGTTGAATGTTAATAGGCTTTTTTTATCTCTTTAGGACATACTTTTTTCTTCACAAATTAAATAGAGTCTCAAAAGCCCATACTTTAGAGGCCAATACTCCATTATTGGATGTTAAGCTCAGTGACTGAATACGCAATAACTCGATATATACCAAAGTACCTCCAGAACAGGTATCGCTGATATAGGTAATAAATGTGCAAGGCTAAAAAGGAAATAGGCGGGCCATGTATGCAGAATGCATGCGGACTGATGAGCCATGCTCTTGAGTAACAAATGAAAGAAATAAAAAATAAAAGAACGTCTAGTGACATAGACCAAATGCACATAAAAATAATAATAGACATAAAATATTTAAAAATACAATATTGTGTTCCTCACAGCAGCGCAAAACAGGCACAGTTCAGCATCAATGTCAGATCAAACAAATTGACTCAAGTAACAAGTCACCAGGACACATACAACTTGCATCAAAATATAGGTTTTTAGCCCCCTAGTTCTCAAAAACAATGCAACTAAACAAAACACAATCGTTAATGTGCACACCGCTTTACTGGCACCGCAAACGATGCCTTAATTCCGCTCCATTACTTTTCAAAAGATTAGCTGATTAGCAGGACCTAGTGACCCGACGATATCTCTTCCTACCTTTGTTACCAAAATCATTTGACTATGAAGGATTTGTATGGCATTTGCAATTTTAGGAGACGATGGTTTTGCATTATCAGCTTGTACGGTTTTATAACTTTATAAATCTTTTGAACTGGTGAAATGTGGGTGTACTAATGGGTACACCGCTAAGGTAACCCTTTGGAGATTACAGCCGTGATGTTTTTATGTCAAATCTTTGAAAAATTGTTAATGTTTTCTGCCTTTTACATTATGAATGGAAAAAGTGTTTCGTTTTTAAGGTATCGCTAGATAATTGATACATTTGCTTTAGAGCCTATTTTGTAATGTGCAAGAAAATACCTTATTTACAAAGAAATCTTGTAACCTGTAGTCAAGTCAAGTCACTGTATTCCGCCTGCAGACAAGGTGTGCTAATTATTCCGTATTTGTCTTAATTATATGGGTTTTATGGTATATAGGTAATGAGTAATATTAACAGCTTTTGTTTTTACTCTTGAGTTTAAATAGCAACTAACTATTAAAAAAAATTCTCTTAAACAAAATATTATATTTGAATATTAAACTGGTACCTACTTTAATAATATGCTACAATATTATTTATGAGAGTATGAGAATAATAATAAATGAAACGACAATTACAGTGTTGTAAAAAGAAAACAAGAAAAGGGTTTGCTTAGCTTTATAATTATTTGAAATGAGACGCAATAATGAACACCCATTCGCAAAACAGAACCCACAATTTCAAACAGCGAGTACCTACAGTAAAAGAGCATAATTTCACACATCCCATTCACAATAATTCCCACCCTTCACCAAAAAAAATACAACAGCAAAAACACAATAATACGTAACGCGCCAAAAGACTATCAAGAAACGCCTTCAAAAATGGCGGATGCGAAAAAAATAACGAATAATTACACACGCGAGGCAAAGGGGACGCGCGAGGGGGCTAACAAAAGAGTTTTGTTTTACTTTAATATCTCACTGCTGTCAGGTCTAGGGCTAAAGAATCTCTGTATGATTAAAATGCTCCCTTTACTGCGGTACATATTGCCTATAGGCTGAGAGCCAGTGCAGCTAGTCATACGTCATTGCTGGCTGAAAATTTTAAGTTAGAGAAGTATGAGGTTATGGAGATATGCGTAATTGCTAGTTTTAATGCTGGAACATTTTTAAAACATCTGGCGTAAAAGTTACCTTATTTACTATGTCAAAAGTAACGACTGGTTTTTATATTTTTACAGGATGTTGTTAAAAACCATTATTCGTTATTGCCAATAGGCATTAACTTCAGCCAGATGCTTTAAATTTCCGCCACTGCTAGCTGAAGCACTTGGACATAAGTGAGTAGGTCACTTTTTGTAGCTGTGTAAACCCGAAAAAGGAACCAGTATTTAAAACTTTTTATCCTTATTTTTCCTCGATATGTCCTCAAAATTTCAGCCATGTTAAAATGACGTAAGTCGGGATACTTTGGGATCATGGGCCACTATTATAAAGCAGTGGAGAAAATACATTCTGTTCTGTCCTAACAGTTTCTTTGGTTCCGCAATACATTGTATAGCGGGGGGTGTGGAACAGAACATTAACATCGGATACCTTTTTAAGAATTGTGCTTATTTCTGTCAAAAGGAGACAAACCCAGAATCCTTTTAAAATTAAATTAATTACATCAGTCAAATATGCCATAAATGTGTTAGCAATTATTACAGTTCAATATACCTACATCCACAACTTATGCTTTAAATAGTTATTTAAAAAATCTGTGTTAAAAATATGTATGTCCATAGAAATATCCATATCAAACTTAGGGTTAACGTCATAAGGGCTATCTTCCACTGATTAACTACGGAAAGTGTAAAACTACACCTAAAAAAACAATGATTAATGATTACACGTGCCACGCACATCAAACAGAGCAGAGATAATAAACGACCAGATTTCATTTTTAGTGTCACATTACACTCTGACTGAACAAAATTGGCATTCATTAACATACATCGGTCCCAACATGTCACCGATTGTGGTTCTTCATTGTGTCGCTTTATTCGGAACAACTTTAATATCAGCGGCAACTGTCAAGTGGCTTCCAAACTCAAGTTTCAAGTT
This sequence comes from Hoplodrina ambigua, assembly GCA_949774945.1. Taxonomy (NCBI): domain Eukaryota; kingdom Metazoa; phylum Arthropoda; class Insecta; order Lepidoptera; family Noctuidae; genus Hoplodrina; species Hoplodrina ambigua. The sequence continues at coordinate 1,220,813 of OX458967.1, forward strand.
AGCAGAGAACTTTAAAGACGGAAAGCTTCCATGTTCTAAACAAACTGTCGTGTTTCCACAATCGATTGCTGGTTTGCAAATTGCATCTGGGACTGAAGTTGACGAATTCATTTTGCCTGAAAATGGTGAACTGATTTTGGAAGGCTTGTTAACTTTTGGCGATAACCCCGCAGATACCAACTGCACGAAAGGGAACACTTATTACTTAGATAAATCTGTAACATCCTGGTACCAAGCCGATGTTTGGAGTTCGCCGAATTTCAACAAAGCTACTCCTGACTCAGACAGAGTACCGTGTTTCAACGATGTAGTAGAGTTTCCAGAAGATACCAAATTTACCCTGGCTCTGCCGAAAGTGGTTCAATATGTCAAAGAACTCAAAATTGGCGGTACAAATTATAATAGTAGGCAATTTGGAGCTCGTGTTATAATGCAAACAAGTGATGATACACAACAATTTGTGTTAGATGAATTTATGCAGACAAATGTTGTAATTGGTGAGCCTATGCGCTGTTCACAGTTCGGGTGTGCGTGTCAATTAATGCCAATGAAAATTGATTGTTCTTTGAAGTTCTGTCCGAAGGCTTCGTGTGTGCACCCTGTCAAACCTCTTGGATTCTGTTGTGAAATCTGTGGCGGCTACATATTGTTTGATGCGGATGAAGGATTCGATATGAAAGCTTTTGGTGAGCTCGTTGAAGACACTGTCAATGGCTACGGTAAAAACCGTATTGATTATCACGTTGGTTATTCTCCGGAAATTGAATTCAGAAGAATTCAACTCGTGGTAGTTGATAAAGGTGAATACGAGGGTCTTAGTGCGGAAATAGTCAATTCTATTAGCAATGCTCTTCACGATCGTTGGGTAAAAGGGCATAAGATTGCTCAGATAAGCGGGAGTCCTTTGTACAAGTCGGGTTTAGGTGGAAAAATCTTTGTGTCCATGTTTTTCGCTGTGGTTTTAACATTGGGGGCATTGTACGTGTACTATTATCAGATTCCAGATGTAAGGTTCCCGATAGTGTCGAGACACATGCCTGGTATATTTTCGAGATTTGAGACGAGGTCTGACAGTGTCGTAAGTTTGACGAGAAGAGATTCAGCGATCAGTTCTAGAAGTAACACCGCTTTTAGGAATCCGTTGTATAATTCGAAAAGGGGGCGTGTGCAAATGGCTGAGTCTGTAGTCGAGGAATTATACACGTAAATTTTGTTTTTATGCATGAATACGATTAGGTTTACTCTGTGTGTTTTGGATAGAAGATTTTATTTTTCTTTAAGTTTGTACGAAAAACTAACAGCAAACAAAAGAATGTTAAATTAAAATTAGAAATAAACGGTAACGTGGTAAAAAAATAATTATGTTTTTTTTTGAAATCTAATACAAGAATTTCATGACTTTACACGTTTTCCCTCCTTCCATCTTTCACGATTTCCGCCAACTTCTACGTGGTCTGCCGTGACCCCGACTCATTGGCTCAGGGCACCAGCTTTGTCCTACTTGGGCCCTCAGTTTATCAGACATGTCCTACCCAGTCTCATTTAAGATAGGCAACCTTTTGAGTCACGTTATCTATCCCTGTTTTAGACTGGTACCAGTACCAGCAGCAAAAATTAGTTCAGTTAAGACAAATTTTTATAACTTCGATTGTGACGACGTTCCTGTTGTACAATATAAGCAAAGCTTTGATAGCTTGTTTAGTCTCCTTTGAGATGACGTAGACTGCAGACACAATCATTTCAGTGTTTAAATTGACACTTATTTCGTTTGTAGTAGAGTTTATTTTAGCAGATTCTTTGGTATGTTTAAGTTTGTCAAAACCTAGTCTTTGTTAGGTAGTAAGTCTTTGAAACAAAGTGATGTGCCTCACTGTTCTCAAAAGACGATCCCTTTCAGTGTGCCTCATTTATTGTTAGTTTTACTACGAAAATGTTTTGAGTTTGATGCAATATAAATTCTTGCGATATTGCTTTTGTGTGATAAAACGAGAGAAGGAGGAATTGACTTCAAGTGGACAAACTTATATTATGAAGCTGAAGAGATTTTTTGTTTATTCGTTTGTTTAAACACGGTAATCACTGCAACAACCAGTCAGATTAAAAAAAAAACTTGCATATTACACCCGAATTTATAAGGAATAGTATATGCTACACAACTTTTAGCTTACTTTTTAGACCTATCTATATTATACTGCTTATGTGTAGGAAGATTCATTAAAATCGATATATTCATTTCCAATTTGGACTTGAAAGTTTGTAAGAAATGCCGTTGAATTTAACTACACTAATATTATAAAGAGGAAAAAATTGTATTTTTGTTTGTTTGTTTGTTTTCTACACTAATATTATAAAGAGGAAAAATAAATATTTTTGTTTGTTTGTTTGTAAAGGATAAACTCAAAAACTACAAGACTGATTTTGAAAATACTTTCACCTTTAGAAAGCTACCTTATCTGCGAGTAACTTAGGCTATATTTTATTTTATTTTTGCGCGGACGAAGTCGCGGGCAAAAGCTAGTCTGTTATAAACAAAAATCTTTTCTATTTATAATAAGATAAAAACATTTTTCAGTAATAATTGGTATAAAACCCGGTACAAAATCAGAAACATAATACCAATCCGTTTATGTTTGACTTCTAAAATTCACATCGTGAACCCCCATATTTTCCTTTAATTCCGAGATTTGAACAGGAATATTTCAGGTGTGTTTAGTTAAAGTAATGTGCCGCCATTATTGTGAACCGAGGGGCGGCATCGCCAAGTCTGTGGGATTCCCGGTAATTACCGTAATACGTAGCTTTGAAATAACACTGTCCTGATCAAATATTTATGTGTCAGTCGGCGGAAAGTGAAATTTAATATTGTTCGGACAACTAGTTTTTGATTGCGGTTGTGTTTGCTGGTTTGAATTAATTTGATTAATTCAGTTCAATAAGTTTTTAGTTTTTGTTTTTTTTTTTTGCCTTTTGTAATAAGATCTGTAAGATATAAAAGTATCAATATATGGATGGAATGTACCAGCAATCTATACCAATAAACAATATTAAATTGTCCGTTCTGTTTGTATTGCCAAATAACAGCGTTTTTACTAAATACATAATTATGAAAGTTTACAGTTGTCTAACTGTCTGTTCTGGCTAATGCCAACATAAGCCAGAACAACATACACAACTGTAAACGGCTAAGCCGATTTTGATAAGTCTTTCACTGTTAGATAACTACTCTTTTAAGAATTAGCTTAGGCTAGTTATTACTATTTTTCGAAAAAGATTTATAGTAACGCATGAAATAATGAAAACTCCATTAACCGATATTCACACGGACAAAGTCGCGAATATAAGCTAGCATTCATATAAAAACACAAAACAATTTACAACAAATATAGAAACAGATCAAAGCAAACCAACTATAGAAGAGCTACAAATCTCGAAACATGAAACGAAAAATAATCAGACTGTACGAAGCAATGGGTTGAAGGTACCTATACGAATTCTAAGCAGGTACTTTGTACGGGTAAGAATCAACCCTTTTGGGTTTGTGAATATTATAAGCGGGAAACGCTTCATTCACCAAAGCAGTGTGGTTGAAAAGTAAAATTATGAGCGCAATAAAATTATAATGATACAATTTTGTAGATAGATATAGTATAAACCTTGGTTCAAAATATTATACACAATATTAGGCTGGCATTATTACTTTTATGACGTACCAAAATTATACAATTAGATTTTTTTATTTTCATTAAAACAAAACATAACTTCACCTCTGTTATCCCTGAAAGGCAGAGGTGTAGGTACCCATTAGATCATTTACATTTCGCCAGTGCTATTTAAGTCCCATGTAATAGAGGGCGAGCCTATTGCCATCAACCGGGTACAAACTGAGAAATTATCGATGGAAAAACCCAATAATATTTTGCCCGACCAGGAAATCGAACTCAAGACCTCATGCTCAGCAGTCGCGCTTTGCGACCACTAAACCAATGAGGCAGTGTAAAAAAAATGAAAAGGCGAAATCTTGAAATTATTATGAAAAGCCCTAAAAAAATTAAAACCAAAAATAAAATATAAATAGGCACGATATTAGTCAATTCCTTACCAAAACAAAGGATTAGCAATCAACTCCGAGAACTGGCAATCAGGAACCATGATTCCTACTCAGACAACTCAACTAAAGTTGTCCCTACTCGCGACTCTTCCACAGAAAATACCAATTCGTTTCCAGCTACCCTCCAGAACAGGGGTTTTCAAAGTGAGGGGCGCGCCATCTGAGGGGGCGCAGAAACCAGCAAAGATGGCCACCCCCTCTTTACTGATCTCTGCGCCACCTTAGATGGAACCAAGGACCTTATTTACAGATTACGAGCGTTTACGACATACCTACCGCATTTTACTCAAAATGTTTAAAAGTTAGAAATGGAAACAATCTAGCAAAAAAATTTTTTTTTATCTGTGTAATCTGTCGTAGTACCTTAATATTATATTATCAGGGCAAAAGTGCGCGGTATATGCGCGAGCGAATCTTGTATCGCCCATAGGTCGGTCGCGAACAGAGTGGTGGTTTTAGTCGGCAAGAGCACATCTACCCGTCTTGGACAAACGGAATATAGTCTATGAAGATTTCCACAAGTTAAAAAAAAGAAGGTCACAAATTTATTTTTCTTTGTAGAAAGGGGGCGCGTTTAAATAAGTTAGACAACCACTGACTGCTCTAGAACTTTCCCGCGAACATTTGCCTCTGACAATATTTCAGTTATTTACTCTGTAAAGGGACAGAATAAATTTGTCTTCTTTGAAAATTTCTTCATGTTGTCCGCAACAGATGTTACGAATTTTTTTAAGAGAATTTTGTTTTCCCTTCTCACTGAACTTATTATTATACTTCTGGGTTTGTTCTGAACATTTGTTTGAAAAAGGTTTGGAATTGTGTCAGCGTATTTATAAATTTTTATCTTAATTTTGTTTGTTGAATTGTTCTGGTAAATAAGTAAGAGAAAAAGTTGGAATTATTTATTTAAGAAGATACAAAATATACTTACAAACATTTTAAAACAACGCCGACATAAATAATTATTGTTTAGAAGAATTTCATAGAAAATTACGTAACATCATGCCTGTGATTCCCGAAGAGTCGGGCAGAGGTGTGCACCCACATTTCGCGAGTTATGTATCAACCAGGAGGAACCAACCAGGAGGTATCATCAACCAGGTACAAATACAGACTCCGAGGCTGATACTAAAAATGAACTGTTAATCTCAGATCTCAGTAAATTGATCTCAGCAAGCTTATAAGCAAACCGCAGGTACATGGGGATAACAGAAACCATGGATCCATGGAAGGAACCATGGATTCAGTGCTACAGGCAAAATCAGCTGTTTCAAAAGTACACCCGTTTTTCCCGTTCCACCAGTTATAAAATAATCTCTAACTACAAAATTTTGAAGTGATACTGCTTCATTTAAAAACTGTAATAGCCAAAGTCTTGTAAATATGTATAACGTGTAAGTACCTATACAACATTAAATTCATCTGAAAACCGAGGACAAACTTCATCCACTAGTTGCTTCAAGATCTATTGTACGAGAATGTTATCCTTTAAGCTGCGCCAGTTGACTTGAATTTCTAGCACATTCAAGTTAGCTGTCGCAGCTTAATGTATTCTAATGCAGATATTGTTCCAATACCTTACTTAGTGGCTAATTAATAAAAAAAAATATATTGAAGACCCAAAATTTCATGGTATTAAATAATCCTAAATAGAGAGATATGGCCATACAGAAGAGTAGAAAAGCTTTGCCCAGTGGTGAGAAAATTGCAGACTGAGAATAATATTATGTATAAAGAAGTAAAGAAATAGGACCAACAAATTTGGTCCTTAATCTCTCACAAAAATGAAAGAATAGCTAATGCCGTTATTTTATGGGTGGGTCTAAGACTGCAAATGACTATGCTATTGAAAAAGGATATACCTATGGGATGTACAGAGACCAATCACATTTCTGAAATCACAAATATTTTACCCATTATTACAATATTATTTTAAGAAAACAAGTTTTTAAAGTCCCAATTATCGTTTAAATACTCACACGGCCTCAGTACTGTTGTATGCATCCATAAGCAAAACAATAATTTGCGTGCGTTACAATGCATGATATCATAAATATTAATTTTTCACTCTATAAAAAATGATTTCACAATAATCATTTTTGCTAAAAGGTACTTAGTTAATTAGTTAGGTAAGCGATTTGTCTTAATACACCCCGTATAGCTAAAAAAATCAATAATTCAATCTAGGAAGGACCATTAAGCAATTACACTGCATCTCAAAACAAAAATTAAATCCATACACAAAGCGACTATTCAGCCATACAATAAACTTGAAGGTACATTAAACGCATCGTACCCACTTTGATAGCCGTCGCTTCCTCGAGAGCTGGGCTAAAGTTTCTCAAAGTGTAAGCGACGGAAGGCATCCGATAGAAGGTTCTCGTTAGAGACGCCACAAAGGCTCCATTGTGTTCCTCAGACGGTTCCAAATGAAAAATATAACTTGTTAAAGAAGTGTTTGAGTAATGTTTCACGACAAGATGTCATGGATACTTTTGAGTTTTCTGTATTGCCGTCGTTTCCTGACTGTGTTTATTTTTGTGGTTTTATTTTTATTGTAACTGTTTTGCTATCAATTATAGCAGTAACTGGGAAGGGCCGCCACGAGATGGACTGACGATTTGGTAAAGGTCGTGGGAAACTGCTGGATGCGGGCAGGACCGGTCATTGTGGCTATGTTTAGGGTAGGCCTATGTCCAGTAGTGGACGTCGTTCGGCTGATATGATGATGATGATGATAGCCGTAACAGTTTTATCACGTTTAGGTCCCCTTGTGCCAGTCAGGGTTATCTCTTAGCCCATTGTGTATGACATTTTGTAATTTAACCTTGTGCTACTATTTCTAATTCTAAGTTTTCAAAATTTAATGGTCCTATTTTATATTTCGTTATTAAAATATAAATTGAGTAATTAATTTTTTTTCGTGTGAAAAAAAAATTAAAATACAAATATAATTATACTGGGTAAAAAGATCGTTTATTTTTTTGTTTTTAAAATGTTATGTTTGGAACTATCAGTTCAACAAAATTAAGTATTTAATGATAGAAAGCGACACTATTGCTGAGTATAATAAAAATAGTTTTATTGTTTATTTGAATTTGCCGCGGGCAGAAGCTATAATAATCATGTTTTTTGAGAATAAAGTAACGAATTGTTTTACATGTTAAAGTTTAAATTACGATTTTTTTTTTCAATAACTGTATCTAATGTTAAACAAAACGAATCAAGAATAGAAAGATAGTATGTAGTACCTATACCTACGCTTAAGTATGAAAAAAGATGTTCAAACTAAAATGTAGGTATACCGTACCTATTATGAGACCATTAAGACTGCATTTCCAAGGTTTCGTGAGCAAAACAACACAACCAACTTCTCCGTCTCAAAGTTGAGATGGTGTGCATCACTAAAAATTCAAAGTGAGTGAAGAAAAGACAGAGAACTAGCCTCCTATAACAAAACCTCAGCAAGGAACCAATAAACTATCCAGACTAAAGTTTAATTAAATTTTGTATTGTCTTTAAACTTTTGGCTCAATTATGGAGAGTTCGCGATTCGCGTTTGGCCATTGCGCCAATTAGGTACAGATGATGACAATAATATTCCTTTGTTTGGTGAATTAAAGTTATTATTGATACCGTAAATGAATGGTTAAATTTTTCGTCATTGGACATAAAAAGAAACTAAAGTAAATACTAGAATAAATAAATCTATACTAATTTATTTATAAAAGCTAAACAGATCTTTCGTTTGTTTAAACACGCTTAACTGTAGAACTACCAGTAGTATAGGAAATTCTTTTGTAGGTAATGACAGCCAGATTTAAGAGGAATAAGTAAAGGTTTATAATATTACGCTATAACCCACAAAAGCGGAGCAGTAACCAAATATTTAACTGAATGTAGGTGAAAAAAAAAATTCATACTTCATAAAAAAATAAATGACTTCCTTTAAATTCATTATTTCATCACTTACATGACAAATTTCTTCGCGTTCATCACTTGTACCAAACTGTAAGTTATCGCTATACTTCGAAAAGTTTGAAGGAACTCTTTGGCTTGAACACTCCGCTCCGACTGAAAGCGTTAAAATTTAAATTTTATCATTAATAATAACTGCGAAAGAAATTTATCCGCTTGTCCATGATTCATAATGGAAAAGTTTCCTTTAGAAGTTCTAGTAAGTTTGACAATGACACTGATGTGGATTAAACATTCTGCTTTATTAAAGGTAGGTATATAGAACACTTGAGAATTTAAGTAGTTTTTTAGGGTTCAGTACTCAAAGGACCCTACGGATACAGACGGGACCTTATTACTAAGACTTCGCTGTCTCATGAACTGTGATAGTTAGAGAGTTGAAACTTTCAAAGATGATGTATTTCTGTTGCCACTGTAACAACAAATACTGAAGAACAGAATAAAATGATTGGCCGGTTTTTTTTCTATAGCCCACGCTGTCTCACTGCTGGGCAAAGGCCCTTCTAGGAACTGTTTTTCTGCAGCGCCTCGAACCAACCCTTTCATCATCATAGCGCTTCTTTCTGGGCTAATCTTGGTAATGCCGTGCATTTTCAGACACCCATTGCGTGAAGACTCTTGCCTAGTGGTCACTGTGCATTCGGTTGATGTGACCATTTGAGCTTAGCAGCCTTTTGAGTAGTTAAATAGGAAAATTAATTATGATTATGAAATATTAAAAAAACAAATTTGCTCTTTTTAATCTCCCGAGTGACGTATGTCACCGCATAGCGCATAGATAAATGCGCGATCGACATGTGTAAGCAAACGCAGTTAAATCAATAAAAAAAACAAATGAAGTTCTAGAAAATATTTTCTTCTGTGACTTATCTGGTATTTTGAGTTTAAATTTGAAACCAGAGTCTAAGCAACGTGAATCTTTGGATAGTACCGATATTATCTACAGATGGGGCTTACAATGCACACTATGATGTCTATTCCCTATACATTTCCAGGGTTCAAATATACAAAGTTTACTAATATATTGGCCCATGTAGTTACAACTAACACCATGCTTATCTTAGTTTACGTGGCTTAACGACACCCTCCCGGCTTATGGGATCATCAAATATGCATTTGTTGTATTAAAGTCACCCTTTTCGCATGTTCCCTAGGGGGTTTATGTGGGTCACGCCCAACTGACCTCCGAATTTACATGAAAAATCTGTTAAATGTCACAAATGCTAGGTTTTGTTTTTGGTATTATTTATTTTTGCCGCAAAGCAGCGTTGCTGTGTTCCTGTTTGAAGAGTATTTTGTCACATTCCCGGCAATGCAAAAACTGGTGGTATTGTCATCATAATCAAGTGAGCGTGCCGAGGTAATGATGAAAGAAACGTTGGAAACGTGTGGAAACGTGTGGAAACGATGAAAAAACACTCTATATTGAAAGTGTCAAAGTTTAAAATACAATAGTGATTGGTGGTGCCGGTGTAATTACATGCACATGGAGATATTTCAACATTGTTTGTGTAATAAAAATAACATAAAAAATTAACGCCGGAGATATTTCACGCACATAATAATATGTTTTTTCAAAATATTTCAATAAAACAGGTTCCATAAAAATGAATAAGGAAAAGTATTTATTCAATATTGCCACAAGTAACCAGCTTCAAGTCATTAAAAAAAAACACAACCACAGAACTCTTTAGTAAAATCTAAAGCAATTTCGCTAATGGCTATTTCACTGTTGAGTTGTTTATCTGTAGGTTTCAAAAATAATTAAGACATTGAAGGCTAATAATATCTAAGTCTACTAATTAAAAACATTCATAATCCAGTCGCAATCTTATCTCCTCAGCGACAGTCAATGTAAAAAAATGTAAGATAAATTAGAGATATTTTTGACAGATCAAGACTGAGATTAGATTGCGATTGTTCCTAAAAGTTAGTAGAATTGCGCCCCTGTTAACCAACCAATTTTAACTCTAAGACACTATAAAATAACTTATAAATCGAAACCTTCCAATAATAACATACCTTTTAGTACTGAAATTACAAAGACAGCAATTTCTAGCAAATATAATAATAAGGTAGGCTACCACGAACCCGACGTTACGCTCCACATATTATGACAGGGTTCCACGAAGCTATAATTACGGAAGACACCAATATACTACCGATATATTAAATGCTGTGACGTCATTCATAGCAGCACTGTCATTTGAAAAGGCGTGGCAGAATAATGTATGAACAGATGTATGGGACTTATCGGTTTCACATATCAATAATTTATTTGTACTGTTATGAGGCACATTGATATGGTAGAGTTATTTACTTTTTTCTCGTATGTCGTTATAGCGTAATTTTCTGACTGTCAACTACAATGTGGATTTGTCAATTCATATATCTATACTTTCTAATTTTATCTTAGATACCGTATTATGTACTTAGATATTTAGTCACAACTGTCTCGTTGGTCTCGAGGTCGCAAGCACGACTGCTGATCGAAGGATACCTACTCTGATTCCCAGATAAGGCAAAGTATTTTTGAGAAAACAACAACAAAAAGTGACTACACACAACAAATTTAATGACCAAAAGTTTTATCAAAACAAATTTTCATAAAAACACAACCAAATTATCGTTTCATAAAAAAAATGAAACCATCGAAAAAGTTAACATCGATGTCAAAACAAAATCTTCAATGATCGCTGAAAAACAAGTTGGTTACGACCTCTGGAACCCAAATGAAGACGTCGCTTGATTCAAGTCACGAGCACTGCGAGGTAGGAATACGAATTTCCAGTGTCAGTTAGTACGGTCTTAAAACGTAGGTTGAACATCTCCTTTATTTTCCACCTTTTTGAAAAGAGTCGTAAAGTTGGAACCTGCTTCTGAGAGCCTAGTATGAACGCGCTGAATTAGAAATTCCTTACTTGAAGCGTTTTGGTTTAACGCTAAATGACAAATACAATAATAGAAGATATTTTTTGTATGTTTAAGTCCCATGTAATAGGGGGCGAGCCTATTGCCATCAACCGGGCACAATTCCAGACGCCGAGGCTGCTACTGAGAAATTTCCGATGGGAAAACCTAATAACTTTTTGCCCGACCTCGGAATGGAATTCATCAGACCAACGAAGCAGTGAAGAAGCATAAAAGCCTTGCAAATATGTAACCTATAAAAATATCCAACAGATAAGAGTAATGCCTTCAGCAATATACCTCACGGGATTCAATTCCGGAAAAAAAACATAAAAAACAATGTAATAAAATTTCCCACAAAATCAACGGCGGGTTACCAACGATATCCGAACTTGTTTGAACTAATTCAATCACGTTAGTGCGAGGTATCCCTAAGGATAGAAAGTTTGTAAGCCGCTTTATTTCTTTATACTTTCTTAGTTTATGTGCGATTGATACAAATTGCTTAGGGGATTGTGGGCTAATTGTGTTACTCGCGGTTTTATCCTTAATAGGTAAGTTTAACTTTTTTTACGTATTTATATGGCAGAGGTGAGTTTCAACGCGGTGAGAGGCAATGCAGGAAGGAGTGTCCCTAGGAAGACCTACACTGACCTTATTGGTGAGGTCCTTCAGAAAGGTCAGGTGCGGAGTACTCGTAACCGGCGTGCTTGTATGACGAGATTTATGAGCGTGCATGAGGAGTATGTAAGGATCGTAGCAGGTGGCGTTCTGCAGTTTTTGCCTACCCCCATGAAAAAAGGCGTGAGTTTATGTATGTACTTATGAGTGTATGTTTTACCTTTTTTTTTTCTTATTATTTCTGTATTAATAAAAAAACGTTGCCCCGCACTAGAAATTTCTCCTGTATTGTGGATGTGTTTACAAACATAAATTCTCATAAACAAACAGTCAGATCCCTGACAACTAACTATTTTACCAACATTTTTGACGTTGATTTTAGCTGAAATGAGAATTCCATTAGAACGTTTTGAATTTTTTGAATTGGTTTTCAAGTACCTACACACGGTCATTTAGCAAAAATAAAAGTAAAATAAAAACCCTAAATAAATACCTACTTCTTATTTTCTGATAAGCTTCATTCTTCCTCCCGTCAATCACATAAGTAATTGAATACAACCGATAGAATTTCCCACAATTTCACCCCTAGGGAAATAGTTTCACCCCATCTCTATGAGGGGAGCAAAGAAACAAAGAATACCGTTAATTAGAATCATTCTTATTTCTCATGAAATAAGATAAGTATTCGATGTTAATTACTTGTCTAAAGTAGCTTTAATATTCTTGTTTTCTTTGAAATGATAGGCAGAAGTAAACTTAAACTTAAGTTTTATGTATGTAAACGTACCCGACGTTTACATACATATATATAAACTTACATACACAAACAGCCAGAACCGGGACAACTGTCTGTAAGCCATACAATATTTGCGGAAATCGAACCCGCGACTCGCAGCTCAGCAGCTAAACGCTCATGTCCATAAATTCCTCTATGCTAAAAAACAGCCATTAAATAGCTTTTTAAAAAATGTCAAGGGGACAGTCAGAAGTGATAGCTTAACGTCACATTAGCATGTCGGTGACGCGATTACATTAGCCCCTACCAAAAATATCTCAAAGCGACTAAACAAGTTTTCATTTCAATGAGTTGAGAAAACGTGTGTTTTAAGAAAAAACGTTTCTTCATCGTATTTTTTTCTATTTTCCGATTCATACGAAAAAAATCAACACATTTCTTATCTACGAAATGAAATCTTACATCCAAATCCTTTTCCATATGCCATTGATTCCCAGGGTTGGGGCAAAAAGTACGGATATCCGATAGCGGTTAATTTATTTACTCACAGTGCCCGGAGCAATTGACCCGGATATTCCCACTCTGGGGAACTTTTTTGCCCGGATATAACAAGGTTCTTTTGCGGAGATGTTGTAAAAAGTGAGAAATTGATTATAAGAACTTGGACTTGTTGCTGGTCATAAAAGTGGGACCACATTCAGGCTATAACAATAATATCAGTCTATTATTGTCCCACTGCAGGGCAAATGCCTTCTCATACAGAGAAAGCACGAGCACTTTTTTTTCTTACTTTTCCACTGTTCTTTTCTGATTAATTTCGTTGCGGGATCCAAGTCAAGCATCATTGTCTCGGCGCTTTTCTGGTGGTCGCTACTGGTGATACTGACCTTTAGGAGTTGCTGTGGCCTAGGAATATGTGGCATTGATGCACCACGGCGGATTGGTGATTTCAAACTTAATATTAATAGTCCAGATTTCCTCATGATGTTTTCCTTTACCGATGTCAGCGAGGTTCAAAATAACCTTATAAAATACCAACATGTAACCCGGTATTAAACCCACAACCTCATACAAAAAGACGGGAGTCTATAACTACTGGGCCAGTCACAAATCAGTGCAAAATATTTAAAATCATTACAATAATTCATATTATTAACTTGGTACGCAAAACTGAGAGTGTTCAAATATTTATTTTAAAACTATTGTGTTAATTTAAAAAGGTTCCACATTTTTAAATATTTGTATAATAAAATCAATGAGGAAAAATAAATATAAAAATATGGGTTTTTAATTTTAATATGTTTGCTTTTCTTTTCTTTGCTCAAGTTGTTTAATTATTCAAGTCCCACGTAATGAGACACAGTTGATTTTCTATTGTTCTGTCATACCGGTAAGTCAGCCGGGACTTGACCGGTTAAAATAAAAAAGGCATAGTCCTTACTTGTACATTATGTACAACAGAAAGATAGAAAAAGTGTTTATTCACGCGAAAATGACGCACATTACATAGAAAGAACAAAATGCATATAAAAGCAAAATATTAATAAGTTGGTATTAACATTATTATCATCTAGTTAGTCATCCATTACGCACTACCTACTTCATGCAACAAAAATGTACAAAGGCGGACTTAATGCGTTAGGTGTTCAGTACCAGTCAACCAAAGGTGGTGAAGAGATAACATGGCGCGTGCAAATTATACGATGGTACAAGAGTAAACCATCAAATAAGCAGTTACACCCAGAACAATTGTCTGTAAGCCGTACAAATTTGTTCCGCGCTGGAATCAAACCTGCAACACTCAGCGTAGCTGGCAATCACTCACTTACTGCGACAACCATGCATCTCACACAAAAATACCTCCTCACTACGAAACTCCTTTGATCTCCGACAATACTTGCCAAATATAGAAATGACTGTAACATTTATCATAGATTAAAAAAATCTTAAAGAAATGACACAATTCCTAATAGTTAGTTGAACTGCCCCCAGTTCTATTAAGAATGATCGCAATCTATAACCCTAAATTTTTAGAAATGCCGATAATTTACCTATATTTTTACCTACATTAATTGTAGCTTAGGTGATTAACACACGGCACCGCGCACCGCCGCGGTTGGCGGTGAAGCTGATCTCAGTCATTGGCCTCTAAAAAATTAATTGATGCCTAACACACGTACACCGCCCGACCGCGCGGTCGAGCGGTACAATCCGCATTACCACCATAGCCCTCCGCGGCGGTGCGCGGTGCCGTGTGATAATCGCCTAAGAAGAGATTGCGACTAGATTCTGAACCATTTGAAATTAATAGAATCGGCATTTACGTAGACGTGTTGTTAAAGGTTTTTCTGCCCCGGGACAGCAGACCTCTACAATTTGTTTGGAAAAGGAATTTTGCCTCATGTAGGTATTTATTCTATGGTTTCACACACCATCGCATACCATTAAAACCACGATTCTTCTTTAATTTGACGACAAATTTACGATTCTGTCCAACCAAAAACGTTTTAAAGTTCAAAAGTTATTTTCTGTTGACGCGTTGTCGCTGTACTGTTAAACGTGTGTTTGCTGTGTATTTTTATTATGCGTTAGGAGATTGGAAACGCCTTGTTGACACAATTATAGGACTTTAAAGAGTTTTTTTTCTAGTTAATTAGGTTCTGTGTTGTGAAGGTCAGACGCTCCATGTACAATACTGGTATTCAGCTGCATCTGGTTAGACTGGAAGCCGACCCTAACATAGTCGGGAAAAGGCTAGGCAGACTGATTGATTCTAGTTAATTAGGTATGTGATAATCAGCGAATATGATTGTTGTTTATTAAGTAAAAAGCCAGTTTCTTAGGCATTAGGAATAATGTTTTAGTAAGACCAAATTACGATTCATTTACTTATTGTAAACTGAAACGAAATTATGCAATGACAAAGAGAATTTTTAAGTTACAATTATAAACTAAATCGTGAATTATGTCATGCATTCGTATTTCGAAGTAAAACTTTTTTCTTAACACAAAGAGCCACATTTCAACCAAAATCAAGAAGGAATTCTAGTCTAATAAATAAAGTTGGCTGATGCCGCGACAAACTGTAAGCTCATCTGATCCCTGCAAACTCCTTAACTCCGGGTGCCACGTAATTAAATGATTACCCGCCTGTACCGGCTTTGGGAGTTTACTGCTTCGCTTTCTCTGAATGTACTTTTTTCCTAACTTTCTGTTTTGCAAAGTTGAGTGATTAGTTCTAATAATTATGTTTACTTTTATTAAAATGAAAAATGATTGGTCAAAGTGTTATCTTTTTAGACAGATATAGTCTGTTTTTTTTTGCAAAAGCTTTGGCGCATTAGATAATGATAAAAATAATTAATTATTATTATAAAATAGTAGCAGTGAATGAGTAACAAAGGTTTTATTAAAACTGAGGTACTATTATATTAATTATTTAATTTTTACTAGCTTTAACTTTCTGACTAACTGACTGACTCCTTAACAATTCAAAAGTGCCTGTAAATGGTCTAATTGAAATAAATGCTTTGACTTTGACCCTTCATATGCAAGCTAACAATATTCACAATTAAAAGGAAAAATCACCCTATATACTCAAGAAAAACATTTCCATATTGTTTCATAAAAAAAGACAACAGTACCTCCCTAAACCGATCTAATAGGAAACACATAAAATACAAACAAAATAACAAACCTTCCTAATCTTAATACGAAATATTAATCTTCCTTTATTGCTTAGTCCGGAGTAGACATAAAAATATATTCCTTAGCCGTTCGTTGTAGGGGAAGTGCGGCTCAGTGAACAAGAAAGAATATTAGAATACTCACATTGAAAAGCTGGGATATTGTATTTTTCTTCTTTTATTTCTATTTTTTTTCAGAAATTGTTTTTTATTGTATTGAAATACTTTGCTCGTGATTGTTTTTTTTTTTGTTCTAGACTGTTATGTATTTTCAATTTGACCTTTGGTTTTTGAGAATGCAAGAATTCGTTTTTTAAATGTGTTTATTCTCTTAACTATAGGTACTAATGTTATAAAGCTGAAGAGTTTATATGTTTGTTGGAACGCGCTAATTTACGGAACTACTCGTCCGATTTCGGAAATTCTTTCGCTAACAGAAAACCCGCATCCAGCGATTTCGGACCAATTATTGTGGTTATTAATAAGTGAGGTCTATGTCCAGTGGTGAACGTCGTTTGACGGATATGTTGATGATGATGAATAAGAAGCCACTTTATTCCTAAGTGCCAAAGCTTTAAGGCTTTAAGGTATTACACATTTATATGGCGCAATATTATTTTTTAAATGTGACTGAAAATTTATTTAGAATATTATTTGTTTTCAATGATTTTTAAATCACTTTTTTGTCTTTTTTTTCATATACATTTTTTTTTGTTCCTGCCGTGTTATCTCTTCACCCTCTTTTGGTTGACTGGTAGAGAATGCCTAAGGCATTAGGTCCGCCTTTGTACCGTTTTGTTGCATAAAGTTTAAACAAATAAATAAATATATTATTATACTACTACTTTGGAATCATACACCTACCTACTGAATCCATAATAAAAGTATGCTAAATTGTATTGAAAATTGAATTTAATTTTCAAGATAAAGTACTATACCTTTTGCTGTACCATAACAGGGTCCATAACTGTACTTTAACCCTTACATAACATCTTTCATACACAAAATAAAAAATAATATTTTACAATGTATAAAAACCCAGTTCTTCCAAACTAGATACAACAAAAGTTTCAGCTTTGGCAACAAGTAAATCTCTTCCTATTGAATTCACCACGCCTGTAAGTACCAATCTTCATTCGTTCGTGAAAACAAAACGGAATTGATAAAAACAGAAAAAGAATCTTTCGTCGCTATAGGAAAATCCCATCTATTATAATATCTCATTCCCATTGCACGATCTAATTTCCTATTCATCGAACGCCATATTTCTGGCACCCTACTGTAAAACTAATTTAAATCTTCATTCAAGATACACTTTGTCTCTGTCAATTTAAGGGAGGTTTTCGATTGTCTGAATTTAGTATTAAGTTTGTAATCTCTTAAGAAATTCGATACAAAGTCCCCAAGATGTATTTTTTCTCTCGGTTTTGAGGAAAACCTGCGCGATTCGTAAGCCAATACGAAATATTGGATTAAGATAAAAAAATATATATGATTTACGGTCGATTACGTAATGAAATGTTTTGCAAAAGGATTGTGTTCGTTTCAATTTAAAAATATTGACAGGATAAGCTATATAATTTTACATATAACGTTATTTTATTCATTAAAAGTATTCTGTTTTATAAATTAAAAGGATAAAGTATAAACAATTTAAATAATATTCTTGCAGCTGATTGTCGCTGGCCAAATAAAACTTATCTCTAGGGCCATGGCGTCCGAGTGCTCACCTTCGGGACATCGCCAAGCGACTGTCTTCTCTTTAAGTGACCAGAAAGCTTGATTTCTGGGCCCCAAAAACCAGCATTACCATATAACATAGCATGGCAATGCACACGCTTAGAAATAATTTCGAAGAGTTATCGAAATATCGCACAAAAAATTAAAAATAAATCACTACAAAATAAACACCACTCAAAATCTAAAACAAAGTAAACACGTGACTCACAACATAACGACAAGTCAAACGCAGGAAATGAACTAGCAAACATGTTTAATTAACACGTATGTAATTGCGACCACAATTTGCCACGAGCCGTTACGACTTCTAATTCATTAGGTTCGACCACGCGAGAAATTCGAAGGCAGACTTGGATGTCGCAGCTGTATTCTGGTAGTTCGTGGAAAATGTTAAGGAAATCGTTTATATTTATAGGCAAATGGTATTTTTAAGATCGCGGGAATTAACTGAACCTGCAATTGAAGTGATGCTTTAGTGAGAACTATTTCGAGAATTGGATGTGTTTTTGCTGGTAATAATGACAATGAAAATGAATAGTATTTTGATTGACTTGACTTTAATAAAAGATATAGAAACAGAGGGTGATAGAGAATGATGATGATAAGAAAGATAACACAACAGGAATATGAATATTAGCTATTCATATTCCTGTTGTGTTGTACGTGGTCATAGCAATAAAATTATATGAACATTGAGTAAAAAGAAATCCGCGTGTGGGGAAACTAAAAAAAATAAGTCATAAGCCTCGCTTCTTATTACATGGGACTTAAACAGATTCGGCGAAATGTGGGTGTACTAATGGATACACCTCTGCCTAACCCTTCAATGATGATGCATGATGTTATGTTATGTTATGTCATAAGCAAACTCAAGCAATTTTAAATCACAACATAGATAAATAAACAAAATGGGTTTAAAGGAAAATAAAAGAAATAAGTAAAGAAGCCATCACAGTCAAGTTATTCATGATTTTATACCACAAATGACTTCAGAACGATATCGCATTTTCCAATCAAAATAAGGCGAGAAGCGAGTGCAGTGTGAAATGCGGCAATTACCTCAAGAGAGCCGTGTCACACATCCTGCTAACTCTTCAGCTAGTAACGAGAGAGTTCACTCGCTTGAAGATTGTCGATACTTGTGGTGTTTTTGGATGGTTTAGAAGTAATAAAAGATCTAAACAATGATTAACTAAGTACAATAAAATACTGCTGAGTGTTTCTTACATTCTATCACAAAATTGGTTACATACAATTATGTGACTAAAATAACAAAACAAAAATCTTATCTTAATACATACCATAGATGCATAATATAGAATACCCCCAATGTGCACCCTTGGTTGTTAATACGTTATCTCCCTGCCTTCTTTTACATTCTATATTCTACATTAGGTACTGACATCGGTGAAGGAAAACATTGTGATGAACCCTGAACACGTAATTACTAAACTCATCCTAAGAAGAGGCCTTTGCCCTACCTACCTACCTGCCTTTGAAGTAAGACAATTCATAATAGGATGTATTTATTGTAATTATACATTATGATAAGAAATACAAGGTCATGCTACATAATATTTTTACGTACCTACATAGTTACAAAACAGATCAAATTAAGCGCAACTTCACATGCATACATACATAAACTCACGCCTTTTTTCCATGGGGATAGGCAGAAACAACAGAACGCCACCTGCTACGATCCTTAAATACTCCTTTCGCCTCATCTAAGCGCAATTTCATTTCCGAAAAACCCTTATCAAGATAAATACTTCCATCGATATCTCTACGCACATCACTAAATTGTTCAGAGAGTGTCGGACACCGATGTCGGAACAAGTCTCACGCTTCTCAAACAGCGCTGCGATTTAACGCTCGAGTATTTCGACATTCGTAGAACGTCGAATACTAAATCAATATCTGACACTACCATGTACTTATACAACAAGACTTCTGGAAGGAACTGAGGACGTGAACCCGCATGATTATCTTTGAAGGGCAGGGAAGGGTTTCTAGGACGGAATAGGGTGTACTAAATGCGAAATACTTGTGAATTTTAACATGAAACTAAAAACAGAGCAATGTTTTATTTTTTAGTCTTTTTGTGTTTGTTCCGTCTAATCTCCAAAACGGCTAGCCCGATTTTGATCGAACTTTCACTGGCAGATAGCTGATGATATAAAAAGTAACGGGCGTAAGCTAGTAACATTTTTGAATAAGCCATCTCACTCAAACGTGACCTAGGTTATTTCAACTATGTTAAAATGACCTAGCTCTGAAAATTCAATGATCTTGTACTTACCATTATAATATCTTTGCCTTGATCGTATATTTACCTACTTAGAACCTAAGACTTGAACAGCCATTCATTTATATCAGTTTATTTCATCGTTACCTTCCCTCATAAAGTATCCTACACAGTTTCTAAAGTTTCTCTCATCTTGTTTGTAATGAACAAGTACTATTATAGCATCGTCTATATAGAACTAGCTCTTTCCGCGGTTTCGTTCGCGTTTTCGGGGTTCAGTTCAATCCAAAGAACTCTCCATACAAAATTTGGACTCACGTTTCATCTCTGTAGGGGATGAATTTTGGGAAATCCTTTCTTAGCGCAAGCCTACGAAAAAATAATTATCTGCGTGTCAAATTTTAGCTTAATCCGTTCAGTGGTTTTTAAACTGTGTATTGATAGATAAGTTAGTTGACTTTTATAAATTCAAAAAATAATCAAAACAAAAAAATTGAAAAATGCATGACAAAATCTTAATTTAAAATAAACAAAACATAGATAATTCAGTTTATATTATAAAATATTTTAATAAAATAAAAATAATCCGATGACCTCTTTAACCCGTATGCATTCCTAGTAGAATAACACAGAGCCAACAGTTAATTGAATTGTCTTTACGTAATTATAATAAACCCAGTGTCCTCATTGAATTTCCATTAAATACTAAATCCTTCAATTCCATTATGCCAAGACTAAACAGAATTTCCCATCAACTTAGCTCGATGTTTTAATCAACTTAGGTTTTAGTGTCTTCGTTTAATTTAAACAGAATTGTTGTAAATTAAATTGTTGTTAGTTGAAGTATTGCTGCAAGGTTTCTGCTGATCCTGTTACCTAAAAGATGTTAAGAACTGTTTTTTATTCGTTAAACATAACATCACGCCTGTAATCCCCGAAGGGTTAGTATAGAGGTATACCTATTATTACACCCAAATTTCGCCAGTTATGATGAAGTTCCATGAAATAGGAGGCGAGCCTATTGCCACCAACCGAACACAAATCCAGACGCCGCGCCGCGGTTGCTACTAAAAACTTCCTGATGGAAAAACCGAATAACACTTTATCCGACATGGTAATCGAACACCAGGCTTTATGCTAAAACACCAAGGCCGTCAGTGCGATTGCGGAGCTTCTGATCAGTCTTTGTCCTATATCGATGAAGTGTGAATGCCCGTTCACCTGCACCCTTGACGACCTGTGCAATGTCTCTAACACGGCAGTAAACGTAGCGACATAGTGGGCTCAATAATTAAGAAATATTAAAGATATCATCGATACGGAAAGAAGAACTATAGTAAATAAGACAGTGACCATGAACGCTCATTAGGCGCACAAAAACAACGACAATGTCAGTATCATAATAACTGATACAAAGTATAACAAAACAAAAGAAACTAAAGCATTTACTGATAACATCGATTTAGATAATAATCAACATGAGCTCCCATTCCTTTCCATCGTGACCATCATTCAAAAACGATCAAAATATTTGAATGGCGCAACCCGTTACGAAGTTCTACGATAAACATCTGAACACTTGATAAACACCCCATAAATAAGATTAGGCGGCTTACAAAGAATGCTGTCCCACGCTTTCGAGATAATGAAATTGATAGCAAAGCACATTCTGGTGAGATAACAGCCTAATTAGGTTATTTGTATTAGGAGATTAGGATTTCTTAAGTGTCTGCTGATACCTCCTACGGCGATGGGAAAGTGAAAAGCTCTTTGTTCTGAGGGGAAATTCTACTAACTTTTAGGAACAGTCCCAATCTAATCTTAGTCTCAACTTGTCAAATGCTGCCTCTAATTTACATATTATTGTCGCTGAGATGAGATTGCGATTAGGTTTTAAATGTTTTCATTAGAATTGACTTTTTGGTATTGTAATGTAGATAATGACTTAGTGTCGCGATTTTTTTAATACAAAATATTTAAATTCTGGGTTATTACTTTTTATCTCTCTTTTGGCCTTTCTAATCTACAGTGTGCATCTCTCATCTGTAGTAGGTACTATTCTCTTTTTTTTTACCGTTTTTTTAGACACTAGTGTCGTTATTCGACATTGACAGCACCATTGTATCTACATTAGGATCTAACACGAAATATACCCTATCCTATTTTTACGTCTGGTAGTGGAAGGCACGTTTAAACAAACACACTAACAAACAAAAAGCTTTACTAGTTAGATAGTTGTATTATGACAGTCCTTCAGTTGCAAAAATATCACTGTCCTACAAGTAATTATATGTCGCACACTTTCACGACGCCATTAAAAATCACAAGCCACTCGTTAAGGAGTACCAAGCACGAAACCCCGAGGCCAGTGTCACTACAAAATAGTATTTATCGTGATTGATACAGCTTGTCTCCCTACTCGCCACATGCTAATTTATGCTAAAGATACACAATAATATCCTGCTACAAAACACTGGATTTTAAACTTTATTTCTTAACTTATAGAGTTCAAGTAGATTGCATAAAGCAGCTAATTTTTGTTAACTTACTACCAGCTTATAAAAGGACTTGAAGCAAAGAAATTGCAACTTTAATCCTCATTGAAAAGGTTGATAGTGACAGTAAGGATTAAGTTGGTATAACAGTAATCTAAATGCCGCCTGACCGTTTAATGTAAACGTTAACTATGTTATAGCCTTTTTTTTTAATTTCCAATGTTTTTGTTTGTTTTTTTAATTGCCCGGTTTGTTTGTCGACGTTGATAGCGAATATGATGAATATGTAAACGGCAAGTAAAATGTTTTTATGCATGTATATTTTTTGCTACTGAAGTAAAATCTGTTGTTTAATTAAGAACGAATAGGTAAAGCAATATTTTAGTCACGTTCCCTTATTTCTGGAAACAAAATAAATAAACATGAATGTTTACACAGTACCTACTGATTTTTTTTTCTAAAAACCGAAACGGCTAAATTGATTTTGACAGGATTTTCACTTGCATTTGACTGAGGTTATAAGGAGTAACTTAGGCTAATATTGTTTTAAAAAAAAAATAAGTAGGGTAACGTGGAAAAAAAAACTTGTGATAACAGACATTCACGGCATCAGAATCACGGGCGTTAAGAAAATAAAAGAACTAGCTGATTAAATTAACAAATTGTAAAAGGATTTATATAATATTGAAAATTACAGAAAACACTGCAATCATTAAAAAATACCACCTCTTTCAATACCACTTCTCCTTCTGTACCATTCCACAAAGAAAACAAACCCAAAAACAATATCATTGTCTTTTGCTGTCCTTTTCAATCACAAACTCATCACCGATAGCAGGACCTCACCAAAAATGAGAAAGAAGATTAAATCTTCTTTAACTCCTGTTTTTTATTTTCACCTTAATTTAATTGAAAAAAGGTGAAGAGTTGAAGCACCCTTTATCTGCTACCAATCGTGCAGTGTCCCCAGTAGCGTTACACATAAGAAAGTTACATGAAAGCATTAATTACTTAGCCATTGGACATTGCTGGGGACTGTGGGTTGAGATGCAAGTAATAGCGGTTTCCAGAACAGCTGCTCTGCTTTGTAAAAATGTCTTTCTCTGAAGTTGAACTCTATCTATAAACGTATCATATCATCGCGCTTGTAATCCCCGAAGTATTAGGCAGAGGTGTACTCATTAGTATACCCACATTTCGCCAGTTATGTTTAAGTTGCATGTAATAGGGGGCGAGCTTATGGCTATCAAATGGGCACACTCCGAACTCCGACGCTGCTACTGAGAAATTCCTAATACAAAAACATAATATACCAAAAAAAAAAACATACAGCTGAACATAGAACCTTCTTTTTGGAGTCGGTTAAAAAGTAAATTTATCAAAGTGATCATCCAAATGCCAGAAGAGAAATGATCAAAGTGATCAATCCAATACCTAAGCAGCAACAAAAAGACATAAAACTAACATCATAACAATTTTTTTTGTACCTAATATAGCAAGTAACGTATTGTTATTTGCTATAAAAAGGTATGAATTAATAAAAAAAAAAAAATTGGTCCAGATAGTGTGAGTGCAAAATTCTCATCAATTCGCAAAACGCAGATCTCTCACCACTTCTCCCCACGGTCAACACCAAGACCACAAATGGATGGAGTCCATTTAATCTCGTGGGATTTAATTGCAGCACCTTTCGATTCGCCGCCGGTGCCGAGCATTTATTGGTCAGAAGATTTACTAGCGCCTGCGTCGATTACTGGATGTATCATTTTTTTTTTGCCGAAGTTTCACGATGGTTACGTCGTAACCGCGAAATGTAGCGATGTGTATTGTATGAGGTGGAAAAAGAGTTTAACAAAATATGCTATATGTCATTGTAATAATGATAAACAAATACATATTAATGACATTGAAAAATTACTCTTTCACAAAAAAAGCTAAAAATAAAATTTTGAAAGCGTAGGCCACTTTTACATACATATCTACTGTTTGTTTATGACAAACAGTTTGTAGTGCCAAAAAAGAGTCAATTCATCACAATAATATTGTATCGTATCAAATTATTGTTGACATGGGTACACGAAGAATTGCAAAGTTTCAAATCGATGCGACAGTTTTATTTGAAGTTTTTTATTCCAGTTGAAATAAATGAAACTGATATAAACTGTATTAAAAAATATTTTAGATTTTTTAAATTATACCTTAATTGGGTCTAGTTTTGTCGTAATTATAATCATTTAAACTCATTAAAATATCTGTTTGTATCATGAATATACTCAAAAACTACTTCACCGACTTTAAAAATTATTTCACCTATTGTAAAACTACATTATCAGCGAGTAGAGATAATTACTAAAAAAAATTAAGAGTCCGTAAATAAAATCGACGCGGACGAAGTCACAGGCAAAACCTAGTTTTATATAAAACTCATTTTTTGTAAACCAAATAAAAACTAGACTTGAAAAATGTTTGTTAGCCCACTTATTTAAAAAATGACATTTCATATTCACTCAAATTAATTTTCAGAAATGGCACTACTAATGTTCTGATTCATGCACACGTTCATAAAATCAAACATACAAGTTCCATTTGCCAAATAAGCAATACCATTTAACGAGTTCCCAAACGTAGTCAATATTCAACCATTTCATTTTAGCGAAATTTCAAAGTAACACAGAAAGTCAATTGAATATTTCGCGAAAATGAAAAACAAATGCATCCACAGTGAGTATGGAACACTTCATATTGGAAGCCTTTCAATGCATCGCGTCAAGTTTGTGGGTAATGCTCTGTTCACACTGCGAATTGCTGGAATATTTCATATAAACACGTAATGTTTTTGATGTCTCTTTGAAATGTAAATAATGGAGTCGAAATTGATGACTATCATTCTATTAAAGCATTTTTATATCGATAATAATTGCTGGAAATAATTCTTTTACCAAGTGATTCTCCTAATACAAAACAGGACTTACATACATACTTATACATTAGCAATCTTTACACACAAATCTGTCTGTTTATCTGTTCCGGCTAATCTTCAAAATGGCTGGACCGATTTACGGGTGAGGTTGTGTTATAAGGAGTGAAATAAAATAGGCAAAATTTTATACAGAATATAAAGTTATGCGTAAAAATAATAAAAGCGTGTGATAAACTACAGACCAATCTCCAAACTCTGCGTGTTCGCTAAAATTATGGAGAAAATCGTACACGTACAAGTATACTCTTCACTGAAACTAAGTTTCTCCGAGCACCAGCATGGATTTTTAAAAGGTCGCTCGACCGCATCAAATCTTGTGGTCTGTAGTGATTATCTTTCAGAGCACATGTCCAGGAGGTCCCAGGTCGACGTTATATACACTGACTACAGCAAATGTTTTGATCGAATAGATCATGCGCTTCTTATGCGCAAATTACTGGGTATAGGTGTGAGGGGTAGTTTGTACAGATGGTTTGTATCATATGTCGAAAATAGATGTCAGACTGTGGTCCTCAACAGTTATACCTCGAGAGCGATGTACATTCCGTCAGGGGTTCCCCAAGGATCCTTATTAGGACCTCTTTTATTTAATATTTTTGTGAATGACATCGCCGCTTGTTTCCTAAATTCTAAAATTATATTATACGCGGATGACATGAAAATTCTGAGTCAAGTGTCTACCATTGAGGATGCAAACCTATTACAAGAGGATCTGGACCGGTTCCTTAACTACTGCGATCAGAATAGATTGGATTTGAACATTTCAAAATGTTATGTGTGTACATTTACTCGCAAGCCAAACCCTTATAAGGTATGATTATAAATTGTCGAATACCTCAATTGCCAGAGTCAACGTCATAAAAGATCTTGGGGTAATTTTTGATTCAAAGCTCTTATTTGATGCGCACATTGACAATATAGTCAACAAGGCTTCTAAAGCGTTGGGTTTTATTTTAAGGGTGTCCTCTGAGTTTAAGAATGTTAAAACCATGAAAGTTTTATACTGTGCTTTTGTCCGCAGTCATCTCGAATATGCTTCTCAAGTTTGGAATCCAAATTACAATGTTTATATTAATCGCCTTGAAGGTATACAACGGCGATTTTTGACGTACACTCAATATCGTTCAAATACTTATCTTTCTAACTATATTGGTCGGTGTAAGAAATTTCATATACTTCCTTTATACGAGCGCAGAAAAATTGCAGATCTTGCCTTTCTATTTAATATAATGAACGGGTCTACTGACGTCCCTGAGCTGGTGGCCAGGATTGGACTTCGTGTACCATCTGTATATCTTCGGAGACCTCATCTCCTTCATGTACCTATGGTGAAAACGGTCTATAGGCAAAACACTTATATCATAAGAGCATGTCGAATGTTCAATAGTGTATGTCGGGATGTTGAGCTTGACTTATTCACATTTAATGTCCACAAATTAAAAAAAGTATTGAGTAATTTCTTCTTTGAAGTGTAACTTTGCTGTGTATTGTGTTTTGTTTTTGTGTATTCCTTTTAGTACTATATGCATTTATGTAACTCTTTCGCTGGTTGTACCGTTTTGTTAATTTTACACAAAGTTTATATAAGTGGAAACTTGTAATTGGCTTTCGCCTGCTTATTGCTTCTTACTATTGAAATGTATTAGCTGTAAGTTTTCCTAAAAGCACTAAAATAAAATAAAATAAAATAACCGACAATCACACGAACAGAAACACAGCATAAGCTAGTTTAAAATACAATCATCGATGTTTTTCTCTAACCGAGAATTCAACTACAAGTAAATGCACCTCATGTGCTCCCGTCACAACCAAACCTATCAGGGGCTAATGCAAAAAAGAAAAGGTGTTCGAAATAAAAGCACCTATCCGATATTTGCGAAATTGGATCGCCCGAAGTTTTTGTGAGTAAAAGCGAAAATTCTGTCCAGATAAACAGATTTCGATCGGTAGGTAAATGCGAATGGAGTTCTTAGTAACTTGCTTTTAATATAACTGTAGATACCTAAAGGTTTTATGCGGTACTAGTTTAGGCCCGCATCTTTGTTCGCATGGATAAGTTACACCTAATAACATTAGCTATCTACCAGTCAAAATCGATCCAGCAGTTCCAGGAATAAGCTGGAACAAACAGACAGACAAAGTAGACTTCAAATATAAAATTACGGTATGTTTCAGCTTCTTTAGAATGAGTTGTTTACCTTCATTGGCGCCAGTATAGGCAATTATAGGCACATAAGAAATTTTAACTTTATTGCTTGTATGGCAACACATCTGCAAGGTCTCTGGAATTGCAGGTGTTACTTAATATCAGTGGCTTGTTTGCCATCCAATGACATAAAATTAAATATATAAGTACTTCTTAATTATAAACTAAGAAGTAAAAAAAGCCTAGTCTAAACCCTTTTACCTTGAAAGCTGTGTTCCTTTTATGACATAAACGAAATCACAAAGTGGCAAGGCAAAGTGCTAGTCTGTTACAATAATTGTATGATTCTTTACTTCCTACCCTTCCTCATTTCAAAGTTTCAAGTTTTTTACATAACTTCTCCAAAAAAACAGTTTCCTTAATAATTCAAAAAATATTTCTCGTCGATTTCTCACGGCCGTTAAATATGAGGAGTAATTGGGGACACATGCTCACACATCTACATCCGAGGGTGTGTCTAATTACACTAAAAATATGCCCCGGGGATATTGTTAATTAATATATATAGTACACACGTGTGAAACTGCGGTATAATTATGATTTATAGACAGTGAGACGTTTCTTCTTCTAGTTTAAAAGAAATTAAGTAACTTTTTTTTTTTTCGTTTTTCAATTATTTTTATAGGATCAAAGTGTTGATTTTTATTTTATTATTTTACTTTGTCCCATAGTGAGAATTTGAGTATTGAGGGTGCGTTTATAAACATATACACTCTCATACACAAACAGCAAGACCCGCAACAACTATCTGAAGGCCGTACAAATATTTGTTTCTTGCGGGAATCGATCCTACGAGACTCAGCGCAGCCAATGGCTCAGCTATACTGCGCCAATCGTGTCTTCAAACCGTATGGTATTTATGTAATTAATTGAAAATAAATTATTTTTCAAATTACTACTATTATAAATGCGAAAGTTTGGATGGATGGATATTTGATTGGCAATTATGCCAGAACGGCTGAACGAATCTAGATGAAAGGCACAGAGATCTATCTCTGTGCCTTTCATCCAGATTCGTTGTAGAAAAATATACGGTTGGGATAATATACCAACTTAACGAAAACTAAGTCGCACACTGAAACTAGTTTGACAATTTGTGAGATATTCTCAATGTAAGCCGACGAAGCTGCGAAAAGCTGCTACTTATTTATAAAATGGTTTGCGAAGCTTATTGACCAAAACAATTCCAAAAATAGGTCGACGTTCTATTTATGTACCCCCTCGACATTTTCCACACACGACCCCCGCATCTGCACTGACATCCTAACGACATTCTGACCAACACCAATTTGTGAAAATATCCCATCATCGTACCCAAAATCATTCTTTTTTCAGTGTTCGAGATGGACCAAAAAAAATATAATGGTGCCAAAATGACCCACGTCAACAATTTTGCTCCTAATTTTGCTCGTAACCCTTCCGTGATGCGGGTCACGGGCGCGACACAAATTAATCCATTTAAAATACATGCATAATTCGGTCTAACATACCCATGCGTACATGAATAAATAAAATCCACGGTGTCGACCTGAGGCTGGTGAGGGTTGATTTTTGGAAAAGTCCAATTTTGGTTGCGGTGAAAGGGTTAAGGTTGCCTTTTGTTATATTTGTGAATGTTTCCATAGACTTATCATATCTAGGGGAACACGGTAGAGTTATAAAATTCTTTAGGGTGACGAGCGGCTCCATAAATAAGTAAATAATAAAATTGACGAAAAACTTTTTACTTATTGTACATAGGTACACATGAGCGGTTACTTCGCGTAGTACAAAAAAAAAAAAAAACTTAGAAAAAAATGTTTTATGTCAATGAAAATCCTTTTAAGATTATCTTATCTACTTTATCTAAAGCTTGACTCAAATCTAAATAGTTTCTGACAGGCATTTCAATCTACTCCGATCAAATTGTACCGTCAACAAATCAATAATTTCCACACACCATGTGATCGTTATCTGATTGCTACTTCCTCATCAGATACCTTATCTGCAACGATCGCCGGCATCGACACTTCGCCTACTTGCTTATCTAATAGATAAAACCAGTGATTTTGATTTTACGGTTTATACATTGATAATTTCGATGTAATCGGTGTTTTAAATCTTTTATGGGGAAAGTGTGATGTCGTGTGCACCATTTGTATTGTATGGACATGATTTTTATATTGTAGTCTTATATGTAAGAGATAATAAAACACAGTTTCTTTTGATTTTTTAATGATAACGGGTGCATCTTTTACGGATTTACTGGTAATAAAATGAATTTTAGTTTTTGAATTGTAAACAACATTCAAAAGTTTTTTTTTTAAATAATACTAATTCTCAAAATAATAATGTAAGTGCTAAAAAAAACCTTCACATCGCCTCAAAAAATTCACCCTAAAAATCTTCAACCACAAGGAAATCCAAAAGCACACAAATATCGATGAACGTCAATCAAATTATAAAGAGCGGTAATACGATCCCGTGGGCTCTCATTATTTCATAATAAAAGGTTAAAACCAGACAGTTCAAAGAAGCTTTTGAAATCCGAAACCTATCCTGTATATAGAAAATGCAAAATTAAAAAGACGAACGACGCTTGAGAACAGGAATAGTCAATAGTCACTTCATATTGTGTTTACTGTGTAAACCGCATGAGGTTCCGTGGTATAGCGTTACTGATGCACCACCGAGCCAAAATAAATAAAGTGAAAACGGATGTAGGCGCGTCCAATGCTGCTTTAAATATAAACGAATTCGAAGATGTCGAAACTGAACGCGTGATGGATGGAGTGCAGAGTGGTGAAGTAGATACGGTAAGTCACGAAACAGATAACTTAGTAGATAGCGAAGGGATTGTATATCCTGCGGGAGCACGGGCCGGAGTTGAGTGAACTTGCCTAACCTAAATTGTCGACAATAGTGCCATTGTCTGAACGTTGAGAAATTTTCTTGATGGCTTTAAATTTGTCATAGTGGCGGAGATAGTGAATGGGTAAATAAACTTGAAAGGGTTTTAAGCTAAGTGGAGTTTTATAAGTGATTACAGGATGTTATTTTGTTACATGGTGTAAAGAATAATGATTTTCTATATTGGGTTGACAAACTACGTGTATATAATTTGTATTAAGCAGCGACTAAGTATTATGTAAACTTATAACTACTTCTATCCAAGTACTAAGTGTAGCAGCCTAGTTCACTTTTAGGATTTATGAGAAAACAGATTATTAAGGTTATTCTAAACTAGGTATATTTTATTAGGAGTTAATCAGATTTTACTAAAGCTTCTTTAGTGAACGTTTGGAAAAAACAGATTCTTGATTCTAGCTTCTAGATAAATGTAGGTACATATTACTCGTATATACACACACAGAATGACTAGATCAGCCCCGCAGATTGGGCATCTGCGCACATTCCCAAGAACCAAGATTAAAGACACACAACTCCACCTAAGGTTCGTAATTAAGGCTGCGACAGCCGCAAATTGGTAGTCATCAATAACACGGCTTATCTGTGCATAGTCAATTAAATCGCTATCTTGGTTACATCTTGGGTGAAAGCGGAAAATAAATATGCTTAAAATAAAATGTGGCTGGAGTTTATTTGAAATGTCGATGAATTATTCTACTTAGATAGTAAGAAATATTATAAAACTATCAATAATCGATGTTACGTCATCAAAAATAACTGTTCTAACAAAATCTGGTTAATAAAATGTAGCTGAACTTTATTCAAAATGTCGATGATTTTTCTATTAACATGGAAATAAACATTGCATTCATAAACTTACTTGTCGCATTGTCGTCATCACCGACAATAAACATGATATCACCTTTCCTAACGCAACCCAAATCCTTAACTCAGCGCCTTAATTAAGCAAGTACTAAATTTTTACGACCAACATAAGTTCCCGTAAATGGCACACGAATACCCCTAAAAATAAAACCAGGACAATTGTCCCAGTTGACGGCGACAATTGTCGCGGATTCTGGACGCGATCCAACTTAACACGAAGTCAACATGGCAGATGTCAGTGCGCAGGATATCCCCTTTTTTGGCATATTTTTTGTCAACAAGTCGGTGATGGCTTTGTGGAAGTGGAACGGACTGGGTATAGAGTTCATTGTTTTGATGTCAGTGGGGGCAACTGAAAACTGTCAGCAGGTTATTTTTGTAGGAATTGGAGTTGAAATGTTGATGAGTTTTAGTGTTCCATTGAGAATTGAGATACTTTCAAGATGACTACACCTTAGTAGACAATTAAATAAGTACAACAATTTCATTTCAGTTTATTTAGTGTCCAAAATTTCATTAAACATCTGAGATTTTCTAATTCTAATTATTGAACACAACTTTTAAGAAATATAGAATGAATGTAAAATCAAAATAAAAAGCTTTTGTTAGAATAATTCCTTTACCTGAAATACTGAAAAGCAGTGCATCGTATTATTTTTTGTCTATTTAGATTTAGACCACTTGTTGTATATTCAAAAGTACATGTAAAAAGGTCTAATTGAAACAAATGTTTTTGATTTTATGTAAAGGATACTATGTAATGCATGTAAATAACTTTCCGCTGACCTGCCAGTGGAAAGTCATTTACATGCATTACATGCATTACAATTCTATTATGAACTATCGCAATCTAATCTTAGTCTCAATCTGTCAAAAATGCCTCTAACATACCTACATTTTTTTTGTCGTTACTCATTGTCGCTGAGATGAGGTTGCGACTAGATTTTGAAAGTTTTTAATGAATAGAATTGACCTTCTGCATAAACTATACTACTTATACTACCTGTAACGAAACTACCCAGAAGTCACCAGAGGTATTGCGGTAAAAATAATTCAAATACCAAGTGGACACAGACAGATATTACGCCGTCGCGACGTCGCTATCACAAGCCGATCTGCCGCTCACAGATGCAATCAACGCAGCATCTGTCATGTCATTAATGAGAGTTTAAAGAGCAAGAATGAACCATTTGGAGTGCAGTCGTAATATTTCGTTGTCTGATTAACATTTTACTGGAGTATGTAGTCTTGTGTGGTCCTTGGATATAAATAGAACATCTGCGGGGTGTAAAAAGACATATGATAGAAAAAAGTATTGCTGAGTAAAAAAAAGAAAAATCGCTGTTCATGGTAGTGCGCAATGTTATGCATGCAAAACATTGTACTTTCGGGTGGATACAACAGTTCAAAAATCGTGGCGGTATTTAAAGTTTTGTTATAACATTTTAATCAGGCCCTTGTAAAAAAAAGTTGAATCTTTGACCGTCAATAACTCATCAACCAAAATCTTTTAAGAACTAACCTAGTGCAAAATTGTGTGAGCAAACACAGGAGCATTCCCTTTTCCTACTCATAGTTCAATAGGACAGCAATTTGACACGATCGGAGAGATCAGGCGTAGGTTATTAACTGCTAGTCATAGGACTAACTGCTTTGCAAGGCACGAAGATGTTTCAACTTCCAAAATCTAGACTGCTACAAAGATATTCCTAATAGTGTAACTTGTGAAAAATCAAACCCCCTTGCGACCACGAGACCAACGGGACAGTCAAACACTCACATACAAATTTTCAATTTACAATCTCCAACATCTAATAATTATTTACTCTGACAAAACAAACGTGATTTTCCTAACAAAACACCTATTGTCATATAATCGTTTCCTTGTTACAGACAACGGTGTCCTAATCTAAGCTGGCATCCATTGAAACGTCGACAAATATCGAGTCGCGCGGAGTGTACGGCAAACAGTGATGCGTTTTACTTAATTGAATGCCTAATGACTATAGTATGGGGGTTAGGGTGCGTGCCCATACGACGGGTGTTCGCTGCGAATGCGAACATTGAGTGAAATAATTTTTATTTTACCATAAACGTTTAAGTAATAACTAATCATACTCATATTAAAATGTTCAACTAAATGTAATTTTGACATTATTTGCTACACCTAACAAAGCAGCTGATCATTATTGTTTGTTTTATGCCAGGATATTTTTCGCCTAAAGTAATGACAAAGTAGACAAATTAAATTGACAGTTAATCAATATTTATAATGCACGTACAGTCAACAAAAGAGATAGGCATGCAGGGTCGTCAGATATCGTTAAAATTTTCTTAGAAACCGATTGATGTTTTCAAAATTAATTTAATTTAAAAAGTAGATAATAAATAGCTCATTAATTAAATTAAGTTTCTATCGAAGGCATCTCTCGGTTTCTAAGAAAACTTCAATTTTGTTTGACGACCCTGGATACCTATTTCTTATTTTGAGTGTACAATATCCGAATTATTATTTTTTTCTCTAATATTAGTACACTACAATATTTACATACTTAATAATTTGGATAACAAAAAAATAAAAATAAACTAAAAAAAAAATGGGATGTGCCCAAAACACTGGCGGCATTATCATGTTAGATGGCAATGATTGGCCTATGGTCATGGTAAATTATAGCCTTTGGGTTACGGGAAGTTTAAATCAACTATTTGTACTTAATAATTCTATAAATCTAGTAGCATTGCATTAGAGGTAAAGTCTGTGTTTTTGCAAAATTAGTCCTAATAAAATCCTAGCAATGTATATAGAAACGCCCAAATGAGTACGCACCCTTACTCGTTTATAGTTATGCCTGTGTAGACTAAAGTAAATATTGTGCCCGTTTAATTGGATTTTATATTTGGTCTCGCTCAAGTTTAAGTGTTTTTTGGATACTTTTTGCGCAAACCCTGTACTGTATGGTGCAAAATGCCATTCACTTTTTAAAATGTCGTAAAATTTTATTGAAAAAATACTGAGCAGGAAAATGGGGTAGGTTATTACATAAACAATAGTGTAGATTTCTAAATATTACAAAATAATAAAGACAACTTCCCGCGGCTCCGTTCGCATTAAAAGTGGAAAGTGAAAAATGAAAATTGATTGAAAATGGAAAGGAAACTTTCCGTAAAGTAAGTTGAATTTTTATCCTAACGGAACACATTACCGGAATAAAAAGTATCCTATTTGTTAACCCAGGAAAAAGTCTATCTATGTGCCATTTTTATCCAAATCTGTTCAACGCTTTATGGTGATTGAGTAACAAATATCCAAACATATTCACAAACTAACACTATTCACTATTCACTTATTATATTAGCTGGATTACTATACTACTGAAGAGTTTGTATGAACGCGCTAATCTCAGGAACTGGTCCGATTTGAAATACCTTCATGCGTTTTATAGCCCATTTATCGAGAAAGGTTATGGGCTATATAACATTACTCTACGACCCGTGGGAGAGGAATAGTAAACAAATACGTAACTTAACACGGGTGAATCCGCGGCGTTATTTAGTT
The DNA here is from genome assembly GCA_949774945.1 of Hoplodrina ambigua. Taxonomy (NCBI): domain Eukaryota; kingdom Metazoa; phylum Arthropoda; class Insecta; order Lepidoptera; family Noctuidae; genus Hoplodrina; species Hoplodrina ambigua. The sequence continues at coordinate 1,255,851 of OX458967.1, forward strand.
GCAATCATTATGTAATATCTTTTTTTTTTACTTTTTTTTTGCAAAACAGGCATTTTTAAAGATGGCGGCCATACTCGTTCGTCTATTAAATAGAAATATAGATAGGTTTTTAATATACATACAAGTATAATTACGAATTTTAGACTCTCATTTCTAACAAGAGTTACACTCAACCATGAAATGATTTCTCCTATCAAGTACCGGATAGGGACGAAAATTCCACAAAAAAAAATTAACACAAGTCATTTGAAGTTCGTCTCATTTCCCTGACTTCCTTATTGCATTCTTATCAATTGACATCTGTCTCTCTTCCTATTTCATTCTGATGAACTTGGACCCTGTATTAAAATAATAATGTCTTTTATTTTATGAATTTCTGCGTCGTCGAAGATTCAATTCATAATTGTATATTCCATCCATATCTGCAAATCTCTCAAATATTTTTTTGAAGGATTTAATTATTTTTATTAACTGTGAGCTGTATATGTATGCTATCGCTGCTTGAAAATGGCCTAAAGTGCCTGTAAGTAGTCTAATTGAAATAAATGTTTTGACTTTGACTTTGGCTGCAGCAGGAAACACAGGCTATTTGCAGTTCCAATATGTAGGAACGTTGCTCAGACTCCCTCCCATACCACAAACCCTCACGGCACTCAATGCTCTCCTGTACACCAGACCGGAGTGCGATGTGATTGTGGACGAATCGAAGGTGATCATGCTTGAAGTACTGTGAGAGAAATGCATAACTAATAGGTATGCAAGTACCTACTTTTTTATCTACCTTCGTTTCGTCAAGTACATGTATTTTATCGAATTAATGTAACTACCACCATGGACTCGCCCTCTATTACATAGGACATCACTGAGGATAATTATTAAACACGACTTCCAAAATGTATGTGTGATACATCTCTACCTAACTGTTCGGGGATTACAAGCGTGATAATAAGTAATATAACTTTGATTTTTAAAATTGATTTGCAGTAATTGGTTTATTTGTCATAAATTAACAAATAAATAAAAATCTAATTGTTAAGGTTATTCTTATTTTTATCTTTTAAACTGTGTAAATTATTTTATTATTACTTACTTGATTATGTTTTTCAAAATCGAATCGAATGCGTTCCAATTCTCACTTCATAATTCACAAACACGACTTCAATTTCAAACCAAATCATAAACTTATTACTTGACACTATATCATAATCAATAGAACCATTTACAGTTCTATAATTGAACTAGTTGCTCCCTACGACTTTGCACGCGTAGTTTTTTCCACCCGTAGCTCTTAGTTACGTCTTCAGTTACTGCTCCGCTCAAGTAGATCGTAGCATGATGTTATATAGCTTATACTATTTGTAATGAATCTGGCTATAATGAACAAAAAGGTTTTTTTAATCGGACTGACAGTTCCAGATATCAGTGCGTTTAAACAAACACACAAACAAAACATCTCTTCGTATTTGTTATATTAGTATTGCCTATACAATTCCTTATGAAACTACATACAAATATTTTAAAAATCGGACTGACAGTTCCAGACATAAGCGCATGTAAACACACATACAAACAAACAAAAATTATCTTTAGATTTATAATATTAGTATTGTAAAGATATCACTTGACTTTCACTCAATTTTCTTTAACGAACATTATTTATAACAAACCCAATTCATTTTAGACTTAATTTTTAAAAGGGAACATTACAAAAATTTATTTGAGGCGGCATTTAGCAAGTAATTAAGAGGTTCACCGTTACTTTTGGACGTAAGATAGATGGTTTAAGTGTAGAACAGTAATCTATGAGGGCATAGTATGAGTTAGTACGGCTTAAAGAATGCTGGTATGAGAAAACAGTAATAGATTAAGCGTGTGATTGATTTAAGAGTGTTTTTTGATGATTTAATGGCGATGGAAGAAATAATTGGAGTTGGAAATTAATTTAGGACTTTTTTTGTAAAGTTGGTAAATAATAAAAGGTTTTAACTGAGAAAACGGTTAAAGAACGGTCAATTTTTTATAAATAAATCTATACAATGCTTACTTCCCTACTAACATTTTTAATGCGAAAGTAACTCTGTCTGTGTGTTAAGCTTTCACGACTAAATCACTGAATCGATTTTGATAACTTTTGGTACGGGGTAAGTTTGGAACCCAAGAAAGGATATAGGCTATCTTTTATTCAGCAACATTTAAGCAGAAGTTGCGGGCTAAAGCCAGTGAAATATGAAATATGATATCGTTCCATACAATACAATGTACCTACAATTTCAACGTGTCTGACTTCCATAATAACCTAGAAATCTGTGCATTTTTTTATACATAACGTTTTTATTTTTCTTTATTTTCATTAGGAAAAACATACAATTGTGTATTATGTCTAACATCTAGTTACATAACATATATCATCCACTGCGTTTCCAAATATTACAAAAAATAATTAGGTAGGTACATGATGTACATGATGTAATGCAAATGTATATAAGGCTAATCCTAGTCTTATTACCTTTAAAGACATTATTTAATCTGAAATTCCGGACACACTGAAAGAAATGAAATTTCATTTCACAACACGTTCAAAGTTAAATGAAAACTCTTTCTTTTTCATGACACTGTCTAAAACCCCATTTCGCGTCACAACACGTTTATCAGGGTTCCACAAAGCTCTTAAGAAAACAGTTTTATTCAAAGCAAGGTAATTGCGACGTACGGAACCAAAGCAGCTGCGTCCCTTTGACTCCCTCTTGAAAGCTATCAGTGATATTACCTTTTTTCATTCGCAAGGGTTCCGCGTTATTAAAATTTATTGAAATTATCGCCATTTTAGAATTTTTCAAAGGAGTTTCTGAAGTATCGAGGTAATAAGCAACGCTTCTTATGTATTGAATATCTTTTTGTTAATTCAATTTTATAGAATTGGGAAATGTTTGAACGAATTTTCGTCGAATCTTTAGATTGAATTTGGACATTGTATTCAAAAAATATACCTATATAAAAACGATACTTTCCATCCGAATGCTGATTTTGGCGGGATTTAAAGTGTAAAGCCATGACTACTGACATTTTGGTAGGGCCTTGAAAGTCGTTACAGGTAATCATACATACATAACATAACATCACGCCTGTAATCCCCGAAGGGTTAGGCAGAAGTGTACCCATTAGTACACCCACATTTCGCCAGTTATGTTTATAGTCCCATGTAATAGGGGGCGAGCCTATTGCCATCAACCGGGCACAAATCCAGACTCCGAGGCTGCTACTGAGAAATTCCTGATGGAAAAACTCAATAACACTTTGCCCGACCTGGGAATCGAACCCAAGACCTCATGCACTGCAGTCCCGCTTGCGACCTCTAGACCAACGAGGCAGTCCGAGTTACAGGTAATCAGAAGCCTGAAAGTCCGACAACTAATTTTACCAACGGGTATCGTGCTGCTCAATAGCTAGGTTGTAGAGGCAGTCGCTCTATGTTACTTATGGTATTCAGCTACATCCACATGACTAGAAACCGATCCCTACAGAAAAGCTTAACTATTAATGATGATGCAAAATAATGTAAAATACGTTATCGTTGACACATTTGAAAACTTATTTTCTCTCGAAAAATGACTATAGTTAAGTATTAATTAATAATTATTTTAGATAAGATAAGATATTCTTTATTTGTATAAACATTGTATACATACAAAAGCATGCAAGATTAAAATCAATTGTTTAAGTCCAGTCATGTTTAATAATTGTCATGTTCAGTAATTGTACTAACTACCAAACCATAGACCATTCAATAACCTTCATTCTTCACGATAACATTTCCTGTCTTTGCTTGATTGACAACACAGAAGCGATAAAGCATAGACAAGCAACAAGTACTTCTAATTGAAATACGAATAGATACAGATTTAGAGATAACAAGATAGATAAAACGATTGAATGCAAATAATAATTATTTATTTTTAATTACGAGTTTCTAATTGTATTTTAAATATAATTAAAATTGCCCGCGAAATGAATACTGAAAGAAATTGTACGGGCTGTAACATAATAAAGTGGTCATTTTTCAGAAATTGAGGTACTCATAAATAGGAACTACTTTTACAATTAAACTATCTCTAAAATGCACATTTTTGTAGGGAACATGTAGGAATTAACTGGCAGAAATCGTCACGTAAGGGAAGAAGTGTTATCACGCCCTCCCCCCGGCAGGGACCTTATTTTTGTCATATTTCGTAGTTGGTCCCATAATTAAAGTTGTTTAAGTTTAGAGTAGGTACTATCGACATCTGATTAATGGCAAGTAATTCAAAAGTCAGTCTGTGTAGTGGAGTTGTGGTCTAGATCTTTAACAACAGTTCAAGATAAATCTCCTAATAATACAGATTATAAAAAATATTAGCGAAACGGATTCTTATCAGAAATTGCTTTTGCGACTCGATTAGAAAGCTTGGCTATTCACTTCATGTTCTATCCATTTGTCAAAAAGATTGTCTAGTAAAAGTATCTACCTAGTGTTCCTGTCTGAGAAATCTCTCTAATTGAGATATCTCTATGCCCAAATGAAATAAGAGGAATCCTCCAGAAAAAAAATATTTGACTCCCTATTTATTTTTTTGTTATTTCAGTTATTTGACCCATATTGAACATTGATATGAAAACTTAAAATTTTATACAAAAAAAAAATATTTTTGTACACATAAGTAAATCAGTAATCAGTGCTAATGAAAACTAGAAGAAGTACATTATAAAATAATAATATTAAAAAAATTTATAACGATTAGAATTACTAGAATCCCTCTATAATTATTTGTACAGCTTGAACTTTAGCAATTGTATTAGAATATCTTCACACTCTTACTTAATCTCACAGTTATTCCTAAGCAATCTTGCATAAAAATCTTTCCTCAAGATACGTCTAAGTATATATTATTAACCCATTGGCCAAGTAATCATTTAACCATACATTGGCACACGTACCATCGACACAGCCAATATTAATCTGGCTGAGTATTCAGGCCTGGATTCCAATTACCTAAAAACGCAGGGCCATTCAATTTGGCCCTCTAGGCGCGCGCTTGTAGGCATAAACTTGCTATGAAGTATGTATGGAAGGTGGGCTGGGAACGATAGGTTAGTAGTCTCGGTATGGTTTTGTGATTTGCTATTCTATTGATATCACTAGGTGTGTATTAGAGGAAAACGGTAAAGTTTTGTAAGGCTTAGAATAATTGCTAAGTCTGTAAGTAATAACACAACTATGAATCAAACACTGTGGTTTGATTAATTTTTATTTTTTATTCAAATTCAAATACCCGCTGTTTAGCTGACTGACTGTGTCATTTCTGAAACGGTAGAGTAGCTGTTGTTCCAAACTTTTAAAGGGAAGCCAGTAGTATGTATACCATAACCGTTGACTGATAAAAGTTTAACAAAGAAAAGCATAGTCCCCAGCATAATCTACTTCCAATTATTCAATACTGGGTACTCAATCTGGCCCTGCCTGTTAATAACTTTTATGGAGTAAACATTTGGAAATATTCAAGTCTTGAATAATATTATAAAGAATATCAAATTAATATGTCTCTTGAGTCCGCAATACATTTCTCTAACGGAAATTATTCTCTAAGGTACAAACCAATGACCATAACGAGAGTTCCTGCATTCTGTGTTCCTACGTTTCATATCGAAAAGTGACTTATCAAGGTCCGAGTTTCACGTGAACGTCGGCGTCGTTAGAAATTCACATTTTTAGATACATGGTATTTTGTGTACCTGTATGTACTTTTTATTGCAATGCATCCTGTAAACTGTTTCGTATCGCATAGATTTTTCTTTCATGGTCTTAGGAGAGATGGGAAATAATGTAAGTGCAAATACCTATGAGGTATTACTAAATACATTTGTGTGGTTAGCTTAACTCGGGTAATTCTTTATAAAGTAGGTTATTAGCTTTTCTGGAATAAGATGACCTAGGTGTAATTGCGATTGTACAGTGTATTCTTCACCCTTGTTCAAGGCAGATTGAAGGTTTCATAAGTTTGGTCATTACAAATCCAGGTTTCACGATGTTTTCCTTCACTGATGTTAATAATGTTCATGACAAACTTAGAAAGTACATAATTATGAATTGAAAAAGTCACATTGGTAACGAACCCTCAAACCTATACATGAAAGGTGGGTGCCTTAACTGGTTGGCCATCACAACACGGCTTCATCACCATCGCCTACTCTACTCCTGTATCAGAGACTTGGTTTCCAAGTCTTTTCTTACTATTCTCCTTCTTTCTTTCAATCTTACTACCCTGATCTTCTACAGAAATCAAGATTCAAGTCTCTGAAACTTCAGCAGCTCTTTAATCCAGTTGTACGTAAACCAATTGTGTAAGTATGGCAGTCACGATCGCGTTACTATGCAACCGCTGGGACAATGGCTGCCAATTAGTGAGGCGTGTTACATTGTACTGCGACTTGGATGCACTGAGGGATTTTTTGATATAGTGTCTTTGTTTTTTGTGTTATGGGATTCGTACTACATAGGTCTTGATTATGGTCCTTGTGGGTTGGACTTATTTTTCTTATTTTGTTTTAGTGTGGTTTCCTAATTTGTAATAGTCTTAGCTATATTTTTTTTTGGTCCTGATGCTTTCTCTTTTGCTCTTGTCATTGAAATAGAGATATCTATTGTGTTATATCCTTACTGAATAAATGAGTTTCGTTTGAGATTTTATACTGAATGAAATCTTACATTTCATTCAGATGGAAGAGCGGTCCGGGAAATCTTTTGAATTATAGCACGATTGTGTTTGTTGATTTAGTGGTCTGCAACCTATTAAGGCTATATTAATAAAATGCGTATTACATAAAACAATTCGTTATCAGTAACAATAATCTTCATATTTGTGTTCTTTTTATATTCTGGACATTGCGTGACATTGATCTCAATATCGACATTTGCCTTTTAATTAATCAGCCCAAATTAATCTAACTTTCCCAATTACCAAAACCAAAACAGTGTTAATTTCTTGGAAAATTCTGACTTCGGAAACGATAATAAAAACAAATGACTGTACTAAACCAAAATTAGTATTCCACCGACGAAATTCGTTCGTGTACATCAGAATGCAAAGCTCGGACAATTCTGTCCATCCAATTTAGTTATAACAAAACGGTAAGACGTTCATCTTGGTGCCTAAAGATTAATTAGAATTGTAAATGATCCGGCCGTTTGGTCCCCTCGATCCTTCAGTTAACTTGGAATCAAAATGTTTATTGTAAACAATCCTTTTGAAGATTAAATCTGTATAGGAACACAGCGGGAATATTTATAAGAAATATTTGAGGTGGATGGCGACTGTAGCGTAACCAATTTCGTATCGAATTAGGTGCACGCCTTTCTGACTGTTTGTGACAGATTTATTTAATAAATCATAATAGTTCATCTTGAACATTACTGACATCGGTAAAGGAAAAACATCGTGAGGGAATCTGGACTTACAGTTAATACATAAACTCACGCCTTTTTCCCATGGGGTTAGGCAGGAACCACAGAACGCCGCCTGCTAAGATCCTTACATACTTATTTCGCCTCATCTACGTCCTACGTTAATATAAGTCTCAAATCGACAAGGCTAGCGGCAATCGACGGCTAGCGTGGTAATCAACGCCTGTAGTCCTGTAGTGGGACAGTAATAGGCTGTTATTTTTATTCTTAATAATAGTACCAGCCGTTTATTGTCTCACTTCCGGGCAAAAGCTTCTTCTTATACAGAAAGGGATGTGCATGGAATCCTACGTTAGCTCAATGCTGATTGGCGATTTCAAATAAATATTTATCATAGGTGTAGAGTTGTTTACTCAGGCATTTTATAAAAAAAAGACACAAACACTATATGATGGAATTGAAACCGAGGTCGTTATTGATGAATTGAAGTCTAAAAGTTTTTACACATCTTCGCCGCATATTTTAAATATCTACTCTTTTTTATGTAAATAATTATGTACTAGTAATTACGTCTTATCACCGCAAAAGAATAATTTTCTTTCAAATATTCCGCAATATCGACTTAGCTTACTTAAGCTTCGAACGTTCGTTCGACAACCAGACGTAACTGGTCCTTCGATCCGGCTTAATTGAACGATACCCTTACCAAAACTGGAGGCTTCCCGACTTAATGCTTTACCGGCAGGAAAATTATCTTGGAATTTTTGCAGGCAAGCTTCGGGAATCTGTTTATTGTTTTTGAGTTTGGCTCCCAGCAATGTTTTGGGATCAGCGATTCGAGAAATTACTTTCACTTTCAGTTCAAAAACTTTTAAAATGTTGATTCTCTTTGAAATTGTTGTACAGCGTTTGAAATGTAGACAGAGGATCAAAAATGATACGAACCTTTTTGGAGTTGCGAATTAATTTGTTTAATTCGGGTATTCAATTATTTTGTGCGAAAGTTGGACGTTTCAGCGGAAGTAATGTTTTTGTAAACTGTTTATTGCTATTCAAGGATCTTGGCCAGAGTCAAGGGTTACTTTGGATTTTGTAATTATATCATTTCATGAATGATATTTTTAACTCATAATATTAATTATAATTATAATATTAATAACGTCGTTGTCTCATCAACACGATTTCATTTATAGCTAAGTGAAAATAACCAAAACATTAAAATAAAACTCCTCTTTCATCCCATTTCGAATTTTCCTATAAAGTGGGTACATAATGCCCATTTCCCCTAAGCCACATGTAAACTATTTGCAACCGTCATTGAACAAAATTCCGATATTCGTGCAGTACACAAATCAGATAATAGCGTCTAGCGCAAGTTTGCGCAGTACTCGAGACACTGTTCAATATTTACTCGCATACTTGCCGGAGCGTGCGTGACGTCATCGGTAATCGCTGTTTGTAAAGTTGGCTTTTGTTAAAGGCTTTATCATTTTATTTTGTGTATAGTGTAGTATTCTAAATTTGAGGGTCTGTAATCCTTTAGGTACTATCTATTTTTGGATCCTATTTTTAAATTTTGTTCGTAATGTCCTCTTGTGGATGGTATGGCGATTTATCTTAATCATCTGAGCTCAAAGTCGTCTGTTGTTTGTATATTATAAAATGTAATAGTTATATAATATATGGAATGCAATAAAAATTGAGTATTGAGTATATTGGGCACAGGCTTTTATTTCATTTTATTCTTACTCCATATTGTTTCGTCCTGAGATTTTTATGAATTAATCAAATCCATATAAATTCACAAATGCATTAAATTCAATAACACCCGAAATACACATGCACAATATACACTGATCGTTTACCAGTCGACAGTAATTTTTGGAAACATATATCTATACGAATATTATAATTAAAGTGATAAAGTTTGCTTATTTTTATAAGAGGTAATCTCTGAAAAAAGGTTAGTACCTTTTTTCAGAGATTACCTCTTATAAAAATAAGCAAACTTACTTCGGAACTTTTCGGACTAGTGTCCGATTACAATTTTTCACTGGTAAGAAGCTATTTTATTGTTGAATGCCATAGACATGTTTTACACGTGGGCGAATCGGCAGTAGCTAATGTGAACAAAATAACGAAGAAAAACATTTTAATCTAAGAGCCAAATGCTCTAAAGTCATTCATACTTAGTCAGAGAAATAAGCAAAAACAAGGAAGGACACATCTTACATAACAATTACGATAACAAAGTCAGAATGTATGAATGCAAACACGTCATAACATTCACACAAACAACCCAGATTAACTACAAAAACATTTGCCACAAACATGTGTACATTTGTAATTGTTTGTGGACATTCAAGTGCTGTATTATGAGTGCTTCCAGCTCTCTCGTCTATTATTGTTGCGTGTAATGGAACAACATGCTCTTACACACTTGCGTCTGTTATTTTGTTGTTAGTGCTTATGGTTTTAGTTAGGTGAGCAGTGTCTCTTATTAAATGACGTGTATTAAGTGTTTGTGTTTTGAAGTTAAGTGTTTTAGTTCGTTGTGTCTTTCTGTTCTGAACCATATTTGCCAGCGGACGATTAACTGTTCTCTTTGAATTTCTTTCTTTTTTTATTAAGTGGTGACTAGGTACTGTTCAAGTATTGTTTTATACTATCTATACTTACAATGGTCGTAAAGATTTTACTCTAATCATTTGAAATGACATTAAAATATTGTCCTCTCAAAGTAAAAACATTTACTTCAATTAGACTATCAAAAGGCTCCTTCGAAAGTAATCCACTAGAATTTAAAAAAAAAATAGTTGCCCCTTCCCAAAGGTGGAAATCATCTGTTCAAGAATTTTCATTAAAATAAGACAAATTCCAAGTTAATAAAGTTTACCAGATAGAAATAAAATACCATCATACCACATAAGATCGTTCAACTCTTTAGGAATTACCCACAACCCTGGAAAACCAACATACCAATAATAAAACCAACAGGATGCAACCCTATAATTTCATTCTAACTTATTCACAGTACACTCCCTACAAACCAAAGCGCCACAAAGGAAAATAATGACACATCAAAGACACGCGGCAATTGTCCAAGAATCTAGGAGTGGAAATTAAAATATGGCGCCTATCATTCAGAATATGAAATGATGGGAATGCAGCATATGGTGGAAAACACATATGAGTAGGCTGTGGCCAATTTGCAGTATAAGGTTCTTGAACTGAAGAATACATGGATTCTTTAGTATTCATTGTTTTCTAAGTTTATTGATACTAGACAGGTGAGGTGGGATTTAGAGAATTTAAGGATGGTTCAACTGTGATTCTCAAACAGAGTAAGATTGCAGATCCTATTAAAAATTTTTTTGATCTTCTTTAGGCAAGTACAGAAATGTTATAAAACGTTATAATTATGTGAATGTTTGATAAAGAAAATATGTCATGAAAGTTTTTGTCGAGGGAAAGGGGTTGTGAATCTAAGTCTCAAAGTATAAGTCAAATAATTTGTTACAATTTCACTATCAATAAACACGAATGGGCTCGAAATCCCAAACTTGCAACTACAAAAAACAATTAATATCTTTAAAAAAATCACATCAAAAATCATTAATAATAAAATTCTTAGTCATAACGTTGGCATGATTACCCCAAATGATGAGAGTGACAACAAAATCAGTCGTCGACATACTTTTTATTATACGTACACTTTTTAGTAATCACATTATACACTACCATAAAACTACTACGATAAACAATATCTCTTATAATTCGTCCTCACATAAACTCATAAAAGTCTTTACTGTATACTAAGCCTGTCTTGAAATGACAGCGTGGATTCATGTAATATTCAATAGACCGGCTGGAATGGCGAGTGAAATCGATAGCTCCTGCTATATGAAGACCTGATTGTAGTGTTATATGATTCTTGTCTTCAGTTTCTTTGTTTGAGATTGTTATTGTTTTTGTGCGAGATATATTATAGAATAAATGTTAAGATGTGTTACAATGATTTGCTCAGTTTTTTGGGTAAAGTATACCTACAACGAGTTCTTATGGTGACTGATATAAAAGCTCTATTTTTATGTCTTCGTCAAAACCTACATGCATTTGTAAAGGTTGATACGATTTGTAATCACAACTTTATCTTCTAGATTATCAGAATGGCGTCCAATAACAAGAAGAAGTTTTGGTCCTCCAGCGATGGTGAGCAAACGACCTTGGTGCTGTCGCGGTTAGAACCTGTATGAGGCTGGAATAAGAGCGTGGACCAAGGGCCTATACCTAGTTTTGGGTGAAGTCGGGCTGTTGGAGATGATGATGAAGAAAATATTATATTGTTATATCTAAAGATGCTGCATTATTTATTATGTAAAAAGTATTGAGAGATTCTGACTCGTAAGCTGAGTAAAAAAACATTTAAGAGAAATTCTTGTTTTCAATGTTGTCATTTGTTTGAGAAACAGGTTTTTGATTATTTTATCAGTTTCCTGGCGTAGCTTCCTTGTTCACGCTGTTAGCATCCAACCTATTGTTAAACATGTTCTGTTTGCGGGAGCTGTGAACATGTCACCGGTTGTCTCATTACTGCTCTGTTTCTACCACATGTTGGCACCAATAATTTGTGGTGCTCTGTGCTTGACGTAGGGTTGCTACGTTTGGGGTGCGTGGTCAGAAACCTCCTCGTGTGCCTGGTGGCTGCTGGTCCCTTTTGGATACGTCCGGGGGGAACAGCAGTTGCTTGAGCCGGTGCACCCCGGGCACGGACAATAGCTCTTGCAAGCTATTGTCTGTGGCGAATTCTGACCGAGGTGGAGCATGTTGCTCCGTGACGGTTCCTCCGCGTGTCCCTCCGATTTGCAGAGGGCATGGTGGAGAAACATGGGAGATGAGGTCACTCTTAACCGATTGACATTCTTCGATTGGTGAAGGATGTGGCAATGCCGTTTCGGTGCAGGCGCGCCGAAGCGGTAGTCGTCTCTCTCCTCGAGGAGCACTCCTGAGGAGAGAGCTTCCGGCGGGTTCCCTGAGTCGGTTTGGCCGAACAGTGGACAGAGGCATGATTAATGCCGCCGTCGGGGGCTTGGCTTAACTGCCCGGCCCAGAGGAAGGATACCTCTAAGATAAAAAACCCCCAATCCTAAGCTCCGAAGCGCGGCGAGAGGATGAATGGCTGGTGGGGTTACCAGTTTCTAGCGCTTCCCCTGTAGGGTACCTGCCGACCCTCTACAGTATTTAGGCTTACCCCGGTATGGGGCTCTGCCGGGGTGGACATATATTTCCCTACTACTCGTGGGATTTACTATGGAAAATCTAAATAAAAAACAAAATAATAAAATTGATGATGTGGTGCCAGATTTGGCGGAGAAGGAGTCGATTGCCGGCAACGGCAAGAAGACCCGAGGAGGCTCAGGTCCTGGTGAGGGCCTAGTGTCCGACCAGGACAAGTACGGGCGCCCCTCCAAATTTTGGAGGAAACGGCCAAACAGCGGAGATTTGGGGTCGATAGGTCTGTCGTCTAGCGAGGAGAATCTATCGGCAGCTAAAGTGACGAGGGCACGGAGAGGGCGAGGTCGCACGGTGGTAGGCGACTCTCGGGACCGTTTTTTGCGACCCGCTACGCCAATACCGGTAGTGCGCATGGAGGGCGTGGATAGCGACGGGGCTACCACAGGAGATCTGAGTGGAGACTCTACTGCGTCCCCACTGTTACTACAAAGCAACAAGGCGGAGGCGAACGCTGCAAAGCGGGCGCAGCGGAAGGCAGTGGCGGCTGACGAGGTCAGCGAGTTGGCTCGACTGGCCCGAGAGCGGCGCGCGGCTCAGACGGCTACCGGGGAGAGCCCATCGGCGGTGGCGCTCAGTCGCCAAGTTTTGGGTGACGTGGACGTCGTCCTGAAGGTTGCCACTAAATCTGGCAGCCTGAAGGGCACGTACACTCGCGCTCTAAAGGAGGCGGCTGACGGTATTAAGGAGGCAGTTGGGGTTCTCTTGAATCGCACCAGCACAGAGGAGACGGCGAAATTGTGGGAGGAAAATGGCCGTCTCCGTTCTGAACTTGAGGACCTCAAGCGGGAGCTAATCGCTCAGAGGGCAGAATGGCAGCAGAAGTGTACTGCTTCTGCGGCCACCGAGTTGTCTCCCATCGTTGGCCCGCCCCCGTCGGTCCCATCGTCGTCGGCCCCTACGCCTGCGGTAGATGAGGAGATCGAGAAAATCGTCCGCATCTGCATGCTGCAGTGTGGGGGCATGATGAATGCCCGACTGCAGGGTTTAGAGGCAAGGCTTCTACCGGCTGAAACTCTCCGGCCGCCGCTCGCTGCGGATAGGCGAAGGAAGGAGGAGCCTGCTAAGTCGGGCCCGGCAACCGTAGTCGGAAAACCCAAGACGGCCAAATCACCCGTGCAAGGAAAGTCCGTGCCCCCGATGTCCGCGTCCGTTCCTGTCGAAGAAGCCTGGACGACGGTCGTCGGAAGAGGCCAAAAAAAGAAGGCAGTGGCGCTGCCGACCGCTCCGCCCGCACCAACACTCAACAAAAAGAGACAGAGGCCGCCTAAAGTGCGAGCCCCACGCTCTGCGGCTGTAGTAGTTACATTACAGCCCGGAGCTATCGAAAGGGGCCTGTCATACAAGGAGGTTTTAACGGAGGCGAGAGCTAAAGTCGCGTTCCCCGACCTTGGCACACCGACCGGCTTCAAAATGAGGTCGGCAATTACGGGGGCGCGGCTGTTTGAGGTGTCGGGTGCCTCGAGCGGTGAGAAGGCGGACATCTTGGCCGCCAAGCTGAGGGAGGCCCTGAATCCGGAAGACGTCCGGGTATCCAGGCCAATGAAGACCGCCGAGCTGCGTGTCGATGGCCTGGACGACTCGACGACCCCAGCTGAGGTAGTAGCGGCTATCGCAAAAAGCGGTGGATGTCCGCCTGAGGATGTGCGGACGGGCGAGATTCGCGCCAACGTTGCCGGGCTCGGCACGATTTGGGTGCGGTGTCCGGTGGCGGTAGCGAACAAGGTCGCGGACGCAGGACGACTCTTGGTGGGGTGGGTTGCAGCGAGGGTCAAACTGCTGCAACCTAGAGCCATTCGGTGCTACCGCTGCTTAGACGTTGGACATGTCCGGGCACGGTGCACCTCGGAAATAGATCGCAGTGAACAGTGCTATCGCTGCGGTCAGCCTGGTCACAAGGCGGCCCAGTGCTCCGCGACGCCAAACTGCAGCCTTTGTACGAGTGCAGAAAGGCCCGCGGGGCACAGAGCTGGCGGAAAAGCCTGTGGCGCGCCCGCCCAGAAGAAGAAAACGAGAAGAGGGGCAACCAAGGCTGCCGGGGGCTCTTTACATCCCTCGCAGCCTGGCTGCCCTTTGGCCGACTCCCGGCCTAGGAATACCGAGAGTATGGATTGTGGATAATGGCACTCTACCATTTCCTCCAGGGCAATATCAACCACTGTGCCAGAGCTCAGGATCTCTTGCTCCAGAGCATGGCAGAGTGGTCGATTCATGTGGCGGTGGTCGCCGAGCCGTATTTTGTCCCTCCCAGGGATAACTGGGTGGGTGACCTAGACGGATTGGTGGCCATCATCGGCGGGGCTCTTGTCAACCCATCCCGAGGTCACGGCTGGGTGGCTGCCCTCGTGGACGGCATTGGCACTGTTGGGGCGTATTTCTCGCCCAACAAGAGTCTCGCCGACTTCGAGAGATTCCTTGTCGAGTTGGGTGCCGTCGTGGGCCGTTACCATCCTCGCCCAGTGCTGCTGCTCGGGGATCTCAACGCCAAGTCTGCCGCATGGGGATCTTCAGTCACCGATGCGAGGGGTGAGGCGTTGGAAGAGTGGGCGATCACGACGGGCCTGACTGTTCTAAACCGGGGTTCAGTCCACACGTGCGTGCGGCAGCGGGGCGGGTCTATAGTGGACGTGTCGTTCGCTAGCCCCGCTGTCGCGAACCGTGTCCGTGACTGGCGTGTCGCCGTGGAAGTGGAGACGTTGTCGGATCATCGTTACATCCGTTTCGACGTCTCCGCCCAGACCGCTGGTGGCCGCAGGCCTACGGCCCCGCGAACGGACGGTCCACGCTGGTCTCGTAAGCGTATCGACAGGGAACTTCTCGAGGAGGCCGCTATTGTCCAAGCCTGGATCCGGGAGTCGGCATTGAGTGGACCCGTTGACGTCGAAGAAGAGGCGCAGTGGTTCCGCGGGGCGATGACGCAAATTTGCGACGCGTCCATGCCCCGGGTTCACACCGAGTACGCGAGGCGCCAGGTGTACTGGTGGTCGCCCGAAATCACGAGCCTACGTATTGCGTGCGTGGAGGTCAGGCGCCGGTACACCCATTTCCGAAGGAGACGTCTTCGGGTCCCTGACGAAGAAGCCGCGCTGTATGAGGTGTACCGCGCGGCGAAGGAGGCTCTGTGGCTGGCCATCGGCGAGGCGAAGACGCGAGCCAGGGAGGAGATGTTGGAAGCTCTAAATGGGGATCCGTGGGGGCGCCCCTATCGCGCGATCCGAGGGAAACTTCGAGCCGCGGCGCCCCCACTCACGGAGAGTCTCCAACCCGAGCTGCTAGACAATGTGGTTGCAGCCCTCTTCCCGGCGAGAGCAGAGCATATTCCGCCGCCGATGGCGTTGTCCACGGTCACGGAGCCTGTAGAGGAAAACGCCAGCGTCCCAGGGGTGACACAGGCAGAGATGGGGGCAGCCGTGATGCGGCTCCGGGCAAAGAACGTTGCTCCCGGGCCCGACGGTATTCACGGCTGCGTGTTAGCCCTCGCTCTGAAGGAACTGGAGCCCCAACTGAGAGGACTCTACTCAGCGTGCCTTGAGCGGGGCCAGTTTCCCACTCAGTGGAAATCTGGCCGTCTGGTCCTGCTCAGAAAGGCGGGGCGCCCTGCGGACTCACCGTCTGCGTACCGGCCCATAGTGCTGCTAGACGAGGTAGGTAAGCTGTTCGAGCGGATAATTGCAGCCCGCCTCGTCGGCCACTTGTGCAGAGAGGGGCCGGACCTGGACGACAGCCAGTTCGGCTTTCGGCATGGGCGCTCCACCGTCGCCGCGATATCGCGAGTGAGGGTCCTGGCGGGGGAAGCGGTGTCCCGGGGTGGGGTGATGTTGGCGGTGTCTTTGGATATATCCAACGCCTTTAACACCCTGCCCTGGAGTTGTATTCGGGAGGCACTGCGCTATCATCGCGTGCCTCCCTACCTCCGCCACATCATTGGGGCTTATTTGTCGGAGAGGTGTGTCACCTACGTGGGACGAGATGGTATCTACCAGCACCAAATGTCGTGCGGTGTTCCACAGGGCTCGGTCCTGGGCCCGCTCCTGTGGAACATCGGGTACGACTGGGTGCTGAGGGGCGAGCTCAGTCCGGGGGTAGACCTGACGTGTTATGCGGACGACACTCTGGTCACGGCCAGGGGGAGCTCGCATAGGGAGGCAGCGTTGCTGGTGACGGCTGCGGTCTCACAGGTGGTGGGCCGCATACGTCGCCTAGGCTTGGAGGTGGCCCTCAGCAAGTCGGAGGCCATGGTGTTTCATGGCCCCCGGCGGGCGCCGCCACCCGGCTCACACATCGTGGTTGGGGGGGCTCGGATCGCTGTCGAGTCTACCATGAAATACCTGGGATTGGTGCTCGACAGCCGGTGGGACTTCGAGCCCCACTTCCGGCGGCTGGCGCCCAAGTTGCTGGGCGCGGCTGGTGCGCTTGCAACGCTGCTTCCCAATTTGGGGGGCCCGAGCACCGCCTGCAGGCGTCTGTATGTGGGGGTCGTGCGATCGATGGCCCTATATGGGGCCCCAATATGGGCGGCTGACCTGACGGCCGGTAGTATCGCCGTTCTCCGCAAACCGCAGAGGGCGATGGCCGTCAGAGCCATAAGGGGGTATCGCACGATTTCTTACGAGGCGGCCTGTGTGCTGGCTGGATCCCCGCCCTGGGACCTGGAGGCGAAGGTACTCTCGTCACTGTATCGGTGGCGCGAGGAAGCGCGGGCTCGAGGTCAGCGACCGATGCAGCGCGAGTTTGAGCTGCGTCGGTCGCAGCTTCGCGAGGTCCTAGTGGCGGAATGGCGGGACAGGCTGTCACGCCCTACTGCCGGCCTCATCACTATCGAGGCGATCCGGCCGGTGCTGGCGGACTGGCTCGGCAGAAGGCACGGCTCCCTGACGTTTCGGGCGACGCAGGTTCTCTCGGGGCATGGCTGCTTCGGGAAGTACCTGTGTCGCATAAACAGGGAGCCGGACGCCCGGTGTCATCACTGCGTGGACTGCCAGGAGGACACGGCGCGGCATACGCTGTCAGAATGTACGGCTTGGGAGGAGCCGCGTCGTGTCCTCATCTCTGAAGTTGGCAGTGACCTGTCGCTACCGACCGTTGTCGCTTCGATGGTCGGCGGCGAGGGGTCCTGGGACGCGGTGGTCTCCTTCTGCGAAACGGTTGTTTCGCAGAAGGAGGCTGCGGAAAGGGAGAGAGAGATTACAACCTCTCTCCCGGCCCGCAGCAGGCGCACCGGGCGTCGGCGGAGGGCGGACAACGCCCTCTTCCGGCCCCCTTAAATGGGTCCAAGGGCGGCGGACTTGGGGACGTCCGTCGCCCACCATTCATCCGGACCCGAGGTGGCGGCGCGTAGTGTTCCACGCGCGCCCCTCTTTGACGTCGCGGGGGGAGTTAAACACCTCACTCCCCCCCCTGACCTGAGGAGGCCCGCGGAAGCGGGCCGGCACCAGTTGGGGATCGCGGAAGGCGCGTACGTTCCCGTGATCCCCGGCGTAAGTGTGAGAGGGGAACACTGGGAAAAAGGGTTGCTACGTTTTGTTGGAAAGTTGAACTGAGTCTTTTGGTACTTTTTGAAATTTTATTGGTTTTTCTTCCTCGCTTCTCAGTAGCTTAATTTACAAGCAGGTACGTCATTAAAAAATCTATTTAAGTAGGTACCATTCACAAAATTTCATCAAATCAAATAGAGAAAATGATTTGCTAACATTACATTGATACATTGATTTCAATAGTTATTTCGTCTACAAAACTACAATATAATATACCTTTGAGTTGAATTAAGTGAGTAGATCACAGCAGTCAATTATTTTAACTTATGTAACTGTTGAGGTTTATTGTGGAAAATATGGTTTTGCATTAATAAGATTTTCCTATAGTGAAATAAAGTTGGATGTAATTTAAGTTTAGGTAACGTTGGATCTCTCCTGGAGACAGATGCTATTAATGCCAACGTCATAAGATGCCAATGTGGCAAAAACATAAATACAATTTTCAGGAAAAGTGAGCGATTATGTTCTAGAAATAGCATAAATCTTCCTTCAGACAACCCTACGCAGACGTCAATACGGAAACACTGCGTCTATTGTTTTGAATTTTAACACGTTCCAAAATAAACCTCGGTTACTTTGTACCCCGAGATTTACTGGTTTTAACAAAATAACTTTAGTCCTAGAGCGCAGTGTGAGGGGTTAACTTTTTTCTTTTATTTGAAACTTGAAACTGTCTTTACCAATACAAAAACAACAAATCCTTCTGTGGGGTCTTTTAAATACTAAGTAGGTAGTTCTTCTGTATCCAGTACGTACAATATCTTGGAAGGTGGGATATAAGTAATCAAAATTAAATTTTTAATACTCCATAGAATTAGTTATTTTGTTGATTATTAGCGTTCCTCAATTATTTATCAATTTGGCTATATTACATGCTCTATGTCTTTTCTTGTGAGTTTCATACAAGACAATACAGGAAATTATAATTCCACTGCTATTGTACTACTAAAATTGCCAAAATAGAAAACACTTCAATAAAAATAGAGAAATATTTGAAATCGGTCGAGCAAAAAATAACTTTTAATGTCTGTTAACAATAACTAGGGTTATTTTTTAACTCTGAGTTAATTGCTAACATAGGTTCGTTTTATATTTTGCATTTTTACTCTAGTCCCACGTAATGAGACACAATTGATTTTCTATTGTTCTGTTATACCGGTATGACAGCCGGGGCTTGACCGATTAACTTAAAGTACCTACATAATATGTATCTAACTGTAATATTTCGGTTTAAAGAGTATAATTAAATAATTAGCAAAATTTATGCATCTACTTACTTATTCAATTGTGTTTTCTTCTCATTAATCATAGTTAGATTAATATTTACATTTTTTTATTTGCAAATATGCACACGCGAGCGTCACATTTGCTTGACCAAACCTATAATTCATTCGCCAGCTGACATTATGCTAACTTATTGCTTCTTTACACTCATAAGTTATGGCTTTAAATGACATATTATAAATATCACACCTTTTTATGCAATCGGTTGGAATAAAATCAGGAGAGGGGGATACTTTAAGGAACGATTGCAATCAAATCTCAGTGTCGATCTGTTATAAATTCTTATAATTAACCTACTTTTTATTGGTTGCTGAGATAAGATTGCGATCAAATTAACTTTTTTTTGTAGAATTGGTCTTAAGAAATTAATTCATAGTTTTATAAAGTGTAGAGTTTTCTCATCCCTTTCACTATTAAACCCATAAACCCCTTTTTTTGCAAGCCTATGTAGTTTTGTGGAGCCTTTTAATAATCATCAAACAACTTCTTCTGCTCTGGCCGGAGCGGAAGGGAGTGTCAGTGTATCAGTTTTCCTCCTACTGCCTTTTGCGCTCCCGGGCTGCGGCGGCACTTTCGAACAAATTTCGTAACCCAGGCAGGCATTAGCCCTAGAGCCTGTGTAGTTCTAAGCTACAAGCCTAGAGCTACAAGCCTATCCTCCGACAATTTACGCCATCCCACATTTCGAACACACAGACAGACGGATAGACTAGACAGGCTTATTGCTTTAACCTCCTCCATTGACAAAAGCATCTAGCCATTCATTGTTCTTTCTCCAATTCACAAGAATCTATGCACAAACTCCCGCTAGCCGTGTGGGCGGAACCGCAAGCGGACACTAGACCTATCAAATATCAAATAGTATGGCATGCAAATGAATATATGAGGTTTATTATTGTAGTGCGAACTTGCCCTTAAATGGTAAAGTATTAAAGGCCGTATTTTGTAAAATAACGTCAAAATGGTAGATATTGAATTTAGATTATATTATTAATGGTATTAGATTCAATATTGTAAGTTGGTTGGTTAGGCAATACGTGTAAGTGGGTTTCATTAATGGGGATAGGCGCCTTATTCGGTGAAGCAGGAATGTTTGGAGTGGCATTCCTAGAATGCTGTGAAGACATTCTGATAATTTTATTATAGCTTTATAATACCAGTCTATTATTGTCGCTGCCCTGTTGACTGTCCCGTTGATCTTGTGGATGCAAGCGCGACTGCTGAGTTTTGGTTTGAGTCCCAGGACAGGCAAAAAGTGGTATTAAGTTTTTCCATTATAAATTTTTCAGTAGCAGTCTGAAGTTTGGAAATTATTGGTGCGACACCCCCGTGCCTCGGAAGCCGCTGGTTCTGTGATCGTGGTTCATTAGATGGTGAGGGAAGAGGGAATTCACCTGTGTTTACGCACATACTTGTACACTACTGCGTATTTTGCTAGTCTCCGTGACCGAAATCGGTCTGGAAAATGTTATCATTAAGGTTCCACTGCAGGGCAAAGGCCTCTTTTCATGCACATGCATTGATCATCACGCTTGCTCAAGACGGATAAGCGATTTTAAAATCATTAATAGTAAGTAACAAACAATTAATAGTAAAACTCTCTAATAGTAACAACATCCTGCGATAATCAATCCACTAACCATGGTAATCATGGCGACGCGACGTCCCTTTTCACCCGTCAGGAAATGTTTCAGCAATGAAACTTTACGGGCAATAAATTATTCAACTTTGCCAATCATACTACCCCTTATTTTTCTGCGACCATGACGTCACTTGCAAACGCCTCGTTACTTTTACTTCAAGCTCAGCCTGATGACTCATCGTCTGGAAAACCACCCGTTATTCACTGTACCACTATAACAGCTTACGCAAATATTATGCTAAGTGGTCTTAGAAAGATCGCCCACGGAACGCCTATAGCTTCACTTGACTTGACATGTCTCGTGACAAATGAACATTACTAAGAATACACCATATTTATCGACTATAATATTATTATGAATACCTATACACCTAAATAGTTTACGACTGAGGTACTCAATAATGCAATATTCTGTTTAGAAGTTGCTTTTAGAAGTTATTTTCCATGTCCATTTCCTAATGTCTTGCACATGAAATTCATACAGAAATCAACCCGTTGGCTGCCACGTCAGGCACCCGTGCCTGACGCTAGTAGAGGTTTGTTCTTCAACATTTTTTGCCCGGCAGTGAATGCGTTAAAGAGCTTGGGAGCTGTCTAAAGGGTGCTATTATGACTCTAAATAAGATTATGGCCTCGTTGGTGATGTAGTCGCAAAGCGCGACAGCTGAGCATGATGGTCTTGGGTTCGATTCCCAGATCGGGCAAAGTGTTATTGGGTTTTTCCATCAAGAATTTCTCAGTAGCAGTCTCAGAGTATGGATTTGTGTCCGGTTGATGGCAATAGGCTCGCCCCTATAACAAAATGACTGTGAAATGTGGGTGTACTAATGGGTACACCTCTTCCTAACCCTACGGGAAATAACAGGCGTGTTGTTATGTAAGATTATAAAGACATATTCGCTACAGATATAGAAAAGTAATATTATTATATGAAAATCTCCGACAGACATTCACAGACATGTTTTCTTCGCATAAATTACATCGAATACGCTACTTTTACTGTTTATCGATATTATGAACAATCGTGTTATTCGCATTGGGTCAGGGGAGACGTAAAAATGCTATCTCGATGTAAGTATCGGGTTCACTATGAACTTACAACTTAATCTGAAGACGAAAATAAGGTGCAAGTTGGAAAAATAAAGCGATTTTATCTTTGGGTCAAAATTAACGAAAAATATGCTTTGAAGATGTTCTTTTTTTCTTTTTGCTGCAGTTACTTAATAGCAAGGTTCAAGAAACTAATGCTAAAAGACTAAATCTCAAGTTTTAATATTTAAAATAATACTAGCAGGCCTGACAGACGTTGTCTTGGTCGAACGTTGGCTTGTAGCGCCACATACCAGGTCAAATTGTACGAGTATATCTTAACCATCCAGGGAACAAACACAAAATTACATTTATATTGGTCCAGCAGTTTAGAAGGAGGTTTATACACGTATGAATTAAAGTATAATATGATGAAATATTTTCTAGAATATAATCGTTAACTATCAGAAAATGTAGAATCTTTCTACTGCAAAAGTAATAAACTTTCTTTAATGAATCCAGAAATCTGTACCTCACTCCTAAATACTTTATCAACTGAATTCTTTAGCAAACTACGAAACCTTCCAGTAGCCCCAAGAATCCCGTAAAGCTTGTCCACCGAACCTCGCCACATTTGTCATGCCCAGTTGACATCCCAAAATTCACTCGCAAACAATATTCCGGATTCCCCTTCACCAATCAATTACGGATCACTCCGTTTCAAATATTCGCACGACTTCCACGCTTCTTGGACCGCGTTATGAGCCCCATTGCACTCGCCCACGACCCAACTACGAAATGTCTTGCTTAAAGGAACAGGACACCTTTACTCTTTATTGATTGAACTGTGGACTGAGACTGACTGAGTGGACTGACTTTTTTAGACTTTTTAGGTAAGTCGAGCTAGTATATTTTTATTACACTTTTATGGTTACAAATAAATAAAAAATATTTATTTATTTAAAAAATACACTTCGCAAAGGCGTACTTACTTAATACCGGGATACATTTTTATCTGTCTAATGTAAAGAAAAACGTAGTAGGTAGGTGTTATCACTTTGTATAGCAAAAAAAAAACCCTTTGTATGTGTTACTCTAAAAAACGTAAGTATTTTGATTTAGGTATTTAATATACTAGCAACCCTACCCGGTTTCGCACGGATGCAATATAAATAGGTACATAAACCTTCTTTTAGAATCACTTTACTTATTGAGGCAAACCACATTAAAATCCGATGCGAAGTTTAATAAAAGATCTAAACGTACAAATGGCGGAAAGTGACTTTGTCTTATACTATATAGAGATTCTTTGCATGTGATACCTATACTGTCCTCCACAATATACTTATGTATTTGATTATTCTTGGACCACATAATAAGGCCCATTGCACACGCCCACGATCAAGCGCGCTCCACCAGCGAAATGTCTCACTTAACGAAACAGGACACCTTCAGCCTTTATCGATCGCACTCGGCCCTGTTCGGTGTGGGATTTAAATGTTATTTGTTGTGGTTTACTATGTATAATGTGGAGAGAAATCAGGAGTTTGAGGCATGGATCTTGGCCTTGGAGATCTATTTTTGATCTAGGCCAGACCTAGGTAAATTGACAAAAGTTTAGTCGTAATATAAGTTATTCTTAAGGACATAACTAAAATAAAACTCGTTTTTTTTTACTGGGCGCCGCCTCCATTTGCTAAATGAAAACTGATATCAACACAAATATACCTACATAATAAATGATAAAATACAACAAGCGAGAACATTTTTAGTACCTTGTTTTAATATCGCTACTCAACATGTAACATGCTCCCAATCAAAAAGACAAGAAAAACCCAAGTACAAGATATTATCAATACACGCTTGCTCTCCATAATCTCATGATTTTATCAGTAAATGCTAACGTAAACAAAAAAGGTCTACTATGTAAATTGTAGTTTTATTTAATCAATTTGCATTGGTCAATTAAAAACAAGCAATAAAAACAATTGCAATGCAAATACTTGCCTTATTAAGTCGACAGATAAACGGGAAACAAGACTGGCTAAGTTGTAGATGGAAAGCGATTTCAATAGTAAAAGAAAGCTGGTTATAAAGCTCTCCGATTTGTCGTCGAAAACCACTTTCAAATCAAACTGCCTGTAAGATCAGCTAGCACCATTCATCCATCTGCCTAGCCTTGTCCCAATCAAGTTGGCATATTGGCACCGTTAATATCATTAAATTTATAAAATAAACATCATTTCATTAATCACATCATCATCATTTTAATTTTTTTTTTCATTAACTGGCGAAATGTGGGTGTACTAATGGGTACACCTCTGCCTAACCCTTCGGAGATTACAGGCGTCATGTAATGTTATAATTTCACTAGCCGTAAGTAATTCAATAAAAACACTGAAAATTATAAATAAATCGTAAATCTTAATAGATTTACAATTTATTTATAATTTTCAGTGTACAATATAAGAAAGTCAAAAGGTTTTGTTACATTTAATAATGTAACAAAAACTTTTGACTTTCTTATATTGTTTATTTTGAAATGTCTATTTGTTTGATCAAGAGGCCAATTTATCCTTAAACGATCGCAGTCTAATCTCAGTCTTAATCTGTCAAAAATACCTCAAGCTTACTTAATTTTTTGTACATTGATTGTCGCTGAGATGAGATTGCGACCAGATTTTAAAAGTTTTTAATTAGTAGATTAACATAGGAACAAACTATTTGGTACAACAACAAACAAGGTACTTGTAAACACTGTGCTTAGTAGTAAATTACTTCTCTGTACACCAATTAGTTTATTCTATAGTACATAAGTACGAAACGCAAAGAAAGTTCTTAATAACATCGATCGCGTGTATTTCACACCTTGTACCGTTTTAATGCGATTTGTTCAGTTTTAAAAGCGCCACTTTACAATCGCAATGCTACAGTGACGTTTATTGCTTTGACTTTAAAACCAGCTACGAAGTGTACCTAGATCTATGCTCCGTTCGAGTGGGATAGTTGACTAGCCTGGACTTTCTCTGTGCTAATGATAGCAATGCTTTATGTTCAGAAGACCTAAATGATTTTATTTATTTATTTTTTGGAAAGTAACTACCCTCACTACTCACCTTTATAATTACTTGCATTCTTCAACTTTCACTGATGAACCGAAGTCTCTGTAACAATAAAAAAATCAAATTATATACCTATTATATAAATCCTTCTTTGTTTCTTTCTTCTGAAGAAGATATCTCTGTCGAGGTCTCGCACCAGGAATTTCTACTGTATTGTGGGTGCATTTACAAACATGTAAACTCACATACACAAATTCGGACCCGGAACAACTGCCTTTGTTTCTTGCGATAACCCACGACGATACGCACCGCAGCAGCCAATCTTACAGTCACTGTGCCAACCTTGCTGATTCAATGGACTCCTCGTTAACTTTTTTTAACAATTTGATCTACAAAGAACTGCATAACAGAGGATATTCCCAGTACGTAGATTCATTGTAAGTTATTTCATTGTCCTACTTGATAGAACTTGTCAACTCGACTCGCCTAACTAAACAGGGCTTCAGTACGTAATCGCTAATCGACATGGGGTTGTACAAGCCGCTCTAACTAACATCACAGGACTAAGTTCTTTTCTTGCTTTTATTCAGATCCTATCTGACTCGTAATGGATTTGTCAACGACTGATTTATCTAACGTAGTTGCTAGTTGTGTGTGGAGGTGTTGGTCGTTTTGTATTATATGCTTAATGTCTTGTTAGTATTGATTCCTGGCTAACTAATTGGGGATTCAAGCGATTTTGTACTTTATTACTTGTAGAAAAAGAGCTGTAAAATACTGTTTGTTCAAAATTGTTTGGAAGAAAGTCTTTATACAGTAGGTATGTAAAAAAATTGAGCATAGCATAATTATAACTAAGGGTCAAAAGAGTTGAAATACAAAAAGGTACTTGATACCACATAAGAGGATTTTTACCGTTCGGAAAATGATCTTAATGATAAAAAAAACTGCAACAAAGGCTACAGTGTGTCATTAGTTTATGTTAAAAAGAATCATGAAATAGAAATCTATACTTAATTATTATAAAGCTAAAGATTTGAACGCGTTAATTTTGGGAACGGCTGATCCGATTTAAAAACCTTTTTTTGCATTATATTGCCCGTTTATCCAGAAAGGTTATAAGATATAACATCACGCTTCAACCCACGTGAGCAAAGCAGTAACCAAAGACGTAACATAGGTAAATTATAAATGGGACACGTCCTAATTTTATATTTAACATCCACGCGAACGAAATCACGGGCAAAATCTAGTTCATAATATTAACGAAACAATAAATACACTTCCTCAATAAAATAGCATTATATCTTTCCGGGCGGGCGGACGGGCCTGTTGGTCTAGTAGTTAGTGGCCCTGACTGCTAAGCCGGAGGTCGTGGGTTCGATTCCCACCCAGGACAAACTTTGTGTGATGAGCATGATTGTTAGTTCTGTGTCTGGGTGTGATTTATCTATAATATGTATGTATTTATAAATTATATAAGTATGTATATCAGTTGTCTGGTTACCATAACACAAGCTCTGCTTAGCTTGGGATCAGATAGCCGTGTGTGAGTTGTCCCAAGATATTTATTATTATTATTCCATTTATTTATTTTGTATACATATATAATTACATTTTTAAATATTATTATGAAAAAGATATAAAAACATTTAAAAATATAAAAAAATAGTATCCCACCGGCGTCGGGAACAGGGTCCAAGCCACCGGTGGTCAGGGCTCCTGAGAAAGGAATCTCCTAACAATACGCGCCGTGTCCAGGAGTACCGCTTTCTGAATCAAGCCCTTGATCCAACCGCCCAACGAGAGCCTCCTAAGGTGTTGGTCGAGGCTCTTGGCTATTATGCCATTGGCCGTCACGACTATCGGCACAGTGATTGCTGTACTCACATCCCACATGTCGACAACCTCGCGAGCCAAATCAAGATACTTCATTTGTTTATCTTTCTCAGCCTTCACGAGGTTCTCGTCATGCGGGACTGTTATATCCACAATCACTGCGCGACGCTCTAATCGATCTATCACCACTATGTCAGGCTTATTGGCAACAATAGTCCTGTCAGTGATGATAGATCGATCCCAATATAATGTGATATTGCCATTTTCAAGAACTGGGTCGGGCACATACCTGTAGTAGGGTACTTCCGATTCCACAAGACTGTATTTAAGGGCAAGCTGCTGGTGGATAATCCTGGCTACTAGGTTATGCCTATGCAAGTAGTCTCCGTTAGCCAGACGAGAACACCCAGATATAATGTGCCGGATTGATTCCCCGGGACGGTGGCATGCCCGACAAATGTCAACCGTACCGTCCTTCACAATATATCTCCGGTAGTTGTTCGTCATTATAACTTCGTCCATAATTGCACAGACAAAACCTTCGGTTTCCCCAAAGAGGTCACCAAAGCGCAGCCAGGATACGGACGCCATAAAGTCTACATCAGGCCCATGTAGGGCCCGGTAGTAGCGCCCGTGAAGCTCCTTGCTCTTCCATACCTCCATGCGATCATTAGTATCCAATACTACAGGTTTGCGCCAGTTCTCGTTCGCTAAGGAGAGCGGGGTGAGGCCCTTGTCCACTAAGACCACATCTCGGTGCATACCCACGTCGGCTTTTAGGAAATACTCCCTGAGACTGCATATCTCACGGTTGTGCAAGGTCTTAGCATTTAAAAAGCCTCGACCTCCACACTTCCGCGGGACATACAGTCTCATTACCGATGACCGTGGGTGATGCATCCGATTTGCGGTCAACAATGTGCGGACCCTCCTATCCAGGGCATCAAGTTCCGTCTGAGTCCATTTGAGTATGCCGAAAGAGTACATCAAAACCGGCATGACCCAACCGTTGAAGGCGCGCACCTTGTTTCCGCCTGACAAAAGACTATTTAATACTTTATTCAGGCGGCCAAAGAAGCGCTCCCTCAACGATTGTTTCATATCGGCAGCATTGATGCCTAACGCTTCCGACATACCCAAATATTTGTAGGTTTCAGTTGAGGAAAGGGATCTAAGGTTTATGGAATCCGAGAGTTGGGTTCCCACAGATTCCATAATCTCCCCTCGCTTCACATGCATGACTGCACATTTGTCCACACCAAATTCCATTCTGATGGCACTACTGAAAGTTTCCGTTACCTTCAGTAGCTCCATCAGTCGCGAATTGTTGGGGGCAAAGAGTTTCAGATCATCCATGTAAAGAAGGTGAGATATGACCTGACCACCTCTTCTCAACCGATAGCCCAGACCCGAACCCTCCAGCAGTGTGCTTAGAGGGTTCAAGGCTAAACAAAACCACAGAGGACTCAGACTATCACCCTGAAATATACCACGCTCTATCCTTATCGGTTCGCTGCTCTCTGGAATCTGCCTACATCCTGGATAGCGAAGTACCGTCCTCCATTGCCCCATACATGACATTAGGAAGGTGCGTAAAGTTGCATCTACTTTGTACAACTCCAACACCCTCATAAGCCATGTATGTGGCACCGAGTCATAGGCCTTCTTATAATCTATCCAACATGTAGATAGATCCTTTCGAGAACGTCGAACCTGCTGGTTAATGGCCATATCAATGAGGAGCAGCTCCTTAGTACCACGGGACCCATTCCTACATCCATTCTGAGAGGCAGACATGATAGAATTGTCTTCAATATGTTTGTTAATTTTCGCTCTCAAAATGGATGTAAGAACTTTATAGACCGTCGGCAGACAAGTGATCGGTCTATAATTTTTGGGTTCCGCAGTGCTACCCGATTTGTGGAGCAGGTGGGTTATTCCAGTTGTTAAGAACTGGGGCAACGATCCAGACACTAAAGCTGACTGGAACTGGGACGCCAAGCAAACGTGCGAGCTTCTGAACCATTTGATCCAGAAGTTATGCAGCCCGTCCGGCCCTGGAGATTTCCAATTAGGCAATGAACGGACCGCACGAGCCACATCTTGGGGGCTGATGGTAATTGCCCCCATTTCTGGTATCAGGTCGCACGCTCGCTCAACCTCCCGTGTCCAATCGCTCTCAGTGTGACTGACAGGCACCGACCAGATGCTGCGCCAGAACGAACACATGGCGTCATCATCCGGTAGGCGCGTATCAATCACACCTTGGCCTGGTCGCTCCCAAGCTCTGTATACCCACCTCTCATCACTCTGGAATATGCGATTCTGAGTGTATCGTTCCACTCGCCGCTTGTACCGACGAATACGGTTTGCCCATGCACAGATTTTCTGCTTCAGGAAGTCGATACGCTCTGTGACGCGGGACAAATAATCTCGAGGACTGACATCAGTCCCCGAGAACGCCCGCCTCACAAAGCGCATCACTCTAGGGCGAGTATTGCCCTCCCTAAAACAGATTAGCTTGCCGATGAGTGCTCTAGCCCCATCGATACGACGCTCGATCCTGCACTGCCATGCTGGCACCGCTGGTTTTAGTCGTGTAGCTCCGTCACTATTGGGAAATTTGACGTGAGCTACACGACATGCCGCTACAGCTGCACAGTACAAGATCGAGTGGGCATCAACAAGGTCTACACTGCTGTCAAAACAGTTTGACAGCTGTGAATCCAGAGCACACACCAGCGCCTTATTTTTCTTGTGCATGGGCAAACGAGGCAATCGAGGTCTCAGCTC
Organism: Hoplodrina ambigua; assembly: GCA_949774945.1. NCBI lineage: Eukaryota > Metazoa > Arthropoda > Insecta > Lepidoptera > Noctuidae > Hoplodrina > Hoplodrina ambigua. The sequence continues at coordinate 1,285,761 of OX458967.1, forward strand.
AGGCTGCATAGAACGATACTCCCGAAACGCATCCTCCAAAGCACTCCTCAACTGTACATTACACTGGGAACTCACAGTAATAGCCCCGTCATCAACCTCCTCACCTATGCGGTCGAGTCGCGGTGAATCACTAGGTAAATTCGGCGATTGAACCGCGACTGCAACCACTGGCGAAGCAAGTGTAACGTGGCTATTTCGTGATTCGATGCGTAGTCGATCAAGCACAATGTCATCCAACATATGATTACGTTGGATGGCACGCACTTGATCCGATAGACGTTGTGCCGATACGTTGACAGCTGGCTCAAGCACCTGAAACAGAGAGAGCATCCGACCACGGTACGCAGTCAAGTTACTTCCCCCCTCTGTAGCCCCAAAGTATGAGCGCATGACGTTTTCATTAACGGACTGTGTCCATCTCATGCGCTGCACACTTCCACCGGAAGCGGGGACCCTATCAGAGGCCGGTGGGCCTCGGAGTCCTAAGCAACCCGGCGGCCGGCGTCCTCCCCGCCGACGAACAGGTGGTGGCGTCGAAGGCGGAGAGAAATACTCGTCGCTCGAACTCGACGCAACTGCCGAGGCCGGTGTCACAGCACTCACGGTGGGGCTGGATTCCGGCGGTGGCGAGGCGGAGCTGAGCGACGAGTCCGGAGGTGGTGGGCGTGCTATTAGTTTTTTCTGGCTTCTTGTCAACATCGCACCATATACATATTTTCAATTCTTTCTTATGACGGCCTTGACAGCCGTCATTATGGTTATAAATGTTGTTTTTTTAAGTTTTTCCATTCCTTGACTATTTATTTTTGGTTTTATTGTGGATTATATATATAAGGTTGTATGCAAAAGCAGGTTTTAAGTTTAAAAATAAAATGTTTCTTAAAAATCAGGAAATATTTTTTGTTATGAATTTTGATGCGACTGATTGACTTAGTGTTGCCAGTTTATTATTATCTTTACAAACTGCAATAGAATTGTTAAATAGATCGCCATTACCTAACTATTAAACAAAGATATCAGTGAGCTTACTTTCATTATCGTGAAGGCGTATTTACTACCATTGCGAAACGGTACGTTATCTTTATGGTTACTATAGACAATTATGGGTTTTGTGACGGTCTAGTGATGGGAAAAGTCTAGGATTGATGTGGGGATCAGTTATTGTACCTAAACCTATTCTTCGTACATGCGCCTATTGGTGCTTATTATGCGTACACTCAATATGATGTCACAACAAATTGACTGCTTCAATTGTACTCTAAGCGAATTCAGACGGGCTGCAATTTGTAACATTACTTTAGTCTAAGCTTTGTTTCTCGTATCTATACTATTGTATTAGGTAAGTAAGCCTGTGATGTGTATGCACCTATGTTTTAAATAAATATTAAACCTCAGCAGTCTATCCGTCCGATTGTCAATCAGTTGTATTCTTCTGAACCATAATAAGTGAACTACTATTATGAATATAGGTAAACTACCTTTTGTTGGAAGGGGCAACTAGATTAATTCTTTTTTTTCTTGTGTATGACGTTCAAAAGTGCCTTGACAAATGATTTGACTTTGATTTTGAATTTGACTGAATTTTTCAAAGTACTTCTATGGCTACTATAACAACAAACTATCAAAATAAAATAAAGTAGGTAAATAATTAAAGGTGTATCTATACAAGATAATTGTGTTTTTGTATGCAGTGTTAAATATCATTCCGTGGTACGGACCCTTTATGTGCAAGTCCAAATCACACATAACGTGTTTACTATTTAAACATACATACATAAACTCACGCCTTTTTCCCTTTGGGGTAGGCAGAAACAAAGAACGCCACCTGCACGATCCTTACATACTCCTTTCGCCTCATCTACGTTCATACATGTCGTCATACAAGCATACCTATTAAAATAGTACTTCCAATAACCTACTCATGCCACATAAATAGACGATTAAAGTGAACTGCGATTTAAACTCAAGCGCCGCCCATCACTATTACTAATTCAATCAAAACAAATATCCGTATTTACGACTACATTCCGAACAATACGACTCAAAGTGCGTCGTAACTTAACAATTGACTTAATTCGATAACACCGTAACCGGATTACGGCGGAACAGCCTTATTGTAATGTGAGGTGATAGTTTTCAACTTAGCGTGTACTTACCTACTAACATATTTATAAGCAATGGGTATGTTATCTTTTGAATATCATGAAAATACTGCCTCGTTGGTCTAGTGGTCGTAAAGCGCGACTGCGTGAGTTCTTGGGTTCGATCGGGAAAAGCGTTGTTGGGTTTTTCCATAAGGAATTTTTAAGTAGCAGCACCGGAGTCTGGATTTGTGCTTGGTCGATATCAATAGGCTCGCCCCTATTACATGGGACTTGAATTTAACTGGCGAAATGTGGGTGTACTAATGGGTACACCTCTGTCTAACCCTTCGGGGATTACAGGTGTGATGTTTTGTGTATTATGAAAAGGTAAAGGTTATTGTAAACTAGCTTTTGAACGCGACTTTGTCCGAGTAGATTTTCTTGACAGATCAGTCTCTCACCATTGTCCTACTTTAGTACCTACTCTTTTTTACCTGACTACGTTACAAAGTCAACATTAGACAGATTCAATTTTACTACAATAAGACAAACATCTATGCTTAATATAATGAGGCCGAAGAGTTTTTCCTGCTTGTTTGTGTGTTTGTTTAAAGCTCTAGACATTTCTATTAAACTGGAAAAAAATATTTGTGTGACAGCCAGATTCATAAGAATATATAGGTAGGCATCAACATCATCATCCTACCGGAGAGGAGCAGTAACTAAAGACGAAACACAACGGGGGTGAAAAAAAACTACTTGCGCTTTGCAAGTTCAACACCAGACAAATCCAATTTGATCGCAATTAAACTAATATTTCCTAATAATATTTTACAATCAATGAAAGGACGCGTATTTCATACAAACAATCCACTTACAACAGCAGCAACCTGCCGCACAATCCATCACAAACCATTACCGTTATCAACGCTGCTTTGTCTCCTACAAACCCAAGGCTAAATTCCAGCCGACAGTTACATTTATAACTAGCTTAAGCCCGCGACTTCGCGTGAATGTCGGTTATCATAAGGTTTAGCTGTTTTTATGCGGACCCTAATTATGTCTACAATACAATCCTAATCTCTACATAGTATAAAACAAAGTCGCTTTCCGCCCTCACGTCTGTATGCTTAGATTTTTAAAACTACGCGACGGATTTTAAGCAGTTGCAGTTCTCATTATACTCGTGCAAAGTGGGGGTAGCTATTTCTACAATAAAAGTAACTTCGTATAGGTAACTTCAGATATCTGCCAGTGATATTCCCGTCAAAATTAGTTTAGCCAATTTGGAAATAAGCTGAAACAAACATACCTACAGACAGATTAAAAAAAATGGTTTTTCCTTTAAGTACCTTCTCATCATCATCTTCATCATCATTTCAACCGAACGACGTCCATTGCTGGACTTGTGTCTCCTCTAACATAGGGCTTCCCCCAACATAGGCCTACTCTATACGTAAATCCCGTTTAAACATTCATATTTGTTTTGTAAACATCTATTATTTTGATTTACAAACAGACACTTCAATTTTATTGATTAGTATGTATCTATAGGCAAGTAGATTGTCAGCATAAAGTACCCATAACAAGCGTATACCTATTATCGGAGAAAATGTAACGCCGTGACCGAATTCCCGCTACCGATTGCAATAAAAGATAAATGGTTAATCAATTTGAGAATAACATTAGTAAAGTATTCGTGTTTGCTATTTATTGAGCTTAAGATGTAGTTTCGTGTTTTAACATCGATTTCCTCTTAAAACAAAAATGTTGCGCAAACGCAGATGTAAGGAGTGTAGTGAATGATGCTGTTGGTGCTGTAATTTGTAAACTTAAAGATATAGTGATAATGTTATCAAGAGTTGAATCTTTACTTTTCGAAGTTCCTTATCGCGGAAAGGGAATAGATGTTTGTTATTCAATCACGCCAGAACGCCTGAACGGATCTGGATGAAATTTAGCACAGAGATAGATTATACTCAGGAATAGCACATAGGATACTTTATATTTTAGAAAAAATGTACGGTTCTCGTGAGATTAAAGCTTGATTCACACATATCAGTAAACTTATAGAGAATGTATGAAAGAATAATTATTACCTACTGATACAGGACGTTGCCGGAACTGTGACAGCCTTAACTTATTACAGAATTTTCTTATGTTACTTATCCATCCAATTTATTCCTTAATGTAAAATTCCGTATTATTATTTATTGATTATGATTGAATACAAAACAATCGTAATATGTATTGTTACAATTTTAACAGTCTTTAATCATAAACGAGGCACGATTAGCTAAACGTACCAATCAATACGCTTGACATAGTAAAATACATTTCAGTCAATCGAAACTAACTACTTGCCTAATCTAGGGCCGTGTGAATTTGAACCTGCAGGCAAAATACACTAAGTAATCATAAAATTATTAACTAAGATAATGCCACTGATAGAATTTTAGAACAAGGACACGCTAAGAGCCAGAAAGGAATTGGTCCAGGGGCGTAGCTAATGCCGTATCAAAGATACTGGGGCCCCAGCTGCAAAGGCCCCCAGTTGCAGGGGCCACGTGAAAGTAAAACTGCAAAAACAGCTCACTCAATCTCGAAAGTTTCGTTGGTCTAGGGGTCGCGAAGCGCGACTGCGGAGCACGAGGTCTTGGGTCCAATTCTAAGGTCGGGCAGTGTTATTGGGATTTTCCATCAGAAATTTCTTATTAGCAGCCTCGAAGACTGGATTTGTGACCGGTGGATGACAATAGGCTCGCCCCCTACGTGTACTAATGTGTACTTTTTTGCCTAATCCTTCGGGATTTAAGGCGTGATGTTTCTCTTAGACCGTATGCTCAACTTCTCGGGAAAAAAAGATATTGTTTGTTCTGTGAAAAATCTTTTCCTCCATTTGGTTTTCGCCGCAGTTCGGTAGAAGGGCCCTAACAAATGTTGACATTGGGCCCGTTGAAGGCAAGCTACGCCACTGAATTGGTCTCAGTAATATTGTAGCAAAGACATAACATTACTTTATTATCGGCCCGTAAATAATAACTTTAAATGGTCTTTGAATATTTATTTGACGTTCTGATCTCGTGTAGAAAAGGGTCTGGTGTTGCAAACCAATTCGCAATCATGGTCTTATTTGGAATCAGCAGTGCTATTCTGTAAAACGTGTGACGACAGCAGACTCACTTCATCAAAACTATCCGAGGCAGTTTTTTTACATAATAGACCAGCTGATGCTAATTCTCCTTGAGCTAATTTCGCCTAGGTGTAGGAACCCCACCAAGAAAGATTTTTGCAGAATGAACCGGTAAGGAGAAGATGTCTTTGCCCCGCAATGGGACAGTTATAGGCTGGTATATTATTTTATATAATTAACCCAGTAGAGTAAATATCGTGCGTCATCCTTATCATCATCATACCAGCCGTAGGACGTCCACTGCTGAACATAGGCCTCCCCTACAGATTTCCAATAGATTTCTTATCGTGTATTAGTCCGAGCAAAATTCCTATTAGATTAGGTTCGATTTGTTTGAAATTATTGTCTTTAGGACAGTAGGCTCATCAGCATTAGACATTGATCCTTTTAGAAAAGCAAAAATGTAATTAGGTAAACAAAACATTAAGACTGTCTTGTAGTTAGTACCTCCCGATATCGATAAACGGAGTCAATTGCCTCCATAACTACCGTAACCAATGAAAGCTCCAACATAATCAAGATCAAATTCCCTGCACTTAGCAGCTAGATAAACTTTGAGTAATTTATATCTAGTCGCGACTTTAATCTTTTCAAATTCATTCACAAAGTTATCTCCAGCCATTTCCACTTGAGTATTTAAGTCATTCTACTTCTTCAATTGAGTTGTCACTTCGTCGCGACTTCCCTAGGCGTTACATAATGTGCCACCTACATAGAATCAGATATCTTTAGTAAGCCACTTAACTCAGATTACGAGTGAAGTGAATTAATCTCGGCGTGACAAAACAGGATACTGAGCCTTATCTGAGCCTGTTGTGATGGTGGTATTGAGGGGAGCGAGTTTTAAATGTGCTGTCGATATTAATAAATAGATTTACGGGATTAAAATCGAAAAAATATGACGGATGTTTAAAGATGTTCCTGCGGTTAGAGAAAGGTAAAAGCTAGATAGTCAAAATATACAACTTTTTTGTTTTTACTTATTTTTTGTTTATTAATGAAATCACTTACAAATACTACCAAACGAGAATACTTTTAAGTATTTGTTATATTAAAAAATTAAGATAATACTATGTGGCTGTACACTAACAGGTTTCATAACTTCACGTTAACTTTAAGCTTTATGTAACTTAAATACATAACGCAAATAAATGAATATGACTACCTATTTAACAAATATTTTGTTAAATTTCAAATTCATTTAAAAGCAACAGGAAACTGCGTCCAATATAAATGTAGATCCGATACAATTATATCATCGATACTAAACCGATTTCAAATTACTCGGAGGCCATTTAATAGTCAGTAAACACTAATTCAATTAATTTCGATGTTAAACTCCGTTTTGCTTTAATTATCGCTCGTGTGAATAAGTATGTTAGCGCAAGCGTTGAACTGCAAAATGATTGAGCAATTTTTTTAAATATTCTTATTGTGTATTTTGTTGTGATGGCCCAGTGGTCAAGACATCGGTCTCTCTTAAATAAGGTTAAGGGGAAAATAACGTCACTGACATCAGTGATGGAAAATACCATGAGGAAACCTCGACTTAGAATATACCAGCAAATGTGGTGATCAATGCCAATACCTTCTCTGTTTCAATAGAGGGCCAGCAGTGGAACTGCTATAAGCTGGCGTTATTATAATTATATTATTATCATCGTAGAGGATTCAAATAAAAAAAAATATTCCATATATTTATGTATTTTTATTTTTTTGACATAAGTTTTATTTTATTTAATATTTATATGCATTATTTAGTAAGTAATGCATATACATATTAAATAAAGTATTTTTTCTTATATAATCTCAATATTTTTTTTTATTTAATATTTTTTTTATTTTGTTATTTTTAAGGCTTCCTCTTTCCTACACGATTGTTATGACTGACAGGGTCCATAATGTTCTTTAATTGGAAATCCCTACCACTTACTCAAGTGCCACGTTATGAGACACAATTGATTTTCTATTGTTCTGCCATATCGGTAAGTCAGCCGGAGCTTGACCGGTTAAACATATTCTTACAAAAAAGCTATAAAATATAAAAACTGTATTGAGTATTGAATCAAAAGTACATTCATATCACTTCCATTATCAAAAATCACTAAACATAACGTTGCAAGTTGCAACATTCATCATAAAAGTCAGAAATAAATGTTTACTACATCCTATAATGACGCCGCGAACATCAAAACGTTATAATCCATCATATCATACATTTTTTACTGCTCCATATAATTCATACTACAATTACATATTATAATTTACGCGTTCTACCTTAAAAGTCGTTTACGCCCGCGTGGTTTACGCGGCTACGGTAGTAATATTGTAACGACTGTAATTAAAGCGCTTAAATCATGAGCTGTGTCTAGTTACTGTTTGACAATAAAATAGAGCAGCACAGAAAGACAACTCATCATATCGAGCCATAAATGTCTGCTACCGAAGATGTGGCTCGGCTTTGACTGAATGTCCGTTGGAGCGGAAAGGATCACAGAAGTGTAATCTTACTACTATGTGTTATAAGTATGTGTTTACTATGTATTACAAAACATCGTGAGGAAACCTGGACTTATACCAGACTGTTACTATCCCATTCAAACCATGTTAAAGGCCCTTTTGGCGGTTTAGAAACTATAACTAGGGCGTTTGGGGGGGAGGGGGTGTAAGACCTTACTGCGCACACAATAAAAAAGAAGATTATAAACATGAAAGTTTTTAGTAAAAGATGTTTGTTACTCTTTCAAGTTTAAACAGTTGAGCCGAATCAACTAAAATTTGGCACACAATGATATGTAGATACAGCAAATACGATAATTGGTACCTATTCTATTTCAGTGTTTCCGTAGGATAACTGAGTGCATTGGCTTAATTCTGAAATCTATGCGGATGAAGTAGCAAGCAGAAGTTAAATAATGCTTTGAAGTCTGAATTTTAAGTAGTTACATAATTGTTGTGTTCAAAAACATCAGTATAGTATGATGTACCCAATTGAATGCTATTAACAGACACTTTTGACTGATCAAGGAGTCGGTCAGTTAGCCAGAAAAGTTAAAACTAGTCCGTTCCAAAACGTAGGTAGGTCTCTACGATAAAGAACGAGCAATAAAATCCACGAACATTCTTTTCAATCAAGTTTTTACAAAATGCTGGTAACATTATTCTAGTTGCTTCTATTTACGATAACAACAGCAATAAATTACTGTATCAAATAAACCTTCTGATTTCCTCTTTTCTGATCTATTACTAATATTGCAAGTAGATATTACGAGTAATTTGTTTTGGCGCCACTCGTAATAATTGTCCCAACATTAATGTATGCAGTTAATCGATACGTGTCGATTTTACTTTACCGCCTTGTGTAAAGAGATTGATTATGACACGCAGCTAAGTGACATTAAAGATTTATGCTGGCAATACTGATGGAGTTGCAAATTATAAGCTGTTGGGAACTGGAATGGTGAAGTAGATATTACGGTGATAATATTTTGTTATGACAACAGCATTAACGATACATCCAAACTAATAACTACTACAGACTACAAGCTAAACCACTGAACCGACTTCGATGAAATTTGGTACGGGGTAAGCTTGAAACCCAAGAAAAGACATTACCTACTTCATATTCCGTGACTTTGACTGCGTTTCGTGATAACTGACATTTATACGGACGAAGTTGCAAAAGCTAGTCCGTAATATAGTAGTTTAAACTTATTGTCATTAGTGTGTATTTTTACTGTACAATGCGGGTGCTTTAGTCCTGTCTGTACGATGGCCTATTTACTACAACGCTCGAAGTGTCCATACACCTGCTCTTAAGAGGACATTATAAACTGAGCCACCTGCAGCCCCAAACACTCTAAGAAAAAAAGATTACCTAGAACCATCGACTTGAAAAGAAGAAGCTTTTTCACCGCTTTTGTGCATAACTACATCATTACCATCAACTTCGCCGCTCACTTCTATTCCTTTAAAAATATAGAGGCTAAAATCAAACTCCATAAACCCAGTTCAAAAATCACAAAATCCATCAAATCAAAACGTTCTCACTATACACTTTACATTGTTAGAACATGGCCAGTAAATTGTCCAATCGCTCTGGCTACACGATGTGTATTTTCTATACGCTATTCAATATTCGTGCGGCATAATGAGGTACAGGTAAGGGGCGGGGTCCGGTATATTCAATTTAGTCGACGGTTAGAGGCGCTTGCGGCTGTGGTTTACAGGCTTTTTAATATTTTTTAAATCTTTATTAAAAAAATGCAATTTTGGTTTGAGGATGAAAGAGCGTCATATGCAGTTAAGTTGATAGCAGTAAAACAACTAAAATGGCAACATGATATTAAAAATAATATCAGCCTATGGTGTCCCACTGCAGAGCAAAAGCCTGTTCTCATACAGAGAAGGCACAAGCATTGATCATCTCCACGCTTGCTCGAAGCGGATGAGCGATTTTAGACTTACATCAATTATAAGTACAGGTTTCTTAACGATTGTTATCCTTAAACAATATCAGTGATGCCCCAAGTCTAAGAATGAACATAATGAATAGAAAAAAAATATCGTGGATTTGGTTGCTAACAAAAAAGCTCTATCTTGTCTTTTAAGAAAAGACGAGCGTCTTCGCCGTGGACTGCTTTGGAAAAGCTGTTGTCAATGACATGGAGACGTTTAAGGGGGATTGACCGGAGAAGGCAGGGATGAGTAGAAGGATATAATTATGGGAGACTATTACCAACAAGTAGGACAATACAAGAAGACAACAAAAAATTATAAAAGATCTATTTAGTCCATCACCTTTATGGTTGTCTGAGAGCGAATAGAAGAATCCTCGATAAATATTTTTGTGTTTAGACAAAAATATGTATCCTGAAACAAATACTTATAGAAGAATGCTTATAGTCAGAACAGAGAGGAACATAACAGAACGCACCTCCACACGTTCACAGGGCACGCCTTCCATAGGATGGACAAGCAAAGCGGTAATATTGATGCCATAACATAGCAAGGGTATTGTTTGATCAGTGGTACTACCTTATGTGCTAAGTATATCACTATTGTAAATATTTTATTTAGAGTGATCAATGACCATTTTCTGAATTTATATTGAAACAGAACTGTAAACGAAAAAAGGTATCATCCACCAACAGCATTAAACTGAATTGAAGACTAAATGCTAAAGAAATATTATTTAGAGATCAAACTATGGAAAGCAAGTAGACCTAAGACAATATTCCTGAACGAACCTCTATAAATTCTATAGCTTCTAAGAATACGAACAGTAACGTAAAAAACCCATAAAACATAACACAAAACGCATTTAAAATTGACATTCGATTTCTGAAGCACTTAAAAATTCACAACTTGGAAACCCCACAATAGGTTCTGTAAAGAAAAACCACGGTTAACCAAAGGCTACTGTGGAGGCGTGAATTTTTTATGGCATGGGGCGCCATACCCCTTAGAAAAACACCGCCTTGCAAGGGAAAAGACTAATAAATGGCGCGGACTCTATCGGTGTACCTGGATCCACGAAAAACTTTTGACAGGGCATAGAATTGTATAAAAATGTTTAAACTTGAGTTCAATAGGCCAGTAGGCTTCTAAGTAGAATCCTTTGATTTCAAATAATAATATTATAGCTGAAGAGTTTTTATATTCGTTTAAACTTGGTAATCTCTAGAACTACAAATTGGAAAAAATCTTTTTGCATATCAGAAACATGAGGAAATTGTACAGGCTATAATCATCACGCTACGACCTGCGGGAACGTACCAGTAACTAAAGATGTAATTAAACGTGAGTAAAAAAGAACTTTGATTCACATGTCAATAAAACAACTACCAAAACTAAAGAACTCTTTCCTTCTCCACTACATTCTACCTCCGAAACACAACACAAGAACCATCTGTTCGTTCTCAGGGGTCCTACGCGCAAACGAAATGTTAAAACCTGCACCGGTAAGCCAGCAGACAGCCCGAGGCCTTTAATTTGTACGGAATACCATACAATATTTATGGAAATATCGATGTCTTTGTTGAGACATCCTGTGGGTTTAACGACAAAGATGAGTGACACAGAATGACAACTTCGTTTGTTGATATTTTGTACAGCGGCACAGAGTGAGTGCTCTTACTGATTTTGACGAAAGGTATGTTTAGCTATGTGACATTTGTCATCTAAACTAGTGATTATAATTATTCTGCTGTTTTTTTTATAATTGTATTTTATATATCTCTAGATTCGGAGGGGCCCGGACCTTTGTAAAGCATATGAGGAGTCGAAGCCAACTCGCAAAGGTAGCTAACGTATAAGACACCAATCGATTATTATTGTATTTTTTTTATTGTTATATGATAGCTTAACTCTATTAAAGCATCTGCCAAACTTTAAAGCAATTGATCAGTTTATTTATTTATTAAAACTTTACGCAATAAGAAGGACTAAGGCGGCCTTTGTCAGTAAACCAAAGGTGGTAAAGAGCTAACATGGCAAATACAAATTATCATACGACCAAAAAATAAAACCAAATAAAAAATATATTAAAATAACCTCCTTCCTCTTACCACGTAAAAAACAATGACACCTGTATTGATTTTTGTTTTGTCATCAGAATAAGTTCTTCTGTGTCTTTTTACTCCGTGGCTTTACGAGGGAAATTCTGACAAACTTTTATTGGTTTGTATTGATGATGTTTTTTACAGGTTCAGAGGGTAAAGAATGCCTTAGGCTTAGCAGTGTACTTGTTGAAATTGAGTTTACAATGTAGATAAGCATCGTTTGGGGGATCAGGGTCGCTGTGACGCTAAGCGAAAGGGTTAGCAATTTATTGTTGATGAACTACATAATCTTTACATGTTTCTTGGTACAAAAACAAAATGTTCAAATGATTTTCGCTGTGATTTTTGATAGATACTGGGTGGAAGGGACATTGTAAGGAAAACTTTTTAAATGGATTCGCTACTTATTTATAGATACCCAGGGCTAAAATTTTTCGTCGATTATTAAAGAAAAGCTGTTCTCTTATGATGTAATACATTTTGTCCGTGTAGTATAAACTTTTGTTGCTGATTTTGTTTTTAATAATTTCCGATTTTTATTTGTTTTTTGTAAGTATTATAAGTTTTTCGTTCAATATTCATCTTCATTATTTGTCATAATGTCATGAATTTAAAAAAAAAATATTTACATTTTGCACTTTTGCTTTTCTTTTTCTAGTTTAAAAATCAAGGTTTTAAATTCTGTAAAATGTTAATCATATTTCGTAAAATATGAAGTACATAATTTTTAAAAAACACGGTACTTATCTCTTTTGTATGTATATATTTAGGTATATACTAATTAATAATAAATAATTAACAGTAACCATAACTGAACTACATCACCAGACTTTGTCACCAATTAATTTGATTTTTAGTTAGTTAGTAGTCTTTATGAAATATCTTTAAACTTCTTGTAATCACATCCACGACCTTATCTACCGTAGGTAATCATCAATACTTTAAATTGTTGGCAGCAATACATCAAAATAATTTACCACAATATCATTTTCCAAAGATGACGCAAAAAACAAATGCCCATCGTATTCTGATCCTCCTGCTGATCAATTTTAAACCATGTTCCTTACTAATAAGCTTTTAAAGTTTCTGTTTGCAGATTCGGTTTCATCTACCCGACATGGAGTAAGGTGAGGTATCATCAATCATGAAGCTTGACACTTCAATACAGTGAGCAAATACTTGGAGTAACTGGTCTCAGTAAGAAATAGGTATAAGATTTGTAAGCATATAATCTATTGTGTGCACCCTGATGTTCAAGTGTTGAAATGCAGACGTGTTTATTATATAGAGAAATGAAAGGTTTTTAAATGATAAATAATCTGTCATCAGATATGCACAGGCAACCAAGTTGAAAACTATTTTATCGACTCCTATTAACCGAAAATAATGTTTAAATTGTCCATTGTCCAATTAATTGATAAACAAATTTTTAAATTAACTTTATATCTTACTTTAATAATATCCGCTGAAGAAAAAAAAATCATTAGCAAAATATTTAAACTTTTACTATGCTTGAATATATTATGTCATACTAACTTACATAAATTTTAAACCAAAGTTACCAGATTTAATAAAATATTTAATTTGATAATATTTGACATGTACAAAATGATTCCCCCTTAAAACTTACACACACATGACACCTTATTCCTATCACTACCACAGTCAACAAATAGTTATTGATCTTCATAATAAGATGCCTAATAATCATCATTTATTTTACCCGAGCAAGTCCATTCTGAACACCGATTAAAAATTCTAGCCGCAGCATGCTTATCAGCAAGGTATTAACCTACTTTCTTTGCTTGACTTACAGCTTATGTAGATAAGCGTTTGATACAACAGCTGTGGGGCTTCGTAATCCATCTCTTAATATTAACTGGTCTTTGGTATGTGATGACGTTTGGCAAAAGTATTTGGGCTTGTGTGTCAAATTACACACACCTAGCTTTACCACGTGACTCCGTTCACATGGAAGATAAGTATAGGAACCATAAAACAGCCTATGACACTTGGAAATAGCTTTCCATCAGTAAAGGAATTTTCGTAATCAAAATAATTTCACCTCTTCACAATATACTAGCTAAACCCAGCCTCGCTTTACTAAGGCTCAATCTAACAAACAAAATAAGTAAATAGAAAGCTTTTCTGTTAAAAATGTTATTTTGTGTAAAAAAATTCAAGTCAATTCATCAGCTACTTTTCCAGATTTACGAGCACAAGTATACGGAAAGTGATTTTTCATGCTATATACTTATAGATTATACCTAACATCACGCCTGTAATCCTCCAATGGTTAGGCCTATTTCGCCAGTTATGTTTAAGTTCCATGCAATAGGAGGCGAGAGAACCTATACATTTAGTAGTGGAAAAATGTATGTAACTCGGTTATTAAAAGCCTCGTTACTGCCTGCCTCGTTGGTATAGTGGTTTCTAGATATACTGCTGAGCATTTTGTCATAAAACGTAAATAAGTTGTAACATACCTTCTTGCTAGCATTAACGTCAAATGTACTCTATCTTCTACTAGGACAAGACATAACGCTCATCATAGGAACTCGATCATTTCCTATGAACCGAGTGCACTAATACAAGCAACATTTTTTACAATATCCATCAGTGTTTTCGTTACATCATTGTCTTTCCCGATAAGGTGCCCTCCTCAATCTTCCTTAGCAGACTTTAATTCTGTAAGTAGGCTGGCGTCGTCATCGTCGTAATAGCGGAGGTGCATCAAAACTTTGAAACATATACCCATCTCCTTCTTTCTTAACGCTTTAGCATTAGGTGAGGGAGGGAGAAAAGTTTCCAGATTAAAATTGATTGCGCGGACATTGCCTTTATCTGCGGGACATGCCTCGATTGATTCTTCATCAATCTTTATTCGCGGTGTTAAATGTTTTTTTTTCTCAATTTGGTGAATTGCGTTTTGGGTTATTTGGGTATTAAAGTTTTTTGTTAGCGTTTAGCTTTTGCGGCCAGTGCATAAATAAACTCCTTAATTATATTATGCATGGGATTGTTGTAGGCCGAAAAAAAATAGTTTTTGGGATAAAAATTGATTGAAATGATTCGATTCAGACGATGCAGACGATGTTATTTAGAGTCAGTTACTAACACGAGGCTAAATCACAACAATATATTTTTTTCTATGTAATCCGATGTTACTCAGTCAGTTACTAACACGAGGTTAAATCATAACAATATATATTTTTCTATAATATGTAAATCTTTCTATCATTTTATACAAAGTCCTGACTAACCTATAGATACAAATTTCAAGTGTCGTCAAAATATTTTTAATGGGCATTCATACAGTTATCAATATTCCTAACGAACACATAAGGTATAACTATTTTACAACCCGTCAACCGACTTAGTCACTATTCTCCAAGACCGTTCCAACCACAATTTTTACAGCGCCCAATAAATTCAGAAACTTAAACATGGTCGTATCAATTTACGTAAGAGGCCACCGTGCGTTATCAAAAATTTATTACTTCATAAATTTATAACAACTTGAGTGCACTTTGTAAATCTTTACAATGTAGAATGATGGAGGAGCATGGAGCTCAAAAGCTCAAATATTTGAAAGGAAATATTGTGAGCTTTGGCAACATAGCAAAATGTCAACTTCGATGGAACAAATTTAAAAGAACGTTCAATTTTATACATATTTTGTTTTATCACAATCTACCATGCATTGAATTCAAGTTGCTTGTGAAGAATACAAAAATCATATGAACTTAAAGTGTAAAAAACTGTCTAAGTGTGAGTCGGACTCACAGACAGAGGGTTCCGGACCACAGTACAATATTTAAAATTTATGAGGACCCTCTTTTATTTTTTGCCGTTATTTTATTTTTATTCGGTGGGAAGGTATAGTTCTAATAGAAATACTCTGTGAAAAAAATAATTCTCAAACAGCAGAAGCTTACGACATAGGCATCCTTCAGGCACGGTATCGTAAAAATCATTAAAATGTAAAAAGAAACAACTACTAATGACCAAAAGAAAACTACTAAGAACTTTCTAAAAATAAAACTACACTGTACACAACTGACAAAGAAAACGGAACCAACGTAGATATCGCTTTTATAACAGCACGTATAGAAAATAAAAACCCCGAAGTACAAGCGTACAAACAACAAAATGTCTTACAAGAACCTCGGGCGCTTGTTAATAGATATCTTGCGGAAATACGTACCATCGTTAAGACAAGTAAACGTTTAAGCAAACTGCTGCTATCTTTTAAGCTAACACGTTTAACACTCGTTTTGCGACTTGCAATGGCACGGGTATCTATTGCCTTGGGCTCGGAGCAGACGGGCAGTTACTTACGGCTAGATTTCAATGGGCCTTACATGTTGTTAGCATAAACTTGCTTACAACAGCTATGAATTGATCTACAAATTGGATTCTTAGTATGTTGAAAGTTCTGTAGTGAGAAGGAAATGATTTGTCTTCGTTCGCCAGTCTTTTGTTTATTATAATAACTAGCTTCTGCTCGCGACTAACAATATTACCTAAATTTTTTTATTAAACACAACATATCTGGCGAAATTTGGGTGTGTTAATGGGTACACCTCTACCTAACCCTTCGGGGATTACAGGCGTGATGTTATGTTATGTTATGCTTTTTATTAAAAAAATGGCACGGTTGGCGCAGTGACTGACCGACTGGCTGCTGCGCTGCGTGTCGCAGGTTCGAACCCCGCACGGAACAAATATTTGTATGGCCTGCAGATAGTTTTTCTGGGTCTGGCTGTTTGTGCGTGTGAGTTTATATGTTTGAACCGCACCCACGATATAGGAGAAATTCCTAGAGAAAGGCAACGTTCAAAAAAAAAAAAAAAAGTAAAGTAAAGTAATAATCTTCCTATTACAAACTAAAGTAATTTAGGCAATTAAATCTTATTTATGAGAAATTTAGAAGGATGGATGTCTGTTAGTCAATCACACCAGAACAGTTGAATAGATCTTGATGATATTTTGAAATAATAATACCAGCCTATTATTGTGCCACTGCAGACCAACAAAGACCTCTTTTCAAAGTGCAACGGTTCTCTTTTCGTGTATATATACAAATGTCTATAAAAAATAAGCCAACATTTAAATGAAAAATATTCAACGTCGATTTGCAACTCGCGGTCATTTTAAAGCAAAAACCTGCTCGCCTATCTACTCTCAGATCTAAAGTTACAAGTGATAAAACTATCGCTAAAGTCGTACTTTACGTTCATTTTGTGTCTTCGAACAATCAATTTAAGTTGTATATTCGTAGAACGATATCTAATGAAATCTTATATTCGTTCAAAGATGTTCAAATAACAATAAGTCTTGCTGTAAAGCTGTTCGCTCATTAACGGCTTTGCTTTCACTGAAGCGAAGAATTTTGAAAATCGAATGGGTATTTTAATTTGACGATTTATTTGTTACCATTGCGTTTTTGGAAGATCAAAGGTAATTAAGGCAGTGAAAGCGATGGATTTATTGATTCTTCGATTTGGGAATAATTTTATTCATTTTTGGAAAATGATTTCATTGTACAGTCAAATGAATTTAATCTTTCTAAATTTGTGGCACTTTGCAGTTGAACTTATGTTCATCAGAGACCCTATGTTTTTTACTACACAGCTTAGTATTAACATTGGTTGTCATCAAGTCAATCCAAAAATTGATTGCAATTTGACCATTAAAAACATCTTAAAACGTAACTTACAATTTTAAAAATTAGTCAGTTTAAATAGAATAGAAAGGTAGTTTTGTATTGAAAACAATTGGCAAGAAACTCCAAAAGGACTCTTTGAAAAAATAATATTTTGCAATATTTGTATACAGGATTACACGTGAATGCGATATACTCGTACCTTGCATAAAAGCTACTATATCTTAATGTGAACAACTTTGTTCACATTAAGATATAGTAGCTTTATCATAAATAAAGATTATTTGCATTAAGTATCGGGGCCCTATGTACCCTTACCCTTAGCATAGTATCACTATGTTATTACACTAAGGGATTACAATCATTGGTCGTTTTACGGATAAAACCGTCATTATTACCGATAAAATTAAACTAACCGATAAAACCGCTTGTAGTACAACGTTAACTGTTATGAACTTTGCCAAAGATTTGCATGTTACACTATAATTTTGATATACTGTAATAAATGCATTTACTTATTTTCTCATAATGTTATTTAAAGTCAATGTCAAGGTCAAAGCATTTATTTAATTAAACTATTTACATGCAGTTTTGAATCGTCATTGAGTCGGTCAGTTACTCAGAAAATGGAAGCTCTTTTCAAAACGTTGGTAGGTCTCCATGGAGTAGAACAAGACAGAAACTCCATGGACACTCTTTTCAACAAAGTTTTTACAAAATCCTAGTCAAATTATTGTTATTGCTTTTATAGGCTTATTAAGTTTAATATAGAGGCATTTTAAGTTTCTCAAAGATTTTAAATTTAAACTAACAATATGTGTGAAACGGTTAGCTCATTAACGGTAACCTTTGAAGCGATAAACTGTGAAGCTTTGAATACTTAACTTTAATTTGACGATTTATCTGTTTCCACTAAACTCCAAATGGACAAAGATGAAAGAATTAATGTAGAGGGAGCTAATGATGTTTTTGAAGAAAAGAATTATTTGGATGTCTCATTTCAGAGTAATATTTAGACCTAGAAGCTATTTTGTGTGCATAGCCTTCTAAGTTAAGCCAAAGTCTTAAAATATCCTAAGTGAAAACAAAATAGCAGGATAAAAATGATCCCTTAAAACTAGATAAATATCTGCATGTGTGTCAAATTTCAGCTAATTCTGTTAAATCGTTTAAGCATAAAAGAAAAACAAATATCCATCTAGACAACCTATTGCGATTGTAATTATTATAGTAGTAGAATGTTACAAATATATAGGTACAATATTTTGTATTTACAAATACACTTGGAACAACAAAAATACTATGTAACGATATTAAGTTGAATGAGAAGCAAGCGCCGAAAGTGTCGAAAAATAAATCTTATTCAGCATAACTTATGAACTATTTTTATAATCTTTGCCCCAAAAAGACACTAAATCGGCCGTTTCTCGACACACTTGATTGACATTTTTAATTAACAAATCCCGTTTGGGATGTACAGTGCGCACATTATTTCTTTAATGGTCCCGCCGAATGATCGATTGTCTGACTTTGGAACCAGTCACCAGATTCGGCAATCGAACCAAATGTTTCGGAACCCATGTAAATTCTTTTATTTTATTTTTTCCTTGTCGTTTAGTGCAGTCAGTTTCTTAATTTGATCTTTAACGTTTTTAGTTACCCTTTTTTTTTCAATAGCGTTTTCGTCTGTTGAGAATATACGGTGTGTAAAAAAGACATAATTATCACATAGACGTTAACTACGCATGCCCATCAAACTAAGTTTGAGCAAAAATTATTGCAAGCAAACGACTTTCATTTTTGATGTACGCAAAATATTGTGATTATAGGTGTATACAATACTACAGGCTCAGTAGGGGTAATTCTAAGTTTAAGTAACAAAATTTAATAGGTACTTGTTTTCTTAAAAAAAAACAAATAGGTATCTTGGGCCTTTGACCTTAAGTACCTCTGGGTCCAGCAGGTTCCCAGGTAGGTATGGTCAATAATAAAAAAAATACTATCGCAATGACGGGAAGAACATTTTACTTTCGGCTTCGTTCATTCTTATATTCTTTTTACTGCCCTTTGTCCCACGTTGAAAAGAAAGTTGTAACACCTAAAACGAAATATTTAGTTGAATGACCATCGTAATAGCCTTCATTCTGTACATCTTATACGTCTCCAAATTTCCTAGTTTTTCTTACAACGTACATTTACAAATCTTTACAAGAAAAAAAAATGGACCACAAGAAAACAGTTCCCATGTTCTATGGTAATGCACCCATGTCCGGAAGGTACCAGCCTTGTTTTATTCAAATAACCCGACCAGCCCATGACTTTTACTATGAAACTCTAACTGATGAATACCAAATTTCTTGTACTCTTTTCATTAACGCGTCCTTAAGTTATTGTAGTTAGCTGAATGAGTAAGACAGGCAATGGAAAGTGTGTTTTAATACAGAATGGTTTGAAAATATCCTTAGTAAGGATGAAGATCTTCGTACAAACATATCCCTTTTGGTATTATTTTAATTCTCTCATACATATTTAGTGGTGCCGTAACACGTTGGTCACGATTCGTTTGACGTTTTAAATTATACGTACAATTATTTTTATTTAAGTAATTTCGAGTTTGTGAATGCATTCGTAACGTTTATGTTGGTTTAACTCCGATTAATAGGCTGTCTTGTGTTAGTTATGTAAGGGCTTACAGAATGATTTCTTTAATAAGTATTGGGAATACTTTCTCTGGCAATGTTACTGGGACAGTTTATTTATCGGTTTTTGTAGTCTTGTTCAGATCTGTCCTAGTTTTGGAATTGTTTTCTTCTACAATGTTTACTTAAGTGATAAATTCGAGTTTTTCTGTATGTTTTTTAGATTTTTGGGTAATAATCGTACTCTTACTAACAAAGATATTTGATAAGGTGTTGTGCGTAATATAAACGAACAACACCACCACGGTTGGTAGATTAAATTCAATATTTTTAATTTTTCTAAGATGAAATGTGTGAGTCAGTTAAGTGACCTTATTTTAACCCACTAGACATTATTTTTGAATTAATGTTATTAATCATTAATTTCATCGTATACGTGTTGCACTATTTTATGGAATAGCTAAATATCTCTGCGTGGTCTAGAAACGTCTCAGAATACCTGAGAGAAAGAAAAAAGATATAATTGCAGAAGAATAAAGAAGAAGAAGCAATAAAGTTTTCGTTACGAAGTCCTTCTATTCCGTATACAAACTTATTACACGAGAACATTCAACAAAAGCATAATAATTGTTTCTAAGTATTTTTGTAGTTTGTTTCATAATTCGTTTACTTGAATAAATACCAAAACCACAAAATACAGTACAAAATCAGAGGTAGAAAACAAAAACTTCCGTGTCTATAAATTGAGTTAAAAGTTCAAAGAAAACATTCTCCATAATGCATACTAAAATGAATCGTATAACTTACTTTCTTCAGTAACTGCAATTAAACTTAATATAACTTGTAACTTCAAAATGCTTCTAAGTTGAGGTTAAGTATGTAGTAATCCTACTGTTTAATAGCAGTTCATTTTTCGTTATTTTATTCGAATTCTAAGCGTTAAGTTAGAGTTAAGTAAGAATATGTTAAAGCTTAACTTTCTATACTTAATTTTATGTTAATCTTGTATCAATAAAGTTTCGTATTTAAATTGACTCCATATTTAACTAGTACTTGATTCAAATTAACTGGTCAACTTCTTTATCTATACTAATATAGTAAAGCTAAAGAGTTTTTGTTGGTTTGTTTAAAGGTGCAAATCTCTGAAACAACCAATCAGCTTGGAAAACATTTTTTTGTAATTATAGCCAAATTCATGAAAAATAGTATGGGCTATATAACATCACGCTACGACCCATGTGAGCGGAGCAGTAACTAAAGACGTAACATATTAAATGCGTTTCAAAAAAATACGCCTACGACGTACGAAATCGCAGGGAGCAACTAGTCACTAATTATAATAAAATGAAAGAGGTTTTTTGTTTGTTTATTTGTTTAAACGTGCTTATTTCTGGAACGGCCACTCGGATTGGAAAAATTCTTTTTTTATATGATAACCAGATTCATGAGTAATAATAAAGGCTATATAACATCGAAACAGTAGCGAAAGACTTAACCTAACGCGGAAAAAACCAGGCGGTTGAAGTCAGGGGCAGAAGCTAGTATTCATAAGATACAAATCAAACATTCCAATATAGGTGTCAATGTGTTTAGTCAAATATTTGGTATACGTGAAACACAACATGGCTGATTAAAATACTATAAAGTTACTAATAAAAGTAATTCGGGCCAAATACCGAATGTAAATGTTATCCAATAGGTGCTGCTGTACAAGAATGCCGTCTTTTCCGACATTTTTTTTTTCTCACCAATTTGCATATTAATGTGTCAATATAATGGATTGCTGGACTTGGCGGTGGTACTGCCGTGCTCCCAAATATTTGATCCAAAACAGTCAGCATAACAGCTGAAGGTAGAAAGGAAGGAAGGAAGGGAAGTTTAGTTTAGGTTTAGGTGGAAGTTTAATTACTCAAGTCCTACATAATGAGATACAATTGATTTTCTATTGTTCTGGCATACCGGTATGCCGGCCGAGAATTGAGCGGCTAAAAAAAATAACTTAAAAATTAGTTGCTAATAAGATTCGATTAAATATCATACAAAATGGGCCTGTGTTAGCAACTAACTTATAGTTCATAAGATAATATCATTGTTAGCGCAAACGGGCCTAATACGCATAACTATTATTGAAAATTGTAGGTTCCTACTTAGTCGAAATGTATGGAAAAATAAGGGGCAATTCTAGTATTTATAATAATGTTCGTATTTTAATATCAGTCTTATTCAAAATTGCCTCTAATTAACAAACATTTTATGGTAAGTTTTTACAGTGATTGTCGCTGAGATGATATTGCAATTGTGAACTTAAAAACTTTCAAATTCCGATCAAATTCCTCCCGAACATCCTGCTACAGTTCTAGCAATAAGAAGTCGAACTATTTATAAGTGCGTGTCCGAAACCATTTTACTTTTTTTTGATAATTCGCCACGCGCAGTAATTTCTGTCCATCGCCTTACTCGGGCGGAACAAAGTGAGCCTTTTTTACATATCTTTATAGATCAAAGTCACCGAACGCTTGCAACAGAGTAAGGATTATGCAGAAGGATCAGATTTTATAATGTGTAGTATAGAATGAAACGAAATAATTTATTGTCTTAGCATCATCACCATTTCAGTCAAACTACGTCCACTGCTGGACACAGGCCTCCCCTAAAGATCGCCATATTTTTTTTTTTTTTTTTTTTAATTATTTATTTGTTCTTTAAAAACATAAAAGTAATACATATTTGGGATGACGCAAACATTAACTCATTTGAGTTTTACCGTGCATCATAATCATCGACTACATGGTAAGATCAACTAAACGTAATCACACACAACGTCAACTAAAACATAACACAAAAACAAAGAGGGTATAAGAAAAATTATACAGTAGTACGTAATATCTAATTGACGTGCGAACATCGGCAACCACGCTGACCCGAGACCGCCAGTCTCACTACAAAGTAGTAGTGGATATATAAGTAGTAGTGGATATATTCCATATATATTAATAATATATATGGAATAATTTAGCGATTGAATTTCAATTTTATGTCAATGGTCTTAAATTCTAAACTTTGATAGAAACACATTAAAAAAATATATATATAAACGAATTTTGATCCTGCTCCTTTAAAATCGGTTATAAAGGGAACCTGATGGTAGACAACAATAATAATGTAATTCGTATTCAAAGTATTCAAATAACTTCTTGAATGTAGATGCAGTAGTTCAATACAAAGTAAACGAATAAGCAACTGTCGTCTTGACTGTATATCAAGTGCACAAATCTCTTGAAGTTAAAGTCAAAGAATTTATTTAAATTAGATAAACCATTTACAGGCACTTTTGAAGTGTCAAAGAATCGGTAACTTAGTCAAAATGTTATAACTAGTTCTTCGTTCTAAACCTTGGTAGGATCTTTCCTATAAGCAGATGAACAAGCAAAAAAACTTCACGCAAACTTTTCTATCAAGTTTTTACACTATCCTTGTTACTCTAGCTACATTGCACTCTAACTATAAGCAGATTAGTCAGGCCATAAAAAAATGAGCCTTCTGGATTTCCTTCACGTTTGTCTTCTGGTAGAAAAAAAGTCGCAAATGCGATTTAAATTTTAATTTGAGCCCGGGTTTTTTGGTGGCACGCCTTCTCAATCTATTATAATTCACCGCGTGGTAGGTCGTCATTATCTTCTAAATGATTTTAGGTTTCTTTTTGTAAATTATAACGTGCTTTTGAATGATTAGATTAGATCTAGACTTTCTTTAGATCTAGTTTTGATAGTTGCTTTTTGGTGCATAAAATCTATGTAAGGAAGTTAAAAAAGTGATATGTATAAATAACTATAAATAACATTTGTAAACATATACCACTGTGACTGCTAAAAACTTCTTAGGTGGAAGAACTACTGTACCTACTAAATTCAAAATCAAAGTAGTTATTTCAATTAGACCATTTACAGGCACTCTTGAATTGTCAAGGAGTCGGACATTTAGTCAGAAAATTGAAGCTATATTCAAAACGGAAATTCTTTTCAGTTAGGTTTTTGCAAAATCCTGATAAGAATAATCTTGTTGCTTCTTTATGTGCAAACAATGAAGGTGAATATAAAAATATAATAATAAATATGGAAGCCATAGCCAATCCCAACTGACAGCGTACGTTCACGAACAGAACGCGTTGGGATCAGCACCATTTGCCTCAACGATTTATTTGCCATAAGAAACCTACCGTTTTAAAAATCAATAAACACATACAGCCAAGCCCAGTTTCAACTTAATAACAATACACGCCTAGTTTCCAAAACCAGTCACTTAATTACCGAACAAACTTTTAATTTACAACCTGCATCCAATACCAATCAAGATAATTTAATCTAAAGCAGAGAACTACGATCGGTCGGAATTAATTCAAAAGCCACATTCCCGCCCACCTTGTGGTCTTAACTATATCTACATCTTATTATCAAACCACACACTTTGTAATTGCGACCACCGGAAAGACAGTCGCGACCACACTTGTTTTGTGTGAAAAAGCTTAAATTGTTCCGGGTGATAATGATGTTGTTTTAGTGACAACAATCAAAGGATGTTTGGACCACCTGTTTGTAATTAGACGGCGTCTTTTGATGTTTAGTTTGTGGCGAATGTGGGTATTGCATAAGTGGACCCACTGAGAGCAAGCTGAAAGTGGCAGTGAGACAGGTATAGCTGTCAGGGAACCGATGATCAATGAAGTAGAGTAATGTTTCTTTATGTGGCCTAATAATGTCCCGCTGCTGGGTAAAGGCCTCTCTCAAGTCCTTCCAAGTATTGTTTTCTTGCGCCTCCTCGAACCAGAGTGAGGATAGTATAATAAGTAGAAAAGTAGTATCTTTAAATCTTTTAAAGCTAATCTCAGATCAATATCATGCCGGGAGTGGGATGTTTTTTATATAATGTCTTGTATTATCGTATAATTATTATTATTACATACAACTTCGTATTATGTTTCAACTTAAATAACACCTGCCTATTATTATCCTAGTACACATACATACATAAACTCACGCCTTTTTCCCATGGGGGTAGGCAGAAACTACAGAACGCCACCTGCTACGATCCTACGATCCAATCCTGTTGTTATCCTAGTATGCAGGGCAAATTTTTCTTTTCATATAGTGCGCTCAAGGCGAGTTGGCAATTGCAGACTTATATTCACTGTAAGTCCAGGTTATAATCATACTCATTAAATACTACTGTTCTAAACACAACATCGATGCAAAAGTTGCTATGGCAACAAACACAAATTCTCAAAACGTTTCCCAAATATAAATACAAACAAAAGACAAAAGGACACATAATCTTAGTCCAATCCACATAGTAAGACAACAGCCGGTACTTCGGGATGCGAGTCAATATTGAGTCGGAACGATTAAACACAAAACAAACAGGTTTGGGAGAACGTGCAGCAGTTACGTTTGGGTTCTCAGCTGTAAGGGTTCTTGGGGTTGTTGTGTAGGAAACGTTAAGAAAGTACTTTAATTATTATGATTTACTATTTCTACGTCTTCCAGTGCTTATCCTTTTTATAAAGTTCTTGGTTGGTTTATAACTTCTTTTCTTTTTTCCCCCATAATGGCTTATTGTATCATCTTTACAGTACCATTAAACACATCTTTGTTAAAATTGACACCATTTTCAATTTCGACGTCAACCCCAAATTTCCCATAGACTAAGGCAAAATCCGCAAACTTGCAACACTATCCTCCCATCCCTTTCAACTCATTAATACATTAAACACACATTAAGATGTGATTGTAGATGTTTGAGACAATGTCGTATTTGCCGACCGTCCTCTGCAAACGTTGAATAAATTTAATTTTGGGGGCTGAGCGCACCCTTGCGGATTGTGGTTGAAGTTTAGAGCAAGATGCCGTAAGCTGTGATGATTTTAAGATGGTTATAGTTCTATTTATTAATACACTGTAACGGTTTAATACAGCATAGTTATATAAACATAAGACTAAAGAAACCATGGATGAAGTATATGAAAGATGGCAGATCTAGTAAAGGATTATAGAGTGTAAAAGAAGGAAATGAAAATGTCACTAGGTCGCGGGTGAAACTAAATAAATCATGGAGGGTTGTATGTGATCAGTATAATATTATACTATAAGAAAAAATAATGAGGGCTAATAATTTTTGCAGATAACATAAAATAAATTAGAATCAAGGCAACGATGGTGATTGATGATAGCAAAATAATTAATAATGATACAATGAATATAAACAGTTAAAACGGTAGAAGAGAAAAATGACTTCCGTAAAGTGATGTCCACACGTAATTAATTTCTAGAAATTGCTGCATCAACAGAAACATGGCTCTTCATTATAAAAGAACTGGTTTCAAGATAATAAACGTCAAATATAAACTT
Source organism: Hoplodrina ambigua (assembly GCA_949774945.1). Classification (NCBI taxonomy): domain Eukaryota; kingdom Metazoa; phylum Arthropoda; class Insecta; order Lepidoptera; family Noctuidae; genus Hoplodrina; species Hoplodrina ambigua. Next base: position 1,312,309 of record OX458967.1, read on the forward strand.
TTTTCACATCGAAAAAAAAAAGAAAACAAAAAGCAGCTTCCAAATTCAAAAAATTCAACCGCTAATAAAACCGTTCCGTTATTCAGAAACTACTAATTGGTCTTTGAACAGAATTTGACATCAATCTGTATAGAAAACTCGTATGGTGGTTAAACACAAACCAAAGATGTTTTAATGATATTATTCAGTTTATTAACAGTATCCACAAAGCGGCGACATTTCTATAAAATGACAGGCGGACTTCCGTCACGTTTATCACGACTGTGGTGGTCATCGGTAGATTAAGTAAATGCAACAGATACGATATTTGAAGTGAATCATGAAATTGATCGTATTGTGCCTATAATGTTAGGTTGAAAAGTTCAAATTCTATGTCATATTGAGTTATGTTTTTCCTTAATTATTATGGTCAAATCGGTATTATTTTTTAAAGATTATAAATAATACCAGTCTATTATTATCCTACTGCTGGGCAAATGCCTCTTCTTGTTAAGAGAAGGCACGAATATTGATCACTACGCGTGCTCAAGGAGTATTGGCGATTTTAGACGTATATCGACTGTGTCTATGTTTCGCCACGATGTTTTCCTTAACCGATGTCAGGGATGTCTTATATAAACTTACGCAGTAGTACATAATATTATGATCTGAAAAAGTGACATTGGAACGTTCCCGGATTTAGAAACCTGGGCCACCACGATTAATAAAGATTATTAAAAAAACTTGCAACAAGATTATAAACAAGGTACAAACAATATTATCGTCATCATTGTTATTAATTATTTTCAATACATCGTTTAAAACAAATAGGTGACAACATAGGGGGAGTAACAATCGTGTAATACTAAACAATTTGTTATTTTAATTCCATTATGTACAGGTACATGTTTCGTCGAATACTAAAGTGACGCATCTACTATTCATAGACTACTTGACTTACTCTATGTTTATGTCGCCGTGTTGCCGCCAGTGCAGAACGCCGCTTCTTTTGATGTCGGATCGGCGCGTGCGCACGGAAACCCACAAAATGTTAACGATTATTCAAAATTCAATAGTTTTTTTTTAGACTATTCGAATACAATGAGGTCGTTAATTTATTTGGTTGATTGTTTAACTTTACGTTACGTGGCCAACTGGGTCCAAGTACGTAAAAAAACCCACCAAGTGTGAGTTCGACTCGCATACTAAGGATTCCGTACCACCCTACAATATTCAATATTATTAATAACACTCACAAAAAAACATGTTTGCTGCAAATATTTTAGTTTTACTTTTATTATTTGTTATTATAGCGGCCATAGTAGTACCTACACACTCTGAAAATTATAACTCTCTAACTATTACGGTTCATGAGATACAGCCCGCTAACAGACAGCCGGACAGACGGACAGACAGCTTACTAATAGGGGCCCATTGGAACCCTTCGAGTACGAAACTTCGCAGTAAGTGTGCAGACCATGGCTTTACCTAAACTTCTACAATTCAGAATCGCTCAAACAACGATTGATCCAATTATTTCGTTCCCACCAATATCCAAAACGCCCTCACAATACATTGGGCAACTTAATCCTGTTAATTGTTAAACATGGTGTTAATAGTCGATGACAATTGTAATGGTGGAGCCCGCCCCCATGCGGGCGACGCCTAATGATGTCACTAGTCTTTTGTGTTGATAAGAAATTAGAGGCGGGTGGGTATTGTTTTTTTTATAAGTAAGTTAAATTAATTTATCTATTTATCGTGTTTGTGTGTTGCATAGATATAAGGAGTTGGTATGGGTAAAATTTTCGTTATAAGAATGCGTAGACCACGGCGAAGATGGAGGGACGAGCTTAACGTTTAGACATGATTGATCTACACTTACTCAAGACAGAGAGAATTAAAAAGGAGAAAGGGAGGTCTTTACCAAGCTGTGGGGCAACACAGGCAAAAAATAAAACGATTTATTTAATTTGACGTTAATCAATAAATTGGTGATTCTGAACAATAACATATCAAATAACAACCAATCAACCGAAGACAATATCAATAACCCTTATAAAGTTTTACTTGACCAGAAACTAGCGCGACCATTCCCTATCACCCCCATTTTATGTAAAACAAGCCCAACCAAACTGACAACCAGTCTATAATATTAATTCAAAACACAGCGTATATCAATACCACAATAACTACTCAATTACTGTCACAGGACAGCTTTTGATATTTTTATCAATCGCGCCATATTTACTGAGAATACAAAATGATTGATCGATGTCAAACGAGCATGACAATGCTAGGATAATAAATCGATTTATGCTATCAATTGTGTAATCGATTATGGTACAATGTATTAATAAAAGGTCGTGTATTGGTACCTTTTAATACTTGTTGTGGGATAATTTTCGATGGATTTTGGGCCAAGTGTTCGAGTGAATGATTGAATTGATTTTTTTTGCAATGAAGTATCTGAGATAATGTCTATGATCAATAATAGCTCCACAAAAACTGGGTAGGTTATAAACTAGACTCCACCAAGACACCTAAATATATGTGTATTTCGTTATATTAGATGACCCAGCAATTAAACACAAAACACCAATCCCAAATAATATCGGTATTTGGTAAAATTTCGATTTCTACGGTCAATCTCAATGGCTAGCCAATTGAGCCAAAATCACTCCATCTTTTTTTTTACGGTGGTAGATATCATCAAACGAGTCTTTCCGCCCTGGCTGGGGCGGAAGAGACTGTCAGACTTTTACTGACTACAAAACCACCCTGTTCTTTCTGTTGCCCTTTACGTTCCGGGGCCACGATACCAGTGAACTATACCTACAGATGTCTATTAACTTATAGCCTTATTCATTATGCGAAACAAAGTTTCGAGTAGTACCTACCAAAGTTGAAGCGTAGATACTTGAGCCCAAGTTTGGCATACTGGCTCTAATTGCGACTACCTAACCGGTTAGCTATCATTAACACGATCGGATGTATGATTAATGACATTAGGATCTCAGACTCTGATAGGATTACGGTTAAAATAAACTGCAATGGTACATTCATAATAAAACCAGACTATTATTGTCCTACTACAGGGTAAAGGCTTCTCATGCAGAGAAGACACGAGCATTGATCGGCACGCTTGCTAAAAGCGGTTTGGCGTTTTCAGACATAGATTTAATAAGTGCGACTGCTGAGCATGAGGTTTTGGTTCCCAGGTCGGGTAAAGAATTATTGGGTATTTCCATTAGCAGCCTCGAAGTCTGGATTTGTGCCCGGTTGATGGCAATATGCTCGCCCTCTATAACATAAAACGTAAAAAAACATAACTGGCAAAATGTGGGTGTACCTACTAATGGGTACACCTCTGCCGGTAACTCTTCAGATTACAGGCGTGATGTTATGTTTAATTATAAGTCCAGGTTTCCAATAATTAACTAGACTACGATTGAATGCATGGAGTGCTATGTCGGAAATGTCCTTTCACTGATAAAACTTTTCAATAAATTCCTAAAAGCATTATTTTTAAAGTGCCCACGTCATGAAAATTCTGCGTAAGACTACATTAATTAAAACACTAGCGACTGTTCACCTCAACTCGACATGATAAAAATGTTATTGACACTAAAGAGATAGAACTAATAAAGAGATCAGTGAACTGCTTACACAATCTCTCTTTACCACTTCAATAATAATTACTAAGCAACAGTACAGAAGTACGTACTACATCCTATACTAGGGTCTAGCATTTTATGCTGAACTGGGCCTATTTGGTGCAGGAGTCGGGCATACAATAACGTTTTTTCTTATTTTTTGCTTTTTATTATTATTTTTGTGTGTCTATGGTGTATTTGGTCTGTGTCAATAAACCTTTTTCTTTCTTTTTTTTTCTTACTATATTTAGATATACTTTAATATAATAAGCTGAAGAGTTGTTTTTGTTTGTTTGCGACACACAGTCGGATTGGGAAAATACTTGAATAGCCAGATTTATGAGGAATAGTATTAGGCTATATAACAATACGCTACTACCGACGGGGACAGAGTAGTAACCATAGACGATCTTATCTCGGGTGAGAAAAACCAGGCGGACGAAGTTGTTAATATATCCACGACTAGCCTTTGCCTGCATCTTCAAAAGGATAATATTTCTTACGTATCCCTTACTATACGTAGCTTTCTGTAAATTAAAGAATTTTAAAATCGGTTAAGTAGTTTTTGAATTTTCCGATTACAAACAAAAAAACAAATCATTTCTTTTTATAGTATGTTTTACGTACTTACGTAATCTTACTTTTGGATGCAATGAAATCTGTACTTACAATGGGTGCTTGGGTTTCAACAAAAACTATTCTGAAGAACGTTATCACATTTTGTGAAGGGCTATGACAAAAAGCGTTAAAATACATTTCGTTTTTTTGTTCGATGATGTTTGCTGGTCACGCTTTTGACCCCGCGATGGACGTTACGGCGTGAATTCTTTATTAGTTTTTTATCAGTTTTGGAGATAGGAAATGTTTGTTGTTCGGGCAGGGCTTGGAAGAAGCAATCATAGCTAACTATGTGTTTATGGAACGTTTATCGGATATCATGTATTATTATAAGACAATAATTTAGACTTTATTTGATGAGTCTATTACCAATAATTTCAAATAAAAAACACCTAACTTCTTTAAGAATACTAACTTTGAATAGAAGAATAGAAACTTTGGCCTACGACTCAATTATTAAGTAGGATTATTTGCATGGCATTGTAATTTCACTATACGATCATCTTTTTACATAACATGCAGTACTATTCTGTAAAAATCTCACTCGGTAAACACATCACTCATTCACCAGATGGGGATTGACAGCAACAACTCACCTCAAGCTCTCTCTTCACTTAAATTCACTGAAGGATTCCACCAGAAAACTTACGAAGCCTGATCCTTAACGTAACTGAACTAGATCTGTATTCCTTTACACCACCCAATTAACTTGAAATCACAACAAAATAAATCAACAAGGAAATACAACAAATAACCCAACAATTTACATGCAACATAACTCCACAACAAAAGCCGAATGCCGTCAGAAATTTAATTGAAAACCGACATATCTCCAGGATTTGTAACAAGGAATAAATTGGCGTTTCACATTTGATAGAAACGGTCGGCTCAATCGAGATTTATCTCGATCAATATCCACTGACGTTCCAATTACATTGTACAGGTACAAGTTGTAAAGTCACTCCGCTTTACTGTTAAGGAACGCATAGATACAAACGTTTGGATCATAATTCTGGATAAATTTTATAAATATATATTTTTTTAACAATACAATTACTAAAACGAAACGAGCTTCTAGCTACTGTCTGACTGACTGACTCCGTGTCAATTCAAAAGTGCATATAAATTGTTTACTTGAAACTAGCTTCTCTCCGCGACTTCGTCTGCAGATTTCAGAATTAGCCAAAGTCCTAAATTATGTATTGGGAACATAAAAACAGGACAAATTGCGTACCTATGTGCTAATCCAAATTATAATCTATCTCTATTTTAACAAGAACTGTTCAGCCGTTCTCGCGTAATTGAGTGACAAACATCTATCCATTCAAACTTTAGCATTTATAGTAGGCAATTCCCATATTTTTAAGAATGTTTACATTCGAATCGATGTCTCAATCTGTCGAAAATAACTCTAAAATAGCTACATTCCTGTCAAAATTTGACATTAGAACTATCATTGTTAGCAACGGTTAATGGCCTTCTGAATGTTTGTTCGATTTTCCATAATATTATGTGCCAATCCTAGATTCAAACTAGACTAGACACCGTACAAATGTAACAAGTCTTTAACAGAACACTCATTTAATTGTAACACGTACAGATTTACGACGCATACGAAATCGGTTATCTTGTATCTGTCGCGGCATGATTTGTTTTTGTTACGCGTATAATATATGGAGCCGGTCTCGATCTGAGATACGGACAGTATTGTAATACAATAGTGAGTAATTATGATTGAATGTACTTACTTTCAATGTGGTGAGGTGGTGAGGTCATTGACTGCTGAGTAAAGGTAGTGTCTAGTCGAGGGATAGCGGAAGGCGCGTGCCTTCCCAGGATCCCATACGTAAGTGTGGGAAGGCAACACCGGGGTGGTTTTTAGTCAGTTCTGATAGATTGATTGTTGCTGAAATGGGATTACGACTAAATTTAGAACGTTTTTAACTATAAAAATTCAGGTATTACATAACACAACATCACGCCTGTAATCCCCGAAGGGTTTGGCAGAGGTGTATCCATTAGTGCACCAGTTATGCTTTTTTTAAGTTCGGACACAGATCCAGAATCCGTGGCTGCTAATGAGAAAATCCTGTTGGAAAAACCCAATTACACTTTGTCCGACCTGGGAATCGAACCCAAGACCTCGTGCTGAGCAGTAACGTTTTGTGACCAGAAACCAACGAAGCAGTCAATGTAGATATTAAAGGTTCCCTATTCACTTGTGTTTAAGTTTGGAGATTTACATTATACATGTTTTACAGGACATTGTTGAAAAATAACAAACGTTGTTGCTAGACGCTTTCCCTGGAACAAAACTTTACGAAATACTTTAAAGCTTCCGACCTTTAAACTGTCTGGTTGAAGGCCCATGGAAAGGGTCTGGCAATGTATGTTGGTTTTTAACGATAACCTGCATCTCTCCTCTAATAAAACAAAAGCCAAACGCGAATCTACCAACAATATACAAAACTATTTAAAATCACAATTTATAGCAGTACTGAACGAGTACCTTTTGCGAATCTAACGATAAACTTCTAATTCAACTATTAGATAACTTGGGTACTTACTTAATGCACAGTTCGTGTTTTTAGATTGTGTTAAATGTCTGTTCAGTAACTTTAGATAGTGTCTTCAAGTTACTTTAGTAAATGGTTGTAATAAAGGGATATAAATACTCCATTGTAGGAGCGCTGAGAGCTCGGGGTTATGACCAGCGAGGTCATTGGCGATAAGACCGATGTATTTAGTTTCAGGCTTTATTTGAATACTAGATATATAAAAGTTGTGTTATTTGTATGATTATCTGATGTCAGAATAATGCAAGACGCATGCGGACTAACTTTTAATTTCTTGGTCATTTTTCACGGGTCGAAAGTGCTTTATAAATACGATGAGAAAAACTGTCTGCACAGACTGAACAGTAACATAATACTTGGTTCCGCCCACAACTTTGTCCGTACCAAAATAGTTATAGTATCCCACGGGAACCGGTCACTTTTTCCGAATAAAAAGTATCTAGCATAAATGTGCTATTTCAGATTTAGTATTCATAATAAACATAATAATCTTTCGCTAAACCAAATTTCATCCAAATCCGTGCAGCCGTTTTGGCGTGATTCAGTAGTAAACATAAATCCATCGAAACTTTCTCATTTATAATAGTGGTAAGATTATTTTAATTTTCATTGGAACCACGTCAACGGAAATATTTTAATATTACTTAATAGCATTAATGTGCCGGTTATTTTAAAAGGGAAGGTTTTAACGTTTCAGGTAATTTTAACTTCAGTATTTACATTTGAACCTTTCCACCCTTTTGGACCCGTAAAGTAGGATGAAAAGGCTATTTACTTTACCTACAACTTCATTTGCTGTCATATTTTTTGTAATTTCATTTCAATGCTTTTAAATTAAGCCAACTTAGGTGTGTTAAACATTTTCAATGTTTAATTTTTTGGTCATCCATCCACGGACTTACCCCGGCAAGAGTAACTTAGACGACCCATGCGGCTGTTATTAGGTACTAGCTTAGCCACGTGCTCCTCCATTTATTTTATTTGTTTAAAGGGCTTTGTCGCTTAGCGACTACATCGCCCAGTACAGAAAAATCATAAAACGTTACAATCTACCTTAAGACTAATTCATAAATAACTGTTTAGCATTCTCGGACATTGGACAAGCGAGTATTGTGTTACAAATTCATTAGGATATGAAACACATCATCAACCGAACATCATCATCGTCAGTTATTTTGACTGTATGAAGAATAGAAAAATTTATTTGATGCCACACAATTTAAAAAAAAAAACATAATTCTTTAAAATAATACGTTTTTACTCTTCACAAATTCATCCTATTTATCAATCCACACCCTCTTCAATCAAGACCTAACTCCAAATTGGCTCTGTTTCAATCGTCTTTGTACACCTGCATCTAGCCCCCTCCATCCACCCGTGATAGAGGCTGCTCATCAACTGTGACCCTACTCTACTACATAAATGGCTCTACAAGAATTCCCGACTCTTTGGAGAGCGACGAAGCATTAAATAACTGGTAGAGCTGTGAGCATTCGTGTTGCGATTTTTTGTGATGTGACTTGTGAGTTGCGATGTATGAGAGAAGGGGTCGCGGAAATGATGTTAGGGTTAGGGACGGTATACGTCTACCTTGAATTTTTTTATACTGTTACTTTGGTTGTTGTTAATATTAAATTGCTTGTAAAAAGAATAGTGAGTATTGTATAAGCGGCTATGCTGTAGTATATTGCATTCATAAGTAATGCATTTTTCATTTTTTTTATTTATAATATACAAAACCTTAGGCTTTTATATAAACGGCTTAAATACCAAACATAACTGACGAAATGTGGGTGTACTAATGGGTACACCTCTGCGTAACCCTTCGGGGATCACAGGCGTGATGTTATGTTATGTTACCAGCCTTTTACTGTCCCACTGCAGGGCAAAGGCCTCTTTATCACGATCACCATGATTGCTTAATCGGATACGCGATTTCAGAGTTATATTATGTATATTACCAGTCCAGGTTTCACGATTGGACATTGTATTGTCACCATAACTAAAGGTGTCTGAAAATTTTTAGCTAAATCGTATACCAACAAATGGTCGAAAAATGGTTTGCAAAATTTGTTGGCCAACTTACTTACATGCGAACAGTGCAAGTTAAATAAAAGCTTGTTAAAATAGAACTATAGCTCCGAAGCATACAATATTAAAACAGCGATACCCTGAAAGTGCACCGACAAAAAACTTTGCAACAATTTCCCGTACCACGAATGGGAAGCCTTTAAACATTCGAAACTCCATCTATTAGTTTCATACAGTTCTCACATTTCGAGCCAGTATTTACTAGTTTATTCGCTGGAGAAATGTCTCGGTACTGTGAAATAATGCTTAGATTTAGATGTTAGCTAAACTGGGTACAACACTAGCAAATAGTGTAGTCATCTGACATTTATTTATGAAGTGCTGGCTTTTGGTTTAGGAGGACAACTGTGGTGACTTGTTCTTTGAGCTTGTACGTTGTAGCGGTGATTGTCATGTTTCTGGGTTTTTGGCATAGAATCTATACCATTTAAAAAAATATATACCTTTAGTTTTGATTCCTACTGTCTTGCACCAGCTGTTATTAACAGTAAATTGTTTACTGAATACAGGATGTAAAAAAACACATCACATACACTGCTCAACAAAGTCTAGGGAACACGCCAACTATATCAATTTATTTTTCTTCTGAAACTTCTCTAGAAAAAGTACTGGCCATTAAAATTTGTGTGTCTCTCTATACAAATTAAATTAAAATGTCTGTTTGTATTGTCAAAATATGTAACAGCTTTTTACTAAATCGTTAGGCATGAATGTTTACTTTGACTGTATGTTTGTTACGGCTAATGTCTGAAACGGCTAGATGTTAATGAAAAAGTAGAAACGGAAAAAATAAAATTCCACAGGCAGGTACTCACTTGGACATTGAAATAAACAAGTCTTTTATAAAAATCTCAAAAGAACTAAAGTTGACAAACAAACTATTCAAAGGTTCTCTGTGTATTGAAAATCATTAATTTTATTGTATCACGATTCTCCTTAGAGCATCGTTATTAACTTTCCAATTACACGGAATAGTTTACAGTCTAGGAGAAACCAATGTTTAGTGCTAATTTTAATTACCTAAATTCATAGTCCCAGTCCTTCAGAACATAAAAGTTAATGTTTCACCTTCTTCGAAATAACAGTACCGAACTTTCGTCTTTCCGTATCAAAGCTCGTACCGCGCACGCGCCAAATGCCGGTAAAAACATTGAACACTCCGTATTCCAACTAGACACACCGTGTCATATTTCCAAGTTTATTTTCTTACTATTGTTCAAGAAATTTATGTTCTACAAAGTTCTGTGTTAATTTTGAAATACAATTTTATTGTAAACTCCTTTGGATTCCAGTCGTTTATTCTATTTTTGGATTGGATTATTTTTATATTTGTCACGTACTTTTGTGTGGACACGATTTTTACCTTTTGTGGTAGGTTCAGGTGCTGTTCTATACTTTTAATATTACCAGTGTAAAGTGTTATTGCAGGCCGGGGGGAAACTCCGCTGCCGCGGCAAATCGCCGCTCAGCGGACAGACCTCCGGCTTGATCTCATGGCGACATGGAGAGAGCGACTGTCGCAACCCCGTGCAGGGCACGCCTCTATCGAGGCGGTAAGTCCCCTCTTTGAGGAGTGGCTTGAGCGGCGCCACGGCGCACTGTGGGCTGATATGAGCGTTTCATAGACATTCAAATCATTTTTTCGAAATGGTCATTTTTTTTCACATGGAATGCTAGAGGAGACTAATTACATGCCGAAAAATATACTTTTTATGAAATGGCTGCGTAAACGGAAGTCTGAGATTTTTTTCTTTAAAAAATTGTATGGAGACAACATAAAAAAATACAATAACTCTGCTATCGCACAATTGGCCCTAATATCCTTCTAGGGGATTAATCCTTGAATTATTTAGGATTTTTTGACATACTCGGTATCACGGCCTCAGGTGCGCTTTTTTTTTAAAAAATGTATATATATATATATTTTTTTTTGGTTTATGTGGCGATTTCGTTGGTCCGATTTGGCTTAATATACATAAATATGATCTAAACAATTAACTAAAACAGTTTTTAACCGACTTCTAAAAAAAGGAGGAGGTTCTCAATTCGGATGTTTGTATTTTTTTTTAGGTTTGTTCGCGCTTAACTCCGTCCCTTGCCAACCGATTTCAAAAATTCTTTTTTTGTTGGAAAGGTTATAATTGCCAAATGGTCCCATGAAAATTTTATCGAAATTGGACAAACGGTTATTGAAAAATTAACAAAAAATATATTATCTACATTGTCTATATTGATGATCTTTTCATTTTTCTTCATTGTTTGTTTGCGCATTATAACTCCGTCATTTTTACGAACCGATTTGGAAAATAAAAAAAGAGGTTATCAATTTGGTTGTATTTTTTAACGAGAAAAAAATATGACACAAAAAAATTATCCAACAAAGCCTGCAGCGTAATTTTGTGCTGAGGAGTCTGTTACTGTAATGGTGTCACTTGCTGGATAGCACTCTTTCTTTTCTTGCTGCACTCTATAGTAAGTAGGGTATAAATTATTAAGACCCTCTCTAATAGCTGACTCTCTCAATGTAATGTATTGCCATTTTGATAGTTTGAGGGATAACAATAAACCTAGAGCCTTTTGAGCAGTAAAAATCGCTCTGTGAGGTGGTTTCCGTAGCATGTCTTGAAATTGGTCGACTGCTTCTGGATGTTTTGATAAATATTCAATAATTGATGCAAAACGGTTTTGACCATCTTCTTTCAGTTTGGATACAGCTGCATAAACAAGTTCCGTCGAATTACGGTCCATTAAGTCACCACTCCGTCTTTTTTTTTGCTTCGTTCCCAATTCTTCAAACGGCATCCGAGAGCTAAGTTTTCTCTTCGTCATCGTTCCACATGTTGATGTTGATGGCTCCGCAGAAACGGATGTACCAGCGCATTCTTCATGAGCTATATTAGCTGCATTCTCGTGAAGATTTTCTTTGAAACAGCTTGGCCAATCAATCTCAGCCTCGAGCCAGCTTCCGTAATCTCTTCGAAAATTATCAATTTTCCGGTGTGCTGATTGCCATCGTTTTATAACGGCTCTTGTAAATTTTCGGCAAAATTCTTTTTTATTTTCCAAATCGGTTCGTAAAAATGACGGAGTTATAATGCGCAAACAAACAATGAAGAAAAATGAAAAGATCATCAATATAGACAATGTAGATAATATATTTTTTGTTAATTTTTCAATAACCGTTTGTCCAATTTCGATAAAATTTTCATGGGACCATTTGGCAATTATAACCTTTCCAACAAAAAAAGAATTTTTGAAATCGGTTGGCAAGGGACGGAGTTAAGCGCGAACAAACCTAAAAAAAAATACAAACATCCGAATTGAGAACCTCCTCCTTTTTTTAGAAGTCGGTTAAAAACTGTTTTAGTTAATTGTTTAGATCATATTTATGTATATTAAGCCAAATCGGACCAACGAAATCGCCACATAAACCAAAAAAAAAAATATATATATATACATTTTTAAAAAAAAAGCGCACCTGAGGCCGTGATACCGAGTATGTCAAAAAATCCTAAATAATTCAAGGATTAATCCCCTAGAAGGATATTAGGGCCAATTGTGCGATAGCAGAGTTATTGTATTTTTTTATGTTGTCTCCATACAATTTTTTAAAGAAAAAAATCTCAGACTTCCGTTTACGCAGCCATTTCATAAAAAGTATATTTTTAGGCATGTAATTAGTCTCCTCTAGCATTCCATGTGAAAAAAAATGACCATTTCGAAAAAATGATTTGAATGTCTATGAAACGCTCATATCAGCCCACAGTGCGGCGCCCTCACCTTCCGCCTGACGCAGGTCCTCACCGGGCACGGATGTTTCGGGAGGTTCCTGCACATCATCGGGCGGGAGGAAACGCCCGGGTGTCACCACTGTGAGGATCGCCCCGAGGACACGGTGGAGCATACCGTGGCGGTGTGCCCCGCTTGGGCGGAGCACCGCGACGTCCTCGTGGCGGCTATCGGCGGCGGCGAACTCTCGCGTTCGGCCCTGGTGCAAGCCATGGTCCGGAGCGAGAGGGAATGGGATGCAGTCGCCTCCTTCTGCGAAGCAGTAATGCTAGCGAAGGAGGAGGCGGGCCGCGTGAGGGAAAGAACCACCTCACGCCCCAGCCGCCGCGGGAGACGCTCCGGGCGTCGGGAGCCGCGAGACGACTCCCGGCCACCGTAGACGCGGGTCTGTGGGCGGTGAGCAATGGGTAGCTCACCGTCCGTTCGTTGATAACGACAGACCGTGTCGACGGCGCGTTCGTGTTCCACGCGCGCCTCAAAGAGATGTCAGCAAACAATTGAAGGGGCCACTAAGGGCCGATGCCTGCCGGGGCTGCGGGTTGTTCGAAAGAGATACCGCGCCCCCGGAACGCAAAGGGCACAAGAAGGAACATGGATGGGTTTTAGTCAGTAAAAGTCTGACACTCCCTCCCGCCCCGCCCAGGGCGGGGGAAGTCATTTGATGATTTCCCATCGGTAAAAAAAAAAAAAAAAAAAAAAAAAAAAAAAAAAAAAAAAAAGGTGGTCTCAGACAAGGCTTTCATCCTTTCCTTTTTTTGCTCGTCAATTGTTTTTGAATATCTGACAACAAAGACTGATTCATCAATCTTGAATGATTGTCTGACATGCAGTTTATTATTGCAATCATTTTCAGATCGCAAAATGAGATGTCTGAACTTAAATATTTTGCTGAATAACACTTTGATCATTACCATCAATGAAGACATAGATGGCAAAAAAAATGTTCAAGTATTCCTAAATAATAAAATAAAAATCAAACAGCTTATTATTGTCCTACTGCAGAGCAAAGTCCTCTTCTCATACAGAGAAAGCACAAGCATTGATCACCATTCTTGCTTAAGACAGATAGACGATTTTAAACGTATGTATAATAACGATAAGACCAGGTTTTCTCACGATATTTTCTTTCACCGATATCAGTGATGTCCAACATAAACATACAAACTGAAAATAATATAATTTTTGCAGTGTTCAAGCACTCAACCACCGCACAAAAGTTCAAGACACTGTCCAAGCGAACACAGAGCGACACACAGTCCAGTGTTTAACAAACCGAGGTACATTCGTGTGTTCCTCGGAATCGCCAGTCGTTTCCAAGCTTCTGTCGGCCAAGCCCGCACGAGCGACTTTTTGCTCCGACTTTTGATCACGAAAAACATTTTTTTTTGTCAGTGTCTGTGCGACAAAAAGTATTTAACTGTATTATCGTAACAAAGTGGAAGTGTTGTGATTTTTTTGTCGAAAGTTTGAGGATATTATTGAATGGTGAATGTGAGTATTGTATTTTGTTGTTTTTTAGTTGTATAAAGGTTTTTGTGGGATAAGTTATAAAGCTATTGACGTTACGTATAAATGTTTGGAGATTAAACTTTATAATACAATGTTGTGCTGTTATGTAATGATTATACTTATACTTTCGATCTTCAAAAGTTATTGGTTGGTTTTCTGAAAACTTGTTTAGTATAATGATCAATCAAAACAAGGTTATTTTCAATTACACTTAGATGAAACTTGGGTTAAGTTGTTTTGCTGGTCATGAAAGATATCCGAAATTATATGCTGAGTGATCAAGGAGATCAGCAGTGCGACAGCACAGGCTGTATATTAAGTACAGTTATAGAGATTGTCCATCCACCTGAAGACCATTTCACCCAAAAACAAGGAAAAATTTTACAGAATACAAATGCAGATGGATTGTCAGTTCCTCTCAAGCTCACTTTACTTAAGTTCACTGAGGGTTTTTTGTGCAAAATCGGTCCGCTTTATTCATATTCCAGCTGATGTTGCTTAAGGAACTTAATTAGCAGTATTTAAGACATATGTTACAAAGTTGTTTCTAAAGTTTGCAGCAGGATTGTTATCGTACTTCATCACGTCGTCACGGTGATGATATTGTATTGTTTACAAATGAATTGATGAGTGCTCAAGTGAGATCAGTATTGTTCTTTTTATGCTTGTTTAGATAACATCAAAATTTAAATTATTTTTTTAAGTGTGTTATGAATTAATTTGTACGGCACGGTTGATGCAATGTCTGGACGATTGTCACTTTAGTAAAAGTATGAATAACCTGCCTTTTTACTCAAGTGCCACGTAATGAGAGACGATTTTCTATTGTTCTGTCATACCGGTAAGTCAGCCGGGGCTTGACCGGTTAAATAAATGAAAAAAAAATATGAAAAATACACGACTTCGTCTACGTTAAAGTAGATAGTGGCCAATTCCCTTGTTCACAAACTACACTAAATTTAAAGAATTGACATCTCTTACTAACATACAGCGATAGGAAAGGACGGTGACATTAAAGAACTTAGTGAGCGATGTCAAATTAGTTTTGCCTTGAACTTTTCCGTATTTTTAATCCATACGTTTTAAGATTTCAACTATAACTGTATGGATGTGTCAGATTACTAAATTTGACAGCTCTTATTTATATTAGTCTCTTTCTTGTTTTATTGGACAGAAAAAGATGGTAATAGTCTAATTTTAGTTTAGTTTGTGACCAAGAGAATCGGCACCAGTGTTTTGGAATAAAATTAACCTATGTGCGTTTCCAGACTATAATCTATATCTGTGTCAAATTTTATTCAGATCCATTCAGTCGTTTTGGTGTGATTGAATAACAAACATACATCAATCTAAACTTTCGCATTTATAATTATAATATTATAGTATTCGCATACTATTAATGCTACGTGACTTTGTCTACTACGTTTATTTAAATTTTCTCATAGGTGCACCTTTTCCGTTCATAACAAACCAAAATCTCCATACAGGATGTTGTAAAAATCGCGTACAAACTTAAAATTTAATACTAGCAGTTAACAAATAAAACATTGGCAAATAAAATGTTGAATAGGTGTAGTGTAGTAAAAACCCCACCCTGTACAATAACGTTAATGTTTTGTTACAATGTACGTTTGTGCATTCTTTAGTTAGGTACTAAAATACAACATTTTACTGACACAAAGCATTTTAATTGTGTGTTGAATGAAATAAATTGTAGTTTTAAGAGCACTGACTGCCTCGCTGGTCTTGTAGTCGCAAGGCGCGACTGCTGGTAAAGTGTTATTGGGTTTTTCTACAAAAAACTAGTAAGAAAATTACATAACATAGCAAACTTTTTTTCGTAGGACGGTAGGTAAGACTGCTCTGTTGACAGATGGGTTCAGATCGTGTTTTGTTTTATATTCAAATATAGAAGGATACATTATACAATCATGTCCAACCTCACCAAGAAGATTCTCTGTTGCAATTTGCCAGTAACGATATTTAATTGATTTGGAAGAGTAAGGTGACGATTAAGCTATATAAAAATACTATTTATTTTTTTTTCAAATAAAAAAAACAACAACAATAATTTGACGACACGGTAAACCGCAGTGGATCAGCGATTTGCTACTGCACTGCGTGTCGCGAGATCGATTCGCGCATGGAGCAAAGATATGTATGATCTATTATATAGACAGTTGCTCTGGGTATTTCTGGCTATTTGTGTATGTAAGTTTATGTGCGTTTACCAGTACATAAACTATACAAAAAACATTGAAAACTGCCAATGAACATTAAAAGTAACCAAAACGCATCAACTCTGTAATGAATCGTTAATCAATAAACGTCTCTTAGCGGAAAACTTCAAAGAAATACAGACTTTTTATATTAACATATTTAGCAATTAAAAATATTCGTACTATTAATATTTTTTACTCTACAACTTATATCACTAATTATATCTTGAGTTCTTTGGTGAAGAATTGGCGAGTCATGGGCCATTGTGTAGTGGGTATCTGATGGTGGAACTTGAAGGCTAAAGATTAATTATGTATTTCGTACTATGAAGAACTATAGTACGCTTTTACGATGTGTTTTATTTGTACGAGTTTCCGATAATATCTCGTGATTTGCAAAAAAAAACGACTAAGTAAAACATACATGAAGCATGAGGCGCATTGCAATAGAATTTCCCCTATAATAGGTACAGTTAACAGAAAAAATAATAAAATGTATTAGTATCTAGGAATATTGTTCTGCAGATCGTAACATGAATGAAGGATTATCTCCGACATAGCAATAAAAATGATCTAACAAAAATTAAATATCTATATAGCAACTTTCTTAAGCTCAAAAAATAGGATGTTTATTGCAAAATATAAACCACTTTAATAAGCTTAAGAATCTGAGGGATAATTCTCGTAATTTTACTCTGTCGTACTAAGTCAAAGTTAACTTTAATTTGCACGCATTCTTAACAAGATTTTGAGATTGATTGTCGATGAGATAAGATTGCGATTAGATTTTTAAGGTTTTTAGTTACGATAATTGGCTTCCACGTAACTAAAAACAGCCTGGTTTTTTAGTATGATGCCTTAAGTAGTAGGTACCTATACCTTTTTTGTTTTTTTTTCGCTTATAACATTTTTGCGCATGACCTAAAAAGAAAACAGTTACTATCGAAACTATTATAACCCTCGTGTAGCAAGGCACAATGACTCAGTTCGGGAGAGAGATATTACGTAACCGGAGTAGATAGAATGATTGATTAATGTGACAATATACATTTAGTCACTGCTCACTAATCGGTCATCCCGAACGCTACGCCACGATAAGAGTAAACTTTTGATAAAATATTAGTTTTATTAATTCTGTTTCGGACCGTACGTAGTAACAGTACTGGGTCAGCGCAGCACATGCAAGTTATTACAATAAAATTTATTACAGCCCATAAATCTTCATAAATGTTTCCTGATAAATCGTATTTAATTACGTAAATTAGGGCACAGATGTACTTATCTATGGTAAAGGGTGGAATAGACGCGTTAGTTTTTATCTAGAGGCAATTTTGTCTATATACTCTTAAATCGTTTATTAAAAAATATTAAAATGCATCTATGAAACCTAACAATTAGGTAGATAGATATTGGATTTTTCCATCAGGAATTTTTCAGTAGCAACCTCGGATTTGTGCCCGGTTGGTGGCAATAGGCTCGCCCCTTATTACATTAGACTTACAACATAACTGGCGAAATGTGGGTGTTCTTATGGCTACATCTCTGCCTAATAAGTTTACCTTCATCGATATTAGTGATGTCCACAATTATCTTGAGAAAACCAACTTAGTAAAGATACTAATCTATTTTAATAAATTTTAAACTAATTTAATAAATTGTAACTTGTTTTGTTTTTCACAAAATGTTTATATGTTTTAAAAACAAGGTACATAGTGAATTGCATTGACATGCCCTAACCCACAAAACGTATAATTTTCTAGGTATTCCGTCATCTAGGACAGGGTCGTAAAATAGCATTTTACAACATCAAGACAAGTGTATTTTGGTATAAACTTGTATTGTTAGTTTACTACTAATTCTCATTTATTTTATGTATTACGTGTTTTATTGCATATCTTAAGTACATGTATGTATTATTTATAAATTGTAAGGAGGTAGGTCACATACGATAACAATTGTAGTTTCTATTATGTACGCTTAGTCATATTCTTTTTTTTTTTAAATAGCCTGTATAAATATAATCTACAAGCTTCTGGCCGCGTGGTTTTCTTCACACGTATTAAGTTAGGTCTTTGGATTCTGCTCTGCTCCCATGAGTCATAGTATGATAGTACGATAGTACTATACTATTCTAAAGCCTATATGTACAAACATGTTTTTTTCCTGACTGGTACTTCCATAGATTTGATTCCGTTTAAACAAATATATAAACAAACAAAAAATTCTTCAGCTTTTTTATACTAATATAGAGAATTCATAATGATGAGTATAATGACCTCTTGTCAGGTTTCAGGTACTTATTTTTTCAAGTACCCTGTATAGATTCATGGTGTTCTTTTTCATAGACTTTAAATGAATTCACAACTTGCATTAATGAATATTATTCCTTTTTTTTTTCAATTTTGCCCCACACTGGCAATTTTTCCTGCAGGTACAATAAATTAATTAACACAAAATGTCAAAAAAAAAATGTATTGCAGAAAAAAACCGGTAGCCTTTTAACGGCAGCCATTTAAATTCAATATTTGGAATAACCCAATCAAATTATTAAACTAAAAATATCCAATTCCACTCGCCACACACCAGTATCGATAGAATCATTATTTCCAACAAAACGAACGACTAAACTCCAAGTTAAAATTAATTTCCTCCGTTCATTAGTGAGGAGTTCTGGGTTCCAACAATTAACCGCCAACGTCGCGTCGCTGGTAACTTCTAACGATCGGTTCAATGCTTCAGAAAGTTAAGAAGAATTAGTTTGTTAAATGTGCCTAACGAGCAATCGATCCGGGTCTACTGTCATTATTAAATTTATTACTAGGTAAGTAAGGTTTGTGCTTTTAATAATCCATACTTAGATACTAAAGTTATACTGTAGATGCAGAAGTGAGTCTGTCTGTATATTTGTTACGCTTTCACGGGTAAACCGCTGTACCAATTTTGATGAAAAAAAAACTAAAGAAAAACGTTCTCTTCACACATATTAAACAGTAGCTTCTGCCCGCGACTTCGTACGCGTGGAAAGTCTATCTAATCTTGTTTTCCTAGACAAACTTTGGACCCCCGTTTTATCTTAGGGGGTGAATTTTAGAAAATCCTTTCTTAGCGCATGCCTACGTCTTAATAAACACTGCATGCCAAACAGCGCAAGTCGTTCAGTGGTTAGATCTGTGTTGATGGATCAGTCAGTCAGTAACGATTGCTTTTTATAAATATAGATTTCAATTAACAATGAAATAGTGTGTGAACCAAAATAATCTTTGAGAATGTAGTAAAGTATACAAGTAATAAATTAAGTAGGTTAAATTAACAGCTTCACACACAACAGTATATTACATAGCTTCTGTAATTATGAACTGTAATTACCTTTATTCTTAAGACCGCACCACACAACGCGTTGTTATTCCGAGCACTCAATGTCAGGTGTGTGAACATTCATTTCGTTTCTAATGCTTAAGTGCTCAACTTTAGCATTTACTACTCTTAACTTAATGTTGAGCTCCATTGTCTAAGGAAACTACAATAGACAGTTGTATTCATTTACTTGATTTGTTAGACACTACTGTAGGCCTAACACGAGCAGTCCAATGTAAAAGTATTAAAATTAAGTCGTTATTACAATTTTAAATACGAGTATCAAAGCACCTTTGTACGACACTATCGACCCGCTCTGACTTCGCACGAGTGCAATGTAGATACTAACTATACTTAAAAGCCTTCCCCTTGAATCACTCTGTCTATTGATGAAACATGCATTAAAATTCGATGCGTAGTTTTAAAGATCTGAGCATACAGACGGCAGGAAGCGACTTTGTTTTAAACTGTGTAGAGAAGTACATTAAGTATTACCCATTAAAGAGAATCAAGCTTTTAAAGTAAATAAATACTATGTGCAAAATGGGTTTCCAACATTAAAATACGATCGATTTTTTAAAAACCAAATTGAAAAGAGTGTTTGTGGCGTTTCTTGCTCGTTCTTTTGCATAGAGGCCTACCAATAACTTTCCTACTAACTGAACGACTCCTTGGCAGTTCAAAGGTGCCTGTTAATAGTCTAAAAATGCTTTTACTTTGTCTTTGATCGAATTTACGTTACGTTTATTCCACGAGCTCATGCTAAGTCCTCTGTTTAGATTTTACTACCTTTTTACGCAAGTGTAGTACTTAAGAAATGCATGTAGTGATTGAGGGTATGTTTTGAACTCTGATCGTAAAATGAGAAGTATTGGGATAAATGTTGCGTGGTTCCTCCAAGGGCTAATATTAAACACTTGGGGAAATGGCTACTGAAGTGGTGATGTAAAGTGACCAGGGAATATGGAAGTGAGTAAAAATCTGGTCTTAGGAAAGGCGAACGATTTAAGCAAATTCTTGACCGCATCACCTGTAAGACAGCTGAGCGGTCTTCTGGCACGTTGTATATCAACGTAAATAAACCTCTGTTCCAACTCCTAAAAAATTCTACGGATGCGGATGTGGGTGTGATTTCTTGCAGAAGTTCCGCACTTGAGGCAACCTCAATCGAACACCGGGAAGTGGGTAAAGATTAACTTATAAGATTTGGCTCCATCATCACACCAGCTCTGTAACATCATTATTTGTACATTTACGAAAATTTTCAGCTCAATCGAACAGGAAATGGTCAGCGTAAGATTTGGCTAGCCACAGACACTAGGACAGGTGAAAATAAATAAAAGCTTGTTGGCATGACAAGCTTAGAGCATACCTACTAAAAAGAAACAGAAAAAGGATACCACGTTATTTCTTCCAAAAACTCAAACCAAAATGCTCCAGTTGGATCGTGATCTCCATTTTACGACCCCGAAAGTTCGTTCACTGAATAAACAAATTACCACAAGTTAGAACAATGAAGCATTGTGAACGAAGGGCGATGGCGTATGTGTTAATTTGTTACTTCACCGACCTACATGAGCAGAGCGGAAAGATATATAGACGATATTAGATGAGTTTCAAGGTGAGGTTGCATTTAAACTGGATCGCTATCTTACTACTATTATAAATGCGAAAGTTTAGATGGATGGATGTTTGTAACTCAATCACGTCAGAACGGCTGAACAGATCTAAATGAAATTGGCACAGAAACAGATTATAGTCTGGAATAGACATACTTTTTATTCCGGCAAAATGTGCGGTTCCTGTGGAAAAATATATAAACTCTAACGCGGATGAAGTCACGGGCAGAAGCTAGTATGTAATACTATGAAGAGAAAAGATTTTGTATGTTTGATTGTAATGGATAAATATACATTTTATAAAACCGACTTTTAAAAAAAATCTCTTATAGAAAGCGAGTAACATATAAAGCTATAACTTATTTGAAAAAAATGTGATTTGGAATAAATTCGTACGCATTAAGGCGCGAGCAGAAACTAGCCAAAACAAACAACGCAACAAATTAAACTCATAACTTCACAGCAAGTAAACTAACAATACCTCATATTCACACTTGAATAGCCATTAAAAAAACGACAAACCCGACCATCACACAGCGATATCTATCATCTACTCAAACAAAAACGCTTCAAGCGAACCTGACACAAAAGAAAAAAGCCCTCTTAACATGCACGCCACACAGTTAA
The DNA here is from genome assembly GCA_949774945.1 of Hoplodrina ambigua. Classification (NCBI taxonomy): domain Eukaryota; kingdom Metazoa; phylum Arthropoda; class Insecta; order Lepidoptera; family Noctuidae; genus Hoplodrina; species Hoplodrina ambigua. Next base: position 1,334,346 of record OX458967.1, read on the forward strand.
CAGGCATCGAACTTCGATCAATAAACTGTGTTGGTACTGTCTTCCCATGGCGATAATTATCATTAACGCTACATGACTAATTACACCTCATATGGACTGAATGGGAAAGATGTTTTATTGTTTCTTTTTTTTTCGTTTCGTGACTAGCTACTTCCTGTGGAATTACACTTTGATTTTTAGAGTTCTGTACCCATAGGATGCTAGGAGAACCATGTTAGTCTGTCAGTGGGCAGTCTCCATCAACCGTTATAGGTGGAGAGTTGAAATTTTTACAGTATGCATATTTCTTTTGCCGCTATAACAATAAATAAATGGGGTCTCCATACAGTAAATATTTTTTGTTAAGATGTAGTATTAATAACTACTTTCTATCCGTGACTTCGTCTGCATACATTTCAGAATTAAGCCAGGGTCCTAAATTATGCCCTGACAGCACAAAAGCGAGATAAATAGTCCTATATGCAGTTTCAGACTATAATCTATGTCTGTACTTAACCTGATTGGGTTTTTCCATCAGGAATTTCTCAGTAGCAGCCTCGGAGTCTGGATTTGTGCCTGGTTGATGGCAATAGGCTCGCCCCCTATCACATGGGACTAAAAACATAACTGGCGAAATGTAGGTGTAAGTACTAATGGGTACACCTCTGCCTAACGCTTCGGTGATTACAGACGTGATGTTATGTTTATGTTACTTAACCTGATCTGTTCAGCCGTTCTAGCATGATTGAATTACAAAAATAATATCCATGAAAAAAATCCCATTCTTGTAATAAGACGTAAGATTGTGTTTGGCATGGAACTCTTGGTGTGCGAGTCCGACTCGTACTTGGCCTGTTTACAAATAGATTGGGTGTCGGAAATCATAAATGTGCGGCTATTGACAAGTGCTAAATACATCAATTAGGAATACAATGGACAGCTATTTCCATAGACATATTTAAATGAGATTGAGGCGCCACTACCATAAAAGTAAATGTGAATTGCGATTACAGTTTGCGATCTTGAAAACTAAATATTTTAAAACGTGACTTCATCGATTGCTTCTCGAGTTTAAACAGCATTGTTAAACCTACGAGTGTATCGGAGTCTGTCAACTGAATATTGCTGTTCCTAATACCTCAACATCTTACAATTATATTTCCTACTGCTATTATAAATGCTAAAGTTTGTGAGGATACATGGACAGAATGATACTTGATCATGCTAGATCGGCTGAAAGGATCTAGATGAAATTTGACATAGAGATAAATACAGTCTAAAATAGCACGTAGTCTCTTTTTTATTCCGAAAACATGTACAGTTCTCATGGGATAATATATCAACATTTACGTGGACAAAGTCACGAGCAGATACTAGTACTATTATAAAAACGAAAATTTGTGAGTATCGGTAGATGGTTGGATGGATGTTGTTCTTTTACGCCTAAGTGGTTAAAAAATATAGTTCAATTTTGATACACGTAGGTATATTGATCTAGCTTAACACATTTATTTATTTATTTATACAATCTTACCTACAACTACCACATAATATAATAATCCCGTTTTTGTGTTCCTGTGGGTTTATTTAAGATTCTGGTTAAATTCTAAGTAAATCAATTCAAAGGCAAAAGCTAGTTGTTCTAATGTCCACGTACAGCAGAACATGATACCGTTGCAAAACTAAAAACAGCAAAAGATGCAAAAACCATAATTAATTACTAAACCACAAACATTGGCAAACTCGATAAAATAAATAAAAGCAATCATGTTCATCATTTCAGACACGTCAAATTAACAAATGGACATACGGGAACTGAATACATTGAAACAGAAAAGATTATTAATGATAGCATTCATAGAATGAATAGACTATTGAACAGATGCCGCTTTCTATGAAGTTTATTAGTAAATTGTGTTCTACTGAAACTAATTTATAATTGAAGTTGTGTATAAGCTCGTTGGTTGTATTGGCAACATGAGTCTGGCTGTCGAGGCATGGGCATTCATACGTTACTTGCAATTTATAGTACGTTGATGGCAGAAATTCAAACATGAATAAATTATATTTGTATCTATTAATTAAAATCAATAGTGTTCATTATGTGCTTTCTTAATTTATCATCGTGAGGAAACCTGGATTTATAATTAATGTAAGTCTAAAATCGCTAATCCGATTTGTGTTAGGGTGGCGATCAATGCTCGTGCTTTCGCTGTATGCGAAGAGACCTGTTTTCTCTGCAGTTGAACAATAATAGGTTGGTGTTAGTATTATTGATGACAGAAATTCAGACACGAATAAATTAAAGTCAAAGTCAAAGTCAAAAACATTTATTTCAATTAGACCGATTACAGGCACTTTTGAATTGTCAAGGAGTCTGTCAGTTAGTCCGAAAATTGAAGCTAGTTGCTCGTTCCAAAACGGAGGTAGGCCTCTATGGAGAAGAACGAGCAAGAAACTCCACGGCACTCTTTTAAATTAGGTTTTTACAAAATCCTGGTTACATTATTCTTGTTGATTCTACATGTGAACACAATGAAGGTGAATACAAAACTGAAGTTAAATATAAATTAAAGATGTAAGCTATAGCAGTTAAGAGATGACCAATCCCAACTGACAGCACCCGTTCACGAGCATGACGCATGGATCAGCACCACCTAGCTCAACCATTATGGAGGGAGCCAAATGATCCAACACACGCGCCACCATCAGCGAGACATTTAAGTGAGCATGACAAGCTCTCAACTGCCATGCTCATTAAGCCAAAGCACATAGTAACTTAATAAACAAAAAGCTCCAAGGTACTCACATTTACAGAATTGAAATAAATGATATTAAATTATACAACACTATGTAACACTTCAGTGTACTTCATCGTTAGATGAACTGTGGTATGTAAAAAAAGAAAAAGTAATAGTATTGATAACGAAACAAGTTATTCAGGTCAATAAAAAGGGGGTAAGAAACATCATTATCTAAAAAAAAAAAAAAAAACTAATTAGTGAGCCCGAGTGGAGCAGGACTAGCATTAAGCCAAGCATTTTTATCTGTCATATAATCTTCTAACGTATAGTATGCTCGACTACATAGTGTGCGTTTAATGCATGTTTTAAACTTTCTCTCATTTAGTTGGAGAATATCCAGAGGTATTTTATTATAGCATTTAACACAGTACCCCATAAAAGAAGTGCTTACTTTTGACAATCTGAAACTTGGTTGATCTAATTTGTTCCTATTTCTAGTATTAAAATTATGTCTATCACTAATTTTCTTAAAAAGTTGAAGGTTTTTCCGAACGTGCATGATGTTTTCATATATATATTGACAAGGTACCGTCATGATGTTAATTTTTTTAAACAATTCCCTTAGAGTATCTCGACTGCCAAGATTATAGATGGCTCTGACGGCCCTCTTTTGCAGGATAAAGATAGAATTTATATCTGCAGCCCGTCCCCAAAGCAAAATACCGTAAGACATGATGCTATGAAAGTAACTAAAATAGACTAGTCTCGCGGTATCCACGTCTGTTAATTGACGGATTTTTCTGACAGCGTAAGCGGCTGAACTTAACCGCCCTGCAAGAGATGTTAAGTGGGGACCCCACTGCAGCTTAGAATCGAGCGTAATCCCCAGGAAAACTGTCTTTTCGACGAATTCAAGTATATCCTTATTCAATATAACGTTACGTTCAGTACTTCTAACATTCGGTAAAGTGAATCTTATGCATTTCGTTTTTTTCTCATTCAACACTAAATTATTAATAGTAAACCAATTGTGAACCTTAAGCATGGCGTTATTTACGTCGTCAAGGTGTTGTGCTCGTCTATCTACTCTAAAAATTAGTGAGGTATCATCAGCAAATAACACCATTTGTGGTTGGTTTTCTAGTAAATGAGGTAAATCATTAATGTATACCAGAAAGAGGAATGGGCCCAGTATTGATCCCTGTGGAACCCCCATCTTTACTTTTAATCCTGATGAAGTAACACCGTTTACTTGAACTTGTTGTTGTCTATCATTCAAATACGATTTTACTAAGCTAAGTGCTAGTTCACCAAGTCCGTAATGCTCAAGCTTCAGCAACAGTGTTTCGTGATTTACGCAATCAAAAGCTTTAGAGAGGTCGCAAAATATGCCAATGGCATCCTGTGAGTCCTCCCATGCATTAAAGATGTGCTTAATTAAAGTAACACCAGCGTCAGTAGTACAACGCCCTTTGGTGAAACCATACTGTTGATCGTGTAAGATGTTGTTACAGTTAAAATAATTGAGCATTTGATTTAGCATTACTTTTTCAAACACCTTGCTGAAAACCGGCAGAACCGAAACAGGTCTATAATTGTTGGTGTCCTTGCTATCCCCGGATTTGAAGAGCGGTATGACTTTACTGTACTTCATTAAAGTCGGGAAAATCCCTTGGTCTATACACAAATTAAATATTAAAGCTAAATAGGGTGCTGATGTCTCAATAATAGATTTACAAACATTAGTAGACATGCCCCACAGATCTTCGGTAACCTTGATCTTAAGTTCTTTAAAAGCCTTCATAACGACCACCGGGTTTATATGTTTAAATTTAAATTCCTTAGGGCAGGCTGAAACATTCGCTCTTAGTAAGTCAATCGCAAGTGAGGGTGAGGAATCTAATGTTTCAGTGGTTTTCATTGGAATATTGGTAAAGAATGTTGCAAATTCCTGAGCCTATTATTATTGTATCTATTCATAAAAAATCAATAAACCTCTGATAGGAATAAACTTGATCGCTAAGCTGTTTAGTCATCCATCATATTATGAACTCTGGCTTAAGCGTAGCGACTATATACGATCTTTGCACTCCTTTGGGAAATCAGGTGCGCAATATTTACCATGGTGGAGAGACATCGATGCTGGACACAGCTTTATAATATTATAATAATTCTAAACAAAGCAAGGATGGCATTTAGTTGCTTATTAAAAATTAAATAACCTGATACACTAGTGCGATGTCAAAATGAATATGGTACGGCAGATTTCATTTTAATAAGCAACAAAAAATCCAACTCTGTTAGGTTTAAAATCACGTTCTGAATTCATGGTAATGTGTCGATGTCTCGTGCATCCTGTACATATATGGATAAAGATCTATAAAATATCTTAAATTATACATTTCTGTTCACCAATCTAAATAAAACCTCTCAACTCTGGGATGAGATTTTACCTCGCTATCCACCGGTGCTAATTTCAAGGCCATGCAAATTTTGTTGATTCAGTCTTGTATAATATTGATCAATTTCTAATAATACTGGTTTACCAAAATAAAGTTCCTACATCAATGACTCTTTCAAGAGACATTTTTGTTTTTATTTTCAGTAATGTCACTCGACGACCTTGAACTTCTGACTAACGGGATTCTAAGAACATGCAAAAATATACTTTTTCTAAAAATAACAAAACCTTGTTTCACACTTTAATTATCATGAAAAAATCCGGACACCAAACATTCGCGAAGACTGAAGATGTTCGCATCGCAAATAAAGAATTTCCTTGAAACCATATAACAGAAAAAATCTTTGTCATGAATATGAATCATTCATGACTCAAGTAACATACTTGCAAATGAGATCATGTAAATAGCTTTAACTATTATAAAGACTGCCATATCAGTACTAATAACAATATAAGTTCGACGCCCTTTCCGATATACGTGAGGGAAATAACTATGCATAGTCAACCAACAATATATAAACCATTGAAGCGGTCACCATGACCAATGAAGTAGGAACTTACGACCGATCAATAAAACCTCTTACAGCTAAGGTAATGAAGAAAGAGGAAGCTCAAATTAAACTGGCACTAAAAATACCCATAGTCGAACGTGGATTTATAACGATTGTGTGCAACGGAGACGTTTCTACGAAACAAAATAACTTTGAAATGTGTCGAAGCATGACATAATGAATTCTCGTTTGTAAGTGGCCGTTTGAACCGTATAATCGAATAGAGTAATGTGAGAAATATAAACGTTAGATGTATTATTTTTAGAGGAAAATTTAGTGTTTTCGTTCACCGCCTTGAATATGTATTGGGATAATAATATTTATTGCGGTTTCCATATTCATAGATCGTAGGTTGTTTAATTTTTTGGAATATACAGTTATTTCTACGCCCACTAAAACGATAAATACTACTACCAGCCTAATTGTTGTCCTATTGCATTGTCATATCAGTGATGTCTATGGAAAACTTAAAAATGACACACTGAATACACATTAATTATATCAATATTATTTGCGGAATTGCAGTCAAATGCATCATTACTTTTGTTCATAAATCTGGCAGTCAAAACCTGCCACGCCACCTCACCGCAACGGCTACAAAAATCATTTAAGGAAAATGGATAGTGCTCTGAGTCTTCGCTTATCAATCCTTCACTTACAAACGATGACTTAGCACCCTGCCAGCACTTATAGACAATCACAATCTTGCAAACTTGGAATGTCGATCACTCAACGATTTGTATCTGCAAACCATTCAATACCTATAAAATATGGAGTTGCTATAATATACAATGCATTTTGTTTATCAGCAAAGTACTGTTGATGAATTGCTTAGCGACATAAATGTGTCACCGAGCGTGCCCTCTATCATGCATACGATGCGCTATTGACCCTAAAAGGCTCTAAAACAATAAAATATACAAACGGTATATTAGTTCTTGACAGCAGGACATTGTCGTCGTGTTGTTGGTGGAGCGCTTACAGCGTGCGGTCATTGTGGTGACAGCTTGGATTGAAGCGATGCTGTTCGCTTAGTGGCTGATATCCCTGACACTGATACATATTAGGTTATCCTTTAATATGTTTAAAGCATTGAACTTGGTTATGCTTTTCAGTGAATGCTGTTTGAATTTCTTCAAATAAACAGACTTACTATACCAATTTGAGACCCTATGAGCAGCTTTTATTACCCGTTTTGAAACATTGCTTACTCACGCCCCACAATTATTTTCCTAAGAAACCTCGTAAATTTCAACTATTGTAAACAAATTACTATCAATTTTCACTCCATTATCTTCTATTGCTTAATGTTAAAGCGTTATTGTTTACGATAATGCTGGACCGGACAAACATATTGCACCTTTATCTACCAACATTTGACATTTGACATCGCTATCTTCTAGAAAGTGTCATACAAGCAGTTGTTCATTCTTATCAGTTGAATTTGCAATTAATGCTTGGTCATTTAACGTGAATGGCGTTCTTACAATGGTTTCATTGTTCGATGTTGGATGCTATTGTCCTTATTTTATTGCTTTTGTACCGTGTTGCACAATGTTCTATTTTTATTTTGTGATCATTGATGTTTCATCTTTTTCTTGAGATGTGAATAGGTCTTTATGCAGAAGTTATTCTACGTTATCGCTACTGTTTATAACGATCTTATTTCATCGTGTGTTGCTACTGACGTATTTGTTATTTTGCTGTTTCTGCAAATAATATCATACGTTTTTGGTTCAATGATTTTTTTACATAAACCTTTTTGTATAAAACGTAACTAGACAACACTGGCTTACCTATACATCATTTCATTGTACGTTTTTATCATCTCATAATTGCATCTTTTATCATGTTTGTAAACAGCCTAAGTCAGAGGTGTTAAAAACACTGATCATAATTCATTATTAATTCTTGTTGCCTTTGCGTCGCGCTAATTAAGTGATTGGTGCGAAGATAAATTAGTATTATAACGATTATTGCTCATTGATTTATTTCAATGACATAAAGCTACACAAACCAATAAATTTATGTACGAACTATGAACGGGAAGCTACACAAACGTGAGATGGTAGTATTGGTGCTTTGTTTGATGGTCATTTTCTACGGTTTTCTCAGTTCCTATTACTTAGTGAACAAAGTATTCTGAGAATGAAAACCATGGGTTTAAATTCGTTAAAGTTCTGTTAACTTCACGGTTTATGTCTGTATTTTTTAATTGTTTTATGTTGTTTCTCTCTTTCTACTTTGCCTTTACCTATTTTGTTTGATCATTTAGAACCAAACAAGAATAAATTTAACATAAGTTTGTACAAACTTGACTAAAAGAGTGTCCGTGGAGTTTTTTGCTCGTCTTCTCCATTGAGACTTACGTACCTTTTGGAACGGACAACTAGCTTCAACTTTTTGACTAACTGGCTGACTCCTTAACAATTCAAAAGTGCATGTAAATGGTTTAATTTAAATAAATGCTTTGACATGACTTGACTAACACGGTTATGAGAAAGAAAGTTTCTTGTTTATTTTATACCGTTCTGACGAAGTATGGTTCAGTAACCACCAAATTAGTAGCGCGTGTATAAAAATAATAAAAATATTTTTAAGTTTGAAAAAATTGCTACCAAGTACCATAAGAATTGGATTTCCTATAAACATGGCTAGTAGTATTTACAAAGTCGATTTAAAAACATTGTTCTGAGTACAAGGCCGCACAAAGACTGCCGCTATTCGCATTGACACGATCTTAGCAATTCAAAATAGACAAAACGGGAAAATCAACAACCAAATCATGTAGATTCAAATTTTATCGATTGGAATCAAACATTCCCCGTAACAGTACCTATGTTTATTCAAATCACATCGATCCTTTACAAACGTACCATTTGGAACTCAAATATTGATTCTGGTCAAAGGAGATTATTTGATCTCCACTCGCTTCGTTCGGAAGTGATTACTTTCTTAGAATGGTGTTTGATGTTCGACAAATATTCGAAATGAATTTCGGTGGTCGTTTTTTTGTGAATGCAAGTGTCAATCTTTGCTGTAAAATGTTTGCCTTCGATCTGTGCAAAATAGAGAGGTTCGGGTTCTATCGGTATTTCTTCTGACATATGATATTTGATCATAGTCTCCTTGGAATTTTTAAATCAGAAATCAAAAATTGCAAATATTAAATATGTTTGTGTTCAAGCCATAATAAAAATAAAACATTTAAAAGGACTAAAATAATTATATTACTTAATTAGCTTTCTCTTTGCCTTTCAGACTTGACAAATAATATTCCAACAAAATTACCTTAGTCTAAACTCAGGCATTAGGAATTTAATAATCAAATTGCCCTTCTTGCCAACAAAACAAGGACGACACGCTCAGGCATTGTAATCTCTACTAACTGACTCACTCGACCCCTAACAAGATTCCTGAGAGCACCCACACAGTACTGTTGCCATTTGCTAATTTCTGCTTTGTCTAATTGCTAAGAATAGCCACGATTACACTGCGACATGACTAAAATTTCTCTTGACTATCCTTACGAATCCATTGCCAAGTTCATTAACATCTTCAGTCTGTATTCTGGTGTCGAACGAGCGATGTAGAGGTATGAGTTGGAGGTTCTCGTCTTTGATGGAATCGTTGCGGTTTCGATGCGGGGTAGGGCCTAATTGAAAGTTACTTGGTGGAGTGACAGGGGCCGTTAAGTCAGGCAGTGGCCGCAGCTCTGTGTTGTTGCTTGTCAGATTAACGTGCCTCCCTTGGCGCCTTTGCGTTTAACTGTGTAACAAACTAGCATTGTCTAAAGGGCAGGATTTCCAAGAGTAACGAGTCTGGTTCTATCAGTGATTTTGTTACTTATAGCTGTTGTGTTTGTTTACTTCCTCTTTTAGCTGACTAATCCAACACTGAACAATGATTTTTGTTTGTTGAATTCGACGTTTGTTGATTGTTTGATTTATTTATGTCTACCTAATGTATCATTATCCATTACTAAGTTATGATTTCGTTAAATGTTATTTTTATTATCACATTTTATAGTCATATTATACCAATAACAATAACGTAAATAGGTAAATAATCTCTTTCGTCATAGTTTAAGGAAAATATCCCAACGTTAGGACAAAATAGGATGTTGTCGTGCATTCAATGTCACGAACACGCATAATACTACAGCTACTAAGCTTAACAAGTAGACAGCCAATCAGGAAGTAATACTCAATGAAGACTCTTCAAAAGAATACATTAACTATTGGTATCTGTAAATCTGTCCGCAAGAAAACCTCATCACCATCAACGTCATTGAATATTGGTTTAAATGTATGACAAATAAACAGATAAACAAACTCCTTTAAGCTTAAATAAATAAAATGCTCATTTATTTATTTTAAACACACACATACACCCTCACCCCCTCTATTAAAATAGTAAAACTGAAAAGATGTATTTATAAATAATCTAGGAGAACAACACTATGAAATATTATCGTTCTTCTCCATAGATTCTTCCCATTCTACCTCCGTTTTGGAACCAGCAAGTAGCTTCAACTTTCCGACAAAATGACTGACGCCTTGACTGTTCAAAATTGCCCGTAATTGGTCTAATTAAATGAACGTTAAATATATACATATTACAAACAACTTTCACACAGTAAAGATTTTTGTAATTTGCAAAATACATGACCTCCGCTATAAATATTGAGTCACAATTAACAAGAGCGGGACATGATAAATAAGGGATATAGTTTGTTAACATTGTACCTTCGCCATACTATAACAGAAAATCCACTGAAAAGTCAACTAGGACAAGATGAACAAGAACGCCCAGACAAGATTAATCAACGTTACATTTCCCCAAATCAAATTCTTCATTCAAAGAAACAGTCGTAACTCCCAGGATCGATATGTCAGACGTTTCATAACAAGCAACGACCCACTTATCTTGGCAAACTTTCGTTCGTTAACTTACAGCTGACAGTGTTCCGGTGTAGTTAGACTTAAGTTTCCACAATGAAGGCGAGTTGACAATTTAACAGTTTAATGACTTGAACAAGTCGCGACAAAACTTTGGAGTTAGCGTTTGTTTTGAACGATTGGGTAGTTTCGTCCGGTTGGCTCTTAAATTTTGAATTTATCTGTTGGTTTCATTTTTGGGATTTGTTGTTTGTGTTTCATGTTTATTGGACCAAAGGTTTGCTTACTTTTATAAATTGCTACTAAAGATGTTTCAAATGATCCTTTATAATTTTATTGATAAAAATATCATTATTACTTAAGTTTTTATTCGAAATGCAGTTTGCTAGATCACTCAACTTGTAAACTACACTTACTTATAAAATAAAGCTGAAACCATCAGTCGAATTGGAAACAATAATTTGTATATGATAGCCAGATTCATGAGAAATAGTATAGGCTATTTGTTATCACGCTAGGACTCATGCGAGCTGAGCTGTAATCAAAGTCATATCTGGTAAAAGTGTGAGGTATAGTCGTATTTAATTTTATACATATTATTATACTCAGTCTTATTTACCTACGTCTAAAACATTTTTCACACTTTGAACAACCCTAGCTTTAACTTACCGTGATATTGTTCATCTTACAATGAGAAAACTGGCACAAGACAGTCGCTAGATATTAGGTAATATCTGTGCTAAACAATTAAATAACAAAACCATTGTTTTGTCTACATACAACACTAACGCCACTAAAACAGCTAATAATTCGCTTGATAAGCGTGGGTTTTGAGACAACAGACTGCTAACAAGCGAAATAATTATAATAAATAATGCAGCTGTTAGTATTATTTGGGACATTAATGAAAAAGCGTATGGAAACATAGTTGGTTAACTTAGTTTTATATTTGTACAGGAAACGCCTACGGAACCTTAAGAGTCTTAAAGTTCTAATAGAACGAAGGTTCGTAGTAAAATCTTTAGCCCACGTTTCAAAGACAAAGTAAATAATTCATATAAGTAACGGTAAGACACTTTAAAACGTCATTTACAGGAAAAGGATTGAATCATATTAACCATTTCAAAAGATGGTTTTGTGTCCAACAAAAAGGGCAGGCATATACAAATCCAATATTTTGAAAATTCATTATTATTATACAAGGTTGTAGAAGTTTAATTATATAATTAAAAATTAATAATTTATTGAAGAGACTTATAAATATGAATATGAATACGATGTAGCTAAAATAAAAACGACTATAAATACTGCAATAGGTACAATGAACCAGAAATTAAGCCCTGACAACAAAAAAGAAACATAATTATATGTCCACAAAAAGTAGCTATTTATAAACAAATATTAATGCTACCGATTACGCAAAAGGTAAGCAGAAGACCACACAGAATTCATTCTAAGTAAAAAAAGCAAATAAAAATTCCTTGCAGTGAATTTTATTATCTGTTCATTGATTTTACTATGTTATTTCCTATCCATAAAACTCCATCTTTCTTTCATTTCTCTATAATAAACCAACAGATACATTAATGTACTCATTCAAAATTATATTTATCTTTTCCATAGCCGGAATAACAAACGCTTACTCTCAAAGTTCGAGCGCCATCGATTAAAATAAGTAAGCCGTTTTATATTTGATCGTATAGCTTTTTTCTGTAAACAGTTTCATGACTGTTTGGTTTCAGATCACGATCAAAGAGCAGGTGGCTTCAACGGCCACCTTGTATGTATCAACTTTCATTGCTTCCACGTTCAGTACAAAAGGATAAATTATTTTTATATCTATCATAGCGAAATGTTTCTCTTTTTTCACTATTTTGGTTGGGCGAAATTGTTTGTTTGTGTGCGTTGCGTTGGTTTTGCTAAGTAGGTTCGATATTGGGGTTTTGGTGTTTTGATTTGTTTTGTCCTTATATTTGATACTTTATGGTGAAACGGCAATGAATTTTAACCATTCTGCTGTATTCATATCTACATCTACATAGCCAAACTTGATAAAAACATTCAGAATCTCTTTTTTGTTCTTTTTTTTGACTTTGAAACACTAGAATATCTCATATATCATGGATATCTTTTTTTTTTTTTTTTTTTTTTTTTTTTTATTTATTAGGGACAAAAAACAGTTACATGCCAAGATTAACAAACAAAAAAAAAAAAATATCTTAAATTAACAAAATACATATAAATGCATTTATACATAAGCTATTCTATATTTATATTACTACACATGTAACCCACAGCATTGTCCACGAATTCACAAAAAAGTTAAAAGTAAACAGACATACAGTGTGCATAAAAAAAAATACAGTTAAGGAGAGAAATTAAAAAAAAAATAATAATAAGATAAGAATAATAATATAAAGAAAAAAAAAAAAAAAATATTAAACTTAAGAAGTCACTAATTCTTTTACTCTTGCCTTGAAACGGGTCTTGGAAAGATCGAATATGTCGAGCTCCATAAAGTGAGTGTTATACGCATCAACGAGGTGACGAAGAGGCACGCGCTCACCAGCGTTAGTCCTGCATGAGTCTGTGTGGAATAGTCGAGGCACACGTACCCCACGAAGCATAACAGATCTAGGTACTCTATAATGTAAACTATTAGATAAAGGGATGCAGTCAAATCTATTATTACATATGCCATGCAGCATCATTACACCCAGAAGTAATCGTCTAGATTCCAAGCTAAGGACATTATAGCGTTTCAGCAATTGTTCATAGGACACTTTAGGGCGATAACATTTATAATTCACAGTACGTAAATACTTTTTTTGAACAATTTCTAGCCTATCTTTGTACTTGTCATATAAAGGATCCCAAATTTGGACGGCGTATTCTAATTGTGGCCGAATCAGGCATTTATATAACATTAAGAATGTAGAGGGTCGCACAAAGCTACTTGAAAATCTCATCACTAGGCCATACATTTGAAAAGCTTTATTAACAATATTGTCAATATGAGCATCAAAATGCAGACGACAGTCAAGGGTAACACCCAAATCGCGCACAGATTGCACTTCATTAAGATATATATTATTTATGGAATAATTAAATTTGATTTGATTTGTATTTTTGGTAAAAGAAATTGTGTAACATTTAGGAAGACTAAGAAACAGTTTATTTTTGCGGCAGTATTCATAAAATCTATCCAGGTCCTGTTGTAAATAATAGCAGTCACGAATATTTTTACATGTGTTATAAATTTTCATATCGTCAGCATACATCAAGAAATGTGAATTGATAAAACAAGATTTAATGTCATTAATGAACAATACAAAAAGAAAAGGCCCTAATACTGATCCCTGGGGCACCCCGGATTTAACAACTATAGAGTCAGATTCATGCCCACTAATGACAATCTTCTGAGTCCTATTGAAAACATATGAAGCAAACCATCTGAGTAAGTTACCGCGTATCCCATTAAATGCAATTTTTTCCAAAAGCAGGACGTGATCCACCTTGTCAAAGGCCTTCTGAAAATCAGTGTAAATAGCGTCAACCTGCACCCGGCGGTCCATATTTTCGAAGAGGTAGTTGACAAAAGTCATGAGGTTAGTGGTGGTAGAGCGACGTTTTACGAAACCATGTTGTTCGGGTATGATAAGATGACGGATATGAGGGTATAGTGCACCGTGAACAAGACGCTCGAATACCTTCGACAAAGTGGAGAGAATAGAAATTGGCCGATAATTCTCGACATTATTTTTTTTGGCCGATAATCTTTACAAACATACATATATTTAGTCACATACACTAACAACCAGACACGAAATTGAATGAACGTTCTACATTCTACCATTATCTGCAAGTCTCTTAACACAAAAGACTTATTTGCATCCGCAACTCTCAACAAGTTCTTGCTCATAAAAGTATGTATTAGCGAACAAAGCCGTAACATAATGCCAGTACAATCCTTCAATCAAAACATCATACAGGCTAATTCTCGATAATTTAGTCCAACGTCCAATAAATAAGTCAATCAACCCGTCCTCTTAACAACACAAGACAAACGATAACTGACATGACGGAATTACTCAACAACTTTATTTGGACACAATTGTTAATTTCCTCCAATGAAATAATGGGCTAAATCCTCTTCGTAAAGTTTTATAATTGGTTGATTGGATGCTGCGGAGAAAGTCGTTGGGATGTCGCGGTGGATTTTTTAGCTTCTAAACATGGTTATCGTTTGATCAGGATGCAGTTATTAAGTCACGTTTTGTTTTGGTTGGTTTGAAAGTTGTTTCCTTATTTTGAAGTTATTAGAGACTATCAAATTTTATGAAGGCTTCTTTTGTTAGTGTTTCATCATAGATAAATTGAAGCACCAGCGCGTTTCATGCTTGAGGTTGTGGATTCGTAATGTGATGTTTTCAATCCATATGTACTTTCTAAGTTTGTCTTGGACATCACTGAAGTCGGTGAAAAAAAAAACATGGTGAGGGAACCTGAATTTATAATTAATACTTATAAGTCTTGAGTCGCCTTAAACAAGCGTGGTGATCGATGCTAGTGCCCTTTCTGTATGAGAAGAGGCATTTGCCCTGCAGGTGGAAAATATGGTATTATTTTTTATCACTAAAATAAAATACTACTAATACTATTTTCTGCTATCAATTTCATTATTGGCAATCTCTTGTATTTCTATATTATCAAGTTTTACTACTCAATTTGAAGAGAAAATTGTTCAACGAGGTATAAATACATCGTTAACTTGGGATAACAGAACAGCTTTTCGTAAAATTCTCATTGGAATAAGCGTTTCATGTTTAACAATTTTCTCATTCCCCGAGAGTAAACTTTTACTAATATATTTACCAAATATACCTAGTTTTACATTCAAACATTTTGTTTAGTCGAACTTGATAATTTAATAATGTTCATTATGTTGCTTGCAGTTGTGTCTACTGTACTAACTTTTAAATTTCTTTATTATCATTAAATTTAAGTGATTTTAATTTGTTTTTATTTTTCAAGTGGTCGCACACTATGAGTTTCTACTGTATTTTTGGTGCGTTTACCAAAATATTTACTCATATACGCAAGAAACCAGACGTACCGCCCAACATGACCAACATTAGCGAAAAACGTTGACCAAAACTTTGGCTCCAATATTTGATTCAGCTCTGACCTTTAACCATTCTCATTATCCGCATTAGGAATTAACAGTTCGGAAACCGGTTGGTACGGTCCAGAAATTCCTTTGTAAGCTCCGTTTGTTCGGTCTTTTACTATATTTTAGGGCAATGATAATGCGAAACCAGGACCTTCATTAGTTTGATGACTGTGTTGGCTGTGGATTCTTTATCGGAATATATTGTAATTTCTCTGACGATTTTCTTTGAGTTCTTATTTTGACTTACATTTGTATTTTCTTCTCTACTCTACAAATCTATCAAAGAGTAGCTAATTTTTGAAATAAAATCCATGTTCACTTTTAATTTTTTTGTAAGTAATGTTTCACCAATAGTTTTCGCATGACTTGATTGAGTATCTTATCGATGTCGGCATTGTCAAATCTAAAGTAATATTGTAAATAAATAAAATTGATTGTTTGTTTGTTTGTGGTAATCTCTCGAAGTACTGATCCGATTATATAAATCCTTTACGACAGAAATCTATACTATTATCACAAGCTTGTGTTTCAAAAATATTGTAGGCAATGAAACTCAAATAAGAACTCAAAAACTAAAAACTACTTTAAAAAACCGTAAACTTTTGAATACAGCAAACAACACTTTTTGGTTCACCACGATCAACAAAAATATCATTTTAATCTATTTCTTTAACAAGCTAAAATAACCAGCACATGCTACAGAATAAACATGTAACCGAGTTCCATTTTAAAAAACAGCGTCATCCATTTTTATAAGCCAAGCACTGCAGCAACGCGCCGAGCTTGAACATGACAACAAGGCATAAGGAACGGGTTACTAGGTCACTATTAATGCAATGCACCATGTAAGCGCAGTAGCATTAAATATATTTGAATATTTTTGTATTGATATCGTTTCTAGCGGTTAAGGTGCCTGTCCCTCATGCATGAGGTTGTGGGTTACCATTATGACTTTTTCAACTCATATTATGAACTTTCTAAAGTTTATTATAGACATTACTGACATCATTCCGTGCCTCAGAAAGCACGTTAAGCTGTTGGTCCCGGCCGTTACGAGCCGTCAGAAGCTCGAAAGTCTGACAACCAGTCTTGCCAAAGGGTATCGTATTACCCAGTTACTGGGTTGTAGAGGTCAGATAGGCAGTCGCTCCATGTAAAATACTGGTATTCAGCTGCATCCGGTTAGACTGGAGGCCGACTTCAACATAGTTGGGAGAATGCTAAGCAGATGATGATGATGATTATTATAAACTTTCTAAGTTTATATTGGACATCACTAACATCAAATCAGTAGGCTGTCATTCATAGATCTTTGACAGTCGTTACGGGTCAGAAACCCGGAAGTCTGCAACCAGTCTGACCAAGGAGCATTGTGTTACCCAGTTACTGGGTTGTGGAGGTCAAATAGGCAGTCACTCCATGTCAAATACTGGTATTTAGCTGCGTTCAGCCGAAGCCGAAACCAACTTATTTGGGAAAAAGACTAGGCAGAAGATGATCGTTTCTCTTGCGTTATGGGTATTGTATGTAAATATCTGTATTCTAGATCTAAATAGAGCAAAGGGGATCGCTCGCTTGTGTTATCGAGACGGTTCCCTTATCTTTGCAAAATTTATAAAGCTCATAGATATTGTTTCCGCACTCAATGTTTGTGAGTTAGATTTGTCTAATGGTACTTGTAGGATGAAAATTTGTATGTGTGGGACGTAGAAGAACAAAATATCACGTAGATTATTGTATTCTGTATCAACCTCTTCATATTCCCTTCCAATAAAAGTCGGAGTCTATCTCATACATTCAATATTGCGACGATAAACAAACAAAAATAACGGAACATACAAAATATGCACATAAGAATACTTCAGCTTTGAATCTAAACCTTTGTAGCAAATGTTTGAACTAAAACAATCCAGGCTGTTGCGAAGAAACGCATTATCATATGCAACTATTCTCGAACAGGAAACTTGTTATGCAATTTTTGTTCTGGAACTATTTTTGAACAAGCGCTAAGCTTTTGTGCTAGTTGGGATTTTGTTCCGAGGAATATCAAAGGAGAAAATATGATTAAACAGCTCCAAGTTGTTTGAAAAACGTGGTAGGACTTTTTAAACTATGCTTTAGGAATTATGGATGGCCATTTTGCTATAGGCTGACGTGATGCGTTGATCCTGTTTAAAGCTCTAGAGATTAAAAATGACAATTGAAAAGCGCCGCGCTCATTTGTTTCTGTCACTGAATTTTTGTTTCGTTGATGAATGCAGATTCTTATTTTGAACATTGCTTTTTGTAGGCTTATTGCCAGGATGCATTTTGCATTTGAAAACTGTTCGTCTGCTTAATTGTTCTGTTCGAAGTTAAGTTTAGATTCTATTTCCAATTTTCTCATTTCATTTAATATTGAAAAGAAAATAGGTAAGCAACTAAGTTTTTGTTTATTTTTTTAATCGTTGCTTCATATTATTATTTACTCCTGTATCGTTGGTGCTTTTATATAAATAAACTTACACAACAATCAGACCCGGTACAACTCCTGTACGCCCTACTGATATAAGTTCCGTGCGAGAATCGAACCCGCGAAACGCAGCACAGCAGCCAATCTCTCAGCTACTGCGCCAACCGTGTCGTTAAGTTACGTAACAATTTTGTAGCTCTAAAGCTAAAATTATAAATGAGGTAGAATGAAAACTGCCCGCCTTTCTAACATGCATATTGTAACACCCACCTACAGCCGTTGCATAATAATTCTTCTCATCAAATAATAAAGATATGGTAATGCGTCACTCCAAAGGCTACATAGGGAACACACGAATATTTTATTCCGCACCCGAGCTCAGAAATACTGGTAGAATTTCCATGTGAATTGTAGCTAGGATAATACAGCGAAGTCTGTCAAAACCCTTCAGGCCACGGCAGTTGCTCTCATATTCAGGGACCATGATCGTAAGGTCACATGTATTATGCATTCGACTCGACCTGACTCGTATCCGAATCAATCCAGGAATGTTTGGCATAATGCCCAGAATGAAATACGTTTGTGTAATGAGGGTAGATTTTCGGTTACGTGTGCTGTTCTGTATCGGGGATGATTGGAAATAGTTTTGTGTTTTATTTACATTTGTAGTGTGACTTTTCTTTTTTTTGTAGTATTGGGGTCAGTACTCCAATACTAGACCAATCGAGAAAATATACTAAGAGACTGCTCTAAGGACATAATTATACTCGATATAAGTACGCTACACCAATGTGGTGAGTCTCTTTTTTTAAACTTTGCCTCACACTAGTTTCTGCTGTATCGTGGATACGTTTACAAACATATAAACTCACATACATAATCAACCAGACCTGGATCAACTAACTGTATACCATATAAATATTTGTTCCGTTTAGGAAATTAACCTGCTACATGCCGCACGGCAGCCAATTGTTTTACCACTCCACCAACCGTGCCATCATTGATTTGATGCTTATCGATACTTAAACATTTAGATGGTTTATTTTGTAATAATATTAATTTAACAAAAAAGTTAGGGATGGTAAATCTTCAAATGACGGAAGGGAGTGCCTGACTCTTCATTCTATGCTATGTTTGTTATATATGCACTGGCTATGTTTAACAGAAAGAAAGAAAGAAAAACCAAAATTTCAACTATTATCAAAACTACTAAACGTTGTTAATCTCCACCGCATCAGTTATGCTCATCATCAGCATTCGAAATGGGTTCAGTCCCCACTCTTCGACGCATTAACGTATTAAGATTATACAGTCCCTGCTTACGTAGCACAATAATATTCTAAACAGCATACCGGAATCCCATATCAGATCTATTCTCCATAAAATGTAAACCAATTCCATTCATCGTTAAACCCCTTTATAGGAGCTATCTTATTTTAGGCTATGGCAAATTGCTCCTAATCTGCAACTCCGTTCGAATCCGGATATAAAACCCTTAGGTTATTATCAACGTTGGCATCTATGGGGAGTAAAGCGATGAGGCGATTAGCAAAGCTCCATGGTGCGTATGTAAGCGCCAGATAAGGGCTCGATAACGCTTTACATGGAAACACACGTGATTTGACGGTAGAGCTGCACCAATTAAAATTTAATTATTACCTGCAGATGGGTATTGAAAAGGTAGACCATGATAAATTTAGATAATGAGTATCTGTTTTTATTATAATCAAAATTTTATGTTAAGGTGCTAAACTATTCACTGATCTCCATAGTTTCTACTGAAAAAAGGATACACGGTTCCTTTACTAGTGAATAAAGGTGATGCACAACAACCTTAAATACCTAATAAATTGTCCGATATCTGTAAAACTTGATAAATAGCAGTTTCATCCAAGTGTACTCGCCTGTCTCTAATGAAGATCACTTGATTAACAATCCTTTCATTCCTCAACAGAGTATTTTCGCTTATGAATATTCACGAATCGAACCGCCTCTGTGAACAACATAGTTCATTGATTACCAATGAAATACAGACGAGCCAACCTTCCTTCTTACTATGTTTTCGCATAATGCAGATGCTTCGCGTTCTAACACTACTTGCTGAAATCCAAACCTCATTCACAACCGAACCGGCTTGTACAACATACATTGCTTCCTCGTTCCTGATAAGCGTGACATGTGAGCGACTAAAAACATTAATGGATTTCCGTTTTAGTAAAGTTGCAGTTCTATGGCGGTATCGCGTGCGAGGATAACGTTATGCAAATGTTGGTGCTGTGAATAATTATTTGTAGAGTTTTATTGCTTTTGCTGACCTATAGATAAATAGTTTGCAACTGTTGTACAAATGCTTTGGTTCGATGGGAATCTTGTGGACGGGAGAGAACTTGGAGATAACTTATGATATGACTTCAAAATAAACAACGAAAACAGTAGCAATATTTAGATTTCTTAGCAAATGTAATTGAGATATTGTAATTTCTCGCCAATAAAACTGGAATCGGCGTTAGATCCATTGCACACAATAAATTGCTATTTTTTTTTTACTTATGTTCTATTTAATTTCGAAACTGTGAATGGGTTTAAACGTTTCTACAAAATCACGCCAGCATGTCTGACCGGATCTCGATGAAATTTGGTAAAGAGATTATAATCTGGAATCACATTTAGGCGTACTTTTTATGCCGGATATAACGTACGGTTCCCTTAGGATAATACATCAACATTGACACGGACAAAATCGCGGGTTGTTAATATTTTGCATAACATTAAATCATCAGTCAATTGTTTATTGTTGTTAGCGTATCTAGATGCACGTATGTAATCTATTGTCTTCTAATGTATGGAAATGTTGATACAAAATTTTAAAAACAACGTAAGTTATCTTTTATTTGTAATCGAACAACTCTCGCAGTTGCATAACGTTTAAGACTCTCTAGTTTCCCAACTCCGAATGTTTATTCATTAAACAGCTACAAATGCTGATGTTTTCACAGTAAATACTTAACAACTCGCAACTCAGTGTTTTATAGTTTCTTATTTTACACCATAAGCCCATGTTTGGGTGTCGTAAAATGTCGCTAATTCTTATTATTTGTTCGCGAAACTTTCAAAGAAGTTTTACCTTTTAATACCTTGTTCACGGTTCGGTTCGTGACTTTGTATTGAAGTATTTACTTCTGTTGTATGGTCTACATATTTTGTTTTTCTTATATTTTATCTCCTTCGGCAGCATTGTTAAGTTTTATTTGTATATCAAAGGAGTTTCGAATCTTAATAATTTATATTTTTACTTTTTTTGTGGTGAGCCATGAGTTATTATAAGTAGTCTATATTATCCTAATATTCTCCCGACTGAATCTTGGTCATGGCGGTGGCCGATCTCAATGAAGACTAGCCAAGTACGTAAGACATATTGTAGTGTACAAGTGTGTGGGTAAATACAGGTGCACTCTCTCTTTCCTCACTCTCATTGTCCAATGGGACGGCAATCCGACATGACCTTGGAGAGATTAAGCACAGAATCAACGAGCCACGGGGATATCATATCCCACCAATTTACAAAACTCTGGGATGCTCCTAAGAAATTCCCTTACGAAAACCCATTACCGCATTGCCCGACCTGGGAATCAAGCCCAGGATCTTAGCACGAGCAGTCAAAGTCTTTTGTTCTAGTAGCTGACTAAATTACCCTGGTCACAATCAAACGTAGTACAGAACAGAATGCCTAATAAGACAGAAGTTGTTGCCAAACGACTGCCCATTGCCACTACATTTCAACGGGACCACCGTGTTCCGATATCAAACATTCTATACCAGTATCTAAACACGACGTTGACATCTTCATAATAAGCAAGTTCCATGGAACTATAGGACTATTTAGTAGTGCATTCATTGTTCATTATAAAACAATGCGTTTAAGAGTTATTGTTCCGCCGTTTATTTATATTTTTATTGCACAAAGCTCAGCTCTTTGTTATGGCGATTTTCATTATAGATGTTTGGTGCAAGTTGTGAGAGATGCGGTTGCTTTTGAGGGGTTAGAAATTAAATTACTCGGTTTACAATAAGCTTTTTTTACAAAATTCTGTAATAATAATGCTAACCTCACACATTAGTCCAGGTTCCTTTACGATGTTTTTCTTCACCGATACCAGTGATTTAGATATCACTGGAAATTAGAAAGTAACTACATATTAACTGGTAAAATTCCATTGGTCCTTGCCCACTATCGGACCCGCAACTTCAAACATGAGACTTTAACTTTACCTGAACCTTTACTTCAATCATATCGTAAGGAAACTTGGACTCAAGTCTGAAATCGTAAATCCGCTTTAAAAAATTGTGGTGATCAATGCTCATACCTGCTGTGTATGAGTAGAAGACTTTGCCCTGTAGTGGAACATGTGACACGTGAGCTAGTATTATTTTTTATTATTTCTCATTTATGAAAGTTTTCTCCTTATCTTCTATTAGGTGCCATTAATTTAAAAAAAAACTGTCAAAATCGCTTCGCACTCTCTTATCCCTCAAACAAAACGAAGCGGATGCTTTTGTTATAGCGATTTTCATTGTTATCGATTCAATGAACGTAGTTTTTTGAATCGATTCGTTGCGAAGTGTTGAGTGTTATGAATGATTTATTTTTATTCTCCGGTAAGGCACTAGTATGTTTAATTCCTTTTGTGTTACGCTTAAATGTGTCGGTGTCAAAATGTTTTGGAGATGACATATAGTATTTTAATTGGAATCAAGTGGTATTTGTGTTAGGTTTGTTCCGTTTCTTTTGTTTTATTGTGTTTTGTACGTTAGTGTTATTGAAAAATGTTTTTGGCTGTTTGTGAATATCTATACAAATAAATAACATTGATGTGTTTGTTTGTCATATCATACTTATTACTTAATGCATATGAATATTTACACGGTACTTGTACCAAATTATTATTTTTTGTCTGTCTATCTCTTTGTTTCGGCTTATCTCATACAGGTATGGTTGGACTGATTTTGGCGAGACTTCAACTCGTAGATAATTGATGTTATAGTAAAACTTAGGCTAGTTTAGTGTTAGCAAAAGAATTAGGGTTCTACGTAGAAAAAAAATACCCCGTGATAAACGATATTGACGCGAATAAAGTCGCGGGGATAACTAGTGAATTTATTATAGTTATGTTTGTAAACGCACCAACGATACAGAAGAAATTCCTAGAATGGGGCAACATTTAAAACAAGTAGAATATAACTTAAATCTGTAAGGAAAATCTAATACACGTGTTGTTGAAATTAGTTTTGAGTGGGAGTAATCATTTAGAGACTGGATATTATATTTTTATTTTAGAAAATAACATCACGATACCCGCTGTATTTTTTCATTATTAACGGAAAAATCATTGAAGTAATTTGGGAAATATAAAAGAATAATTGCGCAACTACCTATACCCAATGATAACTCCAGTTGAAGGCGATGCGGAAGTGATGCCATTTAGTTAGTTTTTCTTTTATTCTGGTTTTGTTTTATGTTATGTAAATACTGTACTTATAAAAACTACAACACACAGTAATCAATAATAATACGGGGTATAAAAATAATAGTAATATTCAAAACAAAAAAATACTTAACAAAACTTTCGGTGTCGTTCGGTTTCGGTCGTTTTACACCTGCTATAATTAACAGTCAATCAAAAAGAGAACACTTAGAAAAACATAGTAGTTAATAACAAAAACACTAATGCGATTAAGAAATAGCGCTTGTAAGATAGACGAGGCTTAGTGCAAATTGATCAAGTGATCAAACGAGGATTAGGGGAGACCATCGCTCGGGTTGAAATTCGGACGCCAGCGAAATTTCTATTAAGAAGCTTTACGAGTAAAACCTTTGTAGACTGAAATTATCTGACTAAAATTATATAAGAGGAGGTAGGAGGTAGGTATAACATTCTGACCCTTTACAAAAGTAATTATGTATTTGTATATGACTGCCTCGTTGGTCTAGTGGTCGCAAAGTGCAGCTGTTGAGCATGAGGTCTTGGGTTCGATTCTCTGGTTGAGCAAAGAGTTATTGGGTATTTCCATCAGGAATTTCTCAGTAGCATGAATCATCGTGAGGTAATCTAGACTTTTAGTAAAGTAATAAGTTTGATATCGCCAATCCGCCTTGAGCATGTACGCATGCTCATGCATGATCAATGCTCAGGGCTTGTATGAGAAGAGGCTTTTGCTCTGCAGTGTGACACGTGGGCTGGTATTATTATTATTATATTACATAAGAAGTGCCAAAATTGAGTTTGATTGGTATTTAAAAAAAACTGACATTACCAAAGTTAACTCGTTTGAATCCCGGACAGTCTCAATAAACATGAATAGTTTGATACCCTTTCATAAGACTATTATCACGGCACTAATCGATTTGAACCCCGCAGCACCGTATCGGGCCATTCAACCGTTTTATTTTATTGTTCGAACCCACATTTCTCATATCGAACCCCTGTATGACACTATAATACCATAAAATCCCGTTATCGCTACTAGTAATAACCCTTATGTATCATAACATAAGGTTCATAATACAAAAATTGTTAAAAGAAAAATTATTTACAGAAAAGGGGTCTGATTGTGTCATGTTTGTTAATTTTGAAAATGGAGTCATCGTTTCGAATTACGCTTAAAAAACTGTTAGGTTCCCATGATACGGTGTGAAGAAGGAATATTTACACGAGGTACTTAATAATGTTTTGCAAATAAAGGGTGAATTTTTTTATTATTTTTATACTTTTTTCATATATGTATAATAAAGAAAAAGAATAATAAAGAATATGAATAGAACAAAGATGATCTATCTATGTTCTATGTATTCAGTTCAAGAAATTAAAACCCCGAGGGTTGAAAATTTTTGATCCTGATCCATACAAAAATCCACTTGCAAGGTCAAAATTTATGAAAAATATATGCGCATTGATGACCGTTCCACTGAGATAATAGGTAATTTCAAAGATTTTTTCTTTTTTAGAGATGATTCATTATTTCAAATTTATCTTAATCTAACGCCACTAAGTTCAACTTATCACAATAATTAAAAAATCTTTTTCAGGTCCAATCCCACAATCGTTTACAAGTCTTTAAGTATCTACGGTTTCTAAATAGCTTTCGGATCCTTAAATTAACAACACAAAAAAAAAACTGCCAAAGTCAGATCCACACATCCAAAAACCCATAGCTAGCAGGCTAATTGCCGACAAAATTAATACCCTGCCCCGCCCCATATAACCAAATAGACCAGAATAAAAAAAAACACCATAGACATCAGGCCATTAAAAAGAACCCCCGCCAAGATATTTTACTAAACTAACGCTATTATTTTTATTTCAATGAGACTCACTGGCACGTCATTGGCAGAGAAAAAAATCCACCAATAATAAAATTATCGGGGAACCGCTGAGCTATTAAATGCAGACCGCCCGTGAAATATACCGGCCTCGAGCGAACATAGGAAGGATGGTGGCCACAGTCAAGGGCGGCGCGTGGTGATAAAGAAGATTCTTTGTAAAAAAGTGAAAATTTATTTAAGGGAGGTGAATTTGAAATACGTTTTGAAGAAGATACTAATAGAATTTTCCTTAACAATGATTTAGATGACAAGAATGATGAAGTGGAAGAAATGATTTGGAAATCACAAAATGCAAAAAAGTAGTTTAATCAAGACTACAATTTATACGACATCGTTCCAACAAGATTCATTTAACTGATTTAAACCAAACAAAGAAACTTTCAGTAGAAAGCAACCAACACAAAGAAACTCATGCAATTCAACAAATTGGAAATGTATTCAAATCTGAAACAGAGATGAAACACAATGAAACAAAAAAGTTTATGATAATCACTATACAGTTAATAGGTGATAAATAATTGATTGATGAGTAAGC
This sequence comes from Hoplodrina ambigua, assembly GCA_949774945.1. Classification (NCBI taxonomy): domain Eukaryota; kingdom Metazoa; phylum Arthropoda; class Insecta; order Lepidoptera; family Noctuidae; genus Hoplodrina; species Hoplodrina ambigua. The sequence continues at coordinate 1,360,523 of OX458967.1, forward strand.
ACTAGCATTGTTCTTCTAAGAACACAATGGGAGAGATTACGCCTCAAATGGCGTGAGAAGGATTCTGCTCTCGGCTTATCAATGAACTCTCATGGATCTAATAAATTAAGTACTTTCTTACTTAATGTTTCTAGTTTTAATGTTATGTCTTCATTGGCAGGTATGAGAAATGTTCTATTTTAAATATTATCAAGTGTTATGGCGAAGTTTATCATTGTTTTTATCTCCTGCTTTAAAGCAAGTATGGCATTATCAATTCACGTGTAAAGATCATTGTAAACATTGGTAATGGTATTTATCTTTGGAAAAATGATTGATTTTAAACTAGGTACCACTTTACTATTAGATTATAAATAGGTACTGAGTTCTAAATGAACTGAAGTGTACCGGATTAGAAATGTGAAGTGTCATTTTAACAATATCAATACCTCTGGACTCAAAGATCGTTAAAGACATATTATTATGGATACGTTATACTTCTAGGTGGCTATGTTCTTGAAACTATCTGTGAACGGCTATAATAACAATAGATTTAAAGTGAAGCTTATAAGTGTATCCATGTGCATAAACCATATCATAATGACTATCACATAAGTGCTCTACAAGATATTACACAGCGGTGCAGCAAAGTTACAAAACAATTCAAATAAACTAACAAGTAAACTGCAGTTGTTGTTTTAGTTCTCAAGTAACTTGTATTGTAGTTGACAGCCTGCTCTATTTTCTCGTCAGTTTCTAAAACAAGAATTAAATGTTAAATGACTTTATCTTTAAAGTATTATGAAATTAGATTTCTTGTGCTCGATAAAATTACTAGAACAGAATAATTTACATGACTGAGAGTTTTGAGTATAGTAGGTATTGTGTTGATATTCGAATAGGAAATGTTCCAATTCACAACTATTTTATATCCGTGACTTCGTCTGCGTACGTCTGGTACCTTTTGCTAAGATTAAAGTAGCCTAAGTTATTCCTTTTAAAATCACCAGTGAACATCTCGTCAAAATCAGTCCAGTCGTTTAGGAGATTAGCAGAAATAAACAGAGAGACTGATAGACGAACAAAATACCTCTAGATTTAATAGTATAATTTAATTTTTAAGTACCTTTTAACCGCTGCCCTTCTTCTACAAAGTCCACACCTTTATCGATAGACCTCGTCATATTTATGCTTACTTTATGCAGAGCGGTTGCAGCATATCCTGTAGCTGCAAAATTCACCGGATTTAATTCATTTAAAGGATCAAAAACTAAGTTACACCGTGCTCGGGCATACGTATTAGTTGATACGGCCATTTTGGACGACCCGTTGGTTAGGGGACTAGCTCTGATAGTACAATTTTGGGATAAACGATATCAAAAGCAATTAATATTTATTCTCCCGACCGAATTTCGGTCACGGCGATCAACCTCAAGGACCTAGTACGTAGGAGATATTATAGTGCACCAATGTGTATGCAAACACAGACGCACTCCCTTACTCTCTAAGTCCGATGGAACGGCAATCCGACACGACCGGAGATATCAGGAGTAGGAGCAACGACTTAACGTGCTTTTCAAGGCATGGGGGTGTCACACCACCAACTAGGAAGCTCTGGACTGCTACTAAGAAATTTCTAATGAAAAAACTCAATAAGACTCTTGAAAAAGCAATTACATTAACTCCCGAAAAACGCGAAAATATTTTTAACTAAAACAATAGACGATGATGATTGTTTTAAACCCAAAACATCCCCCAGGGGTGAAATTTATTGCACCCGTCCTACGGCACACTGCACGTGTACAATTTTTACACCCCCAAGCCTGTGAAGGTGACTCGACTAACGGTGGGTTCAACCGACAAATGAAAAGTCTCTTTCAATTAATTAGCGGCGGAACCCTTGCGGCCGAGTGTGAGAACTGGTTTTTGGTCCAAGTTACAAAAGAACAACGGTTAGATTAAGGGAGCGATTGGATTGTCTAGTATAATCAAGGATAGGCAAGTCGACAATTAATACATACAATATAAAGACCCCAAGCCTTGTCGTTTTCTCGAATTGATTTATTTTTGTTTTAAATCTGGATCTGATATTTTTATTAGTATATAACGAAAACAAACGAACGTATTTTACAAGACATAATAAGGAAATCTTGTATGTATTTACTATGTGAGAGTTTTCAAAACGACTGGCGTTTATGGCCAATAAAAGATCTTTGGTAAAATAAAAGAAATAAGATTTACTATTTTTAGCTTGTAATTATTAAGATATAAATAACTAGCTACATAAATAACTTCAAAGGTGATAAAATAATATTTCATGGGAATTGTAAATATTTTCATTATTATCTACATCTGTGATAAATTTTATTCAAACTCGTTCTGGCGTGATTGTGTAACAGACATCCATCCATACAAACTTTCGCATTTATAGTAGTAATTATTAAATTTTAATACATAAGATTAAAAACGTTACTAACATCCTGTCGCTTTTAAATTGTACCACAAATTGGCACTCATCGCAACTTTATAATGAGTTCATTAAGTCCAGTTCAATCTTTTCGATAATAAAACTATTGGATTTTTTCCAACAGGAACTGTTGCGTCAATATTGTGAGTTATAAAACCTGCAAACTTTAATTAATATTGCAGATTCCAAGCGAAAGTTTGAAAAACATTTTTATCGAAGTAAATAACTTTGTGGAGTCTTCAGCAAATATGAAAATCAAAACATTTTTATGAAATATTGGAGAAAAGAAAAGCATTTTGATTAAAAAATATTACTTGATGTTGAAAATTGAAAACCTGATAACGATTAGATTTGAAACTTTAGCTCTTTACTTTTGCTTTTTATTAAAAGATGACACGGTTGGCATAGGGGCTGAGCGGTTGTCTGCGTAGCGGGTTCGATTCCCGCACGGAACAAATATTCGTATGACCTACAAGTAATTGTTCCGGGTCTGGTTGATTATGTATGTGAGTTGATAATTGTTTGTAAACGCGCAATTCAGGAGATGTTCGTAGAGTGGGACAGGGGTTATAAAAACATAAAACAACAGAAATGAGGTTATATAATAAGACTCCTTTGCCCAGTAGTGGCACAATAACATTACAGGCTGATAATATTGAGATCCTAACTAATATTATAAATGCGAAAGTAAGTTTGTTTGTTTGTTTGTTACCATTTTACGCCTAAGCCACTGAACCGGTCATCCTGAAATTTTGCATATACGTTGCCAGGTGTACAGGAACGAACATAGGGTACCTTTAATACCGAATAAAAGTACTGTTTCCGAGGGAAATCACAATAACGTTTTTATGATTATAGATGGCGCCACGTGTCGTTTCGAATTATGATTTTTTTAACTGAATAATTGTAATGACATGGGCATTTTTTTCCGCGACTTCGTCTGTGTCCGCGATAACCGAAATTTACACGGACGAAGTCGCGGGCAAAAGCTAGTAATACTATAATTCCGGTTTTCTAAAGAAGATTTCAAACTAAAGTGTCAACTTAAAGCGTTTTCACTACGATCACATATTTTGTAGAAGAATATAAAGAGCATTTTCACTGTCAGCGTCGCCGATAAGATATTGATGCAATTCAAATTTGGTTTCACAAAAATTGTATCACAGTGAGAAATCGTTCAGTCTAGCGGTTGAATTTTAAAGTAGTATCGATATTGCTTATAACATCTCTTAGGATAAGATCGCTCTTTACAGCTTTTACAACACACTAGCGTCTGCCGCCGACTACGTTCGCGTGTTTTTTTTCACCCTCATTAAGTTTTTCGTTTGTCGACTTTGGTTAGATACTGCTCCGCATCCCTGGGTGGCAGCGCGATGATATACCGCCTATACTATTCCTGATAAATCTGGCTGTCATATCCAAAAATATTTTTTCAATCTAATTTATAGTTTTAGTGATTAGCGTGCTTAAACAAAAAAAAAAACTCTTCAGCTTTTTTATATTAGTATAGATTCAAATACATCAAACGCGAACATGCAAAAACTCTTACCATTTACCCTACCCACTACTTCAACCTTGTCAAAAAATTGTACAAAACATTTCACAGGCTGTTCTCATTTCGCACTACATTTAAAGGGTGTTTGTTAAGTCAGAAGCATGTCACGTGTTCCTAATCGCGTGCCACGCGCCTCGACAGACGACGTGACGATTTCGAGACGAGCATACATTTTATTTTTGAGAAGGGCGGATACTTCAATTATTTGCATACGGCTCTCGAGTGGGGGGATATATCAAGTATTACGGTGTTCCAAAATGACAGTATTTATCGTGAAACTTGGAGTAAGGATATGGCTGGGAGTGACGTGTGCTACATTTTTATGCTTTGAACATTAGAAGTGTAAAAATAGCATTTTGAATGAGTTCAGTATCATGTTGTGTAATTTGCGTTTTCTTGCTAGTTCTAGTTTGGTAAGTAACGATAAGTACTTTTATTTATTAGGTACTTAGCTTTTAGGTGCGACATGGTCCGCTAAAGTTTCTTAAGGATTCCATTTTTTTAAAATAAAATACAGTTTTTCGAAATAAAAAAACAGAATAGGCATAATAGGAAGTACCGGAGATTAACGCGTTCAAACAAAACCAAACTCTAGCTTTATAATTTTAGTACCTATAGAAATAAAGATCATTACGGTATGTTAGGTGTGCCAGCTATGTTTTCCTTAAAACACAATTTTCACCAAAAAATCTGCACACATGCATTACCTACATCTAGCTCTGCCTGCATTGTTATCGAAACAAGGAACGAGTGTACAATAACAAAAGTAATCATGTTTTACATTATTTACTTAACACTCCAAACCCCAAATCATCGCAAAAATTAATTTCCGATACCTTATCAAACCGCCGAAACATCTGTCAAAAGTGTCACAGATTAAAAATTATATTTGCCGAAAAAGTTCCAAAACAAAATCAGCTATCGATATCAGTACATGCTACTGTCTGATTTATCGTTATTCAAATTACAATGATTTCCTAGAAGTGTTAATATTAGGGTACCTTTATCAGTTCCGCCGAGCGTACCTTCATGAGTATCCATTGATTACACGGTAATTTCGCGCCGGTCTTTATCTAGGTAATTGACCTAGATGTGGCTTAATGTGCGGTTGGGGACGCTAACAGATCTATTTGGACATAATTTGCGGGACTAATTTATCGGTGTTTGGGTGTTTTGGGTTTAGGGTGCTGTTACACGTCCATATAGCTTATGGGTCTTGGCATTGATGAGGTTGGAACAGCTGTGTTGATGTGCTTAGGTCATTTTCCTTAATGTTGGTTAAACTTATGCAAAATATCTTGCAATTTTCATTTTTAGACCAGATTTATGTAATACTTATCGTTTCAAATCACAACTTATCCAACCTTGTTGTCTTAGTTTATCTAACAAATATAACAGATGGTTACCTACTTAAAAAAATCAGGCAATAGGCTCGCCTCCTATTTCATGGGACTTAAACATAACTGGCAAAATGTGGGTGTACTAATGGGTACACCTCTACTCTCTGCGTCGTTGTTATTTTATTTTAAAAAATCTACTGTCATTATTTCCCGACCGAAACTGCATTAATTATGCACACGAAAGTGAATCATCATTATGTACAGTATGGAATTGCACTGGGGGATCTAGAATCACGTACCATGGTAGAAATGTTCGTTAAGATGTCCCTTCCACCTCGTATATAACTAATCATAAAATATTTCACTATTACTAAAACCATTTCCATCAATTTCACAATGAACACCAATGAACTCCAATGGAATCCAAGAAACTTCTCCATAACCACGATCTCAAAACAGCTTCACTACAACAGGACCTCGAAGTGAGCGATCACTTCCAGATAAATAGTATACGCGAAGTGATTCATATTCTAGATAATAGGTACATTATTTCAGATAATAAGCAAGACCTAAGACCACGACCCGAGTCAACTTCACTCGTATTAGTATCGGAAGATGTCAGTCAAATGATAGAAATATTATGAAATGGTAAATTATGTACATTTACTGTGGAGAACCCGTTATGCTTATGAGTTCACGTTAGTAAGTAGTGGATACAATTTTAAGATGTGCAGACGCATACCTCTGCCTTGATGTAAGATTAAAATGTTAGTTGGACATTATATACATTTCACATCAATTTCGGTCACGGTGGCTAATCTCAATGGAGACTAGGCAAGTAAGCAAGAGATATTATAGTGCAGAAGTGTGTGCGCAAACACAGATGCACTCCCTCTTCCCTCACTCCCATAGTCCGATGGGGCAGCATTCCGACATAATCAGGAAGAGATCAGGCGTAGGACCAGCAACTTTATGTGCTTTCCGAGGTACGGGGGCATACTCTGGGTTGTTACTGAGAAATTCCTAATCAATATAAAACCCCAATAGCACTTCGCCAGACCTGGAAATCTTACCCAGAACCCCACGCTTGTGACCACGACTCCAAAAGAGTAGTCAGTTGCACATAACAGGTCTGATATCGCTAAAATATGGATGCTTGCTTGTTTAATATTCTTAAAGCATTAATACTATCGTTGTGGCTACGATTCCGATATTATTTATAGATAAAATTGTTTCAAAGTTGCAATTTATTTTAGCTCCTTAATCTAAATTGTGTACTAGGCAATTTCTTACAAGCTCAGCGTCTATAGAATATTCTCAGGTGATTTTTATATCTTTTGGATTCAAATCTTATTCATACGTTGTACATGCGGCTTACAATAAACCTATGCTAATATGATAAATCACGGCACGAAGGCACGGTTGGCACAGTGGCTAAGTGATCGACTGTTGCGCTACATGTCGCAGGTTCAATTCCCGCACGAGACAAACTACAGATAGTTGTTCTGGGTCTGTCCGTTTGTTTAAGTAAAACATATGGATATGTGGAGCAGTAATCAAAGACATAACGCGAGTGAAACCGCGGGATATTTGTAATATGTAACATTTTCTTACTGTATTCCCTTTGTCATTATTATTCTTAGCATACACTTTATTCTTACTTACCAGGCGTATATTCCTCTGACACGCCAAAATAAGATTAACATCACCCACAAAAATTACATGTCCCGTCACCCAGTTAGTTGTGTCGTCACGTCGGTAATCAACGGCGTGTCACGTGTCACGTCGCGTATCAACTGTGACAAGGCAGTGTGGACGATGCTTATGCTTTTATTTTAGTTTTTGTGAGACAATAAAGTAGCTTTATTTCTATCTTGTTTTTTGTTTTAGTATTTGAAAACTTCATTAAGTTTTTTACTAAAAGAAGGTAGTTTTGAAACGAAGTTTCTTAACGCCACTTGCGATAGGAGTTAATTGGTAGAAATCATCACGTAAGTTAAAAGTGTTGTGCCCCCTCCATGCGACATTCCCACTCTTTCTCTCTGTGTCTGCCTATTATAGGTATACGGGTGTCAAGAACTTTGTTACTGACTGAGTCCTCCGACCGCTCAATTTTTGATTTATTATATTGTATCACGCGTCAAACCATTTTGGTTTTTGGGCTGCTGTTATATTTGCCTAGTTTCCCTTATTTCATCATTTAGAGAAGCCATATTTGATCAACTTCTTGAACATTAATTACACATGCCGTCATCTAGTCAGTTGTCACGCTAGTAATTAACGGTTTGTCGCATGTCACGTTGGCATATAAACTAAGACGAAGCAGTTTACATGATGCTTGGTTAAGTGTTATTATTTTTGTTCTAAAAGATTTTACATACTTCAGTTAAATGAGATTTTTATTTATTTTTTGCCTATTTAAACATATTATAGAGCTTGTTTGTTTGTTGGTTCGATTCTAAAATTGAACGAAGGAAGCTACTATATTCTTGATTTATATGTTTTTTATCATCAGTAAACTTCAGGGATCCTTAAGAAAAATTACACGGACGAACTCATGGGCAAAAGATAGTTCGTAAATAAAGCAAGCATCTCATTAAATAAGACAAAGAAACAATGCGTAATGTTCTCAATAAAATTTAAATATTCAGTTTTCAACAAAAACGACGATCCATCACGCATTGTTGTACACCTGAAAACGTTTTAACAAAAACAAGAGGAAAAAAATAGACCTATATTGCTTTAAAGCTTTTATTTAGCAGGAAAACGCAATAAATCCTTTTCATACAATATAATTCAGGTGACATAAAAAGTGGAATTTATAAAAAACATTAATTCAGTACCAACTGCATTCGTTGTGGTGTCATTGAGCAGCAGGATTGACTGCCGTCACATACACTGTTCATTCTTTTACTAACGTTTATTCTAGCGTAAAATGAATTTTAACAGTATTATTAGTATATGGTATGGTATATGGTGTGGTATTATTTGGTATTATGCGTCGAGCTTCATTGCCTCGACGCTTTTCTGGTGGCCTCCACTGTTGATTCTGGCTTTCAGGAGTTGCAGTGGGTGGGAACAGTGTGGCGGGCTTGTCCCAATAAAAAAAAGTATTATTAGTATGCAATGTAGGCTCTAAAAATATCGCCCAAATGTGAATCAGACTCTCTCTTGAAGGATTCCGTATAATATTAAGATCACACACAAGTCATTTCTTGTATGGGAATCTTTAATTTCTAACCTTAACAAAAAACGAATGTGCGAAAGTAAAATGTTTGAGCTGTTTGAACCCTTTGAGCACAAAACCCTAAAAACGAGCCACATTTTTACAAATAACGTTCACAAAACTCAAAGTATAGCATTATCCTTAATATTCAATTAAACTCCTAATGATCTCACGCTAACAAACCTTATCTGCGCCACCTACTCATACCTACATCACAATGACAGACACAATTAAATTCCCCACGTCAAACTGAACACGCAAAACAATTGCTAAAACCATATCGCAATACGGAATACCGTACTCAGTTCGATTTGTTACTAAAGCTAAAAGTCAGGGCTGTCGCTCGCAACGCACCTAAATTACGCGCCCCGTCCCTGTATACCGTGACACTCGATTTGATATGACGCGTGACAGCTTATTTCTAGCGTGTCGCGGCCCTAACGCTGTTTGGTGGTACTGTCATGTTATTAATAGCTGCGAAATAATTATTTTTTGGTCGTACCGTTTTGCGTTGTATGGAAATGTTTGGTTTGGGTTAATTAAAGTTGGTGGAGCTGGATGTTTTGGGACATTTTGAATTGAAAAGTATATTAACAGCTGCAGACTATTATTAAGTTGTCATCGTTTTATAAGTAAATAATATTGTCAATTTTTCTTCGCAAAGAAGTCCTAACAACAATATTCAATTTTGTGAACCATGTTTAGTATCGTGATGGCCCAGTTATTAAGGCACCTGGATCTCATACACGAAGCTGTTGGTTAGCAACTGGGTACAGGCTAGTCAACTTTTTTATACTAACTAATACATTTTGTTAGATATCTTGGACGTCACTGACATCGGTAAAGGAAAATATTGGAAAGAAATCTGGACTTATAATTATCGTAAATTCGCTTTAAGCAAGCATGGTGATCAATGCTCGTGCCTTCCCTGTATGAGAAGACGCCTTTGTCCTGCACAATAAAAGGCTGGTACATAAATATGTTTACGCGTAATTTTAACCAACAAAAATAGTCTTCACAGCCCAAAATATGGTCAAACAACAACATTTTTCGTGTACTTGGATGATATATTCGCTACAGCAAAACGCGAGCAGTGACCATAAATAAGAGCACAAATAAATGTAGAAGGAGACATAAAAAACAAACACACTTAAAACCAAGGGGAAACACTAATTTGCATATGGAAAACGGCCACATGTGACGTGAGTGCTGCAAAAATTCGCTGGATCGATATCCGTCCAGTGTCCGAAGGGTGGCCATACTAACGCCCTCGCAGAATAAATAGGATTTATATGTAATGATATGTGTATGTAGGGAGCTAATTGTAGTTATTTATGATGGGTTTTTAGGGTACGTTCTTGATTTCGTTTTTGAGTGTATTGATTGTGGCAATATTTGAAAACGGTGGAGCAATTGATTGTTTTTTTTTTTGTCAAGTACCTACTGTATTATTGTTTTGTGTTTCTTTCTGGTTGGTTTTTAGCTGAGAACTTTGACAACTTATTTCAAGAATTTTTTTCCCCCTGCCAAAGTCATTAAAGTACCAAAAGATTCTTGTAGCACTATAGCAGTACTGGCAATGTGTATTTGTTAGAATAATGTGTCTCCAAAAAACTACTAAAACCTTACAGTATTCATTGGACAAATCCCTAGGTTTAATCCTACAAAAGATTTCTCTAAATCTTTTAAATACACAGTAACAAAGAAACGAACTTAAGCGCTTACTGCCTAAGTAAGCAAATTATCGGTGTTTATTCAATCCCTTCGAACTTTTTCTTCCCTTAGGCAAACTTTAGTGACGGTACTAAAATTGTAACGTTCAAGTTACATGAAATCAAATGATTATTCAAACAAAGGTACTCTGATCAAAACATTGCATCGGTTGTAACACGAGACTAAAATAACGACCGCGCAAATCACAACAAAACATAAAATACACAATTACAACCAGATCTATAATTACTTAAAACTGTAACAGTACTAAATCAATTCTTTACAGAGTTAAAATCATGAGGGGTACGCATAAAAGCAACACTTCATATTTGTTATTACGAGCCGGCGCGGGAGGGTGCCCATTCATATTCAAATCACTTTCAAATCTACAACTATTATTATACCCAAAGCATTGTGTGAGTCCTTTGAGACCTACTTTATACGAGGTCCTCCAAATCATGCTCCGTGTAAAAGTATTGTTGGAGAGACATCGACCATACACGACACACCGCGTGGGCCAAAATTCTTTAAAAGGGCTGCATTTACAACCATTTAAAATATATTTACCATTCATAGCGTCACCACAGAGAGTTTTACGATACCCGTTACCACAATAAAAATCAAATTAGAAAATCGTCTAATAAATTTATTTAGAATCACGCAGTCAATCGACATCCATTAGTAATAAAACATTAGTGGTGCGGATCTGTGAAACGAGTCGGCTCCTTTAGTTAATAATTTATGTGACGCTAAACATTTTTATGTTTAGTTAAAGTCGAATACGATTCCAATATCGGATTGTCTAATGCTTGTGGCGCCTGTATTCCGGGCCGTAGGCAGACGTTCCCGATCGTAAAATTGTGTCCCGCACAAACACAAACTTTTAGCACCCTCCCCTAGTATTGTTTTTTGAATAAACATGTTCAGTTTTGTTGAGATTAACTTCGGTAGTTTCATAATATTGACTCGTTTTATGTTCAACGTTCATTGATGATTGTATTACTGATAGAAACTCAAACTTTGTTTCTTTTATTATAACCATTGATTTCAGTATTTATCGCTTCACAGCATTGTTTAACTAAAGCTTGTCATCTTAAACATCTTTTGAACATGTTGTAAGAGATTCGATAACACTTGTGACTCAGCAAATTATTTAAAAAGAGTTTTAAGGATTGACACCATTAATTTTATTTATAATAATTCTTGCCTACGATATACAAAAAAATGTGTTTAAAAATAGGGTATTTTTAAAAACAGCCACCATACATACACGTTTAAGGATTTTAAACATACATCTATCTAGTTGCCTTCCACAAGGACATTATGAAAAGTCATACGCGTAGGTGGTATGTAGGCGTTGATGATAAAAGAATTTTTCAATTTTAAATGGACCATAACAATAATTTTCATATTTCTATTTAACAGATTTTATGCTGTCATAATATCATTAACTTAAAATTTATTACTTATAAAAAACCCATTTGAATTGACTTCTAGCAATAAAAATTGGTATATGAAAACTTGTGTCAAAGATCAGAACCATTTTGAAATTGTTTTATGTACTGACAAAGCCGTTATAAATTCTCTTTGTTGTACATTATATTGTTTAAGATATGTCATATATAAAGCCTTTCATTAAATTCAATTTCTATTGTTTCAGATTTATGTGGTGGTTTGTGATTGAAGAGAAGATAATATATTCTTGGATTTGATTCTCCAAAAAGTACGTACAATTGACATTATTGAATCATTGCTTATACTAAAACCACCTTTAATAAAGTAAGTCAATATTTTCATCATTAATAACTATTCTCCCCAAGTTAATGGTTATGTTCGTCGGGAACGTTTATTACATTTCATACAATGACAGATTTATTGCGATAAAATCAAACAACAAAGATTCCCATCTTCCAGACCACACCACACAAAGTATTTAACGATCAGTATGCGATCCAAGTACGAAACAATCGCTTACATCATTGTTATCGACTATACAAACATTATAGTGTAAAATAGCCATGATACTTGCCATGATTCCACATTATAAACACATATCAACCAGCGTTTCCGTTGATGGTGTTAGAATGATAAATTCCGGATAGCGAGCCATTGTTTCAGCCAACAATGATGGCAGACAAACAAAAAAGGGGACGAACAAAGATGAATAAATGTAAATCGCTTTTGAGACACTCAAAAACTGGTCTAAGCGCATTTTTATTTTGTTTCGTCATGGGTCAGGAAGGCACGGGGTGTTCGATGTCGGTAATAGCAGCCCATTGATATTATAGCTGTTTTTCCTCCTTCGTCTGTGAACTCTGTGTTCGGAGATTGAGAGAAAATCTTACCCAAATTTTGGGAGTCATCAAAGAAAAACAAGGCTGTTTTCTTGTAAGTAGATGATTATAGAAGCTAATTCCTGAGTAGCCTGTCTTTTTATGCTTAACCTTTTGGACTATATCTACAGCTAGATATTGTATATTTAAAATATACAAAAAATAGAAAGTTCATCTTCATAGACTTGATTCTGTTAATCTCAATATCACTTGAATATTTCATGAAAATATTCCGTAGTAGGTCGATACTTTTAATTAAACCGTTTTACGTAGAATGAATCCAGGTCATACCGCAAACTTTGTTGTATCAAAGCAAAAAAATTCTTTATTCAAAAGCAATATTGGTCAACAAAATTTTGAAATTAAAAATGTAAATATGGCAATGTACAAAACACGTGATATTAATAAAGCATAGAATTTAATAACAATTTTTATGAGGATCGTCATTGAAAATATTGAATTTGTTGTCCAAATGAGTCCCTTGGCACGCGTGTATGGTTACAAGGGACATACAACAAAATTATTGTTGATTGCGTTACATAAAATTGAATTTGATATGCCAGTGTTAATTTCATCATAAAATTTTGGTCATTTATTTTTATATACATAGATTTCTAGTAATTTGACGGATTTAGTATTGGTAACCTAAGATTTGGTGACAGTTGATGCAGGAATCACTTTAAAGATATCATGAAATCATATCGTGCGGACAATCTTCAATAATGTATGAGTAAAATACGAAATCAATAGCAAAATAACTATTCATATTTATTAAATTAGTGTATAGGTTTTATAGTATGTAGGTACCCATGCCTTCATGAGTCAGTAATGATTGCTAGGTCCACCATTCTAGTTGTAGTAAGCATGACTGCGGACGGATATCCTACCATCCTAACTTGGGTAAGATTATAGACAAAATAAATCAGGTTTGGGTTTGGAGTTGTGCCCAAATGTTTCCTATCGCCAAAGTCCTGAAACAATAAATCAGTAAATTCAGAGGGAACTTACAAAGATATTTTTGCAGTGCCCTGCACTAAGAATTTTTCCTGTATCGTGGGTGCGTTAACAAAAAATTAATAAACTCACATAGTTACACAAACAGCTAGACTTAGAACAGCTATCTCTAACAAATATTTGCTAAGTGAAGAAATTGAACCCGAAGCACGTAGCGCAGTAGCTAATCGCTGAGCCACTGCGCCAGCCGTGCCGTCAAACACACAGTATTTCTTTACATGGAAATCAGCGTCACAGTGTTACTTGGCATGTTCTTACAAGACAATAATATAACATGATGGTTTAAGAGAACATTTTCACGTACTGCTAAACGATTGCAGAGGAGACAATAGTGAAACTAGGACACCACTAAACGAGACTGTTGAAGCAAGCGGAATTTTAAGAAATTGAATTTCTCGCAAATAGTAAAAACCCAACTCCGCTATAATATTTGGCAAGATACCAATGAAAAAGGAAATAATATCGCGCTGTGGGGAGTTTGTTGTAACTATGCTATAGAAAGAGTAGTTGTTCCGTATTCTTAATTGGAACAATAACTTGGGGAATCTTAGGCACTCTTAAAAGAATAATGGTCGGCAAGAAATTTCCATTGTTCTTTAATTAGGTAGGTTCATTTCTCTTCACGTGGGTATCGTTTGAATCTCGAGAGGATTATCCCACAGTGGTGAGAGGTAGTGAACCGGGTGACGTGATTATTTAGTACCATCTGCTTAGTCTTTTAGGCAATCTCCTTTTTATTCAGATTTAGGGTTATGTACTCACTGAGACTAGTATGATCTTGGTAACAAGTATAGACTGTAGTTCTCAGAATATTTTAGGCATAACACACATTACCGAAATCCATTACTCAAATGGAAATGAGAAAGATCTACATCCAGCACTGTACATTACTATAAGCAAGTCGCTACATTACAAATTTTTATTACCCAACTCACATCCAAAATCCATTTATTCACACACTGTAAATTGTCATTTTATTTCACCACAGTTTTTTCGCGTGCGATCTTAATTAAATCTGTAAACTGGTGTTGTGTTGTTTTAGCACCCTTTTAACTGAACGTGCCTTATCAAAGGAAATGTCGAAAGTGACGCTATCGGCTAAAAGCCATCGGCGTAAATGCGTCCAATTAAGCCGCGTGCATCATAAAGACCTAAACCAGGCCAGTGTTAACGTTTCTCTTTTAGTGCAAGAGTATTCTGTTACAGTCTCGTGGTGAAAAATTTCATTATTGTGTGCGTTTGAGAGTTACTCTTCTTTACAGTTGGTTGAGATTTTTGGAGCTTTGAGATTTTGTGTGTACTGTTTTTGGTTAGTTGAGTGCTTTCGAAATTCCGGCCTGGCAAAGGATTTCGTTCCTAAAATTCGTATCTCTATCGACGACTTTACAAACAAATATGTTCTTCACATCTATACATTGTAAAATGGTAGTTGTATCTTTGACACAGTTAAGTGCATCAACTCTGAATAAGCCGTTTGAATTGTAAGTAGCAAAACATGATTTATTACGAGCATTGACAGATTGGTAACCTATCACTTATTTAGCTCAAAAGCCAAGTCACGATGACTCATACAATTAGCTAGATGAAAACCAGTCGGTAGATTCTAATTTACATCTGTATCAGTACCAACATTGTAATTACAATTAATCTTCATATATTCTACAAGCCTCCAATTAGCTTCAAATTTAATTACACCAAGCTCTTCTAACCCTTTGACCTTTGACGTTGACTGATTCGCCGATACATCATCCAGATACGCGACACCAACAATTAGGGCTTGTACGTCGGAAGTAATTACGCCATAAAGTGTCAACCCAACACTATGTCTATAAAACAGACATACCATGTTTGATTAGGGTCCGGATGATGATAAAGATGTTCCCGAGAGATTTTTTGTTCGAAGTGTAATTTGGTAGAAAGCCGTTATTAAGTCCATAGAAATATGGATGATGATTGGGTTGTAATATGTTTTTATTTCGTCTCAGGAAGCTGAGTTCTATTAAGGAGGATGCTATTAAGGTTTAAAATTGCTTAATACAATCGTCATTTTCAAACGCGTTGATATTGTTTTGAATTGACTCTTTTGTTATGATTCGAGGTTACGACATATTTATTGTTGTCATAATAAATCGAATATTCCATTTTAATACCGATTGCTATTTGATAAGGAAGCATTGCGAAGACTTGGCAAATTACCAAAACAATAAAAAACACACAACATGAAGAATGAAGTATAAAATCTCTGTTTTGTAGAAGTATGAATAAGTTGAATCATACTTAATTCATGATCTAGATCCCTTGCGAGGTGGCTAGACAGAACGGGACGCGAATCTCTAGGGACTACATTCACTTAGAATTTGCAATGCTCCGGTCTATTTTTTGTCAGTGTTGGTATGCACGAATTAATGGCTATAATATCCAGTAAGCATTAACAAAAAAATCCACTCTATATTTCTCGCACGGTAGGGTATAGGTCTCTTCTCATACAGAGAAGGTACGAGCATTGATTACCACGCTTGCTTAGGGCGGATTGGCGTTTTCTGACTAATATTAATTAATTATAAGCCTAGGTTTTCTCATGATGTTTTCCTTAACCGATATCAGTGATAACCAAAATAATGTTAGAAAGTACATAATTATTCGTCGAAAAGTTACATTACCACTCTAGCCTGATATCGTACCCGAACCTCAGCTGGACCATCACGACATTTTAAAGAATTGCCCTCACAATAAATATTGGTCCCTTTGAAGACATAATCCTTTTAAGAATAAACGTAAAAAGTAAACTCAAGCCTAAATGGAAACAACGACGATCCGTGAGACAGTGTAGTGGGCATAAAAACTAAGAGCCGAGATGATCTGATAACGAAATTATAGGGTAACGCGTTCGGCGCCACAGCCCTGTGTTTAAATGTCATCACTATATAAAATGGGAATAGTTAATAGGGAGATATTTTGAAATGGAAGCAACGGTTCTTCTCAGGATGGGTTGTTTATATCATTGATTTTTTTCTTTACCTTTAATGATTATCCTTCCTTGCAGTTTTTTGTTTTTGTTTGTTCGTAAGAGTATAGAACACGAGCGAGCTAATGTGTCTGCATTTGATTTTCGAAAAGAAAATTGTGACTATAATGTCTAAAATAATTTCTAAAATAAGAATGACTGCAAACTAAAAATATTAAGAGCAAAACTGATATGTCAAGGGACGTTTATTTCGCGCGCTTAAGCTAGAATCTCAGATATAATTTTTTACTGTATCTTCATAGGTAATGGGATTTTCCATCAGGAATTTCTCAGTAGCAGTCTCGGAGTCTGGATTTGTGCCCGGTTGATGGCAATAGGCTCGCCCCCTATTACATGGGACTAAAAACATAACTGGCGAAATGTGGGTGTACCAATGGGTACAACTCTGCCTAACCCTTCGGGGAGTACAGGCGTGATGTTATGTTTATGTTTCTTCATAGGTATTATTATCTATCTACGCCATCTTTAGCCTTTAGTATATTTCATGACTATCATTATTACACTAATAAAGCACTGTTTAATTTAATTTTTATGAATCCCGAAGGTGTAGGTTCTCCATAAGAACCCAAATGCTTGTTTAATGGCCAAATAATTACGTCTTCTTGTAAAAGCTTCAACACAATATCTTTAATGACTAGTACCTGTATCTAAGCAGTATCATCATTTTCATCTTAAGATTATGATTGTCGATAAATATCTATTCAACACCAACGCTAACTATCAAGATGGCTTTAAACGTTAAAATAATCTAAAATAATAGATTCTGCGAAACTCGTATATATTTACCCACTGGAAAATATTCCAGTTTGAAGTTTATTTAACTAGTTCCAGTACCAGTTATATTAAATTTTTATGAGTGTACATACGTTATATTTTTTACTGATTGCCCGTTGGTCTTGTGGTCATAAGCACGACTGCTGAGAGTGAGGTCCTGAGTTTGATTCCCCAGTCGGACTAAGTGTTCTTAAGTTTAAAATTATATTTATTGCTATAAAGTAACAAAACTTCCTATTAACTGCTCGCGAATTGTTAATAATATACTGGAAAGTTTTACTCAATAAGTATATTATTTTGAATTTAAAGATCTGTTGTCCATACACTATAATTTTTACAAAGCAGATAATACTAATATAAAACATAATTTATACGTACACATAATATTCATAATAATGATAATGCAAGATTACAAAGGTTTAAATTAATAAAACGGGAGATTTCACAAATAAATTACTGTTATTTCAGCCATTAAGTACTATCATAGAATATGGACAACATACCGAGCCTATGGCAACATATGACATATCAGTAAGGGACTCCCGTTAAGAACTCATTTAAATGTTCAGTATCTTCATTACGACAACGTGACGTTTCCCTTCGAGCTGGTGATAAATTCCAGTTAAATAGCTCACACATGTTGAAAACGCAAAGCACGTACTGGTTCAACGTATCGATAAACACGGACTACTTTGATGCTTTTATAGTTATTACCTTTATTCAAAACAAATGCAATCGAATCGCATGACTCAGATAAATCAGAAAACGAATCGATTATTTTGATTTAACTTTTCGAAAGATTCGATGACAATACAAGCAAGAAACCGTCAGTATAATGATGTCGATCCAAAACTACACTGGTCGTTTGCAGGAATTTCACAATTTGAAAGTATAATACACAAAAATACGACCGACTGAGGGCCTCCAAATTTGGGAGGGCGGAGTCCACACGCGCATTCTAATTTATACCTCTAATGAAACCGACCGCTTTTTTGGACATCTCCCTTCATTCTTGCAGGTACGAAATGTTGGGTTGGAAAACGATAAAAATGTTCTCCGTCCTCTATAAATATTCATTTCTTCTGAGGATCACGCTGCAGCGGAGGGGCGGCTAAGTGCCAAAGATATGGGGTTTGTCAAAGAGGAAGGTAATCATAATTTTTATGGAGAATCTTGGGCGTATGTGAAACGAGGCAAAATTTACATCCGAGACGCTCTCTGATGAATGTGCAGGGAATGTATGAGATTACAGCATGATAAATAATGTGAAGAATTTTTTTATCATACGCTTATGTTTCGGAGTTTAAATCGGTGGCATATTTTATATTTAATGGAGGCGCTCCTAAGATCTTGGGAGATATATGGTCGCATAAATCATTGACGTTAATTAAGGTTTTGCAGTTTTCAAAGGCGTATCGCGTTTCTTGATATTTCAAAAATACGTGGTCACCGGAGATTTCATATTTTGCATAGGAATTAAAAACGCATCTGATCTAGATAACAAAATTACACAAACTGTCTATCTAGTTTATGATTGACTAACAGCAACTGCGCAACTGTTCCATACGGATATGAATTGTTCGTTAATATTAACATAGCTGTGTTATGGTAACCCAGATATAATCAGAAGTAGTCAAAACATTCCCAATTAAGAAACAGCAGACATTTATTTCTTCACAAAATTACATCGTGTAGGTATTCAAAAGTCGAGTACACCAAAAATAAACAAGCAAACAGAAATAGAATCTGAACCCACATCTATTAGACTATCAGAAACAATTCTCGTGGTTGGCCCACAAAAAATATACAAGTCAAAGTTTTTTGGAGCCCCTAACTTTACGTGGGTCGTGCATGCTTACCTTTTTTTATTTCAAAGGACATTGATTGATTGAACCTTATGGCACAACTATGAGAAACATAGCAGGGGTATTGTTTTTTTCGACCGTATAAATACTTTTTATGGATTTACGATTTTAAAATCTTTTCAAAGTTTATTGTATCTTCATTTAGATAATCTGTGGGGATTCATCGATTGTTTTCGGGTTGCTGCGTTTTTATAGATTGGATTTTTTGATAAATTATTAATTATTATTTCTGTTTTTGGTTGACGTTTTTTATTTATGTTTTGTGCTTTGTTGTTATATTGATGTTAATAAACAATACTGGAAATAAAAAAGACTATCAGAATTTAGTACTGGTATAGTTAAGATGGCAGGCTTTAACATAAATAATACTTGTCCATTTAAATGACACTTTTAAACAGCTATTAGGCAACGGAGCTGTTGTCTTGTCTTTAACATTGATTAATACGGCTGCGTGAGACGTCAAACAACACACCTTTAGAATTCTTTAGTGACAGAATTAGCTTTAAACTATTACTGCAACCTCTTATCTGATTAACAATATATTAAATAAAATTCTTCTTACTAGTACTATAAGGTATTGTCCCAAGAGTATGGACCGGTGATTTTAGCCCAATATTAATAAAATTATAAGTCCAGGTTTCCACACAATGTTTTCCTTCATCGATGTCAGTGATGTCTAAAATAAACTGATCTAATACATATTATTAAGAATTGAAAAAGTTACATGGGTACTTATTCGCTTAACAACTGGGTAACCACGACCTACTAATTCTCAAATCTTTAACTACAAGAATTATAATAATATTATATATAATGTATTGTTTTATCCCCTTCGCTATTGATTTTATTGTTATGACTAATTAGTAGAGCTTATTCTGAGTTCTCAAGCACCAATAAAACAAAATGAACATTATTATAAAATTCACTCACATTAAGCTCAGATTTCGAAATACTACGTTTATTATTGGAACAAACGGGTTTAGGTCGTGCCTTGTCGGTTCGGCATAATGTCAAAAGGTTACTTAAACTGCTTAGCGTCCAGTTGTGTAACTTTAATAGTTAGTAGTAAATCTACGGGTGCCTGCTTTAAGTATTTATGGACTCACGACGTCGACTTTGAGAGAATTGCCGAAAACAATTTAAATCTTTGTGAATGAAATGCAGAAAAAGCTAAACTTTAAAACCCATGTAAACATGAACCTATTAACTGATAAACAATTCCTAGACACAAAGTAAAACCTAACGATAACTTACCAATGAAAATGATAACGAAGACCAAGTAACTGCTGATAAATCTCAGGTCAACCTCAAACAACACTATGACGTAAAAATACAAGATATTGAAGATATATTAACCACTATTACAACAACTGAACACGATTCGCAAAGTAAGTTACAAGTACATTACCTAACAAATTACGTGGAACAAACATCGAACATTTTATCAAGATTTCAATCAGCGAGCTAGCCTGAACTTAAGGTCAGACCATGACATCTTTATTTACCTGAGATGCGTCACTGGAATAGACGGTGAAATATAGTCATTGAATTTAAATGTAGCCCCTTAACGTTTCGAAATGTTTGAGGGGCTCATTTAAACAGTAGGTATTTACTATTACTATACTATTTACCTTAAAAATATTAACTAGACATCATGATAAAGAGAACAGGGCTTAGTTTCTTCAAAATCTTACTTTAATTTCTCTTACCGCATCTCTAATAACCGGACTTACAGAAATAAGACTCGATTATGAGTAACCAAAATCTACTTCGACGGTGGCTTTAAATGCAGTAAATCTCCTCATATAACCAGTATGTCATTAAGATTACAAATTAATTAAGAAATTGAGACTCATTTATTTATAGGTAGATAGATCTGAAGTAAAATTATTACATCAGCCTAATACTGTCCACCTGCCGGGCAAAGGT
Organism: Hoplodrina ambigua; assembly: GCA_949774945.1. Lineage (NCBI taxonomy): Eukaryota > Metazoa > Arthropoda > Insecta > Lepidoptera > Noctuidae > Hoplodrina > Hoplodrina ambigua. The sequence goes on from OX458967.1 coordinate 1,381,743, forward strand.
CTTTTCGCATTTAGGCACCAGCCTAGATCATAGTGCTTGCTCAAGGCGGATAGGCGATTTAAAATTTATTTTAATAAATTATAAGTTCAGATTTCCTCGCAATGTTTTTCTTAACCGATGTCAGTGATGTTTAAGATAAACTTGAAAAAGTACATAATATCAACAAGCGAGTACTTAGGTAGGTATAAATCATTACTTTTGGCAACAGTAAAAGATACATTATGGCTATACATCTGTATTGTTTTGACATAACAGTAGTTTATGAAATAAGAAGCAAAATAACAACAATATTTATATTCAACAAAGAAAACAGTAGAGTCCAAGATAGTTTTTATTGCATATTTGGATGGGACAAAGGGTCGATTTATTTACTTGTAGCCAACGGCTATGGACGCCATTTTTTGTAGTTCCTTGATCTATGCCAAGGTTTTTTATTGTGTTATTGTGATGCGGCATTATTTTTATAGATATACTAGCTTTTGTCTGCGACTTGGTCGGCGTGAATTTTCTTATTTTAAAGTTTAGCCAATAGCACTCAAAGATAACGAAGCTTCCTATTAAAGAACGGATGAAGATTCGGAAGGAAGGGATTAGAATCGATCCAGTAGGTTTGGAGATTGGCGCGTTTAGGCAAAAAGAAACAAAACAAACTGCAACTTTATAATGTTTGTAGGTTTATAGATTTAAGAATGGCTGTAAGACATGAAATAAAAGAAGGAATTAATTACTATCTAAAGTGACTTAATATACTTCATATTGAAAAAGCCAAATTTGACTATATACTATAGACACAAAAGATAGTCTAATAGTCTTGTAGAAAGTTTCACAACTGATGATTTCAATAGCACAAGTACAATTTCTTGAAAACAAAAGATTCTGATTTCTCTGGCAAAAGTAACTAATTAAATTAAACTAGTAATTAATCAAAGTTACACCTATTTCTCACAGTGGTAATTTATCATCTGCTACATCTGTATAGATAATAATATTTACACTAATTATATATTAATTTAAACATTCTTTCTACCGTAGCTTACCTACTAGCGCTTTCTCATGGCCGAGCGTGAATTTTGTAATTATTAAGAACAGTTATTTAAACATACTATGTAAATGGAACACATATTAATGAAAAATGGTTTACTTTATGGAAATATCATATCTCACTGAAAATGATCATTAAATAAATAAAAATCTAAATAAATGTAATATAAAAGCGGAAGGTCACTCATTAATCACGAAATATAGAAAAACTTAAGAAATTTAGCAGAGAGGTGGATCATAGATGATTGAAGTCTACTAAGAACAGATTTTCGGATTTTCCCCAAGGGGATGTCATGGGGGTCCAACATTTACGCGGACGAAGACGCAGGTAAAAGCTAGTTCTCAATAACTGTTAAAACTATAAACTGGTAGAAAGTGCCCAAGCCATTAAGTCCGCCTTTGTACAGTATATTTTACACATACATGTGCATAAAGTTTAAATAAATAAGCTTTTCGCAACTCGAAAGTTCCAATCCTTATAGCTTTAAAAACATTCGAAACAAGTTCAAAAAATCTAAAGAACAAGAATAAAACACCAAAACAAACTCTAAAGATATACCGACTGTCAAGGACAAAAAATTGGGACATAACGGTACCCTACGTGACGGAGTCGGGACTGAGTGGTCCCTTCAGGGAAGGTACGTCCTTCAAATACCCCTGCCTTCCAAATAGGGCATTCAGTCATGATCCGCCTCGACGCGCGTTGTTGCCGAAAAATTGGTCCTTTATCTACAGGTTTGGACCTCATTTCGGTTCGAGTCGTTGAGCGACTTTAAATTGAGACCTATTTCTTGTTTCGTTGATCTAAATAGGTAGGTATACTATAATATATTAACACTGTCTTTAATTTGTACATCTTCATCAAGAATTATCAAGGAGACGATTAGTTAGTTAGTAATATGAAACTACTCCATGGACACTCTTTTCAATTATGTTTTCAAAATCGTGGTTACATTATTCTTGTTGCTTATCGTCTATGTGTATACTCACACCATTACCTACGTTGATATACTATTCCCCGCACCCATCACACTCATAATCATTATAAATTGCAACAGCAAATTGTCCGTCTCACAAATTCATATCATGTAACGCCACTAGAACAATTTTTATCTTCAGCATCATTGTACGAAAAATGAATGTTTGCCGTCAAATAAAAGTATTACGGCCCAGCGGCCCTGTATTATGATTTATACCGTTTTGACGCGAGGCCCCTGATAACTTGAGAGCAAGAGACATCTTAAATTAGGAATAGTAAAGTGTGGAATATTTACGACTGAACTTAATGCAGGCTTTGCTCAGGATTTATAAATAAACTGGCGAGTGTTGGCATCAAGTGTGTGCTTGATTTACTAGTGCATTTCTTTCTTCATGCTTAATATTTTATTATGCCTGAATAGTTACAATTTTAAAGTAGTAAATTAAAATGCTTCTAAAATTATCTTTATCTATTTAGAATAATTCGCGTTTGGCTTACGTCTATTGAATCGTTCATATAGTAGAGATAGTCTAAAGTTAAAGTCGAATCATTTATTTAAATTGGACTATTAAGGCACTTTTGAACGTCATATTATATTAAAAAATATTTAATCTGGAATTGGCAATAAACTTCATAGTTACTGTTTTAAAAAATAATGTTTACACGTGAATAAGATTGGTACCTTGCATAATTAATATACGAAGTATTACACATTAAGAATTGACGGCAAAATTATGTTCAAAGATACGCGGTCTTCACGTATTTACAAATACTTGAACTATAGACGACTCTTAGAAGATTTCAACAAATAATAAAATTGTGTGTGAGTCACAACAATCTTGTCGGGAAGAATTATCTTTACTATTTGCACTTAATTACTCAAGTCCCACGTAATGAGTCACAATTGATTTTCTATTGTTCTGACTTACCGGCAAGTCAGTCAGGCTTGAGCGGTTGAACCGTGTTTGCGGTCTCTTTAACGTCTCCATCCACGTCTACCGTCTACCACATCATTAATAATCTTAACAGCAGAAACCGCATCATCAACGTGGTAGTCACAATAACGCTATCTACTTTATCGAACACAATGAAATCTTTAGCTAGGTATAGCCTGTTATCCGATGTCCTATATAGAAACCCGTTTCCAAGTTCCGACTAACAACTCCCAGGATAACGCTTGCGCAGTAAATATTCTGCTTTTTCTATTTATTTTTTCATTCTCGACTTGCTTTATCTCTCTGAAGGACTTTAACCTAGATATTAATGAGAATATTTTAGTTTCTAGCTCGCTGGATTTTTAGTCGTGACTGAATTTGTTTTATGGAAGATTTTTGAAGCGTTCATTTCAAGCTTGGTAATATTTACTTACTCCAGTAATGTAATGAAAATATTATTTTAGTCTTTATTAGTCGGTATTTTATTAGTCTTTGGGTTGAGAATTGTGTGTGTTCTACAAACAGTGAAGTTGTGAGCTTAAACCAATGTTTAATGTAGACTAGCACTGTGCTAAGAAAGAAGAATAAATAATGTTTATTTTAAGGGTAATGTTTATTTTTAGGGGTATTCATTAATCCCGTGCTGTTTTTTAGTAACTTTTTAACACTTCTCTCAGTCAGTCCTCTCCCCGCTAGTGACACGAGGTGAGGCTTTGGACCGCATCTGCTCAAAATCACGAGTTTTTTTTTACAAAGAATTATGTAAAACATTTTTTTGATAAGAAGATGATAAGTATAGGTAATTATTGCAGTATAAAAATAACATAAACATAAAACATAACATCACGCCTGTAATCCCCGAAGGGTTAGGCAGAGGTGTACCCATTAGTACACCCACATTTCGCCAGTTATGTTTATAGTCCCATGTAATAGGGGGCGAGCCTATTGCCATCAACCGGGCACAAATCCAGACACCGAGGCTGCTACTGAGAAATTCCTGATGGAAAAACTCAATAACACTTTGCCCGACCTGGGAATCGAACCCAAGACCTCATGCACTGCAGTCGCGCTTGCGACCACTAGACCAACGAGGCAGTCAGTATAAAAAAAAAAAAAAAAAAAAAAAAAATATTACAAGAAGAAATAAGTATATTATGTGATTTCTCACTACACCGACACCCCGACATCCTACCTTGTGATATTTCAAGATTATTTCTAAAACTTTAAAATCTCATAATGACATGATTAATGCACGATCCCAAATCTTCTTCATAACTTTCCCTGAACTGTACCTACTATAGTCAAGTTCCGTCCTGAAAGGCACTGCTCGTGTTCTCATTAGTAAGCGGTCAGCCAGTCCCTTCATCCAGGATGTGGTTAGTATCCGGTTTTACGATGTCGACTGCTGTGACCACCAGTGTAGTATAAGACAACAGACGTCGCATAATTTTGTCAGTGGAAGGATGGATGCTGTTTGCAGCCTTATGGTGGAGAGGATTTGTTGTGGGTGTTTGTATTATGTTGTGAAGGCCGATTGGGAGTACTAGCATAGAGGGTTCAATCCATAAAAGTCCCATCATAATTAAGTTACACATACCACAGTCATCGAATGGGAGGTATTTCTAAAAGACTGAGATTGTGATTAGATTGCGGTCTCTCCTAAACGTTAGTAGAATGACCCATCTTGTGTTGTTTATTCGGTCGAACATGATAGATAGATCTTTGAATCAACGAACTACCTAGGTACCATAATTATCTAAATGTAATCATACTTATAATATATCTTAAAAGTTTTCATCATCTACGAATGAATTAATCCAATTTCTTAAATTCAATTGTTCAACAAGGATGAAACTGATTTATAAATTAACACAAATTGTTTATTAAATAGATACAAATTATTATCAACCTTGAATAGCCTTTATAAAAATCAATTTATGTAAATGTTTCACACATAAGTACAAGATAATAATATAACTTATACACTTAACTATGCACCGGTAACCAATAATTAAGAAAAAAACAAAAAAGCATCAAACTGTTCAAGTTCTAACGAGGTGCATGAAAACCATTACAAAATTAATAATAAAATGTCATACTTCATAGTAAGCGTGTCGTGGGGGAAACGACGGGCAATAAAGTGTGAACTGCAATTGCTCCGTAAAATACGAGTATAATCGTAATGGCGTGTTCATATAGAGTGCAGTGATTATCTTTATCTGAGTGTGTTACTGAACACCGGCTAGATCTCGATTTATTCATGGTAGCAGTCTTCTTCTTTCTTTCATACCATCCATGTCTAATCCATCTATGTAATTTGTGTTTTTGGATTATTTTAATGTACCTACATGGGCTTTTAAATGACATTTTTAATTTTATTTTTTCTAAAATGTATGGACTAAGTCTGAAATAAATGAATTATTATTATTATAACATTCTTCTTCTTCATCTCGTGTCGATTGAACTCAAATTTTGTCAGACCAATATTGAGCAACCTGTACCGCTCTGTCATTGGCCTGTTTAAGGTCTTGGATGGTGCGCGACGGGCAACCGAGGAGGTGTTGCATGTCCTGTGCCATAATGCCATAACATTTACTTAAAGTCATAATTATGTAGCTTTATTGACACCTCATAATTACCCACTGGAAAATTTTACAGTAACAAAAATCCATTACACGGAAGCTATTCATCAATTTGTAAATAATGACTATGTGACAACTTTTATACCACTATCTCTTAATTATTTTCCGATATTCGATATCATGTCACTGTAATTAATACAATGATAAAAAGACTACTTTGTCACTACGAATAAAATAATATTGTTAAGAGACATAAACTTCCCTAGTTTATTAAAAGGTTACTAAGATTTATACGACATTAAAATCTTATGTGTGCCAATATTTTTCTCATTGGCCTTTTATTAAACTACCTACTGCAATAGAAGTAGGATTTGCAGTTTCTTAATTTTAAAAAGTAACTATCCATAACATATACCTATTTATTTAATTATGGCACACCAACGCCTTATTCACTAATACATTTTTTGAGGTACTGTAACAATAAAACTTAAAAACTAGAGTGAATTTGTCACAGCACAGCACTTACATAGGTATTTCAAGTTAGCAATAATATTACGAGTACATAGAGTACAACATAGGCTAAAAAACCTATATGTTGAATAAATTAGGGTGAAGGTTTGAATTCTCATCTTTCGGTAGGTTGTTAAAGTTACGAAATTTATTCAATAATTAATAAAAAATACTTGTTAATTATGCATGACAGTATCTTAGAATACAGTTCTTTCCAAGAACAGAATTGCCCCGTTGCGTATGCGGTAAATAGTGTCTTGTGTCTTATCACTGTTTGCGTGCCAGGTCATCGCCCCGCCTGCCTAAACCCAGCGGCAAGATAACTAAGCCGAATTATTTTATTGATTCGTGTCAAAAATCACTAGAATCCTCTTTGACATTGTCTACAATTCAAATCGATAACTTCTCTCCTTTTTTAGTCTCTTCACTCATTCCAAATTAAAATCTGAAAAAGAGGTCCAAAATCCATCGCTTTAAAATATAAAAATTTTCATCCGACCACAGCCTTAGCTCATAGCTTCACCATTAAAGTTATTATGAATTTAAATGTCGTTCTACTCTACGTAGTGTAAGGGAACGAAGCATTTACATAGACCAGGCCGGAAGGAGATGAGACGGTCTCGATGTGTGTAAATTACAAATTAAAACTATTAATAGTCAAGCTGTGTTGGAAATAAAATGCGTTCTATGGAATCATGCATTTATTGTGAAGTGTACATGATTTATGGTTCTAATTTCTAATAAGTGTATAGTTTATTACTTACAGGATATAGGATATTGATGCAGGACATCGATTGTCAGTAGCTGTTCTGTTTAAGATATTATAGAGGATATTCTGATTTAGGACATTTATATTTCAAAAAAAGGATTCAATTCACTTAAAGAAGAAATACAGGTCATAATAGAAGCCTTAAAAACTAAATTCATAAATACTTACGAAGGACGACAGGTGCTTAACTAAATAAACTAACAAATACCTATTTATTATATTGCCGATGCGTACTTTATAAATATAAGCCAAAATATGGCATACGTATTTAAAACAAGAAATTAAATTCGCTCGGCAATATGATAATTGAGATGCATAGTTCTAAATTTTATAGGAGATTTTTCATTGTCAAAAATGTCATTTCGTTTTTCAAAACTATGTGAGATAAGGTCTAGCAAATAATTTAGCATATTGCCGCCGATGTAGGCAGATAACCGTTGTTTAGTAACATTGAATACTTGTCTTATCTATGACACTTTCATAATCTATATCACTACTCTGCGGGAATCGAAAGAATTTTATGAGCGGACTATGAAGTTAACGAATGTCTAGAGTATATCAATACATGTAATTAATACTTTGATTACCTACGAATTCGAACATTTTACGATAATGGCAAGTTGACGGCTGGTGATTGGCATTCGGCGTTACGGTTCATGTATTAATTTTTATGCCAATAATAATTATGGATGTTGATATAGCTGCCTATTATGCTGCTCAGCATGAATTTATCAGATTTTAAAATATTTCATGGCGTAAATATTTTATTATAGAATGTAATTTGGTGTTATCATTCATTTTAGTTTGTTGCATAAAAATAGTTTTAAATAAAATAAAAACAAACCGTGCTAGAAATAATAATGGTTATAAATAATAATTACTTTGTCCCACTGCTGGGCAAAGGCATTATCTCATCCAGAAGGGTACGAGTATTGATCACCGTGCTTGCTAAAGATTTGGTTAATTATATGTTTAATAACATGATAACAAACTGTCTACACTCAACACATCAACGAAGTTGCAATTCTAAAAACTCAAGTTCTCAGATCCCATACAAAAACATCTGCTACACCACTGGCTGTCCAGGAACATTAAACACTATTGGAAACCAATGATCTTAATTAGAAGAAAAAACCGAACACCTTTAATTGCTTTACCTATAAGAGCAATTACTAGCATCCGTACTACTGGATGTTTACTGAGATTGAAGGAAAAACGTAATTCTGACGAATTAAGTTTTTCTTCCCTGTCTTATTATCATACCACACAAGTTGTGGGGTCTAACTGTTTAGAATAGGTCTTGTTTGTGACAACGAGATTAATGCCTTTTCTTTCTGGATATTAAAGCTTTTTGGTAGCAATGCTTGATATAAAAAATAAACTTAACAAAAAAATGCCAGATTACAAAACTTTGATATTATTTTTCTAGGAGTCCTAACAAGAATTTTGACTCCTAGAAAGATATACAGCTAGGTAAACAAAACAAACTACGGCGTACAAAGTCGACTAATTTCCATCCCTTTAAAAAAACTCCAGGACAAAATCACAAAGAATCTTAAATCGTGATGAATATTAAACTACCAATATAGAACACAAAAAAGATACTAAAACACTTGATTACAGAGATAGGGCATTTCTGGAAGGAACAATGGTACGCGGTGTGGAAGCATCTAGGCGTGGTCAGGAGATGCAAATTGCACGACCCGCGGCCGGAGGGGCTAGACAAATGGCGTCGTGAAGCGACCGCACCGGTAGCACACGAACCCGTCCGCCTGAGGCTCTCGTGTTTATGTTTCTAGTGGCACCCGATGATGTAGGGTATGAAGCTTTTCATGCAAAATTGAGGATTGATTTAGAACGAGAGAACCTACATGTTGAAAAGGATTTATGGATGGGCTGTTTGGAGATGCTGATAAATGAAAAAGTTTGGAAGTCGTTCATTGAGTTGGCAGAAGTTTTGGGTTCTTTGCAAGCTGATATTTCTACTTCATTTTCTCAAAAATGTTAAAGGAGATAAAATTAAAGATCTAAAAATCTTATTTAAGAGTTACACGTGCTTAGAAGCCACCATTATATTCAACGATATTTTAATTCAAGACTGTAATAATGCCCGCCAATTATTGTCCCACGTACATGGCAAAAGCCTCTTCTCATACAGAGAAGGCATGAGCAAGGTGGATTGGCGATTATCTATCACAATACTTTTCTTCACTAATGTCTTTGATGTTTAAGATAAACTTAGAAAACATAGAATTAAAAATAAATACATTGATATTTGCCCAGTATCGAACCACATAACCTCTTGGCCACAGCACGTGAAGACTATAGCTTTAAATTCCATTGAAACCGAACAGCTCAAGTAAGCAAAAGCAACGCTAATCACGTACAAAATTAAAGGAGACCAAGTGTGTAATGTAACATGCAAATTGTACGCCACAAGACAAATTGCTTCGTGAGCTCTCACATGTACTCTACATCTATATCGTTTTATAATTCAAACAGGCCCCTGTATCGAGCTCGGGAGATTTTATTAGGTACAATAAAGGATCTTGTGCCGGTTTTATGTTCTGTCCCAGGAAACCTCTTATTTAGGAGGTTCAGACTTTATTTGTTCCAGGAGAATGCATTTAGGAACACTAGGTTATGTTAGTGTTGGAGCTAGGTTTGCTGGATTTTTACGGAGATAGAAATTGTACTGATCAGAATTTTCCATTACAGCGCACACGTACACAATCTGCAGTTCGAAAATACTTCTTTTTTACTTTTTAGTTTTGGTGTTGTCTTCACTTATATTATAAAGTTGAAGAGTTTGTTTATTTTAACGCTTTAATCTCCGGTCCGATTCTGAAAATTCTTTCGCTAATAAGAAGCTACGTTATGTCTGAATGCTATATACCTGTTATTATAAGAATTAAAAATAGAGACCCGTAAGAAAATTTTCGCGGTCATAACCAACCTATTAGATATATTAATGTATATTACCATAATAATGTAATATCCTAATAGCTAAATTCGACTAAAAATATACTCGCTAGAATTTGGTTATCTGAAACAGTAATCAATTGACAGTAATATGTTGTTTATTCAAGATTCTATGACTTTAACCAAAAATACAAGTTGCTTACAAATAAACAATCAAAGATAAAAGGTTCACATGTAAACACGAGGTTATATTATTTTAAACATAACTTAAATTTGTGTAGGGTCACGACAGCAGATAAGGTGCTGATAAACGTTGATGCAATATTACCGAAATAGAAACTAGTAATTAACTAAACCGACCAATTAGGTACTTGGTCTATTATTGTGTGGTATAATTTTAGACACAATTTGAAACTAGAACTAATTATTGCTGTCAAAGTAAGAACTTAATGAGTAGTTCAAAACCTACAACAGTTAAAATTAACTATACATTATTCCAACTATTTTGATAAAGCAAATCGATATACATACCGTCCCAACAACGAGATTCTAAATGCAATAATTTATACGATACACAAAGTTACAGCTGAGAAAGCTTCAAATATTTACACCCATTTTATTGGAGTTCTAAACTAATATGTGAGCAAAATACTTCTTCAAATAACTGCATCTTTGAATTCAAGCGTCGCTGTAAAACGGTTACAATTCCGACTCACATATCATAATGCTGAAAATCATTGCAATTCTGTAGCGCAATGTAATATCATTTCCAACTTTATTATTACTTTACGGACAGCAAATTCTAAAATATACTTGCAAGCTGCGTCAGGCATTCAGTGTAATGCCGTAGCAACTTTGAAATTATATCTCTAGCGACTGTTGACTCTCCCCGCGGGCAAGTCCATCGCTCATTGCTCAGTACAACTCAAACACCAAGAAAATTAATCCTAAGTTTACATCGTTAACCGTTCGCTTTTCAATTCAGTTCTTAGCAGATCGTGTTTCGGGATCGAATATCGAGCCAACGGGCGTCTAATATTCCACGTGACTTCTTCGAGCGATAATAGATCGACTTGTAAAGATTCCATTAAGCCTCGTCGAGCTTTTTTTTCATCGAGTCGTGTACCTTGTCCTATTGTTGGAAAGAAATCGTTCGTAACGGTTATGCTTTTCCGCATTTTCTACGTTCTTATTGAGTGTTAGATTCGTTTTTGCGAGATTCTGTTTAAAATTCAAAACATCATCTTTTTTGTTTGAGGCTATTTTGGGTTATCATCTGTTTCCACAATACTGTCAAGTTGGTAAGAACAAACTCACGTTTTCTATTTGCCCTTTCTAAACCATATCTTTTTTTTTTTTGGTCGTTGATAGCCTTTTTATCGAACATGTTATGTCATTATCATTCCTTGGTACTTGTTCATTTATGTGCAAAATCAGCTTCAAAAACTCAGACATAATAAAAATAGAAGCGCCAACTTCGACTATCAAGAAGCGCATCTTTTTATTTCCCCGCATTGATCATCCCTATCTTTTTACAATTCAGCACACGACAGATTCTAGTCGTAAAGATTCAAGACTTCATTCTTCCAGTTGAATCGAAAACAAGCGTAAATTGGCCGTGAACGAACTTTTATACGTCAGCGTTGAACGTGAACGTGAGTGTAAAGCTTGGAGTGTGAATAAGGTGCTCCACATAATGTTGTCTGGCGCCACGATTTTATAGTCTTTGAAAGTCCTGGTTTATGAAGTCTTGACGTCATTTCATTTCTAGTGAAAAATATGAAACTGGAAATCTTTTCAATAGTAATAATCAAAACACCAACAAATATTACAAGTTCTTCATTATAACAATACGTTATTCTTCTTCAATACACGAACAATGAACACAAACAATGCTCTGCAACATTGCGTTACGCATAAGTAAGACCACTAACAACAGTTGCAATGGTTGATGAAAAGATAAAGCAAATTATTCATACATCAAGTTTTTATTGATAATTAAATTAAAACTACACCATAAACTTGATTTGATGCACATAAAATTATAATCAAACCGTCCGTAATAACTGCTCATACTTTGATCACTATCAATTAAATAAATAATTCATTAATCGAATTGCAACAATCGCATCAATACAATTCCACGACTAAAAGTCGCAAACGCGGGGCACATCTAAGAGGTGCACGATGCAGCGGATGGACAGGGACTACACGTTCTTAGAATAACAAATAGATGGTTGCGGGAAGCGGTCGTAGCCAATCAGAATTGCGGTTGAACCCACAGGACGATTTGTGAAGATTAATTAGCGGGAACGAATTGAGGTCGCCGTTTTAATTAGTCTTCATTTTGGAAAAGGAAAAAAGAATATGAATGAGATGATAAAAAATACAAAATTCTTTAAAGAATATTAAGATGGATGGCTGGATTAGTAGACTTTGGAAAATAAAATGAAATCTATAAAGCTAAGTATTCAAAATATTTTTTTGAGTCACAAGATACAAGCTTTGCTTAGTTTGTAAATTAAAGTAGAATTTTACGAGATAGATAAGGCTAAACATAGAGTTACTTGATGATAAAATCACGTACTAACTTTTTTACACAAGAAAATATGAATACATTGTTGTGGCTTAGTGTTAATTCACAACGATCTATCTTAGACACTTTAGACCAACGATAATCATGGCCGAACACAAAACGTATTTGCTAATGTAAATCTTTCTTCTGGCCAGACAATCAAAATTGCGGTTGCAGCCTACACAAGATTTATAGGATTAATTAGCAAAACAAATTAATTGGGGTCGCCATTTTACTTTCTTCTTCTGTTTTTACTGTCCTTGAATTACAAATAGGCAAACTTGAGATTCATATTGTATATTCAGATTTTAAATTCTTGCTTCATAATAACTTTTTATTCAGCTGTTGCGAGTTTAGAAGGATTTGGTTTGGCATTATATATAATAATTAAGCTCTTCTTCTTAACAATCCTAGTATTTGTCATCGTTATCTATTTTCATGAAATATTCATTTAGCCCTAATACAGTCGCCAGCATATCAAACTATACCGTTTTGTTGTAAAATCGTTCCTATTACAACTGCCTAAGATCCCGTAGTGCTTCACTTAAAGCGCCGTCATCCGTATAAACAAGGAAACAATTCCAATATAAATAAAAAGTGGCTCAAAAAAGGAGCTCCAAAAAATAATTTACATTAAACATATTGCAATCAAAAACCACCCAAAAATTAGGACCCCGGACAGTAATAACTTCGCGACCGCCATAAGATTACCATCGCACATATGGCATACAGTTGGTGGCAGCGGTTGTAAAAATTATGGAGCGCGGGAGCAAGACGACAATCTCGTAAAAATTGATGGACGTGTTTTAAAAGCCCGAATATTGTCAACCCTTTTGGCTTTCGCTGCCATTGTGATGGCGTTATCTTCACGCTGTGTGAGTTTATGGGGAAAGCAGTGGAACGAGCGATGTCGACGCTTGATTTAGTGAGAACATAAGCCATACGTAGCGGTAATGTATTTGACGGCGCGGTTAAAATGTTGATGACATGAAATGGTGAACAAAAAGTCGAACATTATTGAAAGATCCAACATTTCCAAAATAAATCGGTCCCAACTTTCATAGATAATAAAGTGTCTGACAAAAATATAAATGTGAAGATTATTTAGTCTTAACACCTGACAATTTTTCAAGACACCTACAAAGTAACAAAAACTTATCACAGAGACAAAAACAACTTTTGAAAAGGAAATCCCACTTATCCACTACATAAACTACTAAACCCAAAAATCAATCTTCGACTAAAAAACATCGTTTCCACCATTTCACACACACTTCAGAGTTCTGAAGTTACTGCTCTAACCCACAAGACATGACGACAGATGACGCGTAAACTGCGGGGCGTCGTTGAGTAATGAACGCTCGCCCATTACTCATTACAGGCCGTGACTTGCCCGTGTGACGGGGCCTTTATTTCAGCGCTGCACTACTGTTTCCAATGATTTATGCGTCGTCGTATTTTTATTGTTGAGTTGAGCTATCAATCAGTTTCGTTGCTTTAAGGAGTCTTACTTTCGTTGTGACTAGAATGTAAGCTTGTTAGTGGACAGTTTATCATCACATAAAAGCTCATCTAAAACTGAATGGGTTTCCATACCGTGAAATTCAATAAATCATTGCGTTTTCAGCGATCAAGAACTATGAAGAAGTGTCAAAGTAAAAATAACGTCACTAATAAAATCCTCTAACGGTAAAAGTTTAAATAGGATTTACTTCTCAGTAAGAACGAGTTAATTAATTTGCTCAACGAAGAGCCTACGTGATCGAAGTCACAACCTAAAAAGGAATCCATTAATAAAGTTAAAATAGCTAAAGAAACAGTCACGGCCTTTGAAAAGTGATCCTATGATTAACATTCAGGACTAGGATTAAATGACATCATCAAACAAGAAGCAACATCGATAATAACGCTTGAATAAAAATTCAACATGACGCTTGTAGAGGAAACACTTTATATAGAAACGGTAATAATAAAAGGAAGCTATTAATTGAAGAATGATTAGCTCCCTACAGATTATTACTGACAAATGTTACTTAAGTTCCCATTGTACCCAATCCTATTGAACTGTTAAAATTTTAAAGAATACTCGAGATCCACAAAGATTATTTGTATGCAATAACGGTACGCCCTCCAAACATCTGTAGTAGCTGAGAAAAAGAAATCCACATCTATAATGTTACTCATATTACTCGAAAAGTGAGAGAAATCAACGCGCAGATAAACGATAAGGTAATAACAGAAGCCGATCCTATCTTTTGTACTCTTTTGTTAAGCGACGAATACAATGCAGTTGTAAATTTTTGGGTTCTTAACTCCACAATGTTCCCGTCATTAATCTATGGCCGTTGTAACTTGAAGCGGGGATGGGATCTTTTGTACCTGCTTCGTTCCTCGCCCCTTTGTACCCTGACATGTGCGGGGCAGGGACAAAAACCTTGCGCAATATTGTCTGCCCCAAGACATCGGATGATGTGAAAATAATACCGTGGAATATAAAGCAAAATATCCCTGCTGCATAACAGGCCCTTCCAGTTTTCAACGAAGATTCTAATCTAAAAGCTCGCGAAGTTTAAATTTTAAAATTTCATCTCCAATCGAACAGGCCGTTTGTCTATCGATACTATTTTTAAAAATGTCACCCGCAACCACATCTAAGCTTTTTTTGACACGTCGTTTCTACTAAGCCCTTGACATGCATTAACGCCTAACATCCACGCGCACTTTTTCTGTCGAATCTCCAGATGTGAGTGCATCATTAAAATCTTCTATGGCACCAAAAAGATCAAAGTTATCTCCTCGGTTGGAGAGGTTCCCTCTCGCCCCTGCGTCCCTTTCCCCCACAGGTCCCTTGTTGCCGCGACAGTTAAAGTCGGACGGCCGTGAGGGACGGTCGCTGCCAGCCGGGCGTCCCAACCGCGTTGCGTACGATACCGCGTTTGTGAAAACTGTTTTCCTCAGTGTCATTTACATACGTGAAGTGAAACTGATTACGTTTTAGTAACTGTGATGGGATTTATTGTACGTTTCAAGTTTTGTTGGTTGTGACAGATTATTTACAGTTTAAAGTGAACCTCTTGTGGATTGTTTTTATTTTGTAAATCGTCGCTGATGCATTCTATTTCGGCTGTTTTATCCGGGTAACTATTTTGGTATAATTTGTAATGACAGTTTATTTTATGAGAACTCTACATCGTTTCATCGCGAGCGTTCAATAAAAAGTATCGCCTGTTACGAACTTAACATTTATCGCGTGCCCAACCATTCGTTACAATAAAAACAATTCGTATCTTTCTCTTGAGTGTTTCTATGTACTTTCCATCCAATTATATGACAGATAGTTTTGATAAAACAAGATTTATGACTTGAACTACGTAAGGAGATATGGAAGTCGGTCACGGATTTATCAGAATCTTACTCAACGACGGCACCAAGAACTATTATGTAGCTTTTTTACGACTGACAACGGTATTGTACCGGCTGCAATTGTGACGGTAGGAGAGACAACATCAGATAAGGTGGAACAGCATAAATAGGCTAATGTCAATTCCCATTACGATGCTTTGTCACGTGTAGAAGATGGTCCAGAAGATATGAAGGGAAAAGCTCTAACGATCGTTGTTGTGATTTTAGCTCAGATACTGGTAATTGTGCGGTGATTTTGGTAATGTAGGGCGCACTTAACGATTTGCAGAGAAGTTTAGATTCCAAAGGACTTCTTTTCCCATTCCTTCAAGACTTTATGTGCTTATTTTAGGTAGAGAAACCAAAACAGATGTGTTGTTAGTAATCTTAGAGGTAATCATGAGCTGTACAGCTAATGTCTTTGTAATAAAATTATTATGTGACAGTGTAATTACTTTTTGATAGTCTACAATACTGCTAAACGTCGTGCTAGAGGTGTAAAATTTAAAACGGTATTATACGTATAAATCACTGAGTAATTTATTGTCTATTGTTTTGGTTCTACTTTTGATTAAGAAAATAGTATTATTGTTTTGTTTAGCTTTCTGTGAACGTTAAATAATTTTATTAATAAATTTTTCTTAATCGATTTTAAATGTATTACTGGCTTTCAGCTTCGTCAGTCTGGAATTTAAAGTCACATGTGCTCTTACCTGGTCTCGTACCTATAAACTACTAAATTTCACCTTCATAGGTCAAGTCGTTTACGAGATTTCGTGTTCAGTTAGTGAGTGAATGACCGGTTTTTTATATAGTTATTTAATTTGGGTTCGGTAAAAACTCTAAGTGACATTGTTACTAAGTGACAAGCTCGTAGTTATCAATTACTACAACACCCTTCCTTCAATTGACGTTAACAACTTGCACAAGATAAGCTGTTGATAAAATATGTTTACTTTGAACTTTTAAATTATCGATAAGACATGAAACGTTATCAAATTTATGTCACATGTTTCTTTCGTGAACACTTTCTTTACTTAACACCTTAGCTTTTTTTCAAACAGTAAATTTTACGAGAAAATAATTTTGTTTTTCATGCTTTTAATTATAATTTCATACGATTGTCTAATCTAGTTCCATGACAAAACTGACCTCTATAAATGGCCTTTAAAGTACATTGTGATATTAAGAATTTATCACAGATAATTGTAGGTACTGGCCCTTCTAACTTGGCCAAGGTAGTTATTAATTGAAATTCGTATTAACTTTAATGGTTATATGTGGCTACTATGATTTATATGTGTTTTATTGCTAATTATAAGTATAACAGTCTATAATATAATACATTTTATGTGAACACGATTTAGTTTTTAACAATCATAAAATTGTTTAAAGGTGACTGCGTAATAAATTTAAAACCAGTTAATATTTAACCGAACCGAAACATTCAAAAGTTAATTGGTATAGAAACATTGTTTTTACAGAGTGTTACTTAATTATTAATATTCCAACCATGAGTTAATGTGCCTCCATGTCAGTCATGTGCGTGGCTCACATGTGTTGGAACTCTGCCCTCCCCTACGGAAGAAAGAGCATGAAAGTAAATAAATAATAAGGCCGAGCTATAATCAACCGAACACGAATGTTCATTAAACATGCAAAATCTCCTAAGGTTTGTTTACAGTAGCGATAAGATTACCCACGGAAGCTCTTATCGGAAAGTTCCGCAACTGAGCTATGTTGTGCGCCGGTAATAAAGTGAATTGCAAACTTGCGATTGCGAGGTTCGATTGTCGCAGAGTTACGTTGCGATCGCAGCAAAATATTGAATGGATCGATGGTATTGATAGCTTCTGTGTTGTGTTCATCTATTTCAATGGGTGGCGCAAAAGTCGACATAAAGAACGTTAACTATAAACTTATGTGTTAAGTTGAGTTCATAAAGTAAATGATTTGATCGAAGATAAGTAAGTTATGCAAATTCGGAATTTATTTGTGCTATTACGTTTTGTAGGTGTTGTAGATTTTGGTTCATTCAGTAGATTAATTTGTTGGATATCTGTGATACATCAGTTTGCAGTTATAAGATTAAAATAAAACTTCGACGTTACATAATTATTACGTATCTGTAGGTGAAGCAGTAATAGATTTTAAAAAAATGGTTCTATAATATCCAAGTCTGATGATTTTATGAATAACCAGAATCTAGTAGGTACTGAGTAAAATAACTGTTGACTCAAAAAGCTTTGTAAACATAAAAACGAAAGCCAAATCTCCCAATCTAAAAAGAGAAAACACCAAAATGTCGCAACCGAAAATAGGACGAACTAATCTAAAGTTAACATCAGTCGCACGCACGGAGCCTTCCTTATTAGCGTTGGTAAAGGTAGGATTCACCTGTAACCTTACAATTTGTATGCTCATCTCATTGGCTAATGATCGGGAATTTCGGTAGAGGATGTTTGAACTATTCATTAGTTTGATTTTTGGGGGAGCGAGTGGTACAAGATTGAAAACGATAGCGGGCTGAGTGAACGTTAATAAAATGTATAATAACATAATAAAGCTTAAGAAAATTTTTGTTGTCTTAAACGCGGTGATCTCTGGAAGTAGCAGACGGATTGCAAAAAAATATTATACTTTCTATGTTATAGCCAGATTAATAAGGACTAGTATAGGTTATATAACATCACGCTATAACTTATATGGGCGGAGCAGTAACCAAAGACGTAACTTAACACGAGTTAGCAAAACCACGCTTTCGAAATTGCAGAGCGCAACTAGTCTGTATTGAATTTTAGATACACTATCCTATTTGACAATGATGCGAACGAGTTCTTTGATGCCCTATGGGCTTAAACCTTTATCTTTATATAAAAAGGCAACCGTTACTGACTGTCTGGATCCATCAACATACAGCCCACTGAACGGATTGCGCTGAAGGCACGCAGTTAGTTATTATGATGTGAGCATGCGCTAAGAAAGGATTTTCCGAAATTCACCCCCTTACGGAATGAAACGGGGGTTCAAAATTTGTGTTCAGATACAAGATTAGATCCCATTTTATGAATTTTGTATTGTACAGACTAAGCTTTTAAGTTTAAAGTCACATTAATTTGAAATCACTTTGATGACGTCATTGAGCAAGAATGGCACTAAAATGATTCGACTGTAAAAGTCAGTGCCTATTGGCATAATTGATTGATTACCCATTAACACCTATAAAATGTTCTAAATAGATTGATCTAAATTACCATACTCATTGATCGCTATTGAATAAATAAATGTTTCGTCGCGATTAGTTAATGGCTGGTATTCAAAACAAATACAATAAATTAGAATCATTCATCAATCAATGAAATATGCAAAGTATTTTGTTGGATACCTATTTAATATCACACTGTGTAATACATTGTCAAGGTATTCCATGATGTTTTCACAATAATACTCGATAATACTAAGTCTTTATATAATGCTTTATATAATACTCTTACTAACAGCAATTGAATAAAGACTTGAATCCATCATTTAAGTAATTTTTATTAGTATTTCATTCTAAAATAATACATCAACGAAACATAGGTACTACTGACTAGCTTTGCCGTCGAGTTCGTCCCCGTGATTTTCGGAATAACCTAACAATTTATTTTTGTTGAATAAAAGTTAAGTCAGTAAAAGCCTAAGTTGTTCCCTATGACATCAGCTATCTGTCGGTAAAAGTCCTGTCAAATTCGGTCCAACCGATTAGGAGATTGGAGCCGGAACACACTGACTGACGAAAATGTTAAAATTGTTTTTTTTTTGGTTAATATTCAAATATTTCAAACAGATGCTTAAATTTTATTCATTTGTACAATTATACAGTAGTGGAAGAATCTATAAACGCTGACAAAAACGCTCTAGCCGCTGTAAAATCATACACCATGAAATCATAATCGCTTGTTACAAAATCTTAAACCCGTGCTTAATGCTTATTAATTACTCGCTCATCAATACCTGCTGCATCATTCGGAGTAAGCAGTCCTAAACATAATGCCCTTACAATTTGGGCCAATGGCTCTGTTCACCTTGATTGAACGAAATCTGATTGGTCTGAATCTGTATTGATATGATGATCTAGTCTGCTACTGAAATTAGTTTATGATTGAAGATTATCAATTAGGTGATATTCAGGAAACATTAATTCTTCTTGGTGTTTACCTTCTATAACTTTTAGAAGTCTATTTATAGGTCTATGTTTTTCAAAATGTTTTGTATCTTTATCTTTACAGTTTATTCCATAATAAAGTTGTTAGCTTTTTGCTGTATACGGGTACAATAGTGACGTCATAAAAAAAATCTTATGTTTAGCGATCCGAAAATATATCAAGTATGTTCAGCGATTATTGATAATCTGTAAGTTATAATTATCTTTTTAAATTGATTGGAAATTTTATGGGAGCCGCTTTAAAATATATATTTCATGACGTTTTTTGACGACATTTTTCAACTACCCTATAAATTAATAAACATTATGAACTGTTCTATGACGCAATTTGTTGTTTAAATCTTCTAGCAACTCATTTTCTATGACGAATATATTTTATGAAGACACGAGATATCCATTTAATTTTTACGGCATTATGAAGTAACGAGCGTCGTTTATAATAAACACCTACAAAGAAATCTTTATCCATTTAGACTAACTTTTATATAAAGTGACTACGGCAAAGCCAAAAGAAAGACAATTTTTTCTTTAGTAACTGCATAGCAGTTTTTACCAAGATGTAATACAAAACTTGTTCTTTGTTTAAAATCCTGAACTTCTTTTTGTATCATGGTCTCCCACTTTTGCTTTAAATTTTAATTAAAAGTGACATCGTATAATTTTAGTTCTTTTGTCGTTTAGTTGACTTTTAAAATTGTTAATGAAACTGCACTGCTTGTGTTCTTTTAAGCACAAAGTTGGAAATAAATCCATATTATTCATATAAAATGCGATAATAACTCTGTTTGTCTGTTATGTTTTCAAGTCCACTGCAACGTTTTGGATAAAATTTGGTTCAGGGTAAGATTAAACCCCAAGAAAGAAAATAGGCTTCTTAAATTCTACGACTTCATCTGCGTGCGTGATAACCGACATCTGCGCTGGCAAAAGCGAGTTTTCTAATAAATTAAACCAAACAAGTAGTAACGTAGGAGATTTATAAAGCGCCACTCCCTTAAACCGATAATTCTAACATAGTAACCAATGACATAATAAAATAAGTACCAATAATTTTGCCAACACACAACAATAACATATTTGACAGTTCGTTTGAAATACTATGTTCAGTAGTCGCAGCAGTAAATACAACAATGTTGCAACAAGAAGCAATAACGTTGCACACGTCTTTATAATCCAATACAAGGTTTTATGTTACTGGAATGTTGTTTTCTACATTGTAAGTTCAAATAATAGTAACGTTTGTTTGAGCTGCTGTAGATTTCTTTTCTATAAATACTTGTAAAGCTGACTCGACACTGCTTAATTTGCTCTGTTGTAAAATTCTATGATTTATGAGTTACTTGCTCAGCGAAGTGTTGAGTTGTCACTATTATACATATAACAGTATCAGGTTGCACGCAAGTCGCCCACGACTGTAATAATAGCTCATTTCCTTTGATCGTTCTTAAAACATTTAGACATAGGTTTCTTTTTCCAACGCTGATCAATATTACTTATGTAATTTTCTTATTTTGGTAACATGTACCTCTAATGTTACCTACTTCCCATGTTATGATTAAAACTTTCGCATATTCACATCGAGAAGTTTATCCATTTACTGACTGCATTATTCAAATTCCGCGTCCACAAACATTGTTTAATCTGTTTGATCTCTTCCACTATCTCTGTTTTCATCGTAAACTTTATTAAAGCCAGTTGCTACTGGTTGATTATCTCCATAATTATCAAATGCTTTATCATTATTGTTTTAAGCTTTACAGTTGTCATTTAATGGTTCATTTGATATGTATCTGTTATTGTTGACACTTTAGTAAATGATCTGGGAAAAAGTAAATCTGTAAATAGAATTCAAAACTTTATTGATGTTTGTTATACAGTACCGTTCGAAGTTTCCAGTATAGCGGTACTGTGCTAGTTTAATGATCATAAGTGTGTATAATAATGACAGGTGGCTATACTATTGTTAATAGGAGTGCCATAGTAACCCATTTCTCTTCAGTCATCTCTTGCAACTAGCGTGAGATTGTGTAGAGCTTATGCACTTTATAATATTTTTCATTCTTTATTTTTCCAATATTTTCAAACGGTGGTTCTATAGTAAATATACAATATGGTTGAATATGTCTTTGACGGTTATCTCTTTCAGTTTTACTTTCTTTGCGGTTTCTTTGATCACGCCCGAAGATTTTGTAAACAATACTTACTGGCGGTTCTTCAAAAATTATTCACACAACATGTCCAATTTCTATAAAATATGTTTCGTCACACTAAATCGGCTTTTTACCACAAGCCTCTACTTACCGGCCTATAATAGGGCCATTTATTTTTTCCCCAAAAATGGCCCTAAAGGGTCCTATTAGTCACGGTGCGGTGCCATACAAAAGTGTTCGGCCTAATGACGCGGTGGGCTTGTACTTCGAAATATGATCAGAAATATGGGCCATCGGTTTTCCGAAGGTTTTTTTTATAATGGTTGATTTTGAAATATGTCAGTTGTTTTTTGTTTCGAACTTTGAAACTATTATTTTTGATTGGAAACGGTTCTACATTATAACGTTTTTGACGTGAACTAATCTTGTTATGTTGAAATCGGAAATCAAGTATGTCTGATGATACGTAACGTTATAAATTATTCGTTTTGTGTTTTGATGAGAAATGAATGTTGTATGGAAAACAGATACCTCTACATATTGGTACTTTGTGATGCTTTTAAAGCTTCTAATATCTTTAAAGAGAAAAAGTAAATATGAGATCATAAATCACATCAAATCTTCGAAAATCAAACAAAAAAAAAACAAAATTTAAAGGAACGTTAATTGTCAAAGGGTTCACACACCACACAATGCGAGTACTAATACAAAGTCGTCTAACCAAATATTGGTCTAACTTTCCAACGTTATTGTTTTAGGTGATGCGTGCGCGCAAGTGAACATGGCGCGGGGGGGTGTCGTGCTCCTCGTGCTATGGGTGGCCGTCGCCGCCGACAAACATGGTAAGTACCAAGATTTGTTCTTTTTGTTCTTCGGCAAAGAATCGTGGCCGGTTTAAGTTATAGGCAGTAATAAAACAAATATGATGATATTTATATAAGCCATTTAAAAGCATTGAGTTGGATCAGGTTTTTACTGCATGATCATCGTTGAATGTGTTGTTATGGTTCTGTTTTACACTCCATTACAATAACTCATAAACTCAGCCGGAATAAGTCTGTGAATTACTTATTCAAGGATTTTATAAATACTCTCACAAAAAGCTTTTACTCGTCCAAACGTCTATTTCTAAAACTTCCGCTCAAAATATTCATGAAATTCTAATCCGGACTTTCAAGAATTTAGGTCACTGTACTTAATTTAAAAAGTTTCAACTCCATATCTTCACAGTTAATTACCGTCCATGATTCATGGGGAGGCAAAATTTCTCCCCGTAAAGCATCGTTTTATCTGTGACCCTCAAAAACCTAAGTGGGGTAACAAAAAACGGTGTAAAAACTGCAGACTTTGCACCTAATCTTGGATCTGATAAAGAAAGCAAAAAGTGTAACTGTCACCAACGGATGGCTGAAGTAAAAAAATGTCGATACAAAGCTACAGTTGAGTGGCAAAAAAGCGAAGACATAGTTTCTCGTCACGACGGTGTCGATAATGCAAGTAACAAACAAGAAATTATCTGTATTGAGGGCGTCAATTTCGATGCGCTGTTGTAAAACGTTAGGATTGACACTCTGTGTTGTCATATCGCGTCTTCGATGAATGACATGCGAGTACAGTTAATCAAACTGTATTATTTGAACAGTGTAATGGATTTTACAAACATTCTGACGTGGCATTTTGTTAATCGATCACGATTGGAATGGAACGAACCAGTAATATATCTAATGAGTAAAAGTAAAAATTTTGTCTATCATCTTCATTAGATTGTGTTAGAATCTATGCATACATTCGTTATTACTGATAGATCTATAGTAAAATCCGCCCAAATGTGAATCGGACTCGCACACGATGGTTTTCTTACCATCTTACAATATATTTAAGAGTACATACATAAACACGTTTCTTGCATGGGGACTCTTTTTAATTTTTAATGTTAATATACTTTTATTATTTGGTGTTAAAGCGGCCTTAGTAACACATAATTTGTGTTTTCAAATGTCTACCTATTACGGTTTAAAAGATACAGCCTTGTGACAGTCGGACGAACAGACAGTGAAGCCTTAGTAATAGGGTCTTGTTGATACCCACAGTAATACAGAACCTTAAAATATATATCAGATATTATAACAAAACAATTAATTAAATCGTCGACGAAAGTTCTTGTTAAAGTCTTTACATTCAACACACATCACTTCTGTCTGTTCATTTCAAAAACTGTTTATACTGCTTGTCTGAGATTTTCTTTAAAGTGAAATGTATTAATGAAGCCATGTCCAAACAATCTAGAGTATACAAACAAACAAGTGTTTTTAAAAGCCAAACTACCGTTCTAATCATTATCGTTCTAAACTGAGATCCCAGAGTATAAAAGGTGGAGCGTTCTGGCTGAAGTAATGGCTCACAGAAAGTATCTAGCAAAAACAAATAATGGCTTCTAACAATAATATCCTGTAAAATATGTAAAACCAGCCATCTTACTTGATCATAACTAAGTACCAAAGGTAACCAGATCCCAATTCATACCATCTACACTTAACACTACCTTATATAACACTGTTAATAAATAACGTTGTCTTGCCAAGCAAAAGCTCAATGTGAAGAGAATCCAGGTCGTGAATGTACTTACGTGTGAAAATTATGTTTCGTTAATGAAAGAGAGAATCGATACTTATGTGAGATCGTTCAAAGTGTGAGTTGGTCACGATTTTTTAAATGGTAACGATACAATGAGTGGCGGTTTGTGTGGACATATAGATTATGGACAGTGATCGTTATGTTGGGTTTAAGGTTAGAGCTCATTTTTGGGTAATTATAGATTCGAGATATAGAAAGAAAAAAGGACTTACATATGGGATAGGCCAAAGGAATGTCATTTTAGTAATGCCATTTGTGAGTTACGTAATTTACATTCAACTGAAATTGACAACTCATTTTACCGTTCATTTTTTAAATGCAGCTTAAATTATGTAACTCGAAAATCCGTCCACAACTCACAAAACAACACTTATTTGTTCCCATTACTAAATGTTAAAATAATTCCCAATAGTCGCATTCGGTTTATAAAGATAAGCAAACGCACGCAAACAAAACAACATAAAAAGGAAACTGCAAGAAAGAGGACACCAAGATTACATTAACTCCCATGAATATAGCACTACCTTGCGACAATATACTTGAAGATCCGAATTCACAAAAATCTCTACCTTTCCCCGTTACCGCGAAAAAAATCCATACATCCATTAAAGTTGAAATCGGAAACGACCACTCGAAGGCAGCTGCTGGCGTGAATGAAACAGAAAATAATAGCGAATGTCTCACAGGAGAAGCCATGGAGCATTATAACCCGACTAACAAAGGGATTATCTTGTTTGGGAGCCTCTTGACTGGCACTCTATGTATCGTATTACCATTGAAGTTTTTGTGGGTGTGGTCCAAGTCGGGGTGAGAATTCGGCGGCATTCAAAGAAATGTTGGAGCACTTTTTGCACCTTGTTAAGTATTGTACGTTAACGGTTCAGTTATTTCGGTAATTTGAAATGTATTGTGGATATTCTTGCTTTCGGGATGTTCTGTTTCTATATGTTTGTCGACACGTCGTGTTAGATTTAGTTATTAATATTTACTTCAAAGTGAAATAGTACACCACTGACCGTCACCGCTGTTAGTGTAGTTAGTTAGTGGTGTATGGGTACACCTCTGCCAAACCCTTCGGGGATTATAGGCGTGATGTTATGTTTATGAAATAGTTAGTTTAGTTAAGTTAAATAGTTTTATCAAATGTTAAATGTTTTTAGTAAATGATCTCAAAGAGTCGTTGTTTTACAAAATTCCATGTTGTTGTCGAAATCGATAGTAGACGGTGAGTCACTTAATTAAAACAACATTGAATGTAATATCTTATCTTAGACCAATTCAATTTAAACAACAAATACAATGGCATGCTTTGAAATTCCATTGAAACGTTGCTGATCTAGAAGAAAAATTGCATCTACTTCATTGGTTTCACCACCCCCTGCCAATTTGAGTGAGTCTTGTATCTTTACAAATTCCTTTCCATTTTTTACGAACTCGTCAGCAAACGACATCGGATCACAATGCTCGTCATAGCTCGTTTATTTCGAGCCTCGCATATCCCCGCCTACAGTGCCATTAAATAGATCGAGTGCATCTTTTTACGTCTCTCGAGCGCTAAGTGCATTTGCTAGTAAACTGCATCAAGCATCGTCTCTCCGAGTGACGTGTGTGCGCTACAGATGTTTGGTAATGCATCCGCTTATTGTATTGTCTTAATGCTCGAGGAATGAACATTTCTGTTATCTTGGAGCTCGTTTTGCTATCTTTACATATCTTTTGCTTTAAAGAGACAGTTCTAAGTGGTGTCTGCTTTAAGTGCTTCAGATACATCGGCGCGTGCAGTAAAACGTTTTATAACCGCTGTTAGGGTATCATCTACGCTTTCATCTTTTAACTATATCATAAGCTGCTAAACTATGATTTTACTATGAACTTTCGAAGCTTAGACGGTAGTTACTCGATTGTTCTGAATATTCGCTCCTATAAGACCGCCGTACTCTTAGTTCGAGTCGTTTTTAACTCCCGATCGCGTAGCAACACGGTATGTATATACAACTGCATTCCTTTATACGCTCTCCATAACGCATAAAGCTTCTGTTATCGCTCAAGTGAATAGGGCACAAGCTGATATCGCAGCTATTACGGCCAACTTTTATAAGAGCACCGTATGCCCACTTAATGTAACAGCTACATCTGTTAAGTATCAGTGATAGAATCCCTTAATAAATTTAATGGGAATATTTAGTTCATTTATAAATATATTGAGTGCTTTAGATTTGGTATTAAGATTATGGTACGCTTTGAATAGATGGGTCTGGTTTTATGACGTCCAATATAACTAAGTGGATAATAAATGGTGTGGTCACTACGCTATTTGGGAAGTATTGATTAAGATTCGGTCATTAAATTGAGTTAATCTGATAGAGAAATAAAAGGAATTTCATTACATACATCGTTTTGTTATCAAACGTAATATAAACTACTACAGCACTTAGCTATATCTTCATGATCATGAGTGACGTTTGAAATCAATATAATTCTCCTTTGATACCACTTGTTCAATTTTAAAAGGCATCAAGTCACAGTAATTGTCTGCCATCATCAATAAAGCCAATTGTTAGCCCATCTGTAGAACGCGCCAAGAATTCTTCTTGGACATTGATTAAGAACGAGCCATCAATAAAACTGCTATCTTGAATAACATCGATGCCTTCATTAATTATTTTGTACAACCTTTTACTGGCTCGGGTTGAAACTGAATACCTGTAAAGTGTGTTCTATTAATTTGTATCAGGTTCGATTTTGGGCAAACGGTAACATTTGATACTATTAGAGAAGCTGTAGTTTAGTTAATCGTAGCTATTAAAACTTCAGAGGTGACTGGGGTATCAATTACATCATTGCCAGAACCGCACACATTCAGGCAGCTTGATACATTTTTGCTATCTGTTTCTGAAACGCTAATACAGTAAAATCTGGTTAAGTTGGCCCTGGATATGTGAGAAACTTCTACTACTGATAATTTCAAACATTTTTAGTTTAGATTTTATTTATTCGATTTTATCAATATTTACCTCTATATGTCGGACTTGTAGGTCAATAGCCTGTGTAAGTAAAACAATATATCTTACCAACACAGCTGTTTTTTTAAGCCATAATTAGTGTTATATTGTTTTGAAAAATAAAAATACATGAAAGCATATTCTCATCTTTAAAATTAAACAATGAACTCAAGAAAATAACGATAAAACATAAGTTTAATTAACACAAGACAGTATTATTGATTCGTAATGACAGAATGACGAACCCCGAGATTTCGTTTCGTTAATAGATTTAGTCTCGAGAAAGCGAACATTTGTCATCCCGTACGCGTTTCACGTCACTAAACACACGACATTTCGTCCCATTTAAAATTCTGTGATTCCAAACGTTTGAGGTATTTTAAAACAAAGAAAACATACCATTAGTTATGTAAGGAATTTCAAGTGATTTGTTTATTGTGACGTAAAGGCGAAATGGAGAAAATATAACAGAAATAGAATTTATAAGACTATGGAATAAGAACTTTGAAATAACGAGTTGCTTTTGCAGACAATAGCAGACGTTGGACACGTTTCTACGTCCAATTATCTAAGAGATCCTCTGTTGTTGTTTTAAAGGTGTCCTTATAATATTATTTATAATTTTATTGTTGAGGCTTTTACCAAGATAAGTTTCTTGAAGAAGAACAAAAGACGATCTTAGAACGTTCTTTCTTCTAACAATAGCAGCCTATTTTAGTACTACTGCTCGGCAGGCAAAAGGTCTCTTGTCATACAGTGAAGCCATGAGCATTGATCACTATGCTTGCTCAAAGCGGACTGGCATTTTCAGACTTATATTAACTATTCATCTAGGTTACCGCTCGACTATTTTCTTCACCGATGTCGAAGATAAACTTAGAAAGTACATACATATAAATTGAAAAAGTGACACTTGGCCCGATTTGCTTAAACCGCTGCGGTATCAGGGCATCTTATCTAATATTTTATAATTATCGTCACATACTTTCTATTATTTCAGCCATTATTTAAAAATACGTACTAAAAATGGCACGGTCATTTCTCTCAATGAATATTCCAAAACAATAGCCACAAAGACGCTAAAACTATAAAGCTTGATTCACTCCTCAATACAATACAAATAACATCTATGCCCTACACATCGATCGAAGTACAAACGCTAGACATTTATTTATAATTTACGAACATCGTGACGGCGATCGGTTTAGTTACGCTTCTTGTAACGTTTAAATGGAGTTTCGTTACTACAGATAACACTTGTACAAGAAACGTGAACGCTCCTCTTAGTTAAGATGGCTAGGGTTGGCTGCTTTGCAAAATAATTAAAAATTATTTAATTAATTATTCGTAGTGTTTCGTGTCGCATTGGTCCAATGGTCAAGGCGTCCGCCACTCATAACATGAGCTACTACTACAATGTGGCATTTTCAGTTCATAAGTACTTTCAAAGTTTATCTTGGACATCACTAACACCGGTGGAGGAAAAAATCGGAAATCGCCGATCTACCTTGAGCAAGCGTGGTGATTATTGCTTATGCCATCTCTGTATGAGAAGAGACCTTGCCCTGCATTGCGATAATATTACGCAGATGCTACGTATTTTATATTTGTGTTCAGTGCTATTCCATTTTGTTTACTTTTCATTTTGCAGTGGCAAGTTGATCAGAAATCTTCAGTTAAGTTTCAGCCATCATAAACATTTGTATCAATCACTTCTAAATACCATTTTGGTATACCGAAGCCCATATCTTTATTTCTAACTTGTATAATAAACAGTTTCAGTTAGTACATGTAAACAGATATAACAAACACGTACATAAACTTACATTACCTCAGCTACCAGCCCTAACTACCGACCTACATAACAAAAGCATTGATTTAAACCAGTCAATAGGAAACTCACATATCAATAGAAATACGATAGTAAATGCACTCGAATCGAACATTAATTAAAATTGTGATAAAGCTTTGAATCTTGGTAAGGATTACGAAACATTTGATACTAATAAAGCCGTTAATCAAATTCTAAGTGCTAAAAACCAATTAAAATTGACAGGCGACTTGCTCAATCGAGATGGTCAGAAAGGCTCGGAGCAAATAGAATATGTAATTGACTTTACCTTCGTCACTATGACATGAAGATTGTTTTTTTTTAGAGGAAATGGTAATTAAGTGTCCCGTTTGGGATTGTATTATAATTAGAATGCGTTTAGAATTTTGTTTTGAGTACAACAAATGCGTGAGATTGAATTTGGAAAAGAATTGATGATAGGTAGGTGTAATTTATCATATATTTTAAAGTATTATATATTAGTTAGTTTAGAGATTTATAAATCAGTATTGCTGAAAAGCAAAAACAATAGAAACATAAGTTAAGATAGTCATGCACTAAGAAATTCAAAACGGAATTGGTATTTCAATCATTTTAACACAAATTCGAAGCACCAAGCGGAAAATGCTTCACGAAACAAATCCTATTATAATTAAGGAAAAATAGATTCCAGAAGGAAATATCGTTCGGCCCCCACGAAAACGGAAATAGAAATAAGCTGAACGGAAGTGAAACTAATTAAGTTATCCACGGTTCTCTCGGGTTGCGGTTTATTTTCGTACAATTCCCTAGTTCAAATAATAGTAATACTGTCAACAGTGTAA
Source organism: Hoplodrina ambigua (assembly GCA_949774945.1). Lineage (NCBI taxonomy): Eukaryota > Metazoa > Arthropoda > Insecta > Lepidoptera > Noctuidae > Hoplodrina > Hoplodrina ambigua. Next base: position 1,412,106 of record OX458967.1, read on the forward strand.
GAGTAACATACACTGATGTGCTGATAGCGATTTTAAGCGAAATTCTGGAGAGGGAAGAATTTCATGTAGTTGATATTGGAATTTGAGATCAACCCAACGGTTTCAAAGTCGCTTTTGCGTTGGAGGAAACTGAATTTATTAAGAGGGGAGTATGGTATCCAAATATCTATGTTTTGCGTGTAAATAGGCGCGAGTGACGCTTCAAACCAGGTGCGGACTTGGAGTGAAATCGATGGCAAGACTTGGAGGGTACATGTTATTATGACAGTTGCTATTTATCCCGAGCGACACGGAATATATTTTAACTCCGCAATTAGAATAAGTTTGTACGTAAGCGAAAGCTATTAGTCTTATTAGCGTTGGTGTTTCATGAAGTTTTAATTGGTCTTTAAATTGTTTGTGACGTTTTTGAGAAGCAAGCGTGGCGTCGTGTACTTACATTAATTTGTTCCCACGATATGATTAAAAACTTTTAATGTTAGGGAATTTGTTACATTCCCGCTTTTAAATGTCATATTACCTGAAACATAAACACTAATGCTTATCTACCTATATATTTAATGAATGAAACTGAAAATCGACAAATTAATTCAAAAAAGTTTAGCATTGAGATACCTTATTCAATTTGTAAATGGCTTTTAGATGACTTGGTTAAACATTTAAAAAAGTAGTTTTGTAAAAAACTACTTGTTTTTTTGTGATAAACTTCCATTTATCACAAAAAAATAATTTTCAAAAACCCAATTATTAAGCATTCATTGATGTTATCTAATACTATATTGCCCGAAAATCATTATGCAATATATGTATATATTTTTTTAATATAGTTGTTAACTTAATTTTATTTTCTCTTGTTACAGAGGTGTCAAACACAACTGCGCCAGTAAACACAACAGAAGCGCCAACACCACCAATACCCTTACGACCAGAATACGCCCACCCTGCCGGCGTAGAAGCTTTAGACCCTTACAATTCAGAAAAGAACCACGCTGTCCAACATCATAGAGATTATCTAGAAGAAGACTACGACCATGAATCGCACAAAGAAGACGAACATGAAAATAGAGAAGATGCCGATGAACTACCTTCTTTATCAGGAGATCATCTCTTACAAAGTTCAACAGATGATTTACCAATGTTTCTTCTAGAACCTCAGCACGCTTTTGTTGTAAGAAACAAACCTGCTGTGCTCAGATGTCGGGCAGCTAATGCCCTTCAAGTGTATTTCCAATGTAATGATGTCAGATCTGTGGCTAGTACGCAGTTTGAATTTGTGGATCCTCAAAGTGGTGTGAGAATTGTGGAAGCTGAGTGTAATGTGACGAGAGATCAATTGGATGAGTACTTTGGTGAAGACAGATTCACTTGTACCTGTAATGCTTGGAGCAGCAGAGGCGATATCAGAAGTCAGCCCGCTGTTGTTGAGTTGGCATGTAAGTATTACTCTTACTACTCAAGTACTTAACCACAATACGTACGCATAATGCTATATAGTCTATGCAGATTTTTATCAACGATTTTTTAAATATTTTCCTCATTGTTAAAAGCAGCGTTTGATCTTTTTATGCTATCAATTTTCCATGTTCGGCATTGAACGTAGATTTTATCGATTTGGTTGACTGTTGAGTCTTCAGTTTCCTTAATAAGTACCAACGTCTTTAGGTGACGTTTCTTCTTTGTGAGGACAACAAAATTAATACATTATTATTTCTAAGTACATGACTTAAAAACATATCATTTGGTATCTTAATATTTTTGCTAGCGACCCGCGTATTTTGCTATCCAATCAGGATTCTCGGGCGTTTAATTTTATCTTTTAGATCAAAAAAACTAAGTTATCTTATTTTTATGGTCGAGTTCCTCTTATATCGATAGCTCTATCAATAACTCACAAATTTCCAATTTCTACGGTATTAGGAACGTTATAAAAATATATTGTTTCCTGTTGAACTGGCACGCGGGCGCGGAACATTTCATCAAAACTCATAATTCGTGGCAGAGTTTCCGTAGACGATTTTAGACTAACCCAGTTGGGTTTGTTGCACGCCCATCTCCGGTTGAAGACATTACGTTAATAGCCGCAGATCACCGTTCTTTTCATATGTCAAGATGAATTTTGTCTTCCTCAGCTTTTTTGAAAGCATAATATGTTACTAGAAGAAAGGTATAATATAATTAGTTACTTACCAACGTTTACTTCACCTTGTCAAATCTTAACGCTTCATTCGTCCGACAAAAACTAGTTATGACTATGGTAGGTACCTACATAATGGTCTAAGCCTCACTTCGACATCCATTGATGGATTGAGTAACCACTATGATGGATCTTTTGCGTGTAAATGAAGCGTTGGACGTTGAAGTGTGATCCATTATCGTATCTAAAATACTCCTCTGTCGCGATAGGTTGATTATTCTTTATAGTCTTTCTTCTTGAACTTTATGACAAACATATTTTTGACTGACGCTGAGCCGTATATGACAATATTTAGTACTTTGGTAACTACCAAAATAAACTGACCAAAAGAGGATATTGTGACAAGACAAACTACCGCCACCATCAAACTCCCTTGATGTATGGCACCATTAATATCGTTCATAAAGTGTATTACGGACAGTTGCTCGATTAAATTCAATACCCATTCGTGGTAAATCTTCTATGCATATTAAATAAACGTCGGAATGACTGCTGCCTGGATTTATGGGTGTTGGGCAATACTTGAGGCGGTCAAGTACGAGCACTGTTATTTGGATGCTATAACATACATCACGTTTTCGTATAATTACAATGGTTTGAAGATTAACTTATTTTTTCCATGTTTTTTGTTGGTGTTTCTCAATTTACTTTTGTATAACTGGTGTGAATGTGAATAGACAGTTAACGAAGCGGAAAGTTACATGTTGCGATATTTTTATTGTTTTGGACCATACCTAAGAACATGTTACGCGATATAGCACAATATATTGCGTGCGTTACATTGTGTGGTGCCTTAACCAGCGATTTTCCACGGCAAAAATGAAAGTCGTTATCCTGCAATTTTTGCTTGTGATTCATTTTGATGGACAGAATGCGAAGTTAATGCTATGTGATGTGTCTTTTTACACTCCATACACATTACCCAGTTATGATAATCAATCGTAGCATTCCTTTACTTACATCTACTTATGTCTGACTTTGTATACAACACTTGATAATCCAGTTACTTCTCGTCTCGATTCAAGAAATAAACTCGTACTTAATGGAAATACTGGATATCGACGTAAACAAACTGACATCCCAAACGTTAAACTGACTCTTTGACCAATGCACAAGAAAGGCAGCATATCAATTCTGACAGACTGCACTAATTCCTTCCATTATCTCGCCCCAAACTTTCGTGTATTACGCAAGAATACCACCGTGACCAGGAATTATATATTTAGCAATACAAACCAACATTCAATGATCCCTGTAACAGCACACCTTGGTCGTGCCGCAAAACATAAAGTTCATTGTATATGAAACTAGTAGATTGTGTGGAAGTAGAACAACGGTTTAAAGTTGAAGCTTGCTTGCTAAGTAATAAATTGTGATTTTAGATATAAGTAATTTATTGTAAGCGGTTGCATGGTCCGGTTATGAAGGAAGGCATAGCGAACGAGAACTTTAATTTGGTGAAAGTTCAAGTAGAGATGTGCATGACAGCAATTTTGACGGTTGTCACAGCGATAGGTTTACGTCGGATTTTTAATTGAAACTATAAGATAATTGCAATTATCGGTATGTAGCAATTACTTCCTCATCATAATTATAAGTCACTAGATGACTCAGTGAACTTGTTTTTCCTAAACCACCCCAGTTTCGAGGCGACGAAAGCAAAAATAAATTGTCATTATGGGTCCAGCCATTTTCAAGTTCTTGCGACGGTAACGTACGGTAATTGATTAACATCGGTCAAGTAATTAGTGTCCAAAATAGGAATACCACTTATTAGAAGGTAATAGAGTCAATTTGTTTCATAATCTATGTTAGATCGAGACAAGCGCACTGCAGGCAGCAGTTGACAACACCGTTGGCACAGTGGCTGAGTGATTGTCTACGTGTCTCGAGTTCAAATTCTGCAACGTATCTAGTAGCTGAAGTATGTATGATATACCTTTGTAAAACGCATCTACGAATCAGGATAAATTTCCAGTGTAGCCTAGATAGATCTGGCAGTTGACCAGACAAAGCCTTTTGTCCAAATCCCATTACTGCATTTAAGACCCTCCACTCTCGAGATACCTCACCGTCCTATTTCAGAAACTGTGAACGAACAATTAAAGCCGTCAGGAGGTAGATTTAGTACATGTTTACCGCGTACAGTCTGTTCGCACAATTAACATGCACTAATGTCTCTCTCAATTTCTGTATTGTGTATATTTAGACGTTTATGAGTTTCCTCAGAATATCACTGGATGACTGGGACCGTATGTTCATTCGGACTTGTCGAGTCTTTATTTTATTTCTATGCTGAATTGGTGACAGGAACCCGTTTGAGTTTTGTTTGTTTGTCTGTCTCAAGTTGTGGACTGACTGGCTGGCATGCACTTGTAGATGATGGAGAAACGGTTGTAAAAAAATATTATATATATTTAATATTTTTCACTAAGAATTTCTCCTGTATCGTGAATATACAAAACATATAAACAGTCAGATCCGAAATAACTATCTGTAGGTCATACAAATACTTTTTCGTGCCGGAATCGAACTCAAGATACGCAGCGCAGCAGTCAATCGTTTAGCAGTTGTGCCTAGCGTGTCAACAAAACACAATTAACAGCCAGACGTAGCGTGATTAATATGTAAGACTTATAGCTAAAAAACAGACAAAGGACAGTTTAACAACAATGTTGCTCTCACTGCATCACAACCTTCTTAATACATTGAACTTGCGTGAAAACGTTTTGGCTGAAGCACTTATTAGGAATGGATAGATATCATGCTGGTGTCATAATTTAGATTTCTGCGTGGAGTTGAAGCAAATGCCAAATATAATATGAAATGTTTTAGATAGAAATTCATTCAACTGAAGCATTTATGCTTGATACCATTAACTTGAAATCACCTGATTGATGGAAGCACTTAATGCAGCTGTACTTAACGTAGGCACCAATTTCGTAAGAGATACATTCACAGCCGTACGTGAAGAGAAAGACATTACAGACCAAGTTGATTCATTCCCAAAATACACAGAATTACGCACACCCTACTCGAAAACAGCATCTATGAAGCTATTAACAATAATGGATGAATAGTAAGTACGCATAAAAGTGTCACAGTTAAGTCGCCTACAACGATTTACTGGATCCAAGTAGGAATGTGATGTTTTCAAGTTTATAACCATGGTAGGAGCTTTTAATGGATCAGTAAACGCGTCGCAGGTCTATATATAACTTTTCATTGATTGTGAGGTAAACTTGGCTTTTAGTTACGCTGTTGATCTGTTTTTGGGAATCAAAGAGGGCGTTATTATGTCTGGGTGTCGGTTTGGAAATAGAAATTGCGTTATTTGGTGGGTTTGTTAGTTTGTGTGTAAAAGGGAAGCCAGAGCGTAAAGGCGTGGATTATCGTAACGTAAATTCGAAACATGTTTGTGTTATTTTGTATTTCTCATAATACAAAGTCGAACTCAAATCACTTGCATTAAAAGGCACTTTTGAACGTCATATACATTTGAAGATTTCGTTGATATCAATAGGTGAGTTTGTCTTCTGAAATTGAACAATAATTCTTAATAGATAGTAATCATCCTAAATAGATAGTATTTCCATTTCGAAAGTTCACTCAAAGCTAATCTTTATGTCAATTCGCTTTTGCCTCCTGGCTTTTTTAGTATTGCAAGTTTAAGGAAACCAATTATTTTATTGCTTAGAAAACTTTTATACGCTTTGTCAGTAAAGCTGTCGATCTAAAAGATCGTCAAGGCACTTTAGAAGCATAATAAGGAAAACTCTTCTTCAATAAACTATGGAAAAAAAATTATCCCCTCGTCTGAGGATCGAGCTCCTTATCGAGGATCGAGGTCTTAATAATAATTTCATATTTTTAATAGTAACAACCATTTTTAGTGAATAAAACTGACATTGAATCAGGTACACTACACGTACATTTATCGTGAAACAAAATACTTTTTCAGTACACAAAAACAGTCTGAGCTGAAAATAGAAGAAGCGTATAAAAGCAGTGTTACCGAAATATAATTCAATGTTAACAGACAGCGAATTCGTATTCCGTATGCGGAGCTGCATTTTTGGCAACAAAGATATAAAGTTTCAGTACGGTATTTTAAATAAATCAGCAAGTCTATAAAACAAGGATTACATGCACTACACTTTTATTTACTTATTTTAGTTTAATTTAACATAAAAGTTCTATAAGGATTTTGTTTGCTTGTTTGTTTAAATGCGCTAGTCTTTGAAACTACCAGTCGGAATGGAAATATACTTATTTTTCCATCACGCCTTACGGAACCAGTAACCAAAGACGGTCGAAACCGCGAGATATAGCTAGTGGTTAATATCTGTCATATTAACTAGAAAACGACCATTAGCGAACAAGGGTCTTCTCACAGTTCTCAGACTGTCTGAAGCAAATAAGACTGTTGATCAAATCTCTTTGGACACGAATTGCTTATAACACTACGCAATTATATCACCATCAAAGAAAAAAAAACTGTTTAATCTCGAAAACACTTCTGCCAGAATGCATTTTTTTCATAAAAACCACAAGAAGAGAGTGGGCGAGGGGGGAGTTTATCGTTAATTATTTTAGGCATTTTATCGCCTTCCAGGTAGTAAGAGTTTATGAAAGGAAATGAGTGCTATGAATAATTATGGTGTTTGTAGGCTATTAACTGGCACGGTTGTGTTTATGCAAAACTGCAGTATCTTGCTAGTTTATATAGCTTTCTAAAATGCGTTCTTAAAGTCACACCTTCAGTCCTTTTCTCTTCATGAGCTTCGAGACAGTGATAACTTTAATATTGGATTTTGCTGTTAAAATATGCAGTAACTTTTTACATATTTATCGACCTTTAGTAGATTGGTCAACTTGTCATTTTGTATCATTGGACGCCTTTTCTTTATATTCTGACTAGCTTATGCCCCCAAGTACGTTTGTGTGAATGCCGGTTATCACAGGTTTTCATTATTATTGCACGGGACCTTATTTTTTTAATAATAGTAAGTAGCCTAAAAAATAACACCAGCTATTTGTCAAAAATAAAAAATAAACTTTTTGGTGCGCCTAAATTCCGTGAAAACATTCATATTTATTTTTTAAACAGCCGTTATTTCGATATTAACCAAAATACACTTCAATTTTATTAGTTTGTATAGTTTATGCAAGCTTTGTAAGTAACAATAGGATGACTTAAAAATAAAACAAAAAATAAAAATACTTAACCTAAAAAAAATATTATTAGGTTACACAGTTTTTACATTTGTACATACATACTCACATTCAAACTCTCAAGCTGACACATCCAGCATCTCTAGATCCACGCTCACGTAGGTACGAATTTCGTAGAGGAAATGAAACGCGCGCAGTAATTTATGACGCTACACGAACTCTCCGGATCTACCTAACACTTATCATTTACGCCCATCAGATGTAGAGTTTAAAGTTACACAGAAATCTTTACTTTTTATACGAAGTTATTAAAGAAGCTTTTTTAATGAAGTATCAATTTCTTTACATTTTGAGTAAGAATTTCCTCATGGAATAGTGGTTAAGGTATTTGTCTCTGGAGTTATAAGAAGAAGAATATAAAGAATAAGATTTATTAAATAAAAATAATTAGTAGTAGTAGTTAGTAGTTGGTAGTTATGGATTCCGGTCAAAGACCAATTTTATTTCAATTCATATGTACTACACTTTCTAAGTTTATCTTGGGCATCACTGCCATCAGTAAAGAAAAACATCGTGAGGAAGATTAAACTTATTATTAGTATAAGTCTGTTATCGCCATTCGTCCTTGAGCAAGCGTGGTGATCAATGCTCGTGTCTTCTGACATTAATGTTTTCAGTAAATTAATGCCTTTTGAAGCACCTCCACTATCTAAATACCTGCACAACCTGTACAGGTATTTAGATACAAGTATAATTTAATGTGTTTAATCATTTAATTAAACAAATCAATATGTCAACAGGCTTTTAAAACTAATTGTCTATTCTGCTGCCTCGCAGGATAAAATATATCCTCTGCTTATTTATGCCAGTTTTCATTATCTTTTTTAATCGTTCTTTTCCTATCTTTCTTAAATGCTCCGTTGGCGTGACTGCTGAGGTCCCGAGTTCGATTGCTAGGTCGGGCAAAGTGTTATTGGGTTTTTATATTAAGAACTAGCTTTTGCCTCGGTTATCGCGGACAAAGTCGAAGTCTAATAAAAAATAGCCTATGTCCTTCCCCAGGTCTTAAACTAGACCATGCCAAATTTCATCAAAATGATTCAGCGGTTTAAGCGTGAAGAGGTCACAGACAGACAGACATACTTACGCATTTATAATATTAGTATGCATTTCTTAATAACAGCCCGGAGTTTGGAATATCAAGGATTCTAACAACTAACAAAAGTGTAAAAATACAAGCAATGTCTACTAATGCTTTAATACCAACAAATTGTGTAACACTGATCAACTAGCCAGGAGTCAAACGTGACTTGCATCAATAGAACAGAACCATCTTCATTGGACACGTAGTAGCCACACGATAGGTTGAAAGGGCACGATGGTGCAAACTTGTGAATCGAGTAATGACTATGATGAATGATGATTGTTATTTCATCGTCTTCTGGCGCCAGAATAACTCATTTCAAAAGTCGTGTGTAGTTTTAGAATTTAGCAACGCTGTAAACCAGTGGTGTTTAAAATTGACTGGACGGAAATCCACCTCATCACGTACATGCATACAAAGGTTCACGCTTATTTCCTATTGGGGTAGGCAGAAACAACATACCACCACCTGCTACGATCCTAACATACTCCTTTCGCCTCGTCCACGTTCATACATCTCGTCATACAAGCTTGTTAGTCGCCATTTACTCATTCTCTAAACATTATTGTGTCATTGGTTATGTTGGAATAATCGGTTTATCCTACTAATATAATAAATGTGAAAGTTTGTGAAGATGGATGTTTGTTACTCAATAGACCATTTCCTGCATAACACATGGGATACTGTTTATCCCGATAATGTGTTCCTTTGGGTTATAATAATTCAACTTATATACCGAAAAGTTACTAATTACGCGGGCCGCGGTCAGAAACTAGTAGCTACAAAACCAAACTACTACGATATTTTCGATAGATTTAGTACAGAAGATTTTCAACTCCAATATGTTACATGACCATTTTTTCAATTATTCGTTCCTAAAGTTATAGCGGTGTCTAGGCACCGTTCCAATTGCAGGCTTTACCTGAGAATTTTCAATTAATCCCACCAGTCACCCAATGCCATTTAGGGATAATACCCATAGGTAGGTAGCCGGCTGACTCAATTACTCTCTACAGCGACCAATAAGGAGATCTTATTACACACACCCTTTTTCTTCATGATAATGTTCCCAAGAGACGCATCGACTACAAAAAAATCGGCTAAGTGCGAGTCCGGCTCGCACACGGAAGATTCCGTACCATCGTACAATATTAAACATACAAATAATTAATTAGAAGACAAAAAAAGAGGCACGTTTCTTGTATTCTTTCATAATTTTTAACTTAACTTTATTTTTATTGTTTATTACGGATTAAGAGATATATCGGTTGTGTCGTGTTGGCCCAGTGGTTAAGGCGCCCGCCTCTCATGCATGAGGTTGTGGGTTCAAATCCGGGCAAGTACCAATGTGAATTTTTCAATTTATATGTACTTTCTAAAGTTTATCTTGGACATCACTGACATCGGTGAAGGAAAACATCGTGAGGAAATCTGGACTTTACTGATCCACTAAAACCATGTCAGAGGCCCTTGAGGCGGTTACTCTGACACTAGGGTGTGTGGGGTCGTAAGACCTTACTGCCCACACGAAAATTAGAAGAAGATGAGATAAAGTCCACAGACAGACAGGCGAATGGACAGACAGACGGACAAACAGACTTATAGACGAGGTTTAGTTATAAGGTACTGTTGAAACTCTTCAATTACGGTATCTCAGAAACTGGTAGTCACACGTCATCGTCGGGAAACGATAATATCACCTATTTTTCATTTTCCTCCAAGAAAGGAGTGCAAAGAAACGAGCCATGTTGAAATACAGTGACAAATAATATCACTTCAACATGTTTATAAGTTGGAGTTGCAGAAAATTCTCAAGTTTTCACCTCCACGTAGTGTGCAACGATATCTTAGTGCCGAGAGCGAGTAATGGAGCGTAGAACCAGCAGATTTATGGACGCACTACGTTAAACCACTTTGGAGTTGCGGGCAGAACATTTTGTGCCGACTGTACGCCGTATTAGTTTTTGTAGTAGCCTGTTTGTTATTGCTTGTGTGTGTTACTTATGATGAAGGATATGTGAAGAAGGTTTTAAATATAATTCAATAATCACTATTAGGTAAGAGTTTCAGTAATTCAATTTCAAGTCAAAGAAAAACATTTATTTCAATTAGACCAATTACAGGCACTTTATTTTGGCGTTTGTTTTGTATTGTTTTTTGTTTTGAATTGGTAAAATTAGTATACGATCTAGATTTAAGAAATGGAAGAATTTCACGCAGGTACATATGTGGTAGTCTAATTCAATGTACTATTTAAGATTATCTTAGACATCTACACTAATATTATAAAGAGGAAAAAAATGTTTTTTGTTTGTTTGTAATGGATAAACTCAAAAACTACTGGACCCATTTTAAAAATTTACACCATTAGAAAGCTACATTATCTGCGAGTAACATAGGCTATATTTAATTTTATTTTTCGCGGACGACGTCGCGGGCAAAAGCTGTTTACTAATATTTAAGGAAAACATTGTGAGGAAACCTAAAGTTCCAACCCTTTAAGTCTGAAATTGCCAATCCGCCTTGAGCAAACCTAAACAAAATATTTGAATGTAAAACTATTAAAAAAATAAAATATTTAGTAAATATATTAGTGAAAATGGGTGCATGGGTGCCATAATTTCCGACCCGATTTTCCTAAGATTAACAATCATATAAACCTACGATAACAAAAAAAAAGTGAAATTGGTCCATTGTGACCAAGGGAAATAGGGATTTATTTTTATATAAATAGAATATAAATTCGTACGCAAATAAACAGAAAATTGCAATTCACAAATTCTCTTAGATTGATTTCAACACAAACCATATGGTATGGTACTAGTAAACAAACAAACTGTATCGAAAACAACACGATATTTATTATTAAATCCGCTTGTTAAACAAACAGTAAACATATAAACATCAAAAGCTCTCACCTGAATGAAAAATGCTTTACACATTCGGCCAGATAATTTGGCCCAGCAGACAATTAAGATGCCACACAATTATACAGCGGTAACGTAACAAAACACCGTAAAATTGCTAAATGAACTACAATTATCGGCGTGGGTGAAACTGTCGCGTACAACAGTATAACTACATAATCGTGGCTCGTTGTGTTTTATATTGAGATTGGCGTGAGAAGGATTTGTGGAGCGTGGTGTGAATTGATGGGATTGTGTCAGGTTTTTTTCGTCTTGAGACGTCTTCTTTGTAAAATTCAATTCGAATTGTGTTGCAAAAAATCGGCCATGTGCGAGTCGGATGCGCACACGAAGTGTTCCGTGCCACCGTACATTATTTTAAAATCAATAAAAAAATATCTGCGTTATATTTTGTTATGAAGTAGTTTCAAATATTTACCTTATATGATTCGAAGGAAACAGCCCTGTGACAGGTTGACGCATAGATAGATAGCGGAGTCTTAGTAATAGGGTTCTGTAACACCCTTTGGGCACAGAACTCTAAACAAATCAAATGCTTCGTTTTGTTCACCTCAAGTCTTAACCGAAGGGCACGCCTCTATCGAGGCGGTAAGTCCCCTCTTTGAGGAGTGGCTTGAGCGGCGCCACGGCGACCTCACCTTCCGCCTGACGCAGGTCCTCACCGGACACGGATGCTTCGGGAGGTTCCTGCACATCACCGGGCGGGAGGAAACGCCCGGGTGTCATCACTGCGAGGATCGCCCCGAGGACACGGTGGAGCATACCGTGGCGGTGTGCCCCGCTTGGGCGGAGCACCGCGACGTCCTCGTGGCGGCCATCGGCAGCGGCGAACTCTCGCGTTCGGCCCTGGTGCAAGCCATGGTCCGGAGCGAGAGGGAATGGGATGCAGTCGCCTCCTTCTGCGAAGCAGTAATGCTAGCGAAGGAGGAGGCGGGCCGCGTGAGGGAAAGAACCACCTCACGCCCCAGCCGCCGCGGGAGACGCTCCGGGCGTCGGGAGCCGCGAGACGACTCCCGGCCACCGTAGACGCGGGTCTGTGGGCGGTGAGCAATGGGTAGCTCACCGTCCGTTCGTTGATAACGACAGACCGTGTCGACGGCGCGTTCGTGTTCCACGCGCGCCTCAAAGAGATGTCAGCAAACAATTGAAGGGGCCACTAAGGGCCGATGCCTGCCGGGGCTGCGGGTTGTTCGAAAGAGATACCGCGCCCCCGGAACGCAAAGGGCACAAGAAGGAACATGGATGGGTTTTAGTCAGTAAAAGTCTGACACTCCCTCCCGCCCCGCCCAGGGCGGGGGAAGACATTTGATGATTTCCCATCGGTAAAAAAAAAAAAAAAAAAAAGTCTTAACCGAAACTTGCTAACAAACTTAATTTGCCTTATAAAATGCTGAATTTGAAAATAGCAGAATAATAATATAATAGTATATTTTAAGAGTTTAATTGTTTTGTATCGCAATTTCCAGGAAACCAAAATCAATTGTGTGGCATTTGTATGTACATCGGACTAGCAGTAGGTAACATATAAAAAGATTTTTAATATCATTTAAAATTAATCCGCTCGTCACACATAACTTAAACCAAAAAATATTGAACAATTAATAACAATTATTAAATGAGATCAAAAGCTTTTGGCAATAGTCACCGTAATTATTATTGACGTCTGATTGTTATGTTATTAACTTGTTCATTGTAATATTACATTGTTATGTCAATAACAATTTGGTGAATTTAATTAATTCAGTGTATATGCGGGATGGGAAAAAAGTGATTGATTGAAATGAATAACTTTCATTTAAAATTCGGTGCATGTTTGTTTTGAGATATTATATGCATATTTACACTTTTCGATCACTTCATAGCCTTCCTATACATACCTACCTATTTGTTTAAAATGTTTAATAAATGATTCCCATAATTCTAACTAGCTTCTAATCTCAATAGAGACTAGCTAAATACGCTGAATATATTAGAGTGCTCGAGTGTGTATGCAAACACAGGTAAAGGCAATCCGACACGATCGGGGAGAGATCAGGCGCAGGACTAGTGGATACCAACGGGGTATTCAGAAATCTTATCTCTAATGATACCATCACGACTTCCTATATTCTAATCTTCATTATTATTTGCAGATCTCAAGAAACCGTTTGCAGTATCGCCATCTACTACATCAGTAGAGGCCGGTTCTGCAGCATCAATGAGATGCTCTCCTCCAGCTGCTGCACCAGCTCCAAGAGTCTCCTGGCTGAAGCATGGTCAGCCACTGCAGCAAGATCATAATGTTCTGATCTCTGCTGAAGGAAACCTGCTTATATCAAGGGCTACCCTACAAGTAAGTGTGGATTGAGTTAATTATGATAATAATGTAACGTAAAATAAACATGTCGGAAAGTCGCCTATTAGCCTTTACACGAACATGTTGGGGTCGGCTTCCAGTTTAACCGGATGCAGTTGAATGGAGGGACTGCCTATCTGACAACATCTCCACAACCCAGTAACTAGGTAATACGATATTTCTTAATAAGACTGGTTGTCAGACTTTAGGACTTCTGACGACTTGTAACGACTGTCAGAGATCCACGTTTGACAGCCGGCAAGCCATGCTATGCCAAGCCAAGCCACGTCAAGATAGGGCATGGTTAATAAATATCTAACAGAAAAAAATGTTGCTGCCATTATCGATGGTTGGTATTTCTCGGCTGAAAAGTTAGGATATAAATCCTCTGCGTACAAATTAAATAAAAGTTTCACTATAATAAAATAGCAAACTAAAATAAACATGTCAAACAGAATTCATTAACTTAACAGATTTATGTTAGATCGAAAACGGTGAGACCATTTGGGATTCTGAGAATGACCCAGATGCTTAATCAAGACTTCAGTTGGCGAGAACCCAGGTCAGGCTAAGAACATAAAATTAATATATCGTCAATAAAGTCCAAATTGAAATAAGCTTCAGACACAACAAAATAAACAACGTTGAAACAGAGCTTTAGTTTAAGAAATTATATAAACAAAATAATACGAAGGCAGAAAACCATCTTGAAAATAAGTGAATTATTTCGTAGAATTTGAAATCGAGAATCGTGCATAAAAATCTGGCCTCGGGATGTCTTGAAAAACAAAGATGAGTTTAAGTTGACGAGTTAAGAAAAATCAACGATCAGGATAGCTTGACTTTAATACGCCCTCCCAGCTGAGTCATCCTATTGTTTCATTTTTTATGCCCGACGGCTCTATTGAGTGTCATTCGAGAAATATTTTGGCACAATTTCAACCCATGTCAAAATAATTTTGAAACAACTGACAGATATCATAATTTCATGAATGAGTTTCGTTTCTTCATCCCGGAAACCAAATAGATCATAATGATACTTATTAGAAACATGCTACTGAACCACCCAGCGACATAGCTTCCCAGATGTGCATCGTTTATGGCCCATAAATTAGTGCCATAATACTAAAAGCTTAATAAAATACGACCACAAATCCAAACAATGAGCATGTACATGATCTAAGAACAGTCACGTTATGAACACATGTCAATATTAGGCCAACTATTTGTACAGTAATAAAAGTATCTGTACATGAAACTTTGACATTGGAAATTAAAGCTTAAGCAGGAATAGCAGAGTTGAAGTTCAAGTAATTACAGCAATACTCGAAACGACTTACTTACACGTGGCGAATTTCGAAGAAGATGAAGATCATAGCAAATGAGGAACGTCGTTAAATGTTTAGTGGCTATTGAACCACGGCGCCAAGTACAACGAATTTTATTCCCTAAAATGTAAAAATAAATTCGAGAATTCATAAAGGGCACATTTAAAATTCAGGAGATCATTGCGTTGGCGTATTTCAGGATTCGTATGAATATGAGAAAGGACGGATTTGTATTCCAAATAATTTCTAAAAATAGAAAGAGAAAATTACAATTGGAGGATTTGAAACAACAGCGACCCAAGTGATTAAAGCTTGACAAAATACTGGTACAGCTTCCAAAAAAAATCTTTTTTTGGAATGCTGTAAGTCCTTATCGATTTTGATAACGACAACTCTTGGAATTATTTCGGAATAATGATTCACCAGAACGAATTTTGCTTTAGATACTCGATAACAAATAAATGTAAAAGAGTGGGTCTGCAGAGTAAAATATAAAGGTATAGGAGAGTTGAAGGCTCTCTTTGCGACTCCAGGCAGTACCTCAGCCTTAAAACTGTTATCATTCAAAGTTCCTACATTATAAAGTCAAAACATTTCAATTAGACCATTTAAAGGCACTTTTGAACATCACTTACAAGAAAAGGAAAAGGTAGTTTCGAATGGAGACTAATGGGGAAGAGACTCTCTACTTACTATAATCACGTATAATTAAAAATGTTTGCAATAATTTTGTCTGGGTACATTACACTGTACGACTGTACACAGGCAAGTTCAATGAATGAATGTGAAGACGATGTAGCTATAATAAAAATCAGTTTAAGTACTATAATAGGTACCAAGTGTTAGTTAAGAAAAGGGAGCTAAATTAATAATGTTTATAGATACATGGTGCTCCAATCTTTATAATATTGTGATTGTAGACGATTACTCCAAAAACTTCACAACACAATGAATCAGTGTTTGACCCATACTTCTAGTTCTTTAGCCATTCTTCCGCGCCTAGAATATCTTCGAATTAACCAATAACTTCCATAACGAGACTCAATCGTAAGTTTGTGTAACTCTCCAATGAATTTCAAATCATCTAAATGTTATAAATTCACTTACGCATTTGTAATTTGACATTACACTAAGTTATTGACTGGTTATCATTTCGTAAAATCCACTTGATTTTACATGAACACTTGTAATTTAAATACCAATTACAATCCTTGAGAATTTTGCTCGTTTAGTCTCTCAATTATATATCTCTTGATTACCAATGAATTTGTTTTGTTTGCTAATATATCTATATAACTCTTCATATTATTGTGTAATACACAATATAGAACATTGTATTCCAGGCTAATTTGCAAGCGCTTAATTCTGTATAACCCTAATTTTCTTTCTTGGTTTACTTAAGTATACAAGTGTGTTTAGTGCCTAACAGTACTAAAGCTAGTTTCTAAGTTTAAGCCAGGCACCTCATTAAAATGCTCCTTCAAAGCGTCAGTGCGCACAATCGCATCATCTTGTCGCACGATTGCAAATTATTTATTTTATCTCTACGACTGCAACTAATTAGTCGAGCGCGACAGACGTTTATTAATTGCGACACAAGTCGCTGTCGCATGCGTTCCTTTTCTTTTTTCGTCTTTTTGTCGTCCAGTGTAGTCTTTCAAAGCTGCTGGATGTTCTCTGATAAAAGTGTTAAACCTGTGTTAATCCAATTATATATTTCATGGGAAAAGATTCGTTTATCTTTTGCCATTAATTTTACTTGACTTTAATTTTATTTTTCTTCGTTCACTTCGTCACCGTATTTGGCAGAGATTGGTTTTGGTGAAAAATGTGCTGATTTATAAATTAATTTGAGAGATTTTGATGCTAGTTAATTTGGATGATAATAAGCCGTTATCCGAAGCAACGATAATTAATTTTGGTCAAATTATGCTAATGTTCAGTCAATTGCCATAATCACTTAGCAATGATAACTATGTTTGATTATTCATCTCTATTGCAGCAATTTAATCCAATATAATGTTTTTGAACAACTGTTTTAACGATACTATTAATTTAAACAAATGCCCAATCTGACCGAGAAATATACAACGGATATGGTTGGTCAGATTGACTTCACTGTAAATATAAAATGCATATAATCAAAGGTAAGAAAAACATCCTTAAAGAAGCGAATATTAAACGTCCTGACAGCATATTCTCCAACCGCATCACCAAATAACGACACAATCGCAAATAACTCATTCCATCTCCGGTTTCCGCTACGCAGCTCCCACTAATTAGGCACTGTGAGCAGACATGGATTAATTACTGCCACTGTCAGTCGCCCTCTCATTGTGGCCTCGTATGTAACATAATCTTCACAAAGGTGTCTAGAACATTTTCTTAATGAATATGATCGTAATGTTGTGTACGTCTTTTAAATTAATGGCTCCCGTCCTTTGTAATTTTAACACATTCAGCTTTTTGGTTGTAAAAATATATTACAGAGATGGGTGCTGTAATGAACACTTTAAATTTATATTTGCCCTTTAAAGCAATGCGGGTGCTAATTTGTTTTTGTTGTCTTACAAATGTTGTAGGAGTAAAATTTAAATTATATTTCAAGCTTTAATTGCGTGGTTTGATATGCTTTTGATGTTATATTTTACATCTTCTCAAGCAATATTTTGAAAAAGAAATAGTGAAAGATTTCTCTCGAAGTTAGCGTCTTTTTATTATGATGTGAGATGAGCAATTTCGGTTTAAGTAGCCATGCCATTACGTTGAGTGTATACCTTTATTCCGTCTTTAGCCAAGCTTAGCTGTGATAGTTGGATAAATAGGT
This sequence comes from Hoplodrina ambigua, assembly GCA_949774945.1. NCBI lineage: Eukaryota > Metazoa > Arthropoda > Insecta > Lepidoptera > Noctuidae > Hoplodrina > Hoplodrina ambigua. Next base: position 1,430,036 of record OX458967.1, read on the forward strand.
GTCCGTTAACTTTATCGACCTCATAATAAACCTTTATAACCCACGTGCGACGCAGATTTCAGTATAATCGTGGACATTATGACGTCTGAGATTTAGTACAGGTCGCTTTAGCAATTTCTAGGAGATTAGCAAAATATATGTGCTCGTATAATTACAATATGACCGTGCTCTTTTCTATGATAGGGTGAGTATGCGTCTACGAATAATCTACGAGATTTTGTGATGTTAATTTCATACTAATAATGATTTGTTATGTACTTGCGTCTGTCGACTTTATATGGCTTGACGATATTGCGTCTGTTTATGGTCAATTATTATGTCTGGATAGGCTGATAATAATTATTTTATTACTATAACATTTTAGCAAAGCCAACGGTATCTGTGAATATCAAGGGCTTTAGGACGTTAAACATGAGAGGTCACTAATATATTTCAATTAATGGTGATTGTTGTCAACAGGACATGGCGAACTACAGCTGCGTCGCAGAGAACATTGCCGGCAAGAGAATCTCCGAGCCCGCTCTACTGAGCGTCTATGGTAAGTCACATAATCGCATTGTGGATTACTAAACTTGGTTTTCGAACGATGTTCTTTACACGGCTTGCACAAGCAGAAAAAAATCGTCACGTAATGAAAAAGCGTTATGCCCTCTCCAAGCAACTTTCCCTCTCCTTCTCTCTGTCTCTTTCTATTATACACAAGTGTGTAGCGAACAATATCATGGAACTTTGTTCATGACGGGGGTCCTCTAAAAACCGTATTTTTAATAAGAACTGTAATTGAAATGATAAGACTAGTAAAGTTGCTGACTAAACTTTAATCGCGTTCGCCTTTGAAGTTTATAGGCGTAAGGTCTAATATAATCCAGATATAATAAACCAGGAAGTGAATACCGCACTAAACTTAGTCAGAATTTATGTTTCCTTATCAAATCCATAACTTGAAGTAGTAAGCACCGCAGCCATTACCGACTAAAGAGCGTTAGACAATTTAATAGGTACACCTCACCCAACAAGTTATGGTTGCACGTTTCATTATTTCACGTATAATTTATCAGACAAGCTGTTTAACGCTCATTTCACCCTCGGTGTACGTAATAACTATCTTTACTTCAGTAAGATCAAAGGGCATGGGCCGATAGCTGCAATTATAGCGAAGCGCGAGCGCATGGGAGAGTCATTAGAGACGCCTACGCGATGCAGGCGCCATCTAACTGATAGCAATCATCACCTCTGACTTGCAAGTCCGAAATTCGGTTTCGCATTCATGATTCATATTTAATTTTAGAAACGTGACTGGCTGATGCACGCGTTTGTGAGCTGGTTGAACTGCCTCGTTGGTTTCGTGGTCACAAGCTCGACAGTTGAGGGTGGTGGTCTTAAGTTCGATTTTGCAAGTCGGGCAAAAAGTGTTATTGGGTTTTTCCATTAAAAATTTCTGAGTAAGAACCTGATTTGAGAGTTTTCTGATGTATAAATATGGGTGAGGGGAGAGGAGTATGTGAGGATTGTAGCAGGTGGCGTTCTGTGGTTTCTGCCTACCCACATAAGAAAAAAGCCGTTCTAGTAACAGGCTGGAGTTTGGAAGTTGGTGGTGTGATACCTCTTTCCCGTTGGTCCTGCACCCGATGTTACCCCAGTTGTATCGGATTGCCGTCCCATCGGACTATGAGAATTAGAAAAGAGGAAGTGCACCTGTGTTTGCGCACACACTTGTGCACTATAATATTTCCAGTGTATTTGGCTAGTATCCATTTAGATTAGCCGCTTTGACCGAAATCGGTCTGGAAAACATGAATATTATTATTTGAGCTGGTGCATGTTTTGTGCATGTGGAAGCAATTTGTGACAAATATGTTTCCAATGTTGGACACATCTTGGTACTCACAGACCATGGGAATAAAGCCAGGACGACAGTAGTTTTGAGAATTAGTTAAACAGTTTCGCTTGAAGTAAAATTACCTGTTATTATTCAATTCGTTAATTTAAGCAGTGACAGGATGTTTGTTGTTTCTTTAAATCATTTCTCATGGAGCTTATGACTAGCTTTTGCTCGCGGCTTTGCTCGGATTAATATTGGTTATTACAAGGATTTATTTATTTCCCGCGGAACACTTATTCTTGTTCTAAAATTAAAGTCTATGTTACTTCTTTAACCTCAGCTATTTGCTCCTGTCAAAATAGGTTCAGCCATTTTGGATATAAGCAAAAATATTTTTTTTCCTGCTTTTAACGTTTGAACATTCCAATTTTTGTTATTATGTATAAATCTGTTATTTTGACATTACAAACAGACATTTCAATTTTATTTATTTTTATAGATCATCAGTACATCTATTACGTTAATTAAGAACTAACCCTTCACACAATTATTTAATTGACGACAACATTGGTCAAACATTGGTCTTTAAACTTCTAACTGGCCACCAATATCACCAAATACAAAGCTATTGCTTCGGCTTCGATCATAAATTCAGCTATTAACCTAGCCTTACAAATTCCAAGTACTCTAATTGTTCTTGCTTCGTACCAATTACCTCTATTAAAAGGGTTTACTCTTTGTTGTTGGAATGTTACGTTGAGTCGCAAATTGGGCTATATATCGTCATTATAGTGAGGCGTGGGCGGGTGTCGTTTCTCGAGTACTTTTTATGCGGCACGATTGTATAATGATCTCGGTTGATTGTGTTCTTTGTTGTTGTGTTTTTGATGTTTGTGCTTTTAAAAAGATTATTTTTATGGTTATCTTTAGGTGTGATGTTTAAAGCTTCCACTTTTTCTTGCCTTTTTTTATGAGTATGTGTAACTGTATGGCTCTATTCTTCACTGTCAAGTTCGAAGTTATGATTAATCGTCTTCGGTCTCATTGATTTGTATTAATCGGTTGTCTAAGGCTGTTTTATAATAAAGGAAAAAAATAATAAAATGATTTTAATATTTTTTGAACAAGAATTAGTTTTATACACAATATATTTATTTGTTTATTAAAATTTTATGCCCATAATGTAAAAAAATCTACAAAGTCGGACTTAATGCCAATATGCATATAATGTGACTAACAAAGACGTAAAATAACTACCTAAAAATATAATTGCTTCAAAAATAACAACTCTTTCCGGATATATTTCCAACAAATCCAATTAAACCTTCTTGAACCAAAAACATACAGAGAATTTTAACTTCCACGGAAATGCTCCTCATGCAATACACGTTTTAAGTCACGTATAAAAAAATAACGTTCGTGTCCTACAAATAAAAAAACGGTTAAATTAATTAACAAACAATGTGGTCACCCGATGTTAAAACTAAAAAAGGGTGACGACTTGACGAGGCCGTGGTTTATTAATTAGCTGAATATATTATTAAGTTTCGTATTCCGATGGAAAAAAAGTAATAAACTTTCCTATTTGAAATAGAACTTTTTATAAGTGGCGTTACCTGATGATTGATTTTACTGTTCAGCTGTGTAACTGTATTTTGTCCATAGTGTTAATATTTGAATTTAGAATTTTTATAGATAACGTTACCCGATGAACGATTTTATTCACCTGTCATTATGTATGATTCTGCATGCAAATATTGTAGACATTGATTTAAAAGGAGTCAAGTATGGAGTTTCATGCACATTCTTCTCGATACAAAAGTACATTTTACGAGGGGCAACAAGACTCAATACTTTTTTTGACTTTGTGTAACGTCTTAAATAAACTATAGATAACTAATGCATTCAATTGTTTCTCTCAAACTTCAAACTATGTATTTCAACTGGGTTTAGTTAAATCAAAAAAGTTTATTTTAAATCTATTCTAAGTTTCAGATGTAGGTACTTAAAATTTTTATTGCCGGATATTTCAGAGTTGGAATATTTAATCAGTTCGACGATATAAATTTAATTATTAAAGGATTTAGAGAGGGAAATTACACAAAAACTGGCAAACTACAAACGCTTTCTCAAAGTTCAAAGTTTACCGTTTATTTATGAATCGATGACCTGCATAAAGTAACAACAAAGTAGTAATAAAAGATAGAGGAGCATAACTGCCACGGAGTTCAGAACTTAAAGCCCATGTTCCCAACATTAAAAGAAATGTTTACAATACTATTACAACTGTTGGACACGATACCCGGAATAGTTTCCAACAAAACCCATAATCTAACCAAAGTCAAGTTCTACGGAACGTAAATAATCTTATACGACGTATAAAATTCCGAATTTTATAGATACCACGACCGCCATTAGAATGTAAGGCACTTTATTAATATTAACAGTATTTTAATAGTTTAATAACAAACTAGAGATGCGACCAGGCAATCAATTTTTATTGAGAGGAGAGAAGACACTAAAATTATACACCACGGGTGGTCAGGCCACGTTCTCATTATTACATAAAAGTTAATTATTTAGTTTTCCGACTAATGATTATTGAAAATTTATTATAATTCAGTTATTAAAGCCAGCTAATAGATTATTATAATTCACTTGTTTTATGTTTTAATTTAGAAATCATGTCGGCGACGATAAATGCATGTCATTTATTTTAATTTAAACTTTTAATAAAAAATGTGGGATTTAAAAGATTTATGTACACGAAAGATGAAATTATGATATTAAATTTGAATATTTTTAACATTTTCATAATAGATTGACAATGGGACAGGAAATTGCCTACTTACGAACATGAGAAGAAATTGATTCATTAAAATAATTTTTGTAATAAGATTTGCATAAATTAGATTTGTATCATGTTTATCACTCAATTTGGTAGAGGTGAAAGTTTTTCTCAACAAAAACCTAGAGTAACATAACATTAAGCTAAACATCGTTAATGCGTACCTTGTGATACGTAGGTACACTCGGGAGATCACACCGGATTAATATATGAATCTCATTAGTGGAACTCATAATGAGATACAACTGAGGTACTGGTTATATTATCCCAGTACCTTCTACAGCACAATTAATGTGGTATTTTGATAAATACACAACTGTTATAAAGAGTAAACAATACAGACAAAAAAAATAAGGACAGTAAATAAATAATATACCATGATATCAGTCTATTATTATCCCACTACAGGGAACTAAAGTCGGTTTTCTTTAAGTGAAAGAATTTTGTAATTAGACAGTAATTTCAAAGATGGGGGCCATTCTACTAACTTTTACGAACAGTCACAATTTCATCTCAGCCTTAATAATCTACCTATTTTTTTTTTGACATTGATTTACATTTTGAAGGTTCTTAATTTGAATTTTATTTATTTATTTTTATAACTTTATGCACATGTAAAAAAAAAATACATTGTTCGAAGACGGACTTAATTTTAAACGTGGAATTGGTCTTTTGGTGTTCCCGCGATCTTTTCCTTCATCGATGTCAGTGATGATAAACTTAGAAAGTACATTTAAAAATAGAACAGGACCATAAACCATGCTTTATATATACATTTAAAAAAATGACCAACTTTGGTTCCAAAGATAAGAAAACCAAAAAAAAAATAGATAGGTATTTCTGTATTAAAATCCATAAAGATACCTTTATTTTAATATTCCTCTCTCGTATAATATGCCAGTATTTAACATAATATGGCGCTGAGCCGTGTTTGACTCGATTTACGTGCAACCTAACTTACAGTTATAGTCCCTATTAACCATAATTTACGAAAACGCCCGACGTTGCTTGTAATACGCGTGTATGAAGAAGATTTACATTTTTTAGTCTTTTCCTTCGATCGTTGTGATAAAATAGGGGTTACCTACCAAATTGCTGACAAGTTTGAGGTTGATACAAAACTCTTATTTATAGCTAACTTGTTTTGTGACAAGATAATCCTTATTTTGTGTGGGTTTATATAATAGATAGGTACTACATATCTTTTTATACTAAAATTTAATCTGTCCGGATTAGTTTTATTTCGAGAAATTCGATATCGCTTTCGAATGTTTTGGGTTGTACGTTCAATGTTTAACTGATTTGGAAATTTATAAAAAATAAACGTTTTTTTTTAATTTTTAAATATGGAACCAATAATAAAACAAACAAATCTAACATCATGGAACATTTTTGTTTTTTTTAATTAACAACTATAGTGTAGACCTAACGTAGGCGCAGGTAAAAGCTAGTTTCTAATAGAAAAGTGGACCAAAATTACTTTCCCTCCATACACTCGTGCCTCTAAAACATTTTTCTCTGAAAAAAAACAATTGCAGAAAATAATTAACGCCACCGTATCGTCAGGGAAATCTTTATAAACGTATGTAGTAACACAAATAGATGGTATCATACACCAATGTATTATTAGGCTAAAGTAAATTCTACCTAGGTTGTTAGGTTACAGGAGCGACACGCCACCTTGCGTGCCTGCTGATCTTCGAAAAAGATATACCTAGCGCAGAACGCCCTCTAGTTCTGCCTAGACTTGGATCTACTTAGATTGGTTTTGGTGGAGAGATTTTGCGTAGTTTTTTAAAGAAGGTTTGTGATGCTTTCAGTGGTCTATTTTTAGTAAGACATTGGAGCTGCATTGCCTGGACTCACTTTGAATATTTTGCGAGTAATATCTAGTCTTCTGTCTAAGATCGAAAGCTCACGAAATTCATTTACTAAGTAATCACGACATTTCAAAAACTATCTGACCTATGAAGCTATACGAATGAATTTTGCAACAAGGCCGAATTAAAGGGGGTATTTGATTTTGAAGCAAATGAAGTCATAGGCAAAAGATTGTAGTTATAATGATGGAAACAATACATGTCTGAATTTGAACTCACAATCTCTATTATAAGAGGTAGGTGCCTTAACCACTGGCTTCTAAATCAATGCTTGATGTATATGATGTAAGTGTACTTTAATGAATACCTAAATATAACTACCGAAGCATATTTCTAATCTATCTACGCTGACCGTTATACAGCGAAAGCTTATGTATGCGACAAGAAAGCCATAAGACATTCTCTACCACCATTAATATAACCTAGATATAAGATATGATGACGTTTCTCTTATTAGATTTGCAATGGAACTGCGACACTTAGTTTTATTACAGTTGTAGAAAAGGCGCGGCAATTTACAACTTGGTCCTCAATGGACCAAGCGATGCTTGAAATTAGGCATCAAATTGACGGGCCTTATTTAATTTTAGTAGGTACATAACATAACATCACGCCTGTAATCCCCGAAGGGTTAGGCAGAGGTGTACCCATTAGTACACCCACAATTCGCCAGTTATGTTTTTAGTCCCATGTAATAGGGGGTGAGCCTATTGCCATCAACCGGGCACAAATCCAGACTCCGAGGCTGCTACTGAGAAATTCCTGATGGAAAAACCCAATAACACTTTGCCCGACCTGGGAGTCGAACCCAAGACCTCATGCACAGCAGTCGCGCTTGCGACCACTAGACCAACGAGGCAGTCAATTTTAGTAGGAACCTAACTAAACTGATTTAGGAAGAATATAGTTAATGTTGACGAGATGTATGAACGTGGAAAAAGGCGTGAGTTTATGCATGTGTGCATGTATAGTCACTGTTAAAATAAATTACAATAATACCAGCCTACTATTATTGTCAGACTGCAGAGCAAAAGCCTCTTCTCGTACAGATAGGGATCGAGTATTGATCACCACGCTTGCTCACGAGGGATTGGCGAATTTAGACTTATATGTAAAAATTTTAGATAAGTTCAGGTTTCCTCCTGTTTTTCTTGTTTTTGTCGTACTTATTAGTAAGGAAATGCATGAATTAGAAAAAGTGCCATGCCCGGTTGGGAACCCACAGCCTCGTGCATTCGTGGTCTCGACATTCAGTGTTAAACATTTTATACAAGATTCAACCGTCCGGTTTCTCGAACGAAAAATGTATTAGACAAATTGCCAAATTATGCGCTCGAGTAAAATAATTTTGTCAACCAAACGGTTGACTAAATTATCAATCAACTAATGGCAACTATAACAATTGCGAGCTTGACAATTTGTCATATTAATAAATTTTGCGTTGATTTTCATTCGGAAATCCGAAGTCACCTACTAAACAATATGAAAATATTTATCGTACTAGATCTTTAAGGGTAGTCTACAGAACTTTGTAATGAATCCAATTCCATTAAACATCCTAGAATTCAAAAACAAAAGTCTGACACGAAAAGACCTCATTATACATATTTAGTTAGGTACATTATTCCTATAATTAGAAAGTTAACAAAATTCTAGGTACAAATACAGTTCGCGTGTTTGTGGCTTTTCTAGTTAAAATCTATTACTAAAATTATTTTTTAGAATTGATATTTATCGGTCGCGGTTATGCTTCGTTGTTTTAATATAAGTACAACTTTAGTTAAGTGAATCAGAAATAGAATTGGTATCGAAAATCTAATAATTATAATAATATTATTTTTATTAGAAAATTGTGATACCTATCTCTCGGTATGAGATTCATATTCATTTATTTGCATATCATAATGTATGTCAAGATTTGGCTATTTAATTCAGTATGGGTTCATTTTCATCCTGATAATTTTTAGTATAGGGTAAATTTCTGGGCATAAAATAAAAACAATTTAATAAAATACCAGAACTATAAAATCAGGTCATGCCTTATTAACATTAAAAATGGAAAAGTAACTCTGTTGGTTCGTCTGTGAAGCTTTTATTGGCACTGAACCAATTTAATGAAATCTCGTACATACTAAGCCTGAATCCTAATAAGCCCTTTATTAGGGTTCAAGCTACATTTTAAACCTGCGGTTTCGTCAGAGTCTGTGATAACCGACACCTAGTGAAGGAACCGCCAGCAAAACTAACTATTGAATAAATCAAACTCAAACGTGCAACAAAAAGCGATTTGAAATCCATTTAACTAGTGCAAATGAAGCCAGTTAACAAGGATAGCAGGCAGTTTAAAATAGTAGAACTAATAATGATCACGATGTGAATTTATTATACAAGTCAATTAAAAGCGGCGCTTGAAAGCAATGCAAATGAACACTCGTAAACGTTTCATTTTTATTTATTTAAACGTAATAAAATTGAAGGCTTTCATTTAATGCATTTTCTTACTTTGCTATACATAAAGACACTTGGGGTCTTGAATTATTTTATTGCACTAGTTTTATGTATATGCAAATAAATACAATTAAATTGTCCGTCTGTCATGTCATAATATACCTACTAAATGCATATTTATATTCGCCAAGTACTTATTAAGAAAAAACATATAAATATTTATCTGTCTGTGTGTTCAGGCTAATCTCCAAAATGGCTGGACTGATTTTGACGGGACCTACTCTGGCAGTTAATTTTATACGGAAAAACTTAAGCTATTATTATTTTGGAAAAATTAGGGATTTCTGTAAAAAAATTAAAACCTCCGATGGAATTCTGCGGACGTAGTCGCGGGCATAAGCTAGTACTTTATAAAGTAGTAATGGTAATCAAATTTTCCTAGTTTATAATTATTTATTAGTATTTCATATTCTAAAGCTAGAACGTTCCTATTTTAGCCTCAATATATTGCCTGAGCCGTTGGCAGTAACATAACTCTTTGCGCACTTTGAATAAAGGTAGGCTACTTAAGACCAACGTCTAATCTTTGAATTAGGAATCAAAAATTAAAAACAAAACAACTCTATGGAATGCTGAATGATTTAGTGAACCTAGTACAAGTTTGCTAACGTAGCTGTATTTGATTTGAGTCAATTTGGTATCTAATTTAAAATACGAATATTTTATGTAATTTTTATGTAACTTTACGACTTTGCACAATCAGTATCACCTAAATATGAATAAAGCCTTTGAACTAAATTCAAACTCAAGTTATTTAAAAAGAAACATTGGTGCCGATTCTTGGTCACAAACTAAACTAAAATTAGACTATTTCCATCTTTTTCTGTCCAATAAAACAAGAAGTAATGTGGAGTAAGAGACTAATGTAAATAAGAGCTGTCAAATTTAGTCAATGACACATCCATACAGTTATAGTTGACATCTTGAAACATGTGGATTAAAAATACGGAAAAGTTCAAGACAAATCTAATTTGACATCGCTAACTTAGTTCTTTAATGTCACGGAATGTCACCGTCCTTTCCTTTCGCTGTATGTTAGTAAGAGATGTCAATTCTCTAAATTTAGTCTAGTTTGTGAACAAGGGATTCGGCACCATTAACAGACATTTTTGTATGGTCAGTCAAAAACGTGAATTAAAATTATGTGAGAAACGGCAATACTGTAACTTTCTAACGGTGAAAGATTTGTATAAATCATGATTGTTTTGTAATTGGACAGAACGATGACTACTTCTAAAGATTACCTGGGTGTAAATTCTACCAACACGTTAGAACGATCGCAATCTAATATCTTAATCAATCTGTCAAAAATGGCACTAATTTTGCTATATTCTTTGATATTGATTGTCCATGAAATAAGATTGTGACTAGATTTTAAACGTTTTTAATTAGTAGGATTATTATTTAGAAAAATTATATAAACTGCCTTTTAATAATATTAACATAGAAATAATCGTCACACTTTTCTTTTGTCACCAGTAAATGGCGGTTGGAGCTCCTGGGGTCCATGGACGCAGTGTCGCTGTAATGGCCGCGTGACGGGCGGTCAGCGTCGCACGCGCACCTGCACAGAACCACACCCCTTGAACGGCGGCGCGCCCTGCCAAGGACAGGCTGTACAGAGGACTTCGGATTGCGTGCCTTGTCAGAGTGGTAAGAGAGATTTTGTTACTTTATAAAAATCATAGTTTATTTTTGTTGAGGAGAAATTACAGCAGATTGATCATAGCAATAATGTGGGTACCTACTTATTCATTATTTAAATTGTAATACTTATAACAAAATACTTGTATAAACATTAACAAGAGTTGTAATGATACATGATGAGATGAGAATTAGAAAAAAAATTACACACACACAATATGTCAAAAACTGGTTGAAATTATAAATTGTAAGTTAAAAGTATTTTTAACCGATTTAAAAAACGGGATTTTATTTGTTGAAATTGCATAATATTTTCGCTTAATCGCATTCTAATCTATTGTCATTCTGTCAAAAAAATTACCGACAATTTTGACATAGATTATCGCTGAGATGAGATTGCGGCTACAGTTTTAACGTTTTTAATTACGAGAATTTCCCTTCTGGTGTCTTTGACCCACAAGTATCGGTTACATCATTTAAAGTTCTAATTGATTCAGCTTCGAGTCTTGAGTTAATCAATCATAATCCGTTAAACTATCGTTTAGGATCACCCCTTACTTATATTAAGCTTAATTAGAGAGCTTAATAGGAATATCCGTTACGCCTACAACTTTTGTCGACTACCTAATCATACATGCGTTTCAGTAATTATAACGACTTTTTTTACCAAAGAATCTATTTTTGTATGTTGGTAACACTGTAAACATTAACTTTTTGAAACGTCTTAGGTACTAAAAGTAGGTGTGCATGCGAGTAACGTACTTTTTTTAATTATTAAAAAGTTACTGTATATTTACAGTGTTTGTGAAAAAAATTTAGATAGTAGATAATTTAATAATTTTATAAAGTTACTTCGAGTTAAAGACTTCGAAATCGTTACTAGAATCGGTGAAAGTTCAAAATGCAAAAAAAAAACTCACATTGCATGATAATAATAATAAAGTAAATTTTATTTTTAATAGTTTTTATATTAATATTTAAAATGTAACGTACCTGAAAAGAGATCACTGCACTCATTGTACTAAAAAAAAAACAGCTGTTCTGTACATAAATGTACACAGTAAATGAATAAATGTAAGAAGCTAGATATAAGCAAAAAAAATAAAAACATTTCAATGAAAATAAATTTAACAAAAAATTGGCGTTTCGAAATTCAAAATGATTCAGGTACGTTATTCATATTTATTATGAATCACAAAACAGACGCCCAAACATTTAATTGCGCTTTCAATATATTTTTAGAAAGCAACACAGCGGTTAATATCGTGTATTTGAATCGGAAACACTTGAGCTTCCAATATGCCTTTAATAATAAAGGTTTATTTGGAACACTGTTCAACATCTCTACAAAGAAAATTCAACTCTAACTTTCCTCAATAAAGTTCAAAATGTAACACGAATTTTTCTATCCACTTTAATTAAATAATCTGCAATGTAATTTTGACTTCAAGCTGTTTGTGTTAGGGTTGTAAATCCTTTGATTATTGCTTGTCGTTATGATGAAATTGAAATGAAATTTTATTTGTTACTGCTAACAATGAAGAGGGATACATGGATCTGCAAGGATACGATAACACTCAACAGTTGTTGATTGGTAAGTATTGCTGTGTAAATGTTATTTTTTAGGATACTATTTTGTATAGGGTAACATCATCTGGTTTGTGTGTAAAACTCCATTGAAGAGAGGCTACAAATATAACTATCAATTTTTTATTTTTACATAATACAAAACAAAGTCACTTTCCGCCTTTCTATACGCTTAGATTTTATAAACGCAAGGGAATTAAATATGGATTTTATCAATAGATATAGTGATTAAAAAGGAAGGTTTGTGTATCTACAATACATCCGTGCGAAGCCGGAGCGATTCGCTAGTTAGTATTATTGTACAAAAATGGCACGACAAAAAAAAAGTTAAAGCACATTTTAATCTTTTATATCTTTTTTACGTCATCAAAGTATGGCAATTGATTGATAGTGTCTTCTACTCAAATGTCAATGTAAAAATCAAACTAAAAACATTAAAAATTCGAATGTCCAACATCACGAACCACCTAACTCCTTGATTAACCCCTTGGCTCACAAGTACTTGAAAAAAAACAAAACACAATCGTTCTCCTGCACTTAAAAACAAAGAGTTCTATACCGTTGGCACGAGCTACCATTCAATTGTCCACTGCCTTAAAAACTTAATACTTATACATAAAACGCACATGTTAATCACAATAAGTACTTAAACATCATATCTGTACATCTCAGTCGTAAAGCCGCCGCCATTTAATTCTTTATGGTCATAAACCAAGTACAGAAATCACTTCAAAGAGAGTTCGTGTATTATGCGACACACTGCACTTTAGAACGGCGAGCTTGTTAGATTCTCGCGAATCGGTCGGTTGACAGATCAAAGGGATTGCAAATAAATATTTTATTGGTTGCATCCGCATTCGAAGTGCGGTAATTAAATGTTATTGTTTATGTGAATGTAATAAAAGATATTTATTTCCTATTTATTTACATCTGAGTTTATTGGCAGTAATTGAGATTATAAAAAAGAGGTTTTATAACTGTTTGTTTTCCAATAGAAAATAATCTGTGTAATGTGGACATCGTAGTTTATTCAGTTGATAATATTTAAAACCGTTGACTTTCTGCTACAACTCTTCTTTTAAGTTTCTGTATTTTTTTAAATACAAACTATGCATTGCAGGAAAAAAATAAAATGTACAAATTAGATTTTTGGTTTTTTCTCACATTTTACTGCACGTTATTTATTTTCAACTAATTTATAAACTGAAAAATGAAACAACGAAACTAAAGCAAGTGCGTCCACAATTTCTAACGTATGTATCAAAGGACATAGACCAACCTGGTAGACAATAAAACGCAATCAAGTGGCGGTTGTCTCAGAGCATGCAACGGAGAACATTATGAGTTAATTGGAAGCATATGTTTCCCGGCGAAGCTTGATGAAGTTTGTAGCTGTGTGTATTTTAGTTGATATTTTGGGAGGGCAGAATTATTTGTTTGTTTTGTCAGAATGGATTTTAGTATTTTGTGTTGAACATATTTTAGTGTTAGAATGTTTATGAACTTGGTTATAATTATGGAAGTGACAATAAGGGCTAAATTGGTGCTAAAACTGAAGCTTACGAAAATAAGAATATGACTCAAAATATTTAAAAAATATATAGGAATAGACTTCATCTTCGTGGAAATCAAGTAGGTATATATATCAAGTAAAACGTCATCAAGTCCAATTCAACTCCAATTATTTAAAATACATTCACATAACTGACACAACTTTATCTGTACCAAAACTAAATTAATCCTGAATAAATAAATCACATCGCAAAAAATATGGACAAGATAGGTAATTCAATTTGGCACTGAACGGTTGCCACAAGATAAAACAAGAAACTTAACAAAAAATTTTAACACCATTCTTTTTTCGTTCCAAAAGTTCCCGAAGTATTATCGTAAAACAATTTAGCCAATTTATTACCAGAAATATACGTTACTGTTTCCTGAATGCGTGGAGTGTGTCTTAAAAATTCAGTTACTACGTTCTGAAGTGACAGGAGACGCAATTACTTACAATTTATTTACATACGTTAAGGAGCGGTTTCACTGTCAGCTATTAAACGTCGTAAAAAAAGGAAATTGTTTTGTTTTTTTGTTGTTCTTTATTTGAATTATGTTGGTGATGATCCGAATGAAGACTTTAAACAATTCAATACGTATGTACCGTATAAATTGAGAAATAAAATGCAACCTCGAGAGACTGTTTACATGATATCCTATTAAACATAACTATTGGAAAAATTGTGATAGAGTTATTATTTTAACATTAATAATATTTAATTAAAGAAATGTTAAATAACCCAATTTTATATCGACCCTATTCATTATTCTCATTTATTTATAACTACCAAGCTTTTGCGTGCGTCAAATTTGATTTATAATCCCACTTGAACAAAAAAATCGGTGTAAAAATCGTTAGTGTTAAACTAGATACATATATTATATGTGCCAAATTTCTCCTTCAAATAGCCGTTAGCAGTTAAAGAGTAAATTACAAAAATCCATCCTCACAAATTTTCACGTTTTAATTAAGTAGTAAAAGATAATGATCAAAAACTCATTACTAAAAACCTAATAAAATTCAAACTCACCTCCCACATAATTTCACTCCCAGATCAGACCTTTATTTTACCTTTAAAAAAAATCCAAAAGCCACAAAATGTATGTAAACGTGAAAGTCCTTAATGTCGTTGTTACTCTAACGAACCGAGACTGATTTATGTGTGTGCGCATTAATTAATAAGAAATGTTACACACTGTTGTACTTAATATCCGTGTACACCCACACACATGGTGAAGGGGCATGGCCCAAGTGAGACATGTGGCGGGTTGCATGTCAAACGGAACGGTGGTCGTTTTCTTTTTAAAGGCGATATTTGAAAAATGTATATCTGGCCAATTGCGAGTCAGATTTGTACACGAAGGGTCTCGTACCACTGTACAATATTTGACCTTTTATACTAAAATAACACATTTGTTGTATACGAGACCCTCTTAAATTTTAACGTTAGGTACCTAGTATTTTATTTTTATTGCTATAGCGGCCACTGTAATATAATATACACCCTGTGAAAATTTCGAGTATCTACTTATTACGGTTCAAATAGTACCTACAGCCCTATGATAGACGGTCAGATAGCGGAGTCTTAGTAATAGGGTCGCTTTTGGCATCCTTTAGAAACAGAACCCTAAAAACTACTACAAAACTAAATTTAAAATATTAAACTAATTTATAAAATCTAAATTTATTTTAATGAGTTGTGATTTCTGTCATCTTATGTCACCTCACGTATTTTGCCCTCGCCTTGTGGCAACCACTAAAAGAAAAAAGACACAAGCGCTTGAATTCAATTATGGAATCAAGCCTTCCAAATTCAAATTGATACTCGCTAAATCTTCTCGTTCGCGCCAACTACCATCGTGGTATGAACGGTCTATTATTTCTTTTTTAAAAAACATTGTGATTTATGTCCAGCTCGCATGTAAGGATGCTACGGCCATCTACCAATGTATTTTAATTTCAATTTATAGGGCGATAGTTCTATCTGTCTCTCGTGTTATTGGGTACCTACTCGATTAATAATCGTAAACGAAGCGTTAATTGGTTATAGCAAGCCTTAGTTCCAGGAATAATTGTTTGAGGTCTTTAAATTGTTGAGCTCGATGGATTACGATTCGAATATTGATCGATTTGTTGTTATCGATTTATCGAATATCTGTTCTTCGAATATGGTTCAGTTTATATGCAGTCGGTTAAACTTTTAATGCAAAAATATGAATATGCATAGGAATAGCAGTGCTATTCTGTAAAATCTTGCTCGAGTAAAGTAAGTTTGAGGTGAGTTGTCACTACCTAGCACCAGTAGATAGAGAGAAATATTTCTACAGAATAACACTGCGGATCATGAATCTTTACCATCTGGTCTTGAATAAAGTCTGCCCTCAACAAAATTTAAGTGGACGGCACCGAAAACAGTAATAAATATTTATGCTAATGATACAAAACAAATAAACAGGATCGTTATTTACCTCTCAGAGGCGTCCAATTTCCTGGCCGTATACAAACACCATATTAAAGAAATAATTTCGAAGAAAATGACAGAATATATTACTAAAAGAACGTCGCAGCAGGAACAAATATTATTTTTTATAAAATTCCAATTTTAAACTTCCAATAACAACAGGTTATTTTTTGTAATAACGTTTCCGTAATGGCAACGTTAAATGTACTCGGAATAAGTAAGCTAAGAGCTTTTTTAAAAGCTGTTACTTTTATGTAAAACTAATTTTTGTTAATCGTTTTTTTGTTATAGTTGAAAGGACAATAATGGAGTATTTTTTTACTGCAAGCTTAATAAAAAAAGAAACCTTTTGGGATTATCATATAATATATAAAATTAGTTAAGCTCTTGAGTCTATCCTTTCTTAAATAATATGTAGTCAGTAATGGTAGACTAAGCCGTTATAAAAACTAATCTATGCCAATATATTGAAGCTAAAGAGGTTTTTTGTTTGTTTGTTTAATAAACGCACCTGATTGGACATATCATTTTGTCTATGATAGCCGAATTCAGGAAT
Source organism: Hoplodrina ambigua (assembly GCA_949774945.1). NCBI lineage: Eukaryota > Metazoa > Arthropoda > Insecta > Lepidoptera > Noctuidae > Hoplodrina > Hoplodrina ambigua. The sequence continues at coordinate 1,446,897 of OX458967.1, forward strand.
AGTAGGTTTAGCTATTATTGACGTGGATGTAAAAAACACGCGGACGAAGTTACGGACGGAAGCTAGTAATTAATACATTTATTTAATCACGCACTCTACATTTGGAGTTTTAAATTTTCATTATGACAGCTGGCGCCTGAAATAGGTTTAAAAAGGCCTTTAAAACAGGCCACCAGGCCCCACTACATACAAACTTGGCATCATCTCATCATTATATTTTATTATTCATGTTATTTGTACAAAATTATTCAAACAAAAAAGATGAATTTAAAAAAAAAACTCGATCAAAACTTTAGTTCATTTAGCAAAACCACTAGGTTACCTAAAAAAAAAAACAACATCTAAAAATAGAACCAACATCAATCCATTTCTGAAAAATTCAAAATTTAAAACGATGCTCATATCCATGTTTGACATGAGAAAAAATATGTCAAGCCAAGCATTATGATAAATGATGTCGTATCTGCAAAAAGTGATCTTTGACGTTTTTTGCTTAGTCAACCATTTTGACATACGTTAGACCATTGAAGAACCTTCAGATTTTATTGAAATAATTATTTGCGTAATTGCAAAAACCAATATGAGTTTTTCCATTCGAATTATGTACTTTCTAAGTTTGACATGGTGAAGGAAAAACTTGTGAGGAAAGTGACTTATAGTACATATGAATCTGAAATCGCCAATCCACCTTGACCCCTTCTCTGTAGGAGAAGAGGCTTTTAACCTGCAGTAGGACAATAATAGGCTGGTAATAGTATTAAACTATTTAGGTTATTTTACAACATTTATTACCGTCTTTACAACTGTTCGAACATTTACTTAGTACAGCCACGTCGATAGCGTGTTTGTTAACAGTATTAATTTACGTTGGGATTAGCGCCAACATTCCTATTAAACTTAATGACTAATCTTAACGTAATTAATATTACGTTTAAGTTACAATTACCTATTCAATTTAAGCAATCAATTTTAATCACGTCTGATTTTAAGCGTTAACTGACAGATGGAAAATCATAATGAAATGAAAAATGATGTAATATAAAACCACGTTGAATAAAAAAAAACACGTATAAATAACGAATGTAAATGCAAAAGCTAACAAACAAAAAAATATATTTAATGAACGTAAAAATTACAAATATTGTTTCGTTTTTTTTCTTTATAATTGAACAACATACAACTGTTGAATTTAAAAAGTAAAGTCCTTTATACTAAAGAATCTTCTCTCCCTCAGCTTTACCTGGTCGCTGGGGCAGCTGGTCAGAATGGTCAGTGTGTGGAGCTGACTGCAGGCAGACCAGACGAAGAGCCTGTACTGGAGACACACCTTGTTCAGGAGCTCATGCGCAACATGCTGACTGCGTGGGGGATTATTGTGGAGTACATGGTGGTGAGTACCGTAGAGACTCTAGCTGGTTTGACCATGTTTCAACCTTATTTTTTTTTATAGTTTATTACGTTAAAGATACTGACATCGGTAAAGTAAAATATGAATTCTGTCTGAAGTTTGAGATCGCCATTCAATGCTCATACCTTCTCTGTATGAAAAGAGGCTTTTGCCCAACAGATAGATAGTAATAGGCTGGTATTATTATTTTGTTTTTAAATTAAGTAAAACGATTTATGAGGAAAATTCTGTTCTAAAACTAAAAGACCGGACTTGACAGTCCGTATGGCTGACACATTGTAATTTTTTATAAAATATGGAATTTAGTTGACAAAAGGTGTGTAAATATATTTCAATTTTCGAAAGTCGCAGTAAATAAGTTTACTACAAGCTTTGGGAATGTAATTTATAAAGTTTAGGTGCCACGCTATAATGAATAGAAAATAATTTTATAGGTGCTTTAGTGCGTTCATTTAAAATGAGCCATTAAAGAGCACAACAGCATTAAACAAACAATATTTCATAAAGATTACACCGATAATATTTAATATCAGTTTATAGCACAAGTGAATGATATTTTTAATTCAAATTAGAAAATATAACACTTATGTAAATTGAGAATCCGTAACTGCATATAGTTTTATTTTTATAGTCAGAACTCGCCACAATCTGCTTCTAATAATTCTTCGACATTTCTCATAACGTTTCCGTATCCAAACATATTTTTTTACGTTAATCGTCGCCATATCTCATCTCATAACAGCAGAGCTACGAATAGAAACACGAATGTTTTCAGCCAAAAGTTTACGACGCGGTGTCATGGGAATTAGAAATTATGAAACTATCCGCCATGGGACATGTTAATTAATACTATTTCTATGAAATGGTACAGAACCAGATGCCGCACTAAATATACACTTCCTTTCCGTTCGGCCATAACTATGAGATGTTACTCTGGTCGCTTCATAACAGGCTATCGGCTGTAACTGCAACCTTCCATATTATGAAGACCCACCGCACCCCCCGCGGCTTTAGAATTTCTAATCAACATAAAGGTGGAAGCAAGGTGAGGTAAAGGTCAATATTAGATGGTCACGTTAAAAACATTCGAGAGATACTAAAATCGGGTGGCGTGACCATCTGGGCCGTATCATATCGTCTAAATATAGACGAGGGAGTAAATTTTTATGGTGTTCTTACGAAAAAGTTGAGGTAACATTTTGTATGATAACATTTTGAACGTAATTGGGTAATCTGAAATTGTTCTTTTCTGTTTTAGACGTTTTTATTGTTGATGAAGATAGTCTAAAGTAAGACAGAAAAGTTGTGGAATTGTTTGATGCAGTACAAGCTAAATATGTACTTAAAGATCTAATTTTGAACAAAGCACACGAGTCTGGTACAAGTTAGCCACTATTCACATTTAATATCAAACTTTCCGGCAAAGTTTACAGCGCCCATGTGTTGACAGACAGACAGCTAATGTAACGTTAGCCAAACCCATTCATAAACGCGTTTCAAACAATAGTTTGAGTGCGGAGTATTCATACACTGTAAATTAATTCTAACTGAACTGCAATACCAACTCCGAACGGTAAAGGAAAACATAAGGTACCTCACACATGAACAATAACGGAAATTAAAACGTGAGCAATATGTATGTAGAATGAATAAACGGAAAAAAGGTAAAGGAAAACCTGCTAAAGAGGACAAAGACATTTTTCGTAAAAAAGGAGAAACAAATCCTATGGTGGGACTTTAGAGAATGGTTTATCAAAGCAGCTGTGAAAGAGCAAATAAAATTATTTGAAAATAAAGACATGACTGTGATAATAAGTGAATAGTATAACGATGTTGCAACTGTCAATTTATCTACCAAATATCGAATTGACAACAGCATAATCACTAAAACATCTGGTAGAATTGATCAACCATAACAACCAAATTCTACAAAGGGTAAAAAGGTGGTTAAGTATCAAGCTCAAAGGTCAAATCTTCAATATTCTTCCAGATCTAAGTCGAATCGTCTAGAAAAAAAAATCTTCAATATCATAAAGAAATGTATTAACGTCCGCGCAAACACAGGTATTCTGGAGAAATTCTCGGAACACTCGGCATTTAGAATATTCAGTTTCGGCTCTCTCCAATTCCCATTCCAGGGTATTATTTAGTTTTAATACCTCTGCATGTGCCTTTTATTACGTTTGTACAAAGAGTTCGTTTTTCTTTTTTATGCTGTTGTATTTACCTTTGCTGTGTAGTTTTGTACTGCTTGTGTTTAAGTATGTCAGGAAAATTAGATTTTGAATAGAATAAATCTGTGGAGTTTAATGTAGTAAATAATCTGTCAACATATACATATTCTATTTAATGTTTTTTCATTAATGTCAATTTAACACCAGCAAATTATAATATTCGAAGCTTAGATTATTCAGAGTTACGTGATTACGAACAACTTGACGCAATCAAACAAATCACTGGCAAGCGATACGCCATTAAACATGACATTAGGCACGTTTTACACACACCTCTCCCTCGGCGGTCTAAATTCAATCTCGGAATGGAAAATGATCAGTCCATATTTTGTTTATAATAGCAATAAATCATTTCCCTCAGGTCCCCGTTGACTCTGTTTCAATTTCCCATTTCTGTTTATCGTACGTTTTGATAAATAGCCTCGGGGTAATACCATTTTGGTTTTGTACGTCAGCTTCTTCGCGAACGCTTTCGCGCCAAATAAATCCGCCATCTTGGCTTTGTAAACTGTTTTTGTTTCGCGCTCCGTGGATTGATTGTTATTTATTGGGATGATCAATCTATTGTGTTCAGTTTTGGAGGTTATTTTTTTGGGTGACAGAAATGGACTGATAAACGTTTTAAAAATGAGCTTGATATATTTTGTTTTTCTTTTGACGCTGGTAGTTGCAGAGATAACATTTTCTTCATTGTAAAACGAACAAAATAAAATGAAAAAACAGAACAATATGAAACAACACAGTAATATAAGACAACTTAACTATTGCAACTGGTAAATGTGTGTGTTCTATAAACATGACCCACTGAAAGTGATTAAGAGCAGCTCCTTTCCCACACAATTGCTCTTGACTGCACTGTACAATATTGTGCTACATTCTGCTATAACTAAACCTTTGGTAAATACGCAGTTAGATTGCAATAACACTTATGTACTCCTAAATTTTACTGCTACTGTTATGTTATGTTTTAATCACATGTCGCTTGCTTCGTTTCAAAAACCTTCAAAGTGTGTAATGTATTAAATTCCCAGAGTCACCATCATCTGATATTGAGAATAGATAGAGGATTATTTATTTTAAAAGACATGCATACCTTCAACTTTATATGCTGGACCGTTTTTAAGTTTTCAGGTAAAAAAGTTACCTTTCTTATTTACATTCAAATGTAACGGCATTTTTTTATATCTCGTTGACAGCATATTGTAATTGGATAATTATTAATAATTATTCAAGTCTTTTGTTATTCGTCGATTGATTGGATTAGTACGATCTTAAACATTTTTGAAACTGTTTATAACAACAAGTTTTTAATCATTATTACAAATTACCCTAATTTGCTCATCCCTACCGTCTCTGCCCTATATTCATACAAACAAATCTAAATCCTAATTCTGAAACTAATATTCCCAACTACGGGATTCACAATAAATTCAATTACTCCAAGTAAGCCATATAATGTGGACCATCAGTAAATTGCCCACATGAAAGGTGAGCTTTGAATGCCAGCAACTCGGGTGGAGCCATTCATTCGCGCTCGTTGGAGCCACTTCATTAGCCTAATTGCCACATACAAAGGGGAGAAAATGGTGAAATTTTATAGCACCTTTTCATCTTTTGTTGCCTAAACATCGGGATGGAGTGTTGATTCTTCGTTTAAATGTTGATGCGGAGTATTAAAGACTTAAAGTTTAATGAAAAATGTTGTGTTTGTCTTCATTCTCTTGGGAAAAGCCGTGAGCGTGTAATTTTAGACTCATTAGGTGCTACGTGTTATCTTCTTAGTACCAACACAATGCATGCGGGTGTATTACCATTTACAGAGTAAATAAAAGCTTTACACTTAGACTCCTTCTTTAGACTTAGAGCAAGAAAAATATTTATTTTTATTCATATTGTATACTTTTTTAAGGTTATCGAATACATCACTGACATCGGTGAAGGAAAACAAAGTGAGGAAATCTAGACATAAAAATAATTAATATAAGTCTGAAATCGCCAATCCGCCTTTAGCATGTTAATCAATGCTGGTGTCTTCTTTGTATTAAAAGAGGCCTTTTTCCTGCAATAGTATAATTATATTCCGGTATTATTATGATTCGTATTACTATAACATAGAATTAGAGTTTGCTTGATTATAAGATTGGAGATGCTTTCGACATAGTCGTTGAAATTTTTTATTGAGAAAATCATTTGAATAATCAACTACTAAATTCATCTTCACCATTTTCACAAGACTATTTTAACATTTAATTTGAAGTCAAAAACAAACTACCGGTCTTTAACAGCTAACCACAAGTAGGACGAACGTAATCTGCCAAACCACCTACTAAAAACACCATATTGCTACTACATATGTACCTAAGCGGATTAGAAGTATCATCAACACTAACAAAAATAATTGGAAAGAACCATTTGTAAACAAATGTTGAGCCATCGTTATCAACATCTAACTTTCTACTTGACAGATTTATCGAATATAACTTTTATTTTTCACAAAGTCTTTTCTTAATACAAATTATAGGTGTATTATTATGATAATTTGAATGAATCTTCGTGTGAATTGAGTGTTGCTTCCTCTTGTATTGAGGACGGAACATAAATTGTCTTTAGTGAATGGTGAAGTCGAAATTTGGGAAATCTTTATATAGCCATAGTTTGGTTGTATGTAAGTTTGGAAGCATAGCTTCTTCATTTTTTATAGTTTGATCGATAAGCTACATTAATTGAATATGAGTTAATTTTTCTCTTTTTATTTAACCTGCACTGTTAAAATGAATGTATGTATGGATGTAGTAGGTATGCAGTCCATCAAAAGCAAGCCATTTTTCACCCATTTGTTGTTGCGATTGAGCTAAAATTTTACATACACCTTTACTTCGTAATAATTATAAATACTAATATGCTTGCATATTATTATAAGCACTCTTTCCACGAAATTAACCTCCACTAACAAAGTTCCACTGATTTCATCGTGTTCACTGCATTCAAAAACGACAACCAGTCGTCAACCGGTTCGGTTTCATTCAAATTAAATTAAATCGTACAAAACTTTTTAATCAAACATTAATGCATAAACAAACAACAGTAAAATCCAATTTATATGCGATGCGGCCATCATTACTGGAGGTGGGTCTCGTGAATGATTTGTTGTGATTTCGTCGAGTGAGCGCAGCAGGCGATCGCAAAATGCATTCACATATCGCCTCTCTTTATTCAAGCAAATACCGCCTTTAGGATAAAAGAAGTTACGTATCACATTCGTGTGAGACGTAAGCGGAGAGAATTTAATTCCGCAAGCCCTCCTACCACGTTATGGGTAAAGCGACAAGGGTTTGTAAATTTCGATTGGATTCCCTATCTGGGATCTCTGCAACGGACACCGCGCCGTTGGCACTGACAAATGTTTACACAGTGTACAAATTTCGAAATTAATCCGATAATCGTATGTGAATTAATTCCTGTAACGTCTCTGCGGTTTTGATTTCAACGGTGTAAGTAGCGGATGTAATGATTTATTGAATTTCAAACATCGGTTAGCTATAAACCGTGTGGGGACTTGGAACTTGTTTATGAAGGAGATTTATTGATATGAAGTGCGTTTTACTGCAGTGTTGCGCCATTGCGTATGCATGTACATGCGGCAACGCAAGCGTTGAATGAAGATGGAACATCGTATTTCGATTTCCGTTGCTAGAACAAATAAATATTTCTCTTGTATCTTATTACCTAATCGTATTTTTTTTATCTATTTACTACGCGTCCATAAACAAAATCTAGTACACTAGAAAAACCAACTTATTTATATAGGAACCTAAATGTATTTTGGACTATGACCTAAAACAACTTTAACAGTTTTTCTTTGAACCTTATAAAATTTTGTTCAATTATCAAAAGCTTTCATTTCATTAGCGTCTTTAAAACGAATTTCATCAGTGTCTGTTCCAACAACTCCAGATTCAAGCCTCTCTTACTTAGTGTTTATAAGTTTGGCACAAAGCCATCTGCGCTCGAAGCTGCCTAGTGAACCAGTAAAAGCCATCACATACATTCAGAAAACAATCTTCACTGTCTCAAGATTCCACTTCTGACGCTACCTGTACTTCTCCTTATAGTGCTTTACTGCTAACTCCAATAGCTCTCAAAACCATCAATATGTTAAGTTGGAAGTGATTGTAAATAATTTATTGCTTACAAAAGAAAATTGTACTGCTCGTAATAATACAAGACATAAAATAGCTCATTCCATTGATAGATAGTTCAGGTGTGTTTAAGCTTTCCTCTTTGGCCGTGAAGAGCGCTATTGGTTTGATCTTTGAACCTACATAAATCTACATACCAATAACCCTTTGTTTATTGCTTGGTTTGTACGGTTCCACTTTCCAAATAATTCCTTTATTGGGAAGTGTTAGGAATTTCTATAGCCGAACGTAGGTACTTGTCACATATCCTTAGTAGCTTTTGCTTAGTTTAATACAATATCATACCAAGCTTTTAGAAAGCAAAATATCTTTCTAATTCTCAAATTTTCTTGTACATATAAAGAAATCTTTTGATAGATAATGTGTGTCAAAACTAAAAGAAACCATTGATTACGCACAAACCCATGACTACTTTGATTAAGGCTTTGTCGCAGCTTTAGATATGAAAGTACGTCAATTTGTTCTGCTTTCGCTTCTCGACTCTTCTACCAATCCTTATTAAAAGCATTCACATGACCAGTTCATAGAGGGGACCATAAGTCGGTACTGATTCCATTGTTGTGCTTTTCTTTTATCACTGTCATTATTATCTTTTTGATGTTTATTAATTTTGACATTAACACCTTGTTATTCGGTACGTTGTCAAACAGTTAGTCGACTTTTCATATGGCTGGCCCGTTATTTGCGCAATCAACATTGCCATACAATGTGGCAAGTGGCAATGCTTTCAGGCACTTGTCCCTTTAACAGCAATGGAAACAATATTTTTGATACACAAGGAGCTTCTCACCTTGTCATATCTGCTAAAAGGCTGGGCCAATTTTGACAGGACTTAAATGTTACAGGAAGTAACGTAATAAAGTTTTATTTTAGAGAAAGAATTAGGGATTCGTGCAAAAAACAAAACATTGTCGATAACCGATATTGACAAAGCCACGGTATAAGCTAGCTGTACTTATATGATATTAGGACTATAAAAAATAGTTTTTATAAAAATAAAAAAACATCCGAATTCAATTAATTTGGTACTACCAATGGAATCATAAGATATCTGTGAAAGCTTTAAAGCTCTGACATAAATGATCGCACGTATGCACGGTATAATCTTAGTCGCGTGTCCAGCAATTACATGGTTTAGTCTACTTTTTCTAACTTCGGTTAGTTGCCGAACCGGTTATCATCACTCGTAGAAAGCTCATCATTATCTTTTATTCTGTTCTGAAGACTAAGTATCTCTAACGGTTTTACTTGCATCTAAAGATGATAAGATACATACCTACCCTCAGTATAGGTATCTTATCTTCTTTATTTCAATTCGTTAATTCAAAATAAATATCTTTATTTAGTTTTTCAAAATACTTTGCACCGACACTAGGAATTTCTACTGTATTGTGGGTGCATATCCAAACTTATAAACTCACATACACAATCAGCCAAGCACGTAACAACTATCTATAGGTTAAAGATGAATATAATAAAATAATGCTTCTTATCCTTAACCGATTGTTAGACAGTGAGTAGTCTATTCTAATTCCCAGACAAGTTCTTCTAACGTGTCTGACACCACAATATTGTACAAAACGTCCACTTATTCTACATAGTAGCATCGACTTGCGTGTAGCAATTACAACGATCAGTATCGGCTCCAAATCGCTCGGACGGTCACGATGTTTATTAATTTATTACATTCGGCTCGGATGCCGGTCATTCGATCCGCCGTTTATATAGCTGCTATAATAGCTGTATGGTCAGAACGAGCGGTGCTGACTAATTCGGATCTGTTGGAATTTTTGTGTTTTGACACATTTTTGGTGCTGGATTTTTGGGATCTTCAACAAGAGAAACCCACTTCGAAGGTCTATATTCTCGCGAAAGAATTCAGTCACAGCGGCTAATCTCAATGGAAACTATGGGGAGATATTATAGTGCAGAAGTGAATGCACAAACACAGGCGCACTCCCTCTTCCCTCACTCTCCTTATATTTCGAAAATCAAGGAGCAAAAAAACAGCCACCATGGTGGCACACCACCAACTTCCAAACTCCGGGCTGCTACTGAGAAATTTCTTATAGAAAGACCCAATAACACTTTTTGCTCGACTTGGAAACCACAAGACCAGCGAGGCAGAAAAAGAAACATTATTATGCAGTTTTTAAATCATCTGGTATTTTGAATGTACTTCGGTTGGATACTCATCATATAAAATGCAAATGAATGAAAACATAACAGATCGTTTCACTGCGGTGCTACTCGCAAGCTTGTTTTTAATTACGGCGGGCACTAGTGATCGTTATCACATTATCGAACAGAGAAAATGACTTCATCAATTTATTGCTTCAGGCAATCTCATTTATTCGTAATGTGGAACATTAATATAACTAAATGAACTGACGTAACACTGGAGATTGAACATGAAAGAAACTAGACCGCGGTTTGCACGTACTCTTCCCTAACTCTCATAGTACAATAGGACGGCAATAATTCGAAACACTGGGGAGAGATCAGACGCAAGATGAACATACACATATCGGCTATGACGTTCATAGCCTTCCTTTTTGCTTCGCCTTAATCGAGTAAAAAATTAGAGGAGTCAAAAACACTAGCGCCAAACTTAGCACTATCCGCGCTTATGCCATCCGCACTTACGATGTTTTTAATTACGCGCTCGCTCAAGATCTTTATCGCATTATCGAGCTCGAAGACTTCATTCACTCATTCACTCGTTCACTTCCGTACTTCAAGTTCCGCATTAGCTATTTGAGCCTTCAAAAGCCCATTAATGCCTTTTGCTATTGTGTCACCTCTGTGAGAAATGTAAGGAAAGGACTAATGTTCTGCTGCTATTGAAGTTGTAAAAATCAACCGTAGAAAATCGTTTTGTGTTTCACCGGTTTTACACAGTTTTGTACATTTGATTGAGTTTCTGTTTCTTTGTTTGTGTTGCTAAGTAGGTGCTTAGTAGCCTTTTCTACTACATTTACAAGATTTGCTTTGGCAATATGCTTTTTTGTTTTTTCAACACATTGACTGGCTTGTGGTTAAATTATTTGGCAGATAAATTCTATTCCATTGACAAAGTCAAAATCAAATCATCTATTTCAATAAGACCACTTTTGGACGTCATATATTTACTAAAAAAAACAGTGAATCTAGTTGCCTCTTTGAAAAGGTAACTAGTTTAAGAATGGGTGAAAAACTCAAACTCTTTTAAAATAAATGTAGTCGATAAATATAGCTTTAGTTCCGATGAAAATTCTGAACAGCGAATTCCATAATATTTCTTGAATGCAATTACCATTACGGAAAGGAAACACAGACATGTTGGCATATGAATATCATCGACAAGTGAATTAGCATAATCGGTGCCACATGTCATGTCAGAACATGACTAAGAAGCCAATGAGTCAACAGCACGTGCTGCATTCAATGAAAGGGCTCACCGAAATGAGAACGGTCTACAAATGAATTTTTGGCAAAAAGTTAGAACCCTAACATAAGCGCGCTGACGTAAAGCATTCCCAAGCGTTTCGTTTTGATTTTTAATGTCAGTTTTTTAATATTTTTTTAATTTGTTTTGATAAAAGCTAGCACAATAATTTACACCTGCGGTGTTAAGTCTTTACCACTTTGTTTTGAAAGGTAGAGAATGACTTTGGCAGTAAGACCGCCTTTGTACTTTTTTGTTGCAAAAAGTGAAAATTCGATTTTTGAATTTGAAATACGACTGTCTTGTACCATTTTTGTTTAATTTGATACGACAGACAACATTTTCATTATTTTATTTCGATAAGGCCTTCAAACTAAATAAATATTTTGCGCGAAACGGATCGGATATTTCCAATTTTAAAATCAATTACAGGCGTACCGTTCTTCTCTGTTCGTTTTTTTAATTAAAACTTAGTTTTAGTTATAAAAAATCATACATACATACATACATAACATCACGCCTGTAATCCCCGAAGGGTTAGGCAGAGGTATACCTATTAGTACACCCACATTTCGCCAGTTATGTTTTTAGTCCCATGTAATAGGGGGCGAGCCTATTGCCATAAAAAATCATGTCTAACGAATAATCAAATGAAAATCTCAGGCTATACCGAAATAGAATTAAAACTTCATCACAACTAAAACTTTGAGGTAAACAATTTCAGAAATGACTCATAAAAGTCCATCAATTTTATTAAACGACACGTGAAGCGCATTCACTATAATACTCCTTAAAATAAGACGCCATATGTCCCAACAGTTTCCCTTAAACCCACATTTACAACCACTATACAAGGATCAAAGGGATCGTTAAAAACTTCCAATAACGAGTCCTTTTCACGGCATGGAATTACACAAAAAAATATATAACCTAATCGTTAAAAAATGCCGCGGGTCCGCATTGAAGATTGTGACGTATTGAAAGCGATTTATGTTAATTTTACGACGGCTTCACTTTTTATCATCTTGGAACGTTATCTGGGGTGTTTTAGAGAAATTGAACTTTATTTTTACTCAATTTTACCTGATCCTTCGCTATAAGTTCGTATGTTTTTTCTATGAAACTAAAATATAAATGGCAGGGACGAACTGTGAATTTGTGGGGCCCTGGGCTAGCACTAAGGGGCCTAATTTATAATGCTATTTAGTTTTTGGTAGTACTGGTTTTCTTTTTAACCCTATACAAATATTTAAGTGTCTGTTTGTAATGTCAAAATTAGGTACAGCATTTTACTAATTGAATGAACACAATCCTTATACCAAAAAAAAACAATTTTTTTTTTTGACTGTCTGACTGTCTGTTTGCTCTGACTAATCTCCTCAACGGCTGGACCAATTTTAACTTTTACTGGCAGGTAGCTGATGTTATAAGGAGTAACCTACTTTTGTCTAAAAAATTAATTAGGGACCCACTCAAAAACAAAGCACGCAAATAACCGACATTCACGTGGACGAAATCGCGAACCAGTCCATAAAAGCACTAAGAATTTCCATCTTATTAAATGCAGCTACGACTATTTTTGGCACTAAAATAAGCGTCGTTTTTCCACTCTCCATGGGACATAGCCATAAAGACACGTTGACATAAATAATATTAAAGGCGCTGCCAGAAACATGGAACGAACTACATTTTGAATGAACGAAAACAAATATAACGGTTGCTGTTCCAAAATTTGAATTTTAACGAATTTGTCTCTTATTTTGAGGTTACAAAGGAAATCCTTATATTGACACCTCGTTATTTTATCGTAAAACTTTTTTATAGTTACAAAACTTTATCAGGTGCTTAATAATTTGATGGTTTTACAGTTCTTTTTGTTTGTTTTGAATACAAACTTTTTTGAGTGAAGTAGAATACTGCTTTTTTTTTAAATCAAATCAAATCAAAATCAAATCATTTATTATTTGTGTAACATAGGTAGTGAAATAGATCTTAAATAAGTACAATGGTCGCTATGTTATGCCTAGTGGCGTACAAATATGGTGGCATGCAAAGAGAAAAGTACAATACCAATCATGCGAGGAGGAAATTCAAATTATTTGAGAGGTATGTCAAAATTAAATTAAATGATGAGAAATAAATACAATCAAAATATTACAAAAAATTACAAATGTCACAATAAGGAGTAATGTCTATTAAAAGTCAATGCGTATATAAATAATCATAATCAAAATTGTTTGTATAGTCCAATAAAAAAAGTAGGTCATATTAGTCATAATGGTTTTTTACAACATTGCAAATTAAAATCTTATGTAAAGAAAAAGAGGAAGGAGGAGAATTCACAATATTATCATACATAAAAAATTATACTTATTTTTCCTTACTTATCATTGGAATACAATATTTTTGTCACACAAGTAATCTTTGACATCATAATAGCATCTGTCTATCAATAATGAATGTAGTTTCTTTTTAAACTGAAGGATTGGTAATTGTTTAAAGTCATCAGGCAATTTATTATATATTAATGATGTCATACATAGTACACTTTTATTTAGTAGTGCCGTTTTACCATAAGGTATTTGTACCTCTAACCTTTTTTTATCCCTTAATTTTCGATAACAGCTTTTTACAGCAGTCTTATAGTAGCTTAGATTTGATTTCACAAAAATATTTGTTTCGTAAATGTATAGGGAAGGCAATGTGAGAATTTTTAGATTTTTAAAATAAGGTTGACAGCTAATTGTACTATTTATTTGGCACATTGCTCTAATGCACTTCTTTTGAGCTTTAAATATAAATTCCTTGTCTACCGAATTACCCCAAAATATAATGCCGTATCTCAGTAATGGTGCCACCATTCCGTGATAGGCCGTTAATATTGCTTCTTTATTAACTATTTTGGAGAGCTTGTAAAGAGCGAATGAGGATTGGTTGATTCTTTTGCAGAGATTGTCTATATGGGTTGTCCATGAAAGTCTGTAATCAATATTTATTCCTAGAAATTTTGTATTTGTTACAGATTCTACTGTCTGCCCGTTATAATTTACATTAATACTTTTCGGTTGAGTTCTTTGGTGAAAGTGCATTATATTTGTTTTTTCTAAATTTATTTTCAGATTGTTATCAATTAACCATTTAATTATAGTTTTTAATGTTTCATTAATTTCATTTTCATAGTCATTTTGACTGTCACATTTTATTACTACCGTGCTGTCATCTGCAAAAAGTACCATGGGATGCTTTATGTGTCTAGGGAGATCATTAATATAAATTAGAAAAAACAAGGGACCCAAGACACTACCTTGTGGAACTCCTAGTTTTATGGTTCTAGTTTGGGATCTATATGTCTTCTCATCCCGCGTTTTAAGACATATTCTAGTTATTTCTGTTAACTGCTTTCTATCACATAGATATGAGTGAATGAGGTCTAGTGCCTTTCCTCTTATGCCATATGAATCTAATTTTTTAAGCAGTATGTTATGGTCAACACTGTCAAAGGCTTTACTCATATCCATGAAAATAGCACATATTGGATTTCTTTTATCCATATTAGTCAAAACAGTGTTAGTAAGTTCATATATTGCAGCGTTAATGGACTTACCCTTGCGAAATCCTTTTTGTTCGCTGGCCAAGATATTAAATTTTTCTAAAAAATTGTAAAGACGACTATGAATGGCTTTTTCGAATATCTTTGAGAAGATGGGTATCAAAGCTATAGGTCTATAATTTCCCATTTTGCTTTTGTCATTTTTTTTGTGGAGAGGAATAACAACCGATGTTTTAAGTTTTTCTGGGTAAGTTCCAGTAAAAATGCATAAATTTATTATATAACTTAGATGAGCTGCAATTGATTGTGACACTTGTTTTATAACTTTAGTACAAACACCATCGTAACCCTCACTCGATGTATTTTTAAGTTGCTTGATTTCTCTGTCCACTTCTATTGGGGTTGTGGGGGTAAGAAAAATTGAGTTTAAGTTAGTGTATATGTTTTTATTCGAAGGTGCTTTATTATTATAATTATTTGTACGCATCGATTTTGCAGCTTGGTCAATAAAATAGTCATTAAAATTATTCGCAATCGACGTTGGATCTGTAATGTTTACATTATCTTTTAATATTTCATTAATTGGTTCCCTAGGAAATTTAAATTTAGAGTTATTTATAAGTGACCAAGTGGCTTTAGATTTATTTTGAGCTGTGTTGATGTGATGGTTATTTTGTGCCTTCTGCGTAAGACAAATAATTTTTTTAAATTTCGTAGCGTATTGCTTGAATTTATGTCTATTTTTTTCTGTCCGGTGTGTTCTATATTGCCATAGTAATTTTCTTTTCATTTTGCTACAAATTTTGATACCTTTTGAAACCCATTTAGTTTTTTTGTATAACGATTTTGTTATTAATTTGTAAGGAAAACACAAGTTATAGAAACACAAGAAAAGCTCCAAGAAACGATTATAGGCTTCATTTGAATCATTTGTCAGGTAAATGTCAGAGAATGTCAAATTATTCATACAAGTTTTAAATTTTGTCAAATTTTCCTCACTGTAATCGCGTACTTTAATACGCCAAGATTTTAATACACAGGATTTTTTGACTGGAAAATGCAATAATTGGGCAGTATGATCTGATAATCCTAATTCAATTATTTGGCTTTTGCATTTATGAATGTTGTGAGCAAAGTTGTCGATGCAAGTGCTACTGATGAGTCTGGTGGGAACCTTAATTTCTAGTTTTAAGTTATGACTTTCTAGAATTTGTTCAAAATCTAAAGTTTGTCGGTTTCTTTTCAATATATTGATGTTGAAATCCCCGCAAACAACAACTTTCTTACTAGTGTTATCACATATTTGGTGCAGTAACTTTTCTAAATTATTAAAAAATGTAGACATACATGAGTTGGGTACTCTGTACACACAAACTATTATCAACTTATGTTCAGTTAGTTCTATTGCACTATATTCTATGATACCTTTACTTGAAAATGTATTATTAAGTACAGCGTATGGGTGTCCTAATCTGGTTAATATACAGGCACCTCCCCTATTTATGTCTCTTGAAAAGCTTGCTGCCAAGCGAAATTTGGGTAAATTAATTGTAGCCTCTTGATCTGGTGTCATAAAATGTTCAGTTATACATATTACATCGATGGGTATATTCTTTAGTTCCAATTCTTCTAAATGTACTGTGAGAATGTCAGCTTTGGTTAGCAGACCAGCAATGTTCTGGTGTAAAATGTGTATATTGTTATAGAAGAAAAAACTGTGGGTTTTGCTTATTTTCGTTAGTATCTACGTAAGGAAATAACCTTAAGTCAATTTTGATTCTCTCCATAATATTTTTAAATATGAAATTTATTCCAGATTTATTTAGTTTCCCTGATCTATCTGAAAACATATCAAATCTAGATTCTAGGTTATTATTTGAGTTAAAAAAGTATGCGTATTTATGATAGTCTAGGTCCATGTAAAGTAGGTTATTAAATATATCAACTTTATAGTTATATATAGGGGATCCCCGTACGTACGTAGGTGTGCATATTATGATATTTGTGTGGGTCATTTGCCTCAAGCTTTCATTAATTTCTTTC
Source organism: Hoplodrina ambigua (assembly GCA_949774945.1). Classification (NCBI taxonomy): domain Eukaryota; kingdom Metazoa; phylum Arthropoda; class Insecta; order Lepidoptera; family Noctuidae; genus Hoplodrina; species Hoplodrina ambigua. Next base: position 1,463,758 of record OX458967.1, read on the forward strand.
ACGAGGTCAAAATAGTTATTGTCAGTTTTAATATCTGAATCGCCTAATAAAATTATACAATAGTCATTTATAGTAAAATCTTCCAATTTTGTTTTAATATTAGTTAACAGATGTCTTATTTTTGAGTTGGGCATTAAATAGCTACAATACTTAAAGTCATGAGAAAAAAAATCTTCTATCGCTTGTAATATGCCTCTGTGTGTACTATTACTTAGTACGCACAGTTTTCTTTGCTTATCATCGTGAACTCTGGGTCTCGTAGTGTTCTTCTTTTTCAGTGCCGAGTTATTTGTTTGATTTAAGTTTTTATTTAGATTCAGTTTAGGTTGACTAGTTTGGGTGGTGCTTGAATTGTTGACAGAAGTATCTTTACTCAGTACTTTCACGTCATCAGTCTCGAAGGGTTGAGCGGAAGCATCGAGGGTTTGTTGCTCAGTGGAGTTAAGACAGGATTCTAATGCTTGATTTTCAGAGCCCTGCTTTGAAGGAGGTCCGCCGTCGGTAATTTCCTGGTCATTATTACTTGTGTTTAGTTTAGAGAGAGTACGAGGTTGAGTTGGTGTAGAGCAGCGTCCTTTTCGTTTATTAGCACGCGATGATAATGGCGTCATGCATCGGCTATCTGATAGAGCAAGATTTTTATAAGCTTGAGTTGTTTGCAAGCTTTTGTTCAAATCACATTTTAAGCGATAATTTTCTAAGTTTAAATTTTCAATTTCTGTGTGAGCAATATCTAATTCTTTACTTAGACTGTCTATCTTTTCTCTTAGGTCATAAATAGTTTGGCTATCATTTAATGACGTGTTAGGTAAACTTGTCATAGTAGCATCGAATAGGTTTGTGTCTGTGTTCGAAACATCATTTAAGGAGAGTGTGAGATGAGTTTTTCTTTTGCGTAAAGTAATATTTTTCTCGGGCTCCATGTTTTTGTATTTTCTATTCTGTGAATATTTTTAATTTCTACCAAAAGACTTTAGTTTCTTATTCTGGTATCACAGTTTTTTTGTAGCAACACTTTACAATTTTTTTATAATGGCAGCACTGGCCAGTCTGTCAATTTTCTTTCCGCTACTTGACACTAGATGGCGCTGTTTGGCATGAAGTATTTGTTATTTTTAGTAGCAACCCTAATGTTTATGTCAATTTTTATACGTCAATGTCAATGTTTGTTTCGCTACTCACTACTAGGGGGCGCCACTTACGGTACAAAGTTCACTTTTTAAAACAAAACATTATACTTAACCGTTTTATATACATTTACTAGTAATTAATTAACCACTTATTATGTTTTTGAATGTTCTACTGATGAGAGTACATTTGTATAGGTCCAATACACTTGCTTTTGTCCGAGATTAGCACTTTTTGAAGCACAATAACGTTTAAAAGTCCAAATATTAAACACAATGATTTTATTGCATGTCTTGGTTTATAGAAGTCACCAACAATTTCACTTATGTAGTTCGATACGTCTATTGAGATTCGCTACAATACACATCACTTGTACTATGATTTACTATTTATTCCGAGTTTTAAATACGCGGGCGTTGTTAAAGTTCGCGAGACGGTCTAACTTTGTAATTTATGTTTCTTTGTTTGAAAATGATGAATGTGTTCTGCATTCAGTTTGTGGTTTTTGAACGAGCTGACAAGCAAAAGTTTTCCTTTAGTGTTATGACAGCGGTGACCATTATTTTTATGGAATTTGCGTTTTTTTTTTTGTTTTTTTTTCTCGTTGGTAGAACTATACACAGCAACTTCTAGTCATAGGTAACTTACCTTTTTATTTTAAGAACTTAGTTTAATAAACTAACAGTTTTTTAAACGGCTGGTCGGATCTTCACTTGACTAAAGAGCTGGCCAAAGAATCAACATTGCAATATAACTTGACAAAATGCAGTTTAAGCTGCTTTGTTTTATTAAATTCAAGTAAAATTAATGGCTGTAGTAAACATGAAAATAGAAAAAAAGAAAAACTATTTGTAATTCCTTCAAACATTATCAATACCAGCCTATTATTATCACACTGCAGGGCAAAGGCCCTGTTGCCCACGAGCATTAATCACCACGCTTACTCAAGGCAGATTGGCAATTTCTTATTAGATCTAAGTCCAGGTTCCTTCACAATATTTTCCTTCACAGATGTCATTAATGTCTAAGACAAACGCATGTATGAAATGCAGAAAGTCACATTGGTACCTACTTACCAGCGCCCAGTTGCAAACCCGATGCGTAACTGGCTAGGCTATCATAACCAAACGTACGCTAACATTTATGTTTTTCTTTTTGTCAACAGTGGCTGCACACAGCGACATTCCTTTATACATTGGTATTGCTGTGGCTGTGGTGGTGTTCTTGGCTGGAGCAGCCGTGGTGTACAAACTGCTGCAGAGGAAGACCAGAGACCATTCGCTTTACACCATGACTAGGACTGGTAAGTCTTAATTTATTTGTTATTGCTACTGTAAAGTAGCGAAAGTTTGGGTGAATGGATGTTTGTTACTCAATCGCGCCAGAACGGCTGAACAGATCTGGATAAAATTTGACACAGAGCTGTAGTCAAGAATAGTACATTGTCTACTTTTTATCCCACAAAAACTTAGGGTTCTTTATCCTAGAAAAATTGTATAAATCGATCGATGCGTAGCATTCGTTGTTATATCAGTTTTTATAACAGCATTAGTCAGCATCCAAATCTTTGGTTATGTTCTAATTTCATTACGACAGCTACGTATCAGTTACAGGATTCCCAATAAAATATTACCGGCCGTTAAAATACAGGAACTCGTACAGTTCAGTCGTTGGTCAATCGTATTAGCAGTATTAATGAATAATGATTAAAATAATTAAAAATTAATGATTCATAAGGACTCGAGACCTTACACTCGGAAGTCCGCTTCCGAGCTGTCGGGGCGTTGACTTGAGTTTTACATTACACGACTATAATAAGCATTGGTTCTTTTATTACTTGTTTTTTAGTCATATTTAATCAAACATTAAAGAAAAACCTGGACTAATTATGGTATTGACTGTCCGTGCTATTTGTTGTTAACAAGGAACAACAATCAAAAAACAAAAAATAAAAAAATCAAGTCCCTAAAAATTCACTACAACTCATTTGATTGACTCGTAGTGAATTTATGCAGGGACGAGTAGGACGAGTAGGTCCCGTAACAAAAGTAGTTCATATTCTTGAGTTCATTTTAGCCTCTGAAAGATGTATAACGAATTTAACGTCATGTATGGCATGTATCATGTATACTATCTTACGTGTGTCTTTATTTCCCAATTCAAATACCGACCATTCTTCCTCAAGCAGATTTCCAACCGGAGATGTACCCAACTGTGGAAAAGCAATCGCTGTCCTTGGCACCAGATCTGATGCAGCACCGGCCTCCAAGATATGAGCATCCGCAGCCTGACTCTAGGGCTGAACACCATTATGATGTACCGCATCTTACAAATAGGTGAGTGTATAAAAAAAATCAGCTGAAACCGGTTAGGCTGGAAATCGACCCCAACATAGTTGGGAAAAGCCTAGGCAAATGATGACTTTCGGAGGACTAAAGCTTTAGCAAGATATTTCAAAGACCGGAACCAGCATTAAAACTAGCAAGCACGCTTACCTAAGCTACATATTTCTCTTTTTATCATCAAATGTTAACCATGAGATCATGGGTGGCATAAATGAACTGAAAAACAAAAATAGTACCCAGACGATATATCTAAATTACTATAACATGGCGTGACCCTCCATGTTACTATTTCAATGTGTGTAGTCATATCCATATGGAAGAGTTTCTATGTACTTGTAAGTATTCGTCTTCAGTAGCAGGCCGGCAGATTTGTTGGTCAACTAATCATAAGTAGCAAAAACGCGCAAGACAACGCACGTATCATTTTCATAGAATATGTTATTACAACGCCATACTAATAATAATGAGTAATCAGTGACACCACTAGTTAAGCAACAAATAGCTGATTTGTTTTTGTTTTGAGAACCGTCTCAGTACGCACACATAACGCATGTGTGAGTCTTGTGAATACTTTCACAAATACCATCAAACGTTTGAATTTGTGGAGGGCCGCGCCATGTTATAGTAGTTTATGTCTACACTAAGTATCACAAGACAAGTTCATCTTCACCTGTCTACATCACAGTTGACAAATGCTTCCTTTCTGTACCGCATAAGTGTTGCATGAATGTGAACGTGCTGTATCAAGTTTCCATCTGACGGCAAAGGTACAGACGACCAAAAGAAATAAGTCCTGAATCCCAGACACGGACGTAGCTACATCAACTGGCTTTTTGTAGTACATTTGAACTAATATTATGAAGCGGTAAAGTTTGTTTGTATTTACGTTTGTAAGAGGAAATCTCTGGAAGTACTGGTTGGATCATACAAAAATACTGATAGAAAGCTATAAGTATACTTTGTTTTTCTAAGGTTCTTCTCTTCTATGCAGATGAGGCCGCATTGTTCGTAAAGAAAACGATAATTTATTTAAAATGCTTTAGAGCTAAATCACCGATCCATAAGACCGACATATCGACATGCATTATGCCTAGGAAGTTGAAAAACCACCCATAATGTACATTAGCTTACTTTGCATGGCTCCAATTATTTTAATAAGCGAATTTGCGGACGAAGTCACGGGCAGAAGCTTGTTAAAGTACAGTAAATAATGTGCTTAATATCCGTATCCTTTACGACCAATAATAAAAAGAACATTAATATTCTAACACTCATAAATAAAAATATAGAATAGATTTACTTCTGTAACAGGATCGTTATAATTCACAATCAAACTTAAAACCGCTGTCTCCTATTTTTCTATTATAATTTATATCTAACATGTCTATTTAAAACAGGTCCCCAGGCAAAACAAGGTGGGCCAACTAACAAATAAATAACAATTAAGCTGAACAAACAATCAACTAAACGAGCTAGAATAAACACTCCAGATGACCATCAAAATAAATCATAAATATTTTTTGCACAATTACTAAACAGACGATAAAGCTTAATTGTACAAAAAGACGTAATTACAAAAGACATAATCTAAGTTTGCAAATGATTTAGGAGCCTAAAACAAATAAGATACAATATGTCTTTCAAATAACGACTCTATGTCTCAGATAATTGAGCAAAAAATTAATAGATAGGAACATGTTTTGTGAATGTTTATAATGAATCTAACGTTAATGTTTTAGGTGTATTATTGAATAAATTATAGGTTTCGTTTTAAGCTTATGTTATTGCTGTAAAAAACAGACGAGTTTTGCATAAAGTCTGAGTATTATAATCTCTTCTAATATGTACAAATCTGGGCCAAAGTAGTGTAACAAAAAGTTAAAATGATTAACTTAATTCGAAGAAAAAAATAATTTGTATAGTTACAATATTTAACGGATTCTGCATTACTGTGATTAAGTGTCATTATGGTTTATTTCATACTAGCTTTTGCCCGCGACTACGTCCGCGTGGAAATTGTTTATAGGTATCGTACTTGCATACAAACTTCCACCCCCTTTTTCACCGCCTTAGGGGGTTATTTCCGGGATAAAAACTATTCTATGTCCTTTTCCGGGTCCTAAACTATCTCTATACAAAACACCTAAATCGGTTCAGCGGTTTAAGCGTGAAGAGGTAATAGACAGACAGACACACTTTCGCATTTGTAATATTAGTATGGATACTATCTCGTGTCTCGATTAATTTATTTTGGACTAAAAGTAATTCAACTAGGTGAATCAGTAACTCATTGATTTTGTGGCTTGACAACGATGGTAATGGAATTGTCTAGTATATGCTTGTCAGATTGACAAATGAACTATATTTTGAACCTCTAGTCCTTAGTTATTCAATAAGTTTGATACGCCAGGTGTTTTGCAATGGGACAATAATAGGTTGATTTTTATTTTCTTAACAAAAACTACCCATAATGAAATCACTAACAGGATCCTTCTTTGCAGCTATGCGTCCCCGGTAGACCACCAGGTGACTCCATGCGCGTCCAGCAAGGGTCAAAGTGATGACTATGACAGCAAGCCTTACAGCGAATCTGAACATTCAGCTTCTAGCTGTTTTACTAGCTGTAAGTATACCTATTATAACAATGCATCGGAATATAGATACCTTTTTGTTTTTTTGTTTAGTATATTTTTATAGCATAAAATGCACTTTTACATTTTAGTCAAATTTCAGAAGGTTGTCATGAAATACAAAAATAAAATTACGACACTCGGTCAATAATTAATAAATACTTGGTATTTAAGTTGTTTATGTTCGACAGTGTATCAGAATATACCTCTTTCAAACAATAGAATCGCCCTGTTGCGTAAGCGATAGGTAGTGCGGCGCGACTATATCATCAACTATCACTGTTTATATCGCCTGTATTGATTCGTGCGAGAATCATTAGCATTGTTACCTCCTTGAATTTGACGAGTATGCAAATTTGCACCTTGTACTATATCTGTATTGCTTCCACAGCTCCACTAACTATGATTTCTCTTCTAGCGGGCTCAATGTATGATGCAGCAAATGAGTCAGTGACTCTCCAACTAGCTGAACTCGTTTCAAACTCGCCTACATCTCAGTCCCTCTCAGTTTCAAGTGCTGGGGCAAGACTGGCATTGCCTGCTGCCGGTGTTGCCCTGTCGATCCCTGAGGCAGCCCTGAGTAGGGGCAGGAGGGAACAGATATATGTGGCAGTGGTGAAGGATGATCGATATCGACCGAGATTGGGAAAAGGTTTGTATGATTTTGTCTTTTGAATGCTCTTACTATTAGAGGTTTATAATTTATTGCCTCAAACTATGGTCTAATTTAAAATGACTAGGATACTAATTAATAGCAGTATTATGAGAAGCAGTAATTTTCTCATTATCTAAGACAAAAAAAATTACTGCGTTGACGTACCTAATGCATAAATTAATTTCGATAAATATTTTCGCTGATCCATTCTTGTATTTATTATGCCCTAAATCATCAAATTGCTATGAATATTTATGAGTCCAAAATGAATAACTTTACTGGAGTACAAGTCTAATAAAAATAAATTGATTTTGCGATGCGATAGAGAACAATTTCCAAAGGTAATTTTAAACGATATGTAATTATGCTATGGTATCAGCGAGCTATAATTTCTGCTTGGGAAAAAACGCTTGCCTTGGGCAGGCCAGGTTGTATCATATGTACGAACATGTAGAACGAAGTGCTCACAACAAATTCCGCCCCGCAGGTATCACGCAGCTGAGCCCAGTAGTTAAGTGCGGCCCACCGCGTCTTCAATTAAACAAGTCAGTCATCCTACAAATCCCTCACTGCGCCAGCCTCAAACATGGCTTCTGGAACCTCTCGCTATACGCCATCGACCACAACAGCGCTAAAACAGACAACACACAGCCGCAGTGGAAGAAAATTGTCGGCCTCGGACAGGAAACGATCAATACCCCAGTGTTCACTCAACTCGACAATGATAAAATATTCCTAGTTACCGATATGCTGTCTACGTTTGTATTAGTGGGTGAAAGTTTTAATGGAAAGGCGGTGAAGGCGCTTCAACTAGCGATATATGCGCCGGCAGTGCTCAGTGAAACTAGCGCAGATTACAGTATAAGGCTTTATGTATTTGAAGACACGCTTTGCGCGGCCTACTACTGTCAGGAGCAGGAGAAGAAACTTGGCGGCGTACTACTTGAACGACCCAAAACATTGCTTTTCCAGGACGGCGGTTCGAATCTCTGTTTGAATTTAGAACACGTCAGCCCTGGCTGGAAAGCTAAGCCGGGTATCGGTTACCAAGAAATACCCTTCCAACACGTTTGGGGTTCGAATTACAACGCTTTGCACTGCAGCTTCGTATTAGAAAGGACCCACGATTGTGACAATATCGATTTCAGCGTGTCCGCCTGTCAGAGAACCAATCCGTCATACAAGCAGACATTCCGAATATCCCTCGATGACGTGCGGAGCCGATCGCCGCGGGGACGTTCACCCCGCGCCGAGTCGCAGCGCAGTTTTAACATAACTGAAAACCTTTTAGAGGCTCGTATGTGCCGCAGCGAAGACGGGAGCGACGGCAGCGTTAAAAGGAACGTAACAGTTAGCGAGGCAGGCATCAACGAGTGTGCGGGCGACGGGCCGTTTAAATTAAGTGCTCGAATAAAAAGGCAGTTGTGCGCTATATTGGACCCGCCGAATGCGCGCGGGAACGACTGGCGGGCGCTGGCGTCGAGACTCGGCGTGGATCGTTATACGACGTGGTTCGCCACAAAGAGCTCGCCAACAGAGGCTATCTTAGAGCTGTGGGAGTGCCGCGAGCGCGGGGCGGGCGCCACCGCCGCGCTGGCCGCCGCGCTGCGCCAGATGGACCGCCACGACGCCGCCGACCTCCTGCACGGCAGACCCTCCTGGTTATGAATTCCTTGCACATCCCAGTCTCATTGTAATTAATGATTTCAATTGTACGGTACGTATCCGTGTGTATTCTAACGAGACAATTGTGAACGATGATAAATGTGGAACTATAGGCCTATGCGAACGAATGTATGAGGACGATTGTTGGTAAACTAATGAGTAGTTTAAATGTTACGTTAGAAAAAAGTATAGTTTCGTAGGCCGACGGCCTAAGTTTGTAAAATCTTCGTAGTATATTTTGTATAGAATATTCTATGCTGTAGATAAGCGATCGATGAATAAATTATATTATATTAGCAATAATAGTGCCTACAATGTCTTTTAAAGAAACATTGCCGACTCGAGGCAGTCGGCGTCAGTTGGTTATTTTGTTATTTTTTGTATAGTGTTTGAGTGTTCTATTAACTGAGAAATTCGCTTATTTTCTATTTTATTTGCTCGCAATAATTTGAACTTGCTTATTATAGATTCGAACTTTGTGCCAAATATGTACTGCCACAGCAAAATTTTGGCAATAATCTAAAAGAAAATGTTATACGTGTCTAACTCTGAGCTTACCTAGCTACTGTTTAAAGTTACAATATAAGTATTTTTATTTGATGTTAGATGAATTTTCAATATTTACAATCATTATTAGGAACCGCGCAATTAATTTTCTTAAATCACCTTCAACTTCATTAAAAGATAGATTGTCATTCACATTCACAGGAATAGTGAGAAATTCATCTAATATTCTCTTTTACTATAAAGACTTTACAACTGCATTTATAACTAAAACTAATTCAATGTAAACTACAAATAAGTCAAACTTCTTAGTTCTATCTAAGCGCGATAATCTTTCCTTAGAAACAGCTTTGTCAATACACAACGATATAACATTATCTTTATTCCTAATACTATCAAAAATAAATGTGTTTACATGCATTCCTTTACGGTTGATCAAATGAGAACAAAAGGTCCCAACAGAGATCGACATTCTACTATTTACTTCAAACTCACTGCCACTAAACACTGCCCCTCACAAATTATCGCGTATAGAAAAGAACTGTACAATTTCAGCTAACCAATAGAAAAGATCCTTTTTTTTTTTCTTTATCTTTTCATATCGTTATTACTTCCGAAATGGGTCGGGAAATGGAAGCATCAATCTCAATGGTGAAAATGGCCTAATAGATAAAATTACTGCTATCACTTCTGATAAAGTCATGAGCAAAAATAATAATTCCATAGGTTTACTTCCTCATGTCAATATTGGAAGCATTTATTAATTTGTCAAGTCTTATTGCAAAAATCAACCCTTTAAAAGCAAAACATGGTAGAAATATCACCTTTTTTTTACCAATTTTCTTATCAATAGAGCCAGTCAGACTCTAAAGGCAGTCCACGGCTGAACAAAAACCCCTCCCAAGTTACACTTCATCGCTTTCTCTGCCATAAATGTCGTCAGTATTATTTTAAATATTACGTTCATTGATCTCGGGCATCCACGATGACAAGTTGATAACACCAATCGCGTGGCAATGCCGGAGGGATATTTCGGTCCACACAATTTTAATTGCTATAAATATGAAACTCGTATTCATGATACAATTGAGTTACAGTAAAATAAAACAAAATAATAAATGGATGGAGTCAGAATGAAAAATAAAAGGGTAGTTGTTTTTTTACGAAGTAATCCATTTTAAGGTTGGATGGACGAATCATTGAAGTTGAAACAAATGAAAAGCACTAGACCGTAATAAGTTCTATTAGTTCAAGATCCCATATAGAGGAATATGTAGTTAAGGATTTAAACGTACTTGATTTAATGCTGGGCCATTTTTCTAGTTTTTTAGTTTATGAAAGATATTTTACTTCCGTTCAAGTGTGATGGTTTGATTTTATATAGTTATAATGTTTTACAGGAAATCTGAATAAACCCTAAAATGTACCCCCAAATACTCTCATGAGCTATAAGTTCAGCTTGACGCTTTACAAGTTGGAACTTTATAGCGCTTGGCTAAAAAAAGGACTCGGCATTGAAACTTTCTTTTTCTCATTCATTCGCTACATATATTTCTCCATATGTATTTTAAGAATTTTAACTGTGCTATTATGATTTAGATCTTGGGACTCTGGAATTTTAGTCCATTTTAGCTTAACATAGTATTTCATCTTGGCCCATTTCGGAAGTGGTACGAATCGTAATGATCATTTCTATTATTGTTGTATATAATGTGATAGAGTGTAAATATCATGTATCGCAGTTACAAAAGTAGTTGGAACATAACTATGCTATGTAAAATGGTGTCATCACCACCAAGTAGACTATATATATTTTTGTTAACGTGATGAATATTAAAATAAATGGATCTGTGATACTTAAATAATATGAAATAAATTATGTTTAACTGTGCATACTTTGTTGTTTTATTCACAAAATATAACCTAAAATTCTAATAAAAATAACTTTGCCAAAAGTCTTTTTATTTTTCAAAATTCCCAGCTGATTCATAATGGGTAAAAGAGAAACTCAATGAAGTCAAAGTTCGTATTCTTCTCATTATTAAAAAGAACTTGGAGATCTTTTGGAAATTAAGTAAAATTTTGACTTATGAATGGCCCGAAATTGAGATGCGTTTGTGTATCTGTTAGACTTAGATGGTTCGAATAAGTAAACCAGTGGATACCAAGAATTTAGGGCATCTTGTGACACATTGCATCCCGAGGAGACACACAAAGGATTCCACGTCATCCAACAATGTTCGGGTATGCAAAGGGGCGTCTCACATATTTTGCAGACAAATTCAGGTGAAGTTATGTGAGTATCGTCTCGAACTTTCTGGTGCAAGGAACCTAAGATTAATCTCTTAGACAAATTCATGTTAGTTTTCTGTAACAATGAAGAGGAACTGAAGAAATTAAAGAAAAGTAGGTACGGGTATGGACGTATCCACACCAACGCGTTGTGTTGCTGTGTGGCTACAAGGCTACCTAACACAGTCTTAATTCAAAACTATCTTAGACCAGAGCTCGGCGAAAACAAGAACTAACTACCTGCCAAATTTAAAATTCATGGGGCAAGTAGTTTCCAAAGTTTTGTCTCTAATCACTGATTATGAGACTTTTCGCTTTTATAAATAAAGGTTACTAAAGGAAACTTCGTCATAAAAACCAAAATATTTATCTAAAATCGTAACAACTTTACATGTTACGCAAGTTACAAGATCTAAATGGAAGTAATTAATCACTATAATACTACAAACATTTAATGTATTATTTTGATAGCGTTCCGCTGAGGGCAACCTATCATTACGTCATTTAAAAGTCTTGAAACAATTCATAACAATCAGTCGTACGTATCTTATTAGAGTTTGGATGTTGACGAGTGTCTGTAGATTAAGACCTTGTTCAGATATAGGTAGGAATTAAAGACAATAAGTCTCGATTAGGTGATAGAAATAACAAAATTAAATAAAATAAAAAAATTATGACATGAGATTTTTAATAGTCGGTAGCAAGTTGGTATAGTTTCGTCGCGGGTTCGATTTCCCGCACGAAAGAAATATTTGTGTAACCTACAAATAATTATAATTATTATTATTATGGGTATAAGGATACGGGTAGACTAGTTTATATTCCACAATTATTTATCATTCAGTTAATTATTAAAAAATATTTTTGTATTCAATAATCGGGGTGACATATTCTGTATTGAAAAAACCTTGTAAATAAATAAAGATTAAAAAAAAAACCTACCGATAGTTATTCGAGGTCTGGTTGTTTGTGGTGTATGAGTTTATATTTTTATAAATGCACCCACCTTACAGGACATATCCTAATATGGGGCAAAAAAAAAACGTTGGGCTAGTGGTCGCAAGCGCGACTGCTGTGCATGAGGTCTTGGGTTCGATTCCCAGGTCGGGCAAAGTGTTATTGGGTTTTTTCATCAGGAATTTCTCAGTAGCAGCCTCGGAGTCTGGATTTGTGCCCAGTTGATGGCAATAGGCTCGCCCCCTATTACATGGGACTAAAAACATAACTGGCGAAATGTGGGAGTACTAATGGGTACCTCTGCCTAACCCTTTGGGGATTACAGGCGTGATGTTATTGATGTTTAAAAAAATCTTAGCTTTTGTTTATCAATTTGTCAATTTGTTTATCAGTTTAATCAACCTGAAAAACTCATCATTTTTAACAACTATAACAAGTAACACAAAACCTGCTTGGAAAAAAATTCTTGAAATACACATTTTGTCAAGTAATGCTAACATTAAACTGACAAACAAGTAGAGAGAAACACAAGAAGACTTAGCAGTAACTTGAGAAAGTTACAAAATCCAAACAAAGGTTAACAAGAAATCTTTAAGTAAGTATTCACTTAATTGATTCTACACCAAACACTTATACGCTTATTCCACTAACAACATACATTCGTTTTCACGTAAGTCGCTTGTAAACCGCGACGTCTGTACAAGCTCTAAACTTCAAACAAAACATGGCCACGTCGAATGAACCGCACGAATGCTTAACATAAAACAAAACAGAACAAAAGCGAAGAATCTTAGCTATTTACCAAACTTAACTTTAACTGGAAGAGTGACAGGTGAAGAAATTTTGTAAATAAATTAGGAAATAACAATACAGGAAAGGAATATGATTATGAGAACGTCAGAAGAGAAAGTGGACAACCCTAATTTTGGTTATTTTGAAAATAGAACAAGTTTACAATCAAAAAAAAATTTTTTTATCAAAACAATTGAAACGTATTCTTCCACGTCATTTACAAGAATAAAGAATTTAAATCGTCCATAAATAGTCATTTCCCGCCTTCTGTATGCTTAAATCTTTTAAACTTTTGATGCGGTTGTCATCAATAGATAGAGTGATTCAAGAGGTAACATTGAACCCGTGCGAAGCCGGGTCGGGTTGCTAGTTCATAATAATATAGCAAAAAAATATTTAAAAAATAACAATCTGGTAAACACACAAGTTTGGCATTTATAAACAACAGATAAATAATTCATGTTAATATTACTGTAAGCAAAAATCTTTTTTTTTTCACAAAAAATTGCCTTTATGTAAAACGATAAATACAGGTTATGTCACTTGCTCTCCCAACCTAACATGTTAAAAATTTCGGGTCTATTGTTGCGTATACGCATGTAGGCAGGTGTGAGCTTGCGTGGTGACGGGTTAGCGTCAAACGTCACGCATGCGCCCGCGTCACGGTAGCGTGACCAATGAGAAGCGGTATCAGTTGCAGCGGCTATTCGAGTTGAAAGGTGTTATGTTAAAAAAAAAAAGGCTGAAAAAATATCTATAGAGGCGAAAGGTGAAAAAAGTAGGATTATTGAAAGACGATCCACTTTGTGATAGCTACTGTGTATCATTTAATTGGTGTAAAAAGATAAATTTATTTCAATCTACACTAATATTAGAAAGAGAAGAGAATTTGTTTGTTTTTACGATTTTTTTTTTTTGTTAATAAAAAAATTGGTACTGATCCGATTACAAACATTATTTTGCTAAGGGAAAGCTACACTATTGCTAAGTGTCATAGGATATATTTTATGGTGTATCAGACTTTCACGTGGACGAAATCGCGGGCAGAAGCTAGTGTATTATATCTTATACTGACAAGATTGCATGACTATTTTTGAAATTATTTGATCATTTAGACGCCGAAACAATAACAACTTTAAGAGATAAGCAATAAAGCCTATGCTTTTGTATTTATCAATCAATCATTAAACACTGGCGCTGTTTGGTGACAGGCCTCTGCTAAGTGTTCTGTTTTTGAATATTGTTCTAAATTCAATTTGTCATTGCAATATTATTTTGAATGCCTCAAGAATGCTCACAGTATTAATTAATTACTAAAATGTAACCAAGCCATTCAAAACTCTTTTACAAATGCAGTAAGGACCAAACGATAAGTTCTATAGGATGCAGTGTTATTCTATAAAAATCTCCTAGGTGAATTTGAAGAAGGTTAAGTTAGGATGAGATGAGCATCAATTTCTTAGAATCAAATGATCACCTCAAGCTTAGGTCACCTAAATTCATCAACGATTTATTTTTACAGAATAAACCGCCTGTTGTTCATCTCTCATCAAAACATTATCGCTGCTACTGACACCACACCTCCGTACATTTTTGGGAATATATTTAAATACATTATAATACTAGGGGACTATGAATAGGCAGGTGTAGCTATAAAATAAGTATCACTCACATGCTACTGTCAGTTTTTTATCGAACCCCATCTAAAGGAAGCATGTGTTAAAAAAATCCGATCAAGTGGGAGTCGGACTCGCACGCGATATGTTCCATATGGAACCAAAAACGAAAAAAAACAGATCTCAGTATTTTCATTTTTAGTACTTTCATTTTTAATTTTTATTTATTTTTATTATTTGTCGGTATAGCGGCAATAAAAATACACATTATGTGAAAATTTTAACTCTCTAGCTATTACAGTTCATGAGATACAGCCTGCTGACAGACCGACGAACAGTAATTGCTTAGTAGGTAACAGGGTCCTAGCTGTTAGCACCCTTCGGGTACGGAACTCTAAAAATAGTTTTTTCGACACACCCGTTTTAACATTTTATAGTTTTTAATTTATGAAAAAGGTGCGTTTGGAATACGTTAATAAGCGGTGGAATATAAAAAGTAGTAATCGTTTTATGACTTCTGATAAAATTAAATTGGATTCGGTTCGTTCAGATTTGATTTCAATTATTTCTATGGTGATTCGTTAATGGATACTACTGGATAACTAAGTTATATTCAATGGTACGAGATGGACAATTAAACAAAGAGAATAATTTGGATATTAGCAGCTCCCAGAAATTTTTAATGTTTTCCTATGAACTCCTATCACTTACGGGTGTAAAAAAACAAATTAATGAAGCCGATAGTTACAAGTTCAACTTCTCAAAGCCAGAACCAACAGTGGAGACCGCCAGAAAAGACGATTCCCAGAGAAACGATTCAACTGTCTTAGATCCCGTATCCAAACGAATCAGAAAAGAATAGCGGAGGAGTAAAAAAAATACTTGAAAGAAAAAACTTAATTGGAATATAACTGAGAAAGTTATAGTTACGGATATATTGAAGTCCAGTAGGTTTTTGTTTGAGTTTTACCCCCATGATCCCTGAACTATTCGATGCATCCATAAGCGAAACGTTTTACGTACTTAATAAAAAGCAATAATTTTTGCCCAATATTACATAGTTTGATTGCTAATTTGTGTAGTTAATGGTTATGCGATGCAGCTTTTTACACCCCATCTAACATATATTGTTAGATGGGGTGATTTTTTTCTACAGTGATTTTACGTCTAAAATATCATAAAAAAATGATATTATGGCGTTCATTACTTACCATCTAATGTACATACATAAATTACATAAATTGTGATTAAACCACAGCACACCATACAAACCAATCGGACCTGATCACCCCTTCAACATACCTTTCATAAACTAAAGATATGTATATTCACAGGTCGATTACTTACTTCAACTGCGAAGCTTCAACGTACCTAATTTCAATCGCGAACCGCAAGTCGCAGCCCTTACTCCTAACCCTCATACAGTTGTGTGGCTTCTTCGAAGACGCCCTACGACTCAAAGGGACTGAAATGTCGACTAATCAATCGCAAAGGGCATCGTTGTAGACGGCGACAAAGGGCTGGTATTGTAGGGTGGCTATGGGTCAGGATTATTATGGAATTACTTATAAGGAAATCGAAAATTCTTCAAAATAAAGTAGATACACCAAATTAGAAAAAATTGCTGTATCTAAAATTGATAAAATAAGTAGGTATTTGATTTACTTTAAACTGTCAACCTCATCTTGGAATGGGTTTAATAAAAACGTAAAATCGCAATCCTCAAACATCTCTTGCTGACGATTTAGGGATAATCTTATGAAGAAAATGTAATCCAAAAGAAGGTAAATCTTCACAGCAACTCATTCATCAGAATCAAACTCACAATCAAATTCAGATGCAAGTCTCAGCCTAACATAAATAAACGTTACTTAGCATAATATACGATTACTTTGGCTTAACTATTCCCGTCTTTATCTAGCACTAGTATTTTGACAGTTGTGCGACAATGATAAGAATAAGCCAAAGTACGTGCCAAGTAACGTTCATTGATCTGGATCTTGGGACTCTTTCAATTTACGCATTTGGCGCTGGACTACAGCGACACTGTAACAGTCCGTTTATATAAAAAAATAAAATAAAAACATTTATTCTGGACCAAATTAATGTGTGTTGCTATTATGTTTTTTTAAACCGTTTACAAGTGACGTTTGTCGTCTTGCCGTTGTGTCAAAAGACGACACTCTCGACATGCCAACTGAATAAAATGAAAAAGCTCTTAGAGTCCTTCAATTCGATGCTTCATTGTCACCCTTCGTCATAGGGCATCAATTCATCAACTGTTGTAAGGTCACCGGCAGAAGGGTTCCAACTATTTCCTTTCAAACTAAGGGCTCTTTTTGTACGATAAATTAATTTCTCCGTTGAATGTCGCGTGTTGGGACTAAGTAGGAAATTAATCTTTTAAGGTATCTATGTAGGTAGGTACTTGTGTATGTAAAAGGTGAGGTAGATAATATATTGTTCGCACCTCTTCCTTGAGTGTCAAAGGTCTTTGTGAACATTTGGGAGGCTTGACTGATTGAGATTAAGGGTAGAAGCATTTTTTTAAAGGCGTTTGTCTACTAGTACAATTATGCATACATACATAAACTGACGTCTTTTTCCCACACAATTATATGTGAATGTTTTTAAATTCTGCAATGTACGAGTAGATATTAACTTACCTTTCCATTTTCTTACTAAAATTTGTACTCAATCGCTTAAAAGAAAAAAAATATTCACGCGAAAATGTCGCACTTAGAAAACGCTTACATCACTAGAGATAAATAAATCAAGAAAGAGACAGACACAAGCATAATAACAAATCAATCTCCGCCAATACTCCAATACCCAATACTGAACACAAGTTCATAAAACGTCGCATAACAATTGGCTTCAGTAACAACAGCGCTTACAAGTCAATGTGGCAGACAAACTCGGAGCCACCGCGTTCAGAGGTACCAGGTCAAACTGGTAAAGGGAACGATTTTATCAAATGTCGCTTTCGGCTCGGTGGCCGGTCGTGACTTACCTTACACGTCGATGTATGGGGCAAAGGATGAGAGGCAGCGGGAGATAGTCGCGCGGTTGAGTCATCTTATAATTAAAGCTTTGTTGACGAACCATTAGAGTTTATTTTCGAATTGGAAATTCGACTATTTCAATGCATGTTGGTTTAATTTAATCTAGCAAGCATAATTAATACCTTCTTTACTTAATATAATATAGCTGGGGAGTTTTTTTGGTTGTTTGTTTGTTTGTTTGCGTGTTTGTTTAAACGTGTCTAATCTCTGATACTACCAGTCTGATTGGATTATTTTTTTGAATATAAAGAGTTAAGGCTATATAAAATCAATAAGAGAATTTAAAGTTTTGAGGTAACATAATAAATAAGGTATAAATACATTTGATCATTAAAATTAATGCATCGCTTAAATCCAATAATAAAAAGATCTTTTTGTAATTTCGACAATATCTTGCACCCTCATGATATTTACTTACTATTCCGCACATTGCACCCATATTCCAACAAATTCTTAGTTTGGACCACATCCAAAAATAGCTCGGACCAAGGAGTGGGCGAAGTAAGAATGATGCGAATGCACTTACGATTGTTTCATTTAAGAATGGAGTCTGCTTTTAAGTTTAATGAGTTCCGATATACTGACGTGATTGGAAACTCATTTATTGACTCTAAATCTACCCTGAGGTAACATTAATGGTACTTTTAGTACTCTATGGCCAATTAAGCCGTTAATCGTGGAGATACGTTTGTTTTCAACACGTTTCTGATTTTAAATTGAGTGATACGATAGTCTTGTTTGTAGATGGTGCAGTAATAAAATTGTGTGTGTCGTTGTAGCGATAAATCATTGATTTATAATCTACCATTCATACTATATTGTAGAAGTTTATTGGTATAATTTTATAAGAGTTATATTGTACTGAAAGCGAAACTATGGCCATACATCTTATAAAGGCTAAATAACTCGCAGAAAATTAAATTATATAAAATAAAAACAATTTTAAAATTATTTCCACAGTCGTAACTTAAAGTGAAAATCATTAACAAAACTCCACAATTTTGTCAAAAGCCAACAAATAAACAAATACAATAAAACAGATAATCTAAGAGAAATCAAATAAAATCTCAATCGTGTCTATTTGACGATGAACGGGGCCACCCACTGTCCTTTACCATTCTCTTGTTTTTGTCCATACACCAAGCCATGTTGGATAGTGTCCTACCACTTTATCTTATAATTAATCAAGTAACTGCCATATAATCGGGCTGTGACCACCTACGGTTAGACAGATAGTTACAATATCCAGATATTAGAAGATATGGGGAGTGATTACGGTGACCAAATTATCTTGATACTTTGTGGTGGTGTTTGCGAAGGAAATTATAAAATTGTTTGCAAAGTTGTACTGGGTACAATACTGTGGTTTGTATTGTTCATGATATTGAAATAGCAGAAATCTTTTGACAACTAATTTCCACTGGCCGAATGTTTATAAAAAAAAAAAACCGAGGTACAAATTCTACTAACTTTAGAAACGACCACATTGTAATCTCAGTTCTTTTTTCGTGTCATTCAGTCCTATTTTCTTTTTTATTGTTATTTACTTTTTTTTGGTTATGTATTAAGTCTGTAAATATTGTTCATGGTAGAATATAAATTGAATAAAATATCACTTTTAATCAGTCAAAAATGTCTCTAATTTGTCATTGACATTGACATTGATTGTCGCTAAAGTGACATTGCGACTAGATTTTGAACATTGTTAATTTGTAAAATTAGCCTTCAGATTTTACAGTTTTATCGTTCACACGAAGCTATCCAATCTTTCTAAACTTAGACACAAAACATTTCAAAATAATCGATCAACTTTATTCACCTTCCACACTCGCCACCCAAAAGAGACAAACATAGGCAAACGCTGCGTTTAATAACGACTGCCAGAAGAAGACTCGGTGCGAGCACATCGATTAATTGGGGAGACTGACGCCGTCGACTTCCAATTAGTCCCCGATCTAACGTCCTAACTGCTAGCTCGTTTTACCTTTGACTGGTGAACCTTTGAGTTCTAGCTTGTGACTTATTATGGAGCCACCTACATTCCTATGTGTATAGTCTTCGGAGCCCTACATGCGTTGAATTGGTGTTCGGTAGAACAATTACAGGTACTTTTGAATTGTTAAAGAGTCGGCCCGTTATTGCTCCACTGCAAGTCAAAAGCGTTTTTTTTATACAGTGAAAGAACGAGCTTTGGCCGCCATACTTGCTGAAGGCGGATTGGCGCGCACTCCGAAACTACTGGTCCCACTTTCAAAATTATTTAATAGAAAGCTTAGTTATCCATAGATGCTGACAACAAAAAAGGGATCTAAGCTAAAAAGCTATTATAAGTCGATTTTTCCTCACAATGTTCTCCTTTGTCAATTTAATTGTTTTCCTCGATAAGCGTAAAAAGCACTTGAGAATTAGAAAAAAAAAATCATCCTTAAATAAAAACAAGTATTCGTTGAATACAACCAAAAATCAGTCACCAAACTTATCAACGTCCATTCGATTCTCATTCAGGGTCCGATTTCATCGATTACTTCGAAGTCTGGCGACGACGTCTGTCACGCGTACAATACGTCTTGCGACGTCCAAGGAGTCTTTGTTCCCAGAAATAATTAAGGATAGAAGCAAAAGTGAAGGCGGTTGTATACATATCTATAGATAGGTAACTAGATGGCATCGGTATGATAGTTCGAGAGAAAAAGTTATTTAAGTTAAGGGTACTAACGGGACCGTATTACTATCACTATGTATTTTTTTTATAGTAAATTATTTGTAAGCTCTTAAGGCTCAATCGCGCTAAAAACTTACCCGAGAATTAATTTGTTTGTTTGTATTTTTTCAACCACACACTTGAATTTTCTTGTGTATCGTGAATACATTTACAAACATATAAACCACACAAACAGACAGACCCGGAACAATTGCCTGTAGGCCATACAAATATTTGTTACGTGCGGAAATCGAACACGTAAGGCAACAGTCAATTGTTCAGCCATTGCGTTAACCGTGCCAAGAGATTAACTTACACACTAACTCTTACTTAAAATTTTACCCTTTCTTATTCGGACCCAACGATTTTTACTTACAGATTTTTATTTAAAAAAAAATTGCAACAAGTAGCTTCAACTTTCTGACTAACTGTCCGACTCCTTGTCAATTCAAAAGTTCTTAATGGTAAAAATGCTACCTACGACTTCGACTTTGATTTGATAGTATTTAAAAAACTGTAACCAGTCCTAGTAAACCTCTTTTTATAATTAAAATACATCCCTGAACCCTGATCAACCTAAAAAACCAATCACACGACAGTCCACCGCTAATTTACGAGCATTTCCAATAAAACCCGAATGCCAGAAAGTCCAAATAAAAAGTAAAAAAGGAATTCTTAATAAGTCGAACGTCACAAATCAAGGTTCGGAACCCTCATCATAATAAAAGTGAAAATTACTCGATAAGGTAACTCAGAACTTGAGAGCTGGCTGGCCTTATCTTGAGGTCTGTCGTCGGATGCTCGACACTTTTTAAGTGTTTGTTACTGGGACGCAAGGCATGTGATTAAGCGAGGACATAAAAATGTACATACTTCATTTACGTGGATTTATTTTACGGATCCCTAATTTTTTTGAAAGTATAATGTTAAATATGTTACTCGCTGATAATGTAGCTTTTCATAGGTGAAGGAATTTTTCAAATCGGTTAAGTAGTTTTTGAGTTAAACTATTACAAACAAAAATACAAGTCTTTTCTCTTTTTAATATTAGTTTAGATAATTTTAGTATTTTTTTAACAAACTTGATTACTATAAAAAAGGTATGTATAACTGTTTTTATGGTTATCTGTTTTAAAACATAATGGCAAATAATTATTTGCGTGGTATTTTTTCTTAAACTAACTCGGGTGAAACCGTGCGGTACAGCTAGTACGATAGTTAGCAATATACAGATATGTACATACTTGGTAAAGAACCAGTAATACAATATGACAGATATGAAAATAGTTGGTAAGTAATTAAAACAGCGTATGAATTATGTAACAGATTAGTCAAGAAGACGACACAATCTTTAACAAGCCATTTAATCTACGATCAAATTAAACGTAACTACTTACCAAAACAAAAACGCATCTTAATCAAAAATAAAATACAAGAAAAAGTAATTAAAACGTCAGCCATTTTGTAATAATGTCAGCATCAAAAAATAATAACTTTTTAATTATGCCGTTACGGATAATAATAAAATAATAGGAATTAATATTTATGTGTATCAAGATGATGTAAATCATGTTCAATTTAATTGGCAATTTATGTTAAGGATTAATTTGTAGGTACTATAAACATCGAGTACTTGACATTGAATGTTATTGATTTGATATATGCTGGTAGATTGGAAATTATGTAAAAATAACTATAAGCTCTCCATATCATTACCAACCTCTGAAAGAAAACTCCTGAAAGCTAGGCTCAACAGTGGTGACCACCAGAAATGAGCCGACGCAATGAAGCTCGCTGAAACCCATAGGCACATACATAAAATCACGCCTGTAAATCCTTCGGGGTTAGGCAGAGGTGTACCCATTAGTACACCCACATTTCGGCAGTTATGTTTAAGTCCCATGTATTAGGGAGCGAGCCTAATGCCATCAACCGGGCAAGAATCCACACTCCGAGGCTGCTACTGAGAAATTCCTGGTGGAAAAACCCAATAACACTTTGCTCGACCTGGGAATCGAACCCAAGACCCCGCACCAAAATTAATCAGAAATGGACCTACTAGCATAACATCTAGAAAAACATATAATATTTTAATCATTCTGTTTACCAGCAAATTACAAATTAATTAAAAATCAAATGAGATGGTACTTTTTTGACATTTAATTAGGGATATGATATATTCTTAATCGATTTAGAACATCACTATTGCAGTCAAGTAGGTTTTGATTTTATAAGAAGATGAAGGAACATTTAATATTATCAGAATATTATGAAATGGCTTAGTGTTTGTTGTGGGTAAACCTGATTGAATGAGGATAGTTTCTTGCACATTCTTTACCATAAATAACCTTTCGGAACGGGCAACTAATACAGTAGGATCTTTTAATAGTTGTCAACGCACCGCGACGATGTAGGAAATCATTCTGACTTACGCAAACGGCAGATTTTTTATACTAACCCACGTAATGAGCCACAATTGAATTTTAATTTTTCTGTCATACCGGTAATTCAGTCGGAGCTTGACAGGTTAGATCTGAGACGACCAAACAACCTGCTTTTAGCGCTCCATGTGCCATGTTACAAAAAAGTAAGTAAGTAATGATAAACAATTACAAAACAATGCAGACTTCGCCCTAGATTGCTATAAAGCTCTCACAGACGTGGGTCGCAGACACGATCGCACAAATAATCTGTACTCTGCGTAAGCCTTAAGTGGGGGTAATGTTTTAAATAGTAATCCCAATGGTATGGCCATTGAATAAAGACCACTTGATTGGAATGTTGTAAAACAAATTACACACCTATATTATTACTTCCAATTCCCATTTCTCATAAAAGTCGTACCGTCATATTTTAACTGCATCCTCCAAAATCAAAACGAACAAAATAGACAATAAAAAGAAACGAACAATTAAAATGTACCTACAAAACATGTAATTAAAGTTCAATTTATGTGAATCGCAGACATTAATACTGTCATAAATAAAACGGGAAGCGATAGAATTATACGATAAAGGAATAATAAAAGTTTCGGTATAAAATACTAGCTTTAACATTCGAAGATATTAGTAATTAATACATGAAGTGTAACTGTTTCTCAATGTTTTAATTTATGTACGTTAATCGTTTGTAATGAACTTATGTAAGCATGCATGTCAAAGATCGTTATCAAGAATTTTTATTTGTGTCTCAATCTTGCTTTCGAGAATTTCGTGACGTAATTTTGTTTGGTATCAAATTAACAACGTAAATTTGCTATAATCTCT
This sequence comes from Hoplodrina ambigua, assembly GCA_949774945.1. Classification (NCBI taxonomy): domain Eukaryota; kingdom Metazoa; phylum Arthropoda; class Insecta; order Lepidoptera; family Noctuidae; genus Hoplodrina; species Hoplodrina ambigua. The sequence goes on from OX458967.1 coordinate 1,487,374, forward strand.
TAATTATAATTTAACATAACATAACATAACATCACGCCTGTAATCCCCGAAGGGTTAGGCAGAGGTGTCCCCATTAGTACACCCACATTTCGCCAGTTATGTTTTTTAGTCCCATGTAATAGGGGGCGAGCCTATTGCCATCAACCGGGCACAAATCCAGACTCCGAGGCTGCTACTGAGAAATTCCTGATGGAAAAACCCAATAACACTGCCCGACCTGGGAATCGAACCCAAGACCTCATGCACAGCAGTCGCGCTTGCGACCACTAGACCAACGAGGCAGTCAGTGCTTGTTTAGAGGGAAGTGGAAATTATATTATTTCATACTCCTCCGCTATTCTTTTCTGATTAATTTCGTTGCGGGACCCAAGACAGTTAATCGTTTCTCTGGGACTCGTCGAGCTTCATTGCCTCTCACTAGACCAACGAGGCAGTCAATTATAATTTAAAATACAGTCAAAACATGAAAAAGGTTTGTATCCATGTCTTACTGAAAAATAGTATTGAAAACAAAGTCGCTTCTCGCCGTCTGTCTGATTTTAATGCAGTTTTTACGAATAAATATAGTGATTCAAGGGAAGAAGAGACAGAGCGGCATACATATTATGAAATAAAAAATGAATAAATATTTAGCTAATGCACAGCGTACGGTAGGTATCCTGTGGTTTTCCCATCTAGGGTCACAACAGTATCAGTCAAATTCAGCGAACACGGAATAGGCGAACCTTATACTTACCTACAACTATGATTAATGAAATACCTAGCTATCGAACTTGGTACACGTTAGATCTCAACACTTTTATCGATAACGCGGACTGCCCCTTACAAATAAAACGACATTTATCTAAAGAAATAATTATTACAGTTTGACAGTTTTGAAAATAATAATAAATGTCGAATCGTCTCAATGCAATCCTCACATAAAAGTTATCAGACGATGGAGAAATCAGCCCTGAGAGAACAAATAAACAGACAGACAAAAAAACCACAAATAAAGACTGAAAGTTTTTATTATTATTTTCATCTTGAACTCCATAATAGAGTCGTGAAATTCGAATGGCCATAATAACTCGAATAAATGCATTTCAAAATGCGCTATAAATATTATTTTATGGTGGGCGGCATTAAGTTCTCAATCGTATATTATTTTTGTGTATTTTTAATCTGTGCTCGGAAACAATGGCGGTAAAGGCGGGAATTGATAATGGCCAGGATTATTTCCTTCATAAATATCGGCCTATTATTGCCCCACTGCAGAGAAAAGGCTTTTTCTCATACAGAGATGGCGCAAGTAGTGATGCTTGCTCAAGGCGGTTTCGGACTTATATTAATTATGAGTCCAGGTTTCCTCACGAGGTTTTCCAGGAAAAACTTTAGGAAATACAGCTCATATATATTGAGAAAGTCGTATTGGTACTTGCCCAGATTCAAACCCAAAACCTGTTGCACAAGAGGCGGGCGCCTTTACCACTGGACCATCACGGCGTATTAATTTCTTAATTAAATGTTAACCGTTATTTTATTATCTACTTTATCTGTGATTGCCAATCACGATAATTATATAATGAGGTTGGCTCGGTGATGAGGTATGGTCATAAACTTGACTGTCGAATGGAAAATCGCCCTTATTGCTACATCATAAAAAACTAAAAAATAAAAAATAACTTTAGCTTGAAAGTCGGCGGCTTTGGTTTTGTTTCCTGTTATGTAGGTATTGCCACCGACTTCCAAGCTAAAGTTATTTTTTATTTTGTAGTTTTTGAAGGCGGTCATATTTTTTTGTAAAAAAGCTTTTTATTTTTCACTTTTTAGTGCTTGTGTGTTAATGTTTGAAATCCTTACATAAAGCCCTTTCAAACAATACCTCACACGATATATTTAATTTTGGAAAGTGGTAGGAGGGGGTTGACGTACCCCCTCCCCACTTCTTTCAGTCAGTCATCGACTACACGTATAAACAAAGCAATTTTCAGCCGACTTCAAAAAGGAGGAGGTTCTCAATTCGACGCGTATGTTTTTTTTTTTTTTTTTCTTGTTACGGCGGTTCTGCTGTGCATCATCAGATCATGACAATATTCCTATGGGACCTATTCGGAACCATACTCTTTCAAACAAAAAAAGAATCATCCAAATCGATTCATAATTGGCGGAGTAATCGTAGAACAAATATACAAAAAAAAAAAAAAAGAAACAAAAAAAAAAAAAAAAACATACGCGTCGAATTGAGAACCTCCTCCTTTTTGAAGTCGGTTGAAAAGCACTGTCAATGTTGAATTCTTAGCATGGAACACATATAGATAAACATAAGTACATCATTTAATTTTACATTTTGCCTGTTTTTTTTCACTCGCATTAATATACGTCTTTGGTTACTGCTTTGGTCCCGTGGATCATAGCGTGATGTTATATAAGCCTATACGAAACCTTACGAATCTCGCTATCATACACCAAAAGATTTCTATTCGACTAGTATTTTCAGATACTACAACGTTTAAACAAACAAACAGAACTCTTCAACATTATTAATTTAGTATAGATTCTGAATAATCTGCTTGCAATATCATACAATGATTATTAAAATAATCTTATAAAAAATTAACCCGTTTTACCTGACCTTAATTTGTTCAAAAACAAGATAAACTTTTAAAACTTTATCTTAATAGTGCAATAAATACAAATTAGTTGTTAAGGACTAACTATATTTTATCGTATCAAAACATTTATTTCATGTTTCGACTTTCTGTGCACGTAAAACGGTATATTTAATGTCTGCGTTTAATTATATCTTAAGTTTTAATTAATGAATTAATTAAATTGTTAATGAGTTTCCGAAAATGGATAGCGTATGTATCGGTATGCTTTGTAAATGGGTTTGTTTAGATTACGTAATCGTATCGGGTGGAAGGGACATCGTAACAATAACTTATCTTTGAAGTAGGTGTGATGTATACGAGTGATGAGTAAAACTCCTTGGTTCACTTAGTCACATTTAATTTACTCTTAAGTCCCACACACAATACATATCTTGAAATATATCAGAAAGGTAAAGTCAACGTAGAAGCACAGATACAAAGTATGTAAACGCAAGTTAAGTACACTATTATACACATAAGCAGCTATTCGTAAACTTAGGTAAACACTCGCGAGAGTAAATAGCGTGCGGTCTTTAGCGTTCCCGTGCCGTTTTTTAGAAGGCGCCAAAACTACCAGACGCGCCTATTCGAGAGGCGCGAGGAAGCGGGGGGGTCCCGCTCGATGTACTGCGCATTGCCGGTCGGCGCGCGCTCGCGCGCTTGTTTACCTACGTCATTTTAATATGCTAACAGAAAATAGTTTAGTCTGTTGGTTTATACACAATTATTGTAGTAGTTAATTTATATAGAGCAAAGTATTTATTTATGTATGTAATTAACACTATCACTACTAACTTAGTTTTAAACATTATATGTAGGTATACCTTAAAATTATTTGTATCTATTATATTTATATTTAGTAATATTATAAGTAAATACTATTATTAGCTTTAAGAAAACGTATTTATTATTTATTTACAAGTGACGCTACATCTTGATTCAGTAGGTACTTCAGTAGGTATTCAACAAAAGCGATAGGCATTCAGGTAGCACGATGCGACAAAACCAAACGAACGACAAAATCAAAACGCGGCAAAATCTTGGAAAAATGTACCTACCTATTTTCTAAGTTCACGCCGCACAGTGGTTCCATATCGAAAATTAGTGGACATAGGCAACAAAGTTCCAATATCGATGCGATTTTTTTTTATGTGATTCTTTATGATATTCCTGACAACTTTTACTCTTGTGAAATTTCTTCTAAAGTTGATAGTTTGTCTGAAAAAAAAATAATTAGATTTTTTTGTATGGAGCGAATCACCTTTCATTTTTTTTCTTCAAATGTACGAATATGTTGGGTGTATGGCGTGAGTATATGATAGCTAGGGTCATTCTCTATCCACGAAAAATAAAATCAGTGCCGGCCATCTGCGGCCGCGCGAGTAATCATTCCTCAAAAAATAATAATTGATTATGATATTTTTTGCCATTTAAAATAAATTCAAAGTATATTTTTTGTCTCATTTGGCTGTTCTGACCTTCTTTTTTTTTAGTATATAGTTTTGATAGCATATAAGGTACCTACAACTAGTAATTCTTGGAGAGATTATTTTTTTTTACCGAATGATTACTCGCGCGGCCGCAGATGGCCGGCGCTGATTTTATTTTTCGTGGATAGTGAATGACCCTAGCTATCATATACTCACGCCATACACCCAACATATTAGTACAATTGAAGAAAAAAAATGAAACGTGATTCGCTCCATACAAAAAATCTAATTAATTTTGTTTCATTTTTTTTCTTCAATTGTACTAATATATTGCATGTATGGCGTGAGTATATGATAGCTAGGGTCATTCTCCATCCGCGAAAAAATAAATCAGCGCCGGCCATCCGCAGCCGAGTAATCATTCGGTAAAAAAGAATATTTTGTCTGATTTATTTTGTCATTTAAAATAAATTCGAAGTATGTTATTTGTCTCATTTGGCTGTTTTCACCTTCTTGTGATTGATGACTCATTTCACAGTGAAATACTTTTATTTTTATATTTACATTAGAACTATGGCCGGATTTTGTACCAACCTAGATCTTTTTGTGAAGTTAAGAAGTGGCGGTGATCTGAAAAATTATGAAAGTATAATTTCTGTGTTGAATACCGCAGTTTCTGAAGAAGACAAGAACCTAATCAATGAATTCTGACGACTTTTTTGTGTAAATCTTAATAAAAAGTGGATAGAGTCAAGTAGAAATCAAAAAACTTTTATGAATCGTATAAATAATCGCAAGTGGTTGGAAAATAGCATCGACTGGCCTGTTTGTGATAGTGTTGACCTGAGAAGTGAGTTGGGCTTTTCGGGCGCAGCCATATCTGAGCCAGTGGATATGGATTCCCATGTTCCTGATCTTGCAGTATGTATTGCGGAAGCAGGAACATCTACAGAAAAGGAGCACTTAAAACCGTTCGAAGACTTAAGTAATAAGCAAAAAAAAAGACGTTCTACTTCCATAGTAGAAGAAAGTTCCGAGGAAGAGTTGCAGTACTGGTACTTAATAAAATTGAAAGACAACAGCAAAACGAATCTGGCTTTGGTCGAATACCTTTCCAGTAATCCAGAAACGCTATCCGAAGTACACGAGCGACTATTTAAAAAGCAGAGCTTAAGTACTGTGTCTGAAGATAAGTGTTTAGCCCTTTATACATCACTTGCGCTCTCGAAATGGAAGTACTTAGCTCTTTGACAATTTCTGAAAGAAGAAAACTATGCTGCCCTTCCATCTTATCCAAAGCTCTTAAATGCCAAGAAAAGATATTATCCACCATAGGAAAGTATTGAGTATACCGAAAAAGGAGCACAAATAAAAAAAATCATACAAAATATTATTTTTTACCGAATGATTACTCGGCTGCGGATGGCCGGCGCTGATTTATTTTTTCGCGGATGGAGAATGACCCTAGCTATCATATACTCACGCCATACATGCAATATATTAGTACAATTGAAGAAAAAAAATGAAACAAAATTAATTAGATTTTTTTGTATGGAGCGAATCACGTTTCATTTTTTTTCTTCAATTGTACTAATATGTTGGGTGTATGGCGTGAGTATATGATAGCTAGGGTCATTCACTATCCACGAAAAATAAAATCAGCGCCGGCCATCTGCGGCCGCGCGAGTAATCATTCGGTAAAAAAAAATAATCTCTCCAAGAATTACTAGTTGTAGGTACCTTATATGCTATCAAAACTATATACTAAAAAAAAAGAAGGTCAGAACAGCCAAATGAGACAAAAAATATACTTTGAATTTATTTTAAATGGCAAAAAATATCATAAACAATTATTATTTTTTGAGGAATGATTACTCGCGCGGCCGCAGATGGCCGGCGCTGATTTTATTTTTCGTGGATAGAGAATGACCCTAGCTATCATATACTCACGCCATACACCCAACATATTCCTACAATTGAAGAAAAAAAATGAAAGGTGATTCGCTCCATACAAAAAAATCTAATTATTTTTTTTTCAGACAAACTATCAACTTTAGAAGAAATTTCACAAGAGTAAAAGTTGTCAGGAATATCATAAAGAATCACATAAAAAAAAATCGCATCGATATTAGAACTTTGTTGCCTATGTCCACTAATTTTCGATATGGAACCACTGTGCGCCGCGTTGTAGCACGATGCGACGTCGTAACGTGTTTATGTGTGGGAGCCCTAAGCTCACCCCCTATTACATGGGACTTAAACATAACTAGCGAAATGTGGGTGTACTTCAAGCATTACAGACGTGATGTTATGTATGTTTATATCTATCAACTAATTAGTAAGACTCACCGCTGTCCTATGATGTAGGCGCTGGCACCGTCTACCGCGACCCCCTGGGTTTTCACTTTCACCACCACTCGTACCTAACACTTATTTCACTTCCACTTTACTTTTATTACTAACACGGAAATAAACACACCATCACCAAAAACTACCACAAGTTTAAGCAAAAATATGTCCATCACTACAAATAGAGTATAGCAAAAGAATTCCATTTTTGATTTGATTTTCTTTTTGCTGTTTGGTCATCTCTTCATCACCTTTAGTTAACTGGTAGAGAATGAGTAAGTAACTTATTAATCAATAGTCCGCCTTTGTAACTTTTGTTGCATAAAGTTTAAACAAATAAATTCGACACAAGAAAATTACACTTAATAAACGTAAATCAAATTGCAAAGATCGACCATTTACGGGACTTCGCAATAAAAACTGACGCGCTCACGGCTTGGTCGTTTGAAATTCAAAAATTTTTGAACATACTCAGGAACATTTTTGTTGACTGCCAGTCATTTGTTTTTTTTTTTTTTAAGTTGGCACCAACGTTCTATATTTATGGTGGCCTAACGAGTGTTGCATCGTACCGAAAAAATTTACCATGGATTTTAGTACATGATTTTAAACCAACCAGTGCTAACATTTTAAAATCAAATCAAATATTTTATTGCGTCCCACAATGTAAATTAATGGTCTTATTAAATAAAGGTACAGAATCATTATGGACCCTGTCGGGCACTGCAACTTAAAGTTAAGAGAGGAAGAGGGCATAGCCAGAACTTAATATCTAGAATATTATTAGTAATATTAATTCTATATACAAGATCTAAAATCTCAATTATATATTTTATGTAAAAAGCAAATTATTATACTGTAATAATTATATATCATGTGAAATATTTATTTTGTTTTATTATATTATATTATTTTTATTGTTTTATTTCGTCGGTTGTAAAAAATCAAACACAATATTTATTTATTTTTTATATATGTATAACCTACTGAATGTTGTTGCTCTTTTGTATGAAACAGCCGATTTTTGATTAATAATTAGTTGAAAATTTCATCCTTGCATGGTAGCATCATGTAGGTACCTGCTAAATCATGGTAAAAGTTTTTGTTACGATCCTCCGTATAAAACAGAGCATAGAATTTTTACATAAACTGAAATATATTTTAGTAGGTACACGGAAAATATTTTTAAATTTACCATAACTATATTTGGGATAGATACCTACTACACCATAAATATAGAATGTCGATCGCGCGTTTATTTATGCGCTTGTGTACTCTATGCGGTGCCATACCACACTCGATAGGTCACCATAAATATATAGAACATTAGTGCAAACTTATAAAAACAAATGAATGTTAGTCAGCGAAATGTTCCAGCGTATCAAAAAATTTTGAATTTCGAACAACCGAGCCGTGAGCGCGTCAGTTTTATCGCGAAGTTATGTAAGCTGTTGGTCTTTGCAAATTGATAGATTTATGTGTAATTTTCTTCTGTTGTATTTATTTATTTCATATTTATCCAACAAACGGTACAAAGGTGGACTTAATGACTTAAGCATTCTCTACCAGTTAACCATGATGGTGAAGACATGCAGTGACAAAAAAGTAAATCAAATCAAAATTAAAATTCGAATTCTATTGTCAATTTCGATTAGTAGTGCTTTGTGCTTAAAATTTTGATGGCTTTCGGTTATGATGATGTGGACCGTTTCCGTATATAATAAAGTGAACTAAGTGTTTAGTACGAGATGTGATGAATACCCAGGGGGTCGTGGTATGCGGTGCTGGCACCTACTCCATAGGACAGAGGTAAGTCTTACTAATTAGTTGATAATACCTAAAAAATCCAAGAAACTCTCATAATAAATGACCTCTCATCTAATTTGTTCCGACCTTCGAAGCGTACCTATCGCTGACCGAATTTCGGTCACGGTGGCCGATATCAATAGAGTAGCGTAGTAGGTACACAGGATTATTATAATGCACTTGTGTACTATAATAATCCCGTGTAGGTACCTACTGCGGAAACACAGGTAAAATCCTCTAGTCACTCTCGTAGTCTGATGGTACAGCAATCCGATACGATCGGGGAGAGATCAGGCGCAGGACCAACGGCTTTGCGTGCATTCCGAGGCACGGGAATGTCACACCACCAACTTCCAAACTCCGGAAAAACCCACTAGGTACCATTTTCCCGGCAGGACCCCACGCTCCTTTATTTCATGTTATATTATAGTGGGATGCAACAATAACATAACATGAAATAAAAACTCATACGCAACTGTGTGGGCGAACTTCCAGACGCAATAAACTGGTAATAAATACGCTGATACATTTTAAATTCCAGCAAAATACTCGTAAAATGTGTAAAGAACAAACACGAGCCGACATAAAGAGACAGTTGTACTTAATATGGTGATATTAAGATAACGCTCTGACAACTACACTGGAATTAAAGAAGTTAAGACCGATGTTAACGTATAAAACACTGGCTTCTGCTCGTGACTCCGCGTGGGTTTTTTTTAATCGCGTCTTGTTATGTCTTTAGTTACTGCTCACATGTGGGTCGTAGCGTGATGCTATACAAAGTTGATACGACAGATGGGCTTTCTTTGAAACTGTCTATACTAGGTACCATTTTCAAGCTCTGTACCAAAAATCAATTAAATAGGAGCAGTAGTTTAGTCACAAATTATTTTTTAAGATTTTGCCCCGTTTGAACACGATGTACCTATCTTTCCTAACAACTGGTAATGTCTATACGCATAGGTCATGCACCTACGTTGCCGCTTTAATACCTAGGTATCTAAGGTCGTTTTACTCTGATTTGTAAGCTATTTAGTTTGTTGAAAAAAAACCTGTTTTATTCATATTTTATTTTATACCATATCGAATTAATACTAAACACGTATAGTTTACGTAGTGTAATTTAATGCCCCTCTTTTTCAATAGCACAATATAGCCAAAGACAACGTACCTTCCTTCACGTAAAAGAATTTTCAAAATCGGACTAGTAGTTCCGGAGATTTAAACGTACCTACAAATGAAAAAAGCTATTATCTTTATTAAGCTATTTTCTATATTTTATTCTAATGAATATAATCCAATATCAATCACAAATCAGTTCCGCTTTTAAATATACAAGACATTTAAAATCTGACAGCTGTTAAGACAACTTCATAAAATCTAAAACATTACCACTAAAATCTTGCTATCTGGTAGACTATCTCCGATCTTAGGCATAAAAGCTTCAAAACACAAGTAACATAAACGCTAAACCTTCATTTAAATATTTAATTGTACGTAGGTGGCGGCATTAAATGAAGTGCACGTTAACAATGTATATTTATTGCAGTATTTAAACATCGGAGGAGTGTGTCTTGACTTTTTATTGCGAACAAAATGTTACTGTTAATGAGCTTGGTTGGCTGAGGCTGATCTTATGGTGGGTCTCGCACTACCACGAGACACGCTCCAGTGTGTAGAGTTGCGTTTTTTTAACGACACACAGACGCTTCATTTTTGTTTACGTGTATCGATTTGTACTACTTGACCGCACTACAAATCCATACACGTAAACAAAAATGAAGTGTCTGTTCGTAATATTAAAATAACAGCTTTTACTAATGCGAATGTTTAAACGGTGTTTATACCAAAAAAAAAAAAAAACATTTTTCCTTTTATTGGCAGATAGCTGATTTTACAAGGAGTAATTTAGTCGTTTTCCAGAAAAAATAGGGATTTGTACAGAATATTTTTAAATAAAACACGCAACACACACTAATAACGCACAGACGAATGTGGTTACAGACCGCGTGCAGACCAAGCGTACACACGCGTGGGCCCGTATGGCGTTACAAAGGTATGGCACACTGGGATCTGCAGTAACGTGCTGATTTTACCAAAAAATGGGCGTGTCCACGACGGAACTTGGTGCCGACGGGTCCAATTTATTAGATATAAAACCCTCCTGCTATATAGAATACAAAATTTAATGACACAGCGACTATAAAATATTGTACTTTATTTGGTGACGCATATTATATACAACCGAATGGTTTTGCAAATCTGTGCCTCCGTCACCGCATACGTGGATGCGTCGCTACGCGCACCGGAGCGTGTCGCGTGATAGTGTGAGATCCGCCCAAGGCCTCTCCACTCAGGTGCGATATTAACACAAGGGGGCTATTGAGATATCTAGCCGTAGAACAATTTCTATGATATCTCATACGACTATTCACACGTAGGCGACGTACGTATCTCCCGTATGATATCACACGTGTATGGAGAAGTTTTAAAGCGTGTATGTGATAGGGATAAACAGACACACAATGTACGGTAACACCAGAAAACGAGCAATAAGAAAAAAAGTTATTTTCTATACGGCTAGTGTCGTGATGTTAGAATGGCCGCCTCGTATACACGAGGTTGCGTCTTCGATACCTAGCACTGGTAGGTTTTAATTTATTAAATTAATAACTAATGTGATTTTTTCAATACATACCTTTGTAATTTCTAAGTTTATCTTGGATATCACTGACATTGATAAAAGAAAATGTACAGTCGTGAGGAAACCTGGACATAGAATTATAAATATGTTGAGGAAGCGTGGTGATCAATGCTCGTGGTTTCTTTATATGAGAAGAGGCCTTTGCCTTGCAGTGCGACAAAGTGTGCCTAATATCCTTCTGAATGGCATCAAAAACGGATCAAAATTATCAAAATTATTAACAAAATGTGAGCCGTCAAAATAAAAATCATCAAACAGTAGATAATATCTGCTATAACCGAATTTTCACAAAAAAACCACACCCATTGCGCGTGAAAATTTCGGTTACCGCAAACGGTGACACATAATACGGTTAAATTTCGTCCTGATACGGTTTTAATATAGCATAATTCAATTTTCATAAAGTATGGACTGCATCCCCGCAACGAAGTGGATATCGGAAATATTAATTTGTGTTTTAAACGAATTTTCCGACAGCAGTCTACAGTTTCGGAGCTCGTATTTGTTTTTAAAAACATTCGTTGCATTATATTTTACTACTTTTAAATAACGCTCACGTTATTATTGTTACTTTTTGGGAGAAAACATTTCTCATTAAATATGTATACTAGGTACTGCCCGCGATTTGTTTGTCACTCGCGTTATGTCTTTGATTACTGCTGTTCTTCCGTAGGAGCGGATACAGATAAATAAACAGATGTCTCGTAGGTCTAGTGGTCGCAAAGTGCGACTGCTGAGCTTGAGGTCTTGGGTTCGATTCCCAGGTCGGGTAGTGTCAACTGGGCACAAATCCAGACCCCGAGGCTGCTACTGATAAAATTCTTGATGGAAAAATCCAATAACATTTTTCCGGACCTGGGAATCGACCTCATGAGGTCTTGGGTTCGATTTCCAGGTCGGAAAATGAAATTTGTGCATGCGCACAGTTACCTATTTGAATTTCACGAAGATGCTAAAGCGCTTCTTCCATTAATTGCGTATTATTTTTGTGATAAGATGAAGTTACCTACTTACAATTTTCTTCTAAAGTTCCTGTACTAGCGTCGCTGAGAATTACAATGTGATATTTTAATTTTACGTCAACCAATTCTCGTTTTTACTTTTGCCTACAATTTAATTTTTGCTGAAGTGTTTGTTTGCCTTTGTCCCTTTTCGGGAAATGAAAACAATGGGAAGGGTGTGACGATGGTAGTACTTTTAAATATAGAATCATTTAATTCGGTAGAGAAATAGAGGAATTATGAGGTAACATGACTTAAAAAATATTTTTAAGTCTTTTACTGGTCAATAGAGAACCTCTTCTTTTTTTTGACCAATAAACTGAAACATCTTTGGAAGAGACCTTTACCTACCCGCACAAGGGTTTTGCAGACAGAGATAGTCCTAATTATATAAAAAGAACACTAACAAAAATTTACAACCTACTGTTATTAACACTGTAGGAAGAATTTCGCGCCATTCATAGCATAGAGCGACGCTTAGGCACGCGTAGGTACTCGCGCCTTCCTTGTGTGGAGCGCGCGGACAGCGTCCCGCACCCCGCCTCCACACACCGCGCGCCGGAGTCCGGCTCGCACCGCTGTCGAACACCGTCACGTTTTTGTTCGTTCTGTCCTCACGCCCTTGAACGCTGGGGTTGTTGGGAAATTGTGTATAAACTAAGTATAGTTTTAGTGTAACGTCTACCTACCCCGAATTAAACCGTGTTACCAAATTTTAAAAGTGTGTTTCACTACAAACTGGCGCTCCAAGGCTCCAACGCTCCCGCGTACGTACCTACCTAACGGACGCCACGCGAACTCAAGTACCTACACAACGTAACGGTTTTTCTTAGTGGACGCTACTAACTTTAGTGCACATTACGTACAACGTGAATAGTGTTTCCCCGTGTTTATTGACTATTGCGTAGGTAGGTACCTACTACAATGTCTCGCCGCAAAAGTAGAAGCAAAGATGATGACCTTGGCGCGCCGGCGAACCCGACGCCCGCGCCGCTGTCGGAAGGGACGCTTAGGTACGTCGTTTTTGGTGGCGTTCGCCAAGGCTCAAGCGGAATCGAACCGACAACAGACTGGTTCAGAGCCTGCTGGCTACGTCGGCCGTCAACGGCACAGCTTCACCGTCTCCATCGCCGCCTGCACCAACAACAAAACACGGGAACTTCGCGCGCTGTAGGTACGGCGCGATTTAGCGGAGCTCGCCAGGACTCGGAGGCCCTCGAAGCATTCGCCGACTCGATCTCAATAGGTAGGTATATAAGGAATGTACATCCATCAGTGACGAACACGCGCTTCGCGGCCTACCTATGCTCCTAGAAGGAGACGCAGCTGTGTGGTTTCGGGGCATCAAGTCATCAGTGACGTCATGGGAAGACGCGCTACATAGACTTCGCGCCATGTACGGCGTGTCCCGACCACCGCACAAGTTGTTCCGGGATATATTTGCCGCGGAACAGTGTGACGAACGCACGGAAATCTTCGTTGCTCGTCTCCGCGCGCTAATTGCGAAACTTCCATAGGTATAAAGTGGCAACCGACATGGAAGTTGACATGGTTTATGGTTTACTACATAGACGAATAAGAAAACGTGTAACCCGTGAATCCGTCGAGAATCTGGACCAATTAATCGAGAAGGCGCGAAACATAGAAGAATCGCTCTCCGAAGTTTCAAACGACGCGCGCGGCCCTGCCGCTAGCACGCATGCGCCACAGCTACACGCGCCGCCACCGCGGCCTGCGTCTCCGTGCGCCCGCGCCCCCGCTGGCTCCACGACGAGCGCGCCGGCACCTGCAGAGTCGTCGTGTGCTACGAGTAGCGCTTCGCCCCCGCCGACTGTGGTAAATAACTCGAACAAAGGTAAAAGACTTTTTTGTGTTTACTGTCATAAAGGCGGGCATACTCGTGATTCTTGCAAAAATATTAAAAACAAAACCGATAAAAGTGCGACTTCCGAGTCAAGTGTTAAGTGTTATGGCTGTGGAGCTATCGGTGTAATTCGATCTAAGTGCCCTAAATGTTCGGTGGATCCTAAACAACCGATCTCTGTTGTTGATTTTAACATGTTAGAGCCTACTAGAGTTTGTGTTTCTCACGATTGTAATAAAAATAATTCTATGTGTAATGTAAATATTATGAATAGCGAAATGTATTATAATAAGGTAGGTAATGTGTCTCAATCTGCTTGTTGTAGTTGTAAGTGTAATGTCGACCGCGATGCGTTGCCGATAAGCGTAGGTAACTCACCGAACCTATGTTCTGCGGGTCGTCCGATACTCGACATCGAAATAGACGGTTATCGTGGTACCGGGTTGATTGATACGGCTGCTAAACGCAGTGTAGCCGGTTCGAGTCTGTACGCACTGCTTCGCCAACTAAATTTTCGTTCCGTAGTAGTTTTATGTCGGTAAAATTAGCCGATGGCGTAGTGCGGGAACTTATCGCATGCTTAATAATAGACTGACCTAACTCAAAAAAACAGTTTTTAGGGAAATCGCAAAAAACGTTTTTCAATTACGACTTCGGCTGTTTATTTGGACATAAATGTTGCAAAATATTAGTTGAACAGTTCAATTTTTTTTTTAATGATAAAATGTTAACCACATGTTTGATTGAAACTTAAATTTTAATCGAATACTAATTATTTTGTTTATTGTAGACCGTCAAAATTATTTTTGTAGTTTTAGGTCTATTTAATACTAAATCTGCGCTAAAATATTAAGACCTAATTAGTTTTAGGTTAGTTTATTATTAAATTCAAATACCTACTTCTTGGCTGTATATTTAAGATTTAAGTCACATTATTACAAAAAATGACAAAACATTTTAGTAGGTAGCTAGGATTTTTAATTTAAATCCTAAATATTAATAAGTCACTTTTCTTTTCAGAAAATTTTAACATAACACTGACAGTGTTATGTTAAAATGGCATCTTCAAACTCCTGTGTGTGAAAGAGACCGAAAATTAGTAACAGCACTTTAACACTAACTTTTTAAGACTTTCATATTTTATGTGGATAGAAGGCGCTGTATTAAGGATTATAGTGCATCTAACTCATTTTAGACATATTTTGATTTAGGTCACTTTAATATTAAGCATGCGTTATGATCTTACTCGTAGATGTTAACGTACTACTTAAGGGGCAGACGATTCCTGTTAATTTTGTTGTTTTTCTTAATTCAGGAAATAATGACACGTTACTCGGTATTGATTTCTTGCGTAAAGCCGGTATGGTTATTAACGTTTCGTTTAGCCGTCTCGTACGATGGGCCATGAAACTCTAGTCCTTTGATCTGCAAGTTGACTACACTCCTGGGAAAGCTAACGTTGTTGCTGATTCGCTCAGTCGTCCGCCGTGTGAGGAGGAGGCTCGCGATTCCTGTGGAGTCTGCACGGTGCACGTCGACCCGCCTCGCTGGGATGCCGCTACTCTTCGTGAGGATCAGCTCGCAGACCCAGAAGTGGCGAAGATCTTGAAGGCTCTGGAAGGAAAGGACGAATAAGAACTTACCCGATGGACGGAGAGAGGTTACCATACGTGCAGAGGAGTACTATACCGGTACACGGAAGCGGAGACCGAAGAACCACAGCTCGTCGTTCCTGAAAATCGAAAGAAACAGGTACTGGTTGAATGTCACGACTCAGCTACTTCAGGTCACGGCGGTTTAGATCGAACCCTGCACCGTATAAGTCAGAGATTTTATTTTCCTGATATGCGACGGTATGTAGCAGAGTATTTGAAAAACTGCATTGAATGCCAGCGCTACAAACCTTCTAATGAGAAACCTGCAGGACTTTTACAGACTCCAGTTCCTGCTCAGCGCTTCGAAGTCCTAGCTGTCGACCTTTTCGGTCCACTCCCCAAAGGAGCTAACGGAGAGAGGTGGGTGTTGATAGTTGAAGACACAGCCAGCAAGTGGGTTGAACTGTTCGCCCTCTCCGAAGCCACAGCTGAAGCATGCGCTAAGGTACTTATTGAAGAGGTTTTCTTACGTTTTGGTGTTCCTCGTCGTTTAATATCCGATAACGGTGTACAGTTTGTTGCTGATGTCATGCAACAAGCAATGTTTGTGCTTGGTGTGAAGCAGAGTCTCGTGCCTCTCTACCATCCTGAGGCCAACCCGGTCGAGCGTAAGAATCGGGATCTTAAGACCCAGTTGGCGATCTTGGTGGAGGGACACCATCAGCAGTGGCCCACAGCTCTGCCATTTATTCGATTTGCGATGAACACATCAGTAACCAAGGCAACACAACAAACCCCAGCTTACCTCACATTTGCTCGTGAACTCCGCTCACCTATTGCCGTACAGAGCGATCTGCGTGCTGTGATAAAAGCTGAAAACTATTTTCCACAGATTACGCCGTATCTGCTGAAGTTAGCGGAGACACTCAGCGACAGTAAGGAGTGCATTAAGCGTCAACAGGATCTACGGAAGGCTGCCAAGGACAAGACACGAAAGGCTGAGGAACTTACCGTCGGTGATCTGGTCCTCATGAAATCACACGTCCTTAGTAGTGCTGCTAAAGGTGTCAGCTCTAAGTTCATGCCTAAAAGGGATGGCCCTTATTTAGTGCTGAAAAAAGTTAGTCCAACTACTTACCTTTTAGCGTTCCCTGGTTCACCGGATGAAGTCATCGGTAAATACCTACCACATTTCCGACTTGAGGAAGTATCATTCGCGAGAGGGTGAATGTCCTGAGGTTCCCAAGCCGGTTGCTCCTAAACGTTCTCGTGGTAGGCCGCGTAAGGAACGTGTCATTATTGATGTTTGACCATCTGTGAGGGCACTCGTCTGGTCAAAAGGGGGAGTATGTAGGAAATATTTCGCGCCATTCATAGCATAGAGCGACGCTTAGGCACGCGTAGGTACTCGCGCCTTCCTTGTGTGGAGCGCGCGGACAGCGTCCCGCACCCCGCCTCCACACACCGCGCGCCGGAGTCCGGCTCGCACCGCTGTCGAACACCGTCACGTTTTTGTTCGTTCTGTCCTCACGCCCTTGAACGCTGGGGTTGTTGGGAAATTGTGTATAAACTAAGTATAGTTTTAGTGTAACGTCTACCTACCCCGAATTAAACCGTGTCACCAATTTTAAAAGTGTGTTTCACTACAACACTATATTAAAACAGAAACATTTTTACTTAACACAATATTCATTACGATACTTTGTAATAATTAGGAAATATCAGTAATTTATTTTAAATATCACTTATTGGCTATCAAATGCACTTCTTTCTTTCTTTATCGTGTAGGCAGTAAGGTCTTACGACCCTACACACCCCAGTGTCAGAATTTCTAGACCGTCTCAAGGGCCTCTGACATGGTTTTTGAGTGGAACAGTAAGTCCCAGTTTTCCTCACGATGTTTTCCTTCACCGATGCCAGTGATGTCCAAGATAAACTCAGAAAGTACATATAAATTGAACAATTCACATTGGTACTTGCCCGGATTTGAACCCACAATCTCATGCATGAGAGGCGGGCGCCTTAACCACTGGGCCATCACGACACTATAACAATGACACGACACTATCAAATGCACTGAAACATAATATCAAGTGGAGGAATATTTCACTTTTTAAGGCACGGTGGTTTCACAACACCAATTTCCTCCGGGTTGCTACTTATAATATTCCTAATAGTAGGTAACTTCCAATAAAACTTTACCCAACCTGAGGATCGAACCAAGGACCCCACACTCGGCAGTCGTGACCAACCAAAGACCAACCAGGCAACAGCGAAGAGAAAATCTTTTATAAATAGCTATCAAAAATAACAAATTTTAAGTCCGTAAAACTTTCTGAATACGCATCACATAAGCTGCAAATGGTGGCGAGAACCACTTAAAATTAAATGTGGCACGATAAGCCTGCATACAGTGTCAACAGCGTTATCAATTCCGTTCCGTTTTATGTTGTAAAAGTGATGCGGTTTTGCTGTTGCGTTCTTGTAAATGTATGCGGAATTTGTCCTTTAGTGGTTGAACTTTATCTTAATACCATTTGATGGCGTCGTTAGAGATGGCTTTGAGTTTATATGTAGTGGTCGGTCAGGATTCAAGTAATAAAAATTAACTGTACATATATTATGAGGCCTTTAAGGCCTGATTTCATAGAAAACATAAGTGAAACGCTGCGCTCTTACAAGGAATGTTTTATTCAAATGGAAAGGTATTATTGACCTGGGGTCTTAGGGTTGCTAAACCTACGCCGCTTATTAATAAGTAAATTTAAAAAGAAACAACCCACTATCGTCCGGGCAAAAAGGCCTAAAAAACGAATTAATCACCACGCTTTCTCAAAACAAATGAATGATTTTAAACTTATTCTATGCATATAAAATACTTTATCCTGAAAGGCTGACTGACTGACGGATCAACGCAGAGTCTTAACCACTGATCGTAGAGACCTGAAACTTGGAATATGTGTTCTTTGCATGACGTAGGCATCCGAAAAGATGGATTTTCCAAAATTCGTTTTTTCCAAAAGTTTTATTATATAACATTAATTTATAAGTCCACCAGTGTCAGTGATTTCTAAGATAAACTTAGAAAGTACTTATGAATTAAAGAAAATGTCTTAGCCGCTGGGTAAAGACTTACAGAAAGAATAAGATAGAAGTAATATTATATTTTACAGCCTTCTTCTTCAAAGAAAAAGAAGATTTTACAGTACCTATTAAAGTTCAACTCGTCAACACTAATGATAGAAAAGAGAATACTCTCCAATTACAGACATTCCTCATCAAAGCAGACGTGCTCACGCATGAAAATCTGGAAACAAAATACGATCTTAATTTAACACTACAAATTAACAAAAGACAGCTCAATCAAGGGCCACACATGGCGCCACGGTGAGTCTGGAGTTCTAAGAACAATTCCCTTTAACAAAACGTTACCTGCGATAAATCTCACCGCACTGTAATTACTTGAACATTCATTAATAATGCATAACTCGATCAAACTGAGGAACGAATTTGAATTCGGATGTGTTCACACTCATGCATTTTATTTTGTATGTAATTATTATGAGAGTATGGTAATTTTGTGTCGGTGTAGCGACGTGTTTTTTTTTTTTAGTTGATGGAAGTGAACTCAGTGTTAGGTGTTTTATGAACGTTTGGGCTCCCGATTCATGGTGGTAGAAGAAACCGTGGGATTTTCGTCTGTAAGAGCCTGACTAAACCTACCGTTTTCCCCAGATGAAGCCGGTATCCATCAGGATTACCCTAAGAAAAATAAGCACGGTCAATGTTTGATAACAGTAAAAAGCAGCTATTCTTATTAATTAAGTCAGCTTCCTTGACCGAGATAAGTCAATAATATTCTTAGAGATTCTTAATGTAATACTTGCTTATTCCTGCAACTTTATCTGCATAGACTTCAGAATTAAGCAAAGTCCTAACTAATCTCACGAGAACACAAAACGAATTAAAGATCCAATCATTTATTAAGCTCAAACAATATTTATATGTGTGTCTAAATTTCAGCTAATTCTGTTCGGCCGTTTATGAGTGAAAAAGTCACATCCATTCGTCCATTCTCACAACCTTTCTCGTTTATAATAGTTGTAGGACATTTCTTACATCTGCTATCAGCTTGGAGCCATCTTAAACTACAAGGACCTAAAAACATGAATATATTATTGCTCATACATTATGCACATCACTTTATAGATTAAACACGACCATGTTATTTTGTAAATTAAAACCCACCTTTGCACGCATAATCGACTGAATAAATACTGGTCCCCTACTAGGGATTTTGATTTTAAGAGCATGGTATCTCATAAAAGCTTCCTATTTAAATGTTTTTTAGATCCAGCCCTAGACTTGGATGATGTAGAGTCTGCTCTCTAAATCACAGGTTAAACTGATAGTCCAGTCAATTTAGACATCCGAGGTTACAATAATTCACACCCAGCTGGTAATTGATAGGATTATTCAGAACACTACCATAAACAAAACCTAAAAAGTCCTCATCGATCCGACACCTGTTTTTTTTTTATTGGGGCTCAAAGGTGACAAGTCCAGTTGTTTAGAATTCTGTTAAGTAACAGTCGAGACCCATCAAAAATGTAGACACGCTCTAATCTTACCAATAATGCTTTTTTCTTTTCAATTTTCTAACATAGTTCGCTCACTTTTTTTTTTCATGATAATTGGCGGCTTTTAGAGACACTGCATGTCGTTAGTGACACTCGAAAAATTAATACACTACAACTCTTGACGATAAATTGATTGACGTAATAATTATCAAAATCGGGCCACGAGTTTGGTCTCTAGAGCGCTACAAAGGAATAAATATAAATACATACAGAGGCTGACATCACATTACCCTTGGCGTCGCGCAGTCGGGTAAAAAGAACTCATGAGAGCCTCTTTCTAGCTGCCTTATGTACAGTCGAGAGCGTAATGACAAACTTACCTCACTAGTATGTACTTATTATAACCGCTAAAGCTTCTCTTCTTCTTTATACACCCGTTATTTTTCTCACGCTCCGCTCAATATTTTCGATTTTCAATCGAGAACTAATAGTTTGAACAGCAAATTGATTCGCATTTAAAATGTTAATTCCATTCTTAACTTCGGGACACGTCGGCATTCTCGACCTTCCAATTGAACAATGGGACAGCGTTCCATCTTGTAGATTTTATCTAATAATGTGTATTGAATCTTGCCAGTATTATTAAGTATTGTTTACGACGTGACTCGACATGTTATAAAGATATTTATTAACTTATTAAGACGTGTGTCGATGTTTCTATTGTTGGTACTGATTGTAAATTCTTTCTTTTTGATGTCGAGGTTAACACGGCCTGTATTAGTCTTTTATTTCTCGTGTAACTTTCTTACCTTGCTGATTCAATAGAAACATTTTGTAATGAAGATCTACTTAAATATTTTCGAGCGGTGACTTAAAAAAAATACAGATTTGTTTTAGAAACGGAAACTAAAATTTAGCTTTGCCCTACACTAGGATTTTTTCCTATAACGTGAGTGCGGTAAGCCATACAACGATTTGATCCATGAAAGATCAAAGCGGCAAGAAAAAGTAGCCAATCGCTCAGATACTACGGCAACTGCATCGCCATATTGTGTACAAAATCATCACAAATTCAAATGCTCAAAGAATGTACCGGAATATCTTGCTTCATGCCCAATAATTGCAGAGTGAATATGAGGAACTTTCCCCTCAGTCAGTCAGCCCTCTTCCAATGCGACTTTAATACTTCACGGCTTTTGGACGCATAAAATTTCAATATACCCAACACTATCGAATGGAGCGGAAGAGCGACAAGGAATTTCGCGATACAGAGATATATTTTGGCATTGTTGTATATCCTTTATACTTCAGTGGCTGTTAATGTATCATTGTTTTATTTATAGGAGAGTGAAAAGCTGTCCATGGCAGCTTTTATTTCATTTCCATCAATTTTCATCAAGGGATCAATGCCTGTCACAATTACCCACTGCCTGTTTAAATTACTGCACTTTTGGCTTTAGCTTTCCTTCGCCATTACATAATAGTTCCGTTTTTCATGTATCATTATTGTGATTTTATGCTAATTAGATATTCATTAATCTTGTTACAGAGAGACTATTTTAGCTGGGCATAGCTGAATATTTCTCTACTATCTGTTTCGCTGTATCACTAACCAGATTAAAAGTTGAGCTTCAGTATACTTACTGGCTTCCAGCCAAAGTCAATCCCACAAAATCTGCATCAGTCTTCCTGATTTGCGCATCGTCCTTAGTTTTTTGATTTTTTACTTTGGTATTTATCTTTTTTCTTTTTCCTTACCATTTCATTTCGCACTCGTGCCGTCTCCGGTTCAACTATCCTTAAAGGGCGAGCACACAGCTCTTACATTTGCATAAAGTAGACCTGCTGTTGCCCTCTTATTAAATTTCTCATGACCACTGGAGATTCGCAGAGAGGTGCGCCTCCATCGTTATGTACCTTCTGCTTTATGTCGGTAATATCTTTCAATATTCAAACGTGGTGAGGTAAAGCTGGTGTTTCACTTAATTTATGTACGTTCTTGTGTTTATTTACAGCATATTTGAATGCTGCAGCGGGTGAATCTATTGCTAGACGTAACGTACATATTTAATTTAGCTGATGAAATGTTGAAATGTTGAAAATATTTCTAAGCTCATGCTTTCAGTAACTTTGTCATTTCTAGCTGATTTCAAAAGAAGAATTTGTCAATTTCACCAATATGTTTTTTCTTCCTTTCAATGTTTGTTACCTCTTAAGTCAGGTATTTCGCAAATGAACTGGATGATTATTTTATTATTTCACAGAGCCGTACTTTTGCGATGGTCCTTTATCGAAGTCGGTAGTTTTATTCTGTTTGTTGTTTTGTATTGTCACTGACTTCCAAAATTATAATAAGTTTTTACTTTGTAACTTTAGGCAGTTGTCTATTCTGAAGTTTTCATTTATCTGTAGGTCCCTCCTGAGTTACCCTCGATTATAGCAACTCCGTATTTGGCTACGAAATCAGGTTTTATATTACAACTTTATTCAACCTGTCTTTCAATTGGAGCCTGTTTTTAGTTTCGAGATAAAATAATAAAGGCTGCCAGTTGGTGCTGTCTATCAAAAGCAACATTTCAACATTTTGTATATAAATAAAACGGTTTGAGTCAAACTGTCACAAATAATCAGTATTACTGATTCCGTATGATATAGTAAACTGTTCTTTAATTGAATTACAAGCTGTCTACTGAACTTAGCCTGAATTAAATTCAAGTTTAGATAAGAACTGTTAACTACGACTTAGATGTCGATTGGAATTATCTGGATTAACGGTATTAAATTGGATCGAATAGTGTTAATTTACAGTGTGATGTTAGATGATGTACGATTTTTTATGTTTAAAAGAGATCTACATGCATAATTGGAAAGATGATGCCGACTTTACTTGACATTGGTCTTGATAAAATTATTCGTGCCCTATTATTATTATAAATAGATATGAAATTACGTAACTGCCTTGTTTGTCTAGTCGTCTTAAAGCGCGACTGCAGTCGACTGCTGCGCATGAAGTCTTGGGTTCCCAGTTTGGGCAATGTGTTATTGGGATTTTTCATCTGGATTTTCTAAGTAGCAGCCTCGGGGTCTCGATTTGGTTCCGATTCTTCTAATCGTTTTTGTCTAAAAATGTATTTTCTGTGTTAATCCAAGTTCTCCGAAGATGTCCTATCTGGGTCGCCATTTTCGTTATTATTACAAATAACCAAATGTTATACCAAGCCGAGAATCACATAATCCAAACAAACAATCAAATCTCAAAACAAAACATTACAATGTTTTTTATCAATATCATCTCCATAATATCGTTTTAATCTCGATCCTCAAACAAATGCAACACGTATAAAATTTGCATTTAAAACCGGGCACAAAGGTCGGACCGGCGAGGTGGGCCATTCACTTAAATGTACCGGATTAGGTACACTCGATAATGGCCCGTTTTAATTGTAAAAGGTTTTATTGCTACCAATTTTGGGACAGCAACCCATAAATGGGAGCATTCGGTTTATAAAGGGCGATTACTGCCATTACTAAATGGCAATGGGAATTGCATACGTAATGTGTGAAAGTTTCCCGCACATATACGAGTTTGGATTTTATAATATTTATATTGTAATGGAGCCGGCGGTTTTAATTCCATGTATGGCACATAGATTTCGGGAATATATTATAAAAATTTTTGCACCAAAAGTGGGAGTTTATTAAGTTTATGTACTTTTGTTATTTGATTTATGCGTTACTAGCTTCAGCTCGCGGCTTCGTTCATAAATGAAATTTAAAATTCAATCATGATTCGAAAGACATGTGGCGCCATCTATAATCATAAGAACATTACTTTCGCATTTGTAATGTAGTGGTGATCTTTAATTGTCAATTTGACATAATTGTACTATCTGTCATAAATTCATAATAGGTATACAGGGTATAAAACGACACTTAACGTATCGAAAGTAACGAGGACATGTTCTTCCTATCAATCGTTGCAATGTTTTTTCTACTTCATTTTCTACGCCGTACCAGGGAACCAGAACCGTATGAAGGTATTGAAAGACAAAATGTTTGTTTTTTTACTATTTTACGAAAATAAGGTTTTAATGTTCTAACTAAACTTTAAATAGACCTACCGACCCTGTAGTATCAGATGCACCCGATAAAAAATGTAGATAATCGATTTATAAAAAACAGCTGTTATGGAACAGTAGATTTTTTTACTACACTACTGAATAAACGCTATAAAAGAGAAGCTAATAGTTTTTGTATAGCCGTCTACCGGCTATAAAAGGAAAACTCAACAAAAGTCTAAATATACCAAACAAAGTTCAGTCGGTCAGTCGGTCGAATATATTTAATTCATTCATTCATTCCTTCTATTGTTTCCTAACCTGTTCTTTGTCTATTGTCAGTATGTTGTCGTGTTGTTTTGAAACAATACAATAATTAATTCTGCTTTATTTTAATATTGTATTTGAAAAATTGTTGTTTTAAAGGTAAATTGCAATGTTATATTATACAAAGAACTGTTTTTTTTTAAATTGATTTTAGAATTTGAGCAGGCCATCTTGCCACTGGGTTTAGGTATGCGAGGGCAATGAACCCGCACACAGTGATTTTATTTTGCTTAAGTAATGGGGCGATTCCGCTCTTTGAAAGAGGTGTATTCTGAAATACACAATCAACCAAAAAACATGTATTAATTAATGATTGATCTGGTGTATTTTGGTGCATTATTTTTTAAAACCTCCTGAAATAAGACGACGATTGAAAACGGCACCTTATATACATAGTTTATTACTCACAACTTTCACAGAAATATTGCAAAGCTATGAAGGAAACATAAGTGAGAGAATATTTGTTATTTAAATGAAGGTGAAATCATTAGATTTTTGATCGTCAATAAAACTATTTGTTGAAATTCGCGGGCACACGATAAAGATATGACTATAGTGAACTAGGTACAGTTAACACCAAGTACATTAATTCAAACCTTAAGCAGTCAGAATAAGATTCTATATTCGCGAACTTTCAGACGAGTATTAAGACATGGCATTCCTAACTATTCTTTGCTCCTACCTCCCCGATAAGTCGCGGAGTCGAATGGGTCTTTTGTGATAAAATTAATTGCATTTTCCCCCATTGCACCCTTCTGCACGCTCATATTATGACAGTCTGGCTAAACATTTGATAATGAATATTGTACTGGAAACTAAACACAGGCTATTTTTATATGATTTTGGAGGCAAAGTGTCCATTTAGGCATGTTAATCGGAGGATGAAAGAAAAATAGAGAGTTCTTGTGCAATTTGAATGAATTTATATTCGGTTCCCTGTGGCATGAAACTGCAGCGTTCAATTTAAAGTAATGAATAAATTAGATTATGAGGAAATCTTTTGATTTGGCCGAGTAAGATTTGGACACCATTTTATTATTTATGAGAAACGCCACTAAGTAGACAAATAATTTATAATGAATTTACAATGATTACATACCTATACAACATGACTTTTAATTCTTTACCAATCTTCCAAAAAAACTTCTGTCATGTATATATTAGACTTTATAACAAAACTTGCTTCTACCTGCGATATTGGCCGTTTTTTTTTCAGACCCGTTAAGTTACATCTTTGGTTACTGCTTCCTCATGGCTATCATAGCCAAAAAGATTTTTGGTATTAGTGGCGACTAGTAGTTCCAGAGAAGCGCGGTTGAATAAACAAACAAAAATGCCTTTTGGTTAATTATATTAGTATAGATAGTTGTACAATATATAGCACTACACACACATGTCATGTGCATTAAAAAATGTTTTTTAGAAATATCTATTTTTTTTTCTAAATCAATGTAATCTTAATTTTCAATCTGCAGAGTCTCAGTCTGTACACCCACATCTGAGAGGCATAAGTCACAATAAAACTATTTTTCTCAAAAGAGGAAATTCCTTCCGACATTGAAGGCTCCAATCTGTTTGTAGCTAGTTAGTGTTATTGCTACTTAGAGAGAGATTAGCGGTCTTATCTGACTTATATCATTTTCTGGCTTAATGCATTATTGCTAGATTGTTTTGTGGGTTTGTTTGTTGCGTATTTGCCGCCTTTGTTTCTTTATATTATTTTCTTGAATAATTGTAATAATTTGTTATTTTATGACATTGGAAAAAATCTGCAGGATTTTCTTATAAGTAATATCAGCTCGTTTTCTTTATAAGGATAGTTTCATAGTATCCAAGTGACAGTAGAACACTGGCTCCTAAGTCACAGGTATTCCTAGTTCAGGGGCCAGGGTCTCAACATTTGTGTGCCTTCATTTAATTGTAAACCTGCTAGATATTAAGCACATTGTAAGGATTTGCATCAATAAAGCATTTATTATTTATTATTATTTTTATTTATGCGTTTAGTGTCTGACATTTGCAACACTGGAGCAGTGCGATTGTTGGATTGCATATAGATGGTTGTCTTTTTAAAACAGACTGCGGCTAAGCCCAATAGTAGGTTTGTGTGTTTGACCTGTAGGTATGTATGTATGCTTGTGCCTATGTCCGCTTGTACTCAACGGCTCAACGGATTTTGATAGATTCATTTTGATGGAGGTGGGGTACATAAAATATAATCTTAGAAAATCAAAATGGTGGACTTTTAACAGAAAAGTTTAAAATAAATAAAAGTAATTTCATACAGTTGACACAATCACGACGTTTGTCGTCGTGCGTGCGCAGTAAACGAGTGTTCCACGGCGCTCTCAACGTATGATCAAGTTTATGAAAAAAGACAGCTGTTCGCTTGCAGTCCAATGACCACTCTGCTCCAGTGCTGCAGCAGTCCAGCGCAGAAAAACAGCAATTTATCTGCAGCAGAAACAAAAGAAATACCTACGTTTCAGAATACTTTGTGTGTAATTTGTTTGGCTGACTGTACTTGCTACGGGTTTTGACTAACATTTTGATTTATTTTTATTTTTACACAACAAAAAGTAGGTATACATGGTTTTATTTCCCTATAAATAAAAATATATTAAATTTTCGGTACACAAATTGAAACTACCGCCCACAATAAATCTCTATACAGCCCTTTTTAAAAGGAGGCGGGATTTCCAATTATTTCTTAATAATTTGCCATAAAATACAGCCATGTGGCAAACATACTCAAACGCACACCCTATATTACATAAATTAATCTTTAAAATAACACGATACAGTTCAAAATCGCATAACAATGAACGACAGAAATGCAAATGAAATTTTTTATAATGCATTTGTTGGTTTCCTTGTCTCTTATTACTTAAGGTTTATTTTCCTTTAACGCAGCGATAAAGATGATCGTGTAAAGGTATTCTTAGCAACAGATGTTGTAATCGAGAATCGTTTGAAGGGCACTTCAGAATCGATTATATTGTATGAAGATGTGAGCCCTTAAGCGGATTTCTTTTTAATAGTTTTCCTCTTGCTGCCTGGGGATGGTCAGTGCTTGCTTGTGATTGAATTTTTGTATCGCTATTCATATCTGAGGGACTGGGGAATGAGATGACTATACATTATTGGGGTATTGCAAACTTGGCAGTATCGCGTCCTTTATACTAATAATAATATTCTCCCGACCGAATTTCGGCCATGGTAGCTAATTTCTATAGAGACTAGCCAAGTACACAGATATTTTAGTGCACAAGTGTGTGCGCAAATAATGGGACGGCAATCTGACACGACTGGGGAGAGATCACACCACCAACCTCGTAAACTCTGGGCAGCTACTATAGGATACTACTAAGGAACCCACTGTGTAGGTGACATAGTATCAAAAACATTTACCATGGATTCAGTAAATGATTCTAGATCTCATGTTAATATTGCCCAAGAATTAACGTATAGCTGGTACCAACTAACCCATCAGTGATTACGCATAATTTTATGGGTATGAATTTAACGATTCTTATTCACACGAGTTTAATATACAAATCGGACCGACAAACCTCAATGTAAACATAAAATATTAAACAACGGATGCGGTAAACTAGATTTAGGCCGAATCGCAAACGTTGAGCAATATGGTAAAGTAGAATTATTTATTTTATTCTGACGAGAGATAATTTTATTCTTCATCCATGTTATGTACATTGTAGGTACAAAGTCGCTTTAAATCGTCTGTACGTTAACATCTTTTAAACTACGCAATGGATTTTAATGCGGTTTACAATAGACAAAGTGATTC
This sequence comes from Hoplodrina ambigua, assembly GCA_949774945.1. NCBI lineage: Eukaryota > Metazoa > Arthropoda > Insecta > Lepidoptera > Noctuidae > Hoplodrina > Hoplodrina ambigua. Next base: position 1,515,532 of record OX458967.1, read on the forward strand.
AAGAAGAAGGTTTATGTATCTACACTTAGGACAATCCGGCGCTACTACCTAATTTTATAGATGCAAACCTCATCACGGCAAAACCACTAAACTGTTGGTAATAAAATTTGACAATACGGTAGATTGAGTTCTGATAAAGACACAAGAAACATAAGAATATTTTTTGATCAGTAACAGTGGAGTTTCTTGCCTATTCTCTTCCATTCAAAACTACCTTCTAGATGGAGCAACTGGATTTCATTCTTTGTTTCCATATTATGATGTTCTAAAGTGCATCTGCAGGTGTCGTAATTTTATTTGATTATGTATGAATTTTATGACATCCTTCCGAAACGAGCATGTAAAAATTGCACCATGTATACAGAGCAGAATAACAGTAAAGTTGCCTAAGTATGTACTTAAATCTAGCTGTAAGATATTGGTACAGATTTGTGCGTGGGCGCCGAACAACTAATGCAAATGACCATAATTACCCACACATATCGGTTTGAACTACGCCGACGCAAAGTGTGAATGGCGCTATATTCCTTATTTAAATGAGATTTAATGCTTTCAGACATCTTTGTTTTAACGATGGAAATATTAAGTTTGAGAGAATTTATTTAATTATTGTAGGTACCTACTTAGATGTTATGGCATGATTATAATAACAATACGAGCCTATTATTGTCCCACTACAAGCCAAAAGCCTTTTATTATACGTCTGAAGCAAGAGCATTGATCACCACGTTAGCTCAAGGCGGGTTGGCGATTTCAGACTTATATTAAACCAAAGTCCAAGTTTTCTAATGATTTTTTTTTCGCCGATGACAGTTATATCAAGATACATAAGAAAATGTATGTGAATTGAAAAAGTTACATTGGTACGCACGTATGGGAAGCGCTAGGTCATTGACATTATTATAAAAAAATAAATAAAGACTGTTCGAAAGTCTAAAGACCTAAGTTATATCTAGAAAGTACATAACAGAATATTTTACAAAAATCGGTGTGCAAATGCTAAACTAAAACATTAGTACTAGGGGTCTTTTTAGTCTACGTCAAATTTTTATTTTAAAAATAAACACAAATAAATTACCTAGAGATCAGACTTCAAACTATCTTCTCTGAAAAAAAAAATGTATCGAGACGGGAATCTATTACAGGCCACTTAAAACATGCGCGTTAAAAATATTCAAATACCTACATTTAAAATGCCATTAATTGTTTAAAACTATTAATTTTCAAGTGTCTCATTGTGTTTCTGTACGTGTCAACACAAACAGCTGACAATCGACGCATATGCGCAACTATCCCTTCGAAATTCAACTAAATAATCTGTTGAGCAGTACAAACAAACCTTCGTACCTTGCCTTAAAGTTTAATTTCTTTTGTTTCAATTGCAGCTGGACTAAATTTGGAGCAAACTTTCTTTATGCACTTCGAAAATTTCGTATTACAAAGGAATAGAGTTTATTTTCGTATGTGGAAACTCGAAAATAAAGTTGGGTAGTTTCTAAAAATACATTTTCAAAAATGTTATGTTTGTTCAAAATACTATTTTAGTTCGGTTCCCTTTTGATGTGACACGTGACACTGTTTATTTTATATTTAAATGTGTTTAAAATATCGTTGAATATAGTTGTCGCGACATTTGGGAAACAATATTAGTTAGTTGTTTTGAAAAATGTACTGAAATAATCTTTTCTTTTGAAACGTTACTGTGTGGGCAGAGAATTTATGAGCCCACTTATTTAGCGACCAGTGCATAGTTAGCCCCTCTACCATCTTGTGAACTTCTTAGTTCAAACACTTACAAAATGACTATAAATCGAAACAACTAAATCATTGTGACTTAATTAAAATGTTTGCAGTGTTAAAGTCGAAATTTATTATTACTAGTAATACGATCATAACTTACGTATTCGATTACTGCTCTGCTTCCTTGGGTCATAGCATGATGATACATAGCCTTCCCCGAAACAAGAAGCTATATTACACAAAAAGATTTTTGTTTTCAAATAGGCCCAGTAGTTCTAAAGATTAGTGCGTTTAAACAAACAAACTCTTCAGGTTTATAGTTATAATTATAGATTGGCAATCACTTAAGTGTCTTCATGGTTTAAATTTTAAATTCACAACCACAAAAAAATCCAGGGTGATCCAATTCATGAGACCAGTAGTATACCTACCTAGTACCCACCTTGTTGTACCTACCTATTACAGGACGTAATTTTCTTTGTACCGATTTGTAAAGGTAGACGAAAAAAATAGAAAGTCAAGCAAGGTAAAATAAGAAAGTTCCATAATATTCTCCCGTTTTTTTTTTATTATCGTACCAAATCTAACTTCTGCTCCTGACGTGAATGACGTCACTCAATTCTTCATATATCTCTGGATCCCAATCAATGGAGATATCTCTATAAAAATATTCGGGTCACAGCGAGTCGGGGGATGTCGATAATAATCCGTCCGTGCTTAGAAACATACGGCTGTGTTTTGTGTATTTGGACGACGGTTTTGAGTTACAAAAAAATACAGGTTGGTTGGTTTTTATGCAGCCTTCTCGTTTTTGTGAAAAAACACCGTATTCCAGTGGCTACCGTAATTGATTTCACTACTCGTCTTCTTCTTCCTGTGTTTATAAAAGCGAATGGTAATTCTCTCACTAGGTTTTGCCCGCGGCTTCCCCCGCGTAAAAAGTATCTTTCCGTTATGTAAATTAAACTATTATCCCAAAGGTACACATTACGGGATAAAAAGTATGCTATGTGTCAATCCAAGATACGGTCTATCTATGTACCAATGACATCAAAATCTGTTCAACGGTTTTTACGCATGATTGAGTAACAAACATTCAAACATCTTCACAATCTTTCTCATCTAAAATATTAGTAGGATTCACTCACTGTCTAAACACGTGATCTTGAAAATTACACGGTAGTTTTTGTCAATAGATAGGGTAAGTCAAGAAAAAGGTTTATGCATCTACATTGCACCCGGGGCGGGTCGCTTCTATACAGCACAAATCAACACTAACATAAAACCGCAGCGGCTCATCACTGACTTCTCTCCCCTATATTCCCGCCATCTTTCCCTATAATTTCGCCAAATCCCCAATAATTCGTTTAAGCTACGTTCACTTAATCCAATCTGACTGACTTAATGTGAAATTAATTAAGTTTTATTAATGAACCTGTTCCTTGGAGGTTCAGCTGAATTGTTGTTCACGAACAAATTAGAATACAGCGCGATTTTCTTCTTTTTTTTTCGTTTAATAAAAATGGCTGGTGTTTAATTTATTTTGTTTTGTTTTATAATAAGTATTATTTTATGAGAGAAGTTCTTGACGGCATCTGTCAAATTTTTTCTTGTGAAAGACTGTTTTTTTTTTAAATAAAACCTTGTCTACTATTCTAATTTATCTTTTAGGGTAAGTCTTTATATCCAAAAAATAAAATACTTTTACTTATTTATCTTATTAATCGATTAAGGGCTAATTTTTCAATAATCATAATATAACTCTTAACGGAGGAATAAATTTCGCGTTTTAACAGATTTTTTATAGAAATTATGTCAAATTCATTATTTATACTTTGGATAAAAGTTATCTGACTATTGAAAAATCAGCCCTAAGTCGCAAAATACTATACACGCTAAAACTCAGTCCGTTTTATTTTGAAAACAGTCGGTTATTGTATTCTAAACTTTATTCCTAGGACGGTAAAGTTCAATTGACATTCGTTCATTCTAAAATCTATTATTGTATTAAGAACTTAAAAATATAATAATATTTTAGGTTTGGGCTAAAGTCAAAACTCGGTTCATGATGTAATGGAATAAGTTATCTCGATACTGTTAAATAACAGTATCGAGTAGCAAAAGTATCATAAATACTAAAGTATTCAATATCAGGTATTACCCGTACTTCACAAATATTATAATAAAGGCAGCACTAACTTATCCACAGCTAGCCAAAGACCTCTTGCTTTACTTCCCCGATACGAGGAATTCACTTTCATGCCCGCAGGTCACGTAAGGTCAGCGTCACACAAGCTGTAAACACATAGGTACCTTTGCCTTATGACTCAGCTACTGTATCAGTGGACTGTCGCCATACATTGCCAGCCAGCGAGCCAGCCAGCCAGTAAATAAAGTAAGCTCGCACTTTGTTATCATTGCCAGATAGTTTGCTACCACATATCAAATTTATTAAGGCGGTGTAAGTGAAAAGATGCGGCGGAAAAGGATTTTTAGATGCGATTTTTTGTGCTATGGTAAAAGCTTGTTTTTTCCATCTATCCCACGTGGCAGTCGTCACGGGTCGTCGGAAGTCTTACAATCCAGTCTTACCAAGAGGTATCGTGTTTCCCAGTTACTGGGTGGTGAATGTCAGATAGGCAGTCGCACAATGTGAAATACTGGCATTTAGCCGACCCAAATATAGTTGAGAAAAGGCTAGGCAGTTTGGTTGGCAAAAGTTTGTTTTTAAAGATGATTATTGAATTTTGTTTAATGTACACTGAAAGACCTGAAGGCAAATTTTTGTTGCGAAATTATCATATCATCATCATTATCATCATCACATCAGCCGTAGCACGTCACTACTGAACATACAGATTTCCAATAGGACCGAATGGAAATTATCTCAGCGACAATAAATATTCAAAAAAAATATAGGCATTATAGACATTTTTGACAGATTGAGACTCAGATTAGATTGCGATTGTTGCTAAATTTACGGAAAGATAATGGAATGTACCTTATGTAATAAGTAGGGCACAATCTGGAATACCACGCTTAGTTCCGTAACAGACGGCAGGAAAAAAGGCTTCCAGGCTCAAAATGTAAAAGAGTCTACCGAAAATGTTCATACTATTAAACTAAACTAATTCTTTTTCTTGTTTATTACGTTAAAAAGTATCTTTTAATGGCCTAATTGAAGTGAATTATTTGACTTTGATTTTAACTTTGACTAAAGCTGATAATTTTGTTAAATAGATCAAGCAACAGTAACTGTAGGTAGATAATCATTTACTACGGTACTTCTCATAGCTATTTATAATCGCGAACGCTTACAACTTGCACTTAGTTACAGGACGTTGTGTTTTTCTTTCATTTTACAGCGAACACGGCACATTATTCACAGTTTTTGTGTTCAACGTCTAATATATTAACAAGGACGCTTACACCACATGTGACCTACGGTGTTACGTGACAGTTCATTTTAGTCAAATACTAGCTTCTGCGTGCGACTTTGTTCACGTTGACAGAATTTAGCAGATATCCAATTGACTTTTTTTTCTTGTTAGCCATTATACATATAGTTTTATACATTAGGTATAGTGTTAGGGCAAAAAAAAACAGAAATCAAATAGGTGGTTAATTTTAATATACTTTAATTAAAATTAACAATATATCTGATTTTTGTTTTGAATGAGAATAATTTTCGTCTGATGCCGAGCTAGGCTTCGCCTGTATTTCGGCTGTCAGCACCATTGCCCTCGAGTATTCATAATTATGATTTCTAATCTTCAAACAACATCCCACAAAGCACGTAAATACACAAATGCACATAATTATTATTACATACATTACGCACATAACAGTTTCCTAGCACAAATACCAAAGTTGAACAATGCCCGTCACTTCAGCAACAACCGGACGTTTTCGACAATGCCCACAGCGAGGCATGTTGCGGCTATTGTGTGTAACTGTCATATTCCCGCTGAACGGTAGTATTTGAGATATTTTCTTGGCATGGCGAGATATTTGCCAAGATATAATATTATATAAGTAATGTTGGGTCTTGGCGGAGTAGGGCGAATCGTAGGTGTTGAGGTGACTATAGATTAGATCAGAATTTCAATGTGAGTAACTAAAGTCGTTTAAAATATAGTCCCAATCTCATCTTAGTGACAATCAAGTACTGGAAGTACTGGTCCAATTTTAAAAAATCTGTCATTGATACAAAGCTATACCTACTACTGCTGTGCTTGTTTTATGGTATACCTATTTAACATAACAACACGCCTGTAATGCTCGAAGGGTTAAGCAGAGGTGTACCCACATTTTGCCAGTTATGTTTAAGTCCCATGTAAACCGGGCACTAATCCAGACTCCGAGGCCGCTACTGAGAAATTTCTGATGGAAAACCCAATAATACTTTACCCGACCTGGAAATCGAACCCGAGACCTCACGCTCAGCAGTCGCGCTTCGCGACCACTAGACTAACGAGGCAGTATAGTTCAAGTGTTTACATACCTTTGGTGTACTTTACTGCCACGGGGACGAAGTCGTGGGCAGAACCTAGTTGTTTATTAATCAACGACTTTACGTGCTTTCCGAGACACGAGGGTATCACACCACCAAAACATCACACCCTCAAAATCTGGGCTGGCACAGTCACTGAACCCAGTACCCCACGTTCAGCAGTCTCGATAGCGACGAGGCTAGCCAGTATATGAGGCCTTAGCTAGTCAACTCAATATTAAACAGTACATCAAATTCAATACCAAAATATTAGCCAAACAATCTAGCGCACGTTAATCCGAAACTCTATTACTTTTATCGCTACTATCGCGTTAACGCCTGGCTGGCTCCGTCATCGCCAATACAGCGATACCTTCACGCTACCCGCGTTAGGGTATTATGGTTATCAGAGGAAGGGGACAATGCTACTGGTGGCTAATCAGTTGGTTGATGAGCAAATTGATGAATGGGGTAGATTGGACAGCGTGACATGTGTATGTGTCATTTAACTAGTGACTAAGATCACCAACATTCAATTAACTGGTCACGTATAAGTTATCGGTTTTAGTTGTACAGTCAGTGTCCAGCATTACTTGACCCACTCTTACAAAGAAAATATAGGGAGGACGGATAAGGTAATTCAGGGCACTGACCATGAATAAATTGGATTTTTGAGAACTTTGCTCCACTGTAGTAATTTTACCTGTGTTGTAAAGTCAAAGTCAAATCATTTATTTAAATAAGGCCAATATAAGACACTTTTGAACGTCATATACAAAAAAAGGTTTGAATCTAGTTGAAAGAGAGTCCCTTCCTAAAGGTAGTTTTGTATGGAGAAGAATGGGCAAGAAACTCCATACATACTCTTATAAAATCAATATTTGTACAATATTTGCATACAGAATCATACATAATGACACGTGAATACAATGTAGCTTATAAAAACTATTAAATCATAACGTGTAAGAAAATAAAAATTAAAAGGTTAAAATGTTTTCAAGTACCTAAACATAGTGTTCTCGTGTTTACAAATATTGGAACTTTATACGACTTTATACTTGTAGGTGCACTTACAAACATATAAACTTACATCTATAAACAACCAGATCTGGAACAGGCCATACAATTTTTCGATGCTGGAATCGAACGCGCGACAAGCAGCGAGACAGTCATTCGCTTAGCCACTGCGCCTACCGTGCTGTTATCCAATACAATGATGTGTTGTCTAACTTCACTTACTAAAATCAAGCTGTAAAATTACGTGTCGTCTGTTACAAGACTTACAAGCCTAAGACTAAATCACAAAGTACCTACCTACTTCTGAAATTTACAAAGCAAGTAAGTAGAAGTAGATAATTAACAGATAATTGGTACTTGCTAAGTTTCAAAAGCAAGTTCTTGACTTAATTATAATTATGCTAAAGATTTTATTACTAGTCACTTTATTAACATTTAAAATAGATAATTATACCAAAAAGGCGAGTAGAATCTATATACATAACTAGCTTTTGCCCGCGACTTCGTTCGCGCAAATAAAATTAAATATAGCCTATGTTACTCGCAGATAATGTAGCTTTCTAATGGTGAAAGAATTTTTAAAATCGGTCCAGTATTTTTTGAGTTTATCCATAACAAACGAACAAACAAAAATGCAAATTTTTCCTCTTTACAATATTAGTGTAGATATACGGTGAAGGAAAACATCGTGAGGAATCCCGAACATACAATCTATATAAGTCTGAAATCCCCAATCCGCCTTGAGAAAACGTGGTGATCAATGCTCGTGCCTTCTCTATAGTGAGAAGAGGCCTTTGCCCTGCAATGGGGTAGCATAGGCGAAGAGGGGAAGAATTTATAGGTAGAAGATGTCGGGTAACAATGTTGGAATTTAGCAACAAAATCAGAAAGTACCTATAGCCCCCTGTACTTCATTTACCTACCTAATTAAAATAGCTAAATGTAATCAGCCATTTACTAGTAATATTGATCTATTGAAACATAAGAACCCATGCTCTAAATGACAGTGTAGTACTTATTTTTTGACGCAAAATAATAATGCCGCTTATTTATGTTTCGCGTTGAACTTCCATTAAGCGACTATCGTTTGCAAATGGACGAATCATGTTACCCTTACTGGATTAATGAATCGGGTTATAGACGAAATATCGATGAGTTTATCTTGAGTTTTTGTGGTATTTCTTTTTTCTTTGCCCTATTTTTTTTGTGGCTGACCTGGCGAGGAAATCAATTTATTTTTCTGTTGATAGGTAATATTTAGATGTATGATTTTTCCGCGCAAATAATAAAATAAAAAGTACAAAAAAAAAACTAAATCTCTAAACTAAAAAACCAAAACGTTAAAAAGCTAACTACATAAATAAAATCTCATTATTTCGCAGCACGTTCTGTGGCACATTCCGGAACCAGTGGGTACTATCGAGTACTTGCGGGTACACAGCTGTTTTCTCTGGAAGCGATATAATTTTCCGTGTTATTGAGCTGGTGCGGCTCGCAATGCTAGTGTTGACACGGGTGGCTTCACGAGAAGTTATTTTGTCGAGCTTGTTGGGGAACTTGTAAGGTACACAGCTGTTTTCTCTGGAAGCGATATAATTTTCCGTGTTATTGAGCTGGTGCGGCTCGCAATGCTAGTGTTGACTCGGGTGGCTTCACGAGAAGTTATTTTGTCGAGCTTGTTGGGGAACTTGTAAGGTATTGAAAATCCTGGCCATAGGTATTCCAGTCGGACCTACACACGAAGGGGTTATATTTTAGTGTTATGTATGATATATATAACATATATCAATGTGTATGTATGATAAAATAACAACAAACTAGTATGAAAATTACACATTATGTGAAAATTTCAACCCTCTATCTTTAAAGGTTCATGAGATACAGCCCGATACACACGCTGATAGACGGACGAACAGCGGAGGCGGTAATAGGGCTCTGTTGGCACCCTTCGGGTACGGTACCTTGAAAAGAAGCTTAACTGATCACAAAACAGATACCAAAAAATATGGCAAATCATCGCGAGAAAATCTGCACTGTAATCGACGTCTGAAATCACCAATCCGCCTTTAGTAAGCGTGGTAAATAATGCTCGTGGCTTTTCTACACTAGAAGAGGCCTTTGCCCTGCAGTGGGTCAACAATAGGCTGATATTATAATGATTTTATCTCCACTGTAATCAGCTAAACTCCACCAGCGCAACACGCTCGCCACTTCCCGTACGTTTCCGTGAAAGTGATGACCGGATTTGTTCCGCTTATTTCCGACGCGTCGTTCGGAAACGCCGGCTAGATGCCGCCCTGAAATTTCCTGTATAACCAACGCTGCAATTGCAGACCCAGTCTTGACCGTCCACTGGCTTTGAATTAATAATGTTCTTGGCTGTACTGAAATTAATTCGGTGGATTTGCACTGAAATGTGGTTAGATTTTAATGATGTGCTGCATTGATGTTGAGTATTTTAGGTGTATTTTAATGTCGTGATGGCCCATTGGGTACGGCGCCCGCCTCTTATGCTAGAGGTTGTGGGTTTAAATCCGGGCAAGTACCAATGTGACTTTTTCAACTCATATTATTATGTACTTTCTATGTTTATCTTGGACATCACTGACATTGTTGAAGGAAAATATTTTTTTTTTTTTTTTGGGTAGTAAAAATCATCAAGTGAGTCTTTCCGCCCTGGGTGGGGCGGAAGGGACTGTCAGACTTTTACTGACAAAAAACCACCCTGTTTCTTCTGTAGCACTTTGCGTTCCGGGGCCATGGTATGCTATTAAGACGTCCCGAGGCCCCGGAATTTCTACCCCTTTAGGCATAGAATAGAATACAAACATTAGCCATCAAACAATTGGCTCGGCAATAACTCAATAACGGTCACAGCTAATACCGGATATCCGGGATTCCGATATACTCGAGAGCTTTAGATTCGATCGTATTTTCTCAATCCCAGTCGTATTTGAATTATCTCCGTCTGTGTTGACCTTAATACGTTATTGTCTTTTCGAAAAGACCAGGCACGTGTGTCGTGTGTGCCTTTTTGGACGACTCAATTCGTATCCATACTAATATTATAAATTCGAAAGTATGTCTGTCTGTCTGTAACCTCTTCACACTTAAACCGCTGAACCAATTTAGGTAAAATTTTGTATAGAGATAGTTTAAGACTTGGGGAAGGACATAGAATAGTTTTTATCCCGGAAATCAACCCCTAAGGTGGTAAAAAGGGGGATGAAAGTTTGTATGCAAATACGATATAAACAAGTTCCACGCGGATGTAGTCGCGGGCAAAAGCTAGTGAATATATACATGTGGGGACCTACCGCTACCTCTTAAAATAGTATCTCTTCAATATTACTTTATAATTTCTGTTGTTGGATTTTAAACTCTCGGTGCTGAGCCGACTTTGAAAATCCAAAAGTGCGCAAGGTGAAGTAATATTAAAATAATACTGTTTTAAGAGATGGGGGTAAGCGCCTAGGTATTTCTAAAACCCGGATAAATCAAGCAATTTTCAATATACACCTTCTAACGTCTTATGATAGTTTGTTACTTTAAGGACATAAACTACACTAAAACTAAACTAAACTATTTTTTTTCTTACTCCTCCGCTATTCTTTTCTGGTTAATTTCGTTGCGGGACCCAAGACAGTAAATCGTTTCTCTGGGACCCGTCGAGCTTCATTGCCTCGACGCTTTTCTAGTGGCCTCCACTGTTGATTCTGGCTTTCAGGAGTTGCAGTGGGTGGGAACAGTGTGGCGGGCTTGTTTAAGGACATACATTAACCGTACTTATATTTCAAGCCTTTTCAACAATTTTATAACTTCCTCACCGCTTACAAAGAAAACAATACAGCTTCCAGACAAAAGTGTTGATTCTAACAAAGAGTCTTTGGACATAACGCGACGCAACACAACCATTGGTGCAGTAAGTATGTGAAATTCTAATGAGAAATTCGTCACAGAGACTGTAATGTAAGTTAGACAACATCAACCCTGGACAAAATAGAAAAATGACAATTCAACAAAATGAATAACATATTTTTTAACACATAACATCACGCCTGTAATCCCCGCAAGGCAAGGCAGAGATGTAGGTAACACCCACATTTCGCCAGTTTTGTTTAAGTCCCATGTAATAGGGGGCGAGCCAATTGCCATCAACCGGGCATAAATCCAGACTCCGAGGCTGCTACTGAGAAATTCCTTTTACAAAAAGGGAAATGACAAATAACTTTTTTATTTAACACTTGGGGTTTTTTAGTGGGAATGGTTGCTAGTCAACTTCAAGCACGTTAAGCCGTTGGTCCCGGCTGTCATTCGTGGATCTTTGACAGTCGTTACGAATCGTCAGAAGCTTTGAGAGTCTGACAACCAGTCTTACCCTAGGGGTATCGTGTTACCCAGTTTCTGGGTTGTGGAGGTCAGATAGGCAGTCGCTCCATGTAAAATACTGGTACTCAGCTGCATCCGGTGAGACTGGAAGCCGACCCCAACATAGTTGGGAAAAGGCTAGGCAGATGATGATGATGGTTGCTAGTCAACTTCAAACTGTTACTCCTAGCCCAAAGTGATATTTCAGACAATAATCTATATCCGTGTCGACTTTTATCCACATCCGTTCAGCTGGTCTGTCGTGATTGAGTTACAAAAATTTATCCAAACTTTCGAATTTATAATAGTAGTAAGATTGACTTCCAAGCGTACAAAGTCAAGGGCAGAAGCTAGTTAATATTATTAGTTTGGAAGGCTAAAAGGTCGTTCTCATCACTGTTATGCTAACTAATATCTGTATTTGACAAGTTAGATTTGACTTTGAAGAAAATTATCAATGTCCCAAGTCACAACTAACGCTGGTGGCAAACAAAACTCAACTCTAACTACTTCCTCGATTGTTCTGAGAACTGTTAAACTCCCGTAACCGCAAACCGTGCAATTCCACCAATAACATAACAAATGAATAACAACACAAGAAACGTTGTTAAATTATTCCTAAAACTAACAAACCGCTTTAACATTCAGCTATATTGCAACTAATTACCATGCAATACCACACATTTAGCGAACCAGCTTTTATTTGCAACTTTGTCCGCATGAGAGTCTCCTACTTATAAAATTCTTAGGTGCCAAGTTTTACCTTCATAGGTCTAATAGTCACCGAGATTCCGTGTTTACTTTGGGACTGTAACTACGAGTGACCTTTCACTTTTAATACATAACATATCATCACGCCTTTAAACTCCGAAGGGTTAGGCAGAGGTATAGCATACCCACATTTCGCCAGTTATGTTTAAAGTCCCATGTAGTAGGGGGCGAGCGTTTTGCCATTATCCGGGCACAAATTCTGCTGACAAATTCCTGATGGAAAAACCCAATATCACGTTGCCTCGTGCTCAGCAGTCGCGCTCTGCGACCACTAGAACTAGACCTACGAGGCAGTCTTTTTTTTTAAGTTGAAAGCTCTTGAGCCGCGTAGAGCGATTTTGGGTATACTTATGACCACGTTCCTCTTAAAAAATGTTACCCATAACTTTTCATTCACGACAGTCAACAAATAACATACTTATGTAACAAAACATATTCGTTTGATACCGCTACACAGCTATACAGCTACCATTTTAACCTATGCGACCTCTTGCAGCATTCGCGCCATAGTCAAGAGTAACGGCACAATATTATGGTCAGTGCGACTAACATAATGTCAATACAATATTACTGAGGGCGAGAAGGTCTTCATAAACACTTTGTTTAATGATCTAGAAAGTTGTAAAAGTCTGTGAAGAAATGACGGCGATGAATTCTGTTGTATAACAGTGGCTTGATCGTAAACTGAGAAGTCTACCTACATTTATACTAAAACTAGGGATCTGGTACACTTGCGCGAAAGACATTTCCGCGCCAGACACTTGCGCGAGTCCCTTTGCGCGCCAAGACACATGCGCGAATGGACTTTTGCGCGCCTAGACCTTTCCGCGAACAGACACTTGCGCGAATGGACATTTCCGCGCCAAGACACTTCCGCGAGTCCCTTTGCGCGCTGGCCACTTGCGCGAAAGACACTTCCGCGACAGACATATGCGCGCCTATACTTGCGCGATAGATACTTCCGCGAAATATGCGCGAAGTATATTTTTATAAAGGACAATGGGCAAAATTCTTGAATTAGGGTTCCGTTACTTTTTTTTACAAAATATGCGTCATGGGTGTCGTGTCCATGGTTTTCGAGGGTGCTGATGACGAAAATGAGGTCTAAAAGAAAATCCAAGATGGCGGCCGGAAAAATTTCCAAGATATCTTTCATGGGTGTCGTGTCCATGGTTTTCGGGGGTGCTAATGACGAAAACGGTGTCAAAATGAAAATCCAAGATGGCGGCCGGAAAATTTTCCAAGATATGCTTCATGGGTGTCGTGTCCATGGTTTTCGGGGGTGCTGATGACGAAAATGAGGTCTAAAAGAAAATCCAAGATGGCGGCCGGAAAAATTTCCAAGATATGCTTCATGGGTGTCGTGTCCATGGTTTTCGGGGGTGCTAATGACGAAAATGGTGTCAAAATGAAAATCCAAGATGGCGGCCGGAAAATTTTCCAAGATATGCTTCATGGGTGTCGTGTCCATGGTTTTCGGGGGTGCTGATGACGAAAATGAGGTCAAAATGAAAATCCAAGATGGCGGCCGGAAAAAATTCCAAGATATGCTTCATGGGTGTCGTGTCCATGGTTTTCGGGGGTGCTGATGACCTGCTGATGGCAAGCCGGCCGATCACCGGGCAGGAGGCAAGGCCTGCGCCCCACCCGCCAAGCAGTATCCCGGGGCAGGGTCGTCTTGGCGGTGTCTCTCGACATCTCCAATGCCTTCAACACCCTGGCCTGGAGTTGCATCAGGGAGGCACTCCGGTATCACCGGATGCCGACCTACCTTCGTCGTGTTGTCGAGGACTATCTGACGGATAGGGCCGTCATCTACCCCGGCCAACGGGGAGAGTGGAACCGGCGAGAGATGTCGTGCGGTGTCCCACAGGGATCGGTCCTGGGACCGCTTCTGTGGGACATTGGATACGACTGGGTGCTGCGCGCCGACCTCCCTGACGGCGTCAGCGTAGTCTGCTACGCTGACGACATGCTCGTCCTGGCACAGGGAGAGTCGCACCAGGCGGCGGCCGACCTAGCGACGCGAGGGGTTGCGACAGTCGTCGAAAGAATCCGGCAATTGGGACTCGAGGTGGCATTGCACAAATCCGAGGCCATGTGCTTTCATGGTCTTCGGAACGCGCCACCGTCGGGTTCCCAAATAACGGTGGGAGGGGTTCACATCGGCGTCGAGGCGACGATGAAGTATCTGGGTCTCGTCCTCGACAGCCGGTGGAGCTTCAAGGAGCACTTCCGACGTCTGGCTCCGCGATTGGACAGGGCTGGGGCTGCTTTTTGGCGGCTCCTGCCCAACCTCGGGGGACCAGGCGCCTCCTACCGGAGGCTTTACGCCGGAGTCGTGCGGTCCATGGCCCTCTACGGGGCCACCATCCACCATCAGGCGGCGGCCACCAGCCAAGTTGGTGGCATGCCAGAGGGTCATGGCCATCCGGATGATCCGGGGATATCGCACGGTCTCCGGCGAAGCGGCAAGCCTCCTTGCCGGATTGCCGCCGTGGGATCTGGAGGCAACAGTCCTCCAGCGCGTCTACGAGTGGCGTGTGGACGCGCAGCGCCGGGGTGAAACCCCGCTGCCGCGGCAAATCGTGCACTGCGGAGTGAGCTCCGGTGCGATCTCATGGCGGGATGGGAGATGCGACTGTCGCAACCCAAGTTCGGGCACGCCGCAATCGCGGCGATAAGACCCCTCTTTGAGGTGTGGCTGGAGAGGCGCTACGGCGTCCTAACCTACCGCCCGACGCAGGTCCTCACCGGACACGGTTGTTTCGGGAGGTTCCTGTGTCGGATAGGGCGGGAGGAAACGCCCGGGTGTCACCACTGTGTGGATCGCCCGGAGGACACGGTGGAGCATACGGTGCAGGACTGCTCCGCTTGGGCAGAGCACCGCCGTGCCCTCACGGAGGTGATAGGCGGCGGCAACCTCTCGCGTCCGGACCTGGTTCAGGCCATGCTCCGGGGCGAGAGAGAATGGGATGCAGTCACCTCCTTCTGCGAAGCAGTAATGCTAGCGAAGGAGGAGGCGGGCCGCGTGACGGAGAGAACCACCTCACGCCCCAGCCGCCGCGGGAGACGCTCAGGGCGTCGGACGTCGCGAGGCGACATCCGGCCACCGTAGGCGCGGGCTTGCGGACGGCGAGTAATGGGTAGCTCGCCGTCCGATCAAGGACCAAGCCCGGGTCGACGGCGCGTTCTGTTCGCGCGCGCCTCAAAGAGCTGTCAGCACAGGGACGGGGCCCCCAACGGAGCCAACGCCTGCCGGGGTTGCAGGACAACAGAAGGAACAGGGTGGTGTTTTAGTCAGTAAAAGTCTGACAGTCCTTCGTCAGTCGGAGTCATTTGATGATTTTTATCACCTCAAAAAAAAAAAAAAAAACATTGCTGACATCACACTCTTGGTTATTTTCCATCTTCTTCAAATAAAACACTTTTTACAAGGACGACAGTATAAATATTTCGTTGCGGGACCCAAGACACAAAATCGTTTCTCTGGGACTCGTCGAGCTTCATTGCCTCGACGCTTTTCTGGTGGCCTCCACTGTTGATTCTGGCTTTCAGGAGTTGCAGTGGGTGGGAACAGTGTGGCGGGCTTGTCCCAAAAAAATAAAAAAAAAAAAACAAAAAAGTATAAATATGACTCACAGAGATGTGTTCCGTCCGACGGCTCGTGCGCAACTGAGCCGCTCTGTGGCTGTCGCCTGTATTTATAGACACTAACCACGTGCTCGGCGCACGTGTTTGAGTTTTTAGGTTAGGATTCTAACTTTGTAAATAAATGATTATTTTTACAATCTTTTGGAGTAAATAAACTGATAATTAATTGAACCATACAATCATAATTAATTAATCATCTTCAAAAAAAGAAAAAGAAAAAAAACAAAAAAAAATAAAAAAAAGTATAAATATGACTCACAGAGATGTGTTCCGTCCGACGGCTCGTGCGCAACTGAGCCGCTCTGTGGCTGTCGCCTGTATTTATAGACACTAACCACGTGCTCGGCGCACGTGTTTGAGTTTTTAGGTTAGGATTCTAACTTTGTAAATAAATGATTATTTTTACAATCTTTTGGAGTAAATAAACTGATAATTAATTGAACCGTACAATTATAATTAATTAATCATCAATAATAATTAATTAACCCTCAAAATAAATAACATTAACATAATTTGTGTTTTTAAACAATTAATTCGTGATCATAATTGTAATCAACTCTTAATCTAATTATTCGTTGATGTAGCTGCATCTTATATAGTTGACGAGGTTCTTTAAATAATGCACTTGCGCCGATACACATGATTACCATAATTTTGTTTTGAGCTCTATCTAGTAACGAAGATTTTGTATAAGTTGGTAATTACAATATTTGTTAAGTTACATGTTAAGACATTTTGTATATTGGTATTGTATTGACTGCCTCGTGGGTCTAGTGGTCGCAAGCGCGACTGCTGTGCATGAGGTCTTGGGTTCGATTCCCAGGTCGGGCAAAGTGTTATTGGGTTTTTCCATCAGGAATTTCTCAGTAGAAGCCTCGGAGTCTGGATTTGTGCCCGGTTGATGGCAATAGGCTCGCCCCCTATTACATGGGACTAACAAAACATAACTGGCGAAATGTGGGTGTACTAATGGGAACACCTCTGCCTAACCCTTCGGGGATTACAGGTGTGATGTTATGTGTTATGTTATGTATATTGGTACTGATGGTTAGTAATTAATATGGCATATTTAATTACTTTTTTAAATATTGTGGGTTGACTTTGTTTGGCAAATCTAAGTTCCATTAAAAGGTTTTCGCCTTTATTTAATTAGTAACATAATAAACAGCTGTGTTTATATTAACAATAATAAATCTGGGATCTGGTACACTTGCGCGAAAGACATTTCCGCGCCAGACACTTGTGCGAGTCCCTTTGCGCGCCAAGACACATGCGCGAATGGACTTTTGCGCGCCTAGACTTTTCCGCGAACAGACACTTGCGCGAATGGACATTTCCGCGCCAAGACACTTCCGCGAGTCCTTTTGCGCGCTGGCCACTTGCGCGAAAGACACTTCCGCGACAGACATATGCGCGCCTATACTTGCGCGATAGATACTTCCGCGAAATATGCGCGAAGTATATTTTTATAAAGGACAATGGGCAAAATTCTTGAATTAGGGTTCCGTTACTTTTTTTACAAAATATGCGTCATGGGTGTCGTGTCCATGGTTTTCGAGAGTGCTGATGACGAAAATGAGGTCTAAAAGAAAATCCAAGATGGCGGCCGGAAAAATTTCCAAGATATGCTTCATGGGTGTCGTGTCCATGGTTTTCGGGGGTGCTAATGACGAAAATGGTGTAAAAATGAAAATCCAAGATGGCGGCCGGAAAATTTTCCAAGATATGCTTCATGGGTGTCGTGTCCATGGTTTTCGGGGGTGCTGATGACGAAAATGAGGTCAAAATGAAAATCCAAGATGGCGGCCGGAAGAAATATCTTGGAAAATTTTCCAGCCGCCATCTTGGACTTTCTTTTAGGCCTCATTTTCGTCATCAGCACCCCCGAAAACCATGGACACGACACCCATGAAGCTTATCTTGGAAAATTTTTCGGCCGCCATCTTGGATTTTCTTTTAGGCCTCATTTTCGTCATCAGCACCCCCGAAAACCATGGACACGACACCCATGAAGCATATCTTGGAAAATTTTCCGGCCGCCATCTTGGATTTTCATTTTGACCTCATTTTCGTCATCAGCACCCCCGAAAACCATGGACACGACACCTATGAAGCATATCTTGGAAAATTTTCCGGCCGCCATCTTGGATTTTCATTTTGACCTCATTTTCGTCATCAGCACCCCCGAAAACCATGGACACGACACCCATGAAGCATATCTTGGAAAATTTTCCGGCCGCCATCTTGGATTTTCATTTTGACCTCATTTTCGTCATCAGCACCCCCGAAAACCATGGACACGACACCCATGAAGCATATCTTGGAAAATTTTCCGGCCGCCATCTTGGATTTTCATTTTGACCTCATTTTCGTCATCAGCACCCCCGAAAACCATGGACACGACACCCATGAAGCATATCTTGGAAATTTTTCCGGCCGCCATCTTGGATTTTCTTTTAGACCTCATTTTCGTCATCAGCACCCTCGAAAACCATGGACACGACACCCATGAAGCATATCTTGGAAAATTTTCCGGCCGCCATCTTGGATTTTCATTTTGACACCATTTTCGTCATCAGCACCCCCGAAAACCATGGACACGACACCCATGAAGCATATCTTGGAAAATTTTCCGGCCGCCATCTTGGATTTTCTTTTAGACTTCATTTTCTTCATCAGCACCCTCGAAAACCATGGACACGACACCCATGACGCATATTTTGTAAAAAAAGTAACGCAACCCTAATTCAAGAATTTTGCCCATTGTCCTTTATAAAAATATACTTCGCGCATATTTCGCGGAAGTATCTATCGCGCAAGTATAGGCGCGCATATGTCTATCGCGGAAGTGTCTTTCGCGCAAGTGGCCAGCGCGCAAAGGGAGTCGCGGAAGTGTCTTGGCGCGGAAATGTCCATTCGCGCAAGTGTCTGTTCGCGGAAAGGTCTAGGCGCGCAAACGTCCATTCGCGCATGTGTCTTGGCGCGCAAAGGGACTCGCGCAAATGTCTGGCGCGGAAATGTCTTTCGCGCATATGTCCTGATACCCTAAAACTAGCTATTGTCGGCGACTTCGGTTGCGTAAATGTCGGACTTCCGTTTCATCCCCTTAGGGGCTGATCTTTGAAAAATTCGTTCTTATCGGAATTATACTAACAGTAACTATAATCTACCTCCCTGCCAAATTTCATCTTTATACGTCAAGCGGTTTTCGATACTTTGTGGTGAGTGGGTGTAAGACCTTTCGCTTTTAAAGCTGAAGAGAAGAGTTTATAACAACTATTTGTTTGTTGTTCATAACTGGAAAAATATGGGTGTATTAATGGGTGCGCCTCTGCCTAACCGGTCGGGATTACAGGCGTGATGTGACGTTACGGGAATTTGTTTGTTATAACGCGCAAATCTCCGGAACTGTTGGTCTGATTTTGGAAATTCTTTTACCAGAAATTAACTATACTACGTTTTTAGTCTACCTCATAGAAAATATACCTACCTAATACATGATAGAAAATATTATACAAATGTTACTATTACATGCTAAACATTTGAGTCTTTTAAAAAACACATATTTAAATTCAAACAACTCGATCAATTACGGACCATCACTGGACATGCCCCTTTCTCAATTCACATAATCTAGCTTGAATATTTTTAAACTTTCACTGATGAAGATTTAAGACATTTTAACATATCGATATACTTAAGATAGTTAATAGCACTGCTCTAAAAGAAATTGAACATTAAGATAAACTTTTAAGTAATTTGAAATCTATTTTGGATGAGGCACTTCATATTTCACACGTAATCTTATTTGTTCTCACGCATGGAATAGATAACATTGAAAGTGTATCACCCGGTTAGGTAACACTGAAGACACATTAAATGAGTCATATTTCTAACTAACTTTTGCCTGCGGCTTCATCTACGTTAAACTATAGCACTCAGGGATACCGTAGCTTCCTATTATAAGTCTTGAATTGTTTACTTGTGTTGTCTGTGTATGTTATCTAAAAAAAATACCATAGAATTTCAGTAACTCGTAAAATCTTGTACTTTCTTCTATGTAGTACTTTCTTAGTATCTATAATATTAAATAAATAGTATATAGGTATATGTAACTTAAGGTGAGTGGCTACGCAGGAAGGGGTCGCCCTAGGAAGACCTACACTGACCTTATTGGTGAGGTTCTTCAGAAAGGTCAAGTGCGCAGTACTCATAAGCGGCGTGCTTGTATGACGAGATGTATGAACGTGGATGAGGCGAAAGGAGTATGTAAGGATCGTAGAAGGTGGCTTTCTGCACCATGGGAAAAAGGCGTGAGTTTATGTATAATATGTATGTTACTTCTGAACAGGTATTAATATGACCGGCATTTCTCTTACCTCCGTATTATCATAAACTGCAAATAAATGAGAAATAAATTGCATGAAAATATTATGACACGACTTTAATTCCAGAATACACAAACCACTTAATTTACAGATTTTACAGCTCGATTCGATTCTCGAATAATTTAGATAATCGCATATTTTATCGCCTTTAAATATTCAAAAGTGCTTTATTAAGAAAAAATAAACATGCCAGCCCTAATCTGTAGTAATAAACGGCAAATAAAACAGCTGACAGGCGTCGCGCGTAAAATTTTAATGTCTTCTTTATACCCAAGAAGATAGAAACAAAAGGTTCACTTCACACAATACTGTGAAGCTAATCTACTCTAATATTATAAAGAGGAAAGATTTGTATTTTTGTGTGTGATTTGTATGTTTGTAATGAATACTCAAAAACTATTATGCCGTTTTCAAATTTTTTTTTCACAATTAGAAAGCTCCATTCACCCTAATATTGTATTTTCAATAAAGTTAGGGATTCGTAAGGAAGTGCCTCGTTGGTCTAGTGGTCGCAAGCGCGACTGCTGTGCATGAGGTCTTGGGTTCGATTCCCAGGTCGGGCAAAGTGACCTTCTGTTTCTTCAATTTCTTGTAGACTTTCTAAGGTTTCCGTTATCGATACTCGGTCTCGATTATAGGTATCGAATTGCGACCAGTTAACGAGGAAAATTATATTCGACACTGACCGGCGGTGTCGCGTGACGGGTATTAGAAAAAATATAATCTGTAATGTATACTTGTTGAGTACTGTTTTGTGGGTTTTGGAATAAGCGAGAAGGATTTGGCGGCGAAATAAAAAAAAATAGACTTAAGATAAAACAACAAAGATTTTGAGGTCCCAAAACATTTCCTCGTTTTTTTGTGTTATTTTAAAAACTAATTGAAAAAATCGGCTAAGTACGATTTGGACGCGCACACAAACGGTTCCGTACCACATTACAAGATATAATACTACTTTAAAAAAAAAAATTTTTTGCATAAGGACCGCGGTGTTAATTTATAACTTTATTATTTGTTGTTATAAGCAGCGGCAAGAGAAATACACTCTATGAAAATCTTAACTCCAATTACCTATTACCCTTCATTAGATACTTTCGTTGACAGACAGTAATAAATAATAATAAAAACACAGGACAGTCGGACAGGCGGATACATAGCATAGGCTTAGTAACAAGGTCCAGTTGACACCCTTAGCTTACAGAACCCTAACAACGATTTCTTTATTATACACAATTCGAAAACAAAAAGTTTAATAGAGTAAGTTAATAATTTTAATACTTGAACATAGATAGAAGATCTTCTAAAAAGGAAAGTTTTCTTTAAGTGAAATTATCTTGCGTCTATGTTTACGACAAGTAGATAAAGTTTTTAACATAATTCAGCAACTTGTTTAGTACTACACTTGTGGAAAGATTTTCGCTTTGAAACTTCTAGTAAAATATGTAGGTAATAGTTTTTACTAAATCTTCTTTTTAAGATAAATAGGGTTCCTATTACTAAGACCGCGCTTTCTGTCTTTCCGTCTGTCTATCGTCTATCACAGCAATCTTTGAACCACAATAGGTAGACGATTGAAATTTTTACAAAGCGTGTATTATACATATAACTACTATGGCCGCTGTAACAACAAATAAAATAAAGTGTTCGTCCGACTTACACGTCTTGTCCTATTTCTTTTATTATTAACTAGCTTTTGTCCACGACTTTGTCCGTGTAAAAGTCGCTTACCGCGGACAGATGAAGGAGAAGCAGAAGTTGAATAAAAAGTAACCTACGTCCTTTTTTGGTGCTAAAACTTACCCTGTACCAAATTTCATTAAAATCGTAAGACAGATAGACAGAGTTACTTCTATTTTTCATTTTTAATATTAATATAATGAATATAATATACTTTTTTTATAATATAATCTATACTATGGATTTTATGTTCGATTCATAACTCTTTCTTTTGCTTATATTAGAAAAGAATAAAATTTATTTATCCATCTTAGATACAGTACACCAGAAGTTAACATTAAGAAGTTGTTATAAAGTACTTACATAGTTTCTAAATTTTTAATGTAATATTCTTTTCGCCACGCTCTTTTCACTTGCACCACAAACTGTTTCTATAGTTTGGACACAGTATCAGGTGTTTGATGGGTTTCACCGAATTATATTGCGTTAATTTTTTTGGTCGAATACAAATAATGTTGGATTAGTGTCTGTCACAGCGGTAGTGCAAAAAACCCATTTCATGGTTTAACTTCGATTACGTTTGAGCTGCAGCCTTTAATTTCTGGATTAAATAAAAAATATTCTGGAAAACGAATGTAGATGCAGCTTTCAAAGTCAAAATTTAGTTCGACTAGACCAATAAAAGGCAATTTTTAACGCTATTTAAAAAAGAAAGAAATAACAAACATATACTGAATCTAGATCTGTGATTGCTCATTAGTTACTAAAATACATATAACGATACATTGATTTTTATACAATGTAATTTATACAGTTACAGTTCGTCAATTTTAAAAGCCTTTATATTACCTTTAAATGATGTTTAACACACGTAAATCCATACCATTCAAATCAACAACCAAAACATCAATAATAATGATTAAAACAACTCATCTCATCAACCCTCCACACGCCAGCCCTAAATTAATACCCCATAATAACAACCAAACAGAACCTTAACCCTCCAACCACAAACAGGGAACCGGTTACTTTTCCAATCAATAACAAAAGAAAACTTCTGAAGAACCCCACACACCTGACCCTCCAATCCAAATAACAAAGCAGACAGCGGGTTAAAAGATTAAAACCGGTTAAAAGCGGTTAAAACCGCTTCAAACTGGTTAGAACCGGTCAGAACGGGGTCTAAATCAATGACGCCGGGCGCGTAACAATGCAAGCCGTGACCGCAGAGACATTCGTCCCTCGTTCACGTTACATTTATTGGAAAAGTTCCACTTTAAAGTTATGTTCAAGTTTAAAGCGATCTGACTCTTATATTAATTACCACTATTTCTACAATGAACTCTAGAAAACTCGAATTAACTATATAAAAGCTAAGAATTGAGACGATATTAGAATAATCAGCCTAAATTTCATAATATATAGACAGATAACATATTATATAAATTAGGCTCGTCATTTCAAACTATAAACCGATATTTGCCGAAAGGTAATAAATAGGAGTAACTAAAAAGCTTTATAAACATCAATAAGTTATTTCTAAAAATCATGTGACATTTTTGATTTGATATTGATTTGTGTAAAATCTAGCTGCCATCTCAGTTCAATGTCTACTTTTGGCTAGCAACTTATTTTAATTTCAAAATGTTTTACTTATGACGTTATATTATTCTAATACGAAATAAGTTGACTACAATAATTATGTACTAAGCATCTGAAAGAAAGAAAAACTATTTATTCACGAGAAAGTTACGCATAATACTCAGTAATATACGAAAAATATACAATATAAATATATAACCCCCTCCCCCCCTCTCTGGTTCATATTGTGCCAGTTATATTTTTATATCACCATGTCTTGTACCCATTTTTGTAAAATAAAATATCGTATCTTATGGATGATAATTAGGTCTCCTATGTAATCAACACGAACAACTCCGTTCCGCTTACAAATTGGGCCAGCGTAAGAAAATGCAAGGAATGCATCTCGTCCAGAGTAAAGTCCGCACATATAATTTGACCGCTGCTGCCATTGAACGGTGCCGCCAACATTATTTACTACCGGGACGAGACGAAACGTCTGATAGTTGAGTGAGAAAAATAGTTCGACCATGTACTTTACGGGGAGAAAAGACCAATTAGAGTGTGTGTATACTTATTATTTGGTAAGTTAAAGTAGTCATAGATCTGCGGGACCTGAAAGTCAATAAACTAACTAAAAACGTTTAAAATCTAGTCGCAATCTCATCTCAGCGACAATGGCGTTATGTAAAAAAAATGGTGTAGGTATTAATCTAATAATAATTAATTGTTCCTAAAGGTTCGTAGAATCCTAAATTATATTCAAGTAAAAACGGATAAATTAATCGTGTCTTAATAATTTTATGTTTCTTAGGGTAGTGTCATGATGGCTCAGTGGTTAAGGTAACCTCTCATGATAAGATTGATCGATACCGAGCAAATGCCAATGTAATTTTTTCATTTGTAGGATTTTATTAAGTTTATTTCGCACACATCACTGACATCACAGACATCGTGAGGAAACCCAGACTATGAATTAATATAATGTCTGAAATCGCCATGCCGCCTTGACTAAGTTAAAAGTTAAAAATTAATTTAGAAACATTAACACAAAAAAGTCTTCAAAGAGTGCTAAAGTTAAATAATAAGAAATAATGAGTTCTCACGTTAATTAAAGTACTTTTACTGAGAAACTTCTATCAGACAAAATCTGAGAGATTTTATTCGGATCTGTGAGAACTTTTTAATTAAGACACAGTTCGTAGGGGATAAGTTTAATCAGTAGAGTTTCTCATAGGTCGGGGACTTAGGTCGATAGCGAACAATGATGGCGACAATTGCTACTGGCTGGATTGTAAAATTTTCTCTCCTAAAAATCTTCCTTCCTTCAAAAATGTCAAGATAATATCGATAAAAATAAATTATTCAGGTTTATTGCATGTTGCGTGTTTTATTATACAAGTAGATATGTAGTTAAAATTATGCATAAGCAGATTAACCAGCATTGGCAGAAAAACGATCTACGATAGGAGACGACATTTTCATAGATTTTTTTAGTGTTAAGTCACGCATTTGGTTACTGCTCCGCCACCATGGGTCGTAGAGTAATGCGTAGCGTACATAGTCTATGCTATTCCTCATAAATCTGGCATCACAAAAATATTTTCCCAAACCGGCAGTTCCAGAGATCAGGGCATTTGAACAAATTAACAAACAAAAAGGTATTCAACTTTATTATGTTAGTAAAGACGCTTGAACCCACAAGAACCTAACAAATCCGTGACCCCGCCTGCAACTCGCAATGCATCACAAGCTAGCACCGGCACCGGCAACACCAATTTTTGTCTTCCTCAAATCATTGGGGAAATTAAGACTCTCCTTTAAAATATTCGCACCACCAGCACAGTGCCGATATTTCACTAAGAACAAGTCGTTACAATAATGCACGGTACCCTAGTTGGAAAACGGCCAAAGACGGTCTCTGAGGCGGTAATCACGAGAACGATATTAAAACGGCGTCGTCCGGGTAATTTTACACAATATACGTTTCCCGGACATCATAATCTTGCTGCAAGTGTCGTATTTGTGCAATTTTACGTCTTGTACTTTCATATAGTCATTTTGATGAGCAGGCAACACACTAATCGACGGCGTAGACCGCAATCTAGCCTGCGTAGTATTGAATAGTTGATACCGTTAATCATTCAATTTCGGGGCTTACCTGACCCAATCAATTTGAATTATGACCGTTTACGCCATACGGCATTTCATACATACCTTCAAGTCTTTATTTTTTAAACGATTCAACCGATTTTAAGAAAAGTATACCTAGGTACTAATATATCCGGGGTTGCGGGACGTCTTAACAGGATACCGTGTTCCCGGAACGTAAAGGGCAACAGAAGGAACAGGGTGGTTTTTTAGACAGTAAAAGTCTGACAGTCTGAAGTCTGAGTCATTTGATGATATTTACCACCTAAAAAAAAAACCTACTTTTAAATAAACTATAATAAAACTTCCTACGCATAATTTCTCCTGTATCGGGGGTACGTTTACAAACATTTAAATTCATATACGATAGGTTTGCTCTTATCTCGAGTCTAGGTCAAAGGCGACAGAGACAAAGTCTATGGTGAAGTGAGCTTACACAAAAGAAGACTGTTTACTCTAAATAAGAGAATAAGGTCGAATGTATGCCTGTAGGCCATACAAAAAAAACAGCACGAGTAATTAATATTTATTCAACCCTAACAAGCTAATCCTACATCTTACTCGACGCCAAAAAAAATAAAAATAAAAATCTCCAGTCCTTCACTGGAGAAAAATCTCGGGAACAATATTTTACCGTCGGCCTCAATACCCGCACAGCACTTCGCTTCGACACGAACTTTTCAAATCAATTAAAAATTAATTAAATGGCCTTGTTAGCAACCTAGTTCACAGTTTTGGTACTCATCGCGAATTCATACGGCACCTGGCTGTATTACCCAGCCCGCGGTACGCTATTTTATGTACCGGGAAAATATTGAAGCTGTGAAATATTTTAGGGAAAGTATTATTAGGATTACCTTTTAGACTTATTGGATACTTGCTACCGTGAGGTTTCATCGACGTTCAACAAAAAAAAATTAAAGATTTTTTTTTGTTTTGAACTTAACTGGCAAAATGTGGGTATGCTCATGGGTACACCTCTGCCTAACCCTTAGCGGATTACATGTGTAATGTTATGTTATTGAACATTACACCTGTAATACTTAATTTTTCA
Source organism: Hoplodrina ambigua (assembly GCA_949774945.1). NCBI lineage: Eukaryota > Metazoa > Arthropoda > Insecta > Lepidoptera > Noctuidae > Hoplodrina > Hoplodrina ambigua. The sequence continues at coordinate 1,542,425 of OX458967.1, forward strand.
TCCTTTGTTAAAAAAATCGAAAAAATAAAAGGATCATAACTTTCACGAGGCCAAAACCCAACATTCCAGCCATATTTTCCTCATAAAAGCCAATAAAACTATGAGCAGAAAATCTAGGTAGTGATACACTTGCGTGCCATTACAGAGGCTAGTGGCACCATTACGGGAGCAGTTTAGTTGTCCCCATGTGTACAGAACGCCATTCAGATGATAAATAAGGTAAGGTAAGGACGTTTAATGTGCAATGTTTGAGAAAAAAATGAGGTTTCGTGCTTGTAATAATGTGTGTTACTCTGCTTTGTGCCTGATTATTTTTGCTTAATTTGGTTAATAATAATACAGGGCTAATTTTGTCCCACTGCAGGGACAATATTAGGGGCTGCTTTGCTCGTTATCTTGTTCATTTGGTAAACTGATTCAGTTCTCTGTTAAAATATGCGTATCCGTTAACCAAGCTGAATAAGTTTGCTTCTCAGGGTCGAATTACATATGATGACAGATGTCAAAAACGTCATTTCGACGTCAAACGTCAGTTGACCTTTTAAGCACTAAAACCCACAAAAAACGCATAAAATGGCCGCTGTGAATAAAGACTTAGTGTTAAAGAAAAATAAAAGACTGAATACTTAGGCTATTCATTTTCGTACTTGTCCTTTGCGAACGCCGAGCGCTTGAAAACGACAGCGTTAGTTTCTTCTAATACCTAATTTTCAAAAATCTCTGCCCGCTTTTCCTCTTAATAATCTGTGGATGTTCAAAATTGCTTGTTAGTTCACCGCGTGGGATTAGTTCGTAAGAATGTAGCTTTGACTTTGTTAGAGCATAGTTTGAACACTGTGTTGTGTTCTGCGAAGCTGTTTAAGCTAGAGAAGCTCTAGTGTTGAGCATTTGAAGCTCTTTGCTGTTACATTCGGTGTAACAGTGGTGGGAATTAGAGGTGGTATTGTATTGTTTTCACACGTATACAAAGCTTATAGTACAAAGCTTGGTGCACCTATTATAGTGCTTTATAAGTGCAACATTGTTTGTTTTAATTTAGTAACAGCTGTGAAATAAACTTCTTACGAATTTCGGTCACGGAGCACAAGTCTGTGTGTCCTTCAATCTCATAGCCCGATGAGTGAAGAAATCAAGAGTAATACAAACAGCTTAACTTACTCCTCAAAGCAAGAGCATAAAATACCAACAATTTTCTAACGGAAAAATCCCAAGAACACTTCCCTACTCTTCTAAGAAGCCCCCCACGCTCAGCAGTTCCGTTTGCAACCACGAGGCTAACATACCAGTCTGAGCAACAGCTGTGGAGAATGCATTTTATCAGAGTTTATTTCCATAATGACCTGGATAATCTTAAGAGAGTTAATAATGTAACCCGGATTTTGTAACAACTGTATTAAAAAGAGTGTTCGTGGACACTTTTTGCTAGTTCTTCTCTACGGATACTTACGTTTTGAGACGATCTAAATGGCTGTTAATGGTTTGGTTGAAATAAATGCTATGACTTTGAGCTGTAAGGGAAATCATAAACCGAGCAATTCGTTTTTAAACAAAACCATTCTGAATCTGTAACTATAGATTCCGTCCATCAATAAATAAGAAGTAACTAGTTAAATAGTAAAGTACTCTACACAAAATTATTCCCATTAATTCCCAACTTTAAAATTACTTTCCCTCTTTAGAATTACTGTGAGAAAACCCACGTTTTGAAGCAAGAACATTCGTCCCATCAATCATCTTGGATTGAAGTCCCAAAACTTGGGAACTCCACAGTTTCCTCAGAGTCACAGATCGATGGGAATTGGCAACCGTAAATTTTGAGAGAAGGGAACCCGTTTATTGTCCAATGGATTTAATACCTTAATTGATGAGTAGCAACTTTTTGGACTTTCCGAAGTGATGTAATTGGATGTTGATTTTTAGAAGGCATTTCTTTTTTATTTGATTTTAATACAAATTTGTCTTATTAACTATTGAAGATTGTGATAGATTTCTACCCAATCTGTAAAAAAATTTACAGAACAGCAGCAGGTAGTGATGTCCTGTCATTTTTTTTACTAAATACGTAATGCATGTATTGTAATCTGATTGAGATAAAAATACTGGTTCGCTAGATTAGTTTCAAGGAATATAGAAATTGGTGATTCAATGAAACAAAGAAAGAAATTATGCTTTCTATTTCAATTGTGTTATTCCATCTTTTTTTTGGTACCGATTCTTAAATTAATTTAAATATTTGGTATTGAGCACCACCCTTGTTAAAAGCGGATCGGCGATTACAGACTTCCGCGATTTCATCTGCGTAATGTCAGACCCCCGATTTATCCCCTTAGGGGGTGAATTTTGGAAAATTCGTTCTTCTACTAACTACAATCTAACTCTCTGCCAAACATATTCATACGTCAAGCGGTTTCGATATTTTGTATTTTACCTTTCGCTTTTATAAAAGATGAATATGAATACAAGTTTCCACATAAATATTTCCTTTACCGATATCAGTGATATGATAAGCTTTGAAAATACAGTCAAAAAAACAGATAAGTATGCAGGGTCGTCATAAATAGTTGAAGTTTTCTTAGAAACCGATGGATGTATTCAAATGGTATTTAATTTAAAATGTAGATAATAAACAGTTAGTCAATTAAATTTCAATCTAAGACATCCATAGGTTTCTAAGAAAACTTCAACTATATCTGATGACCCTAGATACCTATCTCTTTTTTTGTGTGTACATAACATGAAATGAAAACGTTATGTTACGGATATTTAAATAAACAAACACATACATTCACATCAGTATATTATTCAGCTCCCTACAGTATTCAGATCCATACGGAGTTCCAGCGATATTACTATGCACTCCTATGAGTTACAGCGTCCGTACCAACTCGTGACGTATTCAATGTACTGTGAATAATAAATTAACATCTACGTTTATCTTAATGTGCCTATTTCCTTACCAACTTGTAGACTACGTGGGGTGGGTGCGGTGTTCAATTTAGGTGTTGTACATGGTTTTAAAGTGTGATTTGTGTAGCTTGAGCTAATGGCATTGTTTTGACTTCGGTAACATGGAAGGTTGCATTTTCTTTGTCATACCCAATTTATTTGTATGTTTTTTTTTTCTTTTAAAGGTAGCCTACAGACTCATAATAATGTACGAGGCATCTATAGGTTATAATACTAAAACAAATCTGTGCTAATATTACAAATATGTAAAGATTTTTTGTAAATTAGTTCTGATTACTTTCAGGAAGGTAAAGGCCCAAATACAAAAATTCTTTCACTTATACAAGTGCCACAGGCTCTTTTTATACGACAACAAAACTATACAATTTTTTGTCGGTTATTAAAAACTACAGCTTTTCTAAACTAAAGTGCAGCACCTAAATAGTCAGAATTTATGAAATAGAGAAAAACCCAATAACACTTTGCCCGACCTGGGAATCGAATCCAAGAGCTTATGCTCAGCAGTCGCACTTTGACCACTAGACCAACGAGGCAGTCAAATTGCTTTAAAATCACTCTTCTTCCACAAACACCCGCATTACAAGCTCTGTTATCATAATTAACTGAAAAACAGAGCAGTGACCGCTTGAAACACTTGAATCTGTAGTTAGTAACGTTTAAGCCATACTACAGTTTTTAACATCAAATAAAAATATGTAATAAACCCTTTTTATTTCACCGTAAATGAGTTCCGGAGCCCGCCTCGCTGACGGGGGATTAAGAGGGACCCTACTATAGGTTTTAGAAGGAAAATCGATAGACACTAAAATTTTCTTTATAAATTAAGAAAAAAGGATTTAATAAGATACACTTTATTTTATAAGCCGTTTATTTGGAAGGCCAATTCTAGTAAATAAAAACGATCAAATTCTAGTCTCAATGACATCTTAGTGACAATCACAGTCAAGAAATTTAGGAAAATAGGCATTTTTGACAGACTGAGATTAGATGGCGATCTTTCCTAAAATTACCACCCTGATATTTTTTAAGATGTGTCTCGTTACATACTATTATCACAATATAAGCAAGAGATTAAGATTTAATAAAAGTGCATGTACGGTTTTAAACTGCAAAAAAGTAACATTTCATTTTTTTATTGATTGCTCAACTAACGTCATCACCCGTTCTACAATTGTACTTAAAGCATTGTCACATCGAAGCATAGGCGAATTTGACACACAAAGCATAAGCGCTACGAAACACAGTTTAGTAGAACCTCGAGAAAACTCACCAGTTTCGACAAACAAGTGATTTTGAAACCCTTAGTAGCACCTCATAAAAACTGCAACGTTGCTTGATGGGTTGAATCTTTTTGCTTCCATCGTAAAGGTGATTTAGCGCAGAAATTAATAAGAAACCGCCTTTGAGATTGATTAGGAGTGAAAATTAAAGTTCTTGTTACGTTTTGACAGTTTTTGTTGGTACTTGTAATGTTATAGGCGGAGTCGAGGTAGATCTTTGTGTAATGAGTGTAAAACATTGTAATGATGATTGCTGATTGAGGCTACCTTGTTGATGTGAAGAGAAAGTGAGTCAGGAGTGAGAAAAACTTGTGGTGATTATGTCATCACTGAACAGTCGACGAATGTGCTACATATTGATTTTCTATTATGGTTTGCAAAGACGACCATTTCAAAAGGCATTTAGTTTTATACCACTTATGCATAATTTACTCCTTAATTTTATAATAAACTTTACAATAACAGTTTACATGTTTTCAGTGTGTTTCAAATGTTGATTAATAATAATTATGTTAACAATTTTTTTTAAATTTTTTTATTCTGACTTTTTATTTTCTATGCTACGGCCATAATTTTTCCACTTAAAAGTATTTAACCATTTCAAATTGAAAACAGTGTGGTCGGTAGTCCCTAAATGGGCACCGCCTATATCTTAGGAGGCAGTATATTATAAATAAAAATTTTCAAATTAAATGAATATTCAAAATATTTCAAAAATCTATCGAATTCACATTTAGTTCACCGATTCGTGATTTATCAACTGTAAACTACAAAAGCGTTACAATAAAAACAATTACGTCGTAAAACATAGCAGAAAAGTGTTACAAACGCTTACCCAGCTTCCAAATCAAAGAATTCACCACAATAGAGAGTATAGCTACAATTTATTGTCTTCCTGTATTGAGTGCTTTGATAATAAGTACAGTACTTTTGTTTTCAATTGTACATTCAATCTGTGGTTTTTTCTTTGATTTTGTTAGTTACTGAACGTTTGTTTTGTTTCTTTTGTAGGTTAGAGATTTGGGTACTTATAGGTACGGTCAACAACGAAGTCGATTAACACTGTTACTTTTTTATATCATAAATGATACTAACAGACACTAAGCACGTAATTTCGTGCTTTCAGAATTTCAGGCAATAGCTAAGGGTTTATTTTGTCTTAATTTTATATTCATTGCGTTTTACTTTTAATATTGTAATAAGGATTTAAAAATCATAAATGTTGATCGACTTTTGCATCTGACTGTACTTGCTTGTTTTTTAGTGGTCACAAAATATAAATCAGTGCGTTACCAGACTCAGGAGGCAGAAGAGGCTGAAAGTATGTAACTGTTAAAGCAAACGTGAAAAAAAAGTACTTTAAAAAGTTATCACACACTCAACGTGTATTTTCTTAGTTTGCCGATACACATACCCACGCCTTTTTCCCATGGGGGTAGGCAGAAACCACAGAACGCCACCTACTACGATCCTTACATACTCGTACTCCTTTCGCCTCGTCCACGCTCATACAAGCACGCCGGTCACGAGTACTGCGCACCTGACCTTTCTGAAGAACCTAACCAATAAGGTCAGTCTTCCTAGGGCGACTCCTCCCTGCGTTGCCACTCACCTCTGCCATATGAATACCTTTTGTTAATCGTCTTTCACTCATCCTCTCAACATGTCCGAACCATCTTAGCATACCCTTTTAGTTTGCCATTAAAAAAATAAACAAAGAACAGCAGTCTTGTACTGTTGTCACCGTTCAGCACCCACTTGCAACGATGATAGATGCGAGAAAATGCGAACGGTATCCCATTGATCGCTACCGATACGTGTGTACTTCACACTGTCACTTGAAGTTTCCTCCGAACAAATTCACCTTTAACAGGAACACTATTTATTTTACACTTTCCAGAATAAAAATGATTAAAAGCGCAAACTGGTGCACTGCAACTATGTTATTATGAAAGTCTAAACTTTTACTACACTGTATTTTACGTTACTAAGCGATTTTTCTTCGAGTTTCATACCGGCCGCGTAACATGAGGAGTACATACTGAAAGCGAAGACGTAATAAAATTTGAAAACACACGGCATGTTGGTTTAGGATCGACACGCGATATCGCGGAATTACCCATAGAAGGGCGAAAATTCACCACTAAAGCTTCACCAAAGGTGTTTCTTTGCCAGGGATGTGTGTGAAAATGACCAATGCTATCGCTTCATTTTCTTGAACTAATGTAACACTGTAATTGGTTAGCCCGCAGTCTCTAGTGGAAATTCAACACAGGTAAGAAAGACTAATAATCTACTAAACTGTTATTTTTATGTAACATGATGATGTGTAACACGGGGAATTCAATAGACCAGTACGGTTAGTCAACACTTGGGCCTTGACGATTTTCTGGTAGTCACTATCGATTCTGGCTTTTAAGAAGTTGCAGTGGTCAAAAATATCATGCTTCTTGTGTATGTTGTGGACTCTTCAAACTGGTCAAAGTGCCTAAATCATTAGCGGTTCCTTCCCTAATTCCCCTCCGTATGTTCCTCACACAGTTGGCGCAAAACTTATTGGAGTGTTTTCCTTTAAATTTAGGGCACAGAACGTGACCTAAAGGGGACGGTAGTCGACGAATTACGAGCTAACTTTACAGGCCGCTCCATATAGCCGAGTATAGCCAAGTAGCCGAGTTAGAGGTATAATGTGAAGCAGTACGGAACTTGGGGCAATTGCTTGCTCGTTTATTATTTGGGACCCAAAGGGTATGAACTGATTTTGGGTAGTGGGATGTTTGTATGAATATGTTAGGTCCTTTGTACCTATGTGAAAGTTATTTTCCTTGTTGGAATTATTGGGAAGTGTTACTTTAGACTTTGATCAAACTCTGGCACTTCTTCAGTTAAACGTGTGTAACAAGACTTATGTATGAGAAGGTAGTTTTTAAATAAAATTATAGTATACAGTACATGAATAAGCTTGTTAAAGTCGAGTTATGTTTGTGTCATTTGAAATCCTTCAGAGCGTCACTGTCAGTTATAAAATCATTTTGACATTGAAGTGAACTGTCAGTTTAATAAGTGGTGGACATGAAAAATCACTCGTGAACAAAGCACAGGATCGACAAGTTTAAGGTTAGTGAAATAATGCGATATGTACTGAACAATTATTTCTCCAAGTAGAAGATAGCTTTATATATAGTATACTCTTACTTTGAGATTAAAAACGCCATTTTATAGTTGAAAAGTCTATTGCCGTTAACGGGGTACTCAAAGCTGCTTATCGTCTCAAAGAATATGACTACGTATAATTTTCATTTTAGAGGACCTAACCTTACTTACAGGTATTGTAAAAAACTTAGTTACGGCATCAGTCTTCAACCAATTAATTAAAAGATTATAATCTGTAGACCAACTAACGTGCTGTAGTTTGTGGTACACATAGGTATGTAAATTACATTTTAAGCTGCTAGTTACAATCAAAATGGCAATTCCATAAAAACCGTATTACTTTAAAATGCTGACCGCCAAATGTTACTGAATTATATTATATTAAACTTATTATACCTATTGTAACAACAGTAAATAATAAACTTTATTATTATTAAAAAACATTCAAAATGTAGTCGCAATCTCATCCGAGCGAAAAACAATAACGTAACAAAAATGTAAGTACCTTATGAGGTATTTTTAACAGATTCAGACTGAGATTTGACTAAGAGCGTTCCTAAAAGTTAGTAGAAATACATCTCAGAACTCCTCGCTCAGCACACAAGCCCGCGACCTTTAGACCAAGGTAGTTTGTGACTAAATAACTAAGCTAATAGTTGTAAAGTTGAGTCAAAGTAATGTTTATTAGGAGTGTTTGGTAACTTGTAATGGGTCCACAAAGGACTCTTCATCATTGTGTGAGATGTGTTTGTATTATTCAAGTTTTGATAAAGACGGCCTTTTGTTGATTACCCGCTGGCATACTACGAAGTGACATTATTTTGTCACTTTTTGAAAGAGAAAAAGATAGATTTTCTTTTAAAAAGTATCCAATTCAGACATGTAGAAACAACAAGAATAATGTTACCAGTATTTTGTAAAAACTTTGTTGAAAAGAGTGCCGTGGAGATACTCGCTCGTTCTTCTCCATAGAGGCCGAACTCCGTTTTGGAACGAGCAACTAGATTTAATTTTCGGACTAACTTAGCGACTCCTTGACATTTCAAAAGTGCCTGTAAATGGTCTAATTGCTAAGCCATGTGATCCTCCTCTTATCCTATCTTTATCCTTCGCTAGACTCAAACTATCATTCTAAAGTACCAAAAAACAAGAACAGCCGTTACTACAAGTATGTTTAAGACTTACAAGCGATAACATTAACGGCAACAAGTTTAAGTACGTGTAGTATTATAAACTTGTACACTAAGTTTATACTTAATGCTAACTTAAAGCGTACACCGTGTACTAGTGATTAACATAGACGTGACTAAACTAAAGTTGATTTTAACTTAGAGAAACTCACCTTAATGGATTCAAAGATTAACTCCGAGCTATAGCATGTATAGAAAAAGAAGGTAACCTAAGGAGCTGAGCGGCCATGGTGATCAATGGTCATGCTTCTGTGTATGAGAAGAGGAATAATTTTTAATACATCCTACTACTTAAACATAACTGGCGAAAAGTGGGTTTCTAATGGGTACACTTCTGCTTAAAGCTTCGAAGATTACAGATGTGTTTTTATATTATGTAAAAAAAGGCGATTAACAAAAGATATTTTACATGGCAGATGTGAGTGACAACTCAGGGAGGGGATGCCCTAGGAATACCTACACTGACCTTATTGGTGAGGTTCTTCAGAAAGATCAGAGAGAAGAACCGGTGTGCTTGTATGAACGGGGATGAGGCGAAAGGTGTATTAAGGATCGTAGCAGGTGGCGTTCTGTGGTTTCTGCCTACCCCCACGGGAAAAAGGCGTGAGTTTATGTCAGTATGTAAAAAAAGTCGTTTCCCAGCAAACACTTTTGCTCAAGTTACTTAGTTTTATGGGTAGTCTTACGGTGTGTGATACATAATTATAAGGGGTCATTGTACTCATCATTATAAACAACTTTTAGTTTGGAACCAACCCTGAAATCATAGTCCCATGTCCCATTTTCATTGACCCTGTATATTGTTACGGTGAGTGGTATTTTTGTATAAGGTGTAAATAGTCATTTTTACACGTCATACAAAAATACCACTACCTACTTAACTCCCCTTCATTACCCAATTGAAATTCAGCTCACTGTCCAAAGAAAAACCGTTCAAATATTTCTTGTCTGGCCAAACAAAATAGCGTTTACGAATTTGTCCACGACCGAGATGGAATTATTCTGGGAATCCTAATAAATTGGGAGCAATTTTAGGTAAATGAGTTCCGCCCAGCGACGGTTGAATCGGAAAGGGCGGATGTCCTTCGCCTTTAATTTGGATTAGGGTCTGTACACAGCAGTTGTGTTTTTTATTTGCTTTTAAATCTGGAATAAGCTGGCTGGAAGGGGTGGAGGGGAAATCGTTACGAGCATTATTACCATGGATTTAGTACATGATTTTAGACTATCCCCCATAACATGAGACTTAAATACAATTGGCGAAATGTGGATATTTTAATGGGTACCTCCGCCTCTGCCTAAACCTTCAGGGATTACAAGCGTGATGTAATATTTTTTAAAAATTGTCAGCCGTTCCACACATTTTATCTCTATAAACACTTATATAGATAGAATGTGTATAAAAAGCCACAAAATATTAGGAAGCCCCATAGCAATGTCTTTGAACACACTGTAAACGACCCCTAATCCTTTAATTCGGCTTAATAAACGTTTGATGAGGCCTGTAGATTTCCGCATGCTGCCGCAAGAATTCTAAGCAATACAATATGTATGAATCCATAAAATTTCTCACGATAAATGCGAAATGTTTGTCGAGTTTGCCTCTTTAGAACCGCTAAAGGGTTTAGGTATCGGATTTTGATGTACTTTTTCGATATCCTTTTATACGGAATCCCGCGTACTTACCAAAGTATTTTTCATTAAAGAGAATACACTACACATTCAAGTAAAAAATATATGTGTATACCTACAAGACTTTCAACATAATGTGCGAATAAATGTACGTTGTATAAAATAGAAAGCTCATGGAGTCATAGGGCCTCAAAATACTCATCCTCACCCTGCCAATGGGACAAGTGCCCAAAACGCTGGCAGCACTGCCACATTGCATAGCAAAGAAAAGTTTTTAAGTTACCAATTTGTCTATAATATCCTCTTAATCGTGAACCGTCTAACACCGGACGAGAATACAAAATTGACAGTCTCCTTATTAACTCTCCAAACTGTCGCACGATATTTAGTTTTACCATAAAATGGGAGTAATATGTAATGAGAACCATTGCTTGGCGATCACGTAGCAAAGAAATAAGCCCAACAACATTAAAACTTAAGCAAAACACGTGTACAGGTACATTAGACAAGTATAATTAAGTATATAGAAAAAATATCTATTCAACCTTACGTAGAGATTATAAGGGTGAGATTTGAATGGCGTGTTGTGTGGGAAAACGCAAAGGCTTTGTTATGCGTTTCAGGCTAGTCTTAGAAACGTGACATACGGTCTTATAGGATGGCGAGTAAAATGCTCCAATGAAAGTGTTTTCAGTAAATTACATTGTAGGTATTCATTGAGTTTCTGGTTGAATAATATTCTTCAGACGAATTTGGGTCACGGCGGCCACTCTCAATCGAAGCCAGCAGGAGATATGAAAGCGCCCCAGTATATGCGTAAACAAAAATAAAACGCCGTAGGTACGTCGTAAACGCTCGTAATCTGTAAATAGGGTCCTTACCTACTCCGGTGGTCCATGCCCCCTTGACTGGTCTCAGTGCCCCACTAAGATGGCGCGCCCCCCCCCCTCTTTGACGGCTCTTCTTAAAGTAATTGAGAGCTCACCTCTAACTTACTTCATATAAATTCTTAGATTTCTTCAAAATAACACTGCAGTAAAGAAAAAAGTAATAAATAGTAATTTAGCGAAATAATCAGTCAGGCAACAAGGTCGCCATTCTACCGAACCGTATAACTCCCCAAGACACGCCTAATTTGGCTTTATGAGTGCGGCTTAAGGCAAGCCTCCGAGTAATGTATGAGCAAACTAACCTTCCTGGGCAATATACATACGTTACAGTTTACGAGATGCTGCCACCAACACGGATATACGGTTACTGCTGTATTTTTGTGTTAGTTTTTGTAGAAAAAAATGTTGCTTAGGAATTCGATTACACTAAGATGGGGGCTGACTATAAAATCGGTGGTACTGGTAGTGTAGAACTGAGGTAGTTGTAGGTAATTAATGGTTGTAAGATTACAAAAAATATTTTTAGCAGTTTATTGTCCACAACCAGAAGCAACTAAAGTCAGAAAGTTGAGCAATTATAGTGGATATATGTATAATATGTACACCAAGCGAAGCTTAAACTGAAACGGTTTTTCCATAATTGCGATCATTTTTTTGGACTGAACCATACCTAGGAACCTTCTGGTTATGGATATATTGAAGGTCTTCTTCTTCTTCTTCTTATCGTGTGGGTAGTAAGGCCTTACGACCCTACACACCCTAGTGTCAGAGTTTCTAAACCGCCTCAAGGGCCTCTGACATGGTTTGAGTGGTACATATGAATTGAAAAATTCACATTGGTAAGTACCAATGTGACTTGCCCGGATTTGAACTCACAACCTCATGCATGAGAGGCGGGCGCCTTAACCACTGGGCCATCACGACACATATTGAAGGTAAAAGTAAAAAACAGGTGCAACCCCTCTTTCCTCACTTTCATAGTTCGATATGACGGCATTGCGATACGATCGGGGAGAGATCAGGAACAGGACCAACGGCTTTACACGCTTTCCAAGGCCCCGTGCCTTGTGTCACACCACCAACTCCCAAATTTCGGGCTGAGAAATTCCTAACAAATAAACCATTAACACTTTTTGCCTGACCTGGGAATCGAACCCACGACCCCACGTTCAGTTAGGCAGTTAACTTGTACCACAGTGTGTCAACATAATTGTATCCAGCTTAACAGAAAACCTCTTTAACTTTCACATACAGAAATATTTCCCTTTTCCAAGACAATGCTCCAAGTTCCCACGAAAAAAAAAGGTATTAAAACAAGAAAATTTCCACCATCATAAGCTCTACAATTTTAATTTGCATATTAAACAGCGAGCTTCCTCGCTCTATAATTGTAGAGACACAGTAAATGAGATGTAGAGCAAACGACACTGACAAAGTAGAGTCTTTGTAGAGTAGTGACTCGATGGAAAACGTCTGGTGAATGCAAAGAACTGCAGTTTAGAGCTCCATTGTTTAAATAAAGATAGAGCTTTTCTGTTGCATCAAAATGTTAGATCATTATGTAAAATGTAAGAAAGATAACATTATAATATATTATGATGTAAGACTTGTATAGTACTTAAGTAGATCTGTACTGTGATTTAAAGAAAGAAAGTAAGAAAGAAACTTTGTTTATCCACGCGAAAATGACGCACATAACATAAAAAGACAAAAAAAAAAATTGAACATAAAACAATATAATAGAAGAAAAAAGTAGATATTAAACCAAAAAAATTAAAACCAAATAAATACAAAATAATTAAGAAATATACACCACTACCACGCGACACGGCTGACGCTTAGCATAAATATTGACTGATAACCTGAAAATAGAAAATTCTTCTATAGTGTTCTGATTAGGAATTTCGCAGTAGCAGCCTCGGACTCTGGATTTGTGCCCGGTTGATGGCAATAGGCTCGCTGGCAATAGGCACATGGGACATAAACATAACTGGCGATATGTGGGTGTACTAATAGGTAGGTACACCTTTGCGTAACCCTTCGGGGATTACAGTCTCTTCCCCACCTTTGGTCGACTGTTAGGGAATGCTTAACGCAATAAGTTCGCCTTTGTACCATTTGTTGCATTAAGTTGAAATAAATAAATAAATAGATAGATGATAAATCAAACCTAAACAAAAACTGAAAAACTAACTAACCAACAATCCACAACAACCAGATTGAACTATGAAACATTGAAAACAAAAACAAATAAACACCAAACAGCGACATTTTAAATGAAAATTGAAACATCCACTACAGTTATGATAAAAAAATGTATTACCACAGAAGCCCACTGTTTTCAGAGTATTAGTTCACATTGGAACAAAGCTCCGACGAACTGAAAAAAACACGTTCCGATACTAGACTGAAATATTCAGTGCTATTGGTCGGATGTTTTTTTTTTGTTTATGCGTCTGGTTTTTGTGTCTGCTCTGTTTGAATATAAGAATGAAAAATAAGCTTATTTAAAATGTCGAGAAGAATGAAAAATTAGCTTTAAGCAGAGTAGAAAAATGGATTGATATAATTCTTCTCTTAAATAAATACAGGCATCGATTGAAAAGATATTGTCTTTTTCTACAGCGTTATTCTGTAAAAATCTCTCGTCGAATTTTATGAAAGTGAGTTAGAGGAAAGTTTTCATCCTACCTAAAAGCTAATTTTTGTTACTAAAAATGTTATTGTTGTGTTATGTTTGTTGTTAAAATGTTTTGTTATTGTTGTTGTAAGGGCAATCTCATAAACAAAATCAATGACAATAACTTGTCAGAAATGTAAGTAAAAAAGAAGTAGATTGCGATTGAGACGTGAATGCAATTATTTTTTTTTATTTTTTTATGCTCGAAATTCACAACTCACCCCAAGTTTACTATACCTAAGTTCACCAACAGAGATTTTTATAGAATAACACTGCAGAATGACAGTATCTTTTCCGAACACATCGGCTGATCACGTGAAAACTCAAAACGTGTTTATGGATACTATTTCAAAATTAAGCGATGCAATTTTTTCAAGTCCATTTGTATAATACTCTACATTTACGTCGAAAAAATATTTATCAAAAATAATTTGTTAAAAAATTCTACTTGTTATTGTGTAATTATATATTTTCTAATAAAAAAACACAAAAATAAGGCTAACGAACAGAATCTTAAACATGGAAACATTTCCCATGAAAATTATTTTCTTACAACCCTTTAATTAAGAACTTACCTTACAATTTTCTTAAACCTTATTCCAGCGTCTCTCGAACAATCTAGCTTATCATCTAAGTCCCATACAAACGACGAAGGAACATCAAAAACCAGTGGTTTTCCCATTATTCCCTACAAATTGTCCGTAACAAAATACCTCTGAGTCCAGGTAAAAATCACAAGAGGTGGAGTCGAGTCACTTCCAGTAAATTATGACATCTAATTACGAAAGCATTGTCGAATTTCAACGCTGCATTTAATTTTGTTTGTACCAGCTATTTGCGGATGGCACAAGCGAAGCGATGGCGGACAAGTAATTCTTGTAAAATTAAATATACAAGTTTAACCATTTATCAATAAATCGACTAGTATTACCCAATTCGCCAAAATGAGAACAACAGTAAAAGTCTATGTGGAAAGCCAAAGTCAGAAGTCAATGCCAAAAGTCAAAGTCAGAATTACAAAGTCGAAAGTCAAAGTCCAAACTCATTCTCCAAAGTCAAAGTCAGAATTACAAAGTCGAAAGTCAAAGTCCAAACTCATTCTCCAAAGTCAAAGTTTTCGAAAAAGACACTTTCGAAAGTCATTGGTACGACAAAAAATAATATTTCATCTCAGTTTCGTATGAAGAAGAATGAGCAAGAAACCCCATACTTACTCTAGTGCATTAGTTTTACGCGTGTCGTTGTTCGCCCCGGATTAGCTCTTGTATCTATGATTTCGTTATCTTGACTTATAAATCAAACGGCTAGGTTTATGGCAGTTTATAACAGTGTAAAAAACCCATCACAGGAAACAAAAATCCTTTTAATTTTCATAGATGCATTCTTTTCAGTTTTAACTCAAGTTTACAAGAACACCTCTTACAGCTTACACCACACGTCAAATGTCATTTAATATTACACGAGAGCATTGGAGTGTGCGCTGATAAATGCGTCCTCTCACCTCGCCTTGCGATAATGTCGGGTTGGCGGCCAAATTAATTTTAAATATACCCTGTTATTGTCATTTAATTAAAACACGGACATCGCACAAGAGCTCCGGATTAATTATGTTGACGAAATAATTAAGGCTTTAATCAGGTTTTTATCGCGGTAATGTGTTTTGGATAAGGATTCGGGTGACGGTTTAAGAGTACTGCTGTGTTTGTTTGTTAATTTTTTTCCTTTTATTTACCTCTGGAATGAAGTGATTTTTTAAAAGTCTGTCAGTTTTATTTGAAACTTACATTCTTTTTACTATAAACGTGAATATTTATGAGGATGGATGAATGGATGTTTTGTACTCTGTCACGCTTAAACGAATGAATGGAATTAGCAGAAGTTTGACGCAAATGTAGATCACGATAAATACCATAATATTTATCCCATACAAAAAATTATGACTAGCTTAATTCTGAAATCTACAAAGACGAAATCGCGAAAAAAGGTAGTCTTAAAAACATAATACGTACCTATGCAAGCTTGTCTAGTCTTGTAATTTTACTCACGTTACATGAAATTCTTGTTTACTTAATTCAAAAATCTGCTGGTTTATTCTGTAAGAACTTCTTTAGGTGAAGATGAAGTGGGCTTAGTGTGAACTGTCTGTGTATCTTACATCTCAGCCCGTCTTTTATGGAATAGCGCTTTAAGATCGTAACATGGAAGCAGAAAGGTGCTAAACCATTCTACTCAAAAATAATTGCATAACTCACAAGGAATTTTTAACACGTGCCGATTTCTAAGACGAAGTTGAGTGGTATTAAAAATGGCAAAATTAATTTAAACTTGGCATTGAGCAAACAGTTTTAACAAAGGGAACCAAAGTCTAAGAACTTCGAGGATGAATAGAACCGAAGTCGAAGCGAACTATTTACCTAAACGAAAACAGCAAACAGTCCCAAGCTATTTCCACTATCTTTTACTTAAGCTCCCATTTAACACAATACAAAGAGCAAAAAACGTCGGGAACTATTCAATTCTTTAACAAAGAAAGGTAACTAATCGCTCCCAGTAGACTAACTTAAAACTACTCCAGCTAAAGAGTTCAACTTAATAAAGCTGGTTAAGACGGATAGGGAGGTGCAAGTAGTGGGGGGTGGGGAGAGGTCGCGCCAAAAACAAGCGCTTTGTGAAGCACCTGGGACATAGTGATAATGAAACTAATTTACTAGATTTAGCCTTTCCCGAAAGTTTGGAGCACGGAAAAAATGTGGAGAAGGTATTTCAATTAGTCTGCTTGAAGCAAAGACGTTTGAAATTCTTGTGTTGCCTATGGCAAAATGTGTTATTTTCTTTCACATTCCCTGGAGCTCTGGTGCCTTTGTAAGGGACATGAACACAAATTGGAAGATACTGTACTGGCTTGTTAAAACTATGATGTACAACGTTATTACAGCACATTGAAAGTCGACTCATTACAACTAAACATTGCAGAAAAATCGAATTGCAATAATATTATTTTTGGAAGAAAATATAGGTAGAAAAATTAAAAACTAATACCTACGCTTGTTATTATGTACGAGGTGTATAATAAAACACACATAGTTGTTACTTAGCATACTGCTCATCAAACTAAACAGCTTAAAGCACAAAATTTTGCCGGAATACGAGTTTTTTAATGTAAAAAATCGCACTTTTTGGTAGTGCGCAACGTAACTCACTCAAAACATTATAATTTTGTTAACTTTATTGTACTGCTTTGGTTTCCTATAAGTGAAGAAGTACTTCTACACAATACCTAGTGTTGACTGTTATTTGTATGTCATGATTTCTGCATATATTTTGATGGAGATCCAAAAAAAAAAAAAAAGAGCATTTTATCAAATTCGTATATTCACGTTGAGTAGGAGACACTCGGAGTCCCGTTGGATTAAATTTTCTTAGTCGATGAATGCAGCTGCGATATCGCTCAAACTGCATTATTAAACTTGAAGCCATTATGCGCAGTGCTTATTCTACTATTTTTATACTAGGTAATGAATTTCATTATCGTACCTCGACGATTTACTTTGTTTTTGTTGGAGTTTTCTTATGAATTTAGTTGGTGGAAGTTTGATTTGTTTGTGCTGTAGTTGATAAATCTGTCTGGGAGAGTATTGACGTAATTGGATTGGTGGCGTTATCAGAGTATATTGTGATCTACTAAGAATTATATCTACCAACTCAGAAAATATTTATGTACAATGTACTTGGTCATTAACTATGTACAGTTAACAAAGTAGGTAGGTATGTAGAGTCCTCCAACACTCCAACTATATCTGACGACCCTGTATACCTATCTACTTTATTGACTGTAAACTAATTGGATGTTAACAACATCAATCAATTTATATACTTTTTATGAACTTTTATATCGCGACTTTGTATGGCAACAGCAATCTATGACGTCACTTATTTGCCAATTGACTATAACCATTAATTTATTTTAAAGTAACTCAAAATGGAATTTTCTATGTTCTGGATTTTCAGAACTATTGTTTGGATTGGAATCATTAGTTAAATGTTGTCAACTACCCAATAATAATTTAACCTTAGAATAACTTGTTTGCATAAATTGTTTACATTAGTAGAACCTAACTATGAAGAATTTTACCATAGTTGGAATATTAAATTTTCGTGTACACATTCGGTTTTCATGTTAAAATAAGCAGTTAATTACATGTTTCCCATTACAGTAGCGACATATTTCTCATCTGAATCGTACGCCGCAACGCAACCGCCACTCACAATGTAATTAAACTTAAAAATGTACAATAAATATTTCCCGCCCATTACGACCTGTCTATCAACCGTAATGAATTAACAAGTGTACACTGCCCAATTATTCGGGCACGCAGTGTAATGTAAGCAAAAACAATTTGTTGACTGTACGGGCACCCGCAACTAAAGTTTACCGAAACAAGCGACGTATTGCAGCGTACACGTCAGTGCAAATAAAAGTGCACAGTGCGGGCGGCTAGTTAAAATTTCACGAGTCGGTCTAACGGTTGGACGCACTGTTATTCAGAGTTCGAATTTCGTTTCGTTTTCGAACGCCATTTTTTGAATATTTCAGATGGCGTTTCAGTTGTACGTTTATTTATGTGACTTTAGTTTTGAGTTTAGATGTAAGCGTTTTTTTTTAAACTTGAATTTTGACCGGTTTGCAACTGAACTTGATTCATTGTAAGCAAAAATACAACGTGTTTTAAATCAAAGACAAACAGCAGTTGTCTGAGACCTTTGATAAGTTGTCTTATTTTAATAAAAGCATTAAAAGGAACTTTTCAATGTCATTTACTTACAAGAAAAAATAATTAATTTTAGTTGCTATTCTAGGCTCTCCCATAAGATACTTTCCTATGAAGACGAATAGACACCAAATTCCATATTTATTCTAATAAAACTATGAACCGAAACCAAAATTTAGCTAGACACTATAGTAAAACTAACATTTACGCAATCATTTTCAATTAAACGTCCACAAACATCAACCTAAACTGAATATCGAATGAACACATAACAACAAAACTCATACATTATAATTAACAAACATTTGGTCATTATTAAATTCTCCACATTTCTCCAATTTACATGACAATGATATCAGTAGAATTTATTATGTATTATTGTATTGGAAGCCATTGGTCCGTCACGGTCCGAGAGTAGACCGTACAGATTTATTTGTATTAAAACAATACAATTCTGAACAAAGGTTTTGGACATCGATTGTCTGATCTGCTATTCAATTATTGACTACCTACACTCTTTATATGGTAAATAAATTCTGGTGTATAATATTTTCAAAGGGTTTTCGTATTTTGATTTTTTTAGTGTCGATCTATGAATTTATCTTACTAGGTTCCTAGATGTATGGGGTCGCAAGACCTTACTACCCACACGATAAAGAAAGAAAAAAGAAAACTAGGTACCTACTATTATAATTGCGAAAGTTTCGATGGATGAATGTTTGTTACTCAATTACAAAATGTATGAAAAAGCAAAGGTAGGTATTTTATTTTAAAACCATTTTGAATTTTAAATTTACATGAAACCTGAAAAGGGGGCATTGAACTAAACATTTTTTTGCGATTGGACCAAGCCTTAAATCCAAAAACAAAAATCGCGATTAGACTTTTTCGCTACTTCACTGAATAAAAACTATTTTTTTCTTTAATAAAAAGTTCCCACACACTAAGAGTTTAGATGGTGCATTTGCTTACACATAAAGTCCGCACACAAACAGCCTGACCAGAAACAACTATCTCTAAGCCATTAAAATATTTATTCCGTCCGAGAATCGAAGCCACACTACGCAGGACAGTAGCCAATCGCTTAGCTAATACAAATGTACTATCGTACGGTGCCATATACCACCTGTTACCTCACACGTCACCCACCCACCCTCCAAACAACTAAACCATGAAGATAACCAGCCCTACTAACCCAAAAGATATACACTCTCATTTCCGTTTTACTAAAAAACGGAACGATAACAAAAGTTAATTTCACTTACACTTCGTAATCTACACCGCTGTATTGTTCAGCCGTCAGTACTTGACAAGCGATGGACACAATGCAAGTCGATAACGTCACTCACAATATACAGGGGTAAACAAAGGCGGGTAGACGTTTTGTAAATTTTCCCGCTTCTGCGGCTCCGATGGGAAGATTAAAAACCTTTTGTTTGCTGTAACGGAATAAATATTATTAAATTTTGATAGATTTTCAAACATATTTTTCTTGAACAATATATGTTATGGATCCAATATCCAATCTTCAAACTTTGTGTACTTAATGGCTGCCTCGTTGTTCAATGAGGCTCAAGTTGGAAAAAGTAATGTTTTATTTTTTCTATACAAAGGTGCAGTTTTAAATGCTCGCCAACAGGAGATTACCACAAAAGACATAAATATTAGATTAAAAAATAAGAATAATAACACTTGTTATTTTAGTTATTTATATTTGAAAGTATGTCAGAATACACCTCTTTTAAAGATCAGAATCGCCCCGTTGCATATAAGGTAGGCACCTAAATAAGGAGCGGAGCAGGAGTGTTCATGTGGGTTCAGTAAATTCAAGATTGCTAGTTCGAATTCGAAAATCACGTTAAATAAATCATAATATGTCATAAATGAATAGAAACATACTATTAAGTAGTTATTCCCTAAAATTATCACCATATCCCATGGGCTACGGAACCCTACCGAATTAAGCACGCAGTCCTAATCCGCAGCTGTACGCGTAACAAGCGTTTATTGCCTTAAACAGGAATTTATGTCACGACCGCAACAAACTTTCACCTGTGACGTAGATAAGGAAATGATACAGAAAGGACATCGAACGAAGATAGGTCAATGTTTACTGATAAGGATAAACCGTCTCGTTGGTCTGGGGATAGCAAAGCGCGACTGCTGATCCTGACGTCTTGGGTTAAATTCCCAGGTCGGACAAAGTGTTATTGGGTTTTTCCATCAGGAAATTTTCTGTAGCAGCTTCGGAGTCTGGATTTGTGCCCGGTTGATAGCAAACTGATGGTTAGATTTTTTATAAAATAGACCGGCTGATTATTATTATGAAAAACCTGGGTTAACAATCTTATCAAATAAACTTGAAACGTAGTACAACCGAATTTCACCAGCACTTGGAACCTGGGTATTTAGCCATGAACCAATAATTCCAAGACATAACTTCTCTGGAGAAACACTTAACTTTATTTCTGAAAACACAATTAATTTTCAATTAGCGTAAAATTTGATTTTTAATTGCTTTGAAATTTATAAATAGTCAATTGAGGCCACACAAAATTACGTGACAGTTACGTTTTCGCATACAAATTCTATGGGAGAATCGCCTTTTGACAAGTCATAATAAGTACATCAATTGATTGGTGGCCCAAATAACGTGACAGTTCTGTGACTCATGTGTTTTTTACTCTTTGGCTGAAATCTTGCAGGAGCGCGGAAGCCATTGACACGGTGAAGAGATTGATGCTTTAATTTCAGTAATGGCTGCTTATTAGAAAAGGGGCTGTTGTGAATGGGAGATACATGATCTATCATTTGGGTGAAGATTGAGCCAATGGTAGGTTGTACGTCGCGTAGGAAGATTGCTAGTAACAATTGGTCATTTTATAGTAATTGTAGGTACTTGTTTAATCGAATTGTTTTGTTTAAAGATTTTTGTTAGTTCCTTTTAAAGAGTGTTTACGCCTTACAGCATTTGATACAAGCTTTAAAGTTCTTATTTTTCGAAATGAATGAACCGATCTTAATGATACTAAAAAGTTAGATGAGAGCATTTTGAGAAAATTGTATTACAGCTAAGTTCATCCGAATTTAAGATTTTCATAGACACAGATATTTCCAATTATCTTTTTGTTAAATATGATATTTCGAAAATATTTCCAACTAGCTGTTTAGACCTAAACATGACTGTATACAGGTTATGTGTAAGAAGTTTCATTAAAGAAGGCTAGCATCAATCATCTAGTTCTAACAAAACTTTATCCAACAGAAAATTGAAATAATCTTACGAGTGCGAAAGATGTACCAGAAAATGCATTCTCTTGTGGAACAAAACTGAAGATACCTGATTTCCCAAAGGAAGGTCAGACCGAAACTCTATCGTATTAAATACCAAGCTACGGAATTTATTTACGAGCTAGACTCACATGTGGGGTAATCTGGAATCCATCACAATATACTCAGGTATTCCGGTGGTCTGTAATCCTAGACGAGCGGTTTAGTGATGTGCTTTTTTTTTTACTTTTCAAGTCGGTGGTTCATGTGAATACTATTTTTTCCAGTAGCTATGTTTATCGCGGCATTATTGGCGTTATACATGTCCTCTAAGGTGATGTACTGTGTTTATCGATAGAATCAGGTAAAGGGCAACCTTCACAAATTAATGCGTATCTTTTAATCAAGCCTAAATAAATCATAAGGCTGTCATTTATCGCAGACTTAATCAATTCATGCGTTTTTTGCGAACTTTGGAATCTTTCATTTCATTTATTGACGTCGATAATATCGATACCAAATACTTCACAGCCTTAAGAAAATCGATAATGCATCGAATTTCCCGAAGGGCTCGAAACGAAGGCAAATCGACAAAGATGGATCCGATCTTAGACGACTCGGAAACCTAATCTGTATATTGGTTATCATATTTTTATTAAAGGATGTACGTACCAGCCTTTGCGTTAGGAAAATTCTGTCTAGGGAGAAGAAAATCAAAGTGTTTTATAGCATAGTTTCTTAAGAAAATCTTATACAAAGACTTTATTCCTTTTTTTTTACTTTTGTTTGTTAGGTTTTAGATGAATGGAGTATCTACCTTGATAATGAATTGCACAATTTAAAAATCGTTAACATTATACAAAATATGATCATTTTCGTTAAGGTGTTTGTAAAAGAAAATATAAAATTACACTACAGCACTCTAGGTAAAACATTTTCCGGGTTCCGTACCCATAAGGTAACAATAAAACCCTATTACTAATCCGTCTGTCTGTCAGACTGTATCTCATGAACCGTAATAGTAAGAGAGATAAAATTTTCAATGTGTGTGTATTGTGTATTTTATTGCTGCTATAACATTACAGTTAGTTGGTAAAGTTAAAAATGAAAGGTGGAACCCCTCTTTACCGTAGTAGTCTAAATATTGTACTGTAGAACCGTCGTGTGCGAGTCCAACTCATTCTCGGCTGGGTGCTATAAAATACTCTTAGGGAAAGCTTCCTAAACATAACATAACATAACATCACGCCTGTAATCCCCGAAGGGTTAGGCAGAGGTGTACCCATTAGTACACCCACATTTCGCCAGTTATGTTTTTTAGTCCCATGTAATAGGGGGCGAGCCTATTGCCATCAACCGGGCACAAATCCAGACTCCGAGGCTGCTACTGAGAAATTCCTGATGGAAAAACCCAATAACACCTTGCCCGACCTGGGAATCGAACCCAAGACCTCATGCACAGCAGTCGCGTTCGCGACCACTAGACCAACGAGGCAGTTCCTAAACATGATTTTATTTACAATCAACTAACAAAAACTTAACTGTCACCTTTGGCGTATCGACTAGTATCAAACAAAGAAACCCATCATTCACCTCACCTCGTAATTTTTCAATGTATTAATCACACACACAAACTATCAGCTTTTCATTATCCTTGTGAGTGAAAAATTCTAACAATGGATAGGTACACTTTTGTCGAAACATTTGCAATGTAAATCTGGGCGGCATACGGCTCGATCCATCTGTCTAATGGACATGGGTCACGAGTATGCACTGCTTAAATCGATGAAATGCATTCCCTGTATTGTGGAAATATGGCGAGTTTGCTGGGTGTTATCAACACAAATCTATCTAAATATATTGGCCTCAGCCATTCTATCTTCTTTCGATTTCATAAAAATGAATCGCTGACTGAAATGAAACGAAACGGCTGGACTGATTTGCCTGTTTTTTTTTTTTTGTTGAGTTAGTAATTTTCCGCCCAAGGTGGGTTATAAGAAAAAAAAAATACTGGAAATGTCGGAAATAGAGAACGTGGAAAGTCGCGGTTCGCTAGTTTAAAATAAATATAAAAGCGAAAGGTCATACACAGGTCTCCCATCACGAAATATCGAAAACCGCTTTTTTCAGTTTAAACTTACCCCGTACTAAATTTCATCAAAATCGGTAGTGGTTTAGTCTTGAAAGCGTAACAGACAGCCAGAGTTACTTTGACATTTATAATATTAGTACCTATGAATGGTGGTTATAAAGGATTGTATAGAAAGAAAAAAAAGCTTTTTTACAAAAAAAGATCACCGCCTTCAAAAACCGGCTTTGGTTTTATTTCTTGTTATGTAGGTATTGCCACCGACTTCCAAGCTAAACTTATTTTTTATTTTGTGGTTTTTGAAGGCGGTGATCTTTTTTGTAAAAAAGCTTTTTATTTTTCACTTTTTAGTGCTTGTGTGTTAATGTTTGAAATCCTTACATAAAGCCCTTTCAAACAATACCTCACACGATATATTTAATTTTGGAAAGTGGTAAGAGGGGGGTTGACGTACCCCCTCCCCACTTCCTTCAGTCAGTCATCGATTACACGTTTATACAAAGCAATTTTTCTTGTTACGGCGGTTCTGCTGTGATTTTATAAGGAGTTCCGTTCCATATCTCCAAAGTTCATCATCAGATCATGACAATATTCCTATGAGACCTATTCGGGACCATACTCTTTCAAACATAAAAAGAATCATCCAAATCGATTCATAATTGGCGGAGTAATCGTTGAACAAACACACAAAAAAAAAACAAAAAAATAAAAAAAAAAAACATACGCGTCGAATTGAGAACCTCCTCCTTTTTGAAGTCGGTTGAAAAGGAAAGAAAAATGTATTCACGCGAACTATTTATGTCGTGATAGCCCAGTGGTTAAGGCGCCCGCCTCTTATGCATGAGGTTGTGGGTTCAAATCCGGGCAAGTACCAATGTGAATTTTTCAATTCGTATGTACTTTCAAAAGTTTATCTTGGACATCATTGGCATCGGTGAAGGGAAACATCGTGAGGAAACCTGGACTTACTGTTCCACTCAAACCATGTCAGAGGCCCTTGAGGCGGTTTAGAAACTCTGAGACTAGAGTGTGTGGGGTCGTAAGACCTTACTGGCCACACGATAAAAGAAAAAAAATCACGCGAAACTCTTCACCTTCCTCAGAAGTCAGACAGTCCATCACCGCGACCATTCTGTAGACATTAACGTTCCCATAACAATAGCGGAACATGTTTACTGACGGCCATACGTAATGTTGATTGATGATGACGCACAGTCAACCTTCCGGCAACTAAATCATACGCCATCTGAATAGTTTGGGCTTCTGCTTATCTTGGGAGGGGTAATAACCAACATTATGTAGTCTACTGGCATTGACGCTGGAGTGTGATTTGTTTGACGCGAAATGTATACCTACTATTGTGTGTCGTGAATGTTTGAGATTTTTGTTTTTTTTTTTTGCCAAAAATCAGTAGTAAATTAAAGAAAATGTGAAAACCAAATAAAAAGTAAATAAAGTTACATAAAATTTGACCTATTTTATTAGCTTTTTAATTAATTTTTTTTTTTGGTTTTTGTTCTTTTTTGTTTCTTAATGTAAATATGTTTTTTTTTACTTTTTATTTCACTATAAAGACTTTTTGGTAAATGAGACCATTACTTCTAGAGATTAGGTACCTCTCACACTCAAATAATTTTACTTTTTTATAAAAATACAGATAAAATAAATAGTAGGTAGGTACAGAAATTAAGATAGTGACACATATCTTGCTTGCAAAAAATACTATAGATATACTACATAAAAATTTACCTACAATAATTCTTATCAGCTCATGAGCTCATGTAACAAAAGACACCTAAACCATTCCAAACGAAAACACATCCACAACTAACCAATTGATAAACGTCTTTGGCACTAAAACCATGATCCCTTCAAAGCCTCTCGAAGCCTCTTATATCAATACAATATAACCACATAAACACTTACAAATATTCAATAACAGTGGCAAAAGGACGTGTATCGAATAGCGTGAAACAAGATTAGAACGAGCATCGAATCTGGAACTTATATTTAACCGATATCGCTTTGAAGGGAGATTGCAACTGTCTGTCTGTTTGTAAGTGTACCTATATACACATATATGTATTGGTGTAGATATGAATTGGATTTGGTTCGTTCATACGGAAAACTTGAGTAAGATATGGATTTAATAATTGAGCTTTTATTTGTTTTCTCTGCCTCGTTGGTTTGGTGGTCGCAAAGCGCGATTACTGAGCATGAGGTCTTAGGTTCGATTCCCAGGTCGGGCAAGTTTTTTTATGAAGACTGTCGAAATGTTGGTGTACTACTGGGTATAGCTCTATCTTTTTTTACTGATTACTGTCGTGATGTTATGTTTATGTTTGTTTTCTCCTTTTATTTTGTTGGGCGGCTCGTGTTGGTACCGAAATTTTTAAACGGCGCTAAAAACATAACATCACGCCTATAATCCCCGAAGTGTTAGGCAGAGGTGTATCCATTAGTACACCTACATTTCGCCAGCTATACACATAGATGGCGAAATGTGGGTGTTTTCTATAATTAAAAAAATAACTGAATTTAGTTTTGTCGAAACCTACCAACCTACAATCAATGACGTTGGCTGGATGGCAATAGTTAGCCTCTGGCCAAGGTAAAAGCCAACTCCAACCTATCCGTGTCAATAAATATTCCAAATCATTACAATTAGGAACCTCAAAAAATGAGAAATTTTAACTTGAGTTGCTATTTTGGTAGAACTTAACCCATTGAGAAATTAAAACACTGTTTTCTAAGATCAAACCAACGTAAAAGAAACCTAATGGAAACACTACACAATTTATTCAGCCATCACTGAGTCAAAAAACTGTACTCACGAGTATGAAACCGTTTTCTTTCAGCAGCCAATCCATTACCGTATTACGTGGCTCAACTTGACTCGACCACGGAAGACGGTCACTTACTGGCGAATGCAACTCATGAAGCATAGAAACGAATGAGATATGTTGTGGTTTTATGTATCTAATTTAATTCATCTTGCTAATCTACATATACTTTCATACTAATATTTTAATGCGAAAGTCACTTTGTCTATTACGATTTTACGACTAAAACACTGAATTTATATTAATAGATAGGCTACTGTTTAGCTGACTTTTACGCAGACGATGTCACTGGCCAAAGCTAGTTTAAAATAATTTGGATCGTATGAATTTGGGTGTTATTATCTGTTTTTTTATTTTATTTATAACTCTGTGATAATTACAGCTAATAGCTTAACAGTCAAAAGCCTCGACTAACATCTAAAGAGGTTTTCGATTGGCGAATCAGGAGCTTAATTCTGAAAACAATACTTTTGGACATTGTCTTCTGGACTTCTGGTTAGAAGAATGTTCTTTCTGGGGCCTTGACTGCTGGCAGCTTAAACTCTGGTCTCGAAACATGTCGTCTCTATGCACATTTCAGGCATATGAGAGGGACAGAAGACATGTCTCAGTTGTTATCTGATCTGAAAATATGCTGAAAGCTTATTTCATTTCTGTTTTATAAATTGAAACATGTTTTCCAAATGCTATACAGCAGCAAAGGCGAAAGGAGAACTCTAAACCAAGATATTGGAAAAAGTTCTTCTGATGTCAGTCTGTTCTCGCATGGTGAACCTGCTACACAAATTGATCAAGTTTTAAGATAATGTCTCGGTTAGTTGGTTGAGTGATTGGCTGTTGCGTTGCGTGGTGCGGGTTTGTTCTTATTTTAGTGTCAGATTATTTTTTAAACTTTGCCCTGTATTGCGGGGTTTGCAAACATATAAACTGACATACACAAGCAGCTAGACCCGGGAACAAATTATCTGCAGACAATACTTTAACCGCGGTTGACGAATTTGACCGCAGCAGTCAATCGATCCTGCCAGGGTTGCGAAAGAGTTACCACGGCGCTGGAACGTAAAGTCAGTAAGAGAGCGGTAAAACTAATTTGAAGATTTGTTTAATTAAAAAAAAAGCCGTCAATCGACAAACAACTGTCACAATCGTCAACAATCGCCAACCGTGACGTCTAAGTAAAATAGTACCTAATGTTCCCAGTAAGAGAGTTCATCTCGCAGTTATAACAAAGGTAATGTTTAAACTAACCTAGCTTGGAACCCACTGGAAAAGAGTGACGCAGATAGCTATAAAATGTACGTAAGGAAACCACAAACTGTAATAGCCATGTAAACCTTTAAAGAATTCTTTGTACCTTCCAACTATAAGTAGGTACAACACAAACAGTAAATAAATTCCTTAAAGGCACCTTAACCGCAATGTTGCCACAACATAAAACGAAACCACATCATAGACAAGCCTTCCATTTTCAAAATAACAGCCTTTTGTTTTGTCTTTTAGTAATTAACTCGCGTAAACCACGGAGGTTTGTATCTGTAATTATATTAAATGGGAAAGGAAGTTAGTTTGCTTTTTGGTAATACTGTCGAACTGTAAATATTGAAATACTCGTAATATGCACAAAAATTATAATACTAACAAAATTGTAAGCTAAGATTGTTGCTTATATACTAACAAGCTATGGATTTTAATTATCCGAAATAAATTATTGTATTCTATTCTATTCTATAATAGCTTTAGAATTACTTAAATTGTTTTTACATAATCATAGAAGCAAGAAGAATAATATAACGAGGATTTTGTAAAAATTAAAATTGGTGTCCATAGAATTTATTGCTCGTTCTTCTCCTTAAAGATCTACCTATGTTTTGGAACGAGCAACTACATAGCTTCAACTTTCTGATTAATAGACCGACTCTTTTACAGCTTAAAAGTACTTACCTGTCAATGGTTTAATTGAAATAACTTTAACTTTTCGCTTGGTATAATAGTCGTCTTGATAAAACAGTGTGTCAAGCAAGGTAATTCGTGGATCTCCTAATGAACTTCAAACCCTAGTAGATTATGCACACAAGAAACTTTATCATACTTGTTCGTACCAGGGGAACAGAAATAATGAGCACATTACTGAACTTGCGATACAGTGTCTCCACGGGCCATGTGGCTTATAATATGTGTCGTTACAGCAGGGTGTGTCGGAGACTGCGATATGTCTCATAGGGTAGGGTTCCAAGGGTTTCTGACATTAGGTTTTGATAAATCTACGAGTTAAAGGAGTTTATCAAATGAGTCTCACGACAAACTAATTCAATATGCTGTGTTACAACACTGCCCAAACTTATGCCTCGAAGCAGTTAAAAGATTAAAAATTAATTAGTGGTAAAAATAAATATCAACTCTGAAATATAAAAAGAAAATTACGTGGGTTGGTTCATTTTAGTAGAACTACACCTATTACGGAGCGATTGGGATGATGAGGGCTTGGGATTTACCTCATACCTAAACTTTAACACCTTATTCTTGAAAATATTCTAGTAAATTAACACGAGACAGTGGACTGAACAATTTTTTTTGTTACAGGTAGGTAAGCATGAAATGGCTCACTTTACACATAGCATTTTCCGCAAACGAAGGAAGTCTGCAAAACCGAAGACATTCCTATCTGTCTATCGACACATCAAAGCTGCTTGGTGAAAGTTGGTAAGTACCAATAATAATAATAATAATTGAAGTTAGCAAGGATTTGCCCCACGCGGTGTAAATATACATATTACATAAACGTTAACTAAGCATGCGGACCGTCAAACTAAGTAGGTTTAAGTAAAATTTATTGCTGGGAAATAACTTTTATTATTTTTGATGTGAAAAATCACTGGTTATGATAGCGTACAATGCAAAACATTTTTTTTTAATATGCATGCTTTAATACGTGTATCGTGAAGGAATTTAAAGTATAATTTAACATTAAGACATTATTTTTATTAAAAAAAAAATTGAAACTTTCACCTTGAATATCTATGTAACCAGAAATATCACAGTTACGGTCCAGAAGTTAAAGTCAAAGTCAAATTATTTATTTCAATTAGGCCATTAAAAGGCATTTTTGAACGTAATATACAAAAAAAAGCATTAAATCTAGTTGCCCCTTCCAAAAGGTAGTTTTGTAAGGAGAAGAATGGGAAAGAAACTCCATATTATATACTCTTTTAAATAACAAAAAAATATTCCAGTGATGGGAACAAAGTAACCACCGACTTTATTGAGCGTTCTTTTACGCTCGTTAGAAATTTGATTTAAATTAATGCTTAAAGCATTATATTAAAAAGACCCAAAAGCAATTCTAAGATTCTCTATATAAGTTTACCTGCCCATAAAAAACTGGAACAATGTAAATACAGCCTTTCTCACTGCAACACTGTTATTTTATGCACCCCAAGAGTTTCACTCCGGTATAAAGAAGTATGTAGGAATGGGCGATCGTTTCCGTTTTAATAATAGATGAGAGTCTGAAGAAATTCTGTTATGTTATGCAGTTGGGGGAGGCCTCTCTTTGTTACGTTACTAAAAAGAGAGATAATCAGATAATTAGAGAAGAATGGTATAAAGAAGACAGTGAATATTACCAGCCTATTATTGTCCCAATGCCTGCAGGGCAGAGGCTTCAAGCCACGCTTGCTCAAGGCTAATTGGTTAGTTCAGACGTATATTAATTTTGAGTCCAGCTTTCTTCACGATGTTTTCCTTCACTGATGTCAGTGATGTTCTCAATAAACTTAGAAAGTACATATGAATTGAAAAATTCTCCATGATATCAAATATACAACCTCAAGGATGAGAGGCGAGCCCCTTAACTTCTGGGTCATCATGACAAGAAAGAAGAACAAAGGCAGAGAAGGGAATAATACCGGTCCATTATATTTTAAACGCGGACGAAGTCGCGGGCAAAAGCTACACTTATGATGTATAAGTAGGTACTTTATTTTCTTAATTAGGTTACCTTCATTCATCAGCCAATCTTGGGTCCTTCGTCATTGAGTTTTGGAACAGACAACTACCTTGAATTATTGATTAACATATTGACTCCCTGACAATTCAAATATGCCTGTGAATGGTTTAATTTGAATAAATGATTTAACAGTGGTAGATTTGTATAGTCTAAAAAAATTGAACCGATAAATTTTTTACCCTCGCCAACACAATAGGAGCTTGATTCAATTACATGTGTCAATAAAAACTTCGTCTATCTACATGTTGCTAACAACAGATAATGATAATCTAATGAAACAATCATTAATCTATGTCCTTTGATCAGAGTAGTTTCCATTGAATTGATAAAAATTGTCCATCATTAGTGACACGTAATTGGGACTAATGTTGACACACTTATTGTTAATCGGCGTCATGTCGTGATCTATAATTCTGTTATGGTGTCCGTTTGTCGTCATTTTATTTATTGATGGATTGTTTAGATAATTTAATAACTATTATTTACGATTTATGTCAGACTAGCGCTTGCCCGCGACTTCGACTGCGTAAATGTTGGCTATTGCGTAAGCAGACGAAGTCGCGGAATAAAAAGTAGCCTATATTCTTCCTTGGGTTAAAACTTACCCCGTACCACATATATCATCAAAATCGGTTCAGTGGTTTAGTCGTAAAAGCGTAACAGACAACTTACTTTCGCATTTATACTATTAGTATGGATATTTAGTTTTTAATAATATCACCTTATTACAGTCCCACTACTGCGCAAAGGCTGAAGATTTCGCCCTTTGCCAGTTTTCGCCAAAAACTTTTGTCCCTTTAATTTTTTATGAGTAAAAAAAGGAAAGCGATAACGTTTTATTACTGTCTGTTTACAATCTTGTCTGATCCCCGGCATTATCCATGACACCATACATCAACACAATATCTTGTCTCCGCCACCACAAAGCGTCGAGCGTGAACATAATTGAGCATTACCTAGCTGAGCGTCATATCAGTGACGTCATAGCAGATTAATTACAAGCTCCAACGGATAACTCTATAGCACCGGATTATAGTAGCTTGACTTGAAGCTTCAGTTACCATGATAATTGGTATCAGGGAGTTGAAGTTTGATGCAATAATGGCTTACATGACTTGAAACAAGATAAGCAGGAAAATTGACTTAAAATATTCTTTCAATAATATAGGTACTTTAATTTGAATAATAATGTGATATAATTGATAATTTAATAATAACGATTAATTTTAATAATAATGTTATATATAATTGATAATTTAATGGTATTGTTAATTTTGTAAATATTTGCATGCCGAATGGTAAAATATGGCTGAACTGATTTTGATTTATAACAACTATTGTGTACTCATATTTGCAAATAAACGTTTATTCTATTCTATTCTATTCTATTCACAAACTACCTATTCGTTTGCACCATTCAAACTTAGGATTAAAATTAAAATAATGGTGCTTACTTTATTATAGTATAGACTATTAGCCATTTTCAAAAGTAAAATATCCAGAAAATGTAGTCGTTTCAACAATAACACAAAATAACTCCTGTTATTATTCTAATGCTTTAAGTATAAATAATAAAATATAGGCTTTTCTTATATTTTTTCAGGAAGGACCTCTTCTAAGTACACAAAATGTTAAGCTAATCATCATGTCAGAAAAAATAAAAAACTTAAAAAAAAAACACTGCAGTTTTTAAGACACAAACCGTCTCAAAAACTGCAAAATCAAAAATTACGTTAACTTCGAAAGTCGGTAACTTTGGTTATGGTTCTTAATTTGTATTGCTACCGTTTTGTAAATACTAAAGATAAACAAGTAACAAACGTAAAAAAATAGGACATACGGGTCGAATTGAGAATCTCCCCCATTTCTTAAGTCAATAAAAAATTAAACGTGTTCTGCCGTAGAATAAAAGAAAACCGCAAGCCCATGATAACATAGAAAACCAACAACTCCCCAAATAAGCCAATAAGCCCCAAAAATAAATAAACAAATCAAAAACAATTCCTTTTGATCTTCAAACGTTCACCACATATATACTTTAACATATATCCACATAAACATAACCATATACCTCCCATTATTGTCTGTCCCCAGAACCGTGGGGCGCTGACAATGGCTCAGATATTGACATTCCATGGCTCCCATATCGCCATTGTACAGCTAATGACAAGCCAGTGGAAATCTGTTCAATGATTATTGATTTTCTGATATATTGATAGAGGAACGATTAGGTTTAATCGCTCTGTTGTGGCCGTTTAGACAGGTGGGGAAAGGGGAGGGGGGGGGGTGAATGAATGGATTTTCAGCCTAATACAATATGCCGATGCAAATTTTGCGCATACGGTAGGAAAGTCAAACAATCGTATTTAACATAAAGAGTTATTGCGTTACGTATCATTTTTTTAATAAATCAGTAGACGGGTAGCTTTGACATTACTGCAAATCTAGAAATTTCTATGACGATTAACTCCAAGACTATATACGTTTCGTTTGATGCGCGCCGTCGGTTCTTTTAACAACTAAAGGTAGCTCTTACAGCAAGCTTCCGTCACAGCAAACAATTTGCCATTATATTTAGGTCTTTATATCGTGTGCGTTAAAAGTTTTATTTAATAATGATAAGATAAAAAGGTGCGGTCTCGCGGGCAGCGCGTTTGTAGCCAACGTATGGATTTTTTGATGGAATTTCGTTCGGGGCTTTAACGACGCTGTATAATAAGCGATGACCAATGACTAGTGTGTCAGTGATAGGGAATTTTTCAGCAGATATGTGCCCGGTTATGGCCATAGGGTTCGCCTCTATTACTGGAAAAATGAGAGTGTCCATACCATAGGCATCTCTGGCTATTCCTTCTGAGTAATCTTCGATTCACACGCAGCTATCGTGTGAATAAAACAAAAGTAACAACTTAGCCGACAAAAGATTAAAGACACAGCCAACAATAAGTCGTGAATTTCATAATAAACATGAGAACTCGTCATTTTATTATCTGACCCATCAAATTATTTACCACACCCATAGTTTTATATGAGCTACTTAATAATAAAACAAGCATCTCAAAATGGTGATCAAAATATCGTAAAAATATGACTACAAAACATTTTTACTGCGGGATTCCATTTTTATGGAGTTTTTAGAACAACTCATCATTTCTCCCATAAACTTGTTTTAATAGATTCATGAAATACCAAGTTTGTGAACCGTGGTAGAAATTTTTTATTACCCTTTTCGACTGCCCTCTAAAGTTGACGGTGAAACATTTTATTTTTTTGAAAGTTTAATATTCAAATAGAGTCATTAAAAGTAATTCGTTGAGTCATTTTGGGTGTTTGTTGTGACAGTAAGAAAATTGAATATTTTTAAGAGGACTGTTGACATTGCGTTCCATACAAAAGTCTAAAATCACATTTTACTCAATAAGAAAAATAAATTCGATAATCTTTTTTCATATAGTATAAAGGTATTGGAGGCTCGTTGTTAACCTAGACCTATAACCGGATAAATAATTTAATTTCATAATGATATTGATCTTGAAATGTCGTACGATTTTGTGTCGTATTTTGAATTGTCTACGTATCATTTCGATATTTAGTGACGAGTAACCGACCAACCACGTGCATTGAAATAAGTATCTCTATCCTATATGCAAATTTAATTACCTATTAACAAAAATGTAATAAGACTATATTCGTATGGAGCGCCCCGTCGTCGTTACAGTCCTCTTAATTTCTTTATCTATGTGGGAAGAAAGTAATCTGGAATGTTACTTCATTAGAATGTATGTAATCTATTCTCCCACACCTTCTATACTATATATTTTGTATAGTATCTTCTTGACGGTAATTATACAAAAATAAAAAAAACAATTTTTAATTTTTTGTCTGTCTGTTTATCTGATACGGCTTGGCCTATATTGACGCATCACGTAACACAGATTAGTTTTACTGTGAGAAAATACAAGGGTTCGGTATAACCGAAAACGCGGACAAAGACGCAGGCATAAAATAGTTTTGTACAAAGATTATGGACAGATTGAAAGTGTGTGATAATACACATTTTTCATCTTCTTCTTAGCTTGCATTAAAGAAGAATACTTCTTCTAGAATACTTCTGTTGTATGCTCAGTTTTAATTTTTTACTGTTATTCTATACCCACGTAAAGACGTGTAATTAGCTTCCTGTCAGCTGCTATGGCCTCCTTTATTACCTAGTTTTTATTAAACTGTAAGACGTCCATGCCTCATTAAATAAATAAATAAACTACAATGATAATTTTGAACATCTCTCGTTTGCAATCTCGACTTGAAACTACAATCAAAACGAACCAAGAACGATCAAAAGCAGAAATTTGGAAACGAACACAACATTAACTCGATATTAAGTTGAGCGTTAGTTCGGCAAACTCAATACCGGGCGCATTGCGGGGTGACAAATCATGGAAGCTTGAGTAACTCCTACCAAGCCGGCAATGGAAGGCAAAGTTCGGTGAATGCAAATGCGTCGCAACTTTGCGGTGATTAAGAGACATGCCGTGAGGGTGTTACTACGTTTGATATAATACTGAAACTGTATTAAATGAAAGTTTGTCGTGTGTCAATGTGTGTAGGTACCATTATGTGGGTGTGTGTGCGTCGATATATCTTCGATGAACAGTTCTTAATGGTGCTATCCAAAATTCACGATAAGGAACCTAGAACTGACTGCCTCGTTGGTCTAGTGGTCGCAAGCGCGACTGCTGTGCATGAGGTCTTGGGTTCGATTCCCAGGTCGGGCAAAGTGTTATTGGGTTTTTCCATCAGGAATTTCTCAGTAATAGCCTCGGAGTCTGGATTTGTGCCCGGTTGATGGCAATAGGCTCGCCCCCTATTACATGGGATAAAAAAAAACATAACTGGCGAAATGTGGGTGTACTAATGGGTACACCTCTGCCTAACCCTTCGGGGATTACAGGCGTGATGTTATGTTATGTTATGAACCTAGAACCTAAATACAAAACACATGGCTTCAAGAAATATGGCATGTATTTTTGCTTAAATAAGTAAATGGACTGAGTACCTCTGAAAGTAAATGCAAGCCTCGTTGAAAAATTCTATACTAAAATTAATCTCAGCCGAGAAAATCAATCACTTGAGCTTCATGACGATTGAAAAAGCCATAAAAAAACCACTTGAAATTCTTTTGACATTAAATTACTTAAAATTGTATATGAAACACTGTCCTAGAATTTAAGAGTATTGGTTTTATTACTATTAGCAATGTATTTATTGCATAAATGAAACTAGCCCCAGCGATCCAGCGACTTCGTTTGCGTGATTTTCCTTACGTACCTCTATCCTTAACTTTTTTGAAATATATAATATAACCTATGTTATTTAGGGTAAATTTAGTTTTCTAATGGTAAAACAATTATTAAAATCGGCGCAGTAGTTTTTGAGCTTAATCATTACAAATACAAATCTTTCCGCTATATAATATTAGTGTAGATGAAAAACAACCCACCAAAGTTTAATCACAATCAAAATTTCGGGCATTTTGACTTCCTAAACCATTGATTGGTTTAGGAAGTCAAAAAGCCCAAAATACAAGCATTCATTTAATAGGAACAATAACACCGTCAAACCCCTTCAACCAAACAATACCATAACAACAGTAACCATCTCCACTACTTACTTGTCGTGAAGTTATCCGAACGCTACAGGAACTTTCACAAATGCCATTCAACACTTATGAATATGCCTGCCATAGTTACGGCAGCAGTCAGGCGTGAACGAGGAGTGCGGAGTTGAAAGGGAAAACAATATTCAAAATAGTTTGGTAGATAGTGTACCTTATGTGTTTGAATGTACTTGGTTTTGTTGCCCAAGATACCTATATTAAAACAGCTTGTTGACATTGGAAAATATTTTCTAAAGTGAAATCATTTATTGAAATTAGACAATTAAAAAACAATTTTGAACGTCATTTACAAGAGATGGAAAAAAAAATCTAGTTGCCCTTTCCAAAAGGTAGTTTCGTTTGGAGAAGAACGGACAAGAAACTCCACACCATAAGAGTTTTGGTTTCTAACATCTGCCTCGTTGCTCTTGTGGTCGAAAAGTGCAACTGATGAGCATGAGGTTTCGATTCCCAGGTCGGGCAAAGTTTTATTGAGTTTTTCCATCTGAAATTTCTCTTTAGCAGCCTCGGAGTCTGGATTTGTGCCCAGTTAATGGCTATAGGCTCGCCCTCTATTAAATGGACTTAAACATAACTGGCGAAATGTGGGTGTACTAATACAATCCTTCGGGGATTACAGGCGTGATGTTTATACATTTATATTTATGTATGTTTAATAAAAAATGTAATAACCACAACCAACCATTATATCCCATTGTTAACCCATTGAATCCCCAATTCTTCAGACAGCACTTCAGGCAGACACACAAGAATGTCAGTATAGTAAGAATTAATATCGTCGGCGTCGATCACTAGTCTCGTCGGCTGGCTTTTATTGAAAATATTCAAGTTATTTATTCGTGAGGGAATCCCTTTTCGCGGCACCAAGACACGCGGGCACCTACCACGAGAATTCTATACTCGAATTTGAGCGTTGAAGCGAAGTAATATTTTGAGTTTGTGATAATAATCTTTATTATAATTAACTATGTGGCCCAACGAACTTCGTATCGCCATTTTTTTTATCAGAGCCTTCTCCTTACAATATATATAGCAAACATAACAAAAAATGGTGAAATTGGTCTCTTAAACTAGTATAAAATAAAGTTACCCGTCTAGTAAGAATAGAGAATATTACTCATCATTTAGGAAAAACAATGATGAAAAAACATGCTATTATAAATTCGGCTAACGATTCTTAGAACTAGACTGTAGCAGCGATAACTACAGTAATTATGGTTACCACGCAACCATTGTTGAATTTTCTCAGAAAATCAAAGGTCACTCACTCAGTCATCACGAAATATCGAAAACCACTTGACGTATAAAGATGAAATTTAACAGGGGAGTACGTGGAGTAGACGTCCGCTAAAAAAGAATTTTTAAAAGTTCACCCCCCTAGGGGGATGAAACTGGGGTCCAAAGTTTGTATGGAAAAACTTAAAAGAAACGTAGGAGTAAACTAAGCTACCCAAATTGAACTCGAGCGAAGCCACGGGCAAAAGCTAGTTTAAAATATAACAACCACATACATAATATCGTTTCCCATCATCGAGTTTCATAATAGTGTCGCGAGCTCACAAGACCTTCCAGTATACGATGTAAATTGAAAATCTCTCTATTCGAAGATCAAACGATCGTGGCTCTTTGTGGATATTCCATAGGAACGTACATTTCGATGCTAGTAACAATATTCGGGTATAATATTTGAGATATTATCGCTTGGCAAAAGATCTTTTTTTTGCATTCTTTGAAGTGGATTTTCCCTTAACAAGCATTGATAAAAGTCAGGTTGAAGACAATGACTTGATATCGTATTTCTAGAAGAGAGTAAGTGCCTAAGAGTCTGCTCATACTGAGATATGACTCAAGTTATTATTGATAATAGCAGCCTATTACTGTCCAATTGCTAGGCAAAGACCTCTTCTCATACAGATAATTATGGTGATTTCAAACTTAAATTAGTCATAACACTTCGGTCAGAAAGTCCCAGGACTGACTAACAGAATAGCGCCGCTAGTAAAAAAACATATTTTTGTTAGTTAGTACCAACTTTCAAAGGATACTCGTCAAAGTTTCAAGACTTTCCCGTCATTTGTCATTAAATTATTGTGTTATTATGACTAATGTCCCGGAGCTTTCTGACCGAAGTATTAAGTTTAGATTTTCATAAAATGTTTACCTTCACCGATATCTTTAAATTTTAAGATAAACTTAAAAAGTACATATGAATTGATAAAACAGAAATTAATTTTAGAAACTAAAAAGATGAAAACTTTTGCTTATACACAAAATAGGTTAATCGACACACAATTCTCAAACCTATTATAAAGTACACAAATATTCCAAATCACCTATCAGAACGGACCGCCAGTTAATTTAAACTTCTATTTAATGCAAATACTCTCAATTTATTGTTGTGTACCAATTCAGCAACGATAATAATGATCGCGATTAATACAATATTTTTATACAAAACTGGCTTTTGCCCACGA
The DNA here is from genome assembly GCA_949774945.1 of Hoplodrina ambigua. NCBI lineage: Eukaryota > Metazoa > Arthropoda > Insecta > Lepidoptera > Noctuidae > Hoplodrina > Hoplodrina ambigua. The sequence goes on from OX458967.1 coordinate 1,581,345, forward strand.
AAAGTTCAAGTGAATGTCGGTTATCATTGGGTTTTATTTTTATTGCGGGGACTCTAATTATTCTTCTAAAGCAGAAGTAGCTTAAGTAACTACTTATTACATCAGCTACTTCCCATGAAAGTCCCGCCAAAATCGGTCTAGCCGTTTCGGCAATTAGCCGGAACAAACAAACAGACAGACAAACAGACATACATTTATAAACTCACTGCTTTTTCCCATGGGGGTAGTCAAAAACCACAGAACGCAACCTACTACGATCCTAACATACTTCTTTTGCCTCGTCATACAAATAGTCAAAAAAAAGAATTAAAAATATGGTATATGTATCATGTAAGCTTTTATACACATTAAATAAAAATCTGCTATTTTTTAACGTTACAAACAGACACTTTTTCATTTTTTTTTTTATAGATTCCAAGCTGTTGACAGATTGTTAAGCTGTGCTATACGGATACAAAAAAAATGGTAAAACCAGCACCTTATTTACCAATCAGCATTCAGTGGGGCGATTGATTGAATGAACCGCGTAGAACAAATATACACGAATGTGTACCATGATACTACTTTTACTACGAAACCTTTGCTTTTAACGTATCCACTGCTCGCTTTGTACTATTTATTTGGTTATTGTTTGTGAACAAAAACAGCGATGTATGTAACCTTGAGCGATGGAATGAGAGGTTTAGATTTTTGTTTAGATTTCTAGTAAAGGTATCGATGTTGTTGGATGCTATTAAAGTTGCATAGGACGTTACTAGTTTGCAATAGTAATTTAAAGTTGTGATCCGAATCGGCAGTTCAATGACAGCGGTGTACTACTCGTTTTTTTATTGGAGAGCTTTTTTTGTAGTAGCCAGTATCGTTTTCATTCAGTTGATATCGTTGTATATCGGGTATCATGTGTTTTCTGTTTGCGAACAAACATTCATAGGTTTTTTTTGTTCATATACACAACCCTATCACGTTCTATACCTACTTAATAATGTATTACCTATCTATTACATAATATTCTCGCATTTTTATTTATTTACTAGCTTCTGCCCGCGAGTTTGTCCGCGTGGTATATTTTACCCGCGTAAAGTTACATCTTTGGTTATTGTTTCGCTCCCGTAAGTCATAGCGTAATGCTACATAGCCTATCCTATTCCTCATGATTCTGGCTATTATAGCCAAAAATATTTTTTCCAATCCGAGTGGCAGTTCCAGAGATTAGCGCGTTTAAACAAACAAACAAAACTTTTAAGCTTAAAAACTAGTCTCTCTTCTTTTTGTCTCAGCTGTATCATCATGATTCATGCTACAGAAGCCGCTTCATATGGTTGTGAACCCGATTACTCTTTCAGGACATTTCACAAAAGTCTTACAAAATCAGTGTCTGAAAATGTTTTCTTTGGGCCTGTTGCACTAAAAACTTAATTCAGACTAATGGCTAGCACGAGGTCAGATATGTTTAACACATAATAGGCCTGTGTTAGCAACTAACTTAGAGAAAATATGATAATAACTCAAGCGGGTCTTCGAACAATACTTACAGCAACAAATCACTAGGTTTAACCGCAACACAAACGTAACGATACCTCTGGGAAAGGACATTGTGTGTAGTGTCCTTTACGACCTTTGACCTCGGAGGTATCGATGTGCTAGATAAATCATCATATATAATACATTTCCTGGTCTTGAAACTAAAAGGGCCATTCCCGTGAGTTTAACAAGGATCGCATTATAATCTCAGTTTTACTTTGTCAAAAATACCCCCTTGCATACTAGTTCTGAAAAGACAAAGCATCTCTTTCAATTAGAGCTACAGGCACTTTAAAATTGTCAAAGAGTCGGTCAGTTAATAAGAAATTTGAAGCTAGTTGCTCGTTCCAAAACGTAGTTAGGCCTCTATGGAGAAGAGCGAGTAAGAAACACCACGCACACTTATTCGATTAGGTTGTTACAAAATCTTGGTCACAATATTCTTGTTGCTTGTTGTGAAAATAATGAAAATGAATATAAAAAAAAAACAGGAGAAATAAGTAGTGGTAAAGGCACAAGTTATATGTGTCAATAAAAAAAATCAATTGACTAACTATTTATTAATTTGAAAGCAACATAAAATATAAGTTTACAGTCAAATGAAAATGTATCGAGTTTTCTAGGCTATCATAAAGTGTTTCTTTAGAGAAATTATAATATCTTTAAATGATGGAGTAAGCTACCCAATTGGCTACCAGTAGTACAAATCTTTCAACTATTTATCAAATCCAAACATTTCAATTAGGTACGCCCAGAACAGCATTCAAAGAAGTGTCTATACAACACAATGCTGGCTGGTTGTCATATACCTGGCGCTACAACTTCATTTAACTGGTCCAGCCGGATTGTAAATAACACCCACAGAGTATTAATGTGACTGTCGCGATTCCGCTATAGTGATGTTAGGTGCTCATTGATAGAACCTGGACTAAAGGGTACCTAACCATTACAAACCAGGTTGAGCAAAGATGCACCTCGCTTGAATGCAGCAAGCTCTGCTTTTCTAATTCTGCTAACAACATTAGGTATTTAAATAGCTAATACTAAAGAATAGTAATCGTTACATAGTGATCACTTTTTACACGAATGCCCCAAAAAAGGAGTGTTATGTGATCAGGGTTAATGTATGTATGATGTGCACATATGTATGTCAGTTTCTTTATTCGAGCATAACTTTTAATAAGTGAACCGATTTAGATGTATGGGGTATCGTTACAATCCTTGCATCGTTCCAAGTAACATGGGTCAGTAAAAAATAAAAAGAAACAGGTGTCGTCACTTAAAAACGTAAATTAATTCCAGCCTCATTTAATTTTTTCGTCTAAAATGTGACAAGTATATTTAAAACATATATAACACTATAAATAAAAAACGTCGTAAAAAAAACTGACTAGTAAACAAAGTACAAATATGTGCAACTTTTGCAGTCGTGTTTTTTATTTTTTTAATTATAGTAGCTTGTTTTGCGGATACCTATCTAATTTTTGTGAAACATAAACGAAAATTAAAATATCGAATGACCATAAAACCGAAAATTAAAATATAGTATGTTTATACGATCAAATGCCTCGTTGGTCTAGTGGCGCGACTGCTGAGCACGAGGTCTTGAGTTCGATTCCCAGGTCGGGCAAAGTGTTATTGGGTTTTTCCATCAGGAATTTCTCAGTAGTAGCCTCGGAGTCTGGATTTGTGCCCGATTGATGGCAATAGGCTCGCCCCCTATTACATGGGACTAAAAACATAACTGGCGAAATGTGGGTGTACTAGTGGGTACACCTCTGCCTAACCCTTTGGGGATTACAGGCGTGATGTTTTATGTTATGATCAGATAACCGAAGTTCAATTTATCTAAAATCTAATTATCAACAAATGTAACATCGAAAGGCTTGAATATCGAAGATAGGTTTACAAAACCATGAAAAAAACCAAAAAAAAAAATCTCTTACAATAAAACCAAACATAATCGAATTGTAGGTCTCACTCTCGATGGAAAGAATCGATTGCTAAGCCTATCGAAACGTGCGCTGTTTACTTACCAAAGAGAATAAACTTCGGCAGAATCACGTGAGCGTGTCCTGTGACCTAGTTTAAAACTTTGTTACAAACTTAGTATGTCATGTATGTCTTCGTCTAGTCCCAAAATGGTGACCCAGAAAATGCGGGATTGCCTAAAATTTCAAAGCCAAAGTCAAATCAGGGATAAAAAAGTAGCCTGTAATGCTATTTCAGAGTATAGTCTACTTCAATTGTAAAATTTCATCCAGATCCGTACGGCCGTTTTGGCATGATTGAGTATCAAACATTGGAAACTATACATGTATAGTTTTATACTATAAATAAATAATGAAACATGAATCCGTCACAGGTACAACACTAAAGATATCCTTCACCTACAGCCATGATTCATATTAAGGGGCGGTCCAGACATTATCATGTTAATGCGAAATGCATAGTGTGAATAATAATTATGTTTCTTTTTAATTGTTATTTCAATGTTCTCTTTGTTGTTTCTGCTTGAGTGTTGACTGGCAACTTTTATATTGATACTCTGCTTGAGCCCGCGATTTCGTCAGTGTGAAATTCAAAATGTAATCCGTTAACGCCTCCTCCTACCTACCTGCCAAATAGCTTCATAGGACAAGCAATTTTTAAGATTTTGTGTTTAGTCAGTGAGTGAGTGATCTTTTGCAATACAGGATTGGATTATTCCGTAATAGAAACTGGCTTTTTCTGGACAACAGTAATTTTATGTAATAAATCTTATACTCCTTTTAATAGAATTCAATTTTGTTTTTTCATGATTCCATTTGTTAGTCCCAATGAAATTAAAGGTTGTTCATAATGATGAGGCATACTTATTTAGGTTTTCAGTCAATTAAATTACACGTTGTGAACTTTTTCCACAATTTCTTTTTTAACATAATTTAAAATAATGTGCTCCACGAGATGCGAGGAGGTAAGACCCTGCCTACTTTGAATTTTTATATGCACGACACACACAGATACCATAAACTCACGCCTTTTTCCCATGAGGGTAGGCCATCTTTATAATTATGTCAAATTTTTGTAACAATAAAACAGTTTTTCTTTTCTTTTTTAACATAAGCTTTGCTCATATAACAAAACTGTTCTCTAAAACGTATTCAAAGCTTTTAGTAGTAGATGTCTACATAAATAGCGATAGCCTGAAATTAAACACAACCCTGCATTCAATTAGAAATGCCGGTGAAAATAGCACTCGGGCGGGCGCCCGACCTGCGAAACCAACGAATCTGGGGCAGATATTCACGTGACCTGTAGGTTTCATGTAACTATTTATATCAAGACTTTTACTGCTCAGATGTAATCTATTTACAGATCTTTAGTAGAAATCGCAATTAAAGAGAGAAGATGTAATTTTCAGCGTTTAATGTCATTTTACACCCGTTATAATTCTTCATATTGTGTAGACTTATTTGTCAGTCTATTCTGTAAAAATGTCAGGTAAACTGCCATGTCTCCTGATGCTAGGTAATGACAGCTCACCTCAAGCTCACTTCACTTAAATTAGTACACCGGCTAAACGGGGTGGAAGTAACATCGTAACTACTACACACACGAACAGCAAACTTTGTTTAAATCTCTACATAATAGGTATAAAACCAAGTCGCTTAACCTCATCTGTCCCTCTGTTCGCTTAGATCTTTTAAACTAAGCTATGGATTTTAATGCGGTTTTCATCAATTTACTGAATCCACGATAAAAAAAGTTTTCGGTACGTATCCTTTCCACCCATTATGTCTTTTCAAAACAACCACCCAAAATTCAGTAAAAACAAAAAATACGAAAATTTTGTAACAAAAAAAAAAGAAATAAAATTAAAAGCATTAAGTACGTCTAAACCAAACTTTTTAACGCCGTCCAAGGCGATTTCTCCACGTGCTAAGTAAGCTCAGAAGTGACATTTCTCTTTGTCCCTACGGAGCAGCTGTCCCAACAATGAGATTAAATTAAACGTATAAAAACAAAAGAAACGCTGTAAAAAGATGTGTTGTGCAAAAGCGAGACAAAGCGCTTTAAGCTGCTTGAACAATGAGCTCTTGAATCTTGATTGCGATGTCTTGTGAGAGTTCTGTTATGTGCTTAATTAGATAATGATTTGTAATTAGATTATTTTGTGAAAGATTACACTCATGTGTCTTTTAAATAAATTAGGAAATCAAACTGACACTGAAATTTACATGCACGAAAAATATAATGTCATCTCAGTGTGGGATACAGCTGTTTGAGCATACATTACAAGTAGATAATTTTTGTGGATATTGTTGCATTCATCACTGTGTGTTAGCCATTTTTGTCAGCATTAAGGTCCAGTTTTTATACACACACATAAAATACAGCATTATGATGACTGGAAACTTGCTTGTTTCAGAAAAGACTTTTCAATTGCAAACTAATTTCAGTCCTATGCTATAATAAACCTAAGTTGTTTTTTCACAAACATGTATTTCTACGACCATTAACATTTTCTCTTCCTTTTTCATGATGTTTTTCTTTACCGTTAATCAGATATACCCTTATTTGAAATTTGACCCAAAAGTTATTCTTTACAAAATTGCAAAAGACTCATATTCGATCTTCAAACTCTTGAAAATTACACAATGAATGTTCCTTTCTCAACCTAGTACCTCACAGTACCTATATGTACTTTTAACTCCTCATTCGCGATATGAAACTCATTATATTCGTATCGCGAACTTTAGAGTCTAACTGTAATGGTACGCTGTGTCTTTATTAGCAAGCATAGCGTTTTACACTTTTGAGCAGTTTCTATCATAAAAAGTGTAATCTTAATTTAGTCCTTTGAGTAACGAATTTCTGCAGGCTCATCTGTTTTTATTTGAAACGCCTCGGCAATATCATAAACATTAAATGTTAAAATTAACCTTAACAAATTAGCCAAAATTAACCTTCTTCCATAACGCTCTGAATTTAACGATTTTGGCCCGTTTTCCATCCCAGCTTTACTTCCAGTTTTTTAATGTAATCTACATTTCATATCATTGATCAATATCCATCAAATTCGTAGGAATCTCTTCAATATCTTAATTTAAGTGAGACCTTTTATTCGTCGTTTAAATATATTGTCTTTATATTGTGTGGTTATAGACCCTGAATGAGGAACCTCCTCACAATGGGTGTTATGTCCAAGACGAACGCTTTTTACGCCTTGTCAAGCGATAGTTTCGCTAGGTGTTGTTTGAATAAAACGTTCTCATATCCAGAACAGTCGCGACCGCGAACCGCTTCTGCCTCCTATATGCCATGACTCTAAAACTAAAGACGTGAGAGTTGAAAGATTAATTACCGGGTAGCAGACGCTCCTCTGAGATATAAAGACTCCTTCATAAGATGTTTCCGAGGTCTTAAGATTTCTACGAGGGAACTAATTTATTGTGTGGTACATTGTTACATGAGTGGCTGTAGATTCTTTAGTTTGAAGAGAAAGAAGAAGTAGGTGATGGGAATTAGTGAGTGCTTACGTCACCTTGTGGAACCAATATAAATGTTCTAGGAATTTCTCAGTAGCAGCTGCGAGTTTACAAGTTAAAGCCCGAAAGCCCGAAAGTCTGACAACCAGTCTTACCTAGGGGTATCATATTACCCAGTTACTGGGTTGTGGAGGTCAGATAGGCAGTCGCTCCATGTAAAATACTGGTATTCAGCTGCATCCGGCTACGCTAGCTACGCTATAATGACGTAGCTTTGGGTATGTTCTATTAAGGACGGCAAATAGAAACGGGTTAGTTGGAAAACTCAGTTTTCGCCTGAATAACTTACTCGTGATGAAAAAATACTAGGATTATTTTTCAAAAACGCTCGCTGCAATTGATGATGCATATTCGAATTCGTTTAGTTTTCACAAATTCTCTATATTCATCCACCCGCTACCACTAGCTTTCAACTAACCACAAAAAAAAACACTCACCCTTAAAAAACTAACCTCCAATTTTTACAGCACTAACAAGCAGTAAATCCGGACTAAACCGCATTTCAGCCGTGTAACCGGGCCGATCCAGTTCGCGCCACCCCGATCCGGAGTGAACCAGTTCAAACCAGCTGTAACACAATAAAGGGCAATTGCGCGCACGATTCGTGTCACGTCGGACGAGCCGGTCCAGACTTTGAATAGAAATTAGGCCATTGCGACACTGAAATTCAGGAAATAGAGGTTGCTGACTGAATTGGTTTTTATCTCGCACCGTTTGCTTAGATTGTAATCTAGTTGATAATTGGGGTTGTTGGTTATTATCATAAGGTTTCTTTGTTCTGCCATTGTTAGGAGCTGTTAAAAGTTACAGCATTCAGATTAGAAGGTCCACTGTTATGTATCATTGGATACTTCATTGTATTTACAATATTTTTTAAATATCTTTTCACTCGCCTCTCATGCTGAGGTTGTGAATTCGATATCGGGTAAGTACCAATATAAATTCATAATTTTCTACGTAAGCACTCATTCGTAATTTTACTTATGATTAAAATAAATCTGAAATCGCCAATGCGCTTTGAGCAAGCGGAGTGAGTAATGCCCTGTAGTAGGACAGTAATAGCACAGAATAGTAATAGGCTCATATTTATTTCTTTCTTTCTTTATTTCGTACTGACAACGTCATCACGTCATTACCTATATTTCAGTTTATGCCCAATCCTAAAGACAGGTCATAGAGACAGGAGAGAGAAGACAGACAGGTCAGGTCAGGGATATAGTTTGGGGATCACTGTATTCTAAATGGATGTATTTTAACAAGTTGCTTTTAAACTACTGATATTAGCTCAATATGGTAAATTTTTTATGTAACTGTGAAAAATAAATTTATTCATATTCTATTCCCACATAAAATAAATCTACAAACTATTTACTTCGGCGCGCTCCGAGAATCTTCAACGATCTTTCTAGAACCGACTTTGAAGTAAGAAAACACGGCAACGTAAACATCGCATTGGAAATCGGAGAGTTACATATAAAAACGGTTAAGTATAGTAGATATAGTTGTTTGGGAGGAAAAATTTAAATAAAATAGGTCGACGTCTACAGTTTCGGTCCCCCGCGGCGCCTTCCGAACGCGGAACGTCAAATATTTTGGGAAAGAGAATTTTTCTGTAAATGTAAAAATGACTTGGGCGTAGAAATTGGTTGGGTGTCAGGAACATTCGTCTTGGATGTAGACTTATAACTGGAATAACTTAGTAAAAACAATAATTATTGTCCTACTGTAGAGTAAAATTATACAGAAGACCAGTGGCGTTTTTAATGTCCTCAAAAGTGAAAAACTACCGCTGTCCCGGTCGCTATACGCTGCGATTCCATACTTTTCGAAACGAATTTTGCAGACCCTCAGACTGGTATTTATATGGTGGAGGTGAGTGGCAACGCAGGGAGGTGTCGCCCTAGGAAGACCTACACTGAACTTATTGGTGAGGTTCTTCAGACAGGTCAGGTGCGCAGTACTCGTAACCGGCGTGCTTGTATGACGAGATGTATGAACGTGGATTAGGCGGAAGGAGTATGTAAGTAGTGGGTGGCGTTCTGTGGTTTCTGCCTACCCCCATGGGAAAAAGGAGTGAGTCGCTATTCGCATATGCGGCTCGACACTTTCGATTCAGCATTTTTTATATTCGAACCGAATTTTACCGACTCTCCGAAATGTGTAGCGACCCGAATTTCTTTCAAAGCAACCATAGTATTGCTAATACTGCCGCCTCCTCCACTTCCTACTCCGGACATCTCTCACGTTTCCATTCCGCTTATCTGCCTCAGATATCCGAACGCATTTCTTCTTTTGCATTGCTTGCTTATTTTTATTCGCTTCGTTCTGTTTGCCTGTCGCGGTTAATGAAGTCTTTCGTTTAATCATGTTTTTTTTAAAGAAAAAAGATATTATAGACTAGCTTCTGCCTGAATTAGTTTGTGTTGTTTTTTCATCCGCGTTAAGTAACGTCATTGGTTTCTGCTCCGCTCTCGTGGGTCATAGCTTGATGTTATATTCCTCGTAATTCTGACTATCATCATCATCTGCCTAGCCTTTTCCCAACTATGTTGGGGTCGGCTTCCAGTCTAACCGGATGCAGCTGAATACCAGTACCACTATCTGACCTCCACAACTCAGTAACTGGGTAACACGATACCCCTTATTAAGACTGGTTGTCAGATTTTCGGGCTTCTGACGACCCGTACGACTGACAAAGATCGATGTATGACAGCCGTGCTTTCCGAAGCACGAAACTTAGAAAGAGATTAACTTAAAAAAGACACATTGGTACTTGCCCGGATTCGAACCTACAACCTAATACATGAGAGGCGGGCGCCTCACCCACTAGGCTATCACAACATTCCTCGTGAATCTGACCATCATTAAAAAAAAAAGGTTGCAAGGATTAGCGTTTTTAACAAAGAAATTAACAAACACAAAACTCTTCAGCTTTATTATATTAGTATATAGTATAGATAAATAAGATGTTAGGTATAAATAATAAATAATGTAAGGTTTCGGGTTCAATACGGTGTAAGTACCATGTGACTTTTCAATTCGTATGTATTTTCTAGGTTAATCTTGGATATCATTGACGTTGGTTAAGGAAATCATTGTGAGGAAACCTGAATATATAACTAGCATAACATAGAGACGAATTTAGATAGCCAATAAGCCCCTTTAGTTTATAAACTCGACATTTAATAAGCTTCTATCATAATAAAGACAGCTTTACATCACAAAAGAACACAAAATATCACCGTATTACATACTTGTAACACTGTAATACTCTCAAAACGTTAAGCCCACATTAATTTCAATTTTAGGATTAGGACACCAAAATCCCTAGCACAAATAATTTCCTCTTCTTACTAAAATAAACATGTCAATTTCATTGCTGGCCAAACTAGGAACGCATAGTAAGTAAATCCCGTACAAGAAATCCGAAAAGAACCGGTAGCGAGCGGGAATCGAACTGGGGACCTTATTGATCCGACACTAATGCCCTCTAATCCACTTAGTCAGTCTTCGGCAGTAAGCATGACTGGCAGGGATTATATAACTGTAACGTAACTGTATAAGTTGTGATGTTGGTACTAACGTTTTGAAATAACAAAATGGAAGATTAAAACTTTCGAATTAAGAATTCGTTTTCGTTTGTTTTTTGTTGGCAGCGCCTGTCAACAGCTGGGGCTTAATGTCACAATGCAAAGCTTGTATGCCAATCTACTGGCAAGCCGGTAACGCTTTGTCATGTAAATCTAACCTGCTGAAGACATCACGTGTCCTTAGTACATACAGTCAACGCACACTGCAGCAAAGTGGTTGAGCAATATTCATTGTATACATAACACCACATCACGCCTATAATCCCCGAAGGGTTAGGTAGAGGTGTACCCATTAGTACATCCACATTTCGCTGTTTTCATTATGTATATGTATTCATATATTAAATGCCATGTAATAGGGGGCAAGCCTATTGCCATCGACCGGGCACAAATCCAGATTTCAAAGGTGCTACTGAGAAATTCTTTATGGTAAAACCTATTAACACTTTTCAATCCTCGTTGATTATTTGATAATGAACTTAAACACAAAATCAATAGTGTTCAAAATTGTGTAATTGCGTGCCAGATAATGAATTCTATTCGCATTATATCTTGCACCCATTATTCAGGTCCATTTCTTTGATATTTTTATTCACTGTCTATTAATTATTTAATAATGGTACATCGCAGTGCTACTTTACCACCGCTGACCCTTATGCAATTTGTAATGCACCAAAAACATATCTCAAAGATAATTGCTAAAACGAACATATTAATATATTAATAAATAAAAAATACGTCTTACAAATTGGCCTGTATTAGCAGTTAATTCGAAGTTAAAAAAAAACAACGATGGCAAACGGTGCGAACGGGCCCTAAGATATCAAAAGCAGATTGTTGTAGAAAGTCTGTTCTATCTAAGCTTGCATTAAACGATATGTCAGTTAGAATCATTAAATGATGTTATTTTGGTCAAGCAATAGGAGAAAGCAATTACAATAGTATTTTATGAGAGTGTTAAGGTTAGCAAAAACGTAACCTGTCAAAACATAAACGCCTTGCGACAACTCCAAGACTTATGGTCACACCTGTATGACGCCACGTTGCTACACCATTATCTATTCTATCCCCTCACAAAACAATACACAATCAATCAACACAATACACTCTAGAATATTCAATAAACAATACCAAAAACCATTGCAACAGCAGGACCCATGAAACCGCACGATTTACATGCAGAATCCGACACACTATGAATTATTGAATGGACTCAATCGTGTATATGACAATGGGAACTGACAGACGGACAGATAATTAGCAAATGGGTTTGACTATAGATACGACTCAGCTCTCGTGCGTTTAGGAGATATTTTCGAAGTGAGGTGGTGAGGCTTTGAGTCGGAAAATGTTTGTTGTGGTCCTTTAGGCGCGTTCAATATTCTAATATGCTACATCAGATTTTGATCAAGAGTAATGTAGATTTGGTACTATGAGTATTGCCTATAGAATTTAAAAAATATTTTTTTGTGAGGCATTTAAATCAAACAAATGTTTGTACCTTGACGCTAAGCCTCATTAATGTAATTTACATGACATTTATAAACTAAATGACTGATGACTTTATTCTCTAATAAATCAATTTAATTTATCCATCGGTTTGTGATTAAATATATAAATAAAATATTATATTGATGAGGCATAAAATACCTAATACATACAACAATTAAAGTAATTACGTTATGAGATACATTATGAAAATCTAAATTAATTCACTCGCTGGTTAACGAAATATATCGGATTTGATGTTGATGACTTTCACACGGATGAAATGATAGGTAAAAGCTAGTAGGTAACACAACGACAAAACCTATTTGAATTCAATGAATAAAAGCAATACAATAAAGGAATAGAATCTTCAAAAATCATGTTTTATAGATCAAACAGAAGACTATTACCCAAACTTTTCACAACTAAACTCCTCATAACCCTAAATGACCTTTATTTCCGCAACATCATTCCCAACATATATTTTTAAAAGCTCCGAACCCTATTTATTTATAATCTAATCCTATTCCGTCTGCGGCCATCAATAATTCATACAGCTATGTGAATTATAGCCAGGACGGTCTTCGCGTACATCCTCTCGCTTTCCTACAAAATCCCTCGTCTTCGCTCTATTGTGCGAAAGTACTGTTACTTTCGCAGCCCATTGTGAAGGCTTCATACTTGCAAATGAATGAGAAGATGCTTAAATATGCGCATAGGTATTGCAGTGATTTCTTGTAATGAAACCGCGAGTTAGTTATTAAAGAAATATATTATACACGGTGTATGAAAATGGGGAGAAATGGGAATTTAAAGGAGAGACTTAGTACGGATATTACATATTTTAATTTATTCTGGCTCTAAAGATAAGTAGAAATTTTAATTATATTTTCGTACAAAAGGACCAACATTTCCAAATGGAAAGTGATTTCAAAGATCAAAAATAAATTAGAAACTACGTATATGTTTGTTCAATACCGAGATAGATCAAAGACGAAGAAGAATAAATTCTTCAATCCTACTACTATTATAAATGCAAAAGCTTTGATGGAAGATTTAATGTTTGTTACTCTTCTACAAAAACGCTGCTGAATGAATTTTGAAATAATTTGCTGAAATAATATCGCTTACACTTAAGTATAACACATAGGCCTCATATAGATATAATTTATTGAAAGTTTACCTCTATGCGGGTGACATAGGGGTAAGCACACGGTAGCTAGCCCTACTTAGCATTTTCGTGCAAAATAACTAGCATTTTCGATCAACACCATAAAAAACACAAATTAAAATATAGCTCTCAGTCAAAACTTTTCCTAATCAGCTATGTTAAAAACCTTTCCCAATCTATCCATTAAGGCAGTTCCGCACCGACACGCGCGTGCCCTTGGCACACACCTCACAAAAGGGTGGCACTTCCCTATTACCAGCCACACATCCTCGAACTAAGATAAAATAATTCCCCATCTTAATGGCAAATAGGTAGCTCGTAGACCCTTCTCACGCCTTCATAATAGTGGCTCGCGGCGTAATCCGGAAGGACCACGGATAACACATTTAAGGTCCCTGTAAATATTTAACGCAACACGGCTTTCTATACATTTATAATATCGCGAAGGCCGAAGAAAACGGCTTGTACCAGTGAATAAGTGATCGCTGTCTGATGTATTTAGATCCCCTTTTTTTCGTTTCTTTCTTTCTGTTTCGATGAGAACGGAATTATATTATAAATAAGTCCTTGTCGATTTGTGAGCTCATGACTTTATAATTCGTCTACTGACTGCTGTTAAGATCTTGTTCATGATTATAGGACAAGTGAAAGGACCGACTGCTAGTAACACACTGAACATATTTAAGCACAAAGAGATATTACATTGAATGAATGAATGAATGAACCTTTATTTCAGGCAACTAAGGCCCATAAAACACAAATACATAAATAAGTACAATTACTATAAACTAATACATATTTACATAATTATAACACTTATCAGTAAGGTATATGAACAAAAAAAAATCAGAACCAATGTAATAACTACAACATTTTCCAAATATAAATAAAGAGATATGCTATGATATTTATGATTGTGAACAACTTTTACTATAGGATCAACCCCGAAAACATGAAAAAAATCAGCTGATCCATACATTTATTTTATATTCACTTACGTGAACATAAAATAAATGTACATACCTACCTATCTTCATAACATATTCCTATAAAATGGACACAATACATTGCATGTCAACTAGCTTATTGATTGAAAAATAGACATGAATAGGTATTAAACATTGTCATCATTCCGGCCAATCGATTTGTCCACTTAACATTTAATAAATACGTCCTGTAAACCGACTACTACAATATGAGCCCTCGACATTTGATGTAACCCGAACAACTCAAAACCGTAACAAAAAATACAACAGTTTTTTTTTTGTTTTTTTTTTTTTTAATGTCCTCATAGATCAATCCGGCAAAACCTTCCGTTTTTCCCAAATTAAGGGTTCAATTAGGGAAAAATGGAAGGTTATTTCGTACTCTTACCATCAAAAACCCCACAGTTTCCTCTGCCACTATGAGTTGGGGTTCGGTATCTTGACTCATGCTTCGCACTCCTGACTGGCGTTGAGCCGCCTTCAGCCCTCAAATTATTAGTCCACCGATTCGGTAATCCAGCAAGAACGTTATACCTACACTTCCAGTGATATACCACTACACTTTATTCCACCATTCTTTCCTTACTTTTTCGTCGATGGTGGACCTATTTCACGCTATCTCTGTAAAATAACACTAAGGCGCCGAAAGCCTGCAAATTCTAAGGCCAAAATCAACAGTGGCGACCACCAGAAAAGCGCCGACGTATTGAAGCTTCACGAGTCCCGGAGAAACGATTCAACTGTCTTGGATCCCGCAACAAAATTTGTCAGTCAGTATAGAAGTCCACTGCTCATTATGAGCCTCTCCTATTGTATGTCATTTAGCTAAATCTAAAGCCAAACAGCATCGTAAGAAAATCATCGCCTGCCTTAGGGCATCCAACCACACTTAAAGTTTTATGGTTAAATTGTCTACTTTTGCTAGATTTATATCCCAGCTATCAATCTACATTGTAGTTGTGGTACAGAAGCAAAGCTTTATTGCATTACTAGCTTCTTCCCGCGTCTTCGTCCGTGTCAAAGTTGAAATATTATACCTATCATGACGGTAACCGTAGATTTTTCGGGATAAAAAGCAGCCTAAGTATTCGTTCTGGTGTGATTGAGTAACAAATTTCCATCCAAACTCTATAAAAGTAACGAGTTTCTGGTTTCTTAGTTGTTCTTGATTTCTCTTCTTCTGGACCCTCGTTTCATCCTCTTAGGGGGGTGAATTGTGGAAAATTATTTCTTGGCGGACAGCTACTACTAACTACAAACTACGTCCCTGCCTTTCTTCATCTCTCTTCTTCTTCATCTTCTCATCTTTATATGTCAAGCGGTTTTTGATATTTCGTAAAGTGTGTGTGTGTGTGTGATCTTTCGTTTTTACATACTTAATTAGAAGATAGATAGACAAGAAGTAAGAAGCAACAGCTCCATACAAAACTACCTTTTGGGAGGGGCAACTAGATTCAATTCAATTTTTTATTTTTTCATGTAATGACGTTCAAAAGTGCCTTATAACGGCCTAATTGAAAAAAATGATTTGACTTTGACTTTGAAGCGTCGTAACGCTCTATCCAAAGCTGTCTAGCAACAGCAACTGATCAATACCGTCCACATAATCCATAGCTTCCCTCTTCAATTATTTACCGCGAGCCGGCTGCCTCAGTTAGAACTGCATTATTAACGCGTTCCTATACCGAACCGACGGTTTATTAATGTTCTTACTTGTATACGTCATTTCCGTCGTGATTGGAGGTGGTTTTTGTATGTCCGGTTATTGTGGTGAAGTTAGAATAGACTATAGAATACAACGTTCGTTTGTTTTGCACTAGCTTCTGCTAACGACTTCGTCTGCATGGTTTTTTTTCCATCCACGTTGAATAACATAGCTCTACATGACGCCTGTAATCCGGAACGGTAAGACAGAGGTGTAGGTGCCCAATGGTAAGTACACCCACATTTCGCCAGTTATGTTTAAGTCATAAGGGGCGAGCCTATTGCCATCAACCGGGCACAAATTTAGACTCCGAGGCTGCTACTGAGAAATTCCTGATGGAAAAACCCAATAATATTTGGCTCGACCTAGGATTCGGACCCGAGATCACTAGACCACAAAGAGGCAATCAAAAAAACATCGAATATTCTTATACAATCTGAACACAAAGTAAACCGCCTCAAATAAGTACATACAGATTGATACAATGTATGTAATCACAAGGAAATAACATCGCAGAATAAACATCCTTTATTTTTATTAGTCGTTATACGGAAAATCTGTTACAAAGTACAAAATGGCGGTAGAATGAAAGGTTTATGTCCGATGGGGGGGGCGTAACGTTGTGGTTATACTTAGAGCTTAACTGCTGCTGCAAAACTTAGCAATTACTTATGAAAACCAGTAGCGTTATTATGTAAAAAAATTCCTTGATGTATTCAGATGATGTATGAAAGACAAAAAGATAAACTATTTGTTCTCGCGAAAGAGACGCACATTTTTTTTTTTTACAAAAACTTAAGCCTAAATTAAGTATTAAATCTAGAATATTAATACATACGGGTACGGTATATGCGCCACTACCGCGCGAAACGGCTTTACTTTATATTTACGGCTAACGCTCAGTATAATGCCGTGGCCCGTGCTTGAAATATGTGTATGCGGTCCTGTTGGCCAGTGGTTAAGGCGCCCGCCTTACATGCTCGAGGTTATGGGTGCGCATCCAGGGACAGGCAAATACCAATATGAGTTTTTCTGTTTCATTTCACTTTCTAAGTTCGCCACTATGATTATGACTGCTTCGTTGGTCTAAATGAAGGCACAGGTGGCGCTGGCGCAGCGGCTGAGCAATTGGCTGCTGTTGTACGTGCTGTGAGTTCGATTATGGCCTATATGTAGTAGTTCCGAGTTTGGTTGTTTGTGTATGTGAGGTGTTTGTAAAGGCATCCACGATACACGAGAAATTCCGATTACTTTTATTAACCCCCGACGCAAAACCGACGGAGTGTTATATGTTTCACGTGTCTAAGGATGTGTCTGTCTATGGCATCGTAGTCAGGAGTTTTCTTATCTATGTTTGATGAAAATCGGTCCAAAATGACCGCTGTCGAAGGTTTTTAAAATTTTTAATTTAATTTGTTACTTCTTTTCTTTTGTTACATTGTTTCTTTTGTTTGTCAATATTTTCTTTTTTTTTTTGAACAATAAACTCCGACGGAAATGTTCAACGAATATCACTACTGATATGACATCTCACCTCAAGTAAGACTTCACCAAAATTCACCCACAGAGATTTTTCTGAATAGTTGTAAGCATGAAAACATGACTACGGTTCCTGAAAATTCACCCAAAACCTTACAATCCTTGTGTAATGATATTTGTCTAAAGCGCGGACGGGCGGGATTTAATTTAGTAATTAATTAGACATGACACACTACGTGTTGAGGCGTCCCGCGGGCACCAGCAGCCATGCTAGTGGAATTAGTATTAACCGTGGCGCGTTTTATCATCTTTGCACGTAAGTAGCTAGCTTAAGAGCTTAATTTTAAAACAAGTTAAAGTGACTGTCTCTGGTCTAGTGGTCGCAAAGCGCGACTGTTAAGCATGAGGTCTTGGGTTTAATTCCTAGGTCGCTGAGATAGGATTGCGACTAGATTCTGAACGTTATAAATCAATAGAATTGCCCGTTAGATATACATCCAACTAAAACCAGTTCACTTAAAATCTAGTCATAATCCAGTCGTTCTTAAATATGTAAAGGTTCACAACGAATTGTTAACAGCAATATTTTTTTATATGTTTAGGTGCGGGACCTCAGCTGTTGTTAATTTTTGTAACCACAGCACATATTAAAAAATAAATAAAGAAAAAAATTATAAATTATATTAATTTTGTAAACAAGTAAAGTAACAGGTCGGTGGTTCCTTACCGCTGAGGAGGAACACAGAAACAAATATCGTTTTTACACTCCCAAAGCAACCATTACAGATTTATACAGCCATTTTTATTCATCCCTCATCTACAGTACATCCCACCTCGAACCCGTTACCACAATAAAAATTTATTAGTCCAATGCCATCAATTTTCTAATTCGGTCATAAAGAGGCGTCTATAAAGTACATAGGTTGTAAATAAGCCGTATAAAGGAGCAACAAGGACATGTGGAATTTGATTCGGCTATCACGGGGGCAATAAAAAGTTATGCGTTGACCGTAACATGCACCAAGTAATACGATAGTGAGTGCTAATGTTCTGTGCGCACGGCTCGCACGGCACGGCACTGTACTCCGGAATAGAACTGTGTACTTATTTCTTGACTGCCTCGTTGTTCTCATTGCTGCAACCGTGATTTTTGGGCGTGGAATCTTGGGTTCGAAAGTGTTAATGAAGAATTTCAGTGGAAGATGGTTGTGTGACACCCCCGTGCCTCAGACAGTACGTAAAGCTCTTAGTTCTGTTGCGGGACGTCTTAACAGGATACCATGGTCCCGGAACAGGGCAACAGAAGGAACAGGGTGGTTTTTTAGTCAGTAAAAGTCTAACAGTCCCTTCCGCCCCACCCAGGGCGGAAGAAGTCATTTGATCATTTTTACCACCTCAAAAAAAAAAAAAGCTCTTAGTTCTGCGTCGGATCTCTCTCCAGTCCCATCGAATTTTGATAGTGGGGAAAGAGGGAATGCACTAGTGTTTGCACACACTCTTGCACTATAAAATCTCCTGTGTACTACATTAAGATTGACCATCGTGACTGATATTCGATCGGTAGAATATTATTTTTACTTATTCCTTGTAGCGGTAACTAAACAGGAAAAGGGTATGCCTTGATGTTTAGTACCATAAAATAGAGACAAAAGACTTGTTTTGCTTAAACACTGTTTTAATAAATTATTAAATAAATATACAAATAAAATAAAATGATTTTATTAACGACAATTATTAGATCCATAATATTTTGGTTAGTACCTACACATCACACCTGCACATCCGTGCATTTTTGTTATAGCTTTAAACAGCACACTTAATGTCAAAGTTTGTTGCTATGCAATATTAATAACTTGGAGATCATCGAGTTTCTTTTGTTTTGAGTCAAGCCCAACCACTATCCCCACTTCTAAAAGCCAGAATCAACAGCGGCAACCACCAGGAATCCGCCGAAGCAATAGATTTCAACGTATCCCGGAGAAACGGTTTAACTACTTTAGAACCCGCAACAAAATAATATCATATCAGAAAAAAACAGTAATGGTGGGATATATGTTTGCTTAAATAAAAAAAATCACTCTTCCAATAAAATTCTAAAATAGGAAGATGACGGTGTCATTCTAGAAAAAAATAAAAGAAGAATTTTATTGGAAGACTGATTATGAATAATGGAAGACTGATTGGAATACTGATATCCCACAATTAAGATAGAAAAAAAGGATAAAAAAAGTAGAAAAAAAGGAGATCATAGACTCTGAGCTCTCGACGGTCTAATAGCATAATCACAGAATACCGCGAGTCGAGACACAACGCACACGCACGAAGCACCGTCAATCCAGGCGACGTCGTAGTGCCAATAAAAGTAAATGAGCCACCCGATTGCTGAGAACAGGCGACATGTGTCCGTACACCGGCCAACACAGATCGCCACTGATGATAAACTTCCCACACGCTGTTTTAGCACTTCACGACTTTCAAATACAGACTATGTTAGAGTGTGGTGTGAAAGTTTAAACCTCGATCCGATCGAGGTTGAAACTTTTTTGAGAATTTAATGAGTGATAATGAAGTGGTTAACAATATTTTAGGTTTGGCTTAATTGAGTTCGGTGGTACGCTATTTTAGAACGTATGGAAAAGGAATAGAGATGTTATTCGGTTGTGAAGATTAGTGATCAGTAAATATTTGGAATAAAGAAAGTTTAGTTTTAAATATGTGATAATGAACGTAAGCTTAACCTTGTTATTTTATTCCAACGCTTTTTTATAACAAACTTATCTTAAATGATTGCGATCAGAATGAAGTCATTGTAAGCTTCATTAAAAATTAATATGATTTTGTTAAATAGTTTTTGCAACACTGATGACAATGACGTTGTCAGTATGGTGACAGCTGTCAGACGGACATTAAAAGCGGGAAAATCGAGGCACCGCTAAAAAGGTTAATGAAAAGTTTTTTATAAGATGGCAGGCATCGTGACAAACTTTTACCATGGATTCAGTATATGACAACGCGACGGACGTGTCGTGTTGTCATACCTTCGTTGAATACCTACAATGGGCAAACGCTAGTGTGAAGGGCTATATAATATAGCACGTTCCTAAATACTAGAAACTCAACTGCCTGGAAAAGCTCTCTACCGCTGGTTTCCAGAATGTTCCATTTAGACGTCACAGCTATAACAGAACACCTGGAACAGCCGTACGTCTTGAAACTCGTATAATAACATAGACGCAACCAGTCAAGCGTTTCTCGTCTGAAACTGACATTCAGTAGAGAATCAATGGCGATATGGCATTTTAATTAATTCGTGAAGTGGTATGATATTAAGAAGGTAAGATTTGTTAATAAAGTTCTTATTAATTTCTGTGAAAAAGATTTTTTAATAGTAAATTTTAGGCCGCATGTGTGCAATTTGTTGCTGATACAGATGCTGTGAATATAGCCTATAGTAATCAAAAGTATCTTCACAATCGGACCAGTAATTCAAGAGATAAACGCATTCAAACAAACAAGCTCTTCAGTTTTATAGTGTTAAGTACTCAGTCAGAAAGATATTTAAAATACCAGAGAATCTACAGAATGCGTCATAAAACAAACTTGAAACAAACTGAAAGCATTTTGAATAACTACGTGACCTGCTGACAGTCACCTACGTGCTTACCCTATCAGGGTTTGAGTCCTACAACACGTGAGAAATTCCAATTTTGGAACGCGCAAACAAACCAACAGCGCTTCAACTAAAGCCCTACTATTTTGCCCTCACCCCCGTTTGGACTACCCGGAATTTGGAAAACACTAACACTTAATAGTACCTAAAATGACGTGCAAACCGAATCCGAACGATTTCCCACATCGTGTTAACCCCCGCATGCCGGGTGCGTTTCCTCGCGCAATGCCGACGCACGGCTCGTCGCCTCGCTTCCAAATTCAAACGGTTGACGTTCCAAATTGGAATTGTTTTTCATTTTTCGACTGTTAAGCGGCCGTTGTCTGCGGCCAGTGATTTGGAGTTCGAATAGCGCAACCGGATTAAAATTGGTACTTTGGAATTTTTGGGTGTCCGATTTTCTGGTTTTAAAGTTCAATTAACGTTCTGTGGGTGTTTGGTATGTTCAATTTGGGATTCGTTGAAAAGAAAACGAAATGAATTGGCGCTGCCATCACCCTTCCACAGACTGGATAACATTAGGACAATAAAAAATACAAAATGTTTTAGTAAAATAGAAAAAGCATTTATAAAAAACATAATAAAAAATAATTGTCTATTTTGTAATATTTCCATTACACAATATTATAATTAAAATACAATAAAGAGGCATTTTTCAATAAAAGAAAAACGAAAGCACGAAACGAAAAATCATTTTCCCTATATTTTATTACAGGCGAAAATAATGTTTCTTACAATAAAATTCGTAAATCTAATAAAACAGATAGACGTCAAAAAACCTCGGAGCATTTGAATTACAAAATTAAATTCCAAATTTAATTTTACAACGCTTTCATAGAACATTTAACGCATACCGCGGAGGGTGAGTCAGTACTTATGAGACGAAAAAAAGAATTAGTTTTTATTTTTACGAGTCTCAAGAGGCCGTGCTTCATTTGCAGTGTTAACTACAACTTTATTATAAAAAAAAAAAAAACTTAAATGGTGGCGTAGAAATTGAGCAGTCGTGCTTCATATTAATTCATAGAGTACTTACCTAAAAAGAAAAATATAAGCTAATTGCTTTTAGTTAAAACATACACCAAACGAATAGTTTCTCTCTAAGTCTAATCATCATTATAAACATTCAACCAAAAGATGGCCATACCTGGTCAAAATCAATGCACTCATACAACAATTTAACCATTTACAGGCACTTTTGAATTGTCAAGGAGACGGTCAGTTAGTGAGAAAGGCTATGTTAGGCCTAGAGGTTTAGCCTCTAGATACACACACTACGCCTTCTTGAACTCAGTTGCTACTCCAAAACTTTTCTACCCCATCAGCCATCAATTCCACGAGAAGCCTAGATTCATCAGACTCCAACCAACCGTACTCCGATCTCTTCCAACTTGTGCTACATTATGGTTTGCAATAAAGATATTGAGTATTCACTATGAACCCCATAGCCTGATATATACATATATGGACAGTACAGGGACCCCCTAACCCTTATAAACAGATATTACAAATTATAACACAGAAAAACATGACCACATTTCCCTTCAAAATTCAACTTTCTCCCTTTTTCCGTTGGAATTAAGGTTGAATATAACGAGCTTTAGATTAGCGGCCTCAAATTATGTGGACTTAAGGTCCGCTGTTTTAATTCTGCCGCAAAAATACGCCACGCGAAGATTATGTCTGCGGCCGTCCGAGTCCTGGCTTTGTAAGTCGACTTACTGAGTTAAATGCAAAGCGGAAATGTAATATGATGCAGCCGCATAAAATTTGCGATAAAGTTGAACAATTAATTAATTTGCTACTGATTCTAGAAGTTTTTTTTAAATAAATCTTTGCCTCACACTAGGTAAATATCCTCTATAACACAAACAGCCAGATCTGAAACAACTATTTGTATGTCCTACAAATATTTGTTTTGTACGGGAATTGAATAAGCGCCTATCATGCTGTCTAGTGCCGTAGATTAACCCCCTCGAACGAAAATCAACCCAAATATAATGTACCAAATATGTTCAAGTGAGCGTAACCTGCTTTGATTGGTTGTTGATAATTCAGTTAACAAATCACAACTTATGCGCGCTTGACTATGTGTAATTTATTTTTTTTGTTCAAAAACTGGAGTGTTAGTAACTATTTAAAAAAACACCTTTCAGGATACACAAATTAAATTAACCATACATACATAACATCACGCCTGTATTCCCCAAAGGGTTAGGCAGAGGTGTACCTACCCATTAGTACATCCACATTTCACCAGTTATGTATGTTGTGTGTTTAAATTAAAAATATAAATAAATAATTCCAGCCTATTATTGTCCCACTGCATTGCAAAGGCCTCTTCTCATACAGCAAAATTACGAGCACTGATCACACTATGCGTTAGAACATCTATTAAAAAAACGATTAGGGGCGGTCGGTACCTACAGGCTGTTGCCAAAAACAATTGTACTCTTGATTCTTTTTTTTTAATCTGGCTCTCTGAATATATCTTCCAGTAAGATATGCGTATTGAGTTGAGTAAAACAAATAATCATCGTTTTCTTTGTCTCTCAAATGCAGTTCTCATTTCTTTTCCCATCCAAGGACAGTGTCGTGCAACACTAGGAAACGTTTTCCAAATAATATATTCATGACGTTTTCATCTTTCTTATTCAGCGATGATAATGAAGCGACGGACAAAAAGTTTCGCAAAAACTAATTGATTCGCCGTCATTCGTCTCCCCTACTTGTTGTATGGTGATTGTGATAAGCGATAGAGGCGAATGTACCCTACATTTATATTTTAAATGCAAAAGAGTTACAAAAACTTAAAAAAATGTTTAAAATATTTTGTTTTAAGAACTTTTCAAACGTTCAAACCGTTTCCGTCTCATTTTAACATTAATTGAAATGATTTTACTACCTCAGTAATATTCATCTTTATTGTATTACTTTTTCATTTTCAGATATGTTTTATAATAATATTGAGCTTTAGCCGCTAAAATAATTGTAGTTAAAATAACTACAATTAAATTGTATTTAACTATTTTAACTTAATGCAACAAAAGGTACAAAAGCGGACTTAATGCTATAGGCTTATTCCTACTAGTTAACCAAAAGTAGTGAGAACATAAGATGGCAAGTAGAAAATTATTGTACGAGCGTAAAACAGAACAAAAAAATTAAACTTTTTAACAATTAAATTGAACAATACAATTAACAATTAATTGAGTTTTTTCCTCTCCGGTCTTTTCGCTATTTGTCTTTAACTTGTACCACCTCCATCTTTCGGTACGGATGAAAAATGCTCCTCCTCGCGTTTAAGACATAAGAAAGCACTCAGTACACGGCGTTAAGTTATTAATGGATGAATATAAAACTCGATGATCAACTGCTTCCTGAGAAAACTTTGGACCTCTTCACTTGTAATGAGCGAAATAGGTATGTACTTTTACTTGGTAAAAAAAAATTTAAAGCTTTTTTTTACGAAAAATCTTGGACGGCTGTGTTAAAAGAAAACAAGATTGGAGAAGGAAATCTAAACGAATATTTTAAAGAGATAAAATTGTTAATTTGCTTGTAAGAGGTTATCTCTGAAATTACTGAGCCGACAACAAAAAATCTTTCACTAAAGACAGTTCAGTTCTATAGGATATGCTTCATAGTATACTTCACTTTTACGTGGACAAAGTCGCGCACTGAGTTTATAAGCTTATTAACATAGTAGCACGGTTTAGAATACTGCAACAACTTGTAAATATATTTCCATAAGTTAATCAAATCATTTAATCTGTCTAGCCTTTTCCCAAGTATGTTTGGGTCGGCTTCCAGCCTAACCGAATGCAGCTGAATACCAATGTCTTATATGGAGGGATTTTCTATCTGACCTCCACAACCCTGTTACGGGGCAACACGATACCCCTTACTTAGGGGTAATGGTTGCTAGATTTTGCCAGGCTTCTATTCTCTTCCTTAAAAAACAAGATAAGAAAATCAAATATTTAACAAAAATCTAATTTATTTCCCATTTAATGGACGCAACAAATAGTCCCGGAAGTAACTACTCTAAGGGTTCCATTATAGAAAATTAAAAATATACCCTAAGAATAAGTTTCCTGTGGACTCCCCTTCTGACGTCACAACACATTATCGTCGAACAAAAGAAAATCGCGGCTGACGTCACACGTCACTGACATGCTCAAACCAGCAGACACTCAGTCATCCCAAATGAAAAGAATTTTAACCTTAATGCATTAAGATAAAGTCTATATTTCTTGTTACTTTGTGAGGAACAGGATAAAAGAAGTAAAGAGGGATAATCGATTGTATTGAGATTTCAGATGTCTGTAGTTGGTTGTGTAGTTTCTGGCAGTAGTAAGTAGAATGAAAGGCAAAATAAAGTAGTATGCGCAGACAATTTTGATTACCGAACGTAGTGCAGAAGTTATTATCAAAAGCCATATAAAACTCAAGGATATTATATAATTATGAATTTAGCGACCCGCTCCGGTTTCGCACAGGGGTAATGAACCTGAACGTACAAAAACCTTCCTCTTGAATCACTCTATCTATTAATGAAAACCGCATTAAAATCCGTTGCGTAACGTTCCGCTCCATTATCAACTGTATTTGGTCCCAATACGAAATTAATCAATAGTGGAGTAGTAAGAAAAAACATAATTTCCATAAAAGAAGAATAATATAGAAACAATATGAAGGTATCCTATCTATATTTATCAACGCTCTATAACTCAAGGAAAAGTCTGAACACATCCAAGAAGTTCCAGCGAACATTTGAAGCCTCCAATATGTTAATAGGTTTACGAACACAGTACTTAAAATGTTCGGGAGTTCGCTAAGCGTTTCCGAATCATCGGATTTCGTTCCAACTTCGTCTTAAGTAGAAGAACTTTACACTTTAACTGTCTACAAATGATTTTCTTTTCATATAATGTTTAAGAGGTGTTTGAAGGTTTTTGTGGAGAGGCATTGAGGAAAAAGGACTACCGTGGAAGGTATTTATGAAATGATTATTGTTCTTTGACATGAGTCATACATCATTGGATTCGTGGCAAAAACAAAAAGCACTGAATACGTATTCACAACTTATGTCAACCGTCTTAAAAGTTGTTTCATAACATCTTATGATAACGTTAAAAAAAAAACAAATTATTAGTATTCATATCTTAAAATCAAAGAACTTTTATTCTTTGATTTTAAGATATGAATAAAAACAAAGAACTTTCACTTTATTTTAAGAACTTTTTATAAAATCAAAGATCTTTTAATCTTTGATTTTAAGATATGAATACTACTAAGTCGTGATAATGTTAGTTTACCATGGCAGTGGGTAAACATGTCTTTTCGTTAAAACGAAAATGCTGTCTGGCCTGATAATCCAGACCATTTAATGGGCATATTTGCACCTGCCCAAGTTAAAGCCCACCCGCAAATTTTCCACCGAAACCACTACTTAATTTTCGAAGTAAACATTTTTTTAAATGCTTTTCCAGATTTTTTCTATAGTAGATACCTTGCAATATATACCACAGTGTAGTGTAACTTGTTGCGTTCAGTTTAATATCGCACCTGGCTGGTTGCTTATTGAGTGCTCGAGTTGCGCGCTGGCCTGACAAATTGCCTGTGCGGCTCAAACGTGACGTCATACGCTATAATAAAGTCGAGCAGATCATGAGCTCGTTTACTTAGATGGAGAGATTATAATTTGTTAAGGATGTGATGTAAACACTGTTGAGGGGGTTTTTATTGCTGTAATCTGTTACTTGATGGCTGTTTAGAGGGAGGAAGGGGTACTCTTATCTTGGCCGAATTAAGTCAAGTAGCGAACAAATTCTTGAAATATTGGCGAAATGTGGGTATACTAATGGGTACACCTCTGCCTAACCCTTTGGGGACTACAGGCGTGTTATGTAAAGAATTAAATGTATCAAAAGAGCCACTGAATGGTTATCATAAAACACTAAGCACCTTCCTAGACGTACTTTGACAGGGCTAGATCAATAATTTCCTATTCGTCAATTTGGATCATTGGTCCATATTTAGTCTCTCATCATATGCCTTGCCTTTTCCAGCTATGTTGAAATAGGCTTCTAGTCTAACCAGCTGAATACCAGTATTTTACATGGAGCGACTGCCTATCAGATCTCCACAACCGAGTTACTGGGTAACACGATAAGTCTTGGTAAGTCAAGATCTACGAATGACAGACGGATCAAGGGCTACATAAAAACTTTGCTTTGCTTTCTAAAATTAGAGGGTATTAAACCACCATTTTCCAAGCTCGAGACTGCAACTGAGTAATTTCTAATAGAAAATCCCGATGGCACTTTTCGCCCAACCTGGAAATCGAACCCTCACTCACAATCGTGCCCGCGACTGCAATACCAACGTGACCGTTGCACGCTGAATTGAAATTCAGTAAAAAAACTGCGGAGGTTTAATAGGTAATAATAGATATCTAATCTTTTTGAACTCTATTCCGTCTAACGCTTATAAAAAATTGGGGATTATCAAGTCCTCATAAAGTTCTTATAATTAATTCCTTGTATCAATGATCACTTAAAATTTTTATTTGGACCCCTTTTCGCTCTTTGAAGAGGTCCCCGGTTTTAATTGCTTCGTCTAAAAAATAAAAGGAATATCCGTAATAGCGTGGTTCTTTTGGTAGCGGATAGCGATAGACGGAAATCTATTTCTGTATTTTTTTCCGGACTTATTCATTGATTCGTGAGTCTCACATTACGTTTTGATGATGTGCTTTCTATTTTTCCAATGTGTTTCCCAAAGCTCGTCACCATTTCATCCATTCTCTCAGCCTGTCAGCCTTCAATATTTATAGTCTCCTAATAGGACTAACTAACTGGCTCAATGTCTAAAATCGGTGTTGGGGTGAGAAATACCAAAGTTTTAGTTGTTGGCGCGACACGCGCGTTTTAATTACAAAAAGTAGTTAGATTAGATAGGAATAGTTAGCGCGACATGCGCGTGGTCTTCTTCGTCGTCGTAAGAGAGAGAGCGTCCTTTAAGATGGCCGCCGCCGGCGCAGGATGCGCGCCGCGTTCCCGCCGCGACGCATCGGAGATCTTCAGCATTAGTTTGTTCCGTTTGTTCCGTTGCGAACATCCTCCCCCCCCTTGGGGACATGTTCCCCAAGGAGCTCTTGGGAATCTAGTATTGAGAGTTTTGAGACGGGCCTATGAATGACGCCGTTCTCAGTCTTCACATCAACCACTCTGCATACGCCATCAGCTCCCGGGTACAGCTTGATGATGCGGCCCATGAGCCACTTCATGGGTGGCAGCTGGTCGTCTAAGATGAGGACCAGGTCGTCCAGACGAATATGGTCCTGTGCACGCTGCCACTTGACGCGTTGTTGTAGAGTGGATAAGTAGTCCTTTGTCCATCGGGACCAGAAGTGTTGTCTTAAGCGCTCAATCAGCTGGTATCGATTGATGCAGGTCTTTAGGATAACGGGTGAAGGAAGTGAGGTCAATGGTCGGCCCACAAGGAAGTGCCCCGGTGTAAGTGCTGACAGATCAGAAGGATCAGCAGACATAGAAGTTATGGGCCGTGAATTCATAATGGCCTCTATCTGTGCAAATAGAGTGTACAATTCTTCAAAGGTTAAACTAGAGTTACCCGCTATCCGTTTTAAGTGATATTTAGCTGTCTTGACTCCCGCTTCCCAGATACCGCCGAAATGCGGTGCATAAGCAGGAGAGAACTTAAACGTTATACCCTCTTTGCCCGTGAAGTCGCTAACTGAACGTTCATTTTCCTTAAGCAGTCTGTTCAGCTCATTACAGGCTCCTACAAAGTTTTTTCCATTGTCACAGTATATAGTATGAGGTTTACCTCTTCGTGAAATGAATCTTCGCAAGCATAAAATGAAGGCATCACTACTCAGGTCGCTCACGACCTCCAAGTGCACAGCTTTCGTGCTGAAACATACAAATATGCATAGATAACACTTGGAGGTCTTAGCACCGCGACCCTTTCTATTCAGAATTAAAAAGGGTCCTGCAAAATCAGTGCCACAAGTCGCAAATGGTGGAGCAGGAGTTACACGAGATTCTGGTAGATTCCCCATAATGGGTTCTAAAGGCTTAGCTCTAAATCTCTGACAACGAACACACTTTCTGACAGTAGTCGCAGCTAGTACTTTCCCACCTGTAGGCCAAAATTGCTCGCGAATAGTATTTAACAGTTGCTGAGGGCCACAGTGTAGGAGACGAAGATGTTCTTGCTCAAATAAAAGTTTTGAGAAAGTGTGTTTGGAGTCTAGCAGTATGGGATGCCTTTTTTCATAAGGACAGTGAGATGCATTGTCGATCCTTCCACCGACACGCAAGACACCGTGTCGATCCAAAAATGAGTTCAAAGACAGAACACGTGACTTAGAATTTAGTTTTTCCAAAGTTTCAAGTGAGTGAATTTCCTTTGAAAAGCTTTCTCTTTGTGACGCTTTAGCCAGGAGTACCAGTGAGTTATTTAACTCAGAACAGGTAAGTTCACCGTTTAATTTAGTATTAGAATTTTTTATGTTATATATAAATCTCAGTATGTAAGCAAAAAAATTTTTTGCAGTTTGTATAGTTTAGAATATTTTTCAAAGGGTATGATGTCATTAGACATAGTGAGAACATTTAAACTTATTTTTATTTCAGGTAAAGTAGAAGGAGTGGATTTCGATTGGGGCCATTCATGTTCAGCCTTGGTCAGAAAGAAAGGACCATGCCACCAAAGAGTATTATCATGAAGAAGACGTGGTTGAATGCCCCTGGACGCCATATCGGCGGGATTATGTTCAGAAGGTACATGGCGCCATGTAGTTATGTCAGTTAATTCCCGAATCTGTTCAATCCGATTGCTTACATAAGTTTTAAGAGTTCTAGGTGGAGTGTGTAACCACCCTAGGACTATGGTCGAGTCCGTCCAAAATACTGAGCGTGCAATATTGATTTGTAAAGAATTACATACTTTAGAGTATAGTTTTGCACCAAGTAAAGCGCCTAACAATTCCAGACGGGGAATTGTTTCCGATTTCAAAGGAGAAACCTTAGCTTTAGCACATAATAAGTTGCAGTTAACTTCGCCTAAACTATTACTCGATTTGAGATAAACACATGCAGCATAGGCATTTTCAGAGGCATCGGTAAAGCAGTGAGCCTCTATATAAATAGGAGAATTACAGAAAATGTATCTAGGTATCTGAATGTGAGCAAAATGTTGCGTTTCATTATAGAATTCTATCCATGAAGTTTGAATATCTTTAGGAACTTCATCATCCCAATTTAATTTAAGTAACCAGAGCTTTTGTAGTAAGATTTTATGAAAGATGGTGCAGGCTGATAAGAGACCTAAGGGATCAAATATTCGACAAGAGTTCGACAATATAGAGCGTTTCGTTACCTTAGGGATAGATTCATTCTCCACTGAGTAGTGTAAAGTATCAGAGACAGGTGACCATTTTAATCCCAAGACAGAAGATTGTTTACTGAAGTCTTGAGATTGATCAGTAGTAAGTATGTTATCAAAAATATCAGGGGAATTTGTTCTAAATTTACGCAAAGGGAAACAACCTTCAGCAAGTTTGGCAATTACTCCTGAAATTTTAGCCTTTAATAGAGATTTAGAGTCTGAACCGGTATTCAGATCATCGACGTAGAAGTCATGTCTTATAGTATTAGCAACAACTTCATCACTACACTCCGCTGCGAGTTGGACAAGACACCTAGTACTCAGATAGGGAGCTGAAGCTGTCCCATAAGTGACAGTATTAAGTTGCAAGGTTTTAAGTGGTTGACTTTCGTCTTCCCTCCAAAGAATAAGCTGTAAATGACGCTGTGATTCATTTACCATAACCTGCCTATACATTTTTTCGATATCACCTGTCACCACATAGGTATGCTGACGGAACCTAAGCAGAATTGCCATCAAATCATCCTGAACTACTGGTCCAACAAATTGGATATCATTTAGTGACTTATTTGTAGAAGTTTTACAAGAGGCATCAAAGACTACTCTTAAGCGAGTGGTTTCACTGCTATCGCGAATTACTGCATGGTGAGGGATGTAATATCCAAAGCTAGGACGGCTTACTTCAGATAAATGTCCTAATCTTTGATATTCGTTAATAAAATCAGTATATTCATTTTTAATTTTAGATTTATTTAATTTCTTTTCTAAGTTAAAGAAGCGCCTTTTAGCAATAAGAAAAGAGTCCCCTAAAGCCTTGCTGGGGTCTTCACGCAATGGAAGTTTTACACAAAATCTTCCATCACTCAGGCGGACAGTGTTTTCAGTAAAATGGTTTTCACAATGTTGTTCCTCATTGGAAAACTTGATATTTTTAGTTGGCAGAGCAGGAATATCCTCAACTTCCCAGAATCTAGCCAGAGAGTCCCTAATTTCCTGAGAAAAGTTTGAATTAGTAGTATTAGTGGGACTCACACCGGTAGGGCCTGACATGAGCCAACCCAGTTTGGACTTTATTAGTGTAGGTTTATTTTTACCTAACTTAATTTGCTCAGAATCTACAATGTCCCAATAAATATCAGCTCCTAGCAGTAAGTCAATTTCAGAGGGCATATAGTAGGTAGGATCTGCTAGTTTTATAAATTTGGGAAGATTCCATTCAGAAGTGTTAACCCTTGAGCTGGGCAACATGCCAGTAATATCAGGCACTAAAAGACATGAAACATTCGCATGGAATGGATTAATCCGCGATTTAAGTTTTATGTCACACCTTTTAGTAGTATTAGTTAACTTATTATTTATACCAGCAATTGATATATTAGTATCAGAACAAGGTAAATTCAATTTTCTTTGCATTTTTTCAGTTATAAATGAAGACTGGCTTCCATTATCTAGTAATGCTCTCACAATGTGTGTTTCAGATCCTCGGCTATCAATTAATTCCACTTGAGCAGTGCATAGAAGGATCTGCCTAGGCATTGCCACGGAGAGTGATACAGGATTAAACATGGCAATAGTAGATGTCTGAGAGGAACTTGCTTCTTGAGGAACTGATGTTGCAGAAGAAGTATCAACAGGTGAGTTTGTCTTGTCTTTATTGGACTGGGGATTATGAAGTAGTAAGTTGTGTCTTTTGTTGCAGATTTTGCAATAATGATGTTTGCATTGAGCAGAGTGATGACCAGGACGCAAACAGTTGTGACAGAACTTATGCTTATTAACTTCCATGAATCGAGCGTCCAACGACATGTCTTTAAATTTATCACACTTATATAGTAAATGATCTTTTGAACATACAACACAGCCCTTTTCATTTGTGTTGGAAGAAGAAACAAATGATTTAGTTTGTTTATTGTCTTTAGAATAAGTACGTTTTTCAGTTTTAGTAGCAACAACATTATTGTTGTACTGTAAGGTTTCTAAAACATCAGCCCGATTTCGCAAGAAATTATAGAATTCATCGATAGTTGGTGAAGCAGCAATAGTATTTCTGTGTTCCTCCCATATGCGACTTGTGGCGCCATCTAGTTTGGACACCATAATATATACAAGTAAAGTATCCCAGCGGGATTCAGGATTATTTAAAGAAGATAGGGCTCGAATATTTTTAGAATAGTAATCTATCATAGTACGAAGAGACTTGTAATTTTCTTTAGATATTGTGTCAAAATTCAAGATAGCATTTAAATGATTATTAGTAAGTATCCGGTTGTTATCAAAACGTTCAGTAAGTAAATTCCAAGCTAATTTATAATTGGCAGCAGTAAACTCAATTGATTTGATTACATCAGATGCTCCTTCCTTCAATGAAGAGCGGAGGTAATGAAACTTGTTAATTTCTGGAATAGTATCATTGTTGTTGATTAAAGAATCGAAAGTGTCTCGAAATTCCATCCAATTTAAATAGTTTCCATTAAAAGAAGGCAGCTGAATCGTAGGCAACTTAATGTTATAGTTACGGCTATCTTGGTTAATATTCTGACAGCTAGACGTTGAATTACAGTTCCTATTTTCAGGAATTATTTCATTCGGGGCAAGACTTTCAATTATCAATTGAGCTTTAGCTATGTTAGAGCAAAAATCACTTTCAATAATGTCATTTTCTTCCAACTGATTAGGATCAAAACCTTCAATTTTAGTTTTTAAATCATCAAACTGTACCAGCAATTCTTTAAATCTTAATAGTTTTAATTCAGTTTCAACAAGTATTTGTTTAGGAAGGCTGTCAGTTTCTATGAGTTTTATAGTATTTAAGTATTTAGAAAATATAGTTACTCTAGCCTTTATTGTACCACGTTGTTGAATAAGAGATTTTAATTCAGCCGACATGGTGAACACTTATAAGAACTGAACAGACGGCTTAGAAATTAGCTATGCTAGTATTGAATACTGCATGTAAAGTTAAGTAAATATAGCCAAACCGTATATGTCGCGCAAAAGCTACGACACCAGCTCGTGCAGTCAGCGACTCCCACACAAGCAAAACAGGTTACACAGCACAGGATGCAAGCAGTAGCAGCGGTGAGTAAGTAAGTTTCAAGCAGCGCATTCCTGCGGGACCCAAGGAGCAGGCAGTACAGCAAGTCTGGAAAATGCCAGGGTGGTCCCGTTAGCAAAGTTAAAGAGAAAGTAGTTACTAGTAAGGCAGGTAAGATTGTCATTTAATTAGTAAGTACCTCCTTACTTAGCAACTTGTCGTTTAATCTGACTCCATAGGGTGCAAGTAAGAAATTAGGTGGGCAAAGTTATCATCAAAGTATGTAGTGATACTAAAATTGGGCGTACTTCCCTGTGAACAGACCAAATCACTCACTACACAGGATCTCAGGGATAGAAGGGTCATCAGAGCGCAGTCATCTCAGCTAGTCGCACAGGAGTTGCAGCCATCGCGTGGTAGTTGTGAGGTTATCGTTTTCTGGCATCGCGTGGTCGCGTCTTCAGTTGATCACGTCGGGGTCACCAATGTTGGGGTGAGAAATACCAAAGTTTTAGTTGTTGGCGCGACACGCGCGTTTTAATTACAAAAAGTAGTTAGATTAGATAGGAATAGTTAGCGCGACATGCGCGTGGTCTTCTTCGTCGTCGTAAGAGAGAGAGCGTCCTTTAAGATGGCCGCCGCCGGCGCAGGATGCGCGCCGCGTTCCCGCCGCGACGCATCGGAGATCTTCAGCATTAGTTTGTTCCGTTTGTTCCGTTGCGAACAATCGGAATGATCTTAATTTATGATTTTAATAGTACACAAGGTTTTTGAGATGACAAAATTGTCGATGTGGAAAGTTAACGCTGTCTTCTTTCCCTTCTCTCGCTGTCAATGGGACCACACCCTATTCTGTAGATAATGATGCTTCGGCTGCACCCTAACGACCTTTATATTATTTAGAGCCGGCCCTTTCCTTGTTTAATTAATTGACGAGAAAAGCGTTTTTAATTTTGACTTATTCCCTCTCTTAGTAAAGTAGGTTAGCACAAGATTGAGTTGTATAGGCTTATGATTACATTGTTTTTTTTTACTATACGAAATTAAAACAAAATTGTTTTTCTATATCGTCTTTGTTATTCTTTATTAAATGGTTTTACATTTTGTTTTAAAATATTATCTTTGCATTATTATTTTACTGACGTTTAATCTTTGAAAAGTCTTCTTTATTATCTACATATTTACCAGTCAAGGGACATGAAATCTCGAAAACAACTTGACCTATGAAGCTAAGTGATATATAAAGGAATGTAGTTTATAGGTAGGATACGTCAGATATGAATGGATTTTGAGATAGAAACAAATTTAGGAGGTCTTGAAGTCTACTTTAAATTGTTTTATTCAAACTATGGTTCCTACCAACAGAATACTGATCTAAAGATGACAAACAAAATAAATTACCTACCTCAGTTTTTACCGATCTTGGCAACTTGCCTTATCATCGAACGAAATATTTTTTTTCAAAAGCGATTTTCTTGTAAAATTATGGCTGTACTTTAATATAAGACCTATTTCATTGTACTATTGAATTCAAAATACTATATTCCTTAAAAACAAGGCATTTCAATCATTGTATCCGAAGAAAATAGCTTCGTAATATTGTTAAGTGTATATTTGTTTTTGCTCGTGACTGTACGTATCGTAACAGTATGACGAAAATTCTAACGATAAAAAAAAGTTACTAATTTTGTACTAAATGATTAATTTAGCAATAATTAGTGCTAGATAGTGTTTACTCATTTGTACACAAAGGCGTTCATAAAAACTAGACAAAAGTAAAAATGAGCTTTAGAATTTCGGACTTTAACTCGATTGATATAAACCTCATTATCAGATAACCGCCGCAGCTACATTGTTTACAGCGTCCATGAAAACAATTTCCCAACGGCCCACAATACAAATATGAACAAGAAACTCCGCACAAAACAGTACGTTCTCACCATTCACAAGTAAATACTTCTCGTAAATACTGCATTTTGAGAGCTTCCCTACACTGCTGGATATATTTAAAGGGTTGGCCTGTCCCGGGAATTCAAGGAATCCCGCCGGGATCGCCGGCGACGCAACTTATTCCGGGAAAATACGCGGCAGGTGGAATATAAGTAGTGGGGCAACTTTATATATTGCTTGATGTTTGTGTGATAGTAGATAAGACTAGCTTAAGCCTATGTCTTGGTTCACGTGGATCACAGGGTACCCTAATTCCTAAAACCAAATTTTCTAAAATAAGCCTAAGTTACTTCATATATCATCAGCTGTTTGCCAGTGAAACCCCGCCAAACCCAATGACACTTTACCCGACCTGGGAGTTGAAACCAAGACCTCATGCTCAGTAGTCACGCTTTGCGGCCACTAAAACAATGAAACATGTAAATAAAAGACAAAATAATAAAATTAAAATCAATATGTCATTACAGTACTCTATACATGTCAATATAAAGATTTAGTTATTTTTTTAGATAAGATTAGGTAAATAATACTTCTATGTTTTACATAGTTTGTCTTCTTTTGCGCTGTAGTGTAGTTAAAGCGACGTCTTACATGCCAACATTATCGTATTTCATAAACTTGTCTTCTGTGAAAACGTATGGTTTTATTTCGTAATCTATCCGTTGTTAGTTTATGGTAAAAGCTTTTTATTTTGAAACAGTAAAAAGTTATAACTGTCTAAGATTATAAAGAAAAACTTAAAAAGTGAAATTTCACTGGTACGTATAACTTTTGAAAACTAAAACTCAATTATGTACTGATTAGAAAAAATCTTTCAGTCGGTAGATACTTGATTTGTGCGAGACGTTTAAATACTCAAAATAACAATCACTAATTGGTTGCTTTTCTATAGGTTTGAGCTTTTCAAGATCATAATTAAACTAACAGATAAGAAAGCTTTAATTTTTAAGAACACTAGACCAACAATTTTTACAATACAACATCACGCCTGTAATCCCCGAAGGGTTAGGCAGAGGTGTACCCATTAGTACACCCACATTTCGCCAGTTATATTTAAGTCCCATGTAATAGGGGGCGAGCCTATTGCCATCAACCGGGCACAAATCCAGACTCCGAGGCTGCTACTGAGATTTTCCTGATGGAGAAACCCAATAACACTATGCCCGACCTGGGAATCGAACCCAAGACCCCGTGCACAGCAGTCGCGCTTGTGACCACTAGACCAACGAGGCAGTTTTACAATACAACAATACGCCATATTCAAATTCCTACTTTGCTAAGATTTTCAAAAATCCCTAAGAAAAAAGAAGATCTCCTAAAGCTTCCGTTTTTCTCTTTTAAGACACAGAACCCAAAAAACACAACCGGCAACAGTCTATCAAATAAATAGACACGCAAGCAAATGCCCAAAACCTCACGAACTCAGCCACCCGAGTATCTCACACACATACATACGTATCAGTTATAAGCCACCCGGGTACCGACCACCCTCACATAATATCGCGCACTGGACCGACTCATCCGCTACCAATTTTGATGCATCGTGCTCCGTACAGCCTCCCTACGGATATCCTACACACACATGAGTAATCTTATGTCTGAATCGTATGAAATTGGTCTGGAGTTAAGGATGGTTTAAAGACTTCATGCTTGGATTAAAAGGGGATTTCATTTCTTTATTCTGTGTATGAATATTATGTAAGAAATTCTGGGATATATTCTGAATAGTTTAAGCTCGGAGGTTTTATTATGTGGCAAAATTTCTAACACAAACATGACATTGAAAACACAAGCATTATTAGGTGGGGTAATTACGTAATACACGTGATGCAACATAACACATAACATAACATCACGCCTGTAATCCCCGAAAGGTTAGGCAGACGTGTACCCATTAGTACACCCACATTTCGCCAGTTTTATTTTTCGACTATTACCAACAACCGCACATATTCAGATTCCGAGGCTGCTACTGAGAAATTCCTGATGGAAAAACCCAATAACAATTTGCCCGACCTGGGAATCGAACCTAAGACCTCATGCGCTTTGCGACCATTTAGACAACACAACATGTACTAAAACTTGTCTTACAAATGTTCAGTACAATATCCAAGAAATACAATCCAACCGAGTCACCTAACACACAAACATACCAACAACCACAGCGTGCATCACCGACGCCTGTCCCTTCACGGCTCAGGAGGCAAGCTGAGCACAATATGACAATACCATCACCGCTGCAAACCGTAAACACGGACGAATAGACGGTCAGACAAAGACCTTACCCTAATACCGGACATCGATTCGTCTACATATAGGGTGACTGTTAATTAATGACCAAAACTTAAATACATGATTGTACTCATGACTGCCTCTTTAGTCTAGTGATCGCAAAGCGCGACTGCTGAGCATGAAATCTTGGGTTCGATTCCGAGGTCGGGCAAAGAGTTATTGGGATTTTCTATCAGGAATTTGTCAGCACCCTGTTGATGGCAAGAGGCTCGCCTCCTATTACGTGGAACTTAAAACATAAGATGCGAAATGTATAACAAACAACTTTTATAACTGACTTTGTTTGTGTTATAAAGGGATAAGTAGAAGTAGTTTAGTTAGTTATCCCTTTATTTTTTTAAAGCGTTAGTCTTAACACTTTACGTAATTTCCGAGAAGGTGGCACACTATCAACTTCCAAACACCTATCAGCTTTTGAGAAGTTTCAAGTAGAATAACCCAATATCAGTTTGAACCTAGGCCCAGCAGTCGCACTTGACGCCAAAAAACCTGTAGGCCTTTGAAGAAACCATTTTGCCCCACTTCCTAACAAAGAATATACATATTAGTATGCAGTATTCCAGATCGAGCGAAAACCACCCACACAGAACTAAACCATGACAGAACACTTTTAATAAACCAACCCGTGCATTAATTCCAACCCGAAATTACAACCACAATTTTCCAAAATGAAAAAAAAGCAACCGTAAATTACAACGACCAACTTCCCATTCCGCTAACACTAGAACAGAAGCTTTGTGTACTTCCATTATTACCCACAATGCGTATTCAACAAGCATAATACAAAAAACAAAATGTTGCCATGTATAAATAAAAAAAACCCCGAGTACCCACTACGAGCAATTTCATTCTCTGTAGTGAAATAAAAATCTGGGTCGCGCGGGAGGGTTGCAGGTACAGGTTAGTGTACCGTGTGCAAAGATTTAGAGAAAACTAGAAGTGTCGGTTTTGGTAATTAATATTGAGGGCCATGCACCATTTTTTTTTTATATAATAATAGGCTGATGCCATCAAGTATTTAGGTATGTGAGTTTTAAATATGTATCATATTTATATTTTATAAGTAAAAACTTAGACTACTTGTAACATTCTATTGCATACCTGTAGGACTGATGCGCATTAAGGTTTCGATTATTATTATTTTTCAATATATTACACGTCTTGACACGTCGTCATCCATCTACATTTCTCTATTACTCTCTCTTTCTCCTGTCATATTCTCACTCACACCGTGTTGCCATACACGCTGGCTTGATGTCGTGCAGGATGACATGCGTGCCAACGGACTAACCAAACAGGATGCCGAAGACCGTGCAATGTGGAGAAGACTAAGCAGGAAAGCGGACCCTGGGTTCTCCCGCGCTAGGCGGGACGAGCAACCGGGAGACACGCTAGGTTGATGATGATGATGACCGTGTTGCCATACAATTCTTCCAACGTTCTCCCAATTTTTTATACTCTTATGTGTCGCCACTTAATTCCACTCACAATCCCACTATAATTAACAAAAAAACAAACTAAGAAAGATATTTGATAAGAACTATTTCGGATCCTTTGATAATTCCTTTTCTTCTACTAAATAGGTCAGGGTTATGTCATGTTCAAGACTAATTTGATGTAATGTGATTAGTTCCATAGTTGTTAATTAGCAATTTGCGTCAAGATAGTCTTATCAATAGGAAATGTCTGTCTACTGCCTGTTTAACCATGCCCCGTGTCACACGATACGCAAAGTATCGGAAGCAAAATAATTATACCTTTGTTGCATATAATTTTCTTGTCAATAATTTTACTTTTATTTGCCCGGTGTCCTGTTGTTGTATCTTTTTACCCGACTACAGAAAAGCTGAAAAAGAGGTAGTTTTGATTTTAGCAGTACGTATGTTCATTTGTGTACGCATATTTCCTACAGAATTCGTCGCATATTAACAAATGAGGTTCTGCTGCTTATAGGCTATATGACGTCATTTAAAATTCAAAATGGCGGCTTACACCATGCATAAAAAGTGTAGGTAATTATTGACTTTTACTTGATGCAAAGATATAGGATTAAAAACGCGACTGTAATTTGGAAGACTCGTGTAGTAGATAAACAGTCCCTTTTAGTAAGAAATTACCTTTTGGAAGGAGCACTTAATTCCTTTTTCTTGAATATGGCGTTCAAAAGTTTTTTTTGGTCTAATTGTAATAAATGATTTGACTTTGACTTTGTAACATCAACCTCTTCAACCTTACACAATTCAGTAATTACATCAGCTCTATATCTTCGTTCTCCTTACACACAGGTGACTCAACAGTGCTGTCCTCATTTGGACTGACTTCTTTCAATTAATTTCGTTATTTTCAGCAGTTTGATCCTCACTTCAATGACAGTAACTGGTGATCCAGACACTACTTCAAAACTGTGTTCTCTTGTTATTAAGCAGGAACTTGATTTTCAGGTTTTATTACACCACATTTTCTTCCTCAAAGTCAAAGTAAAACCATTTACACATTTCAATTAGACCATTTACAGGCACTCTTGAATCGTCAAGGAGTTGGTCGGTTAATCAGAAAGTTGAAGCTAAAACCCAATTCAAAATACCTATGAAGATATAATGAAAAGTAGCCGGCGTTTGTCTCTTTTCACCTTTCAGCCTAAGACTCAATTCAAACCCCCCTCGGAACTTACGGATTCGAATCTCCGGAATCTGCAAGAATTCTTCGGGCGATGTGTTTCCGCGTTTCTGTTAATGTAAGTTAATGAAGTTTATTATGCAAAGGGCACAAAATTATATTCCGACTTATTTTGACAATTTCGAATTCCGAAGCTATGCGAATAGAGCCATAATAAGGTGGTTTTTTTTTCTTCGAGAATTTTATTTCCTAATTTTTTAACAGATTCGTTTTATTCCTTGATACCTGATCGTCGTCCGTTAGGCAGCATACCAAAACCAATTCAGTTCTGTGTCTCATTTAGTAAGCTAGATATCCTCGTGCTATGAATGTTGGCGCGCATGGAG
The DNA here is from genome assembly GCA_949774945.1 of Hoplodrina ambigua. Taxonomy (NCBI): domain Eukaryota; kingdom Metazoa; phylum Arthropoda; class Insecta; order Lepidoptera; family Noctuidae; genus Hoplodrina; species Hoplodrina ambigua. The sequence continues at coordinate 1,622,187 of OX458967.1, forward strand.
CACATTCTGATGCACCGTCACGGTCGCGGAGCCTCGGAAATCTACATCTTGTTATAACTTACTTTGTTTAGCACTTTGCTCTTAGCTGCATAAACCAACGCAGCTAAGAAGCCTCTGAGATTAAAAGAAGAGGAAGAAATGTTACTAGTTTAACTTATAACGGTCGGGAAACACGTAGAGACTTTGCAGACTACAGATTATTTGGGCGATAGAGTCCCCGACGCACGTCTTAAATCTGTGCTTTATGGCAATCTATGTTGAATTTTAATTTATTTTTACAAGCTTTTATTTAGCTTGCACTGTTCGTATGTAAGTATGTATGTCAGTAAGTTGTCCTTTCAAATTTAGTAAACCACTTTTCGATAATTTGTTGGTATCCGATTGAGCAGGAATTTTGCATATAACTTAAAGAAAAGCTTGTTTTTTTTTTAAATATATTTTATTTCAAACAGCGGTGTGTTAAACATTTTACACCGAACTAACACATGTAAAATTATTCAATAACATTCACTAAAGAAGACTTCATGCAATAAAACTACCACCATTAAAGCCCATTATCTATTTACCTTGTTACCGCATAACTAACCTCTAAACCGCATATTTCCCCGAATTCACCCCCCTTCCCCCTCCGCACCACAATACCTTCGCTTTCAAAGGCTTTTCAGCCATGATGTACAGCTTTCATTGAACCGCGGGGGTTTCGACTTATAAATAAGTTACGGCCGGATTTACGGCGCGCCATAGTCTTTATATTAAATTCCAATAAGATTTATGTGGGTACTCGTGAGATATGAAACTGCGTTGAGGTAAACTGTTTCGTGTTTCAAGTGCGTTTGGAGATTAAATGGTGTTTGGAATCATGTTTCATTCATTTGTGTAGTAAATCTATAGTACTAATATATAAATTATTATTTTCATATGGTACATACATACTTACATAACATTACGCTTGTAATCCCCGAAGGGTTAGGCAGAGGTGTGCCCATTGTACACCCACATTCCGCTAGTTCAGTTTTTAAGTCCCATGAAAAAAAGGAATGAAATAATTAATTACCCATTCAACAATACAAAGCACCAAATCAAATTCAAATGCCGTCCATTACCTTGAAAGTCACTCAAAAACACCGCACAATGACCGACCATCTTCAGTAACCAGTCGTCAAATAAAAACAAATGGTTCAAACGGGCTCAAACAAAGGAGCCGCGTGCCATTAGCAAGTAGCGATGGAAATATGCATAGAATAAGAAATTCGTATAGAACTGACACTTACCGGTCGCCACACATAAAATAATGTGACGCGGTGTCGCTTCGCAAAGCGTCCTTGAAATTATCAAATGACTTCTTTCCCTTTGGTCGGAGAGAAAGGGAGTATCAGACTCTTACTGACTAAAACCCATCCATGTGTGTTCCTCCTAATGCCCTTTGCGTTCCAGGGCCGCGGTAACTTTCGAACAAAATCCGCAACCTTGGCAGATCGCAATGCGTCCTACTACCTTAGAGTGAGATGACCATTTTTCCTACAAACATGCTGGACGTGTGTAACGACATTACACCGAAAGTCTTGTCGCGTTTTTTTTGCGTTGTGTCGTCGATTTAGGCAAAAATATCGAGCAGCTTTAAAAAATAAATACGTACAAACAAAATATATTTTAATTATCGTACATAAATAATTTAGCACTTATTGGATTATCCATTAGGAATTAGGTTACGAATTCCCTGTTGAGGCACTAGGATTCCAACGTAGTAGGTCCAAAGCCGCCCAGATTTTATATGTGTCGGTTTTATGTACTTTCTAATGATCGTGTAAATTTTATCGAAATTAGCATGTCGCTGAAATATTATCCTAATGTTTATTTCACTCGCATAGCCAAATTAATGTTTTTTTCTAATATTAATAAGCACAATTAACGAATAACTTATCTTATGCTAAACTACAGTAACGTTGTTCTTAATTGTCAAGGAGAATGTGTCTTTTGCATACGCCCTGCATCAAGATTGTGTCTGGAGCGAGATTTCGCTTCCACAAAATCTTATTCTATGGAATAGAAATAGGCTACAGTTTTCAATATCTCTCATCCCCTAAATGGCAATGACAGAAGGGTCTGACCCTCGGTCATTAGCTGCATTCAGTAGTGCCGGACATGGTAAGTTTGTTGCAAGATGTAGGCGAGGAGATAGGGAGATTCTGTTCTACGATAAGTGCCGTTATGTGTGAAGCAAAAAGGGGAATTTTTCGATGAAATATCTCATCCAATGTTAAAAGTGCAATTATGAAGTGTGGTAAAAAATGTGAGCTGTTCTTCTAATAACAATAAATGGAGAAATAATTTTTAATTTCAATATTTTTACTTTCAAAACTGTTTCGGTCGTCATCCCTAAGATAAAAATCAACCTTTAATTAACTTACTGTTGAAGACATTAATTATTGACACGTTTTACACGTTTTTTATACAGAGTTGTATTTGAATACTGTATTTATTTTAAAATATTGATTAATCGTTTCTCAAAGTTGGAAAAGTTGGTTTATTTCCTTTGTAATTCGTATAAGTACTTGCTATTCGAATAGCATACTATAAGATACGTATTCCCCTACTTCCTAACAGAAATATTACTTAATGATTTGTCAACACATAAACAATTTTAGTAGTCATAAAATCGTGACACTAAAAATGCTATAAAAATGATAATCCGAATTATCTGCTACTACTAGCTCCCGGACTACAATGCATCGACTAGGTACGCTCCCCACCCCGCATGATTTGAGTTTAATATCCTCGTTGAGTGCTGCATTCTTTCGCAAGGGAAATGGGCCCACAGTGGGGTTCCGCTCAGCGGTGCTGGGGCAATCTTTGACTAGCTGTCAAATATGTAGCTTGTTGCTTGTCAAGTGTTCGACGAGCTACCGGTTCCGTATTTGTTCAATAGATGGGTAATTATGGATATTTTAAATAGTACCTTTAAAGAACATTAATTGCCTCGTCTGTCTAGTGGTCCCATAGCGCAACTGCTGAGCATGAGGTCTTTGGTTCGATACCCAGGTCGGACAAAGTGTTATTGGATTTTTCCATCAGAACTTTCTCAGTAGCAGCCTTAGAGTCTGGATTTAAAGCCCGGTTGATGGCGACGGGCTCGCCCTATTACATGGAACTTAAACATAACTGGTGAAATGTGGGTGTACTAATGGGTACACCTGTATTTAACCCTAAACCAAATTGCGGGTCTAAGCTAGTTATGTATATTGTACAAAACACATACTACATAAAAACCTTACGTATACCTACATCCGAGCTTACTCAAAATCTATTAAATATCAATAACATTCATAAATCACTAACAAAATCCATGAAAATGTCCCCCATTTTCTCAACTTTCCACTTCAGTACGGGAATCACAGTAACAAATGTGATTACGATGCAACTGCACTATTCCCAACTTAGTCACCGCGCAGTGGGGTGCCTCGGAGACGCTAATAGGCCGCGACGTCATAAATTGTGATGTTATGTACGTGACGTCACTAGTTAGGCCACCCATGATTTTCATGTTTTGGGTTTTGTACTAGTCGCTTTCTTGTTAAACTTAGGCGCTTTGCACACGGAGCAACTTTTGCAGCAACTGGCAACTGGCAACTTACCGGCAACTCGCTGTTTACATGTAATTCAATTGGACTGCGCACACAGAGCAACTCAAGTTGCGAGTTGCGGCAATCGTCAACAGTTTTCAGTTACAACTGAAGCAACTGTCAAATATTCGATTTCACACCCTCCCTCCCTCGCCCTGTGCCCGGCATAGTGTTGCCATTAACTTAGTGGTTTTTCCCACTAAGTAAACACTTCTTTTTGGGATACTGTGTAAAATGCTATAATAAAATACCTCTTGATATTCTCCAACTAAATCAGAGAAAATTTAAACCATGCATAAAACGCACACTATCTAATCAAGCATTATTATAAGTTAGATGATTATATCATGGACAAAAATGCTTTTCTAAATGCTACTCCTGCTCCACAGCCACTCGGGCTCACTAAATAGGATTGTTTTTTACACGACTGCCCCAAAAAAAGGAGTGTTATGTGTTCAGGGTTAATGTATGTATGTATGTATGTATGTATGTGAGATTCTTTATTCCACCATAACTTTTGAACGGCTGAACCGATTTAGATGTATGGGGTATTGTTACAATCCTTGCATCGTTCCGAGTAACATAGGCTAGTTAAAAATAAAAGGAATCCTGTGTAGTCACTTTAAAAAGTAAATTAATACCAGCCTCAATTTTTTTTTTTAATGAATCTGGTCGTGTCTATGTTTATCGTCTAGAATTTGATAAGTAGATTTAAAAAATATATAACACTGTAAATAAAAAACGTCACAAAAAAATCTGACGAGTAAACTAAGTACTATTTGTACTTTGTACAATTTTGGCAGTCGTGTTTTTTTATTTTTTAAATTATATTAGCTTGTTAAGAGAATGATGTTTCTTACCCTCTTTTTTGTCGACCTGAATAACTTGTACCGTTATCAGTACGATTATTTTTTTACTACTTCATACCAAAACTTTTAGGGTTTTTTTTGTTTCATTCCAACTATTGTAACTGACGCCATTCATCATTTATTTGCGGGATAGTTAATTATACTTACTGAGTGCAATATTGTTTTCATTTAGCAAAAAAATTCTTTTTTTTTTAAACCATCAACCTAAAATTTGCCCACTAAAAAATCCACAAGCCACCAGATACAAATTCTGCCCACGAGATGGGGGTCCCAATCCACCAGATCTAGTGGTAATACCGCTAAGTTTGCAACACTGCAACTCGGCTAAAAAAGTTGCTTACAAATTGCCAAAAAGTTGCGGCAACCGGCAACTTTATGGCAACTAGCAACTTTTACAGGAAACTTTTAAAAAGTTGCCAGTTGCGTCAACTTAAGTTGCTCCGTGTGCAAAGCGCCTTAGGGCAGAGATAGACCTAAGTGATGGAAGTGTATTTGGTATTATTATTTTTTTCACATGTCAGTCGTGTATGTCTAATTCCTAAGTCAACTACCAATGCTCCTCCTCCCACTTGTCCAGGTCGTATTAGTGCTATTCTGTATAAATTGACGATTCCAGATTAATTATAAGTCTAGGTTTCCTCACAAAGTTTTCCTTCACCAATGTCAATGTCGATGTTGAATATTGTGTATTCAACATCGACATTGACATTGGTGAAGGAAAACTTTCCTAGAAAGAAAGAAGAAAGAAAAAAACTGTTTATTTATGTGAAAGTTAAACATATTTTTTTTTACGTAAGCCCAAACCTCATGCATGTCTTTTTACCTACTGAGCCAAAAGGACCTTAAAGAAATAAACCAATAAAAAAATACTGTCTCAACTGTACAATACCGACCAAAACTATCATTATCGTCCCCAAAAACAAAAATAACATCTCCATCACAATTCACATCCACCGAAGCTCGTTCATACCTACTACGTCATCCCCTACCCATCCTACTGCAATTTATACCGTCACGGGCTATTAGCGCAGTGAGGCGAGCCCCCGACATCGGTATGCGCACAACTTTTCTCAGATATTCGAAGGGATGCAAGTTTAGCTTCTGATTTTGTGCTGCTGCTGTTGTTTCAGCGTTCATGTTGGTGGAGAATTTGTACTTTTCCGTTATATTGTGTCTGGGGTGAAAATAAATAGCGTTTTATAATTACGATAAAGCTATATTTAACCTAACGTGTTTTCAGTCAGTATTGTGACTCATATGACATAATATTTAGGTAGTTGCCATCATTAACCATTCCAAGACGTAACTTTTTTAAAGAAACACTTTATTTCAGCGCTGAAAACCCGATTTATTCACTGCAACTGTAAATTTTGATTTTAATTGCTTTCGTATTAATAAATAGTTAGTCATTTGAGTCGAAACAATAGTAACGTCTCAGTTGTATTTTGCACACAAAGTAAAAAGTAGGTCGACTGATTTGTGGTGTCACCCTATTATGTTATGTCATGTACAAGTATGTCACTTCTGACAACTGACCGTCATCACCACTGTCTCTGTCCGAACGGCGCTGTACTGTCCAGTCTTATTTGTTTTTATTTTTAAAGTAATGTCCGTTTTGTCACCGAGGTATGAAAGCTATAGAAAATTGCGTGACTGAACAGGATTGCTGAGTAGACGTTGGAGAAAAGATTTATTAAGAAAATAAAATACAACACAGACAAAAAGAACTAAACATTTGTAACTTAAAAAACGAAAATATACCTAATGAATTATGAGCCATAAGGCTGCACCAAATAGGCTAAGTACACACGAATTGTATCAACCGCTTTAAATGAAAACAACATACAGCTAGCAATTTCAATATCGATTACAGTAATTAAGTCAAAATAAACACCAAACCATCTCACACATTTATCTCCATCCAACATCTACACCAATCTACCAAGTACCAGGCAAACATATCTTTGAGAAGTTCCCTCAACTATCAAAACACGAACCGAGCATCAGTTCCATATAATATCGGTAACATTAATTAAACACCAATATTTATTCGCGCCAATTACACCCGACGTGTGAGTTAGAAACAAACAATGAACGAGAACTTGGGTAATGAGTTCGTTAACATTAATTAACGCACCTTTGATTCTAATTACTCGTGTGTACATGATGAAGGATTTCATGTCAAATTAGGACGGTAAGGTTTTGGAAATGGGTCGGGAGAAAAATGAGTTGGCATTGTAGTTGATGGCAGCTGGTAAGACAGTACTGTAATATATCGCAATGTTGAATTAACTTGATTGAAATACACGTTTAAATACGATTTCATAATTAAAGTAAGCAATGTCATATAATATTTTTCTTGAGCTAAAACCGTCTTCTTAGCCCTCATAGCAGACTGTCATGTCTCTCGAATTTTCGAATTTAGAACAGAGTTTTAGTTTAAGCAATATTAATATTTAAAATAAGTTTGGAGAAAGATAAACCAGCCAATCTCTAGAGTACTACATTTTGCTCATGAGTAGATACGTGATTTTTGAAAGGTAGATGAAGTAAAGTTCATCAAGACTCTCATGAAATAAAAATTAGGTTCACCATAAACTAGTAATAAAGCCAAAACGCTTAAATGCTAGAACAGAGTATCTATCATACAAGGTATTAGCAACTTGCACAAATAAATGACAAACATAATTATCCGTCGATTATTAGAAGCTCCAAAATGAGACAGGCACAAATTCAATGACAAAAGTAGAATATACCTACAAAAAAATATAGTAGGACAACAGTAAAACACAGCAGCTACAGAAAACAGTAAAAGAAAGCGAGCTAAGAACATTAAACAACAACAATAAATAAAGAAAGAAGTCTACGACACAGCTACCGTACTCAAAACTAGTAGTCTAACAAAGACAACCCATAGAAAATACACAAGAAAAAGTTGAAAAAAACTAACACAATTCCACCACGAGCATTGAAAAACCAGAAGACGAAGAAAAAAGACCATCCAACGAAATACCAAGACCTAATCTTCCAAAGTACCTGTAGATCTACGAAGTGGCTTAAAATCCAACATTTTCCAAGACTTCTTTGTTCAAGTCGAAACAAGTTAAGACGTTCAATGCACATCGATTTCTAGTTTAAAATTGTTCGCTGCGAAGTTCTCTCCAATTGTATTGGAGTTGTTCGATGATTTTTAGTGGCACTCCTTTATATATTGGTACGTTTATGGGCTATTGTGTTTGCGATTTCGTCTGTTTTCTTTCTAATGGATAGTGTTGAGTTAGTTGGGTAACTTGAGTAACTTGAAATATGGGTGACAGTTGCTTGGAATGAGAAAATTTTGTATTGTAAAGCTAACACAAGTTCTTTTTTGTTCTTTAAATGAGCTTTTATATTGTCATGCAATATGCATTTGTAATCAAAATTCCAGCTCAATAAAATACGAAAAATGGGTCAAGTTTAACTTGTAAGATTTGTTTGGTTCTTATGGCCACTTTCCGGCTCCATCATCAGACCACCTCCGTGACATCAATAGCATTGTCAAGCAAATCGTATATTTACGCAAAAAATAACTCAACCGAACACCGAGCAGTTTGTATAACTTGTAAGATTTGATTACCCAAAGACACTGCACACCCAGCTTGTAAAAATCGTAAGAAAGAGGATAATGTAAATACGGGATTCCAACACTCACTGACTGCAAGAGCAGCTGTTTCACCAAGCTTTTCGCGCCATCAACCTTCTTGTATATGAACAAAATAAGGAAACAGAAGAATATTGGAAAAGGCTAAAAGCTTTTAAGTAAAAACTAGTAAATGCCAAAGTTAGAAGAAGTTCAATAGAATTCTCTTTCAAAATAAGGAGGACCAGGAGGAGGTGAAGGCACCAGACTACTTTTTCAAAATTGTAGAATTATGATAATGAGGTACTGAGAAAAAGGCATTTTAAAGTTCCCCACCCCTTGAGCTAACAAAGGGCGACAATTCTTCAAATAATTGTTTCCCGGAGTTTTTATAAAATAAATCGATTCTTTATAGTAAATGTATACGTTGTAACGGCTGGATGCAGGCAGCACAGGACAAGTCATTGTGACTCTCTTTTGGGAAGGCCTATGAGCCTTCATGAAATGTTAGAAAAGATAGTTGACGATCACTATATTGTAAACGTGTGAGCACTGTATATCTAAAACAATTAATTTAGCTTTCATTTCTAATCTTTGTAGCACTTGATACGTATTGTAGTACTTTATATGATTTATTTTAGGTACATCGTCTTCACATTCGTATAAATATAATTAATGTACCTACTATTTATTGTAAACCATATTTATATTTTTATAAGAGTAAGTATGGAATTTCATGCCCGTTCTTCTCCATACGAAACTACCTTTTGGAATGGGCAACTAGATTCAATATTATAAGTAATTTTTCTTTTCTCTCGTAAATGACGTTCAAAAGTGCCTTTTAATGGTCTAATTGAAATAGATGATTTGACTTTGACTTTGACCTTCCCTAAGACGTCCAGCAGTGGACGTTGTTCGGCTGAAATGATAATAACGGACACTTTATTTGAATAATAATTTTGAAACTTTTAATTTTTAGTTTACGGTCGTATAATAATTTGCACCTACCCACCACCACCACACGACGTTGTCTCTTCACCATTTTTGGTTGACTGTTAGAGAATGCCTAAGGCATTAAGTTCGCCTTTAATATTTGACTGACAAAAAACGAACAGCTTAAATTCTAAACCTCTGTTACCTATAGTATATTTTAGTTTGAAGATGTTTTGAGTGTGTAGCAAAGAACAAAGAAACAAAGTCTCAAAACTCAATCTTTTGAAACTATAGTTAGAGATGAAACTTGAGCGCATTGTCGCGGCAAGTTTCTAGTACAAAACTACATAAAATACACACTGTGTTTTGTTGATCAAGAAACCATATTTTACAATCAATAGCGTATAAAATCATTTATATTGTGTCATATTTCTGTCGAAGTGACCGCACCTGTTTAGTTTTGTTCCTGGTCCTAATATTTATATTCTGATAGACTTGAATTTGAATTTAGGAACAAATAATCGTAACATTGGCTGCCCAATAACAATAACTTTGAGCAGGAACCGGTACGCAAATGTCATTGGATTCATATCTTTTAATATTATGTGACAAACAAATTATATATTTGTTCCATTGCTTTTGTTGTTTATTGTTCGATATTTCTTAAACAGGATTTATATTACAAACAGTAACTGCGATGCCAATCCCTCGAATCGTATATCTCTAGATTAATTGGAAGTAGGTATTTTTGTAATAAATACATTCTTAGCAAAAGTGTAGTTGTACTGTGCAATCTATTTATACTAATAATATTATAAAGGGGAACGATTTGATTGATTGTTTCCATTGAATAGGCTCCGAAACTCCTGCACCGATTTGAAAAAATATTTCACTCTTGAGAAGCTACTCTATCTGGAGTGACATAGGCTATATTATAATCAAAAAATTTGGGATCCGTAAGAAAAATCACGCGTTCGAGGTCGCGGAAAGAATGCTAGTAGTGTAGAACTTGTACTCTGCAATAAAATATAAAGTTATCTACCTATTCTCGTGAGAGAAAAAACGGTCAAACCAAACACAAGTTGAGAAGAAGTAATGGATTTTCACAATTTCAGGTACCCCACTACTTGTACCACGAAGCAAAGTAAAGTTGCAAAGTTGTACTCATTACTGCTACTACTTCTTTTGACTAATTTCATTCTCTTAGAGCTGTGCACATTGTCACGTTTAATGTAGTAAACAGAAGCATCCCTCTAGTTGCGCCTGCACTTTATGACGTCATAATATTTGAAGTACTTGCCACAGTTTTATGTCACGCATGCAGACGAACACTTAATGAGAAGTGGCTATTACTGCCGAAAGTTTTGCAGTGGCTAATAAAGATAACTTTGTTAAATGTAGGGTGTGCTTTTGAACCCCAGCCATGGTGGAATGGGATGGTAAATTTAGCAAACAGGCCGTCTATTCCGTGAAAGCTCACTTTAGCAAACTATACCGAGCGAGATTTTTAACGGAATAGTAGGTATTGCTAAGTGGAAATATCTCACTCAACTTATGTAGGTAATTGGCGAACAGCGAGAAGCGAGTGTGTAGTTCCAACTAGTTTTATCGCTGGGCCATAAGCGAGTGTAATAGAAAGACTTGTCATTACTCGCGCCACTCGCTCGGCCACCACCGAGATCAGTGTCCAAGATACCCATAGTCCAATATTTTTAGTTAATACGTCATTTAATAATCCTTGATTCAAACTTACTGCGTTCTACATACATACATAAACTCACGCCTATTTCCCATGGGGGTAGGCAAAAACCACAGAACGCCACCTCTTACGCCGCTCGCCTACTCCTTTCGCCTCATCTACGTTCATACATCTCGTCATACAAGCACGGTGGTTACCGCATTCTAAAATTCACCAAAATCTGTTGTAGTGGTTTAGTCGCGAACGCGTAACAGACAGAGTTACTTTCACACTTTTAATATTAATAAAGTATGAATTAAATCATTTGGCGAACAACAAACACTCCCTCTTCCCATAAGACGGAACATCCCCTAGAATGTAACAGTTGACTAGTAAAACTCGGCCACTAAGTGTAATTAACTGCAACGCGCTTACTACACCTCGAGTTAACTAGAGTTGCTGGACACACTGGTGTACAAGTAGTAATAGTGTGTTTAAAAAATATGGAATAGATGAATAGTACTTCTTGATGGTTTCATTTCTGGAGTCCAACCAAACTCTATTTTAGTTCATCATCTTACTAGAAACTAGCCAAACATGTAGGAGATATTACATATTGTACAAGTATGTGCGCAAATACAGGTGCACTTCCTCTGCATTCACTCTTCAAATCATATTAAATTTTTATCCCTCATTATGAAAATTATTTTTAATTTTTATTCTTATTTTTACATCTTCTAAGTTCAGCTGTATGTTTTTCTATTAAAATAAAATAAAATTTTAAATTCATAAACTAAATCTGATTTCTAAGATGTTTACATCTTACTAGTGTACAGACAACAAAACAGAGAGTTTTGCATGGTCGTCTTTCACTATATCTGACGACTCTACATATACCTAAGAGTATCTCTTTTGCTGCACATAATGTATCTTATTTCTACTGACTAATAATAATCTAATAACCCTAATTACGTCTTCACCTACCTTTACGTTTATTCCAATACCTACCTTCAATGGTGTGGTGAAGACATACCTGAGAATCCTCTCAACCCGTGTGTCCTCAGCTCAACAGACGAGCCACCTGCTAAACTCGGCGAGTTAGCCACTAAGCCCGGCTAACTTGTTACAACTTGTATCTGTAGTACAAGTTGCAGCACTAGATGCCAACTGCTCGGGCGAATTAAGACAAAAGGCAGCTGGAATCAATGCTTACACGTGGTGGAAATAAACTGGTATTTTCAGAGAAAAGAAATAAATAAATTGACTATTTATTTCAGAGTCGACGTTTTTTTTTTCTCAGATAAATATAACATCAGTATGCTATGTATACAACAAGGCTGACCAACCGCCGCCGCCGGTCCGCGTGCCACTAAATGGCCCGCCAAGCCATTTTACACTTGGCCGCCATTGGTTTAAAATCTGATATTTTATAAATTACCAATAAATTAAATAACATTATCTTTTCTTGTGTACAATTTTAGTAATTAGGTACCCACTATAAAGGTGGCCAGGCGCTGCCAGACTCTGAAAAATTAGGCCCAACTAGAAAATGAGTTGGCCAGACTTACTATAGAATATTGTCATCAAACGTAAGAGAAAAAGCAATACCTACAATTTTTCATAGAAAACAATATCCCTTTTTTTATGAATACGAAGCCGGATATTTTTTCTGCAATAGATGGATATACCTACAATCCAACTATACAGAATCCTCTGTACTCCAAGAGTATATTTGCAAGCCCCGCAAGGGTAAACACAAAACGAGATGAAGATAGGAGTCCATTCCTTGGCAAAGGGTTTTTTGTCCTAAATACGTTTCGTCAAAGGGCCGGTGACAAACGGATTCCTGCCTGGGGCGCGGTTGTGGACATTAGGAAACATATGGAGGGTGTACGTGCGGCGAACACGCTAGCGGAAATGTTTTGATTGATATCGAGGTCTTGAATTAAACATGTACACAGCCTTGGTTTTTGATTAACATTAACTTGGAAAGGCGTTATATCAACCCTGAAATGGCGTCATAAATCAACTGATCTAAACAATTTGTTTTTTGAAAACTTTGCCTTTAAAACTTTTACTGTCAACTTATAACGTCATAACATAATTTATCCAAAACTATTATTATAAATGCGAAAGTGTGTCTGCCTGTCTGTCTGTTACCTCTTCTCGCTTAAACCGCTGAATCGATTTTGATAAAATTTGGCATGGAGATAGTTTAAGATCCGAGGAAGGATATAGGACATTTTTTATCCCGGAAATCACCACCTAAGGCGGTAAAAAGGGGGGCGGAAGTTTGTATACAAGTACGATATAAACAAGTTCCACGCGGACGTAGTCGCAGGCAAAAGCTAGAGTGATATAAAAGCTTGTCGCGAGATTTAAGTAGGTACTCATATTTACTTAGTTTGAAAATTGTAAAACTCAAAATTAATTAATCAATTTATTTGATTTACTGGTTTATCTACACAAGTCAACCTCGCGACAAGCTTTTATTAAGCTTTTTTTTAATATTACCAACAGATGATATTACATAGGCATACGTACAGTGTGTTACATGTGTAAACATAGTAACATGTATACAATGTATGTTTACATTCATTCAAAACTGTACCGTTCCATTTTCCATCCCATATATTTCCACCGCAAAATCCTCAAATATTCACGGCACTTTCGGTCAAGAATGGCATTCTGGCACTTTTCTTTGAACACTATTATTGCCACTAACGAAGTTTACCGCTCCTTCCAAGGAAAATAGACTCGGAATCCTAAGGAAATTAAGGGGAAAGATTCCTCATGTTTTGGAACAAAGCCGGGTTAGTCAACAGACTATCTATCTTATTATGTAAACATGACAATTATTCGTTAATAACGTTATTTACACTATTTTACCTATATCTAATTTTGATGAAATGGGCTCCTTTTTATGCAGCGACTTCGCTTGTGTTTGTGATAACCGACACGTACGTGGACGAAGACATGGGCAAAAGCTAGTATTACTTAAAGCTAGTACTTATGTTGTGTGTTGCGAACTTATTTATCACTGATGTGGTAGTTAGGCTGTAGCCAATTTTTAATATTAAAGAAATTGGTATCTGTCACACTGCTTGCCGAACGCGACAGTGTTCTCTTAGTCAAGGTTAGGAGGCAGCAGTTCGTTTCTTTGTTTGACATAATTGTACATCATTACTATTTCGTGCTCATGATATGTACAAAATATACAACTTATAGCTTCTGCCGGCGTCTCCGTATCTCTAATATTGTTTCTCCAAACAAATGTTGTACCCTCGTTTAATTCCCTTAAGGGGTTAAATTATTAATTATTATAATACTTTAGAACCTATTCTCATATATAATAGACATACAAATAAAAACTCCATTTATTTATTCTCAGTAGCCGTTATAGTTAATTCCGCTAGCAAAATGGTTCACCGTCTTTTTGAAGCAAGCCGCCTAATAAGTAGCTTGTCGATACGGACGATGTTACAGTGAAAAGAAAATAAAGGTGCACTCAAATTACATTCGCTCATCTGCCCCGGAGCGCTCTCCGCTCAACGTAAGCTGGACTTAGTTACTAGTTACGTACTATATTTAGCTAAGCTTATGATGGTCCTTTTAAAGTAGCTTCTAGTTCATTTTATTTTTAACTTTTTATGTACAGTTGGGCAAAGAATTTGGTATATAGGCGAGAATTCTACTCTATCTTCTGCTTGAGATAGAGGGAAGTGTCCGCTGTTCTGTGTATCCAAGACTCATCGAGCTTAATTGTCTCTGGTGGTCGTCACTGTTAACATAATATAAATGATTATTATTTAAAAAGAAACTGTTGATTCTGGCTTTCAGGTGTGGTACTTAGGTTTGTCCCAAAAAAGGGGCAAATTTTTTCTCAACAACACTGGCACTAAATATTCTTTGTGATGGTGTTTGTAACATTATTTAGTTTGTGTGTTTAAACGCGAATATTATTTATTAAACTTCTGTTTTTTAAAGTCTTCTTAATTTTTTCATGTCATTTTAATGAGGAGGGGTATAATCAATTTCATGGACACGTCATAGGTGTGATAATATCGAAAAGGTTAGGAACCACTGACTCTATACCAATCTCTTTGTTCGAGTGTAGGTACATGCCCACAGCGCAGGCTCTAGTTACTACTTATTCTGCCACTCATTTTTTCTCTTATACTAGCTCTTTCGACATATCGGACTACAGACTATCAAAATAACAGTACGCCAAAACAATTTTGATCGACAAAAACAAATTTCATTAAAATAAACCAAAAATATTTTCGTAAAAAAACATTCAAATTCATATAATTCAAACTGTATCCCTCGCAAACGTTCATAGCGTAATTAAAAGGACTTTTACATGATTCACAGTTACACATGTGCGATAAAAACACAGAGATATATCATTACTCGGAAAAGGAAGGGGTCTCCCTAAAAAGCGTTTTGATACGCTGCACGCTGATTACAAACGTATTGTATGAAACGTCCATTAGAGAATTTGTTTTAGCGAAATTGAAATTTTGGAAGGGGTACTAAATTTTTGTGACTTGGAGGTGTGTCACCAGGCAAAGAACATAAATGTTTTTTTTTTCTTGCGGTTTTGTAAAATCAGTAACCTTACTGATCAGACCATGGTTCACTTGCTGTAGTACCCAAAGTGTCTTTACACCTGCACTTTTGAGGACGTTAACAACGCTACTTATGCCGCGATGAAAGTAGCCATTTACTTGACCAAAAAAAAAAATAAGAAAAAAAATACTATCTCAAATCATCGACTCGTAAAGAAGAAGTCATCTTATTTCATGTAAGATCATTCTCACGAAAAACTGAGGCACAAATGTTACCCCACTGCGTTACCTTATCTAATTTTAGAATGCAATAAAAATAATATAATATCTTTATTAAATTAATATGTACATTTGTACCATATATACAGGCTTAAAAAAAAAATTACATAATCTACGAATAATATGACCTAACTGCAGTGCTATTTTATTATTTTCCTCGATGAAACAAAGGAAATGTGAGTTTAGGGTGAGTATAGTATTTATTTATTTTAGTTTGGGAAATCATCAAACGACTTTTTCCGCTCTGGGCGGAGCGAAAGGGAGTATCAGACTCTTACTGACTAAAGCCCATTATCAGCCCACAGCCGTGGTGACTCTTTGGAACAAATTCCGCAACCCTGGCATCAGCCGGTGTAGGTAAACAGAAAATGTTTTAGCTTTATTAAATTAGTATATTACGTCGTATAGATTTATCTCCAAAACCAAAGTTTTGATAATGATAGACTCCATTGATCACTTGTTCAGTCAGATCCTGTCGGATCAGACAGGATCAGACTATGTCAATGAACTGGCGCATCACTTAAAGTTCAACTAACTCCACTAATATCGAATCCTAGTTCTAAACTGTGATAATACCGACTGGGGAAACTTTGCCAATACCCGTCAGGATTCGAAATTGTAGGAATATCTATTGGTTCAACTGTTATTGTGAGGTACCTATATTGAAATTGATGATAGCTTACGTAAAAGGATATGTTTTTGTTGCTTTTGATTAAATCACAATATAACGGCCAGTATACACGTTATTTTTTTAATTTAGTGGCCATTTTTAGTTAGTAAGAGTCTGATGGACCCCTCCGCTCATCCCAGGGCGGTGGACATTTATGAGGATTTTCCACCCCGGCAACGAAAAAAAAAAGAAAGACCTACACTGATCTTATTGGTGAGGTTCTTCAGAAAGGTCAGGTGCGCGGTACCCGTAACCGGCGTACTTGTATGACGAGATGTATGAACGTGCATGAGGCGAAAGGAGTATGTAAGGATCGTAGCAGGTGGCGTTCTGTGGTTTCTGCCTACCCGTATGGGAAAAAGGCTTAAGTTAATGTATGTGTACAAAAAAATGCTGTAATAGTCTTGCACCAAATGAGAGTTGTCCTTGGGTGCACTTGCATAGTGCACACAGGGAAGATCGTCAGTTTGTGTCACATTTCATTTAAAGCTTAATAAAAGGGTCACTGTGCATTGACTTCGGCCCCTTGTATAAATTACAAAACACGGAACCTCAGGGCCTCGAGATATATCAAATAAAATGTACTTACCTACTATATGTTACTACTTTACATAACAAAACTAAGTTATAAGGTTGCCTATAGCTATGCCAAGTCAGCCCAAGGTCTTGTGAACTTGGGCCTACCCAAACATGAACCTAAAAACCACCTAGCGTAAAAACGCGAATAACCTTACAGTTCGTAAATTTTATGACATTTTATGGCACACAAACACACTCTCATTTCATCATATACGAGCATATACTATGCGTATACACTAATACACATTTTTAGGGTTCCGTAACGAAAGGGTGAAAACGGAACTCTATCAATAAGCCTCCGCTGTCCGTGCTTCTCTCTATCAACGGGCTGCATTTCATGAACCGTAATAGACAGAGAGTTTAAATTTTCACAGGTTGTATTTTAATATGGCCACTTAAAAATAAGTAATTAAAATAAAATAATGTAAAGAATTAAAGAGACTGGCTTTTTTGTTTGTATTCATTAATATTGTACCTGTCTCGTTGGTTGCAAAGTGTGTGTGCTAAGCATGTCTTTGGTTCAATTCCAGGTCAGGCGAAGTCTTTGCTGGGTTTTTTACATCAGGAATTTCTCAGTAGCAGCCTCGGATTTTAGATTTGTGCCCGGTTGATGGCAATAGTCTTGCCCCCTATTACATGGGACTTAAAACATAACTGTCAAAATGTGGTTGTACTAATGGGTACACCTCTGCCTAACCATTCAGGGATAACAGGCGTGATGCTATGTAAATTAAAGAGGTTCCCATACAACAAAAATTGCTTTTTTGTTTATATTGATAAATATTGTGCCTACAGTTACGGAACCTTTCGTGTGCGAGTCCGACCCGCAGTTGACCGATTTTTACATATACTGTAGATGTAAAATTCATGTCAAGACGTTATCCGTTCGTAGTCAGTCATGTGTTTTATTGCGTCTGTTGACATTTACACCGTAAGATATGACTCGGGGTTATAAATGGGTGTTAACGGCTACATAGTAATAAAATGGCGACGGAATAGTGTAGTACCTAATATGTTTTCATTATTTTTTGAGGGTCGTAAAATATTTTTGAGGTTTAATGTGTCTGTCAGAATTTATCAAGGATCGAAATTTTTAGGGGTTTTTATTTGTTTTTGATGTAATCGGGATTTGCTATAATTACTGTTATGATGATGAGATAATTAAATTATTTTCAGAAGGGCAACGGGCTATACGAGCTGTGATGGTTTTCTATTAAAATCTACCCTCGGTGAATTTTCGTGAAATAAGTATTAACTATCTTGACTTGACTTGCGAAGTTGTCGACATTTGCGCGATGTGAGTCTGTACAGCAGTTATTGTATCGATAGTCGTGCCTCCGATTTCATAATAGCCAAGAGCCTCTACCAACATCCGCTTTCGTTCATTCAGAAAGCGGTACTTTTGAAAACGACGCGAATTATTTCGAGATTCCTTTTTCAGGAGCCCCGACTATCGATAGCTTGGACCCTTTTCTCGATGCCGATGAGCTACTATTTTTATAACGTTTTTGTTTTTATAATTAAAAAATAATTTAAAGTAAATTAATGTGATTTATAAGCTAAGCTTATTTAATTGAACCATGGAAACTTACTACTTATGTTTTCCAATAGAACTACTCAGCATAAAACAAGTTTTTTTTTTTCCCCAACAAAATACAAGTTTTCATCACATAATTAAAGCTTGATTGGCATCGCGATCTAAACTTTATACCATAAACAAACTCAATTCATCATGGCCGCGATATTACACGTCAGTTGGACAAAAGGCACCCAGTAATTATCCTTTCCACGGCATAAATTAAAACAACCGCGGTTAATAACTTCACCGAGAAATATTAAAACAACAACGTTAAGACCAGAAATTATAAAATGTATTTTTATGAGGTCTTCTTATTTTTTATATTTTTGTCTTTTAGCGCTGGCTATATAAAGGTTGGATACTAGCTCTGCTTGCAGCTTTTTTGTGTTATATTATAGATTACTTGCTTCTGCACTCGCTTTAAGATACGTCTTTGGTTACTGCTCCGCGGCTGTGGGTCGTAGCGTGATGTTACATAGTCTTTACTATTCTTCACGAAGCTGGCTATCATATACAAAAAAAAAATTCCAATCCGACTGGTAGTTTCAGAGACTATTACGTTTAAACAAACCAAAACTCTCTATGGCTATATTATTATTATTAGTATAGATGAAAGCAAACACAATTCGGTAAGTGAAAGCATAGATTGTATGAAGTATAGATTATGGTATGTGTATTCATTCGAAAGAAAAAAAAAAGAAAATTAATATCATGTAGGAAGCTCTTCTTCATTGACGCCCGTGGCTTGTTTTTGTTAAGCCATCCGCAACCAGCAGAAAACAACCAATAAACTCCATTTCCCATAACAATTTTTCAGATCGTGAAAAACCTTTTCTACAATTTATCTAACAAATAATACTCAAACCAGGATGGACGCACTCCATACATCCAAATACGTACAATCCCCGTTCAATAGGAACGTAAAGCGACAAACGAGTAAAATAAAAACGCCCTTTTTTACCGAATAAGCGTTACCATAAAAAAGGTTTTCAGTGAGCAAGTGAATCATAATTTATGAATTCCGGTGTCCGGGCAGGCTAGGAGATTTACGCGGGGTCATTGTGTCGACGGATACGATACGCATCGCTTAGAAAAAGATAGATAGAGAAGGTTGGTTAATTTCTGTGGTTGGAAGTGTACGCAGATTTCTTAACAAAAGAATTCTTATTTTAAATGGAATTGTGACTATTTAAAAGTAAAAGGACCTTATGGCAATAAATGTAAGTAATTTTTGATTAAGCAAAATGTCTGCAGAAAAATAAACTTTAGACAGCAAAGTAGGTAATCATCAAAATTGGTCATCATAAATGAGTCAGAAAACTGTTTCTTTTTTTATTTGAGATGGGTTTGCTCTTTACCATTGTCTAGATCAGAGGTAACAGAGGTAATGGTTAATAAGCGCAATCTGAAAATCTTCCATCTTCTAAATCTTTGTAATCGGACTACAACTTCCAGAGATTACTTCTTACAAATAAACAAACAAAATAACGATACAATTAACAAACTACTTCTTTATAATATTAGTATATTATAGATAAGATTTGAATTTGAAAATCTCAACAGTCAGCCGACTTGGTTGATCGAAGTAATCCAAGTTCGTTGATTGATTGAGGAAAAATATTCAATTTTATTTTGTACTTCTAATATACTTTACTTAAGTCCCTTCGCCTTATTAGATTTATAACACTGTTAAAGATCTTTTCTAAAACATCTAAACCTTCCCCACTCTGTGTGACAGTCGTTAATGAAACATAAGGGGTGTGCTACATCCCCCCGACATCCCGCGCTGCTCATCCTCCGCGAGGGATAGCGCAAACACAGATATAGTCCGCTAATCGTGGCTCTAAGCTTACTTCTTTCAAAAGAATAAAAAAGAACCTTGTTCAAGACAAAATAAAGTGTAGATTTCCGTGTCGTTGCATTATCTGATAATTATTTTTTCATGCAGCAAAAATTCTCTAAAATCGCATTGATATGTAATTTATTTCTTTTATTTTATGGTTATTGTTCTATTTTTATGTGGTTTATCGGTTTTAGTTAATTTTTATTGCAGTATAGCTTGGACGTAAGTCATAAAAAGGATTTTTTTTTTATTCAAAATAGCTCCCCTTGGCTTGGTTATTGTATATCAAAAAATTCACGCCATCTTCCCATGGGGATGGACAGAATCTTTAGAAGAGCTCTTTGTGAATGAAGTCTTCCTGGTTAATACCTACTACCAACTTTCATACCTGTTCCTGAGGTTTGCAGGATATGGGTGCCTGTGTAATTACAGGCACATGTAATTACTGCTACTGAGAAATTCCGGATGGAAAAACCCAATAACACTTTGCCCGACTTGGGAATCGAACCCAAGACCTCATGCTCAGTAGTCGCGCTTTTCGACAACTAGACCAACGAGGCAGTCAATTCTTTATTTGCCCACAATAATTACCATAGAGTGTGTAGTATGTACTGCCTCGTTGGTCGGTTCCAGGTACAATCTTTGGACAAAGAGTTCTTTACTTGAAATAAATTCTCAGTGACAGCCCGGAGTTAAAATTTGTATAAATTTTATAGACATAGGGTCACCTTCCTTGTTTTGGGCTTTTGTAAACAATATTTTAATGTTTTTGTAAACAGTTTTTCTTTCATTCTTTCTCCCATTACGAGAGTTATAACTTAGTGAGTCTTCGTTTAATACTCAGATATATATATAAACTCACGCCTTTTTCCCATGAACCTAGGCAGAAACCACAGAACGCCACCCGCTACGATCCTTACATACTCCTGATAGAAAAACCTACTCAGATAGTTTCAGAAAAAACGATTCCTTTTTTTTTTACATATCTTCCCTTAGAAACTACTCCCCATACCATAAGTACACACAAAACAGCAACTCTTCACGTGCAGATATATTTTTTAAACACAGCCCTGAGTGATATTACACAGTGCGCACAATGGTTGTCTGAGATGACAGGCCATTTCGCCGTGTGACAACCCTAGACGTTTCCTTTATGTGAGCGTACGGTGTGCGTGCATTATAGGTTCGGGAAAATGTTGTTTGTTTTCTCTTTTTGGAGAAGAACCAATGAGAAAGTGCCAGATGGAGAACTACATTAAATTTATTTATTTATTGAGAAATTTATTAGCTTCCTCGTTAGCCTGTTCCTCGTAGGTCGCAAAGCGCGACTGCTGAGCAGAAGGTTTTTCAGTAGCACCCTCGGAATCTGGATTTGTGGCCGGTTGATGGCAATACGCTCGCCCTCTAATACTGTGTTTATTAGTTGGTGTACTAATGGGTATACCACTAACTAACCCTTCGGGGATTACAGGCGTGATGTTATGATGACCTTGAGCAAGCGTGATGGTGAATGATTATATTTTCTCTGAATGAGAAGAGTCTTTTGCCCTGTAGTAGGACAATTATAATAGCCAAGTACGCTGAAAATAAAATAGTGCATAAGTAAGTGCATAAAAACTGGTTCAAATCCAATTCCCTCACTCTCATAGTCCGGCAAACCGACACGACCGGGTAGAGATCAAGCGCAGGATCGAGGGCTTTGCGTGCTTTCCGAGGCACGGGATTGTAACTACCATTTTCAAACTCCGAGCTGAGAAATTCCTGAAAGATTACTCAATAACCTGGACTTGTTTACGAGTACCATAAAATAATTAAAAATAAATATATACAGAGTGTTAGTGTAAACACCGTTATCCTTGCAACCAGTGGTTTGGTTTCACTAATAGAACGTAAATTCAATGAATAAATATAACTTATTTTTTTTAAGTAAAATCTCCATTTTTCCTCAAAATTATTTCACCCTATATTACAATGATGTAATTAGTAAAAACTTATGTAGGTAGTTATAACGGACAGCCAAAGTAGCAGGTCAACGCCCTTTGCGGTGATTACGTAACTCGGGCGCATAGTATCCATGAATTTAATTAATTTTTGAAAGAAAACTTTGTTTATTTATTTTTAAATACAGATAAAGATTTTTTATAATATATCAAGTACCTATGGTTTTAGTGACAACGGTGTTTACACTAACAGTTTGTATAACTATTTCTTTGACCCAACTGTTGCATAAGTTAATTGTATCGTCGACCCTTTTTTAATAATAATTTTATGTACTGAGCATTTATCTTATTTTTCTCTTTTTCTTTGATTCCGCAATCTGTCTATTACCTTGTATTATATATATTTAAAAGTGGAAACTTGTATAAGCCTTCATTTATTAAATTGTGTTGTTGTACTAAAACTTAGTTTTCTTAAAATTAATATGTAACTCTTTCCCCGACCTGGGCATCGAAATCCGGGCTTAACAGTAGAGAGACCAAGGCAGTCAAGTTAATACTCCACATATGAACGAGTCTTCCTTTCAGAGGTAAAAGCACTTGTCGCACGACACCGACAATGGATAGGGGGCCGCGACAAAAGAGTGGCCTCGCCGATACACTGCTACATATAGCCCTTACATATAGTACAGGTATTTTACATTAAATACCTATTCATCAACTCAACCAACCTGCTTAGCCTTTTCCCAACTATATTGAAGTCGGTTTCCAGTCCGACAGGATTCAGCTGAACACCAGTATTTCACATAGAAAAATGCCAAACCATAGGAATCGAATATGAACAACTTTTAATATGCGAACAACTCTGAAAAATAAATAATTTCCGTCCGCCCGTAAGTCCGCCTTTGTACATTGTATTTTTTTACATGTGCATAAAGTTTAAATAAATAAATAAATTTTGTTGATTAGTACATTACATTTTGATCGTATTATAGGTGTACGGAACTGCTGCTTTTTTATATTTAAGAGTTTGTTGAGGCGAAAGGAGTATGTAAGGATCGTACCAGGTGGCGTTCTGTACTTTCTGCCTACCTCCATGGGAAAACGGCGTGAGTTTATGTATGAATGTATGTATAGAGTTGGTTCAATAATGAAAGTTATTTATATTCATGAGTACTTACATCCCCTGAAATTGTTGCATAATATCTTTAGATCAGATTTTTCTTAAGAATATATATATCCCAGAAAAACGTTTTCCCAGAAAAGTCCAATCAACTCCGGAGTTTTAAATCCACATTTGAATTCTGCAGTTCATATTTCAGAAGCATTTCAGCACATATTTAGATGCTGCTCACACCATCCTCATTGGGAATAAAAAGCGGACGTGACGTCACACCAACACCTGTCACATTTGAAATGAGAAGAATATTTATATTTTTAAATTACATGAAATTGGAACTTTTATGAAACGTCTTGAGAAGGATTCTAAGATCGTATGGAAATTACAGTCGTCAAGTATAGCTCTCATTCATCCAGTAATACCTACAACGAATCTAGTAATTTCCTTATCAAAAAACCCAATGACACTTTACCCGACTTAGAATCGAATTCAAGATCCCACATTCAGCAGTCGTACTTCCAACCACGAGACCAACTAGGCAGCTCTTCGAAACTTACCTAAGTATTAAAGATGATAAGTAATTCCGTCGCCTTAAACTTAACATGACACGCTAGTACATAGTACACAACTTAGATTTCCTAACTCGTAAGCTCATAAGACGTGAACTAAGTTAGCTCTAAGCATCCAAAGAACACACACGTGGGACATCTTTAATGAAAGGTCACTTAAGCTCACACGAGCGGAATTAACATCAGCTTAGGATAATTAGTGTTGTCGACAGTTCGCTTGGTTTACGTCAAATTGATATAACTGGCTAGATATTTCATAAGAAGATCTTTAGTTAACTGCCTCGTTGGACTACTGAGCATGAGATCTTGGTTTTGGAGATTCTCAGGACGGGCAAAGTGTTATTGGGTTTTTCCATCAGGATTTTTTTAATAGCAGCCTAGGAGTCTGGATTTGTGCACGGTTGGTGGTAATAGACTCGATCGCCTCCTATTAAATGGGACTTAAACATAACTGGCAAAATGTGGGTGTATTAATATGTACACCTCTGCCTAACCTTTTTAAGATTACAGACGTGACGATTTTATAGTTAGTTGAACAAATTATTTAAAATATAGCTTCTGCCCTTGACTTCGTCTGCGTAGACTTCAGTGCCTATTAAGTCAATGTCATGAATTGTCCATCGTGAACACACAGGTCTATCTTCTGTCAATATTTGATGTGTACCAAACTTCAACCGTTCCATCCATCCTTCTTCCCATTCTCAT
The DNA here is from genome assembly GCA_949774945.1 of Hoplodrina ambigua. Classification (NCBI taxonomy): domain Eukaryota; kingdom Metazoa; phylum Arthropoda; class Insecta; order Lepidoptera; family Noctuidae; genus Hoplodrina; species Hoplodrina ambigua. Next base: position 1,646,758 of record OX458967.1, read on the forward strand.
AAACTTTCACGTTTAGAATAGTAGCAGGATAAACCAACCGACACCTCAAATAATTAGAGTGAAAAATATTAGATTTACATACAAGCCCATACCTTTTCTGGTAGACCTATAAATAAATATTATGTGTCAAGGCCCCAGACTGAAACGCAAAATAGACCAGCAAGTGAACATGATGTAACTTTAAATATATTTTACCATGAATTCCTAATTTGTAATATAAATTCTTTTTGTGTTATTATACAGTAGTTTTTATATAAGGTACATTGCATTCACATGTAATTCGTATGACTCTGTATACAAATAATAATATTGTAAAACGTTGATTATAAAAGAGTACGTATGGAGTTTCTTGCCCATTCTTCTCCGTACAAAACTACCTTTTGGAAGGGGCGACTAGATTAAATTCTATTTTTTTTTTCATGTATACCGTTCAAAAGTGCCTTATAGTGGCCTAATTGAAATAAATGATTTGACTTTGACTTTGACTTTGCAAGAGCTGCCTCTCCCTCTGTCTGCCCTGTATTAAAAAAAAAACAACTGTAATCTGGAATACCACGTGCGTGCATCTTAACCACATTCAGCATCGATTAAACGGCACTTCATCCTCTGTTCATCCCATTCCATCAAGAATCCAACCGAGAGGGTTGCACCGCAATAAGCGATTCACAAAATTAAATTTGAGCACCATCTCCGCACTTTCGTCCAGACCGCTTCCCTTTTCGGCAATTAAAACAAGATCAGGGAAGCTCCGTGTTTTATTTTCTTTTTTCTTTCTTTCTTTTTCCTGCATTGCTGCAATAAAGATAAATTATGGTTTTTAATTTTGTTGGCTTGGTCGGGTAATGACGGTTCGGGACTTCTCTGGACGTTTGTTTTTTGAATTATCTGTGGTAGCAGTGTGTTGGGCGGATTAATTCTGCATTTCTGTTTATACCTAGAGGACAGACCTAGTACAAAGCTTTTGGTGTATCCATTTAAAGCTTGATAATCCATGTAGAAAAATTAATATGCTTGCGAAAATTATTTATTTTTCTCTTGAAATTGTTTTACCAGTGGGCCTCAGCCAAGTCAATTTTTGAAACACAACACACTCTATCTCAGCTAATATTTACGCCATATTTTAAATATCGAACGCTATCAAAATGTGTTCCGACATTCCAATTGCAAAAAAAGCAAAACCATAGAGTATTGCCACACAGAAGGAGTACCTAAATAAAAAAGTGTGAGGGCTTTTACGAACTCTTTCAAAATACCATGACATACCAGCCAGCCAGTAGTTTAAAAAATACTACCGTCACACAGCCATGAATGCAAATAGAAAAAGAAGTGGAACCAATCTGAAACCAATCTGATGTTCGAATATTTGAAAATATGGAACGCATTTTTCCTGCGTAGAATAATAGGCAAGTCAATGTCATCAAAGCAGAGGTTAGCATGGCAAAAGATACGTTTGAAAAATTGTTATTTGAATATAATTTCTAAAAGGCAAATAGTAACGTACGACTGATAGTTATAAATTAATTTTCTTAAGCCACCATGCGATCTGACAAGCCTGCAGTTGAAAATACAGAAACATAGCAAAAGTTACTACTACTACTGCAAAAACTCTGCTGCTGACAAATAATGCACTGCTGGGAAAATTGTGTGGAGATTTTAACTTTTATTGTTTTTGTATGCAGAAATTGCTTGACGACTTTTGCCCTTAAAGTTCTCTAAACAGTTTTGACATAGGAACTCGGAAAACTCCAGTAATTTACAGCAGTTTTTAAACACAGGTAGGTAATACCAGCCACTACATGGCAAAAGCCTTTCTCTTACAGAGGGGCACGAGCATTGATCACCAGGCTTATTGAAAGCTCAAATTGGCGATTTCAGTGCAGATATTTTCTTTAACCGATGTCAGTCATGTCCAAGATAAACTCAGAGACTAATGAGTTGGCAAAGTCTCATTGGTAAGTACTTGCCTGGTATCATCAACCGTATGCATAAGAATCGCGTGTCTTAACCATCTTCCCTAAAATAATGCACATAAGAACAAACATACATATTCCCATGCTGTATATTCACAGCGTTCTAGTATATGGTTATGAATATATAAATTTCATGGTCTTTGCTATGTGTTTGCGAAAACCTTGTGAATTTCGTGAATTACCGCGCTCGGCATCAGCTGGTGCTCTTTGTGTTATGTGTTCCGTTTGTCAAAATATTATTCTGTTTTCTTCCCATCTTCTTTATCGTGTTGATAAATAGACAGACTTCCTTATTTTTTTCTATTTTATTTACGCTCAGGCAATTCTACTAACTCTTAGGCAATTATCACACGGCACTGCGCACCGCCGCGGTAGGTGATGAAGCGGATCTTATGTCATATTGGCCTCTATGAAATCCGTCGATACCGACCGCGCGGTCCGCGGTCCGCGGTCCGGCGGATCCGCTGTGCCGTGTGTTAATCGCCTTAAGATCGGTTGCAATCTTATCTGTCTTAGTCTATCAAAACTGTCTCTATTTTACTAAGTCTTTAGGATTCCGTACCTCAGTCGGCAAAAACTGAACCCTTATAACATCAATTTGTTGTCCGTCTGCTGTCCGTTCGTCTGTCAAGACCATTTTGTGACCACCCGTGTTTATCCTAATGCCCCTTGCTTTTTAGGGCCACGATGACTCTTTTGAACAAAATTCGCCAACGCCATGACGTGATCCAGAATCATAAGCTAAATAAATGGTAAAAGTCTTATTTATTTATTTATTTAAACTTTATGCAACAAAAAAAAGTACAAAGGTCTCAAGTAAAGAAAATGTAACCAAACCGATTACAAAGAAAACAAAAGAAGTTCAACTCTTTCTGCAACCATTAATACAGTTCTCACTTTACAAAAACCTTAAACCACTACTCCTTGGATACCAAACGATAAATTATCCCGATGATAACCCTCAAGTGCCGTCTTAATCACCGTTGCACTTTTGAACATAGATTGATGACGTTTTGATTTATTGCCGTCGCGACGGCGGGGTTAATGGGGCGAATCTGTCAGATAAAGATGCAACTGATGGTAATGTACAGTAATGAACATGTTAGTTACTTGGTGAGGCGTTTTGTTCTTTAGTTTTTTTCTATAATCTTATCTTACTAGTCCTATAACAAAATGTAAATAATTTTGATGGATGAATGTTTGCGACTCAACCACGCCAGAACATCTGACATGATCTGGATAAAATTTGATTTTTATGTTATTTTTTTATTATAGTCTGGAACAGCACATAGGTTAATTTTAATCTCCGAAAAATTTACGGTTCCCGTCGGATAATATAAACACTTTAACGCAGACGAAGTCGCAGGCAGTAGCTAGTCTGTGTATACAGTCTAGTCTATTACTAATTATTATTTAGTCTTGATTATCTCATTACTGTTTACTTTTATTTAATGGAAGGTAAACTATGAATAAGCTAGTCTTAACACGTTAGGTATTTATTAGGGACAAAAAATAACAAATACATGCTACAATACAAAACAGAAAACTACTTTTACTAAGATTTTAAAAACATGTAACACACACCATTTGTCAACCTATTAACTAATGGTTATCAAATTCTGCAATCAAGTGATAAAAAAAGAAAACTAAAATATTTATCACTGCCACAATATTGCTGTGTTACTTCGTTTATCATTGACTAATTAAGGGCTAATTTTTCAATCGTCAGATGCGGCGGATAACGGCGTTTCAAATATTGCGATTTGACAGCTTTTGTTTAGAAAATATGTCAAAATATTTATTCTTCGTCTAAAAGTTACCTATTGATAAATAAAATTAGCCTTAAATATAACAAAATCACGTGGGACATGACTTCAATTATTGCAATGGTTTATAAGGGTGGTACACCAGTTTGCACAACCCTATACAAAAATTTCATTCCTCGCCCCGTTGGGCTTCAGTGTTATTCCCGTAAGACTTTAAAACGTAACAAGTACAAGTCCGCGCCCCTTCTTATACCAGACTCGGGAACGAAACCATAGCGCGATTCAGGAATCGTGTCGTAACCTAACAACGCCATCTATCGAGCTCTGAGGAAAACTTTTCGCCTAAAGTTAAATACAGTTTTACAGTAAATAAATTAATCAAAATCTTAATTGCTGGTTATACATGATTATCGTATTTGTATAAAAGATTTTTTTATTCAAAATACAAAATAATTATGTATTATTTAGCTTTAGTAAGAGACTGTCACGACTCACGTGACTATCGAGAGATAGAAACATCGTTCTCCAAAACTGATTATTAATTTTCTGAGTATTATTATACATATTTTATTTCATTTATAATTTATTAATTATGTTTATGTATACATATACTAATAAAGTATAAGAGTTGTTTTGTTTGTTTGAATGCACTAATCTGTGGAATTAGGAGTCAGATTGGAAAAATATTTTTGTATATGATAGCTGGATTTATGAGGAATAGTATAAATAACATCGCGCAACGACACAAGGGAGCGGAGCAGTAACCTAAAACGTAACTTAACGCGGGTTAAAAAACCCATACGGTGAAATCGCGTTAAAAGCTATAAGTAAGTACCTATAATATAACAAGTATAAACAATTATTGTAACTTTACACGCTTATCTGGTCTGCTATTATTTTTATTTTATGTTATAAGAGTCTTCAGAGTATTTTCATGCCATTGTAGAACTCAACAATTGTCGTTCATTCAGATGAAGGTCAAGAGCGGGTCATTTATTTCAAAAAATGTACTGTCATCGGTGTTTCAATTCATAATTATTTACTATATTTTGATAGGAGTCACTTACTACCCCACAGATGGCAGTAAGACTATTAATCATACAGTATCTCCACAAATTAATAATCCGTACTCTAACTTAACCCTAACAAAAACGCACATGTATACAAAGTGTAAAAAAAAAACAGTCTGCAATTTGCGGAGAAATCGGTGAACACACAAAAAAAAAACATACCTATAGTCGAACATACACAACTCCTTTTTTTTTAAGTCGGTTAAAATAAGGTTCAACTTTATAAAAAAGTATCTTAATAAAACCTATCAATCTATCCATTGAACACTAATGATTCATGAACCATTTCCTTGAAGTCAAGTAAACTGCCTCTTTAGCCAAGGGTTGAAAATACACCCCCAAAACATAGGGGTGTGGTCTATCAATCAGCTTACTCACCACAACTCTGATTATAGCCCACCCCCTGAAACTTACCCTTAGATGACGCATGCAAATTCACCCCCATTTTCACCCCCTATATCTTTTTATTGAAGAAAAGTTTTTGATGGATTGGCGTTTTAGCGTTGGTTGGAGAATAAAAAGCTTTTGAAGTCGAATCTGTGTGATTTCTGTCAGATTGTCTGTTGGTGCATTAGCAATTTCGTAAGTTATGAAAAGGGAATGGAAATATGTTTTTTTTTTTTAACAATTTGACCGATGAAGACTGAAATTGAACACTGAATAAACGAATTTTAGAGACACAAAAGAATACATTGTATTGGAGACATAAGAACTAAATATATGCTAAGGGTATTAATTATTATTTAATTAATAATTAATTCTAATATAATTAACTAATTATTGTAGGTATAATTAATTCTTAGAATAGAATAGAATATCTACTTGTTTATTTGCACACAAAGTAGGTACAATATTGAGATGTTACAAATTTACTGATTGTGTGGTCTATTAAGTCTTATTTTTTATTAATAACAAGTAAAACGAGTAGCTTGCTACTCTATGCAAGTTGTCTGTTTGTTATGTCAAAATAACAGAAAGTTTACAAGGAACATATACACAAAAAAAAATTGTCCTTCTGTTTGTTCCGGCAAATCTCCGAAACCGCTAGACCGATTTTGACAGGACCGTTCTAGCATAGCTAATGTTTTATGGAGTAAATATCGCTACTTAAAAAAAAATAAGAAGTAGGGTTCCACGCAAAAAAAAACATCCCCACAGATAATCGAAATACAGGCGAACAATTTTGCGGGTAGATTAAGCTAGTCATTAGAGTAATTATGTACACTAAAATGCCTAGAATTCATGACAAACAAATAATTCCTGACGTTAAATTAGCTCTAAGAGAACTCCCTCCACATTTGACAATTTCTCATAAGCCTTCTTAGTAAACACGAAATTTTCTAAGCATATCATGTTTAACACCACTTAAAACCACATAATTGTGCCACTTTCAGTACAACCATTCCGACTTCCAAAACTACGTGAAATAATTGCTGAAAGCCTTCATAATGCGTATCACGTAACATAGGTTCACGTGAGTCTCGAATGTTAACCAACTGTACAAAGGGTTATTACTTGACAACCGGACTTTAAAAGCAATGGTTACGTTTGAGTTATTTTAAGACCAGCATATCTTGGTCCTCTATGGTGGTCCTCTTCAGTGAAACGTGGTTCCTTACAGTCTCAGAGAGCAATGGAGAGGGCTATGCTCGGAGTCTCTCTGCAAGATCCAATCAGAAATGAGAAGATCTGCAGAAGAACCAAGGTAACTGACATAGCTCTCAAATTGTTAAACTTAAGTGGCGATGGGTACGACACAGCTCGTACAGCAGATGGCCGAAAGGCTCTCAAGTGACGGTGACCACGTACCGAAAGGCGCAGTGTGGGAAGGTGACTTTTACTATCTGTGTTGGGGTCGGCTACCACTCAATCGGATACCGCAGACTACCAGAGATTCATGGTGCGACTGTCTATCTGACGTTCACAACCCAGCAACTGGATAACACGATACTTCTGGGTGGGATTGGTTTTCAGACTTTAGAGCTTCTGACTACACGTTACGACTGTCAAAAATCTTCGATTGACAGCCGGGAACAAAGGCGATGCTTTCTGAAACACAAAAGTGTCACACCACCAAAATTCAAAGTGCTACTGAAAACCCAATAATACTTTGCCCGACCTGGCAATCGAACCCAGCACCCAACTATCAGCAATCTTACTTGCGCAAGACCAACGGGACAGTCCTAATTGTAACTACCACCGCTCTAAAATACCCGTCTGACAGCTGTCATATCAATCACCACAAAATGAACAGAGTATGTACCCATAGTTTTGACATGTCGTCACAGTTCAAGTTACACTAGTCCTGTAACACGTAATCGCGTGTTAATTGTGTGATTACAGTAATTGTGGGGTGAAGCAGTCGTATTGTTTTAAATAGAGCTCGGAATTGTCGCTCATATTTGTTTCAAATTGTTATGGGGCTCTGAGGTGAGTGACGAGTGGCTTTATGGTTTTACACGGCTAGTTAAAGTTTGAGTGTAGTTTAGTTTAAAGGGAGGTTAGTTCAGGTTACAAATGAAATATATCACGGTCTCTTTCTAGAGGTGGAATGACAGAAAGAAAACAAGAACAATATTTCTAGACACAGATCATGGTGCCTTAGACCTGTCAATTTTAGTTAAGTAATCTGACACTGATGGGATGGTTGGCGCTCTTTGGGGGAGGCCTACGTTCAGCAGTGGACGGCCATAGGCTGATATGATGATGACGATGAATCTGACACTTCTATGCAATTTTAGTTGAAATGTCAGAAAGCATTGATTTGAACGCACTGATCGTGTTTTTAACACGGAAAAGTTCAAGGCACAACTAATTTGTTCTAACTCTCTAATCTAACTTAGTTCTAAAATGTTACCGCCCTTTTCTTTCGCTGTATGTTAGTAAGAGATGTCAATTCTCTAATTTAAGTGTACTTTGTGAACAAGGGAATCGGACTCATATAGTATAATATATACATTTACATATTTCTATTTTATAGTATTTGGACCCAGTAGGAAATTCCGTATAAATTGCTGCGTCAGAGGCTTTTTTTAATAGAAGATGGGTTTGCTCTTGACTCTAGTCTAGGTCAGAAGCCTTATTCAGATCGCGAAAATGCAAAAAATATATTTAAGAGTAGAACATGACTATTTGTCCTTGTCAAATTGTTTAAAATTGACATAGACAGAATTATGTATTGAATATGTTTAGCTAGATGTTTTTAGTGATTTGTGGTACAAGTGACTTATCGATAATTCACACCAGTCCCTAATTTAAAAATCCATTTAAACAAGTTATCGAAACCAGGAACACGAAAAGACAGACCATTTTTTTCCTACAAAGAGAAAGTACGAGGTATTCGGTTCAATGTCAAATGTTTAACCATAAGTATTCGTTAGCGTCGGATGTATGGGTAAGTGACCATGAATCAATGGGTAGATTGGATACCAAATAAGGATTACCCGATATGTTCGGGTGTGGCAGGTGATGTACAAAATCAGAGTGTTGGGTAATGTTACTAGAAGTTCCCGAAATGAAATAGGCAGCTATATTTTTTCTAATAGCCACTGTTAGTGACAGTATTGAATTTTTCTGTTTATAAAATACAAATTAGATATAGATGCATTTTTAATTAACCAAATAAATAGCTATTAAGAAAGTGAATACCTACATCAGAAGTGTAAATAAACATTATCACTAGATTAATAAATTATGTACCTACACACAAAATAACTTCTTTTTAAAAGTACTTTATTTTTGCCCTGATATCCCGACAAGAAAGTGTATTTAGTATGTTGTAGTTGCTTTAAATTTAATAAATAGTTTACTATTACCCTACAAAATCTAAAAAGTAATCCTGTTTAGTTTTTGGTGTTATTGGTGGTATCTTCTACGCTGTACCAACTGCAAAGCAAGCAAGACAGAGGAGTATATACTACCAAAACGTAACACCATTAGAAACAATGACAAGACCCCATATTCTAACATCAACAGCAACATAGCTCAGAGAAAGTCCCTCCCTTTTACGGCCACACTTTCTCGGGAGCAATTTTGCCCCATAATGGTACAAGAGGATACAATTATAGCCACCTGATGAACGCCATTGTAATTTGGTTGTTAATAATGATTTTACACTGAGTACGTTGTAATATCATGTTCCGGACATGTTATGATGCCTATTACGGACTTAATTTGGGTGTTTTTGTATGAAGATTGTTGTTGAAAATCTTTGGGCTATAGTGAAATTATTTGATTCACGCCTTTAAACCCCGAAGGGTTAGGCAGAGATGTACGTGTACCCATTTGGACACCCACATTTCGCCAGTTATGTTTAAGTCCCATGTAATTGGGATTGCCATCAATCGGGCACTAATCCAGACTCCGAGGCTGCTACTGAGAAATTTCTGATGGAAAATCCCAATAACACTTTGCCCGACCTGTAATTAGAACCCAAGACCTCATGCTGAGCAGTTGCGTAGTTAAGGATTCAAGCTCAAAATAACTGTCTTCGCTTATTATTTATCTCACTGAAACATGCGTGACGTTATGAATGTTTACATAGCGGCATCAAGGCATAGTATTGTTTAAAGAAATGAATATTGTTCATTCCTTAGTAGGTAACATTTTCAGTAGGAGATCTTAGTAACTGAAAACTAAACAACAAGACCAGTCCAATATATTTAAATGCCAATTAATTCCACCATCGCAAACTTCCCTATAATTGAGTGTTACAAGTTAACATTTAACAAAATTCCGAACATTCCCTCACGAGGTATTGAACCGGGACTATTAACAAAAACAAAATACCCACAAATTGGATAACAACTTAAAACGTCCCTCTTAATAAAATTACTTCGTTCCAACAAATTTTGTACAAAATCATTGAACTTTTGGATAAACTTAATGTATACTGGAGAGCAAGCTGTTGCGTTCAGAAAATTCAATTTGTATACAAGTTAGCATCTCGTTAAAATTCTTGTGATGTAATAAGGTGGGTACGCTTTGTAGGCATTTAGATCTCGAGCGGTTCCCGAAGAACTCGAACATTCTTCGTGAACTCTCGCACGATAATAATGTTCGAAGATTGGTTTTTGAGTTGCTAATAGATTTTCTTGCTGTTTTGTTGCTTTTTGTGTTATGAGGGCGTAATAGGTTTTTGCCTTTTCGTGATAATCTGGAATTGGAAAAAGATTGCTTTAGGTGGCTTTTGGGAGGCTGTTAAAAAGTTTGTGATTCGAAATGGGTTATTGGAGTTTACGGTGAAAATAAAAATGGGTAGTAATTCTAAATTGAGATCACTTTTGTATAAATTTTAAAACTATGTTTTAGAGCTCTCTGCTCATCAAAGAGGTCTAATACATAACCTTAACAAAAGCAGGAAAGTGAATCTGTGGAATATCTCTTCAAAAATGGAAAAATATATGGTTTCCTTACCCCTCTCTAAAAAAAACATCTTTGGGTTTAAAATAAAGTGTTTTTTTTAGAGAATTATTTAAACATCTATATTATTTTCTACATACGAAAAGACCTTTTAAAAGTAAGCAACCAAATACAATTCATATTATTGTAAATTTTTACGTTCAAAAGTGCTTTTAATACAATTCAGTCATAAAAGTTTATTTAATGCATCATCAATATTTATCAGAAAAAAAACGAGTATCCAAAAACTTTTCACATACAAAATACCTATATACCGTTAATAAATGTGTGACCTCTTGCCCACCGGTGCCACATTAGTAGTTGTACAACAAATCATACTTATGTAAATTGAACATAAGTAATAGAGATTTACATAATTTACTAGTAGCCAATTACACTGAGTAACGACCAGTCGTTTTGTGATTTACACAAATTATCATCTATCATGTATTTTGTGTGTCTATAGTTTATATTGTTTTATGTTGAATGTGAATTATGGGGTACTATGAAAATTGTCTTTTGGGGAGCTCAAAGTAAGCTATAGGCTGATATTATTATGATGATGCTGTTTGCGAAATTCATAGGAAACCACAACCTCAATCATGAGAGGCGGGCGCCTTAACCACTGTGCCATCACGACACACATAAACACTGACCATCACGCTTGCTCAAGGTGAATTATTGTAAGTCGAGAATAAATGTCTCGTTACATCATAACATCACGCCTGTAATCCCAAACGGGTAAGACAGAGGTAACCCATTAGTACACCTACTGCGCAGTACTCGTAGCCGGCGTGCTTGTATGACGAGATGTATGAACATGGTTGAGGCGAAAGGAGTATGTAAGGATCGTAGCAAGTGGTGTTCTGTGGTTTCTGCCTCCATGAAAAAAGGTGTGAGTTTTATGTATGTATTTAAAGACACAGAACACAAGGCAAAGAAGTAACAAAATGGACAATTGCCAAAAAAAAAGCTCGATATAGCCCCTCATCTATCTCCCTTAACATTGTAAAGCACTAAGAAACAGCCTCAGAAACAGAATCAATAGCACAAACACAATCCATCTTTCCCTTTATTTACACCCGAGGTTGTGCCCGCGCGCATAAATTCAGCAAAGGTAAGTTTTACTGCTAGCCAAGACTGCGGACAATAAAAATAAATTAGCCACTTCGTAAGTGCTTGCACTAATGAAATGGCCGAAAAATGGGAAATAGGTAAGTACTGTTTGGTGGGGCGGAAGGATAATGGTATGGCCTGGATGTGTATATCTGTAAGTATTTGTAGACTTGCATGTGAACTCGTATGGTAAATTCATGGTTCATTCATGGATTTTTTTTCGTTCTTGTATGTATGAATGTTTTTTGTGACTTTGTCGTTGGAGTGCCGTAAAAAAATAAATAAGGCGCGTCAGTCATTGCTTATATATTCTAAATTTAAAATATAATTGTCCTTTATTACTTTTTTTTCACATTAACATTCAAGAGTTTCGGTGTGGCATGGCGACTTAAGAGAGCGTCATACCGTTTACCGTCACGGCAAACTGGTCAATTTTACTGCTAAAGTGCGTAGAAGACCAAAATGTTGAATAATACCATCACTGTAATCCCCAAAGGGTTAGACAGAGATATACACATTAGTACACCCTCATTTTGCCAGTTCTGTTTCCCTTTTATTGGGGGCGAGCCTACTGAAATTTTGAAAATTGAATCAAACTGAAGACCTCATGCTCAGCGGTGGCGCTTTGCTACACTAGACCAACGAGGCAGTCCATGTACATCCTATAATCTAGCAAATAAAGTTATCATCCATTCATTTCTTTTGAAAAAATGCCATGTACTTTACAACCCTGAAACTCAAAATTCCGTCATCATTTTCCACAAATAAAATCTCCCCATTGATACTTACACAGTAGCAAAAAAAGTTAAAACCTCTTTAGAATCGTAAAGGCGCATTCACACGCACGCAGCGGTAATCAGCGCACGCATTGTGAAGAGTCGACCGCAGTTGTAAAGGGCGCTTCAGACGAGGGCACTCGAACATCTGTCGCGCGGTGTCGCGAGGGGCTTGGTTTAAACGGAGAGGATTTTTGTATTACGTGTTGAGTATGTGGAGGTGGGCTCTAAGCGATTTTTTATGGAATATTAATACTTATATTGTATTTTGTTGTATGGTACTTGTCAAGGATAAGGAGGGGCAGGTCTTTTGGGTGCTACAAAATGTCCTCTTCAAGGAGGAAACGGTCAAGGAGATTTTTTTCTTACATGTAGAAATAATTTGCCAGTCTGACAACCAGTTTTTCCAATGGGTATCGTATTACCCAGTTACTGGGTTGTGGAGTTCAGATAGGCAGTCGCTCCATGTAAAATACTGGTACTCAGCTGCATCCGGTTAGACTGGAAGCCGATCCGAATATAGTTGGGAAAAGGCTAGGCAGATGATGAATAGGTAGCCTGCAGTATTAAGCTCTTATAAGCCTTTTTTCAGACATAGAAAGTAACGTATTTTTCTCATGTTGAATTAAATTGATTGTCACTTTGTAAAAAAGCAATACGAAAAAAAAGGCACAAAAAGAGACACGGTGTCTATTTAGTTTCTACTAATACAAAATCCACAAATCCAAATTCATGGATACTAACATTTAATTGTATGAAAGGTGTGTAACAATATACTACAAGACATAGACAGGAGATGGATACCTAATGTAGAGTGTAGAAAGCATCCATTTCGGTATATTTCAATGATTTAAAGCAATGCTTTACAATTAAGAACCTTTCTACAATAATAATAGTGACCATAAAAAAATAATACATTATATTCCGTTGTATATTAACATCACAACTAAAGCCGCAATCCAGCAGCATCCATTAAAATGCCATAATCACCAACTCATTCATTTAAATTATCGTACATGCTATGTTTACACTGCCCGCTTTCAGCGAGTACAATCAGCGTAGTACTGGCTCCACTAATCGGGCGAGTGAACGGAAGTAACATAGCGCGGTCATTTGGACAAACAAAAAAGTAACACGTACGGGTGTGTCGAGTCGAGATAATTTACTATTGTTGTGCTACGAAGTTATGGAGTCGGTAATGTTTAATATTTACAATGGCATGGAATACATTTTGTAGCTAGTACTTTGTTGCTGTTTCGTAGATGGGAGTGTTATATTCTTCAAAGACTTTTCAAACAAAGAATAAAATGATGAGAATTTTTAAACGACTAGACTGGTAGAAAGGTATAGAGTAAGTGGGCTAAGTGTTTTTTATCTCGACAGAATTATAAATAACGACTGTAAACAATGCAAACAGACCTGGTAGCCAGAATGGAAATAAGGACACTTAAATTCCATTGAATGAAGTTCCAATGCTCCTTTCTCCGAAATAACTTCGTGCCAATATGACATAAATATCTCGTGAAAACACATAGCTACTACCAAACAACAATCCATCTTAAAGATAACAATCTACATAACATTAAACCAGCTAAATACCACGTCCATTATTTCTAACGTCCATTCTTGCTCAGATCGTGTGAATTAACCTCGTTTGTGCGACGGCACCTTATAAGGCAAGTGGAAAGCGCACTCGCCTTATTAAACGAGGCACAATGGTCGTCTAATGTACGGTCTATGTACAAAAATACTCAAAAGGCTCTTGTGGCCTAATTTGAGGACAGGCGAATTAGATACGCGAGACATAAGTGCTTTCAATTTTTTTTCTATAAAAAAGCTACTAATTTGCTTCCAGCAAAAACATGATGAGTTTCTTGAAATATGTACGCTGTTCTTTTGATAAACCACTACGTCTCAGCTGTCCTGTTCAAAACTGACAAGCGAGAGGTTGTGATTTCGATTCCAATCACATACTTTTTTTTAACTCTAATTCTGGTTATTTGTAAGCGAAAGTCCCGTCAAAATCGGTTTAACCGTTTCGGAGTTAAACGGACTATAAGAAACAAAAAAATACACACTGATCTTAATGTTATGTGTTCATGCAATAAGTAAAAAGCTATTATTTTATATTACAAACCGACTTTTCAGTGTTTTTTTTTTCTTTTTGCACGAATATCGATACCGTATGATTTGATAATTTACGTGTCGTAACTCTTACCAGTAACGACCGGTACATTATAGGAACCGGACGTTTGCGCAAACACCACAACAACCACACACTAAACATACAACAGCTCCCTAAATTGAAACACCAATGTCTCCAACCATCGCTTCCCAAAATAAACAAAGGCGCCTCCACCATACATCTTAATCCACTTAAATTCCCATTGAATTGCATGCATTCCGAATTATGGCGAATCACGACATCTCGGGAGAAATGAGACGAACAGTAATCGAATTACGGACCCCTTAGTGAATGAAATAGTTTCTTGTTGCCACAGCACAAAGGCTAGATTGAAAAGTGATGTATTTTCTTGGAAAACTTTTTGGTGATAAGCGATTTAGAGCTTTGTGTGTCTGTGTCTGAGCTGTATGTGATAATTAATTTTCTTTAGTTTGGAATTACAATGAAATGGAAGAGATTCTGATAAAATGCAATTTTACATCTGAAAACGTCAGCGTTGTTATTTTTTTATTATTTACTACTACTTGTACCTATTTACAGTTTTTTTTAACAAAATTGTACTATCAGAAAAATGAATCATAGATTTTAGGGAATTCGACTGACTCCAGAAAATACGGCGAGATGACGTAGATGTCTTCCTCAATAAGGCATGTTGGGTATAACAATATTTATGGAAGTTGGTAAGTAAGGTAAGGCCTTCGCCCAGTAGTAAACAAAATCATAATTTATAACCATTTCAGCACAAAAAGCCAAAACATAGCCAACTCCTCTCCAAAATTGCCAAGCCACTGATCCTTATTTAACTTAATACATAAAACAGCCATGAAACGCAACCACCTTTTACATATTTTAATGAAAACAGCTCATTTTCCCCTCACTTACCTCTGCACAAAAGCGCGCCAAAAAATCTGAAATGTCAGTGCATCGCGTTCCAGTGCTTTATAGTGCGTCGTAAATGTGCGACCGGGCGCGTTCCAGCGCCATACTTGACAAACATGCTATGAGATTTACGACAGGGCTGTCGCGAGCATACGTGGAAAAAAAAATGGGAAATTTTTTTAAATTCACTTTTTATTGTTTTAAAGGCATTTATTAGGTAGCCATTACTGGTTTTAATGCATACGAATGAGGTTTTGAATTAATTGAGTGCTTGTTATTTTAATCAAATGGACTGTACAACATTCAAATCGTAAATAAGAGTATTTTTACGATGTAATATCTCGATTATTATTAGGTGATAGACTGATAGATATTTTATAAATATAATACTTGTGCTTGTGGTACCCAGTTACTGGGTTGTGGAGGTCAGATAGGCAGTCGCTCCATGTAAAATACTGGTATTCAGCTGCATCCGGTTAGACTGGAAGCCGACCCCAACATAGTTGGGAAAAGGCTAGGCAGATAGATGATGATGACTTGTGCTTGTGTTAGAAGCTTGAGAGTCTGACAACCAGTCTTACCTAGGGGTATCGTATTACCCAGTTACTGGGTTGTGGGGGTCAGATTGGCAGTCGCTCCATGTAAAATACTGGTATTCAGCTGCATCCGGTTAGACTGGAAGCCGACCCCAACATAGTTGGGAAAAGGCTAGGATGATGACTTGTTACCCAAGAACTTCGGTAATTATGCTTCAGGAAGCATATCATTCATTCATTCAGGAAGCATGCAATCATACGAGTAAATTAGCATGTAGCTGCAACATAACTTTTCAACTTTATGTTTTACTAGCTTCTGCCCGTGACATGAAGTCACACTGCGTCAAAGTTGATTTCTCCATAATATATACGTGAGTGAGTGAGTAAGTGACCTTTCTTTCATATATATATAGAGGAACTATGTTGTTGCTGTTTATTACACCACACTCAATAAATAATACAAAATAAGCCACTGTCGTTTATTATGGGCCACAGGTTAGCAATGAATGTTATATAAAACAACAAGTTGCTCAATAGAATTAACAGTCTACCTACGCTACTAAAAGGTCAATCTTTAGCATAAAATTTCATTTATTTAGGTTAGGTTAAAGGTTAATGCTTTTAAAAGCATCTTGGCAGCCAGTTTCCATTTATTCCAAATTCAAACAGTAAACAAATCTGCTGACGTTCTCCCTTCCGACATCGGTAATAAACAATTGATTATCAAATTACAAAATCTAGCCTTCCAAACAATTCTTAGCAAAACTTTTCGGCGACGACACGGAAATACCAATTGATTCGCGTGAGTTATCGCCAGCCCTGATTTATGGAGCTCAGGCGCAACCCTGCGCTGCTTTTGATATATGTGTTTTTAGGGTTGCTACTCAGAAATAGTTTTAGTACAACGTTTATTTATTTTATAGCTTTTAAGTGACGTTTACGGTCGTTGGACAATGCACCAAGAAGGATTGATACTAGAAATAAGAGTCCGTGTAATTTTGTACTTAGTTTTATAGAGCTTCGTACAATATGAGAAACGTTGGACTCGCACACGAAAGGTTCCGTACTACCGTTCTTGTATCCCCTATTAATTGTTAGTTTTATATAAATTATCACATAACATAACATCACGCCTGAAGGGTTAGGCTGAGATGTACCCATTAGTACACCC
Organism: Hoplodrina ambigua; assembly: GCA_949774945.1. Lineage (NCBI taxonomy): Eukaryota > Metazoa > Arthropoda > Insecta > Lepidoptera > Noctuidae > Hoplodrina > Hoplodrina ambigua. The sequence continues at coordinate 1,663,627 of OX458967.1, forward strand.
ATATTTCGCCAGTTACGTTTAAGTCCCATGTAATAGGGGGCGAGCCTATTGCCGTCAATCGGAAACAAAACCGGATTCCAAGGCTTCTGTTGAGAAATGTTATTATGTTGTCAATTGTTATTAAAGCGGCAATAGAAATACACACTGTTAAATTTTAACTCTCCACCTATTACGATTCATGAGATACAGTTTGCTGACAGACAGACGGACGGACCGACAGTAGAAGCTTAATAATATGGTCTTTTTGGCACTTTTCAGGTACGAAACCCTGAAAATGCAACAAATGTGGCTGAAGTGTAAAATATTATAGTTCCCTGTGCTTTCCAAGTATTGATACAAAATATACAAGCATGGCCAAGATATTTATTCAACAGATATGTGGATGACAAGCTTTTAATGCTAATTGCGTTACTTCAAACAAAATTATCAGGAAAATATTTATTTAACCTAAGTAATGCTTGTGTCATATTTGTGTATGTTGTCATTCAATAGAGAGGCTTTCAATTGATTATTTATTACACTGCCCCAATTACAGGTTATCAGTCTCAAAGGTAATAAATAAGAATCTATATTTATCGTGTCAAGCAGCTGTCTTATATGACGCCTTACATAAAGGGACAGCAAGAATCATATAAAAATTATTTATAAACCTCGTAACCGGCGTGCTTGTATGACGAGATGTATGAACGTAGATGAGGCGAAAAGAGTATGTAAGGATCGTAGCAGGTGGCGTTCTGTAGTTTCTGCCTACCCCCATGGAAAAAAGGCGTGAGTTTATGTATGTATGTGTATGTATGTATGTATGTATGTATATAAACCTTGAAACCTTGACTGCCTCGTTGGTCTAGTGGTCGCAAGCGCGACTGCTGTGCATGAGGTCTTGGGTTCGATTCCCAGGTCGGGCAAAGTGTTATTGGGTTTTTCCATCAGGAATTTCTCAGTAGCAGCCTCGGAGTCTGGATTTGTGCCCGGTTGATGGCAATAGGCTCGCCCCCTATTACATGGGACTAAAAACATAACTGGCGAAATGTGGGTGTACTAATGGGTACACCTCTGCCTAACCCTTCGGGGATTACAGGCGTGATGTTATGTATGTATGTATGTATAAACCTTGAAATGTGGAACCGTTTACGACGGTCGACATTTCATACAAACTATCAAGCCCTAAAAGAGGATGTAGTGACTAAGATAGAAAAGGTATACTTAAATGGTTCGGTCATGTTGAGAGGATGAGTGAAAAACGATTGACAAAAGGTATTTATATGGCAGAGGTGAGTGGTAACGCAGGGAGTGGTCACCCTAGGAAGACCTACACTGACCTTATTGGTGAGATCCTTCAGAAAGGTCAGGTGCGGAGTACTCGTAACCGGCGTGCTTGTATGACGAGATGTATGAACGTAGATGAGGCGAAAGGAGTATGTAACGATCGTAGCAGGTAGCGTTCTGTAGTTTCTGCAGTTTCATGGGAGAAAGGCGTGAGTTTATGTATGTATGTATCAAACCTTTATTTTGTATCCAACTTAAGCATACATATAAGCAGGATATATAGGTCTTAAAAGTAATCAGAGAAAATTTCGATCATTTTGAACATCATAAGACCCAAATGAACTTTATAAACGACTCCCACGTTTGCCTGTCCCGAAAACGGTATTTAGACGATACTAAATAGACTTACTGACGGCACAGTCAGGCAAAGTCGCCCTCTCTGTTCGTCGCACACCAAAGGGAAATGATTAACGATCCGCCATGACAGTTGCGTCTTTGAACAGTTTGATGCAACTTGATACTATTGAATGTGAACAAAAGACGAACAAAGTAAGGCTTTGTTTCTTAACCCTTTGACGAGTCACTGGTGATGGCGAGCTTCCTAAATGTTGCGAAGTCTTACTGAGATTAATTGCAAGCGTAGTAGCTGGAATTACTATAGTTTTAGTTAGAAAATATCAGTAGGAATATGTAACATCACGCGCGTAAATCCCGAAGGGTTAGGCAGAGTTGAACCCATATTGCGCCAGTTATGTTTAAGTCCCATGTAATAGGGGGCGAGCCCATTGCCATCAACCAACTATAAATCCAGACACCGAGGCTGCTATTGAGAAATACCTGATAAATAAACCAAATAACACTCTACTCGACCTGGGAAGTAAACCCAAAACCAAGCTGTCACCTACCTAATCAAATGAAAGAAGAAAGAAAAAAAGAAAAGCTTCAGCTATTCTCGTGAAAGTGCCGCACAATACAAAATATTCTTTTCCAACAACCCGAAACAAGACAAGTTGGTACTTAATCTAAAAAGCTAAATACAAAATTAAAAATAAAATATCCTGAACGGAATTTTGCGAAACCACCGCGCGAAACGTTTAATAATATATTGTACTAACTACTATGAGATAGCTTGTTTTGTTCTTAACGTGTTTCTGTCGCAGGCAAAACCCCTCTAACCTCTAACCCCTCACTTGTTTTTCTCCAGACCGTACGAGTAGTAAATCAAAATATAACTTTATCGTGCGACCCATCTTACATCACTAACTTTTTGACCTAATTCCTTTCCTTGTGTCATACTGATCTGTGCATACAATATTATACGAATCCGTATTACTATAATTGATGGAAAATGGATGGATGGATAGATGTTGGTTAGGTACTCTTTCAAGCCTGAACGGCTGAATAGAATTAGCTGAACATTGACACACATAATAATATACACTTTGATCCAACTTACCCCATAGGATAATATCTAATATCTCACTTTAATCCGATTTTGTCCCGTTTTTAAGTTCCCATGAAATGATTTCGCACTTTTATATAGTGAGGTTGAGGCAGACGAAGTCGTGGGCAATGTAGTAAAAATTGACATACTGTGACCAATTTTTTGCGTAAAAACTAAAATATCTTATGCCTATGAGACCAAGACTATCTGCTCGTGAAATCTACATTTTTTAATAGATCGATCTGTCCCTCTCCTAGGCAAAGGCCTCCGTATTTACTGTACTGTAGAGGATGGGCCGTATACAATCTCATTAGTTTAAAATATTCTATGACCCAAATATTAAGGTTAAATTAAGAAGGAAATTGACAGACCGTATCTACGGCCTAACAATTAATCTTGCGATTAAAATATTAGAAAAAAACGTATATTACAAAAGTTTTTAATATACGTATTATGATCATAGTAGATTACCGTTACAGTAGTGATCCCACACCCAAGGGCTCTACAATACTTGTGCCCTATTAACTGTCTTTTATTCATATCTTGCGATGTTCAATTGTTTTAAATTTACCTAACTGTAAACCGATGCTGCGAACGAAGCTCTTCAGAGAAGACTGCACTTTCTAAAGGCCAGTAATCAACGACTATCACTACAGACTACTATCCAAATCTGTAAGTAATACCTCAGTGCATGTACCACGTCACCGCGTACCATAAATCATGCACGCAACATAATACTGGCGGCGTGGCGACGTGATATATATGGCGGATGGACGCCCCGCCGCGCCGCGCGGGCGGTGCCACGTGATTCACTGTCGTATCATTATATGTAATTAGAACTATTTTATTATGTGACCTTTATTTGATTGTGATCAGTAGAATTGAAAAAGGCGCAAACCTGAAATAACACAAACAAAACTGAAACATACTTTGCCTGCCTCGTTGGCCTAGTGGTCGCAAAGCGCGACTGCTGAACATGAGGTCTTGGGTTCGTTTCCCAGGTAGGGCGAAGTGTTACTGGGTTTTTCCATTAGGAATTTGTTTTTTTCCCGGTTGATAGCAATAGGCTCGCCCCATGGGACTTAAACATAACTAGCCAAAGTGGGTGTACTAATGGGTACACCTCTGCCTAACCCTTCAGGGATTACAACAGGCGTGATAATTTGTTATATCTATTATAACAAAAAAACCTTTTCAGTTTTTTACACGTATACTAGTATAGATAATTAATTAATATAAAATCGTGATAAATAGTCGTGCCTTCTCTGTAAAGAAGAAGCCTTTGCACTTCAGTTGGATAGGAACAGGTACGTAATTTTTTTTTCTTTTTATTATTATAAGTTCAAACACCACGATGTGACCTGTTCATAACTGCACTCAGCACATTTTAATGTTAGCGCGGAAGTCATAAAAAATACTAAGAGGCGATTATCTAAAAGTTATTGCCAAGTCAATAGAGGCTATAAAATATTGTCGACGGATGTTTATGTTTTATAGGTTGTCCATATAAAATCTAGTACCTATCGTATAGTCCATATAATGTGGCTCTTCAGTTCAGTGGTGGTAATGACGGTTGTTAAACGGAGGGTTATAGTTCAGCTCACAAAGTGAAAAGCTATATCTAGGTATTCCACGTTAATAAGGACAAGCAATTCACGTATTTAGCTGCCCGTTTCATATTGTGTGCCTAAATTCTTATAGACGAGAAAAGGCAAGTTAAGCCGTTAAAAAAACGAAGAAACAGACTGCAGTAGGTTTAGATATGTTTTCATTGCTGTATTGTTCAGAAACTGCTTGGTCACTTACTGGACATAAGAAGAAATGAAAATGTAACTAAACGAAAGCACAGCACAAAAAAAAGTTATGTTAAACATTATAAAAATATATATTATTATAACACATTATGTCGTCAGCTTAAGTTAAAAGTATAATTTTATAAGTAGCACAAATAAATTCTAGAAAATATTTTGACAAACAGACCTCGTCGGTAAATAATTCAGTTCTATTATTTCTAATTATTATACTTTTTTATGACAACAATTCAATATTTACGTGTCCTCGACTACAGACTCGGCCATTTGCACACGCCCCCTTTTAGAATTATACAACGGATTCCTAAAAGCGGTGTTACTTCTAGAACTGATCGCTGAATCTCTTCTTGTCAAACTCACAACACTGTCCGACCTCCTCTCGAATCTCGAAAATATACCAGGCATGTGTCTCGACACTATCGGGAACCTTACATCTGGAATCTGATAATAGTACACGTACAACGCCCCCAATGTTAAAACCACTGCGAAAAACATGGATACAAAGATTTTTCCACCTAAACCCGACTTGTACAAAGGACTGCCGCTTATCTGAGCAACCTTATGCCCTTTTACCCAACGATCGTGAAGAGCATAGCTAATAGAATTGATTATTTCTGCACTTAGACCTTCGTATTCATCTTTGTCGACTACCACGAGTTGAATTCTTCTGAATGGAATTTCCGGAGAGAAACCAATATAATAATCAATACGGTTTTCACCGTACCCTTTAACAATATCTTCAACGAGCTCATCGAAAGCTTTCATATCGAATCCTTCATCCGCATCGAACAATATGTAGCCGCCACAGATTTCACAACAGAATCCAAGAGGCTTGATAGGATGCACACACGAAGCCTTCGGACAGAACTTTAAAGAACAATCAATTGTCATTGGCATTAGTTGACACGCACATCCGAACTGGGAACAGCGCGCAGGATCACCGATCCTAACGCCAGTGCCCACAAATTCATTTAAAATGAATTGCTGTGCATCGTCACGCGATTGCACAAAATGGACATATCGCATGAAACTTGTAGTGGTAAAACTTTCATTTCCAATTTTGAGACCTTGAACGTATTGTGTCGCTTTTGGCAGGTTCACAGTAAATTTGGTATCTTTTGGGAACTCCACTACGTCGTTAAAGCACGGTACCCTGTCTGAGTCAGGAGTAGCTTTGTTGAACTTCGGCGAGCTCCAAACATCGGCTTGGTCCCAGGACGAATCGGTTTTGTCTATATAATAAGCGTTTCCTTCCGTGCAGTTGGTATCTGCGGGGTTGTCGCCAAAAGTTAGCAAGCCTTCTAAAATCAATTCACCGTTTTCTGGCAAAATGAATTCACTTATTTCAGTTCCGGGTGCAATTTTTATTGAACCGGGCATCGATTGTGGAAACACGACAGTTTGTTTAGAACATGGAAGTTTTTTGTCTTTAAAGTTCTCTGCTAACTTGAAACTTGAGTTTGGAAGCCACTTGACAGTTGCCGCTGATATTAAAGTTGTTCCGAATATAGCGACACAATGAAGTACCACAATCGGTGACATGTTGGGACCGATGTATGTTAATGAATGCCAATTCGGTTCAGTCAGAGTGTAATGTGACACTAAATGATGTCTGGTCGTTTATTATCTCTGCTCTGTTTGATGTCCGTGACACATGCAATCACAAATCAACGTTATTTGAGTGTAGATTTACACTTTGAATCATGTTAATCAGCTGAAAGCATAGTGGGGTTAATTGCTAGAGTGATTGGTATTCGTGTTGTCTTTCCAATAATGTAAGTATGAAAATTAGGCAAATATACAAAAGTATCTTTAATACCGAAAAAAATGAAAAATGCTGATACGTTTCAGCCTTACGTTTTTATTACATTTCTTGCTCCAAAGAATTCTTATAACAGAAGCAAAAACAATCCATCACTGAACACAAGAATCTCATTTAAATAACCTCACCGACAAACAGTAATATATTGCCTACCGCGAAAACAAAACCGCGACGAATTAGCCACGTTAATATCATAATATTTCCTCCAAAAAGAATACGTATAAACAAAAGATTAGGGGTAATCCTACCGCGTCGGGAAACCCAAGATCCGGGGATTACTGCCATCTTGAAGGAGCAATAAAAGTCATCGCCAGCCACGCACGACCATTACACTTGATACCTTATGATTTATCGCTAGATAACTCTGGTAGGTGGTTAAATACAAACCATTAATGACTTTGGAGGGGTTGGAAATTTAATAAGACGCCGCTCCCGTGCCAAGGAGCGTAGTTATGCAAATTTTATTGCAGGAAAAGCATCAGGTGAAATGTACGGGAGGATGCTGTGGCCTTTCCAGTTGCGGTTACAAGGATTTCGTATAACGTCAGCTGTCTTGTTTGTTTGTTTCTGGATTTACTTGAAACATCCGTTTTAAGAGGATATTCTCTTGTCTAGTAATAGGTGTAAACTCGATGGAGTTATGTCTATCTTCATAACTCCATCGAATAAGGAAGTAAGGGCACTAATATGTAGGGTACAAGTTAGTCAGTTTTCCGTCAAAAAACTTACTTACATACAAATGAAACCCGATAACTCATAAAGTCGTATTTTCCATTGTGAGTAATTGAGTTATCAATTTTGAAAGTTGCTTTCAAACTAAAGGTACAATGTTATGGAAGTGAAAATTATACTACATGTCTCAAAAATGAGATTCTATACTGGACAAGACAAGTGTTTGTCAACATTCGTCTGTGTGGTTTTTATTACGCTCACAACATTCTATCGTGCCTCCAGATATAACAAAATGTTTTGCCTTGTCTGTTTTCAGAAACCAACCGGAAAAGTCCGTTTGCACCGATGCAAAGCAGGACGGTTTGCTAGTATTCTACAAAATTTCAAATTCACCTTCCCGCAGCGTTCCCGCACGTAATATCGGCCCGTATATTCCACCAGTACTTTAAAGATCGTAACAAGCCGCCGAAACGCACAATATGCTAGATGGGTAGATAACAGGGACCTCTGGTTTTACGGTTCATCCTATAAAACTGCTAGCATTCTGAACGTTTATAAAGGGTGGTATAAAACCTTATTGTGCCTACGTACGTGTTCGGCTTTAATATTTGAAGTCGTGAAAGTCTTTTTTGTAAGTCGCTGAGTGGTTCGTGGTGCGTGAAGGTCAAGGTAAGGAAGATAATTTTGATATTAAAGCCTTTTGGTCCCTTTGTTCGGATTTGGGTTTGGGTAACTGGGGCAGGGCTTTTGGGTTGGGTAAACCGTTTGATATTAATAATTTGTAAATGTTATTATTTTATTTTCGGATATTTTTCTTGTCGCCAAATTCTCATCTCGCAAATTACAATCTAAAATATATTTTTAATAAAAAAGAAATGTTTTTTAATTTATTCTTTATTTGAAACCATGCAATAACCACATAATAATGTAGACTATTCATCATTTACAAGAAATAAATTATCACCAGAATGCAGTTAAACAATGTAACAAAATAACTGCCATTATTTTTAGTTTTTTTATATTTTTATACAAATGGGCACACCTCTGCCTAACTCTTCTGGGAATACAGGCGTGATGTTATGTATGTATTTTTCAAATATATGCTTATAATATTTAAAATTATAACGCCGGAGAGATGTTTTCATTGTTTATTTAAATGCACTAATTTGTGGCACTACTAATCGGACTGTTAAAATCTCTTTATGATAGCCAGATTCATAAGGAATATGATATACTCTACGGCCGATGGTAGCGGAGTAGTAACCAAGGACGTAACTCCAAGTGGTGGAAGTCGCAAGCAAAAGCTAGTGTTATAATAAATGGGGTATAAGTATTCTAATACTCGGACCACTAAACCCTTTTACTAAAACATTAACCTTGAATGAATAACGTAAAAGGAACAGTAAAACCTCTTTATTAGAAAACTTAATTTAAATTAAAATGATAGTACCCCCGAGAACGATAACAGCCCTTCATAACATCAAAATCTAACTACCCTTAAATAGACACGTCTTTACACCAACCCACTTTCGCTTTTATTACTAAATAATTTAAATGCTACATTTGCACAATATTTTTGAGTGTAAAAAGCAAATATTGAAGCGTGTGTTTTAATTTCTCAAAGAGTTCGTTACTCGAAATATATTTGGTTTGTTCTCTATTTGAATAGTGAACATGACAGTGTTTTAAAAATCGAAGAGTTTTAGCACAGAGTAGAAAAATACAGCCATACTATTAACAAAGTTTGATGCAAATTTCAGACTGTTTTTCTTTCATTTTTGGCTTGTATGTGGCTTGTTTGTACTGTATGCAACTGAAATGATTTTAACGAAGTTATTTTTCATTTAACACAACGGAGAAAAGTTATCTTTTGCAAAGAGATTTTATTTGACATATTATTCTAAAAGGGCGCTACTGATAACGCAAACTTCGTTGCTAAGTTCTGGGCCAACTCATCAAAATAGACATGCTAAGAAGGAAAATATAATATCACTATACCTAATAGGTATTCTCAGTCCTATTTTTATACAAAACTGGAATATCCAATGAGATTTGGATTTTCCTCAAAATGTTTCCTTTATCGTTAATCAAAATTGAACATATCAAATTAATTTCGCTTGTCAGATTTTGAACTCTATTGCTTACGAAATGATTCTTAAAATAATCGTAATAGACCTTAATTTATATTTTGAATTAAGAAACAGGACAACATTTAAGGTCAGCTTGAGATTTCAAAAATAATTGAACATCTTGAATTCTCGACTTAAGGGTATTTACAGCTTAGTTAATACCAATTAGGAAATGCCCAAGCATTCAATCACAAAAGCCTTATATCTCGCCATAAAACATACACTTGGCTCATAATTTATTCGACTTCACTCAATACATGCTATAAAATCTATTCAGTCGCTAAAAGGTTCCATTTTGACCACGGAGTAACAAGAACATGGAGTGCTGAGATGCATTGTAGTTCGAGAGAAAAGAGCAAACATTAAGTCTTCGTACAACTTATTAAGTTATTTTGTTATTGAAAAAAAAACATTTGATAAACTATATCTTAACTTTCAGACATTCTTAATGGCTACATTTACGTTATCTTAGTGTTTATTGATCTCCCAATGAACAATAATATTTATACAAGCTGTTAAGGTCAAAACGGAACTATTAGATAATCTGTGTCAAAACTAGCTTAATTGTAAGATAAATTGGTGATGGCAAATTGAAGATTTTGTGCATATTTATTGTGCATGTTATAATATTTGTAAGTCTTAAGAAAAAACATGTATGACCTTCTGTATACCTTTGTTTCACAAGTTAAATTTTGACTGTGACTTTGACTATGGCAAATTGTTGTTCAGTATATTGCTGTAAGGAAAGTAACTTGGCGTTTGGCATGTCCAGAACTGTACTTAGCCCTCCATGTGTTCATACTCCATGGCTTAGAAAGCCAGTAATAAAATAATCTCTACACTGTTGGTTTCTTATGGCAATGTTTATGATATAATTGGCTATTAGACACGTATTTAGTTTATTGCTATGGCTATTGACATGCGGCCGCTGGATTTATATACAGGACCGTTATTTTCTATAATACCAATAAACGGTAGTGGGCTTCCATATAATTGAACTAGGTAATGTGTGGATGGAATTAATGTTAAGGATAAAATGTATGGAAGCTGTGCTAAGAACCAATAGAAATTATAGGCAGTCTTTAATTTAACTGAGCATCTTTCCGGTGGTAAAGGCATCTTATGAATACGAACATCTTTTATTATAGGACCAACCCTGAAATAGGAAAAAACACAGCTGGTTCAAACATTTTGACCGTTTGCAACAGTCTATTTTTTTCATAATTCTGAGGTTTTTTCGTTTTGTCAAATTATGTTGGTAGTAACCTACTAGCGTGGAGAGTCGATTATTTGTTTTACCCAAAAAAAAGGTATCAAAATGCATTTTTTTAAATCAAAGATACACAGACACAGCAATAAACAGCAATAAACATTATCAATCTAAATAAAACATAACCTATGCACACTAAAATCTTATATTTTCTAAGCAGCCGAAATAAAATCTTGCCAAAGCAGTAAGTTACATTTTCCTCTACAAGATAAAAACCAAACGATTTCCAAATAGCTCTTATCTGAACTAGTTCTTAGGATTGACTTTTGTGTGGAGAGGCTATTGTTGTTGCTCTATAGAAAATAATCATTCTTCTGAGCTAAAGAATTGCTCCAATCGATTTATTATAGTGTGCGTACAGGAAAATGGCATCATACGACCTACTTTTTAAGATAAGTAAACCTTTTAGGTACCTAAAATAAATCTTCATTGCAATGTCTCATAGAAGAATACAATTTAAATAATTGTACTACCTAATAATCAATAGAAGAATTCTTGTAACTCTTTTCGTACCCAAAAAAGGGTGCTAACAGACTAAGGCTCCGTTGTGTGTCCGTCTGTCACAATGGTATATCTGTTGAACCTTAATTGGTGGACGCTTGAAATGCTCAGGCTTCATATTAAAACGACTCCTAAAACAAAAAATAATTAAAATCATTTAATTTAAAAAGGGGGACATAATGCAAAAAAAAAATTTATCATAAAATATTGCACACTGGTACGAAATCCTTCGCACTTGGCCGTTCTTTTTTTTTTACTCTTATATGTATATTATTCCTACAACCAGCCAAGCACGAGTCGGACTCGCACGCAAAAGTACTACCATCCAATATTTAACACAACATACAAAAAAAGTAATTATTTTGTAATGTAACTACAAATACGGTTTCCGGATTTCTTCCTTTACTTGTGCTACTAAAAAAAGCCAATATATAGATATACAACAGTTAACGCTTACCATCCAAAGATAGCTGAAATAAAATAAAAAGAGAAATCTTACCTTTGGTTATCATCTACCAACAATCAGCCAACGGCCAATCAGCCTGTCCACCACCGCTGAACCACGATGAGTGGTCCCCAACAACAAAAGAATCAATTTATCACGACAGCGCTGAAAGGTCAGCCTATCGGTGCTTGGGGGACAGGTGCCTATCGATCGAGGCCCCCGACTTACTGGGGGAATTAAAAAGTTAATCTTTATTGAGACGACGAAGTCCTGTTTGGAATAAATATAGAAAATTGAAAATGATAGCATTAAAACGGTAGAAAAACAATTTGTTATGTCTAAATTTGTGTTATCTTACTGTTCGTGTGGTTGTTTACCAAATCACCTTCCACGCTTGAAGAAATTAGACTATTTCTTGTTATATCATTTAATTTTTCAAAATGATAAGGACTCGTTCATAAAAATCCTTTCCATTTTAGAACTAAGTTACTTGACGATCATTTATTAACGGTTTTTTTTTTCGTAGTGAAATCTTCTTGGATGCCCTCCGTCCCTCCGTCTCTCTTCTGGGGATGATGGAGGGTTATGTCGGACTCGTAACGACTAAAACCCCACGGCTCCTCCTTCTACCATAAGTCGGGAGCCTGGTATTCGCATTACGCATGATCCACGCCTCTGACTGGTATTTATTTCAATTCTCGTCTAGCACATCCACGCGCATCCAGACTTTTCAAACCTAAGATTCGCAAGACGCGAATTGTAATAGTTGTCCGTACAACAATTAACCATATTGCATCATGAATAGAGTTTTTATTACTATTGCAAATTATTCTCGCCCAACCAATTCACACTTGCCAGTGAGAAACTCCTTTCACACCTCGTATATAATAGAATTACACTTAAAAACATCATTTTTACTGTACAAAGAACACTCCTAACCCACATACAACATGCATCTCCAGGATTTCCCGATCATAAGTCTCCCTTCGTCCAACGAGACAACACACAGCAATTAGCCCGAAATAGGATCTGAAATGACGTGGTAACCTGGACCAAATACCGGCTGGTAATAAATTCAACCTCCCAGCAAAATATTAGACAATCCTGGGAACATTAATCTTCACACACATGTAGTACTTTAAGCGAATTCCGCTACGAATTATATTTAGCTTAGTGCTTGCCAAGTACTAAGAAATGAGAGTATGGCGTAAAGAGGAAATAAACGGCAGCGTTAGTGCAGTGCGTCATACTTTTATATAATACCAGCCTCACTTATATCAAAATATATATCTGCCTAATATTGTCAAACTGCTGAGCAAAGGCCTCTCATACAGAAAAGACACGAGCATTGATCACCACGCTTGCTCAAAGCGGATTGGCGATTTCAGATTTACATTCACACTTCAACTGACAAGTTACTGAATACATTAAAAGTTAGACACAACATACACATAACATAACATCACGCCTGTAATCCCCGAAGGGTTAGGCAGAGGTGTACCCATTAGTACACCCACATTTCGCCAGTTATGTTTTTTTTTAATCCCATGTAATAGGGGGCGAGCCTATTGCCATCAACCGGGCACAAATCCAGACTCCGAGGCTGCTACTGAGAAATTCCTGATGGAAAAACCCAATGACACTTTACCCGACCTGGGAATCGAACCTAAGACCGCATGCGCAGCAGTCGCGCAGTTGGTTAAAAGTTAGAGTATAAAAAACTATAGGTACACCTCTCGAACGTCGGAGTCACTATCCAAAACCGCTATCAGAAGCTATTTCAAATATGGAAGCCTTATGAACCCAACACTACATTATCAAGCATAATAAATCAGGACAAAAATGAAGGACACCACCTAACGTCTCAATAAAAACCTGAAAGGACCAAAAACTCAACAAAACTCAAAAGAAACCAACACAAAGTCGAACTAAAAATCGAACATTGCAGTCAAAGTTTAACATACCTACCCGGGTAAATCCGGAACGGAACGGTCCTAACTTGCCCGGGCAACTTCTAAATCACATAAAAATAGTTGGGCAAGAATAGTGACACTTTGCGGCCAACTTGAACGAGTACAGACGTAGTTCGGAGCATGAAGACTATACCTATACTTAATATATTCTAGCACTAGCGTATGCGCCCGACTTCGTTCGAGTAAATATGACGGGTATCGACCCTTGACTTTTCTTAAATTGTAATAGTAATCTAAGTTACTCTTTATAACACCGGCTATCTGCCAGAGAAAGGTTCGTCTTTCCAGCTGTTTCGAAGATTTACCGGAACAAACAGATAGACCGATAAAAATTAATAAGTAATGTTTTTTTAACATTCTTATTTATTTTGTTAAAAGCTGTATTTTGACATTGACTTGAATTTGAAACAATGAACATTGTAATGTTATTTTTCTATTACTACATTGAATGAAAAAAAATCTTCTTGAATTTATGATATTAATGTCATTTTTGCATGTTATTTACTAAAGCATTATAGAAGTAGTCTTTCTCGACAGCTTACAATTGATTTTGTGGCAAAAGACGACTAAAAAATGACCAAAACAGAATGCTATAATGAATGATAGGTTACCAAAACGTTCAAACAAAACACAACTCTATAAATCAAGTTCTCTTAACATCTCCGAAGCTTCACCCCGTCAACCATTCAACAAAACAAAAACAACCAAAGATTAAAATAGAATAAATTATTAACCCTTGTCTTAACATCGAAAAATTATTATACGGAACAAAGATGTTACTTGGCTGCATTTAATACTGAATAACACAACACAAAGGAACTTCAACTTTATCATGTAACTTCTAAAGTTTAAAATGTCATTTTCAGAACAATTCATTATCGTCTCCTTAATTGTAACAGCAACAGCGTTTAGTTTCGTTTGTTTTGCGATTTTGTGTATGAGTGTGAGTATGCGAAATTGTGACTTGGTGTTTCGTTTTAAAGTTTAACTTGGTTTGAAGGGGTGTTGTTGGACGGTAATGCAGTTTTGGCCGCCCGCTGAGCGCAGTCGAGGCGATCATAACAAATCATCAAGTTGTTACTTAAGGTGCGGACACACTGGAGTATGTACCATAAAGATTAAAAGGATTTTGAGTAAATGGAGTGCGAAGATATTGTTCTAAAGTAAGGACGTCTCAGCTTACTAAGTTATCACGACACTAGCTTGAAGAGACAAGTTATATACCAACTTACCTTAGTAATATAAAACCATTTGCACTATAATATGTCAGAAAAACTATAACTGTTTTTTTTAACAAAATCGTTAGCGGCAATTTTCAATCTCATAACTACAGTACTAGATACCCACTCTTAAAACTGCATCGTTGGTCGCACAATTGCGTGCGACTGAGCGTGGGGTTTTTGGGTTCGATCTTCAAATTGGGCAAAGATTTACTGAAATTTTTCATTAAAAGTTGCCCAGTGCAGCCCAGTAGCAGAGTTTGAAAGTTGCTGATGTGGCTTAAAGCCGTAGGTCTAGGCTGTCATTCAAGAAGCCCGAAAGTCCACCAGTCTTACCAAAAGGTATCGTGTTACCCAGTAACTGGGTTGAATCAGATAGGCAGTTGCTCCATGTAAAATACTGCTATTCAGCTGCAACTGTTAAGACAGGAAGCCGTCCCAGCAGTTAGGAAAAGGCTAAGCAAACAGAGTTACAGATCTTAATTGTGTACTGAACTTTATGTAAGTTTGGTATACATAGTACAAACAGCTAGGTACTGTTGACATATTGCAGCTCGCGTCTGCGTTTCTCGAATCATAATTTGATTATTACACTGTACAAACTAGTTAGAACTAATACTGAAACGCTACACAGAACTAAACTAAGCTTGTTACTATGACGTGTATTAAAGATACTTTATTTTTTATTTATTACTACTTATTTTAGTATAAGTTTTAATTCTGGGATCGACTAGACTAATCTCTCGGCTCGACTCGCGATTGCTTGGCTACCCTTGCCTTAGGGGATAAACAGACAGACGGAAGCATTTTTTTTTCAACAATTGTAGTTTAATTGCACTATTTATCTTTGTTATACGACTATTCATGAGTTCAAAGTCTTCAAGGTACATATTATTGTGCACAAGCCCTTAAGCTAACGCAGCACAAGACGATACCATGCCGCTGATGTATCGGTACCCGCTCCACTGAAATTGTTCACTGCGTGGGGCGACACAAATAATTTAATAGCTTTACAAAGAATATTATAGGAGAAGATATGACGTCAATAAACGTAGCAATAGTTTATTGTTTAATGTGGGTTTTTAGTTGTAGCCTAGGTTAATATTTATTTGAGTTGATGAGCAAAAAAAATTCGATATTCTTAATTATTTAATAACATGACATCATAACATCACGCCTGTAATCCTCAAAGGTTTAGGCAGAGGTGTACTCATTAGTACCACATTCCGCGAGTTATGTTTAAGTCCCATGTAATAGGGGGCAAGCCTATTGCCATCAACTGGGTACAAATCCAGACTCCAAGGCTACTTCTGGAAAACGCTGATATTCTTAAAGTTATTGAATTACAAAGAATAATCAATGCATATATATATGTTGCGTTTTTAACCTTCTTCAAATTGAACTTAAATGTACCAAAAAGAGTCAAGTCAAATACTCACCGTCATTTAATTTATTGTTTGACGTACTCAACAGTACGTTACTCACCAAATGTGTAACATTTTGTGTAACTCCAAAAATAGGGGAGTATTTAGATGAGAATTGGTTAATTTTGCTAGAAATAAATTAAACAGAATAAAATTTAATAATTACGTCAAATAAAATTGATGTGATTCAAGGAATGTGACATAATTTATTCTGGTAAAGCCACATCAAATCAATCTAAATAAATAAACCATCATCGATCTAATAGTCGCATAATTTTTCCAGAAGTTCATTTTTGTTATAACCAAAAACCCACCTACCCACACACCCTACAGACGCACACAGTCACACACACAGCGACCAGTAAATCGTCCTCAGCACACGGCCCATAATTCCACGATAATGTTCAGCATTAGCGGATTGCTGTAACGTGTGTGCTCCGCCTTATTTATGACGAACCGTTTATGTTACGATTATGCGTACACGATAAATAATAACGTAACGTTTAATGTTACGTTTGCAATTTATTGTTTGTTTTTCGTATTGAAATTGTTACGTGACTCGGATTTTTATGAACTGTACAAAGTTTAGTTAACTTATTTATTAGTTACCGGTGCCGATTCTCTTGGTCACAAACTAAACTAAAATTAGACTATTTCCATCTTTTTCTGTCCAATAAAACGAGAAAGAGACTAATGTAAATAAGAGCTGTCAAATTTAGTCAATCTGACACATCCATACAATAATTATAGTTGGCATCTTAAAACGTATGGATTAAAAATACGGAAAAGTTCAAGGCAAAAATAATTTGACATCGCTAACTTAGTTTTTTAATGTCACCGTCCTCTCCGTTCGCTGTATGTCAGTAAGAGATGTCAATTCGCTAAATTTAGTCTAGTTTGTGAACATAGGAATCGGCACTAATGAGTTAAAAGCCTCGGAAGATAGGTGGCAATAGGCTCGCTCCCTATTACATAGGACTATATCATGGAACTATGAATAGTGTCCATTAGCACTTTTACACAAGTCCTAATACCTTCTAAGAGTCTCTATCGTTTTATAAAAACACTACGTTCGTGTGTTATGTAGTATAACACAGCACTGTTAGGTACTATTATTCACTCACTTTACACACTACACCAATTCAAAAGGTTTAGTTCTTTTTAGCCTACGCACTAAGTCTGTGTTAAACATAACTGGCGAAATATGGGTGTACCAATAGGTACGCCTCTGCCTAACCCTTCGGGGATTACAGGCGTGATGTAACGAATGTATGTAATTAGTCAATAGTTTAATGTTAATAAGACACAATCCCAGTCCACGCATTAGTCAATTAAATTGTTTGATAGAAAAACTTTTGTTTGGAATGACACCCGAGGGAATGCACCTAACACTACATTTCGCAAAACTAATTAATACTAATAAATACGTATTATACGCACAGGATTCTTTTTAGTTTGAGGTGTCTTTAGGGTTCCGTGCGTCAGTCAGTAAAAACGGAACCCTTATAGGGTCACTTTATTGTCCCTCATGAAGACTTCAAGACCCTTTTCTTCAAGAATGCCTGGAGTAAAAATTAATATCAAATACTCATGTGTGGCCCTTGGCTCGATACATTAAAAATGGATTAGAATTTGTTTAAAATGATATTTTAAGAACAATCTGAACTTAGGTAGGTAGATAGGTAGTGAAACAGGCCATTAGGCTTATTATGTTTTACACTTTAAGAGCCTCCGCAGACTGCAAACTTTGAATCGGCCGATAGTTAAGTCGGGTTGGGCTGCTAGTGCGCACACCAAGTCAACTAAACAGTTTGGTTACTGCTTAAACAGTCGGCCGATTGAAAGTCTGCAGTCTGTGGGAGCTCTGAAGTTCCATTTGTAGGTTTTTTTTTAATAATTTATTTAAATATCCAAATGCTATCAAACAGGTGATATGAAACACTATCTTTTAAAGGTGTGTAGGTATGATGACATACATAAAAAAAAATCTTTAAAACCCACTAAAAACCATAAATACTCGCACAAAATAAACGAAAGTACCCATTATCCCTTACTAATCCCATCATCCCTAACGAGGGAAAAATAATTTAATTACCACATTTTCACTCGCCAACTCGAGAGCTACTCGAAAGTGAAGAGATTTCGAGTTCTGAACGAAAAAGCAATTACAATAATGAACCTCAAGGACGTGCTATGCCTAGTTTACGAAGACCTATAAACTTTAAATCTTTCTTACGTTTTAAGGGTCAAGTTATACTAGTGGTTCAACCATTATGTTTTGCGCTTTGGAAGTGCTAAAGATTTTTCATGTTCGCAATCTGTTAACTGCATTGAAGTGGGCTTTGTTGGGTGTTTACGTAATTTATTTTGGGAGGTCTTCCTTGGACAGGTGTTGTACTCTCTTGTCGCTGAAGATCCTATTGTGTCCCTAAAAGCTTTTAATGATAACGAGGGGAAATCTTGATGAAAGGAAATCGCGAAAATTGTTTTGTTAGGCATTTTTTCTAGAGGTGTATAAGTAGGTCTGCAAATAAATACGGAAGATTAAAATTGGTATGTGTATAAGGGATTTCAGTTCTAATAAGCTATACTGATACTAACTGACTCGCTGTGGCTTGAAGTAAGTAAAGATATTGAGGTCAATAATCGAGATTAAACCTGTCCTATCTATCTTTTAAGTTTGACCAAATTACACAGAGTAAGCCATATTTCATAAACAAATGGTTGAGTAGTTTAGGAGTACATCCCTGACAAACGAAGCTGAAGAGTTTTTTTTATTTGTTTGTTTGTTTAAACATGTTAATCTCTGGAACTACCAGTCAGATGGAAAAAGATATGTATAGTAATGTGTTTAATTTCAGTATTACAATCTCGTACCGTGATCACTATTGTCTACATCATAGGTACCGCATAATAAAAAATAAACAAGTTTAAAAACCCCATCGCTTAGTACGACAGGGTACTCAGAAAGTTCATAATTAAAAAGCTTTCCTAATCTACATGAAGTGCATTCTCAGAATTAGTAGGTGCAGCGACAATTTTCCAATTAAGTTGTAACCCAGTGTCAATACACGTGAAATCACACTTTAAAATCTAAAGGATAAAGCTCAAAATCAGGAAATTGGCTTTAGATTAGATGGGTATCGTGTTACTGGAAGCGACAGTTTTATGGTCATTGAATGGAATTTAAAAGCAATGATTTCAAATAACTGTCATTGATGTGTAGCATAGTGCTGGCTTACTTATTTTAAAGACATTTCTAGGTTTTTCAAAAAGATGTTAACTTTTCAGTTCACTGTCAGGCTCTTAATAGTTTGGTGGGCACCTTCTAATTCAAAAACAAGTCTGTAGACAAATCGAGACATCAACAAATCCTCAATGACATTATAAACAAGAAAATTTGTTATAATATATTGTTGACTGTCAAAACAGTTACAAATAATCTCAAATTTAACCCTATTACTAAGACTCCGCCGGTCTGTATATTGTCTATTACAGAGCTACATCGTTGAAACCGTATTAGAGAGACAATTTTAATTTACACTTTAATTTAAAAAATTAAAATGGATCCTCATCTAACAGACGTATTTTGTATTTCTGGTGTTAAATGTGGTGCGGTGGCATGGTTCCTTCCATTTGCGAATCTCACGCGAACTTAGTCAGTTTTTTTTTTTATAAAAACCACTAGTCATCTTGCCCCTTCCATTGTCTCTACATCCGCATTAGTGCTCCAAGTTACTTTTCACGCGAACCAATTAGGGGAAGAATTGATGGCCAATAAACGATGGAGTGTTCCGAACAGCACGACGAAACGGGAAACAATTTCAACCAATTTCCATTTCCATCTCGCTTTTGGGAAAAAAAAGTTAGGTGGGTGTGTTCGGGAAATCGGGACGAAACTGCAGAACTGCCGGAAACCATAGTGGAGAGGGGGTGTGAAATTGAAAATGCTTTATCTTTTTCTATTTTTATTTTTTGCATTCGTTTTCATAAGCACTGACACCCCACATTCACCTGAGAAAAAAAAATAAACAAAATTATTTAAAAAACAAATCAAATCATTTATTTCAACAGGCACTTTTTAATTTTCAAGCAGTCAATCTGTCAACTGATGGCGCCCGTTCACGAACATGACGTACGGAACGGATTCTCTATAATCGAAATGATAATAGAGAAATTTTATATTTCCTGCCATCTTTCCCCTTTGCCTACCCCCTTAGTTTCAACCCTACATTTACCTGCAAAAATCAAAGCAAGCATTACAAAACACTCAAGACGCAATGCGCATACAAAGCGTTCCACCTGCACACATTTCAACCCCGTCGGGGACGAAACTCGTTACGTCTCAGTTAAATCAGAGCAACCCCGCCAAATTCAGGAGGTCATAAATTGACACAATTGTTCCCTGCGGCCGGGGCTTCGCGAGTTATTAGCATAAATACCCGCTTACTAAGCTAAACGGGACATGACGTGCCGTGATGACTTCCCCCGTCTTGTAAGAAAAATATTGTTTAACTTGGAAACTTTAAGAGATTCTCATCTGTTCTGTGAAAATGAAACGTAACACTGTTTATTTTAGGGATTAGAAGTCTTTTAGAAAAGTTTTTGAGTAAACATTTTTCTTTTTAAATTTTTTTTATATCTAAAGAAAAAAAATTGAAGTTTCGGTTTGTAATGTCAAATAACGGCCTTTTTTTAAATATAAATATTATGAATGTTTACATGGCAATAACCAATTTTTATAATTTCTGTCTTTCTGTTTGTTAAGGCTAATCTCAGAAAAGGCTGGACTGATTTTAACGGGGCTTTCACTGCTATAGCTGATATTTTATTTTAAAAATAAAACATTGTGTTACTCGGAATTCACGCGAACGAAGTCGTCGGTAAAAGCTAGTATAGCATATAGCAAGTATAATACAATTTTACCTAAATTTAAAACTGTTCAACTAAACCATAAAAAAATAAGAATTATTTATCTCCGCGAGCAATTGCAGCTCATTCTTTTACCGTTGAAAGTATTACCTAATTTCTCATTCACCCAGTTTTTCTGAATCATTAGAGCCACTTTGAAGCTTACTATTGAATCATGTCGAACTAAACATTTAAGATGCTTTTACATTTGAGAGCGTTTAAGCCTTACGGAATTTCATACAGACTTTCAAGTCCTAATTTTTTTTTAATGAATGGATCAATTCTATTGAAATTACCTACACATTAGGAAGATATAAAATAGTTAGTTGAGAACATTTCCGAAAAATTGTGTTTCATCTAAATTCGACTAAATTTACGTTTTCCATAGAAATAGAGATTACCAATTATCTTTTTTAAATAAGACATTCCGAAAATGAATGATATGCCGTACGGCGTAAACTCTCTTAAGAAAAGTTCCAGAATCAACTTATTTTGATGTGAGGTTTTCAATCGAATATGGCATCCGAAATGACGAAAAAATTCGTCCCATCCCGTAACTGAAAACTGATGACATAAATTATGGAGATACGACACACCAAACTCCTTGACTATATAGACTTTATATGTCATGTATCACCATAAAATGTATATAGCACATAATAAACCCTTTCACAGCTGAAACGATCTCGAGTTTCCATACAAAATACTTATTTTATTATACCGCACACCTGTATAAAAATGCCGCTATAAAAACCGTATGTAAAAAGACAGAAAGTAATTCATATTAGGGTGGAGAGCGTTTTATTCTGGCGTCCGGCCCGCGCCGAAATCCGGAATGGATCCGGTAAGCCGGGCCCCTGATTACTCAGCGATATTTAAAGCTGATTTGATCGCTTAAGCGGATCCGTTGCGGGGTGGCCATTGTCTCGTCAGCGTCTACCAAGTCTTTGAAGGTAATAAAAGGGACATTAAGTTACGGTTTGAAGGTTACCGTTTTGGACTTGAAGAAGTAAATGGGATTTAATTGACAGCAAAGGTGAAGTTGTGAAACGAGTCTTGTAATGGGACTTTCCCGACAGCGTGCTCCATACGAAATAGTCTATTCATAATATATTTTCGTCAATAAGTAATTTATTTTTGAATTACTTTTGATTTATTTTAATATTATATCCTCAATCCATGTTTTTATTCATTTTATTATTATTATTTTCCTTCTCCAATGTATATTTTGATTTAATTGTTTTATTTTGTTTCTTTGCTTACAAAATTTTATTTAAATATGTATTTGTTAGCTAGTTGTTAATTTATTGTGCATGCTGTGGTCTCCTATAAGTGAAGGAGTACACTTATGTAATACCTTTTGTTTATTGTTGTTATCTTGATTTGTGTATATCTTTCGTTGGAGATCCTAATAAATAAAATAAAATAAAAATAAAATAAAAATGTCGATGTAATATTGTAAAAAGGATAAGGGCACTAGGCTTGTGGCAGGTGAATTTCCTGTCAAATAACCCAATTTCAAAATGGTTTTCACTGTTTATATTAGGTCAAATCCAAAAAAAACGTTGCAGTCGTATATGTAAAAGTATAGGGACTCAAAATGCTATAACCATCGTATTGAAGTAATTTTAGCGTGTAATATGACTTGGACAATTAATGCGAAAGTAAGGATAGATGGATGTTTGTTAGCCAATAATGCCAGAACGGGTAAACGGATAAACACCTATAAGGCTGAACGAATATAATCAATAATATTCGTTCAGCCTTTCTGGTGTGATTGTTTTCTATAACTTACTGAACTTGCAAACTTTTAACAAATCGGTGTACATAGTTAACTACTACAACCCTTATTACTTTACATCCTACATAATTATGCGTTCAGTTTATCAACCATGAAACAAATCACACCGCCTTCCTCGCAAGGACCTCTCAACACACCTACGTGCGTACCTCCGGTACTCTTTCCGTACCGTCATCACACCTCCGCTCATTTCCTGCGCCTATCTCTCCTGCCACCTGCCCGTCTACACGCAAAACACCCATATTTTCCTATCAATACCTCTTCCTTAACCGACCTTTCAAGGGAATTTCAACCCTGTATTTATTACCAAAGGATTGGATTTCCAATAGGGGTGTAGAGTCATGAAAATTGATGGTATTAGTAGCATATGGGCCGGAATGAGTTTTTGCATGCTACATTTGTAGTTTGGTGAGTTCTCATTAGCAGAGAAGCAGTTTATTAAGCTTTATCGTTCCTATTTGTAGTATATTTTCTTCCTGGTTAGTGCTCGGGTATCTTCGACGACCTAGCGTAGTAAGCTAATTGAAAAAACGCCCCAGACAATTCTTTGTCTTAAAATATGGAAAACTTAAGGGAGACTTAAAGCTGGAAATCTTTTCTTGGATATGTAAGTCCATCTGATAACAACATCACCTCGGAAAGAGAAGAGAATCTCGCAAGGGTTTCACAGATGGCACCGATCTTCAGTTCCTATGCATAGTCTCTCCGCAGACCATGGCCCACCTTTAATCTTGCACACGTGAGGACCTAATGACTGTCTCAGTATGTGGTATTGTCGTAGCTGAATACTGGGCGAGGTCTTAGGATCAATTCCCAGGTCGAGCAAAGTGTTATTGGATATTTCCATCAGAAATTTCTCAGTAGCAGCTTTCGAGTCTAGATTTGTGCCCGGTTGAAACATAAACTTAACATAACATAACTTAAACATAACTGGTAAAATATGGGTGTCTTAATGGGTTCACCTTAGTCTAACCCTTCGGGGATTACAGTCGTGATTTTATGTTTTATGTATTATTTAGTACAACTTGCCATCGATATGCTAAGAAGATGGAACAAAATAAAAATAACAACTTGACTAAAGTATCGTCCGCACGTCATAATCACGCTTATGTTTGTTCACGTCACAGTGGTCGTCGTGACGTCATTACTCAACGGGACATCGCTTCCCTGCTGCACAGGCACGCACAATCCAACGTGGGATGTAAACCATCCCATACCGTGTTTTATGGTTAATTACTCTTCGAAAGTAGAACAGCCAGTGGATTTATTTCATGCCTGTGCGTTACACAGAGCAAGTCCCGTTTGTCATACAAATATTTTTAGGTATTTTTTGACAATCTGTTAAAGCTGTCAAGTCGTATTTACCTTATTGGCAGACAATTTTTTTCAATTATTTATTCATTTGTTTAATTTACAACAGTTGAACCAATTATAGTAAATCAATCTGAAAAACGTAGTTACATAAGTTTTAATTTAGCTGTAATTTAGATTATACTAGCTGTGCCCGCAGCTTTGCTTACGTGGCCCTTAGTGCAATTTAAGGAATTAAGTTATCAATAATAAATTAATTCATTTAGATTATATTAACCTAGATATAGAGAAACAGGTGCTATAAAAACTTTCAGTGTAATGCGCCTTATTTGATTTCCAGGTCAGGCAGTGTTTTTTTGTTTTACTATTAGGAATTTCTCAGTAGCAGCTCGGAGTTCGAGAATTGGCGGTGAGATATCCCTTAGCTCGGAAAGCACGTAAATCCGTTGGTCCTGCACCTGATCTCAACCGCGGTCGTGTCGGATTGCCGTCTCATCGCACTATAAGAATGAGTATACAAACACAGGCATCTGTATTTGCATGCCAGTTGGTGCACTAAAATATTTCCCCGTAAGAGATATTATACTACTAGTCTCATTTGAGATGCAGCCGTGACCTAAATTCAGAATATTATTTTTCCCATATTTTTATAATCAGTTCGGTATCGATATTTCTCGATAACGTCACAGCCAGGCGACGTGTCGCATCATCATTACACGGCGACGCGTCACCGTGCTCGCGATATTTCAAGTGTGACGTCAACCGTGGAGGTTTTGAAAGGCCTCCTATTTTATGTGAACCATATACCTAAATGATGAAAGGCCAGGGATTTCGTGATTCGTGACTCAAACATGAAATCAAACGAAATGTGGGTGTACTAATGGGTACACCTCTGCCTAACCCTTCTGGGATTACAGATGTAATGTTATGTGAAAAAAAATACAAATTTGTGCAACCAATAGACAATGTCTATTAGCCGATCAAAATGGCCTCTGGGGAGTAATATTGGCCTCAAGAATAAGATTTTCGATACAAGACTTAATATCCTCATCTTAGTGATCACCAAACAGATTACCTAATACCATAACTACCTCCCGTGTTAACACCATATCGCCATCTTAATACCAAAATCCTTTAAAAAAACCCAACCCTTCACTAACAAGCGTCAACTACATGGTCACCAAGCAATAAATTAAGTACAGATAGAAATCGCATGAAAACAAAAGAGTGACAATGGCCGCGCGTCCAATTAAAGGAGATGGGACGTCGTTTATCGAAGATGATGATCATCACGCGAGCTGGCGCCCTGGTGGTCTGCGAGGTGGCGTGGGAGGATGGTACTTTATTACCCGACTATAGCAAAAGAAGGGTTATAGGTTTACGAATAGTTTGCTGAGAATTAAAATAGGTACGCTTAGGATTCTTTCTTTAACTAGGTTAATTTTATGAGGAACAGACCGTAAACAAAAGACTAAGTACGGGGTTTTTTGTCGATTCTTGTTCATATGAAACTCACTTTTGAAAGGGGCAACTACACCCGAACTACACACTACATAGATACAATATTTTTTATTGTATGAAAATTTAAACTACATTTTATTGGTTCAATTGAAAATATATGTAGTTCGACTTTGACAGTGTGCTGCTAACTCAATCCATTATCAAAATAATTAAGTCAGCTTAAATGCATTTCAACTAAAAGTCAAACTCAAGTTTTCGTCTGCTAAAATTAAAATCACTACAAACTTATCAAACAAGTACATGAAACCAATTCAGCAGAAACCAACTCGCCACAAATTGTAAAATCAATCAAACTTAGCCAATAACAATAACTGAAATTTCATGTAAAAACAACATAGTAGTAGCGCCAAGTTTAATATCAAATCGAGGATTGATAACAAAACATCTGTTAGACTGTAATTGCTTAAGTTTCTAACAGTTTTGACTGCGGGTAGCGGCGGTAGGGTTAACCGTTGCTCTATAGCTTGTAGAAATGTTAAGGAACGCTTCGTCAAAAAAAAAATCTCCCGTATAACAGGCAAAGTCAGAGAGGAAGCGACAGAGAGAAAAGGTCGCCTGCGCATAACGCATTTTCCTTACGTGAAGATTTCTGCCAGTTAACTCCTACCGCAAGCCGCGTAAAGAAACTTTGTTTCATCTTTTGAAACAAACGGGTAACATAAGGCCTTCTACTAATTAAAAACATTCAAAATGTAGTCGCTATCTCATCTCGGCGACAATCAATGTCAACAAATTAATGTAGGCATTTTTGACAAATTGAGATTGTGTTTCCGTGAAAGTATAGCAAAGTTGTTCTATTTTTTTCTTCTTGTATAGAAAAAGATGTTTAAAGGCTTTCGTTACAACAGAATCAAATTATGCAACAAAATTAGTACAACTCCCAAGAAAAACCAACAAGCCAGCAACCACCCTCGACCGCCCGCGGCAACCATACACTTCGACCTCTCCTTTTACACGAAT
Organism: Hoplodrina ambigua; assembly: GCA_949774945.1. NCBI lineage: Eukaryota > Metazoa > Arthropoda > Insecta > Lepidoptera > Noctuidae > Hoplodrina > Hoplodrina ambigua. Next base: position 1,690,108 of record OX458967.1, read on the forward strand.
TGACGTCCAAATCTCTCGTACAATAATCTTACAATAAAAGCTGCATGAATGGTACAGGGGACAGCCCTAGCGTGGGTACAATTGCGGCGAGCGACCGCCTGGGGCACGCGGGCTACCGAACGCTTCGCACGGATTTTGAACGAAACATGAACGTATCATGTTGACAAGCTTTTGGGTCTTTGTGGCTGAATTAAAAATAATTAAGCATTCCCATCTGTTTTATTTTATATTGCGAGGTTCTATCTAGACCAGGGGTTTTTAACCTTTTTCTAGTTATGAGGTGCCGTTTTTAATAATACAAGGCGCATAATTATCATTTTTCACTGCTAACCGATTACATTTTTTTAAATTTTACACTCCAGTTATAAATGACCGCCAAAAGGCATGAAAGTTCTAAAACGTAGCGCGCAGTGTTTAGTTACTTTTTAATGCATTATTTTGGGTAAACGCATCATGGAACCCCGGCATTCATTACACAGGCCCCTTAAAACCACGGGTTAAAAAATCCTGATCTAAACACACAGCAGCGTGCCAGCCAAGTTCGGCGGACACTGGAGTGTGTATATTTTATTCGTCCCACTTAGAGTTACTTTCGAACAACATTACAACAATACATTCTCAAAGGCAGTGACTAAAAAGACAAATCGGCAACATTCACAACTTCTCAGAACAACTGATTATATCAGAATGAACTGCCGAACTCGCAACAGTCATTTTTCTTCTCCCCATCCATACGACGATAAACAGCCGGAAAAACTATGTTCATTTGTGTGAAACTTAATCAAAACTTTATCATAGTTGAGGGAGCGCAAACCTAAGGTAGACGTCCAACGGAAAGGTTGTTGGGACAGACTGGAATATGAAGAACTGCGTGTTGTGCATCAACTTGAATGGAACCTATGCTTAATGCTGTTCACATAAAGATGATTGTGTTTATTTCAGACAAATATATTATAAATTATATACTAAACTTATACATTTATAAAAAATATATATATATAATAATATTAGGTATTTATTATTATTTTTATTCAAAATTTTATTATTATGTTTTAATTTATAAAAAAGCAAAGAAGAAAGGAGGAACCTTATAGGGCATCAAAAAATATGTCCACATCGCTGTCAATGGGGCACGTGCCCAATTGTGTGGCAATGCTAATTCTTTGGCCAAGTAAAGGTAGAAGAGCTGTCAGCACAGGGACGGGGCCCCCGGGGCCAACGCCTGCCAGGGTTGCGGGACGTCTTAACAGGATACCGTGGTCCCGGAACGTAAAGGGCAACAGAACGAACAGGGTGGTTTTTTAGTCAGTAAAAGTCTGACAGTCCCTTCCGCCCCACCCAGGGCGGAAGGAGACACTTGATGATTTTTACAACCTAAAAAAAAAAAGCCCCCTAGCCATGCGAAAAAGTTAATATATTCACATAAATAAGTACTGTGGCAGAAACAAAAGCATTTAACACACTCAAAAAGGTTCACCATCCCTGTTAAAGTGTAACGTAGCAGTAACAAATAGTCCAGGAGCTATTTGGATTAGCGGCATTTGATGGGCCAAGTTGCTAAACAAAGAACGATTTGGATCTTTTCGCGGTAGACACAATAAAATGCAACGATTACTGGCGTCGTAGAAATATCCGTTTGTTTATTATTGTTTCAGTGCCGATCCTGGCAAGTTGGGAGGATATAAAAGTATAATGTTGTGCTAACTGTGGCGGTTATCCTAAAGTTGTGTGTCACGCATAAAATCGCGTCTCTACTCCTAGTCTAGAAACTAATAAAATTGTTTTGCAGTTCGAAAATGGAAGGGGTACTCAAACAGAAAATGCGTTTTGTGAGAATGGTTTTAAATCCATACTTATATGCAGAGATGAATCATTCTTTTTGTTTGTGAGAAAAGTACCTAATATAAAACTTAAGCATTTTGTTTTATTTGTTAAGTACAAGCTTTTGCCAGCGACTTCATCCGCATACATTTTCTTACGGATCCCTATGTTTTTATTTTTAAAATATTGCCAATATCACTCGGGATAACGTAGCTTCTTAGTAGCGAAATAATTGTCAGAATTAGACCAGTTATTCCAGAGATGCATTAAAACAAACTCTACCGCTTTATAATATTTGCAAGTTTTTTTCAGGACATATTTACGATGAATCGATTATCAAACAATGAAATATTATTAATTCATTAAAATTCAAATAACAGCAACGATTAAAATTAAATTTTATTCGTGCCGTTCCATTCTGTTCTATCCCGGGAGACCGGGACATTACTCGCAAATCATTTACGAATAAAACGTCCCGGGTTGAAATAATATGACACGTTATACGACTGGTATTGTCAAGGGGCACATTCCGGGATTGCGCGGGCGTGTCCCAACACTCTTTTGTGGATTGTCTCTGTTTTACATTAACGTCACGGGGATTTTATTTTGTAAATTACATTGTTATTCAATTGATTTATTTTGGGTCGACATTTTTTAATAATTTTCGGTGTTTTTGTTATAAATATAAATTGAATAATTCAATCAGAATTTCTCTGTAGCAACCTCGGAGACTGGATTTGTGCCCGGTTGATAGCAATAGGATCGCCCCCTATTACATGGGACTAAAACATAACTGGCGAAATTTGGATGTGTACTGATGGGTACACCTCTGCCTAACCCTTCGGACATTACAGGCGTGATGTTATATAATTGTGGGACGACTCTGCCAGCTTCTTATGTAAGTGTTCGCGAGATTTATTACTATTCAATATTATCAAACTTCCCGGCCACAAAGGATTTCCATGTGGTCTTCCCGCCTCACAGCCTAAGGAGGTTGTGCATAAATGATGACCGTAACAAAGGGACATAGTGTATAAATTAATAATTACCATCCCGGGATTCACGTGTGGATAATCCCGGCAACGGGAACTCGGTAATTCACGAACTATGTCGATGCGAGTAAACTGCCAGATTAGACCGCTTACTATGTTTCAGATACTGTTTGTTGTAGGGATACCAAGATATAGGCAGTTTTGGGACATCTCCGTGTTTATTTTTATAAAGATTAGCTAGTACTAAGAGACAACAAAATTTAACAAACAACAGTAGTAACATGAGTCTTCAAGTTAAAGTATTAAAGGGGATGTCTGACTTTGACTTTGACTTTGACTATGCAATCATTATATTACTAAATACTTTTCTAAATAATAATGCTCAAACTATTTTTAAATTATACTGCTTTTAACAAAAACGATACCTAAAACCTATAAAGAAGTTAATTTTATATTAATTTTCATTCTTATGGAAATCTAATAATAACAGTCCCTACACGCTCTCATATCAAAATAATTATCATTCATGGAATGACTAGCATTTGTCCGCGACTTCATCATTTAAACATTATCCCGTACTAAATTGCATCAAAATCGGTTCAGTGGTTTAATAGTGAAAGGATAACACACAGACAGGAAGAGTTACTTTCGCATTTATAATATTAGTAAGGATTTGAGTACAATAAACAGTACAATATAATAATATGGGAATAATATCGTAACATCCCGCCTGTTATCCCCGAAGGGTTAGGCAAAGGTGTACCCATTAGTACACACACATTTCGTCAGTTATGTAATAATAATTAAAAACAATAATATATAATATTTAATAAGGTATGTGGGAATGGTCCTACAAATTGGACTACCAAACCTACAAAGCGTGGACACATTGATAGTACTACTTATACGCCCTCGTAGGTCTGCACGTCGGCGCGGCCACACTCCGTGGGTTTGTCACAGGCAGGCGCCGGGACAATGAATTGAGGCCCTTTGTGAGCCACGGCCGTGGACGCCTCTCCTCGATATATCAAAACCATTATTCGCGTAAATGCACGGAACGGACATCTACGGTAGACGCGGTGACGGAGTTATGTAATTCTGTTTATGGATGTGTTATGGAGCTATATTGAATATTAATCCGAAACTTGAAAAAAGCATCTACTGCTTTTATACATCTTTTGTTTTGTTTTTGTAAGTATAGATTTAAACAATCTACCTACACCTGTTTTATACATTTGTCCTAATTTGTGTGTGTGTGTTGTTTGATTCCTAAACCATTGATCCGACGATTTATAACGAAACTTTGGTGAATTGTTTTGAGTATGCCCACGACAGTGCCACGGCAAAAAGAACTCCGGAAACGAAGTCGCGGGTAACAGCTAGTAATAGATAGATAAATTAATTATTAAATTAATTTATGTATGCTTGTGAGTAGAATGTAATGAACTTTATCATTAAAATACCTAATACTATGTACTGCATTAGACAAATAAAATGATTTGATTAGATTTTTTGTTTTAAATTGTTTTTTTTTTTACATAAAAGTTTTTCTTGTGCAGAAGTATGGCAAATTCAAGATAACTGTATAATTAATAATAACAACTCCATCTACATCTATACAAATAAAAAAATAACAGTGTGTTTGTATTGTCAAAATAATAGCTATTTACAAAATAAATATTTAAATGTTTACATGGTACTAATACCAAAAAAAAAAATTTTTTTTAATGTCTGTCTCTGTTTTTTGTTTCGTCTAATCTCCAAAACGGCTCACGTTATAAGAGCTCAGGCTACTTTTATGAGGATATTTTCCGAGAAAGAATTAGGAATCCGCGCAAAAAAAAACGTTCACGCGAACATAGTCGCGAGCATAAGCTAGTCTAATAACAACTCCATCAGTAGTAATATCCCTACTATAATAGAGACATTTTACTTCCTTCCATTCTGTACAGAACAAAGCAAAGACATCAGCTATTTAGCGAAACGCTCGGCGAATGTCACGACTCACAGTTTTTCCTTTTATTCTTGTCAAAAGAATAATTAGGACGGTTAATTTCATTAATGAGTCCATTGTGAGACTGCGGGGCTCTGACGCCTTATTTGATTTGTTACGAATTCAATTTGTTTCATAAAGTAAACGTTATTACTGTGGTTTTTAAAGATTTACTGCTGCGATTATGTGAAATGTTTGGAGATTGTGGTGTTAGCATAATTTGTTAGGCAATTAGAGATGATTAGATTATTTGTGAATTCAGGCGGAATTTAAATGGCGCGAATTAGGAAGAAATGACCGAGCAATCAAAACATTTAAGCTAGTTACCTATCGGTGAAGCCGCCAGCTTCTCATGCATAAGATTGTGATGCCGTGCAAGTACCAATGTGAATTTTTCAATTCATACGTGAAGTACATATCTAAGTTTTTTGAACGTTACTGATATCGATGAATAAAAATATTTTGAAGAAACGAGGACTTATCCTAACTTCCTAACTAATATTATTAATGCGAAAGTAAGTTTGTTTGTTTGTTAAGCCTAAGCCACTGAACCGATCATCCTGAAATTTTGCATATACGTTGCCAGATGTACAGGAACGAACATAGGGTACCTTTAATCCCGAAAAAACGTCCTGTTTCCGAGGGAAATCGCAAAAACGTTCTTATTATCATAGATGGCGCCACGTGTTGATACGAATCATGATTTTTACTAAATAATTGAAATGACAGGACATGGGTAATTTTTTCCGCGACTTCGTCTGTGCCCGCGATAACCGAATTTTACGCGGACGAAGTCGTGGGCAAAAGCTAATAATCAATATAAATCTGAAATCTTTAATCCGCCTTGGCGATCAATCCTTCTCTGAATAAAGAAGAGGACTTTGCCCTGTAGTGAGGGAATAATATGCTGGTATTATGATAAATAGCTACGTCAACTGTATTATTCTCACGGGCACGCCGCAATCGCGGCGGTAAGACCCCTCTTTGAGGAGTGGCTGGAGAGGCGCTACGGCGTCCTCACCTACCGCCTGACGCAGGTCCTCACCGGACACGGTAGTTTCGGGAGGTTCCTGTGTCGGATAGGGCGGGAGGAAACGCCCGGGTGTCACCACTGTGTGGATCGCCCGGAGGACACGGTGGAGCATACGGTGCAGGACTGCCCCGCTTGGGCAGACCACCGCCGTGTCCTCACGGAGGCGATAGGCGGCGGCGACCTCTCGCGTCCGGACCTGGTTCAGGCCATGCTCCGGGGCGAGAGGGAATGGGATGCAGTCACCTCCTTCTGCGAAGCAGTAATGCTAGCGAAGGAGGAGGCGGGCCGCGTGAGGGAGAGAACCACCTCACGCCCCAGCCGCCGCGGGAGACGCCCAGGGCGTCGGACGTCGCGAGGCGACATCCGGCCACCGTAGGCGCGGGCTTGCGGACGGCGAGTAATGGGTAGCTCGCCGTCCGATCAAGGACCAAGCCCGGGTCGGCGGCGCGTTCTGTTCGCGCGCACCTCAAAGAGCTGTCAGCACAAGGACGGGGCCCCCAACGGGGCCAACGCCTGCCGGGGTTGCGGGACGTCTTAACAGAATACCGTGGCCCCGGAACGTAAAGGGCAACAGAAGGAACAGGGTGGTTTTTTAGTCAGTAAAAGTCTGACAGTCCCTTCCGCCCCACCCAGGGCGGAAGGAGTCATTTGATGATTTTTACCACCTCAAAAAAAAAAAAAAAAAAAAACTGTATTATTCTACGATAATTTGCTTTTTAAAATAATAACTCTATGACAATAATTATTATGCTCGTACGTCCTCTACATTCATTTTAGTCATCGACGCAAGATATAAATACTGTTTAAAGTCACAGCGCTCAAAAATATATCCAGAATATTCGCTCCATTATTACACCCGCTCCCAACAGAATTCATAGTACGGGGCCATCACTGTCAAATTATACCATGCAATTTCTAACATTTTAATAATAATGTATTTTAGGTTAAACCGACGAATATTTCGCAGTCGGCTGGCGTGACGGGCAGGCGTATTCTCCTGAAATATTACGTCTCAAACACAAAGGAAAAACATATTTTTTTCCTCTGGCAACAAAATGTAAGCTGCGCGTTATAATTTTTCACAGGGGACCTTTGGAGACAGTGATTTTTTTATAAATGGAACGCGTCGCTTTTATTTCGGAATAGAGCTTGTTTTTTAAAATTATTCGTGGCTATTCGTAAATAAATATTTGCTTATTCCAACGTCAGTTTTGGTTTTATATTTAAAAAAAATTGACTATACGAATTTGTGTAAATATAACATAACATCACGCCTGTAATCCTCAAAGGGTTAGGCAGAAGTGTACCCATTAGTATACCCATTATTCGCCAGTTATGTTTAAGTCCCATGTAACAGAGGGCGAGCCTATTACTATCAATCAGGCACAAATCCAGACCCCGAGGCTGCAACTGAGAAATTCCTGATGGAAATACCCAATAACACTTTGCCCGGCCTGGGAATCGAACCCAAGACCTAATGCTCAGCAGTCGCGCTTTATGACCACTAGACCAACGAGACAATGTAAACATAATTTATTTTTTAAAAAATAGGTAGTAGTTCCCCAGCGAAAACCGCTGGATGCGGGCAGCTTATAACCGGTCATTGTGACTATCTATAGGGAAGGCCTATGTCCAGCAGTGGACGTCGTCCGACTAAAGTGATTATGATGATGTAGGTATTACAATTAAAAACTTTAATCAAATGTTTATTATCAAGATCCATACTAACACCGCCAAAACCTCCGTAGAAATAAACCCGCCAAGAACTCAATTCTTAGCATTACTTGGCGGGTTTATTTCCACGAGGTAACAAAGAAAATGCACCACCTTTTCTTTCATTCCCAGCTTTGGTAAATACGATCCCAATCTGTAGATAAAAGTTGTTTTAAGTTAAACTACTTCTCGAAGATCAGCGGTGTTATAAATTTGATCCAATCGAGATGATTCAATTCGAGATAATGGTGGTAATGCCAAAAGTTTGGGGTGGTGTCGTCGGGACCCGAGTGGCAAAAACCTTTGTAGAATTCACGTAATTTCTATGATTAGAGATTATACGGGAGAAAATTTTATCAAAGAGAAGATGAAAAGATTTAATAAAAGTATTTGGAGGAATTAATTATTAATTATCTTTTCTATAAAAATAATTGTTATTAAAAATTTTCATTATTTAACGATTTAATTTTGGAGAATATTGGAAAAGTGATTAAATTAAATTAAAACTCTGTGTCTTACTTTGTCGCATTGTAAGATAATCTTTAACTAAGTAGCTCAAAAAAAATTGCACCTAAATGAAAATAAACGAAAAAATTCTGCCTGCGACTTCGCCTGCGTAGATTACAGAATTAAGTCACACATAATTTAGATAGGTCAATAACTATCTGTATGCTAAATTCCAGTTAATTCCGTTCAGCTGTTAAAGCGTGAACGACTAACAAACAAACTTCCATTCATCCATTCTCACAAACTTTTGCGTTAATAAGTGTAGTTTTTTTAATACTCTTTTCAAAAGCACAAATACAGGAAACAAATGTCCACGTAGCCCTATGTCCCAAGTGTACAATATGTCAACAATTGCATTTAATCAAAAGCCAATCAGTATCAATAACAATAGACCATTAATTAACGATCTTAACAATCCATCAGGTGATCGGCTATCAGTTAATTTACAGCTATTTGTCAACTAACATCAAAGAGTTAATTAATTACAATATGATGTTAATTAGTTGCATTGGCGGTATAGTTAATAATCATTTGTATGATCATTAATTTCAAGGAACCCTAAATAATTCTCATTGCTTTTATTTTGCATAGTAACGTAAACTGAAGACGCATTTTCCAAAAAAAAAAGTTTTATTTCTAGTCGCAATCTCATATATCTCAGCGAAAATCAATGTCAAAAAATTTAAGTAAATTAGAGGCATTTTTGACAGATTGCAATCAAGAAAGACTGATGATCTTCTTCTTCTTTATCGTGTGGGCTGTAAGGTCTTATGACCCTACACACCCTAGTGTCCGAGTTTCTAAACCGCCTCAAGGGCCTCTGACATGTTTTGTGACCATAGACCATGGTTTAGTGACTGATGATTACATTGCAATTGATCCTAAAAGTTAGCGGAATTGCTAACAAAATTGCTAATATAATAAAAATGTTTTTCCCATATTTTTGTGTGCAATAAAACAATTTCTATATTAGCTGAATTCCAAGTGCACGCACATTTACAATATTTTTCAATATTCTTCTTCATTCATATTTTAAAAGTTTTATGTACTGTATTTTATAAAAAAAGTTATTCTGTTTTATCTTATTCTCCTTCCATTATAATTACGAAAGTTTATGAGAATATTTAAATGGACAGATGGATATTTGTTACTCTTTTATGCATAAACGCTGAACGAAATAATCTGAAAATTGACTCTCATATAAATATTCATATATCTTAACACCTAAGATACTGTGTATTCCTGTGAAGTCTACGCTATAGCTTTTCATAAAATATATCTTCCAAATAATATTTAAAAACAATATGACTTCTATGAAGGTTCGACAGCAAAAATAATCAAAAAGGTACATCCTAAAGTGTACAGAGTCAAGTGGAGAAGCTTGAATGTATCAAATATTCTCATTGTTTTCTCGTCCCGCCGTCTGACGCGACAGCGACGTGTGAATACCCACACTTTAGGCCGCCTAAAACGTCTTTCATGTACACAATGGCCGCTAGCACCTTGGAATAGGCTGTACATAATATATTATGTAGACAATGGACCACTTCGGGTACAACTTAACAATCAGTAAGTATAATATGAGGACGCCGAAATTAATTTTGTGACAATACATGTGAGTCACGTTTTTTTGAGTCGCATTGCTCTTTATACAAAAGTCCTGTTTGAGTCACACTACATTAGTCAGCCAAATTACATTAGTTTGGCTTCATACTAATCATATTTTTTGAAACTTATCAAATTATTGCGTTTTTTTAATTATTTAATTATTTTTTATAAATAAATGTTTATGATTTATTTAGTCCTTTATATTCAGTCTGTTTCATTCTTCTAAGAAACTTATACGACGAGTATGGTGGAGATACATCATAGAGATTATTAGAAGAATGATCATTTCTCAATAATTAAATTAATATCAACAAACTTATGAATATGCCAATGCCAATTACAATCCAGAAAAGAGTTCATGTACGTCCGAAACTGATAATTTTAAATTTCGAAAAATGAGAGTAATTTTGCCGTGGTTTTTACACGACTGCCCCAAAAAAAGGAGTGTTATGTGTTCAGGGTTAATGTATGTATGTATGTATATATGTATGTATGTATGTGAGATTCTTTATTCCACCATAACTTTTAAACGCCTGAACCGATTTAGATGTATGGGGTATCGTTACAATCCTTGCATCGTTCCGAGTAACATAGGCTAGTTAAAAATAAAAAGAATCCTTTGTGGTCACTTTAAAACGTAAATTTATACCAGCCGGAATTATTTTTTTTAATGAATCTGGCCGTGTCTCTGTTTATCGTCTAGAATTTGACAAGTAGATCTAAAAAATATATAACACTGTAAATAAAAAACGTCGTAAAAAAACTGACGAGTAAACAAAGTACAAATATGTGCAAATTGGCAGTCGTGTTTTTTAATTTTTTAAATTATAGTAGCTTGTGTTATAGTGCTATTACAGACTATAAACTATCTCTGTCTCTTTCATCCAGACTCGTTCTGCCTTTCTGGCGTGATTTAGTTACAGACATCCATCAATACAAACTTTCACATTTATATTAGTTGTAAGATTAGGTCTTAAGCTTTAAATTCAAAATGAACTATGAATTACCTTTCTCCAAACCTGAAGTCAAGTCCGGAAGCATTCGGAAGCTGCGTCCATCATGTCGACTCATTGTTCCCTCGTCACCACTAAGTGGGCCTGACGCCTGACGCCTGACGCAGACCGCCATCAGGCCGGCGCGGGCCGGTGACGTGAGAATGCCTGTCTCAAAGGAATGTGTACACGCTCACATTGTTATGAAACTGAAGGTTTGTTGATACGAGGCAATTATGAGGTGGATTTTTTGTTTTATTAATAGAGAAAAAAACTGTTACAATAGTGAGAGGAGTTGGAGGAGTCCAAATATTAAATAAATAAATTAAATAAAAATTAAAGCGAAACGGGTATTTCCAATTTTTAAATTGAATTCGATCGAATTTACGTTCCGTTTGTAATAAACCGCCCAACAATCTAGAAAGACATGTGAATGTAAACAAATCTACATAAACGTATTACGCCCGAATTTAAAACACATTGCACCCTCCGATATAAACAAGTCTGCCGTGAATATAAACCGTCTTTAAATGACTGCGGATTCTTTTGGAACAGGGTTGACAAACCTTGGTTCTGGAGAATTCATTTATTGATTCCCAAATGTTCAAAAGCTACACAATTTAAAGTCGCCATGAAGTCTCATATAAAAAAAAAAAAAAAACAGAGAAAGAGGCTCACAATATTTATAAAAAATAAACAGGAAAACTTATAATAAGATCGACTAAGTTAGGTACTAAAGAACACTACAAAATAAAAAAGTATAAGTAGTTATTTAAATATATTAATTCAATAATTAGAACTCCTATCATGTTTCGTATTAGGTTCAGAATGAAGTTGTTTAATATTTAGTTATTAAAAGCGTATGTACCGCACGGTATCTTATTAAAACTTGAACGTCCAAAATATTATAAACCGTTTATAATTAGGTCTAGAGTAGTCTAAAGAGTCAGTTGAAAACACTTTTTCTAAGTTAATGTTGAGCGCATTTTTAAAAGAAGTCAAATCATTTATTTCAATTAAAAGGCACTTTTGAACGTGTGTTGCATCTAGTTCTATGAAAATTCATTTTGTTCTAAGAAATCACTTTCATTAGCTATTCCTAAATTTTTTAGATTTTGAAAAAATAAATACCATTCCACTATTCGTTATTAATAAGTCATCAATCTGCACCGATTGAATTTTTCAATTTAAAGAGATTGAGACGTTTTGTAACTTCAAAATAAAACGCAAGAAACAACAAAATGTCAAGCAGTTTAAAAATGTTTGCCACCCCTGTTCTGAAAGTTGTTGAGGACATCATCAAATACACATTTAGGGGTATTAGGGCGGGTCCAGCACCGCACGTTCCGATGTCCGTCTTGTCCTTGAATATGTATGACGGAGGGACGACCTCAGTTATAGCATGGTTTCGAAATCTTGGAAGAATTTCTCAGAAATGCTTACTTAGCTACGAAAAGACAGTTTGTAAGTTAGTATTGTGTTCTAATAATAATGTTAAGAAAGTAATATTAATAGTTATTTGACCCATATAACAATAAGGAAATTCTAACAGGCTAAACAAGTAGGTAGGCATTTATTAAACATAGCTAAAAACAATCCTTATCAAATCGGTATATTCAAAAAAAACTAAAGCCATCCAATCTAGCTTTTGCCACCCACGTTACTGCTCCACTTCCATGGGTCGAAGTGTGATGTTTTATAGCCTATACTACATAACATCACGCCTGTAATTCCCGAAGGGTTAAGCAGAGGTGTACCGCCAGTTATTTTTAGATCCCATGTTATTACATGGCAATGGGGGCAAGCCTATTGCCACCAGCAACAGGCAGTTTCAGAAAGAGGTTAGCGCGTTCAAACAAAGACACAAACAAAAAATCTGGCTAAAGATCCATGCCAAAAAGTTTCTGGCTAAAGAATCCTTCCAAAACCTTTTTTGATGAAATTTTATATAGGACACCGCAATGTTACATAAAAAAGTTAGCATTTTATTGTTTATCGGCTGCAGCGCTGTAAGCCGTACAAGTGGGTCAATACGGGTAAAGGCGATCGCCTCCAACTTCAACGTTATTGTGTTTCTTAGCAAACTTACTAAACTGACTGGTTTTGTTTGCCTTTAGTATTGAACAGCGGAGTTTTTGTCTTGTTTGTGTTTGAATTGGGAGGGGTGCAGTGATTTTTGGAGCATGAATCTTTTTGGTTCATAAAAGTATAACGTTAAATACCTACGTAGGTATATAAGAGATCGTTGATGGCAATAGGCTCGCCCCTTATTACATGGGATTTAACCGCTCAAGGCCGGGCCGTCATACCGGTATGACAGAACAATATAAAATCAATGGTGTCTCAATCTGTGTGTCAAAACGTGGGACTTGAGCAATGAACTGGCGAATTGCGGGTGTACTAATGGGTACACCTCTGCCTAACCCTTCGGGGATTACAGGCGTGATGTTACGATGTTATGCAGAGGAAGTTTAAAATTGCCGCATGTGAGGGAAAAGCTGAAAAGGAATCTTTAATGTCTTGTAATGTGAAGAGGAAGAATGAAAAGCACGTTACTGAAAAAATAATCTTTATTATCTACTAATATAATAAAGTGTTTTTGTTTGTTAGTTTAAAAAGTATTCCTGTTTTAGCACCTATTTTTGAGCACCTATGTATTGCACCTATCTTTACTTTCAGTACCTTTGGTGCTCAATGCATAGGTTAAACGGGAATACCTACTTCAAACGCGCTAATCTCGGATTGGCAAAACCTTTTTGTATGATAGCCAGATTCATGTAGAATAGTATGGGCTATATTACATCGCGCTATGACCCATGGGAGCGGATCAGTAACTAAAGATTTACCGCGACTGAAAAATATCGAGATTTTTACTATCTAAATATTAATTTGTTACATTTTTATTCAGCTCTTGAATAATGAAAATAAAACATTTCTCCCTTACAAAACCCATAGACTCATTTATTAAAACCCCCCACAATATTCTAATCCAATCAAACAATCCTTTGTCTAATCTTGAGCTTAAAAAGATAATTCTTTGAAACGAGCACAAACGTGGCACTTTAAACATCATTTGTGCTACAATGAATTCAATTAGCAAAGTAAACAGGGGGCTTTTTGTGTGAACCTCCCTTTATGTGATGCTCGAATGTTTACAGACGGGACAGCGGAGATTAAAATGTGTCTGTCTACTGCTAAAACGTGAGAGTAGATACCTATTGTAAGGTGTATTACATACATACATATACCTACGTAGGTATATACGTGAACATTTAAATTGGATAATTTTAAGGATTTTGGAGGAGCTTGTGGCTAAGTAACAGCCGCACTGGTCGAACTAATAGGATTAGCTACGCTTGCCGGGGTTGGTTTGTAGATGGGTGACCATCTTTATACACCGAGACTCCTCCGTGCCTCGGAAAGTACGTTAAACCGGTGGTCCCGGCTGTTCAAAGCCCGAAAGTCTTAGCCAGTTACTGGGTTGAGGAGGTCAGATAGGCAGCCGTTCCTTGTAAAATACTGATATTCAGCTGCAATCGGTTAGACTGGAAGCCGACCCCAAAATAGTTTGGAAAAGACTAGGCAGATTGATTTAAATTGGATAATTTAATGGTTGGTATGTGAGAGGCGCTCGTCGCTGTTAGGGCTCTCAATTTATGCGTGACGTTTTTCATCCTGCCATCTTGCGTGCGTAGTACAGATGTCGCACTGAACTTTATGAATAAGACAGAGTGCAGCCCGATACCCGCACTGCTCCAGTGCCGCATCAGTCTGCCTGAGATATTCGATCTGTAGCCCTAACGTAAAAGTATTTGATTCGCGTTCAAACAAAAGAGAAACAGACTCTTCAGCTTTATAATATTAAGTAAAGATGGTTTATTTGTTGTAATGTTTAAAACTACACTACTCGTAGCTGTCTATACTAGGCTAGGCTAGGCTATGCTACACTTAGCCATAGCTAAAGCTAAAAGTATAAATAAAAGAAAACGATATCTTTTATTTTAATTATGAAGTCAATGAAGATGTCTTGAATCTCATAAGAACCATTAAAGTCATTAAAACCGTGTAAGAAAGACACATAAAATTAGCAAATACTTAACTTCTACGTATTAACAGCTTAAGTACTTATTTAGCTTAGGGATCAGATTAAAATCGGTATGTTTTGCTCAAAGTAATGACACTTTCGAAGTACAGGCTGTTGCAGAAAGTCACTTTTATGTTTTATTAGTCGTACCCCGCAGTTTGTGCGGCGTATGAGAGGCTTATGTCCAGCAGGGCTGATATGATGATGATTTTTATCTTGGATATCACTGAAATTGGAATCGAAAATGGCGTGAAGAAACCTGAAGGCTTCCTGAAGAAATGTAGTCGCAACCTCATCTTAGTGATTATAATGAGTGTATAAAAAAATTGCATTTCTGACAGATTGAGACTGAGATTAGATTGCGAACTTTTCTTACAATTTTTGTGTATTCGCCAATACTCCTTGAGCAAGCGTGGTGATCAATGCTCATGCGTTCTCTGTATGAGAAGAGGCATTTAGCCTATAGCTGGCTGGTATTATTGTTATGATATGAAACTTTTTTATCGTGTGGGCAGACCCCACACACCCTAGTGTCAGAGTTTCTAAACCGCCTCAAGGGCTTCTGACATGGTTTCAGTGGAACAGTAAGTCCAGGTTTCCTCACGATGTTTTTCCTTCACCGATATGAAACTAAAGCCTCCAGTTAACATGAACCCGACACCGCGTCCCTTCTTACTAGGTACACCTTTTTACGTCGTAGCAATTTGTTACTTGAGAACCTCGGAGGCTCAGTACACTCCTCACAATACACAAGAGATGAGTTTATTTTCGTATCATATTGGTCGGAAGAGTATCAATTTCGAAGAAAAGCCATTAATCATGATAGTGGGTAGAGGAAAAGTGGTTGTTATCAATCACAAACAGACAGCCACGGAAATATCCTCGAATTAATTGTTAGATGATATTGCATTGTGTATCAGTGTTATTAGTGATAGTGACTTTTATTAATGGATTACCAATTGATTACGCTGGCGTTTTTTGAATCCTATAGGAATAATTGATTGTAGAAATGCTGCATAATTATTTTGCAAAATTGATTTCAACTGGATGTAATTCTGCTAATAGGAATCAACACACATTATTTCCCTCAATTTTTTACTTTTACTAATTAAAAAGTTACGAACTTACGAGTTGGCAGACCTAACTCGAAACGGGGACGCGGCAGTACACGAAGGATGACGAGACGACTTGGTTGGCTTCCTTGAGAATTAGGAAGACGTAGCGCAAAGTCGCGATAGATGGAAGAAAAGGAGGGAGGCCTTTGCCCAGCAGTGGGACAGCACAAGCTAGTTATAATAATATAATATCACGCCTGCAATTCCCGAAGGGCTAGGCAGAGGTTTACCCATTATTACTAACACATTGCGCCAGTTATGTTTAGTTTGTTTAGTAATAATAATATAATATATTTAACACAACTCGAGCATTAGTTATTTATATATCTATCCCATTGTTCTAGTGTGATTATGTCGAAGCATCTGAACTAAATCACTGTATAATTAATTTTGTATGTAGTTTGACTTCAACATACTAATTAATTATTCAGTATTGACTGTATTAAATAGGTAATACACGGAATAACAATACTGTCCGGATTACTGGACAAATGCATAACTATTATATATACCTTTCGTAAACATAAGGTAAGAACATGAAGATATTATTGTTATTATTTGTGTAGTTACCGGTTTTCTTATACCAAAAACTCACTGTAAATTAAGCAAATATAATCTTTACATTAGGATTTACAGACAGCCATTGGGATGGATGACTGTAAATAGTACTTAACAAATTCATTGATTGATTTATTTATTATTTAAAAGCAACGAAAATTTTAATTGTATTAATAATTAAAAATAATCAGGATTTTAGGGAAATTGTATCTTTGTGGTATTCGTTTATATTGTCTATACCTATGATTTTTGTTTCAGTTCCATTTAGGTAACAAAGTGGTAGGGAAGAATCTGTACTTTATCTTCAACTTAGATACCTATATAGAGCTCACAAAATCCAACAGCCTGTACATACTTAGCACGTCGCTCGGATAATCGCAGTATAGCCGAAGTTCGCTCGCGTACGTAGGCAATATATCTGAAACAACTCAAAGAGTTCTCGTGTCTGTGAATACTTTGGCGCTTCTTCGCATATTCGACGCGTGTTTGAGTTCGCGAAGTTTCCAGTTTGGAGCCTGTTTACGTAAACGGATTTGGTATTTCTTATAAGTATGGAGAAATAAATTATTGGTTGTTGTGTGTTTCGTCACACCCGCGCCCCCTGTGGAGCAGATTGAACTTCTATAACTTGTAGGTTTACTTTGTCGATTTACATGTTTATTGGCGATACACAGAAGCTTGCTTACACTTTTAATGTTGTATGGAATAAGCCGTGTGTTCCCTACTTTTTATTAAGGTGTTAGTTCTGACTTCTTCTATACGTCACTATCCGCTGACGCAGTCATTAGGTCCTCACGGGTATGCGGCCTAAACCAATCTGCAAGACTGAAACGAGACTAGGCTAAGCAATGGGCCCGCATATCACAAGACTGGAGCCTTAACACTGTTAGGTAGGGTCGCGGCAGACCGATTAGCTGACTTCTTCAAGGAATGGCGAGATAAGGCAAAACATCGACGGAAGTTTAAGGAATAGGATTTTTTTAAGTTGGGAAATCATCTAATGACTTCGTCTGCTCTGGGCGGAACGAAAGGGAGTATCAGACTATTACTATGTTCGCGGTAACTTTTTCAAAGATAATCCGCAACCCTGGTAGGAAGGAATAAGGTTAGGTCTTTTACCAGAAATGATACTAAAGGCTAGCAAATATAGTAAGTGAAAGAAAAATGTGGATGTTCTATACGCCTATACTTATAAATATAGAGAAAAATAACGTGACGGCAAATTTTCCCTATAACCCCAAAGTAAACCCGAAAACTGTTCCCCACAACCGAAGACCCCCGATCACTTCCGATCCGTTTACACGTCCTCGAAGTTTAGTCCTCGTTGACAAGTTCGGGCGCTGTTTGTACACAGGTGCACCGTACAAACCGGCGGCGCTCAACCTCCTTCGATGGCGTGTTTATTTACCTCAGGAACTGGGTTTTTTACGGCTTATTTATATTTCGCCCGCATTGTCAAACTTTTGGAGTTTCACTGAGAGTTGTTTGACTTTTTTTTCGAGATAGGATTTTTGTTGAACGAAAAGGTTTAGTATGAGATGTGTTTTAAGCGTCGTTAGTTTTGAGATAAGGGGAGGGAGAGGGGAGACCATTTGCTTGCTTATAACGTTACTTAAAATTAAGAACCGCTTATACGTCAAAGTGGCTCGCTCTTTATTACATGGGACTTAAAACAGAAATGGCGAAATGTGGGTGTACAAATGGGTACACCTCTGACTAACCCTTCGGTGATTACTGGCGCGAGGTTTTATATGCACCTATGGCTATCCTATAAGTATAAGCAACGTTTATAATAATGTTAATAAGATATTTTAATATTAATCTACAAATCTTGATGCTAAATTTTTAAAAACATTTTAAATTTCGAAAATAGAACGTTCTTTGTGGATTCGCAGAAACCTACCTAGAAGAGCCATATTCGTACATCACATAGAAATCCTAACTAGTATTCCTGTATGTTTGTCACAGGAACTAATCGCCTAACTGTCGCCTACCCACCTAATCTCTGCAATCAGCACTTAGCATGTTAACCACACTTTCCAGGCGATATTTCTCCGCCTTCGACAATAGCCTGGACATAGCCTCCGGCGCGAATTACCCGATCTCTATAAATATTGTGAGTACTGGCTGCGACCAGGTAGCTAACTAACCAGTGACGTCACGAAAGCCTCGGGCTCCCGTATGACGTGTTTAGTTGACAGTTTCTTACCGTTGGCGGTTGGTTGGTTGCGTACAAAGTTGGTTGTAACAATTATGTACCTTTTTAACCAACTTAAAAAAGGAGGAGGTTCTCAACTCGTCTGTATATTTTTTGTATTTTTGTTATGCGATTTCTCGGTCAATTGTGGACCGATATGAAATAGTAATATTTAAATATATTATTTATTACTGACACATCTATCTACATAATCATTTAGTAGGGTAGGTACTATATTATGGTAGCTATACCTACCAAGTAGCAAAAGCACAAAAAACAACATCACATTGATGGGTAGAATTAACTTTCGTCTCCATCTTTTTATTATTGCCAAAAGTTTATATGTTAATAGTTAAGGTAACATACTAAAATTCTTTACATTACCTACTATATTAGCTTTCCTAAAGGATAGAAATGTTTTTAATAAATGTTTTCTTTCACAGTTTTCCACGAAATTGCTCTATGACTTAGACCAATTAGGTTGACTTGGAGAATTGTGATGATATACTATTCAATACATGTGCGGTTAACTTAAGTACACGTGAGAGAAGCCGCGGGCTCAGCTAGTTATACAGTTGGACATCCACAGTGACGCATGCACAACGTAATATACTAAGTCTGAAAGTGATTCACAGTATCTTAAAGTACTACCTACCCATGATGCAGCCAGTGACGTCACACCATCCTCTTGCTTGTATAGTAACATGACAAACGATAAGGCACGTACCAAGTCCTTCCTTTCATTATTGGTCAACGTTATCCATTATTGTGTTCCCGACAGAATCCTACGCATCTCTCCTATTGTGTTGCTTGCACGCAATAAGTAGCTAACTAGCTGCCAGCTATTGTCGTCACGCGAGCCCCAAGCGGTCTCTCTGACGCATTTTCTTGAGATGAGGCAAAGACATAAAGTTTGGCAAACAAATCTGAAGTAAAAATAAGAAGAAAATAAAAATAAGAACAATATAAGTATCCAGACAAATTTCAGTCACGGTGGGCAATTCCTAAAAATTCCTAATTCCTCCCCTACTCGGATTTGGTGGCAATTCGACAAAACCTAGGTGAGATAAAGCGTAGAACCAAAGCTTTACGTACTTTCCAAGGCATGGAGGTGTGACACGACTTCCAATCATGTTGTTACAGAAAAAACTCGATAACTCTTAACTCATCATTAAAACACAATTTTTTGATTTACTATATATTTATTTATTTACTTAACTTTATACACATAATATAAAAAAACTCATTGTACAAAAGCGGACTTGATGCCTAGTCATTGGGACGTTTATCCTATCTACAAAACTTCATCGAGTCTAATGACTTGTTCACCGAAATATGATTAGACTAGGTTTTATACGGAATCAGGTTCAGTGCTGGACGTCCTTCTCGAAGGTACACTAACAATATATATGGCGATATGGCATAATTATGAACTCTTTACAAAATGTGATGGATTCTTGCATATTCTTATAGGGCTCGTTCACATTTAAATACAAAGTTTTATCCGGACTCTCTCGTTGGTCTAGCGGTCGCAAAGCGCGGCTACTGAGCATGAATCTTGATTTCGATTCGCAAGTCGGGCAAAGTGTTATTGGGTTCTTCCATCACGAATTTCTCAGTAGCAGCCTCGAAGTCTGGATTTGTGCCCGGTACGCCCCCTATTACATGAGACTTAAACATAACTTGCGAAATGTGGGTGTACTAATGGGTACACCTCTGCCTAACCCTTCGGGGATTACAGGCGTGATGTTATGTATATATCCAGGCACATCGCCTTTATAAGTAAACACACACATAATTCCTATGCCAGCTGCCACCAGGTAGCTAGCTGGCACGGACACGCGAGCCGCGGGCTACATCGTGACATGTTTACTTGACACTTACATACCATGAGCGGCTGTTCGCAATTTGAAACTTGTCTATAATAAGAGCTGTTTAACACGATGCTTGGTGTTATTTTCCTGGACAGGCTAATTAGGCAGTTGACATATCAAACTCAATGTTACAGTAGTAGTAGAGCTTTTAATGAACTCGATACTCATCGAGGAACTCGTCCTGGGAAGTACTACCATCATGCCAAAGCAGCGTTGCTGTGTTCCGGCTTGAACGGTTTAGGTACCAGTGTAATTACAGGCACATGAGACATTTTAACTTTTGCTTTGGTATGGCTAAGCATTTTTAAAGCCTCTGGTATTGCAGATGCCTATAGGCAGCGGTGACCATTAAAATTTAATTTTTAGCGAAATTGCTTATGAGGCTAGGTCAGGGCTGTAAATTTATTAATAAATAAAACCTTTGTTTTAAATTTGTATATAAATATTTACCATAGCCATTAGCCATTTGTTTTCGAACTTAATTATGTACCATCACTGTCAGCTTATACATTAGCACCTCTAAAGTTTAAGTTATCATATCTAATAGATAATTAACTACAGTATCTGTCTATACATACTAGTTTTAATGTAAATTTCTGATGCTTGCTGATTTTATACGTATATGTGTTTGATTTCATTAAACCCACAGGATTTCTGAAAATTTCTTCGCATTTTCAAAATCTATTAATAAAACTCCACACAAAATAAATTAGGTCATATATTCCAGACTTCAATGTAAAACCTGAACACTTCCAATAATTCTTCGTAGAATCGGCAGCAGGCTAGTAGTGGCAATAAATTCCGCGCGATATGTAGGTACGTGACCGCATAACCGCGGGACGGACACTACGTGGTCCTCACTTGTTTCTCTCGCACCAGCTGGGTAAAGGTGTGGTCTTGCTGATACGACCCAACAATCAACTGAAGCATATATTTCAATTAAACCATTTATAGGCATACCATTTACGTTCGCTTCTAAAGTGTCAAGTACAAAAAGTTGAAGCTAGTTGCTTATTCCAAAACGTAGGCATGTCTCTATGGAGAAAAACGAGCGAGAAACTTTAGGGACATTCTTTTCAATCGAGTTATTACAAAACCCTGGTTACATCATTCTTGTTACAAAATGCTAATAACAATATATAACAATAAAAAAAGAAAAGTCAAATGATCCAACACGTGCCACATTAGCGAGACATTGGAGTGAGCTTGACAGTCTAAATTGAACTCACTGAATATTATCATAGCTAGGGGAAATGGTGAAAAGACTTTCAATTCTCTTAAGGCTAGTCGTAAACCAAATAATTGCACAGATATTCCATGCCGTCTTTATAATATCTTTTATTTCTGGGTATCATCATCTGCCTAGCCTTTTCCCAACTATTTTGGGGCCGGCCTCCAGTCTAACCGGATGCAGCTGAATACCAGTATTTTACATGGAGCGACTGCCTATCTGACCTCCACAACCCAGTAACTGGGTAATATGATACCCCTAGGTAAGACTGGTTGTCAGACTTTCGGGCTTCTGACGACCCGTAACGACTGCCAAAGATCCACGTATGACAGCCGGGACCAACGGCTTAACGTGCTTTCCGAGGCACGGAGGAGTCTCAGTGTGTAAAGATGGTCACCCATCCACGGACCAACCCCGGCAAGCGTAGCTTAACCTGACGGATCGACCCGTGCGGCTGTTGTTACTTAGCCACGAGCTGCTCCTCGCTTTATTTCTGGGTATAATGGTATCTAAATTATGAGAATGTACATTAATTATTATGGTATAGTTATGGCCAGTATAATATTCAGTCGTGTGTTTCGGAACCCCACCTTAACAGTAGAACCAATTCTACTGTAACGCTTGACATTGAAGAATATTGCTCGCCGCGCTCTTTGAAAGAAGTTCCCAGTCGGGTGTAAATGGCGCTTAATTTATTTTTACACACACTCGTTTGTTTTCTATTTTACAAACTAATTCATCTTTCGGCCAGAAAACCTTCGGACTTTTCTGTTTGAAAAGAGCAGTACTTATACCTAAACGTAGAACAGTTCCATATTGATAAAAAAAAAACAAAAAATCCGGAAAAAAATCATTTAATAAACAAAACAAAACGAAAGTTGGAACTTTGACCTTTGACTTTACAATGGATTAAAAATAGTTTTTATTTTGATAAACTATAATCTTAAATAACCTTAATACATCTATCATTTATCTCTGAAACACAATAATGGGAAGAAAACGTAACTTTCGGCTATTTTTTTTTTTTTTTTTTTGGTTCGATTCCCAGTTCGGTCAAAGTATTATTGGGTTTTTCCATCAGGAATTTCTCAGTAGCAGCCTCGGAGTATGGATTTGTGGCCGGTTGAGGACAATAGACTCGCCCCCTATTACATGGGACTTAAAAAAATCATAACTGGCGAAATGTGGGTGTACTAATGGGCACATCTCTGCCTAACCCTTCGGGGATTACAGGCGTGATGTTATGTATGTAAATATTTTCCATATAAGTATCTATCTAAAATGTAGATCCAATAAAGATTTTAAAATGCTGCAAGCAATATCATATGATGATATGAATGATCGGATATAGGTAATATTCGTTGGTAGTAAAAATCACCCATACTTTAAAAAGAGTCTGTCAAAAACTACATCATCATTTTATTGCACAGTGAAAAAAAAACTTTTAAACGGACTCAATTAAATCTGTGACACTTCAATTTTGCAACACATT
This sequence comes from Hoplodrina ambigua, assembly GCA_949774945.1. Lineage (NCBI taxonomy): Eukaryota > Metazoa > Arthropoda > Insecta > Lepidoptera > Noctuidae > Hoplodrina > Hoplodrina ambigua. Next base: position 1,713,318 of record OX458967.1, read on the forward strand.
TTTTGCTAGGTACGTACATTTTGGCGACGCAATATTTTTATAGCGACTGTTATTTATTTTTAACGTTGCAACCCTGCTGTGAACTGGCTTGTTACGAAATCATTTATATTTTCTACTGAAGGTATTAACTTTAATGGTTTCTTTATTTACAAAACTATTTTTAGTTTACCAGAAACCTGAAAAGGGGTTATTGAGAAGTTTACACCATTAACCAACAATTCCAAGATTCTTAAAAAAAAAACACTTTATTTTAGCTTTGTAAACCAGATTAATTTTCAGTTAACAGTAAAATAAGATTTATAATTGATTTTAATTCAATAAATATTTGATCAATTGAGTTGGCGAATAAGTGACGCTATTGCCATACAAAAACAACGTGAGAATCGCGTTTTAACAGCTCATAAAAAAGATGTCTATTGATTAGTCACGTTTCACCAACCTGGAATTCGCAAAAAAAAACAGCTAATCAATATATTTTGTCGCGTTATGCTAACACAAATGTATGTATCAACTTTTTTTCCTCTCCATTTCCACAATAAACGTAACGTGCTGCTACTGCTGGTAACCTACTGAGCCCAAGTGGTATAATTAATTATTAGGTTTATATATTATCGATACAAAAATAAGAGGAGAAAGACTAGTCAAAAATTCAGTTTAAACGTGCAAACACTTAGTAGAAGTGTATCTGAATTGGACGTCAGTTTGGCAGGTGTAGAGGCGGCGGGTAGTTTGAGAAAAATATCGCGCCGCGTCAAGCTGAGCTGTCACGTGCAAGCTACGTGCTACTGCAGCCGCCAGCTACGGGGAGATACGGCTGGGAAGTGTGGCGAGCATGCTCGGATGGAAAAAGTGTTTTTTTATAAAACATTCAAAGTATAGTTTTGTGATGCTTATTTACGATTAGTTTTTACCAGCAACTTCGTTCGAATGAAATATCTATATCATACTATGACACAGTCTTTTGGGCACATTTCCATTTGACAGTGACAGTGTTAGTTTCTTTTTTTTTTATTCAAATCCGTAAATATTGCACATATTACTTATATATATTAAATTATAATTAAATAAAAAAAAGATGACAGGACTTCTTTTAATCTGACTAAATAACAGAAACTGATTGTAAGATCCACTTAAATCTACGTCAAGAGACGTCTTAACAGGATACCGTGGCCCCGGAACGTAAAGGGCAACAGAAGGAACAGGGTAGTTTTTTAGTCAGTAAAAGTCTGACAGTCCCTTCCGCCCCACCCAGGGCGGAAGGAGTCATTTGATGATTCTTACCACCTCAAAAAAAAAGAGAATGTAACATAGCTTCCAGCTATTTTACCAATTGCTATAAATATTTTCCTTTCGACTACAAATTACACACATTCAAAATAATATCTCATACCTATCGCGTCGTCGTGTTCCACGGTCCGTGTGTCCGGCGCCGGGCAGCGCGTTTCCGACATCGGTCCGGCAGACAGTTTGACAAGCGTGTTTTTCACTCCACCGGCAGCGCTTAGGGAGATAACACACTGGGGAATGCAATTACGACGCATCTGCATCTAACAACATTGTCCCAAACGATTGCAAATGGGTTTCTGAAGGGGCTTTAATGGATCGCAATTCTTTTTCAATTTTCAGCGCGTTTTGAGATTGAAATGTGTCATCTGCTTACAGTGGTCCTAAGTTGAGTGAGTTTGATGCGTGTACGGTAACAGCCTGCTAAATCTAATAGAAACAAAATTGAGTCTCAGAAACACAGAAAACTCATGAGATTTACTTTTAAACAAGCTTCTACCCGGGACTTCGTTTGCGTAGACTTCAGAATTAAGCTAAAGTCTTAAATTATCCTCCGAGAACACAAAAACGGAATAAAAGTAAAAATCCTAACTAATTTCGTGTAGCCGTTAAAGGGTGAAAAAGTAACAAACATTCATTCATCCATTTATTTATTTAAACTTTATGCACATATAAAAAATACACTGTACAAAGGCGGACTTAATGCCTTGGGCATTTTACACCTTTGGCACCTTAGGGTAATGCAGAGACAAAAACAATTTATCTATCTATATGTAAGATAAATTCCGAAAATCATACCTAGTACTAATTTACTTCTTCCTTTCTACTCAGATATCCTAATATTTACATATAACTCTTACTCCGTATCATCCCAACCTACATAGGTCACAACATACATTGCAGTACAAATGCGGAATATTCAAAGCAATTACCGTGACCCGCCACCACGTTTCACGCATGTTTGTTGTCCTTGTATGTCCACCTCCTAAAACACACACCACCGCCACCTGGTGGCCGCGGGCCGTGATTAGTTCGTGTCTGGCTTCAAATCAGATACGTCGGCCGTCGTTTGTCAAAACGATGCAGTTTACAGTTCAGACCATTTGTCTATGGTTGTAATGTCTTGCGTTTTTGTTAGGACTTACGTAAACTCTCTGCGTTCTTATAAATAATGGGGTAACTATTTAGTTGTTGTATACCTACAGTATGAAAAAAAGTCGAATAAAGAGGTAGTATTTTTTAATTCACTGAATATCTGTACTCATGTAGATAGTGTATAAAACACTATCAAAATCAAACCGAACTGTGTGTTTGTACATTAACGTTTATTTTCATTTAAAATATAGTAGTTCTATACATTGGCGCGTAAGCAAACAAACAAAAAAACATTTTTAGCTTTATTATATTAATATATATTCCAACGACTATTGAAGACAACTATTAAAAAGCTAGGCAACCATAAAATTTTGCACTTGGCGTTTAAAATTAAAAATAAAACTAACTTTTCAACAATTCTCTGCAGAAACGTTAGTTATTTCTCGATACTTCTCTATACTGAGTTCTCGATGCTTTTATTCGAGAACTTTATGCGATCGCCTTTGGTCTAACGACCATCGCTTTAGAAGTTGCCACGCCGACCATTCAGTTCGGGAGAATTTATTAATTCGATATTTATACGTCTGCAATGCTAGACGATGTATGACTATAAGTTGGTTGTATATAAGCTGTATAAGATTGGCAAAGTGTCAACGGACAGTTTATGTCGTATACGGGTTTTGTATATTTTATTTTAATGCCGATTTCCTGGAAAACTGTGTGGTCAAGCGTTACTACGCTTTTTGCGGGAAATTTTACTTATTAATTTAATTATTTGTAACTTTTTTCACGGTTCTAAACAGAGTTGTGTATTTTCAAGTAATATTTTAGTTAAATTTGTCAAAATCATTCCATTGGGTACTGTTATTACTGTAAAACAATGTTTGGTCATCACCTAATTTACCAGCCTATTATTGTCGCATTGCAGGGCAAAAGTCTCTTCTCATATAGAGAAGACACGAGCATTGATCATCACGTTTGCTCAAGAGGGATTGGCGACTGTAGACTTTTTTTTTTTAATTTATTAACACTATCCCACACTAAGAATTTCTTTGAATGCGTTAACAATCATAGAAAGTCACATACCGACACTAACGTCTAATACATACGGTCGTACAAAAAAATATTAGTTCCGTGCGGGAATTGAATCCGCGCCACTCAGCGCAACAGCCAATCGCTTAGCCACTGTGCCAGCCATCCCATCAACACGCACATTATTTTGTGTTTAACTATATACTATACTATACTATATAAATACTTGTAAATAATTGCCTCACTTTCAAAACATTCCTTCAACATTGAACATCCACAAAGCCTGCTACATACAAACATAAATAGTACGATCTCGTTTGCCAGAACACAGGCGGCTACAGACACTCATTATGCACAAACTTACGCGGAACACTCGCGAGCTCGTCTGTTTATACCTTAATAACGTCTCAATTGTCTACACTTTGTACCAGCATGCTCTTTTACTTAACAGCATGATGAGATGCTTGCACATCAACTTTTATCACTTATTTTCTTTAACTTCTGTGTTCTAGCGGAATATTAATGACCGTACGAGTGCTTCGAAGTTATGCTTACATGGATTCAAAGTCAAAGTCGTATCATTTATTTTAATTAGACCACTAAAAAGCACTTCTTGCAAAAACAAAACATCACGCATGTAATCCCCGATGGGTTAGGTGGAGGTGCACCCACCTTCCGCCAGTTATGTTCAAGTCGCATGTAATAGGGGGGGCTTATTCGCATCAACCGGGCACAAATTCAATCTCCGAGACTGCTATTGAGAAGGTACTGATGGAAAAACCAGATAATACTGACCGACCTGAGAATCGAACCCAAGACCTCATGCTCAGCAGTCGGGGTTTGCGATCACAAGACCAACATGGCAGTTTTTGTAAGAAATAATGAAATAAATCTAAGGGTGGATTCACATCTGACAGAAGAAACGATGGACGTATAGTCATCGACGCCTTAACGCATCATCGGTTGGGTGGATGTTTTTTTTTTGACTGTTCTGGCGTTACGCGACCGATAATACGCGACGTATTTTTCGTCAGATTAAACCGACCCTAAAGATAAATATTAATACATTTTTATTCGTATTATTATTGACAATTTACTTCAAGCTCTGTTCATCCACCAACAATTAAATTGACAGCTATATTATTTCCATTCTTATTTGACGTGCCCGTATTTCTTGGCCCCGATTGGGGAGACAAAGCAAAATCGGGCCGCTCTCATTAAACAAAAAGTTACATTAAACCAACTTACTTCAAAGCACGACCCTCCCCTTTTCCTGTGTCTTATCCGCTGAATTTAGTATCAATATTACCCGTACCTCCCTAACGGAGACTGATCACTTTTCCTTATCTCCCCCGATTTCCCATCATTAATTTTTTGCCGGGCTTCCTCTCAAATGCTTCCTCTCGGCGATTGATTGTGGCCAATCAGCGCGATGACACTCATTTATTTCGCGTTGCTAGCAATTTATTGTTATTATCGTGATAATTTTTTCACGAGACACAAGATGTGTTGTGATACCTTGCCGAGAAAAGGGACGAGGAAAACAAACGGTTTTTGAGATATAGCAGATGATGAGGCGATTCCAATCCAGTCTTAGTTCTTCTCCATAGAGGTCTACCTCCGTTTTGGAACGAGTTCGAGCTTCAACTTTCTGACTTACTGACCGACTCCTTGACAATTAAAAAGTGCCTGTAATCGGTCTAATTATTCCTATTTGACACCTTGGCCTATTAGCCTGGAGATCCGTAACACAGGGTTTCCCTAGCACGGACTCCAGTCTCTCGCAAAGGAGCTTTTGTCTATGGTTATTTTAGTTCTTAGGTATATTTATAACCAAACCTTTGTGGAGGGAGAAATAAAATAGACTTTATTTATTTATTTTATTTTAAATGTTTGGCTCTGACTTTGACTCGGTACAGTGGCTTAGTCGTGAAAGCGTATCAGACAGACTGACAGAGTTACTTTTGCATTTAAAGTAATACTCGTATTTAATAATTAACTCAATAATACATATAGTAAGGATAAATCATTAATTAAATGGTTTGGCCTTCTTTTCTATTGAACCTTACTACTGCAGCCTCTAAAGATAGGTTACCTTTCTCTCTAGCCAAGCACTATCGGGTTAAGAATAAATTAACTAAAAAAGCTAACAAGGAAAAACGTTTTAACCGTCTAACATTTGGTGTAACGGGCTCGGAGCCAAATTCCTAAAGTACTGCTTGCAGTATTTAATAGAACTTTTCTCCTCGGCTTTTTAATAGACGATGTCAAAGTTTTATTTCAGAAAATAAAGAAAATCTTCTTTTTTTTCAATACACGTATACAAACTTATGTATTTACATGCACATATAACCAGACTACCTGTAGGACATACTAATACATGCACTAATAATCGTATCGTGTGGACTGTGTTCTTCTGAATACCACCTTAAACATGGTCTTTATATTATGTTCTGACCATTACAAGAAAGTGTTCGGACTTTTAAGGAGACTTACATTTTGAGTGTGATGCTTCTCAGAGTTTCATCTTCCATTAATAACCAACCAAAGACTTACTTACTCATTAAACTAAAGGATTATGTTCACATGGAACCTTCAATCTCTCCACAAACGAGACCAGGCACGCATAAAATAGAAAAACAGCCCGCACCGGAAGATGGGCCCAAGATTAATTGTGACGTCAGCGGCGGAAGGGGGCCGGTGGGAGGGGGGGAGGGAGGAAGCGAGGGGGGGACGCAGACCGGATGTCCGGCTGACGCGGCGGGCTGTTTGCCGCCGCTCCTGCGACGACAAGAATGTACGCGTTTGAATACAGCACATATTTGGTTAGACTTGGGATTATCATTTTAGAAATTATTATGACTAGTTTTAGAGCAAGGAGATTTTTGGGACATCCGTAAGCTTGGCATCAATATGGAATTTTAAAGTACACTAAATAAGAAATTATATTAACAAAATACACTTTATCATCTGCCTAGCCTTTTTCAACTACGTAGGGGTCAGCTTTCAGTCGAACCGGATGCAGCTGAATACCTATATTTTACATGGAGCGCCATCTGACCTACACAACCCAGTTACTGGATAGTACGATACCCATCAAAGTACACTTAATTATATAACATATTTTCATTTCTTTTTTTTTTTTTTGTTTTATTTTGTTATCGACTAAGTCGGGCGAAAACTAGTTTTAAATAATTCTTCCACGCTTTATCCTCAATCAAACACAATTAAAGAAATCTCACCTAATTTATATCCTCATTAAAATAATAAACATCAACTCAAGCCACAGCACGTTAAATATGAACCGCCAACCAACTTCTAGTAACTACATACCTACAAACTATGCTACGCATTCTGAAGTTGCGGGGGCTGCGTAGCGCTGTGTAGCGGCATCGTAGCGCGTCGTAGCACGGCGTAGCTAATTGGCTACATCGTAAATCAAGATGCCAGTTTAGAATATTATACGTTTATTGCTATATTTTTCTTCGTGCTATCTTGTTTCATAGTCTGTTAGTTTAGAAGATTTTATTTATATTTATAAGGATTTTTTTGGAAGAAAGTTTCTTAAAGTGGCTTGCGGTAACAATTAATTGGCAGAGATTGTCACGTAAGGAAAATGCGTTATCCAGTCGACCTACCCTCTCTTTCTTCTGTATTTTGTAAATGGGTATCAAGAACTTTGTTTCTATAAATTAAATGAATGTGTGCCAAAATAAAATTACAGCAATATGGCGTTTATCTGGACTCCAAACTTGAGGGTCGATAAATGATCGTATATTATCACGTTTTAGTTGTATTCACACAATTGACTTTTTAATATTCTTTATACCAGTGGTGTGTAGAGATAAATAAATCTTTCGTTTCGCGGAAAATTATGGAAATACTGGTTCGATAACAAAATATATTACACAATGAAAAAGAATATTTATTTATTTGCTCAAAATGTAGATAATTTAGGTAATGTAGATGCTGATAGAAAGCTACATTATTGCCAAACGCCATAGGCTATGGTACCTATAGACTTCTACATCGACAAAGTCACGAACAGAACCTAGTTATTAATAACCAGACTTCAAAAAAACCCAAGATCAAAACAATAGCAAACCATCAATTTTACCAACGATCAAAAAGTCTGGAAGTGCCATCAATCGTGTCGAACGACCGCGACCGCTCGTAATGATCCGGCATTCAGACTCCACCAACAACAAAACTCATAAAAGCCGGTGTACGTGTAACTCTCTACTTTAAAATTACAAACAGTCGGGCAAGTTTTAGAAAACTCATCCCTGTGCTGGACAAAGAGGTGTAGTGACTGGATGTGGTATTGGATGGCGACGCGTGAGAGATAAGGCGTAGAATTGCTGTTAGGTATTGCGTGTCATTTAGAGTCACTTGCACTTAGGTAACTGTAACGTTCTTTTTCTTCTCTTCGTTCTCTTTAACGTAACATATTTTTATATTATTAAATTACAGGACGCTGTCTTGCTAATTTTATTGCATAGGCACTTACAGTGCTCAGTTGGCTCGGTGATATTTTCGCAGTAACATGACTTATCTTTATAAACCCCATAACTCATTTATTATTTCTAAATTGTACTATGTTTTAGTATATAACTGTTTTTGACCCAAATAAATAAATTAAGCAAGACGATGCGCAAAATCACGAAAAATGGAAGGAATGGAGGGAGGCCTTTGCCCAGCAGTGGGACAGTACAGGCTAGTTATAATAATAATAATAAATAAATAAAATAAAAAAAACTCCACTGCGCTTGCTGGTCTCAACTGAATATAATTTATTTATTTATTTAGAAAACCAACAGCGTTACAAATAAAAACACACAAAATTACATATTCCATATAGGTTAGGCCAATTATAGGTTTCCCTGAGTTACCATAAGAGTGCAATAGCTTACGAACAGACAATGGCAGTTGGAAAAAGAAATGTTAAAATAAAAAAAAAGTCTACGTTCTAAATTAAATACAAGCTAAATTAAGCGTAATAGGTAATCATCTGTTTAAGCCTAAAGGAGCTGTTTATTTTTTAAAATCTTTACAATTTGCTTCCTAAATGACATTTTGGATGTGCTGAAAATATCCACATCACAAAATGAAGCGTTATAGGTTCGAGCAATGCGGGTGAGTACAGAGTTCCTGGCGTAGTTGGTGACATGTCGGGGTATGTGCAGCAGTGGCGTGTGACGCGTGCGACGCCGCTGAGTGTTGAATGTCACCTGTGACACTAACTCTGAGCAGTCAAGTCGTCCGTTGAGTATGTCGTATAATAGGCACATGTCTAGGATTTTGCGTCTATCCTCGAGAGTCAACAAGCCATGTGCTCTGCAGCTGAGTTGATATGGCATTGGGGGCTTTCGGAGACGATAGTTAAGGTGGTTTACGAATATCTTTTGTACTCTTTCCAGTTGGCTATAATTTATAGAATTATTCCAAAAGAAACCCATTGCTAAACAAACAGCATTTCGTTGCGTACTAATGCCACTTCTAGCAACACAAAATCTTTGTACACAGCATTTGTAGCTCTTCGCGTGCAAAACTAAAGTTTGTCGTAGAACGAAACGGAAGATGAGCAAATAATGGCGTGTGTATGTGAATTTTATTCATAAACTGTTCATAATAGTTGTATTCATAATAATTGTGCACATCCTCGCTGAGTTCACGCGCCTAACACCGCGTGTACGTGTGAGAATTTAAACAATTTCGTTGCAGTTTGTGGAAAATTAACACTTCTGTGAGGTAAGTTTGAATTAAATTGTTGGTTTAAAACATTGTGTCAACATGACATTTAATTTAGATTACAGAAAACACAAGCGTGAAGTTTTCGAAGTAATGGATGTTTTCAAATGTCTGACAGTTGATATTTATATAAACATGTGTACCTATTAACTAAAGTATCATAATGGCCCTGTGGTTAAGCGTTCGCCTCTCATGCACGAGGTTGGGGTTAAAGGTTTATTTTAAATAAATGCTTTGACTTTTTCAATTAATTCTGTACATACTAAGTTTAACTTGGATATCACTGGCATTGGTAAAGGAAAACATCGTAAGAAAACCTGGACTTATTATTAATTTGAAATCGCTTTAAGCCAGCGTGCGTGTGTAGTATGGTTTTTTGTATCCTATCTAACAAAAACAAAATCAAAATCGGTTCATCCGTTTGGGAGCTACGATGTCACAGACAGGCACACACACAGACACGTCAAACTTATAATAACAACCCGTCGTTTTTGCGTCGGGGATTAATAAATATCGCTATTTTATTTTTCATATTATTACTGATTTTTATTATTATTATTGTTCCGAAATTTGTCACTTAGTAAAAGTAATTCATATAAAAGAGTACTTAGATTTCAGTAAGTTAAAAATTATGTAATATAAAAAGCAACGGTTACTGACTGTCTTATCCATTAACACACAGCTCAAACCATTGAACGGATTGCGCTATATTTTGCACACAAATAGTTAATATGACAAAGGCATGCACTAAAAGAGGATTTTCGAAACAACCTACATCCTAGACACCATGGAGACGGACATCCTAGTGTCAGAGTTTCTAAACCGCTTCAAGGGTCTTTGACATAGTTTGATTGAAACATTAATAGGCTGGAATAAGTTCAGGTTTCCTAAAGATGCTTTCCCTAAAACTAATACGTAAGTCCGTAGTAGTAATTCACCCCTAAAAGGATGCAACGGGGGTCCAAAATTTGTGTGAAGAAACAAGATTAAGTCTCCAATAACCGACAGTTACGCAATCGCAGTCGCGGGCAGAAGCTAGTTAATTATAAATGTGAAGTAACCTAGAATAAATAAATCTCGAATCTCAACAGTAAACCTACACAGTATCAAAGACAAGTGGAGGAAAAACTTTTATAATGCAGTATAAAAGTATGCGCTAAATTGAAAAACATCACATAAAAAACTGGATTCGTTCCCGAGCCGTCTTCATTACCATTTATATAGGGGAACTTGTGCGACTAGCTAACTTATAGGGAAACTTGCTAATACATAGATTATAAGTACAGAACTGTGAGATTTACATAATGCCGGCTAGAGTGTGTTTACAGGTAGATTGAAGTGCAATAGAATGATCTTCCGCTGTGTTTACTGTGTTCTCTAACTTTGAGTTGATTTACATATGAAAATCAATCAGTCTAGCCTTTTTCCTACTATGTTTCGGTCGGCTTCCAGTCTACCCGGACACAGCTGAATACCAGTATTTGGCATGGAGCGACTGGGTACTCTTTAGTAAGACTAGTTGACAGACCTCTGGGTTTCTAACGACCAGTAATGGCTATCAGAGATCCACGTATGACAGCTGGGACGAACGGTTTAACGTGCTTTCCAAGGCACGGAGCACGAGGACGGCCTTAAAAGCCTCTCCATACAGTTGCAATGCCTAGAGAAGGGTTAACAACGAAGCCTATTTGTTTTATACACCATAGTAGGTACTAAAAAAAAATGAGCAGTTTAAAAATACCTAAATCATCATGCTTTTGCAAGTACTACAAGTACTGCAAAAGCGTGAGGCAGTTTTACAACGTGTTTGTCAAAACATTTTTTTTTTACTCGCTGCCGTTTTTTATTAACGTAATAAGTTTGTTGGTTAGTTACTTAGTTTGTCACAAGTGAAGTTAATAATACGTGTTAAAAGAAAGCCAACCTAAAAAACAGTCTAGCAGAGTACCAAACTTGATGAATTACTCACAATGATTAAAGGGTTACAAATTGCTTTCAACAGCTAATTTATACAGTTTTAACGCTATATCAATGGTTGGTGCGAAACGCGATCATTCCTTGCGAGCACTCCGTTTATCACTACCCATGGAAATGCGAACACTGTCTTTATTCCGACCTTCTTCGCGTGTCGCACGAAACATAGCGTGTCGTATCTTACGACCTACGTTTTCCACCTACAGACTTGTAGTGACACAGTGCACAGTTTTGTGTAGGGAGAACTTGCACAAATGACACGGTAAGATCAGTGTGCGAGAGTTTGAGAACGAGGAAGAATCGAAAGTAATACTGTGATGCACAATGCCTTAATAATTCTGTTTTGTGATATAATAAGGGGATATTGTGGAATGAGTATTTCGCGAAAGCCGAAAGGGTTGTTTATTCATGTTGACGGCTTTACAAAACTTTGTAGATATTTGACGGTTAGTTATAACTGTTATTTTTTACTATTGTTTTGATTCTGTCATTAGATTCATTAATCATTTTAATGCGGAAAAATTTACTAAACAGGTAAAGTAAATATGTATAAGGCACTTATTAACGAAAAACACCTCTATGTCTATTTGCTAGAGAGCAAACTAATACCTCTATTTAGTTGTATTATTTCCAACTAGATGGCGCTGTACATTTACGTCACGTTCCTGAATCGCGGTGTTAAGATTCTCCGCCGTCGAATGACCCTCGCGCGGAACTGTACCGAATTCATACTTACCTGGCATAGGGGACACCGTGATCAAGAAGGCGGTTCCCCCAGGGCGAGGCCTTTCCATTGCACTGCGGTTGGGTTGACCCCTGCGATTATCCCTAATGTGGATAACTCGGATGCGTTATTTTTGATAGTGGGGACTGCGTACGCGCCGTCCCCTCAGAATTCCCTCAAACTTACAATGTCATATTGCTCATCGATATTTTGTTATGATGTGTTTGTGGCTGTCAAATAATTTCCAGATTCGCTACACGTCATCCATATAAATAAGAAACCAGCCACGTTACACAATAACGTAGTAAAAGGCTCCACGTGTGCCCAGTACAACACAGTCTTAGCCGGTTTTAATAAGGAACCCTTGAAGATAACGCTTTGAGCCCATCTGATTTATATCACTCCCGGTAACATTTCGCCGAGCTAGGGATTATACGATCTTAAAATAATTTAACCGTTACGTACCGTACTTGCGAAGTTGTTAGAGCCCTTTTCTACACTAATATTATAAAGAGGAAATAAATAAAATAAATAAATAAATAAATATTTTGGGACAACTCACACACGGCTATCTGATCCCAAGCTAAGCAGAGCTTGTGTTGTAAATATTTGTTTTTTTGTTGGTTTGTTTGTAATGGATTAACTCAAAAACTTCTGGACCGATTTTAAAAATTCTTTCAACATTAGAAAGCTACATTATTTGCGAGTAAGTCAAGTAAAGGCTATATTTTTTTTTGCGCGGACAAAAGCTAGTTACTTCATAAAGTCAATGTTATGTTGTCTTAGAAAGGGGCCGCCGTAGGAAGACCTACACCGACCTTACTGGTGAGGTTCTTCAGAAAGATCAGGTGCGCAGTACACGTAACCAACGCACTTGGATGACGAGATGTATGAACGTGGATGAGGCCAAAGAAGTATGTCAGGATAGTAGCAGGTGGCGTTCTCTGGTTTCTGCCTACCCCCATGGAAAAAGGCGTAAGTTTATGTTTTTACCTGGTTAAACTCATATATTACATTGCTAAACTTGAGAAACTTGACACATTATCGGTAAAATGTAAGCAAGACTTTTAATGGGTCCCGACTGTTATTAACAGGTCAACAAAATATTCTAGATTAAAGGACTTGTGTTTTCTTTACAGTTTTTATTTAAAGTTCATGCGTTACGACTTTTTTTATGTATTTACTTAATAGATCTTGCAATTTTTTACCATAGAAGTAAACCCCACCAAATATATCATAAGAATATTAGGCTTTAACATGTTAGTTTTTACTAATAGGTACTCCCCTACTTAACCCTTCGGGGATTACAGGCGTAAGTTGTGTTACTTAGGCTAGACTAAGGTCTATAATGATCTCAATTCTATAAGTTACCACCTAAGAATACGTAATTATGGAAAAGCAATAAAAATATTGAGTACTTATTCTATTTCATAAGATAACTCAAACCACTAAATATATTATAATTAACCGTAATATAGGACCGAAACCGGATAGGCAATTTCAGACTCATATTAAACTGGACTTCAATAATAAAAAAACAGGTTTCTTCACGATATTCTCCTTCACCAATGCCAGATGGCATAAACGTTTTAATTAGGTAAAAACTTATTACAGACGCCTTCTTTTTTTATTTAAATGCTACATAAACGTGATATACGAAAGCGCCATCTAACCAATATCTCCAGAGCTTCTTTCACTGAGCAAATGAGTGTTAACCCTAAACTGCTGTAGTAACATGACAAAGCCGTTCTTTTTGTAGTTTGGTTTAAAATATTGCCACTTGGTGGCGTTAGTAGTAGCATTAAGAGCATGGTCAAATGGTGTTTTGGTATAACAAAGCTATTTATAAACCAGTAGTGTGTAATAGTATTTTTTAAGAAACCCATGAAATTCACGTGCTCAAAGAATAATAGTTTCTGTAGTATCTTCCTACTGTTATGATATTAAGAATAGCAAAGAAGTAAAAAAAATATAAAAAAGTAATATACCTATACTAATACAAAATTGGTTCTTGATTATGTTTTTATGTCTTTTAAAATGTCTCTCACAAGTAACACGTTTTCAGTCATAGCACATCCATTGTCTAGCATATGGTGGGGAAAATGAATGTTTAAATCGATTCACTAATAAAATAATAAATAACAATCAGTACAAATGCTTTACAATATTCAACAAATTAAAGCTTGTTGAACTCAGGTCGACACGGTCCTCCCTCGTCACTCTAGCTTTCTTCTGTTTGTGGCCCCTAGGATACACGACGTACCTAGTTTGAGGACTACCGTACATCATATTAATACAAATAAAGGAGACGATCGCAGATGTTTAAGGATTTTAAACAGAACTTTACGAAACCAATTCTTATGTTAAATTCACTATTAGTACTTAAACATTGTACTAAGTGTTTTGTGGAAATAAATAAATTATTAAATATTGAACAAAATTACTTAATAATAACATTACTTATGTTAATAATAAATATATGTATGCGTATATTTTTACTAAATGTAACTTGTTTATAGACGCTTTAGGTTGATCTGTCAAGTCTACAAAATGTTTAATAAATACATAAAATATTACCTAATTAAAATAGTTTAGTAGGCATATTAAAAGTACTTATGATCCATATAAATGTAAGAATGGTACCCAAAATCAAACGTTGGAATCTACGTTGCGGATCTACGTTATTAGTCTAAAGAAATATTATAGTAAATAGTATTAAAGTAGTTAGTGACGTGTACTTTTTATCAAATACAAAAAGATTACGCAGACTAAACTTTTCGGCCAAGCATAAATTATTATGCCACATACAAATCAAAGCAATGACAAAGTGCTTTCTACAGTCGTCGTTGTCATAGCAACTTTATTCTTTTATAGTTCACAGAATTCTGAGGGGACGGCGCGTACGCAGTCCCCACTACCAAAAATAACGCATCCGAGTTATCCACATTAGGGATAATCGCAGGGGTCAACCCAACCGCAGTGCAATGGGAAGGCCTCGCCCTGGGGGAACCGCCTTCTTGATCACGGTGTCCCCTATGCCAGGTAAGTATGATTTCGGTACAGTTCCGCGCGAGGGTCATTCGACGGCGGAGAATCTTAACACCGCGATTCAGAAACGTGACGTAAATGTTCAACGCCATCTAGTGAGCAGTTTAAAAAGCGGTCACGTGACTTCACCGTCGTCATCTAAACGTGATTCCTCTCATATTTTATCATAGTAGTTGTTAATTATCGTACGACTGTTATACTTATGATAAATTCTGTAGTAATTATTATGAACCCTTATACGAAGCGGCACGTTGCGGAGCAACATACTTTTATAAATAAAGGATAGTGTTGCATTGAACGGGTTAAGTTTGTTCGGACAGAAAACCAAACGAAAATATATAATTTAAAAAACAAATGTTAATGTTAATAATATGGTTAAAACTAATAATAATAATATAATGACGAGAACCTCGTGAAGGCTGAGAAAGATAAACAAATGAAGTATCTTGACTTGGCTCGCGAGGTTGTCGACATGTGGGATGTGAGTACAGCAATCACTGTGCCGATAGTCGTGACGGCCAATGGCATAATAGCCAAGAGCCTCGACCAACACCTTAGGAGGCTCTCGTTGGGCGGTTGGATCAAGGGCTTGATTCAGAAAGCGGTACTCCTGGACACGGCGCGTATTGTTAGGAGATTCCTTTCTCAGGAGTCCTGACCACCGGTGGCTTGGACCCTGTTCCCGACGCCGGTGGGATACTATTTTTTATATTTTTAAATGTTTTTATATTTTTTTTATAATAATATTTAAAAATGTAATTATATATGTACACTAAATAAATAAATGGAATAATATAATTACACCTACCATACCTACGGATCATTTATTATTTTTAATTAAGAGAAAAGCAATCAAACCATAATTATATTACTTTCTAAATCACTGAAATCTGGCAGGTCGTTTAAATGTTTCTTTTTTAAAACTTGTGTTGTGCCCGCGACTTAGTTCGAGTAAACATTTTGAGGTTTTTTTCTAACGGAAAACTAATTATTAAAAAAAAAAGTACGCCCAGGTTCACCTTACCTTACCTAACCTTACCTTCAGGTTACCTGGGTTCACTGGCCTGGCAGATAGCCGATGTTATAAGGAGTACCTTATAAAGTCCCGTCGAATCGGTATAGCCGTTTCGGAGATAATCCGGAACAGAGAAACAAAAGTTATAGATATTTTTTTATAGGTATTTGTAAACTTTCTTATTAATTTTGTAAAAACCTGTTATTTAAGCAGTCCAAACAAACAAGCTTATTTTATTTATTTGTTTTTTTATTTTAAATAACTGAGGCGGATACTTGATTCGATCTTATAAAAATGAAACAAAAGTTGGTTCTCATAATAAATATTATTTATTAATAAAAAAATTAAACTTACTTAATAATTAACAAATCTCTTCGGCATTTGTAACAAATCCTAATTAAGATAATATTTACATACCAACAAAGATTATAAACGTAAGAGCACTGTGATACAAACACACGTACACACACCCTCACTTATAGATCACCAAAGAAATGACCAAGAACAGGCTAGATGACACCACCAATCAACTGACGTACTTTTTATGACCTGTCAAAACGCGATTCTCTAATATAATAGGTATATACAAAATAAACATGTGACGTAAGATTTGTGCCGACTCCGATGCCGACTCAATTGACTGACTAATGATTATTAATTTGAAAGCAATTCAAAATTTAATTTTACAGTGAATAAAAAGTTAGTTGAATTTTCGAGGCCCCTGAGGCGGTTAGAAAACTGACATCAGGGGTGCCAGGGTATGTGGGGTCGTAAGACCTTACTGCCCACACGATAAAGAAAGAAGGACAAAAATAAAGTGTCTCTATAAAGAAGTCATGTCTTGGAATTATTGGTTATTGGTGCCAACTACCCTATGATATGGGCCTGACATCCACTGGGAATGACAGGTTATTTTAAGATTATTTCACATAAATTAACCTAGCATTTTTTTAAACAATAGCACTGCCGGTCACAGCGAATACTATTGTTATCCCTTTCGGGCGGCAGTGGCGCATATTTATTTTTGTATTTATTTTATTTTTATTTTTTAGATTTGAATACTAACTTGTTTCTACTTTGCTTTTATGTACAATTTTTATTTTCTTTTTTTATGGTTACATGCATCATTTTCGCGGGAATAAACAGTTTTTTTTTCTTTTTGACTTTTTCCTCAACTACATTGGGGGCTCAGCTAGCGAAGACCACGGTGCGCTTGTCTCTGTTCCTGTTGCGGACGATATGACGGGCCTTGCACGATGCCCTGTTCTGTAGATGCTGGAATAGACAACATTAAAAAATTATAACTTTTCTTCGTACTACCCTAAAACGTAAAGTACCAAGAACTCATTTGTCAATCATTTCTAATAACAATGGAAAGTCAAGCTACCATAAATAAGCAGTTCAAAAAGTTAAAATGAGTTTATATATCTTCCTTAAAATGGTACTCTATGACCATGATTTTAAGTATCGCAGTGCAAAATTTCTTGCTCTTAGATTAGTATCATAATCATAAAAAGAGTTTTATTAATTTGAATTCCATAAAGCGACCCGTAGGTATAAATTGTACGTAATAATTATCTTATTAATTAAATTCGTTAAGAATCCGAAGTCGAGATGGCCGTATGCTTGCCCCTCTGAGACAAGAACGTAACTGGAGTAATGTAGCTGTACTTAACACTGTTGTGGGTTTAAAGCCATGTTAGGTAGTGTAGTTACTCACCCGCTGCAGTTTATTAAGTTTCTCCGTCTCCATGGGTAGCTCTTCAGTGAGCTCAAGCGCAGCTCTGAGGCGCGCACAGCGCTGCGCCAACACCTGCAGCGCCCCGCCGAGTGCGTGCGCCAGCGCCGCGTGCGCCGCGCCGCGCGACCACGACGAGTACGACACGCTCTCTGTGCCGATGCGGACTGACACGCGCGGTACTTCTCCCTCCTAGAATATATGCAATGTTGACATTAAGTCAGACATCTATAATGTGTGGACACTAAACTCAGATAAGCCTGGATTATTTTTGACAGCAGTTGTCAGAGTTGTTGTATCGTCAGTGTGTTCTATCACTGCTGTCACGTAGGCAATGACTACTGTAAAATGTACTTTACATAACATCACGCCTGTTATCCTCGGAGGGTTAGGCAGAGGTGTACCCATTAGTAGTAAAAATGTAATTACCTCGAAAAACTTGAGGATGTCCCTGAAGGTAGCTCGCTGTATCTTGCGGTCTCTCTTGGCGCGGAACTTGTGAGAGTCTCGCGCCAGCTCAGTGAGTCGCGGCAGCAGTAGGTCCACGTGGGCTGAGAGCGCGTTGTCAGAGTCATCTTCGTCTGTCACTGTCTCGTACGCAATGGCGAGGGCACTACCTGCTGCCATGCGGACCTGCGGAAGTAGAAAGAGGACTTAATCAATTTGTTATAATAGTTAATGCGATTCTATCACTTACAAAGTAAATTTAAATGGACAGTGAAAGTATTAAATTTAATATAATGTTTACCTCAAGCGAGCCCGCCTCTAGCATGTCCCCAAGCCTGGCAAAGCTGGGCTCCTGGTTGTTTAACAGCGACAACGCGTGGTTTCGCCACAACATCGGCAGTAGGAGCGCCCAGCCGTCCAACGCCGCTGCGTGCCACGCGCCTTTCTCCACGACCTCACACGACATATTCACGGTGCCGTCATCCTGGGGGAAGGAAAAGAACACTTTGTTATTTGGTAGTTCATCATCATCATTCCCTATTCCTTATTCATATCATAATATATATAGAGGTATCCGTTCCTGTCGGACTGATCCGTCAACGCACAGCTTAAACCACTGAGCGGATTGCAATGCACGCAGAAAGTAATGATGAAGGCATGCGCTAAGAAAGGATTTATTTCCCATATTTCACCCCCTAGAGGGGTGAAACGGCTCTGACATTTACGGGGATGAAGTCACAGGCAGAAGCTAGATTCAATAATTTGTGAAGATACGAGAGAAGATTAATAGGATTTATCAAAGTTTACCTTGAGATAGCTCCCGCTGAAGATAGTCTCGTACATGCGCATGGTTTCTACAATTTCAAAGAGGTCATCCTCCATCAGATAGGATAACACGGCCAGCGACGAGCAGCACTGAAACATAAATAAGTACCTATTATAATTACGAGCACGTTATTTTACTTGGTGTTCTTATAAGGTCCTTCGACCAGAAAATAATAAAATGATAGGCCACTGAAATATTCGTTTCAATGAACAAGATGGGACAAGTTTCCATAAATTTCCTTTATTGCAAGGCAATTTATATTATCAACAATCTTTGTATGAATGCTTGATGTTTACCTCTATCCGTGTGTCGAGTGACGCAGATTTGTCTGTTGCGGTGGCTGTAAGCGCGGGCCGCACCTCTCGGACGAACTCCTCTGTGCCTTCCTCCCCGATCTGTGGTTGCATGAGCAGATGGTAAACAACATGTCAACAGGACAAATTAAGTACCTATATTGGTTATTAGTTGATTCTTCATGCGGTTTAAGATTTAGTCAGAACATAGCCTGATTACCGCGACAGTCAAAGAAGATTGTTCTCATTTCATCAGCTCAAGAGTTCACTCTAAAAGAGAATAGGTATAGTAACCAGTCCTCGAATTCATCTTTCGCCTGCTGTGGGATTCATCAAGACAGATGCTAGTAATCACCTGTAAAGCCAGCAGCGGCGCAATAGCAGCAGCTGCCTTCCTCTCCGCGTCCTTGCCTCGTCGCAGTGCGCGCGACACGTGGTCGGCCAGCGTGGCCCGGTGTGCGGCCAGCAAGCTGTCCACTGGGCGACGCTGTAAAGCTGCGCGGAGGGAAACAAATGCGGTGGCGCGTGCTGCGTGCCCGCGAGCGTTCAGCGCCTCGACTAATTCCAGGACATTCTCTTCGAATTTCTCTTGGATCACTTGTTCTATAAAATAATGAAAACATAATTAATTAATGTTACATACATAGCTGTAATTTATACTTTTTTTCAAGGCATGTTCAATTAATAATAATAATTGCAATAATGCTAACTTGTAAAGATTAGATAGATGGTTCGTAATATAAATTATCGGAGGTAGGATGTTGCTCATACAATTAAATTTTGAGTCATTAGATAAATAACAATTTGCATATCCAACTGAAATTTCTGATAAAACGTTATCTTATTGTTACCAACCTTCAAAGGGTTTTGTTTATCATTTTCCTCGCTCTTTCAAATTTGTTCTTGAGGACTTTCATACTAAATTACCAACTACATTCAATATTGTTGTATTTTTTTTGTTTTGCATTGTTATTGTTTTGTTGTTTTTTGTTTTAATGGTATAATTAAAAATAAATAATTTGACTTTTGAGAAACTTCTACTTTAGTTCAACATCGTAAGTACCTACATGGTACTACAGTAGTTTAAAAGCTTATCTATGGGACCAACCATGAATTATAATAACTAGCTGCTTCATACATTTAGATCAAGTACCAATACATTTTGTACGAAACAGCAGTTTTTTTTACAGTTCAGTGTTGCTCCCATAAGACCATAAGCTTTCACCCCCTAAAAGTTGTGAAATAAAAGACAGCCTGTATATTTTCAGTCTTATAACTTCAATGTCAAGGTAGGTATTTACGTAACGATATTGATTACTATTGAGTAGTATAACATGAGTCATACACGCCATGTGAGCGTCCTTCCTAGGTCAACGACCTGGCCGTCACGTTTTGTGTTAATAAAATCGAACAAAACAAGTCAAAAACAACATTATTGATGTTTTAAAAGAAAATCAAATGGTCGAAGAATAAGGAAATTGCGCAATAACCAATAATAATTAACTATAACGTTTTGTTTAGATTTTGGTCTTGGGTGCGATTCTCAGGTCGAGCAGTGCTTGCCATCAAGAATTTCTCAGTAGCAGCCTCGGAGACTGTATTTGTGCCCGGTTGATGGCAATAGGCTCGCCCCCTATTACATGGGACTGAAACATAACTGACGAAATGTGGGTATACTAATGCGTACACCTCTGCCTAACCCTTCGGAAATTACAGGCGTGATGTTATGATGTTACGTAGTTTAGTTTAATTTTAAAGCTGTCTATAAAATCCGGGACCCGAGTTAAATGGAATTACTGAAATAATAGCTATAGGTACTGAACACCCAATCATTATTTAAAACTAACCGAACTATGAATAACATTGAGCAATACTAAGATATTGCACAATAATTTCGACCTTGACATTGCACAATATTATCGACCTTGGTATTACATAATTATTATTAACGATACACAATATATTTGACACATGCTATGTTCAATCCGTAATATTTCCAAGGATTTTCAATGACGTCATTACGTCAATGACGAAGCCAAGTTCCTGTATTTTTAGATCATGAATCATCACAATTGTTTACTAACATAGTTCAGACTTGATTTTATTACGCTATGATTTTGAAGATGGATTTATTGTTTGCAAAAATATACGTGCTGAATAGTTCGATCGATAGGTATTATGCAAAGAAAGGTACTTTTGCAGTCTTCCTAAGGTCGGAAATATGCTTACTTTTGTCAGGCTTCACTTCCTCTTGAATCGGCTCTTGATAATAATAGTAATAATTAGGTTGCTCTTCAACAGGCTTTACAATAACTTTCTCCTTTTCATTGACTGGTCGTGGTCCGCTCCATTTAATGTCTCGTTGCCTCCCTGTAAAATAAAATGTTGTTTATAAACAAATAACGTCACAAACAGAGATTTTTCACAAGTAGGATAACAAAATATCAATACTCAGTATCTTTATTGCTTTTCTATAAGTATGCTTAGGCGGCATTTCGATAAAATAAGCCTCCTTAGTCATTAACAGCTATCTCAATGGTTCGAAGAAAATATTTTTTTCATAAATGTGTTGCAGAATTGGGAAAAAAAAAACTCTTAACAAAACTACTACAAGTCAAGGAAAATGAATCAAATAACACTTCATCAACATACGTTTCAATTTCAGTTGTGACGTCATGGTCACGGTCATTCCGTTCAGTGGCGTTTCCATGACCATTTGTGCAAACAACAGTTTATGAATAAACCTTATTATTGCATTATTTTATTTTTTTAAATATCCATATGCTGCGTTGTCGAGTCTTTTACCAGTATTATAAAAAAAAAACTTAATGTACTAAATTTGAAAGACTCCATGCCAACATAAATTGTTAAATCAATATCTACTATATATATATATACTAGTAATAAAGTGACTTACATTTCATTGCCTGATGCTGCTGTCCAATGTCTATTGACTCTGTCCTGACGATTCTGTTTTCTCCCGTCTTCCTGCCCCATTGCGAGCCACTCAGCTTTTCTGTAAAAGAAAAGTGTCAGTAAGCCGAGATAAAATTGCCTACAGCAGCCAACTCTTAAATTTTGTATGCACAAAAAATAACAAATAGCAAATCCGTTTTACACGACAGACCCAGAAGAAGATAGCGAGATGATTTTGATTTTGTCTGGAGGAGTGGCCTAAAAAGCCGGGAAAAGATGAAAGAGGAACTGAGGCTTGTTCCCTGCATTGGAAAAACTTGGGACAAATACTAAGTTCTTTGAGTTAAGTAATGATATACTTGGCGGTAAATACCAAGGCCATTGGAACCAAAACAAATAAATACAAAGCAAAAGTTTTCAAAGTTGTTGACGCGATGCCACATTTTTTCGGCAAACGATTTGATGAGGAAAAATTTCAATTAATGAACAAATTGGATCTTCAAAATATAGCACAAGATTGTGCAATGTGTAATATAATACGGTATTCACCCAAAGGTTTGGTTGTTGAAACATTTGGCTGACGTTCGACCAAAACGGATTCTTGTTCTACGTTCTCCTTACTTGGCTCTGTTTTCTGCTGCTCTTCTGTTTGCTCCGGTCTGTGGTTATTTTCATGAATCCTTACCCACTGTTTAATTCTACTTGAAGTGGGACACAGTGGAATGTCACTATTTACTACACCGAACTTTTCACAGTATAATTGCTTCACTGGAGCGGTCAGACCATGGTGCAAATAATATTGCTCAACACAAAACTCGCGCTGTTCTTCCGACCACTGAGGGTCAACGTCCGATTGCGATCGATCCATAGCGACTGTGCTTGGTGGACTTCTGAGCGAGACTGAGTGAGACACAAGCTATCGGCTAAACATAAACACCACGCGACTCCCCCTCCCCCTTGCCTCACGACGCTGACGCATGAATTTTCGCCGGATTTTGGAAGATTAGATAGTATAATTGTATATTGTGGTGAAATCAAACAAATTTTCAAGATTATTGATGCGTACCAACATTTTTTCTTCATAATGTAATAAGGTTTAATTTATTTTATTCTTTGGATCTTGTGTTGATGTTATGAAATATTTAGTTTACATATATTGCGCAATGGGGTGTGTGTGTGTGTAATGTGACAATCAGCTGATAGTCTGCTCATTGATAAATCTGACTAGCGTTGGAGTGAAACGAAAACTTTCAGTACGTTCTCCTGATTTTCTTTACTCTTCAGCTTGTACTGATGTCTTGATAATCCTTCATCATTTGCTTATTTAACTGAATCTGATCACCGATCCCGCATTTCGCACTTGCTCATGAAAATATCGATGCTCTACGCCAAGTTTGCGCTATTCCTTTGACTTTGATTGATCCTCTAGGGTCACCAAAGTTAGAGAATGATCAATACTGAGCAAGAACGAGGCAGTTATTCGACATTAACGCACTGCGGACTCCCCTCTTGTCCCTCCCTTAAAAGATGATGATTAGAAATAAACTTTTCCATACAAAAGTGCCTACTCGGTCAAAATGTACCAATAAAACAGTGGTTTTTGTTATAATAAAATGTAATCCCTAAGGTGTGTGTCATGTACTGAATCCATCGTAAAAGTTTTGGTTACGATGTCTTCCACCCCGTATTGTTTTAGACTATATCGTGACATATTAATTGTAATCCTCAAGTAGAATTTAAAAGGTAATATATTTTTTTGAATCCCTAATACATCTTGTAACCTTTTGAATTTGTAATATTTGTTAGTAGTCCTTACCCTTGTTAAACAGGGAAACCTATTATCAGCCATACAATACTGTAATGCACTATTCTAAAATATAAATACATAGGTATGGTTCAAGTAAAAAAACTCTCCTTACTTGTTAGCTTCTCCTCCTCTTGCATTTGCTTCAATCTAAGCGCAGTTGCCTTTTGCTGTTCATAAATCCTCACCCACCGCCTAATTCTGCTTGATTTCGGGCACTTGTCCGGTAGGTTTTTGTCAGCGTTTGGTACTTTGAACTTTACGCAGAACAAGTTCCTAACAGAAACGATCACACCATTATTTAAATAATATTGCTGGATACAAAACTTGCGTTGTTCACTTGTCCAACCGTAGTTAGTGTCCGATGTCGGTTCCGACATGGCGACTGAGCTTAGTGAATTTCTGAGAGAGAACTGAGCGGGAAACAAGCTAACTAGCGACTACACATAAACACCACGCGAGCCAACTCACCACTCCCCACTCCCATTTCCTTTCCGCCCGCCGCTGACGCATAAGTTTTCGCGGCAATTTGAAAGATTAAATAATATTATTTTATATCTTGTAATATACACTGCCTCGTTGGTCATAGTGGTCGCAAAGCGCGACTGCTGAGCATAAGGTTTTGGTTTCGATTTCCAATTCGGGCAAAGTGTTATTGGGTTTTTTCATCGGAAAGTTCTCAGTAACAGCTTCGGAGTCTGGAGAAATGTGAAGGTTTAATAATACTATATGAAGTAATCAGTAGGTACCTACTTAAAGTTACAGGGTTTTTGCCGTCTTTCGACTTTATATTCTTGCAAAAATTAAAATGCATTTTGGATCTCTCTGCGTAATTCGCGAGAATCTCGTAGTCGCACATAAGCTGTCGTAGACTCGTAGTTGTTCGTAAAATCTCGAAATCACGATTAACTGATTTTATGATAGAAAATTATTCCCGGACCATCGCCATCAATAACTATGAATACTATAATATCGAATTACTTAGAATGATCGTAGGTATTGGCGTTGTATTAGGACATGAGAGTGCTAAGTGTGAGATTTTACACTCACATTCGAGTTCGTTAAAGCGCCACCTGGTGGTCACTAGGAAAACCTTATTTCTCATACAAAATATTAATGCGCACTTAGCACTCAGTTAATGGCTCGGCCACATAACAAAGACGCGGCACTACGTCACGCCGTCAATCGTCTTAATGAAGAGGATACACGTGGGTTAGAGTTATAAAAAATTAAACAAAATTTTGGTTCTCATAATAAATATTATTTCTATATTCCACTTAGCCTAATAATTTACAAATTGTAGGCGGCTTCAGCAATGAATCCTAATTAAAACAATATTTACAGAGAATATAATTATAAAATATATGTATGAATTGCACTGTGATGTTCTTATCCAATGATTCACATATGAATATGAACAGTACAAGTCACAAAAAGTATTAATTTAATTATCTATTATTAAAATAAACACCCTTACTCCACAGCTCTATTCTGTGGCAAGTAAAACAAGCATAGCAATGGCGAATGTAAATCTAACAATATAAATAAATAACTTAAGAAAAGATCGAATGAGTCAGGCAGAACATTTTGCGATAAATAATCAGATCGTCAGCAATCATCGAGATAAAGTGGACGGTTCCAACGTTTTTATTTTATCCAAAATAACGTGAATTTCTTTGGTTGTAACAACTAGCCTATACCCTAGCACTAACCTCACCCGCCCTCCCGGCGGCATGCTCTAACCAGTTGTTGCCGTCTTCCGCTCGGGAGGGTCACACTAACAAGTAAGGCGTTAAACTAAGCTCTACTACTAAACCGAGAGAAATATTTGTGTGGAACCGCGCCCTACGCAGCGGTGCGGGATCAGCAGGCGAGGCCCGCGGAGCGCTTGTCTCTGGTCTGGTTGCGGACGAAATTGCGGGACTTGCACGACGCCTTGTGTTTCAGATGCTGGAATAGACAAATCAAATATTAACATGTTATTTCTGTGGTTTTCTAAAACAAGAGACAAATTCTACGAAACGTGGATGGGGTGGAAGAAGTATGTAAGGATCGTAGCAGGTGGCGTTCTGTGGTTTCTGCATACCCCCTTAGGAAAAAGGTGTGAGCTTATGTATGTAAATTCTGATCGGTTTTTTCAATAAGATGATCATCATAATTAAGCTCAAATCAATAATTTAGGTTGAAGGGTTTATGAATCATGCTATGTCGGGTATTGCAGTAGTAACATACCCGCTGTAGTTTTTTAGGCTTCTCCGTCTCCATGGACGGCTCTTCAGTCAGCTCAAGCGCAGCCCTGAGGCGCGCACAGCGCGGCGCCAACACCTGCAGCGCGCCGCCGAGCGCGTGCGCCAGCGCCGCGTGCGCCGCGCCGCGCGACCACGACGAGAACGACACGCTCTCTGTGCCAATGCGAGCTGACATGCGTGGTACTTCTCCTTCCTGGGGGATGAGTAATGTAGGCGTCAAATCAGACGTTTATAATGTGTATCCGCTGAGACTTTAGATTATTAAGGCTAGCAATTGTCAGAATTGCCATCTTCTGTCACCGTCTCGTACGCGGTAACTACTGTTATAGTTATAATATAATTTACCTCGAAGAACTTAAGTATGTCCCTGAAGGTAGCTCGCTGTATCTTGCGGTCTCTCTTGGCGCGGGTCTTATTGGAGTCTCTCGCTAGCTCGGTGAGTCGCGGCAGTAGCATGTCCACGTGGGCTGAGAGCGCGCTGTCAGAGTTGTCGCCGTCTGTCACTGTCTCGTAAGCAATAGCGAGGGTGCCACCTGCTGCCATGCGGACCTGCAGAAGTGGAAAGAGGATGTGAGCAATTTGTTTATATCGTGTGGTTTCGCCATTTGACTAGCAATCACATGACAACAGATTTAATTGCAAAAAGAAATGTAATTTAAAACGCAATTTTCGTTTTATGATTCGCAATGAAAATAGAGTGTTTACCTCAAGAGACACCGCCTCTAGCATCTCCCCGAGCCTGGCAAAGCTGGGCCCCTGGTTGTTTAACAGCGACAGCGCGTGGTTGCGCGGCAACAGCGGCAACAATAGCGCCCAACCATCCAACGCGGCGGCATGCCACGAGCCTTCCTCCACGACCTCGTCCGAGACATTCACGCTGCCGTCATCCTGGGGGAAGGTACAAGACACTTTGTTACAATGGCAGCTCATCATCATAATTTCCTTTTCCTTATCCCAAAAGATTTGTGTTCCCATTTTGGTACATTGTCAGCTCATCATGGTCATGATGATACAAGACAAGATTGTATGTGTTATTATAATAGTTTACCTTAAGGTAACTGCCGCTGAAGATGGTCTCATACATGCGCATGATCTCTCTGATCTCGAAGACGTCATCCTCCATCAAGTAGGCCAACATGGCCAGCGACGAGCAACACTGAAACACACAAATAGAAACATGTCATTTAAATACATATAATAAATAGACTTAAAAAGGCCTTTCGGCTAAACTAACGATCGAAAATAAAGTGATATACTATTGAAATATTCGTTTAATTGGCTTTTTTTTTTGCTGATTTCCTTTGATTGTTGTTATTTGGTTACATGGAGAAAGAGCATTTGAATAAGTATCTTAATTTCTAAAATGCGTGCTTGTGTAGTAGTATGCTTACCTCTGCGCGTGTGTCGAGTGATGCAGAATTGTCTGTGGCGGTGGCTGCGAGCGCGGGCCGCACCTCACGGACAAACTCCTCCGTGCCTTTCTCGCCGACCTATGTATAACATATTTAAGTTATTGGTTATAGCAGGCATGGTTATTTCATAAAATGAGTCGAAACAAAAACAATAATTTATTGTTTGCAACTGCATCGCCAGGCCAACTCTAAAACTTGCGTCAACTTTTCTCCTTGACCCGTGACACACCCTGTAGAAATCATTTGGGATCTTAATTCTCTACTTAGTAGTCTAGGGACATTCCTATTGCTGTTAGATCATGATAATCACCTGTAAAGCCAGCAGCGGCGCAATAGCAGCAGCTGCCTTCCTCTCCGCGTCCTTGCCTCGTCGCAGTGCGCGCGACACGTGGTCGGCCAGCGTGGCCCGGTGTGCGGCCAGCAAGCTGTCCACTGGGCGACGCTGCAGAGCTGCGCGGAGGGAAATGAATGCATCTGCGCGCGCTGCGTGACCGCGTGCGTTCAACGATTCGACTATTTCTAGGATATTCTCTTCGAATTTCTCTTGCATCACTTGTTCTAAAAAAACGAGAAATACATACATATAATTATGCTTTGTAAAGCAATAAGGGAACAGCGCCGCTGACAAAATAATTACAAGTTATAGGTTAGGTACTTCTGATTACTTTATCGTTTTTTTTTTTCTATTTCCACATTCTGTTTAACCACTCCAGGCCCGGCCGTCTTACCGGTACCTATGACAGAACAATAGAAAGTCAATTGTGGTAATTCAGCTACCCCAATATCCCCGATCGACGTTGATTGTCTTCCATCGTACTTTCTTGTTGTAGGACCTAATAGTTCGTTAAAATTTTTTGTGTTTTTCTATAGTAGGTATTACCTAATACCCTAACTTATACCCTATATACCTTGTGTCTAGTACCTATTGCCTACTTATGATTTTGATGTCAAGCTTTAATAAGCTTAATAACTAGCTTAGCTTGTTTAATTATATTATCGGTATTCATTACAATTGAGTAAGTAGTAGTTTTAAAGTACACTTTGGCTTATATATGTCTTTCTACTTGTTACTTGGCATTGAGGATGAGAATATCTATCAATGTCATGTTGAATACAACACTTAACGCTATGTAAACAACACGTAAATGTGTGTGTTTATCGAACAATCGTCGTACCTAGATATGAAGTAGATAGAGTATCATGAGTCAGACGCGCCATGCGACTGACCTTCCTAGATCAACGACATTGCCTTAACATTTTGTGTTCATAAAATAAAATAAAACACTAACCTAACAACATATTTGCCATTAAAATAAGAAAACATCTATTGTGTATATAAATTCATGAGCTTGGATGGATGTTTGTTACTCAATCATGCCAGAACGGCTGAACAGATCTGGATAAAATCTGGCACAGAGATAAATAGTCTGGAATAGCACATAAGCTAGCTTTTTATCCCAAAAACATGTACGGTTCCCGTAACCCGAAGTTACAAGGAAGTAAAATAAACCTAACTAATAAATATTGCGCAATTTAGGTAATTTCCAAAAAAAAAACTATATTCAATACTAACCCGACACTACCAACAATACTATTGAACAATACGCGATATTGAACGAAATTGAACTTTATATTGCACAATATTAAATTTAATATTGCACCATTTTTTAAACACACGCGATATTGCGGATTCTCAATGACGTTAAAAACGAAGCAAAGTATTTTATGCTACGCGTCTCTCGATGATGAATCATCACTGCTTGTTTACTAACAAACATTGAAACTTGATAACATTTATATTTCTCGATTTAGAATACAACCAACCGCACGATTGTGGTAACAAAGAAATATGCTTATACAGGTCATTGAAATTCGTCGTAAGTGGTTTTTGTAGGGAACAGCAGATTTTTTTTCATAATTTTAGGGTTGGACCCATAGTAAAAGTTGTTCATAATGATGAGTACTTTGACCCCTTTTAAGGTTTCGCGTAAATTTTCAATTACCCTGTATATGCTGGATAATTTGGTAAACATTGTGAAAAAAGACATTCCCGTAAAAAAGACAATCTAGATTAGTATTTTTGAAGTTGGAAAATCCCTAGGTTGAAAAATGTACTTACTTTTATCAGGCTTAACCTCCTCTTCGATCGGCTTCAGATAAAGTTTATGATAGTAAAACGGAGGTGTTACTACAACAGGCTCCTCAACAACTTCCTCCTTCTCATTAACTGCTCGTGGCCCATTCCATTTAACGTCCCTTTGCTTCCCTGTAAATTAGGTATAATGTTGGTTAGGTTTAACAAAAAGTTTTACAAGTAAGATAAGTAATATAGTATGTCGATTTAAATTTCACAATTACATATAAGTCGGAATGAAGCTCAATTTTAAATTTGCTTTTAATTCTTGATCGAGCACTAGAATGTAATGTATAATTATGACAATTTCAATTTTAAAAATTTAAATTTCTTGTCTATATAAAATAATTTTAATTTTAATATTGCATAAAAACAACTTATCTAAAATAAGGTATGGCAAATATTGTCCTACAAAGCCGCAAAGTTTTGTGCATGTGGTGTTAACCTTTCATTAATTGTTGCATTTGTAAATGTTACCCTAGTTGTTTACACTTAAACTTTACTAAACTTAATGAAAGTTTAGTAAAGTTTAAGTGTAAACAATTGTTGGTTAACCTAAATAAATAAATCAATGACTCTTTAGAATTCAAGCAAAATGTATAAAATACATTGTTCATGATTAAAACTTATTGTTGCATAATGTTTTAAAACAATGACTTTAGAAAAATTAAAAAATGTGTAGTAAGCCTTACATTTCATCGCCTGATGCTGCAGTCCAATATCTATAGACTCTGTCCTGACGATTCTATTTTCTCCCGTCTTCCTGCCCCATTGCGAGCCACTCAGCTTGTCTGCAGAACAATTAATGCCAAAAGATTAAAATGAAATCAACGTGTGAATGCTTACAGCAGCCGTATTTAAACAGGCCATCCTACCAAGGCCATTTAAACAAACAAAACACAAACTAATCCTATCAAGGCTACTGAAGCGACCCGAAAAAATGTGTTCGGCAAACGATTTGATTAGATTTCAATTCCTGTAAAATTGAATCTTATTTGAATGCAGTTAAGTATTCAATTACAAAATAATGGCACTAAGTTGTGCAATATAAAGTACGGCACTCAGCCTCACACTGCCTATAACGCGGAAAAAACAGCTGATTCATAAGTTCGCATTATTCTACAAAATGTTTGGGTCACCTGATCAGGGTTTGGTCCCATAGAAAAAGTAGTTCATAATGATAAGTGCAATGACCCTTTTCAGGTAAACATTAGGTTGGGTAATAACATTGTAACACTGTTCTTACTTGGCTGTGGCTTCTGTTTCTCTTCGATATTCTTAACACTACGTGCTGTCCGTTTCTCTTCTTCAAGTTTCACCCACTGCTTAATTTTCTCTTCACTAGGGCACCTATCGTCCATGTGACGTTGCAAACGGTACTTTTCGAAGTATGACCGCCTAACAGCAACGATTAGACCCTTGTTTAAATAATATTGGTCTAAACAAAAGTCGCGTTGTTCTTTCGACCACCCAAACCGCGACTGCTTCGATTTCGATCGATCCATGGTGACTGTGCTTGGTGAACTTCGGAGCGTGACTGAATGAGGAGCTAGCTTGCGGGTAAACATAAACACCACGCGACCGCCTCCCCCCCCCCTCTCTTCTCCCATCCGACGCTGACGCATGACTTTACGAGGGAACTTGTGCGATTAGATAATATTATTATTGTGAAATAACGTTCAATTGTATTGCACAACTAAAATGTAAATAAATGAAATTGTTATTAATATTATTTTAAAATAGTACGGTATGGCGTTTCCTGACCATTCTTCTCCATATAAAACTACCTTTTAGAAGGGGCAACTAGATTCAATTCAATTTTTTTCTTGATGACGTTCGAAAGTGCGTTATGATGGCCTAATTGAAACAAATGATTTGACTTTGACTAGGTAATATGAATTAAAATAAATTTATCAGTTTCAAATCCGGTTTCCCGGATTTTCTTAAAAAGAATAGTGTTAGTGTGTAGTTTTATAAGAACAAAGTTTGTTTTAGGTAAATAACAAAATTTGAATTTGGAAGTGCAAGTTTTCTGTCAAAAGTGTTCAGTAATAAATAATAATTATGTTTCATTTAAAACAGTGATAAACAACCTTTTAGGGACTCATGCTATTATTGACGTAACTTACTCATATTTTCCATTTAGACTTTCGTGATTGCGCGTAGGCATCTGTAGTCGCTGTAGGCTTTCGTAGTCGCGCGTAGGGTTTCGTAGGCGGGCGTAGGCCCTCGTAGTGCCGCGTAGGTTCTCTTTTCACAATCAAATGGAGTACAAATCTTGAACAACATTTGTATTTGTATCAGTTGGGAAAATATATTTATAACTTTACTGTGAGATAGGTGTTCCTAAAAGTTAGTAGAAGTGCACCTCTAAAACTATTAGAGATACTGAGATAGTTTATTATAAAAACAACGTTGTCTTTATCAAGTTACTAGCTTTTGGCGGACCCCGGGTGAATTTTGAAAAATCTGTTCTTAGCGGACGTCACCTAACTATAATCTACCTTCCTTCCTTTCATCTTTATGCGTCGAGCGGTCTTCGATAATTCGTGATGAGTGAGTGTTACGACCTTTCGCATTAATATATTTAGAAGATTGAAAAGTTGCATTCAAAGTTTTAAAAAAAAATATTTTGATGTCGTGGAAGTGCATTTGTAGTCAATTACTTCATTCGTCATTCTGTGTAGTAATATTTGTACTTAAATGAAGATCATATCGATGATGACGGTCTGTAGCTATAATACTTTGAGATTTGAAATCACACGAGCAATGAGTGTTAACAC
Organism: Hoplodrina ambigua; assembly: GCA_949774945.1. NCBI lineage: Eukaryota > Metazoa > Arthropoda > Insecta > Lepidoptera > Noctuidae > Hoplodrina > Hoplodrina ambigua. Next base: position 1,745,843 of record OX458967.1, read on the forward strand.
TAAATTCCTATGAGTAATGCAGCGTCGCCCTGTGTTGCGCAAGTTTAGTATAAAAGTTTACCACTAGATGGCGTTAGTAGTAGCGTTAAGTTACGGGAAAATTAAATGGTATTTTGCAAAGCGATTTGATTTAAGTTTACTATTCTGTAATAAGTATAAGACTGTTTGTTTTTTTTCTTCTACATATAAGTTTGAATTAACTAACCTTCTATTATAACATTAGATAAAATATATATTATTATAACCACGTTAACGTGTCAAGTAAGGTCTGTTATTTCATGGTTAAACTTTAAAACAAAGCAATAGGATATAATTTATGTACTTACAGACAAATTCCAAAAAATAATTGAGTTCAGTCGTTCCACAACATTATTAGTCTAAACAAATATTAAAGTAATTGGTGACGTGGGCTTTTAACTAACCATAATACATAATTATGCCACATACAAATCATAGAAATGACAGGCAAAGTGGCCAAAGCGCTTTCAACAGGCGTCGTTGTTATAGTAAGTAACAAGTAGTGTTAGCCTACTTTTAGTTTCCAGAATTCTGAGGGGACGGCGCGTACGCAGTCCCCACTACCAAAAATAACGCATCCGAGTTATCCACATTAGGGATAATCGCAGGGGTCAACCCAACCGCAGTGCAATGGGAAGGCCTCGCCCTGGGGGAACCGCCTTCTTGATCACGGTGTCCCCTATGCCAGGTAAGTATGAATTCGGTACAGTTCCGCGGGAGGGTCATTCGACGGCGGAGAATCTTAACACCGCGATTCAGAAACGTGACGTAAATGTGAAGCGCCATCTATTAACACGATTGAAAACTAAAAAAGCGTGGCTTTTTGTAACTGTACTAGAATTTTTTTTTCTGCCACAAATACATAGCTGTTTTGTTAGTTACGTAGAATGACATGTAAAAAGTATAGAGGTTTAGCCACAACAAAAACAATCCGCATATTTTTTTTATTTATCAGATGATAAAAAGACATTTAACGAATCTGAAAGTTACATGTTGTTCCCATAATTCAGTTTTTTTTTTATTCTAAAACCTGAAATGAAGATATTAAAGTTTAAAGTTGCAACTTGCTATAAACTTTAAATATTCCCACGACCCCCGTACTGTTGCAAGAACCCGAAAGCACAATGCTTACGGTGATTTCTCACACCAAATGTAAAAGTAATTTCCCAGCCATCATTTTTGGACAAAGTTACTAAATTTGATAGTCCAATTATGCGATGTGTTTTTTTTATTACAAGCTTTTATTTAGCTTGCACTGTTCGTATATGTATGTAAATAACTTATCCTTTCAAAATTTGCAAACCATTTTTCAACCATTTGTTGATGTCTGATTGAGCTGAAATTTTGCGTATACCTTTAGTTCTGATGACAATACAATGTCCAATATTCAAAACTGAAATAATTTTAAATTAAAGCTTGTTTTTAAAATATATTTTTTTTAAATTAGTTTATTACACACCGTACCTATTTAAATCCCTGAGATGTGTTTTTTGTATCGGCATCTTGCAAGTCAACCTAGGATGTGGTCCACTCCTTAACCGAAATTTCTTGTGATGCCTTAAAAATTACGACCTCTAGCATGGGCTTAAAAACTTATAAACGAGCTTAATACAGCGTCGAAAACAGCGGTTTAGGCTGCGCGTTGATCCGTCAGTCAGAAAATTTGGAGTAGATTGAACAAAGGAATCGCGTGGTCCCATACAAACTTTGCCCCCCATTATCATCCCCTTTTTTTTGGATACGTCATACAAAGAACACACCCTCCAAGTTTCAGGTCTCTACGATCAGTGGTGTAGGCTGTGCGTTGATCCGTCAGTCAGTCATTCAGGACAAAGCATTTTATATGTATAGATAGAAGAAGATATAACAGTATTCGTAGGTAGTAAGATAAAAGTACCGTGTTAAATCAGATCAAATTAAAAGCGTTAGAAAATTACAGTAATAAGAGAACCCGTATAATACACGGTGTGAAACTAGTAATATACTTAATTAGTTAATTGAATATAACCATTTGTAATCTGTCCTCTGCACGATGATCGTCGATTGTTTATGGCAGGATGAGTCTATTGAGGTGAAGAGGAGATGAATTAAGCTTGAACCACAGCAACTTAATAGGTCGCGTCATTGGCGCAGATCTTGTATACCGTAATTTTTAACGAAACTGTTTTTTTTTTTCCTATAACTAGCGACGCCCTGTACGTATAAATCTTCCTCCTGAATCACTCTATCTATTAATGACTATTGTATAACGTTATAGGTCAGAGATAGCCAACCGATCGGCCGCGGCTATTTGCCTAGTCCATAGCGGCAATGCAAAAAATATAAATACTTACATTATTTACTTACTTATTTTTCAAGTTTATGTTTTATCTCTTAGTAAAATAAAAATACCACATAATTGTACTCTAAACTGCTCCATTTTAAATTTTAAGATGTTTGTAATGTGTATAGCGCACGGGGTTTCGTCAGCAAGAAGTCGATCTTGGATGTAATCAAGTTGTCCACCCCTGCTATATGTTAACAAAACATACTATCGCGGCCTCACGACCTGTACGACCTACGGCCAAACCTATGTAGTAGAGGTCTACTCGTAGGTCTATGTCAAGTTGTGCTCAAATTCTCAATTTCGAATCAAAAATATAGTTATTGCGTGATCAAAACTGCATCATAAATAATACATCTATTTCTGACCCCTTATGAAACACAATACCAAACAAACTCTGAAGGGGTTATTAAAACGTATCGTTAAAAACAATTTGCTTGGAGGGCCACTCATCCTGCGCTCTTTTAGTTAATATATCCTGTAAGTTGATCAATGAAATTTACATTTAAAGCTGTTCAGTTTGTCTGTGTGTTAACATTGCAATTTTGTTTTAATCTTTTTCTATCAGCTAACTAATTTGGGAAAGTCCAAGAAGTCTGATCATTTAATCTACGGAAGAACTTTTTATTCACCTAAGAATAAAACTTATAAATAATAATAAAATAACAAATTATGTAAATATAAAACTGAAAGAAGCTCACATAGGGCATAAAAAGCTCGTCTGCATGCTGTCATTGGAGCAATCGCTGATTCTTTGGCCCAAGTAATTACCAGACACGTGACGTTACAGTCACGTGAAGAGTCGATCAGTCGTTTGGCGATCTCCCAAAAACCAGGTGAATGCTGAGACGCCATGGCCGGTTCAACCATATCTTATCATATTTTAGCTCCCAAGAAGGTCATAAATGCGCTAAAACCAAAACACTGGAAACAGTTGGAAACACTTCTTTGACTGCATAAGGAAGATCATCATTGCTCATTGCAGATTTGAAACCAGTATTTTGACACATCATCATCTGCCTAGCCTTTTCCCAACTATGTTGGGGTCGGCTTCCAGTCTAACCGGATGCAGCTGAATACCAGTATTTTACATGGAGCGACTGCCTATCTGACCTTCACAACCCAGTAACTGGGTAATACGATACCCCTAGGTAAGACTGGTTGTAAGACTTTCAAGCAAAGGGCACGGAATAATGTCAGTAATTAAACACAAATTAACAAATAAGTATTTTCAATAAAGGATTACTGTTATTTTCTTATTTCGGTTCCGAAATCATAAAGATGACAAATAAGTATAAATGTAATTTTTATCTTATCTTAACTTAGTAATAAAAACCGCAAAAATATTACTTACATTCAGAAAAGGTCAGTAACACATTATCCGGTCCACTATCGGTGAAAAGATTAAGCTATCTAGCATGTGAAAATCCTACCACTTTCAGAGATAAAATACCATTACCAAGTTCAATCCGAAAACCGTAGATAATTTATACAATCATTTATAGGCTAATTTATTCAATGGTCATGGAAGGGGGGGGGAGGGGTTACGTCATAAGGTAAGCTTTTTATACCGTCTGCTCAACGTCCGATTCCAAGAATCCAGCAGATTGTCAGCGTCAGGTACAGTTGCCTGACACATGCTTAGCTCATAGCTGGGCTCCCATTTGGTGCAACCTTGAGTCGCACACAGCACCTTATTTCACTTTTTACTTTATTATATTTTTTATGTTGGTACCTTGTTTTTATATTTATGTTATTTGTTATTAATGTGACGTATTCAACGCTTATACCTACTTATTAATAACTTTCTACATGTCAAAGGAGTATATTTAATTGATCTTATCTTCAAGCAAAAACTAGTCGTTTGATACACTTTGACGGGCCTGTTGGTCTAGTGGTTAGCGGCCCTGACTGCTAAGCCGGAGGTCGTGGGTTCGATTCCCACCCAGGACAAACATTGTGTGATGAGCATGATTGTTAGTTCTGTGTCTGGGTGTGATTTATCTATAATATGTATGTATTTATAAATTATAGGTATAAGTATGTATATCAGTTGTCTGGTTACCATTACACAAGCTCTGCTTAGCTTGGGATCAGATAGCCGTGTGTGAGTTGTCCCAAGATATTTATATTTATTTATTTATATTTATATTTACTTGTCACAAGTCCCCTAAGTTCTACTACACACGTCCTTTTTCATTTAACTCCTATACAAAGCAAAGTGAACCTTATCACAGTCAACAGTGTTTTTGTGTTTTGTGCTATGTCTTATGTGTGCACCGAATATATTTTTATCTATCTAGCTATCTTTTACTATAGATACAGATACTCCAGAACTCTTTTTTTTAATAACCGACGAAAATCGTTAATTCTGGGCGGTGTACAATCATGCACTGAATCCTTGTTAAAAGGTTTCGTGCCACCCGTTATGTTTACCTAGTCGCCAGAGAATGCATAGCCACGTTTTCCGATTTAGCACTAAAAGGCTTCGAACAAAATTAACATAGATATATATACCTATGTATCTACATTAGCGGATTCGGAGGGGGGGGGAGCTAAGGGGCTCAAGCATCAGAGTTCTTTAGTAAACTTATAATATCAATATGTGTAGAACCGCAACACATTTATCTATAATTATTGTAGCTAACTTTGTGCACGAATAAGACGTCATAATTACTGACTTACAGAGTTGACTAACCATAATTAGTCAAGCTATTAAATCTAAAGCGCGTGTGAACGAATCTCTCTTATCAGTTGCTAGCTTATACTTAGATAGCGTCGCGATAGCCCAGTAGTTAAGGCGCCTACCTTTCATGAAGTTGTGGGTTCAAATCCGGGCAAGTACCATTGTGAATTTGTCAATTCAAATGTACTTTCTAAAGTTTATTTTAGTTTATTTAAGTTGTTTTCTTTTTTTCATGGACATCACTGGCATCGGTGAAGGAAAATATGGTGAGGAAACCTGGACTTACACTCCACTCAAACCATGTCAGAGGCCCTTGAGGCGTTTTAGAAACTCTGACACTAGGAGGGTCGTAAGACCTTACTGCCCACACGATAAAGAAGAAAGAAGAAGCTTACTCTTGAGACTTTGTTTCGACTTTGCTCTTTGCCAAATCATGAAATTTGACAATGCCATAAAAAAATCGAAAACCGTGAATTTGTAGTTCCATCACAAAATAAATAGTTTTTTGATTATTTTTTGTATCTTTGTTAAACATTGTATGGAGGTACTGAACTTCGTATGTCCGACTCGCACTTGGCCGATTTTTTTACAATTCTTCACAACATGTCAGTCAAATCTGCATTCTTTTTTTTAGTTTACTGAGATTCCAACCGATCTAGATAGCGTTGTTTAGCAAAACAGAGCCGGCAGCGGTCACTATGCCGATGCATTATTCAATTAGGCTGATAACACTTAAGATGATTACTGGTAATAAAATTGTAATGTCTTGTTTCCGAGATGCACGCGTGGGCATACGGACGCGGCGCGGTGAGACCCCACAGGGGAAAGTCTTTTGATTCTTATTGACAACACTTTTGGAATAAATCTATCTAAAAATCCCTAGACCATCTACTCGTCTAAAATATGTAACACAATTAAGCATAACATCACGCCCGTAATCCCCGAAGGGTTAGGCAGAGATTTACCCATTAGTGTGTACTAATAAACATAACCGGTGAAATGGGGGTGTCCACATTTCACCGGTTATATTTAAGTCCCATGTACTAGGGGGCGAGCCTATTGCCATCAACCGGGCACAAATCCAAACTCCGACTCCGAAATTTTGCTTACTACCCACTTTTTAGCAGCAGTGTTTATGAAAATAACTTATCTATCAATAAACTGCCTCCTTCATGAGGTTTTGGGTTTGAATCCCAGGTCGGGCAAAGTGTTATTGTTATTTTTTTATCAGGGATTTCTCAATAGCAGCCTCGGACACTGGATTGGTCCCTGGTTGATCTCAATAGGCTTGCCCCCTTTTACATGGCACTTAAATGGCGAAGTGTGGGTTTACTAATGGGTACACCTCTGTCTAGTCCTTCGGGGATTACAGGCGTAATGTCATGTTCACTACTACTAATAAAAATAATTTTGTACGCTTTATATGGCAAAACATGTAGCCACCTCATATTGATTAATTACTAGACCTTCATGCTGTACTCATGTTTTACAAAATATACATATAAATCTGTCTATCTCAAAATGCATCGAACCATTTCTGCAGTTCTCACGCACGCGCACTGACAAATTTACCTTGTTATTGAATAGCAAACAGCCGACCTGATTTATTGAGGTCAGAGAGGGCTAAATGCTTATTTTTAAAAACGATAGCATTCTAATCATAGTTTGTATTTGTCAAAAATCCCTCTAATTATTATACATATGTACATATATTTATACAATACATACATTTTTTTTTACACATGTTAAAAAAATGTATGTATTGTGTAATTTAAACAGCTTATATTAGCTACCTATATTCTTGCAAAAAATATATCATATCATAAAAAATATCATATCATTAATATGTATTATTTTTTTTTTATAATATTATTTTGTTTATTTTTTTCTATGGGCCACAGTTGCCTGATAATAATATGATTTATTTATTATAAGTGTGCGCGATAACTAAAAAAATAAATTATTTAAAAAATAAAGCAGTCCTGCCCATTCTAAGAAAATCTCTGTGCGACGATTATCACCCATTATATTTGCTCTTATGTCTCGTTTCATAAAATTGGATGACACACTCCGTGCGTAATTCGCCAAGAACTGGGAGGTGGTTCTAACCCGTTAATGCTACAGTCATTGCTTTATTTTTTTTATGAGGCGTAATCCACCTATTCTACTATTTTATTTCGCAATATTATTCGCTATTCTACTACTTTATTGTCTGCCTTGTTGGTCTAGCAGTCCCAAAGCGACTGCTATGACTTCTGGGTTCGATTTCCAGGTCGGGCAAAGTGTTGTTGGGTTTTTCAATCAGAAATTTCTCAGTAGCATCCTCGGAGTCTGGAATCATGGGACTTAAACATAACTGCCTAACCTTTTGGAGTTATTGACGTGATTATAAATATGTTTGTGTGTATTTCGCAATATTATTGTTGGCAAGATGATTAAAGAAATTGCTATATTTTATTAGATTGTGTAAATAAAAGGCAATACCTTTTCAATATCATTGTGATAATTCCATTTTTTTTTAAATCTTGTGCTACCTTTCTTTGTTCGATTCGATAACATCTGGTTTACATACTAAAGCGATGTTCATTTTCTAAATCATTTTATAAGTTCTAAGTCATTGATATATTGAACATTATAATGCTCACATCTTTTGAAATTTAAAACGTGCGTAACAGATAGATTCGGTACTTTCTTGCTTACATTTTTGTTACAAGAACACTCATGTACCCTATCTAAATTAATAGAAATTAAAAAGGACCCTTTAAAATAATTAACTACCTCAAGGGAACATTCAGCCACCCCCAGAGAAACCAATTTGTGTGTTAACTTAATTTTGTAAAAAAAAAACCTATTGTCAATGAGGGATCCGTTTATCTGACCAACGGTTAAGTGTCGGAGTTTAATAAACTGTTTAATTAAGAGCACATCAGTGGCGCTGCGCCGGGTGAGGTTGGGGCGCAGGCTCAGTGCGTGATTCGCGCGCGTCCCGGCAACATGCTGTTAGCTGCACTGCTAATAGCCGTGAGCACGGCTGCCCATGCCCAAGAATTAAACATCACATATTTCAAAGTGCCTGGATTCGTGGACGTCGTAGAAGATTTTGCGGTATTTGAGTGCGGATACGATCCAGACTTCACGACATTCTCCTTTCGGCGAAGCAACATGGAGTTCCTCAGGTTTTCACCGAGTGATACGCCCAGCATTCGCGTTTGGCACCCCTTTGGAGTTGAGTCGATAGACGTGTTAAGTTGCGGACCTACAGCCTGCTCGGTAAAGCTAGGGGGGATGTCTGAAGATGCCAGTGGAGTTTACACTTGCGAACTCGAAAACGAGCTGCCACCGTATAAGCATGTACGAAAGGAGGAGCTTATGATGGTCCACAGAAACGAGCCCATGAAGCCAATAGTCGAAGGTCTAGTTGAAGAATATGACGAAGGAGAGACACTACATGCGCGCTGTCTAACAGAACCTGATTCAAAAGTCCTCTGGTATGTAAATGGTGTAGAAGCGATGGAACTTAGAAATGCAATGTATTTCAAGAAAAAAATGAACGTACGTTATATCTTGAGAATACCACGCACGCTTTCAGTGCAGTGTGCTCTGTCTAAATACGGAAGAAAATACTTTTCTCAGCCGCAGACGACACGATTTCGTGAAGACATAATAATAGTAAACAACAAAACTACAACCAAACAAATTCCAATGAATAAAACTCCGACAAAACAGGAAATGCTTGCCTGTCCTCCCACTAACTGCTTAGTACAAAAGCAGATAAAAGCAATAGTATTATGTAGTAAAGGATCTCCCACCATTACAGGATGCTTAGAATTGCTAAGCATATCTTTCTATTTATTAGCTAAAGTAATTTATATATAAAGTTCTCACTTTTGTTCCTGCTATGTTTATAATTAATTTTAGTGAAATTTTAGTGTCAATATTGTCTGATCATGTTTCGATTATATAAAGATCATGTACAATGTCTAGATATAAATAAATCGTGATAGTTAATATGCTTTCTCTTTTTCCTTATAACCTGAAACTGAAACTGTTTTCTATGCTAAATAAAGTAGGTCAAACTAGTAGAACGTTATAGAAACTTTTACCAAACCTGTAAATTGATTTCTCGTTAAATAAATAGGTAACGACTCTTTCGAATAGATCTACAAACTATTTTAAATGGATCAAATAAATAATCACCATTTTTGCCATAATTTTGTGAACGCTACTAGTAACAAGATTTTTATAATCACCACTTTTATTTAACGCATATTTTTAACAAGTGTTTGAGCGCAGAGTAATTACGAGTTCTATCTGTTGCCTACAATATCTACACATACAGTAGCAGAACAAAGCTGAAGAGATTTTTTGTTTGTTTGTTCAAAAGCGCTAATCTCTAGTCTTATTGGAAACAACCTTTTTGTATGATAGCCAGATTCATGAGGAATATGATAGGCTATATAATATCACTCTACGACCCACAGGAGCGAAGCAGTAACCAAAGACGTAACCTAAGGGACTACGCACATTATTCAGCTCCATTCAGCTTTTGTCCATAGAAAACAACGATTTTGTATCGCATGCGTTCAGACGCGGAAAGCTGAGCGGACGCGTACGGGTCTCATACGAAATTGGCGTTTTCTATGGACAAAAGCTGAATGGAGCTGAATAAGTGTGCGTAGTCCCTAATGCAGGTGAAAATAACCACGCGTAGGAAGTTGCAACCATGGTGGAGACGGATCGTACAATGGTAATGGTTCCATGCTTACGAGGTGATGTTGGTACTGAAAGGGACCGCAGCAGACCTCAAGGGATATCTCAGCTTTGTCCTTGGAATTGTAACCCTTTTTTTCTAGGGCATTGTTAAAGCCATTAAGGCCTATTTAATATCTATCCACAATTATTTCATATTAAGCAATAATCAATGTCATAAAACTTGTCATAATTTTACTATTATTGTAAATTCGAAAGTTTGGATGGATGGATGTTGGTTACCCAATCACGCCAGAACGGCTGAACGTATCTAGACGAAATTTGGCACTTAAGTATATAGATTTAAGCAATAATCAATGTCACAAAACTTGTCATAATTTTACTATTATTGTAAATTCGAAAGTTTGGATGGATGGATGTTGGTTACCTAATCACGCCAGAACGGCTGAACGTATCTAGACGAAATTTGGCACTTAAGTATATAGATTTTAGTCTGTAATAACATATAGGCTACTTTTTATTGAGCAAAATTTATGATTCCCGATTCACTTTGCGGAAGCGGACGAAAGCTAATTGTAGGAAAATAAAGGAGTTTTTGAGATTAAAATGCTATAGTTCTTTAAAATATGAGTATTGCCTCTCTGACCTCAATAAATTAGGTCGGCTGTTTGCTATCCAATAACAAGGTAAATGTGCCAGTGCGCGTGCGTGAGAACTGCAGAAATGGTTCGATGCATTTTGAGATAGATAGATAGATTCATGCATATACTTGTAAATAAAACATAAATAGGTAGTGTATGACGGTCTAGTACCTAATTAATCAATATGAGGTGGCTACATGGTTTGCCATTATGGCGTACAAAATTATGTGTATTAGTAGTAACGAACATAATATCACGCCTGTAATCCCCAAAGGAGTAGACTGAGATGTACCCATTAGTACACCCACACTTCGCCATTTAAGTCCCATGTAATAGGGGGAGAGAGAGCCTATTAAGATCAACCGGAGACCAATCCAGACATCGAGGCTGCTACTGAGAAGAATCCCTGAGGAAAATATAACAATAACACTTTGCCCGACCTGGAAATCAAACCCAAGACCTCATGAAGGAGGCAGTTTATTGATAAGTTATTTTTATAAACACTGCTCATCATTTCAACCTTAACCGGCCCGGTCATCATACCGGTATGACAGAATAATAGAAAATCAATTGAGTCTCATTACGTGGGACTTGTCGACCCGATTAACCCCTGCAAAGTCTCTCCTCCTGCGTTTCCTCTTAACTAACCATGGAATTAAACATAATAAAAAAGCTTTTTTACAAAAAAAGATCACCGCCTTCAAAAACCACAAAATAAAAAATAACTTCAGCTTGGAAGTCGGCGGCTTTGGTTTTGTATATTGTTATTTAGGTATTGGCACAATGTATAAACAAAGCAATTTTTCTTGTTACGGCGGTTCTGCTGTGATTTTATAAGGAGTTCCGTTCCATATCTCCAAAGTTCATCATCAGAACATGACAATATTCCTATGGGACCTATTCGGGACTATACTCTTTCAAACAAAAAAAGAATCATTTAAATCGATTCATAATTGGCGGAGTAATCGTTGAACAAATATACAAAAAAAAAAAAAAAAAAAAAAAAAACATACGCGTCGAATTGAGAACCTCCTCCTTTTTGAAGTCGGTTGAAAACACTACACCGCCACCCCACGCTCACTGCTGCAGATCAACTTTTAATTTCCCTACCGGTATCACCTCGCATCACTGGAACCAAGCACCATTTATTTTGTTTGTACAAACTACAACCTCCCATAAGTTTTTAGGCCCGTTTGTGTCAACCGGGGTTATCTCATTATTAACTCCGGGTTAGTTATAATAACACGTGGACCTATGATATTATTATAAGATGACTGTTATTTTGCGATTAACATTTTTAACACCATGGGGTGCTAGCAGCATTCCTACACCAGATCAGATTCAAGCCCGTGTAGGCGGCGCTCGTGATACGCACGCGCCACACTAGAGGATTCGGCGGCGCTTACATTGCTGACGTAGTCGGGACCCGCCTACATCACTGGCGGAGTGGCGGTTCAAAGCCTGGCGGAGGCGCGGGAGAATCGCGAGCGAATCTCGTACCAGGAGGAACAGCGTGGTGATTTAAGCCGTTAAAAGTCCGACACACCGTCCCTTTTCCCCTTTCCGTCATCTCCTAGACGGGGGTAGTCTATGAGGATTTACCCACGATAAGAAAAGGGGGTGTTAGAAACTACCTCCGAGTAAGGAATTACCCTGACATACTGAAAATTAATCTGCACGTACTCATCATCATCTGCCCAGCCTTTTCCCAACTATGTTGGGTTTGTCTAACCGGATGCAGCTAAATACCAGTACTTTACATGAAACGACTGCCTATCTGACCTCCACAACCCAGTAACTGGTAATACGATACCCCTAGGTAAGACTGGTTGGCTGGTTAGCTGGTGGTGGTTGCGTGTGGTTGAACGTTAAAAATATGCTACGATTTTATCAGTTCCGGGGGCTTTCACTGTCCCAAAGAAATCACTAAGAAAACTTACAAAGTCCATCATATTTTTGTTCACCAACAGCGACGCCCCCCCCGAACCGAATGGATTTGTTAACAAGCCAAGGCGCTAATGCATGCTGCCTTGGTCCCTTCGCAAGGGCGGATCCAGCCTACAAGTCAGAGGGAGGTCATATAATAAGGTTTAGTCAAGACAGGCTTCGTTTCGATTTCAATAATATTATAATACTAAATTAAAAGAATATAGTTAGCCCAGGGGGGGGTCATGACCCCCATGCATCTGGATCCGCCCTTGTCCCTTCGTATGTTTCCTTCTACTTAGTTTTCAAAAATAAAAGAAAAATCTTAGCAATCCAACTTTTCATTGCGTGTAACAATTTACCATAATTTTTATAATAAAATTTTGTTGTGCAACAGTACCTAATGTTGATTGTAATTTAAACAACAGATATGAAACACCTCTAATAATAAGTTTCACAACATTTCCACGATGATGTTAGACTGTGATGCTGACGCATTCATTTTTCTTTGAAACGACGCGCGCGCACCATTTTTGTTGCCACTATAATTAATTTAAATCTAATAAGGGGTATAAGACAAAGCGAACAATTTATACAAATAAAATATAAGTCATAAATCTTTTAAAGTAACATGTAAAACAATATTTTGTTTTTTTTTTTTACAAATAACGATAAAGAACTTAAATGTTTCTATTACAATATAAATACTTCTTAGGTCATATTAAGTGACGTGGTTATATGCTGTTTACGTAGTGGCAACACTGAATTAAAGATGGCGTAATTTTCCCCCACCTCACAAAAGTGACAGCGCATTGCGCAAACCCACGGAGTACTTTAGAGTGTGCATGTTACACGGATAAAACATGTTAAAAAGTTTTTCTGAAATTTTAGTTTTATGTTACATTCAGTGTCCAAATCGATCCACAAGAACTGATATATTGAACTTTTCTCCGTCTTGATTAAGTGAGATACTTAGTTTAATAAATAGTGAATCTAAAATAAAATAACGGATATCGCAAGTTACATTCGTTGGGAATAGACATCATCCACAATGCCTAAAGGAAAGAAAAAAGGAAAATACGGTGAGTTTCAATTCATTTTAATTTGATAAATGTATTTAGTTTGGTTATGTGGTGCGTGGAGCTCGGAATCCGCCAAGAATGAGATCACGCGGCGACCTTGTGGCGGCGGCGCACTTTCCGCGGGACGTTGTGACGTTTGCTTATATTTGCTCACGGTCGCTATACTAGGATGCCAACAACCTGGGGGCTGCTAAGCACCATATGTTTGCCAAATCCTAGTGTTTAGGTAGTAATCAGGCGATTTCGCAAGCCCCGTTTCGTTTGTCAGCGCAATTTACCTTTCACGTCCCAACGTTGCACTTGCAGTCCCCACATGTCACAATTCAATGTGGTCATGCTTTATCTACTAATACACACAAACGTGAGATGGCCTGACTTTTGTGCTGTTTGACTCACTGATAGTTGATACTGATTGGCCTTGCAAGCATCATTAGATTGTACATTATATAATTTTACATAACAATGTAGTATCCTAGATAGGAAATAAACATGTTTTGTTTAGTTTTGTCATTACTTATTGTACTGTCGCATTGATGTTTGGCTTACAATAATGATGACATACTGTGTTCACAATTTGGTTTTTGTCACAATATAAACAGTTCCATTAATGTTTTGTTATAGATAGGAGCATAATAATTTAGATAAACCATCTTAATTATAAATGAGTATTCTTCAAATATCAAATAAAACTATTGTAAATCTGGCCTCTGCATGTTGATATAATTAACATAATAATATTCAAGCTTCAAGGACATATTCATGTAATATGTATGAGCAAAATTCAATTTCTTAACCAATAATTTACAACTTGCCACAGCAGACAATCTTCAGAATTTATAAGAGTAACTAGGTAATTAAGTATGTAAAAAACTCGCTAGCAAACTGAGTGCCAACAATTTATCATTTTTTATCAGCTATTATAATGTAAACATAATTTGGCATTGATGCTATTCAAGGCATATTCCAAAAATTCTACCTCAAACAAATGACATTGTATGAAGAAAGAGGTATTACGGGATGGGGGGGTACTACACTGCAAATATACACAAAAAAAAGTCTTATTTATGTCTGAAAATATATCTGGTATACATACATATTATAATATCACACCTGTAATCCCTGAAGGGTTAGGTAGAGGTGTACCCATTAGTATACCCACATTTCGCCAGTTACGTTTAAGTTCCATGTAATAGGGGACCTATTGCTATCAACCAGGCACAAATCCAGACTTCTAGATGGAAATTCTGATGGAAAAAACCCAATGACACTTTGCCCAACCTAGGAATCCAACCCACAACATCATGCTCCACAGTCGTGCTGTGCAACCACTAGACCAATGAGACAGTCAGTTATTTGTGTATGCATACATACTGTATATGATATTTTTTATTTATTTTATTATGTTTTTTTTAATACCTGCTTAAATATTGAATGAAACTCATTACTGTTCCTTTTCCATAGTCAGGTCAAAAATTATACATAAATAGTTGTATAGTATACATCTATAATGCTGCCTCAAAATAAAGCATTTGCTTATTTGACTATAAATCATTAAAATTTATTAGGTAAACCACTTTATTTGAAAACATTGTTTTTATTCTGAAACAAAAAAGAAAAGTTTTAAAGGAGATTAAAATTTAAAATAATTATAATGAGTTGGTAATTTAAATTTAATTAGATATGTTATTATATGCAACCCATTTTCATTTTATGCTTTTAATGTATAATTTCTTAAATATTTTTTAATTGGGCTGTTAACATGCACTAATTGTCACATGCACTAGTTGCTGATTCTAAAGTGTAAAATGGTGTAAAATGGTGATTTTAAAGAAGTAAAAAAGTTAAAATGTTCATAGATACCTAGGTTTCTTATTATTTACTTCAGAAAACAATAATTCAACATCATACTATTATATTCTTTGAAACTTCTAAAAGTTAATGGTAATTATATATTGTGCAACATGTTTTTAGAGTTCTTAAAACACATGTTGCACAACATTGCATACAGGATGCAACATTTTTTTTTTATTTGAATTTCTTGCTCATTTTTCTCCATAGACTTCCACTTACATTCTGAAACTGGTAACTAGTTTCGACTCTCTGACTAGCAGACTGATTTTTTGACTTTGATAGTGCCTGTAAATGGTTTGACTTTGAATTATACATTGATGTAATTCCTAATCCTAACTATGAAACCAAGAAGTTCCATAAACATTTTGTTCACACATTCTAATTTAGAAGTAAGGTTGAATATTATGTAACTACAAATGGTAGTTGGTGAAATGTGAATGGCGCCCTACTGACACACTTCCCTGTTAGGAATGTTAATAATATCATTTGTGTGGACTTTTAATGGTAACTTTATTCACTATAGGTACTTACCTAGTTGACCATTTGAGTTTATGGGTAACTCTGTGAAAATAAACAGATACAAACAAGCTAGTTGAAATTATATGAAAACTTGGTCTGTGGTTAATTACTTGGTACCTACATTTTGATAGTCAAACTTGTTTGTGCGGTCTAAACTATTTTTATTTTATTTTTTCAAACTAATTCAGTAAATTTTTTCTTGCCACTAAGACCCGTTTGCGCCAGCCATTGTTTAGTGAGTTAGATAGTTAAATTGCTAACACAGGTCCATTATGTAATGTATGATATTTTGTAAATCATGTTTTTATGAGGACTAGTAATTGTGGCATTGTTTTAAGAGGTGAGGGGGGGAGCTTTGGGCTAAAAAAGAGACCGGTCACGATGTCGTGCCGTGCATCGTGAAACGTTGCGATGTCGTGCCGTGCATCGTGAAACGTTGCGATGTCGTGCCGTGCATCGTGAAACGTTGCGATGTCGTGCCGTGCATCGTGAAACGTTGCGATGTTGTGTCCTATTGACAAGAAGTTCTATAAGGACTCGTACACATAAACACGATACGACCGCGCATCGTGTTAATGTGTACGAGCCCTAACTAAGTTTCAATGCAGCAACAATCAGCTATATCTTGGTAACAGCGACGGGTCGCGATTGGGACCTTGTAATGCGGTAAACTTCAATCCGATCGAACACACTCGTTGTTGTGTCGGCATACTTGTTTAATTGGATCTTATTTAGGTTATTTTTCCCCTCCATTTGAACACTAATTCGTTCAAAGTGCGTCGCCGATAACACATTAGGTACATTCTTTTTCACGCCTAAAATGAGTCTTCTTGTTATGCAAATAGAGTAGAACCAAATATATCTACATATTTTGAATATAGACACTAGTTTACTTCACCCTTAGCAAAGTGAGGTCACGCGATACTCATTTGCCGTTAGAAACTTTGCCTTGTCATTCCATGCATAAAACACCATGTTTCCCCGTATTCGACGGCGCTATTTCTCGGTAATGCAATGAATGACGTCACTATACACACCAGTAACCTTGAGTGGGTTGTAAAACGTGACGTCACGCCAGAACTCTCAGGGGAGGGCGCGGGAACGTACGCCTACACTATTTTGTTTTTGATCTATTCCCCTACATAAGAAGTATTTCGCCGCTTATATTTTTAACACCACGTAAGCCAATTTAGGTGTTCAAATATTTGAAATAAGTCGTATAAATAACAATTTTCAAATAGATGAAATAAATATTAATTTATCTTCTTTTTTTTTGTTAAAAAAAATCCAATACTGAATAGATCAAAGTTTAAGTGTACACAAATTATGAAATGGTATTGTTATGATATCTAGGTATTTAAAATTATGCAGTTTTTCACTCTTGTAAATATGGTATTTTTGCCTTACGCGGTGTTGATGTAATGTCAACCTAGTTTACTTAAATTGCATTAAAATTAATGGTTCAATTGACGTTTTCAGAGCACAGAAGAACGGAGCAGGCTTATTCCTCAGACGAGGATGCCGGCATAGATATGACCATCGACAACTGTTCGGAGACATCGGCGCAGTCTGACCTCAAGAGCATCCATGATGACGCAGGTATTTACGGAAACAAATGAAGGGTCTATCCACACATACCAAGGTTAAAGGCCATCCGGAATTAGCATCCCATCAGTGAATCCATTTACGTAATATCCGGTTCGAGAAAGGCCCTGACCAAGGACTGTGTGGATAGAGCTTTATGCTGATTTTATATTATGTAAATTTTAGTACAGCGATGCGATGCGACGTGGAAACTTCTTGTGGTACCGACCTTAGCCATGATGCCCTTCGATTTAATAATTTTCCATAGTCTGCCTGACGGAAAATTGGATTGTTTTTTTAGAGACTTGTAATTTGACGATAACAGTCCCATTGTATCCTGTATTTAAATCTTAATACTAATCTTAGGCTGAAAATAAAGAATAACAAACTAGAAATAAAAGGCGCTTAAATCTATTGCATACTCAATTTGTGAAGTGCATTAGCTACTTCTAAGGGTAGGTTTAGCTAAAGTACTTAAAAAAATAATCTTGGACATTACTGACATCGATGAAGGTAAACATGAAGAATCCTGGACTTAAAATTAATATGTGTGAAATCACCAAGCCGCCTTAAGCAAGCGTGGTAATCAATGCTCGTGCCTTGTCTGTTTGAGAAGAGACCTTTGCCTTGCACTGGGACAATAATAGACTGGTATTAACATTATTATTAAACTGGCGGAGCACATTGTCATGACCACTTACTGTAGCGAGGTCCCTAATGTCTTGACAAAGGGTTTAAAATCGTTCATCATCAAAACTCGAGGCCAAAGGGGCAATTTTAATATCCAAGAGCACTTTCTTGCTCCTTTATATGCACCAAATATCAATGCCGTAATCAATCATCGTATCAAACGTCAAATCTTGGGCGAGCATCTTGATTGCGTGTGAATAAAAATAAACAATATCCGCTGTGCTGATGAAAAGCGACTGACTTCGCCTAGTTCAATTGCTCCTTAATTTACTTCTGTTTTGCATCCTGGCTGTGTTGGTATTGGTACAGCACCTATAAGTGCTGAAGTGATTCATAGTGTTTTATGGAGATGTGCTTTAAAATTTACTAGTGAAGTATCCTCAAGTTTTTTTTGCGATACTTTGAATTGACAGACAATAGGTACTAAGCATAAGTTTCGTTTTTTAAGACCAAATCGGCTCTAATTTAGAGTAAGATGCGTATTTTGAATCGCCACTAATCTTAAGTAAACCACGGCTATTTAGCCGACTGTTTGACAAAACTTTTTATGTCAGATATCCTTATTCTAAAAAAAATATCAAACCATGCAAACTACGTTAACGACGTTTAAAATCTTGTGGTATTCAAAAATATTACTGTAATAATATTAGAAATAAAATCCACGCACGTCGGTCGACACGTGAATTCATTAATTGACTATTAGACATTCCACAGAAAGCGTTTGTAATTAAAACTGATTTGTAATTACTGATATGGCTAACATGATTTCAAATGTGGAATTGAATTAAATACAAGTTTTATAGATTAAAATAGTGTTAGTGGATACTCATATTATAAAAGAATCATGAACTTAAGGTCCTACAAAAGGCTTCCTGGTCCGGACTAAAAGACTCAAAGTAATAAGTACTGGTAAGGACAAAGGTTCAGGGTGAAAGACTCGAAAGGAAGGGGTCAAATATGCTGGTCCTAAAATAAGGCTACTTTTGCACTGGTCAGCCTCTGACGCCGACGAAAGCCTCTGGAGCCGTGCAGGTTGCTGAAAGAAAGAGCAAGTGGAGGAACATATTAAAGAAGACAATTTTGAAACCATGTGGTCACGACAGCATAAGTCGAAATGATGCAAGGAAGAAGAATAAGAAGCTAAAAATGTTGTCTGCCATCCATATCAAAGACTGGCTGAATCAATACAAACATCTGCAAGTGTGAACTTATTTTTCTGTTAATTTCGAATTCCGTCTTTGCCATGACTTTGGTTTTCCTCGAAACTATATTATCTAAAATTACTGAAAACTGAAATGTAGATTTAAACGTTTTAAATCCTATTTATGCAATACTACTCGTATAATGTAATATCACAATATAAAGTAATCTAATCTAATCTTCCAAGTACCCGCGCAGCGTCATGCGTCAGCGTCGGGAGGGAAGGGGGGCTCACGAGCTGGAGGGGGCTATGTTTAGCTTATAGCTTGTTAGTACTTCTCGCTCAGTCTCATTCGGGAATTCACTAAGTCCTGTCGCCATGGCTCGATCGAAATCGGAACCTCTTTACACGTGGTCGAAGGAAGAACGCGATTATTGTGTAGAGCAGTATTATTTAAGTTGTGGTAGTCTCGCTGCTGCTAAGCGCAGCTACTTTGAGAAGTTTCGTGTGCAAAACGAATTCTGGCTGGAAAAGTGTCCGACGTCAGATCAAATAAGGGAATGGGTGAAGAATAATGAAAAAGAAAAAGTTGCGCGTACTTATAATGAAATCCAAGAAGAAAAGAAGAGGCGAAAGTCAAGTAAGAAGGAAGTACAGCAAGTGTCCGCGTTTCGGTCCAATGGCAGCCAGATTTGTTCAATATTTTTCAACTTGGAGATTAGATAACATTCATACAAGACCCAATTAGTACAGAAATTAAAACATACTAAAAATCGTTTGCCTAAACCACGATGAGTTTGTGTTTCCCAAAAGATTTGTAAATTTTCGATGATGTGCTTTCAATGGCCTTGTTAATTTTGAATTTAAGCATTTCTCAATTCAAAAACAAGTCCTTTTTTTTTTATTTTCCAATACAAATCTGGCTAGCTACAGTGGACAATCAGACCTCGGCTTAAACTTACAAGGTTCATATTGTTCTGCAGACAGGCTAAATGGCTCACAATGGGGCAGGAAGACGGGAGAAAACAGAATCGTCAGGACAGAGTCTATAGATATTGGACTGCAGCATCAGGCGATGAAGTGTAATGCAAAATTCACATTATTACTAGTAAATTAACAAAATATCGATTTAAAAAACGTTTGCATGGAGTCATTCAAACTCAGTGTATTAAGGTTTAGTCCATTCTGGGGTCAGACTAGACAAAACATGAATTCAACAATGATGATTCATGAATTTGAATTTACACAAATGGTCATGGAAACGTCACTGAACTTAATGACCGTGACCATGACGTCACAACTGATATTGAAACACATGTTGATGCAAGTGTTATTTTATACATTTACCTCATCTTGTAATAGTTTTGTGAAGAGATCTTGACTGTCAAGGGTCGATCTAAATTCAACTGTAAGCTTTAGATAAGAGCTATCTATCCGATTATATTCAAATCATTCGAAATCGGTCAATACACGGAGCTTATATCGATATTTTATTAGTCTACTAGTAAAACTTTGTTACCGTATTCGTCTTTAAAAATATGCCGCTAGAGAAACGACATTATACCTATTCTACAGGGAAGCAACGGGATATTGAATGGAACGGACCTCGACCAGTTAATGAAAAAGAGAAAATTGAGACACCTGTAGAAGAACAACCTTACTGGTACTTTAACTATCAAGAGCCTATCGAAGAGGAAGTGGTGCCTAATAAACGTAAATATATTTTCTACTCTAAACCAAACTGCTTAGGAAGCACTTAGGTAAAAAACTTTTTTATAAATCGTGATGAATTCGCCCACACATTGGTATCGGATTCCCTTGTTCACAAACTAGACTAAAATTAGAGAATTGGCGTCTCTTACTAACATACAGCTAAAGAAAAGGACGATGATATTGTAGAAGTAAGTTAGAGATGTCAAATTAGTTTTTCCTTATTCCATGTTTTTAATCAAAGCGTTTTGACATGTCAACTATAATTGTATGGAAGTTTTAGATCAAACTAAATTGACAGATCTTATATACATATGTCTGTCCCTTTCTTGATTTGTGAGATAGAAATTGTCTAAATTAAGTTTAGCTTGTGCATATAAGAATCTACAGCATTTTCTTCAAGTTCACGTCGGTTTTAGGCACTTTAATATTTTATCATAAAATATCAAAATCATTGCGTTTTTCAGTAAAATAAATAATGATTCATCATTAAAAGTTAGGTAGCAAAATACCGCTTCGTCATTGGCTCTAAGAAAAACGAGCTAAAAGATTATAAACATTAATCATCTGTCAAAAATGGTGCAATACAATAACAATGGTTTTTTTTTATTGCACATGACATTTCATGTATTGCTCAATGTTATTGGTTGATAAGGGTTAATATTGAAAACCGTTGTGTTGATAATTATATTGCGCAATATTATTTTAGGTTAATTCTGGTCCATAAGGCTTACCTTATCCTTTTCCTTTTATCTCGGAATACCTAATGTGAAATATCTATCGGCTGATTGTCAACATTTGTTCGATCGTAATTTAAGTGAGTTTGGATTTGTATATATGAAATAGAAGAGCTCAAAGAACATCAACTGAGTATGTGTAGATGCAAAACGTTTGATATTTTACCAATAGTCAATCTTTGTGGGCATTTTTCTTAGGCAACGACATGCATTCTCCTAAATATTCCAAGACACCACTTATTGGGGTGCTTTATATTATTCTTCCACATTAAAAGCTTATCGATAACTTTAGTCGAAGCGGCCAAGTATTAAAAATACTTGGCAGGCTTGGCGGAAGAGCTTGGCTGGTGATATAGAGTGACTTGGGAGTATCGCTTATGTAAACACAGACAAATAAATAGCAAAAATAAACATTGGCACACGTAACTCAGTCTCACAAACCGACGAAGATTTTCTTACCTGGCCGCCTACCACAATGCTTTTATACAGTATTCTTTTAATATAATTTACTCTGTTGGATTTTCAACCTTAAGTCGTTAATTACAGTGTTGAAAATCCAATGGAGTGCAAAGTAATTTTAAAATAATACTGTTTTACTCTTAAATGACGTATTTAATATTTTAAGAGTATATTATGTATATTCAAATGACAAGTTTAAAAGTATTTTAGTATTTCTAGTTTAGGAGCTCCCTAAATTAACAGTCTTTTACATAAATTAATTTCAAAAACAAAATAGGGTCAGACGATCAGGTCATTTCCATTTTGTTTCCACCTATTTTGATGGGATGGACTAAGCTTTAACCCTAATAGAAGAAAATATAATCTGTTTTTTATTAAGCGGCTGAGCTCGTATCCGCGTTAAACTACAGACAGGCGGGATAAAGTTAGTAATAATATAGGTATCCTTGTTCTATCCTCTACCTACCATAACTACTTTTGCGCATCAGATTTTTTTGTCTGATGTTATTCTGTTCAAAATATGAAGGCATGTCGTTGACCCAGGAAGGACATGAGTACATGGCGCGTCTCGCTAACGTTGATGACGTATTGACGTTCGACTGTTCGACATCTAATCACATACATTTACATATCTAGTGTTGTCTTTTACATGACATTGATGTTGCCGCCACTAATGGTTTATTGATGGAACGTTTATGATATTGTGTTTGTCATAGAAATTATACATTTTTAATGAGTGTCTAGATAGTTATGAGCCAAAGCTATAATTTAAAAAAGTATTACATAACTCTACGTACAATGAATCCCTGTGTAGCTTGTCAAGAAAATGTCAATATAAAAAATTCCAGCTATTTCAAACATTTTGATCGAATTTTGTATTTTTATTCGAAACAGCTGTTGTTTATTCATATTTCAGAGTTGGTCGCATAAGAAAAGTTATTCATATAATCATGAGTCATTCCCCCCCTGAAAAGTGCCCAGATAAATCAGCCCATAATATTTTTTTATTATTTAATAATAGGGGCTGATTTATAATTAACTGCCATTTTATTGTATCATCTAGGTTTTTATCTAGGTAATACAATAAAATAAAAACGCACTATATTAGCTAAAGCATCAAATGTTCCTGTCGACCTTATAACAATAACTTAATTAAGATACGATATGAGCGAATGTTCATCTAATGGATTGTGAAAATCCATTACATAGGTACTCTGATCCATAACTCCTTTTGACAGCCTTCAAAAAACATGTCGGAAAAGTAAGATAAAAACAAATTTGCACTTAACAATTAGATAATATCTGCTGTTCCCTACGACTTCGACGAGTGGTTTTTTTTTCGCCCTTTTTACGTCTTTGATTACTGCTCCGCTTCCGAAGGTCGTAGCGTGATGTAGCCTTTTTTTATGAATCTGGGTATCAAAATACAAAAAGATCTCTTTCAATCAGACTGCTAGTTCCAGCGATTAGCGCGTTAAAATAAACAAACAAAAATGTAGGTATGTATTAGAATAATTATCCCCGTTGTATTCTGTATAAAAATTAGCAAATTGTATGAAGGGAAAGTCCAAATGCAATCATTTAATGAAGTTATCAGTACACAATTACACACTATCAATTTAATCATAAAAGCCAGTGTTATCGCGAACTACGTATGTGTTTACGTCACACACATTGAGCAACAAGAAGAGAAAGAAAGCACATTCGATGACGTTTTACTAATGACGTCACACGAATTGAGTGGGTATCAGTGACGTCATGCCGCTGTGGAAAACGCGATAGAATAACGATTTATTTATCGGAATGACGACCACGTCCGCCTTTGGTTTGCTTTCAATGCATTGACGTATTATGTTACTGAAAATTATGTGTGGTTTATTTTGTAAGTGATACTTCAATCAATGAGTATCTTAAGTAGTAGTATAGCTCTTTTTGAAGGAACTTGTTCGAGGAAGTAAATATACTTTTACATAACATCACACTTGTAAAGCCTGAAGGGTTAGGCAGAGGTGTACCCATTAAAACAATTACATTTCGCCAGTTATGTCTAAGTCCCATAGGGAGCGGATTTATTGCCAACAACCGGGCACAAATCTAGACGGTGCCTGCTACTGAGAAAAAATCTGATAGAAAAACCCAATGACACTGCCCGACTTGGGAATCGAACCCAAGATGTATTTATTATAATATAATTCCACCAGCTTCCAAAACAGCGAAGACACAAACAAGTATGTTTCATTTCCGAGAACATTGAATTAAAAATATATTTTTCTTTTGTGATAAAACAGTACACAGTACAGTGAAGCAAGTACAGTGTTTCTGTACTTTGGAGTTCTTTTCTGTGTCGATATGAACAATACTACGCTAATTAATCTTATCGACAACTCACGAGGATGTGGCGCTAAATAAAGCAGATTGAGGAAAAATCTTAGATAACATTGTGTTCCGCAAAAAGTATTTTAAACGAGACTCAAATAACATTTGTTATCTAAATATGTTCGCTGTATTTTGTTGCTAAGCAATAATCTAATTAGGGAATTCATTAACAAACTGCTGATTAGCTAGGCATATGATTGAATCACCAAACATAGGGTTGCTAGATCATAAATATGGAGCCAGTTAAACCGAACTTATAAGAAAAAGAGTCGGATTTTATGTCTGAATTTTAAAATGATAACATCATTATTGTGTTTTAGTTTTATCGATGTTTTATTATTAAATCAACTCGACTTCTAATGTATTAAATGTACAAATTTTATGAAAAATCGGACACGCATCCAAAAAGCCTGACTATGTCCGACTTTTTCCGGACGCCGTACAACCCTTATTTTATTTATTTTTCCTTTATTGACCAACCAACAATTGTTTACACTGTAAATAGTTAATTAAAGTAATATAAATGCATAAACTTAGCTTAGTGTAACAATGCATACACAATGACAAACATAATGCCGATTATACAAAGAAGAAAATAGTGCATTTACACAGAAGCATAAGTCTTCTCCTCGTGTGTATTTTGAACGCACGTGTGTGTTTTAACATGCATTAATGTGTGAAATTTTTAACGAAATGCCACACTGCATTTGTGACACGTGCCAAATAATATTTAACACGTTTGCACACTTGCGTTCGCTATGGTCTAACTCACGCAGACACTGAGAGTGAAACGGTGAAACCAACCTTATACAGTTTTCTTTTATCTGTCGCCTTAATTGTCATCAGTTTAGGGGGTCAAACGATATGTCAGGTGGAACTGGGCTTAGCTGACACATTGACGAATTTAACAAGCTTAATAAGTTGGGTTCCATTATGGTTTTAATTCGGGTTCGATAACACTTTAAACCTGTATGTCTGTTTGGCTTCAAAAGGCGAATTCTCGTAAATAAAAACGTTCAAATCTAGTTCAAAAATTTTTCTTAATAACTTTTTAGACCTATGTATTCTGCTTATATGTAGGAAGTTTCATTATAATCGGTACATTCATTTCGAAAAATAAAGACTTGAAAGATTGCATGCAATGCCGTAACGCGTATCAAAGTCAAATCATTTATTTAATTAGGCCCTTATACAGCACTTATGAACGAAATATACAAAAAGAAAAAATGATTTGAATCTAGTTACCCCTTCCAAAAGGTAGATAGTAAAGAATGGTAGATATCAATATCTATAGGTGTTCCAAATTTCAGGTATATCCCATTCACCATCCATCCATCCAACCTTAGGATAGCTACCACGTGCCAGATATTTTAAACTTAGCAACCAAATCAGAACATGCAAACTTTATCTTTACACTAATAATGTTAATTATAAACTCACGTGCAAAGTTTGAACTTCACAAGACTCGAGATTGGTTGTTTTCAAGGTTATCAACTAATGATAAGTCTGGTTACGCGGCCCGCGGCCCACGGTAACGACTAACCTTGTAACTATAGGCGGTTACCTATTTTGAATAATGGTTTTTGCAGTATAAAATGTTTAGTGGAATATTTTACGGTACGATTCATAGGTAGGTACGATTTTTATCAAGTCTGACATAAGCGGTTATGTGATTATGACTTTTATGGTTTTGATATGGTCGACTGGAATTTTTGACTACTCAAAAAACCTATACAAATAAATAAAATAGACGCGTCTATTTGTAACGTCAAAATAGCATCTTTAAAAAAATATATATTTATACACAATAATGTTTAAAATACAAAACCTACATACCTACACAAGTCTGTGTGTCTAGTTCCGAGAAATCTCTGCAACAACTGCAGTTATTTCGACAGGACTCTCACTGACACAGCTGATGTTATAAGGAGTGAGTTAAGCTGTATTTTAAATAATTAAGGTTCTGCGCGAAATCATGCGAAAGAAGTCGCGGAAATAATTTAGTTAGACATATCGACGCCCCCAAGGAATAAACCTGTATTATACTATTACTGACTTTTTACTGTTATTCCATTTTCGGAATCTATGGGTCGGGATACACCTATGCAATTTTTTTCGTATTTTTTCTGCGGTAATTTCCAACGATTTTCCTTGTAACACTTTTGTTCTTTGTAAATTTTCCATTTTTTATTTACTAGAAAAATAACGTTATACATTATTACAATTTAAGTTCTGTGGCTACATTTCGGTAAAGTAATATTACTGTAAAATATTTAAAAAAAAATCTTGGTTAATGCGATTACAGGTTTATTATCGTAAATTTTGTGGTACACATTTTCGCGTATTGGCGGTAACTTGGTCGCGCTCGGCGAATCAAGTACATTTTCGGGTCATAGAGGAGATTCCCAATGCATAGATAGAATTTAAAAACACCTCAAAAGTAATTGAGTATCAATCTCTCTCTCTCTGTAATGAATAAAAAACGTTCAATAATCCAGTAAAGCAATATTATGCCAATAAGTTTTAAGAAATTTACAAGAATAAATCGGTAAGTAAACATTACTGGAATAATATTGATAAGTCAGGATCGTAAGATATCAATACCATAGAAATTTTATGAAACCATTTTCGGTAATATGTACTTTGGTGAATAACTTATTCTGTGTATATTTAATAGTTACACTTAATACTTTAAACTTTTCGGGTAAAAATTAGCTTTTCCGTTATATAACAATGTTCTCATAATTACCTTTTGTTGAAGAGATATACGCCAAAAACACTAAAACATTTTTCCTGTAAAATTTGATTTTTGCGATTACCGGTTTATTCCTCGGGGACGTCGATATCAACATGTTATGTGTAATTGGTTGGTGAACTAGTATCGCTTTTGAGGTCACGTTATCAAGAATTAGAAAATGTTGTCTGTAATGGCAGTGATAAAGATTGATAAATAAAAACAATATTATTGTGACATACATACCGATAGCATTATAATAAAAGTGACATACGACTTAAAACATATATTTAAACAAAAATATCTTTTCACCCGTTTTGTAACAGAATTTGTTCAATATTTAATAAAAATATGCCAGCCTAATATGGTCCCACATCAGGACAAAAGCCTCTTCTCATACAGAGAAGGCACGAGCATTGATCACCACGCTTGCTCAAGGCGGATTGACGATTCCAGGCTTATGTTTATTTAAGTCCATGTTTCCTCACGATGTTTTCCTTCACCAATGTCAGTGATGTCTGAGATAATCTTTAGAAAGTACATATAAATTGGAAAACACATTAGTTGTTGCCCGGATTAGAATCCACAACCTCATGCATGAGATGCACCTTGACCACTGGGCTAGAACGATAGTCAACAACAACATTAGGTAACTGCTAGCATTGATTAGCTTAACCTAAGCCGGTAAAACTACTCATTAGTTTTGTCTTCAGCTAAACCCTAATTTTATACTATCATTGTAGGTAGTAAGTATATTATATCCAACTAGTAACAGGTGTATTGAATACTTCATATTATGAAGAAATATATATAAATAACTGACATACTCAATACATAACAGACATTACACACTATGTGATTGTAGTGTTGCACATTTCTAGCTGAATGTGTCATTCTATAAAATACGTAGGAATAAAATATGCGACTATTGTTAAGGTCTGCTTATTCCCAAGAAAGAAAAGTGCAAATTCAGGGCGGCAAGTTTGATCACAATCCATTTATTGTCGTTTAGATGAGATCGTGACTATATTTTGAAAGTTTTTTTTTTATTAGAATTGGCCTTCTGGTATGTTTTCAATGCTAATAATATTCCCTCTCCATAGAAAACGAGATCCAGGAGAAATTCGAAGAGAAGGTCCTAGAATTAATCGAGTCGCTGAACGCACGCGGGAACGCAGCGCGCGCAACTGCTTTTGTTTCGCTCCGCGCAGCTCTGCAGCGCCGCCCAGTGGACAGCTTGCTGGCCGCACACCGGGCCACGCTGGCCGACCACGTGTCGCGCGCACTGCGACGAGGCAAGGACGCGGAGAGGAAGGCAGCTGCTGCTATTGCGCCGCTGCTGGCTTTACAGGTGATTACTAGCATCTGTCTTGATTCTGGTTACTACTTGTCTTTTCAGTATACCGATCACCCCACAACTGAACAACATTCAATGGCTTCCTAACTTTTCAATCTAAAGAATGAACTCATAAACTTTGAAAAAGAGCACACTTTTCTTTGAATGTCACTTTTCTTTGTGTTTACCATCTGATCATGCATCCATAGATCGGCGAGGAAGGCACGGAGGAGTTCGTCCGCGAGGTGCGGCCCGCGCTCGCAGCCACCGCCACAGACAAGTCTGCGTCACTCGACACACGCACAGAGGTAAATATTACACATGGTTGGAAAATGGAGGCAATTTTTAAAGCAGAAAAAAACTACACTGCCTGTTCCAGTTCTGTCTCTTTACACCTAAAGGCTCTTTTGACAAAATCGATTCACAATGTGTATGTATTTCTATAATGCTGTAATCTGTGTGTTTCAGTGCTGCTCATCTTTGGCTGTGCTGTGCTTCTTGATGGAGGAAGACCTCACTGAGATCTTAGAGGTCATGCGAATGTACGAGACCATCTTCAGTGGTAGCTATCTCAAGGTAAATAAAATCTATTATTTTCTTAAATTGAAGATTAACAGAATAGTGCTATTATCAATTTTGTCCATCACACGTGTAGTTTTGAAAAGAAGAAGGAAAGAAAAAGGACTCAAGTTTTCTGTAAAGAAGAAGCTAGAAATCTTTGTATCGGTTGTAGTCATCAGTTACTTTATCCTCTATCTTAAAGTCCTGTAGTGTATCTCTACTTCTGAATCGAATACTCATCTGAGACTTGAGCTTATGTAGGTAATTCTAAATCTATACTTTCCGCGATTTATAATGATTTTTATTTGTCTCCCCAGGGTGACGGAAGCGTGAAGGTATCGGGCGCGGCGGTGGAGGAGGGCGCGTGGCACGCGGCGGCGCTGGACGGCTGGGCGCTGCTGCTGCCACTGCTGGCGCCGCGCCACGCGCTCGCGCTGCTCAGCAACCAGGCGCCCAGCTTTGCCCGCCTCGGCGAGCTGCTGGAGGCTGTGTCGCTTGAGGTACACAATATCTACTAGTTGTAAAATACTCGACATAGACAATCGTTCATAAGAAAAGAGTGCGTAAAAAGTGATCAAATCTTTGTAGTCTAAAACAAATACTACTTCGTTTTGTTTTTTTGCAATTTAAGTCGTTAATTATAGTATAATTAGTGGACCCAACAGCTGTTGTCCAGCAGTGCCATCTTCCGGGTGCAATTGTTCTAAATCAAAACCAATTAGGAACCTTATCATGCACACATAAAAATTAAAATCTAAATCATAAATCATTTAATCGTTTGTTAAACATAGGTAACATAAAACGGTCTCGGTCTGTCGCAATTGTATAGGTGTCTAATAACATATACATGTATAGAAGAATTATATGTATGTAATTGTAATACAATTTACTCATGTTCTCTTTCTGCTTCCGCAGGTCCGCATGGCAGCAGGCGGCGCTCTCGCCATCGCGTACGAGACAGTGACAGATGACGACGACTCTGACAACGCGCTCTCAGCCCACGTGGACGTGCTGCTGCCGCGACTCACCGAGTTGGCGCGAGACTCGCACAAGTTCCGCGCCAAGAGAGACCGCAAGATACAGCGAGCTACCTTCAGGGATATCCTCAAGTACTTCGAGGTATGTTAAATAAAATAAGAAATGTATTTTTTTGCAATTTTGTAATTGTAATAATTGATAATGACTGAGTGGTGAGGTTAATAAGTTCTAGTTTAGTGGACTGATTTGCTTGCTAATTCAGAATTATCCGATTGATCGGATAATTTAAATATTACGTTACTAGTACAGATTCAGAAAATAAAAATTACATGCTTCAAAATAAGTATATGAGTGAGAGTCGTAGTTGTACAAAGTTTCTCCTCTGGCAGGACGGCGAGGTGTCGTGCATGTCTGTGCGCGTGGGCTCGGAGACGGCGACGTGGTCGTCGTGGGCGCGCGGCGCCGCCTACGCCGCGCTGGCGGCCGCGCTGGGCGGCGCGCTGCAGGTGCTGGCTCCGCGCGCGCCCGCGCTGCGCGCTGCACTCGCACTCGAGGGGGACCCGCCCATGGACGCGCAGCCGCAGAAGAAACTCAACAAGTTACAAAGGGTAAGGCAACAAAACTTTTTTTCCTTGCAAGTTTTCCTTACAAGAAAAAAAGCAGGTGTTCGATACCCTAGTGAATAAATAGTATTATTAGGTTTTTATTACATTTTTTAATGAGAGTTTAATAATTGATTATGTAACATCCCGATACCTCGACAAGCTCGCATAACCGTTAATATGTCCCTACTCATTTGGAATTCCGTCTCATGAAAGCCTAAGAGGTCTGTGACAGTAAGAGAAGGGAACTTATTGCGTACTCTAAAATGTTTCCTACGTACTTGAATAGTCTCCGTTGAAATTGGCCGCCATGATCATCCAAATTTAATATGCAACATTATTATTGCCGACCCATATGACATAATCCCACACTATCACCATTTACATATGACATAATTCCACTTTCACAATTTACTAGGATAGTAACCTAAAGATCTACGAAACATTAGAAAACTACCAAGGTGAGATGCAATAATGTAAATAATTGTAATGGCAAACTGCCATATGTTAGACTAATGGACGAATAAAATGGAATCTAAAATAACGTGTGTTTAATCACTTACACGTGTAAATATCTAATATTATAAGACGAAAGTATATTGACATTATTTACATAGAGAAAGGCTATCGACATTAAATTGTTGCCTTAACCTTGAACACCGAATGTATTTGAAACATATTGCGTAATCCTCAAAATCTAACATTTGCGTTTATGTAAGCCAAAACATTCCACATAGCCTGTTAGTGAGAATTAATTAATTTGTAATTTAATTATAAATCAATAATATGAAGCCTCAGAAAGCCTTGGATTGACGCGGCGACGGCCTTCTGAGAATCTGTGACATTTAAAAAAATGGTTGCCGTCACTGTAATTATATTTTTCTCGTCCTAATTAATTTTATTATGAAATATTAATTTATTAATTTAATTACTGTAATCACAAGACAACTTCAGTAAAAAAAAAAACACTTTTTAGCCTTGAAAACCCAATTGATTTTCAAAACTCGACTTAGTTGCTTTGAAATTAATAAATAATTAGTCAAATGAGTTGGCAAAAAGTTATGTCACATTTTATTGTCAGACTTAAAAATCTATGGGGGGGAGTCGCGTTTTGACAGCTCATTAAAAGTAAGTCAATTGATTGTTCGCGTTTTGACAGCTCATAATAAGTAAGTCGATTGTTCGCGTTTTGACAGATCATAATAAGTAAGTCAATTGATTGTTCGCGTTTTGACAGCTCATTAAAAGTAAGTCAATTGATTGTTCGCGATTTGACAGCTCATAATAAGTAAGTCAATTGATTGTTCGCGTTTTGACAGATCATAATAAGTAAGTCAATTGATTGTTCGCGTTTTGACAGTTCATAAAAAGTAAGTCAATTGATTGTCATGATGCTTATGTCACGGAGAACGATAACGCGATGTAGGAAATGTCAGTTGCAGTTCACCTTGGTTCGATAGTTGTCGCTACATGTGCTTATCTGCTTTCGGCACTGAGCGTATTTGTGGTTCTCTTGGGTTTTAGTTGTATGATAATTAAGCATGAAGAAAGTGGCTCACCGAATAATTTGTCTGTTCCAGCATCTACAAAACAACGCCGCGTGCAAGGCCCGCACTGTCGCCCGCAACAAGAACAGAGACAAGCGCTCCGCGGCTCTCGCCATCTGAACCCGCAACATGTCCCGCACCGCTCCATATCTCACGGTTCCATACAAATCTCTCTCGGTTTAGTTCTAGAGCTTAGTTTAACGCTAGCTACGTCAATTCGGCGCCTTACTTGTTAGTGTGACCCTCCCGAGCGGAAGACGGCAACAACTGGTTAGAGCATGCCGCCGGGAGGGCGGGTGAGGTTAGTGCTAGTATAGGCTAGTTGTTACAACCAAAGAAATTCACGTTATTTTGGATAAAATAAAAACGTTGGAACCGTCTATTGTATGAGGCAACTCGTTGACTGTCGACGCTATAATTTCTCGCAACATGTTCAGATCTCTGACTCGTTCAGTCATTCCTTTTGCGATGTTGATGTATTTTTAAATTGATATTATTGCGATCGATGTTTTCATATCATTTTTGTAATATAGAACATTATATTCTTACTCCATTTCTTGGTGATTTGGGCGCTCACGGTAATTCATTCCGAATGTACTCTGTTACTCGGCACTTAGGACTTAACTGTTGCTATTTTTATTAGTAAAATATTTTACTATAATTATACTTATGTTATATTATTGATATTTTTTGTATTAAAATTGACAGTTTTGTGTGTTAATAGATTACATTATTGTTAGATTTACTTCGCCATTGCAATACTTGTTTTACTTTCCATGGATTTACGTACGGTTAAATCAAGTTGTGGAGTAAGAGAGTTTATTTTAATAACGGTTGATAAAATGAATATTCTATGACTTGTACTGTTCATATATCTTGTGTATATGTGATTCGTATGTGTGTCCTGGTGAGGATGAGTGCATCACAGTGCAATTCATACGTTTATATATAAAGCTTCTCTGTAAATATTATTTTAATCAGAAATTGTTGCTGCGGACACCAAGACTTGTAAATTATTAGGCTAAACGGAATGTTGAAATAATATTTATTATGAGAACCAACTTTTTGTTTCATTTTTTAAATTACCAACCCATATTTCCTCTCTATAAATTCATAAATGATATGGTACAAAATAATATTTTTATGTCTAATGCTAAAGGTTCATTATGAGAAAGAGCTATTATAAAGTGAGGAAGAAAGTACTGTTTCACAGAAATTCTGAGCCTACTCCTACATCGGTCGGTTTTCTAGTAGCGATTAGGTTACAATTTAATGAGCCTAGTATTTTTTTTAAAACTACAACTAGACGGACAGTCTAGTACTTTTTATTCAATTGACTGGATTGCTTGTACTTCATGTGATCCTAGTACTTTCTGCTGCACGTCGTAATGTTACCAGAAACAATTATTGTATTTAAGAAATTCAATCAACTGCTCTCATTGATTCAGTTTCTCAATTTCTAGAATATTTTTTTAACCCTTATTGTTTTCAAATTAGTATAATAAATTAAAAAGCAATATAAACACATGACTAGCTTTATTCTCAGACACATAATCGTCCCCCGGTTCATACAAACGTCAGAGTCCCTCGCTACAGTCATAATATTATTACAACAATTAAATATTCATGTTCTTACCTAACACATCGCTCCTTGGGTAGTGAGATGCACTCCTGCGCCATGATGACTAGATAAATTAATGTCAATTTTTTTATTTTAGAAAATCTGTCTACAGGAGGGACATTGATAAGTTTGAAATTCACATACAGAGAATCAATTTATGGTTTTTCGGGTCTCATTTCAATGTTTTAATTTTTACAATTGAGTTGTTTTTAATCACATTACAGGAATGCAGCCCATAGTATTCGTTGCTCAATTTTAAACATCTGATAATAGAACAAATCGATAGACCCTTATCTTACTCGGTATAAAATGTTAAGCTCGTGTGTCAGACTAACTACTGTAGCTAAACATTTTAACTTTCAATTGACAATTTTGAAAAGGAATACTATTTTATATTGTCATGTTCATAGTCTTTGCTGATTCGCTCTGACGAAAATGTGTCACATCTCTCATTCGTAGTGATATCGATTCAGAATGAGATTATACCGTCCCAAAACTCTCCAATTGAACATTCATGTAAAAGTTAACTAACAATAGATATGTGGGTATTTGTATGGGAATGCTATTCAATGGAGTTATTCCAGAAGTACTTTAGCTACAGTCCGCCTGTATAATCAAGACACTCATTACAGAATTCTTAACATCTAAACGATTACATTTAGTAATGGTCATCATAAGTACAAACATTTATTTGTGAGCATTACTCGAGCAGTCTGTGCCCACACGGGGGCAGGCTCGAGTAAACGTCACAGCGACATATTACATTGACTTACTATAAAAGTGCATTTCCGCGATATACATAATGCAAAAATATGAATAAACATTTTCGATAATAAATGACTAAAATAACTTTTAAGATTTGTGTGTGAATACTTTACTAACCGACAAAGGCAATTTGATGATTGTTTATGTCTACTTTATACTTTTTAAATAAACTATTTCTTTTTAAAATTTTAAGATATTCAGGCACTGGAATGCCGGCCGGGCTCACTACAGATATTTGTACCCGGACGGCGCAGTACTATTGTCACTCAATCGTAATAATATACTCCTCTCAGCTAAGATACACTTCGAATGGACAGTTTCAAAATGTTACTCACTAAACCGAAACGAATCACAACATCACGTTATATTTATTTGCTGTGCAACACAACCTATTAGCGCGTATACCAAATAACGAAGCAATCAGAGGTATGTATCGTAAGGCAACGTTGAAGGCAGTCGACATCTGCATTGAACATTATTGATTATCATAAAATTGATAAAAAATATAATTACCTACTTAATGTAAGTAAAGCCGGAAATGCTTAATAAAAACATACATTTATATTGTCTTCTACTGATATTACGACAGGACGAATCGCCGTGGCCCGACATTATAATGGGCCTATCCGCAAACTCAAGGGAAAAAAACTTTTCTATACCAAACATATAATATGAAAAGGTAAAGATAAAAAGAGGAAATATTTTAATTGTCATTGTGAATCATTCGTACCAAATCACTTGAGATTGCGAATAACGAATCGTCCATAAACACCTACTACTGTGATATAACTAGTGTCTATGGTCCGTACCACAGAGCAATACTCGAAACTTAAACTCTACTTAAAAGTTCAACCAATCAAATGGCTTCAAAACCTATGTTCCAAGCGAGATCTGCGTTAGAGGATCGCTCTGAACACTGGCCTGAAACTTATCTATGTTCTGAAATTGCAACGTACTTTGGTATTACCGAAACATAGTGACAAGAATTCGTATACTACTTAACAGCTATACTTATATTCAAACAACATTCTCTAACATAAACTTAGTGACTTAGGCCATAGAAAGGTAACATTTATACAATTCAACTAAAATTTTCACTTATTGTGTAGTTATATTTTTACTAATTGAATGATGTCTTTCATAAATATTTAAAATGTAAATAACTTGCAAAGGGACCCAATATATTGGTGGAATTCGAGAGATATTCACACCTAAATAAACGATAGAGGTAGAAATATTATTATATTGACAACTGGTACAAATACACATCTTATTTACCAATTTCTTTTAAATATAAATATGTTGATAAATGCATGTAATTTTGACCAATCTAAAAGAAGCCTTGTTACTCATAAATAGCTTTTATAAACAATGTATAAGCAAGTTTAAGAATAACATTCTTTGGTATACTTAATTAAATAAACAAATCTTATTTTTCAACTTAAAACGCTTCTAAATATTCATTATATACAGTATTCTTCGATAATAGTTGTTTATTTACTCTGGCAATGTAAAAGCTTTGGTTCTGTATTTTGACCAAACATCTTATAGTAAGTTTCAGATAGAAATAATTACATTTAACTACATATATTACAAGTCTTCATAAAAGGAACTACTTAATGACTATAAAAAGAGAAAATACACGTAACAAGCATTTAAATTATGTACTTCTGATAAATATTAAGAGATATAGTCACGAATCGTATATAACCGGCACATCAAAAATTTTACTTAGAAATGTAGATCTTGAACTGAGAAGTAATGCTAAAATATGTAATATTTAAATGCCAAGAGAAAGAAAGGAAAATCTTTACAATAATCTTGCAATAACGTCTAAAATCGATTGACAGATTACTCTTGACATAATGCTGCCGTAAATCGGCGTCCACTACGTTATAATACGCCAGAAATTTGTAAGTTACATACTTCTTTTTTTCTTCTTTATAAATAACATAGACACTTTATCGACTCAATATTATTACCAGCCCAAAAAAAACATATTCACATCACTGTTTTCTTTTTTTCAAAAAATACCCGTTCAAGATGAATATGAGCAGGCGCTGACTGAGTCGCAACTACAGGAAAAACCATACTATGTCGATAAAATGATTCCTAATAAAATTCTGAATTATAATACACACTTCGCACAATACATGAGATGTGCATTTTGATGACTAAGTTTGTGCTTGGACATTATATTATATTACAACGGAAAACTATATTTATTCTTTTAAATATTTACATCGATAAATACTTTAATTACATAAACGTTCTGACCAGAAAATCGGTTTATATGTTGTTTTTTTTTTTTTATATGTTAGGTATGTTATAAAAGGTTAAAACATAATTGTACAGTCCTTTAAATCCAACAATAAAGAATCAACCTTATTTGCCACAATTCACAATACTATATTCATGACGAGAATCGCAAATCAGGTGCGTTATAAAACGCTTTTTTCCTTTCCCGTTTCTGTGCACTGGATTTTCAAAGTTGGATGTTGTTGAAAATCCAATGCGCGGTAATAGAACCTATATCCACGTTAAAAAATCGCTCGTATCAACAAGCGGTACCTGGTCATAAGGAACAGGTCCATAACGAAATATCAGATAGTAGTGGTACATTTTTCTTTTGCCAGAGATTTTTATTATTTCCCGATAAATAAATTATCCAGAACATCTCGGTGATAGTAACACGACGGTTTAAATAGGCTTTCTAAAAATGGAGGTCAGTTTTATAACATAACATGTATGTCTTTTGAAATATTCACAACTACATGACATTAATACTAATACAACTATATGTTTCGCTATTTCTTATGAATACTTATAAAATATAATAATGTAATTGCACTGAAAAGGCAATAGTGGTTAATTTATGAGACTTGTCATTTTTTTATGATGATTTTAGGTGTCATCAAGTGTTCCAAATTCAAAACTAAGATGGAATTTTTTAACTTGTCACCCCACTACTCTACTGCACTTTGATTCATCAAATCAGTTTATTAACATGCATATCACTTACAAAGGATAGCATTGAAATGTAAAGGTAAGAAGTTAAGTATTTGCGTGAAACTTACCGCTGACTGCGGGGAGACACACCCGGTTTGTTTTTCTACGGCGAACACACTAACTGTGTAGGAGCCAGCCGCACTTAAGGCCTGGCGTAGCGAATGTTCGCCAGCAGACAATGGCTTAATTCATTGTAATGACAGATGCTACTTGTATAGACTTTTTTATTAATAAATTGTTGGAAATATACCAAATGCTTTTGGCATATTTTGTTGCCATTTTCCATAGAAATATCACGAATATTCCACTTACCATTATAGAGAAATATTTGTGTCGGATTCTTTTTATATATTACTATACCTTCCATAAATTTTAGGGTTAAAAATGTTTGAGTTCAAACCACCACCATTCATTAATTATTCGTACATAGAAATGGACAATGAACGGTAAAGCGATCGAATAAATAAATAAAAACTCACACTGGCACTCTGTCATGTTTTTTTGCCTGCTCAATGATTCGTGGTCGTACGTCCCTCGTGCACGCGTCGCTCTGCAGCCGCGCTACTCGGCGGCGACCTTCTGCTTCTTACACTCGGGCTCGTCGTCCTCCTCCTCGTCGTCGTCCCACTCCCACTCCTGTTCGTCGTCGTCCTGCTCGCGGGGGGGCTCCTCCGCGGGGAGGTCGTCATCGTCCTGTTCCTGAAGCTTTAGTGTGGTTACATGTATATATAAAAAATACGACAGTGACGCTTGCAATTTATTTGTAAAATTAAATTAAAGTATTCTTATGACTTTTAAGTTTGAGTTTCAAATGTTTGTAATTACAAACATCACAAACTGGCATTCATTGAAGCCCTTACGGGATAGAGAGAATAAGTTCAATAATATTTTTTTGCATTCTAGCGCAGTGCCTAATTTTGAAGTTACAAAGGCAAATGCGCTATTTGAAAACTTGAAAGTGATTTAAGAAATCCTAAGACAATAGTGTAATATTTCTTTTATTAATAATATTAATTTATTTATCCCAAAAGTGTGGTATGCCATGGGTGTAGCCACGGTGAGGCATAGTGGGGCACTTGCTCCTCCCTGAATGGCTCATGGGTGATTTATTTAATACTTATATCATATATCAGAACAAATATTCTAAAGTTTAGAATATTGAACTAATTTGTAAAATTTCAGTGTTTGTGTTAGGGTCAGGCCATTAAAAGGCACTCTTGAAGTCATTAAAAAAATATATAAAAAAGAAATTAGTTTCTGCTATCAAAAGGTAGTTTCATGTAGAAAGATA
The DNA here is from genome assembly GCA_949774945.1 of Hoplodrina ambigua. Taxonomy (NCBI): domain Eukaryota; kingdom Metazoa; phylum Arthropoda; class Insecta; order Lepidoptera; family Noctuidae; genus Hoplodrina; species Hoplodrina ambigua. The sequence goes on from OX458967.1 coordinate 1,784,740, forward strand.
GTCAAGAATAAGAAGAAGAAACCAGAAATTATACCATATTTTTTTTCCTACATTTGAATACTTTGAAGGTATACAATATATTTGTCAGTATTGCCCCACCCAAAATCAAAACTTGGCTACGCCGATGCCTGTTACAGTTACAGCACATAGTAACCAGTATCAAGTACTCACGAGTGCGCGGTGCATGACGGCGATGGGCGGCGCGTTGAGGTGCACGGCCACGCGCCGCTCGATGAGGTACGACACGTACTCGTCGTACAGCAGGCGGATCAGGTGGAACGAGCCGAACGACGCCGCAGACCTGCGTGCCGCGGACAAACTTAGATCTCATGTCTCACATAAAATATGCTCTATTATCTTTCTACTACTATGATAAACGTGAAAATGGATGGATGTTTGTTACTCAATCACATCAGAACAGCTGAACGGATTTATACTTTTTTAAATGATCGGTACCTGAGCGTTAGTTCCCTGATGACGAGCGAGGAGTAGAAGGACCAGTCCAGCAGCAGCCTGCGCGCGCGCGCCGTGTAGTCCGCGCGGCGCTCGTGCGGCGCCAGCGCCGAGCGCACGCAGCCCTCCAGCCAGCTCGCCCACTGCTCCAGCGTCGCGCCGCGGCCCAGCGTGGCCTGGGGGACAATGTTCACGTCAATAGCCCCAAAAATTAAGAAAGGAATTCATGTAAAATAAGGGATAACGGAGTAGACTAAAGGGGAACAACGGGTGGAAACTTAGGGTTGTAGTACCTTGAAGTCAGCTTCTAGTTTGTTAGCGGTGGCAGCACTGCCGCACGAGCACGCCCACGCCGCCTGCTCGCGCACCACGCGGAAGTCCACGCGGTTCAGGTCCGCCAGCATCTGGACAAGGTCATCATTAACTACGTTACGCCGACGTGTGGAGATGGGGTAATAAATGGTAATGCCTGAAACAGACTGCGAGAGACTAGGCGTGGTCAAAGTGTTTACGCGAGGCTTCGAGTGCCTACACGAGGCTACAATTTGCCTACGCGCAGCTACGAGTGTCTACGCGGAGCTACGGGTGCCTACGCGAGGCTACGAGGGGCTACGCGCGACTACACGTCCTTACAAACACTACGCCAGCCTTTAACCGCGGCTACGCGTGCTTACGAGCAACTTTTCCATGATTATGAGGGACATAAAAATGATAAGTAAAAGACGTGTATCTGTCCTGGGTGCGCGTACCTGGTGTATCTGCAGGTGGTTGTTGAGCACTGCGCGCGCAGCCTGCGCCAGGTGGTTGAGCGACGTGTAGCGACGTAGCGCAGCGGCCAGCGCGGCGGCCGCCTTGGCCTGCGCACGCGCCGCCGCGCTGGGCGCGCCCCCTGCGCCTGCCGCCAGCGCTCCCTCTAGGCACTTCGCGAAGTTGCGGATCGCCTGCATTGAACAATGTTGACTTCAACATCTTATACTACTCTTATCTTGTAACATTTCCGTCATTTTACCTAAACTATAGTAATTACACACACATGCCAAATATACAGCAAGCTGTGTGTTATATTCTCATAATTATGAAGTTGAGCCCGTAGTGATCGTACGATACCACAAACACCACAAGCTAGTGTATCAGTACTAGTTTAGCTTGTCCTGCTGTAGGGCTGCAGCTCACGTGCGTGGCGGGTCGCGAGTGTTACCTGCGTGAGCTGCGGCGGGATGGGGCGCAGCACGTCGGGCAGCAGCAGCTCCACGGCGCGCTGGTACAACTGCAGCTCGGCGCTGCGCAGCCAGAAGGCCACGTCGCGGCGCGCCGTGAGGCGGCACAGGTCGCGGCGGCACAGCGCGGGGGGGGGGCGGCGCCAGAAGGCGCGGCGCGCGCGCTCCACCGCGCCCGCGTCCAGCGCCGCCACCGCCGACAGGAACTCCGCGCCGTGCTCCCTGCCGAGGACATGTCATCATCACCACATGCGTTTACCTAAACCTATACCTACATCTGATCTACGCGAGACTACGCGTAGCTACGAAAGCCTCCGCAAGGTTACGACGGCCTACGAGAGCCTACGCAATACTACAACAGCTTACGTGAAGCTACGGCCTCCTACGCGCGAAAATAGTGTGAAGTAGTAATATCTGAAGAAAAAATCCAATTCTGCTATATTTCTTTATAATTTCGTATAAAAGATGTTACACGAAGCTTACAGTAAAAGAACATGTATGGAACCCTTTAGGGTATAGCAACTACAGTACTATCTCATAAAGTAGCTGGTCCCGACGACTCCGTACGTACCTATGATGTCTGCGCAGCGCGTTGAGTAGTTCTGGCGACACATCGTCGGGCAGTGGGTGTATGGTGAGCGGCGGTGGCTCGGGAGGCGACACCGACCCCAAGTACTGGCGGTGCGCGAGGTTCGGACTGCTAGCGGAGTCGCGCGAGCGGTCCCGTGACCTGCCCTCCTGAATAAGACATGTCATAATGTAGCACCAAATACCTACGCCTCAGAGACTTTCAAGTGTGTGTAGAAATGAAATTTATTATCTACTTTATTATCCACCTTGATCAAGCGTGGTGATCAATGGTCGTGCTTTCTCTGTATGAGAAGCGGCCTTTATTGCGGTATTGCCTTAAAGTGGGACAATAATAGGCTGGTGTTATTATTATATAATGTATGTATTTTATTTTCAAAACAAATATTCATGATGTGATGAAAAACCTACTAATTAAATAAAAAAAATGTTGTAAAATTGGCGTCACAGATCAGTGTCTTTAAAAATCCAAAAATTACAAAAAAAAATTGCTCAAATCGTAAGCCCACTTACCTGATGATCCATCACGTCGGTCTTATCGTCCACGTTATCTTGTTGATCGTTCATATCATCCCTCTCACTACTGTCGTGTTCGACGCCGGGCTTCGCCCTGATCCCGTAGTAGTGGTACTTGGAGTTCCCGCGTGTCCCCAGCCGCCGGGTGCGCAGCCCTATGAACACGGAGCGGATGAGCTTGCCGAAGGAGGCAGCGTTGACGGGCTCGAGGCGGTGGGTCGCGCAGTGACGGAGGTAGTGCGCGTACAGAGTGGACCGCGGGAGGGACACGCCTGCGGAACATACGTTACCTAAACATTACGGAAACTTGCTCTCAGTCTCCAATTGATTGTTTTCAATAAAAACAGGGTAATTGATGATTCGATGCATTCCGTGAAAGGGTAAAATCTAGATCTAATTTGCAAAAATTTTGACCTCGAAAACTTGGAGGGGTCTTATTTATAATCTCAATAACTACTTAATTAATGATTTAACAAAAATCTTTTCCTTCTTTTTCGACAAAAAAAAATAAGAATCCATGAATTGTTTTAGTTAGTTGCTTAGTGTGCGTTAAAATAAATTTTATATAATGACAAGATAAAAAAGCTGACGGCTGGCAGGCGGCGTGCTGGCGGCTAACCGTTGTTTTTTTCGAGATGATTCTGGCCACACCGATGTCATGTAGGAGCGGTGTTGTTATAATGCTATATTATTACGTATGCTATAACACAGTGACTGCAATAACTTTCTACCATTTACTAGTTGTAGTTCGAGCAGGATTGCGACCTGTTTGGAGATGTAGTTGCCTAGGTCTCTTCTACGCATCGAATTACCAATCATTCTGTATAACGCTTAGTATACTAGTAAAACAAATACTCCGTAAAAAAAAAAACCGCATGCAACATGCTTAAAAAATGCATCTTTTTTTAAACAAACAAGAAAAGCAGATCATTAAAACAGAAAATCAATTATGTCGTCAGGGCGCAGTGGTTAATTGGCATCCTTGAAGGTTATCAAGAAAGTACGAGTACTATTGTGACTTTTTCAATTAAAATATACTTATTAGATAGTTAATCTACAATCTAATATATTTATTATGACTGTTTTGCATTAAGACAAAACAGGTATTATATGTTGAAGAAAACACAGCACCTCTTTCTAATATCTCCTGAATAGGCCTATTGTCCAGCCAACCCCTGGAGGCTACTGCTGATCTTATACTGCCTGGGGAGTACCCATCTATCTTAGCTAGCTTGAAAGCTGATCTCACCCAACCCGAAATCATGGTTTTCGAAGCAGGCCTTATGCAACCAGTGATTGATATAAAAAGAAATTTAATATTTTTCTCCTGGCAGCATCTGGCTTCTGACAGCCTAATCAACTTCCTTATATTAGTGACTGGGCAAATTTTAGGGTCTTGGTGCTTCATAAGAAGCCAGCCTGATTGCCTATGAGAACCTGTGTCAGTTTTTGAGCCAAATCGTGGCCAAAATGTTACTGTATCCTCAGTCTCAGCAAAACTTTGCTCACTGAGTTCTGGGAGGGCAAGGTCATGCAATCTACGGCCAGATGCAAGTAGAATTGTGCTGTACGCAAATTTATTTTTAAGATATAAGCTAGCCAAAAATCTAGCTATGTCCTTACCTTCTGGGTGGTTGCTATCTACGCTATGAGATTCTTACCAGTGCAACCACCTTTTTAAGGGTGTATTGGAGATTGGCGAATTTTAGCGTGCCCAACAGGAGCTCTCTTAAAGAGCAGCTTTCCCGATCTAAAATTTTTGTCAGAGACTTTTTTATGTCCTGTATCTTTCGGGTGGGCAAAGCTATTTTCTGGTTCTGTGTATCCCAGACCAGGCTCAAATATTCCAATCCGTTTGTGGGCTCCGTTACCGATTTCAGGTAGTTTATGTGCCAACCCAGCGATTCCAAGATGGTCAGCGTTTCCGCAACCTGTGCCATTAACTTGGATTTGTCCTGACAAGCCAGAAGGTAATCGTTCAGGTAAACTAAAAGGCGTATGCCCCTGCCCCGGAGGATTTCAGACACCCAGTTTGAAACTGCTGCAAACGCTCGGGGTGCCGAAGACAGGCCAAACGGTAACACTGTCAACTGGAGAACCTCTCTGTTGTAAGCAACCCTAAAAACCTTCTGTGGGTCTCTGCAACCCCCAGATGCAAATAAGCCTGATGAAGATCTATCTTCACCAACCAATCGTCCGGGTGGAGAAAATTGACTATGTCTGGTTGTGAAATCAGATAAAAATGTTTTGTTGCAATATGCGTATTTAAGGCCTTGAGGTTAAAAATTGGGCGTAACCCACCATCCATTTTCTTTATTAAAAACATTTTTGATAGGAAACCTGGGTCTAGCAATGGTGGTTTCTCCAAAATTCCCTGATTTTTTAAATCCTGTATTACTTGGGTCATTTCCGGGGTAACTTAGGTAGTTAGGCATTTTACAAAATTTTTGATTGGATATTTCAGAGGAGGCTTCTTTTTGAAAGTAAATGGTAATTTGCTATTGTATTTAATATGAAATGGTCTGCTCCTAGCAGAGCCTATATTTTTGTGTAAAATTTTAGACACCTACCTCTGAAAATCCGTTGTGAGTCAATCTTCTTTGGACTTAGCGGACTTTTCTGTATTGCCGTGACGTTTACGAAAGGGCCGACTTTTATTAACAGTATGTTTAAATTTCTTATCTGATTTTTTAAATATGTTCTTATAAGCTTTTTTATTATGGAAATGTTGGACATATTCCCCCTGCTCTGGAACTTTCTTTTCTTTTAAATAGGCTGGAGTATTAAACCACACCTGAGACCCTCCAAGGGACCAAATAATAGGTTGTAAGGCCTCCCTACTGAATAAGAATTCCGAGCTGGGTGGAACATTTCTTAATGTGTTTCTAAGATTTGAATTATGAATTTCTTTTAAAATGCGCTCAGCACAATGCACTCAGAACGTTTTCCACATATAAGCTGCATGGTAGTTTCTGAATTTTTATGAGATAAAGAACTCGGTCCAAACAGATCAGAATTTTTTTCAAATAAAGTTCTTGGATTTAAGCTTTGTGGTTCTGCACTAGCCCAATCAACAATAGACTGTAAACCTGATTTTAATAACTGTCTCTGCTCCAAAACTTTATTGGATAAGCCAGCTAACAGCAACTCCGTTGATGCCAAATAGTCTTTATTTTTATTAAAGTGACATAGTTCATCATTTATATGAAGACTTGTAAATCCTGGAGTTGCCAAGCAACTCTGTAAAGCTTGCTTGTATCTTATACCCTTCCAAGCCTGAGAGTCAAATTGCTGTAATTTATTTAATTCTGCAAATCTATCTTTATCACTCGCTGGAATAATCTTTTTATCATCAATATTGGTAATTAAAGAACCCCAATTGAGAGAGAGAGATTCAGGCTGAGCAGGCAAAGTGATGAACTGCCCTGACCCACTCTCTGCAGTCCTATTAAAGTTCTGGGTGCTCGCAATTGTACTACTGGGCAAAACTTTATCGCTATTAACAGAATAGATAGGATACTGATTCAAATAATTCGAAACGTATGACATTTGAGACATTAAGGTATCAATACGAGGATCGGTACGAACAGGTTTCGACTTGTACTTACGGTTCCTGGCCGAGGTACGAGAACGTTTATTGGGCAAAGGTCACGTTATGCCCTCCTCAAACTCCGAGGATGAGGAGGAGCTGCTTTCCGATGCCCTAGAGCTCGATGACGCTGATTGTCCTCCCTCCAAAGCAACAACAACGTCCTGCTCACGATTCTGGTTACCCTTACTTACCGGCTCCATTTTTTATTATGAAATACACTGCTGTGTTTCCTTTTACCACTAACAACACACTTATTACCACTTTATATCACAATAATAGTAGTTTTCACTTCAAAATACTTCTTCTAAAGTTTCGTGGCATTTAGAAAGAATCACAAGAATGCAATGGCGCCTAACGTCTAAATTGGCGGGTAGTAAAGTACCTAATAAACCGCCCTCTGGTGGAAGAAAAAGGAAACAAAAAGGGAAGATATTCTCGGCAAGGGATGATATTCTCGATTTTCTACAGAATCATGGGACTGCTTCTTCATATATCATTGCTGTGTTTTCGAAGACATATAATAGATTGTTTTAATGTGACTAATGTTTAAGATTAAAATTTTAATACTTGACTAATAATTTATTTTGACACTGTGCTTGTATTGTGTGTCTGTATTAAGAATGCCTTTTTTTTTTTTACCGATGGGAAATCATCGTATGACTTCCCCCGCCCTGGGCGGGGCGGGAGGGAGTATGGAAAATTATATAAAAAAAAAGTATTAAGTATGCCTGTATTTCTTTTGTTAAACTGTTTTGCATGCCTTAGATATGGCAGAAAGTGTAAGGATCACTCAATCTGTATAATCTCAATATTGTACCTACTTTCTGTACAAATAAACAATTATTCTATTATATTATATAATAAGGCCTATAAATATTAGTCTGAATCTGAAGTCTTTAATCCGCCAATAATAGGCTGGTATTATTAAGTACTGAACTTGATTAAGTTTTAATTTTCTAAACAAGATGTGGCCCACCGCATGGCGACTGCAAAATGTCGAAAATTTTTAATTACCCGTCAAAAACTGCAAAACAAAACACAAAACGCTCTCTACGAGCACAAGGTGCGCCGCATGCAACACAATCGTAAGAAACCCAAGCTTAAATGTCCTTTTGTTGCGTTCATCCGCCATGCTGGTTTCTTAAAAGCATTCCTTATAGTAATAATGAGTATTAGATAGTTCCTCACTTGACTCACCCTCAGCAGTCTCGTAGTGGTCGAGCAGCCACTGCACGGTGGCGGGGGGCATGCGCGGCGCGGCGGGCGTGGCGGGGGACGCGGGGGCCGACGCCTCGTCGCCCGCCACCTGCGGGGGGGGGGGCTTACACTACATCGCTACATAACAATCAACCAAACGAATTGCTTCATATTCTAAATGAAGCTTTTCAATTGGTTGATTTTTCCTGATGGAAAACCAGCCTACTTGTGCATTTACAAAGAAATTACTTTTTGTGAAGAAACATTTTGATAACATTAAGTAACTTTCTATGTCTTTGGGCTGTCCACAAAAATAATAAAAACGTCACCTATACTAACACAAACCTATACCAGCGTGTTGCACTAGCTACTTCTTCTTCTTCTTATCGTGTGGGCAGTAAGGCCTTACGACCCTACACACCCTAGTGTTAGAATTTCTAAACCGCCTCAAGGGCCTCTGACATGGTTTGAGTGGAACAGTAAGTCCAGTAGGCTTACTCTTGAACAAAATCGAGAATGAGATTGGAATCGACTACATGTTTGACTACAGCGATTGACATGAGGTTGCCATAAAAATGAAAACGTAAATTACCAAATTTTAAAATATTAAATAATTCGTTAATTCTATAAATAAATGTCTTCTTATATTTATTGGAATTGAAACTGGATCGGATGTACATGTATTGTCGATTCCAATCTCTTTCTCGATTTTGTTCAAGAGTAAGCCTACAGGTTTCCTCACGATGTTTTCTAGCTACTGAAGAAAAGCAACTGTCTTTATAAAATTTCACCGGTACAACAGCACTGTTAAAATGACCAAGTGAACAATAGGCATCCTTTATAACGCTTCCTCTTCACTAACAAAAACAATGTCAAGAGAAAAGGCGGGCGGTGAGATTTTTGAAAATTAGGTAAGTATTAGAAGAAACTGTCGCTGACGCCTGCGAGCGCTCTGCGTGCGAATTGGACCACTGCAGATCCGACTGAATAGTCTAAGTAAAAAGATCATAACTGAACCCAAACCATACCTACTATAACCAAGATTTTGTAACCAGGATCCAGTAAAAACGTAATTTAAAAGAGTGCCGTGGAGTTTCTTGCTCGTTCTTCTCCATAGAGGCCTACCTCCGTTTTGGAACGAGCAACTAGCTTCATCTTTCGGACTAACTGACTGACTCCTTGACTATTCAAAAGTGCCTGTAAATGGTCTAATTGAAATAAATGTTTTGACTTTGACTTTTGACTTATAAAAGATATTTCATAAACTGAATAAGAGGGATATATACTGTCTCCTTATGTTTTTCTTTTTTCATTATCAGTTTTAAAATTTGTGCACTAGGCGTTTGTTGACAGCGGTAAAATTAGGTACTTTTTTTACACTTTCTGTGGGTTCTAGCGCTTATAAAAAAAATGAATCATTAAATATGAAAACAGAGGGACATAAAAATAATTTTATTGTTAAAGACATCGCGTTAAAGTCAGCAAGAAAACAGGCGAGAACGCTTCTACGGGGAAAATACCACCCTCATTTCCTCATAAGCAACAGAAAATATTTATTTATACACAAAAATCACACGTTTTCCTGTTACATAAATATTGGTAGCATTTCTCATTTCCTCAAGAGAGATTAATTGCTATTAAGAAGTAAATAAATTATATTATATTTTATTCTGTACACAAGAAAGACACCACTGTTACTAATTGAAACCAAAAGACAATTATTACGACAAATACAATTCAAAACACTCCACGCTTATTAAATAAAATTCTCAAAAACACAAAACTAAAAGGAAACTTTGTATATTTTTGTGTATTTTTGTGGCTTCTCTTTGGCTGTTGAAAGAGTGTAGAAATTGGAGTGTTCTTTCACAATCGAAAACACCCTTTCTTTGTAAACGAGGGAGTGAAAAAGTGTGAAAGTTTTATAAAAACGTTTGCTCGTTTCATAGGTAAACATCGTGAGGAAACGTGGACTTATATAAGTATGGAAGGGTCTGCCTTAAACATGCGATTAATCCTCATTATTTCTCTGTTTGCCAAGAGCCCTGCAGGGAGGCAATAATAGTGTTGTATTATTATTTTTCATGGCTAAATCAACAATTTCAACATTTTATTACAGTACGCGTCATCTTGAATCTGCGTTCACAAGAATGGCAGTAACATGGAAGTACAATGAAAAAAAACTTGTTATGAGGCCCCGCGCTTGTTCCGTATTGTTAAATGTAGATTTTCAGACATTGTAAATCATAATTTTCTTCATTTAAATTAATCTTTTTGAAAACTAGGGTTAATAATGTTTATACTTCCTTTTTCAATTAATCATTTTTTTATAAGTACTGGTATCTACTAACTAAATATAAATAAAAATTATGATTGATAATACTTTATTTCATAATCTTTCAACTGATAGACTGATACCTTATGGTCCCCTTAACAATGGTTTTAAACTTATACATGATATCAAAAGGTATTTTTGCAATAAAAGGTGCGATTTCAATGACGCCGAATGTATAAATGTTTATTCCTTACTTAAGATAAATGAGTACTATTCCAGCCTTGTTGAGTTTCACTTCTCTTCTATTACGCAAGCGTTTGCACATAGAACATAATCTTCTTCGATTATATTTTCTTTACTAGTAATCTTAGTCGGTTTGCACGCGGTCTGATTGCATGAAATGGCACTCGGGCGCCATTTTTTCCGATGCCGGAAGAAAATGCCGGGCCATAGACACGGCACGGATATGTAACAAGACAATGGACGGCCATATTGCAGGCTGCATGATGAAAATTTTAAGGATGAACAGAAATCATAATCTTAATATATTTAAATTACGCGTCACGTTGTTTGTCCGGGATGGACTCCTAAACCACTTAACCGATTTATATCAAATTTGCACACCGTGTGCAGTTTAATCCAACTTGAAAGATAGGATAGTTTTTATCTCGTTTATTGACCTCAATATCTTTACCTATTTCAAGCCATAGAAACGCATGGCCGAGTCAGCTAGTAACACTATAAATACGAATGTATGTTTGTTGTTTTATCACGCAAGAACAAAGCAACGGATCGATGTAATATTTTGTATACATACAGTTCCTAGCCCCGTGAGTACCTTAAGCTATTTTAACCCGGGGAAAGTGCTAGTAAGAGTACTTACCACGACGCCATAGGCGGTGTACTCGGCAGAGGAGGCGCCGCCCCAGCCGTTGTCCGCAGAAGTGCCTTCCGCAGTCGTACCATTCCCCACCGTAGTCACACCGTACACAGGGTAGGAGCGCAAGGAATCCCTGAGAGATAATTTCAGTCAGAATTTACGCAAGAAAATCGCTTAAATTAACTGTAATTTTTCTTGTAATTGAAGTACTGTCTACTGCTCGTTTAAGTTGTGAGAAAATAGATGGATAGAATTTCCACAATCAATTAGAAAAACAAACGAATGAAGGCTACATTTTTTAAAGATAAAATAGGCACTTCCGCGTTTTATACGTTTGTTAGCCAGCAAGAAAAGCTTTTAATAACTCTTAATCTCAATTAATACACGTATGAAGTTTCTTGCCCATTCTTCTTTATATAAACCACCTTTTGGAAGTAGCAACTAGATTTAATTCTTTTATTTATTTGTCTTGTATATGACGTTCAAAAATGGACTGACTTTAAATATTAAAATTAGAACCATAATGTTTAAAGAAAAAGCGAATTATTGAATATTTTTCCTTATTTTTTTGTAATAACGGTGATGCGCTAGCAGTGGTGTTCGGATACTATAATATGTAAATGTTTCCAAAAAAAATAATTTAAAAGAATTACTCACATATGCGTCGGATGACCCTGTGTGTAGATCTCTTGTGGCTCCGTAACATATTGCACGTGATAGTTGACACCATTTCCGCCCTCGCCTGCAGAAAATAACAATATTTATGTAACAAAGAAACCTTGAAGGACAACCTTGAAATGTTAGTTCCTATAAAAAGTTCCTATGAATGAGTAACTTAATTATTTTAATCTGATTTCTTACTAGACTTGATCAAACGATGAGTTACTAGATCATTTTTTTTTAAACAAAAATTAAAATAAACTGGATGCTAGAATGAAAATGCTTTCCCAATTGAAAATGATTCCCCAACACTGAATTCCCAAAAGTGTCAAATCAACGCCCGAAAGGACCGTCTCACTCGAGCTTAAGTACACAAAGACTCAATGACTAAGGACCAAGTCTCACTCACAGGGGTAATATGACCGATACCGAGGCACCTCCATGCTCTTGGAGATCTCCCAGGCAACTCGTCACTGGACCTACACTTCCCAGCAAAACATCCCGATTACCAATCTCTTGTCTCCCATCTCTGTCTAACGTATAAGTCTGTCTCTGTCCCACCCCACCCCACCTGTTATAAACGTTGTAATATAGACGTAAGCGATATAATTGTGATTTCCCTTTTGTTGTGTTTGTAGCTTGCAGGTTGAGGGCAGTGTTTAGGCGTAAGGTTGAGTTCAATCCTCATTAGTTGTTATGTATCACCGTTCTCCTTGCTGCTACTCTTTTAATTTATTTTACGTAAGCATAGCCAAAACATAATAATATCTAGATTGAATTGTATACGCCAACAAAAAAGGTTAATAACTTTTTTTTACTTGAACATAATAACATAAGTCTACATTATATAACGGATAATATAAGAAAATGTATCAAAAGACCAATTGTGCTAAATGTCACTTGAAGACGTAGGTAGACTCTACGTCTGGTGTATCCAAGACAAATTATTAATGACTTCGGAGAAAAGAAATAGTAAATCGTTCCTGGAATTTTTCTTCTCTATGAATGCGCGCCTGAGTAGGTACAAGGAATTAATCAAATACAAGGTAATACGGTAATGAGTTCCGATAACTGGAATTTATTTGTGTAACAGTTTTCTCACATCGACAATTTATCAAAAGCAAGTAGGTACCTATTCTATTTTAATGATATTGACATAGTAAATAAGCAACCGAAATACTGACTTTTTCGGTTAGTAGGTAAAAAATCACTACAGAAAAAATATGTGTAAAATCGTCTCCTTTCAAATTGATATTTGAAAATCACAGAAATTTCCAAAACGAAATCCGACTCAAAAGCATACATAAATCTCCTTTCCAATAAGAAGCAATAAAACACAATAAAATCGTGTATGAGCCCTCTTGGAACCAACCGAGCAGACATGTATATTGGTATAAAAATTATATGAAAGTGAAGCACCCAATGTACGGCGGAGGGGCGGCGGCGCGTGGCAGGCGTCACGTCAAAGGTAGCCAGCACAGGTGGACAATGAATAGAGATGATCCCCTTGATATGTGCACCCATTGATAATGATCGCTCAGGTAGATAATCCGCAGGGGTACTCGCAATTACGCTTTGTTGCAGTTTGCAGGGTATCATGTGCAAATTGGACGGGAGTATATTAAAATTGCTTGTAACTTGATCGGATAATTTTGGTCGCACGCGCAGAAAACTTTTACTTAATTGGAAAAATCATAATTGGAAAAAAAAGAAGGAGGAAATCCCACTCATGACAAAAGTGCAATAAACTTTTTTTTTCTACATTGTTTACAAAGTTCTTATTCGATCCAAAGTTTTTTATCGACATAGACTACAGATTTCTATGAGACATCCGCGCTGTATCTGAGCGAACGCGACATGAACATTTATTTTAACGAATAATTTTGTTTACATAGATTTTGCGGCCAGTTGTAATTTCAAATCATGAATTTCTTATTCCTTTTTTCAATACCTCGTATTGTTTACTGGTTCGTGATATGTAGTACCTACTTTATATTAAAACAACCTAGACTGCTAGCAGTTTTTTATCATGTATTAACATTATTCCATAAAACATGATCGAGACTACAAAATAAAAACTTGTATAAAATATCAAAACATACTAGTCCGCACCTGCAACCGGTCCGAACTCTTCAAATTAATTCGGAACCTGTATTTCGCTAATTCCCCTTTATTATATTTTACATGCGCTTATGTCGAAGCAATAAAGTTCAATTTGCTATCAATTTTTTTATAATAAAAAGGGTGCTTTTAATACGGCATCAATCTTGACAGGTGGAAGATAATCAGTGATTATGATGTCAGGGGGTGAAATCTAAGTAGTTTGTTTGTTGTCCATCAAAGGATTCACAAAGAGCGTGAACCAACTTTAACTAGTCAAGCGGAAATTCAAAGAGAAAAATTGTGGATTTATTTTGAAATAGTTCGTGATGATTCATATGGGGTCTGGTCTCCTAGCAATACATCACCAAGGTTTGGCAACAATGCTGCCGATTCTGTTGTACTGTTAACAAAAGAGATAGGTATGCAGGTTTGTCAGATATAGTTGAAGTTTTCTTAGAAACCGATGGGTATCTTCGATTGAAACTTAATTTAAAAAAATTTCAGCTATATATTCTGACGACCTGGATAATACTGGACACCTATTTCCGTTGTGGACTGCACACAAACTAAGCTTATTTTAAGCAATTTCTCTTTCCTCTCTACAAAAACAAGAAGATAGGACATAAATAAGAAACTTTGAGACAAAATTACACTCACGTGCACAAAAATTAGACCATACATCGACATTCAAGAGCAATTACTTTGTAGACAATCGATCGATTCAATTTATTTTAAGTATGTTCATGGAGTTATATTGCGCATGAGCATGTCTTTATACGCAGACATAAAACATATTGAAATCGAACTCGACGAGGAAATGGGTATTGAATTTTGCTGAGTGGCTTAATTTATTTGCACGTCAGTATATTTTGTATGGTTGAACGTATAATTACAAATACGGAGAAATTTATAATTATCTATCTAATAAACTAATGTAAAGACAACAGATTTGTAATAGACAAACTTAAAAACATCTTCACTGATTTTAAAAATACTTTCACGTCTAGAAAGCTACATTATCTGTGAGTAACATAGGCTATATTTTAATTTCAAAAATATTAAGCATCTGTTACAAAATTCGCATCGGTTGCAGCTATCAGAATAGCTAAGGTTACCTTGAAGTCAGCCATTTTGTGAGGTTATGCCTCTGCAATATCCATATTATATTATTTAGTGCTATCAATAATGCATAAGTTACAAGTCATAGGTATTTTTTTTATTCTAAGATGAGTGTGGATAATCTTAAGTATACAACAAAAAAGAAAAACTTTTTAGATTATAGTTACTCGCCACAGTCGTTCTTGCTCTTGCCGTCCAAAATTACAAGCAGCCTTGGCTAAATTCCAAAGTAATTAGTCCAAGCTTAACAAACCTCGTACCTGTGTTAATATAAAATCCCCCATGGTCGATGGTCATGCTGTTAAACCATAAGCAACTAAGATGAGAAGCATAAAAGTACATCCCATCCCTCTTACCATAGAGTTATTGCAAAAAACTTACGTTTAGTAAATTGTCTATAGTAATCATAAAAATTGCTTACTTTTTTTGCTTTACTAAAAGACGATTAATTTTAATACTAGCTTTTGCATGCAACTTCGTCCGCGTAAATGTCGGTTCAAAAAAAGTAGCCTATGTCCTTTCATGGGGTCAAATTTAGTCCGTAACAAATTTTATTAAAATTTGTTCCTTTGTTTAGTCGTAAAAGCGTAACAGACATACAGACAAAGGTAAATAGTAATTCAAGAGATTCAAAATTGGTAAGACAGACGAGGGATGTACTGCTACTGTACTGAGTGTGAACAAAACAAAAATAAAAGAAAACTTGCTTTCTTGGTCGCTTTGCTCCTCAATCTTCACGCAGTTGCCTGGCTGAGCCCATGCGCCTTGCACTGCACGTTCCACACGACATAAATACATATATAAACATGTGCATCAAAACATAAAGTGCAACAAAATAATCATGCTGGAAAACATAGGAAAAACGCTACTATTTACTCACAAAACTACTATACATATACACGTGTAATGAAAAAAAAAACGTATAAAAATAATATTTCTATGTGTTTTTTCTAAGTTTGCAATTCAACAAAAGTAACAAAGGAAATTATTTAAAAAAACATTCGAAGGCAGATTAAGTATGGTAGTCTGCGCGCTGACAAAATAAACTACCTGAATAATGCAGCTAACTAGGTAAATTTCAAATCCTAAAATACGACAGACAGATTTGGTTTGACGTCGCACTAAATCCGATTACACCGCTGAATAGATTTAGACTTTGCAGACAAAAATTAACTCTACATTGGAGCTGATAGATTCTTATACTGAATATAGACTAAACTCTTCTGTATATACTTACATTTATGAAGAGGTAAAATTGCTTATTAGGTTGTACGAGTTAATTTATAAAAAACTGATCTAATTTTAAAATTATTTCACTGCTAAAAAGCTACATTGCTACCTAGTGCTATATAGGCTCTGCTTAATGGTGTACTTGACTTCCACGCAGACGAAGTCGCGAGTAAAAGCTCATCCTAACTGGCTAAACTGTTCCTCATCTAACTCCCCAAATCAAACCTGCCTTCATCAATCAAAACGGTGCATACTTTACAGTCACAACTAAAATGAGGACATTCAAACAAGAACTGTGGTACTTACATTCACTCGATACGGTGATGTAAGTGTGCTGTCCCTCTGCTGAAGGACTGGAGTGGCCGGAGCTGTCGCCGTTCACTTCCACCACCGTGCTCGATACCTGGGGAAAAGCGGCGAATTTGCTGAGACCGTGATAACATAACCATGATACAGGAGTAATTCCTATATGCAGCCTAGCTTAGAAAGGAGCACGTGGCTAAGTAATAATATTCGCGGATTGGTCCGTGGTAGATGACCATTTTTACACACCGAGACTTCTCCGTGCCTCGGAAAGCACGTTAAGCTTTTCCCAGTTGCAAACGTCCCTTTGTGCCTATTGGCCTAGTTCTGTTCTGTCTCCTGCTTGTTTGGAGGGAAGTCGTTACGGGTCGTCAGAAGCCCGAATGTCTGACAACCAGTCTTAACAAGGGATATCGCACCAATCGCATTACCCAACTGGCTAATGCCATTCCCACACACGAGGTATGTGTGTGGGAACCTAACAACCCAGTAACTAACTAGTTACTGGGTTGTGGAGGTATAGGTATAGGCAATGACTCCATGTAAAATACTGGTATTCAGCTGCATCCGGTTATAATGGAAGCCGACCTCAACATAGTTGAGAAAAGGCTATATAGGCAAATGAATGATGACGTCAAACAATAACCTGCATAGTTCTCCTTATGATCTGACAAGGAAACTGTATGGACTTTAAAAAGGACTTTGATCTTTTTGTTTGTGACTGTGTTTTTTTCCTTAGGAAACACCAGATTAAGAAATTACGTGTAAACTTTGTTTTGATAATGAATAATATTTATCATTATCATTATAGGAAAGGTCTCGGTTTAGTTTATGAGGAATAGAGGAGTAGATCTTTTTCTTTGACAGATTGTTTTTTTCGTGAGGTTTTCATAAAGTCTTGATCTGAAGTCCGTGAAGCACATACATTTACTAAAGCCCCGTTGCAATGCAACAAACTGTGAATGGGGGAGAGTCTAAGATCTGTTACGGGATCATACTTTACTTGCAGTTATTGAACGTCGAGACGGTGATTGTCTTGAATTACTTGCTGAGGATTACAATATAGCTACCAATTATCCCAATAATGCGTATCTATACCTAATCTGAACTAAGAAGACTTTGTGCTCGTAATTTAAAGATTACGACACGCAAGCCCTTTAGCTTTTTTTTTTTATTTCTAACGTTTCCGTTGACATTAGAACAACGTGCGTACCATATTTACCTGTTGCATAGCGTGCTGCAAATGCATGGAGTCGGGTATTTCCGGTATAACGATGAGCTCACGCACGGCGCTCGGCGAGGCACCGCCGCCCGCGCCACCCTATGTACGCAACACCATTATATAGGGGTACAAATATAAAGAGATCATTAGTAAACAGAGTAGTTGGAACTGCGTGTCTTTATGTGAGTGAGAGCAGGACAAGAATCGAACTACTGATACCAGATAGTACACTCAGCAAAGTAGATAGTAAGTAGAATTAATTAATAAACTGTTTCCTATCTACTTTTTTAAATTAAATTACATTTGAACAGAAAACTTATTATTTAAATTCGAACGTTAGGATAATACTCATAATTTCTAGTAGTACTTACCGATCATCGCTTACATCGCAGGGGTGGACAACTCCGAATAAGAGCATAATTATTCTCGCAACTATATCACACACACATATACAAACACACCCTCGCACACACCCTTACGCACACATACTTACATTCATCCATAGACACACATACACATACACTCACATAAACACACACAGTACCATACCAGTATCATTTAGTTATCTAAATAATTTTGTTCATGCTTTCGTTTACTATAGTTATATGAAATAGTTTAATTTATTTTTAAAGACCTATCGTATGACCGCAATATTTAGTCCTAAGGAAGAGCGGGACGACCCAACACAAGCATTACTACATGCTTCCCGGGCAGTTCCGGCAACTAAATAGTATTGTATAAGCAAAGTTATAGAAATAAACTATTTTTATTTATTTTTTTTTTTTTATTTGTTAACATCCATCGTTTTCTAAGAAAATTACAACTATATCTGACGACCAGCATATCTATCTACTTTGCTGACTGTACATTAGTGCTATCTGGTAGATGTATGATGATGTATGAAGGGTAGATGACACCGCCAATCAATTGACGTACTTTTTAGGACCTGCCAAAACACGATTGTCCCATAAGATATTTATTATTATTATTTTGTATGGCAAAAAAATACCTGTGACGTCACTTTTGTGTCAAATTTAAGAGAATATTCCATTTATTTGAAAATTAACGGCTATTCGGGGCTAAAATTAAGTGTTACTTTAGAGAAGATATGTATGTCTTGGAATAATTGGGTTATTAATGGTGCCATCTACCCAATTAACTAACTAGGGTCCTCCCACAATAAGATGACATTTCAAAATGGTTATGAAGCAGCACAGAGTAGACACATACCGTTATCATAATTACTTTGTCGTACTAGGCGGTCAGGGACTTTGTAGTAGTGGTTTTTGGCCACTGTATAAATTAAGCCCCAAATATTGATATTGAAATTTGGCCCTAAAATGGGCGACAAATAAAGTACCTACAGAACTGAATACCTAATCGTTGTTCGCGTTGGTACTTCAACCCAATAATCGCTTTAATAAGTGTGCATGACTGACTCATTATCACCTCGTGTAGTAGGTACCTAAGCGGTACGTACTTTACAATTGCAGGTTATGAAAACGTGTACCTAAGTATACGTAGATACAAATTACGATACAATAAGGGTGTTATTACAACTCGTGACCTTGCGTCGACTCATGATTACTCAACACAAACGCTAGGTGACCTATTCTCAAATTCTATGTTTCTAGAAGTCTAGACTCTAGTCAATCAATTTATTTTCTCGTGTCATTAAATTACCTACGTGTAGGTAGGTCGGTATCTACACAACGCGATAATTTCATAAAACATTTAAACAAGTACCGACGAATAACGGTAGTAGTTATAACTTAGACATAACTTTTAATAACTATATTGTGGAAAATGTCGTATGATTCTAAGGTCGTAGGTTATACGTTTATAAGTCTTGCATATTTTTAACTTAGTATTTTCCCAAATATATAAAATATAATTTACCCCGCGGTAAAAAGATTAGCCAGGCAGCAAGGTTGGTGGCAAGGTCTAGAGATCTAAGCCATGCGGCCATTTTCATGTACCTATAACTTTTCTTACTGCCTTTCGCAATATTTGTTTGTAAATATCCGATGAGCCTAAAAGCTTATGCCAATCTTATTAGGGACAGACGGGGAATTAATCCAATGTTATAAATGATGCGAATGAAGGCGCCATTAATTCTGATGCATACTAATATTCCAAGGCAAGACTTATGTAAATGTGGCGACATCAAATGTCAGGCAGTAACCCACCAGACACAACACCCGTCTGGTCGGAGGATCCTCCCTTTTAATGGCCGATGAAGAACTTTACACTTTGTTCCTTATACGTCGAAACTGGTGACCCCATAAAAGACAGCAAACGTAGAATGTTAGTAAATATTAATCAAAATGTGTTAGTTACCTGTGCAGGAGCCGCGAGCCGCGCTGCCATGTCCGGTGAGGCAGGCGGCGACGACTCCACCAGTACCTCGTCGCCGGCGCACTCAAAGTCTGAAGAAAACACCGTTGGGACTGGTTTTAGTCAAAATAGAAAAAAAAAAGTTGCATTAGAGTCTGTTACATGTGGGTACCTACAAAAGTAATATAGATTCTACATGAAGAACTCCTAAAAATACTTAAATAATACTTAACTATGTAAAAATTACATTTTCTTTCACAAAATAACTTAGGAGATTAAATTTTCACATCAAGATTATAAAAAATATGTACCTACCCACTTTACCAAAAATACCAAAATAACTTGCTTTGTGAATGTAAAACAGACCATTAATGAAATCCTCTAATTTGATATAACCAAGTCCAAACTTTAGTAGCCATTTTAATCTCCTAATTATAATGAAAGCCATACCTGCTGCTAATTGGCCACATTCAAAGTAGGGTAACTCACCCCTTTGATGGCAGTTTGCAATTAAATGTAATGCAGGCAGGTATCTCATTGCTCACTTAAAGATTAAAATACTTATTTCAACTCCCCTAAAAAATATTTTCGAAATAACAAATTATTATGTAATGTTTCTCCATACTCAAATGTTAGTAAATAATCATCATATAGAGAACTATAATTATGATTTTAAAAAGTAATTAATTTATGTTTATGCATTGCAGTGATAAAATATTCAGTGCAAACAAAATATCCAAGCAAAATTTTATAAAGATAGATTCAAAAGTCAAGTCAATTAAATGCTTCCATAATCACAAAAAACATTGCATCATATTATTGTATAATACACAAATAAAATGAATCATCTAAATTGTTGCATAACACCATCCCAGGTGATAGAGATGTTATTGATCTGTTGGGAGCAAGGGCGGAGAGTATCCGCGGAGCGTAACCTGGCAACACCTCATCCGTCCCTCCGCACCGGCACTCTTAACAAAACAACTATACAAAAACACTCACTCTCTAAATAGAACACATTCTCAAAGCCCATCTCAGACATTTTGGATTGAAAATTAATATTTGCAACAAAATATCACTAGAACACAACAGTAACACATTATTGTGACTTAACACTGGTTTGTATGACATCAAGTATTGATCAAACAACGGTCTCTATGTGCCTGGTTGGTTCACTGCCATGTTTGGTACTGTTTCTGTGAGAATTTTGTTTTTAATGCTTTGTAGTGTGAGCTTGCTGGAGGTAGTGTGTGTAATTTAGTGATAGGGACATAGTGGGGTGGCTGCAGGTGCCTTGTTACGGTTCAGTGACACCACCTGCCATGTACCACCGTAGGTAATGCATGACTGGTTGTTATATTGTTTTGTTTATAATATCATTATTGTATTGTTGGTATTACTGACATATTTAAATAAGTAGCACATAATGCAAAGATGTAATTAATAGTACATTGTTGTTTGGTATTAATTAAATAATTGGATGATGATGTAATTATATTTAAAATAGATATAAGGTAACTAATGTTTATTTTTCTTTGTGTTTCTCTGATGTGTATTTTTATGTGAATATAATTTAGTGTCCCACAATCATACTTATAGAATTTCGAATGTAGGTAGTACAAATATTGGAACTTTTGTTATTTTTTGTTATCAGTTCCACAATATGAACAGTATAGATTAATAAACCATTTCTAGGCGCTTGATGTTTGTTAGCTGCGCATATTTGTCGGTCCCCCTATGTATTGCGTAGTAGGTACATAAGTTCCGAAAGTTAATTCCGCAGGTGAATAATCGTATCGGGTCGTGCGCCGTACCAGGCACCGCCGCCGTATCCCTCCTGTCTGATAACTTTGATAAAATTGATACGCGCCGGGAGTAAGGGGAGCTCATTTAGGACGCTCCCCGATCCGGGAAGCACGCACATCACTTCCAATGCGCTTGACAACCATTATAAACGTTATCAAACCCATTTTTCAGGTTATTAACGAATTAATTTAGCGAGAATATATTAAACCCACCTGCCATCCATACCTCGAACTGTCAAAATCATCTTAGTTTCTATGTTTATTTTAATCACGGATATGGTAATATTAATAATAAATACTCTATGTACAACTAGTTTTGCCAATTTTTATGTAATCACGATAAGAAATGACTTATCAATGTTGTTGTCTTGTAGCTACACCCGTTTCCTAGGCTACGGACACCCCGGCCAAATTTCAAGCTAGTGATTTCAATAGTTACTAATTTACTATTAGTACTTAGTAAGATTTTTTATTTTTATCTGTTTATAAAAATATGTCAAAAAGTTTACTAAAGTACTTACTTTCATTTTTTTAAATAATAAAAATAAAGAAACTTAAATTTAAAAATGTTAAAATAAATGCACAAATTAATAAGCTGCAAAATTTCTAAAATAATTCAACTCGAACAAGACTCGACTTCATTAGTAGCTAAGTTGAAAAGTTAGCAGAGTTTACATAGCAACCCAAAGTTAAAGTTCAGTGGAAGAAAGGTCGGCAAAGAAAATTTCTACGGCATTATTTTCCAATGGGTTAATGCCATTATTTTTACACCATGTACTTACACCATTTTTGAAGTTGGAAGTGTTCCAATCTACCACATATTTGAAAAAAAAATGAAAACATTTCTCGACATGTATCCTAAAAACTTAAAAGGCAACGCTAATAATGTTTGGAAAGAACAACTATAGTAGGTAGTCATTACATTTCAAAGTACCTACTTTGAAATTGTTTATTGGTAATAATAGAATAATAGTAATAATGAATAATTAATTGGCTTTATTCAGCGTTTGTTCAGCCAATGCCACGGTCTCAGTCAACAGAGAAACTCAAATCAGCCCGTGTCATCTACCGTAAAGTAAGAAAAGGCAAAATCTTACATTGAAGTTTTAAACTTTGAATTAGTTTTGAATTACCTTCTAGGCAGTCTGCTTCAAAAATGAATATTGCATTATTCGGATAATCTTCAACTATTTCAACGGTATTTTTTGCATTCATATTTAAGTCGAAGATTTGAATGATTTTTCTTTGCTTCTTGTTATCCATTAAATTTTTCTAAATCGAAACTTTGCGTGTCGAGTACTTCTCAAAGTATTAAGATATCACCTTGGTAATTAATTTTTATTTACGAAGCTTGAAAATCAAAATCAGTTGACATTTGCAAATAATATTATTTTATTAGTTCTAATGGCTTTACACAAATTGTATTATCTAGACGGCTATTCCTTATTTCTCGTTTTGTACTACAATAAAACCTTTTTTTAAATGGTATCTGAGTCTATTCAGCCAGCTGGGTGATGTTTGTTTGGTATGGATTCAACGCAGAACTTTTGCACAAAAACCCTGGTTGGAAAAAAAACCATCCTAATAGGTACTTACAACACTGAAACACATAAAGGACGCGAAACGCTGACACGAGGTCAGTTAGCATAACAGTTCCTATTACAGTTCAACCACTAGCGTAGTGGCCACTGACCTTGCGTCACGTAAATACAATTTATTGAGTAAGTCACTGAAAAATCAATGAGCCTTGGGGAATATTTTCGCCTAGTGAACGCTCATTACTTTTATTAAATTCGTCCATTTTCCCCAAGTTAAGTACATTTATTATGCATCTCATCATCACACCTAACAGGCGTAACAGTAAGAGCGCCCGCAGACTTACAAGTTGGCCGACTAAACCGCAGAGTACCTATACCAATAGATTAGTGACATAATAAGAGTCCGCACATCTTATGTGACCACATGTTACCGCGGTATCAACACTGTCATTCCGCTTAATCAAAGGTCTGCATTAAACCAACAAAGTAAATGTGGCCGATTAAAATTGTGCAAGTACACAATATATTTTTTCGATAGTCGGCCAACTTGAAATTGTAAGTCTGCGGGCGCCCTAAACCGAGGCGTCCGCGTCAGAGACTCCGCAACTGCTGTCAATAATAAACTGCTATGCTAGATAGGGCGCGTTCCGTTGTTGCTGTTGGAATGAGAAAATGATATGTATATTCATTGGAGTAAAAGGAATGGCGATATATTATTTCAACACCAATGTTTACGATCCTGATGGATGGTATCATGGTATGAGTACAACACAACGTCACAGCATGCATGACAGAAAGAGTGACAGCACATTTTTTTTAGTTGTTTTTGTCTGTCATTGTTAACATGCTGCTGAATTAATATTTTTGTAATTTACTTACACGCAGTGTTTTGTGAAAACTAGATCTTTATTGATAAAAATCAAAATGAAAGTGATCGTAAAAAAGTTACAAGGCGGTGAATGTTGCTTGGAAGTAAGTATAGTACCCGGAACTGAAATCGTACATTCTGCCCTGTCCTATTATATTTTATTACTTACATTCGTGCATTTGTTTTAGGTACATCCAACCACACAAATATCCGAAATGAAACGCCAAATTTCTGAACAGTTAAATATTCCAGTAGAGGAACAAAAATTGCTGTTACTAGGCAGGACTCTAGTAGACGAACAAACAGTTGAAGCATACCCAACAATAAAGGATGGTACTAAATTAAATCTAGTTGTTAAAAAGCCAGATACCCTTCTAGAAGCTTCCGTGAAGTATTTCAAGAAGATGTATGGCATGACAGAAGCAGACGCAACATCTGCTGGTAACCGGCTTGTCAAAATTGTGCAAGAGAAATTCAGTAAATTATCATGGGATGATCTTGATAGGCTATCATTAGACTGCATGCTGGATGAAAATGGTCAAAGCCGAAGCCCACCAATGGAGATCGAACCTGAGTGTGATGATGTATACAGTTTATAATAATTCTGGACATTAATAAATATTTTTAATGTTTTATCTGTATTTTACAATTGATAAGAGTAATGTAAGTTGTTACACAGCTAGACCGTAGCTTCAGCTAAGTACATAACTTTAAGAATTCAGTAGTTGTAGTGTTGCTATAATATAATATGTATATTATGTAAGTAATTTTTATATTTTACTTTTTGCTGACTAAAGTGTTGCCACATTCATAGTTTTATGTATTTTAGGCATAATATTATTGTGATCAGTATGAGAGGATAGAACTGCTTAAGATTTGTTAACTGTTATCACTTTTAGTTACTGTTTTTGTGATTTGTAATCTTATCTTTTGATTTCTTATCTACAACACTAGATCTAGTTACAATTCCACACAATTAGATAATTATTACATTAGCCTAAACTGCATTTGTTTGTATTGACATTTTGTGAATGGTGGTGAGGATCAGACTTAATTAATTTGACAAAATAAGGAATTAAATGAATTGATGAAGAGTGAAAATCTAATATTTGTACATACAACCACACATTAGATTAACAATATTCATTACATAGTACTCTAGCAAGTTGTAAGTGTATTATTTTTTTAATTTTACCACAATTTAGTTTGGTGTTTCAATCCTTTTACAACTTGTACTGTTTTAGAGTACAAAATCCAATTACCTGAACATTTTAAAAATGACCTCGATAGAATCATATCTAATTTTCAGATTGGCCAAACCTGTAAATTGTACAAAAAGGCATAAATAAAACAACAGTTTAATTATTTATGTTATTATTACATACATCATGCATTGTTTCATACCTATCTATAGTATAATACAATTTGATGGCAAGTAACACTGTCAGTGCCTTTGTCGACAGGTACAACATACAATTAAATGCAATCATCTCACTTACTACTGTAAGCTGATCAATACAACCGATCTTCGGAGTTTTAAGACATATTTGAGAAAAGACGATCGAAAATAATTTGGAACAACCATTGTAATATTGCTTAGTTTTATTTCAGAATGCCTCTGTTTTGGAGCGGTTGGTTATACACTAGTGTTTAACTTTCAACTCTTAAGACTAGAGCTCACAACTGCTCACCAATTAGTGAGTTAAATATATTACACATTCAGTTTCAAATGGCCTATGCAATAATTTTTGTAAACAACACGTTTTCGCGCTTTAAGTTGTTTTTTGGACCTTTTGTTCCCGCATTTGGCACCATATTCTATACTGGTATAATTTATTACTTGCCAGTATGACATGTGAAAACCTTTTTGTTGATCTCTAGTATCTCCAACATATTACTGTATAGGACATTCTTTTTTTTATTCTACACATACTTAGACATTTAAAAACATCAGTAAGATTATCGCCATCAATATAACTGGCAAAGATTTAAATCAACCATTTAGTTTAGACTGTAATGGTCAATTTAATACAGCTCGACAAATATGTATAAGATTCTATACACTAGTACACATTGCCTTCATATTTGCTCCAAAATTACGTAGTATGTACACCCTCCATAGTTCATCAAATCAAATCTATTGATAGATCAAATGCCTTCACTATAAAAAAAATATTTACAGTAGGTATTCAAAATTAGAAACCAAACAGATCGATAAAGTAATCTTTTATAACTGCCTACACCGAAATTAAAGAAAAGTAAACTTGAAGATTTCCAAATAAAATAAATACAAGTAAGAGTGGAAGAAGTGTAATAAATTGGAGGGTATTATCATGTCTCAGAGGCACTTCTCTTAACAAACCTATGATCAAACAATCACAACCGTTTTATGAGCCGAGGTTCATATTTAGGACTGAAATCTAGCACAAATGAATATTATTTGCTCACTCCTATATTATATTAATTAGAAGTAAATAATTCTCAACTAACAGCGTTCTATAACACGATCTTCAGATAGCTTTCAGAGATCGAAAATTCTGCCATTTTATTACTTTTGGGCAGAGATCGATCTACTGATCGCATTATAGAAAGCGGTCGTAAACTCCTACTTATCTTATTGCCATCATCATTCATATTTCACTTTAACTCAAATGTGCTAGAATACAGTTGTAATGGTCATTCGTTGAATACATGTACACTTTTAATATCATTAATGATTACCGTAATACATGTAATAATCACTAACTTTATACATATGTATATAAATGCTGTAGAAAGTAATACATAGACATCAACATGCATCAGATTTTATAGGTACATATTTATAGGTACTGTGAAATCAAGGCTAGGATTTTGAAACGAAACGATGATAAGACTTGTATGAGAGTAGCTGGATATACGCCCTATCAATACATGCTACCTATCTGTTGTAATTGGGTACTACTACACACCACTAATCAAATGGAAAAACTTTTTATGAACTGTCAAAACGCTATTCCCCGTATGTTTGGCAATAGTAAACCGTGACGTCATATATTCTACCATTCAATTGACTAACTATTCATTGATTTCATTTTTTTACAGTTAATACGTGAGAATTAAACAAGCTTTCAGGGTTAAATTACAGTGTTTTTTAAAGTAGTGCCTTGGAATTATTGGTTAAAACACTTTCGTTGCCAAGCATATGGGTTGATCAATAATTCTTTCGTGCACAACCAACCTCCCGAGTCGTCGTTTTGTGTAGCTATAGTTGACTTGTGTTCATGCCCAGGTCACGACTAGCGAGTCTAAATCTAAGTGTATACTTTAATGGTGTCAATTACCAATTAATTGACAAAAATAAAAAATATATATAAGATTAGACACAATGCGAAAAAATATAAAACGGATACAAGGATTCATCGTTAGTCAAGTGAGCATAGCAGATATATAATAATTGATAATTCTTCGAATATATTTCAAAATCCAAGCCTTTTAGGGCCACATAGTCAGACAAAGAAACCCTCTAAATAAATTGTTACCGATATAATGCCAGGAGTTATAAACTCGTTCGACAACAACACGATATAGACATCAAACTTGGACATATTAAATACTCAAAATACTACTACAACCGATTTCATAAATTAATCCATACATTCACATTTAAGTCTATAATTATATACAGTTATAATGAAATATCATGCGGCAGTCAATGGCCAGCTGAGTATATCAGATAATTTTCGTTGCTGTTCTAAAGGCTGGGCCACAAGCGCCCGCGTGTTTCGGCACTAGCCGAATTCCGCTTATTTCTCGCTTTAGTAGAGAATATTTTTTAACGACAGAAAGGAATAGAGTAACGAGAAAATGCGATTCTGGCTCAGCCCTAAGGGTGCGTACACATGCGTGCTGAAATTTTTTAAAGCACGCGATTTGTTCGTTTTTCACGCTTTGCTAAGTGTGTAAGTGATTCGCGATGTGTACGCACCCTAAAACTTTTCTACACAGAATTAATTACTCGATTGGAATATTGGTATTGTATTTTGTTAAATAAGTTTGTCAATACAATGCTTATCAATTACAATTGAAGCAGACAGATCTATTAATATCAATGTATATGCAACTACGAATAACTTTTAATTACCCCATATTAGAATTTGAACAACGATAATATTTTAACAAGAAGTTTTCGATTACCGTACGTAGACGTAAAGATTGAAGTAAAATTTCATACGAAAATATACAAAAAAGATTCATTTTTTTTAATATGTGTAAGACTGAGTTCATATCAAATATTTTCTATTGATTGAAAAATTTCTAACGTTAATATTGCGAGTATTTTATTTACAAAGTATCCCGAATTCCTGAGTGCTGTATTCGAACCTTATTTTCAGTATTTTATATCAAACTATTTTATTTATTTCAAAATGGAGATGGTATATTATATCAAATATTAGGGAAAAAAGTTCCAAAGAAAAAGGTTGACTGCACATTACTGGGGGGTTGAAAATCGAAAGTCATCTTTGATAACTGCGAAATTTTGATTCAAATGTTATAAGCTTCATAAGAAATCTCTGCACCTAGCCGCAGTAATGAGAGTTTAGTTTAAAAAATCTATAAATAAAAGAGGAAGACAACAAAAATGAGAAATGGTACTACAATACTTAGAAACACATTAAAACGATCTATTCCTAAGAACCTGTCTTGATACACTCCTAAGGGGACAATATCTATACACAATAAGTGCTTCAAACACTTCCCTTCGTTGTTTTTTTTTTGTGACATTTACACGGAGTAAGTAATCAATGGAGTGCGCGCGGAAATCAGGAGGCCGGTACACCGACAACATACTGTGGACTACGATAACTAAATGTTGTTAACAAAGAGCTCCCCATCTGCGGTTCTATTAACACTCAAATACATACGTTCATCTTTTGTGATTTTATCACATCAAACTTGCACATTTTTGGGTGTGCCGAAATAACAAAACTTCATTCCACGACTGTCTTGGTTAGATGGTATATTAATTACATGAATATTCAAAATGTAGCGACTCTATGACGCGTTGATACTATGCAATATGAAAGCATATATACATCGGAAGAAAACGCTCGTCGACTTAACACTCCACATCTTTACTTCTCCGTGTCACTTACAGGCTTGTCCATAACACCTCAACCTCGTAAACTCTCACCAAAGAGGTCAAAACTATGCATTAAAGATGCTTCTAGAATACAAAATATCAGTCGTAGTCGCTGTCTTCTTCCGCTGAGGACTCTGATTCCGAGCTGTCTGGGTGATTCTTTGTGATTTCGATGCAGTTGTCCACATCTGTCAGTCTTTTTAGCGATCGCCCTGATAGGAAAACAGTGAAATGATTACACGAAAAGAACATATTATGTTCAGAAAAACTTTAAAGAGATTTTCGAAAACTGAACAACAAATTGCAAACAGCGTAAGCATTATATTTTTTACCTGACCGTTATATTTTTAAAATTCCGATCGATCTGTGATACAATCCAACGATATAACGCATCAAGTAAAGATAGATTAACTTTCGTGGTATGTACCCATTCCTTCGAACAATTCCATGGGACGTATTTCTTTCGAGCTCGAGCGAAGGAACTGTTAGTACAAGCTTTAAAATGGTTTTAACCTCACCTGTCAATGTAGTAAGCAATCTATTTTCATTGCCAGCCGGCATGTTGATCGGGCCCAGCTTCTTAGCGAGTTCCCTAGCCCTGTCCGCACCTGGAACTGTACATAAAAAACATAGGTATTTTATATGTACATAGTATAAAACACGAACAAACGGTAAACTTGGACGAGGCGAGGTGGCAGATATTGAATTATTGAAAAACATTATTAATTATAACGTAATAGATACTAAATGTTATTTAGAATTTTAAATTATCAATAATAATACCCTCTTTCTCAAAAACGGTTCAAGATATAAAAAAAAATGTTTAGACAAAAGTAGTAGAGAATATAATCCTCTACAATATTTAATAGTCATGCAAATAGCATAAAACCTATAAGTAATGAGATAAAATTTATAGCTGACGTCTAACTTTATCTCATTCCGAGGTGAAACCCCTAATTTTCCTGGACTATACAGGCATGATGATAAGTTAACGTCACATATTTTTATACCATTCGTCGAGAAATTTGAAAAAATAATAATAATTGCATCAATATACATATTTTTTTGTGTCATAAAATAACATGTGTTCATTACCTCTGCTTCCCTCCTGACTGGAGTCCTCCGTCATGGACACTCTCTCAGTCCGGTACACACCACTCACTAGGTCCCACACAAACAAGCACTGGAAATTAGAAAACAAATTTTAAAAAGGGAAGATCATTTGTAGCTTACTCAAATATATGTTTATGTCTGAATGAAAACAAATACTTAATGACTGAAATGAAAACAAATAATTTAGGTGCTCATGGCCAAGTAATAACAGCCGGAAGGGTTGATCCATCAGGGTAAGCTACGCTTGCGGGGTTGGTCCGTGGATGGATGACCACATACCGAGACTCCTCCGTACGTCGGAAAGCACATTAAGCCGTTTGTCCCGGCTGTCATACGTGGATCTTTGACAGTCGGTACGGGTCGTCAGAAGCACGAGTCTGACAACCAGTCTTACCAAGGGGTATCGTAATACCCAGTTATTGGATTCTAGAGATCAGATAGGCAGTCACTCCATGTCAAATACTGGTATTCAGTTGCACACAGTCGGAAAAAGGCTAGGCATATTGAATTTTTGTACTGTGCAGTAGGCGCCATAGTTTTTCAAGATGTTTGCCGGTTATTTTAAAGAAGGTTAAAGAGTTGAAGCACTCTTACCTCGGCCGCATACTGTTGTCGGTGTATGAGGCAGCCCGCGCTGATATCTTTGCAAGGTTGGCACTCCGCGGTGGCGGTGTTGTCATCGCTAGCCCACATCCACATAGCACACAGCTGGAAATATAAGTAGTAAATTGAGAATTTTATTGCCTTTCTACTGAACTAGAGACTACACTGATCCACGCGTCATGTTCATGAATGGGCGCTGTCAGTTAGGATTGGTCATCTCTTAACTGCCATGGCTGACGACTTTATTTTTCACATATAGAAGCAACAAGAATATTGTAAACAGGATTTTGTGAAAACCTAATTAAGAAAAGTGTCCAAGGAGTTTCTTGCATGTTCTTCTTCATAGACGTCTACCTACGTTTTGGAAAGAACAACTAGCAATTAAACTTAAAATTTAAAAGTGCCCGTAAATGGTATAAATTGAAATAAATGCATTGACTTTGACTCACCCCAGACAAGCATCCACTGGACTGACAGACATCAATAACATGACATCCCCAATCGAAGCAGTAAATGAACTTCTTGCCATTAATGTTGCACAGTCTCTCGCAGACTTCGTTGCAGAGCAGCTCCGTGTCCAGCGAGCGCTGGTGCGCGCGCAGCGTGAGCGGCGGCAGGGGCGGGGCTGCGCCGCACAGGCGCTCCCACGCGCCCGCGCCCACGCCCTGCAGCCCCGCGCAGCCCGCGCCCTGCGCCGACAGCGGCAGCGCTACGTGGTAGCCCGAGATGCAGTCGTCTAAGGAGACAACATTTACTTACTGTCTTCTATCGTTTTTTTTTATTCTTACTTGTTTTAAAGGGATTTTAAAATTACAAACCTACTAACTAAACAAGACGTGGGCCATAAATTTGAACAAACCCTTTGCATCGTCGCCATTAGGTTGGGATAGAATTGAATGGAACATGCCTACATTGGTTCTGTTCAAATTCAGGGCCCTTACTCTGTCGTTTAATGCATGGGAGGGTAACAGTGTGCTTACACGAACAACTATATGACACAGTTCTGAAAACGTTATAGAGCGATTTGGAGGCAATTTAGCACACAAGATTGCCCCACTGCCCTGAAAATATATTAGTGCCTGAAAATTTGTTGTACAGAATTCCTCGTTGTTTTTAAATCAACGTGCTTGTTTTAAAAAATCCGATTGCAAATTATAAAAGTCGGTAATATAATATTTTCCTAAACTCAAAAATTTTACAAACATCAATGACAAACAGGCTTCGCGATAAGTGAGCGTAGGTACTATCATAATACAACAACACGTCCAAATATGTACATAGACAAAATTATCTCTAAAAATATAATTACGTTAAAGTTACTCACCCTCCGAATCAGTGATGATCGAAGTAATCTCATCGTCACTCTCCACAAAGTATCGAGTGAAAAATTTGCTACATTTCGAGTTCTCCGAGTGTACCAAGTAAGGGTCTTGTGCGTTCACGGGGCAATCAGAAAGGGTTTTTGAGGTATTATCATGCACAGAAATGGTTTTTAGAGAGCCATCGTCCAACATTTCTGTCACTCTGTATTCTGATTCGCTGTTGTGATCCGACTCCAGAGTGGAAAGCCCAGGGTTCTTTAGATCAGAACTAGTGGTCGGAGACGGTGGTCTACTGATTTGGTTGTGAGCCCTTAACACCACACTTTCCCCTGGAGATTTGGCGCGTTTCCCCTGACTCTTGCTGGTCGAACCTATGAAGTATTTCCTATTACTCCTCAACACTCTAAACGGGACGATGTTCTCGTTGTTGTCTTCAGAAAATTCGTACTTCTTGTCGGCGAGCCTTCGTTTTCTAAACATGCTGAGTTTCTCGCATTTCGTCTCCGCTTCTTCGACAAATTCGTACGCTTTCTCGGCTATTATCCTGTGTGTCTCGTTGAACCGCGACATGCTCTCCGCTGGCCGTCGCCTTGGAGATCGCAACGGTGGGCTGATTAACGTCCTGATGGACGGAGATGGTCCCTCCCACTCTTCGACCAGATTATGGGAGATGGAGGACGCCTGAATACACAGTTCCTGTCCCATAACATCAGGTATACGAACTGGCTTCGACATTTGAAACGGTTCCATTTCTAAGTCTGAAAAATCTGCTAGAATGTTTTGGACGACGTTGTTTTGATATTTTGGGGACTGAAAAGCTGCCGAGACGTCCGAAGCCGGGGTACTAGGGTTCGTATCTATGGAATTAATTTCCTCCCTATCTAAGTAATTCTTCGTATCCTCTGCCTCCCTCTCATTTTTCTCCTGGTCGGGTTTCACGAAGTCAATCTCGAGTATGTGGATGAAGTCTGTGTATATAATGATTTGATTTGAGTAGGCAAGCTGGACGACTGGTTCGTACATACTAGAGTCTGACGTGCAGAAGAACTTTGTGTGTATTGCGAAGTTGTGTTCGAGGCATCTTTTGCCCCAATTCAGATCTTCTGAAACAGGAAATTTGTATGTAACATTTGGAAGTGAAGCGCTAGTTTGAGTTTATGTATATTACTCGCAGCTCTGGAGTGGTGCGGGTGACGTGGACATGGACGGGTGTTTATTATAGTTTATATTACATGTTGACAAGCGACTTTAGTCGTCCTACAATCGCATTGAGCTCTCGAAGCGTCAACTGTATAAAAAAAAATACCGACACTTTCACAACTACGGTGTCGTAACAGTATAGCACTAAACGCTTGAACTATTATAGTAGACAGATATATTAAGTACTAGCTTCTGCCCGCGACTTCGTCCGCGTCAAAGTTGATATATTATTCCACGGAAACCGTATTTTTTTCCGGGATAAGAAGTAGCCTATGCCTATGTGTTATTACAGACTATAATCTATATGTGTGCCACAAATCCAGATACGTTCAGTAGTTTCTGCGTGAAAGAGTTACAAACATCCATACATGCCCACAAACTTTCGTAACCCATTGACAGCGGGCGAACATTCGCTACGCCAAGCCTAGTGCGGCTGCCTACATTGTTCGTGTGTTTGCTGTAGAAAAACACATACGGTTGTGTGTATGCTGCACTTGCGTTTGTTTGTTTGCACAACGTGTTTGTTTTCCCGCAGTCAATGGGTTAAAATATTAGTAGGATTTATTGAAACAGCCCTTAGTGTCCTTACCTTCATCCCGAGGGAAAGCTGCGCATTTCTTACATCCTAAACGAGGAACTCCGATTACACTGAGGTGGGACCGTTCCGAACAGGAATCTCTGCGAACAATAACGAGTTTTGTTTGTAAACAGAGAAGTGTGCCGCTGTACTACAAGTGCTGATGTTATCATTTGTTGAAAAAACATTTGCCAGCGTCTTTAGTTTTTCTGGTTTTAAAAGTGCTTTAAAAGACATGACGAAGCAGAATGTTACATTCTTTTTCTTTTGTTCTGGAACATAATATCCTGGTACCTTCTGGTTACAGCTAATTGACGGTTTCAACGTGTTTTTTACGAAAAGAAGCTTATAATGTTTTAACTAATTTTTGAATACATATCTCCGTTGATCCATGTACCTACTGTTGTATGTACCAGTAAGCACATGTTTTGCTTGCGTTATTGCGCACTGTCATAAACAGTAGTATTTCAAATCAAAAAAGGTATGTGATGTGAGCTGATGTGTCTGTAACTCTGTATGCTCTGATTTTTTTTTTCATATCTGTTTGATAGTTTTAACCATATAAATCTGTCAAGAGACCGAAAACTCATATTTCCCTTGCGGACGATTTTACTAAAGGAGTTCCTAAATAAGAATATTTTGGAGCATAAATATTCTAGAGTTTTATTATACTGTCGTATAAAACCGAACTCAATGATACTATGTACCTACTTGTGCCAATTTTATCATCATTTTCCCATTCAACTATGAGTACCACTGACATGCAATGACATGTCACCTACAGTTGTACATCATCTAATTACAGTTCATAGCGTCAACGTGACTGATGCATGTATGGTAAATTACCAACCGCGTGTCTCGTCATCATTTAATGCAGAGGTTCTCAATCTTTTTACAGGTTGTATTTTTTTTTTTTAATTATAAGTACAATGATTCAAATTCAAAATAGTTTATTGTAGAACATAGGTTCATATAGGTTGTGTTAGATACAGTTATATAGGTTAGCTATTCCCCGCTATTGAGGCAAACAAATGATTGTATTACAATCAATGAGATGAACGTCGGGCGACCTATGCCTACAGTCGCGCGATGCCCTCAGGACAGCTCGGCAACGCCCCAGGACATTCCGATGCATACTTTGGAAACCCCTGATTTAATGCAATCAATTCATTATTTGATTGCCTTGTGTCTGTATGAACATAGTATATAGACAAACGGCGCCTATTTGACCCGGCGACGCGCTAATATCCTTGACACCAACACAAAAGAAGAGGTTGAATAATCAATGAGTTTACTTACGCAATACCATAGACGACTAAAACGGCGGGGTTGTGCTTCCACTGTGCCATAGAGATGGTGACCTTACTGTCCACGCAGTCGTCTCCGAATAGAGGCACGCTGTGCACAGGGCGCACGATGCGGCCGGGCACCCACGACAGGAAGTGCAGGCTGTCAGAGAATAGGATTTTTAGATTTTATTTTGCATATACACAGAGTATATATAGAGTTGTTTGAACCTCTTTGAGCAGAACTTGGATGAGTCAAAGTTATTTTTTTTAACGTTGTCTTTGACTTTCTGCTGTATCGTAGGTGTGTTTACTAACATACAAACGACCAGAGCCGGAACAACTATCTGTAGGCCATACAAATATTTGTTCCATGCGGGAATCGAACCCGCATCGCAGCAGTCAATCGCTCAGCTAGTCCGCCAACCGAATGTATTCGCACTGCCAACAAAATGGATACAGGGGGGCAATTCGAATAACTTTAAAGAACGATCGCAATGTAATCTCAATCTGTGAAAAGTTTATTATCTACCTACATTTATTAACATTGATTGTCACTGAGATGAGATTGCGATTCGATTTTGAATGTTTCTAATTAGTAGAATTTATTGGCCTTCAGATCTAAAATGAGCGTCCACTTTAGACCTATATTTTTCCATTTCCTACTAGATTCCTATTACAGCCCAGGTTATCGGGCGGAAATCGCTTATTGCAAATTATACTTTAATAGTATAATCCCTTATTGTAATGAATGTTTTTTTCCTTTACTTGGTGTGCTATCTATCTGCCTACCGCAAGTTTACAAGCAAGCAGTGAATTTGTATTGCTTATATTTTTTATCAGTAGACACCTATTAGTCCTAATCTGATTATTAATTGCTTCATATCTAAACAAATCAACTGGTAATGATTTCAAGGTTAATTATTATTGGTAAATTACCGAAAATTTACATTAAGTTAATTATAGACAAGTGTAAATATTATATTTTTTAATGAAATGCATATAACATTATGTGCCAAGTTTTATGCAATATTAATATGAAATGAAATGATATTAATTGATTATTTTTGCATGCCCATGTGACGGCAGAACTTGGAGAACTAACATAAGGACAACTTTATCTATGTACAAATTTTTCCATGTTTGCAAAGGAATAAATGATTTGATTTTGATTTGATGGTTTATATGGAACCACCATATAAAAAATTTATTGTAAACCAAATTGCGCTGCAGCTTTAAAATATGGAAGGGCACAGTCAATGGCAATGTTGTGATGGCCCAGTGATTTAGGCACCCGCCTGTCATACATGAAGCTGTAGGTTCGAAACTGGAGAAGGACCAATGTGACCTTTTCAATTCATATGTACTTTTAAGTCTATCTTAGACATCACTGACAATAGTGAAGGAAAACTTTGAGAGGAATAAGTCTGGAATGCCAATCCGCCGTAAGCAAGCCTGGTGATCAAAGCTCATGCTTTCTCTGTATTAGAAGAGGCTTTTGCCCTGCAGTGGGACAATAATAGGCCAGTATAATTATTATTTTTAAAGGGCACAGCATATATCCTCATTCATGTTACATTACATTAAACCTTATCTACATTAAACCATGTTACATTAAACCAATAGCAACTGCAAAAGATACTTACGTGAACTTGGAACTGTCCCTAAAGTACAACTGCGTATTACAGCTGTACGTGAAACTGAGCAGAAACTGCCCGCACTGAGAGAAGCCCATGAACACGTGCTCTGTTAGGTAGCGTACAGGCACTATGTCCATAAGACAGAAACGGAGCCGCGGTGGGATCCGCTCAAACACTTTGCGGCCCCTATCATTGGTTTTTCTGGATGTACCACCAAAAGTCTGGAATATTAAAAGATAAATATAACAATTATGTTGTTTTAATAATGATGTATTTAACCACCATCTCGAGACCAGTTCTAAAAATTAAAAACACATAAAATCCAGTTGCAATGTCATCTCAGTGACAATCTATTTAAAAAAATAAGGTAAATTATAAACATTTTTGATAAATTGAAACTGAGATTAGATTAAGAATTAGATAAAATCTAATAAAAAATAAATTAATTCCTTACGGTTTGTAGAATTGCCCCCTTGATTACATTGCTGCAAATAAGTAGTTGTGATACAACCACTTTAATTCTGTTACTTGTTACTATCACAAATGCATCTGCCATTATACTAATAACATAATTATGGAAACAACCATTTTGTATGTGATGATTATGGCAATTTCAAAAATAAATTAATTATGGTTTAAAATTAAACCTGCTATATAACAAGGGGGAAAGCAGTACCTTAAAATTCCTGCTAAATCCTTACATATTACTTCCCCTTCATCCACATTCATACATGAATTCTTACATCTAGTGATTGACTGTCTATCAAGTACCTATACAGTCAAATCATCAGTAAATCTTTTATAATATCTAAAGATGGGTCTTTCGGGGGCTCGTATTACAAGGGAGGTTTACATTATGTAAGAACATCATTATTCTTTGACCTGTTGAGGCCATCTTTGCATTTGCATCAAATTGAGAGAGAGTTTGTTGTTTATTTTTCATCTTAGTTTTGTTGCTTGTGAGTACATGACCTTACAGCCCAGCTGCCACCCACCTGCACAGCTTTTGGGAATGTTTGAATTTTATAATATAGTTTCCATATCTATGTGATCATTTCTTAAGCTTCCTCTCTCCAGCTCTATTTCTGTACTTGTCAGGGAACATAATGATCTTTAATTGATATCTACCACCTAAGCATATGCTTATCGAAAAACAACAGAGATATTGAGTATTGAATGCCAGAAAAGTTTAACAATAGGTAGTACTGCGAATGGTGTGTTCAAAAAACCCATAAATAAAATTATAGGTAGTTATCACATATTATTATGTATAGGACAAGAGAAGGTTCCACTCTCTATTTGGGCAGAATCAACAGTTTTAAATTTGATTTTTTATAATGTTTTTAAACAGTTTATTGACACCACTGTGTATAGAACAAGCTATGATATTCCATAAAAAAAGTTAATATAGCTGGCAACTTTAATTGAAGGGGCAAAAGCCTCTCTAAGGTCATCTCATAATTAATTAGATACCTATGCCAAAACTAAACATACAGATGACTTATTATCAAATAGTTGACTGTTTACACTAAAAAAAGATACCTATCAAGGGAGTCGAGATAGCATAATCTACACAATATTATTGAATTTTATCGCGAATAATAATAATTGAAGCACTTAAAAAGATTCGTATCTTAGCGTAAATATAAGAAATCACAATTAAACAAAGTATGATTATAATTCAAAGTTAAACAATTATCTCCTGTGAAATTATCGCATCCATAATCAGCCATATACTAGAAACATAGCTGAGAAAAAAAATAAAGCATAAGCACAGGATCAAGCTTCCGAATGTTGTGTTATTTTAGAGTATAAACTTACCTCTCTATTAAATAACTTATGAACAATATTACTACTATTAGCTGACATGTTTCTGGGAGTATTTGACATTAATTTATCGTATGCATATCTACCAAACGCATTAAACTTCTCAGGCTTTGCAGCCAAAGAATCCATGTTCGTTTGTTTGACTGAATTAGTGAGTGAATTATTTTGACAACAGACAAATATCAATCAATGTTGCCAATTATATTGAATGCTTCGTTCGAGAACATCATAAAAACTTTAACATCAAACCGAGAATATCTTCGGTGTTCATTGAGGACTAGAGTAGTTACCTAGATTAGCAGAGCAACCCTTAAATCTTCTATGTTGTCTGTTTATTAGTAATTATTATTGCCGGTCTTTTACTTTACTAATTACCGTAAACGTCAATTCGCGTCAATTTTGTTTTTTACTGATTACTGTCAACCTCTCGGTTGAAAGCGTGTCACCGTTGAAAAAAAGTCATAAATAAAATTTTAACGGCTATTCTGTTTGGAAGAAGTGATAAGAAAATTTATAGTGCTCAAATATAAGCTTAAAATGGAGCCAATGACTTTAGGCAGTCCTACACATTCTCCTTCTAACAGCCCGAACGTGGGATATTTGCCGCCTTTCCTTTTGGGTGAAATAAATCCTCCAACGACTCCTCGTACGAACAGCCTGTCTCCTACGAAAGGCAGAAGTCTTGCTTTCGGTAAGTTATCATAATAGGAACAGCAGATAACCACTTTCAAACACCTTTGTTTTCGACTATCAACATATTTTTCTTTGAATTTCATAGCTAAACATAGCCTCCTTATAGACTACTTTTGTAACTGCCTTTGACAGCTCAAGAGTGCTCACACATCAGATAGTTGGTCTCTGTTTCTTCAGAATACATATAATTATATTCTTATATTGGATTCCTTAAGTTCCATTGTCTCTGACACAAATATTGCTTGTTACTCAAAAGGTTTATTTTTTCAAATTCAGTTTTATTCTTCTAAACATGTAACCACAATACTACCAAAGTTCCTACATGCTCTCTGTTATAATAGTTTTTAAATTAAATACTAATACCTTGAATCTTTCATACAGGTTCCCCAACGAGTCCTAGTCAAACGTCTACACCGGATCAGAAAGCATACCGCCAGAACCTATCCATGCACCAGCAGGCTCTATACAACCACCAGAACATGTATCCGAACATGCCTACTACTCCGAACATGTACCCTAACATGCCAGCAAGCCCAAACATGTCCTACACTAGTAAACCAAACGGACCACCCATAGAAGACCTATTTGACACTATAAAAAGCAACGAACCTTCTACAAACAAATCCCTTTTCCAAGATAGCTTCTACAATAACAATAATTCAATGCCCCAGAATGGTTACGGGAGTAACATGAATAATTCAGTAAATAATCACTCTCTGGCAACACCGTGGCAAGATATTTGCCAAGAACATGATGAGTACTGGGTGACCGTGTTTGGATTCCCACCGAATGCTGCCAACACTGTTTTGGCTAGGTTCAGCAACTGTGGTGCTATTTTAGGTAAGATTTAAGTGTTACTGGATTAGTTGATTTATTAAACTGTCACTTTTTGTTGTTTGGTTTATTTGCACATCTGTTTTTTGTTTGAACATCGAAAAGGTAATGTTTATCTTTATGGATTCCTGTTATGTATGATTAACTGTTATGTATAATTAACTCTTTTTAACTAGAGAAATGTAGGTGTGCTAATGGGTACACCTCTGCCTTACTCTTCAGGGATAACAGGCGTGTTGTAATGTTATGTTACTCAGGTATTAACACCCAAGTTTACATTAAGTTCTATAAGTTTAACCTTTTGAACGCCATTGTCACATATATGTGACAAACTAAATCTTACCCTGAACGCCAACGTCACAAATATATGACAAAATACGCGTCGCGCCATATTATGAAATAAACAATTTAATCAATATTTGGAATCCATATTTTTTATGAAGGTCATTTGACAGAAAAAGTGGCCTGGCGTCAGGGGTACGGCGATACGTTTATACACTGGCGTTCAAAAGGTTAATGAAAAAATGAACATTAAACACTTAATTAAGTTATTGTCTCTCCCATCCCATTCTCAGATACCATGAGATAGAATCAAGTATAGTGATAAAGTTTAAAAAAAATATATAATTCTTTCTATTGTAGTCTATTTTGTATGCTCAATTATTGCTATCCTAGCTGACCAGACTCACCCTTGTACTACTTCAAACTAAGTTTTTTTAACCCTCTTTTCAGATAAACAATACCCCACTCAAGGCAACTGGGCTCACGTACGGTACGCGACTCGAGCTGAGAAAGAGCGCGCAATGTCGCTCAGCGGTCGACAAGTACTGCCTGGAGTGATGGTTGGTGTTGTTGAATGCAAGGAGCCGCCAAGGATCGGTGTTACTAGCCCCGGCATTACGTCGCCTGACAGGTAACTGACCTTCCCTTTGATTTCAGTTCAAAATGTGTCAATATTAATACAGACGAAAATGACCAGCCTAGAAGTTATGCGAGTGATATGGTTTTCTGCATTAAGAGAGGTCACTGGTCTCCTGTGTGGCCGTGTAATTTGCTTATGTCTAAACCCAAAAACAAGCAAAAACCTCACTAGATTAGTCCAAGATTTTTTTTAAAGAATTACGTCTTTTTGATAATTTTATCTAATACTACACTTTTACCTTTTTCAGACAAACCGGTGTTCGCTCACTGTGCCCCACGCCTATCGCGAACGCACCCGTTCCACAGCGGTCGAGTGGCCTTATCTCTAAAGCACTAGACTACGTACTGGGTTGGTGACATTCACACAACGCTTTGGTGCGTAGCATCAAGCCCATCTACCGTAGAATAAAGCAGGCACCACACGCGCTAACCCGCGTCCCATACGTCGCACGATTGCGAAATAGGAACAGAGACTTTTTTACAATGCTCGATGAAATGAATCAATCGCAAATGTATTTACAAAATCATTCTGAACTATTTCATTGTAATGAAATGTAGACTGAATAATGACATGTTTAATAATTGTGCAGTCAACGACATTAATTTAGGTAGTTTCTGATAGATACAATTTTTTTTTATATAATGTGTGTCATATGATTAATCCAATAGCCTTAGGTAATGTCACTTTATAATAATTTATGATTATTCTTCTTCAGTATAATGGTATTCATTTATTTAATCACCATTATTATGCAAAGAACGGCAGAGCCGAACAAGTATCGTAGTTAGTAGCAACGTCGCATTGATCCAGCACCAGATGCAAAGGGTACCATAGGCCTAAGGTGTCTTTTTCATTATTTGCAATCAATATTCAAGGTAATTTCTATAGCTAAACTGAAATGAGTTCTCGCCTGTGGGGGTAGGCACTCGTAGCGTGATACACAAGAGACGAAATCACTGGACAGGTTTTAAGATTTGTGACGTCACAGTAGCTAACGATGAAGAGTGTCAGCAGGTGAGGACTCAATTATAGCTTCTGTCCACGTCCGATTGTCGAAGATCGATTTTTTATCGGAGAGAAATGGAACATTGAATTCCATTATACCGACGCAGATATCCGGCAAAAACTGAATCCAATAAAATTACTGAACGGACCGATAATCGGTTCTACAAAAAGTCTGACGTGGGCTGAGGCCCTTAAGGGGTTTAGCTGTAACTGATGTGGATATTTCTAGTCCTTACATGTACATTGCTTTTAGGGCTGAGTTTCCATTGCCAACCATGTAGGACTATGTCATTAACAAACTGTGCCGCTGTACCCTGTATATTATAAGAAACACAACTTTTGTATAGAATATACATGTAAGATTTTTGTATTGTACTGTCGTTGACTGTGACATAATATAGAAGAATGAAATTCTGATTTAAAGTTTAATAAATTGTGAGAAAATTATTTTAAAAATTAAGGTTGTTGTTTTATGTAACGAAATAAAATAACTTTGATATATCTTAATAATTAATATTTTTATTTCTAAATATTACATATAAAATACTTAAATTACAGAGATTTTTTTTTTCGAATTTGATGTTGAATCATGTTTGTCCAATGTTAAAAACTTTTACAATAGCAAAGTTAAAAAGTGGCGGTAACCGCGCTATGGAACAATGGTTTAAAATCGACATCTGTGTGAAGATCGTGGTATGGTGTGCTGTGCAATTGCTCGGAAACACGTAGAACATAATAAACTATATTATATAATAATCTATACTCAGCCTAAGTTAAAATACAATTTTTACGACTATCCTAGCGTCATAAATATGTTTTATTTTCGTCTGACCCGTAAACCAAGATGTCTATCCAAATCTTACACTTGATAAAAAAAATGCTAGTCGTGTCAGTTTGATTGTCCTGTATTATTCCGTTGCGGTCATCGGCGGTGGAAGCAGCAGATCACACTCTCCGGCCATGCCTAAAATTG
This sequence comes from Hoplodrina ambigua, assembly GCA_949774945.1. NCBI lineage: Eukaryota > Metazoa > Arthropoda > Insecta > Lepidoptera > Noctuidae > Hoplodrina > Hoplodrina ambigua. Next base: position 1,827,760 of record OX458967.1, read on the forward strand.
TCCAATATCTACAATACATTAATTTTTCTGGATATTTTCTTTTTTTAATTAATTTAATCAAAGTCTTAACTATGTTTTTTCCAAACTTTGTACATATATGACTAAGGACTCGTGCTTATTCTGTGTCATTAAATCCATTTTAAATATTGACTATGCTTCGCTACAATTGGATATTTGACTTATTAAAATACTCATCACAGAATCTCTGACTAAGTACATTTGTATTCATTTAAGTATGATATTAATTAAAAGTTCAAAAATGTAATGAAGATATAAGAGATGGTCTCCAAAACATTTCAATTACACCTTACTAAACTAGATCAAAATCGAATATACATCTACTTCTACACAGAGAGATAAATTAAAAACGTCTTAAATATTATTGATAACGAAACATTTATAAAACAAACATAATACAACACTGATTGCCTGCGACATGAATGGATTGAAAGACACCATAAGCGTAAGGAGCTGATATAATAACAATTTGGATCTACACATTACTTTGTCTTTTCTATAGTGGCGTTGGCGAGGTCTGTCATCTTGGGATACTTGATGTTGTGTTTGTCGAGCTCGCTCTGCGACCACAGGATCATGCGGAGGAGACTGCACAGCTTGGGGTTCGTGTACTCTTGGTTCTCCATCTTTAGTATTGCGGCGTTGAGTTCACTTGCGATCTGTTCGGAGGAATGAGCTTTGTAACAACATAATACAGTAATAATCCAGCAATTATCACAGATTTATCAATAGGTCTCATTTAATGAGAAATAAACCCTGCAATTTAAGCCCAGCGTACACCTGACGAAACTGTTTTAACTGCAAAAAATATATGAACACTGTATGTTTAAATTCAAGCTGGAAGTATGCTTTTCATCACCAGGTATATGGAGCTTTTAGGAGTACTTGACAAGTGCGCTCTTCTACAGACCGTTAGTGTAAACACCGTTGTCACTAAAACCATAGCTACTTGATTTATTATAAAAAATGTTTATCTGAATTTAAAAATAAATAAAATGGCAATAGGCTCGCCCCCTATTACATGGGACTAAAAAACATAACTGGCGAAATGTGGGTGTACTAATGGGTACACCTCTGCCTAACCCTGTGGGGATTACAGGCGTGATGTTATGTTATGTTTATGTGTAAAAATAAATAAACAAAGTTTTCTTTCAAAAATGAAAAAACATCTGTCAGACACCGTCCGTAAATTTCATGGACACTATGCACCCGAGTTACGTAATCACCGCAAAGGGCGTTGACTGGCCGTCCGTTATAACTACCTACATAAGTTTTAACTAATTATATCATTGTAATACAGGGAGAAATAATTTTGAGAAAAAATGGAGATTTTACTATAAAAAAAAAAAAAAAAATCATTTAATTTACGTTCTATTAGTGAAACCAAACCACTGCTTTCAAGGATAACGGTGTTTACACTAACACTCTGTATACAGGATCCTATATTGTCAACCATCTTTGCTGCTTACCTAGTGGTCCAGGGTTCCTTACAGTTATACACCTAAAGTCAAACGGCAACATAAATCCAAAAAACCCCTCACCTTTTGACTATGCGACGGCAGTAATAAATCGGCGAAGGGCGACGCATGAGGATCGGGGAATGCTAACAGGGCGAGCGATCGCTCCAGCTCAGTTAGCGCGTTGGGGTCGTTGGCACCAGCCTCGGCGAGCGTCGCGCTGGCGAAGGCCAGAGCTTCCTCCGCTCGACCCCCGCGAATCAGCTCTAGGAGTTGTAGTTGCTGTTGAATATTATCAATTTACATGACTTATGCATTCATAAATATCCATACTTAAAGCGTTTAAAGATTGCTATGCAAATGAAATCGAGACCATTATATTGACTTACTACCTAAGTCAATATAATTATGGTATCGGTATAATTAATAAAAATCTTGTTTAGAATATTTGTATGTAAAAAAGCAATACCGAATATTTAACAAATATTCAAATTCTATTCTAAAAATAACTGTCATTTTTAGGTCATGCACCTATTTCATAATTACCTGTAAATGGAAATATAAATATCTGTCATTGTCCAGCAGTTCGGGATGCAGGGCATTGACCATGGCAATAGCTTCAGGGATGCGTCCCGTCTGCACAGCCTCACGGATCATGATCCTCTCATCGAGAGAACTGCAAAGTGCTGGCTCCTGTAATCCAGCCTCTTGTTGGAACTTAATTGCAGCCTCTTTGAAACCCTCTGAAATATGAAATGGCAAGGTTTGATTGCCTACCTAAACATAGAGATAATATTTTGATTACTGGTATACACCAATGTGTACTGATGCAGTTTAGAAACTGACACTAGAATATGTGGGGTCATACGACCGACCTTACTGCACACATGATAAAGAAGAAGAATGTATATTGCTTGTGGATATGCTTGTAAATCGTTAACATACTTAAATCTATGGTTTATTTCATACCATATGCCACTAACACAGCTAATAATTTTAATATAAACAATAGTTTGACCTGGTAGTTGATGCTATTCAGATGTTGCTGCTGGGCTCATAATGATACAGAAGACAAAGATAGAGGCAAATATTATAGCTCTGTGTTCAAGTATTCACCATAAGTTACACTACAGTATATTACCATAATTGTCAACTTAGGGACTACACACTTATTCAGCTCTGTTCAGCTTTTGTCCATAGAAAACTCCGATTTCGTATGAGACGCGTATGCATCCGTTCAGCTTTCTGCGTCTGAACGCATGCAATATAAAATCGTTGTTTTCTATGGACAAAAGCTGAATGGAGCTGAATAAGTGTGCATAGTCCCTTAATCACCATTTTTGTTGACAGGTTGCTATCAATTTAGTCATTATAGAATATCTACTTCATCAACATCATCATATCTGCTTACTATCTGATATTTTTTTTTTTCTAACAAAAAGTAACTTTTGTTTAAGGTATAAAAATAAAAATTAATGTGAGGGACAGGTCGAGTAGTTCAAGCAATAACAGTTTTTCTTAAAGATAAGGATGCAATCTGAGAGGAACAAAGTTTATCATTTTGTATCACCCAATTTACTAGTTCCTTGATAAGCAGCATGTGCACCCAATTTCTCAATACATTTAACTATCAACGGATAAGTATATCATTTTTGTTAATTGTAGCAGCAAGTTTATTTTTTTTTCTTTGCTATCTGATGATAAGATGCACCTATATTAGTAATGTAAGTGGGTACCTTTAAAATAGTGCAAGACTGAGTGAAAATTTTGTTGAGCATTGTACATAATTATATGTATAGGTACCTAATCATACTGATGTATGCATTTCAACCTATCGTCACTCTGAAGAGAAACTCTAAAACAATCAAGCATCGATCACGACTATTTTTTCTAGTTTATTTACAAAACGTACGTGTCGTAGTGTTTTCTTTGTTGCGAAATTTACACCTTGGTATCAATTTCGATTATACACACACACTTTTCACGGCAATTTTAAGGATTGTTGGAACAACGGCTACACATACACGTTAAACAATCTAATAATGTAATTTTATTTGTTACCTGTTACCAAATAATTCATTATCAACATATTCATATCAGTTCTGGATATTTGCAAGCCGTCCCCTTTATTGCGATCGTAATATTTTCTATCTTCCTTTTCTTGGCCACTGTTAGGCATGTCGAAACTCATTTTATCTGCTTCACAAGGACGCACACAGATGAATATTACAGAAAAAGAGAAATTACAAAAATATTTTCTACACCTTTGGTTTTATTACAAATGACAATGACAAATTGACAAAATAAATCGTTCAAAGAATGAATGAATTGACTGGTTTTGCTTTTGAGAATGACCAGTGGAACCTTCAAGAATCGAATGGTCCAACAGCTTATTTTTTTAGTGGCAACTCTTAAAAAACGTAGTATTTTCATGCGTAGGCACTATGCACTGAATTTCTACATACGCCTAAATATCCACGCATTCCACTCAAAATTTTTATTTAAAAAAATGATGTGAATAAATTACTGATTGGTCTGGATAGGGTTATTATGGCATGACTGACATGCAATAGCTCCATACACAAGTTGAAAAACAACAAACGTCGTCACACATTATACAATCATACGACGGTCGGAGTTGGCAGGCCCTTCTTTTTCATTGGGCACTCTGGGCATATTACTTTCCTCTATGACAAGTGCCCCAGGCCCTTTCCTCTATGCCAGGCCTGCCCTGAGAATAATCATTCACTGCAGTTGCCGTTCCATTCTCCGCATTATTAGTACCAGATTCAATGACAAAATCTTAGATTACAGTAAGATTAACAATAATTTTCAAGTCTCAGGTTTATGAAATATTAGTATTGTTTATTTTATTGATTTTATAAAATTTAGTTAAGTTTAATATTGAACATTGAAAGAAACTCAGTTTCAATTATCAAAATTCAAAAAAAAATTCAGGGGCCTGGGGGTGATGTGCCCAGGGCTTACAATAGGTTAAAGACGACCCTAGGAGTGGGCACCTGCTCCGTGCTTCCACATGCACGAATTTTAACAATGGGCTATGCTAAAACTAAGGATTTTAGTTTTACTGTGCACATTTGAGTGTATTGTGTTATATTGAAGAATGAAATAAATAAAAATCCGATAATGGGTGTTTAGCTAATTTATTTTCAGTTCTTAATCGCCAATAACCTACAATAAAGAGCTGATAATACAATTTAAAAAAAGTCCTATCCTATTTTTTATTGAATAATGCTTGGTAACAAATATCGTTTTTTTGTATTCAATAAAAAGTTAATAACTAAACAATTATGATAAAACAAACCCAATAATGTTGCTTCGAGTGAAAGTCTCGGTTACAGTGTTCGTCGTCAGCGACGCAGGACCATCTTATACATTATTGAGAAAAAAAAAATAACTTAAAAATTTAAATAAAGCTAATTAATCATTCTCTAAAAGCCATGTATCAGTGAGTTAATTTCGAGGAAATAAGTTCAGTAGTAGTTAAATATTGGCTAGAGATTGCCGTTATAGATAAGAATACATTTTATATAGAGTACTAAAGGTATCCCGAACTGTCTGATACAAGAGGCCGTCTCTCATAAGAGGGTGGGCCAACACCGCGCCCTATACATACAATCAAATTAAATATAATTTACGAACTACAACTATAATTCGATAACACTATAAAGAAAAAATACAGTAAAATAATCGTCAATCAAAAATAATTATGGCTAACTAATTCGCTTTCGAGGACAATGATTAAAGAGGCACTCTGCGTGAATTTATTACTCGTGTAGATTATTATTTACTACAGGTTTCGTAATGTTACTTTAGAAAATATACAAAATACAAGTGTATACTCGCCTTTCGTATCAGTTATAACGACATAATTCTGTTAACTAACCCGTTTATAATTACGAACACTCGGCCAGAGCTCAGTGTCGTGGCTGTAAGTGGTCGAACTCGGCTGCATCGTTCCTCAGTCTATGAACACAATTATCCAGCGTACCTTACCTAAAGCATTAAAAGCTAATTATGTGTATGTGGCATGAACTAAACTGTGGAATCTCACTCAGGCAATATTGCGAAGTCTAAGGCTTGGCGCCCGCTGGTAACACGGCGCGGCAGGGACTTTTAGGTGACAAATAGTAATATACCTAACTTTTTACATTATACAGTTCAAATTTCAATGATTATCGTAGTAGCAACAAAAACATGCTATCTCGGATGTAGTGTCAGTACGTATTTGGAATTTCAACTATAATATCGTAATTTTACAGTATATTATGTGTTATCACCTAAAGATCTCTTGCCGTGACGTGCCGAAAGTGGGTGTCGCGCCTAAGACTGTTTATTGGACAAAAACTTTGAACTGAAAATAAAATAATTGTGGTGGGTACTGAAATTCTGTCGTACATAATACTGTACTGTTAAAGTGAAAATGTTTCGCAATATTAGCCAGCGTCAAATTCCACTAGCAATCACAATGTCTTGATTCATTAGGATACTTTACTCCCGCATTATAATATTCACATATACCAAAATATGTTTGTCTTGATATAGTTGCAGTATTACACCGCATTGCCGACTCCGTTGTATTAGGACAGATCTGAAAATAGATAAAAACAGGTATTGTAAGAATCTAATAATTTATTGCCACATAACGTTTTATCAATTGTGTCAACATGATTAAGCAATTTCACAACATATTGAGTACTCGCAACATAGGAGTTAAATACTTTTGTAGGTAACTAGCTATGCCTCGCGGTATAACCGGCATAAGTCTTTGGGTACTGCTCTGCTTCCGGATCGTAACATGATGTCATATAGCCTATATCTTCTTTGATAAATGGGCAAATGTTTTTTTTTTTACAAATCGGCCCAAAAGTTCCAGAATTTCACGAACAAACTCTTCAGCTTTACAATATTATCTTTGCTTTTTGTTCATAAATTCTTTTTTTTAAACACAATATGGTTTTGGTTGGAAGCCAGTGTATAAAAAGTGTAATGTGTGTCAACTCACAGCTGGGGACAAGGTCCTGATGCATGTGGTGCTCGGCGTCCATGCCGAGGGGCATGCAGGTCGCGGGAGGGGGCCGGCGCTGCACCTGTCACACAAATGTTACACGTTACTATGTTTATCTATGCTAATTTGTAAATAATTACTATAGTACAGAAAAGCATTACTATTAGTATTCGGAACTTGGAAATTAGCTCCGAATAAATTATTTGTTTTATTTTTAAAATGCACTTTTAGTTGACAATGTATCTATAAATTATTTTTCTATCTAAAGAAAAAAATAGGCTTTGTATCAAAACTAATATTTCATTAATTCTATTTATGACTCATTTGGAGAAAACTTTGTGGACACAATTTTAAAAATATGAAATGAAAATAAATCTATCAGCGGCAAGTCAAAATCACATTTCTTTCAGATTTAACTTATGGAATAGGTAAAATAAAAATCCTTCTAAAATAAGGCTTAATATATCTTTAATAGACGTATCGAAACCATACGGTCTATTTAAATTGATAAGGAGAGCGTGTGAAAGTAGTTCCATGTTATCGCCAATCAGCATCCGTCGTCGATTTCGTTTCAAATAACGAACGAACGTTACAACTATGTGATAACAATATAATCTATAATTATTATTTTATTATCTAGTTTTTGTGATAAAACATTTGATCCAAGATCCTAGCGTCGCCAGAGCTTCGTTATCATAGAATGGCTCAAACTTTGAGGATACAAGAATATTTCTATGCTGAATTCTTTTTTTTCAGGTATCGGGTATAAAAGGAATTTTATTCATTTTCGTTTAAGTGTGACGGCTGGTTTTTATACAAGATACTCCATGATTGATATGGTTTTTATTACACTACTGAAAACCTGGAAAGAATTTATGAACTCATCATTATGAACAACTTTTACTGTACTAGAAAATAAGCTGATTCATATATTTTTATGTTTATGCAGCAGATAAAATATCTGCTGATCCAGACATACATGCACTTCATGTTTTGTTTTACTAAAGTAAAAGCTGTTCATATTATAATGATGATTTCAAATACTCTTTTTCAGGTTTTCTATTATGTATGTAAATTATATTACACCTTGTATATGTCTTACAGGATATTGTTAAAAACCAAAACACATTATTGCCAGACACTTTAAATAATGACGTAGGTCTAGTGGCTCAGGGTTCCAGTCTAATTAAATTAGGCGTTTGATCAATCGGCTACAGTACGCGGCCGTTGTTGATAAGGCATTGAAGTTTTTAAGACTTTTAAAACCGATAGACACGACAACGAACTTTTTTTACTCCATTCGACATGAACAGCCGCCAGTTGGGTTCTAACCTCACGCCTGTAACCTGCGAAGGGTTTGGCAGAGGTGTACCCATTTGTACAGTTGAGTCTGTGTAATTATATTTTAATTGATGATTGCGAAAGTCCAATCGAAGATAACGGAAGACGCGTACGTTCCCGTGATCCCTGGCTTAAGTGTGGGACGGGAAAACTAAATCGATGTTCCCTTACTTGTTAAAAAAAATAATCTTCAACTATCGCCATTTTATTAGTGTCTGTCTGTGTGTTTTGGTCTTATCTATACATATAAAAGCGAAAGGTTAATTAACTCTTTCACTCACTGATTAAACACGCAATCTCGAAAACTACTTGACCTATAAAGTAGAAATTTGGCAAGTAGTTTGTAGGTTCAGACCGGATTTTGCGCCTAATTAAGGTCTTAATTTACGCGGACCTAGTGGTGAGCAAAAGTCAGTATTATAACTTGTGAATAAGATACGAATCTATTGAAGCACAATGTTTTTATCGTTAACAACCTTATAATAATATGTTTTTTGTGGACACACTAACGTGTTTCATGTATCACTTCTTTTTTACGTACCCAGTTATTTTTCTGCACGAAATGAGATTTTTTACAAATATCCGTCGTTATTGATTAATGGTGTTATTTGGTTTTTTGTTATCCAAGGCGACTATTGAAGTCTGCTCAACAAGTGTAAAAATCATGAAGATTAAAATGTAGGTTGCCTAGATATAACCATTTACAATACTTGAAAACGGCCAGGAATTAAAGTGGGGCTCATATTTAGATAACACAATGCTTTTTTTTGTGATTGATTGGACGGTTGTTTGATCTGAGGGTGAAAGATTAAATTTATTCTCTCTCTTTCCCTGAATAATGCAACAAAGTTGCGACTAACATGCTAATAACACGCATAACTAAACAGTTGATATTTTTTCCTTGCATACAATTCTCATAACTGTGAAGAAGATACAGTACCTGGTCGAGATTGAAACGAACGAAGGCCTCGTACTGTTCGGCAAGTTTGGTGCTAAGCGCTGACTCGTACTCGGAGCGAAGAGCAACCTCCTGCTCGCGCAGCATTCGCTCGCAGATCATGCTCACCTGGTGAAGTCACAATTTGTATTTAATTTAATGTTCATACTAAAATCTGAATGGCTTATGTCTCTTTGGTCAAACTGCCCTATATGCATAATGTTTTATCTATTCTAAATTTTATAATAAAGACCAAGAAATATTGGGTTCAGATCTACATCAGGTCAATGTTTCACAGAACACGATATTATAATTATTATCTTTACAAATTAGTTGGTACATTACTTCAGAGTGACACACATTATAGAGGTGCCATGTATGACTGTTAGATAAGACGAAATCTACAAGAAAGTACAATACTCACTCACGGAAGGGCTGTCGGGTCGAAAATATATTAGAAAATCATTTTTATCATTGAAAAATGCTATTAAACTGTAGAACTTTCCGCAGCTGCAGTGAGTCTATCAAGAGACTACATTAGTAAATTTTCATAGAAACCATCTTGATGCGGTGCAACTATATCCCTTAGAAACTGTTTATAAGGTGACATAGTCTGATAAAGCTGCTAACCTTCTGGGATGGTCTGGGTTGGTTGGAGTAAGACCCCACAAAGATACACTCCCAAAGGCCTAATCAAGAGGCTGAGAGCAGAAACATGGCCGCCATAGCTCCCCCACAATACCCCCAAATACATCGACATAAACTTACCTGTTTGAAAGTAAAGAGGACACGGTTGTGAATCTTCTGGGTGCTGTGTGAGGAGCGGTGTGGTGGCGAGCAGTCGCCCTCAGAGCCACTGGACGAGGAGCAGGATGCCGCAGCGTTGGTCAGCCGCAGTTGACGGCGGCGGTGCAGGCGTCTGATGTGATCACGTATCTCTTGGGCCATGCGCTCTGAAGATTGAAAAAGGATTTACGAAGTTAGCGGTTGAATTGCTAGATACTGTAGTTCAATTATCATTGGGAGAGTCAGGAGATTTTTAACAATAGGTATAATTAGTCGAACAAAGTGTACACATGCAAATCTGCTGACAATTGTTCCTAGATGCATTTTATTCATGCAATTGTGTACTCTCTGTTGCGAAATCTATAGAAGGTATGAAGTAGAACGAGTGACGTGCTTCAAGAGAGTATAGTACTTATGAAAAAACAGCTGTTTAGTACCTTTTGTTTCTATAACTCAACCTAATGTAAGGAACAGATTATGTTTTTTAACACCATGTATAAATAAATGACCACTTAAGCAACAAATTCTACAGATATAGAGCAAAGTTATTGTTTGTTCCTTACATTCAAAATAACTACTCATCATCTCAGAAGCGAGGAGATTAACAAAGATTTCAAAATATGCAGCAACATAATTCTAGGTAGGTAGTGTGATGCTGCCAAAACAGTTGTCATAATAAATATAACAATGCAATGAATGTTAATGTAGTTAAACTTGGACGTGTAAACTAATCAGTGTCAAAATGACACCATGTACATGTGGACTGGCTGCGTGTGCACAGAAAAATGTAGTTTGAATATTATTCTAAAATAAAATCTATTGTTAAGTTACTTTAGAGTTTATTATTTTATTTCTTTATAGGTATTGAGATATCCAATGGAAAAAAAATAGTAATACATGCATTAGTATAGCTTAAGATAAAACTATGATAAATGGTTTATTTAATTAAGTAAATTATTATCCTGTAAGAAATGATATGTTCCGTAAAACAAGCAAGGTTTGTTTTATACTCTTAATATATTAACAAACAGTACACAGTACACAGTACAAATAGTACACCAACACATTACCAGTTATGTACTGAGAATATCTCATTATGTACATTTTATTAGTAACATTGAATAAAAGTTTTATAAAAAAAAAAGTGTAAAGTTTAGGCTAAATAATAATATACCTTCTTAAAAAAGAAAGATAATATTGGTAGTTAAAATCAATTATTTTATGAATTTACTGATAAAATATTAGTCTCATCATTTTATGAAAGGTAAATAAAGTTGAAATTTCAACCCTGTCTATAACATTTTGATGGCTCAGACTAGAAAAAAGAATTATACTGTTCATAAAAGTAATAAATACAACTTTTCTTAGCAAAATTGTATAAAAAGTCTGTAACTTTCATTGTTTATTACCATCTTTTCTACTAAAAATCTATACCAGTCAATTCTAGAAATGAAATAATGGTAAGTAACCATAAAATGATGACTTGTTTATGGTCAAAATAAATAACTGGCAGTAGACTATAAAAAAAGAAATTAACAATAGAGTAAGGAAAATATTAGTGTAATTCAATAACAATTTATAGTAGCATATTTATGACCAATAACTGGGAAATAAGGAAGACACAGGTAGAAAATACAGGGTACAACTGTCATAAATACCAAAAAAATGGTTAAAGTCAAATATTTATTTCAATTAGACTATAAAAAGGCATTTTGTACCTTATTGCTCCTTCCACAATGTAGTTTTGTATGGAGAAAAACAAGCAAGAACATCCATAATAATCTATAAAGAACTGATCAGAACAAAAAACCTTTACCTAAATCTTGATACAAGTTGAATGTTAAATTAATGAACATGATGAATATTTTGTTCACTAATTGTATGACCTTAAAATCTGTATGCAACCTTACTTTGGTTGAGGCAATTAATTTTACCATACAAAATTTTTAATGAAGATTTAGATCCAATCAATTATATATTTTTTAATATAATATTCACTGTTACTGAACAAAACCTTGTACTCTTATTTTTAAATATAGAACCTTATAAAAATGGAGTTACTTTTTATTACTTTAAATGTTAGGTTATAATTATGGACATTCTAAACTTAAATTGAATTTATGTTCTCACTTCATTGTAAACTACAATTTCAAATGTAAAATAAATAACCAGCTGTTTATATTTTATGCACATACTGGCTTTATTTACATTATTACCTATAATATAACCTTCATACTGGAATTTAAGTGTTCAAGATTAGTATCATGTACCTAGAGTAAAGTACTAAAAACCAAGGTACAATAATGTTTTGAAATGTGTGTGTAATAGGTAATGATTGTCAATCTATAGTAAACTTATAAATAAAACAGCCCACACAAGCATTTAATAGCTTTGTTTGAATATGTCCAGTCATCCAGTTAATTAGTAATTTGCTGAAACACAGAAATTGCAGACTGCGCTGCGTGTACTGTCCATATTTAGGGTGAATAAGCATAATCTGAGTCAGAAGATCTGCATGAAACAGACAAAAACCACGGGTTTCAGTAAAAACCGACCCACAATTTAATACCACAAAGACTTCGAAGCTGGGAATTTAACACAAAAACCAACAAAAGGACATGAAAAAATCCACGCAACGGTCTTCATGCATCACTCATCTCGCTCTAACGCGATAAAAATATTCATGATGCAGTGGAAACAATGGCGTTAGATAATACAGCTGATTATATACCCATACAAGTAATTTATTGTTGCGTATTAATTAAAGAAACTGTAAAGTTAGCAAGGCTTCACTGCATTCCCGAAGCCATAATAAAAAAATAAACAAACCTGGGGTCATTTTCACAGGTGCACTAACGGATTCTCCAAATGACGATGGTTTGCTTTCAGAAACTTTTAAACCAGGACTTGTGCTAGAACTGGCTGCAAATGGTGAGCACCTTCGCCTTTTAGCAGGCATTTGCGCCATGGACTCCCAGTCCAAATTTCTTTTAAGAGTAGCACACGCCATTTTCTTTTTACGCCCAGCGAATGTCCTCTACCTATCCGATACTAAGTTTGGAATTTCTGCTTTTGTCACGAATCAAGCAAAAAAAAGAAAATAATATTAAAACTTTAAGAAAGGAAGCACTACAATATTAATACAGTTATTTCAAAATTATTTTCTTGCAGGATTTCTATAAATATTAGAGATTATTTGACGCTGTCCGATTCTCTCACTTCCAAATAAAATCCGGCAGCGAACACTTTTCACTCTATTCAATTTTATTTTGACATTTTGTTGTTATAATCAGGTATACCAACCTTAAATAATTCTAAACCACAGACAATTCTTGAACTTTGTGAGAATTTCAACCTTGAGAAAAAAAAACATTAGCACTTTTTCAACGCACACCAAATTATTGTTTATATATTTGTGAAATAGTTTTTGTTGCATGTGCAATATAGATAAAATTAAAAGTGTTTATCAGCAATCGACAACAATTATTCAAATTCGTAATTTTCTCAGTCACCACACTACTGACTTTGACAGATAAAGAAAGAAAGAGCAAAATTGTTTTGACGTCTGATTGTGAGTCATCGTCCAAATAATAATTTACAACTCCTTACTAATTGTTTCGTTAAAAAGTGTTCCTAGCCAAGTGCTAATCTTATAGGTCCTCACGCCTATTGTTTTTGTGTTAAAAAAGTTTTTTATAAGCCGTCAAACTGGGGAACGAAATGTCTTCATCCGCTATGGAAAGTATCCTTTTTAATTTCATAAGTTTTGACACTGCGGTATTCAAATTTTCAGGTTTTCACTTAGACACGATTAAAATTTATCTGTAATTTCAGCTTTATATTTCTTTCAAAACGACTGAAACTTAATTTAGGATCATTTACATGGATTCCCTCTTAGGTATTCTCCACTGTCATTAGCTTTGTAACCTTGTAATATTTACCAACTTATGTTAGTTTAGTTATCATCATTTGTGTATTCACATTGGTTTACCACTGATGCCAGTGCTGTACTGCACTATACTTATGTAGTTTTATGGTAACCATCTTCATAATGGTGTAAAACCAAAAAAGTATTGCTTACAATAAAGCATTCATAGTTTAATGTACTTAATTCTATGAGTCACACATTTTCGTACCTCATAAATAAAATTGTTAAAATTGATTTTAGTATTAAAAATTATATTGTGACACTATTTCTTGAAATTATACCACTTAAGATATTAAAAAAGTTGTTATTGTCTGAAATTCTACTGTTAAGTTTAGTCAATTTTAGATAAAATACACAAATTAGTCTCAATAATTGCATCTTTTTGGTATAATATTTATCTACTTACATATTTAGTGTGATTTCGTCATCTCCATATAATAGCTGTAGTATGTCCGCTGCTGAACATAGGCCTCCCCTACAGATGTATTATGATTTGCTATATTTTAAATAAAAATAGGAATAATTTTTATAAGTAGTTGATACCTTATATTTTTCCTAACAATGAATCCTTTACTCACCTATACCAGAACACCTATTTAATTTAAAATTTGCTGTAAAAGAGTTAGAGAGAAACTCAAAAAAATGTGAAAAAGAAGAAAAGCTTGAGAAGGAAAAAGCCAAGAAGGCAATACAGAAAGGTAACTTGGAAGGTGCGAGGATACATGCAGAGAATGCCATAAGACAGAAGAATCAGGCACTTAATTATCTTAGGATGTCGGCACGAGTTGATGCTGTTTCAAGCAGAGTGCAGACTGCACTTACAACTAGAAAGGTTAGTTTTTTATCATCTTTTGGTCATTTTCTGCCGCAAAAACAGGCGAACCACAATTTTTCAATAGTTAAATTAATTACATTGCAATGCAACACCTGTTTTTGTAGGTGCGTATAAAAACTAAATTGAACTCTAAAACTATGTTTAGAATGTATTTATTTAAAGTAAATATCCAAAATCATTGGAATAATATGGTCCTAGTTCACTCTGGCAGAACTACTTTAACCTACTCTGCACGCGAACGCAAAGCCTAAAGTGGGCTGACTACACAGTTAGCGTATTTGCCATAGAAATACCCATAAGGTTGTGTTTTCTTGCAGTCAACAGGTTAAAGTTTTAATAATAATGTCAAATGAAGCTTGTCTATATACATATTATATATACTATTCGGACAGAAAAAAAGAGCAGTTTTGGTATTTTACACATATATTTATATTTACACTAGGACAATAATTTTCACCATTTTGTACCATGTTAGCTCTTCACTACTTTTGTACTTTTTGTTGTATAAAATTTAAATAAATAAACAGTATGTTGTTCTGTACAATGTATGCTGTTACATTAAATAACCTTGGAACCTAGAGATGGAGCAAAGACAGAAATAATTTCATACAAAGCATACAATAATTAATTTTAAATATGATTCATTAGAAGAGTGAGAAAAAGTTTGTTGTTTTATTTTATCTTAACAGATAAGTCTGTTAAGATAAAATAAAACAACAAACTTTTTCTCACATCATAAAACATGATTTACCTACGAACTTTTATTTACCATGGAAATGTAAACAAAGAAAAGGCTTTTATTTTTTGTGTAACACTAGAATCTAGATTAATAATTTAGCAGCGTTGGGCACAATGGTAGTATAAAAAAATGGAAGGTAATTTTGATATGTGTCAAGAAGTCTCGACACCTTTATGTGCCGCTGCTTGTGCCTTTGTGTGTTCACCTCACAGTCAGAAAGCGCAATGCTTAAAATGATTTAGTTTTAACCTCAAATGGAATTAGACGAAATTAATAGGGGGTACCCATTCCTTCTCCAACTCTTTTCACAGCTTCTCCAGAACTCAATTTAATGCTTTTTACAGGATTTCAACAAAACAAGCATTGCTAATTTTCCTATTAAATTGATTCCAGGTCACAAACTCCATGGCTGGTGTAGTAAAGGCGATGGATGCAGCAATGAAATCAATGAACCTAGAAAAGATATCCACACTAATGGACAAGTTCGAGAGCCAGTTTGAAGACCTGGACGTGCAGTCTTCGTACATGGAGAATGCAATGTCACAAACAACTACCACCACAGTGCCTCAGGGTGATGTCGATAATCTCTTGCAACAAGTTGCGGATGAAGCTGGGTATGTATTGTTTTTATACATTTATTTTTGATTCCTGTTGCAAAATAAGCTGACACATGCTTTATTTGTCAGTTTTCGTTAAAAAGCTAAGATCGCGGTATGTAACCAAGTGTTAGTAGATTGTAGAGCTGGCTTAGGTTTTCCTGCTTGAATTTATATTGGGGGACACCTCATGGAACCTTATTATTTTCTGAGCAACATGGCATTACCCGAAAATAATCTTCGTGATTTTTAATTGTATAGGTATTGATATTTTTTATTAACCATCTCTATCTAACTTTCCAGTTTGGAACTCAACATGGAGCTGCCTTCAGGCGTGCCGAGCACCTCAGTGGGCGCCTCGACCGTCGTATCTCAGGAACAAGACGAACTCACGCAGAGGCTCGCGAGATTACGACAAGCGGAGTAACAAGACGTTGTACAGATATTATTTGTTACGTATTATTATCGTATGCACACGATTCTGATATAAGATCTAAATAAGGCATATTTGTTTAAAGACATGTTGCGCAGTGTTATGCTTTTTTTTTAAGTACAAGATAATGAAAATGTTTCCTTTTCTAGCAACCATTTAAGTACAAGATTGCTAGTCATAAGACACCTCAGTCGCAAGTGGCTAATAATCCGGGTTGTTGAGACTTTACAGCTGATGATGTCATTCTATGACGTGTCATTGTATGACTATAGGACAACGTCATATCTTGGGCCAATTGTTTATATTCTCTCTCAATAATATTAAAATTCTCTTGAAGTTCTAATTGAAGAATGTTTAATTTTCTCAAATTAAAACTACATTAGACACTTTGTTTTAATTCACCTCTTATTTGGGATTAGTTCTGCGTACACTAATTTAGACATCAAAACGTTTTTCGACAAACTTGCAATGATTTTGGATATTTAAGGCTAATTAGTTTTAAATCTATTCTAAGTATAAGATTCTGTAATGAACTGGTGCTGGATAGTAATGTTACTCATTTAGGATATTGAATTAGTTTGACATAGTTAATTTAATTATTGAGAGATAAATACTACTTCAGTCTTTTGTAGTAAAAAAATATTTAGATTTTTGTCATTGCCCTATTTTTCGTGGGGTAATTCTCACACCCTCAGTCTGAGGATAACGGAGGGGTATGTCGGACTCTCCGACTAAAATCCCACAGTTCCTCCGCCTACTATGAGTCGGGAGCCCGGTGTTTGCATGACGTCATGATCCGCGCCCCCGACTTTTAGCCATTGCCATAACGAATCAGCATAACTCCATAGTAAAGGGTAACATAAACTGCGCAACATGCGTCCTTAAATAAATATGTAGCATTCACTTAACCTTGACAATAAAATTACGATTTCTGTTGCAAGTTACAGTCAGCTTATTTAGGTCCAAACAACAATGTTTTATAATTATGCAGATCTTGTTTGTTGAGAATCTTAAAAAAATGTATTTTTTCAAGCTATTTATTTCGCGTCATTTCCACTTTATGCTATGGCACTGTGATCACAAAATATATAGAAACAGGCATATATATAAGTATCTAAGGTAAAATATAAATGTCTTGTAATTTTTTGTAAATGTTCTCTATAAAGTTATGAATAACGAAGTTATTTCTGTTCCTTTTTTTGATCCTCGTTTTTTTACTATCCCACCGTACCACGCTTGATAGAAACAATCTGAATTACGATAAATTCGTGTCAATATTATAAAGCTAAAGGGTTTGTTTCTTTGTTTGAACGTCTCCGGAACTACTTGTTCAAATTAAAAAACTTTGCTAATAGCAAGCTACGTTATGACCGAGGGCTATATGCATTTTTCTATTTAAAATAATATAGGAATCCGAAAGACGCGGATGAAGTAGAGGTAGTTTATACATACTAAGCTTTAAAAGAATATTTTGTCGAATTAATATCATTTCCCAAACTACAATCAAATGGACACCACTAGCTTTCAACGTTTTTATTTGTAATTTCAGTAATGATAATAGCCCAGACCATTTATTTATTTGTGAATAGGACAACAGGATAATAATAAACGCGAATATTTGTTAAAATACTTTTATTATCTAAAAAAAAACAAAGGAACAAGCATGTATCAATACAAATAACAGTAAACTTTCAACTAATACTATTAACCCTTTAACCGCCAAGCGACGTATCAGTTTTCGTGCCCTTAGCGCCAGGCACAGTAAACTATTTACCTTATACAAACATATTTTTCATAGAATACAGCATAATTAAATAACAAATTAAAACTAAAAGTGATGGTGTATTTGGTCGTTTATATACGACGCTGGCGAAATGGACACGAAAATATTTGTCGGATTAATCCGACTTTGGCGGTTAATGGGTTAATACGGAAAAATCTGTAGTGTGACTACAATTCTTATAACCTAAAGTACAAGCTAAAGCTGCCTCAATACTCTGTCTGCTGTATCCGCATCAGGGCACAAGTGGCGACATCTGAAACTTGTCTCGGAGACAACTTGACTTACGCATTGGCCAATCTTTCAAAGGGTGAAGTACTCATGAATGTGAACGAATATTTGGAAACTACTCTGAAATATGAAAACCAAAATCAGCTGTTTCCAACAAAAATGAATCTTTAATATAAATAAAATGAAAGGCAAAATGTGTAGTTAAGCTCAAAACTATCAAATTTTTTTCGTTAGGTTTTTTATTGACCGAAACTCGCGGAATATATAATTTAAAATATATGGAGCAGTTAGTTGATAACTCAGCACAGTAGCTGGCCAAACAGCTACTGTGAGATGTGTTGTGAATTCGATTCCAGAACGGAACAAATATTTGTATATCTTGCAGGTAGTTCTTCCAGGTCTGGTCGTTTATGCATGTGAGTTTATGTTTGTAAAAACGCACACACGATACAGGAAAAATTCCTAATTTGGGGTAAAGTTTATTTTAATTTAAAGTATATCTTTTGTTTCGTATTTCAGAGTTAGTCGCATAATAGAAGCTTTTCATATTCACGAGTACTTTAACCCCTAAAAAATGGCCAGTAAATTAAGTCACCTGTTTATCAGAATCATTTTCATATTATTCGAGATAGTAGTCAGTGTGTGCACTGTGAGCCAAGACGTGGTGCCGACATAAATGCGCCCTGATCCGGATATACTTATCAACTTATTATGTGTGGTGTTTATACCTAGAAATATGGCATTAATATGACTTAGTAAAAATGTGAATACTGTGCTATCTTTGGTGTAGTGTTAAGCATCCCCATTGTCAGTGGTTTCGAAGGCTATATGATAGAAGTACCAGTCCTCGAGGAATGACGGCACGAAGGCTTTGCTCTTCGTGTACTTGACCGGCGGCTTGAGCTTGGCGAGCTCTTGCTCATAGAGCTCCAGAGATTCGGGGGACGTGGCGCCGTTGCCCTGGAACAGAATTGGGGGTAATGTGAGGAGGTGATGCACCTTCCTTTTAGTTTACTAACGTCTGGTTCCTCGCATGAAAATCAATTCAAAATTAGTGTGACATTTTGGCAAGCGCGCTTAACTTGCTGTAATTGGTAGTTAATAACTCAGTCAACTGATCACAGCTGTTTACGCGCGTTTGACAATTTGAAGGCCAAATCGGAAGACTGATTCTTGTTATTTAAAACGTTCAAAATCTAGTCGCCATCCCGTCTCTGCGACAATCAAATTCAATGTCAAAAACTTTAATAAATTTCGATCATTTAATTTTTATTAGCCTTTGTTCACCCTCTCGTTAAAAGCAGATATAGCAGTAACCGGCCTCGTGTTGAGCGGATTCGGATACAAATTGCGAGGAAACATATCAAAATATAAAAAATTCATACATGAGTCATAAACTTTCCGTTAGGCTTGAGAATCTTGAACGAAGAGTTCAGTATGGTGATCATGAACTCCCACAGCTCGCCGCACGCAGACTCCGAGATGGGAATGTCCGTCAGATCGCCAAATATGTAGTCAACCTTCTTGCCTTCGGATATAAACTTGTTCACCGTCAACATGCAATCTTCTACGATTACCTGGAAAACCGTTTGTAGTTAGAGGTATATGTTAGGGCTTTATGGGATATTCATCGAATAGTTTCTAGGGTGTGGAGACGGGACATGCGTAACTCAGCGTAATTTGCGTTGCTCAAAATGAGTCAAGGGATTTATATTTTTTGTCGACTAAGCGTAGTTTGTGTCACTCAAAATGAGTTAAAGGATTTATATCTTTAGACGACTAAGCGTAATTTGTGTCGCTCATGAGTCGAGGGATTTATATTTTTTTCGACTGTGGCGCATATTGTTTGAAACCGAATGAAACGTGGCGTCATACTCTCATATTTGACAGACTTGGTTAGGAATTCGATAAAAGATTGAAGAGAAAAAACAGGATCCTTATTACGAAGTTTATTTGTAAGGCGACCGCGAGTATCAAAAATCTGTTTTACATTAAAACCAGCCCATATTAATAGAATATGAGTGACATTACACGCTATAAATAGCGTAGTATATTTACAAAATTGTCTCGCCAGCCAGCGTCAGCTATTTGGCCCATCGCATGCAATACCGAAATGACTCACCCCCTTGATTTAGTAACTGCGTGAACTAAATTTGCGTCACGTTAAAATATAAGAAAATCTAGTCCTGACTAACTTATGTGAAAAGAACTTTTTGACCAAGTTTTAAATGTCAAAACATATTTTTTTAAGGTGTCACGGTAGGTACCTACGTAGTATTAAAAACTCGAGGATAACGACTAAGAATGTAAAGAAAAAATTGTCATGCGCCCACGCAACCGACATGACATTTTGAGAATTTTAGTTTTTAATAAATAATTATGTAAGTTAATGCTTCCAGCATGCCTTGCAACCCCAAAACGAATATAATAAGCATAATTTCCAGATAAGTAGACCACTATTAAGTCCTAATCAACTCAGATCTGGGGCCGTACGTGTGAAGGAGAGACGGAGCTATACATGACTTATAGCGCTATCCTTTTTCAACAACAGAAGAGTGATTGCATAATTAATGATCCACAGTAAAAGTTCGTCACCCTGAAGTAGACACCATTGGTGTAGTTTGCCTTAGCCGTAAGGCCTAAAGCCCTGTATTAAAATTTGTTGGGGGCCCTTCTACTTAACTGGGGGTCAGATTCAGGGCCCCTGAGGGTCCCATATCTATGATACGGTGGTAGCTACGCCCCTGCATAACGTTTCCTACAAAAAAATGCTGCAAGCATGTGCAAATAGCAAGGATTACATTAAACAATTTACTTCATAATTAGGCCCCTTTCTTCTCTCGAGCACATCGCCGCATATGGGCCGCAGGTACTTATTACATGCGGTCATCACGACCTCGTCTATCTCCAACATCCACACGTACTTAGGTTTCTCCTTCAAAAGCTCGTATAAAAGAGCACCGTCGCCGCCACCTTGAAACAATATTAGTCCCCTGTTAGATTGTAAGCGTGTGAATGCATGCATGCGGTTAAAGACCAATCTCTGAAGCCTACGTCCTAGAATAAGGTCTGACCTAAGAAGGGCGGGTAAAAGCGTGAATTAGTCGTCGTCTTTTGGGTTAAAATGACCCTGAAAGCCAATTTTACTAATTAGAAACATTAAAAATATAGTCTTTTTCTCATCAGCGACAATCAATGTTAAAAAATGCAGATCAATTAGAGGCATTTTTGACAGACTAAGATGAGATTGCGATCGTTCCTAAAAGTGAGATTGCCTCCTGGTAGCGTATTCATGAGTACAAAGTCTGCGAATGTCAATAGTATTATCAATTCAGCTAGTAATAATGTGTCCCTTATGGAGTTTAAACTTAGCCCTCTTTTTGTTGTTCAATAATAACACGAGGGGTCTACGTATAACTGGCTATTTCAATAGCGTCTGCAAATTCCACAATCATCTGATTATTATGTAAATACTTCAAATAAAAGGAATGGGTTGAAAGAACGCTCGGTCACAATCATAAAACACGTTTGACGGATTTCCTTTAAATAGAGTTGTAACGGATTTCTTTATATCGAGGGACAAAGTGACCCCCAAGTAGATCACTTTTATCCTGTCATTGTCAAACAAGTTTCAGTAAAGTAAAGGAATTATGGTATGTTTTGTATTGTCAGTTACAAAAAGTCGGGTCTTCGGTTAGGGTCGTGTCGGTAAGCCGACATGACATCTGTAAAATTGACTTGTTAAGTTTTATGTTAAAAACTAGCTTATCCTTGCGACTTCGTACGCGTGGTAAAGTCTATACAAATAACATAACATCACGCCTGTAATCTCCGAAAGGTTAGGCAGAGGTGCACCCATTAGTACACCCACATTTCCGCCAGTTATGTTTAACTTCCATGTAGGGGCGAGTCTACATATCTAATCTTATTTCTCCATACAAACTTTGGACTCCCGTTATATCTCCATGAAGGGTGTAAACAATTATCTGCGTGCCAATTTTTAGCGCAATCCATTCAGTGGTTTGAACTGTGTATTGATAGATTGGTCAGTCAGTAACGGTTGCCTTTTATAATATAGATATTTACGACGAATATGGAAAGAGAGTTTTGCAAGGACAACGGATAAAATAGAATTATGAATACAACGTAACCTTGCAACTTAGAAATAAAAGATTAGTTACATAACTGCAGGCCTTCCTATTACTTATTTGTATTTCAGATTCCCGATCAGTTTAACCCTCGACGCAAAAACGACGGTATATTATAAGTTTGACGTGGCTGTGTGTGTGTCTGTGGCATCGTAGCTCCCGAACGGATGAATCGATTTTCATTTTGTTTGAAAGTTGAATTAGCCGGGAGTGTTGTTAGCTGTTTTGTCGAGGTTTTTTTATGCTATGTTATAGTATCTTGAAGGTTATCAGCTGTTTAAATGGACTAAACAGTCGATAGCCATCTAGTCCTCGAGTGCTATTTCCTGCCTACATTCGAGAAAAAGCTAACATCAATTTGTAAAATACTCGTAACTCTTAAATGTGTCAATAAAGAGAACTTGATTGATGCTATTTGAAATCGTTGATTGGTGTCTGAGTATCAATTTAATGCGTAACAAGGCGGTCAAAGGGTTAAACGTGACAATTTACGCATGCATAACAAATGCAACCATGCAACCATCCAATGTTTGTGTTAGCAGCCATCACAATAATGCAAAATAATAGAAACTGGGTCATAATAGGCCGATTTATTACCCCAAAGACCTAGTTGTGTGGCATAAATAAATGTAGGTGAGTTTTACGAGCCGAAAGTATGTCAGTGACCTTTTATGAGTATGTAGTTTTAATAAAGAAAGGATGGGTAAGTGAGCTTAAAAAGAGGTAATTACCTAAGATCACGATTTCTTTCCCTTCATAGCTTTCTTTGCCCCTCTGCATCAAAGTTTCAGTATAAATGAGATCAGCCTCTGAGATATCTGAAAGCAAACATGGTTGGATATAAATCTTATCAGTTGGCAGTATAATGTTGAATTGTTATAACAAAATAAACTTTGCTTCAATTGAAACAGGGTATAATCTGTATTGGAAAATACACCCGCAAATATTTGATCAAAAGATTCCCCTCATTTAATGTTTATTCAGTACTTACTTTGTAAATCATCTAGCACCAACATATTGCCTAGAGTCTTGGAATGGACAATCTGAACTCTTTGGAAAGGCGATTGCTCGTCGAATATAACCCCATCGATGTCGTACTCTAGTAGGCGTTCGTCTGTGAATTACAATGTGTAATAAGATACAAGATAGATTTTTTATTCATAAACCGTAAAGATGATGTGTAAAATGTTTGTAATTTAAAAGATGCTTTGTAGGGGGCAGGGGAAGGGTTAACATTAGCACTTCAAACATAACTCACACTCAAATTTAGCGGCAAATACCTAGTTTCTATCTTTATAAAGGTACTAGGCTGGAAAAACAGTAATTTTTTGACTAAAATGTTATTTTATTAAGCAGATGGGACATTTTTCTCAATTTTAAAAGCTATCCAGCCAATCAAATAATATAAATAAACCACTGACCTGAGCTTGGGTAATACCTGCCGAAGAGGCATCGCTTTAGCGGCGCGTAAGCTTGCGATTTTATAATATTGATGTATTTTTTCAGCTGACCTTCCAAAACTCTCGCCGACTATTCAAAAAAAAAATCATAAAGAAGGAAAAACAAAAAAATGAATGCAGGTAGTCTAACATGCATAGTTCTGTAAACTATAGGCCAAAAAATGATAGGTTGAGCGTCTCCTTGGATACTGGAAGATTCGTTAGTTGGCTACTTATTGGGTCTAATAAGAAAATGTGGAGAACATGCATTGAATTAGGTAATTGACACCATGAACAGCTCAAGGCCGTCATACCGGTATGACAGAACAATAGAAAATCAATTGTGTCTCATAAAGTTGGACTAAAGTAATTAATCAATAATACCAAGACATCAAATCTTTGAAAATCAATCATTATCAAGTAACTGTAAAATTTGATTTTAATTACTTGAAAATTATGAATAGTTAGTCAATTGAGTCAGCACAAAAATGACATCACAGTTGTCTTTTGCCCCGCAAAATCAATGAGAGAATCGCATTTTAAGTGGGCATAAAAAGTACGTATGTCAATTGTTTGGTGGTGTCATCTACCTTATTCTTAGGCATGGTGATTGGATGGGAGTACAAAGCATAGTCCTACTGATTGTGGAAAATATTTAATTGTGCGAATTATTAGTGATGAGGTGCATGATGTGAGTTAAAAGAAACTCGGTCACCAATGTGACAATGTGAAGCTTTTATGTTTGATTGCCTGTGCACAAACTGCAATTGCGTTGAATGCTTATTTCCTTTCCATTGAGTCCCGTAGTAAGCAGTCAATAAACTGATTTATGGGCATTCACATACTGGGATTAGGGGAGTTACGAATGTAAATTAAACATTAGATTGAAACAGAAAACATAATTTCTAACAAGAATACAAATATCTTTCTTAAAAAAGAAAATATTACTAGATAGTTCTCATTCTAATTTTAACACTGACTTATGATAAAACTTTAAATCAGAATGCAAAAATGAACATGTAATGAAAAATACTACATCAGTCCTGTCACTTGAATCATCAAGTGATAATACTAAGTAAATAAATAAAAGTGCTTTTAACTGTAACATAAAAATATTGGTGTAAAGTTTTAAAGCTGCATTTTTAATAAAAGAAGAACATAAAATATAGCTAAAAATAAAACTGAATTGTAAGTAAGGGCAATGTCATCAAACTAAGTTAAATAAAGGGTTAATAAATAGTACAGGTACTGTATCTAACCTGAACTAGTGAGATAAACATCAAATTTATAACCCCGTTTGATTGGCGGGAATAATTTTACCCTTTCGCAGTCCAATGACATTCTTACCGAACTTTCCAGTAGTTTAGAGCACTAGAAAACAAATTTATACGCTCAACCTTCACATACCTATGATCTTTATTTTATTACTAGCTTTTGCCCGTGAATTCGTTTGAGTGATCATCGGTTTACGCACACTCAAACAAAGTCACGGATTAAAATGGTCTGTATGCCTTTATCCAGAACCCAAGCTACCTCTAATTTCATTATGATTGGTGCAGTGGTTTTGCCATGGGTCACAGACAGTTACTTTCGCAGTTATAATATAAATGTGGATTTTAAATGTCATCAACCTTTTCAAGGCTAATAAATGTAAAATCATCTGTGTGAAACATGTGCTATCAAGAAGGAATAATGTATTTAACAATAAATTCAAATAACTTTTGCTAAACAAATGTGTGTTGTTTCGAATATCAGTTTAAAATAGGTAGGTACATATAATATAATTTTTAATAAAAGCATGGTTTTTCATATTAAATGCAGCACAGTAACCGAAACAATATTATTTTATTATAGTTTTATGACAAATGTATTGTTTTATTTCTCATATAGTATTGTTACTTTATTTTTCACATTTATTAGCTTTCTTAAGGACAAAAACTTTTTAAAAATTTATTTTAAGATCCATAGTTCATTTTCTAAATGTTGTAACTATTATGATTATGTATTACATTCTTTGTTTTTACAAATATATGTAAAAACTGGTGTTCATAGTTGAGTAGTTACCGGAATTAGAAATAAATATTACATAAACAAAATTAAATCGATTCCTTACGACACAGCCCTGGTAAGACGCCGAGCGATCAAACATGGTCGTAATTGAAATAGACTAGTCTTGTAATTCATGAATACATGGTTCGACATAGATATAGTGCTATACTATCACATTTCTCGCTAATGTAAGTCACACAGCGCTCTTACCTTGAGGTTAATTAATGGTTCCTCGTTCTCTTCCTTGTAATATTCAATGTTTACAGTGACAAGGCCACGGTCAAACAATCTGACGGACACTGTAGTGCCCTTCTTGCCCGTCAACAGCTTCAGCGAACCGCCTTCCAGTTTTAACTCAGTCGCTAAAATAAGATTCGGTATGTATTCTTTCAACACGGTTTCTAGTTGCCCGAATACTGTTTTTTGCCCATTTTCGTCTCCAAGGCGGGCGGGGTCCAACGAGAAGTCTAACAACAGCGTTTGGACAGACATTTTTAACTATTCAACGTTAATTTCACTGTTAATTGAGAATATTTAGTTGGACGGGACCGGTAAATCCAAGAGTAGGAAAAGAACGAAGCCGCTATTGCTTGAATTGAAGGAAATGGCAAATTGATTTGAAGGGTCTATTTTGATATATTCTAAGTGTTGCAAATATAAATAATCTATTTGTTTATCGATTTAAATGCTAATCGAATAAAGAAATAAGTCCCTAATAAAATTATCTCTATGAAAATAGTAGATTTTTTTAATTGGGAATTATGGAAGTCTAAGATTTTGCATGAATTAATATTGAAGAATATCGGACAAATCACATCATCATCAATACTTTTGTTTTTTTTTTCACTGGCATCCCTATTCATCATAGTTGACTGACGTCTATATTCTTGGGCTGCCATACTTTATTACTGAAAGAATCTTGGAGTACTATTTCAGTTCTTTTTAGTGCAAATAATGGCCACCTTCTAATATGGAAAATAATTATAATGACATTAGCAATGTAACTGGCTTAAAAGAGTTAGCTTTGCAAAAAAAGGAAAAAACATAGGTAAGTCTAGAGGCTTGCAACATTATATCCGTCTGTCTTTCTTTTTTGTAAAAAAAATTGCATCGTGAGATTCTTGTGAGTTGTGACATGGCTGGAAATAATACTGAAGAAGTAGAGGTGGGTAGTTATAATTAATTGTGATGAAAATTACAGAGTCCACCCGTATTAACCATTAATTGTATCGTACTTCCTTTACTTTTACGGAATTATGCTGATGTGGCTGCACTAACTTTCACTGTTGCATTTGTTTCACGTTTGCTGTGTTTTTCGCTAATTTACTAGTTTTACATAACCACAAAGTGGTTGTACTAGCTTAAATTCCAGTCAAAATTAAATATCATTCACGTATATCAAGTTTTCTGATAAGTTTTTTTTAGGTTAGGTTTAGAGTATAAAGTATGACGACTTGTGTGTTCAAGGGGTCTGCGACGACAGAGACCAAGGGCACCACTAATGCCGAGGTCCCGCCGGAGTTCCTGATCAAGCACCCTCTGCAGAACACTTGGAGTCTTTGGTTTTACGACAATGACAGAAATAAGACATGGGAGGAGAACCTAATTGAACTGACCACATTCGATACGGTTGAAGATTTCTGGAGGTAAGTTGCTACGAATGAGCCACAGCAATCTGGGCAGTAGTTTCCTATCTATGTGTATTATATTTGTATTGATAACACATTATTTGCTGATTCTAAAGGTGACATTGTTTTTTTATTATTATGACTGTTTTTAAATATCTTTGCTATGTTAATATTCTTAAATAAACCATAAGAGACAATATTAAAGAAGTTGCTATTTTTGTAAACTGTTCAAAGGCTTATTAAAATTCACATTAGAAAAGCCATCAACAAACTATTCTCCATTTTTTTAATTACTTAGTCTTGGTATAGTAACACATAAAGAACTAACTATAAAGAATTTACTAATTATAATGGACAAATAAATCTTCAGACATGAAAATATGTCATCACCAGACACATAAAAAATATCAAAGCATGGGTAAACAACGTCAGTGCTAGCTCTATGGTTAAAACCGTCGAGAAACTTCATGTTATCATCACATGATTATGTCATTAAGACCTCTGGCAAATCCCACCATAAACAATGTTAAAATCATAAATTGATATTATTACTTGACTAAATATTTAAACAACAAAAAATTTACATGGCATTTAAAAATGAGCTTATTCAATGAAAATTGTGAAAAGCACAGATAGAATAGTGGTTTTCCATGTAACAAGTGTCTGAACTGATATGATATGGATGAGTTCACTGGAATAGTAAAAGCCTATATTCCCAATCCCAAACATGATACACAAAGCAGATTTATACTTGTCAGTTCATGAGTTTGGCTAAGTCTCATATATATATATAGAGAGATGAATGTGGCAGAAAACCTCATTCCAGGTTCCTAATGGAAAAAAATACAAGTGCAAAAAGTTTAATCAAAAATATTTAAATAAAATTTTCTAAAAATAATTTTATTCACTTACTGTTTCCAGACTGTACCACCATATCAAGCTACCGTCAGAGCTGCGCCAAGGCCACGACTATGCCGTCTTCAAGCAAGGCATCCGCCCCATGTGGGAAGATGACGCAAACAAGATGGGAGGTAGATGGCTTATCAGTCTCGAGAAGAAGCAACGCAACTCTGATCTGGACCGCTTTTGGTTAGATGTGGTATGTGCTGGTACTTACAATTATTATGATTTACTTAGCGTTAAATGCACAGGTGTGTTCTACTATTTTAAAATGTATAATTTAAGTAGCCCTTAATTCGGCTCTGTCGCAAAATCTGTTTTTAGCTGACATCGATCTATAAACTACCTATCTGCCAAATTTCATCTTCAAAGGTCAAGTAGTTTTCGAGATTTAGTGTTTAGTCAGTGAGTGAGAGATTAAATGACCTTCGCTTTTATAAAGATGTATGAGATAGTGTATGGTAGTTGTTATGTATGTGTGCAAGGCGCGCACCCCCCGCGCCCGCTCCCGTGTCAGCGCGTCTTAACCGCCAATAAATCAGTGCGTTGCTAGCTAGCGAGTGTTTCACTTGTGCGCGTCCCTGTCCCCGCTCCCGCGTACCTAACATTGGCGACGAGAAGTGAACTTACCACGTGTTGGAAATGTCTAGTTCTGTGCAATTTGGAATCTTACATACGTTCGACCATAACACACAGACATGGAAAACGTACAAAGGACGTATATCGCAATATTTTGTGGCAAATAATATCAACGAGAAGACGGACTCCGCGGGTGAAAAACGAAAGGCCATCTTGCTCAGCGCACTCACTGAAGGTACCTACAAGTTAACAACGGATTTAGTTTTACCTAAAGCCGTTGAGGATGTGCCCTACGAAGATCTTTTATCACTACTGGATAACCATTTTACCCCTAAATGTGTCGGGTTTGGTGAGCGTCACAACTTCTACGCGGCGTCACAACAAGCAGGAGAGTCCCATTCTCAATGGGCAGCGAGACTGCGAGGACTGACAGAAAAATGTGCCTTTCTTAACGTGGAGGAGGCACTCCGCGACAAGTTTATTATGGGGATGCAACCAGGACAAGAGAAGGAGAAGCTGTACACGAAAGACCTGGCCGATCTTACCCTGGCCAAGGTCGTGGAGATGGCAGAAAACCTACGATGTTCGCGCGCTGCCGCCGCGGCCAGCGCGGGGGCGCAGGCGCAGGCGTCGGCGGCAGACCAGCAGCTCTTTAAAATAGCGGATAAAGGGAAAAGTGGTACCAGTGTAGTGAAAGTGAAGTGTAGTGTATGTGGGTATACGAATCATAAATCGGTTGACTGTAGATTCGCAAACTTAGTTTGTAAAAAGTGTCACGTAAAAGGCCACCTGCGTAAAATGTGTCCTAAAGTGAATTACGTACAGGTGGATGGCGGTGACAAGGGTGAGGATGAAGATGACGGTAAGCTGTATTATATCCGTTCATTCAGGGGAGAACCCATGGTAGAAACTGTCTGGATCGAGAACGTGGCGTTCAAATTTGAAATTGATAGCGGGTCCGCGGTATCCGTGGTTTCGGAGACGTTTTATAAAAGGTTTTTAAAAAAGGTGCCATTATCAAGTACATGTAAACAGCTCGTAACGTATAACGGCGGCAAAATTGTGTGCCTAGGTACGTTACGTCTTCCGATACGCTACGCGGATCGAACGAACCTTATGTACTTGTATGTCGTTCGCGACGGCGGCCCGCCCATTCTTGGTCGAGATTTCTTGTCATTATTCCGCTTACAGTTAATACCGGTCAACTATTGTGAGACTACAGGATTACAGCAGTTATACCCAAAGTTATTTTCGAATGAATTAGGTAAATTTAATAAATATGAGATAAAACTATTGTTGAAAGAAGGGGCAAAACCGGTTTTTTGTAAAGCACGCCCCGTCGCGTTCGCGTTGCGGGCAATGGTCGACAAAGAAATCGATAGATTGGTTGAATTAGGTATACTCGAATCCGTAGAATATTCTGAATACGCTTCACCGATAGTTCCAGTGCTAAAGCGAAACGGGACTGTCAGATTATGTGCCGACTATTCAGTTAGTATAAATAAACAGTTACTTATTCAACAGTATCCGCTCCCCACGACTACCGAATTATTTTCAAAGATCCATGGGGGTCAACAGTTTAGTAAACTCGATTTATCTATGGCTTATAATCAGTTAGTTTTGGATGAAGAGTCAAAAAACCTAACTTGCATAAACACTAATCGCGGGCTATATAGATTTACACGTTTAGTGTTCGGGCTGGCCAGCGCGCCGTCTATCTTCCAACGCGCTATCGAAGGCTTGTTATCCGGTATAGACGGAGTGTTGTGCCTGCTAGACGATATTTTGATAACGGGCAAGGATAGGCAGGAACATTTACAAAAACTAAATTTAGTTTTGAAGCGTTTAGAAGAAGCAGGGTTAACTTTACAAAAAGAAAAATGTAGTTTTTTTCAAGACGAAATCAGTTATCTAGGTTATATTATCACTAAGGATGGACTAAAAAAATCACCGGAAAAAGTTAAGGCAATGTTGGAAGCACCGGTGCCCACAAATGTTAATCAGCTGCAATCATTTTTGGGTCTAATTAACTATTATAGGAATTTCGTACCTAACGCATCCACTATCCTCAGCCCGTTGTACGATCTGCTAAAAAAGGGTTGCGAGTGGACATGGACTGATACTCACGACTCGGCTTTTAGGTCAATAAAGGAATTTATGACATCGGAACAGGTCCTTGCACATTTTGACCCGAACGCGACTATTATACGGTAGTATACGGTAGACGCTTCCCCTAGTGGGTTAGGAGCAGTCCTCTCACAAGTAGGTTCAGATGGTGTGGAAAAACCTATTTCATTTGTTTCGCGTACCTTGAACTCTGCGGAAAAACGATATGCTCAGATCCAAAAGGAAGCAACCGCCATCATTTACGGCGTGCGTCGGTTTCATCAATATTTGTATGGAAGATCGGAACCGTTTATTCTTCGCACGGATCACAAGCCCCTATTGGCAATTTTTGGGCCCCATAAGGGTATACCAGAAATGTCAGCAAATAGGCTACAACGGTACGCTTTGTTCTTAAGTAGTTATAACTATAAAATAGAATATGTTCGCAGCGCTGATAACAGCGCAGATTATTTTTCCCGCGCGAGCTTACCGCGCACGGTTCACGAGTGCGCGTGCACCGAACAGTGTAAGTGTTGTGATTGCAAAGTATCATACGACCGCGCGACTTATGTTTGTTTTGTCGTAGACGGAAGCATGCCCGTTACGTTAGATAAATTGCGCGAGGAAACAAGTAATGACGTAGTTTTAAGGCTAGTAAAGGATTTTATTTTGAATGGTTGGCCGCCGAAGACAAACGATGTAAGGGTAAAACCATACTATTTGTGTAGATCACAATTATCGTTTGAGAATGGTTGCGTCATGCGAGGTCACAAGGTAGTTATTCCTTCGAGTTTATACAAAATTGTTCTTAAAGAATTACATTCTTCCCATTTAGGTGTAGTAAAAACCAAGGCTGAAGCGCGATCAAGATTTTGGTTCCCGGGAATTGACCTGGCTATAGAAACAATGATAGGTTCATGCGATGTGTGTATTCAGCTGCGCCCCGCACCGCCGCGCGCGGCGCCTGCTCACTGGGAATATCCACCTTGTCCCTTCCACAGAATTCACATAGACTTCCTAGGTCCGATTAAAGGATGCGTTTATTTGGTAGCGGTAGATGCATACACTAAATGGGTAGAAGTTTACAACATGAACACGACTACTTCTTCGGTCGCGGTAATTGAAAAGCTATACGACTTTATGTCACGGTTCGGAGTTCCGAAAACATTAGTGAGTGATAATGGCACAGCTTTTTGTTCACGGGAATTTGAACTATTTTGCGCAACAAACGGAATTTCACATTTGACGTCACCGGTCTATCACCCACCTAGTAACGGCCAGGCCGAAAGTTTTGTTAAGGTAATTAAAAAGGGAATAAAGTCTTGTATTTTGTCAACTCACAGCGCGAAAGAAACATCAGTTAAATTACTTAAATATCTGATGGATTACCGTAATTCAGTTCACTCCGCTACTGGGTTGTCTCCTGCGCAATTGGTGTTTGGGCACAAACTAAGGTCGCGATTGGATCTGATGGATCCAAAGTCATCGGCACCCTTGTCACCGTCTGATCCTAACGTTGTAAAAAATCAACAGTGTATGCAAACTAAGCAACAAGGGAAAAATAAAACAAGATATTTTAAGAAAAATAATGTTGTATTATACAAAAAATTTGTTAACAAAGCAAGTTATACATGGTGTAAGGGCGTCATACTTAAAAGAATAGGTAAAGTTTTGTATTTAGTAAAAGACAGTAATAGTTCAGAAAGTTACAAAAGGCACATTGATCAACTGATGTTATATAAAGGAACAAGTAACAGTAATAATAATAATAATGTGCAAAACTCGGAAGTGTACTCACCTGGGTCGGGTCGTCCTCCTGCACAGCAACCGTCACCGCCACACTCACCGCCGTCGTCGCCCCCGTCGTCGTCGCCACCGTCGTCGCCGTCGTCGTCGCCGCCGCATTCTCCGTCGTCAGCTGCTTCAGAAGGGCACATACTCCGGCCGGAACATAACTTACCAGATCCCGGTCCGGGTACTACAGCCAGAGGGAGGAGAGCAGAATCGTACGTACGAAGTACTTCTTCTTCATCAAGAGAAGACGAGCCAGAAATGGACGAAGCTGGTACGAACGACGGAGATGTGGAACCAGCAAATAGTGATTCGGTCTCCGAGAATGTTGGTCACAAGGCAGGGACGGAACTCGATACCCAGGCCCCAAAACACGATGAGCTTGTAGTTGTTACTCCAAAGAGATCGTTACGTAATCGCCCAGTTATTTGTTTTAAAAAGTACTTCTAGTGTTAAGGTTGATTAGACTAGAATATACTATGTATAAGAATGTTGATTGTATTCGGTGTATCTTTATATTATTAGACTAAGAGGGAGGAATTGTTATGTATGTGTGCAAGGCGCGCACCCCCCGCGCCCGCTCCCGTGTCAGCGCGTCTTAACCGCCAATAAATCAGTGCGTTGCTAGCTAGCGAGTGTTTCACTTGTGCGCGTCCCTGTCCCCGCTCCCGCGTACCTAACAGTAGTACTAAACATAATGCCTTAGGGACTATGCACACTTATTCAGCTCCATTCAGCTTTTGTCCATAGAAAACGCCGATTTCGTATGAGATGTGTACGCGTCCGTACGGATGAACACATGCGATACAAAATCGTTGTTTTCTATGGACAAAAGCTGATTGGAGCAGAATAAGTGTGCATAGTCCCTTATGGTAATTCAATGAACCATAACCACAAACGCATAAAGGCTCTAAAACTCTCCCAAAATTTCAAAGAGACCACAGACATATTAAAAAAAATGTTGTTAATGCAAGCCACATGTCATCTTTCACTTCCACATAGGTAGGTTCGTCATGGATCCCCGGCGTTCATTACACAGACCCCTTAGCGGTCCACAGTCCACAAGTTAAAAAACCCTGCTCTGGAATAACAAGTGGTATGCGTGTATTAATAAATCTAACCTAACCTAAATTACCTTGAAGGTTGGTTTAGCTAATTTGGCCTTGACCCAGTCAGGCAGCAGTAAAAGTTAAATCAAAATCAATATGGAGCTGAGCTATGTTGTGTCAAAGTAAAGTTTTGTATTACATACAATTTTGCCTGGACTTTCTATTAAATAATTTAAATTTTCTTCATTTACAATTATCCATAAAAAAGTGCAAGATAATCTTTTTTCAATAAAAAGCAGGTTTATTCTAGACATCCGTATTATTATAATTTAATTAAGTAAATTTTTTTTTGCAGGTTCTCCTCCTTATTGGTGAAAACTTTGACCACTCTGAAGAAATTTGTGGTGCTGTTGTTAATGTTAGAGCGAAACTCGATAAAATTGGTGAGAACTACATGATGTACCTTATAAATTATTTATTCCTTCCTCTTAGACGTTTTAATATAAATTTTCTGATGCATAGAGGATGAATCAGAAAAAAGGCGCCTAAGTTACGCTTATAACATCAGTTATCAGTCAGTAAAAGTTCTGTCGAAAATGGTCCATCCATTTCGGAGATAAGCTGGAACAAAGAGACAGACAGACTAAAATAAAGATCTTCTTTTGTTTTGGTATAAATACCATTTAATTATGCATTTAGTAAAAGGCTGTTATTTGCCAGTTATTCTTTTATTAAAAAGTAACCACATTTTGGTCGACTATTACATGAACTAACAAGAATCATATTTTCGCTTTTCAGGAGTCTGGACAGCTGATACTTCGAAGCAGCACGCTAACATTGAAATCGGCAGAAAAATTAAAGAGCAACTGGGTATCCACGGGAAAATAGGCTTCCAAGTTCATCGCGACACCATGGTCAAACATAGTTCGGCAACTAAGAATTTATACACTGTTTAGTTGCTACTCAACGTTCGTGCACTCGATATAAACAGTGGTATGGGGTGGCTAGTTAAAATATCTTTAGAATGTTGTTCATGACAGGCGAGCGCTACACGCCTGGCAAATCGATTGAAACAATCGATTGTAGAATTGTATTTAGTCGATTTGTCATCCGTTACTATGCGCTCTGAGTGGTCCTCCTTTTCAGTTAATTCGATTTTATGAATTCGAGAAAAGGAATAGTGATTAGGAACAATATTTGTGAGTAAGATGAGATGTTTTTGTAATACAGTGAGCTATCTCATACATTGTTGTTGTTTTTTTCTAACCATTGATTATACCAGGAGTATGATATTTAGGTTGACGTTAAGGAGTTGTCTCACATAATTTATCTTAATGTAACGTGCATGTTGCGTCTGTGACTAGAGAACGTTAAATTTTAAGTCTGACTTTTGTACTAAAGTGTGCATTAGTTGTAATCTATAGATGTAATTGTGTCGAAATGTGCTAGCTTGTTGGTTGCAGGATATAAATTATTAGTATTAATTACATATTTTTACATTTTAGCACTTTTACTATGTTATTCAAAAATACTTGGCTTGATTTAACACTGCCTACTGTCGGTCATATTGTAACAGCATTTCAACGATGCAAGTATACCATAAAACATTAAATACCATTTTGTATAAAAATCTTAATATGCATTTTTATTTTCCGTTGTATTGGAGGTACACCCGGTTTTTAATGTTTTTGTAGAGATATTAGGGCCTCTGTTGACATCCGATTATCGGCGACCGATTTTTTGTCGGTGAGATATGGTAGAAACATAATATGAATTCCAATATACCAACTCGGATGTCCCATAAAATTTGGTTTTATGATATGATGAAATAATTGTGCGATCCGATAAATCGGTCCTACAAAAAGTCTGAAGTAAGCGTGAAAAAAAAATGCTTGCCAGATAAAGAATCAATAGGCATGAATAAAGGGCGAAAATTTTATTCTTTACTCGATTCTACGAGGACTTGTCACACGGGTGAAGAAATTACTTTGTTTTACCCGTTTTTAAAACGTCTTTGATTACTATAACCTTTGATAAACGAGTTATAAAATAAATAAAATAAAATTCATTTTATTCAGGCAAAACCCATAGAGATGCAAGTACAAAATACAAACTGAATACAAAAATGTTCACGTAATTAATTAAATAAACAATAAAAATGTGTCAAACAGTAAAAATAAAAGCCATAAAATTACAAATTAAAATGTTAAAATTACTTAAAACTACAATTAGATAAATTAATAAATAAATGAGATTGCTACACATGTCTATTACAGCAATGACGTACCTATGTCTTTGTTCTTTCTTTTTAAAATGATTAACCTTCCTTGATAAACGAGTTATACAACGCAAAAATATTTTTTGAAAATCTTACCAATAGTTCCTGATATTAGCGCGTTAAAACAGAAACAAAAATCTGTTCAGTTTCATTATATTAGTAAGTAGGTATAGATTAGCGCGGTCAAACAACTCTTCAGATTAATAATTAGTATAGATTTTTCTTCCGGGATCAAAGAGTTCCATCGAAATTACAGGTACTTATTGATTTGGCCTTTTGCATTGAAGTAGTACGTGCCCACTATCTATACCCATAGTACAACGCTTGTTATGATAATACTAGTCTAGTGTTAGTAAAAACAAAATATTTTTAATTAAAAGATTATTCGGTTTCACATAAGTACCTACCATTTATTAAGTATATTTGTACGCTTGCAACACCGTTATCGCGCACTCGGGGTTTCCGGATGCAACATCGCATTCATAATACTTGAAGTTGTTTGGGGAACTTATAAATATTGTGTGTATTTGAAAATCTCGTTATTGTTAGAGAAGCAACACTTTAGGATACAGTTATTCCGGTAAGTAAAACATTTGATTACAATTCAATTTAGTGTAGGTATTATTTCGTAAATCGTAATCTTTAGATTATCTTCTTTATATTCTGTCTGTGCGTTTTTCATGTTTGAAGTAGGTACAGTCTTATTCAAGTGTTGCGTCAGTTTTGGTACTTAGGTACTTAATCGAAACTCTTAGCAGTATGATTAGGTAGATATACTTATTATTATACCTATATTTCCTACTTGTTGGCTATTAATTTCCTATAATTATTTACCATTGTATAATAGAAGGGTAGTACCTACTATTCACGTGCTTGGTTCGATTTCGTCAGTTGTGAAACCATTCATACCTAAGTAGGTAGGTACAATATTTACCATTTTGTAATCTTAAAAAGATATTTCAAAATCTTACTGGGTACGAAAATTTGGATGGATAGATGTTTGATAATCACCCGAATGACTGAACGAATCTAGATGAAATTGGGCACAGAGATTATTAGGTATTAGATTATATTTATGTCTGGAACAGCACATAGACTACTTTTGATCCCGGAAAAATGTACGGTTCCTATGAGATTATATACCTATCAATTTTGATGCGAATGAAGTCGCGGGCAGAAGCTAGTAACTTTTTAAAATGATTAAGTATTTTTGTTTTTGTTGTTTGATTTGTTGTGTTGTGAGCTTCTCAACCGTCATGCGCAAGAGATGCGCATCATTATTATATCGATTTCGCGCCAGCCCCAACAGTATCCTGAGGACGTTGGCAGACCGCTTTGACTTTCCGATTCTAGGATGCTGGATACGACTCCATGCAGTAAAGTAGATTGGGATGGGAGTAGGGTTGCCAACTCTTTGTCGGTCACCCATAAAAATATAGTAGGTAAGGAAAATGTTTAAAAAAATATAGTAGGTTTCAAAATAGGTGCTTTATTTCTTAATTAAATGAATATTATTGCTTAAGAGTTTGATGCCTTTAAAATATAGTAGTTTCGCCTACTATATCTTTTTCTCAAAAATATAGTAGGCGGGGGCTCTAATATAGTAGGATACTATATTATATAGTAGGGTTGGCAACCCTAGATGGGAGAGTCTCTAGCGGTGCGTACTTAGTTTTAAATTTAATATAATTACCCATTACATTAGTTTACTAACACTAGATAAGGCTTTTTATACTGTTACTAACAAAATATGGAACATGTTTCTGAAATAAATGTTTTTTATTTATTTATTAATTATGTCGTGAGTAATCTACATTGCAATAATAGGTACCTAAATAGTTAGTAGGTACTACGTGTCGCGAGTTCGATTCGACATTTGGCGAATATTTTAATAGTAGCTGTTACTTTCAGTGCTTTTATCGTCTGCTATGCCCGGTTCAAAATATTCCAGAAACATTTCAGTCTAGCACTAGTTTGAATCGCTCAACTGGAATTCTACTGGTATAATGGTGTTTTGTATCTGCATCACCCTAAGGTAGACTTGTAGAAAATGCCCAAGGCG
The DNA here is from genome assembly GCA_949774945.1 of Hoplodrina ambigua. Lineage (NCBI taxonomy): Eukaryota > Metazoa > Arthropoda > Insecta > Lepidoptera > Noctuidae > Hoplodrina > Hoplodrina ambigua. The sequence goes on from OX458967.1 coordinate 1,865,899, forward strand.
TTAAGTCCGCCTTTGTACAGTGTATAGGTATTTTTTACATGTGCGTATAGTTTAAATAAATAAATAATGTGAACGGGGCATGAAGGGACTTGTATTAGGTAGGTGCAGAGAGTGGGCGTACAGTACCTATTTTAATGCACAGTAAAGTCGTTCTTCTCTTGAGTCGACAGCAATTGCGTCACGGTGTAATAATACACATAGATAGTATAAAGCTTGAATGTTCAAGTCTGTCATAATTTAAGTTTACATTGTCCCACTTTGTTGTTGTATTAGCGTCCTGTTTATTCATCACGATGACGAAAACAAACCTTTGTATTTGTACTTATATCTATTTATATTACAAAGAGGTAAACTTTGTGAGATTTTGAGGTTGTTGGGCGTAATCTCTGGATCTGCTGAACCGATTTTGATAATTCTTTAGTAAATTGGAAGTTATGTTATCACTGAGTGCTATAGGCTATGTTTTATTAAAAACAAATTAGGGATCCGTAAGATAAATGCAAATGAAGTCGCGGAGAGAGTGCTAGCAATCAGTACAATCAATCAAGGAGCAAAACATTGAAAGTCCAACAGCGCGGTTTTGTTTAGGTGTTGCTTAATGTTAGTGCTAACACTAATACCTACGGGTATAGTCTGCATCAATTAATAGATACTGACAAATGTTTTATGAGCTGTCAAAACGCGTACCCCAAACATTTTCTATGGCAGTAGGTTTCCGTGACGTCACTTATTTGCCAATTCAATTGACTAACTATTCATTGTATCCAGAGCAATCAAAAAATAAATTTTACCGTTAGTTGGATATCATTTAGGTTTTCAAAGCTAAAATAAAGTGGTTCTTCTAGGAAAGTAGGTATTCTTTTGCAGTTAATGGTTAACGTTGTTTTTTATTTTAGAGGTCGACAGATTCCTACAAAATGTTGATCCCAGCTGTAGAAAGCAACATGAAGCATCCGCTACAAAATGAGTGGAGCTTCTGGATGTTTACTAACCGCGCAAAGGATTGGAAGGCCAATTTAGTTGAGCTGACTTCGTTTAACACCGTTGAAGACTATTGGTGGTAAGTAGTCTATGTATGTATTTAATTCAACGAAATTATTGCCTGCTGCGTCAAATCTGCTCTTATTATAATTTATTTGGGCCGCTACCTTCAATTCACATCTGTTGCAAATAGAGAGGTTTTACACTGTATGTCCGTGGCATCTTTGATCGGTTGGCGCTACAGTTGGCGTAGTAGTTGAGCGATTGCTTGCCGCGCTGCGTGTCGCGGGCTCGATTTCCGCTCGAAACAAACATTTGTATGGCCTACAGATACTCGTAGTTCTTAAGGGTCTGCCTGTTTGTGAACGCACCCAGGATTCTAGAGTAGGGCGACGTTTTTAAACAAAAATAAATAAATCTTAGCTTCTAAACTTACTTAGATATGATTACCTTAACTTAGATTGTTGATTAATTTGACTTCTCTTACAATTTGATGGACTTTTTTATTTCATATGTACTTTCTAAAGTTTATCTTGGACATCACTGACATCGGTGAAGGAAAACATCGGGAGGAAACCTGGACTTGTAAATAATATACTTTTGAAATTGCCAATCCGCCTTGAGCGAGCGTGGTGATCAATGCTCATGCCTTCTCTGTATGAGGCCTTTGCCCTGCAGTGGAACAGTAATGGCTGGTATAATTTATTTATTTTTCATTTACAACATGATAATGTCTTCACAGTTTGTACCACCACATGAAGCTACCTTCGGAGCTGAAGCTAGGGCAAGACTACTTGGTGTTTAAGAAGGGCATCCAGCCAATGTGGGAGGACGAAGCGAACAAGCACGGTGGGCGGTGGCTGCTCATGCTTGATGGCGGCAAGGCTGTACATATGGATTCGATCTGGTCAGACGCGGTAAGTAAAATGGGTACCTTTAGCATTAAGCCAGAACGGTCGAGCAGTTTTCATTGGTTAATTGATAATGAACTTAAACATATCACAAATAGGGTACAAAATATAATTCCGCGTGGCATTTATTAATATCTTGCACGTAATTATGCAATTTTCTTATAAAAGTGTTTATAAGAAAAAGACATCGATAGAGTACAAAATTGTACAAAATATAATTCCGCGTGGCATTTAATTTACATCTTGCACTGAATTACGCAATTTCATTTAAAGGGGTTGTGCAGAGCTTGGTGATATACTCCAGCAGAGTAACCTTGCCTATCATTGTATTTTTATTTATTTATACTTCTTATGTACAATTCAAGAAGTAGTCATTAGATGACTAAACAACCATAAAATAATCAAATAAAATATTTTTTTTTAAAAACAAGCTTTAATTTAAAATTATTTTATATTGAGTATTGGACATTGTATTGTCATCAGAACGCAACATTTCAGCTCAATCGGATATCAACAAATGGTCTAAAAATCCTTTATAAATTTTTAAAGGACAACTTATTTACATACATACATACAATACATACATACGAACAGTGCGAGCTAAATAAAAGCTTGTAAAAATGATTCAATTGACTAAAATACTGCGAGTGTTTTAGCCTGTAGGTACAAGTGTGTTAACAGAGTGCGGCTGCTCTTAAAACTGTATTGATAACGAAATCATTGTGTAATATACGTACTCCACTTAGGATGAAGTCACTACTAGGTGTTGCCATCTGTTTATGAGGTATTGTAGGTATTTTTCCAAAATACAAGCTAGGCTTAGTTTGGGAGTAGGTATTTATGTCTATAGATGTACAAACGATAAACATCTTTATAAATTGTAACTCAGATTAAGTTAAATAAATAAAACTTTGAGAGCTAAATAAATTATTATTATTGTATTATTATTTCGAGTAAACGTACACTTTTTAAGAACCATAAAGTACGTGAAAATTATTTTACTTTTTTCTTAGAAAAAACCTTTTTTCTGACATTTGACATAGGCCATGTTCACACAAAAATAATAAAAACAAAAAGGCAACAAAAAGAACACAAAAGAAAAAAATATATTGCGTGCCCCACAGCTGCGCCAAACAGTGGCTAAGCGACTGGCTGCTGAGCCATGTGTCGCGGATTCGATTCTCGCACGGAAAAAATATTCGTAAGACCCACAGATTCGGGTCTGTCTGTTTGTGTATGTAAGTTTTTAATGTTTGTTACCCACGATACAGGAGAAATTTCTAGTGTGGGGGCAAAAGTTAAAAAAGCATACGGAACGTTCTGATCAGGAGCTCTGCATTCATTTATTATAAACACATTTTTTTTTTTACAGGTGCTACTTCTTATTGGGGAGAACTTTGAGCATTCAAACGATATAACCGGAGTTGTCGTCAATGTTAGAGATAAGAACAAAATATGTAAGTTTTAACAAATAAAATATAATTATTATTACTGCTTTCAACACTACGCTCAGTCTACAAATTTTTCAAAAGTCATAGAAAACAAGGATGGATTCAGAAAAAAAAATGTCCTTTGGTCAAGTACCAATGTGACTTATTCAGTTCATAGGTTTCTTTGTTTATATTGGACATTACTGACATCTTTGAAGGAAAAAAACGTGAGGAAACCTGGATTTATATTTAATCTGGAATCGCCAATCCACCTTGAGCAAACGTGGTGACCGACGGTCGTGCCTTCTTTATATGAGAAGACGCCTTTAAAATAAAATGAAAATAAAATAAAAATCATTTATTTCAGACAAAATAGTCCATATGCACGACAGGGTTGTTAGTATCAAAAATTGTGCTTAAACTAATGTTAGTAACTAACCTTTGCCATTGGGACAACTGGGTAAAGGCCTCCTCAATATTTTTCCAGGTAAACGTTTCCTAATTATTAAATTAAATAAATAACTTTTTCAGCTATATGGATGCGCACTATCAAGCGTAAAGCAGTCATCGAGGTCGGCAGGAAGCTAAGGATGCAGTTCCAGATTCCTTGCAGAATTCACTTTTATAAACATAACTCGTCTTCATCTTTGTATTCTTTTTAAATCTTTTTTTCGAATATAGTCTATGTAGGTATAAGTATTATAAGAAGATATTATTATGGACGTTTTAAATATAGTACCTATTCTCCATCCAATATAATGTTACAAAAATAACGTTATAATGGTATCGTTATTTATATGGTAACGAATAATAAGCTCCGTTATTTTCAAGATAAATATATGGTGCACTATCAGCCATTTACAAAACAAATATCAATAATTAAAAATCACAAAAGTAATTTCATGTTATTTCATAATAAAAATAAAGAGATGCAAACTTAGCTATATACCCAGAAAAATAACAGAAATGCAGACATTTCAACAATATAACAATGGAGTATAGTGTTTTATATTTTTAAGAATATTTCTCAATCACACGAGCGCGCGAATTAAATGTCACGAAAATCCAGTCGATTTAAAATTAGAACCGATGGAATACCCATTCCATCAGTTCTTATTTTGAATCGACTTACGCTATTACGACATTACGGTAATTTTTTTTTAAAGGAGGTATTTGTATTTACCTATTGGAAAACCCATCGAATTTGATACTTATACGTCAGCGCGCTCGTGCTAGGCCTACAGATAATGTGCTTACGAGTATTATTAATGTAGGTAGTCATTAAAGTATTTCTGTGATAATAATGCAAGAGTATTTTATGTGCCATAAGTAAGAAGTTTTGATAATAAACATTTATTTTATATTTCAAGTTTTTTTTGTTTGTTAATGTTATTTCCAAATATAATACACATAGTTGTGGTGGTGATGTCAGTGTGACTAGTCAACGGGTTAAACTTCGTATCCTCGCGTCTAGGTTCGATTTCAGGGTGAATCTACTAGACATTTATTAATCTAATACAAAGCTTATGAATGATAATAAAATTACAAAGTATGTATAAATTATAAAAAAGAAAAAAGAAAGGAGGAATTTTATAGGTAAAAAAAAAATCTAGTCAATGGAGCAAGTGCCCAAAAGGCTGGCACACTTCACACGACCAGAGGGCTGGCCTTTTCTTGGGCTCAAGAATCATTGAGCCACAGGTTTCGACTCTATTGACTAACTATTCATTTATTTGAAAGCAATAAAAAATCGAATTTTACCGTTATTCGAAGATTAATTGGGTTTTCAGGGGCAAAATGAAGTGTATTTTTAGAAAATTATGTCTTGGATTTATCGGTTAATCGTGTTAATTCACAGAGGGTCATTTTTACAGAATACTGGCCGTTCTCTAAGCGAGAAAATCAGGATGATGAAAAGAGTGAAATAATAGCAATAATAAAAAGTTTATTGTTAAGCTAAACATAGGAGAAGACGAAAACATTTATAATATCGTGCACGTTCTGGAGTTAGTCTGGTTCCTGATCTCGGTCTCCACCGTCTCCTCCACTTTGTGGATGCTGTCTTCCGCTGTGTCGATGCCTTTGTGGACGTTATCTGGAAATTGTATTTAATTGTAGGTTATATTGCTTGCTTTGCTATAAATATTTTGGGCATTATTTTTTCATATCGTGTTTGTTTGTTTATTTAAATTTATTTTAGTTTATCACGATTGCTGGTCTTGTAATGGCCCAATAATTGAGCTGATATGAGGTTACGGGTACGATACTGAGCTTAGCAACTATTTAAGATTATTGTGGACATCACTGATTGACTGACTGTAAAGAATGATGTGTTGAGGAAACCTGGACTTAAAATATTTGTATGTAAGTTTGTTTCACATCCACCCTAAGCTAGCGTGGTTATTAATACATGCAGGTGGACAGTAATAGGCTGGTAGGACATTAGTCCGTTCCGTACCGATATGATAAATTAACAAATTGCTTCATAGCACGTTATTGTTTTAATCAATTTAAGTAATGGGACCTAGAAATAGATGGAATTCATTTTATAAAAAGTTTACATAATAGGGCGTACCTAATACCTAAAAACATCTTGTTATTTATGAGTTTATGACTATTAAACTGTAGTGACAACATAAAGGACAATTTAACTAATTAAACATTATTAACATCTAGATAAAATCTCATCTCGGCGATCATCAATGTAAAAAAAATTAGGTAAATTATAGGTTTTTTTGACAGATTGAGACTAACACAGATTGCGATGGTTCTTAATAGTTATCAGCGTAAACTTACCAACAACTTGTTCTTCAATGACTTTCCCTTTCCCCATGCATGAATGTTCTTTATCTCTGATCGTCTGAAACATCCGCGCGAAGCGTCCCTTCTCCGGAGTTTTGTGAACTACAACGTCACTTTCTTCGTTAATCTCTGCGCCTTCAGGAACGTCAATATGGTCTTCACTCCTTACTATAGGCATCACAGCTTGCGTCTTCGTTTTACCTGCCTGCGGACTTGACTTATCTGATCCACAGGGTATGGTCTCATTCTCAGATTGGCCAGCTTCACTTTTTTGACCATCGTCGCTGTGTTTACTAAGAACCGGACTTATTTGACTTAAGTCAGGAATGTGTAGCAGCTCTGGTAAAATCGGCGTCTTCGGCGGAGGAGAGTTTGCTATCTCTAACATTTTGTTCGGTATGTCAAGAACTTTTTTCGTTTCATCATGCACTATAGGGGGTACCACTGCAGCTTTCTTCACGAATTCCTCTACAATTTCCACTTTTTCATTCACTTTATCAGTAACAGTTGTAACTACTTCTTCCACTTTACTTTCAGCCTTATCAGCCATCGTGTCCATACTGTGGATGACCTCCAAAACTTTTGTTTCTCCATTAGCCGCGGGCGGATCAATCGCGTCTGTGTTTATATCGGGCGCGTCATGCGTGCTTCCGTTTTCGTTCTCAAGGTCGTTTATGTTTACTATATGGGAGTCGCTGACGTTGGCCTCTAATGAATCTATCGATCCGGACTCTTCGTTCACATTTCCATTCACGTTATCGGTGTTGTGCACGTCAACGTTGGAGTTCGTGATGTCCTCGATAACATGCGAGTGCTCTTCGGGCTTGTTCATGGCTGGTACTTTCTGTAGCGGCGGGAGTTCGGTTAAGGAGATCTGTCTAGTTTGTTCGTCGACTATGTTGAAGTCGTTGTTGGTGAAGTCCGCGTTGGAGCCCTTGGTGGCGGTGAGTAAGGTGTGGCACCCTCCGCAGGCCACATTGTCTACGATGTGCCCATTCATGGCTGTGACCCGCTTAGGTGTGTATTGATTGGGGACTGCCTCGTTGGCGTTGTCGGCATCGTCGATTTCCTCCAAACAAAGTTTATTGTGCCGGGACTCGCCGCAGGCGTAAAGCAATCCGTTGTCTGTAACGTAAAGCGAAGTTTTATACGACCAACGACGACCAATGGTAATCGAATACTGATCATACCGCCCGCCGACGGCAATTTAGACACTATTTATGTTGACGTGACAATGAAAATGAGCCAATTACATTAGATATCGAATGTGTGCCAGTAATAACAGCCCGCTTTTGATGAACTGGAATGAGGCTTTTAAATAAATGAAATGTGTGTCATTTCCTCAATATTCAGTGAATGCAAAGTACCTATCTAAATAAATATTAGCCACGTACGTACGCAGTTGTGTTTACAAAAAGGTCTCAGGTCAAACTGTGACTGTCCAACTATTATTTGTTTACTGTTCACTCGTTTAGAGTATTTTGTCACAAAACACGGTAAATTAAAGAAGTAATGCATTTTTTTTCTTTTAATCAATTCAATCACTTATAGACACATTTCTTGAACATTTGAGCACTCTTATCTAACAAGGGCTTGTCACTCGTTGCGTGTCTTACATAAACTGAACAGTCGAACGTTTGCTAAATCATTTCTACAGCAAAATCAATATTACCTGTGACAAACGCAGTGTGCATCGCTCCACATGCGACCAGCTTGAGCTGATACCCATCGAACATCTTCTCCATGTCAATTTCGGTAGGTTCCGTAACATGTTCGACCTCTTTCGTGAGGCCTAGCTGTCCTTTTTCGTTAGAGCCGAAGGCCAGGATCTTGCTCTCGTCCATAGACAGGAGGAAGGTGTGGGCGGCGCCACAGCATGCGCTTTTTATGGGGATGCTTAGTGGTAAGACTGTCGGGACGTACACTGTGGTAGGTTTGTCTGGTACACCTAGTTTCTGGTTCTCATTGTCGCCGGTGACGAAGACTGCACCTTTGGCTGTTAGAGGTAAAGTCGAATATAAGTACCTATGTCAAACTTATGGTGTGATTCATGTGGGAAGTTTGGGTATTTCTAACTATACAGCTTGTTTTTTTTTAATTAGAGTTTAGACTATGAAATAATTTTAGAACAAAAAAAAAGTATTTTATTTCATGTGTAACAACATAAACATACTTAGAAGTAGTAAGCAAGCGTTTGTGAAGGCTTAAAGTTAGCATTTACATTACTATTTAGTATAAATAACCGTTTATTATTTATACGAAAAATGCGAAAAAGTACATGTTTCTATAATATGATGTACTTATCCGTATAAATGAACGGATGAAATTGAAAACACTCGTACTTAGGTTGAAATATTGTCGTTGTGATTTGCGTAGCTATTAATAACATGCATGATTGCCTATTCATAGCTCTACGCAAATCACAACAATTTATAGGTTCGTAGCAAACTGCTACGGCGTAGTCCGACCAAGCTACGAGGTATTTATTTTGATAAAATTGCATCACCGCTATGCGCTGTGATTTATTGTAGCAGGGCACAAAGCACTGTTCGATCCTGTCTGTAACATTTCTTTGTGTATAATAGAGATTAATAGTCGGGGTTAGTTGTGTCAAAACCAACCAACACACGTTTCAATTTTCTCAGTTTGGGATCGCGGAAAGCGCAAGAAGTGGACCCCGGGGTGGGTTTTAGTAAGTAAGAGTCTGACAGACCCCTCCAACCCACGGTGGGGGCATTTTATTTTATTTTATGACCCTACTGACCAGTAATAAAGACCGTATGGTAGTATCCGCACTCGACGAAGGCGATCTTCTCCATGAACTTGAGCTCGGTGAACTTGACGCACGACCGGGTGTCCTCGCCGAGTCCCAGCTGACCTTCAGTGTTGGAGCCGCTCACGAACACGCGTCCGTCATCTAACAGAGAATATAAGAATATAATGCTAGCTACTTAAATCGTGTCGAAAAGATCGAATCCCGTGTGTGGTCATAATAATAAATGTTGTTGAGGTTTTTTGACGAATAATTATTCAATAGGAAACTTAGGATGCTGGCTCAAGGTCACATAAAGCCTTCTCCGTCTAATCTGGCTTCGGTCGTGTCTGATTACTGACCTCGGACTAAAGAGACCGAGAGAAGAGATAATAACCTCTTGTTTGAGCACAAACTCGTGCACTGTAATATCTCTTTCTCTTACATAAGAGAAAGAGATATTACAGTGCACGAGTTAAGGTGGGCTAGCTACATAGCTAGCGGGTGGGGCGGAAGGGACTGAACCATTTGATGATTTTTAGCACTCCAAAAAAAATGGTATATATTTTCTTATCTAGAGTTGTTTACCAGTAAGTATAGCAGTGTGATTGCTGCCAGCCGACAGCTGTCTGATGGGCCCGGGGTCCCCCTCCAGCTCTATGAACTGCGGCACGGTGTGGTGCTCCAGGTCGCCGGTGCCCAGCTGACCTTCATCGTTGCAGCCCACCGTGTAGATTGCGTTGGAGTCTAGTTTAGAGACAGATAGAACTTTTATTCTGTACAATAAAAGACAAATAATAATAATACCATAGGTTGGTATTGTCATAATTGTCCCACTGCAGAGCAAATGCCTGTTTTCATACCGAAAATGTACAAGTATTGATCACCACGCTTGCTCAAGGTGGTTTGACAATTCCAGACCGATATTAACATAACATCACGCCTGTAATTCCCGAAGGGTTAGGCAGAGGTGTATCTATTAGTACACCCACATTTCGCCAGTATGTTTAAGTCCCATGTAATAGGGGACGAGCCTATTGCCATCAACCGGGCACAAATCCAGACTCCGAGGCTGCTACTGAGAAATTCCTGGTGGAAAAACCCAATAACATTTAGCTCAACGTGGGAATCGAACCCATGACCTCATACTCAGCAGTCGCGCTTTGCGACCACTAGACCAACGAGGCAGTCGATATTAATTATAAAAAAGTGTTTATTTACGAAACACGTATTAGTACAAAATTAAACATAAGTATAAAAAATAGTAGCCCACTGGTATCGGGAACAGAGCACAAGATACCGGTAGTCAAGGCCTTAGAAAGTGGAATCTGATAATAATGGGACCCGCCTCCAGAAGTACAGCTTTCTGAAGCCTTTGATTTAACTGCTCATCGATAGCCTCCTTAGATGTTGAATAAGCCCCTTGGCTATTATCTCATAAGCTGTAACGACTATTCGATACAATATGGATGACTCTCTCCGAGGATGTCGACCTCAATACATTATTACCTGTGACGAACACCGTGTGTGCTCTTCCGCAGGCCACGAAGAGTGCTCTGTGAGGCTTTAGCCACTTGACGCAGCTGGGCCGTGTGACCTCATCCTTATGGCCCAGGCCCAGCTGACCCCATGCGTTGCCTCCGAACACGAACACGCGGCCATTCTCTAGAAAATACATTTTAAAATTAGTTACGTCATAGGTAGATCATCATTAAAAGTACCACAGAACCTTGACATTTATTAGTCAGTGAAATACTATAGAACATTAGTCATTTTGGATTTTTATTGACTAAATAAATCAGATACGGATCATGTATTTTTCAACCTTCACAAAAAGGTAGATACTTCTGCCTAACCCTTCAGGGATTACAGGCGTGAGGTTATGTGTAGTATTTATATTCTTAAGGCGGCTACTATCGATGTCTTAAGCCTGACATTGGCATGCTAGCCGGACCTACTGATAGCTGACGCTGATAAAAGTATAATTCAATAAACAGTGGGCATTAAGATCGAGTACTGTGTTTAGAATAGGATTAGAACACGCAATGTCACAAGAGGCCGTTGACGCAATAAAATTATACCTTTAGACTTTCGTTTATGGTCAGTAACAAAAGTCGCACTTTTACTTAATTGAACACGAAATAATACATTGCTCTGGTGTTCAGAATTTCAGATGATATTTAATAAAAAATAATATCTTGATTTGAGATCAATTCCGTATTTCCTTATATTGTGCTCAATAATTGGGATATTTATAAAACTGTAGTGGTCTGGTAGTGGTCTGTGGTGGTGTGGAAACTGTGGAGAGGGGGACTTTTGTTGTTGCCTGTACCATAATCATTAACTAACAGAGTAAGTCAAGGTGATCTGTTGGTGCGTACATTACATATTGACAAAAAAAGTCAGCTGTTCCCTTTATTTAGTCGAATTGTGCTATTGAGAAGTATATATATACGCAAAACACTGATTATTTTTTGGAGATTACATAGTTTGTCTCGTAATAAAAGCTTTTTTTAGTTTTCTTAAAAAGTACTACCAACATACCCTTTTTATTTTCCTAACATACTAGACATGGGAGTGAAATGTATAGTAATACAATAAAGGTGAATAGTTTTTTTTTTGCTTTTTTAACTCTGGAAATACTGATACGATTGTGAAAATTCTTTCGGTAATGGGAAGCTACGCTTAATATAACTTTTAGCACTCAAAGATAACAATAACTTTATCTTTGAGTGCAAAAGGTTTATTTTTTTATATAAAAAAAATATGGATGAGTTAAAGACGCGGGCAAAAGTTCCTAGATATAATAACTTACGGCAAATGACAGCGCTGTGCTCATCGCCGCAGGAGATTGCGACAATAGGGTCGTTCTTGATGAAGAAGTGGCTCGGCTCGTTGTCGGCAAAGTGGGACTTGCCGAACGTGAACACCGCGCCTGTTTCTGTGGAGTAAGATAATGGTAGAACTTTAATACTTACCTAAAATGAACTTAAATAGTGGCTGGTACGGTATAAAAAAGAATACACTGTTATACTGCAAATACAATCTAAACTATAATAGTCATCAATGCAAATGGCATCTGTTGTAGAATTTCGGATAGCACAGGCTGGTAATGAATGCCGACCGGTACTGTAGGACATATCTTTAAGTTTTGTGGATATTATTTTTGATACGTGCGTTTATGAGTAAAAAAAAACGAGAAAGTCTTGGTTGCTGTATCGGGAAGCAATTAACTTGTAATTTTTATTAATTGGGGTAGTCTTTGTGTAAATTTTTATTTTCTACAAATACCTATGACTAAATAATATAATCTATATCTTTAATTTTATAAGTTCATTAATTGTCATATTTTTTTATTTTTCGTAGACCCGCTACGGGTGTTGTAGCAGGCCGCTACGAGCTACGACTTCAAAATAATGTTCTAACTATTTCGTAGCACCTAGTAAATACTTAGTCATTCTTGAATGTTCGTGTTACCTATAAACATACATAACATCACCCTGTACTCCCTGAAGGGTTGGGCAGACGTCTAGTACACCCTCATTACGCCAATTATGTGTAATAGGGGGCGAGTCCTGCCATCAATCGTTATCAAATTCAGTGTCAAGGCCGTTACTGAGAAATACGTAATGGAAAAAAACCCCATACCTTTTCAATCTAATATATTAAAGCTGAAGAGTTTTTTGTTTAAACGCGATTTCTGGATCTACCTGTCGGATTGGAAAAAATCTCTTTGTATATGATAGCCAGAATATGAGGAATAGTGTATAGGGTATATAGCATCACGCTAGGATCCACAGGAGCAGAGCAGTAACCAAGGACGTAACGTAACGCGGGTGCATAAAACAATGCGGATGAAGTCGAGGGCAAAAGCTTATTAAAAGTATATTCGTTATCAAAGTTCACCTATATTACAGTATACATATGTAGGTACTGATATTTCGCTTATCAAAAAGCAAATAAGTCATAAATTATATCACACTGGTCAAATCAGCACTCGGTAGCCACTTGTCACTTATTAGCCACTCGAGTTATTATTATGTACTATCTGCTCCGTGCGACATTGTGCGCGTGGTTTTTTCACCTGTGTCAAGTTACGTTTTTGGATACTGCCCCGCTCCTCTGGGTCGCAGTGTGATGTTATATAGCCTATACTATTCCTCTTGAATATGGCTATTATATACAAAATTATTTTTGCAATCCGACTGGTAGTTCACGAGATTAGTGTGTTTAAACAAACACAAACACGAATAAACATAAAAAATCTTCAGTTTTATAAAGTTAGTATGTACTGGGTATGTATATATCGGGTGTAAAGAGACCTGCCACATTAAAAAAAAACACAAATTCTAGCCATTATTAAGATAAATTGTTCTTCTACTACATCATACCTGGAAATCCACTGGTTCTGGAGATTTGAAGGTCAAAGTTACAACTTTTCACAACCATTTTATGAAAAGTAGTTAGAAATGTTCCAACTAAACTTCAAACGCTCCCACGACCCATGTACCTACTGTTGTATGTATAAGCATAATAATTTGCACTATTAGGTGTCTTAATGCATGGTGGTATACTATAATACTACCATGCATTGTAAGACACCCAATAGTGATTTTTCACATAAAAAAAAGCTTTTTCTCAGCAATCATTTTTGAAAAAAATGTTAGTTTGATGGGCAGTATATAGATATCATCACCTGCTGCCCAACTATGTTGGGGTCGGCTTCCAGTCTATCCGGATGCAGTTAAATACCAGTATTTTACATGGACCGACTGCCTATCTGACCTCCACAACCCAGTAAGTGGGTAATACGATACCCCCTAGGTAAGACTGGTTGTCAGACTTTCAAGCTACTGACGACTCGTAACGACTGTCAAAGATCCACAGCAGTAGATAGATTTAAAGATAGATAAAACATTTATTCGGTGCACACAAAAGACACATCACAACACTAAAGTACAATCAATCAGCTATGGACTAGGACAAAGGTGTGTGTCTTGATATGCGTAGTTATAGATTTGCTTACCTACGTAGGAGCTTGAAGATTGAATGCAATTACGTTGGGTACTAATGATGAGTACCTTCTTTTGTACTATTGTCGTATCGTAATCGTGTGATGCAACACCTGTTATTCTGACGTCACAATCATGGAAAGGTTCTCGTTGAAAAAAGGTTGTTCTTAGGATAATCTTGACAGCTCGCTCTATACAAAAGTAATGTGGTTATATTTTAGGCATTAAACAAATTGATAACCTTATCTGGTAGGTAGGAAGTCACAAGTATGACTATTGTGCCGTAACTACAGTACCGTAGGAGATCTTATCAAAGTCAAAGTCAAATCATTTCTTTCAATTGGGCACTATTGAGTGTCTAACATACATACATACATAAACTCACGCTTTTTCCCATGGGGGTAGGCAGAAACCACAGAACGACACCTGCTACGATCCTTACATACTCCTTTCGCCTCATCTACGTTCATTAACAAGAAAAGATAATAATATTGAGTTCTAGTTGCCCATTTCAAAAGGTAGTTTCGTAATAATTAAATTGTAACAAAATTATAAATAAGCTGAGTTTTACTAAAATGAGCCAAAACACAATATTTTATTTATAAATGTAATTTAAACGTAATTAAAAATATTTAATGTGTAGCAATATTGACCAGCAATAACAGTTCAAACTTCAATGCACACCTAAAAGTTATGGTAAAAACCAACGTTTGTTAGTTTTATCAAAACTTCACACAAAATGTTCAAGTATTTGAAAAGTAAATTTACTTGCAAAGTACCATTTAACTGTACTTAGGTAATATTATACGCAAAAAATCGCGTCCCTATTATTAGAAAGTGTCGTGTACATTAATCATGAGTAATGACGTCACTGCATAGCCAAATGATGTAGAGGTCTCGGTACGTTACTGGTATCGAAAGTAAAACCAGCCAAGGACGTGTCGGACACCACATAGTACAAGGTTCCGTAGCTTGAACTTATTAGTTTATAAAATCCTAACAAAACTTAGTTTAGTTTGCGTAATTTGCGGTGTGTAGAAAGTTGCGATATTATAAAAACTACTCTAATTACTCCTCTACTACTAGTAATTCCCGAAGGGTTAGGCAGAGGTGTATCCATTAGTACACCCACATTTCGCCAGTCATGTTTGACTGACCCCTCTGACCCCTCTGTGAGCACAAATCTAGACTCCGAGGCTGCTACTGAAAACTCTTATGAATAACCTAATTACACTTTGCCTGACCTGGAAATCGGACCCACAACCTCATGCTCAGCAGTTGCGCTTTGCGACCAACGACGGCAGTCAAATTGTGTGATACTTTGAATTTTTGAAATGGTAGGGTAATTTTAAAAAGCAAGGACATGAGGAAATTAGAAAGGCTTTCAATTCGGTTAAGGGACCCTGAAATGTAAAAGAGCCATTAGCACTGGGCACGTAACTTCCGACCAATGCCCTTGGGGCAGTCCTTAGATTTGATTGGGGGAGATTAGTTTCATTGTACCCCGATGACGTAGCTTACATTAAATATTTATGTCCTAAATCCTAGCCCACCGGCCGTACCTGTAATGAATCGTATTTTTTTTATATTAGGTAAGTTTGCTCTTGACTGACTCTAGTCTAGGTCAGAGGTGAAATAGATAAAAAGTCTACGATCAAAGAGTGATCAGGCCAAAAGAAGCCTGAAACCTGAAGCCTGTAACTTTGGAGAGATTAGGATAAATTAGTTTAGAGATTCCAGATTGATCTGCTTTTTAAATCTGAACCTTATTTTTTTTTCCTATTTTTTTCTTGGCAACAGAACGTGGAAATCCTATGTACTTTTATATGTAAAGTACCTAGTGAGAATTGAGCATTTTACATTTATTAAATACGTTGTTTTACAAGCAAAGGAATCCTATTTCCTATCCTGTCCTACTTCCATTATAAACGCGAAAGTTTGTGAGTATAGATAGACGGATGGATGTATATTTGTTTGTTGCTCTTTCACGCTTTAATGCCGTTATGTAGTTAGTAGATCATCAACATCTGCCTAGCCTTTTCCCAACTACGTTGGGGTCGGCTTCCAGTCTAACCGGATGCAGCTGAATACCAGTATTTTACATGGAGCGACTGCCTATCTGACCTCCACAACCAGTAACTGGGTAATATGATACCCCTAGGTAAGACTGGTTGTCAGACTTTCGGGCTTCTGACGACCCGTAACGACTGTCAAAGATCCACGTATGACAGCCGGGACCAACGGCTTAACGTGCTTTCCGAGGCACGGAGGAGTCTCAGTGTGTAAAGATGGTCACCCATCCACGGAACAACTCCGGCAAGCGTTGCTTAACCTGACGAATCGACCCGTGCGGCTGTTATTACTTAGCCACGAGCTCCTTATGTAGTTAGTAGATATTGATTTCATTAATTTACAAATATATATTGATAAATCTTAACACATAAGATTGTTTTGTTCTATTTTGGTGTACCCGAGGCATAATTTAGGATTATAAATTCCACGCAGGCGAAGTTACGAGTAAATGCTAAGTTTATAAGCAACATTTTTTTGGAATTTCTCGTTAATATGTGAGTTCAGAATGTGTAGGGCTGGCCTTACCAGCATTTGAACATGTAATCAATTATACCTTTTAGTAAAGCGTGACTGGCTTAATCAACTTTCTACTGAGACTTTACTACCAGCAATAGTTATGTTAATTTTGTCCTTCAAATAAAACACTTAGCTGACAGTTTTGGCTAATTAATAACATTTATCAGATTTAGAATTTCGTGTACTTGTAAATGGCCTAACTTCTATTACCAACCACTTAAGAGCTAGAATTACCAGCTTTGCGAAATACGTACACGAAAAATTACGTGTTTTTTTTTACCTTGAATTACATAGTTAGGCATAAATGATAAATTAACCCGGTTTCTAACCCCGAAGGCCTTGATCAGAAATTATAATTATGATAGACCTTGATTTATGATATTTATCAAATTAATTAATCAGTTGAATTTTAGTAAGCTTTAGTTCTTAGTTTAGGTCTAAGTAATATTAAGCAAAAATTATTGCTGAGAATTGACTTTGAAATTTTGGTCGGCTCGCAATTAAGCGCACGGAAAATTTTGTGCTTACGCTACAATCAACAGTACTTAGGGATGGTGTTGGAAATTTAAGTTTAGTTAGAACTTTTAAAAGTTGGTTTTGTAACTAACGCGAAATAAAGTTGGAATCTTCAGTCACTAACCAGAAGATTCCCCGATGTGACACAGAATAAAATATGGTCGCCGATGGAAATTCACCTAGTAGGTATCTAGCTTAAAATTGGCTTTCTGCGTGGTTGTTAAAGTATCATTTGGAAATATATACTTCAGACTTTGGTAATGGTATGCTTTTATTACCACAGTCATTTAGTTGATCCATTGCCTCAAAAATGTCGAGAATTTAATGACTAGTTGGAAGATGTCTTATCATATTTCTATGTCTCTTACCATATACGTAGCTAAAATGGCGCACTAATACACATGAACTTGTATAGGTACATTAGTAATATTATTTAGAAAAACATTATCACCCACAGGCCGACTTTACTCACTGCTGGGTACAGCCTATAGGCCTCTCTTTGTTTGTGTCAGTCTCTACGCTCTTGTGCCAGCCTCATTCAGGTTTTACACTATGATAACAATTTAGTCTGCCCATCACTTTCCTGGATTGCTGACACTTCTTTATGTCCTTGAATGCCACTTTGTTACCATCCTACTCCACCGGTCATCATCGCGCATTACGAACTTTCTTGCCTTCAGTCGGTCGCACGGATTTTGGGTAAAGTATTACCGGTCTCCTGAATCATGAAGGTAGAAGTAACAGTCGGGTTTTAGTCGGTAAGAGGCTGACATATGCGTCCGTTTTTCCCAGATGGTGGGAAATGAAGATCTGCCTAAAAAAAGGTGTCCTGTCTAGCCCCATTTAAGGTTCATTACTTGTTTTGTAACATATAAAAATGCTCATACAAATAGATAGCCACGTGTCCGAGGTGTTCGAGTGCAGTGCACCAGTTATGCGTACCAGCACATGCAAGGCTGGATGGCGTGACGTCACTGTATTTTTATTATTTTATGGTAATTACATAGTATGCACGCTGCGTCAACGTCGCTGCATTACTTTACATGGCAGCGGAAAAATTGTACAGCTTTTTATGTTTTATAGGGTACTGTATGTAGGTAGTAATGTTTTTGTTAAATTAAAGTTATCAAAATAAATTAAACTTTTTAATTAATATTGCTACCATTGCAGGTAGAACCTGGATAATGCTGGCCTGGGAGATTGGCACCAATAATGAACTTCATCCCTTGCTGGGTATAGGCCTACCCAGTAGGGGGTTAAGTCGAGCTGCGGATTATGATGATGTCATTTTTTTAGCAAGACGTGTAGTGAAAGTAATGATAAGGACTTACAACCTATGAATACCTACGGGGTTAAATTAACATGTTAACAAGCTTACTAATTCAGTTTTTCTTGTAGGATATCAGATAGTAATGTTAATGGTTTTTCACCTTGCGCATCTTCACGGAACTCGAAGAAAGTCAAGGAACTTTTTAAAACATTAGCTTTTCCGTGAAATTTAAAAATGGAACATATTATATACTCAAATTAAAAATAAACGAAAATCAACAAGCCGGCCGGAATTCAACCTACGACCTCGTAAAACTTTCAGATCAATAACATTTTATTGCCATACACATGTAATTTAATAAAACATGTTGGACCAATGAGAATTATTCCGTAATTATAATGCTAAGGCACGTCAACCTGGTACTGAAATACGCTACAATTCCAAAATTAAGGTGAACCTTGAACCTACTACAGAATTCTTAGACGACGTTTTAATAGAGGCTTTGCTTGTAGATATAGGTAAAAGTTCAACAACATTCACAAGTTCGAGAAATAAACTGTAGGTGGTAAGACAGAGATAGTGAAAGCAGCTAGGAAAGAAAGAAAGACAATAAAATGATAGAACGTAAAATGAATTAGGTTCATCATCATTATCCTAGGACCTCAATTGTTTTTTTACAAACTACTCTGCTTGACGTTTCGTGGTGTAAAGGTGTGATGAGAGCAGCATCTGGCTGTATAATACTTGGCATTGGACTTTAGAATAACTCTCTTACCAAGGGCCAATGTTAAGATACACCATTAGGGTTACGAGTCGGAAATAGGAGTGCTATTCTGAAAAGTATCCCTCGGTAAATTAAGGTGAAGTAATATTGAGGTGAGATGTCAATCCCTAGAACATGCGGAATTACATGCAACTCATACTCACTTTACCTAAATTCACCGGGGAGTTTTTTTCAGAATAGGCCGCTAGTTATAGTTTTTTGTAAACTGCACTTTAGATCCTTAGTAATAGGTATGCTTTGTAAACGGCATCATGTTATACGGAGTATATATAAAGACATGTCACATAGCCGTTAATGACGCATTCGGTTCATCAAACTTAGTAACATTGAGCAAAAATTTTAAAAAAAATGGTGTAAAATATCACAGTTTATGGAAGCGCGTAATGTAACATATGAGAACATTGTGCTTATAAGTGCATATTATAATAGTACAAGGGTCGTAACGGGTATTTAAACTTCATTTATTATAATAATATTTTTTAAAAAAGGCTAATATCTCAAAATCTCAGTGAACACAATGGTCCTGGTTTTCTATTTTGAGCCTCACTCTACGAGCTTATTTTACTTTGAAAGATTCTTTAGCATGTTGCATTATGAATTCAGCTAGTGATTGAAATAAATGAATTGCAACTTAAAAATAAGTTTTTATTTAAAATTACCTTAGATGATAGAATTAGCACAACTTTTAGGTACTCAAGTTGCATTTAAATGATCATTACTTCTTTTCTTTGCTAAACAATAAATATATTAACTACGTAATATCAATGGAATCAACATAATTATTAATCTTCGAGATTCCTTTGTTGAAGATACGCCAACATTGTAGTGCATTGGAGAGCATTCAAAACTTCGGAACCAATAAGGTAAGATACATTCAGTATTTTGTAAAACTCTCGAGCCAAATCTACTTGGCATGTTAACATATACTTAGAGGAGAAAACGACATTTTATGCAACAAACAGTGCAATTAGATGAAATGATCGTGATTACACGAAATTATGTGATTAAAAAGACTAGCAATTTTAAAACCATTAAGTTAGGTGAGCCCATAGCTGCCACTATATTAGACAAAAAAAATGTAAACATGATTCCTACCCGACTGTTTATGAAGCCTGTCTATTTTTAACCAATCCTAAATAAATATATAAAAAAATCACAATTAATCCATTGATTTCCGGATACCAGCGAGTTCCTGGCATTAAAACAATGATGGCGTCTTTTTTAAAATTCAAAATAAGAACACAGTCACCTGGAATGTCGTCCGTCATGTTGGTAGCGGTCAGTGGTGTCACATGGCGTGCACCGGCCGGCCGCGGGGCGAATACTGACCGCTGGCCACGTGCCACCCTCGGTAACCACCGCGGTGGGACGAGGAACGTGGAAAACTGGAATAGACTTGACCGTGTGTGAAAATTGTGATATTGTGGTTCGATTGAAAGTGTTTGAGGGCGGAAGGAGTCGTTGGAGTAACATGTAAGTCTTTCATTTTACTTGTAACTAGCGCGGCAGTTTGTATACAAAATTGTTTACTCATGTGTAACTTTGTGTATAGTAATTGACACCCGTGGTTGAAAATAACGTTCAGAATTTCAATAACATTGTGTTTCACTTATTGAACATAGTTTATTCAACCATTTTTCTAATCCATGAGCCAAAAACGGTTCATTGCTTATAACTATTGCGTATTGTTTGCAATTTTCCGTTGAAAGTAAAAACTAGACTTCAAATTATGACTTTTCTTCATTTTATTTCGAAAGCAGGAAATCAGTTCTATTCCATTCAAATTATATCCTCGAGCAATGTTATTGTCGTGCAGACCACTGGTAACCAGAACAACATAACCCGCCTTGCCCCGCGTTAACCCTTTAAAGTTCCCCTATTTTGAGGTCAGCAGTAATTTTCCAGGGGTCTTGTTATAATGGCCATCAATATACTGAAATAGTTTTTTTCCTGTCGCAATAAATATCGCCTATTGGTTTGTTGACAAAGCAATTGTTTACCGTGTGCATCGAGCGGTTTGGTCATGTGATTTCAAATAAAATATTATGTTCTATACAGGCTCAGTAAAGAAAAAGGAAATAGGTAGCTTCCTCGCAGCTTTCGATGGAAAATAAATATATTGTAGAAATAATAACATAACATCATAACATACAATCACGCCTGTAATCCCCAAAGGGTTAGGCAGAGGTATACACATTAGTACACCCACATTTCGCCAGTTATGTTTTTAGTCCCATGTAATAGGGGGCGAGCCTATTGCCATCAACCGGGCACAAATCCAAACTCCGAGGCAGCTACTGAGAAATTCCTGATGAAAAAACCCAATAACACTTTGCCCGACCTGGGAATCGAACCCAAGACCTCATGCACAGCAGTCACGCTTGCGACCACTAGACCAACGAGGCAGTAGAAATAATATAAAATAAAGATTTGATAACATTCTGTGTTCTGTTCTGTGCTAACCTAACCTAACCCACAGCGTTCCATATTTTTGAAGTGAGTTCTTTTTTCAAATTTCTTTCTCGGACATTTCAAATATCGCTGATTTCATGCAGATCCACACGTCAGCACCGTCCGAATTACATACGGTAAAATATCGCAATAAATCTGAAAAAGTCAGTCAGTTTTTGTGCTTCTAAATCCTAAACAGTTCCTAATAATATAGAATAATAAAAAAAAAATGATTTGACCAAAAAAAAGGGCTTCGTTCAACCTTGACATAACATACATGGCGCCTAAATACTGAGTCATCTTCTACCACACTTGCGGAACTAAAAGCCACCCTTCCATTTACTTGCAGGGCTGACATAGTTCTATTTATACTTTAATTGATTACGTTCACATGCTCACCGATAAACTGCGCCGTCATTATCAATCAAGCCAGCAATCAATCAATCAACGATAACCTACATATAATCATCGTTTTATTCGCGATCGTAATTCTTATAAAGAACAACCTTGACCTTTTCATATTGTACTTCTGTATCGATTAGTTCATAAAATCAGAGTAATACAAGTTATCCTCTATTTTGATTAATTCATTAAAGCCTGCCTTCTGGTATACTGGTCGCAGGCGTGATTGCCGTGCATGGGGCACGCCCTTTGTTACTTGTGAAATTATGACTTAGAAATACCAGTATTTGGCGAAATCTGAATATAGGACCTAACTAGTATCCGCCGGGTCCTCCTTAAGAGATGTTAGTGAGATCTTTAGCCAAACAAAATTTGATTGGCTAAAGTATTTATGGAGATTCTTACTCGTTCTTCCTCATACAACTTACCTATGTTTTGTAACAGTAAACAAGTTTCTTTCTGGCTAACTGACCGACTCCATGACAGTTTAAAGTGTCTTAATAATTTAGAAACGTTTTGACTTTGACTTGACAATAGAAGTCTGTTCTGTTAGCAATGGCTTAACATTTTTACTCAAAGAATTTCTCCTGTATCGTGGGTGCGATATCAAACATAATTATATACATATACAAACAGCGAGACCCGGAACCACTACCTGTAGGTTTAAATATTTGTTAAGTGCTGGAATTGAGCCCGCGACACGCAGCGCAGCAGTCAATCAGTCATGTAGTGTATAACCTATGTTCTAAGTTTACATATACCTATCTATGTTACTCGTGTACTAAAATACCAATACTTATTAATAAATGAGTCAGTGATCTACGAGCAGTCAGAGCGTTTTATTCTCCTTCCATACCCAAGCTTTACATGGCGACCCTGCCATGTTTGGTGTTGGGGTGTCGGGTCGCAATGCAGGCGCATTGTGTGTGTGGTCCAGGCTCTCGTTCTAAGTGTACGTTGCGTTATTGAATTTTGTTCGAGAACTTTAATAAACTTTAAAATGTGCAATTCTAACACTCCAAAACGAGAAGAAGTGATAATAAACCAGAATGGCATTGGAGCTTCGAATGTGGCTAATACCGACCAGCTACAATTTCATCTTTCTGCAATTAGCATTGTGATGATGATAATTTTGGGTTTATTGCTGATATTGGCAGCCTATTTCCTGTACAAATGCTATAAGAACTGCCATCATACGTGGATTAATGACCAAATACTTCGTCAAACCTTAAGAAATTCGTTTTCTCGGCGTGGTCGTAGAGGAACTGCAGAAGGAAACAGATGTTCGGCGTGTGGAATGCGATATTCGGCGTTCAATACCAGGTGTACGTCGTGTTCAAACAGTTCAGGGCTTGGGGCTTCACTTCCTAAAGAAGATTTCGTGGTTAAACCGAATGTGTGATACCGTAAGGAAAACGTAAAAGTGAAGTGTTAAGAGTGTGTTTTGTGCGTAAAAGTGAATGGAAACCGATGAAAAAGGCGATTGAACTATGGTAATCTGATATATGTAAACTTTTATTATTTAGTTGTTAAGTATGCTAGTTACTTTATTTTATATAACAATGACAAATTATGGCTCATGAGCTCAAAGATATATATGAAAAATTGAGAAAAGTTAAAGAAAATTTATTTAAATTGAGCATTGAAAGGAGAACGCCGGAGCGTTTGAAAGAAAAGTTGAATGAAGCAACTATTGTGTATAATAGTTATTCTGTTTTACTACCAAGTATTAGAAAACAAATAGATAATAAGACATTTAGTGGCGACAGTTTGTCATTAATTAAATCGCATTGTGATAAAATTGCAGAGTTATATTCTCAAATACA
This sequence comes from Hoplodrina ambigua, assembly GCA_949774945.1. Taxonomy (NCBI): domain Eukaryota; kingdom Metazoa; phylum Arthropoda; class Insecta; order Lepidoptera; family Noctuidae; genus Hoplodrina; species Hoplodrina ambigua. The sequence goes on from OX458967.1 coordinate 1,889,625, forward strand.
AGAGTTTTGTAATAAGTTGCACATACCGATAACTGATAAGAGTAGTTGTGAACTATTTGGCTCAACATCGAATCTCGAATCCAAAATGGAGTTTAATTTAAAAATTGCCCTGAGTTTGTTACCAGTTATGAATAATGAGGAATTGACGACTCGTCAATTAATTGACGGTATCGATTACTATAGCTCTACTTTGAAGACCGAACAGTGTAAATTAAGTTTAGTTAACTTTGTCTTAAAAAGCCGTCTTTCTCAACAAGCAAAATTAAGTCTTAAATCAGAATATCCATCCATTGATGCATTACTTACTGATATGCGTATGATTCTTTTGCCTAAAAAGAGTACGGTCGCCTTGCAAACTAAACTTCAAACTTCGCGACAAGATCAAAGGTCGATTAATGATTATGGTAAGGAGTTGACTGAGCTATTTATGGATTTATCTGTAGCGCAAGCCGAGGGCAAAGCGGAAAACCTCAAGATTTTACAACCTTTAAATGAAAAACAAGCGATTAAACGCTTCGCCGACGGATTACGCAACAGACGACTCAGTACGATAATAGCTGCACAAAAATTTGAAACCTTAAGGGACGCGGTGCAAGCAGCTATAGATGAAGAGACCATTGCAATGCCGTCTCAGTCTGAAAATATTTTAACTTTTAATAGGAAACGAAATAATTATTTTCAAGGTCAGCAAAATCGAGGAGCCACCCGCTGGTCTCGAGGTGCCTCCACGTATAACAATTTCAGCAGGCCTACCGTCCATCGTGGTGCGACTTTCTACCGAGGCCGTGGTCGTGGTCGTGGTTCGTTCCAGGCCTATAATCGAGGTCAGCCTAAACAGAATCGAGGTACGTACTATCATTCTCATAATAGGTACAACAACTCCAGAGGACATCAACGGAACGTGCAACGTTGTAATGAAAATATTCACGTTTTAAAAACCGATGAGCCCTCAAAAACTAATTCAACTGAGGAGCAGACCAAGTTTTTTCGTGAATAATGGGTTTGTATTTGCATGTAATAGTCATTGTTGCGTAGAATTATACGTAGATAAATATAACTATTCGTTTTTAATTGACACCGGCGCTTCAATTTGTGCCATTAAATATAAACATGTACTTGAATTAAACATACCGATCCATAAAGAGAGCATTAAGATAAGCGGAATCGGTGGTACAATAGAAGCAATCGGATATGTTTATTTAACTCTAAGCGATTGTTATGAGTTAGGAGGACAATTATTTAATCATAAATTCTATGTTTTTAATTCTTTGCCGTGTATGGCACATGCTATTTTAGGACAGGATTTTCTTACGAAATTCAATGCTATATTAAAATATAATGATAGAACTTTAACATTAAACAATAATATTATGCAAGAAAAAGTAATTTTGCCTTTAAAAGCAAATAATTCATGGATTTCAAATAATATAACGTTACCGCCAAGGTCCGAATCAATTCATTACATACCTACTACTATTACCGAAGAGCGTCTTGTTTGCTCGACTGAATTAGGAACAGGAATATTCATTGCTAGCGTATTAGTTAAACCTGTAAATGGTATGATACCTATTTTAATTCTAAATACAAACGAAACTGAAGTTCACTTAGACACTATTGAACCAACTTTACATAGTATCAGTGACTATAAATTGTGTACTTTTGAACAGTGTAGGAATAATAACGCAGACCGTGTTAAAAAATTGTTTAGCTTATTACATTTAAATCATTTGAATGAGGAAGAGCAAATCACGATTGAAAATATTTGTGCGAAATTTTCTGATATATTTTTATTGCCTGGTGATAAATTAACAACAACAAACATTTACAAACATCGAATTACTTTGCAACCCAATGCTCAACCAGTTTTTAGTAAACCATACAGAATACCATATTCGCAAAAACAAGAAGTAAACAAACAGATTAGTAACATGTTGCAGGAAGGTATAATTGAACCATGTCAATCTGAATGGTCAAGTCCATTGTTATTGGTTCCTAAAAAAATTGATAATACGGGCAATAAGAATTGGCGTTTAGTAATTGATTATAGAAAATTAAATAACTGTATACAAGATGACAAATTTCCTCTTCCGAATATTACTGAAATTTTGGATTCCCTTCCGGGTTCTGTATACTTTTCTACTCTTGACCTTTCCAATGGATATTACCAATGTGACCTTGACTCCGAAAGTCGGAAATATACTGCATTTTGTACTGGACAATTTAAAGTGTCGGGTACCGAAGATAAAAGTACTGCTTCCGTATCAGGACAGTATCACATGACGAGAATGCCAATGGGCTTAAAAACAAGTCCTAACGCGTTTTCAAAAATGATGACTGTAGCAATGTCGGGTTTGACTTACGAAAAGTGCTTGGTATATTTAGATGATCTCATTGTTTTTGGCAATTCGTTACAAAACCATACCAAAAATCTAATAGATGTTTTTACTAGATTGCGTCAGGTAAATTTAAAGTTAAATCCTCATAAATGTAACTTCCTTAAAAAGGACATATTATATTTAGGACATGTTATAACGAGCGAAGGTGTTTTGCCCGATCCTGAGAAAATACGTGCTTTGAGTAACTGGTCAGTTCCGAAAAATGTTGAAGAATTAATTAGATTTGTCGCGTTCGCGAATTATTACAGAAAATTTATTAAAAACTTTGCCACTATAGCGTATCCCCTAACACAGTTATCAAAGAAAAATGCATTATTCATATGGGATCAAAAATGTCAAACCGCTTTTTCCACTTTAAAGTCTATAATTTCGAGCCCACCTATACTTCAATATCCTAACTTTTCTAGTAACTGTAAATTCATACTGCAAACCGACGCTTCCAAATATTCATTAGGCGCAGTTTTGTGCAATGACAATAGAAAACCGATAGCATTCGCGAGTAGAAATTTAAATAAGGCCGAAATTAACTATCCAACTGTGGAAAAAGAACTGTTAGCGATAGTATGGGCTGTTAAACATTTTCGTCCCTATTTGTATGGCCGTACGTTTGTGATTGAAACCGACCATAAACCACTAATTTATTTATTCGGCATGCGAGACCCATCTAGTCGCCTTATGAAGTTCAGACTTCTACTTGAAGAGTATGACTTTATTGTAGAATATATCAAAGGATCCACGAATATTCCAGCAGATTCAATGTCACGATTACCAATTACATCAACGGACTTAAAAAATATGCATGAAAGCATAATTACGGTTATGACGCGTTCGCAACATAAAAAAGCGCTTGAGTCGCAATATTCTCCTAATGCTATGGGTTCTACTGACGACTGGCCTGCGCAACCAAGAGTCGTGGAGATCCATAGTAAATCGAGGATATCTGTAGAACTTAAATTTATAGAACATACTGAGTTAAATAACCTACGTAGGACTAAAGAGATAGACATAGAAAATAATGTATTTTGTTATTCGTCATCGAGAATGACGTTATTTATTAATCCAGTTTCCCAATCGCAATTGACGCCAGCCGCATTTGTGAGGGAACTGAAATATTTTTGTGAAAAAATTAACGTGCACGAATTAGTTTTTATAAGAAGACAAATTCATGATGAATTTATTAAAAAAGTATTTACAGAAATTAAGGCATATAGAAACTGGACAGGTCCACGATTGTGTATTCTAAATGACATAAGAATAATTCAAAATAACGACGACCGGAAAGTAATATTGAATGATTTTCATCTTCTACCAACAAGTGGCCATGCTGGTATAAGACGAATGTATAATAACATCAAAAAATATTACTTTTGGCCATGTCTGGAAAGAGACGTAAAAGAATTTATTAAGAAATGTGATAAGTGTCAGAAGCAAAAACATACTTCTCATTATGTTAAAGAGCCGTTGGTTATTACAACAACAGCCAATTCGGCGATGGAAAAAGTTTTCCTGGACATAGTTGGCCCCTTAGATCGCGATGATTACAATAATTCATATATTTTAACTATCCAATGTGAGTTAAGTAAATATGTAGAAGCTTATCCTATGATATCTAAAAGTTCGGAGGAGGTAGCGAAAAATTTTGTTAATAACTTTATACTTAGATTTGGTATCCCCGCTAGAGTAGCTACCGATAGAGGCACTGAATTTATGTCATCTGTTTTCAAGGAAACATGTAAACTTCTCAATATAACTACTTTAAACTCTACTGCATACCATCACGAAACAATAGGTTCTCTGGAAAACACTCATAAAAGTTTAGGTAATTTCCTAAGAATTCAAACAAATAACCATCCCAGTTCATGGAGTACATGGTTACCCTTTTGGTGTTTTTCCTATAATACCTCAGTTCACACCACTACTAAATTTACGCCTTTCGAACTTGTATTCGGGAAAAGATGCAATATACCATCAAATTTAAGCCAAAAAACAGTAGATCCACTTTATAACCATGATAATTATCCCTTACAATTGAAATACAGATTGCAAACATCGCAAAAGGAAGCGTATGATAATTTATTGGAAAGTAAATCATTAAGAAAACAAAGGCATGATCAACAGAGTAATCCTATTACGTATAAACCAAATGACTTGGTACTTGTGAAAAATGAGACTGGAAACAAACTCCAAAGTATTTATAACGGGCCATATTTAGTTATCAAAGATGTTTCGCCAAATGTTGAAATATTGAAAGACAATGGAAAAACCGATTTAGTTCATAAGAATAGGACTAAGTTATACTATACATAATAATATCTATTTTGTATTTCGTATAGTAATCATACAATAATCTATTTGTGTTTTAATTATTCTTAATTGCTCAATAACATTTTTATACTTTTTAATGTAGTCTTGTAATGTTATTTTGTTATTTTATCCATGTTAATCTTGTACTCTTTTTACTTATATACTTTGTATAATTTAAATAAAATAAACAAAACTGTAAACATACTGTACTAGAATAAGTTAATCATGATTATTGATTCAAATAAAATAATACTATCATATTATTTTATTTTTTCCTTCCGGGGAAGGTGTAGTGTATAACCTATGTTCTAAGTTTACATATACCTATCTATGTTACTCGTGTACTAAAATACCAATACTTATTAATAAATGAGTCAGTGATCTACGAGCAGTCAGAGCGTTTTATTCTCCTTCCATACCCAAGCTTTACAGTCAGCCACTGCGCCAACATTGTTGGCGATATGTATTATTTGTAAATATGTATGTTGGACACTGAATAGTCAGCCATTACTATCACTATCAGTTTTGCTGACAAGCAAATATCCACACAGAGAAAGTACTCGCACAAAAACAAACAATAGATCAGATGAATAACCTTCTGCTCAGGGTCACGGCGGTCGTTTGCCAATAAAGTTTGTGACTCTGTGGTAATCTTGTCAACTTCCGCCTGGGTTTTGGCTCAAGTGAAGTTGTTTGCTTCCGTTTAAAGTGTTCTTTTGACAAGTTCTTCGTGTATTTTCTGAATGGAGCCATTGATTTGCTGTACTTTTTCTCGTTGTTACATTTTCCTTTCTCTGAATGAATAGGGCGAAAGCTGGTAGTTTAATAATGACAAGTTTTGATCTACCGAACCTAGATTTGGTATCAATTTGATTTGAAAATCAGATTTACCATACATATACCTAATATAAATAAATTATAAAGAAAGGACGACTGATGATTTTTCTTAAATTATATTCTAGATGAAAGCACCGCAGAATTCAAAATTGTCTTGTATTCGATCGAGGGTATTGGCGCTGATATCCTAATTATAGGCTCTTCCTAGCACGGTTTCAGATGGTAAAACTTTAATCTTTATGATTAATTAATTAGTAACCTTTTTGAGAAATAAATATATCATTATGATGTTTATTCCTTTTCAATGCAATATTCTTTACATTTAAATTATCTTTTATTTTTTATTAAATATTTGTAAAAAAAAAATAGTAGTCCATGCAGGCAACGAGAGCAGGATCCAAGCTACCGGTGGTGTGCAGGGCTCCTGATAAAGGAATCTCCTAACAATACGCGCAGTGTCTAGAAAAATATAAATATACGAGTATTATAATGATTACGACCTGAGTGGTGTATCCTCCATCTATTGACCAAAACATTCATGATTTTCAACTGTTTCTTCTAACAACAAGTTTCTGATGGTAATGTGAGGGATCGTAAATACTGTATCGAGCGGAAAGTGTACGATTCAGTTATTTTATCATTCGACAGTGGACCTTGACTGCCATCGATTGTTTCAAGCAGATGTTACCGCCAGTGATTGCATGATGTGTTGCATTTCACTGTAACTGTTGTTTTGTATGCAAATATTTCCTTTGAAGTCGGTATTTGGGGGCAATTCCATGGCGTCCGTTTTGTGTGAGGTTCAAGGGCTTGAACACGTGTGGTGTTAGGAAGTGTGTGTGTGTAGGTCAGTCAATTGTTTCAGTTTTTTTATCTTTCATTTTCTTTATTTTCCATATTTTTACACATATTTTCCTAAAAAAAAAACAACAAATAATATAGTTAAAAAAAAAAAGTATAAAAATAGTGCTCCGCCCGCAACGAGGTGGTAAAACCCAAGCTACCGGCGGTTAGGGGTCCAGAGAGAGGAACCTCCTCACTATGCGTGCCGTGTCCAAGACAACCGCCTTCTGCATCTGACTCTTGATCCAGCCGTTGAGCGAAAGTTTCTCAAGGTGTTGGTCGAAACTTTTCGCTATTAAACTGTTCACTGACATGACAATCGGAACAATAATTGTCGAGTCTATACCCCACATGCTGGTCACCTCGTGAGCTATTGTTTCAGTTAATTGTTAACATAAGTGAATACTGTAGCTTTTGTTTTTAAGAACAATGCCGGTCAAAAATTAAGGTTGATTGTAAGACACTAAGTTGACCCATAGTCTTTTTATGCGATCGACTTACGAAGTCTGTGAGGTTTTTATAAAAAACTATGGTGAAGTCAACATTTTTATTTGTAATTTTTCATTCCTTATGTACAATTTTTTTATTTTTTTGGAAATCAAAAACTGCACCACGAAGTGTGTCTAAAGTAGTTATTATATGTGTTTCCAAAACACACGGCATTGTTGAAGATGCGTCCGATAAATTAAGCCTAAGACATGCCATATACATGTCTAAGATCACGCAATTTCATCTTACCTGTCCTTTTCTATGCTACCTGTCTCTTTCACTCTCAGCAGAGCGCGGCAGTATTCCTTAACTGTCAGCGCACCTGTCAATGTCAACTCATAGCGTTCATAAATTTTGCCGCCAAAACACGCAAAATTTTCTCATTGCAAATATTAAATTGGAAAATTAAGTTTTTCACGTTTAAACAAGTGATTGTTTAGTTATTTAGTGAGTAAGTATACTCAATTAGAGAGTAATATTTATGGTAAGAACAAGGTGGTGTTGAATGTGGTAGTTCGGTTGCTGTTGCTTCGAACGGAGAACAGACTTCTCGACACCCACGCCAATCTTGTATTCTTCAGTGGCGATTGTAGTATATCCTCGTCTCTAGAAGATGAGGGCTATGCTTAGCCACCACCGAACAAACGTAAGTACAAACAATATCACTACCGACTCGCATATTGATGTTCTGTTAAGCCAAGTGCCTTACATTTCTAGTTGTTTGTCACAGTTGCCTATGTCTAATCGTTATCATCAGAGTACTGAAGGCCCAATCCTTCTTGGCTTCAGTAAGGTAACAGAATATTCAGAATGTTTATGTAACTTTGAAGTTTACCTTATGTGAACAGATTTTGTTCAGAAGAAAACTATTCCAACAAAGGAAAGGTTGTAGAAGCTATATATAAGTAAGCTGCGACGTTTTAATACTTAAGCATATAAAGGCATGAGATACAAGTCAATTGCGGACTTATTTGGCCACTCGCCTGACTTACTGGCTATAAGCCTCAGAAATATTAATAAAGTACTCTGTCATTTTTAACAAAAGAAGTTAAAGGGTTCTTTAACTTCTGCAGAGAATATGCTAGTTGGATTAACTTATGTGGAATTAGAATAACAGGAACTGTTATTACTAGGTTTACAAAACTTGTTAAATCAGCCGCTGAAAAACTTAAATGATTTAAATTCACATTCTTTTTTTTTTGAAAAGAAAGCATGTTTATTACCTGCCTCACCATTGCATAAATGTTTAGAAAACATTATACAAATTATATGGGATGTGCATTTGAAGAGAGAGGATTCTTATAGAGAATAACAACCCTAATTTAAAAGGAATCATAGAGGGTGTCTTTACAAGTTGTAGGTTTCTTTACTTGTCCTCTAAGTTCAAAATATTTATTTAGCTGGAAGTTTTAACCAGTTAATAATTGTTTGGGTGGAACTGAATTATGTATAATAAACAAACTAGATGTATTAAAAAGGGAAGAGCAAATCCTTCTAGTTTGCTCTCTCCTAGCAGGAATGATAAAAGAGGACCTAACTCTTATAATGAAAATACTAGACTTTATAAGTAGAAGTTTAAACTAGATAATAAAGGCCCCTCTATATCTGTTCATCATAGCTTTTTAGAAGACAGCATAATAAAAATAAAAACTTTTACATCGGAATACAAAACAAAATGTATAACATTAATATAGAGCCACCACCACCATACCTTCTGGCAGAGGGTGTGCTCAAAAAACTGTGCACAAGTGAAAGGATCCTATAGTAGTAGGAATGTAGTTACCAGGGGCTGTTCGCTCTTAAAGGTAAAACTGCCACTTCAGCATTTAACATAAATTTTAATGAAATGGTTTCTCACTAGAGCATCCATAGAGATGGCACCTGTTAGAAGACTTAACAGAGAAGGGCATTTGGAAGGTACCTACTGTTTTAAATTCGTTTCCAAAATGTTTCTTGTAAAGAAACAAGATGGTCGGCATGTGCCCTACATGCGACCTCAGGGGACTCAACAGATATGTAGCAACCAAGCATTTTTATTTAATATTTATCTTGACAGTATTGCAGATTTGTGATTATATAAAAATTGGATGGCAAAAATAGACTTCCGACAAGTGCATTGCCAATTCCTCATATGAGAATGCTACCGTTGTTTAATAAGGGCATTTTAAAACAACTGTTTCAATTAACAGCTCTACTTTCTGGCCTGTCTATTGTCTCCCAAACTTTCCACTCTGTCTAACTGGATTGCAGAGATCTTACTTGCTCGGCATGTAAGACCGTAAGATTACCAAGACGATTATATCCTGGTCAGTCAGGATAAAAACAGGTTACAGAATTAGGTCTCAGGGACCTTAAACATTGAGGGTCTTGGTTGGTATGCCAATTTCCCAAAATCCATGCACAGTACCCTGTCAAGAACTCAAATATCTAAGTCTGTCATGGAACAAGGCCTTACCACGGAAGGTGGCAAAAATAAATTCCTTTCTAGTAAGAATTCTAGAGAGGGAACATTGTACTCTTCGGCAGAGTCAATGCTTACTAGGACTACTGAATTTTTAAAACTTGACAAGCCGAGAGTGCTTACATTGTCAATAAATACTGAGGTTCCTAAGAGGGTCCAATCACCTCAGACGATCTTAAAAGATAAGATGGCCTATCGGATAAGCGCCTGCAAAAAGAGGCGTGAATGAGTGAGCCGTGAGTACGAATCTCACTCCAACTATAGACTTTTCGGAAAACATCATCCTCTGTTTGTGCAGCGAGAGTTACGCTGGTGGCTGAGCGCCATAAACCACAGTTCAGTAGTCCTGCACCAAAATGAGGTTATACACTTTTTGACCACAGGCGCTGCGGATGCAGGCTGAGGCAATCATCTTAACAAAAAGTATATGACAGGCAGGTAGAGAATGTACCGTACCTAATAGAACTGTTTGCAGTGTACGGTGTCATCGAGATCGTCGTCAAGGGTTCCGACAAGATGAGCACATCAGTACAGTTAGACAACATGTCTTGTGTAGTGGCTTGCATCCGGAACGAGGACGGGACACGATCCTTATCCCTGCTGACTCAAGCTGACAACTAAGCTTGTGGAACGAACTGACTACCTGCACGTCATGCTATCGGCGGCGTACCTCTCGGGGAGGTACCACGGCATAGCCGACCGCCAATCTAGGAATTGATCAGTGCCGGAATGGCATTTGTTGCCCCCGGCCTCGGGGGCCGTACTCAGAATTTGGGGCGGATTAAACGTGAACTCGTTTGATTCAAGGCAGGGCGCAATCGTAAACTATGCAACATGAGACTCCAGAGATGAGTTAGCAATTTTGTTTACGACGCCTTCAGTCCACCATGGAAATTCGAGTTGGCTTGGGTACCACCATCGAATCTTATTCCATGACTGCTGCGCTATTTCAACACGGCAACCGGGACTTATGTCGTAATAGTATCGCACTGGTTACAGTGTCTTTGGCTAGCAGATTTAAGGCCGCGGGCTTTATCGGAACCAGTACCAATATGGTAGCTATTCAACAACCTGATAATCAGGAAACCTCCTCAAAGGCAGAAGTGACAACTTCTAGCATTGAAAAGGGGGGGGGGGGTGTCGAATAGCTCAGATGGTATTCCGAAGGAAGAGATCTCCTAGAGAGTCTCCAAATTATCAACTTACAAAACTCCAATTGGTTATTGGATTGAATTGTGTGTAAAACAATATCAGCCCTAATTTGTCCCAGAGCAATGGTCTGCTCGGTTTTAACCAAGTTGTGTGTTACTGACAAACATGCTTATAGGTCTGGACTCCTACATAATCTACAAACACAGTAGGTAACAGTAGCAGGTGCAGCAATATCTTAGAATTAATTTGTAGAGCAGATCCTAAAAGTCCCATCTTAGTTAAACAACCTGAAAAGAAAACACTATCTGAATTCAAATTCATTCTTCAACTGGATGAAGAAAACTTCAGAATAAGGAATCTGTCTTTATTTGACATGTTTTATAGAACTGTATTAATCTTATTACTAGGTTTCAGGTGGAAGAATCTGTGGTCTTTTTAAGAGTTATTTAAAACCTTATTATTATTGAGAACAACAGGCATGAGGTGACATTGTCGCCATAATTTAGTTTCAACCAAATTCTGGACAATCTGGATGGTTTTTGAAACAACATCCTGTTGACAATGTATGTTCATTTAGACATTTTAACAAAATTAATTAGGTTACAGAAATCAGACTAGCCTGTTTATATCAATCATGGGCAAAATTAGACCAGACTCTCATAGCTGGCTGAATAAAGAATGTCTTTAAACAAGCTGGAACAGATGCCCCACTAAGCAGTGTGAGATTAGCAGTGGCGTCAAGAAGCTTATTAGAAAACAGACCGTATGGAGAAATTTTAAAGCAAGCTAATTTGGAAAAGTTCTGAGACTTTCAGGAAAATCTATTGTCGCATATTCGAGAAAACTACTTGTAAGGACAGTGGTGACTATCTCTCAAATAACTGTATAATTCTACAGAGTTTTAAATTGTAGTAAGTATGTGGAACATAATTATTTTACTCCATAATTAATGAAGATATGCTTGCACTACAATATTCTGTAGTTGTGTCTTGTTGTGTTATGTCTTATAAGAATAGCCACCGCATTTGGTATACTCTAGTTGAGTTTTGATCTCATGAGATGACCTCTTTTTTATATTTGATGAAAAAATTAATTTGGTTATTTGAGACATTTAAAATAATAGTTGGTTTTCTGTTATTTTTTATGATAAGTTTTATTAAGTTGCCAAAGTTGGTAATTGTCATAGTAAAAATTGACTAATAGGATTTACTTATTTTCACATAGCATTCATAATACCTGTGGCTACCCATTACAGGTTTTTTCACCAGCAGATAACAAACAGGTCTTCAACAATGCCGTGTGTTTTGGAAACACATATAATATGACTGTTTTGCATTAAAACAAAACAGATATTATGTGTGTGGAAAAACACACGGCATTGGAGCAAGGTGCTTGCTGGTGGTTGATAGAAGACTATGAGTTGACATTGACAGGTGCGCTGACAGTTAAGGAATACTGCCGCGCTCTGCTGAGAGTGAAAGAGACAGGTAGCATAGAAAAGGACAGGTAAGATGAAATTGCGTGATCTTAGACATGTATATGGCATGTCTTAGGCTTAATTTATCGGACGCATCTTCAACAATGCCGTGTGTTTTTCCACACACATAATATCTGTTTTGTTTTAATGCAAAACAGTCATATTTTTATCGTCGGCAGACTTGATGGGACAAAAAGTCTGACATCTGCGTAAGCCCCAAATTTTACCTAAGCTCCGCCCAAAAAGAATTTCATATAAAAACTGAAACGAATAACTAAAGTATACATTAACATTTCCACTTCAAGTGCTAAGTACAACTTTTAGAAATGTTGAAGTTAATTATACAGCTTAGAACAGCCACAAAGACCTCCGTCATATCGCGCCGTTTATCTAAGTTCAGGCACCTTCAATTTCACAAGTTCATTACCATGAGGTGAAATAGAGGTGCTCAACCTTCTGGCTTAGGAATTATTATTATTAGCTTTTATATTATCCCTCCTGTAAAAATAATGTGTCGAAAACATTCCAAAACATTTCAGATAAATTTAAAATTATGACATGTATTTTCTGTAATTCTTGTTAAAATTAAATTCTTGCTTAGATAAAGGTTTATACGTAGAAAAAAGGAAATGGAAAATAAGTTTGCTTGATTGCCATTTGCCATTCAATATTTAAGAGTGTGTGAATGGATGAGTGGGTTAACTCTTTTTAGGCTTTCGACTACTTTTGATTTTCTTTTGTTTATCTCATAACGGCAAAGATATTTATCAAGATGCCTGCACAATAATAAAAAGGATGATGTACTATTAGGATTAAGAATTAAGAACCTCCAATTTAAAGCTACGCGGAGGCATGATTGAGAACCACCTTTCAATTTACAAGAAAAAGGTTGAGATTCATCGACCTGACCGTTTTCTTCAAAGCGTTCGTGGCGACGTTCACGATACCTCACAACAGCCCCTATGCATAGTTAATCAGTTGCGTGGAACATTCTAATGCCATTGAACTGAATTTGCGTCAATTCATTGGAAAATTGGTTGGAGTTTACTTATATTTCCTCTAGATATACGTAAGTACATCGTATTGGCTTCGTGTCTGTTTAACTAATAGGTGGTACACACGATGATGGGTCTTGTTGGTGGTTTATGTTTGTATTTCAGATCTGTGAGACCAACAATATAATTTCGTTTATTTTTTTATAAAAGCAGCCTTTTATATCGGTTGCAAAAATACATATTATATAGCCGTTAACTGCGCATCCCGCCTATCAAATAAAGTAAGTTTCAGTGAAAGTTTTTGCTGGAAAATGTCTCTGATTTTTTATGTGAAAGATCACTGTTTCATTAAGGTAACGCGTAATGATATGCACGCAAAAAGTTTTGTTTAAGGGTGTATGTTACAATACAAGGGCGATGAGGGTATTTAAAATTTAGTTATAACTTTGACCTTCAGTATATCCATAACCAAAAGGTTCCCGGTATGATTAAGAACAAAATAGCAATGAGACGACTTGTGCCTACATGCTGAAATTTCATCGTGTCTGCTGCAGATAGGATCAGTTCATCATGTTTAAGATAAGAATTTTATCGAATCTACATACATACATAAACTCTAAACGGCTTTTCTCATGGCTGTAGGCAGAAACCACAGAACTCCACCTGGAAGGATCCTTACATACTGCTTTATCGAATCTAGGTACGAAAGTTTAGTAGACAAGATTTTTTCTACAGAATTCAGGTTCTCGTCCAACCTCGACACGCCTATAGGAATTATGCTGTTAAAAGTTTCCACAAACTAACAGTTCTCAAAAGGCGTGAATCATAGACCAAACGATCAAAGCATCAGATAAGGCCCTACGACCTTGCCTCACTGAACTAAACAATGTCATACCATCAGATAACACCAAATACCCAGAATAGTTATGAGTGAACTTTCTGTGCTGTATTGTGAAACCCTTTCTACCTAAATGTGTCATTAGGTTAACCTTAGTCTTATGGAAGGGTAGTCCTCCAAGTGACGGCTAATAAAAACATAGACGGTAAACATATGGCTGTCATCTGCGAAATTCATTGCTTATTGCAATCCGTAGCGTTCACTGGTTTCATACATTTTCCAGTTTATATAATTAAAATCTCGGAGTCGGATTGCTGTACCATCGAATTATGAGAGTGCGGGATGAGGGAATGTAATAGTATTCGGGCAGCCATTTTTGCCCTATTACGAGTATCTCCCGCTTGAAGTAAGCGGGAGATCTTCAACAGCTTCAACCAAAATAAATAAAATATCATTAAGTGTAATGTGCACGGTACTTTATAATAGTACTCACTGAGACTACGCGTTCGACATGTGCAAAGTCGAGCGCATTAGAGTATTTGTTTTCGATGTACCCACTTACCCAGATTTATTAAAGTAACCAATTAGTATCTGTGCGACGTGCGCCCTGGACTTTTATAATTAGTTTTAGTAATAAGAACATTGTTTCTCGTTAAGTGATTATGTAAATCTTAGAGACATAAATGATTTTTAACCGTAACCGTAGATACTAGTACCCATTAACATTGGCCTCTGTGACCAGAATTCAGCCGGGAGGATATTATTTTGTATAATATAAGGTATACCTACTCTTTTATGGAATAATAATATGGTTCTAGGGCTGCTACTGTACTCTGTGGGTCTCTCACGCGAGATCAGTATCGAACACGAAGCGATAACAGAATAAAATGCTACCGTTCTTGTTTATGCAAATATTCTGACACGTTCTAAGTTATTATTAGTAGTTAATCCTATGCGTAGAATAGAAGAAATTAATCAGCGTTAAATATCCAAAATTAATACAATTACTTCGAAAAATGGGAATAATTATGACGTGAGTTGGTTTGTTTTGGCAGATTTAAAACTAAGTATTATTATTGTCTTAGATATTGCAGATACTGTCTTGATACAAATGTTTCACACACAAACGTCATAGAAATGTGAAAAAAATGTTTGACAGCGATTTATAAACATATTTTGAACAGCGATTTGTGACGATTTATTTTTAATTTTATAATTAGGTAGGTAGGTAAAATAACTAAGTAGGTACATAATGCCTTAGCTTTCAAAACAATTAGGTTCCATGTAGAAATAAAGGATATCTTGTAATTGTAACTCTATGAAGTCATCACCATCGAATAAGTTCTAATAATTTGTTGACAGAACATTTAATAAGAATTCTGTTTGTTCCATTTTCAAATACTAAATGTAAGGAGCGTATCTTCAAAGAACGTTCCCTTTTACGTACTACCTTTTTTGATAAGATTTAGACATTGATTGTCGCTGAGATAACAATTTCATTTTAGCGAATTAAATGTCATTAATTACGGGAATTAGTCTTACTAGAGTTAAAAGTGTCTACTACTGTAGTGAAACAAGTCCTACGTTAAAGTTATTAGCGTTTAAAGTCGCTCAGAACAACGACATTCCATGAATAAATCAAATATTCCAACAGCATTATTCAAGTAGTCGGTCGTCAATCAATGTTTCACATACTACGCGGTTTTCACACGCGTATTTGGGTCAGGTCTGTACCCCTCGGTAATGTTAAGGCTAATCGCCGGCGTAGTTGTGCGAAGTAACCTACATATCGCTTCGTTATAAGGTCATGTTTGTGGTGCAATTAGTGTGTAGAGCGAGAAGAAAGTGTTGCGTGCGAGGAACTTGACGTTTTAATAGGTACGAGTCGATGAAAGGTAAGGTAAGAGAATAGATTTTTTTGTTATATCTTTGCCCCATACCTACTAGATATATGGGTGGTCCTGGGTGGTCCTGGGTAGGGAAATGAACACAATACGTCGTACAAACAAAGGTAGAAAACTATCTGAAAATTAGGTATGCATAATATTTACTCGTATTTATTTATTTATTGTTTACACGCTAGGCTTAAAATTAGTGAGTACAAGACCCTGTTAAGGCGCAGCAAGATAACTTAAGACAAATAAGACAAATATGAAAACCTAATGCAAAATGGCATGTCAAAAAGATAGATTGCTACTTATGGGAAGTAAAGACATGAACAAACTCAAACTCAAGTCAATTTCAAGTCTTAAAATATTATTACAAATCTTAGAAATGAAATGAAATTTTTGGTTTTCCATTTATTTGTTCAATTTGCTTTCGTGACCAAACAAGGTGTTAAGTAAAAGTACACTCATTGCTACCGCGAGGAGTTATGCGATTAATGACCGAGATATGTAGCTCGTTGCTCGTACACTTGTATACGGCTTTATGCAGAATGGGACTGAAATAGTCTTGTAAACGTCGCGTCGAGGTTACAAGTGTCATGTTAATGTAGGTTCTGATTTTAAATAGCGTAGCAACAAAGATTTGATTGTCTTTTTTTTTATTTATAGATTTGAAACATACATACATTTTAGGGATGATTCTCATTTGAGCGGGCCGTGCGGACGGGACACGGATAATGCACTGTGTAATATAAATTGATTCATACAAAATATATGTAACAGATTTAAAACCGTGCCCCGTCCGGGCCCCGCCCCGGGCACGGCCCGCTCTAATGAGAATCATCCCTAAGAGTCTTTACAAAAGTAGTACCGCATCGTCCGTTGCTAACTCAATTGCTATTAAAAATCTATTTTGCTGTTAACTGAAAATTAATCAGATTTTCAGGGCTAAAATGAAGTGTTTTTATAAGAGAACTTATGTCTTGGATTATTTGATAATTGTGTCAAAAACCGAATTTGCATAGTGCAAGGTACCGCTCATTTCGGTGTTGTGACGTCATATTCGTTCAGCAACGGTCACGATCGTAAGAAAAATGGTCATCTTACGGACGTTTTGTGACGCAACGCTCAGCTGCGCGTTGCGCTGCGTAACCGCGCCGCACCGCTTTTATGTGTGTCGGCCCTTAAATTCAAAACATAGCTAGCAAGACGTATGGTAAATAAGTGCCCTCTTGCGTTCACGAGCGGCCGATTTAGATTTTGATACGAAGCTAAGTTCAGCTGAATACTATAAAAGGTCAAAACAATGAAATCTAAAACTAGAATAAGTACAGCTACAATATCTTTTATGATACTAAACGCGGTTGATATGATAATTTCACAATAAAAACATTCAAATTGACCATATCAGTTCCCTATCCTATTCAAGCGATGCTCGTTAGAATTTTATATTGATTATATCGTAACCCTTAATACAACGACTGAAAATATATTTTCGCGTGTTTTGATGCTTAACTAGATTCACATATGTACTATGAAAAGAAAATACATCGTTCAAAATTGTAGTTAGCGATCTATTGCGTCTTTTTATCGGCGGTGTAGTTTCATTTGTTGAAACAACGCAGCAATGGATTTGAAACAAGACAAATAATTGTTTTATAAGTTTCTTTGTAGGATATAGGTGTCGGGACAGCTAGATTGTTTGTACACGGTTGCTATGGCAACGGTATCGTAACATCTCGCCAGCGGAGGTGGAAACTACGCTGATTCGGTCAATGGGTCGTTGATCCGTCGCGGATTTATGATGCTTTTTAGGCTATAAGGCTATTTTTTGTGTAGCTCTAGTAAATTATGGCCCGTATAATTGCATGATACGTTATCAGTACCGTTTATGTTAGAGAACCTATTTTTGGTGTAATACAGAGCAGTTAGAATGTAGCTTAAGTTGTTGGCGTTAATTTATTATGTTATCTGGTTATTGAACCCAAAATTTTCAGAAATCTTTACATTATCCATATGTATATGTCGGAGATCGAAACCTTTTTGCTACAACGCCATCTGTTATTGAAAAGCGGAACTGAAAGTTCAACGAGGTTGCATACCATCTATGGATTGGCTATGCATAGAGTGAACAAGAGTACTAATGGGATTAGTACTTGGGTGGGGTCTGTGGACTCAGTGCTGTCAGTATAATGAAAAAGCAGTGCTAGACAGAATGGTCTGGACTGCCGTGGATGACGGGCACTGCATGTCGACTGAACCTGCCAGTTCACTCGCACTTGGAGTTGTTTTGTTAATATTGTGATAACCTAACTGTACTGTAAAGTAAAACCATTGTAAACCAATACCATCTTTTGCTTGTCCGAGTTACCCAAAGACTGGAGATTCGCCCACGCTTCGACATCAGAAGTGGGATACGCTCGGACACAGCGTATCATTCTAGATCATTCTGAGAAAACAAATGAATGTTGGTGACCAGATTGGAAATTTCTGGTTGCAAGCCTAGAATGAGAATTTGCTCTGTAAGGAATTACGACACAGACGTTGAGATGAGATTTCCAGCAGTGAACTATTTTAGACGAATGATGATGATTTTCCAGCAAATAGTTGAATGTGATGAAACAACTTTGAAAATGCTGAAAATCACTGGACAGCTGCTAACAAACCTGAACAATAGAGGAGAAATAGAGATTTTTCACAAAAGCCATTAATCAAGAGATGTTTCATGAGATAAGACTAATTTCAACAATGGTCAACAAATTTTATTGTCGATCTATGTGTCACTAAATACTGGACGCGGATTCCTCATTGTGTTATTGAACAAGATTATGATAAGAAGAAGGATTCGTCTTGGTTGTCTCAGTACCATAATGACATTTGCAAACATATTGAGATTTTGTTATCCTTCAGTTGATCTTTCTCATGATGATTTGAAAACAACAACTAATTGGGAGTACCTAATAGAATGGATATCAGGCTGTGTGTTGCTGAGGTGGAAGTGTCAAACAGCTGAAAACAATGTTGTTGATTTTTGATGGCTAGATGGTATGAGTACGACGTGAGGTCGACAAATGAATATGCGATTCATGCTTGTGCGAAAGAACTGTACTGCAACACACCATAATTTGAATGCAATCTTGTGCAGCACATTGAAGACTCAAAAATTCATACCTAACCTGAACTGGTTCAATCATATTTTCTTGTACAATTTGAACGGTCATAAAGTGTATGCCATGGAGATTGTGATACATGATAAGCGGAATCAGAGAAAGCTATGAAAAGCAAGATGAGCAAAGCGATTCATTTTATGGAAAATTATTTGATGATTGAAGATTAATGACTAAATGATTCGATGCATTACCTCTTAGCCTCAAGTGCTGTAACGTGTAACTGCAGAGAATAAGGCCGTAAAGCAATGAATGGCTTGATTAAGAGGCTCAACAAAGAGAAATGAACTACAGTCTGTTCGAATTTGCAACGTCTAATTAGCGAGCAGAGATATTAATGTCATTTGTTATCATTTTAGATCGAAGGACCACGTCGGTGCCGTTTCGATAGTTAGACGCCAGAAGCAGGTGATGAATGACCACATCGCATCAATAACAAGACGTGAAACGACGTGTGTGTCGTGCTGCGCGTCGTGCGCCGTGCGTCTGTTGCGCTATGACGTTCGGTAGTACTCCGGAGCGTCGTGGGTTTAACAGTGAGCTGCAGTTTGTGGTGGTACATGACTCGTGTGAGTCGTATTCATTTTGTTTTGGTTTTGTTGAGTTGAGGTAAAGATTGTTGTTTTGCATTGGTTTTGGTTTGAGTTGAGGTAAAGAATATTGTTTTGCAAAGAGAGTACCTATCGTACTAGTAGTAGTAGTGAAATTAAAAGGTTGTACAATACCTACTCTGTATGTCTACAACGCAAGATATTGCCTCGTTGTTGTTTAGCATGGAGATCTGGATTTGACCTTCGGGTCGTGCAGTGTTATTGGAATTTAGAGTTGAGAAAAATCCTAGTAACATTTCGAAATGGTTTGTATGATGCTGGATACCCCTGCATTAGGGAGTACAGCCGTAACGTTGTATTGATTTTATATCGTTTTATCATTTTCATCTAAGCAATTTAGGAAAATGAATAAAATGATGTTGTTGTTCAATTTGTAAGCCTGTGGCTACACTAGCGTATGCGGCTAGCTTTCGCGTCGCGACATGTCCGGTTAAATAGTTCATCCAATTGACGTATTCGCTAAATACGGGTGCGCATTGTAGCGTTGTTATTATTGTTTGCAAAATGCGATGCTTATGAATTATTGGGCCTTAGTACCTAACGAAAACTATTCCAAATTTATCCAAATTATGAGACGTTATGTCTTATGATATCTTTGTTGTGTCCACGCTTCTAAATGAGATAAAATACCTAGTCAATTTATTTTACGAGAAATATAACAACGTGATTATTTTGTAACTTTTCATCGCATGTGTATCACCCGAATCGTCCGATAATGTAGCCTCACCATTATAATAGCAAAAGTCAGTCAAACTTACTAATGTCAGTTATTGCGTCAGAAAATATGTCAGATTAAAAAGACATTTTACTTCAAGTTGACATTGCCATAGCTATGGCTATAGTAAGTACTAATTTCAATGACATTTGAAATAACAGATTTTTGCAGAACCATGACTACCATTGAGTTTTCAATACGATTTTCTTAATTTAATGAGCTTTAACGGTTTTTCCAATTATTCGTGTGAAAAGAGGTAAATTAGAGCTAAGGCAACGTCGGTCTTATAGGTTTTCTTCAGAAGAGCAGCAGATCGGGTCGTACGTAATAATGTTAACTACGTAACTAACGAAGTTGTTACAGGAAGGAGTTCCATGGTAACTGTTAGTTTCAATCTTCATTTTGTAACTACTGGTTCGTGTAACGTGAATATTCGCGTTAAGTTATAAAGTAAAGTTATAATCAGAAACGCTTTCAGACGATATTAGATGCTAAATATTGAGTACCTACCGTTTGACATAGTGGATTAGCAACCGTTACAATTGAAAGTCCTTCAATAAACGTACTTACAGGCAGGTTCATGATTGTTTTTAAAGGGATTCAAGGGCCAAGCATCTATTGAACTTGCAGTAAAAGACGAAACAGATGTTGATTTGGCATTTATTTAACTTGCATACTACAGGTTCTCAGTTCGATGGGTCAGAGAGATTATGGAATCAAGGTTGATTCGGCATTCTGGTGGGAAGTGCGTAGTGTGGCAAATGTGTTTGCTGAGCTATGGTTATAGCTGAGGTTGACCACGAATGAGAGACCTGCGGTTTTGTTTGATAAACTTTGATGCTTTTGAAAGAAACTAAATAATGGTTCAATGATGTTTAGTCTTGGTAATGTTATTCAAACTTGCCATGATCATATTAGCCATGCCATCATATTTGCCATGGTCATATTTTGGTCAAATGAAGGCAGTGTTATGTGAAAACGCTATTACAAGTTTGAATTAGATGGTAGGTAGTGGAAAGAATTGGAAAGTAAATGGTTATTGTTAGTGGTAAATGAATATTCTGTTGTAATCTAGTTTACAGTAGTTGATGATATTGTTGATGGTCATTGTTTAGCTAGATATTTTGTGTGTTGTTAGATTTTTGTTTTATGAAGGTAAGTAATATTTGGTGGAGATAAAGAAATTTAGAGCATGTTGTCAAGATTGGCCGTGGTATTATTAGTTAAATATTCAGAACAAACCAAAACCATGACAACAAACCAAACCAAACCAAACATCAAACCAAATTGATTTTGATTACGTTGTCAATGACTTGAGTTTTTGGTTTGTGGCATTTGTTATGTAATGCTGGTATTTGTGAGACCCAAGTATATGACCACTAGAGGATGGCTTATGTTGTGAAATCTTGAATTGGAAACAGATCTTTTAAGTATACTCATGATGCGATTAGAACGTCCCCGTATGTGAGGTTCCCGTTGAGACGATAATCGAGAGTTAAGTAATAGTGCCAGTGAGGGCACTCATGTTGTTGTTGATGTTGACTGAAGCATTATGACGTGACTTGTTTGACGGGGTTGGTTGCTGGCAACATTTTTGGGGCTTCGTAACCAACCGACTGACTTGTAGTGGAGCCTTGGTGCTCTCACCAAGGCTCCACTACAAGTCAGTCTTCCTTGCCAACTACTGCCAAGGACTCTTCCTTGGCAGTAGTTGTTGTGGAGCCTTGGTGAGAGTCCTTGGCAAGAGATTTGAAGTGTTGTTGTTGTGGGTGTTGCACGGCCGAAATCAGTCTCAGTCGTAGAGCTCCGGCTAACCATTGCTGACGTAGACGTGCGGCGTAGGGCTGATTATGTCGTGGCACCTGGGTGTGATGGCTGGCACACATTTTGTGCTTCGTCGTCAGCCCAACCTGAGTTACTGTGGACCACATGTGGTGTGGTGGATTTGTATTGTTGGGGCCTGGCCATGGTGAGATGGCAGGTCGGATATGATGATTTGACTTTGGACTGTGTTGTTGGTGACCTGGCCATGGTGTGTTGGCAGGTCGGTGATAATGATTTTGACTTTGAACTGTTAATGATTTATTTGATGAACAACTATTGGAATTTTTAAACTATTGGAGGTTTTTGATAATACGATTGCAACAGGAACGTCTCATTGTTTTGTTATGGTTTTTTGCCAAATTAAATGTGTTGCCTGGTGCATAGTTTTGAGGTCAGGAAGGCCGAACGGCCTTGTGTGAGCTGTGGTACCTCAAATTGATCCTTTGTCTACAGGCATACACGAGGACGTGTATAATGTCAGTTCTGGCCGTGTCGGAGATCGAAACCTTTTTGCTACAACGCCATCTGTTATTGAAAAGCGGAACTGAAAGTTCAACGAGGTTGCATACCATCTATGGATTGGCTATGCATAGAGTGAACAAGAGTACTAATGGGATTAGTACTTGGGTGGGGTCTGTGGACTCAGTGCTGTCAGTATAATGAAAAAGCAGTGCTAGACAGAATGGTCTGGACTGCCGTGGATGACGGGCACTGCATGTCGACTGAACCTGCCAGTTCACTCGCACTTGGAGTTGTTTTGTTAATATTGTGATAACCTAACTGTACTGTAAAGTAAAACCATTGTAAACCAATACCATCTTTTGCTTGTCCGAGTTACCCAAAGACTGGAGATTCGCCCACGCTTCGACATATAGATATAAGAATAATCAAAACAATCTGACATCTTTGTCTAATTTTTTTAAATTATTTGTTTAAGTTACTTAAAATAATGTAAACATATAATTTTAATTGCTTCTTGTAAGATTATTGTATCCTCTTCTAAAATAAATACAATAACAAATAAAAATGAATATTTGTATGTTTTTCCGTTGGTCCTCTATGCATTTCTAAACCGATTGTTATGAAGCTTTAGTGGATTGGTCTCTGAAGGCCCGCGAAGGCTAAAAAGAAATCGCAAACAGATTCCGTATTCAATATGTACCTACCCATGGGATATCTATTCCACCGTACTGTTAACCGAATTCATTCCAATATCGCTTTATTTGTGAATGCTATGGTTAAGTTAACTACTTAATAGTCCTGTATCTTTTTTATTCCCATTACTTTAAAATAACTATTTTTGCAGTTTAGGACAGGCAGCGCCATCTGTTGCGTGAGACGAAAACTACAACTGCGATTTTGTTTACAGTTTCAGCTGGTTTTCGCAGTGGCTATGTTATTTAATGGTGCCTTGGTAAGTCAGTTGTGGTTGGGTTTTAAGTAGAAGCAAGGGTAGGCAAAGTACTACGGTAGTGCTGCTACTCGCCACTAGATGGCAGTGTACTATATGATATAAGAAGCTCTAATTTTACGTGATAGGGGCGGGAATCAAAGCCGAATGAGTTTATTGTAATATCGCTTATTGCGACTACCTAGTACCTAGTCTGTAACCAATACGAATGCAAAAAGCGAAATCGAGTATCGATAGTTTTATAAAAAGTTTCTTTTGTAAAAGTAACGTAGGTACCTCAATGGTTTCTATTAATTTTCGATACAGAGTAGGAGTTAGACCAGTCATAAATTATAGAATTACCACAAATTCACTAAGTTTTTATAACAAATAATAACAATTGGTCAGGTATAAATCATCATATCAATCAATATCTTATTTTTTGATCGGATGCCTATCTATCGGTTAACTACGTTGTTATAAATAAAACCATTAAATTCTGATGATTCTTTATTTCCTTACAATTATAAGTAAATATTAATACTTAAGATACAATAAGAAGTTATTTTGTTCCTATAAATAAGTTCTCCGTTTGCTTAAAAAGAATTCACAGTACCTCGGTGTTGCTACTACTAAATTTACAATTAAGTAGTATTTACAGATCAAAATATAAAACTTGATATTTTTAGTAAGAACCTACTTACTACAGAAATATTAAAAGACGTTAAGGATTTTTTAAAACTTATTTTTTTATTTCAAGAAAAAATGTATTGAGGTATGAGAGTAATACTATAAAAAGCACGTCACTATAGTAACTAGTAGACTAGTTTTTCGAAATCTAAGAACATAAGTTACTACAGCTATGCACGACAACATGTTGGGTGCAGCATTCTGTCGATTTGATGTACCTTTGTTGGCAAATCTAAAATGTGACTACCTACATTAATCTGAATTTAATCGAAATAAGGATATCGTCAGCTTAGTCCATAATGAATAACGAAAAAAAACGGAGTTTTATTAGATAGTTCATGGCCAAAAAAAAAGTGCATTTTACGACAAAAAAAATTACTAGAGAATCTTAAATGTACTGCAGTTTAAGATAGAGGATGGGATCTTGAACTTCTCTCTCCAATTCAATAAACAATGTAAGTGCTACACTAAGCTGACGACATGGCAATTAAAGTACATTTAATTGGTTTAGGATATCAATAAAAAAAAAGTTCGTTACGCCTGCTTAAAAATATTTTACAAAAACTTACACGAAATGTGATTTATATTTCATAAATGCGAGGACTACAATAACTGGCAGTTTAGTAAAAAAAAACATTATTAATTTATTAGGTTTTAACTAAAATAACAAACATATTGGAACGTAAACTTACTTAGCTAATTAAACACGAAATGCCAATTATGATGTACGACACTTTTCTTGTTAATTCCTTATTATTTTAATAAATATACTTAAAAATCAGTGAGAAAATGTTAATTTAGTATTTTATTCAATTTAAAAAAAGTGTTCCAACGAATTAAGTTGGCAGTGCCTACATCGAAAATATTTTTTTATTATATTATTTTAATATTATCAACATTTTCGAAACTATGGATAAGATTAAACATTTTAATAATCTAGAATTATATTTTCTCATAAAACTTACTGACTAGTACATTATAAATACAAAAAAAAAACAAATTACCACGACGTACTTCATTTAAAAGCACAGCATTTGAAATTATAATATTAAAAACGTGTGGAATAAACAAACGAAATAATAATAATAAAATAGATGTTCTGACATCCAAAAACTCTAAGACAATAATCGTTTGACTTACTCCTCAGACATACATTATTAGATCTATCAACATTTAACTCTACATACGGTCGTAGTAACATGTTTTATGTTGTCTCGTGTAATAAGGTCCTAATACTTCGCACTCATTGAAGAGTCAGACTAAATATTGTAAACGCGACGTTGCATTGGTTACTATGTCAACACGCTCCAAGTGAATCTGAAGAGAAAATAGGAAAACCTGATACACATTCACGAATATTCGTAAATGTCATTATTGTATATGACAATATAGAAAATGATGTACTTAATAATGACTACGAGTTAACAGAGATGCAATAAAGTGGTAACTACAACTACATTGACAAGACTAACACTGGATTGCAGTTATTTAAAGTATGGATAAAAAGCGCCATTTGTAAACTTCGAGTAGACAATAGGTCGTAAGTTCTGACTACTCTAGAAGGAAGAGAAGAAGAACAATGAAATGACACTTTGCGATGTAGGTATAGAATGACGAAACGACAAGTAGACAACTATGGAACTGAAGCTACTTATAAGCTATGAGTTACTACTACGTCCGAACATCGAATACTACTGACCCTTCTACCAATAGGTGCGAATTCAAGTCAATGAGTCAATTAGTAAATGAGCAACACACTAATGATAGGAATCAGAACAATCGCAAAGTGACATCAATAAATATTTAAAAAAGCGAAGTCGGAAATAGTTCGGAAAAATCGCGAGGAACTTAAATTAAAATCGAGGAATAATCGATTCTTGAACGATCGGTTTGTAACGATCATTGGAATCGAATCGATTAGCCGGCGTTCCGGTTCGTTTTAGGTGGTCCGACGGGGTGGTGTGGGAAGTCCATGTTGAACTCTTCAACAATGGTCTTGGGGTGAAGAGCGCTGATGTTGTTGTCGACTGTGTAGGTCCTAGCGTGAGTTTGAGCGAGGGCTTGTCTCGGTTCGTTCTCGAGCCAGTCGTCGTCACGTAGTCGCTTGCGTCGTGCGACTTGTTTGTCGCGCAGATGTCGCAGCCTTGCGAGATGGGCGTTAATCTGCTGCGGAGTGAGTCCGGTACGGCCGGAGCGGAGCAGGTCAGCGTTGCGTTGGTATGAACCTTCAGGGTCGCGGCGGTTCCATGTGTAACTGAAACGGAAATTTTAAGCATCATTATGGTTAACAGGTTCGCTTTTAGTCTTATGCCAGTGCCAGATACTGGTCTCAATTTAGTTTCTTGTGGCAGTCTTCGGAGAAATATTTACATGTTCGTCTTCCTACGAATAGTAACCATTGGACATAAAGTTTGTTTTGATGGTTTGCGTATAACACGAGGGAACATCTAAACAAGAGAGACCAGTCCACCTGTTGAGAACCGATTAGCAACGCATCTGTACAATGTACTGCGAGTGCCAAGCTTTCAACGATCGACATAGTTGGCAGTGCGCACTATCGACAAGAGAAAAGGTCTGTTTACCATCTCTTTCACCAATATTGGCATAGCAATAGCCAATTATTATTCATCCATCCCCAACATTGGACGATAAGGGAGAAGTGATTGCAGTTAATTTGATGTATGTTTGCAATAAATGTTCATTTAATGTGTTTTTGTTCGAAAGTACGTGCTCTGAGGAATTGATTGCCGTTGGTCTGGTAATGGAGAAAGTTGGCCAAACATTAAGTATTATTAATGGGCCATGTATTTATTTTACGTTATAACTTTTTCTTTTTTTTTTGGTACTACGTGCTATACGTCTCTTTTTAAAAGCTTTTATTTGATATTATTAAATAATTTCATATATTTTTCCTAGAGTTATGGTCCAGCTGTTGTAAGTTAATTTGCCTAAGTAAAATACTAACGTCTTCTAGGTCATCAACTTACCCTGGGAATGGTCTCTTGAGCCGCCTACGTATGGCGGGCCTGGATCTCTTCTTCAACTCATTCGGTCTCAAATCGTATTTCGAATTTGGAATCGCATTCGACCTCGGGCCATGTCGTTTCTGTCCCAGTCGGGTAACATGGTGTGGATTCGGGCGCAGATCGTACGACTTCGGATTACGTACAGGATTTATAGTGACGTCATTAATCATCATGGGGTCGTTGATCTCCCTGCTGACGCTTGGTGCGGTAATTTCGTTGATTTTGCCCATACGTTGCCAGCGGCGACGTAGATCCTTCACTTTGGCCTTTGGCACCTTCTGTAGTTTAGTTTGGCAGATGTAGTGACGAGCTTCGATGCAGTTGCGCGGTGACCACCTGAAGCAATTAGCGTTGATAGTGATTAATTCAATCAATGATTAGACATTTAGTAAGGAATGTTTAGATTGTCTAAAGTATCAACGGTCATGGGGGACTAATTAATTTGAAGAAGTATTGATACTTGTTCTAGTTGTCGTAATAATACTAGTAAAAGCAAATATATTAGAGCAGTTCATAAAGTTGAAGAAAAAACATGGAAAGTTTCAATATTTTCGGCCAAAAATAAGTTACAACCATGATTACAAAGCGTAGCCATACATTACGATTATAGGCCAGCAAGTCTTATTACGTTCATCATTACTTTGACCTACATCTAATTAACGATTACTTTTGTTCCCATGTGAATCCGATGATCACTCCTTACGGCGCCAATACCATGGCCTTCAACATTTAAAACGACCATAAAACCGCTAACGTAGGTATATTGTATGATGACGTCACGAACAGGGACAAAAGATCAACACAAGCCATGGAATCGTAAAACTTATTGCTTTTCTCAGGATCGCTCTATGGTTAGACGGTTTCGGCATCCTATGGTACAAGACGTAAGCGAATAGAAATGAAAAATTTATCTGTCAATTAAATTGGTTTCATGAGCTTGAAGTGTGATTTATTAAAACAATTTAGGTCTATATCAGCGACATTAATGTACACCTACGTCAATGTATATTGATGTCATCAGATTGGCAATAAGT
Organism: Hoplodrina ambigua; assembly: GCA_949774945.1. Classification (NCBI taxonomy): domain Eukaryota; kingdom Metazoa; phylum Arthropoda; class Insecta; order Lepidoptera; family Noctuidae; genus Hoplodrina; species Hoplodrina ambigua. The sequence continues at coordinate 1,917,760 of OX458967.1, forward strand.
GTCAAATTATTAACCTGATTGGACTCGTGCTTTCAAATATGGGGTCTATGGCCTTTACTCTTACAATAATAATTGGAAAGAATGTATGGAATAATGTTTGTGTCTCTGGTTCTTTTTATTTATGATAATGAAAGATTATTGTGACAATTCGGTGTCATCATTGTTCCAAATTTGAATTCAAGGCAATTTAAAAAGTTCAAAAGTTTAACTCAAACATCGAACAATTCGAAATTGTTTCCTTGATTCTGAGTCGAGGAGTATATTACACGAAATGTATACAAATAATAACATTGTAAAACATTGATTTTAAAAGAGTACGTATGGAGTTTCTTGCCCATTCTTCTCCATACAAAACTACCTTTTGGAAGGGGCAACTAGATTCAATTCTATTTTTTTTTTTCATGTAATGACGTTCAAAAGTGCCTTATAGTGGCCTAATTGAAATAAATGATTTGACTTTGACTTTGAAATGGATATAAGAAAGCTGTGATTTACAAGCAATTTAAATAGATGTGAGATTACTCTGCAGCTGACTGTATCGGTACTTAGATAAAAAATATACATTTTATTAATATAAATCGCTATCAGCACATAACTTAAATGTGTCTCAAACGGCTTTTGTGACTTAAGTTGAATTCCAGAGCTTTAGGCTCTAACCGAAATCCCGGTGGTATCCTTGAGTGGCCATACTCTTATGTTTGTCACGATTCAATATTGCTTCTCGAAACCTAATAAATATTGTATTAGTTTTCGGTAGCTCTATACATCTATATCATACTTCCAATATTTTTGCTACTTGTATGATAATATAGTAATATTAAGTATTTCCAAAATTTAAGACTTATCAATTACTGTACAGATGATCAAGAACTACGTTGTCTTATTAGATTACATGACTTATGTAGGGCTTATTTTTCAATCGTCAGATAACTCTTAACGGAGGGATAAATATTATGGCGATTTGTATGAAAGGTTTTGTATGATAATATGTCAAATTGTCAAGTTTATTCCTTTTATAAAATTATCTGACTATTGAAACATCAGCCCATATTGTATTCTTTCTTTGTTTTGTTTAGATTATTATAGTAAATATGTTTTTACTATTTTTTAACATATAGCTATAGCTATTTACATACACATACATATACACATACATATTTACATATAGCTATTTTCTAGCATATAGCCTGTCTAGCCTAAATTCATTATATCATTAAGCATATCACTCCTTTAAAACTATCTAATTGTAGGCTTTTTTAATTTCAAAGTTTACCTATACAGCAGCTCTGGCATCATAGCGATGCAATGCCACTCGAGTTCCTTTGCGCTCATCTTCTTCATCTTGGAGAATGACTGGTAGTGCATCTTGCGCAGATCACCACCCCACCGCCAAGACTTGGCACCGTAGTCGAAGATGCCTCCGATCCATCTGCTTGCTTTGACTGTTGGACAGAATTTATAAAAATATATTACTTAGATGATTTTTGGGAACATGACTACATATGGAGCTATTTTTGAAGAAGTATTTGCTGTTCTCTAAATAGCTGAACAAATTCAAGTTTCAGAGACAAAACAAGCTTCAAAGTCAAAGTCAAATCATTTATTTTAATTAGACTACTAAAAGGCTCTTTTGAACGTCATTTACAAGAGAAAAGAAAAATTATAATATTGAATCTGGTTTTAAGGGTTAGTTTTAGCTGTCTCTAAGGTTAGTTAGTCAAAGGGAAGAAGAAATTTATAGTCTAAAGAGCAAGTTCGTGGAATGTGGAACGAAGCGATACTTCTATATAGTTAGTACTTCATAATTTCATATTATTTTGTAAGTAGAAGTTTGACTTTCCTAAAAATCTTGGGGCTCTTCGAGAGGGTCATCATGAGGGTACAATTTTTTTTATTACAAAACTTTTTCCACTTACTTTCACTGTAAGTGGAGATATAGTGCTGATACTCAGGAAAAAATGAAATGTTACTGGCCACGACTCTACATCCTAATATCTACTTATAAATAGTTACGTACCGACGTCAGGTTTGTTGAGGTATTTGCGAAGATTCCTGTCCTCCCATCGCGCAGGGACTGTCAGGTTGCTATCTCGGTCCTGTAACAAAATATTATGAATTTATTAAAACTTGATTACTTGCTGACGAGGCTTTATGAGCTAGACTCTGTCTCTGTCATCTCTGACCTAGAGTAGAGTCAAGAGCAAACCCATCTTATACAAAAAACAAAAGAAGCTTGTAAAAAAATAGAACTGAAACAGAAGAACTGCTTCAGAATTAAGCATAAGTCCTAAATTATTTCACGTGAACACAAAAACGATAAAAGATGGTCTTAAGTGTGACTTGTGTGCCAAATTTCAGATAATTCCGTTAAGCCGTTAAAGCGTAAAAGAGCAACGAAGATCTATCCATCCATTCTCACGAACTTTTGAGTTTATAATAGTACCTAGTAGGTAATACTTAGCTATTCATCGCACTAGTTACTGCCAAATTAAATCTCTGAGCTCTCTTACAAAACCCATGGAATTGCCTGTTCTATTAGTAGCTGTAACTTTGACATTCTTCATTGTCATCTACCATACAATGTAAACTCCGATTGTATCATTTCTTATACCAACACCTACATCATTGTTAAGGCTTTAATTAATTTTATAACTTATCGCAAGGTGCGGCAGGAAACAATCTGATGTCAGCGTACTGTGTCAGTCGAGGTGCCTTACTGACACGTCACCTAATGATGACATTTCGTCATCTATATGTTTATTTGCTAAACCTTTGATTGTTATTCAGGCAAAGTATTGTACAAGTCTTGTATTAAGCATATTAATCAAGCGTGTAGGCCTAGGAACTATTTTTATGATCTATCTAGCACCTTGTACCGTTGGTATTTCCAAAATTTACTGTCATTTGTATTTGTATTCCTTAAGAGGACTACGCGAAATTGCTCGTTAGGTTGTGGGCAAGAATTAATTGAATTAGGGACACTTCTGTGAAATAATAAGGAGGTGCGGCGATTTGTGACTGCTATTTGGCAAGCTGCCGAGTACTTAGAGTTAATTTAGTGACAAATTGTGCTATGGTACCTGAAAAAGGTTTTAAATTAAATTCACAACACGCGTTTTTATGTTCCACAAAACTGACGCTGCTGCTTTATGTCTATACACAAACGAGTCAATATATTTTCATTTCATTATAAAGTGTTTGCGGAATTTTCAGAAACCGCTTGAAGTGCCTTGAGACGTCAAGCTTGTTTGATCAAACGTGACTGATGGATTCTGACCTAAATCTTAACAATTTTGGGAGCAAGTGAGGTCTTAAAATAATTACGTTATTGTGGTAATATGTTCAAATAGCATTGTTTACTGTTGTTTTAGCAGTTCTTGAGTATTTGCCAACTGAATGTGAAATGGAGCAATAAACGATGAACTTAAAATTGTAACTAGAACGAATGTAATATTCTTCTAAGTAAGTAGAACAGTATATCATGGTAAATAAATAATTAATCTTGTAATTGTGCCGCCATGAGACAAAGGCCAATTCTTACATAGAGAAAGAGGGATTGTTCATCTTCAAAAAGAATGTAATGAACATGAAAACATAATTATTTATTTATTTATTTATTTATAGTTAATTTATTAATTTATAATATAAGAAGCAAAAACTAAAATGGTGACGAGTTACTAGCACTGCTTTCTATAACAGTTCTAATTTTTTAATAAACAAAATAGTAGCGCTTGGTCATTATTGTTCCTTCTCTCAGCAACAACAAAGTTGTGTGATCCAATATGTTTAGTTAAAACAACAGTCGCTATTGTATCAACAGCTTTACAGTTTACAACTACTACTCATGTTACCAGTTCTAGTATTACGAGAGAACAAGCAATGTGAATCATGTTTTACACAAGGTATATTGTTGTAAAGATTTTGGCAATGCGTTTGAGAAGTATTCGATTACGTAGTTCTAACCCGTCGGGCCGATCTTAGTATGTATACCTTTTCTTCCAAACTAATTCGCGTAATTTTTCTTACGTATTTTTAGTTGTAAAATATAGAATTTGAGAATCAGGCCCGCAGTTCAGGAGATTAGTGCGGTTAAGCAAACAAACTCTACAGCTTTATAATATTAATACGATCTACGAGTATATTTTATAATTCTTCGGTATTCAGTTCTTTAACAAGCTGGCATACGGATTATTCTTTAATGGGATTAGTTACAGTATGTATCTATTTATCTTATTTATTAAGAGGTGTTGAGTTACGGGTAGTTAGAAGCCTGAAAGTTTGACAAACAAATCTAACCAAGGGGTATCGCGTTACTCGGAAACTGGGTTGTGGAGGTCAGATAGGCAGTCGCTCTATATTAAACACTGGTATTCAGCTGCATCTGGTCAGTCTGGAAGCCGGCCCTAATTTAGTAGGGAAAAGGCTAGGCAGATGACGTTATAGGGTATTGTGTGGTATACATTTGCAATTTGGTAAGGTAATGTGCCTTCTAATAATACATATTCTCATTAATAATAGATATTTATTATTTAGTAATTAACAAACATTTGCACCGTATATAAATCTCCCTGTAGTTTACTGCTTGGCTTCACAGAAGCGATCGTCATTTATTGTTAAGAGTTGTTCGAAGCCAAATTTTTGAATCACGGTGCGAATATTAAATGCTTTGATCAGTTCATATTGATCATCAATTTTAATGACTGTTGGATCATCAATTTTGATGACTGTTACATCATCTGACGTTCCCGAAATAACAGAATTGACCTGTTCTATATCAGGGTTGTCACTCTTAATGTATTAAAGACATTAGTGAATTTTCCGAACGCAATTACCACACGTCGAGATGTTGACAATGAAGTCATCAGCCCAGTGGTTTATTGTCAATTGTGCCAGTTCGCAAATAGTGTACATATCTAAGGAGCCGCTCTTACCAACTGTGTTTACTGACGATTCTGAGAACGTGGTATAGTTTGAATGATTATTCATGGGATACCGTTAGGTCATGGGTGATATACAAGCGACTTATTTGAGGAGTTTTCTTTGTGTATGAGATATGGGCTTCAATGAATATAGTTTTTCCATACACCAAGTAGATATGTTTATAAAAGTCCCGCTTATAAAATCTTTGAACAAGGATACATAACATACAATCTGAATAAATTAACGTTGCAGTAAAACTATAAAGATGTGGCGAGCCATAATAAATACTATGACGTAAGATTAACTCATAATTGATCTCTAATAGTTATAATCTAAGTTATTACCTAGCCCTATTTACTGCCTACATTCCGTTTTTATGTAATATGCTTGCGCCGCTTGCGCAGGAAAGAGCACAAGGTTTGCAGTAAAAAGGTTGTTATAAGATATGCATTATGGAGCTTTTTAATAACGTTCCAATTTTATAATTTTCTCTGTGGTAGGTTTAAACTAGATTTTCTTTTTTTTTTATAAGATTTTCTTTTTTTGCTGCATTCAGTAAGACTGGAAACCAACCCCAACATAGTTGGGAAAAGGCTAGGCAGATGATGATGATTTTCTTTTTTCATGAATAGTAACCAAGTATTGTCTCAGCTATTAAAATAAAACTTAAAGCCTGTTTAAGAGCTTACGTGATATCTCAATTGGGTACAATTCAATTCTTCTTTTTTTTGTTGAATATAAGTACTGCTAACGGACAGAATATTTTTTAATATAATTTTGTCGACGACCCATAAAATCAGAGCAAACGGTATTTATAGTGACAGAACTAATAGCAATTATTAAACGTTATAACACTAGACTGAAAGTTAAAGCCAAATTGGGTAGATAAAACAGCTAAACGATTCATGACTATGAAACACAAATGTTATGAATTTGACCGCGTTTTAGAATCAAACGGTGGCCATTTTATTGGCAATCAAATTAGGTGCTTTGAATATAGAATAGGAATATTAGCGAGTTCATTGAACTCGTTTTTTTTATTGGTTGGTATTAGAAATGCCGTTTGCACATTACCAATAACGTTTATGTGTGTTATTCGAAAATTGATTTGAAATTACTTTGGCGTACGCCGGGTATTGAAATCAATAGCTCTTTTGTATCTGTCCATAAACGTTTACTTACCGCAAAACATAGACCTATTGACCACTAAAATGAACTGTCAATGGGTTATTATCTATTTGTGTGGGTTGTTATGGTGTATTATTAGTATCAGACGGATGCTTGCTTGACCCAAACCTATCCTATCCTAACCTACCCATAACCACATATCTTATACATGCTAATTTTTAATGCTAATTTTTCAAACGACAGATAACTTTTATCTGAATAATTAATACGACAGTTTGACAGCTTTTGTATAGACAATATGTCAATCCGCCATATTTATTCTACAGATAAAAATCTAACAATTGAAAAATCAGCCTTAATGTAGTTAATCATTGTTAAGATCATCAGGTATCATAAATTGCATTGTTACTGCAAATGAATTAAAAACAAACTAACACGAAGTGAGTATTTTGTGAAGTTTGCTTACCGACAGTTTTATTTTGGAACTGTACCTTTTTGTTTGAATTCGTCATCGACAATGAAGCTATCTTGATCTTGCGGGTAACAACCATAAATATCACAACTTGTTTTGTCTGTGTTTTATGAAGCCATGACACTGGCAATGTTTCATCTATTTTGGTTGCTTTTATTATTATTACAAACAAATAAATGTCAAATCAATAAGCTTACCTAGGCAAAAATTTAAATAAAAAATCAACCTCAAAAACCATATCTAGGTAATTAGTAAGTCTGTGTATCTACGTGTGTCTAAGTACTATTTATTGTAATAACTTAAATACTTCGGTTTACAGTTTCCCATAAACGTTTACCATAACAAACCATTCCATTCACCTATTTACCCGATGCTGAATTCCGTTATTAAAATTCCACCCATGATGTGACAATTTAATGTGCCATACCGTGTGATGACAGTTTGGAATGCCAACCAGACATTTTGACGACACATAATATCACCACAAACATTAAAAAAAAAGAAAACCATCGTCTAAACCACCAATCTAAAGAAACTGGTCTTAATCATCGTTGGAACGCATCCAAAAAGGTCAAGGATTAGCTCGCGACTCTAATTCTTTCCTTTGTGCTCTAAAGCGCATTTAAAATAAGAATACCATATGGTTAGCTCTAAATTATTGCTATTTCTTCTTTTATCGGCCACTCGAGCTTGTTGCCAGGCGATGCATCGCGTAAAGGCTCGTTTACACGTACTGTTTTTGGGCGAGCACGATTTTGGTGACGTTGAAAAAGTTATAGATGAAGTTTGAGTCTCATTCGAATCTTAATAATTATTCATTCATCAAAGTCTGCCCTAACAATAACATACCAACTAAATCGCATAACAGTTTTTCGCCCAATTTGTTTAATAACTTTTTAAAACGAGACAAAATTAACAGTGGTATATTTTCTTCTCGCATATCGATTAAGAACAAAACTTTATTTCTCCAATAAAAGTACATTCTATTGATTGAGTAATAACAGAAACAGAAGTCACAGAGCGTCGAAATTAAAGAAAGTGCGCGACTTTACGATTTACTGGACTGGATATATCTAAAGGAACCTTAAAGCTTCTAAGCAATTTAAAACGTCTACGCCCGTTTGTGGTTCGGCCAACCTTGGCTTTGAAGATATTTGTGTTACAAAAACAATGTAAGTGAGTTAACGTGTTTGGAGGTGAACACTATGTTTTATTACACTTTTCCTAGTAATATTGCATGTGGAAACTGTTAGAAAAGTGAAATATTAACAAATGAAGTGCAATCCGTGGAACATATTACGTAGGTAGATAGTTATACCTATCTTTCATGAAAAGTTTGTTGCTCGAAGCTTTATGTTTGACAGTTTGAATTTAGAATGTTTAGAAATTAGAATTCTTGAAACGGCGTGCATTGTATTTTATTTTGTTTTGCATTTTTCAAAAATGCCTTTTTTACACATAACATCACGCCTGTAGTCCCTAAAAGGTTAGGCAGAGGTGTGACACATTAGTACACCCACATTTCGGGGCCTATTGCCATTAACCGGGCACAAATCCAGACTCCGAGGCTGCTGCTGAGAATTTCCGGATGGAAAAAGCAACGAGGCATGTCGAGTATTGAAGTTTCTAAAATCGTAGTAATTGATGTTCACAACTGGGAATTCCCATGATGAGTTTGGTTTATGAGTGTCCATTAGCTATTGCGGTAGTTAATAGCGTGCGCGTTTTATTTCTTACTCTCTCGTTTTATTACTTTAGCGGGAAAAATCATGGACACTAAACGAGCGAGTTTTCCGAGTACCTATATCTATCTTGGTAACCTAGGTATTACAGTTTTGTGTTGAGTAGGAAAAGTTGTAGGATTTTTATTGGGTTTTATTAAAATATAGGTTGCGGGAAACCGCTGGATGTAGGCATTGTAGGACCGATCATCTTTAGGACAGGCCTAGTGCAGTAGTGGACGTCCTTCGGCTGATATGGTGATGACAAAAATGTTAAGAAAATAAGCGAACATAGTCTTGTTATTTAGGTACGTTTTTTGAAATAAGGAAAAAGTCTCAAGTAATGCTGACCACCATTTAAATATATAAAACCGAAAGATCACTTACTCACTCATTCATCACGAAATATCGACAACCGCTTGACGTATAAAAATTAAATTTGGCATGGGGATAGTTTATAGCTAGTAGACGTCCGCTAAGAAAGTAGTTTGCAGTAACCTCCAAAATTCACTACATAAGCGGATGAAACGGGGGCCAAAGTTTGTATGGAGAAATGAACTTTGACGCGCACGAAGTCGTGGGCAGACCCTAGTAGAGTCATATAGACAATATGTCCAGGCAACAGGTAAGTATTAAATGCAATATCCACCTATTTATAAATTCTACGGCCATCAGTATCTAAACGCACCTGCATCTAAAACTGGTTAGTGGCAGGATTTGCTGATTTAAACATAATGTATTGAAGCCGTATGTATGTGGAACTGTACGTGTATGTAATATTTGTATGTACTCATATTCTTGCAAATAAATTATTCTTATATGTGTTCATGGAGTATTGAAGCTAGTTGTTAGCTAAGATAGAATAGTCCAAAGGCAAAGATTCATCTTCATATTATTACGATTGGGAGTCTCTTATTATTATTTTTTTTTAAAATATGAAAAATCTGTATGTACTTAGATGAGGCGAAAGGAGTATGTAAGGATCGTAGCAGGTGGCGTTCTGTGGTTTCTGCCTACCCCAATGGGAAAAAGGCGCGAGTTTGTGTATGTATGTACCTATGAAAAATCTGTCTGCAACAGTTTAAGGATTGAACATGTAAGTCCTCGTGTAAGCGACTCTTAGTTCCAAACCGTATTCCAATAAATTCCTTTGATACACGGCACCAGATAACAGATAATGTTCTCATGTAGAATTGTTGTCTATTTAATTTAAGACATTATTTCTTGGAAGAAAAGTATTATTTGACACGGAACTAAATTCTGCAGGTTTATTCCCCAGTTACAACATATCTCACATCTGGTAACACTCAAAAACGCCACTTTCGCGTTGCCAGCGCTAAAATTGAGTGGATTACATCTCGCATCCTTTCAGACGGATAACAAAAGTCCGGGATTGTTCGTATATATCATTCGGAGAGACTAATGTTGAGCAGCCATCTATGTCGTCTTACTTACGGTGAGCTTTACTGAGCATTGGAGGACGAAAAAAGGCATAAAAAGGAGGATTGCGTTTAACGTGCAGTCGAATGACATTGGACAAAAAGCTACTGAAACTTATAGATGGCTTAAAAAATGAAAAAACATGAAACATGTAATTTCAGAAATTACTAAACGGATTTAAAAAAAAGGAAATATAAAATTCTAAAATTATTAAATAAAAAATGAACTGTTCCATCCTACTTGATATTTCAAAGACTGCCTATTGAAGATTTGTTTAAAAGTAAATGCAAAAGAATGTGTTCGAAACATTAAATTCGATGAATCAGTTCGTTGAATTTGACATTACAAACACTGCGTATTAAAGTTGGTCAAAACAAAATAATGTTGAAATTATGTAGATTCATAATAATTTCAAAACATCTTCATTAAATGTTTCCACGAGTAATTTATCTTCAAACCATAAGAAATGTTCACAGTTCACCAAATAATAATAAAGCCCACGATAATGATGTCAACAATCGCCCACAGATCACAATATGTCTTACGTTAGCCAACTACTCATACATTTTTTAACACAGCATTAAAATTTTATCGAACCAAGTGTTGGAAATCGATCGATAGTGAATATCGGTTTAATATTTATGGAAGCATTTTATATTTTTGTTGATGGCAATAGGCTCGCCCCCTATTACAGGGATTTAAAATATAACTGGTGAAACGTGGGTGTACTAATGTACTAATGGGTACACCTCTGCCTAACTCTTCGGGGATTACAGGCGTGATGTTTATGTTATGATTTGGATGCGGCCCATAAACGTGGTGATCTAAACTTGAAATCAACAGATTGATGTTGATTTTAAGAAGTAGACTTTTATCAGTTAGGTAGCTTTTTAAAATTGTATTCACTCTTTTCACTACTTATTCACATCACTAAAACGTACTTTTTGCGTTTTCATCCTTGTATGGCACAAGCACGTTATAATCCAGATATTTGTATCACCTACGAGTTTAAAACTTGATTGAACGACTTATGAAGGTGTTCAGTTGGCAAGACTAGTTTTTGCAACAACTACATTATTGCATTTTTTCAATGCAATTTATTGGCACGTGCGTCGCAATAAATATTTTTCTTATTGACGTTATGTTGAATAAAACTAACACACATTAACACAATTTAGTCTCAATTGCCGTTGTTGGTTTTAAAAACAAGTAATAAGTAAACAAAACACTGCGAAAGTGTATATGAAATATAGCCATGTCACCTGGGGATAGTGTAGCTTCCCAACAGTGTAATTATTTTTCAAATCGGTTCAGTAGTTTCAGATCCTATTCAATGCAAACAAACAATCAAATCTTTCCTCTTTCTAATATTTAGTATGGATAAAACAAATGGTTAAAAAAATATAAAATTAAAAGATTCCAAGTAAAATTTGAAATGAAAGCAAATAAATTAATTTGAAATCGAATCTGACCTACATTTAAGAAATAATAAATAAGAATCCCACGCGTGCAGTTTTCACCTGATTTTCTCAAGGATACGCCGACATTCAGACATTTAGCAGACGCGTCCATTTTTCTTAGCCGAAGTTATACATGCACTAAGTGTTTCTAGGCATTACGAAAGAAATCTATTTAAATTAATGGCGTTAAAGTCGAAGGATGTGAAAGAGTTATTGCAATGATTCATAGAAAATGTTCAATGCGTCAAACTTTATTTAGCGTGATGACCGTATAATATGTACGGTCTACTTAAATACATTTGAAATTGTAATCACATAGATAATGGAGCCAAAATGAGACAGGTTTATAATTTGTTTCTTATACATATAAAACAAACTATTTAAGGCAAAGTTATTTGATATGAAACTGACTAACCACAAGCATAAATATTCAGCAACAAAATTTTATTCATTTCAATTAATCGTTGACCAAAATATGACTATATACGCAGACTATATATAATATATAGTGCGCTGTAGGTACAGTTCCCTAAAGTACTTATTCCTAGCAATGCACGGGGATATCATTTTTTTTGACTTTGCCTAAATTAATTTTATAACGAGCTTTCTTTCTATAATTTGGTAAGGTTTTGTACATCACCATTTCCAGTAATGTGGAATTACAGCTTCACTTGTAAAGTGCTTACCTGAAAATAAAAGAAACACGAAATTAGGCTAGAATAGTAGGAACAAAATTAAATCATGCTCTTATTTTACAGGCAATTTAATTTCAATGACATTATCAACACACATTCAAGAAACGTTAAATATTTTCCACATTTCAATATTTATTTTCGTCGCATCTGTCCTCAAAAGAAGCACAGACCTATTAAAAATGAATATATTTATTTTATCAAACGCGCGAATACCATTATTAAGATCAAGTGCGCATTTAACGTCGGAAGCAGCGTTTAGGGAAGTTTACCGATTTAATTCGTGTGCGTTCGAGAATTATTGATTTGTGGCTATATGGGTCGGTGAGAAACCGAGAATGTCCATCAATTCAGACATTTCCTTGTTTTGACAGTTTAATTCCTGTGCTGCACGCATAGGGAAATGGGATTTTCTGCTGATCGTTTTAGATAGATGAAGTTTGAATGCTACATATGGATTGAATTAATTTATTGCTATTGTCACATGAGTTCCACTCAGGTGTTTTTAATTTAAAAGGATGTTTGGCAGAAACTGATTAAAATATCCGACTCATTAAAAGTGTCTGGTAATAATGTATGTTCGTTTTTAACAATATCCTAATAAACATTTAAATCAGCTGTTACACTTGAAAGTAAGCGGTAAGCGTACTTTTTGTATCGGATACCTGAAAAGAGTTCAGTATTGAAACTACACCTTATTCCCATATCTACCCTCAAAATTTCAGCCATGCTAAAATGATGGTCTGTAGATCTCAAACTATTATATTTTGATGTCAAATTAAACTCGAGGCATGGCCGCAAAAGCGCCCGTAAATTATTTTAATCACTACCATTCAGTACTAGGTATTCATATACTTCGTAAAAGCATTTTAACTCAAGTCTCAGGTTATTCCGAGGGATTAGTTAGACGTCTAGACATTCTGACGTGGGTCTGGTTTGATACGTTGCAGTCGGAGTGAGTTTGTATTTAGCCTGAAGGTTATTTAACATGGTGTGTGCTCACCATTGGAGGCAAAAAAAGAAAGAGAAAAGAATAAAACGGAAAAACAATAATAATACAAATAAAACGCACGATAAACAATATAGTACTTAATAAATCCATGCACTATGACCACAGACAATACACATCTAGGTAGGTGGGGTGTTTTAAAAAGTATCGTTTTTAGCCTGTTGTTCTTGAAATGTCAATTACGTCATGCATTCTTGATTTCTGCTTCACATTTTTCATTTGACTGTGAACTGTGATTCAACTGTCCGTGTGTTAACCAATGTTTATGATTGTTTGTTTTAATTTTTAAGCATAATTCACAGCATGTAGATTTTTAAGAGGCAAATCTATTTTCTTTTAGAACGATCCCAATCTAATCTCAGTCTTTAATCTGTCAAAAATGTCTCTAATTTACCTAGATTTTTTGACATTGATTGTCGCTGATATGAGATTTGGACTAGACTTTAAATGTTTTTAATTAGTAAAATTGGCCTGAATTGGTTGAACAGCCAATTAGAGTCAGCAGCACCAATTTCCCTAAATACATACGAAATTATTCTCGCGTTGACCATCGAATTCCTTCACGTACTAGTTACAATTAATTTATAGAAACAGAAGAGCGTCGCAGCCAAGTTCAGTGTTCTGAAGCCTGGCAGCTGTCCAACGTAGCTTTCATGTAGTTCTGTTCAGCCTCAGATTAGCAAGCGATATCTAATGTGATCGGTAAGGTTGGACGAACTAATTGAGATATCAATTTGTGCCTGAAGGGCAGCTTAATTTCCTTGTTGCTAAACTTAGTTCCTAATTTAATAGTAAATTTTAGTCAATATGTCATAACATCAATAGTAAATTTTAGTCGGAAACTCGAAAATTAATTTTACGTAATTCATAATGTTGCTTTATAAAGATTTTTTTGTCATTTTACCGTTATCGCGTGTGGGTTGTTTCCATATTTCCATTAAAATTGATTTCTATCATGTCTTTAGTGACGTCCGCAAGATTAAGACAAATCGATTGATGGAAGGATCATCAAAATTGGCCTACGCGTTTGGTCTTTAGAGCGCCAGAAAGCAACAAATATACACACATAGGCTGATAAGCATTACCCTTTGCGTCGCGCAGTCGGGTAAAAATCTGAATAAACAACATTTTTCTATTAATATCTATTTTCGATGAAATGTCACGGAGCTCTTGCACTGTATTTTCAAAATAAACTTTTATTGTATTTTGTAAGTTCATGAGTATAAAATACTCCAATAAAATGAATTAAAAAAATAAAACAATTTCGTGGTTTTTAACCACGAAATCGATTTTGTTCACTAGTGACGGACCTGTTTACCGAATGTATGGTAGCGTGGGAAATAATATATTACGATGATATTTTATTGTGTCAAGCCACCTCTGCCAACTAGGTTACATGTACTGTAATGCAATCTTTTTTTACACAACGAACTATAAATATTCACTCGATTTTTCAGAAAATACCGTACAGCTAAATAATATAATGTTTGGATAATTTTTAAAAAAGATGTATAATGTTGATTTGTTTTTTGACAGTTATATTTCGAATATGCTTGCGTGAAATATTTGTAATGGCAGCCGAGACCTTGGCTTTCGACTATTTTCCGCATGTTTTCAGGTAAAAAGTAGAAGTTGTTTACAAAATAATCTAGCTCGAAATATTCTAGCTCAATGTTCAAGTGTTCTTCAAAAATAATAATGAAAAAATAATTATTTTAAAGCTTCATAAACTGTATTTAAACGCATAATATTTTGTATGTGTAAGTTTTTATACGTTGACATGTCTGTAACTCAATGCACAAGTCTGAACGTCCACAAATATAAAATCACTAGCTTCAGCCCGCGTTTTCGTTCACGTCAAATTTGATGTATTATCCCCACAGGAACTGTACATTTTCCCGGAATAAAAAAAGTGCTATTCCAGACTATAATCTATATGTGTGCCAAATTTCATCCAGATCCGTTTAACCGTTAACTATAAATATAATACATATTATGTCTAAATAGGTTTTTTATAAAATGTTTATTTTAATTTCGATTTTAATATTGTTATTTTATTTTTAATTTAAATTATAATATTTCTACGCCGGAAACGGTAGCATATAAGAACAATACTCTGTAACATTATAATATATGTAATACCATATACTCAGAAATAAACGATATTCTATTCTTCTATTCTATTCGTACTGGTGTGATTAAGTAACAAACATCCAAACATTCGCATTTTTTTTTTAAGAAGATTATATCCTCAATAACTACAACGTGGCGCTACCATGGTGACATTAATTTAACACACGTATAGGGTTACGCATTTGTGTTTTATATAAAAAAGAAAAAACCATAAAACGTTATTAATTATTGAGTTATTTCAAATTTTAGAAAATAGCATCTTGGAGCAACCTGTATTTAAAGAACTCTAGCCCAGCGGTCATTTGCCGGGGTCACGGATACTAGCATCGTATCAATGAAATTAAAACGAATAAGCAATACTAAAAAAATGAAACAAATGCAAAGAGTAGGCTAATTGAAGGAAAGAGAGATCCCTTTGACGGCGAGTATCGTAGGCGACGCAGGCGTCGGGTGTCGTCGTCCCTTCCCCCCGCAACCCGCGGATCCTTTTTATTTTTTAGTGCTCGTCGGACCCATGCCCTTGACACACTTATTGATGTGAATACTCGTGCGCATAATATCGTCGTATTTATTTTTGTGAATGTTTTCGCGAAAAAGACGGTTGCTTATTTTATTTATTTATTTTAATGTAATTAGGATAATTGTTAGATCATGGTACTGCGATAAAGACGCTTTGCTTTGTTTTCGTTAGTTTTTTTTCTTATTACGATAGGTACTTACATCTTTGGCAATAAGGACGTTTTTATTTGTGTTATTAGTGCTTGTGTAAACCTGTGATCGTGATGGCAAATACTCATCCTAACTACACGGCAG
The DNA here is from genome assembly GCA_949774945.1 of Hoplodrina ambigua. NCBI lineage: Eukaryota > Metazoa > Arthropoda > Insecta > Lepidoptera > Noctuidae > Hoplodrina > Hoplodrina ambigua. The sequence goes on from OX458967.1 coordinate 1,933,548, forward strand.
CTTCACTGTAGAAGCTCTTTAGCGCATCCGCGAAAACCAGCCAGTGGATCCTAGGTCTCAACGCCCATATCAACCGCCTACACGTTAAGACCCAATCCAATAAAATGAAAATGTGCTACATTATTTTCAAAATCAGCCCAAAACTAGCCTTCGTCAGAATGAGGGAAATGGCTGTAAGGGACAATTTATTTTCAAAAGTGCGGGAGAACATGAAGCGCCCTTTAGCCCTTTGTAGGTATCCGCCAACAAGGTGATCTCGTTGAAAATTTAAAACACTTAAAGACTATTAACTAAAAGTGAATTTGATTAGTGATGATGGTGATAATAACTAACAGTAATAAGAGAAGGTGATATGTGATTAACTAGGTACGCTCGGTTTCTTTGTTAATATTATGTCATCAAATTACAATCGGACCGATCTCAAGTACCAGGCGCAAGCGAGGTTGCCAGCGCGCAAAGCGAGACGTTGCCGCTTCGAGTAAACGTAATTCAACCAGGTGATAGTATTCTAATTTCATGAATGAATTTTTGTACAGAGTGATCCCAATTTTGGTTACTTTTTTATTATTTAGTTTGTTCGAAAAAAATTTTTTTTCAATTTACGTATTTCTATAACCTTTCTTAATGAATATGATTTATGGACACTAGCCCTATTCGTGTGTTAAATTAATGTCACCATGGTAGCGCCACGTTGTATAAAGTACCAGTATATTAGTAATCCATAAAATTATTACCTAACAGCTCTCAAGGTAATAATAAGACTCGTCAGTAACTTAATAACGATAAACTTAATAATATACAAGGCGACCTAATATTTCTCGTTCATAAACATGATGAGGTTCGACATAAAATGGTGCAGGAAACGTAATTACATCCTTATCATAAGAAAATCCAATATTTAAGGCAGCTCCTAACTACCATCTCCTAACTTTATGACTTAGCATAGACGCGTATTTCCTTTTCAGTTTTATTAGTTCACATCCTCACTTTATCTTTCAGAAGCACTTTCAACTTTATAGTTATGTCTTTAGGTTGGTATTTAAGTGTATAGCTTTGGGTACTTAAAGCTATATGTTTTGGGAGTAGTTAGATTGTCGCAGTAAGGCGAGCTGAAATGGACGTTTCTTATTACTGGGCTAAGAGCATGTAAGTGCTTTCTAACACTAGGTTCTTGTTATGGGATAGTACAAGTGTATGTTGAGGAATTATAATAATGGAATGGAAGCTCACGTTATTATAGTGTCGTCATTCAGCAGTCGTTGTGGTGCGCAGTTAATGGTTTATAGTGAGAATCGTAATAAGCGACGGAGGGTTGTACAGTGAGGTTGAGCTGGGTGGTCTAGTTGGATTTCTAAGGGTAAAATAACCATTAATAAAAGCAGAAAATCAGTAGAAAAAATCAAGTGTGTAATTTGCAAATACGTGAATCAATTTACGTACAAAGATTTTGAATTCGATGATGAATAATTAGAGTACTATAGCTTTAGGTAAAACGTCTTCCCCATCGCAAATATTAGAGACTAGCTTCTGTCCGCAACCTCGTCCAAATGGAATCAAATATACCATAAAATATATCCTATGATACTCTGCAACACTGTAGCTTACTATCAGTGAAAGATCGGACCAGCAGTTTCAGATGTTATCTCTTACAAACCAAAATAAAATAACTAAAAATTACAAACGTACTTTGCCATATGATCCATAGACTTAGAGAGAGAGACCAAAGACCATGTTTGTTATAGATGATATTCTATTTCTATTTTAACGTGTGATTGCATAAAAAACTATTGCAGATATAAATGTGTAATTCGGAATGATTCAATCTGAGACTAAGAAACTGAGTCACAAACGAATGTTATTTTCATCACAAATCGTAATAATTATTTTAAATGCAAATGACTTCACTTCACTTCTTGTATTGAAAGAGACATTCTTAGGCACTATGATTAAAATTTTAAACAGCCAGAGAATCGGAAAACACAATCGGAAAGTAGACCTTGATAAAATGTAAAGATAACCTAAAATTAAAGACATTTTTCAAATAGTTGCTTAGTGTAAAAATGTAGATTCAAAAGACTTCAAATTCTATATTAAAAAAATAATATATTTTATAACAATTTTAATAATGAGGAACAGAATGATACAAAGACAAAGAAAAAGTATAAAAAGCTTACTGCAACGTAACGGTCAGATTAATTGATCATGAACTATAACACAATACAAATAGAGATGAAAATTACGTAATTGTGTACAATATTATATATGCCGATGCAGTATTACATCATGCACGCAAATGTTAACTCCATTTTTTAATGTTTTTAGCCATATCAATTAATCCTAAGAAAGTGGAGTAATTCATATGAACACTAGAAATAGAAAACCTTACTATAGATGACTAACGATATTCTTCAATCACAATTCCAGAAAGATCATAAATTTAGACATGTAATCCTATTAAACCCTTTAACACAATCCTCCTTTCCAGTGCCAGAGTACAAAAAGATAGCAGTTCCTCATACAGCAGACAGATCTGTCCCTGTGTTACGTCTGCTCAATTTCTCGCATAGTACCACCGAGACAGCTACTTATCTCTTTGATGTACCGTGATTCTGATACCACTCCTTTGAAGTTCGTCTACTTATATGGACTATAAATATATTCAGTGATGCCCTGATCCTATTCACGATAATATATCGATATCTCGCGTTTAGGATCATTATCATCGATTCCCTTGATAAAACTATTCGTTTTTATGGGTATCGGATGCTAAATCGATTTCGTTTAACATTTATTAGCATCGGCAGATTTTGATAATGGTTTTTTAAATAGTCTTACGTGATGTTTTACTGTCTTTAGAATTTTAATTTCGAAATTGCATTCCCCTTTATGACGTCTTCTTGATTTTATAGTTTAGATGTTTTGTTTCTGATTTTATTTAAAGCAAATACTGCTTCATAATTTTTCTATCATTCGTCATGATCAACATACAGATCAACTTCGAAATCTTACGACACCCGTGGGAAGATACAACCCGCCTTATTAATAATCAAGGACCACACATCACATCCAATTTGCTGAAGAGTGAAGATATAAATTATCTAGTTGAGTTTCATACGCGATCAATCTTATTCTGACCCTTCATGAGCAAACAAATCAAGTCTTAATAGAGACTCCTCCTAACGCCGATTACAATTAAGAGGATTGCAGATGTCATCTATTTATTTGTTCAATTGGCTGTGAATTTCCATAGGATCACCTTTGTGTAGTTCAACTGTTTCATGGTGATGTGACCTATATATCATTATTATCGTTGTTTGCTCACGATGGCGTCAACTTTGGCGCCTCTCGTGGGTGTCGGCAGGGCTATCTAGGTTAGTGCGTGGTGTGAGATTAATTGCTTTTTGGTTTTTAAGAGGCTTGAATGGGTCTTTTGTTTGATTTATTGTGCGCTTACAATGATTTTGTCTTCTGTATTTTTTGTCATGATTTGATGATTATAAATAAATAATAGACGCCGACGCCGCGATAGGCTTTGTTTGAATGTTAAGATTGTCACTAGATAATCGGTATTGGTCGATACGATACTTATGAAATTGGTAATTGTTTTTTAATTAGACGTTGAGGTATAATAAATCCATAATTAACCATTATTGACACAAGTTGTTTCTACAAGTAATCTGAACATGTGTGTCTACGTTTGGGTATTTCCAACTGCCCCGTTGGTCTTGTTGGCGCTAACGCGACTGCTGGTGCTGGGTTCAATTCACAGGTCGGGCAAAAAGCGTCATAGGGATTTTACAATAGGAACTTCTTGGAAGCAGCTCGGAGTTTGAAAGTAAGTCCTGTAAAGGGGTGCCTCGGAAACCACTAAACCATGTTCTGTCCTGATCTCTTTCTGTCTGATTGCCGTCCCATCGGGCTATGGGAGTGAGTGTATAATATCTCCTGCGTACTTGGCTAGTCTCTATTGAGATTGGATGCCGTGATCGAAATTTAGCCGGAATGATATTATTCTATTATATTCCGCTTCTAGTTCATACTCCACACCATACAATTCTTGACATTGCGTCCAGTTTCATTGAGCTTGCCCTATTACACAGACAATTTGCGAGCTCGTCCTGTTCATTGACTGCGATGACCTCATTTTCCTATTGATTTCAAGACACAACAGCGATATGCTAATCAGATGATAATTGCAACTTGCCACATCAAGGTGGATTAGTGGTATTTGATTATGTATTGAGACGCAGGGTTGGATTTGTAACATTTTCTATGTTGATAAGAATAATAGTTCAAATTCCTTAAGGCTATGAACTTTGGTGATTCGATTTAAATGTTATAAAAATGAAAGGTCACTCGCTGACTTAAAACGAAATCTCGAAAACTACTAGACTTATGAAGGTGAGATTTAGCAGATTGATAGTTTATAAGTAGGAGACGTCAGCTGCGGACGAATTTCATTTCCACGCGGACGAAGTCACTGGCAAAAGCTAATAAAATAAAATTATGTTTCAACAACATTGACATTGCTAGTAGATTAGTTATCGAAGTCTTCCATATACTTCCTCATTTTATCACCTAATTGTAAACTACTGTCTCCAGATCCTCAAGATTTGTTATGGTAAGCTTTAGTAGTTTCTCCCATAAATTAAGTAGGACTAAATTAGTATGCGCCGCTACATTGTTCTCTGATAGTTCTAAAGTTAGTGTTTACATTAAAACAGCCGGCTCTTGTCTAATAATAGTATCACGTTTAGTGTAAGATTACAATTTTATGGCTGCATTAGTAATGCTGGCCGCTCGGATGTTAATTTTTAGATCTTCAGACTTATCTTACAAACAAACCACTACATTACACGACAGCTGATGTCACGCACGGCAAATCTAGAACTCGACGTTTAATTCAAGAATCTGAATACTCTTTTACTAGTAAATTGAATTATGTACTGCAGTCTTAAAACTCACAATACAAAGTCGTAGTTCGCGTAATAGTCAGTATTGCAGATGAATAACTGTGTTTGTAAATAGGACATTAACATCTACTTGACATTAACCGATTTTGAGGTCGTGCAAGCTTTATTTAAACTTATGTAAGTAATGCAGTAACAGATCTGCTTTGTGAGAATGGAATCTTGATTCACATGGATGTATTACAGCTAGCACGTTCTACTATAGATATTTATGATATTGTGAATAGACCGCCCACAGTTGAAGTTAAGCCTTCATTCACAAAAGCCTAGTCTATATTTAAAACTCAATGGGTCATATAGAATAGGTTTCATATCTCCTCTCAGACACATAATAGACATTACGGTATCAATCTAAAACATCTTTGTAACGACTTAGGCAAATCTTGTGATTGCTTGCCACCAATTGTTCACTGTGAATCATTGACAACAATCAGGACACGCTTTGAGTTATTAATTGTTTAATTTACTTGTGGTTTTCCATGTGTTGGCTTGGCAATTATTTCACTTAATCTGGGTTGATTGTTTTGGTATAATTTCCATACGTATTTTTAGATACTAGAGGGATTGTGTTGTTCTGTGTTATTTCAGTTAGGAACTACTACTATTTTAAATGTTGGTGTTATTTCCACATATTATTACTTTGAATGCATAATGTTCCAAAACGTTATGCGATTTCATTCAATAGGAACCTTCTCCGTAGCCCACAAATTGAGATATTTCAAATGTGGTTATCTCCCCAATAAAAATATCCGACACTTCACTCAATGCTTGTTCGTCGAATTACACCTTTATGTGCATTTTTACCAACGTACTTTGCGCCCATATTCATTATTTATATTTTTAATTTCTATCATGATAAGGTTCAAATTCCTGTGCTTTAATTTTCTATAGACGGGTGTCGGTAAGTTTTAGCCGCTTGTAATCTCGGATTACACGAACACAACGTCTAAAGTGACATACGTTGGAGTATTATCATGCGAGGAGTCTATTGTGATAGCAGAGTGATAGACAGCCATGTCATGTAAATAGGAACACTTTTGGTATTAGATCGTTATGAATATTTATAAGCTGAAGAAATTGTGGTGCAATCGTATGGGTTTGATTGAGGAAAATTGATGGTGGCGCAAGACATTCTTTCTATTGATATATCATTTGACTTGATGGTAGCTTGTGAATGATTGGAAGTAACTGTTTGTTTGATTATGCTATCATTATATTGATGCAGCATACGTTTACTACAGTTCTGTATTAAGGTATCTTCAGTAATGCGGTTCCTATTATCCGGTGGACCGTTATTGGTTGGTAGTACCACTCTTGCATCTGTTTTCCGTAATTGATGTGTGCCCGTATCTTAGTTATGTTCCAGCTTTAGGCGACAATTACGTTTAACTTTACCATTTAGCTGATTTAGAAACTTTTAGAAATATTCAGCCATCTCAAAAATTTCTTGTGAAACATATACGTACAACATGTACCTTTGTATTCCATTTCCGCTTACCATTCGATCAGCGTCGTCTCATATGTCAGTACGGTGAATTTTAATAGTGGTTGATATTTTACATGATAATACGGGACAGACAATACATCATACATACGGTTGTGAATGGCAATGCGAAATGAGCTGAGGCAAGATCATGGCCAGGCTAGGTCTTCACTTTCATACATATGGATCAGTTTTATAAGTGGTAGCTGATGTTAGATAGAAGAAGTGGGTTTTTACTCTGTAAGAACTTTAGAGGTTAAGGAAGGCGAAAAGGTAGTAGAGGAAGGCGAAAATGTATCTTTTAAAAGTAGTATTTTCCTGCTTGTCGTAGCGAATTATACACAATTCGGTCAAACACAAGCAAGAATTTTTTAAGATTATTTGTAATATTATACTGAACTTAATGGTACAATCTCGAAAATTTTAGATTTGCTTTTGGCATAGTTTTTCACCATTACGTTTACTATAAGAATCTCAAATTTTCTAATTTTTTGTATTTCTTGCAAATAAAAGCATAGAAGGTCCTGTATAGTACGTGGGGCATAATAAAGCTCCTTCTACGAAAAAGAACTACGATACTCTCGCACGCGCTAGAAATAATCGATTCGCCACACGTGGAAGAACATTTCAAAATATCATCGAATGCTGACACATCGAACAATGGTCCGATAAACAAGCAATAAGAATCGATTGATCGAAACGGACATGTGATCGTCATTGACAGTGTAATCGAATCGAACGAGATCAAGATCATGGTCGAATTCATCGGCCGTAATTGCATAACGATTGTTGGTGCATGTTGCAAACTGATCGCGTGGGCGAAAACAATTTTAAAAGTCTTTTTTAGCAAGATATATTTGGGTCTTTTAATTGGCAGTATCTGCAATAAAAATATAGTGTAGTGTTAGTTGATTATTTAATAGTTTTATGTGTTTTTGCTTATGTTTTTTACGATGTAGTATGTTTGTCTTTGTGTGTGGTCAATTTCAAAATGTCATTGTCCGATTTTTGTCCAATTGTACTACCGAATGATCTTTTTCGCTTTTCTTTTCTATCTGCTGTTGTCTATCTATGTCTTCTTTTACCATGTAATCGCTGTCCTCGTATGACTTAAACAGGATTCACTCGCTTGGAAACAAAATCAATTTCTCAGCGATCATTGCGCTGGTTTCTAGTTCTATATTTATGCTCTTAGCAACTCCGATACTATTTATTTTTATCAATGAGTATTTTTTTATTAATATCTGATTGGTTACGTTTATACAATAAATAATGTTGGTTATTGTATGGTTGTATGTGGTTGTATGTTGGTATTGTAACTATCATAATAATCGTTTTTTTTTACATTATTTGTTACATGGAGCATACTAATTTGTATTTTAAAATTTTTATTTTCAATGAGTTGGATTCATAGCTATGTTTAGATGATGTAGAAAAATCAGGTTGTAAGCAAATAATCTGTCCATCTATATATCAAACCTATATTGTGCCACTGCTGAGCAAAGGTCTCTTAATTTTTCACGTACAGACTCTGTTATTGTGAGATAGTCCTTTTAGCGGGGTCAAGTTCGCTCCAAGCTAAGTCTGTTAAAATTATCTTGATGATGTCAACGTAGATGATGTAATTTAACTTTTAACATTATTTTTCCACACCTTGATCATAACAATGCAATGATTGGTATTGCACTATCCTAAGACTACTCACAATATTTAATTAAAAAACTTTCCCTCCATCAACAACTGTCAAATTAAAACACATAAAAATGAAGTCATTATAATTTCAAATCCTAATTATCACGTACCGTAAAATTGTACGTCATTATGACGCTTGACAGTAGATTAACTACGCGTTAATTGACGTGTTAATGATAAACAGATTAAGTGCAGCCAGAGTGAAATATCACTTCTTTTGACTCATGTTAAACGACCTAATTCATATTGAATTAAGGTTGTAATTGGCACTAATAGGAATGCAATGGAGTGGATTGTGGTGATAGGTGACAAAACAAGTTTAGTAGACAAAATGATTACAGATACACAAACATTAAATTCAAAGAAAAAGATTTGAAATTGTCAAGCAAGCCTATAAAATTACTAAATACAGATAAGGAACAAACTCTTAAAATTTCGTGATCTAGACATGAAACAGAACATCATTTTCAGCAACTTTGCTGACAAGGACACAATCGAAGAACATGACCAAAGCACAACGCAAGTAGATTCTCTTCTACATAACGACATCCCAACTAAGAAATAAATTTACGATCAACTACCATATCTATTTAAAGAAGAAACTATAAAATTACGTACAAATAAAGACATAGGTGAATGTACCCATGTTAAAATAAATCAATGGGTAACTAAACGCTATATTTAGTCCCAATTAATAACAACATGATTTCAAAGCTTCCGTGCGATACATTATGATTTATTGTTGTATGCTCCTACAATATGATTATTAAATCTATATTTATTTCATTAGTTTTTTGTCGGTACACAATAACTTGTGGGTGTTTATTAATTGAGGATGATAGAAATTATGTTAGGTTATTTATCATTTAATTATATGTAACTGGCAGGATATGTCTGCAACCGAGATTTTTTAATCTTGTTAGTATTAATTGTTATTTTGATTTTGAATTTGATGCCACCGAATGCGTTGGTTTAAACACTTTCTTGTATATATCTGAAAACATCTCTGATTGTGTGCGCACCAGATAGTATAGTAGTTACATCACCGTGTATCTAGCACTTTCAGAATAATTATGTCTGTATCCGACCGATGCGTCACTTTCTTCGAAACACGTGCCACGTTAAGCAATAGATGAATGCGCCACTTTGAAATCAACATCTGAATTAATATCCTCATCCTTTACTTCGGAACACCTGACATATATCTGATTATATCTGGGTGGGCCACAAATAACCACAGAGTACTCACTATCAGTGCAACAATTCAGACATTTAAGCTGGCGTGCCAATGCCATCGGTCATTGTGTTCTGGCGAACGCATGTTGGTTCTCGGAATGAGTGTAAAGCAAAAGATTTGCGACGACGCTTAAAGCTGTGTTTGATGTTGAGTGTTTATGAGTTGATTATGCGAATGAAAAGTTGGATAACGGACAAAAACCGTAGAGAAAACTTGAAAATTGAGTGATCAGTGAAAACTGAACGTTGTTTATTTGTTAACATGTATTTGTTAAGTAATTGCAGATGCTCAAGTTCTAAGAAAAAACAAAGTCAGATGTTTATCAACAAAACAGCCTGCTTTTGTTAATTTCTCAATTCCTTAAATCTCTTACAACTTGCACCAAACACTGTCTAGTCAGTTTGTCTGTTTCTCATTTGTAACTAGTATTTGCATCTCGTAGCCTTAGACGCATTGAGCAACGTACGATACAATATTTTACTTTAATAGCCCAATAAACTTTAGAAAATATGTGATCAAGGTTGGCAGAACACTTTATGATCTAGATTTTAGTACATAACTCTATTAGAAAAGTCGATAGAAAATTAATAGGGAGCTTAAAGCGTAATTATGTGGGTGTGAGATAAAAAATAGTGAATTCTTGTTTTTATCTATAACATCTTAGTGATAAAATCGACTCATCGGTCGATAAGGATTTTTACGATCGTCTGAGAGCTAAGTGAGTAAGTGATCTTCGTAGGCGTTTGTTGATCAAACAGCAGCATTATTGAGAAGATAAAATCCATCAGAAAAATAAGCTTTTAAATTTAGATGCGGCAAAATGTTACGACAGCTATATCTATTTTTGAACTACAATAAACTTTTTTCTGCCTATCTACTCGTAGTAGACATGCATAAGCGTGATTACCAAATCAAATACGTCATCTACAGATCATACGTCAGATGTGAAACATTTTTCTCAGTATAGAACATTCTGATGTATTATACAAGAGTTTACATTCTCACTGTATTGCGAATGCAGTCTATTGTTAGAACTTCGAACTCACGTCATCCGATTGAGATGTAAGGAAACCTGTTAACGAGTCCTCAGCCAATGCATTCACTGACGCTGACTAACACGGTCACAGAGGAATAACTAACATACAGAGTAAAAACCGGCCAAGTGCAAGTCGGGTTTGCTTCGTTTTCGTTCTACCATAAAATATTAAACACTATCTATACAGAAAGTGCACAGGATTATTTCAGCTTTTATGGGGATTCTTTAAATTTTTATTATGTTTTTGTTATTTGTTATTCTAGCGTCGACATTTGAAAAATTCCCGTGTTTCAAAATATACAGCCCTGTAACAGACAAACGGCCAGTCGCAGCGGAGTCTTATTTGTAGGGGCCCGTTTGGGTGCGGAACTCTAATAAAAAGAAAAAGGAAGTAGTAGACTTAGGTAACTAGGAAAATTGTCTTATTGGTTGTTTGTCTCAGCACTTTTGGCTGGTGATCACTGCATGTTCCTCCATGATAGTCACTACTCTGCGTGCGGTATACTGGTCTAGATAGCTTTTGTTTTTATATTTGTATTCAGTTTTATTAGAAGTCGTATCTTTAATTAGAAGCGCGCTCAGTTCATTGGGTGTTCCAAAAAGAGTAGCATCGGAGCTGTGAAGTGATTTAGAATAAGGTTTCAAATGTAGGAGTTAGTCATTAAGGTGTCTATTTTAGCGTTTTCTCGATCAGGAATGGATTTTGTGTCTTTATTGTTCATTTGATAGCTTCGTTTGACGTGCCTTGTTACTAAATAGCCTTAGATAGGCTGTTCTCATGACTTTTTGCTCTTAACCTAAAATATATTCAGCAAGAATTTTCCTAAAGGTTTTAATATTTCGGTAAAAATACACAAATCTTTATGATCTTAGAGTTTAGTTCAACCTATCGTATCCACTGCGTGTTACAATTCATCATCGCTTTATTTCAGTCTCAATATCTTCTCAGACACAGGTCCGTAGCAAATTACGAACATTATTAACGCTGGACAGAAGAACAAGATTTATTAGGCCCTTTATGAACTTATAAATTAAAGTCAAACGGTATTCCATATTTCATTCACGAACCCACGAGCCAGATCCTTCGGCCTTGGCACTTCATCAGCAAACCTTGGATGAATAAAATTAGATATTGGGTGCAATTGACTTAACCGTAAGCTGGCCCAGATATTATTTTTATTTAGTTTAAGCTTTGTGACGACGAGGTCGTATTCATTGCAAGCGTCTGCACAAGCAATAAAATGTCAATATTCGTTTAGCCAATTTATATTATTTATAACTGCCTTTTATTATAGTTAATAATTTTGATATACTAAGCTTATTGTACTGTGTGGGTAGAGTCTAGATGCATTTTTTATGGTGAGGTATAAAAACTGCATCTAGATCGAAACCCACACAGTTGTCTAACCTAACGACAATCACGTCATCTATCAGTACCTGGTCGTCAGTTCTCTGGTGACAAGTAATGAACTTTTTTGTTGGGGAAAGCTTTACGGATGCCCTCCATCTGGGGATAACGGAGGGTTATGTCGGACTCACACCGACTAAAACCCCACAGCTCCACCTGCTACTATAAGTCGAGAGTCCGGTATACGCATTCCGCATGATCGGCGCCTCCGGCTGCAATCTACCATTTTATTTGACATTCTTTGCAAACATTTGGTTATTTTAGACACTATGATCATTTCATTTTTTCGTTTCAGAATAAACATAAAATAAAATGTTAGAATTTGAATGTATCTACTTATAGAAGCCGTTTGCTTTGGTTTAATGACAAAAAAACTGTACCTAGCTAACGAAAACGCATGACATAAACTAGGTTGGTTTAGAAATACCGATTAATACAACAAACAAAAATAGATCAAAATAACATAACATAACATCACGCCTGTAATCCCCGAAGGGTTAGGCAGAGGTATACCTATTAGTACACCCACATTTCGCCAGTTATGTTTTTAGTCCCATGTAATAGGGGGCGAGCCTATTGCCATCAACTGGGCACAAATCAAGACTCCGAGGCTGCTAATGAGAAATTCCTGATGGAAAAACCCAATAACACTTTGCCCGACCTGGGAATCGAACCCAAGACCTCGTGCACAGCAGTCGCGTTTGCGACCACTAGACCAACGAGGCAGTAAAATAAAATGTTAGAATTTGAATGTATCTACTTATAGAAGCCGTTTGCTTAGGTTTAATCACAAAAAACTGTACCTAGCTAACGAACACGCATGATTTATGTCATGCGTGTTCGTTAGCTAGGTAGTTTGGTCTAGAAATACCGATTCATGCAACAAACAAAAATAGATCAAAATATAGAAACTAAATAACAAGAAAAACAAACACTGGCAGACAACAAATGCAATAAACATAACATTATTTAAAATAATGACCGATCAATTTTATGAACCACTTAACGACCGAGAATTGACGAGAGCCAATATTGAAATTAAATGCCACATCAATTCTTGGAGAAAAAGAGATGAACACATGTATTTGCAAACTAAAGAAAGAGAAAGAAAACAATAATGACTGTGTTCTGATTTAATTTGATATCTTATTTTAGATACGAACAGGTTAATATCGATTATAAATATATTAGGGATAAGGTTAATGACCGTTTAAAGCATGTTTTATGAGTAGGATGAAGTGATCAAAAATATCATAGAAACAATAGATGATTTTAGTAACATTACTTTTAGTTCTAAAGTCCCTGAATGTGAATTGACACAGCATCGTGATTATATCAAGAAAGTAAGTAACGATATCAAACTATATTTTTTGGTTATCACATTTGCCACAATTTGTCATTCATTTGTTTTTATGTTTTGCTTTGGAACAAGTTTTTACGACAATGATCTAATAGCAACAAATAGTGAGCAAGCGCGGTCATTTGAAGGCGAATTTCCGTAATTAAAAATGTTCATAACAGTAGCAATCCCATCTTAGCAATAATAAATGTTAAAAACTTGCCTAAAATGAAAATAAGGGCAGACATAGGGATTGTTCTTGAGACTGAGAATGTAAATGTTCTTAAAAATACTAGAATTGCCACCTTCTCTGTAAGAGAATAGGCTTTTGAACTGTGTGTTTAATGATTTCATTACTGTTCCACTCAAACCATGTCAGAGGCCCTTGAGGTGGTTTAGGAACTCTGACACTAGGGTGTGAGGGTCGTTAGACCTTACTGCTCACACGATGGAGAAGAATGATTTTAATAATACAATTTAACTTATATGTTTTTTCTCAATACCTAAACTGTAACAAAAATTAAAACATCATACTAAAGGTGTTATGCCATTAAAATACAACATGACCTCTGCGTTATGCCAACAAAAGCTTAATACAATGGTGGTAGTGTGCACAGTCGTCCATCAGATAGGTCCAATGTCGTGAATATGGGTCGCGGTGCACCGGTGCACATCTGTGCAATTAGTAAGATGAGCGGTGACGTCATCGAAAACGAAGGAATGTGCGTGAATAGTAAACTTACTTATATTTTAATTTAAGTTATTGGGTTATGTTGTCTTTGTTTTATGTTTTAAAAACTTGCAGAAATCCTAACTAATATTATAAATGCAAAAGTAACTTTGTTTGTTTGTCATTTCACGCCTAAACCACTGAACCGATCATCCTGAAATTTTGCATATACGTTGTCAGGTGTACAGAAACGGACATAGGGTACCTTTTATCCCAAACAATACGCTCCCGAGGAAAACCTCAGAAACGTTCTTATTATAAGAGATGGCCGCCACATGTCTTTCGAATCATGGTTAAATTAAATTAATTTTCAAATTCTAAATTAACGCGAGCGAAGCCGCGGGCAAAAGCTAGTAGTACATAAAGTGGCAGTTACGTTTGAAAGAACAAACATATTATCTAAGAATTTTCCAAGTCTCCTGGTATTTTAAGTGTGACTTTTAGTAACGGAATTAAACTTAAAACTTGCTGTCCTTACACACATAATTTAAATTAAATGTAGAATTATCCCAAGTACATCTTACTTTATGCAAAATATTAATAAACATTCTCTACCTATATCCTGTATGTTCATCTTACCATGACGCAAGAAATTGCATCGTCTTATGTCAATATCAAGTGTTGTTGTCGATAAATATTTTACTAATCGATTGACTTCTGCGACAAACCTGTCTTTATGATTTTTCATCAGTGTTTAGTGGACAGTACTGCAGCATTATGTGGATTTTTATCTACATTCAAAAGTGTATCTATTCCACTATTATCAAATGTCTTAAATGCTTGCAAGACATCTGTTTCTGGTGAAGACGTTTTAACATTTATTATAATTGTGTAAGTGGTAAATGTAGTTAGTGTGTGTAAAATTAGTTCAAATTATTTATACAGTTGCAGTTTACACGACCCGAATGACTCAAAATGTTGAAATACTCGATAATTCGAATGACTGAAACCAAAATAATAATTATTCTGGTTCGGAATATTCGTGTTTTTGGTAAGTATATATCACTAGCCTATGCCTGCGACTTTGTTCTTGTCAAAGTTGAAATAATATCCCACGCGAACCGTAGTTTTCCGGAATTCCAGACTATAATCGGTCTCTGTACCCTTTATCCAGATCCGTTTACCCGTACTGGCGTGATTGAGTAACTAACATCCATCCAATCTTTCGCATTTGTAATAGTAAAATTTACTGAATATGTCGAAAAGTAGAAGACAGCATCAGCTGTATAATCTATTTATTAAGCCTAAGTTGAAGCTATTGGAAAGCTAAAAGATGAGCAGCAAAATACTATAGCTGCCAGATAAGTCCAAAGAAATCATTAATGCATTTTATAGAAACTAAGAGAATTTTAATTTCGAAGAAGTTTAACTTATGACACTTCCCAAATTCGGAGCTGACGCCATCAAAGCTACCAGTCCTATAAAAATCGAATTAATGATTGCAAAGGCAAATACCATCAAGTACATTGCGTACGAATATGAATATGGCCTCACAGTGGCAATTGGAAAAGCAATGGTCGCACTAATAGGTGTTGAGCAAGCACCGGCAGATGATGTCAGCATAGAATTGATCTCAATGGGACAAGTCAAGAATGTGACACGTTTATGGCACAAGTGTGAGATGGACGAGTAATGGCTGATGACAACCATTGAGCGAAACACAAACAATTGATACAGAAATCATTGATAGACTTGATGAAGTTGTAACTGTTTGAACGATATGGAATTTCAATTCTAGATTGTAGCTCATGTTATATCTACAATTGATTGACGATTTTTATTGGCTATCTAAATGTCGTTGTTGAGTCGTTGATTTTTAAAACTGTATATTCAAATTAATGTAAGTAGAAACTAAGCAATCATATGAGCATCAAAAGTCGTACGAAGTGGAGAATTCCTAAAAGTAAGTTCGTATATCGTTAAGTTGGCTTAATATGGTGACGTCCTAAAATTCGTATACTTAGAGGCAGAGGATGCAAGTGTCGTAGTTACTAACTAACGAATAATATAATTATATTTAGCAACCATTTAGAATTAGGAATTTTATAATACTCTTAACGCTGAGGTTCTATCTATATGTAGACAGCGAATATACTGAGACAGAAGCTTTCAGAGTTCAGATATTTTCAATAGTAAATGAAAAAGATTTTTTTACGTTACCATATCGCAGCGTTGGGCTTATCGTGATGCTTACCTGAAAGTAAATAAAAAAAAAAACAATAAGAAAAATTAAAAAAAAGGAATTTTCGAGTCTATAGTAATACAATTAAGCTGAAGAGATTTTTCTTTGTTTGGGTTTTTAAACGCGCTAATTTGTGTAACCTGTCGGATTCGGAAAAAATATTTTTGTAGGTAGCCAAATTCATGAGGAATAGTACAGGATATATGACGTCATGCTAAGACGCACAGGAAGGGATCTCGAATGAATAAATAGATTATGATTCCTGCTGTATAAATGCTTAAAACTGCTTAATATATTGGAGATATAGAAACTAGGCCAAATCTATCGCTATATCTCACTACTTGCACCGCATCACTCCACACTATATAATTTTATGTATTTCAATTAGATAACGAAGGCCACTAGTGACTAATGCCCGTGAAAATAGTATAAGCGACGTTCTATCTGCGTGGGCGCACTACGATTTTCAAAAAAAACATCGACTTTGCATTTATGTATCGTTTATCTCATGCGTGGCGTGTGTCAGGGATGGGAGTTGTTATGTGAGATGGGAGTTGTTATGTGAGATGTGTCATGTGTGGGAGATTCTCGAGAATTTGAGGCGCCATTTTTCTGACGTCATTGAGGAACTTGTTTGAAAACTTTATGGAATAACGGACGTAAATGCCTAACGTAACCGATAGTTAAAATATGTTTTTCCTAGCATTGCGATATTTTTTTTGATGATCTAAGATATCTTCTTATATCTTCTTGACATATTTTTTATGAAAACATTTTTAAATGTTATAACAAAACTTTGAATACAAACACGACCCCTTACTGTAGCATGCATCAGAAAGTACAATGTTTTTCTGGGATACGACTTTTTTTGTGTAAAAAACCACTCTATAAGACTTATAGAGTTATTTTTTACACAAAAAAAGTCGTATCCCAGAAAAACATTTTATTTTTAGTTTCAGTTTGCGTAGTTAACGGCTACGTCAATTTAAAGGATGGTTCTCAGGAACAACTTATTTAATTTGAAAAAATCCTTTAGTGTACTATAGTGTAACTTAGCGCGGGTGAAACCGCAGGATATAGCTAGTAAGCAAACGAACTGTTGATCGATTGCACGCCTCAGGAAGTGTGGTTATCGCCTACTTTGGTCACCTAGCATCACGAGAATTGGCAACGGTTTACTGAGATTGGAGTAAAATCATGTGCCTGTAATTTTGCCTTAAGACACTGTGCCACGAAGTAACAGGTTTAAGTTCTTTTTGTAACTCGGGACCTAGATTTCCGGAGGTCTAGACTCGCAGAGACCCCTTAGAAAGCTTTAGAATGAAATGAAATACCAATCGAAAAATTATCCCTGTATGCATGCATGATAACTCCCGGTTGGCACAGGACTCTTGTAGGATATGGAAACAAAAAACAGAATTATGGGTTCGGGTTGTTTAATGGACTGGTTACCTATATGGTAGCACTATGGCCCCTACCTAAGTTAATATTAGCAGCTATATCACAAGCGGATTCTATAAAAATTGACAATAGGTCAATATAATTGACTCTAGACTAATAAACGTCGCGACACATTATTGAGTATTATGTTAATTTACTGACTACCATTGAGCATTAAAATATTATAGTCCAAGATGCCAGAGTTGCAAGACCTATGTCAACCAGCCATGACTGTAATTTTTAGGATAGAAAGGGCAATGAAGTACTGTGTAGTTATGAAGGTGTATGGTTCGCTTCAATGCTGGGCCTGAGGGCCTAGTACGAGCGCGCAGACTTAACGTAAGCGTAACATAATATTTATTATTCATATCAAGAATAAAATTAATTGGTTTAGGATTAAACCAAAATGCAATTGAAAAGTACTGTCGAAAAATCCAATTCGAAAATATCACGTACTATAATACTTTTACGCCAGCGCGGGTTGGGTTTGGGTTTCTGATATAGTTTTTGCATATACCGAACTAGTAGTGAGAATAATAAAAGCCAGTTTATTCATTACTGATGCTGATAGTTATGACTGTTCCGTCAAGAGCATTACTGTTGAGTTTTTTAGACCCTTCTCTGGGTTGGGCCGTTTCGGTCTCTGGTATTCCATTTAGAATTGGTCAGCCGCAGCCCAGTTGGTGAAATATCATTAGCATTACGAGTACTGGGAACAGCAGTGTCCTTTAATAAAATATTAATACCAATACCTAGAACATCTGCCAAGCGCTTTTATTTGACAATATCTCATAATAATTATTAAAGCTGTCAGTGGGCGCTCAAACTAATGCACATTTATCGGTTTCTGTTTTGATCCCTATATGAATCAACTAGCGTTTGCCGTTAGTGAATTTTCTTACGAATCCTCATTTGCTCATAATAATATTGAACCTACTTCTGCCCTCGACTTCGTCCGCATCAATGTTGTTAAGATGATTTATTCTACGAGAACCGTGCATTTTTCCGGAATAAAAGTAGCTTATGTGGTGTTCCAAACTATAATCCATGTCTGTATCAGACCGTTCAACCGTTCTGGCGTACAAGCGTAAGAAACATTCATCGAAACTTTCGCTCTTAAGATTGGTTTCGAGAAAAACAAGAAAATATTACCTATAGCCTGCACTAGTTCTGTGATCTTTACATGCCATAGAGGCAAGGCATAATTAATACCTGCGCTGTGTACCTATTAGCGGACTGCAAATGGTCTGAATAAAAAAAAATGCAGAAGCAAAACCGCTACAAACGCTCGCGCTAGTACAAAGTAACAGAATCGTGAGTAAGTCATAAACTGTTCACAGAAACAAAAAACCTATTACCAGAAGCTGTTTATAAAGAACTTAATCTTTGCCTTGTAACAATCTACGTATTCATCAATTTAATGGAAAAATAATCACTACAATAGTGTCATTCGTTTGCGTACAACTGTTTGTTCAATGCCTTTGACCTTCAGTGTTTTGTATGGCTGTTGTAAATGTATGTGAATATAAAATATTATAAATTGTTTATTTTACAGTTTTGTTTTTCTTTCCAAGCAGTTTTGTACTCTAATGGGATGGTACATCCTGTCATTTTTGAATGCAATAATTTTCAGACGTTTTACAGAATGTAATGATTTCTGTACATGATTTGGCTTTTGCGTTCTGGTTCACTGAAGTGATTTTACAGGCAGTCTTAACTTATGTTTTATTATAGGACCAACCCTAAAATGTGACAACAAGAATTAGCTGTACCGTTCACTTTGATCATGCTTTAGTACATTTTTGTACGCAACAGCTGATTCCCTATTTCGTATTTCGAGTTGGTACTTACTATAGTAAAAGTTATTCGTATGAAATTTATTTATAATTATTATTTTTACTCTTTAGATGCACAGAGTATTAAAAACCAGTCTGTCTGTATGGGGCGACCTCTTTCATAAACTACTTTTCTGATATGCTGCGTGTCCCTTTGATCATAGCTGTGATGATACGTAAATAAATTCTTAATCGATAACAAGATAAGATGCCTACCTATATTCTTGCCCTTGATGTCAATCCAGGATATAAATTAACACCACCACTTCGATCAAGGAACCATGGCGACAAGTAACCAGATCCTCCACAAACCTAATCTTTCCTACCACGGCTCGTTTAAGGAAGCTGACGCTACCATGACTTGGCTCGCTCCCATATTGGTACCTGGAACCACCATGCTTTTGGCACGTACCACATATCGATAAAACTTTACGACTCTTCCTGTTGTTTGTGGGGCAGAGCTAACCAGATCATACGGTCCCCACTAATTGGGGCGGCGGTTTTGAAATGAAAGTTGTACGTAGATTTTTTTTACGGTAGATATGATAATGTCGGTTAGTTTTGTTTCAAAAAATTCAAGTGTGACTATACTCAAGCGCGTATTTGCTCAAGCTGATGTTTTTTCGTGAGGAAACCTGGACTTACTGTTCCACTCAAACCATGTCAGAGGACCTTGAGACGGTTTAGAAACTCTGACACTAGGGTGTGTGGGGTCGTAAGGTCTTACTGCCCACACGATATAGAATAAAGAAGCTGATGTTTTACATGGGTATCATGCCTATTTCTTAATTGTTTTGCTTATGTAGACATCAGCGAAGATCTTGGTTTTGATTTATGTTATTGGCAAGTAACGTGATAGGCACAATATCAGACAGTAGCGGTAAACAATGTTTCACCCTAATAGCTTAGTAACACTAACAAGGTTGAAAAGTGGTCAAGCGCGATTGGATCTTGTCAAAAGGACCACTAGAGAATTTCACGTATAGAGCAGTATTCATAAATACTTATGAGGATGTGATTATATTAATAAAAACTGTATGTATCCCTATACTATAGACAAAGAAATCTTCTATTCTTCTGTGTCCTCGTCATTAAGATTGGCGTCAAACATTTTCTACATACGTGATATTTTACTGTTCCTTAACAGCTGTTGTGCTAGTTAGTTTCTCATTAAAATTCTTCGTGGTCTATGCTACATTACTGGAGATTAGACGAGGATGTTAATCTCTTAACAACATTTGCAAGAGGTGTTTGGAAAGAAGCACTAATCTAAGAAGGTAGAAAAAGATATTGTTCAAAATAATCGGGTGAAAAGATTAACAAATCGATAATTTATTCTTTCATTCATCAATCTGAGCCGATAACCATAAAAGCGATGAGGTGCCGCACCGCCGTAATGGTTTGCGACGTCCAACACGACCTAAGTTTTCACGCTGGCGTGGGACATACCTACGTCCAGGAACGTTCATTATCAATGGACACCTTGCGCTACGTTAAGCTGGGTACTCATTAGCGAGCTGTAACTGTAACCGTTGCATGTACTGTAACCAAAAAACATAACACAAGTGTGTACGTGGTTCGCAAACCTGCTGCGAGCGGTACGCGTGCGGCTTGCAGCGACCCGACGTTTACAAAGTACTCATTCGCGTACACACTAGAACCTCGTTACTGTATCACATAAGTTACGGTTACAGCTCGCTAATGAGTACCCGGCTTTAGTAGCATGGTTCGCGACACGGCGCTATGCAACGCAATGTTAAGCGGCGCGTTGCGTTGCGAAATTGCACCGTAAAGCTTTTATGTCTGACGGCTCTTAGGTGCTGGATAAAAGTCAATTTGGAACACCTTAGGTATACAAGAAAAAATGAATTGAAACTACATAATTATCCCTTTTGAAATATTCATAGATCCTCTTTCATTAGTCTGTCCTTGATTTCATTCGAAACAATTCTTTGTTACAGCACGTTTGTACAGCATACCGTGTAAATAAGACAGAAATAAATTATGGAATTCAGCGATGACGTAGTACATTGAACGTTGGTACTGTGCGTATACGCACCCCGCCTACACGGTGATAAGTTTAAATTTTTATTTTAGCCCGACCTAGTAACATACTGCTGAAGATCGTTTATAGATCTTTGAATGGATCTCTAATGGATATTTACTTCAGCAGAAAATAGAAAAAATATATAGATTGAAAACAGACATTCAGAGCTCATTAAGGCCTCGATTCCATTAAAGCGGAGATGAGAGTAGATGTCTCATAAATGACTTGGAAATTGTATTGCGTTGAAGCTAAGCGGTGAGATGCGAAAATAATGCAAGCCGATTGGTTGTACGACACATCTCTATTGATCCCTCTGTGGGATAACTGGCTTTGTTCATGATACGTCATTCCAGTGACGGATCTAGGATTGTCGTTTGGCTGGTGGCTTTTTTTTGGCACACAACATTTTATTTGATGACAATGGTACCCTAGGTAGGGTAATGTTTTCAAAAAAGTTAAATTAGAATAATATCAACTTCAGTTTAAGATGTTACTGATGAATTCAGATGCTTCCCCCCTCCGGGTCCGCCCCTGCGTCACACTCAAAATAATTATAACATGTAATTGTTGCAACCTGTGGTGGTATTTCCTTTATTTAACGAAGTAAGGACGTCACTGTGATTGGTTTGTTGTTTAAAAAAATGAGACCATTCTGATTTGAATACTTTATGATCCAATTTAATCTAAGTTTTTAGGGTTAAAATAGCTCAAGGTATACCCTTTCCAGAATTCACCGAATTAAGTAGCAATCACTCTGTATACAAGAATATTATGGAATGAAGTCCTAAACCGATACAACTTTCGTTAAGTGACTTAAATAACCCTATTTACCCTTTAAGTGGAAAACTCGAACGATACATTATTGCGAACATTAGATAAGTTACCAAATACCTGAACTCATTAAACTTTCGCTTTCAGTTCAATAAAGGATACGTAACTCCGGGACGTTGATCGATGGGACCAGGTTTAGGCTCAAAAAGGACTTTTAAAAGCCTTAATTTAAAAAGTATGTAACAATCTTGTACTGTGCAAATGCTGGGCAATGGCCTCCCTCCATTTTTTTCATCTATCGTGACTCTGCCACGTCTTGTCAATTTTCAAGGAAGTCCACCACGTCCTTGTCCCGCCATTTCGGGACAAAAGTAATTTAATATATTTTCCGCAAATGGAGCAAAAATACTTAAACCAGCAGCATAACACAATTATTTTGAATACCTTTAATTGTAATAATTAGATTGGATTTTTGCCCTGATGATGGCATTAGGCTCACCCCCTATTACATGGGACATAAACATAACTGGCAAAATGAAGGATCTTAAACATAACTGGTGAATTGGATACACCTCTGCTCAACCCTTTGGGGATTACAGGAGTGATGGTCTGTTAATTGTAAAAATAAATAAATACGTATAGGATAAACGTTACAGATAAATTTTCAAACCGTTTTTTTTACTTTACAAAATTAAAAATACACAAACGCAAACAACAATAGTGCAATGGATAATTTATTTCCGTCAAAATCTATAGGATTCAGAATAAATGTATTAAAAAGTGCTGTATACTTTAATACCTACGTACTACTTACAACCAAAGATTTACGCTACACTTTGTATAAACAAGGCCACTTTATAGTGTATACCTACTACTAGACCTAAACACTCAATGCACATAAATGCAGCACATGTTACTAACAGCCGCCTGGACCACGTGTATCACCCTGAAATAATTTACTTGCAGATAACGTAAACAAGATCACTGTAGGTCAGGGGCGCTCAACCTTTGAAAGATTTTCGGATGTAAGTAGATTTTACTGATATATTCTCATCGCAACTAGATATACTGTAAGGCCCTTTTCACATGCACGTGTTCACGGCACGGTCGCCATGCCGTGTAAAGTAGAAATGTATGAGATGGGCGACACGCGGTTACGGCACGGTCGTCGGTCGCCGTGCCTTGTGAAAGTTCTCATTATAGTTCGTAGGTTCATTTTTACTTTATATGTCAGCATGTCAAAAGGACCTAAGGAGGAGTTTAGGCTGAGAAATGTACAGATCTGAGCAATAGAGAAATACTACCTATAGTTGAGAAAATATTCGTATATGACTAACCAAAATACTTGTAAACAGATAGACAGATAGAACATACTTGATAGTAACTACAAAACGCACTTTAGGTTGAAAGTCCCTGGTGTAGACTACCTTGCCCACGCGCATTAGGGTGGTCTAATCTATTTAAAAGAAAACATTCAATGATAAAATCACCTATCGCGTGCTGTAAATAAACCGATACGTGGAATCTGTTGTTTTTCGTTCCGTGATTGTATTTTTCTTGAAGCGTTTTAAGAATGTTTGTTAATTAAAATATTCTTGGCTCGTTTTTGAGTTTTTAATGTTATTCCAATGTTCTGAGGTGTAAATTGTTGTTAACTTCGAATAATATTCCCGCAACAAAAATACAAAACACGTTGAAAATGGAACTTCAATATTTCATTCAAGAAATATTCGAGGCAAAGTCAAGAATGCAAAATCAACCAGTGAAAAAGCTACAGACACATTTGCGTTCCACCGGCCCTTGGCAACCGACGGAAATAAAACAAAAGAAGAACAAACCCCATAACACTCATAACCCAGTCACAATAACTCATCCTCCTAATAGAAACATAAGTTTATACAAAACTAATAAACAACGTCTGAGCTAAAGGTACCAGCTGTGTATCTCGGTCAGATGAACTTGTTGAAAACACACGTATCATTGTTTCTAACGGCGGAATCGATCATAGGATATGACGGAAATTAGAGGAATTTAGAGCGAGGAATGTGGAGGAAGAAGGTTTATTGGACATTCCTGTGGCTATTATTATGTGGCAATGGTACAGTAAGCGGCCATAAGCGCAGTAACATGCTATTTTTTTTTATGTGGTAAAAATCATCAAATGACTCAAGAATGCAAAATCAACCAGTGAAAAAGATACTAAGACTGTCAGACTTTTACTGACTAAAAAAACACCCTGTTCCTTCTGTTACCCTTTACGTTCCGGGGCCCCGCAACCCCGGCAGGCGTTGGCCCCGTTGGGGGCCCCGTCCCTGTGCTGACAGCTCTTTGAGGCGCGCGCGAACAGAACGCGCCGTCGACCCGGGTTTGGTCCTTGATCGGACTGCGAGCTACCCCAATACTCGTCGTCCGCAAGCCCTCAGTAACATGCTAAGGTTTGAATTGCTGTGAACACGAGGTACAGACCGTACCTACATATGTGTGTATAAGTGACGTATTAAGACAGTACCTACGTACACCTGAAAACTCGCACACGGCGTCGAAAGGTCGTAAGTTTAACCAAAGTGTCAATATATTGCTTTGTGAGATTGCTACTCCACTTATAACCGATACTGTACATCATGTCATGAATAGTGACCTAACAATGCACAATAAGTAATAAGTATGGACAATGAATTGTATTGATAATGTTTAATGGATAATTATGGTTTAATAAGCATTTGTATAATGTAATTTTGATAAATATTATCGCGGTTTATGCACCGTCTCTTGTTACTAATTTGTATGTCACAATATGCGGCTGAATACGATAGACATTTCTGTGTTTATTAACTTGCATGCTATATACGTACAACATGTTTATACTAATAAAAAACTAGTGAATCACTTTGTGCTCAAAGTATCTTAGCCAAAGTAAGATAATTATGCTAGACCTATGATCAAAGAAAGAGTATATCTAAATTCATAACCACCGTAACGAGAAGTCAATTCTTTTTTTTAAAACGTTGCCTTACACTAGGAATTTCACCTGAATTGTGGGTCCGATTACAAACAAATAAAACAAACACAAACAGCCAGATCCGGAACAACTACGGTCATAAAAACATTTGTTCCATGCGGGAATCGAATCCGCGAAATGCAGCGCAGCAGCCAATCGCTAAGCCACTGCGCCAAACATGCAGTCATCATTATTATTAATGCATATTTTACCAAGGCGGTTGATAAAAGGAACGAAGATAATTTTATCAGAAGGGTAACCACGAGTATCTTATTGAAGGTTGATAGCATTTGGAAGTAAAGGAGTTCCTTCTGTCCATATCCGGACAGCAATCAAGTTTTTCACAACTTCATTATAAGCCTTTTGATATCCAATATTATTTCTGATCTGTGATGGAAAACAAGTTACAAAATTAAATTTAAAAATTAATTTCCTACTTCCAAAAAACTTCGACAATGAAATACACAATTTGTAGAACCGGAATCTTTGTTTCGTTTGCATTTCATCGGTTCCCCCTTGACCATATTAAGGAGGTCACTTTCCATGTCCCGAAGTGGACAGTTATTACCCAAGTATGCGGGCATTCTTCAAGCTACATTGTCGGAGCGAAAACAGTGTCATTGGTATGTATTATTTATTACAGTTTTAATTATATTAATTACTGTTTGTTCAGACAAGCTGATCGATCTTTTTTTTTGCCTTAGCGCCATTTATTATGTAGTAAATTTCCAGTTGTATTATTTATGTATGGTATGCAATGCCGTGTCTCTTGATGAGTGGATTCAGTCATGAATCAATCATTACTTATGTCGCCAATCTCTGTGGCACCTAGGTGCATACGTCGACGTCTTGACTTACGCGTGTGGTTCATTATTCTAAGGAAGAATTTTGTAGTATTCAGCGAAATGAGATATAATCTGGCGAAACTCTTATGCGTATTGTATGAAATAACAAAGAACTATGATTACTGACTAAATACTTTCAACTTTTCAACTTTAATATTTTGAGTATCGACCTATTTCAGTTCACGAGATACAGCCTGCTGACATACAGACCTACAGTGGAGGCTAAGTAATAGGATTCCGTTGGTTCCCTCCGGGTGTGTACCCTAAGAACCGTGTCTGATCTGCAATCTCAAACGTAACAAGATATCAAACAATAGTAGCAGACTCTCCCGCTTCAAACACTCAGGCTGACGTCATTCAAGAGCAGGCGCACCTAATGGAGTGCGTATTGGCATAACTGATAACTAGGTAAAACTGATCGTGACCGGCGCACGCGCTGGTTATTTGTAGCACAAAGGTGAACGAGGCATAGAAGCTGTTGCTTACAAAGCATCCTATGGTTTAGGGGTTACCATAAAATTGGTCGTTAAAGCGTTTGAGTTTCTTACGGTTTTGTGAGAAACTAGTGAGAGTGTCAGGAGAGGATTGTGCGAAAGAAAGTATGGAAAAACTGCTTGTTGACTTTTTTGTGACATTGTGTAAGAAAGAAACAGGTAGCCTAGCTGTTGGTAAGTGGATGTCAGATGTACTTTATTATGTATGTTAAGTACTATGGATTTGCGTCCGAAATAAATGATTTCACACAAAACTACAATATTCAAAAACTTTATCCCACACTTGGAATTTCTTCTGTATCATGGTTGCGTAAACATATAAACCACATATACAAACAAACACACCCGGAAAAACTAGGTATCTGTAGGCCATACAAATATTCACACACTCGAAAAGCAGCGCAGCAACTAAAAATTCAGCCAATATGCTAACAGTGCCGTGAAATTATAAAAAAAAAAACAAAATACAATATTATAATAGTTTTTTTTCTAGACATTGTTTTAATGAGTTTAAGTATGGAGACGAACAAATTTCTTGATAACCCTACGAAAAAACTGCAGCATAGATGAAGTTTTACAGCTTTCTGCGAATGTTGGCGAAAGTTGTCGCGAAACTCTTCCGCCATTAGTCTGTGTTTTGAATTTACAATATACTGCTCATTATACTCGAATGATTAATTGTGTATGGAATGAATGGAATAGAAAGGAAAATAATTTAACTGCTGAGTTTCAAAATACTTTACATGCTGCTGTGGAACAATGGTTTGTGGAGAACATTAAAAGCTGATTTAGACGATGCGATAAACATCGTGCGATTTGCCGTACATTGCGGGGTCGCGCGGCTGTTGTGTTGTAAGTGACCGATTATTGACGGCAATGTACCACAACTTGCACGATATTTCTGGCACCGTCTGAATCAGCTTTAACGTGCTAGAGTCACTTAAATAAATAAATGGCTTTTTTGAGCTACTCAAAAAAATTAAAAAACGAATTTACCTTCGACCCTTGGATTCAATTTAGGACGTTTTCCATAACATAACATAACATCACGCCTGTAATTCCCGAAGGGTTAGGCAGAGGTGTACTCATTTGTACACCCACGTTTCGCCAGTTATGTTTAAGTTCCATGTAATAGGGGGCGAGCCTATTGCCATCAACCGGGCACAAATCCGGACTCCGAAGCTTCTACTGAGAAATTCCTGATGGAAAAACCCAATAACACTTTGCCCGACCTGGGAATCGAACCCAAGACCTCATGCTCAGCAGTCCGGACGTTAGGACGTTTTCCAAAGTCAATTTAAAAGAAAATGTGTTGTTTTCTATTTGACATGACATAGTTAGAACTTCACTGCAAAAGCCTGCTTCCACTAGAATGAAAGTCACCAAACAATGACCTTCGTCTGCACACAGTTTAACAGTAGAATCTTCAAACACAATACGTGTGTGTTGACATTCCGTTTATTCGCGATATATTGTTGTGATTGGTTCCAAGACGCGTGAAATGAGACGCATTTGCATCATATTGGAAGTTCACGAAGGCACCTGAGGTGATCGCTCCATTTCTGCCACATTCATATGGAAATTTCAACTGTTTTGAACAAAGTTGAGAGGTATTGGTTGAGAGGACTTTATCGGCACTATAGCATATGGTTTGCTTATATTCAAAATATTTGGAACACATCTGTTTTTGTGGATATTTTTGAAAAGTATTAAACTGGTTTGTAATGTGTCAATTTGACAGTTATTTTCTTTTCTTGAACATTTCGGTGTATTAATTATCTACATCATCGTGTCACCGTGTTTGTGGTCGCGATCCACCGAAACGGCTCGACCGATTTTTATGATTATTTCTTGGTATGAGAATAGTTCGTAAAGTATATTTATTTCATACCGCTAGGTCATAGGGATCAACTTTGACGCGGACGAAGTCTCGTTCTCGTTTCAAAAGTGCCTTTTAAGGGTTTTATTTAAATAAATAATTTGACTTTGATTAAGACTTTGACTTTGACTTCGACACGACTGATATTTCTGTGAGCTGAACATCACGCGGAATATCAGTCGTGTTGCGACACGACTGATATTCCGCGCGTTCTATACGATTAAATAGTCTTTATTATTATTAATATAATAATCCTCGCTATTTTCCTTACGACTGACGTGAAGACAATAATAGAGATCGCCACAATATTGTTCACGATAGCGGCGACCGCTGAGCTATTGTGCGCAGCCGTCACGATAATGCATTATCCCCGGCAGATTCTAAAGTTCTAAGGCATGCACAATGGTCCAACCTAGTCAAGCTTAAGCGTGGAATGATGGAGTGTTTTCGCATTTTAAGCAAAGAGCATGAGCGTGCGGAGTAGATTAGTAGAGTCGATAGATTTTTACCCTTAGTACTCTACATACCATTTCCAGTTGCGCGAATAAAATCGACTTGAATCGAATACCTTTTAAAATTATGTCAAAAGTATTCCAATCACAAATACTAATAATAATTTGGAATACTTAAGTATTCCAATAACTTTGACATAATATTATGTGGACTACTAATTTGAAGTTGGACATGGCGTATTTTTTGTTGGATAAAATATTACACACTAGCTTCTGCTTGTGACATCGTCCGCTTTAAACTTTTATATTATAAGTATTATCCTAGCAGAACCCTACATACACTCGGAATAAAAATTTGCCCGTGTGTTATTTCAGACTACAATTTATCACTGTGCCAAATTTCATCCAGGGAGCACACAACTCTTAAAACAGTATTATTTTAATATTACTTTACCTTGCGCACTGTTGGATTTTCAACGCTCGGCTCAGCGCCGAGACTAGAAAGCCCAACAACAGTAATTACAAAGCAGTATTAAAATGGTTCTGTTTTAAGATATGGCGGTAGACCCCCAGTTCTTTTCAGCCATTCTGGCATGATTAAGTGACAAACATCCATCCAAACTTTCGCATTTATAATAGTAGTAAGAATTTATTGATGGCGGAGAAGCTTGCCCAATGACATTTTATTTATTTGCTCCTACAACGTACCCAAAACTTCAAGTGGGTTGACAACCTTTTTCTCTCGTAGGTACTATTCCATAACGATTGTTACGTAATGGGCCATCGCCATCGTTTTGTTTGTTTAATAAGTCGATGTGCTAACAAGTGAGTGTCGATGCTTGCTAAACACTAGGCCTCTTTTTCGTATATGTATTTGGTATGCACCTTATTATGGTAGGTATAGGTACGTACAAATTTTGTTTAAATTGAAGTAACTTCATAAAGTTTTTTATTTAATTTTGTCCTTTATTTTTTTTTATTTCACTTTATAGACATACCTACAAATTATGTTCCTTTTAATATAAAAAAACTTTTAAAAATTTTGTAAGCCACTGGTATCGGGAACAGGGTTATTTTTATTAGGGTTCCGTACATAAAAAGGAAAAACAGAACCCTTATAGGATTACTTCCGACTGTCCGTCCGTCTGTCCCTTCATCTGGGGCACGCGTGCAAGTATCGAGTTGAAATTAGAACGATATACTCCGGTCTGCAGTCTATTTTTATTATTATTGGAATGTTTACTTAACAGAATTCAACTATGTATTTATATACAATACATAACATAACATCACGCCTGTAATCCCCGAGGGCTTAGGCAGAGGTGTACCCATTAGTACTAGTATTATAGGGGGCGAGCCTATTGCCATCAACCGGGCACAAATCCAGACTCCGAGTCTGCTACTGAGAAATTCCTGATGGAAAAACTCAATAACACTTTGCCCGACCTGGGAATCGAACCCAAGACCTCATGCACTGCAGTCGCGCTTGCGCTTGTCCACTAGATCAACGAGGCTGTCGAAGTATTTATATATACCAAATTTAAATACCTATACATAGCAATGAAACTCCAGTCCGTCGCAGAAATCAAATCATTTACCAAGACGTTAATCCAGAAGTATTGCTTGATTAGCCATGATTGTAAACTTTAACTTAAGCAAACATGTAAGTTAAGTTCAAACACGAGAAAGGTAAATATTTAAAATAATTATTATACTACTATACTTAATCGGCTCTTTGAAGTTATTTGTCTAACATTAAAATTGTAAATTCTAATTGAACATTTTTATGCCTCATTAAACCAGGAATGTAAGAGTTAAAATATGTACAATTATTTATATGTTCTTAATTGTTCATAATTCTTTGAATCGTTTGTTTGTTTAATCATGTATCTAAATGGAAATTGAAAAAAGAGATCGGTTTCTATACGATCAATAACAATATCATAATAGTAAAGCATAACATAACATAACATCACGCCTGTAATCCCCACAGGGTTAGGCAGAGGTGTACCCATTAGTACACCCACATTTCGCCAGTTATGTTTTTAGTTCCATGTAATAGGGGGCGAGCCTATTGCCATCAACCGGGCACAAATCCAGACTCCGAGGCTGCTACTGAGAAATTCCACCCAATAACACTTTGCCCGACCTGGGAATCGAACCCAAGACCTCATGCACAGCGCAGTCGCACAGTCGCGCTGGCGACCACTAAACCAACGAGGCAGTCAATAGTAAAGCAAAGTCGTAATAATCATTAAAATGATTTCTGCACACCGGGCAAAGGCTTCTTCACGTACAGAGAATCATGAGCATTGAGTACCATGCTTGCATGCACTTGCTGAAGGCGGATTGGTGTATTGTACTGTATTGTAGACTTGTTATAACTAAAAATCCAAGTTACCTCAAGATGTTTTGCTTCACCGTTGTCAGTGACGCCTAAGTCAAACTAAGACAGTACATATGAATTGAAAAAGTTACATTGATACTTGCCTGGTTTCAAACCCCAACCTCAGGCATGAGAGGCGACCGCCTCTACTGCTAGGGTATCACGACACACGATAAGTCATAATCAAGAAAAATAAACGAGATATATTTCGTTTATCTCACTAAATTTTTCACATTGTCAATGAGATTTTGTAGTAATGATTCTTGATAAATATCTAAGAGCAACGCACAGTGAATCAGCACAAACACTCACAACAATTTATTTAACCTATTCCCATGTTAAACCAGTGTGTAGACAGTTGACACCCGCATGGACACAAACGGGTTCAAATCCATCGACCCCGTAAGACCATTGCGGTTAACCCAGATCTAACTTAAGTGCATTATGGGAGAGTAAACTGGAAAATATGTAGGTAAGGTACTATATGCGTGGAGTTGTTTATATAGTATATGAATATTAGAATGTTTGGAGAGGCAATGGAAATTCAACATGGATTAATCTGTACTAATATGTATAACAAAGATGGAGAGTTATTTTGTTTGTTGGTTTAAACGCGCTATTCTCTGGAACTATAAGTAAAAATCTTTTTGTATATGAAAGCCAAATCCATGAGGAATAGTAAGTGTAAGGTATTATAACATCACGCTGTGAACACGGGAGCGGAGCACTATCCAAAGACGTAACTTAACACGGTTGAACAAAACCACGCGTACAAAGCCGCAGGGAGTAGCTAGTTATTTATAATTTGTGAAATAAAGTGTTAATGTTTAAAAAGCAAAAACTATTAGAATTGCTAGGCAATCGTAATTATGGTATATTCAAAATTATTCAAATTCAAAGTCGTTAATAGATTTTTAATTAGGTTACGCTAGCAAAATCACAAATTAGCATACTATTCCAAACTATTACCAAGATAAAAGCACGTCACAGTAACGTGGCATAAAAAAATAATTAACATCAACAACTGACCTCGAGTCGAATTAAAGCTATCACATAATATAACCGGACGATAATATGTAATGTCAAGGCCTCGGCCGCATCTCTAGCGCCGCCGACCACTTGCTAAACATCGCACAGCTAAGGACACTCCACTTGGTTCCAGAGCTTGCCATAAATTCCAATCAAATAGTTGACAGGTGGCCACTACACAATTAGTATAATTGATACTCCAAATTGATTGCTTAAATAGTTTGTCGCTCATAGAGGCGTCAATGATGATGATGAGATAATATTTAGTTACACGAGTCAGTGAAGACATTTGAATAATGATGGACAAAAAAATGATGGAGTAATGTATGAGGTTATTAAACTCGATATTGCGGCTTGTGGTTATAAAGTAGCAGACGCCAAGCGCCATAAAGATTCAGTAAAAAATAACGATAAGAACGTTACGAAATTGGCAGAGATGTGCTTTTATCAGTCAAGTCCAAGGTCGTTAGATCAATAGCCTTACACGAGGATCATTTTGAGATTCATGAACAAGAAAGCAGATATTTCTTTTTATAATGGCGGTTGTAAACGAGCCATATTTTTCCGGCATGTGATGTAGAACTACTCGGCAGTATTTTCAGTGTGGCTCGGCCACTCTGGCTAGTATTGCTGCAATACTTTTTATACGTATATTTCGGCGCATCTACATGGGCCATATATTCCGGCAATTTGCGGCTACAATACTTTGCTTGCAATAGTCTCAAGTTTACGTATTGCCGGGCCATACTCGAAATGTTGCATCAAAAGTTTTGCCCGTTTGGCAACACCTAGCTTATCTATAATGGTTGACCTCTCGCCTGTAGGTGATAGAATGAATGAACCGATCAAGGAAAACGGCTTAGACAATATTACCAAAGACAATGGACAAGCCAATCGTCTTTATCGTCTCACTATTATTAGCGAAGCTTAATATTATTGCTGCTATATGGCCGTCTGGCCATGGGGATATTCATGTTGGCTCTAGTTGCTTGTATGGCATATGGTTGTCAAAGCACATCAAGATAATTGTAGCGTGGGTGTCATGAATTGTAAGGTTTTTAACATGGCTATAACTCAATGGTTAGAATACCGCCCCTTGTAGGTACCATCAATCTCGTTTCTTTCGAGTATTATGTAGAGCAATACTAGTCTTGATTAGTCCTCGAGAATCTGCACTATCACCAATGCCTTAAAACCCCTCTTACATACAGGAGATCATATTAGATTTTAATCCAATCAAACATTAATACATATCGAATTCATACCAACCAGCGCATACGCAATACCGCTACAGATATAGCCCATCAAAGGAGATCATCATTCAAGAATAGCCACAGGAATGTAAAAAACTTAATTGATATTACATTCATCTGGTTTATAACGGCCGTACTATTCTGAAACGATTTAATGTTGATTTAAATGTATCTTTAATTGGCGATACAGTGAATATTAGTGATGAAGTCAACGTTAGGTGCCAGTATAATGGATCGTAAAACTTGCCTGGCCGATTTTTTTAAGAGGACATTGGCACTGGCTTGAAATAAATCTAAACGCCAATTCCCGTTGCTAAAAACGTTCAACTTCAAGTCGCAATCTCAACTTAGCGACAATCAATGTCAAAAACTCGTAAAAAATGTATGTAAAACACACTGCTACTACTATTATAAACGCGAAAGTTTGTGAGGACGGATAGATTAATAGATGTTTGATACTCTTTTACGCTTCATAAGCGGCTCAATGGAATTAGCAGAAATTTGACACACATATAGATATACTTAGATATCTAAGTTTAACACATAGGTTGAGCTAGAATTCGATTTTTATCTCGATTTTGTGACCCCGTAGCCATAGCCATCGCTATCGTAGTCGTATACCCATAAAAGAAACGTATTTTAAATTACAGTTTTAAATACTGTACGGAACCCTGTCTTGCCTCGTTTTTGAAATTTTCCTCCAACCGGCCCCATTGTTCACAAACTACCAAAAAAGGGAACGATATTTTTTGAACCTAATTCGTAATGTGTGTCAATGATGTTTGAATGAACCAAATGAACTGGACCCATTGAATGTAAAACAGCCTCATTTGGAAAGTAATTAACATATTTATCAAGTTATTAACATTCGGCCACATTATAAAGTTTTGATGGCAGTCATAAAATTATTATGTGATCTACTTAAGTCAGTACCTACGTTTAAACCGTAATGGGTCTTCTTATTAGTTATGACTTGAAGGTCTTGGGATCACATTCCGACTGTGAAATATTAAGTTGGAATATTTTTTAGCATAACTACAAATTGAGATTTTAATGAGTTCTTGTGGTTCAATCGATGTTTAATATTAAGTCGTAATTTTTAAATGGGTTTAAAATGTAAACTATTTTGTTGATTTTGAAGAATTTATGAATGATGCATATATTTTTTTTTTTAATTATGTTTACTTTGTCAAAAAAATCTTGAAACACAAGTATGTATTTCTATCTAGTATTCCCGATATGTATCTATACGGATTGAAATGGTCTTAGTTCCCTACGACATACAATACATTTTCCCAGATCACACACTGCTTTTAGCTTGAAGAGGCTTTAATATGCTAACAATCGGACCAGCTAGTCTATTCTGAAAGAATTTCCCTCCTAGGATTTAAGTGAAGTGAGCCTGAGGAGAGCTGTCTTTCTGGACTGCTAACCTCACGCCTACTTTACCCGAACATAATCAAGGGAGTTTTATTCAGAATTAGCAATCTTTCCGCGACTTTGTTCGTGTATTTTTAATATAATATAGCCTATGTCACCCTAGAATAGCGTAGCTTCCGAACAGTGAAAGGATTTTTCAAATCGGTTCAGTAGTTTCGGAGCCTGTTCAATGCAAACAAAGAATCAAATCTTTTCTCTTTATAATATCAGTACCTATTAATAGTCCTGTAGATCAGTATAAAAACTTACCGTGCAAGCGAAGAGCGCATTCTGCCACGACTCCTTTTTCTCACTGAAGTAGTAACAGCTGTGTCCCAGCCTGATGAACTGCGGTGGGCAGACGTATGACATCTTAGTGTTGTTCCTCTGACCTTCAACACCCCTGCCTGGAAATGGAAATAGCGTTGAATACCTTGATTACATAACATCACGCCTGTAATTCCCGAAGGGTTAGGCAGAGGTGT
Organism: Hoplodrina ambigua; assembly: GCA_949774945.1. Lineage (NCBI taxonomy): Eukaryota > Metazoa > Arthropoda > Insecta > Lepidoptera > Noctuidae > Hoplodrina > Hoplodrina ambigua. The sequence continues at coordinate 1,968,958 of OX458967.1, forward strand.
ACCCATAACTACACCCACATTTCGCCAGTTATGTTTTTTTTAGTCTCATGTAATAGGGGGCGAGCCTATTGCCATCAACCGGGCACAAATCCAGACTCCGAGATTGCTACTGAGAAATTCCTGATGAAAAAACCCAATAACATTTTGCCCGACTTGGAAATTGAACCCAAGACCTCATCCACAGCAGTCGCGCTTGCGACCACTAGACCAACGAGGCAGTCAAAGTACCTTGATTACATAATGATAATGATTGCATTATCACAAAAAGGGTGCAAAGAGGAAGTGGGGATAAATGGTTGGAAAAAAAAGATAGGAAGTGCTAACAACCCTAAAAGATTTATGTACCGTTAGATACCCACGCTGTTTATTAAGGTAATTAGTAATTTTGTCGCGGTTATTTATGATTCCTCTGCGTCATAAAGGCCAATTCTGCTAATTAAAATCGTTCAAAATCTAGTCGCAATCTCATCTCAGCGACAATCCATGTGAAAATTTAATGGCAGATTTAGACTGAGATTGGATTGACCGTTCCTAACTTTTAAGGGAAATCCGCACTTGCATCTGCATCTTGCATCATCAAAATCTGTTTCTTTGTAAAGACGCAATTCATCCAAATTTTACTCAATCTAATTGTAAACCTGGACTTAAAATTAACAATAGACTGGAATCAAGCCGCTTGAAGAAAGCGTGATGATCAATGCTCATGCCTTCGCTATATGACAAGAGACCTTTGCCCTACAGCAGGACAATAATATACTAATATTATTAGTACTAAAGACATTTCGTTCTTAGTTTGCGTTTCAAATACCTACTCAATCGATTTCCGTCGATAGTTTCCATGAATAAAGAAAGCAGCTCAAGTTCGGTCTTAGCTTTGAAACTATTTCATTCTTTCTAAGTTATCTTCATTTATACTCCTGCTTCAAACAAACCGCTAGAGAAGTTATACGAGCTTAAACTAAGCTGTTTTGTGCAACCACTGCAGCTTTCACAACACTAAACTTTAGAACGTCGTATTTAAATGACTATTTCATGCATGGATTACTTTCGTTTGCGAGATGCTCAAACCAGGTTTAATTTTGCAGCTAGAACTCTGTAGCCTGTGTAATTACTTAATGTACCTTTAATGTCTCTAATATTCCTGGTGACTGAAATATTCAATTATGAGAACAGTGTTCTAGGTGAAAAATTTGTTAAAAAAAAGCAACGTTTTTTTACAATGATTCACGACTTCCTGAATTTCCGCTGGGAATTCCTTACTTCATTTACGTAATTAATGTTGAACTGGACCGCCTTATCGTTTGCAATGTTATTACTATTAGGTACAACTCCAAGTAGAGATTGATAAGAAAATATTATCAAATTCCTATGATGTAGGGCAAGGAATTCCAATGTAATGCTACTTCCTACAAATTGTACGATAGGTTTTTTATGGGTTTTACTGCTCGTTTAAATTTATGATATTATGTTTTAGATTGCTTGGGATCATGTAAACTGTAAGGTTACTGAAACAGGCCTTAATATAAATATTGTATATCGATTGTATCTATACTTTTATATTTATTATATTAAGTGGAGGAGTTTGTTTCTCCGTTTCAATGCGTTTGTCACAGAAAGTACTAGTCCCATTCGAAAGAAATCTTTTGCGTTATATAGCACGTTTATCGAAGAATTTTATAAATTATATAATATCACCTACGTAACTGAACGCGGATAGCGAGCTAGCAATATCGCGGGGTAACGTTTGGGATAATAGTAATTTTAGTGAAGCAAATATTCACTTGTTGAAAACAAAACAATGTCATTCCCGTTCTGTGTAATATTACGAGTATGTTTAAGTCAACTCAAAGAAACACAACACACAACATTGCTCTCGTCAAATATTACGTAACCTACAAACTTTAAAGTGGTTTGACCATTTTTGGCTCTCAAACCACTGACAGTATTACGACAACTCTTGAAAGATATTCCATTGTTACGGTTATCTACCATCAGAACGGTAGCTCCTTCCATTAGTCTAAAGATAGTGGGCGGATTATATTCGCGATCAAGTTCTCTACCAAGGCCGAAAACCAGACGGTCTGAGCTTTTTTTAAGAATGTCATTAGAGGATGTGTTTTTGTTTTGTGGGAAAGAATTTGATAAGTTTAAGCAGATACTTATAAGTTCGGAAGATTAAAGGGTCTTGCTCAACTTATGGCACACGTGAAGTGTCTGGCATTATTGAATAATGATTTTGGACAATATTTTGTCAGACGTGTATAAAAACCAGGTTTTACATCGTTGCGCCACACTAGGAAATTATAAAAACATATAAACGTACATACTACAAGCAACCAGACCTGGAACAACTAGCTATAGAAATATTTGTTGCGTCTGGGACTTAAAACCGCTTTGATCATCAGCCACTACGTCATCCCAGTCGTCATTTGTCATTCAAACGTAAGCTGGTAAAGTAAAACCTTTTGTAGATGGTGCCTTAAAAATTGCTGAGCATTTAAAGTAGCAAGTTCTTCTTAACCAAATATTTCTCCATCTATCCTCAAGATTTCAGCCATGATTTAATGACACAGAACTGGTGATTCTGCTAGTATCTTAGACCAAAGGTGCGAAAATAACATTAAAATCTGACCTTGGCCAATGACCAGTTTCAAAAGAAAAGATTTTCTAAACCACAGATGAAAAAAATATTGGCCAAGTATAGACAGGAAATAAATCTTTTTCTTTGCCATTAATCTTCTCGACCTTGAGGAGAAAGGAAACGTTCATGAACGTCGTATTAATCTTAATGAGTATACGTACTCGTATTTATTACCGCTCTATTACCATCGTCAAATGAGCGAAACGAGATGTTTAATCTTCATAAAGCGTAGTTCAGACAGAAGCGGTGGCGGTCACTTGTCACTGACAACTGAACGTTTCTGTTTGAACGATGTATTCTTCTTCTTTTTTCAAATTGATGGTTTAAGTAGGTAAAAAAAAAAAAAAATTTTTTTTTGAGTACTTGTTCCCAGTTATCCTTCAGAAACTCATTAACTGTGTGGTATAAATACAGTAATAGTTGCAGTTGCACAGTTACTGTGCAACTTCAATTATTACTGACCTCCAACTACTACTGTAGTAGTTGGAGGTCAGTAATAATTGAAGCTTTTTTTTTTGTATTTACCTGCTTTACTTATTTTCACTTTGCTAAAGCGCAGTTTTCTTTTTTATCTTCGAGAGTTTTCATTTAATCATACTTTATACTTGAGAAAATTTTCAACTTGGATTAATGGCGTTATATTTCGGGTACTCCCGAGTAATTTCGAACTAGACCGTGGGCTTTTATTCATGAGTTCTTAAAACGGCGACGACTTTTACGCAAAGTGACTGTCATCACATCCAGTTTACGCAGAATAATGAATGATACTGTTCGTCTCAGAATATGATAAGTAGGTATAGAATTACTTTATCCAACTTTTGAGGTAGACATACCTAAATCTATTTACCTACCTACTTTTACTTAACTAAATGAATGACATGTTTTTCGTTTCGAAGTGGAAAATTCTCATGTATGCCTTTAATGTATCTGGTAGACTCTTTCTGACTAAAAACCACCCCGGGGAGCCCAGTAGCGTACGCCCCGTTATCTGCGGGCCTCCTTAGACCTGAATGAATGCCTATTCTCATCCTTGATAGTTTTTGTTGATCCGATAGAACTTATAGAACTAAATTTTTGGACAAACACATTCCTCTTTACAGTTACGGTTTCTAGCTACATCAAAGTGTTAAGGGTGAGTATTTTCACTCACGTTCAATTGCGAGCTCGTTAGTATTTTGTATAGGAAATAAGGTTTTCCTAGTGACCACCAGATGGCGCTATAACTTTTTCGAGTGAACGTGAGTGAGAACCTCACATTTAGCACTCTAACCAGTAAAAAATACACACCAACCAAAGAAAATGATAACAATAAAACTGCAGTCTCTAAAACCGTGCGAGACAAACAGGTCACAACAGTAGAACAAGTTATAACCTCAGCTAAATCTAGGACAGAGCTAAAATCCTAACGTTTCGCTAAAATAGATGTCTCGTTTAGCTTAACTTTCGTGAAGCCGGTCAACCGTCGGTTAGTAAGGAAGCTGTGAGTTATTGCGGATGTAAGTGACCTAGCGCGGATTTTACTGTTCGTCTAGATTATAATTCTAATTTTTTTATATACAGTATAACTAACGGAAGTGTTAATTGTACTGTTTGGAGGCATGGCCGGGTTATGAAGTTTGTTGCACTGCTTGTTCTAGCTTAATTTTAAACATTAGGTTATTAGGTTTATTTTTTAAATAGCAGTCAGAAAGCACACACTTCTTTATTATTATAATAAGACGGGGTGAATCGAAACAAAACTTTAAAAAATAAAGTTTAAGAAAAAAAAAGAAGAAGAATTAAGATATAAATTTTAGATATTGTATAGTATTAATATTACTAATAATATTCTAGATATTAAGTTCTGGCTATTTAGTCCAGTTATATGGGTTTTTAAGATGACAAAAAGAACTTTAATATTATTATTTAATTGTAATTAACAATATGGTAGTTTTAGAGTGTGAGATAGAATATAAAGGCATATTCCATGGTATCTAACTTTACAAATTAAGGATATTTATAGAAGTCGTCGAAAGTAACCCAATTTCAAGTCACATATGAATTGAAATATTTTGAAAAGCATGATGGATAGAACATAGATGAGAATTGAAAGATAAATAACGAATACTCACATTGCGACCAAAACACTATGAAGACGATGGCAGCGATCGCCGCTAACTTTCCTCTCCGTTCCATGGCTTCCATTTTATTGAAATTCACTGTAGTCAACACAAGCACACACAACCAAACACTTATCACTGGATAGTTCTGCACGAATCCATATTCAAATCACAAAAAAAATAACGGTTAGAACTTATGACATTTCTGAATTAAAAACACTTGAATTTGTTTCGATTTGAATGTAGAACTGTCACCTGAAACAAATGAAAGACAATATTAATATTTGGAACGAAAATTCGTGTGTTGTTTTATGCAAATTCTGTGTTGATTTGAATAAAAATATGTGTGTCATGTAATCTTTTTTCATTTTATCTCTACAACGTGGCGCTACCATGGTGACATTAATTTAACACACGTATAGGGTTACGCATTTTTGTTTTATATAAAAAATAAAAAACCATAAAACCTTATTAATTATTGAGTTATTTCAAATTTTAGAAAATAGCATCTTGGAGCAACCTGTATTTAAAGAACTCTAGCCCAGCGGTCATTTGCCGGGGTCACGGATACTAGCATCCTATCAATGAAATTAAAACGAATAAGCAATACTAAAAAGATGAAACAAATGCAAAGAGTAGGCTAATTGAAGGAAAGAGAGATCCCTTTGTCGGCGAGTATCGTAGGCGACGCAGGCGTCGGGTGTCGTCGTCCCCTCCCCCGCAAGCCGCGGATCCTTTTTATTTTCTAGTGCTCGTCGGACCCATGCCCTTGACACACTTATTGATGTGAATACTCGTGCGCATAATAACGTCGTGTTTATTTTTGTGAATGTTTCCGTGAAAAAGACGCTTGCTTATTTTATTTATTTATTTCTGTGTAATTAGGATAATTGTTAGATCATGGTACTGCGATAAAGACGCTTTGCTTTGTTTTCGTTAGTTTTCTTTCTTATTACGATAGGTACTTACATCTTTGGCATTAAGGACGTTTTTATTTGTGTTATTAGTGCTTGTGTAAACCTGTGATCGTGATGGCAAATACTCATCCTAACTACACGGCAGCTTCACTTACTATTGTAGAAGCTCTTTAACGCATCCGCGAAAACCAGCCAGTGGATCCTAGGTCTCATCGCCCTTATCAATCGCCAACACGTTAAGACCCAATCCAATAAAATGAAAATGTGCTACATTATTTTTAAAATCAGCCCAAAACTAGCCTTCGTCAGAATGAGGGAAATGGCTGTAAGGGACAATTTATTGTCAAAAGTGCGGGAGAACGTAAAGCGCCCTTTAGCCCTTTGTAGGTATCCGCCAACAAGGTGGTCTCATTGAAAATTCAAAACACTTAAAGACTATTAAATAAAAGTGAATTTGATTAGTGATGATGGTGATAATAACTAACAGTAATAAGAGAAGGTGATATGTGATTAACTACGCTCGGTTTCTTTGTTATTATTATGTCGTCAAATTACAATCGGACCGATCTCAAGTACCAGGCGCAAGCGTGGTTGCCAGCGCGCAAAGCGAGACGTTGCCGCTTCGAGTAAACGTAATTCAACCAGGTGATAGTATTCTAATTTCATGAATGAATTTTTGTACAGAGTGATCCCAATTTTGGTTACTTTTTTATTATTTAGTTTGTTCGAAAAAAATTTTTTTTCAATTTACGTATTTCTATAACCTGTCCTATTGAATATGATTTATGGACACTAGCCCTATTCGTGTGTTAAATTAATGTCACCATGGTAGCGCCACGTTGTATACTAGCTTCTGCTCGCGACTTCGTCTCCGTGATTTTATTTTCAGCCATGTTGTGTTAGGTCTTTTGGTTACTGCTCAGCTCGCGTGAGACGTAGTGTGATGTTATAATTATAGCCTATACCTTTCGTCATTAATCAGGTAATCATATACAAAATGATTTTATAAATTCGTCTTGTAGTTTCAGAAATTAGCGCATTTAAACAAACAAAGAAAACCTCTAGCTTTATTATACTGATCTATAGGTCAGTATATCAGACGTATCTAAAATTCCTTTATCGTTCCGCTCATGACTTGACAAAATGCAAGTATAAATTATGCATTTAGGTACTGATAATGTTATCTCAAATGCAATAATACAATTAATTTGCTGCAAAATCACATACTGATTACCCATGATTCTTATCGGTTGTCAGTACAAGAAATCGATATTGAAGAAAGGGTTTCCCTCGTATCGGTTATATTTACTACCCTCTTAAGCTGATAACACAGGCATTTACAATAAGTACCTAATTAGTGCTACCTCAGTAGAAGAATGAACTGTTTTCGTTATCACTGACGTTACAAAACCTGCAGTGTTATTCTGTAAAGGTTTCCCTCGGTTTTAAGAGAAGTGAGTTCGAGGTGAGCTGCCATCCACTTCTTCTTTTTAGCGTATCGATGGTAACCATAGATACCTAGTAATATAATTTTGTATTTTTTTTATTTGGTCCAGTACTTATTAAGCTAAGACAACACCATCTCCAGATACAACCATTAGGACCTCACGTGTGCAGGTACGCATAGGCACTGAATACTAGGGATTAACATGCACTTCACCAATTTTTTTTTTACAGAATAATACTGCTTATCACGGTAAATATAATATCACTTTAATTATTTCTCTTATTACAATATACACTTGCTTCATGTTACAATTATGAATGCTAACTATTAAAGTAATATGAATACGTTATGTAGGTACGTTATAAGCACCTGGTCGGCTAACTAATGTGCTTAATAAGCAGGCGTAAGCACTAACATTCTCTGCGCTCGTATTACGAGCAATGACCCTTGAAATATAAGTTTGTTTTATTGTTTTATCAATGCGAACAATGCTACTGTTTACTCGATGTATCGGGTATTAAGTATTATTCAAGACATTGGTAAGATTTTGTTGTTTATAGGGTTGCAAATCCTGTGAACACTCTCAACGTGATAATGGTACCGGTGGTTTAATTTAGCAATAGATAATCCAATCTACTAAATAAAATTCGCTAAAATACACGCCATGACAGAATTATTTGTGGATTTTCTTATTGTAAAGAACCTTTAGTGTGAGGTAGTTTAAGTTTGTATTGGAGACTGTACCTACTTGTTACATCATGGTAAATTTATTTTCCATAAAAATCACAATTCAAAAAAAAAACCTAGTTACAAATGTTCGCGGCACAAACAGTGTAAAAGAAAAAGAAAGGAAAAAAAAGCAATTCTTAGCCCTAAACGGTTCGTTTATCATTGTGAGATAAGACAAAACAAAAGTCTTGATAGTATTGCGCGTAAAAAATCTAGTTCAGAAAAGCTCTCTGGAGAAATTCCATCTTCATTTTGAACAACCTCAAAAGAAAATAGGGATTCAATATTGAAACCAGTTAAAAAAAAAAGCAATACATTTTTTTTTAAGAATCTTTTAAACAAGTAACGGTTTTTTTAATTGACCTCTTTATAGAGTACTTATTTCAGTTTACGCGCACATCATAGACTTTTATTACTCGTATCTAGGTTTCACGACTAGAGTCGAGTTTCTGCTAACCTAATTACGAAGACTAGGTTAATTTACGTATTCCTAAGAGAATTAAATTAAGTGAGGATATGTAATCTGTTTTATACAGAATGGGATGTCTTAATTTTGTGTTGGAAAGGTCAAGTGCGTAGTAGTTCGCAGCCGGCGCAAGGAATTCGGATAAATGTGACTGTCATTTATTCTGAAAAAGACGTCTAAGCGCGAGTCGGGTTGTCACACGGTGGGTTCCGTGTGATATACATTTATTAAAGTATTTGAATTATACATCTAATAGTTTAACAGTTTTATAGTAGTGTTCAAATCGACACGTTACTTATATATTATTTATTTCGCTCGTTGGTTAACATAACATCACGCCTGTAATCCCCGAAGGGTTAGGCAGAGGTGTACCCATGAGTACACCCACATTTCGCCAGTAATGTTTTTAGTCCCATGTAATAGGGGGCGAGCCTATTGCCATCAACCGGGCACAAATCCAGACTTCAAGGCTGCTACTGAGAAATTCTTGATGGAAAAACCCAATAACACTTTGCCCGACCTGGGAATCGAACCTAAGACCTCATGCATAGCAGTCGCGCTTGCGACCACTAGACCAACGAGGCAGTCTCGCTCGTTGGTAAGTAACTTCTATAATAAGAATGAGTAAAAAACGTGCTTAATTTTGTATTTTATTTTATTTTATCTTTGTTTTAACAGTCATAGTAACGCACACTCTATAAAAATATCAAGTAAGTATCTACTTATTGAGGTTCAAAAGATATAGTCCTATAACAGATGGACAGACAGATTTGGCACTCTGAGTAAGGCACTCAAAAAAGGGCCCATTTGATAAGATAAGGTCCAAATAAATCTTGCAGTCCGTCCAAATATTGTCTGGCAGATAATATCACTGCTCCTACTAAACTATTATTTTATTTTATAATTTCTTATAAAAAAATGTATAGTTGCTTGATATACATTCATACTAATACTATAAATGAGAAAGTAACTCTGTTTTCCTGTCACTCTTTCACGACTAAACAACTGAACCGATTTCGATGAAATTTGGTACAGGGTAAGTTTGAACCCCAAAAAAGGGCATAGGCTACTATTTACTCGACTTCGTCTGCGTCACGGACGAAGTCGCAGGCAAAAGGTAATCGCGAGAAAAATCAGGAAGATGCAGTATATCAGAGCGGACACAGCACCAGCCCACACGTTTTTGTCTTGTCCCATTCCACGTTTACGAAGCTAACTGACCCAGTGCGCTAATTTCATAACTGTTACACGTTTAATGGCTAGAACTAGATAATTATAGACATCCTATATACGTTTGTCCTTTGCGTAATGCTTTTGAAGATAGTTCACCGATGATAAATTTGACTGCCTCGTTGGTTTAGTGGTCGCAAGCGCGACTGCTGTGCATGAGGTCTTGGGTTCGAATCCCAGGTCGGGCAAAGTGTTATTGGGTTTTTCCATTAGGAATTTCTCAGTAGCAGCCTCGGAGTCTGGATTTGTGCCCGGTTGATGGCAATAGGCTCGCCCCCTATTACATGGGACTAAAAAAAAAACATAACTGGCGAAATGTGGGTGTACTATTGGGTACACCTCTGCCTAACCCTTCGGGGATTACAGGCGTGATGTTATGTTTATGTTTTATGATAAATTTGACTAGCTCATGCGCGCGACTTCGTCTGAATGTCGGTTATAATTGTAAACGTAATAGAGAATGTCTGAAAGAATAATTGATCATATGATCATTGAATCACAGTGACGGAACGGTGTCGGTGGTTTTAAAGCTTCCGTGCACTGGGCACGGCATTATGCTGAGCGTAAGCTCTTTCGCGCGGTAGTGCCGCATGTTTTTTTTGTATACAATTGATTTTTATTTTTTAAATTAACAAAAAAACTTGTTTCTCCTTGCTTATGTGTATTTTTTTTTCTTTTATGTTATGTTCGTCATTTTCGTGTGAATAAACAAATTTTCTTTCTTTCTTTTCTTCTTTCAACTTCACTGATATATGTGAATCAATCTTTATTTTACGTTGATTTTCTTTTTAGAAACTGTCGGTTAATCTTTTAAACTTATCAAGACATTCTTGTCTTAGACTAGCTACACACGATCCATACATAACTAAGCACTTACTACCAATTAATAACAAGATACTTCATAGCTAAAATTATAACATTAAAATTAATCACCACACACGTACATACGAGTTATTATTTAGATTAGTCAAGTTTAGCCCCGAGGCTAAATTATCATAATGTTTAGCATGAAATTGCAATTTCTTAGCTTTGAAGTCACCGACATCGTAATGTTATGCTTTAGTTTAGTTTTAGTTCAAGAACGTTGGGGTAAGAATAATATTAATAATCTATCACTATGTATTTAGACCTTCGAAGCTTCTAAACTATTATTATTCAATTTGTTAGCCATTCATTAAATGTTTGGACAAATATTTGTTGACAAGTGGCCGTCAGTATTCATTACTGTGTATTTTTTTTGTATAATAAATTCATGTCAATTTTAATTGATATTAATCTTACAGTTTAATTGATTACGCCTACTGGATTTGAACTACACCTATTTATTGGAACTATGAAGCCATGGAAAGGCTTTTAATCTAAGGTTTAGCCAACCTTTTTTCGTAATCATGCGATTTATTGGCTTTGACATTTAACATAACATCACGCTAGTCAATCTTCTAAGGGTTAAGCAGAGGTGTATCCATTAGTACTCCCACATTATGCCAGCTATGTTTAAGTCCTATGTAATAGGGGCGAGCCTATTGCTATTAACTGGGCATTAATCCAGACTCCGAGGCTGCTTCGAGAAATTCCTAATGGAAAAACCCAATAATACTTTGCCTAACCTGAGAATCGAACCCTTGTACCTCAAGATCAGCAGTCGCATTACGAACACTAGACCAACGAGACAGTCGACATTGAGTCGTAGAAAAATCAGCTAGGTACAACAGCGTTACTAATACATACCGATCGGTAACATATAGGAATCGGAAAACCACGCAGCGGTATACTAACGAATATTGAGACTTTCTTGGACTTCGGAAGACAAAAAGAAAACACAGCATCGCTAGCTTTGCTAAAAACACAATACTGTAACTACGATATTGTCAAATAATAAGCACTATAAATCAACTCCAGTACGCAAGTCCTAACAATTGAGGCCCTTTGTTCGATCGTTTCTATACTGAATATAATTTAGCTAGACTTTCTAAGAGAAATGCTCTATTACAGCCTCCTATAGGTTTGTGCAGGCTTGCATCGCGTAATGTATAGTCTCATTTTACTGTCAAAGTGCGCTATAAATCATTGGAATAGGGTTGCGAAGGTACTAGCGTTATCAAATAGAGACGCGAATTTAATGAGATGTCGTCTATTGTAGAATAAAGGTTTGTTAAATTTACTGGAAGTGGCATGATGGTTCTATTTACCCGACTATGGCAAAGCCAAAAGGAGGGTTATGATTTTGACTGGTATGTATGTGTTTTTAAAAGACAGGTTCATGTTAAGAGATTTTGATGCTTGTTTTAAGTTTTTGTAGCTTAAAACCATTGTTTTTTTTTTTAACATTAAAATTATAATACAATAAATAAAATAAGAAATGTCATAAAGGCCCAGCAGTTAAGGCAACTCTCTCTCGTGCATGAGGACATGGGTTCGAAACCGAGCAAGTACCAATATTGCCTTTGAATTCATAATTATGTACTTTCTAGGGTTATCTTGGACATCACTGACATCGGTGACGGAAAAACAATGTGAGGATACTGAATTTTTAAAATTAATATACCAAAGTTTGAGCCAATACGTCTTGAGAAAGCGCTGTGAAAAATCGGGTCTTCTCTGTATGAGAAGAGACCTTTGCCTGACTGTATTTCAGACAATAATCGGCTGTTATAAATATAATAGATAAAATAGTCTGGTATACAATATGTTATCAATTTCACAGGTGGTTTACTAACTGACGCAGTGATTTGAGTCCTTCATGTAACGTTATACGACTTGATAACCGCAGGTGTGGTGAGCGTAAGGATAGTGATAATATTTTTATTTAGAAAGAACTTTTTTAAAACTTGTATCAAAACAAGGTCTATTTTTAACATCGCATTCTACTTACATCTCGTAGAAACGGTCAGTCATATTCAACCGCAATTGTGGTGAACTTTAGGATTATAAAAAGAAATGATTTTACATCAAACTGTCTCGTTGGTCTAGAGACTTCTGAGCATGAGTGGGGAAAAGTGTTATTGGGTTTTCCATCAGGAATTTCTCAGTTTCTCACATAAATAATAATTTTATTGTGCGCGTCATTGTCGCAGTTCGACGTCGATGTTGTTTCCAAGCAATAATTTTTATCAATGTCACTTAGTTCGATAAGCAGTAGGTATGCGGTGTCAACGGCTATGTGATATGTCTTTTTACACCCCTTATAATATGTAGTGGAACTTCAATAAACATTAACAAAATATTGCTCTCAAAAGGGAAAAGCCAAAGGAAGATTAACAATCAGACTTATGCACGCAGTTGTTAATACCACATGTTTCGAGCGATGTAGCAGTTGATAGCAATTCATTTCAAGTAAGCTTGGGCTTTACCATATGAATGGGCTTAGTTAGAACTAAGCTGCAATTCACACTGAGTCTGTGCAAGGGTTAAGTTATATGCGAACAAGTATGCGACTTTCATTGCCTTGACAGCAGTGGTAATCTTGGTAAAATTGTTTATTCCAATATATATATTTTTTTACTTTCTTTAAAATTATAACGGTAGTAATTTGTTTAAACACGGAACGTTTAAAATGATTTTAAATTCAATCTTTCAGGGGTTGAAAGTACACATGAATATGAACACCTTTTAGTAGAAACGGAACAAACATTGACTTTGAAAAATAACACTACTGATAATACTTGTTTTATATAATAATAATTATACTACTTGTGAGTTCATTCCCTAAAAGATCGATAATGAATTTAAATTCAGCGGGTTTATCATGTAAATCGTCCAAAGGCACCGGAAATTATGACGTATAATTATGATATCATACAGTCTAAAACTTAACATCTTGGTATTGTATTCTGGACGGGCTAGGTAAGGCTAGGTTCGTCCATTATCAAATTAAATGAATGCAAAAATCAATTGCCACTTAAAACAGATGCAAAAACCTCATGTTACTTTTCGCATTTGGAATAGCTTGTAAGTTTTAGCATTTTATAACTTAGCTAGCAACAGTCATTGCAAACAAGAATAATTATTTTTTTTTTAAACACGACTGCAACAAAAATTGCTTATATTTGTACTTTGTTTACTCGACAGTTTTATTTAACGACGTTTTTTATTTACAGTGTTATGTATTTTTAAAATCTACCTGTCAAATTCTAGACGATAAACTTAAACTTATTTTTTACTAGCCTATGTTACTCGGAACGATGTATGGATTGTAACGATACCCCATACGTCTAAATCGGTTCAGGCGTTTGAAAGTTATGGTGGAATAAACAAGCTCACTTATATACATACAAACATTAACTTTGAACACATAACACTCCTTTTATTGGGGCAGTCGTGTAAAAAAGACCTTTTTCTCCTCATATTGCTTAGTTGTGTCTCGTTCAAAAACATGAATAAAATTACTAGACTAATCTAAAAATGCTTAGCCCTTTGGCTACTATTAGCGACATGCCTCTGATCCGTCTACGTAAGCTTACAACTTAATTTACCTCTAAAGATAATCGCACAAGTGTACAACTTTCAAGTTTTCGCAATTCCTATTTATGCATAATATTGTTAATACTGGATACGCTTAGGTTATGTTGTAGCACGCACGATACTTGTTTGAATATTGTAAACATTAATGTAAATAAAGCGTTTTTCGTGGAATCGTGAGATGTGGACTTTAACTTTATATTTGTTTTTGAAATCGTTGAATTCAGTTTAAGTTAGGAAGGTACCTAAGAAAGTAATGATTTCAGTTTGCTCTCAAATAAATACCAACATGATTAACTACCTTTCTTCTGAAAGATTGTGTGCTTGTTTTAATATTTGGACATAACATAAAATCACACCTGTAATCCCCGAAGGGTTAGGCAGAGGTGTACCCATTAATACACTCATATTTCGCCAGTTATCTTTAAGTTCCATGTAATAGGGGGCGAATCTATAGCCATATTATGCAATATTTGGGAAAAGTAATTGTAAAAAATGTGTAATCGTAAAATATTTTTATTGCCCAATTAATCAGGCCTTTTTAGTATAAATAGTGCAATAGTAGGCTTATGGGGGTCAGTAAAATGCGTGGGATTGGCACTCTGTAGGTATGTATTTAATTAATAAAATTATTCGTTTTGGCTAATCAACATACCTATGGATTGTTTTATTGATTATTTTTTGGAGATGATTGGTCTTTAAAATGATTTTGATTAATATAGCATTGACCATAAGAATGTATGGGAGTGGTCGCCATTTGTAATATGGCATTGAACATGGATAAACCGTATTGTATGACATAAGCTAAATGTTTTGTTTATACTCGATGCCAAACGGTACGAAATTATAGATAAAAATGACACCAAGGAACAGACTAAGACAGAACAGTAGGACAATCTTATCATTAGTAGGTAGAGTAATTACAGTTTTTTTTAACTAGTTAGTGCTATAGCTTTAGGGATATTCTATGCTTTCTTTATAACGTACGAAAATAAACTTAAATAAAACTCACATAAAATAGTAATACAAATGAATGTAGAATTGTTTTTAAACACAACAGAGTAAGATTTTCATTGCGGTTTGCTTCAATTTGAGTGCGTGTTTAATAATACGTACCAAGTGGATCTTCTGCATTTATTAACACTGTGGTGTCAATATCCATGACTAGAAATACGCCTACGCTGACGGATGAGCCGACTGTCATGTCAGTTTAATGCTTACGATTACTAAAGAGGCGTAACATATACCTACTTACTGAAGCCAGCAAAAAATAATTGCAAACTTTTTTAGCTTGCGGCAATGACCGACCTATATCGAGTAGCTCGAGATATATTTGTGAGCGCGATTATGAATGAATGTCTATCAGTATTTTTAATTTTAGGTAGAATCAGAATGTAGTTTTGTAATATAACACCTATGATAAACTCAGCAGCTAACTTGATAACTTGTCGAGGGGTCATTGATTTAACGTTTTACTTTTATAAATGCGAAATTAATTACAGTTATTATTTCTTTAAACGAAAAAAAAAACATTTAGTTTTTTACAAAAAAAAAATCATGATAAAAACAGCATGAAATAAAAGAAATATGAACAAAAAAAGACCCAACTTACTCAGCAAAAAAAAAAAGAAAAAATCTCAAATATAAAAAAAAACACAACGTCAAAAATGTTTGAAAATATGTAGGCGCCACTTCAGAACCCCTATTTCTGTTCCCCAGATCACTCGAGATTAAAAGATCACTTGAATCACTCGTAATTGGAGAGGTGCGCTCGGTCCACACTTGTAACGGCAACTGGCGCTTCCAGGCGGCCTGCGTTACGTTACATCTATGTTATTCGAATGAAAAAATTTAACCGACTTCAAAGACATACGGCACTCGTCTAGGTCCCATCTGAACATTTTTTTGGATAAATAATGTTTTAAGTAAGCTTTAGTACAAAGACGAATCTTCGTTTATGTATAGGAATGTAATGGCTTTAAACATAAAATTATTACGACGAAATGTATCATCCTTTTCATACTAAGTTTTCATACAAGCTTTTATTTTCCTTTTTTATAACATAAAAACATAATATATTTAGATATTAATATTATGTTACAGATATCAATCATCTTTCAATTACTTCTAGCAAGTTTTCGGGTAACGACTTGGATAATTAATTGTATTTTTTAGTTTGCGAATCCGAAATAATTTTTCCAATGTGGTTTTTACTTTATAAAAAACCGTTTACTTATATTTATGGTACATAAACATAGAAATCAATTCATTGAAAAGATAAGAAAAGATAATTTAATTTAGTTACTTACTCCTTTTAAAAGGTATATTCTTAAGGAGAAGATTGGAAAACAAACTCCATACTTTTCAATCAAAATAAATGTTTTACCAATATGAACATACATTTTATTAAAGATTTTTTTAATGGCACAGAGAATTCTTTCATAATTGAATAAGTACCGTTTGCAATACTTGACCCAATTCTCAAGGGTACGTAAATCCTGGTGATGAGAGCACTTTCTGTTATCTGTTTATGAAAGTACCATTATTGTTGCACTGATTACGTTATGAAATATCTGTCTGTCATCAATTACAAACATATTACAAACATTGCTCATTGCTCATGTCTCTTATACTTACGCGTTTTGTGAGATGAGAGCATATCTATTACGCAATATTTTTCACTAGCTTTTCCCCGCGACTTCGTCCTCATAAATGCCGAATAAAAAGTAAGTCTATGGCTTCGCTAGAGGCTTAAATTTAACCCGTACCAAATTTCATCCAATTGGTTCAGTGGTTTAGCCGTAAAAGCGTTACAGACAGACAGACAGTTACTTTCGCATTAATAATTTGTAGTAAGGATAGCTGCTGTATATTTAGGATTCATATATTTCTAGATATCTATATTTGAAAATGGAGAATAAAAATATAAGCCTCATATAGCCAATCCGCCTCGAGCAAAGTGATCATACTTATGGCTTTGCCCTACAGGAGGACAAATAGACCGGTATTATTACTGGAAAATGGACGTTTTCAAATTAAGCTATTTCTGTCTTTATCTTTATGTGTTATTAACAATTTCCCTCTGCAATATTCAGTTACTGTTGACCACATTGCCTTAACATTACACATCAGCCAAGAATAAAATCCATGATTTTGTACATACCATTATGTATTTACGGACATTACCAGTTTACCAGTACATCCGACATTACACACGACCCGACCTTCAAGGGCATGACATGACGTTTATTTTAGGGTCTGTCATAAAATGTTCCACACGTCATGACGTCATTGTCGTCAGTCACGTCAATACTGGTATGTGGTGTCGGTTTACTTACAAATTCTTGCCTGGTCGCTTGTGGTTTCGTCTTAACAATGTAGGATGATGTGATTATTTGGGCTTGTGTTCTTGGAAGACGGTGATTTGAAGTTTTGTTTGGTTATTTGGCTTATGTGTCGTTTAGAGGGCTATGTGAGCTGGCAAATAACGTGAGGCTGTTTTGGTCCAATCGACTAATGAGGTCAATATTTTGGTTGATCTGAATGAGAGTCTCTTGCTTGAATAAGGTCTTCGTTGAAAAATAGTTCTCGGTCATATCTCCAGATCTAAAGATAAAGTACATTTCGAATTGACAATAGTATTTTTATTATGTTTGAGACTTTTCTTGGTCCTTATCTCCATATTCCAGAAACCCTGAGTCTTTAAACATAATGAGCTATTAATGTTCCAACTGCAGAGAATTAGGCCAACAATTTGTGTCCTGGACTGGGTCACAATCGATCACGCAACTAGTTTTTAGAAGCCTGATTTGAATTCTCATTTTTAGTAGCTGATAAACATTTTCTAAACCTATGTCTCCAGTAAGAAATCAATTGATTGAAGAACCATTTCTTTTTTATATAGACGTTTTGACGTGGGTTGTCAAACATCGGATAGGAAAAATCTTAAGTATTTCAAATTCGTCTTAAAACGGATTCAGAAACATTAATATTGATATCCCGTATTATCCACGTTTCACTGAGGGAAAAATCCTAAGTTATTCATTTAAGAAAAAACTCTTTATATTTTCACCGCCTTTTTTACTTTTATACCCGTTATAGCATTTATATACCAATTTATATTCAAGTAGAATATGTGTAGAAGCTCATTTTTGTTATAATAAACGTCGTATGTACATATTTTATGCTTTCTATATTTTTCTTTTCATGATTTGTTTTTTTGGAAGATTGTTTCTGGAACTATGTAAGTACAGCTGTAATATATTATCATGATAGTTGAAGAGTACCAAATAATGTTTTTTAAGTTTATTATAATTTTATTGAGGAAAATTTTTCTTTACTTCTTTCTCTTTCTACAGGATACTCTTTTTTATAAACATGGGTTTTCTCTTGATAATTTACTACATGTCATATATTCTGATACGGTAAATAAACGTGTGCCTATAAGCATTCAGTGGGTACGTACATACCTAATTAATTATTAAACTTTATTCACCATTTTGTCACTACCCACTTCGCTAAATACCATTGACCTTCCTAATTGGTATTTATCCGATTTTAATGGTCAACTCCTTAAATAGCTTGATTCGTGCAACCTTTCAGTATGTCAAAATTTGAATAACGTCAATTTGATTTATTTGTTTTGTACGACTTATACTGTAAGTTGTACGTCTTTATTATCTTAAATGGTCAGCTAATCAATGATGATGAAATAGTTTATGATGATTTGCGTGTCGTGGGTTTTGGTCTTTAGGTACGAATTTCGAGTTACGTATGAAAAGTATTTACAAGTTTTATTGTGTAGGTGTCGAGTATGTAAGATGTACTTACCCGCCTATTATTGTCCCTCTGCAGGGAAACCGCCTCTTCTCATACGGAGAAGAAACGAGCATTGATCACCACGCTTGCTCGCTAATTGTTTGCTCACTATGTCTTTTTCTCCGATGTCAGTAATGTCCAAGATAAACTTGAAAGCTCTAGTTACTTAATTTACTATACTTAATTTTTTTATGCTGACTTTTTAAAGCTCGGTAATATTATTTTTACGTAATTGAATTTCCTTCACATTATTAGGGATCCAATTACCTTTGATAGCTAGTCAGCAATTTTATGGTTTTCAAAGTAGTTAGGTTTAACGCGTGTCCTCCAAATATGCCTCTCTCGAGTATTGGTACTAGGATCATAAAACCGTAAAATGTCATACCTACTTACAATGTAAATCTGAAGATTTAACGCCAATAAAAGTAGTTTCTCACTGAATGCCATCGGCATCATAAAAATATTTCGCTATAACGACTTCTGCGAAGGTCTAGCTAGTGTTTGAACTAGTATAATGTTCCTTAGCAATTATACGCCTACTCATGCGCAGATTAGTGGGTTACAATATTTGTTGACAAGGAGGGATATTTAAAAATGGATGCCTACATAAGAGTGCTCAAATGATAGAAAATTAAAATGATGATGATTTTATTTGAATTCAGGAAAATGGTACAGATTTGTTTAGCCTCAATTTCATATGGAAAATCGTACGAAATTCTCATTTGACATCATTCAAAAATTAAAATTTTAAATTAAAGATAAAAGTTATGCCTATTAACTACGTCCCACTTTTTTTACACTTTCTGACATTTTGGCAATAAACTTTTGAAATAAAATACGTCGTAAATTATTTGATTAAGAAATTTTTACTTACACAACGAACTTTCTCGTGTTGTGGCAGTAAAATAAACAAATGCAGGACATTGCGTGTATCATTAAGAATTCACAAGCCTCCTTCCGAGAAACCAAGTCTGTAATTGCAATTTGAATATATTCAGACATCTTTTGAGTTACTTTTCGAGTTTACATACGTAGGTAACTGTAGAAATTAGGTCATGAGGCTATTCTGCGTAGTTTACTAAATCGTTGTAAGCAAGATGATCCAACAGTTTTTGTTCTTTATGTTATTGACAATAGATGCTCCAACAGTTTTTATACATTATGTAATTGACAATGGACTTAAGTACAACACAAATAGACTAGAAATATTACTAGGTACTCTATCTTTAACTCCGGGTGGGCAAATCTAGTAACTTTTAGAAATGATCGCAATGTAATCTCAGATTCAATCTACATTTTTTGTCATTGATTGTTTGCAATTAGATTTTGAATATTTTTTCATGGTGAAATTGGCATTAAACAGTTTAACATTTTTTGTATAATATGGCAAACTGTCATATTTGATCTTAGGATCAAAGTTATTGAAAAAAAAAGGAAATCAAAAAGAAAATAAGAAAGTATTCATAAAATTCTGTAATGGCAATACCTACTTCTTTGTATAGAACGGAGATAAGCGTGGCGGATTATGCGTAACGTACAGAACACTTTCGTGGCAACAATTTGACATTGACAGCCTCTTTATGTCGTAGCAATAAGAGCGGTTTTCGTAGTATCTTGTTATCACTTACATGGTTGACGATACCTATATTGATATTGGTTTCACTCATGAGCTTCGAAAATATTAGTATCGTAATGGGCAATTTGTGATCAATTCGCTTCAGCTCCATCGCTCACGAAAATCAGCCTCATGTTTTTGCTAAAATATTTTATACCCTCATCAGTGTTCTGAAGGTAAGTAATACTATGACGACTAGTCGTAGTATTCATAGAAACAGTCATGTATGGCATTCGTTTTATCGAAGATAACATAGGTTTAAAACAATACGACCATTACGGTTCAAGATCTAAGAGTTCCTTTAAATTTTGGAAAAATGAAGCTCCTGGCTAAAGTAATGGTCGACGGAAAGTTTCTGACAATAATGAATAATGTATATACCTATATACAT
Source organism: Hoplodrina ambigua (assembly GCA_949774945.1). NCBI lineage: Eukaryota > Metazoa > Arthropoda > Insecta > Lepidoptera > Noctuidae > Hoplodrina > Hoplodrina ambigua. Next base: position 1,989,769 of record OX458967.1, read on the forward strand.
AAATAATCCCTATTTCCTTGGTCACGGCATCACCCGAGAACAGCTGATCCAATTTCGCTAATACTTTTTTTGTTGTGTTTGTTATTGTCAGGAGAAGGTTTTCTTCTTGGTCCCGTATTGAAACTAGCAAGTACGTATACCTTCTTAACATACATTATTTTTCTATCTAATCTCAAATTTCAGCCATGACAAAATTATGTAGGTCTAGCTATGCCTTCGCGGTTTCTTCCGCGTTCATTTACGTCTTTGGATTCTGTTCCGTTCCCGTGAAGTTGTATGCATTTTTTCCAATACGACGTTAAATGCACTAACAAACTAACAAAAAGTTTTCTAGCTGTATTATTAGTATAGAATTCAACTCGACTTTTACTTAATTGGCATAATTCAAGACACATCTAATGTATCATTCCGACTGCCGATAAAAGCAAGTTCCTATTAGGAAATCGTAGAAACTATCTATACAAGAATAGATAAGCCACATTCCTAATTCCGTGTTTATTGAAGTAATTACTTACGATTTCTTAACTTGATTCCCTTTTATAGACATTGCACGTTGCTGATTTTAATCGTTACATAGAGGTTGTTTATTGATTCGAAGATATTAACTGAGATTGATATTGAAAGTTGAAATAAAGGGATTAAATCCATACTGATATAATAAATGCGAAAGTAACTCTGTCTGCCTGTCTGTTAAGCTTTCACGATTAAACCTCTGAACTGATTTTGATGATAGGTACGGGATAAGTTTAAACCCCAAGATCAGACATAGGCTGCTTTTTTGCAGTAACTTCATATGCGTCAGCTATAACTGTCATTTGTGCGGATGAAGTCGGGAGCAGACTTTCGGTTTCTAATAGTAGACTATTTTGAACGCAACAACGAAATGTCACACGATCACTTGGAGAAAATATAAAGTAAAATCGACAGATTTATATTTGACTAGCTTTTGCCCGGACTTCGTCTGCTTGTATGTCAATTATCACGGATGAAAACGCGGATGAAGATTAAGTCTAGGATGGCATACAACCTTTGCAAAAATATTATTCATGCCTAACTCAGTAATTATTATGCCAAAGTCTTTCTTCAATGTTTCCAATACGTAAAGTAGTCATTTTCAAAGCAAGACACATCTCAGTGTATTACATAATTATACATAACCTTTGTGTAGGAATTTCCATATGAATGTACTGAGTATGATGACAAATCATTAGGCTGTCTTGTTCCAAACGGTCACTGTTCAAATAGTCCCTTCTGTGAATTTTATATTCTTTGTTCTCGAACTGTAGTTGTAAAGGATAATCATGTCATCGGGGAAATTCCTCTGTCTGTGGGGTGACCAGTCTTCAGAAAGACTGGTTACGTTAAAGCTTTAGAACGTGATGAAAATAATAAAGAGTAGGCAACAAGCCAAGGTTGGTGTTGATTGTTACTTTTAGTTTTAAATCAGGGTTTGCCATTAATTTAATTTCCTGTTTTATTTAATTTTTAGGTAAAAATTTTACACAGCTTTTTTTAAGTTTTACAATTTAAAAATGATAGTGTCACCGAACAAAAAATACATTAAATCCTTAGTTTATCTCTGTGCAAGTCTATTCTAATAAAAACTATCTTTTGCCGGACTTTCTTTTTTTCTATTATTATCTACTAATCTCTGGAACTATACCTAAGCGATTCTCAACTTCTGACCTCTTTATTATATAGTATAGACCATAAAGTACATACGTAAAGAGTAGCTTTTGTGACATTCGAAAGACTTACTTCCACTTCAACACTTTAAACCATAAAAGTCGTCTCTAATACTGCCAACAATAAAAACATCAGCCCTACAGCGTGCAGGCTTGTTTAATTTACGTTGTTTACATGTTTACACATAATTACTAAGTTGACCACATAATTCAACAAGACCATTACTACGCGGGAAATTAGAGAAACCCCGCATATGGTCGCTTTATTACCACAGCATTTGAGGGTTTCAGCTGTGGATGTTATAGGGTTGACGCTCGAATAAGTACGAGTAGTTGCAATTTTTTAGGGCGTTATATAAACCTTGTGACTAATGTGGCTTATTTACATTTCATGTGTACTTTCTAAGTTTATCTTGGACATCATTGATATCGGTAAAGGAAAACATCGTGATGATACCTGGACTTGTAATAAATGCCTTGAGTAAGCGTGGTGATCGATGCTCGTGCCTTCTCTGTGTGAGAAGAGGCCTTTGTCCTGCAATGGGACTATAATAAGCTGGTATTATTATTTGCCTGCGATCAATTGAACAACCAGGTCGTTTATCAATGAGAATATCCTGCAAATACTTTGATAAAAACCTATAAAATAAAATAAAAACTAAGTAAATATAGTCCGAGGAAGAATATTATGATTATGATAGTTACCTACCTAAAAACCTTCGCATTTTTTTAAATATAAAACGTAGCCCAACGCCATTAAAGTTTTAAATCCTTTAGCAAAAGACATTTCCAGCAGAGAAAATTACAAAGCCGAGGCTTGTATCATTAAATTAGTTCCAGAACACAAATACTAGGTGCATCACCTAATGGCTGGGTCATTACTGAACAATTTTCTCCAGTGTCAAGTCACTCGCACTTTCTCAGGCCACACCGTTTTCTATTGCGTTACTAATCTGAAGATTGTTGCATCCGTGAAGAATGTGCCTACTGATATATTGAGAGGAAAAAAACGTTGGTAATTTTGTCAAATCATGGTGTGGACGAAAAAAAACTTCATTACATAAGTTTATATAAACACATTAAATCACATACACAAAAAGTGAGACCCAGAAAAATTATTTGTAGGTCATAAAAATATTTGTTCCGTGCGGGAATTGAAACTCGACACGCAGCGCAGCAGCCAATCGATTAGCCACTGCGCCGACCGTGCCATTAAGAACTTCTTAAAACTTTTTACTAAAACAATGCCTAAAATTTCTTGTGTAGTGAAACTTTTCCCGGTACTATTAGGATATACATTTTAGTAGCTAAACTCATTAGTAGACTTCTCGCTTTTATTTTGAACACATAAGAATTGGCTATTACCTAAAGTTCGTTTTAGCAGAAGTGGGTGCTCATTAAAACAGCCATAAAACATATTTATAGTCTGCGTAAATGTTAGTGATGTAAGATTGACAATATTTTTTAATGTTTGTGTGTAAATCACAAAGCGTTATCTACTAACACTGTAATAAAAAATCCGCGAGTATTTAATTTTAAATCATTTAATTAAAATTAATCATTTACGACCCCATTTCTATCTCCAATCATTCTTTCAATCATTAATTTTGTTTAAATTACTATAATTCTGTCAAAAATGTTTTATTTTTACTTAGTACCTACTTTATTTATATTATAATTGACCAATAATTTATATGTCTGGTGCAAACTCTAAATATAAGTTTATATTTATTACTAAATAAACATATAAGTATGAGGTATTTAGATTTTAAGTAGACTTTTGTTTTACTTAACCTTTTAAGGGTTTCAAAACTTTAAATATTTTCCATACATGCAAGTGAGTAATGGTCTATTTGCATGACCATATAGTTAAGAAACAAATTCGTTTTGTTTAGCTTGACCCTAAACGTTTTCAGAACAGAAGATTCTTTGTTACCTCCTAAAAGCTATAATGTCTAGACCCTCGCTAATGAATGGCTATCAATTTCAATGTTCTAACATTGTTAGCGAGTTTACAAACTTCATCGATTTCCCACGCAATCTTAAAGTAAGGCATTTACTAATTTACACATAGTTTATTTTCATACAATTATTTATAACTACTTTTCAGCGGTACGTTATGAAATTACAAGATTCTTTCAAAATTCGCAAATAAATAAACCATTTTAGTGATTTATCGAGGAATACATTTTTATTTTACAAATTATTTGATGTTTTTCTAAAATATGAAAGATATTACAGTAATATGTTTGTGTAAACTGTCCAATAGGCTGTCAGCAAAAATGAAGCCCTTGAAATAACTTATTCTGAGCTTTAAATGATAGTGGAAACCTGTGTAAACATATAAAAATATGATTTGCGGTATATTGTTAGTTTTCTTGTAACAGTTTATTTTCTTAAGCTCGTAAAACCCACCAGGGCTTACGGCTCGGCCAAAGTTCGGTTCGATGTTTGAGTCATAAAATTGTAATATAAACCTTGTTGACGTGGACACATTACTGAGCTTGTTACCGAAATCGGAACACGGCATTAAGATCGATTTCGACTTGAATTTCACGCCTATTAATACACACATACATAGGCGTATCTATATTATACGGGATGTAAAACGACACAATCATATCATAGTCGGACCATACTCATGTACCCATCAAAAGAAATATATCGAACAAAACTTATTGCTGAAAAACGATTTTCATTTCACGTATAAAAAATACACTGTTTTAGCGTGTACCCAATGCTCGCAAAACATTGTGCTTACCTACATCTAACATAACATAACATCACGCCTGTAATCCCCGAAGGGTTAGGCAGAGGTGTACCCATTAGTACACCCACATTTCGCCAGTTATGTTTTTAGTCCCATGTAATAGGGGCTACATGTAACAACAAAACAGTATTCGTGTGGGTACTTAAAAACTTATATCACATATTTAAAAATTAAAAAACCTTATTGGAAGTTTGACCTTCAATATCTATGTGGCCGGAAGGTTTTCAGATAGGTATAGCCCAAAATAAAAAGAAAAATTGAAGTGACGAAAAGAACGCGTATATTTCGTCATCGTTCAGTATCTTTTTACATCCGTTACTTGGTAGTTATACCGGTACTAAAGACGATGCCAAGATGCGATGTTTGGTATGTTCCTTTCAGAGAACGTGTCACTGGATATAAATTTTCTGCACTCAATACATTCGTCTTGGTCAGCTTCGTAGTAGAGCTACTATTTAGCTGTGCTTGCATCTACGCTCACTGAATCCTAAAGGCTGTGTAAATCCAGAATTTTTTAGCAGACTTTTAAAGCCTTGCTCCATTTTTATTTATATCATCTCTCATTGTACTCATCATTATGAACAACTTTTACAATGGGACCAACCCTGAAATCATGAAAAAAAAAAACAGCTGATCCATACATTACGATCTTGTTATGTAGCATTTTTGTAGGGAACAGCTGATTTTTTTATGATTTCAGGGTTGGTCTCATAGTAAAAGTTGTTCACAATGATGAGTACAATGACCCCTTTTATGATTTCGGGTATATTTTCAATTACCCTGTATAACATCGCGGAGCGGAGCAGCAGGTACCCAAAAACGCAACGCTGGTGAAAAACACCACACAGACGAAGTCGCGGGCAGAAGCTAATCCAGCCATTCCATATCTACGACACATCATCACGTGTACCCACCATTATTGTAAAAAAAACTATTTACTGTAACTATGTAGGGTACCCCATTATGGGTGGTCTATTAGATTTATTATACTAGTTGATCCAATAAAATGACGTCACGTCATTTGCAAGCCTAGCGCCAAATTACTGGCGCCGGAGTCGATTGCTCCCGATTGTCAGGTGGCCACATATTTTGCGAGCACAGGACGATGAGCTGAAGATTTATTTTTTATTTATTAACGTTTATTTTATTAGGTCCGATTCCCGTGAATAACAAATAATTATGTATGGCCTACAGGTAGTAGTTCCGGGTCTAATTGTTTATGTATGTGAGTTTATTTATACAGGAGGAAATTCTTTCTAGAGATGAAAAATATTTATGTGTTAAAAAATAAAATACCGATCGATCGATCGGGATCGTTCGATTCCCAGGTCGGGCAAAGTGTTATTGGGATTTTCCATCAGGAATTTCTCAATAGCAGCCTCGGAGTCTGGATTTGTGCCCGGTTGATGGCAATAGGCTCGCCCCCTATTACATTGGACTAAAAAACATAACTGGCCAAATGTGGGTGTACTAACGGGTACACCTCTGCCTAACCCTTCGAGGATTACAGGCGTGATGTTATGTTATGTGTATGTTATGTAAATAAAATATTGGCGACTTTGTGTTGTACCAGCGTAAAGGGATAAGGCGCTTTGCACACGGAGCAACTTAAGTTGAGGCAACTATCAACACTTTAAAAGTTTCCTGTAAAAAGATGTTAGTTGCTATAACGTTTACGATTGCCGCAACTTTGTGGCATCTGTGAGCAACTTTCATAGCCGAGTTGCTCAATCTAGGCAGTGATCAGCATTAAAGGTATAATATTTAACAGTTGCTAGTTGCGGCAATTAGGAACTAACTTAGTCATCGATTACAGCAACTGAAAACTGTTGACGATCGCCGGAACTCAACACTCGAGTAACTATGTGTGCGCAGCCCAATTGAAATATAATTATGTAAATAGCTAGTTGCCAGTTGCCAGTTGCTGCAATAGTTGCTCTATGTGAAGGTAAAAAGGCATTTTCCAGGTATTTATCTAAGCCCTTGAACAACATTTGTTTGCAATGTGCGTAAGACTTCAATGTTTGCTAAATTAGTCAGTATGTATGAGTGTGTAATTGTCTTCTTCTGTTTGTCGTATCCAAGTGTGATTTTAAGTAAGAAGCTGTTAATGTACGATTGTTTCATAGTAATCAAGCATCATTGGTTTATCCGTGTTTGTGTCTTTAAAAGGACATCGTTTACTTAACAAGTGACATAATGTAATTTGTTTTTTTTTTATAGTTGTTTTCAATTATGATGGTCATTACATCATTGTTATATTATACCATACCTTGAACACATTTTTAGGCTGTAAACATTAATTGGTTGTTTTGTTTAACATATAAAAACAGAAACGTATCCGCGTTTTTAAGATTCTTCTACCAATTAAGACATACGTCACATACCAAATTAAAGTCTCGTCTCAAAAAAATCTTAACAGATGGCCACATTACAACCGACCACTTGTATATTTATTTCAATTAATACGAAAATAGTATCCAATGCTCCGACCTTGACGGGAATTATCTAGGAATTATTGTGTAGCATGGCCACCTGGGTTCGACGTGCCAATCGGCGCGGGCGCACCGACGCAATGTAATGACGTTAATTTTCGCGCAATTAACTATTTATTTCTCTTTCTTTTCTTATACGCTTCCGGCTATGTACTGAGCTTTATTTATTTGAAATAGAAATAGTTCTGATTGGAATGTAGGTAGCGATGTTAAACTGTAATTGTCTGAAAGTATATTTTTTGCTGGTAATTGACGGGATACACAAACATTTATCAGTTGCAGTTTGTTATTATGTCTAGGGAACTTGTTGAGTGTTTAACACGTCTGGAGATTAGAGAGTTATATCTCGGCCTTCGTTGAATTTATTTGGGGTAAGAGTCCAGTTGTATCGAGCGCATAGTCAAGAAAAATAATCGATTAATCGCTTGCGTAATCTGTGCTGAATTTATTTTGGCATAAAAATACAAAGAATGGCATTTCCGCTATGTAGGTACTAACCACATAAAACATTATTGAATGCACGAAATCTCAATATACTAAAAATCAACTATTTTAAAATTAAAAAATAAACTCAAATAAATTGATCATTATCATTAATTAAAAAATAGAATAATGATAATACTAGCTTATTACTGTTTGATTGCAATAGCAAAGGACTCTTCTCATGCAGAGAAGGCACGAGCACTGCATCAAGCATCTTTAAAGTAGGTCGGAAAATCCAAAAGTAATATATTTAAATATACAATTCATACAGGTTTTCGAAGGCACGATTATAATATTCTTTTTTAAACTGTAGTGTTTTATGGCAATACTACATCCACATTTCACACTAGCAACACCTCAAACAAGATTACTTTCAACAAAAAATCCATCGATTTATCTTCACTAGTAAAATAATTAACACACGTTCCAAATACACGCGTCCGGCTACCGGACGCACCGGTTTACAATAAATACAAATCGATTTCTGTCAATTAATTAAATATCCGATTGAAATCGATAAGTCAGTTAACAGCTTGTCAAGACAATTGTAATCCGCGAAAGTCACTCCACTAATTACAGAAACTTCCACTTTTTAATGGCGAAGGGAAATTAGTGGTAATTTATATGAAAAGTGCCCCATATCGATCGTGAGATCCGATTAAGTCCATAATCGAATTGAAATCGATTTTTAATGACGGTTAATTTAATCGACTTAACCGATTTGTTTTCATTGCATTTTATTATCATAAATTATGTTATATCATGTTATATTAATGAGTTTACAATGTAGTAAAATAGGTTTAAAGATAAATAATAACGTTAGGTAACCAGAAACAATAGAAAATCTAGATTCTAGTGTAGAATCTATTCTTTATAAATTCGCAGAAGTTGTAACTGTCAGGTGAATATGATTAAAGACTCATAATTGACTTTCTTTTTACGGCTTCTGTTACTGTAGGAACTGTGTGACGCAGATTAAATATCACTGACATTTCACGTATGAATATGATGCTGGTTAAAATGTAAAACCCGTGTAATTGTTGAACATTAAGAAGGCTAGGTTGGACCGCTGTTATAATATAGCGGGGACAAGTTGTAAATAAATGAGCTACGCTGCAGCATGTGTATTATGTCAATTTAAATTTACGCTCGCATAAATTACAACGCAAAGGTCGGTTTTCTGGGCCAACTGACGTAACCACCCTAAAATATTTTTATAAATCGAATCGTGTCGATCGTTCAGTGAACGATAACGATCTTTCATTGTTAACCGATACATTTGAATCGCACTAATCGATTATCGGATCAAATTGATTGGCTTATTAGTGAATGAATGATCCGAATTATTTCGATCATTTTTATTAATACTGAGTATAATTTAGGTCATTACGGCGGTCGATTTCCGGTGATTTTAACGTCTTGATTTACAGTTGCTTTTGCCTTGATAAATTAAAAATAAAAGATGATTATCAAAGCGTTGGTCATAAATTAATTTGTACAATGCCGTTGCTAAATATTTATGTTTGATGTTCACGTTGTTCTGCGAATTTTACGATGTATATGTGAATGGCGGACGGGGGCCATAAAATTAATTAGCCGGATGAAGAGCCTGTGAATGGAGCCTCCATTGATACTAATTTATGTATGATGACCACTAATCTTGTTTCAAGGATGCGCTGGATGGACAGGATGATGGGATTCGTAAGCTCATAAGCTGTAGCAAGACAGTAAAGTGACGTGATTTGGTCGTAGTTTATTGAATATTTATAAAGCAAACATTCCTCAGCTTTTATGTAAAATGTATAATTTATCACGAGATACTTAGGTACCTGCTTATTTAATAATAATTCACATTAATATTGTAATAACCAAACCAAATGTTTCAGATATACATAATTATTTATGTAAAACTTAATATTTTTTGTAGGTAATGATGACCTCATATAGCCATTATATTTTCAACAAATCAACACCACGGTCAGTGGTTCTGACGGAATAAAAAATGTTTAATTGCAACATTTTAGGGCTCATAAAAGTATTACAACCAAGTATCAAGATTGTTCTATCGCAAACCCGCAGTACTATTCGTTCTATTATTTTTGTGAATAGAAATAGTACACTTGGCAAAATATTCGACACTTGCGTGAATCACACTTTAAATTTTGTTATTGCACCATGAGTGACGAATGAAAAATTATGTAATCGATTATTCAGTAGTCGAATGGCCATCACTATTCGATAAAACCTACCTATAAAACAAAACGACATCGTTTAAAAAATAAAAATACCAATCCGTGATTGATTACACAAATAAAAAGCCCTGACAAATGTGAAAACGAAACATTTTAGTTTTTACAACAGCGATATTTTTACATCCAAACTTTTTGACAGCCAATCATTTTCGTCGCTGCATTTTAAATATAGGTTTCGCAATTTGTAAAATACACACGCGTTGCGTAAAATGTTACTCCCTTTTGAAATACGAACAACTGAAAATACCAAGTATAGGTACTGTGAAAACCACATTGAGGGTGGACGTAAGTACAGTCAGCAAAACAGATCCAGGGTCGTCAGATATAGTTGAAGTTTTCTTAGAAACCGATGGATGTCTTCGATTGAAACCTTATTAATGAACTGTTTATTATCTACTTTTTAAATTAAATTATATTTGAAAACATTCCTCTGATTCTCAGAAAACTTCAACTATATCTGACCCTGCATACCTATCTCTTTTGATAACTGTACGTCCAATGGAAGATGAGTCTGACGTATCACGGGACGCATTGACGCATCATCAGTTATGCAGAAGTTTGGATGTTTTATTTACTGTTTGTCTGTTTTGGCGTCATGCAACCGACAATGCTTAGCGCATCTTCCGTCACATATACGTCTACAGCAATCGACGTTAAGCGTGACGTTCTCATTTTGCAAATTTTGGGATGGAATAATAACTATCTATCTTCTTTTATCATATAAATATTTGTAATATGTATTCGGGGATAAAAATTGTCAAATATAAACGCGAATGTTTATGACGAAGGATTGTCACTCTTTCACGCTTTAATGGCTGAACGAAATTAACTGAAATATAGCACTCATATATAGATGTTAATCAAGCTTAATATATTGGATAATTTGTATACTGATTTTATGTTCTCGTGGAATAATATATTAATTTAGACGCGGATAAAGTACCAAAAGTCAATTAGGTACGGTAAGAACGGTATAGTAAAAGTGTAGATTTGTAATAATTGTAAACAAATTGTAACTGACCATGATACCAAGCTTATGAGCCTAGACGAACCACTGAACCACTTTCTTTTCATGCAAAAGGATTAAGGTTGGTTTCACTACCCAAAACAAGCGACAACACAATGTCTGCATTAAACCACACCTTAAATGGATGCTGTTTCAATTACTCCGAGTACTTAAATGAGCGATTATTTTGGTACTATGTTGTGTAACGCGATTTGTTGATATTATTTAATGCGACGGATGTTTTCTATTTACATAAACTGAATAAATAATTCAATGAGCACTGTCATGCTATCAAAAACATGGCAGGATAAAAGCTTTATCTGTTAGATAAACAACAATGAGGACAAGCGGTTTAAATAAAGATAATAATTTTTCTGTTAATTAGCAATTAATTTGTACCTCTAATTATCTGTCTACGATTATTTACGGATTGGTCCGATTAAGAGGAAACTTGTTTTAAGATCAAAGATTTTATAGTTGAATTTAAAGTAATGCACTTTCTAATTTTGTCCAAATAAAAAGATATTTCCACGAACACAATCACGGACATCGTGAAATAGAAAACACGTAACCGAAAACCTTCACTAAATAAATAAATCAAATGAAAAAGACCAAAGGAAATCTCACGAAATATGGATTAGCGGTTCTTGATAAATGTTCGCAAAAACAGACACGCTGCGGCTTATGTAACGTCGGCGAGGATCTATATGAGCTTATAAATAAGTATGTGGCTCCAAATAACGTGTTTTGACTTTTCAAGGTCGCCTTGGGTGGCCAGTTTTCTTAATAAATATTTATTTAAGGCAACAAAAGTCGGAGGCTCATCATTTTGAGAAATTGAGTTATTTTTGGGGCGTGTCGTGATTATTAATGAGGGATTCTTTGCGGTTCTATTTTTGGACACTGATTGTGTTGTTTGCTAAATGTTTTTTGCCGTTTATTTATAGCTGATTATTTCAATAACTAACATAACAGGTAAGATAAACGTTTCATTTAGTAGACGGACCTGTTGGTCTAGTGGTTAGTGGCCCTGATTGCTAAGCCGGAGGTCGTGTGTTCGATTCCCACCCAGGACAAACTTTGTGTGATGAGCATGAATGTTAGTTCTGTGTCTGGGTGTGATTTATATATAATATGTATTTATTTATAACTTATATAAGTATGTATATCAGTTGTCTGGTTACCATAACACAAGCTCTGCTTAGCTTGGGATCAGATAGCCGTGTGTGAGTTGTCCCAAGATATTTATTTATTATTTATTTTTTTTATAATATAAACAATATAATATCCATTTGTGAAAATCTATATTTTCCTCAAATGCTAAGAGGCAGTCAGGAATATTAATAATCAGGCTGACACTGATTAAAGTATTTTCAGCTATGTTCTGACCGCGACTCCGTCCACGTAGTCAAGAATATCTAATATAAGACATAACGTATGATATTCGGCAATAGCGTATCTTCCTATCAGTAAAAGATTTTTGTAAATTAGATTATTACATCCAGAGATTACTTCTTACAAACAAATCTTCTTTAAAAACAATAGTATAGAAAACTCTTCTCTGCTAGAATGTAAACTAAGATAAACTTATATATACTAATAAAAGCTGAAGAGTTTTTTTTGTTAAAACGCGAAACTTATCTCTGGAACTACCAGTCGGATTGGAAAAAGAGATATTATTTATTTCTATAATATCACGCTACGACCCGACGTGATATAATGCGGGTGAAAAAACTATGCAGGCGAAGTCGCGTGCAGCAGTTAGTGATAAATATTGTGCTACCAACAATAGGCTGATAAAAGAATTAAAGTAGATGAAGAGCAAGGTCGTTTGAGAAGAATCGTAACTTATATCTAATCTCACAGTATCTTGTAACGAATCTTGATTAACTATCTTCCAGTATCAGTTGGGCATGATTTAATCGATGTTTAGAACAAATTATCTGATGGTCACGGCCGCATTGGCATTTGTTTTATTGTCAAACTTTTAAAGATAAACGACTTCTTGTCACTTTTGAATGTTGTTATGCCGATTTTCTTTTGTTTATTTGTTTTTTTTTGTGTGGTTATTCTTATGCAGGTTATTTTTAAGAGCATATTAACTTCCAGGAATATCAGTCAAACGGATAAATATTGTTTATTTTTTAATGGGTAGGTAACTAGCTTTTTCCCGCGTCTTCGCCCGCGTAGTTTTTCTCACCTATGTTAAGTTACGTCTTTGGTTACTGCTCCGCTTCCGAGATTCGTAGCGTGATGTTATATAGCTTATATTATTCCTCATGAATTTGGCTATCATATAAAAAAGACTTTTCTAATCTGACTAGTACACACAAAAATTTCTACAGCTAAATTATAATTAGTCGGTATGGATTACTTCACAAGAAGTTTACCTATAAAGGTACGTATCCCTGATTTTTATAGGAAAAAACTTTTATTTTTATTTTGGAAAACTATGGAAACAAGTGACACTAGAATAACAAAACAGTGTTCCAGTACGAAGATAAAGTACAGTTTATTGTGTCAGCAAGGAATGCTGCGCACGATTGATTCAACGAAGCTGTTGTATTGCCTACAAATGACAGTTGTAAGTTGCGCCATTGGCACAAATTAGATGACTGCCTACAAGGGCCCTATTGTTGTGTTAGACAACTGTTATATCTACGATTTGCAGTACATTGTGATTTGCGGTTAACCAACCAACTAAATGGTTCACTGAAAGGTTTTGTCTTACAAATATTCGGTTTTATGAATTTCAAATATCTGGCAACCACTGTTTGTTATACAAGGTCAGTATTTCAAGTAAAAAGAAGACGAGAAACGCGAAAATAAAATGGGAAAATGAGTTTTTGTTTTGATAATGCCAACCTAAAAGCACGGTTTGTCATCTATGACAATTCATAAGAGAGGGCCTACCACGAGCGCGCGGAGAAAAGGTAACGCAAATTCGAACATTTCGATAAAATATTTTTTTTTAGTATAAAGACATCAGTTTGTGGTACTATTTGTGCTTGTCGTAAAAAAAGTCAACCAATTCCAATATCTACTTGAATAGTATACTTTTACGTTAGCGCGCTCGTGCTAGGCCTATAAAAAAAGAAAAAAAAAATACTTTATATAAAAACATAATTATGTTTCAACATTATGATTAAAGACAGCGTCGCTCTACTCAAGTCCCACGTAATGAGACACAATTGATTTTCTATTGTTCTGTCATACCGGTAAGTCAGCCGAGGCTTAACAGGTTGAAGTCCTAATATTTCATAATATCAATTTTACAATTGTTTTCATTACCAATACGCGTGCCCGTAAAATTTCTTGCCTGTTGTAATTCGATCCGCTTTGCCCAAAATTAGATTAGCTGATTGCCCAGTACTTTGCCCCAGGTGTAAATTGATCTAAATGCATTACAAGACTTGTGTTGCGTGAGCTGTTGCATACTGTTTTGGCATATTGCTGACTTTAGATATTTGATGGCGAAGCTAAAAGGATTACAAGGCAACTCGTGTTTCTGGGTGATATTGGGCAAAGTTTACTCAGTTTATTGTAGGTTAATAAAATAGCCTTTGATGAATTTAGAGATCCATTTTAGGAATACCTATATGTAGTATAACGTCGCTGTATCATTCGAAAGTCTCTGATGCAGTTATAACGGATGTAAAAAGACAGAGAAGCTTAAAGTTACAAGTTCTTCCCATTATTGCGATTACTTTTTTGTTTTGGACCATATACCTCAATACTTTCTGGCTACGGAGATAATAAATGTCAAAGTTTCAACTTTTTTGTTAAGTTTTTTGACGAAAACTAGTTTAAAAATCATAAATAACTTCAAATACGACACCTGTATTGTTAAATCGACCCTTAGGTACAATGTTTTGCAAGCGTTACACTGCGCGTTATCTAAAAAACAGTGATCTTATACCACAATAAAAAAATAGTAGTTTTTAATATTTTTTTAACGAGTATGTAATGTGTCTTGTTACACCCCATATTATTACCCCTATTGATAAGAAGGTAATATACAACATATATGTGCAACTTTTCAATCTGAATACCTATGGAGCGCGTGAAACATAAATGCAATTTCATTTAAATTGAACGTAGTGTAATTTCGTCTAAACCATTTTACCGAAGATAGTAAACATAAACACATAACGTCACACCTGTAATCCCCGAAGGGTTGGGCAGAGGTGTACCCATTAGTACACCCACATTTCACCAGTTATGTTTAAGTCCCAAGGAACCTAAGAACCAAAGATAGTATCTATATGTATATTATGTGTAAGAATTCTTAGAAACCATTATGTAAGTGATAAATATCTTTGCATAAATTCCACACAATATCGTGATTGCCGCTGCCCTTAGAACTTGACTTTAACCGCTATTTAAAGGCATAAAACAATCGAATGCCTACGCTAATCGATTATTTACATTCGTTAAAGAATTAATCGTTAATGTTGCTATCTAAAAAACCTAAGTCCAGTGTTTACGTAAGCCGCGGTATTTAAACAAAGTTGACATTTAACAGAGCTAGTAAAGAGTTCTGAGAAAACCGTGAACGTTTATTATTCTAATCGTAGCATCTATTGCGGACGCGTGTCACATTCTAACTGATGCAAAGGGCAGGCTGGGAATCTTAAGTAAAGGGAGCACTTGCTCACATTGTTGCAGATTGTGAGATTGTGTCTGGTAGACACAGGGACACCTGGGAGGTGACGGAATGTCCGGTCAGGTACACAAAGGGACTAAGTACCCCTGTACTGGAAGCCAATAGGCTGTAAAAGAAAACACACACAATTGCCACAATGCCTATGTGGCGTTTACAATACCGTGCTATTTAAAGGTTTAGGTTCCCTATGATTTTGTTTCAGAATTTAATATTTAATAAAATGTTAGTTAAAACCTTTATTTCAATTAGACCATTAAAAGGGACTTTCAAACGTCAAAAGGAGGTTTCGTATTGAGACAAGAAGACAAGAAACTCCATTTAGAGATGATACCACTTGAACCTGTCTTTTTAAGAAACCTGACGAATAAATACTTAAGATTTCAAGACCACTTTCGTTGGCAAAATTGCGGGTAGAAAGAGCAGTGCAAAAATTAAAATTTCTACGTCGACGTCCCGTGTTCCAAAGTGTTGCCAGGTCAAATTCAAAGAGAAACAAATTCTATTTTTGAAATTTTAGCACCGAATCTATAAATACCACATCGTAATGCAAAATACAACAGGCGACAACCTAATTCTGGTTGTTTCTCATTCGTGCATGCAATACAGGTGATTCACTGTTTTGCCTTTGATTCCCAAAATAGAGTAGAAATCACTTAACTGAGCAATAAATAGTGCAATACTGTGCTAAATACATCCAAGGAGAGATAAGATACATTAGGTGTTTGATGTGAAATGAACTATGAAAGTGGGGGAAAAGTAAATATGGTGGGGACACTGTTGAGTAGTCCTGAAAAGGGTTGACCCAAAACCTGCTACAAGAACCTTCTTGGTTGGCAACTTTTTTATAAATTTAGTGGACTGATTTCTCTGAGTTGCCAGACTTAGTCATTCAAGAATGGCTGAAATAATAAAATAGATTGAGGAATTATGAAATGAATGCATGGTTAGCGCAGTGGTTAGCGCAGTGGTTGAGGGATCGGAGAAATTCCTAGTGTCAAAAAAAAAGAGTAATAGGATATGATGTAGTTAAAAAAAATTGCGTAAGCTCACTAGTTGTATCGAATGCTGTGTCAGGCAATAATGCATGTTGGATTTTAACAATATTCTGTAAAACATATGTTCATAAGTGAATGCCTAGGGTACCAGTTGTACCTAATACGTGAAAAGGGGCCCAGTGTTGAAGTCTTAACTACTTTCTCAGTCTATTCTCAAAATTTCAGTCATGTTAAAATTACACAGGTCTAGCAGCTCTTGTATCTTAGACCATAGGCACGTGCCTAAATAAAAAAGTTCTGTTGACAGTGGCACGTGGTATTCTCGCAAAATAATGACTTGTCAAGAATGATCAATCATTATTAGCTACTTAACGTACGCTATTAACAAAAGCCTTCATAAAAAGTATTCGTCGTTCAATCGAAAGGAAAAAATTGCTTCAATCAGTTTTTTTAAACGGGCAATCAGTTATTATGAGTCATAGAAACAAACCGTTTTTGTTCACCAATATTTATGACTTTAACAAAAATACAGAGATTCTATTGTAAGCTAATCATAACATCGAATATTATTATGTTACACGAGTCAAGGCCAACAGTGTTGCTAACCGCTTAAAATATTTAATTTACAAAGTTGCAACAGTATTCAACCAATAAACAAGAGTATTTTTAAATAAAACACGCACCTATGTAATCGTTGCATAACGATTTCGCTGGAAAATTATATTAGCGCTGGCAACATATCCGATACTTTATTTGAAATTTAATTTTGGAATTCTGTTACAGCATTCCGTGTAAATAAACACTTCAGTTTTGATCGTCCGCGTTCGGTGCGATTTTATTTTTGGAATGACGTCATACTTTTTTTATTTTTTACTTCGTCTATGTTTTTTTAAGGTAAAAATGTAAGCGGTTGTCGCATCACAGGTTGACGGTGAAAGTGAAAACGCAAACAAGTTTTGTTTTCCTATTCGTAACGCGTTTTCTTGTGACGACGTCTGCTCAAGTTTTTAGGCATCACTCTCTGAAACTGGTGATAATTATTACTATATAATTATCACCTTATTACTTTGAGATAGTGTCTTGTCGGCAGCTGGAATAAGACTTGCCATAATGGAAAAGTGAATAAAGCGTTTTTTTTTCTGTTACAACATTCAGTTCTGTAGATTCGTCTACCTAATCATAACAATACTCTGTTATCTAAATACCCCTTATCACAGTTCCTCAAACATTAATCTCCGAAAAACATTTCATAAATATGAAATATACGTGAGAGAAGTCGCAGCGGGCCGTCTACAAAGGAATGCGTGGGCGCAGACAGTTTGACCTACCGACCGACCGCCTACTCTCGGCTAGATCGCCTTTGTTTCCCTTTTACATTTCCGGTGTCATAAGCGCTAAATATTTCGCGACGTTGTACTGCAGTCAAGGTTTTCTAATAAATTGACCAAGTTTATCGCAAAAATGAATGTTTTGGATTTTATTTGTCTAGTCGAAAATTAATATTTTTTTTATATAACGCTTCCACTAAAAGTGCCACAAAAACTGCTATAAAATTAAATAGTAAAATTACCTTTTGAATAGCCTGAGTCCTCAAGTCATCAAGCATGTTTAATTTTCTTGGTTTCAATCAGCAAACTTACTTCGCGAAATACTAAAATTAAACAATAAACAGAGAATCGTTTCCACTATAAAGCTGTTTGGATTCGCGATATAAGTGTGAAATACTGCAGCCGACTTAAACCAGTACGGTGGTGAAAGCCCTTGGATATGGGGCAGTGTCTCTGCCACAGATGCAGCGATAACAACAGTCCTTTGTTTCAATAGCGAAAATATACGGACCAACATTTCACACGCGACAGCAGCTGTTGCTAATTTAGTTGCGTTAAAATGTAGGCGAAAACTATGTCTGATTGTAATAATGCATATTACGAGGGGTGAAAGGAAAAATGCATCAAGCGACAATTTGGTTGTGTTCTAAATTAAACCTTATTTTATATACAAAATAAGGTTGAATATTGTAAACTGTCGCTTGATACATTTTTTCTTTCACCACTCGATTAGTTTTCCGTATTGCTCGAATTTTTTAAAGAATTATAGGTTGTTTATTTTAGTGCATTCGTAAGTGATGTTATATGGAGCAAGGTTACCGCGAAATGGCATCATTGAATAAACAATTAAATGCTTTTGAATGCCCAGTGACAGGTGCTTTGATGACAGGAGCTAAGTAGCTATAAAACAGACATAGGTATTTGGCAAAGAAAGAAAGTTTTTCATATACTTTGGGAGTCATTGATATAAAAATAACATAACATCACGCCTGTAATCCCTGAAGTGGCAGAGGTGTACCCCCATATCTTGCCAGTTATGTTTAAGTTCCATGTAATAGGGGGTCTCATTAGTCTATCAACTGGGCACAAACCCAGAATCCGAAAGCTACTACTGAGAAATTCCTGATGGAAAAACCCAATAACACTTTGCCCGACCTGGGAGTCAAATTCAAGATTCATACTCAGTAGTCTCGCTTGCGACCACTAGACCAACAAGGCAGTCACAAGAAACAAGAAAAAAAGTTTAAAAATAGTCAAAAGAAATAAAAATGTAAATATACCTACTAAATATTTATTTAGCCTTATCAACAAGCAGTTGCATACAGTTAATGCAGGCGAATTGATAAGAGACACGCCTTAAGTGTTCTGGGAATGTCTATCGCGATTTTTACAACGAGGTCAAGATAAAGTAATAAATCAAAAATAGTGTCCCTTGGTTTTAATTACAAAATAATCATATTTATTAATCCCCCGTGTCTGCTTACTGTCATTAATCCGTATGAATCATTGTTAATACGTAATGAAATTTAAATTGGCGTGAGATATATCTATCAATATGATCAAAACATTTATATTACAAGAAAGAATTTACACTCACTCACATTACATCACGCCTGTAATCCCCGAAGGGTTAGGCAGAGGTGTATCCATTAGTACACCCACATTTCTCCATTTATGTTTTTCGTCCCATGTAATATGCAAGCCTATTGCCATAAGAATTTATTTAAAAAAAAATCTGTTGCCCACTCATAACTAGTGCTGTGCTGTGGACCCCCTTAGTACAGGATTATACGGATAGCCTACTAGTCACAGTTACCATCTACCACTATCCTGATCTAAGTACTCAATATACCGCGTGATTGTTAATTATCCCAAACCCTAAAATTGTACTTATCATTATGAACAATTTTTACTATAGGACCAACCCTGAAATCATGAAAAAACAAAAATCAGCTGTCCTGCACAATATGATCGTGTTTTCGAAGCATGTTTGTATGGAAAAACTGATTCTTTTTCATTATTTCAGGGTTGTCTCTGAGGTATTTCAGTATAACAACGTATTGCGAGTAACGCGGTTTATTGACAACTGAATGACACCCCCACCCTACAGTCTCCCAAAGTACGCGTATTTATGTGACAAAAACCTATTTTAAGTTTTTTCATATTTCTAACTCAAGACTTTAGAGCGGGCACGCACGCAATTATACGCCGTATAACAACACCATTATGATATAGGGTTTATGATCATGTTGATCAAGTTTATATTGCATTTTAATAGACATGTTTTGACGCCTGTGCATTTTACTGGTTTCAAACGAGTGTCCATAATGTGCAATGGACAATGACAGTTTAAAGACCAGCTTAATTGGGCTCCACTTAACAATACAGAGCTAGTAAAATGCTGTGGAATGAAACGCCACGACAAGACACTAATTTCACAGTTATCTTAGAATAGTCACGCAAATGGGTACGTATCTAGGCATCACATGCATTTACATGAGTGTAAAACCTACACGGTCAAAATATAGGGAACAGCTGTTTTTTGGAACGAAGTTTCTTAACGCGGCTTGCGATCGGAGTAAACTGTCAGAAATCGTCATTTAAGGAAAAAGCGTTATGCCCCCTCACCCTCCAGACGACCTTCCTTCTCTTTCTCTTGCTTTCCCTAAATTCACCGAAGGATTTCTGTACAGAACAGCACTGCTGTTCTACATATTTGGTCGTGTTCACGTTCTTCGAGCATTTAAGTATCGAATATGAGATACTCAACTTCCTAAACAGCTCATCGCCTTTTAAACTTTCAAATCGATCAGTAAATCTCGTCATGCGTATGGGCATTGTTTACGAAATTTTGGTCTATTTGTATGCACCATGCGAAGATAAGGAGGCTATTTCGAGAATTAAAGATTCCGATAGATCTTCGGTAGTCACAGACGAATAAGTTATTGCCTATAAAATTGCAGTAAATAGTTTTTTGCGTGTTATAAGAATCAATTTAGGTATGTAGCTCGGTTGCGGAATTTGTTCGAAAGAGTAACCGCAGCCCTGGAACGTATCAGGCGGCGGCCACCAGCCAAGTTGGTGGCATGCCAGAGGGTCATGGCCATCCGGATGATCCGGGGATATCGCACGGTCTCCGGCGAAGCGGCAAGCCTCCTTGCCGGATTGCCGCCGTGGGATCTGGAGGCAACAGTCCTCCAGCGCGTCTACGAGTGGCGTGTGGACGCGCAGCGCCGGGGCGAAACCCCGCTGCCGCGGCAAATCGCGGCACTGCGGGGTGAGCTCCGGTGCGATCTCATGGCGGAATGGGAGATGCGACTGTCGCAACCCAAGTTCGGGCACGCCGCAATCGCGGCGATAAGACCCCTCTTTGAGGAGTGGCTGGAGAGGCGCTACGGCGTCCTCACCTACCGCCTGACGCAGGTCCTCACCGGACACGGTTGTTTCGGGAGGTTCCTGTGTCGGATAGGGCGGGAGGAAACGCCCGGGTGTCACCACTGTGTGGATCGCCCGGAGGACACGGTGGAGCATACGGTGCAGGACTGCCCCGCTTGGGCAGAGCACCGCCGTGTCCTCACGGAGGCGATAGGCGGCGGCGACCTCTCGCGTCCGGACCTGGTTCAGGCCATGCTCCGGGGCGAGAGGGAATGGGATGCAGTCACCTCCTTCTGCGAAGCTGTAATGCTAGCGAAGGAGGAGGCGGGCCGCGTGAGGGAGAGAACCACCTCACGCCCCAGCCGCCGCGGGAGACGCCCAGGGCGTCGGACGTCGCGAGGCGACATCCGGCCACCGTAGGCGCGGGCTTGCGGACGGCGAGTAATGGGTAGCTTGCCGTCCGATCAAGGACCAAGCCCGGGTCGACGGCGCGTTCTGTTCGCGCGCGCCTCAAAGAGCTGTCAGCACAGGGACGGGGCCCCCAACGGGGCCAACGCCTGCCGGGGTTGCGGGACGTCTTAACAGGATACCGTGGCCCCGGAACGTAAAGGGCAACAGAAGGAACAGGGTGGTTTTTTAGTCAGTAAAAGTCTGACAGTCCCTTCCGCCCCACCCAGGGCGGAAGGAGTCATTTGATGATTTTTACCACCTCAAAAAAAAAAAAAAAAAAAAAAAAAGCCCTGGAACGTAAAGGCCACAAGAAGGAACACGGGTGGGTTTCAGTCAGAAAAAGTCTAACACTCCCCTCCGCGGAGCTCCGAGCGAAAAGAGTCATTTGATTATGTCCCATCCTTAAAAAAGATAGTCTATCACTACTATTTTGTTAAAATAGTCCTGAGTGAAAATAGGTGAAGAGAGCTTGAGGTGAGCAATTATGCTACTAAAGTGGATTCCCAAAATAAATTTTATAGAAGAGAAGTTTAAGTTTGTTCTTTGATTTTACCTCATATATGTGTGGGTAGACTCTGAATTTCTGATGTCGACTAGATTCAAGGACGTCAGCTGATTTTTACCTGGAAATAAAATAGGATAATTAATTTTCTTGACCTTTTAAACTCTTAATTAGAGAAAAACACGCTATCAAATTTCTCCAAAAGCTCACCATATTCCTTACTCGTCTTTGAACTACAACAAATTGCTAGTATTTTTTTAGTCCTGAAGCAAACTATTGTCTAGGTACTTAGCTTATCGAATTGAGATTAGGAGCACTATCTCTTTCTTGAATAGTCCTATCAACTGCATTATTATCAGTAGAACATGGATATGGAAATAAGGTTCAAGAAATATCTCAAAACATGATAAAAACTGCTATTCTCACTACGGAATGCACCTTACCTTTAGGCATAGCACAATCCCGAGGACATTATTAATACGAACATAAAAATCAGAATCAGAATTAAATTTCGATTTTGCCTGAAATCTCCGAAGGTTTATGCAGAGGTTTACCCATTGGCACACCCACGTTTCGCCAGTTATGTTTAAGTCTCATGTAATCGGGGCGAGCCTATTGCCATCAACCGGGCACAAATTTAGACTTCGAGGATGCTATGAGAAATTCCTGATGGAAAAACCGAATATCACTTTGCCCAACCTGGAAAAACCTCAAGAAGTGTCTCTACAAATAAATCTTCAAACAAAATAAAAGTTATGAGTGAAACGGGTGCTTGTTATTTAAAAATTGTTCGAATTTATGTTACGTGTTCATTGCGGCTCGTGCTCTCTTATTATCTATAGTTTACTCTAAGACAACGCTGCAGTATCTTAATTATTGCATTTCGAGTTTATCTGTTCGTGTTAATTACTGTTTTAATCGTTGCAACGCTAATTGTTCTTGTTAATGTCTAGCTATTATTTATGTACCTAATGTTATGGTAGGTCTGGTTTCTGAAAATGATTATTGCAATTTGGTTTCTCAGTTTGAGATTACTGATCTTGCTAGCAAACTTTTAAATAATAAATAGTGACAATTGTGGAGAATTTTGTGTGACTTGGTGGTCTAGTAGTTGATGCACCGACCTCTCATGCATGAAATTGTGGATTCGCAACCGGGTATTGGCCATCGTGACATTTTCAGTTTTATATGTAGTTTATAACTTTATCTTAACATCACTAACATCGGTGAAGGAAAATATTGTAAGGAAACATGGAGTAGCTAAATATAGGTATAATATAGCTAATGTTTCGAGCGTGGTGATCATTGCTTGTTCTCTCAATAAAAAGAGCCTTTGCCCTGCATTGGGACGATAATAAACTGTCAATATTATTATGGAGAACTTCAGCTCGTTACGGAGGTCGTAACGGGTCTACTGGGGTCTATCTGCATCTTCTTTAGGATTTCGTAGAGTACCTAATCCTTACATTATAGTAAGTCAATATTATCAAAACAATCATCTTCTATAACGTTCAGTACCATCCTGCCCTTATTCAGGTCAATTATTATCGTCAATCTCATATTAATATATCTAATGCTATTTCAAAAAATAATAAGGCAATTTCTAATCGCCATTTTATCACATGTAACTTAAAACCGTCTTAATAATTATGCCAATTTTCCAAGAAAACACAGTTTTATTAGAATAAAGCTCGGATTAGCTTGTAAAGCTACCGATCAGTGTTATGTAAGTAGTTACGTGTGACACAAATCGATTGTGATTCAAATGATTTATTGATTCTAAACTCGTGCACACGTGGTTGTAATATTACGAGCATATTTAACTAACATGTCATAACATTGCTTAAACATAGGTAGGCACCATATGGATATACTTGTTTCATTGACGATCAAAGATTGATAGATTTATAAAGATTCATAATATTATAGAGACTCTCGCTGGTTGAGTCAATATACAACCTTATTTTGTAAGAATTTCTTATGAGATAAAATCCGTTTAAAAAAAGAAAGATTTGACACTCGAAGGCTGACAGATATAAATATAATAATATAAAATAATTGATTAATTTATATATGCAATAATAATCTAAAAGACAAGTGTTCCAATCACGTATATTGTTTGTCTGAGTACAGTAATCTATGTATACCTAAATTTGAACACTCGAGGGAAATGAAGAAACCTTCTAGATTTTTGTAAAAGGAGTCAGTCAAGAGATAGTAATGATATACATAAATATAAGAAAGTTGGTAAAATCTTAATAAATAAATAAATCTCATAAAGGATACTGTAAGATCACTTAATTCAACTCAAGACGAAGACAGAGCAACTCAATTCATTGATGAACCATTAACTCATAATTACTATAGTTCTCAATTAACAGTGCTTTACGTATGTTTACATAACCAACTGACCTCTATACTAACGAGATGGACGATGTCATTGATGAATGAAATATTATGTCAGTGTCAGTGCATGCGTCCGCGCCGACGACGTAAATGAATGATGAAGAGATAGTGAATGGAACTGACGTAAGTCTGGATTGGCTGGTGTCAGCAGTGAGATTGGAATTGTGTACTTATCATAAAGCTAACGGTGCACTTGTGAGAGTTGGTGATTTATAAGAATGGTGCAAATGCAGCAAACTTGCCCATCGAACCTTTTCAAAGAAATCCCAAGTCTTTTGTCAAATTGCTAACTGAATTTTTCCCCAGATATTACGAACTTTTAATTACAAGCAAAAGGCTCTTTTAAATCTAGATCCCTGTCAGAACAAGCTCTGTATCAAAGAACACTGAACCTATAGAAACAAAGCTGTTCTTACAAACACTCTAGGACAAAACAGAAGACTTATCAATGGTATGTGTGCCAATTTCCGAGCAAAATACAATGCCCGTAACGCCGATAAACTTCGATAAGCGAATCGATTTTTCGCTACGCACATCGAACCATTTGGCCGAGGACTAAATAAGCGATTTGAATATAGAAGGATCAATAAGAAATATATGACAAACTACTTTCATTATTATCCACGCTTGTGGAAAAGAGCATATTTGAAAAAGTAAGTATGTAATTTATAACAAAAGTGATTTTCAGCCTTTTTGTCGACAAATGTAGCTGTAGCATTGTGTCTGTCTCGATAATTGTCTGCTGGGAAATTGTTCCAACAATACGCGAATCCTTCGCTTACAGGCAACCCGACCCATCCTTTACCATCGATAACGTAATCAATGGAAGCTTTACAGTCATCAGGTTCCCCACCCATGTGTCGTTTCCTAACCTCAAATTAAGTGGTACACGTTATGTCACCAGAACACACAAACCACATTTGTGCACATAGTCTGTTCGGAACAACGCCAACGTCTCATGTACATATAACGTTATGTAGGTACGTTAGTGTTATTAACTCCGCGGTGTTTAGAATACATGCCGTTTGTCTTATAGTTCAGAACTCATTCAGAATGTGGGTCAAGAGTAGAGCATTTTATTGTGTCGTTTGCAGTTAATCAAATAGATCGCCTAAATGTTTAGAGGAAATATCTGTAAAGTGGTGTTGGAAGGACGAAGAACGTGTGAACGTTGTTGATGTTTCAGAAATAGGAATTGCCAAAAAAACTCAGAATAATGAGTATAGTGACTTAGATGCATTATTTTATTAATTTTAACCTATTCCACAGGATCCACAAGAAAGACTGCAAAATAAACAATGCAATTCGTTATCATCACAATACGTTATATCTTTATACGTTTTAAAAGTATATGATGCACAA
Source organism: Hoplodrina ambigua (assembly GCA_949774945.1). NCBI lineage: Eukaryota > Metazoa > Arthropoda > Insecta > Lepidoptera > Noctuidae > Hoplodrina > Hoplodrina ambigua. The sequence goes on from OX458967.1 coordinate 2,015,544, forward strand.
GTAAAACAACGTAGGTATATAATTGAAAACTATTTTTAGTATTCTACTTTAGCCTGGTCTGAATGGAGCACAGTGCAATACAGTTATATTGTATGCAGCATTAGAATTTCCTCGTTACTATTCTACCTGTTAGTCCACCTTAAATGTATCTATTTACTATAAAAGGCCTCTGAGTCTATGCAGAATTCCTGTCAGGTATCATTTAATAGCTCCTTGTGATCCAACAATATTATTTTTACTAGTATTTTCAACAGTATCTATTCTCCTGTACTTTATTCCGAAGTTACGAAGCGTGTTCTCAATAGATTCGAAGTTTTCAGAGTTCCAGCCGAAGTTTGTCTTTTCTCTGACGCGGAATTTGATTCAACTTCTTGATATAGTCCTATTGTAAGTCAGTCGACACTTGTCTTTAAACGCCTCCGGTATCTTACCTGAACGATTTAAGTAGACTACAGTTTCGGCAACAATGACGTCTACAATGACGGGCCTGTTGGTCTAGTGGTTAGCGCCCCTGACTGCTAAGCCGGAGGTCGTGGGTTCGATTCCCACTCAGGACAAACTTTGTGTGATGAGCATGATTGTTTCTTCTGTGTCTGGGTGTGATTTATCTATAATATGTATGTATTTATAAATTATATAAGTATGTATATCAGTTGTCTGGTTACCATAACACAAGCTCTGCTTAGCTTGGGATCAGATAGCCGTGTGTGAGTTGTCCCAAGATATTTATTTATTATTATTTATTAGTTTATAAGTAAAGTACCGATTTTGCGGAACTTTTAAATTCGGTAGTCTTACCAAATTGGGAGAATCTCCTTGACCGTTATATTGTAGTATGCTGTCAGATGTACGTAAGTGGTCGTTTGTATGATAATGCTGATGATTGAGAGATAAGATTATATGTGAAATGACAAATATTACGAAGTTGTCAAATTTAATTGATTTTGTATGATGAGTTATCACTGTGTTGGTGGGCAATACATTCATTACTTTATATTATATAAGTACGTCTCTTTTTGTGATGCCTGTATCGATATTCTGAATTGTAATATTCCACACACTAGAACTAAATTGTTCCAATTACATACAATCTATATCAATTTTTTATGGCATCAAGTGGTATTTGACCTACGAAGTGAAATGTTCAAAGTCTGAACGAAATTCGCACAGTGACTTTCAAATCATTAAAATTTTATTGGACAAGTGTCCAATAAAAGTGAACACTGATTGATTCTTTCCATTGATGATTTCGAAGAAGTGGATCATGTGATCAATCTGTCAATTACTTAATTTATTCTGCTCGAAGGTTGCGTGTAACGTCTTTTTGTAACAATACACAAGAAGATCTAAAGTTCTCTTCATGTCGAAATAAATTAAAATCCTATTTATTGCCTCTCTCTAATATAAGATTGGTAATTATTGTAAAGATGATTTTTCGTTTGTCCATATCTTTGTAGTTCAATAAGAACTTTCTAAATTCTCTTATATTACGTGTAGCTCTCGCGTAATTTAATCAAACATGCTACTTCTAGAGCAACATAATTCTACACATTTCTTATCTTTAACAGCTATAATTTCTTCACCATTTATAGCATTTCTTGTTAAATGTGGTAATACAACTCCGGAACCAATATAACATTCAACATTTACATAAACAACCAGAATTCAAAATCGTTTGGCGAAACGGTTCAAAGAGGTCGCCCGTCGTTTTAAAGATCCATATTTAGTAGTTCGGGTGGGCGGAGACTATGACTAAGAGCATTTTTCTGTCATCTCTATAACATTAGCATAATTACTGTCTCTTACATAATCATTATTTGCTGAATTATAGTGGAGCCTTCTACGGAAATAATTGGTTTCATTTCTACATTCATTATGTCAGAAAATATTAATTGTATGTTTGTGTAATTTTAGAGCTATTAAGAGATTCTTTGGGTGATATTGGTGGCTCACAATATTTTTTAAATTGATATTTATTAGTTTTCCCGTGTGTGTGGTCTTGGCTGTAAATGTTCTCCCAATTAACTGTCTAACTAAAGTATTTTGTCAGCACTTCTGTCGAAAGCAGCCATTTTAGTATTTGAAATAGTGGATAATTTTGAATAATTACATGTTTAGGTTATGGTGGGGCTGGCATGGTCTTATTTATGACTATAAACCGCTAAATAAAACTAGATTATAAAAATAAAACAAGTTACTGTCCCTAGTCGTAGACTAGTTACTATTTAGCCAAAGGATATAGCAGTGCATTGAAGTCAGTCAATTGTTTACCAAGCTCTGTGATTACTTCATTTTCCCTCAGGGCAATCAACCTTATGTATCTATCATTATCATTTAGGGAGTGTTGTATAATAATTGTTTAACGATTGGTCATGACGATAAGACATACAAATATACATAATCATGCATAAATGCTTATCCTTAAATGGTTTTAATTAAGATTCTCGCTTAAAATGTATAGGACATTACCTCATCCCGTTCAATTACAGACACAATTACACCGATGCGATACTTAGTGTTTATTATAATATTCAAACTCGTCTTCATTCAACAATAATAAACTACTTCTGTCCAAGTGTTAAGACTCTTAAAAAAGTTTCTACAAAACCATTCCCTTTACAATCCAATTAACTATAACCTAAAGTGCATTTCCATTCATTACACAAACACATACATACATTATATCACTTCCCTTGTCTATTTAGTCTGAATGACTAATCTTCTTCGCTGGTACGCGTGTGTGTGTGAGCAATTTGCATATTATAATTACTAGCGGAGTACTTGAGATAGCAGGAACATAATTATCGTTTATCTTTATTACATATTCAGAGGCGGCGGTTGCTAGCAGTCTGTAGCAGATTTAATATCTTGTGTGTCGACCTAACCGTAGGTAATTGCAAAAGTTACCGAGAATCGAAATATTATCGGAATAGTCTGTAATCCCGGGCTTGTCAGACTTATGTCATTGTAACTCGCTGAAATGCATGTACTTGGTGTGATAAGACAAATCGCTTAGCCGTTAACTACATATACTGCTCATTAAATTAAGTTACTTTGAGCAAAAATTATTACAGGGAAATTACTTTTTTATAAACATCATCACGCCTGTAAAGCAAAGGTATATTTTAAGTCCCATGTAATAGTGGGCGAGTCTACTGCCATCAACCAAACATGGGTCTAGACTCCGACTCTCTTTATTGCTGTGTAAAATTACTATTTTTTATAAAGCGTAAAACATTGTTTTTATGGGTGCATATAACAGTATAGGGGGTCGTGGGGGTATTTTAAGTTTAGTTATAAGTTTTGAAACTTGATTTCGTAAAGATACGTAAAAAGAAGTTAGACTTTCAATATCTCCGTGACCAGAAGACGGTATGGTGTAGAACAAAAAAAATATCGCAATGATGAGAAGAAATGTAACATTTCGGCTTCGTAATTGTCTTTTTACACTAGTAAGATAAAGAAGTAAGAAGGTATGCGCACCTACTTACTAGTTTCGATTCAACACTGAGTTATTTTCAGGTATTTCCAAAACGACTGTCTCGTTGGTCTAGTGGTCGCTCAGCGCGACTGCTGAGCATGAGGTTTTGGGTTCAATTCCCAGATCGGGCAAAGTGTTACTGAGTTTTTCCATCAGAAATATCTCAGTGGCAGCCTCGGAGTCTGGATTTGTGATCGATTGATGGCAATAGGCTCGCCCCCTATTACATGGAATTTTAACATAACTGGCGAAATGTGGGTGTACTAATGGGTACCTACACCTCTGCCTAACCCTTCGCAGATTACAGGCGTGATGTGTTATGTAATTAAGAAACTCAAAACGAATACTTTTACGTTAGATTTCTTGTGCTAGACCTGAATAAACATTTTAATGCCGTCTCTATTACGTTATAACGATCCTAAGCCAGCTTAGCTTGCGACTAAGCTGTGCTACGATAAGCTTAATTTGCTTACACCATAAAGCCATGCACAAGGTCTAGACACATGACGCGTCACAAACATCCATACAATGGAGCTCAGGATTCGTCAAGGATATAAACATAAATATGCGCGGCTGGCACATTAGATGTTAATTTAAATAAAATACATGACGGGCAAAAAGACCTTTATTTTTTTTGCAATGGTACAATGGCTTTATTTTTTGAATAGTGCATTATTTCGTTGTTTAAGATTTCTACTTATAAGAAGGATGATTCAAACATATAAAATAACTGTATGAGGATAGACTCCAAAATTAAACCTAAATTTTAATCAACTCATCGTAAAACAAAAACAGGATAAAAAGATCTATCATAAGTATAAGTATAAGCGTGAAAAAGTAACAAACTTCCATCATTTCCAAACTTTCGCATAGCTAAAACAAAAGAAAGAAAGAAAGATAAAAAAAAAAGTTGAATCGTTAAATGCTAGTTCGTCAAAAATGCATTCAGATTATATATTATAAACTCTAAGTTAATAAATACACTCCACGTTATTCAATTCTACTAGCAATTTCAATACTACATCTTAAACTATTCAAATCCGAATACGGAAACCAGTCGCAGATCGAGCCGTACTTACACAAAATTCCTAGTTATGTCGTAATACCGACTAGGACGCAATCCTATCGTGTATCTAGTAGGCGAGTGATAAGCTCTTATCTTGTTTGCTGACACTTAACCGTGTGACTAGTCACCTACATTGTGGTGCAGATTACTTACAATCGTGTCAAGATGGGACGTCATTATATTAACTAATTAATGTAGTCATTTATTAATTTATTATATCGTATATTAAACTAAACTAACCCCTCATCTGTGGATCGAGCTCCTGGAGCTTGACGTTTAAAATGCTCGTCTGTGTACCGCGCTCCTAGAGCTCGATTTTTTATACGATTTTTATTTTTACCACAGATGTGTCGTAAACTGGCCAAACTCAGTTGCCACACACGTTGAGCTACTATTTAATTATAAAATATGAACAATTTTTAAAAAAGACAGAAAGGGGAATCCTCATAGGGCATCAAAAAATTCGTCCGTGTCGCTGTCAATGGGGCAAGTGCCCAAAAGGCTGACAGCATTGCCTCGTTGTATGGCAATGCTGATTCTGTAGCCTAAGAAAAGGCCAGTCCTCTGGTCATGTGAAGTGTCCAACAGTCGCTTAGCGATGTCCCGAAAAACAAGGCGAGCGCTTGGACCCCATGGCCCCAGTGTTTCAACCCAAACAGCTCAAGTACATAACTTCCAAGAAGGTTGTTATATTTGCGCCGTTTGAGGTAACTTGTAAAGATCCGCAAAAAAAAAATAAGGTTAGTCTTGCAAAAAAATAACGAAAAAATAATTTGATAGTAGGTAGGTATGTCGACTATGTTACTTTACTATTCAGTACAGCTCAATGTTACATCTTAAACCTGTGCTTAAAAAAGATTTAAAATTATCAGCGTTAAAATATCAAAAATTAATTATTTGGAAATTGAAAGATATTTTAATGTGGGTTGAGTCATTTTGACAAAACCAAATCCAATTAGCCGTGTTACGGTTTTGATGTTTTTGTTAGAAAGGATTGTGTGATCTAGACATTATTTATCTAGCCCTAAATCTATAGGTATGTAAAATCAGATTTGAGTTGAGATTTCTATGAAATCTGTCAGATTAAAATGGAGAATCTACATTGAAATAGAGTATTAGTCTAGAAAGTGGGTCCGAAACTAGGATGACAGGTTTCATTGCTATATTTGTTACTTTATTATTATTTTGAAGTGATTGTATTCTGATAGAATACTGGTTTTAGTTACTAGTTTCAGGAATTTCTCAGTAGCAGCCTTGGAGTTTGGATTTGTGCCCGGTTGATGGCAATAGGCTCGCCCTTATTATATTGCACTTAAACATAACTAGCGAAATGTGGGTGAACTAATGGACACAGCTCTGCCTAAACCTTTGGGGATTACAGGCGTGATGATATCTTATGTAATGGTTTTACTTATTCATAGCGCATTTTTAAGAAAATATAAGAATTAACTAATTATAAGAACTACTTCTTTTGCTTGTTTATGGTACTAGTATTAGTTGTATTATATGTGTGTCTTGTGTTCATGGTTATTTTTTTTTTCGGATCGTCCTCTGATTAGCCGGACTTTCATGTGATGCCTTAAAAATAAATCCTTCAGACAGGGCGAACAATTTATAAACTAAGCGACTATACGGTAAGGGCACCCCCTATGGGGTACGGTCGTCGTCTTAGGGCGTTGCTAGGGGAGGACGGCAAGGGGACAGCCTGGAACGGATCATGCGATCTACTCATGATATTAGATCAAAATAATATAATTTTATGAACGTTTTTCATTTTATCAAGAGGCTTGCTTACAATTTATACGTTGACGTAGGTAGGTACATCATAATAAATCAGTTAGTTCTCAAATCTTATTGCTTCCGCGAACGAATTATGTATGGCGTATAAATAATTGTATCAGATTCATGATTTATTTATCACAGAAACGATCGCCCTACTAACCTACTGAATCATATCTAAAAATTACTTTAAAAATAACCCTTTTTATTTAAAACACTGTCTTTCAACCGACGTACATGAAAAACAATATGGCGTAACATTTTTCACATTTCCGCTTTCGAAAAGTTTAAATACTAAATTGAACTTTGCCCCCATTGTTTTATGGTTTGTTTCTGTTTACTAAAATGTTGTTATTTATCTAGATAAGAAACGAAACGACCGATTACATTTTATCAAGTATTATGCTGAATTATGCCAAGTGATACCAAGATAAATTATACGAGTACTACAGCTGTAGATTTTTTGGTTTATTTGTGTGTTTGTTTAAAAGCGCTAATCTCTGAAAATACAACTCCGATTGGAAAACATCTTTTTGTATATGATAGTCAGATTTATAAGGAATAGTAGAATGTACAAAGCCGCTGGAGGAGCTCGTGGCTAAGTAATAACAGCCGCATGAGTCGATCCGTCAGGTTAAGCTACGCTTGCCGGGGTTGGTCCGTGGATGGGTGACCATCTTTACACACCGAGACTTCGCCGTGCCTCGGAAAGCACGTTAAGCCGTTGGTCCCGGCTGTCATATGTGGATCTTTGACAGTCGTTACGGGTCGTCAGAAGCCCGAAAATCTGACAACTAGTCTCACCAAGGGGTATCGTATTACCCAGATACTGGGTTGTGGAGGTCAGGGAGGCAGTCGCTCCATGTAAAATACTGGTATTCAGCTGCATCCGGTTAGACTGGAAGCCGACCCCAACAAAGTTGGGAAAAGGCTAGGCAGATGATGAGAGTGTACAAAACCAAAAATTTAAAAAACCTCGCGTTCGAAGTCGCATGTAACAACTAGCTAGATAATAAAATAATTATCTACTCTAAGTAGTGTTTATATTTTGAAAAGTGATACTTGCACATACATAAGTGTGAATTGTAGTATCGATAACAATAATTGTTGTATCTAGGTAACCTCTCGCGATATTTTCCTTGTATAACAAAGTGTGTCAACTTGTATGCGTCGGCGCCGATCAAAAGCTGGTTGATGTTACTTAGATGCATTTATACATTTATTATAAAGTATGGCTTATGGCGTCATACTAAGAAGACCGCCTTTGAAAATGAGTTTATAACAACTTTTGTTTTTGAAAAATGTTTTCTTTTTATGTTTTTTAAATCTATTTATAAACTGTTTTTTTAACCTTATGTTCTTAGCAGATATCTCCCTACCTGTATTCTATTAACAACTTTAGATATTCCAAAAACTCATTCAATATAACACATATTAAATGTGTTCTATTGATACAAAAAATAGAAACAAAGTCAGAGTCAAAACATTTATTTCATTTAGACCATTTACAGGCACTTTTGAATTATCAAGGAGTCGGTCAGTTAGCCCGAAAGTTGAAGCTAGTTGCTTGTTCCAAAACGGAGGTAGGCCTCTTTGGAGAAGAAGGGGCAAGAAACTCCACGGCACTCTTTTAAATTAGGTTTTTACTAAATCTTGGTTACATTATTCTTGTTGAGTCTACATGTGATTGTGATTTAACCAAAAAACATATACGATTTAAAAAACATAACCTTCTTCTTTAATGTAAGTCGATTACAAGTAACATTAGTAATTATAGCCTGAGTATTACATACTTACGTACTATTGTTACATAAGCTATATTTTATACAATTAATTAAGGATAGAACAGTAACTACCAACTAAGTCCACACAGCCAAAGGCAAAGCCCATCCTAACTAAAGAACAATTATCATAATTAACAGTACCGGGCAGCCGAGGTGCTCCCGCGCGGCCTACATACTGTAAGATAAACTTACAGGCCGCTTGCGACATTATCGAGGTAGTATTAGGTACTTTGTGTTACTCTAGACCTGTTTTCATACTGTCAAATGGTGTCAAGAGAGACAATTTTGTACCTACTTTAAAATTTTGGATAAAATGTGGAAGAAATCGTTGGTAACGGGTGAAAACCTTGCGGCTTACCTATGTGACATTTTATAGGAGGAAAAAAAGTCTTGATATCTCGTATTTTGTTGTAGGTAAACTACCTTTTACCCGCGACAATTTCCGCGTGAATATGTTACGGATTCCTAATTTTGATTACAAAATATTGCCTAACTCGATGGTAACTAAGCTTTCTTTAGGTGAAAGAATTTCGGAAATTGGTTAAGTAGTTTTGAGTTTATCCGTTACAAAAAAGAATACAAATGTTTTCTCTTTATAACGCTTTACAATATACGCCCGCGCCGACTCCGCAACAGTATAATGTAGATACATAAACTTATCTCTTAAATCACTCTATCTATTGATGAAAACCGCATTAAAATCCTTTTTCTAGTTCAGAAGATCTAAGCGTACAGACTGTCTGTGCCTTACACAATATTGTTAAATACCATTGTTCATTATTACCAGTTAGCCAGCCATCGCAGAACGTCAGTGATTAAGATTGAATCTGGCATGTTCGCATATCTTCTTAAATATATATTCTGGTATCTCACGTGTTCCGAACCTGGGGCTAAATTACTCGTGCGACGGTAAAATGGCCTTCCAGAGGGGCTTAAAAAGCTAGTAATTGTATAAACAAAAAAGGTTAATGCGGGTATTATTTTGCTTATTATTATAATGTGGCTATTGTTTTGCTTATTTGTTGAGTGTGTTTGTTGTTCTATGTACCTAACTATTAATCACATAAATATAAGCAACAAATAAAGCCTACTTATGTATGTAATAGTACTATAGTAATTACATGTACTGTATTTATTTTAAAGAGGAGATAAATTCTGTTTCATTATTATCTTGAGAGATGACAAGATTGAAAAGGTTTGAAACAGCTGCTTTATCTACATATACGTGTAATGATAAAGTGACAATTCTGACGACTCTAAAACCTCAGTCTATAATTTTCATCGTTTAAAAGTTTTTTAGGATAATTGACTGCTAAAGAACGATTTATTAATTCATAGCAATTAACTTTCAGAGATGTTCAACATAAAGAACATATCACTCTTACGAGTACTTAAAAATGAGTTGCTTTAAAATGTAAATAAATAATTAGCTGACATGACAGTAACGTACAAATTGCGGGTAAATTCTCTTTTAAATACCTGTTAGTTATATATCGTGTCTCGTCACTACGTAAACACCCGAACGTTTACCTGAAACGAAAAGAAAAACATAGATTATACATTTATACACGGTGACTACGAATCAACACGCGAGGATTAACTCCAGTTCTGTGAGATTCCGAGTATTCACGAATATAACCGAAGAGTTTAATCCCCTTTCCAATTAATTTCAGATGTCATTGACATTTGCGAGAAATGCAATAAGAATATTCATGATGCAACAGATCATTTCTGGCAATCGAAAATAGGTCAATGGTGAGGAATAATACAAGTCGTAAGTAATTGGAGAAGTAAATTTAAAACATTAAAATAAAATTATATAGGGAGGACCAAGAAATGCACAAAAAAAATCGTTTCAAAATCATAGGTGGTTTTTTTTTATTATTCGTAGAACAATATTTAAAAGGATTTACTATCAAAAAAATACATATTTATAAATAATGCATCACAACAAGGGAAAATTAGAAAAATCCGAAGAATGTTTATCTCATAAACTATGAATAATCGTTGTTTTAGAAAGTCCAATATTATGGGTAAAATAGTTGTATGTTGAATGCTGTATGTTGCATGGTTGTATGTTGAAAATAGTTGTATGCTGTATGATGAAGATGCAAATTTCGAAATCACTGTAAACGTTAATCTAGAGTAAGATTACATAACAACATATTCTCAATCACATTCCAACAGTGTAAAACATAAACAAAATTTTAATATAACGGCCCGAGGCATACACCAAATGAACTCACTTGTAACAAAAACGAATTCAAAAGCATTCATAATTTCAATTTAAATACAAATCATATTTAAATTATGCAAAACGATACACAAACACTGACAAGCGATGACAAAACTCATCAAGTGATCATCACATTAAACATGGCTTCACTAATTTGAACGAAATACGTTTTATATAATACTAGCTTTTGCCCGTGACTACGTCCGCGTGGAACTTGTTTATATCGTACTTGCATATAAACTTCCACCCCCCTTTTCACCGCCTTAGGGGGTGATTTCTGAGATAAGAACTATTCTATGTCCTTCCCCGGATCTTAAAGTATCTCCAGGCCAAATTTCATCAAAATCGATTCACCGGTTTAAGTGAAGAGGTAACAGACAGACACACTTTCGCATTTATAATATTAAGTATGGATTTGAGTCGCGTGAGTGCGTTTTCTGATTAAGTAAAAAGCTCTGAATTTTGTCACGCATATCATAAGAAATTAAACATAATATGTTTTTGGTGTGTAATTGTCTTTTTACACGTGCTTATCTAAATATATAAAAGCGAAAGGTCACACACTCATCACGAAATATCGAAAACCGCTTGACGTATAAGGATTAAATTCAGCAGAGAGTTAGTTATTGACGTAGGTGTGTGCGCTAAGAAAGGATTTCCCAAAATTCAGGGCATAAGTTGGTCAAAATAAAACTTATATTAATGCCAAGCAACTGTTGAATGATTGTGTTGAATTTATTTTAGTGTTCGGATTCCTGTTCAATTTAGTTCTGCCAACACTATGCCCCGATTTTTCTAGACACGAGTTAGTAGAAGCCTTTGCGCTGTAGTAAAACAATTAAACATAACTTGTTCCTAAAACTAAGTGCAAATAAATTTGTTTATTCAATAACCAGCAATCAAGATGCCAACTAATTTAATAAACACCATTATTTATTCATGAATAACACGAAACATTGCAAAGTGCATAACTACTAGCAAATTGCTACAATTTACCGATTACCAACTTACTCGTAACACATAATAATTTACTAAACAATTTATTCCAGTTTTAATTACTTGGACACCTACATTTATAATTGTTTAACGCGATAAAGAAAACAGCGATACACATCTATTTACACGATAATTGACCATAAAACCGAATAGAACTTTAAAGGTTTATTCACTAAAGTTGTGGCTATCATATAATTTGTGATGTTAAAGATCCCATTAAGTATAGGGCTGCTATACGTTTGGAATTCCCCGGGTTTGTTCTAGTTTTAGAGGGGGTCCGGGAATCGTCCGGAAGGGGTTTTAAAAAAGTATCCTATTAAAATTTAGGATTTTTTAGAGTTAAAATAAGTTTAGTTTCAAGATATGCAATAAATAAGTAAAAAAATTTAATATCTTTTTATTGTAAAAATATTTCTCTCCGGACCGTTCGGGTAAAAATCTCAGTTTCACTCAAATGTCCGAGGTGTTTGATATTTTTGTCCGGTGTCGCTAATTTTGGTGATGACAGCCCTTATTAAGTAGACATCACTAAAATTAAGGAACGAGGAAGATAGGATCAGTTAAACAAGCAGCCGTTAGGATGATTGTGGATCCCTCATAGTACCCGTGTACCTACTAGTTGTTTCATTACCATCGTCACGCGATCCGTGGCGGTCCAGAAAAGCTTATTAGAGTTACTTTGTAGTTTTGATTAGTGTGATAAGTGTGGATAAGTATACTTGTTAAGAGAAAGGATATAGGAGTAATTATGACATGACAAACCAACGGTCGAATAAATTGTTTTGATGTTGAATGATGTAACAGACTGAGTAGCCAGACGTGTGTCAATTTATCATGGTTGAAATTTTGACAATGGATAGTGAAAAAGATATGCGTAGGTACTTGTTAAATTCTATACTAGGCTCTTTTTCAGGTACCTACTATAATTTTGGAAAAGTATTGTACTCACTTTACTGACTTAGTTTGTCAGCTGGTTTTTCATATGATTTACAGGATTCCTGTGAATGCCACTACCTTGTTAACTACATTTATGCTACCATTTTTTCTTGAAACTTTTATTGATTTAAAAGAGACTTAATTAATATATACATTATTTACAAGCTTAATAAAAATAAAATAAAAACAACCAGAATAAAAAAAAGAGAAACTAAAATTAAATGGCATCAAAAAAATCATCCGCATCGCTGTCCACTGGAAATGTGCCCAAAAGACTGGCCGCATTGCCACGTTGAATGGCAATGCTTAACCTCTGGCCAAGGTAAAAACCAGCCCTTTGGTAATTTTTTCTTAATTTTCAGCCATGCTGAAATGACGTGTAATGACGTTTGAAGACATTGGGATTTCTATTCATAACGAAGAACATATTACCAATACTAAGCTTTAATTTTGTAATAGATGATTTAGTCAAAATGGAATGTCAAAGTAATATTCATTCACCACATTACCTAAAACAGAAATAAGTCGTGATAAAAACATAAAAAAGCTTTGCACACGGCCATGAACTCAGCAGTTACGGTCAAGTGTACAACAATTAAGAATAAAGCATTATCATTGTTTTTGTTACCGCTAATTTCGCCAACATAACCGGTTTAATGAACTTACGTAATGCATAAACATTTTGGCACGACGACATTTTTTTTTGCATCGCACTTTACATTTTAGGATAAGACTAAAACTAGATTTGATCTATCTAGAATTCTAGACGACATTATGAATTCTAAATAAGAATTCCAACGGATTCCACACAATGGAATTGTTCTATTTGTGTTCAAAGATACATCTCTGTATAATATTAAAGCTAGAAAGGAATTTCGGACGCTATTCGTTTCTTTGTCATTTCAAAGGATTTTTTGGTCCACTAAATTGTGGTTTAATGCAGACAATAAAATAGATTCAGTTTTACATAACAATGCAGATATTATCATATATTTATTGATTTCTCATGTTTTTAGTAACACTATTTTAAATTTAGATTAAAATCTAACCTTTAAAACATCCTCCATTTGATTTAGAGCAGGAATTTTATCTGTAAACTTGCATTCGAATCGACTCACAGAACGTTTACGTAATTCAATCTTGCAGCGTCTGGATGTATCATCCGATCGTCTGTACAATTTCCATGCCATAATCAAAGTAACAGAACGGAACACGTTTTCGCATCACGCCTAAACACTGTTCTTTGGCGTACGCCGTATAATCTTCTGCCTGGTTCCGGGGTCAGGACGAACAGTTATCTTTGAGTAATATAAGCATGTTGCTAATAATTATTGGTGCTTCACATGGCCAATTATCGATTTGCTTTTGATAGTAAATGTTGGCGATATTTATGGTGGAATTTTTACTGTCTGTTTTATGAGCTTTGCTTGTGTAATAATTTTTCCGAATATGTATAACATACCATAAACATCACGCCTATAATCCCCGAAGGGTTAGGCAGAGGTGTACCCATGAGTACACCCACATTAGCCAGATAATTATGTTTAAGTCCCATGTAATAGGGGGCGAGCCTATTGCCAGTCTCCGAGGCTGCCACTGATAAATTCCTAATGGAGAAACCCACTAACACTTTGCCCGAACTGGAAATTAAAACCAAGACCTCATGCTCAGCATTCGCACTTTGCGAGCACTAGACCAACGAGACAGTCATGTATAACAATTACTAGAATTTCTAACTTAGAAATGAATGATCTTTCTGCGTAGAAAAGCTTGATTACAGACATATACTTGTGGTGAATAATAATTGTCGAATTTATCACAGACTAACAAGGATCTAACTTGATTACGTCGACTCTGGCACGTGCTACCAAGTTAAGAGCAATGTTTTGCTCTAACGAAACATTTTAGCCTCAGGGAGCATGGTGCTTAGCCTAAAAAACAGATACAAAAAGAAAATAGGGAAGTATCTCACTTTTAGGGTTCTATACCTGAAGGACCCTTTTCCTAATCTTCCGATGTCCTTTCATCTGTCCGTTAATCCGTCTATCTATCAGCAAGCCTTATCTCTAGAACCGTTTAGGTAGAGATTTGAAATTTTCACACCGTATGTATTTCTATTGTCGCTATAACAACAAATAAAATTAAATTAAATCTGAAAATTAACGGGGCTCCCCAAATAAAAAACATTTTACTGTAAGAAGCGTTAAATTTTGTACGGTGACACGGAACCTTTCATATCAGAGCCCGAATTCCACTTGGCCTATTTTATAATCCAAAGGATAGACGATTGGTTTCTGTTACAGTTATTTGTTCATCGACCTCTGTGGCGCCAGTCATCTAATTGCGAACAAGGATATGCTTTTAAACACTTTTTACTATACTTAAAACATGTCCTGCATTGTCAATGTCTCTCTCTACTTTGTGTTTTATTTTTGTCGTTATGTCTTTTGTAAAGTCGTTGGATTAGATTAAGACTTCCCGATTTGGTTGTGTTTTCTCTTTTGTACTGCTATCGTTGGTATGGATTAGTATCGACACCATTTTTGTTACAATAATGAGACTAAAAATTTCGAAATTCATGTCAATGGGCAGAGCACACACCCGTTGGGGTCGTAAGGCTCTCGAGTAGCGACTGCGTACAAGAAGGTGCAGTGTGGGAAGGATTCCCACGAGGTGGGTCTGGTAAAGGTCGCAGGAAATCGCTGAATGAGGGCAGCGCAGAACCAATCTTTAGGGGAGGGCTATGTCCAGCAGTGGACATCGTTCGGCTAATATGATGATGATGATGAATGAGACTCATATGTCAAAGTATGTGTGAGAGTCACTTCTTGCTTGCGTGGTTACAAAATCATGCAAACGGGAATTGCGGAAAAAAACGGTAGATTCAGCTAAACCTAGATATTCTTACATCATCATTACCGTCCTAATTAACATAATTTTAACATTTTTCTACGTTGATTTATGACCATGTACTTTTTTTCGGTTAAAATTTTTGCTACTTGACCTCCAAGATGTTTTATAACAGTTTTAATGGCAAAATATCTTGAATTCTCATCGTTAAGTTTGCATTACCTCATGTACATAAAAATAAATAATTGTTCACTGCTACAAAAAGTACCTTATTGTAATGCACTAACGTTTGTAATGTAACAACTTCAATAATCCTCTGTAATCCTATTCCCCAAACTAGGTGGATACCGGTATATTATGTATCGAAGATGCGTTATCATAACTATTATTGTGCCTTATTGTGTGGGCATGACTAAACGATGGGTTTCACTTAGTAATTTACGTGACTATGCGGTAATTCAATTAAATATATAATTAGCCATTTAAGTTATCTTATTGTAACTTGAGTCTGCTTTGTGCACGGTTGATAAGAATATTAACCTGAGACTTAAACATAATTCATTACAGAAACATGGGTGTAGCTATATACACTTCTGGCAAATACGAATCACATATGTATATTAAGGATCTAAGCAGACTAGCTAGGAGTTTTTTAAAGCGCTGTTCGGTAGCTCGATGCCAAAAAATCGTGCATCGCCATTTCCCAAAGAAGAGATAATCAGTCTTGGTTCTTACATCATGGTATTGATACGTATATCCTACCAACATTACTCTGTAGTGCATTTAAATAACTGTATGCTGAACTTTAGCGAAACGAACCGGTCCCGATGAAACAGGTACCATATTATCAATCAAATTAATCGTATGTCCAGCTTTAAAAACACTTAATAAATTGTATACGTGTTTCTTACATTTCAGTCATTTATACGTATCGAAAGTTTTGGATGTTTATTTTATCTTACCGTGGAAACGAAGGATCTTTATTTTGCAAATTCGAACCATAATATTCGTTGGAAAGTTCATCAATATTATTGTTTAAATTTAAAGAAGGTGGCGGGCAGCGGATGGATTCGTTCTGCCCAAGACCGGGATGGTTGGCGCTCTTTGGGGGAGGCCTTTTTTTATGTGGTAAAAATCATCAAATGACTCCTCCGCCCTGGGTGGGGCGGAAGGGACTGTCAGACTTTTACTGACTAAAAAACCACCCTGTTCCTTCTGTTGCCCTTTACGTTCCGAGGCCACGGTATCCTGTTAAGACGTTCCGCAACCCCGGCAGGCGTCTGGCCCCGTTGGGGCCCCGTCCCTGTGCTGACAGCTCTTTGAGGCTTGGGGGAGGCCTACGTTCAGCAGTGGACGACCATAGGCTAATGACGACTGTTTCTCCACAATCTTTCCTATATCCTAGTAGTAGTTTTAATGAATGTTTGTGCTATTTCCAATATTAAAGGTACCGTAACATTTTATTACCTTTTTTTGGAAGCTTTATTGCGAAATACGATAAAAAATTCGGATGATAAAAACCTAATTTCCTTTTTATGAGTAATCTATTAGCGATTTACTACTCAATCCGCGAGCGTCTTAGCGTAACCTTGAACTTCTTAATAGATCTCAATCATGTTAACAAAAAATACGTTAGAAATACGTAATAAGTCATTTGATGATTGATGTTAATGTGATTGGTACACTTGAAGTTTTGACAAACAAGTTACGCTTGTGTTGACTTTGAAGGATTATAATGTCTAAATCTTACTAGATTAGAAACTAATGCGCTTAAGAAAAAACTATCGAAACGAATTTTGATTGATCTTTTATTTTAATTTGTCTTATTTATGTATTTACTCTTAGGGCGTCTTGTGACAGTGCATTCTTAATTTAAATCTACACATGTGATAGCAAATGTCAGCTAAATCAATTGGTAACTAGTGAACTTTGTTCCAACTCACATGGTTTCGCAAATCTTCCTTGAACAAATTCATTTACTTAATTTTCCTTGGTTTTTGTAAGTCTAGTTGAGGTAGCATAGGTGTGGTTTTTGGAGGTAAGCCAACTTAATGACGTGATACTTCACAAAACATTGCTAAAGTGTAAAAGAATAGAATCGTTAATGGCAACATATCTTACCAAAGCACTTAGGAGTACAAGGTAACGGAAATTCTTTATCATTACCCAACCGAGGCATCTATTTAACAATAAAAAAAAGAAATAAATTTCATTTAGGTAGATAATTTGAAATAGGTGATAACGCTTGGATATGTTAAGGACAACTTGGCCAGAAAAGGCTACACAATAAGAAGAGCGGAAGTATAGGGAAAGAACATTACCGATAAGAAAAATCTAGGTTGTAAAAGAAAACTGATTTGAGTAATATTCCTAACCAACATAAAATAAACGCTTTAATAGATACAGTATCAGATCGAACCACAAATACGATAGAAAAGCTATCAACACTAGCTACTAGATATTAGCCTTTAGTACCACAAACATATCAGATCTTAAACCCTCAGCAGAAACTGTAAAATAATCGAGTTCCATAATCAGATCGCTAAAGGCATGTCGTAACTCGAAGGATACCCGAGCCAGCACATATTAATCGCATAAATGTGCGAACATGCCAATGGCACTTTCATAATTTATTCGGGTTAACCCGATAAGCCGAAAGGGTAAATTTAATTGGCTTTCCCAATGTAAAGCTGCTTGATATACTCGAAGGTGCTCACCTTTGCTCAAGAGAAAGGGATTTTGAAATAAATATATCGATTATAAGGACGGTAAAAGGTGTTGATCTTGTTGGTGATAAAGTAATTATTTTGTTATGCAAATAACTGTAGTCTCTTACGGGTGGTCCTATGTTGTATAAGATTCCATTGTATTAGAATGCATGAGTTCTATATTACCGGAAGAAG
Source organism: Hoplodrina ambigua (assembly GCA_949774945.1). NCBI lineage: Eukaryota > Metazoa > Arthropoda > Insecta > Lepidoptera > Noctuidae > Hoplodrina > Hoplodrina ambigua. The sequence goes on from OX458967.1 coordinate 2,033,575, forward strand.
GAGATGGTCCGTACGAGTGCAGTAACTCATTTGTCACGGAATTACGACCACCTAGTATGATGCATGCTTTGCATTGCTCCTATCATCTGAGATAAAGTTTATAGTTTCATGTGCTTGCTGTGTTTCTTCTCCAGTAGGATATGCTTTGATGTTCAAATCAACAGAAGTATTTTTTTTTTACCTACTCTTTGTTCTTGTTGTGCGACTGTTGATCGTGGGATCCTGAGTTTGATGTCTACCGGGGTCGGGCAAAAAGTTTTATTGAGTTTTAACTTTTTAGTAGCAGCCTGGAGTTTGGAACTTGGTGTGACACCCATAAGACTTTGGCCCTGACTGATCTGATCTCTCCCCTGTCATGTCGGATTGCCGTTCCATCGGACTATGAGAGTAAGGGAAGAGGGAGTGCACCAGTATTTGCGCACACTCTTGTGTAATGGATATAATATCTTTTGGGTACCTACTTAGCTAGTCCCCATTGGGAGTAGCCACCGTGACAGAAATTCTAAGATTTTATACAGTTAAGGTCAAGGACTGGGCGTGTTTAACCTTTGATACACAAAGGTTAAACACTGGGCTTCGACCCTACGCAAGTTCAAGGGATGATAAAATATTCAAAGATACAAAAGAAAATATTCCGCAAGGATTTTGAAGTAAGGTAGGCACTCCTTTTGTCGGTTTAGCCCGGGGTGATATCGATCCTGTGTGTTGGCAGCGCTTTTAGGATATAAAATCAAATATAGGATTTTTCACATTGAAAATTAGAATCACGTTTATACCGAGAGTATATTTTTCCATACGTTTTGGTAACTAATGTTGTTAATTTGAGCTGTATTAGCAGCACATCTGTATATAATGGGGCATTTAGTGTCTTGGGAACACAGAAAACGTACCCAAATTGTTTTCTAGATAGGCACAGGTTTATGTAGTAAATGATCAGGCGGTGTTGCAGATTAGTTTTATCGGTGCCTACAAAAAAGGATATTTTTGGAAATATCCTTATGTAACACTAGCTTTTGTAGTCGACTACGTATGCGAAAATTACGGTTATCGCGGAAGCAGACAAAGTCGCTCAATAAAAAGAAGACAATGCCTTTTCTTGGTGTTCAAATTCAGCCCGGGCCAAATTTTATAAAAATCGGTTCAGTGGTTAGTCGTGAAAGCACAATAGACAGACAGATACTCGTAGTTACTTTCGCATTTATAATATTAGTACAATTATACACTAATTTAGCTTAGATATTCTTACTTTTTCAAAACGTTAGAGTAGGAACCTCGAAACTAAAACAACTACAAACCGCATAGACATCTCCCCCCCCCCTCATTCATTTTTTACAAATAAAGTAGGTTGTTTGACTACCGCCACTTTAATTAAAACGACAATCATCTTAAATTTAAATGCTTAATCTATCAACAACCATGAGAATGAATTGACCCAAACCACATCAAACTTGACCCTAAACATAATTAAATTGATAAACCGATTGACACCCATCAAGTAGATGATGAATGAACATTGACGGATCATCTGAATGAATGAACATGTTCACTCATTCATGATAGCGTGTGACATCATCCCGTCAGTTTAACCGTAGTCATGATTGATCGTGGTTAATGTTAACGCGTTTCAACGTAGATAATTTGGTACTAATTGATGCCTTTTGGATTAACTGGTTGTCAGAATTTTGAGCTTCTGATTACCTGTAAAGACTGTCAAAGATCTACGAATGATAGAAAAAATCAATTTATCATTAATCTGTACTATTATGAGTAAAATGAAGATAAAGGAATTTTTTTGGTGGATTGTTTAAACGCTTTTTTGTTTAACCTCTGAAACTACTAGTCAGATTGGAAAATTTTTTTTTGTATATGATAGCCAGATGAATGAGCAAAAGAATATACTTAGGTATAGGCTATATTAATCGCGCTACGACCCAAGGAAGCGGAACAGTAACCAAAGACACAACACGATAGAATAGAATAACGAGCAAAAAAGTCCACAGACACTCTTTTTGAAAAAATTGGTTATTAACATCTTGTTGCTTTTAATATTATGTAAAAACAATGTAGGTGAAGAGCAATAGAAAAACAGTAAAATAAATACTTATATATACAGACTGTTAGTGTAAATACCGTTGTCACTAAAACCATAGGTATTTGATTTTTTATAAAAAATGTTTATCTGAATTTAAAAATAAATAAACAAAGTTTTCTTTCAAAAATTAAAAAAAAAAACTGTCCGACACCGTTCGTAAATTCATGGATACTATGCGCCCGAGTTACGTAATCACCGCAAAGGGCGTTGACCTGCTGCACTGGCCGTCCGTTATAACTACCTACATAAATTTTAACTAATTACATCATTGTAATATAGGGTGAAATAATTTTGAGGAAAAATGGAGATTTTACTTAAAAGAAAAAGATATCTTTTTCATTGAATTTACGTTCTATTAGTGAAACCAAACCACTGGTTTCAAGGATAACGGTGTTTACACTAAAACTCTGTATTGGTATAAAGAAGGCTATAATATGTAGTATTGAACAATGTCAACCACTTTTATTTATCTAGTATTTATGATTTAAATACTTACTGTGCTAGAATTTATTTCAGTCGCTATTTCATAAAACTTTTGTAATTAAGACTGCTGTATGCATAAGCACGTGCTTTTCATCTTCTGTAATGGAATTGTTTTTCATAACAAATAAATTAATGCATTGAGTTCATTGAATTTAATGGTAATCTTTATTGTGATGTCAGTGAGTTTACTAAAAATAAACCAAGTATCACATATAACATCACGCCTGTAATCTCCGAAGGGTTAGGTAGAGGTGTATCCATCAGTACCTACACCCACATTTCGCCAGTTATGTTTAAGTCCCGTGTAATATGGGGACCATGTTCCATGTGAAAACAAATAAATTATTAAGATTTTCTATAATTCCATTCCCTTTTACCACGTTTGCTATTTCGACATAAAAAAAAATATTTTTGCAGTTTTCTATTTTAATTTCGCTTAAAGCGTATTTTTTTTTCGTTTAGGCCACGCAGAACCTGTCCGCGGTTTCAAATATTTTGACGTCCCATGCAAACATGTTGCTATTTTTAAATCATCACAAATCACCCAAAATACCAACATTCCTCCTACGCACATCTAGGTCCATCACTCAGATCAAAGGGCCAAACACAAGGTGTTCACATATCGAATTACTAGGAAGCGCACTCCTGCGCATGTTGCATCACATGGTTTAATAATGCACCATACACCACAAGTAGGTCAAATGGTAATTATTTATAAATCTTCATACCTACGCCCGGAAATTGAAACGTTTGATTAGTATTGTGATTGGTAATGTAAATAAATGGTGACTCTAGTGATGGATATTGTTTTGAGAGTAAACTGTTCTAGAAAGGTCGTTATGATGTTTTGTTTAATATGAACGTTCATTGACTGCCTCGTTGGTAAAAGCGCGACTGCTTAGCATGAGGTTTTGAGTTCGATTCCCAGGTCGGGTAAAGTGTTATTGGGTTTTTCTATCGGAAATTTCTCAGTAGCTTCCTCGGAGTCTGGATTCGTGCCTGGCGGATGGCAATAGGCTCGCCCCCTATTACTTGGGACTTAAACATAACTGACGAAATGTGGCAGTAATAATGGGTACACCTCTGCTTAACCGTTCGGGGTAACAGGCATGATGTTCTGTGTGTGTATGTGTACATTCAAAGACCACTGTGAAATGACCTTGAATTGTTTTAATCCCCAATTTATGCTTATAATAATTTATATTAAAATAAATGCTTATTGAAACAATAAGATCAGATTTTACGACAGGGCCGAATTAAGGGTGTCTAAATTCGACGCCAATGAAGACGTGAGCAAAGGCTAGTAGCTAATCTAACTAGATGAAAGAATATATAGAAGAATGTAGACCTTATTAATCATAGGGACAAGATCAACAAATATTTCAGAAACGAAGAGTTACAAGCTGTTGAATAGGCACACCTACTGAACTACTTTGTTCTCGAATTCTTTCGTCGGTAATAAATTAAAATCGTATTATAAAAATATTCAGACTTGACATCAATCGATATCATTACTAGGATGTTATAGTTATTGTTATTTAAGATGTACCACATTTTCTTTTGATTTTACAGATTTTGAGGTGAGTCACAGTTGGATACGTACATATATTTCTATACATTGTGTCATTATATACATAAATTATTTGGATAGTATCCAGTAAGCTACTGTTAACCTTATTTTTGGAGTAATTTTACATTTTATATACTTACCTAAGAGTGATCGGTCAAGGTAACAGGCAAAATACAAAATATCTTATGTTTTTTAACCGACTTCATTTGCATTTTATATGTATAGAGCACTTGGAATTCACATGTGGAAACTATGATTATAATTATAAGTAGTAAACAATTACATAGCTCTCAAAAATAATATCTATATGCTGGTCATTGTTATATCTTCACGGAATAGTCTTTTCCATTTAATATAGTTTTGAGACCCATAGGTGATATTGATATTTTGAATGATGAGAATTTAATAAATATATCAACATAATCATCATCATTTGATTAACATACAAACTAAAACAGCCCAAAAATTTGCTACAAGTCTAAGAACTTTTGATTTTCATTATCATTTACAGACTACCTTGAAGGAATCACCTTTGGTGTTGGGTACGTCTGTCACGTCATACGCAATAGTGTCAAAGAGATAAAATGCTACTTTACCGTATTTGTCATTTTATAGCCATTCACAAACGTCAATTTGGTACAGACAGGCAGGTAACCTATCCATTTTATATTTCCTTGCGGAAAACCTTTAATTTAACTAATCTGTTATGATACCTTGGTATCCTTGGGTAGGTTGTCACATATTTTAGGCATTTATTACCTATCATTGAGTTTTTAATTCTATGGACTAGCACCTATACAGAATTTTGAAAAAAAACAAACATTTGACAAACGAACGTAACACTAAATTCATTTAGAACCAAATGCTAAACCCAAAACAAAAACATCAAAACAATTGCAACTTTCGATGACTTAGTCGACAACGTTGTTTGTGAAAGGAAAACATCTGACAATCGAATTGTTTCTGTGGTATCATTAGAAAACAAATGCAAAATAGAAAACAAATGAAGACACAACAACAATTGAAACTTTAGATGACTTTGACGAAAACAATGGAAGGAAAGTAACGAAGCATTTGGTGAGAACCACGTAGGACTCGCACACATCGTGAAAACTTTTCGCAAACTTCAACCTGACGCGGATCACGTATTTAACGTTAAATTCAAGTCATACACAGGCTTCGCTGATACAGATCTGTGTGCAGAATTATAATTTGAAGTAGGTACTGTTGTAATCCCAAAGTGCATGAGTCAGTGACACAGTGACTAAGAAGATGTCAGTCAAGTCACTTGTTTAAAGGCTAATGATGGTCTAAGATCCTGGAGCCGCCAGACCTATGTTATTAATCATGGTTATTTCGAGAATAGTTAGAGAAATATTTATTTATTATTAGCGTGAACTTTCTGACAGTTATTTTGCGTTTTTTAAATAAAATACATATAGCCTATGTTACACGCTAACACTGTAAGTAGCCCTTCCACAGATGAAAAAATTGTATAAAATCTGTTATGTAGTTTTCGAGTTTATTTGAGTTTATAAGTTTGAGTTTTGACAAGAAGTCTGGGTAAGTGTACAGTAAAATAAGGCATATTTATAATGCTATAATAAATAAAAATAATTGTAAATAAAATAGTAAAGATTACTTTTAAAACATACAAAATCAGCCGTCACACTTGGACATAGGAAGTCACGTGGCTTTTGTGGCTGATACTTGAAAAATAACTAAGCTTTGAAACTAGCTAGTACACATCCTTCTCATCTACGAAAAATGCTATGTATTCCAAAAATTTCAGCCATGCTAAATAACAAAGTCCTATTTTTCGCGGGGAAATATTTGTGGATACCCTTCATCTAAAAAAATACAAAGGGTTATGTCGGTTCCTCTTACTATCCAAGTAGGGAGCTCGACGTGCACTCGACCCAGGATTTTGATGACGTAGGTTTGGCGGTCCGGGATCTTAGATCATAATACTTAGTATGTATCGGCACGGAGTAGGTATCCGTAAGCATAAACGGAACTTTAATGTTCATGTTCTTACGTGAATCTGGAAATGGTGACCAATAGATGACCCTTAAACATAAAATACCTATGTATGGACGAGAGCGCTTTAAGGTAAACACTGCGGCATCTTATGCGGTTGTAATAAGAGCGATTTTACAACAAAAAGGTATAGTCTTATGTGCTGATTTAGAGAACCTCTGCAAAATGTTTGTTTTCAATTAACTGTTGTTTTTTAATGGCCTTAAAGGAATAAATAGTTAGTCAATTGAGTCAGTACACAAGTGACGTCACAGTTATCTTTTGCCATACAAGATCTATGGGAGAACTGCGTTTTGACATGTCATAAAAAGTACATCAATTGATTGGTGGTGTCTAAAACGCAATTTGAAAAAAAAATGGAATGAATCTATTTAAAATATTATCAACTCAACGATGCATATCATAAGGATACATATAGCTTAACAGATATTTTCTACCCGACTTTTGAGGAAAACTTTTCAAGAACATAAAGAGTTGATGTCATCACTGTCTCATCATAGTGATGATGAGTCCAAAGTGATGATCCTCACTGATGCCACCTCACAGCTCCCAGTAACCAAGGCTTCAAACATGTCTAGAATATATTACAAAGGTGGGTTTCCTAAGATTTCCCTTCAAAGCTCGGATTAGCGATAAAATGTACTGACGAATAAATTATTTAGTATACAGGTAAAAATATTCATCTATCTACTATATGACCAATATTCGTTTTTAAGGCGCCCACCTCTAATGTTATTTTTTAATTTATGCCTATGTACTTTCTAAGTTTATCTTGGACATCACTGTCATCATTAAAGGAAAATATCGTGAGGAAAACTGGTCTTATACATAATTAATGTAAGTATGAAATCACCAATCTACCTTGAACAAACGTTATTAATGCTCGTGCCTTCTTTGTATGAGAAGAAGCCTTTCCCTTACAGTGGGAGAATAATAGGCTGGTATTACTATTTTTATTATGTTCGACATGTACGTAATAACTTTTTAAGTTGCATACTTAAAAGAATGATTTAGAAGAATTGACTCCTCAGTACAATCTAGGGCATGCAAAACCGGTTTTCCGGTTTTGCGCAAAACCGGAAATCGGCCAAAATTTTTCGATTTTTGAAATCCGGTTTTGAGAGCCAAAACCGGAGCTCAGCTCCGGTTTTCCAATTATTGAGTAACAATTAACATTTTGATTTTTATCAAAATTTTTTTCGAACACTTTCAAAAAATAATTAATTTTTAGGCATCAAATGTATTAAAGTAAGTTTTTGGTATCTTTGGTACCTAATAGGTACCAAAGATACCAAAAACTTACTTGTTGTTGATTTGATCTCAGTTAATTAATCTTTATACTATTATAAGTTCATTGTTATCTGTACAATTACTATGGTTTGGATTAAAAATAAATGTATCATACAATTTGTTTAATTTGTAGACATATTGGGTATTTAAAAAAATGGTGTTTTTTTTAAATTATACTACATTCGATTTTTTTTTCCAAAACCGGACCTAGCTCCGGTTTTCGGTTTTGGTCCCAAAAAAACGATGTTCAAAACCGGCTTTGATGACTTTCCGGTTTTGCATGCCCTAGTACAATCACGAGTTAGCTGCCTGTAAAGCAAATAGTTTGTTTGATTGTACCATACGTGTTTCTTATATTCAGGACCATTATGTTTTTGTATGTGAACCTAATCGTGTTGTCACCGTTTCTGAGAATTCGTTTTCAATAGAAGTAGGTATTGATTTGGATGTACTGTTTCTAAGAAAGACGAAATAAATAAATATTTTTTTTTAATCTTCGTTCATCATTATTGGGTTTTACTGGTAAATCTCATTACAATACAATACAAATGGGTTTTTAAATAACATTAAGCTGCCTGAATGGTTTCCATAAACTCTTGTAACTCTACGAAAATTGTTATTTTATTTATTTACTAGCTTTTGCTCCTCGTAAATGTCGGTTATCGCAGACGCAGACGGAGTCGCGGGTTAAAAAGCAGCCTATGTCCTTCCTTTGGATTAAAACTTACTCCGTACCACATTTCATAAAAATTGAATTAGTAGTTTAGTCGTGAATGCGTAACAGGCAAACAGAGTTACTTTTGCATATAAAAAGTTAAGATTTATTCATTCAGAACAATAAGTACAACATCTTACAGACTACTCGAGGACGATGTTATAATCGAACAAATTAAACGATATCATAAAATAATATAAACATAAAATTAAGCAATAAAACACAATAATTAGTCAAAATCTCGCCTTTAATAATGCATCTTTGCGCTCCAGATAAAAATTTCGGCAGGCTATCAAAAATATTATCCTATCGCATATTATTTTAATTACCTATAATATTTTGATTATTTTTGCGTGCTAATTGTAAATTCTTATCCTTTAAACAGTATAAATTCAAAAATCCACAGGTTTTGTGCTGAAAGACATATAGGTATAATAGCTGAGTCGTCTTAAAAACCAACTTCATGAAATATGTGAACCTCCTTTTCAACTTGTTCGGAATATATAATAGTTACTCAGTTGTCAGTCACAGCCTAAAAGATTGATCACCTTCATAACTGTCATTTTGACGTCCAGACAGATACATTATCATAGCAAGTAATTTTTTGTGACAAATTATGTTTATTTTCTATGGAAATTGAAGTCAGATCACGTAATCCATTGTGACAAAATTTGGTTTATATGCAATATGTAGACTGGTTATTTGTTACGATTTTCTGCACTGTGACGAAAGGGACTTACCGATTTTTGGTCTACTTCTTGTTTTGTTTTAAGCATTTGAAAACACTGCAACTTTAAATGAATGACAGTCATCTGTTTTGGTGACAGTCTCAGGTCAGCTCTTGTCAAATGAGTCCTCGAAGTCGACGTGAATGAAAAACGATTCTTTGAAATTCCAAAAAGATTTTTAAGTTTAAGTAATAGTTGCTCTCAGTTTTATGTACCTATGTAATGTTGTATACTTTTATAAATTGTTTATTACGTTATATAAGTAGGTACTACATATATTTGTTTTAAATCTATAGAAGTAAAAATGAATGGCTAACTGTTTTGCTAAGCGCAAAACTCGAGAAGATGACTGATTTCGTTGACACTTTTTTTTGGTACGTCGTTTCCCGGACAAGGCATATATAAAAACTAACATAAAAGTTGGAAATTTGCATCTGTACGAAGCCAGGGCGAGCGCTAGTTGGAAAATAAAAAAAACATTTCATTTTCCTGCAAAAAAAAACAGTTGACTACAATAATATACATTATTAGATTGTCCCGATTGACATGCTCACAATATTAGACTATATTGTCAGTAAAGTGACATTTAGTTCTGCATAAAAGAGTGCACGGTCACATATTGGGAACCTGCAAGGTTGCGAGATGTCCTGGATGATACGTTAATGGTCACAAGGCTGCAGCTGTTTGGCAACTTGTGAAATGGTTTACAGTCTACACGTCGCTACTTTGCATAATAATATGGAACAGTCGTTTTATTTTCTAAATAAATAAATAAATATCTTGGGACAACTCACACACGGCTATCTGATCCCAAGCTAAGAATAGCTTGTGTTATGGTAACCAGACAACTGATATACATACTTATATAATTTATAAATACATACATATTATAGATAAATCACACCCAGACACAGAACTAACAATCATGCTCATCACACAAAGTTTGTCCTGGGTGGGAATCGAACCCACGACCTCCGGCTTAGCAGTCAGGGCCACTAACCACTAGACCAACAGGCCCAATATATCAGTGCAACGGAACTTTTCAGTTATCTTATAAAACGAAGTTAGTTTGCATTATGAACGATGGCTAACGTTAAGAGTGAGTAAAAGAAAATATACTTCTAATTTTATGGTAATCTTTGTTGTCCTTTCCATACTTTGGAAGTAGATTTATCTATCAAATAATAATACTGTTTATAAATGGGTTTAATTCTTTGTATGTCTCAAAATAATGATTGAACATTAATCAACGTGATATTTGCATGGATGTTTTGTTACGATTATTATAAATTCTTCGATGAATACTCCAAAGGTGCGCCATGAAGCAACTGCAATCCTAACTGTCCTAACTAATATTATAAATGCGAAAGTAAGTTTGTTTGTTACCGTTCCACGCCTAAAACACTGAACCGATTATCCTGAAATTTTGCATATACGTTGTCAGGTGCCTATAAACGGTCATAGGGTACCTTTCATCACGAAAAAAAGTACTGTTCTTGACGGAAATCGCAATAATGTTCTTATGATGATAGATGGAGCCACATGACTTTCGAATCTTTCAAATCAATTTTAAATTTAATTTGCTAGCGAAGCCGCGGGCGTAACCTAGTCAATTATAAATCAAAGTCTAGCCAACAGAATTGACAGAATATCATTAATTTTCTTTCAGCAACAAAATCTCCTACCTAAATCCCATCTTCCTAGATTTATAACAATACAAGGATGTTGTAAGAAATTGCATGCATCTTATCTTAAGTACCGTGCATCAGTACTTAGTCACCGTTTTACGATGTAACCAGACAAGTTGTAAATAAGGCCCAGGCCACATGAGTAATGGTTTACAGCTCAACCACGTTTGACGCTATGTAAATTAGGACTCAGACAAATAGAGATGTGGTAACACGTTCGTTTGTTAGGTTTCAGTTTTAGAATATGGTAATAATATTGTGTATGATGATTAGTGAAAATACAGGTTGGTTTCGGATTTTTGTTATTCTTTTGTTTTTATATTTATTTCAGTGTAACATAACATATTATCACGCTTGTAATACCCGAAGGGTCAAGCAGAGTTGTACCCATTAGTACACCCACATCTTGCCAGTTATGTTTAAGTCCCATGTAATAGGGGGCGAGACTATTGCCATCAACCGGGCACAAACCCAGGCTCCGGGGCTGCTACTGAGAAATTCTTGATGGAAAAACCTAATAACACTTTGCCCGACCTGAGAATCTAACCCAAGACCTCATGCACAGCAGTCAGCACCAGACCAACAAGGCAGTCGGTCAAGTAATTTCAGTGTAAGGTACTGGTTATAGTATTTATCATCAGATTCAGTAGTTTTTGAGAAAATCGTGCTCATACAAAAATGCTTACAAAATACAAAGGTAATCAGCGAATGTTCTTTTCTTTTTAAGCAATTCATCATCTGCCTAGCCTTTTCCCAACTATGTTGGGGTCGGCTTCCAGTCTAACCGGATGCAGCTGAATACCAGTATTTTACATGGAGCGACTGCCTATCTGACCTCCACAACCCAGTAACTGGGTAATATGATACCCCTAGGTAAGACTGGTTGTCAGACTTTCGGGCTTCTGACGACCCGTAACGACTGTCAAAGATCCACGTATGACAGCCGGGACCAACGGCTTAACGTGCTTTCCGAGGCACGGAGGAGTCTCGGTATGTAAAGATGGTCACCCATCCACGGACCAACCCCGGCAAGCGTAGCTTAACCTGACGGATCGACCCGTGCGGCTGTTATTACTTAGCCACGAGCTCCTCTTTTCTTTTTAAGTAATTAAGAGATGAAATATGACCGTTTGAAATATTTATTTTTGAATTTGTTTCTATTGATTAATGCAACTAAGATTCGACAGTGAATGTAATTATATTAAAACGTTCTCTCTTTAAACAAAAATTGCACGGTATTTCCTTAATGAAAAACTTTCACTATAAAGTTTAATTCTATACACTTTCCCAGAACACTAACTAGCGTATCGGAACGCAAAAAATAAAACAACCAGACAATTTTAGCTTTAAACATTTAATAAATTGGAATAGGTAGCTAAGAGCAAATCGTTTGTGTGAAACTAAATAGATTCTCAGAAACACGCAGCTTGCCAATAAAAACAACCTTTTGTCAGTTAACAAGCATCTGGGTTACGCGATTCGGTTACAAAATGGCCTATTTGAAATAATACCTATCACAAAAACCAAACACCATATATATTTTTTATAACCCACGTGCCTATGGCGACGGACGTGTCGTTTTTATTTTAACAAAAAAAAAAGATCCATTTCGGAAATGTCAATTTGACGTTTGCAAAAAAAGTCATTAATCTAACGCTTTATTTTTAGGGTTCTCAGCACCTAGCAAAATTGGGTTACAAGAACTTGTAGAAAAAGTGATTTAAATAAAATGTTTTGCTAAAATTGTTTCAACAAGATGTTCAGAATGGATTTTTTATTTATTGTTACTGTTTCTTGCTATAAATCCTTCACGTGGATTGTTAGTTAACAGCTTATAAATTAGAAAAGACAGACATTTATGCGCATTATTTTTTTAAAACGTAATCTTTAGCGAATTTTTATCTTTTTTTTAATCTAGCTGCTGTCATCTTAAACTTCATCGAGGGCTTAGCATTTTCCGTTTCAAAAATGTCAAGAAAGCTCGGATGCGATGACGTTTCATTAGTATAAGCTGACACACACGTGACTTCTCTGCTTATCCCCAGAAGGTGTACCATGTCTGAATGTCAGATAGTGTACTGTATTAACTTATTTTCACGGAGAAAATCCAACATATTTTATTGAATTTGTATGTAATTTTTTCCCTAATAAATAAAATCGCATCTCAGTTACAATCAATGTCAAGATATGTGTATAACCTACTTAAATCAGAGGCACTTTTGAATTTTAATAGATTGAGACTAAGATTGAATTGCGATCGTTTCAAAAATTGTGTAAAATAGGTTCTGAAAAAAGTATAGAAAGTAGATTTTAGATAATTCTGAGCATTGAATGGAGAGCCATTCGTGATTGCCAATCAAAACTCAATGTTTGATTGCTCTACGTTGCTGTGTTCTATGGATTAGGTACTATGAACTACTTACTAACTTTATGTCCTTGTCCTCTTATGTCTCGATTCCAAGTAATCTCGCTAATCCATTTATGAAAATCTCTTATTAAAACTCGCACCCACTAGAGCTCCACTCGCTCATCTATTCTCGTCACGACATGACGTATTCAGGCGGTCCATTGTGAATTATACGCTTGTTTGTAACACAAATTATACGATAAATAAAACGTTTTAGATATCCATCAGCTTTGGTCTGGTTGGATTAACAATGAGTTAGTATGTGACATACGGAAGGGTAGTTTGGCGAGCGGTGGCTGTGGTGACGTCATCATGTCTTTCTTTTTTTTTATTTGGGCCAGGTGTTGAATTTTAATCCATTTAAGCCATTCCAGCTATGTATCTAAATAAGTTTAACATACCTACTAAACTTAAATATTATGTCATCATTTATTTAAATAAATAAATTATTCATTAAATATAATATCATACACGGTTTTAATGACAACAACCTTTTTTCTGCATAAACTGCATAAATTAGGTGTCAAACCAGACGACGAATAAATTCCATTTGGACATGAATTAAATTTGAATTTACAAAATTTGAAGGTAAGGAAGAGAATGTCACACAGTAATTAAATTTTAATGTCCAGTAAGGATAATTTATTATCAGCGGACGAGGTATTTTAATGAATTAATAACAATGTAACTTATTATTAAGACGCACCTACTAAGTTGGGATGTGTTATTAGATATTAAGTTTAATAATGTACTAAAACTTTGTAATAAAAATGCATATAATTTAGTTAGTTTTTTTTTTAATATTGCATATTAAAATATATATAAACATCCATTTAGCATTCCGCCAAAACTAAAGAACCGGTAAAACAAAATACCGCAAAAAAAAAACAATTCACTTCCTCTTATCCAGTTATTTTAATTAAAAGAAAATCGCGATACACATGACATAATAAAGTAAAAAACAACATTACACCGGTAACTGCCGCCGGTGAAACTGCAAAGATAAATGAGTATGGGACAGGTGTCTCCAACCGTCGGCAAAAAGTTATTTATTCCAGACGAGACCGATTGAAATGTTTTATTTATTTAGCATTATCGTTCCCGGAACGTATTTGTGTAAACGTTTCTCAAGATGAAAATTCAACTTGGGTGGCGTAGATAATGTCATTGCGGAAGTCTAAATTATGAACTGCTGCTTACCTTTTTGCTATAAATATTTTTGGGGAGGGAAAATGATAAGTTAGGTATTATAATTTTTATTACATTTAAAACTATTAAAGTACCCATAAAACTATGATTTAGAATTAGTTTTAATAACAATATCTATCATAATGTCTTAATATTAATAAAATCTTAAATGTGTATAAAACAACATTATTTTAACTCCCCTTTCGTAAACTTGAAAACAGCAACCCTCCTCCTCCTCCTCGTTTATAAAAGCTTGTAATTTATTCATTTTTTGCTTGCAATTTGCGCATCAATCATCTTCATAACAGGTGCAAGTGGGTAAGGTTTGCTGATTTATTTGTCAGTGTGTAACATAAGTCATGTAGTCCGTCAGGCCTTCGTGACGTCATCGATTGTGGGTCATGGCTTCGAGTAGGCAGTACCGTCGGATGTTATTACAAGTAATAAATAAATCAATAGTTTATTATTGAAAATGCTCACTTTTTGTTGAATAATTGTTTAACTTTGGATTTTATAGGTAACTTTTTGAAAAATAATATTTGGTAATTAAATTATTAGAGCCTACGTGATGTTTTCTGTTTCGAATTCAGTTCAAGGTATTGATAATGTTATATTTTTTATTTATAAATCAAAACTATGCATAGAAAACATACGAAATAAATTAATTACCCTAATTTATAATAATATTACCCTGAATGTTGTTAATGTCACGCTTGTCGCTACTATTAAAATATACACATTCAAAATATCAACATAAATCAGCGCAAACTAAATTTATCCATCTATAAATTATCCATAATAACCCTAGAACGCCGGCGTCGTAAAATTCATTCTAAAATTAATGACGTTCATAAAAGTTATCTTTCACAAAGGCCTAATAAGTTTTGACAGTGATGCAATATGTCGTCACTTTCACTAGAATACTGACAATCTGTCAGTCGGTTCGTCACCTCGAGACTAATTAGTACACTAGTGACATGTTGACACTAGTACAATGCCCTGACATACATCTTTTGTTAATAAACAGGAGAAAATATTTGCCTTTCATGGTGGCAAGACACATAGTTTTCGGTGTATATTTTTGTAGATATTTTGTCGGCAAGTGTTAGATGTCTAAAATTATAAAAAGTAAATTATATCTTCTGGTATAATAGCTCAGATGCTAGTAATTAAGTTTTAACCCGTTAATTAACTGCAGTGTTCCAGATTGAATTTTAATGAGTGCGAAAGAATACTTTACCTTTCAGTCACATTTAGTACGAAGTAATTTTTTTGATCTGTTAATTACCTGGTATTTAGCTTCAATATCGTAAAAACGGAACCGGTAAAATTTTAACGCGGTTATCGAATCAGAGAAACGATACAATGTTCAAATAATTAGAAGCATTATACAAAGTCAACCTACCAACCTCAAAGTATTTTTCATCCCGTTATTGTACCGCGAAATTAAAACCTGATGAAAAATAAGGTCCTCCATGAATGTAAAACGTTTACAACAAATTCTCATTTTCAATTCTATCTGGAAACCGTTGAGCTAAACGCATGAGATCAAACTTCATTAATATTCATGATGAACAATTTAAAACGAAAATGGAAACGTTATGCAAATTAAATCATCACGGACGAACTATAAAATCTACGATGACGTGTATTTCATAAATTAAATAATATTATAAAATGACATAATTCGAGTGTGACATAAATGACAGCTGACTCATCGATTACGAAATTGAGTGAACTTGACATGACGGTGGCAGGCGACGGGTTGACCTTTAAACTTTTAAATTTACTGTTTATCAATTTTGAATAATACCCTAATAGAAAATCACAAGGATCATATTCGTGTGCTTATCAATTTTTAAACATTAGAATTAATTTGGTTTTCAAAATTTGACAAGTCCTTCAAAGGTGTCAATGGGTGTTTTTTTGTTTCGTATCTTTGTGCGTATTTTCGTTTACCTTGAAAAGGCATGTGTAGGCAACTATTTACAAGAACATAAACGTGGGATGAGAAGACAATGCGTTTACGTATCAGTTAATATTTTATTGTTCACCTTGGAATTTTATATTGACATCATCAATTAGTTGTAAGATTCATCATTTTTTGCTACTTTTATGGCATGGTATGAATTTTTAATGAAGTTTCGCCTATAAATTTAATTTAAACGATTTATTTTCATCATGTCCTGTGTGATACCGCATATGTTTTGATGATTTTTTGGCAATAAATTAAAGTTTTATAGTCTTAACTAATCTATAAACAATTTTGTATTTTGAAATTCATTAAATCTTAATATGTGATGTCAATCCAAAACATCTTCATTAGATTCTCCACAAACAGTTTTGATAGTTCTTTATATGTTTTTTTTATCTGCCTTTGAATTAGTTTAAATTAAAACTGAAATACCTATAATCTTGTTGGGTTGATTTTTAACTAATAATAACTCCGAAACATTCCCGTAAGCACGTGAATGTCTCAAAACACAAAATTAGAATAATGTGCATAGCTTCGCACGAACTTACAATATTAGTCCAATCTTTTGTCCCATACGCATGCGTGTTGACACAGATGCACTTAGCATTGTAAGGGTTACAAGTTAAATAAAAATGTCACGCTTTACCTTCTAAGTTAGTTTCAATATTCATTAGGTTTATTGTTTTGGTACCTACCGTTAAAAATTTGGTATTTCGGATATTTGTCTGTTGTGGTTTTTGGTCTTTGTGGTCCATGATAGTACTACATTTAAAAGACGAAGCTATTATTAAAGAATAAACCATTCGATTTTCAAAACTATAGGACGACCGTTAACGGCATTTTAGAAATGAATTGAAAACTTGAACTTGGTTTAAAAACTTGAAAAATTATGTATTGGAAGAAGAAGAAGTAAGTGAAGTAGTAACTCCTGGGATACAGAGCAACATAAAAATAAGATATGTTGATGTCAAACTTGTGTTAGGGATGATTCTCATTAGAACGTGCCGTGCACGGGCCGGGGCGTGGACGAGCCGACGTGGTATTGAAGTGCGTCGAGAGGGCCCGGACGGGACACGGATAATGCACTGTGTAATATAAATTGATTCATACAAAATATATTACACAATATATGTAACAGATTTAAAACCGTGCCCCGTCCGTGCCCCGTCCGGGCCCCGTCCCGGGCACGGCACGTTCTAATGAGAATCATCCCTTATTCTAAAACCAATACTTAAATTTCGAAACATTAATATTTATTTCAAACATCGAACTCTGATGCAAACAAATGAACAGATTTCGCTCACTTGCCTAGACACAAAAGTCCATGGACACCAGAAGGTACTAAATTAACAAGATTACAAGACCAACCACTAACAGAAACGATCAACCACTCCTTTCTCATGTCCCTAGCAGATAAAATACCAACTACCGTCCGTTATGTCCGATAAACGGAGCAATTTCAATTAAAACCTGCCATAATAATAACTTTGGTAGGTAAAGTGTTGGAATAGATGATGATAGTGCGAATATGTCACCAGTGACTATTAAATGAGAACATGTGGGGCTCGCTCGTAAATCTGCCGTTGGTGACACTAGACTGTACATTAGTGGTTGTGTGGTATAAGTTATAAGAGGGAAGCGTGGGAATGCTGATGATGAATTGGATGATGACGTACTATGAATTTAATACATACATACATAAACTCACGCCTTTTTCCCATGGGGGTAGGCAGTAACCACAGAACGCCACCTGCTACGATCCTAACATACTTCTTTCGCCTCATCTACGTTCATACATCTCGTCATACAAGCACGCCGGGAATTGAAAAATGTAATAAATATCTTATGGTCTCACGAATCAATGAAAAAAGAAAAGAAAACAAAATTCATCTTTGCCAAGTTTATGTTGTATTACAAAAACTTAATGTTCTAGCTAGCATTGTTAATTTCTGCTTCTGTTCGAATCTCGGTTTAAGACAATGAGACGAACTAACACTAACAGGCCCATAGCACTTCCTAGTTTCAACGCTTTAGCATCACCGGCTACCTTATTTTTATGTTCTCTTTTTATGTTGTTTTTTTTTTTGTTTTAGTCTACATGGATGTCAGGGATTAGGGGACTCTCAGACTCTTACTGATTAACACCACCGCAGGGTCCCCTTCCCATACTTATGCCTCGGGTCTCGAAAGCGCACGTGCTCATACATGTACATCTCCCGCTACCTTCTCTAACCTCGCTCCCAACTTTCACACAATTAATTTTCACCGAATGATCTCACCCAGCCTTGGGGTTGCATTTATTGCAGCCATAAAACCAGCCATTTTTGTGTACCTACGCATGATGAGTTTGACCTTGAGCAGTAAGTGCATCATGTAATGGTGATAATGGCGACCGCCGGCGATGAATTATATTTTTTATGATGTGTCGTCTAATGTTCTTTGTTTAACGGCAGAACTATTATCAGCAGTGATGTTTTGTTAAAATCTCACATAACATCACGCCTGTAATCCCCGAAAGGTTAGGCAGAGGTGTACTCATTAGTACACCCACATATCGCTAGTTTTGTTTAAGTCCCACGTAATAGGGGGCGAGTCTCAAAAGCGAGCTTAAAATCTCCACTAAGAATTTAAGTGAAGTGAACTTGAGATGAGCTGTGAATTTTTAGCATCAAGTAGACTAACAGTTCACCTTCAAGCTCAAAATTCACCGAGGATTTGAACAGCTGATACCGCCTCTAGTATCAGCTGTTCAAATGGTCTCTTTTGGTAACTTACAATTAGTATAAGTAGACATAGTGGTCAACAACTGCTACTATTTTTACAAAAGACCAACTCATCCACGGAAAATATTTTTTTTCACAGATCAGCCGTGTACGAAGCTCGTGATAAGTTTTAGCTGATCTTCAGTCAACTAAATTCAAAATATAACGGTAAGTCAACTTTGACAGCTTTATTCTCAAACTGCTTAAAAGGTTAAATAGCGCATGCACATGAACTACACGAAACATTATATGCAAGTTGCAACCGTTTGATGCATGATACATGCAACTTGCATCTTTACATGTTTTATGCAAGCGCTTTTAAAAAGACGGCACTGACGTAGTAATTAGATCGAGATATTGCACAACTGGTGCCCTGCTTAAGGAACGGATGACTAGGTACGCCATAATTTTCTTATCTAGCATTATCTAATTTAAGTTGGTTTCGCTGTAATGTGTAAACAAATAAAGGGCTTCTGCTTTTACGCCATTAAACACTGTATGCCAACAGGCATACAGTGTTTAATTAATTAAGATGTTGTTTAACATAACAACATCCATACAAATATAATAAAATTGCACTACCTGACAATTGTATTTCTATTGTATTCTCGCTCACACTGTGTTTACCTGAAAAAAAATAAAAATTAAATTAATACATTTATTATAATCACATAATTATGATTCTATTTCTAAATTAATATTATTAAGCTGAATTATTCTATTTAAAAGTTCTTGCACTTATATAAAGCTGCGTTATCCGTTCACCTTATCCATTTATTATCAAAGTAATTATTAATCTGTGGGAAAATGCACGCGTATGAAGTTGTAATGCATTTTTGATATTGGTAAGTATTATCACAGTAGGTGAAAACATTTTAAAGGTTATTTATTTATGTATTTATTAAGGTTAGCCAAAAATTATTTACACAATATAGTTAAAATAATATCTTAATAGTACATTTATAAGTGCAACTATTACTTACAGGCTAACACAACATGCGCCATTTATGGTATTACATAGTGTCTACCATTTATGGTATTACATAGTGTCTATCGCAATTGTACTATAATAATTTATTAGTATTAAATAATGGTTGGTTAGTACATCGTGAAAGAGCCTCAATATTATAGTCATCGATCAATAAAACCCAATTTTATCAATATGTATAGCTGACAATTTACATGGCTTCTTTACTTTTATTATGTAGGATAAACATTATCTCTTTGAAGTCATCGAATCAATTGTTTTATTATATCTGATTCAAAAACGTGTCATTTTTTTTTATGAATCTATATGTTATGCCTCTTCTCGCCAGTAAGTCGTCCTTAGAACTTGAATTTAGTTCATTTACATTAAATGTAATAGGGGGCGAGCCTATAGCCATCTACCGGGCACAAATCCAGACTCCGAGGCTGCTACTGAGAGATTCCTGGGCGCCATCTCTTAAAACAATATTATTTTAATATTACTTCGGAATTTCTGTTGTTGCATTTTCACCTCTCGGCGCTGAGCCGAGCGTTGAAAATTTAACAGCGCTAAAGGCGAAGTAATATTAAAATAATATTGTTCTAAGAGGTGGTGGTTGGCCCCCTGATCGAAAAACCCAATAACACTTTGCCCGACCTGGGAATTGAACCCAAGACCTCATGCACAAACATAACATAAATATTGGCAAAAAGCCACGACATGTAGTTGTTTCCCGAATTATTTCATAGACTTGTAGTCTACTGAAAAGCCCTTCATTAATCATGTCAGAATTAATTTAAAAAAAAAACGTGTTGTCAATGAAAATTCTTAGTAATGAATATCAAACATCAAAGATGGCCCAGTAACACATATAAAGAACACAAATAACTCAAAAGAATGAATGAAGTTCGAACGAGTCACGGCGTGAATCATTCTCATTCACTTTTCGAAATTAATTTTATAATTGGAACAAGTTATGTAAGCTGTTTTATTTTTAAAATAAATGAGCGATCTCATCAAGGTTTGGGTGTATTCCTTTTGTAACTTTTTCAGTCTGCTATTAATTTATGTATTTAATTTTGTGAACTAAGTACCTACCTACTTATAATAATTCGACAGCTATTTTGGTGTAAATACCTATATTATGTAGTACCTTCCTACTCAAACGGAACAATGACGATACTTTATAACGACATCTTTAATATTTTAAACAAATTAAAAAAACTTTCCCTTTCTTTTTCATGTTTATTCCATTTCCGGAGCTATGACCGACCATACATTAGGATTAAGATTACTATTATTCTAAAGATCTACAAGCTACTAAAAAGCCTCTTCCCTAAGCCGAGTGTTTGTATAAGGAGCGTGGACATGTCTCCTCACGGAAGCGATTCAGGCTAAAGATTATTACTATCTTAGTGTAAACACCACGAGAGCTAAATGTACAGTTATTAGACTCCTTACAAGCCTTTAGTTTGTCATCCGGCTGTTTGTTTTATTTGTATTTAGTTTTTGTTATGAGGATATGAAATATAAAAGAATTCAGTGTAGTACGTAGTGCTATCGTAGAAAAAAATATCAAACAAGATTTTGGCATAGGTAGGTACTTCAATACTCTGTACTGCCAAATGTAACTATTCCTTAACTTTTTTTTTTTTAAATCAATTGGTGTCTACAATTTGTGCTAAATATGAAATCAATTCCAGACATTTTATAAACAAATGTTAATCGATTTTACGATTTTTGTCAGTTTTCACATTAATGTTAGTAGGTGAGACAGTAAGATGACGTTAACGGATGTACTAGTGACCCGAAACCGCACAACGTGTGCTCCCGATCATAATCGGATTTACATGAATGCCTATATTACATAAATAAATGCAATAAAATGTTGCGAACATTTTTATTAGGATCAAATTATACTACCTCTTTTATTGAGCTATAAAATATTTTTGTAAAAGGTTAAGGAATAATAAATAAGAATGTTAGTACTATGCTGTCCGCTCCAAAGATCATGGCGATAAAATACAAATTGTATACAAATTATTGACGATGTTGCGGATTAAGATAAGGGAGTTAATTATGTAGTTAAATATTTTAAGATGCAACCGAATCGAATTAAGTCTGAAGTAAACAAAGTAAGTTGAGTAGCGTACCCTACACTTTTCCATCTCCTGTTTCTTAGCCAAAACAAAATGCAACAAAAAAAAACAAAACAACGAATAAAAAACACTACACCTGTTCAAAAATCGAATAACACAGGAAGCAATGAAAAAGTCCAAAGTGGTACACATCAGAAACCCTTTGATGTTTTATTGGCCAAGGAAACAATGGGATTCGTGACCATCGTAAGGCAAAGGCAAGGCATTATACAGCCTTGTGGCGTCCCTTGCATCAACCGTTTTTGGTAACATTCAGTTTTTTCTTGCATCGTTCGCGGTTTTGGAATTGAAAGGACTTTTTTTTATTAAGTTGGAATATTGTTTAATGTGGTTGTGGTTCAGAAACTTTGAATGAATGATCTTCAATGAGATTGTGGTTGGGAAAAAATACGGAGATACTTAGTTTCCCTTTGTAAGTCTTTTGAAGATGGAATATCTATTACCACATCCTGTTTGCGGAGACAACTTTCTTTACTGTTTGTTTGGGATTTACAAAATGGCGTAACTTATGTTTTCTTTTTTAATGACTTCATACTTTACTTTTATTAAAATACGTTTGACTTTAGAATCAAGTTTCCAGAGAGATTAAAAATCATTTAATTTTTATTTCATAATATATTTTTTGTAATTGCGATAAAGTTATGAATAAATTAATGTATTTATGTAGTTATATGTATTTGTAATGCCGTTATATGTATGTTATAATTATAAGTTGTATCATAAACTGACAATGACACTCCGTTTATATTGGCCAAAATAAAAGAAGAAATATTTTAAGTAAAGTAAAGTTACTTTATACTAGGTAGTAACCATGACAACTTATATCATAACTTGCATCGAACTACCTTATACGATATATACCTTATACGATACACGAAAGTATGTTTGTTGGTTACTTCAGAAAGGGAGCAACGGATCCGTAGTGTTTTTTTTTTTTTGCATAGTTGTGAAATAGAGATTGACCTTTTATAAAAAAGGACCAAATTAGTTTCTGTTACACCTAGCCTAGTAGTCTATAACTACGGAACTAAAGTCTCGGGATAATGCTAATATGGTATCCCATAGTTATTCAGTAGGAAACGGGCAGGTTTGATATAATTTCCAAAGTTTAGTACAGTAAAGATTTACAGCGAAATTGGTCGCGAATTTTATAGCTCACTGCTAAAGCAATAAGTTTAATAACCTACCTACAGAAATATAACGGCTGAACCAAATGATACAAGTGACATTCAATTCTGGAAATGGGTACCTAAATAAATCGATCATAAAACAATATTGAACACACTTGCCTTGACATAAAATTGAATGTTGAATGACTAAAATTACCGTTTTATCTTAAGTACTGTTTTACAAAATATAAAATAATAATAACCACTGCAGGGCAATGGTCCCTTCTCATACAGAGAAGGCTTGAGCATTGATCACTACACATCGACGTCCCCGAGGAATAAACCGGTAATCGCAAAAATCAAATTTTACAGGAAAAATGTTTTAGTGTTTTTGGCGTATATCTCTTCAACAAAAGGTAATTATGAGAACATTGTTATATGACGGAAAAGCTAATTTTTACCCGAAAAGTTTAAAGTATTAAGTGTAACTATTAAATATACACAGAATAAGTTATTCACCAAAGTACATATTACCGAAAATGGTTTCATAAAATTTTTAGGGTATTGATATCTTACGATCCTGACTTATCAATATTATTCCAGTAATGTTTACTTACCGATTTATTCTTGTAAATTTCTTAAAACTTATTGGCATAATATTGCTTTACTGGATTATTGAACGTTTTTTTTTCATTACAGAGAGAGAGAGAGATTGATACTCAATTACTTTTGAGGTGTTTTTAAATTCTATCTATGCATTGGGAATCTCCTCTATGACCCGAAAATGTACTTGATTCGCCGAGCGCGACTAAGTTACCGCCAATACGCGAAAATGTGTACCACAAAATTTACGATAATAAACCTGTAATCGCATTAACCAAGATTTTTTTTTAAATATTTTACAGTAATATTACTTTACCGAAATGTAGCCACAGAACTTAAATTGTAATAATGTATAACGTTATTTTTCTAGTAAATAAAAAATGGAAAATTTACAAAGAACAAAAGTGTTATAAGGAAAATCGTTGGAAATTACCGCAGAAAAAATACGAAAAAAATTGCATAGGTGTATCCCGACCCATAGATTCCGAAAATGGAATAACAGTAAAAAGTCAGTAATAGTATAATACAGGTTTATTCCTTGGGGGCGTCGACATGCTCAAGGCGCATTGGTGATTTCAAACTATTTATACCTAGTCCGAGTTTTATGTTTTCCTTCACCTATGTCAGTATCGTAGCCTAGGTTCTTGCCTGTGCCCGGATGCAAACCCACATGAGAGGTGGGCATAGGGTTGCCAACCCTACTATATAATATAGTATCCTACTATAATAGAGCCCCCGCCTACTATATTTTTGAGAAAAAGATATAGTAGGCGAAACTACTATATTTTTAAGGCATCAAACTCTTAAGCAAAAAAATTCGTTTAATTAAGAAATAAAGAACCTATTTTAAAACCTACTATATTTTTTAAAACATTTTTCTTACCTACTATATTTTTATGGGTAAGAATTTTAGAAGTACTATATTTGACCGACAAAGAGTTGGCAACCCTAGGTGGGCATCTTAACAAGTGGGCCATCATGACAATATTTGTAAATACATATTCAACGTTTCAATGAATGACAAATCTTTTCATTTATCTTCTTATGGATTAAATTATATAAAATACTAGCCCCGCGTTTTCTCCAGCGTTATATTTAACGTCTTTGATTACTACTCCACTCCCGTAAGTCGTGTCGTGATGTTATATAGCGTATAACCTTCCTCGATAAACAGACTATATATCGCAAAATATAATTTTCAAATCGGCCTAATAGTTCCTGAGGTTAGCAGTTCAAACAAACTCTTCAGCTTACAAAGAATGTTTGATACTTCCTCGACAAAACCTACGACTACTTTACCACGTTTAAATTGCCAAATATTTCACAAACAATACACCATATTAAAGCAGTTTCATTGATATCTTCATCATTGCCAAATTCAGTTTTATATTCTCAATGAAAAAGTAGCAATTGACTTGCAAACGGGCCAAACATGTCATTGATTTGCCCCTATTGAATGTATTATCATCGTAATATTACGACACGCAGCGTAAACAATTTGTTTTTTCATAACTTTATGTGTTATTTATTAGCCCATTCATGAATAGAAACAAAACGCTGAGATTTCTTTTGTTTCGTTTCTTTTCTTTTTACATTTTACTTAATGCACTCGCAAACACAGTGGTTTTGTCTATTAAACTTGTAACTAAGTTCGGCCCTGTACCTTTAGTACGGTATCAGGACATATGCGCGAAAGACATTTCCGCGCCAGACATTTGCGCGAGTCCCTTTGCGCGCCAAGACACATGCGCGAATGGACGTTTGCGCGCCTAGACCTTTCCGCGAACAGACACTTGCGCGAATGGACATTTCCGCGCCAAGACACTTCCGCGACTCCCTTTGCGCGCTGGCCACTTGCGCGAAAGACACTTCCGCGATAGACATATGCGCGCCTATACTTGCGCGATAGATACTTCCGCGAAATATGCGCGAAGTATATTTTTATAAAGGACAATGGGCAAAATTCTTGAATTAGGGTTCCGTTACTTTTTTTACAAAATATGCGTCATGGGTGTCGTGTCCATGGTTTTCGGGGGTGCTGATGACGAAAATGAGGTCAAAATGAAAATCCAAGATGGCGGCCGGAAAATTTTCCAAGATATGCTTCATGGGTGTCGTGTCCATGGTTTTCGGGGGTGTTGATGACGAAAATGAGGCCTAAAAGAAAATCCAAGATGGCGGCCGAAAAATTTTCCAAGATAAGCTTCATGGGTGTCGTGTCCATGGTTTTCGGGGGTGCTGATGACGAAAATGAGGCCTAAAAGAAAATCCAAGATGGCGGCCGGAAAATTTTCCAAGATATGCTTCATGGGTGTCGTGTCCATGGTTTTCGGGGGTGCTGATGACGAAAATGAGGTCAAAATGAAAATCCAAGATGGCGGCCGGAAAATTTTCCAAGATATGCTTCATGGGTGTCGTATCAATGGTTTTGAGGGGTGCTGATGACGAATATGAGGTCAAAATGAAAATCCAAGATGGCGGCTGGAAAATTTTCCAAGATATTTCTTCCTCAATATAAACAAAGCTGTTTATTATGTTCCTAATTAAATAAAGGCGAAAACCTTTTAATGGAACTTAGATTTGCCAAACAAAGTCAACCCACAATATTTAAAAAAGTAATTAAATATGCCATATTAATTACTAACCATCAGTATTCAGTACCAATATACATAACATAACACATAACATCACACCTGTAATCCCCGAAGGGTTAGGCAGAGGTGTTCCCATTAGTACACCCACATTTCGCCAGTTATGTTTTGTTAGTCCCATGTAATAGGGGGCGAGCCTATTGCCATCAACCGGGCACAAATCCAGACTCCGAGGCTGCTACTGAGAAATTCCTGATGGAAAAACCCAATAACACTTTGCCCGACCTGGGAATCGAACCCAAGACCTCATGCACAGCAGTCGCGCTTGCGACCACTAGACCCACGAGGCAGTCAATACAATACCAATATACAAAATGTCTTAACATGTAACTTAACAAATATTGTAATTACCAACTTATACAAAATCTTCGTTACTAGATAGAGCTCAAAACAAAATTATGGTAATCATGTGTATCGGCGCAAGTGCATTATTTAAAGAACCTCGTCAACTATATAAGATGCAGCTACATCAACGAATAATTAGATTAAGAGTTGATTACAATTATGATCACGAATTAATTGTTTAAAAACACAAATTATGTTAATGTTATTTATTTTGAGGGTTAATTAATTATTATTGATGATTAATTAATTATAATTGTATGGTTCAATTAATTATCAGTTTATTTACTCCAAAAGATTGTAAAAATAATCATTTATTTACAAAGTTAGAATCCTAACCTAAAAACTCAAACACGTGCGCCGAGCACGTGGTTAGTGTCTATAAATACAGGCGACAGCCACAGAGTGGCTCAGTTGGGCACGAGCCGTCGGACGGAACACATCTCTGTGAGTCATATTTATACTTTTTTTGTTTTTTTTTTTGAAGATGATTAATTAATTATAATTGTATGGTTCAATTAATTATCAGTTTATTTACTCCAAAAGATTGTAAAAATAATCATTTATTTACAAAGTTAGAATCCTAACCTAAAAACTCAAACACGTGCGCCGAGCACGTGGTTAGTGTCTATAAATACAGGCGACAGCCACAGAGCGGTTCAGTTGCGCACGAGCCGTCGGACGGAACACATCTCTGTGAGTCATATTTATACTTTTTTTGTTTTTTTTTTTTTGGTTTTTTTTTTTTTTTTGGGACAAGCCCGCCACACTGTTCCCACCCACTGCAACTCCTGAAAGCCAGAATCAACAGTGGAGCCCACCAGAAAAGCGTCGAGGCAATGAAGCTCGACGAGTCCCAGAGAAACGATTTACTGTCTTGGGTCCCGCAACGAAATATTTATACTGTCGTCCTTGTAATAAGTGTTTTATTTGAAGAAGATGGAAAATAACCAAGAGTGTGATGTCAGCAATGCTTTTTTTTTTTTGAGGTAGTAAAAATCATCAAATGACTCCGACTGACGAAGGACTGTCAGACTTTTACTGACTAAAAAACCACCCTGTTCCTTCTGTTGCCCTGCAACCCCGGCAGGCGTTGGCTCCGTTGGGGGCCCCGTCCCTGTGCTGACAGCTCTTTGAGGCGCGCGCGAACAGAACGCGCCGTCGACCCGGGCTTGGTCCTTGATCGGACGGCGAGCTACCCATTACTCGCCGTCCGCAAGCCCGCGCCTACGGTGGCCGGATGTCGTCTCGCGACGTCCGACGCCCTGGGCGTCTCCCGCGGCGGCTGGGGCGTGAGGTGGTTCTCTCCGTCACGCGGCCCGCCTCCTCCTTCGCTAGCATTACTGCTTCGCAGAAGGAGGTGACTGCATCCCATTCCCTCTCGCCCCGGAGCATGGCCTGAACCAGGTCCGGACGCGAGAGGTTGCCGCCGCCTATCACCTCCGTGAGGGCACGGCGGTGCTCTGCCCAAGCGGAGCAGTCCTGCACCGTATGCTCCACCGTGTCCTCCGGGCGATCCACACAGTGGTGACACCCGGGCGTTTCCTCCCGCCCTATCCGACACAGGAACCTCCCGAAACAACCGTGTCCGGTGAGGACCTGCGTCAGGCGGTAGGTGAGGACGCCGTAGCGCCTCTCCAGCCACACCTCAAAGAGGGGTCTTATCGCCGCGATTGCGGCGTGCCCGAACTTGGGTTGCGACAGTCGCATCTCCCATCCCGCCATGAGATCGCACCGGAGCTCACTCCGCAGTGCACGATTTGCCGCGGCAGCGGGGTTTCACCCCGGCGCTGCGCGTCCACACGCCACTCGTAGACGCGCTGGAGAACTGTTGCCTCCAGATCCCACGGCGGCAATCCGGCAAGGAGGCTTGCCGCTTCGCCGGAGACCGTGCGATATCCCCGGATCATCCGGATGGCCATGACCCTCTGGCATGCCACCAACTTGGCTGGTGGCCGCCGCCTGATGGTAGGGGCCCCGTAGAGGGCCATGGACCGCACGACTCCGGCGTAAGGCTCCGGTAGGAGGCGCCTGGTCCCCCGAGGTTGGGCAGGAGCCGCCAAAAAGCAGCCCCAGCCCTGTCCAATCGCGGAGCCAGACGTCGGAAGTGCTCCTTGAAGCCCCACCGGCTGTCGAGGACGAGACCCAGATACTTCATCGTCGCCTCGACGCCGATGTGAACCCCTCCCACCGTTATTTGGGAACCCGACGGTGGCGCGTTCCGAAGACCATGAAAGCACATGGCCTCGGATTTGTGCAATGCCACCTCGAGTCCCAATTGCCGGATTCTTTCGACGACTGTCGCAACCCCTCGCGTCGCTAGGTCGGCCGCCGCCTGGTGCGACTCTCCCTGTGCCAGGACGAGCATGTCGTCAGCGTAGCAGACTACGCTGACGCCGTCAGGGAGGTCGGCGCGCAGCACCCAGTCGTATCCAATGTCCCACAGAAGCGGTCCCAGGACCGATCCCTGTGGGACACCGCACGACATCTCTCGCCGGTTCCACTCTCCCCGTTGGCC
Organism: Hoplodrina ambigua; assembly: GCA_949774945.1. NCBI lineage: Eukaryota > Metazoa > Arthropoda > Insecta > Lepidoptera > Noctuidae > Hoplodrina > Hoplodrina ambigua. The sequence goes on from OX458967.1 coordinate 2,062,862, forward strand.
GGGGTAGATGACGGCCCTATCCGTCAGATAGTCCTCGACAACACGACGAAGGTAGATGATGCAACTCCAGGCCAGGGTGTTGAAGACACCGCCAAGACGACCCTGCCCCGGGATACTGCTTCCCCCTTCGTGAGGGCCCTCACGCGCATGATGGCGTCCACTCTCAGATCTACCTCGGCCACCTCCGGAGCATTGTAGTCGCCGCCGTCGCTGTGGTCCGCGTCTTCGTCTGACACCACCAGGGGCGGAGCCATGGGCGGGGGGGTATGTTCCCCCCGAGAAGGAAACAGGGCGCCGACGCCCTGTCGCCTGACGTCCCTGTCCAGAGCCTCCAGCATCTCCCTGCGGGATAGATTCCTAGCCCGCAGCATCCCATCTCGGAGGGCGGTCTTCGCCGCCCTGTACCCCTCGTACAGCTCCGCCTCAATGGCTGCCGCATTCGGAGGTCGGATGCGGCACCGCCTCGCGTAGTGCCGTTATCTCGCGCGACCACCAGTACACCTGACGCCGGGCGCTTCCTGGCCGGGCCCGGGGCATTGCCATGTCGCAGATCACGGACATGGCCTCCTGGAACCACTCCGCCTCGTCTTTGACGTCGGCAGGCCTGTCTGGTGACGACACCCAGGCCTGCACGAACGAGGCTTCCAGGAAGAGCTCCCGGTCCGGCTGCTTCAGCGCCCATCGCGGACCACTCGGGGTCTGTCGGACCGGCGTATCTGGGATCTGGGCGGAGACGTCGAACCGGATGTACCGGTGGTCGGAATATGTCTCCACCCCCTCCTCTACGCGCCAGTCAACGACACGTGGCGACAGAGCGAGGCTGGCGAACGAGATGTCCACCACCGACTCGCCCCGCATCCGTACACACGTGGGGACAGAACCCCGGTTCAGGATGACCAGGCCTGTCTCCAGAGCCCAGTCCTCCACCATCTTGCCCCGTGCATGGTCCGTGTACCGGGAACCCCAAGCCACGTTCTTGGCATTGAAGTCCCCGAGGACCAACACAGGGAGGGAACCGAACCCGGCGACGACTCCTAGCTCCCTAAGGGAGACGTGGAACTCGGCGAGAGTTCGGTTCGGGGAGAAGTAAACGCCTACCACGGCGATCTCCCCGAACCGTGCTGCCACACAGCCCCGTCCTCTCTTGACGCTCTCGAGAGACGGGGTACCGGCGGCAGCCGACGCGATTATGACCACCGAGCCGTCGAGGTCCGCCACCCAGTCATCCCTGGGTGGGACAAAGTACGGCTCGGCGACCACCGCGATGTTGATCAGCCACTGCGCCATGCTCTGGACCAAGAGATCCTGAGCGGCGGCGCAGTGGTTGATATTGGCCTGGAGGAGGCGCAATGGGGCCGTGACTAGCCCTCCATTATATCCCCCTCCAGGGCCCTCCTCGAGGGCGGAATCGCCCTAGCGGCGGCGACGGCGGCGACAGTGGCGGCGGCAGCGGAGGGCCTACCTCTATCGCTGGCCTTGGCGGGTGGGGCGCAGGCCTTGCCTCCTGCCCGGTGATCGGCCGGCTTGCCATCAGCAGGTCATCAGCACCCCCGAAAACCATGGACACGACACCCATGAAGCATATCTTGGAAAATTTTCCGGCCGCCATCTTGGATTTTCATTTTGACACCGTTTTCGTCATTAGCACCCCCGAAAACCATGGACACGACACCCATGAAAGATATCTTGGAAAATTTTCCGGCCGCCATCTTGGATTTTCTTTTAGACCTCATTTTCGTCATCAGCACCCTCGAAAACCATGGACACGACACCCATGACGCATATTTTGTAAAAAAAGTAACGAAACCCTAATTCAAGAATTTTGCCCATTGTCCTTTATAAAAATATACTTCGCGCATATTTCGCGGAAGTATCTATCGCGCAAGTATAGGCGCGCATATGTCTGTCGCGGAAGTGTCTTTCGCGCAAGTGGCCAGCGCGCAAAGGGACTCGCGGAAGTGTCTTGGCGCGGAAATGTCCATTCGCGCAAGTGTCTGTTCGCGGAAAGGTCTAGGCGCGCAAAAGTCCATTCGCGCATGTGTCTTGGCGCGCAAAGGGACTCGCGCAAGTGTCGCGGAAATGTCTTTCGCGCAAGTGTACCAGATCCCCTTTAGTACCTATGTATCCTGTTGCCCGCGACTTCGTCTGCGCTTACTTTAAAATTAGTAAGTCCTAAATTATCCCACGGCGCCATAATAATTAGAAAAAAATATATTAGTCGTTTGTGTTAAGTACGGTCCATATCTATAAATGTACCAAATATTAACTAATTCTGCTCAAGTTATTAAAGTGTGAATGAGTAACTAACATCCACCCATCCATCCATCCATCTATTCTCACAAACTTTCGCGTTTCTAATAGTAGAAGAAGTTTTGAATGCTCTACAGCTAGAACATCAAAGTAATTCTAAATGTTTGTGTCGAGTATTACAATAAAAGCGATTGTTACCCATTTAGGCTGCTGGCTTTTATTAAATTAATTTACAGCACTTTATTAATTACAAACTTAGGTATAATCTTACAAAATATCTCCTAACTTAATTCTGTACTGAAAACATAATTATGAATAGACGAAATTTCTTGAAGGCTGTAATCGAATATTGCGGGAATTGTGTTGTTTGCTGCTTCTTAAGTACTAAGTTTCACAAAAGAAGCATTGAGGCATCGCCATACATAGGCGTTATTATCACCAAGGCGAATACATGTGGAAAAAAAAACATTTATATTTCGTCTGCAATGTATCGCTTGGCGATAATATGCTTGTGTGTGGGGACGCCTTTATGCTATTTGTATGTTTCAGCGAGAAGAAATTATCGCTTCGTAATTCTACGCTTGAAGATCATGTTTCAAGTGTTTGAGATTTTATGCATGGTGTAGCTTCATAAGCATGGTCAATTCCTCATATTTTATGAATTGCTTAGTGAAAGGACTTTTGTAACAAGAGGTTCTAAATCATAATTCGATACGTTTAATGTTCCATGAGAAGCATGGGCCTCCACAAATACAATACCTTACAACCAATCATAGCCATAGCAATTGCAAAGCTTATAAATTCAATGCAACTCAAGTCTTAAATTTAGGAAATTAAGGATTTAGGGAATTTTGGATTTTAAAAAGTATTTTGAATACATGGAACATTGTTTTTAAAAAAATTCTCAATTGATTTTTTTTCTTGAATATATGTATCTTACTCTATGTATGTATCTTGCTCGTTAATATCCAAAATTTTGGACTTCTTTGTATGGTTTAGCGATGAGACGTAAACCGTTTATAGTAAAAAATAATTGGGGAGTCCAGAACGTAGCTCAACGACAAATACACTACTAGATGCGATGCAACACAACACTACAAAAAAAAAGGTAAACAAAAAAAGTTTGCGTGTCAAGTTCACAGTGACAGCTGATCGGAACCGCGTGATTTATGTACAATAGGCAGGAGGACAGATGTCCTTCTAGTACAGGGGTGCTCGGGTATCAAACGACAGTTGGCGGCAAATTGTCTCAACAGCTATAGTCGGGTGAATGGAAATAGTAGATAATGATTTGTAGGGTGACTCTTCAGTAAAATTGATAGCATTAGATAGGAATGTTGGTCCTATGGTAGACAGTATAGAAGGCCGATGCTGGTCCTTTCAAATTCAAAGCTAGGTAAGAAGTTGTGAAATGTCTCAAGAGAGGAGTGATTAGGTTTGTAAAGGGATTAAATGCTCTTGGTATTGCAGGTCTGGACAGCTACTATCAGGCGGGTCGCAAGCCTACTTGCCACTGTTGTGGTTTAAAGACAAACTATAATGCTGTCTCAAGATTATTTTTGAGTCAGTTTCGGTTATAAGCCCTTCTATGTATATTGTGATCTTCATGAAAATCACCTTATCTTTGATGTTTGTCCAATAATAACTGTTAGTTTATATGAACCCATCACGGTCGACAAGTAATGGTAAAAATGTATTTTCACTTATACGTTTGCTATAATATTCTCCCAACCCAATTTCTATTACAGGCGAAATGTCAGACTCGGGAATAATGGCTTTAAGCACATTCCAAGCCATGGAGATATCACTTACTGTTACGGAGAAGTACTATTCGCCATACAATTGTTTAAAAAATAGTCTGTATCTTAGAAAATTGTAAATAGAGAAGAAATGACTAACATAAATGCTCACTGCATTATTTAACTCGTAATGATTTTATTACTCGTAGAGACATCTGTTTCTGAGGGTGCTAATGGCAAGAATTTCAGCATTTGGCGACAAATAGTTGCAGCGGTTTTGTTGATGCAGATTAAATTTGCAGTTAATGGCTTTAGAGGGGCGACTGTTTGGCGAAATTAACAATAGAATGTCGCTTTATTAGAGAAACGAGTAGCGAAGCACGTGCTGCATGCGATTTGTCATGACCATTAATAATTCTTAATTTTAAAGGGGGATGGATACCTATTAGAGTTTTATGGTTCTTTGTTTTCATGCATTTTATTTGTGAATGTTCGTTTTATAAGTTCTCATCTTACTTGGTCTAATGTCTTTTTTTTTTGTTGGAGTCGATGATTTAATACAATACCTGTTTTTTCTATATTTTTTTGGCCTGTAGGTTTCCGTTGTATAATTTTCAACTTAAGCTTAATTCTGAAATTAACATAAACAAAGTCACAGGCATAAACTAGCTACCGATATAGTGTTATCAAAAAACAAAATAGTGCGGCTTTTAATTCACAACGCATCTTTCAAGAGGTAAAAAAAAACAGCAGTTAAATACATTTTGATTATGTGTGTAATACATTTTTAACCATAGCTGATATTTTTTTATATTTTACAGTTGGTCCCATAATAAAACTTGTTCGTATTGTGACCGCCTGAAAGATGCACAGCAAATTAAAAACCAGCCTGTATTCTAAGGGACCAATTCACCCCCTGAAAGACGCAGAGCAAATAAAAAATCACCCTGTATTCTAAAGGACAAACCACACACAACTATAAAGGGGTGAAATTATCAAAGTCACGTGACAAACAAATGACTAGAACAATTGTACCGTTTGTAGGGACAGCAGCACGAGGCAACATCTGTTGGTTGTTAGAGGTCCGGATGTCAATATAAACGGTACATTGGCAACTATAATGGCCACTGTTCAATAACCCACTCTCTAGGGTGTTGTATTGTATTGGAATATTGGTACTGAAACCGGAGAAGGGATTCGTATAAAATTAATGGGAGCTGTTCGATTTTATTTGTATGTGGGTTTTATCGTGTGTGTTTGTATAGCTGTTTATACCGGCTAGTGTAGTGCGCTTCGTTTTACTGGTGGACAGTTTGATTTGCCGTGATTGTGATATCACGTCAAACTGACCGCCTGTTGATTTCAAAGCGCGACTGCTGAGCATGAGGTCTTGGGTTCGATTCCCATGTCGAGCAAAGTGTTTTTGGATATTTCCATCAGGAATTTCTCAGTAGCAGCCTCGGAGTCTGAATTTGTGGTTTGTTGATGGCTATAAACTCACCCCCTATTACATGTGACTTAAACATAATTGGCGAAATGTGGGTATACCTCTACCTAATCCTTCAGGGATTACAGGCGTTATGTTATGAGTATGCTTTCATATTGTCAACGTCGTCACCCCCAATTGAGTTGCATCAGAGAAACTAAGCCTGAACAAAAAAAAACTGTTCAATAAGCAACCTATTCTCTTTTCAACACTGTCATTCTAAATTCCATCCCAATAATATCCACACAAGTATCATAATCATATATCATAATTATAGTCTCATTTTCCGACAATGGTGTCGCGTCACCAATTGAAGAGGTCGAGCAATCAATTGATGTTACTCAGAAATTCAATTGAAGCCGTCAAGTGCAATACAAACGCCTGGACTGTTTTTGGGATAGTTTTATTGTAAACATTCGTGATGGCCTAGTGGTTAGGGTATAGGGTTTAAGCTTCGCAACCACCAGCGTTTTTTTTTTTTTGTAAAATTAATCAATTGAGTTTTGGGTGGGGCGGATGGGACTGTAAGACTTAAACTGACTAAAAAGCCACTCTGTTCCTTATGTAGCCCTTTGTGTTCCGGGGCCACGGTATCCTGTTAAGACGTCCCGCGACCCCGGCAGGCGTTTGGCCCTGTTAAGGCCTCGTCACCTTAACTTATAATAAATACTACCTTAGATATTTATATTTTTCATACGATAAAATATACCCTATAGTACTCACGAATAACGTAGCACGTAGTGAAAGATAGTAGGACAATAATAGGCTAGTATTATTATTTTTAACTGTGACCTTATGTTTATTGAAAATCCTGGGACAAAGGAAACAGTGATATTAAATATTTTAAAAATGCCATTGTCTCTTTCTTTTGGCACATGCCAAAATAATGAAATCATAATTGGGGAATGATTAATAATTTAAGGTTTTATGTTTAGGGAGATTTAAGAGAGTAGGTAAATACGAGGTTAAAAGAAAAGATTGTAAGAAAACCTGGACTTAAAGTTATAATAAATAACATACATTATATCACGCCTGTAACCCTCGAAGGTTTAGGCAGAGATGTACCCATTAGTACAGCCATATTTCGCCAGTTACCTATGTATAATAAATTAAAGTCTAAAATCCCAAATCCTCTTTGAACAAGCCTGACAATGCTTTTACTTCTCCGCATGAGAAGAGGCCTTTGTCCTGGAATGTAATAAAAATAGGCTACCACAATATTATTATTACCACAGGAACTCTGTACGGGTCTTATTTATATTATACTCCGTCATACCCACTACGAAGCCAACCTTCACTAAATAGTCATCAATGAGTTGATTCGAGTCAATGTCGCAAACAGCAATAAATCAATTATCGTTGACAGCTAACGGTGTTGGTCGAATGATTTTTGGAGTCATGACGTCACTATCGATGACGTCATTGAGAGTACCCTATGCGCTTATGAATGGGCTAATTGCGGTGTCAGTGGTAACTGTATAGAGCAGGGGTTCCCAATCTTAGCTCGCCGTCCGATCAAGGACCAAGCCCGGGTCGACGGCGCGTTCTGTTCGCGCGCGCTTCAAAGAGCTGTCAGCACAGGGACGGGGCCCCCAACGGGGCCAACGCCTGCCGGGGTTGCGGGACGTCTTAACAGGATACCGTGGCCCCGGAACGTAAAGGGCAACAGAAGGAACAGGGTGGTTTTTTAGTCAGTAAAAGTCTGACAGTCCCTTCCGCCCCACCCAGAGCGGAAGGAGTCATTTGATGATTTTTACCACCTCAAAAAAAAAAAAAAAAAAAAGGCGTTCCCAATCTGTGCGTCTTGGAGCTATTCTGAGGAGACGCGGCAAGACGGTACAAGTTGCTCGATGACATCCTTCTAATTGTATTCATTAATAAATAACTACCTTCTTCCCACGACTTCGTCCGTATAAATGTCGGTTATTGGCGATCTAATCTTGTTTCTCCATAAAGAGTTAAGACTCCCGTTTCATCATCTTAGGAGGTGAATTTTGGGAAATTCTTTCATAACGCTTGTCTACGTCATAATAACTAAATGCGTGCCTCAGCGCAATTAGTTCTGTGATTTGAGCTATGTGTAGATAAGATACGGTTGCCTTTTGTTGGAGTTTTCTTCAATTAAATAAATAGATAAAATAATCCTAGTATCCGCTAGAGCACACAAATATCTTCATTTAGATGGACGTCGCAAAAAAATGGTGACAGCCAAGAGAGTCACAATATAAAATAGATTGGGAACCCCTGCCATAGAGGATTGTTAAAGGATGTGATGATTCACCATGACTATTCTGTTACGGATTAGTGGCGGGATTACCCTATAGATTTTATGACAACCTGGTACATGGTAACGGTGACAAATGTGATTTTCTGAAACGATTTTGAAATATTTTAAAAGAATTTGTAGCACAGCTGGCTGAAACATAGTCTGATCGAGGTTAAATTAATTTTGAACTGAAATTATGACACTTAAAAAGTATTTTATTATTTAAACCTTATTGCACATGATAAAAAATACATTATATAAATGCGAACTTATTAGAATTTGATTTTGTAGATAGATAGATAATCTACCTAGTCTCTATATCTGCTATCCTAGTATCTAATATTCGTAAGTACACGGTAATTCAAAATTTCTAATTTTCTGAGTTTACCTAATTTTCCTTTCACGTGCTCAATTTACCCAAAAACCGTGCCCGCTTTAAGTCTCCAAGTTGGGTTAAGCGAACAATCATAAGGGTTTCGAAATCGCATGCTTGTTTCTTTTTTCAGGTTGACAGCCGTAATGGAATACACTATTAAACTGCGATAAGTGTTGCATCCTATACAAATACAAGTCTTTCGGATAAGTCAAAATGTATTATTTTACCGTGATCGCTTTGCGCTTCCTTCCTATACGTATTTTGAAATTATAATAATAACCATTTCATCTACAGTTTCCTACGGGGCCTCTGCAATTTGCCTTCGGCCTCTTGTACGCCTTACAAAGGCCTAAGATCTCAGGCTCCCGAAATATAAATAAAGTATATAAAATAATAATTGTACATATACTTAAGGCATTAGCAGCCTTAGAATTACAAACAATAAAATGAAGAATTTCTTCCTGAATTTTTATAAGTTCCAGTAATAAAATGTTTTACAGATTTCAAGCAATATTTTTTACTATTTTTATTTAACCAAAGACATGGTCAAACAGTAATAAAAGTAATAAAAGTTTAATTCATAAAATTAATTAAACACAATCCTAAATGTAAGTGTAATTTATTATGTTATCCTATCTACGAGTTTAATTAAATAGCTATATACATAGATAATACCTATTTACCATACCTCCTCGTAAAGTTACTAAAACGTTTTAAATTAAAACCAGTATCAATATTAAAATGAACTGGAACGAGTTTTCGGGTCAAATGTCAAAATAACTAATTCGCGACTATTTTTATTATATTTAAACATTAAAAAACTTGTTAATTAATATTATTAACACAAGGCCAAATATTTAGGCAATTTATTTTGAATATTTTTTTAGTTAATCATATACTCTGAATAAAATATATAGGTATTATACAGGGTAATTGAAAATATACCAGAAACCTTAAAAGGGGCCATTGTACTCATCATTATGAACAACTTTTACTATGGGACCAACCCTGAAATCATGAAAAAAAATCAGCTGTTCCCTACAAAAATGCTACAAAACAAGATTGTAATGTATGGATCAGCAGTTTTGTTTTTTCATGATTTCATGGTTGATCCCATAGTAAAAGTTGTTCATAATGATGAGTACAATGACCTCTTTTAAGGTTTCGGGTATATTTTATAGGCAGTCGTTTTTAGGGTTCAATAGTTCCGACATAAATATAGTTCTATATCCCTTATAGTTTCGTCATGTCCCTCACTCTGTCTGTCCGAGGCTTTGCTAAGAGACCGTTCGTAATAGAAAGCTGTAATTATCCTTATTTTTTCGTAACGAGTTTATATGTTAATTAATGTAATTGGTATTGCACCATTTTAATTAACTATACCTAAATAAATAAATGTTACATGGGGCTATAAAATCTCAATAGTACGACTAATAAGTAGCTAATAGTTCATGGTCGATTGATCGCGTGGACGCGGTCACCTACGCTCTGAATGGATTGCACAAAGAGGTTGACAACTACTCGCAATTAATAGGAACCAATACACCAATAAAAGTCCGCATAGAAACTAACTGATAGCTATTAAGGATTTTTGGAACAATGCCTGGCATTTGATCCTTTAATAATTGACCCTTATAGTTTTGAAAATGGGCCATCTCCATCCTATTACTTCAAACGTGAAAGTTTATGATGGATCTTAACTATCAAAAAGTTGTATAGTATTTGAATTATACAACTAACGGACATGTAAAGGTTTTATAATAGTTTTGTAACAGTTAAAAGTTTTAAAATAGTGTTTAAATTGAAGCATTAGTTACATATTATTTATTTTGCTAGTTTGGATGTTTGTTAGTCTTTCACGCTTAATTAGCTAAACGAAATTAGCAAAAATTTGCCACATATGTAGAAATTGATGTAGCTTTTCACATAGGATTTGCATCCCATTTTTGTGGACCCGGGGGATAATTTTGGACTTTGACTTAATTCTAAAGTCTATGCAGACCAAATCGCGAGCAGAAGCTAGTTAATATATTAACTACGCGAAACCGGATTTAGTAATCCACCTTCCTACTTACTGATCTTAATGGCGATGCTTTTACAATAAGGTCAGTTGCAAAATTCTCGCAAATAGGACTAGTATTTAATTTTATTATGCCAGCCGGATTATTTTGTAATCCTTTTTACTCGTATCCTACGCCAGTAACGGGATGAGATAGTACATGCTATTTACATACAAGGACCGCCTATCAATCGATAACATTCGTTATCAGTCAGCACACAGGATGTACTTTCATCTTTTTATCAAACAACCTTGATATAAAAATAACTCTGGAACCTATACCAACATGACGACAAATATGCATGTTCTTAACAGAAGTGCAGAGTGATCTGATTTCTAGGAAAACTAATCAATTGATCTTTGATGAAGTTTCGATATGATAAACTTGAGTGTGTTGTCAAGTGTTATGTCATAACGTTGCATTGATAAAATCGTTTGAATTTATTTTCAATTTCTTTATTTTATCGATCAGTCAAACTTGAAATTTTTTATCGCTTATTTTTTTTTAAGGTGGTAAAAATTATCAAATGACTCCTTCCGCCCTGGGTGGGGCGAAAGGGACTGTCAGACTTTTACTGACTAAAAAACTATCCTGTTCCTTCTGTTGCCCTTTACGTTCCGGGGCCACGGTATCCTGTGAAGACGTCCCGCAACCCCGGAAATTTTCTGTCCGTAAGACCCGCTTTATTTTCTGTAGGTTGAAAATTCTTACTGATATCTCTCGCCCCCGATGTCCTCCCACACTTACGTCGGTGGTCCCAGGAGTCTACGCGGCTGCTGAGTTATCTATATATCTTACAGATTACTCCAAGACGATGCTATGCACACAAATTAAATACATACTTAAAATTAAATTAAACAATAAACAAACAACAATCAGTTACATTCGTATTAGTAGCGTTATTAGATTTTTCCATCAGGAATTACTCAGTAGGAGCCTCGAAGTCTGGATTTGTGCCCAGTAGAAGGTATTACATGGGACTTAAACTGACTGGCGAAATGTCGGTGTACTAATACCCATTAGTACACCGACATTTCGCCAGTCAGTTCCACCTAACCTTTCGGGGATTACATGTGTGATGTTATGTATGGTACCTAAAGAAATCTATTCTAGCATACATGAAGAAAAAAGTCCCTCTCGCGATTGTATTTAAAGTGCCTCTCGTGATTGTATTTATATTTTTTTTCTACTTGTCTACGACGTAAAATCTTTTTGAATATGACCCAAAGGTTTACATAAATTACATAACTAACCTCAACCATGTTTGTACTCGTTACATGGCGTTCTTATTTAGCCAGTTACATAGTTCAAACACATAATATTGACGAAACAGATTGTCTACGCCCTTCGTTAAAATGTAACCAATATTGTGGTTTATTTCTCGTTTAATAATGTAGCTTTTGCGGGAATAGGTCTATTGTGTTCAGGGTTACCAACCTTTTGTCCTTAAAAAAATGTAGTTTTAGAATGATTTTGATTACCCTTTTTTTTTCTTTTTCCCCCATGGGAAAAAGGCGTGAGTTTGTGTAGGTATGTATGTATGTTTTTTTTTGTCTTATCGCAATTTATACTAATAGCAAAGAGAAGAAAAAAAAAATTGTAGGTAGCCTGTAAAAAGTGAACGTATTGACGGCAATACATACCAGAATAATGTTTCTGAGAAATAGATTTACGCTTATGTACATTTTGAAACGAATATTATTGCTTTGAGTTTGATGCATTAAAAATGATATTTTTATAGTAATTTACCACACCATCACTACCATATTTCTATGATAGAAATATGGTAGTCGGACCTCTAATATAAAAATAGTTGTCGGGCCCCAAATATAGTAGGATATTATATTATACAGAGTGGTAGTGTAAACACCGGTATCCTTGAAACCAGTGGTTTGGTTTTACTAATAGAACGTAAATTCAATGAAAAAACATATCTTTCAAAAGTATCAGTAAAAAATATTTTACCCTATATTACATTGATGTAATTAGTTAAAACTTATGTAGGTAGTTATAACGGACGGCCAGTGCAGCAGGTCAACGCCCTTTGCGGTGATTACGTAACTCGGGCGCATAGTATCCATGAATTTACGGACGGTGTCGGACAGATTTTTTTTTAATTTTTGAATGAAAACTTTGTTCATTTATTTTTAAATTCAGATACATTTTTTTGTAAGTAATCAAGTACCTATGATTTTAGTGATAACGGTGTTTACACTAACAGTCTGTATAGTAGGGATGGCAACCCTAATTGTATCGCTTCTGGTTTATAAAATATTCGAGGGTTATTGAATAGGCTTCAAAGGTTACGATGTGGTTATTGCTTTCGTTGTTTCAGTTATTTGATTTCTATTTATTTTATTAATTTAAAGTTTAATTACCTATGAAGCGGTTTTTGCTCTGTACTGGGTAAGTGTTCGGTGATTGTACTAATTTTAATTGTACAATGTACTTGATATAAAAAAAAAAAAACTTTTTTATTTTGCGTCAGCCCTTCGTCGTGAGGGTGATGGAGGGCCATGCCGAACTCTTACTGGCTAAAACCACCGCAGTGTTCCACCTATGCCTATGGCCGGGGGTGCTAGATAAGCATTTACCGTTCCCCCGATAGGTCACTGTTCCCCCGATAGGCCACTGTTCCCCCGACAGGGGCATAAAATACCTGGATTTTTTGAAAGAAAGGAAGGATAATTAGGATGAAACCGACGAATAATTTCATCGGGGTCTAGCATTATAAATCCATTATAAAAGTTTTATAGCAATGTTCTTTCTTCACCGATATTATCCTGTGTGATACAGGGAAGCAATTCCAGTATTTTTAATAAAACCGTTCAGATTTTTAATCTCAGTCTAAAACTGACAGAGACAAACAGTCTCTAAGATGAAATGGCGACTTTAAATCATAGAAATTGGCCTCAAAAGGTTTTATTCTTATTAAATTCATGCTTAATCTGATTAAAACATTTAATAACTACCGTTTTTAATATTTATACCAAACCAAAACCAACATAGCGGAACATTGTTCTTTCCGTATAATACTTGACATAAATCTTCGCTAATTTCTCACATGCGCCTTCTATTCTCTTACTTGAATAACGTAATGCACACTTAAACGGTTCCAGCGTGCGATTCAACAAATAAAATCATTTATTAACGATTTCTCGCACTTTTGACGTCTGCACGGGTACCTATTTGCCTTCATTACTCAAAGAAATGGTCCACTGTGTTCCGATTTGTCAGTTTTATTTTGCACTGTGTAATTATTCTTCGAATTTAAACGGATTTTTATGTGAAAATTGGTTCGTTATCTGTCGTTTTGCAACGTTTAAGCTAACCTGAAAAAGACTATACTTATTTGGCAGTCAACTGTGAACTTTTTTGTTACGATTTGTCTTATTTTTTAAGGAATAATTTAAGTACTAATATTATAGAGAGGTAAAATTTGTTTATTAAGACGTAGTCTCCGGAAGCCTAAATCCGAATACAAAAATTGATTCTATCAACGCACGTGCAGAAGTTAGTTGATTTTTAAAACATGGTGAAGATAGTAATTGCTTAAAAAAATTGCATGTATATACGTAAGAACCGGTCATTGTATCGATCTTTAGGGGACGCCTATATCCAGCAGTGGATATTGTTCGACTGAAGTGATGATGACGGCCAGCCTAGCCTTTTCCTAACTATGTTGGGGTCGGCTTCCAGTCTAACCGAATGCAGCTGATAAAAACTAAAGTCATCACGTGCAAACGCAACATTAATTTGAAAGATGTCGTTAACAAAACAGTTAATGAATTCAAAATATTGAGAAAGTCAGCATAAACATGAAACTCTCTCATGCAAAAATCCTTCCTAACGCTTTCAACCAAAAAGAGAGCAACACGGAATACGTGCACGAAAACTACAAGAGCAAGTCAATACACTTTCTAGACGTTAGTCAGTCACGCCAATATAAACCGTGATTAGTTACGCGATATGATGCAATGGATTCTTGTGTCATTGCCAACTCAAAGATTAATGTTCGCGAATGTCACAATATTGTGGAGTTCATTTTTACTACAGCATGTAATGTTAGACGGGATAAAACATCGTCAATGGAAGGGAAAACAAGCGATATGACGCAAATGGTGGACTCTAAATTCAAAAACAAAACACTTCGGAACTCAATCAATCGATTTTAGTAGCGTGACCTAATTTTGGTATTTTGAGTGACTGCATACCTTTGAAATGAACATCCTAGCTTCTATACAGTAGATGGAAAAAGACGGATTTTCGACGTTAATACCAAAGCGTAGTTAAAATTCTGTGGTCTGGCGGTTTCGTATATGTGAGATTATCTTTGTGAACGCGCCTACGATATAGGAGATTTCTTTTGTGAGGAGCGACGTTTAAAAAATTCTTTATCTATATCGTCAGTATCAACTACTACTAGTTATTATAAATGCGAAAAGTTTACGGTACAACAAACAAACAACAAACATAACTGGCGAAATGTGGGTGTACACTACACAATAGGTACACCTCTGCCTAACCCTTCGGGGATTACAGGCGTGATGTTATGATGTTATTTAGTTTACGGGATGTTTGTTTATCAATCAGGCCAGAACCTTCTCACTGATTATAAAGATATTGAAAGTAGAACTTCCAACATTTTAACTCAATGTAACTTAGGTTGCCCGGCATATGCGTGTTAACGGTTATGTGATGTGTATTACACCCCGTATAAGTTGCAAGCATAAATGGAACTAAGACACGACAAAATATTTCATGCTCCAACATCCATGATGAACAAAGTATTTAATCGCTGATCATAACCATTCCTTCATCTTTAGACTCCAAGACATAGTACAGCAAATAAACTCCAATCATATTTAAACCAATAGGCTCGCCCCCTATTACATGGGACTAAAAACATAACTAGCGAAATGTGGGTGTACTAATGGGTACACCTCTGCCTAACCCTTCGGGGATTACAGGCGTGATGTTATGTTCATGTCATATTTAAACCTTCAGCGTTAGAATTCAACAACAAACTTGTTTAAATTATAAACCAATAAAGTTAAAACAAGACGAGTTATAATGGCCATCTGTTCTGCCGATCATCAAAACAAAGATAACATAAGTACCAGTGCAATAAATCATAAAAACGCTAATGATAACCGAAGATGGTTTTTAAAGTCAAAATATGGTCCTTTATAAAAGGACCCATTGATTTGATTCTCAGAATCAACATGGAGTTTAAACAATAGGTTGTAAGTGAGTTTTTAAAGAGTAATAAATTATCTCTAACCTGATTCTGCGAAAGAATCTAAACGTTCTGTTAGATATGAAAACGGCGATGATTTTTATTAAGCCCCGGTCATACAGGAGCGGACAACTTGCGGGCACGTTTGTGGTCGCGGACACGGTCAGGGGACCAACCACCACCTCTTAAAACAATATTATAGTAACATTACTTTGTAATTTCCGTTGTTGCATTTTCAACTCTCGGCGCTGAGCCGTGCGTTTAAAATCCAACAGTGCTGAAGGCAAAGTAATATTAAAACAATATTGTTTTAAGAGGTGGTGGTTGGCTTCCTGATACTGCTGTAGTGATATGAAAATGGCGATGATTTTTCTTAAGCCCTTGTGATACAGGAGCGGACAACTAGCGAGCGCGTTCATGACCACGGACACGATCAGATGCTGCGGTAGAATTTGTGGGCAGCCGCTGTCCGCGTTAGTACAGACCCGTCCAGACTACTGCGATATTATCATATCCATTGTAAACTACTACAAACACTATTTTCTCTATTGTTGCGTCTGTAGTATGTTTTACCTTCAGTTACTTTGTATACTTCCTGCTTTTTAAGGTTCCGTATCTAAATTATTAATTAGACTCCCCTGTCCGTCCGTCTGTCACAGGGATATCTTTTGAACTATAATAGAGTAAACACATGAAGTGTAATTCACAATAACATATAAAAGTTAAAAAAGTGTCGTGATGGCCTAGTAGTTAAGCCTGGCCGCACACGGGCCACCGACCACAACCACAAAACGTCGCCACCGACGTATTTCCTGTAGTTTTCATATATTTTATATGGACTCGCCGCACACGGTTGACGTCTGTGGTCGCTACAGCTCCTAGCTTCAAGTGGCGGCGTTTGTGGCTGTCGTGTGCGGCCAAAGTGACTTTTTCAATTCATATGTACCATTATAATGTAATAATACTAGCTTACCCAGCGCACTTCGTACCGACTTATTTTTTTTTTTGGTACGAAGAATAGATGTTGGCCGATTCTCAAACCTACCCGTCATGCACACAAAATTTCATAAAAATCGGTCCAGCCATTTCGGGAGAGTTTGGTAACAAACACTGCGACACGAGAATTTTATATCATATTAAAGTTAAAATAAAAATTGCATAGAGTTATAAATGTTTTATGGTAGTATGCGGATCCCTTCGTGTGCAAGCCCTACTCACACTTTGTCTGTGTTTTAGTTTTACTGCACTTTTCTACTCCACTTTCTACCCATTCCAAAGTTAGTACCCACTCACTTTCATAGTTTAATTTTCATTTGCGTCGGCAATTATTTCCACACGAATGATTTTATTATAAAATTGTTATAATAACACAGTTCCATTTAGTTGCTCCAGACTTTCTCAAAGTGTTATCACAATTAATAATGTTCTCGTTAAAATCGTGCCAAGTTTTAGTTTGCACACTCAGTTTGCACTGGCATTGAATCATTTGGCATTGAAATATTGTGCAAATAGTGTAAAAGTGCGGAATTGAATCAGATTGGAATTCGTTTATTTTTACCGGAGCATCATTTTAGAAACGTGTACAACTATTTTTTTTTAGTTTATGAGTAATTTTAGGTGCTCAGAGACTATTTTTTAGAGATTTTTTGAGATTTTTTGAGAGATTATTTTTTTTTAGTTTACGAGTAATTTTAGGTACTCAGAGACTCAAAACATAGTTTTGAACTAACTCTAACTCTTGTCAGTGATTTTTAGGACTAAATTACAAACAATGTTTGAAGCAAAAGGTACTCAAATCGTTTATGGTACGTAGTACTCGTCTAATTTACAAGTTTTACAAATTCCAAAATATCTCTGTCTGTCTGATACGCTTTCACGACTAAACTACTAAACCGATTTTGTTGAAATTTGGTACGGGGTAAGTTTGAAATCCAAGACAGGTAGGCTACTTTTTATTCCGCGACTAACAGACATTTACGCAAACGATGTCACAGGCAAAAGTTAATAACATAAAATCAAAATAGGAACATTAACGAAGCGTATTGTTCTATATTGGAAAATCTCGATAGTTAGAGATTTGATGCCAAAACCGACTAACAACAGTACTATATGAACACTAGACACATCCTTCAATAAAGCCTCGGAACTAGAGCCGCCGTAACTAGAGTATATTGTTAAAACAAGTACTCACATGGAGATAACGCCGTGTTTACACAATGAAACATATTTACATATCCACACAACTGACAATACATAACACATGACATCACCGTCTGAACGAACTACTTTACACTGAACGTTAAGAAAATCGACTTTGGAAATCCTTGTAGAATATAAAATGTCTCCCTGAAGAAAAATGGTAAAAGCTTTTCCTCCTAAGAGTGTCTTAAAATGTTATTTTAGGGCTTTTCAAATGGGTTAGCAGCTATATTGTAAGATACTTTTATCCCTTTAGTGGTTTGAGCATTATCGTCAGTTGAAATGTTCTACGGGATCTCGTCTTTATATCTCCAAGTTGATACAATTAATTAAGCATCAACTCCTTAAGTATTTTGATTAAAATTTATTCGAATATTGACCATGACTTCTAGGTCATGGTTAATCTTTGTGACATCAGTCTTATAAACAAGCATGCCCTAAAATATAGCTGCCAAAGAAAATTTACCTACCTATTTCAAATCACGAGAATAAATATATTATTTTTAATATTAACGTCGTCAGAGTCACGGCCACACATCACAAAATTGAGAGCACTAAAGAAATACGACATGAAGTTTAAAACGTCGGTGCAAGCCAGAACCGGTGAGACACAGCATACAGAAATATTTTACTGTTATAACAACTATATTTTGCATTTTTAAGTCACTCGAAAATTTGAGCAAACGTGGAACTCACGAAGCAAGTTTTCTGAAAAATATTTTAAGACACTCAATTTTTATTCCAGCTTTTAATGTTTTAGTAACATCGGTGATTTATGTTTCTTCCAAGCAATTTATCTAGAATGGAATGTGTTGTATGAAACTCCTTTCGTCTTTCACATAAAACATTTTATTATACCTTACTCAATTAAAACTTACAAATATTTGTTAAGGATCGTAAAACTTGCTATCAGAATTCGCAGACGTTTGTGCTAATTTGGCTTCATACCGCTAAAATTCCTGTACCGGTTCTCTCAAATCAAGTATTGAATGTATCGATTCGTCTCATTCATGCGGGTATTCTGCTATAAGCTCAAACTTTCCACATTTTGCGTTTACTCCTTTACCGGCAAGCATATTTGTATTGGTAACAAATGTTTTGTAAATAACGACGCATATTTTGTTACTGTTTTGTGAATTGTGTAACAGGAATGGCTTGTATAAACATTAAACATGCAAATAGTGCTGCTATACGATGATATAAATTGAACTTATGACAGCTCCAATGCACAATGGAGGTGGAAGCACCTTGCGAACCGTACCTATCTATTAAAATTCCAGCATATTTTTATAGTTTTACTGATTATCATATTCGCTTGTATAATGTATATGTTTTGACTCATTTTTGGTGAAGTAAGAATTTGATTATGATAACAAGACTACATAATAAGCTACTAACGTCATGTGTCGAAAATATCACGGAGTCGGAAATAGAAGAACTTAGTTAATTTATCGAGCTAGTATGTAAAGTGTAATTAAAATTCAAGTGACACTGAAATATAATGGAAACCGCGCATATAAAGTCACATGGGATTTGTAACGTGTGAGATTCTGAGCATATATATTTTTTTGTATCATCTTACAATTTCGGTTCACAAAATTCACACAGCCTCTTGTAGCAAGAACGGGGACTTTAAAAACAGAGCACCCTTTTCTTTCCAAACATATCCCTTGATCTTTCGTATCTCTCAACTGCTACCACTTATAGATAATGAGGGTCTACCGCACCGAACATTTCCATCGCCACATAAATAGGGAAAGAATATTCCTCAAAGATAATGCTTGTCATATTTGCTTACGCAATCTCCATAACTCCTTGAAATATTGTACCGTCTTTCACTGTGTTTGTTTGTAACAGGTGGTCTCGGCTCTCGAGCTCTCAGCCGCTAACTTGTTGTTAGCAGCTCCTGTTTATGCTAATTGCTACCGATTTGTTCAATAAACATCGTTATTTTCATCGTTTTCGCGTGTTTCGATGGGTTCGTCTATTTTGAGATTCTGGTCCTAATTGGTATAGATTTTATCTCTAATTGTTTTCAAATTTATTGTTAGAACAAGTGGCTTGCTGTATGATTTATAACATTTAGGCAGTTAGCATTTTTTATGAATGAAAACTGTTTCGTAAGAGAAAATGTTACAGAAAATTTTCAGTCATCATGTTTAGATTTTAGAACAACGGTGAACTCTATTTTTCCGCGCTGCAAAAAAAAGTAAGCACTAAGAAACTACAACGAATTTGTATTCCAGGTAATTATAATTAGCGTAACTACATGAAACATAACATGAATGAAACTTCTTATTTTCTATATCAAAAATCATTCTACTGGAACTGGAATTTCAATAATTTCACGCATACGTTAAAAACAATTGGAAAATCTGTCTTAAGCGATAACTTAACACGCAAAACGTCCGATAAGTTGCGAATTAGTGCCGGTTTATTTACCTTAGCAACGCCGAACCTGCCGAAAGCACAGCACGGTAACACTAATGTAGCACAATCAGTTGGAAAACTAGGGAACTGTGTCGAAAAATCGTTCGCGAATTTATTGGATGGTGTTTGTGTCGGGGAGTGTGGTGCGAGGCGTGTAGACGCGTGTTCGCGCCGCGGTTGGGTGCTGTCGACTGAGTGAGTAGAACCGACGCCGGCCGGCCGCGCGCAAACCCATGAAATGGCTTTCCACTTCAGTCCGTGGGCTGTGCCGTATCAGACTATCAGCTGTAGTTTTTTTTTCGAATAGGAAATGATGTCGAATACGCACTCTCGATTTCTAGTGTGACGTTTTTTATCGGGTTTTTACATAAGTAGATAAGGTGGTTTTGTTTCAAAGTTTATTGACTGATTGGATTAGCATGTCGTAATCGTGTCTTGGCTGCAAGAGTGCTAATTCAATACTTCATCGTCATTATAATTTCAACCGAAGTCCACAGCTGGATATCCTCCGACTGGTCCTGAAAAGATGTACAACAAAATAAAGTGTTATTGATCGTCTGTTATCAATAAATTTTAGACAGACATTCAGTTACTAGTCATTAGTAGATTTCTAGGGTTGTCTGTTCTGATAACCCTAGTAGTGAAAAATGGGCCAAAAATATTTTAAAACATTCAAGATTTAATTTTGTTTTTCTTTTAACCCAGTGTCTCATAACTTCACTTTACTTACATGGTATCCAACTTACGAAGTACATCTACCATACTCTTCTGAATAAAGTAGATATTTTACTTTAGATAATCAATATTTAACAATTTTAATAAAACTGAAAAAATAGTTTTTTCAAAAACATAAATCGACATGGCTAAACCCCACCCCCTGAAAAAAAAATGCATATTACTAGTTATGA
The DNA here is from genome assembly GCA_949774945.1 of Hoplodrina ambigua. Lineage (NCBI taxonomy): Eukaryota > Metazoa > Arthropoda > Insecta > Lepidoptera > Noctuidae > Hoplodrina > Hoplodrina ambigua. The sequence continues at coordinate 2,083,815 of OX458967.1, forward strand.
ACCTTTATTTAAAACTGGGAACGGTAAGAATGAGTTGACTGATTGACAAAATTATTTAAGCGTTGGGTGAAATTATTTTCAATCGAGATTTCTGTTCCAGCGGAGACGGCAATTAAGTACAGTTAAGTTATCATCTTAATGAGGGTTCGTTGCCAAATTAATGCAGACTACCTTCCACCCGCGACTTCGTTCGCGTGGAAATCAAGTATGCCAATTATGCCATAGAGCAGCCAGAGATTTAGTGAATTCTTACCTGTAAAGCCCCGGCTGACTTACTGGTAAGTCAGATCAATAGAAATATCTTATCTTGGACATCACTGGCATAGGTGAAGGAAAACATTGTGAGGAAACCTGGACTTATTACTGGTCCATTCAAACCATGTCAGAGGCATGAGGCGGTTTAGAAACTCTGACACTAGGGTGTGTGGGGTCGTAAGACCTTACTACCCACACGATAAAGAAGAATCAGTAAAAGATTTTTGTGTCATTTTAAGAGGATTCTACGATGAGATTTAGGCTCGTTCAATCATCTTTAATTGAGTAACTTTTGAATGTAAACGAAATCTAAACACCTCTAAAACATAAATAAAAACGTCATATCTAAACCTTGACAAAGGTATTAATTAATCAGATAAGGCTATTAGTAGGCACACGCTACATTTGATGTAACGTACGGCCCTATACAAGGACATCGCTATCTAATGTTATAATACTAAAAAACCCTCTATTTCGCCTGTAATCCTTGGAGGGTTAATGCAGAGATATACCCCAGATTTCGCCAGTTATGTTTAAGTCCTATGTACAGGGGGCGAGCCTATTGCCATCATCCAGGCACAAATCCAGATTCCGAAACTGCTACTGAGAAATTCCTGAAAAAAATCCCGTTAACGCTTTGCCCAACCTGGGAATTAAACTCACGACCTCATGCTCAGCAGTCGCGCTTTGAGAGCACTAGACCGATGAGGCAGACCACGGGTAAACCCGAGTTAAATTAGGTACGTCTTTGGATACTGCTATAGTCAAAGTGTTTTTTCAAATCGTACTAGTTATTACGGCTGCGACTTTTTTGCGATTATGAACTTATTTTCGAATGCGAATCTGACTAGCACGTGGCCAGTTTTTTTCAACCCTAATCTAGCGAAGCGGTCGTACAATACCTAGTTCACGTCGTCATCAGATACTGAATCACTGTCCTTTCCAACATTCTTTAACCTCATACTTCAACTATTCACAACTGTGAGCGCTCAACCAAGAGCAGCGTCAGTCACCAAAGTAAACAAAATAAAATAATAAATCTGTCATGCACAATCTCTATGGTACGCACTGTGTCATCTTATAAACGCCTCCAACGATGGATGGTCTCCATTCGACCTGAATATTTTCAGAAAAATTGGGCCAACACTTGCCAACTCATGAATGAGTAATGAGAATTTCAGTATGATTTCCTAATCATAATTTTTATTTATAAAAACGTATAATTGTAATCGTTGGACTAGTGGTCGCAAAGCGCGACTGCTGAGCATGAGGTCTTGGGTTCGGGCAAAGTGTTATTAGGTTTTTCCATCAGGAATATCTCAATAGCAGCCTCGTAGTCTGGATTTGTGCCCGGTTGATGGCAATAGGCTCGCCCCCTATTAGATGGGACTTAACACAATTACACACCACATCTCATCACATAGTTATTGACAGAACTGGCGAAATGTGATGTACCAAACTAATGGGTACACTAATGGGTGTGATGTCATGTTATGAATACTATAGGACCTTGCTTGAGGTTACTATTAAAGGACCATTAACTAACATACTTATTGTCTTCATCACCACACGTGTCCCATATCAATTAATCAGAATAACCACGACATTTAATTTTGCATAATTAACATCAATGCAACCGCAATGCATCACAGCTTGACTTCATCACTTGTAGTAGCTGATCAACTCCACAAATAGGTTACTATCAACTACATTGTAGGCAAGGTTGCTGACTAAGAAATGCAACTGAGCGCAATATTTATGGCCCATGACTGGGTTTATTTGGGTTCCAATAACAATGGTTACGTGTGATGCAACGAAATGTTTTCATTTACGACCTGTGTGAGTGCAGGCGCATGACGGTGGCTATGAGTTTGGGTGGACATTTCTTTCAGAACTGTGAAACGCCTTTATATGTGTGCACGCATTTCTTATCTTATAAATATTTTTATTAGTGATTGGGAAGTTGACATCACCAATCTATTGATATAGTTTTATGAGCTAACAAAACGCGATGGGATGCCATAGATTTTGTATGAGCTAAGTAGAGATAAACTATTATTACATGGTGCTCCCCTCCATGTGACTATTTCAATAATAATGAGTAATTAATGGCGCCGCTAGTTAAGCAACAATGACACGCTGATTTGTTTTTATTTCGAGAGGCGTCTCAGTACGCACACATGCGTTGTGAGTCTTGTAAATACTTTTACAAATACTTTCGAACGTTTTGAATTGTAGAAGGGCGCGTCAAGTTATCGTAGTTTATCTCTACATTGTGACGGCACTTTTTTGCCCACTGAATTGAATAACTACTCGTATTTATTGATTTCAAAGTGACAAAAACTCAAATTTAACAGTTAGTTGAAAATTAATCGGTTTATCAGACCTGAAATAAAGTGTTTTATTAGAGAAGTTGTTTCTTAAAGTAATCGGATCGGTAAATTGTGTCAACTATCCAACTGTCTCACTCTATCTTATTTCTACTTTTTTTTTGTAAACTTAGTCATTGGCATTTGGTTTAGAATTATAATTAAGTTATACTTATATGTCAGCTGTAAGGTCACCTTGTGTAAAACAAATTAATAAACGAAAATGGAAATTACTAATTAAAAAAATGTCGTATGTACTATTTGTGACATCTAATTATTAAGGCCTGAATTAGACCATAGCTATGCTAAGTTGAAAATAAGGTACGTTTTTCCTTATTTTCAACTAAAAGATAGAAAGTGTACATATTTTTCTTAAATAGGCAGTCCGTATTGAAAATAAAATATTCCGAAATGGGCACAAAAATAAATTGACAACTATTATTTAAATTACGCACTTAATAATAATCTTTTTGACTTTCTAAATTGATGTTTTAAATACATTACGCATTATATTATACTTGGATATTTTATAATATTAAGAACAGTATTATGGGCCGTTAAACGACACGTGAAGTTTTAGGAAAAAATAACAGATTTCTAGATCTTTATCACGCATGACGTCAAAGTCGAATAAATTTATTTCAATTTGACCAATGAACGCTGGTTTTGATTTAACAAGAAAAAATAATTTGATCTAGTTACCCCTACCAGAAGGTAGTTTCGTATAAATTAGAATGGGAAAGAAACTCCAAACCTACTTAAAAATAAATTTTAAAAATAAATACATTAAATTAATTATATTTTAATCAATATGACATATGATTTCATTAAAATCATGCGAAACGGCTTCTATTTTATTAATCATTTACAATTTTAAAGAAACATCCATTGACCCACAGATGTCCTGATATTACAGACACAGCGCATGGTCACCCTAACCACACGACACGCTTACTTACGTCAGTATTAAAATAAAACTGTTTTATTTGTAACGACGCTTCTTTTGATGCCGCCGCAATTGGCGATGGATTAGTAGGGTTGCATTTACAGCGATTTCTTTTCACTTTATGGAATCCTGAAAATCATGAAAATATACACACTGCTTGATAAGGTAGTCTATAGCACATTGTTTGCTTGGAAGTGTTCAGCAATTAAATGTAGAAAAAAATCAAAATAAAAATTCGTTTGACAGTATTATTATTTTTATAAAACAAATATGAACAGAAATGGACCCTTCTTCTTTTCCTCTTATTATTTTTTTGAATCGTGTAAATTAGTGTCGGATATAAAATAATAACATTTTCCAGACCGATTTTGGTCATGGCGGCCATAATCTCAAACAAGACTAACCAAATGGGTACGCAGAAGATAGATAAGATGCACAAGGATGTGCGCAAACACAGATGCACTCCCGCGCATATTCGCTATCAGTAGGACCACACGTCAAATGCAATTCAAGCATCCACTTTGACGTTTCGATGTCAATCACGGACGTGACTAAAAACATTTGACAATCAATCTCTGGACACCCGACACTTGGCAATCGTTTATTATTTAAATTATTTATTTGTTTAAATCTTTAATTAAATATTTACGTTGGTGGAGATGGCGCTTGATTCAAATTGTATTATTTGGATAAGAAATATTTGTGGAAGGAGATAAAAAGAATAGGTATTTTTATATGAGTAGAAATTTCATGTAAAACATTTTCATCAACATCTCGACCCCCTAATTACATGGGACTTTAACATAGCTGGCGAAATGTGGGTGTACCAACGGGTACACCTCTCCTTACACTTCGGGGATTACAGGCGTGATGTTATGTATGATGTCGTATGTATTTAAAGTCATGATTATTGCATGTATATGTATGTGTATGTCTCTGCACGTGAATACTAGGGCCTCAGTTAGACTCTGATGTGCTCTATCTTAGGCAAGATATAGAGCTTACGTCATGAAGTCTAGATAAGTCTAGTTTAATTCTAGTTACTAAGTTTCACTTTTACGATTAACATCGTTAGATTAACGGCAGCGATATTACCTAAACGTGACTCCTGTGCAAAATGAGTCCTAGATTCGCATTAAACCTAGACAATAAAAACGACATGCATGGTTGATAGTGAAACCACATTAAAGAGAAACTACAGAAGTTCAACTCCACACAAGGTACAAAATGTGAATAGACCAAAATGTTTGGTGGTCCGAAGTAAGTATTCATTCTATTCAGCAGTTAACTTTATTTTTTTTTAAATTTTCTAATCAAATTGTATAAAAGAAAATACATAATTATGATGTAATTATTTGAAATGTCAGTTCAATTTTTAACCGATTATCTTGTTAGTCTCGTAATTTTATATGTATAATCCAGGAATCCAAAAATACCTTGACTGAATGAAGAATCAAACCCAAGATGCTACGCTCAGTTCTAGCGGGCTTAAAGACAAATCAAATTATTGTTTATCACTTTTTGTTGGCAAGTTGGCAACTGCACTACACTCACAAATTAATTAATACTAAAATACAGAATAGAATAGAATAGAGTTGAATAAAATAGAATAGAAATACACCAACAGCAAAAGGCATAATTATGTATAACATTGGCTCACAGTAATTATTTATTGTATAATAATGAATCTTCTGAGTTTTCTGTATTTCGTAATATTTTTCTTTATAACATTGTAAGAAAATAACCCACTTTATCCAAAGGAGATAAGGCAGATATTCACACAAACTTACATTTTGCGCCTCATCAACGGAATTTCTACCTTATAACCTTCAAAATAAAGCTCATGGTGTGATCTGGTAAAGTTTGTAAGCAAGGACCTTGCATTTTTGTGTGGTTAGGTATGATATTATCAGTCACTGGGTTAAAATAAAAACAAATATTTGCATTTTGATAAGAATGACGTTGTTGGCGAAATTGATGAGTGTCATGATACAGAAGTTGCACGTGAATTATGAGATTGCACGTGTATTCTTAAAGCCTTATATCAACCAATCGGGGGCGCGGATCATGCGTCCTGACCCATGGTAGGAGGAACCTCGAAAGGGTATGGAAAACCCGGAAGAGGTTTTTGTCGGTAGAGTCCGATATAACACTCGGTCCTCCTCGGACGGAGGGTTATCATCATGCCTGTAATTCCGAAGGGTTAAGCAGAGGTGTAGGTACCCACATTTCGCTAGTCACGTATAAGTCCCATGTAATAGGGGGTGAGCTTATTGTCACCAACCGGTCACAAATCCAGACTGACCTGACTAATCCTGATGGAAAAACGTAATAACACTTTGCCCGACCTGGGAGTCGAACCCAAGACCTCATGCTCAGCAGTCGCGCTTTGCGACCCCTAGACCTACAAGGCAGTCAGCAAAAGCGAAGCAGTAAAACTAAGTAAGACTTTTATATCTTTTCAGGAAAATGGTCATACTGTAGGTACAGCGCCACCTAGACAGATAAAAAAAGGGATAAATGATAACTTTTATACCACAAACATAATTATTTTACTTAAAACCATTAAAATTATAAAACCATATTGAAATATAATTTTTCAGTTCGTATTTTGTTGATAAACATTTAAAAACTTTTATTTTATAGCTGTTGTTACAGTTCCGGGGTCCATCTAGTGAAGATAATATTAAATAACGTTGCCACTATTCAACAATAGATGGCACTGAATTCTTGTTCCGCTATTGGTTAATAGATGGCGTTGATCACAACAGAACTATAATGGTGCGAATAAAAATACCGGCTGTTTTTTTTTAAATATTTTAAATTGCTTGCTACTAAATACATATATCTAATTTATTACTAAACCTTTAACGTGAAACTTGAAAAATTTAGTTCAACAACAAAAGACACGCTAACTCTTAATAAGAGTCTTTCTGAGGAAATCACTGTCCAACATTAATGAAAACAGACACATTTTTTTTTTAGATTGCTTTTATTAAATACGCATTAGTTTATACTTATTATATAAACATATATGTATTGTGATTTATGGGCCTCTGTTTCCTGAAATTAAGGATAAATAAATAATAAATAAAAGTCCTAATATCTAGTAAAATTGGAGGGAATTATCCAAACACGATACCTACATACGACCTATAGAAGAATTTTCATTTACGCTGCAATGCAGACTGGAGAAAATCCTAAGAATATTTAGTCTGACCTCGAATCTCCAGAAAATATCCGACTGTCTGGGTAATCCATGTACATTATACCTAACCCTACTTTGTTAGGGTAGGACGGAGATGTTGGTTTGTTAGTTAAGTGAACTACATTTATTATAGCACTAGACTCTGCCCGCGAATCCGTCCGTGTGCTTTTTTTTCACTCGCGCTAAGTTTTTCTTTGATTACTGCTCTGCTCCCCTGAAGATGTCGTGGCTGTTTTTGAAAAAAGCATGGAAGAGAACCCAAAGAAGAGTGAGCCCACAGCTTCAGTCAATAGTTCCATCGCATACGACGGTGCTTAGAAAGAAACTGAGAGTCTTGAGACTACTTCGAAAAGTAATAAAAAATATTAACAGACTTCTACATCATTCCGTTTTTTAATTCCTAAACTTTTTGTGTGACATACGTACCTATACCGTCTATAATTCATTTATCCATTCATATTTCGACAATACAAGCAAACTCTTCAATTTTATTTATTTAAATATACTTCGATTTTGTAATTAAACCACACATTAATATAGCAACCTACAGGCATGGGCTAGGAGAGGGTTCCCACCAAAAAATAGCAACAGGCACACTTCGAATCCACGACCTACCGCTCCGCATTCCCCAGTACATAACCATTAAACTGTTACCGCATATCAAACACACCCGTAGTGACCACGTCACCTCACTGACGTGTGGTTAGTCAGCGTACGCACAGGCCAACAGGCGTAGCATGCAAAGTCTGTGCATTGCTGGACCGCGCCACCTACGCGGGTCGTCGAACGACCTCCCGTCCCCCTCCCGCTGCACTCGCGTCCCCCCGTGGCCCTCACGTCCTTACGCACGTATGACTAGACTAAGGTAGGCTTGTCGCGTGATATCACGTCATAGTGCCAAGTATTATGTCTGTAAGTAGATATGGAGGGCTGACAATTGCGATGGGCTAATCAAGCAAAGATCAGTGTATTTTAAGGGTAATTATAATTAGTTTCCAGGTCCTTTATTACCTCTGCCCGCGACTTCAAAATTGACCGCACGAAATGCTGTTTTATCATGTACCTAATAAGGTCACTAATACCTAGTACCGAGTAGCTAGGCTAGCGGTTAGTCAGTTTTCCGTCAAATAATTCAATTTCGAAAAAAAATCTACCTAATTTAAAATCATGTTCGTGATTTAAGAATTATTATCGTTAAGGAAAAACACTGTGTGATTAAAACTAAAGTAATCCACATAAACGGCATGATAAGCCAATAACAATAACATGTCAAAACGTACAACAAAAGCAATATCTAAATAAAAATGATATAACCAAAATTATCAAGATGATCACTTTGCGATAAAAAAGAAACAATTTAAACACAGTAATTCATCTGAATCTGCTAGTATTTTGATGTAATAACCAATTTACAACAATTTACCACCACAGAACAAGCTGTAAACAAAAAAGGCGATGAGTTCATAGCCCGATCTGTATAATTTAGTCAGCTTTTTCATGAAACATTATTGCAGTAATTACACGGGCAGTTTTTAGTTGCCCGGTGAGGTAGGTACTGTTTGTGACTACTTTTAGTTGCCTGGTGTAGTTCCTATTGCCTGTTACAATTTTTTGTGGCTCGGTGTTATTATTACTGTTTATGACTATTTATAGTTGTCAGGTGTGATAATATTGCTTGTTACATTTTTCTGTCCGTTGTATAAGTAATAATGCTGCTTATCAGGCAGGTTTTAGAAAATAGTCGAGTGACTGTTATTTATATTATATTCAATTATTCATCCCGCCTCAGTCGACGCAATAAGCCTACCTAAGTACTCTTGAAAACCCATACTTAGTCGAATATTTTATTACTTATTGACACTTATTAATTTTATAGATTTAATACAAAGGCTAGGATAAGGGATAGGCTCGCCCCCTATTACATGGGAATAAAAACATAACTGGCGAAATGTGGGTATGCTAATGGGTACACCTCTGCCTAACCCTTCGGAGGTTACAGGCGTGATTTTATGTTATGTTATTTAATACAGACTTGTTTCTACTTTTATGTACAATTTTTATTTTCTCTTTTTATGTAATATTTTCCATTTTCGCTGAAATAAACAGTTTTTCTTTCTTAACACTTAGCGCGTGTATCAATTTTATTGACTGTTGCTCGCCTTTAGCTAGGACATCATAGTTGCGTTGTGTTGCCCACAATTCAGCCATGTCAATCGCCCGTGTGAACCCACCACTAGGTCCAACTGCCACAGCGAAGGGAAAAGACCTTGATAAATATTTGTATTGAATATTATACGCCTGCGAAATAACTAGGTAATTAATATTAGGAATTCCGTGAATTGCTCTGATAATTCATGAGTTAGAATTATAGTTACAAATATTCCGTTTTTAGAAGTAATGATCACATGAGCGTGTTTATTTATAAGTAGGTAAGTATATACACGAATACATATATTTTTTATATTTGCATTCAACATAAGACAAAGGATGTTGAGAATAAAATTAAATATTCGGGATTTAATTAGACAATACACAATTAACAATAGATATCTAATTACGCACGTATTCTTTGATTAAAAAAATGGATTTTAAATTATTGTCTTTCTTTCGTGTTTTCTTCTTTTCTCAAAAATGGATGCTAATAATCCATACTAATATTATAAATGAGAAAGTAACTCTGTCAGTTTGACATATGACACTTTAATTTTATTTATTTGTATAGATAGATTTTTTCTTTTCGCGATTGTAATCGGTTGATTGAATTATTAAGAAGTTTGACTAGTTGTAGTTGTCACATTCATTTTGCGCTGATTTTTGTTAGCGTAACAAAAACCGGTTACCGGAGGATAAATTTTAATAGACAAAGCATTTATTTCAATTAGACCTCTTACAGGCACTTTTGAATCGTTAAAGAGTCGGAAAGCCAGAAAGTTAAAGCTAGGTGTTCGTTACAAAACGTAGGTAGGTCTATATGGAGAAGAATTAACAAGAAACTCCACGAACACAATTTCAATTGGGTTTTTATTAAATCCTGGTTACATTATTCTTATTGCTTCGTGAATATAAAACAATAACAAAATAATAAAGATGTAAGCCATGGCAGTTAAAAGATGACCAATCCCATCCTTTTTTAACAGAGATTTGAAATGTTATTATTCAATACGTCAAAGGAACAAATAAAATAAACGCGTCGTAGGTGCCACACTGCGCCAAAAATTAATTACAACGTCAGAAAAAAAAACGGCAGTATTTCGCACAGTGTTTTAATTTGCCAAACCTCAAACGAACATGGTCATAAATTTGTTTAATTTCGACGCTGACGCTGGCCACGGAACCATCATGGCCGTCATTTCCCAGTGGGCTAGCAAAAAACGCAACTTGGGAACACCATTTAATTTTTTGCTGCATCAAACTGAGCACAGAGAAAAAAAATCGGATTCCTGGTACAAATATTGAGTTGTGTTTTGTTTTTTGTGTAGTTCAGAAGTGTGGTCCTCTTTTTGAGTGTGTTTTTGTTTTGGCAAAAAAATATGATTGTTAGATGGGGGTCGTTTTAAAGTTGACATCTAAAACTTGTTTACATAAAAAAAACACACCTGATAGAACCGAAAATTACTTGAAGATATAGAGAAGTATTCTATGATTGCGGTAACTTTTGGGCCTTCATTTAGTTAGGAGTTACCTATAATCAGAAAAGTTTCTCTATAATCAGATGGTCCTAGGCACATTTTTGAAAATCACTACAGGTGGCATTCTTAGAAACTTTTTCACATCCGTTATTGCAGAATATTTTAAACATATCGAACCTTTGATTTAAATGATGTAAGCCCATATTTACCTAGAACAAGTTTTAAAAAAACACATCATACCTTCATTTATTCATGTTAAAAAGGAATAAGAAACAAAAGGAACAGTAACCGCTACTCACAGACTTAATCCTTTTCAATTATGTCATTCATCAATAAACCCTAACTTCCCAAAAATCTTCTAACAAGACGAGGCACAACCATAATTCATAATAGATGTATTAAAACAAATAATAACAAAGATAGATCGCACTTAAGTTTGCCTGTCCGTCAGTGGAGCTTGCTTATTAAGTTCTTAAACTTAACTAACTTAATAGCTTGCAGTGTTTGTTACCTACTTCTAAACCTAGTGCTTACCGAATGCTTGTAAAAAGTGTTATTTAACTTGTCTTAAAGTACTAAAAAGCGAACTTAAAATACAGTATTACCAGGCTGTCCTATTTTTAGCTCAAACAATCAGCAGTCTTTTTTTGATACCCATGGGCTCCTCCCCTTTTTATTGTATTGTACATTAAAGTTGTTATTGTTATGTATTTCAATTAAATAAATAATGTTTTCTATCACTTAGAAAATATACAAATAGATACCTATGTAAATGGTAGCAGATCCTATACATATAAACATGACACATCTTTTTTCCAAACGTCAAAAATCTGACACTATCAGGCCCGCTTGCGCCCTGAAAGCTAGGGTTATCTTATTAACTCCAAGTTTGTTGCTAACACTGACTCAAACTTGCAACTGAACCACGTGTCAGCAAGTTAACTCTAAGTCAAATATTTGGCGCTAGTGGGCCTTATAAATCTGTTTTGATATCAAAAGTGTGCCACGAATCAAAATGTACCGCTATAAATCTAATGGCTAGCGTTTGTAAACTAGTCTGAATAGGTTACGACCATTAATTTTGATTAAGCTATGAATATTTAAATTGAAAATGTTTGACTTGTTAGTGAATGTAGTGGTAGCCTAGTAAACAATACCTAGTATTAGGTCATGTAAAGGGACGAAGGACGAAACATGAAAGGGTAATGGTACTGTAGACATTCTTTCTTTAAGCAATTATGACTTATTTAATCATTGTTTTTTCAAAATCAACCTAAGTTAACTCTTACTTAAGGTCTAACTTTCAAAGTTTGGTTTTGGACATACTAGCAATTGGTGAAAGAAAAAATCGTGTGGACTTCTAATAAGTCTGAAATTGCCAGTCCGCCTTGAGCAAACGTGGTGCTCAATGGTCGTGCTTTCTATGTAGAAGAGGCCTTTATCCTACAGGGAGGCAATGACAGGCTTAGGTATTATTATTGTTTTATTTCGAAATCTCGATACTTCCATCAGGAATTTCTCAGTAGCTGCCTCAGAGTCTGGATTTGTGCCCGGTTGATGGCAATAGGCTCGCCCCCTATTACATGGGACTTAAACATAACTGGCGAAATGTGGGTGTGCTAATGGGTACACCTCTGCCTAAACCTTCGAGGATTACAGGCGCGACTTAAAAGCAAAAAGTACTAAGGCATTAAGTCCGCCTTTGTACTTTTTTTTGTTGCATAAAGTATAAATCAAAAAATAAATAAATAGAAAGTTAGCGCTCTTTATCTCTCACGAGGACTTCTTGAACTCTCTGTATTCTAAATTTAGTACAAAATAACTAAAATTAAAACAAACAGATTCATGTAAACACTAAAAACTAAGACAAACACAACTAAGCAGTACCCCAAAAAGCTAAAAAGCACGTACCTCAAACCATTATCCTTCGTTACCGTCCCGGGTCGGGCAAAAACGCTTTGTAATCCCTAGTCCACAAGGGGCCTGGAATGGTCCTACAAACAGGGATGGACCGTGAACTTGTCTTGGGCCCTGGGCTAATAGTTCTGGGGGCTTACCTCATAAATGAAACTAATTGCCATTTTGTCAAAAAACTTTGATACAATGATAATAACCTGTACCTATTAGAAACAAATTACCACAATAATAGTATATTATGATACAAGTAAGCTAAGTTTGTCATTACAGTCGAGATTTCATTGCCGCCCGTGTCGAAGACAACGCAACAAAGCCTAAATATATTTTTATTGTTCAGTATTGGCTGGGGGCCCCTTTATATTCATGGGGCCCTGGGCTACAGCCGTAAAAGCCTATAGATCCGACCCTGTCTACAAGCCATATATTTTAACGAAGTATAGTATAATTCTGCCATAATTCGAAGGCAGGTGCGATTTTTTAATGCAGGTGTATCCTGCATCTTTATTACGGTCTTTATCTTTTGCGTGTTTTTGTATTTTGCGGGTGTTTTAATGTGTCTTGGTTTGGGTTGTATGATAGCATGATATTTTAAGGTGTTTATGCGGTTGAAACATGTGTAAATATTATATTTTTGGAGTAACTTGTTATAGTGTCTGCTTTTTTGAAATTTTAGAGACGTGAATACAGTTTTCGTAGATTTTATCCTTCTACAATTAAGAATGGTAAAGTTTGTGATAATGGATGGATGAATAGAGGGATGTATGTAAGTAACTCTTTCACACTTAAACGACTGAACGGCATTTGATATACCTACATTATATAATATATTAGCTTAATACGTAAATAGGTTTTGTAATATATTTGAATTTTTATTCCGTTATTGCATTCGAGTATAATGATTTTTGGATTAATTCTGAAGTTTAAGCAGACGAAGTTGCAGGCAGAAACTAGTATAAATATGTTTCTCGGCATGGATAAAGAGTAACGCGGAATTCGTATTTACTGGAAATCCATGATCTCAGAATAAGACCACTAGCGCGATTACATGGTAAGACTGAACAATTAGACACTTCTTGTAACTGCAGGTTAATGTTTTCATGAAATTCGCTCTTCTTTGAAAAGAGATACAGCAGATATTTCATGCGCAATTCAAAGTCAAACCGTTTATTGCGAACTACGTGTACAATGTTGATGTTATGTTCAGTCATAAGTACACACATAGCAGACATCTGCAACGGTACATATTGAATTTCGAACATTAAATACTTACGGGTTATGTCCACGTTCAAAACATCGAAAGCTGGACAGATCGCCACATAAATATACATAGAAGAAAAAAGCTTTTTTACAAAAAAAGATCACCGCCTTCAAAAACCACAAAATAAAAAATAACTTTAGCTTGGAACTCGGCGGCTTTGGTTTTGTTTCTTGTTATGTAGGTATTGCTGAGTTACTTACTGAGTTCCGATCCATATCTCCAAAGTTCATCATCAGATCATGACAATATTCCTATGGGACCTATTCGAGACTATATTCTTTCAAACAAAAAAAGAATCATCCAAATCGATTCATAATTGGCGGAGTAATCGTAGAACAAATATACAAAAAAAAAAAAAAAAAAAAAAAAAAAACATACGCGTCGAATTGAGAACCTCCTCCTTTTTGAAGTCGGTTGAAAATTGATGGGAACATTTTGAATGCCAATTAATTTGAATAGCATAACTTCAGTACACCCTAAAAATCGGCACAAATCCAGACTCCGAGGCTGCTACTGAGAGATTCCTGATGGAAAAACCCAATAACACTTTGCCCGACCTGGAAATCGAACCCAAGACCTCATGCTCAGCAGTCGCGCTTTGCGACCACTAGACTAAAGAGCCACAAATTGATTACATACTTAATTAATTTCAATGTTGAGAGACTGTGAGTTGGCTCGTTTTTGAATAGCTAAACTCGATTGTAATTCCATTAAGTTGCTATCAATGTTAAGTGCATAGCCTTCAGACCTCTAAAACACTAATAAAATAAAAGCTTTAAAATCACATCGGGCTATAAAAATTGAGATGGGTTATCCCCTTTCCCTGCAAACACTTCAATGTTGCGTTCCTCTCAATTGACCTCTAAGGTCGACCAGAGACTATAGACTTGGACATTTTATTGTGCCATTGGCATATATTTTTGATATTTTATTAATGAAAGAATAGATATGTAAGTAGTACATAGTTACATACATAACACCTCGCCTATAATACACGGAAATATCCAATAGCACTTTGCCCGCGACCTGGGAATCAAACCCAAGACCTCACGCTCAGCAGTCGCGCTGTGCGATCACTAGACCGACGAGACAATCACATGAATACGAACAATTTATATTATGTGACTAGCCTTAATAATTATACAGGGTAATTGAAAATATACCCGAAACCTTAAAAGGGGTAATTGTACTCATTATTATGAACAACTTTTACTATGGGACCAACCCTGAAATCATGAAAAAATAATCAGCTGATCCATACATTACGATCTTGTTATGTGGCATTTTTGTAGGGCAGCTGATTTTTTTTGGCAATTTGTGAGCAACTTTCATAGCCGAGTTGCCGTACCTATACCGTTATCGTAGCGACACTGGCATTGCCGTCACACGGAGAGGGAGGGAGGGTGTGAAATCGCCCGAAGCGTTGCGATTGACGGTTGAGGAAACCGGCAACTTTAAAAACCGATACAATATTTAAAAGTTGCTAGTTGCGGAAACTAGCAACTAGCTTAGTCATCGATTGCAGCAACTGAAAACTGTTGACGATTGCCGCAACTCGAAACTCAACAAATGTATGTAAACAGCTAGTTGCCAGCTAGTTGCAAGTTGCTGCAATAGTTGCTCTGTGTGCAAAGCGCCTTATTGTCTGTACACTGCACAAACTACAAGTACCTACCTATTATAAGCTATAACTATTATTAGGTCCACACACATCGCACATCGACCCCAAATTCAAGCTAATTTACCGCGTCTAAGTAATTAAGCTAACACCTGTATAGTGGTACTATAGCGTTTATAATAGATAATTGAGTTAAGTTTTTAGCAAAGTCATTTACTAAATGGACCGTATAATGAAGGATGGTATAATTATAAAATTGTTTAATTCATTAACACATGTTGCTTGTGTTATATGATGGCCATTTTAGTTTAGCTGAGTTTGGTAGTAAAATGTACTAACGCATGTCAAAATTTCTCCTACTTTTCGGAGTAATTTTGATGGTTTTCGATATCTAACGCTGATTAATTTTAATTATATTCCAAGAGATTTTGGATTTAGGTATATTAAACTGTTATTACTGAATAGTAATGTAGCACATATTGAAGTAGGTGAGGATTTGGCATTGACTCATTTTGTCAATTAGTATTGACAAAAAAGCTTTTTTACAAAAAAATATGACCGCCTTCAAAAACTACAAAATAAAAAAAATAACTTTAGCTTGAAAGTCGGCGGCTTTGGTTTTGTTTCTTGTTATGTAGGTATTGCCACCGACTTCCAAGCTAAAGTTATTTTTTTTATTTTGTAGTTTTTGAAGGCGGTCATATTTTTTTGTAAAAAAGCTTTTTATTTTTCACTTTTTAGTGCTTGTGTGTTAATGTTTGAAATCCTTACATAAAGCCCTTTTCTAACAATACCTCACACGATATATTAAATTTTGGAAAGTGGTAGGAGGGGGGTTGACGTACCCCCTCCCCACTTCCTTCAGTCAGTCATCGACTACACGTATAAACAAAGCAATTTGTCTTGTTACGGCGGTTCTGCTGTGATTTTATAAGGAGTTCCGTTCCATATCTCCAAAGTTCATCATCAGATCATGACAATATTCCTATGGGACCTATTCGGAACTATACTCTTTCAAACAAAAAAAGAATCATCCAAATCGATTCATAATTGGCGGAGTAATCGTAGAACAAACACACAAAAAAAAAAAACATACGCGTCGAATTGAGAACCTCCTCCTTTTTGAAGTCGGTTGAAAATGAGTCAATGCCAAATGGGTACGCTAAAATGGGAAGCATCATCGAGATGTGCTAAACAGGTTTATTTGAGGATTCAGACAAGAGAGCAATAAATATACCGGGCGCCTTCTAATCACCGTTTGTCTAATAAAAACGACAGAATCAATACATCATGTTGGGTATGGCAAACAAATTAGGATTCATGCTGTGGAAATGCGTTCCTTGCGGAGTATGTGTGGTGTAACATTGAACGATAGAGTGAGGAATGAGGTTATACGGGACCGTTGCGAATTAAAAGAAGATGTAGTGACAAACATAGAAAAGGGTATGCTTAGATGGTTCGGTCATGTTGAGAGGATGAGTGAAACACGATTAACAAAAGGTATTTATTATGGCAGAGGCGAGTGGCAACGCCGGGAGGGGTCACCCTAAGAAGACCTACACTGACCTTATTGGTGAGGTCCTTCAGAAAGGTCAGGTGCGGAGTACTCGTAACCGGCGTGCTTGTATGACGAGATGTATTAACGTGGATGAGGCGAAAGGAGTATGTAAGGATCGTAGCAGGTGGCGTTCTGTAGTTTCTGCCAACCCCCATGGGAAAAAGGCGTGAGTTTATGTATTATGTATGTAGAATCAATACATATAAGTTTGAAACCGTCAACCCACCATAAGCAAGTGTGGTAAACACGAATTTGCAAGAGTACCTGTTCTCGCCAGTAGGACAATATAAAAAGAAAATAATTAACACTCATTAAAAGCTTAATTTCTAACATTATTTAAACTTAGTGTTATTGGGTTTTTCCATCAGGAATTTCTCAGTAGCAGCCTCGGAGTCTGGATTTGTGCCCGGTTGATGGCAATAAGCTCGCCCCCTATTACATGGGACTAAAAACATAACTATCGCAATGTGGATGTACTAATGCGTACACCTCTGCCTAACCCTTCGTCGATTACAGGCGTGATGTTATGTTATGTTATCTAAACTTAAAACTCATTTTAATCTTCCAATCTCAGAGAGACGACAAAAAAAAAACACTTAGTACCCGCTATCCGCTGAGCAAAAACTAGGTTCTTTAGATGTTTACGCTCCGGCACCGCCGTGCGCACGCGCCGATCGGTCAACCTAACGGGACCGCATGTAGCATGCTTTATTGGACTGATACTGCGTAGCGTGATATCAAGCTATAGTGGCGCGGGCGCCTGGTTTGATTAAAGTAAGGAAGAGTTTAGAATACTTATCGGGTGTAAATAGATGCCAAACGATACAGAGAGCTGCATGTTCTTCTCATTATTACAGTCACTGGTTTCTTCTGGACAATACCAGGAAACCTTCAAATTACGTATAATTAAAATTTCCAACAATACTTTGGCAATTTTTTTTGACTGCCTCCTTGGTCTAGTGTTCGCAAGCGCGATTGCTGTGCATGAAGTCTTGGGTTCGATTCCCAGATCGGGCAAAGTGTTATTGGATTTTTCCATCAGGAATTTCTCAGTAGCAGCCTCGGAGTCTGGATTTGTGCCCAGTTGATGGCAATAGGCTCGCCTTCTGTTACAACGGGACTTAAACATAACTTTCGAAATGTGAGTGAACTAATGGGTAGGTATTCCTGTAATCCCCTAAGGGGAGGGGGGGGGGGATTGCAGGCGTGATGTTTTGTGTAGTTAAATTCCTTTGTAAAGTCCGTGTGACTTCAAATCTAGAATCAAAACGCAAGCAATATCAATATAGACAAGATTTATTGAACTTACAGTTGAATGTTTTGCAATCAAACTTAGTTGTTCTAAGACATACGCACGAACAGATTTCAAATAATCCGAGTAGAAAATAAACTCTATTAAAATAAACATTATTAAAATGTGTAATGATCAAACAATGTTTTTTCTTTAACTAAAATAATTGGTCTTTGTCTTAAAGTCAAAGTGGGCGATAACGCCCCCTTGTGGGCGCTTCACTCGTACAGGGCGGTAAGAGACCCAGAAAAAATCTAATCGTTGTGTAGAGGCTTGGGGGGCGATTTTTAATTTCATCTACTAGGTGGTTTAAGTAGATAGAAAAAATAGGGGCGCTAAAAATATAATTCAATTTCAAAGTGGGCAGTAGACAAAATAAATTTGGGAACTACTGTCTTAAGCTATATAAAGAAAATATTGTTCTTACTAGATTTTCTTAAGTTCAACTTACTGTATGCAATGACTGAAGAATCAAGATTTATGTGAAATTCGTTAAGAAGTTTTTATTTTTTATGTCAACTTATGAATTATTGCGCAGTTTTTACTAGACAAATAAAAAGGTGAGTTCCCTTTTAAATTGTATGCGGTCACTTAAGTGAGGTTGAAGTTAGTTTACAGTAAAGAACTAAAGCACTGAATGTAGAAAATCTTGTAAACCAATTATTATGACTTTGATATTTAAAAACAAAAAATATCTCCCTCCCTCTGTCATGGAAATCTGATTTTATGTTAAACCTAGCCTACCCTACGGTTTCACCCGCTTTTAGTAACGTTGACGTTTGATTACTTGTATATAGCTTACATGCTTAGTGAATAAACAGGTTAGGTATACAACACGAAGAATTTTCAAGTCGGACTAGCAGTTCCCGAGGTTAGCAAGTTCAAACAAACTTTTCAATTATTTAGTAGACTAGCAACTCCCCGCGGTTTTACCCGTATTCAGTTAGGTCTCTGGTTACCGCTCCGTTCGTGGGTCATATCTTGATATTATACAGTCTATCTATACTATACTCCATGAATATATGGCTATCATATTTAAAAAGATTTTTTTTAAATCCGACTGGCAGTTCCAGAGTTTAGCACGTTTAAACAAACTATTACTATATTAATATTAAAGAAGAAAGAAAGAAAGAAGAAGTACTTGGTTTATCAAAAATAAAAAAAAATGTATAAAATAGATAAGGTACTCTTTAATGTAAGTACCACAAACAAGTTACAACTACCTATGAACGTTGAAGAAAAGCGATCACTGTAAAAGTTTTACAATACTTGCACTTGTTAGCGCAGTATAAGATATTGTTGCACTTTGCGGTTGAAGCGTGATCTCCTTTCAAGAGTATCGAAGGAACAACACGCTAGCTTTAAAGATTTTCAGATAAAATATTATGGTGTGGTCTCAGTACCAGCGATACTTGGTTAGGGCAGACTACTTCTTCTATCTTGTCAGCATGAACTCTGAACATATTTAAGTATCAAGTATCTTTGCATACTCACCTTTGACTCTGACACTCGACATTCAAGTCTCACAGTCTCACAGCATCTGCAATCAAGTCACACACTTGTGATACTCGAAACTCGATTCTCGTGTCTCTCCTGATACTTGAGTCTAGACACCTGCGACAGTCGAGTCTGACACCTACAACACTCAAGTCTGACACCCGCGACTGTGTATGTCGCAAGCATTAGATTCGAGCTAATGCTTGCGACATTTATGATACTTTACTCTCGGCAGTCGTTACGCTCGAATCTGACACCCGCGACACTCGTGACACACAAATTTGACGGTCACCACATTGAGACACTAGCCTGAAACTTGCGACGTTCGACTTTATTCGCGAGACATTATTTTGACACACGTGACACTCGTAATTATTTAATCGACACTAGTCACAGACACAGACACAGTACACACTCGCTATTTTTGATCAAATTGTTCTGTTAATAATAAGTACCTTTCATCCTATATCTTAATGTTCTACTTATACACAACAATTAATTTAACTATCCTTGAACACGAACTAACTACCCCCTACATAAATATATCAACCCTATCATCCCTGTCGTGTTTTCGTCCATCGCAGGCTCACGGGGCCCGCGTTAACGATCTAAAAATAGTTACAATTAGCCTCGAGGGGGTTAAGGTCACGCCAATAGAATTAGTAGCCTGTAGCCCGTCCTTTAGTGTACCTATAGGGACTAGTAAGTTATACGTTTGGTAGTCGGGGGGTTGAAACTAGATTATCATAGTGCAAGGTTATGTTAAACATCGTTAGCGTCTCGGCTGAAGTTATTTTAGCCCAATTGAGTTTGAATAACATGCTCCTGAACCAAAAACTGTACTGTAACTAAAAACTGTAGAACTAAAGAAACTGTATGGTTTTATTTATTTATTTAAACTTTATGCAACAAAAAAGTACAAAGGCGGACTTAATGCCTTAGGCATTCTCTACCAGTCAACTAAAGGTGGTGAAGAGATAACAAAGCAAAAAACTTTAGTTTTAAGTATTTTAGATATAAAATCATAGTAGTAACTAAAGAGAATAACAATATTTCTATATCTATACTAATATAATCAATTAATTAATAAAAAATGTGTTTATAAACAAGCTTTCATTTAAAATTATAACAATATTGAGTATTTGACATTGTATTGTCATAAGAAAATTAAATAGAGGTGTATGCAAAATTTCAGCTCAATCAGATAACAATATATGGTCGAAAAATGGTTGGTGAATTTTGAAAGGACAACCTACATACGAACAGTGCAAGGTAAATGACTGCACAGAGATCCTGCACATGCGACGACTTTGGGATCATTCCGAAGTTCTCAATAAAAAACTTAATATTACTTTTTGCTTGACCTTCTTGACCAAGATAGTAGTCCGAGGAGACAATAAGTAGCGCCTCAAATACTGCAATTAATTTTTATTCAATACTTTCTAGATCGAAAGTGTCAGGTTTGTCACACTAAAATTTTCCATAAATCGCTCTAACACTCACCGATCCAAGTCTAGATTCAAATACAACAAGCAACAAGTATAGTGGAGAAACAAGTTCTTTGGAGAAAGTTGTGAGCGCTTTCTATAGAGCTTTTACCTGCACTTATTAACTGTAATGTGATATTCGCTAGCTTTATGAACTATGCAACTTGCTTTAACTACTGTTTCCTACTAGTTTCGCTAGTTTCGTCTCCAGAAAACTTACACGTATTCTATACAACATGAAGCTTAATTCGTTGTAAATCTTTAAGGGGGTAAAAGAATTCATGAATATGATCAACTTTTATTATAGGAAATAGTACGAAATATGGAAAAAAAACAGCTGTATTTTCTAAAATTCACTCCTTGAAGGGGATGAAACGGGGATCCAAAGTTTTATAGAGAATTGTCCCCGAATTTAACGCGAGCGAAACCACTGGGAAAAGCTAGTTTTTGTATAATTCCTATGAACAGCCAATGACATACTATCAATAGTGACATTTATCAAATAATTTATGGTCATACTTTTCTCTCGTAGTAAAACTTTAAAATAATGTTAGCTTTCTATCAGTGAAAGACTATTAACATCTCTTAAAACAGTACCATAAAAATTACTTTGTAACAGTCATTGAATTTTCAACTCTCGGTACTAAGCCGAGCGTTGAAAATCCATTAGTGCGGAAGGCAAAGTAATATTAAAATAGAACTATATATTAGATAGAACTAGCTGACCTAGCGAATTTCGTAGGATCCGCCATTTTTTATTTTGTGTGAAAAATAAACGGTGGCCGATTCTCAGACCTACCTGATATGCACACAAAATTTCATAAAAATCGGTCCAGCCGTTTCGGAGCAGCAAACACTACGACACGAGAATATGTAAGTATACTAGATGACCGGCCCACGCGTTGCTGTGGCTCAAGTTTGGAATCAAAAAATATTAAGACCAATAATTGAGATATAAACTATACTATCTTTCAAGTTGGATCTAACTGTACATGGTGTGCTTTGTTTAAAATCGGTTAAGTAGTTTAGGAGTCAATCCCGGACAAACAACGTGACGAGTAATTTATACACATAGAATAGACAGGATGAACTCTCAGAGTATAACTCAGTCTTCTACATCTTCCAAACCCAGCATCTGGTCCACGTCTCCACAAGACCTACACATTCCTGCACTCGTCACCCTTGTACCGTGTACCGCTACTTTTACCTCGGCCCGGCTTATTAGAATATCGTCAACTGGTTTGCGGACGCCGTACCTGCGAACTGGCGACATTATGTTGCTTATGTTCAAGGTGGGTCGAAAATGAGGTGGGCAGTGTTCCAAGTTGGAAGGTTGTCGATTGATATCGTATGATTTTCAGAAGTGGATTTGTTGGCGAGGAAGATGCTTTTAGCAGGGAAATTGACATAGGCCTTGCCCGTCCTACACTGTGTGCATTTTATCATTGTGGCAGTCTAGAATGTGATATTTAACAAGAAATCTGTATGCGTAAAAATGAATGTATATTTGTGTGTACCGTATTCCACCATTCATCCAATTGCAATTAAACTTCCCAAACTGAGTTGGTTATACAATTTTTTAGCCTCCTTTTGTGCGACCAAAGTCGCGAGCAAAAATTCGTTAATCATATAGGACTTTATAATTGCATAAACTAAATAACTGCTTCAGTTACAAAGAGAATTACAATGAAAAGAAACCTCAAATAGTGCATTCGCTGGCATCGTAATAATTCGAGTTTCAGAAATGTAATATCACATTATATGGTACAATAGCATTTTCTTGCGACTTCGTCCACATCAATCTCGGTTATTGCGGACGCAGATGAAGTCGCGGAATAAAAAGTAGCCTGTGTCCTGTCTTGGGGTTCAAACGTATCCATCATCAAAATCGGTTCAGGAGTTTTAATGTGAAAGCGTTACAGACAGACATACAGACACAGTTACTTTCGAATATATAATATTAGTATGGATTATTGCTTACATTGTCGTACACATTCGCCTAAACTACTTAATAGTATTAAGATGTATTATTTTTTGTTTGTAAGAGATAATTTTTGGAATTACTGATCCGATTACAGAAAATATTTCACTGATAAAAAGCTAGACTATTTCCGAGTGCCATAAGGTAGGCAAGAATACTTGAATATTATATCATCGATAGGAAGCTACGCTATTACCTAATTCCGTTAGATGTTATATGGTATAGGTATTTGACTTTCACGCAGAAGTTATAAACAAAGGCTAGTGCTTTAAAGCGAAAGTTGAGGATGGTTAGTTATATGGAGTTGGTTTAGTTTGTTACTCTTTAAAATTAGCGAGAAAAAAAGATATTGATCAAGCTTAACACTTATGATAATTTTTGTCCCGTTGTTGTGTCCCCGTTGGACCAATTTCGCATAGATTTTTCGTGCTTTATTCTGAAGCCTACACAAGCAGAGTAGTAAAACGAAAGCTAGTATTAAACTAACCATTCCGCCGTGACAATGACACCTAAAAGAATGATTCATCGATAATAATTACATCAACAGTTCACACATTATCAGTCTAAACATTTAATGAATGAGTAACAATAAACCGAGGACTGCCTCGTTGGTCTAATGGTTGCAAGCGCGACCATGTGCATGAGGTCTTGGGTTCGATCCCCAGGTCGGGCAAAGTGTTATTGGGTTTTTCCATCAGGAATTTCTCAGTAGCAGCCTCGGAGTCAGGATTTGTGCCTGGTTGATGGCAATAGGCTCGCCCCCTATTACATGGGACTAAAAACGTAACTGGCGAAATGTGGATGTACTAATGGGTACACCTCTGCCTAACCCTTCGGGAATTACAGGCGTGATGTTATGTATCAATAAAACTGCATAATATATTCCACCAAGGCCATTATTCCGTCCTTGTATAAATCAGCTGTTTTGTCTAAGTACTTATGCATTCGAAGCGCGTTAAATTCCAGGCACTTAGCTTTCTGACAATAACAATCGTTGGTTCCACTTCTCACATAATTCGAGTGATCTTTGCGACTGTTGATGCCAACATGTTTTAGTTTGACACCTCATAAGTTAATGTTTTACGCTAAGAAATGTTTGGATGCTTTTATAGCTTCCTTATTCAAAAGTGTACCAACAGGACCCCTATTACTTAGCCCCGCTGTCTTACGTATGTTTGGTATAGGGCTGTTTCTTTTGAACCTTGAAATTTTTACAGAGAGTAAAGTCAAAAATTTATAGGTGATAGTTTTTTTTACAATTCCCAGGTCGGGCAAAGTGTTATTGAGTTTTATTTATAAGGAATGTCTCAGTAACAGTCTCAGAGTCTGGATTTGTGCCCAGTTGATTTCAATAGGCTCGCCCTATTACATGGGACTTAAACATAACTGGCGAAATGTGGGTGTACCTACTATTGGCAGTAGCACTATTGATATCATATAGCAAGTTCATCCATCACAGCATATAACGAATAAATATACATGTATTTATTCGTTATATGCTGTGGTAGATGAACCACAATCAACACATCACTAATGTCTTTTATAATATATGCAACGTCTAGACATAATAGACAATATAATCACGAGTTTCTATTAACAATATAACTTGTTTTGTCCACAATCAGTCGGAAGGTGATTTATTTATAGTCATTTTATGTGGAATAGTGATATGTAGAACATTTTTGCTGTCATTTTTACAAAGTCAAAGTCAAACATATTTACAGGCACTTTTGGATTGTCAAAGAGTCGGTCAGTCAAGAGCATTTACGCCTTACAACATTTCATACAAACAAATGTCGTGATGGCCTAGCGGTTAAGGCGCCCGTCTCTCATGCATGAAGTTGTGGGTTTGAACGCGGGCAAGTACCAATGTGACTTTTGCAATCCATAAATACTTTCTAAAGTTTATCTATATATAGGGTAAAACAGTTGTAAAGAACATTTTAGAAAAATTAAGTCGCAGCTAAATTCCACTGAAATTTAAGTTTTCCATAGAAACAGAGTTTTCCAATTATCTTTTAATTAAAAGACACTTTGATTATTTTTTTTGTGTTTCTTTGAAAATTACAGAAAAAGAAATGTCAAAAAAAAAAACTAGGCGAAATTCGTTTGCCTTATATAAAAAAACGAATGACGTGTACACATAAACTTTTTAATTATTGTTCCTTTCATTAAAAAGGCAGACATTATTTTCACACGTGCATATTATTATATTATCTTAAAAAAACAGTAAAAGATCTAATCTCCCCTTCTACTGTGACTATTTCACTGATTCGCGGCCCCAGATAATAATAAGATAACACACTCATTCATTATTATCTAAAAATAATATTTAAAAGAAAATTCTCTAACAAAGTAAATGATAACAATTCTTTGAATTGTGTTTAGTGACCGCACGATACTGAGATCAACAGTCACGCCACACAAGATCGCAGTAATTGCTGTCCTTTTATCTGTCGATAAAAATGTGGCCGGTGACGTCACCGTCGCAGGCGCAACCCAAGATTAACCGGCGACCAACTAAATATAGAGTATAAACATGCCTTAAGTGAATCATGTGTGCTCGCTTCAGCTGTAGTAAGTAAACATTCGTGGCATTGAATGTCTTGATTGGTCAACAATAACGCTGTTATATATTTTTTTAAATAGATTATATCCAACCCTTGTTTACCGCGTGCATTTGAAACTTAACCTCCAAAATAGTTAACTCATTGTCCGGTGGATAAAAAATGCAGGCACTCTACGCACCTCGTCGGTTGGCGAGCGCGTTGCCGGAATGCCGGCCGGCTCGGCTAGCGGCAGTCTCTCTCGAACCACGGGGCCGACGACTCGCTTCGGCACGACCGGTTATAAGTCACAACTTCTCGATAACTTATCAGCAAATAATTGCATGAAGTCATCGATTAATTTAAGTGCATTCTAACGTTTATAACTTATTAATCGGCTATTATTTTATAAAGTTTCTTGGGAAAAGTTTTGCGAAGGTTCAATGCTAAAGTTTGACAGTGGTGAACTCTACAAGTGTCCGTGAAAAAGTTGTGTGCGATCGGATTGGTCGGTTTGTTTTGTTTTGTTAAGTCGTGTCCGGTAGCAGGATGAATGGGACGCCGGCTAGGAGGCCTAAGAGCGCTTTCTCTGAAATGGTGAGTTCATCTTGAGAGATTGAAAAAATGAATATTCATGAATCTACCAAATTTTTTGGCTGACATGTTGTGGGTTAGAATTTTTGGCGTTAACCCTGTGTCGTCGCGAGGTTTATTGGGTGAACCAACGCCATTGAAGGTCGGCCATTTCCCCCGGATACAGTCCCCCTGCTGATTTGAAAGGGTTGCAAACAAATGATAAGTTACTATAACGTTTGCGTCGCGAATTAATTGATCAATAAAATTCATGTATGATATGTTTGATTTATTGTTTTGTTTACAGCCTGATGAGTAATGCTCTGTTTAACTTTTACATAATTATTATTAAGTATAGTTCAACATATGTTTTTTGTTGTTTTATTAACTCGACTCGCCTTTATCGGTTTAGCTGTATTATCACTGATAATCTTTATGCACGTAGCCACGGTCGTTTATCAATTAGGTTCAATGCTAGGCTGGCTTTATTAATTATCAATTATTGACAATTAATATAGCTCGCTGTTACATTCTTGCTTTAGCAATTTATCAATAAATTGACTGATAAATGTTTAGTTGAGTACATTTTTGTGACAATATTTAAGTGTTTAAAGTTTTTGAGACATCGTTTTGTTTTATTATGCTAGTAATTTAAAAAAAATGCTTATTAAAACATGTATATCAACATCCAAAATATAGGTAACTGCTTCAAGATTTTTTTGTCAACTTGTTAAAAAAAAATGTTCTACAAATTTAGTAGATGGCCATGAACCACACAGACCAACGTATAAGGGAATGCGACTTAAAATTGGACGTAGTTAAACGAAAAGGATCCAATCCACAACATGGTCAAAAATGAGTTAAGTGCATAAAACTGATACTAAATATCAATACTATCGGCCAGTAAAAAAGATCCCAGCAAAATCAACTGTCTTTCACGTTTTTTTCAGCCTCAGAACCAATCCACATGTATGGCACGTTAAAAAACAAAATCACCTTAAATAATCCAACCTTCTTGGTTCTTAACCAGTATTACCAACCGATTCAGTAAAACGAATCAAGGAGTCTGGATTCTTTTAACGTAATTATAATTTGTTCATCACCGACACTTTAATAAAAACACTAAAACGATCCAGAATGCTTGGATCCTTTTCTATAAATTGATTTTCATTTAGTATTCCAATAAATCTGTCAACGAAAACGATCCAGAGTGCTTGGTACATTTTTATTGGTTAGATTTTTATCCAAAATCAATTTAAATTAATTTGCGAAAACGATCCAGGCCTATTAAAATCGACTGATTAAAATATCGAAAATCAAAATATATAATGTTCAAAATATCGAAATTTTGTTTTTCGTGATAACGTATTTGCCGTGTGGCGCCTTTTGCAACTTGCGTTTGCGTGGCAGTACCATAGATTACTTACTGTATGGAGTTTCTTACCCATTCTTCTCCCTACGACACCACCTTTTGTAAGCGAGCGAAGCGAGCTCGGGATTTGGGGCACTCCGACTCGGACAGGTTAGGTTGGAACAATGGGATGGCGGGGTCTGCCAGACCCCGCCATCCCCTTCTTTAAAATTAGTCGTGTGTAAAAGACGGGAGTAGAGAAGGAGATGACGTGCGGGTAGGTAAACAATACCTGGACAATCTAGTTTTGGCGTAGTCAACAGAACCCCGGTCTACGGAGCCAAGCTGTGCTCCTACTTCTGAGCGGTTTAAAAAAAATAACCACGAAGGGGATGGCGGGCCGGATGACCTTCTAACCTAATTTGTTCGAGTCGGAATGTCCCAAGTCCCGAGCTCGCTTCGCTAGCTTACAAAAGGTGGTGTCGTATGGAGAAGAATGGGCAAGAAAATACATACAGTAAGTAGTCTATGGTACTGACGCAAGTTGCAAAAGGAGCCCCACGGCACATATTTTATCACGAAAAACAAAATTTCGATATTTTGAACATTCGATATTTTGATTTTCGATACTTTGATTTTCGACATTTTGATTTTCGATATTTTAAATTTTCGATATTCTGATATGTACCCACTAGATTTTTCTGTGATCTTAACGTTGTTATATTTAACATGAAGAGGATTGATAGAATTAGGGGCGCTACTTAGAAATAAAGTAAAGTCAATTTCCATAATTTCAAATTTTTCAAATCTAGGCGCAATCTCATCTGAACAATAACTAAAAAAGAAATTATAGGAAAAAAGGGTGTGTTGTTAAAAAATGTCAAGACAAAAAAGGAATATTTGACAGTTTGTAAACGTTCTTAAAAGTACGAGAATCGTCCCACTGGTCTTGCTTCCATTTTAAAAACAATCACCTCAAAGATATGTTGACTTATCGGACAATCTTAATTTAATGGGTACCTACCGTAATAAAACACATTGTCATATTATTAGGTACTTACATTTTACGAAAATAACTTACAAGACGCTACCGACCGACCGAAATTTTAAATAAATGTATTTTATTTCATGAAATAAGATTAATTTACTACTTGGGGCGTTTTAACGAAATTAAGACTAGAGCATGCACTATAGAAACTGCCATATAACGAAAAGGATCCAACCACATAAATTTACATATATCTCGGAAAATATAATAGCTATGCTTGACTTTACTATTAACAATAAAAACAGTTTTATAATCCCACACACAACATCATACTTTCATCAGTTTTAATATGAATACCAATGAAGAAATATCTTTCAAACTTCAAACGTCAATATCTCTAAAGTGACTTTGTGTGGATTGGATCCTTTTCGTGTAACTACGTCCAATTCCAAGTATTATACGAACATAATGGTTCTCGCAACTGGTAAGAGAATATTATGAATAGATTACATGAACATAGGAAGGAATTAACTAGCCGGGAACCGAGTTAGCTAGAACTATTTTACTATGTTTAGGCCCATAAAACTTAATTCAGAGTTAGTTGCTAACTCGAGGTTAAATTACAAAAAGATATACGTGATGGCCCGTGTTTGCTTCAAACTCAAAGTTATAAGATAACCCTAACTGGTGTAAGTGGGCCTTAGTGAGAATATTATTTTGGCTAATGGAATATTATGCTGCAGACCAGTAATTTGCTGTCAAATATTCTGCTAGTGGTTTCAAATAATTTACCTAAATGATATAAAAAGGAATTGCATGTTTTCAACATAGGTAAATACTTAAACATAAGTATAGTAATATTATAAAGAGGGTAAGCAGGTGTGTTTGCATAGAAAGATAGGAAGCACAAGATTGCCGAGTGGATATATTTCATAGTATAGTTAAATTCTATGCGGATGAAAGCTGGTGATACGAAATAAGCGGCATTATATAACCTTTTGACCTTTTGACTGCCTCGTTGGTCTAGTGGTCGCAAGCGCGACTGCTGTGCATGAGGTCTTGGGTTCGATTCCCAGGTCGGGCAAAGTGTTATTGGGTTTTTCCGTCAGGAATTTCTCAGTAGCAGCCTCGGAGTCTGGATTTGTGCCCGGTCGATGGCAATAGGCTCGCCCCCTATTACATGGGACTAAAAACATAACTGGCGAAATGTGGGTGTACTAATGGGTACACCTCTGCCTAACCCTTCGGGAATTACAGGCGTGATGTTATGGTATGTATGTATGTATGTAAGAAATTTTGTCGAAGTTTTCTTTCATTTTAGTCGAACTAAAATCAACTATACGGTATACTCGTCTATTGAAATGAAGTCAAACTGTTATAAATCAAATTTTATGAACGATCAAATATAGTTTCCATCGTTATGTTACCAAAATTTTATAATAAAACTACAAGCCCAAAAGTATATGTTAATAAGATACCTTTTACAGCATTCTAACATTGATATCATCGGATTATGGCTAATTTATACAGAACTTTGAAAATGTTACGTTAGAAGAAACTTGACTGACTATTAGGTATATTTTTTTAGATTTAATAGTATTATGTAAGTTGAATTTAATGTTACGAAAGATACTATTATTGAAAAAGAGCTTAAATATTATACATATACTAATAGCTTTTGCCTACGACTTCATCCGCGTGTTATGACAATAAGCTCGCCCCTATTACATTACTGAAACATAACTGACAAAACGTGGGTGAACCTACTACTGGGTGAACCTACCCTTTGGAGATTACAGGCGTGATGTTATGTTTATATAAGTTTCATACATTTTGACCGGATAGGAGTTGCAAAAAAATTGCTTCAATTTATTTTTAAGCGACGGAAAATGTTTTCAACCTCTGTAATTATGTAATGAATCAAAGGTAAAGGTCCAGCTTCGATGTTAGATTCCACTGCATATATTATAAAATCAAAACACCTAAATACTAATTAGTAAAGAAAAAGAACTAAATAATTCATTATTCAAAATTATAGAAATCGGATACCTAATAGAAAATAGAAATCGAACTTTTAAAATAACATAATATCATATTCCATACATAATGTTCTGCTTTCCAATATTCCTTTCACCATAAGCCAAGTAGAGTCCACGACAGATTCCCATTTTATCTATGAAGGGTATAAAATCATAATGAGGGAACACAACACCTCAACATCTTATTCTGGCCAATGATCCCCCACCTAGTTTACCTCATCATAACCTACTTTTCTTATTATGATATACGTCAGGAAGGTGTTCGCGGGAGAACATAATCTACTTATGTCTGTTATTAAAGGGGGATTTTATAAAAAAAATCTTAGATAAAGTTATTGGTATACAGGAAGAAAAAACTGCGCTTGCCAGGGTTGGCCCGTGGCTCAGAAAGCACGTTAAGCCGTTGTTCACGGCTATCATACGTGGATCTTTGACAGTCGTTACGGGTCGTCAGAAGCCCGAAAGTCTGACAACCAGCTTTACCAAGGGGTATCGTTTTGCCCAGTTACTGGGTTGTGGAGGTCAGATAGGCAGTCGCTCCATGTATAATACTGGTATTCAGCTGCAACCGGTTAGACTGGAAGCCGACCAAAATATAGTTGGGAAAAGGCTAGGCAGATAAATAGATAGGAATAAAAACCTACTTTCAACTACGCTGTCAATATCTACCTTTTGAAGACTGGTGTAGATAAAAATCTTCTTAGCACACTCACAATATTGATTAAAACTAGTTCAAGTTAGCTGCATATTAAATAGTTTGTTCGACTAAGCACAAACTTAATTAAATAACATTAATTTGAAGAGACATCGTGTTCTGTATTTATTTGATTTGCTTACCTTCTGAACTTTTCTTTTTCTTAAAATACGGTAAAAAAAGAATTTGTTTATTCATAACTTAATTAATCTAGTTTCATGTATTTAGGTACAATTCTGTTTTTATTAAGAACACTAGCTTCTGCGTGCGACTTCGTCCGCAGGTATATCGAAATCGGTTTGAAAAGTCTAATTCCTCATCCAGATTCCAAGCAATATCTTTGTCAAATTCCAATACGATCGATTTAGTAGTTTTGGCGTAACAGACAGACGAATACAAATGAAAAACCAATATGATGTCAATGATGTCCAAGTTAAACTTATAAAGAGAGATAAGAGAGAGAGAGAGAAAGAGAAAGAGAGATTATACAGAAATATTCCACAACATCATATTTATTTCTCATTTTTACCTCGAACAACGATTTCCCCGAATGGTTTTCATATTTGAAATCTCAACTTTAATTTTTAAATTGCACGTGTCTCAAAAACTAAAAATGGCACCCTTTCATGTAGCTGGCAGGTTGTTTTTTCATTCAAACGGGCAGCATATACGCGTATACACAATAGTTTTAAAACAAGCGGATGACAAACGGTTTTTTTTTAGTTCTAGTAAGCCTTTGAAAGCATTTTATTATTTGATTGTTTTTAAGCTTGAATTTTTCAATAAATGGATTTTGGTTTATTTCAATTCTAAATATGTTTTCAGAAAATAAAATTATTCAATAACGATGATTTGAATCGGTCTTATTGGAAATCTTTAGGGGCGGCCTATGTTCAGCAGTGGATGTCCTACGGCTGATATGATGATGATTTGAATTGCATACTTCCTATTAGCTACTCAGTCTATTCAATACTTTAAAGTTAAAGAGTTGTTTTGTTTGATCGCGCTTATCTAAGGTACTCCTAGTCCGATTTGAAAAAATCGTTGAGCCCTACTGTCAAACAAAGATACGCAGCAGTAATCGAAGTAACTTAATGCAGGGGAAACCGAGGCGTATAGTTAGTAAAAAAATATAAAAATCACAACACAATTGAAACACAATAATAACAACAAGAACGACAACAATAGGACTTAGCCATTATTTATTTCTATCTCTTCGTGGATTAAGTTTTATATGATATTAACCTTCCAACTGCTTCCAACAGCTGTCAAGGGCGAACAGATAAACACACAGACTTACATAGTACATAAACTTCTTAACGGTACCTTTGGCTTTGTAGTCGGGAGTTTTCTCAGAATCAAAGCTTACCACGCTATACACACACCTGGAAATCTAAAGACCGTTCCTAATACCTTATTTTGTTTGGCACCCATTAGAAGAAATTGCCCATAGTAGCCGTTAACGATCCAGGATATTACCATAATCGCTACATCCACTAGTCTTGACACTTGACAGGTAAGTTGGCCTCAATAGCATGCTATTACTACTGGCAAAGGCATTCAAGGTTATAAAGAAAATATGTAGCGATTCCATTTGGAAACAAGGACACGGTTTAATGAAGAAATTATGCCGTTTTGTAAAGCTGTGCGCAGATCTGAGACAAGTCTATCTTCAGACATACTTTGGAGGCAGATGCGAACTATAACTGACGTATCACTGTATCAGCGTTCTCCACTACATCAGTCATGTATACAAAAATCTCGATACTGTCGGGTAATAGCCCACCAGACACAAATCCAGCCTGATCGGAGGATCTTTTCAGAGGAGCAAATACTTGTGTGTACCACTAAAAAGTATCATATTATATAGATAACTGTATTGTGCAATCATAATGTTCACAGCACTATTCGAAAGATCACAATATTATATTAAAATTCTAAAATGGTTTGGATAAGTTACTCAGTAGTACTTACAGTTCTTATAAAAAAAAAGTTCATGTCTCATTTCTAGGCAGACTATGGTATAATAATACGTACATCAGTAAACAATATCTGAGATACAGTCCACGTGTTTTTAAGTATATTTACATTTTAATCTGAGTCTCAATCTTTCAGAAATACCTGTAATTTACCTACATTTTTTACTTAAAGCTAAACGTCAAACATTGATCGTCACTAAGATGACATTGAGACTAGATTTTAAAAGCTTTTTGCTACAGATTTTTGGTCTTCAGCAGCACAGGTACCCGGTGTAAAATAGGCGTATAAAAATACCATACAATTACTTTGCACCATACCATACAGAACCAAACGTAGCAAACCTAATTAGAATCACCTGTACCTACCATACGTAAGATCCATAATTCATAATTGAAATCAAATAATAATGTGATTTCAAAAGAATTGGAAAACGGAATTCAGTTCTCCGTCCAATCAAATCGTACGCGTTCCGATTCGCTAAATGATATCAGGAATTTATTTTTTACTATAATTATGTGAGTTCCACTCTTGCGGTTTTTAATTCTCTGAGTTCATTTTAAATACACAACAACTTCATCTTTTGTAATTAAATAAAGTTTCATTGGATAATTAATATAAAACTCAATGCACTTTTATGGAATAGAAATTGATATTTGGTCTATGGAATTTTCTTAGAGGACGTCTACAAACTATAAACTACCTTCGTGCAAAACTTAATGCATTTCGATATTTTCTGATGAGTGAGTGAGTGATTAACCTATCGCTTTTATATATTATAATTTAGATTTAAGCATTTTTATTAAGATTGCCTCGTTGGTCTAGTGGTCGCAAGCGCGACTGCTGTGCATGAGGTCTTGGGTTCGATTCCCAGGTCGGGCAAAGTGTTATTGGGTTTTTCCATCAGGAATTTCTCAGTAGCAGCTTGGGAGTCTGGATTTGTGCCCGGTTGATGGCAATAGGCTCGCCCCCTATTACATGGGACAAAAAAAAAACATAACTGGCGAAATGTGGGTGTACTAATGGGTACACCTCTGCCTAACCCTTCGGGGATTTCGTTAGGTATTTAAGCTTTTTATGTCAAATCTGCACCCTGTATATTGAATCTAAGGGGTTATTTCAAATCTGAATCTGAATTTCAAAGGTGACTGCAAGTTAATACGACGCGCAATGTTGCATAGGAAAATTACTCAAGACTGACTCATGCCCACTTATTCGGCGAATACCGTTCAAATCTATCAGAGTATTTGTCCTTATGCGGTTACGAACTAAAATAAAACAAGGATGTAAGCTAACAGAGATTCCTTTAGAAGTATTAATTTGCATGTATTTTTCTGTAACATAATTTTGGTCTGGTTACATAAAATAAGCGTGTATTTAAATGGTTAAATAAAGAATTATCTACTTATTATGCATTCTAACCTACACTGACCTTATTGGTGAGGTCCTTCAGAAAGGTCAGGTGCGGAGTACTCGTAACCGGCGTGCTTGTATGACGTGATGTATGAACGTAGATGAGGCGAAAGGAGTATGTAAGGATCGTAGCAGGTGGCGTTCTGTAGTTTCTGCCTACCCCCATGGGAAAAAGGCATGAGTTTATGTATGTATGTATATGTTATGCATTCTTCTAATTCTCAAATTATTTTGCAATCACCTATTATAAAAATCCACTAGTTGGCTTATCACAAGCTATTGATATGCTTTGTGTATTATAAATGAAAGAGAGGTATCCTCACATAGGCTATTTATATAAGATTTTGTCTGCATCCGTGATAACCAGGACGAAGTCGTATGCAATCGCTAGTAGATAATAATTATAAGCCTTCTCAAGTAGCCTTGAAAAATAATAATATAGGCATGTGCAATAAAGAAAGGAAGCCTGCAGTACAGTGCATATCGGAGATCAGGGCCCGCCCACCTGCCATACAAATGACGCAAGGGAGTCACGGCTCAGGGGAGCCATTGAACGACGTATGCGCGTGCGCAGGTATAGTTATTAAATCAAGATCAACTGAATCATTCTGCGGGATTTTGATTTGGAAGTGGGATTTTTTTTGTGTAAGTTACGGAGATTTTTGGTTACGTTAGCTATCTTGTGTTTTTTTTTTTAATCAAACTTAAATATATTTACTGTTAGGGGTCGTCAAGTGATTATATGATTTTTCTGTGATTTTATATTTTATGAGTTTGACATGAGACCGACAAACCTTTCAGTATTGCGAAACTCTAATGGCAATGAGCAGGGCACATAGTTCGTAAACCAGAAGGCCGTTGGGTTCGTAAGGGTCACGAGTGGCGACCACGGAAGACACAGTGTAGGAAGGCACCCCCCGAAGGTGGACCGGTAGTAAAGGTCGCGGGAAACCGCTAGATGCGGGCAACGCTGGATCGGTCATTGTGGCGATCTGTAGGGGCTGTCCTATGTCCAGCAGTGCATGATGTTCGGCTAAAATGATGATGATGATGAAATCCTCATAGGTTTCTCTACTTTTGGACCGGAAGGTTATGACTAGACACAAAATTCCAACTTCATCATCTACCTAGCCTTTTCCCAACTATGTTAGGGTCGGCTTCCAGTCTAACCGGATGCAACTGAATACCAGTATTTTATATGGAGCGACTGCCTATCTGACCTCTGCAACCCAGTAACTG
The DNA here is from genome assembly GCA_949774945.1 of Hoplodrina ambigua. Taxonomy (NCBI): domain Eukaryota; kingdom Metazoa; phylum Arthropoda; class Insecta; order Lepidoptera; family Noctuidae; genus Hoplodrina; species Hoplodrina ambigua. Next base: position 2,119,649 of record OX458967.1, read on the forward strand.
GGTAATACGATACCCCTAGGTAAGACCGGTTGACAGACTTTCAAGCTTCTGACGACTCGTAACGACTGTCAAAGTTTCACAAAATTCTAACGTGATCTTCTAAAATGTATCATCTGTCAGCTCGTTCTAACTTTTTGAGTATTCTATGAACTCGCGTTCGATGTCTATAAATAGACAGAATAAGTCGCCGTGTGACCTTCACGGCTAAAGGCCAATAACCCCTGAATTAACAGATCATATACAAGTTTAATTTATTCGTAAGTCAACTGTCAAAAGCTATATATAGTTTTCTAAGTTCAATTGCAAACAAGAATGCACTTGTGAAACTTTCTGAGTATTTTGCTAAGTTTAAGTTAAAATTTTCTGTTACTGTAAACAATTTAAGTTACTGCTGGATACTCCATCATTCTTGAAATGTTATTCTGTCAATTATAAGTCAACACAATTTACAGGATTTTGTTAAATATTGTACAGAACCTTTCGTGTCCAATTCGACTTGGCTGGTTTTTACACTAACATTTGGACGATCATCGAAAAATGTACAGTCAGCAACAAAAGTCGATTAACATTTATGATTTTTAAATTCTAAGTACAATATTAAAAGTAAAACGCAATGAATATGAAATTAAAATGTAATAAACATATAGCTATTACCTGAAATACTGAAAGCCAGTGCAGTGTTGAGTGTCTGTTTAAATGATATAAAAACTTACATTGTTAATCGATTTTTGTTGCTGACTGTACTTAAACAGTTCAATGACGATATAACAAAAAAATGCGCTGACTTTGCTGTCGCGCTTCCTGTTTGGGTATCCAATTACTCAGTAGGTGCTATGAATGGAAAAAGTGCATAACATCAAATTCTTCACACATTTCCGTGTTATTTTACACCTTCGCATAGATGTCATATTTCGATCATAAGTTAAAAAATATCCTAGAGTACTTCTTCTTTCTTCTTTATCGTGTGGGCTGTAAGGTCTCTCTACGACCACACACACCCTAGTGTCAGAGTTTCTAAACCGCCTCAAGGGCCTCTGACATGGTTTGAGTGGAACTGTAAGTCCAGGTTTCCTCACGATGTTTTCCTTCACCGATGCCAGTGACGTCCAAGATAAACTTTAGAAAGTACATATGAATTGAAAATGTCACATTGGTACTTGTTTGGATTTGAACCCACAATCTCATGCATGAGAGGCGGGCGCCCTAACCACTGGGCCATCACGATTTAAAACCTAGAGTACTGAGCGAAATAAAAAATAACAAAATATATTACATATTTGATCAATATCTCTTTTATGGTCTCTAAATAATTTGTTACCAGAGACATTAGCCATTTAATGACTTATCGAAAAATTCTGGCAAATCTGATCTCGCACACACTGCGATCATATCCACAACTGGTCGTGGTCAAGGCCGCAATCTGCGACCAAGAAGAAAGTTTGGCCGCAACTGGTCAAACAGCTGGTCGTGAATAGCGCACGATAGTTCGACCGGTATTTTAAATCACTATGATTTGTATTTCAAACGTAAGTCACAAAAAGCAATTAATAATATGAAAAACAGCACTTCATTATACATAAATCAAGTTAATGACGCTAATGGCGCGTTTAATGAGGTGTGTACTTACTTAACACAGTGTTACTCAAGCGATGCGTATCGCTCACCAGCATCTCAACTGTTGCTAACTGGGTGATATCATAAACAAGGAAACAAACATACATACATACAAATTCTGGTATGATCCTGCAGAATATCGACGTCAAGTATCAGACACATGCTGAGCTGGACTCACATTTAGGGCAACCTTTTTTGTTTTTTTTTTTAGTTGATAAAAATCACCAAATGGCTCCTTCCGCCCTGGGCGGGGCGAAAGGGACTATCAGACTTTTACTGACTAAAAAACCACCCTGTTCCTTCTGTTGCCCTTTACGTTCCGGGGCCGCGGTATCCTGTTAAGACGTCCCGCAACCCATTTAGAGCAACCTTGAGACGCACACCGCACTTTTTAATTATTTTTTTTCGTAACCTATCATCACGCCTATATTCTCCGAAGAGGTGGGTGTACTCATCAGTGCGGTCACATTTCGCCAGTTATGTTTAAGTCCCATGTTAAAAAAATATATAAATATGTATACATGTATGTATTTTTATTTTATGGTATTTTTATAGTAAGTATGTAGTATTTTAAGAATTTAGTACTAAAGTACACTTTGGTTAGTGGTTGCAAGCGCGATTGCTGTGCATGAGGTCTTGGGTTCGATTCCCAGGTCGGGCAAAGTGTTATTGGGTTTTTCCATCAGGAATTTCTCAGTAGCAGCCTCGGAGTCTGGATTTGTGCCCGGTTGATGGCAATAGGCTCGCCCCCTATTTCATGGGACTAAAAACATAACTGGCGAAATGTGGGTGTACTAATGGGTACACCTCTGCCTAACCCTTTGGGGATTACAGGCGTGATGTTATGTATGTTTATGTTACTTTTTTTTAAATTAATTTTGCTGTTTTGCGCTTGTACATTAATTTACATCTACCATATTGTCTCTTCACCACCTTTAGTTGACTGTTAGAGAATGCCTAAGGCATTAAGTTCGCCTTTTTTCTTTTGTTGCATAAAGTTTAAATAAATAAATAATAAATTATCGTAACTTTTACTATTGACTTGAACGAAATGTTCATTCGACGGAGTACCATTGTTCATCAATTTGCTTTTTCAATAAATGTAGATTTTAATTTAACCAATTGTGTATTGTACCTATGTCTACTTAGTTACTCGTATTGATAAATAGTTTCATTAATTGGCACGAGTTTCCTTCCTTAGCCAGATAATTTTTGTACCTAAAAGTTGTCAACGACACGCAGTGGCTGAGCGATTAACTGCTGCGTTGTATGTCGCGGGTTCGATTCCCGCACTGAACAAAATTTGTATGGCCTATAGATAGTTATTTTGGGTCTGGCTGGTTGTGTATGTGAATTTGTATGTTTGTTAACTGATCCACGTTAAGGGAGAAAATACTAGCGAGGGTTAAAGATTAATCATTTAATAAAAAGGATTTTTTTTTTTTAAATCTAAATTCAAGTTTCTGCACAAGCGAATACTCGAAATGTACCAAAAACACAAATACCACTCGACTTATACATTTAAACAAAACGCGATAACATTACAGAATACCTACATAGTCTTAAAACAACATTTTTATTTGGCGTTAACGACAAAACAAGTCCTGCGATTCAAACAAGCAGATTCCACTATATTTATATTTATAGCAACATTTTGCGAAAACAACTAATTCTTGTTGTATCGAATTACGTCACCGGCTTGAAGTTTGGCCACAGAGTAGGAATGCACAGAAGATACACGTTTATTTTTCAGAAGAGGTCACTATTAGAAACGTGTTGTCTTACTATGATAACGCTACGACTCTGCTACGGAACCGCTAGGAAAACGTTTCGATTGTGCTACGAGCATGCTACGATTATGCTACGTAAACGCTACGGAGGCGCTACAACCACGATACGAATACGCTACGAGTACGCTACGTCGAGACTACGAAAATGCTACGACTATGAAATACGAAATGCTATAACGCTGCGACTATGCTACGGCTTACCTACGTATCGATTATGCTGCGAGAGTATTATGAATACGTTCCGACTATGCTCCGACTCTTTACACTGCTGCTGTTTGTAAAAATAAGTGCAGGATTCTGTATTACATATATTGCTCTTTTTCTGAACAATAGATCTGACGGCTCCCGATTATTTCACCATTTAGATTAAATGAATCTTCTGCATTTACCTACCTCTTTTATAGTTTAATGTTTAATTTAATACGGGGACGTTCGGCGGTCGCGTAGGAGCCAAGGTTGTGGCTTGTGGTGAGACCGGATGGTGCAGCCATGCATTTTTGAAGCACATTAGGACGAAAATTGAGAGGAGAATGTTCTGTAACTAGAAATAAGCAATAGGGAAAATATAACAGGCACAGGCGCGCTGTTTCGGGTGCGGTCAGATATTGTAGTAGTATTACGGACAGCCACTGCCCGCGATAGTGGTGGACCCGTCCATATAAATATTACTGCAGTGCCTATACGTGCCCCGATAGTAGTCAGTTCCGGCGTGTCCGAGTATTTGGACAACCGTTCGCCACCGCTACAGATGCTGAATGAATCGATTTTGATTTTCGAAAAACAGCAAAATTCGACCGATATGACGTTTTCCATAGAATCATATTTCCATTTTTTTTTAATAAGATGTTTCAAAAATGTTCTCTTATACCTTTTTAGACCTTCTCTCCTGACCTTAGATTTTAGACCTCATGCGTAGGAAGTTTCATAGAAATCGGTTCATGCGTTTCATTCTTACGTTATCGTAAAACAAGCTATTATAATTAAAAAAATTAAACAACACGACTGCAAAAATTGCACTTATTTGTACTTTGTTTACTCGTCAATTTTTTTACGACGTTTTTTATTTACGGTGTTACATATTTTTTAAATCTACCTGTCAAATCCTAGACTATAAAAATAGACACGACCAGATTCATAAAAAAAAAATTGAGGCTGGTATTATTTTACGTTTTAAAGTGCTTTTTATTTTTTATTAGCCTATGTTAGTCGAAACGATGCAAGGATTGTAACGATACCCCATACATCTAAATCGGTTTACGCGTTTAAAAGTTATGGTGGAATAAAGAAACTCACATACATACATTAACCCTGAACACATAACACTCCTTTTTTTGGGGCAGTCGTGTAAAAACCTACTTCTTTAGAAGCATTCAATAAACTCCTTACAGACTAATCCTTCAGCAAATTCTTGAGTCTCTTATACGGCATGCGATACGAAAAGAGAGAAAATGCGTCTCGCATTCGAGAAATAGTTCACCGCATGATTGAGTACAGACTTGTACGCCTTGGTGACTCACCGCATGCGATATTTATATCCCATAATGTCAATCGTAAGGTCTCCGAGGAATAAAGTTGAAGGCTAAAGAGAATTCTTCACCTACTTTAGCGGAGATTATTGTAAAAATATTAATGAATTAGTTACTTGAATCGGTTAAGTACCTGTCAATCAAGAAACACGCAAGAGGTTAGAAAGAAGGGTCTACTTTTAGTCTTCTATTAAACTAATAACCTCTAATAAACTTTGTAAAATAAATATTATTCAAGTTTGTGTTTTCCTTCTTTAAATAAGTATTACTCTATTTAATAGGTATACTGAAATTGCATGATCTATTTATATATTGTAATATTGACTGCCTCGTTGGTCTAGTGGTCGCAAGCGCGACTGCTGTGCATGAGGTCTTGGGTTCGATTCCCAGGTCGGGCATAGTGTTATTGGGTATTTCCATCAGGAATTTCTCAGTAGCAGCCTCGGAGTCTGGATTTGTGCCCGGTTGATGGCAATAGGCTCGCCTCCTATTACATGGGACTAAAAACATAACTGGCGAAATATGGGTGTACTAATGGGTACACCTCTGCCAGGCCTCCGTCACTCCATGTACTTGCGCGCTATAAGTGCCTACCGCCCAGCCGAGCGGTCTCGGTCCGCCGGCGGATCAAATTCAGTGCGGTTTTCGCAAGCGAAGCGCGCGCACGCCGTTCAATTTTAATAGTGCTGTTCGTTCGTACGCGTATTACGATGCCGTGTTATTATGTTTTATCTAGGTTTCTTTCACAGTCAGCACCAATATATAAAACAAAACAAACTTACAAATATAATAAAACAAACTTTAAAAAAGAGAACCGACTTCAAAACAATAAAACGTAAGAAATAATTTCTTCTTTGATGTCGGTGCTTTTTCGATTCGTAATACTAGCTGTTAGCACTAACATAAAAAAAAACAAATTATTTCTTACGGCTTAGTGCTTTATTTGAAGTCGGTTCTCTTTTTTTAAGGCTTTTTTTTTCATTTCTAGTGAACATCTCCGAAGATCATCATCAAACTAAGAAGTATTATACTTATTTTAAAACGTTCTCACTTCGTAACAAATCCTTTTCTGAAAACCGCATCGATATGGGTTTAGCCAAACGCGAGATTATCGCGCACAAACATACATACCTACAAACCATACAAGTCAAACTTCTCAGTTTGGCCTGTATGTCTGATCACCTCCTTTTTGTTAAGTTGGTTAAATATTTTATAAATGATAAAATTTTTAACTGCCACGTAAAAGTCAGAACATATTCACAGTTCTCAATAACATAGATAAAAAGTTATGTTAATTTAATTTTATCGAAGACGCAGCCCTGCGATTACTGTGGAATCGCGCGGTGCGAAGCAATCGCTGCTGTACGCTTGAGCATTTAGGCGCATTTTAGCATACAGTGGTTGTTGACGCGAGGGAGTAGGCAATTATCGTAATAGGTATTGGAAATTTTGTACTGAGTGAAGTATCTGTTACGTAGTAACTATTCATTAATCTGTGCCTCTGCCTAACCTTTCGGGGATTACAGGCGTGATGTTATGTATGTGTAATATTGATATATCAACCTATTTATACACTCGTAACCGACGTGCTTGTATGACGAGATGTAAACGTAGATGACACGGAAGAAGTATGTAAGGATCGTAGCAGGTGGCGTTAGTTTCTGCCTACCCGTATGGGAAAAAGGCGTGAGTTTATGTATGTATGTGTGTACAACCTATTTCGTAGGTTGTTATAGCCGGCTGGTTGTAATATGTTTATTTATTTGTTGTGAGTCTCTTTTGTATTTTTTATAAATAAATCAGTTAGACTCTAACCGGCGTTTTCTTGTATATTACATAACATTTTAAACCTAAACTTAAGGCAAGTATCAGTCGGAGACGCGAATCATGCGTCAAGTGTATGTAACCTTGGGATTTTATTCGGTAACAGTCCGAAATAACCCTTCGTTTTACCCAAATGGGTACCCTCCATGAGGATTACCCCACGGAAAAAAAAACATCTCCGGTCCCCACTAATAGCACATGAATTTATAAATTGCTTGCCAATAGCTCATAAATCTTTTTAATTGCGGTATAAAAATTATTGCCATATAATAAAACCGTAATTAAAGTGGCAGACCCGTGATGTGTTACCCTCTCTTGACTATCTTTACTCAAAAACATTAGCCTTCTTTTTGACTTCGCCATAGTCGGGTAAAAAACTTGAGTATCCTGAGACTTAAACTGACATAACAGTTGATTGGAAAACTACCCAGAACCTTTAATCTTTGACTTCAAATAATTCTTCAAAACTGTCATTATATGTATAAAAAGATAAAGTTGTTTGTTTGTTTGTAAAAAAAATACTGGCCTGATTACAGGTTCTTTTTTAGATACTAATATAAAGTTACACTGTTGCAATTCCACGCGAACTTACTCGCGGGTAAAAGCTAGTTCGTAATAATCTATACGTCCTCTACTCTACCCACTACTTCTACCCTAATAATACGAATGCATCACTTCAATACGTGCTATACTACTACAACCCACCTCCAAGCCTCCATGCATAATAAAGTACGAAGTGAAAATACTAGTAATCATAATTAATAACTTATATCCAAAGGAAACTAGGCCTTATTAACATCGGTGATGGTCGCTTTCTATGCCAGGAGATTACTTTCACTATACTCATGGGTAATGCAAGAGTTCTATTAATAGTGCTGTGTTATTGAACTTCAAATAGGACTATCGATGTTTTGTCAATATTGCCATACTCTTTATTTAATTTATAAATGAATTGGTGTATTTGTATGAGGTTTTGAGTTCCATTTCCAGGTCAGGCAAAGTGTAATTGGGAGTTTCCACCAAAAATTTCTCAGTGGAAGCCTCGGAGTCTAGATTTGTGTACGGTTGATGGCAATAGGCTAGCCCCCTATTAAATGGGACTTAAACATAACTGACGAAATGTGAGTATACTAATGGGTACACCTCTGCCTAACCCTTTGTGGATTACAAGCGTGGTGTTATGTATGTGATTTTATGCATATTTGTTTTTAATAATAATAATCATTTATTTCAGGAGATTATTGCCATACCAAATACCAATAACCACAAAAACAGTGAGGTAGAGAAATGATTTGCCTGTGCGACTAATATTTTCTAAATTGATTTAGATAAACTCAAGGGCAATACTTTTAAATAAGCACGTCCTGAGTATCACTAGTTTGAATCAATTCGAAAATTATTTTTTTGTCAGATATTGTACACAATTACCGCTTTTGTGAATATATTAAGATTAGCAACTGATTAGGAATGACTATCTAATATCTTAGATGGTTATCTAATCGTAATCAAAGTACTAATAATTTAAGCGGCAATTGATTAAGTACTTAGGTACTTGCCGTTTTTTGTTTTCGTCGATCTAAACCGACGATAACCGAAATCTATTTTTAAATCGATAAGTGATGCGTGGAGACTACGTTTAGGCAAATGTAGTCTGGGACGCTCTGCTGCGCGGTGGATCGACAATTTAAAGAAGGTGGCGGGCAGCGGATGGATGCGGGCTGCCCAAGACCGGGATGGCTGACGCTCTTTGGGGGAGGCCTACGTTCAGCAGTGGACGGCAATAGACTGATATGAAGTGATACTAAAATAATAGTCTGTAAAGTTTTTTAGACATTACAAAAAAGCCTTAAAACGAAAAATATTTTAGTATTTAGGTACCTACCTACTTCATTATTGTCGAAGTATTTTTTCAGATTAATTTTCTCGTCGCCAATGTTAATAACATAATCCTTCAAAAACCAGTAGCGTATGACGAGCAATCTGATAAAAACGCGGCTGCCATGTTTTTCAACGATTTTCACAGCTTTAAAAAAGCGGAATCTTTTAAAGTGGCTCGATCGGGTTGTACAGTTAGCAGAAACACTATATCTGGGAAGGAGGAATATTCGTTTGTGTTGCCGTATAAAAGTACTGTTTACAAAATAAGAACAGTTGGGTAGGAGATAATATCCCAGGTTACGCACAGTCAGCAACAAAAACTGATTAACATTTCAAATTTTTTAGCACAATATCAAAGGAAAACCGAATTAGACATATAAAAAGAAACCTTAGTTATTACCTGAATTGCTGAGAAATTGTGTTATTTCATATCTGTTCAAATGATATGCACCTAAAATTGTGTGTTAATTGATTTTTGTCGCTGACCTTACTTCGCCTGCGTATAAAGGGTCGTGCGAGATATCTAGAAATTGTTTTACATATATCTTCATATCTCGCTTGTGATAATATCGCACCTGTATGGAAAGGTTTTTAATTGGACGATTGTGGAGCGCCCTAAAGTCTAACCAATAATCTAAAACACGAACTATACAATATACTACAGTGGAATTTATATTGTAAACATTCTAACGAACTATAAACTGACAGTAGGTTAGCATAACGCTATAGGGACCTACATAATATGAGGTAATTTTCATTGTTCCTTCATCCAAATAAACAACCACGTAATATTCATAGTCCAGCCGATCATAAAATAAAAACATTCGACCATCTGCACAGCCCTAGTTGTGCGCACATGTGCAGCAAACAGTCGCACTTCGTGTCACAGAGTCATTGGAAGTCGTCCGTGTGCCGGTGATCCGGCCAATCTGTAACTGGAGCACTTGGATGGAAAACCGGATTGACACCGCTTGCGTTACCGTGCAACCGACCGAATAGAGTTCAAAATGTGCTTTTAATATTGATCTAACTTTTTGTGAATTTTTGTTTTTAAAGGATTGTTCTTTTTTTGCGAATCCTTTAAATCGGGTCGTGTTGTAGCAAAATGAACTTACGCTGTACGTACGTCATATTTTCTTCTATGTTTCGAAGTATGATTTTGGATATATAATGATAATTAATTTTAAATTGATTCTTTTTTTTATAAATTGTACATATTTTACAATACTCTAACTTTTTATGTTTAGGTTAATTATTTGAAAATTAAATATTAATATTCTAATAAGTTTCAAATTTACATTGATCTGTTTTTTCTGTGTAGTAATGAAACACATTCGGTATATTTAATGTGTAATTGAATTGATGTACTTAATTGAATTAATGAGAGATTGTGGGTTGACTCTTTTTAACAGAATTAAGCTCAATTGCCATTGGTTTTATTAAGAATTATCGTATAAACTAAATATTTTATCATAGTGTTAACTTTGGCTCTGTAATTCCATCTCAAAAACTCGCTGTACACTTCATACGTGCCTACTCAAATATTTCAGCGAACTTTAAACCTTAGAATAATATCTGACAGTATGCACAATACTTCATCAGGGTTAAATCGAGCGACCTTTATCCCTTCTCCACCCATTTATGGCAACTCAAGACGTGTTTCGAAATTGGATTAGTTTCTCAGTAATCCTATTGATAGCCCATCTATAGGCACCATAGTGATCCTATTCAATTAGGACTACATATACTTGCCATACATGGTAGTCTCGACTATGGATAGGGCCTCAGTACCGATAAAGGTGACTAAGGGCTAGTGCAAACTGAGCAACAAAATACTTGTGTATTTTCTTTGCTGTCAAGGGTTGAATGAAAATACGCGATCATGCTCGAACATGCGCAACAGGTAAGGTAATCATCTCTTGTAAGCTTGAAAAAACCAAACCACTGAAATACACAAAATAATTAGTAGGTAGGTCTAGTTACTACTTACTTAGTTTTTGAAGTCGGTGCCAAACCAACAAAAATACAAAAACTTTGGTTGCCCCATAAATTTTGTTTGGCACCGACTGGTGCTTTGATTTTGTTGTTTTTTTTTTTTACATTTTTTTTTTGTTGGTTAAAATCTCGAACATTTTTTCGGTCTATCTGCGCTGAGCTTAAGTAATTAAGTGGATGGTTAAAACTATCAATTTGTGAACTGATAACATCAAACTAGTCATCAAGCTGCCTGCCAAGCAATCATGGTTTTATGTATTTCTAACCATAGACTTAGTTCATAAACTTTAACAAGGAAAATAGTATCATAACTACCACGCCATAGACAAGGCTCTTCACTACATAAACCTTTTTAACTTTTACTACAAGATAATTTATGTAATAGGTATTCTTAACGAGCGTATGCAACTTCAGATTAGCCGTTTCGGAGATTGGAAAAAGCAGACAGACAGATCATCAAATTACCGTTCACAAAATCTTAAGCATGATTTAATCCATGTTTATCGTGTGAATTACATCGGCCACGGCTAAATGCGTCAGGAACACATCAATCAGCAAGCCCATTTGCATCACCACCATAACTTAAACTGCGGCAACAGACGGAACTAAAATAGAAAATGTACTAGATTTGACAGATGGTTGCTTTTCTCCTTGACGAGCAGCGCCACCCCGTCGTTTCAAGTTAGGGTGGTCGATGCATTGTTTACTGATTTGCTACGCTACTCAGCAGCATACAGTTTACATGTGCTGTATAAGGGAATGAGTTTCATTCAATATGGCGACGATCTGTTTGCTGAATGTCAGTGTGTGCTAGTGATCTAGATCGTAAAGGATGTCTGAAATAGATTGTCGTGCTATGACTAGAATGGGTGTCTTTGAAATAATCATATTTGTAACATCTAGTAGAACATTTCCTACATAGGAGTATTTATTTCCCATGGGGGTAGGCAGAAACTACAAAACGCCACCTGCTACGATCCTTACATTCTCCTTTCGCCTTATCTATGTTTATAGATCTCGTCATACAAGCACGCAAGTTACGAGTACTGCGCACCTGACCTTTCTGAAGGACCTCACCAATAAGGTCAGTGTAGGTCTTTCTAGGGCGACCCCTCCCGGCGTTGCTACTCACCTCTGCCATATAAATACCCCTATCTCACGCCTTTTTCCCATGGGAAAAAGGCGTGAGTTTATGTATGTATGTGTATGTATGAGTATTTTTTTATCAAAAGTATACGAAAAATCCAATAGTTTAAAAAAAAAAGTTTTGAAATATTTTAAAAGATCTTCTTTTAAACGCATTGTATTTTCTGCACATATAATAACAGCACTTATATTCCCACGGCTTACGGCACGGTGGCGTCAAACCACTAGCCAAACTCTGGGCCGATATTGAGAAATTCCATATGTGAAAACCAGGACCCTACGCTCAGAATTGAGGCTGGTGATCTACTAAACAGGGCAGACAATCATATTGCAAGTCTATTCTGCGCACATAATAATATCCATCACATAGGTAGAGGACACAGCCGTCAAATTGTTTTCTAAATCAATATCTTCTGAGCTTCTTGCTTCTGCATTGAAACTGAATTTGAAGGTCGACGCATCAACACATACTTTTCATTAAATGTGCAGCATTTTGCACCAACAAAGCGCAATTTATGCCCATTATTACCAACAAGCAGCGGACGATTGAAAAACGAAAATAATTCAGGACGAGGTTGCATTATGGTCGAGCGTGGAAGGCCCAATTGTGGTGTCCAACCACGCAGTTTGCAACCACAAAACGGGTACTATATGTGGTAAAGACTTTACGTATTTATATCGACAATGTTATCGAAACCAATGTAATGAATAATGGCTTTCAAGCTACGTTCCACTTTTTTATCAAGAATATAAAGAATAGTCTATATGCAAGTTGAATCATGATCTGCCTAGCCTTTTTCCAACTATGTTAGGATCAGCTTCCAGTCTAACCGGATGCAACTGAATACCAGTAATTTACATGAAGCGACTACAAGACACTACAAGCTACTATACAGGATCATTGAAAATTTACCCGAAACCTGAAAAGGGTTAATTGTAGTCTTCATTATGAACAACTTTTACTACCTATGGGATGTAGGGAATAGATGATTTTTTTTCATGATTTCAAGGTTGACCCGTAGTAAAAGTTGTTCATAATGATGAGTACAATGATCACTTTTCAGGTTGCGGGTGAATTTTCAATGACCCTGATACAAGTGGAATACAAACTAAAATCTTAAACTACAAATAAATCAATCTGCATCTAAAGGCCTAGTTGTGGAATTAGGGTTTCTCTTACATTACAAGGCACTTTTGTATGTCATATACGAAAAAAACAATTGAATCTAGTTGTCCCTTTCAAAAGATGTTTTGTATGGATAAGACCGTCTACCTTTTGGAAGCGAAAACTAAAAGAAATTCTTTCTCAATTTTGACATTTATAAGTACCTCTCATTAACAGTCCAATTGAAATGAATAAGTTGACTTTGACAATAGAAGCATTCGAACTGCTAAGAAACGCGAAATTCTCGAAATTCAATGCAAACTTATGTTCAAGTTATGCTTTGACAAAATTCCAGCGTATGAACACGTGGAAGCATTTCCATGTAGATGTACTAACGTACAACATACTTTCAAAGCAAACCGGCACAACTGATATGGAGAGTCAACGTCTGTATTAATTGGAACATACGGCTGCCTTTCGCTTAGTTATTTATATCCTTAGAAGCCATGTTTATTTATGTGTAAAAAGACACCTAACGAAATCGAAAGTTATATGTTTTACCCATCATTGTGCACACTTTTTTTTTGTTCTGACCACTAGAGATTTTGAAGAACAAAGATCCAGCTTTTTTCAAAGATCAAAGTCAAGTCAGTCTTTACTCAATGTTACTTAGTTTAATGGGCAGTATACGCACTCAACGGATAGGTGATGTGTCTCCCGTATATTCCTAGCTAAGGAGTTTACGTAGAAATAATCTAAACATACTGACCCAGACATTCAAATTCGCTGAAGAGTTTCAACCAATCAGCAGAAGGCCAATTCTACTAATTGAAACAATTTCATATCAGCGACAATCAATGTAAAAATATCTAAGAAAATTCGAGGTTTTTTTGGCTAATTGAAACTGAGATTAGATTAGGATCGTTCTTCATAGTTAGTTGAATTGCTCCAGAGCTTTTTCTCTCCCGCTTTATTTATTTAAACTTTATGCAACAAAGTATGTTACGTCTTTGGTTACTGTTCCGCTCTCGCATTATGTTTTATAACCTTTACTATTTCTGAATCTGGCTTTCTTACACAAAAATCATATTTTTAATCCGAATCGACCGTTCCAGTGATTAAAGCATTTGAACAAACAAACAAAAAATCTCTTCGGCTTTGTAAGCATTTACTAGTCGCTCTATGTAAAATACTGGTATTCAGCTGCAGTTGCTCCATGTAAAATACTGGTAGGGATTCAGCTGCATCCAGTTAGTCTGGAAGCTGATCCCAGCATAGTTGTGAAAACGCTAGGTAGGTGATAAGTATAGATAACCTAACCGTTTGAGTCTTGCATTTCTCTGATTCACTCTACGATACCATCAAACTTGTCACAGTCACAAAGTCCATCTAAATTGAAAGCTTATTCAGATTGCCTGACATTATCTGCCCAGCCCTATCAGTAGCTTTGGAGCCTGTTACCACTATCCGAGGGATTAGCACAATCGACACGTCGCAGACGTTATCCAAATCAGTGAGGTCATATCACTAATGTAGGGGATTAACGAGTCTATATTGTGTTGCTGTAGGTGTTTGGTATGTTCCAGTGAAGTTTGTACTTGTATCTGCTGATTTCAATATATTTGCAAGTGAAACTTTGGAATATAATTTCTAGTTTTTCATCAGCCTGGAACATCATACTCGAGTGTTTCATATCTCATTTATTTTTGCATATTGTAATAAAATTCATCATATTCCTATACTATTATTTACGCGAAAGTTAGTGAGGCTCAACAGGCGCTGGCGGATGGATGTATTGATGATGATTCTCAGTCTTCTTGCCTATTCTTAGAGAAGAATAGGCAAGAAGACTGCCCCTTCGAAAAGATTTTTTCGTATAGAGATACGAAACAACCTTTTCGAAGGGGCAATTTCATGAAATTCTTTCTTGTTTTTGACTTTTAATAGTGCCTTTCATTAACCGTCTAATTGAAATAAATAATTTGACTTGACTTTGGCTCTTAAGTAACACATTTTACTTCGTTTTTGTATTTCAAGGGATTTAGGACTTAATACTGAAGTTTACGCAGACAAAGCCGCGGGCAGAAGAATTGTATCGCATTGTAAACTTAGTTGAGCCGAGGACTGTATCAACGGTTTTAACAATGTTGCCAAACAATTCGAGAGCCGAGTTAATACCCAAGCGCATTCTACGTGAACGTTGCAACGCGTCATACATCCCAATTGAAAGTATTTTATCAAATTACAAGCGTTTTTAACAATCCTCCTTTCTGTGGACAAAGTTGGCTCGTGACCCAGTTTTACAGTTTTGGAACATAGCTGCAAACTGACAGACAATGCCTGGAAACGTTTTTTGAAAAAAGCAATTTTATTCACGGCCAAATTAGGCACTGAAGTCTGAAAATGTTCTAGGAGATGAGAGTATATTATATGTAGTAAGTATAATTTTATTCAAGGGATTTCAAATGAGATGCTCTTTTTGAAATTTTTCATATTTTACTGGGAATGTTTCGTGTTAAGCTCCGAATTAACTTAATTCTTACTACAATCTGATATTTAGGTAGCTTTTATTAAACTGTTTAAGTACGTTTTTTTGTATCGTTCAATATATCTATGACTCAAGAAGTGTATCGATAAATTACAATATAATTGAAATTCTATTTCATTTTTTTCTAACGATCATTTTGCATTGACAACCAATTCTACTAGCGTATAAAAAACGATCGCAGTCGGTCAAAATAAATCCTTAGTTTTTTGGCATTGATTGTCGCTGAGATGAGATTGTGACTAGATTTTAAACGTTTTTAATTAGGATCTTTAGAACATAGTTTATTGTCTTGCAACCACTTTACTGACAGCATTGCCCCGTTCCTTAACTTAGCCTGCAATAAGTGGCAAAAGTTCAGACTTGTTCTTTGAATAGGTGCCTTGATTGAAGGCGTTGTGTACGAGTGTTCAAGTTTTTAGAAGTACTTTACGTAAGATTTCTCACGACTTACGACTGCTAGGTATTAGTTGGAAGGTCTTAACATGTTACCTACTTAGTCAAGTTATAAGATGCAAGGTACGACTTTTAATGGCAAAAACTTTGCTTTTGCAGTCGTTAAGCGCCGTTGAGGGCACGGTGTGCATGCGCATAACCCAAATTAGCGGCAAAAATAACTAAAGTTTTTTTTTTATTATTGATTTGTTATTTTACATAACATCACGCCTGTAATCCCCAAAGGGTTAGGCAGAGGTGTACCTAATAGTACACCCACATTTCACCAGTTTTGTTTAAAACCAATGTAATAGGGGCCATCAACTAGGCACACATTCAGTCTCCGACTGAGAAATTCCTGATAAAAATGGAATGGGAATCAAACCCAAGACCTCATGCTCAGTAATCATGATTTGCGGTCACTAACCCAACGAGGCAGTCTGAACTGACAGAAGTTAATGAATTATGAACTCTACAAACTTACACAGAAGGCTGAAATGGAAAATATATTCAGTTTAAACCACACATATACCAAGCAAAGTTCTAACATTTTAGCATTAAAATAATTTTCACACATGACCAAATAGAGGCCAAATATTAATTAAAAATATTTTTAATTACATTTAATTAGTGTTAAGTGTTACTTTACGAGGTTGAAGCATCAACAAATGTTAATTCCGCTGGAATTTGTGAGGTGTGAACGCATGGTTTAAAATTACCTATTAGTATGTATATGTCGTGACGGCCTAGTGGCCCGCCTCTCATCCATGATGTTGTTTGGGCTTTGGTTCAATACCGGGCATGTAACAAAGTGATTATTTAAATTCTTATACACAGTTGATATGACAGAGGGGCATTAAATTACACTACGTATACTACCTATACGTGTTTAGTATTAATTCGATACGGTATAAAATAAAATATAAATAAAAATGAGGTCTTTTTTTCAAACAAACTAAATAGCTTACATATCAGAGTAAAACGCAAACACCCTTTGTAAATAAATTTAATTGACCTTAGATACCTAGGTATTAAAGCGGCAACGTAGGTGCATGACCTGCGTGTAGACATAATCAGCTGTTAGAAAAGATACATCGTGTTCAAACGGGGCAAAACCTTAAAAAATCATTTGCGACTAAACTACTGATCCTATTTAATTGATTTTTGGAACAGAGCTCATAAATGGTACCTAGTATAGGCAGTTTAAAGGAAAGCCCATCTGTAGTATCAACTTTGTATACATATAGTATTATGGAGTTTGGACAGTTCACTGACATTGAGAGACCTTTATCCTACATGACAGTAGGATTAAATAAACTGGTATTCTAAAGCTTGATTCACACATGTCAGTGTAGTCACAGTTCCGGCACCGCACCGTATCAGTGATAAATTATTTTTCCATACATTCCCTATGAACACGTCGGTGTCAGTGACGACAAAGTACTCTCAGTGTCAGTTCCAGCGCGCTCATAGAGAATGTATGAAAGAATATTTAACACTGACTAGCTTGTGCCCGAGACTTCGTCCGCGCAAAAATAAAATAAAATATAGCCTATGTTACTCACAGATAAAGTAGCTTTGTAATGGAAAAATAATTTTTAAAATTGGTCTAGTTGTTTCTGAGTTTATCCATTACAAACAAAAAAAAACACATTTTTTTTCCTCTTTATAATATTAGTGTTTCTACGCAGATACGGGACGGATACTGTGCCGGAACTGTGGCTTCACTGATATGTGTGAATCAGCCTTTTTCTATTCCTTCCGATTGATCACAATACTCACTATAAATCTAATAATAAAGGAAGTGTTGCTAGGTGTATATTAAGTGGAAGGTCACGCGGATGTCGGAAGTAGGGTGGATCGAGCTTCAAGGGCTGTTAGATTTAATTACCGATGGACGAAGGACAGGGTTTAGACATAGATAGAAATAGTAATTATTTGAATAGTTGGCAAATTTATTTATTTATCTATACAAGGCATACTAAGTAATACCAACGACTTAACATCATCACGCCTGTAATCCCCGAAGGGTTAGGCATTAGTACACCCACATTTCGTCAGTTATCACACCATCGACATATTTACAAAAACAAAAGTTAAAAAGTATACCAGACTGCATAAAAAACTTTTTCGTTGGTATAGCGGTCGTAAAGCACGACTACTGAGCATGAGGTCTTGGCTTCGATTCCCTGGTCGGAATATGTGTTATTGTTTTTTTCTATTAGGAATTTCTTAGTAGCTGCCCCGGAGTCTGGATTTGTGCCCGGTCGATGACAATAGGCTCGCCCACTATTACATGGGACTTACATATAGCTGGCGACATGTGGGTGAATGGATACATCTCTGCCCAACCCTTCGGGGATTACAGGAATAATGTTATGTATGTTTTTTTTCTTTGAGTTTTAAATTAAAACATCACGAATTTATTACGCAATTGGGTTTTTGTTTTTTAAATTTGAATATCTGAGGAATCGAAGCACACTTTCTGAAGATATCTTTTATATAAAATTCAATAGCAAAGTAACATCATAAATAATAATAATGCGGACGATATGTCCATATTTTGGCTATAAGATATATAAATGTCGCTTTTAAACTCCAGCAGACAATTCTTGGCTTCATTTTATAACATTTAAGTGTGACATAATGTCTTCACGTGTGTGCTGGTTATTACAGCTGACTACCGGAGCTTAACGGTCGTAAATATAATACTAGAGAGTTGCGGATGAACTATGTGAACTATTCTATATTTCTATACTAATAGTAATAGTCTATTTACTATAGTAGCAATAGTCTATTTTTGTAGTAATAGTCTATATAGTTATTATATCTATAATAGTCTTTTTCTATACTAATACTAATAGGTAGTAGTCACGTTGTTTGTCCGGGATGAACTCCGAAACTACTCAATCGTTTTTTATGTTATATGGTTTACTGTGTGTAATTTGGTCGAACTTAAAATATAGGATAGTTTTTATCTGGATTATTGACCTCAATATGTTTACTTACTTCAAGCCACAGCAACTCGTGGTCGAGTCAGCTAGTAATATTATATATGTGTAGTTGAAGAGTTTGTTTGTTTGATAGTGCTAACATCAGGAAGTACCGGTACGATTTAAAAAAAAATAGGTTGAAAGCTGTTTTATTGCTAAATGTTATAAAATACACTTGTATTCTCTTGTCTTACTATGTTTCGTAGTAAACTTGTCTTGTTTACGCGTTTTTAATTAAATTTGGTTCATCAAGGCGTGTGAATTACATTTTTCGCTACCATAAACAGTGATTATTCTGACACCAACAGTAGAAGTCTTTCTCCAGCAAAAAATTTAGCTCAATTACTTAGTTTATTGAGCAGTATTCGTAATTAACGACTATATGATGTGTCTTTTAATAGATAGTAGTAGTGATAGTATACCGACCAAAGGGCCTACCGCCAACTTTTAAAACAATATTATTTTAATATTACTTACTAGTTTCTGTTGTTGGATTTTCAACTCTCGGTACTGAGCCGATCGTTGAAAATCTATCAGTGCTGAATCAAAAGTAATATTAAAATAATATTATTTTAAGAGATGGCGATAGGCTCCCTGAACAATCCTACTTAACCGTCGTGATAAAGGACATCAATTCACGTACCAGCCTATTGAGTTTTTAATAGCCTTTTCAGAGGACATGACCAACAATGCATGTCCTTTAAAAAGGCTATAAAAAGGCCACATAATAAACACGTTTATGATTAACAGTTTATCGTAACGCTCTGTTTAAAACGGATTCTCTTCGTAAAGGCTGATGTAATTTCGCAAAGGCATATTAAGTTGATATTATCTTTGCTGTGGAATTAAAGATGGTATCGTATTAATGTTATGTATGAAGAGGTTTTGGCTGTCAAGGAGCTATATTTTGGAGCTGAAAATAGAAAAAAGAAGCAGTACCTACACACGCCAAGAAAAATCTGAATACCAAATCCCTTAATTAAAAACGTTTAAAATCTAGTGACAATCCCATCTCAGCGACAATGGTGCCGATTCCCTTGTTCACAAACTAGACTAAATTTAGAGAATTGACATCTCTTACTAACATACAGCGAAAGGAAAGGACGGTGACATTCCGTGACATTAAAGAACTAAGTTAGAGATGTCAAATTAGTTTTGCCTTGAACTTCTCCGTATTTTTAATCCACACGTTTTAAGATGTCAACTATAACTGTATGGATGTGTCAGATTGACTAAAATTGACAGCTCTTATTTACTTTAGTTTCTTTCTTATTTTATTGGACAGAAAATGATGGAAATAGTCTAATATTAGTTTAGTTTGTGACCAAGAGAATCGGCACCATTGTCAAAAACTTGTAAAAAATTTAGGTAAATGTCAGTTATCTTCTCATAGGTATATCTAAACTAGGAATATTAAGAGGTAAAATTGTCCGTTTATTTATAAGAGGTAATCTCTGAAAGTACTGGTCTGATTGGAAAAAATCTTTCACTGACAGAAAGCAAACTATTGCCGAGTATCATAAGATAATAATTGTGAGATACTTGACTTCTACGTGGACGCAATCACGGGCAAAAGCTAGTCGCTAAGCTTCATGCTCACAATCTTTACGGCTACTTACTTTTAAGTAGGTAATCTTCTCGTTTGTAAAACCAGTGTCTAGGATAAAATTTGATGTTAATTGAAGCGTGTATATTCAAGGCATCACCCCAGCGACCGGCCGCGGTCCGTTCCCACACCAATTTGTCTTTATTTTTGGACGACCAGTGTTGTCAACTAGATGTACACTTTGTTACCGGGTGATTTAAACTATGAAGTTTATGTATAGTAATTTATACATGAATTTTATTTATTAATTACTTGTGTTCGTTTGAATTTATTTAGATATTTGTTTTCAATGATTTTTAAATCTCTTATTTGATTATTTTCTCAAGTACAATTTTTTGCACCTGCCATGTTATCTCTTCACCACCTTTGATTGACTGGTAGAGAATGCATTAAGTGAGCCTTTGTACCTACTTTTTTGTTGCATAAAGTTTAATTATATAAATAAGTATGTCCTATCCTAACTTCCTAACTAATATTATAAATGCGAAAGTATGTTTGTTTGTTACCTTATTACGCTAGACCACTGAACCGAAAAACGTGAAATTTTACATATACGTCGTCACGCGTACAGAAACGGACATAGTGTACCTTTCATCCTGAAATAAAGTACTGTTCCCTAGGAAAACAACAATAACGTTCTTATGATATTAGATGGCGCCACATGAAGTAGAAATAGTCGGTCTTTCGAAAAGGACAAGGACTACATTTTCAGCGACTTCGTCTGCGTCCGCGAATACGGACTAAATTTAATCGGACTCTTCGGAAGAAATGCAAATTGACGCCATTGTGCAGTACTGTGCATAGCAACAAATTCGCAATTTCTGCGACATTGTACGCGTGGAAATCAAATATTGTACTGTAAAACATATCCTGTAACACTTCGCAATAGTGTAGCTTTTTTTATCTTACTTGTGCTTTCCGAGATTACAAAAAGTACATCTCTTTATGATAATATAGAATGGACATTACTGACATCGGTGAAATAATCTACCGAACTCAAATCCAAACTCCGTAGCTGCTACTGAGAAATACATGATGGAAAAAATCCAATAACGGTTTTGCAATCGAATCCGAGACCTAATGCAGCAGTCGCGCTTTGCGACCACTAGACAAACGAGGCAGTCCAAGCAATATAATTTTTTTACGAGATAGATACGACCTGTCAGCCCTCATGGCTTACTGTCAAGTCTTACTTATTTAAAAAAAAAAATGTTTTTCATAGAATATCTATTTATTTAAACTTCATGCACTTGTAAAAAAAGATTCATTGTACAAAGGCGGACTTAATATTTATATGAAATAAGGCTTAATATGGCTAAACCAACCATACTTTTGTATAGAACGCGATATCGGTAAAGTTCTCTCATAATATTGTTAAAGATATCAAACACAAGGAGCCGTAGAAACGACACTCATTGTGTGGTCCACTGTCCACACCTTTCCTTCAATCAGTAACTCGATATCGTCATGTTCCGATTCGACGTACGCAACGATGCGTGAAGCCATTGGTTCTTGCAAATATACTTGTAAGTAATTATTAATTGCTCATACAAACGGTACACGGAACAGTAAAAACATTGAGGTGATTGTTTTTTGTTTTTTGAGTTAGCTTTCAATACAATAAAATTCTTTTATTTGCTAAAAGTGTTGGCACATGATTGATGTTAATAATAAAATAAATAGTGACATGCAAATATCGCTAATGGTTTAGGGGTAAAAACATGTTAAAATAGCACTACGGTCAATACGAATAAGGTCTCTTTTACTAACAATTTTGAAATCTAAACTGACCTAATCTAACTAGAAAGACCTCTAGGCTAAAAAAATATTATTTAACTTCAAAATTTTGTAAAGATAAACGAGTTTTAGCTATCACTTATATCTAAGCACTGTAAAATATTTAAATGTCTATTAAAAAGCAAAATAAAGCCGTAAATATACTTTGTACTGCAGAATCAATCTTGTCCTATTACTGGACATAATCGAGCTTTTTGTTCTAATTTGCTATGTTGTACAACAAAGGTTAACTCTTCTATCGGGGTATAATTTCTACAGTAACTTTGCATACTTTTGTGCATACATTATTACAGCTTTACTTAAAGTATTGCAAAATCTTTTGTTATCATTAACCTATGTAGAATATAAATATATCCGTCACAACGTCTCCGCCTTAATAGCCTATTGGCTATTTAAGAGACGTAGTCGCGTTATTCAGTTATACGACCCTCCCTTTCGGTAGTAACACCGGAAATACGCCAGCCTTAGCATTGGTTCAGTCAAGGTCAAAGCTTAGGGTTTCGGTGCCATCTCTATGAGCGAGGGCATCGCGGCGATAACCGTCAGCGTGTCATAACATTATCGCTGTGACAATGTCGGCGTGTGCGTTGATTCAGAAGCAAATCGGACTCGCACACGAAGTGTTTCGTATCGGTATCCAAAAACTCATAAAAAAACAGGTGGGCCCCTTTTATATTCAACTTTTATTTATATGCATTATTTGTTGGCATACGCGCGACAAAAGAAAAGTGTACAAATTCTGTGAAAAGTTCAACTCTAGCTATTCCGTTACATTAGATACTGCCCGCAGACAAACGGACGGACAGACGTACAGTGGAGGCTTGGTAATAGGCTTCCATTATCACCGTCCGTGTCCGGAACTCTAAAAAGTATATAAATACATTCTTCTGTCAATCTTTCAAATCAATCCTTCGACTACTTTTCGAGTTTAGCGCATTATCGCAATAATAGGTAGAACACGTAACTTTCGACTTTATAATGATTCTTTTTAAATCCACATTAAAGCTGTACCGACTTACAAAATCAACACATCTCTATTGAAACAGCTATATCATTAATATCCTAACACAAACATTAGTTACCATCCCTTTGGGAATGTCCAACACACATTGTCCGAGCGATATCGATTATGACTTAATCGACTAATCGTATCGCTCATAAAACGGTGTTATCGATACCGTTTTATCCGCTACCCTTTAGATAATCCTGCTGTTGTTAATTAAGTTTGCCTTCCGCTTTACATCAAACCTTTAGCTATAAGTAAGATGAAGTTCTGAAGAGGGTGGACCAAATTGGCTTTTAATCTATAATACCAGTATTATAAAGTTGAAGAGTTTGTTAGAACGAGCTTACCTCCGGAACTACAAGTCCGATGCTGCACGCATGCAACTCTGCAGGGAGAGATCTTGGAAGCCTACTCGATACTACTACTATATTTAGAGTATTTAAAGCTTAATTAACAAATATTTAAAACACGTTTTAGAAAAAAAGTTATTAAAAAATTGGGGAGTTAGTCCTTCAGTATATTCGTATAAAGGTTCCCAGGTGTGGGTTGAAGGTCATAAAATGATAGCAATAATGATGAGCTTTATTTAGTGTCTTAAAAGGTATTTTTAATGGAAAAAGATCAAAGATCAAAATGTAGTGCCTCATCAGGCACGTTCACTTCGTGCACACTTCAATATATATGCCAATATTTCACACTACCTAATTAATGAGAATACTTACTACTTAAGTACTACTAACTTTGCTGCTAAATTCTGCTTAGTAGGTACGTTCAGCTGCACCAAACTCATTTCCAGCAGATCTGGTCTCCTAATGAAACTCTCAAATGAAAGGACGAACATATTTTTCGATTCTCATTTAAAATTCCATGGTCATGAAGGAAATTTGACCAGATGCATAGCGAAGGCGAGAGGATATGACGACATGCAATATTTCCGGTGCGAAGGTCGAATGTGTTGTGAAAGGATGACGAAGATTGGAAAGGACGGCAAATGGGATTGCCAGACAGGAAAATAGAATGTGTCCTTTAACCGACTGCTGGAGGGAAAGGATGGGTTGTGTTGTTTTTGAGTAAAAAAAATACTTAGTTTCTCAATTTACGTAAATATTGTAACTTGATGAACGTCCATACCATAGAAGGTATGTTAAGTTATATTACAATAAATAATAAATTAATTATTATAATTTCATTTAAATTGTAATCGTCAAATGGTCCTCTGTGAGTTGGATTTGACCCCTAGTACGCCCCCCAAAGGTCCAGGACTGTATTGGTTCTCAAATACGTAATAAAAATATATAAAACCAGTCTACTTTCGTGCCACCAGAAGAAAAGACCTCTTCTCATACAGAGAAGGCACGTGATCACAATTTGATTGATTGGAGATTACAAATATACAAACAAAATACAGAAAAAATATCAAAAATATTTATTGCAAAAACAATTTGTCGTCTGGCTAAATTACACTGACTGACGTTCATCGACATTAACCACACAAACAAACATACAACCATATCACACGAAGGACATTTCTGCGATGACTCAATGTTTGATATAAAAAAAAAGAAATAAATAGGCTCGTTGAGCATCTGATTAAATAACTGAAGTAACAATGATGTGTTGGCGTATATATGTATACATACTTAGCACATATAGGCGATGACTTCATGCTCTTGAATCAACAAAAAGCTTTACGTAGGTGTAGGCTCATAATTATACATCTATACTATGCAAACTCAATATTGTAAATGCGAAAGTAGCTCTGTCTGTCTGTAGAGCTTTCACGTCTAAACCACTGAATCGATTTTAATGAGATTTGGTACGGGGTAAGTTTGAACTCAAAATTACTAGGAACATACGATTTTACAAAAGGTTTCCTCTTATGATGTATGCAAGCACAAAGAAAAGATTTTTTTACCCCTAAGGGGTGAATGGGGGGGCCTGATTATATGAATAACCTGTTTTTTTTTGGCTTAAAATGCTTGTTCGGCACAAATGCGAAATGAAGTAAAAAATAAAGTTTGACTGTTTTTTTTTTTTGACTACCCCTCATAGTGGTTGACTTTATAGAAAAAGTACAAAATCTACTCGGACGAAGCCGCGGGCAAAGTGCTAGTACATTATAAACTACGTTTACGAAGGCCAATGACGAGCAAATATTAGTTCGTAAAGCCTCATTTTCATATTACATCCGAATTATCCGCACGATGGATGCAAAAAGTCGTATGTGGAATATTTTAAATGCACAACTGAGCTGTTGCGTATTTTTTTTTGTTTTACAGTATTCGTTAATGGTTTTTAAACTTAATTTTGATACTTTACCTGTGTTTGTGAGTGTGAGTTTTAAGTTAATAATGCAATTATTTCTTCCTACATTTTTAGTTTCAATCTGACTGGTTTCATATTAAAATGGTAGTTGATGCAGATGACAAGTTTATCGATGTCAGTGTCAAGCACAATGGAAGATTAGTCAGTTATTTAAGGCACGGGCACAATGCCAAATCTCGACGGCAAAGGATTTGAAACCAATTATTCCATTCGTCAGGCACTTTATCTTGTTAAAAATGCTGGCTTCCCCATTGGCCTAAGCTGTTACAATTTAGTAGCAACAGTCGTTGTGCTTTTGTTTTTTTGATAAAGCGCAGTGCGGTCACAAAATCAATAATTGTTTTTCCGTTTTATTTAACTATCATTTTTTTTTTTTTATTATAGCTCATGCATAAAAATGAAAACAATATGGAACGATTTATTATTTTACATCGTGCATCTATCATTTCAGAATTTTATTATACCTAATGCAACTGTGCAGTTAACTAGACTGTAATACCACATTACTACAAATAATTACTAACAATGAAATTCTTGTAAACTGCCTCTGAGAGCATCAGAATAAATCCATCTCACTAGCTTTGAGAATATTAAGTCCCTTCTGACAACCAAGCTCTACTTACAAGTAATGTACAATTTTACTTTGGTTTACAATCCATCTCCCGTAGAAGTTAGGTCACTATACGTCCCTCGCTTCATTAGGGTGACGAACTGTAACACTACCTACATCTTCAAGAACTTTTCGGAGCATTTTTTACAAAAATATCTTGACTCGTATGTCTTTAAAGTCCTTTTTACCATTTTACGGAAAATCTGCGACTGCAAATGGAAAGTACTTACGTCAATATTCCTGTTACACATTCTGGTGCAATTCTCCTCCAAATGTCACAATTTTTCCTCAAAGGTCTGTGTCAGGTGACAAAAATGTAAAAATATATCTCGCGTATGTGTGCATTATATTTTTTTCCTCTCTAAAGTGCATATAGCAATAAGTTGCAAATGGAGGTTGCCTGTATCAAAGTGAAATGGAGTGAAATGTCAGAGATTTTGCTTTGATAGAGAGGATTTTATTAAAAGCCATTTGAGAGCAAATATGGAATTTCTAGACGGTTTCAATTTATGGAATACGAGGATATAACCTGGTATTCAAAATATCAAAGGTAGAGTAGCGACAAAAATATATATGAACTTATAATTACATATGCAACCGTACATTATATACCTACCCCAGACCACAATAACATAAACACAATCAACTCAAACGTGTAAAAATAAAAAAAAACGACACCAAAAATTCACAGTACCAACTCATATTCGATATATTACAATTTGGACAAACAGAGAGAAAAAATATGATAATCAATTCAAAAGTCAAAGTCAAAACATTTATTGCAAACTAAGAGCCCAATGTTGCTGTTATGTTATAGTAGGTATGTTAGTACTTATGAATTAGAAGCCTTTTGCAATTATATTATCATCATCGCCTGCCCTTATAATGCTTAATTAGCTAAAAAACTATTCATACAAAAAATAACAGTAGTAGCAGTAGTATTGGTGAGGTTATCCAGAAAGGTCAGATGCACAGTACTCGTAACCGGCGAGCTTGTATGACGAGATGTATGAACGTGGATGAGGCGACAAGGGTACGTAAGGATCGTAGCACATTGCATTCTATGGTTTCTACCTACCCCCATGGGAAAAAGGCGTGAGTTTATGTATATATATGTGTACAAAAAATTGTTTTGTACGTAAACTTGTCGTTATTATATTTAAATTACACATGTAAACTTCATTCAGCTTGTGAAATCAATAACTACCCGCTGGTTCAATTTTTTATAGGCAAATAGGCATTACTTTGAACTTTATTACAAACCCATCTAATAGAAAACCTCTTCTATTTGTAATGGTTTACATAACGAGCGTAGTGGTTCAACTTGGTCGGGCATTGTTGAATTACTGACAACTTTGCCCGACCACGTCTGCATGAATACTGCAGTGGGCGCTGAAAATGTTCTATCTGAAACCATTTTGCATAGCTTTAATGATTGCCTGTATATTGGAGCTCGGAGGATATCATATTAACTATGCAGTATAATCGTCGTTTTCAAGATACAGAATATTAAGTACAAAACTGGTTTTGGTAACTATAGTAGCCAAGTCATTTAAATATACTTACGACTATGATGGGCTATGACTAAGTGTTATTGGGTTTTTCCATCAGGAATTTCTCAGTAGCAGCCTCGGAGTCTGGATTTGTGCCCGGTTGATGGCAATAGGCTCGCCCCCTGTTACAAGGGTCTAAAAACATAACTGGCGAAATATGGGTGTACTAATGATTACACCACTGCCTAACCCCTCGGGGATTACAGGCGTGATGTTATGATCTTATGTTTTGACTATGATGTTTTCTTCAGAGTAGCAGAAGATAAGGCTGAACCAAAGAATTCAGCACCTTTCGTTTATTTGTTTATAGGTTTTGCCCGCTACTCCGTCTATGTACACTCCAGAATTAAGATCATCAAAATCCTGAATTATCCTATGAAACACAAAAACAAAAAATCAATATCTACATATGTATGTTAATTTTCAGCTAACTGCATTCAGCCGTTAAAGCGTTAAAGAATAACAAACATCCATTCATCCATGCTCTAAAAGATTCACGTGTATAATAGTAGTAACAAAGACAGCTACGTATATGTGATATACGTAGCTATACTAAGAGAAGCTTTAGTAAAAACAAATCGTGAAGAAATGAAACATAAAGCAACATTATTTACAAACAAGGCTCAATTAACTGTAGGTGTTAAAAATGAATATGAAATTCAAAGACAATCATTAATAGACAGCTACGTGGTGCTAGGTGATAGGTGCAGAGACGCATTCCAGACAATTTTACAATAAACGACCAATTGGTCGCGAAGTCTCGTTACCTCAGCTATACAAATTATGGTCGCGTTAGGAATGTTTAGCGATAAAAAGTAGACACGTGTGGGAAGGGCCTTATTTGGGGAATGGTACTACCTTTTCTGTTAACCGATTCGGAGTAATGTTTGGAGGTTTGTAAGTAGATTCTATTCAACATTTAAAGAATTTTGAATTGAAGAAACTTAATTTTTAATTAAAAAAAAAAATTGGTCGTTTTAATGATGCGGTCTCAAAACGCGACTGCTGAGGTTTTGGGTTTGATTCCCTGGTCGGGCAAACTGTTATTGGGCTTTTCTTTCAGGCATTTTACAGTAGCAGCCTCGGAGTCTGAATTCGTGCCCGGTTGATGGCAATAGGCTCGCCTCCTATTACATGGCACTTAAATATAACTGGCGAATGTGGGTGTACTAAAATGGGTACACCTCTGCATAACCCTTCAAGGATTGTAGGCGTGATATTATGTGTATTTTTTAATAATTATTTTCTGTCATGATTTAAATTGGTATAAGTTATATGGTAAAAGTGCTTAAGTCTGCCTTGTAGATCAAACATGTGAACGCAGCATTAATGAGGCTGTTTTCACAAATTAATTCCCAGACGTATGCGTACCTTGCTATAACGATCACGCAAATTAAATATGATAATTGTGTATTTTGCTAAATTTCCGTCTTATTCTAGTTCTTATTATGAAAGCTATATGAGATAATTTGGGGCGAATTTCACAAACGGAACTTAAACGCAATCAGCATGTCCTAATCACGTTCAAGAGCTGTCAATGTCGATGTTCAGTAAACGTAAACGTAACGTAAACTTGATCGATTTTGAAATTGGAAATACTCGTTTCGAACCTCTGCCTTTATTTGTTTAGTTTGAAGGCTTTATTCATGTATATGGATGTTACTTATTGAGCTTTTTGTATATGTAATATAATAATACCAGACTATCATTGTCCCAGTGCTGGGTAAAGATCTCTTCTCAAAGAGAGGAAATACGTTTTCATGCTTATATTTTAACTATAAATCCAAGATTCTTCACAATGTTGTCTGTTACCAATGACAACAAGATAAACATATAAAGTAGGTACATATGAATGGAAAAAGTCACATTGGTACTTGGCCGGTTTTGAACCCAATACCTCAAGTATAAGAGGCGAGCGCCTTTAACGGTGAGGCTGATACAAAATTAAACCAAAATATTACAATCCAATTCGCAAATCGAATCTAATCGAGTGAACGCGCCAAGCGCTCAATAGTAAATTTCGCACTAAATGTTTTTCCCGTCCTTATACCTCTCAAATATACTAATACCTATTATAAATGCGAAAGTGTGTCTGTCTGTCTGTTACCTCTTCACGCTTAAACCGATGAACCGATTTAGGTGAAATTTTGTACAGAGATAGTTTAAGACCCGGGGAAGGACATAGAATAGTTTATATCCCGGAAATCACCCCCTAAGGCGGTGAAAAGGGGGGTGGAAGTTTGTATTCAAGTACGAAGTTCCATGCAGACGTAGTCGCGGGCAAAAGCTTATTATATACATATATTATATAACTATAACTACAGTTATATAGGTAGGTACGTATTATGTGCCACCAAACAATAAGGAAGTGGTAACCAATTTATAACATTCGAATCTTTACTCAGAATCCAAGTAACATCCATTTGTCCACCTACGCGTCATGTTCATTGAGTAAAAAGTGTAAAATCCATCCAATGTATGATGTAACCTGCTAATGATTGTGGGATGACCAAGATCTAACGATAAGTACTTATATCTATAGGCACATACATACATAGGTACATATTATATATGGTATATATGAGTTTATGTACTTGTGTACGATTAAACTTGTTTAGATATTTGTTTTCAATTATTTTAAAATTTCTTATCTGATTATTTCCTCATGTACAATTTTTTGCACCTGCTTTATTAACTCTTCACCACCTTTGGTTGACTGGTAGAATGCCTAAGGCATTAAGTCCGCCTTTGTACTTTTTTGTTGCATAAAGTTGAAATAAATAAATAAATAAATAGGTACTATCCTTGAACTCACTTAAGTACCTATGGGGCGGGCAGAAACTACAGAAAGCTATGACAAATGATTATTTTTTTAAGGTAAATTAAAGGAACTAAATGTAACAACATTAAAATCCTTTACTTTTTGTCGATAATGTTGTGCCCACAGATTATATCATTCTAGTTTAGTAAAATTCCGTCTTGGCAGTTTATTATTGAGGTCCTTTTTATTTATTCTTCTTCTTCTTAATTTATTCTTCTTTGGCCTACTCCTCGGTGAAAGGCATGCCAAATATAAATCCATGTAGGTACTTATTCTTCTACAATTTCGTCAAACATTTTTTGCGTCTATCACTTTAAAACAGTTAAAGGTCCAAATAATTGATACCACATGCCCGTACCGTACAGGTAATACTGGTGTGAAACAAAAAGGTTTTAAAAAAGTCGTGAAACACACAAAGTGTGGACGTGAAAAAATCTTTATACCTATACCCTGCGCCTCTTCGCTTATTTATAAAAAAAATGTGTTGGTTGACGTATAAAACATAAAAAAGAGGTTTTACATCACCTTCCAAAACGTTATTAGGACGATTTTCCTTGTAAATGATGACTCTTTCGAGCTGACTAAACGTATATCTTTTTTTTTTATTATTAAGTAAGGTCTTGTCGTGTTATTTTTGTTACAAGCACAAAAAACATTACACTGACTTTAGCATAACGATCGTGCAAATATGACCTGTCTTCTAAACAGAACAATAACATTTTACAAAATACGGAATCATAGAATTACATAAATTGAAAACCGAAATAAAAGCAAAATTTTGGATGGATGCATTCTAGAGTGATTGTTACTCAATCACGCCAGAACGGATGAACGGGTTTAGATAAAAATTTGCACTTTTTTTTTGGCACATTTATAGTCCGGAATAGCACATTATGCTACTTTTTATCAATATACAAATACCAAAATAATATCATCTTTGACGCGGACAAAGTGACGGGCGGAAGCTAGTAGTATTTTTAATGAAAATAAAATGTGTTCAATTAAACTGACACAGTTCCGATAGCATCTATAGAGACAGTGTTTATTAACCTATGGTTATGTATCGCTATTTTACTTCAAATATAAATATAAAAAGCAATCAAGCAAGAACAAGGATCGACTTATTCTTTTTTCAAACATCGACAACCAACTTGGCACAACCAATCATGGACGAAAACAAATGAATTTGTGATTCCATTGAGGAACGCCAAATTGGCATGTGTCACGTCACTACTGGACATCGTACGTGCCCTGAATGGAATGAAAAATGATTCAGAAATTATTAATAGTTAAATCACAGTGTAAGTTTATTTGTGCTTGATTTATTATGGGTCACATAATTCGTTTCGTGTAAACAGTCACTAATTTTAATGTTCATAAATGGAATCATCGATTTAAAAAAAGAAAAAGGTCATGACATTTTTGAAAATCGAATGTTTTTTGTTCGTGTCGTGATAAAAACGTAAACTATATTTCGTGTTGCCTATGGTTTAGTGTTTACGTCAATATTTTAGCCGTGACGCGAAAGTTTACTCTGAGTTACTACGTTGCTAATTTTAGTTGTTGATACTTGTACAATAATCATTTTGCATGATTTTTTGATCATTACACCTTTTTTCAATGTCATGATCGCCCAGTACTTATGGCGCCTGCTTCTCATAATTATATGTAGGTATATGGTTTCGGTTTCGATACCAAGCAATTACCAATATGACCTTTTTAATACGTCTGTACTTTCTATGTTCTTTCTATGTATGTACTTTCTAAGTTTATCTTGGACATCATACACACATACATAACATCACGTCTGTAATCCCCGAAGGGTTAGGCAGAGGTGTACCCATTAGTAGTACACCCACATTTCGCCAGTTAGTTTTTAGTCCCATGTAATAGGGGGCGATCTTGGACATCACTGACTTACATAAAGGAAAAGAAAAGCAATCTGGCCTTATTTTATTACATTAAGGAGAACAAACAGTTGTACATTATGTCTTTATATAAAAATATTGGTAAACGTACAAATTCACTACGAATTATTATTATTTTAACTCTAAAATCGCCCATCCGTCCATGAGCAAGCGGGGTGATCCATGCGCATGCCTTCTGCAGAGAGAGAGAGAGAGAGGAAAAAGCCTCTTCTCATGCAGATGAGAAGAGGCTTTTTCCTTCAGTGAGACAAGACTGGTATATTTAGACCATTTTGATCAAAACACAGCTAAATTCAAATGCATTCAACATTATTCACATCGTATGCAGGATGAATACAATAGTCGAAAACAATACTGACACAAAACGTAATTGAGTTTTCCCCTTAGACAAATCTGTATTTCGGACTGTTCATAATTTGAAATCGTAGACTGCATGCTACAGGGTTGCCAATTATACCATAATAAATAGTATTGTACTGTATTTTTTATTTATTTTTTTGCTGATTACATATACCTAATATACATTGATATTACAAGTCATGAGGTACAGTTTCTTGATTCATATTGTACCACTTGAGGTGCGTGAGGCTTTTATAATATATATAGTACGCAAAAATACTATATTTCAGTTAGATGAATCAATCTTTATTTTGCAACACCAAAACTATTTCTTTTTATTTACTCCAAACATACAAATATCCTTACAGGCTAAATTCAGTGCGATATTGTAGCACACACTAGTAATAATAACAAACAAATTCATCACTCGGAAAAAAAATTGTTATTACAAAAAGGTAAGACGAAGGTAAATATATTGTTACTGGTAAACCAGTAACAATATATATTGTCTTACCTACTTACTATTTCTGTAAAATACTATTATTCTTTAACAGTTTTTTTTTTTTAGTTCTTTCAAAAAAAAAATACTATGAATGTTATTACAAAAATAAACAAGTAACAATATATTACTGTCTATTTCTGTAAAATACTATTATTTTTTAAATGTTTTAATTTTTTTATAGCTCTATTAAAAAAAATACTATGATCAGCCGTAGAAATATTGACAACCCTTGTATGCTAGTCAATTTAAGGCACAGACTAGCCCACGTTAAAATTATCTGCCTGAAAATGACTAGCATACAGCATACAGTACGGGATTTCAAATTATGAATAGACACGTACCATATCATACCACCATTACTACCATTAAGCTACCATTACTATTATTAAGCTGATGACAAATTGATCGTATTACGTCATTCAAAAGAAATACAGGACAGTTTGATATTATTTATGGCTAAAATGTGTTTCAAAGTCAATAATATTAATAACTAGCATAACAGTTTGTTTTTTTAAAGGCATGGATTTTCTTGTCCATCATTCTCCATATGAAACTACCTTTTGGAAAGGTCAACTAAATTACAATTTACATATCATAACATCACGCCTGTAATCCGCGAAGAATTAGGCAGAGGTGTACCATTAATACACTCACATTTCGCCAGTTATATTTAAGTCCCATGTAAAAGGGGGCGAGCCTGTTACCAATTACAAATAAAAATGTTTTTCTTATAAATGACGCTCAATAGTGCTTTATATGTTCTAATTGAAATAAATGCATATAATATATAAATTTTGCATAGATGTATCGTCGATACGAAAAATAGAGGAAAATCGACTTCAACCTCTTATATCTAACAAGAAAACACCAGCAAGAAATCCTAACCCCCCACAAAAACCGAGTCCAAAACAAACTCACTAAGAACAAAACAATATTATTAAGACTGATTCACACAATCGAAAATAATGATGATGAGTCCAAACATGGCTGATCAAGTGGGTGAGCAAATTAACGCTAATTGTCTGATGTGTGGAGTTGCCTGAATGTTCCTGGACGCCATTTTGATATTGGTGCTAGACTGTGAGGCGTTTGTGAATGAATGCTATTGTTCATTGCCAAGGACTTTGGATCGTATTTTCTGTAAATAAAGTCAGTTTTGCCGAAATGAACCATGAACTCTTAATAATTCAATTAATGACGTCAAGACAGAAAGAAAGAAGAAAGAAAGAAAGAAAGAAGGAAAAAAATAAATAATGAAAAGAAAGAAAGAAAAGAAAGAGAGAAAGAAAATCTAATTTAATATGCCAAATGTGTTACATTACTATCGAGTTATTACAATTCAATATATGTAAAAAACCATTACAATAAATAACTTGAAATAATTAGGAAAACTTTTGGACACAACTTTTATTTTATACCACTTACAGCAACACATAATAACATCAATACAAGTTTTTGGACGGTTTTTTAATTGTTTTTGATAATGGTGAGGTCCTTCAGAAAGGTCAGGTGCGTAGTACTCGTAACCGGCGTGCTTGTATGACGAGATGTATGAACGTAGATGAGGCGAAAGGAGTATGTAAGGATCGTAGCAGGTGGCGTTCTGTGGTTTCTGCTTACCCCCACGGGAAAAAGGCGTCAGTTTATTATGTATGTATGCATTGGGAGTACATTCAATTCAATAGTGTATCTATAACACACAATAACGTCATCCTACAAAATCTTAATTCCCCAAGAGAAAAAGGTCAGTAAGCAGATAGCTATCTACTTAAAATCCGAAGAAGTAATAAAGAATAGACGTGCACTTACGTACTAATGAGAACTGGCAGGAAGCCAAAAAAGACTTTAAAAGAAAAGAAAAAATTCAGTAAAGGATTTATTTATTGCACATACTTAGCCAAGTGAGGATTTATGCTACTGCACTACGCATGAGTCTTTGCAAACTAAATAAAAATGACATTGGTGCCGATTCCCTTGTTCACCAACTAGACTAAGTTTAGAGAATTGACATCTTTTACTAACATACAGCTAAAGGAAAGGACGGTGACATTAAAGAACTAAGATAGCGATGTCAAATTAGTTTTTCCTTGAATTTCTAAGTATTTTTAATCCATACGTTTTAAGATGCCAACTATAACTATTTGGATGTGTCAGATTGACTAAATTTGACAGCTCTTATTTACATTAGTCTCTTTCTTATTTTATTGGACAGAAAAAGATGGAAATAGTCTAATTTTAGTTTAGTTTGTGACCAAGGGTGCCGATTGGCACCATTACCTACTATAATAATGATAACTGTATACTTGGTAATATTGGTTTCCATGATATTAGCCAAATCATTGATTTCAATTAGACCATTAAACCTATTTTATAAATATCAAACAAGAAAAGAATTAAATCAAGTTTTCAATTCTAAAAGGTAATTTCGTATGGAGAGGAATGGGCAAAAAATCTAAACATATTCTAAGAAGATGATACTTAGGAAGAAGGTGAGTTTTATCATCTTCCTGTCCTAGTCGCTTTATCTTATGGTATGGTCGACGCAATACGATTTCTTTCTTTTCTCTTCGCTATCCATCCAATTTTTCTTTGTCTTTCGTCTTCCTCTCCATCCATCTACATTTATATTCATGACTCTTTAAGTCACAAGCATTTCATCCGTCGTGTCAAATCCATAATAAGACAAACGATTCTTTTTCAAGTTATTATTGTGGTTCGTATTCAAAGCTTGATAATACTAATAAATCAAATACAAGCGAAAACAGCAATGTAGATAACGTCTAACTATATCGACGATATTTGTTGCAATCCAAATTCAATAAACTTATTTATATCACAGTGATTCCAGTTCACACAAGCACCGCATTATATTCTAGACACGTGTAATATACATAAGTACCTATACTGTACGTACAACCTCATAAATGTGACTTTAAAATAATAGATGAATAATAAACTGATTACTGATACATAACGTATATATATAGATAGATCGTTCAATATAATATAGCAGTTCATTACTGCCGGTATATTTTGTGATACTCTGGGTGAATTTGAATGAAGTGAGCTTGACAGCCAGCCTTCCAGCTGTCATCCTATCTAATACTAGGGATAGACAGCTAACCTCACGCTCTCTTACAAATTCAACAAGATATATTTTTACAGCAAAATATATATATACCGTAATATATATACCGTGTGTTACTGTTCTCATAGTCATGAGTAGTTAGTGTGTACTATTCCTTCATCAAATTTTTTTTTTTATTGTTGTGCTTTGTTGTTACTGATCCTTAAGATCTCTATATTTTTATATATGTATTTTTACCCGTGAGAACCTGTAATTGGCTTAATGTAACTTACTCAATTTCTGTATCCATCTTATGTTTAACTGTTGATTTTCCATTTGATAAATAAATAAATAGAATATGACTGCCGGACGTATCAGTCCATTTTTGGTCTGTATCACCCTTGCTACCTCCTTCATACTATCAAGCTTACTATTGGGAACGTATCCCAAGCTACGTTGCGTTAGTTATATTATTGTCTCGGAATTCACTAGGGGATTCATCTGCTACAGCTTCAACTTTTGTAAACTAAAAGCTTTGTCAGGCTTTGAAGTAGAACTTAAATTCTGGCTTACTCAGAAAGTGTTTACTCCGAGCTTACAGACAGTAAAATAATTAATGAATAAAAATGAATGAAAATGTGAATCAATAAAGTATCTAATTTTATTATCTTAATTAATTTGAGCAATAAATATGTATTATTTGATGAAAAATTTTTTTTTTCCTAAAATATTTTTTTTTGTACTTGTAGTAAGTCTATGTAACAAACGTGAAAACGAAAACTTGTGACTTGTATTTTTCCCTCTTTTTTAAATCACATAATGAACCTACACTTACTTCATTGCTAAACATGAAATCATTTTGAAAAACACAGTCATTAGATCGTCACTTTTTTCGCAGAACCGACATACCACCCATAATATCTTGTTCAGAATTGCCACCTACTTCCTAAACGGTCAAGTTCAATATTCTCGTAAGACATTCATTCAAGTCTCAGGTCACTCATACATATGTATTTATGTTTATTTATTACTCGTACCTATATATGTGTATGTATCCGTGTTGACTAGTAGACGGTTGGCGACTGTTTGCTAACGTCATAGGAGACGGATGCATCAAATTCGTCATTTTAAAAACGCGTCCTGTTAGGTATAGGATTCGGTATTATTACAATAAGATGGATGACTTTGTCAACGAAAAGTGGAATGCTTCATTCGCTAGTGACTGTCTATCTATACCTACTTATTATTTAACCTAATGTATGATTCAATAGAAGACGCAGACACCTCACCATACCTACTCCATTCAAAATAACATTAGACAAATCTATTTATTTTCAACCGACTTCAAAAAGGAGGAGGTTCTCAATTCGACGCGTATGTTTTTTTTTTTTTTTTTTTGTGTGTTTGTTCTACGATTACTCCGCCAATTATGAATCGATTTGGATGATTCTTTTTTGGTTTGATAGAGTATAGTTCCGAATAGGTCCCATAGGAATATTGTCATGATCTGATGATGAACTTTGGAGATATGGAACGGAACTCCTTATAAACTCACAGCAGAACCTCCGTAACAAGAAAAATTGCTTTGTTTATACGTGTAGTCGATGACTGACTGAATGAAGTGGGGAGGGGATACGACAACCACTACCACCCTACCTACCTACCACTTTCCAAAATTAAATATATCGTGTGGGGTATTGTTTGAAAGGGCTTTATGTAAGGATTTCAAACACTAACACTCAAGCACTAAAAAGTGAAAAATAAAAAGCTTTTTTACAAAAAAAGATAACCGCCTTCAAAAACTACAAAATAAAAAATAACTTTAGCTTGGAAGTCGGTGGCAATACCTACATAACAAGAAACAAAACCAAAGCCGCCGAGTTCCAAGCTAAAGTTATTTTTTATTTTGTAGTTTTTGAAGGCGGTTATCTTTTTTTGTAAAAAAGCTTTTTATTTAAACGTAGCATGTAATGAATTTCGTAAGGCAGCTATCCCACTGGCGTTTTACTAGAAAC
Organism: Hoplodrina ambigua; assembly: GCA_949774945.1. Lineage (NCBI taxonomy): Eukaryota > Metazoa > Arthropoda > Insecta > Lepidoptera > Noctuidae > Hoplodrina > Hoplodrina ambigua. Next base: position 2,158,069 of record OX458967.1, read on the forward strand.
TCGCGCTACACACACTTATGGCTAAATTTTCCATAGTCAGATAGTTTTTATCCAAAGAATAAATAGCAGCAGTTTGACATATTTTCTATACAAAACCTGTCAAACCGCCATATTTATCCCTCCAATATGAGTTATCTGACGTTTGTATAATTAGCCCTTAGAGAAACATTCTTTTTTACAGTTTATTTTTGGCACATGTGTGGCAAAATAAACTGTCTTCTTTGAGCATTAAGTATTGTTTTTGGTTTTAATAGTTGCTTAGTCTTTATAGCAAGATCAAATGCATTTTTTTGAAGATCCAGATATTCCGTTAACGTCAATGCGGAGTTTGGGTTTTGTACAAATAAATTCACAATACAGATTGAGTGCCAAGTTTTGTGTAACCTTTTTTTTACTCAACTTTTATCCGTATAGTAAAAATACAAGATTTTTAAATGCACTCCGTTTTAAATTAGCTTTTGTTATTTATATAGCACATAGTTTTACTCTACACGTTTCTGTATATAGAGTAGCCCATTTAGCCAATTTTGGCACGAAACTTGGACGTTAAAAGCCCCATATTTTCTAAACAATATCGTAGGCTAGCAAGCTAACCTAGCACTGAATCTTTAAAACTTTTCTTCTTATACATTTTTAGTGCTTCTTTTTGTGCAATGTTGCATGTCATGAAGAGCCAATTAATGTTTAAGACCTAGCCTATTATGCAAGAGGCTGTGGAACCAATGCATGCGACGTTTTCAATTCACATGTACTTTCTAAGTTTATCTTGGACATCACTGACATTGCTGAAGGAAAGCATTGTGAGAAATTTTGGACTTATCCTACTTAATATTATAAATGTGAAAGTTTGTTAAGAGGTTTCGATGTTTGGATGTTTGTTACTCAATCACGCGTAAACCGTTGAATAGATTTGGATGAAAATTGGCACACAGATAGACCATTTCGTGGTTTACCATAAAGGAATTTTATCCCAGTAATGTGTTTCCTTGGGATAATAGTTCAACTTACTTTGTGGAAAGTTACTTTTTACGCGAGCTATTCCACGAGCGAAGAAGTTAGTAATTCATTTAAGTCTGATAGCTAATTCGCTTTAAGCAAGCGCGGTGATCATGCTCGTGCCTTCTCTGTATGAGAAGAAGCCTTTACCCTGTAGTGAGACAATAAGGCTTATAGGTATTATTTTGTACATTGAACATTTTGGCTTTACCTAGATACGTATATATTTTATGTTACATTTCAACATCCGGACTTTCGGCTCTCATGCCGGGAATCTTAACATCCCGCTATAGCTTCCTGCATCCTCCACAAAGTTCTAGGCTAAAGGAAAAATATAAATTGTGATAAGTTGACAGTTCAGCATGAAGTTGGCTGCATTCCAAACTAAATGTAGGTACACGAGTAAGCACGTTAAGTTGTTCTGCTGCGATTTGTCTTTGGTATTTTTATCTCGGTCGTTAACTTGGGTAGCTGCAAGTTTTTTATTTTTCACTAAGAATTTAAGACATATCTTGCCTATCCTACATATCCTAGCTTATCACGCCTGTAATCCCCAAAGAGTTAGGCAGAGGTGGACCTATTTGTTCACCCACATTTGTGTTTAGTCAGCCAGTTATGTTTAAGTCCCATGTAATAGGGGGCGAGCCTGTTGCCATCAACAGGGCACAAACCCAGACTCCGAGGCTGCTACTGTGAAATTCTTGATGGAAAAACCCAATAACACTGCCCGACCTGGGAATCGAATTTAAAACCTCATGCTCAGCAGTCGCGCTTTGCGACCACTAGGCGAGTCATTACGGCCCATTTCACACTGCAACGGAACGGAAACCTCGATGCACGCGAATGCGTAGGATTATTCTCAGGAATCCTTGAGAATTAGTCGAATCACTTTTTTTAAGTATTGCCTTGCTTTCTAGGATTTTCTCCTGTAAGTTTCCAAACATAAACTCACATACACAAACAATCAGACCCGGAACAACCACCTTTAGGCCATACAAGTAAACCCACGACACGAACCGCAGCAGCCAATCGCGTCGTCTATAGAATACGATTAACCACAGAACAGAAAAAAAAACTGTTCTGTGCGATAAACAATGCATAAAGCTCATTATGCAATGCGCACAAAATTTTGAGCTTAAAAACTAGCGATGTCAAACGAATCTGGTTTCTTTATAGCTAGAAAAATAGGGTGATAAAGTTGAATTTTAATTAAAATAATGTTTATACTCATAATCTTATGTCGATGCAGAATAGAAACCACCGACGTCGGTAATAAAAATTCTTCAAGGCCACATTTAAACGGAAATCTTTTTCGTGTATATCTTAAAAGATATTATATTCAAGAGAATCAAACTATAGATAAGTTATGAGAGAAGTTTCATTTTATATGATACTAATTAACTTCCGGACGAAAATCAAAGCAAAATGAATGTCACAAATCGTCAAACACGTGGACACTGCTGGGATTAATTGTTGATAATTCAATCAACTTGTAACCGTTCTTACCACACGTAGGTCGCCATTAATCCTGTCAGCCCTAATTTAGGGATTAACACGTCCACGTACATCAAATATGCGAATTAAACCCATGCTAGGCATGTTTAACCTCCTACTATAAAATACATAACATCACGCTTGTAATCCCCATAGGGTTATGCAAAGGTGTACTCATTAGTACACCCATATTTCGCCAGTTATGTTTAAGTCCCATGTAATAAGGGAGCGAGCCTATTACCATCAACTGGGCACAAATTCAGACTCCCAGGCTACTACTAAGTAATTAATGGAAAAACCCAATAACACATCGCCCGACCTGGGAATCGAACCCAAGACTTCATATTCAGCAGTCGTGCTTTGCGACTACTAGAACAACGAAGCAGTCTAATAACAAAACAGCAGTAACATTATAAGTAATTAAGAACATAGACTAACTGATCCATCTCACTAATTATCAAACAGATGATCAGATAATAATAGAAAATCACTGCATTGTTTACCTTCGAGTCTTAGACGAACATATTTTAATGAGATATTGTCACACGTACGACCGTTGCTCCCAATTTTATTTACTTTCTTACTGTTCACTCGTTCAGAGTACAGTTACCAAAAGAGATAAATAGCCAGGGTCAGATATGGCCTCACTTTTAATGTAAGTAGGGCCATTTTTCACGGGAGAAAGTATTAAAAAATACGAACAACATTACCTATGGGTACAAGTCCAGAAATATGAAAAATCTGCTGTTTTTTGCATTTTGTCAGTTCAGATTAGAGCAACACAACAATGAGTGAGTCAGTATTGTAACGCTCAAAATCAGATTGTGACATTACAGGCGAATGATCCTGGCGACGAAACGCCTTTTTAATGCATTTTTACAGGGATTTAGTTAGCCAGTGAATTTAAAAAACAACCTGCACTGTTCAAGTTTTAACAAAAACTGATGGATGTTTTCTAACGAAAAAAAATAATTCGCAGAAAAAAAACAGAACATTAATTGATAAAAAAAAAACGGAATCATTTATTGGTTTCTAAACTTCAACTATGTCAGACGTTAACGACCCTGGTTAGTTATCTGTTTTGTTGTCTGTACATACCCAGAAGATGTGTATGTACACCGAATGAGTAGGTACACTAATTAACGACAACTTTGTAAACAGAACTCGGCGGTGAGATCACTGTTCAAATACTTTTGGACTTTAGGTAGCCACAGTGTATGTATACATACTAATAGATAGATAGATTCACTTGTGCAAGCTTTGAGCTTTGAGAATGTTTCCGTAAGATACATTATTATGTGACACTCGCACACACTCACACAGATTTTATGCAGTACAAGAACTTTGTGACTTGACTTTTCCCTCACCAAAAAATGTTGATTAAAGGGATCTTTCAAAGTGGAATTTCTTGTACATACATATATACCATCACGACTGTAATCCCCGAAGGGTTAGGCAAAGATGTACCCGTTAGTACTACCACATCTCGCCAGTTATGTTTAAGTCCCATGTAATAGGAGGCGAGCCTATTGCCATCAACCGGGCACAAATAATAACTAGAAAATAGAATTTGGATTGCTATTTTTAAGTAATATTGCGTTGATAAGCAACACGCTTCAAAGAACATTAATTATTATGATAATAATTATTTCTCCAGTACGACATTCCGATAAGCAATTACAAAAACAAAAATAGCAGTAGTTAATAGGTAGTTTCAGGACAGTAAACAGGTAAATAGCACTTAGATTAGCGCAGTGTACACGATGAGATCACTGTGCAAGCACTGTACGTACCTCCTGGTAGGTGTACGTTCACTATTCTCGTGGGCCCACTGCTCCGCCAGAATCGCAACGGTTTAGTCACTTAATGTGTTTAATGCAATTTATACGCTTAAAACGACGGCATAGTGTTCACAACTCCTGACATTTTTCGTTTTTTTTTTTATGAAATCCATAAAAAAAAATATATAATCGCAAATGACTGCCTCGTTGGTCTAGTGGTCGCAAGCGCGACTACTGTGCATGAGGTCTTGGATTCGATACCCAGCTCGGGCAAAGTGTTATTGTGTTTTTCCATCAGGAATTTCTCAGTAGCAGCTTCGGAGTCTGGATTTGTGCCCGGTTGATGGCAATAGGCTCGCCCCCTATTACATGGGACTAAAAACATAACTGGCGAAATGTGGGTGTACTAATGGGTACACCTCTGCCTAACCCTTCGGGGATTACAGGCGTGATGTTATGTTATGTTATGTATAATCGCAAATAAAATAATAGAATTTAAAAATTATAGTCACATGATCAGGGTGAAAATATTTATTTAAGTATACCTACATATAACATTTAGCGCAGAATGACAAATTCTAGTTTACTTTCAATTTTACTGATAGGCTTAATGAGGTTTATCTAAAGGCAACAAAATAATTGACGAACTTTAGCCTATGAATTGAACCATTGAAGCTTAGTTGATGTTGATCTTCCAACAGTGTCCACCATTCCTGTGCTACGATTCAGTCCAAAAAGTAGACTTGTACAAACTAAAAGCTTTAATTCGCTTCCACTCTTCCCTTGCACCAACCGCAATGAATCAGTCGCTTATATACTCCACGCCAATTCATTAGCAGCTCCACTTGTTTGCAAATCAGTCTTTGTGCTCAACAATAGACACGCATAACATTATAGGACATAATACTTAGCGCTACAGGACTGGCTGACCTCATTATGGTGAAGATTCGAACACTAGATATTCAAGTGGGTCCATACAGGCTGAATTTTAATTCACTAAGCATCTTCCAGGGATGAAAGAACTCATGAATAAAAACAACTTTTATTTTGGGAGCAAACCTGAAGTATGACTACGATACACTCCTAAAAGATGCTTAATTAATGAGAGTCAGTCAGAAAAAAAACCGCCTAGGTATATAAAGCATGATCATCATCTGCATAGCCGTTACCAGTATATTCAAATTGAGGAATATAAAACGTCTTACTGCCAAATTATTATCACAGCATAAACTGTGCTCCGCGTGTCACGTCATAAGTTAAATGAAATGTATTTGAATCACTATCTTTCAATACGGCCACACATTAACATATAAATGCTATCAACATTACTGGTCATACATAAGTTATTATAACAGTAATCAATAACGCTCAGATATGCTTCGCTTTTATAAATAAATTACTTATCAAATTGGGACACTTACGAAGAAATTATTATACGTTTATAATCTATTAGATAATGTTGAATTTCGAATAACAAAAATAAAGAAACACTCATTATAGAAATATCAATATTAATTTAAAATTGATCTTTAATTACACACATAACATCACGCCTATAATCCCAGAAGGTGTAGGCAGAGATGTCCAGTTATTTTAAAACCCATGTTATAGGTTGCGAGCCTATTGCGATTAACCGGACACATATCCAGGCTCCAGGGTTGCTACTGAGAAATACCAGATGGAAAAACTCAATAACACTGCCCGACCTGAGAATCGAACCCAAGACCTCACGCTCGGCAGTCGCGCTTTGCCACCACTAGACCCACGAGGCGGTCATAAACACACACATAGGCTGATAAACATATTACCTTTTAGATAACAAGATAAGTATATACAGACACAAAATTATTTTTATTTTCATACTTTTCTACCAATTCAACTCTATAAAAACGTAGGTTGGCTTCCTAAAAACAAAATTACCTAAGTACCTAATTACAAAATCGATTTCAAAACACGTGATTTCAAAGTTAATGGTTTTACAATTTCTAGTTGCATTATGAGATAATAAGAAAAATACCTTTGAAGAACTTAAATGAAAGTTCCAGTGGCTTGAAAAATAGAACTTGGTTTCAAAATGAAAGATTCATTTAATAAATATAAATGAGTTTTAAATTAATAAAAGTTGTACAGTTATTGAAGCGACGTAAACGTGCAAAAACATTTTATATGAAAAGGAAAGCAATGAAATAACATGAAAGTATTAAAAAAAAAAAAACTTTGCAAAAGAAAACATAGTACTGTTTGTAGTTTGTTGTTCACATTGAGCGCTGCCCACGCAGTTCCTATAACGGGTTGAAAGGACAGCGTAACGAAATCTTTACCATGGATTCAAGTACCTCATGATTCTATTCGAAAAACTCGATTCGATTAAACTTGTTTAAATATTTGTTTTTAAAGATTTTAAAATTTCTTATTTGATTATTTCCTCATGTACAATTTTTTACACCTGCTTTGTTATCTCTTCACCACCTTTGGTTGACTGGTAGAGAATGCCTAAGGCTTTAAGTCCGCCTTTGTAATTTTTTTGTTGCATGAAGTAATAAATAATAAATAAATAAATTCTAAAACCCAGATGAAGAAGCTATTGGCACATTATTTTAAAAAAATGTAAAAGGTTTTAAAGTTTTAATTCGTAGTTTTTAGTCATACATATGTTTAAAAAAATGCTGATTGCCGTTTATAAACTTTATGAAACAAAAAAAAGGCGCACTTAATGCCTTAGGCATTCTCTACCAGTCAACCAAAGGGGATGAAGAGATAACTTGGAAGGTGCAAAAAATTGTAGGTGAAAAAATAATCAAAAAAAGATTTTAAAATCATTGAAAACAAATAATATTCTAAATAAATTTAAACGTACACAAGTACTAAATAAATTAAATTCATGTTTATGTATATGCTGTACATAAACTCATATATACCATATATAATATACAATTGTACATTATCGTATATACACACTCATAAACACATATCCTATAATAAGAATAGAAAGATTGTTTAGATAGAACTCTTACTAATTGCTTCCGTTTCCTATTTATCGAGTGAACCCCTGCCATTTTAACCGTCTATACTAATATTGATCAAGCAGAGTTAGTACTTCCATAGTTCCAGGTAACTAATCCACTTAAACAACCCAAATTCATAGTCCAATAGTCCAGTTTCAATAGTCTTGCACCAACCGCGGGTTTTCCTTGAGTACACTTGCATAGTACCGTCTGTTATAAACATTAGCTGACCCTTAACGTTACGTGTTAAAGATCAAAGTGGGTCAGATAATGTTGACAACAGACTGTACATACAGGGATCGTCGGTTAGTTTCTCATTTCACCTAAAGTTGCCTAAGGGACCTCTTCGAGTTGGTTTCCTCTCGCACGCCTTCCAAAGGTCCGGGACCTCAAGGTCCCGAATTATCTAGGGTAATAGACAGCCCAGCGTATTTACCTCCATTCCCACAAAATCATGGCATATTATTACTAAGCAAATTAAACAAAACAGCTAAAATTATCACAAGTTACCTTTACTGCAATAATAATTAAATTAATTGACGTAGCGTTTAAGCACACAATACGGCTCCTTGTGTTTTCGATTTACACGACGAAGACTTAAAAATACAAACTGGATTCTTGTTCGAAATTCAAATTGCGTTCAATGAAATCTCAAAGGTCCGGAAAATATACAATCTAAGTTATGGAATAAGAAAGCTTTATGTCTAAAAATATCTTGCAGCATTTTTTTTTTCTCAAAGTTACTGAAGTTGTTATTCGTTAAAAATAAAGTGTGGAGTGAAAATTGCATAATTTGTTTCTAATTGTTATGATTTAGTTGGACTAGTTGTGATCTGTAGGTAGCACTAATCTCTAGCAGTATTTGATTCGAGTAGATTTCAAAATTGGAAATACAAACTGGTATCACCCTTTGGTATGAATAAAGCCTTCAGACTAAACAATGTTATGTACGTCTTTCAATTAAAAAAATAATCTTTACAATTTATTTTAATAATTTTAATATTAAAATTACTTATTTGTATTCCTTACTTCAGTGTTGTATATGGTAGCTGTTTATGTATTCACTAATACACTGACAAGTTCACAGCAATTCAATAACTTCTAAATTATCTAAGTTTGCAGTGAACTAGTCACTTAGTGCATAGCACTTGCAAATTGCAATATTAAGGCTCTCAAAACTATTAACATTTTAAAACATTAAAAAAAAATAAACATGTATAAAAAGAGCATAAAAATAAAAAGGCAAAAAATATAAAGTGTAACGCTAAAGCCTGGCTCAGAAACAGCGCTGTTTTGTATCAAAATAAATTGTGACGTAACTCCGCGGTTTTTCTACATCACCGCGCGAAGTAGCTTCATGAAACTTAATTAGAAACGTTCGCAAATGGTTTTTCCAGCCTTCGTTTTGACTAGCTTTTGCATTATGTGCTTTGAACTTTATAAAAAGCTTGCGTAATTGCGTACTTGACACCTTTAACCAATTATTCCAAGACAAAACTTCTCAAAAAAAATACATTTTACTTAAGCCATGTGAACCCGATTAATTTTCAATTAACTGTGAAAAATGGACTTTTAGTTACTTCGAAATCAATAAACAGACTTATTTCTGCTTTAACATTTATATGTGAGGGCAGTAAGGCCATTCGATCCCACACACCCTAGGAGTCAGAGTTTCTAAACCGCCTCAAAGGCGGACTTGGTTTGAGTGAAACCGTAAGTCCAGGTTTTATAGAAAAAATAAATAGTCCATTAAATTAGCGAAAATATGACAGTTTATCACTATAAAAAATATATGTGGAATCGCGTTTTGACAGCTCATAAAAAGTATTTCAATTGCCTTTGAGTATGTAGATACTCATACGCGCTAAACTTGTATGCGTGTAGCACAAGTTTACTACTTTTTAGTTATTGTTCCATTTCACCCTTATTTCCTTTCATGCACCTGCCTGTCACCTGACAACATTAGGGTGGTCCATCCCGCATGTGGGTCGTAGGAAGAAGCTGATGCGGGTACTTTTAACAATAGCCTGAGTTACCATAATATACTAGGAAGCCAGCGGAACAAGGTGGCATTTAAAAGGACTGTTGTAACTTATTATCAAATCAGGCTAAAAATCGAGCGGTACATTTTTTCTATTTCCAGTGTGGTAGTGATTTTCCCACGTCTATAAAAACGCCTTTTCCCAACTATGTTAGGGTTGGCTTCCAGTCTACCCGGTTACAGCTGAATACCAGTGTTTTACGTGAAGCGACTGCCTATGTGACCCAGTAACTGGATAATGCGATATCCCTCGGTAAGGCTGCCAGACTTTCGGGCGTCCGACGACCCGTAGGGACTCAAAAATCCACGTATGACAGCCGGGACCAACAGCTTAACGGGTCTTTCGAGTCAGTGAGTCTAAGATAAACTTTAAAAAATGCAAATGAATTGAAAATATCACATTGGTACTTACCCGGATTCGAACCCACAACCTCATACAAGAGAAAACCTTGATACACTACAAAAAAAAAAGTTCAAAGGCCGAAGTTTAAACCTTTGAGGCAGTTGTGGTAGGTAAGGTATTTTAAACAATATTTCGATGAAAACAAAGTTCTTAATTAAAGTTTTGTAACTTGGATTTAGTTACACAGTTTTTGTATTGAAAACTATGTTAAAATATAACGTTTTATAATGAGACGTCGAGTGTTTCTCTTTCGCAAAGGAAAAGAATATTACATATGCTTCTTTATTCATTCTAACGGTCTAGTTTATTTCCGTATGACCTTTACAAGATAAAGCAAATCTATTTCCGACCGTCTGACAGAAAACACTTAATAATACATACACTATTGCGAAACCAGCTTACAAGCCTCCATTTTCCTCTAACATCACTGAATATCGTATTCATGAAATTTCGGATAGCTTTCCTCCATGCAGATAGAGGCGGTAATGAAAGAAAGAAAGGAAAGGTGTTACTATTGTATTAGCTTGTAATACGGTTTGCTGGGAGACGATCCGTAGGAGAACTAGCGGATGAGTTGATAACGTAGAGAGATTGTAGGAGGTAGAATCTGGATAAATAGGAAACGATTATTAGAGAGGATTCTTTGTTGCCTATGCTATCCTACTAAGCCGTTTGACTGCCGAGCATGAGGACATGGGGTCCTATCTTTGATTCCTAGATCGAGCAAAAAGTATCATTGAGTTTTCCCACTAAGGATTTCTCGAATAAGAGAGTGAGGGAAGATGGAGTGCACCTGTGTTTGCGCAATTGCGCACATAATCGTTTACTGTAATATCTCTTGCGTTCTTGATTGGTATCCATTGCAATCGGCTCCGCGACCGAATTTTGGTCGAAAGGAGATTATTAATATTCTACTACTATCACAAAAGCGAAAGTTTAAGAGGATGAATGGATGAATAGATAAATGTTTATTGCTCTTCCACACACTCTTCTTGGCTATGTAAAAGCACACATTACAGATATTGATCCTAGTTTCACACTGGATAATTGTTATCCCATTTAATGTAAACGAAGTATAATTTAAGACACTGATTTAATTCTGAAGTCTACACAAACGTAGTCGAGCGCAGAAGCTAGCAAGTAACAATTCACCGAAGGTGTATGACCGTTCCTTCTAAGAATATAGTCACTGCTTCACTTAACGACGCGATTTTGCACTGACGTTTAAAGGTAAGTAGGTACTTGGTTATTTTGGACTAGATAATATTCAAATGAGAAGGGATTTATTTGATTTTGCTTTATACAGGAATGTTGATCAAGAATTTGAGACATGCAAAACTTGACTGCCGCCAAACTGCATTGTTCTGTTTTAGTTGAATGATTTTGTTGATATACCATAACATAACATCACGCCTGTAATCTCTGAAAGGTTAGGCAAAGGTGTACATATTAGAACACCCACATTTCGCCAGTTATGTTTAAGTCCCATGTAATAGGGGGCGAGCCTATTGCCATCAACTGGGACAAATCTAAACCCCGAGGCTGCTACTAAGAAATTTCTGACGGAAAAACTGAATAACACTTTGCCCAACCTGGGAATTGAACCCAAGACCGCATGCTCACCAGTCGCGCTTTGCGACCGCTAAGTCTATTAAGGTCTATTTATTTACTTCAAGTTATATGCAAGTGCATTGCCAAGAACATTATTTAATTACTGTCATTAATATATTTATTAGATAGCTCATAAAGATAGCAAAAATTTCAAGCATAATAATTTATAGTTAAAGTTTACTTAAATATGAACTTTAAAACATCTACGTAGAGTTTCGTTGGCAAATCTCCAAAACTAACTTTAATATCACAAATTGGGCTGTAGGTAGGTATTTTATTAGAATGGTAGGTATCTAACTTTTTTTTCTGGTTTCATTTTTAGGGTGCGAAACGGAACCTTATTGCCAAGACTCCACTGTCTATGCATCCGTCCGTCCGTCTGTCAAAGAGCTGTACCTTTTGAATTGTAATAGGCAGATACTTGAAATTTTCTATATGGCCGATATAACAACAAATAAATATAAAACAATATTAAGTTAAACAATAAAGGAGGACCTCCTTACACAAGAAACCTGTTTTTTTAATGTACTTTGGAATATTTAACCCTTCGTGTGCATCTCCGTCTCGCACTTGGCTAGTTTTATTAGGTTTAGTAACTTTTTAAATTTTAATTACCTACATCATAACATCACGCCTGTATTCCCCGAAGGATTAGGCAGAGGTGTACCCATTAGTACACCCACATTTCGCCAGTTATGTTTTTAGTCCCATGTAATAGGGGGCGAGCCTATTGCCAGCAACCGGGCACAAATCCAGACTCCGAGGCTGCTCTGCTGTTATTCCTGACGGAAAAACCCAATAACACTTTGCCCGACCTGGGAATCGAACCCAAGACCTTATGCACAGCAGTTGCGCTTGCGACCACCAAATTTCAATATTAGTATTTAACTTATGTACCTACTAAGTAACGAAAGCAAAACAGTCACCTTTACATTTTACATACCTACCTACATATGTATAACTCACAGTAAATATGTACACTTGAGCACTAAAGTAATAGTGGAAGGCACGCGGAAGCCCATTGTTGGCACATTCCGCACAAGTTTACTGCTTAGTTACAGACTTGCTTGCACCATATACAGTAACTGACCGCGACCGCAAAGGACGTTTGCACCTGTTTTTTTTTCTACTCTATTCCATTTTTTACAATAGACGTTACGTTAGAAATATAAGGGCAGCTATTGTGTTATATTTTTGAAATACCTGCATTTTTGTGATATTTTTTTTTTGTAAATGGATGAATGGTTGACTTTGCTTTAGGTATGTGTATTTATCGTGAAATAATGTTGCTTGTACATTGGAAAAACTATAGTGTTGTAACGTAATATTTCTGTACAATAACGAGTAGAAGTATATTATCAAAAAAGCTTCTATTGGTTTTTGATAAACTATATTCTGTTTAACCATGATTTAGTACGAATCGAAGTACACATCGAAATAAAACTAAAAACAATTTAGTCCAAAACAAAAATTGTATAATAGAACAGTCGCCCGGATGGGGCATAACGACTTTTACTTACGTGATTATTTCTGCCAATAACTCCTACCGCAAACCCATCCAAACAAACGTTAAGGAAATTCGTTTCAAAACTTCAATGTAATAAAAATGAAACTGTTCTATTGAATAAGATATTATGTCATCTTGGGAGTGACTTGTCTATATCCCATCGGTGCACTAGAACAACCATTTCACTGTCAATAAGTACTATCTAACTTAGAAAAGTGTCTAATAATATTATTTTATTGTTTCAGGTAAATATTAGTTCAGTACAAGACTATAACAACGCGACTACTCGTGCCAGCTGTGAAAAAAAACGTACAAAATGGAGATGGTAGTATTTTATTTCTAAACCTTGATTGTCGATATTCGATAACCTGATAGAGCGTTTACACCGTACGGCATTTCGTACATGTAAACTTTCAAGTCCAATTTTTGGGAAAATAATGAACCGATTTTAATGAAACTCCTAAAGATAACCAGGATACATAAGTCTAAAAAGTTTGTTAAGAACTTTAGCTTAAAACGGAAAAAATCGTTTGTTTTCTCTTCTCTAGAAAAATGACAGAAATAGTAATACATGTAATTGGATTTTTATAAATTAATAGTTTTTTTTTTTTTTAATTAGATTTTTAATTGCTTTGAAATTAGTACCTAAATACTAACTCAATTGAGTTGACAAATCAGTGACGTCACAGTTTAGTACTGCTATATAAAGAATCTATGAGTGCGTTTTGACAGTTCATAAAAAGTAAGTCAATTGATTGGCAGTGTCAACTAGCTAATTATGTTGACCAACAACACAATAGTTAACACAACCGTCTCCCTCATTTGAATCACAGAATGATGTCATGACGTTAGCTTGAGGAGTTGCATCGTGTTCCTACGTAACATTACACTTAGTCATAAGTACTTGTACGACATGATAAAGGGCTCTTGTATTACTAGTACCTATTGTAAATATTTCGAAAGTTTGTGAAGATTATTTGATTGGTTTGTCCCAAGAATTGAATATGGAAGACGACCAATTCTCCATTTTATAGCGTAATTGAGGAAATAAACATAACATAACATCACGCCTGTAATCCCCGAAGGGTTAGGCAGAGGTGTACCCATTAGTACACCCACAATTAGTAATTGAGGAAATAATTTTTGCTTAATGTCTCAGGGTATTTAAAGTTGCATTAAAGCATTTAAAACTTGGTTTTAAATGGAAAATGTAAAAAAGCTGGAGCTTTGATCTTCAATATCTTCATAACCAGAAGATTCCCAAGTATGGTCAAGCTATGATAGGAAAAATATGTAACATTCGGCTTCGTTAAGAATCTTGTTACTAGACTACCATCAACACGCTGACAAGGAGTGATTATCACACCATTAAACCTTTATTACCAATGCTCTGTACACTTGGCTGCCTCGTTGGTCTAGTGGTCGCAAGCGCGACTGCTGTGCATGAGGTCTTGGATTCGATTCCCAGGTCGGGCAAAGTGTTATTGGGTTTTTCCATCAGGAATTTCTCAGTAGCAGCCTCGGAGTCTGGATTTGTGCCCGGTTGATGACAATAGGCTCGCCCCCTATTACATGAGACTAAAAACATAACTGGCGAAATGTGGGTGTACTAATGGGTACACCTCTGCCTAACCCTTCGGGGATTACAGGCGTGATGTTATGTATGTTCTCTGTACACAGTACACAAAACATCTCATTACAACTACCTGAGGCAACCAGCAGCTACATAATGTTAAAACAAATATGCTAATCTGTGGCGCGGGCGCCGAATGCGTCGTAAAAGATCAGCGCAATGTTCTGAACGATAATTGTTAGGGTAATTGTTAATTTTGCTGTTATTGTTACCTTTAATGTGGGGCAGGGACGGACTTAGGAAGGTGAGGTGCAAAGGCCGTTAAAAAAAAATATTTCTTGCGTTAGTTTCACCTTCTTGAAACTGATCACAATTTTTTTTGTAGATTACAACAAATTACAACATAGCTCATCCTCCTTATTTCGTCATTAATAAATATTTTGGTGGTTTTGTATTAAAACTAATAACTACTATTTTACTATCTACAACAAAGCCATTCACAGTTAAGTAAGTCTTTCACCATTCTTACCCGTATGAACTACACTCATGGAAAAGGTACGCAAGGGGCTATGTTAAAAATAGGGAACAAAATATATATTACTTGCCAAAAATAAGTTGTGACTCCCAAATAATGTACTGTTAAAACGACAAAGAACACTAAAATAGAAATATACACTAAAAAAGAAATAAATTTAATAGTTAATTCGCATCGCAAATAAAAAAGTATTAATACCTAACTGATAAACTGTTTCAAGAACTTTCAAATGTACGTAAATAGAAGTCAAATCGAGTAAATATTCACCGAATTGAGTTCGCGCGGTAACGCTACCCAAACCAACTACAACGCTTGCAATATAATGCAATAATCGGATATTTTACTGGGATGCTTACCCAGTAAAATATCCGATTATACCATCAGTCCAAGTACCTAAGCATTCATCAACAGTTAAGTTACACAAATTGTTCAACTGGCAGCTGTCCAGTAACAAAAAACAGGTGAATTTTTATAGCTGCTAAATACGTCCCTGTTCTCAGAACTACACAAGCACACGACCATTAACAAAACGTTGACTCATCAGAACTTAGTGCTACTCCAACTGCTCTTATTATGCTAATATATTGACACCCTTTACAGAAGTACATGTAGGTACAACTTTTAAGAACATTTAAGCTTGCAGTTGAAATTTCTATGAATGTGGAATTTAGTCTGTTGAAATAGTGTATGCATACTTATTACCCTGATTCGTATCTGTCCCGTTGGTCTTAGGGAAACAAGGGGGATCATTGAGCATGAGGTTCTGGGTTCGAGTTCCAAGTCGGGCCAGAAATATTGAGTGTTTTTATAAGAAATTTTTCAGTAGCAATCCTAGTTAGGGAGTTCGTGGTTTGAATGTAATAAATTTTGTATCCTGTAGAGGCTCCAGATAGCTGTTGTAGATCCGCTTTAAATATACCTACTTTATTATAAAGAGATAAAGTTTGTGAGAATGTAGAGGGTAATCTCTGGATTTAGAGAACCGATTTTGAAAATTCTTTCGCAAATTGAATATCACTGAGTGCTATAGCAGCTATATTTTATTATCAAAAACGTAGGGACTTGTAAGAAAAATCACACAAACAAAGTCACGCGGACAGTGCTAATGAGTTCATATATTTGTAAACGTAATTATATGTGGGGCAACGTAAAAAAAAAAAATTGCATCATACTCAAATATACCTATATTTTTCACTATACAATTCAAAAACTAAAACTCAAATCTGTGATTGGTTCGCCCACGTGTGTTGACTCATTCGTAGTTAATAATCCCTTTACTGCTACCATTGCCGCCTTTGATCGTAATACACGTAGCGTTATTCAAACGAACCGAGCGATCTGCTGGCATTTTAAAGTTCATATATTTTTGCACAGTTGCGTGGGTGGTCTGATAGAGAAAATAGAGGGTTCTTTTATTTCCGAGAGTATTTATAACTTTGACTGCTTTGCTGGTATTGAGCATGAGGTTTTGGGTTCAATTCCTAGGTCATGCAAAGTGTTAATAAGTTTTTCCATCAGGAATTTCTCAGTAGCAGCCTCGGTGTCTGGATTTGTACCCGATTGATGGCAATAGGCTAGACTCTATTACATGGGACTTAAACATAACTGGCGAAATGTGGGTGTACTAATGCGTACACCTCTGCCTAACCCTTCGGGTATTACAGGCGTGATGTTATATTATGATTTATTTTAACGTTGGTAATTAATTTAATTAGTGAGAAATTGTAGAATGGTTTATGATGACAGAACTAAAAAAAAACATAGAATTATTAATACCAGATAACCTACATAAGTGACACAGCCCAACCCCCACATTTCACCCCTTGCTTACCCCCCAAACATACTGGGGACTGAACGTGCTATGAATATTTTAGCCATGCACATGAATCTGCCGGGCGGGCCACTACGTCACGTTTGAGTGATCAGTCAAACTGTGACAGATGCAGTCCAGAAATAGAATGGTACAGCGGCCTTGGTATTCTTAACCCTGAAACTGCAAAATGGATAATCACAGACCTGAAAATGTCTTGATATCTATGCAGGTTGTGGGTTAGCAATCAAACCCGGACAAATACTAATGTAACTTTTGCAGTTTCATACGACTTTCTAAGTTTATCTTAGACTAGCTTTTGCCCGCGACTTCGTTAATGTAGATTTCTAATGGTGAAAGAATTTTAAAAATTGGTTCAGTAGTTTTTGATTTTATCCATTACAAACAAACAAAAATACAATTTTTTCCTCTTTAACCTGGGCTTATAAAAAATAACGTGACATAACATCAAGCATGTAATCCCCGAAGGGTTAGGCAGAGGTATACCTATAAGTACGCTCACATTTCTCCATTTATGTTTAAGTGCCATGTAATAGGGCAAGCTTATTGCCATCAACCGGGCACAAATCCAGACTCCGAGGCTGACTGAAAGCTTAGTTTTTTTTTTATAAAATGAAGCGTAAAAATTAAAGGAAAATGAAAAAGTTCCTATAACAGATTTTCATAATATTGAATTTGATTCATATATAATCCCCTCAAATGAAATATCATCTAATAGTTTTCGATTATTAGATGTAGATAATCGAATTACGTTCTAGCTACACAATGACATACCTCGTACTATTTTTATAATTTTCTATTATTTTGTACCTGGTAATAAACCTGGTAAAAATAACCAGGTACAAATAGAAAATAACACTAACACACAGCTTTATGCTATTTCACAAAGAACTCCTACTACAATAAAATATCTGAGAATTTCATTAATAAAATTCTTCGAAGGCTTTATTTACTACTGACTTATTGAAGTGTACGATAGCAGCGAGCAGTGTAAAGGTCAGCGCACACAGAGCAGCGATAACCTGAAGAAGTTTAATTTCTTCTTTTATAAATTGATAAGCTTCTGCCCACACCATCGTCCATGTGGAAGTCAAATCTTTCGGGACCCGATGTTTGTCCGAATTTGGCCCGCTCAAATTTGGCTTTCTGTGTGTCATTTGATTAAACTATAAAGGATTTTTTTTTTCTTTCTCTTTTTAATGCAAACTTATTATATACATTATTTATAAGCTTAAAAACAAAATAAAAACAACAAAAAACAATCAGAATAAAAAATAAAGAGAAACTAAAGGATCAATAGGATAGTTTTTATCTAGTTTCTTGATCTCAATATTTTTTTTTGCTTTGAGCAAAACGTAATTATTACACTCGACAATAGACTAGCTTACTATCATTAAAGGTATAACTAATTAACAACAAAAATGTAAGGTACTAGAAACCAACCAATCTCGCTACCAACTAACTAATCTCGCTAGTTAGTTATGTATTGTGTTACTAGATGGCGCTGTACATTTACGTCACGTTTCTGAATCGCGGTGTTAAGATTCTCCGCCGTCGAATGACCCTCGCGCGGAACGGTACCGAAATCATACTTACCTGGCATAGGGGACACCGTGATCAAGATGGCGGTTCCCCCAGGGCGAGGCCTTCCCATTGCACTGCGGGATGAGTTGACCCCTGCGATTATCCCTAATGTGGATAACTCGGATGCGTAATTTTTGGTAGTGGGGACTGCGTACGCGCCGTCCCTCAGAATTCCCTTTATATTTCTCAACGAGTTTTCGTATTCATTAAGCTTGCCGTTCAGGAGTTTCTATAATCTGCGTGTAATTGTTTAACTAGCCACCTTATACAATAAGGGTCAGCGCAAACATAACCTCAACAGTTTGAACCGGTTTCATTGCAAAATAAAATTGGAAATTACGTAATTTTGAACTAATAGTGGTTGAAATTTAGTTGATGAACGAAAAATGGTCGACCATAATACTGGCCCATCTGCAGTGACCTTAACGACCTATTTTGTTTTGTCACCAGCTTCCCCGAATTTATTACAAACTCTGTTACCGATACCACTGTGTCCGCGACCTTCGCAACAAAAAAAAAATAAAAACAATTCAAGCACAAAATTAATATTGAAAACTGATCGAGCCAAACTCCGCTCAAAGTTTAATAAAACAAAAACAAAACGCAAAACTTGGAAAGTTTTAACGATGGAACAAGATATTTGTTGCAATTAGCGTACAAAGGACTCAAGTCACCCTTAACTTGGCTAGAGGGGCCAAGTTGTAACCTTGGACCTATGCTTTACTATTATGAACTTTCCCTTACGCCCTTTGACAAGTTTTAAGTAATAATAAATTAATAGTCATAACTATTTTTGTACGTATCGTGGTGGCTCAATGGTTAAGAGGCCGACCTCTCATGCATGAGATTGTTTGCGGGTTCGATTTAATTTAAAAATAGCGGAAAGAAACCTGGACTTAATTAACTATTGCTCGCGATTTCGTCTGCGTAATTTTTATATGGATTCCTAATTAAAAAAAAAAAAACATATTATGCGCTTGTAATATAGCTTTAGTAATTTAATTTTATACAATAAGCACGAAATGTATTACCCATAGATATGAAAAGCCTTCAATAAAATATCATAAAGAAAGAAAGAGAAAGTCGCCTGGAGAGGGCTTAACACTTTTTCCTTACGTGACGATTTCTGCCAGTTAACTCCTATCACAAGTCGTGTTAAGGAATTTCGATCCAAAACAGTACAATCTTTATGTTGACAGTTGAAAGCACTCTCATATACCAAAGACTCATAAATTAACTTAAATAAAGCCCAGTCCACCCTCCATTTCGATTACAATACTAAGAACTAGTAGCCACAATTCTAAACAACATTTAAATGTGTATGTAAATCATGCATTACGCCCGTCTGTCCGAGCCATTAGGTTGCCAAGCGAGTGACAGGATATAATATCTTGCAGTGAACATTACAAATTATCGTGCAATGTGTATCGTACCGTGAATTTGTAATAGAATGACGTTTTATGAGTACGTCTAGACATTTGTTTATTTATAGGTTAGGTTTATGAAGTACCTTCGTCCCCGCTTCTCTTGTAGGTACGACGTTGTGGGTTTACAACTGGACATGGGAACCAATGTGACTTTCTAAGATACTTGGACATAATTGACATCGATGAAGGAAAACGTCGTGAGGAAACTTGGACTCAAAACAGTATAAGTCTGAAATCGTCAATCCGCCTTGAGGCCTTTACTCTGCATTGGGAGATAATAGGCTGGTATAATATCGGTCACATGGTTGTCAAAAAACCTATTTTATTTAAATCCATTTACTGCTTTAAAAAAATAAAGGTGAAAATAACAACAATTATTGTGTTAAATTGTTGAAATTACTGCATTATGGTGTTATTTATTATTATTATTTATTTATTTAACTAACACACACTATTTTACAGGTGGAACCCAAAACAATGAAAAAAAAATTTGTTTTTTTTTAAATGGCTAAAAGTTAACATTGCTTCATATTTATCGTGAAATAACGATAGCGTTGTAACGTTATTTCTAATCTCCGTTATTTCTAAATCCTACTTATCTTTAGTTGAGAATCAATATAACATAGGTGGGTACCTTCTTGAATTTGTCGAAAATATAAACTTGATATTGTATAAATATCAACATCCCTAGAAAACGATCGCCTTCCCGACCAGTTGCAGTCAACCTTTTGTCAAAATTTCTGCAACCAAAATTGAGGCCAACACCGTTACCAGTCTTGGTCGTGGTGGCAGCACCAGTCACAAGTATAAGCGAGCTTTACCAGTACAGCCCCTAGCGACAATTCTCCACGCACTTATCCGTGACTTGCATCCAAAGCAGAAAGCCTAGACGTCGTCTGTGTCCATAATCGTTATCATAAATCAATCAAATGTATGGTAGTGTTACATCACGTTCACAACAATATAGATAAGTATGCAGGCAGCTAAGTATCACTCCTTTAAAGTAATGCTGTGCGTGAGTTGAGTACCAAACGTATTGGTGCAAGCTCGACTGAGTGCGTCTTATCACCAAAAGTTTATTACGCATGCAATTTCTATTTATATTTCTATCGATCCATGCCTCAGAGAGCACGTTAAGCCGTTGGTCCCGGCTGTCATACGTAGACCTTTGACAATCTTACCATGGAGTGTCGTATTACCCAGTTACTGGGTTGTGGAGGTCAGATAGGCAGTCGCTCGCTGTTAAATACTAGTATTCAGATGCATACGGTTAGACTGGAGTACACAATATAGTGCTTGCGATAATCGTCCAATCGCAAATGTAAAACAAACTCGTTTCGATTGTCTCTCAAACATTAAATTTCTTGAAACAGTTGACATGAATGAACAATTAATCTTTTAGCAATAAATTGAATAAAACAATAATGAAATCATCCATTTATAATTATATTGAAACCACTGAGCTCATTATCTTTTCTACAGCTGAATAACGTTGCACCCGTTATATAGATTTACCTACAGATTAATTTAATATTATTAGTATTCAAGAAACATCAGGGGGAGTAATTCTACTAACCTTTTTTCTTTTAAGGTACGAAACCTTAAAATATCTAATAACAAAGTGAAATAGAGTTGAAGTTTGTATTAGAAAATCGAAAAATACTCACTAGCGAGTGAAGTCTCTAGCAAAGCCGAGACACGGTAGGCACAGTGGCTGGGCGATTGACTGCTGCGCTGTGGGTCGAGGGTTCCTCGATTAGGGCACTGTTTTTACCAAAAAGCAAAGAAAGCCTGGCAATTTAGGTATTCTCAAGTGCAGGGGTGCACAAACTGTGCACAATCATGAAACTGTTATATTTTCAAATAAATATTTAGTAATAATTAAGATTATAATCTTTAGAAATTTCTTTAATCAAATAAATATAATAAATAAAGTAATCTTAATGTCTGATAGCAAACACAAACATCTTCTTATGTATCTAGAAAGGTATTGCAAAAAAAATATTGAAATGCGTCGCAAAAAAGTTATAACCCGTAAAGCGAGTCACGGTATAAAAAAAAGATTGAAAACCCCTGCTTTAGTGATGTGACTTCCAAGAAACTAACACGCAACTAACGCATAAACATACCAATTGTCGAAAAACCCGTGATATATTACAACGTAAAATTAATTCCACATAAAAACAACTAGGTATGTAATATGTAGCAAGTATATAAATAATACAAACATGAATAATAGTTTGCACGCCGCCGTCACGGTACAATATAGCGTGACAGAAACTCTTAGTTAAATTATACGGGTGCGGGGTAATTCTTTAGTTAAAGCTGGTTTTTAACTCGCTTTCTGTGTCTCTGACGAGTAGGGCGGTAACTAATGAGTACCTACGTTGTTGAACACGCTAATCTAGTCTGAGGAAGATTCCTAGAAGTTATCCTGTGTCTAGGTAAGCGGTGGTGTTATTGCGAATAGTATAATAATAATAATAAAATCAGTTTATTTGTACCATTGCACGGCAAAGGCATCTAAAACCCAGAATAAAATAAATATTTAAGGGGCTCCCATACATCGGACATGATTTTTTTGCCGTTTTTTACAGATGAATGGTACGGAAACCTTTGTGCGCGAGTCCGACTCGCACTTTTTTTTGTATTAACTTGGATTTGAAACAAATACCAGGACCAACCACCACCTCTTAGACCAATATTATTTTAATATTACTTTGCCTTCAGCACTATTGAATTTCCAACTCTCGGCTCAGCGCACAAAGATGAAAATGCAACAACAGAAAGTACAAAGTAATATTAAAATATTATTATTTTAAGAGATGGCGGTAG
The DNA here is from genome assembly GCA_949774945.1 of Hoplodrina ambigua. Lineage (NCBI taxonomy): Eukaryota > Metazoa > Arthropoda > Insecta > Lepidoptera > Noctuidae > Hoplodrina > Hoplodrina ambigua. Next base: position 2,180,692 of record OX458967.1, read on the forward strand.
GCGTCCTGTACTTTATATAAACCGCACCAATATACCAGTGAGTCACCACCTACTCGTCTCCATAAGCCAGGTCACATTTCTTCAGCAAACTGAAAACACATGTTTCCTTTATTTGGACATCGTTTTATAAACAAAATGTCTACTGATTCATTGCGCGTGTGATTCGTGGTGTGTAGTCCAAATTATGAGCGCATGGTGGTTAGATTAGATCATTTTTTTATACATGAAAACCTCCAAATGCATTTTATGTCATTTACTTGCAATACCTTCCGGTTTCATCCGCGTTAAGTTACGTTTTAAATTACTGCTCCGCTCTCGTAAGCGTAATGTTATTATGTAGCCATCTTCGATAAACGGGTTATATAACCCAAAAAAGGTTTTTTCAAATCAGAGTTTCTAAGATTACTTCAAACGAAAAAAGACTCTTCGGCTTTATACTATTAGTATAGATAACCCTTTAGAAAAGTATCAAATGGACGTAAAGACAATAGTAGCAAAAAGGTAATTTAGCTACTGCAATATGTAAATCTAATTAAATAAAAAAAACGGTCCTTGAAGTATAATACATAACCTACTATACTATAATACAATGAAAAACTAATATTCTATTGCTGCAAAATACATTTACCACGCCAAACATTAAAATCGCTATCCTGCTTACTCTTGTACCATCCCCACTCTTCCCTATTCGGTACACAAGGTCACATACAGTTGCGTAATCGAATATTTCGAGTAGTGATCCGTTGGTTAATAACGATGACAGCATGCATCGTTTACGTGACACGATCGAGTTCGAATAAGGAATAATACCGTAAACGTGATTTAAGATGGCGCCTACGCATTATGGGCCGTGAGATATTAGATGGAGAACTGTCAAAATCAAGGCATTTATTCAATTAAGCAACATCAGGCACTTTTGAATTGTCAAGGAGACGGTCAGTTAGGCAGAAAGTTCAAGTTCTATGGAGAAGAACGAGCAGGAAACTCCACGGAAGCCTTTCAATTCGTTTTTACAAAATCATTGTTATTTAAGGTGACTGAACTGACTGGTAATAATTAGTGAAAAATAGATAATTGTAATAATGATGACCTACAAACAACTTCCCCAAAGAAAGGATATTTCTCGGTCACTATTTACCAGTCTACCCTATATTATAATATTATAGCAATATAAATCAGTCTATAAAAATATAGGTATGTTTAAGGTAATTACTAGGTTATTATTTGTATGTTTTATTGAACGAATGTATCGTAATGGCCTAGTGGTTATGGTGGTTATAATGGAACAATTATAGACTGATTATTATTTTAATTATTGACCAAAATATGAAAGGAAATACGAAATACGGCACGGTGGGCGCAGTGGCTAAGCGGGTTTGATTGCTGGACGGAACAAATATTTGTATGGCCTACAGATAGTTAGAGATAAGATAAGTTCCTAACTAATGTTAAGATACCTACTATTATATCGATATGTTTTTCTTTAATGAGGGCCCTGATAACCATGGGGCCCTGGGCTGCAGCCCAAAAAGCCTATACATAAATCCGCCCCTGAGTTTATAGGTGAACGCAGACCTGGCCGCACCGCACGCACCGCAGTCTCCGTAGTCACTGCTTTTATTAGCGGTACTGCGGTGATTGCGGCGCGGTTAGGTGTGCGACGTTGCATAGAACTTCATAATTATGAAGAATTCCAAATGCGGCGGCTGCGGCGCGTGCGTTGCGGCCAGGTCTGCGTTCACCTTAAATGTTTGTAAACGCACCCACGATACAGGAGAAACTCCTAGAGTGGGGCTACGTTTTTCTTTTTAAATAAAAAAATAAACATGAAAAAATAATAGTATTCGTTGGTAAAATCAAGTTTATTTAAAATCATAGGCATTAATTAGGTAGCTGAATTACTGAGAAGCAGTTCTTCGTATTATGTCTTGCAATTACATCATAATAACATGTAAAAATAATATTGTTGTTCGACTCTACCGCAGCCGCTGGCCATACAAGCGAACACCTGATTTAACCGAAGTACATAATAATATAATTTATTGTTGGTTATAACCAATAACAAATAATAACTATTTTGAAGTCGCATCAATCAAACAAATGAAAAAAATCGCATAGCAAAATAGTAACCATTAAAAATCGCCCATCTGGACACAGCTTTAGGCTAAATTGCCCAGTACTAATTAATGCAAGTCACTTACGACTAATGCTCTGAGCGACAGCCCATTTATTTTAACGAATTCATACCTAAATTAACTTATTATTATTTTGATGATTTATTTACATTGGCTTCAGTCGAAATGGTACCGGGTTTCTATATTTTAACGGATCGTTAGAGATACAATACTGGTTTTTAGGGTTTTATTGACATTGTGCAGAATACAAAAACCGGTCAAGTGCGAGTCCAGACTCACAAATGAAGGGTTCTGTACTATCGTAGAAGATATTATCATTATGTCATTTTAGTATCGAGTCAAACGCAAAAAATAAACAGGTCTCCTGTAAACCTGTTTTTTTGTTTTGTTTTATTTTAAGATACATTTATTTTGTAAACCGATACTATTTTACTTGGGTTGGGGGACTCACAGTCGGAGATTGCCTAGGGCATCAAGTAGTCTTAATCCGGCCGTGCTTATTAACCATAATATGTCTATACTACATTTTGTATTTAAAGCGGATAATGCCCCCAAAAATGTTTTCCTTATTACAAAATGTGATAAAATTAATTGAAAATTACGCATTAGACTTCGGACCAACCTTTTGCAATAATCAAATCCACCTTTTGGTTCTTTCAGAGATCTTTCAGTGATTTTGACTTTCAAAAGGGTCTGAAATCGAATTGACCATTATTTAATGCTTTTGGATGTTGACTTTTTTGACCAAACGTTTTATGGTAGATTCATTGTATTCAAAGTCATCCTTTACACATTTTTTATTTATTTAGCGACACAATGGACTTAATTATAGAAATTAGGTCAAGATTGTATTAATTAGATTCCTAATTACTTAGTCTTAATATATTCTGTGTAATCACTGCAATCACACATTGTGCATAAGTAATAGCTCTTTACTTGATTGATGAATCAGTTAGTTTCGGAATTCATTGCACATGCCAACATTATATTAGGTATAGGTACTTACAAGAAGTCTAAAAGATATGAGTCGAAAGTTGTATATCTTTCCCATCATTGGGATCATTTTTTATTAACCTTCTGGTTATAAGTACTTTTTGATATTTGAAGTCAAAGTTCTTACTTTTTCTTACGTTTTTTGTCGAAAATAAGTTTGAAATGCTCTAACTCAACTCCAAATAGTCCGTTGATCCCTCTACTGCTGGATGCTCTCAAAAGCACAACCAAATGGTTTGCGCACTAGGAAAAACAATGTTTTTTACCCACCAAAAAAAAGTGGTTTCCCAGCAAATGCTTGTGCTGAATTTTACTTGAATTACTGGGCTTTATACGTACGGTTTTGCACCCCGTATAGGACAAACAAGACGACTTACAGCTGTAGCATACTGCGATTTTATTCCGAACAATAATTTAATCGCTACAAAAAAGCAGTTTAGAATCGTTCTATGCAATTCTCATCGCGTTCCATCAAGTGATCTTAAGAAATAATTGGGTTAATGAGCTGCACTAATAAGTTATCCAATTAGTAAATCTCTAAGTGCAGCAACATATCTAGAGAAAATACGTGACGGAAGGTTCGACGTTACTAGTTGGCGATCCAACCGCCATCTATCGGCTGCAATCATAAACAAGAAAACAAACGAACTCGTTAAAAATCTGATTAAAAAATTAGCGTTTTGGAATAGAAACTCAGTCTTTCTAATAAGAGAGAGTAGTTTATTTCAGCATTTCTCAAACTTTTCTCAAAGTTCCCGAGAAAATATAAATGGTCCCTAAAAAAACATTATTTTAGTTTCTTAAAAAAAAGTATCTTTTTAATACAAAAGCGCAACACCAAAATGTATTGAACAGCTACTTTTACCATACATTCATAGTAAAAATGTTCGTTAAGATGTCCACCTCTGCCTAACCCCTTCGAGGATTACAGGCGTGATGTTATATTATCCATCCAAATTTCGCATTTATAATAAGTCTTCTTCTTCTTAATTAACGGACAGAAAGACAAAAATACGTTACGTTTTATATCATACTAGCCTTTGCCCAGGAATTCGCCCGCGCAAAAATAAAATAAAATACACCCTATGTTACTCGCTAATGTAGCTTTATAATGGTGAAAGAATTTTTCCAGTAGCTTTTGAGTTTATCCATTACAAACAAACAAACAAAAATACATTTTTTTCCTCTTTATAATATTGGTGTTGATTAAAATTGGAAATAGCGTTAAACACACAGCCTACAGTATTTACTTTCCAAATCGGGTTAGCGATTTGGAAAAATGGAAGCTGTTAAAAAATCTGACGACACAAATTGCATTTGAATGGTCCAAAACGCCGCCAGTGGAATGCGCAGCAATTTGTTTGACGAATTTTAAATGGTCGCGATAGCAAATACCTATATGTTTATCATTATACCTTCTGTAGGGACGTTTAAAAAGTCAGCTGTAACATAAGGTTAGGCAGAGGTGTACCCTCACATTTCGTTAGTTATGTTTAGGTACTATGTAATCGGGGCGAGAATATTGCCATCAACCGGGAACAAATCCAAACTCCGAGGCTGTTACAGATAAAAAAATCCAATAACATTTTGCCCGACCAAAGAATCGAACCCAAGACGTCATACTCATCTTAACGACAGCCGTTTCTAAGATTAACCGGAACAAACAGATAGACAAAAAAATATCACCGCCTTCAAAAATCACAAAATAAAAAATTACTTTAGCTTGGAAGTCGGCGGCTTTGGTTTTGTTTCTTGTTATGTAGGTATTGCCACCGACTTCCAAGCTAAAGTTATTTTTTATTTTGTGAGTTTTGAAGGCGGTGATATTTTTTTGTAAAAAAGCTTTTTATTTTTCACTTTTTAGTGCTTGTTTGTTAATGTTTGAAATCCTTACATAAAGCCCTTTCAAACAATACCACACACGATATATTTAATTTTGGAAAGTGGTAGGAGGGGGGTTGACGTACCCCCTCCCCACTTCCTTTAATCAGTCATCGACTACACGTATAAACAAAGCAATTTTTCTTGTTACGGCGGTTCTGCTGTGATTTTACAAGGAGTTCCGTTCCATATCTCCAAAGTTCATCATCAGATCATGACAATATTCCTATGGGACCTATTCGCGACTATACTCTTTCAAACAAAAAAAGAATCATCCAAATCGATTCGTAATTGGCGGAGTAATCGTTGAACAAACACACAAAAAAAAAAAAAAAAAACATACGCGTCGAATTGAGAACCTCCTCCTTTTTGAAGTCGGTTGAAAACTGCAAGAACGGTGTAAACATTTGTTTTTATTATGTAATATGCTGTTATTTTGACATTACAAACGGATACTTAAATATTCACTTAAATAGCATACAAATAAAGTCGAAAATTAAGTGCCAAACTACAAAAGCAAGATAGTTAATACTCCGGTCAAACTATTAAACTGCCTACGTACAATTTTGCAAGTCTGTTTACTAAACTTAAACATACAACTAACTTACAAGGTCATAAAACATTATCAGTAACTTTAACTTAAGTAAACATTTATTTTGCTACTGAATTGTTTTTTAAATGGATATTCTAATAAAACTTTTTCTAAAAATAAATTTTTTATCTATATGAATATTGCAGCGTAGAGCAATAGAATGAGCAATAAAGCAATATTGCAATATAAAAACTCATTGCAATGAAATTTTTTTTCAACTTCTTTAGTTAGTTCTATTCATTATTCAACATCGGCTCTTGTATTCAAATGTATGTGCTAACATGTCTGTAATATGCAGCTTCATAAATGTAATAATGTCGTTCATTTCGTGACTAGAATACATAATAAAATCGATATTGCAGCACCGAACATTAAAACATTCATTCAGAAGGTTCCGCAACCGAATTATAGCGCCATTGTCCTTGTATCGCCTATCTGGTTTACTAGGAAATTCATAAGGAAAATAAATATGTATCTAACTGCATTATAATTAATGTTTTATTCTTCCTTTGTTATTGTTTCTATATAAAATTATTTAGTTACGCTACTCGATAACAGATGGCGCTAGCTTCGCGTGGTGAAGTTTGAATATTGTTGTGAGTTGAAACTATGTGAAGTGTTCAAACCGTTTGCCAGATGGCGCTGTGTGTACTGAGAATATTTGTTCAGAATCTAAAATAATAATAAGTTTATTATGAATGGAACAATAATTATTGTCATTCACGTTCTGTTTACTTCAGTTTACAATTTTAAAACAACAACGCATTCTCGTAACTCGCCACAATCTCTTGTTTACAACTGCGATAAAACTGTTTATATACCAAACATCATGTCACTGACCCCGCTCCTCAAATAAGAGCGCTAATAAGGGTAGAAATTTAACAGGCAATACTTCCCAAGGGTGTTGCAATTTGTCGAGTCATTTACTGTGGACACATTTAGATCTGTTTGCATGGCCGTAAAAAGTCCACGCCCTTACCATAACCACCCACCCACTGCACCAATTTACTTAGGACCCTCTCGCCCCCCTGCTCGTTCAATTAAACAACGACGACAGAAAACTCCCTCAGAACCTGATGGGTCTTTGTAATCTGGTTTAGAAGAACCGACTACCCATTGGCAGGTGACCACGATCACGTCACCTTCACAATGGAATCGTAATCGTAAAACTTGACTAGTTTTCCGCGGGCATCGTCACGGGGAACTACCCTCATTTACTCCCTTGTCAGTCCATTTAACTAAAAGCCTCATTTTGAATATACAAAATGATTTGATGGCGTAGAGTTGGAAATGAACTGGATGTCCGGAAAAATACTAAAATCTATAAAAAAGTTTTTCGCGTCGAGTTTGTGCAGAAAAAGCAAGAAGATGAACAATATGAGAAGGCGGAGAGAGTCAGTCGCTTCTGTTTATAGGAAAACGACTAAATTCCTAACATCGAACACTGCAAATTTCCTTAAGAAAAAGCCGAACAATAAGAAATCACAGATCCTGATGGAAGCTGTTGAAGATTGCGAAGACAATGGCGAGGAAAATGTAAACAAAGGCGATGAAGCAAAAACAGATGACGACGACATAGGTGAACGAGACCTTGACTATTATCTAGGTGTTAGAAAGAGAGAAAGCTACTGGCGGGACCCAGCGGGGAAGGAACAGATAAGGAGAGACTATCTCGTCTACCATTGCGGTATCACAGAAGAGGATTACGATAAAAATTATAAGAAGACAATAGCTTCAAAAGTGTCTTATGTCATACAGCCAAGGTTGAAACAAGTGCCTTTCAAAATTCATAGAAAGAGAAGGAAGAACGGAGATTTGAGAGACGATTCTTGGCAGGAGAAGACTGGGATATTTAAACTGTTTGCGTACAGACGTGATAGTGAATATTCTACGTCGGATAGTTACAGTGAATGTGATTCTAATGATGAAAAAGTTTCCGAAAGGCACAGGTCTAATAACGAGGATGATATAGAAGATATGATTGGATATCTCAATGAACTTGCTACTTACGGCTCTGACGACAAACTTTCTGAGGTTTGTTTAAACATAGCATACAAAACTTATAATCATGTTGCTATACAAACTGTTTGTTGACTTGACTTAAATTAGACATTTGCAGTTTACATTGAATCTGAATACAGAATAAATAAACGATGACGACATTCCACGAAAAGTATTGTTTTACTTAAACATATAATTGAGAATTTTGTGCATAATATTTTTAATATTTTCCCGTTCGAAATTTCAAAAGAAATCCATAAATTAGTACACATTTCTTTTGAAATGTCCAACATTTTTCATTACTGACGATATCATGTTGACTTTAAACTTTTAATTTCTATTAGGTAATTAACTTTCCTTGTAAAATTTTTAACCATTTTCTTCTTTTTTTACAGGGCGTTCGGATAAAAGAAGTATCGGAAGGGAGACCCTGTGACAACTGCCCAGAATTGTGTCCAGGTTTCATCCCACATGCATGGAGGTAAGTCTTATGTTTTAGATAGAACGAGGAAACTGTAACTTTATCATCGAACCTTGGTTCCAACGACCCCGAAGCGGTGATACGGTACCTTGTGCATACAAATAGAGAAAATGTTTTCTCATCTACCGGCTATCTACATCATTTGCATATAGAGCTATCAGCGTCTTCCCTTGCCTCCTCGGTTGACTCAAGTATACCTTCGTTTCTTTGTTTTTCGTGTATGGTGTCACGTAGACAGCTTTACTTCATATTTGGATCACAATGATTGGAACTCTTTATCTACATCATGTCCTGTTGTGTTAGGCATGCCTTTGTCACAAGTTATCAAAGAATTTGGCACCGAGTTCACTTCATTGTTACCTACTTGTTGTCTGACGTTATAAGAAATTCATTGTAATGCTATTAGGGTGTTAGGTAAAATTCTACAATAAAATATACATCAATAAGTAATCTCACAAATAAATATAAAAGTCAATAACAATATTGACATTACATTTACGGCAAATGTTATCGCAGCAATAAAAAAAAACAGACAATGCTTGAAATATCGCTAAAACCATTACGTTATCAAACTGTTGTGACCGGGTCACAGATACCTTATCAACAATCGTTCAGGCCACGCCAACGAACGTGATCGAAATCAACTAACGAGCGGATAATCAGCCTTGCGGTGAGGCCAGCGCGTGCGCCGCGCATCAAGAAAAATGTCCACTCTTGCTCCCGCGGCCATACCGAACACACGCGTCGCTCTCATAAACCAAACAAGCCAAACAATGTGTCTCTCGTTGAAACAATTGGAGTGGGCGGATGTGTACAGACGCATCACTGGAAACGATAAAGAACCGGTCAAAGAGAAAAAGATACAGAAGTTCCCATCAAGGGAACGAAACTTTGCAGTGAAGAGGAAGTTTAACAACAACATGAGGTCCCACGCTAACTGCGAAAACTGCGCCAGAGTCGCTGAGAAAGAAAACAGATGATCCGTCGAAGTGTGTGTGACTGTGAAGTTCTAGGATTCAGTGGATCTACGGATCGATATTGTACGTGAATACAATGTGTAACCGAAGTATATAAGTGACGTTAAATCTCTCAAAAAAACTAAGTGATATTATTATTTATAAACGTTAAAAATACGACAGTGCAAAGTACGAAGAACTGGCTTAATTGGCGTCGGATGTTCTGAAGTTGGTGCTAAATCCTTTTTGCTCAACGTCATTCCATTTATTTTATTTTTTTGCTCAAAATGTTTTTCTAAAATAACTTTGCTGTGGAGCCGTTTGCAAAGTTTTATTGTTTACGAACATAATAGCAGGATGTTAGCAAGGAACTGAAACTTTAACAATGTTAATAGGTATTGTATTTACTGTTACAAGGCTCTTTTCATAAGGATGAGTCTATGAAACAATAGGAACTTGGCCTGATTATCAAACAAGCTTAACTTTTCATTGTATTGCATTTACTTAAATTTTGGAAACAATTAATTAAATAAACAAATTCTTAATAACACTCGTTAACTTAACTTTTGTTTATTTGAATATTTCTCTAATGGGTCATTACTAATAATGTATCTCGTCGTTAGTTTCCATACAATGTGTGTTATCAACAATACTGTTAGTCTGTCGATCCCGGATGTCGCCAATACATTCAATTTTAAGGCTTATTGATGCTCTATATGGTTCAGAATTGTATAAATATTATCACATATACAGGTTTCCACGACGATGTTTAGTGTTGCAAAAAATAAACAAATCATTTTAAAATATTTGTGTGTTGTATCCTCCGATGTCTATATAAGAACGTTGTTAAATGCTGCATTGTATCTTAAGTGAACTGAATTGGCACGAAGGTTATATTACTTCATATTATGCATGTGACTATAAATAAACGAGTTCATGAGTTCATTCCATTATTTTATTTCTTATCTAATCTTAATACAATGGTAAACATCCATTACGTGAATTCACACAATAACACAGTTAATACAAATAGGTTTGTTGAACTATCGAGATCAAAGGTGAAGCAATATCGCCGCTATCTCCTCTTTTTGTAAGCTGATTGGCGGGTTCCGCCTTCATTTGTAAAAACTGGTAATGGTCATACAACCAAATGATGCGTGCGAGTTTTTTCATCAATAACGGCCCACGCTTCTGATTGATGTATCCTTTGGAGTCCATTCTCACGACTACAAAGTTTAAGTGACTTTAAATTTAAGTGGGATTTGTCAATTGATAAGAATAGGCCAAGAACGAAGAAACGATAAATGGATCTGAAGGTTGATAGCTAGAAATAGGATGAATAGACACTGAATTGATAGAGACGTAGAAAACATTCTAAGATAAATGAAAATAAAATTATTAATTTCAAATATTTACAGGTACTTTCGAATTGACAAGGTGAAAATTAAAGCTAGTTGCTCATTCCATACAAAAGGTTCTATTCCTATGGAGAAGAACAAGAAATCCCTTTTTAAACTCTTTTAAAATTAATTTAGCAAGTCGACAGATAAATGGGGTTATTTAATGACAAACATCAATTTACTCTGAATGTTTTTAATTGAATAGGAGTCGCTGCTTTAACATAGAACCTTTTTTTATTCATATTCCACAGCTAGAAAGATGAAGCAACAAATTCTCCAGCGTCTTAATGAAAGTAGTCAGTTCCTAGAATGAAACAAATGAGTACCTACAAGTGAATCTTTAGGTAGTAATTTAAACCGGAATGATCATTGGACACTACTTGATTACCTGACCTTTAGACTTGTTAATAACGCTATTATTTACACTAATAGATGCCTTTGTTTGTTTGAACATTGCATTTACAGATGCAACGTTACAATATTCTTCAAAAATATCCTTATTACAATACGAATTAGAAGGTTTATATCTGCTTGTACTATTACTATAGATCACACTTTAGTCCAAGTTATCAGGGAGGCAATTCTACAAACTGTTAGGAATGATCGACAGTTTTGCTAGATTAACCTGAGTCTTAATCAGGCGAAACTATCTCTAATTTACCAACAATTTTTGACATTGATTGACGGTGAGATGACATTGCTATTAGATTTTGAAAGTTTTGAAATGGCCTTGTGCTAAGTTCCTGAAGTGATTTGGTAAAACTGTTTAGAATTTTAGCTTGAAAAATAATGTTGTTTAGTCCCAGAATCTATATAGATCTATGTGTTAGTAATACGTGTGTCAATATTGTACACAATATAATTATGTAGGTATTTGTTCCAAGAACACATAAAAACATAAACGTGTCACAGATAATTAAAAACTTCACAGACGGAGTCGTGATTTACAGTTAGTATCCAATAACCTTGGTTAATAACAAATCTACATGGTCATATTTCTCAGTATTGAATAGGTACTGCCAATAAACAACACTTGGAAGTTTTTATAAACTATTGAATAATATTGACATGATCCGCTTATAACATTGCGATCATTGATACATTTGCTGATGTCAATGTAATTATTTTATTAAGTATCATCTGGTGGGCCTTGATAACTCATAATTGGATCAGTACGAAACTATTTAACAATAGTACGATGGACTGATGATGGAGAAGCTGATTTTTTAGAGATCACGTTTTGCGCATGAGCCACATAATATGATGTTGACTGTGGATAGATGGACACTTTTCAAACAAAAAAAATTACAAAAATTTCTATCATTGACGTAGAATGGTGTCCAATTTATATTAACCAATAACTTGTATGTACAAACTGTAAATGAAGGTTGGTAACTATATTTTCGTTTACATTTCCCGAGACCCAAAGGCTGGTTATTACCTTGGCCAGAGGTTAAGCATTGCCATCCACCGTGGCGATGCGGCCAGTCTTTTGGGCACATTTCCAGTGTACGGCGATGCGGATGAATTTTTTGATGCCATTTAGATTTTTTTGATTCCGTTTTTATTTTAAGTCATGCCTGCATACATTATCGTCCATTAATTATTTTTATGAAATAAAAGCTACGGTTAGTTTTTAATAAATAAATCAATAAATATATGGAATCTGAACAATGGGTTTCGGCCGTCAAGCATCCACGACACGAGAAATTAAATAGAGTAACAATTCTATCAAAAAAGTGGGTGGTTCTGTGCTTGCCATTCAGCTCGTTTCCGACAGGAACAGTTTAAATTGACACGGTTAATGGTTACTCACAACTAACAATTTGAGAGCAGATACGAAGCGGCCCATGTACCCTTATCTGAGGTTATTGACCAACTCATTATCATTTGAGTGCACTTTGTAATGTATTGTGCCATTGAGAGTCTTTTGTTGTGGTTTTAGTTTTCTATGACCTTTGTATGACAGAGGGAAGCAGAATGTAACGTAATCGATTTTTTAAACAAGTCAAAGTCAAAGCAACTTACTGGCACTTTTGAATTATCAAGGAGTCAGTCAGTTAATCAGAAAGTTAATACTAATAGCTAGTTCCAAAAGTTATGTAGGTCTGTGTGGAGAAGAATGAGTAAGAACTTGTTTCGCATAGTTTGTAAGTTTGAAAACTTTATTCACATCAAATATTTTACATATATTTCTTGCATGCAACGTAATATATGGGATGTCATGATGGCCTAGCAGTTAAGGCGCCCGCCTCTCATGCATGAGGGTGTGGGTTCGAATCCGGGCAACTACCAATGTGACTTTTTCAATTCATTTGTACTTAGACATTACTGACATCATTCCGTGCCTCGGAAAGCACGTTAAGCTGTTGGTCCCGGCTGTCATACGTGGTTCTTTGACAGTCGTTACGAGTCGTCAGAAGCTTGAAAGTCTGACAACCAGTCTTACCTAGGGGTATCACCCAGTTACTGGGTTGTGGAGGTCAGATATGCAGTCGCTCCATGTAAAATACTGATATTCAGCTGCATCCGGCTAGACTGAAAGCCGACCCCAACATAGTTGGGAAAAGGCTAGGCAGATGATGACTTGCATGCAACGTAACTATTCCTCATAGCCTGTCCATCAAAATCACAGTCAAAGCATCACTTTAATTAAACTATTAACAGGCACTTTTGACTTGCCTTGGTCATTGAGTCAGAAAGCTACAGCTATTGCTCGTTCCAAAACGTAGGTTTCTTCGTGGAGAAGAATGAGCAAGGAACTCCACGGACATAGCTCTGTTTTATAGCGCTACGGATCTGGCTCTTGGAACTTCCAGTAAAACGCAAAAGTTGTCCTTCCATACCACGTTCTGTAAGGACCAGTTTAATGAACTTCAGGATTAGGAAAATACCATCGCCTACGATAGCAATCACTACAGCAAAATTCAATTGAGGTTTTCTTCGAACTGAAATGATAATGCTGTGATTTCCATATCCATACATGCGTACAATAACTATGTGACAAATATTTTTATTACGTTTTAATTTGAATCATTAGTCATTATAATATGATACAGTGATAAGCATGAACAATTGTGTACAATTTACTAGATTGGAAAGCGATTTTCTCCTACAGTATTGATTGAATTGTTATAGTGTTAAGAATATAGTATGTTGGATCGTACTTGAAATAACTTTAATGTGTATAAAATTTTAATCTTTATTCACGAGAAAATCGCTATTGAGTTTACTAAGTAAGGGTAACGTTTAGTAAAATCTTACTTTTTATGTTACTGTAAAAGCCTGAATTTTGATAAATACCTATTACGTTTACCTACTTCTAAATCTCGGTAAAATATGACGGATTTTCGAAGTATTGGACTGTTCGGACGTGCTAGGTTTTGCTATTAAAACGTAGGTTTCACTGGGAAATATCCAATTTTACTGGAAAAATCATTGGATTTACTATAGTTCGAGCATTCTAAGTAATGCATAAACAGTGTTCATGCTCGTGACTGTACACATGCGCTTTAAAAGACACCATTGTCCCTCTTACGGATTCGGAAAGACCTAATGTACTTCGATTTTTCCTGTTCCGATGTTTCTTCCTCGTTTAGCCAAGACGGGGAAATTAGGAACAGCATAGAACAATGCTGTCCGGATGTCACGTAATCCTATTAGAAGAAATTCTTGATTACGTGTAACTACTAATTGTATTTTTGTACATTTATTGTAATAGAATTCACGATAATTGTGACTTATACAAAAACGTCAATTAATAGGCGATTTTTCAAAAGTAACTTCTATAGCTATGACGGAGTATTTGTCATCATAACATCACGCCTGTAATCCCCGAAGGGTTAGGCAGAGGTGTACTCATTAGTACACCCACATTTCGCCAGTTATGTTTTTAGTCCCATGTAATAGGGGCCGAGCCTATAGCCATCAACCGGGCACAAATCCTTACTCCGAGGCTGCTACTGAGAAATTCCTGATGGAAAAACCTAATAACACTTTGCCCGACATGGGAATCGAACCCAAGACCTCATGCACAGCAGTCGAGCTTGCGACCACTAGACCAACGAGGCAATAGTATTTGTATGGAAAATAATTAGTTGGTTAGTCAAACTGGCATATGTTTTCGGCGTATTATGTGACGACAATGACGCCATTGTTTTCTTGTTTAGATAATGACGGTTGCAGAGATGTCAGCTGTCATAATATTGCCAAAATGACATCATGGTGTCCCGCGACCACGGCCGCGGAGCGTAGGTAATGGCGTGGGATGCAAAAACACGAATAGTAAACAAAAAAGCATATGCAATATTACAAATGTTTTAATACCGATTCATCATTTATATTTTCGAGTAATGCGTACCTGTCCTTTCCAAAGAACCTCACCAATAAGGTCAGTGTAGGTCTTCTTAGGGCGCCCCCTCATTGAGTTGTCACTCACCTCTGCCATATAAATACCTTTTGACAATCGTCTTTCACTCATCATCTCAACATGACCGAACCATCTAAGCATACCTTTTTCTATCTTTGTCACTACATCCTCTTTTAATTCGCAACGGTCTCGTATAACCTCATTGAAAAGAAAAATACATACAGGGTGTTTGGCGCATGGACCGACAAAAATTTTTGGGGGTTTGGTGTGGCCATGTACTAGTTTTCACCCTTAGACCCAATGTCCTATATGTCACTGTATTCGAGAAACGATTTTTTTTGGTTTTTTTTTAAATTACCAGAACTATCACCTTTAAAACGTTATAACTTTATAGTCTGTAGTTGTATTTACACCAAATCACTTTTATTGCGTTCTCTGGTGTATTATTATTCTAAATAAAACATAAATTCATAGCACTACATGTAAAAAAATACTTGTCAAGCTTCCAAACTCTTAAAAATGAAATAATGTATGAAAAATTACAAATTCAAAATTAATTATAAAAAAAAGTCAAAGCTTTTTTGAACTTCACTAGTACATGGCCTCACCAAACCCCCAAAAATTTTTGTCGGTCCATGCGCCAAACACCCTGTATAATAGTATAATATATAACATAACTTAACATCACGCCTGTAATCCCCGAAGGGTTAGGGATGATTCTCATTAGAGCGGGCCGTGCCCGGGCCGGGGCGTGGACGAGCCGACGTAGTATTGAAGTGCGTCGAGAGGGCCCGGACGGGACACGGATAATGCACTGTGTAATATAAATTGATTCATACAAAATATATGGAACAGATTTAAAACCGTGCCCCATCCGGGCCCCGTCCCGGGCACGGCCCGCTCTATAAGAATCATCCCTTAGGCAGAGGTGTACCTATCAGTTCACCCACATTTCGCCAGTTATGTTTTAATCCTATGTAATAGGGGGCGAGTCTATTGCCATCAACCGGACACAAATCCAAACTCCGAGGCTGCTACCGAGAAATTCCAGATGAAAAAACCCAATAACACTTTGCCCGACCTGGGAATCGATACCAAGACCTCATGCACAGCAGTCGCGCTTGCGACCACTAGACCAACGAGGCAGTCTATAATATATTAAATATTATCTAAAGCAGCTGGCGAGTTAAAACCTCATGGGTAGTACTTAGATTACCTACTTATACTACTCATGACATGACTAAATTACAAGAGTAGGTACCTATTAGAGTACTACGTAGAACAGTTTATAAGAATGTAGTAGGTACACAATAATATTGTTCACACAATAATACACGAGTTTGCGGTTTATACGTTTAGGTATCCTAGAATTGTAAACAGATGTGCTAAGTACCTAATACAATATGGATGAAATACCGAAAAAAAAAACCAGCAAAGTATGAATCGGACTCTCGTACCAAGGGTTCCATAGTACCCTGTACAATATTTGTACAGGGTATTACGGTTGTTTGTTTTGTTTGTTTGTATTTTTTTTTTCTATAAAATTATTTATTATTATTAATATTTAAAAGTCTATGCACAAAAACTACACATTTCTTGTATGGGGATCCGCTTAATTTTTTTTTTTTTTTTGTTACACTCTCTGTGAACATTTCAAGTATCTAACTATTACGGTTCAAAAGAAATAGCCCTGTGACAAGCGGACAGACAGTGTCTTAGTAACAGGGTACCCTTTGGCGCCCTTGGGTACACAACTTGGGGTAGATACGTACAATATGACATAAAAAAAATAAGTACCTAATAGTACCAGATTTTAAATGATAAGTACATCGTGTTAGAAAGAGACGACACGCTATAGTAGCGAACTTTATGTTAACACCCAATATTGCATGTTACGGCTGCATACTGAATGTAGTCGTACAATTTCAGTTCGTTTGGCCATGCCGTGCGCAAGCGCATGTTGATAGGAGATGCCTTGACCTAGTTTTTTGAATACTTCGTCGACACTCTAAAGGTGCTGACTGGATGTTGTAATACACTAATTCAATTTCTATTCGATCTCCTTATATGGAATGAAAAAACTGAAATTGTTTAAGAGACCCATTTTACGTTTATAAAATACAGTGAATTAATGCTAAATTGAGTAAAAGTCCCGTCAAAATCGGTGCAGCTGTTTCAGAGATAAGTCGAAACACAAAGACGATTGATTTTTGGCTGTAAATAACGTGTAAACATTCAGTATTAAGCTGATATTTTAAAAACAGATATGAAATAGACACTTTACTTAAAGTTAAAGCATCCATTTAGGTTGATAATGAATTAAAACATATTTACTATCACAAATAAAGTTGAAAATGGTTTGCAAGATAATTCCGTGACATTTATTATCTATTTGTAATGTATTAATTATCAATTAATAAATAAAACTCGAACTCAGTCTGCACAAGCCTTAAGGTTGATTATATAATATAATGATTATTTACATTATGTAATAGAAAAATATAGTAGGTCTGGTTATGAAACGCTTTTGGTCAAAACAATCGTAACTAGTCTCTGCCCTTGACTTCGTCTGCATAGACTTCAGTATTACATAACATCACGCCTGTAATCCCCTAAGGATTAGGCAGATGTGTACCCATTGGTACACTCATATTTCGTTTAAGTGTCATGTAATAGGGGGCAAGCCTATTGCTATCAATCGGGAACAAATCCAGAGTCCAAGGCTGCTACTATGAAATTCCTGGTAGAAATACCCAATTATATTTTACCTGACCTGGGAATCGAACCCAAGACCTCATGCTCAGCGGTCGCGCTTAGCGACCACTAGACCGACGAGGCCGTCAAAAACAAATAAAAACAAGGAGTACAAACAAGGAGTAGCTTTTATGTTATAATATAATTGCTACGTTTGATAATGTTCCTAAGGTCTTAAAAGTCACAATTACCTTTTAATTGATCTCGTACCTTGCGTAGGATTGCATAGAATGCAAATATTTACAAAAAACTAGTTTGGTTGCAGAAATACTAACCTCTATTACCTCATGGAGTGGTGGAACCGGTCTCACGATTGCTGTTTTAGTATGATACGTAAGAGTATATTATGTATTTAACTTTTTATTATATGTAGTAAGTAGTACAGTAATAAAAATATAGCACATGATGATGATTATATCATTTAAAAATAGTTGATTTAATAAAATAATAATTTGCACACAAAATTGTATCCGAACTCGGACTAACCTGTATTTCGGCTTACAGAGCCAACCTCCTCGATTTATGGTTACTTAAGTTGTTTCTTAAATACTAGCATTTCTCAGTTATATTAGAATATGTTAAGTTTAAATGATACCTTTGAAAATGTTTTAAAAAAGGTATGGGGATTCCTGCCCATACTATTTTTGGAAGGGGCAACTTGATAAAGATTTTTTTTTGTACATGGCGTTTAAAAGTGCCTTTTCAAGGTCTAATTACGATAAATAATCTGACTTTGACATTACAGAAATCGAAAAAAAAAAAATTTTTGTACTTTATTATTTCATTTAGCGATAAATTATGAGCAATGACTCTTAAACTTGACAATTTGAATGTTTGGTATTCACAATCCATTAGAGACTAACTGAGAACACGTATTTGTAAAGTCATGTTAAACCTACATTAGGCGACATAAGGTATGTTGTACACGATTTCTTGATTATGACAATTTGTGTGTATCCAAATATTCACGCTTGGGATGAAGTAATAAAAATACCCATTATTTGTCACTTGGTAAAACCCTTACCTATTTATACCTTGAGTACCAAAGTTATAAATATATTGGCAACACATAAATAATAATGCATAGAAAACACGTTTTTTTTTTTAGGGTACATAGCTCGGTGGGGGATTCTCCCAAATTGTCGTAGCTTGTCACCTGGAGGCCTACCGCCATCTCTTAAAACAATACCATTTTAATATAACTTTGGTGATTTCTGTTCTTGGATTTTTAACTCTCGGCTCCGAGCCGACCGTTGAAAATCCAACAGTGTGCAGGGCAAAGTAATATTAAAATAATCCTGCACTGTTTTAAGGTATGGAGGTAGGCCCCATGCAGTACTCTTCTTTATAGACCTGCCTTAAAAAGTGATGTCTTCAAATATTTTTGTTTAAAGAAATACACGTACCGTTTATTTTAGTACTTTACTTCTTTCTTAATGTTAATTTATTTATTTTAAGTAGATACGTATGCGTCTTGTAGCCTGAAACACAGGTTCAACCTAGTTCAGGAGAAACAGTGCTCTATTTTAATTTTTAAGATAAATTTCATTGTAATTGTGCCTCTTTTTATAAATAAATGATTTTATTATTTTTTATAAATAAACGATTTATTATTTATTTTTACTTATACCATTTTAACGACGAGTTTTGGAGGTTTTTTTTTTATTAAAAGCCTTCTTGAAGTACTCACCTTAAGTGATTCCTTGCTTACATTTGAACCTTTCTTTACATTCTCAATTTCAATTGACATTTGACAAATAGATACTAAACGTGTGCGCATTGACTGTGTGACGGCCAGGTTCCACCCTATAGCCTACACTACACTACTGCTGACCTAAGACTATAATTTTTAACCAAAAAAAAACTGTTTTATTGCAAAATGAGCCATTTCCTACGAAAGACGTCTTATAAAGTCAGTTGTCGGTAGTTTCGTCAATTCTAATGATTTTGGCCTTTCATTTAATCTCATATTAAATTGATAAAATGGGTATATGATTGAAGCTGTCGATGAATAAATGCTTTTGATATTTCGTATTTAGTTCTATAATTTGTTAGGGTAACTTCTCTCTAGTCGGGGGCGCGGAGCATGCGTCAGGAGAATACCGGCCTCCGGCTTATGTTACCTAGCTGGAGGAACCGTGAGGTTTTAGTCGGAAAGAGTCCGACATAACCCCCTGTACTCCTCAGACAAAAGGTATCCATTAAGACGTCCTCAATAAAAAAGGGGTCCGTACCTTTTTATTCTTTGGTTGTAAAAATCATCAAATGAGTCCTTCCGCCCTGGGTGAAGGGACTGTTAGACTTTTACTGACTAAAAACAACCCTGTTCCTTCTGTAGCCCTTTGCGTACAGGGGCCACGGTATCCTGTTAAGGCGACCCGCGACCCCGAAGGGTTTCATACCTCAAATGGAAAACAGGAACTATTTTGTTTTTTGTTACACCTACTTGAATAGATTTAAGTAGGTTATACATACTTATGTACTTTGAGATGATAAGATTATACCGTGGGACAGCTTAAGACTTAATTCTTGCTTTCCCTTAATTCTGAAGTCTACGCAGACGAAGTCGCAAGCAGAACCTAGTAAGTACTTAATAAATGTAAGTAAATAAATTACAAAAAATACGTCGTTACGAGGTTCAAGGAAGGACAAAGACAAGTTTAACCCAAACTCATACTTATGTTATGGAAAATATTACCTATTATGATGAAGTCTAGAAAGTCCACCGACGCTATCCTTATTTATACAAGAATAATGTAACCAGGATTTTGTAAAAACCTAATTTAAAAAGAGTGCCGTGGAGTTTCTTGCTCGTTCTTCTGCCTACCTCTTTTTTGGAACGAGCAACTAGCTTCAACTTTCGGACTAACTGACCGACTCTTTGACAAATCAAAAGTGCCTGTAAATGGACTAATTAAAATAAATGTTTTGACTTTGACTTTATAACTAGCTTTTGCCCGCAACTCCGTCCGCGTAATTGTCGGATATCGCGGGCGCACACAAAGTCGCTAAATAAAAAGTACCTAGCCTATGATATCTAAACTAACCTCGTGCCAAACAACTGTGCCAATTTCATCAAAAGCGGTTCAGTGGTTTAGTCGTGAAAGCGTAAGAGGTAGAAATGGCTATCACCGGTCGTTCCAGAGATAAATATACAAACAAAAACTCTTAAGCTCTATTTATTTCAACTTTATGCAACAAAAAAGTACAAAGGCGGACTTAATGCCTTAGGCATTCTCTACCAGTCAACCAAAGGTGGTGAAGAGATAACATAGCAGGTGCAAAAAATATGAGCTAATGTACCAAAATACACCACAAAAACATTTAAAAATT
Organism: Hoplodrina ambigua; assembly: GCA_949774945.1. NCBI lineage: Eukaryota > Metazoa > Arthropoda > Insecta > Lepidoptera > Noctuidae > Hoplodrina > Hoplodrina ambigua. Next base: position 2,201,587 of record OX458967.1, read on the forward strand.
GTGTGTTACAAATAATTACGTGTGACATTTATTATCTTACATTCAATCATGCAATTTCGATTCTGTTTCAATTTCATTTAAGTTCAATATCAATTAAAATTAACAGAGCATCTGGCCTGTTTGTCGGCGTTGACCCTAACAAGAGACTGGTGTCAATCCTTTGTTCACAAACTAAACTAAAATTACATAAATGACTAAAGTTAGAGTAGAGATTGGCATTTCTTACTTACACGCAGTTATAGAAAAGGATGGTGACATAAAAAAAAAACTAAGTTACAAGATGTGAAATTAGATTTTTCTTGAATTTTGCCGTATTTTTAGTCAATGCGTTCTGGCATGCCTACTATATTTAAATATAAAGTTTATAATCAATTTACATTAATAGCTCTTATATATATGTCAGTACTTTTTGTTTATTAGAGAGGAAAACATAGAAAAAAAAATAAGTTTAGGTGGCGCACAACAGTACCTATCGGCGTCAGTAAGTACCAATAGGGACCTATAGGTACATAGGTATTTTTTTTCGATTAAAATGTTTATTTAAAGAATATACTTTGTTTATAAGGAAAGATCTTATACCTAATCTAAAAATCACTGCAAGCAAAGGTACAAGTTATTTTATACCTACTAGCGACCCGTCAAGGCTTCGCACAGGTGCAATGTAGAAATACAAAACCCTTTCCCTGGAATCACTCTATCTATTGATAAGAACAACATTAACATTCGTTGCGAAGTTTAAAAGATATAAGCATACAAATGGCGGAAAGGAACTTGGTTTTAAACTAAGTAATAAAGATTTTCGTCATAATTATTATCATGCAATTTTTAGATATATGTATAAAATACAATTATTAAAGATTTAAACATTTTTAAGATACAATTATTAAACATTAAAAAGATTTAAACAATAATTTATTGAAACGTTGCCCCTCACTATAAATTTCTTCATTACCCTATACTTGTAATATTTTTTTATTAAAAGTCATTGTTTTCACTGGACGTACGTCATCTCATATGACATAACAATAATTTATAGGTACCCACTTATCATGTTATCACACCCAACCGAATAATTATCTAACCAAACAAATATATTTACTTTAACTAAGCTATCGTCATCATTAAATAAAGATATAAATAATTATTCTGCCAACTTACAATCTCTCAATAATTAAATTAATTAGGTTAAACTAATTTAGTATGAAAAAAATATAAATTAATTAGCACTATTATTACCCAATTTAAAATTTGACAAAATATTTGATTTGCAGTGTGATTTACGATAAGTTTTAGTCCCAAGCTGAAATATTAGTAAATATTATGTTTCTTTTATTAACATAACTGGCGAAATGTGGGCGTACTAATTTGTACACCTCTGCCTAACCCTTCGGGGATTACAGGCGTGATGTTATGTTATGTGTTCTTTTATTGATTTTATAAAATTTAATTGGCTCAATTGAATGCTCTTTGAAAGAAATTCAATTTTTCCACTATGAAATACGTCATTCACATCCTTCTATGCCCATGGCCTACAATAGGTTAAAGACGGCCGTGTTTATGAGCTGGTAAAACGCGATTCCTCCTTAGAACTTGTATGACAACAGTCAACACTAAACTATGACGTCTCTTATTTACCAACTCAATTAAATACCTAAGTTTATTAATTTCCAAGCAACTAAAAATCTTATTTTACAGTTAATTGAAAATTAATGCATATTACATGGGACTAAAAACATAACTGGCAAAATGTGGTCTACACTTCTGCCTAACCCTTCGGGGATTTCAGACGTGATGTTATGTATGTTTTTTTTTTTTAATAAAGTATTTTTCAGACTAGTTCTGTTTTGGAATTATTATTAAGTAATGTCTTCAAAAAATCGGAGAAATTTCACATGGATTGGTTTGTTTTTCAGAACTAGACCCAATTTGTATAGTAATAGACATTAGATTGGTATCGGAACATTTGGAATACGTCATTAACACTGATGTTCGTCACTTCGTACTATTAAGCAAGTAGGTATGTACGCCCTAAGCAACAACGTAATTAGTAGATTGCTTTATTGTGAACAAAACTTCGAAAACAAAATGATCAGAAAAGTGAACGTCTTAGTAGTTCCTGCTTAGGAACAAAATTCGATTAGATCTATTATATAGAAAATAGTTATTTGAAATTAGAAGAGCCTAAAGGATATTTTTAAGCATAATAGTGGGAAAGCGAAAAAAATATCCTGGACTGGAAGTGAATGGAATGGTAGTGAACCACTTTTCAAAATACAATAATTATAATAATTTTGCTACTGGTAATTTCTAATGGCAAAATATAATAATATTTTTCCTCACGATCAAAATGCCCAAATTTGTTGACCTGTCCCGGAGCTGCCCTTACCGTATTTTCGTAGTCCAATAAAGTAGGTAGATACTGGGTTGCTTTGTCGTTCTCCCACTTCGGAAGACGCAGGTGTCTCTGATACAATTTCGCAGTCGTAAACAGTTACAAAATGGAAATCGGTATTACTTCGGCTTTACCTTAACAACTCAGATAGTAAACTTCTTTCTTAATCTATAGTAAACGACAAAGCAGATAATGAATATAGGCTCAAGTGTGTGTCGATATGGGTTGATCTTCATATCATCCAATGATTAAGATAACAACCGTGCTAAGAAACGTTATCAAAGTACAAGAAAATCTTCTTTTACGAAACAAAGTTACTCGTAAATAAATAATTTTATTACTAAAAGTGATGAATCATAAAGGAATTGCAATACAAAGGATCACTGCATTGTTTTTGGCGCGAATTTTCGTTGAACTGTGTTACTCATCATTTTCTTTGCACAAAAGGAAAATTGCAACGATTTTTGTTTGGCGAACAGAGCCATCTATTGTCTAATAGCAGAAGTTCTAAAAGTAACAGCGACATCTATCTCAATATTTTGTTACTGTACTATGAGTTAGTATACTTACGTTTGTAATAGATGGCGCTGCCTTAAAGAACAGATTGAAATTATTTTGCCGATTTCAAAAAAGGGAGAGGCTTGCTAAGATAATCTTTTAACGAGATCAACCAATCAGATAAGCATCATTATCAATAGCAACAAACAGAAAATCACACTCACTAATAGCAACAGTGCTCTATTTTTAAATTGTCAAGATATTTTATTGTAAACCTGCCCCTTTTATAAATAAATAAATGATTATTATAATTATTAATATTATATACCAATCTGCACGTGTATTTTTTTAATACCTATTATTTCTTGTTAAAACTATACGTTTGTTGATAATCAAAAATACCTAAATGCCCAAGCAATTCAATAATAAATCATCAGAACTTCATGACATCACCAATTCACATTTAAATACCTATTCACCTCAAATAATGCGATATTCTTCTCCGTACAGGTAGGTGAGTAATTCTAAAAATAAGCAACCAAACTGATAAAAATATTTATTTTCCAAGTAAACGGCAACAGTTAATGTCGCGATAATGCGTAGATAAGATAGTTATGTCCTAATTCCACACCTAATTGTATTATTATAAATCGATCGGATTTTATATTGGGCGAATGGTAGACAAAGCACGTTCGTGAAAATTGTACATTTTGCTTCTTCAAACTAGATTGCTACAGTGTGCCCAGGATATTTTGACAGATTTGTCATTTTTGTCGACTTTTTTTTTTACTTGGTAACATTGTTTTTTTTTATTTCCTTGTTCCAAGAAGGGATAGGCGCCTACGTAATAATTATGGATAATACGGTTATGAAGTAATCAGTACATAATCAAAACAAATCCTAGACGAGACAAAGAATGTTTTACTCAAACAATGCATTGTTCAGATTAGACGACATCGCCTTGCTATCAGCTGCTACTATCAACAGTGGGCATGACATCACCGTTCTTGTCTGCCCTCATCCATTAGAATAATAGTAATTTGTACATTCGTCACCGGTTTGCAAAAAAAAGAAACTTATCTACCAGTGTAAAAGGACATGAAACCTCCCAAAAAATACAAACAATGAGAGGTCAGGCTCGGTTGGACGCACGTTCCGTAAAGCCTAATCCCTTGAACTTGAGCAGGCGGAACCGAGGTAAACAAACGTCGGGCAGTCGGGCAACCCGTTGACGCGCATTTGTCATTTGGAACGCACGCGACTCGCTAGCGCCAGTGTCGTACGCGCGCTCTCCGCGATCAAATAGTTAAATACGAACGCGACGCAAAATTCGCAACTTCAAAAAAAAAAAACAATAACAGTTAACTATTTTTTTTTCAAATTAGATCAGTTTGCAGTGTGTTCAGCCAGTGAGGAAAAAATATTTAAAGTGTGTGTTTTGCTAAAATAAGTGAGTGTGATTTTTTGTTTGTTGTCAATTTGAAGGCATTGTTGTGGTACATGAAGGAAATGACGGCAGTATGACCGATAAGCGGGTGATACAGCGAGTTTGTATACTGGTTGATTATGCAATTTAGAGATTTCGTTTGGTAACTTTGTTTTTTTAAGGTATTTATTATTTTTTGTTATTTTGTGACACGTTCTAGATTACACTAGAAAAAGTTTTCTTTCCGGCCGGCGTGCGACATTTCGAATTTCAAATTGTACTTAATCTCTGTGATAAGATTTGTTTTCGATCGTAGGTAATTGTCAAACTTTTTATAACCTCAAACTTATAGCGAATTCTTTGGTAAGTGAACAAAACCGAGGCTGTTACCATACAGGCATCTACTTTTTGTTATTATTATCGTTTCCATGCAACCAATTCATTGTTTGAGCTAACAGTTCTCGCGTAATTAAGTAGATACCTACATATCCATAATCGCATTGATAAGCCTAAGAATTAAAATTATTTTGAATTTTAGAACGATTCGAAAATTCAAAATAAATACCTACTTGATGACTTCTGAGGCTTTGGTTAGTACCTACATACTTTACGAGAGGCAAAGTACCTACCTCCAACTATTCAATGAAATATTCGAGGTTGTGATGCTGCGATCTAAGACGATGATAATCACGCATGCGTGCATCGCGAATAAGTAAATTACACATTCGGTCATACCTACTTACCTAGTTTGGTAGATTAAACTATTTAAAGGTAGGTACCTTAGTACATATTTGGTAATATCCTCGCTACTTACTAAATCGTGTCTCCATAATGTAGGTAAGTATTCCAAACATGATGCAAATATGACCTGCATGATAGCCCTCACCGCATAAAATATGATATGCCTACCTACACCTAGGTACCTGCCCAGGTCTAGATTTCAACAGGTAGGTAGGCAACCTGTCGACCACATAATAATGAGCAGTATGACATGACCACCACCATAAATCTTATTACCTAGATAGGTAGGTACCTACCTACTTCATAAATGCGAAAGTTTGGATGGATAGATGTTTGTTAGTGTTACGCCAATACGACTAAACGGACCTGGATGAAATTTGTCACATAGATAGAATATAGTCTAGAATAGCACAGCTACTTTTTATGCCGTAAAAATATACCTCCGTTTCCTGTGGGATAACCTATATCAAATTTGACGCGGACGCAGTCACGGGCTGCAGCTAGTGGAGAATAAATACTTAAGCCATACCACCAACCTCGAATCGAATGCATGCACAGAATACCAAAAATCCAGATTTTACTAGATTTTTCGTTGACAGCCTGAGTCATGCATGCCTGGCATTCTCATTGACTATTCAGTACTGACGTCTTACGATATTATTCAGAAATATTTCAAAGGTAATGAAGCAAAATTTAGGAAGCTACACTCATCTGCCTGATAGACACTAGGTCCAAGACCTATTAGATAACTGGGTTAAAAGAGACCCTTACTGCCCGCCGACCATTTAAGGTTCTGCATTTGTCTCTATAGCTCAGTAAATAGGTCTACGTAGGTACTTTTTATACTTAAATTAATCTATATTGGAACCTAAAATAACCGTTTGACCAGCCGTCCAGTGTCTATTCTTCAATTTTGGAAAGTGTTTATCTCATTGCAAAGAATGAACTAGGTATCAAAATCAGGTTGAATATGGTAAAACCAGCCAGAACCACTACCACCTCTACATCTACAGTGTCCATCTACTTACCTTATCTTCATGAAATATTTTAAGATGACGTCACGCACACACGCGCCCCTGACACTTTGTCTAATTACTATATCAGCTCCTTACTAGCTTGTAGGACTGCAAGCACAACGATACCACCAATAATCATAGGTAGTCTTTGTGTGCGATCGATGTTACCTGTAAAAGATAACCGATTATCAGAATATTGGGTCACGTAGATACTCTGTACTGTACAGACAGGTTCGTTCGATCGTTTTGCATTATCAGCATATTGCGTTTCAGTGCTAGACAAAGTTACGACTATAAATCTTATTCTTCCTCCTTCTCCTCTTATAATAGATAGACCAGGACTTATAATAGACTAGCTTTTGGCCGCGACTTCGTCCGCGTAAATTTCGGTTATCGCGGACACAGGCGAAGTCGCGGAAAAAATTACCCATGTCCTGTCATTTCGATTAATATGTTATTTCAATAATTTATTTAAAAACATGATTCGAAACTACCCGTGACGCCATCTATGATCATAAAAACGTTATTGTGATTTCCCTCGGAAACAGTGCTTTTTTTTCGGGATTAAAGGTACCCTATGTTCGTTCCTGTACACCTGGCAACGTATGTGCAAAATTTCACGATGATCGGTTCAGTGGCTTAGGCGTAAAATGGTAACAAACAAACTTACTTCCGCATTTATAATATTAGTTAGGATATAATCGCGAATACACCTTGAGCAAGCGCGGTGATCAATGCTCGTTTCTTCTCTTTAAGAGAAGAGGCCTTCGCCCTGGGACAATATCATAATGGTATTAAAAGTTTGAACTAAGCTTCTTTTTCTTTTAGAGTTGATTAAGTACTTATAGTCACAATCCTTTTTTTAGTTTTAAGTACTTGGGCCCAGTAGTTGGTCAAGTTTATCGCGGCATCAGTGGTATTCGTAATGTCTTCTAAAGTTCGGTTTTACGGACACTTTGGGCACTAATAAATAAGCCATCGTCCGCACGCGCACTATCACTGCATCTTACCAACAAACCCGTAAATCTAGTGAAACAGCACAAAACGGTACAAAGTTCAATCATTTTCACGCAAGTAAACAGTTACTGCCTAGTCTATCGCGTGGATATTAGCTTCCACTCCATGTGATATGTTTATAAACTGCCAAAACGTTTGTCAAATATCATTTTCGCATTTTCGTGTGTTTAAAAAACATACATGCACGCTGTCAAACAAGTTTGACAAACTTGACGTCAGTTATACTCAGCCATTGAGGCTGTTTGACAACACAGTCAAGATTGCAATGAAAATCTGAATGATTTTTGTAGATACCCGTATTATTCCACTAAGTAATATAACCTCTGCTTCCAGCTCTCTGCTGTCTGCTCTCTGACTATAATAATCCTCTCCGTGAAATTAAAGTTATTTCAATTGTCTCTGGCTCAAAAATTAAGCAAAGATATTGGTAATACGTTCTGCCCGCATAAAACCTCTTTCTACAGAATAGATTAAATTCTTCCAATAGCCCCAACAACTAGGTACTTAACTACTCACCTACATATTTTAGACGGAATTAGTATTGATTAATACCTACTTGGCAATGAATTCAAATCAATACTTCATTCCGACTGTGATAGGTACATAGTATCTATCGCGGTTTACAGGGCACCGCTGATGTTTGGTTTTCTTAAAAACGTGGGCTACATAAAATAATAATGTCGTTAAATATTAATAGACAAAGGAAATTACGTTGTGGTCTATTAAAATGTGAATGTATCCGCTTCCCGTGTGAAATCTATCTTCATTATTTAACGTAAGATCGATGGCCAGGTCAAAAAAAAACCCTACCTAGGTTTTAATCATTGTTAAGCATGACTAACGTGATCATACGTTATGTAAGTACATAGATTTGAAATAAATTGTTTTTGCCTTAAATAGCCCGTTATATTAGATGATAATTATAGAAATGAATACGATAGCACGATTCATGAAAATCGCGCTACGACCGACCCCCTCGAGCGGAGCAGTGTAGTCGAAGACGCAACGCGGATGAAACCGCAAATAAATAGCAAACATAACGACACCTTAGCTTAGGCTTTGTAGTTAGTTTTTGTCACTAACAGAAAATAAACTCAAAACATCGGAACTTTCTATATCAGAGCCATTTCAAATCAGTCTTTTTACTATCTCCAACTCGATCTTTCTTCTCAAATATTACCTAATTAATTTCATTTCATTCCATAACGTTTGTTCAATAACACCGGCGCGTACGCACACGCCTTGAGTCATGCTTTCACGATTCTGAGTCAACCGCTTGTTTTGGTAAAAAACGAATCAAAGGCATTTTATGACTGGTTAGTGGTTAGGAATTATTGGAATTTCTTATCTTACGAATGTGTAACAGGCTTAACAGGATTACAGGACGTCTTGGAACAAGACCTAATTACAATTATAGTGTATTGTTTACCAGCCTGCATTCCGCACTACACTTTGAATAGGTACTTACCTTTTTTTACCTAAAAAACCACCCTGTTGCCCTTTACGTTCCGGGGCCACGGTATCCTGTTAAGACGTCCCGCAACCCCGGATAGGTACCTACCTACATTGGGAATACCTATTTGCAGTTTTTCAAAAGGCACCCGCTTGCATTCTGGACCGTGCTAGATGATTTTGAATACATTGGCAATTTTTCAAAAGATGATAAACATTCGTGAATGAAAAACTACTTTTAACATCGGACTAACTCTCAAATGTGAAAAATGTCGGCTGTTTCATACAATTTGACGATTTTTGACGGGCCTGTTGGTCTAGTGGTTAGCGGCCCTGACTGCTAAGCCGGAGGTCTTGGGTTCGATTCCCACCCAGGACAAACTTTGTGTGATGAGCATGATTGTTAGTTCTGTGTCTGGGTGTGATTTATCTATAATATGTATGTATTTATAAATTATATAAGTATGTATATCAGTTGTCTGGTTACCATAACACAAGCTCTGCTTAGCTTGGGATCAGATAGCCGTGTGTGAAGTTGTCCCAAGATATTTATTTTTATTTATTTATTTAATTTGATCCTGTATTAGACTAAATTGTAGGAACTGCTGCTTTTTTAATATTCGGAGTTAATTTCGTAGTAGCAATTGTTTATATTCATGAGAATTTTCAACCCTTAAAATATTGCAAATGAATTAAAAGACACCTAGTACCTAGGTGTAGGCCCCCGGCCGTTCTCCACCCCATAGGTCTACAGATCTAGTGTAAGTTTAGGGACCCCCCCCCTCAGGAAGGGGAGGCCTTTATGAAAAACATGATAATATTTTGAAGGATTTATTTTTGTCTTATTTCACCTAAATCACGACAAGATTCAGTCTATAAATATTAAAAATAAATAAGCTAAACAAGGCCGTATGGAATCAGTCAACGTTAAAGATGGAATGATTATAATAATGATGCCTCAGTGATTACTGACGCTTATCGCACTGCGGTCCTTATCAGTGATTAGAACAAGATCAGTCATAAGACCCACATTGGTACTAGGGGCAAGAAAACTAACTAAGGCCTTCGCCAGTCGCCTCATCTTTTTAATATCATTGAGTGGAAAATAACACAGACCGACAATCCACCTGATGTGAAGTGGTCACCTCCACATACATTTGCAAAACTAGGGGTATCGCAGAAGCCTCATTCATTTTTAGCCAACTTCAAAAGAAGGAGGTGATTCTATGTACGACTGTTTGTTTGTTTTTACGGTCGCCGATTACTTCGCCAATTGTCGACCGATTTAAAAAAAAAAAATCGAAATGGTACACTCCTAAAGTGGTCACATATTTATTTATTTAAACTTTACGCACATTTTAAAAAATACAATGTACAAAGGAGAACTTAATGTCTTGGGCATTTTCTACCAGTCTACCTTAGAGTGATGCGGAGACAAAACGTAGTAGGTGTACCTGTACAGAAAATTTCCAAGAATAAAATATAATAATGAAAACATAAAATACGACTGCCTCGTTGGTCTAGTGGTCGCAAAGCGCGACTGCTGAGCACGAGGTCTTGGGTTCGATTCCCAGGTCGGGCAAAGTGTTATTGGGTTTTTCCATCAGGAATTTCTTAGTAGCAGCCTCGGAGTCTGGATTTGTGCCCGGTTGATGGCAATAGGCTCGCCCCCTATTACATGGGACTTAAACATAACTGGCGAAATGTGGGTGTACTAATGGGTACACCTCTGCCTAACCCTTCGGGGATAACAGGCGTGATGTTATGTTATGTTATGTGTTATGTAAAATACAGCTAAATCTGATATAAACAATGGAACTATTCAAAAACGAACAGTACACTTCCGTCGTCAAAATATCATGTAGGTATTTTCCATTCTGTGTCATACAAAACTCCTTTGAAACTTCAGGAACATGAATTGTTTAGTAACAATAATACTGAAGTAAATACCAAGTATTTACGTTATTTTCCTTAAACGTGACCACGAACAAAGTCCCTATAAACACCATGCATTGAAGTCCTACCATTGTAAGAGTAAACATCAGTTCTTTAGCTAATTGGCGCCAAAGCAAATGTTTCTGTAAACTAATTCATTTGTTAAATAAATACTACGGTATGACGTCTGCCAGAGCCACAATGCACTCTTTGTAATCTACATAAGTACCTTTATTGATCGCATGTCGATGCGATTATGACGAGCATGGTTAAATCATTAGGGAGGTCTTGTGTTAGTGCATTGAAGAGTAAAAGTAACCAGATTTTCAGCTGTTTAGTCTTGTTTTATCATGATCACAGTATATCATGGGTTTCTGCCGTATCAGTCAAACATAGTCTGTGTGGTGAAGAATAATGGTACAGGCATGACGTCTTCTTTCTTAGCTAAGCTAATATTTAAAAGCAACTTTGGGTAACTAGTAGTAGCAGCCTGGTACTACTGTGTTCTAGTGTAAATATTCATAACTCCTCATTGTACAGTCGCCAGCACATGAGACTATATCTTTTTGTTGTAAAATCGCACCTATTACAACCACATAAGATACCGGCTCTGTTTACCATAAAGTGCTCTCGTGCGTTACTATGTAAATAATCCTTTTATTTTTTTAAGTAGCAATTAGAGAATAAAAGAACGTCAAGAACTAAAGCTTTTGCGCAAACAATTTTATCTCCATGCTCACCTAGATTTTATGACATCAAATATTTACAGTCATTTTATATTACGATAAAACATTTTATGATCCACAGCGAATGACATCAGAATTACATGACAAACAAACCGAAGAAAAACAAAACATTTTTTTACGAATGCGTTTATAATACCGTCTGATAGTAGTCCGCAATCGAGAGCGTCATGACACAATCTATTGTATCACGCATGGAAACAATAAGCAAATGTTTAAGAAAAAATACCGGCGCAAGCGCAGATGATGTTGAATAACGTAACAACGGATGAATCAATGATGAAATTGTTTACGGAACGCGTAAAAGAACAATATTTATATTCCGACGTGATAGAATAAAGGAACTCTTTATTTAATAACAATATGGTGGTAAGGTGTAAACTTTGAACTATTTTTGTTCGTGTTTCAGAAGGCCAGTGACGAATTTTGTGGCGTGTTTTACGATGTGGAATGCAAACAATGCATTTTTGTTTCAAGATAGTTATTTTGAGCATAAAACCTTCGTGCGTGTTTTAGGTTATATTGAGAACAATAGACAACTGCACTGGCTGTAAAATGATAGGCTCTTTCAAGGGGTAAAAGAAGCTTACCACCATAAAACGTAAAAAGCCAACTGTAATGAACTGTAGGTAGATAGGTATAATTAATGGTAGGATTCGTCAAACTAAATCCTATTGCCTGATCTTCCTAGTTCATAAAGAACCAGAAGCGCTGAAACTATATTTACCGTACAAGTAACTATCTTTTTTAGAGGTTTGGGGTTGAAAACCCGGGTCGAGAAGACTGAATGTCGATTCTCCTTTATAAAGAAATTTACAAACGGTTAGCAGACACGTCCCGTGACCCAATCACTGGCTTCTACCTTGGTCTGAGGTTACATTGCCATCTAACGTGGCAATGCCGCCAGTCTCTTGATACCAGTAGACAGCGATGCGGAAAAGTTATCACTGGCTGTACTATGTAGTTTTTTTTTTTTTATTCACCCGGTTTCAGTAGGGTCTTTGGTTACTGCTCCCCTTCCGCGGTCGTATTCCTTATGAATCTTGCTATCATATAGGTACAAAAATATTATATTTTTAAATACTCTTTAGCTTTAATTATAATTATGTTTTATATTAGTGTAGATTGGCTCTTGTCACATCTTCTACAATATTATCTAGGAACTGTCCGATGATAGTAACACGCGATTTTGGACCATAAATACCTAGTAACTTACCTATTGAAACTTTGGCTCATATTTACAGTTTTGCCCAAGTCCTACATTTCCGAGAGGTAATTTCAATAAGGTTCTTGTTTAACCACTAACCATGTAGGAACATGTCTTTGTTTTAGAACAACGTACCTACTTTCTCTTATGTTTATTGACAGTCATTTGACAGGACAATAGTTGTTGGTAACAATTCGAAGCCGTTGTTAGCCAATTAACATAACCGCTTTTGTGCTATTTTTGAATTGATTCGTAGAAAACAAATGACATCGACGTTCTTTTGTCAAAAAAAACAACAATTGAAAACGTTATTTTTTTAGAATATACTTGCAGTAAGTAGGTACTTTTTTTTTCATCCGCAATCGAAATTTAAACGTAGTAACTTACGTCAAAAAAATCAATTAATCGACGTCATCATGCAGGGTAAAATTACAGCCTAGTTAAGCTTACAGTGTTGCCACAGATTTACGATAAATCACGTGGATTAATTCCGTCTTTCCACATCACGGCTCAGTGCTCTGTAACATCCAATCTTTCGGCGCTTTAACGTTGAACAATAACCATACATTTTTTTTTCTTTTGAGTTTTAAAAAATAAAAAAAAATATTTTCATGAATTCCAATGTTATTGAGGAATTTAAGTGTTCAATTAATTGCAATAAAGTTTTATAATAAACTTAAACTAAAGTAGTATTAAAGTTATTAGTATAAAATTTTAAAGTTTTTCCGTAGTAAATTCCTCAGCCTCTAACAGTACTTGGTCTTAAGTACCAGTACTAAGTGAGTTATTGGATTTATTATGACTGTACCAAGATTCTTATGCAGGATTGCTATCTGGGCCCAATTCTTCACCTAGCCGATGTTATTCCCTGATAAAAAATGCTACCATTTCAATTTAGTCACCATAGTACCTTCTTATGTATAATACCTTACTCATATTTTGAGAACGTTATCAAAACGATTTGCTGTATTTATTCCTGGAAAAATGTAAATAAGGTAAAATACAAGAATAATATCAGGAAATAATGTGAAGTAGTAATGATTCACATTATTTTACATATTTCTACAATAAATAACACGGTATACTCAACTGTGTAATGGCAGTTCATAGTCGTATGTTATTTTGTACGGCTTCACATTCTGTCAAGCCTCTTAGTATGAGTTTTGAAATTTCCGACCTTCAATTCCATTAGAATTGAGTTCCAGTCGAAAGTGTCCAACTCTTTGATGATCACTCAAAATCGCGACATTTTCCTCAGAAAACTCCTTAAAAGATACCTCACCTCGTTCATACTACATACAGAATAAAAAAATGGAATTTGAAAATAGAATACCAAATTTTGAAAATGGAAAGGAATGTTAAGTAGCTTTTTTCCTCGTCGTTGTAAGGTGTTTACACAACAACTCAATCGAACGATCTGTTTTAGATCTCGACCACAGATTGACAGGGCCAATTACATGGTATTCACTATGTCTATCATCGTCAAACATTATTATGCCGGAAAATTGGATTCTGTTTGATGAGCAAATGTTTCTTTACATTATTGGCCCACACTTCGGATAACATGACGTCACTGGAATCTGTAACGTAGGTTCGTAACGTAGCTGACGTTGTTACAGAGAATTTAATTCAAATAGTTATAGTTTATAAGTAGTAATTATAAAGACTGACTACTTAGGTACTGCCTAATTCCTAAATCCTTTTAGCAAAAAAACATAAAATAATTGTAATATTAATAACATACGATGACACATGTCTGAGAACCTTCAGAAACAAAAAAAAAACATAATTAATTAAATGAAACTATATTCATACGAATTAATTAATTTTGTATGAAATATCACGACTGTCATCACACGGGATGATCCAAGGCTGGCCGCTCCCTTACAACATAAAAATGTTTATTCGCCATTTTATTAACTCCCCGCCATAACGTAACTGTCATTTTATGTTGACGTTAATTCAAATGATTCTATGATACATTTGATGACTTCATTATTTCATAAAGTACTGCTTTTATGGCGACACCCCAAATCGATCACCTTTTTATTGATGGCCAGTGTTGACATCGCTTTGATGACTGGACCAGACTGGCACTACGTAGGTTACCTACACACTTATTATACATTATAAAAAAGTGCTGTTTGTTTTTTTTTCTTGAAGTCAGCGTTTAGGAGACTAGCGGTTGGCTAAGAAAATCGAAATAACAAAGCTGAAATTACTACCTCCACGAAGAATTATGCTTACAGAAAAGACAGATATTTCTATTTTATCAGCACTGGTTAAAGTAATTTTTAACCATTTACAAGTAGATACAGGTAGTGAAGTTGTAATGTCTACTACAAACAGAGATTAGTAGACAAGACAATATTCAGCCATTATTTTATTTAATGTTTTTTTTTTTTTAATTCTATTCTAACAATGAGCTTTTGTTGAGCTGTCAATCACGACATAACACCATTGCAAGATATCAATATCACTAACATTAAAATCGTTGCCAAGTTTTTGTTGGCATTCTATTCATAAAAATACGTTAAACCGTTAATTAAATAACATTAAAAATACACATGTGTATTGTGTTATTGTTTATTTCGAAAACAAATAAAATAATAGTTGGTGCGTTGCGTCAATTTCCGAAGCGCCATTTTTATTTGGTCAATCCCGTCTGGTTCCATTTTCAAACTTTTGTTTTGAAGGCAAAGGTTACTAATTGCTGCATTAAGGTCGGCTTTTTAGTCTATGCTTGCAAGCTGTCATAGATAACCTATATCGCTGGCACTCTAGCGCCTTTTTATCTCTGTTTTTTTACGCGCCACCTTGAACATACCTTACTTGCAGATACGAAACAGTGATGAGGAAGAGTAAGGAGTATACATTACAATTTCAATAATAAATCATACCGGCGCCGTTTCAAGGCTAATTTCGGTACCTACCTATATATACAAATAAAAATGAGTTGAAGTGTCTGTTTGTGATGTCAAAATAACAGCTTTTTACAAAATGCATCTCCGAAACGCATGGATCGATTTTGACGAAACGTTTACTGGCAGATAGTTGATACTGTGAGGAGTTAAGTTAGGCTATTTTAAATTTAGAAAAAAATAGGGTCTCGCTCAAACTAGATTAATCTTCACGATAACCGACTTTTACACGCGAACAAAGTCGCAGGCATAAGCTAGTATTTAAATAAGACTCACATAGAAGGGTGACCCAGATTTTTTGTTCTAGGTTTTTCCGAAATATTACAGTTGGATTGGGATAATGTTTATTATTTTTATTGCGAATAGTTAGGATTATTACAAAGATAACATGAAAGCTATTAGGCGCATGCGGTGAACTAATATCGTGCTTAGGCAACAGTGTGTTTATTTTTCTTAATAATAAAAGCCAACGTTAAGACAAAAACTTTTTGTAATTTGTTTAAAAAAAAAGCGTTTCAGTGCCTTCTTAGATTCTTTGAAGAAGGTTGGTAATCAATTAAGTTTTGACAGGTGAACTTAGGTTATTTAAAATTGGAAGGTCATTCTCATAATGTGCCAGTGCAATGCGGTTGTTAACTATTGTAGAATATGATTTTACTGACACACTATTAATCGTCATTTGAAACAGTATATTTGTAAAATTATAATTATTAACATTATTTTACGAAATATTTCTATAAAAAATTATAATAAAAATAACATTTTCTTTTTTGTTTTAACGCGCCAATCTCTGAAACATCCAGTCGAAAGAGAAAAAAATATTTTTAATGAAAGCCGATTCATGAGGAATAGTATAAAGTTAAATACTTATCTTTTTGTTTGTTTTAACGCGCTAATCTCAGAACTCCCACTCGGATTAGAAAAAATATTTTTGTATAGGTAATGATAGGCAGATTCATGAGGCATAGTAACTAATTACTTATAGGCCATATAACATCACGGTACTACTCACAGGAACAAAGCAGTAACTAAAGACGTAAAAAATCACCTAAGAAGTCTAGAGCAGACATAGTAAAATAAAAACAAATTGTCGCTACCATAAATTGCTGCAGTGTTGGCGGGAAATTCACAATTTCCCACAGATAAACAATAGTTCCGACAATAAAAATAAACAGAATCAATGCCACCGTCCGACGCTTGTAAAGAACAGCTGGTTCAGCTTCTCAAGTATTTTAAACGATCATTATAATTTTGCGTCTTTGATCGTGTTATGAATTATTATTACAATTTTTATCGTTTCATTGAACATGCGACCAGTCTAATAAGAGCAGTCATGGCACTGATTACCGACTTATTATTGCTTATTAGACATTGTTGTTTCTAGAAAAAATCATCGATGTGACTTTCTTTCAAATAACAGACGTCCAGTCGCCCAGTGTGCAAAATGCGCTCGAGCCGTAGAACACGAAACACGTTTAATTCATTCGTGATTAACTTAATGGCTACTTAACAGCACGATAAACGCTAAAAACATCGTAAATATGGACACGTAGTGATTACTGATAATCAGTGTAAGTTGTTAAGTGATTTTTATCTAATTATTATAGTGCGTGGGGGGTGTAATAAAATGTGTTCAATTGAATGAATGAATGATACATTTATTAGCAAGAATATAGGTAGCTAATATAAGTTCTTAAGATCTGATCTAATTTTGATTATAGCTCTTAAATTCATTGAACATAATGAAACTACTGAGTCTACTGACCGATGAATGAGTTTATTTACCGTGAAATCATCTAAGCATACAATGTAACCAACCTACTTACACAATGACGCGGTTAACATTTCATCTTAATAAGTAGGTAGGTACTTACTAAATCATACTTTCACGTCAGTTAAAAAAAGGAACAGCGATCCAATAACTCTTCTTGCTCTGATTGACATTTCACGCGGATTTTGACAGGTGTCATACATTATGGTCAGTATGCTGCGTAGTGCTCCTGCAGCTTGCGACTCTGGCTATAAACAAATTAATACGCGTGTAATACTTACGATTTTGTTTCAGTTTGTATTTAAAAAATAATATTCTATAACAAAATAACTATTCAACGTAATGAATGCTTAACGACAGCTAATTAAGACTTAATCTCAAAGTAATTACCTGTATTCAAAATGACTTGACATCGTGATGTCATTATGTTACTTACCTAGTTTTATGTTAATTCTTTTGTTTATGGATTCACTGCCTGCAAAAAGTTGGTAACATATTATTTGGTATATTATCCCATGGGAATCGAATATTTTTCCTGCAAGCCTATGTGCTAATTCAAACTATAATCTATTTCTGTGCCAAATTTCATCCAGATCCGTTAAGCCGTTTTGACGTTATTGAGTAACAAACATCCATACATCTAAACTTATGCATAATAGGTAGTAGTAAGATTCGATACTAAAATACTTCATAGACGTTGCATTTGACCTTGGTTAGTAAGAAACAAAACTTGTTGTCAAAATAATGATGAGATCATGAAGTGTCATGAGGTGAGGCATGTCAATTCTAAGTGTGATTTTAAAATAACGTATCAGTGCGTTTTACTTCTTTTTTTTTTATAGTTGAGCAATACTCTGGTTTTTCCAAATCGGTTAATTGTGTAAAGATAATTGGCAGTGCCAGTATGTCTGAAGTGTAAATTGTGTTCAACTTAATGGCAAAAAGGTGAATAGGTTATCTATCTATCGGACATACCTAACCGAAATATTATTTAATTGTGAATTTATAATTGCATTCCAATGCTCATTTAGGTGTATACTACGCCTAAGTAAAATATAATTTCATTACTTTTGTCTAAATCTTAAAAATTAGCACACTGTGCAGTGACTAAGCCAGTGATTTATTTTGTTGAAAAAAGTTTTTATTCACACGTTAGTATACGCAAATGCGGTTATTGACCTTTTATTTTTAGTGGATGTTTTCGAAATAGATATCTGAATAATATTATTATGAATAGTTACGCTGAATGATTACTTTCATGGAACTTCCAAATATTTTTTTAAATAATCTGAGTAAAAATACCAATAAATAAATGAATGTGAAAAAAGGGGCCAAGTTCGGTAGCTTTGAATCTTCGGTCTCGCCGATAAAAGGATTCATACCTTAGGTACGTATGAAAAATAAATTAACCTACCCTGACCTACCTTGTCAGCTGACATCTTGAAAGCCTAGTTATAAATGTAATTCATGTTACGACCTAGTTCTTCGCTGAAACCTTATATTACAGATCTGATTTAAGTACTTACGACTTAACCTACATAGGTAAATGCATCAGTTTTAATATCATTTCAAGAACCCCTGAAATTCGATTACGCTTTTACTTTTATTTATATTTTTCTGTTACCTGTGTTGTTTTAAAATGAATCCAAGTTTTTGATAGCTGCAGCAGTTAAAAGGTCCTAAAGAAATGACTTAAACCTTATAACTTTGATTAGTATGTACCACCGATACCCATTAAAAATACATAAAGCTCGTAATCCTATATGTAAACGTGAACACATAAATTACCCTACATTTCTCCATATACTCTGATCCCTAAAAGGCATTGAGATACACCTATTCATTAGACTACCATTAAGTAAGCTATACATATATGGGAAGTTAAACAAAAACGTGTGATTGTTTTCTCACTTGAACTGCGATTACCGATAGATTACTACAGACGCATTGACGAGGAATGACAACATATCTACAATAATGATGAAGTTGTTATTCATACCTGAGCTATGAATGTGATCATTATCGTAGAATACTCAGCAATGGCTGCAGGAAAAACTTTTGGTTCCCAACGGAGATTTGCCTTAAAATATGTTGGTTGTATGGATTCAGAGCATTCAACATGATGATTTTTGTTCCGTACGTTTAGAGTTTTAGACCGAGTAGGTGATGCATTTTTTTTTAATGGAATCGCTGATTAAAGATTTGTGTACGAACCATTTTTGTATAGAATGTCTCACCTTCTCACGGTGAGTTGCGATGTGATTGACTGACAAAGAAACTGGCCTTTGTCCTTAGTAACAATTAGGTATAGGTACCTAATTGATGAAGATAAGATGTACCTATCCACTTTGTAAGCATTGAGTCTGTCGGCTACATTTGAAGAAATACGTGCGGGGCTAAAGTTTATAACTGTATAGGGATTTTGT
Organism: Hoplodrina ambigua; assembly: GCA_949774945.1. Classification (NCBI taxonomy): domain Eukaryota; kingdom Metazoa; phylum Arthropoda; class Insecta; order Lepidoptera; family Noctuidae; genus Hoplodrina; species Hoplodrina ambigua. The sequence goes on from OX458967.1 coordinate 2,221,132, forward strand.
GTCGCTTGTGAAGGCCTCACAGACTGTCATGGACCAGTTCGTGGTTGACTGTTGTCAAGTCAACCAGGAACCAAATCAAGGGCCCAGGTCTCTTTGTGTATTGTGGAGGAATTTTACCGAACTTGGAAAAATCTTTTTCCTTGTTTTGCTCAGTCAACGGGCGTATAACTTTATTTCATGCACATAAAGAATATTTTAACTGGTACAAAAAGCTTACACTTTTTTGATTAGGTTTGACAGGTTTAAAAAGAAAAATCAATGTACGAATATAATCTCACAACACAGTAATGTGTTTCCGAGATGAAGTCTCGTTGCGACTGATGAATGAACTAATTTTACCAACCGCTTATTAAAAAGAGGGTATTGTTCTTAATAAATCAAATAACTGCGTGGGAGTTAAAAAAAAGCAGGATGCAAACGACAACCGTTGATATTTCCATTCATTCGTGTATATTAACGCCTAAATATATCATATTCCACTTGAGACATGCGACAATTATTTAGTTTTAAATAAAAATGACATTTTGAATATATTGTCTTGCTTTTGAACTGATATTATCGCACGTAATTAAATGTTATGACAGTAAAAAGTCCAGAACGATGTCGAGAAGTTTTATAATCAACGAATAAATTATAGGGTTTTATTTTTAAAAATAGTTTTAGACACATTGACACATTTTAAGACAGTCGCGGTTACGGATTGGCCATTAATTTGTAATAACGTGTTGATGGTCTGAATTCAGTAAAACTTCTCGTTTAGATAACTTACGATGTCTATAAAACTTTAATAGTGTAGTGAGCAAGTTAACAAAAATTTTAGTATTTTTTCCACAACTAAATGCTAAACGGCACACTGTGGTGACATAAATATTATTATGCAATAAAAAAGAAGTCTTGCTTTTCTCGGGTGAAAATATTTTATGTACCTAAAACCAAGTAAAATATTTAGGAAAACATTTTTGCTTTTTCGTAACTTATCATTAACATGACACAAGTTAAGAAGATAAGTTAGTGAGATCTGTCAGGATACAGAACTTTAAAAAAAAAAAACATTATTTAATGATTCCTTCTTTTAAGTAACTAGTAAGTTCTACTAAAACAAAATGAAAGGCGAATTACTTTATCAAAACTACAAAAAAAATGAAGCAACGAAACACTAAGAACGTGACTATTAATAACTTGAATGACACTCGCAAAGTCGCAACTTTTGTATAATTAGATTATGGTTTCAACGCTAAACATGTATTCCTATTTTTCATGTTAGCAAGTACCATCTGACAGCTGTCATTTTGATTTAGAGGGAGGATTAATGAGGAACCTCAGTCTTGTTATCGGTATACAAATCAATAAAGACGTCATTCGCTCTTTAATTATGATTTGAAAAAATTGAATTGCTGCAGAATATATTGGTAAAATTAATCATTTTGACATTTATGACCGCTGCGGACATCGTTTTATGAAATCTTATGTTAAAGCGCATATCCATTGACACATAATGTGTTGATGGTACTTCGTTATGTTTTTTTGACACTAAGTGACATTGATTTGCGTAATATCTACCTACCCACCGATTTTTTTCCAAAGTATGTAGGTACATTAATATTTTCCCTTCTCTGTACCTACTAGAAGTACTTATTGCACTAAGTACTGTTAGAGGGAGGTCGGCCTTAACACAAATTGTATCAGAATGAGAATCAACGAAAAAAAAAGTTGCTAATGGTATTTTAGGAACAGTTAAAAGTGCAAATGAACGATTACAATATTCTAATAAAGATATTTCGATATTTACGCAAAACATGGAAATGACGATATCAGGTAATCCGCACGGCCCTTAATAATCTTTAAAAAATATCTGATCTAATATCACAAAGAGTAGGTAGACACCAGGTACTAAATTAACTAAGAAAAAGCAGATGGGGCTATATTTCATAGTAATATAAACATTTTACTAAATAAATGAGATATTTTTACTTAAGTTTGGTAAAATTCTTTCTCGCAAATACCTAAAATACGATCGTTTTAATTCAACTCAAAGAGAAAGATGTGTTCACAATTAATTAAGTCGTCTAAAAATATTACTGCTATACATTTTCTGGACACCAATAAATTAATATTAATTTTTGCGTCCAGATGTCAAGAATTTTCCTGCTCCAACATTTCGCTCCGTCATTTTAAACCTACGCTTATTTAGTGTCTCATTCACATTGAGTGAGAATTTACATCTCTTCTCTACAAAGTCGGTTCCTGCTTTCAACTATGCATCGGATTTTAATACGGTTTTTATCAATATACAGAGGAAGATTTATGTACTATTTACATTGCACCCATGCAAAGCCAGGACGGGTCGCTAGTTAATTAATAAATAAGACCACTCCATAGCATATACAAAGAAATGTTCCGGTATTTATCGTAAATAAGTTCTAACTACATAATTGTACTAGAAAACGTATTTATTTTTTATTTTTCTAACTTAGCCAAGAATGACAGAAAATATCGCAATAGTTAAAATCGCGTTAACGCTATTAAAATATAAACGCCTGACATAAATAAAAGAAAACATGGACTAAGCAGTAGTATGTCGAAGCTTATTGGATATATTTAAAGTTAATTAAAATGTAATCATACCATAAAAAGCCAAGCGGCTTACCTAATATCGCCATTTTCAGACATTACGTTTAATGCTTTTGCGTAAATATCTATCTGTATTTGGATATTTTATTTTCGCAGTGAATAAATTGGCCGGTAGCCGTCAATGATTGTATAATGCCATTACCGTTAGAGAAATAGAACGCTGCGCTTGCGCACAGTTGTGAATGATTCATTCAAGTACGTTCTCGTGAAGGCAGATGTAGGTTTTTTTACAGTTTTTGCACGCAGTCTTCTCATTTTAATGACTATTGTTGCCGCCATTCATGAATGGTATTTTCCAACGACAGGATAGACCAATAAGATAAGATTGACCAATCAGGAAGTTGGATATAGTTCAAGGGCGTTGGACCTTCATACAACAGCAGATAGATAATAATTTTAACTCCCAGCCTAAAAACAAATGACAACTAAACAGTTGGTTTGTTACTTTTAAACAGTACTTAATTTATTTAGAACACAAGTCACGATCGTAACAACGTTTAACAAAACGTAAACTGTTTCATAAAGTCTAATTAGGCGCCTTATAAGGACCTCGTTAATTCTCAACTAGCAGGCGCATGCGCCTGTCAACCGATTTTAAATTAAACAAAAAGTCACTTATCCGTTGACATAACAACAAATTACTGTCTAGTGTCTAGTAACTGGTATGTCTTAGTTGTTGCGACCAGTCTTAGCTTTGTGACCTTATTAATTTATATTCTAGGCTTTACAATAATGAACAACGTGGGAACAGTACTACGTTTCAGCTAGATTTTTTTGTTTGGATGATATGAATTAATGGCGTTTTGCGATTTGTTAAATATCTTAGTAAATGTCTTGCTAACTGTATCGATTTAGTACCAGAAAAGTGTAGGTCTATTTAAATGTTTTGACGTAAAAAGCAATTTTTGATTTTTTTCTGTCTGCCTGACTGTCTGTTTATTCCGGCAAATCTCCGAAACAGCTTCACCGATTTCAACGGGATTTTCACTGAACAATAGCTTATGTCATAAGGAGTTACTTGCTTTAACTTTACAAAAATGATTAGTTATTAATTAGTTCAGCGCAATAGAAAGCACATAAAACGTAATACCTCGTTTAATCGGCATTCACACGAACAAAGTCGCGGTCATAAACTAGTCTTTTATAAAAGTATCTTTGTGAGCCCTTACATTCCAAAGTAATTACATAATGTACGATACGTCTAATGAAATTGCGTCAAAATTAAGCTATAGCGTATAACACATCGCTCAAGAGTGCGGAGACAATAGACATCAACGGAGAATTGTTTAAATTAGAACTTCCGACGACAGAGGTCGCGGCCAGCGGCCAGCGGTCCGGTCCTTGTTGCAGCCGCATCCTTTATTTGTTTGACTAATTATTTTGTAACTGGACTATGTAGGACACATGTGACTGTAATAATTGAAAAGCCTTGAGTTTTCTCTTAGAGCTGATTTTTCAAGAGGAAAAAAAATAATAGATATTACAGTTTGACATAATTTCTATACAAAAGCTGTCAAAACCAATTGATGGAATGCGAATAAACGCAATTTTCTTTCTTTCAAAACAGTATGCCAGTTTGAAATATTTTTTTATAAAAAAGGCTGTCAAACCGCCATATTTACGAGTTATGTGACGATTGGAAAATTAGTCAACATTTTTTTGTTTAAACTCTTGTTTCTTATGATTATGTATCTGTATGGAAAAACATGCCATAACTAAATGGGCTGCCAGACAAATAAATACACTGATAACTAATTAACTTGCTAAACGTCGTAAACAAAAACAAAAGAGTCTTGACATAATTAAAATTCATTAAAACGTACGGAATTACATTTTCGTAGAAAATATTTTGTTCAACTAATCATGCTAAATGTCCCACTGTGCCGCGAGTTATGACCGCCTTTGACTTTATGTCATAAATGCTAATTTATGCAGCCTTCTTCTGTAAAACACGGATAGAACGTTTTATTTTTAAATGTAAAAGAGGATAAATTAGAGTGTACTTATTAAACATCCCCATTAATTTATTTCAAAATAAGAACCTAGTTTTCAAATTAGAATATGATCAAATATGATGTAGCTGTAAAAAATAAAAAATAAACACCAGCCGAGTTTGGTACCATCGTACACTATTTAACAATACATACATATAAATAAAACAAAACACATTTATTGTAAAGACACCTTTTATTTTTTTTATTTATTGTTATTATGGCAATAAAAATACACTCTGTAAAAATTCCATCTCATTACCTGTAACGGTTTATGAGATACAAGCCCACTGACAAACGCACAGCGGAGGCTTAGTAATAGAGTCCCGTTAACATCCTTCAGGTACGGAACCTTAAAAACGAGAAAATATGGAAACGCTGGTCAAAATTAATCTATTCCGAACGTAGCAACAAAACGTAGCTTCATTTGAATGTGCTTACATACTAGCATGGAATCATGTCTGTTTAATTTCGTCTTCGGATAAAAGCCATCCATCAAAGATTAACGTAGAAATGTAATGCATGCCTGAACGGCTTATCTTTTCGCACAAATTGCGATACAAGCTATTATGAAACACGTCATTGAAATGTGTTGTTACCTCATCATAACAGCCAGTAAATGTCCACTAGACAAACAATCATACTTGCGAATTTCGTGACATCATAAGCATAACACGGTAGCGGAGATGGACAGATGATTAAATATGGTAGTGTATTACAATTGCTTGGGTGTAATCATCTTGCGTCATCTACAACCGTCAACGTTCCATCAGCTGGGTATCTCTCTTGAATTATGCCAGTCGTCATCATGCACCGCCTCACTTTACCCGCTTGGGTATAGGCCTCTTTTTGTATGGGCTTCAAGCCTCTCCAGTCGCCCAAAGAAGTCTATCTATCTACTATATCAAAACCGTACTAGGAAGTAATAAGACTATACCCTCTAGACCTTTTCGTCACCGACCAACACCGTCGCGTGTCAAGCAAGAGGTGTCAACAATTGTCGGTTCGAACGCTGTCAATACGTTCTAGTAGCAATAGTAGTTAGTGTTATGTTTCTTATAGTGACTTCTAGCATGGTAAGGTGTAATAGATAGATTCCTTAATCCTGTGCAATCTTTATCCAAGTTTTTTCCGCGATTTTTGAATCAACGACCGAGTTCTGGGTTGCCCCTTCACGAGTGCAATAAGACACCATATCAAACAATTAGTTATTATTTAGAACTGAATCGTGCATGTGGCGCGACCTAATAACGAAATGATTTCCATCGTGTCATCAAAGCTTTGCAACGTCTCAGGTTTCAAACTTGCGACATCCTTAAAGTTAAAGGACATGTACACAGCCTCTAGGGGTTGTTTTTACGTAAATCTTTACCAGTTTACCCAGTAAAGTGCTAGTGAGAGTATAATATTTGAAATCCCTTTTCAGCAGACGCCTATTTATAGGAGCAGACGATGCCAATGGGAATTCTCATAAGGAGAAGCCGGTGAATGACGCAGAGTAGACGTAGATACTTCGTAATTAGAGGTGAACTCATCTTATATTCGTATTTTACCCCGTAATGTATATTATCGTACCTACGTAATAGTGTATCTCCCACGCTTAGATCTCTTGAAATAAATTACCGAACTACGTGCAAACTTCCGCCCATGTATTGTTTCCTTAGTTCTCAGATTAACAGTTCTCAATGTCAATGTCCTTTTTTGCGACATAATAAAATCACGAACACTTGTTTTTTTTATGTCACACGTTTTGACAGATTGAAACTGATACTTTCTTTGCCTGCGTAGGCGTTCGAGCGAAAGGTAACTTAAGTGATTGGATTTGAAAATAGAATAAGAACGGATTTGCATTTGAATAATGTTATGGAATAGAATGTACTCTTGTGGATTATTTTATTTGAATATAGAATGCTTTTGTTTCGACCGTTATTATTTTTTATGTTTGTTTGAAATTCTTAGAGCTCTTATGTTTTGCGCATACGATTATTACATTAACACAAAACTTGTGAACATCAAAACTATTCTTTTCCCATGACGAATTTTCAGGAAACATTTAGGTGCTTGTGTTAAACGTTTGCTCGCTCACCAAGCGACCATTCCATACACAATAATAGGTAACTACTGTCACACAGCTACATGTAGCTAATGCTTATCTGACCTCCACAACCCAGTAACTGAGTACCTAATACGAACCCGTTGTCAGACTTTCGGGCTTCTGACAACCCGTAACGATTGTCAAAGATCGACATCGGGCCAACGGCTTAACGTGCTCTCCGAGGCACGGATAAGTCTCGATATGTTAAGATGGAACCCATCCACGCAAACCACCCCGGCAAGCGAAGCTTAACCTGTGCGGCTTTTATTACTTAGCCACGAGCTCCTCCTCAATATAATACCTAAATACCAAACGAAATCTCTAAACTAAATCAAAATCTTCATTGCCGTCATTCTTCATATCCAACAGCCGATGATAAAATATACGCCCAAAAACTGTAAGAACAAAAAGCAAAGTGAACCAAAGATCCCAAGTTAAATGCCTCCCACGGAGACCGCGGTAGACGGCATGTTGTGCCTGTCGAGACACGAGAACTGCCCCTGGAGTGAGGCCTTGAAGTCGGCTGATGTCAACTGGACTGGCTTACAGTACACCTGCTTGAAGATCCTGCACCTGTACTGCAAGGTGTTCGAGAAGGAAGATGTTTTGGATATGGTTATTAGGTGAGTTTTGTGTTTAGATATAACTAAAGCGGTTTGGCTGCTGTTTAACCCTTTGCACATGACGACGACTTTGTGCGAAGAAACGATCTGTGAAACTTTGATTTTGACACTTTAGCAATTTTTTTAAAGCTAAGAGCTATAGACTACTATGATTGGTTGATTGAATTATCAACAATCATTCACATCAGCATTTTTCGTTCGAGAAAAGGGGGTAAAGTCTTTTTTTTTCGAACAAGCCCATTTAGAATTTGGATCAACGCAACCTTTTTCTACGTACCGTCTTGCTTTTGTCATGGTTAAAATAAAATCGGTAGGTGATGGGAAACAATTTCTCAACTATACACGTCTCATAAATTTCCATTTTTTTTGCAATAAATCTTTGAACGGAAACAGGTTGAAGCTATTTGATACAATGTAGTCTACTAAATCTTGACTCATCTCGTAATAACCGTCAACGTAAACAAAACGAGCCAATACTCTCAACAGAACACTTTCCCGAGTTAATATTTCAGTAGAACGATAATTTTATCGTGTAACAGAGTCATCAAATTGGGCAATGCACCCACGCGGGACGGTCAGGATACACTGCTATAATCGGCAGTTCCTGTCGTCTGGAGATAAACGATTTTAGACCATAATTGTGTTTAATTAGCGCTGTTATGATAGGCAATGTAAAATTAGACTAGAATGGTTTCGTTCCGTTTTTGGTATGCTTTTAAAAAAATGACCACACAAACTTAATAATTTCGTAATAAAAATTATAATATTGTTAAGACTTTTAATTTAAATGTCATTGAAGAATGCCTGAATAGATAGATACACAAATTATGGATAACTATTTCGTACATTCATACCTGCGCAAGCTCCTCATTCCTGACGCTTGTCAAGTCTCATCTTCCGTGGCGCGTATTGTACCACAATAAGAGATTTTCGGCTCCAACTCTTGCTGTGATTAACTTCAACTCTTGTGTTGTTATTATTATTATTACTTAGTAGAAAACTGATCCAAATGGAACTATTAAAAGATCTTGTCACTACATATTGTCCATTAGTGTCTCGAAAGGGCTTCTTTACTGATTTATATTTAAACAACTTCATCATTAGTATCAATATCGCCAGTCCAAACTACACATAAACCTTTCCGCTGGGAAAATTCATAGTCTCTCAGAATTAGCAAGTCATCCCAATTTAAGGCCCTTAGTCACTGACGGCGGCCATTCAAAATGATGAACGTTCTTAACGTAGCCAAAACATCGTGCGTATTTTACTGGGTAGTTATACTGCTTGTAGGTAGTCTGATAATGTTGCTCACACGTTGATGGACCTAGTGGTCATTAGGAATAAGATTGGTGGCACATTCCCAAGCTGTTCAATGTAGCTGTGATGAATGTGTCCATAATTGGAAGGTTCGAACAGAAGCGGCTAAGAAACGTAAATCCTTATTTCTAATAGTATTTTTAATTCTTGGTGACTTGATGTATCGGTTGATTTTGATGAATAGAAAACAAAAAAAAATATATAAAAAAAACCGACTGCGTAAAAATATGTGTAACTATAGTAGTTAGTAATAAAAGAAAAAAATAAGTCCAGAAGCTTATAATTCTGTAATATTGAATGACTATACCATAAAAATAGAAAAAATGAAATAAATAGGTAGTTGAAATAGTTTCACAATTGATACGCGCACATTTAAACTCGATTTTACCCCATTTCTGTTTCATTCCGTGGTATAACTTAATCCTAAAGTCAAGGCAAACGAGGTCGCGGGCATAAGCTAGTAATATAAATAATAGTGGCCAAGTTTTCTTTGTCATTCATTGACTTCTAATGAATTCTTGGTAATAATGGTCATTTAAATGGTTTTTCCCATCTCATCCCCTTCCCAACTCATCCCCCATGCTTTTATACCTACAAAAATTTCACACCTCTCACTCCTGGCATAAATCAATTGTTAAAAGTACAGTCTCATCGACATTTGTTTGACATACTAGCCTCTGCCCGCGACTTCGTCCGCGTCAAAGTTAATCCCTATCACCTAGCGGTATGTAAGTATGACAGAACTATAGGTACGTGTACTATAATGTGAACAAATATTTAAATAAAATATATCGAGGGTTTCTCCAATCACATTATTTTAGCTTGTCGATTAGGATACCAGTCAATTTAGAAGGAAGGAAAATATTAACAATCAGCAAATGTTCATGCGTTCAAAATGGCGATCGTTTTCAGAAGCTGATTGTTTAAAAAATTACCAGAATATCAACTATTAGATAACGTTTTTGTATATCTGCTCCGCTCCTGCCAATCGCAAAAACCGTCATCGATAAACAACCAAAATAACTCAAAAGGATGTTTTTATATCGGACCATTTAAAATTTCTAAAAACAGACTTTGGTCCTACTCTTAAGCCCCTTAAGTCCCTTACTCCCCTACAGTCGCTATCAGTATTCTCAGTTTCAATATTCAAAACTCAGTTTTAACAAAAACAAAAGTGAGTTCGAAAATCACTTTCAATTGAAATAGCACTGCAAGTCTTTGCTATAAAATAAAATAGTCTTAAATTATAAAAAACACCTGCTGAAATCTTATTAAAATTCATGTAAACGTCTTGTCAGTGTTTGTCTAACTTTTTATGCGAATATTTCGCATTATACACGTTTATTTAAAATCATTATTTGAAAAAGCATTGCAATAAAAATGTTTTGTTTGTGACGAAAGACAAAAAGCTGTTCGACGATCCATAAGAATCTTGCACACTTGTCCAAATTACGCAGTATCAAGCTCGAGTTGTTCTTGTTCTTTAGTCCCCAAGGTGTAGGAAACCTTTTCAACTTATTGAATGTCTTTTAACCCTTTTTGTTTTTGGGATTCTAGTTTAGATAAGACTGGAAAGATAATTACACAGTTGGTCATGACACAAAAGCATTCTTCTTTTGTTTCATTGGTTAAGTTCTGCCTAAACAAACCATTTTTCTCTATTATCGAAGTAATTATGAAGACTTTGGATATTTTTCGCTAATTAATTTTCTTTTTTTTCTAAGCTCACATTTCGGAAGATCTTCGACATCAACCAGCTTTCAAATGCAAATCTTGCGCCCGCGCCTTCAACTGAAAAAGAAATAAAAGTACCTAGTAAAAAAATGTAGTCGTAGTAATAGCACAAGATCCAAGATCCTCCCCAAAATATTTGCAAGTGATTCAAAGCCATGACCAAGTCTCTTTACAATAAATACCAAACTGTTTACGACAGCCATTCAAGAGAATTAGTTTTAATTTTATTGGTGCTTTCGATATCACCGTTCCGAAACGGATTTAATAGGGAAATAAATCTTTTGTACTGTAAAAAGTAAAGTGATGGCATTGAACATTTTGCTCTTACTACGACGCGACGCTTGTAAACGATCGACTCAACTCGTAAAAGTAAAATATTTTGTTGACAACAACTTAGTTATTTATCTTTTAAATCTTTCTGGAGATACCTATCTATCCTCTTTCTGCCTCTCTAAAGTCAAAAAGTCAAAACATTTATCTCAATTAAACCATTTACTAAGACACTTTCAAAAAGTTGAAGCTTTTAAAACATAGGTCTATGAAGGGAGCATGGAATGTCACGGACATTCCTTTCAATGAAGTTTCATGAAATCCTGGTTCTTTTAAAAACTTATCTTTGATGCGTAATTTCATCACCAATGAGCTTTTCTCGGAGAACTATAAGGATTGTACTATTCTGTCCAAACTTTAGCGCTTGCTTTTTAAAATTCTTGACGTAATACCTGCCATTGAAATGCCAACAATGCCGGAATATCGAGCTATTTAAAAATATATTTTACATCAATCATCTGCATACAACAACTAACAATCAATCTTTTCCCCCATTGTTATTACATCACCATTAAATTAATCATACAAATAATTCCAATCACTGCCATTTACTTTGAACTAATACAATGAACGATCAAACATGTTTATCAAATCGTAAAACCGTTTATAATGTTTAATTACCCTATTTTTACGTGTTTTGCTAATTTTATCGGTATCAAACGGGTTGTAAAACGGTTTTGCGGGCAATAAAGGCGCGTTAGTCGGGATGAGTCGGTCGTAACGCGTTATGGCGCACCTAATGAGCGGCGTGGCATTAGGAGCTGAGAGGGTGGATCAGCCGACCTGTTATGCAAAAATCTCCCTTAGTGGATACAGGGTAATTGTTAATTTGCCAGAAACCTAAAAAGGGGTTATCGTACTCATCATTATGAACAACTTTTACTATGGGACCAACGCTGAAATCTAGAAAAAAATATATTTAACTGTTCATTTTATTGTATTAGAAGTTGAATATCAAGTAACACAGATTAACCTACTAACCATTGGAGACATAAACCGGATAGGCCGTGATTTAGTCTTAGTTATTACTCGCCAACCTTCAGTACTGGCCTTTGACCTAGAAGCAGTGACTTATTTCTATCTGGCAACCCTTAGAAATGGCGCGTCGACTCTTTGACATTTAATGTTTGCGGTATCGTCTTTCGGTAGGGGCCGAATTCAATCAAGGCATAGCCACTAACCTACTCGGTTGACGTCAAGGTATCAAATATGCAAACAAAATCTAATCTCTTTCTCTACAAGGCTCTATTTCAATTGGGGAATGTTTGCTTTGCTGTTCATCATGAGCCTCTAATACAATTTCAAGGGATAGTCGAAAACATAACCACCTGAAACTGGGATATCGTAACGAATACTTTAACCATAGGTTCTGATTCTAAAGATTCTAATTCTTTACATGATCCTGGACCCCTGAGAGATAACATCTTTCGTAGGAGTAGCAAAAAAAATCTGCTGTTTTGAATGTTCGTTGTCTCATAACTGTATTAAATTCATGGAAAAATATTTTACTTACAATGTCCCTTCCTCTTCCTATAGTATTTAAAATAAATTATTTGAATTTGTGTTTATTACCAGTCTTGTAGATTTTACGGCCTGACCTTTTTGCAAGGAACCAGGCGGAATTTGTATAAAATAGTGATTCATTCAATTTTGTTCTAAATTCAAATGAATCGGAAGAAATCAAGTTTGGAACACCTTGAACTCATTACAAATCCATCTCAAATATTTATATTATTGCATTAAGTACTTTTACTACGATTCTAAAAGCAAATGTTACAAGCTGCGAAAATCAATTTCTCGCAATGCATGTTTATTTCATTAGTCAAATGGGGTTGCAAAGAGGTCACAGAAAGGTCTACAGTTGTCTATGCCTCAGGGTTGTTACGTAAATGAGGGAATGGCTTGAAATAGAACGGAAATGTCACTTGGAATAAATGTAATGGGTACACACAAAGGCACACGTGAACGCATTTGTAATGTAATTGATGGTTTTGGATTGAAAAAGAAAATGAAGGAAGAATATTTTCTTACTACACAAGTACGAAAGTTTAGATGGCTGTTTATTACTCAATGACGCCAGAACAGCTGAACGCATCTGGGTGAAATTTGGCACAGAAATATATTATAGTGTGGAATAGCACAAAGGTTACTTTTTGTCCCGGAAAAATAGTATATGGTTCCCGTGGGGTAATAATATATTAACTTCGACGCGGACGGTGTCGCAGGCAGAAGCTAGTGTAATAATAAGACATGAATGACATTAATAAAGATCACATTAGCATCAGCTTTATGAATCAAAGTAATAATTCTAACTGGCTTAGAACAAGATTCCAGAATCTAGATTCTACATCATTATGCCAAAAGTGCCAACGTAGATATTTGAAGAATTAATAATTATTTTATTGGTCCATAAAAGCAGCGGCCATTAATACATAGTGCGCTGCAATTAAAGTAAACAGTCTTGCAGATATTTTAATTACGATGTTTAGATTCTTTAGATCTTAAAAATCGTAAAGTTTGATGGAAACAGATTGAAGAATTCGGGCCCGAAATATCAATTTATTTTGGGTTATCGCAGAAGATTTTCTTCCATACATTTTTTACTGCCGTTATGTTGGTATTTAGTTCTGTCTATGCCTTATGTCTCATATAATATTTTCATATGTCGACCTCTTTGCTGCTTCTACTTGCTGGCTGCCAAATAAGTACATTTTATTTGCCTTATATGTATATCGTCTGTATGAATCTTTTATGAATTTTCAATCGTCAATTGTTTTTGTTTTAAAAACAGGAGACCGTCTTCATTCAAGGGTGTAATAAGACGCTAAACGAAGCCGAAATTAAGTTGATATTCTTTCTTTTCTTGAACCTTGAAATTCTTGTATCTTGTTACAGATTGAAATTAATATTGGATTGAAAGTCAAAATCACATTTTTTAAAGAGAACTTTTAAATTTACTTTTCAACTAAACTTTAAATACCTCTGTATATACCCCAAGTGAGAATATTTAGTAAGTAATGTAATTTTCTTTTTCTGAAACTTCTTCTTTTCATGGTCAGTATGCGTAGTTAACGGCTATGAAATATGTCTTTTTACATCTCGTTATGTACTTATTGAAAAAGAAAGGTTCTAAAAACATTTAAAAGTTAAACAACGCCCTAGTGCTTGCATCGCTAAGTAAATGGTTATGGGCTCGGCGTTCCATAACAATAGATAGTGCTGAGGTTGAACTCAAGGACGTACAGCCTCTGGATGTGTCAGGCTAAAAGCTTTTGCTGCACCTTTTCTTTGACCTTTAGGTAATGAAGATGGCATGTTTGTTAAGAGAGGAGTAAAAGGTTAACTAAGGTAGGGTAAGCAATTTAATTAAACAGGGTTGGGATTCGGTTGTCTCTTCTATACGACGTAACTTTTTAGATATCTTGTAGGTAGTTCTGTTTTGTGGTGGTGGTGCAACTCGGAAGTCGGCTGTCGTTGCGATAATTCTATCTACGTGTCTTGATGTTAATTTTAATTATAAAGCTAGCTTCACTTATTAGCAGGACGTTAACAATGCTACTGATGCCGCGATTAAAAGGCCACCTACTAGGCACAAAAACTATAATTCAAATAAAAAAGAAGGATTGTTTTAAATCATCGACTCGAAAAAAAGAAGAAGCTTCACTTATTTTTCTGTAACTCCGTTCCCGGACAAAGACATTTTTTTTGGTCTTTTCATCTCATATGGAAGAGTTCCCCTAACGGTACAGTTCATAATAATAAATTACATGTCTGAATCAAATAAGTAGCAACTGATCCTTAAATAGCCTAGTAACATTCACAGACACACTTGTTTTCTGAGTCAAGGTTAATAGCCTTTGGGGCGCCATATTTTCTGGTCCTTCGTCATTGCTGACCTTTTTATCCGCACTATTATGAAAAATGAATATTACAATAATAAATGCGAAAGTTGGCACAATTATTACCATATTTGGAAATTATTATGTGTATGTTGACGGGCCAGTGGTCAATTTATATGTACTTTCTATATTCATCTTGGACATCAGAGACTTCGATGAAGAAAAAAATCGTGGGGAACCCTGGACTTACAGTTAATATGAATTAAGTCTGAAATCGCCAATCCGCCTTTAGCAAATGTTGTGATCAATGCTCGTGCCTTCTCTTTATGAGAACAGATCTGGTTTGTAGTGTAATATTATAAAACAGAATTTGCTGTAATTTATTAAAGCAGGAATGAACAACGTCCTTTTGTTTAGGGGTGTAATATATTCTGGATTTACGCAGGGGTGTTTTCATCCCAGAAAATTGGGTTGTAAATCTTGAAGATCCCGTGAACAAAGAATCACATGAACAAATTAATGATGCACAGTCAGTAAACGAGTAGGTGCTATATTAAAATTTGTATTGTAATTTCATTACAAACTAGTTTCTGCCCGCAACTTTGTTTGCGTGGAATTCAAATACTATACCATGAAACATTATATCCTATGACAGATATTGTAGCTTTCTATCAATATTTTGATTTTTGTAATCGGACCTAAACTTCCAGAGTATAACCTCTTACAAGCAAAAAAGTAAAGGTACCTTATCTCTTTTTATATTAGTACAAAAATAGATCACACATAACATAACATCACGCCTGTAATCCCCGAAGGGTTAGGCAGAGGTGTACCCAATAGTACACCCACATTTCGCCAGTTATGTTTTTTAGTCCCATGTAATAGGGGGCGAGCCTATCGCCATCAACCGGGCACAAATCCAGACTCCGAGGCTGCTACTGAGAACTTCCTAATGGAAAAACCCAATAACACTTTGCCTGACCTGGGAATCGAACCCAAGACCTCATGCACAGCAGTCGCGCTCAAAGAAGAAAAATAGATCAAAGTTAACAATAACTCAAATATCTTTAGATTACAATTTTACTACCGTGTTACACGTAAGTCACGTCATTCAAAGCTTTCATCGTATTATAGTCTTTTTAATATAGGCATTAATGTATGCGGTGAGATATTCCTAGCATTGTTTACGGCTATTTGCAGCATCTACTGAAAATACAGAAACTGCAAAAATCTGACAGTTGATTACAAATCGCTTGTCATCATCACGTCAACTGTCAAACTTTTCGTTTACAGTTTTGCTCTTGTCAATACTGTTAGCAAACAAATCGCGAAGAAAATTTAAAAAATTATGTTTTTCACATCGCTAACTTGAGGTAAGTTACCTCTGTGTTCTTTTTAAAGTCGTGTCTTGGAATTTTTAGTTAATGGTGTTAACTACTTAATTGATATGAACCCAGGCGGCCAGGCTAGGTGTAAAACATGAAATGATGAGTTGGAAGCTTTTCTGGAAACTAAAATCGGTGATTTTATTTTTTCAAATCTTGACAGCTGTTTTGACAGATCTTGATTCGACGAAGTCAAAACAGTTATAATTTTACAAAATATTCATGCTTTTTTAGGTTTCTTCACCAATTTTGCAAACTTATTATAGTCGAATCAAATACTTTGTTCTAATTAAATCAGTATCGACCTTAACTCGTTTTTTTTGGTCCTTGCAGTCGTAAAACTCTACAAACATTGAACACCATTCATAATCAAAGCAGGCTGGCGGTTCCAGACCTGTTTTGCCGTTAGATTCTTAGTTTCCTGCCAAATGAACCCTTGAAATATGGTACTAGAATGATGGCGGAAGAAGACCAGCTACCAACCTTCTAAAATAATCCTCGAAACAGAACAGTATTTGTTCAATTACGCAAATAAAAGCCACATCATTATATTTCACGTATCTATCGTCAAAAGAAGGCATGGTCCTTTGATCTTGCGGCTATTTTTACTCAGTTTCACTGAACTTGGCGAAACTGGCCGTTTTGGCTATCAATATTGTGGATCTTGGATGATAATTGTGCTGAAGGCCATCGTTGGCCTTTACTGTACTGCCAAGAGTAACTTTGATATTGTTATTGCGAAAATATTTTGGTAATTGATATCCGGATTTACGTAAATGAAGTTTTTGTTAACAAATAAAATATTTTCATTGTAAATACGTTTTTATTTGATATTTCATCTTTATCATCTACGTTTTTTCGGGTTTCACTTGAATATTTTCATGGTTATCATTTTGGGGTACCGTCTGATTTTGTGACCGTATCTGTACTCACGTATATGGTTATAAGAGTACATTTTGAGTTCACCAAATTTAAAAGCCCCTAAATATTTTTTACTACGACCAGCGCCATGCCTTATCGGCTTGATTATGTAAACTTACAAACTGCAACATATTTGGCCATGATATCAATGCGGTGTCACTAAGCTCGTTCTGATAAAAGTAAGTTTTACCTAACTAGTAGTTCCGTGAACTTGTCAGCTATTATCAATCGGGATTGTAGTGTGTTTGCGGATCCAAAGACCATATTTTTAACCTTCCGGAAAAAAATGTTCTTTTAAAAGTATCAAAATCGATTCATGTAAATGTAGATTATTGAGGTATTCTGTTCTATGCCTTAGAAAATTCCAAACTTCCTGACAACTGTTTATAATAGCGTAGAGACACAGAGAAGGAGAAAGAGAGGGCAGATCGCTTGGAAAGGGCATAACGCTTTTTCCTTACGTGACGATTTGTGTCAGTACCGCAAGCCGTGTAAAGGGAATTCGTTCCAAAAATTAATAACGCTAACGTCATCTTTATTCTATTATCCATGAGAATAATAATTTTATGACGTCCCATCGCCATTATTTTTGTATCTCTAGAGAACTATAAACGGGTAACATTCAAACAAATGACGACATAATCTAAACAAAACGCGAAGCAAAGGTATTTTTATCATACATCCTTGTTGTCTTATTATTATGAGTAAAGTTTTATTTTCATTAGTAGACTACACAACACCTACGCAGTGTAAAACTAAACATCTACCGTGAATTTTGTTTTATTGCAACACCGACCGGAACCTTTGACAGGTGTTAAAATATTTTTATTTTCCCGCCAGCCCGTTTAAAGATGGCCACCTTTAATCAGCTGTTTAGAATGAATGGTCTTTCCTAGTGCTTGTTAAAAATAAGGAGCTATTTTAATCTGTGGTATTTTCATGCAGATCTGGGAATGGCGGGAATATGCGACGTAACAGCTAATCTACGCAGGTTGTAATGTAATGAAACGGGTTACATGCTTGACCGCTTGTCTAGTTTTAATGTCATTGTATTATTATTTGTTATTCAAAATTAGTCCTTAAAATTAAGGCCTTAAAGTCAAAGTCAAAACATTTATTTCAATTAGACCATTTACAAGCACTTTTGAATTGTCCAGGAGTCAGTCAGTTAGTCCGGAAGTTAAAGCTCGTTCCAAAACGGAGGTAGGCCTATATAGCCTAAAAGAACTACCTACCTACTCACATTATTATTTGTTAATTTAGATATTAAACACATTTTTATGTTTTTATAAGTAGCTGGCTTAGTACTTGTACATCTATAAACGTTTCAGCTTTTCAATATTATACATTAAATTACATTTCCAGTAAACCAAAAAAAAATATTATCCTCGATGCACGGAATTGACTCGCACTTTTTCAAATTTAGATAGATAGTGATTTTCCTAAATTCCTAGTACAATCTTAAGTCTGCTGTCCGATACTTAAGCACCTGATCTCGTACTTACCACTGATTTTGAAACCATTTTATTAGTTGAAAAGTTTAAAACAGACAGATCTAACTCGTAATGAATACCGTCAGAGCAAATACAATTCGCAATCTGCAATCCTCATTAATATCTTGCATACGTAGATTTCTATTTAAAGCCCGATGTGGTTAACCATTGCACTTTATAGCTTGAAACCACGAACGTACCTACCTATATTATTTTGATATCACGTGACCGTTACAAGCAACGGTTACAACACTAGCATAATCATTCTTGTGTATCCATGATGCCCAAAACTATTGAATTGATCCCTGAAAACGTTAAACGCTGCTATTACAATCGTTACATATCTCAAAGAAGAATAAAGTAAAATGGCAGGTCGACAGAATTTCTATGGAAAAATAAAATAACAAGCGTCATTTTTATTTTTCAGAAAAGCATAATTTGACTTTTGAAAAATCAGTCCCTATTGTAATTATCTACGTAACAAGCCTTTTCGTATATAAATACCACAACATACACACAACTGTCATTAATTATTATAATAATGCCTGAAACAATTAAAAACGTTACGTAAATTAACGTTTAATTGATGCGGTAAATGCTACATGTTCAACGCGTAACATAGGTAGTCTAAAAAATGTTTCAGCTTCGGAAATAAGCGTTTATTATCGGCTAAAAAGGAAATATAGTTATAAACGGTATGTTTCCTATTAATATTTTATGATGTAATAATAGGTAAATATGCTATTGTGTATTATATTATAACTAGAACCTGGAACAATGGTATTAAAGGTATTATCATCAGTTTTGTAAAATATTGAACAATCTATGTGGACAATTTCCTGTTTTGTTATACATATTTTAATAGAGATCATAGTCCAAAGTAAGTAGGTACAGAAAGTACTCTACGAGATATTCTTTATGCATATTATTTTTAGTTGGAGTTAGTACCCGTACTGCTTTAGTAACTAGGAATTTTTGGTGCGGAAAGTAGGTAATGAATTTCTTGTATTTTCGAAGAATTTTCTCATTAGTCTCATTCGGTCGAAAATGATTTTCAATCGTCTAAAATGATAACGTTTTGACATTGATTGTACCTGACATGAGATTTCCACATTAAGAACAAAACATTGCGAACAAAAATTTTTACCTGTCTTAAGAAATCTTAGTGAATGTATATCTGTAGTTAATTTTAGTAGACAGGATAGATACCTACTTTTTAATAACTTTCTTTAATTAATAGTACCTACTTAACTGTATAAATTACGAATAAGGTAAGGTTTATTGAGAATTTAAAAGATTTTAATAAAAAGTTTTTGTAACATTGATGAAAATGACGTTGTCAATATGGTGACAGCTGTCAAATAGAATATAAAGGGCGGGAAAATGTGGTATAGGTACTTTAGTTTAGTGCTAATATTGAATGCGTAATTAAAGTAAACAGGCAATAAATGTTTATTATAGGACATAACTAGTTGATCCTTCAGAATTAACAATAAAACAAAGGGTATCAAGCAAAAGCTTTTCATATTAATTCAAGTAGTTCCGACTGTGTGTGCCCGTGACCATGATAGCTGTAAAGGGCTTCATCGTATCGAAGATACGAAAATAAACACAAACTTATGGTTTTATTTCTACGAAGAATGTTTGCGTAAATATTGAACATATTCTGCTGAAGCTTTGTAAACTTTCAATGTGTAATATTGGAACTACAAAATACTACAAATAAGTATTAACTTGGAAAGTGTCCGCGAAAGTATTCTTAAAAATTTACTCGATGAATCTACTTAAAATAGTTTGAGCTGAGCTGTCTTCCTACAAGGCTAAGGATTGACGCTCACTTTACCTAAATTCACCGATGATTTTTTACAGAATAACACTGCTTATAGTTAGATATTATAATATTTTTTTCCGAAACACTAATTCGGGATTGTCAATATTCTGTTAATTTTAGCGCTTTAATTGCTTTTGTCATCGATCAATGTTAATCCTTTATCTTTTTGCGGAGGCTTTAGAAGTTACAGATATATTCATTACAGGCTAAAAAGAGATAATATTCTCAGTAAAAACATTGTTGGTTTAACTGCCCGGGACTTCGAATCATACGTATCCATGACATTCGGCAATTATGTAGCTTTCTAAAAGTAAAAGAATTTTTGTAATCGGAACAGTACTTTCAAAGATTACCTTAACAAAAAATAAAAAAACCTTCGGTATAAAAAAATATATATTTTTTGCTAGACATAACAAGACACGACAGACATCTGTCTATTTATAACATCTGCAAATCCCTTAAACTTGTCTGTGGAATCAACTCGACGAGTAATGCCATAAGTCTAATATTCACGATTTCGAACACTGAACTAATTCCACTAATCCTAGATATTTCTTGAGAATGTCAATTAAACGCTATATTTACATTATTGAATTCCAAATATCTTTTAGCGTTAAAAAACAAGACTTAGATGGGAAGCAGCGATTGGCTGAAAGCCAAGTGTTTTGGCAAACATTTTGTATAAACTACACTAATATATATAAAAATAAACGATGTCTGTTTGTTGTTCGTTAGTGTAGAACGTCAGGTGAAATTGGCTTACGGTGTTATTATTTATGGATGTAAGTGGTACAGTATGAAGGACGTTCGATTGATTGAAAACTGAAACTGAAAAAATAAATAGATTAGTTTGTACTTTATACTGCCATATCATAACGGAACGATGGAGGTATTTGTGTTAGCCATAAAATGTTGAATTTATTGGTTTATATTTCTTCGAATTTTAGAGAAATTCGTTGAAAGAGAATTTCCTTTAGGAATAATGAACATTTATTTTTTATGATACATTTTTATAGCGATGATTCGTTCTACAATACGAATTTCAAATGGTTCTTAAAAAAAAGTGATTGCAACTCATACAGAAATCTGAAATAACAAAGAGTTTGCTTACCCAAACCCATAAACAAAATTTAAAAAAATTAAATGCCTGTCAAACGGCACTTAAACAAAAATTATGTTGAATTTTCTTATCTTTCAATTTTTTACTATTATTTTTCAGTAAAATAAAATTAATTTGACAAGAATAGTCGCAACATTACATTAATTTATACATCTATCACCACTATTATTAATATAAAAGGAAAAATAACTTATACATAACGACAGCAACGTTCATTCCAGCTTCCGTCGTAAAAAATAAACAATATAGGCCATGTGGCATACAATTATTAACGGCGGAAAAAATCCAGTTCCGCCATTGAATGGGAATATTTTTAGCGGGAATGGTTTGGTTTATACTAGCTTTGCGCGCGGCTTTGGCCGCGTGGAAGTCAGAATCTCCCTTCATTCGGTCCAGTCGCAAAATCCATGGCATTCCCTGACAAGCTTCTAAGTTCTCGAGGTTGCGTTTTTAGTCAGTGAGTGAATGAACGAATGACTTCGTTTTTTATGTGTAATTTTATAGATTACGCGTTTTTTCTATATTGAAGATGTAGACGTAGATTTGCGTTTTTGAACGTGTGCATGTGAACTGTGTTTCTGTGATTTCCGTGGCCTTTGTAACCTCTCTCCTCTCTCTACTCATGAGACGAAAAACTAAAAAACTCTCGCATAAAATCTCTTTGAACTTACAATGTAAACATTGTATATCTCTGCTTCTTCGACTTCCTTCAAATCGATATTGGAGAAAAGTTCTTCGACTGATTAGAATATTCTTCCAAAAAAATTCAGCTAAGTTAAAATGACATAGGTGTGGCGCCTCTAGGTTCTTGGACAGTAACTAAACAATAGTTATTCAATCAAGCAGCTCCCTTTCAATATTTCAGTATCTATTGTTTACTTCGACCTACACAATCGTGCTAATAAACGGATGCAGTTTATTGAACGAAGTGACGAATTTACTAACGTATCTTAAGTAAATATTTACATAATAAACGTTAATACTGTAACCCCATAGATAATGGCATTAAAATTGGCCGCCTTCTAAACCCCTATATTCTTAAACTGATAAAGTAACTGGCAAATTGTCGTTTTAAATATTTTTACTGGCAGATAAAACATATAGTGTCGTACAGGCAGTGTAGCTTGTCCTAGGTGGGCCCTGTATTAATATTTTTGTGGCCCCTGTAGCTGGGGGCCCCGTATCTTTGATAGAGCTGATACGGCAGCGGTAGCTCCGACCCTGCTTTTCGTTGAATGGCATGGTTAGAGTAAACTTTTAGACAACTCCAAGACAGGAATTTATTGTCTTTATCTTACAATGCCGATGCGTATGCGTTGTTGATAGCCATCCCGATCACATTCTTAATTAGATCGTAATCAAAATAATTTTTTAATTACCTCGATATGGTGAATGGTCCAATATTTAGTGAAGATTAGCTTGAGAATTAAATTAAACAGAAAATAAAATAAAATAAGGAAATCTGTCAAAAAAATTAACTAATATTTCTACTTTATCCTACCGGTCAATCATACAAAACTGCTAGCCAGTTTGCCTGATGTAAAATCTAAACCTGGAGCTGGCGAGAGGCACCCAGGATTACGTTTATCAGATAGAAACTCTCCCACGTTACAAAAAAAATAAATAAACAATAATTAATTAACAAAAAAGCCGCCGCAGACGAGCAACACATAGTTTGGTAGTCGCGTCCAATACAAACACATAAATCTGTTCCTAATTTATAATAGTCGTTTATGTCTTAACGTCTGTGGCCAACTTGTTAAGTAAACACAGATGATTAAAGTACAGAAGGTTAACTTTGAAACGCCATCAAAATCTATGCAAAAATGCCTGTCAAAATTTCATGACAACTTTATTTAATTTTCTATCCGACAGTATTATTGTACTGTAGTGTTATTATAACGAATCAAGGTGCATGAATTTGAAAGAGAGTTAGAAGATTAGGAAGGGTCAGAAAAAATATTAAAGTACACATAGTCGTCAGTGACTGGTACGACGATTTGTAAAGGTAGGAAAATAATTGATTTTGTAAAAAAAATAACATATGTACGTGGTAGTTTTAAAACCACGTTTTCTTTTGACTATTTCATACCAAACATAATATATTAGTCGAACCTCCAACATTTTGCAACATTTCTCGCGATATTTGCATAAATATTTTGACCATATTGGTAGGCCTGCTTGCGCAAGTCAGGATTATATTAACTACAAGCTAGTCGCTAACATGGCCCTTGATGTTATGACCTATGTATTTGTAATTTAACCTAATTTCAGCTACTAAATCAGACTAAAAAATAGCAGCTAGCATTACTGATGAAATTATGCATTTTTTTCCCATATTTTCTTTAGACCTTCTGCATTTATCTACTCTTTGGCCACAACCGTAAATCAACAACATAATATTATTCAATGTAAGGTGTAAATTGTTTAAATGATACATATCATGTCGAGTCGGTCAGTTGTTAGATCAAACAGACTGGGACCGAATGAAAACAAGACTTGTGGTTGTTGTTAGTTAACCAATCACAGGAGCTTAGGCCCTCAATTTGTCATACTAGTTTTTAATTCAAGAAGCTGACTGTAAGTTTTAGCGCAAACATAAAACCAATATTCTCTGGCAGTTTCCAAAATACATCAAGAATTGAGTAGAAATTTAAATTTTGTTTACGTTGCATTTTAGTTAAAAAAAAATCGTTTGTATTTTTTTTACAAATTTTTCGGGATTTTCGTAACCGCAATCTAGTAAAAACCGAGAAACGACATATGTATATGAATTTAAAGTCACATTGGGAGTTGCCCGGTATCGAACCCGCAACCTCATTAATGACCTGCGACATCCGAACCACTGGGCCAGCCAAAATATACCAACAAGTATGTCTGAAAAAAAAAAAAAAAAAAAACAATTGACAATATCAACCCATTGATCGGCGCGAACACGCTAAACCCTAATGGAAAACACGACCCCCTCTAACGGCAAAATGTTCCACAAAACACACCTAGTTACTTCAAAAGCAAAATATAAAACAACAGTGCCCTTGCACCGACCAATATGCATGACCTAATTACCAGTAATAAAACTAGCCAAAATATATTTTATGACAACGTCGCCAGTGTTACAGCAATCCGTGTATAATCGGTGCAAGTTATTGGCTTGTGGCGGACTTGCACGCAATGGTTGAATGAATTATGAAGACTGTACGTGTGCATTATGCATGGATCGATGCAACTGTTTCGTTTTGGTTCCAAATTCGAATTGATTTGACAGGTGGGAATGTTGTTGCTTGTTTTAAAATAAGAACAGATTGAAAATTTAGAAGAAACAAAACACGGAAAAATATTGTTCATGCCTGACATGCTACTTCTTCGCCTTAAGTTGACTGATAGAGAATGCCCGAGGCATTAAGTCCGCCTTTGTGCCTTTTGTTGCACAGTTCTAATCATTAATAAACATTGTAATGTCACTGACGGAGCTCGTGGCTAAGTAATAACAGCCGCACGGGTCGATCCGTCAGGTTAAGCTACGCTTGCCGGGGTTGGTCCGTGGATGGGTGACCATCTTTTCACACCGAGATTCCTCCGTGCCTCGGAAAGCACGTTAAGCCGTTGGTCCCGGCTGTCATACGTGGATCTTTGATAGTCGTTACGGGTCGTCAGAAGCCCGAAAGTCTGACAACCAGTCTTACCTAGGGGTATCATATTACCCAGTTACTGGGTTGTGGAGGTCAGATAGGCAGTCGCTCCATGTAAAAAACTGGTATTCAGCTGCATCCGGTTAGACTGGAAGCCGACCCCAATATAGTTGGGAAAAGGCTAGGCAGATGGAATGTCACTGACAGCTCAACTTGACAAAATGTTTTTTTTTTTTTAAACGTTTGCATGTTTCACTTTGATTGTAGAATACGTAGATATAAAACTCCTGAAAAAGTGTTCGCATTGTCTGACTTACATGTTGAGTCAATGAACTATTCTGTACATCTAAAAATAATATATCCATAGACAAAAAACACCCATCTGTAAAAATATTTTTTTCAAGACCATAGAGTTTACACATCAACAAAAAGTTTTTAAGACAAGGTCATATTACTCACTTAGTTTTAAACCAATTTTAACGGAAACAATCGTACTTCTTAAGTGGCTCGGATGCGTCACAAACACCTGTTTAACGAAGTGTACACAATGTGGACAGACATCATTTTAATGTTAATGATTTTCATGGTGGCACAGTTCTGGCTACTTATCCTTTGAACGTTGTCTTGCATTTACGAGAACATAATTTTACTAAAGTGTTTCTAAAGTCTGGGTAAACCGTTAATATTTGATGGTCAAGTTTATTATCGGTTTGTCATGAGAATTTATGACGATTTTAAGTTTGTTTCTATAATTGAAATTCAATGTCAACAATAAATAGCAAGTTAATAGTTACAAAAAGAGCAATACTTAAATATGAATTACAAGTCACAACCAGATTAAAAAACAACAATTGAAATGACTAAATTAAAAACTAGCAGATATCAAGAAATACTTTCGGCCACAAAGGCCGGCGTATAACAGAGACGCAAGAGTTGATACCTCAATCACTTCCTGAATTTTTAGTTACCACTTCCCTACCTAAGTATAAGAACAGAAATACTTATCTCAAAATCGGAATTCTAATCCAAACGCACAATCATAAGGGCAGCAGTAAACACAACAGCGTCATTGAACCCTGCGTACGCGCAAGTTAGTCCGCGTGCATACCAATTAAGTGCATTGCTATTACCATGGGAATCTTGTGAATTACTCATAACTACTGAGAATTACCGCAGGACCTATTTATAGGACAGTTATTGAACTCATTTTATTCCTAGGAATAGATTTTTATGGGACTGGTTAAATATAAAATGATAAGGCAGGATTAAATATGTTGTTGCTAACTGGATTCCTAGATACAGGTTTTCTTTGTAGAAATAAAATGCAGGAATGTGTAGGTTTCTTTAAAATGCTAATTTCTATGATCTAGTGATCACAAAGCGCGACTGCTGTGATTGAGGTCTTGGGTTTGATTCCTAAGTCGGGTAAAGTGTAGTAAGTTTTCCATAAGGAATTTCTCAGTAGCAGCCTCGGAGTTTGGTTTGAGTAGTCCCCGCCTGTGTCGCTAGGCCAATCCTTTTCAATGGTTAAAGCAAGATATTTCTATTCCTAGAACATTTAGTTCGATAAAGCTGTCATAGGTATCTAACTATTAGATAAAACAATATTAACAGGATCATATCGGCTGATAATGCTCTTATCTATGACTAGATTCTAACACAAAATTCCTTTCTCTATTAAAAAGATATTTATGGTGAACGCCGAACAGACAGTTTTGAACAATTTCGATTAAAAATGCAGAATATAGAACCATCTTTTTCTATATTCTAGGTTGTGTCTATGAAGCGGTCCAATAGCTAATTTTGGATTCCAAAAATAACTCCATAAGGTTCAGCGATATTATCTTTATAAAGGTTTTTTTTTTACATAAATTGAATCACATTTCGTTTTTTGAAATTTTCTTTATTTTGTGTCAATATCTTTTTTTTGTTACACCCTTAAAATACGATCTAAGATCGAAAATGATCAATCTAAACATCACCCAAAGCGACTAAAACTTTCGTCAAAGTTAAACATTTTGCTCGACAAAAACGATCAGATTCTCTATCAAAAAATACAAAAGAAGGTCAGTATATTTTTCTGTTGGTCAAAATCTTTGACATAAACACCATAATATTTTAACTAACGTAACAATAAATGGCGTCGCTTCCTCTTGTCGCCTATAAATATTAATTGTTCTATTAATATCTCCAGCTTCGTCAAGATCGGGGTTAACACACATTTCCACAGCATCTGGACCACATCTAAATCGGATACTTTCAACATCAATCTGTATTTAAAATAAACCATACGTTCATGGTTAAGGTTGGTAACTGCCGTTGGTTAGCCTTGTGGTCGTAAGCGCGATTGCTGCGAATGAAGTCCAGGGTTCGATTCATAGGTCGGGCAATGTGTTATTAGGTTTTTCAATTAGGGATTTCCCAGTGCCAAATCGGTATTCGAAAGTTGGTAGCGTGATACCCCCGTACTTACCAGTCTTACCAAGGGATGTCGTGTTTGTACATACCCGATATCAAACCTGCAGCCTCATGCATGAGAGGTAGACGCTCTAACTGGGCCGTTAATATCCATATGTGGAATTATTGGTGCATTAACAATATTAATAATAGCGCGGATATAAAGGTTGGCAATGACGAAGGACCAAAAAATTTGGCGATCCAAAGGACCAACCAGAAAACATTTTCATTAGCCTGATATTCAGCATCATGCTCTTTTCCACTGGGCCATCACGACAAGCATGCATAAATTCATCAAAAATAAAAAGGCAATCATATGAAAGCAATGTCCCATAACAATGATTCGCCAAGTTATTGAAATGCTAAGTGAGCGCGATGCCGTGATATGATTGACTGGCTACAAGACTGATTTAATAGGATAAGTGGTATGAATAAGGACAGCCAGTTGTGGTAAGGTTTAGTCTGGGATGGGTGATTGTCTGGTGTTCTGGGAGGTTAGTGACCTGGATTGTGGATATCATAATTCTGTTTTCTTTAAGCCTATCTAGTCTTTAGATTATGACTAATAGCCCTAACCTAGCCTAGCCTGGCCTAATGGTCCTAGCTAAAGTTAAAGAATTATCTTACTACCACAAAACTGTGTTTATCTATTCTTTCTTTATCGTGTGAGCAGTAAGGTCTTACGATCCCACACACTAGTGTCAGAGTTTCTAAACCGCCTCAAGAGCCTCTGACATGATTTGAGTGGAACAGGAAGCCCAGGTTTGCTCACGATGTTTTCCTTCACCGATGCCAGTGTTGTCCAAGATAAACTTTAGAAAGTACATATCAATTGAAAAAGTCACATTGGTCTATTGTCTAAGTTAAACAACTATTTAACATGATATTCATTTATAGAGTTTGACATAAGACTGTTATGAGACACGCGTTAAACAGGTGTCTAAGCTTTTGTGGTAAAATCCATAAGATCAAGATTAGTTCTCTATTAATTCATAAAAGACAGTATACTAGCCTCTTTACTTTTGCATTTTCATAATTAAGCGTGTTTTATAATAATTTTAACGACTACTTTTTTTTACAATTCTTCATCAAACAGCATACAAACAATGAATAATATACATAATACAATGAATAAACAATTCCAACATTTAGGTCAAACTGAAAATCATGTTAGTTTCAGTCATGTCTGACTAATTACTGTGTAAACTGTATTACACACGGTTACACGGAACTTGACAAAGAAATTCACTTGTTTACGCGTACCCAAACTACGGGTACACAGTGACGTCATAGACGATGGTAGTATTAGCTATGAGTCATTGACCTCAAGAAGGAATACTGGGGTTTATTTACTAATACAATAATCTATATATTATTATTATAAATCCGAAAGTTACTCAGTCTGTCTGTAACGCTTTCGCGACTAAACCACAGAAGCGATTTTGATGAAATTCGTTACAAGGTAAGTTTGAACCCCCCAAGAAAGGATATAGGCTACTTTTTATTCCGCGACTTCGTCTGCGTCCGCAATAACTGACATTTGGGAGGGCGAAGTCGCGGGCAGAATTTAAAGTAAATTATAATTTGCTGACATTTTTAAAGTAAATATAGGTCTATGAAATCAAAATACTTAACCGCGAGAAAAGGAACGAGACCATCTAGTAGATTTTAACTTTTGACAGTAATTTTTATTTTTAATTTTATTAATTTTTAATTTTTATTTTGATTCCATTGTGATGGACGTTCTGTGGCTTCTGCTGACGGCAAAGTTGGAGGAGCTAAAACTACTAATAATACGTCCAATTTCATAAACTTTTACGTACTCTTTTCGCAAGAGAACACATGGAACCTTCAAAAACACTTTACTGAATTACACTTTCATCGGCAGATGGCAGCACCGTCACAAATAAAACTGGCCAGTGTAACCTCACCTTGAAGTTTACGTCCACTATAGTGCACTGTTATCTATACGATGGGCCATGATGGTATCATGGCGGACTTATCGGTCCGGTCCCGACCTTAGCCGTGAACGGGGGCTATTAGGGAATTAAGATGACGAAAGAGTGGGCTGGTTTTTCTTGGAGTTAATATGTTTTTGTTTTTTAAAAAACGTTGCTCACACTAGGAATTTCTCCTGTAACGTGGGTGCGTTTATAAACAATAAACTCACATACATTTTTTTTTCGGTATGGCATCTCTTACATCAACCTATGAGGTTGTCAGCTGCTTAACAGGACTATCCTGTGGTGCCTAAAAAATTAGGGCCTCCAGCCAGGGCTTGAAAACATACAAACTAAGCGACTACACGCTAAGGGCACCCCCTGTGGGGTACGAGCCTAAACTCCTATACACAAACAGCCATGTATTTATTCATAGGGCATACCATACCATACCATGTAAAGCGTATCTTGCCTTGGGCTAAAGTGCTTAAAGCCTTTCTTGGCAGTCATCAAGAAAAAAGAGGCTAACTCTACTAGATATCTATACTCTCAAGGACTAAATAAAAAAACACAATTATTTTTAGTAGATTATTTTATTACTTATTAAAATGCAAGGAATGCTATGTCAATGGTGGGAAGGATGTTTCCAATTTTTTGTTATCTAGTATTCAGGAAATATTTAGGAAATGGTAATTTAAACTAATATAGCACCTTATGTGTGATCATTATTTGCTCAGAGTACCTAAGCTGATCTCATGTGGTTACGTCAACATGTGAGGTTACATAAGAATAATAATTCATACTTATACACCTGTTTTTAGGTTGCAAGTGTTAGTTAGTTATAACATATATAACTAGCCCGTACTGTCCCACTGGTGGGAAAAGGCCTCCCTCCATTTCCTTCATCCATAGCGATCTTGCGGTACATCTTGCCAATCTTTAAGAAAGTTAACCAAGTCGTCCCGGCGTCTCCGTGGTCTACCGGGGGGGTGTGATCTTTGTTACATGTTATTTTTTTTATAATTTTCCACTTTGGTTAGACTAGAACATAGCGTAGGTACCTAACAAAGATTCGATGTTTCGATGTTGTGTGTTTTGTTTGTTTTTGTTTGTTGTGTGTTTAACTAGTGTATTATGATAAAAATTAAATGAATTTAAATAAAATATTGCATCTTTTTAATTTAACTTCAAGCAAGGATATCAGGTTTTATATCTATTTTAGTATGTAACTCACAGATGTAACACATTTAGAAGGTCCTTAGGTACGATGTTATCAAGCGCCTTGTAAGGCAAAGCTCGAGATCATTGCTTTTGCATCCATATAAATAAAATACTGTATCTAATGAATATATGCATGTCGATATAGATATACGTGTATGGGTCTAGTTAATAACGTGAGTCATATTTTTATTAAGGACTGACTCTGGCCGCGTCTTCGCTTGCTTGGACAAAAGTTAAAAGATTTTGAAAGCCTTGCATAAGGTTCTAAAAATCCCGATTTTTGTAGTTTAGGTGCTAAATGTAACTATTTATTGTAGTAATAAATATTTATTTATTGAAAAATCATAATATCTCTAAAGTATGGTACTGGTACCTACCTAAGAACTGCAAAAAAAAAAAAAACTTTCTTTTCTCTACGTGTAATTTCGTAAGTGATATAAAGTAGGTATCACCGTCGCAAAAAAATTAAATCGAAGCTTGAGAGACTCAGCCAATTTTCATGTCATGCAGAACAGCGTTTGATAGGTCAGACGCTGTTTAGTCTAGACATTTGACTTCAAAGTTACGCAAACTACCAAAGTTTTTATTTGACGAAATACTACCTAACATTATGTTTTAAGAGCGAAAGGAATTTGCCTTAAAAAAAAAACATTATATAGGTGTAGCATAGACTTGTCAACAGGATGATAGCGTAAAGATTCAAAATGTCTATTAGCACTTATCTATGGTAGTTTTTCTATATTTATAGAGGGAAACAATGATTTATTCAAGTTGTTAAAAAAAATGGCAGCCTCCAACTTCCAATAATCTATTAGCCAAGGTTCCTCACACTACTCACATAAACATCCATACAAATATCTCTACTAATAAAACTGAAGAGTTTGTGTGATTTCTGAAAATTCTTTCGCTAATAACAAGCTGCGTTCTTCCTGAGTGCTAGCTATATTTTATGTCATAAAAATTAGATTTGTAAGAAAATTTACGAATACTGATGTTGGTAACTGTACGTATGTTACTCTTTCACGGCTAAACCATTGAATCGATTTTGATGAAATTTGATACAGAGTGAGGTTAAACCCCAAGACAGGTCCTCTTTAATCCATGACTTCGACTGCATCTACATAACCTACGTTTATGCGGTTCAAGTCTTGGGGACAGCTCAAGTATCGTATCTACATATATTTTTTTTCCATCTTAGCTTGTTAAAGTTTACTACATTCTTATTGGTCATCATCTCACGCTCGCTCGTGGAGACGATTGTCTTATTAGGGATAAGCGATGTTCCTTTGTCACGCCAATGTGCTCAACTCGGCTATTTTTAGACCTTGTTTACGTGTGCAAATGAGATGTGGTACAGTGTACCCTACCCGGTACTCATTGTACCTAAGTGCAGTATGCGAGAATTTTGTTAGTGTACTTGGAATGCTGTTTGTCATTAGATAACTTTTATTGCAAATGTTCAGATTTTTCAGATCGTATTTTTTAAAATCTGGGTTCGGCTGCTTGAGTAATTCCGTATTTCTTGAACGAAAAATTAATATGAAAATTGTTATGTGACAGTTTGTCAAGTGATTATGAAGTTGACTGATAAATAATCCAGTACCTATAATATCGCGCTAATTTTTCATTCAAGGGTTTATAAATTCTGTCTGGGTTTATGAATAACATGGACCTTGATTCGTCTAAAACCAAACTACCCGTAGAAGTAGCATCGGTCAAAAAATTGCTGAGTCTGTTCAAAGCCAATTCAACATAACACACACACATAACATCACGCCTGTAATCCCCGAAGAGTTAGGCAGAGATGTGGTGGGGTGGTGTGGCTCGCCCCCTATTACATGGGACTTAAACGTAACTGGCGAAATATAGGTTTACTAATGGGTACACCTCTGCCTAGACTGATATAAGATTGCGATCGTTCCTAAAATTTAACTATTAGAACCCTCTATGTCCTTGTAATCCACACCTTTTGTCATACGAAATGACCAACTTTACATGCATTAAACTACCTTTTCTTTGTTTACAGAAAAACGTGCAAGTCATGCGGCTGCGACCGGCTGAAGCACTCGGTGTACCACGAGGAGCTGGGCTCCGTGCGCGACCGGCTCGGCCTGCGGGAGTCCAAGATCAACCACCACTCCTACGACAGCCCGCCTGGACTTACTGCTAAGCAGGTGAGCCCTTAATATTGACCTTTTGCCCAAAATTTTTCGTCAGTTATATTTAAGTTCCATGTAATAAGGGCGAGCCTCTTGCCATCAACCGGGCACAAATTCAGACACCGAGGCTGCTATTTAGAAATTCCTGATGGGAAAACCCAATAACAGTTTGAACGGTTTTTCGACCAGGGAATTGAATCCAAGACCTCATGCTAAGCAGTTGCGTACATATAGACCGGACCGGGGCACTAAAAAGTTTATTTTCAAAAACATTTTGAAAATAAACTTTATAAAATTTGGGTACCTAGGTACTCGACACTACACCACCAATCAAATGACATACTGTCTTCCATCAAAACGCGATTCCCCCGTAGATTTTACATGGCAATAGTAAACTGTAATTTGCCAACTTAAATGATTTTAAACCAACTGAAATTACTGAAAATATTTATTTACTGTTAATTGAATATTAATCTGGTTTTCAGGACTAAAATAAAGTGAATATGATTAATGATTTAACTGATTAATGATAATGTTATTATCGGATTATTTTTCCTTTTCAGACTGAACTTTACTGGACGTCGTTAGCAGAGCGAGCACCGACCGGCCTAGGGGGAGCCACCGGCGCGGCAGCGTGGAGGGCATGGCGAACTAGAGCTTTAGCCTCTCAGTTACCGAAACAAGACCTCTCGTTAGCACATTGCCGACATATTGACGAAAACCACCGCAAACAATATGAAGACTTCGTCGCTGCTAGGAATGAAATTGCACTTGACATTGGTAACTTTCATTATAAGTTTAGTACAGCGCCATCTAGTGGCAAGTAGCTGAATGTATTTATATTTGCTTTATGTAGGAACATTTGTTTCAGGCGTCGCTAGTCAATATCACGGTGCATCAGTTGATTGTGCGGGATGTAATAAACCTATTCGAAGTGGAAGTATTACCGTGCAGGCGCCACGGATAGGCGAAGAAGTGAGTATTTGTTAACAGCGCCATCTATGTTCATTTTTAAACACTAATAGAATTCTTTATCTTAGTTAGTTCAGCTATTTGACAACAGAGGTCACAAAGAGAAACTCGTTTTAAAATTTATGTGTTTTTGTTTATTTAATATTTTTTTCTAGGCATATTTCCACCCAACATGCTTCTCGTGTGCGGAATGTGACGAGCTACTTGTCGAACTAGCGTACTGTGCGTTAGACGGACGATTATACTGCGTCCGACATTATGCTGAACGATTGAAGCCTAGGTGTCATGCTTGTGATGAGGTAAGTGATAATTAAATAATTTATATAGACTTGACTCACATTTCATACCGTGGTCTGTATTAATTTTGTCTATTGGCAATCAAATTAACCGGGTATAATCTTTACAAGTCCAGTGCTGCCATGATTTGATAATGCGGCAAGTAGATGTAACTACAGGCACCTAGATCAAGGTCTTACAGAGTTTCTGGAATTATAAACTTTAGGAATCCTTGTTTATAAGACACCTTGCTTTTGTTGATGTTATTTTATGATCGTTAACGTAGATTAAATTTATTTATTAACGTGGCTTTTACGAATTATTGAAATAACTGTATAAATACTAATCTGAGCTCAACGCGTTAGCGTCTTCAATATTTAGTTTATTAAAACTTTATGCAACTAAAGTACAAAGGCGGAATATTCTCTAACAGTTAACCAAAGATGGCGAAGAGATCACATGGTAGGTGCAAGTTATTGTACAAGCGTAACACAACTATAATTTTATTTCTGCAATATTTATTTTGGAAACATAATACTTACTGCATCCAGTCTTAAGGGACTGGATCTCTTTAAGAATCGATAAAAAGATAAATTGCAATAATGAACAGCTGTTTTTAAACGTAGCATTTATACCTGAACAGACTCGTATAAACATATTTCAAATGTTACGTAAATGAGAACAAATCGCCGCGTTTGTTACAAATCAATTTGGTGTCGTTCCAAAAACCCCATTAGTATCGATGTGTCTAAAAACTTTGCAGGTGCAAAATGATCTGTCTAGCCGTTAGATTTTTTCTATATTTAATTTTCAATTCATCACGTTGAACATAAAATAAATTAAAAATAGGCAGTCTTCTTTGCCGCCGACAGAATTAAAGACTTAAACGCTGCGTATCACCAGTCTGGTGTAACATGCCACATTAGCATGTCGGTGATGCGAAGCCCCAGGTTTGCCCCTAACCAAAAGTAGCTCAACTTAGCTAAAATTTCTTCTCATAAATGTACTCCTAACCCTAAAACTAGAACTTTCTTTAAAACCGAATCTTGAAGCATAATCTTCAAAAACATACCGTTAAAGCCATAGACAGAGTAAGGGATGATTCTCATTAGAACGTGCCGTGCACGGGCCGGGGCGTGGACGAGCCGACGTGGTATTGAAGTGCGTCGAGAGGGCCCGGACGGGACACGGACGGCACTGTGTAATATAAATTGATTCATACAAAATATATGTAACAGATTTAAAACCGTGCCCCGTCCGTGCCCCGTCCGGGCCCCGTCCCGAGCACGGCACGTTTTAATGAGAATCATCCCTAACAAAACTAGAAGTTTAAGCAACAACAATAATTCACCCATTCAATTAAACTCTTTTCCATAGCAACACCCACAACTAAATACAAAGATCCCCGCCCTAAATATTATTAATACAGGTGGTATTAATACACTTAGTACCACTAACGATTAGTCGCGACGTATTCCAAATAGACAACAAAACACATCACGTGGTCTATTCCTGTCCCGAGACTGGCTATCTGACGGCTTGACATTTGCCAGAGCATTATATAACGTGTGTGTAATATGGCCTAGTGGTCCTTTGCTAAAGATAGGGCATTTCTTCTTGCGAGCAATGCATGAGGCCAGTTTGAAATCGAATATTTCGGGTAGTAGGAAAAAGGGACTGCCTCGTTGGTCTAGTTGTCGCTAAGCGCGACTGCTGAGCATGAGGTTTGAGTGAGCTTCCCATTTCGGACAGTTTCACATCAGGATTTTCTCAGAAGCAGTTTCAGAGTCTGCATTTGTGCCCGGATGATGGCAATAGGCTCGCCCATGGGACTTAAACATAACTTTCGAAATGTGTACTAAAGCGTACACGTCTGTCTAACCCCTCGGGTATTACAGTGATGTTTATCAAGAAAAACGGGCTTTCATACATTGCCATAGCAAAAAACATTGTGGTTAAATCCTCGTGGCCAAGTATACGATTCAAGGTCCCTATATCTCTTTTTTTTAGGGAATCTCTACTCTCACCTCTTACAGCCAAGTCTGATAGTGCCAGATTTAGACAGTCCAGCTATCAAACTTGTTGCTTTGCCAAAAAAAATCTAGACCAGAATAATTTAATTTACCAGTTAATTAAACCATTCCGTGCAATAAATACTACTTCATAAAACTAATTAAAACTAACGTAAACTAAGTGAAGTAGCGTAACGAGTACTCAAACTATTTTAATGAGTCTTGACAGCAACGCGTTACTTTATTATCTATTTGGTTAATTTTAACAATAAGTTTTACCACGATATGCAATGCACTGTTGTCCGCCCAAGTAATAAACAAGTGTCAGAAATAAACGCTTCAGATACTTTAATAGTTAGCTCAGTATATCATATTAATACAATTGATGGATGGAAGAATTGGGTGGTCGAAACTATATAAATATGGATGGGTTGTGTGAGGAATGGTATAATGGAATGGTAGAGAAGCTTTGGTAAGTAACATTACAGCTGATGATGAATAATGGTAGAGTAAAATATTTTGTGCTAACCCAAGTAACATGTGACAAGAGTAGGAATATAATGAGGTACTTAATAAGATTATTGACCAAATAGCCCAATGGACAAATGGATGAACGGTCACATCACTCGTAGTCAATACACAATTCATTTAGTAAAACCAAACCAGCAATAAATACCAAAGACTTTGTTAATGCTAAGACACAAAGAAGAAATATTTAGTGCACAACATACTTCACCTGCATCAATACCGCTTAAATTGTAACGTATGAACAATTACATCTCTGCATGCAAGACAATAAATTTTAATTCAGAATTCGTAAGATAATCTTAATGTTTCCTCTTGAAATTAAACCTATTGGAAGCAATACACTGTATAAATTTAGCTCGTTACATTATAATGCATAACTGTGCCACTCATTGCGTTTCGCACTAATGACAATATTATTGATGCGTCCAACTGTTCACATTCATTCATCTAAGCGCATATCTCGCCGCGAAATTATTGTGGGCTCTAGAACTAGAGGGTTACTAGTTGAAAAAGAAAGTGACTGTCGATAATTTCTGTTAAACTGTAAATTCTGTTAATGCATTCGATTTGCGATTAGTATAGTCATAAATCTGGCACTGTACTTCGCAAATTTGGACATGGAGATTTATAACCGAGACCGTTACTGAAAACAAATAACGTTACCCTTGTGCCAAACATATTTCTGGAGTTATGCGTCATGACTCCTGCCTGTTTGGAATACTTTAACTTATTCTTTTGCTACAAAATTCCAAAAACAGTGAAAGCAGCCATCTTTCCTTCCAGCACGCTCTCCTAAACCAACATTAGCAATTCATGTTTACACCTTATTTAGTCCAGATTAATTCGCACCAACAGAGCTTCAATCGGTCAATAAACCAGCCGAATGAAATATGTTTGGTATGTGGTTACAGAACAAAAATAAACTGTTAACTAGTTACTGCTGAACATTTGTTCACACCTTACCACTTTAGTCAGTTCTTACACTCGCTGCGGGTTTGCGCGCCTTTTTTCTAGTCCCGACCTTTTGGCTGTTGAAAAAGTAAAGTTTTGTCGGTTGCCACTGATTTCTTTCGATATTTGAACTCGGAGCTATATTTTAAAAGTTAAGGTGAGGTTCTATTGTTTCTTTTACTAAATTAGTTACGGCTGCGTTACAATTTGGAGTACGAGTATTAAGATTTCCGATACCCTAAATTACTAATTCACTTGAACCATCAAACTAAATTACTGTTATGAGTTATATAAAGTTGCCAATGTATCGTAATGGAAGCATCTGAAGTGGTGGCCTATATTCTGTTGCGAACGAATTATTGTAAATGTTTCTACATCATATCAGTTACGTTTCCATCTTGCACTACCTACGAATTACAAAACTGAGCTTGTATTCTAAGAAGACTGAAAAACAATCCTGTTTCATTTCAAAGAAACGTTTTATTTCGCATTCCGAAGGTGAACTTTAAAAGCGTTCGATATAAAAAGGGCTTTTGATGTTTTGCTGTCTGATAAACTCTTATTTTGTCGTTATCCCTACAAGTTACGGATGTGGAAGGCGTCTTGTTGGAGCAGGTGATGTTCCCGTCTATCGATCTTCTGAATGCCGATCGATCTCTTTGAAGTGTCTGTCGTCCAAGCTTGTTTATAGTCACAAGCTGATGTAATAAATATAATCGACGCGCACACACGACAAGGACCATCTCTTAACCGGACAGCGTTCGCCAACTCTAAACTCAATACTCTTTCGACAGCTACCGAGGACGTGTCGCCTCCAGCGAATTTAATATTTAATACCTTGGTCTCCAGTGTAATTAAAATAATAATTTTAAAAAGTCATATCGGTACGCGACGGTCGTGACACATTCGGCCGAACACGAAATTCGAATTTGAGCGCCTTTTTACCCTCGCGTTTTTGGTGTGTTCGGAAACAAGCCGATTGAGAAGACAGTTTTTGTGAGTGGTTTGGAAATAAGCATGAATTTGTTAATTGTGGTTAACTAATATTCCAGCTTCGTGTAACTGAATAATAGTGATTTTCTAGTTTATTTTTATTACCAGAGTCAAAAATTGTAACTTTTTAAAATTTTTGTTTATTGTTGTAAGTGATTTACCTTTTATTTTTTTGATAAATTGTGAGTTATTAAGTTTTTACTCAGAATATGAACAATACAATAATCCAAAGAACCTTCATCTTTTACTCACCAATATTGTCTATTATGTCAAACTGTGACAATAAAAGCTCTTCACGGTTCAGCTACTCGACAAAAGATGGCGCTAGTGAATCGTTTCCATTTATTAAAAGAAAATCTTTTTAATTGACAGAAATTGTTTTATATGGGAATTTATATCATTCAAAAAAAGTTATTTTAATAATCTTAGCATTTCTGTTCTTATAAGTAGACTACTTTCTTTTAGGGTCTTTCAAATTAAAAATAATATTTCTCTGATCTTTTAAACTTTACAATTTTACATAAGAACATTGCTTAAGATAAATAGAATAAATATAACAGATTGACATATTTTCTATACAAAGGCTATCAAACCGCCATATTTGTCCCTCTATTAAAAATTAGCCCTTAACTATATTTTTTTTTACGTTTAAGCTTGTCTTAACTTTAAACAACGTTTTTATATAAGTGCGTTTACTTTAATATTTTTGATACATTAATGATATTCAGCTTTATGGACTCGTTAGCTGCAAAAACGAGCTTCTGGAATCCTGAAATAAATCATCTTACATAATCATTTTCTCCACAATCGCTTACAGAACAAAAAGCCGACTAAAGGCCTTTAGTCACCGGTAACATAACCATCCAAAATTAGTAGTAGAAAAATAAACTCCGTAAAACAAAATGAAAGTAAAGTGTTATTATATGTATAAGCACTTTAAATAAAATCCCATATTTAATAAAAACGGTCAACATTTTGTCGAATTGGAATTTGAACGATCTTATAAACACGTCTGGTATTAGTATTGCAGTTCCACCTAGGAGATTAAACCCAATGTCGTAGCTTGTCCTAGACAGGCCCTGTATCTTTGTCAAAAGCTCTTTTACTTAACTGCAGAGAGCTCCAAATGGAGGGTAAAGATGTTTTCACAAAAATAAAAAATAAAATACCTTTTTTTTTGGGAATTTTAGCATACGGCCTAAGAGTTTAAGTGAGATAGTAGATATATTTTACAAGTTTTTGCTTACACGGTTACGGGGGCCCTGTACCTCGGGGGGGCCGCTGCTACGCCCCTATTAAACCGTTGACAGTTGACACATTACGGTCTTCAAAAACACCTTAGCCCATCACTAACATGTCAATCATGACTTCAAAAAAAAAACTGGCATCGTTCTCAACCTCCTGAGTAACAAATCACAAGATTATCAAGTCAACACTGTTTTTCATACTAATCGGTAATTAGCCTTACTGAAGAAAACCATTTTACATTTACCATTCGTTGTTCTTTAACACAAGGTAGTTAGGTAGAAAATTGTGTAAATTTTACTGTTGATAAGTTGGTATTTCTAAGCTTAGAGTGACAGCTTAATTTTGCTAAGGAGATTGGGTTTTCGGTGTCAGAAGTATGAATTTCGTTCATGTTTTAATTTATCTTCGTACCATGAGATGTCAAAGTCTGTACTGCTGTCTATTTGCTAATCCCATAGGAATGGAAAGGATAGTTTGAACCAAAACATACATTTCTCAATATCTCTGGGGATAACGGCTGCTTCTAAGATTTTGACGGTAACTTACAGCAGCTTTTCTTAATATTGACCTATGAACATTGAGCCCCATTTTTAACCTCCGACGCAAAAAGAGGTTTTATATAAGATTGACGTGTCTGTCCTTGTATCTGTGTGTTTGTCTCTGTTATCACAATTCCTAAACGAATAGACCCATTTTTGATGCGGTTTTTTTATCAGCTTTAAATGGTGATTTGGTAAGCCGGGTAAATTATGCCGATACCAACATATGTAAGTATGTGTAAAAGCGTTCATTTATTTACACCTGCAGCAAAATCGTGGGTAAAAGTACTTAGCTAATCCTTATAATTTCTCTCCTAATTTCGTGTTTCTTTAAATCTGAAAGAATGCCAGTAGTCGAAAAATATATCTTTACAAAAAATTACTTGAACTTTAAAATATATTCAATAACAATTAGGAAACAGGACTCCTTTCAGCGTCGCTAAAAACAGTCAATGTGTCCCCTGCCTGTCTTCGCACTAATCTGAAAATGATTAAGGCAAAGATTTTAAGAAAAGCACTGCATTTGTCATCATTATAACAAACATCTTCCCACAAACATTCTGATCTGAGTGTCACCTGTCGCTGTAGACAACCTGAAATTCATTCGGTCACGGGACTACCAACATGAGAATAATACCGGCTACATGCACGTCAGACGCGAAGGGTTCCGTACTATAGAAGGTACAGTCGTCAGCAAATCAGACCTTTTTGTTGTAAAATCGCTCCTATTACGATCGCATAAGATGCAGTGTGTATTATAGCGCAGTCGTCCGTACAATATAAAGATCGAGGTCAAGAAATTAAAAATAATATGCTTTTCAGCTTATCCTTTAATTTTTTTATCTTTTATTTATTTGTCGTTGTAGTGACCATAGTAATACATACTATGAAAATTTCAAAGGTCTACCTATTAGAGCTTAACATATACTTAAGTGCACTGGGGTTATTACGACAACCGGGTAAATTCCGATCTATATTATTATTTTGCACCATTAACGTCCACATCTTATGTTATCATTTTTTTTTAAATGAAATATAATTATGTATGTATTAACCATCACGGAGATGTTTAATATGTCGCTGAGTTTGATTGAAATTGATATAAATCGGAATATAACCGGTTGTCGTTATTACCCCAGTGTACTATTACAGCCCTATGAAAGACGATGGGACAGACAGTAGAGCTGAAGATATATATAAGAATAGGGTCTCGTTGACCTTTGACTACGGAACCCTAAAAAAACTACGATCTAAAAGTCTCTGGTTGTTGCTCGTGTCATCGACCCACCTGGTTCAGCTGCCAATTTGTTGTTTACCGGACGTTGCTCACCTTCCGTCAAAATATAGCTTTCATTAAAGTTTGTTATAAAAAAATAGCGCTTATTTTCATATAGATATGGTTTTTCTTGTTAAAACTAAGTTTCAGGCAAAACAGAGATCAGTTTTATATGGGAAACAACCAACTAGCTATATTAATAAAAAAAACTAACGATAATCACTATGCGTTACCTATTTCAAAGAAAAATCTAAATCCCTCAAAATAATTTGCCACAAACAAATATAATATGTAGATTTAGCTTAGCTTTTTTTGTACGAAAAATTAGGAAATTATCTTGTTTTGTTATTTAAAAAT
This sequence comes from Hoplodrina ambigua, assembly GCA_949774945.1. Taxonomy (NCBI): domain Eukaryota; kingdom Metazoa; phylum Arthropoda; class Insecta; order Lepidoptera; family Noctuidae; genus Hoplodrina; species Hoplodrina ambigua. The sequence goes on from OX458967.1 coordinate 2,263,000, forward strand.
TATCACCATTTTGACTTTACAGCGTCTAAACTGCGGTTTTTCGAAAAAAATATCAACTCAATTGACGTTAAGCAACTTAGCAAGTTGAGTATGATTAGGTACAGTAGGTACTTTACGCGCCCTTAACTATTCGTGTCATTATTTAATTGTAATTACCATCTTTATAATTTTTCATGTTCATTCGCCATGATTATAACAGCTTAGTATCAGATATCACCTCATAATTATCGAATGGCTTTAATATGCAAATAAAATGTGTTTATTTGCAATTTAACAAACTTTTATTTGGCCAATAAATGTTTTCGTTTATTTAATTAGCGACGAGCCCGCCTTCCCTAGCCATTGCCCTCATAATAAGTCCGTGAAAAATAATTAACCTTACACCTGTTAAAACCGACAAATATATTTAATTAACAATAAAAAACGCACGCGCCGACTATCAATCAAACTGATCATTCTATTAAAATATGTTAAATTCATAAATTACAGCATATTGTTAAATACTAAGATCTGTAATGTTTGCGCGTGCGCTGCCAACACGTAAAAACGTGGAACGATTTCATGCGTTAAACTTTCAGACTACACAACTATGTCTTTAGAAATGGGATAAGCAGTAAGATGTTATCCTCAAATACACAAAAATGTCTTAATTTTTTTGTTAATTGCAACAATGATTCGGCCATTTTCAAGTAATAATTTAAACGTAGGTTTTTCCACTTGAGGAGTTAATTTACCATTCGTTAGTTTAACGAATCGTTATAGTAAGAAGGTACCGAAAAATTCCTACTTTTTATACATAATCATCAAACTTCTGAATGTCTGTTTATCTTACATAGCGATAGCCGCATCGAATAAAAGTGCAAGTGAAAAAAGTCAACTTTACAGGAGAAAATTAAAACGTTTAATCCTTAATAACTCAGGGTTCCTTGTAAGCAGATCTATAGAATGTATAAATTAATTATTTTTAGACTATAAAAAAAAATTGGGAGCAGGAGGATGGCTAAAGGAACCGAAAACTCAAAGAAAAAAAAAACATTGCACGTTTATTCGATGCGGCCATCGCATAGTATGTAATATTTACTCATTTCGACTATTTTTCACACAGATACGCCTACTTTAAATACAGACAAACCTACACAATAATGTGTGGGGAACGCCCCTCGGTTGCCAATAAGCTCATTCAAGTTTAAGTGGGCGTAACGTCAATGAAACTACCGAGTAGTAAGCCTATCTATACAATTATTAGATAACACACGCTTACTATAAATTATTAGGCTTTTCTCTTGCTATGTAAACTTTTTTGTAAGTACCTATTTTCTATGAATATATCATTCTGGTTACGAATAGAAACTGACAGATATTTTTCTTTTGTATTTTGAAAATGGAAAACTTTTTGTTGTTTTACGAAATATCAAAATGTTCCGTTAATTATAATGCCCTAAAACCCTAAAAAAATCTTCATTTTTCTCACCAAAGTTTCCCTCCATTTTCCGTCTCCCCTGGTTCCCTTTCGGGTATAGCGCGTCTCTTGCGCACGGCCCGCGTATGACGTCACGCCGGTGTCGGGTTTCTGCGCGCGCGCCGCCCAGTGCCGTACTCGGCCGTTACTTTCACTGCGACCTTGCCTTTGACACCGATGTTTGAGGATATTTAGGTAAACGGGAATATGGGCTGGATAAGTACGGGAGTATTGTAATAGAATTTTTAGTTTATTTTTAGTTTCAGCTATTTGTAAAATGCTTTGGCTTTCATGATTATGGTGTAGAAGCAAGAATTTCTGGATGATTTTTGAAGGAATTCATAGAATGATTTTGCATGTACATAATATAAATTAGTTTTCAATTTTCCGCACTGAAAATGTTGTACATGTTGGTATACATTTAAAATTATGTCCAAACAATTTGTCACTTTATTTAAAACAATTTAAAGTTTCTTTCTGAAATGAATAGTAAATAGTATTTTTTATGATCCAACAAATTATTAACTTTATTTTATTTTTATGAAATATTATCAAAGTATCTAAATTATTAAAACCTTTTTAGTTCTTTATAACATAACATAACATCACGCCTGTAATCCCCGAAGGGTTAGGCAGAGGTGTACCCATTAGTACACCCACATTTCGCCAGTTATGTTTTGTTAGTCCCATGTAATAGGGGGCGAGCCTATTGCCAACAACCGGGCACAAATCCAGACTCCGAGGCTGCTACTGAGAAATTCCTGATGGAAAAACCCAATAACACTTTGCCCGACCTGGGAATCGAACCCAAGACCTTTAGTTACTGTAGTTACTTTTTTTTAGTTCTTTATGTACCTACATTAAGGATATAATCCTTAACCTTTAAGACCTCAGTGATTTTCAAGTTCTAATTTCAAAAATGTTTCTTTTTTGTTTTAAGTTTTATATTCTCATGGAGTTTGTGAACCAACCAGCCAATGTTTTCATAGACAAACAAATCAAAGTTAATTATAATAGAAGACAAATAAACATTTACGCAATGTTTATGTTTTTAAGTATATTTACCGACCGCGTAGCGCGTAGTAATGTGTTTGACAAACTGTAGGCGTTAGGCATAATAATGTCTTTTGACTTGTTTACAAAATACTTGTAGGTATAATATATTTTTGAAAAGATTTTCCGTGTTCCATGATATTTTTACTAGCCAGTCCAATTTAACAGGCTATTATTTTTATGAAGTACATGACAAGTTGTTTACAATCGATTGGTAAAAAAACGTAACTTTTCATAGGTATCATAATTATTGAATAATGTAAGTTATCAACCGTTGTATGTCTTTTGCTAACAGCTGAACTGTAGACCTCGTGAGTTCTTATTATCTTTATACGACGAAAGAAAAAAAGAAAGAAAGATATATAGGCACAGCCATCTGCGACAAAAAGGTCCAGTTCAGCATCAATGCCAGACCGCTTGTGTCTGACGCTGCATTTTAACCGGACCTTTGCAACAAAGGTTCTCGACCGAAAAAAGCGTGACAAATCAGCTGGTTGTATGTTCTTATTTCCTCATAGTGACTGCCTCGTTGGTCTAGTGGTCGCAAGCGCGACTGTTGTACATGAGGTCTTGGGTTCGATTCCCAGGTCGGGCAAAGTGTTATTGGATTTTTCCATCGGGAATTTCTCAGTAGCAGCCTCGGAGTCTGGATTTGTGCCCGGTTGATGACAATAGGCTCGCCCCCTATTACATGGGACTAAAAACATAACTGGCGAAATGTGGGTGTACTAATGGGTGCACCTCTGCCTAACCCTTCGGGGATTACAGGCGTGATGTTATGTTATTTCCTCATAGTTGTATTTTCTCAGTCGAGGGCGCTGATCATGCGGAATGCGAATAATGCATTCTCGACTTATGGTAGCAGGACCAACCGTGGATCGGTACGAGTCCGACGTAACCCTTCGTTTTGCCCAGACGGAGGGCATCCCTGAGGATTTCCCCAAAGAAAAAAATTGAGAATGGTAGAAAAAATTGTAAAAAGGTAGAATAGTAGAATGGTAGAATAAGCAAGGTAGATTTTTCCGAAATTTCAAATAACATTTATAAGTCATCATAACTCACCTAAACCAGTTTAGCTGCAAGAAGACAGCATCATTTACAACCAGTGTGTAGCGTCCTAATTCTGTCATCGCAAATATCATTGGCAGTTGTAATATTTTATCTGAAATATTTTGTAACGATGATGATATTTGAATCGCTTGATATTCGTGCACGGGCAAGTTCCATAGTAACTTTCTTAATTTCATGTGCTTTTCTAACCTTGGACATCACTGATATGCAGCGAAGGAAAAATATTGTTAGAAAACCTGGCCTTATCTATACCTACTTCACGCCCCAGCCGCCGCGGGAGACGCCCAGGGCGTCGGACGTCGCGAGGCGACATCCGGCCACCGTAGGCGCGGGCTTGCGGACGGCGAGTAATGGGTAGCTCGCCGTCCGATCAAGGACCAAGCCCGGGTCGACGGCGCGTTCTGTTCGCGCGCGCCTCAAAGAGCTGTCAGCACAGGGACGGGGCCCCCAACGGGGCCAACGCCTGCCGGGGTTGCGGGACGTCTTAACAGGATACCGTGGCCCCGGAACGTAAAGGGCAACAGAAGGAACAGGGTGGTTTTTTAGTCAGTAAAAGTCTGACAGTCCCTTCCGCCCCACCCAGGGCGGAAGAAGTCATTTGATGATTTTTACCACCTCAAAAAAAAAAAAAAAAAAAAATCTATACCTACTTATAATAAATCTGTCTGATTTTTGAGAAATAATAAATATGAGTTCAACTGACGTTAGAAATTTTGACGTTTTTGACATCTGTCACATTGACAATTTGACTCTCGAGAAGCAGACTGATTCAGCTTGGTTAACCGATAGTCATATTTTGACAGCGAACTGAATCAGCTTGTCGTATGAACACGGGGTTATAAGTCTAAAATTGTCAATCTCCCTTTAAGCAAGCGTGGTGGTCTATGCCCATGCCTTTTCTGTATGAGAAGCCTCTATAGCAGGAAAATAATAGACCGGTTTTATAATTGTTATTATTTATTTATAATATTCATATTATTATATAAATTACATTTTTAAATATTAATATAAAAATGTAGACATTTAAAAGTATAAAAAAAATATTGTTATTAGGTACAATTTTAAATATAATACTTTACGCCTTCGTGGAAAAGCAAAAAGTACTTTTTACTCAACAAACCCGGCTTTCATGAATCGAGCCCCACCCACAGACTTACATAACATAAAAGCGCTGAAATTCAGCGCCCGCGCATCCAGCGATCTAACGCATACGTCTTGTGCCTTAAGGTCCGCCCACACTTTCCGCGCGGATCGTCTGACGTCACGCCGACGTCACCGCTCCGTAATTAGATGTATGTTGTACCTAAATGAGAGTATCTTACGTACTCGTGTTCGGAATAATGGCTTTGGAATGGCTGGCATTAGGAAATTGTGTTTCTATGTCGAAGTTGGGTTTGGATATTGTTATAATTGGAGTGATTGGTATTTTTAATCACACCACGATTTGGGAATAGATTTTTTGGATTTAACAAATTACTAATACTTAATAGACAGCTGTGGGGTTAGAAAAATCACTGTTGATACGGACGGATGATTCTCGAGTTGAAACGCACTTACGAACAGACAGAAAGTCATCTTCGGGGTTTAAAATATGAGGCACTTACTAGCTTCTGTCCGCAAAATTGTCCGCGTGGAATTCAATAAAACATTGAAAGTATCCTATAGTACCTACTTACATGGTTATAGTGTAACTTTTAACCAATGAAAGCTTTTTCTTATCAAGTCAGTTCTAGAGATATCCTCTTACAAACAAACAATGTTACCTCTTTATTATTTTAAGTCAAATAAAATATTAGGACCTCAGTACCTCAGAATGAAGGATTTTTACCCTTACCGTATTTTTCCAGATTTGATCCAAAGGTTTTGTTCATAGAAATCATCATTCAACTCGACTAGGGTTTGACGTCAAAGCTAGCCATGCATGTGTGACTCTAGTTTCTCGACGAAAGACGAAAACGTGAGGTTATCGCGAATCGTCAGGAAATATGTTGTTGTGGATATCGAAACCGATGAGCTGCCAAAATGTCGCTGCTTACGTACAAATGTGACGTGACCCTAATGTTTCCGATTACGCTGCACTTAGACAATTTATTATAACAACTTTCCCTAATTCCTTTCAGTGATTTTCAAGTGAAAAGCAACAGGTCTCAGAAGTCAATAGCCTAATATTCTTTGCTCTTGACTTTTCCCAGCTGCAGTAAAAAAAAAAGATCTCAATTTAATACGTAAAATTATGAGGCAAATAAATGTACGGAGTAAATCAAATATCAAATAAAATCGTAAAGAACACCCGTTGTTATTAATCTTAATCCATGACAATATAAAGAACTAAATATTTAGAGATTATTATCACAAATAGGTATAACTATAAAATAATTCTGGCATTTTGACAAAACAACGTAAACGTCACTTTAAAAGAAAACATTCGGTTCCGAAGTGTGTTCGAAGTTTAAAGATTTAAAAGACATTAGTTACGTGTGCAACGGTTTTTTTTATTAACTCAAAGGTCGATGACACATGCTGGGCAGTATTTTCTTGTTAGGAACTATTTTACGGCTAATTTGTTTGGCAATGGACCTAGAGATTGTTGATTGCTTAGATTAGGTGTGTACTAGAATATCTCAACTGTTCTGGATGTCGCATTTCTAGGCTGACAATAAATTTAGTCACTCATGGAAACGTCGACGTCGTCGTTTGAAAACGAATGTAAAAAAAAAATGAAATAGCCAACTAGAGACTATCTCACATCAGCAAATTCAATTGCCATTCGAATGATAATATTTACTACATTATTATATTATCAATTATTTACAATTTATTTTAAATTAATTAAACCAATTTATAATTTAAATCGGCGACTAAATAGTGTAGATAATTGCTATCAGCTATCTCTTAAATACATTTAAACAATCTTTTTTATTGTTTTCTTCAACAAATTGAAATAACAACAGTCTATACCAAAATGTTTATGTGACTACAACTGCTATAAAAATAGTACATACCTATCAGTAAATAATGGAGATTCTAAATTCACTGATTAAGAACAGATGTTTTCTCTAGCCGAACGAAGAGCGTTACATAATAAGCTCCCAGCGTGGATAGACCTAAAATTATATAGAATATTATGTAGACATACATAACATCACGCCTGTAATCCCCGAAGGGTTAGGCAGAGGTGTATCCATTAGAACACCCACATTTCGCCAGTTATGTTTTAGTCCCATGTAATAGGGGGCGAGCCTATGCTTATGTAGATTACGTATTTAAGACAGAAAACAGGATAAGGTACTAACATTTTATTAAATTTTAAACTTAATTTTGTTAATAATTTAATTTTAATAATCAGATGAACTTAGTTCTTTGTTTAAACGAAAAGTTCAAATAAAGAGCTGGAACCATAATTAAATGTTTACAAAACTTATAATAAAAATAACAATTGTTTAACATATAAAAATTTAAAAAAAAAATTGTAACATTTTCTAAAATATTTAATTTTTAGTAATTATTAAATAAAAAGTGGTTTACGTGTTGTCCTGAATAAAATATTTTGACCACTTGAAATTTTAATATTCTTAAGCGGTCTCAAAAAAGAAACCGTCTATAATTTTGCCTTGTCCAAAGTAAAAATACTTTTAAGACAACTTTTCCTTACTCTTACAGATAAGATATTATGGTCCTAGGAAAGGAACATAAGCTACCGTATTCATGAGGTACTTTACTCTCTTTAACCAGAAGAGTACGCCAAATTGTTCATTAACACATAAAACTGAAACAGTATTTTCATGTTTGCATTCCAGTGTTTCAGTGTCAAGATTCGAACCCCCACACGTTAAACGTTACAGCTGCACTCTGTAAAGAACGATTTCATGCATTGTTGCGAAAAAATTAAAATTATTGTTAGTTCAAGGTTTTGTACTTACTTAAATGATTTTTCTTTGATTTTTCAGCTCAACGGCGTTTGCGAATCATTTTCTATGAAAGTAATTTAGCATACATAAAAGTTACATAGCAGTATTCAAATATCATAATCTCAAATCTTTATAACATCACGCCTGTAATCCCCGAAGGGTTAGGCAGAGGTGTACCCTTATTAGTACACCCACGTCAAATCTCCAAAAAATCTCTTCTTCCTCAAATCTTTATTGTAGTTCATAATACGACACCACCAATCAATTGACGTACTTTTTACGATCTGTCAAAATTATTTATTTATTTAAACTTTATGCACATGTAAAAAAAATACACTGTACAAAGGCGGACATAATGCCTTGGGCATTTTCTACCAGTCTAATATGATGATAGTCTAGTCTAATTATGTGACTTTTTACGACTCTCCCATAGACTTGTATGGCAAAAGCAACAGTGACGTAACATTTGAGCAGACTCGATTGACAAATTAAAACCAATTAAAAATCTTATTTTACATTTAATTGAAAATTAATCGGTTTATCAGAACTAAAATAAAGAATGAATTATTGGCTAGTGGTGTTAAATACCTAATTGAAGACGCTGCCGGACACAGCAAAATTAAAAAAAAGACAGTAAGTGAGGAAGACCCATTAGTAAATTAATTTAAATTAATAAGACTTCTTCTTTGTCCTTGCCTCTTCCCGTAACGTGGGTACGGCTTTCATAATCTTTCGGCGCCATTCGCTTTGCTGGTAAGCATCACAAAGTAAAGTCATGCTTTTTCATGTTTTTCCGAACATTTGGCATCCAGGTAGTTTGAGGTCTACCTCTCATTTTTGTAGCCACGGAAAGGCATAAAAGAAATTAATACGACAAATAAAAAAAAATGTAATAAAATGTCAACTTAATGACAATAACCAATCACAATAGCTTACGTGCGCTTGACAATTTGTCATATTCATTTTGCGTTGAATTCTGTTTGAGTAATTGGAGGGAGGGGGGGAAGTGATTTAGTTTCGTAAGCTTTGTATTATGGATACATTACATTCAAGTCGGTTAAAACAACAATATAGTTATAACTAGCAGACCGCGCCATATTTCCGACTTAGCCATTGACTTTTCCAAAAAAAAAAAAAAAAACATATAATCCTTGTCCGGAAAATTACAAATATAACAAAAAAAGAATCAGCCATATCGGTCCAGCTGTTTTCAAGTTATGTGCTGAGCAACACATTTAGCCATTCATTTTTATATAGAAGAAGAAGAAGATAAAAGGTAAATAAATATTCTGCGAAAAATTTAGCTTTTACAGAATTAATGTCCTTTTAAGAGACAATAAATTATTCTAGTAACCGCACAGATGACGCAAAATCATGTACTTCTAGTGTCTTTGATCGTTAAAGATTTGGCAACAATAGTACCTAATGACTTAGTCATTATCTTAACTAGAATGATTAGTAATACAAAGGCATCGTTGTTTTGACCTAAAGAACTACTAATTACTTTAATTAAATAACGTTTCCATTCGAGTTGAGTAGGCTGTGTAGATGACAATAAAATAAGGTTAAGTTGGTTAAAGTTTCAGATAAGTACGATTAAACGTTTTCTTGCTTCTTAGGTTTTAATAGAATGTTATTTTGCAAGGAACACAAACAATTCACAGAATAGATAATGCGGATTTAGAATAACAATAAAATTTTAAAAGTAACAACGCTTAGGCATTACTAAGCTAATAAAACAAACTTTTAACATTTAAAATCGAATATATGAAAAACATTTCCTGAATTATTAATATTATCTGTCTGAAATATCCTTTCAGGGATGGGTACTTACTTAATAATAGGTACTTTTTCGTACCTACTACTTACTTTCCTAAATATGTAGCTAAATTTGATAGATATTTTAATTGATAGTGTAGGTACTCTAACATATATAATTGAAAATAAAAATTTACGATTGTTTGGTAAACATCATAGAGAGTAGACCGTGATCGGTAGTAGTCTGTTCTGAGCCTTTAGTGATTTATTGATCGAAACATCACAGGAACTGCAAGCAAATGCATCAATCTTAAATCTCCAACATAGTGAGCCGATGGTACATTTCCAATAACTCACTACAACTACAATCACATACGCTAACAAATCAATCACTGGTTAAAACATTTTTATAGTCTCGTAAACCCGCGACCTTCGACCGAATGATCGACCGAGACATAAAGCTAATGTCTGGCCACAACGCCAAATGAATTCTAAATCGGGACACAAAAGTTTGGCAACTATTACACTTTAATTTCAGTTGTTCAAATCTTGTCTCCGCGTAATAGCGCTGCATCCGTCCCGTCCCCGGAGACCCTTTTCAAAAGTACCCCTTTTCCATTCCTTTTGATAAGGCTGTGTTTGTTCGAAAGACTTTGAAATGGGACTCCTACTGTCTGTCGTTATCTCGTACGCCGGGGCGCACGAAGCCATCGAGTGCATAAAACACCTACTCAGTGGCGTCATACCTAACGACCACCCGGACTTCCAAGAACTCGCCGAGTACTACAGCAGCCAACTTAGAAAAGCGACTAACGCATCCTCCGCAGCGGACTGGAGCAAAGAATGCGGTCAGGGATACCTATATTTAACGGAAGATAAAAATGGAAAACTAAAATCGGCCGCCGTGAAGTACTACGGTGACGACACAAACTCGACCGCCATACTGTTCTCGACGAAAATCTCCAGCTTCGGCCAGGAGTCCCTCGAGGAGAGCCAATCGAACGGAGACTACAGGAGCGACAGGTACATACCGGCGAAAACGAAAACCATTCTAACGAACTCCTCAGGGTCGATCAGTGTCGGTCAAAGAAACAGATCACCTACGCCTCGTGAAACTATTTCAGATTCAAATCACAACAGCTTTACTTCGAATTCTGTCGAGCCTGACAGCAAGGAGGACGGTGCGGCTGACGAGAAACTGACATGGCATTATAGACCACTGAGTCCCACCCGCACCCCGCAAACACTGCCTGAAATACATTTCCAATCATTCGACGAAGACAAAAAAGGCGAATACAGCGAAGAATTCCTCAGGTTAATATTCATTGATACGAGCAGGAACATATCTCATGTAGACACTCATGCTTACAGTTCGGTAGTGACTTAGCTGCATCCCATTACCATGAGTGATCACTGCTCATCCGGACACCACCATATGCACGAGTAGAAAGCTAATTCATGGTACCATTCGCTACATTTGTAATATACCTACTCATATGTTATGAATTTGTTTAAGATCTCTTGATGGGATTAAGTTCCGACCGTTACAACGAAGCGACCCGAGTGGCAGACGACGGAGTTTTAGAAAGCGTCACTCTTCGTCGTCGAATTCTTCCAAAGAGTCGCGAGCGTCCCGCGAGGAAGAACTAAAGATGTTCACGTCACTCGAGGAAGCTGAGTTCGAGCGTATGAGTAAACATGACAAAGTCGGAGGGTTCGGAAGCACCCCTAATCTATCAGCGCGTTCTTATTCCAGAAGTCGGTCGAGGGAAAACTCGAGGGAGAGAAGGAGTGACCACTGGAGCGTGGAAGCGTCTGTTGACAGCGTGGCTTCCGAAGACAATGCCGAGGTAAAGCCGATGTTGAAAGACGTTCCCAAACTCAACTCCTTCGAGGAAGAAACGACAGAGACTAAAGAGGTAATTGAAGAGGAAGAAGAAGAAGTAGATTTCTGGGGCAGCGGGGGTGACTAGCTTGGAACTTAACGTAGCACGAGCGCACTGCTGATTGTGAGCCTCTGTGAGCATGACTGAACATTAAATTATGATACCCCCGGTTTGTGTTTTGTTTTCTTTGAGAACCCTTAGAAATAACCCCAACTCATTGATTTCCTTTGTGACGGGAATTTGAAAAGGTAGGCTTTTAATCCGTATGGCTTTTGTAGAGAAACGAACGAAAATATGGGACTCATGATTCTGTTTCGATATTGATACAATGATTGGCTTGAAGAAACATAAGACATTGATAGACAGTGAGGTTGATTTTATTCTTAGACTATTAATTGGCTCACTTTCTTGATTAAAATGTACTTACAAATATCTGAACATTATAACACACACCAAGTATTCAATACATATGCAATAATGAATAAACACAATCACGAAGATGCACTCTCAATGACACAATTAAATTCATGTAATAATTACGTAATTTTCTTATTTACTATGTACTTCGTGTTCTACATTATACATACGATAAGTGTACCTACTAATTTTATTGGCATAGTAAAAGTTGAAAACTTTGTTGCGACCATTATAATGGCTCAATTTCCTTTGTTCGAATTCATGTTGTTTTTTACTGACTGGGCTGAAAACAAAAACATGCGCTGTAAATAATGGTCTCGTAAATCTTATAGTTTAACGAGGTCTTTTCTCGAAAATCGTCTTATGATATTGTTCTGACGAGCAATTCTACTGACTTTTAAGATCGATCGCAATCTAATCTCAGTCTCGGTCTGTCAAAAATGCGTCTAATTTACCTACATTTTTTTATATTGATTCTCACTGTAATGAGATTGCGACTAGATTCTGAACGTTTTTAATTAATAGAATTGACCTTCAGAATTAGATTTCAGTTTTAAATAAAATAGCGTTTATCCAAAGCCAAACTTTAACCTCCTTGCTCATTAGAGTTACTTGAAGTTAAGACACGTTTAATGTATAGTTAAGCAAACGCTTATCATTATGTAACTTTGAGCAATATTTCTATAATTATGTAAGGAAGCGGTTAGTGTTTAGGGTTACGATCATATTATTATGCCAGTGACATCATCCAGTTCAAAAGGTAACTAAAACCTTAATTACCTGACCAGGTCAAGTCGAATTCTTAAAACTTTAACGCAATTAAACTGCCATATTTCCAATTAATATTAAATTATGAGCGGTTAATCAAAACTGTTGCACAATAGTCCGAAAATACTCGTCCAACCTCGACCCAGATGTGTCTCATTAAATCCAGGGCATAAGTACATACGACCTTTCAGTTAATGCCATCTATCGGAGCTGCGCGGAATATAAACAGATTCTGAAAAGTATTTTTCTAACACCCTTGGAATTATTTTTATTGGACCTAGGAACTCTATATTTTTGAGATTTAGGGAAAGATATGTTATACAGGATTTAATGTGGCAATGATTTGAACTGTCCATTTTGGTTGTGATAATTCTGCTAAAACCTAAATTTTATGAATTAGGAGTTAGGACATAATTGTGAGTGGTTGACCAAAAAGGGACCTCAAGGGAAAATAATTGATCAAATCTTTAATAATTAACTCTAATCTAATAATTGATTAAACGCGATTTACTCGAAATCAATTATTTTCCCTTGAGGTCCCTTTTTGGTCAACCACTCACAATTAGTAACTAAAGTCAGTATTGCAGCATATCCGAAGAATTCAGGTAAACATGTACAACCGAGGACGATGGAGGTTGACCACTTTTCGACTTTATTACTAAGGGCGTAAGGGTGAAAAGTGATTCAAAGTAATTGTACGTGATTGAACCTACAATACACAAACACAATAATCACAATCATCACTAACAATCCACTTAAATGTAACTTTAGTTTGACGTTTTTGGCAATGAAATTTTACAAAATTAAAGAAACATTGCCACTTATTTACCTAAAGCTTAAAACAGAAGTCAGTAAGACACAGATTGATAGGATACACGATTATTCACTTTAAGATTCGCATAGATCAGCAGTCATATTCTGTAAAAGATCCCTCGGTAAGGTGAAAAGAGCGTGAGGTGAGCTAACAATCCCTAGCTTTAAGTTGGGTTATCAGCTCGCGTCAAACTCACTCCACTTAAATCCACCGAGGGAGATTTTTTACAGAATACCACTGCTAAAGTTAGTAAGTACACGACGTATATTATATTAGAAAAATATACGTCATCAAATCCATGACGAACTTCCTTATTCATTACGCGTATAAACATCCCGACGATATAGATGCTTTTGCATCTACAAATGAAGATATGAATAAGCGCCAAAATAAGCCGAAATTCCAAGTATCGCAAATTACTTATGCTAACATAGACATGTAAAGCTCTTTAATGAAGCCCTATTCAAAAGCCACGGAAGATACGCTTTTTATACCGTGTATATTCGAAGCCAAATGTATGATAATAGAAGCTGATGATGTATTATGCGATGAAGTGCTTTCATCTGTAGTTCATCTGTCAATGATTGTAGGTTAGTAGGACAAGATAGTAAGAATTATTACTGTACAAGAAGACTAATGGTTATACGTTTATTAAATTGTTTTCAATAATGGAAAGCTGTCAAGTTTTTGCTTATGATACAGGTTATTCACCAAGCATTCTATTACAAGTAACGGAGTAGCCAAATAATGTGTTAATATAAAAAAAAAAACAAAGATAAAACTTATATTTCGGACACATTAAGGACCCATTATTTTGTTAGTAATCAGCAACAAAAGAAAACAGTCACTCAATTTTGTCAGTATTATATCAAAGTGAAATCCGTTCTAACCTTCCAAATTTCAGCTTACTAGGTCCAGTAATTCGTGTTTATTCAGCGAGTGACCTTTCGCTTTTAAAATAAAGGATCGATAAATTAATATACCCAGATCTAACTTTCCAAAAATACATGAATTTCAACCCACAATTCTAGTCAAGTCTACGATTACTGCGGTCACAACTTCCGAGATCGACTCACGCGTCACTGAACCACAAGCCACACTCACCCACACACGAATATTCTTTTACGACGGGATGTGTTACTCTTTTCTTTGATAGAATACTAATTTATATGCATACGATGTTCTTTTGTCTTTTCTTTTGTTTTCTTTTTATCTAGAATAGTTTTATTGGTTTCTTGTTTTATACCACTGTCATTTTTGTTTTTTTTAATTTCGAATTTTAACGTCGTGTTCTAAGATGACTGTATCGTCTATTTTAATTTTTGATTTATTGAAAGAAGACGAACTTTTGCTTTTGAGCCAATAAACGTACGTTCCTCATTTTAGTGTTAGAATTAAAAGCTTTGCAGTGAAAACTTCGTTTAACTATGTAAATTCACGATTTACCAGAGCAAACATTTTAATATAAACAAACAAAAATAACCAGTGGTTATTACAGAATGTTTTATGTTTAACAATAACAGCGGTTCTCCAAAAATATCAAGGTCTGGCTTTTGTTTCATTTAAAATGTATTTCCAACAAAAATGGACGGACTGCATTCGTTACGGTTGTAAAACCAAGTATTCAAAGATTCTCTATTCAAGTCTTAATACTCAAATTCATAATGAAATATCAAAATACCGCGACTTCGTCCAAGTGGAAACCAAGAAAATTCGTTCTTAGCTGACGTCTCCTACCTACAAACTAACCACCTGCTTACATTTTAGTCTCGTCAAAAGCTACTTAGTCCATACTTAGTCGTTTCGAAATTTCGTGTTTTGTCAGTGACTGAATGACATTTCGCTTTTATAGAATATTTATATAATATTAGCCTTAACCGTCTTCTACTGATAAGTTTTTACACTCGTAGCTATATATCAACGCCACAAACTATTGTCGTACAACCAAAACACAAGTATTTATAAACCACTCTCCCTAGCGTAGGCCGGGACATTATTTTAAGATGTCCCTAGTTGTCAGTACTGTCCACCCCCTTCGTAGCAGCGTGCATTATGACGTCATTCGACTCGACATCGTGCACATTACTAAAGTGAGCCAAAACGTCTAGCCATTTTTCATTCTGACCAAGAAATATCTTCATCTATCAAGATGAAAATTATCTATCTTCTTTCTATTTTGCTGCATCGCGATTCGGCGTTTTAAAATTAGATAGCTGCTGTTGCCAACCCATGCTTACTCCAGGCATTTAGAAAAAAAATAGATTAATTCTTAGAACTTCGTCTATGGATGGATATTTATTTTTAAATTCATGGTCTTGATCGATTAGTTTCTGTTGTGTTTCTGGAATGTTTTTGATGAAAAACATCTTGTTTTTAATTTGGGTCGTTATAATAAAAATGAAAATGATACGGATTTTATGTTGTCTATGTATTTATGGGCGCTACGTCATTTTCTTATTCATGTTTGCTGCTAAATGCTTTATCTTAGACTAGCTTCTGTCGAACGACTTCGTCCGCGTGGTTTATGTCACCCGCTTTAAGTTCCGTCTTTGGTTACTGCTCCGCTCCCGTCTATCGTAGCGATATATTATAAAGCCTATACTATTCCTCTTGAATTTTGCTATGATATACAAAGATATTTTCTAATCTGACTGGTAGTTCCATATATTAGTGCGTTTAAACAAACAAACAAAAAACTCCTTATATTAATAATATTAGTATAGAAGATTTTAATAGGTTCGCTTTTGATCACTATCTCACCTGATCTGAAGATGATGTCAACTATGAATTTAATTAAATTCCAACTTTTTTTACACGCTAATGCGTCGGAGACTCAATAATGATGTTCACTTCTTTTTTTTATACTGAGTCATGCTTTTCTTATTCTTAATAGCGGACTATATATCTAGGGAAATGTATTAATCACAGCTTGCATTAAAAAACAAACGAAAATATATTCATTTCATCAGACTTGCAATCGCATTTTCGTATCCCCACTCGTCACGTATTTACACTTCTACAAGTTTGCGAAGCATTCCTCTATTTTCAGGAAGTTGCTTGCTGCTGTCTAATGCATCGAAAAGTAAAAATAAAACATCTGACTTAAACGTAGCTGTGTAAATTCCAGATTTTTCTTTGTATTACCCAGTGTACAAATTGAAAAATGGGGAATATTTCCGTTTCAGTTTGTTGAGAGTTTATCAGCTTTTTATCACCTGCTAATTTTCTGACTCCGAACTTCATGCGAAATAAGTACATCCGAAAACTTACAAACCATGTACCAAAAGACCAATTAAATTTAAACTCACGAACCTGCCGACAGGCCACTAGGACCAAATAAATTTTAAATATTACCGTTAGGACCATTCACAATCATAATTAAATTATCGTCGACCCCACTGTGTGCCAAATGGCGCACTGGCAAGATTCATATTTGATCATATATATTAATTGATAACACTATTGTGAACGATTTGATTAATTATTGATTTATGTACGAGAAATAAATCTATTGAACTTCTGTAGAATTTATTGTAGTAAACAACTTTAGCCAAGCGGATGTTTGTGAAGAAATAAAGGAACTAGGCAATGATAGAAAAAAAATTGTGAGAAACGAACTGTAAATAATTTAATAAATATATTTATTGGCATGATAATAACTCTTCATTCTTATAAATCATGATGGCCCATTAGTTAATATGCCCGTCTCTCATACATACATGAGGTTGGGCTAAAATCCATGCAAGTACCAATGTGACTGTTTCCGTTCATATGTACTTTCTAAGTATATCTTGAACATCACTTACATCGGTGAAGGAAAACATCGTGAGGAAATCTGGACTTACAATTAATAAAAGTCTGAAATCGCGATCCGCCTTGAGCAAGCGAGGTAATCAATGCCAGTGCCTTCTCTGTATGAGAAGAGGTATTTGCCATGCAGTGGTATAAATAACAGGCTGTTATTATTTTTCATTTTATTTCTTATCTAGATTATGATGGCATTCATGACTTGGCAAATCGTAAATTAGAAAAGGACAGTTTGTATGTGCTAAAAATATTTTAATGATATTATTTTCCGAGTGGATTTTTCCGTTATTTATGAAAAACAAGTACATGTTGTTGATTGTTGCCAGTCTGGGACGAACTGTGTCTTGTGTGATGTAAGAATTAATTCATGGATATGGGTCAAGTCTTTTCACATGCAATTATGCACCATTGTCTTGGCGAGTTCATTGCGATCTCTTGTAATTGATTGATGCAAATTCTTAATGGTCACTGTCAAGGTGTAGTGGTAACTTTGCTTAAACCAAGGCCAAGGCTTGGCTTGTTCTTGGGCCTAGGAATCAGTATTGCCATATGCTGCCAGCCTTATGGGCACTAGTCCTATTGACATCAGCAATGCAGATTTTTTATCAGCTGAAATTGCCTTTATATTGTGCATCATAATATAATATTATTTGTATATTTTTATTTATTAATTTAACTTGTTATGAAAATCCAAGAACCCCAAGTTAAAGTTTTCCGAAAATGTGTTATTACTTACAATAAATAAACGTTAGTGACTTCAAAGTTCTCTGAATTAATATTAATGTTTTCTAAAAGTTTTCTAGAAATCTATTAGGTTCTGCGACACTTAAAAAGAAAATTCATCACATTAACAACTTTTTCGTCGTATTCATAAAGTTTATTTTCGGATAAACCCTTAATTCTTGCTCCTTCTGAATAATTTATCAGTACCCATGTCAAAAGTCTCCTAACAAAACAAAGTCAATATAACTCTCAAAGAACTAAAAAGATCAATTCCACGTCAATCTTACCTTTTGCGTCATCAATCATTATCTTCCGACGTTTTCAATAGAATCAATTCAAAGGGCGTTCGCCCAGGTGTAAAATGTCGGAAACGTAAGCAAAAACATTGTAAAAATAGCCCAATGAATGAAGTAGCTTTGACCAAGACCTCGGTTTGAAGGTTCAATGAAGACATCGACCGTATGTCTAGACGAACGAAGGTAACTGACGCGGAAGTTGCAAAAGTATGCGTGAATGTATAGAGAAAACTGAATCATTCATAATTTTAGTTGCAAATACTCTGTAAACAACCACGCAAAGAATTTTAGTTTGTGAAGCTTTGAATGAATCAGTTTACCGTTAGAAAATGTTGGTCCTTTGAGAATTTACTAGATCCAACCCACTTTAAATTGTATCAGTTCCATTTTGAAAATATTTGTATAGCCGTGTTGTTCTGCTCGCGGGTCTGTCGGCGTGGTCCTTTTCCTCTGCTCCGCTCCAGTAAGTCGTAGCGTGATGTTTTAAGTACGTACTTACTGACGATACTGACTGCACTGCTGGTGCGGGTGCTATCGCTAGTTTGATTTCCACACGGAACAAATATTTGTATGGCCTACAGACAGAAGTATCGGGTTCGGAGAAATTCAAAGTGTGGGACAACGTTAAAAAGGAAATACTTGGTATTTATTTCAAAAGTATGTTCAAGTTTATACTAAAAGTATACCAAAGTTAAAAACTAAATGCAATCCATCAATACTGGCGTCAGAACGCGAGCTTTTAGTACAGAAACCACTAAAAATGTTATTCAATATTTTCTTTGAAGATGTTACGTGGAACTGTTGTTTTAACTAAAAGTTTTCTGCCATTGTTACAATAGTTGGCAGTTACTATTAGTTGGACATTGGTATTCTAAGAATTTTGCTAAAGTTTCTGTAAATAATATTTATAATCCATTTATTATAATACTACCTGTGATTTCGTTCGCGAGGTTTTTTTCACCCGTGTTACTGCTCTGCTCCCGTGGGTGGTAGCGTGATTTTATATAATAATATATGTAGGCAATTCCTCATGAATCTGGTTGATTATACAAAAATATTTTTCCAGTCCGACCGGTAGTTTCAGATATTAGCGCGTTTCACTTGTCTATAATAACTTACACAAACAAACAGAAGTAAGAACTCTTCGGCTTTATTATATAGGCTTTAGTGTAGATAAGTCCAGGTTTCCACACGATATTTTCCTTTACCGATCTCAGTGTTAACATAACATCACGCCCGTAATCCCCGAAGGGTTAGGCAGAGGTATACCTATTAGTACACCCACATTCAGTTCTCAGTGATGTCCAAGTTAAACTTAGACAGTACATGAGCTAAAAACATTATGCTTTATGCACCTAATGTTTTGTGAATAACATCTTCGTAAATCCGGATGCGGGCAGCGCAGGACCGGTCATTGTTGTTTATTTTTAGGGGAGGCCTATGTCCAGCAGTGGACGTTGTTCGGCTGATAAGATGATGATTATGATGATAATGATTTTGAAAATTTTGCTTCGGCTTCCTTCACCCGACTTCCTCTTCGCCATTGATTGTTGTATCTATTGACAAAGATTGACCCACATCAGAAAACCACGTTTTCCCCTCATAAAAGGTACACTTTCATCCATTTGTTTGGATTGGTATCCTATAATCGAAAGTTCCTACAACACTTTTACTGTAATCTTGTTTTATGTCTACCTACTAAACTACATATCTTCGAAGGCTTCATATCGTTCTGTTTTATAGGCGATAGCTATAAAATATGCAGAAGTATTGACGTTTCAGTCGTCCATGGGAGATTACTTCGTTAAGTTAGCTACGTTTCATGGTACGTTTGCAATTGGTTCTGTGTGAAAAAGCAGCTTTTCCGACCAAGTTTCTGAGAATATCAACATTAACTATTTTGGCAGGACAATATAGGTTAGTTTCTTATTTGTACTCTTGTTGGTTCATTTAGTATCGACTTAATTTAAGCCTATAAGTATTATGCTATCTCTGTTACTTTGAGGTGTATTGTAGCGACAGAGATACATTTAAGAGCATCTTAATGTTAAGTGTCATTTGTACGGAGGTATGTCTTTTCCTTTTATGAAAAACACCTATAGGAAAATCTGGTCCTTTCTAATTGATATAGACGCCTACTAATAGATGGTCCTTTGATACAATCACGCAAGCTGTTAATAGATAGATCTTTATCACATAATTTATCATTTCTACACTTTGTACTCCACACGCGTTGTTATTAATTTGCCCCTATCTAAACAATATGTCAAAAGCTAACGATGAGCATCAATAAAATTAATCTATGTCAAACGCATCAATTATCACGCCAACCAGTTTGCGCTGCACAAACATTAAAACTTAATTGTGCATTTGTAGGTCGGAACACGCGTAAATCTGTGATTGTTCACCTATTTTAACCTAAACGGAATCTCGGCCAGTCGATAACCTTGTAAGCTGCTCCTTACGTTATACTTCTCGCTAAACCGGCGTATCACTTTCAAGCAGGGAAGGACAGTGACGGATCTTGGATAGGAAAACGCGCGGTTTCAAGTCGCCATGGTTCGGAAACGCCGCCCGCGCACCTGCCCTCTCCGTCACTCTTCCAAATTTAAATCCCAAACTCCCCCCACCGTCCCGAGCGCTAAACATTCTGGAATAATTCCTGCGATTCGGCCACCGTTGCTCGCCATTCGAATTCGGGTCGCGACCGCGTCCGGTGATATCGTATCTTCTTAACGAACAACCCCGACTAGTGCCATGGCCGACGTTGACGTACAAGTCCAGTACACCACCACGGAGCGCAAGACCAGGAAGGTCAAGAAGACCTCCAAGCGCAGGGAGTCTAAGGATGGGGAAGTCACCGTCACGGAAGTGGAACAGACCAACACGACCACCAACGCCGACGATGGGTATGTGTTGTGGTGGCCAGCCTCCCTTGACCCGTGCAGTGACGCCAGTGTGTTCGTGTCAGCCAAGTGTCGGTTACCGATCGCGTTCCTCTCTGTCAGTGACATGCATAACGTGTACATTGTTTATATGTACTTTGTTAGGCGTGTTATGGCCACCCTCACATACCCGACCTAATTTAAGGTACCTATCGGATGTTTTGGAATGATCTTTTGCAGAAACGTTATTTACTAACCTAATTTATGATTACCACGTAAATCTTAAAGTGACTTCATATGACATAAACTTTAGGAAAGTTTAAAACTCGATGAAGGCAATCATTAACACACTTCTTAACAAACAAGGAATAAAATGAGTGACGAGTCAATTGAAATCTAATCTAGGCTTATTCGTTACAATTAGATAATATTCCAGTAAATCTGTATAAAACCTTGTAGGACGATTCCCAAATATTTAAAAAATGCAACTGTGTGTTAGAAGCCATTTTTTTTTTCATTTTGGAGATGTTCTTTTCTTTTTTACCTTCCCTAACAATATTCTTTTTGTTCTCAGCTTATTTTCAGTGGAGAATACACCAAGGCGATGAACAAGGACTGGCACAGCGGTCACTTCTGTTGCTGGCAGTGCGACGAGTCGCTGACCGGCCAGCGATATGTCCTGAGGGATGAGCACCCCTACTGCATCAAGTGCTACGAAAGCGTCTTCGCCAACGGCTGCGAAGAATGCAACAAAACCATCGGCATCGACTCTAAGGTTTGCCTCTTTAAGCTCATTTTTGATTGCCATATGAACAGTACGGTTGGCACAATCTGTTATGCAATATTATTCAACAGCAGTGAACAATTCAAAGAAATCGAATTTATTTGAATTGTTCAGTATAAGTTTTAGGTCGTTGCGATATTTTAGTTCTACTTTCCCTTGATCAGGGTTCACTTGTTTTACTTGTTTATATTGTCACTTTAATCCACTCCCTCTTATTACTTTTAACACTCTCAAGTTAGCTTTCAGCGTAAATTGTTATGATATAGGATACGATCTAGAATCTAAAATAGTTCGAATTGCGCCATAAAATGCTGAGACGAATGCTATTTTGAGTTGATAAATAACAGCTTCGAGAAAGAGATAATCTTACAGATAAACTGAACAAGAAACAAGAATTGGCAAAATGTTCGGATTGTGAGTTTGATTAAGAGCTTATTGTCAACGTCGTCACTGTATATAATGGGTCCTAAATAATATTTGGTTTTTTTGCCATCTCAAATCCACGCCCAAAACCACATAACTGATGTGTACCGACAATCCTGAGTTTCATTGAAAATATCATTGACACAGAGTTCTTAGCGAGTTGTATGTGTCGTATGAATAGGATTAGAGTCCACGGCATTCGTCAGCTTTGTTTCACCGATCAAATTTAGTAATGTCACTCCAGCCGGCCCAGATTCTTCGGGCGCACCTCTGCACACGGCCCCAGGCACACCGCTGCCAAGCCAACATAACGTTAACGTTACGCCAAACATTATACATTTATCTCGACGAACAACCAATGACTTTTCCCGTTCACACTCAGCTGCAAACGCTACTAGTGTTTGTTTAAACCAATTGTTCAAATACACTTATGATAAATTACAATGTGCAATTTACTGAAATGTTATCCCTAAATTGTCTCAAGAATCCTCGTATCAAAGGAATCATCTAAACCAAATTGCATAAAGGACCAACTTTATTTAGTTGTAATTGAAATAAAGAACAAACTACTGTCAGTAAATCATAGCTCTGTAATAAATTAATGACAGTTTTGACACTGTCGATGTATGATATTCCTCGTAAATTATAACCCCTTGCTGCTGTATATCGCGGCAGTCAAGAACACATTAGCGCCGTGTTTACTTATGACGAGCGTACACCGGCAATATTGTTAACATTACATCCAACTGTTTGCTGCTGCAGACTGGACTTGAACAAATTGACGATCGCTTACACAAAACAAATCGCGTGTTAGCACAAACTAAGCTATTTCTGGGTCGGATACAATATTCTGATGTTTTCGTTTACAGCCAACCTTGAAAAGCTTGTGTGGATCCGTCAGACGATTCTTTTAAGATTTACGCGATCCAAGAAGCTCTAAGAGTTTCGTAATCGGCCAAAATAAACATTCATATTTTATTGACATTACGACATTCAGTTTTAAATGTACGTTCTGTCGGTCCTCGCACCGTCGCCAGGAATAGAATCCAGAATGAGGGGAGATTTATTTTGAAACTTGAACTAAACACGTCAAATGCAACGTGAGAGAATGTATTTGAGTTTTTAATTTAACTCAAATGTTTGCGTTGACCCGAAAGATGGAAATACTCATGGTATATGCACTTCAGGTTTTAGGTTATGCTCGTTATTTGGTCAGTGAACTTGATATGAATGTAACAAATAGGATTTGCAGTCGAGTGTTTATATGAAATGGAAAATGTATGTTTATGAATCATGGACCAAAATAGGTTTGTGTACGATCGTTGGTATTTCCAGCAATTGAGATGTAGGTTGTTATGCAATTTAGGACCAAATGTTAGGAATGACAACTGAAGTTAATGTTGTCCAAATAGGTAAAAACTCTATAACATTGATTGGTCTCGGTGTCCTGCCAGGCAGTAAGTCGAAGGTAATAATTACCACCTACGCCTCGTAGCCAACATCTGTCGTTAGAATAATACGTTTTTTTTGTTTAATGTTTGGTTTTTCCATCTAATTGAAGAAGATCTGATGGGAGGACACCTGATTAATGTTGTTCACGTCGGATTTGAACATATTAATTATTGTTATCGTGGTTCTAAGCGATATATTTTTTGTAAATCACGCCTTTATTTAAATAGGATTTTGTCATGTCTATTCATAGTGTTTTCCAATATTTATATGTGTCCTCGTCTCAGCATTATTTTTGTTTGGTCGATGTCTTTTATTGAAATTGAATAATAATGTAGTTTTACATACAAGTCACGTTGCTATAAAAAACAATAGCGCGTTCTACCTACATCAGATTAAAGTATTTACAAAGTTAAAATTGGTTTCTGTTAACTTTTTAGGTAAAGTTAAAGCTTACCATAAGCTTAAAGATCCATTATTACAAATTCAAGAACATTTGGTAATTTGTTAAAATAAGTGTCAATACATCCGTAATAAAATAATTAGACAATAAATGATTTAGGTCAAAAGTAACACTGTTATACTCCAGTCTTTTTAGTTACGTACATGAGGTCAGTGTAATAAAATGAGTAAATAAACCTTTTCCCCGCATATGTATATCGCAGTCGGTTTTCCTTAATCTATACTTGATAGCTATCTTCGTCAGCCTATATAAACTTCCACTTCTTATATCTCAGGACCTGTCGTACAAAGACAAGCACTGGCACGAGGCTTGCTTCCTGTGCGCCAAGTGCCGCGTCTCGTTGGTAGACAAGCAGTTCGGCTCCAAGCTCGACAAGATCTACTGCGGCAACTGCTACGATGCCCAGTTCGCGAGCCGCTGCGATGGCTGCGGCGAGGTGTTCCGCGCTGGTGAGTACTTACCTTTATTTTTAGGGATGAATGACTAAATTATTTGGTCCTAAGGTACGAGTTGATAAGATTGTTCTTTAATAAAATGACCTCTTGAAACTAATGAATTTAATTATGTATCTGTTTAAAAATATAAATATCTTCTATTAATGAGAAAATACATTAATCTTCATTAAGGACTTCCACGATATCTATCTATTACAAAAACACGCGAATTAATAAAACACCTGACATTATACAGCCGTGGTCTTTTTATACGGGAGTCATAATAACATAATTTACGTTTTCTACGTACCTTTACATTACCTACATCGATCGCTTAATAAGGTGTACCTTGTAAGGTGTAACATATCGCGTTTTACTCATATCTATTATATTTTATAGCTAATTGTACATAAGTCACATGCCGACCGACACTTGTTTGTGCTACACACAGGTGCACTGTCTGACCAGCTGAACAGAGATATTTTTACCTATCTTTTTAGATTTTTCTGTGAACGTGTCCACATGCCAGCTGTGAGCTCGCTTGTTTCCAAACTTGCGAACGCTTACAAATCTTTTATACCAGAGTTCCATTCAGCAGTTTATAGCATTGTAGACAGACTGTTTACTTTACGGAGTCGTGTTAAGAAAGTGTTTCTATTAACTATAATGTCCGCTTGTATTCCTAAATTTATTGTGCTACTGATTAATTGAAAAAATAAACCATTTTCCTACTTAAAACATAATTGTACTTTAGGACAAAGACTTGCTCAAGGCAGACTGGCGATTTAAGACTTAAATTTATAAAAGTGGAGGTTTTCTCCCAATATTTTCTTTCACCATTATATTTGTAGATCTCAGATTTCCCCCATTCCCCTTTAGTCACTCGCACTTTTCCTTCTCAATGCTGTTTTGATTGACAGAAGTAAACAAAAGTCAGATCCATAGATTTCTGTAGACTAAATAATTTTTAGCTCAAATCTTAAGTTTAACCCTTCGTTACCGCATTAAGTACATGAAAGTAAGAAATGAAAAATGCAATACGAGCAATAGTTAGAAAATCCACATAGTATAAATACATCAAAAACAATCAATTACTTTTAGCCATCTAATCTTAGCAACAGTATATCCAAAGATCTGGTTGCGCTTGCGCTGCCATCTCCGTACAAGGCGCGTCATTACCTACCCTCAATAAGGTAGTGTAAGGTAAGGACCGAGAAAAAATGGCCACTGTCATTGCCACAGCCTCGGATCACTTCCATGCTCATAAGTGGAAATGAAATTTTCGAATTTCGATATGGTGACGCCTTCACGCTATTTTTATGGCAGATTTTTTGGAACATCTGGCTTTATGCTTTACTTTGGAATTACCTTGTTGCACTTAAAAGGTAAGGTTTTTTTTGTGCAATAAGTGCAATATTCAATCTTATTTTTATATGTTCGAGATCAAAAGACCAAAAAAAAATATTCGAATAGTGAAACGCTACCAAAGCAATACATACTATTCTAAATCCACAGAATTGTCTTGCAAATAATAGTGCGTAATACCCAACATCCTTACAACAGTAATTTTACTCCTACAATAAACAACAAAGACGTATAAGTCGATCGTAATCACCGTGTATTAACCGAAAACACTTGTAAATTGAAAGACTACAACCAATTACTACCAAAGAACCACATTACATATAATGATACCTTACAAGACGGTTGTACGGATTCCTATAATTGGGCAGAGGGCGACTCAAACTATCGTGATTAATTTGCTAATAGAATAGTATCCTACATAAATAACAGTGATTTCAGACCTTCCAAGAAATTAACTGTGAGTTCTGACACAAGATTTTGTATTACCATTAATTTGATTCTCGGTAACGTCTATTTATTTGTATGACATAGCCGATTTGTGATTTGACTATGATCTAAATGTAGGCACCAATCATTTCGTGTTTCATGGAATGTACTTTAAGTAATGATTATAAATGAACATTGATTCATCTGAAATCCTACTCTCTGACTTTATAACCTAACTTGAACATTAATTTCTTATATCTTTTCGATGATCTTCTATAAAAAATAGTGTAGTAACTACTTATAATGCGCTACTGTTCAATTGAACACGCCAGCTCAAATATTTAGGACAGTGAAAGAAAGATTACAATCACATTTTATTTTCTTAGAAGCGTAATGATTAATAAAATAAAATGTAGGTGAAAATTAATAACATCCTTTACTCTAACGGGACAATAATGAGGTACAAGTGTGGTTTTTGCACAAAATTAATGTACAATGACTCCCACGCAGATCCAAATGTAACGATGACGGTCGAGCCAGAAATATCCGATGATAGTCATAGATGATTACGGTAATCAGTTTTGGAACTTTCTTACTTCGATTTTTTATTATTGGTCTTACAAATATGGCAATGAAATCTACAAATGATTGGTCCTTCTGCCTCTGTTACATTAGTGAAACATCTTGAGAGACCATAAATTGGTCCTTCGGTTTTTTTGTTTCATTTACGAATTACTCAAGTAAGTATCGAACCTTTTGAATTAATAAATGTAAAATAAAGGCGTGTTCCAAAACATGATGTAGCATGATGTCATATTCGTAGTCAGAGCAATCAAGTATTCGTCCTCTGTGACACCTCGATAAACAACTTCTGGTCGATCGAATAGTAGTAGATCGTATCTAAGTACTAACATATTAAATTACTTGTAACATAGGTAGGTAACCGCAAGTTAGCTATGGCTTCCGATTCCATAGCTATGTAGTTGGAGGATTCAAATTACATCGGCTACTTATTGCCAAATAATTGCAGTAATTTTAAAACGGAATTGTGTTAACTGTTTTCTAAATCTCTCAAGGATATACCACCGTTAAATAACGGTACTTTTAAAGAAATAGTTACCGTTAATAAAATTACAGTACTCGTTTTTGGTTTAATTCTAATTAATCCTTGTTAAAGTGGGCACGCCAGCTTAACGCACACCGTAGGATAAGCCAATCAAAGGCTAGAGATATGACGTCATGTTTTTCGGTAATTGGATCGAGATGCGTCGTTATTGCGTCATGTTAAAAATTATGATTTATTTTTAATTATTTACTATCAATAAAGCTCATCGTAAACATTCTAATTTATTTCCGTATGTTACTTTTATATCTTTATTACAAGATCCGGTCCGAGGAACTTTAATAAATGGCTTAATAAATTATTCATAAAAAAAATGAATGTCTGCGGTTTAATTTAATTTCTATGAACATATAAATAAAACTATTCAAAGATCCGTTAAGTGGTTTGGAACATTGAAAAATAGAAACAGTTTGAGACAACCCACATCGCTTCTATTTACTTGTTAGCTAGCAAAAAATACTATTGTCTATACCACGCCTCAGATTAAGTATGATCATCTATTTATCGTTGTGACACTAAGTAAAGCTTGAGTCACACTGCGTGGGTGAAAAAACGCGCGATTTCTTAATGGTAAAGTAACATCAATAATCCGGGCATTATTTGCGCTTTACTACGGAAATCTAAACGTCCTTGCTTCATTCGTGTGCCCTTATACGAGACATTTCACGATTAAGTAACGTGAATCATCGGAAACGGGTGTAAATGTTTTAAACTTGGTTGTAAACGGTAATGACAAAGGTCGGACTTTATAGTCTACTAACTTCTGCTCGCGACTTCGCCCGCGTGTTTCTTTTACCCACGTTAAGTTAATGGTCTTTGGTTACTGGTCTTTGGCGCAGCATGATGTTATAGAGCCTTATGAATCTGGCTGTCAAAAATAAAAATAAAACTTTTCCAATTCGACTAGTACTTTTAGAGATTAGCGCGTTTAAATTAACAAGCAAAACAAAAACACTCTTTACTTTCATTATAAATATTATATATATTATTATTGTATTGATGACATTAATGACGTTTTATTAGAAGTGACACTTATCACTTCATGAAGATTTATTGCTGCACTCGATGACATTTTTATCATCTATCTAGATTCTAGATGACTTATAATTAAACCCCTTGAACACATGTCACTCACACACACATATGTATTACAATGTACATTACTGTAATTTTAATTTCTTGAATCTATTATTGTCTCATTTTGGCGCCAAAAAATGACAATGGTGCCGATTCCCTTGTTCACAAACTAGACTAAATTTAGAGAATTGACATCTCTTACTAACATACAGAGTAAGGAAAGGACGGTGACATTCCGTGACAATAAAGTACTAAGTTAGCGATGTCAAATTGGTTTTGCCTTGAACTATTCCGTATTTTTAATCCACACGTTTTAAGATGTCAACTATAGTTGTATGGATATGTCAGATTGACTAAATTTGACAGCTCTTATTTACATTAGTCTCTTTCTTGTTTTATTGGACAGAAAAAGATGGAAATAGTCTAATTTTAGTTTAGTTAGTGACCAAGAGAATCGGCACCACTGTCAAACTATTTTATACTACGTATTATATTTTTTATTTAAACACAAAAACAAGAAGGATGTTACATAATATAATGGCTGTTTTTTTATAAGAAATACGTAAAACACACGGAACTGATGACTCAAGTCATAACAAATTACATTTAATGACACAGGATATAACAATACATCATGTTTAATTTATAAAACATATACAACTTGACAGTTTTGAAACAAAATACTAGAACACAAAAGAAACACAACAATCACATATTTAATCAGAAAATTACACTTTACATAACCTATTACAGACTTGTGAGTATAATTTGACAGCCAAATACGTAAGTTTAACAAAGCTAGTTTTTTAAAGTGATTTGATGATTTCCCATCCTTAAAAAAGAAAGATGAAAACATTGGCTTAGGATAGCCATTTTTTTTCAAGAATGCGACATCATCAAATGACTTCTTCCGCTTCCGGAGCGGAAGGGAGTGTCAAAGCTAGCCGCGTAAGACTGCAACGGTAAAGCTAGGATAGTCAACTCAAGTTTTGTCATTCTGTCCCAAGTCCCAACCTGTCGTACAAATTAGAACAAACTCCACACCAGCTTGAGGAAGTACTTTACTAAAACTAACGGACTAAATTAGCTTCGAAAAGCTAGATTTGTGTAACCCAGGCGTAAGACTAGAACAGCACACACTTAGCTTTATAGGTAGGTGTGATCAAAATATCCTTTATACACTTGTAAAGACATATTAGTTGTAAAAACTATTACACAACACATAACAAAACAGCTATAAAACATTATTGCAATACAGCCTTATCGACTACACAATATAACAGCATAGTAATCAAGATAAACTGCAGTCGATAACATGCAATAAGGTTAGAATCAATTTTATGAGAAACAATATCCTTCTATGACACTGAGTGCCTCCCTGTGGTCTTCGTCATAGAATATAAAAGATATTTCATAAACTAAATAGGAGGGATATACACTGTCCCCTATGTTTTTCTTTTTTGATTAATTATTTTCAAAATTGTACATGAAGCCTCTCGGTTAACAGCGGTATACATAGACAATTTTGAGCATTTTCTGTGGGTTTCAGTTTTCAGTGCTTATAAAAATAATGTATTATTTAAAAGGAAAACACAGGAGCATAGACATAATAGATATTTACTTAACTCTAAAAAAATCATTGCTAACTCATAAAGGAGAAAGAAAGCAGACGAGAGCGTTTGGATGGAGAAAAGTCTACCCGCGTTTCCTCATAAGTGTCATGTTAAAATGAGTCGAACAAAAGGTTGTCATTCATTATTTTTTTTAAACCCGATATTGACATTTTAACACCATGTGAATGTGGCTACCTTGTAATGTTTTATTATTTTATGAACACTTTCACTAATAATTCCTTTTATCAATTTCATAACTATAAAATTTGAATTGGTAAACGGACACATCAATAACATAAAAACCGTTTTAAACTACATAATAATATTTTAATATAAGTCATAAATGTTCGTCCACAAATAGCGTCTATTCAAATGATATATGGCGTTAAATCAGTATTAATTGAGCTTATTTAATTTATTTTTATGATGATGACAACATGACGAGGTTGTTGAATGTCAAAGTGTGTTATTAAAATTTGTTTTTTTTATTTGTAATAGACTAGCGAGGTATATTAAGTAGGAGTAGTCGTTCATAATTTTATTTTTTTTTATTTTCCTTACCTTGGTGACAATTAATAGACCATCTCGACGCCCCCAAGGAATAAACCTGTATTATACTATTACTGACTTTTTACTGTTATTCCATTTTCGGAATCTATGGGTCGGGATACACCTATGCAATTTTTTTCGTATTTTTTCTGCGGTAATTTCATACGATTTTCCTTGTAACACTTTTGTTCTTTGTAAATTTTCCATTTTTTATTTACTAGAAAAATAACGTTATACATTATTACAATTTAAGTTCTGTGGCTACATTTCGGTAAAGTAATATTACTGTAAGATATTTAAAAAAAAATCTTGGTTAATGCGATTACAGGTTTATTATCGTAAATATTGTGGTACACATTTTCGCGTATTGGCGGTAACTTGGTCGCGCTCGGCGAATCAAGTACATTTTCGGGTCATAGAGGAGATTCCCAATGCATAGATAGAATTTAAAAACACCTCAAAAGTAATTGAGTATCAATCTCTCTCTCTCTCTGTGATGAAAAAAAAACGTTCAATAATCCAGTAAAGCAATATTATGCCAATAAGTTTTAAGAAATTTACAAGAATAAATCGGTAAGTAAACATTACTGGAATAATATTGATAAGTCAGGATCGTAAGATATCAATACCCTATAAATTTTATGAAACCATTTTCGGTAATATGTACTTTGGTGAATAACTTATTCTGTGTATATTTAATAGTTACACTTAATACTTTAAACTTTTCGGGTAAAAATTAGCTTTTCCGTCATATAACAATGTTCTCATAATTACCTTTTGTTGAAGAGATATACGCCAAAAACACTAAAACATTTTTCCTGTAAAATTTGATTTTTGCGATTACCGGTTTATTCCTCGGGGACGTCGATCTAATCTTAAGTAATATGAAGAGGTAAAGTTTTTTGGTTTTTAAAAGGAGATCTGTGGAAGTATGTAAGAAAATCTTTAAATTATAGAAGCTTCTTTATCGCAGAGTGACAAAGGCTATAATTTATTATATACTTTTGCCTACCATGCGGTTGAAGTCACGGGCCAAACTAGTATAGAAAATTTTGATTATAGGGAAGGCTATTTTATTACGTTTTTTTTTTAATATGTTTCTGCTTACAGTGTAATCATTACACAATACAATACACTTGTAATTGTAACCTTTAAGTACCCATTTATGCAAAGCAAATGCATCAAATTGATCGTAGGCAGCAATGCCACGTTACTAAGTCTCAGGAACAATAAAATCCTACTTAAATTAACATTGAACAACTCAAGAACAGATTTTATACATAAGATGGCTGAACAGTGACGAGAAACATGTGGTTCGCTTTGTGGAATTAAATGTAAAACGGGTTCTAGGTAACAGGATAATGGTGCTTTGTGTTTTAGATTTAGATGTAAGATGTGTCTTTTTCTACATAAATATGAGTTGGTTATTGTTTCTAAACATCACGACTTTTTTTTTCTTCAGAAGTTAATCTAAGTTTTGGCCATTGCTAGCTGTTGTTTACTGGTTTAAGTTGCAAACAACCCTTAGTATTCCGTAAGCCCTCTTTTTTGGAGTGGTAAAAATCAATGAGTCCTTCCGCCCTGAATGGAGCGGACGGGACTATCAGACTTTTACTGACTAAAAAACCACCCTGTTCCTTCTGTTGTCCTTTACGTTCCGGGGCCACGGTATCCTGTTAGGACGTCCCGCGACCCCGGATTCCTTGTCCTGCGGTGCTATTCTGGTCCCATTGATCAATTTAGGTGACGTGAGCTTGAGTTGAGCTGTTATTCTACCTCACACTAGGCGCTTCCAAACTAAGGAGTGAAACTCGCTATCTGCGTCTGTATTTCCAAATGCATTCGACCCTAATCTCTTCAAAGTTAGAGTAAACAGGCTTCTTCTGGGTAAGCTCACTCCATAGTAGACGTTGCCTTTGTCTGAGCAAACGCATAACATTTAAAAAAAAACCTAGTTGTCTATCCTAGCTAGGCATTGACAGCTTGTCACTAAATTTATCCAGGAAGATTTTTTGAGAATAGACTGCCTGTACAGGAATGCTTTGGAGCTCCTTCTGAAGGGTCTTTTTTCAACGTCTTTGGTCACTGCTCCGCTCCCGTAGTTCGTAGCCTGATGTTATATAGCCTATACTATTCCTCATGAACTTCGCTATCAAATACAAAAATAATGTTTCCAACTCGACTGGTAGTTCCAGCTTTAAAACCAATAAACAAAAACAAAAATTATCTCCAACTTTATTATATTTTTAATAGAAGTATAGATTGGTGGAAAGGAGTTCTTTACATCAATAATTTCTATAGAGTATCAACAGTGGCTCTGCGATGGCTGTATCAGACTGTGTGATGTCTTACCTGTCGTTACTCGCCAATGATAGTCTTAATACTTACCTACTATTGCTTTATTATGTTTTATTCAATTTTCAACCATCTGTGCATATGAGTCACTTAATATTAAAATTATCATCATTCACCTGTACTCAAAATTCATTTCTTTCATAATGAAGAATGCTCGTTAACTCATTACTTGGTTAATGAATAGCCGTGTGGAAAACGTGACATTGGTTAACTGTAACACGTGCGTTAGCGTTATCAGTTACTTGCACCATTCATAAAGATCCTTTGTTTTAAAACTCAATACTTTTGTAATGCATAATTATTACTGACATTAAAAAGAAAATAATTGTCTTCAAATATTTAAAGGCTATTCTATTTTTGAAACGTTCTTTGAGTCGTTAAATTATAAAAAAATACTAGCATATGATCAAAAGAAACCATAGATACTATAGACTACCAACAAAAACTAAATAGTTAATCGTAGCGGCATCTTCATACACGCCTATTCCAATTAATACCAACGATGTACTTCCTCATAGCAAACGCGATACATCTCTGAAGGGAATCCGAAACATTTCTTATCGCGTCCGATCAATTAAGTTAATCGACAGCCTACATCATGCCTACACTCGCTAGTCGCTCCCTCACCGGAGTCCGTCAAACCGTTCAGTACAGCACCGCGAGCCGCGAAGCCTACACACGCGCGTATCCGAACAAGGCAAACGTCAAATTTGGCGCGCTTTTTGATATATATTTTTTTAAACCACAAAGTTGCTACTAAAACAGCCAGCAATGTCAGCGGACGTGTTGAGTGAAGACCTTAAATCTCGACTGCATTTAACCACAAAAACAGTTGGACAAGAAAGGATACGAAGGGCGCGGGAAAACAATGAAGATGTCGCGATTCTGTCTATGTTCCTTCCGAATGCAACCGCTGAAAGAGAAAATAAGAAGTTTTGTTGTGCGTTAAGGGATCAGTGCCTGCTTGGAGACTCCAGGAAAACAATTGCAGGTGTTTACTTTTTTTTTTGTTTGTTTTTTTATGGTCTCCGGAGAACAGAGGATTAATGCCTCTGACGTTTGAGATTAATTCTTGATGTCTTCATATCGCTGTTGACGTGATTGTTTGTTATGAACTTTGGTAAAGTTTAGTATAATCTTTAAGAAATGCTTCAAGATCACATAAAAATATAATTCTAGAAACAGAAAAATATCTATGAATAAGTAATTACGAAAGCTACACTTTCTATAAAACTAGTTTTCTCAATTATAACAGGTTTAAAGGCGCCATGTCTAGACTGACGTCCTACTAAGCCTAACATTTAGAAATGTTTGTTTTGTAATTATTTTTTTACATTCATTAGTAAACTGGGGTAGAGATACAAGACACCATTAACAAAACCACAGATTACAGTTATTTTTATAGTTACCTTTATTAATAAACATAAGCAAAAAACAATATTTTTGATCCTGGTCTGCAAAAAGTTTTTAGTCGTTCGGCTTTTTCATGCGTTTATTTAAACATAAAAACTAGCTTTTACAATCATGCTTTTAAAAGTCGTGATTCGAATTTTAAAACTGAGTAAGATCCTATCGCAGCTTTAAGTATGTCGTCAACCTGTACGATAGTAAAATTTGAATATAAAAGCTTGTATAAAGAATAAGAATGCAAAAACTGTTCTGTGAAATAACGTTTCTAAAGAAACCTAGATACCTAAGTTTTTGATTGCTAACTAACTATACATAAATGATTTTGTCTAGACAAACTTTTTGTTCAATCCCACAAACAATTCGTAACAGTAATTTAGCTCCTATTACCTATTGCAGAAGTTTAGCCATTTTCTTGTTTTCGTCTAAAATACATACGTTACGTGTTGTTATTTCTCCATCAATACTAAACGAATGTGAAATTCGATATTTCTTAAATATTTCTTCCAAAAATGGTTAACTTTTATTTTAAACGATAAAATTTTAATTGCCTATTAAAGAAAAAAAGCCCTTAAATATTTAATGTCGAATATATTAATATAAAAAACAGATTAATATACATTTATTCATAAAAAAGTCCTTAACTCGACACACCATAACCGTTACTCCATTCATTAATTGAATGAACAATGACCGACTCTTATCTTTTCATTCAATTAATCTTGCTGTTAAATGGAGGTCAGGTCTTAATTCATTTAAATGCACGTTCATAATGTTTGTTAAGTAAATGGTTATGGTAAACGTTTTGGTCATGTTTAATTTGTAAAACAGACGTGTGTACTTATATAATTAGCGAGTACTTACATGGTGTGTATTTCTACGTATTTGTAATTTGTAGGAACATAATATTATGCGTCTTTAACTTCTAAAGACGCTACATGACTGATGACTAAACATGTAAAGTATATGCAAAGATATGGAAAGAGTTCTTATTTCAAATTCCGGTACCTATGTACCTACCTGAATTTGAAATAAAAACGCTTTTCACACACCTTTTTTCAAATCAGATCGTGTCGTAGTATTTTGGGATATTTTCACGTACTGGCAGGCTAAACATAAGTAGGTATGTTCACTTTATTACATCATAATATGAAAAATAAACACGTCTGGGAGGTGTGACTTTATAATATTTGAGTTTGACAAATGTAGACTGGCTCTTTTTCCATCGCCAAAATTCTTAGTGGCGGGAACTCTTTTAAGTTTTTTTTTAATGCATGTTGACACGGTAAATGTCAATATTCGGTCGGATTTCAGCCTTCACCCTAATTTGTGGTTCAATGATGATATGCCCTTTTATAGAGGTATTACGATATGACACTTACGTTCATACGACAGAACAAAATAAATATTATGCTTTATTTGTATTACGACATCCTTATATAAACGAATGAAGTAGATAATGTAAACTTACTTATTTTGTCAAATAAATTAAATCAGGTTTCCTTTAATAAGATAATAATTATTTATCACAATGTAAATCATATAGTCTTTAAATCATAACTCATAGCTAAGTAGATACATTGAACATACACTGAAGAGGTTTATTCTACAGCGAAAACTTTTTGAAAACCATCCTCACTGGCACAGGAAATAGGTAAGGATATATGGATTTAAAAAGTAATCGATCTTTTTACGATATAACATACAGGTTATTTTAATGTGGACTTCAAAGTAGCGTGGGGAAATAAAAGTTTATTCATAGCCATCCAAATGTGATCCGATATCGACCTAATTCTTATTGAGTAACGTTTTGTGGGCCGGTTATAAATTAAAGCTTTAAAACGCATTATGAAGATATTTTGACAGGCAAAATTAAATGAATTATTACCTACGTTGAAAAAAGCTTTTTTACAAAAAAAGACCTCCTCCTTTTTGAAGTCGGTTGAAAACTAACAGGTATTTTTATTTGTCGGGAAAGGAAAAGTTGCTACTAAAATTCGTTTAAATTAAAATCATAATTACAAGTACGAAGTGTCACTAATGTACCTATTTACATTCTAAATACCTATTCATTTATTTACAACGCACAAACAACAAAGCTTTTACGTAAACAACTGGGAAAAAATACAAATTACCCGCATTTACATGAAAAACAACTGAATTTACTCGAGTTTAACAAGTTGGAAACTGAAACGATCCCGTATAATTCCGTAATATCTGTCTCTGAAATATTTTTTTCTATGTTCGAGTACATAAGTCCGTATTCTACAACAATGCTCAAACATGAATTTCGATTCAAAACTCGCAGTTTTTGTACTTTAAACACTAATCATATTATTTTTAAATCGAGATTTATAATCATCGTTCCAGAATAAGGCACTCAGACGGTAAACACTGCTTTACGCGAAACATAAATACGTAACTTTACCGCCATGTTTTTTTAATGCGACGTAGTTTTACGTTCTGTTTTCAAAAGGAAAGGAAACGGAAATGTACGAGATTTTTTTTTTTGCTTTACGCATGGGGGCTTAAGGGCGCTTCACACTTCCCCTATGGCAAGCTTTAATTACAATTAGTGCTAAAATGGAGATTCTTAATTTCTTGTTTTGCAAAATGGATAATAGACAGTTATGTTGAGTTTATAATGGAAGTAGAGCAGTAATTATTACGTCCTATCATACCTACCTAGAATCGATCGAATACCGACGGTAGGTGAAGGACTTTCCAATAGAGGAAACTCCTTGCATTGTCTATGACATGCGATATTTTTTTACTCTTTATTTCCGATTTAATTTAACTATACAGACAGTTTATTGATTAAATCTTAAATCGATGTATTAAAATCCATACTAATATATTCAATGCGAAAATAAGTTTGATTATTTGTTTGTTACGCTTACATGGCTTAACTACTGAACCAATTTTAATGAAATTTGGTACAGACAAAGCTTGGACCCAAAGACAGGGCATAGGCTACTTTTTAATCCGTAACTTCGTTTAAATCCGAAATACCCGACATTAACACGAACAAATTCTTAGGGAAAAGCTGATTTGTGATAAAGCGTAGTGTAACAAACTTATCTGAAAGATGGCAGGTTTTATTTTTTCTTTTATAATGTTAATGTTGTCGTAGATTGAAAGACTTACGTCATTAGTTATTGATTACCAGACCCACACCCACTTGTGCAATTATAAATTAATATACATATACAATTAAAATCTAACCATGAGACGTGACATATTTATGAATGATTACAGAATATTTTCAAAAGACAATATTTTAAACTTTAACAAGATCAAGGTAATCCACAGATACAATAAATTCTATTTTATTGACTGCCAGTAAGCGTGGGATTTTGATTGTCAAGTTCAAATTTGGAACCCCAAATAAGCCATTTTAGAATGATAATGTAAAATCGTTTCTTTTTTTGAATACAAGTTTAATGTCTTTATAAAAATTTAACAGATTTGGTTCAATTTGCATATTCCCCGGATGTTATTGACCATTTAGATAGACATATTCAACACAGGCCTTAAATATAGGTTGTAATAGAAAAGGCTATTAAAATGAAAAGGTAGAAAATGATCATAAACAATATATTTTTACTTTTTATTGTTTCCAGCTTTCTACTTAATAAACTGTGGTGTTTATTACAGAGCCATTTACGGCCATAACAATATAAAATGACCTAAATGCTTAACACTCGTAATAATTTGTCTGAACGATAATTTCCATAATAAACACTTTTATTTTTATTTTGTTGTCCAAAAATGTATGAGTAATAATAATATATTCGCATAGGTCAAGGGTTTTAATTGGATTTTATAGTGTTTACGTAATTTTTATGTTGTTTTTAAACGATTTGAGTCATTTGGTTGTGATATATGAGAAATTAATTGAAGCTGTTTTTTTTTCACATAAAATAATTATTTTTATTGATTACTTATTCTTAAGATTAATTAAAAAACATTAAAATGTAGTTACTTATTGAAATTCGTTTTGTTTTTTTTTTTATTTGCAAGTGTGCACTAATTAGTACTTATAACGTTGTACTTACGTACAAAGTATTTACTACTTCCATATCAATCTACAAAATGTCTGCCATAATTGATGGAAAATGCAACTGTTACATATTATTATGTAGGTAAGTACAACCGCGGACAATGGACCACTTTATTACAAAGGGCGTAAGGATGAAAAGTGATTCACCGCCATTGTCCGCGATTGTACCCACTC
Source organism: Hoplodrina ambigua (assembly GCA_949774945.1). Lineage (NCBI taxonomy): Eukaryota > Metazoa > Arthropoda > Insecta > Lepidoptera > Noctuidae > Hoplodrina > Hoplodrina ambigua. The sequence continues at coordinate 2,301,550 of OX458967.1, forward strand.
TATACGTGTGTGTTAGGTACTTACTTACCTACGTCAGTTAATTTATACAAACCTGTTTCCCGGTTCCATACGACTGTTTATTTAGGTTAGGAACACCTGAACTGCCCTCACTCTGCCTTTGTGTCTACATAGTTACAAAGTCACATAGATACCCACGAGTTACGAACATAAATAAACCTAACATACACACAATCTGCTGACCCATAGATTTTAGTTTTCTAATTGAGAAAATTCTACCTGACATTGAGAATTTAATGTGACACTTTTCTGACTTGTCAAATCTCGTTGACGATGATTGTCTATTGAAAATTTAACAAAAAAAAATGAGACAGACGAAGACAGTTTAGAGCTGTCATTTAATGTTTTTTTTTTAAGTTTTTTTTTTTACTTTTGTATGGTATCAGGAAATCATAGGGACAGTTGTAATTATTATGTTTTATCTCTTTTTTGTTTTATTTTTTTATAAAAAAATATGTTTAGTCAGTGTGTAATAAAAAACAGGTTTGTAAACTAAATCCATTTTAAAACTTTACGATCCTTCAACTTACATTACCCCACTTTCATTCAACCTTAAGTCACAGTTCAAGGGCCAGAATTTCTCGATGCCAATTAAACTTACAAATGACGTCATAATTAAAATAAAAAGACAAAAATACACCTTATAGTAACGGTATAAGGTCGTAAATAAGTTCTTGATACTGACAGTGATGCATTACATCTGTATATGGATGTAGGAACAGATGGTGGATTACCATGACCTTCGGGCCCCTTATCTCGTTGATTTTAACCTCATAAGTCATGTAATAGACAGTCGATGTCTATAAGACAAACCTCCATTTATTGAAGTACACGTGCAGAGAACATTCAGCCTAATAATTGATAGAAACATAGCTACAGTTGCATAAAATCTAAATAAATTGCAACAGGAAATGGAAGTAGACGCTGTCTACTTTTAATAAGGAGAAAGTATCATTAAATTAATGCACCAGTCTGCATTTTATTTAGAATTAATATAATCAATGCAATTTTATGCTATCTTGATTATTTAATTTTGACGTAAATAAAGACTCCTTAGTTAAATTATGTTTGACATCAGCTGTCAGTCACAACTAAATTCATAAAAAGAACAAAGTTTCGAACTATAACAAACCTCCTTGCAATAAATAACGATAGTTTCCATCGAGGCTTATAACCGTATACGGAAATATAAGTGAGCGTGTAGGTACGCGAAACAAGGTACCCTTCAGTTTTATAGTGTAAGGAGGCTCGTGGCAACGTGGGGCGAACCTTGTTTACAACCAGACGAACCATTCGATTTACGATGTTAAAGTTCAAGGGTAGGCAATGACGAGGATATTTGCATTGACTGTTATTATTCAAAATAAGATCTATTCTAGACCATAGACTCGACGAAAAATGGAAAACAATATGTCAATTTTACCGCGCCACATTGGAAAAGACGATTTCAAAGACAAAATTAAGCACAGTTCTACTTTTTAAAATAAATTGCGTTACACAATATTGCTATTTCCTTTTCCTGTTAACCCAGTTAAGCTATGCTTTCGCCAGGTTTCATGTCAATAGTGGAGCAAATATAAATCTTATTAAAGCGGTCATATCTTCCATTTTCAAAGTAGTAACTAAATACCAGCCAGCAACAATGGCACGAAATTCTCTTATCAGATTTAGCGTCACGTGCATCGCGTATGCACGCAACACACGCTCAGACACGTGCATAATCAATTTAGGGGATTGCAAAATGGCCGCCCGTCCGTCACCATTTTCCTCGGAAAATTTGTGTGTTCCGTTTTGCATGCTAGGAATTTCATTCCGTGCTTTACGACGACTATAAAATGAGAAATGGGTTATTATTTCAATTTTACTATTACCAATCGTATTATCATTTCGATTATTAGATGTTTCTGGAAAAGAAACGGTTCCAATTTCGTTTTATGTAAAATTGTATTTATTTTTCTGAGGAATTCGACGTTATTGTCGTTGTATTGAATTGCGGACCTTTATAATAAGGGACAAAGGAAAAATTTCAGAATAAATTGAATTTCAAGAAATGATTACAAAAATCGTAAAAGGAAAAGCCTGCGATACCAGTAGGTATATTTAATTTTCATAAATGGAACTCCATTCTGCTACAACAAAGCAGGTAACCATTAACAAGGATGGTTACAGCTTTATTTATTTTTCTAAATAGATTCTAATGGCATCTATGTGTGCCTTATAACAAAATAACATTGACATTGACAGCCAGGAAAATCACAAAGGACTTTTCATTACGTATCAATTGAGATCTCAGCATACAATGGTGTGTAAATTATCATTAGTCATGTCACCATGGCAAAACATATCAGGAGACGGTGTTGTAATCGATTTTGCGGTTGAAATAAATATGTTATTGCAAAGGTATAAAGTTTAAAATGGCACGGCAAGATTGTTGGAGATTACGTCATTTTAGAGGTTATATTAAGAATTGTTATACAAAAAATATCACGTGGGTTTTGTTAAAGTTTTCCGAGAAAATAGAAACATCACGTGTAACTTTAAGAAAATGAAATACATATTTAAAGATGGAAGTCATAGTTACTTTATGTTCATAATGGATTAATGGTTCAGTACTTAATGATAATTCAATAGCCTACTTTGTTTAATTTAGTGCCTCGCTGTAGGTATAAAAGTTTCAAGCTTTACAGAAATTCCTTTCAACCATTTTGTAAAGTTTATGTAATACTCCAACAAGCTTTACAGTGGAAGTTAATAGCGCTACAAATTTAATGAATGAAATACTCTTTTCATTTTATTTTTTCGCTAGTTATAAAAGTTGGGAGGAAAAAAATGTTCACAAATTTTTAGGCCGCGTGTTCATCAGCGAAAAAGTCCTACGATTTTTCCAGTCGACATTTTATCCAATATTGATCATTTTGCTTCCGATATTATGGCGTTATAAATTATACTTTTACTACGGGCCGTAATAAGCCTCTTTTTGTTAATATTTGCCCATCCCACGCTGACCGGCTGACATCACCGCGGCCTTCATAACTCATTCGTGTTTGATCTTAACATCGCTAATAACTTGGACAAACGATGCTCCGGCAATGCATCATAGCGTAATCATTCATTGCTGTAAATGCATACGATAATACCCGTTCTGTTATGATAGTAAATATTATGCAAAATCTTTACGTAGCTAGAAGAGAATGAGAGAACATTTAAATATGATGCACGTTTTTTTTTACTTACAGTGTAGTAAATTCATAGGATGGCTAAAAGAATTTCAATAGTTTGAATAACTAACTTGCTAACCGAAACGTGACCCTTTAAATACTTTTGCGCCACGTCTATTATACTTCAAAACCTAGAAAATTACGAAGTACGAACTTATTTTGAAAGCTGTCTTTTATATAACATAACAAAAATTCACGCGACCCGCCCCGGCTTCGCACGGGTGCAATGTAGACACATAAACCTTTATTTTGAAAAACTCTATCTACTGAAAAATGATATACTGATAAAAACCACATTTTAATCCTTGCATAGTTTAAAAGATTTAAACGTATAGACAACGGGAAAAGACATTGTTTTATACTATGTAGAGATGATTTTTTAAGCCTAACTTTCCAGTTTCTTATAATGAGGTCAGCCACCGCAAAACGTAACGGTCGCAATTCCTTTTTGACCAGTATCCGACAGATATCCGCTTAAAGCTATGCCGATTAAAATAACATTAATATTTAGCGTATCCTCATCCCACGCTGCAAGATACGGAGCAAACAACTTTCTCAGTCCCACTTAAAGGTAACAACTAACGAGTTTCATTAATTATCGATGTACTGCCGCTCCCACCGGGGATATGCATAGAACCTTCGTAGATAGAGCTTAACCGTATTCCTTTGGTTCAACGATTTTATTGTTCTGCAAATTATTGATTTATTTCGAAGTAACCAGCCTAAAACTTTTAACATTTTATATTTAACTAGCGACCCGCCCCGGCTTTTCATGGGTGCAATGTAGATACATAAATCTTCCTCTTGCATCACTCTATCTATTGATGAAAGCTGCTTTAAGATCCGTCGAAAACTCTAAAAGATCTAAGCGTACAGACGGCGGGAAGCGACAAAGCTAAATATTTTTTATCTAACTTAATTTATTTTAGGATGATTTTTTCGTATCTAACTTCTCAAGTTCCTACCCAAAAACACTACAGTCACAACTTCATTGACACTAAAACGTTCCAATAAAAACATTAGTAATAGTTTTAATGATCACCCCTACGCTGTTGTAGACAATGTTTAACTGTGACAATTTGCAAATGAAATAGCCTAGTTATTACTGTCCGATAGCTCTAGTGGGCGTAAGGGCCCTTTCACTGAGAACAATGGAAAAGTGGAACGGTTTAACTGTATTGTGTGTTCGGAGCTTTATTATTTATAGTTGTGTATGTTGATGCACTTTTATCTACTACAGTATAACTATAAACTATAACAAGTATATTTGTATGTCGTGATCTCTTAGATTGCTAAGCTGTTCGGCAAAAAAACCTGCCTAAAAAAGTGATGACATCATGTCAGCTTTACCCAAATTCAAGTACAGGCAAAGAAAAAAAAAACAGAAATTTCAATAACAGGAAAAGTTTAAGTTATAAATATTGATAGGTAATTATGTACTTAGTTATTAGTCACCATTACAATTTAAATGAACTTGGTAAAATAAGTCAAATTAAGAAAATTTGTTAAATTACAGAATATAATTAAACCATAAACTAACAAAAACACGAAAAACGTATGATTAAATTCGCAAAGGTTCCAGACCATTAAAAAAATCTGTACACAATCTCGAACTTTTATTTAAATTTGAAAAAAATTAAAAGAAAAGAAATTAAAGTAAGGAACAACCATAGACAAGTCAATAACATCAAACCATAAACGAACAAAAGCATGAGAAACGAACCGCATATTGCAACGATTCCCGAAATCGATATGAAATACGATAACACTCGGGTTCAGAGACCTCAGAGCTGCAGATGTAACCGAAGACTAGTCACGAACAACAAAGCTTTAGTTTCCGACAGTAACGTTCTGACACGCGATATTCAAAGATGTTTTTGTCTCTATACTTCGATTTTCGCAGACTTTGGTTGCGATATTTTATGGCTTTTACATTTTAAGTAACTACCTACCCAATTTTGGCTCAATAGGCTCGCCCCCATTTACATGTGACCTAAACATAACTGACTGAAATGTAGATGTACTAATGGCTACATCTCTGCCTAACCCTTGGGGATTACAGGCGTGATCTTAACTACTTAATTTTCAAGATATTTTACGAATTTCATGTGACATTTTAGGGAAAGTGTCTAAGTGCAAATCGAATTCAAATCAAGAATTGTTTGCTTTCCGCTACTAGACAGAAAAACTATTTGAATTTTATTTTTTTTTTTTTTACTTTTACGAACAAACTCGCGTTTCGATATGGCCATAGATTAAATAATACAAGTCAGTGAATAGCAAAGTTTTCCCATTACAACCGCGACTAATGATTAAGAGACTAACGTGCGCTTCGTTCACTGATTGCCATGGATAACGTAAACTTGGACAGTTTAAACGCATCTAACGTTTAGGCATCGCTAATGGCTTCCATTTATTTTGCGAATGATAAATTATGTAAGATAAAGTTTTCGAAGTACAAATGTATGGTGTAGATATCGTAAAACATTAAAATTGTCTAAAATATTAGTAAAATTTGCTACGAATATTTTAAAAAATACAATGGAATAAGCTACCAGCCAGTCGTAACATGTTAGTGCACTATAAATCAAATATTCACAAATTGAGCGGTGTAAAATCGTTTAGTGATTGCTAGATGCATGTTGCGTGCATCACTGAAATATCAATCAGTAGAGTAGCTTCAATGTCAGATGGAAACGTCAAGGACATCATTTCACGTTCAAACATGCGATCATTACACGTTTACTACATAATAAAATGTGTACCTGACGCGGGTAAACAAACTAAACACAAGTTGTCAAAACTACTATTGACTGGGAAAATTAAAAAAATAAAATCTCACATTAAAACTCAAATGAACGAAAATGGACTACTGGCTGTTTAATTTATTATCACATCTGGCATTAAAAAGTTTTTGGAAATAATTCGAATTTCAAATTGAAACGTAAGAGACAATACGCGAGTTCTGAATTCAAATTGAGGGAATTAACTGAAAGGTATCCGTAAAGTTTTCGGCATTATTATTATTGAACTGCCAGTGCCTTTTGAAATGTTCCTCCCATTATAATCGGCTTGAAATTGCGGAGATTTAAAATACGAAGATCAGAAATGAAATATAAATAATTTTAATTCATATAAATCAAGGTAGATACGAATTTTGAAGTCCGTAATATTTTAAGTAAAGCTCTAAATAGATTGAAAAATTGTTTCTTTTATTTCAAAACTATAACAAATAATCCAAGTAAGCACGACAGACAATTAAAATATCTCTCCTAATTATTCAATAACTATCCTTGACCTGACTTTGACCGGCTAAACTATCAATTTACAAACCATAAACTAGTCATTAATATGCAAATTTTCTGCCATCGATAACATAATTATACACTGATCAAATTACTTTCCTACTATAATTATTATATTTCCATAATTTTCCGTATAAGTTCAGGGCAGGCATTATTAATTTCTTGTTTGTAAAAAAATATTGTAATGAAAAAATTATGGACTACATTGGTACTTATAATTAAGTTTAGAAGATGACTTACAAATATTCTATCGATAATTTAATAAGGTTTAATTATTGTTCGTATGTCTCTTATCTCGATTACTTTTGGGGCCTCAGACACTTACAAAGTTCTATCCGAATATAAATTACAATGATCATAAAAAAAACATCAAAATTTTCACGAAGTGTATAAAAAAAAAACTATGCCATCCCTAACTTACTAAGGGTGAATTTCACCAAACAGTACATTAATAAAATTGACATCTGACAGTTGTTGTATCGAATAACTGTCAGAAATTCAAAATGTACTCGTAGTGGTACCCTAAAAAAAAAAAAACAAATGCAAATAAAACTTTCACAGTAACGTCCTTTTTTTTACTTCAATAAAAAGTAAAAAACACGATGTTGTCATTCCGAACTGTCATTTCCGTGTCACGTCAACCTTGGACTGTATAAATTGCAAGGACAGACCTATCTCCATATTGAAATCGAATGGCTCCTGAAATGACATTGTTTGTGATCGCATGATAATGGAACATGTGAATACGTATTATACGAGTCGTGCAAGATAGAAAGAGATAGGTAGTGTGTATAGAGGTCAGACATGTAATTTATAATTGACAATAATATGCGAAAAGTAGGGTAAATTGTTTTGAAGTCTAGATTGACCTGATTTCTTGTAGTAATCTTAGAAAATATAGTTAGGTACCCTAATCACAGCACTTTCTGGCATGACACCAATAACATACCTGGTGTCAAAATTGATTGACTGATGGACTCCTTGACTGTCAAAATTCCGACCTCTTTATTTAGTATTCAATTAGTCATATTTTATATTAATATGTAGGTACTTTAAATATGTACCTACCTACCTTTATTTACTTTACAATTTGTAAGATAATCACGTTAGCAAATATTAACCATTAATTTACTTATGCAATCATTAAACATTTTAGCGTATACTAACTCGAAACTCCAGTTTTGCACATTGAACCTTCTTGAAAATGCAATTGCTCATTTCATTAGAAATGTAGTTAATAACCTAGAGTTCTAACAAAGACGTATGTGTAATGTGTAGCGCCTTGTTTCCGGCAAATATTCTCTGAAAACAAACAAAACATCAGCAAGAAATTTATTTTTTCCAAACTCGTATCAGTCTCGTACCTTAGGACCAAAATTTTCTACCAGTATTACCTACCTACCCACTTATTCTAAACTTTTAAATTCTAAATCCTAATTCTCATTCGTCCAGGAACCAAGAAGATGGAGTACAAGACCAGGCAGTGGCACGAGAAGTGCTTCTGCTGCGTGGTTTGCAAGAACCCCATCGGCACCAGGAGCTTCATCCCGCGCGAGCAGGAGATCTACTGCGCCGGCTGCTACGAAGACAAGTTCGCCACCCGCTGCGTTAAGTGCAACAAGGTAAGATATTGGTGCCGATTCTCTTGGTCACAAACTAAACTAAAATTAGACTATTTCCATCTTTTTCTGTCCAATAAAACAAGAAAGAGACTAATGTAAATAAGATCTGTCAAATTTAGTCAATCTGACACATCCATACAATTATAGTTGACTTCTTAAAAGGTATGGATTAAAAATACGGTAAAGTTCAAGGCAAAACTAATTGGACATCGCTAACTTAGTTCTTTAATGTCACCGTCCTTTCCTTTCGCTGTATGTTAGTAAGAGATGTCAATTCTCTAAATTTAGTCTAGTTTGTGAACAAGGGAATCGGCATCATTGTTGCTTTTTCGGAATACAGTCTTGCACGGCCTAGGTGGTTATCGGTTGCTTAACCAGACCACCATAAATTAGAGCATAAAGCTTATAAATAATTCGGATACACGATAAGCGCACCCCTAGTGGGGTATGGATCACAGCTTAGAGCGGCAATGGGGAAGGACAGCAAGCGACAGGCTAGACAAGTAGCCATCTAGGTTATTAGAAACTAATTTAATGCTATAGGCACAACGGCGCGGTATAGCTCGAGCAAGTGTCCTCCAATGTTTTTAAAGAAAAATTGTTGAACAAATTGCAAAAATAACTCCTGGTCTGGATTTGCAGTTTGAACCCAAGACTCTTAAACTGGGGCTCGTCTCTAAGTTACCACACCACTCCTCTTGATATTTGCATTCAGGGGAAAAAAAATATCCCGGTGCGCAAGAAATGAGCTTTTAAAATTTACACTACTGCTCCTTTATTTAATTCTGTTAAAAGCTAATAAATTACGTCGTCACTTCTTGACTCGAAATAGTTAATATTACTTTCATGGAACATCAAACGCTGTTTGCTTCTCTGGAGTTTTCTAATTGTTTCCTAATGCTCCCGTTTTATTAATCCACTTGACTCATTGGACTAATTCCTCAATCATAATGGTCTGACCGTCGTAGAATTAGGGCACTAGGTTATCGTAATATGACGTTTATAAATCTTATATAATTGTGTACCCACACCTCACACCCACAAGATTGCTTCAATCAATTTTTATAGCACATCTGTGGCACAGATGTTGTTTATTACGATTTTATAGCCTTTAACTCAGAAACTATTCACCTAGAAAAAGGTTAGATCCAAGATAATTGGAAGTAAATAAAGGTGAATTTATTTATTTATTTTATTTATTTATTTTATTTTAATAATTTTAGGAAAACTTACAGCTAGTCATATACAATAGTTCGGGTTTAGATACCATTAAAAAGGCCAATTACAAGTTTTCACAGGTAAGAAAGTAAACATAGAATTTGTAATAATAGAGACATTTCGTGATCGTGATAAACCTATTGAGAAACACGATCGGTTTTTTGACCTATTTGATTCAAATAGAAAGTTTTCACATCGACAGACATCGTCTTTAGCTGAATGTCGTAAGGATCGGTAAAAGGAATAATTTCTAAAATTCTAGGACGATTCTGACTTTAGATAGTATAATTTATATGTGATTTTGCAATTAAAATCGAAGCAAACGCCGGAACTTCTACCTCTCCCATCAAAATCATTCAGTTCTCGATTCTTCTTTATAGGGAACGACAAATTGGACCCACACGTCTGGCTTCTCGTGCCTATGTATGGGTTTTTGTATCGTATGATCTCTAAACTTTGGGTAGATGAAGGTCCATTCTTTTCCAAGAACCGCACCGGTCTTTTCCATTTTCACCTGTTCTAACCTGTCACCTCCTGTTCCAGATCATCACGCAAGGCGGCGTGACGTACAAGAACGAGCCATGGCACCGTGAGTGCTTCACCTGCACCAACTGTAACACGTCGCTGGCAGGACAGCGCTTCACGTCGCGTGACGAGAAGCCATACTGCGCCGAGTGCTTCGGAGAGCTCTTCGCTAAGCGGTGCACATCTTGCACCAAGCCTATCACCGGTTAGTATTGAGATTTATTCATCTTCATTTAATATCAGCTCATAAATGAGATAAGGGCCAGTATAGCCACATTTATCGACATCTTATTTTAGCTTCGTCTCTGCGACGCCATATTTCAGATATCCATAGGCGGCGCTACCTTGATAATTCAATAAACTTTTAGTATTGTTTTAATTAAACAAAATCATAGAACAAGATGATTGAAGATATTCCCATTTACATTGAGCGCCCAAAAGTACTAAATAAAACAAGCAATATTTCATTCATTAGATTTATTATGAAATCGATCTTTCTATAAAAATATTTCCTATACTTTTCAGGCATCGGCGGCACCCGCTTCATCTCGTTCGAGGACCGCCACTGGCACAACGACTGCTTCATCTGCGCGCAGTGCAAGACCTCCCTGGTCGGCAAGGGCTTCATCACTGACGGACCCGACATAATTTGCCCCGAGTGCGCCAAACAGAAGCTCATGTAAATACGACTCTCAACGCACAGCTAACTAACGCTTCTCTCTCTTGGCAATCACATAACATCAAGAAGCTTTATCATCGAGTGAATCAACGAGAATCGGCAAACATCCGATTCCAGGTCCCAAACGATTCAGATAGTCGATTCTCGCCAAAAATAAATGTGACTAATGTATTTTATTTGTGTGCTTTGTAGCGAAAAAACCATTCTACCGGTTGTCGCTAACGCCAGAGACTGGGTCGCGTCAAAAAAGCAGGATACATCCAGCGATGTGCTTTTCGACCTCATTGACAACATTAACTTTCACAAGGTCAATGTGAACCCTTAGAACTATACTTGTAAAACTTGTTGACGATATTTTTTATACAAAAAAAAATAACGAAAATCACAAAAAAATGTGAATGCACAAATTGTGTTATCAAGTATTTAATTTCGCTTTTTGAAATCTTTTATTTATATATATTGACTGTTTAGTTCTGACTAATTCAAGCCCTGTATCTATTGTTATGTAGGTATGTATTACGTGCTAATTGCCATATAATTTCGCTTTGGCTGTTGTATTAGTCTTTAGATTTATAATTGTCAATTTACCTAGTGCGATTCACACGATGCCTTAATAACATATCTAAGTCAATTTCGAGGGTATATTATTTCTTGTTGTATAGCCACCTTATTTATAAATTTTGTGATCTAAGTCTTGCCTTTCTCTGTACTTGTAAAAGGACAATCTACTGTGTTCAAGGTTTATAACTAAAGAGGTCCTACAACGCTAGTCTGGTGTTGCCAGATATATAATTTCTTTTATTAATAGACATCCTAATGGGTGGTAATAAGTGCTTGTCATGTAACATAGTATATAAGAAATTTATTGAAAGAGTAATGTACGTGTTATATTTTAAGTATTTATTTATACGGAAGTACGCACTTATTATCTGTGGGGACGCCGGTGGTGTTGCCGTGTCACATTAAAAAAAAAGAATGAGATTTTTAGATGTAGTGTTGCCATATACGCCATCGGCAAGTCGCTACCTAACACTAATGTTAAGTGACATCTAGTTTTACTAATAAAAAATAATAATATAAAAAATATTTTTGTTCTCGAATAAGAATCAATCGCGTTAATTGAATGTTATCGATATTTTTACATGATGATAAATATTTTAGCGTTTAGTGGTATATAAGTGAGTAACATCTGTGTTTAGATCGCGCCGGCGAGCCGACCATGTAATGATTGGGGAACACTTTATAAACGTTACTTGTTAAGGATTAAATTATTCGAATGTTGAATTATTAATTTATAATAATGTGTACACTTAAAAACAACCGCTTAGCTGTGTGATCTGATCTAATTAAATATTTCTATCTATCTATAGAATGTAAACTATGAAACTGAAATAAACGATTTAAAAGTAATTTTATTGTTCGTTGTTTATTTGTGTTGTCCTTTATTTTTACTTTACCTACATGTAAACCGATAAGAAAATAAACCAAATGACCATGAGTTGATTTTTATAATTAGAATAGAATAGATTTTTTACTTTATTACAGCTAATTACGTTCGCGGTGGTGGGGGTTCTCGCTGGATGGAAAATTGATCATGCAAATCTAGCAAACAATAATAATAATTTTAGTCGTACGTCTTGCCGTGTTCCTAGTACTTTTGCATCGTGCATCGTGCATGGCTTTGGCGGGATGAACAGCAAGATAGACCGTGTATTGAGCACTTTAGTCTGCAGAAACAATTTTGTAATTAATTTGTGGAAGACCGGTTCCTAGATGTAGGTTCTTTTTTCAAAATCTGTAAGTCAAGCCAAAAGTTTTCTTTTAATACTTCGTTATATTGTGATCGAAACGTTTTGTACAAATCGCAGAATTAGTTATTAATATTTATGTCAAACATTAATCAGATTCCATACTAATTTCGAATATTCTACCGTCTGATGACCAAAATTAAATGGCAGATACTTCCGGTTGATACGTAGAATTTGTATTTCCTTTATTATAGTTTTATTAATCATTTGAAATTGGAATCATCATCTATGACATGCGCGTTGAGAACCCCGTTCCGTGTGGTAGCGACACCTGTCGGCGCATCGCGGAAAGTTAGACCAAAAAGCCCGGCCATATTGTATTGATTCAATTATTTATATTGTAAAAAAATGTTTGTGCGACATTAATCTGTGAATATTCGTTAAAAAGCAACTTCTTTGATTTCGAATTAAACAAATTGAAATGAACACGCGAGTTCTGACTCAACAAAGATCTCCGCGCGCTGCGTGCCTATCAGTGCCCATGCCTACCCACTTATGGCGTAAGTGTTTTGACCGGTGAGTTTCTTTTTGTGGATTTCTTTTAAAATTACGCCAAAGTGAATCGGTGGAGAGATCAGTAAACGTAGTTAAATATACAAATAAGTAGTTAGTATCTAGTGCTACTCGCTAGTTTGTCAGTGCATCAGTTGTACCATTTTTTTTCCGACTACCAAAGCTAATTTATTATTAAAATAATATAAATTGACATAATTGCCCCCTTGGTCTGGTGTTCGCAAAGCGCGACTGCTGAACACGAGGTCTCGGTTTCGATTCCCAGGTCGGGCAGTGTTATTGGGTTTTTTCCATCAGGAATTTATTATATAACCTATGTCATACTGTGGGATCAAACCATACAACATTATACATGCAAAGTCTGTTACGCTGTCCCGATTAAACCACGTAACAGATTTTGATGAAATTTGGTACGGTAAGTTTGAACCCCAAGAATAAAAATAGGCTACATTTTATTCCGCGACCTCTTTTGTGTCCACGAAGTCAAGGAAAAGGCTAGTTTATTAATCGAATTAATAAGGTACAATCAGCAAATTTCTTACTACTAGCGCCATCTCGTTAATTGATGATGTACTAAATATGCACTAAGACAACTTATTATCAAGTGGAATTTGATTACCTACCGAGGTCAAAATGAAAAGAACATTACTGGTCTTCACTTTCTTTATTTACAAATGAGATAATTTAGTAAAGTGACTAAATACATTTCATTAATAACTAGTACCTTTTTGTATTATCACAAATCTATAGCAATTATTCTAATAAATAGATCAATTTCACTTAATACTATTAAAAGAGATTTGGATTACTATAAAGCTTTTTAAGTAGCCATATTTAAGTCATATAATTCATTTAAGTATTTATTTTGCAAAAATATAGGAAAGTATTTAGCCGTTTATATATATAATATTTATTTAGGTAAGTATTTAAGCTTTTTATTGCAAATCTTCAAAATTTTCTGCTATTCCATTTTCAATTACACTTATAATCTTTTATTTGTCTTACAACTTTGTGAATTTTAGATATATTTTAAATAACTGAAATCCTTGTAAAAAAACATTTTTGATTAATACAAAATAAATAAAAACTTTACATTCAAAATACTTCAATTAAATAAAATTGCAACCTTTGGCAAGAGAACACAATTTTTATGGTCTGCGCAAATTGAGACTTGCACAAGTCTGTGTGACGCTAGTGAGCCTAGTACTTACCAGTGGCGTGCACAGAGTTTTTAGACAGGGTAGGCAGAACAGTTAAAAGTTATTTAAGCTAGGTAGGTATCTTACCAAACATGTACCTATCATGGTTTTGGTTCGTCGTCTTGTCGACTTAAATAATAATGTTTGTAATTGCCACCTTAAATAGCCTAGATTGACTGATTTTGTAGACATATTTTACGGATACCTACCTACGGATATGTTTTGATGTCTCATATTAATTTGAAAATTAAATAATAGCAGTCAAATTAAATAAAATCCGGTGTCATTGACCTTTCACGATCACGTCTTTTTGTCACCGATAGTTTTAAAACGCATAGGTACCTATTTTTTTATTTCCTCTATACACACACCACATGAACAACTTTCACAGTGAATATTATCCATTTTTTTACACTAATAACATCGTTCAATCCTAAATATCTGATAACAAAGCACGATCACGTCTTTTTGTCATCGATAGTTTTAAAAACGCATATTTTTTATTTCCTCTATACACACACCACATGCACATCTTTCACAGTGAATATTATCCATCTTTTCACACTAATAACATCGTTAAATCTTAAATATCTAATAACAAAGCACGACCAAATCAAAACAAACCAACGACTAATGAATGGCCGCTCAAACTACTTGTTTATAAAATACGACAAAAAAAAAATGATGCTTTATTTAGAGAAAGTTGAATGAATTAATGTTACTTTTTAAAATAGTCGCATAATAAAGCTAGCTTCCGATCGGAACACTTCGGTAAGTATCGTGATTCGTCGTGTAACAAGTCATGCAGTGTCTATTTGGCGCGTTTGTGTGCGTTATTTGTGACATGTGTGCCTCGTATCTATACGAACGCACACCCATTTAATCCGTATGACCACGAGAGCACACATATACACATTAAGGCATCAATAGTTTGTGTCTTTTCCGCGGCAGTCAGCGGCGTTAGCGTAGCGCAATGTTAAATCGCGTCAAATTGTACGAACGAGCTGACTATTTTGTATCGATGTTCATGTTATTTATACGACACTCGAAAGATGGCGCTGAATTAAGATTTAAGATTTTTTGTTTATTGATAAATACTCGTTTATAAAATAATATTACATATCAGAAGAACATTATAAATATTTATCTGAGTTACGTAGGGTCGGCAGTGTCTTTCTGCCTCTATGGTATGCACGCCACTGGTACTTACACAGATTCATAACTCTCTATAGGTACTTGTACAAGTCTATTTTTACTCATTTACACCGAGGTTTTGAAAAGTTAATCAACAAAAAATTTGCATACTCACATCAAGTATTGACTTTTGATATTTAAGTAAGCCAATCAAAACAATAGGTAAACATAAACAAGACAATTTGTTTTACCTAATTTTGTGTTGATATTCCCTTCAGATCAAGGTGTTTGTCTCTTAAATTGATGCGACTAGCCATTCATCGCAACTATGCAGCCAAGCTATGCATTATGCCATTAAATACATTACAAAACAAAAATAACAAAATAACACTAAAATAAAATGCTAACTAAAACTAAATAAGTACGCGCTAAAACTCAAACTCGTCCTCGTATCAGTCTGTCCCGAAGTATTTCTGTCCGAAATGATTCGGGGCCACGGGGTGCAGTTCCGAGGTCAGCATCTTCATCTTAGGTACGTAGTCAACTACTGCTTGTGCGGCCGCCGGAGTGCAAAATAGGTTGGATAGGATGATGCGGTCTTCTTTAACGCCGTGCTGAGTTAGGACGTTCACAGCCTGTAAAAGTATTTATTTTGTTCTGATTATCCTTTTGTATTTTATTTTGCATCATAAAAAAATTCGTTATTAGCAATTATAGCATAAAATACATATTGAAAATGTAAGATAACTATTGTTACCTTTTAAATAAAATATTAAATCATAAATTCATAATATAATTCTGTTACCCCCAAACTGTCCCCAGGTATCTCCTGTATCTTGGGGACCAGAGTTATGATACTAGTTACCACTGGATTAGGTAAATAATTGCAAATAAATTATACAAAATCATCAGTCTGAAGACAGCTGTACATGGCATTCCTCTAATTGCTTTTTAAATGATAGCAAAGCATTTTCCGCAAATGGCCATTGTTCATGACTTTTTATTGTATTATTGGGAAATGGTATTCCTAGTTTTATCACAAACAAACCAAATTCATATCTTTTTTTATATCTTTACCTGTTTCACAGTATTGCCCGTAGACATGATAGGGTACATGAGCAGTACTTGTCTCCTTGCAATGTCTTCAGGGAACTTCGCATACACCACATGGGCTTCATGTGTGTCCGTGTCACTCTCTACCAAGATCTTGCCTATGCGGATAGAACGGCAGCAGTCTCGGAGACCCTGTAATAATGATTGTGTCTTTTAATGTTGTTTGCTTTTTCTATTAGAATTTTCTCCGTAACAGCCTGAAGTTAAGATAGAAAAGTGTTACCACTGCTAGGTTTCATCACAAAATTACATGTTTTAATGACAACCTACCAGACTATACCCAACCAGAATCTCTATTATAATTTTACTATGGTGACTATAAGAAATAAAATAAATAATTTAACTCTCTAGGAAACTACATTACCATGAATCAGAAGAAGACAGTGGAGAAATATCTACTAATCAAGCAGGAGATACAGAGTTACAAATGAACACTTACAACTGGGTATGTATTAACAACAGTTGTACTTACTAAGT
Organism: Hoplodrina ambigua; assembly: GCA_949774945.1. NCBI lineage: Eukaryota > Metazoa > Arthropoda > Insecta > Lepidoptera > Noctuidae > Hoplodrina > Hoplodrina ambigua. The sequence goes on from OX458967.1 coordinate 2,318,379, forward strand.
AATTGTAAATAATTGTACCTGTTCCATAGCCTCCCCAGACCTGACAATGGAGACACCACAATTTCCCGCCCCATATTTGAGTCCCTTATACAATGCTCCTGTGGGAGTCACCACCTCACAGTCAGTGAACGGCAGTTTGTTCAGGCTCTCCTCAATTACAAGGCGGATAAGACGGTCAGCGTAGAACTTGAAGTCACTTCGAGATGTGTTTCTGGAAATGTTTGGAGGCTGTTTTAATTTCTTTACTGTCAATGTGTAAAATTCAGTCATTGTATTGATTGTGTCTTGTTTTTGTATATAATGCTAGGCTGTTTTTCTTAATTATTATAAATAACCTCTTCGTCTCATTTCTTGTGAAGTTTAAAATACAAACCATAATTTTTAAATACTTAATCATGCTATACCTGTTTATTTAGATATACTAATATTTGGAAGTTGTTATCTTAAATACAACAAAATTGTTATTATTTCCCTCACAAGTTAATCAGCTGCTGTCAATCATATTGATAGTATGTAAATAAATTAGCATTGTTATTGTTGATATAGAGGTTATGATTAGGATTCTTTAAAATATTTACAGCTAGGTCAGGTAAACTACAATCCCAACAGATACAGTGCATTAATTTGTAAGTTTTTACATAATTTTGTATATTCTCAGGCAATTTAGCCGAGCGTGAGCGGTAAAGATGTTGCTTATGTTACTAAAAATAGCACAAGACACAAAGTTGGACGAAAATCTTCTTCAAAATGGACAGTAATGATTGGCCAATGAACTGACTAAAATTCTGAATTCAAAATATTAAAAGAATCATCTACTAAGCACTTAAAGAGGTAAAATTAACCACAAGGTAGGTAGTAACCTAACTCACTTGTCCCTCAGAATGGTCTGCAGCTCCTTAATGTTGTCGTTGAGAGGCAGCAGCGTCAGGTTGTCTCCAAATTGCTCCTTTACGTCAGCAGCGTCCCACTGCCTGATCTCGTTATCGATCAAATCCATGTTAAATAGATTTTCTGTCGATTTTAATTTTGTAAACAAAGTGTGAATCTATAATGACGTGAACAATATTGAACCAAAATGTCAATCAATTTGTCAACGAAGTCAGCTGCTGGGATAACGTTCAGAAACTACAATACAGAAGAAGTTTGCGTTTTGTTAGTTCATTATTATTTTAAATTGACGTAACTACTTATTCATGGTATTATATTTTCCGCTTTTCGACAAGCGAAGTGTAGCTGATGGACCGACGAATTACTTTAATTAAAAACATGGCCATGGTGTGTGGATCGTCTTGGCAGTAGACAGCAACGGAGCAACTTTTAAAATTGAGCCTTTTAGCATCTTAAAAGTTTTAATTATGGACATCATTTTTTTTCTCATTATATATAGTGTAAAAAGTAAGGCAGCAAGTCTATCTAGCCCGGTGATGGCAGCACTGTCGACTAACAATGCTACTACAATAATAGATTGGTTTTATTTATTGCACGATAAAACAGAAAAAAATAAGAGCGGCACTAGTACACATATGAAAATCAATTCTACTGACTAAACCACACGAGGGCCGATCTCAGACTTAAATAGTGACCAACATGTTTGAAATAACCGAGAAGGCTCAGCGTTCAAAGTTATTACCACGTCGGAAACAAAAACGTTGTTAACAACCCGTTGAAACAAACACGTTGGCAAAGAAACGTGGGAATACAGCGAACACCCCTACTTAAGTAAATGAAATCATTCGAAAGATATGTCTCTTTGTAAGTAGGGCTGTCTCGGCTGCGAACAAACGTTGCCAAGAAAACGTGAGAAACGTAAGCGGTGGAAACGTCGCGATGGGAACAGAAGACGTAGGTAGCAAACATGGTGGAGTAATGTAGTGGAGACCACAATGCTCCAGTGTTCTGAAATCGGCCCTCGTTTGAATGTCTCGGCAGCCGCAAATTGGCGGAGTAAGTAACACTCGCATTAGGAAAATCGCCCTTACTGGTACGACAATAAAGATGCCGTCTCTGTCAAACTGTTACTACTAATGTTCAGGGTTCGATTCCCAGTTCTGCCAGTTTCATTGAGTTTTTCATTAATACTTTTTCAGCAGTGTAGCGGTGAACTAATTATTCTTTGTGGTGCCACTTAGGCGAGCTCTTGTCCAGCTAAGTTGGGAGTACAAACTAATACTTACCCACATACTTTTTGGGGTCAGTCGTAGCTATAAGTTTGCTGTTAACATTATTTTAGGTAAAAGACGTCCGCTGCAGCTGTACGGAGACCTCCAAGCGCCGCCACATTGACCCGTTCCTGGTGTATATTTATGTAGGCAATGTAAGTATCGCTCCTAGCTTTAAGTAGGTAAGGTACTATCGCAGAGCATAGGGTGGACCTGGGTTCGATGCCCAGGTTGGGCGTTTTACTGCATAGATAATTTCTCAGTAGCCCGGAGCCTGGATTTCTGCCCGGTTGCGGATACAAAGAAACACGCATGGGTTTGTTGCGCATGCCATTACTAGAACTAGAAGAAAGAGGAAAGAGTTGTAATAAGACCCATACGTCTTTCGGGGCAGTACCCACTATAGTTTTCTATTGGACACGGGAACATGATTAGGTGTCGTGCAGTCTAATTATTAGGAAATTCGCTAGTTACTGAGAATAGACTCACGGAGATTTATAATAACATAGGCGTTAAGTAGGTTCAGCTATATTTCGACTTTTAATTCTATTCAGTAACTTAGAAGTTCATAAAAAATAATGTTGTTGTTGTTCTCGGTTTGTATCTTGATTCCACGCTTAGCTGGCAAAGTCAGGTTTCCAGTGTTTGTCAAAAAGTCAACGGGACTTTGCGTTCCTTGTATCGTCTCAGGAACTTTTTGCCTGTAAAGACGAAAGCAATGCTTGTGCAGACTTTAATCTTCCCTGTAATTGACTATGGTGACGTGTGCTACTTCGACTTGAATGCGGTCTGGTTGGATAAGCTGGATAGGATGCTAAACAACTGCATTCGGTACATTTTTAATTTGAGAAAATATGATCATGTATCTAGCTTCAGGGCAGAGCTAAAGTGGCTGCCCATTCGGCAAAGAAGAAATTTGCGAGCGTTAACTACTCTTTTCTCCCTTCTCAACTCTCCCTCTTCCCCTTCTTATCTTATTTCCCATTTTCAATATCTTTGTTCTACTCACGCTAAGTGTTTACGTTCTTCTAATAATCTTCTACTCAACTGTCCTTCTCATACTTCTGATTTCATTCATTCCTCCTTTCAAATTCAGGCCATTCTTCTTTGGAATGCCCTTCCTCTTGATATCAGGACAGCCACCAGTCGATATGTTTTCAAGCGGAAGTTGCGGATTTATCTTCAGAACAATTAGCAAGAGTTTTATCATAAATATCCTTTCTATTCTTTTTATAAAATAGGTATGTATGTATTTATGAGTATGTATATTATATATATATATATATATATATATATATTATATATGGTATATATGAGTTTATGTACTTGTGTACGATTAAACTTGTTTAGATTTTGTTTTCAATTATTTTAAAATTTCTTATCTGATTATTTCCTCATGTACAATTTTTTGCACCTGCTTTGTTATCTCTTCACCACCTTTGGTTGACTGGTAGAGAATGCCTAAGGCATTAAGTCCGCCTTTGTACTTTTTTGTTGCATAAAGTTTAAATAAATAAATAAATAAATACAACTAATAGTGTAGAGGTAGCGAACGATTTTGCGTAAGGAACGAATGATAAGAATGGTTTAATACAAAGTTAAGTACATTGTTTATAAGTTCATTCAATTTTGTTCATTCTTGCTGGTGCAACTTGGTAAACCTTTATCAAGTTACTGAATAGAATTAAAACAACATAACATCACGCCTGTAATCCCCGAAGGTTTAGGCAGAGGTATACCCATTAGTACACTCACATTTCGCCAGAAAAGAATAGAATGAATAAATAGAGTTAAAAGTCGAAATATAGTTGCCTATAGGTTATAGGTACCTACCAAGTAAAACTTATAACGCGCGTCTAGGAGGGGGTAAAAAGAGCCACGAGCCTGGATTATCACATATGTGATCATCCAGAGGACTGGCATCTTAAAAAAAGTAAACAAACAAACATAATGATTACGCATAACTCTTTATTTGCCCAGAAAATACAAATTAATGATTGCAAGAATATTTCCACTTTAGGTTTCCCTTTTAGGTTGTAGATAACAATGCTCTCTATCGTTATATTTATAACCTTTAGTTCTGCACATGTTGTAACCACAAAACTTCTTTCACAAAAATATATTTATTAAAATATTTTATTGAATATGGAACTGTAACCGCTAATTAGTTCTACTGAGAACATTTACAACAACAGTTTTCTTTGTAAATGCGAAAGTATATTACATAATAAATAATAAATGCGTTAGTGATTACATTTTTACAAACTATTATTACCCTGAATCATTTCCCAGAAATGAAAGTCAGGGAGTTGGACAATGTTACATCATAATCATTTTTGTATTGTACACGACGAAACAAGAGTTGTATGAAATATAATAATAATATTTTGAATCAATTGAGAATACAAAGTGCTTCAAAGACAAATAATAGTAAAAAAAAAGTATGCATACATTGCAATTTTAACCCCTTGACTACGTTTGGTGTTTTAAATTCGTTGACATGGATAAAATTGTAACATGTTGTTGAATTAAATGTACTAATCTTTGTGATGATAATTTTTAAGTCTGTCTGTCACATTGGCTTCAAAGTCGAGTTGAACCTTTGAGTTGAACACAAAGCGTAGGTCAAAGGATTACATCAAGCGGAGTAGCTTTTCGTTTACAAGATTAGGTAATAACAATTTTCAACTGGGTCAAATGTCCGCCCGTTATAATTATTAATCTCCTTCGTTGAATTTCTGTAGACATTGACATGATCTCTCAAAGAAAATAAATAAAAAGTGTGATAAAATATAATACAATATAAACTTCGCAATGTACTTTTTTCGAGATGGCGAAAATAAAGGCAACATAGCTCAACCGCATTGTTTTAGTTCGGACTAAGTACCTAATTCCCGATCCCGCTTATACCTAAAGTCATTCCCCACCCCATGAGTCGATTGTTAATAGGTACTACAAGTATTCCTAAAACTCACCATCGTTAATGACAAAGCAATGAACTGGACAAAAATAACAGCCTATTTCAAATAGCCTAGGTATATTAAAATTGTGACTTCTATAAACGGTACTAGACGAAATTGACCTTCGCTAAAACTATGCTAATTTGCACACCGACTCTTGTAAGGCCCAGCTTTAGGAGTCACCGCGACCGACCCTGTTTGATACTCTGAATACAAGCTTAACTTTTAATCGCTTTCAAAGCTTTCCTACTCATGGCAACGAACTTCGGTAAATTTTTGATGCCGTTGATTAAAAATTAAGTTACTGCGTCAAGTATCAAATACGACCGATGCGCGATAGATTAAACGCGAGCCTTTTTACCACAAAAAGGTCAATTAGCGGATAGTTACAGGGCATTATCTATACTAATTTAGTAATAGTGAAATTAGAATATCGCTATGTAGCGTTCCTTCCTTTACCCAAAGCTTTCGTGTACTTTTATTTAACGGATAATCGAGTCTAATGTTAATATTCATCACAACAGTGACCGCCGACGGTCCGTCGACATTAGATAATCGTGAACGCGATTGGACATTGAATAGACGCCTTATATAATAATTTGTATGAGTCCAATAACAGCGTCGCGGACTAAATCTAATTAAGTCTATGTATTCACAACGACCGCGTTTACGTTACATAAATCCCGTCCGTTGCTAAGCTTTCACGCGATAACGTTAACACACACGTTAACGTAAATGCGTGGAAGTCTGATTGGTTCGCGCGTATTGGTATCCGTGGCGCATTACGTTACGCACACATTCTTTGTTAAATCTAAATTACAGGATTTATGAAAGAATGTGTGCCGATATTAAAATTAGTTTCCTCCAAATGTACAATAATCGCGCCCAAACTGTCAATTTAACCGATTTTTTTCATTTTATTGCTTATTCCACTATCAGGAATTACATAATTACACTTTGTGCACTTGTTTGACAAGCATATCAAAGTATTACACCTACGCACCGCACTCAACGGTTTACATGAAGCGCAAAACATCGTAACATTTACAAAGTGTATAGGTAAAACTATCCCTTTAAAAATAAATTATTTAAAAAAATCACTAAGTTTTTTCTTTAAGTAATAAATACGACAATAACAACAAAGTAGAGCTTTTATACAGGTCTTGACGAAACAATAATTTAGGAAAGTGTAATTCCATTAGTTAACAAAAGATTTGTACGGATTCCTTAAACAATAATTATTCTCACACATTATACTGGGAATGTATCTTCCATGCCTAAAATATGATTTGAACAATTTAAAATTCTTAAAAAATATTCAGGGTCCCATTAAATAAATCTTCAACTAATAAATGACATAAAAATTCGAAGATTTCAAACAACGTCAAACTTATATTCTTAATTTAACTTAATTCGAGACCCTGTCGTAAAGTATTTGTCAGATATATATATTTGTAACAATTTATATTTGTTTACGTAATGGCTCATTTCCTTTTCACATTATTAACTAGTATTTACTAAAAATATATTTTGCAAACTGCAATTAAACATAGTCACGAGCACGACCGAACTGCATCGAAATTGTTTCATGTTTATTTTAACAAAAACTAATAAAATGAACATACGAACGAAGCAAGTCAAATAAAAATTTGTAAAAATAACATGAAATTATATGTACTCAAATCAGCCTTCACAAACAAAAGGTTTTGTAAAAAATCAGAAAAAATACGACCGATTTTAAAATTTACCGAAAAAAGAAAAATACAACATAAAAATGGCAAGATTTTGTTTTGTGTCATTATAATATTTAGACATTACATTATTTAAGTATGTACAACATTGTTAAATATTTAAGACCTCAATTCTCATGTAAAATGACTGTACACGACTCTAAAATGGACTCTAATGACAGTTTTTACTAATGACACTAGGTAGGTGGCACCTAAATCCTAAATATTACGCGGTTGGATTTTCAAATCTCGACGCTGAGCCGAGGGTTGAAAATCTAGCAGTGCGCTATTTAGGGATTATATTTAGGTGGTCAGTTAGTGTTAGTGAAAACTGACATTACTGTATAATTCTGGACATTCTATCAATTCGATGCAGCCTTTAACCTCAATAGCACGTATCCTAAATTATCGGTACACAGATCCTATATAAAAGCATGTTTTTGACACCATGAGAGCGCCGCCATTATCAATGGACCACTGACGATGTGGCCAGACTGTTGGAATCATACCAAACAAGGTAAAGTTGGTTCTGTACAAATCAACGTATCAAATTAATTATAATAATTTACATTATTATAATAGAAAGGAGTATTTATATCTACTCTGTTCATTTTCAGTTCAGGGCGAATAAACAAAATTTACAAAAAAAGATTTATATTACAAGCATTTTTACTTTAAAGATAAATCTTTAAAAAATGCATTTGTGTTTGTAAGTTTCTATCCCAACAGTTTTCACGTTAAACCTACGTTGTGTACTCAAGGTTTGTATAATTCGGACAGTCGGCAGTTTTCGTCAGTGTTAACAAGAGCCATGCACCGGCTGCACTGCTGCAAGCAAACAGTCGATCTAGCGTGGAATGTAACGCGAGGCGACGTCTCCAGCGCCGACTGGCCACGATTGGACACCACCGCCGACTCACATAACAAACATCATTATTATGCAAAAGTTATAAATTCGTAGGACATTCAAAAAATGTGATTTGAGTGAGAATAAAATTATTGTAACTTCATTCAGTTAAACACTGGTTGATATTGGCAACGGTCTCGTCCTCATTCCGCGATTGAATGGAAGACTACGTAGAACCGGCAATCGAGCCCAATCGTGACCAAATAAATAACAGCCATAACCTGTACAATATAACTAGCACATATCACAATGTGACGTCGACTAGTGCGCGACAACGCCGTTCCTTTGCCGCGGGTAACCATTGTAGTTCACGTTCTTGCTGATAGGGACGTCTGGGATGGGCTCGGGTTCGGTCTTAGCCTTTTTACCAGTTTTGGGGGATAAGTATGCTTTGTAGAAGAACTGTGCAAAGAGGACAAAGTACGAGAAGTACATGGCCATCGAGAGTTTGATGTTGATTTGGCTGATGTGACAGCTGGTCGGGGTGGAAGTGGCCATGTAGTTGTGCGCCCAGATGTTGATCGCGCAGCCGACGATCATCTGCGTCAGTTGGAGCACCGTGATGGTCATGGCGAGCATCTTTGGAGGGTACTTGCCCATGCTCACTAATGCGTAGTAGGAGTACATTACACTGGAAAAAAGAAAAAACAATCGTTAGAGCTGAAATTGCTATGGTGGACAGAACATGTTTATTTGACTGTATGAAATATCTTGTGATAAGGTTTTTCCTTGTATTATCTGCAATTTTTTTTCCTTCCTGGACTTTGATATTTTCCAATTTACAGATAGAATTTCATACCTATATCATAAATCTTTTGTAACAATTTAATTGTTTTTGTGGAGAGGTTAAACGTGGAAACAATTATTTTAATTCATAAACAGGTTTGTTAAACTGCATGATTGTTTTGTTTATAGTTTTATCTTGATCTTTGAATTGATGTTTTTATGATTATTTACAATAATAGTCTGTAGTATAACTGTTAACAACGTCGTATAAAAACGCTTATAAAGGTAATTGATGTACTTTTAAACATTAAAATTAATCGCAAAACATAAAGCTCTTTTTTCAAGACTGGTTTTTAAATTCGTACATTTTTATCATGCAGGCTTAAGACATGGTGTGACTGAGATTAAATTAATTTGCCGATATTGTTATCAAGATAAAAAATCATGCCGTTACACAATATTGAAAACTGTACAATTTTCCATGTCCTAAACGACCTTTTCATGACATTTTGTCTTTGAAAATGACATTAAAAGTTAAATATTATCTTTTTAAAAATTATATCAATAAATCAAACTCTTAGTATTATATTTGTACCTCTTTCTTAAAAATTATTAATCATTAATTCAGACATTCACATTTATTGTATTTATTTGCAAAAAATACTGAAAATCTCACAAGAATTATCACATTCAATGTTCAATAATTGTTAATTCAATTTAAATCTTCTATCATTTTTTGTCCTAATAAACGGAGCAACTAGGTAATATGTACGTAGGTAAATGATACCACTTTTGTACTTAGTAAGTCGACTACAATTGCAGGCTATGAATAGAGCAATTTGTTGGGATCAAATACCACGCCTTCTGCGTAACGCGCTTGTACAAGACGTTCAAAGGAGACATTTACTTGAGAACTGCGAAATGAGGTGTGCCTATTACTTTAGCAGTTTAGCCTATTTAGAGCAGTTTCGAGAGCTATTTGTGCCGATTCCCTTGTTCACAAATTAAACAAAAATTAGACTAAATCTTTTTCTGTCCAATAAAACAAGAAAGGAGCAGTATCAAATTAAACCTGCCCATTTTTGTTAATCTGAAACTTCCATGCAATTTTAGTTGGCATGTTAGGACGCATTGATTAAAAACACAGAAAAATTCAAGGTAAAACAAAACTAATTAGAAGTCTCTGATTTAGTTCTAAAATGTCATCTTCTTTTTCTTTCGCTTGTTAGTAAGAGATGCAAATTCTCTATTATAGTGTAGTTTGTGAACAAGGATATCGGCACCATTATAATTATGTCAACTGGGGCCAAGGTTATCTAAATAAATATTACATTATCAATTAAATTTTGAGTTGCAATGCACTCCAGGTTTCTCAAACTTCGTGATAATTCAGTCAACCAATCACAGCAGCTCACAAGCGCTAGGCCATTTGTCACATTAACTTTTCATAGTAAATTACGTCTTAATGCTATACAACATGAATATTTTTATGAACGTTATAGTAAAACTAAAATGCCATTTTAGGAAGAAGAATTTTATTTAGAAGGTAGCCTAACTATTGTCTCACGACTGCTCCAGGCGTCATGACGCTCGTGAACGAGCGCTGTCAGTTGGGATTGGTCATCAACTGCCATGTGTTACTTCCTGATTCTTATTATATTTTATTTTTATTATTGTTTTATATTCATCTCCATTGTATTCACCTGTAGAATCAACAAGAATAATGACCTGACCAGGATTTTGTAAACACTTAATTGAGAGTGCCGTAGAGTTAATTGCTCATTTATCTCCATGGAGGGTCTACCTCCGTTTTGGAACCGATTCCTCGACAAATCAAAAATGCCTGTAAATGGTCTAATTGAAATAAATGTTTTGATTTAGATTATTTTTTCTTTCTTCTTTATTAAAAAGAAATCACGCCATCGCAACGTAACACCTTGATAAAACGTTATCTAAATAAACAAACACCTGCACGTGTTTAAACTGCATCTCTCACGTAATTTTAATTATGATAACAACTAATTGATTTCGTCCACGCTACTGACTTACATTTTCTTATCACTATCGCTTACTGATTTATTGCCAAGATTTAATTTTAATCCTAGTGTTGTTCTAACGAAATTTCCATTCATCAATCATTCACAATTAATTTACCCTTAGAAACAGAAGTATTAGTTTTACGACTTGAGTTAAAGATGAATAGCGGTACTGAAAAGGTCGGCCCAGTCATTCAGTTTTAATATTATTGTTCTTAGTAGCAGCCGTCGGGACTGTAATACTCGAAAGATTAAGCAGATGTGATAAATCTGACATCTCATAGTTCGTGAATGACATTATGAAACGTATGTCCTGTGGAGACATCTATCGTACCACATACGAACTATAACAACTGTTGTTTCGTACATCGCGCTATATGATATCAAAATTCATCGCGACATTAGGTATGAACAAAATCCCGACAGCAACCGTCGGGCAGTAACCCACCAAACACAACACCCTCCCTGGTGGGTGGATCTTCCCTTTTTAATGGAAGATTAGGAACTTTACACCCTTTACATATCTTACATTATCAACAGTCCCTTCATAATCAACCTGTATCCCATTTCATGTACCTATTAGTCAGTAATCACTGATCAACATCTTCCCACTACCCTAACTAACCTAGACCTATTTAAGTGTTGGGATTCTGCAAATAATAAAGATATTGGCGGGATGGAGTCTAAAGTAATTAAACTTGAAAAACATGTACGATTATGAAATTAAGTTACTTGATGGGAAACTCACAACATTTACACATAGATAAAGAAGATATTAAGATATACACAGTCCCTTTAAAAATTGCACCACATAAATCCTGTTCAGCCGGTACTTTTATAATTATTGTTACTTCAAGTTTTTGCTATCAACAGGCGGAAAGACAACTTTAATGACAACAAATGTGGCATCATCAACCTTCCAAGAGAACATCCGATGTTTATTTATGAATAAAGTACTCCAACAGCATACACATCAAGCATTGTCAGTACCTACAGTACAGAAGAAATTATATTAATGTAATACTTCTTTCTTTTAACCCCAACCAATGTTAGTTCTGCCATAAGGAACTGATTGACAATAAAACTTCTTCGATATTTTCGAAGTATCTAATTGATGCTTTAAACTCGATTCTAAGCACAATTTTACAGCATCTATTGAACTGCTATTGCTGGATAGTAATCTAATTATTACGTTGACGTAACTAATTTAATTGTTAATAGATTGTAGCTTGGCTCGTATTGACAGAACTAAACTCAACTATGCTAAACATTTTACACGTGCAAAAATCCAATTACAAATTTTGGCGACCTACGAATTTCATCTCGTCTCAAGGTTCATAGGCTGCCATTAGACCAAAGAATTGACTTCCTTTAAGAATAATTCGTTCAATTTAGATGCTATCGACACTAAAGAAACTCAGGACATCCATATCTCTTCGTTTAATGCCGATGTCAGTGTAGGAGATTCCTAAATTGCAAATGGCGACTGGCAGTGCCTGTGTTGATTTTTTTGAATACCCAACTGATATTGTTTCGTTCTATGATTTGTATTTTGATATGTCAAATGTGCAAGCGGATGCCTTTCACATGGTTGCTGAAACGGTATATTAATTGCAGAACTAGTTATGTAACGTGTTTAAAAATAGATTCAGTTCTCAGTACTTGCGTGGTAGTTGTAACGGATCTATTCATTCCTACATTCTCGCCATTTCAGTCGTATTAATATCCCTGATTATAATTTGGATGCACTATAGCTAATGACTTTCCAATACCAAACAGTCCACCCACTTAATTTAGATGGTTATGACATAATTTGAGTACAAAGTCATCTATGGCTGCTTCTATGCTATCATACTACTCTACACAATGAGCTTCGATATTGGGACACGCCCTCACGTTCATTACTTGATTGTGTAAACAAAAGATCCATCAAAGAAGTTAATCGTTCACTAGTTTACCTACATTGTCAGTTAGTAGAATATCGTAACGAGAAAAGTCATTAATTAGAGATATTAACAGGACAAGTTTATAAAATATGCTGATACTAGAGCTGAATCTTCACTTTAAATACAGTTTTAAAGATAAAATAAATAAATGATTCATACCTATGAACACAATAGTTCATGACGACGAACCAGCGCGCCGAGGACGTGTACTCCGTGAACGAGTACCAGGTGTACAGTAGGACGGTGATGTGGTGGTACCAATGCAGGAAGATGAGGGGCTTCTTACGTAGAACTATGAATACGGTGTCGCCTAACTCCGGCAGCTTCGATAACACGAACATCCATGTCCAGAATCCGGACACTTTGTCTTGTTCGATGAAACTGGAAAATGAAAAAAAAAAAGGTATTAAGGTAAGGACTGCCTCGTTGGTCTAGTGGTCGCAAGCGCGACTGCGGTGCATGAGGTCTTGGGTTCGATTCCCAGGTCGGGCAAATGTTATTGGGTTTTTCCATCAGGAATTTCTCAGTAGCAGCCTCGGAGTCTGGATTTGTGCCCGGTTGATGGCAATAGGCTCGCCCCCTATTACATGGGACTAAAAACATAACTGGCGAAATGTGGGTGTACTAATGGGTACACCTCTGCCTAACCCTTCGGGGTTTACAGGCGTGATGTTATGATGTTATGATGAAAAAGGTATTAGTACATACTAACATAGATTTAATAATTAACATTGAAAGGAAGGTTTCTTTCATTGAAGGAATCACCAGTATAATACACGGATATTGAAATGCTAACAATAATACTGCGTCTATCTCGAAATCTGACATTTAAAATGGGTGGAGAATTTGAGCTGTCGAGGTCTAGCCTATAGAAGTATAGATTCATAAAAAAAAGGAAACAACGCGCCAGACGATCTAAAAAATGCCAGCTCATTAGTAACGCCCACTAGAACAAGAAAAATGAGACTTGCGATTTGAAGTCTTTGTAAAAGCGACAAATTGCTTAAGCGTAGTCAAGAATTAGAACTTAAAAAAAACTGTTACTAATTCAAATAAATCAGTCATGTTTCGATAACTGTTGAACAACTGTGTAATTCACGAACACACGTTACAGGCGTTAGGAGGTGTAATGTAGCGTATAAATGGCGAATGTTTTTACATAGCAGATAACAAAACATCGCGTGCGCATGGAATAGAATATGACACGCGAGCAATGGGAATGGAGCCGTCTCGTCTATTAGGTAGGACGCTAATTTGTGTCAGTTGTATGAGAATGTGCTAGAATTAGCGGTGATCATTTTAGTTATCTTGTTAATGTAGCAGCTTGGTCGCGTCTTAAATACAGGTTAAAGGTGCCTTGTGTCACTTTTTCAACATCAACGTTCATTTATATCAATTAGTATGAATTAATTGTGTTTCCCATTGTTGTTACAAGACGACGCTATTTCAGTTTCAGATCAAATTGAAGTTTATGTTAACGTGATCGAGTACGTATAAACGAACTACTACTCTGGTTCAAATCTGTCCCGACCCTCGTTCAAACCAGCCCGCGCCGCCCGCTGAGCCTGCAGCTTTAATTCATTTCTAAATAATCAAGAACCGATCCAGCGTTTCCCCTTGCTGTTCTACCCCAGCGAAGCCTGAAGCCGAGGTCCGTACGTCATGGTGTGTTGTCACTTAGTTCAAGAGTTTTAAACCACGGCTGGAGGCTGTATTTTTTAAGGCACCACTGGAAACTCTGGTTAAGCAATCGACAACGTGCTAGACTGACCTACGAGATGCAATTCCGAAAAAAGGAAAAAACTGGTTCTAATTAAGTCTTCTGCTAAGGCGGAGTAAAACTTAAGATCGGGATAAATATAAGACAGATACTTAAAAACAAAAGTATTTCGCAAAATTACGATAATTATGATATACTTAATAGTTTGGAATATAAACTAGAACTAGATCATATAGAAAGAGATATTACAACTATTATTATTCAAGTGCTTAATAATACTTCAGCACATACATAGGTGATGGCGCTTCCTTCGGAGCTTCACATCAATGAATCCATATCCTCCTCTACGATAACGTAAATGACGAAGAATCTAATAACGAAACGTAAACACAGTACATACAATGTATGTTTGTATGTGTTTTATAATCAATAACTCCATCGCTCCGTTATTAATTGAAGCAATAGATACTGTTTACATAATGAGAATGAAATCATAATAGAAAGGGGTTCGACCTTCTAACTGACATACGATACTAATTATTATTACAGACAGGAGGAATTGTGACGCAGCCAAGTTGATTAATTAATATAATACATACAAATGTTTGTAGGGCAGACGTGGCCAGAATCGCAGAACATAGAGAGGATTATAAGGAAATATATGTGACGTTAGTCCTGAATGGATGATCCTGAACGAGTGTAAAAAGACGCTCAACAAAAACAAAAGCTACATGATTTTCTCATTTTTTATTTTATTTAAGACCATACCTGGAAATCTTTTGGTTATTAAAGGTTAAAGTTCCAAGTTTTCGACACGTTTTTTTTACGAAAATAAGTTTTAAATGTTATAACTAAACTTTAAATACTGCCACAATCCATTCTGCTGCATGCACCCGAAAGTAGATTTTTTAGCGTGCGTTCCCCTACGCATTACTATAAAGAATGATTTTCTGCACATAAAAAGAAATCATTTCCTAGCAAAAAGCTTTTTGCTATTTTGCCTAAAGGTACTCAGGTTGATTAACAGCGTGTGTAGTTAACAGCTCCGTGAAGTGTCTTTTAGACCCCGTATAATAATCTTGGATTTAACTTTGAATATTTCTCCGATTTGTTTAATAAATTAACCGGCAACCTTGACGCAGTGATGTTTATTAATAATCACATTATACAATAGAATAGCTTTTATGATTCCGTCGTAAATAACTATTAAATATAGATGACCGCAGATTTCCCTAACACCATCACCTAAAATATTTTATGAAGCCAGAATAGCATAGACAGAGAACACCCTAGTAACAACTTGGTTTAAAACATTTATCGTCATTTTTGAATGGTCATGATAGTAATGAGCCATGGCTATTCCTACTTTGTATGAAAGGCTTGTCTGTAATAGGACAGTTACATAATACGTCTTTGGCGAAGTGTTAGCAGTTTAAAGAAAGGAAGAAAAAATGTTTACTTGACACAGAAAATGTGTTCACAAAAATAATAACAATAAAAAGATTATTTAATAAAAGAAAAACATTATTGAGTGCCCTTCGGCTGCGCCAAACAGGCCCAGTTCAGCAAAAATACCAGACCACTCATACCTGACGCTAGTTATCGACTGGACCTTTGTGTGTGACGTAGGATCTAAATCAGCTCTCTACACAGCACAGCAGGCCCTTTATTCATTGCATAGAGTTCAATGTAGATATTAGCAATCATAATTAGTGCTTAGAAATTTTTCATTATTATATTTAATTTTAGTCATTTATTCAACAATAGACACGAGTAAATTTCACACAAATACTAAAATTAATAATGTATGAAGACGATAACAATACCATTATATGTACTTAGTATTCACAATTGTAAAGAGATTGCTTTCAAATTGAATTTCGTTTATATTGTTACATAAGTGAGTACATATTTAACAGTCTCATTATTCAAAGTTTGTTAATTAGTAAGTACACTGGCTGTTACACAATTGCTTATGCGGTGATGTAAGTAACTGCGCAGATTCTTATGTAGGAACGTATTTTGTTTAGTTAATATCGTAACTCTCTTCTTTTTTACGTTTTGTGAGTAGGGAAGCAATTGGATTGTTTAAATAGTAATCTAGTCATCCATTCTCATCATTCAGCCGAAAGATGTCCATATTTGGATGTAGGCATCCCCAAGAGTAGCATCCAATGGATTCCCACGACTTAGCCATCTATTCGAACAATTCGATGATATTTTAAATTTCATTCAGTTAAATCTGACTATAGTATTGGATCAAATTGATGCTGTAACCTCGGCCTAAGATACTTGTCAACCAATTTATATACAAGACCAACCCGTCCTTTTGTCGTACGACGCCGGACCAACCGAATTCAAGGCTGCGAAATATCATTAGAGCACCCAATTACTTTTTTGCGGAAGACCGGCCGAATGCCAAGTGAAGATTTTTAGGTTTTCGGCAACCCAAATTGCCACTTGCCAAGTTAACTTTGATCAACAGCAAGGGATAATCAAATGCCTTTGAGAGATCCGATTGTTTCGAAGTGCTTTTCATTAGGTTGGTACCTAATTCCAAATAAGTATACAATTGGCAATAGGCTCGCCCCCTATTACATGGGACTTAAACATAACTGGCGAAATCTTGTTGTACTAATGGGTGCACCTCTGCCTAACCCTCCAGGGATAACAGGCGTGATGTTATGTTATTATACAATAACACCATACAGATATCGATTACATATTATGCCATACATAACCATCAGAATACCGACACGACTCAACGAAAGAAGACCACTAGGTTAATCAAACTGGTATTCAACGCGTAGTCATGGCATTCGTTGCAAGCGCATAATTTTCTAACTGACGTAAGTTCGTAACTGACACACTACTTTCTATTTCCATTACGGCTATGGAGTCTGATGTAATTTTTGTCGTCAAAATGTTGTTCACACCGTTTTCTGACACAGTTCTTGGATACAACCGGTATTTAAATGTCTAGGTAAGGAAGTTATGAGGGGAAGCTTGTCTACGTAATCGAGACAAGATGGGTTCGTGTCAATTTGATTTTAGCGGATCAATTGATGAGATTTATTTATAGCGAGACGAAATGCGAAATACCTAGTGTGAGATGTGCTCTCGTATCCGGAGATCATCATCTGCCTAGCTTTTTACCAAGTATGTTGGGGTCGGCTTCCTGTCTAACCATGAGATGCAGATGAATACCAGTATGGAGCTACTGCCTGTCTGACCTCCACAACTAAGTAACTGGGTAATACGACACCCTTTGGTCAGACTGGTTATCAGACTTTCGGGCTTGTGACGACCCGTAACGACTGTCGAAGATCTAGGATTGACAGCCGGGACAAACAGATCCGATCCGATCCGTAGAATTGTTTTATTATTTTAGATGGACGTATTGCCAAAGAACTTATGAAAAAGTATTATTGAGATAGAGCTCAGTGACATTTGAACAGACGTGTGTCACACTGAAACAGTAATTCGCGAGTAAATATTTCATTTAAGCGATTGAAGGCTGTAACAAAAGATCAATAAGATCAATGAGTGTTATAGACGTAAGACACTAACAATTTATCGTTTCGAAGATCCTTTGTCAAGTTCAGGTTTAGGTGTAAAAGATTATTGAGTATATTTATATGATTGCAAATACAAAGTCATTAACAGTTTCTTTTTTTTAACTTTGCCTGTTTGGTACTTGGTAACATCCTGGAATTTTCCTGGTAAGATAACAAACATTGATTGTTTCTGTATGTGAGTTTATAACTCAAAAAATCGGACCCGTATCAACTACCT
Source organism: Hoplodrina ambigua (assembly GCA_949774945.1). Classification (NCBI taxonomy): domain Eukaryota; kingdom Metazoa; phylum Arthropoda; class Insecta; order Lepidoptera; family Noctuidae; genus Hoplodrina; species Hoplodrina ambigua. The sequence goes on from OX458967.1 coordinate 2,336,358, forward strand.
GTAGGCCATACAAGTATTAGAATCGAACCCACGACCTGCAGTGCAGCAGCCAATCGCTCAGCTACTACGCTAACTGTGTCGTCAACTGATCGTGTGTCATCGCGTCTTTTGATTGTCATTCCATCTTACCAACCCTAACATTACCAACTTAACAGGATTTCAGAAACCCGGTTCTAGCATTCTCATTCCCTAACTCCTCAGCGTTACAGAACCCTGAAAAGGCGCTTATGAATAACTCCCACCATCTTATGAGATTATAAACACTCTTTGCTACACCTCGATTGGATTAAGCACGCAATTCCTTCTGATCCGCCCGTCTCGAGATCTCTGTGTAATATTTTGATACGCGCCTAAAGAATTTTAAGAGCTTAGGAATATTTTCAGCGTACTACCATTATGTCGAATTATTGTGAATGATGTTCTAAATAGCTATAAAGAAGAACGTCGGTAGCTTTAAGAAAAAGAAGTTTTTGTTATAAGATTCTATCATCATTATTTTTATTTATGATACAATACGATAATGTTTTGGTAAAAAATGTTTGCTTAGCCTGAAGTCAGAAAAAATAGAACAGCGAAAACCGTTATTTTCTTGAATAACTCATTACTGTGTTGAAAAAACTTGTACTTGTGAAAGGAAAAGTTTGTAAAGAAAATATGAAATTCGTAATGTTGGTTGGTGATTCTTAAAATGAAATCTTAGTACGTGCACGATTACGATCTAAAATCCAAAATCACATCAAATGTGATGTCACTGCTGGTAGAACCGATTGCAGTATATTGGCTATAAGGTACCCGTCATGGCTTACGGTCAGCAGCCCCGGAAATCTAAACTGTCATCTCAAACACCAATAAAAATTTTACTCCAATTTTTGTAACACACTATAGTCATTGACAACGAGCAATAATAATATATCAAGAATAATAAACCATACAATTATTCTCGCGCAGGTCTCCGTAGATAAATAATAATTACTTACAGCGTAATTATTGTTATACTCATAAAGTCATCTTGTATGTATGTAAACGGTTTAATTAAGTGTAATTACACAAGTTACTAAACTAGCTTGAGCTACACTGTGCTAGGTTTAGTTTACATGAGAGCGGTTTGGTAGATATTTCCCCCAAGGGTTGCCGAGGGCCTAGAATAGATAAGACAGACCAATTTTAGACAAGCTTACTTCAGGCACAGTATCAGCCTGTTACTAACGTAATCCCTACTTAAGAATGATAGCAACAAGATTTCAGGTTACAAATTCACGAAATATAAAGTCTTTATCAATTGAAATGTAAATGTACATAAGGATTGGAATAATCTAACAATTACATTAAGAAAGTATATGGCTTCAGCAGAAAAAAATAAAAAAAAACGATAAATAAAGAAGATATCGCTTCTCATTATCACTGAGGTACACCTCTATCTAAAATGAGCATCTGACACTAAAAGGGGAAAAACATTGTCTTCTCCGTAGAGAAATTAAGATCTGAGAAGGGCGTGTGGCTCCCCGTGGGAAGATTCGTTGGCGATAAGTGAGAATCGCGAACACTTGGCGTATTATCAAGTAGCTAGTATCCTTTCAAAATCGTGCAATTTTCAGCGTACCGGACCCTTGAGGATTGTGTTTAGGTTCGGATAAATTCAGCCTGAATATTGAAATTCTTTATACGGCGTTGCTTCGAAGATTAGAATTTTACACATCTTAGTTCAAGGACAAACGAATTGTACGAGTAATAAAACGATGCAAGGAATAGATGATTTTATTTACCATTAAAATGACATAGACGTTCAGATTTTCACGTATAGATGATTTTAATCACCATTCACCATTAATGCCCAAGGCATTAAGTCCGCCTTTGTACAGTGTATTTTTTACATGTGCATAAAGTTTAAATAAATAAATAAAATGACATAGACGTTCAGATTTTCACACCAAAGTCTTACAATTCATGTTATCGTCATTCGGGCTCCATTAGTTTCCTCAAGACGAAAGCAATACTGCACCAAGAAGTGAGACCTTTAACCTCCATGAACAAGGAAAAATGTAATTTAATATGAAGTAAACGTATACTAATTATACAAATTAATATTTACCTGAGAAACATATCAGTCACATGTGGTACGCACACGTTTCCACTAACTACACACTGGTCTGGAATGTAAAACAGATGTAGAGATAAAGATTCCAAAATGAAAGTAATGATTTCTAGAATAAGTAATTTTTATTTTACTGTTACACGTGTTTTTAAGTTCTTGTTCAACCTTCATGTATTTTTCTGTTTCAAAGTTCATAGTTATAAAATTCTCATCAGATTATTTCATCTATGTATGGTATAGCTATGTTTGTAAAAAAAACTAGTACGTATTAGGTTATATAGAAATTCTGAATATATCACTGTGTAACAAAGAAAATATAAAACCTACGAAAAATATTCGACAGCAGAGCTTATTGTATGAATGGCATTCATCGGATTGGACAGCTGAAATAGGTTGGAATCCATCAATCAATTTCAAACGTCAACCAAATCCAACAAATTCAAGTTGGTTTTGGGGAAATATTGGTTTTGTCTGAATATCACTATGGCGGATCTTGGCTTCTGAAATATTCTTGATTTTACTACTTGGAACGCGCGGCAGATCTATGGCGATGGTAATTTGACACGTTTTAATAGAAAATGTTCTAGTTACATTGTTTTTTTTTTATAACTTATGCATTTATGAATGTTTTTTTTTGGAAAATAAAACTTGATAAAGATTTTTCACATGTTTGTTGTCTGGTTCTCATTCTTTTGTTAATCTAGTAAATACAAAAATAAATTTAAAAAGTGTGTGAATTTAAAAACATTTTTTAAAGATAATTAATTAAGTTCATAGTTCAGAAACGAATTTAACATTAGAATCATGCAAATTTTAATGATCAGCGAATATGCAAAACATAATTAATGATCTGTTAAAATAGTAGTTTAAACTTCATATTACATCGCTATTACTGTAATCGAACGTACACAGGCAAAATGAAGTGTTCTACTAAAAATTTTGTGCGTGTACTGAAACCATTTTGGGAATGAACTTTTCGTTATCGCACATGAAAGCAAATAATGAATGTCCTTACATTCATTATTTAGCTATGCAAGGGCATAGAAATTAAAAATCCATACTGATTTTTTTATTCAAATTAGTGAAATCCTATTACCTATAATGGTGTGATAAAGTAACGTAATGCATTATAATGATGCAAACGTTAAGATGTCTAGTGCATGATCAAAAAGAAAGGTATTTGTGGCAAGCTGCTGCAGCAAGCAGCTGATTGTTTTAATTCACTTCTTTTTCCATACCAGTAATTTTAGAAGTGAAGATAACAATGTGTCTGTAGCGACTAATGTCATGCGTGTTGCAAACGAATAAATGATCTAAAATGTTTAATTACAATTATTATTAATTCTCATCGCCTATCGCCATTGGAGCTTACGTGATGATGTGCTATTCACAATTCTATTAAACAAATATGACCTAATTATTGTCAATAATGGTCGTCCGCCCTTGTGTCTCGACCGGGCACAGCCGGGGTTCGACATTGACCGTGACACCAGCGCTTGTTCTGCAAACCGCCTAAATCGATATTTGTATAGCGACGGTCCCTACGTACATAAAGACATGTCAAAAGAGACTCCTTTAAACATGTCTTTATATACGTAGGGACCGTGGTTGTCAAACATTGACTAATTAGTAAACCATCTGAACAACGAACTTGATTAAAGGTTACCGCGGGCAAATTAACTGGTAGATGTTTTTGACCTCTGCTTAAAAAAAAGAAGTTCCTAAAAGATAACTGAATATCTTATTATATTTTAAATAGCATCCTGACACAAGTCAAAATACAAAGATTTCAGTATTCCTTTCTAGTTTAATATTAAGCCAAACATGTGCCAATTGGTTTATAAAATGCGCACACGAGATAAGTATCATGTATAGCTTACGTTTCCCGTAATCTCGCATCAATGCCAGATGCGTTGACCGCTGTGTAGTAACAACGTTTTAGCTTAAAGATGTTGTGCCAACATTATCGCCTACGATAGTAAGAAAATGAAAAGCAAAAATGTATTTTCGTTTTTCTAAAATAAGAAAACTTATAAATAAATGTTACAAGCGTCACTGACCACGTAAAGTCACACGCATGCCTTTATTATTTTACTAGCTATTGGCCGCGACTTCGTCCGCGTAAATTTCGGTTATCGCGGACACAGACGAAGTCGCGGGAAAAAATACCCATGTCCTGTCATTTCAATTATTATGTCATTTCAATTATTTAGTTAAAATCATGATTCGAAACGACACGTGGCGCCATCTATGATCATAAGAACGTTATTGTGATTTCCCTCGTTAACAGTATTTTTTTCGGGATTAAAGGTAGCCTATGTTCGTTCCTGTACACCTGGCAACGTATACGCACAATTTCAGGATGATCGGTTCAGTGGCTTAGGCGTAAAATGGTAACAAACCTTACTTTCGCATTTATAATATTAGTTAGGATTAGGATTGTCCTTGTTTGCTTGCGTGACAGCCCTAACTCAGTACCCGACTAAAAACGGGGCAGATACTGTAGTACTCTACGACATATGGCATACTTTATGGATTTAATAAAAGTTCTTGACACAGCACGAGTCCCGAAGTTTTTTCATAGAACTTATATTATATTAGGTCTATACCTTTTTTTGACACGATATTAAATTACCCCTACTTTATGTACTGTACACTGCGAACATAACCCTCGACTTCTAGGAAAGTTTTAGTAGTTTATACATAACTCTGATAGGAATTAGGAACAGCTGCGAAAAACGCAACTTTCTTATTTTCTGTCGCAGAAAGAGTCTAAGTACTGCAAATAAGAGTAGTTTTACAATGGGAATGAATTTGTGCTAAAAAAAAAGCTACGGACTCCAACATAATTTTAAAGAACCGTACGAGCTGCTAAAGTCTTAAATTATACTTAAAACTAATATCGTGATTTAAATAATATTCAGGTAAATAATCTTTTAATAATGAAAAAAAAACATTCACATAATATCGTCAGAAAAACGTGTGAATGTTTACAATAATAATGTTATTATCTTTACATAACTTTGACGACTTACATCATAATACTTATTCTGGTTTTTTTTTCTATTGACATTTATGTGCTAAAATACAATTAGGTATGGCAAGTTTTTATACACTTTATTTTTCATGCATATGCTTATTAGTGCAAAACAAACATCGGTGATTTAAATAAATGTTTTTCAAACATCTAGCTATACTCTACCTGAATCTTATCGTTTTTAATGTTTGTATTAGGGGTATAGATCGCCGCAATGACTGGTTTCGCGCTGCTTGCATATAGCGGTATTCAGTGACTTTTCCATTTGTCTGCCAGAAATTGGAATAAGGAACAATTTTTTAACAATGTTCAAACAATTTAACATGACAAGTCTCAATAAAGAAAAACCTACTCAGCTTGTTCACCAGGTTTGTTTTACAAAAAACGAATAAGAATAGCATCTGGAGCCAAAATCAGTTTCCTTAAAAACAATATCGCCGGAATCACGAAAAACAGCCATCTCTTTCCATTTGACACGGGCGGGCGATCTACAAAAACATTGCTAGGCGTAGATAGTAATTTATTATCTACACGTCGAACATTCTAAATTATTGTGCGAGTATTCTCGATCTGGATAAAATCTGGAAACTTCTAGTAACGGCTTACAGTCCCGAATAAAAACTGCTTATTATCTGCGAATTGAGATCGAAGTCAATATCCTTTTGAGTTACGTTAAGTTCAAATTAGATTGGGCCAGTTTGACAGACGGGTCCCTTGAATTAAACCTAACTTTTTTTAATTCAAAAGATGTACATATTTGTTAGTATTAATTTATTCACGTCCCACTTCTATTATTAATTCGAAAGTTTATGAAAAATAGCTGACCGGAGTTTGCCAAAATTGGTTGGTTAATATGCTAAAATCTGATTTTTTATTCCGTTTTGTGCTCCCGTGAGATAATTTAGGACTTTGGCTTAATTCAGGAATCCACGCAGACGAAGTCGTCAGCAGAATCAAGTTTAGATGTTTTCAGTATGTTTTGCTACTTCTGAATCAACATTCATAAACGATATACGCTCAGCGTTTTATCTTTAGGTACCTATTATTATTTATTTTCATATCACGTTCTGCGAGAGTAATTCAGATATAGCATGTAGTGTGTAGGCTTCGATTTTATGAACCTATATTTTTAATTTGGATGAGTAAAGAACACGTTTATTTAAGGAGTGAATTTTGACTTGGGACAATGACATGACTCATTGCTTTAAATAACAGCCATCAAATATTTACCATTACAATAAATGTATCCGCCACAAGTAGAATGAGCAAGAAACACGTGACCAACACTTATACCTGTGCTTATACCTTTCCAAACATTTGCTCATCACTACACTAAACTAAAAGTCTAACTAACTTTATTTACACATACTCTTAAGTACTTGCATACATACATATAAGTATTTCTTGTGGACACGTGGACTGAGGTATTGGTACGACATTTCCAATTCCATCACGTTCATGGCGTATGCGCAAAGTCAATGTTATAATAACATTTATCATCCTTCACCTATCGTAAACTTCCTATTATGAAATAAAAGTAACCATAATGACATACTTTATGCAGTAGTAGTAGATGCTTAAATAAAACATTTTTTTTTAAATTTAAGCTCAGATCGAGCATAGATAATGCCGTAGATCATAATTCTTAATTTAAATGTCGCCGCAAAAAAAATGTACAATGTTATTATAATAGGTAACAACAATTTTCATGAATTGAATAGATAAAATAAAAATGAATCATATTTTAACGAATAAAACTGTTTTTTTTTTGCATTATAGTGATGTCCAAAATTAGTGAACATGTGAACAAAATAATAGAACAACTGTTTTTCAGCTATATGGCTAGTAGAGCGATATTTAATAAAAATCCTCCTTTGAATGCCTCTGTTGGTCTCTGCGCACTTCAAGAACCCATGTCATAAGTTACGATGTTCAAATAAAATTTTTGTTTCAAAGAAAAATAATATTTATTTACAATTTATAAAAAATAAAGTAGCAAAGAGAAACCACAATATTTTTTCAAATGATTTTCCTGTAATTAGCCACGAATTTACAAGCATGATTGTAAATATGTAATTGATTCAATTACTGGCGGTTTTTGCTACCAAATTAACACTTTTTCCTGAACTTTTTTTCATAGCTTTAATCAACTATTGGTAAATATGATTAGTAAATATTTTGCGAAGTTATCGTATAAGGAAAAGCGGTAATATACATCATAACATAACATAACATCACGCCTGTAATCCCCGAAGGGTTAGGCAGAGGTGTACCCATTAGTACACCCACATTTCGCCAGTTATGTTTTTGGTCCCATGTAATAGGGGGCGAGCCTATTGTCATCAACCGGGCACAAATCCAGACTCCAAGGCTGCTACTGAGAAATTCCTGATGGAAAAACCCAATAACACTTTGGCCGACCTGGGAATCGAACCCAAGACCTCATGCACAGCAGTCGCGCTTGCGACCACTAGACCAACGAGGCAGTAATATAGTCCGCGGAATAAATAAAACGTAGGCATATAAAATCAATGTCACGGCATTAACATATTTACGACAACTTGTAGAATGTAAAGGTGTTCGCACACCTGTTGAATCACCGTTGTACTTCAATTAGGTATAATATACCTATTTAGTTGGCAAAAACTGCTGAATAATTCGGCCGCTAAACGTGGTTATTAATAAACAGTATCGTTTACCACCATAATATATTCTGTAACAACATGATGACCCTCTGAAACCGGTAAAAACACAAATCTGCCGTTACTTCCCTAATTCATAAGCCTAATGATATCCGTAACCAAATTATTTTTAAACCTTTAATGCGTCATGCTCATCAACGAATGCTGTCTCAGTTGGGATTGGTCACCTCTTAAATGCCATGACTTATATCTTTATTTTTTATTACTGTTTAATATTCATCTTCGTTGTTTTCACGTGTAGAAGCAACTAGAATAATGTAACCAGGATTTTGTAAAAACTTAATTGAAAAGAGTGCCGTGGAGTTTCTTGCTCGTTATTCTCCATAGAGGCCTACCTCCGATTTGGAACGAGCAACTAGCTTCAACTTTCGGACTAACTGACCGACCGACTCCTTGACAATTGAAAAGGGCCTGTAAATGGTCTAATTCAAATAAAGGTTTTCAATGTGTTTCAATTATTCTTCCAAGATTTATAGTACTGTTCTTTCAGTTTCACTTTTTTATCTTTAACCATGCCAGCGACATCGTAATTTCCCTATGATTAATGGAAAATGCTGACTTCTACCATTAAATTTACTAAAAGTAAAACCGATTCCATAGGTTCATAAAGTCGAAGCTTAAGTTATAATTACCCTAAGTACCCTGTTTCCGCCTCCGGTGGGCTACTATTTTTTATATTTTTAAATGTTTTTATTTTTATATTAATATTTAAAAATGTAATAATTATGTATACTAAATAAATAAATTGACACATAATACTTCCAAGATAAAACACTGTACGAAAATAATACAGAATCAACATTCTGAACGTTCAGAAGTAGCAAAACATACTGGAAACATCTAAACTCCCCAAACTAGTGTCGATAACAATATCGGATTTGGTTTTATGACTATAACACTACATTAGATAGAAAAGGTTCGTGGCCTATTCGCCCATTGCCCATGAACACCCAATAACTATTTATTACTATTTACGACGGACCTTTACCGATTTTGTTGGAAAAATAAGTCTGTTTGATACTCAATGGTTTGGAATTTATGAAAAATGGGTTATGAGGTATGCTCAAACGAAATTGTGCATGACAAATTGTCAAGAGCGTGTAAGCTACTGTCATTGGTTGACTGAATTATCAACCAACTGACTGAATATTGAATTGTCTAATTTTACTGGTTACTACTAATAATAAATGTGAAACTTCAGATGGATGGATGTTTGTTTCTCAATCACACCAGAACGGCTGAACGGATCTAGATGAAAATTGGCGCAGATATAGATTTTAGTCTGGAATAGCTCATAGACTACGTTTTGTCCCGGAAAAACGCGGACAAAGTCGTGGGCAGGAGCTAGTGGATAAATAAACTTATAACTAATAGCGTATATTATATAGCTTTTTATAGTAAGTATGTAGAATTTAATTATTTTTTACTTGTGTACACTTATTTTATTATGTAAATTTTTTTAGGACTTTTATTATTTTTTTTTTATCTCTAATTTTGTTGTTTTACTTTCGTACAAATAGCTTGCACCGTCCATGTTATCTCTTCACCACCTTTGGTTTACAGTTAGAGAATGTCTACGGCATTAAGTCCGCCTTTGTACATTTGTTGCACAAGGTTTAAATAAATAATTACTCGAAATCTCTCGTATAGATTTTGATGCCCTTCTGCATAATTAAAGAGTACATTCGATCGTTTAGTATATGATTCATTCTTGGCAACGACTGGACTAACTTCCGTATATTCTAGCCTATTGTCTTTTTCAGTCACATGTTCATGTAAATAATAATATTTATTGATCTGATCACCAATCAGTCAGTCAAGACCAAGGTTAAGTTAATTGATCTGTGAAGTTGCCTATCTGGTCCATACAGTCTTGTTTTATCGGAAGAACATGATGATGATAAAGCGTACAAAATTTTATTTACTTACACCTGTACCAGTGTCTATGGCTAACTAAATCTTTTTTTATACATTTGCATTTGCAGGGCAATGCATTATAATGCAGAGCTGGTCTGATAATAGAGCCGGAAGGTGGCCATAAGAACATTATTTTACAAGTTGGTCCATTTCCTGGTGTTCGATTGAGGTGGAATTTCAAATACATCATTACATGGTAATGTCATCAATATAAAAGCTTGTTTAAAAAAACAAAAACAAGAACTTGTTTTCTGTGGAATATTTCAGATAATAAAAAACATAAATATGTATGACGTAGGTAACACAAGTTTCTATAGCGTAAATAAAGCATTGTCCCTTAAAGTGTGATTGTCGTGAAGCTCCAGTTTTACCGCATCCACTTAAAACAGGCATTTCAAGCTCGTTACCTTGAAATTAAAACTTTCGCACTCTGGGACAAGATTCATTATGCTTTTTTTAACTAGGTTCACTTACGTCTTTTTTAATACGCTTTTTTTATAACTATTGTTTACGAATAGCAACAAGCGGTTTTGAATTTTCGATCTTTTTGTAAAGTTTTAGGGTCGATAAGGGATAAGAGGGTCTTCGTAAAAGTCTAATGAACTGTTGGTAACCACATCCCCTGGGAGTACTCGCTTAGTTTTGGTTTTTCTGGACCAATAACGCGGATATTGGAAAACGTTACACATTGGCAGCTCGGAAAATCAATACCAGGATTTAAATCAAAAACTTTTCTAGGAACTGCGAAACTGAATTAAAAAAAACCATACACCGGAATCTGACTCTCTATTAAAGTCGTAATAGAACGAAGTCAGTACCAACCCCTCGGTTAAAATCCCAAAAGAGACGAGAGCAAGACCAAGTTTTGAAATTGTTCGTCAACTCTCAACGCGAAACACTTACTATAAATATTTTAGTAGACCGAAACTCCGCTCTAGACTGCATCAAAGAAATTTGAGCTCAGTTACTATCTGACACAGATCTCATAATATCAAAAGTGAATGTTATAACAATGTCTAGCCTAGATACAATGTAGAAAGCACTAAGTTCTCAGAAGTCACAATAGATCGGAGTTGTTATTTTAATGTAGAATATTTATGAGAAACTGTTATCATAGGACTAGCTAGCTGCAGCCTATGACTTTGTTTACACACAATTTTCAACCCCTATTAAGGCTGCTTCTTAGAGATGTGCTAAGCTAGGTAGTCAAAAACATGAATAAACCGATAGGATCGTTAAATCTTCAGTCTAACTTGCTTTAGCACATCTTAGCTCTGACGTAAATACTTGTGGCTGAGCTACACACCTAGCTAAATCACACATATCTGGTGGAGCGGCATTATTATTTATCTGTGGATAAATACATCACTGCCTGATCCAATGTGGAAAGTTCCGTCTCGCGTGTTTAATGTTTGGGTTGATCAGAATACAACCGAAATATGGCGTAGGTACCTTCATTAGAAGTTGGAAAATTCAACTGAACAGTTTAGAAATCAAAAAAATTACAATTCATTCATGAATACCGCATTTTAAGCAGACTAAACAAAACCTTTTAGTTAAAAAATCTAAATAATGTAAAGTTTTAGTTCTTCACAACCACAACACCCTTGAAAAGTCGAAATTTTCCTTGTAATTATTGCTAATAGTTTGTCAAGTTTTGATGCATCAAAATCCCTTTAAAATGGCATGCATAATTTACAAATATTTCTCCTTAAGGCTGAAAAATAATCACAATTGATTAGGTCATAGAACCCTCATTTTTACCGATTCGGGTAAAAAAAAAACACGTTTGGTTTATGTAGTATGTAGTCATCGAAAACAGAAATAATCATTTTTCACAGCGGTGTCTGCGCAGGTACAATACAGCCCAGTGTATCAGATACTGCAATCCGATGTGGTATGACGTCAATTGGTCCTCATTGACGTCAACAATATCGAAGACCGGTCTTCGGAATGGTCAGAAGTATCAATTAGTATGCAATCTATCCGGTTTTAGGTTATCTGGCATTGGACTTAGGCCTGTTTGAGAAAACTTAAACTGGACTGATGATCTACGTATTTTTATTATATTATCAAGGGTAACTTAATTTAATTTTGTTATGGAATTTCTACAAGTTCCGGTACCTAAATAAAGACAAGTTTGTAGCGATGATTCCATACAAGTCGTTTCCTACCGGCTTCTTTTCGGAAATTTGGAATAACAGCTATTCTATCGCCATTAAAAAATGGCATTGAGTAATATTACTATCTATTATGGCCAAATAATATCTTAGCAGGTATTTTGAATAAACTTTGAAATTAAATTTTATAAAGCCTGTTGTGCATGTTGTCTTTTTGTTTGACGATAGATAGTTGTACCTATACCTATGTAACTGTACCTAAAGGGCATTTAATAATCTCAAAAACTGATTTGACGGCTTTATATGACAAACTTGAAAAAGTGTGCTTTATGATAATGTACCGAAAGCACATTATTGTAATGTTTGACATATGAAGCTGTTAATTTAGTCTCTAGAGTTAAAATTACACTCTATAATAGATTAAGGCAATCTTTGATTCGGTTATCCCTCCCTCGTACCAAAATCGACCCTTCGCCACTTTATCTTCCAAGATGTAGGTCGGAAGAAGGCTTCTTTCATTCATAGTTGACACCATGATTAATGTTTCACATAATGGTAGCGTAAAATTTCCATCAATAAAATCTACTGCCTTCGCATATCGTTGTTTACTACTACACCATAAAAAACCCCTCTCTTTTATCTAAGTGCTTTGTACTAAGTGAATTACGTCAATCTCATCGCCATTACATTTGCTATGGATTGTAGTTCCGTGTTTGTATAAAAAATAATCGGTTATTGGAGAAAAAATTACATCGCTATAAACTTAAATTGATGATATTATCACAGGGCTGGTTAATTTAACACTTAAGAGTAAACAAATAAGGTTGTATGGTTTGGAGAAGTTTCTAAATGGTTTTTAATTTGATGTTTCGAAAAACAGCGGCATTGTTTTACAATATTATAGTACGGATGTAAGTTTTCATTCGTCCAGTTTCGTGATTGACTGACAACAGAGTGCCTAGCACGAATGCGCGGAGGGAACGTAGCGTCGATTGATTTTTAATGAAAAATGGTATAGACTTTACAGCCTCATTTTTTATTAATTCAAAACCTGAAAAGGGTTCATTGTACCATACATCATTATGAACAACTTTTACTAGTTGACTCGGCTACTTATACCACCTTGAAATCGTGAAAAAAGAGAAAAATAAGCTGCTGATCTATATTTTGTCGATTCAGCTGATTGTTTTTAAGTGAACCAGAAATAAATTTGTATATCTATGCTGATCACACTATCATCCTTCGAAATGGCCAAATATGTAGTTCTAACTACCTAAATGGAATGAATTGTTTCCGATGTAAGAATATGGTCAATTGGCCTTTTACATAGTCGCGGTCAAGCGCGCTAAACTTCTCGCTATTGCGAATAATTATGTGGCTACTGCCGTACCAAGGACCTCGGCCGAGGTAATCTTGTACGGGATTGTATACAACTCTATTTAAGGTGACCAGTTGTTTTTAATTCAGCCAGCCTTGTCGGTGGGTTTTTCTAAACAAAACGTAATCAAAGCTGTAGGTACATTGTCGAAAACAGGCAAGAGTAGTTCTTTTAAACAAAATTTTCGTTGCGAAAAAGCTCTCTTCCTCACTCACTCACTAAAAACAAAATTGAGTAAACCAGTTCTGCGACCAGGCTGAATTGCGTGTAAGAAAAACCCGTCGTCTGTTCGACTTCCACGTGGAAGAGGTCACGGGCAAAAGCAAGTATATCATAATTTTAAAACGTTTTAATGTAGCTCGCTCCACATTTTTTTTTCCATTATATAACATTTTATCAAAACACATTCTAATAAAATTAATTTATCAAATGCAGGAAATCTGCAATTTTAATTATTTCATTATGTTATTAACATTTGAATTACTTGGTTTTTAACGATGTACGAGGGACGGCACGTGGAGACACGCAATTATCGTAATGCATCAAGATATAATTTATTTATAATTTAATTTATTATGCAGGTTAGTCTTGCTAGACTTAACCGAGCAAAATCATACTAATGTGAACTTGATTCCGTATAAAGATGGAGTGTAAACGAAGACACATAATATAGCTGTTCTCTCTAAACATAATGCCCATCAGACGGAGTTTTGAGAAAATTTTTTTTTGCTTGGAAATGATTTTTATTTTTATTGGTGTGAAAAATCACAATTTACGGTAACGCGCATTGTACCCACGCAAATGTCATGGGGCTATTTAAAGTTAGTTATAACATTCTAAAGTTGTTTTCGTAAAAAAAATGTACAAAAGGATTATAACTGGCCGTCTCAAGAAAGTTCCCAATATTGTCCCAGAACAAAAAAAAAATATCACAATGATTTTAAGAACACGTATCTTCCGGCTTCGATAAGTGTCTATTTACACACTAAAGCGGACAATTTCAGAAAAGCCGAGGTGATATTTGTACCGAAATAAAGGACATGCTCTGACTGTGACTGCGATTCACACGCTTTACACACTCATATTGTGCAAAACACGAAAGGTCCGGACCTTGACCTTTGCGATTATTTCAGTGTTTCTTTTCAGGAAATGTCAAATAGGAAACATTTGCTTTATCTGGAGAATACTCGACTGAATAATAAAAAAGTCAACGGAATATGTACATCTAATATATACATATATTTATAGAGGGAAAAACTGACTGACATATCAGGGCACAGCTGAAACTACTAGTACTACGAACGTAAAATTATGCACACGGCTTCCTTTTAAGATGAGGCAAGCACCAGAAAAGATTTCTGGAAATGAAGCCTCCAAATAGGTGAAAAAACAAAAAGATTTCGTTGAAATAAAGAATCTTATTCCTCGGCTTTATCAACTTGAAACTTGCCACGAATACGAGCCTAAGAAAATAATAAATTTTAACGATATTTGTTTTTTAAAGAACCCTTTATAGAACCCTTAAAGGGGTGTTTAATTTGCAGTGGAAAGTACGAAAAATACGCGGACGAAGACGCGAGAAACTATAAAATAATAGTAAATGCACATAAAAGGAGGTAGCAATTTAATTTAGATCCGTGTTACGAATATGGCTAAGGATGATGAATAAGGCTAAAGCCATGTTTTCGTCAAGTGTTAGGAAAGTTGTGTACAAAAGTGCTTAGCAAGACGCTAAGTCACGTGAACTTCCATTAGCTGATGGTCAACGTTTCTCTGTTTCCAGGAATATGACGTCAACTAAACAAGATCTGATATAATCTCGTTTAGAACTGTGATTTTAAATACATAAATAACAAGTTTTGTACGGTTTATTTTTTTTGTAAAAACCCCATCTTACCAGTTTTATATTTATTTAGTCCGACCACAAATTTTATTTACTTCGGAAATACCCCCTAAAAAATAAGATCGTTAAGAAATTATATCGATATTGACTACGTAAATCGCAATATCGAATTCTTTATTTTCGTTTCGACTCAATGTTCTTATGTAAGAATATGAAGGTAGTAAAGCGATATCAATATTTGCCTACATCAAGTGAATCAACCATTTTCTCTTCAGGAATGAAGAGAAATGTTCAACTATCTAATTGAAAGATCACATAAGATTTCTGATCGTTCAATTGTACAGGATTCCCATCAATTAGAATTTGTTCGAGAGTTCATTTCGCAAATAGTTCGCGTACGACCTATATTGGGTATAATGCCAATGACGTAAAGATGCATTTACAAAGACAAGTAAAATCATCAATCAGGCGAGAAATTACCCATATTATTGGCGCAGAAACGCAGTACTAATAATAACTATATTCATGTTCGAGCAATTGCAATTTAGATTGGAAGCAATCAATATCATTACGGACTCATGTTATTTCTATTTGGTTTTGTGGCTGCAACTGTAGGTGGAACAAAAAATAGTGATGATTCATGTATCATTCGACGAATCGACGCAAGAGTTTACCAACAAATATTTACGCTTAACATTGCAACACGACTTTCAAGAATAATCATTGAACAGACTGACCGAGCTTCGCTATCAAACGTTAACTATTAAGGTAAATCTGAATGAGAACCCGTCTACTTCAAAACATAATTTATCTAAGAAACTTTCTGTAGTAAACAAAGCTGAAGAAAAATAAGAAAAGGTTGCTACTCCTCAGTCAGGAAATAAAGTAGCAAGTTTACTGCGGAAAGCAGGTCATGTTTACGTAATAACGCAATGATACTGGTTACGCATTAAATGAGCGCTTGCTCTCTGCGGGTAAACATCTGTAGGACCAATATTTGATCAGATGTTTGTCCTTTGGATTCGTATATGGGTGCCGCCGAGCCCGCTAAAGGATTATGAGTCGTATAACCATAAACTCTAGATCCATTTATCTCAATAAACCGCAACGTTAAATCGATATGTACCAAAGGTTATTACAATTAAATACACAAAATAATGAAGTTTAATAACAATACATGTAGCTGATAAGGTACCTTAAGATACCTTTATCACCAATCGACCCAGACGCTCCTGCGAAGAGAGCTCATTATGCAAGTAGTAACATTATCAATGAACCAGGCATTGTGTATGTTAATGATAATTGATATAACAACAACACAAACTTGTTTAATCTCTGTCAGGGTTATCGACTGCCAATATCTTCGAATAAAGATAGACGGCAGACAGTCTGGAGGGTTCGTTGGTGTCATGAGCTCTTAAAACCTTTTGGTAATTTCTATTAGTTATTTCCTGTTTAAAACTTGATATTGCCAAGGTCGTCTAGATATACTTCCGCAGTTGCCTTTATATCAGAAGATCTCATAGAAGGCCTGAACATTTGGAAGAACGCCAAAAGCATAAATGCTGAGGATGCAATACCGGGCGAAGTTAACAAAATTGTTGGATAACAGAATCTGGCAACAGACCCGGAGCAGCTTTAGAAAAGGCTTGATATAACAAAAGAGTCTGATTCTGTGTTCGCTTTCTGCAAAGCGCGCTCGAGTACCCTTGAGCCGGCGGAAGACACCTTTGAGTTTTACATGTCCGTTGAGAAACATAATGACATGACATAACAGAAATGTGGTGAACATTTTCTCTTGAAATGTTGACGTCAATTTGACTAATGCACAGACAGTTGAGGGTTTAATATTTTCCTTGGAAAACCGAAGCTGTTGGATAATTTGATATTGGAAATCGTTGTAGGTACCGTAATCAAATGTAATAATGTGAACGATGTTATGGAAATCCCTGGTTTGAATACGATTGGCAGTATAGTCACATTATTAAAATTGTGTATGGAACCGTTATAAGAAAAAGAATACTTATCCCCGTAAGTAGCTGTAAAATTAAATGGTCTATTGTTCTGCTTTATCACAATAATTGTATTCATTGTATCTATGCTAATGTTTGTTAGAACGTGCTAATCTCCGGAACTACCGTTCCGATTCTAAAAAATATTTCGCTAGTAGAAAGTTACGTAATCCTAAGGTAGTGATATAATAAATAAAAAATCAGATCAATGATGATGAGATTCACACGGACTTGACGCTAGTTGAAGCAAGTTCACAATTAAGAAACCTATTTATGCTTTTTACGCAATTCCATGGAAAAACGGATTTTCCTTATGGTTTTCCTGGTGTTGAATGTAAATTTAGTACCTACTAAGTGTAAAGTTGTATGTATGTTTCATAAACGCTTTGTTTATACTGTCATTAACGTCAATTGATTCAGATTGCATTGATTGTAGTGTAAACGCACTTGCATCAGCACAATTGATCTCTGGCCATTTGTATTTGTTATTAATTCTT
Source organism: Hoplodrina ambigua (assembly GCA_949774945.1). Lineage (NCBI taxonomy): Eukaryota > Metazoa > Arthropoda > Insecta > Lepidoptera > Noctuidae > Hoplodrina > Hoplodrina ambigua. The sequence continues at coordinate 2,353,956 of OX458967.1, forward strand.
ACATCAGTTGGAATAATATTTATATGACTTTCAAAATAAACATAATCTGGAATAAAATGGGTAATTAACTACCTACTTGGATAATTTGGTTGCAAGCTCAATTATTTCAATCAATTAATTAAGCGAAAGAATAAATTAAAACCCAAGCAAGCTTGAAGGAAGTAACTCTGACCCAAAACAAACTAACGAAGGATTATTTAAATCAGCCTATTTGACCTTGAATGACTGTTGTTGTTATCTTATGTGAAGGTCAAGGTCACTTTTATATATTAAAAATTTCATTAAATTTTACGAAGAAATCATTGTAGCTTGATATTGAGTAATTTCTATCAACTTTGTATAATAGATATTATTATTTATGATAGATAAAAGAGTTTGTTGTGAACTGTGTCACAGAGTAAGAAAGTTACAGTGTAATCGGTTATTTATGTTACGGTTATGGGTCAATTGAACGGTTTTGCGTTAAGTACACGTGTTATTGAGATAGCGTTATATTGAATTTATTATCTCTTGGTACTTAGATATTTACAAACAAAGTTCTATTATCTAATTTAATGTTGATGGATAATATAACAACATAAGTTTGTTCATAATATTAGATGCTTAACTGCCGAAAGTAAATACCGATTTTTATGAATAAGTTTCTAGCTAATATTTTAAAAACTAACGTTTGGTTACGTCTTTGGTTACTGAATCGCTACCGTGGGTCCTAATAATCTATCTCTGTGCTAAATTTCATCCAGATCCGTTCAGCCATTCTAGCGTTATTAAATAACAAACATTCAGTCATCCAAACTTTTGCATGTAGATACAAACAGTAAGATTGACACATTTGAGCCTCTCATAGTCGCTAGTCATTAACACAATTGCATTCAACTATTGACGAAACAGTGTACTACGTGAACTTTCGCTTCGTACATCGACAGAATAACATTAGACACGCGTAAGAAAAACGCGATGTGAATACAAACGTGCGATTCTTACAGTAAAACGCACTGCTATATTTCGGACGTGCCGGTTTTCGCCGACGTCGACGTAACGTAGCGATAGTCGATCGCTAAGATAACACGCTTACGTCCGCTGGTAACAGTTATGTAAACAATGTCATAGGTACGTCGATATTCTTTTCTATGAACTATTCAATGTTTGATAAGCACTTATTATCGATAAATGGAAAATACTTTATGACGTAAGCAAATTATCAGGGTCACTATTGATTTAAGGCGCTGCGCAAATGTAGAAACTTTAGTGTCTTGAAACTAAGCATTTAATATTTTATTTTCATTTAATTAGCATAGGATCAAGTTAAGCCTATTGTTACTAATTGTCACTCACACGTGTTCGGTATTAGTAACTAGATACTGAAAAGTCTCAATGGAAATCGACGAGCAACAATAAAAAAAATATATACAAATTGTACGAGTCAAAAAAGTTGATGTACACATTAGTTTCCTGTGCACACATAGGACGCTGAAGGATACAAATAAATAAGCACTGAAAGTGTCTAGTAGTGGCAACCGGCAACTATGTCAGGTGGACAACACAGAACAGAGCAACCACATGGTGTCCTGTGTCGGTAACAAAAAGTGTCTACGTTTGCGCAGCGCTTAAATAGAACGTCAATCCTGCATAGACAACCCCGTAGAATAAACAGGTAGCGAAGCACATTCGTAGCAGCGTAGGCCGTAGCCAAGTTTCCTAAACCTTTTCTAACTTTCCGTAACCAATAACTTTTACTTAAGCAGTTTGGAAACTTACGCATTACAAACTTATTTAATGCTGATATTTAACTTAGCCTTACATATAGCAAATCCGTTCGCTTAACTTCATAACAAACAGTTACTGGAAGCATTTCTTTTATCTTCTCTTTAGCATCCTCATTTTTTTGTGAAAAAATCTTTGTAAAAGGGTAGAGCTAAAATCAGAGAAAGGCACGTAGGTTCCCGACATATTTTTTAACGACTACCTACCGTCATAAGCCAGCGAGCGTAAAATGTATTCACAGTTATGTCCGCAATTAAAAAGAGAATATCAAATTCGTTATGGGTATTATTTGCATAGCGTTATGTAAAAAGTTAATAGTACCGTTCTTGTGTCTGTGTGACGTCACTAAAGTCTGAGTCTGTATGTTTGTTTTTGTTTAACCGAGCTTATCTCCGGAAGTGCTGGTCCGTACAAGTCTATCGCTAATATTCGGTATCCCTGAATGCTATAGGCTATATATAATTATTTAAAAAAATAGGAATCTGTAAGAAAATTCACGTGGACGAGGTCGCGGGTAACAACTAGTACGTATTGTTATAATAGCGCCTAAGGGCCGGTCATACCAAAAAGCTTTTGAGGGCGGATTCCGGCATTCTGATTGTGCTTTCCTAATTGACTGTTTGTTTCCATTTTAGAAAAAAAAAGAGAATAATATACCTTATATTCGTATTTTCCCTTTGATAAATTATTGCAAGATAACGTGTCATGCCTCGTCTGGCTAGTTGCTTCTTGTCGTCTAGATCGATAATACTGCTAGATTATACAAGGGTGAAAGGGATGTCGACAAACTGTGAACATGGATTGACCTACAAGATTCAAGCCCTCCCAGAAATAGTTGATTTAGATCGCTTATTTAAAAAAGCAGCTGTTCCATATATTTTGACCTTGTTTTAACGGAACAGCTGATATGTTTTAAAGCGACGATAATTTTCAACGCAGCTGTTCAATCATTTAGCGAATCCATGGTAAAAGTTTGTGCTACTATCCTTTCTCCATGTATAAGGTCTCTAATACATTATTCACGTTCCTCTTCTAATAAATCTTGTAAACTCAAGCATTGTTTAGAAAACATAATGTAATACGCTTTTTTACTTCACAAAATAAGCGTAACTCACATAAGAATAAATTACATTTTAAGAGTTGTTCGAATAATAAAATGGCGGAATATTGAAATTGTTTTGAAGTCAGTGGCACTTTACCTGGGGCTCTGTAAGGATTTCAATTACACTTTTAAGTGTATGAATATAAAAAGGTAATATAAATTAGTAAAATAACAAAAACGAGATGTCTAGTTATCTACTATAGCAAGAAATACACAAGGTTAAAGTCAGAACCGTAAAACGCAAACATCTAAGGGCCTCCGCCCACATTAAACTTTTTGTAGGACGGATTAAATTATCGTATCGTTTCAGTAGTTACAAATGGACCACAAAAATTGGTCCTACGGAACTATCGTAGGACCATTTTTTTGTGGTCCATTTGTGTTGATAAACTGAAACTAGGTTCTGTATGCGACTTCATCTGCGTAGATTTCAGAATTATCCCACGGGAACACAAAAACGGGATAAAATTAACCTAGGTATGTGCTAAGCTAGATGAGAGGAGCTCGTGGCTAAGTAATAACAGCCGCACGGGTCGATCCGTCAGGTTAAGCAACGCTTGCCGGGGTTGGTCCGTGGATGGGTGACCATCTTTACACATCGAGCCTCCTCCGTGCCTCGGAAAGCACGTTAAGCCGTTGGTCCCGGCTGTCATACGTGGATCTTTGACAGTCGTTACGGGTCGTCAGAAGCCCGAAAGTCTGACAACTAGTCTAACCTAGGGGTATCATATTACCCAGTTACTGGGTTGTGGAGGTCAGATAGGCAGTCGCTCCATGTGAAATACTGGTATTCAGCTGCATCCGGTTAGACTGGAAGCCGACCCCAACGTAGTTGGGAAAAGGCTAGGTAGATGATGATGTGTTTTTTTTTTTTTTTTTTTTGATGTTGTAAAAATCATCAAATGACTCCTTCCGCCCTGGGTGGGGCGGAAGGGACTGTCAGACTTTTACTGACTAAAAAACCACCCTGTTCCTTCTGTTGCCCTTTACGTTCCGGGGCCACGGTATCCTGTTAAGACGTCCCGCAACCCCGGCAGGCGTTGGCCCCGTTGGGGGCCCCGTCCCTGTGCTGACAGCTCTTTGAGGCGCGCGCGAACAGAACGCGCCGTCGACCCGGGCTTGGTCCTTGATCGGACGGCGAGCTACCCATTACTCGCCGTCCGCAAGCCCGCGCCTACGGTGGCCGGATGTCGCCTCGCGACGTCCGACGCCCTGGGCGTCTCCCGCGGCGGCTGGGGCGTGAGGTGGTTCTCTCCCTCACGCGGCCCGCCTCCTCCTTCGCTAGCATTACTGCTTCGCAGAAGGAGGTGACTGCATCCCATTCCCTCTCGCCCCGGAGCATGGCCTGAACCAGGTCCGGACGCGAGAGGTCGCCGCCGCCTATCGCCTCCGTGAGGACACGGCGGTGATCTGCCCAAGCGGGGCAGTCCTGCACCGTATGCTCCACCGTGTCCTCCGGGCGATCCACACAGTGGTGACACCCGGGCGTTTCCTCCCGCCCTATCCGACACAGGAACCTCCCGAAACTACCGTGTCCGGTGAGGACCTGCGTCAGGCGGTAGGTGAGGACGCCGTAGCGCCTCTCCAGCCACTCCTCAAAGAGGGGTCTTACCGCCGCGATTGCGGCGTGCCCGATGATGATGTGCTAAGCTAGATCGATATCTATGTGTGCCAGATTTCAGCTAATTTCATTCAGCCGTTTGAGCGTGAATGAGTAATCAACGTACATTCATCCTCGCCAACTGTCGCATTTACATAGTAATAACAGAATGGATTCATATGCGCCATTGTCTCCAAAAAATATCGCTCACCGATTGTGGGACGTGGGCGGAAAGACTTAACAGATATTTTTGTTTGCAAGCCGAAAAAGACAGAACACTCCATTTTTAGACGATCGTTATGCGGGTGATAAGCACTAGTTTCACCCAAACAGTCGGCTAGTCAGACAGGCAGTCTAGACTATTCACCTTATTCGTAATGTTGTTTGGATGACGTAAAAATGTTTATGACTTGCCTTTTCTCGGCTCCTTTGTACTAGCCGACAATCGTTGTACCGTCCTCGTGACCTTTTTATCTCTTGTTAATTTTACTGTCGTTATCCTTGGTATTGTATTATACATGATACAACAAAAAAAGACAAATGAGGCTGATCAGTAATTCATGAAGCTGTCAAAAGTGCCATAAAACGACTACTTTGCAACGCTTCCTAGTATTCGTATTCTGGAGAAGAATTGAGAAGGAGGAGTAACACAGCCTCAGGAACACGTTTCAGTGAGAAGGGTCAAGAAACTATGTTTTTTTTTAACGACTGAAGTGCTTTTATATTTTATTTTTTTATAAGCTTGTTAACTACAAGTCTACAACTTCTAGTGAATGTAGCCTTAACCTTCAAATATTCTTTTGACAATAAAAAATAATGATAGCTGGCATTTCTTTCTTGAAATACTTATAAGTAAAAAAGGTAGACTAAACAAGAACACATTATCTATACATATGTATAAAATGCTTTGTCCTGAATGACCGTCTGACTGACATCCATCAGTCAGTACGCGGAGCCTAAACGGTGTGTTCTTTGTAGGTATGACGTAGGCATCCAATAAGAAAAGATTTTCCGAAATTCTATCCCTTATGGGGTGAAAAATGGGGGCAAAGTTTCTATAGAGAAACCAACGACGCGGACGGAGTCGCCGGCAGAGCTAGTACGAAATAATATACTCAAAAGGCCTTAAAATAGTAAAAGTAATTCACATTATCAAGTCAAGTTCACCAAGGGCAAATCAGGGCGATCATGATCAACTACTTCCGCGTTAGAATTTCGATAAGATACGAAATAACTCATGTTTTAAACATTATACATTATTTATACACGACATTATCTTACATTTCATTACTATCTCCACGTTCAGCGTATTTAAATTGTCACATACATACAATGTTTATTTTGTTCGAGATTGTGGTAATTTAACTTTGAGATGGAACTACTTTTGCGGAATGGCGCCTCGTTATAACTTTAGTCCCTGTATTTTCGGATTATTTTCATAATAGAAGTAGGTGATTTAAGAAAGTTTAGATAAATGGATGTTCGTTATTTAATCACGCCAGAACGGCTAAACGGGTCTGGATGAAATTTAGCACCGAGGTAGATTATAGTCTGGAATAGCACCTAGGCTATTTTTTATTCTATAAAAATGCACGGTTCCTGTAGGATACTACAATAACTCTGACGTGGAAGAAGTTGCGGGCTGAAGCTAGTGTTTTAAAAATTACAAATGCGCTGGATGAAAGCATTATTTTTTAGTGTCTATAACTGGCTACCAATTTAAAACGTTATTTGAAATGGAACTGAACAAAATATGATTGATAGTAAGATACCAATCATGATGAACAAAATCGTAGCGTCTTAAGAAGCTTAGAATTTAAAACATAATGAAGGTAAGACAGTGAAATAACTATGACCCTTAAGCTGCAATGTTCTTATGTCAACGAACAAATTAACTATGTCCACAATTCCACATGACAACGTGTTTATTGTGTCGTACATTAATTTAATGCTCGAATCTAAATTGTTCACGCCCTATCTAGAAGGTCGGCATCAACATATTATTATCATCAATTATGCAAACTATCGGTGAAGGAAAACATCGCGGGGAAACATGTACTTATCTATAATATCTATACTAATATAAAAGCAAGATTTGTTTGTTTGTTTACGCACTTATCTCTGGAACTACCGGTCAGATTGCAAAAATCTATTTGTAAATGATAACCAGATTCATGAGGAATATAACATGACGCTGCGACACGCGGGTGAGGAGCAATAACCAAAGACGTATTAACGTGAAAAAAAAAAACCACGCAGACGAAGTCGCGGGCAAAAGCTGGTAATTAATACGTTGAATGGGAATGGGGGCTTGTATGGGTTGAATGGTTGTTGGATTAAAAAATTTAACAAAATTTATTAGAGCCTATCTCGTTTGAGCTAACGTGGTGATCAATACTCGTGCCTTTTCTGTATTAAAAAAAGGCGCTTGCACTGCAGTAGGACAATAATAGGCTTGTATATTAATACAAACTATGATAAGACTTACCTTGGCACACAAATAGAGTGATAGATCCCGTAGTTCCGTAACACATGAATGAACTCCGGGAGCGTTCGACAGGCACCCATGATACTAAAAGCTGCTAATGAACAATTCCATATCATTAACGTTCGCCGTAACTCGAATCTGGGGACAACAGAAAGAATAAAATGAGTAAACAGACATCTGGGTACAGGCAGAGAGATTAAAATAACAGGACGTGAATGATAGTCTTCAAACGGGTAAAAACATGAGTCAGTTAGCAAGGTTGGTAGTGAAACTGATTCCCCACATAATGTACAAGTTGGCACACCCTGACTGTAACCATGAAATCCAGAAAAATACCGCTAAAGCTGGGAAAAGAAAATATAGTGAAACATTTATTAAGACTAGAACTTCTCGTGCTAGTGATGAAGTTCAGTAAAGTTCGTAATGGGAGTAAAGTGTCTGTTTTACCATCTCTCGGTAGACATTATTGACCAGATATATTAAACAAAACCGACCAAGTACAACTTGTACTCGCACGAAAGGTTTCCGTACTACAGAACAATATTTGACACTACATAAATTTCAAATAAAATAATCGTTTATTGTACAATGTTAAAAATAAAGGAAATCGCACCTTTATGTGTTGTTAAAGCGATCCTAGTTATACACACTCTGTGAAAATTTCAACTGTCTACTTGTTACGGTTCAAAAGATACAAGCCTTGTCCGTCAGTCGATAAACAGCAGAGCCTTAGTAAGAGGTCTTGTTGGCAAACTTTGGGTACGAAACCCTAAAAAGTGAAGATAATATAAAAATCATATGCCAAGTAATTTAATCTGAACTTATAAAGTGAAACAGGCCCCAAAGACCCTAGTGGATTTGGAAGATCCAATTGTCAGGCTGAAGAAAATTCTAGACGTGAATGAAAAAATCGAGAAGGTCTGATGAAAATAAATGGGCAATGAAAAACGGCCCTGAACTTTGTCTCAAGTTCAAATGTAGGCCGCTTATCTTACAGGCACTTGTGGAAGGTCAAGACCAACGAGAAGTAGCAGATTATGCGACAATATTAATTACTACCTATTTAATTATCTCTAATTTGTTCCACAGTGCAGGCGTATAATTATTTGATAGTGATACTTTGATCTGTATTGTGATGGTATGTTTTCTCTATAATTATTTTTAACTGCAGCATGAGAAGTGTTTTCAGTACTTTAGTAGAATGAAAGTAGTATCAGTTAAAATTTTGTCTGTCTGTTTGTTGTCTGGCCTATTTCCGAAACGGCTAGGTCGATTTTGACGGGACTTTCACTGACATATAGCTGTTATTGGAAGGAGTACCTAACTTAATTTTTCAATTAATCATAATAGTTAAAGTTCAGCGCAAAATAAATAAAGCCCCGTAACAACCGACGTCCAAGCGAACGAAGCCGCAGAAATAAGCTAGTTTGTATAATTAATTTAAAGTAAAGGATCAAAACTATATAACCGGTATATAAAACAGCACGTCATACCGATAATGTAAAGCTATAAATGATCAGACACATGTGCTGTCATAAATGTGTCATTTGATAACCTGATATTAATAAATTTACAATAAACCATATCAATAAAAGGGTTCACGGAATCGCGGTTTATAATTTATTAGTAATTGAATAATTTATTAATCAATTATAAAAAATAAATATAGGAAAAACCGAATATTTAATCTTTCTAAAGATATGGTGAAGAAAAACAAAATTTATTTTAAGTAAAGAAAATTAAAGCAGAAAGATAATTAATGCTGTCTGTAAACCAAATAGCTTGTTCGACCGTACATAAAAATACATAGGTATATGTATTGCAAATTCACAAATACTAAGAATAATTAGTGTTAATTATTTTACAAATGATTAAGTAATTTTGTTATGTTAAGCAAGATCTACCATCAATTATTTAACAAATGACTAATCAATTTTAACTGTCAATCAATTTTACATAGCTACAAGCGTATATACACTCTTTCTCAGGAATTTCTCAGTAGCAGCCTCGGAGTCTGGATTTGTGCCCGGTTGATGGCAATAGGCTCGCCCCCTATTAAATGGAACTAAAAACATAACTGGCGAAATGTGGGTGTACTAATGGGTGCACCTCTGCCTAACCCTTCGGGGATTACAGGCGTGATGTTATGTTATATTACAAGCATATACATAGTGACCAGCACAATGCTAATACATTTTACAATTCTATTTTCTTCGTTAGTTCATTACGTACTTTCTAATCTATACTAATTGTATAATAAAGCTAAAGATTATTTTTTTGTTTATTTGTTAACGCGTTAATCCTTAGAACAACCGGTAGGATTAAAAAAAATAAATGGTATAAGATAAAGATGGCAGACTCATAAAGGCTACATACTATTCACGGGGCAGTAACCAAAGACTCAACTTAACGTGGGTGAAGAAAAAATACACGGACAAAGTCGCGGGCAGAAGCAAGTATTATGTGTCTAATCCCCACTAATACAAATACATTACTGCGTCTTTACTTTTAAAACATTTTCACAGCATAATGAAGAGGAGGAGCCTATTACCAAGAGTGGATATAAAAATTAACAATTTACAAACAAACCAAGTCACGAGGCACATCTTTTATTAAAACAGCCATAAAGGACGCTGTTCACTGTAACAGACAGGACATAATTACGAACATTCAGTCTTTACGCCTTTGTTGGCCTACAAAGCGAGCCTCGGGAACACTGCAGACATAATAATAATAACGATGGCTTTGTCGGCCCAACAATGAACGAACCTAATTTAATTTTACAAAACAGTTTTTTGACATGATAAAGACATTGTTGCAATAACAAAAAATAAGCAACAGTTGTTAAACGATTGTTCAAGCAACATTTAGTGCTGAATGATTATTCTTCTGCTAAAATCAAGTCTGCAACTGCAACAGCAACGTGCCGGTAACACAAATACATGTTGCAGCAACAGTGTTTCGCAACATTGGTGTTTACAGTTATCTACGATTTACACTGGAATATTAAATGAATCGGTGACTAATATGTTAATAAACTTCGTCGATTTCATTGTTTTGAAGTACAAGGTGACTGTTCAGAATAGTCTTCCTATTTACGAAAGTATAGCTATTGAACTAGTTAACCTTTTTTTCACGTTTTGCGCATGTATAAACAACGTGTAAAAACATCGATGAAAAAAAATGGAAACGTTCGCTATAATGAATCAAGCTCAAGCAAATTGTAGGTAGATAGTTTTTACTGACTTAATAAAGATAACATATGGTACCTACCAAACTTTAACAACACCCATATCTCCTTGAGTCGACCATCAACACGGTGCCTAAATGAATGCAGTATTTCAGTAAACTGATTGTAACTTAAATGAAACACGCTACATACTGCATACAACCGGTTTGATACGATAAGCTCGTTAATAGCTAATTTATTATAATTGCAGCTGTGAAAAGTTCATTCCTACTGCACGACCATGTTCAGGGACCACGCCTAATCAAGTTAGTTTCTATTTTTGTTTTCTTGAAACATTAAAAATGTTCAAAATCTAATCGCAAACTCATCTCAGCGAAAGTCAATGTCAATAATGTACGTATTTGACATTGACAGATTGAGACATTAGATTGCGATCGTTCTTAAAAGATAGTAGAATTATTGCCTCAGATAACAGTATTCGTTTAATAAATCGCCACAAACCGACTACATAATAAACGGTATAATTATTATCTATTTTATAATCGTTATCGTAACTATTTATCAATGTGGTCTGCTATCTGCTATCGTAGGTATGTACCCACCCTCAGCGTCAACCAAGCAAAATAATGTTAATACATTACAATGGATTCTGTTTTGTGTTTTCTAGGTCTAGATAATATTTTGTATACCTACCAACAGCTCTAGTTTGTGATAACAGATTCGTGTGTGATTGTGTACAGTGCTGTAGGTGTAAAATATATGAATTATATATTACATAAAATTAGCTAGATTCAAAAATGTTTTAACCACGCAGAACTTTTTGTTTCAAAATGAAAAAAAGTACCGTAATTTTCTGGAATATTATTATCTTATCCCACCTATTGTTACGTATGTGTAAAAGAGATTGTTATGGTAAAACCTAGGTGACACATGTCTCTGCATAGCGAGACTTTAATGAGACAACATATTGTATTAGTTCAGCGGCATGTAACATGAAAATCCCGCAATTTTAGTTGTAACATAGAAGTTATTTAATAGTGCTAGGTACTTGAAATGTTGGCCATTTTTAATAACAGGTGTAAGTAGTGAGTTCTTGAACACAATTACAATAAGTCGATGTGATTGAAAATTTTAACTAATATTTACAGAAGTAAAGTTTGTAAGAGGTAATCTCTGGAAGTAGGTAAGTACCTACTGCTGGGCCGATATTTTTACATATTTGACTACTATGCGGATGAAATTACAAGAAGAAGCAATTAAAAAATAATATCAAGGTGTTGGAAATTCTCGAAAGACTCGGCAAAACCCAAGGTGGCTGAACCCATTAAAAAATCACGACGAAATGTTGAAGGCGATTATCTTTTTCTTAATATTTTACTGAAAATTATGCAACAATTATTCATATGTCTGTAATGTGTTTGTGTGTTTATAATGTAGTACCTATTCAGTATTACAAATGTTGGTGTATCAAGGATATTTTCCCCCGAAGAACATTAGCAACTAGCAACATAAAAAGTACATTTAGCACCGAAAAATATTATAATGATGCCGGTTCGTCTGGAAATACCCGGCCGGCATAATGATAGCGTACCTACTTTTTGTAATAAAAAGGCAAAGGAACTTCCGATGATCGGAATGACATTAACGTTGATTAGTTTGTTTTTAAGTTACACGCCGAAAATAAACATCTAATTTTAGATATGTTTTGATTTGAGATTCGACACTTACAAAAAGTTCTCTCAAGGGCAGTCTTGTATACTTATATTAATTAATTGATTGACTGGCATTGAGTGAATGAAGTACTGGAAACAATCAACTGTAGATAACCTAATACTCAACGTTTACTTTTATTAACGTTCTAAATCTAAAATGTCATTCACCAAAAATCACCCACCCTTTAGAAAGGTTTTACTTAGCAACAGAAAACGGCAAGCTTGGAACGGAAAATTACCATAAACTTTCACCTCCAAAAGTTTTTTTTAAATCAAAGCTTCGAACTGGGCTGGTATTTGGTACAGGGTAAGTCTGAACCCCAAAAAAGGACCTTTTATTCCGCGATTTCGTTTGCATCCGCGACATCTGACATTTACGCGGTCAAAAGCTAGTTAATAATAAACAAAACTTTCTCGATAACAAATCAAATAGGACCATCTAATAAATCATAATAAGTCACACAACGACAATAAAACTAATTACAGCTGGCGTCAAGCCACTAATTAATAAAATCTAAAGTCAATATGTCAGAATGTGTTTGACATATTGACGTGTAAGTTCGATAGCACCTGGGATTGTATGCTTATCAGCATCAAGTGCTGCATATCATTATAATTAATTATACAAAGTGATTAGTAAGTATTGGCTACTAAACTGTCTTTATAATTGATAGCCTGAGCGATGACAGTACGATTGTTGGGGGTCATTGTATTAGATTAGAAGATGCGCAGAATGATAAGTGTAATCCATTTATTAATATTCGAAATACAAAAATAACTCTTATTATTACGCTTTCACGACTAAACAACTGAACCAGTTTTGATGAAATTTGGTACGGGGCAAGATTGAACCCCAAAATCACGTTATCAAATAGCTGACTGGTTGAAATTGACCACGGGTATGTTTTACCACCATTTCGGGGTTCCGCACCAATATGGTGAAAACGGTACCCTTATAATGCGACTTTATCTGATAAATTTTCAATAAAATAAATGTTCAATATTTTTTGTTGTGTTGTAGATGTGATAGATGTTAATTCTTCTTCTTCTTATCGTGTGGGTAGTAAGGCCTTACGCCCCTACACACCCTAGTGTCAGAGTTTCTAAACCGCCTCAAGGGCCTCTGACATGGTTTGAGTGGAACAGTAAGTCCAGGTTTCCTCACGATGTTTTCCTTCACCGATGCCAGTGATGTCCAAGATAAACTTTAGAAAGTACATATGAATAGAAAAATTCACATTGGTACTTGCCCGGATTTGAACCCACAACCTCATGCATGAGAGGCGGGCGCCTTAACCACTGAGCCATCACGACGACGATTATTAGATGTTAATGCAATCATTGAACTTTTAAGGTTTACTGGCATTGGACTCGGTAAAGTAAATATGTACTTAGCGTAAGTATAGACATCTATAGATATATTATTTTTTGTCCCAAACATGGTAGGTACGAAATATGTAAAAAACTACGGTAGTTTATTTTTAAATACGTAACTAAAGTAAGAGATAAAAAAACTACGAAACATTTTGATCTTAAATGAGGTAAACTACACAATTTATCGACCATTCAAAAAAATGAAGAGAGAAAATTGAAAAAGTTCGAATTTCGAATGCGTTTTTAGTTTTTAACTTTTTTACTTTCGAAAATTCGCACGGTCATTCGCAATTGGCAAAAAAGTGCAACAGTGTAAAACAAACGAGAGTTGTGCGATTTACTTTCACATTTCCGTTCAGAATCGTGCAATGTCATTTCAGAACTTGAGAAAATGTACTGAAGCAGTGAGTAACTACTAACTGAAATTACTCAGTGTGACGAGAATAGACTGGATGATCTGTACTTATTAATCTAGTTGATCACGGCGTAGATTTTACGTCGGACTCACAACCTTGTAAACCACCGGATAAATTATAAACTGACGTATGTACCAGTACATAACTAATATTTTTCAATACATTCAAATAGGTGTACTTACTAAGTAACGTAAATACCACGCTATATTGTACATATGTGTATGGCCTGAAACTGACAAATTGAGGAAAACCATTTCATTATGTCCATGCTCTTTACCTTCAAGCGTCGCGTTGTCGCTGAATCAGCCATGAACTTTTGACAGCTATAGGTAAATAAATAATAATTTATGCGTACCGGTACTTAGCGTAAAAAGTTGCCTACGTAGGTAAAATTTACTTGAATGAATATTTTATTATGTTTTTCTTTCATATTTATTATTTGTAAAAAAACACATATCAATGGTAAACACACACGTTTTTTTAATCGAAAACATAAGAAATTGTCAAAACAAATATCTACCTTCAAGTTTAAAATTCAGACACAATTAATTTACTTGATAAGTTAACGGTAGTCAAGGCCAAGGTAGGTCAAGTGAAGCTATTGTTCTTAGGTAGGTATTTGAACTTGCTACATTTACACATAATTGTGGTTTTTTTTTACAAAACCAGTCGATGTTTATGCAGTTTTCTATTGATAACTGCTGAGTAAGTAGTTATGGTGAATAAATAATAATATTCTCCAGACCGATTTCGGTTACGGCAACGTATCTCAATGAAAACTAGCTAAATACGTAGAAGATATAGCTTTACGTGCTTGCCAAGGCACAGGGGCGTCACACCACCAACTTCCAAAATCTGAGACTTGCAATACCCAGTAACACTTTTTGCCCGACCTGGGAATCGAACCCAGCACTCCACGTTCAACAGCTGCGCTTGCGACCACGGGACCAACGGGACAGTAAACAGGTGACACATACAAATATTGATAGCCAGAATGATAAATAGATGTCGTTACATAGGTACATTTAATATTTATTTATGTAGAAAAAAAAAATCAATACTAAGAATTATAAAATATGGACATAATATTTTTTTAAGAATCATGTTTTCTGCTTGTTAAATATTTATAAAAAGTAAACTTATACCTACAGTATCTATTTTGTGCCTAATAATGTACATATTTATTTTTGAATAAATAAAAAACTGTTTTGTATTCATCATGTTTTTGTTGTAATAAATTATTCATATTTATTTTAAAGAACACATGTTACGTGGCTAATTTAAAGAATTTATTTTAATTGAGAAGACTACAGTATTTCAGTTCAGACAATGACAAGATACGGATCTTATCAGGCATGACAATAAAATTTATTCAGACGAAGTACACAGAAAACGTGAGAGACGTCGTTAATAAAACAAAAAATAAAAATGAAATGCACAGGAAGTGATCGCATCAAAAGTTTTGTAAAATAATATCTTGTAATCCAAGATGGGTCATCGACATGAAACAAGTCTTTTTTTCGACCGCGCAAACTTTCAAGGATAGAGTTTAAAGGTTCATAACAGGTGCCTCTACCCTATTTCCTGATCTCCTTGTGACAAGGTTTACTCGTAGTAGAAAAACATCGTAATTGCCCCTCTAATAGTAATTTTATGTTAGTTTTTAAGTAGTCTAATGTGTATGATTACTTGAATGTTTGCGTTTCTTGAATTCCATATACTAGCAAGTCACGCATGTTTATAATAATTTTAAAATAAAGTACGTATTCTAAAAGTAAATTATATTTACATACCTAATTACCTAATTATACAGTTCTCCATAAAATCAGTAGGCTTTTATTAAACTTTTACTCGACATACGAAAAACATTGACACCTAACATCCACAGCAGTGATTTTAGGTGGCATTATTATCCTAGAACTAGACTGTGTGTATGCTATAAAATAAATACCTAATATTATAACTATTTATTATAATGTGTCGTGAATAAATTGTGATTGTTACTAGGTCTACTCCCTGGAGATACCAGCTTGTTATAGCGTTACTGATTTAATATAAATAAGTAATATTAAAATGGCTAAAATTGTACAGTAAAAAATACTTAATCTTTTGCTGGCTTGACTTTATATTTATTCTACGTTTAATAAGATTAATCACAAGATCTGAATGATTCATAATTATACCTATTAGCCGCGAATTTATTACACGTGTATCAAGAATTCATGACTAAATAACAGCAGTGCGTTGCACAGAATCATCACCAGCCACATCATTTATCACCATCAAACGTTTAGGATTCTGCGTCCAATCTGCGTCACTCATCATGTATTTCAATGACGCCATTTTTACTAGTCAAGAAATATACAAAAAGTTATCAAAAATGTACAAGCTATTTAAATAACAGTTTTGTTCTAGTGTTAATTAAGTATGTTTCTACGTTTACAGAACTAATTTTGTGGTTCAGGCTTTTGGCCTGAAAGTCAATGTTTTGCATGATCTACATATTAGCCCGTAGAGAACGACTACTGTTTGAAACACACGTGTTCTTAATTGGAAACCGCAACTCGGTAGACACACTCAGACTAGGTGGAGCGACGATTCGCGGGTGGCTGGAAACGGGTGGATCAATGTCCAAGGATCGTGGTCCATTACGAGAGGCAGTGATTTGCTACAGGCTAATCAGTATATTCTATCAAAATCAGGTTCAAAGTTCTACAGTGAATCAGCATAGCGATTACATCACTCACGTGAAAAGCGCCGACCTCCGTTATCGCAAAGATAGGCATTATCAACGCACGATGCCAAGTGGTACCATACTGATAATGGCAATGTGCCATAACATACTGCGAGACATGGATGCAATAAATGTTTATCTCGTTTAGTTATTATTTTTATGATTTTTTTGCAATTATTATTTATTGAATGCTGGCTTAGCTGGCTAAAAGCTTTCGCTTTTTTTCTTTTATAACTTTCGCTTTTTGCGAAAGTTATTAATAACCTAATTAAGTTACTGTCAATGCATGTGTATTTATTGCAGTATATGATAGTGTTTCTATATGAACCAAACCGCAAAAGTTTCGTAAGTTTCCAATAATTGTGCAAATATTATACTCGTATTTTCCAATCTCAATATTTTTTGCATGTTTTTCGGTTGTGTTCGCTGTTCTGATTATAATGAATGACGTATTGTTATATAAGTACAGTATTATTATATAAATATTATAAAGAATTACTAAAAGATTATTTTTTTGTTTTTTTAAATAACCGCTTGTTTTCGAGTTAAAGGTAAATCTATCTTTTATATCAACAGTATACATAGTAAGAGTCGCGGCAGGTTATACAACATATAGGTCTGAAGAAGATTTATCTCTGGACTAAAAAAAAGGCATATTATAAAAAAAAAAAAAAAATTATAATGCAACAATTGAAAAATGTTGCATCTTTAACATGTAAGTAGGTATCTTATCTTTTCACTTTTGACAAACACCGAAACATGAAACGGAAATACAGATTATATTTTTAATGTAAAAACACTCGACTTAAATAATTTACAAAAAATATAATTAATTGTCAGTTTTGTGCATGTCGTTTTGGCGCAATTATAAACAGTTTTTTTTTTTTCGTTTACTTCTAACTATAAGAACTCGGTAAAACTAAAAAAAAAGACTTTACAAATATTATTGAACTTGGCACTATTTGCAATACTGTTGAACTCGAAGTCAAATATGACACCTTAAAAATCGAGGAAAAAGCACTAAGTATTTATCAAAGCAACGAACCAGCGGTAAATAACCGAGAATAGCTTTTTGTACTCACAGGGGAAGAACATACTTTATAGTTGAAATAGAATTGTGCAGTTTGAAAATTCAATCAACCTGTATAATTTCATATTAAAAATGTATCACCTCTATCTGAATTGTCCGGATGTAGGTCAATCTATTTCTCGAAAGCAAAAGTTAGCCAACAATATTTCTGCACTATAGAAAAATGAAATATTAAATTTAAATTAATTCGTAGTCTCTTACAAAATAAGAAGGCAATAAAAGTCTAGATTACTTGAAACTCTTTCCTTTCACTTCCTTGCATGTCATTGGTGTGATGAAATATGAAGTTTATCGCTACAGTGTTAGGGTTCATATTTGTTTACAAACAAGTGCTTCGTTACAATGTGGCGTGTTCACCCGCATCAGTCATCAGGTTTGAGGCATACACGTAAACAGTTACCTAAGTACTTCAGATAACTGAGAAAGTCATTATTTTGAGATAAACATAAAGCATTTCTTTTTTTCAAGAGGGGTTCGAAAAAGGGGAGAATACACTTAAGTGGAACTACGAAAACCACTTATCCGATTAAGTGTATAACCCTATTTTTTAAAGATTCTTTTACTGTTTATGTTTGAATATAAGTGTAAACACAAGTCATTTTTTGTTTCTTGACAGGTCAATGTTCTTTTTAACATCTATTAAAATAAATAAGATTGAAGTGTCTCTTTATAATATTAAAATAACAGCTTTTTACTGAATGTTCACACGTTACTTATACTAAACATAATTTTAAAATTCTTGTCTGTCTGTTTGTTCCGGTTAAGATCCGAAAAAAATAATTATAAGCTTGGTAATTTAGTGCAACATTTTCTTTTAGTATAATTTAAACAAAGTGCGAATTTTGGCAACGTGATTATCATCACGTAGCAACAAAGCGGTATCACTGACTTTCTCGGACCAAAGTTCAACACAATGAATGGTCGGACTTTGATTCGCGAAAATTAAATACCTACTTAGATGAACTTTGCTCGTCGATTTTTTATATTCTACAAGTCAATTTATTCTTCGTGTTAACTAAATAAATTGATACATAGACATACATACTTAATATTACAAGGTTTGAAAAATAACAATTTTAAGTAGGTGGTATACGTAGGTATAATTATGAGTTTCTTGCTTATTCTTCTCGGAATATATTAAAGTCAATCTTTGTTTTTCTTGTTTATGAGGTATAAAGCGCCTTTTACACTGTCTTGAAATAAATGAATAGGTCACCTACACTGAATTTACAAAAATATTTATTTTCAGCACAGAAATACTAACAATAGCAATAATTATTATCTACATTAGGTAAAATAATTATGCTCCTAAGTCCTAACAGAAAAACAAGGTAAGTGCACTGCCATATAATTTTATGCATCCACTTAGCCAACAAATTGGCCCCGCCGCAACTATTTACCTACTTCCGATGCCATAAACAATTTATTCTATGTATTTACAATTTATAGCTACAGTCGTATTGTCAGTGTACAGGTATTCCCTAAACGTGTACTGTGGCAAATTAAAAAAAAAAAAAAATATTTAGTATAATTTTTCTAAGGATTTTATCTGGACTTACTGTTCCACTCAAACCATTTCAGAGGCCCTTGAGGCGGTTTTGACACTAGTGTGTGTGGGGTCGTAACACCTTACTGCCCACACGATAAAGAAGAAGAGGGATTTTATTTCATAAGAAGACGAAGATTTTCAGTAATTTGAGGAGCTAGATACCTACTACTATTTAATTATTACTTGGATTCTGAATGCGGGATTGTGCGACGAGTTAGTAGGTATATTGTTTTAACGGCATTGAGCTAACTGTACTTACATAATAATATTATACGACGTGTAACATAATTTGCGCAAGACCTGAAAGTAGTTCGTTCAGAATCAGCTTCTGAATCGATTTCCGCTATTATTTATGCATGTATGTTAAATTATCACGAAATACCTATCTATTATTTAACTCCAATAACCACCGCGTCCTTGCAAGCTAATAAAATATTTTATTCAAGGAAATTTCAGTCTTATGTCTGAGTTATTAAGTCATTTACGAAATTACGACCGTATTAGTGATAGTGTGATTCTTTCAGTATTTTATATTTATAGTTTGTCATAAGTATTAAAAAAGCGCTTTGATGAGGTATTGAACAAAACCACATTTTTAAAAAATTGGATATTTTAGGATTTGGACATTTTGACACTGTTGGACATTTTGAGAATGGGAATTTTTGATCCTGAACGCCTTTTTTGCCTGGGTAACGTTTTTGTTTACGAGTCTCATCAATCTAGGTACAATACGATGTTTAATCAATTATTCAGTCAGACAGAAAAAAAGCCATATTCGTATTCACACTTCATACAGATTAAACGGTGTTTAAATGTTGCTATAAATCACTCAACGTTCCGCGTTATCCTCTAGGGACACAACCCTTACCTGACTCAAATATTTCATCCCTCTACCTACATTACCGAAAAAATATAGCGAAAGCAATTTAAAACTTCTCTCCGAAACGGATTCGTTGTTAAAATGCGATCCGTTTTGGCAAAAGTCAGCAAATTGCAGTAAAGTGAAAATGTTGTGAATTACGACGGTGCGGTGACATTTCACTCATAATAGGTACGCAAATTACAAAATTACTCGCCTTTATTTAACGGTTCTCGGCTTCGGGGTCGATGGCCGAAAATTAAGTGTAGGTAAGTTGAAAAGTCCATCATCAACGAGTAGTATTTAAGCTGTATTCAAAGTTCCGAACGAATAACCATAAATAAAGGAGTATTTTTGCTATTTTTTTATCTAATCTAACACGCTACGCCTGATCGTGACTTTGGTAGAGCAACGCACTTTTTCACGTCATATCTTTTGGGGAGGCCATTGTTTTTTATACGACAATACTGTAATACGTGCACATGTAGATCCTACTGCATGAAAAGCTGACTTTTAGCTTCAAACAAACCGTTTTGGAGATAAATGGGAACATTTATCAACAACAACAGAACCTCTCACCCTAAACGTATACACCTTCTCCGTTCCGTTGTGCTTAAAAACAAAATTAAGGAACAAAAAAGGGGGAAAGGATGGGACCCCTATTGCGAAAACCTCAAAGTGTGCTACTGCCCCACTGACCTACATTACCCATTCCCTGTAATTTCAAAATATGTCTTCTACAAAGGGCAAAAGATGAAGGTTTCCATCGCTAAACGCCAGAATTCAGCACAAAAACAAGGCTTTATAAACTCAAAAAATCAATAACAACAAAACACCAACTACCACAACCCTTTCGGGTCAGCATTATTCGCAATTTTCAGCTTAACAATAAACTTTTGGATGCTGTTCAACGATTCTCCATTTGAAATAAATTTCACAAAGCGGGTAGGTAGCCAGAAAATGGTTGCGGTTTACCACCCTCGACCTTGATACACGTTTATCTCGATGCTCTCAGCATCTGGAGTTTATTTCGATACAATGAACATGTTTAGTATAGAAAAATGTTTTTGGGTTGCAGATTAAATCGTCCCAAAAACTGGATTTGAAATCAAATCTGTCAAAGAAAGATTTTTTCATATAGAATTAAGAAAATGATCCGTTTCAATCTGATATGTAGGAAATAGGTATTACGTAGTCTTAAGCATGAATATAAATATACCTACCTATTCAAAAGGCTTATGTAAGTAAGTCGAGCAAGATAAAATACTTATCATAATACATAATAATAAAATAAAGATAAGTGTGTGCCACTTTTTAAATTAGGTATTCTCTGACAGCGAATAGTCGTGACATCGTCAAGTTTTCCTTTTTATTTAAACCAATAGTAACTGGAAAATCTTGGTAAAACACCTACTAACGTATGCATGTAATAAACATTAAATCTAATATTGACTATGCTCATTACTTCATTACGATGTTTATGCTTGTCCCTGAATGAAAATCAAATAAGGGTCAAGAAATCAAGATTCATAATTCTATCGTCTCTTTCCATCGCATGGGAGGAAGCAAGACAAATGCTTTTAATAAGGCTTCAATATAGTTAATTGATGTAATAGTCGTTGTTAACGGAAAGGTACTTGTGAATGTCAATATCTTGGATAAACTGGCCCTGGGCTGGGGTTAGTGACCTTGTTTGTTCAGTAATCCACGTTGGAGGTCCTAAACCGATTAGTCGATTAATAACAAGTGTTTGGCGAATAGGGTCAAAGTCAATTTCAGACCTAAAGGCATGTGTTTATAATTGTATGGAGAAAACAGTGTTTACGACTGCTTGCGACTTTTCGTTGCTTGTTATAAAATAAAACTGCTGTTACCTATGTCAAAAAGTTTAATGTGGTTTTCTTTTTAATAGAAAAAATACAACCGACTCGCGATTAAAAAGAACGCAAGAAAAAACGTATTTTTCAGGTATGAATCATTGTTTAAGCTCAGAAATCATTCAATATGTGTTTTTTTATCTTACTTTCAGTATAGGTAATGGCTAACATTAATATCAATTACCTACTAAATACAAAAACTTACACAATATTTATTTTTCAATTTCCTTAAAAATTAGAAAAGTTATTCAATGCCCATGAAATTATGTAAACAATTTAGGTGCCTACCTACTTACGTAAGACGCAAATGAACGGCACGGCTGAAATTGTTTGCCTATTACAATAATGGGCAGTTCTCCAAAAGCTACCCAGTTAACGAAATGAATAAAACATTTTTGGTTGTTAAAAACCTATCGGTTTTATCACTTCCATTTTTGATTAAATTAATTTTATAGTTCCCTCGAGGTGGACTGATGATCAGGTAAAGTTCGCGAGAAACCGCTGGATGCGGGCAGGGCAGGACCTATCATTGTGGCTATCTTTACGGGAGGCCTATGTCGTATGCAGTAGACGTCGTTCGGCTGAGATGATGTTGATGATGATAGCACTTTTTAGAAGATATTAACAAACTGTGTTTATGCCGTTTTCCTCTCCATTCGTAAATAATTTACCTACTTTTCTTGAAGCTCACCAAGGCAACGGAAGCAAGAATAGCATGAAAAAAACGTATTAAACTAAAAATAACCCTAATCGATTTTAGAGCTAATTTTAACAAGACCACAGAGTAAACAAACTTCGCCGAAACCCAATGAACACGAAATTAAATAGTAAGGCACGAATAATGAATGGCATCACGTGCAAACTCGTCTACAATGCACACGAATGAACTTATACTTTGAAATGACGTCATAATTCATAGAATTATGCTACGTTCAACTTCAGGGAGCTCTTCAAATAACTTTAAGGAACGTTCGCATTCTCATCTCAGTCTAGTTCTGTCAAAAATACCTCTATTTTACCATTATCTAACATTGGTAGTTGCCGAGATGAAATTGTGACTAGATTTAGAACAGTTTTAATTACGACAAATTGACCTTCTGAATTCTGACAACCAATATGCTATTCTGTTAGTTACGTCATCTGAAACTTTTGAACATGGAGGCAGTCTAAAAAAAATCCATAAATATTCACGTCTATTTTAAAAAGGTTAAACCATTCAAAATAATGATGTCATTGACGAGAGAAAGGCGCCTTTTTTGCACGATCGTAAATATGGCAGATCCTCTTGACTGAACTCTACTCTCGAGCATAAGAATCTGTTACCATTGTTTACTTCTGAAAGCATTTTATACACAAAAGAACGTGAGAACTGAAAAATACTCCTAAAGTATTCAAAGCATTACTAAATAGGAGTGAATGCGCACCGGCGTCAAAGCAATAAAACCGTTGTTTACATTACACAAACTGGTAATAGCGGACAGACTACTGCTCCCGATCTGAAGTCAATGTCAGTTTAATTTATAACAAAATCAGACTACTAGTCTAGTATAAAGGTTCACTAGTAGCATTTTATTGTAATGTTCAAAGATATACATTAAAGTATAAAGAGGGCCTAAAGTTTATCTTAACTCAACCACATCAACCAATTATATCTCATTGAAGCCCACTTTCATCAAATTACATCACATGTACCATTAAACTGGAGTATCTCGTAAAGTTAGCGTAATCTGCGTAATTGAACATTGAACGTACAGAGTTATGACACCGAAGCCTCAGGATTACACTGGAATAGACGACTTACACCTTGACCTACTTGTTACCTTGTTTTATAGTAATATTATCGTAGGTGATCGATGTGAAGTTGCAAAATAAGCGGTTAACAACTGTCAGTGTCGCGTCCACGCTATGGCCAACGCTTGTTATGACTGAACGAGGTCTAAGAAAATAAAGTATATCTGGGAGACTTTCTTGAATAAGATGTTACTCAATATTCTCCCCGTCATAATGATAGCCTCCAACCACATGTGACGTCACACATACAGTGTAAGTGAGACCAGTATTCACTGCGTTAACCTTTCACTTAATTGTTGACGAAGTAATACAAACGAAAGCGATACTTTAAAAAGAATGGACCAAAAATGAATACGATGTTGTGTAAAATCATGAAAATGGGCAATATGAATGAGTGGAAAATGCAGTATGGCGGTAGAAACGGTTTTATTCATGAAAGCGTGCCAAACTAAGTTACGTAACGTTGCAGATCAGATGCGGAGTTTCATTCATGAGATTCACCCCCTCGGGTGTACCCACCCATCCCACCGGAGCCATCGAACCGGCACGTCCCGGTCACCCACGCCGTGCTGAGCGTGACAACATATATAAAATAGTATTAGATAATCAAATTTACTTATTACGAAAACGAATACATATTTTGGTTTACGTAATCTCCGAAGCACGTTCCAAATCTAGACGTTAAGAAAGTTTATTCAAAGAGAACGTTTTGGTATTTTTTAGGATCTTAATCAAAGTCGACGTCAGTCAAATGCAACGGCATAAAAAAAATGTAAGTTTTATTTCGACTTAGCATCTTAAAAGAGCAAACGGGCGTACTAGTAAGTGTGGTGATGGCAATACATAATTGGCAAGACCCTGTAGATTTCCACTGCTATTTTTTATATGGGTTTCCCCATAATTACAAGGTTTGGTTGATGACGATCGTTCTATTAATAATATACGAGTAGATTTAGTGATCTCGATTGACGGAAATACGTAGGCATGAATAAAAGAATAATTGAAATATTTGTACGCAACGTGGTCACTAGTCGTTACCCATCGAAGCCTATTGACAATGGTCTTTCAGTGAAAGTTATAAAAACGTGGAAGTACATAAATGATTGAGTCGGACTTGTACGTCAATCGATTAATCAATTACTTGTGACGTGGATAAAAGTAGTTTAGCAAGTTATTACTTATTTGTTTCAAACAATCTTGAGCTCTGTTTTATTAAACACTTTATTGGCGTATTGAATGTGCACACAGTATTATGTATGTCCCTTTAAATATCTGTGCAAATAAAATTATATTTGCATTTAATATTTAAAAGTGTAATATTTGTAGACTATATTTAATTGATTCGTGTTTACATACAACACTAGTTAATCACCTGACTTTTCCTCTCTATGGAAATGAAGGTTAGAAAAGATGCCAAAGACGATACGAAGGTCAGGTCTCTTATTTAAATTTTGTTCATCACAAAAGAACTACTACAGTTGAGGTCTCATGTTATCTTAAAGAACACAAAAATAATAACTTTATGGACTTAACAAAGGCTTTTGACATAGTCTCTGTCCCATTATTTAATGGAAAATTTTGCTACAACAACTTTTTTTTAGGTTCGCTCAGCTTTAACTGTCACAGCACACATCACAGTCATTTGCACAGACTGGGACAGCGAATGGACCAGTCATAATCTACTCATTACGTATGGGGTACCACAGGGTAGCGTCCTTAGTCCCCCGTTATTTGACGGATAAAGCATTATTCTTTTATGAAACTTTACGGAAGAAATATTTTTAATTACACAGACGCGTTTCTATCTACTAATCATAAAAAGTATCTGAATAAAAGGTTACAGATATGGTTGACATATAATAATTTATTAACATTTTAACCTGCATGAGTTTTTCATTTATTATCTCACCAATGGGTCAGCTATAAATAATAAACATACGATTATTTGTTGCACATTATACTGGTAATTAACACCATGTGGATAAGAGACAAAGGTTAAAACCTTATATCAGGAATTATCTACTTAGTTACCGAAACAGCACATTTACCTGATAACTTTGTTCACGTGATGGAAACATACATGTTGACATACAGCTGTACTGTTCTCGAATATTTGCAGATTATTTATGGGTCGATTTCAAATTTGGGGCTAAAAGCATATATTTTCATTTATTTTTCATGGTGTAGAATTTATCGTAACTAAAATTATGTTAAATCATGTAGTCTTATGAGACGCCTTAACGCCAGTAAGAATGAATCTTTTATGATTATAAATTAAAAAGATATATCTAAAACTATTACCTATTTCTCATTAGTGTTAATGCTCCAAAACCTTAATTTTTCCGTCATTTCCCTAAAAAACGAAAACGCGTCGAGGAAATCCAAATTTTATCGTATTATTGTTTTGTATGTATATTTCACTTTAAAGATGAATAATTAGATATTAAAACCTAGCTGGGTATTAAAAAAAAATAGGTTTTCTTCGCTTTCTAAAACTGTTTGTTTTTAAAGTATCATTTGTGTGATCGTATCCCAATGGACCAGTAAACTGAATTTGTCCCTGATTTACCCTGGCCCTTACCGCACGCGCATTCCGTGTGCTCAGCTGTGACCGAACACGCGTGGTCTACAGTTGTGTGTGGCGTTATTTAAAGAGAAATTCGAAATTTCAGGTAAGATTTTGACTTTTGTAACATATTTATATCATTAGTGTTTTGTCACATATCGTGCTTAGTTTTTTTAATATGTTTTTTGTTTTTGATTTGGCTGCCTAACAAACTATTGAGAACAAATTTAGTTTCTAATGTACGGTATATTTTAAAACGTTCCATTTACGAAATAAATTCGAATTACTACCAAAAATCTCATTCGTGTCACTCTCATTTGTGTCGATTCACGAGTCACACGAATTATATTGAAAGTCACACTAATGATAATAGCGGGCGAAGGGATAACAACGCGACTCGAGCGCACCATTGATTAGCATATTTGATTATGTTATTGTTTTGGAATTAAGTTTAAAATAATTAATATCTGTAGTACGGTGGCCAACACATCAACCTTCCCCCATCTGTCAAAGTTTCCTATCTTGACACATTTTAGGCTGACCCCACATTAGGCGGCTGCGATCCTCGGGCGTGTGAGTAGCGCGGGCGCCGCGAGTGCGCTGCGTGAGCGTCGCGTTTTGCTGCCCTGCGGCGTGTGTGGAGTGGGCACGCGGCGCGCACGCGACGCTCGAGACGCGTTCTTACCCTGCCGCTATCTCCGCCTCCCGCTACTGTTTCGGTCAGTCACATGGCGGACAGTGTGTTAAACGTCAAGGCGAGCGCCGCGTGCGCGCCGCGCGTTCCCTGCACACATCAAACGTCGGCAACACGCGACACTTACGCAGCGCACTCGCGTCGTGCACGCGGATCCCGCGTCCCTCACACGCCCGAGTAACGTGCGCGCCTAATATGGGGGAAGCCTTACACTGTTGAGTTAAATAGAAAAACTTTCTAAGAAATTTGACAGTAGGTTGATGCGCTGGCCACTGCACCTGCTACAAATAATGTTAATGACAAACATTTTATGTTTTGTTGATTATTTAGTAACGTAATAAAATAAAATAAATATCTACTTTCATTGGTGTAACCAGAGATCACTCAGAGATGGTTAGTAAATCACAAAATATCATTAGAGAGATTATGTTGCTCATTCGTGTCACTCAAAAATTTGTATTTTGCCTGTCATTGGAAGAATTTAAAGGTTTGTATGATAAGCATGTGTTTTTTTAACTAATGAACGCACCTAGATATTTAAACATTAAAATTTTTAACTTTTTTCAAATATCATGCAAATCACACTTTTTTGGCCCCAAATTTGAAATCGACCCTTATAAGATACGGTCGTATTCGTTCGCGTAAATGTCGTTTATCGCGGACGCAGACGAAGTCGCGGAATAAAAAGAAGCGTATGCCTAAGCGTTCAAATTCCATCAAAAACCATACAGTGGTTTAGTCGTGGATGCGTAACAGACAGGCATACAGACAGAGTTACTTTCGCATTTATTATGTTGGTTAGATTATGGGAAGTTAAAAAAAAGCTTGTAAATATCAAATATAGGTAGGTAGGTAGCTATTAAACCAACACTTGATTAAAGTAAAAGACTACATTTAAATTGAATGCATGTAAAGGTCATCAAACTGCATGCCATTTATTAAATTAATGCTTTTTTTCTTTGCTTAGTAGGATACTTTACCATGTTTGACAGTAACACTGATCAAAGACTCGATCCTGCTTTCAAAACTCAACAACAGCATTCAAAGAAGTTTTTCTTTTCTTAAAAAAATATGTTTATCATGAAGAACATGCTGAGAATTTATTTTTAATTGTGTTTCTTAAATAATATCCCATAGTCTTAAGAAAGAAAACACGTTTATTAACGCCATGACGTGACGCAAAAACACATCATGCATCTGTGTAATGTCTAATTAACTGTTACCAATTTCTTTTTAATCCTTACAGGATAATTACTTAATTAGTATTATCATTTGTGATAATTCGTAAAGGATTGGCTTGGCCAGGTGCATAATCTTGAGGTACCTATTTGATTACCTATTAAGATTTTAATTATCATGTTTACAATAAAGCAGCTGTGTACCTCTCCATTACTCACGCTAACTGTTAAAATGATTAATTGATTGTGAAACTGTGTAGTAGGTGTATTGTATTCTAGTTTCTACTATTATGATTTTCAATGCTGTTTTTTTAATGGTTTCAGTTCCTATAGATTCAAGTTTATGACTAAGAATGGAATTATCCTACTTGTTTGTATAATAATAGGTAATTTATGTATTACAATACCAATAATCTATACAAATTAAAAAAAAATGAAGTGTCTGTTTGTACTGAATAATAATCTCCGTAAAAGCTAGACCGATTTTAGCAGGACTTTCACTGGCATATAGCTGATGTTAGGAGGAGTAACTAACACTACACTTTTATTTTAGAAAAATAAAAGAATTAAGGTACCGCGCAAATAACAACCCCGTGATAACCGACATTCATAAAAAGTAGCCTATGTTCTTTCTTGGGGTTCAAACTTACCCCATACCAAATTAGCATCAATATCTGTTCGGCGGTTTAGTTATAAAGCGAAACAGACAGCCGGACTGAGTCACTTTCGCATTTATAAGTTTGGATACCTAAGTAGGCAGGCATTTATAAATTAAGACCCAGACAAGAACTGTCTTATTAATTGACCTGAACAATGCTCCAAATGGTATGCAGTATGGAGTGAATATCAGAAAATTAATCATATTAATGTTTGACACATTTTTTTTTATTTGGTTGACAAAGTACATTTTATAAAAGTACATAGTTTATTTATAAAACTGTTGGTTGCATTACATTACCATAACTCCATGATTCATGCATGAAAACATACAGAATGTCAATGTTTTGCATTAACCTTTTGAACGCCATTGTCACATATATGTGACAAACGAAATCTTACCCTGGACGCCAACGTCACAAATATATGACAAAATACACGTCGCACCATACTATGAAATAAACAATGTAATCAAGTTTTGGAATCCCTATTCTTTATCATTGTCATTTGACAAAAAAAGTGGCCTGGCGTCAGGGGTACGGCGATACGTTTAAACTCTGGCGTTCAAAAGGTTAAAAGTAATTACCTAGGTATTTAGTTTTATCTACCTATTATTTAGTTACACCTACCTACTTTGGACTTTTATTACTAACTAGCTTCTGCCCGTGACTTTGCCCGCGTGGTTTTTTTTATTACGTCTTTGGTTACTGCTTCACTTCCGCGGCGCGTAGCATTATTTATATGGCCTATGCTATTCATCATGAATCTGAGTATCTAAAAAAAAATCTTTTTGTTTATACACACCAATCTCTGAAATTACTTGACGAGAATGGTGTGTATAAATCAAGAAATAACATCACACCTGTAACCCCCGAAGGGTTAGACAGAGATGTGCGCATCAGTACCTGCACCCACATTTCGCCAGTTATATTTAAGTTCCATGTAACAGGGGACAAGCTTATTGCTAACAATGGGGCACAAATCCAGACTCCGAGGTTGCTATTGAGAAATTCCTAATGAAAAAACTAAATAACACTTTGCCGAACTTGGGAATCGAACCAACAACTAAACCAACTAGGTAGTCAGTGATGTTGGATGTTATGTTAACAAATCAACAAAAGAACTCTTCAGCTTTATTCTATGAATATACCATACAAAGAAGCCGTCTTTTTCAATTTTCTATTCTTATCGACTTAGAATGATTTCGGAATTTAGATTAAATTCAATTGACTTATTGTTGTGTCCGATAAATGTTTATTACATACGATACAATAGCTTTGTGTTGGCTGACAAAAAGTTTGCTTCTAACTTGAGTTGGAAATATTGTTGTAAAGACTATTCGTAAGTAAGTCATGCATTTCGCTTTCGAATGACTAACGGTGTCCTTTAAATATTTATACAAGAATTTAGACAAATATATATTTCGTAAGAAAATTTATAAAAGACTACATTACTTGATTAATAGTTTTTAATTGATATTTAATTTAAATTTAAATTATCTGAAAATGTCTACTATTGACTATAAAAAAGCGATAAACTTTTTAATGAAGTAGCTTACTTAGTAGAACATTTTATGATGATTTGTTTATCAAGGTTAAAAATATTACTCAAGGCAATAAAAGTTCTTAATTATAAATATAATTAAATAGAGATTTAAATCTCCTACATTGTATAAAAACAATTAATAATAGTTTATTAAATATCATTGTGATTAAAATGTGTAACAAACTATAGTTGTGTAATTTTAATGTTTACACTAATATCTCAATCAATATTAAGTAATTATAAGGTAGGTCATTAACAAGAAACGAGAGATAATTCAATGACTTTAAAACAAACCAACTTACATTTAAAAAGTTTTTAAAGAACTGCTCATTCATGGGATAAATATTTGTGTCTCAAATAAATACTGATTCATTTAGAAAATAAACAACTTTGAAGCATCAAATTCCTGGAGAGGATTATAAAATCCACATTTGAACTGGACCAATCCGCTGACCAACTCATTTTTTTTAACCAGTCATAGGTTCCGTTACAGATTTGGCTAGCAGGTTATTTAACTACCTATTAATTTCATAACATTCTAATTGTGAAAATGACGAAGTCCTGATAGGAAATGAGTAATGTTATTGAAAACATTAGGCTGAAACTACACAAGACTGCTTGTTCTCCTGAAACAGGTTACGTTACTTCCTGGTACATCAATTAATTTGTGGTACATCAGTAGGCCACTGGAACACTGAACTTGAAATAGAGGAAGAACATCGTTACATACCTGGGTCGGTTCTGCATGTAGTATTGACCGCCGAAAATGAACGCCATGTACACCCCAACGTAGTAAAATGCCACAGTCCAATTTTCGGTCATCCATTTCCGATAGTCAGAATGAATAAATTCGTTTTCGAATTCGAAAATGTACGAGTAATTCGGCGTTGCATCGAACGCGTATGCCATCACCGGGGACTCCATTTTTCTAATAGTTTAGTCCATATACCGGTCACGAGACACGGGCGCGCACAGTCCTTAAACTTTTAAAATGTTGCACTGATCATCACACGAGACTTTTAACCTAAAATTGAATAACAGGATACCGCTGTATCGTTATATCACAGATGACTAAAAATGACAATATTTCGAAGGGGCGGCAAGGCGTGCTGCCTTTATGACACTAATTTCGACAATGATCTCGGAATGTCCTCGGTTTTACTATTTATTCGCAGTGACGAGGCGTCGGCTCGAGCCCGAACTTCTTTAACTCGTCACAGCGGCAAGAGGAAAAGATGAATGAACTCGTTTCACGCCACGCCGTTTGTCGCTGTCGATGTCGGTCGCCTTCATTTTCTATTTGACAGTCGAACCCGCCCGCCGCGGCCTGCGGTGTTACCAGCTTATTTAAAATATCGTACCATATCATCGTTATAATAAAATTGAATGTAGAATGCTAGAATGTACTACGTTATTTTAAAGCAATACCCGAAAAGGGGTAATTGCACTCATCATCATCATGAGCAAGTTTTACTAAGAACCAATACCAAAACTGAGAAAAGAATATCTTATTCTGCTTTTTTCAATATAATTAATATAAAAATGGAAAGACGTTATTTTTTTGATTTTTAAATGAAAAATAGCAATTAAAGATGGAGTTTAGCTGTATTTATTTATTAAAAACACTATGTAATGTCATATTTTATCGATTTTAGTCACAGTACATTATAAATTATGGACGTAGGCAACATCCATAATTTCATCAACATAACCTATCCCCTCGCAATCCAATGCAGGCCCGGCCCTCCGCCTTTAAAACTTTTGTTGTTGCATAAAGTTTTAAATAAGTCGATAAGGACAACGGTCCATCTGGCTAGGGGGCGTCATACGCCTATTATTTCATAAAATTTATCTTTGGTACTTAAATAAGATAAGCTAGTTTTAGTGATAACGTAAATTATGTATTTATAAAATTTTGCTTTCTAATAAGGTCACTTACCCAGCCGGTAAGTGACCTTATCAGACCATCACAAACTTTCTTGAAAGCAAAATTTTATTGTATCTATTATAAATAAATTATAAAGATTACAAGAAAACAAGTAAAATATTTTTTTAATAAAATATTTATTACGTGCAATAATAATTACTATTTTTATTAGAAACTCATTATGTGTTCTTTGAAGACTTGATAAAACTCTTTTGTGATAAGTGCACAAAAGCAACAACAGCACAACATTTTAATATTTTAAATAATTATTTGTTTCATTTTGTTTATCTTACGTTTAGTAAATATCTGGGCATAGCATTATAATATCTTGTGGTAATAAAATTGTAAGCTTAAGCTGGCAACACAATTTATCCCGCCCTCTCCTGCCCGCGTTTATTCAAAAGTTTGCGGACAAGAATAGGATGTCTATGGAAATAATATGTACTACCTAGGGTAAGAAGCTTTAACAATTTTAGGCATTATCAATGTTTAAATATATTACAAACTAAGTACATTGGGAAAATTTAAACATTTGAAATATATTACTGACCACCAGATCTCCAAACATGATCATATTCGTAAATCTTCTGAACAGTTCTTTAAAAATAGGCAATTTAGTTTGAGGTAAATTATCTTTTACTAAATTAATTTCAGTCCTATTATAGAACGTGTACATATAAAATGCAGGATCTTCTCCGATGTTCAATACTTTGTGGAACATTCCTGACATAACCTGGATTTGGTTTCCTTTAGTCAACTTGAAGGATTGTCCAGTTCGTTCTTTGGTCACTTCTGGCTCGAAGACGACCACTCCCTCTAGAATAGTTAGTGTGACATTTTGCAAGTCCACTGGAATATACTTTTCTTGATCATAACCTGTAAACATAGAGCCGTTAGTTGAAATGAATATAATGGGTTCAATTGATATTTATAGGCGAGCATGAGTCAGACGCAACATATATACTAGCAGCACACTGCATGAGATTTTGTAAATTTGATCTCGTGAAGGCGTATGTCCAAGATCCGAGAGTCATCACACCTACGTCATAGGTATGGCTGAAATTTTGAGATAAGATAGAAGAATATGTTGATAGGTGTAAAAATACGTTACCCAATTACGTTTAAGTGTAACTAACATAACATATAACATAACATCACGCCTGTAATCCCCGAAGGGTTAGGCAGAGGTGTACCCATTAGTACACCCACATTTCGCCAGTTATGTTTTTAGTCCCATGTAATAGGGGGCGAGCCTATTGCCATCAACCGGGCACAAATCCAGACTCCGGGGCTGCTACTGAGAAATTCCTGGTGGAAAAACCCAATAACACTTTGCTCGACCTGGGAATCGAACCCAAGACCTCATGCACCACTAGACCAACGAGGCAGTCATTTTAGAATTTGTCATTACATGTTATCCTGTATTACTATATCTATACTGAAAATATGAAATATTTAACGCTAATAAACAAATATATATTGATTTCATAACAACTAAAAATAAAAAAATACTGTTAATTGAAAACTAATCACATTTTCAAGGCTAAAATTAAGTGTTTTTTTAGAGTTGTGTCTTGAAATTATTGGTTAATGGTTTGAAATACCCAATACATTTCTTAAATCTTGCGTGACCTTACACATGCAGGCAACGTACGCACTCTGAGATATTCCGCGTGATAATATCACACGTGTGTGGAGAGACCTTTCTACTGTGGTAACACGTGTCGTTGCCTCCTTATTTACAACCAAATACTGACGCAGGCCAACGTAAATGTTATAGGTACCTACAGACCAATTATGAACTATTGCTCTTGCCTCTTGACCTCTAAAAAGTACTAATTAAAGTGTTATAAACAAACATCCTTGTTTTGTAGGCATTTAAGTACCTACTTTTATTTTGGTAGTAGGTACAGTCAATGAAAGAGTTAATTTTTTTTCAGAGATTGATGGATGTCTTCCATTGAAACTTAACATAATAAATGAACTGTTTGTTATCCACTTTTAAAATTAAATTACATTTGAAATCATCCATCGGTTTCTAAGAAAACTTCAACTATCTCTGAGGACCCTGCATACCTATTTCTTTTGTTGACTGTACCTGTTTGTTTTTGCAGTTTTCAGTCAAAGTGCACCTATTTACGTAAAAGCATATTAATTCTAATTGATTGTCATTTTCTGTCATAATGTATGTAGGTGACGTGATTAAAATCAAAATAATAAATTATTTAGCAATGGAAAGCTTGAGGGTCAAAGGCTTAATGCGCAACGTCTCTCGAAAATACAAACCTGGAAAGTCAGCAAAGAATATAACATCGCTGACCTCACTCCAAGAATGTACACTTCTCCTTATTTCATCTAAATCCCTCCTCCAATGCACCGCTTCGTCTAACAGGGGCATCAAATAAGGGACTTTACAAAATGGAGACCACGATGCCTTCAGCAAATCCACTTTCGGATCAAACATTCTTTGGACGAACCTCCCGTTCATTGAACACCAGATATCTACGTGAACAGATATGTTACTTGATAAAACTTTCGATGGATTATTCCATATTGCTTCCCTCGATTTGTCCAAATTGTTCTTCAAACACTGCGCGTATTGAAGGACCATGTCTCCATGCCGTGACCACCTGTCGTTAAGCGTGTACATTTCAGGGTCGATGTAAAATTCTTCGTTTCTTTCGTGGTCCACAACTTTGACGATTACGGAGCTGATGTCCCATGTGTGGACCATCATGTCCCAGGAGTAGCCGTAGAGGCCGTTCGTCCAGTTGTTGTAACCCTAGAACGGAATTTTTAATAGAAGGTTGGAAGGTTGAAGGTTTTTCATAGATATATTGTTAAATGGTTAAAGTTTTGTCCAACTCTATCTAGTTAATACTTTACTAACTGGTTAAATACTGGCTATCTATTACCGATTCTAGTCTGGCCGCTAGACCGCAGACCTAATAATGGATCTGTGTCTGGAAGCGTAATTGCATTTGAAAAATATCCGCTGGTCAATATATTTATGTTCGGCAAAATGGGGCAAATGCAAAATAGGGTCGATCCCTAGTAAAAGTTGTTCATAATGATGAGTACAATGACCTTTAGTTTTCTGATTTTTAGTCAATGAAATTACACAACGAAATTCAATGAAATTAGATGCTTCACGATTTTCAAAAAAGATCTGTTTTATGGGTTCATACATAAATAAATGGCACTTTAACATTTAAATGTCCCATTGAATAGGTATCTATTCCCTCTTTTAGAAAACCAACTCTCAGCGATATAGTTTGCAGGTTGCGGAACGAAGTTTATTAATAACCAAGCGAGAGGCGATTCTAGGTCAAATATGAAAAGCCTTTTAATTTTTCAAGAGAAAATGCCCGCGCTCACCGCCCACGGATTATACTCTATGCAACTGAAATGCCTTTTTCTGTTCCCTTTTTACCTTTCATGCCGTTAAAGTTAATACGAATATAATTTAAAATTCTGGCTTTGACGTTTCCATTAGTTTAATAATTCAATGTGCAAATGGTAAGAAGATTTTTATTTAAAATGCTTATATTAGTGTTAAATTAATGAAAATTACTTTATTAGTTAGGTAGGTTAGGTAGCTGACCAGCTTACTTTTAGACAAGCCGTAAATTCTGTCAAAATCTCTTTGGGAGAATAAGATGAAGACAACTCACTAAGGTCAGTTCATCGACCTGCGAGCAGCGGACTCGGGGTCAGTCCGTCGCCCGAATAGAGACAGGACCCCGTGTGCCCTAATGGAGTCAGTGCGGCCGGTGTGGGGCGGAACCCACCTTGTGGTGGTGCCGGGTCAGTACCTGCCAGGGTGCGGAAGAATGCTGGGAGCGACATCATCGCCCCGACCAAAGGTATTGGAGAAACACTGGGATTATTTGCGCCTTTGCCAAGGTGGAGGCAATCCAAGACGACTTCAATACGGAATAAGACTCGAAGGAGATTTTTACAGAATAACTCTGAATGTTCAATAGTGAAAAGTTCAATAGCGGCGTTTATTACATAATAAGTATAATTACAATTATATAATTATTATAATTACAATATAATTGTTACAGGACGTATTTATAATTTATATTATGTTTACTCAATAACTCAGTTAATCATAAAAAAGTATTCTAATATTGTCATTCAGTTTGCCCACCTTTGTTATGAAATGTGAATACGGTAGAAAGCCTTGAATGAAAACGTACGTCATAATGAGATACATTGTGACTTTCTTTCTATTATAATTGTCATTTGAACCATTGGGAGTGAATTCTGGTTCCTCCGGTTTGTTGTTGATAAGTTGTTCATGTTTTTCAGTATGGTCTTCTCTGTTTTGATCTAATACATTGTCTAGTTTTGCTATTTGATTACTAACATCAGTTTTGTCATCAATTTCAGTATTTTCTTCATCTTCTTTAATTGTGTCTTTGCTAACGTCTTTTCGTTCTTTTCCAATAACCTCCCTATCTCCATTAGTTTCATTGACATCATCTTTATAATCATTTATTTGGCATTCACATAGAGGTTTTTTCCTGTATTCTTTAATTTTAGCACTTAAGGATTCCTTCAGTTTAGCAAAATATTCTTTGGAGTACGATGCGAGTGTCTTTGGCCAGTCAAAGGGGTAAAACAATGGCATTGTTGCCAAACACACCCATGGAAACATTCCTAAAAACATAACAGAAAATTATAAGTACCTATTAGAAGACTGCGTTTAGTGTTCGATACCCTTCGGAATATACTTTAGCTTGGTCTAGAGTTAGGTAGTTGTTCCGAGTCTGGTTTTTTGTGTGTAACTTACAATACAAGAGGAATTGCTTGTGTGGGAAAAAGTTAAAAAAAAGAAAGACAAGAAAAAACATAGATGCATCGATTGTTATTAAAGTTATTAGTAAAAACTACATAATACAATGTACTTTGCTCTAATCGGCATTCTCATTATGATATACTACTTGTTTGTTATGAATCGTCGATTGGCTATTACTGAGCGCATTTCAGTACTCAATATTTTTATTGGTTTTCACAACATTGTAAAGAATTTAGAGTAAAACGACGTCCGTTCTTCAATCGTCGTAATTTTCTTTTCCATCAGCAACGTAACACCTGCACAGCTAGTTTACAATCCAATCAAATCGTTTGCAACAAACCTATCCGGAACAGCCTGCTGTTCATGAGATGGAACATGGCGCAGAACAGCATAGCCACGTGTCTGGTGGTGGACCACATCATCCACACTGCCACGGTCAGGTCGAAGAGGAACACGAACCAGTGCACTATCAGGTAGTCTGTCTGTGGGACCGTTAGGAAGTATCTGTGGACGGAAAAACGACAACGAAGTTTAGAGGTGATTCTTCTACACTCTGCACGAATTATTAGGGAATAGTTCATGACGTGACAGGCAAGAAACCAAGGGGCCCGCCAATTACGGTGCAATACCAGTCGGTGGAGGGGTCATGCATCAAGCAAATACCGGGCTTCCGACTCATGGTAGTAGCAGAAACCGTGAGGTTTTAGTCGGTAAGAGACTAAAATTACATTGCCCTACATTGGCTTTCGTTCTCTCCAGACGAAAACTATAAAAAAGGCGACTCCTCGAAAAAAAAAGGGCTAAAGTCCAAGGTGCATTCGATTAAAGCTTAAGTCTGCTTTGACACATATTATCAGAATTTCAGAAACCGTTTAGATCACGTCGTTTTTTAGAGACTCTTTTTAATTTAAAGGCAGCGGGACAAAAGTAAGCTGGTTTTATTATAATTCTGACTGGTACACTTACTTGAAAGGATCAAAAACCCAATGCTCGCTCAGGTTCTGCACTGAATACCCGGTCAGCCACTCCGCAGTGCCCTTCTTCATGCCTGCCATGAAGTACAGTATAAAGAACTGGTACTTCAGTATGAAGTAGTTCCAGTATGGCACTGTCGACTTCTTCTTGCTAGGGTCGAGGTAACCGTCTAGTGACCTGAAAATACTGGCAGGTAAGAAACTTTTGAAAATAAACATAACTTTACGCCTGTAATCCCCGATGGTTTAGGCAGAGATGTACCCATTAGTACACCCACATATGTGTTATGTTTCAAGTCCTATGTAACAGGGGGCGTTTAAGCCAATTGTCATCAACCGGACATAAATCCAGATTCCGAGGCTGCTTCTGAGAAATTGATGGAAAACCCCAATAACACTTTGCCCGACCTGGTAATCGAACCTAGAACCTCTCATGCTCAGCAGTCGCGACAGTTAAAAGAGTCTTTTGAAAATGTCTGTAAATAATAATGATGTAGGACAATTCAAAATATCAAAGTAAAAAAAAAAAATTGCATCACCTGAAAGCTTTTAAATTCTGTCTCACCCACATTATTTTTATCTCTATTTTGGTTGTATGTATATTTGTACTTATTATTTATTATATTTTATCCTCGGAAAAATTCTGTACCCGTGCACCTACTATGTTTTGTCTCTGCATCACCCTAAGGTAGACTGGTAGAAAATGACCAAGGCATTAAGTCCGCCTTTGTACCTACAATGTATTTTTCAGATGTGCCTAAAGTAGTAAAAAATAATTATTAAGCTAAATGGTCCCTTACACGCTTGGCTTCGACTATCTTATAGGAGAAGAAAAACAATCTATATATATTTATAATCCAATGTGCAGGTAGATTACGCCCTTACGGATATATATAATTAAAAAAACAATTATATACCCATTTAATGACACCTAAAATACCCTATGATGAAATATTTTTTTCCTAAATATGTAAAAATGTTAAAATAAAATAATTTTACATAAAAAAAAACATTTAAAATTAAAACATTAGTTATAAATTATAATTAAAATTATAACATAATTATCTGAGACGGATTTTGTTGGATTTTTTGTCCCCAAAAGTGACCATGAAATTTTTTAAAATATGTACCTAGTTATCGCCATAAAATCTAGACATTCGTTATAAAACTACAATGCTTATATTGTAATGTAGTTCACAGAGGATGTAATTTTTTTTTGCTATCTCATTGTACCTAATTGCTGAAAAATATGAATCCTATTT
Organism: Hoplodrina ambigua; assembly: GCA_949774945.1. Classification (NCBI taxonomy): domain Eukaryota; kingdom Metazoa; phylum Arthropoda; class Insecta; order Lepidoptera; family Noctuidae; genus Hoplodrina; species Hoplodrina ambigua. The sequence goes on from OX458967.1 coordinate 2,393,112, forward strand.
GGTACTAGGTAAATTACTTATCTACTTCAAATAATTCGCGAGTGCATGTGCATAAAAAGTTGAGAATTTTTCACAATAAAGTAAGAACGAATAATCTTACTGTACTTATTGTTCACTTTATTTTATTTAGATAAATACTTTTTGTGTGTTTATTTTTTTTAAATTAATTTTTGCTGTTTAGCGCTCGTACATTAATTTGCACCTACCATGTTACCTCTTCACCGCCTTTGGTTGACTGTTAGAAAATGCCTGAGGCATTAAGTCCGCCTTTGTACTTTTGTTGCATAAAGTTTAAATAAATAAATAATATTACATAACATAACATCACGCCTGTAATCCCTGAAGGGTTAGGCAGAGGTGTACCCAGTAGTACACCCACATTTCGCCAGTCATGTTTTTAGTCCCATGTAATAGGGGGCGAGCCTATTGCCATCAACAGGGCACAAATCCAGACTCCGAGGCTACTGAGAAATTCCTGATGGAAAAACCCAATAACACTTTGCCCGACCTGGGAATCGAACCCAAGACCTCATACACAGCAGTCGCGCTTGCGACCACTAGACCAACGAGGCAGTCCTAAATAATATTATAACTTATCAAAATTATAGATTCGCCTAAGAATTTAATATGATATGATTCTTGAGTGTTTAGTAGCTTGCAAGAATTATTCAAATTAACTGTCTTGTTTTGATCAAACGTGTTGTTGTACGCAGGACTATAAAAATGGTAATGATTATTAGGTGAAACCCGTAATTCTTTGCGGGTACTGAGGCCTAGCAAAGAGGCCCGTGCCTGTTTTAATTTGTACTTTGTAATTTAATTTATAATTATATTTTTATATAAGATGTTAAGACTTCTAAGAACGTAAAAAGAAAGAAAGAAAAAAAAAGAAAGAAAGAAAAATGATTGAAAGTAAGAATTTCGAACAATAAAATAATTAAGTAGGAACTACTAAAATAAACTATAAAAAAAATACGTATTATTTGGAGAGCGCAACCCAACGTGACACTGGGTGAGATTCGGCTCGTTCTAGTTACAATTTTAAAAAAAACCGTATTTCCGGTAAAATGTTAGTTTTTGAGTGTGTTTGTTTTTTGTGTTGTTGTCTGTTTTTGTTGCTTTTTGTTTTGTGTTGGTTATGCATGGTTGTTTTTGTGCAATACAGTAAGGAGGAGTATAGTTGAGCAGCAATTCTGAAAAATCAAACAACGCCTGACATAAAAATTCTTACCAGTAACAGTTGGCTTGTGTACAGCTGAGTAGCAAAGCGACGAGTCCGAACAAATAGCTGTGGTTGTTCCAGAAGCTTTTCTCTATGAGGAACAGGTACCAGTAGCAGGCGGTGAACAGCGGCGCGGCGACGCGGTACTTGTAGCCTAGCATTATGCATAGCGCTCCTGGAAGACATAAGGATCAAAATTTGGCATCACCTGGTTTGAGACTAAGCCACAGTTTTAAGCTAGCATGTCCATCGGAATGTTCTGATTGACAATCGTAGGTACTTAACGCTTGTTTTTAATTATTACCCACTATAGGAATTTCCCTGTAGGTATTGTGGTTGTTGTATCCTAATAATCTTTATCAAACACGCTATTTTTCAAATGAAGAATTGATCACATACTGTTTCTGAAATGTTTTGCTAAGTACTGTGATCACTTCAATATGTGACCGACTTTAGCTTCTATTAGTAAATAGGGCTCTCATGATATAATTAATTAAATTTCACGTTATGTGTTCACATGATGATAAGCGATGGCCGAACAAATTGCTCCATATAAAAAAAAAACTCAATCACTTATTTTCTAAATTCGAATCTCTAATGGAATTCGGCTGTGTGTTCGGGTGGCGAGACTGGCGAGGCATGCAGCCTTTACAGTACATACGTCATAAGAAATAAGTTAAAAGTTAGTCCTGTAAGACCCAGCTATAAGACTTACCGATCCACAGGGCAGCATACACGAGCGAAATGTAAGGCATGCCGATAGACGTCAGTATCGGGATCAGCGGAAAGTGACAGGTTTTCGGGTCTCCCCAGCGCTTCATCATGGAGGCTCCGCCACGCTCGTCTGGGATATCGAACAGCATCGCTAGACCTGGTGTGGCGTCTAGGTGTAAGGCATACTACAGAATGATAGAGTAATAGGTACATATATACTAAGTGTAAAAAGAACAACACTTAACCGTAAACAAAACTGAAGTAACTTTGAGCAAAAAAAATTCTGGGAAATCTCTTATTTTTTTTTGGTTTGAAAAATCGTATAGACAATGACACACACGGGGGTAATAAAAGTTTAGTTATAATATTTAAAACAAATTTTCATAAAACACGTGTCGTAAAGTTGGAACTTTGATTACCAATTTTTTCGTAACGCTTAAATCCGTTACGTTCACAGGTAGGTATGAGCCGGAAAAAAAAAACATTGTAACTTGCGGCTTCGTTAGGTGTCTTTTACATCAGTGTATGTTTATGTAGTACTGATACTGGTAGAGTACTCACCGGGATAAAAAAGGTATTTGGAGGTAGAAGGGGAAAAAGTTGAAGGTGATAATAATAATAATAAATGGAATAATAATAATATTTTTTTTTATTCATTTATAGCTACAAAATATAAAATATCTTATTATACTCGTAAAAACTCATTATGTAACAATATAATAGAAATTATGTGTGAATGGTACGGTGGTTCCTTTTCCACTGATGTCTTTTCTTTTTAAGGATGGGATATCATTGAATGATACTTCCACTCTGAGTGGAGCGGAGGGAACAGTGTCAGACTCTTAATGACTAAAACCCATCAGTGTGGCAGGATGACTGATGTCTGGGATCACGAGCCACGACGCGACGGATAATGAGATAATAATATCTAAGTATTTAAACATTTACCTCTTTATTCTTTTTGGATGACTTACCGAACAAAATTCTCGTGACAGCCAAACTGGACGAGTCCTTCGGAGCATACATATAATCCACTACTTTATTGAAAGTTGCATCTCTAATTTTGAACCCAAACTGCTGACAAAACTTATCATCCACCTTCTGATAGAGTGCCTGTATTGTCTCCTTTGTTTTCATATTTAGTAAATCCTGTAATGTTGGTTGGTACGGGATTATTAAGTTTAAGTAGGTATTAAAATAGTGGAAACCTGGTAAAATAAAAATGTATTTAGTGTAATGTAGGTCTATCACCAATTCACCATCTAAAGTGCCAACCGCCAGACAAAAACTTTTAAAATCACTTAGGGGTAAAGCTGTGATTTTTTCCCGGGTGCTCCTTAGAAAGAGAAGAGATTCCTATAACCTACTTGAGAGGTAGTCCCACGTAATGAGACACAATTGATTTTCTATTGTTCTGACTTACGGGTAAGTCAGCCGGGGCTTGACAGGTTAACTAATCCCACATAAATAAAGCTCATAATATTCACATTAATCGTGCAACGATTGGGGATCAAATTCACGACCACTCGTTCGCCAGTTTACATACGCCTTATCCATTGAGCTTCATTTGACACTTTTAATAAAAGCTAGACTTATGTTTTCTTGCATATTCATAGCTATGTTACCTTAAAATAACTTTTATACTGTGTCATGCTTACGTCTTGTTGTCATAATATTGATATCGCAGTGTTTTTGGCACTTATGACGCATTATGTAAACTGTGTATGAGTATGTCGCATGTTATGTTTGATTTTGCACTTATATGTTAAACTGTTGAATTGATTTTTGAATACTTATCGACATTTTTTTTTTTTGTTTATTTCCGTATTGAAGATTAAACTACGCGCTACGTTCTTTTTTTTAACTTAAAAAAAGGAGGTGATATTCAAAGAGATTTTCCATAGAACCTGTATATTTTTTAGTCGTAGCTAAGTTGTTTTACAAGCTAAGTCGTCTGTAAATCAAGATTCTTAAAAAAATATTGGTTTCACTAAATGTATTAGCGGTCCCAAGTTAGATTTAAGTGTAGGCATGTGATAATGCGATGTGTGCTGCAGAGATTTAAATATGTTTAAATATTTTTGGGGCGTATGAAACTAATGAGCTACTGCAGTAGTGGATCCAGGTAGAGGGGGGAGTTAAGGGGCTGAAGCCACACTCAAAAGCATCTGAGTTCTTCCGTGGCAAATCTTAAATTGAACTTGATATAATTCCTTATAACCTTTTTGCAAATATTAACTACCTACCTTACTTATGAAGGAATTATATTATGGTCCCGTCTTCTGTCAGTACAATATAGTCTTTGATGGACCTCAAATGAACTGGAATGAGGGTAGAAGATGATAAAAAAATAACAGGTGGAAAGAAAATTATAGCGGATCCTTTTACAATCAGTGAAAGACACACAAAAACTCACAAAAATCTGCTGTTCCATACGTTTTACTCGGATGGAAAAATATGGAAAAGCTGTTGTTTTTTTAACAACTGTCAAGAAATGTTAATTCTTGGGAGTCTAAAATAATATACTGAATCCATGGTAACAGTTTTCGCTACGATTTTCTACTGCGTTAGGTAGGTACTTACCAGTTTTTTTTTTTAATTACAAACACGGTAGAGAGCTTTCTCAACGAAATCAAGATCCCGACTGAAGATAACCAGCTAACAAAATAAGTGGAATATAGAACAAAATTATGAACGCAAGCTTGAATTATGTCAAATTAATTATGAATAAGAGATGAGTTAAGTGATGTGTGAACGTGTGTGGCTTCGATTATGTTAATATTCTTTAGAAATGGTGCTTACCAGGTAAACAGGACAGAAAAGGCGACACGACACTTTATCAAGTAGGTATGCAGGGACGTAGGTACCTAGATCTAAGAGCCAGTCGGGTTTTACAAAATTGATCTTTCCTTTAAAAGTATTAAAAGTTAAAACCATTTGTCTTGTAACAAAATAATTGTATAAGCTCAAGCTCCGACTAGTAGCGTCAACTTCAACCATGACAAAGTTTTGTCATGGGTCTTTATAACCGGATTTTTTTTATAACATTGTCATTCGAATGCCTTTAGATTTGTAGGTGGAAATATTGATTGATTCTAATGAATCTTTAATGTCAAAATTTATTAGGCACTCAAGCGTGTATATTTGCTGTGCCCGACAGTGTCCATGATTGTTTCTATTAATATTTTGCCACCTGTAAGTGTAGGTACATCATGGATTGCAATAAATGATTTGATTTGAAAGTGCGAATTGTAATTTCCAGGATTGTTCGTATTATGGTAGGTTTTACATCGGCGAGGCAAGGCGCGGATGGGATGAGCGGGTATTGAAAGTATAGCAAAATTAAATCCACGCCCTGCCCATCTTTGGTGCAAAAGGTAAAAATAATTGTTTCTACAATGTTGATCTTTATTACTTTAAAAATAGAGTAGGTATTTATTTACTTTGTAAAACCTATATACAAATCCCGCACCAACAATCAAGAACCCGCTCGGTCTCTCGAGCGACCATCTAGGATGGCGCGGTATAGCGATGGACATCTCTTGGTGTAAAAGGGTAGGCGTGATCTCAATTCACGCTCCTCCAGTCTTCGCCTCGCCTCGCCGTTGTAAAACCACCTTCAGTCAGTGCGCAGATTAGTTTATGATGGTACAAAGGTCAGTTCAAATAAAACAACAATAATTTGCTGAAATATTTATTTCTCCATTACAATATTCGTTACAGGCTTCGGTTCCTAACAGACATTTATTATTGTCAATCATAATATTCATAATCATATCGTTCATAATTTTCAACAAACTAATTTCTAGAACTAATTACTTCGTCAACATTTATCTAAATAGGATATTAAATTTTTGGTTGTTATCAATAGTTTTGAACAAGCGAGTTTTTGGGCGAAGTGAAGTAATTGACGCGAGTATAATATTATTTTGTTTGGGAAAAAAGAATTAGTAGGTTCGTCAAATCGAATCGGCTATTCGAGACATTAGATTGACGTCAATCTCCGTCTCAAAATGCGCTTATCAATTAGTAGCATTGATATAATCATTAGGTAAGCAAATAGGACACGGACGCTGTGTCTTTTTGATCTCATATTAATGGTTATTGTAAATGCAAGGGTATAAAAACAAAAAAAAACCATATCAAAATCGGTTCATCCGTTCGGGAGCTACGATGCCACAGACAGACACGACAAACTTATAACGCCTCGTAGTTTTTGAGTCGGGGATTAAAAAGACACTTAACAAAGATGAAAGTAGGATGTTCTCGTTTTTTTTTTTGTTCTAGATTGTACCTGGGAACTTTCTGGACACGAAAATATTCAAGGTTTTTAATGTTTTCGCTACACTTAAACTAGCCCCAGGACTGTTGCATGCACCCGTGAGCACAGTGTTTTGATTGAACTGTGTTTTTTTACATCGAAAAACAAAGTTTAATCCCAGCAATATATTTGTTACAATTACATAATTTAATGGGCAGTATTTTGGGTAAAGGTAGTCTACGCGCGACTCACTGCTTATATGAATTTATATGGGACCCTAAACAACACAAGCGACCACAGGTCTCGCGACGCGATCGGCTTAGTTGTTTAGGGTTTCTTATAAATTCATATAAACCAGTGAGTCACGCGACCCGCACGCGGTCGTCTGTCGCGGTTTTCAACATCGGAATGTTACCTTGTGAATTTTTACACTTCATACAAATAGGAACAATTAATGCGTATTTTGCGCTTCAAAATTAATGAAGGACATTGAAAATTCAAAAAATGTTACAAGCGTGAGAAAAATTCAAATTTTTGACTCGGTATTACTAATCTGACAACCAATTAAAATTATGAATTGCATGTACTTGTGCGTTGCGTGTACTATTAACTTATCATAACACTAATTTAATTCCGGGAAAATAATTGAGTTAGTAAAAAAACTAAATAAAAAGTTGAAAATTAAAATAAAATGTTTATTCCAAATAAAATCAAATTAACAAAGGAATATTAAATAGTTATAGTTTTAAATAATTTTGTGAAACTTAAATGAGAATTTTAGACTTTACATTATTTTACATTAGATTGGATAAACGCAATGGTGAAACAATAACACACATAATGCTAACAAAACGTACTTTACAATGTGAACCATAAAATATACATGAAAGTCTCTTCAGATGGACAGAATTGTGATATTGAGGTATCAAAACATGGTAATACGCAAGTTTCATTATATAAAAAATATCAGAAAAATAATTTATGGCAAATATTATAATTTATGCTGGTTACGGCAAAATGTTGACCTACCACTATCTCTTAAAGCAGTATTATTTTAATATTACTTTGTCATTCCCACTGCTGGGTTTCCAATGTTTTGCTCAACGCCGAGAGTTAAAAATTCAACAGTATTAAAATTAACTATTAAGAAATATTAGCATCATACTGTTTTAAGAGATTGTAGTAGGTCCCTGGTAGGTCTATTCTGTAGTATTCTCTCTCATCCTATTAGAGATTGAGATTTCACTTCACCCAAATTCACTGAGAGAGAATTTTACAAGAATATACATAATTATCAACTAAGTAGCCAGCACATCAGACATCATTTTTGTTGTAAAATCGCTCTTATTACAACCGCTTAAGATGCCGTAGTGTGTCGACCGTACATAATAATAAATAATGCTTTTCTATTATTTTCATAATTCTGAAGAGACATAAAACTTATACGATTACGTAGGAACTTCTACACATACCAAGAAACATTTCGTTTGTAATTTTAGTTTAATAAAATTAATCTCATCACTGTAACATACATCACAGTTTGATTTTAACTAAAGTAATAACACGCGTATTTTACATATAGTATAAATCTATACATTTAGTCTGAATATTATAATAACTAAGCAAAAGTAAAGATATTTTTTGTTTGTTTGTAGAAAGCGTGTGTGATTTTGGAACGAAAATCAACACAAAATTAGCTTACAAATTGTTGCTGTAATTGATCGACTGAATTATCAACAGCCAATCAGATATTTGCGTTAAATATTGACGTTTAAAATTTTCGTTCCATAAAAAAAAACATGGCGGCAATTTCTATCAATAAATGCTTTAGATTTTAACCAGTGCAGTATAATTCATAGTTGAGTGTCTTGTAGCATACTTTACTATAATTAATTCATGTATGAGCAACTGGACCTACAGAGGCGAAGCATCTTTTGTTCCTGGTTTTTAGACCATTAGACCTTTTTCATACGCACACAGTTTCTACATAGACCATAAAGTGATGGTTGGCATCAGTATTGGATCGGATCGGGGCGGGGCGGGGGGCTAAAGGGCCCAACCCCCTCCCCACAAGCATCGTGGGTTTTTAAATAACTTTAAATAAACTTGATATTATTGTAATTTAACTTTTTTCCAAATATTACTCTTTAAGGTTACAATATTGTCGTCAATTATAACATGTGAATTTTGTTTGTATTTATTTAGTTTAAAACTTGACCTGATCGGGGTCAAGCCGCTTCCAAACGACAATCCGGGAACTGCCACTGGTTGGTATATGGCTCGAGTGAAAGCTTGCCTTATTAATGCTTATGCAAGGGAACCGTGTGTGTTTAAAAAGGGCCCTTAGTTACTTTTTAGGTTCAGCGTAAACTAGACAGCAATATGATCCAGCAGTTGCAAATAATAATGAGCTAAAACATATCACAAATACAGTTGAAAATTGAGCGTATAATTCCATGTGACATTTATTATTTTGCAAGCAATTTTTGACTTTATTTCCATTTTATTTTAGTTCATTATCAATAAAAACTACTCGAGAATATTGCTACTCTGCTGCTAAACAACAATAATAATAATAATTATCTTTTACATAAAATACTGACTACACATCGCATACAATCTAAAAACAATAACATTAATAAAAAAAAAACAGATATAATTTAACGAACAATGTGTCGCAGTTCATATTCATATGACACGAGAGATCACTATCCGTTCACATTGATTAGTAATAATTAAATAATGTAATAACGACATCACAATTTTTTACAATATGACGACTGACTTGTGTCACTTGCGCGCTGACTGTACTGAAATTATCGCTGTCTTGTTTTTGTAAGTTAAATTAGAATGAAATAGAAAAAAAACATTGTTTAAATCTTTACCGTCTTATTCCAAAATAAGCCTTAAATCATAGAGCCAGTTTTTGTATTCCGGACTTTATTCTGACTAGAGTAAAGTTCTTATTACAAAAACGGTTGGTTGTCGGATGGTTTAGACCGGGTTTCAAGATAAACATTTAAATCAAATTAGGTAGCACTTTTAGAAATGCTTATATTAATTTATAATATCTTCCGTCTCTGTATTTTCTTATATGTTAGAAGATAGCATTATTTTTCCTGGTTAATTCGGTGCGCAAACGCATCAAACGTTGATGACGTCATATTGTAAGTTTATGAAAACCTATGCGTTACCAAATAATATTTGGCATGAGATATGTATAATTAATGAAATCTTCTCTAAAACGTAATAACGACCAAAAAGTCTAAAAAACGGAATGTGATTACACATAAAACGATTATATCAAACAGTTGGTATAATAATGGTTATCTTAAAGTAAAATTAAGATCTAAAATAGTATTCGATACTCTAATGTACGTCAGATTGGTAATTATAAGCTTAGACCGAGTAACAATTCTTTTGTTCACCCAGTTTATCTCCATAATTATAATTATTAAAATTTCCGTTGTAGTTATTAAATTAATATTAATGAAAATGTTAATTAAATAACTCAATTTTAATTTTTTGAAATACATTCCAGCCTAAATATTATTGTCGATCCTCTCAAACCGTTATCAGAAATAAATAATTTAGTTTTAAATAGTCGTCATGTTACATTAATGACAATACATTGACGAAATTTGATGATTTACATTGATATAGTAATTTTAACTTTACTACGTTATAAATAAGATCTAGTTTTGTTTAACGCTGGTAACGAAGCGTCTACACAGCGGCCTTAGTCTCGCTCTAATGTTCTACAAACGCTATTATTTTGTATTTCGATTCTTTGGCGACTGCGGAATTTATTAAATCAAGTAAAGCTTTTTCCGTTCAAAGATAAAAACATAATTAGTTGATTTATTTTTTTGGTAAAGTTAGTTTAAGCAATTAGAAACGTTAGGGCGAATATCTAACGTCTTTAATGAAAAATTAAATTTAAAAAAAATTATAAGTTTGATATGGATTCTTTTATCTTTTTGTTTCGTATTTTTTTCTATATTCTAAGCTTTTATTGCTCAGTAATTATGTAGATTTTAAGCTCCAAGGTCGCGCGCGGGTCGAGACCCGCGTGCGGCTGGACGTTAGAGAGATTATTCAAATTCATATATTTTCTCAGATTTGTTCCATACAGTCGCCGAATCATCACAAAAACCGGACGCGAATACATAGTGACATATCACCGCCACAAAATGTTGTGCTAACCTAAATAACTGCTATACACAATGACTCATAGCCATCACATACAAAACTAATTTCCTGAATCACACCGAGTTTTCACCTATTTTAATTTCACCGTCCATTGTGGGGGCACGTTGGCCCATTGTGTATAGTAGCAGTAATACATGGTCGCCACGCTGTGCGGCGAGCTGTTCAGTGGTCGTAGATGACGCCGCCGGCTCCGGGGAGCGTAGACTTGCCTGATAGGTAGATGTCTACTGCTCTGGCTGCCTGCCGACCTTCCGATATCGCCCACACGACTAGAGACTGGCCGCGGCGACAATCTATGGAAGAAAAGTAGCCGATTAAATAACATTAACACAATGCCAAATATACCCTTCTCATATTGGTGTTGGGAATTACGAACGCGCGTCGTAGGACTTAATGACTTGTAAATTGACGTACGATTTAAATTTGATTGAAGATAGGTTTCATAAACTGTGCTTCATGCCAGAATAATGCGCGCTCGCAAAACACAAATAGGGTGTAGTGACGTCAGTTAATTGCCAACTCAATTAACTAACTATTTGTTGATGTATAAGCAACTAAAAACCTAATTTTAAAGCAATCGAAAAGTAATCAGGGTTTCAAGGTTAATTTAAAGCGTGTTTAATGGTGTCAACTAGCCACGATCAACATATTGGTACATACCACCAGCAGCGAAGACATTGCCAACGGGTGTCTTGTAAATGTCTTTCTTTTCGGTTTCCACATTGCTTCGGGCATCCAAGGGGAGATCTGATAACAAAAACAAATATATATTTTTAATACTGTATGTTAACTCTGTCCATTATTTATACATAATTTGGAAGGTACCTAATATTCTTATCGATTTTTAGGTAAAAAAACAGATAATTATGCAAATTAAGACTAATTAATAGATCATTGCTCATACCAACAAAAGTTAAAATAATTTAACAGACTAGTAAAAAGCACTTTTGATCGACATTTACAAGAACGAAGAATTTAATTTAGTTGCCCTATTCAAAAGGCAGATTCGTTAAACAACAGGCAAGAAACTCGACAACTACTCTTATAGAAAAAAAAAAAAAAATTGTAAAATGGCGGCTGATAAATTTTCAACCTTATTACTAAGAGAGTAAGCATGGAAAAGCGATTAATCGCCGATGTCTTTGATTGTACATAGATCGCATGACTCACCCAGCTGGTTGGCCACGTATCGCTCGGGCCCCAAGAAGCCCATGGCAAGCAGCACGAGCTCCGCTTTGAACACCTTGTTGGTGCCGGGCAGCTCCTTCATCTCCCAGCGGCCTCCCGCGCCGCGCGTCCACTCCACCTCCACGGCTGACACGCCGCACACGTTGCCCTCGCCTGTGTGGTTTATTAGTTAGAGTATACGAGTGAATTGGATAGGGATATCGTAAAAAAAAGTTTTACCATGGATTCATGATGAGACAATAAATCTGCTGTTACATACAAAAGTGCAACACCTACACTGTGTGTGTGTGGGGGGGGGGGAGGGTGTAATCATCTACTGATTACATGGTAAAAGTTTTTATTACCCTTTCTCTCTGTATATCGATATTATTATTATTTTTCACAAATTGTTTTAATTCATTTGTATCCAATATAAATGACTTACCATCATCCAAAAACTCTTTGGTAAGTGTGGAGAACTTCCTGGGGTCGTTGCCGAACTTTACTTTGACTTCTTCGTGTCCATAATCCACTCTGAAAAAAAAAAATAACATCATTTAAAAATTTTATTCTATCCTGTAAGTTTTTTAAATATTCCATAGTACTGTAAATACAAAAAAAAAAGTGGTTAGCGCCTGTTTTACAGGATCTAGCAAATCACTATCTATCAGATAGATAGATAATTTAAATAATCGCTTTAATTTTTCTATCACACAGGTTTACAGGAAGTTGTGAACTTAGTCGAAGCGGAGGTGGTCGAATATGTTACTGAACCCCATTGACTTTCAATATGTATCACTTAATATTCCTCATAGTGTTTTCTACTGACCTGAACACTCTGGGCCACTGAGGCCATGGGTTGTCCTGTCCCCTGGTCGGCTTGGGTTCGGGCAGGATCTCGAACGTGGTGATAGATTTGGCACCTTGACGCAGCGATGTGGCTATGCAGTCGCAACTGGATACAAAACAGTTATTTTATTAATTTGTAGATATTTTTTAACTATGAGTTTTTTAGGCTTATAAGAATATTCTTCTTAACGTTAGTTAAATTGCTAAAAGGCCTCGTTGGTCGCGTTTTGTGCCCAACAAAGCGCGACCACCGAGTATAAGGTCTTGGATTCGATTCCCAGATAAATGTGGGTGTACATGTGTGGGATAACTGGCGTGATTTTATGGTATGTTATGTTAGAAAGGAACTCTTGCTGTCTTCATCTCTTACTTTCAAATGGAGTCACTCCCAGATAATCGAAGCTGTCGTGAATATTTACTAACATAACATAACATCACGCCTGTAATCCCCGAAGGGTTAGGCAGAGGTGTACCCATTAGTACACCCACATTTCGCCAGTTATGTTTTTTTTAGTCCAATGTAATAGGGGGCGAGCCTATTGCCATCAACCGGGCACAAATCCAGACTCCGAGGCTGCTACTGAGAAATTCCTGATGGAAAAACCCAATAACATTTTGCTCGACCTGGGAATCGAACCCAAGACCTCATGCACCGTAGTCGCGCTTGCGACCACTAGACCAACGAGGCAATATAAAAACTTAATTTATTTCTTTGACTGCGAGGACTTACCCAGTATCCCCTCCACCGATGACCAGTACATTTTTGTCCTTGGCCATAAGCTCAGGGTTGTCCTTGGCCTGGTGGTGGTGCGTGGCTCCCATCTGCTTCTTCTGCCAGTTCTCGAGGAACTCCATCGCGTAGTGGATGCCGTTCAGCTGCCGGCCCTTGAGCGGCAGGTCGCGCGGCCACGTGGCGCCCATGCATAGCACTAGCGCGTTGTATCTAAGGAGCGAGAATACAAATTACTATGTAATAAAAATGGTGCAGTGGTTGAGCGATTGGCTGGCGTACGGATCAAATATTTGTAAAAACTACAGGTAATGAAAGTTAGGTTGTTAATGTTTAGGTTGTTAATGAAAGTTTATGTTTATAAAATGCACACATGATACGGGAAAAATTCCTAGTGTATATACGGCAACGTAATCTAACTTAATATTATAAATGCGAAAGTAAGTTTGAAGCCACTGAACTGATCATCCTGAAATTTTGCATATACGTTGCCAGGTGTACAGGAACGAACATAGGGTACTTTTAATCCCGAAAAAAGTACTGTTTCCGAGGAAAATCACAATAACGTTCTTATGATCATAGATGGCGCCACGTGTCGTTTCGAATCATGATTTTAACTCAATAATTGAAATGACAGGACATGGGTAATTCTTTCCGCGACTTTGTCTGTGTGCGCGATAACCGAAATTTACGCGGACGAAGTCGCGGGCAAAAGCTAGTATAACATAAAAGATTGACTGATAGGACTGTTAGCCAAAACAGCAGTGGGTAAAATCTCAAATTTTTATCTGGCAAAGAGCTTGCTGCTTGTTTTAATACCTTTTAATAGACCAACATTTTTTTTCATTGTTATGTTTTATTGTTGTTTACACTAATATTTAGGCATAATTCTTATTTCGTTTGAATTTCTTGACTTAGAAAGCTAGAAAGGTTTAAATTCGATCTATCGACAGGACTTGAAATATTTCTTTCATTTGAAACTACTAGAACTGATTCATAACACTTACTCGTTAGCCAGATCACTGGCGGATATGTCTCGTCCGACGTCCACGTTGCACTTGAACGAGATGCCCTCAGCAGTCATGAGCTTGATACGTCTGGCGACCACCTCCTTGCTGAGCTTCATGGTCGGGATGCCGTACTGCAGCAGACCGCCTGGACGGTCGTTACGCTCGAATACTGTTACTGTGTAGCCGGCCTGCAAAATGATTGAAAAATAAATATAATAGAACATCGGAAAATGCAGTGTGTTCTGGAATAGAAAAAATCCGCAAATCCGATACAATCAGTTTAGACGTATGAGAAACATGGTAGAAAGTTCCTTAACCTTCATTGAAAAGGAAGAATCCTCCTACCAGACTCCAGACGAGTGTCATGCTATTTATGCCTGGTGGGCTAATGACCGACGGATGTTTTCGGGATTTTGTTTATATGTTATTATCGAGGAGAATTTTGATATCGCGATGTAGGATACTAGTTGTAGTGCGCATGCAGTGCGATGATGAGATGTCGCCACAACAGCACCATAGCACTTCATCAATTTTTTTTGTTCACCTTTTTTATTCTTCCTTTCGAGGAATTTCATTGTTTGAGGTGGTGTAAGTAGAAAGTAAGAAGTGCTTATGGGAATATTTTACCTTGTTCAACTGGTGCGCACACGCTAAGCCGGCTGGTCCAGAGCCGACCACAGCCACTGTCTTTCCATTCCTGTGTGAAGGTATCTAAAAGACAAACAAGTTTTTTAAATATACACTGCAGTAGAATCAGATTTAAGTCATCTCATCTTTCCTCTGCTCAAATTCATATTTTATATTTTAAAGCATTACCTACTAGTTGTATGATTAGATTATTAGTTACATACGTCGGGTTGTATCCAGCCGCTCTCGAAGGCGTGGTCGATGATAGCGCACTCGATATTCTTGATGGTGACGGGTGGCTCGGAGATGCCTAGTACACACGCGCCCTCGCACGGAGCCGGACATACGCGCCCAGTGAACTCTGTGGAAAACAAATAATAGTACAAGTTTAGTTAGTTGGTTTTGTTGTAGCTTACACGTAAGTAGAACACGAAAAATTAATTATACTTTGACTAAAAACTCGTTGCACGGACATATAATATCGATAAAATAGCCAAATAAAGCCAAATATTATAAGCTATCGGCAAAATCACTAGGCTAAAGCGTTCGTCAAGTTTATACGCGTCAATAGTCTATAGTGGAAAGAAATCAAAACATTTGCTATACCACTTTTATATTTAGCTGCAGTCTCTGCAGGTGAGACCTTACGAATATACACATTTTTTCTTGGATTGTTGTTTAAGAGCGTTTTTCCTTCTGGTCATGCGTGGTACTCTAGCATTGGACTGCAATAGTTAGGTTCACTATTTCGAATAACAACAACTGTTGGAGATGGTCTTACTCTTCAATGAAACTAAGTGGACTGTATATAATAGTATATTGGTGGTGATGGTACCGCAATGGCCGACTGCACGGAAAATAAATATGCCCGCTCGCTACGAGATCTAACGGACACTGGTTTCGTCGTTGGAGCGCGCGCGGCGCGTCGCCCGCGCCGTCCCGCGCCTCACTCTCCCCGCTTCCGTCTGCCGTGGCTCGCCACCACAGATAACGTACGCGCGTGAACAACAACGTACCTGGGAAGTTATTAGTCTGCAGCAGCTGGTTCAAGGCCTGATGCCAGTCGCCCTTGAAGATGAGGTCGTTCCACTTGGGGATGATGTTCCCGAGCGGGCAGCCGTGCGCGCCCTGGCAGAAGGGCACGCCGCACTCCATGCAGCGCGCCGCCTGCACGCGCAGCCCGCGCCGCACGTGCGCCGCGTTGTAGATCTCGTCCCAGTCGCGCAGCCGCTTCTCCGCCGGCCGGTACATCGTGGTCTCGCGCGGGTACTTTATGAAGCCCCTGGAATGAGAGAGTTAGTGTAGGTTGGGTTTGTTATAGATAACTATATAAAATTTATACAGATTTTAATTGTATAATATCAGTAGGTAATAGAAATAACAGGCAGACTGACATTATTTTCAAAATAAGACTCAATCAAAAGCTGATCTGATTTTTTTTAAATGTGGGTAATACAATGATTATTATTACAGTCAATTGTCAATAAATAAGAAAGAACGAATTAAACTATCATTAAAATTACCTAATTTTTATACCACCACATTTTTAAGTGAATAAGATTGAATTAAAAATGTAATAAGGTAACGCAAGAAAAATAGAAACCCTCGAGATCAATCAACATAATATTTATGACAATCTAGAGGTTTACAATGAAACATAAACATACAAAACATCGACATACCTAGTCTTATCCAGGATCTTCTCCAAGTTCTTAGTCTCCAGCTCCACATCTCGTACAGTCTCCTCTATATCCAGTACTCCATTCTCAGCCTTTCCGTTGGCCTCCAACTTGGGCTGGCTCGGTTGCTTGACTGCCATGGACTTGAGAGCGCGTTGATACTCGTAAGGGAACACTTTGATGAACTTCTTGGCAGGTTCAGGCCATGTCTTCAGGAATTCTTCGGCGATTATAGAGCTGGAAAAAAAAGCAATATTAGTAAGTTATTATAAAATGATGGCCGGTTGCTTTTGTAAGAATAATACCATAAGAAAAAATATATAAAAAATGAACATTTAAATAAGGAAACTTTGACCTATTAAATTAATAGCCATGGTCACAACTAGTAACATAGAAATATTGAATTACAAACCCTGTGTACTGGTGGAACTCTTCCAGCAGCTGCTGCACATAGTCCAGGTCTTCTTGTAGCTCCAGAGGTAGCAGTTCCACCATCTCGTGGTTGCATTTACCGGAGAACGAGCCGTCAATGTCGTACACGTAAGCGATACCACCTGTAATGATAATTTTTTTTAGACATCATGAAACACGTGTGCAATTTAAGACTCTGTGCTCAGGGCGCCTACCGCCATCTCTTATAACAATATTATTTTAATATTACTTTGTAATTTCTGTTGTTGCATTTTCAACTTTCGGCGCTGATTCGAGCGTTGAAAATCCAACAGTGTGGAAGGCAAAGTAATATTAGAATAATATTGTTTTAAGAGATTGTGGTTGCCCCCAGGTGGTTTTTTTAACCAACGCAATCTGGAACCGACTGTTTTAATAAAAGTCAGAAAAATAATTTGACTTTTTACTCACGTCATTGAATTAGAAAATAACGAGTCGACGACGGGTCATAATAATCAATATTATCGTCTTGGCTTCGCATAATTTTATACATGTTTTGTCTATAGACATCACTCCGAATAATTAGTATTACCACCAACCAGTTGGTCCATGGCAAGACCAAATTTTTTAACTAAATTTCCTTTAATACCAAAAAGATAAGAAGAACTGGTTTAAGAATTCCAGTAACGGTTGGTGACGAGAGACATTTCATTATGACAAGGTTTAATCCAGCAATAGTAGTAAATATAACCGTGTAGCGCGGGATTTTTTACTGTAGGCAACTTTAGGCCGCCATGTTGTTGCTACGCGCGCCCCCTCCTCCACCGCCCGCGCACCTCACGCGCTAGCGCAGGCGAGACGCCGGGGGCGGCAAGAGAGTGCGCCCCGACCGTAGCCGAGTACGGTCAGATAATTAATCCTCCGCGACTCTAAGTCGCGACGCCATTTTTATGTTCTGGAAGTTTTGTCTATTGTTGTTAAAGTTATTGTTTTACGTGTGTTTGGAGTATTAAATGATTATACGTATTAACAAGTGACTTTAAAACCGTTAATTGTAGTCAGGTAAAAAGAACATGTACGTACCGCTCATGCCAGCAGCAAAGTTCCGTCCAGTGAGTCCAAGTATGAGCGCAGTCCCGGCCGTCATGTACTCGCAGCCGTGGTCGCCCACGCCCTCCACCACGGCGATGCAACCGCTGTTGCGGACACAGAAACGCTCCGATGCTATGCCTCTGTGGACATTATATAATTGAGATGTAGAACAAGTTAACTAAAGTTCTCTTTTTACAGTTACTCACATTATTGATAACATAGGTTACCTACGATTTGCAAATGGTGTGGTAAAGCAGACACATTTTGATAAATACACAGGTTTTTGAAACTTATTGAAAGAAAAGAAAGAAACCCAAAATATTTGACAAAGACCATGTGTACATAAAATAATAAAAAAGAGAATCAGAAGAAAGGAAAAGGAATTGATTTCATTGGAAGTGTGACACAAAGTGTGTTAAAAATAGATACTGAACCTTATTTAAAGGACGTTAGTCTTTATAAATGAATAGTGTACCTGAAGTAAGCGCGTCCAGAGGTAGCTCCATACAGACACACATTTCCTACTATCACGTTGAGATGAGACTCGAATGGCGACGCCTTTGGCGGGTAGATGATGACTTTGCCTCCAGACAAGCCCTTGCCTGGAATTAATCAAAACACTAGTTAGCACTCTTGCTCAATATCAGATAAGATAATTTTAATTTTTTTGTATTGACAATTTGTTTACTGTAATTTACCGTTACACACAGGGATCGATGCGTATAAAATATACACCGATCTTAATAATTGTTTATTTTTATTTTACAAGCAACCACACACGTCTTACTTAACATATCGTCCTTCTCTCTTTCTATCGCTTTCTTACGTGTCATACTCTACTCATAGTGCTATCGTAAGATTCTTCTAACCATCTTTCATCTATCATGTGGCTCAAATATGTGAAATGGTTGCCATTTAACTCCTCTCACATAGTAAACAATAATTTTAACTGGAAAGTTGACACTTATGAGGCTTACCGTAGTTTTACGTAGACTATTTACAATAACATTTAGGTTCAAGGGCTAAGTACTCACCGACATAGTCGTTAGCGTCACCCTCGAGCGTGACAGTGATGCCTTTAGACAGGAAGGCGCAGAAGCTCTGTCCGGCCGAGCCGGTCAGTGCGATGTTAACAGTCTTGCCGTCGGGTAGGCCGTCGTCGCCGTATTTCCTGTTAGTATTAAAATTTAGTGAAAACCAGTTACTTCTGGGAGGTGTTTAGCACTGTATGATTGTCGAAATATGATTCTTAGTTGATGCAACTGATAACGCGTGCCTTCTACTTACTGCTTGCTTACTTCTTACTGCTTGTCTGACTTAAAACATGAAAAAATTAAAAACTTGTTGCGGAAGAAAACCGTCAGACAATGGTGCCGATTCCCTTGGTCACAAACTAAACTAAAATTAGACTATTTCCATCTTTTTCTGTCCAATAAAATAAGAAAGAGACTAATGTAAATAAGAGCTGTCAAATTTAGTAAATCTTACACATCCTTAAAGTTATAGTTGTCATCTTAAAACGTATGGATTAAAAATACGGAAAAGATCAAGGCAAAACTAATTTGACATCGCTAACTTAGTTCTTTGATGTCACGGAATGTCACCGTCCTTTCCTTTCGCTGTATGTTAGTAAGGGATGTCAATTCTCTAAATTTAGTCTAGTTTGTGAACAAGGGAATCGGCACCAATGTCGCAGATTTTTAGGAAACTCTTCGTGCATGGTACTTTTGTGGTACTCTTTCTAAAGTTCAAAACGTCATATTTAGCCCCGCGGTACTGTACCTTAATTTGCTATCAAACTTGCTGACTGAGATATTCTTAATAGAAAAATGCGTTGACGGTTGTCGCGCTTGCAACCAAGAGACTGTACTTACATAGCGATATGGTAGGACAGCGTTGAAGTGAAGGCTCTGTCCTCGTTGGTGATCCTCATGTTGATGTCCACATGCTGCTCACTTCCATCCCAGATGCTGCTGCACTGGGCGATCAACTGGTTGTCCAGGCGCTTCTCTAGCTGGAAGTCCTGCAACACGAGAGAATAATTTATTACTATTAGAAATACACTAGCTTAAATCTTATCAATTATTCTTATGATTTTATTATTCAATATTGAATGACAAATTAAAATAAATATGTTTTAATTACTCAAGTCCCACGTAATGAGACACAATTTATTTTCTATTATTCTGACTTTCCGGACTTAAAAATTGTTACTTTTAATGACTTTCACTAATAAATGTTGTGGCAATAGACTCGCCTTAGGACATGGGACTTAAACATAACTGGCGAAATGTGAGTGTACTAATCTGTACACATCTGCCTACCCTTCGGGGATTACACGCGTGATATTTTTTTCCAAATAGTACCGAAGTTATTGACATAAATAATTTGGAAATAGATCAAACACAATGGGTATCTGAAACTGTTTCATGTGGGAATTCGTATGACGCTAAAAGGCCCTAAGGATTCATCCGTATCCCCTTGAAAGTGGAATCTTACCTGTGATTTGGATCCTCCAATGATATTGACACCAGGTCTCATGTGCAGCGCGTTCTTGAGTATGAGGCTGAGGTTTAACATCCTCGCTTTGGGATTGTCGTTGTTCTCGCGCACTTTGAGCAAGTCTGTGCGACCAATCAGGTCTTGGAAGCGACGCACGCCCACCTCGGCCATGTGTTGACGGACCTGGGGGAGAGATAGATGTCAGATTTTATTCAGTCACATTGAGTCGTAATGGTTCAGTGTTTTTTGGTATTATTGAGAAACAAACTTGGTAAAATTACTACTTATTTTGCCGGAGTGCATCAGCGATACATGAAGAGAAAAGACATTGAATATATTTCTTTAGTCATTTCAATATAGTTTGAAAGAGGCATAAGACAAGGGTACAGTGTATCCTAGATTTATATAATGATAGATGTTTTGAAAGCAATGGTCTTTAACCAAGTACAATAAATACTCTCTTCAAAACGTTATATCTGTTTTAATTTGACTTTGACTTGACTTTTGACTTTAATTTGGTTGTACACATTGCTGCATTCAAATACGTTGATCTAGTTTTAACACAGGGTCACAGGCCTGCGTATCTGTTAAAAGAATTTAGTGACGCCAGTATCTACTAAGGCAACTTGATGACTATAAACAATTATTGAAAGTACACTTACCTCTTCAGCTAACATGAACAGATAGTTGATGACATGTTCCGGTTTACCGGCGAACTTTTTACGCAGCACGGGGTCCTGAGTAGCGATACCGACAGGACAAGTGTTCAGGTGACACTTTCTCATCATTGTGCAACCTGGAGAGAGAAACGACCATAAGTGATATAGCAAAAAAAAATTTTTATTTTGGATAATTTATAATAGTCTATTCTACTTTATATTTTTCGTAAAATTACTGAGCGTATTGTACGCTAACATTTAAGGACGATAGCATTGAAAATATATTTTTCTAGTTGTTTGTTTGTTGTATAAAGTTGGTGAAACCAATATAGGAAAGTTATGGATCCAAGAATATGTGGACAAACAGATAGAATACCCAGAAAATGAAAGGAGATCCCTCTTTGCGGAGGTTGTGTTCAGCTCAACATTCCAGAGAAAAAATACTTACCAAGAGCAATAAGTGGTGCAGTACTGAACCCAAATTCATCAGCACCAAGTAGAGCAGCTACCATCACATCGAAACCTGTCCTGATCTGACCGTCCGCTTGCACCACCACCCTGAAACATAATACCCACATTGAGATTTAGACCATCCAGTAACATAGCTGCAGAAAAACAGAAGGCCAATTCTCGTTAATAAAAAAGTTTAACAGTCGCAATCACATCTCAACGACAATCAATGTCAAAAAATTAAGTGAAATAGAAGTAATTTTGACAGGTTAATAAGATGTGTCCTTAAAATTTAGTTTCTAACCCTACTATAAATATATTTAAACAATAACTTGTGAAATCACATACCTGGATCGCAGGTCGTTGAGTACAAGCACTTGATGTGTCTCAGCGACTCCCAGCTCCCAGGGTAGTCCCGCGCTCTTGATGCCAGTCCACGAACTGGCTCCGGTTCCACCGTCGTGACCCGAGATCACGATGTGTTCGGCTTTGCCCTGTAAACGAAATATCCATCAAATGTATGACCAAATTGGACAAAATTAAATCAGTAGCCTCTTGGATCAATTCACTAGACGTAACATGATTTTAGTCCAGGGGCCTTAGACAAAGTAAAAATTGCAAAACGATAAGGAAGTTAAAAAATACTAAAATGTATGGGATTGACATAAGCCGCGTTATGTCACGTGGTCAATCGACGAAGCGATGTTACTTTGTCTAAGCCCCCAAGTACTTGATTAGTGCAATGTATTTGTGAGGTACTTGATTAGTGCAGTGTATCGTTATCGACATGTTGTATCCTTGACAATTCAAAAGTGCCTGTAAATGGTCTAATTGAAATAAATGTTTTGACTTTGACTTTGATTTTGATTGCGGTTCGTATTTTGGGTTCGATACCCAGACGGAACAAATACGAGTATTATTACCCTGCAGGTTGTTCAGGGTCTGGTTGTTTGTGCATGTGAGTTTATGTTTGTAAACACAAAGTCAAAGTACACACCAACGATAAAGCACCAACGATACAGCTAGGAGACCACTTAACAAAAAAAAATACGTATATGGACTACTTTTCTATACTATCGCCTGTCATGTCACGTACCTTAGCCACACCGGAAGCGACAACTCCCACACCGACTTCCGATACCAGTTTGACCGAGATCCTGGCTCGAGGGTTGGCTGCCTTCAAGTCATAGATTAGTTCAGCCAAGTCTTCGATAGAGTAGATGTCGTGATGAGGTGGCGGCGAGATCAGACCCACGCCAGCGACGGAACAACGCGTCTTGGCTATGTCTTCGGTTACTTTGTAACCTGTAGAATGGATAAAATGAAAAAACCTTGATGTAATTTGCCTAAATTCTCAGTCAACTCGGTAATCAAGGCATAGACAAAAACTTTTTTGTTAGAGTTTGAATCGCTAAGTATAAAATGTTTAGCAATGATATAATACCCTGCGGGAAAGTCACGTGTCCTCACGTTTACGTGACGTCACATAGTAATTATTCTCACATCGGCAGTCCCTTAGATCAAATGTCTAGATGTTTTTCAACCTGTTTTTTAGAGTACAGTTTCTTGCAGTCAAAGGGTTAACCCTTTGACTGCGGATGAACATTCGCTGCGCCAAACGCGAGTGCGGCTAGCTACCACTGTTGTGTTCGCCTTAGAAAAACACATACGGTGTGTGTGCGCCGCACTTGCGTTTTTAGTCGAAACACAACGAGTGTATTTCCTGCAGTCAACGAGTTGATGTCTACACCCGTATTAGTGTTGCCTGTAACTTTATCATACCTGGCAACTCTCCGCCCTCTCCCGGCTTGGCTCCCTGCGCCATCTTGATCTGCAGATCGTCCGCGTGCGCGAGGTACGACGCGGTCACACCGAACCGACCCGACGCTACCTGCTTGATGGCTGAGCGACGGTTGAACTCGGGGTCCTAACAAATGTTAAAAGGCTTTTTAAAAAATTTTCTCACTATATTTCTCTTCTATCAACCCAACAATTAATATTTACGATATCAAAAATTGATTTGGATTTAAAAGTAATTTGATCAATTGGTTACCTGGTTGAGGTATCTGTCAGCATTCTCCCCACCCTCTCCGGTGTTTGACTTGCCGCCAATGCGGTTCATTGCGATAGCCAGTGTCGTGTGAGCCTCCAGAGATATTGAACCGAATGACATTGCACCTGAAAACAAATAATGAATTTAATAGCTAACTGCACACATACATACATAAACTCACGCCTTTTCCCATGGGGGTAGGCAGAAACTACAGAACCCCATCTGCTACGTACATACTCCTTTCGCCTCATCTACGTTCAAACATCTCGTCATACAAGCACGCCGGTTACGCGTACTCCGCACCTGACCTTTCTGAATAGCTAACTGTGACGTGACTTATTGGTGACGAACCATTTACTGATTTAAAGCCACTAAAAATATAGGTAAGATTAAGTTTCAATTAATTCTTTATACAAACAAAGAGTTAATTGAAACTTAAACGAGTTTTCAGAGTAAAAATAAAAAGTTTTATAGAAGTCATGTCTTGGGATTATTGTTATGTCATCTCAGCAGCTGGACCTGTAACTTCGGAGATGCTTGTGCCGAATCGTGTACTTTAATGAACTAAATTGAATGATTGGCACGTCTCTATTTTTCTACACTAATGCATTTGATATTATGTTATATTGGTATTTTACCTGTAGCGAATCGCTTGACGATTTCCGCGGCCGCCTCCACCTCGCTCAGAGGTATAGGTTCGTCCAGTTTGACAAGCTCCAACTGACCACGCAGCGTGCATGCCCTGATAGACTCCAAAGCACTCTCCCTGTTGAATGAAAAGTTATCTCTTAATATTGAGAGGGATAACTAGGTAGAGAGGGAAGAAAATTCGATGTTAGATGAAAAAAATTGAGGCTAAAAAAATATGGTTTAGCTAAAATAGAACCTTGTCTGTAAAAAATAAAGATAAAAATTTGACACATATTTTGAAAAGTCCAGTTTCAAGTTCCAGCGAAGTGACTTGGAAACATACCTGTACTTATCGTAAGCAGACGAGCTCTTATTGAGAGCGGCTTCTTGCAGGTTCGCGATAGACATCGGATCGTTGATGTGCTTCTCACCGCCCGCGCGCCAGTGGTAGTTGCCGGGATTTCTGATAAAATATATGCATCATTAATATTCTTATTACCCTTGGAGAAGAAGTTACTTATTTTTGTATATTCATAACATAACATAACATCACGCCTGTAATCCCCGAAGGGTTAGGCAGAGGTGTACCCATTAGTACACCCACATTTCGCCAGTTATGTTTTTTAGTCCCATGTAATAGGGGGCGAGCCTATTGCCATCAACCGGGCACAAATCCAGACTCCGAGGCTGCTACTGAGAAATTCCTGATGGAAAAACCCAATAACACTTTGCCCGACCTGGGAATCGAACCCAAGACCTCATGCACAGCAGTCGCGCTTGCGACCACTAGACCAACGAGGCAGTCAGTTTTTGTATATTCGTTTATATATTTTATTTTTTATATGAGATGGGTTTGCTCTTGACTCTAGTCTAGGTCTGAGGTGACAAAGACAAAGTCTACGATAGAGTAATGGATGGATGTAGTTTTGTTTATTTACCTCAAAACCAATGCGTCCTTGACGTCACCATAAGTCAACGCATGCCTGTCAAATATTTCCTTAGACAGAATCTCGAAGTTAACACCACCTGAAAACATCAAAAAGACAAAAATTAAGAACCAATTAATTGGAAATTTCAACATCTCATTGCAAATTGAACCTTTTATCAACGCACATAAGAGACAAACGACGTGAACTTATTTCCCTTTTACTTTGGTTTCGAATGTCAAAGTCAAAACATTTATTTCAATTAGACCATGTACAGGCACTTTTGAATTGTCAAGGAGTTGGTCAGATAGTCCGAAACTTGAAGCTAGTTGCTCGTTTCAAAACGGAGGTAGGCCTCTATGGTAAAGAAAGAGCAAGAAACTTCTCGGCACTCTTTTAAATTAGGTTTGTACAAAATCCTAGTTAAATTATTCTTGTTGATTCAACATGTGATCACAGCGAAGATGAATATAAAACAGTACTTAGTAAAAAATAATAAAAATAAAGCCATAGCAGTTAAGAGATGACCAATCTTAAACTGACAGCACGCGTTCACGAGCATGACGGTATGGTATGATAGTGGTACCTATTGGACAGTAATAAATAGTAAAAAATCTTACCAATCCTAGACTGTGTGCCTCTGAAGCATTTATCAATAACTTCTTCACACAATCCCACAGCTTCAAAGATCTGCGCGCTCTTGTACGATTGCAAAGTACTGATGCCCATTTTTGCCATGACCTTAGCCAGCCCGGTCTCTATGGCTCCCTGGTACGCCTTGTAGATGTCTTCGTCGGTCAGGTTCGGGTCGAGAATGTTGTCAGTGCGCAGGGAAAAGGCGAGCTCGAAGGCTAGGTAGGGACAGATTGCGTCGGCGCCGTATCCTGGAAAAGGAGTTTATTATGTTTTCGTATTGGTAGTACTGGATTGGTAGTTTGATACATACTTGTGGATTGGGTAATAGACACTATGAATGTTATGACAATTTTAATGAGCTGGCAAAACGCGAATTCCTTGTAGATTTTGTATAACAATATCACTTAAGACTATTTATTTATTGATTTCAAAGCCACTAAAATAGTGATATTTTTATTTTAATTTAGAGGTTATTTGTTGGAATTGTTGGTTAATGTCACAATCAACACAGCTTTAGAAAAATTAAGGCATGTATTAAGTGGTCATGCTTTTTTCGCCAAGTGAGTAAACAAGATGCTGTGTAAAATATTTTAAATTAGCTTACCTAACAAAACGCACATGTGATGAACTTCCCTCGCCTCAGCAGTCTCCAGTATGATGCCGACCTTCATACGTTGACGAGTCTCGATCAGGTGATGGTGGACAGATCCTGTGAATGGCAATATTGTGGTGTGAATATATGTGTTAGTAATAAGGAAAAATTTGACTTCTGTAACTTAGTTCTAAGATGTCACTGTCCTTTTCTTTCGCTGTATGTTAGAAAGAGAAGACAATTCTCCAATTTTAGTTTAGTTCGTGAACAAGAGAATCGGCAACAAAATATATATTAAAAAAAAATACGAGTTGTGTTGCGTTTATTAAAATAGGAGTGTACTATAGATACACTTCTGTCACATTCCGAGGAATACTGGCTTGCTATATTATTTGATAATTTACCAATTATGAAAAATGTTGCTTACCCAATGCTAGCAGTGTGCTGACAGGCACCCTGCTGGGTCCTGAGGCGCGGTCACTCAGTACAATGAGCTGGTACCCGCTGGAAGCGGCCGCGTGTGCCTCGCTCGAGATGCGGCCTAATGCAGGCTCCATGCCGGATGGACCTTCCAGGTAGTCGAATGTGCAGTCGATCACCTTTGTCTAAGAGAAATGATTTTATTGATTAATTGATTACGAACTAGAATTTAACAGAAATAAAGTTGAAAATGCGTTATTGCGACCAACTAAACTAATTACTCTGCCTGAGCTGGTCCTTACGAGGACAGAAGCGACTCGCACGGATCAGTCATGTTGTAACGAACGAAATTATAGAAGACACATTGTACCGATACGACTCACTTCATCGGGTTACAGAATTTTGACAATGAACAGCAAATTTTTAATAATAATGTCAGCTAAATCTTGCCCCTCTACAGGGCAAAGGGAAAATGCACCAGTATTGATCCACGCTTGCTTAAGGCTTAATAGCGATTTCAGACATATTACATTCATTAAAAGACCAGGGTTTCACACGATATTTTTCCTTCACTAGTGCCAGTAATGTCCAAGATAAACTAAGAAAGAATGAATCGAAAAAGTTACTTTGACACCTTGTCCAGTATCGAACCCTTAAACGTGCACCTTATTAACCACTGGGCCATCACGACATTACAACATTTTTAATTAAACAATATTCGTATATGTATGTATACCTTCCATCCTCGATGAGTAGTGTGCTTCAGAGCATGTAGGTCAGGCAGGGACAGAATAGGCTGCGGTAAGAACAACCGGTGAACGAACTCCGCACTCGGCTGCAGGATGTTAGGAGCGGGACCGATCGGGCATAGCAGCGACATGACGATCTTCTCTCTGTAACATAAACAATGTAGTTTAGGATATTTTTATACATTACATAACATCACGCCTGTAATCCCCGAAGGGTTAGGCAGAGGTGTACCCATTAGTACACCCACATTGCAACAGTTGTTTTTAGTCTCATGTAATAGGGGGCGAGGCTATTGCCATCAACCGGACACAAATCCAGACTCCGAGGCTGCTACTGAGAAATTCCTGATGGAAAAATCCAATAACACTTTGCCCGACCTGGGAATCGAACCCAAGACCTCATGCACAGCAGTCGCGCTTGCGACCACTAGACCAACGAGGCAGCTTTTGAATTGTATGGCAGTTGATAAGTCGAGAAAGTTAAAGCTAGTTGCTCAATACTCAATATCTGCTTGTTGCAAACTATAGAATTCTATGGAGTAGAAAGATTAAAACCTGCATCTTTTTAAATTATGTGACTTAGATATTTATTTTATAGTACATATATATATTGTCTTATTGCCCGAGACTGATTCATGCAATATATTATCATCATTCTCTCTGCTAATATAAAATAATAATAATAATGCTTACCTGAATGGGTCAATAGGTGGATTGGTGACTTGAGCGAACAGCTGCTTGAAGTACTCGTAGGGGAGCGGCTGGAACTGGGACAGGCAAGCCAGTGGCGCATCGTTACCCATGCTGCCTAGCGCTTCTTTTCTGTAATATAACAATATACCATTTAGAAAGAGTGTAAAAGGAACGTAAATAGATCTGACTACATACACTATATACATTAGCTTTTCGATCACTGCGTAACAAATTTTAAAGAACAGTAATTCGCCACTATATACTTAACAAACTATCGACATATGACTTCGTAGACTGTTACTTAAAGTCCTTAAAATGACAGTATATAAAGTTTGCCAAGTATTTAAGTATCAAAGAACACAAGTACTAATTACCCGTTATGGTGTTGTCCTTTCACAGATATCTGCAATCATTCAGGAATTGAAGTATTCTACCGGTGGAGCCAAACTCGTGGCTAAATTCTGGACAGACTCAAGATAGACTGCCTCCACACGCTAAGAAGAAAGACCACTTACTTGTTCTGAATCATAGGCAGTAACAGCATGTGGATAGACTCGATAGTGTATCCGAACAATGGCAGGCGCCTGTCAGCAAGTCCCGTGATAATACTGCCGTTGGTCTTCCCGTTTGTGCCGTTCGAAACAACGGTAGACGTGCCGTTCTCAGTAGTTACAGACTTGAGGATGTCATCCATTGTTATCTATAATTATTTATTAAAATATTGGTTTGGTTTCAAGGTGAATAATTTGCTTGAAATCGACTTCTGGCTAATAAAACACCCTTTTTCAAAAACTTGCAAATTGCAATTACGTTGCTTAAGGTTGAGACAAGCTTAAACGTCAAAAATGTTGTGTGTTATTGAATAAACAATATACATAGATACAAAAGCTATAGTTATTTACGTTGGCATAAGATCTAAATATACAGATAATTAACGAACAGCTGCACTTGCCCTTGCGCACGGAAGACAGTACGTCTATCATTTACAGGCCGAGAATTTTTTAAAAAAAAGTTGACATTAATTTGTAACCCAAATAGCTACAGAGAAACAATGAAAAAAAAAACGTTTCGTAGCCAGCAATAAACAACATCTATAATTTTAAAAAAGCTTTTAAAAGAAGAATTCTTCTGTAAATGTACAAAGCTGTAAACACGACGCCCGTATTGGTCCTCTCAGTCGTGGAGATTAATTAACGCTACAATATTGCTGTACAAAAATACGAAAAACAGTAACTCAGTTATGTTAGAAGAAGCGGATGCATGTACTTATAATGGGCACCGAAGACGTGATTTGATCGCACAGAACAGACTATGTTTACGCCATTCTCAGAGATAATTTGGAGTCCATTAAGCTGATGCAGCTGCATCGATTTCCAATATCAAATTATGAAGAGAAAAACTACTTAATCTTTATCAAAACACAATTGGATAGTAACACCACCAATCAATTATTATCAGATGAGTTCCCAACATAATAACTAAAAGAAAAATCTCTATAAATAATGGTCTGCTTACAATGAATTTGTATAATATGGCTATAGTAGACTGTGACGTATTTTTTTAGTTTCAAAACTGTTTATTGATTTCGATGCAACTAAAAATCTAATTTAAAAGTTAATTCACAATGAATCGGGTTTTTTTGGACTAAAATAGACTGTCTTTTTAGAAAAGTTATGTCTTAGAATTATTGGTTTATGGTGTCTGCTACCCAATTATGCAATTTTCATGTAACCAACATGAAAAATGCAAAAGTTGCACAATTTGGAACACTATACATAGTAAAAACAAAGTCGCTTTCAACCGTCTGTACACTTAGATCGTTTAATATCCGCAATGGATTTTATCAATAGATAGAGTGACTCCAGAGAAAGGTTTATCTATCTACTAGCGACCCTCCCTATGCGAAGATGAGGAAGGTTTAAGGCTTCAAAACTAATTTATCATAATAAATTACTTTTCACGCTGATAGTGAGTCAAATAAGTATATACTACAAAGAACAGACTCAAAATCGTGCGAACAAATCAACGTCTATCCATCTCGCACGGTCTGTTTAGATTGCAAAAATAAAGATGGGCCGCGCCGCCCCTCTTCCTGTTATTCAGCAATTTAGAAATTCGTCACTCCCCATGCGTCTAACCAAACTCACCATCTGATATAATGTATAAATGTTATCCCCACGTACGGTAATGCATAGAAAAGAGAAACAAATGTTAAGAATGCGGATGTGTTGTTCAATGCGTTTTTATGCAGGTACATTTGACTCGCAAACTGTTAGCGAAGATTCAGTATATGATTTTCTAGACACATGAGAACTGTTACTGTCGCTTATAAAAATAAAATGTATGATACAGTAGTTTTTTTTAACAAGTGATGTACAGTCAACTAAATAATGAAGTAAGTAACAAAGGTCGTACGATATAATAGAAGTTTGTTTTTTATTCGATGGAAGTCATAGATTGTCACTTAATTTAATTAACGAACTGTTAATTATCCTTTTTTTAATTAAATCACATTTGCATTAACAAATTACAGTAACATCCATCAGTTTCTAAGAAAACTTCCAACTACATCTGACATCCCTGGGTACTTATCTGTTTTTTTGACTGTACCTATTGTAATAATGCTCTGAATCTATAGTAACTTGCGTGTCAATATCCTTTCCACCCTGTATGTTACGAAATCCTTTATGTACTTATAACAATAAGTTACATAAGTCAGTCAAACACAAGTTATATATGGGCTATGAAAGAATTGAATAGACTTTATATTGAAAATTGAAAAAAAATATTGTTTTTTTTTACCTTATCACGAAGCCATTCAGAGTGAGGTCGGCTGCGAGCGATTTCCATCTTCAGTTCAGCATCCTGTACCATTTTCTTTTCAACAGTATCCACCAGCAACATACGACCGGGTTTTAGACGACTCTGTAATATGAGATTTTAAATTTAGTTAAAAAATAAAATGTTTAGAAACTCTGACACTAGTTAGGGTGTGTGGAGTTGTTAGACCTTACTACCCACACGATAAGAAGAAGAAGTTTATTATTGTCCAACTGCAGGGCAAAGGTCTCTTCTCAATAAAAGAAGGCACAAGTATCGATCACCACGCTTCCAAAGGCAGATTTGCGATGCCAGTGATGTCCAAGACAAAGTTAGAAATTTAGAAAGCACTTATGAAAAACTTTCCTTCTTGCCCGGTATCGAAACCGCAACCTCATCGATGTGAGGCGAGAGTCTTACTTTTTGAGATGTCACTTTACTCAAATTAATAAATTACGTATTATATTTTCTCATAACGAAATAATACAATATTTTGATATGATAAGAAATGCTATTTTCTTTAATAATTATTGAAATGTTTATGATGATGCTTTCATCTCTCTGTAGAGCAGATAGACCTTTGAGGAATAAAGACAGGATGCTAACTCTCTCACCTTGAGTATGACCTTCTCAGGGTCTACATCATAGACACCGACTTCAGAAGCCATGATAAGTATATTCTCACTAGTCACGTAGAAGCGAGAGGGTCGCAGCCCGTTCCTGTCCAAAATGGCACCTGAAAATATAATATGATTAAATAAAGGGATTTTTTAAGTGCTTAGTTGTATTTGGTGATTTAATTTTACACATAACATAACATCACGCCTGTAATCCCCGAAAAGTTAGGCACAGGTGTACTCATTAGAACATCCACATTTCGCCAGTTATGTTTAAATCCCGTGTAATAGAGGGCGAGCCTATCGCCATCAACCGGGCACAAATCCAGACTCGGAGGCTGCTACTGAGAAATTCCTGATGAAAAACCCAATTACACTTTTCCCGACCTAGGAATCGAACCCAAGACCTCATACCGCACCATACCATATGTGATTTTATTAGTTACTAGCTACCAGCCCTGCAATGTTCTTCTATACGAAATGATGTTCACCATTTGCGTCTTGTTTGGTAAGATTATTTTTGTAATGAAACTAGACTACTATCACCTAGCAATCCTTTCGCACCGTTCATGACAACTACGTTCTATGAAGCAACCTGGTTGTATTGAATGGTAGCAATATCTCGGTAATCTGTATATCTATGCAAAGAATTTGGGAACCTGTAAGAACTGGGTGAAAATGTTTCTGAAAATTCTAAGTCACTTACCAATGTACCGCCCGTCAGTAAAGGACACCAAAGCAGGTCCATCCCAGGGCTCCATGCATGATGAAGCCCACTGGTAGTAGTCCCTCTTTTCCTTAGGCATGGTGACGTCATTCTGCCAAGCTTCGGGTACCATGGTCATCACCGCTTCGGGCAATGAGCGTTCGCCGGCGTGAAGGAGGAATTCCAGGACGCAATCGGCTGAACCGGAGTCAGAAAGGTTTGGTTCGACCACTGGATACAGTTTCTTCAGATCTGTGGACAAGTTTGAGGAGGTTCGTCACAATATCCATTGTAGTATGAGGAGACTGGGAAGAGCCATCATCTAAGTCAAGAGAACAGGCTGAAACGAGTTCAATTTGACAGCAAAGCGAACAAGTCCAAGAAAAACGAATAGCAATATGTGGTAATGGAATTCTTTCTCCAGTTACTTATATCATAAAAAAGTAATGATCATCAGGGATTAGTGAAGGTAACTCACCTTCTCCGAACAGCTCGCTCTTCATGACACCTTCACGAGCCTTCATAAGGTTCACGTTACCTCGCAGCGTGTTGATCTCGCCATTGTGAGCGAGGACTCTGCAAAACAAACAGCAATAAATATAGCAAACTAGTTTTGGTTAAAAGGTCTTGATTCCTGAGAAATGTATTTTTGAGGAGTTTTAGCAGTAAACTGTACCAAATGGGTGTGACTCAAGGGTGATTTCAGTGTAAGATTGCCATCGAAAGGCATTGTACGGGGGTTTAACTCCAACAGTAAACGTCATAATGTTGAAGATGCTGTCATCAATATACAAACCTCAGAGGATGAGCTCTCTCCCAGCTGGGGAAGGTGTTGGTGGAGAATCTGGTGTGCACCAGCGCTAGGTACGTAGTAAACGCTGGATTGGTGAGATCCTTGAAGTACTCCTGCATAGAACATGTAAAACCGATGAGCTTAGAGCTACATTGTATATCTTAGACTTCTTTTGATTCCAATTTCAAACACTTCTATTACAGATTATACAATATTTTCATCAGATATCGTGTGCTTTTAGGTTATCGGGAGGATATAAAGCAGCCAGTTTCCACTCACCCATAGCTGCTGAGAAGTCAACAGTCCCTTGTAGACGACAGTCTTAAGCGCAAGACTGCAGATGTAGAACCTGGCGCCAGGCACCACCAGCTCATGGGATGCACGCTTGCGCAGTACGAATATCTGAAAACACGCACAAACACTCCAGATCCAGAAAATACAGCACACGGTGGGATGCTTGTATTGAAAAGATGGTGCAGGTACTTACGCTAAAAATAGTGTATTTTTACATCGATGAAAATATGGAAATTTCCATTAATAAGTAGCAAAGACAGACATCTCGTGATGTGATAATTAGCATACAAATTGATATCCAAGGTACTTATGTTTCAAGATTGTAACTGGTCTATTTCAGTGAAGTTATAACAATATGTCCAACCAGCTTTAAAATACAAGCATTCCCTTAGGGATTATGTAAGGGTATGTAAAATTTACGTTTGGCACGAAGTGGTCGCGTCCGGCCGGCCAGTGCGCACGCAACGATCTGAAAAAATACCTATAAGAGTTCCTTACGTCCTAAAACCGCCCTTACAACCACTCTTCACAAGAGGATGAATTCGCAACGAGGAACATTGCAAGTTCATACTCCCCATACCCTCTCTCACTCTTTGTGTGTAGCTCCGTCTCGTTCTTACCTGTCTGGCTAGATGTTCGTCGTCGGTATCTCCGGTAACAAACACTTGACGCATAAATGGCTCCGAATTACGAGCCACCTGACCTGAAAGCGAGCCAAAACAGCCCATTACTAACTTCACCAAGGGAATGTGTCACTTTATACTAGCAGTATTATGTCCTAATATTATAAGCTAATTTTCCAGAACACTTTAATGGCAGATAAATTCGCATGGTCTCTAGAAATGTCATAAATGTTTAATGTATTTGGTACTGTATGTAATTTGAACTGAACAGATGGCTACATTTATGACAACTTGAATGATGGTAGACATGACATTACCATTTAAGCGTTATTTAATGACAATGGCTGGATTTATTTAGACTTAATTGAGATGTTTAACCCAAGATTCAACAAAATGTGAATGATGTAGCTATAATTGAAATTAAACAAATAACACATAATAACAATGTTTGTCTAGTGAATCTTAAGTTAAAGTTAGGTACAAATAATTATATTCTTATCCAAACATTTTTGGTTTATACAGTGTAGTACGGTCTAAGCATCAAAATCAGGGTTTATTTTTTAACATTTATGAGAAAATGATATTAATTATATGCTTTATTTCATTCAATGCTTCGGACAGTACATACCACAGTTTAATTGCAAATATTTTCCAAGCGTATCCACATATTTGCAATGCAAATCATAAACATTGTTTCCATGCAAAATCATAGCCTTTGTAATTAATGTAGACATTCTAAAAGCGAACGTAGTGGATACGTTATGGAAAATTGTTTAAGAACCTAAGTACTATGCGTAATAGAATCACTCAAAACATGTACCTATAATATAGAAGTACTAAAACATCGCTGTAACACAAATTGTCTGTGCCTTATTTAGGAAAGCAATTTGCACTACTGCTTCTAGTAATTCTAAAACGCATAGTACCAAATCTGATCTCAAATCGAACAAACCGTTTGGTCAAGCTTCGCATGACCGCATTCAGCCGCGTTTAAACGACCCGACATTACTACGACCTGCAATGATAGTCGCAAACAAAAATCGCAACGTCGAAACTGGCCTTATATCGAGCGACAAACATTGGTGGACAAGTTGTCTGTGACAGGACAACATTATAAAGTCTTTGGAGCCTACGACAGTTTTACTGAGAGCCTTTTTATCATTTTCTGAAAAACAGAAGTACAAACATTGCTAGATTTGAACATAAATGTATAGTTACTGTAGTTTTGGAATAAATCACTCATCATGTAATATACAGGTCATAGCAAAATCAATACGACTTGTCGCGTCGCTAGTCAGCCAATCGGTTCAATGTGTTTTAATTTAAACATTGATTTAGCTCAACTAGTCAACCACTCCCATTGGCTGTGATAACTCAGGCGCCATGTTTTGTTTATTAGAGACGAAGTTCTGGCACGTGTATTGAAAAAACTTTTTGGTGTACTCAAAAAAGGCTCTCAGTTGTTTTAAAAAGATTCCTATTCTTATTTTGAATTCGTGTTGCTCTGATAGTGAAAGGCAAAATAAAGGAGGTACTAATTCATTTAAACTTTCAAAGTCTCATTGAACTAATGTTTGGCACTAAAGAATTAATTATTAATTAAAATTAGGAGAAAGGTTCTCTTTGTTCAAAATAATCTGTTAAGACTCTTACGGAAAGTTATTCTCTTTTCAAAAGCATTAAATATTTATTGGCGTAGTTA
This sequence comes from Hoplodrina ambigua, assembly GCA_949774945.1. NCBI lineage: Eukaryota > Metazoa > Arthropoda > Insecta > Lepidoptera > Noctuidae > Hoplodrina > Hoplodrina ambigua. The sequence goes on from OX458967.1 coordinate 2,428,930, forward strand.
TCAAGTCAGGTTGTTTTGTTCTTGTTATTTAGTTTTAAAAAGTAAAGTAAGTATGGTAAAAATAAACTACATCATACCTATTCTCAGTCTGCGCTAACATTAGTTAAATGTGGACTTAATCAAAGAAACTGTAAGGGTGTATTGTTATTCGAATGTTTAAGATATTCTTCTTTTTAGAAATTAACAAATAACGACATGGCGGCCGTGACAGATCGTCAAGTATTTTATGAACTCGACATCAATAGCCATTTATAATGAAAAATCCAGCATGCAATATTACAATATATCTGAGCAATAAATGAATTGGACCTCTTTCTAAATGCTTCATGCACGGACCCCCTTTTGATTATGAACAATGATTTCTATGACTGTTAAAACATAGAAACATACAGATGTAATTCAACGGACAATGAAGTGATTTACATGATTTCCTTTCAAAAGTTCTAACATATAAATGAGCCCAATAATAGTTTAATGCAAGTTCAAGGTGTCTTACCGATGGTGGAGTTATTGGTGGGTACGGTGCGCCAGCATAGCACGGTCAGATTGAGGCTCTCAGCAAGTTCTCCGAACTTCTTCTCGATTTCCTGGTGGTGAAGCTTGTCGAGGAAGAAGATGCCGGTGGCATATCTGCCGAAGGGCGGTAAGTCGATCTGGTGCGTATCTCTGGGGATAAAAGAAAAGAGTGTTATTGTATGTGTCTTTGTTTTTTGATTATTTTACCACAGTCAAATATCTAATTATTTATTTCAACACCGCACGTCATTTATTATTTAAAAATGCTATTAACAAGAAAAAATTGATCAACCTAGTTGCCACTTCCAAAAGGTAGTTTCGTAATGGGCAAGAAACTTCTTAATACATACTAACTCTTTCGGAACCCTAATTACACATAAAAAAAAGACTTATACTTTGTTGTCAAGTCTCAAATATTATTTTGTTTATAATACATAATTACTATATAGTTATTATTATTATTATTTACTAGAGAATAAAATGTTTCCACAATTAGAATTAGTAAAAACTCAAATAATTGTGGCTCTGTACATCTGGTCTAAAACTAGGTTTATAGCCTGTATTTCAGCAGCACGCACAAACGCGACTGGCTTTGAAAATAGTCATCAGCTTTTTATACGAAACTATTATGCAATCCGGGTGCCATATTAATGTTTATAAAGATTTTATTTTATATTTTGATATTGATATCGGTATAAATAAATATATTTTCCATACAATTTCGATAACTAATGGTGTGGTTACAGTAAACAAGTAACAACTGGGATCAAAGTTTATATGTTATCATAAAACCATAATAACGTATGATATTTTCAAATATCAAAATGCGGTGGTGAGACCGATAGCAGTGCGCATGAAGCGTATACTACATAGCTATGGAACTTATGTAAGTAGGTACTTAGTTATTTCATTGAACAAATATCTTTAAATAAATCTGTCTAAAAGATTTTGATTGAGTAGCTGAAATAGTACCTAAATGAAAGTATGAAGTAGATCTCATTTAAACTTAAAACTTAAAGAAAATATTTTAACCATTTCATTTTATGAACCAATTTCAGAAATCTCAAAGCAGTGCTACTATGTATCTTCCAATGAGCGCTTTGAGACTATTACTTCCAATAAAGATAGTGTACGAAACCAGATGAACCGACAACAAATCAATAACAAACTACTTTATCACAATTTCGGCACCATAGCATATCTCATAACTACCTACGAGATACTCATGATAAAAATATGATTACATACGATTACCCAACTATGGAAGCTGCTACCATGTGCGGTAATATCTGTTATCACGTAAAGGTCACAGGGACGACTGCGCGCGCAACTACGTCACAACCAGACCGTAATATTGATATTGACCATGCAACAAGCCGGCTGCCGGCTGCGCAGTATAGTACGAAAGAGAAAATGAAATCTAGGCAACTGCGTCATGTATCTAAGCACTAATTGTTTATAGATAGTTATAGGGTGTGTCGTGTCAATTGAGTTATTGTTACAAACATTGCTTGCGCTAATTATTTCTAAACTACGGCGCTCATAAAAAGTACGTCAATTTACTTAGTAGTCCGTGCCTGATACGTTCATAGTATCTACGGTTAGGGTATGGTACGGTGTACAGTAGTAGACAGACTCCTTACACAGTACTTAATTCCAAGTAACTATCCGTGAAATTAATGAAGGCATTTATAATTGCAGAATCAAGTGATGTAATCGTTACGGTTACTAAGGAAGAAGCTACATGGGAGGTTTAATTGAGTTATATGAAGCGTACACAGGGCCTATCGTTCATTCAGTTAATGAAACATTCTGTTGATAATGCGGGCCAGATTATGTATGGGATGGGCAGAGTACTTAATGAATAGTAGTTTAAAAAAATCCTAAGGAGACTCTCTCAGGAAAAAATCTCTACTCGTTGATTTCACATAATTGCCGTCAATACATACTTATATGTATAAGCAAAAGAGTTTTTTTGTTTGTTTGTTTAAACGCGTCTTTAATCTCTGCTTTTGGTTTTTCTACCAGGAATTTCTGAGAAGCAACCTTGAAGTCTGGATTTGTGCCCGGTTGATGGCAATAGGCTCGCCCCCTATTACATGGGACTTCAACATAACTGGTGAAATGTGGGTGTATTAATGGGTACGCCTCTGCCGCCCTTCGGGGATTGCAGGCGTGATGCTGCTAGTCGGATTGGAAAAAATCTTTTTGTACGGGACCGGAGCAGTCACCAAAGACGTATAATACCGCGGGTGAAAAACAACATATTCTATTTAAAATTCTCTCAAAGTCGAAATTATCAGAAAGTCCCCAGAAGCCCGGAATGTTCCCAAAATAAGCGCGACATTTCGGCGAATCGAGAGAGTAACCATAACACCTACACGTTACAGGTAAACGGTGCTATAAAACAAACCCTGTCAATGTATGTGCATAATAAAAATAGATGGTCACAAATAAACTATAAGTAATAAGTGTTTTATTTGTATCTTTGTCTATTTGTTCTTTTTTTAGTCTTCTATGAACTTGAGTGTCGAAAAACAAAAGTGAAACTATTTTGTAGAAAATTATGTATAAATTATTAATATCTTGAAGAAAATTGAATGCTTTCGTAGGTTGGTCTTTTGACGCTCCTAAACAGGACATATTACTGGCAAAGTGTGGCTTCAGTACCTTGCATACTGGCATTATTTTAAGCAGCATACTTAGCAGTCATTTCAGTGTGGCTTTGCTACTCCGGAAAGTATACTGTATCTTCTTATTTTCGAATCGATGGTTTTGGTAAATCCTTTTTTTTTTGTTAGATCACTTGGCTTAAGTAGGTGGCTGTAGCGATGTTGAAAGTATTATAAGTATCCACGCACCAATCGGCAATCACCATAAATTATTTTCTCGGCAATGAATAGTTGCTATAAATTGCCATCAATATTTTAAATATTGCTACATACTCGTAAATGTTGCAGCCACATATTGCGACAAGCACCTCGACGATCACGGCATACAATTTTATCCTATGTAATTCATGTTCCAGAGCCAATGAGGCAACTTGCGATAATACATGTAATATAGCTTCCTGTCGCCACACAATACAAGAGCTGCCGAAAGAATTCAGCGAACTCCAGCCGGAATTCCTGGCGAGTCGTAAATACAGACTGCTCAGTGTTCAGCCGGCGAACTGGAACGCGAAATACGCATAACTTACTTGAAAATTCCGAGACTGTGGAATATACTTTCAAAAGCACAGAGATAAAGAATCTTGAACTAAGCAATCAAGACTGATATAATTGAAACAAGTGACGAATTAGCAAAGACTCCCGTAACCATGATTGGAATTTAGGGTAATTTAACTTCAGTAACAATTAAGCAGTACCCCTTTTTATTTAAACTTAGTCAACTAAATCTTACTAATGATGGATAACTCCCCAGAACGGCTGAACCGATCTGGATGAAATTATGCATATATTATAGTCTGGAATACACAAAGGCTTTTAATCCCGTTTTTGTGTTTCCGAGGGATAATTTGGGACTTTGGTTTAATTCTAAAATATACGCAGCAGACGAAGTCGAGGGCAGAAGCTAATACTAAATATGGATTACTACTACAGTTCAAAGATAAAGTATAACTTTCAAACGCAATACAAATAATGTAGAAACACTTTCTCAGATACAACAATAAATTATGATGCTAGCTACCAGCTAACTAGTGAAATAAATAAATAACACGCAACAAGAAATAATCTTAATTACATTGAGACTGCATCTCTCAATTAAGTTTTATCGATAAAGACACTGTTGAACTTGTCAATCAGCTATTGCACAATAATATCCTTTGTTTGACTACCGTACTACGTTTGTTTACAAAACATTACACTAATTATATGTATAGGTACCTTCAGCTATGCATTCCTTGAACCTATGTCATAGAAGACGAACTGAATTGCCAACGGGAATAGCGTAGGTAGAATAAGAAAACATTGTTAGAGAACATTATCCCTGATAGCTTTTAGTACATTCCCTTAAGTGCCCTAAGGGCAGACGTCCGTCTGCCCCAACGCTTATCTCAATGGGCGCTCAAATTGCAAAGCTCTATGTAGTGGCGTTGACGCATCTTACGCAAGATAGATATTAACTTCTGCATCAAATTCTCGCTAGCCTCGAGAAAAATCTTACTTCTATTAAAAATGCGAAAATTTGGAATCGGGATGAAAGGCACAGATATAAATTATATTCTAGAATAGCACATAGAATTTATCTTGGAAATTTGAACGGTTCCCCTAGGATAATATATTAAATTTTGATGCGGAAAAAGTCGCGGTTGGAAGCTAGTTTTTAACATAAAAATATCTTCTTGGTGGAGTCTAGTCACGAAAGAAGTCTAGTTACTATGTTTAAATTTCCGTATTCGTATTAAAATAATTATGTAATGTGTTTAGTAAACACAAATACGTTGATAATATCGACTTAGAAACAATGTAAATGACAATACTGCAGCTAGATAACCAAGGTGATGCGTTATCGTGCGTACGATTCAGAGACAAACGCCAACATCCGTTTGATTAGGTAATAATGAGTATGAATGAGAATAGATGACACGACACGATAAGGGCGGAACAATGCTTCCTCGGTTCCTTTTAAGAGAAAATGGAGCAACATACAAAGAAGAAAGAATTCTAAATGGAGATAAGTGGGCAGCTATAAAGTTTTTCGTGGTTCACATCAATAACAGTAGTAGTCTTAATGATTTAAAATTTGATGATACTGATACAGCTGGTTCTCCAAACATACAAATCAACAACCATTCAAGTATTCAACGAAACCTGCATAACAAATTGCATTAGTGTCGTAAATAAATTACAACACCTAACCACACAAACACCATTCAATCAGCATCATGATGTACGGAATCCAACCACGTGACCGCGCACATGGCGTGATCGATGTCCGCCATAGGAGACGCCGCAGGAACGGTTGGACACCTGCCAAGATGGCGGCCAAATCGGGATATTTACAATAGTACTTAGTGTCGCCGCGGACGCTGAACTTAGTCAGCAGTGATTGTGTGATTTATCATCAAAATTCTCTTTGGTTACATCATGTTTACGTAATGGAGTAACTCCGGTTTTCCAAACGTCAAAAGTATAAGGGAAAACATAGTTGCATTTTTTCCTACAAATAAATAATGAAATATGCATGTAGGAGATTTATTGAGGAAACAATAAGACTGACCACGAATTGTTTCTAACTGGGCGATTTATCGATTTGCGGTTATTGGTCGAAACTCATTTCAGTCTACACTATATTATTCTGCTGTTGTATAGTACTTACCTACAACAATTTAAGATATAATATAATACATAGTATAGCAAAGTGTAAACGTGATCTAAATAAATGTATAGTGAGATTGATGGTGTGCTATGAACTATTTTATCATGGCGTATTCTGAAATGAACTTGATGCTGTACTTGATATTTTTATAGACTAACTAATACTGCATATTCTACACAACGGAAGATTCGTAAATTACAATAACGTAATATCAAATAATTCCCTCGTGATTTATGAGGTGAAGCTTGCTCAATATTAATAAAAGTCAATCAAAAAGCGTAGATTTACAAGCAGTACTGATCTGAAATAAAATACGAGGAGAAACAACAATCGTAGAAGATGTTTTATTTGAACAACTGCACGATCAAGAAATAATACGTCAGTTTTACACGGATAATGTTTTGTTCACAGCCATAACCTTCAAAGTACTTAGATTGTTTTAAACTGTTACGGACAGTAGAGAATCTTCAGTACCTAAGAAATTAATGGCGTATTCAAATAAAACAATAGACGTTAACAACGATGTATCAGTAATTTCGCATTATACCATTAACATTTTAAAATCTCTTCATTAAAACCTTTACGTAATCTGATGCCCTAAGAACTCTTAATTTCTTATAATTTCGCACTTTGCAGTCTCCGTTTTCATCTTACTCTAAATCAACAAAGCATCCATCTCTGCCCGAAGGGACATTTCTATAGATAAAAGCTCTAACTACACCTGTTTATGTAAAGATAACAACTACAGTGACATTCAGTGACGCAATTGAAGTTCATGCGTGTCAATGAAATCGATACAACATCGTGTACAGGTTATCGCAGTCCGGTGAGCGTGAACGACCGACAGCTGACCCAGATTGGACTTGTTCCATAACCAATATAAGAAAATATGTTTTAATTAGCGTAGAGAAAGGAAAAGTGAACTGCATTGAAAAATGTTGGCAGAAACTTGTGTTGAAGGACTTCGAAAAAGAAAGGGTAGCCAAAATTCAACCGTTTTGAAATTTTGAGCAATAACTGAAAGATCTTTATTTAAAAAAACAACGCCCTTTGTAAAGATTGTACTGTTTTCGTAAATATAGGCAAGGGAACTCAACCAAAAATTTTAGGAAGATAGCCATTAAATAGCCTGATATCAAGTTGACGTATTTTTAATTAGCACTAAAGCCTTTGCCAAGTCACTTGAGCATAAAAACCAGACGCCCATTAAAACTTGTCCGAGCGAAAAATTACAAGCAAACGATGAAACCAGCGAAGCAAATCTCACACAATTGTGGAGCATTCCATTAAATGTCACGGGAGATAAAATAGGATCGCGTTCCATGGCGGAAAGGTCAGAGTTGAATTAAAACGTGCCAAGATTGCATAAAGATATTAAATATGACGGGAGAGCGATATTAAATTGTCGATGTATTATATTTTATTGGACATATTCAACATAGATAATAAAGGTTATGATAAATATACGGAAAAGGAAGAAATTAGGCGTAAAGATATATTGAAATTCAACTCAAATATCGAAGGGCTAATGTGAAATGTTTTATTATGAGCGATATACATAGAGAGAATTACTGGAAATCAGATAAAAAAACCAAGGATAGGCAAACATAACGTTGAAATTCCGCTGAAAACGTGACACCGACTTTGCAGTTAGCTGAGACAAGTCTAAATTGAACATGATGTCTATTTATAGATGAAACTAACGTGGGTAACTACACGATCTGCCACCTACATGCGAATGGAAAATAGATTCTGCCTACTTTACTAAAAGCTTATTTGAGAATGGACTAAGATCCGATATAGCCTGTCCCCAAGTTGTTCTCTCCCAGTGACGCCCTAAGCCGAGTTTTGTGGGTTCGAGGGTGCTCATAGCGCGTAGTCGCTGAGCTTATAAGTGTTAACGGTCTGGCCTTGATTTTTAAGGAACACCACAGTAAAATCGGGTTAAGCAGCTGACAGCCTCCTTTTCGACCTGGCTGGAAAATAATCAAGGATGTCCACCGCCCTGGGTAGGGCGGAGGGGTCTGGTACTCTTACTGAATAAAAACTGCCCCGCTGTGTTCCTAAACTTACGTCATGGGAATGTATGCGTCTTCCGCGATAGCCAAAACCCTCTTAGGTTGACTTACGAGATGCAAATCCGAAAAGAAAAGAGACTGGACTAAATAAACATGATGATTAACTAAAGAATGCTCCAAAATCCAGTAAGAAAAATAGCTATGGCCTCATAAAAATGGTTGCTGAGTGATGAATCTAGGAGTTTATTGATCGTCCTATAAATAGATTAGAGAATGTGGGGTGGGACGGACATTAATAAAAAGATTTTGTCACAAAAGGTAATTTCGCTATTGAAATCTGTCACAGTATATTTTATTATCTATTCATATTTTTACTTCGCTGTTTGATAAATTAATTCTTGCTCTATAAATCTTTTACTGACTCACCATTTTTTCGCAATTACGTAAATCATTTGAAATCAGGTCAGAATTCAGATGCATAAACAGTTTAGAGCAAGTTTCAAATTCATCATCAAAATTGCTTGCAATTTAAAATTTTGACTAAATATTTGAAGTTAAGTAGGTATAGAAACATTCTATTTTAACAACGAAGCTTCTCGAACGAACGAGCATCATTATTATATGTTCAATTTCATACTCCTTTTAGTTTCAAGACTGAAATTGCTTATAAAACCAACAAGCAAAGAGAAAAGTTTTACGTTTTTTTTATAGAGCATTGGAAAATTTAATAATGTAAAAGAATAATTTAAACGTAGGAATGCGAGCTATTGTTATCGAGATAGGGAGAGAGAGAAGTCCATACCAGTAATTTGTACAACACACCGTCAGCAATCTAGAATTTGAGAGGGCGTTGTTTTTCTAGCGTCTCCGAACTATTTATCATCATCTTCCATGAGCAAACAATCGCCGCTTTTGCCAACTACTCGTCTCTTATTAATTTAGTTGACATGAACTTTAATACACCAGCTGTTGTTCCTATAATGGTAGAATTAATTTAAAGCTTTATTAAAAGTCTTGAAATGCTCGCTGGCAAGCTTCCATAAACACTTAAATCATGAAATTCATGATTCATGGACATTAGCGTGTAAAGTTAATAGGAATGTGTTAACAAAATATTTGTAATTAAAAGATAACATATGAAAAAATAAAAAAAACCCATTAAGATTCACAAATCTTACCCATCTTTTCATTTTGAGGCATTTTGACTGCCTCGTTGGTAAACCAACGTCTGCCTAACCCTTCGGGGATCACAGGCGTCTTCTTCTTTATCGTGTGGGCAGTAAAGTCTTACGACCCCACACACCCTAGTGTCAGATTTTCTAAACCGCTTCAAGGGCCTCTGACATGGTGGGCCATTATAAGCGTGATGTCATGTTTTATTTCATTCATGAATTTAATGTCACCATGTCGTCTTAAGCTTACAGAATTCTTGAATGAAGATACGAATCCGTGCCAATACTCGTACTTCACGTTACCTAATATTCTTTAAATTATTACCCAAAACTGTTTGAATGTCATTAAATGCATATAAAGATTAATGTCACAATAACGGAACAAAATTATCTATTATTGCATAATTATTTAAAATACACTATCTTGAACAGTAATTAATCTCTTTCAATCTGATAAATAATTTTGGATTTCGTCTTGGTTTTATCACACACATTGTTTTATTTGAATAACTATCTCCTCATAATTAATTACTTTCTTTATCTGGTGCTTCGTCTACGTTTTTATCTGTCTTCGTGTCTGTGTTTTTAGTAAAAAGGACGTCATCTTATACAATAATAGCAACAGTGATAAGTAGTTATTGCGTAGTAATTTTTTTTCATCTGATCATTATTTTTGGTCGTGCTCATCTTTTTAGCATAAACAAGACTTCAAACTGTTTTTTTGTCGCTAATAATACGTTTGACCACTACCTATTTGTATGTTTGAAAATGACTTTGAGATGATGCACAAGGATAAATTAATATTGTTTACAAACAAAAAATAAATAACTATAAATAAACTTTTTTTTACAATATTGTATCTATCTAAAGATTTAATACCAGCAGTGTTCTGTAAAATTTTCCCTCGGGGTCAGTTGTCAGTCAGTTTGAGGTAAGCTGCAAATTCCTAGCCTCGGACGATGAACGTTCATCTCCAGCTCCACCTTAGTTCAACTAGGGAGAATTTTGGAAAATAGACCAACTGCACGCATACATTTTCCAAGCGACATTACAGCGCAATATCGATTGCCTACTCATTTAATATCATGTGTTGAATGGCAATCAGTCGGAAACATCCACGATCCAGTGATCATCCAAACGATACGTTATCTTATCGCTATCGGCTTGGTACATATTTCCTACACAACTACTTGTAATTCCATCATAATGCAATATACAATATTGATAATCGTGATAATCCAACAATCGAGATTCTAATCTTTTAATTATGCTGATTTCTCTCATGGTAACAAAAAGGTTATCAGTTATTTCAGATACTTTTTGGGGGGCAAACGCGTACTATGTTGTTTGTGAGTTTATACTAGAAAAAAAGAGGTTTGAGTTAGAGGTTATGAGGGAGAAATTCCTAATGTGGGAAAACGTGAATCAACGTTGTATAGAATATAATACATAGCCGCCTTTAAAACAGAGTACAGCTAATAAAAACTAACGATAAATAGCGATAATATTTTTTATCAGTATTTATTTTCGACAGGATCGTTGAACTTTAATCAGCACCAAACAGAAACAGTAGCAAATTATAGAACTATCGTAGATGCAGGCCGTATGTAGGCTGCCACAGATAACCAATGAAAATAATAAAAATACATAGATATCCGAATCCCCCCCATGCGACCACCACGTGGTGACCGAGTGCAAACGTGGTGATCTTTATCTACGTAATAAAACAATGAATAGTTTTATAGATACTATCAAACTGTCACATTTAATATCTGCTGTGGGAAAAGTTATTGCTGTAGGTAATTTTGATTACATTGTTTAGGATGAGTAATTCCTACAATTACCAAACGGGACACTACTACTAAGAATCCGCTGTTCCAGGGAATCAGGGTTGTATCTTTTGAACCGTAATAGGCAGGCACTTGAAATTTTCGCAGTGTGTGTATAAATATTACTATAGCCCGGTATAAAAGTTAATACAAAAAATGTGTTTTTAGTATGTAGTGTTAATTAATGTGTTGTGCAAAGACAACATCGTGCGCACGGCTTTCTCTTAAATATGCTTGTATTATTTTCGACCCCTATTACATGGAACTTAAACATAACTGGCAAAATGTGGGTATACTAGGGTACACCTCTGCCTAACCATTCGGGCATTACAGGCGTGATGGTATGTTATGTCATTATACAAAAGGTAGGTAGACTTGAGGAGTGTTAGTAGATAATAAAGTTAATCCCGAAGAGCTTACACTCCAAAATTCATAAGCAGGTGGAGAGCTAAATTATGCTTATGCATTTAGGATAATTCCCACAACAGTCCCAGCCCTTTTCTAAAGCGACGAAGTTTATCAATTAATGAAGTTAAGGATATTCAAATGTATTTCTAGATGTGCTATAAACTGAAAAAGAAACTAGTACAGAAAATACTATATTATTTAGTATTGAAATAACACCATTAAACAGCCGTAAAAGAGCTGTTATCAAAAACATTACGATGTACATTCTAGCAGTTTTAAGGTCAATGACTTTAAATGAGACTTAAGTCTAAGCCTAGTAGGTACTCTAGTTCAATGTGCTAATCAGGTAAGTAACCCTAGCCACGAAGGCAGTGCGTGATCCGAGGCACTGGCATCGTGGCGCTGTGCTGTGGTAATCTTTTATCAAGGCTTTGGTAATATAATCTTAATACGCAGTTTAGATCTTTAAGGAGTTTGAAAATAAATAATTCCAAACATGTGTAAGAGGAAATATGATAAATTTTGGATAGAGATAAGCTCAGCTAGCTTAGTTAAGATTTACTTGAATTGTACTTACTAGCGCTATTTCATAATGTATTTTAAAACAACAGGTTTCTGTTGGCTTCTGTAAATTCTATTTCCTAAAATGCCTCATGTTCAATTTATTATTTATTTTGTAAAAGCAATATACTGACGTTCCATCCATTTGAATTCAATTTCTAGTGTAAATACTTAACTCAAGCGTATCAAAAGCAGAGCTCTTGTGCCGTAGCAGCTCCCAAATAAATTCGACACGCTACTCCTAGTATCGATCGTACAAGGGGACGCTAATGGGCTCGTCGATCATGACTGAAGTGGGAACAGAGAATAACACCACCAGAGAATTACACCAGACAGAACCCCAGACATTGACGAATATAAACAAATGTGTGAAGAGAAGACTTAGGACTGCAACTAAAACAAGATATAGACTAGTTAGTCGTCGTACTTGTCTTGGTTTCAAATGTCCCTAACGACAATCCTGATGACGCATTTGACCTTCCCATACAAATCGTACGTTATACAATAGTGTACATTATTACCGCTATTCATGGTAATACAGTTACAGACAGTCACGATGTTAGATCGGTAGATGAACGATAACTACTATAATGAATGATCAAAATATTGTTTCAGCCAACTGCATTACAGGTTTACTACTCTTGCGCATAATTCACGTTCAGTTTATGGCATCGTATTCCGAGAGAAACGAAAAGCTAATTTAGATTTTTATAGTGAAACGAACATACTATAATGATAACGTAAGAAAGAAGAAAACATTTGAAAATGAAGATTTAAATATCAATACTATAGATAGGTACTTGTCGAAGGGAATTAGGGAATCTGATATACCTGTAAGTGCACATAGTATATATATCATGATAATCATACTGTGTAAAGTGGAAGCAATAAAGTTTACAAGGCCGTGAAGATTACAGTTGCATGCTCTTACATTCTTAAGGTATATAACAATAAAGATAAAAATACCACTGTTAATTCACGTGATATACAGTCATATACTACTAAACAAACTGATACAATTACAAATTCAAATAAGAGAAATTGTGGTGTCAATAAAATACATACTAACCTTGACGGTTTTATCGCACACAACAATAAAGCCATGAACATGCCATGTGAACCAACATTTAGTAAAATGTAGAAAGAAATAATCAAAATTATATCATCTAAAAACATTGACACGATATAACTCAGCACGCAAACAAGTCAACAGATAATAATCAAAATACAAAGCTTACAAAATTTCATCATTCGATTACTTTGTCGCGTGTATTTTTCCAGGGATGCGGTTCCATTACATAAACTTTTAACTTTGTTCAAAGTGCCAACAAATGTTTACAGAATGGGTGGGTCTCCGTAAACATTTTTATCTTCAGTACATCGCAGTATTGACGCTGGGAGGTATCTATTGTTGACATTGATCCTCTGTGTGAACTCTGAAATACGCTTATTGAACAATGCCCGTTCGGCAAACAACTTCACTCTAGTGTATTGTGTGCGGTAATTCTTAAAACTGCCATCTAACTTTGCATCCTTGCAGTAACATCTATTTTATTGGATAATTTCTAGATGATGTTAGCATATTTTGTATCAAATAATTAATGATTTATTGATTTTTGTCATCATCATTCTTAATGTAACTCGGGAGCCCTTTGAAAGGCTTAAGAGGAACCGAAGCCAACTCGCAGAGGCCTCTAAACGGCTTTAAGATGAAATAAAACGACGATTATCCCTGTGTGCACTATGCAAGTGCATCCAAGTATAACCCCTAGTTGGCGCAGGACTATTGCAGGATATGGAACCAAGAATGAGACTATGGGTTTGGGTGGCTTAAATGGACTGGTTACCTGGTACTATGGAAGGAATATGACTTCTGACTGTCCAATTTTTGTATCATCATCATCATTCTTATTAAAATAATACGCGTAGAATAATTACGACGCAGCGTCGCACATCGACAATTTATCATGAATGCTATACCAATTGACACTGTAATGTTTATTATAATATCGTGGTATCATGCACAACTTGCACAAGTGCCTGTTATGTTACAATAACGTCTCCGTCTTCTACAATATTAAATATTTATGTACTGCAATAACCAGTTTCCTGTAGTTTATTTTTATAATGGTCGGTATTAAAGCAGGTATCTTAGTTTTTCTACATTGTTCAATGTATAGTTATGAATGGAAATATGAAATGTTTTTTTTTTAAGTAGGTAATGTAAGTAATCTGTATATTATCTACAGTAGCGATTGTAGATTCTTATCCAATTGGTATTGATTTCATTTCTTAAGATTTCGAAAAAAAACATTGGTCGTGCGTGTGTAACATATCTTTAATAACAAATAATTAATAATAGCGTGCTTACATGCTCTATGTTGTCAAATCTTTTTTTCTTATGTATCACGTTCAAGTTTCTTCTAATGGGTCAATCGATATTAGTCTTTGACTTTGTGTTTTTTCGAGTGTTTAATTAAAATTTGGTTTATAACATACCATAGACTAGCCAAACTATTTTTGATAATTGATGCGAAATTAAAGCAGCTGCTGAAATACTTATTGGCAAAGAAACTTCTTCTCTAAGAGATGTAGTTTTCAATCAAATGATAATTGCCGTCTTTGAAGAAAAGGTACATTCAATTCTAAGAGATAATGTGACAGTGACACGGTAGCAATGAGAAATTCTCTATTATAGGTACACAATACAAACAAGTCCGGCCTTGTCATTACTACGCAGTTAACACTATGTAACGTACTCACACATGAACTAATAGGCACTAATTCTTTGACTACAAGTTAACATACGACTCACGTTACTTTCAAATGTAAATGAGAAACAAATACATACATAAAGAACAACTAGTTGATTTACAGAAGAAATAGATCCTTTCAATACAGACAGATGGATAAATAGAGTTCAATCTGCAGAAACATTAGCTAAGGAAATATAATTCGCAACCCTAATCAGAATCGTAAGTATGTAACTGCTGTATGAACAAGATCAAATCGAGATTTTAAGTCTTTCTTCGTCTTAGCTTGTTGATGGCAATTCCATGGTGATGAAAGGCATGAACCAAAGCACAAGGTGGCTTACAGAACAGTGGGGTAGACAATCATAATGAAATCACGCTGTTAGCCCAAGGTATATTAAGGTAAGGTATCTGTTAACTCTGATATCAGTGGAAAGTGTGACGGAAAACATTATAGGAATTGAAAGATTTACTAGAATGCTGTCCTTTTTGTAGTAAACAATTTGTCATAACGCGATTAACGTAATCGCTTACGGAAAAATGGAATTTGAACAGGTAAACGTGAAATAATTGTAACATGGAAGCTGCGGCATAATCACGCTATAATTATGTGGTCTAATAAAGCAAGTAGCAAATATTCAATGTCCACAATTTGTTCTGGGTGAGGTTACTAAAAAAGGAGGCTTGAAAGGCCTTCGTGAGCGTTAATCGATGTTGCTAACACAATTATGGGTACTCGACATATTTAAGTTAGTGCTAATACCTACTAATATAATACATGTAACCATGATACCAGATTGATTTGGTTCAAGCCAAGCAGAATTAGCATAGTATTGTGTAATTTTCAGACTCGTGCTTGCTGACGCACCTAACCTAGTCGGAATTTACTAGCGTCGAAATCGCTATGTTTTAAAGCCACAGCTAATGTCTAACGAGCATTCAGGAATGTGGCTTCTGAAAATCTATATTGGTTTTCCATTAGCTGCTTCTACTTTGCTCTTCATAAAAATGTGGGTTTTTAATAATACATGCCAGAACGTAGTACAAAATAGAGTGTTCTCGATTGTTAGCGCCTAGTGGTCATTGTAGATTTTAGAAATGTATATCATGTACAAAAATTAATCCCTATTTCACTTGGTCACGGCATCGCGCGTGATTGGCTATACTGATTTCAATGATTATTTTTGTTGTGTTAGTTATTGTAAGGAGAAGGATATTATGAAAGCCAATTTAAAAAAAATGCTACGAAGTTCGCTGGGTTAGTATAAAATTAGGGAAGTGAATGGATTCAAAACGTAAACAATTGATAGGAGTACTACACTCCACACCACTTCTAGATAAGCTTGTTGCGCCGTGTGAAGATATCAAGATCATATTTATTATTTTCATTATCCATATTTGCACACGAAGATATAATTTTTATGATGTTATCCAGTTATATCTAGAATTCGAATGTTTTAGGAAAATTGTTATTATCTCTAGTAAATATTTTGGTATCAGGCGGTGGTCGCATGCTTAGAGCATTTGTTTGAATGACAGTTTTGTGGTTATAGTAATGCATTGGACGTGACCGATGAAGCTATCTCTTACTATCTTTACAACAACAACAATGTTTTTTTAAATATTGTACTGAGTGTTCGCTTCGTGTTATTTTTTGTTTGTTTTATCGGTTTGAGGGTGACATACCGTGGCCCCGGAACGAAAAGGACTACAGAAGGAACAGGGTGGTTTTTTGGTCAGTAAAAGTCTGACAGTCCCTTCTGACCCAGGGCGACAGGACTCATTTGATGATTTTTACCCCCTAAAAAAAAGGGTGACACGGTAAACAAGTTCCTGGAAGGACTTGGTTGACGCTTATGCATAGAAAGTAAGACTGCGTAGGCTAAAAAAAATCGGTTATCTCAATAATATATTGTTTCATAGTTATGATCGTGTGGATTAGTTTCACTATCTATAAGTCTATCTGGATTTTGAGATTGGATATCAGCAAATCACAATGGAATTGATCAAATTACGCTATTTTTGTAAATCATATAGGTAGGTACATGAGTTGTAAAGAGCTTTACAAACACTTGAAGATTTATTAGACAAGAATTTATCCGATAACATTTGATCACAAATTATCGTTAGTGTATCAATGGAATGTAATGATAATTCGTCGGAGTAAATAAAGTGGAAATAATTGCGATTAGGTTCGAGTTAGATATGACCTTCAATATGAAGTCATAGGTACAGAGAATATCGATTTAATGGCATCAAAAAATGGTTTGGAAAGAAAGATGATTCTTATTTTATTAAAGAATTTTCTTTAATCTTTACAGAAGTCCGTGAGACCTAACTGGAGGACTAAAAATGCTTCTAAACTATCGAAAAGGAATCGAAGAACGAAGAACCCTCTTTACCATCGATTAATAACTTCAAATCTCTAACCTTACCTAACAAGAACTTAAATAATATTTCCTCATATTCCCCGAGCGCCATTGCTAACAAGAATGGAAATATTAATGTCATCATAAATGGGTATCTTGTTAAAAAGCAAAGCAGTAAAATGAAATTCTACTTCCATTTCCTTTTCTGCAGTGAAACTCTCGTTTTCCAACTGTCGACTGAGCTATTATAAAGATACACAGTGTCAGTTCCACGGAAACACAGAGACAACTGCGTCACAACTTGGCACTCTGGGAGCGTCCTTGAATCCGCAGTTCTATAGAGATAAAGGCTGAATAGCTTCGTTATTTTCTGTGGTTGAACAGACTGCTAATTTTATGGAGTGTTATTCGTTATCGTCATTGCGTCTTTTTCAAAAGTCAAGGTTGATTCAAAAGGGTACCTAAGAAATGTAATCGCGTGTTTATGTACTATGTACCTAGTTGTGCTTTGCGGTTCCAACGGCAGAAATTCAACTTCCTGACTTCCTTTTCGCCGCTTTAAAATAATACCTAAGCGTAGCTTACCTGGAAAGTTTTCATACAGAGAAACACAGTTACGCATTCAATATAATTGTATTATCAAGTGGTATGTTCAGCAAATTCAAGTAGGCAAATACCTATACCGTCTTCGAGAGTCAATTGTTCAAAATAATAAAACAAGATACAAATTGAGATATCCACATTCCCACGCCATATCGCTATCATAAATTAATATTGAGAAAGTATTTACGAGGAAGGAAATTATGCAAACTAATTAAGCTTTTTCCTGAGATAACACTCAAGGTCTTGAAACAAGGCTGTTCTAATTACCTACCTATATCAGAACACAAATATTGATATCTAATGGTGAAGAGAGCTGTCGACTTAGGACAGAGATATTTATTCAAGACAACGATAATTTCTAATTACAATTTATAAGTTGAATGTCAAGATTGTTGATAGGACCACTGCGCTTTAGTTGAATATTCACTTAATATTCTTCCTGTTAGATACAACTGAGATTCAGAATAATTCCATAATGTTCCGTTAATTTATTCCGCGAAAACAACTAAGCTATTTACTTGTCTTACGTCTGAAGTGTTTACTTTTTGATTAATGGACTACGTTAGTAGCTGTTCAAATGTTATTTAGCTGATGCCGATAACAATACTATGCATCAGAACGGAAACTAGTTATACGTTACTAATTTTTATGGAGAAATTGTGAAGTTGAACTGGTATAATTTTCAAACTAGCAGTAGACGTTAAATCAGGTATTTTGTATGGGATAAGGGCGACAAACCATTGGCAACCACTCCAACTCCTAAAAGCAAACATCAATAGTGGCGACCACCAGGAAAGCGGCGAGGCAATGAAGCTCAAAGAGACTCGGAGAAAGAATATTTAAGTGGAAATTATGTGAATCAGGTTAATCTATCCTAATAATACTTTTGGTTGTTTAAACGGAATCCAATCCGACTGGAACTACTACTGGATTAGAAAAAAACCATTTTGAATATGATAAAATTCAAGAGCCCATAGTCTAGGCCAAAAAGCCCACGTGGACGAAATCGAGACAGAAGCTGTTGTTATGGTATACAATTACAACAAAACAAATAGCGTTATCGACAAACTCCTGCCCAGCACTATTGCATAGATAAATCAAACAACTGCGCAGCTCGGCCAACTCAGAATGGCGGCCATTATCTATTTGCTCGCGAATAGGTGACTGGGTCAGACAAATTGACTGTTGATACACTTATTACGACCACAACATCGGGAGGGGTCTATTACACCTCGTGCGATGACTATTATGTAATTGACGTCTTTGAACTGCAAGAGAGGAGCAAATGTTGAGCTGGATATAAAAATAGGTATCGGGCGATCTGAAAGCTATAAACCAGATTGTCTTTGATACAGGATCTAAAGCATCTTTGCCCTATAAAAGTCAAGAATTATTGAGTTTTCAAAAACGCTTTCCGGGCTTCGCAGTCGGGAATAACCCGCAGACGACTATGAGGAAGTACCTTTTTGCTGTCAAGTAACGATGTTACTATACCGCAAACCGCAAAGAGTACTGTCACGTGCCTAGATGTAACGTTATATATACTCGTACTAACTTTACCTTTGAATCTTACCAATGATGTATTTTGTACTTTATAATTATGTGTTCAATGAGCTTATATTTTATCGTTTGAATAATTTATCCTCGCGACTGAATATCGGCTTTACGCGGTACTGTTATTTTATTATAAAAAATAAAAGCCT
The DNA here is from genome assembly GCA_949774945.1 of Hoplodrina ambigua. Classification (NCBI taxonomy): domain Eukaryota; kingdom Metazoa; phylum Arthropoda; class Insecta; order Lepidoptera; family Noctuidae; genus Hoplodrina; species Hoplodrina ambigua. The sequence continues at coordinate 2,448,184 of OX458967.1, forward strand.
AAGTCACTTCTAATAATATCAGCTACATGGTAGTCCCGTGAAAGTCACGTCAAAATCAGTCCAGCCATTTCGGAGTTTAGCCGGAACAAACATACAAAAATTCAAAAAGTTATGTTTTTGGTATAAGTAGGTACCGTGGACATATTCATTTATGCATTTAATATTAAAAAGCTTTTATTTTGACATTACAAACAGATTTACATTTGTTTTAACTTTTGATTAGGTTATCCAACTAGCGATTATGAATGACCTAAATAACTAAACTGAATATTAGTTTTTTAGTTGTTTAATATTATGTATTATAATTTTAATCTGGGTATTTGTACGTAAAGCCAACTCAATGTGTGACTGTAGTATTATAGTCTTCTACGAATGTATGTACAGGGGATTGGACAGGATCTCGTTGATTGATACTTACATACTCAAAATAAGGAGGGGCAATGGACTTGCTATAATTGAATGGTTATTGCCCTATTCTTTTCTATTTTTCATCATATTTCATATTTAAATATTTAAATTCGAATGCTTGCGTAGTTCCCACAGCCCTACTCGGTTTTATGAATTATTTTACATAAGATTTATTGGTTGTTTATCTAACGGTTGTTGAAATAACGTTGAGTGAAAATCATTATTCAAAGTACCGAATAAAAATAGCTAGTATTTTTAAAATACATGTTCGTGCTTTACAGTCCTCACGTTGATGTTTACTATGTAAGTGCAGTTTTACTCGTGTTACAGTCATGTGAATGACCGTGGCTTTCAAAACCGTTTGAAATATTGAACTTGAAAGTACTAGGAGTGCATAAACGGGTTTTATTATAACGGGTTATAACCATATCGGATTTAAAAAGACATAACGGCGTCAAAAGTTACGACATTGTTCTTCTTATCATTGTGATAATTTTTGTATTGGACCATACCTGGGAACCATCTGGTTACGGAGATTGTGAAGGTCAAAATTACAAAGTTTTCTACGTGTCTTTTTACCTCGCGTATATTCTATTTGAAGGCTTACATAATGTTACAGCATTGATAATGATTGATTTATTAAGACTTGTTTGACAGGTGATATAGACTATCAACATGCTATTATGCCGGTTATTTTAAGATTTATGTATTTTGTTTGTTTATATGTTGGTCATATTGTTAAGTTTGAGTTATTTTCGTACCTGGACTATATAAAAGAGGGTTTTAAGGGGTATGAGTGTCTATTGTTCTTTATGGCCCGGAGGGGTAATCTACATTATAAAATGTTTGGGGTCTTTTGTAAGTTTATGTAATAACATAATTTATTTTTTTGAATTTTATGTCTTTGTTTACTACTATAATAAAAGGCTTTGGATCGTATAATTAAAAGTAATAAATGAAGCGTCGTTATTAAAATATTTTATAGGAATAGGTACCTACTTTATGTAAGTATTCTTACATATCTGAGAAAAATGTTGGTTAACCTATCATTAATAACTTGATTAGCGCGTCCAGTGAATTTTCTCAGCATCAACGCTACGGAATCCTATTAATACGACCATTTTCTTCTAGACACCCTACGCAGTATCTAAAGAACTGTCCAATTCTTTGCCAAAAACTACATTTCAGCTCAAGATTACGTAAACGAAATCTTAGTCCATTTTCCCAGTACATTTCCCACGCTGGAAAACGTTTGCTCCAGTTTGTCAAGGCGTATCGATTTTCCGACCAGCTGGCTGAATGCCAAGTGTAAGGCTGTAAGCACGATTGTTCTGATACTGGCAAAATGCCCAAAAAGTTACGAGTTTTAATGAATTAAAAGTATAACGAAGTAGCGTGTTATGGTTTTGTGGACTGTATCGTTTACGTTTTGGGAAACGATTTGTTTAGTAGCAAAAATATTTGTTTTAACTAGCTTTAGAAATAAGTGGTTTGGCATTTTTGCTGACTGTCTGGCCTTTGGCCCGCTGTGTGATGTGTCAATTTACATATTTTTCATCCATTCATAGTTTTATATATAACTCGAATATTTATACGGATTAAGTTGGATTATTCGAAGTTTTAAAGTAAACATTATATGTACTAGCTTATCATTCTATAGATAGATAATTTCGTTTTTGTAGACGGTGCATTAGTTCATGCAGCGAAAAAGTCACGAATTCTCTTTGACGAAGCGCTACGTAAACAGACCTCATTATACAAAGAACATTACTCTGATTTAGGTAACGATAACTAAAATAATTAGTCTCAGTAATAAAGAAACTAGTACAGTACTGACGCATTGTTTTGACCAAGTCTAGATTTAAGTAGGTCTTCATGTAAAATAACAAAACTTTTTGGCTTCCTGCCCGACTGTGTATGAATCCTTCAGAATATGAGATTTTTACATGTAGCTACGGCTACATCCACCTCTGCACACGAATATTTGTTGCGGGGTTATCGCACTAACGCGCAGCGATAGGCATTAGTGTACGCGAGCATACATCGTGAATTGACAGAGATATCAGAACGCCAAATTCTACTAATTAAAAACTTTCAAAATCTAATCGCAAGCTAATCTCAGCAACTATCAATGTGAAAAAATGTACTTAAATTAGAGGCAATATTAGATTGAGACTATTGTGATAGTTTCAGTTTTAACTAACATTTAATAACGATCACAATCTTGCCCCGTGGTCAAAATTGCGCGATACCGCGACTTTATATTCGTCTCAGCTCCACAACTTCAAGAGCAAATAAGGCCGTAGTATTTCCTATAATTAATTAATGTTCATACCTGAGTTGAGCGCAGTAGAACTGATGCGGAATAGCGGTTAGCACACCCGCGCCGTCTCCGGTGTCGTTGTCGCATGCGCACGCACCTCGGTGCTCCATGCGTTTTGCGAGCGTCTCTGCATCTCGGACGATCTGTATAAATATTTAGATTTTGAGTTTTGTACTTAAGAGCTTCTGTGTTTTTGAATTAGATACCTGCTTTAATTTTACCATTATAAAACTGAAGAGTTCAATTGTTTGATTTTTTTTTGTTTTAATGCGTCTCCGTGACTTCTGGTTGGTCTGATTTTGAAAATTCTTTCGCTAATAGGAAGTAACGTTATGCCTGAGTGCTACAGGTTATACTTATATAATTATGAAAAAAAAAGGGATCCTGAAGAAAGTTCATAGTTTGATAATCACTGTCTACGATTATGTTGTGTATTTTGTTCAAGATAATGACTTCTATCTTTTCTATCGTAATTTTGATTATTTGTTAATCAAATTAAGGTTAGCCTAAAATTTACACAATACATTAACAGCACATTAAAATTTGTCTTGCTTTGTCTAGCAATACAGGTTTATCTAAAATAGGATGAATGTATGGGTTTTGTTTATATCAGCGTCAAACAGTTCAAGGTTCAAACTCGTTTGTTTACTCTTGTTTAATTCAACAGATGATGAGTAAAGACGTCATTACGTTCGGGAATATCTAAATAATTATAGGTACCTCTTTGATGATGATAATTTTAATATGACGTGATGGCCTAGTGTTTAAGTCTCAAACGGGCACCGGTGGATACCTACCTATATGATTTTTTTATTTCATGTGTACCTCTACTTTCTAAGTTATCTTAGTGAAGGAAAACATCGTGAGGAAACCGGGTTTTAAAATGAATATCGGTAAGTCTCGAAATCCCATATACCTACCTCCCCCCCTGCCCTATGGCCTATCCGCCTTGAGCAAGCGCGGTGATCAATGATCGTGCTTTCTCTGCATGAGAAAAGGCCATCGCGCTGGAGTGGGGCAATCATAGGCTGGCATTATTATTATTTATTTGTACGATACGCAAACTGTTATAATTTAGGTGTCTTAGCACAAGATGGAAATATGGCTGCCAAGAAAAACCCCATAAAGACTTGGTGTTCTTTTTCTGTCCGTCGTTCTCTTTTAAAGTAAATCCAAATAGTATGCAGTTAAAATTGCCAATCTCTCCATAAAACGGTGGCGTTTCATCTTAGCTGGGATGCTTGCCAAATTCCATGTGGAAAAGCTGATTATACCTACCTACTTCTGAGTAACTCTTCATACCGAAGTATGTAGAAAGAACAAAATGATTACGAAGTCAAACTATTTAATTCAATTAGACCGTTAAAAGACTTACATAATTATTCTTTTTTATGGTCTTACAATAATTACATAGGAATGTTATTTAAATAATTAGAAGAGAGTGAAGACAAAGTATTTACAATAAAAAAGCACTAAGGGTACTATGATAGGTAAAAAGTATTACAATTTAGACAATGGCAGCTAATTTAATTAGACACACGGTGCCTGTGCTCAAAAATTTATAATATTGTAGAAATGTAGATGATCACTTCCTACCATTTTAAAAGACTATAGAAATCTACTGATTTAATTGTCTTGTGAGCCGTAGGTAGTAAGACTGAAAGCTAAAAACTAACGCAAAAATTAAAAACTAATTATATTAATAACCAGATGAATTTCTCAAGAATAAACGAATACGAGGGGTACTAATGGGTACACCTCTGTCTATCTCTTCGGGGATTACAGGCGTGATGTTATGTTATAAACGAAAAATTACACTTTTCACAGCATCAGTGTATATTCAGTACGATTCTTAATTTCTTCTGACAATCATAATTGACGAATGTGCTCGATTCTAAATGCAATTCAATAAAACTTGTAAAAATTTCCAGAGACTGATTTTAATATGCGATGTTGTGTAATCCTGCGGAATATTTCCATTGATTTGGCTTTAACCACCCCTTTTAGGCGTACGCTGACCAATTAGATGCGGGCGGCTTCAAAGGGCTACCGGTGAATGTTGTTGATGTATAGATTGACTGCACAATGGCAAGCGCAGACGGCTCTCATCGGAAATCAATTAACGTTACTAGGCAACTGCACAGATAGGGGCGCTACCCCCGTCGAGATCCAATTTCGGCTTAGGGCGTTGCTAGGGCTTAATGGAGCCTGGCTTTCGGACGATATACCTACGAGTACTGTATTCATAGTCGTACGCAAACATATGTGGGATTCTACCTTTCAATCAGTTTCATCAAATTGTTTGAAAGGCACAAATGCTCGCGTTAATTACAAACGTTAGTACAATCGAACAAACTTTTTGGTACACAGGCAGCTAACTCGCAATTCTACTTTTAAACATTTTTTTTTAAATTCTAATTTTAAATAAATAAAAAAAAATATTAGACACCACAAGCTTAAAAAATAATAAATGGCAATGTCGTAGGAAAACAAATATTGTTGTATGAAACCAAATAGCTACTTCGACAAACTCAACGTGACTGGGTATTTTAAATGTCAAAGCCTCGTGGGTTGAAAAGAACACGTTGGAAACTTCAGCATTGTAAGTAAAACGGGAACGCAAAAGTTTTGTAAAACAATGACTGCCTTCGTAAAACATTTCTGAAATAAATGAAGCATTTATGTTGCTTCGATGGTTTTATAAGGAAAATGAACTTGTTTGTCTTAAGGGGATTGAATTTTATTTGCGTCTAAATAGCAGGTTACGTAAAATATTCCAGAGCTAGCTTTGCCCATGTTTACGGTCACGTGGACCTAAATGTAACGGAAATAAATATTGAATACTACGTCATTGAAATCCTCCAAGTGAACCTAGTGGTAAACTGTGGAACTTATGGAAGTAATCAGTTATAATACAACATTGCTAATAATCCAATGCTAATAGCGTGATAATGTTTAGCTTATAGACTGACCAAATCAGTAGCCATATTCATGCAACATTTGAATAATCTATCTGGTAGTAAATGCGTGATGATTGTTATAATTTTATTATACTCTAGCCGTGGGCTGTAACGTTATGTTGTATAGCCTATACCATACCTCATTAACCTGGCTACCATTAAGTAGAAAAGTTTTTTCCAATCTCACTGGTAGTTTCAGGGAGCCTACCACCATCTCTTAAAACAGTACCATTTTAATATGACTTTATAAGTTATGTTATTGGATTTACAACTCTCGGCGCTGAGCCAAACGTTGAAAATCTACCAGAACGGCAGGCAAAGTAATATTAAAATTATACTGTTTTAAGAGATGGGGGTAGGCCCTCAGAGATTAAGCGCTTTTAAACAAAACATAAAAACTCTTCAGTTTTATAAAGTCTGGAGAAACTAGAAGCGTTCTCAACGTTCCGATGGTTATGCAAGAGGAGTACTTACTTTATGAGTACGTTTTCCGTCGATAGCAACAACAAAACCAACTCCACAGGCCTCGTGCTCGTTCTGAGGGTCGTACAAGCCTTGCTTGGGCGGCCCTTCCCACTCCATACCTGGAACGAAGAGATGGACTTTAGAATTTAGGAAACAAAACTAGGTTGGGAATAAGAAAGGATAGTCCATGTAGGTACGTAAAAGTTCTATTTCCGATATTATTTTTGTATAGCTCTGAATATGTAGGTAGGCTACCTAAAAGTTTTTGGAACAAGCTACTATAATTTAAAAAAAATTAAAAACACGACTGCCAATTTGCACATATTTGTACTTTGTTTACTCGTCAATATTTTTTACGACGTTTTTTATTTACAGTGTTATATATTATTTAGATCTACTTGTCAAATTATAGACGATAAACAGAGACACGGCCAGACTCATCAGAAAAAAAATTGAGGCTGGTATAAATTTACGTTTTAAAGTGACCACAAAGGATTCTTTTTATTTTTAACTAGCCTATGTTACTCGGAACGATGCAAGGATTGGAACGATACCCCATACATCTAAATCGGTTCAGGCGTTTAAAAGTTATGGTGGAATAAAGAATCTCACATACATACATACATTTATACATACATACATACATTAACCCTGAACACATAACACTCCTTTTTTTTGGGGCAGTCGTGTAAAAACAGAACGATCTATTTACTGAATATGAAGTAACCGGGCTCGGAAATAAAAATATTCTTCTGTATTGGATTTAATTTTGCCCGCTTTTTATTATATTAAAGCTTTTTAGCTAAAGTCTGTTTTATAGGCTTCTTAGTATTTTTTTGTGTTTAAGGTTCTGTACTGTTTCTCGAGTTCCGTGCTTATGGGTCCAAACGGAGTCCTATTACTCTGGTCCAATCCGTCCGTTCGTCTACTCATCCTTCTGTTACAAGGTCTTTTGAATTCGTAATAGATAGATACCCGTTATTTTCCCACAAGAAACGTATTTTAATCGGCGTCTTTTGTTTGATCCTAATATTGTACGGTGGTACGGAACCCTTCTTGAGTGAGATTGACTAGCACTTGGCCGGTTATTTTTAATGTTTTAGGGCGGTTATTTTTAATGTTTTAGGCATATTCCATTGTTTTAATGTAATAGTCAGAGCGTGCACTAATTGCATCAATGTAAAGCAATTCATTGACAGAACCAACTATGGCATGTGGACACGTGCAATGGTCATGTTCAAAGGCTTTACAAGGCTGAAATGAAAAACAATTTCGCCTTGTCCTAGAAACAGTAGGTTCATTGACATAACTAATATAAACAATATAGTTGCGACTATTACACCGATCCGGTTTGAATAGCGTGTTTACGATCGTGGACTTTACTTTGCGATAAAACTAGATTACTTTTTTTTGATTACCTACCTACATGCATATTGAACGAAAAATTCTGAAATGCTAGCTTTTTTTAACGGACCTCATTATGTATTTCTTTGAGCCGAATTTCTTTAACGTGTCTTGCGGTAGGAGTTAACTGTAACTTAACTCGTCACGTTATGAAGAAGCGTTATGCGGCCTCCAGATGACCTTACCTCTCTTTCTAATATAGGTGTACATAACATAACATCACGCCTGTAAACCCCGAAGGGTTAGGCAGAGGTGTACCCAAGAGTACACCCACATTTCGCCAGTTATATTTTTAGTCTCATGTAATAGGGGGCGAGCCTATTGCCATCAACTGGGCACAAATTCAGACTCCGAGGCTGCTACTGAAAAATTCTTGATGGAAAAACCCAATAACACTTTGCCCGACCTGGGAATCGAACCCAAGACCTCATGCACAGTAGTCGCGCTTGCGACCACTAGACCAACGAGGCAGTCATATAGGTATACGTGTGTCAGAAACTACGTTCCTGACGGAGTACGTTTTGAATAAAGAAGAAGTTTTCAACCGAGCATCTTCCTATCCTTTTCTTCGGGTAATACGGACAAAAAAGGGGTAATGTCAGACCCTTCTCAACGAACTTGACTCTTGCGTATAAATAGTTCGTTCGGTTTCGTCGTTAAACAAGAAAACCAAATTTTATTTCAACGAGGGCCTAACCTAAACTATAATAGGTACCTACTATTGCTTTGAAAATGTTAGGTATGTTTAAAATGAAACACAACTATTTTATTTTTTGTATCAGTCAACACACTGTCTGGGGAAAACACTTAGAATATTTACGAATTGCCCTACCTACCTACATTTTCTTTTAATTTCCTGAATATTCGCAAACTTCAGAAACTAACCTTCATGATACGGTACTGAACGGTACGGAACAGAAATTATACGGTATTTTGAGCCTTATTTCAAAAAGCACGAATTATCCAATTTTTTTTAACTCGGTTGACTGCCTCGTTGTTCTAGTGGTCGCAAGCGCGACTGCTGTGCACGAGGTCTTGGTTTCGATTCCCAGGTCAGGCAAAGTGTTATTGGGTTTTTCCTTCAGGAATTTCTCAGTAGCAGCCTCGGAGTCTGGATTTGTGCCCGGTTGATGGCAATAGGCTCGCCCCCTATTACATGGGACTAAAAACATAACTGGCGAAATGTGGGTATACTAATGGGTACACCTCTGCCTAACCCTTCGGGGATTTCAGGCGTGATGTTATGTTATGTATGTTATCCATTTTAAACAGTAGTTGTTTTTTTTTGTAGTAGAGGGATATTTTATTACGGGCTTACCTTAAAGTGTCTTAAAACGTTATTTTATTTTACTACTTAGTCTTGCTTGAAAATCCAAGAGTGAAAATTTGAAATTAATAATAATAAAATAATTCTGCTTTAAGATGGCGGTAGCTCGTCATAATAAATTCGTCTCTAGCAAACTATATATAATATGTAAGATTTCCAATTTAGGCGATTCGTCGACAAACTATATTTTCAAGGTAGCACTCAAATCACAATGCTTACACAGACGACAATGACAGATTGAGTTAGTACAGCCAACAAAAGAGATAGGCATGCAGAGTAGTCAGATAAATATGTAGTAGAAGTTTATTTTTAACTGATGGATATTTTCAAATGCAATTAAATTTAAAAAGTAGATAATAAACAGTTCATTAATTAAGTTTCAGTCGTAGACATCCATCGGTTTCTTAGAAAAGTTCAACTATATCTGACCCTGGATACCAATCTCTTTTGTTGACTGTACACGCATAGGTATAGTATGTACTGTAGGTATGTAGTATCTTGATGGAAAACTTTTTACCTACTTTTATTGATAATGAATTCATCGGTAATTCCCACGCCGTCATTGCATACATAATTAAGATATTATTATGTTAATGATGTTATGTATCTTCGTTTGGGATATAGGCTCTGGTTGCTTTTACAATGTTCAACCTCATTATATTAGTTAATTACCTACTTGTTATTTTATTTAAGAGACAAACACTGTTTAAAAATAGAATAGTGGGGACTTCACATTCAGCCACTAGGGCTAAAAGGAGGCTTTCGATTTCAGACTTCCAGTAACTAACCCATTAGTGATTTTTTATTAGAAAGTAGGTGTAACCTATAAAATTCTAGTGTTTAATTATAATAGACCATTCTATGGCGTAAACAAAATCAATTATCACTAAATTTCAACTAAATATAGTAGGTTAAATATAATAGGTTAAAGCTCGCGAACACTTACATAATAAGTTGGCAGACTCGTCCCACAATTAATTTGTTGTACTTCATCTATGTATTTTATCTCTCTCCCCACTATTTATATATATATATATATATATATATATATATATATATATTGTATGTATGTATATATGTATTTATTAATATAATATATTCTCTTAATTTTCTGTATCTGTGCACCTACTTTGTTTTTGTCTCTGCATCACCCTAAGGTAGACTGGTAGAAAATGCCTAAGGCATTAAGTCCGCCTTTGTACAGTGTATTTTTGTACATGTGCATAAAGTTTTAATAAATAAATAAATAAAATAAATAAATATGACTTGAATAACAGTCATAAATCAGTATTATGTGAAACACCTAATCATTTCATGAGATAAATAGATTATAGATATTAAATCATCAATTCTACAAACGGATCTCTAGTACCTACCAGCAGCCAATCAAAGCAATCTAATAGACAGGAGACATTCATTTCAAAAGTCTTCCAAAATGAAGAGGGCTGGCAGTAATTTTTTATTAGCCTTTGCTCTCTTCTCTCTCTTCGGCAAAGGTTTCCCTTGCCTCCATCCATCTGTCACGGATCCATGCTTCATAAAATGATCCTATTAAATATAATTTTATAAATCTTATTAAAGATTTAATCTAATGAAATATATTATCGGTTCACTTATGAAATATGTCAATAAGTACATAGTATCATATCTCTGTTAATTAGTACCAAGGGCATAGTAAATATTTAAACAAGTAAATCATTTTACGATTATTGCCCAATTTGATGTGCAAATAAAAGCTAGACAGATAGTCTGACATTGTTTTGTATTTTGATGTTAAATGATAAGATATAATCTGTGTAAAGACGAGATGAGTGGATAATTGTCGTTTAATGATGTTAGATTTGTCTGTCTGGGTTTTATCTTAATTAGGTACACAGATTGTGAAAAAAAAAAAATTAACTGCAAGATTTCAGGTTAAGGTTGAATTGTTTTTGGTTGATTTCGTAATTATTTTGTACTCAATAAAGTTTTTTGTCCATAACTCATAAAAAAAATACCTGAATGTATTTTAGGTTTCGTTTTTATTTGCCTACAGAATAATAGTCATAGATGTGCAGAATGGTAATTAAAATAAAATTATAGAAAAACAACACAAATATAAATTGGTCTACTATTTTGAATCAGTTCATGTGGCTTATATAATTTTAGTTCAGAACAACATAATACGTAACTATATTATAATGGAAGATTAGTAAGACAATATTGGTAGGGGGGTACTTAGGAGCTATTGCTTTTAAAAGAAATATGATATAGCTACCTAAATAATCTTACTTTACACTTGATTAACATCTCATAAGTAGGTAGGTACCTACTCTGGGTTTGAAAAACGTTAAATCATTTTTTTTTTACAATTTCTGAAGGCTCTGTAGAGAATAAATGCAATATTATGGCAAACATACACAATAGATATTTATTTCTGTACATTACATAATTCATATTACTTAATGATATGCTTGACCTAGTCATTCAAGCAGGAAAAAACACTGATAAGGGCAAAGGGTTATTAAGATATTAATTGCTTACAGAATATTATTGTATATTATCATTGGACATTATACAATATTTATAAATAAATGTAAGGATTATTTATTGCACAAGAATAAAACTGTTCTTTATTTAAAAAAATCGTACCTATGTCTTGTTTATTCAGGTAAAATGCACATACATGGAAATATCTTTAAGAGCAAGAATTTAAGTATTTTATTAGGAATGTAAACAAGGTGACAGATCAATGACCGGTTAAATCTCAGGTCATATTGTGGCGCCATAAAAACCGGTTAATAATAAGAAAAAAACTGGATTCGAGCGCATATTCGAAAATTGAATCTCAGATGCTCGAATGTTATTTTTATTGTGTTTAACTTTAACATGCCCTAGTAATTAATAAGTATCACGATTATTGATCCCTATTCTTTTCGTGTGATAATATATTAAATCAACCGGCAACAAAATAAATGACTATTTTTATCAGCAAAATTCGTTGCCGGTTTTAGTACGTATTGTCGTAGTAAATGCTACCTACAGCTGGCTAACAGGATAAAATAATATGAATTAGATTTTAGAAACAACAGTTACGCACTTCATTAATTTATGGAGAAGTGTAACTATATCTCTGACTTAGGTGTGATTTTCGACCTGCGGCACAGATTTTTCACCACGTATACATTACACGTGGAACACTAAAGTGCTCGCGGAAGACGTGCCAGACATAGCCCGTAAAGAAATTTTAAGAACAAAAAATCCCTTACCTCAGAGTACTTTCGGTAAATTGAATAAACTTTTCTCGCCTCCAACACAACTTTAAGTTCTCACTTTCACACACAAATGTTATCAAATAACAACAGATGTGCTAGATGGAGAATTTTATTAAATTAGGACACTGAAAGATACCGGTAACCGCGTAGTGACCGCTCTTCAGACGACTACGATAACCGGCAGAACGCGAATAACTGAGTGAGTGAGTGATTGAACGTCATCAAGTGAACTTTATTTTGTACAGTATGCGGATTGGCTAGCGCTCGAGATTGAATGAACGAAATAAAATTCAGAATCGTTTTGATTGGGCAATGTGTTTGAGCAATGTTGCCATAGTGTCCGTTTTACGTACAATTTTGTTTTTAGTATTCTTCCTACTTACGTTTAATGCAATGATGTATCCAGATTAAGGATTATTTGAACTACGGCTAGTAGAACTGATAATAACTGGCGTAAAAAATGATAGTCGGTTTGAACAATATTACATTTGAAAACATTTTTCTATTTTAGCAAGCTTACTTATTATGTAAACTAAATACAAAAGATACAACGTACTTCTTTTATTGAAAATAGTAATTGCGTGGTATCACTGATCCGTCAAAATGCTTTTCTTATTTTCGATCGATCTCTCTGTAGAAAAAACTAGAATTACCTAATATAATAAGTAATGTCCTTCTCTCACATAGTAGACACATACCAACTTTCACGTAGTAATCTGTATCTATGCATCGTAGGTAGATAGAGGGTGATGATCATGGGTGATAGAGGGCCTGAAAAGCTCTAAAGAAAATCATGAAATGGCTACTAGCAGGCTATAAAAAACAGTGTTAATTTCTGAACAAAATTACATTACTATAGAAGCAAATAATGGTATTAATTAGGTAGGTACTACTGACAAATATAATTATAAAAACTAAGCAATAGGTACCGCAATACGCAACTGTTTTTTTTTCTGTCTGGCATACAACAAGTTACAACTAACTGGCACGCTAAAATTTTTTTGGAATTATGTTTTAAAGAATTTACAGTACTTACATACCTACATCATTTTTGAATTTATATTAAATTATTACGCCTGGAAAAAGAAAAGAGCAATTTTTAGGTGGCGCTCTGTCGTGCCTTATTTTTTCGGCAGTAAGAAGGTAAGCAGGTAAGACAGTGGTTTTTGACATCTCATATTCTGCATGGCTAACCCATATTTAGCTTGTCCATAGGCTAAAAAATTTTGATTGATTAATGTTTTGTTTTTTAAATACCGAAAAACGGCGTAACAGACAGATAGACAGTTTTAAGTAATGCTGGGCACTGACTGTACCTAGTGAATCCATAGTAAAAGTTTTGGTTACGATGGTCCACCTCGTATAGTTTTATTTAGTTGATTGGTATCCTTACCTAAAGTCTTTTAAAAACCTATTTTACAAAGCTAACCATGTTATGTCATTAATTATAAATTAGATTCAATTTATATTACTCTTCACAGTTCACTAGATAAACTATCAAAACGATACCTAGTATGGATACACGCTCATCATCATCATCTGCCTAAACTTTTCCTAACTATATTGGGGTCGGCTTCCAGTCTCACCGGATACACGTTATTGTGAAAAAAGATCATTCAGAAAAATGCAGCAGTTCACTAAGAAAACGTCATTCGTCAATCCCCGATTAGCGAGTCCGACGTCAGTTCATAGACTTCATTCACCATTCGGTCAGTCAACCGATCACGCGCGAAAGTTGTGCACGTTCGTAATTCGTCATTTAAAATAATTTACGAAATAAAATCTATTTTTTGCAACACACGCATAGGATATTGAATTTATCTAAAGAGTTTACTCAAGGGTTTCTTTTTGAATTTATTGAGTTAGACTATACGTTTTAGTGCATATATTTTGTGCAAATAACAAGGCTTTGTGATAGTCTAGTGTTTATTGTACAAATAATTACTTTCGCGCTTTCGAAATTCGAATTGCGTAGTCTTTGGTATTCCTGGGTTGGTGCAGATTGCAGTTCGTAGGAAAATGAGTCTGAGCAGATTGTGCCGTGTCGTGAAGTGCGATTTAGTGAAAGTTCAGTCATCTAGTGCGTTGGTTTCGAAACTTTGGGGACCTTGTACTGCTAGGGAAGTGAACACATGTAGCACGCAGCGAGCAAGTATTGCACAACACAACTCAAAGCCCGACTGGAATCGAGCAGTGAGTGAGGCGGAGAAGATTGTCGGATATCCCACCTCTTTCCTGAGTCTTCGATGGGTACTGAGCGACGAGATTGCGAACGTAGCACTCCACCTACGCAAGTTGGTCGGGAGCAACCATCCCTTGCTGAAAACTGCTAAGTACGTGTAACATCATTAATATTCGAACCTCAATAAATATTCAAATGAACCATATGAATCAATAAGTGCTTATTTACATACACTTATGCTTATGTAATTTTTTGTTGTCCCACATTAGTTACTAGTATTTTTTTTTCTATTAACAGTGTTAACGGATATATTTTTTAAAGTTACAAACAAACATTTTGTCTCGTCGTGAAATATAGAATAAAACCACATCCATTCTATTCACTTTCGGTAAATTATACTTAATTATTATAATTGTTAGTTTTCTCTATTACCCTAGGGGCCACATTATTACTTAGGTAAGTACAGGCACGTATAAAAATGACAAGATTCTTTTATTGTGAGTTAGTTGTACAACCCATGGAAATGTTCTTTATTTAAATTTCTATCAATGCCCAAAAAGTTGAGAGTAAGAGTGGACATACAGGACTTTATCTGATGGTAGTTGTAAGTTACGTATGATGCTCCACACACGCACCAACGCATCGAACGCACAACGCAGGTGGATATTTTATTTTCTATTTCACTGGTTTAGCGTTACGTGACTGATGCCGACGATGCACAGCGCATCTTCCACCCTTCCATGCATCTTCCGTCAGATAGGTATATACGATATTGTATATAGCTTCCCAACGGTGAAAGAATTTTTCGAATCGGTTCAGTAGGTAGTTTGAACCTATTCAATGCAAACAAACAATCAAATCTTTCCTCTTTACCTGCTGGTACCCATAGTCAAGATTGTTGGCTCCCAAACATTTTGAAAGTCAATTGACCAACTATTTCAACACTCTAAGATGCTTACATTAATTTTTATTTCAATGCTTTTACTGTTTCGTAGCACTTACATTCTACAATAACATTTGCATGGCAATCACTACTTTTACTTTGTAAAGTGTTTAATTAAACTACTTAGATGCAATCGGTATAGTTAGGCATTTTTATTAAGACTGTATTAGCAATAACAACAAAGGTAGGTTGGTATGTACCTACCTGTAATTGTTAGTAAAATTATTCATCACAAAAAGCAAAAAGTCCGTGAGATCTCCATGGAAGGTTATTATTTTTAATACTTCGGTACTTATTTTTGAAAAAAAAAGTACGAAAAATATTTTTTATAATAGTTTTATTAAATAATATTTTACAAAAAAATACGATAAGAACTAGATTCAATCCTTTTTATGTGCATGACCATCAAAAGTGCCTTATATTGGTCTAATTAAAATAAATGATTTGACTTTGACTTTGATACAATACAGATACCCTGAACATGTGGCCGAGATATATGGGTATCTACTTAGCCTTGGCTATGGGTTTAGTTGAGTAGATGGATACGAAACGCTAAGAGAAAAGACAATGAATAAAAATAAATGTTACAATTAAAATTTTATAGCTACGATAAAAACATTAAAAACAAAAATGGCCGTCATAAATATGAACATTCTGAGTTAGAGAAAGTTTGTATTATTACCGAATTTTTTTTTACTACTGCGCTGTACACGTACATGCATTACTGACGTACCTCCTTACAAGTACCATAATTCATTATTAAAATGTTTACATTTATTTGATCGGCGCATTATGTTTCTTTCACCTAATCAGCTATATTCTCATGATTCAGAGGCGATGATTCCATTCAATTCAATAAGTATCAGCTTCTCTTCAGAAGTTCTGAACAACGGCTACCTACTTCTACTGTCATTGAAGAATTGCACAATCAGCAATGTCTACAATTTCCTAAAAAAAAAATCTAATATAGTTCTATTTACATGTATTTTTAGGAAATAGGCAATTTAAGCCAATTACAATTACAGGCAATTTAAATAAACCTAATAATTTAAATGCATTTATAATTTTAACTAGCTTCTGTTCGCGAATTCGTCCGCCTGATTTTTTCACCCGCGATAGGTTATGTCTTGGATTATTCCTCCGCTCCCGTAGATCGTTGCGTGATGTTATATAGCCTTTACTATTCATTATGAATCTGGATTTCATATAGATAAAGAATTTTTCCAATGCGACTGGCAGTTTTTGACATTATCTCTTTCAAACAAACATAAAACTCTTCACCATTATTATATTAAGTTGGTATAGACTCAGTGCCGTAATTGTCCTTTTATGCGCCTGGTGCGACCTGCTATAATTGCGCCCTTTTAATATTTCTAATCACAGCCGGTCCTGACAATAAAATGGATTTTCTATAAAAATAAATCTATCATCCAAAAACTACGTTTTTAAGGTAGGTAAGGTCTGGTCATTTCTGCGCCCCTTCAGGGTCTGCGCCCTGTGCCTGGGTACCGCTAACACCGCCCTAGTTACGGCACTGTATAGACTACAAAAATATTAAGCCAGTCTTACTTCAGCTTCACTCTTACGACAATAGACCCCTCACCACTCATAGCCTCGTAGTATTGTTTGTTTACAAAAACAAAGACTTCCCTATCATCTTCCGGCAATCAGGTTTCCATGTTCCATATGACGTAAGTTCATACGTAAATGTGCAGCAAAAAGTTTTTGTTCAAAAGTAAAGTAAAAGACTGGTTTACGAAACTTGCATGTGATTTGTAAATGTTAACGATCTTAATGTGCATTTACAACACAAAAATTCCAGTATAATGTAGGTACTGCATGTATGGCAGAATTGTTCTCCACTTATATAACTTAAGAAGTTTTGTCTGTAAAGTACAAATCATCGAGATCTCATGTAAAACGAACAGTTACTTTAGTTAAAATTAAATTATAAATTTAAATATCGTCCGACGGCGGCCATTTTGGACCGATTTTCATCAAACATAGCTAAGACTAATTCACCTTCCAAACAAAAAAAAAAAAAAACAAAATCGTTTCATCCATTCGGGGGCTACGATGCCGCAGACAAACATACACACAGACACGTCAAACTTATAACTCCTTCGTTTTTGCGTCGGAGGTTAACAAAAAAGCACCCATTCATCATTTTAAATTGTTATTAATTAATTACCAGCTATCAACATTTATATTGATCGTACAATATATAAAACACTGACTACGCCTTCAAAGCAGTATTGTATTTTAAAAGTTTTTCTTTCTTTCACTTTCTTTGGGCATCACTGACGTCAGTGAAAGAAAATTACGTGGAAACCTGGACTTATAGTTAAGTAATAGAAGTCTAAAATCGACAATCCGCCTTGGGAAAGCTTGGTGATCAATGCTCATGCCTTCTTTATATAAAACGAGGCTTTTGCTTTGCAATAGGTCAATAATATGCTGATATTATCATTAGTTTGTTACCTAAATAATGAGTTACCTTTGTCTATCATACGTAACACATCGCGTGCAGAGGTTACTACCGAACCACGATCAATGCGCATTCCTCATTGCAACACTGCACATCATCGCCTGATTAATCGCTTATGATACATTATAACTGCTATTAGTATTCCTCCAACATCCGTTACTGTAACATCATGCAAAGGTTAATATAGCTTACGTCATAGGCCCTTTTAGCTACTTATCTGAATTCACTAATCTATGTATCTATCTTGGACATCACTGATATCGGTGAAGGAAAACTTCATGAGGAAACCTGAACTTCCTGTTCAGTCAAACCATGTCAGAGGCCCTTGAGGTGGTTTAGAAACTCTGACACTATGGTTAGTGGGGTCATAAGACCTTACTGCCTACACGATATAGATAGATTTGAAATTATCATTAAACATGACTTCTGCGTTTAGCTTGGAGTTGTGAGCGCGACTGCTGAGTGTAGTTCTGGTTTCCGGGTCTGGAAAAGATTTCCTTTAGAAATATCTTAGTAGTGACCCGAAGTTTGGAATTTCGTGGCGTGACGCCAGCGTTTTACATTATGTTACTATGATTTGTAGTCCATATAAAAAGCAATATTTAGGTGTAAAAATATTTCCAAATATCACAGTCGTTTAGGAAGAGATAGCAAATCAAGCCAAAAATATCGTATTGCTATATTTTTTGTTAAGGAAAAAGTATTACTCACACGAAATTTTGTTTTACACATATATATTTTTTAATCTTAAAAGATTAGCCATTTTTGAGCATATCGCTTCAGAAAGTAGGTACCCGTTTTACGGTAAAGGGCCTTAAGTATGATTCAGCGCCTACTCTGCGCCTGATTTGATTCCAGTCCTTTGTGGGTTGCCGTCCCCTAGGATTATGAGAGTGAGGAAAGAGAGAGTACACGTCTGTGTTTGTGCACATTGTGGTCTATAACATCTCCTACGTATTTGGCTAGTCTCCATCAAGATTAGCTACCGTGACGAAAATTAAAGTAATATTTTTATATTTCGTTTTTTTTTACCCTTCACACGCCTCTTCAGCTTGCGAAGTCAAACACCGCAATTAAGTAGTATTTTTTTAGGCAACACAAGATTAAATTATTTTTCAAGTCGTTGTGAAATCTGTCTTGTGAAACGTTCAAATTAGCGTGCGAGAATATTAGCATCACTTAATCTATACTATTATAATAAAACTAAAGAGTTTGTTTGTTTAGACACGGTAATCCCTGGAACTACCAATTGGATTGGAAAAAATCTAGATTTAATATTTTTTTTTGTTAATAACGTTCGCCTTTTAAATAATGGACCATTTATTGGTGTAATTGACATTTACTTTCAACTTTGACATAGGAAAAAGAAGTAGGCCTGCAACAAATTCGCCACAAACTTTTGTCAATACTTGCTTATTTCCAAATTCATAAACAAAAATCCTTTCTCAGGAATCTGATCTACAATGGCAAGAATAACATGCAGGCCTGGGGTCTCATCGTGCTGCTGGTGTCGAAGGCAGCCGGCCACAGCCCCGAGATACCAGACATGGAACAGGATAAAGCTGCTGGAGTTCTGCACAGGTGAGCGAAAGATTCAATGAGTCCCTGGCGTGTAAATGTGATGTTGCCCCTCAAACGGTGGGACACTTGATATCGTGTCCTGCCTGTCCCGTTGTCTGCTCATCACAGGAACTGATGGAGGCTACTGAGAGTGCCAAACTCGATGCCAAATTTTGGATTGACTCAATTTAAACTGGGTACCAAAACACCTACTTAATATATTTGGGTTTCGTGAATATGCTCTACAATATTGTCTTAAGTGTGAAAAGAGCAAGAGATACAGTTTAATGAATCCGAAAGCTAGAACGTACTGACCCGACTGAACCGCCAGTTCTTTCCATCATTGCGATCTTTTGTATTATATCTGGGAACCTTCGTATTTCGAAAGTATAGACGGTCAAGGTTTTTTTTTACAAAAATAAATTTAAAATGTTATAAACATGGATGAATGCCATCTGTTGCATGCACACGTAAACACAATGTTTTGCATGCGTTCTAACATAAACAATGATTTTTCACACCGAAAATAAACGTCGTCATTTCACAGCAAATGTTTGCTTAATGTTTCTTGGCGTGATGGACAGTATATGTAGTTAATGGCTATGATGGGTCTTGTATACTAAGCTACAAGAAACGAATGAACCGCATTTATCGAACGCGCATCGCATTTGCTAGTACTCCCCCTTTAATCTTCCATCTTCTCTATAGAGGCCTACCTCCATTTTGAAACGAGCAACTAGCTTCAACTTTCTGACTATCTTACTGTCCGTCTCCTTGACAATTCAATAGTCTAATTGAAATAAATTCTTTGACTTTCATAAGATTTTTGTCTGTGGGATTTGACATTAACAATTTTACGCAATTACAATAAAAATGTAAATTTTGCTGGCCACGCGATCTATCATAATTGTGGAGGTCAGTATCAAGTAACTACTTGGTAGACGCTGATTTATTTACTGATCTAGCACAAAATACTAAATCGAATAAATTATTAAGCCAGTTCGAACTTATCCTTCTAAATCAATTTCATCATCAGCAGAAACGTGTAGCACTTTTATTTAACCTTATTTAGATAAGGTGAACGTGGTTAATTTTCTTTAAGTAGGTACATAATGTACCATATTCGATCGTATGATTTTAATCGGCCTCTGTATGAGGCAGACATTAAGCGAACAATTTGTTGCACAGTGCACCAACAAATTATCGAAAGGGCATTGGCCGGTCGAAGGTTCCGAAGTGAAATTCCACTTCCTTATTTATCACTTGAACAACTATCCATAAACTCGTCATGAGTGACGTATTCAGTCATATTTTAAAGTCATTTAAAAGTACAAATTGATATTCACGCTTGATGCTGATGTATGATGGTGAGATAATTGCGTTGCTACTCATTTTCATCGAATGTGGCCTGTAATGAGGAAATCGAAAAAAGTTCGGACTTTTATACTCCGAAATCCTAACACAAGAAACAAATAGAATAGAGAAAATTTTAAACAAAGAACGTTGAACGATGAGCGTTGAGTAATGATGAACATGACAATTGGTGAGTTAATCAATGAATTTAGGTTCATCAAAAAGCAAATGAAGATGGCCATATATCTTTCACTTGACAACTTACGCTGTTCATCATGACATGCGTAAAGTCGCGGTTTAGCGCCTTTTAACTGGTCAGTTAAGAATTCGTTTCGTATAAATTGTTTATCTATGCACATGTGGACTTAGAATCGGGACACGAATGCCGTTAACTTAACTTTCTATGTAACCAGTAACGTGACAAAACTGACTGTTAAAAAAACAAGTTAGTTCGAAAGAGATTTATGATCCTACATAAACGATGCACTGGTTTCGAGCATTACAAAATTCTAAGTGTTTTAATGACGTTAGCTGAACTCCCAAATACTTTGTAGTCACCGCCGCGGCGCCGCCTATACATATACTTACACAAAACCAAATCTATGTCAACCCAGACCACATACTTTGCAGGTGTGCTTAGGACAGTTTAATAGTCATACCAATTCAATCACCTTATTCTACTTGACCGTTTACGAATCAAATTACTGTTTAGTATTAGTTAAGTTACTTTTGAAAAATGGCAGAAAAAATTTCGTTGTCTGATTCGTTATGTCTTCACGCATTGACTGGTTTTCAGTTTTTGAGCAACTGATCCATTAAAATATATAATTACGATTTTAGATATTGTATAGTTTTAATTTTACTAATAATATTCTAGATATTAAGTTCTGGCTATTTAGCCCTCTTCCTCTCTTAAGTTTAAGTTGCTGTGCCCGGCATAATGTCCATAATGATTCTGTACCTCTGTTTTATAAGACCATTAATTTACATTGTGGAACGCAATAAATTATTTGATTTGGTCACGCCATATGACCCAACTAGACAACAAATTTTCTGTACCAGCATAAATATGCTGGAAGGTTCTGAATGAATACGATACAGTCGTAGTACGTAGATACTGTCCCATGTCCTAATCTTATTTAAATTGATTAAAAAGATCTACTCCTTTAGCCAATGGAACCACCAAGCTGCATGGTTGCACGTCAGCCGTTACTCATTTTTATTATTTTTTTCCACCAGCCAACGCGCTCTTGCCGAAGTAACAGAGATGATTCGGACTTCCCACCTGGTGCACAAAGGCCTGGTCAACATGAACTCCCGGCAGCCCATCGCTGCTGAACCTGATGACATGATGTTCGGTAACAAGATAGCTCTGTTGAGCGGAGATTATCTGCTCGCTAACTCTTGTTCCGAGCTGGCTAATTTGAGGTAAGTGAATTACATACATACATACGTAAACTTACGCCTTTTTCCCATGGGGGTAGGCAGAAACTACAGAACGCCACCTGCTACGATCCTTACATACTCCTTTCGCCTTATCTACGTTCATACATCTCGTCATACAAGCACGCCGGTTACGAGTACTCCGCACCTGACCTTTCGGAAGGACCTCACCAATAAGGTCAGTGTAGGTCTTCCTAGGGCGACCCCTCCCGGCGTTACCACTCACCTCTGCCATATAAATACCTTTTGTCAATCGTCTTTCACTCATCCTCTCAACATGACCGAACCATCTAAGCATACCCTTTTCTATCATTGTCACTACATCTTCTTTTAATCCGCAACGGTCCCGTATATCCCGTGAGTGAATTGTTTTTGTGTTTTGAGAAAAAATATTTTGTATTGAATGAATATTAATTTCTAAATACTCATAGACCTCCATAAATACACGATGGAAGATACCCTCAATTGCCTCTGAGATTGAGATGAGTAAGTAAACGCCAGCATGGGCGATTTCTTTCAGTTATTTAAGATGCACACTGAATGTGATAATAATGTTAGCTGTCGAGATTCCGAGGTTGCGGGACGTCTTAACAGGATACCGTGGCCCCGGAACGTAAAGAGAAACAGAAGGAACAGGGTGGTTTTATAGTCAGTAAAAGTGTGACAGTCCCTTCCGCTCCACCCAGGGCGGAAGGAGTCATTTGATGATTTTTACCACCTTAAAATTAACAAAAATGTCGAGACTGTTATTCCATCTCCCCCTAAGCCTAACCCTTAGTGTCAGCTGTTAAAACATTAAACTACTTTGTAATGTTATTTCAAGACTGCGACAATTGTACGTATTAAATCAATTGTATATTATGAATTTCGCTATCAAACGAGTTATTAGTACCAAATGGATTTTCGATATTCAACAATACTTGTAAACAAAACATTTTATCAATTCCGAGTCTTGCAATCAATCACCGAAAAAGATAAAGTATACCAAAATAAAATGCTATACTATGAACTACATAATAATAATCAATTGACGTATTATGTCGCTTGCGTAAAAACAAATTTGCATCCAACCAAACTGGTTGCTTTACACGAAATATATGTAAATGAGCAAATAACTAGGTGAGAGGTCGCATAAATCTTTATATTGATAGACTGCGAAGAGGGGGAGTTAGTCATGTTGAAAATGTAGGTATGATAATTGAGTAGAAGACAGAGGGAGTCGATACCACAATTTGAACTCGATCAAAGACTCGTTTAGTTGTTACATGATTATTTTAAAGTAGGCGATGAAATACCTTTTAAAATTCTTATATAATAAAAAATAGACTGACTCACTTTGGAGAAAAATGTTGTAAGATCTAAGCAGGTAGGTAAAAGTAAAAGAGTTTGTTTGAACGCACTTATCTTAGGAATTACTGTGGTCAGATCTGACGGATGATGATCAGATTTTTGCATAAAAAAAATTCACGCAGGTGAAACACTACTAGTCTAAAGTAATATTTTTGTTGGTTTGAACGCGCTAATGTCAGGAACTTATAACTAACGGTCATAACTACGGTCTTATTTTTTTTAATCTATTTGTATAATAGCAAGTTTCCGAGCCTTGAGAAGGCTATAATTATATCATCACTTTTATTTTCACCACAATTTACTTTTCTCACATTCTCAGTAATGGTCTGTCTCGTTCGTCTAGTGGTCGCAAGCGCGACTGCTGTGCATGAGGTCTTGGGTTCGATTTCCAGGTCGGGCAAAGTGTTATTGGGTTTTTCCATCAGGAATTTCTCCAGCAGCCTCGGAGTCTGGATTTGTGCCCGGTTGATGGCAATAGGCTCGCACCCTATTACATGGGACTAAAAAAACATAACTGGCGAAATGTGGGTGTACTAATGGGTACACCTCTGCCTAACCCTTCGGGGATTACAGGCGTGATGTTATGTCATGTCAGTAATGGTCGGCACCATACAAATAATTACCGTTACTCTCAAATCTAATGGTCATAGGCCTATTTCATTGAAGATTGTTACACATGCATAGATTTCTTAAGATATAGAGAGAAAACTTTGAAAGCTTTTCTGTCCACGTCCCAAGGTTACATAGACCTTTTATATGGAAATGATTGGATCGTCTCATTGTCATGAGAGCGGCATGACATGAAAGATATGATGAGAAAGTGTTCGCAGTTTGCCGCTACAATGTTGTGCGGTACTTTTTGAATACTGTTTGTTATTTTCACTTTTGAAGAGTGTGAGAGTGCATGGCACGTTCTTATACAATGCAATGAATAGTTGAGCCTAAAGCAATGGTGTTAAGAATTAAATTGTAAAAACATATAGCAAAAAGTTATTGGGTTTTTCCATTTGGAATTTCTCAGTAGCAGCCTCGGAGTCTGGAATTGTGCCCGGTTGATGGCAATAGGCTCGCCCCCTATTACATGGGACTAAAAACATAACTGGCGAAATGTGGGTGTACTAATGGGTACACCTCTGCCTAACCCTTCGGGAATTACAGGCGTGATGTTTTGTGATGGTATGTTAGTAAACTAGCTTCTGCCCGTGATTTCGTTCGCGTAAATGTCGGACGCCCGTTTCTTTCCTTTAAAAAGTTTTTGGAAAATCCGTTCTGAGCGGACGTCAACTAACTATAAATCTATCTCCTTACCAAATGTCATCTTTATACGTCAAGCGATACCGGTGCCGGGGTTGCGGGACGTCTTAACAGGATACCGTGGCCCCGGAACGTAAAGGGCAACAGAAGGAACAGGGTGGTTTTATAGTCAGTAAAAGTCTGACAGTCCCTCCCGCCCCACCCAGAGCGAAAGGAGTCATTTGACGATTTTTACCAACTTAAAAAATAAAATGCGTTACCTGTGGACTACTATTTTGATATGTTTTTATTTTTGTAATAATATTTAAATGTAATTAAAGTGTGTTAATTGGTTAAGAAAATTGCATTATTATAATAATGACCTAAAAACACGCTTGCTTGCAGGCAGAATACGGTGGCTTAGTTGTAACTTCTTTTAAGATTTCTAAACAATGTATTTTCTCGCAAATAAACTTAAATTAATATTAAAATAAGAGGCAAACGCGGACTATTTTATTATAATTTAGTTTTTGTCCGCTACTTTGTCTGCATAAATGACGGTTATTGCGCACGCAGATGAAGTCGCGGAATTAAAAATAAATTCTTTATAATATAAAAATATAAAAATTACCTACCTTGGGGTTAAAACCTACCCCGTACTAATTTCATCAAAATCGGTTTAGTGGTTTAGTCGTGAAAGCGTACCTAACAGATTACGCTCGTACATTTATTTACACTCGCGATGTTATATCTCTTTACCACCTTTGGTTGACTGGTAAAGAATTCTTAAGGCATTTAGTTTGTATAATTTTTGTTGCATATAGTTGAAATAAACAAAATTCAACCTACATGTACCTACAATTGACGATACTCCCAAATAAGCTATGCACGAAGACAACGATTATGAAGAAACTGACAAAGTCGATATACATTCCGGTCTGACACGTAACGTAATATTGAACGTTGCAACCTTACGTAACCTGACGCGTCGATGAGTACCTTTGACTGGAATAACAGTGAAAGTTTAAGTTAACTCGTGGTTCTTATTAGTACCCGTGCGTTTAATGCGCTTTAATAGAACAGTAACATGCAGCCTAGACTGCCTTAGACTGCCTCGTTGGTCTAGTGGTCGCAAGCGCGACTGCTGTGCATGAGGTCTTGGGTTCAATTCCTAGGTCGGGCAAAGTGTTATTGGGTTTTTCCATCAGGAATTTCTCAGTAGCAGCCTCGGAGTCTGGATTTGTGCCCGGTTGATGGCAATAGGCTCGCCCCCTATTACATGGGACTACAAACATAACTGGCGAAATGTGGGTGTAGTAAACACCTCTGCCTAACCCTTTGGGGATTACTGGCGTGATGTTATGTATGTTACTTGCAGCCTTTTTTGGTTAAAGTCAAAGTCAAATCATTCATTTCAATTAGGCCATTACAAGGTAGTTTTAAATGTCATAAACAAAAAAAAAGGAATTGAATCTAGCTATGTAGTTTAGCTGTGTCGGTGATAATTCTAGTTTTTAGGGTTCCGAACTCAAATGGTGCCATTTAGACTTTTACTAAGACTCCGCTGTCTGTCATGTGGCAGTGTCTTTTAAACCGTAATAGGCCATTTTCACAGAATGTGTGGCTGTTATAACAAAAAAAAAAGTAAAGTAAAACTTATTTACCATACCTTACAGGAAACGTGTTTTTTATATTGTATGGTGGTACGGAACCTTTCGTGTCCGAGTCCGGCTTGCACTTGACCGTTTTTTATATTTATTACTTTCGAATTCCTAATGTAATGTTGTTAAAACGTTTCTTACAAATATTTGTCGCATTATTGTC
The DNA here is from genome assembly GCA_949774945.1 of Hoplodrina ambigua. Taxonomy (NCBI): domain Eukaryota; kingdom Metazoa; phylum Arthropoda; class Insecta; order Lepidoptera; family Noctuidae; genus Hoplodrina; species Hoplodrina ambigua. The sequence goes on from OX458967.1 coordinate 2,474,701, forward strand.
AGTTTTGACATTAATAAGATTGCATAATCATAATAATCATAATAATGATATAAAATAATCATTTAGATATAGGCTGGTATTCACTTACGACTTTTATTTTTGATAAATGTATTTTGTATAATTTTTTCATTAAACTTGGCACCAGTTAGTTTATGAAGTAATGTGCAAATAATTTTGGACACATTGAATTTATTTGCACAATGTAGATGTATTCCCGATTTTATAATTTATTTAAACAAACGTAATATAAACAAACATCTTCATTTTTTAAGTTTATTTTGCGTACGGTTCTTATATGTATGTGTGTTTGTATGTTAATGAATGAGCTCCAATTCTAGATTACCAAACAGCAGCTCGCGTGATTAATTTACGCTTAATTATTTTACAAAAACGCTTACTAATTATCTTTAAAAAGATATTTAAAAAAATAATGATACAAAATTAATAATACCGGTCTATTATTATGTCGCTGCAGGTATTGATTATTGTGCCTGTTCAAGGCGGATTTTCGACAAGTATTGCGACATAATTGTCTATGGCCATAGGTTACGGTGACCCATTGACCCAGCTACGCAACATCTCCTAACACGAGAGAACTGTCAATCCGTCCATTGTCAAATTAACACGCAATGTGTCTTCTATGGGCTTTTAATGGCGATAATTTACATCAAGAGAACGTCACGTTTATTATTTTACCTAGTTTCTGTCCGTGACTTCTTCTGTGTTTAATTTTTTTACCTGCGTTAAGTTGTGTTTTGCTCCAGCTACAGTTACAGCTCCGCTCCTGTGGATCGTGATGTTATAAAGCCTATACTATTCTTCATTAATTTGGCTATCATTTACGAAATTGCCACTGGGAATGGTAGTTACAGAGATTAGCGTTAAACAATCATACAAAATAATCTCTTTAACTTGGTATAGATTTTAGTTAAATTATTTATTATTTAAGTTGGTTATTAAGTTTGAGGAATTAATTAAATGTCTTCATCTCAAGCTAAAGTATGATAGTTACGTAAACCTAACAAGATGTTTTTATCCTAAGCAGTGATTATAGGACAAAAGCAGAATACGTTCATATTTTTTTCCAACACATAACATCACGCCTTGCTCCCCGAAGAGTTAGGCAGAATTGTACCCATTAGTAGACCCACATGTTTTTTTTCTATTTTCAAGAAACTACTCTTTTCCAACTATGTGTCTTTACTATCCTAGATTATCGATATGTACTCACACACCTCTCTCATCTTTGACCTACAGAAATCAGGAGTTGGTAGAACTGATGTCATCAGCAGTACGAGACCTTGCTGAAGCGGAGTTCCTCGGCGAACGGGACGAGCAGAACAACCCGCTGCCTTCAAAACCGTTGCCCAAGGAGCAGATACAGGCTGCATCAGGTAAACTCACTATTTTGTAGAAGTAGTTTTGAAAATGAATGTAATGATGTGATTGTTAGTTCTGTGTCTGGGTGTGATTTATCTATAATATGTATGTATTTATAAATTACATAAGTATGTATATCAGTTGTCTGGTTACCATAACACAAGCTCTGCTTAGCTTGGGATCAGATAGCCGTGTGTGAGTTGTCCCAAGATATTTATTATTATTATTATTATTAATGAATTTGTCGTATCGTATTACCCAGTTGCTGGGTTGTGGAGTTCAGATAGGCAGTCGCTCCATGTAATATACTGGTATTCAGCTGCATCAGGTTGGACTAGAAGCCGACCCCAACATAGTTGGAAAAAGGCAGATTGATTGAGTTCTGAAAACCAATATAGCATTTTTGGATTGACGTAAGTGTAGTACAGGAATGTAGTAAATTAACGTGTTTTAAAATAGTAGGTTAGAATTCAGAATATTCAGAATAGAATTCAGCCATTGATAGGTTAGGGGTTCAATCTATCATGGTTTTCGCACTTAGTCCTCGATGGTGGTCTATTGTGCTTGAGCAATAATAATAATAATAATAATAAAACCCGCAGGGCAGCTTGTGGCGAGCTGTTGGGCAGTAGCGACCCCACGGACCTGACTCCCGGGAGAAGTCTTGTTCCTCATCTCTGGCTTGCCTTCATTGGCCGGCTAGAGTGAGCACTGACGAGGAATAGACCTCCCACCTCTATCTTGCCTTAATTGGCCGGTTAGAGTGGAAACCCGCGAGAGCATTCGTGCTCGGGGGAGGAAGTATTCCAGTAAGACGCTGGTAGGGATCTTGACCGTACTTCCGGGATTGTCCCGATAGCCGTGGAATACCTCTCCATCCCCTAGCACCTCAAGATATGCTGCCCCCTTGTCGCTACGTCACTTAGTGCTAGCGACTATTTTAGGGGGCCCAAATAGTGAGTGTGCAAGTCACCCCCTGCCATTTTATCCATGTATACAAACATAGGTCCGGCAGGGGCCATAGTCACTTCATAGTTTCAGGTAACCAAGTCACTTTAGCAACCCATACCCATAGTCCAGTTCTCTTATTTTCCATGTCCGGTAATAGTTCTGCACCAACCGGGGGTTGTTCTTGGGTGCACTTGCTTAGTGCATACAGGGATAATCGTCGGTTGGTGTCTCATTTCATATAAAGCTACCTAAGGGGCCTCTGCGAGTTGGCCCCGGCCCCTCGTACGCCTTACAAAGGCCCGGGACCTCAGGGTCCCGAGATACAATATGCATATAAAATAATAATAATAATAACGTTTATTAACCAAAAGTAGGTATTACAAATGTGAGCATAGTTGGCGAGCCACAAACTAAGCAAAGCTTGTATCTTGTGACTCAGGGGTGCGAGTTTTACAAAGCAAGGTTACTTTTCGTTGAGAAATACAATAAAAACACAAAAATTAAAATTTTAACACGGAATAACAAAAAATGAAAACGTTTTACAAAAATTGGGCATGTGATGTATGTGACTGTGTGCATTAGTGAGTGAGTGGGAGAGATAGAGAGAGAGAGAAAGAGAAAGAAGGAAAGAGAGAGAGAGAGAGAGAGAGATATGATTGTGAGGTCAAAAGACACGTGAGTGGGTGTGGTGTGGTGTAGTGTGTGTAGAGTTAGGTGTAGGTACTATATCAGGGCTTCAGTGTCGTCATATGAGAGTTTTAAAAGGGCTGAAGTTACGTTTTTCTTACAAGTGGCAACTGTACAGTCTCTTATGTCGCAGATTTTACTTACTTTATTGTAGGTATTGGGGTGGGAATAGTAGGTACAGCGTCTAGCTAGTTCAGATTTGGCATTTGGTACGGGTATACCCGTACAAAATGCCCGTTAAAACAAAAAGAAAAATAGAAAAAGCAAGACTGCCATATTTCAAAACCATAATCGTATCAAAAACACAAACAGACGGACAACAAAGTGATCCTTTAAGGGTTTTTATTTATTTTCGAGTATAGAACCCTAAAAAGTAAATTTATCATTACACTGTAATCAAGAAATAATAGCCAAGCATTACGAAACCGCAAACACTTAATTACCTATAATTTATTTGTTAAAAATCAATCGATCTTCAACTTAATAAGCCTTGCTAATGAGTAGAACTGGTTCTAGCGGCGAGGATGTGGGTTAACTAATTATCTCTACTTCAAATTTACTTAAGCAAGAACAAATTTAGGCGTAGCTACATTATTTGCATGCATGCTAACTATGTAGATGATCACATTGTACGTTGAGGCTGCGTATTTGAGAAGTACTTGGAAAAAGAACCATATTCTTGATCACAGAGAGAGATTTTTTCATCGCTGTGGAATTGTATAGGTTGTGCAGGATACACCTACTTACCCTTTTAGTATTAAAGGACCAATTTCAACCTTATTAGGTGTGTATACAAACACCTAATAAGGTTGAAAATATAACACGACCAAATTGTCACTTAATACATTTCGCCTTGCACCCGTCGATTTGATGAAAAAATTGTCTTGCCATGGACCGCCAACCGTTTATCGATAATATTAATTAATCGTAAGGATGTTTTATAAATAAAATACGTGTTAAAGTATTCGAAGCTAAGAGTATATTAGGCCCTTTAGTCGACTTGCTGTTATTTTATAATAATGACGTCGAGGACTACTTGTAATGCTTTCAAGGAGTACCGTGGAGTACAGTGGTCCGCGGAACACGGGTTAAGGACCAGTGATATAGACAGAGTTTCTAAACAATTGTCAGTTTTGTTAAGTATTGCATTCAAACGCAATAACAGCCATTCAAGGTTACCATTCTACTTGTAGGGCAACCAAAATTCGACCTAAGACATTTATTACCTTAAATGTATAGTCAAAGTACTCAAAGTCATTTCATTTATTCCGATTAGGCCATTACAAGGCACTTTTGAATGTCATATACCAAAAAAATATAAACCTAGTTGCCACTTACTATATGCTTGCTTGTCGGTCTTGCTCGTTGGGAACAGACAAATAGAGTATGCGATAGTGCGTCGAACATACTAAAGACAAAACGGACGCATCTTCCGTCAGATGCGCGTCCACCTACGTCTTTTGTTCCTTCCGCAGCGTTCGACTAACTTAATCACTTTTAGGACTATTCAAACAGACCGTAAGTTCATCTTCAAAGCCTCACAAACAAATCTGGCTCACAATACATTGGAAATCAACGCATTCCGATCTACAAGTGGTACATAATAGTAGTACATGTAGGGTACATTAGTATGCTCGCCGCGTTGTGCCGCAAGGAACTATGCTGCGCCCTCCATTCGAACGTGACAGAGTCAAACAATGGGGACAAATGTGGTTCTTTGACCAATTTCTGTTTGTATAGTTCTGCTGCGACTTTCGGTTTTCTTGGGTTTGTTCCGTGTTGACGTCATTTTATAGGTTGAGGAAGGAATTTTGGCTTGGCTGAATGGAATGGCGCGATCTCGATATTGAAGTGACGAGAGCGCATAGAAGCAATACACATGGTGCAACTATTGGTTTTTATCAGGATCATGTAATTTGGTAGCCATGATAGTTTAGCTAAGCTTAAGATAGAGAAATCTTTTTCTTCTTTCTATCGAGTCGATCATTTTAGTTAATTTTTTCTTTTGATTTTTTATAGTTTTTGGGTCTAGTAGGCGGCCACATTTATCGAGGCATCAGTAGCTTTGTTATGTTCTCATAAAATAAATGATAAGTTTTATACCATATACACATTAGATATTAAACTGTAATGGATGACTTTTATAACTTGGTACATATAGTTTTTGGTACTTAATAATTTTTAAATACACTTTTACATCAGCTGCATCAAGATAGTGTAAGGAATCAGTTTCGCTGTACGTTTTCTCTGTCTCAAATGTCACATAGGGTTCCGGTTACCTGTGAAGGTAAGGTTAGGTTTCCGGGCAGCTTGAACTTTCATATTCACGACTACTAAAAATATGGTACTAAATTTTCTATATCCTGATGCGTGGTTCTGTCGTTATCTACATATAATAATATTATAAGCTTGAAGATTTTGTTTTCTTGTTTGGAAGCGCAGATCCCCGATACTACTGGTTTGATACTGAATTTTTTTGCTAAAGATAAGCTATGTTGTTCTTGAGTGGTTATACGTAGTATTATATTATCTGTGGTGGTTATATTTTATTAGTTCAAAAAAATTAGGTAACTTAAGTTACCTATAGTAACTTAAGTTACCTATAGTAACTTAAGTTGACATAATAACCTTCAAGGATAGAACGTCTTTGTTTTTGTGGTACATTTTGTAACGATTAAGATAAAAATATACTGCAGTCTTGCTTACTTCTTTGTCTTATTTTTAAAATATTTAATTACTAATAGTTTCTGCCCACGACTTCGTCCGCGGTTGTTTTTTTTTATCCGAGTTGGTTACTGTCCCGCTTCCGTTGATATATGGTCTCTACTATTCTTCATGAATCTGGCTATCAAATATGATTTTTTCCAATTCAACTGGTAGTTCCAGAGACAAGCGCGAACAAAAAACTCTTTAGCTTTATTATATTAGTATAGATAAGGCAAACAACCTCAGAATCAAGCTATCCAAATTCTCAACTAATTTGTGAGTAAATTGAATCAATCTTTAAACGTTTCTGCTTCCTTATTCCAGAATGGGAGATCATCACGGACCCTCTGCCAATGGGCGGTGTGATCGGTTGCGCGGGCAGAGAGTGGTCTGCCCGCCACGTGCTTGCTGCTGGCGCGTTGTTAGGCAAGAGCTGTTCAGCTGCTCTGAAGCTGGCTGGTCACAAACCACAACTGCAGACACAGGTATTTATTATAAAACTAATCGTTTTAACGATTTCTGCTATTTCCTACATCAGTTGCGATCAGCAATTCCATTCATTTGGTTATGCTTTTGACTAATCAGAAACTATTAGAGGAAGTAGAGATGGTTATTAAGGAGGCTGTAACATTACTCGTTGTGATTTGAATTTTGCGGTAGATTCAAATATTATGGAAGGACAAACTGTGACAAAGGGCAAGATGGTCTAACCCCAATACCCCGTCTTCATGTGGGGCTAACAGTAAATAGAAGCACAGAATAGTAATGGCAGTGTAGCAGTAGCGTTATCTACCAACATTGCCCCGTTGCTTACCAGCAGCCCGGGGTTGGCAATTAGTGGTGTGACACCCATTTGCTTGACTTGTATTTTGCTCAAGTGCCTTTTTTGGTACTGAGCCTGATTTCTCTCATTCACTCTTGTATTCAGTCCACTCGGATTACCGTCATCGGAACTCGTTGGAAAAATATAATTATTATTATCTAACAACAAACGCATGTTAAACTAATATATCTTATGTTAAAACTTAATAAAAACTTGAAATAAATTGGGACATATTTATCAATAATTTACTTTTCACTTCCAGGGCTACCTCTTCGGCTGCCACCTAGCCCTAGCCTGGCAAGCGTTCCTGGACTTGGAAACCTTCACGGGCCCTGAACCTGCGAGCTTCTCCCTAGTGGGGGCGCCACTTGCCTTCACGTTAGAAGCTCGCCCTGAGCTGTACGAGTACATAGAAGCTGGCAAGAAGAGTGTTCAGGATGTTGATTATCATGCTGTAAGTATTATTCCGTAACAAATTTTATGTATTTTCTTTCTATAGCCAATATTGAGACACTACGTGTACCTAATTTAGTTGACATAATACGTCTATTGGCAGATTACTCAATATGACGCCTTTTCAAAAGGTGCTGTTAAATAAGAATGAATTTATGCCTGAATAGAGTGTCACTTTCATTTATTTATTAAAGGTCAAAGCACGTTATAATTGTTCGAATTTCTTTGGTCCTTACGTGCCTTTTGTTCAGCATAAGAACCAATCGGAACGCGAGGTTACATAAACATAAAACATAACATCACGCCTGTAATCCCCGAAGGGTTAGGCAGAGATGTACCCATTAGTACACCCACATTTCGCCAGTTATATTTTTAGTCTCATGTAATAGGGGGCGAGCCTATCGCCATCAACCGGGCACAAATCCAGACTCCGAGGTTGCTACTGAGAAATTCCTGATGGAAAAACCCAATAACACTTTGCCCGACCTGGGAATCGAACCCAAGACCTCATGCACAGCAGTCGCGCTTGCGACCACTAGACCAACGAAGCAGTCTACGTGAGGTTACCTTACAAATATTGATAGTATATCCCTCCAAAATAGGAGAATCGTTTCTTTTTTTAGTTCCTTTACACGCGCGAAGCGACGGGTGGGATACTTTATCCATGCAGGAATAGAGTTCAATGTTGTACAAACAAATATTTAATTCACGTCTCGCCAATCTTTGGTGTGAAAAGTCTGGATACGCGATGATGTGCGAGGCCAGAATTGAAATATTTGCTCGTACAACAAAGAACACTATTGCTATGACTGATATGCTAATGAGTCGGCGCATGCCAGCGCTGATCGACGCAGTAAATCTTTTAATGTGAAATGGTCACAGTGATTTCAATTCTCGCCTATTCAATGCTCTCCTCGCTTCGCCGTTTCAAAATCATCCTAAATCCCGTATCATTTTTTCTTCCAGCTATACAAAGCAGTGCTAGAAGGCGACGGTATAGATCAGACGAAGCGTCTCCAACGTGAGCACATCGCGCGCGCAGTCGACGTGCTGGACAGCTTCCCCAACTGCGACGCGCGCACTGCACTCGCCAACATCATTGTCGCCATGCATCATGAACATCTTTGAACCTAGTTGAGTAACTATGACCATCTTTAATAGGTAGCTTTAATGATTGTGACCGTGTTAGTGACCATTTTTATTAAATGTTTGTTACCTTGTATAATTATACAGGGTGTGTAAAAATATCATAAATAAAACCAAAAGGTACATGTTATTCACATCATTGCGATATTTTTTTTTGGTCTGGAATATACATGGGGACCTGATCAGTGGTGTAACTATACCATCTGAGGTCCGTGGCAAATTCAGTGGATGGGGGCCTCAGTAAAAATCGCCATGTCGTAATTTACTTTAAAAAATCACCTAAACAGTACTAATATTGTTTCCATTTACGTTGAATATCGAATAAACTCAATTTTTAAAAGCATCTATAGATATTTAAAAATACACCAAGTGTCTCGTCCTTATGTAAAAAAAAGGTTTTTTAAATGGCAAAAGCCATTTCATACAATTCCGTCCATTTTCTCTACGAATTTAGGTACCTAGTACCTACCAACAATAATTGACAGTGATTTTTGGTTCAAAAGTAAACGTAAACAACATTAATACAACTTTTTACATTTACATTCCTGTAAAGTTACATTTCTTACTCATGATTTTGTCTAAATAAGTAGAGTAAGTATACATTTATAATATTCATTGTAATTTACCTGTGACTCACATTACTGACCTAGAAATTTTATTCAGAAGACTTCAGGGCTTTTCAGTAAAATTGACAATGACGTATGTGCCTTTGTACATACTTCCTGAGAATCAATAGTAAAATGGGTTTTGGGGGCAAACGACATGAAAAGATGAGGTCATTGACCCATAGGAGGACATTGTCGGTGGAACATTTTACTTTTTGAACTTGAAAGTTTTATCGCGTTTCTATGGTAGCGTAAACTTATATTGTTGTTCAATTTACATCTTCAATCCGTTCAATCTACATTATTTTCGCTAAAAACTACTCAAATTTTGAATATACTCAAAAGTTATAAGTAGTAATGTGAATTATACAGAGTTACCATTTTAAGAACTCAAAGTACACAGATAGCGGTATAATTATACAATTAAATGAATTAGAAAATAAGTAGATAATAAAGAAAAAAATATGACATGTACTTAATGCTCAAATTATGTATTATTTAGTAAATAAGTCAACTTGTATTATTATATAAGTAAAAAAAGATAAAATGTATATTTCGATGTTTGTTGTATACGAAACCATTTTGTATTATGTATTTAGATAAATTGTAAAACAAAATTACTATTGTTCAATAGAACCAGGGTATTTGTAATTTTATTTACTACAAATTAATATACAATTTTAAAACACTATGTACATTTTTCTTTATTTAACCCCATCTAGTGCCTCATAGTACAGTTAGTCAGGTTGCGAGGGTGATTACTACCTACCAATATTCACAAGCGGGCTGTGTTGGTTCTATGCTTGTCTTTTAAGGAGGTGAAAGTACTTATTTATACTAACAACATCTGATAGGGAATACATTTAAAACAAAAATCTGCTGTTCCCTGTAACGATTAAAATGTATGAAAAAGCAATCTTTTTCCACATTTCAGGGGTTGGTTCCTTTATGAAAGTTGGTTGTATTCATGAAGATTTCCACTCCCTGAAAGATGCATATTGCTTCCAAAGTCTGCTTGTATAATTACGGAATTTAAGTTTTGAGAAACGTAGACCAATATTTAAATCAAAAAAATTTCAGTGAAATGGCAGTTTTTGGAACTAACATTTCGTAAAAGACATAAGGTCGTGTTTTGTTTGGACTTTTCAAGTTTGTTGACGTACAGCGCCATCAATCTTAATTCACAGATAACTTAGATTATTCTGTACGGACCAACGTTGCCTGCTGTTTTATTTGAGGCTCTCGATAGATGGCGAGATGTACTCCTTTTGTAACATTTTCTATTTTTGCGATTTTTCGAATCTTTTGATCAATCTCTCCATTTTAAATTCACATAATAGTAATATTGTTGACTAGTATTTTTGTGCAATCTTGTGCCAGCTGTTCAGCGCATTCAATTACTACCAACATAACCACTCAAAATTAACATTCCATATTTAAATGTTCATAAATCAATTCAAGAATATTTTCAAAAACAAAATAGTATCCTATATTTTTAAAAATAACAAGGAAATAATTTATCCTTGATTAACTGCTACTAATTTATCGATAGTCAATAATAAAAGGCAGAATACAATAACATAGGGTTCATGTTACCAATTTAACTTCTACTAAGTAAATCTACCTTCAAATGTTTTGAATTTCGAACAGTAGAACCAGGAACCGAGCGTCATATGTTTCATTTTATTGGCACTCCGGAGTCGATTGCCATCCTGTTTATAGTTTGATGGTTTTTCGCGTTGTTTTCGGTGATTGTGCCGACGCGGATTGTTGACTAGTTTCGTGCGTGAAGTGTCTCGGGTGTTAAAATCTATAAATCTCACGAATCAGTCTGAAAGTTGCATGTGTTGTGCCTTTTAACTTTTAATATAGTGTAACTTATGTCAGTGAAATCGAATTTAACTTCATCCACTGCTTTACCATGTCTGCAAACGGTGAGTACATTCATATTATTTTGAAGGCTTTTTGCAGTAACAAAAATACCCAGAAAACAAGCCAGCCATAGGTATCCATAGCTCACCGAGCTAAGGCTAGCCTAAACTACCTACTCATCAACTTATGGAGAACATGGTTGAGAACATGGGTGAATTATGTGGGTAGAGTTTTTGTGTACCTTGTCACTACTCCACCCCTAAGACGACCCACTGGCCGGTATTCTTACAAATAAAAGATTCTGATTGTATTGCCTCACTGACTGACGATCATATGCCTCATTCTCCTCAGTCACTGATGTATCTAATGCGGACTCCGAACTGTTTCATAGCAGGCGAATGCTCCCGAATATTGAGCGCCTTGCAATCTTTTCCTACCCACAGTAGGAGGTAGGTAGGTGCTCAAAAGGTAAAAGGTACAATAAATAAAACATAGGAACATTTTTTTAAATTAATTGTATTAATAAATAATGGTAGTTCTATTTACATGACACATTCGATTACTCTTTTGTTTTGGCAGAAGACAATAAAAATATTGTTACACAATAAGTTCGCCTAACTCAAACGTGGCGGGCGCGAGGCCCACAACCTAACATTCTTATAACGACATTGGTAATTAACCCATTCCCACATTATAAGAATAACATAAAAAAAAAACACATTTTTGGTTACAATCTGACAATACTGGTCGTTTTTGGTTTTGAAAAGTTTTCACGATTCCATAACTTTGCTCCGAACTCCATGTCAATCACACTGAAGAAAGACATACATACAAGCATCCACTCGACAGTTAATGTATATCACAGGTTTCTAATGTGACCTAAATGATACAATTTACTTACAAATGAGTTTGCTTCCACATTTTTTACAATTTAACGTTTTTGGTGTCAAAAGTTCGCCACTGCAACATGTATAAAGTTTTACAAATATCCCAACTGTACTGTTTTATTTTATATCGTGTATATCATGATTTAAAAATACTGTGATTGCTTTTGATATGTCTTGTCACACAATGCTTTGAAAATTGAAGAGTTTCTACGATTGGCAACTATTTAATGGCAAGAATAACAGGGCATTTTACCAATGCTATACACAAATAATATCCGAATACAATTTTAGGCATATTTCGGTATGTTACCAAACGTCAAGCGTTACCATAAGACCGTCGACAATATCGCACCATTCGTTAATTTTAATATTTTTTTTCACTCCTACGTTACAATGTACATAGACCCCGATGTCTATTATTGCTTAGTTTTTATAAGTTTTGTTATATCCAAAACTTGTTACCTATAAATAATTTTCACGTTCGTCCCAATAAATTTACCATTCAATAAATACGTACACGTAAAAAATATAAACTATATCAATAGTTTAATCTTTAAAACAAACTTTCCTTACTCTAATTATATATTAATAACTATTCATCAGTATGGTTTCATTCATTTTCAATAATATGCCTACTTTATAATCTTTCCAAGCGCCTGAAAATTGATTTTTTAACCTCTATCTTATATAAATGTATGTAATTTATTATTCATCTTTTATTGTATGGTATCTAATTTTATAAAATTTTATCGTCTCTAAGTTAGAAGAATGTTCGTATAATGCAATCGCAATTCTTAAACAATAAGGTCACAATTCATAATATACTCGATAAATCAGATTCATTATAATATCAATTATACATAGCCAAACATACAGGCACTCGATTTGACAAATAAAGAAGGCGATCTTGAAACATGCACAAAACAACCTGTAATAATTTAATGATCGAGCCGTAAAGCAAATATATTAAATATTAATGTCTACAGTAACACTAAAATTATTACAAAGAAAATGATACGATAATGGTTCACGTAATACAATATAAATAAGTTAAATATTCTAAAAAGTTAAAAATACACACGTCTTAACCTAATAGAAAAGCACTCGTATCTTTGTGGTAAAATACTAGCGGCGGACCGCCTGGATTTCATTCATTAAATCGATTCAAAAATATAAGCCAAAACAAATGTTCAGAATGACAGGAATGGTAATAAACATTACAAATTAAATAAAACAACTAATTGACAGACAAAGGTACAAAATAATGAATAACACGACCGCCGAATGTGTCCGCCTCGCGCGGCCAGTGCGGGCCTACATCCGCTCTCAATGTAGTTTTGTACTTTTGTTCTGATAAACGTTACATAAATGTAGGGTTAGTAGTTTATGAGATCATTGTGTCGCACAAAACTTTCGATTATGCGCTTAATTAGAAAAAAAACATCGACAAAATATGCAGACAAAACATACATTTACGTCACTATTTTATACAGCAATAGTCTGTTTAAATTAAACTAACCGCTCAGTGGCCGATTCAACGATCGTTAACTTAAAATACGACAAGAATATACAAAAAATTCTACACAATTACGGTCACTTTGACAAAATACACAATCGATACTAACGTAACGTAAGACTAGCTGAAATGCGATAAACACTATTTAAAATTAAAACTTAAAGTTACATCTTTGATTAAAACTCACTCGGTATACGTTTTAAAAAATATTTCAGTTACAAAACGGTACTCAATTCCAATTTTTAAATGCATAAAAGGAATCGCTAGATTTTCAACATGGCAGCACGCTGGACCAGTTCCGCGCCACACTTAATACTTATCATAGGTAAGTCGAGGAACTACAAAATATATTGGAAAGCACAACGGCTCTAATCGACGATTAGAATATTTCTAAAAATCGAAAGGCAACACAGAGCTTACATAGCTAGGGAAGGGACGTCTGTACGTCGTGTTGTGGTCGCGCGGGAAGGCGCGAGCTTGCGTCAAGTGCTCGACTCCTGGTAGGGGCCCGTCACCGTGCACGGGTGCATCGGGAACAGCGTCGTCCACGACATCGTGGTCTGCGTGTCCGCGCGCAGCCGCACCTGCCCCGCGCGCCGCGCCGCCGCCGTGGCCTCCACCAGCGCCGACAGCGACGCGAACCCACCCGGGATGGCATCCTCACTACTCTTCCATTTCTCCGGCCCGGGCGTCTGTCGTTCCGGTCCGGGCGTGGTCGCCGGGGACACCGAGTTGGAGTTTGGTCCCGGTGTACCTGGTGTCGGTGGATTCAGTCCCAGTTTCTTTAACCTCATCTTTTCCTCCCACTCTTCAAGTCCATGTTTGGGACGATTCAGATTTCTATGTTGGTAAAATACAAGAGATATCCTCGTAGGATTTACTCTGTTTGGACTTTTGACTGCGGTTGTAGAATGCATTTCATGTTTCGCGCATTCAAACAGAACACTGCCATGTCCTAGTGCTATGGCAACGCCACCCATTTGTCCATCTTTGAAACAATCCAGGTTTTCTGTAAACTCTGTAACTTCGCCTATCGGTTCAGCTTTGGGTGGCTCAGGCGGGTAGGGGATAGAAAACGGTGGCGGATAGATGCACCAGTTTGGTGACGACTGACACCAATTTGGACTTGGATTTTGGTAGAAGTTAGGGGCAAAGTTTGGATTGTATTGGTACCCATATGAATTGTAACAATGTGGGTTCCTGAGCAGCTCTTCTCTTTTGTATTTTTCAGCATTGTAATATGCCAGGCTGTTGTAATCGTTGTACGTGTTTTCGTAGGGATTGAAGTGGCCGTAAGGATTTGCAGGGAAAGAATAGGCGTTCGCGACTTGTGGGTAGTTACCGTAACTTTGTATCTGTGCCTGATTCCCATAGGTGTTCTGGTTGACCGGGTGGAAGTTGTTCCCAGCAAATTCAGGGACTGGTTTATTAGCCACCGCTTGCATGTTCTGCTCATCGTGGTTTATCGTAAAGTTGTTCTGTGCAGTTGAGGTTTGAGGTGTAATATTATTTAATCTACTGTCGTATGGACTCCTATGCTCGTAACCCTGGCTTAAATGAGGCCTATCTGAAGGCGGGTATGGTTTTAGAAACGTGGAATTCTCTACAGCTTCAGGTGGATTTGTATGTTGCGACCTTGATGGAGGTCTTGCTTTGGGAACTCTAAATATGGAATTCTCGTTATCAGGTGGCGACTGTTCTTTGAGTTTTGGGTCCCAATTCTTTGGTTCTGGTGATTTCCATACACTTTGACGAGGATCTGATTTCATCATTTCGTTATTCGGTGATTTTAAGTCTGGTATTTGGGTCGGAGCAGGAGATGCAGGCGTGCTTTGTGAGTTTTGTGATATCTCACTTAACCGTGGTGAACTAGGCATGTCAAACTCGGGAATTTTGTTTGTGATATCGGCGATTAAATTCTGTTTCTCAGGCTCAGTCGTTACTTTTGGTAGCAATGGATCTGAATTTGTTTCGCTTCTGCTCGAATCTGGACTGTAATTATTTGGAGGTATGTTCAGATGTGCTGTTGTGGAATCGGGATCTTCTTTAACGACATTATTGAATAATTCTGTATTAGCAAAATCTGGCCACTGGTTTTGAGGGGCCATTTGGTTTGGAAACTGTTGCTCTCTCTTCTGTAACCCTACTGCAAAACTCGGCAGTTGATTTGGATTAGGATTCGGATTATGATTTTGATGGTTCTGAATTTGCGTACCTTCTACTATCGGTGACACATGGTTCTGATTGTACAGCGCATTCTGATGATGTAAGTTATAGCTCTGATCGTAAGGATTGTATGGAGAGTCGAGAACCGTGCTGGATATCTGGTTGCTTTGTAACTGAGCATCCGTGAAGTTGTCGATCATGGTCGCCATGTCTAAAAGGGCAGGGTTGCCTAAATTAGGGTTGATAAGTCCTGGATTCTGATGTTGCATATTAGGGTTAACGAAGGCGGAGTTAAAGTGAGAGTTGTTGGAGAATGCAGAAGGGTTGGATTGGTTGAGAGCTGGAGTGATAGCCCTGGGTGACGCGCTACTCTGGCTCCGAGGACTTGCATTGTTCCTTGCATCTGCAGGCTGTGGAGTCCTCGGCGCCGGTGACTGTTGAGCTTTCTTCTGATTGTTGCCAGGACTCTGTGAGTTGTTGCTGTTGGCCGATGTGTTTGATTCGGAATTCTCGTCATCTTTTCGCTTTTTCCCGTGACGACGGCAAGGCTGTAGTGGAACTGATCGCACGCGCACCTCCATGGGGTATCTGAAGAAATAAACATTAATATTATAGCTAAAGTATCTGACTCAATAGGACAATGACTTCGTTATTATTATTAGATATTTTGAATTTTAAGATTGTTTTTAACGATTTCTATTAATAAATAAGCTATTTATTTCATAAAATGGCAAAATGTGGGTATAGTAATGGGTACACCCCTGCCTAACCCTTCGGGGATACAAGCGTGATGTTATGTTGTGTTATGTATTTAACAATATTAAAACTTGTACATCACCACTCACTTATCGAGTATCTCAAGCGCCCCGCTCTTGACCTTCTCGTCCTGCCCATCCTTGGAGCCAAACTCATCAGTAGTATCTAAGACATAAAGCGGTAGAACATGGAGCTGTTCATCAGGCGGCCTGGTCAAAGACCGGTGCTTGGCAAGGGTAACCACAGCGGTGCAGCCGTTGTTCATATTGTGGAGGTCGCGGTGTGCGTGGGCGCAGAAGTCTATGCATGCTGTTACACCTGAAATGATGAAAGGTTGAAGCATATAATCAGATGTTAATATTATTTTAAGTTTTAAACTATATTTTCACACATCTAATTATGCTACTGGTGTTTTGAAAATCATGATTTTACTTGACTTGACTGGTGGTTTCTACATCTATATAGAAAAACAATTCTCATTTATTCTTCTTATAATCTATTACAAAATTACTAACCTGAAAAAGGTCGTCCAGGTTTAAACCCGAGCCTGCAGTCAGAGGCTTCCTTCTCAAACTGTATCTGGTTCTCAAAGGCTTTCGGTGCCAGGTTCATGTACAACGGGCTCAGCAGGGTAGCCAGCACGTGGATGCGTTCTTCTATCTCGCTTTCCTCTGTCTTGACTGACAGGCGGAACTTGCGAACTGTTTTTGAACGGGCGTATTTGCATCCATTGTAGTACATCGACCAGGAACAACCGAAGCTGTAGGAGGCGCCGCAGGTCTCAGGGTCTAGACCTGGAAAGGAAGGTGGGTTTTGAGACCTTGAAGTTGTAGAAAAGAACTTAGTTGTTGGATAATCGAGTGTATTTTGGTTCACATTCTAGCTACAGTCATTATATCAAATGTGAGGAGTCTTAAAATGTTGAATTTGATCTATTCTAGTGATAAATGTTACTGAAGCGTTTTATAAATCGCCTATGTATCTTATATTCCATTTCGGTCTGAAATGTATATCATACTGCTAAAATATTCAACAATTCGAATGTCGTCTCAAGTCTTCTGGCTAGCATAGCAACAACAACACCAACTCCTCATATTTGTAATATGAATAGTTAAGTATATGTGACGAAAATACTTACCTTGACAAGCACAGGTCCTATTCTCATTGGTGGCACATCGCCTTGTTGTTGGGAGGCCGTATCTGTTCAGTTTGTGTGATAAGAGTGTGTAGTCTAAATCTGCTTCAGACTGTGGGATGCCTTCCCAGGCGACCAGGCACACGACAATCCAGGACGTCGCACATTTGTGTCCGTTACGGAACTTTACGACTACTAGCACCTTTTCTGTGTAGTTTGCACGTCTAATAACCTGAAAGAATGGAATTTAGGACTTAGTATTATAATAGAAAACTTTGTAGAAGTTGGCAATCATAGATTCTGCAACTGAAGACAAAATATTTGATCTAACATGACCAAGTAATACATCTTAGAAGTTCAGTAGTGTGATAACATGTAAAAAGTTTAGTGTTGTTCATTATTATGAACAACACTAAACTCATTATTATTATAATGAGTTTTGGAGATCCATACACTCACCCACTTAGCCATCGGGCAGCCCTGTGCCGACTTTCCTTCTTTTCCAGTATAGCAGATCTTCTCTATCCTTAACTCTTTGCCAGACAAACCAGTTCGAGCTTCTAATTCCTTTCTCAATTCTGCCAAAGTAGATGCTGCCCCTAAACGAAGTAAAGGCAAAAATAAATTAAGGATTCTTAGCATTATACATAAGACTGATAATGAGAGACATTGCGTGAGTGTAACTTACCTAGATGCGTGTAATAACTGCCAGGTTCCGGAGGATTCTTATCAGCCGGAAAGCAATTGCAATCAGGAACTTCTGTTCTAGAATTATTCCGTAACCTTTCCAAATTATCGAGATATTCTTTGGAGTAATTGAATTGATTCTCTTTAGGTTTAGTCAAGTCTGGAACTGGAGTGCTAGGTTTAGATTGGACTTTCGAATCACCTTTTTCTGCTGCGTCAGGGTCATCCTCTAATACTTCATCTTTGGTTTGGAGGCCAGGGCATGCACCATCTCTTAAATGTTCCGGTGGAGGTTTCTTTGTAGAACCTTGGCGGCAGCACGAGTATCCAACTTCATTTCTTATAAGAGCTGGGCCGCCATCACCCGGATATAGATATGGTTCATTTCGTGGCGGCTGGTGATAAGGCATGTTCTTGTAAATCTTGTGTCCCGGTGGAGAATGTTCAGACTTAATCTGCTCTATGTAATAAGGCGGTTTTGGATCGACCGGGGTAGGTCTATCAACGACTTTTTCTGGTTCTTTTAGCTTTGGATCATTAAAGTTACGGTGGTATTTCTGGAAGCCCATGTTCTCTTGTACTCGGGGTATTTGTGGGTATGTTTCAGCGGGCTCTGGTCGTCTCATGGGCTCCCCGTAAGGAAAATTTTGAAAATTTTGATATGGTTGTGACTTTTGTCCGAAGTTCTCCTGCTTTATTGTCGATATCGGTGGTAGAACAGTATTTTGTTGAGGTCTCGCTGCGCCGTTAGGAAACTCTCTATACGTGTTATTGACAGGCATTTCAGTCGGTTTAAGATATGAAGTCTGGTTCATTAGCCTTTGCGGCTCCGTTTTTAATAACCTGTCATCTTTGTGATATTGGTAAGTATCAGGCGTTTCCAATTTAGGAATTAAAGGTGCTGAAGGATGTCTAAATTTTGCGTCATATGCTTCTCTACTCTCATAAGCTCTTCTTTGTGCGTTCGTGTCCCTTGGTGGGTTACAATTTTGTTGTTGATTCATTTCCGATACTGGTCCAATAAGCATTTTTGATTGAAAATCCTTACTATCTTGTTGAGTAAAACTTAAACTATCATTACTATAAATTTCTGCATACTTTTGCGCTTCATAAGGTACGTTCGAGTATGTACCGTATTGTCCTCTCATATCCGCGTAAGACGGCAACTTTTGAGGAGTTTTAGTTACGTTCTTAGTCGAAGCGTTTTTATCAAAAGTTCTCGGGACCTCCGTCCCCCCCTCCCATACGTGGTGGCCACCACCTCCGAACTCACCCGCGCCATAAGCTTGGGCGTTTTGTGAATAATTACCAGCGACAGGATACGCCTGCTCGCCTAAGCGGTAATTATCTCGGAGATGGTGGCTATACGATAAAAAATGACCGGTAGTATTTCTATCGTCGTTCACGGCGACGGATCCGGTCTTCCTATCGTCAATCACCCGAGGCGGCCCCTCTCCTGGGTCACCTTTGTCTGGCGGCGTGTTGGTGCCGTCCCGGGTGTGGTTCTGCTTGTTTAATATCATCGTTTTCAGTCTCGAGTTCAAGTTCACCCTGTCTGATTGCGAGAACATCTGATTCTGTTCCTCCTCCTGCCTCTGCATCTGTTGACTCTGCATTTGCTGGTTTTGAAGTTGATTTTGTAATTGCTGATTTTGCAATTGTTGCTGTTGATTTTGCATTTGCTGATTCTGTATCTGCTGTTGCTGATTTTGTATTTGCAGCTGTTGGTTCTGTAGTCTTTGGTTATGCTGCCACTGATGTTGTTGCCATTCATTTTGGTTTTGTGGCTGGCCATTCTCTCTATATTGCCCGCTGTTATAGCCGCCCGAATACCCGCTACAATCGAGTGAAGCTCGCGGACCGTTGCTCCCCTGCAGGTATCCAGGCTCGGCGTTTCCCGAATGCTGTCCATTAGATGAATTTTGTTCTTGTCTCTCACCTTCGTTGCTGGTGTCTCCCGACCCATTTTCAGGATTGGAATATTCTTCCTGGTGGTCTTGAGAGTATTCTGTGCGATCATAAGTTTGTTGGCTGACATAACCAGATGCCGCTGTTGTTGGCACGGAATTTTGGTATGATGCAGCTGAGGCTGGTCGGGAATCGTTGCCTGACGTCGCACCGGGTGTTGCCGCTTGGGCGTACTGTTGTTGGTATTCTGTGGTGTAATGAGGCGCCCTGGGCGATGGCACCGGCGTGTAAGCTCCGCGGTTGGAAGGCGGTCGCTGTGCCGGCACGGACTGGATACCAGCCTGATAGTAAGTATTATTACTGGCGTCAAAGGCGGTAGCGACATTCTGGACGGTGTACGTAGTGTTAGCTTGATAATGAGGCGACGTAGCGTAGGCTGTGTGGTTGCCCTGGTAGTCTAGCGTCGTCTGTCCAGTCTGTGTAGGGAGCTGTTGGATGAACTGGTTCTGCCAACCTAGAAAAACAAATTACATTAATTTTCATACTTGATCTTTACCAAAATATGAGTGAAAGATTTTAATGGGTACGTAAAATTGTACTTGAGCAGATGAATTGAATATCAGTTAATATAAATAACACCCCGACCATGTTTCAATTTTTATGTAGTACTTTATATATTCTTTGTAAAGTGTGCTTTATTTATTAATTTGTATACGTTTTGTGATAAGGATTAAAGAGTACTCAGGATCATCTTACCTTGAGATGGATCGGTCTGCCACGCCGTCGGAAAGCGGTTCGGATCTCCGGCGTAGAACGGCATTGGTGCCTGCAACAATACAAAACACTGTTGAAATTATTATTCAAAACCAGTACAAGTCTCTTTTGTTACACAACCTTTAAAACAAATTAAAATATGTACATAGAAAATTAAATATGAGTGTATCACTGCACTCATCATAATTATGGTGAGTTGGTGACTCTTTGCAATGAAGTTATAATATTAAAATGTGTTTGTGTTTATGTGTTTGTTATTGGGTTTTTCTATCGGGAATTCTCATTAGCAGCCTTGGAGTCTGATTGATGGCAATAGGCTCACCCCCATTAAATGGTACTTAAACATAACTGGCGAAATATGGGTGTATTAATCGTAAAACCTCTGCCTAACCGTTCGGGAATCACAGGCGTGGTGTTGAGTAAAAATATGTTTAAGTTTTAATTATTTTCTTCCTTGTTATTCTTTCCTCTTTGTTTCTTTAATGGTGTCATTTTATATCGAATAAATATAATTCTATTCACTGTCCTCGTAATTTTTTCTACAATAGTCGTACCGTTTTAGATAATTAGTGCCACGTCATTTAATATTGTGTTATGTGTGTCGAGGCTGGCTCGGACACTGTTTACTACATTATGTATCGTGTGAACTGCCCCACGTAATCATACGATGACCGAGGCCGCGGATGATTTTTGTTTATACAAACGTCATGCTGAATTACAAGCGTTTGGCAGACATGTTTGATGGAATTATTACTTAAGGTGATGAGCGAAATAGTTTGTAAATGTGTGTAATTTTTTAAGTTGTTATTCTAAGTTGGAATTAAAATGTATACTTATAAGTCTGAAATTGCCAATCCGCTTTCTGTAAGGGTAGTGAACAATGCTCGTGATTTGTCTGTATGAGAGGAGGCCTTTGCTTACAGCCTTTTCGCGCGGTGCATATTTCCGTCTAATAAAATATTTATTTAATTGATTATAATTTTTCAGATTCATTACCAACTGGTTTTTTGTTTTGGGCTTTTGTTTACATTTTTTTTAATGTTATGTGCATCACTTTCGCTTGAATAAACAGTTTTTCTTTTCTTCCTTTTCTAAAGTGGGACAAAAATTTTTGTAAAAATAATTATGTTAAACTAATGAAGAAAACTTCTATTAAGGCAGCGATGTCTGCTAAGAATTACTTTTTGTTCCATATAAAAGAAATTAAAACACAACTTGACTTGTAATTAAAAAATTAAACAGCGAAGCCCATTATTGTACGTTTTTCTAATAACGCAACGTAACTGAAGGAAAATTATGAAATTACAAAACTTAAGCATGTTAAGCGTTAGCAGGCCAAAGTAAATATGTTACGTAACAAATTATAATGTAATGCTCCTTCGAAACTCGTTGAAGTTTCTAAGATTTTAATTTCTACGCGAAGGGGATGCCTTTTACCAAGTTGGGTAATATTTTATTAACATGCCGACGTACGTAGGTACGTTGTTCGTAATTAAAACTTTGTTATGTCGTCGTAATGAGATTCTATAACGAGATTATTCTTGTTTATTACTAGACGCGTGCTGTTTGCTCGCTTTTTTACTAATTACTATTAGGTAGGTATAATTATTGTTTAAGTTGACAGGCCATCGTAATTATTTACAAAACACACGTATAAAAAAAATCTTGACCAAACTCTTTGAATGATCTATATAATAATATCATGATTATTATGTAGATTATTTTTTTTTTACACGGCACGCATAGTGAGGAGGTTCCTCTCTCTGGATCCCTAACCGCCGGTAGCTAGGGTTTTACCACCTCGTTGTGGGCGGAGCACTATTTTTATACATTTTTTTTAAACTATATTTTTTGTAATTTCTTTTGAAAAAATATGTTTTGAAATATGTTAAAATAAAGAATGTGGAAATCATCATTGAATGTTACCAGCAACAAATATAGTCTTCTGTGTTCCTAGGTTAGCAGCCAAATTGGCCATTCAGGAAAGCCATGATTGTGTCGACCAGATATATTGTGATGACAATGGCTCTATTTATTACCCAATTACCTACATTGTAACCGTTGTTTACAATTGTAACTACGCGTAATTGCGTTCAGTACATAGTTGAACATAGTTATGAGCTATCCTTGCCCTTACCATAAAGAATTTATGAGTAAAATAAGTCCTAAATATAAAAAAAAAATAAGATGAGAAATAAAATAATTTGATTTTCTTATTATTCTTTTTTTAAATAACTTTATTCCTTGCGACTTCGTCCGCGTTATTTTTCACCCGTCTTAAGTTAGATACGTCTTTGGTTACTGTTCCGTCTCCGTCGATCGTAGCGTGATGTTATATAGCCTATAGTATTCCTTACGAATCTAGCTATCATATACGAGAAGATTTTTTCCAATCCAAATGGTAGTTCCAGAGACTAGCGCTTTTGAACAAACAAACAAATAAACTTTTCAGGTTTATTATATTAGTAAATAAATATGAAAACTCTAAAAATAACACCACATATTTTCGTTGAATTTGTTTACCTAACTCATAAAAGTTGAATACAAATAAATTATTGCCTCACAATAACAACGATAATAACAAACAATTTATTGGGTTTGTTGTTATTAATGAATTATCCCTGAACAATACCAGTCTGATAACTATGGCGATTATTGCCAATTTCTACCGTGAATGGGCATTCCGATACATTGTCACAATCAAATTCAATTTATTTGTACTTCATAGCTGTTGTTCTGGGAATTCCTAATATTCTTTTGTACCTACAAGAATGGCCTAAAGCTAAATTAAATTATTTTAGAGATTCAAGTTTTTTTTATACTTTTGTATTTTGCTTATAGAGTCAGCCAGCTATCGAAAATGTTTAAGAAAAATAGCAGAGCAGGGAACGAAGTAAGAAAACTTCAAGTAAACCGAAGGTAAGAATTTAAGTAAAACAATACAATAAAAAAAGGTTTGCAATAAAGTTAAAAACCCACTTCTTATAAAAAGGTGTTGGCATTTAAAGTTGTTCCTTTTTTAAAATTGACAAACTTTTTTGTTCATTACGCAAAGTCGACAGTCTTATTGCCACATAACTGGCCAGTTTTAAAATAAAATAGAAAAGCTTGGAACTAACATAAATTTGGCGCGCATTGCACTGAAATTGCCAAAGTTGGGGCCGCGGGCGCAAATTAAAAATTTCCCACTTTGACATCTTGTTATGGAAAACTAGTTATTTGAACTAGACGTAGTGTTGTTAGAGTTCTGTTCGAACTTGAATTTCTATGTAAAAGTCTTGAAAATATCTGAAGGCGTAAAATAACAACTGTCGAGTTTAGTTACGCGGAAGTTGATAGTTGTGTATTTTTTTTCTAGTTTATTTTGTTACTTTCTAATGATTTGTAGGAGAATCTTGTTGGGATTGACACCAATAAAGTGACATATAGATAGTGCAGGTTTAAAACCAATGGCCCTTGAGGCAGTTTAGAAACTCAGACACTAAGGTTTGTGGGGCCATAAGACCTCGATGCCCACTTGATAAAGAAGAAGTGCAGGTAAAAAAAAAAACAATTCTACTGAAATAGATCACAATATTCATCTCTGTAAATCTTAAACGAAACATTTGTAATTGCATCCATTTTTAATCCTTCTATTTCAAAAAGCAATTGTCCAACACAAACTCAATTATAATTTTATCAAAACAGTCACAAAGACGTTTTTGTCAAATGCAAACGAAAGAGGAATAAACAAATTGAATAAGTTTGTCGAGCGCATTTACCTACGAAAATTTAACAATTCAATTTGCTTTCTGAGTCCTTCCGTCATATTTTTTTTGGGACCACAGAAACGGTTTTTTCTCTTTCTTTTTTGGGACTGTTGTGTTTTTTATTTTTTGGTGGTGTAAAAAATAAGCAGTACCGAAGACTTTCGTGCGGTTTATTTGCGGTTTAGTATTAAAATTCAAATACTAAGAAGTTTTTAAGTCTGTTCATAAAAAAAAAATCTTGGCGATTTAAAAAACTTTGACTTTTTCGATTGAGGAGTCAAAATTTTCCTGGTTTATTTTAGCCTAACACATTATTGTCTCTATAACTGACGTAAACCTACTAATGGCCTTTAACAGGAATTAAAAAGCCCTAGAATCTATATGACATTGAGAATTACCACGATCTACTGAACTAAGTGTTGCGGAAGAGATAACTGAGCCAGTTTCTAAGAGAATTTGTTGAGAAATTGAATAGAACAAACAAACAAAAGACAAAAGACGTTGTATAAAAAATTAAATCTATCTTCTATTTAAAAAAAATAGAATAAGAAATAAAATAAAAAATGTCTGTCTATTTATTTTTGTGTTTTTTAAAATTTAAATTTTTGGTATAGGTATTTTTTGCTTGTTATAAATCATTCAAAAAACTTAAAACGCTTGAAGAGCATGAAATACCAACATTAACCGTCGCTGGTGTTCCTACCATCGTTAATAATAAAGCCAGGCATACGTTTATAAACACAATTACCAGGTCCAGACCCCATAATTACTTATAAAGCAATCATGCAGCTTGTTAAAACCGAACATTAAATGACAACGATTATGGTAATGGCTCGTTATGATACACTTATGCAAATCCCTCACTTCAATGTTATAAAACCATAATCATGTGTCGTTCTGCTTGTAACAACGCTGCCTCTGTTCCACGTACAATTTCACGGCTGATTTTATTCCCAAAATGTTAATTTCGTGGATAAAGGCGAGCGTGTATGTCATTTATTTTAACGTCAACATGTCAATTGGCCAGTAAACATTACGATTAACTTAATTATTATGTACTGCAACGTTATTGGCATTAATTATTAACTTTTGTACTGAATAACTCAATGATGTTGGCCATTCATAATAATTGCAGTTGTATTCAAACAAACTGAGAACAGATAAATTTTTATGACGCTGTTCGAACTGCTCAGTGTGTTTTACGAGTGTAGCAAGGTTGTAATGAAAATAAAAATGCCGATAAGTACATAGTAAACATTACAGTTAATCTAAATCTATTGGATTCATTGAAGAAATGTAATAAAAACACTAAGACAAATTCCATGTGGTTTTAAATTTAACGGTATCTACCTACCTACTTATATTAAATTGCATAATTACGTTTGAGTGCAATGGTAACCACTAACGTATATCCTAGGTCTTAATTTAAATTCAGAACCTAATCAAGTCCTAGATGAAGATTGACTTGAATAGGCTTGATTGGTTCTATCATATCCGCAGAGTAAAATGGACGGGGAGAATTGCAATGAATCTACAGAACGGTACTTTGAACGAAGATGGTTAGTCTATGTATTTATGAGTTAGCTGTTAGTATTTGATTATAACCCTTTTATTTTATCGTCCCGTTATTTTAAACAGTAAATAGTCTTTCTGCTGTGCAGTGAATCAATAAGACGATCAGAGATTCTTTCAAATACTTAGTGTCTAGCTAAAAAGTACTCTTTCAGAACCTTTTATAGGAAATTCCATCCCTAGGTCCATCGACAACTCAATTCCTTGGTCTTTTAAGATGAATTTTAAAGGTTTAAGAGCGAACGGTCTACTGAGCATATTCATTTGATGCATTTTCAATCTTTTCTGTCGTAGGGAGTGACTGGGGGCTTATGCCTAGACTTTTAGCGTCAAACGAAGCGATTAAGGGGATATTCCTAGACTCCTTAAGGATAGGTTAACAACTCATAGTCCAATAAGTAGATCTGCAATCACTAATTCGTTCGCATTGCGAAAATGGATCATAAAAAGGCTCACGTTGTAGACGCGTTTGCTGAAGGAAACTCAATAGATCCTTACCATGGGCTGACTGGGATGTTCCTGCTTCATAGCTGGCGTGGTGGCTGGGGCAGGGCTCGGCGCTGCCGGTGCCTGCGGAGCGGGGCTGGGAGACGCGGCGGCTGCCACGCCGGGCACTCCTGCACCGGCCACTCCCGCTGTGCCGCCGAGAGGTTTACGACCGCGGTAGCTCTGGAAAGATATGAGAAATGAGCTAGGAAGAAAAGAGCTTTTAGAGAACAGGATGAGTGGAGTGGAAGTAGCGGTAGAGGAATGAAGAAGAAAGGAAGAGTAAGAAAGATTGGTCTTTAGGACAATGACGTCATAGTCTGAAGGAACACGCAAGTTTAGACATGATCAGACTAAAGAGCTGTTTCAGTGATCAAAAGATGTTGACTGTTTGAAGGGCAGGGCTCCAGCCTCTGAGGATGCAATTGCAAAACCATCAAAGGTTATATAGAAAAATGGGACTAGCAGACATGAAGATGTTTCTAGCAATGCAGAGTGTATGAAAAGAAAACCTGTGTCGGATGGAGGACATTTGCTAGAAAGAGAAAAAAACTTACATTGGTGACTAACGATTTCAAAATAGCGGTTAGAATTTGAAGATAAAAAGAAAACAGTTTTAAATAAAGAACGCCATAGTAAAAGATAACTATGTTCAGTATTTCAGTTCTGTGGTTCGCCCGGAATGAGATGACATCTAAAAGGTACTTATATGGAATTGAATGAAATTGGATCCTTCGTTTCCCGACATTCTTTTCCAGTAAAAGAAAACTTAGGATTACAATCTCTAGATCTTGTATTGTTGTTTAACCATTTATTTTCCGATCTAACTTCGTAATAACTATCAACTTTATCGTAAGAGGATCTTATTAAACATGTAATAAAAGAAGACTGCCTCGTTGGTCTAGTGGTCGCAAAGCGCGACTGCTTAACATGAGGTCTTGGGTCCCAGGCCTGGGTAAAGTGTTATTGGGTTTTTCCATTAGGAAATTCTCTATTACATGTTCACAATGTAGTGTGTAATCAACATTATTCTATGTAACCAGCCTTATTTCATATAAATGTAATCCTTTCAATTGTTTAATCGATATAATAAAGACAGTATTGACTCTTTCAATATCTCCTCGAGATCCCGCCTTACAACATGGGACTTAAACATAACTAGCAAAATGTGGGTGTACTAATGAGTACACATTAGTACACCTCTACCGAACCCTTGGGGGATTACAGGCATGATGTTATGTGTAAAAGAATAAAAAAACAAAATGCCTACTCCAGATTATACTAGAACAGTACCTATAATGTAGCAATAATAAGAAACGTTATTATAACAAGCGAGTAGGTGTTTAAATATCCACTTTCATACAAACTAAAGCTATAACCAATATTATTCCTTATAAAGGTTTCTTTAATAAACCAACGTAAACTGGCCAGTAATAACCAACGAACATTAACGGTAATGCGGCCCATCTATCTCAACAGCATCTTCCTTTTTCAAAACCCAACGCTACGATTGGTCAATTCAAACCGACGTTAACCGAACTGTACCCGATTGCGCTTCGTAATTTTAAGATTGGAAATAGAAAATTCAAAATTACACGTTTGGTGTTGTTATTAGTTATTACATGGTGTAATAGGGCTTATTTACAGCGATTCAATGTGTTTGTAATAGGTATAAATAGAGGTTTACCGGTTGAATTGCGCTGTTAATTCGTGCTCTACATTGTTGCACAGACATACTTTGCTTGCTACGATTGAGTAAGATTGATTTTCTTACTGGCATCATGAGTTGAAATGAGTTACAACTTATAAAACAAAGATATTTTAGATGTACAAGCTGTACTAAATTAATAATCATCTGTAACTGATATTGGGTTTAGGTAAACTAAGTTTTTTTTTTATCTATAGAAATAAAAATTTAAGTGTCTGTTTTTTTATAAAACACGGTATACGAATAAACAATTTTTATCTGTTTGTCAGTCTATGTGTTCCAGATAATCTCCATAACAGCTGGCCGATTGACTTGACTTTCACACAGATAGCTGATATTACAAAAAATACCCGAATTACTTTTAAAAAAAGAATTCGGCGCATAAAGTAAATACCCAATGATAGCACATTCAACGCAACATTCACGCGAACGCAGTCGCGGACTCGCGGGCATAAGCTAGTCTCAAATAATACACAAGATAAAAAACTTAAACATTAATTGTAGCAACAAATATCAATTTAGAACTAACGAAACATGAAACGGTGTTACAAACAGGAATTTATGACTGAAATGATGCGAAGATGTATAGTTCCGTGGCCACAGCGGCGTGCGATCGCTGGCAACACACGCTTGGATGCACCCTGTATATAGCTTAACATAACCTACTTTTACTACAAATGAATTGTGAAATTATCTGAATATTTTGCATGGACTGCATATTTTTTTAATTAGTACTGCTATTCTAGATTATAATCTATCTTTTTGCCAAAATTAATCCAGATCCGTTCAGCCGTTCTGGCGTGATTGAGTAACAAACATCCATCCATCCAAACTTTCATGTTTAGTTGAGTGAAAAAAGAACTGGCAGTCTCGGTGTCTGGATTTTTGCCCGATTAATGGCGATAGGCTCGCCCCCTATTACATGGGACTTAAACATAACTTGCAAAATGTGGGTGTACTAATGGGTACACCTCTGCCTAACCCTTCGGGGATTACAGGCGTGATTTTATTTTAAAAGAAGTAAGATTAAAAAAGATTTTTAAGATAAATATAAAACAAACAATAAATATAATCAATCAACACATGGAAAGATTATACACTATCATATCATAATGGATTAACTTTATACATTCCGACACATTAGACGTTTTTTATTGTGCAAATATCGATATTTATAGCGTAACATAGTCTAAATACAAAGAAGCGAAAGGTCACTTCACTAACTCATCACGAAGTATCGAGAACCACTTGACGTATAAAGATGAAAGGCAGGGAGGTAGTACTTTCTTTTTATTTTTTTAAGTTGGTAAAAATCATCAAATGACTCCTTCCGCCCTGGGTGGGGCGGAAGGGACTGTCAGACTTTTACTAACTAAAAAACCACCCTGTTCCTTCTGTTGTCCTTTAGGTTCCGGGGCCACGGTATCCTGTTAAGACGTCCCGCAACCCCGGCAGGCATTGGCCCCGTTGGGGGCCCCGTCCCGGGAGGTAGTTTACAGTTAGTAGACATGCTCTAAGAAATATTTTTTTTTTTGTAAATTTACCCCCTAGGAGGGTGAAATGGGGGCCGATATTTACGAAGTCACGAAGTCGCGGGCAAAAGCTAGTACATTATATTATTATTTCTAGAAAATAGAAAATGTTCTCTTTTATGAGACCGACAAAAATATCGAACAAAATTCCCGATACTCGACGTTGTGACTGCCCAACTGGGCAATGTGACTTTTTCTATTTGTGTGACACCAGTGACATTGGTGTAGGAAAAAATCATGATTAAACCTGAAATTTGCCTTGAGCAAGCGTGGTGATCAATGCTCATGCCTTCTTAGTACGAGAAGAGGCCTTTGCCCTGCAGTGGAATATTAATAGGCTGGTATTATTATGAGACCGAATAAAATTCCTGATTACTTTAAATTAAAATACATTATATTACCTACAGGTAAGTATAGGAATAAATACATAGATTTTTATGAGTTGTATCTTTACGGAACTTTTTAAAATCCTATAGTAAATATTCGACATAATAAACAACTTGTACTTTCATACAGCCATAACAATAAAAATTGAATGATATTCAATACTCTCCTTTTTGAAGTCTATTATTACAAAAATATAATATTTTTCGCTTCAGTAAACTTATTGAATGCATTTCATACTTAGTACACATTTCGAAGGCAGCTGGGGCTTCCAAATGCATTTTGTACGGGTCCATGATTGTTTTTTTATGTATGAAATATAATATTTTTGTGCTTAAAAATTGGATTATATTATTGTGTTGTTAAACGCAATCTTTGATTTTTAAGGAGCTATTTAATGGGATTAGAATGATTGATCTTTTCATAGAATTTGAAGAAGGTAGCAGGTAAACTTTAAAAAAAAAGAATCATGTGAGCAATTCTAGTAACATTCAAAAACGTTCACATTCTAATCTTAAGTCTTGATCTGTCAAAAACGCATAACTTTATCTAGATTTTTTGAGATTGCTTATTCGCTGAGATGAGATTGCGATTAGATTTTGAAGGTTTCTTACGACTAGAATTGGCTTTCCGATGTATGTAAGACGTATTGTCTTAAATAGAAATAAAACAAGTGTAATCAAGACTCAGGTTAGTATTAAAATTGTGATAAAAAGTTTGAAAATGTAACAGTTTTACCTGTATTTAGACATTTGTTATTTCAATGTTAATTATTGAAAAATAAAAATAGTATTTCGTTGTACATCACTTTTCATAGTAAATACTTCAAGAGTGTGTCGGACGTTTTCGTTTTTCGTCACTTTTTCTTAAGGCTTTAGTCGCCAATCGAGAATACGAGACCAACCTCGGAATGTGGAACATTTGAGCCGTATACACACCGTCACGTTGCTCCACGACAATAAGTCAAAATTCAGCCGCAGTGACAAAGCACGCCGTACATTAGCTGTAAACAAAAGACCTTTGTCCCGACCGCAAGTTGCGCGGTCCCGGGAACATCGCTTTTGTTCAACTTTGTGTAACTGGCTTTAGGCTTTATTTAATTGTCTTTGGGATCTAACACGGAGTGGGATCATAATCCTTACGTAAAGCCTTAATGTCGGCGGACACTTAGTGGTATTTATTGTCTGCAATTGTTTAAATAGCGAAGACAGAGAAACTATAACAAAATATTTCTTGCAATATTTATTTTCGAATTTTCCGCGACCAACAAGTTTGACGATATAGGTATGTAGTTGACGCAATGATTGCGTATGTGGAATACCTAATATGTACGACGTCAAGTTCGGAACAAATATTGCTACAAAAAGTTGTTCTGGGTATATCTACGTAAGTACGGAAAGAAGTTTATTCTGCCGTTAAAGATACCATCCGCGAAGTCATTGATCAGGAACTTAAAACCTCACTAAAAGCCAGTATGCGTAAGATAGTGTCTCAAGAATTTGCTGACCTGAGAGCAGAGATGTCTTCTATACAAGATTCATTTACATTTTTTAATGATAAGTACGAGGAAATTAAGACCCTAGTTCATGAAATAACTGCCGCTGTGAAAAATCTCGAAAAGACCAACGAAACTTTAGAATCTATCGTCAATGAGCTTAAAGCTAGAATAAACATAATGGAACAGCATATGAGGGAGTCGAATCTTGAGATTAATGGGATTCCAGAAAATGGAAATGAGATTTTAAGTAATATCACCATTCACATTGCAAAAACAGTAGGATCACCGATTGTTGATGATGACATTCAGCATGTTACGCGAGTCGCAAAATTGAATAATGATACTAACAGACCGCGTTCAGTCATAGTCAAAATGCGCACTTCTCGCTTACGTGATGCTTTGCTGGCTGCCGTAGCGACGTACAACAGAAATACACCACAAATTGCGCACCTCTCACATTGGCTTCTCTGGCCCCAGCACGCCAGTCTTCGTAGCTGAGCATTTGACACCGTCTGGGAAAGCATTACATGCAGCAACTCGCAAGAAAGCGAAGGACCTATCATATAAATTCGTCTGGATTCGTAATAGTAGAATATACATAAAAAAGGACGAATATAGCCAATCTGTTTTAATACGTAATTTTGATAGCCGTAATATTCTTTCATAGATTAAGTATTTTGTTTTGCTTTGTTTTATTTTCAGTTTCCTTGTGATTTTACTTGCAACTATTTTTATTTTAATTATGTTAGAAATATATTATCAAAATATTCGTGGTATGCGGACTAAAACTAAAGAAATTTACTCAAATATTTTGTTATGTAACTATGATATTATTGTTCTTACTGAAACGTGGCTAAATTCAAGTATACAAAATAGTGAATTTATTGACTCAAGATACAATATTTATAGAAGAGACCGTTTATGTTCTAAGGGCTCTAAATTGGATGGTGGAGGTGTTTTGATTGCGGTATCATCTAAGTTACCTTCAGTCAGAGTCACAAGCTGGGAAAGTGACGTGGAGGATCTATGGATTAAGATCGAAATTAGTTCTAGTAACAATATTATTAAGACAATAGCTTTATGTGTTGTTTATTTACAACCACCAGTCAAATTGCAGACCTTAAATAGTTTCTTAAACAACGTTAACAATATTATTAATGTAACCAATGATGTTATTTTATTAGGGGATTTTAACTTAAGTTTTATAAGTTGGAGAAAGCAAATTGATAATTCTGTCACGCTCCCTACTAACTACCAAACTGATTTAGGATTTTCCTTGGTTGATTTTATGTCATTAAATAACCTTGTTCAGTTAAATAATGTGCTCAATGAAAATGGTAAAACGCTTGATTTAATCATAAGTAACATGTCAGAATGTAATGTGGAATACGCTCCTCAAGTGTTGAGTAAACTTGACTTAAATCATCCCCCTTTAATATTAAATGTACCTTTTTTAAATGCCAGTTACTTACGCTCACGGCATAGATCTGATTTTAATTTTTTCAAGGCTGACTATAATAAGATTATTACAGAGTTAAAAAACATCAATTGGCTTCAGGTATTTAATGACATGGAAAACATAAATGTAATGGTATCAAAATTTTATGAGACTCTTAACAATGCAATAGTCAAATTTGTTCCTAAACATGTACCTAAAAAATCCAAATACCACCCTTGGTTTAGTTTCAATCTTATTAAACTTTTATCGGAAAAAAATGAATGCAGAATTAGATATAAAAAGTATAAAAACCCACGAGATAAATATGAATTTGAAGTCATGAGAGATCATTGTCACCTATTACTCCAAAGAAATCTTAGCGATTATAAAATAAGGATGGAATCAAACATAAGCAAAAACCCTAAACAGTTCTGGCGATTTATCAAAGATAAACGGACAGGTCACACGTCTATTCCTTCCTCTGTCCATATCAACAATTCTGTTGTGTCTTCTGGAGCTCAAATTGCAGATGCTTTTGCCACTCATTTTTCGTCAGTTTTCTCTACCAATAGTCCTGTTACTCATGAAGCCGCATCAATCATTAATCCTAAATCGTACATTGCTTCCCTTAAGTTCAATGAAAAAGATATTTTAAATAACATCAAAAAACTTGACATATTTAAAAGTGCTGGTCCTGACAATATTCCTCCAATTTTTATAAAGCGTTGTGCATTTGTATTAGCGTTACCTTTATGTATTTTATTAACTTTTCTCTCAAATCAGGGGATTTTCCCGTAGCATGGAAACAAGCAAGGATAATTCCTGTTTTTAAAAGAGGTGACAATGCGGATGTCAAAAATTACCGTCCAATATCTATTCTTTCTTGTTTCTCAAAATTATTTGAATCTCTGGTCTGTTCCGTTATTACACTCCATGTAAAACCTTACATCTCCCCTCATCAACATGGATTCATGAGCGGTCGGTCTACTGAAACAAATCTTGTAACATACTTAAATGATCTGTCTCGCGATTTAGATAATGGCCTTCAAGTAGATTTACACTGATTTTACTAGTGCTTTTGATAAAGTAAATCATCAACTGTTATTAATAAAACTTCAACTTTTTGGTGTCGGTGGTCCTCTGTTGCGCTGGCTTGCATCATATCTGTCTAAAAGATCTCAATTAGTTGCAGTAGGTGGATTTGAATCGCAGTCCTACTATGCCGAATCAGGAGTTCCGCAAGGATCCCACTTAGGTCCGGTTCTTTTTTTAATATTTATTAATGATCTTACTTCTAAAATTCAATTTTGTAATTACTCTATGTATGCAGATGATCTTAAGATATATAAAACCGTAAAATCCTTTGAAGATGCAATTCAAATTCAAAAAGATCTTGATAATATTAACAGTTGGTGTGCTAATAATGTAATGTTCCTGAACGCCTCCAAATGCCATCACATCACCTTCACTAGAAAGAAAAATCCGTTGAAATTTGAATACAAGCTAAATGACACCATACTACAATCAGTCAGCGAAATCAAAGATCTTGGAGTAACAATAGACAGCAAACTCCAATTCAAATCTCATTTTGATAATGTAGTTACAATGAATTACGTTTAATGAATCTGCTCGAATGCTTGGATTCATTAAACGTAATTCTAAGTGTTTCAAGCAACCCCAAACTAAATTGCTTCTTTATAAGTCACTGGTTAGAAGCAACTTAGAATATGCATGTACTGCCTGGAATCAGTCTTATACGGTTCACTCGCAACGTATTGAACGCATTCAACGTACATTCACACGACCCTTTGCTTTTAGCACTCGTGGTATCTCTCATAGATGCCATATGTTCAGAGACTCTTTTTTCAAAATGACGTCACTCCGTGACCGACGAATAATGCTCAGTATATCTTTTTTGCAGAAACTTCTTAATGGCAAGATTGATTGCAGTCACCTCCTAGCCTTGGTTCCCGTTACAGTTCCTCGGATCAGACCCCGCACTGTTCTAACTAACACATTCTGTCCTCCATTCTGTCGTACTAACATCGGTGCCCATGGTCCGCTCATTACAACACTTAAACTATATAATATGCTCAACAAAAAATTAAATTCTAACCTGGACATTTTTCACGACACCTTAGGGGGTATTCGAAAAAAAAATACTACATAGATTTGCCTCTGTTACCTAACGTTAGTAATTTTATATATTATTTTGCTTTGTATAATATTTCTTTTATTTTTTATTTTTCTCAGTTTTGTCCTTTACACATTTTTCTTTGAATGATATGTATACTTATAATTGGTGTGTACATTAGATATAATAATTTGTAACA
Organism: Hoplodrina ambigua; assembly: GCA_949774945.1. Lineage (NCBI taxonomy): Eukaryota > Metazoa > Arthropoda > Insecta > Lepidoptera > Noctuidae > Hoplodrina > Hoplodrina ambigua. The sequence continues at coordinate 2,509,853 of OX458967.1, forward strand.
AGTACATTGTACTTTAATTTTCTCAATGTATTATGTATTCACTGTTAGTGTACTTAATAAATAAATAATAAATAAGTAAGATTTCAGTGAGAAGCTCACCCACATAAAGCAGAAAATCCTATGTAACTTTTTTAGAGTTCATAAAAAATATGACGTCTGGAATATCCGCAGTATATTATACTGGGTGCACAGTATCGTCTGTTTATCAGCGCATGCGTTCCCCAAGGTCGCCCCTTTGATCTTTTTGGCAAAACTTCAAAACCCGTAACACATTTCTTGTGACTAGCCATTAATATCGTACAGTATTTACATTTTCTACAATTCATTGTTTGTTTTCAGAGCAATGATTTACGTCGCTAGTAATTCTTGCGATACTATTTTACGTTGTTTTATTTCAAAATAAATATGGCGGCCGTTATGGGTAAATAAATCTTATTTACGAGACGTCCGTCATGAGATGTTTGTGATAAATATCGTGAATTTATAATTGTATAATTTTGAATTTATGTATTGACTGAAAAAGTAGCGAATATATGGTTCATTATTTAAACTTCGCATAAACGGCTTCGCATAAACCTTCCTCCTGAATCACTCTATCTATTGATGAAAACTGCAATAAAATTCGTTGCTTAGTTTAAAAGATTATAGCGTAGACGGCAGGGTGCGACTTTTTTATTCTATGTATGTAAAGATGGCTATATTTTAAAACTCTGTAAATACTAAGCGATCAAAATAAACTAATATTGATGTTACCGCCAAAATTATTAGTATTTTAGCTGTCAAACTAACTTCAGTTACTCGTGTCGATAGACGTATTATTGTTTACCTATTCCAAGAAATACATAGACTTTACCAAGAAATATTGAACAATTTTGTTCGCAAACCTTTGAATTTACTTTAAAAGATATCTAGGCACTGATAACATTTTATATTGCGTCTAAAAATAGGTTGCTTCAAAGGTCAGCGCAATGTAGTTAGTACAAAATCGAATAGGTATCCTAATAAATCTTGTATTAAGAATTTTAAAAGCTTTTATTTAACTTCACCTGTATGTATGTATTATGTATGTCCTGGAATTTTGCAATCAATATTTTTGCATTTTTTTATGCACTAAGTAAGTAGGTAAGTTCTTATACGTGTTTAAAGTAATTATAGAGGCAATAGGTAAAAATTACTTTTACAAACAATTGCCATCTAATCTGTCAAAAATGCCTCTTAATATATTTTTTGACGTTGATTTAGACTAGATTTTGAACGTTTTTAATTAGTTGAATGGGCTTTCAAGTGTACCTACGTCATGATTTAATCTCTGTGTGACGTCAGCAGGAAAATGAAAAGACGACGCTTTCAAAAATGGAACGAAAAAAATAAAATAATTTTCCTGTTACGCTATTCCCTGGCGGAAGAGAATATTTTTAACCAAAGATATCACTATCAAAATAGGTTGTTTACCACAATCGATCAAACGGATTTCGGGTTGCCGGTGAAGGCGCAACCGCGACCTAAATAGATAACGTTATCACGCGGACAACAGTTTCACGTAATTAATGGTGTTAGGCTACCTCAGACTATTATGTTGGTATTACCGCGCAAGGATATTTAAAGCTGTATTTGAATTAAGAACACTTTATCTTTCAAAATGTTGACGTCATTAGAACGTTAAGCAATTGATTTTTAAAATGAGAACGGAATTTAAAATTGAGATTCTATGACTTCGTAGCTTTTGTTTATATTTTCAGTGACGAAAGGGTTAAGAAAGTTACATAATAGAAGCCACAAAAATAAATTGAAAGTTAAGAAGGTCAGATAAGGAGAAACAAAAGAATTAAGTTTGTTGCTAAGCTATTGTCGAATTTGAAAAAAAAGTCTATCTTCCTACAAAAAAAAAAGTTATTATTTTGCAAAGAACGCCTAACCTTTCACACACTAGGAAGCAAGTGAAAACTAACACTATGGAACTAGGTACAAATATCCAAGAAACTTTTACATGACCATGCTGCTAAAACAAGTCATTATGATTCTTCCAATAAGAGAAAGATATGGAGTTATACATCTTGTCGCAACAAAACAATGACGACAAGAAAACATTACAGTACAATAAACACAAGTTTTACTACGAAGAAACTTATCATACAAAAACTGACAGACACTACAACCCCACAGGTTTAGCTATACAACATAATCCTTGGCGTGTACAAAACCCCATAAATACGGCGTGATGGTGAATGAATCACAAACAACGACAGAACGGTATTCTGTAGATACTAATCGTTTTACATGAAATATTTTGTACTACGCTAGTAATATAAATTATACTAACTTCTGCCCGTGACTATATCGCTCCCGTAGGTCATAGCGTGATGTTATATAGCCTCATGAATCTGGCTATTTCATACAAAAACAACTTTTCCAATCCAACTGATAAATACGGAGATATCAGCGCTTTTAAACCAACATATTATTATTATATTTCTTTAAATATGCGAATCTACAACCCCCGCCGCGAAAGTGCCTCGTGCCAAAGATTTGTGAATTTGTGTAGTTGAATAAATTCATACTGTTTAATTTATATTGTTTAAATACCTATTTGGTTTGTTTTTGTTTCTGTGTAGCGGTTATTCGTTGCTGTAATTTCTAGTGTAACGTCAGTTTTTTGATGATGCGTTGGATTGACAGTGTAAGTGATAGAGTTAAGTGGAGAAAGACTAACAGACGGAAATTTAGAGAACGGCTGAATAATCAAACGAAATTCAAATCATGTTGTGATTTTTTGGGATGTAAGTAGCGTTATATTCGTTTTCAAAGATCATCCTAGACTTTTTGCATTTTTAAACATTGAAACTAATATAAAAAATAATCAGACCCAAAACATGTAAACCATACCTACAAATATTTTCGGGAAACAAACCCGTGACACGTAGGACAGTACCCAATCGTATCGTCGTAATGATGGTGTATTCAGTGACAATTATAAAATTAAAGCTAATATGTAGGATCTCGAATCTCGAAAGGGATTTCGAATTCAAAATAAGTAATCAAGCAAAACATTCTACAGACTGAAACAAAACACGAGAGCATTAATTCCCGGCTCACACTTGACCGACTATCCAAAAATACCCATAGTGAAGACGTCAACTATTCAGATAATAATATAGTGGAGAAACTCGTAAATTATCGCTTAAGACATTTGCTATTATAACTATTTCATTTGGCAAACGAATTGTATCTTCATTTATTGAAACTGAATTTTATTTGCCATAGAATAAGGCTGGCGTTTATTTCCCGAAAGAAAGCTTAAACTGCCAGTACCTATAAAATGTGTCTAGTAACTTTACAAAATAATGTTGGTACTCTTTATTTCCTATCTAGTTTAAATAAAAATTACTAAGTATTGAATAACCTAAAAAGTTCTATTATCTCAAACTTTAACCTCTAGTTCTTCCAGAACTTAATTATGACCTTTCAGTTTCTTTATTTGCTTTATTTTCTTCATCAACATGATTTTAGTATTTCTTTCTTCCGTATCTTTATCTTCTTCAACACTCATATCATTTACAATGATTCAACGTAAATCTAGTACGGGACTCATTAAATATTTCATAACTGGTCTACTACTACTATGTCACTGGCGACCCGATACGGCCGGTTCTATTCTTTCCTCTCTCGAATTAGAACGACAGGTCGAAGATACCTGATACTGTCTGTAGAGGGTTGTTTTTAATATAGTGGGTGTAAAATAATCAGTAGGATAATATATTTATAGGTAGGCTTGTGTGGGCGAGTAATAATTTTAGAATTATAATCTTAGGTTATAGGCGTATCTATGGATCCAGTCGGGGATCGCGGTAGGCGCGTACGCTCCTAGGATTTCCACGTAGTTTCCAACGTAAGTTTGGGAAGGGAACAGCGGGGTTTTTTTTAGTCAGTAAAAGTCTGACAAACCCTTCCGCCCTCAGGTCGGGGGAAATCGATGAGATGTTTTTGCCCCGGAAAAAAAATGTGGATCAAGATGATTCTACGACAGAAAAATGCAACAAAAGCTTCAATTCATTAGTAAGTCCAGTAGGTTGCGGTCAAGCAACTTCAGGCTATCTGGCAGTTCATGTAAAAGCATAATCTTACCACATAGTGGAGGTGAATAGATCGTAAAATCACATGACCTTTTGATATAACGACAATTCAACTTGCGAATGATTATGAAAGGTCTGAAGTTGAAGGAGCTGAAGAAACGAAGCCAGGGCTTACTTATGACAGTAATAATGCAACATGGCCATGTCAAGGCCAGAAAAAGGTCAAAGAAAATATCGGGTAAAAATCAATGAAGCCTCAAACACAAAAAGGTGCAAGTGATAGTAATCTCCCATAGTCAATGTCATATTAATTCCCAGGTCAAGTTAACACATGTAGCTGTAGAAGACATGGATTACACAAGTGGCAGTCATTGTGGGACACGTGTACCACCACGTTGGCCGGCGGCTATTCTTGAACGAGCCGGGTGTGAGGGCGAGTGCGGTGCAATGGACGAGGGAAGGGAGGGTCTTGAAATTCAGGGACATTGTGACAAAGATTTTGTCGAGCAAGAGAGAAAGAAAGTTACAAAAATATTGTCATTTACAGCAGTGAATATAAGAAAGATTTGATATTTTTGTTTATGATTTCTGCATTTGCATTGTCGAGGCCGTCTTTATTCTTGTCAGAGCGGTGGTCATTTTTTTTTCGTAATTGGAATCAGATGAAGAGTTTCTAGTAGAAGAATAAATAGCAGATCAGATAGACAGAACAGGTACATACATAACGCGAATGATGAGTATGAAAAAAGTAAAGGAATATAAGCAGTTCGAAGATCAATAACTCTTGTTTCAAGAGAACGACGGTAAATCAAATAATAATTATAACAAGAGATAAATGATTAAAGAAATGGAAATCGCTTCCTCTCACATTTTGCACCAAACTTAACCTAACAAGTATATTTCAGTGGTGTTGTTCTTGAATAGCATATGTTTGCTTAGCATATTAATTGACATATTAATTGGTTGCCTTTCCTTATTGCAAAGCATATGTTTAACTTCTTATTATTTCAATTGTTCAAGCATAAATAATTATATTGAGTAGTAATTACAACATTCGTGTGCTATTACTATGTACTTGGTATAATTAAAACGCCATCTGCAAGATGCTTGTTGTTCTAAGAGATGTATTAATTAATGTTATGGGACTCTATTAGTTTATAACAATTTGTTTGTTTTATGGTTTCGTATAAGGTTACTAAGCCTTATGTTCTCTACACCATGAGCCATTTTTGAAGTATCTACAAGTTTTGGGTTTAACCTTTTTAAGACTTCAATGTACTTGCCAACATAACCTTTTATAGAAGTATGTTCTCAAGAGAAAATGACAGTTGTGATCAGAGATGTAGGACGCGAAATTGAAACTGCCTATAGAACTAGTACTATTGTTTGGCCTATCGAAAGCAGCAGCTTCCAGAGGATTGCAACAAGCTTTAAAATCAATTGCAGCCAATACACAGTCCCCAACAGTTATAGCAACGATATCCACGAATTAACATGTCCATTTCCATCGTTATTTTCAACAGGACCGCCTATAGGTGGTCGTAGAATGGTCGTCCGGTATAGCGGTGGATCGTCCAACCACAGCTACGGCAAACGACCAACAATGGCGCCGCAGTTCGACGTAAACTGTGTTCAAGGTTTTGCGCATTTGCTCAGCGGCGGTTTGACGGTCGGCCGCTTAAATGCGCGGCTTACCACGGCCCTCAACGATTCTACCTTCAATAAAGTGCGAAATAGTTACAGGTTGATTTTTGTCCATGTTAACGCTTTGTCCATCATGCTTTAGTTCCGGGATCGCCATCATTATATGCTATCTCATGAGTTTGCCATATTATTTCCCAAAGAAGTTACCTATTCTAAGTTGACTAAGTAGATACAGTCGAATAAATTAATCTACAAATAATTTGGTGTTAAGTAAGTTATACAAAATTTTTGTACTACTTAATATTCTGTGACCTTTAAAGAGAATTCTGATAGGCTTTATACATTTTAATTTAGCTACGAACTAAATGTATATTACGCAAACATCTGCACGTGTTAAAATTTGCTATTTTAAAATTTAAACATAAGGAAACAGGAAAAAAATTCAAGGCGAACAAGTCAAAAAAGTTTTTAGCCTGTCTGAACAGGTTAAGATATTTTTTTTTCAATTAGAATTGAGATTGGGCATTTTTTGTGTACCTGTTCTTGTGATCCTATCCTATATAAATATTTGGAAAGCTTTGGACTCAATTTCTACTTGGCGGTTTCAAGTTGTTTTTATAGAAATAATTTAAAAGGGATGTCTGTGAATATCATGATAGGATCGGAGTCTGACAGCCCTGAAAACACTTACTACTACTTCTTTCTCTCTGGACCTGGATCTTGTGATAATCCAGGTTAAAAAAGAGCAAAGTCAACCAGAACGATTAAATATCCAAAAACTGTAGCGGTGAGAGAAGAGGATAAGTCGCATTTAATCCTCAAAAGTTAATCTAAAAAGTTGAAACAAAGAAGTCTTTAAAAGTTTCAAGACATTTCCATTTTATACAACGCACTAAGGCCGTGATCATTTTAACTGAACCCGAAGGTTACCAGCATTGTACTCCGATTGATCCTTAACCTTCCTACATTGAGTCTATTGTCGCTGGAATTGATTGCTTCCGGTGTTGCCCGATGTCTTTTTATTGTGTATGTAACTAAGCTATTTGCAGGCTGACAAGTGGCAGAGCTCCGGTCGGGAATGTACGAGATTTTATTGAAAGGATTAAGAAGTGAAGTTGATATGATTTTGGATTTAGGCAGCGGAAAAATTGAGTGTCGAAGTTACACACAAAACAGAAAAAGAAAAGGAAAACGGCATTTGAATTTGACAAAATATTGAAATAATGATAACATAACTTGGGCGATACTCGAACAGGACAAACACAAACAATCAAACAATCCCGAAAGGTTCAAAACATGTTTTCTTATTGAGAACCACTCGTTAAAAGACATCCAAAAGCCATCGGAGACAGAACAGAGAAACAAAAACAAAACACAATCTATACCAGCCAATTGAGAAAACAACGAAGTATTTGAAAGTATAAACAGGTGAAGCGGTCACAAAAATCATGCAATTTGACCAAGGTAACCGTAGTGACAGATCCAAGGATAAATCCACAACACATAGCATTGATATGACTAATTGAATTCTCCTTGAATATGCAATAGAGATGACACCGTTCCATTAAGTAGATTAAGGGCCAATTTGTCCGACACCAAGTGGACAAGTAATTTCTGTATGAAAAAGTCGTTAGTCATAAATGTGACAGGTTGACGGAAAAGTTTAGACTTGACGTTTGGTTTGTAGATATTTTTATGAGATTTGAGATAAATAGAGAAATGGTGCCATCTGGAATGGTAAAATGCGATTTTTGGAAGAAACATAAAATATGAAATTCTCTAAAAGTCTTCAAACTAAAACCGTGGAGCAAACTCTATGTAAAGAATATACGACGGTAAGTTACTATTTTAATTTGAATACAAGTCATATAGTGTTCCAATTTAAAATCCAATCAAATTACGATTTACAAATTTGACCCATCAATTTTATGTTCCAATATTGTCTAAAACGTGCTCGAATACCCAATATTATTACGCCATCACGATGTTTGGATATCACAAGCGGATGTTATGAAAATAACGAGGCAAATTATTAGCAATTGTTGCCGTGATCATTTGTTATTTAATAAACATCACAGCTATTGTTATCACACAATAACATAACAATAGAATGTGGTAGAAAGTACTGTTATACAATACCATTTAGTCTAGCTGGTATAACATAATCAATTTCATTTATTTTAGATTTGCGTATCTTGATTATGACGATTTTACCTTTGCTGTGGTTTCCTTCTCATGACTTCTTAGAGTAGGCTTGACTTTCTTTCCTACTTCTTTCTTGGTAAATTTAGGAGTCAGTATGAGTAAACTTACTCAATACTCAATACTTTATTGCATTCCATAATGTATACAAGGCTGGTAGGTAAATAATAGAGAAACAATTATGGACCCTGTCGGGCACAGCAAGTTAGTTTTTAGAGGAGAGGATGAAGCGCTTTTTGTTTAAAAACATAATCATATTGAAATGAAGGTAGTAAATCTTATATTTAGATATTTAAGTAGATATTATTTATGAGTAGATTTTACAACTTTTAAATATACTGTCTCGGATACTTTTGATCCTAAACATTCTAAAGTTATGTGACTGTCAAAAACAGTTCAAAGAACTTTCGGAAGGTAAAAACAAGGTTAAAAATACAACACACGGAAAACTTTATTTTAGTACCTAGTCTTACCGGGAAAGTTCCTAGTCAAAGCAATGCGTCATAACTAGCATTCATAGACCAGACTGACATCATCAAAACACTGGATGTAGGTAACTTTAATTATGAAAATAAAAGGGAAAACGTAGCGAATGCAAATTCCATTCTTTTATTTAAGTTTAGTCGTCACAGCCTCATTCAAGAAATACTAGGCATTGTGTTTTCACTAAGCCTACCAACTCGACTTGCCGAGATTTCATGCAAATAATTCTAGTTGGAATTGGTACCTATTTATTCAGGATTTTCCTTTTTTTTTTTTGTAAAATACACAGTGTAATTTTATTCTCGCTATGTCTGATTATATTCTTTTTTCTTTCTAACTGTTAAGTAATTTATTCAATCCAATTTTGGGAAGCGTGGCAAGAAACCATGACACTTATTATTGTCATTACAAATCATTCTATTTGTCTTATCTTTTGTTTAAGTTTTTCGATACATTTCCTACAAGGCATTTAGTATTTACACAGAACTTAGCACAAGTTCTAAACGGACTACGGTCTGTTTAGAAAGAGAAACGAAGACAAGGACAGCGTTACTCCAGCTCGTGACGTCACCGGCGCAAGCGCACAGCAGGACGGCAACGTCGCGCACGCCGAATGTTTTGTAAATAGAATATTGGATAGCGATTGTTGTGTGAGCGAGAGGGTATCATTGGGCTGAAAGAGATGGAGGTTCTGTCAAAATCTGTATGAAACAGGACTTTATGTGGTGGAATTATGGATTCCACAATACATTTTATGTGCGGTTGTGAATTTGTTCGATATACCGTCCAGGCAGTACATTTCTGTAATGGCTGCATGTACTGTGTGCCATATACAGCAGTTATCGAGAAGGATAATAAGCATTTCGGTTGGGCTTGATAACGTTTATCAATGACCTGATTAATTAATTAACAGTTTTGTACAACCGTGAAATCATGGAGTTATACGATGTATTAATTCAATTTCTTGGAAATCCAATTTTATTCTACAAGTTACCATAAACTCATTATCGACGGACTATACTGTAACATAGTTTCTAGAGCTGGTATGTAGGTATATGTAGACGATACCATTATCTAAAATATTAAAAAGGAGGGCAGAAATCCAATCGACCTCCATGTTTACTTAACAAAGGAAAATAAAGAACGTCGGTACTTTATTTTTCTATTATCTCATTTATAAGATGAAAATTAAATTCCCTCCCTTATTAAACAGTCGCTATAGAACAATGTAGGTAAATTTTAATAAATAAATAAGTGGTAGGGGGAAGGGTGGCATCGAAATCCTCCCGAGGTCGTTGACCCATCGACCGCCCCCCCCATACTCTCCGCGCAACCCCTCCCTCACGACGTATCGAACCTTCGCGGATGTGATGTGTCTTAGTGCCTATGTATGTATTTTAAAATTTTCGTACATAGGCATTAACTTGTTAGAAGACTACAGACATTCTTAGGTTTAGGTAATATGAAGTCATAAATGAGATGAAAAATTAAAGTTCAGTATACTTGAGTCTTGAGTATCAGTTTCATAATAAGGACGCAATTTAACCATCAATTGCAAAAAAAAAAATTGTTTGTATGTTAAAGTTGAATTTAACATAAGTAAAACCAATCATAATCTAATGGATGCTAAGTCTATAATTGCAGAACCCATGCCACTACAAATGAAAAGATGTAATTTGAAAAAGGAATTAATTTTTAAGAAAAAATAAAGTAGAAAAATCTGCGGCCTGTATCTAGAAAAGGCCAAAGCAGTACACGAACTTACTCTTTCCCAACAATTAATGAACAGAAAATAAAATAGAACCAAGATTGCAACAAATGAATTAGCTAATGATGGATGGATGACAAAAAAATAACGAACTACAAAATTAGTAAAAGAAAAAAGAAGCGTTATTAGAAAGACAAAAAACAAAAGACAAACGTGCAAAAAGAAATCGCAACTAAAAGAGACGAACTAAAGGTGCGAGCGAGACAGAATGCGATAGACAAGGATAAAATATATTTACCTTGATGTCTTGTAAGACCTGTAAACAACAAACATACATTAGTGTTATTACACATGATTACATAATAATATGTAAGGCTTAAAACGATAATCATAACTGTTGTTACAATGTTTAAAACGTATTTGCGTTTAAAAATAAACAATCTTACATTTTTATTTACAATACATTACATTGTAAAAATAAGTCGGTAATTTTGCTAATACATGTTAGTAGTTTACTTCTTTTTTTTAAACTTATAAATTAAAAACTTCTTCATATTTTTTTTATGGCAACCAAGCTTAAGAAAAATAACGCTCCGAATTCAAAATTCATTTACCAACATTCAAAAACAAAACGCAATTCTAAAGTCAACCATATTGAATTGAATAACAAACTTCACAGAAAGCTCGCTATCATAGTTAATTTGTAGTTAAGTTTGAATTTGAATAAACAAAGTCCTGATTGATAAACTTTGACCGTATGCGGGCGGGTTATCGACCGGACATGTCTGTAAACCCGGGTAACTGATAAAAACCGGATGAACACCGTCTACGTTCCCGTTGTGCAAGGAGTTTTTATAACGTTGGTATCACGGTGTTTGTAGCCACCATTTTACAATAAATCTCGGGGCTACTATACTATACCGTATGTTTAAAAAATTATTGTAGTTCCCTTACTGGATCAAATTTTTAATGCCGTTATTATTATATGGTTTTAAAAAAATGTGCTTTTAATAGATTAACGATCGTCTCTGAATTGATGGCAACTTTGCAACCTAACTACACACATCTGGCTAAATTCATTATTCAAGTCCCACGTAATGAGGCACACACAATTGATTTTCTATTGTTCTGTCATACCGGTAAGTCAGCTCGGGTTTGACCGGTAGCAACACAAAACCTTTTTTTAAACTTCACATTTCGACAAGCGGTTCCAATATTTGATTGCTTTTTTTTGTGTTCCTCTTATTTGCCAGTGAATTAGTCATTGAGTAGGAATTAAGAACAACTTACTGTTTAGTGACTCATTCAAATTATTCAATAGTGAAAAGCATTCTTTACTCATCGCAGACAATAGAACGCGATAACTTTTAGCGAACTCTATGCAACGAACCAATGTTATGCGGGTTAAGATTATGATTCACGTTTTGGTAGGTATCGGTTTCTTTCTTGCAGTAATTTTGTGTGATGTTGTAATTTTTCATGTACGTCATTAATATACACGTTGGAAGGATCATTGTGAAACAGACTTTAACTGTGGATTCAGTTTATGATTTCAAACCCCTAAGCGAAGAAATTTTAAATCGGTAGATATTTTTTGTTCCATACAAGAATGCATCTCCTACACTGTCAAGTAAAGTTTTGTGTAGAACTTGTATCTGCTTCAGTCGGGGATCACGGAAGGGACGTACGTCCCGGTAAGTGTCGGAACACCGGGATGGATTTTAATCAGTAAGAGTCTGACAGACTCCTCCACCCTCCCCAGGGCGGTGGACATCCATGAGGATTTTACAACCAGCAAAATAAAAAAAAAGCTGTGTCTTCTTATTCAATATCCCACAGCGTATTAAGTGTGCGTGGTTTTTTATAAATCTCAAAAACATCCCAGTATAATTCAATATAGATTCATAATTTTATAACCTCTCTACCTGTCGAGGTTCGACTGAAAAGTTCTATTGCTGTCTCATCTGCCATCTCTATTTATACCCGAAGGTCTGCCAACTCAAGGTAGGCATAATAAAATGAAGGTTTTCAACCTCAAATCGTGTCTGAAATGTCGCAATTTTGGTGCTGTCCGTACCAACAGAGGTTAAAAAACTGTTCTTAGTTCTAATTTCAAAATTCAAATCTATTTTTTTTCTTAATGACTGTTTCGCTTTATAGTATGCAGCCAGAAATAAAATAAGAATCTTCGAAAAAGTTTGCTACATTAATAAGTAATATATTTTCCTCAAGTATCTTTAATTATAAGGTCGATATCCGGAGGCGGTTCGGGGTTATCGACCGTACGGACGAAGTGACCCGGCTGAGACGGATTTGAACCGGGTAAGCGTTTGTTGTTACCGTAGGTCCGGGACGGTTATTGTCTGTATTTGAAACGGATAGAAAACTATAAAGAATTTCAGTGACATATATTCTTGAAATTGTGAAGAGTCACGGCTAAAAATGTAGTTTTTTTTTTTAATCTGGTAATGGGTGACGTATTTTAGGGTATTTTTTAATGCAAGCGTTTTTAAGGTGAAAATTGTGAATCGTGACCCGCTACAGAGCATACCAGAGAAACGTACGTCATAAAAAAATACACTGAACTAATAATTCTATTTATCTATCATCGAAAATCTATCATATACTTTATAAATCATATAATAATTATATTAGGGTCGGGTACGGGTAGTGTTATGTAAAAAGCACGAGTACGTAGTACACCGCATTTAGATCCTAAAATCAATGCAATAAGAGTGACTTTACGAGTGAAAGTCCCTTGTCGTACAGATACATGTAACTCTTCTTTTTTTGCATCGTAGTCGGATAAACAATACATTCTGGATTTATTATTACTGCCCTCAGTTTTCAGAATAGAGAAAAATTATGATCGGAACAATTTTCTGCTTTGTTTTTTATGAGGGATAGTTGATATTTCTGTTTCGAGTGTTTCTCTATGTGTTTTCGAACCTGTATTTAGCTTTAGTAGATTGATTTATTGATTAAGTCGTTGGTCCCGGCTGTCATACGTGGATCTTTGACAGTCGTTACGGTTCGTCAGAAGCCCGAAAATCTGACAACCAGTCTTACCAAGATGTATCGTATTACCCAGTTAGTGGGTTGTGGAGGTCAGATAGGCAGTCGCTCCATGTAAAATACTGGTATTCTGCTGCATCCAGTTAGACTGGAAGCCGACCCCAACATAGTTGGGAACAGGCTAGGTAGGAAGATGATGATGATTTTGCTTTAGTAGATTCTTTAATAACACATTCAGTGGACGACTCAGATGCCTTTTTCCCATGGGGGTAGACAGAAACCTCAGAACGCATCTGCTACGATCCTTACATACTCCTTTCGCCTCTTCCACGTTCATACATCTCGTCATACAAGCACGTCGAGTACTGCGCACCTGAATTTTCTGAAGAACCTCACCAATAAGGTCAGTGTAGGTCTTCCTAAAACCTACCACATAACATCACGCCTATAATCCCCGAAGAGTTAGGCAGAGTAAACCTACCCTGTTTTCTAAAAATTCAATCAAGAGAATACTAAGTAAGTATTACAAGTAAATGAACAGCACCATTTGCAGAAGCCAGATATTTCTAAGTTGCTAAAGGCGGGAAGGTTGCTTGGCGTAAGAAACTTGCTATGGCTTTAGGAGTTCAGCGATTGCTACTTCGCAAAGCCACCGGCATAATCATGATCTTTTAGTGTTTATTCATAATTTGAAACAAAATTTTCACATTTTGGAACACCTCTGCCTGACCCTTCGGGGATTACAGGCGTAATGTTATGTTACTTCCATATTTAGGGTTTCTCCGTTTTTCTTAGTAATTGCAATGATTCAATGAATGAATATTTAACAAGGATTTATCTGTACTATAATATTATAAAGAGGAAAGATTTGATTGTTTGTTTTTTTGCATTGAATAGGCTCCAAAACTGCTGAACCGATTTGAAAAATTATTTTTCTGTTGGGAAGCTACAGTATACACAATCAACACACACAATCACACAACCCCTATGTTACCCGGGTAACATAGGCTATATTATATTTTATTATCAAAAAATTAGGGAACCGTAAGAAAAATCACTCAATGTTTTTTTAATTGTTTTTTAGTACCTATTGAATAGTTATGTAACACATAGTAGGTATACTGAAATAGTTTGACGTAATACACTGAATTGACAGATTGTGTGTTAGCTGATTTCAGCAGAACTAACATTATTCCTTTCACGCTTAAACGCGAAAAGGCTTGAAGGCCAACAAAGAAAAGATAAGGGGAGTCAATGGAACATTCTGCGGCCGTAAAAGTCATCGATAAGGTAACGAGAACCAACAGACGGTTATCCGGGTCTCGAACCGCATCCGGTCATTTGTCACGTTGCGGGGAACACACGGCTCGATGTGGAGGGTAACCTAGAAATAGGTGACGTAAATTGTTGCTTGGAAGGTTTTTCTTTAGCTTTAAAGCGTCATCCATCCACCGCCCTTTGTCCCTATTTATTTGGGGGTCGGAGCTGAATTTGTTTTTCATTCATACACTTTTATTAAGCAGTAGCTTTTGCACGGGACGTCGTCCGCGTGGAAATCAAGTATATATTATAAATCATAGTCTATGCCGTTCGGTAATACTATAGCTTTCTATCAGTGAAAGAATTTTGGCAAACGTTGCCTTACTTCTTGAGATAACCTCTTACAAATAAACTAATTTTCCCTTTTCACACAATTCATCTGTCAGGAGTATTCCCGTTTGAGCACCTAGAGCACCAATCAATATTTTAATTTTTAATGTGGTACTCTAAGGGCACCAACTTTTGGTAATCGTTTATTTGGTCTTCCTCTACATTTGTAGGGTACTACCAGCATTAATACACAAGATTCTACTCGGTTATCATGAAATGTATGGTCTTAAAAATATGGTCAATCACCGGACCGTTACTACACTGAGTAAGGCCTAAACTATGCCGAACATTGTTTTTCAGCACTCCTCTAAAAATTTGTAATTTGCTAAACAATAGCGAGTATTTGTCCTCACATTGTAAAAACAAAGGAAATGAATTAGTTCGCCATAACGACCGACATATCGGTGTCATTCAAATCTCCTTGGTTCAAACGTAACGTGAATACTAATACATCACAGTGACGCAGAGCTCCGCACATTAGTCTTCTTGATTTGAAGACGGGCGGGACGGAGTGAATTTGTAGCAGCGTGTGACGGCTGGCTCACGCATAGTTTCACGCACATCCGAGCGCTCTATTGCCGGGTAAGCCGCCGGGTAAAGTTCAAGGGCCGTCTGCCGCGCGTCTACGCGTATTCCCCGGCGACCGGATATATTTCACCCGGACTTGGCACCCGGCTTTACCAGTTCTTTGCACGAACACCCGAGGTGTAAACACGCCAGCGAAAGTTCACACGTTCGTGGTTTAACGACGGTTTTATTGCCACTAGACTGGAGCTAGACTATTGCTAGTTTAATTTTATATTTTTACTTCGCGGAATTGGCCATTCAAAACGTTGTACACAATTTTCTCCGCCGCGTTATGGGCGCACGTTATTGTGAATGTTAGGGCGCTTATGTTCAACGTTTCCGTCGGCAATGATAAGCTTATCTTATCTTGGAACTTTCTGAGGAAATATTTCTACGATGTAATTTTTCCAATTTTTTCCGTAAACGAATTCAGGAATTTCTCAGTAGCAGCTTCGGAGTCTGGATTTGTGCCCGGTTGATGGCAATAGGCTCGCCCCCTATTACATGGGACTAAAAACATAACTGGCGAAATGTGGGTGTACTAATGGGTACACCTCTGCCTAACCCTTCGGGGATTACAGGCGTGATGTTATGTTATGTGTTTTTCCGTAAACGAAAATAGAGCGGATAAATAAAATGTCTATTTGTATAAAAAGCAAAGAGGTAAACGTCCCTATTGTCGGGGCGTGACGGCTTCAAGTTCAAGGGCGGGATCCGCAGGAGTGCGGGATATCTTACGCTCGTCTACCCGATCCGATCCCGGGGGCTTGCTTGGGAAATATGAGGCGGGCGCCCCGGGAGCCCGGGACTGTGAATGAAGTCATTTGGGTCTGTTTGTAAACAACATTCAGGATTGCTCTTTGATTGTTTGTGTTGATAAACTTGGAGTAGCGCTATTAGTGGCTGTATAAAACTCCGATACAACTTTCGCTTGATGAAAAGGTTAATTGGATTTTAAATGTCATTTATCCGGTCTATTAGTTTTCTGTGATATTAATTTAAGAGTGATTAATCATATTACTTAAACACTATCATCCTTGTCACTCAAATTGTCATAGATTGATTACCTACGCTTCTATTCCCCAGGCCTTTGACAAAACCTAGTGACCAAAGTGCAACATGATATCATGCTCCGTACAAACGTACATAAACAAGTGTGAGTTTTCTCCGTCCACGTGGGCAGCATGAATGGAATAATGTGGATGTCACACGTAGCATGCGTGACTGGTCGCCACGCGGTCTGACTGTTGCTACTTACTTGCGATTACGTTGAATATAAAAACAACTTGTTACTATCGATTGGTTTTTGTTGTTGTTGATAGTGAATCAGCTGGTTGTTGAACAAGTTCTGACTCAGTTGTTTAATTGGTTGTTGTTGACATTACGAACAGATACGTAGCGTGTGCGTAGCTGAGATTTTAACCTCAATTTTTCGTTCTTAAATTGACTTTTCTCTCATAATTCTATCAAAAATCAATTACGAGCCCAAAAAAACCTCTCCCGGGCTCTCAGAAATAATAAGTGCAGTGCATTATAACTATAATGGTAGTAACACCTTTCTCTTTGTACCAGTAACCTTTACAGCCTTTCTAACTTGCTAAGTTCACGCTCGATATCAATTGAAGCCTTGTCTCTATACTTAAACGGTTTCCGGTCTTCAAGTAATAGATACTAAGATCATTTTCGAATGAAACTGTTAAAAGCAAAGATGAAACTGAAGCGTTGACGAAAATTAAAAGCCCATTAAGGTAGCCGGAACAGTTATGAGCCAAGTTAACACGGGTTTCACAAAAAAATGCAAATATCCACTCATTTTTTTGTACTTAGGTAGAAAGTTTATGGTGAAAGTGTTTGACATTGGAGTACATAAGAACTGTGTGTTTTACCCTTAGGTACTGTGACAGCGGTTTATTGCCATTCAAATGATCGTAAAATCTATAAAAGGTGAACTTTGCCTTCGTTTTATGGGCACAGTATGATATATTGTGACAAGAAGTACTAACTTCTTGAAGACTTTGTGAATAAATGTTTCAAGTTTAATAAATATGTCTTAAGTCCATCATAGTTCGGATTATAATACCTTCTTTTGTAAGAAATTAAGTCTCAGTGAAGCATCTTTTGTGTAAGTTTTAAATAATGCTACCTTTAGTGAAGCTCCCGACATCACACCGGCTCCATAATCTTCTTTTGTGTTAAAATTGCCCGAGTTTTTAAGGAAACACTTCTTGTTAATAAAATTAAATCTTGATGGTCGTTGCCTAACTGATCTTGCTAAGCTGGAGCAGACTTTATCTTAAAAAAAGCTACGACTTTTTTGCATCAATCATTTTTAGGGTTCCGTAATGTACCCAAAGGGTAAAACGCGACCCTATTACCAAGACTCCGCTGTCCGTCCATCTGTCTGTCCGTCTGTGACCAGGCTAAATCTCATGAACCGTGATAGTTAGAAAGTTGAAATTTTCACAGATGATGTATCTATGTTGCCGCTTTAACAAATAAAAAAAAAACAAAATAAAAAAAATATTTAAGGAGGCTTCCATACAACAAACGTCATTATATTTTTGCTCGTTTTTTTCGATATTGTTACGGAACCCTTCGGTTTTTTTATGTAAAAAGAAGAGTAGTACAACTAAATACATCACTTCTACCATCTCAGTTAATATTTCAAAAGCAAAATAAACACATTAAAAGGTGGCAGGAGCCGCGAGACCGGCTAATTGCAGTTGATATGACTCGTAAAGTCAATTATGGCGCTCGTGAAAACGTCCAGAATTAAAATTTACGTTTACGGTTAAAAGCCCTATGTACACAAACTGTTCTTTATATTATTTTTATGGGCTTATTCAATGCTTAATGTCAAATAGGTGAGACCACACGCAGGTAGAAGTTAAAAATAAACTGCCTAAAGGAAGAACGGGTTTTGTCTTTTTTTCTCTCTGAAATGTAAGCACGAGTTATATCTAAACTTATGCCGACATCGACAGAATCGATATTGCAATGTAATTATACAAATACTTATAGCCATCCGCCAGTATCACATGAAATATGTCAAAAGTTTTAATAGCAGGAACTTATAAATTTAAAAAATACAATTCTCAGCAAAAACCACGTCACTGGCATTTTGTTTTAATTTATTATCTTTAATGCAACACGGAAAAGGTTCTGCGTGGACAAAAGTGAAAATTTATAGCTTTCAACGTGCACAGAATTTTCCAATTATCCAGACTCCTGGCCGTCGGGCTGCCGACATTATTGATTTTCACTTTTTATGCGACCGCTTGTCCGCAGACAGCTTTTATGGTTTGTTTTAAAAATACACTGGCTTATTAAAATAATGCTCCGTTCGTTAAATACGAACACGATCACTCATTCTGATAGCTATTAAACAAAAACCCTTTACAAAGTATACAAAGTAGAGACAACGTTTTTTTTTTCTTTTTAAAGAACCCTTTTATGGATACAATTTTCATTACTGATGCTTTATACCTCAACGAATACATGAATATTAAAGCGTTTGCTTAAGAAGTTACGGTTCTGGAATGTATTAACAAATAGTAATAATTCTGTAGCGCAACATTTTGTAAATTAAATCGCACCGACCATGAATACCGCCGTCAATGAATGTTAATTCTATTTGGCGCTGTGAATGGGGAAATAATATATTGTGGTTTCAGCGTAGTCCGAAACGATTTGTATTTCCTAGTAGCGTGTAGAGGTTATCTGTGCGCAGCCAGATGCGTGGGCCACGTGTTTTTATTTACAACACTATCAAACATCGACCCGGCTAACGCACGATCGGCACGAGCTCAATGAATCGAGGCCAGCCAACGCGAGAGTGACCTAAATTTTTATTCGCAACGCATAACACCAACGTGTCGGCACATGGCAACATTGGTCACTAACACTAACAGTGCCGCATACCCCACACGAGACTTCTGTTTCAAATTTAGAACGCAATCAGCGGACATGTTTTTTTTTTAACCGTGCCTCGTTTTGTGACGGTCAGAGGTCACATGAAGAACATCGTAATAATATTCTATTAAAAAATGAGCGAATCAGAAACCGGGACATGAGATAAGCCGTATCTAGAATACACACACACAATCTAAATCGACTATGTTGTGTAAACTTTACATCACGATAAGAGATAAGGGAGAACTATGAATCAGGCGAGTATATGTTGACAAGAACGAAATATTCTCAGTTAATGGATATTTTTTTTTTATCTTATCTCCATGTTAGAGTTACAAACTTGGCTTATTACATTGCTTTGGCTATTTTGTAATTGTTTCGCTGATTCATCTTGTAGTTAGCCGCGGAAAAGTAAACAGGCGTTGTATTTTAGAACGGAAATGCCTTGAACAAAGTTTCGAAGCGTTTTCAAATAAGATGAAGTGCGTACGTGACGAATGGCAGGAGAAGTATGTGGACGGAAATATGATTAATTTTATAGATAAGGATATAAATAGGTTGATTCTAAAAATAGCTCTCAATCGTGTAGGCTTTGAGAAGAATGCATTATTGTACTGTATATTTTCGAAATGATAAGAAACACTGTTTCGTTTAACTGTCAAAGATTTTTATTCAGTCTGTCTAAGCTAAATGTGTGTGTGATTGACTTGTATGTTTCCAGGTATATCTTACAAAAAGTGTTCTGCCTTTTCTAAATTATGTAACACTAATTTTTGCAGGCGAATTTGTCTGCGTTTTTTAAACGATTCCCTTATTAAAAATAAAAATAAAAACATAGCTTAAGTAAGTCGCTTAAAAAATAAAGTAGCTTTTCGAGGTTTTCCATTACAAACAAAAATACGAATCTTTTCTCTTTATAGTATTAGTTTAGATTTTACGAGTAGATTATTACTGGTACTGAATTATATGACAGAAAATCTTCACTTTATCAGTACTATCTCCATTTTTTAGATATAAATGTAGGATCGATGAGTAAGGCTTACCTTGCTAGGCAAGCAACAATCTCGCACTATCTACACACTTTAAGGACTGCTTATTCCTAAAACAATAGGAAGCTGTGAAGGTCTTTAAAAAAAAAACCATTTTATATAGCTCTGATACGTATTATTTGATTAATTTATAACGCACATAAATTCTCGTGACCTTCCTCAAGATTTTAATGAAGCATTTTATTGGCTGTAAATCAAAAAAAGCGTTAACTACGTAATTAAATATGTAATTCAAGATACACATTTCGTCCAAAATGAAAAATAAATGTGTAATAAAAATGAGTCGTAAATAGCTAGAACTAGTTACTTTTGTGTTAAAAAATGCATTGAATTTTTGGTAATGTTATTTGAACGGCCTTTAGAGAATAATATAAAAACCGTTTAATTAAATATTAAATTAATAAATGGTGATATCATATGGATTGTATTAATCATGTCGGTAACGCCAATTTTTTCATCCATCCAAACTTCGTCTGTGTTAAGTAAAGTATATGGTTTTGTCAATCTGCTTTAAAATCTTGATGCAATTTACAGCAAAAATGTATAAACACTACAATTTTTAAATAAAAATTATTACCTAAAAATTAAATTATTTTAATGTGATTAGAATTTACAAACGCATGGATATCTTTTGGTGTTTTTACCTTACATTTTTAATTAAGAGCAAGATTTAAAAAAAAATTGTCTAGAATATTTATTTTTCAAATAACGAATAATTAGCTAACACACGCAAACAACTAGTAAAACTAAAATTTAAAACATTCCTCTATTTTTTGTAAACTTTTTCAATTAAATTATTTAGGTAGGTACTCAGTTACTTACCTACCTATTAAAAAAAACTTTATCGCTAAACAGCATGTCGAACCACGTTAATTAAATTACTTATTTACTTCCATAACTGTAATTAGAAGTAATTGCTTAAATAACCATAACTTATTAAGACTAATTAAAACTTAACAAAGGTACATTTTGAGTGAGTCAGTAACTCAATAATTATGAGCCTAAATTCTGTTTACCGAAGGCTCAAAATGATACAAGGAAGAGCCAGAATGGATTATATTCTAATTTATTTTTAAAGTTTTCCGTCTTGTATTTGATTGGTGCACGCTTGTCCGTCATGCTGTGATCGACTCCAGCCGTCCAAGCTGAGCACGGCAGAGCATCGCTCCACATTCATCGCTGCGTCTTGCTCGCGTGCCACCGGGAGTATTGACCTTTTAACTAAAGCGATTTAGCGCAATCGAACCGGTTCCATTTTCCCATCATAGATTTATTCATTACAAACAACTAATCATAAAACAATACAGCAAACTTAAACCCACCTCAAAACTCTTCCGAGAGCGAAGCTCGACAAAAATCCAAGGCCTCGTCACAAAAATAAAAATAAAAAAACACAACACACGCGACGCTGACGTAAAAATCCAAAATCAAATTTGCGCGGGAAACTGAGTTATAGTGATGTGCAACGGGCGATCGGCGATCGATAGGTGCAGCGGGAATCGATATGTTACGTAAAGCGCGTTGAGAGCCGGCGTCGTCGCACGTGACTGCTGCCCGTGTGACGGAACGAGCGGCAAGCGAGCCGCGCCCCCCGCGCCCCCGCACTCGTCCCCCGCCGCACACACACCTATACGTATACCTACCAGACGTTTGATAAACAAATTACAAATTTTAGATATACGCCGAGATGAGCTGAGCTTTAATAGCTTGTTTTACAAGACTTTTATAAAAAAGTGTAGAAGAGTGGCGCTTATGAAATTCTCTAACATCGTTATTAAACTTGTAATGAAGTTTTAGAAGAAAGTAAAAGTTTGGTAATAGTATTTTATCGCTGAGGATAATGCGGCTACTAAACAGATTGAATTGAATAATTTCGTTATCATCTAAGTATGTTTACTTGTGAATAATTTCGACCATCATAATGGTTCTCCTCTACATTAACCAATTCTTTTCCTCAATCTGTAACCCAGTTTCAATAAATCTATCCTTATCGACTAGTAAACCAGTTATAACTGGATATCTTCGGAAATTCTACTGAGGAAAGCGTAACTGATAAGCTCAGTAAGCTCGCGTGAAAACTACTGAAAACTCAGTGAACACTAAAATTATTGCGATTGTAACGCTTCGATGCATTTTAAAATCGTACATTATTAAGTTGCGAAAATATGAAAATGAATATCTTCGTTCAGTTTAAGCTGATGTAACAAACTGTGTTACTTGAAATTTTATCAAAAGCCAAGACTTTGTGCTAAGTGACGATGACACACATTACAGTGTATTCTACTATATTAGGTACATTTTCACTAACATGGATAAATTCTGCACGAAATATTCTGACACAGATTGTCGATGAGATAAAATAGCGAATGGATTTTGAACGTTTTTTTTTACGGATATTGACTTTCTGACTTAATTTTGTCATGTAAGTAGTTAGAGCTACCTAGCAGAGTTACCTAGGTAATATTATTATTATTTAATACTAATAAAATAATTCTCTGCCTCGTTGGTCTAGTGGTCACAAGCGCGAATGCTGTGCATGAGGTCTTGGGTTCGATTCCCAGGTCGGGCAAAGTGTTATTGGGTTTTTCCATCAGGAATTTCTCAGTAGCAGCCTCGGAGTCTGGATTTGTGCCCGGTTGATGGCAATAGGCTCGCCCCCTATTACATGGGACTAAGAACATAACTGGCGAAATGTGGGTGTACTATTGGATACAACTCTGCCTAACCCTTTGTGGATTTCAGGCGTGATGTTATGTAAAATAATTATACGAACGTTCAAAAAATCTTTTAATTAAATCAGTATACCTAATTTTATCAACACAACGCTTTCTCGGAAAATTTTCATTAACGTCGTAAATTGTGAACGAATTTTCCCAAAATGTAGCGTCACGTTTCCGTGTCGTTATACGTCGGATCTTTAATGCTGCATACATACCTACGTATTATGGTGATTAATGGATGTACCTATACTACCTATATTGAGGTCGATTCTCACTGTGGCCTCGATAATATTCTATCGGTGTACGGAGTGCGAATATTGATGGGTCAAGGCGAAATTTTAATACGTGTATTTTTAGAATAATTCTGGGTTGAAAGAACAGTTTGAAAGAAGAATTAATACCTATTTTGTTGTTTATTTAAAAGCTTCAAAATGTCGGCTGGACTTACGGCTTGATTGAATTTCATTGTTTAATTTTAGTTTGCTAACATAGGTTTTAAGTCAAATTGTTACTAATACTCTATGAGTTTTGTTACTTGAATAAAGAATAATAATAAATATGCCATTTTCTGCAAGTTGCTACGACGCAAAACTGCTTTTCTTCCGAATAAACTCTGAATTGAATTCGTAATAATAAATTAATACAACATTTAAGTACTAAAATTAGAGTAAAATTTATTGCGTAACAAAATTATATTTTACATTTATACGACAAATTTGTTTTCATAAGCGTCACAGTTAATGAGCAATTAGATCGCTACGAGTTCCGGCGTAGCGGCGGCGTAGCACATCGTAGAATCGTTTCACTCGAGTTTCGCCGCGGTGCTTATGCAAAAGAGGCCAATATTTCATCGCTCCTCCGTCTATTGCAGCCAGCATTATCATAACAATCGCTTACACTATGTACAAGTGTTTCCCATATAACAATAATACTCATACATTTACTTACTGCTACGCCGTAGCAATTCCACTAGATTAATTTTCTACAACCGATTGTGTCAACATCGAGTTGAAACGACAAACGATGTAATCGATTTTGTATCGATTCCTTGTCTAATATTGATATTATCGTTACATTCGAAGCGATATACTGCGATCACCATCACTAACATCGCAAGTTCGAAAAAAGAACCTTTTTTTAAAAACTTCTTTTAAATGGCATCCGGAAACGGCCAGTGCCAAGGTTTATATTCAAGGTTGTGTATACAACGTGGTTAAAACTAGTAAAATCGCAACCTTATTTGTGTAAAACAGTACTTATAATGTATAATAGTGAAGTTGAGAAGTTTGGACAGACGTAGACGTCGGCTATATCTATGTGGCCGACGGAATTATTCAGCTGAATATGCAATTAAACGAGGGCAGTTTGAGCGGTGCAACGAGTGCGAGCAGGACGGCGCACCCCCACTCGATATTATATTGAACAAGTTTATAACTACGTGTATTAGACGAACGAGTTCCTACAACGTTTTCTCATTTCCCGGGACGAAACTTTTCTAATATTATAGTTTCATTCATATTGTCGGTAGTTCCGCGGAGTTTTCTTTCGTGGAAAATGAAAGACTATTTCCATAACTATTATTTCGCTTTTATAGCTTTGTTAGTTTCTTTCGCTTCAAATAGATTTGTTAAAGTTTTCTACTTTATCGCTCGGAAATAATGTTTGTTCTTCGGAAGTGTTAAGCTATAGTATTACTTGTAGGCCGAAAAGAATATTGATCTATATCCTTATTTTCATATTTGTAGTAGGTACATTTATTTGGGAATAAAACTGATTTTTTTAAAAATAAAATTACCATGTTATTGTTCGTATTTGACCTGTTTTTACTTAATCTAGAACCAAATGCATAATGCAATGCACTTTTCTATTCATTATTAATATGTATTGGACGATTCAAGGGCCTGTATGAGATGCACTTCGATGACTTTTAGATTAGGCCCCGATTTTTGATACAACATACGTAAGGTACAAGCTATAACAAACGAAACTGATTTTAAATATTAAAGACATAAGTACTAAAATTGCATCTACGAGCCTAGCACGAGCGTTCAGATTAAAAGTAACGTAAATTCGTTCGAAATTTAAAATTGGAAATAACCGTTTCGCATATACCCATAGTAAGTTTGAAGACCTTATTGATATGTAGGTACTGGTGATACTAATTGTTTTAATAGTATACAACTAAGCGAAAATAATTTTAAAATCCAATTTCCAATTCGAAAACCGACTCACATCTAATCGTACTTTGTGTTTAGTTTGCAAAATCGTATCTGTAGACGTTGATGAATTACCATAAGTCTGGTGTTTTTTATTCATGCTAGTTTTGGTAAACTAAGGAGTAAGAAAATAATATCACGTAATTAAAAAAGTCAGTTAGTTCTGCTTGAAAATTGCTTCAATGACAACCATTAAAGGGTTCTCTTGTTTACTAAAGGCATAATTTAATACTCGTTACTTGTTAAAATTAAATTTCTTTTTTTTTCTTGTAAGACTTACGAGAAAAAAGCAAACTTGGTTCTTATTTATGTATTTTATTATTTAATGTACTCTATCGTTGAAAATCGATTCGCAATGTTCGCAGTGAAATATGTAGGTATTGTTTTATTTATAAATTATTCTTATCTTAATTTAAGATTTAATCAAATCAAATCTTTTTCATGATTATAATATCACCATATTTACGATAATCAATACGATTAGATATAACCTTAATTACTTTTAATATTAATACCTACTTCAAGTCCCATGTAAATACACATACATACATAATACACACACATGTAAAAAAATGTATGTATTGTGTAATTTATGTATGTGTGTGTGTGTATGTACTACAAATACGCTACCGGAACGGAAACCTGATTCGGAAACCGGACGTGTACGGCCTGCTTAAATCGGTTCAGTATTCAAATTAATTCTTGAAATTATTATTACGTCAAAATCATTAATTTATTAAATGAAGAACAAACAGTTACGTAAGAAAATAACATGGAGTAACGTAACGTAGACGAAGCAACGAAGATCGAATTGAATGTAAATGTTGATTTTTAATTATGTGGAGCTCTGCAATTTATGCACAGGCGTGTCTCAGTTTTCTGTGTAAACAGACGAACAAGCTCAATTTGTGTTCGGAAATGTGCAGCTAACGAACCAAATTCAAAGGTCCAATATTTTATCAGAACTTACGTAATGTGATGGAAGTTTTCTGGAATGATTTTTAAAAAGAGAAAAAGTGGTTGTGTCATAAACGGAAAATGTGGAAAAAAGAGTCTATTTTTAAATGAAAACTTAAAAGACTGATGTTTGTGAGTTGTGACTGGATTTTTCTTATGAGAAGAATTAAGCAACAATGAGAATATTTTTGGGAAATTGGAATCTTCAAAAGACTGTATCTTTCAAACGTTTTACATAACATAAATTATTGATAGATGCATATAGATGGCATAGAACGAGGAATACCTATCATTCAAATATTGTTTAAGGTAATATGTTATTCATTTGGATCTCTAGTTTCCCCACTTTCCTCGGAAAAGTACGAAAAAATCAAGGAAGATTTTCGTGAAATTAAGAACGAAGTTATAGCACAATTTTACAGAACGCAGCTCCTTCAAAATTGCGTGTAACATTTAGCATTTTACCTACAATTTTAGTAAAAACGCCAATGGAGAAAATTAAGGTCAAATGCGAAGAAAAGACAGTGGCTGCACCTCATTTAGAACAAAAAGGTCATCCACCTAGATTTCTATTTAAACAAAAACTAACTAGACCAACAAGTACCTCAGTCATAACGACACCGCCGGCCAAAGTTTCATTAGAAAAAGTTCTTTTGTCGTCGACTTAAACTTAGTTCACAATGGTCGTAATTAAAAGTTGGCGGGAATGCGCTGGTGACAGCAGCAATCCGCCATAATCCCGCCGCCAGAGGGCGCGCAAAAAGGGCGCCAAACTCGCACAGATAAACAAGTTCCCGCGTTTTGTTGCATTCACTTTGATGTGGTCTAATGCAGCGGCTTGTTTTAATGGAGTTTGTTGAATGCTGATATGTTGGCATTGTCTTTTGGTGAGCTTCTCGCCGGCTCACTTTTAAGGCTTCGCGTTCTTTTTGTGCAGGTAATGTAAACAACGGCTATTTATACGGTTTAACAGTATTGGTAGGTAGTGTAAAGACTGGCTGGTTTACCCATTTTCAACCTTACGTTATTAGTTTATAGTCCCTTTAAGAATGACAGTTCTAAAAAGAAAGAAAACTTGATAGTTCGCCGCGAAGGGGAACAGGCATTTAAAAAAATTAAACAAAAGTGTTATTAAATAAAATAATAATTAAGTGGATTCTTAAAATAGACCGCAATATATTGATATCGGTGTTTGATTTAACACAAAACAGTATCTAAAAGTTTCTAGTTAGGATACGATTAACTTTTTACCATTCCAATTTCAGTTTCCCCATTGCGACTTACTGCGCCACAAAAAGCAAAATCTAATTACTACATAAACTAAACACGCATACATAAATAACCGATATACATATATAAACCAATATCACTTTACAAATTAATGACCATACGATACGGAAATTAAGCGCCGTACAGGCGTGGGGGGGCGTGGGGGGTGTTGTCTGCCCCCTTCCCCAGACGAAGAGGGGGTTAGAATAGCAATCTAGGGAGCCTGAATAGTCTGGGCGGTTGAATGAAATATCTAGCGTTGCGGACTGCCCATCAGGCCTACGAAAATGCATTAGGCTGGGTAGATGAGGCTTGCGTTAAACGCACGCTGAAATAGACCGTGGGGGTGAGCAGTATTGATCGCCGAAGACCCGTCGTTAGGAAATATTATGTACATTCCGACTTCTCTTTGTGATGTCTAGCCAGGATTATGTCTTGTGTGGATAGATTTTCCGGACGCGCCATGATTGATTACATTTTTGCGCTCAATCTTCATTATTTGAAGATATTAGGTACTTGCGAATAGTTTATTACTACACATAGGTACTTTATTATTGTACTGGCCCATATTTCGCGCCTTCATCCGCGTACATTTCATACTTTCGCTACAAACCCAAATAACGACTTTTACAGGAAAATTTTTGATACCTTGGGTTACAGTATTGCAATTTACGAAAGGATATTAATATTTTTTAAAAATAACATTTAACCTATTTTCCTCGCTGTATGTAACTTTCTTTTTAAGAAAGAGGTTTTGAAATTGGATTACCGACACCGAATTATTTGGATTCTCTTTTTAAAATAGACTGGTTCGTTTTAACAGCAGATATTATCTTTGTGACCAGTTTTCCTAATGTATCACTCAAACTACATTTTGTAAAATATATATAAATATATACATAAGTTTTATTAACCGTTGTAACAATGATTAACTTATAATCAAGTTATTCGGTAACATTGGTCAGTCCGCATTTTTAGTAAAACGGTGGTCTCCAAACTAGGCGGCGCCTGTATCTTATATATGTATGAAATTCTAACTCCGAAATAACTTTATCTTTATTGTTCCAGAGAATCGCAATTGTATTATTCTGACTAACATATCTCTCACGAATCTAATAAGAATTCAAATGGATTCTAGAACAAACATTATTCCATTATTAGCGGACGGCCGACGTGATATATTATCAAGTTAAAATTAAATTAATTTCATCCCCTCTCCTTCTCTAGATTGACGCAGGGCTGCCAACCTTCAAGAATTACCGTTCCAACGGTTTAAATTTAAACGTCTGAAAACTATTACCTACATGGCACACAATATTTAAGTTGTTTGTTAACTTACATTAAAAAAGTAAAATGTCGTAAGAAGTTATTGAATTATTTTCATTGTGGAAACTATAGTCTTCATAACTTCAAAAATTGCTAGAGGTTTATGTATTTTTTCTGTACCTACCTATCTCTAATTTTTGTAGGTATTATTTCATAATATCCTCAGAAAAATATATTCCCTTTCAATGCATTGAATACAGTTAAATACAATGGCAATCAATCCCTAAGTTACTACTTATCATTAGATTACTTAAATAAGGAAAACGAGTAATTTCAATTCTGAGGGATTTCTGATTCCCAAACGATACCTAAGTATTTTAATTCTGAGGGTACCCAGTTTCCCGTGAACATGTTGACAGTTGTTGGTACCAACCCTATTCGTCCGCTATCTCCCTGATATATTGAGGATGTTTAATTAAAATATCTTTAAGTGATTTACGACAGAATCGATAATGTTAGGTTCAAGGCTGATTTATCGGAGCCAAGTTTTATGTGTGTCCGAGGAGATAGTCCTTATGATTCATTTGTTTATAGCACTTTGGTCAATGATGTTTGTTTTAAGTCCTTTATTTAATTACGTAATGACTTTAGCCGAAGTAAACAAACTTTTTGTTTAAAGTCATCGTTACCGTGGCGCCATCGATTTTTGTATAGGATTCGTTACAGCGCCATGTATTTGCTCTTGTCTTCGGTCGCGTGGAGGCCTATGGCACTTGGCAATAGCATAGCCTAGCATAGCATAATTCAGTGTAAGGATTTTTTTTCGGAATATCCAGAGATTACCTCTAACACACCAAAAAATCATACAAACTTTACCTCTTTATAATTTCGGTATATTTAAAAAAATACTAGATTGACATCAAGGTTTAGCACTATATCCTGAAGTTTCAAGTGTAAACTTTTTCTAAACAGATGAAAATAGAACATGACTAATGCACATAAACAATACATTTTCATTACAAGCCCACCACGCTAAGTACCTACGACTTTAAAAAATATTTTTCTCACTTTTTCCGAAAATTTTAAGAATTTATTTGTCATGTTTACATTTTAGTAAAAAATATGTGTTTATTTAAATTTCTGTCCGCATGCCTAGTTTTAAGGTAAATCGGACAAAGGACAAAAAGTAGTACACATGTATCTTGTATACATAACATAACATCACGCCTGTAATCCCTGAAGGGTTAGGCAGAGGTGTACCCATTAGTACACCCACATTTCGCCAGTTATGTTTTTAGTCCCATGTAATAGGGGGCGAGCCTATTGCCATCAACCGGGCACAAATTCAGACTCCGAGGATGCTACTGAGAAATTCCTGATGGAAAAACCCAATAACACTTTGCCCGACCTGGGAATCGAACCCAAGACCTCACGCACAGCAGTCGCGCTTGCGACCGCCGCGACTAGACCAACGAGGCAGTTTGTATTTTGTATACCTACCTTTTAAACAATATTCCATTCATAAAATTCTTGTTCGCACCTAGTTTTACGAGATCAACGTATAGTCAATCGTAATGTTCTTGGAAAAGTGTACACATGTCTGGGAAAAATCTTATGCCTCATTCCCATATCTCATTTGTAGATTGTAAACAATTTGAAGAAAACGAAACGCATTTCTCTGTTAGCAACATCTTTGTTTGCAGTTTTACAGATTGTTGTTATGAGACAACCGCTCTTGTTACCGTTGTTTGGTAATATCTCGACCAATCAGTAAGCGAGGATTTTGTTATTCACTGTGACTTTGTATTTTTTTTAACGAAAGATTTTCACTTAAAAAAATACGATGAGGTTAGCTCACAGATTAGAAAAGATAATCTCCTTAATGTTTTTCTCCAAAATACCACTATTTTATTTGAAAAAGAGTTCGAATGGAAGGTTTTAAATAAGTTAATTTATGATGTTAATGTTTCAATTAAAGAAAAATTAGATAAATCTATATTAATATTATAAAGCTGTTTGTTGTTAAAAGCTTGTTTGTTAAGACGCACCGATCTTTGATACTATTGGTCTGATCTGGAAAATTCTTTTTGCATTATATAGCCCGTTTATCGAGGAAGATTATAGGCTATGTATATAACATTACGCTGCAAACTATGGGAGCGGGGTTGAAATCAAAAAGTGATTTAACGCGGGTAAAACCTGCTCGGTACAGCTAGTATGTAATAATAATATATTCTATCGTCTTTTGTTTTTATTCAATTTAAAAACAAAACAAAGTAGGCATCATCGACCGAAAGAACCATTATCAAAAAGACTTTTCCCAACATCAATTAAATTCGCAACTTCTAAATCAAAACAATACGCCAAAACAAAACTCGCTAACGATATTTTTCATATAATATTACAGACTCATCATTTTTATTAGCCGCTACCAACAATGGGTATTTATAAGAGTTTTATCGGGAAAATTCGATTCATTGCAGTACCGCCGTGCCCCGGGATACCAATTTCCCGAGAAAATTAAATTTTCCGTTCACCCGGAAAAAGTTAAGGCCCTGAACGGTGACTTGTAGGTACGTTTTTATGTTTCTGCTCGTCCGCTATAGACCGGGTTTACAACTATTGTAATGTAATATAACATGCTCTATTGAAGATACATTTCAAGACTTTGATTTTATTTTTTCAATTTTCGAACGTTCATATTTTGTCTTTTGTTTTTTTATTTTTTTAATGCCTTTTTAAACAGTAACAGATTTTTATTAAGTAATATTAACATTGTAGAAAGGACATTATGGCACAAACTTTTCAATATAATTATGATTATAGACCCTCAGCAGCACAATTTACGGTTGATTATTGAAAAAACAAATAGAAACTTTATTAATTTTTACTATAAATGTGTTGCACTTTTATATACAACAGCAGATTTTTGCCCTTAACTTCCACCGTCCCTTCTGTACGTAATATATGCCTCAATATACAGACATCAAAATTACGTTAGATATTTTACTCCAGTTAATACCCCACAACTCAAAATTCAAAAATAATTTTACGATCGCAGAAGCGTAGGCAAAGTTATGTCCTGAAATCCAAAGGATTACCAAAATAACCCAGGACAATTTGATAACATAAATATTGAAAACGGCAGTAAAATGCACGGTCGGGTTTAACGCTACCTATACGAAAATGTAAGCCGGTAATAAAACAGATTTTGGAGCGTACCGGAGTAATCCACGATATATTAAAAGTCATCTGTTAAGCCTCTTACAATACACGTGCCTATATGCTGTAGAATAAATACCGTGTAACAATTTCGTCTATGAATTAGTTGCGTAGATTATACAAAGAAGACCACAGTGAATACTGTTGATGACTTTCTTATTGGTGAAGGCTATGATTAAGTTATGTATGGGTCTTTTGTTTGGAAAAATTGGATGGATGTTTGCTACTCAATCACGCTAAAACGACTAAACGGATCTGATCTAGATTACAGTCAGTAATAGCACCTAGGCTAGTTTTTATCCCGGAAAAATACTTAACTACTACTACGAAACTTTGACGCGAACAAAGTCGTGAGCAGAAGCTAGTATTATAATAATAATCCTGTCCAACTACTAGACAAAAGCCTCTTCTCATACAGAGCACGGGTATTGATCACCACTCTTGCTCAAGGCAGATTGGCGATTTCTGGCTAATAATAACATTAATATAAGTCCAGGACTCCTTACGACATTTTCCTTCACGGATTTCCGTGATGGAAAATAAACTAGAAAATACATATGAATTGAATAAGTCATATTGTTACTTGCTTGGTATCGAACCAGACTCATGTATTAGAGGCAGGCGCCTTAACCACTGAGCTATGACGACAGCTTTCATATTATCCTTTACAAAATAACATTTTAAAATAGCTACAGTTGTCAAAAAACACTTTAATTAGTCCCGTATTTTAACAAAGTGTGGAATTTTCAACTTTTTAATTTTCATGTTGTGTTTTCATCGTAACAGATGCTCCTGTATAAAGTAGGTTACAATATCGTACCTACCGTCCGCGGACAAACTTTTTCTGTCGCGGTAAATATTTAAATTAAACATAAGTTTTTTACACGTAGACCATAGGTAACATGTAAATGACGTAGAATTTTCTGGATATCGACATGTGACATGAATTATTCACACGTACATACATACATTATGTATATTTTATTATGTAGAACAAAGACCGATTTAAGTACTTATGTTATAATATGTTCTAATGATGTGTAAATGTGTTTTTTTTTTTTTATAAAAATACTTCTATTTTTAACACACAATTTAAATCATTTAGTTGACGTTTATGTTTAGAAATAGGTAGTCTATTGTGATTTTTAATAAATATCTGACGTTGATAAATGTTGTTTTTTGTTAAAAAATATTTGACAATCATATATTTTCATAGAGCGAACCGGTAATTGCGGGCAGCGCATAACCAGTCAATGGTGCCGATTCCCTTGGTCACAAACTAAACTAAAATTAGACTATTTCCATCTTTTTCTGTCCAATAAAATAAGAAAGAGACAAATGTAAATAAGAGCTGTCAAATTTAGTCCATCTGACACATCCATACAGTTATAGTTGACATCTTAAAACGTGTCGATTAAAAATACGGAGAAGTTCAAGGCAAAACTAATTTGACATCTCTAACTTAGTTCTTTAATGTCACGGAATGTCACCGTCCTTTCCTTTCGCTGTATGTTAGTAAGGGATGTCAATTCTCTAAATTTAGTCTAGTTTGTGAACAAGGGAATCGGCACCAATGTCGCGATCTTTAGGAAAGGTCTATGCCCAGCAGTGAACGTTGGCCGGCTGAAATGATGACGATGAAACTCTCGCTGATGATGACAAAATTTTACTATGACTGAATTCACGCCTTCGTTTTGAATTGTTTCTGTTTGTTGAATACACAAACTCGCGCACGCAAATAAATCGTATTGAAAAGCCTATCATGTATTTCAGAATTCTAACCCCATGAAAAAAATGAATAGGCCGTAAAAGTAAATAAAAATACATTTCTGATAATTTTCCCCATTCAAAAGCCTAATAATTCAACACAATTACATAACGATAAAGTTATTCCCTATGCATTCACTCGGAGAATACAATTTTGATGGGACGAAATCGATTTGCATTAGAATACAGTCCCGCGTACGTGACACGGGGGCACATCACTATTGCTGCGTCATCGAACATGTCGTCCAATTTATGGTTCCACTTGTTGCTCAGATTCTTTCACGACAAATCGTACGTTGTGGTTTGAATGTCAACACGTTGCAAGAGCGTAGTGCGAAGATCGCTTTTCATTTGTTTTTCTGTGTTGCTTGGTTCGAAGGCTTGTAAATCTAAAGCCCAACACACAGAGAGCGGGAGCAGGAAGTGAGCGTGACGTGAGCGGGACGTGAGCGTAACGTGAGCGTGACGTGAGCGGGACGTGAGCGTAACGTGAGCGTGACGTGAGCGGGACGTGAGCGTTGAGTGTGTGGACATTCATATAAATATAAGGAATACAACCTGATGACACGCTCATGTTCCGCTCATGTCCTGCTCCCGTCCCGCTCCCACTCTCTGTGTGTATGGGCCTAAATAGGGAAAGTTGCAGATAATGTCGCTTATGAGTCATTGCAAATTAGTCTTTTTTATTTTAATTTATTGGTATTTTTTATTTGTCTTCTATCTATCTATGTATATAAAAGGCAACTATCACTGACTGACTGATCCATGAACACACATCTCAAACCACTGAATGGATTGCGCTGTCATTTGGCACGCATATAGCTATCATGACGTACCTAGGCATGAAACGGTGGTCGCGGATCATAAAATTTTGTCAAGATTACAATTTCTAGGGGCAAAAATTAACTTGCACACAATTTTGAACTCAATTTTTTTAGAGTTATAGTTTATTTTCAATTAATTCATAAAAACAGCTTTAGGTTCATATTACTGCTAGATTGAATCTTAAACGCTTTATGGTGTGTAAATAAAATATGAATATGAAGCTGAAATGTCGAAAAGGATTTTTGATAATCCTTCGTAAGTTTTGTGGGTACTGTTTTGTTGGTGGTTAAAGGCCATCGATGCAGCAGTTTGGAAAATATTTTGATAAGCGAAGCGTACTGGTTTGTTTTTAAGAACTAGGAACTTACTTTAATATTTACAAAGCGTCACTGTAACGTTGTTCAACACCGTCCCAACTTAAAGGCGATATGTTACAGTTCAACTATTCACCTCTCAAGCCACGAACAAGCCACAATTCACTGCCAATGCCACACGGTTCATTTGGCGCGTTCTTTAACCGTCGGCCGCAGCCCTAATCGCCTCCCCAGGGTTGTCACCCGTGTCTTATTAGCAACGGGCTCAAAAGTCACATCGATTCACTTGTTGCACATCTCTAGTGCTAACGTTTCACGGTGGCTTGCGTCCCGGGACGTGACAACCCGCGGGATTCCCGGGATCCCGGGGTAAGCGGTTGCGGGATTGTACTGTGGTAAGCACTATTTCAATACCGTTGGCGCGAAATGCTGTTTTATTTCCAGTTTACATGGACATCGTGTTTGTTTACAGCTGAAAGTGTTTCTTTTATTTATTTACTAACTTCTGCCCGCGACTTCGTTCACGTGGAAGTCAGTTATATCATAAAAGGGGGCGAGCCTATTGCCGACAACCGGGCACAGATCCAGAATCCGAGGCTGCTTCTGAGACATACCTGATGGAAAAACTCAATAACATTTGCCTGTCCTGGGAATCGAACCCAAGACCGCATGCTCAGCAGTTGCGTTTTGCGACCACTAGACTAATGAGACAGCGAAAAATAAAGCTAATATTACAAAAAAAAAGAGAGACAAATTTGTTTGAACGCGCTTATCTCTAGAACTGTTGATCCAATTCTGAAAATTCTTTCGTTATCCCTGAGTGCTATAAATTGTGCTGACTTGTAAGTAACCGTGCTTTTCAAAATATAGACCTTATCCTAATTACACAAGTACACATTTCTAAGTAAAAGTTGACTAATCGTAACAGAACATATTTTAAGCTAAACTAAGTTTACAGTTTACAGAAAATTAGTTAGTTAGTTCATCATCCAAAGAAACTATTCATTAAGAAAACATTAATTTAAATTAATAATTGCTGAGCAACTTACGAAATAACAGAAATGAGGTCTAGACGAAAGCAAAATATTGTTAAAAGCTCCTCAACCCGTAACATAATCAAAGCGAGTAACTATTGACATTAAAATTCAAATTGTTTTATGAATTTAGCTTAATTTATGCCTATAACTGAGAGAACGGCGCCATTATTAAATTAAATTAACGTACAGACTGGTATTACCATATTTCTCAAAGACTAGGCATATGTTCGCTGTAATTTGACTGATTTTATTTGCGTACGAGTTTATTCGATTATGCAGCGCAGTTGAACGATCTCGGAAATAGGGAATTCCGTTTTGAATTGAATTATTCTCTTTTTTTATTGTTTAGTCGTTTAAGTGGTCTTTTGGTCCGCGTTAGGTCCTTTTAAATCATCTTTCCTTTGCTTTTGAGTGAATTCATTTATTTTATTAACTAGCTTTTGAACGTGACTTCGTTTGCGTAAATGTCGTGTCGGTTATCACGGGGTACCTATAATATAAAATTTTATTGTTAAAAATATATTTTTAAAAACAAGCTTTAATTAATAGCTAAGCTTGCTAATCTTTTTGCTTTAGCTTTAGTATATAAGGATCGTAGCAGGTGGCGTTCTGTGGTTTCTGCCTACCCCCATGGGAAAAAGGAGTGAGTTTTTGTATGTACCTATGTAAGCTGTAATTCTGATTTTTTTTATTTTAATATTAATTTCAGCTTAATCGGATACCCACAAATAATCGAAAAATGGTTTACAAATTTTGAAAGGACAACTTACATACATACGAACAGTGCAAGCTAAATAAAAGCTTGTAATAAATGTTGCACGAGTTACCTCTAATAACACCAGCTATGGTGTTATTAGAGGTAACTCGTGCAACATTTATTATATTACATTTACATTTATTATTTTAGTGAATGTCCTATCAAAATCGGTCCAAAGGGCGGGAAGCGAGTTTTTGTTTATGTAAAGATTAAAAAAAACAAAATTATATGCGATAGTGGGTCGTTGGTCTAGTGGTTGCAAGCGCGACTGATGTGCATGAGGTCTTGGGTTCGATTCCCAATACGAAAGTGTTATTGGGTTTTTCCATCAGGAATTTCTCAGTAGCAGCCTCAGAGTCTGGATTCGTGTCCGGTTGATGGTAATAGGCTCACCCTCTATTACATGGGACTAAAAAAATAACAAAATAATAGCGAAATGTGGGTACACCTGCCTAACTCTTCGGGGATTACAGGCGTGATGTTATGTTATGTAGTTATAAATAATTATAATGTATTTTTTGCATATGATATAAAAATGCCAAAAATGTAAACACAGGCCAAGAAATTTTACATGATACATCGTGACAGTTGCAAAAGAAAACAAAATGACGTAGTTCCTACGTTTTTGTGTTGACATAAAAGCCAAAAATAGCATTAAAAAACATGTTATTTCGGAAATATAACAAGCGATTTTAAAATAATGGCCGTGTGCCAATATTCTTTGGCGATGAAAGCTGAAAGCGATCGCGTGATGGCTGACAAGTGCCTTTATGAAGTGATAATTCTTTATTAATTATCTTAATTAGCACTGAATATGCTTCTGAAACATTTTCAGCGTTCCTGTCTTCTTATTATAGGTATATGTATACAGTTATACAGATGCTTGTTTAATGATAGATATGTATAGTAGCTATGTACGTTTTATGGAATATATTTCAGTATTCTTTAATTATATAGGTATACGTATAATAGCATAAGCTTTAGTTTTATAATAGTATAAGCTTTTGCCGCGATTTCGTGAAGGTCGTTTTTAGGATATTTCGGATGCCTATTAAAAAAATATACCATTTATAGCACTCAGGGATAACGTTGCTATTAGCCAATTAGCAAAACAATTTACCGACTTTTACTAATTTTCCGAATGGGACTAGTAGTTCCGGAGAGTAGCTCGTTAAAGAACAATCAATCTTTTCTTATTTTATTTAATAACAACTTATATCGA
Organism: Hoplodrina ambigua; assembly: GCA_949774945.1. NCBI lineage: Eukaryota > Metazoa > Arthropoda > Insecta > Lepidoptera > Noctuidae > Hoplodrina > Hoplodrina ambigua. The sequence goes on from OX458967.1 coordinate 2,547,725, forward strand.
TGACCCATGTGTATGATCACTGAATATTCATCATGATCATTTTAATATTTAGAAGCAAGAGTTTTGAATAAAACGTACTTTTAAGGATCTTTATTTTTTTACACAAATGACAAAGGCTTGAATAATATTGTATATTATATATTTATTTACTTATCAATATTTTTTCCTATCCTGATCAAGTTTCAATTGAATAACGAAATAACAAACCTCACATAAGCATGAATTAAATAAAAACCGTTCAATAAGGATAGCATTCAAAAATTGGCCGATTCAGTGGAAGCAGATTGCGAAGCGAATACCTTTTCTTGAAAATGGCGCAATAAAAATGTAATAGCGTGTTCTATCGGATTTTTCCAATTCAAAGGCACTTTAAAAAGATATCTAACGCTAGCCTTTGACCGTGGCAACGTTTTGTTGGGCTAAAGGCCAATACTGTGGCCGTTCTGTTTGGAAATAAACTTTTCACTTTTCCTTTTTTAAAACGTGGTAACACTATAATACAAACACAATATCTTTTATTGCTTGCACTATCAAACTTAATCTATATTTTAATATAATATTATACAGGGTCATTGAAAATTTGTCCGAAACCTGAAAAACTGTTTTTTTTTTCATGATTTTAATGTGGCCCCATAGTAATAATTGTTCATAATGATGAGTACGTTTTCCGGTTTTGGATAAATGATCCTGTATAAAAGCTCAAGAGTTTTCTCGTTTGTTGTCATTTTACATGGAAAAAAAAAATAATTAAATTGATTAAGAAATAGGTCGACACTTAATTTTTTAAAAACGTATCCTCACCAATTTAATAAACGTCAAGATTTTTTTTGTGTTTTTGTTTTAACGCAGTAATCTATGGAACTATCCCGTCGAATTGAAAAATAAAATGTTTTGTATGTGATAGTCAGATTCATGAGGAATACAAGCTATATAAGATTACACTACGACCCAAAGGAGCAAAGCAGTAACCAAAAACGTAACTCAACTCGGGTGAAAAAGTTCACGCAGATGTAGTCTAAGAACCTAGACTAAAGTATAGCTACAATAAATAATTAACAATTAAAATAACTTCAAACAAATTCTCAGTGTTACATTAGTTTCTAAATATAGCTAAGTTTGAAAGGCTGTCTGTAGACGAAAGCATCAGCATATTGGCTCGTTAGTAAGACAGACGAGAATGCGCGCTATCCAGCCAGTAGCATAGCTAAAGCTTTTGTGATCGTTCCGTACGTGTATCCGAGCGTGTGTGAGTGCAGACACAGGGTTACAATAGACCATTGTTGACTGGAGTGGGTTTTTTTTTAGTTCCCGTAAGTTGGCAGCCTTGACTTAATTGACAGCGGAAAATTGGTAGACAGGAGTTGTAGTTTTTTTTTTAAGTTTCGTAGCGGGAAATGGAATTTAAGCTTTAAAAAAATCCTAAAGTAAATGCACAGACTATATCTGGCAAAGTAATACCTATAGGATTTTTTATTTCGTCAAAATAATAAATATTATTTACATAAATAAATGTTATTTACATTTTGCTATAATGTATTTAATTTAGTACTTAAATGTAAACTGACAAAATAATTACTCAATAAAAAATTTGTACGCAAGTAATTAAAAAAAAAAGTTTTTTTATTCATTACAGGAAAAACCATACTAATGTTCTAAGGACCAAAGATTTTTTAACAAAAAAAAAATCATCGACACAATCACGATAAAATTTTCATTTTGTTAAGTTATCTAAACCATCATTATATGCCTAGCCTTTTCCCAATCATGTTGGGGTCGGCTTCCAGTCTAACCAGATGCAGCTGGATACCAGTATTTTACATGGACCGATTGCCTATCTGACTTACGTAACCTAAACAAAGTAGAATAAAGCTTTTCATGGAAAGGAAAATGTAAGTAAATTTTATTGGGAGTAAATGTTATTTATAGATATTTATTAATAAACTTTAAACGCGCGTCCGTAACACATATGACGTAAAACACTTGACGTAACGCGGTCGCCGAGTCACACAGTTGACGTTATATATTTACGAAATCAATTGTGAAGGTACTTGGCAGTATCGCGGGGGTTGTAATCAAAAGGAGCAATTTCGCAACAACTGCGGCCCAAATAAAATATTTAACGACTCTTTACAACATTGAAACAGTATGAAAAGTTATGAAATTTTCAAATATCTGCCGGATATTACACGCGTGCGCTAAATATTATATAAGAGCGCAACACATTTCATGCCCGAATTACAATGAGATAAGAGTGTTTTTACAAATCTTTTTAATCCCCTTTTTTTCACGGAAATTATTCATATTTTTTTCGGGAATAATTTCAGCGCTAATTTTCACAAATTGCATTTTTAAAACGCCGCGCCGACCATTTTCATGTTTTCTTTTAAAATGAAAATTCTTTACGCTAACCTTAACATAAAATTACGCATTCCGCAAAGCAATAGAATACCGAATATTGCATAAACGAGGTAATAGAATGCATTAATGAAAGTTTCAGGCAATAGTTTAGAGTAACTATCCAATAGGAGCAGGCGGTACCACCCCTAGCCACCTCCCCATCTTCCCGACGCAATTCATAATAAAAAATATAATACCCACCATTTTCGACGAAACTCTGAAATTCGGAAATTGTATTTTCAAAAATGTAACCTCACTTTTGGCGTTTTGGCGCGCAAACTGTTATTGTATTAAGAAAAAACAATAATAAAGTCTTGGCGTATTGATCGCCTTATGGCGCATGCGCTCAGTTAGGAAATTTGCAATTACAAAGTGCTCTGTGCAAATTTCGCCCGAGTTTATAATTCGAAGGCGGACTCTAGCGTCGATATTCGTGCTCGCGGACTCGCCGAAGGAAAAAGAAGGAGATAGTTCGAAATTCGAAATACATTTAAGTTGCGTTCGATATTTTTTAAACTTAAAACTTCTTTTAAAAGAAGTTTGATAGTCGATCTAGGGATTAGACCTTTAAATGTAAAAAGAATTAAAAATTCCTTTTTTTATCTGTAGAAATAAAAATATATTGCGTAATTTAGTTACTTCCACAGTTTGGTGCAAAGAAAACCTAACCTAATTTTACGGGTTATTTAGCTTTTATTGTTTCAATTTAGTTTTCCAGACGTTTTATGTTTACAGCGCTCTTGGTCACGGGCAGACACGGCGTTCGCAACTTTCCGTAACTATAAGTTTTATTACGGACTTGAAATATCGGAAAATGTAGTTATAAACTTTGATTTGCGAACTTTAGAAATTAATAATTGTTTATGGTTGTAAATGTATGTTTTGCCAAAAGATAGTGAAGGTTTCGTGGGTGTTGTTTGCGTTTGCAAAATTGTATTTTCTGTGGTAGATTTTCCTGTTCGTTGGTTTTTACGACTTCGTCTAACCAGCTGGTGTTTTACTTGAAGAATTGTTCGAATAAAAAGGAAAGGCTTATGAAATTCTAGAACATTTTCACTACCTCTTTCTTATCTTACATTTTTATTACTTGGTCCAATGAAAATGTCACACGACTGAGTATCGTGACACAAATAACAGATTTTTTTTTTAAAGGTCAACCAATTAGCAATACACACACCTTCCGACAAATTGCTTAGCAGTTTGGTAGATTTTACATAAAGTTATTTTCAACTTCACATAACATCTGCCAAACTTTAAAATTGTTGTAAATTAAATAAATAAAAATAAAAAAAAGATAAGCCTCACTTTCAGAAAATATCCTACGTAAAGATTCTGGCAGCCATCTTTAAAATTGACACGTCAAAGTTAAATCATTTTAACCGTATAGTTCGGAAGCGCCCCCAATTGGACCCGAACACAGAAACCTCCGCCGGCTCGGTAGTGGGTCCAATTGGACCCCGGAGTTCGCGCATGCGTCATCCTGACCAATAAGTGTAAATACTGATTATGGTAGCCATCTAATCTCATGTGTGAGCATTAAGTAACAGAGTTTGATAAAATGTTTAAATGTTAGCGCCATCCACTCTTTTAGATTTAGCACGCGAGTATATAAAATTACCGTTTTAAAATCCAAGTGTGAAAATGCAATCATCGCCAATTTGAAGACAATAGTAGTCGAGGCTAAAAAACATAAAAATTGAGGATTTTAGACATCCAAGCTCCACTACAGGAGCAGTAAATAACTCATAATTGATTTATTTGTCGATTTCATCCATAGTTTAACATAAATTAGTAGTGGTAATAAAGTTTTTGATATCCAAAGTCGAAACTTCGCGCCAATCCGTGCGTGTTTACATTTTTGTTTGTCACAAATATCACTATAATACATTTAGATATTATTAAAAACATGACAAATGTCATTCAAAATATAATAAACAACAAGAAAATGCCCAATTCTTAGTGTAAATTACAAACACGGGTCTAAAAACACGGAATATTTATTACCACTACTCATTTTGTGTTCTTAGAAATTGTCAACCATTTTTTTTTTAATGCATTGATGTGCGATTGTGATTATGTCAATCGATTATTTTTTTTATTTCAATCGATTCGAGTAATTAAAATTACTCATATCAGATATCGACTCGTAAAAATTAATATAAATGGAATTTAAGTTTAAATTACAATAAACATTAATTATTTATGCTATCCAGCTCAGTTAATAATGGTTATTTATAGTTTTCTAGTTCAAGACTCAACAGAAAAAATATGTATCTACGATAGGTATAGCTCATTGGTCCTTACCAATGGACTATATCTATGATACCTACCTATATTTTTTATTTGAAATTTTATATTAAATTTAATTAAGAATTTTAATTTTGGTGCATTACCTACTTTTTTAAAATTTGATGCAGCGTGCACAGTATACATTTATCTCAGATTGGTGTATATCGGCTTTTTTCACACATTTAATAGAACGTCTACTTATTTCCATCAATATTAATAATTAACTTATCTAATTAGTTTGACTGGGGCTGTAACATTGGATTAGGGTTACGTACGTCCAAATGAAAACGGAAACTTTATAGGATCACGCGTGTGTTCGTCTGTCTGTCCGTTTGTCACAATCAGAATCCAAGATGGCGGCCGCAAAATTTTACAACATCATTATGGGTATCGTATCCATGGTTTTCGGGGGCGGTGATGCCGAAATTGAGGTCGAAGTGAAAATCCAAGATGGCGGCCGCTAAATTTCACAAAATATGCGTCATGGGTGTTGGTTCCTTGGTATTGGGTTTATTTCGTGGTCACGAACCCATGACGCATCTTTTGTAAAATTTCACGACCGCCATCTTGGATTTTCACTTCGACCTCATCATTTTAAGTCTACGCAAAACAAAATAATTCAGTTAATATTTTATCAGATTTATGCATAATTAAGTATTTAATGAATTTTGAACATCCTCCTTTTTGAAGTCGGTTAAAATATCTACTTAAGTAAATCTGATCTTATACCTACCTGCTTTTCGTTTATTTATCCATTTAATATAAAATATAAATCCTGAGAAATATTATCAAAAGGTTTTTTTTTTCATTCGGACTCCTTCGGCCAACGTCGATTTTATTTCAAGTATCGATTAGGCTGAACGCGACTTTTGAATCGAATTATGAAACTTGGGTAAACGGTCAGCACTAAAAAGTGCCACAATTTTGTGTAAATTTTGACAAAATTTAATTGTATTTTTAAAGTACTTATGTATGAAAAATGCCAAAAATAACAATGGAGATGGAATGATAGTGGCTTTATTTCGTCTGAATGCATCTTTTCAGCAAGCGAGAAGGTTCTTTATGTACTTAATTTTAGCTAATCTGAGTGGTCTGCCTTTGGATAGGGTGCAGAAAAACTTATATTGTACCAATATTGCAGTGATCTAAAATGGTTTCACCGACCTCGGGTTATAATTAAAGATATTTGCCACAAACTTATTCTATAAAATAGCTGCAAACGTTTATTTTTCTTAAAAAATTGAATCCTGAAAGTTGATGTAAATTCCAGAATTTTATGACGTGATCCACAACACCCTGCCGAGTCAAGGGATGTGTCAAATGTCAAAATCTTGTCGAGCAGAGTGGTTAATAGACCAATAAAAGTCACTTTTAAAAGTTATATAGAGAAAAATCTTCGAATCTAGTTGTCCCTTCCAAAAGGTATTATATGAAGAAGAATGAGTAAGGAATTCCATACTAACACCACTCACAGACTCAACATCATTGCGTCATACCCTATATCTCTATAAGTACAGTCAGCAAAAGAGATAGACATCAAGAGTCGTCAGATATAGTGGAAGTTATTTTATGAAATGAAAACCGATGGAAACTTTCAAATATAATTTAATTTAAAAAGAAGATAATAAACAGTAAATTAATTAAATTATATTTCTATCGAATACACCCATCGGTTTCTAAGAAAACTTCAACTATATCTGACGACCCTGCATACTTACCTGTTTTGTTGGCAGTACATAGAGTGGGTATATAGTTGTTTATTACAAAACATCGAACGCACAGAGACTCGAACACTGTCCTTCCGTCTGGCTTTGCAATCACGCTTGAATTTCGTTTTGGATGACAGATTGAAATCGTATGTTAGTTATACCTGTGTTTTTTTTGCAACGTTACTGTTCGTATTTTTAGATATCATAACATCACGCCTGTAATCCCAGAAGTTTTAGGCAGAGATGTACCAATTAGTACACCAACATTTCGCCAGTTATTTTTAAGTCCCATGTAATAAGGGGCGAGCCTATAGACAATCCATCACAAATCTAGATTCCGAGGCTGCTAATGGAAATTCCTGATCAAAAAACCTAATAAACTCTTTACCCGACCTGGGAATCGAACACAAGAACTATATGAAATTGTTTTTCTTTGAATGAATTGTCAGCGACCTATTGCCTAGTACCTATAGTCTGGTAAATAATATAATAAGTAACAAAAAACAAGTTTAAAAGCGTCCGGAAAATGGCTAGTAATGAGTCTGAATTTTCCAATAGTATGCTTAAGAAAACGCCCAGGTCGGGCGGGTATTGGCACCGACTACTTTCAAATTTAGAACTTAATGAAAATCTGGGAAAAGGAAGCGCTTCTAGAAATGCTGTTGACTTTGTTTGGATTCTTTTTTAATTTTTTTAAATTACTTTTGAAAATAGGAACGTCATTTTTTTTTCCTTTTTTGTGAAGTATAATTGTAAGGAGTTTTGATATTTATTGTTTGCTGATTAGTTTTTAATCTGTTTTAGTCTGAATTTGCATTGTTTTAGCTTGATATTAATTTAACACAATAGGCATAGTGAATTAGTTTGTAGTTCATTTAAATAAAGAGGGTGTGCACATTTTGTAAATTATATTTAATTTAAAGATTATTATTTTGGTAGCAAATTAGTGTTTAGGCAACTATGCCTTGAAACAAACTCGGTTTTGTTTGTTATTTACATTAGTCTTGGTATGAAATATCCATAAATATCCACAAAAAAGCTTCGCGTCTCCAAAATTGAACATCCCCATCCATACACATCTAAACTGTGTATTCGGCAAACTATAGGCCCTGTGCTATAACAACTCCTACACATAGCCTAGTCTAGCCTTTAGGAAGTGCAACGCAAGTGCAGGGGGAGAAGGGGGGCAGAGGGGGCACCAGTCTCGTTGCCATGGCAACGCCAAGATGGCGGCCGCGAAATTAGTCCGTCTGCAGCCTTTATGCGCCCGTCTTCATTATGTAGGATTTCAATTTATTTCCGAAATGAACGGTAGGATTAGATTTTGTAGTGGGGGGTAGTTGGGGGGGACCGAATTATCATTGATTTGAAGATAGTAGAGATTATAGTTTTCGGGAAAATACTGTAAGGTACTGGATTACAGTTACTCTAATGTTATCGGTATCGGATTGCAGTGTAAACTATGATAGCAACAGACAACGTTAAACAAATTCCTTTTCCGCTTTACGAATTTTCTGGATTTCGAAATCTTGCCTGTCCAGCTGTTGAGAGTTTCTCTAGATGTTGGTCAAAACTTTTTTTTATCAAACCATTTACTGACACGGCTATCGGCTCAATAACTGTCGGCCCCATGGGATGGATGTTGATGATTTTTGAAGTGAGCTGGTAACGTTATGACCGAGATCGAAACACTTAAGATGATAATTAAAACTGCGCAATTAAAGTAAACCGCCTATTAGCACTCGAGGCTGACTGTCAAGTCAATTTTTATTAGAATAATGTTTTTCTCAATATTAAATAACTTGCGGTTTCACCTTTCGTAACGTTTTTGATTACTGTTCCACTCCCGTAGTTCGCAGCGTGATGTTATATAACCTATACTATTCCTAATCAATCTGCCTATCATAAACAAAGATTTTGGTCCAATCTGATTGCTAGTTCCAGAGATTACCACATCACAAATATACAAACTTTTAAGCTTTATTATTTAAGGTATATATGTATTTGTACGTTGGTCTAGTGGTCGCAAGCGCGACTGCTGTGCATGAGGTCTTCGGTTCGATTCCCAGGTCGGGCAAAGTGTTATTGGGACTTGAACATAATTGGCGAAATGTCGGTGTGCTAATGGGTACACCTCTGCCTAACCCTTCGGAGACTATAGGCGTGATGTTATGTTTGCTATATAATATACAAATATAGATAGTTACCAAGTGTTGGTTACGACCCAACAAAAACCTTTACATCACGTAGATAAACGGTAAAACTTCTTACCTAATTAGATTTTCAATTAAAAAAAAGACGCCAAACATTTTGCTCCAAGTTTTAGCTCAAAGCGCTCGCTTTGAGGAAGTTCGGAGCGAGCGGAGACTGCAATCTTTTTGTCCGTCACGAAGTAGCCTGTGTATCTACTCCTGCATCTTAGAAGGTGCAGGACTTACGGGAAATTGAGAGCACATGTATTTTTTACTAAATATTTTTTTAAATTCATTTTAAAGCAGTTTCTCATCGAAGAAGCATATTATTATAGTTTAAATGATTATCTAAATCTCAAAGAGACTAGATAGTGTTTGAAATTTCTTTTTCTTTTTTTTAATAATTATTTGAATGACATCAAATGTATGATGTAAATGTATGACATAACATAAACGTATATTTTTAAATTCTGACAATTAATTTTAGCATGTGTAATGCTACACATGCTGAAATAAATAAATTAAATTAACTAATTGATTGATTTAATTTAATTTAAATATGCAAATTAAATGAAATCAGAATTAAAATGATTAAAATATTGGTTTTCTCACGACATTTTCCGTTACCGATGTCGGTGATGTCCAAGATAAACTTAGGAAGAACATACATAATTATAACATTAAAAAGTGATATTGGTACTTGCCCGTCCCCGGTTGCGAACCGACAACCTCGTTTATGAGAGACGGGCGTCTTAACCACTCGGCCATTACGACAATTTCCGGGATCTTAATTAGAATCCATTATATTCGTCATGTATCAACTAACATTTACTATAATAAATATTACACACAGAAATATAAATAATGGCTCTATTACCGTTATACCACAACCCCACCCAAAGGGGGGGGGGGGGGGGCTGACCGCTACACCCCCTCCAAATGCCCTGCATTGTTTAGACGTCGGCCGTGGACAAATAGATGACTTCGAATTGACGGGGACTGACGTCAGGGCAACGCGAAGCGACGTCAGATGACGTCAGGCTTATGATTAATAGGGGGGTGACTATAACAATAGTATAAGTTTTTTATATTGTAGTAATAAGTACTAGCTGGAGCTCGCGACTTCGCTCAAGTGGATGTTTGGATCTGCAGAGAACATTTGGCAAGAATTTAAAGTCATGTGATGTATGTATGTTTTTAGTATAGTTTACGTGTCTGAAATAACGTTTATTATTAAATTTTAATTTAAATTTAATTTTTTTTTCAAAAAATTTTTTACAATTTATACAAACATCGTGACGCGAGAGATTTTTATATACCTATATAAAGATTAGTAGAATCTCCGAATGCTGGCTTGTAGCGCCACCTATCGGGTCTAATTGAAAATTATTATATATATTAAAAAAACATTAAATACGGTCCAGCCGTTTAGGAGTTAGTGACATGGACAGAAAAAAATACTACAAAACTGTTTTGCACTATAGCTTTTGTCCACGCTTTCGACCGCGTAAAGTATCTTATGGATATCTTTTTTTTTTTAATAATTTTAATATAGCGTTTACACGGCAGTGTTTCAGCCAAGTTTAGAATTTAATTATACTCTAAATCTCTGTCAAATTCTAAATATAAAAGCATCTAACTTTGGATTCCTTTTCCTACTCCGAAACAGAAAGATCATACGATGGAGATAGTTGCTTCGTGTAGTTCTTTGTAGCTTACAGAATACTTACATTAGCTAAACAAATGTAGGTACTGCTGTTAGCTTTGAAATGAAACCAGTGACTTCAACGACGGTCAGTGGAGATCCAGATAGTACTTTAAAGCATTCTGCAATTTGGATATAGGTCATCGAACATGCCAGCTGTTATCATACTTGTTAGGCTAGTTCGGCGCCAAAGATCTAAAAGAGACCGGTCGACAATACTAACCGTACGCAACTCGTACTAATATTTTTTATACATAACATTACACCTGTAATCCCCGAAGGATTAGGCAGAGGTGTACCCATTGTACACCCACATTTCGCCAGTTATGTTTAAGTCCCATGTAATAGGGGGCGAGCCTATTGCCATCAACCGGGCACAAATCCAGACTCCAAGGCTGCTACTGAGAAATTCCTGATGGAAAAAACCCAATAACACTTTGCCCGACCTGGGAATCGAACCCAAGACCTCATGCTCAGCAGTTGCGCTTTGCGACCACTAGACCAACGAGGCAGTCAATATTTTTTATATTATCAACTAAAACTTCATAACCAGCAATCTTAATACATATATGTATGTAAATTACGCGTCACGTTGTTTGTCCGGGATGGATTCCTAAACTACTCAATCTTTTTTTTATTATTTGGTCAAAGTTAAAAGATAGGATAGTTTTTATCTTGATTATTGACCTCAATATCTTTATTTACTTCGAGCCACAGTAACGCGTGGCCGTGTCAGCTAGTATTAGTATAAATTTTAAGCAAAACTTACTTAAACGTAGGTAATTTAAAAAATGTATCTATTGTTAGTTGTGTGAGTTTGATATTGTTCGAATTCTAAAATTGTGACTCTTGAGAACAGTCACATTGTAATCTCAGTCTTAATCTGTCAAAAATAGCGCTATTTTTCCTATATTTTTGACATTGGTTATGAGATAAGATTGAAAATTAATTTTGAACATTTTTAATTAATTACGAAAATTGGAATTCAAGTCCACTGCTGGACATAGGCCTCCCCTAAAGACAGCTACAATGACCGATCTTACGCTGTCTGTATTCAGCTGTTTTCCGCAAGCTTTACCAGGTCGTCGGCCTTCAGAAACTACTTACTTTGCAAAGCGTGGATATGCATATTTTGTGAATAATCTCACATAAACGTTTTCCGTAGCAGTGCCGTAGCGGGTCTACGATAAAATTTAACAGTATAAAAGATTTAGACGTAAGAAAATATGGATGGTTATTCTAGGCATACTTACTTATTAAATTAGGGTGTGAAAAATCACCGTTTATGACACTACTACAAAACATGAGTGCATATGGGTGCATGTAATATAGAACTTTTCATATATTTCTTCGAAAAAAATATGTTTAAAAATTTGGAACTTTGACCTTCAAGATCTCCAACCAGAACGTCCCTGGATATGGTCCAGAACAAATAAAAAATATCACAATGAAAGAAAGAGCATGTAATTTTGGCTTGCTTAAGTGTCTCGTTATACCCTTTATAGTCAAAAGCTCTGCCTAACCCCTAATAAAAAGCAGTTGTTAGCTATAGCCCAAAAAGGTCCTCACAAACCCGTTGTGAGTTGTCTGTGACGAATAACTATTTTAAACTGTACCCTAGAGTCCGTGTTTCATATCAAGTGCCAATGACATCCGATAAAACATGACACGGTCAGCGAAAGCTTACACCTACAATAAAATAGTACCGCACGAAACAATGTCACAGCACAAACAAATAAATAGGTGAACGACACCAAAGGACCTTGTTGAATAATCTTTCAATTAATTTACAATTCGCGGCCCACTCGATTCGCTGAATGAACAGGTGGTAGCCGCGGGCAAGCGGAAAAATATCCTACAAAACCCATCACTATAACACTACAAAATCTTCCAATACAACATACATTACGCGGTCTGTTTGATTACCCAAGTTAGACTAGTGCACAAAACGAGTAATGTATTCAATACAGTTGCAAATTCTCGTGTTTCACCCGTGTTAATCTCCCTGAATGGGGTTTGTTTACGAATGCTGAGTGGCCATGAACCGGCAGGGTTACACTTTATTCCTCTATATTCGGATATTTCGCTCCGAAAGCGAGAGTGGCCTGGTTTTTGTTTCATGTTTGATTTATTGTCGTTGTGTAAGCGTGCCGCGGTCACGCTGTCATTGACGGGTTAAGGGCTTGTGTCAATGATCGACCTTTTGTCGCATAGGGATGTTGTTCATGGATTTTTGAAAAATTGCAGATGCTAACTTGAACTCTATGTATATAAAGATTAGGTTTTAAGTATTCCATAGTCGTCTTGTAACGTTCAGTTGCACAAATAGATACTAAAACAAATCGTCGGCAAAGGCCATGTAGAAAATTCTAAACGAAACTAAATTATTAAAAGAAGCATTGTTTACTTACGGACTTATACGATGTCCTCTTTTGAAGATGGCGAGGAAATGCAAAAAAAAAAGATGAATTTAAATAGGATTTTTTTTTGAGCCCGAAAGCTATTTTTTATTTTCGTAAATAAAAACTTCCGCGCTTACTTATGTAAAAGTAATTTTAAATTGTTAATCATGATAATGTTAATCATTAGTCACCAAAGTAAAGGGGTATACACATGACATGAAAGAATAAGAAAAAATAAAAAACAAAAAAAGAAAAGGTAAGAAAATCAGTGTAGGTACTCACGGGTGTGGTACTCGAGCGCCCTCTGCCGCGTCCTCTTCGCGACTCGCTCTTCACCGTCTGCAAGGTCCCGTCCGGAGCCAAAATAAGCTATAACAACACAGACACACGACGGACTTAACATAAAGCAAAAATAAAGTAAGTAAAAAACAAAGGAGAAACGTTAACACAAAAAAAGGGAAAAATGAATAGACAAACATGCAATGGAGGTAAGGTTAGATGGCGACAGATTAGTGTTTTAGTATGAAAACTTTTGTATCAATTTAAAGTATTGATAGTATTATTAAAAAATACATTTTTTTCGTATTGTATTTAGTTTGTGGTTGTTTTAAATTATATCTCTAGCGTAAATTATTATTGTAGTGTGAAATCGAATTAAACAGAGTAAGCGCCATCTATGTTCGTATGTTCGAAACGATTTTAACGCAGAACGTCACGTTGCTCGTGATGGTCGTAGTTCCGCTACTCCCCGTTAGATGGCGCGTGTATGAAATTATACTATGGTGGCGCGACGGACGAAACTCAAATTGTTTATAGCAAAGAATAAGCGATTTTTTGATCTATAAATATATGTGTTTTTGTTATTATCAATTTTAAAAACATTGCATTGTTATTTTTACGTTATCGTTTATATTATTTTTACCTTTCCATTTTTCTTTCGTGATAGATAGATAGATTGACCTAAGGAAGTAATAAACACAAATAATAACTTAAATAAATGTTGGATGATGATAGTACTACGAAACAAAATTAATGATATTTTGTTCTGCAAAAATATAAATATAGTAAGGCGGTTTCGTTTCTAAACCATTGTTTACTCTAGCCCTAAAAACTGCTGACTGTAATTCAATGATAATCTAAAATCCTTCTATCTATCTGCGGTTTAAATCCGCGGCAAATTTTCTGTAAATTACACACTTAACTGTCAATCAAGCAAATGACAGCCGTCATTGTCAAACCTAACGAGCTTTTTCGTTTTCTAGCCACACACTAATTAAATAGGTTACTTCAACTGCGGCCACGAATAAATAAATAGTTTCTGTTACTGAGCACATGGCATCGCCTCACACCTGGCGTTTTAGTTCGTTACTCCTGTTTTTGTGTTAGACGCGAACGACATTTGTTCTATCGCCGTCTCACTCTATTGTCTATCTCTTTCTATCGCTATCTATTCTTATTCAAATCGCGGGATTTGTAATTATCCTTGTGAACAGGTCCGGGACTCATTTTTCGTTCGCTAGAGATTTTAATAAGATGAATAAACATTAGAGAGGTCTTTGTGGGAAACAGCTGCATTATCGCCTTTAAGTACGTTTGTCACGGGTTCGAGATAGTTCAAGGAGTTATGTGTGACCGTTTTAATTTCCATTTCTAGTTATTCTGTATCTTGTTAAACTATAACTTGATCCAAATGAAAATCAGACTAGTGTAATTTTTATTAATCACATTAGATCGTAGATCTTGTACATGATATTCAATTTTGGTTAAAAAATCCATCAGCAAAGACGAACAATTAATAAAAATTACAATTAAGTAAACAATTCTCTATTAATTTACAAAACACACCAAAAACGTAATAAAAATAGGGACTTCCTTCAATTTATGACTCGCAACATTGTGACATACTTTCAGAAATATTAGGGGAATATTACAACCAAGACTACCGTTATTTTAATATTAATTATCAGGAAGCATCATCGTCATACATTGAATTAATTAACCGGTTTGTAAATTAGAATTAGTACACCTTTGTACCACCATCTGTCACTACTTATTAAATTATTTATTAATGCTTCTAATTAATATTTTCATATTTTAGTAACACCTTTGGATGTTCATTGATTATTGCGTGTGATTGTTCCTGTTTTTAATGTGTTATTATTTCTTAATATTATGTAGTTATAATCTTTTCTGAATCTTAATTTTTCATTTGGTTATGTATTCCTTTATTTGTGTTCAAATTATATTAAGTTAACAGAGAGAACTTTCAAAACAGTTTTTTTTTGTAGTTTTATGTGCGATTGATAGGTATTATGTTTTTTTTAGTAAATTATTATGTAAGGATGTAGTACTAGATCTGGTAAATTAAATTATCTTCCAACATATTATGTCATGTTAATCCTACAAATTTCATAAGGATAATCTGAAAGATTCCAAATATGAACCAACACCAAAACTTGTTTCTTCGTTCCGCGACACGCCTTCTCCTCACGCGTGTGTTCGTAAACAAATTACTTACTCTCGGGAGATCATACAGTAGTACTCGTGTTCTCGTAACGTGGGTGCGTGTTGCGTGGGTTTATTGAGGCAGGTCGTGTCCGTCACGCGAAGCACTTGATTGCCTCATTGACGAGAGCTGAGACATGTTGATGTTCGGACCTTAATTTCGAAGGCATGTGACGCGGTTGCCATCGCGTGAATGCGTTTTTATTCAAAGGATTTGTCCTTTCGGTGAATGACTGTGTCATTGTTTTATAACGTAATAACTGTAGAGATGGTTAATTTTTTTTAAATATTTTTAGGATTCGTAAGGTGTAAGTAAATCAATTAATTTGTCATAAATAGGATTCTAAAGGACTAAGCTTACGGAGAATGCGTTTGAAGAATCATGAGCAACATTGGACATAAGCGCCCTAAACTATTCGAAAAATATAATGAAAATTAATGCTTAGGTAAAAAGCTACCATGGTTATAAATAAAAAGATTTAATAGAATGATATCAATGGAAATAAGTTATTCCTCTAAAGGCGACTTTAATAGCCGAATTTAAAATGTTAGTTTCCACGAAATCGTTAATTCTATCGCCTATAATTCATGTTAAGCGGTACAGTTGCCATAAAAAAAGTAACCTGTAACCTAATTATATTTAATGTTAAATATAATTCATCAAGACAACCGTCCATTGAAATTGTACCGCCATGATGGATTGAAATGGCAGTTATTTAAAATCGGTTAAAAAGGCAGGTGCAACGCATCGCCGAAGATAATAAAGGCAGAAGATAATCTCGAACGTTAATCTGTACAGTAAAAATAACGAGGTTAATTGGAATATGTTTTGTTTCGTTTTGGTATGTCCGTTTTTGCGGACCGTTAGTAAATTACAATGCGCCCGTGTTTAGTGCCGCTACTCGACAACAGATGGCATGCAAACTAATTTGCGGAACGGCGCCCCATACATTTTATTTCGACAAATTGGTAAGTCTTTGATGTATTTTTTTGTTTTCAGTAAAAGTCATGTGAAAAAGAAAATACTCGTAATATTTTCTTTTTCACGTGTTGAATGAAAATCACGGCGAATCTAAAAAAACTTTGTACTAAACTATAAATTCAAGGTAATAAAAGCAAGTCGACGGCAAACGAGCCTAAGTGAATCTCAAAATGGCGATATTCGTCCCAAAGTGCCGATTCGCCTTGTCTGTTGCGATTCAGCGGTTTTATTTGAATGAGAATGCGATTCACGCGACAATATCCAGAATATCGAGTGCGTACAGTTGCCAGCCGCAGTCTTGCTGGCAAATAGTTGGAGAATATAGATTGCTTGGCTTATTGGAAAACGATTACATTTAGTTAGGGTGTTTGTCAATTTAGGAATTTAATGATGCGATAAACACGAATTTTATTTGTAACATTTGAGATTTCAGAATCAGTCGTGTATTGCTAAGGATTTCATTGATTTTAACACTTTATTATTCATTTATTTATAAGCTTTGCGTCATCTTTTAAAATTATTGCTTTACTACGAGTTCCTCGCTCGTTCTTTATACATAGAAAAAAAAAATATATTTTTGCTAGTTTCATATTAAAAAAAAATGCAAAATATTATGTTGAAATAAAGAATCTCAAAAAAATGCTACTTATATAAAATAAAATCTTTTGTGACTAACACATGAATTGTCTAGGCACTAAATATAACTCGCTATAACTACTAAAGTACAAAAAGCAACATCTATCTACAATACAGCGTTTCCTTTCAAAACTTCAACAACTTGCAAATTGCAAACACAAATCACAAAGTTTATTAGCATCAAACTTTAAAACTATTATCTCGAGACTGGCAACTTTAGCTTTTCCATTCAGCGTATTCTTTCCAGAATGTTCTTGAACAATAGAAGAAGTTTATCTAGCAAACAATTACATTGTATAAGAAAGTTTACCTACTTATATATTATTGTGTGAATGTCGGGACGTCTACTGCGGGCTAATTTTACTCTTGAGTACATTTAATCAAGTTGGATATGAAAACTAGAAGTCTAGAAATGTAGGGTCAGTAGGTGTCTAAATGATAATTTATTAGGACCGGCAGGTAAGAGAATATTTCTTGAGAAGAGATGTTTTTGGGATGAAAATATGTAGATACATAGAAGTCGTGTGCATTTTTAAACGTGGTCTTAATACTAGTCTAGTCTCTAGTCTTAATAATAGTCGGCCCTGGATAACAAAATGCCCTACTTTAAATTAAGAAAGGTGTCTGAGAGAAGGTAATTTTAATGCAGTCTAGCTGACCTTTTTAAGATATTTTCAGAAAATACCTATATTACTGTAAATTATTCTTGCAGAAAAGTGACATTTCGAAAATCATTATCATCATCTGCCTAGCCTTTTCCCAAGCTTTGAACGAGGCTCTGAACCTAACCGGATGCAGCTGAATAGTAACAATACTTTTACATAAAGCGACTGCCTATCTGACCTCCGCAACCCAGTAACTAGGTAATACCATACCCCTTGGTAAGATTGGTTGTCAATTTGCAAATATATTCTAAAAATTTGAAAAACAAATGACGTTCTCAACCTACAACAGTAAAAGTGGTCAGTGAATCCACTAATTACATAGTTACTTTACATATGAACTATACCTGTAACAAAATCTCTATCTCGGCTGTAAATTACTCGTATCCAATCAATCTCCAAACGCGAGCTAACAGGTTTCTGGCTTATATACCTGGGGTCGCCGGTAGCGTGGTCGCTAGAGGCGTCAGACGGGGTCGCCTGGGGTCGGTTAGGGTCGCAAATTGGTCAGAAACACCCTCCCCCAATGTTTAAACAGATATCTGCACATCAATGCGTGTTAGTCACTAAATGTATTAAGAGATTATTGTGCCTTCGTTCGGTTAAAAACGCGTGAGTGTGTTAAAAAGGATTAGGAAATTGTACTGGACTATGCTTTTAGGTTCTTTGTAGTTATATTTGTGGCTCGTTTATTAATTTAACTTGCATTAAAAGCTATGTATATACTTTACATGATTTTTATTCTAGGTACTTCGTCTTCACATTTGTATAATACTTAATATGGAATTAATGTGCCCTCTACTTATTGTAAAACATTTTTTTTTAAGAGTACGTATGGATTTTTTTTCCTGTTCCTCTCCATACGACGATTGGTCCTTCCAGTAAATAATGCGCCAATACAATAAACTAATGCCTTGTCATGTTTGCAATAATGGTTTTATTTTAATGTCACACAAGTGAAGTAATTGCTGTATTGACAATATTAGCCTATTATTGTCCCACTATAGGGTAAAGGCCTGTTCTCATACAAAGGCATTGATCACTACTCTTGCCTAAGGATTGAAGATTTCAGACTTTTATTAATTTTAAGTCCTGGTTTCCTTCACCGATATGACTGACTGACGGATCAACGCACAGCCTTAACCGCTGATCGTAGAGTACTGAAACTTGTAGGGTGCGTCCTTTTTATGACGTAGGTATCCGATAAGAAAGGATTTCGCTAAATTCACCCCCCAAGGGGATGAAACGGGGGTTTAAAGTTTAAACGAAGAAATCAATTTTGACCCGAACAAAGTCGCGGGCAGAAGCTAGATAAGTAATATTTTTCAAAGTTAATGTTCATGAATCGACAATCATGGTGTTATCGAGCGACCGTGGTACGTCGACAAAGCCAGCAGCCGTCCGACAATTCAATCAGTCTCCAATCAATTTGACTCGACTGGCGCGACGCGACACTACACCGCGTCGTAAGCGGCCTCACACACTCAAAGCGAGGCGACATACAATGACGTTGTACAGTCAGTGCCCAGCATTACTTGACCCCCACTTAGAAAGAACATAGAGGGAAGACGGGTCAAGTAATTGGTCGGTCCTTTAGTAAGTTGAAACAAATATTTTTTTTAACTATGTGAGGTTTGGAAGTTTGTAGGGCAGGCCTATGTTCAGCAGTGGACATCCTATGGCTGATATAATGATGATGATGTGAAGTTATTTGTCATACTTTAAGGAATATAGATTTGCGTAAGGTAATTCTGTATCCAGTGTTATGGTGAATGTATTATAAAAAACGAAACGGTTTAATATTTGTTCGTATCTTGTAAAATAAAATAAAGTTTCAGACATATTAGATTAAGTGATATGAACCAGTCTGGTCAATTTAAAAATTAATTATTAACAGCCAATTCTCAAGTTCTTGGAAGTACCAATTATATGAGACACAAAGAACTGTAAGTCCACATGCAACAAAGGTCAGCCAGACGGCTTCAGAATCGATCGATGCGACCAAATCACTTTATTATTTAAGTTGGTCGCGTCTTGCCGCACGACGCTCAATGTGTGCGCCGCCTAAAGCTCCACACAGACCGCGATTGGCTATTGTTTAATGTCGCCGAGGACACGGCCGGGTTTTTTTATCCTGTCGACGACGGAAGCTCAATTCAGTGCAATCACGGCGCGGTGACGCAGGACGCGATATAGTTGCGTAGCATGTAGACGGTGGCGCTGTTAGCGGCGAGTAGCGGAACTAAAAATGATTGACGAAATATATTTTTTGTTATTTTGAAATGGTTAGTAGTTTTACAAACTTATTTGCTTTATCATGAATAATTTTACCATTTGAATATTTATTGATTTGTTCTCGAGAATTATTATAGTTAGCCACTTAGGTTTTTGTTTTCGTATAATCAAAAGAGCGTGTGAAAGAAACCACGAAAATTCCCGTCCTACATAATCGGGTGAGTGAATCTGTGCATAGCGTGGAGTTTAATTTAACAAATTGAACCGCCATCCGGCGGCCAAGTGGCGGATATGTCATGATGCCGCTCTCATGACGCACGTCAACGGCAAACGTGTCGAAACACAACAATTATTTACTTAAACATCATTTTGAATCATTTTTCTTTTTAATTTTCCGTTGTCATAAGGAATAAAAATCCCCTACGCTGGTTGAATTATGAGTATTTTATTTAAAAATAAAATAGAGCATAATCGCAAGTTAATAAATAAAGCGGTTTGCAATTTCTGTTACGCTCAAGAATCAAGCAAGTTTTCCTGTACTTAGCGCACAGAAGAAAACTATTAGATCGATTTTTGTCCTACTTAATATGACAATGTGAAAGTCTGTATCTACGTTTGTGATTTGTATGGGCATGGATGTTTGTGATTTTTGATTTTTTTGTTAATCAATAACGCCGAAACGGTACAACGGATTTCAATGAAATTGACCATATTTTGGAAAATTATACTTGTTATCTCATGAGTATAATCTCGTGGGCGAAACCGCGGACAAAAGCTTGTGAAACAATTAATAAATCTTGAAGCATTATTTACAAAACATTACAAGATGAACACAAAGAACGCGGGAACACATTCGAATGATTTAAATTTGGAATTGGTGTAAAGCTCGCATTGATTGGCGGGTGAGTCAGTATGATGCATTGTCCCATGCTTATGCTGACTCATGGCTCACAATGTAATACTTTTGCCTCAGCGTTTGAACAATAAAATTATCGACATTATGCTAATTTATGAAGAAAAAAGTAAAGGTAAAAGGTTAAGTACTACCTACAGACTCGTATTAGGTTGTTAGACTGGTTTAGTGCTTAAAGAAGTTGCAAGTATTAATTAGGGATACCTGTTTTAAAAATTTGTCATGATTGACATGCCTCTAGTAATCTACGGAAGAATATTTATAGTCCTAGAACCACCTGGATGTGGACAATCTTAACCACGCTTGACAATAATAAAATTGCACAAGGAAATATAAATTCGGATTTTAAAAACTGTTGGGAGGCAAATACCGCAATGAAATCAAATAAGAAAAAAAAATACTCAAATTCAAACATGGAACACGACGCTGTCACGCCGTACAATACAAACAAAGAGGTTCCAAATAAAAATAATCTCATACAGTTTTTTCTTTCAATGAAAAACGTTTTTCCACGTTATACTAAAATGGTATGTTTGTAAACAAACCATATCTGTTTCTGTGAAGTTCAAGGCCCCAGGTCCGACCTCGGTCAGGGGTATACCCGGGTACTTTGTGACCGTTTACACCCGGGACGAGGGTCCAAGGGTTTTCCTTGTACGACCTCTTTATTTTACGATAGGTCTGGCTTTAAATATATTGTCTATGGTTGTTGTTGTTTCGAATTGAGAATGTGTTCAGCGATTGGCTTAAAAAGAGAAGCATTCAAGATAAGAGTGTGACTGTCTGTTTGTGTGAATAGAGTAATTACGAAATGGATGAATCTTTTTTTTTATACCTTCGTAGGTTAGGTAACGTTTCCTATCATTTAGTAATTAACAGAACTATAAAATTCAAAGTACTGAGTCTAAGTTTTCTGAGTGAAAAATTAAGCCTCCGCTGTTTGTTCACCGGTTTGTCAGCGGACCGTATCTCATGAACTGTAGTAGGTACAAAGTTGAAATTTTAACAGAGTGTGTTTCTATTACCGCTGCCCATATATGAAACGTTATTAGGTGTCTGTTTGATCGGTTTTAAATATTGAAGAGGTAACTATGCTATAGTTCAGACTGCTTATATAACAATTTTGTTTTTTTGTTTATAGTTCAGGAGTATTGCGAAAAGCGTTACGTTACTTTGTAAAGTGAGAAGGAGGTTCTTTTGTATTTACAGAAACTTTTTGCTGAAATATGTTTCGTAACTCTTTTTGCGGGTTCCTATAGTCACGCGGTTGAAACGTGGAAAAAAAAGCAAACGTTGAAATGTTCGTTTTCATTTCATTTGAATTTATTGCGAAAGTGTAAGAAACCATTGCGAAAATTGCCATTATGACAAATTAGGGAAAAATTTTTGTTTTCATCGAATATGAAAAGGTTGACTTTTACCTAGCAACTGTTTTGTGTAAGTTGTGTTTTACGAATGAGAATAAAAGTTCTAAGAAATGAACATTGGTTTTCAAATTTCGAACAATTTCTTTTTTTTTATTACAAAAAAACTTTCTAATTGAAAGCTGGATCTTTATCCAGCCAAAAGAAGTACTTATTTTCTTTAGAATAAGTATCTACTTTTTTTTTGTTACCAAAAGCAATTTGAACAATATTCATCCTGTTTAGTAATTTTACTGAATAATGTTCTGTAACTTTATTATTAGCCGTAAAAAACCCAACACTGGTCGAAAGTTTAACTTATTTAGAAGATTTTTACTTAGGCAGATTTACATCTTTTAAAATCATCATTTTTTGACTGCCTTGCTGGACTAGTCGTCACAAAGCGCGACTGCTGAGCATGAGGTCTTAGGTTCGATTTCCAGGTCGGGCAAAGTGTTATTGGGTTTTTCCATCAGTATGTTTTCTGAAGCAACCTCGGAGTCTGGCTCGCTTCCTATTACATGGAACTTTAAAATATCTGGCAAAATGTGGGTGTAAATAGGTAGGTACATTTCTGCCTATCCCTTCGGGGATTTCAGGCGTGATGTTATGTTTTGTAAAAGTTAGTTAAAATTCAGAATAAATGTTGATGAAGATTGACGTAAGGCTGACATAAATGAAACACAGGTTGAAAATTGTCTTTTTTTTTTTAGTTGGTAAAAATCATCAAATGACTCCTTCCGCCCTGGGTGGGGCGGAAGGGACTGTCAGATTAGTCTTTTACTGACTAAAAAACCACCCTATTCCTTCTGTTGCCCTTTACGTTCCGGGGCCACGGTATCCTGTTAAGACGTCCCGCAACCCCGGAGGTTGAAAATTGTCTAAGTTCGTATAGTAAGTTCATATATTTTTAATTGAAGTTCGTATACTAAAATCGTGGCAATATTTTTTAAACTCTTGTAACACATAAATGTAGCACAAAGCCGCGGCATATCGCTAGTGAGCAACATAAGCTAAACAAGGATTTAAGTTGAAATTTAATATTAAACTTTGACAATGGATACTGTAGCTGTTATTATGTAAGTAACAACAATAGGAGTTCGCTTCAACTTTCGGATTAGTCACGTAAATTAACAGTTATCCCTTAACTTTGTTACTTAATTGTTTAACTTTTTGTTTATATATTTTTATTAATTTTATGTTTATTCTGTTGAGTTCGTTTAAATTATATTTTGGTTTATTTGTTTTTTTAGTTCAACTATTAAGTTTATGAAAGCGTTTTAATTTTTCAGAAAATCTGCTTATTTATACTGATATTATAAGTAGGCAAAGTTTGTTAGTTTGTTAGAGGAAATCTCCGGAATACTGAGGCCATTATTGAAAATTGTTTCATTGATAGAAAGCTATACTATTGCTGATGACATAGTTATATGGTATACTTGAGTACGCAGACAAAGTCGCGTACAGAATTAGGGCTTTTATTTTTCTATAATTCATTATTTAACCTATAAGTTTTAAGCTAATTATAACATATCATTACACCTGTAATCCCCGAAGGGTTAGGCAGATGTGTACCCATTAGTACATCCACATTTTGCCAGTTATGTTTTAAGTTCCATGTAATAGGTGGCGAGCCTATTCACATTAACCAGGCAGAAATCCAGACTCCGAGGCTGATACTGAGAAATTCCTGATGGAAAAACTCAATAACACTTTGCCCAACCTGGGAATCGAACCAAAGTCCTCATGCTTAGCAGTCGCGCTTTGCGACCACTAGACCAACGAGGCAGTCGTAAGCTAATTATGTAAATGTACACATAATAACATAATATTATATCCGTTATACAAGTTCATCAACCTAACAATATGTACCGAAATTGTGGTTTCAAGGGAATGCTTGATTTAGATACCTACATAGCAACCGCACAGAGTAGGTATACTATGTCGAATATGACAGGGGTGAAATCACCAGTGATCGGCGGGGTCAGGAGATATGCCAGCAATGAAATTAATGAAAATTCATGTTCTTATTTCAAGTGTGTTTATGTTAATATGTGTGAGTGTGGAGAATATAAAGGGCGAGTATAACCAAGGTTTTGTACCTAGTATAAACACACAACATATAATTTTTATATAGCTAAAAAAAAGCTAAACTAAAAAAAAAACAAATTATACGAAAAACAACACTTTTTTGTGCAATTCTCAAATATCAGTTCGATGTGGATGAAATATTAATTGCAGGCACAAGTTAAGTGAAATTCGCCCTAAATTAGATAATTATGACGAGTTAAATGACAACTAAAACCAATAGATACAGAGAAAAAGAAACTGCAGCAACTAACATCTGCTTCTACTTTCAACATCACTTTAAAACCGTATAATATCACCATAACTCAAGTAGCGCCACACTCCAATATCCACCACTCCATTACGCCATCGCAATGCACCACAAGTTAAGCAGCGCGCCAATAAAGCTGGAATGCGCCATAACACTAAACCTTTATGATATACCGCGGTATATCCCAAATGCACACCGAGACCCTTCGTTGATTAAAAATGCCGAATATTTACACAAGTCTCGCTTTTCTCTATTAAAAGCGAAGTGTGAATAGTTAAAAGCACTCTGTGGGAGATGAAAACTGAAGTGAAAGGCTGTTTTTAACTGTATACAGTAGATATAGGCTGGTTTTCGAAGATTTGTGCTCTGTGAGATTTGAAAGACAAAAATTGAAAGACTTTGGTTGCTTGTGTTCGGAATAAAAATAGTGTAAGGAAATAGTAATGAAAATCAAGCAGAGTAGGTTTTGTACGAGGATTTACAGTGTCGAATCAAAATTGCGTGTTTTAATATTGGTTGTTTCTAGATGTGCATGGTCTGCTTTAAAGCCAATTTTATCTAATTTAAAACGTACAAAATCTAGTTCCAATTTCATCTCAACAACAGTCAATGACAAAAAATTGTAGGTAAATTAGAGGTATATTTGACAGATTAGTCTGAGATAAGATTGAGATCTACCCAAAATTAGTAGTTATTGTTAGTAAAATTCTCCCCCTGATTACTGAAAATAAATTCAACAAAACACACAAAAAATTGTCCAGACAAAATTCAGCAAAATTGTCTTTTATCTTCTACTTCTAAAAACATCGACCTTATTTTGCATAAAAAAGAACATTAGCTCAATAACTCTCGAGAGTCAAGAATTACGTGTCACATAAAAAATAGAGTAGCAAAGTCTCTTCAAATTTCTATTTTCTCGCGCGAATAAAATCCTAGCATCCAAGTGATTTCCCACATCGTAGATTGACACCGGGGGTTCCTTCGTCGCCAGTGGAGCGGGGACGCGCGGTGCCAACAATTTGTACGCTCACCCTATCTATTACGCCGAATATGCTTCGATCAGGTTACCGATATTTTTTGGAAAATATATTTTATTTGTTTCTAATTATTGAGTGGTGATTAGTGACAATGTGTGATGGAAGATTAGAGGATTGACTTTGTAATGTATTTTTTTTTCTTAGTTAACTAATTTACTGATAGTTAAGTATATACTTTTAGTACGGTTTCTGGCCGTGGCTTCGCCCGCATAAAAGTCGAATATACAATAAGAGCTATCCTCATGAAGTTACTTAGCAATGTAATCGCGAACCAGTACTTTCGGAGATTACCTATTACATAGAAACAAACTAGATACCTCTTTCTAATATTAGTATACATATATGTAGATAAAGACTATCGGTTCAGAAAAGTCAAAGTCAAATAATTTATTTCAATTAGACCATTAAAAGGCATTGAACGTCACATAACAAATAATTGAACCAAACTAAGTACTAGGTTGTAGGTAAATATTGAACCTGGTGAGAGACTGGTTGTCAGATTTTCGGGGTTCTGTAGACCAGTAACGACTGTCAAAGATCCACATACGACAGCCGGGACCAACAGCTTAACGTGCTTTCCACGTTTACAATTACTTTGTTATATTTGAAATTCCTAGGTCGCCCTAGGAAGACCTACACTGACCTTATTGGTGAGGTCCTTCAGAAAGGTCAGGTGCGGAGTACTCGTAACCGGCGTGCTTGTATGACGAGATGTATGAATGTAGATGAGGCGAAAGGAGTTTTTAAGGATCGTAGCAGGTGGTGTTCTGTAGTTTCTGCCTACCCCAAGGGACAAAAGGCGTGAGTTTTTGTATTATATTGTAGTCTCAATGCCCCTCAGTTCGCCAACTCAGAAGATTTGCATGCCCCTTGTTTTAATCTTGAACCTGACCTCTAAAAGTAAGGATTACATTACAAAGCACCCCAGGAGGTCGCGTGAACAGCTATAATCCTTAATCACAACACACGAGAAAGTGCAACTTAAGCACATGATATTAAGGTTTGGAATGTGAGTTTATCTGTACTAATGTTACAAAGCTGAAGAGTTTGTTTGTTTGTTTGAACGCGTTAATCTTAGGAACTGATAGTCTGATTTGAAAAATTCTTTTTGCGTTATATAGCCCGTTTATCAAGGAAGGTTTTAAGCTATATAATATCACGCTATGACTAACAGAGGCGGAGCAGTACCCAAATACTTATCATGACGCGGGTGAAACATCGGGTAAACGAGAATACTTTGATTGGGAAAGATAGAAACGCGTAGCGTTACCAACTAAAAAAATAATAATAGGTCTCTAAAGTCTCTTTAAACCAAGATTAATACACTATAATACAGCAGACATAATTATACTTATTTTAACTATGCCTACCAATTGCCTAACAAAATTAAAAAACAAAACGGAGGTTTAAAGCGAGTACATCGTTGTATTAAATTCAGTCCCCTATATCAACTATGCGAAAAACTTAACAGTGAGATTCAAAATATGACGTAATTGTAAAACGCCATCTATCGAACTTAGAGGAAGCTTTTAACACAAACAAAAACGAATAGTATTTTGACAAAAGAGGTTGTATCAACAAGCAACAAAAAGTTATATTTTTGTAACAGAAAAATCACGCTACATAAAAGAGAACGTATTCAAAAACATGTAGGTTGTAACAAAAGAGAATGAGCCGTTTATAAAAAAAAGAAGAAAATATCAAAAACAAAACAATGTCGCAATGTATTATGGTTTAGTAATCTTGATCATGACCTCGGGGATGCCGTCGTCCCCGAGTTTACCGTAATCTGTACTCCCAGACGCTTGCACAGACGGCCGAACACCCCAATGCGTATGAGAAATTTAAATTTTTAACTTTATTGACAGATACTATGGTTGAGTGTCTTTGGTCCTGAGACACTTGAATTTGCAATCTCGATTCTTTTTTTGTTTTTTATATTTACTTTTGACGAAAAAAGAATGTATTCCCTTATATTTTAGCGTAGTACTATTTTAGTTTACTCTAATCAATAAGATTTTATGAGTCTTTGTTACCAGAAATAAATGATATATTATTATTATTAGAATTAGAAAATCCAGTATCAAATTAAGCCCCTAATTATTGTATTGTCTTACTTAATTACTTTCCCATATTATTTGCAAAACAAGAGGTAACATTATGATCACGTGTGCAGTTTCAAATGTCTTGAACCTGACCTCAGGGAGGACCGGGAGTGCCGGAGGGTCAGAATATAATCTGTGCGTTATAAAGAGGGATTCGTGACATGATTGTTTATTTCATATTGTATGGAGGTTTTGTATTTTGTTATAGAGGAGACGATTTCTTTGTCGTTTACGTTTCTTTCTTTGGTTTGCTGTTCTGATACTATTGCTTTACAGAATTTTGTTGCTAATGTTAAAGTTATGTTAGTTTTTATAGAAAAGTTTAAACCGTACTGCATTAGTTTTAAAACAAATATTTTTAACTGACTCTTTTTTGAATAAATATTTTTAACTGACTCTCTACAATTATTTATTATAGAGAATAGTTACCTATTATACTTCATAATTAAGTTTACTCATTTGACTTATCATTACAATTTATGTTGATATGGGTCTTATGTCTAATTTAAACGAAATAATAAAAAACAAGATTGTAGACTTGAAAGTTTGCATGACATACCGTGCTTCTTAAATGCACTTAAATAGCAATTTATTTGTCCGTATAAATTAAAATCCGAATTCGCGATTTTCTTCGTGAATTTTAATTAAATTATTATGAAATGTGCTGGTAATTGAACGAACATAGTTGATTCTGATCTATTTGTATGCGATCTGCTATCTCTGCAGTATAGCACAGCACAGCACGTATACTATTCCTTGTTCTACCATCACTCAACCACCAAACAGTTCAAGTTTCAAAAGGAGTATCTTCAAAAAACATGTCCCTATTTACTCCCAATCGAGAGCCATCAATGCCTTCCTCAGAGCCTCATAAAACGTACCCCTAAAAATAAATGGTCATTATTCTGCTACACTTGTTGCCCTGAATTGTGTCGTCAACGTCCCATCTCTGGCTAGGGTTGTCAGAGGTCCGGGTGGGATGGTAAGCCTTTGGGTATGTGTGTGCCTTTGAGTCGGGACTTACGAGGATTCGAGGTTAGCGATTTGGGTGAACCTTCCGTTTAAGGATGTGCCGAGTTAGGTAATTTACATGTGAGAATGGTGTTCGGAAACAAACTCGATTGTTGTATTAGAAACTTCTTTTGTAATGGTGTAAACGACCTCTTTGGTTGCTGGTATTGGTATTTATTTAAGCTTTATGCAACAAAACGTAAAAGGCAGACTTAATGCCTCAGGTATTTTCTACCAGACAACACAAAGGTGAACAGATAACATGGCATTCTCAAAGACTATAATTATAGCCCAAAAGCCTCCATCCTCGCTCCTTATTTCGCCAAAATCATGCAAATTCTCGAACAAGGAGTGTTCAACGCCCTGTTTCGGAAGTTTTAAAATATTCTTGTGGATCCCGGGGTAACCCTACGGGTATGAATATGGCGATATCAGTGACCGGTCCGGGAGGCCGTCTGGCGCGCGTCTGCCCCGGGGTATATCGAGATTAATGCCTCCTGTGGTTACACGCCCAAGGTCACGTTTACATACGTTTGTTTTTGTCGTGGTTGGTCCTTTTTTGGTCCTTTTAGTATATTGGCACCGTTTTAAGGGTTAAGGGGGCGTTTGTTGCGAGGCTGTTTGGTTATGCTTACATGAAATTAGAAGGACAATTTGTAAGGTACAGGTTAATGTTTTTTTGGAGTCAGTTACTATTATCATGTGGCTCTATCTGGTCTATCTAAATAATATGTCGCGCACATGCTCAAAAGACAAAACAAATACTCTATAACTAATAGGTACCTACAATATTGCCTACTAGTTTTCTTCATAGAATAAGCAGAAATAAAATCGAGTACCAGTCTTTACGATACGCATTATGTGTGCCTGTGTGTGTAAACTCAGCAATGGAATAGAATATTTTTCTCATAAAGGAAAATAAAGAAAAAGATAAAGCGTATACGGTCGGAAGTATTTAATAGAGGCGGTGTTTCGTAGCTCGCGGCGCTACGCCGCTACGCATCGTAGACGGTTCTACGACAAGTCTACGCAATGGAGTCCGTGATAGCTGTAATTGTATTTTGTCATGAGGTTATATGGGATTTTTATACTAAAGATCTTTATATGTAGTAAGCAATAAAATAAGATTATCTTCTAAGAAGCCGGCAATTGTTTCGGGAAAACTCAGGAATGCGGATACAAGTTCTGGGCGTGTATTCCTTAATGAGGAGACTATGTTCACTTCAATGTAAGATGCGTAAGGAATTTGAAATGCAAAGAGGAAAAGGAAAAATGCAAATGTAAGTAAATGATTTTCAGACATGATTAATATATTTTTTTTATTTAATTATGTCATCTAGAAATCTTCTTACTAAAACTAAGTTTTGGAACTGAGTTTAAAATGAAAACGCATTGATTTAAAAGTGTTATCGGGGTTTCTAAAATAGCCTGTCACTCTCAAACTTTGAAGGCTTTGTCAGCTCAATTCTAAATTAATTAAGTACGCTTCCCGAATCATTCGTAAGCAGATTTTCTCGAGTATTAGTTTTTTATTTCAGATACAAAAACAGATAATAATATGAAGGTTTTATTTCTTACAAAATATGTATCGTACAGGGTTTATCTCTCGACAGTAAAACAGAGCCTTAATTTTATGTATTTCCAATCGATTTTATTTTTTATGTCAATGGTTTTATAGTATGATATATGCTTTCATAAAATTTATAGCCATATAAACTTGTAGGTCTATAAAAATGTATCATTAGTTATGTTTTCCTGTAACGCCAGGAATTACAGGCCCGATTCATGTCCGTAGATAAAATTTATTTAAAAACTTTTTTTACTGTTTACTTGCAATACTTACTATTTTGTTACTGAGCATAAAAATAGGAGATGTATGAATAGAAGGAAGTTTAACGGCTTTTCAAATCATAGCAAAGAATATGTAATAAGAACCAAATGTTTTTTATGGTCACATAAACGACCAACCAAAAAAAAAAGAAACTGTCATCGCTTACCGCCAAAATAAATGTCAAACACCATAGAATAAACTTCAACTCTTCGTTATTGACATTTGTGAAAAAGACACGACAATTTAAACTGTCAATCGAAATTCCATAGTCTATCAGAAACAAATGAACGTTCAAAATTCGAAATCACCAAATAGATCGCGGAAGGTTGGCACGGGGTGCGAGGAGGGACACTTTCACCCTCGCGTCAAGGTCACACGGACATTGCAGCGGGACACATAACACGCGTTTGTGTGAGTGCATGTATTCCCAATTCGGGTGTGTACGTTTTAACATAGAACGTTAGTTGTGGTAATGGAACGGGAATTATATTGTTCCGTGTGTGCGTAAGTCTTTATAGCGTCTGTGGACAGTAAAAGCTTCCAGAAGAAGCAAGCTATTTATTGTTAGACTATTGTCTGCTATTTTAACCGGTGTAGAGTTAACACTTTTTCTATTTACCTTTTTGCTATCTATTGGGCAAAAAAGGTTTTCTATTTCGTAATTAAATAAAACAGGTTTTATTAATATTTTGTTTCTAAGTAATTGACTGATGAAAATAAGTATTTATTTAGGTTTAAAATAGCTGATATTTTAGGCCAATATTTTAGTATGATGAAGACATCGAGGTTTTGTAATGGGTTTTGATTTTAAACAAAACAAAATACATCTAATTTATCCGATAATCGTGAATAAACGTTATTCGCAGGTGAACGCTCCCTCAAGAACTGATAGATATATCTATTGTAGCAGAGGTCGTGAACAGTAGACCGAAAAACACTCGATTATAGACTAGACGCGTTCGCAATTTGTCGACTCTGCGTAATTTGGGCGGGAAATTGATTTTTTATGCCATTAAAGGCGGGTGAGGGGTGAGGTGAGGGCCGCAGAGGGGGGGGGGGGAGCACGAAAGTTATCGGATTTTCGCGCCTCGAGCCGTAAGCCCCCGCACAATCGTCGGCATGAAGGTTAACAGCTTTATTCAATGTTGCCAGTATTATAAATACAATAACTACGTCGTAACGTTTGAGTGTACTTGTACTTGTGTAAAGTTAGGTTGTAAAGATCCGAAGTCGGTTGAGTGCGGACGTTCGGATTGTAGACATGATTGTTGTCTGTGTTAGTACGTACATTGATTAGATTTAAGACTCTGCGAACATTAGATACTTCTTGGTAATAGAATTTTATTGTTTCAGTTGAACAAGTTTCGATATTAATGAAAACTTTGTACGTTTTATTTTTTTGTTGTACCGAGAGAGAAACGTTGTAATTATGTTTTTTTTTTCACTTACATTTAAATAGCGGTACTAATAGAGGGCAGTATCTTCCTATCTATACTAATATAATGAAGCTCAAGAGATTTTTTGCTAGTTTAGGTACGTGTTTCTTTAAACGCGCTTATCTCTGGAACTACAAGTCGGATTAGAAAAAACATTTTGTATATGATAGCCAAATTCATGAGGAATAGTATAAGCTATATAACATCACGCTACGTCCCACGGGAGCCGAGCAGTAACCGAAGATGTAAGTTATCATCGGTGAAAACAACTACGCGTATGCAGGGAGCAACTAGTCTTGTATGAAACATTAAACTGCAATTGCTAAGTTTGTTTAGAGTGGTGATTACAAAAGGCCCTTTTGAGTTTAGAACGTTTTATTTTTCTCAGCAAATACAGTTTTAGCATTCCAAAAGATGACTTTAATAAATAATAATCAGATCTCCGCAATTTAATCAGAAAGTCATGGACCATAACCGTTCGACTTCTAAATTAACGATACCTAAAGAATTTGCATAAAATGCGTCCCCACGAATATTCTCTGTCTAGAAATTTAAAATAACTAGGTTATTTCTAAGGAATAACTTGGCAGAAAGGAATATCATCGCGATTATTCGAGTTAATTAAAAAGGTCAAGAGTCTTGGAGTGAAAACTTTTTGGTCGCAGCCGAATTTTGTTAGGTGTTCTAAATATGAATTAATTTGAAGTAGGCAGGTACTTAGTTTTTTTTTATTTGTGGAAAAGGACCATTTTTATTTTTATTATTCGGTTGGACGGCACTAATTCGTGGGTATTTTTACCTCAACATCAGCTTTCCGTATAAAGGGCGAATTTCAATTTTTGTTTACTGAAGCAAAACGTGACTTCTTTATTCTTTGAATTTTTACGTGACAACAGTATTACGCCTAATTATTTATTCTAGTTTTGTTGTCATTTAGAAATTAAGAAAAATAATATATAAAATAAACTAAAAAATATAAGATAAAATAAACTAACCATAAGACCATCTCTGTTATAAAATGGTACTTATGCCAAAATAACATTATTTTTAATTTTTGTCTGTTTGTTGCTTCCGGTTAATCTTTGGAACGGCTAGACCGATTTTGACGGGACTTTAGAAAAATAATTAGAGGCCCACGCAAAAAAATAAAACTTCGTTGAAAACCGACATTAACGCGGACGAAGTCGCGGGCATAAGCTAGTATTAAAATAAAGTAGTAAGACTATAATCTACACTGTTTTACATGTAATATAGTTCGTTTATAAACTTCACTATACCGTTCTAACTGTTAACCCTACCCCAGTGAAGTTACGATCTCTATAGCGGCATGGTGTAGGAACAGATTGTGGTAATGGAGAGTGACGTCATCCCCTCCCCCCTGGTGTAACGGTGTAGAGGAGTTTTGACCATAGTCCTATTGTATCTATAGGAAGATGGTTAATTAGTATTGATTCTGTGGAGAATGTGCCTCAAATTAGACTTTATTTTTCTGTAGTGTTCTATTTTCAAAAAATATTTAACTGTAGACTATAGAACTAAGTACTTCATACATTTATTATTTCAAGTAATGGCGTCTGAAAGTGTTTTCAGAAATAAATCCTCTTATTTTTTAAAGCACGAAAGTAAAAGGAAACAAAATAAATCTTTGAAAAGAATTTTCCACTCTATTATTTTAATAAATTTAATTGTTCAGAATCACGACTCAAAGTCTGCGTCTACGAAAGTCGATCGAACACGGAAATGTTCGTAGCGTAGCGTAGGTATACTGCAACGTTCATACAAATTCGTCTGACGCACACATTCACAGGGCCAGTGTATAATATTCATCAAAACAAACGCACACAAGCGTAGAGCGTCTGCCGAATTAAACGCACACAGACATAAGTTACGAGGAGTGAACTATCCTGTGAGTGCGATCGGTGTGTGTGTGAATGAGAGAGAGAGTGTGACGAAATTTCACTTTCCGTTTTGGCAACGTCGCGCGACGCGCCTCCCCGTTCGTCGACATTTGAACAGGGGTGGGTGCACCGCTAGTTCGTTCCGAAAGCCGACATTTTCATTTTTAACATTAGCATCGCGGTAGTAATTGAGAACGAGGCATCCCAATTTAAAAGAAAACCTGTAATCGAACTTGGGGCTCTATATTTTCGGGAATGGCGGTCTTCGATCTTTGTTTAAAAGTTCGTTTGCAATAGAATAATAATGATGTCTATTCAAAGACATTACGGTTGAACGAACAGTTCAAAAGTTTGTGCTGTAAATTCGCATAGACAATAAAAGGGGAGTAGTATGATAAAAGATTGAGAGACTCAAAAAAAACGCAACTCAAAGTGAGTTGTAGTAAAGTAACGGTACTGTGTGTGGGGCATTTCAAATACTTCAAAAGCTCAGACGATTCTCGGAAGTGTCATCCTCTAATGTGTGAGTGAGGTAGCACGATATTGCCATTTCTTTCTCACGACTATCGACTCACAAAGGGACGCGAGTTGAATATTTCGTGCATTTTACACTTTATTATAATTCACTTGGAGTAATGTTTAAATTGAAACTGTAATATTAAATGACTAACGTTGCATAATATTTTAAAATTAAATAAAGAACAATATATGAAGTACTGATTAATATTGAACTTAATAAAAATATGCAAAGATATTTTAAATAAACGCAACTGTAATTTGATTTTTAAATTCATTTTTCAAATAGATACAACTAAAGCAAACATTTGATAACAAAACAATGAATAGAGCAAAACACCAATTACGAGTAAACAAAGGGGTCAATAACACCTAGTATTTACAATTCCCTATTGATTGAGTTTAAACAAAAACGTCCCTGAAAACGAAAAAAAACCGCTCGCTAAAACAAAATAACACCTCATTTTGAATTCTGAGAAGCAAAAACGGTCGAAATAAATGTTCTTTGCTTCATTTAATTCATCAATCGATTTGTATGTGAATATTTTACTATTTGCGTAGTGAAATCTAAAACACTTCGTTGTGTTGAATACATTATTGTAATGCCCAAGGTCTTTCCGTATTTATTTATCCAACTACGACGAAGTAAAATGTATGGTTATGATTTTGACCAGTATGTATGTATGTATATGTTCAACTGTTCCCTCATAACTTCAAAACTACTTATCATAATTTGAAAAATTAGGAATCGTTGGAAGCGTCTTGACCTTCCGCTGGTTATAGATTATGTGACGTCACATTAAATTAAAAATGGCGCCCTATAGAAGACATAAAGTAATGAACTAAAAAAATATTTTTTAATGTTGTTGTATTGGATATTAGAAACATTAAAATAATTTAAATAAAAAGTAATTAACGCGGTGTATTTTAGTATTATATTCATGTTTGATAAAAATACATTTTATGGACGGTGGATTTGCTTTGGACAATGGAGTGCCTTTCGATAGGGTACTGGTTTCAGGTCAAGTTTACTGAAGGGTGCTTCGTAGTTCAGTTGGCGCCCTAACTGGGACTTTAGACACATTTAGGTACTGCCCCTGTTTGGGTGGCAATATGCTTGTAAAAAGGGTTTGTATTTATTCTGATGGATTTTAATTAAAGGTAAAGGAAAGTTAGTTATGTGTGCTTGTATTTAGTAAAGTGGTCATGATTTAGAACTAGGTTCGGTCCTATAAAAAGTAAGGAATACCTGAATAAGTTTGACGTAACTAGGTAACTAAATTATTGAGAGATTTTGGGTTGACTTATTTTGGCGGTACTTTCAACTGTTATAGCGAAAACGTTGCCGAAGTAAAATGCAATAAAATTTTCAAGAAATACGTTAGCATTTTTTGCTTGTAAACTATATAATTTAAAGAAAGAAGAATTCTAATGAGTCATCGTTTTTATTTGCTACAAATCTTTTTTTTTTACTCGAGAACATTTCTTTGTGAAAGTCGTATTCTTTATTCCAGAAGAAGTCTATAACGTTAGCGTTAATTTACATAAACACGACACGAAGTACTTTACACGAGACGATTTAGAACGCTGATTAGTTCATTTCCCTTATCCGTTTAAAAGAGTCAAATTGAAAAAATAAAATGGCCGCTCCTACAACGCATTTAACTTTGATCGGGGCGATTTTTTTCCCAAAATTAATTGCGTCGAAAGCTTTTGGGCTATAAAAGGTTTAACTTTGTAAGTTCACGCTCGTCTTGCAAATCGATTGGCTAAGGCTGCGCCGCAGGCTGCGCAGGAGTCGAATTACGGCCGGATGCGGCCGCGGAAGTGGCATGGCCGGCGGACGTGCGCCATC
Source organism: Hoplodrina ambigua (assembly GCA_949774945.1). NCBI lineage: Eukaryota > Metazoa > Arthropoda > Insecta > Lepidoptera > Noctuidae > Hoplodrina > Hoplodrina ambigua. The sequence goes on from OX458967.1 coordinate 2,583,782, forward strand.
TTGCTTTAGCTCTTTGAGCTTGTGCACCTCACGCGGATGTCTTTGTTTTTTCGAGTGCACGAGCCAGTTTTTTTTTATACCTAGTTGAAATGGGCAATTGTTTTTACCTCGCCATGTTTTTAATTAATTCGTGAAACCGCCTTGTGCAAGCGTGGTGATCAATGCTCGTGCCTTCTCTGTATGAGAAGAGGCCTTTGCTCGGCAGTAGGGCAATTATGGCTGATGTTTATTATATTTTTACTATTAGGTTTAAAAGCATGTCTTTTTACACGAGTTAATTTGTTGCTAAGTTTATTTAGTTTATTTACAAATTATTTGTTCAAGCGAAATGTTATTGGATTTAGAATCGTACAAAAAATAAAATACGTGGGACAATCGTTTAAAATCCTGTCACAAGTGAGAAAATTTTCTTTAACGACAATAAATTCTCAGCTGATCTGCTAAGGTTATTCTTTCACATCAGTATCTAACACTATAGAAATATGAACTCTAGCACGTTACTAATAAAGTAGATAATCTTCTAAGACTTTATTGTTGACATTTGACAGTTCTGATAGGTGAATAAAATCACAATGTTGCTGGGTTCGAAAAAAAAAATACAAAAGCAGGTAAAAGCGCTTTTGTTGTGTGCTGCGTTTGCGCAAGTTTCGTAACAAAAGCTTGCGATTTCGATGCGCGGACGCACAACAATAGCTGATAAATTATTTGCTAATTTAGTGTGCGAAGATTGCACCTGGTGATAGTGTGTTCGAAAATGTTTTATCTTTGTGTTCGTTTTTAAAATACGACTGCTAACTACGGATTTTGGTTTTAAAACCGTTTGAATTTTTTTTTGTGATTTAATCAAATACTTATTCCTAAATAAAAGATTTTTTAATCGCTTTAAAAGGTAGCTTAATGATTTATACCCGGACTGGTAAGCCAGAAAAAGGTGGAAGTGGTGTAGAGAATTTGACACAAGAATTATTAATTTTATTTAGCCTTTTTTGGAGAGATTACCATTGTAAAAACAAAGAGGTGTTGGTATCTACCTAATTAATGTATTTTTCAGAATAGTTGGGTACTAACTAACTAGCAACTTAATTGGTACGTGGTCTACATCTTAATCTGATTCTAATTTTAGAAATATAATTAAAGAAAGAACAAGAAAGAAGTAATCATTCGCATTTTACTAACTTTTTATTAAGTCTGATCAGAATTGACTAGAATTAGAGACGTGACTTGCCTGGGTATGACGTTAAACAGTCATAAAATTAGTCGCAATATTTAAGGACAATACTAATTAATGAAGTACCTACTCACTTTGAAACCTTCTCCATAATTTTTACGAAGTACTTGTTTTTATAAGTACTAAGTACTTTTTGATCAACAAAGGGCATAAGAATTAAGAACGTTTAAAAACGCAGTTAGGTTAAAAAAAAATGACGTCGTATCGTATTATGAGCTCAAGAAAAAAATTTTTTACCGAGACTTTTTGTCTATAACTTACTAGCATTGACATCAACGTGTAAAATAATCCATAGTGTTGATTAACATTGAATTCAGAATCACGAAAAAAAGAGAACTAATTATACGTTGAAAAAAGAGAAAATCGTTGACGCGGTGGCGTAATTAAAGAAACGGCAACAGAGCATTTCGCGTAGAAACGGGACCGAGAAAAATGCAACGTCGCATTTTCACCCTCCATCGTTTTCCCGCTCGCCCCGCGCCCCTTCACCCCGCGGTGACTCATTCAACCTTTTCGAGTTTTGGAACGTGTGTAGCTGGCCGAAGTTTTCTTTACTTCCTTTTTAGTTTATGGCGAGACTATTTTATTATTTTTAAAATATTTAAATACAGAATGCCGTTTGCTTAAAATGTTTGTGGTACCTATGTACTGGCGTTCTTTTTAACCCGTTACTTACTAACTACAGTAAAACGTTTTGATTCAAAGGTAACACGCGTTTTGCTACGTCGTAGCATAGCAAACGGAGGGTAAGTTTAATATAAGTTGAAATAAACAACTTATACTTTAAACTTTAATATTGTTACGTTAAGATAGCAAATTAACTACATACATTAGCTACATTCTTTTACCTCATAGTTGGTCGCCAACCCGCCCCTGCATGTCTGATGTTTCTGAAATAGACTGAGCACCACTTACCTGAAACAATGTAAAAGAAAATTAAATGACATTATTTACAAAAATACATTAAAAAACAAAAAAAGCACGCCTGTAATCCCAGAAGGGTTGACAGAGGTGTACCCACTAGAATACCCACATTTCACCAGTTATGCTAAAAAAAACACATTTTAAATTACAATGTAAATAAAGTACCTATATAAATTAATATAACGTTTTTGTAAATAGGTAGGTAAGAAAAAAAAATATTGTTGAAATCTAGTGTTTTCGATGGTTTCAAAAAGCATTAAATTTTTAGGTTCCTAATAATAGGTAGGGTTAAAGTTAAAGGCATAGTGGTCAAGACACCACCCTTTCGTGCATCCTCATGACCCCATTGATGGGGGTCAAAACCGGGCAAGAACCGATCTGACTTTTTTTAAGGTTATCTTGGATGTCTCTGACATCAGTGAAGGAAGACATAATAAAGTAACCTGGTTTATAAACTTTATGGAGTTTTTTGAAATGTATTAGAATATATAAATAGTTAGACCGGCTCCGAAGACATTGGCCAATATTGGAGCCAATGCTCTTTTCTTAATCTGCATGTTGGGCGAATGGCATTGGGGCCAATGTGTGGAGCCAAGGTTACGTGGACCATTGGATATGCTTTAGTATAGACCATAGTTTTGACTAAGAGGTTCAATTTTTTCTGTGCATTTATTATGAAAACGTTACTCCATGGTATTGTGAAAGAAAAACCTTCCCAGCTTTGTCAAAAAACGCGACCTTTTCATACATGTTATCATGATTAATCGCTTATAATGGAACAATGCGATAAATCCATCGTCGGTATGTTGCGCAGCTGACGAACAAACCTAGCCGGCATATGGTTCAATGCAGAGCATATACATCTGTCAAAAATCTGCACACGATTATCAGCCTTAGCTTCTCAAAAATACAGACGATATTTCTGTCGAATGTTTCCGGGATAGTGCTGTGGAAGTGTTGTACTTCCTGATAGGTCGTTACCTGCGAGCGCAGCTGCTTGACTGGCGCGTGCGCAGCTAGTGATAAAAGGTTACGTTGAAAGACACGAATAGGTCAGTCAATAAACTTTGTTGTCTTCTCGAAGAAATATCACATAAAGAACTTTTTTTTGCAAAAAAAGGTAAACGTCCATTATTTGAAATGTGACATAGATTCGATGTTGCTTGTTGTCACGAAAGTTCAGGTCCTTGACAGATTGAATGGACATTTTGTCTATCTGTATCTGTCAAATAAATAAAATTAAAGTGTCTGTTCGTAATATCAAAATATCAGCTTTTTAGTAAAGGCATCTGAATGTTTATACCATATTATAATAAACTAGGTTTTGCCCGCGACTACGTCCGCGTCAAAGTATAATATTATCCCATGAAAACCATACATTCTACCGGGATAAAAAGTAGCCTATGTGTTATTCTAGACTATGATATCTCTATATCAAATTTCATCCAGATTCGTTCAGCCGTTCTGGCGGGATTGAGTAACAAACTTCAATCCATCCAAACCGCGTTTATAGTTGAAGTAAGATGTTTGTTTGTTTGCTCCAGTAAATCTTCGAAAAGGTTGGAAAAGGTATTTTAACTGAACTTTGGCTGGCAAATAGCTGATATTAGAAGGAGTAACAAGGGACACTTTTATTTTGAAAAAAAAAAGTAAAATTAAACCTTGCAGACAATCAATACTCACGCGGACGAAGTCACGGGCATTAGAAAGTGTGTTAAAGTTAACGGCCTGGACAGTTTTTGAAAGGACATATTGAGACAGTTAAATTAAGCTGTTATACTTATAATTAAATAAATTGCACTCGCTTAAACAATAAAATCATGTTTTGATGACTTAAACATCTGGATAATGAAGTCACGCTTACTTACATTTTTGAAGGTTCAAAATGGCACGTGGTTGGTCCGGATTGGACATATGGCGAATTTTATACGCAGTATTTTAAAAAATACATAGATAGGGGCTTATTAAAGCCGCTTCATAGTTCTTGATCCAGCAAGAATAATCCTTGATTATCCGTTATGGCAGACAGTCAATTTAAAGTTATTACTTTTAGGTGATAGGGGTGTTTTTATTCAGACTGGTTTTGTGACTTCATCCGTGTGTACTGTCTGATAGAACTCATTTTTTTTTCTATTGTTAATGAAATATAGCACTTCGGAATAAAGTAGCTAACCATTAGTCTTGGCGATTAGCGAATTCAAACAAAAAGTCATCATCTGTCTAGCCTTTTCCCAGCTATGTTTGGGGTCGGCTTCCAGTCTAACCGGATGCAGCTGAATACCAGTATTTTACATGGAGCGACTGCCTATCTGACCTCCACAACCCAGTAACTGGGTAATATGATACCCACAGATTTTCGGGCTTCTGACGACCCGTAACGACTGTCAAAGATCCACGCATGACAGCCGGGACCAACGGCTTAACGTGCTTTCCGAGGCACGGAGGAGTCTCGGCGTGTAAAGATGGTCCCCCATCCACGGACCAACCCCGGCAAGCGCAGCTTAACCTGACGGATCGACCCATGCAGCTATTATTACTTGGCCACGAGCTCCTCCATTCGAGCGAATTCAAACAAAAAGTATTTAGCTGTTGAACAGTTCGAACAGTTCTAACTATAATTTATAATCCTAAATTGTCGTAATCGTGTCAATTTAAAACCCGTCGATCGAAAGTCACGGAAAATAAAAATTCCATATAGTATTGGTGACTCAACTTCAACATAAAATTACCGAAAGAGAATTCCACAGTCTACAACAACACGAAATTATGAATGAAACGTAAATTCACCTGAGTATTACGAACACATGTCATTTTACACACACGAATTCCATTTCTTGTTTTCGAGGACATTTTCTGATCGTATGTCAAGGAAAGCCCGCAATGGTTTAGGTGTACTGAGAAAGTTTATTGTCGTTCGTAAAGGTGGTGTTTAAGCTGTTACTATGATAGTAATAAACGGTAATTAAGTCATCAGTCTAAAGAGGATGTGCTAAAGACGATGTATGACTTACACTGGCTGGATATATTTTCATTTCTGACATTTCGAAATATCAAGGAGTTTCTTTTTGTATTTAGAATCTTATTGATTTTTTATGTAGGACTTTTTTTTTGTTTTATACTTTATGATCTTAATAAAATGCTATTCTCAATTTCAACGTTCTGGAAAATGGCAAACCATTTGCTGCATTTACAGGCAATGGCATGGAAAAATCTACATAATTACTATATCTAATTTCAGTAGGTACTGATGGAATGTATAATTGACTAATTATTGTATCATTGATCACATCACATACACGAAAAGATGCGTTTACATTGAAAATATAATTAAAAAAGAAAGTCAATTTTAAATTCTCAATGTATACCGATCAAGAGCTTTATTCCCACAAAGTTCAAGCATAAACTATTATAATAATAACAATATACACCATGAGATCAACAAAGTTTTGGGCCAAACCATTTCTATGGTTCTACCTGGAATCGTAAAAAAGGGGTCATCGAACTCCCGACAACAGCTGCTCCAATTCAAGATGGCGGCATTTTATGTCAAAAATTAATAAATGCAAGCCTGTTTTCGTATGATGGATTGAGTAGAACGATTTACTTGGGCCGTTTATTTTATATGCACTCAATATCTTGTCGTTAAAATTATGAAATATCGCTTTTTATGCGGTTATAATTTGAATTGAAGTTTTTTGTTGTAAGGATGACGTAAGAACGTACCTAATATTATATTAGGGTTATTCTGTTTTTTTTTTAAGCCATAATTAATATATTAGAATCAAAACTATACCATAAACATAATACCAATACTTCTGAACATGCTAGCAACGTGTTCAGAAGTATTGGTACCTATTTATGTAACTCATAGAAAAAATGTCACCTGCTTCCTGTGCGACTGAGTATGAAATGTAGCATAGAAATAGGAAGCGAAGTTACGTTAGAAAAATGATTAATTTTACTAAATCTTCTAAGTCGTAATTTAAATGTAAACTTCAGTCAATAGATTTTTTGGTACTTGTACCCTATTTATTAAACAAGTTGAATAAAAGCTTTTAAAAATAACACATTAGAAAAATAACGGCCAAAAACAGCAGTTAACGTGTTATATTGTTGAAATGACTGTATTTTGGTGTTTTTTTTTTGTAAATGTCTATTTGTGTATATAGCTTTATATTTATTTAGCCTCGAAATAATGATAGCGCTGCATCGTATCGTTATTTATATTCAATAGAGTAAAGAAAAACATATTTAATAAATTCGAATAAATGAACAATGCCAAATTATTAATACTTTCATTATTTATGTTTCGATACGGTCATACAATATTTATTAAAAAAAAACCATAGACAATAGACGACAGATGCGTGTCAAATGTCTCTGGTCTGTTCACTGTAATTACTCGCGTTATGCTTCCAATGTGAAAATAGGCAGGTACAATAGTTAAACGCCATATGTTTTTTGATGCTATTACAGCAAAGGTTATGGTATAACTATGGCATAAATATTACTGTGTATAGATAAAATGACCATTTACAGGAACAATTTATAACACCTAGTATCTACTCTTTTGTAATTGGTAAAAAATAAATATTTATTTAAAATCGAAGAACATTTTAACGAATGATTTCGAAAATATTTATATTTTCTGTCATTAAGATGTAATTATCATCTCACAGGATTAATTTTTGGTTAGTCCCCAATGTTTTATGGCGACAAAAGTTAAATAAACGTAAATAGCTTAAACATTTTTGAAATGCGAGTTGACTAATTCGGCAGCGAGGAGAATAGCCCAAGTTGCAATCGTTACGTTTTTGTTTTGAGCATCATTTACTCCGAATCTGTTTTTGTTTTTTATTATTACTACTTGTATTATGTTCATCTATTTCTACGGTTACAGCTTGTTTGGTCGTTTTTCTGTTTGTAAGAGGTAATCTCTGGAAGTAGGTACATACTAGTCTGATTACAAAAAATCATTCACTATAGAAAGCTAGAAAGAAGACAGTGTTTCATAAAATTAAAAAAATATAACAAGATAATTCGTTATTACGTCCAAGAAAATGTTAGCTTCCACGAAACGCCTTAAAATTTCAACACATAATAATTAGTTACGGTGTCCCCGTTGCATGGTGTTATTAAGTTTATTTATTACTTTAAAACACAGTTGATTGAACCAATCATATTAGTATGCAGTGGACAGATGACTATCAACTTACTTATTAAAAAAGTATTCAAATAAGTCCGTAATAATTGATGGTGGACTTAAGGTTTATCAATTAAAGGGAAAACGGAGCCTGAGGGATTTTGGTACTCCTTTTTTATTGGAAATAAAAATTTCCATACAATCCTTTTTATTATATCCTCAAAGAAATTATTTGTTGGCACTTGCTACAGGCAAGTTTATTATTATGATTTTAGTATACTTATGTTCAAAGTCAAAACATTTTAACAGGCACTTTTGAATTGTCAAGGAGTCAGTCAGTTAGTCAGAAAGTTGAAGCTAGTTTCTCGTTCCTAACTTATGTAGAAGAACGGCTCAGGAACTCCACGGACATTCTTTTCAATTAAGTTCTAACTGGTGACTTTATTCTTTTTGCTTCTCTGTGAAGGCAATGTGGGTGATGAAAAATATAAAACTATTGAAAAAAGAAGATATATAGATACAATTGCAGATAGGATAGTTTAAGTTAATGTTAGCTACTGAGTTAAGTTTTAGGCAAGTGGCCTAAGTGTAACTATTATACTTATTAGTTAAACTCTTGAGTGTTGATGTCTCACATATCTCAACTAATCTTGATAGAAAAAGAAATTCTATCGGAGTGCTTCGAAGTTAAAAATGCACTGGCTACTTTCGATTTCATCTTCAGGATAGCAAGAGTCATTTTGTTGTCACATTAATAGAATAGATACCTCGTCTCTTTTACGATCGATCATATTTATTCAAAAACATGCATAATTATAACCCAGCAGATGTATGCACATAATAAGCAGTTCTTTTTATCATCAAGCAAAGAAGCGACGAAGAAGTCTTATAAATCATCGGTTCAGACATTTTCAATGAAACGATAAGTAACTCATGTTACCAACATGTTGCTGCCAAGTGTTTCCCAAGCCTTCCTGATGGAAAAAAAAAAAATAAAAGCATAAATCAAATAAAGGTGCGTTCGTGTTGCGTTACAATGTTTGAGCGCGGCGCGGCGGAAGCGTACGCGACGTTCAAAAACCGGAGCTAAATCATAAATTACACTTTACAGTTCCCGCCGGGATCCAGTTACGTGTTGTCACGTAATTACGATTACTCGAGATGTTTCGATTCTAATCGATATTCGGTACGAATTCGATTAAATGCAACTTGGCATTCGTGCAATGGCATTCTTTTTTTTTTTATGAAAGCTGAATAATTCACAAAAAAACTTTGTCCTTAAAAGTTGACAAAGAACCGCACACACATTAAAGTAATTTAAACTCAAACGTGTGTTGTTAACACTCAAAATCCGGTAGCCTAATGACGTGGTAATTACTTATTGAACGATGCAAATTTTGCTTTTTACACCAAAAAACTCGGTCAAAACCTCCATCAGGATAATAATGACTATAATTATCGTCATTCATCAACACGTATCTGCGAGCCATCTTTAACAGCACACTATTTACCTCAATTACATATACACCCTATCTCTCTTACCCTAGTGATGCATAAAAAACTGCAATTTGCCTATCAGTGCTTGGGTCACACAATAAACTTGGCTTAGACCCTCGCCAGCGTACTCTGACCTCCCCCGCGTCTCTTCCACCTCAGATATGTACGCCTGAAAGGGGGATATGTGCGAGTTCTGAGAGGTCATCTGCTCCTGGTTGGATCTGAAAGGGCATGGAAGGCTTGAAGCTGCGAGGTCGTTAGCCTGGCGTTGATTGTTCGATGAGTGGTGCAATGACTCACTTGTGTATGTAAATATACGGGAAAAATATGTAGGGAAGATGAAGAGGTCATGATGGAGCTTATTAAATTTATGGAGGTTGTTCGAAGGAAATCGGTGCGCAGGCCTCGTGCGATTAAAGAGAGTGGAGGCAATCATTTTGAAAATAGAAGCATAAAATAATCGGGCCGTTTTTTAAAGCGATGCTCAAACATAATTCTTTTTTCAAATCTGACAGATTACAGAAACTCCTGGTCAAAGATCATATGGGCGTAAGACCTCCGTCATTTTAGCACGATTCGAATTTGGAGAATTAAGAAGGTATGCGTACTATCTAGATTTAATCCTAGGCCACTTTTTCAGATATTAGGTGTTAAAGGTTTCTCATTTAGGTTCCAGTTTTATAGCTGGTTTTTATATGTGTTTTACAGGATATTGCTATAAACCATTATTTTTTATAAACAGTCAATTTTCGTATACCATAACTTCAGTCTGACGGAAGCTACGTTATCACTGTTCATCACTGCTCAACACAAAGTTTAATTTTTCGCACACGCTGTAAGAACGGTATCAAAGTTCAATATCTATACAATTTTTGGACGTCACATGACAGCGTAGTAAATGACATTGCCATTCGTACTTTAACATTTAGCGTTGACGCTAACAGAGTAGAAAAAATAAAATATAATACGCCCTTGCATAACTGTACTAATTGACTAATATTTACATGACCTATATCCATAATAATTACCTAACTTACAAGAAGAACTCGAAAACAAACTCTAGCATAAAATCTCATTTCTCCAAAAAAAAAAAAACGGTTACATTCCACTGACAAACATTCGAAATTCGAATTAGTGCTACATAGCGGTATCTGTATTTTCATTGCAATTACCTTACAATAGTTCTTCTTCCCGATAGCTAAGTGGGGAGTGCGTTCACTAGGTTACGCGTCCTCCCCCCTTCCCCTAGGTGGGTTCAACCCTTCTATGTGATACATACTAGGTTATGTATAAAGATTTATGTAGAACGCGGTAAAGTCAAATGTTGTTTCTCTAGTGATGGGCTGAGGTAGGAATGTATAAGGATGGGAAAGCTTTGGATATATTTTTTATATTGTCTATGATTATGTAATTAAGAGAATAGTGCAACTTAGCATTTCAACTTTTTACTTCAGTTTAGTCGTATCAAAATTCCATATTAGGATTTAAAAAAAATGAGGTCTATTAAAAAGTATATAGGTACCTGATATTAAAAAGCTTTATTGTATTAGACATTTTATAACAGATCAATATACTTGATAGGCCCATACAATATTCTACTTTGGCAACACTTCAAAATCGCTCTATCCTTACACAAAAGGCCCATCAAAGTAGTCAGTAATCCATCAAAGGACACTGAATTGTGTGAGATATCGGCTATTGTGAAGGTCCCTAAATATAATGGAGTCTTTAAAATAAAGTTACAAATTCGAATCTATCAAAGATTTTAAAAAACTTTTCTCTGTAAATAATAAAAAGACAAAGCAACCATAGCTTCGATAAATTCAAATAAAGAACGCAAAACTAATACAGCCTTCAACATAGTAAAAAAACATCAAAGAGTTTTGATATGTTTTTCTTTTTTACTTTTAATAAATAGGTTGTTTTCACATTGCATGCCACATGGGTACCCGTCAGCATTGCAGATTTGTAGGTTACGCGTGCAGGTGGCTTGCCCCACAGCGGGGCGGAGCGCCACTTATCATATAAAACCTATGTGCCTCACACACGCACAAATGAAAATCTCGACCTCCGTCCCTTAGTGGGAAATGTGAAAATTAACTAAAGAGCATAACTAGGACAAGAACGATGATTCTAAGATTCCCACAGCAAAGAATGAGTTGATGAATAGTATAAGTTTTAGGTACCTAAACTTTCTGAAATAAGTGCTTTTCTAATGGTGTTTTTACTTGAACAAAATGTCCTAAAAGTTAGTTGGAGTCTTTTTACTCTTGTAGTTTTTTAATCGTTCCTACACAAGCTGTATTTCAACACAATATAGTCGTTTAAACATTGCTACAAAGATCTTCTAAAACTTTTGTCAAAAGAAACAACTTAAGCTTAAATTCGACGTCAAGACGATCTTTTTAAAATTCGAATGAAAACTTCGATTTAAGAAAAATAAAGCATTTTTTTCATCAATCATTCCAAACTCAAACCAGAATATTCAAAGTTAGAACGTTGCGATGCGTATTTACGTATTCGAGCGCGTGCAGAATTAGATCTCTCTGGTCGTAGGGTGGGGAGGGGTCTAAGGGTGGTTTCACGCTGCACGGCACGCCGCGTGTCAGTGGGGAAGTCTCTAATGAACTGTATGAACTAGTGTACCTAGATGATGCGTAGCTAAAACTATATAGGTTAGCGTATGTACATAGGTATTGGAAGGTGATGGTGTTGAAGTTATGGGGTAAGGAAGAAAAGAGAAAGAGACGTTAGAATAAGTAAATAAGACTCACAATTCACAAGCAAGACTGGCACAAAATATATTTGTTTCTGACTATACTATTACTGCTTGCTTGATAGGCATGAGTCGTATAAAGCTGTTTTATTACGATAGAACAACCCCCATACAATAAATAATGATGGCATCTCCTACCTGCATTACACAAACCGTTATTTACATAGTGATATGAATCTCAGGAAGGAACACAAGACCTTTAACTTCACATAATATTTTCCCCGACCTCATTACAAGTTCAAGAAAAACATTGCGATCTTATATTTTTTTTTTTTTAATATGTGTTAAAAGCTCTTCAAGTCACCGCGTGGGGATGTGTTAAAGCACTGGGTACCTACGCGTGAGCACGCGCGAATTAACCGCCACATTGCTTCTGAACGCACCCTTACTTGCGTTAGCATACGTCATTATAGTGCCAGGCCAGTGTGAACATTGTAGCCGTTAAAAAAATAAAATAAAATATGCCTATTCTATTATTTTTTCAAATTTTTGAATTTCGACTTTGTTTCTTTATTATCAAAAATAGAAGACAACGTAACACGATTATTGTCTAAGCCTGGCCTAAGGCATTGATTGCTTCAAGATCTGATTATCTTAGAGTAAAAGATTTTACAGTAGCACGAAGTTTTATTTTGATAAATATTGTCGAAAGTTTATGTTTCGTGTTTTCGTTTTCAGTGACTTTGGAAACTATTAATCCATTATTTTTCTAACAACACAGAGGCAATGTTGTCTGCCTAATATTGTGATTGTGACTATTATCATAATAATATAAATTATGGTACCATTTACAAAATTGAAAGCCTATGTCGTCCAGATAGCTATCTCTTTGTAAGAAATATTAAACTATTAAATGCATAAATTATACATAAAAATATTCTGAAAGAGAAAGGCAATAAAAATCTACAATAGCAATAATTTTACTTTCATTTCAGATAATATAGCGCTGAGTGCGCTCATGAAATAACGAAATATCAATAAATAACTGAGTCCGTCGGCCATAACTACAAAAACCCAATTTAATAATAATAAAACTGCATCGAGTTTGTGTTTCGTGTTGGATGCGTGGTAAGGGTGCATCGACGCACCCCTCACGCACACACGCGTGCACAACACTTATGATACGAAACTGGGCCGCGATTGGTCGGTACAGTTGTGCATGTGTGCGTACCTGTTTGGTTGTAGAAAAGAGGTCGTATAGATGTAGTTATTTATACCGTGGTGTTCTAGGCTGTATTATGTGAATTAGTTGCGTGCATTGGGGTAGTCTTTGCTAGGAAAAAGTATTGATTTGTTGCATAGTAGCTGAGTTTAATGCGGACTTTTGCAAGCAGATGATGATTTTTTAACAATATTATATGCAGGGGCTGTCGTGTCGGATATTTATTTAGACAGTACGTACAAGTATTCTTTACTATTTGCGTTGGCAACACCACGTGTTTTATTTTTTAAATTTGACAATTACTAGTTCACATAGTTATTTGTAGGTAATTGATAAAAAAATTGTAATTAAAAAGTGGTTATCTAGTTCGCAAAATCAACATTATAAAATTTTAATATGACTCAGGATCTGGTAACCCTAAAAATTAAATGAACCGAAAAAGGAGGTACAAATGTTCTTTACCGAGTGTTATTTTAATAGATTATAATGCAGATGGGAAAACCGGTCTATGGCAAGCAACGGTCCTTTGTAAATATTTCATTGAGCCCAGCTTTAATGTTTAAAGTTTTTATTATCAACCGACAATAAAGGTTTTATTCTTGATGCTAGTTTATGGCGGCCATTTTGAATTATTTTTATTTATGTGAAAAGATTTATTTTTATTTTTGCGTTGGTTTGGTATGCTACGAAAGATTAACTTTTATTTTGTATTATTTGGTACCGTTTCTTTTTAACAGATTTTTTAGCATCTACCTACTTAATTTTTTTAAATATAATTTTTAACTTTATGTAAAAAACAAAAATTAACTACTAAAAAGTTAAAATAAATGCTTTACCTATTAGTAAAATATCTACATATATATTTTTTTTACACATTCAAACCTCAGGCTCAAACATAAAACAAAGCCAAACTAATGCACTGTGTTTAATGTAACAGCAAACGTGGAAAAAAACAAAATTGTAAATATTTGCTTTGACGTTTGTCGAGTGTTAGAATAGTAACATGAAATGCCTCGTTATTTTTGTTCTAGCTCATAACGATGACAAAGGACTCATTTTTATTAGCATTCGAGGCTTTCTGGAAATATTATTTTTGATACTAGCTTTATTTTTCATGTTTTTATTGTTTGTGTCTGTCTTTTAAAGCCATATTTTAGTACGATGCTCCAAAATGAATCACCGATTAAAATTAGAAAAAAAAATACAACAAAAAATTATTATTATACTTATTGAATATATTAAAGACGAATCTAATTTTTAATCAAGATTTATACTCGAGTGTCGTTCTAGAACACGGTCCTAAGACTAAAGCGCCATTATTAACTCTCGTACTAAAAATGTACCAGGTTGGCCTAATTTCACGCAAAAACCAGTTACTATGGCGGTTAAATGAACAAGAATGATTTTCCGCAAGTTCAAATCACAATACAGACAAGTTTGTAAAGATAACTTTGACATAAACATGCGTCTGATGCGCATCCTGTTTGTTTTTGTGAACAACGTAATTTTGGTGTTAACAGAAAATCAACTAACTTTTGTTAAGCAACTTTGAACTTTTAAACATTACAATAAGATGTAAGAAAATTGAGAGGCCAGAGTTTGACAAATAAAGCGTTAGAATAGTTTAGGCCCTTTTATGTTAGATACATAGTGCGTTCCAAATTCATCTTTTACTCCAGTTAAACATTTTAAAATCTAAATAAAAACGCGCAAAGGAACTCGTTTACAATAATTCAAAATAAGAAAAATAAAAATAAAACAATTACGCAACACCGACTCCTGTTACACGTAATAGTTCGGAGCATGCAAGATGTATCATTAACAAGTCGATTCGTCCTGCCGTTACATCAGCTGATAGCACAAAAAGCTCGACCTAACATCTGCCGGCCCAGAGGCCGTGAATCACCGGCCCTTGGCGCGTGCCGGCTCGAAAAAAAAGAGAAAAAAAAAATCAAAAGTGTAAACTCCCGCCGACCGTTATAATCGCCTCGGCTGTGGGTGGACCGTGTTCGACCGAGTTTAAAAATCGATTTTTTATGAAGATTTTATTCGTTAAATCGACAATAAGTGGCTACTGTTTTGTTCTCTAAGTATGCTTCAATTATTTTTATTTCTTCATCCTTTAGGAATGTAATATAATCCCTATCATGAATTAAACATAAAAGCTTGTTTTGCATCTGAAATTATAACGGCGCTATCCATAAATATTCATTGTTTGTCAACCAATATTAGTTTTATATGAAACTAAATTACTAGAAGACAAAGTTTTGTCGTAAATCCTAAGCTTAATAAACTCAAGTTTTTCGATATTCTTATGATAAAACAGAAATTGCTTTCGCAGCAATAAATTTTCTTTAATTTCAAGATGGCGACGGGGACTTATTCCCGCGCTATTTAGTCTGACAAAAAAAAAAGCTAGAGAAATAGGTAAGTTTCGAAAACAAAAGAGGCCATTTAAATGTGCGATAAAAACGGCAGTGATTTATTTCTAAGTTTCTTCGTAATGTTTATTGTAGGTTTGTTTGCGAAAATTCCAAGGAAAACATTGTTACTCGATTAGCGAAACCATTATGGCGTCGATTTTACTGTTTCCACCCACTATGGTGTCTATCGTAAATATTCATGTTATCCATGTTATGTACAGTGAAAAATTGATAGCAATGGTGAAGTGTTTAATCTAATGCTGTTTTTGTAGATTAATTTATTTACAGCAAAGTTGAAATTTTACACTGAAATACGCATTTTACAGTGAAAAATTTATGATCAGAAATAATTAAATACTTACACGGTATTCAAGAATTTGACAAAACAATTTTACTACAAGAAAATATAGGGAAGGTCCTACTCTAATTTTAATCTTATGTTTGATTCTTAGTCACGTCAAAACGACAGAAAGGATCTGGATACAATTAGGCATAGACATAGATAACACATCGGGATAGCCCAGGATAACACATCGGCTACTTTATATCCCGGAAAAACGTACGGAATTCATATTAACTTTGATGCGTTCGAAGTCGAAAACAGAATGTAGTACGAATATAATATTAGACATTGTATTATTTTGGAACCATATAAATAATCATCTCAAACCTCCTTACGTTCAAATATTCTTAATAGTAACTTCTTACGTAGAAAAGCTTAAGTGGTCTACTATTATAAATATAAAAGAGACAATTCTCATAAACATAGAATAACTACTAAATAAAACAAAATAGTCTGAACGACGTCTATTTATCTTAACTATAATTCGTTTGTCTAGGTACCTACGTGAAACAAAAATCTAGTCAAGAAATACTTTTGTCTTATGTCAGACTTGTTTTGTATAAAAGCATTGAGATTTTTTTTTACTTAACTCTATTTTAATGTACGTAAAAAGCTATTTTTTTTTCTTTTCATATCAATGATATTATTTTTTTTCAGGACTATTAGTAAGTTTGAACTCGTTTTGGGTTTTAGTTACCTGCGACCAGATAACAGATACGTGTCAAGAAATCGTTCAATCAGACTCCTAAGAATAGGATCTGCTTAATTTAATAATTCCTGATTCTAATAAAATTACGTTTGATGCAAAAAGGATGCTTCTGTCTTTGTCTTTTTCCCGCTTTGGAAGAGAAAAGGTTAACTATTCTTTGGCTTTCAATGCTTAGGTAACTCACCATCTAAGTAAGCATCGTTTCAACCCCACCAAAGCCTTAAATCTATACTAATATTTTATAGAGGTACAGTTTGTGATGTTGTCAAAGTCAGAGTCAAATCATTTATTTCAATTAGGCCATTATAAGGCACTTTTGAACGTCATATACAAAAAGAAAAAAAGGTATTGAATCTAGTTGCCCCTTCCAAAAGATAGTTTTGTACGGAGAAGAATGGGCAAGAAACTCCATACGTACTCGTTGTAGGGGTTATCTTTGGATTTACTAAACGATTTTGATTTTTTTTTTCGCAAATTGGAAGCTACGTTATCACTAATGCTTTAAGGCCAGCGGTCCGTGGACGTCTTACTAGCGGCCCGCGAATATTTTGTTTTATATAAAAAATAACCATAACCGTATGCATTGACTACTAGGAACAATGCTCCAATTTGTATCATGAGGATCCAAAATATCCACTTCTTGTTGTGCCAACTGTACCGAGCAAAAGGTTAGCTACGGGTTGAGATTCGCGAAGAGCTATATTATATTATCAAAACATTAGGCATACGTAAGAAGATCCACGCGAACGAAGTCGCAGAAAGAGTGCTACTTAATTACTAAATTACCAATCAACATGCATTTTATGATAATGCACCCGAATTTCACCCCCTTTCCCGACGGTGTCGGAAGAGGCGTCCGGGTTGATCATATCAGGTGCGATCACCAATCACACGGATAAGCGGGCGATTATAACAATATCCCGTTGCACCCCTCCCAAACATTATCTGTTGCAGTCTGAGGGGTGGTCAGTTTTTGGTCGCGAGGTGAGATTAACGGGGATTTAGCAGTGGAGTTATTGACTAAGGAGATTTGTGTATACTTTAAACAGTTCCATAATAGAAAGATGTAGATACGCTATTTATAAAATGTTTCTGTATGACTTTCAGAAGATATTTCTAAGGAAATTCCCCCAGAGGGGGTTGAATTTGGGGTTAAAGTTTGAGTGTTATTATTTTATTTCTTTATATTTATTTTCATTCTTTTTGGACACGTAGCAACAAGAATATATTGTTACCAGGATTTTGTAAAAACATAATTGAAAACAGTGTCCGTGGAGTTTCTTGCTCGTTCTTCTCTATAGAGACGTACCTCCAATTTGAAACGAGCAACTAGCTTTAACTTTCCGACTAACTGTTCGACTCTTGACAATTCAAAAGTGCCTGTAAATAGTCTAATTGAAATAAATGCTTTGATTTTGACTTTGAATGTGTAATCGGTTTCCATATCAAATGACAAAACTGACTGTATTTTAAGTTCTAATATATAATTTGAAACGTTTCTTGCTTTACAATTCGAGCCGATAACAGATCCGTCACACGGCGCAACACCTTTTACCCAACAATAGGTACAATCAGATAAAGGCAGAGGCGTTCCTTGCGCAGGCGGCGCTCTGCGATTGGAGCGCACCGCGCATGCGCGCATCTGCCGCGCACGTTAACGCGTGCCCAGATAATGTGCGCGACATATGAACCGCACTATATAAATAATACCTTTAAGTTTTTCAGAAAAAAAAAGAAAAGCGACCGGTGACCAAATAAATGTTTGGAACAGCTGAATTGTTT
Organism: Hoplodrina ambigua; assembly: GCA_949774945.1. Lineage (NCBI taxonomy): Eukaryota > Metazoa > Arthropoda > Insecta > Lepidoptera > Noctuidae > Hoplodrina > Hoplodrina ambigua. The sequence goes on from OX458967.1 coordinate 2,601,769, forward strand.
TTTTTTTAATGGTGGGCTGCTACTGTCACCTTCTGTGTGATAAAGAAATAGATAGGACATTAACATTTTGCGTATTTTTACATAAAAAAACGTTAGTATTTTGAACCTATATTGTATTGGAAGGTTAGTAGCGTGTCTACATAGGTATTTCATAGGGTTAGGTATTTCATTTTATAATTCTTTTGAACTATTTTTGGGTAAATATGGCTTGCATTTTTTGCATTGCTATATGGCCATAATTTGTTTTTCTCGCTAACACCATATTTTTCGGAATAACGCTTCAATAATAGAATGATGATAAAACTTAATCTTACGGTTAGCGCAGATAAAACAGTGGAAGAGTTTACATTTTATATTAATAATGAACTAAAACCATTTACAGAAAACCGTATTTAAATCAGTCAAACCGTTTTGGAGATAAATCGGAATTTTCGTTTGCACTAACAAACACACAAACAAAAAATGCCTACACCCCCGTTCCGTCGTGGGTAAAAATATAACAGAAATAGAGTAATTATACATTGCGCAATTATCTAAAAGATAAATGGAGCACGTAATTATAACTTGTATACATTTTTTAACTAGCTCGCGGCTTTGCTCGCGTACAAAAGAAACAGTACCTTTCTGGATGAAAGGCATCCTATATCCTTTTCTATATCCCTAATAACATGTATGAATGCATGTATGCAATTTCATGATTATCGGTTAAGTAGAAAAGCGTGATAAACAAAGAAATAAACTCACTCTCGCTTCTATTCTATCTTTCGCCCGCGACTTCGTCTGCGTCAAAGTTCAAATATTATCCCGTGGGAACCATGCATTTTTCCGAGACAAAAAGCCAATGTACTTTTCTATACTTTAATCTATCTCTGTGCCAAATTTCATCGAGACTTTCGCATTTATAACAGTAGTAAGATTAGTTAAAATGTTTAGTTCAAAAAAAGAATAAATTAGTATGTATATTGTTACTATGTCAGCGCTTACCACTCATCACTCATCGGTAAAAAAAATCAACATAGTATTTCAATTTTATATTGCAATCCAGGTGTCTTATTACTTCGCAATTAATATCCAGTAGCTTAATGGCTTCTACATTTTTATTAAAATTCCATTAAAATGTTCCAAACTATAATTTCGTGCTATTAACTATCGTAATCGGGTGTTTATTTATGTTGTAAATATGATAACACGTTGGGATATTATAATACAAGGGCCCTTAAGCGGTTTATTTTGAGAATAAGGTACAATTTATATTTTTGTAAGTAATTTACTGAACATTGTACAATACAAAATACATCCTATTTGTGTTTTGTATTGAACATTAATATACGATGCTTTTTTTTACTTTACATCGATTAGGAGCTCTAGAAGAAAAGCAATTTGTAACTAGGTTTCATACATAGTTAAAATGCAAAGTTTAATCAAACTTAAAATAAAACACCTTCCTGCAGAATTTAAAAATAAAATATTTCAAATAAAGAATAAAACTGCGTGCAAATTGTGAGGGAAGTATACAATATTAAACACCCACACTGACTCACAGACACCTCACCAATGAAGATATTATTAAGTCCTCTATCAGGTCACCTTTTTTAAAACAAAAGGCTTTTGTCTCCGCCAAATTTTTATCCAGCCAGGTCGCATCTTAGTCATTAAGGACCTCTAAAAAGGTTTTCCTCGAAGTACCTAGTACTTATTCAAAGTAGGCTTTAAATAAACGTAATTCTTGGACTCGAACAAAGGTGGGACCACCCATATCCCCCCCAAAAAGCTTTACGGTGCTTGTTTTAAAACTAATTTGCTAAAGTTACTTCGCAGCCGGTAACTTATAATCGTAAATTAAGTCAAGTACGTTTCTCGCTTCGCACTTTCTTTGGCAAAAACTTTTTTCGGTTACCGTTGTTCGAAAAAAGTATTCGTGCGATTTTAGTACCTACTTTCTGTTAGTATAGCTTTTTAATAAGAAGATAAGATCGTGATTATGTTGACTTCTTTATTTATTTGGGTGGAGGCTACTAAATCGCAATTTTTTTAGTTATTGAAGTTGGTTTAAAACCTACTAAAAAGGGTAGGGATATTTTTATTCTATTATTAAATACTAAGAGGCAGGTTTCACCAACTCTGACTAGACACTTTTCATTGATTCAAAAATGGAACAGAATATGTATAAAATGATCTGGCAAGTATTTTTTGATGTGAATCAGCCCCTAAATCATACATATGAGGTCGAATTAAAGTGTCAGTAAGGGAAAAAACAAACGTTCACGTTGACAATATGTGATTGCATTCGAAATCTGTTGTGAAGTTAATTTCAAAAGCTTTTGTTTTCGACTTGGTTCGGCGAAAAACAATTTGCGTAGGTAGATCATTTGTGTTTTTGCGAGTACGTACCTAAAACACTTTTGGATACAAAAAATCACCCTTTCATACATACATGTTACATGTATACATAAACTCACGCCTTTTTCCAATGTGGGGTAGGCAGAACTCACAGAACCCAGTCTGCTACGATCTTTTATTGTTCCACTTCAGCAAAGGTCTATTCTTATACAGAGAAGGTACGAGCATTGATAACTTTGCTTCCTCAAGGATTTCAGACTTATTAAATTAGAAGTCCAGGTTTCCTCACCGATGTCGGTGATATCCTAGATAAACTTACAAAGTACGTAAAACATAGTAAAAGTCACATTGACCGTACCCGGTTGTGAATGAGACGCGGACCTGAACCGCACGGCACCCACGAGACCACTGACATGATTAGGTCATTTATTTTAGTAAGCTTTTGAAAATGGTAGGTAAACTTAGTGTGACTGTCTGGTGTTCATCTGCTCTGAAGTTCAGGTCATCGCATTTTTTGAACTGTCTGGCACCATCCTGGCGATGACCTAAGCCAGACAAAATCTTACACACAGTCTTATTTTAGATTTATTGTTCCATTAGCATGTGTATCATTTTGTAATGTCATTTGCAGTACTTATTATAAAGGGTTCTTTATGTGTTTTTATTGTAAGTAGATCTTATGAGTTGCTTACAAATATCTTAAAAGGTCCTTACGCTACGGGTCCTCAAAAATATATCCCTTAAGAATATATTATTCTTGGAAATTAAATATGCTTTAACAAATACAAATGCATATATTTCGTATCTTTAACTTGTAATAAGTAATAATAAAATTACAAAGTATGTACAATTTATAAAGAAAGAAGGAGCTGATAATAGCATCAATAAACTCGTCTGCATCGCTGTCAATGGAGTGAAAAGCAAAGTGCCCAATACGCTGGCAGCAATGCCACGTTGTATGGCGAAGAGAAATAATACAGATCAAGGATATTTAAGTAACTAAGTCTGAAGAAATCTGTAATTTTAAAATCACCAATCGAGCGATAATATAAAACTTTTACTTTCAGTTTTCAAACGGGACGCTCTGAAAGAAATAGCTTTTTTCTGGAGAATGAGAAAAAGGCGATTTCTCTCTCATTCATTATTATCGATATTTTTATTTTGGTTACATAATTTAGGGCAGATCATTAAAATAAAGCTCTTGAATATGCGACCTAATTAGAAAGACAACTCAGTAGGTAGTCGTTGCGTAGAAAGAACGTAGTATGCGAATGCTCTTTTCACGGCCTATTAATTTTGCTGTTATATTTTTATTGGTATTTTATGTTAATAAGCTTATCTCTGTATTTTGTTTTGAACTGTTTCTCTTTTGTTTTGATAAATTGGTGTTTGATGATGACTATCGTCATTACTGGAGAGCTTTTCGCATTTATTTTTGTTTTAGCGAAAAATATTCGACAAAACATTTTAAGATAGACAGCCTGCTTAGTTACTTATACTTTATCAGTTTTCAGTATTCGTTAAAGTGACGAAAATCGCACAGGAGAATACAACAATTATTTGATCTTGCAATTGATTAATTGATTTTATTAATTATCTTTACTAAAGCGCTATTTACGTGTCGCATCACTTTTGATTTACGTCCGCCATCTTGTCAAGAATCACCGCGTCACACAAGATGTCGGCCAACACACTGGATCGTATAAATTAATGCAAATGACACGACAAGGCGACAACGACGTATTTGCGTCATTCGCAAATCGATTCAACACATTTTTTTTATGAAATTTATCGGAATCGATACGAATGTATAAAATATCGTATTGTAATCGAGAAGCAACGTGTTATTGGAGCGATTATTGGGAATGATATTAACTTTAATTTTGGCAACTATGGTCATGATCATAAGTTATTTTAAATGGGGGTGACATTATTAAGAAAGTAAGTGCGTGTTTAAAAATCGATGTCGGCATACCGAAACCAGACTGTCACTAATTGCTTTATCTTCGCCTTTAAGCGAAATTTATACTCATGTCTTATTAAATACATTTTTTTTATTGAAGTAATGAGCCATATTTGCCCTGTTAGGGTTCAGTATAATATACTTATACAATAATATATTACTGTATAAAATATTAGCAGGTTTTTTTGTAAAGTATTTTCATTTTGTCATTGTCAAAAGAAGCAACTGCATTATTACTGCAAATTCTGTTTGTATTTAACTGTGTTGTCCAAATTAGGTTTAACTAATTCCATACATCGCGTAAACTTTCTCTGATGTTCTCGAATGAAAAAATTATACGACGAATTGCCTAGTGTGCTAAACTGTTGTCTGAATTGTCATAATCAATCACAGCAGCTTGATAATTTGTCACATAAATTTATCATTCGATACTTATTAATTTTAAGATACCAAGTGTTCGCTTAAAAGCGGTGATAGGACTTGAACTTCCTTATCTGTGTCATTGAGGTGACTTATGATTGTAATCAATTCTCGTGGGTTTTACTGAGAGAAGCGTCATTAATTCCCTTTTAAGGATAAATAAAGGCTGCTTAAATCAATTTTCTAAAATTTTAAAAATGATAAGACTGTATTTTTGTATGCAAGAAAACATAAACAACATAACATCACGCCTGTAATCCCCGAAGTGTTAGGCAGAGGTGTACCTACTAGTACACCCACATTTCGCCAGTTATGTTTTCAGTCCCATGTAATAGGGGGCGAGCCTATTGCCATTAACCGGGCACAAAAAAGAAGAAAACTATAAAGCTAGCCACTCACCTTCTTTTCTGTCAACTTCTCGCATCGCCGCTGTTTGCATATCTGATGCGACTTGTCGTTGCGACACGGTGCGCAGTCGCCGCAGTTGTCCTTGCGCTGGCAGCCGATGCATTCGCCACATCGTTTCCGCTTCTTCTTCGTCTGCGATCGGAAATACTGTTTTATTATTAAGATTAGTGTCATTAGGGGATGTTGGTTTAATTATTTGAACTACCTAACACCTATTTAGTTCTTTTTGGAGGATAAAGGCTTTTCTGCTAAATAATTTTAAAGTTTCTTTCGACAAATTACTGGTTTCGGCTTCCCCGTTTGTCGGTTAGTTGCTGTGTGCCACTTAGTACTTCAATTATTTTTTAAAGAGGTTGCATTTCATAAATTGGCCAGAATACGAAAATTATAATTTTCAATTTATTGGACGATGAAATAACACTGTTTTAAAATTTTAATTTGCAAAATTTGCTACAAACTCTTCATTAAGTCATATTTTACTGTTACAACAGTCGTATCTGATCGCATTCCCGTTGGTTCCGTGTGCGATTCTTTCACGAACCCGACCAAACCGTTGGCCAATCCCTGCCAAGTATTCGGCAAACTGTGAACTTCGCTGAGCTACAAACGTTTCGTGCGAGATAGAAAGAGAGAAAGATAATGGCAAATGTTTGACGAATTGCGTCCAATATAAAGGGACATTGCAATTACTGGCCAGACAACAATTTCGGAGTATTCCGCGCTCATTATTATGACTCGTCTCGGTCCTGCGCTGGCGCATTCAATCGTAGCAATCTCATTTACTCTTATTGGAACTTTGTATTTCGGCAGCCTAAGGTAGTCATCGATAAAATTAATGTATTGTTACTATTCTAAATATTTATGATAAAAATATTGCCTTATTTTTTTTTGCTAAGCGATTAAATTACAGGTAGTCTAATTTTGCATAAAGCTAAGCAATTTCCTCAATGTTGTAATGTAAATTAATTCGCTACAATAAAAACATACAACAGCTGTGATACGGTAAGAAGAACTCCGCCATATTTGGTGCAATTTCATTCGTGCAACGTTCGTACTTATCTCGGTCGTAATCGGAACCAACCGATTGTGGCACCGACAAACAGCTGACGATTATTTAAATACGGAATTCTATTCAAATTTGTACATCGAACGCTTGTTTTAGTTAGACGGCGGATAAACATTTACCTACTTCCGATAATCAAATTATTATTCAAAGTTTGGCCATTAAATAAAAAAAAAAGAAAACAAAAATGTGAGACCATAGATAATTTTTCCAAGACTTTAATTACAGTATCTCTTCGCTCAAAATTAATATTCCTATTCCTATTAGCACCTTAGAAATATTCTAATTACCCGTTCATCCTGCAGATGTTTATTTTTTTATGTTTTAATTAATCCGACTGGCATTACAGTGCCTACATGCCTTTGCTTTGTAAGAACTAACCTTTAGTCTATCTTAAATTACATGCAATACAACAGATGTGACACGCAGCTCATTTCATGGTAAATATTTATTTTTAATTATTAAAAAAAGTGTAATGTGTCTACTATTAAATAGTTACTTTGAAATAGTTTTCAACTACGTATTATAAATAAATAGAGGCTTTATTGAGAATGTAGTAGAAAAAATAGTACTAAAAATTTAGTTGATTGTGTTAAAAAAAAATTTTTTTTATTCCTACTTATACCGATATTTGCTTCGCGCCATTAGCCAAAGTGATAATTAGGTACAACATTCTTTTACACAAAGTCTTTAGTCTACCAGAAAAAGAAAATAAAACGAGAAGCCACATAATTACCTAAACCTAAGTGCTACATCACTAAAATATAGCTCACTTCCGCTTTTCCTAATGTTTTGTCCACATTTCTAGGAAGCTTTGGATTTTCCCCGTTTGACTCATTCCATTCGCATAATGAGTAATAGCTGTGACTAGACAAAGGAAAATGTTATCTATCATAGGGTAATAGAGAATAAATCTGAATGGTGCAAGTTTAGGATTTTTATTTTAGCGTCGTTGTAATGGCGGAAAAGTTTTTTTCGGTTTGAATTTAATGTTCTGGAATGCTTAATTTGAATTTTGTATTTTTTTTTATTTGAAAAAGTAGACTATAATGATTTAACTCATACCTACCAACTTTTTTTCGGTTGAAACTCTGTATGCCTGTAATTATAGGGAATTTTATTTATTTGCACTAAATGCAAGTAACGTGTAATTAAGTTAAGTGCAGTAGTAAGTTCACTATAAGTAATACGTCTTTATGATGGACGTCGTTAAAGGAAAAATGCTATAAAGCATAATTCTATGAAGTATTCGATCACAATCAGACTCAGTATTAACCCAACGGCAGCTGAGCTTCGATAAATTAAATCGTCAAATTCTTTAGTCGAGTCATTATACCAATTAAAAATGAGCCGATTTTAAATCGATCACTCTAATAACTATCTTTTCGATTAGTCAGTAATTACTGGGCGGAATTTAGTTTTTAACATTGTTATATCAACCGTCAATGTACTGATAAAAAGGTGTAACTTAGTCGATATTTAAAAAAAAGTAAACATGTGTGAAATTCACTCGCGTGGAGTACGTACATTGCATTTATTTGAATTTGCTGTATCCGTCCAATTAAGACATGCCTTTGTGACTAATGATCATTAGAGCTAACATCTAAAACGTTATAGGTAATCGGAATAAAAAAAAACGAATACTATTATCGGACATTCCAGAAATATTTTTTAAATCGATTATTTACTTTACAACACTACTCAACTTTTACGTCTCTTTCAAATACACACTAAACCTTTTTGCTCGTCCTTATATTTTACTTGAATATTACTCAATTATACCGATTACCGATTTAAATTACCGAATAACGATCACTAAAGATGTAGTATCGACTAATCGAGGTGCATCTCTAATAATTACTGTCTATTGTAGAGGCGGCAGCTGCGAGCCAAGGTGTTCGTTATTAGACTAGGAAATGCTGACATTTATTGTGTAAAGAATGTCGTCAAAGTCTGAACCTTCCCTACCAGTTACCTACCTGCTGTTAGATAAGTTTTTCTGAACTGTTGGCAAGTTCAATTATAAAGGATTGTAAAAGAATATTCTCATCCGTTCAACTCTAAGGTAAATATGTAGCTTTAGAATAGCTGTACAATTTTAAATTGATTAGGAGTAGTCGTGCATGTTGTAATTGCTTTTTTCTTAATTATTATTGTGTACAATTGTTTTTAATTAAAAACAGATAAGTACTTATACGGTATTTGTTTGTAAAAAGGTACATAGGGCAGAGCGCGCGGAGTAAACCTAACATAAATTCGATTGTTTTGAAATTGGAAATATCCGTTTCGCAATAATATTAAATTAATTCATAGGCCTTATTCATGATAATGCGTGATACTAATTGTGCTTGTCGTATAAAATTAAACGAAAATTCTAGATGATAGCCGAATTTCCAATCAAATTCTAAAATCGAATCGAAGTGAAACGGTACTTATCCGTCAGTGCGCTCGTACTAGGGTCTGACGAAGGACTTATTTTATAGCTATCAATAAAGTAAATGTCACTATAATTTGTCAGTCCACAAAATGTCTAAAAATCGCCGTAATTACAAAAATGTGGTACCTAAATACGTCAATTGACTTAATGATTTACTTAACAGGTACCTATCCACCTATTCCACAACTCCGTAGGTACTTGCTTGAGCCACAATTAAAACGTACTAACTCCGTTAATATCGAGGGCTTTTCAAAACTGCCGACTAATTGCATTCGCAAAGTCATAAAATTTTCTAAGCAGGACACGCATAAATCGCCCGACTTTAATTTGTGTTTTAAACGAGAGAGGAAGTTAATTTATTGGTGGAGCAAGAGAATCGGCTAACTATTAAATTTATAGCCGCGAAGACAAGGAGTTCGGCCATTTCGAAACTCAGGACCGGGAATAAAAACTGCTCGGAGAATAATAAAAGGTGGAATTACGGTGGAAGTTTCTCTTTTTCGGGTTCTCTCGAATATCCACTTTCGGCGGGCGTGTAGCTGAATGAAAATTCTGAGAATTCTTATATCTTTCGTCGAATATATACAGTCGGCTTTTCGCGATTCCCCGGCGTCTTGTTTACGCAATTCACCAATTCGTGGGAAGGAAGATTAGTTGTCGTTCGCGATTTTATTGTGTTGCTTTCCAACTCGCCTACGTTTTGTGTATGTATCATTTTGTTTACAATCCACTGTCATATATCAACGACTAATGATTATTGGTTATGGTGCAATAAACCGTCAATATTATTTGGCGAAGCCGAAACTGTCAATAGAATAGTTCAATCAATGTAAACAAATATTATTATCAGTTCATATCCGTGTAAACTCAATGTAAACTGAACTCAGAATATTGGAACCTAAACGTTGTATACATATTTAGAGCCATTTTGTTTGATCTTTACATTTCATTAACCAAGAAATTGTGTCAAAATATTTATTGCAAACAGATTCTTGATCATGAGTTGTTATTACGAAAGCTATTTAAGTAGATTTAAAAAGTGAAAATTCTCACCTGCTTTTCACTGGTTATGTCATCCATTTCCATAGGTCCCGTCGCCATCGGAGGTGCCCCATGCATTGGTGATTTGAACCCTGCAGTGGAAGACACAGCCGCGACCTGACCACTGCTCTCAGACCCGACTTCCATGTTAGACCCGTCCGATTCCGTACTATTCGCGCGCATTTTCCGTCGCTCTTTCTTCCTAAAGTCCGATCTTGTTGGTGACGAACCCGTCCCAAACCCATTCGTCTTTTTCTCATAACCGTTATCAATCATCATAGGATTCTGGAAATTACTGTGGTGTAGCCCATTCGGCGTATACTTCTCCTGTAGCGCTTTCACATCAAACGGCTCGTTTTTCAACACATGAACTACGGTTGGACTTTGTATGTTCTGTATTAAGCTCCCGTTTTGATGAAGGAGCGTTCCGTTTTGGTGTAGGATACCATTTTGTGTTGGATAAGCATTGATCGTGGCTATGTTCGGTTGGTACAGTTGTATGTGCCTGTCGTCAATGTACGCTTGTCCGGCCGGGGCCAGTTCCCTCGCCTGCAAGGGCGCTGGCACGATCGGGAAGCTTCGCGCGTTCACAGCTGTTAGAGTATGGAATGTTGTGGCGTTGACAGGTGACAGTGTCGTCAGGGTGGTCGATAAGGGTGCCATCTGCGCTAGAGTGGTTAGATGCGCAGGCGACGACGGCGTAGTGAGTTGCGTGAGCTGGGTTAACTGACTAGGACTCGCGCTCGGTGTCGGGCTCGCCGTGACCGGCACCGGGGTCACGCTAGGCAGACCCGTTTCCGGTATCACCGACGTTTCTGGAAACGTTTGGAACTGGCTTTGAAAGGATGGCAGCTTGTTTGTTATCGGCTGCAGTGTGACGGGCTGGTAGTCCAGTGCCGCTGAGAAGCCAGCCCGTAGGAATGAATCTTTGGAGTGCACCGTGATTGGCATGGACTCCCACGGCCGGTACTGCGCCTGGCTGGCGATGACGGAGACCGTGTCTCCCGTTCTCTCGTAGTACTCCCAGGCGGGGTCGAGGAGCCGTGTGTCGGCTGTGAGGATCCGCTGCTCGTTCTCCATGTCGCCGAAAGTGGAGAACGGCGGTAAAGCGCTGTCTGCGCTGGCGTCGCTGTTGAGCGCGTCGCTCATGACGCCTTGGCTCGACGCTGCCTCATCGCGTCGGTCACCATAAACCCTTACAAAAATAAGCTCTAAGTCTATTGTAGTACTGAACACTCGGAACTGCACTGGAACTTACAATTTGTACTCTTGACGTGGCTCCGCTAATTTGTTAATGTTCGGTATTCTAAGTAGCACTTAATGTTACGGTTATACGGCACACTGGTTTACACTAAAACTAATCACAATATCTTCGTTATCCAACTAAGGAATAAATATAAAAGTCCTTAATAAGAGGCAGTTGAACTTACACGAACACTTACAGTCTAAGGGTTTATAAAAATCTTTGGCTGACTTTATCTTTTACAAAATGCTCGAGGATACGGTTCGTATTATAATTGTTAACGATCGATAAAATATTTTGCGCACTCGTTTAACGATTTCTATTATTTTGGAACGTTTAAATACTGGTCGTTGGTTGATTAACTTCGCTCGTTCAAGGCTTTTTTTTATTGTAAATACCGATCACTTCAGACTTAAATTAATTTGTACTGTTTGGGAGTTAGCGTATACTATTTACGATTTAGATTTATCGTTAAAAGGTTAAAAAAATAGTGCTTATATTTAGTTTTTCGAAACGAAAGATATGACTGGAGGCTTTGGTTTGAGGATTTCGTGGCTTTTGGTTGAACGTGTTTCAGTTTCGGCGCATGAGGCGTCGTCTGGGCCGGTTATCCGTACGGCCGGCACCAATCTGCGGACAAAAACATCACATTACAGCAAACTATACAAGGAAAATTGTTAGAAAATTGATAAACTTTTAGATCGTTTTTTATTAGGGAACCATGTAAATTGTGAAGAAGGAAGAATGGAGGAGGTAAGAGAATTCGCAAGTTATGGGCAGGCCTCGACATGTTTACTGCGATGGCGGGCCACGCATGCGCGGGGCTGTGTTTTGAATAGAGCGCGAATCGATGCAATGGCGCGAATAACCTATACTTGCGAACTTTCGAAGGAAATTGTAACAATCAGCTGTTGTTTATTGTCTTCGGTGTAATAGCTTTTAGATATCAGAAATAATTGTATTATTTCGAACATTTCAGTTTCTCTTGAATTTGTGGGTATTATTTATTGGGTTGTTTTTGAAGTAAATTGTAAAGAAAAGTTGGGAAAATTTGAAAATGTTTTCATTTTTTAACATGGTAGGAGGTGAGTTCAGAACGAAATTGGTAGATATTTCAAGCGGAAGAACACAACGTAACTCTAACAAAGAATAATGACTACTACTCCTATAGTAACAAAGCACAAAATAAGCAACTCCTAGAAGACAGAAAATAATTTATAGTTATTATGCATGCACTCCATTTACATAATATTACTACAAAGGTGACTTTACCAAATCCTTCAACCTTTGCTTATCTGCAAAGCCCCAAATCCGAGTCACAATCTAAATGGTAAGTTTCACCTCGAAACTTACCTCCTAAATACCTAGTGCAAGCAAAGCCAAGTATCAAAATCATCTCAAAAGATAAACAGCATCACCTCACCGTATCAAACTAACATTAGCAAATCGTTCGCCGCGTTAATGTGCGTTGATAAAACCGTCGGTGCGCGATAATCACGTTGTCATATGCCGGTAACATTTCGCAGCAGTGACGTCAGACCCCCACACCCCTTTAACCTGACCCCAATAGCGTGCGTGCAAGCTCGTGCAAGAAAACCGAAGAAAATTACTGTCCATCTATTTTTCTTGTCTCTTTTTTGAGGGGTAACTCTAATTTGTGGTTGGCAATATTGACCCGGAAAACTGGTGTTCGATTTTCAAAAAGCGGAGGAAAGATGGTCTATTATTGAAAATTTCAATACGTGGTTTCAGTTGTCAAGAATACTTAACATTAAGCATAAAGCACTTACTACGCACCGCGCGTACTTAGCATTAAGCTTAGGCATTAAGTCCGCCTTTGTACATTTGTTGCTTAAAGTTTAAATAAATAAATAAAAACTTTTAACTTGAATGAAGAGAACTTATGACAGGTGAACCTAATCTCATAACACACTCTTAATGACCTTATCCTTTGTTTTGATGTTATTATAATGCAATAGACTATGAATCCTCTGATCCAAACTGAAGGAACTGTCATTGTATCAAATACTAAAAACAGAAGAAAATACATGGAAAACCGCCAAAATAGATCGCTACTTGTATCCGTTTTTCGGTTGTTTACAAAATAACTACTCCTCGTACTTTAGATGTCTATGAAACTACAATAAAATGCGAGCTTTTATACGTTATACGACCGATTTCCGGATACGCTCCAATGAATTCTTAGAACTTCTTAGATGCCATCTTATTTGGTAGCATTATCACGTGGAGTAAACAATTTCTATAAATAGAAGGGTACGGCAATAGTGCCTAATGCTACGCTCTATTTCTGTCTCACTATTTTAAGGGCGTACTATTTTTGAAATGTTTCAATTTAAAACTGTCTATTTCCACTGATCGAGATTCGATGCGACATTTTTAGAAAAATTATTTGTGTCTTGTTATTTTTAAAGAATGTTTTAAATTTGTTTCTTTTTTTTTTAGATTTTGATTGACATACTTATTTATTTGTTTTATTTATCTCTCTCCACTATTTTCATTTTTTTTGTTGAATTTTTTTTTATTTAGGTTGCCAAAAAAGCTTCCTTTTCCCTCATTATTTTAAACACGTAAAAATCGAACAAAATTTAAATTTGAATCTCATTCCACGCACTATTCCACATTCCAAATTTCAAAATAATTGTTCCATTGATTAATAAAATCTACAAAAGGGTAGTCACGTGTTTATTTAAATATGGAACAAGAACTTTCATAGCGCGGACAGGCTTTGAGATCGATTAGCACTTCATTTGCAGTACTGATGACATCAGAGCTTTGTTATTATTAAAACTGGAATTATTTACGTACATTAAATTGTATTTATAGAGACAATGTCAGTGATGGTACAGAATTGAATTCTATTTTTGAATCAAGCTGTTGGTTTTGACATACGACATAATTTTTTTGCTTGACAAAGGTTGTCCTAAATTCAAGTACCTATCGGAATGGTCCATTTTTAAACTACTTACCTGTCTGATGTGTTAAAATTGAGTTTACTAAAACTAAAAAGAACCGCAGTAAGTACCGATGAAAATCCCCGTCACAGACAACCATCGCTACATTGCCTCTACTAATTCCTTATTGATCAAATTCTCTCATTATAAAAGTTTCGCGAATCGGAGCTATAACTAAGGCTTCCAAAGGATACGTATCAAAAGAAATGTCTTTTGTTTCCATCACAAAGAGGGAGTAAATTGCAACTTGCTTGTTTCGACTTTTTCGCTTTCCCTCAAGTACGCGGCTATATTTTCCTGAGGGACTTAGGAGATTTTTCTGTTACCCTATCTACATGAAATTAATGTGGCTTCTCGCATCGCGGTACGTTCTATGTTGGACAAACTTAACTATCTAATGATGGATGGGTGGCTTGATGGATCTCTTGCGATGAAGTACGGGTACTACAGAAGGGTTGCAATGCGATATGTTGTATGACGCTGACTTGTAGCAACATAATTATACATTGTAGGTGTTCTAAGGTTAAGTTTCACCAAATCGTATTGAGTTATGACGTCACATTTCTCTATTTCTATATCGAACAAAATTTTTAAGGTTCCAAATTCAAATGTCACGTCAACGTTCAAAAATCATTCCGCATTACATCACCATCACTCCAAAACGTCCCGACTAGTAATCACAGGGCGAAACTCTTTGTAGAAGCGCACAAAGAGCGTTCCTCGAAAAAAAATTAAAAAGCTCACTTCAGAACGCAACCCGCTCGCATGTGTGCCGTATGTGTTCACCGAGAGGCGAGCGTGTGTGTTGCAAGGATTCGTAGGGCGTCGAAGTGTGGGTGTGTGTGAACGTGTGGGTAGAACGCGATAGTATCTGGGTCTGGGTTGTCAAGGGCAACCGTACAACCGCTGCAGCGAAAGCATTGCGCTTTCAGCGTTGAGCTGCAATTATACGGAATATTTTTAGCGTCGGATGTTGTCGCTTTTTTGTAGCGACGCGCAAACTGCACCGAACTGCGTTTGGATGTTCGGAAATCATTGAGTCTTGTTATGAAGAATGTGGGTAGTGTGTTCGCGGGTACCGTGGTTGGTTTACTAGTTTATGGTAACATGTGGGCAGATTCTTCCTACCTTGAACTAAACACATTCCTGGTAGTGTAGAATCAAGATAAATGTAGCGCTTAAGAAAAAGCTGCTTTAAGCTTTCTTCAAAATACTGATAAGTAGCTTTGGCACGCGACTTTGTCCGTGTGACTTTTAAAGATCCCTTTTTTTTTAATAATTATAGCCTGTATTAGTTGTTAATAATGTAGCTTTCCATAGGTGAAATAATTTTAAAAATCGGTTAAGTAATTTTTGATTGAATCCATTACAAACGAAAATACACATCTTTTGTTCTATTCTATAAAATACTAGCCTTAGTCTGCGACTTCGTCCGCCCAAAAATAAAATAAAATATAGCCTATGTTACTCGCAGATAGTGCAGCTTTAATGGTGAAAGAATTTGTAAAATAAGCCAAGTAGTTTTTGAGTTTATCCATTACAAACAAAAATACAACATTTTCCTCTTTATAATATTAGTGTAGATAGATAAAGCTTAGACAAATCACAATAAGGTTGTGTTTGAAATATTCCATTTATATAAACATGTCTATTTATACAAAGTAATTTAAACTCCCAATATCCAATAAACTATTACAACATACAAAATAGCAGAACATGAAAACGTACTTGTTTTTTTTTTTAACCAGCTGTATATGTTACATCCGTTTAAGTATAATACCTGCACAGGAAACCGATATCTCAGTATAAGTGATCATTCGTTGATGATAATCTACTGATAACATACCGATGGTTACTGTAAGTAGTTCGTATATGCTTATCGTCGGATCAGCACCTTCGTTTTGTTAAAAAGAAGTTATAAAACCATTAAGAAGGTGCAAGTTTAATTTTATATAATCTATGGTTAACGTGTCAATCCTTATTGCCGTTTCTGCTATATCATTCTTATTTTAAATAATTAACTTTTTAAATTGTTGTTCCTTTTTTAAATTCAATTCATTTCTTGCCTGGTCAATTCGTTTGTGAGCAATCGTTTATGCTATGCTTTTGATTTACAGTTATCGCTATGTCTATGATCGACTCTCTTTTATCTATGCTCCTCTATGATCAACTAGTGGTTGTGCAAGCTGATGTAATCCTTTTGCAACGGATTTCATAACCAACTGTTGATATGACGTCATTGGACCCCAATTAATCAGATCGACCAATCGGAAAAATGTAGGTGAGGAACAAACAATAACTCCTATATTTACTTGAATGTCATACATACTATTGTTCTTTATTAGAGCGTGTTTATTTGGCATGACTTCTGACATTTTCATGTTTGACAGACATTTTATAGATGTTAATTTGTAGGCTCGTTAGTTTAATGCATGTGAATTTATATAGTTAAAAACCAGTGAAGACCTACAAACACATTGTGAGAGAGAATAAATGAATTTTATTATTATTATTATGCTGACTGCAGTGTATGAGGTCTTGGGTTCGATTCCCAGGTCGGGCAAAGTGTTATTGGGTTTTGCCATTAGTAATTTCTCAGTAGCAGCTTCGGAGTCCGGAATTGAGACTGGTTGATGGCAATAGGCTCACACCCCATTACATGGGACTTAAAACACAACTGGCGTGTGCTAATGGATACACCTCTGCCTAACCCTTCTAGGATTACAGGCATGATGTTTTGTGTAATATGCTATTTGTTCGTTTTTAACGTGTCTGCTCAATACATTTTTCTCTTTTTCAGATTTCGTGTTCGGCTCATAGAAACCTAAGGGTAAGTGTTTACTGCTACTTTATTGTTTCGTTTATTAATTTTATTATATTTGTATTCTTAAAGCGATCACCATATATAATTTCTGTGTATGATTTTTTATTTATGATGTGTCTATTAACACCTTTGTTGCCTATTGAATACATTCTCGGAAAGACAAGATGTCTTTCATAAATTTGTCAAAGAAGTACCTACAGGTATATCTTTCTTCTTTTCTTGTCTTCTCTTCTTGTCTCTTCCAGTTATCCTAGATCGACATCTAAATTTTTACTTTCGCAGTTCTTTAAAACCAGTAACAATACTCCTTAGCCAGAAACGTTTTTTTTTTCAAATTTCATAATTGGAACAAAAAAAGAACTATACAGAACAGTTATGTTTTTGTCATTCATAGTTTCTCACACAAATACATCTATAAATCTGTATGTAATGACACAGCGGGCAGGATACGTACATCAGTCTGATTGCCGCCGAGCGATGCGGATTCAATTCTCGCTCTATTATTTTATACGAGCAACATTCAACGTCGTGATGTCGTTATTAAGTGTTATTTCGTTTATTGTTTCGATTTTGGGAGTGAAGTTTTCTTTATATTGTAGTTTTTCTGGTTTAATATCGAATCTACTTCTTTATCCTAGATTTTCAAATAACCGTCTTCTTCTGTCTTTTAGAGTCATCGATGGAAAAAAATTAAGTGGGATTTAGATGTTTTAGATTGGATATATGGTGGCTCACTTTCATTTGCTTGATTGAAACCTAATATAATCATGAAAATACTGTCCATAGTCTACCAACCAATGGTTTTTTTGAAAGAGAGAGAGAGAGAAAGAGCTTTTCAGACTAATATTCTGTTGATGCTAAAAGAACTCAAGTAGAAGCCTAGAAATTGAAGCAGATGCTTTACGTTTCATAAAACACGTAGTCTAGACGGGAAAGTAAATCCGTATTATTTTCGTAGACAAACAGACGGAACCGAATAATCATAAAACTACAAGGTTATTGTACTCTCTACTTTCAATTTTAACCCAAAATGATAATTATACCTGAATTAAATTGCCCAAAAAGATTAAACAATCCAATTTGATGTTCTAAAATATTCGAAATTCATACTTCACTCTTCAAATATAACTCAAAAAATGCATTAAAAACTCAATAAAATCCATAAACATGCCAGCATGATATCAGAACTCCATCAAATTTAAAACACATTAGAATGATAAGGCCCCAGCGATATAGAGTTACCGTCCCATCCCATTCAGCCACTCGAATCCAGTTGAATAGAAACGCAGATGTTTAGTTTTTTACGACAATCTTTCCCACACTACCACTTTTTCTGATGCCTTAATATGTGAGCAAACTTATTGTTGCACTTTCTCGGCATCTAACGCATTTGAGTTTAATCTCTAACGGCTATGACATAGGGTGATTTTGGGATTCTCATAAAAAAACTGTTTAAAGTTGGTCGATACAGTTTTGTAAAGAATTTTTTGTGACCACGTCTGTCTTTGCTATCGGATGCGACATCGGAAATTGAGCGTTTTTTGTACTTACACCTATGAGATGGAATTGTTTGAAGGAAGTCACATGTGTATGACGATGATTGTATGATTTAGTATTGTTTCCTTTACATCTTGTCGCGTCGGGTACTTTAAGTTTCCATTTAAAAAGTTTGTACTCAATTGTTGCATCCTCGATTTGATAATAGGTCATACATTGGAAAGAACGTTCCTCTTTCATTGTTTGTTTTATTTTATTATCTTCCTTGTATATTACTTTAACTGTACCTACTAAATTAAATAAATATAATGTTTAAACTTATAAGACTTCAACATAAACCGTACTATATCTACGATGTTTATTTCCATAGACTGTTTAAATTTTTCAGTAATAACTTCAAGAACTTCCAATAAATAAAGTCTGAAACTATAAAAATTTAATATTAACTTCAAAATGTACGCGGTAACGGGACGCTCAACTTAAAACTGAATTCTCATTGAAAAGCGAGCGTTCACCGTCGCGACTCCGGCCCTTACCCAAATAAAATATCCGCCACAATTACATTTCCAAGAAACTTTTCACTACATCGATGTTTAAACTTTTACCTAGACGGCTTGTACACATACTGAAGCAGTTATGTATAGGTTCAAAGCGTAAGCGTCGCGTTTGCTTCGGAGCAATAAGAAGAGGATTATCCTACAGGGAAAGTATGAATCAACTTATGATATTACTTGTGGCAATAATCGAGATATTTGAGACTACAGACAGATGAAGATGGCTCCATTTGAGGTGATATTAATATTTCAGATTTTAGAATGTAGACAAATGTTGATATAGGAAGTTTAATTTTGGGGACTTAAGTTTCTTATTGTAGTGCAACTATACAATCATCAACATACATAAAAAAGGATAATGTCAAGTTATTTCTACTAGTCTCTTAGCATTACAAATCACACATTCATTCAAAAAGCATCTCTCTATTTTTCTCAAGTATTTCAATATGAAATTAAGTTAACAAGACGACATAGAATACCATTTTTGTAGTGGATAGATATATCATCTGACTGTTTGGATGAACACCAATTTATAGGAGAAAAAAATTAGGTCCAGGTTATAAATGGTTTAATTATTTAAGGCTAAAGTTCAACTAAAATCCTTGAGATTAAAAAGATAAATTAACAATTAGAAATAAAAGAAATGCAGGAAAAAAAATATGTTGCATCTTGCTCAAAACAGAAGCGTTACACACAAACCAAAACCAAAAACAATTAAGTACCACAAACACCATAATGTCCATGCTAGATTCAGAGGAAACATAACTCGCTTGTTCAACTAAAAAGGAAACATGTAGCATTGCACAATCCGTTGCGTTGCTCTCAGCTCTGGACCAACTACCAACTGTTAGCAGCGAAATTGGCCAATTTGTTTATTTGTTTTCATTGGCTTCTCTGAACTTGACTCCCTATTATCGCATTCGCGGGAGGAAGACGGATTATTTATTCGATTATTCCGTGGGACCGGAATCTTCGACGAAGTTCAGTGCTTAAAAGTATTAATCTCCAATATTTCGATATCCGATTGCGGAGTTGAAGAAGTTTCTGACTCGTGGACTGTTATGAGAATTTGGATTTGGTGTAGCTATTTGGATTTGGCAACTGTATTGCCATTTGAATTAGTAGCAATTACTGCTAGACAGTTTTCAATTCTATTACAGTTTTTGCTGATACCTAATTAATTTATCTACATGCGATTTCGTACGCGTGGGTCGGTTCACCCGTGTCAAGCTACGTCTTTGGTTACTGCTCCGCTCCTGTAGGTCGAAGCGTGATGTTACATAGCCTATACTATTTCTCATGAATCTGACTATCATATACACAGAATATTTTTCTCTTCCGATGGACAGTTTCATAGATTAGCGCGTTTAAACAAACACATAAATATATCTCTTCAGCTTTTTTTGTATCGATGATGTTTTGGTAGAAATGTTAGAGCCCTCGAAAAAGCTTTTTCTTTAATGTTAACAATTATTTGAAATTCTAAAATCCAAAATCTTAACTTAAGAAGTTAAGTTGTTTTTCAATTGTCTAGAAAGATTATAAAGAAATCTAAACGCAGAAAGATTACAAAACATGAAATTTTAACCGAGTCTATATTCCAAAAGCCAGTTTTAATTAAAGAACCATTATAAAGAGAATGGGTATTTAAGCTTTAGACAAAAATTTAAGTTTTTAGTTAAAATGTAGAAGCTTTCTTGAATGGAATGAAGCTTTCTTGAGTAGAGTAACTTTTTAAGTTGGTTTTAAAATAAATCCATAACAATAGATTGTTTGTTTGTTTAAACGTGTTAAACTCTGGAACTACCAAAATATATTTTTGTATATGATAGGCAGGTTCAAGAGAAATAGCATAGGCTATATAACATCACGCTGCGAACCACGGGAGCAGAGCAGTATAGTATGAATACGGTAACTTAACTCGGGTGAAAAAGTCGCCGACAGAAACTAGTGGTTTATAAATATGGATCGATATTTAGAAGCATAAATTATGATCTATGATAGTATTATGGCTTCAATGTAGATGATAAAAACTATAGAAAAAAAGGCAGATATAGGAAGTAAAAGAAAACGCGATCCCGGAAGTTTTCAAATGACAACAGGCTTGTAAGTATCCAAATGACTCTTCCTCAATTTTGAATACTTTTGGGTACTAGTGATAATTGAAAAAATAAAGGGCAACCCAAATAGCCCTATCAATTAAGCTTGAAGTAGGAAAGTGGCTTAAAGATTAGTGAAAGTCCAATACCCAATCATTGGTAAAAAGTAGATAAGTCAATTCAGGAAAGTTAAGAAGATTCGTTTGTTAAACTTTTGGAAGAGTCAATCAACATTGTTAGGCTTGAAATGAGGTCTATTTAAAGTTTTTGATTGGTTTGACCTCCGTTTTTTTGACATTAACCTGTTTGTGATTGGCTTCCTACGAAAGCATGCTCCACGTGGTCCTCTTCTACAAAACAATGCAATAAGAACAACATAACTTATAAATTTGTTTAAGAGACCTTTGGAATTCCTTTCTTTGAACTTGCGAACTGCAATAAAGTAGATAAAAATCGTTCCCGCTCCAATTTCGTTCGTTGCAATTAAGCTCTAAATTATGTGACATCATGCACATCAGACAATGACAGCCGATGCGTCACCACAACGTGTCTCCGGATGCTATCACCGTGTCCCTGACGCGCAACTTCGCAACTCTCACACACTTTGTTAGGAATCGCCGTCTTTTGAAAACTACCAACAAGATCACATCCAATTAGGTTCAGATAAGCGTGAGACAATGCAGCCTTGATGTGTTCCGACAATTCTTGGAGAAACAGTTTACCAATTGTCTGCTACAAAAACAAACGTCAAGCAGGAAAACAGGGATCGGTTCGCGAAAGCACACAACGAAAGCTCTGGCGGAAGCACGCGAACGAGCACCGGACCTCGCTTCACGCTCTGCTGCCACCGCTCTATATACGAGTACCTCTAACTAAACAATCCACAAAAACCAAAAGCTTCTATTCCACTACTTGGAAACACTTGCACATTTTGCCACAAAACTTTTGTGTAAGACGCGAACTCTGTACCTTCTCTCGCTCGATCCATCCGCGCCTCCTTTTTTTCTTCGTCTCGCTGCCTCGGAAACAAAACGGTCCGAAGGACGCAAGCGAAAAATAAACAAAAAGGGAATCGGAGTTCGCGATCGCGTCAGTTGTGCGCGTGTCGCGTCGCGCGGGGGCGATCTGCGTGCATGTGTACGCGGCGAGGTTCGGCGGCGGACTGGCGCGCGCGTCGGCGACGCAGCTGCCGCGGCGGCCAATGGCGCGCGGTCACGTGACGCGCCCCGCGCCCGCACACGCTTGTTCGCTTGTTTACAAATAATAATAATACGGCCGCCCGGTGGCGCCGCCTCTACACCGCGCGGCCGGCTACGCGCGCTACGGGCTACGCACAGCTGTCGTTGCATTTGGCGGGATTCGATTCGGAGTTCGCTCAAAGCTTCGATCTGTTTACTTGGAGCTTTCGCGTTGGCGTGCTATCGATCGGTACAAGTTTGGTGCCGCGTTGTAGATGCGTTACAACCAACTTACAACAATTCATGGTGTATTAAATGAATAATATTTTCACTTATATTTTTCCTGTTTATGGAGCCCACGAAGGTGGGAATAAAACCAAATTGGAGGTTGAAATTTCGGAAAAGGGTTAATAAAATTATTACGCAATTTGGCTAAGAGGGTGCGACATTCGTCCCCATTTCGCGACAGGTTGATGTTTCCGATTGTTTTGCGTTCAGGACGTAAGGTGCGTGAGGGCTGAACCCCAGTGCATGTGCTATACATGATGGCTGGTGGCACTACACTCCCCTCTGTCTAAATCTGAGCTGAGGTGCCCCGTGGACTCGTGCTAAGGGATGGGACACTTGACGAACCCATTTTAATTGATCCCCCCATCTTTTACGTCTTTCAAAAAAGTGATAGCTTGTTGCCAATATTTTGCTTAATTGATACAGGCGTTACAATTTTTTTTCTCATACACCTAGGTTAGGGTACTTTACTGAAAAAATCTTAAGGAAAAAATAATAATAGTACACAATAATTATCAATAAATAGTAAAAATAATCAATAGTAAAGCACAAATCAATAATACAGACTATTAGTGTAAGCGTCTCTGTCATTTCGTCAGTGACATACAAATGTCATAGAGTGTGTTGCTGTAAATGCTTTTCATATTCATAAAGGTATATAGCCAAAATTTATCGAGTATGTCCGATACTATTTTTGCACAGGTCAGTTCTGGCATTGTCCTTTAATTTACCCCTGAGAATTAAGCGGTCAGCATCATCATCAGCTTACAGCAGTCCACTGCTGGGCCTAGGCCTCTCCAATCGCACGCCATTCATTTCGATCCTCGGCAACTACCTCCAGCTGCTACCGGCTACCCTGCAAAGATCTTCGCTCCGCCTAGTCAGAATGCGTCTTACGTTGGCCGATTTTCGGTCTACACTCGTCTCAATGGTCATTAGTTCTACAGCTGATATGGCCGGCCTATTGCCACTTCAACTTGCTTTGCCTGTTATTGTATTAGGTAACAAAATAAAATATTCAAAATTAGCTTTTGCCCACGACTCCGTTCGCATGTTCATTGTTCATTCCTGTGGGTCGCAGCGAGATGTTATTAGTTTATACTATTCCTCATGAATTTAGCTATCTTATACCTACAAAAATATTTTTTATTATCTGACTGGCAGTTTCAGAGATTAGACAAACAAACGAACAAAAAAGCTTTTTAGTTTCATTTTAAAATGAAGTAGGGAAATATTGGTAACTCTATAATGTTTTACGAACACAACAATTAGCTGATTTATTGAAACAAACAATATCGAATCATTTATTAAAATCAATGAATAATGACTGAAGTCAGAAATCAGAAACTATTTAATTACAATTTGTAAACATACAAAGATCATGGATAAGGCCACAGTGCACTATATTTTGCCAAAAATTACATATAATAATGTAGCATTATAAATTATTACGTAATATAAAAAAAAAAATATGAAGCTGTCTAATTTTTTTATTCGCTACAAATCATAAAAACGAAGTTATTTAATTTTTAAATTATATTTTGTATTTACCATATTTTTTAAACATATTTTCTTTAAAAAAAATACAAATAATATAGTTAAAAAAAATATATTAATTATAATTATTATTTTATTTTATTAAATTATATTAAGTATAATATATATAATATTAATATTTATTATTATTATAATATATTTATTGTCCCATTCATAAAAAATAAAAATGAATTACAAAATATTTTGATTTCGACGGGACTTTCACTAACATATATAGCTCATGTTATAGGTAGGTAGTAACTTAGTAACTTATTTTATTTTAAGAATATAATGAGGATTCAACACACAACGAAATATTTAAAACCTCGGTACATGTTGCTTTGTCATCCGTGTATTTTCGAAGTAAGACTTTAAATAACAAAGTTTTTGTGAGTGAACATTGAAGACACTTTTTAATGCTTCAAGTTTCAGAAGCTTCATTATATTTCAAACTTATGTTTTAATAAAAATATGAAGTAGACATTAGTTTCGTAGCCGCTGTACTTAACGCAAAGTTATGAGTATACCATTTATCTAAATATATAAAAGCGAAAAGCGAAATATAGAAAACCGCTTGACGTATAAAGATGAAATTTGGCAGGAAGGTAGTTTATAGTTAGTAGACGTCCGCTAAGAAATGATTTTCCAAAATCCACCCCCTAAGGGGATGAAACGGTGGTCCAAAGTTTGTGTAGAGAAACTAACTTTGACGCGGACGAAGTCGCGTTGAGAAGCTAGTAAAACATAACTAACGGCACTCGGCAATACTCTAGTTCCCTATCAATGAAAAATGTTTTGTAATCAAACCAGTATTTCCATAGATTACCTTTTACAAACAAACAAATATTTTTACCTCTATATAAGTTTAGATTAGATTAGACTGATCGTGTGGACTCGACGCTTCATTAAATAAAGCTTGAATTATTGAAATGGGAAATACGTATCTACGAAATTTCTATTTGTTATGAAAGTTTATCTCTTTGAAAATTGAGACGCAATATTGATCTAAATTACATCATATCCGCTTGCGTGATTTCTTTCACATTTTAAAAGTGTTATTGGCTATCTAATTTGTCAGCCTAGAACTTAGCTACAACAAACATAGCTACTCCCTCTCGTACCTCTGGATACAGCAAGGACACGTAGCGTCAAGTGTCCCATATAACTAACCAAACTTTTCAATTTTGTAATCTGTTTTCTGTGTCAATATTAAAGCTAAAGACTCAAGTTCTTTAGGGTTTTTTTTTTATAAATTACATAACATAATATAACATCACGCCTGTAAACTTCGAAGTTAGGCAGAGGTGTTCCCTTTATCACACCCACATTTCGCCAGTTCTGTTTAAGTCCTATGTCAACAAACCCAGACTCTGAAGCGGCTAGGTACTAAGAAATTCCTGATAGAAAAACCCCAAAAAAACTTTGCCCGACTTGGAAATGGAATCCAAGACCTCTTGTCCAGCAGTCGCGCGTTGCGACTACTCGACCAGAGAGGCAGCATTTTTAATGTTTTCATAAATTACTAAACATAAAACAATTCGTTTTTCATAGGACCGGTTCCTATAAAAAAGGATTGTTATAAGTATAACGCAGTGTCTATTGTTATAATGTTTTTGAACACAACAAAAATATAGTGTTAATTTCTTGTTAATAATTGCCTTATACAAACATATACTCATTCCGAAAATAATTTCCCGATGACTCGATAACACGAATGACGTTTCACATTCACGTTTCAGAGAACCGAAAATGTTTCGTTTCCGAGAAATATTTGAATTCGCCAGTGACGACCATTGCGTCCCGTACCGAAGTGACTCATCAGAATTTCACCCCCCACCCTTGTGTTACTCAGTTTCTGTGAAAACGTCATTATTTTCTATAACTCACATCATAATTCCAACATCTGGCAAACGTAGAGTAAATTAGTTTTTTTTTGTCGATTTATTGCTTATGGTCAACTTATGGTTTTCATTAAAAAGTCTGTAATTAATGTTGTTGTTTATCGTTTTCGCTTAGTACTATTCTTTAGGATGCCTGCATTAATTAATGAAAAAATAAAATGCTTACGTAAATGACCGTGAAAGTGAAACGTAACTGAAACAAGAAATGTGTAAAGTTAGTACGAGAACAGAATTTCAAGAGTAGTTGCAACGCGTGCAAACGTTTCTTGCATCGTGCCGCGCCAATTCCATTGCTACAAAAGTGCGTAATATCGATTACCGGATCCCTTACCCCATCTTCCGTCTCTTTCACACGACGCACACTCCACTTCCGAAAACAATAAAAGCTTAAACGTGAACGCAACGTTCTCAGCGCGACTTTGAGCGGGAAACATAGCTGCCATTTTGTTATTTTCGCGGTTGATATACGACCTTTTTTCCCGCTGCGTTCGGCCCCCGTCACGGTTGCCATGACAACGGATCTGTCACACGCATAGAACATAAAACGCAGGCATTGATTTTTTCCTCGCTTCCTCTTTTACTTTTACGCGTGTCGAGCGACTTTTTGCTTGAATTTTTATTTTTTTTCGAAAGTGACATCGCGTCAATTTTAGCGCTCGCTAAGTGCTTTTAGATTTATAGTGGCGAATGCTTCGTATTTGGATAATTTTTAGTTTTGAGCTTTTTGTGTTATAAATTATTTAGTTTAAGCGATATTTGAGTTGATTTGAATTAAGTAATTTCTAAATTTCGCTTGTGTTTGGTTGTTTTAATGATTGAATAAGAATTGGATACTTTAGAATATTTTTCTTTAAATTATGTTCACCTTGTGTCTATAATAACCCCAAAAATAATATGCAATTAGTGCATTTATTATTTTTATTTTTTAATTAGTAGATATGAAGTGACAGTCCCGGACTTAGGTCGTCTCTCACCCACTTAATATTATTATTTTATTAAAATTATATTATAATTTTTATTTTAACTTTTACTTTCATAACCTAATCGCTACAACCATATACAGTTACATAGTCCGCCGATAATTAGAAAAAAAATCGGGACAAAAGAATTTTTTCTCAAAGTTTCCTTTTAATCAAGTTAAGAGTCACTTCAAAGGATTTCCTTTCCTTGATAAACAGTACATCGAGTAAAGCTTAAGGGAAAATTTGTTAAGGTAGGCTCAGTAAACCCGGGGGGGTGTGGGTCCAAGGGTTGAATTTTCCATCCCCTGCAGATGTGGCGATTTCACCCCTCGAATGTCTCGTTAACTCAATAGAAAGAAAAATATGTTAGCCCGTCCGGAGTACCGAGAAAAATGTGTCTTAATCTTTAGATGGACGAAAATATGGGAAATTGCGGTTACCTTTTTCTATTCATCTTTATTTTTTATCTTGGTCCACTTGTGTATTTCGTAAGGGTCTTATATTATGAGTTCTTAGATAGGGGTTGAATACTCGAGCAGTTGAAAATTTTTGGTCAGAAAGTACCTAATGAGGGGCGTAGAGTACTCGTAGCTAGTTAAACAAACTGTCGCATAATATATTTGCGGTATTCCTCTCTCAACTTATTTAAAAAATTGCTGTACCGAACAGGGTCCATGATTGTTTCTTTTATATCTAATTTTTTTATTTGTTTTATTTAATAGTTACTGGGTTTTTCCTTCAGGAATTTCTCAATAGCAGCCTCGGAGTCTGGTATTATGCCCGGTTGATAGCAATAGGCTCGCTCCCTGATACATGGGACTTAAACATAATTGGCCAAATGTGGGTGTACAAATGGGCACACCTCTGCCTAACCTATCGGGGATTACAGGCGTGTTGTTACTTTATATTTATTTATAAACTCTCTTGTAATAAATTGTGCAAAAGTATTGATTGCGTTGGCGTTAACCATAAGTTCATAGTAACACAGGGCGGAAAGGACATCGACGCACAGTTTGTTACCATGGAATCAGTAATTACATGATTTTAAACAACACGGGGTTGTCATTTTTTGTTGTTTATTAAAAAAAAACACCTGTTCTATACATTTTGACCGTGAAGTTATTGCATTTTTTTATAAAACGGTTGTTTTTTTTTATTTACAAAAAAAATCTAATATCCTGGAGTCTGCCTGGAGCCTGCCCTGGAGTGGCACAGAATAGGCTAGCAAAAAAAAATACTGAGTCTATGGTATGTTATGTAGGTACAGGTTTTAAACAATTTATATCCAATAGTGCAACAGTTTATATTGATAATAATTATAGTTTGTTCGTTTTCGTGTTTTTTTCTTAATTAGGTATGGTTGCAGTAGTGACGTCACGTAGAGTTTTTTGTTTTTGAAACTGTTTTACTGACATAGTTTGTAAGTAAATACTTAGCTACTAAGTCTATGAGTCTTGGTACTTGAAATAAATGATTTAATTATATTATTGTTTCACTGCAAAAAAACCTCGTAAACGGAAGAAACAAACATTGATCATCTGAGTTTTTCACTTAGCCTGTTCATTTATCGATTTGAGAGCTTTCAGTCCCGGGTCCCCTAAATAAACATTAAAAATTC
Source organism: Hoplodrina ambigua (assembly GCA_949774945.1). Lineage (NCBI taxonomy): Eukaryota > Metazoa > Arthropoda > Insecta > Lepidoptera > Noctuidae > Hoplodrina > Hoplodrina ambigua. Next base: position 2,630,113 of record OX458967.1, read on the forward strand.
ATGCAAAATTGAAACAGCTAAATTGTTTTAGCCAAAATTGAACTCGCAACATGTTGCTTAGAAAGCTGGTACCTTTTATTGTCACCTTCCTAATTTAAATAAATAATATTAGTCTATTATTGTTTCACTACAAGCCAAAGGCCTCTTCTCATGCAGAGAAGGCGTGAGCATTGATCACCACGCTTGTTCAGACGGATAGGCGATATACATAAACTCACGCCTTTTTCCCATGGGGGTAGGCAGAAACTACAGAACGCCACCTGCTACGATCCTTACATACTCCTTTCGCCTCATCTACGTTCATACATCTCGTCATACAAGCACGCCGGTTACGAGTACTCCGCACCTGACCTTTCTGAAGGACCTCACCAATAAGGTCAGTGTAGGTCTTCCTAGGGCGATCCCTCCCTGCGTTGCCACTCACCTTTGCCATATAAATTTTTCAATCGTCTTTCACTCATCCTCTCAACATGACCGAACCATCTAAGCATACCCTTTTGTAGTTTAGTTTTACCCTATGTTAGTCCGTAATTAAAAAATATGTAGTTACTATAGTTTTTGCCCACGACTTCGTCCGCGTCAATGTCGAAAGAAGCCAACCTATGTCCTTTGCTGGGGTCAAACTTGTTCCGTCGGCAATTGGTTTAGTGGTTTAATCGTAAAAGCGTAACAGTTAGACATACAAAGTTACTTTCGAATTTATAATATTAGATATTATGGATAATTAATTGAGCTTTGATTAAGTATTATAATCAATTGAAAAGCTCAATTTCTATCTTCAGATAATACAAGTCCGTAAAATAAATCTATTATTAGAAAAAGGCCGATCTATTTAATCCTAAGTTCATGTCTGTCACATGTAAACGTTTGGCAGCCTTCAAACTTGTTGCATTTGCCACGAGCTGTTGGGAATGGAGCCTTTTTGACGATCGACCGTTTTACCCTAAACTGGGGGAATACTAGGGATCTCCGTCAATGTAGAAGGTGGAGCTTTATTTGATTGAAGGCTCAGTTGACTCAGTGGCTGTTTTGCTCTCTCTCGCTTTTGATTCCCGCACCGATAAATTATTTGTATGGCCTATAGGTAATTGTTCCGGGTCTGATTGTTAGTGTGTGCAAGTTTATGTTTGGCAGACAAATCTTTTAACTTACCTTCCTTACATACATACATAAACTCACGCCGTTTTCCCATGGGGGTAGGCAGAAACTATAGAACGCCACCTGCTACGATCCCTACATACTCCTTTCGCCTCATCTACGTTCATATATCTCGTCATACAAGCACGCCGGTTACGAATACTCCGCACCTGACCTTTCTGAAGGACCTTACCTTCCTTATAGGTACCTCAATCTTTTTTCTATATAAGATGAGTTTGCTCTTGACTCTAGTCTAGGTCAGAGATGTCAGAGACAAAGTCTACGATGGAGTGAGCTGACCCAGAAAAAGTCTCTTCACCCTAACTTATTTATTTGTTTATTTATTTATTTATTGAGCAAATTATTTATTTGCAAGAAATACTTAAAATAAAAATGCAAACTGTTAGCTATATTCATGGTTTTTATTTAATTACAAACTAAAATAAATGGGAATGTACAAAAGAGGAATAATTTACACTAGGCTTTCATTTCATTTATACTAGGATGAAAAAAAGTATTAGCTTCTGAAGACTTATGTTTTTCAAACAGGAACACAGTAGAACCGTCTTGCAGATAAGCAATAGTAATAGAGACCTATATATTTGCATATTCCAACGCTTCTTTAAAAAGATTGAGTTTCTCATGTTGGCTATCAGTTTTCTTTGTGTGTTTGTTACGCTATTATTCCGCCAATTAAGAATTGTTTATGATGATTCTTTTTTTGTTTGGCACTCCTATTAAAATAATCCCTTACAATTTTTTAAAGAAATTATTTTACTATTTAATACCTATAGGAAAGCACCTTCATTATTCCTTACTCAGATATTGTCTGAGAGATCATATACTTATAATAACATTGGTGAGAGTAATTAAAAAAATTAAAACTTTTTATACAAAGATATATATCCAAATTACGTTACCTATAGTAATTATGTTCTAACTCTATATAATTTTATCAAAAATGAATCAGACGATACGTATGACTTTATTGGAATCGGAGTAAAACATTATTGTGTAAGTATGGCCTACCTAGGTACCTAGTTTGGGTAATTAAACAATACCTAATATGGGCAAAATAATATCATCATCTACAAGCATGAAATATTTAATTACAAAGAAATATCTTACAGCATAATACATTTATAACTATTATTTACAAATTCTTCATTTAATTAAAATGTATATAATTAATACTTTGTTAAATGTAATTTAATTACAACTTATTATAAGTAATACTCTGCCTTCAGGATACAAGCAGTGTTGTAAAATGCTTCATTCGTATTTTTTATCAATAAATAACTATAATTGTCATGATTAAAGAAAAATAAAGATTGAAAGGCAGTGATATCTTACAATTTGCAGAACTTAATATACAATAGCGATAGTAGTGCCATCTAGTATCAGATAGTAAAACTTCCAACAAAGTAAGAAAGTTTCGCTTATGATAAATCACTAGGGGTGAATTTAAATTAAATTCAATTGGCTGTAAATGTGCATTGGCAACAGCTTGGTATCCAGAAAACATCTGTATAGAGATTTTGTCCAGTAGATTGAAGGGCCACCAAACGTTTCTGGATGTACTTTTGTTCGCAGCGGGAGGTATATCCAGGTGGTATTGTGCATAATCCACTACATGTTGTAGACCTGTAATATAACACATTTTTGTTAAGTTACTTTAAACAAAAACTTAAGAAACTTTAAGTACATTATTACTACTCGATAACAGATGGCGCTGTCATCAAAAAATCAAATTCAGAGTTTCAACAATGTCAAGATAGATGGCGTTAGTAAAGTTTGGAAAATTATGATGAAATTGAACATACGTGCAAATCTCAGCCCGCACTAGTTGCGACATGCTATCAGGCATGTTCACGACGTATTTCCAGCTGCCTTTGTTGTTCAGGGCCGCTCGGGGAGTTATGAACTCAGTTCGGACGGAGCACAGGGATTGTGTGTTAGGTGCCATTGCCTGCCGACGATGGCGCTCTGCTGAGGTGTCTTCGCTGTAAAATATTGAATATTTAGTTAGATTAATATTTAATTATGATTTTTAGTAAGGTTATTTATTAAGTTTGACTGCCTCATTAGACTAGTTGCAAAGCGCGACTGCTAAGCATGATGTCTTGGGTTTGATTCCCAGGTCGGGCAAAGTGTTATTGGGTTTTTCCATCAGGAATTTATCAGTAGCAGCTTCGGATTCTGGATTTGTGTCCGGTTAATGGTAATTGGGTCATCCCCTATTACATGGGACTTAAATAAAACTGGCAAAATGTGGGTGTAGTTATTTGTGAGTACACCTCTGCCTCACCCTTTGGGGATTACAGGCGTTATGTTATGAAGTTAGATAATGTTATGCTTATTGCTTATGATTATAACATAACATAACATGAATATGTAATTATAACTATTTTTAATTGTTGCCCCACTGTGGCTCAGGTTTGCAATCAAAAAATATTAAGACCAATAATTGAGATAAAAACTATCCCATCTTTCAAGTTGGATCAAACTGGACACGGTGTGCAAATTTGATAAAAATCGGTTAAGTAGTTTAGATTTAGGGGTCCATCCCGGACAAACATCGTGACGCGTAATCCTAACTTCCTAACTAATATTATAAATGCGAAAGTAAGTTTATTTCTTGCCATTTTACGCCTAAGCCACTGAACCGATCATCTTGCATATACGTTGCCAGGTGTACAGGAATGAACATAGGGTACCTTTAATCCCGAAGAAAAGTACCGTTTCCGAGGGAAATCACAATAAAGTTCTTATTTGAAAACCAATTGCGTCTCATTACGTATTAAGCTTAGGTTAAGGTATTTATTTATCTATAAGCCTTTGTAACCTGAAAATAAAATATTTATTATTATTAATAATCCATCTGCAAAAAGACCGGTTTATATGCTTACTTGGCAAACCCCAGCGCAATCCTAAGCGCTTCTGCCCCCGTCAATTTCCGCTTCTCAGCCGCTTCCACCAGCGCTGCGTTCCTTTTGCGTCGCCGCGCGGCCGCCGCCGTCAGTGTCGGGAACGTGACGGAGCGCTCTATCGTCACGTCGGAACGGGATGGTGATACATATCTGTAACATGAAATGAGAATCCTTACGTTCTATTCATTGAGGACTGATGCTGATCTTTTTTTAAGGAAGGGAAATTATCAGGTGACTCTTTCTGCTCTGGGCGGAGCGGAAGTGAGTGTCACACTTTTACTGGCTAAAACCCATCCGTGTACACGTGTTAACGCGAAATGTGGATGTAGGTACTAATGGGTACACAGGCGATATGTTATTATTTGAATCCAAGAGTAATTAGTGGGATCGGCGTCGAAAACGCGACGTTTTTTAATTACTACGTTAAGATATATTGTCGCAGATGACATTTTGTGCTTTTATGGACTACTGATCAAAATCCACTTAGGTACTTAGATCAAAATAGATACCTAGACAAAAATAACATGCATAAATACTACAGATTGTCAACCAAAAAACAGTTTAAAAAAATCAATTTCAATCAATTTCATTAATTAAAATTATATAAAGAATATATGCATTGAATTGGGAACTCTCTAACATCAACGCACGGCACAGCCTCGACACTGACTGATGAAAAGTACCTTCCCACAAGTAGATAATTAATGGAACATGTCAACATGCGTCTTAATCAAGAAGTTTCTCCTAAACACATCGATCATTAAATAAAAAGTTTGTAAAAGGCGCCTATAATTCTATATTGTATGAACAACTAGTTTTTTTTATTTCTTCCGATGCTCATTTGTTTCTCACGGCGATTTTTCTCTTTTGAATAAGGAACTTAGTGAAGATATCATATCGTAGATCATTTGTAATGAGACATTCAAACAATCTGAGGAAAGGAATTAATGAGGTTCAGTAATTAGATTTAAAAAGCGATTGGAACTGGGAACAACTAATCAAAGAAATTCTCTTGAGTTTCATGAAAGGTGAAACTCCAATAAAATTGTCCATTGGATATTAGGAATATTTATACCTACCTACCAACACACAAACGAATTGTATTGAGTCTAAATCCCTAAGCTGTTCTAGGAAAAATCTTCTGCGTCTAAACCAAAAACGTGCTGCAAGGTTTGGCGAGAGATATGTTTAAGTCTAAACAATTACAGCGTTAGCTTAGTTCAAGTATCATTGGTAATTTTGACACATCCCTCGTTACTAGGGCCTAAATTGCAGACGCCGGACAAAATTTTGAAAAACCTGAGACATTAGGATCAAATTGTGAATTTTACAATAAAAATATCGATAACATTTTTTAAATTGGTTATCGTTTCGGCTCGACAGTTTTTGAGAACCCTTTCCCGACCACCTCTGGACGCCTTCTTAACTCGGAAAAATCCCAACTAAAAATGGCAACCGTACCCGTTCTGCCAGGGTTTTGTTCGAAATAGTTACCACGGTCCTGGAACGCATAAGGCATTAGGAGGAACACGGATGGGTTTTATATAGTTATTAAGGGTCTGACATTCCCTTCCACTCCGCCCAAAGCGGAAGAAGTCATTTGACGACTTCCCATCCTTAAAATGAAAATCATATTTCTGGTGCGAATACAGTTTTAATGTAAAGGAAGCATACAAAAATAGGAAAAAAATAATACAAAATGGTACTTACTTCCACCACTCATTACGGTTATACTGCGACACGCCACCACCAGGCAGCCGAAACCACTCGCTGCTCTCATAATTCGGATAAAAATTGGAGTTTTCAAAAATATTTTGGGTAAAAGGACTTTGTCTTAGGACCTTCTTGTCGTAATCCCCGAAATTTCTGGTTGGGTTCCAGTTATAGCCGTTGGGTGAGTATCCATTGTAACCGAATTTGGAGAAGTTGGTTGCTTGGAACGCGTTGATGTTGTATGGGGATGGGTCGGTCGCTAATGGCGGCTGGAGTGGTGTCTTCTGACCAAATACATCTGGGGAAAGATAAGACGTATTAATATATAAAACTGGATGGGATGCTGATAATCCTTTTATTATTTGGTAGAATATATCTATCCCAAATGGAGTGCCAGTATAGAGCAAAATCACAGGACATGCGTCACCTCCTCAGTTGCCCGTCGTGGACTATCACTTGCACCATCCAAGGTCTTAACGAGGTACTGTACAGGTTGCTCAATATTGGTTGGATAAACTTTCAGTCAATCGACACGAAAAGAAGAAGGAGAATTGGTATAAAATTTATTCAGAGTTCCTTAAAATCACCCTAATCCTGACTAACATTATAAATACGACAAAAAATTAGTGCGTTTATATGTTTGTAACGCTTTACCGTCTTAACTACTCACCGATCATTATGAAATTTTGCATACACATGTTCAATGGTAAATCAAAGAACATTGGGTACCTTTGATCTTAAAATCAAATTACTTGTAATTACTATTCTTGTTGAACTATTGTACCGGAAAGTGTAAATTCTAACTAGGTACGTTAATAGTACCTACAAGTTCAAAGTTCCAATGAATTTTACTTATCTTTACATGTATAAAACATATGACTTCCTACATCAGTCTGCAATAGTTTCTAAACCCTACAGTAAAATAGGTAAAGTGTGTATTGCAATAAACATTAAATTACGTTGCGTATACGATTCATATCTATATGGTAACCATCTCATAGGTTCACCACGATCTTTCTTACGGTAGTGTGTCGATATTGACTGTGAGGGTGTGTGTGTTGATATTGACTGTAATTAGGTATTGGTCTGTAAACTGTAAGTCGTAAATCGTATTGTCAAAATTAAGAAATTATAAACTAGCTTTTGCCCGCGACTTCGTCCGCGTAAATTTCGGTTATCGCGGACACAGACGAAGACAAAGAACACAGAAGAACTAAATAATTGAAATGATAGAACATGAGTAATTTTTTCCGCGACTTCGTCTGTGTACTTTTTTTCGGGATTAAAGGTACCCTATGTTCGTTTCTGTACACTTGGCAACGTATATGCAAAATTTCAGGATGATCGGTTCAGTGGCTTAGGCGTAAAATGGTAACAAACAAACAAACTTACTTTCGCATTTATAATATTAGTTAGGGCTAGCTTCTACTCTCGACTTCGTCTGCGAGGAGCGCCAAGTAGAATATTTTTGTTATAAGACCAGTACATCTAGCAATGATTTCTTACATAAAACAACTCAAAGTCAAAACATTTATTCTGTTTTTATTTGGCCAATTGATAATATCGATCATGTGGAAACGCCAGTAAGTTTTAAATACTCGTCAGTACTTACCATGGTTATACCTCGTATGGAACTTAGTATTATAGTTCTTCTGATAATGAGGGTCATTGACCAGCGAGATCTGGTCCACGTGGTGCAGTGAGTTGGGCCCGTATTCGTACGGGTATATTTCGTTTTTTTTCTGCGAGAATTCGTCTCGTGTCTCGTCTGATAGAAGGGTGCTGATATCGTACTGGCCGGCTTCGATCAACTGGCGTATTATCTTTCTAGAAAATATAGAACATAGTTAGAATATACACTTTGTTCGGGTTGGTCATATGATTAAATATTTTTAAAGGTGCTCCCTCACCGGGAGCATTCGCGTGTACTGTAACGTTACAGATTTGAGCATTACATCAGTGAAGGAGAAGAACCGAGCATTACAATGCGCACCTTGTAATGATACAATGTGTAATATCTTGATACAACTTGTAACATCAATGCGCTCCACTTCTAATGTAATGCTCAAAGTTGAATATATGTTACATTACACGCAAATGCTCGTTAGTCAGGGAGGTATTATTGTAATGTAATGCTCAAAGTTGAATATATAATGTTACAATACACGTGAATGCTCCCGGTGAGGGAGCACCTTTAGGTTTGTTAAAGACATTTATAGTTGCAGAACTGATGATTTCAATTATCTCTGACATGGTATAATGGTGAAGGCCAAAGTAGTTTCCTAGCAAACACATTTATAATACACGGCTTTCTGGTTGCGGATATCGAAAATGTACCAGACTATTCTGGTAAAATCGCAAACGGTGAATTTATGTGAAGTGAGCTTGAGGCGAGCTGTCAATCCATAGCTCACCTAAAGTTCATCTCACATTTCACAATGAGGGAGTTCTTTTACAGAATAGTACTGCCTGTATTGGATGATGCTACAAAATCCTGTTTAACACACGACGCTTGAACACACAATCCCTTGTATTCATGTTTACCATGACTGATGGAAATACCATGAAAACTTTAACCATGAATTCAGTACACGATTCTAGACCTTCAAAGGGAATATAATATGTTTATTCAAAAAAATCTGCTGTCCCATTGAAAAGTGTAACACCTACTCGGTCAAAATGAGTAGAACAGCCAATTTTTCATATAAAATTTTCATGTATAAGGAAAATAACTTACTCAGGATAAGGGTCTGGATGCACACAGTACGTGAGCCCAGGCTGTGCGCAGGGAGGTGTCCTGCCAGGTGGAGCTGGTTCTAGCACACAGTTCTGTCCGTAGGGACAGCTGTATCCATCACCGCTGTGAACTGATAACCAGAGTACCTGTAACGAAGGAAAAGAAAATTGAGGGTTGGCCATTTTTTGGGGTTTATATTGAGGTCCGTTAATGTCATGGTCACAAGTGCGACTTCTGAGCGACTGTTTCATTCCCAGATCCATCAAAGAGTTGTTGTTTTCCATTAGAAATTTTTCAGTAGCAGCCCGGAGTTAGAAAGTTAATGGTGTAACATCCCCCTGTGTCTCGGAAACCGCGTAAAAGCCTTAGCCTTTAGTCCTTCGCCTGATATCTCCCCGATCGTGTCGGATTGCCGTCTTCGGACTATGAGAGTGGAGGTGGAAGGAGTGCACCTGTGTTTGCGCATACATTTGTACATTATACAATCTCATACATACATAACATCACGCCTGTAATCCCCGAAGGGTTAGGCAGATGTGTATCCATTAGTACACCCACATTTCGCCAATTATGTTTAAGTCCCATGTAATAGGGGGCGAGCCTATTGCCGTCAACCGGGCACAAATCCAGACTCCGAGGCTGCTACTGAGAAATTCCTGGAGGAAAAACCCAATAACATTTTGCTCGACCTGGGAATCGAACCCAAGACCTCATACTCAGCAGTCGCGCATTGCGACCACTAGACCAACGAGGCAGTCAATACACAAGCTCCTATAATATAAATAGTTGTTGTGACCTAAATTTGGGCTACAAAAATACTGCAATGATGCATCTGATGAGTATTGACATTAAAAACACGTCATGCTTAATAAACAGATATAATTTGAACAAAAGAATGCTGTATAAAGTGAAAGCTGCCCTATTCTTTTACAAATACAGTTACTATTGTGCTGATCTTCTTTTTCATCTACAAATTATAGGTCTACACAAATCAGATTATGTAAAAGAGAAACGATACCGAAGTATCATGTCATTATCAAGTCATCATCATTAGTTTGTCAATTGCAGACGTCGATAGACTTGGTTAGTATTATTAAGAGTGCTCGCACACGACAGACAAGCAGTGTTTGTCTTTTTGTTGGAGAGAAATGTACAGTCAGCAAAAGAGATAGGTATCTGACTGCCTCGTTGGTCTAGTGGTCGCAAGCGCGACTGCTGTGCATGAGGTCTTGGGTTCGATTCCCAGGTCGGGCAAAGTGTTATTGGGTTTTTCCATCAGGAATTTCTCAGTAGCAGCCTCGGAGTCTGGATTTGTGCCCGGTTGATGGCAATAGGCTCGCCCCCTATTACATGGTACTAAAACCATAACTGGCGAAATGTGGGTGTACTAATGGGTACACCTCTGCCTAACCCTTCGGGGATTACAGGCGTGATGTTATGTTATGTTAAGAGATAGGTATCCAGGGTCGTCAGATATAGTTGAAGTTTTCTTAGAAACCGATGGATGTTTTCAAATGTAATTTAATATCTTCTTCTTTATCGTGTGGGCAGTAAGGTCTTACGACCCTACACGCCCTAGTGTCAGAGTTTCTAAACCGCTTCAAGGGCCTCTGACATAGTTTGAATGGAACAGTAAGTCCAGGTTTCCTCACGATGTTTTCCTCCACCGATGCCAGTGATGTCCAAGATAAACTTTAGAAATAGTATATAAATGAATTGAAAAATTCACATTGGTACTTGCCCGGATTTGAACCCACCACCTAATGCACGAGAGGCAGGCGCCTTAACCACTGGGCAATCACGACACAACAATACAACACAACACAATACAACACAATTTAATATAAAAGTAGATAATAAACAGTTCATTAATAAAGTTAAGTTTCAAACGAAGACAGCCATCGGTTTCTAAGAAATCTTCATCTTTATCTGACGACTCTGGATACCTATTCGTTTTGTTGACTGTACGTAACATAATTTGAATTCCAATAAGCCCTTGTTAGTTAGGCAAGTTGATTCAGTTCGCTGTAAAAATATGCCAATCCGTTAACGAAGCTGAATCAGTCTGCTTCTCGGGGTCGAACTGTCAGTGTGGCAGATGTCAAAAACGTCATATTTTCTATCGTGAGTTGCCCTATACAAATGTTTACGCTGATGTCTCACAAAAAGTTGGTCCTAAAAACTACCGAAACATTCCGAAAATTAGTCTCACAAATACTGGGTCGTGTGCAGGCATCATTATGCTGTTCATTCAGGCATCCCCACCACACACAGCGACAGTTTCGCCCTAGTCATAATATTACTCGTGTATAGTTACACCCTTATAGTAAATTTGCTGAACCGGTAAGAGGCTTGCGGTTAGCAGTAGGAAAGGCAGTATTTATTACAAGTTCAAGTTAGGGCGTGTCTTTAAACATTTAGATTCTCAGAATACAATAATTGAATCATAATTTGAAGTTACGTCGAATTGCAAAGTCTTGAGAAAAAAAGACTATGAAAGATTAGGATACGGCATTATGGTGTTAAAAGATCTTATACATAGGTATTGTTTAATTGAAGATTAATTAATTAAAAGGCAACACTATTATTAGTGTAACTTAACAAATAAAAACTAAATACATAAATACAACTACTACTATAATTACTGTTTGTTTTCCCAAATGTAATAAATAAATTGAAATACGATACTCGCAGTTCATTTTGTGGACTGTTATTTTAAAAAAGGTAATAATATAATACACCAAATAATTCTACAATAATAATTCTAATGTAGAACATTAGAATTATTATTGTAGAAAATCCAAAACAACCGTTTATTTATTTATTTACTGAAGCCCTTTTGCACTACATTTAAATGCTAGGTATTTAAATGGTAACATGTAAATGGTAGGTAGATGCGCCTTAAAGAGCTGTCAGCATAGGGACGGGGCCCCAAGGAGGCCAAACGCCTGCCGGCGTTGCGGGATGTCTTAACAGGATACCGTGGCCCCGGAACGCAAAGGGCTACAGAAGGAACAGGGTGGTATTTTAGTCAGTAAAAGTCTGACAGTCCCTTCTGCCCCACCCAGGGCGGAAGGAGTCATTTGATGATTTTTACCACCTAAAAAATAAAGTAAGAAAAAACTAAATATTATTCACTAAGTTAGTTGACACTGTACCTTTCACTTGAGGTTTATTAAACGCTCTACAGGGATTTTCCTTATGGCAATCGATTCAGTATTTTCCTATATTATTGCCAACATGTATTCTGACTGTGTTTCGACTAGGCATTGCTTTATTAAGATATTCATTCAGTGACTGAATTTAGCATTTAGGTGATTTTTACTTGTCACTGGTAGAAAAAGATTCCCTGATTATTTTCTAAATGTATACTAGCTTCTGCCTGTGCAAAGCGAAAGTCCAAAGTTATGCCACAGGAACATAGAAAGTGGAAAATATCCTGTGGATAATATGTGTGGCAATTTTCAGCTAAATTCATTCAACTTTTTAAGCGTAGAAGAATAATACTAGACTAACATCCATTCTCACAAACTTTCGTTTTTATAATATAGTAGTAAGATTCATTTCAACTTGACCACCGTTACACTAATTACAGTCAACAATGATACTACAAAAATACCTTCTTCTTCTTCTTTTCGTGTGGGCAGTAAGGTCTTACGACCCCACACACCCTAGTGTCAGAGTTTCTAAACCGCCTCAAGGGCCTCAGACATGGTTTGAGTGGATCAGTAAAGTCCAGGTTTCCTCACGATATTTTCCTTCACCGATGCTAGTGATGTCCAAGATAAACTTTAGAAAGTACATATGAATTGAAAAATTCACATTTTTTTTTAGGTGGTAAAAATCATCAAATGACTTAGTCATTTGATGTCTGTCAGACTTTTACTGACTAAAAAACCACCCTGTTCCTTCTGTTGCCCTTTACGTTCCGGGGCCGCGGTATCCTGTTAAGACGTCCCGCAACTCCGGCAGGAGTTGGCCCCGTCGCCACAACCACTGGGTCAACACGACTTCAAACTTCAAAATAAAATATCTAATAACGGGTTGATTCCTGCGATAGGTTGTTTAGGTACTGATGTAAACCACCTATCATGCATTCGTTTCACATTACTCCAAACATTCTGACAAAATATCGATGCTCCAATTTCCTATCGAACCACTTACATAATGATTCAGACTTCTCACAAATAATGATGTAAGTGCGTTCGGCTGCGCTTGCGACGCGTGTTGGACCGCCCACTTTTTTGTATAAATGTCAATGTCGCTCTTAGTCACGAGGATTAGGCTGTAGTTCGGCCTAGTATCAAACTGGTTTACCTAAATGGCTATACAGATGACGGTTTTTAGGCTTTCATTTTAATTTATAATGGATAACGTAACGATAGGCGCCATGATAAAAGATCGCAAAACAGGAGACTTAAAATCTTTAACTAAAATGTAAGATAGATGGAAACTAGGAAACGAAGGACAGCTATGAGATCTCAATACCAGAATCTATTATGTACGGGCGTATTTAAAACTAGCTTGAAAAAAAGAAACGTTATTTGTATGGCTCCTGTAATCTTTAATAAAATCCACTTTCCACTTTGGCAATCCTTTTTTTTTCTTGGTTTTCAATTTATAATCGTATTAATATAATGCAAATAATATGAATAGATTCCTCGTATTAGTCAAGCTTCTTTTTGCCCACGGTTTGGTCCGCGCGGTAGTCCAGGATATCATAAAACAGCCTATGACACTCGGCGATACAGTTGTTTTCTACAAATACTTCCAGAGATTATCTCCTTACCTTTACCTCTTCCTAAAATTAGTTTTTATTGCTGATATACAAAAGTTATCTTTTATAGTAATATTTTAGTAAAACTATATAAGTACAATCTTATTTTTTTTCTTCCGACTTACTTTTTTAACACGACTTATTGATAAGAAAACTGCATCTAAAACGGTCAAACCCTTTCGGAGATAAATGGGAACATACCTTTGCAGATACAAACAACCTTAAGCCCGTATAGTTAGACAATGTTATTGGCGCTAAAAGGAGCATAGTTACAATAATGTTTTATTCTAGCTAAAGTATTCTTAAACTGTGTAGAAACATTTATCTCATTCCACCTTTGTACGAAAAGATATACATATCTCCTTAACAGTGGACAAGCAGGTTGATTTGATGTAAATGATAAACCGAAGCAACAGCACAGTTAAAAATACATCCTCAGTCCTGACACTACAAAAACACCGCAACTAATCTGCGCACACGCATCTCGTATGCGCGTCGCGTAAACGAAAGCGTTGAGTTAATCTGAAGCGCTTCTTGAATAAACCATTAACTTCTCACGGCTCGAAAGCTGGGACTTGACTGTTGATGTTTCATTCTAATGTTGAGGAAGTCTCCATTTTGGTGCGTCTTTCCTAGGTGGCGGTGAATTTGATGAGGTTATGTCATCTGTCGATCAATCATGGTGGGTAAGATGCCCGCCTCTTATGCATCAGGTTGTGTGTACCAATGTGACGTTTTCAATTCATATTTATGCACTTTCTAAGTTTTACTTGTACATCAATGACATCGGTGAAGAAAAATATCGTGTGTGTGGAAATCTGCTCTTAAAATTATACGCCTTGCTCAAGGCACATTGACAATTTCAAGTCTGAAGTCGTAGTGATCAATGCTCGTGTCGTGTAGGAGATGAGGCCTTTGCCCTGTAGGGGTAAAATAATAGGCTTTTTCGTTCTACGAAATCATGTGACCTTTTGGCTGATAGCATGGTATTAATGACATTAATTGTGGGGTTCCACAGGGGTTGACATTTGGTCCTCTTCTGTTCCATGCTATACCGAATAGGTCACAGGCATTTAAAAAATAACAAAATCTCTTCAAATACGGAATCTTTATATAGATTAAACTCTCTCGGTTAAATAATACTTACCGGCTTAGAATATTATGTGTGTTAAGAAGTTTCACTTCAATAATTCAGTATCTTATTAAACGCAAATCCACGACATTTCTAAGAGACACGACATTTAAATAGGTTTTACCGCGTAACATATTCAATAGATGTAAGATTTGCCTTCACTTTGCAACAAAGTGTCGCAATTCGGTGATTCCGTTTGATGATACGTGAAGATTTGTCATTCGATGAATAGTAAAGCAAACATTATTATATTGGTGTGAATTTGAAACACAGCGGCGCTTATAGAATATATTGGGACCATATTTAGGAGTCGCTGTCTTAGAAAAGTTTCTCAATCGTTATCATTCTTTTGTGTCGTTTGGCATGTCATTATAAAGATTAGCAGTGAGGATAGACGCAGCAAATTGAGGAGGCTCTATTATCATTTATTCACATATTATCTCTACCAATATTATAATATAGCTGACAAGCCTCGACTGCCTCGTCAGTCTAGTAGTCGTAAAGCGTGACTGCTGAGCATGAGGTCTTGGGTTCGATTCCCAGGTCAGGTAAAGTGTTATTGGGTTTTTCCGAGGTTTTTCAGGAATTTCTCAGTAGTAGCTTCGTTGTCTGGATTTGTGCCCGGACTTAAACATAACTAGCGAAATGTGGGTGTTCCAATGGGTACACTTCTTCCTCATCCTTCGGGGATTACAGGACAACGAAGCAGTCAAAAAAAAAAAGGAGAAGGATAAAAATAAAAAGAAAAAAGAAAGAGAAGAGGAAGAGGTTTAAAAATAAAGATTATAAGTATACCTAACCATCATAAAAGAAGAAGATTACGACTGTTTAGCTTTGCAATAGTAATGACAACGATAATATTAAACTAAATAGAGCATACTCATCTCTTCATTAGCCTTTCATATCAATCAAGTCCGAAGGTTATATTAACCTTCGCGGTTGCTCAACCTTAAAGTGACAGATTAGGCACTATTGTCACACAGTTGTCACATCTGTGGAGTGTGACAGTTCTCGTGTTGACTATTGTTGTGTATTGTGATCAAATAACCTCGTTGTTTGGTGATTAATTAACTGCATGTATTAGTAGTTGCATCAGTTTTGGTGTCGATTCTTTTGTAGGTAATGTTGTTTAGGAATATTGTTGGTTTTAGTGGGACTGCATGGTTCCTCTTAAACTGTTTTTGTTTTTATAGCTATTATTCAATCATTATATTCATCAATTTCTATCACAAAATACTCGTACAATAAATTAGGACAAATTATAGTCATCTTCTGTTTCAGTTTATTTCATTTGTTTTTTCATGAAAATGACATTAAATTATATTTGAACGAAATTCGTGAGATTACTTAGGTACTTATTGCATTGTACGGCAATGGTGCATTTGCGATTTAAATCTTTAGTCTGGTTGTTTGTGTATTTGAGTTTAAATATAATGTTTATAAATCGCACCCACGATACAGAAGAAATTCCTAGTATAAAACAGTTTCAAAAAAGTAAAGCTTGAATCATAGCAAACGTCTAGGTATGATGATTTCGCCCCGTAGCAGTAATATTATCCTAACTACCATTTTCAGCATAAATAACTCAAAATTAATAATAATTTTAAGAGTCTTTTAAACGTTCGGTTTTACCCTTTCATGTACGGAACCTTAAAAAGTGTAAATACCAACTGTTGAGTTGAAAAAAAAGTATTCCCGTTTGAGCACCTATTTCTTGAGCACCAAAGGTATTCCCATTTAAGTGGTGCTCTAACACCACGTTAAAATATAGATTGGTGATCAAAGCATAGATAAACGGAAACACTTCGAAAAAAAAGTAGCTCCAGTTGGTATCTTCCATCGCATCAATTAAGATACTACAGTAACTACAAGTTAATAATCGCGTATTGCGTTAAACTGTCGTAATAGTAACGTAACAAACAAAGCAATCTCAAATCTTCCGATTTTTTACTAATATTATCATCAACGCAGTTACATTGTTTGCGAAACTTCCTATAACACGGCCGTGTTACAGTGTCGCGTTAAGAATACTAAATGTTTTAGAGATCCTTTAACAGGAACTAGGTTCTCTAGATTTCACTGGTGGTCTGGCTGGCAAAACAACGATAGTTCCTTCCAGGGGCGTAGCTGCCACCGTATTACAGATACGGGCCCCTCAGCTACAGGGGCCCCAAACCATGTAAGCAAAAATTCGTGAAATATTATCTACTATCTCACTCCAACTCTCAGGCCGTACGGTAAACTTTTTCGGGACAAAATAAACATAGGTAGGTAATGTACTATTGTCTCTTGTGAAAAATCTTTACCTTCGGTTTGGATTTCGCCGCAGTTAAAGAAAGGCCCCTTAACAAAACAAAGGGCCCGTCTAGGGCAAGCTATAATTATGTCACCAGAACCTACGCGAATTCGCGTATTCATATAAAAAAGGACTGCCTCGTTGGTCTAGTGGTCGCAAGCGCGACTGCTGTGCATGAGGTCTTGGGTTCGATTCCCAGGTCGGGCAAAGTGTTATTGGGTTTTTCCATCAGGAATTTCTCAGTAGCAGCCTCGGAGTCTGGATTTGTGCCCGGTTGATGGCATTAGGCTCGCCCCCTATTACATGGGACTAAAAAACATAACTGGCGAAATGTGGGTGTACTGATGGGTACACCTCTGCCTAACCCTTCGGGGATTACAGGCGTGATGTTATGTTATGTTATGTTATATAAAAAAGGAATTGTTTATCCAATATTCTTTAGCTTTATATTTTGTGTTTAAAATATGTTAAACAAATTTTAAACACAAAATATAAAGCTATGATTATAAATAATATCTATTGCCTGTATCGAGGTAATAAAAATGGTATAGTTAATTTTTATTTAAACATTATCATGGAAGACTGTTATTCTTTTATAAAAATAGATAAAATAGATTGTATTTTCAAAAAAAAAAAAACATACTGCTTAATTTTTTCGCTAAATCAATTAAATCAAATCAAAACCTATACGGATCTACATCATTATTTAAGGTCATCACACTTGGCAGTTTGTAACACATCTCTTAATTTAGTAAGGTAACATACACGATTGTTAGTTACATAATGCGCATTGAATAACAAATTACATGGGTGTAATTATATACAGCAGAACATATGTATATAACCCATAATTGTATGGTAAACGTGTGTAAGCAAGAGAATATTTCTGAAATTGCTTGAGAAATAGTTCAAATTGTTCACGGTTTTTTGTTTTGGTTCTGAATGATTTAGTTATGACAATAAAATAACTTTTTCTTTCTAAGTTCATTTTGAACTTCACTGATATCTGTGCCTGTGGACTGCCTCGTTGATCTAGTGGACCCAAGCGCGACTGCTGTGCATGAGGTCTTGGGTTCGATTCCCAGGTCGGGCACAGTGTTATTGGGTTTTTCCATCAGGAATTTCTCAGTAGCAGCCTCGGAGTCTGGATTTGTGCCCGGTTGATGGCAATAGGCTCGCACCCTATTACATGGGACTAAAAACATAACTGGCGAAATGTGGGTGTACTAATGGGTACACCTCTGCCTAACCCTTCGGGGATTACAGGCGTGATGTTATGTATGTATGTATGATATCTGTGAAGGAAAATATCGTGAGGAAACCTGAACTTATAATTATTATAAATCTTAAATTGCGGATCAGACTTGGAGAGAAGAGGAGAAGCTGTATTTTTTTTTTCAATTAATGTTACAAACAAAGCAAAAATATAAATGTTTTAGAGTTTAAAAATTAACGTTTACCATTAATCTGGAGTGAATTTCAAAATATGCATTACAGTTTTTGAAGCTTTGCCCCACGTCAGGAATTTTTCTTGCATCGTGGGTGCGATTACAAACATATAAACTTTCATACAAAAACACAGCCAAACCAGGTACAACTATCTACTGTTCTACAGGCCATACACGCATCGCAATAGAAGATCACTCAACCACTGAACCGTGTTGTGAAAAATCTTTTAAATGTAATAAATCTTAATCTACTTCAAATGTATAGGTACCTCACCCTAAACTCACACCATAAAAAAAATGCTGCAAGT
The DNA here is from genome assembly GCA_949774945.1 of Hoplodrina ambigua. Classification (NCBI taxonomy): domain Eukaryota; kingdom Metazoa; phylum Arthropoda; class Insecta; order Lepidoptera; family Noctuidae; genus Hoplodrina; species Hoplodrina ambigua. Next base: position 2,648,591 of record OX458967.1, read on the forward strand.
TGTACACCGAGCCACACAGTGTGTGTGGCATTGTCTACGGGCCTCAACTGCAAACTAGTTCAAGGGTGAGACGCACTGTACATCCGCTATTACATAACTGATGGCTGCTTCGCTTTGCTTTTGATCCAGTTTTGGCGGCTTAGTTCGCAAGTGACGAACCATCGCGGAATTTCCCGAAGTTGCACGATGTACTTTCATAAAGTATTTTGCATTCTTTCTTGATAAACTGTACTTGAAGAAGGACTTTCTCAACTTTTTTTCCTATCTCTCGCTACTCTTCTTTCTAGGTTTAATCCATCTTCTTATCTTTTATGTTGGCTCTCAGTGTGTCTTTTGTCATCCAAAGGACTTCATTCTCAACCTTCAAGGTCCAGTGTGGCATCGATTACCCTAACCGAGACCTATCGAATACTATCAGGCTGCTTGAAACTGACTCCGCTCAACAAACTCTAGCCGTTGGCTGGAATCGGTCCATCCGTCGTTCGTAGGGATGTCGCATGCGCACTTGAGATACAAAACTAAGATTCCAATTCCCGCCGATGAAATGACGTAAAGAGAAGTCCTGCTTACCTATTATAATAACAAGCTGCTATGTTCAAAGTGCCGAAAATAACCGGTGATTATGATGAAATAACATTATTCTTAATGGGTCTTAATTCTGCAAAATCGGGCGAAATAACATAAGAAACTTTCCCAAATATTGTCGAAAATGGATAATTAATGCTGATTAATTTTAAATATATTCTATGCGTAAGTTTAGAATGTACTATTGATCTATTATCCTGTGCGAATCGTACATTTTTCGAGAATAAAAAGCAACCTATGTTACAGAGAGATGTTAAAGAGTCACGTACTTTTTTAGTACTTTTTTAAATCTCTTATTTTGTTGTTTTATTCTCGTACAATAACTTGTACCTTCCATGTTATCTCTTCACCACCTTTGGTTGACTGTTAGAGAATGCCTAAGGCATTAAGTACGCCTTTATACTTTTGTTGAATAAAGTTTAAATAAATAAATAATAATAGACAGATAATCTAACTTTGTGCCAAATTTCATCTAGATCCGTTTAGTCGTTCTGGGGTACTTGTATAACTAACATTCATCCATTCAAACTTTCGCACTTATAATAGTTACATGATTATAGATATTTGTATAATATTAGAAATAGTTGTGGGTTGGACCGTTTTGACAGAAACAACTCCACTAACGGCAACAATAACTCAAAACAACATGTAAATCCACCGTTCTAATTTAAGGAGTGTCGTTCTAAAAAAACCCGAAACATTAGAAAGTGGCCACAAATCACGTTATAAAAAAAAAGTGCAATAAACACAGATCTGAGTGAAATCCGGCAGATAACATCTGCAGCCAGTTTGAATACCAAGTGGTGTCCTTACTATAGGCTTTTGAAAACACACGGGGATATTTTGTGAGCGTGCACGGTTAATGTCACTATTTCTTATAAGGAAAGGTAAGTAGATATTAGTAGGTAAGTAAAGAAGTAACTCTGTTTTTTTTTTGTTTTACTTCCGTTGTTCCCTACAAGAATACGACACAATCAAAATGTATTGAACAGCTGTTTTTATATTCGTATTTTATTGTTGGTTTCATAGCAAAAGTAAAACTAAAAGGTATATTTTCAAAGAATTTAATCCCTTTCTCTTAAAACGTTGCCTACCATGAATTTTTGATGGTATACCTGGCAAATAACTTGCGGGTGCAGCCGTTGTTGCGGCGCGATCTTTTTCTACATTAATAGATATATATATGGACGGATTACTGGGTTTACGGGTACTCGTGTACAATATTTGAACGTGCCCGCGACCATTCTTGCAAGCATGGCGGGGCTCTAAATGTTTCGAATTAAGGCGGTACCCCGACCAAAACCTTGTTTTTAGTAGTTTTTCAAAGACTATTATCTCATTAATTAAGGGAAATAAACGACATCTAAAGTACTATAATAATGTTTGATATCTTATCATTACAAAGTGTTAAAAATACATTTAATATCTCCTTGCAAAATGATGACTAAAATTTTCGATTATTTGCTTCTCTTGCTTAATGCAACGTGCTATTAATTTGTGAATCGTACTAATCATTAGATATTTAAAATATCTAAATAATGCATGATTTATTTTATTTAAAAAGCTCGCCTTGTATTTTGAATTACAATAATTACGAAAAATTGCGTGAAAACGAGAAAGGTGGGAAAGAGATGAGATGAGAAAGTGTCGTGCGGCAAAGAGGGAGTGAATGCTCAAGGTCATTTGGTCAGGGAACCGCCTTAAGAAAAGGCAATCCCCTAGTATCAACATCTCGACAAGGATATACGCTACGTAACCGCACACAATCCTCGCTCCGTATGTTTCACATTCTGTAGGATCACGTTTGTGTTCGCTTTCTAACAACCGTCACTTTTCCGGAAAACTGACACTTGTCACATTTCATATGATGTGTCAACGTGTGGCGTCGCACTTATGAAGATTATAATCTTGTCAGTTTGTGACTCGACTGGAAGTAGACAGGTTAAACGTAACCGTAACGTGTTTGTGGTTATTTTTTTTCGAAAACTTAAAAGACCTGATTATAAAACAAAGTCTTTTCTAAAACAGGTTTAAACCTTCGAGCTCGTTTTCGGATTTTCTGCCTCTTTCATATTTTTATTTGGTATTCTACAATGCATAACTATCAATCAAATCAGTTTATGCGCGCTTGACAATTTTTAAACAGATATGTTTCGTTCGAGAAAGGGATTTTTTAACCGCTACTTTAAAAAAGCCTCATTCATATTCTAAATTGGTATTCTACCATGCATAAATAAACTGTACCTAATTAAAAATTAAAACCAGTTTCCTTTTATCGTTTCAAGCAGGTGGTAAAGTTACAAAAGAGCTGTCGTCAAGCGGCTGTTACTAAGCCCACATCACAGTGTAACTAAAGTACCTATCTACTTAAATAGGACAAAATTTGGCAAAGTCATTCCTTTTACACTGGAAAATCCGCCGAAAATAAGTCTCAAGAATAGAACACCTAATGCCAATAATAATAAGGATAAGTTTTGATTGTTTATTTATTTATTTATTTAATGCACAATGTACACAACATAGTTTACACGCTAGGCTTAGAACTAGTGAGTACATTACCCTGTTAGGGCGCAGCAAGATAACTTAAGACTAATAATAATATTGCAGCTTGTATTTATTATCTAATATCACATAATATATAAGTAATATACATATATATTTATATTGTGCATCAATAATGCACATCTGAGTGAATTCTGTCGTTAAGGGTCGTCAAAAGCTCGAAAGTCTGACACGCAGTCTTACCAAGGGGTTATGTTATTATCCCGTTGATGGGTTGTAGAGCTCAGATAGGCAGTCGCTCCATGTAAAATAGCTCCAGTCGCTCCCAACATAGCCGGGAAAAGGCTAGGCAAATTGAAATAATGCACATCTGAGGGGCAATCCGTCAGTATTTTCAAGAACGTTCAGATTCATCCCAACATGGCGAAACCAGTCAGAGCCTCTACAGTACCAGGGGGCAAAGTCAAAGACCAAGTAACATCACTTCGTCGATTAACCAGGTGACTTAACGCGGCTTATGTCAATCCCATACATTTTAGTCTTTTCTAACTTCGTTATCGTTTTGAAATTGTTACTTTGCCCCATTGTCTACTCGTAATCGCTCGAACATCTATCACTCATTTAAGTCAGTTCTACAAGTAGCTTTTTTTAACTAATAGTGTGCAAGTAAGTGCAAGGAAATGGCGTGGAACTTGACCTTGGCAATACAAGCAATGACAATCAACGCGGTGGTCACGCCTGGCGTATTGTTGCTAATTAGTAACGGTAATTTGAGGCGAATGTCCGGCTTTTATTCGTATTTTTGTATTGGAAGCTTAATTATGAAGTGAATATTTAATTAAAAGCTATCATAGGACGAGTGTATCTATGTATGTAAAATCATCATCAGCCTTTTCCCAATTATGTTGGGGTCGGCTTCCAGTCTAACTAGATGCAGCTGAATACCATTTTATATGAAGCGACTGCCTATTTGACCTCCACAACCCAGTGACTGGGTAATACGACACCTCTTGGAAAGACTGGTTGTCAGACTTTCAGGCTTCTGACGACCCATAACGACTGTCAAAGATCCACGTATGACAGCCGGGACCAACAACTTAACGTGCTTTCCGAGGCACGGAACGATGTCAGTGATGTCTAAGATAAACTTAGAAAGTACATATGAATTGAAAAACTCATATGTACTTTCCCGGATTCGAACCCACGACCTGCTGCATGAGAGGCGAGCAAGTGTATCTATGTAAAATATAACCCTAAATGATGCAATACGTATTTTTGTAAGCTTTTTACTGGGATTTCACCGATATCGATATCGCTCCATACAAAATATGATACTTAATGCTTATTTTTGAAATGTTGAATTAAGTATAATTACAAAAGAAAATCTGGACTTCCTCGTTGGTCTGATGGTCGTAATGCGCGTCTGCGGAGCATGAGATCTTGGTTTCGATTCCCAGGTTGGGCAAAGTGTTATTGGATTTTCCATCAGGAATTCTTCAGTTGCAGCCTCGGAGTCTGGATTTATGTAGTTGCTATTACATGGAACTTAAACATCTTGTGGCGAAATGTAGGTGTACTAATAGATACACCTCTGCCTAACCTTTTGGGGATTACCGGCGTGATGTTATGTGATGTTAACAAAAGAAAATACAGTTTTTTCTCTTAGACAGGAACAAATCATTAAGCAATGTACACTTGTGCGCCGGATCACCTAGCCTCGCTCCACTTGCATACAATTAGAACGACAATAGTCCCCGCCTGTTTGCACAGCCAGCCTACAGACAGACAGACAAACACTGCCTACTCACGTTTGTTCTTAACCGATTTCAAAAAAGTGAAATTGTGTATTGCGACACGTCTATGGAAATGGACTATTGTTCTTTCTAAAGCAAATGTGTGGCGTTTAACCGATTATTGTAAACACTTTGTATTTTAATTGCTATGCTCATATGAATAGAGTTTTGTTTTCGATGTTACAAAGTAAATAATTTACCTCTGACTCTTCAGACAGACGTTGCATCCACGTGAAGCCAGGGCAGATTGTTAGTATGTAATAAAAAAATATATTACCTTTAAAATAAACTTATACCGTTTTGACACATGACAATATTGTGTTAAGTATTTTGAAAGAGAAGCAACTAATGTAAATACTTAGAACTGAAATATATTTTGTAATAAATTCTTGTAATATTTTCACACAATGATCATGTGAATTTGTTTTATTTATGAATATAGTTATCGTTAGTATTTTTTTTGCGTAAACTGGCGGGTACCTAGTTACTATGTAATGACTACTGAGTTATGTCAAAACGAGCTAACCCACAATCTTTCAATCTTACATTTAAATAAAATTGCAGTGTCTGTTTATAATATATATATGTCTGTCTCTTTATTCCCACTAATCTCCTGAAGGGCTAGACCGATTTACACAGGTGTTTAACTAGCACATAGCTGATGTTATATATATAAAGTAATAAAGGCCACTTTTATTAGGAATCCGTGCTAAAAAAAATCCCGTAAAAACCGACATTTACGCGAACTAGACTAACGGCTAAAATGCTAAAAACAGTTAGGTAGTAATTATAAAAAAGAAATATTTAAATAATGCCAAATGTTTTACCTCGCTATCGAGTAATACACGTGTCAAAAATAAGCAAAGAATAATTTTGAAATTAACGAGCGGAAATATCCAAAATAATTACAATTACTTAAAAATCTTTTTGAAAAATTTGGCGTGTGTAGATTTAATTTGGCAAAACTCGGCCTAATTAGCAAAGGACATCAGGAAGTGGTAATTAATAAAAATACGTATTTTGTTAAACGAGATATTTTTGCCATAAAACGCTGTCTTCGTTTAAATGAATAATAATTATGTTAAAATGAAGGTAAAATGATTAATTAATTGTTTAATAATTAATTATTCATAACATAACACTGTGTTACTTATACATATAAATTACCTAGGTATCATGGTCTGTGTCAATCAAATCGAGTATTCATTGTATTTATTTATTTATTTAAACTTTATGCATCAAAAAGTACAAAGGCGCACTTAATGCCTTAGGCATTCTCTACCAGACAACTAAAGGTGGTGAAGAGATAACATGGCAGATGCAAAAAATTGTACATGAAAAAAAAAACAAAAAAGAGATTTAAAAATCATTGAAAAAATAATAATATTCTAAATAAATTACATATATATTTTATTACATTTTTTATTTGATTACTATACCAACTAAATAGCCTCGCCTATCTGCCTCGTTGATCTAGTGGTCGCAAAGCGCGACTACTGAGCATGAGGTCTTATGTTCGATTTCTAGGTCAGGCAAAATGTTATTGGGGTTTTTCAGCAATTTCTCAGTAGCAGCCTTTGAGTCTGGATTTGTGTGGAAAAGAGGTAAAGTTTGTTGGTTTTTTGTTTTGTAATAAATAGTCTCCGAAATTACTGATTCAATTCCAAAAAATATTTCATTAATATAAAGTTACACTAAGTACTGTCGACTAATATGTTCTATACTTTATGGTATACACGACTTCCACACGAGCGAAGTCGCGAACAGAAGCTAGCAATTTATATGAAATATTCTACGAAATGTCACGACATATTTCCTACTAACTTATGCCCCCTTTCTGAGAGGTTTTATTTTTTTTGCGTGGAACCCTAATTCTTTTTCTTAATTCTTACCAATGTGAATTTTTCAATTCATATGTACTTTCTCAAGTTTATCTTGGACATCATTGGCATCGGTGAAGGAAAACATCGTGAGGAAACCTGGACTTACTGTTCCACTCAAACCATGTCAGAGGCCCTTGAGGCGGTTTAGAAACTCTGACACCAGGGTGTGTGGGGTCGTAAGGCCTTACTACCCACACGAGAAGAAGAAGAAGAAGAAGAAGAATTCTTTTTCTAAAATAAAAGTAGCCTAAGTTACCTCTTATTTCATCAGCTATCTGCCAATGAAAGTCCGATCAAAATCGGTCGAGCCGTTCCAGAGATTAGCCGGAACAAATCGACAGACAGACAAAAATTGCGAAAAAAATATATTTTGGAATAAGTACCGTATATGCATGTAGTAAAAAGCGGTTAAGTTAATATTACAGACAGACACTTCAATTTTGTTTATTTGTATTGTTCAGATTTATAGATAATGCGTAGTTGGCCGAGATTTCCGCCCTACCAGTCGTAATACGTTATACGATTAGTAAGTTATAAAAACTGGTCTGTTGATTGATTAAATGATAACTGTGACACAATGAATTGTTATTATAAGTACCTTATTGATTGTTTAGAGGAAACGCGGAAGGTCTGTTCTCTGTACAAAGCACTCTTGCCTGTATTCTTTCTGGTTTAGGTAATATGACGTTTTTTTAATGCTATGTGTTTTGACAGTAAAGTATTTATATGCCCCCATGTTTCCCTTTTTAATAATACATTATTTTTAAAAGCCTTAAACTGACAGAAAAAGCTCATTATTGTTTTTTTATACAGTTGTCAACAGAGGCCTAACCTACAAGTTTGAAAACTATTCATCAAAAAGAAAAACATAAGGGCAAAGGGTGTGTATATGTATATATTTTTCTTATTCAGTCGATGTAATATCTTTTATATTGGTTCAATATGGACGAGAGCCAAACCTCGAATTCTGACTTTTTCTTAGGCTATTCAGTCGGATCTGCAGTTGTCTTTTTCGCACGCCGAGACTTGAAGAGCGATAGCGATAGTTTCTTCTTCTTCTTTTCGAGCCGATAATAAAAGACAGTCCGTTTATTATAGTTTCTTCTAATACCTAAGTTTTTAAATCACTCCACCCGCATTTCCTCTTAACCTTTGCATTCTATCAATATAATGACTAATGCCTTCTGTCATTCTAATATTTCAATTAGGACATTTCAGTGTTCCTAGTGCCGAACTAAATGGTAGAATTTACCTTGAAAGTGAATTAAAATAAATCCTTTTTAATTCCTTGGTCTAATTCACTGTTTGAAACTAAGGTTAACCTGTGGTTAGTTCACCGAATGAATATTATATGGTATTTGGTAATAGAAGTAAGTACCTATACTCCATTTAATATATTATGCTGAACAAAGGCCTCCCCTACAGATTTCCAATAGGACCGGCAGGAAACGGCTATGGTACCACTAACCAATAATTTCAGAGGCAACTTAAAAAGTTCAAGCCTGGGTCGACGGCGCGTTCTGTTCGCGCGCGCCCCAAAGAGCTGTCAGCACAGGGACGGGGCCCCCAACGGGGCCAACGCCTGCCGGGGTTGCGGGACGTCTTAACAGGATACCGTGGCCCCGGAACGTAAAGGGCAACAGGAGGAACAGGGTGGTTTTTTAGTCAGTAAAAGTCTGACAGTCCCTTCCGCCCCACCCAGGGCGGAAGAGTCATTTGATAATTTTTAACACCTAAAAAAAAAGCCCTAAAAACCCGATTATTGTCAATTTACTGTAAAAATCGATTTTAGTGACTTTAAAAATGAATAAAAAGTGTGTGATTATCTATGATCCGATACTATATTATTATGATACAAAATCTATTGAGCAATCGCGTTTTGACATATCATAAACAGTAGGTATGTCAATTGATTGGTAGTGTAAATTACCTAATTACGAGTCACCCAAGGAATAATAATAATAATAAATATCTTGGGACAACTCACACACGGCTATCTGATCCCAAGCTAAGCAGAGCTTGTGTTATGGTAACCAGACAACCGATATACATACTTATATAATTTATAAATACATACATGTTATAGATAAATCACACCCAGACACAGAACTAACAATCGTGCTCATCACACAAAGTTTGTCCTGGGTGGGAATCGAACCCACGACCTCCGGCTTAGCAGTCAGGGCCACTAACCACTAGACCAACAGGCCCGTCAAATGAATGTACAGGCATATAAAATATTTAAGTAAAGCAGCAGGCTATATTTTACGTTGTATATTTAGACAATATTTACGACTGTTGACATTCTCGTGGAATAATTTAATTTAATCAATTCCAATCGAACCGATTTCGTTCTTGTTGTTTTCATAAATTATGTTTTGACATTACTATGTCAATTTATTAACTGTCTTTCTTGATTTAATCCCATTTATCGTCTTGTAGATGTAGATTATGTCCAATTAAAATTGATATGCTAAGAAAATCAATGTATATAAAAACGGAAAATTTGCTAAAAGCAAATTAATTGCGATTTATACAGAATGTGATTTATTAGACGTTAAAAATAAATATAAATAAGTATTTCAATTTGAAATTAAATGCCTAAATGACAAATAATACAACGAAACTTTTAAATAACGTTTAAAAGTGCCTTTTAATGGTCAAATTGAAATAAAGATTTGACTTTGACTTTGAAAGTAGTGACCAAAATTAAATATTACAAAAACGGTTTCTTACGCGAATTTGAACCTTATACCTATATAATTGTAATTCAAACTGAGATTAATCAACAACATTTCTTCAACAACTAATTTATTTATTGTTTGATCTTGATATAAGTGTCATATTTACGATTAAATATTATCAGATTATAAGTCTGTCTGTCTTGAACTAGTTACCGCGTAATCAGGTGCTGACCACTAGGAAATCCGTTTGTACCGGCAGTAAATTAAATGGTACAGTCGTTCGCACAAGTTATGAACTTGTTTTTAAATAAGATAAAATTATAACGATATTTTTATGTTAAAAATTTTGAAATAATGATACAAGCCTATTATTGTACCATAGCGGCCTTTTCACAAAGAAGGCACCAGTTTAGATCACCATGCTTCGCAAATTGGCGATTTTAGACTTCTAATAATTATAAGTCCAGGTTTCCTGACGATATTTTCCTTTACATACAACTTGTTTACCATGCTGACAAAGAAAATTGCTTAGGAAATATGTCTTGAGTACAAGTTTCTTTAGTATCTAACAATAATTAAATAACTGGCAATATCTTTCTGTGACATAACTCGATTAAAATGCATCACGTCTATCCATATTCATACCTCTATAGGTCTATCGGGCCCATTTTTATGGAACTTTCACTTAATGATTAATTGATATCTCTACTAATTGACAGTTTGTTGTTTTACATGATAAAAGAGTTGATTACAAACTCTCCATTTTTGATGAGGAATGCTAATTATAAATATTTTAAAATAATAAATTTCTAACATGAAAATATTAATTTATAAATTTAAAAATGATACACTTTCAATACATATCATCCTGCTTATTTTTAAATCGGTAAAAAATAGTTACAAAAAAATAATCAGTTACGTTAATGAGTTCTTATAAATTCTGAATCTTAAAATCAATGCAGTAAACAAAGCTAGTAGCCAGACTCGCCTTAGGCTAACGAAAATAATCGTGACACGCACCAAATCAGATTATTATCAATAATTAAAAAAAATATAACATACGTTATCTGTCACCACAATTTTTTATCAAGCTTTTTGCTAATTACGAGACAAAGAACGGAATAGGAAGCCAAATAAAATTTAAAAACATTTTTTTTAGTGACCACTGTCTATGTTAAAAAAAATATATTATTCGCAGAAGTGACTGTCCATGACTGTACCCAATGTCGTGATTGTCCAATGGGGACAATATTATTATGCAGATATTCCGCGTTATTGATTTATTTATAATTAAATTGTAACAATATATACCACGCCCATTCGTGAGCGGACTATGAAAATTATAATTATAATATTATGCCGTGTAGTAAAATGACAAATGATCATTGTGCAAGGTTAATCGCTGAAGTATGCAGCTTATTAAGCTACGTTATATCACGCTTGTAATCCCCGAAGTGTTAAGCAGAGGTGTACCCATTAGTACTCCATATTTCGCTAGTTATGTTTAAGTCTCATGTAATAGAGGACAAGCCTATTGCTATCAACCGCAAATCCAGACTCCGAATCTGCTACTGAGAAATTCCTAATAAAACAGCCGAATAACACTTCGCCTAACCTGGAACCGAACCCAAGACCTCATGCTCAGAGTCGCGCTTTGCGACTGCTGACGCTCTCCTATTGTGGGCAGGAATTTTACATTAGGAATTTCTCAGTAATAGTCCGGAGTATCAGAAACTTGACACACCACAAAATCACACCTCCGTACCTCTAAAAGTAGCCGTTGGTCTGGCCTGCACCTGAAGTTTAATTCTTCAAATTAAAAACGATCAATATCTAGTTGCAATTTTATCTCAAGCATAATCAATGTCAACAAAAATTTAATTCCTTTATAACACTTGGTAGACACTTCCCTCCCCTTCTGAAAATGTTCCCCTATTACCTTGGCCAGAGGCTATGTATTGCCATACAACGTGGCCATGCAGCCAGTCTTTTGGGCACATTTCCAGATGCGAAAGAATTTTTTGATGCCATTTAGTTTTAGTTACTTTTTTATTCTGTTTTTTTTTTATTATTTAGACAGAAACTAAAGAATTTCTCCATACTTGTTTATGAATGTAAGATGTAAGTTAGTGACCAAACCGGCTTCCAGTATTAACATACAAGTTTTAAATCGACGCTTTTTGAACAGATAACTTTTACGACTATAGCTAGAAATTTAAGTAGGTTTAAGGGTCATTAAATTATTTTTCCCTAACATTTTTCTATACTTAAAAGATGCCAAACCAGACTCTATTGCTAAGATTTCACTGTCTATGTATCCCTCCGTCTATTACAGAACTGTATTATTTTAACTGAAATATTAGTAGAAAAATTTACAGAGTGTGAATGACTATGACTGCTGTGACAACAAATAAAATAATGTTTAAAGGGCACATGTGCTTGTTTGTATGTATTGTTAAATACTGTACTGTGGTACGGAACCCTTCGTGGGCGAGCCAAACTCACACTTGGCTGGTTTTTTTTTTAACTTGTTTATATGAGTGATCGTGTAAACAAGTTAAAAACTAGCCATATTTAAGATAAATAATGAACCTATTTGACTTTTGTATATCGTAACTGTGGTTAATGAATATATATTCTTCATTCCATTAAGGCTAGTAAGAGAAATTTTTAAATAAATATTTACAAGATAAGTTTACAAGGTAATAGAACGGAAATATTAAATTTAAAAAAAAGTCTTTCTGTCGGTCTGTTTGTGTCTGCTAATCACTGAAACTATTGAAACGATTTTAACGGGACTTTCAGTGTCAAGTAGCTGATTTTATAGGGAGTAACATAAAATATTATTATAGAAAAATAATTAGACTATTGCGAAAAAAAATTAAAACCTTTTGGTAACCGAACATTCATGCAACCAAAGTCGCGGGCTTAACTTAGTAGTCAATAATATCGGTACCTATACATCAGTATACATCGGCCGTGACCTTGTGACATGACGCACTTTCTTTCCGACGCGTCGGGGAACCTCAGCGGTGTTACGCAATGCGCGTGCGTCTGATTTGTTTGTAGTTGCATGTTATTGGTGGCTTGTCTAGACGTTTGGAGTATGATGTGCTTTGTCGGTGACCTCTGGTTATAGCTTGTATTTTCCAACATTGCTCAACTATAATACCCCGCGGTTTCACCCGCATTACGTTGCGTCTTTGGATATTGTTCAGTTGGTCGTAGCAAAAGAATTTTTTCATATAGGATTCCAGAGGTTAGCGTGTTCAAACAAAAAAACAAACTCTTCAGCTTTAGAATTGCATCTATCCTTCTTCCTTCTTGTATTATAAGTGTGAAAGTTTGTAAAGATGCTTGTAGGTTTGGTACTCAATCACTCGTAAACCGTTGAACAGATTTGGATGAAAATTAGCACATAGATGGACCATTTCCTGGATTAACACTTAAGGTACTTTTTATCTCGGTAATGTGTTTTTTGAATTCTGTCACAATGAACGAAATGATCAATGAAAAGGTTGAAAATGAAATAAATTAAATTACGAGTATTTTGTCACGCAGGCGCGCGGAGTAAACACATAAAAAATTCGAACGATTTTTTAATTAGAAATACCCGTTATGAACATACTATTTATTTAGTTTGAAGATTTTATTCATGTCAATATGCAGAACTTATGCTTGTCGTATAAAATAAAGCAAAATTGTCATTTTAGTCGTATTCGGAAATCGACTCGAATGAGAAGTCTTATTGGGTTTTTCCATCAAGAATTTCTCAGTAGCAGCCTAGGAGTCTGGATTTGTGCCCGGTTGATGGCAATAGGCTCGCCCCCTATTACATGGGACTAAAAACATAACTGGCGAAATGTGGGTGTACTAATGGGTACATCTCTGCCTAACCCTTCGGGAATTACAAGCGTGATGTTATGTTATGTTTATGTTTGACTCGAATGGAAACTTTTTGACAGTAGCGCACGTGCTAGATCTACTTCTAGTCATGATGCGTCACCCTGACCTGAAGGCCAATTCTACTAATTAAAAACTTTCAAAATCTAGTCTTAATCTCATCTCAGCGACAATCAATGATGCCGATTCCCTTGTTCACAAACTAGACTAAATTTAAAGAATTGACATCTCTTACTAACATACAGCGAAAGGAAAGGACGGTGACATTCCGTCACATTAAAGAACTAAGTTAGAGATGTCAAATTAGTTTTGCCTTGAACTTCTCCGTATTTTTAATCCACACGTTTTAAGATGTCAACTATAACTGTATGGATGTGTCAGATGGACTAAATTTGACAGCTCTTATTTACATTAGTCTCTTTCTTATTTTATTGGACAGAAAAAGATGGACATAGTCTAATTTTAGTTTAGTTTGTGACCAAGGGAATCGGCACCAATATCAAAAAAAATAGATAAATTAGATAAGAGGTATTTTTGACAGATTGATACTGAGGTTAGATTGCGATTTTTCCTAGAGTTAGTAAAATTCCTGTCCTGGTAAGCAGCGTTAGGTATTTGCCCTAAGTTTATTCTAGCAGGTATTTTAGACTGTCAAAATTACAAAGAAACAAAATGAAATAATCTAGTTATTATTATTATCGAATAAATACATGTTCCGCATTATTATAAGTTTAGATCATTGCATTTTTTTTTTTTTTTATCTAATTGTACGTACTTCAATGTCAATCTTGATTTGATAAACCATAAATGTATACATTTTGCATGCCTTACGGTAGAATCGCTGAAACATGTATACCTACAGATAAATATATTTTATAACACCGTTGTACAAATTTGTTTCAACCTTTCTATTATTTTTTCTTTTACGTGCGGCAATTCCGTGTGAATAAATAGTTCTTCTTTCTTTCTAACAGTATTTTCCGCAAAAAGAAATAATTTGAATTCGAATTAAAAATACGACTCTTCTACACCAAAGAGAGGCCTGATCATGTTTGGAAACTTGTCATGCATGTTTGCTTTAAATTAGGTTACGTGTGTGTGTTCAATAACTATGATAAGTAGCCCACTTGACACTTCAGCAGTCGTTTTCTGGTGATATGAAGACATCTCAAGTGTAATAACTAGATAAATAGACTCTTTCCTCACACCAGAGAGGTAATTCTATTAACTTTTAGGAACGATCGCATTCTAATCTCAGTCTATCTAAAATCCCTCAAAATTACATACATTTTTTTACATTAATGATCGCTAAGATGAGTTTGGGACTAGATTTTGAACGATTTAAATGAATAAAATTGGCCTTTCGAAGGCTAATTCTCGTAATTATGCGATACATACGACAATCGCCAGATTAAACGTTCAAACTCTAGTCACAATCTCATCTGAGAGACAATTAATATTAAGGTCTTGTCAAAAAAGTACGTATTACAGATATTTTTGACAGATTGTGGCTGAGGTTAAATAGCACACGTTCCTAAAATATAACGTTATCGTTATGGAGCGAATGTCTATTTGACTTCCACAACCCAGTAACTGGGTAATACGATACCCCTTGGTAACCCGTAACGACTGTCAAAGATCCGCGGATGACAGACGGGACCAATGGCTTAACGTACTTTTCGAGACACGGAACGATGTCAGTGATGTCTAAGAATCAAATGGTATGCAAACATATAAATATACAAAAATTTGCGAAAAAAAAATTGTTATTTGCATTATCATTAATATGGATTAAAATAAACATGACATATGATAAACTTTATTTTTAGTATCCGCGGGTCTTTCTTCACAAATACATACATAACATTTATTTATTTAAAATCGACATAAGAAGGATGGGGTTATTAGGGCTGTCAAATGTACTTTTTTTATTATTCGTGAATCGAACGCGACCCAGACTTATTTCAAGATTCTACGAATTGTATACCATTTCTTTGAACCGGTTTTTTAAACGTTTTATTTGGTATTTTGAAAACAATAATCGATTGAACATTTTAGCAGGCATAATATTAAGCAAGACCTATTTACTTACTAGATATATAAAAGTACATATCTTTAATGAGGTTCACTTTCCTCAAATCAAGAAAGGTCATACATGATGGGCCCTAGTTGGCAACTAAATCGGAGTTTAAAGATAACCTTGTACAAGTGGCTACTACAAGTGGGCTTAAATTAAAACTCTTTTCTTTCTATAGGGTAGGGTAGGGTAGACCCTATTCTGACCCACTATCCATTGGCTGGCAACCCTAATTTTGTGTTAGTAACAAGTTCGGCGCCGAATTACATGAATATTAACATTTTAATCAATCAGTCTGAAGCCTAATGGATGCGCCAAAATGTTGAATTTTACAACAATTTATTGACGAATATATTAAAAAAATTGCTTTTTTATATTTATGCAATTTTGAATTACAAATATTGTCTGAATGTTCTGTCGTTGGGTGCTTAGCATGTGTGACATAACATAACATAACATCACGCCTGTAATCCCCGAAGGGTTAGGCAGAGGTGTACCCATTAGTACACCCACATTTCGCCAGTTATGTTTCAGTCCCATGTAACCGGGCACAAATCCAGACTCCGAGGCTGCTACTGAAAAATTCCTGATGGAAAAACCCAATAACACTTTGCCTGACCTGGGAATCGAACCCAAGACCTCATGCACAGCAGTCGCGCTTGCGACCACTAGACCAACGAGGCAGTCAAGGCAGCGAGGCAGAAGCATGTGTGATAAAAATAATATATTTTTTAGTTTATTTACTCAAAATTCTTCTTAAACATAACATCACTCCTGTAATCCCCGAAGGGTTAGGCTGAGGTATACCCATTAGTACACTCACATTTCATCAGTTATATTTAAGTCCCATGTAAAAGGGGGCGAGCCTATTGCCAAGGACAAATTCAATAGGACTATGCCCGACCTGGGGATCGAACCAAGAACTCATGCTTAGCAGTCGCGCTTTGCGAACATTAGACTAACGGAAAAAAATCGAGCTTAATTTTTCTTCGGCGGTTTCCATCAATAGATACCGTTTCAAGGGGAAGGTTTATTCGTAGATGAAGCCTGGCGGAGTCCCTAGTACTAATTATAAGTCAAGATTTCCACACGAAGCTTTA
Source organism: Hoplodrina ambigua (assembly GCA_949774945.1). NCBI lineage: Eukaryota > Metazoa > Arthropoda > Insecta > Lepidoptera > Noctuidae > Hoplodrina > Hoplodrina ambigua. The sequence goes on from OX458967.1 coordinate 2,665,118, forward strand.
CTTCACCGATAAAAAAAAATAACATAACATCACGCCTGTAATCCCCGAAGGGTTAGGCAGAGGTGTACCCATTAGTACGCCCACATATTAAGAGTTATATTTAAGTCACATATAACAGGGGGCGAGCCAATTGCAGTCAACCGGGCACAAATTCAAACTCCGAGTCTGCTACAACGTATAAAAAAATACTAAAAAATAATTCATGATGCAATTACAAATATTATATTTAATAAAATACATAACATCACGCCTGTAATCCCTGAAGGGTTAGGCAGAGGTGTACCCATTAGTACACCCACATTTCGCCAGTTATGTTTTTAGTCCCATGTAATAGGGGGCGAGCCTATTGCCATCAACCGGGCACAAATCCAGACTACGAGGCGGCTACTGAGAAATTCCTGATGGAAAAACTCAATAACATATTGCTCGACCTGGGAATCGAACCCAAGACCTCATGCACAGCAGTCGCGCTTTGCGACCACTAGACCAACGAGGCAGTCGGTATTAAATAAAATATCCTTCACATACCTATAAATTAACTATGAAACTAGTCCGTTTCCTGGTACACATTTAACAAGGTGGCTATAGCCTTGGCTTATGACGGTACAATTAGCAAAAATTATGATTGTATGCAACTAAAACAATTTATCTTTGATTACGAGGTATCTGGAAATATAAAATTTGGGGCGTGTCTGTATAATGAGTGTTTATACATAATTGCAAGCATGAATCTATATAATTATGTATATTGTATAAGTAAAATACGAAAGCCAACAACGTACCATCAACTAAAAAAACAATTTCTGTGTGTCTATTTGTTTCGGGTAATCAACAAAACTGCTGGACTGATATTGATGGGACTTTCATTGGTAAATAGCGGAGGTTATAATGAGTAACGAAGGCTACTTTTTTTGGAAAAAATCATAAGAGCTCCGCACAAAAAAAAATCCCCATGCTAATCGACATTTCACGTGAATGAAGTCGCGGAAAAGAGCTAGTATAATGAATAGTATTACTCTAAAAATACTTGCACACGACAGATGGTTGATTTACAAACGTTTAAATACATAATTAGGTAATTGTTTAATTATGGTTAATATTTAGTATGAACTACTGAAGCAACGAATGGCTACACAGGATCGACAACTTGCAGACTATTTAGCCTTTAGACTTTGAACTAAAATTTAGTTTTAAGTTTTTTTTCCTATTTTGAATTAATCCGGATTCCTGTGACACAAACTGTGTCATTTTTTAAAACATACACAACATTACATCACTCCTGTAATCCCCGAAGGGTTAAGCAGAGGTGTACCCATTAGTACACCCATATTTGGCAGTTATGTTTAAATCCCATGTAATAGGGGGCGAGCCTATTGGCATCAACCGGGCACAAATCGAGACTCCGAAGCTGCTCATTTTTTAAAACCGCTTCTAATTACCCCCATATGTCATCTAAACTATTCCGGAGAATTTCGGATAGATGACAGCTCTAGTCCACAATTATGTGCAATTGTATATAGGTATTTACATAGGCATATACAGTAGTTAAATATATACCCGAAATGATTATATAGTAAGCTCTAGCGAAACAGTTAGGTAATCAACTACTTTCATTTTTATATTTCAAGGTAGCGAAGGCTTCTTTAAATGACAATTTATAAAGATTATATTTATGTAATAAATTAAACATTAATAAACGCTTGTTTATTTAAAAGTAATGTTTGTAATGATTGCGGTTTTTCGTTTTGTAATGTAATGTAAGGTTACTATGGAGTGTTAAATTGATATTAAATGTTTATAAACATTGAAGATATGAGAGACTGATTTGGTACCAATTAGAATGTAGTTGTGTTTGTAAACATTTATTTATGGGATTCATGTTATAAACATAACATCACAACTGTAAACCCCGAAGGGTTAGGCAGAGGTGTATCCATTCGTACACCCACATTTCGCCAGTTATCTTTTTAGTCCCATGCAATAGGGGGCGAGCCTATTTCCATCAACCGGGCACAATTCAAAACTCCGAGGCTGCTACTGAGAAATTCCTGATGAAAAAACCCAATAACACTTTGCCCGACCTGGGAATCGAACCCAAGACCTCATGCACAGCAGTCGCGCTTGCGACCACTAGACCAACGAGGCAGCCTTAAATTGACAGTGTTAAATTGATATTAAATATTTATAAACATTGAAGGTATAAGAGACCGATTTGGTATCAATTAGAATGTAGTTGTGTTTGTTAACATTTATTTATGGGATCCATGTTATACTACACAGAATATTATTCTTACTGCGCGAAAACACTAATTCTTTTTCTAAAATAAATCAAACTAGCTTAGTAATTACTTAATTAACTCCTTCTTCTTCTTTATCGTGTGGGCAGTAAGGTCTAACGACCCCACACTCCCTAGTATCAGAGTTTCTAAGCCGCCTCATGGGCCTCTGACATAGAGTCTCCTTCTAACATTAGCTATCTATTTGTCAGTGAAAGACCTGTCAAATTTGGTCTAACCCTTCTGGAGATTCAATTAATTGTTTAAAAGTCTTCTAATTACGTTAAATTAGTGTAATGTTATAATAACTAAGTGATTAATATTACGTACAGTGTTTGTGCAGTGTTTTTGTCGCGAGAACTGCGACAATAACCTAAACCAAAAACCGGCTGTCAAGTCATCGTCCCAACGGTGAAGGATTTTAAATATCATCGAAACCCGGGGAGTATTTTGTTTTATCTAAGTTGTATTTACATACTACTAAACATCACAAATACTGCTCAGGTTACTGAGCCACGTCCATCACACACTGGCACGGTTTATGTCTCCTTTTGCTTGACAAGTAGTGGAAGCAAAATCGATGACGAAAACACTCGCCCATACAAATAAACCACTACATACTTACTACACAAAATAGGCGCATTATATTTTCTTTTTGCCTATGTATTATATAAATTTAAATTCAGATAAAACTTGTAATTTGATATTTTGCCATAGACTTGTATGTCATTGAGTTAGAAGTCTAATAACTATTTTCGTTTTGTTTACTTACGTTTAACATTTCCATTTCATTCTAATTAACTAAATCTAATTGTAATATCTATCAGTTAACAACTCTTAACTTATTTTTTTAACTTTTTATGCCTTTTGTTTTTCTTTTTATTTTTTTATTTTTTCCTACTACCTCCTACTTCTAATAGGTATTGTCAACACATCCATCCTTGCATTTTTATTTAGCTGCACAAATACTATATTCCAGGTGACCAACACTAAGAAAATGATGACCCGCAGTGCTGCTCTTAAGGAGATGGAAGCAAAACTTAGATCAACCTTAAAAGAGCTCGAAGCTTCTAAGGCCTTATGTAAACAGCTGCTCCAGGAAAGGGACGACAGTGAGGTGGAAGTCAAGAATATTGTTGACAAAAACACCTTCCTGAAAAATGAGCTGGCTGAACTACATATACAGCACATGGACTTAGCCGACCAACATACTCAACTACAGTACAAAGTGTCAACTTTTCAAGAGTGCAGTGATACCCACGAACTTGCATTGAATAGGATTTCAGAACTGGAACAGGAATTATTAAATGCCCATAAGGCCTTGTCTCACTCAGAGACAGTCAAGTTCAGCGGACAGGTTGTTTCCACCAACAACCTATTTAATGAGTTAGTAGGCAGTAGGTTGAATACAGTGTGTGAGTCAGGTGTAACTATAGATTTGACTGGTGATGATACCATACCATTATGTCCTGTTATAATGAGTCATAATAAATTAAAAAAGTACATAAAAATTAAGAAACTAATTAAACGGTCACAGAAAAGAATAAAAAAACAAGATCTTCTTAAATTAAACTGTTCCCTTCGAAAGGAACGTATGATCTTAACACAAGAGTTGAATACCTGTACAGTTGAGTTAGATGACTGTAGAGAGAAGTATGACACTGAGACTCAGCAGCTCCGAAATGATTTACTGTATAAGGAGTACTTGCTGAAAGACATTTTCGAGAAATATCAGTTGTCTCAACAACAACTAAGTGAACGCTTGTTTGAGGCCGGTGAACTACTGGACTTGGTAAAGTACAATGCTGAAAGGTACGAGTCTCTGACTAATAATCCTTCATGCAGCTGTGCTAACCAGCCACCTTCGCCTCTTCAGTCTCAGATTAACATATCTCCACCGGTAGTGTCTCTTCCAGCTAAGACCTGTGTAAGTGTACAGGAAATTAATAAAACTATTTTGTTCTGTGATGAGCTAGGGTCAGGCTTTGGCAAAATTCTACACAATTACCTTAGCCATAGTTTTACCAACCATAGTTACCACAAAATAGATTTCAAACAAATTATTAAAAAAATTATAGACTCAGATTTAAATAATTACTTCACAATGGTTCTTTTACTAGGTAATAGTACTGGTATTACCAAAAAGGACATACTGGATGGTGTGGACACCTTGTTAAAGCTTAACATAGGGAAGGTAATGTTGTGTGCTTTTCCTTACTCTGATACTTTATCAGATTATGAAAACAATCGTATATTTAAGTTAAATAGGACTATTCGTATGTTGACAAGTTGTCATAGTGACAAATTATTGTTTTTTGACACTAATAAATTTATTAGTGATTTTAGATTAACTCAGAGAAGTTTATCTCTGTCTGGAGAATCTCGACATTTAATTGCTATGTTGATAGCATATAATATTAATATGGTTATAGCTAATATAACTGATTGTAGGTTAAGTGACGAAACTGTGTTGTCTAGTTCTGCTAACAACACAGTGATGGATTATTCTTTAAACTAAGTTGTGAGACAACAGAAGTTACCCCGTCAGATAATCACCTATTATTACTGAATAATAAAAAGGTATCTTCTGGCAAGTTAGCTTATAAGGGAAAGCAACATACTTTAAAATTATTCAATCAAAATATTCAAGGTTGCTCTTCAAAATTACTGGAAATAGAAATGTTCTTAGAAAAAACCAAGTTTGATATTGTTTGTTTTACCGAACATTGGCTAAAAGATAACCAAGTGATGTCTATTAATTATGAAAATTATTGTGTAGTTAGTCATTTCAGCCGGAAACAGATGTTACATGGCGGCTCGTTAATACTTATTAAAAATTCGATTAAGTCTAAAGAACGTAAAGACATTGTAAGACTATCAGTTGAACACACTATCGAACTGTCCTGTGTTGAGCTTGATAAGCATGTTATTGTTTGTGTGTACAGACCTCCAAATTACCAGAATCTATCTGTGTTTGATTCGGTAATGGAAGATGTGTTACGAAAAATTAGTATTGGTAGTAAATCAATTATCATATGTGGTGACTTTAATATTAATTTGTTAGAAAATAACTCTAGTACTATCAGATTATTAAGTCTTTTCAAGTCATTTGATTTGTCAAATATTTTTAGTGAGCCTACCCGAGTGACAGCTTCTTCTGCCACTTGTATTGACAATATATTTTGTAATTGCGAATACCTCCATAAGGACATTGTAAATAGGCTGCCATCAGATCATAGTGGACAAACAATTACGTTCTGCGCCTATGTACCACCACAAAAAACTCAAATAAAGTTTAGGCCAATTACTTGTAGAAGCTTAGAGCAATTTAATAATTCTTTATCTAGTAAATTATGTATTCATAGTTTTAATAACATAGGTGACCCAAATGAGTTTTATACCGAATTTTTTTCACTTTTAAGCACGCAATTTAATGACACTTTTCCGGTAAAAACAAAAAGTATTTACACAAAATTCTTATTTAGCGATTGGGCGACTCCAGGTATACGTAAAAGCAGAGAAAAACTTTTTGAACTTTATGGACTGAAGCAACATACAATTAATACAAGTTTTCATAAGTATGTTTCCAACTATTCAAAACTTTTTAAAAATGTATGCAAAACAGCAAAAGCTCTTTACGTTAGTAATAAAATAAAATCAGCAGATGATAAAATAAAAACTACTTGGCAAATAATAAATAATGAAACAGGTAGGAAAAAACAGCGTATTACTGAATTTAATTTAGAGACTGCACGTGGCCCTATTAATTCAGATTTGGAGGTAGCCCAGGAATTTGAATTTTTTTTTGCTAATATTCCCCTTCAAACTACTGAGGCTTTAAATTCCTCCCCCGAGCTTTCTGCTGCCTTACTTAAAAAAAATGTTAAGGCTTGCCCTTTGGAATTTAGATTTCAACATACAAACCCCCAGGCTGTCGTAAAAACTTTTAAAGATCTTAAAATTAAATCAACAGAAGATCTTTGGGGAATGTCTGTAAAAGTTAGTAGAGCTATCATTGAAACTATTGCTCCCTACTTAGCCTTAATATTTAACACCAGTATAGATCAAGGAGTCTTTCCCGATCTGATGAAACATAGTAAAGTCGTGCCATTATTCAAAGCGGGTGATAGTAAGGAACCCAACAATTATAGGCCTGTATCGATTCTGCCAGTTCTCAGTAAGGTATTTGAAAAGTTAATGCTCAATCAAATGTTACGTCACTTTAATAAAAATTCCATCTTTGATGAACATCAGTACGGTTTCACCAAAGGGCGTTGTACAACTGACGCCGGTGTCAACCTACTAAAGAACATATTTAACGCCTGGGAGGAAGCACAAGATGCCATTGGAATTTTTTGCGACCTCTCAAAGGCGTTCGATTGCGTTAACCATGATACCCTTTTGCTGAAGCTCGAGCACTACGGTATTAGTAAAACATCTCTTGCTTTATTAAAATCATACCTGATAGGAAGACAGGCTAAAGTTCATGTTAACGGCGTAAACTCATTGGGGTCTGAAATGACAATGGGCGTTCCTCAAGGTTCGATATTGGGTCCATTTCTATTTCTAGTTTACATAAATGATTTACCTCAATTACTACAAAATCAACCGAGGATGGTGTTATTTGCAGATGACACCTCATTGATCTTTAAAATAGACAGGCGGTCACAAAATCTTGACGACGTAAATAGCTCTATTCTTCAGGTTCAAAATTGGTTTACAGTAAATAATTTGGTATTAAATGAAAAAAAAACCAAATGTATTAGATTCAGTTTACCAAACGTTAGAAGTAGCAAATGTGACATCATATTGAATGGACAAAAACTGGAATTTATTAATCAAACGGTTTTCCTAGGAATCACGCTAGACGAGAAATTACAATGGGGACCTCACATAACATCAATTGCGGGACGGTTAAGCTCAGCAGCTTATGCTGTTAGAAAGATAAGACAGTTGACAGATATAGAAACTGCGCGACTGGTCTACTTCAGTTACTTTCATAGCATTATGTCGTATGGCATTCTACTGTGGGGTCGGGCTGCTGACATTGAATCCATTTTTATTTTACAGAAGAGAGCTGTCAGAGCCATTTATAATCTACCTCGTCGCGAATCTCTAAGGGAATTATTTAAAAGGATTAATATTATGACAGTACCTTGCCAATTTATTTATGAAAATATTATGTATGTGAGAAAAAATCTAAATCTTTTTAATAAAATAAGTGATAGACATAATATTAATACTAGAAATAAAGATAAAATAGCTCAACCATATTTTAGGTTGTCTAAAGTAAATACATCTTTTATGGGGTACTGTGTTAAATGTTACAATAAAATTCCTTCTGATATATTAAAATTAAATGAAAGGAAATTTAAGGCACACATTAAAAGTACACTTTGCAAACAAGCATATTACAAATTAGAGGATTACAATCAAGATAAGAATGCTTGGAAACATGCTGGTCCTGCTCCATGGGACAATGATACATTCTAGACAAAATCAAACTGGTTATTAATGTTTTTTTTGTTTTTTTTTTGTTTTTCATTTTTCTTAATACTTAATTTTGTTTTATTTTTGATTATTGATTTTGAAGTGTTATAGATTGCGCGGACTCACACACTATTTCATGTTGGTTGAGATGTTATGAGTGGTCGTCTGTAGTTCCAATATTTGTAAACACGAGAAAACTATGTATATTTGAACATATTTTAACTTTTAAATTCTTAATTTGTGCCTTCTAATTATTATGATTAATTAGTTTTTTTTTTTTTTTTTTTTATAGGGTACATACATTGCTTTCACGTGCCATGTCGTGTATGATTCTGTAAACAAATATTGTAAACATTGTTTTTAAAAGAGTACGTATGGAGTTTCTTGCCCATTCTTCTCCATACAAAACTACCTTTTGGAAGGGGCAACTAGATTCAATTCTATTTTGTTTTTTGTGTTTGACGTTCAAAAGTGCCTTATTGGCCTAATTGAAATAAATGATTTGACTTTGACTTTGACTTTGACTTTGATTAGCCGGTGCAAACAGACAGACAATATGATTTTTTCCGTATCGTTTAATCTCTCATATGAATTTAGTAAAAGAAGTTATTTTGATGTTACAAATAGAGTACAATTTTATTTGTTTTTTTTTATCAACACAGGTTGGCAAATAACGTATTATATATTAATAATTTTAAATATAAATTAATACATTAGAAAAAAAATCTTAGAATGGAGATTTTGAGAAGTGATTTGTGTTTTAGAAATATAAAATACGTTGGTAACGATATCGGGTTTAGTTTAGCGGTACATTAACAGGAATCATAACGTTATTTGTTCTTCGATTAATTTATAAGTACCTTTGCGTAGTTCATTAGCATGTAGAACGATGTTTACGAATTGGTATTCCTTTTAAACCTGAGCTTTGCGCCACCAGGCGCCTACGCACAGATATTTTGGACTTTAAAAAGTAGATTTTAGCTGTAGTTGCGGGTCAACTGTTTACATATTATTATCCGTGCAAAAGAAAGAAAACAAAGAAAAAAAATTGTGCGATCGGGGAATCCCCGTCAGGAAAGAAGTTCGTTATGTAATAATTATTTTTCTAAAATAAAAGCAGCCAATAAAAGTAGTAGCAATAGTATGTCATTAAAAGTCTCGTCAAATCGGTTCAACCGTTTCGGTGATTAGCCAGAACAAACAGACAGACGAATAGGAGGACACACACACAGGCAGACGAAAAAATAAAAATAATGGTACATATATATTTTGTAAATAAAAAGCTGTAACATTCCAAACGAGATTTGAATTTTATTATTTGTATAGATGATTTTGTCTATATTAAATCTATTTGAAGAATAAGTTAAACATTATTAGTTTGGTATAATTATGAATAAATTGTAGACTATAGTTCTCTTTGGCTTTTTTTTGAGGTGGTAAACATCATCAAATGAGTCCTACGGTCCTGGGTGGGGCGGAAGGGACTGTCAGACTTTTACTGAATACAAAACCACCCTGTTCCTTCTGTTGCCTTTACGTTCCGGGGCCGCGGTATCCTGATAAGACGTCCCGCAACCCCGGTTGGCTAAGCTCAATTTCCCTATGAAGAATGGTTTCGATTACTCTTTTCCATTCAATGTTGTAAACGTTTTGTAAAACTGGTAAGTTTTATGACAAAAGATTAAATCTGACAAAGGAATGGAATGCTAATATGTCTGACTGACCTATTGTCTGGCCCACCTACATAGAGTTCAATGACCTTTAGACTACATTAGGAACACAAGATTAAAAATGCAATTTTACCAAATAGGATACACTTAGAGGGTCAACTGTTCTCTTAATTTATTGCTAAACAATCCATTGATTGGTGTGAAAGATAATTAAGATTATGTGTTAGTACTTCCGGATCAATGGTCAGTGTTGTGGGTAGTTCCGTGTCGTCGTGGGTGGGGTTTGCGCAAGCGTAGAAGCGGTGTCGCAGGCGTCGACTATTTAAAAATCGAATGCGATTTCTGATGCGAGAAAGGATAGTGTTTTGCATTGTTATGCGGATTAAGTGTCCAGAGCTGCGAGACGTCTTAACAGGATACCGTGGCCCTGGAACGTAAAGGGCAACAGAAGGAACAGGGTGTTTTTTTAGTCAGTAAAAGTCTGACAGTCCCTTCCGCCCCAGCCAGGGCGGAAGGAGTCATTTGATGATATTTTACCACGTTCCAAAAAAATTTGGTGATTTACTGTAGGAAGTTAATGGTTGGCATTTGACAAAGTTGGAAACTAAGGAACATCAGTTAGGAAAACATAATGTGCTGTACATCTAATGACACAAGTACCTACGGACATATCGATACTGGAGATATGAAATAACGTAAGGGACATTAAGTCGAAAATTAGTTAAAATTATTTTTGTTTCTATTTTACCCTGTCTAGAAAGCTATAGAGAATATTAATAAAGTTGTCCATTATTCTTTTAATATATCTAACTAGCTTTTGTTCTCGACTTCGTCTACATAAATGTCGGTTATCGCGGAAGTTAACGAAGTCGCGGAAAAGTAGTCTAATTCCTCCTTTTCTTATTTTATCTACCTTACCCCGTAGCAAACATCAAAATCGGTTCAATGGTTTAGTCGTGAAAGCGTATCAGTTAGACAGACAGACGAACAGAGTTACTATCGCATTTATAATATTAGTACTAGTATGAATGGAAAATTTATAACAACATAATCTATTTGAAAATGACTTCAAAAGGTTTCAAATCGCCACCACAACAAGAAAGATAAAGTTGTCCGTTTTTTCTTACATTTTAACTAAGTTGAGAAGATAATGCAAGAGTCATGAGAAGCAGCAATTTTTACCAAATATATTAGAAATTTTGACCACAATCCGACCATGCAGCATTAATTCTAACCCTGCGAACGCGTAGCGCGTCACGACATGTGTCAACCGACACACTGTGTCAAGTGCGCTGTGACGCAACACGGCGCACGCGCAATGCACGCTGGTGAAAGAACACGCGTTCTAGTGTTGACTGAGGTTTTCCTGCCAGTCATGTTTGAATAGTTGGTGAGAAATAGGGTTCGTGTATTTTTAAGACATCGTTATCAGTTTTAGTAGGTTTCTATCAATTTGACTGCCTCGTTGGTCTAGTGGTCGCAAAGCGCGACTGCTGTGCATGAGGTCTTGGGTTCGATTCCCAGGTCGGGCAAAGTGTTATTGGGTTTTTCCATCAGGAATTCCTCAGTAGCAGCCTCGGAGTCTGGATTTGTGCCCGGTTGATGGCAATAGACTCGCCCCCTATTACATGGGACTGAAACATAACTGGCGAAATGTGGGTGTTTTAATGGGTACACCTCTGCCTAACCCTTCGGGGATTACAGGCGTGATGTTATGTTATGTTCTATCAATTCTGCGTAGGTATAGGTAAGTTTGTGTTGTAGGAGAATAAAGTCCATACGCAACGAGTCAGAATGAGCTTAAAAGATCAAACGGAGGGACCAACTAAAATAAAATGTCAATTGTGAGCCTAACGTGCATTAATGACTATAAATATTTATATATTTTTACGTCGGATAAAAAAAAAAGTGCAATACACACAAGGTCAGAATATAAGGCATAACTATATATCTTTTTAATACGACGAAAATTTTCAATCAAAAATTGAATACGTTCTAGACCCATGTACTAAATGCATACAAAAGTAGGTATGTGCGTCAATATCTCCCTTCCATCTTATTGACGCATTTGGTTAAGGTCACTTGTGGTCAAAACCAAAGTCATACAAAAAAACGAATTACTATCGTCACAGGGGGTCACAACTAAAACTCACCTACCAATTCAGGTTTCCCAGCCTCAACCTCTGTATAAATAGATATTGGACACAATGGGAATTGGTCACAGATCATTTGTTACAAGTTAGTTCCACACTCCTGCTGTGTATCAAGGATTTAGCCATTACGAGAGTCAAGTGACACGTGTTACAGAGCAAATAATCGTATTTTATGCTGCTACAATAATGGTGTCAATGCGTGAATAGCGTTCGCAATTAAGGGTTAACCAAATTATTTAAAAATGTTTTTAAAAAATCTCTAAATTTAACTGAATATTAAAATAATTAATAATTTAAAGCTGTAATTGATTTAAACTTACCAAAAATAAAGTCTTCAGCTGGAAACCGAGTCGCTTCATTTTTGTATTTATTGCTTGTGCCCCGTGTTGAAACCTGAAAAAAGGAATAAGTACTCATTTGTTTGCCAATAATCCTAACTAATATTATAAATGTGAAAGTAAGTTTGTTTGTTTGTTTGCTACCATTTTACGCCTAAACCACTGAACCGATCATCCTGAATTTTTGCATATACGTTGCCAGGTGTACAGGGACGAACATAGGGTACCTTTAATCCCGAAAAAAAGTACTGTTCCCGAGGGAAATCACAAAAACGTCCTTATGACAGTAGATGGCGCCACGTGTCTATCGGATCATGATTAAATTTTAAGTTTAAGCATGTAATACATTATGAGTCTAGACTGTCGATAGACCAGTTTCAAGTAAACAACCTAGGAGTACGAAAGTTGTTTGCTTAATAATTTTTCATGCCCAAAACCGCTGAAGAGTATCCTGACATTTTGCATAAAGTGGCTTCCAGACGGACGGACTTGCGGTTACGGCAAACCGCAGGCCGCGGCTCCTAACGCTCCAAAAACACACCACCGCGATCAAAGTGGCGGCCTGAAGTATCATTAGCGTGGTGATTGTGCTACAATCGGACAATAGGACGTCGCAATCGGACGTCAGTCAATATGGTTAACCGTAACGTTGTCTTATTACTCTCATGACTCATTAGTCCTCTCAGAAGATAAGAAAAAAGGTAGGAAAACCGTTTATTTAAACACTTGAGGTGTGAGGTAGAGATAAACTACAGTAACATGACGCGCCCTTCCACAATTCAAAACGTTTGAAAGTGTTTTTAATAGTATTAAAAATACTCACAACGCATGTGTGCGTATTGAGACGGCTCTCGAGACAAAAACAAATCAGCGATTTGTTGTCCGACTAGCGGCGTCAAAAATTACTCATTATTATTAGTATGGCGCTGCACTGAAATTCTCTATGAAAATGAGAGGTACGTCGTCTTGCGCGGTCGGCTATTTATGATTAGTTGACAAAAAATATCCTAGCCTGCCACTGAAGACGATTACACACAAAGTCTTTCATACGAATGTGACTACACACATTGAAATGGTAATATGGAGGGAAACGCCAAGGTATAATAGTTTATCTCTACCTATATTATCATTAGCATCGCATATTACTCTTAGGAATAGAGAAGTGTGAGTTAAATTTAAATTATTATTTAAATTCAACTATTTCTATTACAATTTCCATATTTGGCGTCATCTTACAAAGCAGTACACGCGACCGGTTGTTAAAATTTGCAATTGACGCGGCCGCCACAACATTTCGCGTTTGTCTGTGACCCACTTTATATACGTTGTCAGGGATACAGAAAAACTGCGTAACTGACAATGTCATCACTGACACTGACAGGTGTAAACGCATTCATAGAGGATGCATGGAAGAATAAAGGTGAACTTATAACTACGCTCTGTCAATGAAGCATACTCTGCGATTACTCCGCTAATTGTAAATTGATTTGGATGATTCTTTTTTTGTTTATTTTTTCGAATTGGTCCCAAATAAATACTGTCATGATCTGATGATGAACTTCGGAGATATGGAAAGGAAACTCCTCATAAGATCACAGCGCAGAACTGTCTTAACAGTAAAATTGCTTTATTTAATGCGTGTAGTCGATGATTGACTGAAGGAAGAGGTTAGTTTCTAAACTAACCGTGACCTATGTCGATGTATGTAGACAACAGTTTTTCAACGGCAAAGTTAAGTTTGTCCCTCAGTACTGTTTATTTTTTCGTTAGAGGTATTTCCGGTGTGTTTTAATGAGGGTGCAGACGGCGAAAAGCGACTTTGTTTTATGTAATGTAGAATTAATTGGGATTCCTCAGAAGGACACTTTTTGAAATTTCTTCCTGAATGACCTACGGATGCCCTCTAAACTAAAACAATCCGGAAAATCACGAACGAATGGCAACCCGAGTTCTGAAGATACTTAATTTAGAAAGAATTTATTGTGGGATGATTTTTACAAAATTAAATGAAAGAAAGAATGTGCAATGCAACTGTTTCATAATATTTGTGCCACTAATCATTCCGTACTTTTAGCGTAAACGTATTTAGCGTTATACGTATTTAAAATATCATTCTGTCACTGTCAACTTCAATGACAGATGACATTCTTCTATTTGATAGGAAAGCAGTGATGTTCCAAAGTTAAAAAAAAAACTTTTTGCTGTACTTGCGTTATAGGTAGGTTTATAATAAAAATGGGTACTAATCTTACTGATTTTTAAAGTCTTTTGTATACCTAATCTTTTTCTGTGATTAGAAAAGTGCAGTGTATTATTTTATTTTTAATTAATAATAGCAATAAGTATTTGCTTAATTGAATTGATACCGTGATGGCCCAGTGGTTACCAAATGCGATTTTTTAAATTTATAATAATTATGCACCTTTTTACTAAGTTTATCTTGGACATTACTGCCATTGGTGAAAAAAACGTGAGGAAACTTATGATTAATATAAGTCTAAAATCATCAATCCGCCTTAAGCAAGGGTGGTGATATGCTCGTGTCTTCTCCGTGTGAGAAGAGACCTTTGCGCTGCAGTGGGCTAGTATTTTAAGAAATCTTTATCTTTCTCGACTGCCTCGTTGGTCTAGTGGCCTCAAAGCGCGACTGCTGAGCATTAGGTCTTTTTTTTTTGTTTTTCAATTTCCTGGTCGGGCAAAGTGTTATTGGATTTTTCCATCAGAAATTTCTCAGTAGCAGCCTCGGAGTCTGGATTTGTGCCCGGTTGATGGCAATAGGCTCGCGCCCTATTACAAGGGATATAAACAATACTGGCGAAATGTGGATGTACCAAAGGTTACGCCTCTGCCTAACCCTTTGGGGATTACAGGCTTGATGTTATGTTATGTCTTTATCTTTTCTAAATCTGTCCCAATATCCTTGAGGCAGGACAATCAAACGCTTTGTACACAACAATGGGTACTCGCCAAGAGGGACTGCACAATGGTTCATTTCTCACAGCGATCGGGTAACGCATTTATTGTGAGTTGGCTTATGTAAGCCCGCGTGTGCGTATTACAATCGTATGGTAATATGTTTGATGGTTTACATGATGGGCAGTAGTCATAATTCTATACATATAATAAAAATGAATCAAAATATGAATCTAAATGTGTTGCTAAGTGCAAAACTGGAGGACGGCTGGACCGATTTGGCTGATTCTTTTTTGTTGTATTTGTAATTTTCTGGACAAGGTTTTTATGTAAGATATTTATTGAAAAAACCATCAGGTATGTCGGAAATTAGCGCCCCTGCGAAGCCGGGGCGGTTCGCTAGTTTAGAATAATATTTTCATAAACAGGCTCGGAATCTGGATTTGTACCCGGTTAATGGCAATAGACTCGTCCCCTATTACATGGGACTTAAACATAACTGTCGAAATGTAGGTGTAGATACTAATGCGTACCTCTGCCTTACCCTTCGGGGATTACAAGCGTCATATTACTTTATTATTATTGACTTCTACGCAAACGAAATCACGGGCAGTACATATATAAAAAAGTAAACCATGTTAAATTCAATAGGCTTTATTCATGGTTGTCCACTTAATGATTACAATTAAGCCGTTTATGACTATCTGTAGTGTGTTTTAATAAAATAATAGGTAATAAAACATAATACACACCTTGGCGAACAGTTTAATAGGTACCCTTTTTCCCAAACGCATTAAACCGAACCTTTTTACAAAAAAGTACGAGAAAATGAATAATCAGCCAGAATGATAGGCGATCTTAATCGTTTATACACGGCCGCAGCACCTTAAATGACTTTGATTTATTTCCCAGCCTATTATTGTCCCACTGCAGGGCAAAGGCCTCTTCTCATACAGAGAACGCACGAGCATTGATCACAACTCTTGCTTAAGGTGGATTTAAGATTTCAGACTTACATTTTTATCTTAGACATCACTGGCATCGGTGAAGGAAAACATCGTGAGGAAACCTGGACTTACTGTTCCATTCAAACCATGTCAGGCTCTTGAGACGGTTTTGAATCTCTGACACTAGAGTGTGTGGTCGTAAGACCTTACTGCCCACACAATTAAGAAAGAAGATTAATTAGAAGTCCAGGGGGCTTACACAAAGTAACAATTTAAAAACGATAACGAAGTTAGAAAATACTAAAATGTATGGGATTGACATAAGCCGCGTTAAGTCACGCGGTCAATCGACGAAGCGATGACCACATGAAAGACTAATATGTATGGGATTGACATAAGCCGCGTTAAGTCACGTGGTCAATCGACGAAGCGATGACCACATGAAAGACTACAATGTATAGGATTGACATAAGCCGCGTTAAGTCACGTGGTCAATCGACGAAGCGATGTTACTTTGTCTAAGCCCCCTGGTTTCCTCGCGATGTTTTCCTTCACGGATATCAGTAATGACCAAGATAAACTTTACAGAACAAGTCACATTGGTGCTTACCCGTGCTCTGCTGTGAACCCACAATCACTCACAAGCACACACACACAAGCATGAGAGGCAGGCGCCTTAACCACTATGTGCATAAATAAAAGATGCAGATGGATATATATACATTTGTTAATTGTCGGTTACTATTAACAGACAATTAATTAATGTTAGTACACAAAGTTAAGTTAAGGTGTTTCAAAAAAATTTTGCTAATCACTTTGTTTGTTTGTTTGTAAAATACTTAAAGAGAAAGATTACCAAAGGTTATTTGATTTATTTATGCCATTTCTTGGAAGGTGGACTAAAATATTAAAATAGTTTGAGACAATTATGTAGGTATGCTTACACTGTTGTTTCCGTTTTACTTAGTTTAAGCTGTAAGTTTTCCATGCTTTATTAAATATAAATAAAAATGAATTGTTGTTCGTTAGTCTGATTAAAACTCGAGAACGGCTGGGCCGATTTAGCTGTTTTTGGTCTTGAAATGTTCGTGGAGGTCTAGGGAAGGTTTAAACGGTAAGAAAATATGGGGTAGGGGTGGGGTAGGGTAGGGTTGGGGGTATCGTTTAGGTAGGGGAAGGATACTACGCGAACGCAGTTGTGGCGGGTCAGCTAGTAAAATATAATAATATGTCAAAGATAATAAGCATAATACAAAGGGTGTGAGAAACATTTAACGAAGTCGAAATCTATATTTTTTTCCTATCTTTGCGATCATCTTTATGTTCTGAGTGCCAAGTGTAAGTTTTTTCACTTTCGATTGCGAGCGCGATAGAATTTTGTATGGGAAATAAGGTTTTCCTAGTGTCGCTTTAACTTTTTCACATATAGAATTCTAACGCGCTCACAATTGAACGTGAGTGAAAAACCTCACACTTAGCACTCAGGACCGTACCTGGTAAGCTTCTAGTTAGGAAGAGATTAAAGATCGAAGTTCTAACTAAAATTTAAGCCGTAATTTCTACAATGTTATTTAGTTTTTTATCAAATAATACACTTTCTTCGACACATTTTAAGTTCTAAATATTTTATATGTATATACTAAAATAACATAATTGTTAAAATAAATAAAATTAAAACGACATTTTAAACAGCATCTGTAGTACTTATGAATATTCTTTAAATAATAATAAACAAAAAATTTATTTGACTAACATTTTAACTAAAATGACAAAAGAAATATGAATCTCGGTACTGTTGTGCAATTTCGTCGGTCGGCGAAGGCTATGCTCGCAAACGTCTTTCTAAGACATTACACAGGGGATCATGAGGTCGGGGGTCAAATACTACTCGTTTAACTATTGTGGCAAGCACATTTCTACGAAAATATAAATAGAGAATTGGCTTTTAAGATGTCGCATGTGAAATCCAGATAATTACGAACACTCGAACAGTGGACTTTTGTGAAAGATTTTATCACATAAAATGGAATCTTACTACTGTTTCCAATACTAAAGTTGGAATGGATGTATGTTTGTTACTGAATCATGCTAGGATGGCTGAACAGATCTGGATAAATAGTCTGGAATACCACATAGGCGATTGACTACTTTTTATCCCGTCTTTGTCTTCCCGAGAGATTATTTAGGACTTGAGTTCAATTCTGCAATGTTCATTTTACATGCACTTTTTAATAACCGGCCGAAAAATGTGGGGACTATTTTTTAATCTCTAATTTTTGGTTAACGCTCATATATTAGTTTGCACTTGCCATGTAATTTCTTCCCCTCCTTTTGTTAGTTGATAGAGAATACATAAAGTATTAAAGCCACCTACCATAAAGTTGAAATAATTAAATAATTATTTTAAATTCAAAATTATTTACAACAAATAGGTACATAATTCGCCTGTATACATAATTATACACACGTGATAAACACCGCCATTTTCAATTCGTTTATTTAATAGCACGGGTTATACACGTGTCTAGCAAAAGCTATACTTATAAGATTATAAGGTAGCTGACCAACGTTTAAATACGTACGTTAATAGCATATGATTCAGTCTAATTTCCTTTGATTGTTTGAATGGAATGATACCAATCAAATACGAATCAGCAGAGGGGAACGACTTAAATGGTGTTTGTAAACGATGAGTTAGCAACTTTTTATTGTTATAACTGACGTTTAGGAGATCTATTAGCCTAGCACCAGCGAGGTAACGTAGTATTAGATTCGAGTCGATTACCAATAACTAGTACATTTTACAGGACATTATTAGGTGGAATTGATGCTCGAACATGTTATGACAAAAAAGTAATATTTAGTTAGGTAAAATAAAATTAATAGCTTACATTGAAAATATGACTATTCATTTAGAATTTTGATTTAATTTTCAAATCACAATTCATCATCATCATTTCACAGTCCACTGCTGGACATAGGCATCCCCTAAAGACAGCCACAATGAACCGCGACCTTCACTAAGTCGTCGGTCCACCTCGTGGGGGGCCTTCCCACACTGCGCCTTCCGGCACGTGTGGTCGCTACTCAAGACCACACGACCCCAGCGGCCGTCTGCTTTACGAGCTATGTGGTGTCTATTACTACTTGAGTTTCACAATTCTAAAAAGCACATAACATCACGCCTGTAATCCCCGGGTTAGGCAGAGGTGAATCCTAATGGGTACACCTATGAGGGTGGACTAATGTACAACTATTGAGGATCTCCCACAGAATATATACACAAATGCGAACGTTTGTGAAGATGTTTAGATGTTTGTAACTCAATCACGCGTAAACCGTTGAATAGAGATAGATAAAAATTGCCACATAGATAGAACATGGATAATTTTTATCTCGGCATTGTGTTCCCTTGGAATAATAGTTCTGAGTTAGTGAATTAAGATAGGAGTTGAAAGAAAGGATAAGTTTTCAAGTTTCCTAGATCAAGTTAGTTAGTTAAGATAATAGTTACTGATAAAATAATTCATACAATCCGAAAACATAAAACGGGACCATTTTGGTCCCATTTTGTTAAATTATGTAAATTAGTATTGTTATATTAGTTGATTGGTAAAACTATGAAACAGAAAATAACCTAAACAGTTACTTGTTACTCATTGATAAAAATAAAGCCTTCAAACTAAATATGGCCGAAACGAGTATTTCAATTTAAAAATAGATTGAATTTACGTTACATTAACTCCGCACGCTCGTGGCAAGCCCTCAGAATGATTGAAACCTGCTATTACTAAACAAATACGTCGTCAATTTTCGAGTTCAATTTGCTGTGTCAAGTCCGAAAACGTAGCAATTTTAAAAAATAACGTATTTTTTTTTAACGACATTAAGAGGAATCTTCTCTTATTAGGTTGTAGTTAGCTATTGTCTGTAATTTAGGAGTAATTGTCTAGTTGCGCCTGATGTTTTCATTTATTACAGCAGATTTTTTAGTTAAGATACTTTTCAACGATATTAACTACTACTAGATTTCAAAGATAGCAGAGCAGCGGTTCTCATAAAATGTTCACGATTTAATCCTTTTGGAAAACGTAATATTAATTTTTAAACTGGTTTTATATGTATTCTTTACTAATATTTATATAAACTACTTGTCATAAAGATGCATGAAATAATTGTATTTCATAATTACTTTAACTGCATTAAATAACTAAATTTGTTTGTTTATTTGTAAGAGGTAATCTCTGAAAAAAATTGAACCGATTCTAATAAATCTTTCTCTGATACATTGCAGAGTGTCGTAAGATATATTTAATGGCATACTTGACTTCCACACAGACAAAGTCGTAGGCAGAATCAAGTTACCCAATAAAATAGGCTATTTCGCCTAGTACAAGGAAATGCCACGGGTTCGGCCGGGTCGCCACGATCTATTCTCGATCAGCGAGTGTGAAAGGCCGAACGTGGCTCGTTACCTCGTTACTGTCATCGATAAACAAACTACATTCCCTTCGTGATACGATACTGTTTAGATAAACGAGCCAAAGAAATAGAACACAAGAGAATTCGATCATTCGTTTTTTTTTAAACGTTGCCAGTTTACTAGGATTTTTTCTTGTATTTTGGGTGCGTTTACAAACATACCTATATTAACTTACATACACAAACTGCCAGATCTAAAACAGCTATCTGCAGGCTAAACAAATATTTGTTACGTGCGGTAATCGAGCCGGCGCGCGGCGACATGCAGCGCAGCAGCCAATCGGACAGCCACTGCGCCAAACATGTCATCAAGGAACACGTGGTGTAGAAACAGAATCCATTAGTATCCAAGTTTCCGCAAATTGATCAAAACAAAACCATTTTTCCATGAAATACCCATGCATATTTCATTTAGTACCCCATAACAATTATCGCTAAGATATTTATTGTTTATTCCACTTATTTACAGAACAATTTTATATAGCTCTTAAATAAAAAAACTGCCGTAAGATATAATTGACTCAATTAAGGAATAATAAAAGGAATGCGCAAATAAAATAATTAAATTATTCTCGAAGCAAATGTGTTTGTTGGCGCGTTGATGTCTTTTATATGAAGATGCTAATTGTGCAGTTTATTTTGTGACTATGGTAGGTATATGCAATACTAGCTGTACCCCCTGGTTTCACCCGCGTTCATTTACATCTTTGATAAATGCTTCGCTCTCGTGAGTCGTAGCATTATGTAACATACTATAGCCTATAATATTTTTCATGAATTTAAGTTATCACATAAAAAAGATACACATACAAAGATTTTTCCATTTCGAGTGGTAAAAAGAGAAAATACATTTTTTGTATAGGTATGTCAAAAATGCCTCCAATTTACCTATTGTTTTCACTGTCGCTGAGATGAGATTACGATTCGATTTTGAACGTCTTTATTAGTAGAAATGACCTTCTATTTAGGTAAATATGCATCCCTCATTATAGCTGACAAATTACAGCCATTAACAGCTTTGCCAGAGGCGCCACAATATTCGCAATCTCTAATATTATTATATAACTAATTCTAACAAATTAGGCATCATAATGTTTACAATCAAGATGCCTTTCGTATGATAATTTACAAGATTTGAATAAGTAATTATTTAGACACGGATGCTGAAATCCGTTTCTTTGTAAGTAATTACCGTGGGAAATAATGGGGATGAAGATTATATTTCATGAAAAATTGTTCATTAATTTTTAATTCTTCAATTTTGCTTCTGTATGGTAATTTATAAGATAAGATAAGATAAGATAGGATTATTTTATTTGCTTAAACATGTGTAACCATGTGTACATGTGTGTATAACATGTGTGTGTTATAGTTTCAATTTTACCGACTAGTCGATCTGTTCTGTAAAAAATCTCCTTGGTGAGTTTAGATAAGCTGTTTTCGCTTGATGCTATGGATTGGCAGCTAACCTCATCTTAATTTCACTTAAATTCATGAAGAAAGATTTTTACAATACGCGCCACGAAAGATGAGACTTGACAAGCGTCAGTAATGGGGAGCTTGCGCAGGTATGGATGTACGAAATACTCCGAAATTTGTTTATCTATTTAGGGATTTTTCGATGACATTTAGATTAAATTCTTGACAATATATTATATTTACATAACAACACGCTTGTAATCCTCAAAGGGTTAGGCAGAGGTGAACCCATGAGTAGGTACCTACACCCACATTTCGCCAGTCATATTTAAGTCCCATGTAATAGGGGGCGAGCCTATGGCCATCATCATATTATATATAATTATATTTATTACGAAAAAATAAAGTTTATGTGGTGTATCAAGTCTCATCTTTCGTGGCGCTTATTGTAATTAGTTTTTGAACGTTTTTAATTATTTATTTATATATATTTATTTTACTACTTTTAAGAAGGCTAATTACATAAATATAGGTAACAACAACAGTTATCTTTTATCTTTATCCAGTTGGTAAAAGCCTCCACAGATAATATAACATATCGATTAACTAAAGCAGAAAAATATAAAGTTACATACCAAGTAAGTAAGTTAAGTAGGTTTCAAGTTTTTATAGGTTTAAGTTTTACTATTATTTATGTTGCTACATATCAGTTTGAGAACCACTAGCCGGTGCATCATTAAAAAAAAATGAATTAACTAGGAGCTTTCTGGCTGTGCTCGTCACATAAACATAACATCACGCCTGTAATCCCCGAAGGGTTAGGCAGAGGTGTACCCATTAGTACACCCACATTTCGCCAGTTATGTTTTTAGTCCCATGTAATAGGGGGCGAGCCTATTGCCATCAACCGGGCACAAATCCAGACTACGAGGCTGCTAATGAGAAATTCCTGATGGAAAAACCCAATAACACTTTGACCGACCTGGGAATCGAACCCAAGACCTCGTGCACAGAAGTCGCGTGTGCTCGTCTTAGTGCAAAATAAGTCAATAAAGTAAAAGTTAGTCAATAATTAGTAGAATTGGCCTTCAGGATTGACAAGCCCATAATCTAACATGCGCATTCAATGCGGGTCGATCGATTTCACTCATCTATTACATATTTTTCGTTCTAGGACACATTTATTTCCCCATGACGGTTTTCTTCACCTCATTTAAAGTTGAATGAACCTAAACATATTTTATTTAAGTTTTATATTCATTTAGCAAATTATTCATTAGCATCAATTTGATGATTCCTTGTTAGGTTTGAATGAATCATTTTTTTTCTAGTGGGTGGTGGATTGGATAGAGGTGACGATGATTGATGAAAGAAATCATTCTGTTATATGATTGACGAATAAAATTAATTAAGCAATGGATTTCTGGGACTCCTGTCTCATATACATTAGTTCTTAACTTTCGCATTAGTATAAAACCTGTAATGATAGTATTAAGCTGTTATAAATAAATCTTCTTATATTTTCGAGTCGATGATTAAGGACAATTCCCTTTTTTGTTTGTTTTTAATTATAGTTTTTTTGCTCAGTAGATGGCCACGTTATAAATAAATAAATATTCAATACTTTTCAAGGATAGACTTTAGAAATATTGGATACCTACTAAAAATATCACTACGTATTTCTTTTGGTTCCATAATATTTATGTTCGAGCCTTTAAGCACACATTGTAATCGGTAAAGTTTGTAGTTATGCCGTAGTTAACTTCATTTAACAGTAATTGTAATGTAAATAAACTAATGGAAGGATTAGCAAATAGTCTTTTAAGTCAATATAAAATCTTTCTCAATTCGCACATTTAATATTTCTTCGTATCCTTCTATGTAGGATCATATTTCACATCGCTATTTAACTCTGACAAAATATGCAGTTTTAATTCAAAAATAATGATGCCCACAATATCAGGCCTTTCAGCCAATATGTCAAGGATTGAATTTTAAGTTTGAAATCCAAAAACAACACAAAAAACAAAAATGGAACACAAAATTTAGTTAAAAAAAAGAGAAAAAAAAAACATATTTAACCTACCAATTTCTCCGTATCCCACTAAAGAAAAAAAAAGAAAAACTATTCTAAAACAGCACTTCAATAACACCAACACAGATTCGTATATATATTCGCACGCAATATTTTACGTACATGATGCGTTTCAAGCGATGCGTTATGTCCTAACGCGTGCGGTTTGCGTCGCGTCGCGTCGCTTACTAGTCAGCTGGCCGGCCGGCTCAATGTGCTAATAGACATCGCATAATCAAGTGAGAGGAAGTCTATAGAGGTGATAGAGGGACCATTTTATAATAGACAAAGGCCATTTGGTAGAACTGTCGTGATATACGAGATCGTGGAGTGGTTTACTTGTTTTGTGGTCATATCTATAGAGCTGATTTATGCAGAAATGACACTAATTATGTTTTATATCTCTGATTATCTGTTAATGAGTGAATATGGTCTTCGATTGGGTGGTAGTGGTAAAATCGTTGTGGATAGCTGCGAGTTCCAAGAACAGCTCAGTCACGTTCGTGAACAGTATAAAGGGTTATACTAATAACTCTCCCTATTCTAACGCTAAAACACAGTTAACTAGTAAACAACTTATTAGTAATTACTGCGTGCATGGGAATACTACAATTATTTATTAAGCCCATGTAACTTAACTTATTGATGCGTGGTCAACTCCAAGGGGTCATGCAATCTGACAAAGAATTGAACCACTTTCCTAAGTCTA
Source organism: Hoplodrina ambigua (assembly GCA_949774945.1). NCBI lineage: Eukaryota > Metazoa > Arthropoda > Insecta > Lepidoptera > Noctuidae > Hoplodrina > Hoplodrina ambigua. Next base: position 2,689,589 of record OX458967.1, read on the forward strand.
CTTGGTTTGAATAATAAAAATAGTTGTCACACCAAAATGACACCTGTCACACTCACACAGCTCTGTTAATTTTTACACCTGACATAACCAAAGCAACCTACTTACAAGGTAAAGAAAGCAATACTTCGCTGACATTATTGTCCTCCACTTAGCTTATCGTTTTTTATCCTTTTCACATTATACACAAATGCCATATGAAAGACAAGGACGGATATATGGTTAGGAGAAAAGTGGACAGGTTTCGGCGATCGCCCAATAAATCGCGTTGTGATCGAATTTTATTTGATTAAAATGACCACGTATCTTTAATTTAAGTGCGAATTAATTTAAACCTTATGCATTTTGAACATAAGGTTGAAAATAAAATAAATGTGGCGTATAAGAAGTTATGAGCTTAAAGTTTCGTAATGTAAAGAATTTATTTCTATAATAATGATTGGTGTGAAACAAAATTATGAGAAAATAATCCTATTGTTAATCTTAGTTTGGTGTTATTTTGACCCCGTTCTTGGAATTCTTTAGAAATGTGGTTCGAGATGTTCAAATACTATCTAGAGGTTTTAGTAAATATTTTGTTCACCTATAAGGGTTAGCTCACACTGAGTGCCGTGGAATTTCTTGCTCGTTCTTCTCCATAGAGGCCTACCTGCCGTTTTGGAAGGAGCAACTAGCTTTAACTTTCGGACTAACTGACCGACTCCTTGATAATTCAAAAGTGCCTGTAAATGGTCTGATTAAAATAAATGTTTTGCTTTAACTTTAACTTAGCATGGTGAAATAATATTGAACTTACTACACGACGCGTGTTGGGTTCCCAGTTAGTTCCCAGTTGGGGTTGTGGAGGTCAGATGACAGTCGCTCCATGTAAAGTACTGTTATTCAGCTGCATTCGGTTAGACTGAAAGCTGACTTCAACATAATTGGGAAAAGGCTAAGCAGATGATGATGACTACACGACGCGTGTTGAAGCTTTCCGTAATACGTAGCGTAATCGCATCTCGGTGAAATACTCCGTGCAAGCGCTATTCTAAAAAATGTGTATCATATCGCATCGCATCTAGTTTCGGTGTGACCTCACCCTTACAGGTATTCGAGCTAATCGCTAATATAGATCAACTTTCCATCGACTTCGACCTTTAATAAAGCGTCTGTCTAGAATTTATGGTTCATGGGAAGTATCTGGAAATAATCTGGGTTTGTTTTTAATAATATCCTGTGAAACATTATCATCACACTTGAACGTAAGTCAGTAAGGGTACCTTTTGTACTGAATGAACATCAACAATATCATGCTTGTAATGCCCGAAGGGTTAGGCAGAGGTATAGCCATTAGTACAACCAACTAGCCCATGCCAGTATGCAATTAATATAAAAAAATAGATCTGATACTCTGGGACAATCTCCATATTTTATTTTAATTATTTGGGACAAAAAAATAGTTGTATGCTAAAACATAGTACAATTTAGAAATTATTATATATTAATATTTCTATTTATATGTATATACATATATATTTTCTATTATCTGTATACCTTTACTATACCAACCACAACGTGAGGAACTCGACACCTTCTAGAAGATTCACCATTCGCACTGTTCAAGTGAATGTGCAAACGTGAAAACTGCAACAGATGCATAACATTTGTTCCAAGGAAATTTCCGGAAAAACAAAGAAAACTTTATTGACACAGACGTTAAACTGTTTATATTAGTGTTCAGTATTACGGTTTATTTGAACAGACTATTGAGTTAGTTTAGTTATGTGACTACGGAGAAAGTGTTCTGAGGAAGTAGACTGTACCTACATGTCCATTTGTATTGGAAAATACATATTGTTAGCTTTAGTATCAACATTGTTGGCAAGTAAACAAGTTTGTATAAAGATTTACTAGTGCTTATAGGATTTTATTGTGTTGGGATATGTGATCTGTAACATTATGGACAGTGCAAATAGAGCAGTTATTTATGCTCGAGCAAGTTTATTTCTCAAGTTTATGAGAAATAAAATTTAAAATTTCTTGATAACATATCATGCACACAATGTTTAACTCTAATTCTGATAAAGTTTTAGTTCATTATTGAAAACGGCTCGAGACCTTATTCAGCATCAGTACTCAACTGCTTGTTTATGTCAACTGCTAGAGATGAGCTTATTCGCTTAGTAGAGTGGGGAAAAATCAGCGACGATGAAGTAATAATAATTAGGTTTTTGTAGCTACTAACAAGGCATATTATTCCGGGCTACCACTGCATGATTACCCACCTCATTAGGGTACAAGAAAATAGCATCTTTCACTCATAGTCTATCTAAAATAACTAAACAAATATGTTGATACGCCGGGGATGACCCGTTCTAAACAATAAAAACTCAACTATTCCAATGCAGAAGAAATAACTTCAAAATTAAACAGAGTACCTATCAAATGCTGCTTTGTAGGTTTAGATATAAGTTCCGTGTTTTAAAGAGGTTCACAAGGAGTTCTACTGTTACTTTCATAAGACATGTCACCTTTTACGATACCCTACGTTATAGGTTCATTGCAGCCTCATGTCGCCGTTCTAATATTAGAATGGACTGGATAGTGGTTGGCCATCAGGTTAGAGAAACCACTGGCCTTTTGATTTTCAGAAATTGTACATGTGGACAATGTGATATATGGAAAGTAGGTATATCTACGAGATCACTCCATAATCGACTGCCTCGTTGGACTAGTCGCAGGTCGCAAGCGCGACTGCTGTGCATGAGGTCTTGGGTTCGATTCCCAGGTCGGGCAAAGTGTTATTGGGTTTTTCTCAGTAGCAGCCTCGGAGTCTGGATTTGTGCCCAGTTGATGGTTGTATGGGACTAAAACATAACTGGCGAAATGTGGGTGTACTAATGGGTACACCTCTGCCTAACCCTTCGGGGAATACAGGCGTGATGTTATGTTATGCACTCCATAATCTTCCCAATTCATTTAGAAATTCTTAGTCCTACCTTACGTCAATTAAAACTTCACTTAGTTAATGAACTGTTTATAATCTACTTTTGAAATTAAATTACATTTGAAAACATCTGTAGGTTTATAAGAAAACTTCAACTATAGCTAGGGTTACCAACTCTTTGTCTGTCAAATATAGTAGTTCTAAAATTCTTACCCATAAAAATATAGTAGGTAAGGAAAATGTTTAAAAAAATATAGTAGGTTCCAAAATAGGTTCTTTATTTCTTACCTAATTCAATGAATATTATTGCTTAAGAGTTGGATGCCTTTAAAATATAGTAGTTTCGCCTACTATATCTTTTTCTGAAAAATATAGTAGGCGGGGGCTCTAATATAGTAGGATACTATATTATATAGTAGGGTTGGCAACCCTAACTATAGCTGAAGACCCTGCATTTCTATCACTTTTAATGACTGTACTTTAGGATTCATCCGACTTCATTTCCGTCGGCGTTAACCGATATTTACGCGAACAATGGTGCCAATTCCCTTGTTCTCAAACTAGACTAAATTTAGAAAATTGACATCTCTTACTAACATACAGCGAAGTGACATTGGTGCCGATTCTCTTGATCACAAACTAAACTAAAATTAGATTATTTCCATCTTTTTCTGTCCAATAAAACAAGAAAGAGACTAATGTGAATAAGAACTGTCAAATTTAGTCAATCTGACACATCCATACAATTATAGTTGACATCTTAAAACGTATGGATTAAAAATACGGAAAAGTTCAAGGCAAAACTAATTTGACATCGCTAACTTAGTTCTTTAATGTCACCGTCCTTTCCGTTCGCTGTATGTTAGTAAGAGATGTCAATTCTCTAAATTTAGTCTAGTTTGTGAACAAGGGAATCCGCGGCATTAAAGAACTAAGTTAGCGATGTCAAATTAGTTTTGCCTTGAACATTTCCGTATTTTTAGTCCATACGTTTTAAGATGTCAACTATAATTGTATGGATGTGTCAGATTGACTAAATTTGAAAGCTCTTATTTACATTAGTCTCTTTCTTGTTTTATTGGATAGATAAAGATGGAAATAGTCTAATTTTAGTTTAGTTTGTGACCAAGGGAATCGGCACCATTGTCGCTGGCATAAGCTAGTACTATCTATGCTCTTACGCACGGGTTAGCGCGTAAGTTGCGTGAGACGGTGAAAGTATATGAGTCACAGGATTTATCCAACTAATCACAATCAGTATTCACGACGCTACCGCTGTTCTATTTAACGTCGGATCTCACCGCTGATTTCTTTTATCTGCTATTAAAACTGTACTGTAAATGGTATTAAATGATTTCGCTTTTATTCTGATCGCAGACGGTTTGGTGCGGTTAGAATTATAAATGTCATCTTTGTAATACTCTTGTTGGGGTTCGTTTCCATGGTTTATTAATCTTGAGTGCGTCAAATACTTTAAATCAGGGGTCGGCAACGTTTTGGCAGGCAAGGGCCATAAGGTGGCAAAATAAACTAAAGGCGGGCCGCAATTGTGATAAGTTGATAACTAATTTTATACAAATTTACAAAACATTCATGGGTCGCAAGTAAGACGTCCACGGCCCGCATTCAGCCCGCGGGCCGCGGGTTGCCGACCGCTGCTTTAAAATATGGTAATCCATAAAACAGTTACTTAAGGTCGTATTCACACCATACATACCTACGGTCAGTCGCCGACTGACTGGGGAGCAATTCTTCTAAGTTTTAAAAACGATTACAATCCAATCTCAGTCCCAATCTGTCAAAGATTACGACGATTTATTATTGAGATTGCGACTACATAGAATTGACGTTTTTAATGAGTAGAATAAATATTGGCCTTCTGATTGTGACGGCTGATTGTCAGCAGGCATTATTACCTACATGTGTCGTGATGGCCCAGTGGTTAAGGCGCCCGCCTCTCATGCATGAGGTTGTGAGTTAAAATCCGGACAAGTACCAATGTGAATTTTTCAATTCATATGTACTTTCTAAAGTTTATCTTGGACATCATTGGCATCGGTGAAGGAAAACATCGTGAGGAAACCTGGCCTTACTGTTCCCCTCAAACCATGTCAGAGGCCCTTGAGGCGGTTTAGAAACTCTGACACTAGGGTGTGTAGGGTCGTAAGGCTTTACTACCCACACGATAAGAAGAAGAAGAAGATTACCTACATTTGTTGTGAACTCGGCCAAACCTCCGTAGGTGATGAATTTGTAGATCGATCTCTGTACATCGAATTTGCGACCAACTGTTATAATGCGGGCCGAAATTGCATTCAATCAAGTAAACATACAAATTCTTGAGCTTTATAATATTAGTAAGGATAGTAGGTGTGAGCCAATTTAAATTATTTGTTTGTAGAATAAGCCTAACTTCCTAAAATTCTTGCCGTACGAAATATTGGACACCCACACAGCCCAACAAAAAAAAAACGAGATTGTATTGCGCAAGCGACGCGTGGGAACTGCGCACGCGCTCCTACTCTCCTCTGTATGCAAAAACTAGACGATCGGAACACACTTCCGTGTGATTATGTGTTGTACACAGGTGGGCTAGATTTTTAGGCTTTATTTGGTAATGTAGACACGTAGGTTCAAGTGGTCTGCAATACAGGCAGGTTATTGCATTGTAAAATAGCTTTACATTTCGAGATTAGCTATATAGGACTGATATAGTAAAATTGCCAGAGTTCTTCCATTCAAGTTTGGAACAGGAGCACTTAAAAAGGAAATATGGTTTTGCTCATTGTTTTAGTTATTGAGCCTAAAACTAGTTGAAACCGACGTGACCTTGTTGGCCTTCTGCACAGATAATATAATAAGTACTACGCCCTTCTGATATCAGACTAGCTGGTATTATAATATCAGAAGTCCAATTCTAATAATTAAGAATATTCAAAATCAAGTCGCAATCTGATCTCAGCGAAAGTAAACTCATTTTCGACGGTTTGAGATAGATATTTTTGAGATTAGGTACATTGCAATCGTTCCTAAAAGTTAGTAGGTGGGATTGCTCCCCAGAAGAAGTAGAAGTACCTACCAATTATATAACATCACGCCTGTAATCTCCGAAGGGTTAGGCAGAGGTGTACCCATTAGCACACCCACATTTTCATTGCCATCAACCGGGCACAAATCCAGACTCCGAGGCTGCTACTAAGAAATTCCTGATGGAAAAACCCAATAACACTTTGCCCGACCTACCAATTAATGTATTAAAATTCTAATTGACCCCGACTGTCAAAGGAAGTCCTTTATTTCTTTGGTATCTTCGAGTGGGTTAGTACATCAGTTCATTTCTAAGCACAAAATGATATGTCCGAACGCTGGTTATTTCATCAGTGTGTCATGCACAGGATGTGGTCACACTGACAATGCGTCCCAGGCCTTCAGGAAAATAAGGAAGTCAACTGCAATGGATTGAAACGAATTTCAACGCAAATTGACCTTTGTCAGCCATTAGCTCTGGTTATTTGTATTCGTAGTTTTCTATAGAGGTTTTGACCATCACAGGTCGTCATCAGCTATCTACCTATACCTTCATATAAAATGCTTTGTACTGAATGACTGACTGACAGATCAACGCAGAGCCTAAACCGCTGCCGATTGTAGAGACCTGAAACATGGAGGGTGTGTTCTTTGTATGACGTGGACTCTGATAAGAAAGGATTTTCTTAAAATTACCCCCTAGGGGATGAAAAAGGGGGGCAAATTTTGTGTGGAACAACGTGAACTACTTCAAATTTTGTATAAAAATTCACTAACAGAATAAAATTTATGAAAGATGTGCTTCGTTTTATTGAAATTATTCTCTATCGTGGTTTAAAAGGGGTAGAAAGTTATTTTTTGTTTATTCCCGACTTCTACGCGAACGAAGTCGCAGGCAAAAGCTAGTTGGGATAAAAATAAAAATCATGCTGACACCTTTAGGATTCCATTTATTTTACCTTCACATATCCAATAAATAATTTATATCATAAACACATCTAGGTCTACGATACAGACGCTATAATTTAACTGTTAGGTACGCATATTACGTATTGCAAACACTCCTTAATTTTTTATTTAGCTTCACCTGAACAGGTGTCCAACCAAATCTAACAAGTTCAATTTGACCCACTTCCCGATGATCGTTTGAGTTGAAATTTTGCATACGTTTGTAAATCGAATGACAGTACAATAATTATTTTTTTTATATCTTTTTTTCATGTATCTTTCAGCCGTCGCCGATAGTAATGTCGATGGCTCAGTGAATAAGGCCTCCTCTAATTCACACGGTTCACAACCGAGCACCGAGTACCAATATGACCAGTAGGCTTACTCTTGAACAAAATCGAGAATGAGATTGAAATCGACTGCATGTTTGACTACAGCGATTGACATGAGGTTGCCATACAAATGAAAACGTAAATTACCAAATTTTAAAATATGAAATAACTCGTTAATTCTATAAATAAATGTCTTCTTATATTTATTGGAATTGAAACTGGATCGGATGTACATGTAACGTCGATTCCAATCTCATTCTCGATTTTGTTCAAGAGTAAGCCTACTGTTCTATTTCATATGTACTTTTTAATTTTATCTCAAACGTCACTGACATCTGTAAAGGAAGTAAATCTGGACTTGTGAATATTAGTTTTAAATTGCCAATCCGCTTTGAGCAAGCTTGATGATTGGATGCTCGTGCCCTCTGTGTATGCGAAGAGGAGTTTGCCTTGCAGTGGGGCAATAAGTACACCGTAAATTTCAATAGACAATAGTCCACTTTGACTTCATTATTTTCAGTGTACAGGAGTGTTTACGTAACGTTAATTTACAATAACTGATTTAAGATCTTTTACTTTTGTGACAAATTTTACATCTCTAACGGAGAAGTGCTGGTAAGACATCATTTGGTAGGTGTGGCAGAGCTAATAATATAAAAAGACGTCCATATTATCATTTATAATATTTTTTTTTAAAGAAAAATACGTCAATAAAATTGCCTTGAAATTAGTCCATCCGTTTGGAAGCATAAATAGCAATATAGATTAATAAAGGCTATCATATTATATTACCCCTGTTATTATGTAAGGGGTTTTAAAATGGTCTAAAAAAATATACGAAAATATCAGTAGGTTTTTAAGGGTTTTTCTTATTTTATTATTCGGAAGTTTTATTGGGCATAAATCAATATGGAAAAATTGTTACATCATTAGCTCTTTAAACATAATTATCACATACGCTAGACATTTAGCACAATGCATATACACAGCTATCTTAACAATTAACATCAATACTTTTAATACTATTACAATATAGCAACTCGTTGCTGTGGTGTGTGAGTGAAATGTATGGAAATCATATTTGTATGACCTTATTCGGTAATGCATAATTAAAATGAGTATTGTAGAATACACTCAAACTTCAAAAAAGCTGAAGATTAAACGAAATTTAAATTTTAAGGTAATTCTGCAGAGTTTATTTAAAACTCAGCATTTTTCTCTTAACACATGGAATGAATAGATTTTATCGTCTATCAAAACATTTCAAGATTTATTTTTTATTTCACGCTTATCTGAAGCTGTAACGGACATTCCACTCACACACACATAAACATATTATTTAAATACTCCGGGAATTATTATAACGGCAAATATTTCTACATCTAAATACATAGACTATCATAAAACGAACAGTGCAGTTTGTCCTATGGCAAATAAACTTAATAGCTTGTTTTTTTTTTACCACATATTTTAATCCATTGATTGGTCCTTATTTATTCAAGCGTTTTGGTAGTTAGGTACTTGTCAGATTACGTAGGTTTGGGAACAAGTTTTTAATAGTAAATTATAGTTGTAGCATTTTTCTTTATTCCCGTTTTTAATTATTAAACTATGTACTTGGGGCGGTGTCACCGTAATTATATCTAGGATATGATTGGGATGAATCTAGAAATTAAAATATTCTTGATAGTTTCTTGTTGGAGCAAGGGGAGTAGCTTTCACCGTATCAAAAATACAGGGCTTCCCAGCTTCAGAGGCCCCGAACCAGAACCCGCATTTAGATAGGAGGGTCCTCCCAACAAATTTTGATAAATAAAGGGCTCGTCCGTATATCATATAACATTCCTAGATTCATGACTAAAATACCGTCACCGTTTAAGGATAAACATAGGTAGGTATTTAGACTAAGTAATTTTATGAGACGTACATACTAAACGGTCGCGATACCGAAAATAAAAATAAATCTTTAACTATTTATTCACTAACATGATAAAATTTCTCACAAACGCGGTTGGTTTGGATGAAATGTTAGGATGTTAATAAGAATTTTACTACAATTCCTTCAACATCATAATTAAGAGAACAAGAGACACTGCAGAGACTCAGCATAAATACTCTCAACAAAAATATAATTGTCTAAAACTAACCTAACAAATGCTAAACAACACTATAAGCTAGCGAACGAGCATCAAATTAACACGTAAAGCGATAAATCAACATGAGAATACCAACGTAACGTAGAATCACAATAAAGAAACATCACCAAACTTAACAAGTTTCATCGTAACGCTGATAATTTTATTTATTTCAATAATTACTTTAAATATTTTTTTTTTTTATCTTTTAATATAGAATAATAATTCATATTTATTGTATTGCTGTTTTTGGATAACCAATGGATTTTGAAAAGCGTGCAGACTGTAAGCAGGTTTGCAGAGTTTTAAATTGCATGTAAAGGTGATAATTGCAGACTTTTCTCATCATTCTTTTCACTCATTTTACCTTCCTAAACTTTCATCTCTTTGCTGGTAAAATACATACCAAGTTACTTATAATTTCTTGCTATTTAAGAAATTTTAACTTATTTTAATTTGCTAAACACTGTCAAAAGGACGTATTTTGCAAAATAAAAGAATAAGGCCCAAAAACTATTACTAATCAATTAAAAAACCAAGAATAGGTATTTCAATCAATTATAATTTTATAGTAATGTTGTAAAAGAGTGGCCTAAAAGTAATAGTTATTATTCTGACAATTCGTTTACGTACCAAAAAAGGAAACTCTCAAAAGTCTTTAGCACATGTAACAGTCGTTCGTTATTCAGTCTAAAGCATAAATACAAATGCATTATTCCCTGTCTAATCCACAAAATAGAGTATAATAATATACACTACTGAACTAAGCGATTAGGGTACCATGTGTAGTTAGTATCTCGAATTGTACATATTTTTTTAAGTTTTGTTCTTCTTTTTTAGGGCCTCCGCCCACATCAGACCATCAGTGACAGATTTTTTCTTGATGAAAAATAGAACGTACTGATCGCAATAGTGCAACGCACACGTCCTACAAAAAGTCGGTCCTACGAAACTATGAAATAATCGTCCAATCCGATAATCCGTCATACAAAAATTCTGACGTGGGCTGAGGATTTTATACTTTTGTTTATTTGTTCTACTTAGTTCAGTGGTAAACATATCATATGAAAATAAAATGAGCTTGAATGTTATCTAACCGCCATACGGGCCTCGTAGGCCAATCTAAAGCAATCCAACTATGTATTTCAATACATCTAGAACTAAACACAACTAAAAATAAACTATAAACAAAATAATAGATTCAATACAAATTGTATGAGGCATTCATTTCAACTACACATAAAAATTCGAGGAAGAATAGTTGTATAAAATAATACACGTACACGACACGTTAGAAACCAAATCAAGTGGTTTATAATAAGTAGGACATATTTTTATAAGATCTTTTTTTATGAATTATAAGTTAAGTATGCCCTTATTATTAAGCACAAGTTATGCACAAGAACCACATTTAATTTATTTTTATTTTTCTTTACACAAACAAGCTTAAAGAGAATATTGCTCAATACACTTTTTTCACCGATATCAATATTTCTTTTATCTCTTTTTTAACCATTTTTATTTAAGCTTGCTAGTGTAAACGTTTTCTTATAAATTATAAACAATTAATTTTCATTTCAATACGTCTACACAGAAAAATCACTACTTATATTTGCGTCGAGTGTAGAGTAAATGTTTTTTTAGTTATTTTTTTAATTGTTACCTATGTTATTTAACACTATAAGTATTTAAATTCAATATAATTATAATATTATTATTTATCTCCCGAAGGACAATGCTATGTAGTATGGGAGTTTAATAAATTACTACTATATTTCTTTATATGGATTGCTTTTATCATTCACTTTGATCATTTTTTTCTTTGGTAGGAGAGAATAAAGTATTATTTTTTGAGTATACTATATCACATATTATAAGGTACTGGTTTATATAAATAATTGTTTTAACTAATAGTGATTGCATTCGCAATAGAGGTGCATAAACATCGATAAGTCAAAATAGCATCGATTATACTTGATACTGTCTTGAGTAATCGATAATCGGAATGCTTGTCAGTGGCATCATCACTTGCAGTTTTGGTACGGTTGTTGCTATGTCAAGCACAATATTTCAGGACTGTGTACCAAAGTAAATGATAATCACAATATGAGACTAGAACAAATGTATTCCTTGCAAGGTACGCGGGATATGTTCATCCTTATAGAGCTTATAAACTTCACGGAATTAACGCTGCGCTTGCGATCATTTCTCTCGCTAAATTACTTTTTTCTCTCGATACAATTTGCTGAATAATTTCTATGCATTATGTGACCTTATCTTTGGGTAGTTGACACCATAAATTCCAAGACATGAGTTCTCTAAAGAAACAGTTTATTTTAGCCCTGAAAAACCCGATTAATTTTTAATTAACTATAAAATTTGATTTTTAACTTATTATACTTTCAAATTATAAATAGTTAGTCAATTGAGTCGGTACAAAAGTGACGTCACAGTTATCTTTTGTCATTAAAAATCTATGGGAAAATCGCGTTTTGACAGGTCATAAAAAGTATGGCAATTGACTGGTGGTGTCATCTACCCTATTTTTGTTGCTTTTTAGAAAGTAAAAAATGTCGCCACAGATTATAAACCAGAAACATTTTAATAAAGCAGTCATATTTTCCGACATAGCAAAACGAGAGAAATTTCTACCAGACTAACAAAATCATACCCGTATATTTTTCACGATCGTCTAAAACGCAGCGTTCCCCCGTCAAGTGTAAAGTTCCCTGTCTTGCTGTGACCATCTAACATTACCTGAAATTGAACTAACGCGACGCGTCTAAGGTACCAAGTTGAGTATATTCCGGTGTTCCAGCGACTCCTTGAGAGCGTAGAACAGTTGTAACTGCTGTTCGGGTTTTAGATTGTATACCTGTGAAAAGAAATATAGAATTGATTTATTTAACAGATTTATTACGTCATATATAAAAACGAGAACGACCAATGAGACTGCCTCGTTGGTCTAGTGATCGCAAGCGCGACTGCTGTGCATGAGGTCTTGGGTTCGATTCCCAGGTCGGGCAAAGTGTTATTGGGTCTTTCCATCAGGAATTTCTCAGTAGCAGCCTCGGAGTCTGGATTTGTGCCCGGTTGATGGCAATAGGCTCGCCCCCTATAACATGGGACTAAAAACATAACTGGCGAAATGTGGGTGTACTAATGGGTACACCTCTGCCTAACCCTTCGGGGATTACAGGCGTGATGTTATGATGTTATGTTATAAAAACGAGTTCTAGCTTTAGTACAAACATTTCAGCTTGGACTTTGTTGTTCTGTTCTTTATTGCATTTTGAACTCTAACGCGATGAAAGTAAAGTTCTTAATATAAAATTGAATCAAAGTCTGAATAAAATTCGTGTTATTGTCATAATAGCCCAGTTGATAAGGCGCCCGCCCTCATGCACGAGGCTGTGGATTCGCAACCGAGCACAAGCAAGTAACAATGTGACTTTAACTATTTCATAATTATGTACTTTCTAAGCTTACCATGGATATCACTGACATTGTGGACAGAAAACATTGTGAGGAAACCTGGACTTATAATAGGGTAGCCGACTAAGAAAATATATTTAGTCCATCAGTTAGATTACTAAAAAATATTGTATACGTATTTTTTCTTTTGTCCGGCAAACAAAAAATTACGAAGATACAGCGCTTGGAAATTTCGTATGACGTCACGCCGTACTACAAAGTTTACCACGTTATTACGTCAAAGCCCCCCACTTCTAAACTTTGATGTGATATATCTTTGTAATTTTTTATCTAATTGATAAAACAAAAAATATGTGTTCAATATTTTTTAATAATCTTACTGAGGGACTAAATCGAATCGATTTATTTTTACCCAGGCAACATCCCTATTGATATACGTCTGAAATAACCAATCCGCCTTGAGCGAGCGCGGTGATGAATGGTCGTGCCTTGTCTTGTTGAGAAAACGCCTTTTCCCAGTCGTAGGACGGTAATAGGCAGATGTTTCTATTTTAGTACTTGCCTGTTGCAACAGTTTCTGCGGCGTAGCGGTGCGTATGAAGCTGGTGATATACACGTTCACGAAGGTGGCCATCAGGAACTGACAGTCGAAACGGTCCATGATGCCGCCGTGGCCCGGGATTACGTCACCAAAGTCCTAAAAAAGTAAAAAAAAAAAAACAAATGATTAGACCACCACGATTTTGTTAAAGTCATTATTTTCTGCCTCTTTGGTCTAGCTGAGAATGAGGTCTTGGGTTCGATTCCCATGACGGGCTAAGTTTTATTTGGCTTTTTCATCAAGAAATTCTCAGAAGCAGCTACGGAGTCTGGATTTGTGCCCGATTGATGGCAATAGGCTCGCTTCCTTAAATGATAGCATGGAACTTAAACATAACTGGTGAAATGTGGGTGTTCTAATGGGTTCACCTCTGCCTAACCCTTTGAGGATTACAGCCGTGATGTTATGATAACGATGAAAAAAAAATTAAGAGATATTATCTGCATCTAAGTGGTTCTGTAACTGTCATCTAAACCCTTCCACATTCTGCCAATAACAGACAGACAGACGGCTACAAATTTTTAAAGTAATTCGTTACCTTGATCTTGAAAGCGCGTTTAAATCCTGAAGCGAAGAATCCTCCGAAGGGTCCGATGACAGAGCTGAACGTGCTCAGGCACAGCGAGTGGATCATGAACGGGTAGATATTCATCGTCTCCAAGCCGAGCTGGAAATAAAGGAAATTAGACCTTAGTGGTATATAGATAAAATACATACAATACGATGTTTATTTCAAGTCTTATGCTGACGGTTTCCATTGAGCCCGATACTTTTAGGCCTGTTAAGATTGTACTTATGTACCGTGTATTATGCTGTGGCTGCTTTGTCTGCCCGGTTAACCTTGAGGTCGAAAGGACGACTACTGACTGTGTGGTTCTGAGTTTGATTCCCAGGTCTTGCAAAGTGTTCTGGGGTCGTCAGATTAAGATCTTGAAGTAGTTAGGAAGCTCCCCGGAAGTATCGTATTGCCTTCCCATCGCACTATGAGAGCGAGGAAAGAGAAAATGCATCTGATTCCGTACACACTTGTGTTCTATCAGAGGGTTTTTTTTTTGTCTCTATTGAGATATTCGGTTTGGAGAATATTATTATAGTACGGTGGATACTTACAACTTTCATGACGGGCTGCACAAACTGCGGTGGCGTGTACTCCTGGAGGCGGAACAGCAGCGATGGCTCGCAGTCCATGGTCATGCGCCCCAGAGAGTCCGAGTATTCGATGGGGCACACCAGGTACGGGTATTGACACATCATGTATGACATCTGTGAAGAGGAAAATAATTAGATTTTAATTGGGGTAACAGGTTTGAGACAACGTCGGAAAAACAGTTACTCTACTGCCATTGAATGGAAAAAACAGCCGTGTCCAAAAAAAAAAAAAAAAAAACATTTTTTTACACCTCAATTATTTTAAATACATTATAATTATCAACTATTCAACATGTAACAGAAAGGGTATATACATACCAAGAGCAAGGCTCCTTTGGATGATAACAAACGACATGGTAAGAGTTTTTTAATCCTATCACTACATGTTCAGAAATTATGATCAACAAAGAACACCGCCTGCAGCAGGCTACTATGTGGTACTAGGCGCGCAGAATTGCGGCAGAGATTTATCGTGATATCAGGCAAGCAACGTGAAAAGTTTTTGATCCACGTAGAGCGGTTTGACACGTTTGTTATGATTTGAATTTAAGAAACATATGAAACTGAAAATTTGGTACTAATTCTTAGAGTATTTTATATTGAGCTAAAACCCTTGCTATATTGTTAGTTATCATCCAAAGAAGCCTTACTCTTTGTATGTATATACCATTTCCGTTACACGTTGTATAATTAGCCACTGCTATAATTACAACCTTTACAGTTGATTCCTAATCTGTATTTTATTTTGTGAGCCTATATCTAACACACTTCTTTAAAATACTATATTAACTGACGGAAAATCTATAGGATTAACGTGTGAGGGTGTGTTTATCTGTGGCATCATAGCTCCGAAACGGATCTACTGATTTTGTTATTTTTTTTTTGTTTGGAATTGATTTGTCGGGAGTGTTCTTAGATATGTTTGATGTAAATCGGTCCAAGATGGCCCACGCCAAAGATTTTTTTTATTGATTTTATTTCTTATTTCTAATATTTACATTACAGAAAGAATAACTGCTTAGTGTTTAGTCTAAAACCAACTTCGTCTAGTGGTTAGTGGCCCTGACTGCTAAGCCGGAGGTCGTGGGTTCGATTCCCACCCAGGACAAACTTTGTGTGGTGAGCATGATTGTTAGTTCTGTGTCTGGGTGTGATTTATCTATAATATGTATGTATTTATAAATTATATAAGTATGTATATCAGTTGTCTGGTTACCATAACACATGCTCTGCTTAGCTTGGGATCAGATAGCCGTGTGTGAGTTGTCCCAAGATATTTATTTATTTATTTATTTTAACTTTACGTCCATATGTTTAAGACTGACATACGTATACGCTTTTTATAAGTAGTTCGTTACATACCACCAATCCAAAAGCAACAGTAGATATTCCTCCACCAATGAACCCTTCCCAGGTCTTCTTGGGGCTCAGCTTGATCAGCGGGGTCTTGCCGAAGAAGAAGCCGAACACGTAAGCCATGACGTCATTGCAGATGATCATAGACACTGGCACTATGAACCATATTAGACCTGAAACAAGGGATTTGAGGGTCAGCGCGAACATAGCAGCAATATGATAGGAACTGAAATACAACAGCCGTAGAGATGAAAATTGCATGATAGAATTAATTTCGTATGTCATTTATTATCTTGCAGGCAATTTTTAGCACTATCCCAGGTAGTTTTAAGTTCATTATCACATTAAATAACAGAATGCAGATGTATTGAACTTTCAAACTATCAGTCATACTTCAGGTTTCTGATTTTCTTTACGTTAGGTATAAGGCTAAGGCTATAAGGCTATACATTGTATTAAATAATCTAAGCTAATACATACGATATCTTATTAAAGATAGTTGGTTAAAAAACTTCAATTGAAGCAATGTACTCGGAACTATTTCTTCAATTATAGTTCATTGAACTCCTATAGATAAATAGAAACACTACCATAGCCAATACGGATCACCTTTTGGTAATTCAGAAAATAAGTGTCACTAAAATTTTATTAGTACCTATATTCTCTTATTGTATTAGCATGAGTTTAGCAAATAGAGAGAGAAAGTGAGTGAGTTTGAGGTTGTATTTTTTTTTTGATTGGCTTATTATTTTATAATTATGGGCTTGGTCTGAAAATAAATGATTATTATTATTATTATATTAAATAAAGTACCTATCAGACGGTCGGTATGAAGAGTTGACTGTAAAAGGTTCGAAAGAAAAATTAATGCGTCAAATTGACAATTAAAGACTGAACGGAATTAGCAAAATTTTTCAGACATATCATTATTGATGTAGCTATCTACATTTTTATTCTGTTTTTCTGTCTTCGTGGTTTAATATCAACTTTGACGTGGACGAAATCGCGGGCTGAACCTAGTACCTACGCAATAATTTCTCATAGAACATTTAGAACATTATAACCAGCGTACTATCGCACTGCAATCTGCATATCTCTCCACTCATATCCGGTGGTTAGCGGTTACGTCGCTTAAAATACGATAAATCATAATACACGCTACGCCGCTAAAACTATTATTGGTGGACCAATCAAATGTTGTATGGTCGCAATAAAAGTGACCTATTTCTGTTGAATGGCTACACGATAAGTGCTAAACGGTTATTAGTTTCGTTGCAAGAAACAATACAGTGCAATCAAATGATATGTGAAGCGACATGATTTCGACGTCCGCTTGAATAGAAACTTGTAAAATTTCAACGTTGTTAGTTTAGAGGTAAGTTTTAACTAGACATAAGATAGAAGATAGTTTTAACTAGTACAAGATGCAAGCGACAGCGAGACTAAAGACTTTTATCATGGATTCAGTTTATGATTCTAGATACAAGAAATTATATAAAAGGTTGTTAAAAAAGTAATCTGGTGTTATATACACAGCATCACCAACACGGTCAAATGTCATATATTTTTTGTAGTTTCTAAGTTTATCTTGGACATCACTGCATGACATCGGTGAAGAAAAATATCGTGAGGAAACCTGGACTAATAAATTAATATACATAAGTCTGAAATCACCACTCTGCCTTGAGCAAGCGTGGTTATCAATGCTCGTGTCTTCTCTATAATAGTATAGAAGAGGCCTTTGCTGCTGGCTTGTAGTATTACGCTGGGGTGCCTAGAATCATGTACGAAATTCATGTCAATGGTACCTGGATGACACGATGTCTTTTCCATCATGTATAAACATACATATTATTAAGTTAAATAAAAGCTTATAAAAAGAAAGACATAGTTCAGACTTGATTCAAAGAAATTAGCAGTTTATGAACGTAGCAACCTTTTGAACAGAGGCTGAATTTATAGGTCGTATAAATGAAACATTCTCATTTCTCTCGTCTGTGTAAAAAGTCGTTTTATTATCTGTGAGTATCGTGAAATTCAAATGATTGTTGGACTTTTATTACTTTCTTAACATTTCCATCTAGGGAGCCATGTAAAGATATTTTATTTTGCAAAAATGGATACAATATATTGAATAGTATAAATCAAAGTTGCTTCCAGCCGTCTGTACGCTTAGATTACGGATTTTAATGCGGTTTTCATCAATAGATCGAGTGATTCAAGAGTAAGGTTTACCTACGTGCACAGGGGCGGGGCCCCAACAGGGCCAAATGCCTGCTGGGCACGCAGGACGTTTAACAGGATACCGTGGCCCCGGAACGCAAAAGGCAACAGAAGGAACAGGGTGGTGTTTTAGTCAGTAAAAGTCTGACAGTCCCTTCCGCCTCATCCAGGACCGTAGGAATCATTTGATATGTACCACCCCAAAAAAAAAAAGTTTACCTACGTATCTAAATTGCAACCATGCGAAACCGGGACGCTAGTCAAATATAATGAGCAACCATGCATGTCAAATTATGTACAAAAAAATGTACATAGGAAAAGGCTAGGCAGATGATGATTTTGTAGTTTGTAAATGGTACTGTTATGACATCGTTTATTAATACAGGATATAATACCCTTAGCAACGAGCCTCTGTCTGTAACATTAATGAAACCCCAAATCGATTAAGCCTCGGATTTTAATTCGATAAAGCCCTAATGGATTTTGCCCTCACGCATGACCTTTGGGACTTGATACGGAATATTTATATACGTTTTGAATTATGGATTTTAGAATCCTATTCAATATTTGTGTATAGAATGATGAATAGATTTGATTTTGTAGTTATTCATCGTCAAATCTCAATATAAAGCCACGGAGTCCTTCGGAGCAATTTGGGCTCAAATTGATTAATTCAAATTAAAGGAAGAGATAAAGCGGGTATCTAATAAGAATAAACTATAAACTTAACATCAGCATAATGGGTTTTAACATCAGCGTAAACAAAAATAAGAGTTAAATCCAACAAAAATACAGTTGAAAATTGTATGTTTTATTGCAAGATAATAAATGCAACTCTATTTGCGATTTTTTTTTTTCAAAAACTGCTCAAGCATAATAATTGCTATTCTTTAAGCGCTGAATGGCCGTACATCTTAACTAATATTATAAAGAGTTTGTTTTTTTGAACGCGCTAATCTTAGGATTTACTGGTCCAATTTGGAAAAATAAATTACCGTTACATAGCCCGTTTATCAAGGATAGTTATAGGCTACATAATATCACGCTATGAATTAGGGGAGCGGAGCAATAAGCAAAGACGTAACGCAGTATAGCTAGTAGTAGATAAGTAGTACAAAATGTACTACATAGCGAAGCGGGTCTGTTGAAACCTAAATGAGCTTAAAACAAAAGGCTTCGACCGCAGCCTGGCCCCGATATGTCAGGCTCGTTTAACAGCAATCTATCAACAAGTTTTTGCGACAAGGAAAAAGGATTAAATACTGGCTGGTATTGCAAATGTACGTGAAATGTTCTGCCAAGTAAAGTTTAATAGAGAAAAATCATCTCTTTTCTAATTAATTGAAGTTTTTCAGAGAGATCGATTTACCGCCCCACCCATGGCGGAAGGAGTCACTTGATGATTTTTACCACCAAAAAAAAAATATGGGTACTGTAAAAACTCGAAACTCACTTTTATCCTATAGTTACTATTAGCTTCGTTGATTTATTATCCCACGGGAACCATAAAATTTTCCAGGATCAAAAGTAGCCTATGTGTTATTCTAGACTATAATCTATCTCTTTGCTAAACATACAGATCCGTTCAGCTGTTCTGGCGTGATTAAATAACAAAATACGTTGTGGGAGGACATTACAACAAAAACTTAGGATTCAGAACATGATTATAGATCCCCAAGCGATGAAATTTTTCATAAGTTATTTCTAAAAAAAAATCTGCTGTTTTATAAAGTGCAACACCTAAACGTCAAAGTGAATGGTACAGCCGATTTATTTTTTAATTTCAGTAATTAAAAAAATAAACTGTTTACCCTGGGGTATTTAGAATTATGTCCCAAATCCATTGTAAACGTTTTGTTGTATGTCCTATTCACCCCGTATAAGCTGAATTTTATTTTTTTTCACAAATCTTCTCACGCCCCTTACAAAATGCAAGATAACCTCTTCCTTTTATTGAAGTCTGTTAAAAAGTCGATAGCTCTTGCCAATAAACCTTCAGCAAAAAATCTCTAGGCCCCAGCAAAGTACGACCATCCGAAAAAATACACAAATGTAGGTACAAAGATAGAAAAGGGTATGCTTAGATGGTTCGGTCATGTTGAGAGGATGAGTGAAAGACGATTGATAAGAGGGATTTATATGGCAGAGGTGAGTGGCAACGCAGGGGGTCGCGCTAGGAAGACCTACACTGACCTTATTGGTGAGGTCCTTCAGAAAGGTCAGGTGCGTGTATGACGAGATGTATGAACGTAGATGAGGCGAAAGGAGTATGTAAGGATCGTAGCAGATGGCGTTCTGTAGTTTCTGCCTACCCCCATGGGAAAAAGGCGTGAGTTTAGGAATGTATGTATGTAAATGTAGGTACATTAGCAAACCGTTACATGTACTTTCCATTTATTATTAAAAAAATAACGGCCAGATAACGGCACTTATTGTGTTATATTGCTGATATGACTGTATTTTGGTGATATTTTTTTAAGTCTACATTGCTATATATTTTACCTGAAATAACGGAGTTTAGGTAGGTAGTATGCGAAGTAACTATAGCATTGTAACGTTATTTTTCTAATATGAATGGATAATAGTACTGTTTGGTCACCTGACTGTGTGATCGATGTACCGGTTCTAACTTCTGTTGGTTTAAAGGGCTCCAATTACCTACGTTGAACTAAAACGCTGTATTACTTTTTCATACTATGTATATTTAACTATCTTTAAAACTCAAACATAACATAACGCCTGTAATTCCCGAAGGAATAGGCAGAGGTGTACATTTCACTTGTTATGTTTAAGTCCCATGTAATAGGGGGCGATTCCATTGCTATCAACCGGGCAAAAATCCAGGCTCCGAGGCTGAGAAATTCCTGATGGAAAAACCCAAAAACACTATGCCCATAAGCTCATCAGTCGCTCTTTGCGACATCTGGGCCAAGTAGGAAGACCAAAAAAAAGAGAGTAGGTATATCTTTTTTTTAAATTCGAATCCCTAATCGATTTCGATTGTTTCGAATAAAAGCGTTTCAGCCAGGTTGCCGTGGTATGCAACCTTCACAGTACCTACTGCTAGTAACATTCAATATTGACTCAATAAGTCCTATCGATCGGCCCTCCACACACGTCCACAATCGCTGTGATTATAATATTCCTCTACAAAATCGATAGGCACGTAATCTATTGTATGTAAGTGTATTGTATATTTTAACATACATTGTTGAGTTTCAAAGCCAGCTGTGGAAACAATGTCGAGGTTAAAGATCAAAAAGTGTCTAATAATATAATGTAACGTGTTTTGAGTTGCTTTAGGAAGAATGTTTGAAATGGTACGGTTATGTAGATACTCATATGTTAGAAACATGTTAGAAAAGACTTTTAATCTAATGATAAGTGGCTTACTTTTGCTTTCTAAAAAACATTACGAGAAGGACAATAATAATTCAAAAAATTAATAAAACCGTTTAACCGCTCAAGGCCCGGTTATCATATCAGCATGACATAACAATAGAAAATCAATTGCGTCTCATTACGTGGGACTTGAGTTATTAAAATCTGGTCGCAATCTCATCTCTGCGACAAACAATAAAAAAAAAATAGGTTAATTAGAGGCACTTTTATCAGATTGATAGTGAGATTAGGTTATTATCGTTCCTAAAATTTTGACTGGCCACCAAGCATTACTGGTCATTGAAGAACACCGAACAAGACAAGAACACTTGCCATAAAGTTCTGCGTCTCATTTCAATCGAAATATCCTGAAAAGTAGCTAAAAAGTACATGCCTCAGCCGCGTGGTATTAATGTGGCGACAATGGATGAGACAAACTCACAAAGAGCCACGAACAAAGTCCAAAGTAACAGTTATCAATCATCTAAATAGAGCCCAAAATTTCAATGACAAATATTTAAGTAACGCAGTCACGCTATCATTTAGCCAGACCGCCCAGAAAGTAGACAAACTAATAAACATTATATGTACATGAAAAACAGCCAAGTCGTGAAAGTGGAACCAACAAATTCACTGCTTTATCGAAACTCGATTATAAATCACACGCTTACTCATGCATATAAAGTGATTCAGATCGATAGAACAAACTGCTTCATACTGAGCGAAATATATTGATCACCTGCTTGCGTGACGCGCGAAAATAAGCTAGTACCGCACATTTTATGAGAAAATGTACCTAATGGTTGGTGTTTTAGGGTTTAATGTTGCTTTTAGTACTAAGTACGCTTTTTGCTGACACAATTCAACGTAATCTATTTTAGCGATGGCTTCCCTCGTAATGTGTCTTATGGTTAGGATGTGGTTATGTTGTAAAGGTTGTAGCGATTTCTGTATAATTATTACAACAGTAGATTTTTTTCCATTAAAAAATAATGTTTTTGTTTGGGCTTTTTCATTTAAGATATAGGCTATATTTCATTATCGAACAAGCTACCATAATTAATAAAACGACTGCAAAAATCGCACATAATTTGTACTTTGTCTCGTCAGTTTTTTTACGACGTTTTTTATTTACAGTGCTATATATTTTTTAAATCTACTTGTCAAATTCTAGACGATAAAAATCAGATCCATTAGAAAAATAATTAAGGCTGGTATTAATTTACGTTTTAAAGTGAGCACACCGGATTCTTTTTATTTTTAACTAGCCTATGTTACTCAGAACGATGCAATGATTGTAACGATACCCCATACATCTAAATCGATTCAGGCGTTTATAAGTTATGGTGGAATAAAGAAACTCATATACATACATTAACCCTTAACACATAACAGTCCTTTTTTTGGGGCAGTCGTGTAAAAAAATGGGACCCGTAAACACGCGATCGAAGTCGCAGGAAAAGTGCTAGTGTTGAATATTATGAAGTTGTCACCAAATATCAATTTCCTTGTAATGTGGTTGGCTATCACGGTTAGACCTTTTATCTAAAAGTCTAGATAGTTCCATGTGTTTATAGACTCCTATTAACACATTGACTGCTGATTGGATAAATCAGCTCATTCATTGACTTCTGACGCAACAATGATACATTGGAACATATAAAGATTAGGTACCTATCTTAGGTACATGACTAAAATCATACGACTATTTATATATCCAGTTATAAATATAAACAATAATATAATATGGCCTGATGAAGTGAAAGTCAAATCACATAATATTACTCTTGTTAGTAAATAAGCGTCAATTAGTAAGTAGCTGATAAGAATAAGTAATTTATTATTGATTTGTTGTCTTAATAGTAAACACTTAAGGACGTAAATTAAATGGCAGACCTGAGCATTTGCCACTGGTAAAAATTAATCAATATTATACAGGTCTTTTGATGTATGGGCCATTTATTAAAGGGTTTCTACCATTTATTCAGGTACTCATGAATATAAAAACTTTTATTATGCGAGCAACTTTGAAATATGAAGAAAAAATTTACCTACAATTTAGAGAAAATTTAGGGTTGGTCCTATTTATAAAGATGGGAAAAATGGCCATAGCTAGTGAAAAAAAGTCAGCCAGTAGTGTGGAGGGTCGAAGGAGGAGCTGTTGGAGTGGGGCGGAATATTAGTCAGAAGGAAGTCGAAACAAAAATTGCTTATTTTAGTGGATACAATTAATTAGTAGGTGTCATTTTTCAAAGGCCGGCTGTTGTTCTGAATTTTCGGAAAGACATCACATCACGCCTGTAATCCCCGAAGGGTTAGGCAGAGGTGTACCCATTAGTACACCCACATTTCGCCAGATATGTTTAAGTCCTATGTAATGGGGACGAGCCTATTGCCATCAACCGGGGACAAATCCAGAAGCCGAAGTTGCTACTGAGAAAAAAAAAAAGAAAAATGGAAATGACCTTATAACACTAGCCAGCTAACCAGACTCATATATATTGTGTCTCTATCTTCCTATACACATCAACTATATCCGTCCCCCTCACTCGCTATTCTCCACTGTCACATCTACGCGGCCTAGTTACAGGGGCTTGAAAGGTTTCCCCTGTCCGTGACAATGTTGACTTGACACCGTTGTGGACGGGGGACGTTATCGAGCATATTGTGTTAGGACACAAAGCTTGTATGCGTTTAATGTTTGAGTTGACAGCGATTGTCGTTTGTTCAATGATTTGGAAAAGGTAATATCCGAGCCTGCGAGAGTAAGAGGGAAGATTTTTTTTTTTTTAAGTTGATAGTATTCATCAAATGACTCCTTCCGCCCTGGGTGGGGCGGAAAGGACTGTCAGACTTTTACTGACTAAAAAACCACCCTGTTCCTTCTGTTGCCCTTTATGTTCCGGGGCCATCGAATCCTGTTAAGACGTCCCGCAACCCCGGCAGGCGTTGGCCCAAGAGGGAAGATGAGGTCAAAATTGCTTAATTTTAATATGTGCCATTTTTCAATGGTGGTAGAGTTGCTTTTGTTTTGAATTGCCGAAGGGAAGTAGGCAGGTATCGAGTTGTGGAGTCCTTGCCACAGGTGTGTTTAAGTTGAACTTGAAAAATCGGTAAAGATTTTATGGAATATTTATTTGGGAATGTTGGGTTGATTTCAAACGGGCCAAACGCATTAATACTTGATTTAATTTTTGTAGGGTAAATGATAAGGTATTATTATACATAGTGTGCCCAAAGTACTCGTCAGTAAATCACAAAGTATTATTAGAAAAAAAAAAAACAAAAATCATAAATTTTAAATTCAAGGAATTCCTATTTTTTTTGGCTCTTTTGAAAATGACTCCTTTGTCTTGCAAGTGTAATGATCGTCGACAACTGAAAATAAAACGGCAATTTCAAACGGCGAGTCTGAAATGTAATTAAAATTAATTTAATGTAAATTGTATGCAAGAGGTCAGGGACTGTTTTAAATGCCCCATCTATTATAATTTCAGCTTGATTTACGATGTAACTAACGTCAGCAATATTTTTCGTTTTATTATTGACATACCTACCTACTTAATGATTCTTTATTACTTTTTTTTTTTTTTTAAGAATGGTAGCGGAGCGGAAGGGAGTGTCAGACTTTTACTGATTAAAACCCATCCGTGTTCCTTCTAGTGCCCTTTGCGTTCCAGGGCCGCGGTAACTCTTTCGAACAAATTCCTAGAACAGACTTTAGGCCTTTTTTTTTTTTTTTTTTACCGATGGGAAATCATCAAATGACTTCCCCCGCCCTGGGCGGGGCGGGAGGGAGTGTCAGACTTTTACTGACTAAAACCCATCCATGTTCCTTCTTGTGCCCTTTGCGTTCCGGGGGCGCGGTATCTCTTTCGAACAACCCGCAGCCCCGGCAGGCATCGGCCCTTAGTGGCCCCTTCAATTGTTTGCTGACATCTCTTTGAGGCGCGCGTGGAACACGAACGCGCCGTCGACACGGTCTGTCGTTATCAACGAACGGACGGTGAGCTACCCATTGCTCACCGCCCACAGACCCGCGTCTACGGTGGCCGGGAGTCGTCTCGCGGCTCCCGACGCCCGGAGCGTCTCCCGCGGCGGCTGGGGCGTGAGGTGGTTAGACTTTAGGCCTATGTCCATTATACTGTACTATTACATACCCAAACAACCTCGCAACCTCGGAGTCTGGATTTGTGCCCGGTTGATGGCAATAGGCTCGCCCCCTATTACATGGGACTAAAAACATAACTGGCGAAATGTGGGTGTACTAATGAGTACACCTCTGCCTAACTCTTCGGGGATTCCAGGCGTGATGTTATATTATGTTATTACATACCCAATAATAACGTCAATTATATAGGTACACCCGGCAACACAAGTTCTCACGCACTGTCATTAAAATCCAGTACATTAAACATCCTTATCGGTTGACTGTACTCATTCTATGCGTTCTAGAGTCATCGAGACAGTCGAATTGTGGTTCAAGTTCAACGACTGATAACACTATCAGTTACATCGTCTGTGTTTCTTATGTTATCTTCGTCTCAGCGGTTACACGTGGATTTTGTTTTGAATATTAGGTCGTCTCTATTATTTGGTATCGATTTTACGTTATGTTTTCTTGTTTGAATTTGAAATAGGTTTGCAATATCGCAAGGTAAGTGATACAACGGACAGAAGGAACGTTAAAAGACAACCATGATACTAAGACGGTAGCGATGAAAATAGCAAAAGGTTATGTTACGATGTCCCCTATGATAATTAAAAAAAAATATATTTTTAAAAATTGTATATTTACGATTAATTAAATTTCACTTTTAAGTACTTTTTTTTATTTATTTTTATAGAATTTTTTTTTGTTTAACAAAATAGAAAACAAAGTTTTAGAATGTTACTTTTAAGGTCGACTATCAAAGTTTAGGAATTATTTTCAGCGTGCATTGCCATATATTTGAGTCTCTTTACAGACTCAGTCTACTTATAAATCAATGCACCTTTACTCTTTTATAAAAACACAAAGAAATATAAATATGTAAATTACCGCTTTCATCCATACCCACATAACCGAGCAGGGCATCAGACCATTCGTTCCACATCCACAGCATAAAATTAACCCCAGTTCCAAGGAACAACTGCATTGCTGCAACATGCAAAGCAACTGCAGATTGCTGTGGGTCACGACAATTTATTCTCAACTAACTTTTAGTCGCGACTTCTCCCACTTAATTCTACAGATCCCGGGAGTAAAAAGAAGCCAATAGCACTTAGGGTTTACGTAGTTACCTATGAGCGAAAAAAATTTTCAGAATCAGACCTGTAGTTCGGAGATACTACTAGATACTAGTAAATACTTGACTTGTTTGACAGTATTTCAGAATACACCTCTTTTAAAGAACAGAATCACCCAGCTGCGTATGCCGTAGGCAGTATATCACTGTGCCAGTGCGGGTTAATCAGATCGAAAAAAAAAAGTAGTAAAATCTTATATATTTTATTAATAATTCCTGATAAGAATTACTAGCAAAGTTACTTTGGACAGTAAATCTGTCTGTCTGTTACGTTTTTACGACTAAACCACTGAATCGATTTTGACGAAATTTGGTACGGGGTAAGTTTGAACCCCAAAGAAGGGACATAAGCTACTTCTTTATTCCGCGACTTCATATTCGTCCGTGATAACCGACATTTATGCGAAAGAAGTTCCATGTAGAAGCTAGCATAACTGTGTAAAAGTATAGGTAGATGTTTTGAGCCAATAAGCAGGTATAACCGCTAGTTTATGCTGTAAGCGCTGACGTTGCGTTAATTATAGTGTACAATATAGTACTTATCATGCCTTACTAAGACTGAATGAGTAGAGAATTGCATGATAGCGCCATTGTCCCAAGGTACTATTATTAACTGTGTGGCATTATATTAACGTTCATTGTTTTCTGTGTTATGTATTGTTATTTTGACGTGTGACAGTGACAATTATAATGTAGCTTTATATAAAGAGGTCAGTTACTGGAAGAGTACGCACAGTGAAAGATAAAATGGATGGCGATCCTGTATCAAGTACTAGCTGTTCCCTGAGACTTTTCACCCGTGTTGAGTTACATCTTTGATTACTACTCCGCTTCTATGGGTCGTAGCGTGATGTTATATAGCCTATACTATTCCTCATGAATCTCGCTATCATATACGAAATAATGGTTTTGATGGAAGTGGTAGTACCAGAGATTAGCGCGTTTCAGCAAAGGCAAACACACCAACAAACAAACAAAAAAGCTCTTCAGCTTTATTATATTAGAATAGATTTATTAATAGGTGCATGAAGAAAAAAGTCTGTATACCTTTTGAAGAAAATTTGTGTAAGATTATAAGCATAGGTAATGTTCATATGGAGAAAGGGTGCAGAAAACTAAACTAAAAGAACTAATTTTTATTATTAGTCCGTAATATGTTTACTATTTTTAAAATCAATCACTTTAGAATCGAATTTAGATCTTAGTCATCAGTCACATGACCAACAGCTAAATTAGATTCTAAAGTGACGCGAAAATTTAATTTGGATAGTTTCATTTGTGAGCTAATGTACATATTTGGCATTTTGAGAATCTCTATCATTTGTTTGATGTTTGGAAATGTATCAAGAATCTTGGATACGCTTCTGCCAAGCCCTTTCAAATAATGTGCGACGAATGATTAGTATCACAGCGATGGTTGCCTTTACTCGAATTCCCGACAAGATTAATGATGATAGGAAATGTTGTTGATGATAAGCAAGCCCATTCACCATCGCCGTATCTTGGTTGACCTAAATTATATAGATATCCCAGTGATAGAAATTCCTTTAGCCTATCCCAAATTTTTATAGTATTTTCATTGCCTTATTTTCGACACTAATGGGTATGCTCTTACGGTCGAAAATAGCGTAAATAGATATTTGAATGATCTAGTTTTAATCACGTTCGAACATAGCGATTTACTATTATTCTTGTGTCAATTCATGATGCGTTGTTACGATAGTCAACCAACAAAGTGATTACATCAACGACATGATATTTGACAGACAATTCACTGATCATAGATTGATCAGAGGTTAAGGTCGTCATCCACTTATCAACCCAACACCCGATCAACACCGCCTCGCCTGCGTCGTGCGGTTGACATTTCTTTATATGGACTTCAATACCTATGCACTCATTTATCTACTCTCTAACTTCAACGGATCGCCTCCCACGCAAGCGTTGATCGTGAGTTGCTATGCGATGCGGTTTGTTGACATGCGATGTTGATTCGTTCACCACGTGTTGACGCCAGGGCATCCACCCAAGGTGTCAACTTGCGGGCCGCGCTTTGACAACGAGTGGACGACTAGAGACAAGGCAGTGCTGGCAGGGTTGAAAAGTTAGTGATGACCTTTGTAAGAGTAAAACCAACAGTAAATAGAGCATGTATTTATATGTAGTGGCGTAGCTAGCATGGGTGGTACTTGGGGCGGATAACTGTGGCGTCACCCCAAGAACAAAAACTTAAACTTGACACTGGTGGCACTCGGGGTAGACCGCCCCCTACGCCCCTCCCCCCCCCCAGCTACGCCACTATAAATATGCGTTTGCTTGAAATCCGGAAATTTCACAGTCCGGCCAAAATAACGTAGTGTAATCCTGGTGTTAGCAAAAAACAATGGTTATCGTAAGCAATGTTTCATATCTTCTGAGAATATTCAAATGAGTACCGTATGCATCGTCCAAAGTAGGTCATAAACATCTCTCGGTGTGAGGCGCGTGTCAGTTACTCTTGTACAATATTTTAAGCCTTTCTCGTAAATTATAATGTTCTAGTTTCTGTCCGCGTAGAACTCAAGTATACCATAAAATATATCTTACAGCACTCGCCAATAATGTAGCTTTCTATCAGTGAAATATTTTTTGTGATCGGACCGGTACTTCCAGAGTTTATCTCGTACAAACATAAGAACAATTTTACCTCTTTATAATACTACTTTATTTATCCTCGTAACCATATTTTTTGACACCTGAGTGTCATAAAATATGGTCAAAGGGAATCAATCAGTCTTCCCTGACTTATTATTTCGATACTTCTGAACTTCTGTTGTTTCTAAAAGGGGACATTCCTTCTTCAAAAAATGTAAGCTAGATAGTTATTTTATATCAAAATGGCAGCGGGAGATACAATGATGGCTTCTTTCCACAAAGTGGATAAGTGGCCAAGCCTCTGTAATCCAGTTACGAATGGAGTGTTACGTTCACGTATTATTAAAATCCAAGCCGTCTTTTATTGTAGGTCACAATTGTAATTTCTGCACTATTTATTTGCTATAATACCAAATACTTATGAATTACGTTTACATTGTGAAAATTACATGGGACTTTAACATTACTGGCGAAACGTGGGTATACTAATGAGTACACCTCTGCCTAACCCTTTGGGGATTACAGGCGTGATGTTATGTAATGTATTGTTAAAATAGGTATTCATAATCATGAAAATAGTTATAATCATTTTATTTGTGTAGCATACGTAGTAAAGACAGTTCTTAAAGTTTACAGGTCGCTATGTTACGCCAAGAGGCGTACAAATATGGCTGCATGCGAAATATAAAAAAATATTAATCATGCGAGAGGTAAACAGTAAACACAAATTATAGAATGATAATAAATGAATAGAAACAAAAACTATAAATGTAACAATATGGAGTAATATCTACAGTCGATGCATAAAATAGGTTATTGCCAATCTTCGTTTATCAGTTCATTACTAGATGCATAATTAGCCTATTACGCACCAATTTAATAAACATCATAACATAAACAATATAGTAGTAGTAAATTACAAAGTAAACATGACACTAAATAAATTGGGGTGAAAGGAGGGGTAGAAAAAGAGTTGAAATTCGATAAATTTGGAGTTGGGCGTGACGTCACAATACAACCGAACGAATAGTTAAATTCTTTCATTTTTTTCCAAGCTACTGAATTCCTATACTGTCTATTTTTCCTTCCTTTGAAATAGACTCGTTTATAACACATGTTAACATAATGTTTACCTTTAGTTCAAAGTGTTTGTAAACTAGTTATATTAATAGCTGTTCAAAATTAGAAAAATGAATAGAAAAGAGGAAAAGGATTAAGGCGCTTTGCACACGAGGCAAATTAAGTTGAGGCAACTGGCAACTCTTTAAAAGTTTCCTGTAAAAGTTGATAGTTGCTAAAACGTTGCCGGTTGCCGCAAGTTTTTGGCAATTTGTGAGCAACTTTCATAGCCGAGTTGCTGTATGCCGTTGCCGTAGCGACACTGGCATTGCCGGGCACACGGAGAGGGAGGGAGGGTGTGAAATCGCAAGAAGCGTTGCGATTGACGGTTAAGAAAACCGACAACTTTAAAAACCGGTACAATATTTAAAAGTTGCTAGTTGCAGCAATTAGCAACTAACTTAGTCATCGATTGCAGCAACTGAAAACTGTTGACGATTGCCGCAACTCGAAACTCGAGTTGCTCTGTGTGCGCAGTCTAATAGAAATGTATAGAAACAGCTAGTTGCCAGCTAGTTGCCAGTTGCTGCAATAAATGCTCTGTGTGCAAAGCGCCTAAGAATCTCTTAGTAGCAGACTTGGAGCCTAGATTTGATGGCAATAGGCTCGCCTCTTTTTAAACATAACAGGCGAAAAGTGAGTACCTACACCTCTGCTTAATCCTTTGGACATTATAGGCTTGATGTTATGTGATGTTTACAAAATTAGAATAAAATCTCGTTCGTAGATTGTTGTCAGAAAACATTGAAAAATAAAACTAAATAAAACCATTAATATTATTTCCCCCTTTACTTTTTATTAAGTCCTATTCATTTTCGTAGAAAATTGACAGCCCTATGTCAAAGTGAGGTCACTCGATCCGTTTTCCGCCGTTTTACTGTTCAGACACGATCGATAATGGTAGGTACATTTTTATTATCCGAAACAGTCTAGAATATGAGGGACGTTTTCAGGTCGTGGGGCGTAACTGAGTTTTTAGGTTAGGGTAAAAGGGGTGAAAATAAAATGGCGGTGAACAGTGAAATAAATTATTCAGTTGAATTGTTAATTTTAACAATACAAGTAACATTGAACAAAAATTACTGCATGGGTTTTTTTTTGTGAATAATAACTGGTTTTGATAGCGCGCAATGTTATGCACGCAAAGCCTTGTACTTATGCATACAGGAGTACAGTAGATCTCGCGGTCTCGCGGTCGTGTGATTATTTAAAATTCAGTTATTATATTAAAAAACATGATTTTAAAAAAACCGTTAAATAAATGTTGAAACTTTGGCGTTGGCATTAATAATGACTTTATTTCGGGTGGCATAGACGTGTGATTATTTAAACTTCAGTTATAACATTTAAAACATGATTAAAAAAAAACCGTTAAATAAATGTTAAAACTTTGGCGTTGGCATTAATAATGACTTTATTTCGGGTGGCATAGACCCATATAATGCTAAACTTAGTACATTTTTTTTTCGTTTTTTTCATAAGACTATCGCACAAGACCTGACCCACTGATTTTGAAAAGGGCAGTCAAAACGTACAGCTATTGCTTTCAGAATGCCGTTGTTGCTACCCCGCATACGGGCCAGCAGGGAAGCTGCTTTTTTGTGCATGATGGCATTAAACTCCGTCTTTGTATTGTTGTTGCATAAAGTTTAAATAAATAAATAAACTTTGACCTTAAATATCTTTGTACAGAGAAAGGTCCCAGTTCAAAACAAAAAAAAAATATATCTCATAAATGGAAAGAACATGAAACTTACGGCATCGTTAAGTGTATTTTTACACCCATCATAAAGTGAATATTGAAGAAATAACGGTTTGTTAATGAAGGTACTTTCGCAATAAAAAAACACAATAGTCAATTAGTGTTGATTGGGGAGCAAAGACCGAATGCTACATTTAACGAAACGTTATAAATGCCTGATCTTAGGTAACTTTGAGTTGCCAATGAACCTGGCATTTACAGAGGTTTGACTAACACTTCACATGCTTTCATCCCTCAAGGGGTGAAAGTACTCATGGACGCCACCTGCTACGATCCTCACATACCCCTTTTGCCTCATCCACGTTCATTCATCCATCTAGTCATACAAGCACGCCGGTTACAAGTACATTACGAGCGTGTTGCGTAATGCATTTTTGTAGGGAACAGCAGATTATTTTTTTTATTTCAGTTTCAGTCCGACAGTAAAAACTGGCTTAAAAATAAAACCTCCTTAAAGATACGAAGTGGATTAAAAGCTGGTCTATATATGAATTGTTTCTAGAAAAAAAAAATGGTATTTTCCTTTTATTCTTTTGTTTTATCGATTGTCATGTAAACTGTCATTAGAGGTTTTTTGAATTCTGAAGTATTTGTACAAAAATTTAAATAAAAAATATTTGGTATTTTACAAAAAAACATTTTTTTTTTCATCAAAAGTAAAAACAAAAATAAATAATCCTACTTACTAAAACTACTTACCCAATAATATTTCTGTTGAGTAATTCAACATTGTGCATATTTCTAAACTCGTGCGCATACTCATTTAATGTTAACATTAGTACATCACTATGTTTACTTTGCCCTTCACTTTAAAATTGAAAGCAAGTATTAAGGTAAATATTAATTGTTAAGTACTCTCT
The DNA here is from genome assembly GCA_949774945.1 of Hoplodrina ambigua. Taxonomy (NCBI): domain Eukaryota; kingdom Metazoa; phylum Arthropoda; class Insecta; order Lepidoptera; family Noctuidae; genus Hoplodrina; species Hoplodrina ambigua. The sequence goes on from OX458967.1 coordinate 2,722,765, forward strand.
TACGAAGTGTGTTTGAAGATACTTCATAAGAGAGTGTTATTATAGACTATCAAACATTGCAAGGAATGTCTGATAAATTAAGTAATATAGAACTGGGCGTATTATACGTCCAAAGATTGAAAATAACGTTTTTATGTTGAACCAGTCGGGATTGTACGTAATAGAATAGAATCCTAACTGGTTGAAAATATATAATAAAGCCGATATTCGCCTAATCATTAATATATTTTTTCTTCTGGCAAAATCTTTGTTACGGCGGCGGCCAATCTCAATGGAGACTAGTCAGGTACGCTGGTAATATTATAGTGCACAAGTGTGTGCACAAATATAGGTTAAGAATGTGCCTCTTCCCTCACTCTCATAATTTGGTGGGATGGCAATCTGACACGACCGGGGAGAGTTTAGGCGGGCAGCCAACGTTTTTACGAGCTCACGGAACTAAAGGAAGGCCTTAAGAACTATTGTTTCTTAGTCTAAAACTCACCTTCGAATATATTCTGTATGATGAGGTAGCTTTGCGTGACGACGATGAGCAAAGCGACGTGGGTCCAGGCGAAGAGGCTGAACTGTCGCATGTAGTACTTCTTGACTAGAGACAGCACGAACCAGACGAAACCGACGCAGTACAGACTGAACGAGATGAAGCGATGGTACGTCACCAAGAACTTGAGGTAGTCCTGTTGAAGAATAAGGAGTATGAAAATGATAACAGAAAACTTAAATCGGTTTTTTTTTGGGTCATTTCTGAAAGCCAGAATCAACAGTGGCGACTACCAGAAAAGCGACCAGCCAATAAAGGTCGCAAGTCCCGGGAAAACGAATAAACTGTCTTGGATTTCGCAACGAAATGAATCAAAAAACAACATTAGGTTTAAAAAAAAAACACGCTAAATTATGTAAAAAAAAATGAGTGCTTATAACATCATCACGCCTGTAATCCCCGAAGGGTTAGGCAGAGGTGTACCCATTAGTACACCCACATTTCGCCCAAATGAGTGCTTATTTTTTCAATTTATATGTACTGTCCAAGCTTACCTTTGACATCACTAACACCAGTGAAGGAAAACATCGTGAGGAAACCTGGACTTCAATAAATTAATATATGTCTGAAAATGTCAATGCCACTTGAGCAGGTGTGGTGACTAGATTTAAACAAAGCTTAGCTTAATTTTACTCATTCTAGAATTGTCCAGGCTGTTTCCAATTTCATTAATTTCCTTTATGGACTGATCGTTACAAAACGGTTGATGGGTGGAAATTGACTGACTGAGCACATTGAACCTTGCAATGAGGTCAACCAATTAGTTGATTGCTTGCTTAATCCGATAATGCAATTTAGGTTAATGTACATGTTTAAAGCGTTTTTTTAACGTTAATCGTACGACTCTTGTAATGCCTTAATTATCTGCTGATGTTAAATGTTAAATTCCTGCAAGGTACTGTTCGTTACTAGTTATAATAACGACTCGTTTGTCTTTGACGGTAAGTGGCGTGTTGGTCTGCATCATTAGTTATGAGGACCTTTTCTATCATATAACTAATAGAGAACTGACTGCCTCGTTGGTCTAGTGGTCGCAAGCGCGACTGCTGTGCATGAGGTCTTGGGTTCGATTCCCAGGTCGGGCAAAGTGTTATTTGGTTTTTCCATCAGAAATTTCTCAGTAGCAGCCTCGGAGTCTGGATTTGTGCCCGGTTGATGGCAATAGGCTCGCCCCCTATTACATGGGACTAAAAACATAACTGGCGAAATGTGGGTGTACTAATGGGTACACCTCTGCCTAACCCTGCGGGGATTACAGGCGTGATGTTATGTTATGATGTTATGTAACTAATAGAGACTCTGTCATAAGGCAAAACTGTGGTGCTGTTCCTGAAACAATGGAACATCGGTTACCGTGTCTTACGTGCTCTGATGCATGTACGCTTCAGGAACTGATGGACGCTACTGTTGGCGCCGAAATCGAAGTTAATTTTTGGCCTAACTCAACATTGACTGCAAGCGTCACGCAAAGTAGATATAATTCTCTCACCGCAAGTAAAATTAGTGTTATTAACAGTGAGTCTATAATTTCAAATATATAAACAATAAAATTGAAATAACATAATTATCACTTTGCTGATAAGCTTAGTTATCATTAGCGCCAATGTTTGCACAACAACTATTTTCGGAGAAAAAGAGGGGTTATATTATAATTTTCATTTGGTGAAGCCTTTTTTTGTGGGGACATCCCACGGACTCATACAGACTAAAACCCCATGGTTCCTCCTGCTAGCATAAGTCGGGAGCCCAGTATTCGCATTACGCATAATCCGCGCCCCCGACTGGTATTGGACAGCCATTTGATGAAGCCCAGCCGAGGGGCACGTAGACGAGTCAAAAAACACATTAGTCGAAAACCTAGTTATTACAGCAACAATTTTCCCAAAATCACGGATTAATGACACAGATAATTTTATCATTAACTTTATAAACAAGACTAATGATTCACAATCTCGGTCATTTAATCAGACTGTTATCATAATTATTATGTTATACAAATCACACATGATCCTCTTGATTAAAAACGTACGATACTTCGGGTCAACGCTGGTTAATTCCAACGAATTCGTATGATTAATATGCATGCATCATATTTTGTAGAATAATTATGAAATCTTGATGGAGACATTTAATAATGAATTGCACTTATGGGCTTTTTTAATCGGATTCATCCGTTACTTGGACAGTCTCTTTGTCTGCAAATTGTGCTCAGTTTTGCCAAGACAAACCAACCCACAATCTCTCGACGGTTAAATTGGTTAAGTTAAACTAATTGAATATGTCAAATTCATGTGTTTTATTGCTATCCAGCTATAAAGGAGGGGTCATTTTTTTAATTTTTAGAATGTTTTAGAATCTCTCTCTTAATAAGTTTTTGACATTAGCAGAGGAGAGTGTGACTATATTTCAAATGATTTTAATTACGGGAATTGGCCTTCAATTAAATGTACTCGTTAGATTTTGCTTAGCATATTTTTTATTTAAAATTTATTAACGTTGATTATTCAAAATCATTACAATGACTTTGCAAAATAGGCGAAATTTTGACGTGAGTTGGTTCGTTCGAAGTAAACATATTGGTGCCGATTCGCTTGTTCACAAACTAGACTAAAATTAGAGAATTGACATCTCTTACTAACATACAGCGATGGGAAAGGACGGTGACATTAAAGAACTAAATTGGCTATGTCAAATTAGTTTTGCCTTGAACTGCTCCGTATTTTTAATCCATACGTTTTAATATGTCAACTATAACTGTATGGATGTGTCAGATTGACTAAATTTGACAGCTCTTATTTACATTAGTATCTTTCTTGTTTTATTGGACAGAAAAAGATGGAAATAGTCTAGTTTAGTTTGTGACCAAGGGAATCGGCTCCATTGCCTGTTCTTCTAATGTAGACGCTCTTAGGGTTAGTTTCCACTAAGCAAAAAAGAGAGACGCCGTAAACAACCAATTACTTAATTATTGATTGCATTGAAGCTAAGCGGACAGATGTGAAAATTGCGCAAATGCGATTAGTCGATCAAACACCGAGGGAGGGAGGGGGTTTCATTCAAAGTTTCCACCAGTAGGTTCATTGCGCTTATAAAAATAATTCGCAAATTGATTTTTTATTTTAATCGATAAAAAAGCCGATCTAAATGCGAAATTATCTAATCAGTGAATCGTACGATGATAGACTTTCATGACAATGCACAATACTCGCAATAAATTATACAAACGAGATAACTACCAGTGGAGTGCGATTACATAAGGCACTTGTGATTATTTATTTAAGGCGCTTCCTTGACCAAATAACCTTGAGCATTCGTTGCCTTTTTGCCGCACGGAACTTTCTCACAGAATTACCATTTTTTTGGAATTATTTTAATAAAAGCAACAAAGCGAGCTTTTGAAACAAAATAAAACGTGTATTATTTTTTTTTTAATTATGTAGTGATTAGTGCAATTCTCAAATTACTAGCACTTTGCGTTAAGAAAAGAAGCATAATTATAAAATTAATAATTTTAGAATTTTTTTTGCAAGGTTTTAAATGTATTTATAACACATTAAAAAAAAATAGAATGTAATGATATGCAATGTAATGATAAGATATCGAACATTAATAATGTGCTTTTAGATGTCGTTTGTTTTCCTTAATTATTGAGATAAAAGCCTCTGAAAAACGCACTATCGCAAGGTTTTGGTCGGATTAGCGCCTTAATCAATGGTAATCAGGTCGTTTCAAGAATTATCTAAATCGATTCTAATGTAAATCGTTCTAAAGTTTGTGTTGATTTACATACGTACAGGATCTCTCAGTTGGTTGTTTATTTATACTGTAAGCTAAAAATTTGCTAACAAACTGACAAACTCGCGTCCGTGATTTATCTAATTACACCAAAAAAAAAAGAAAAACAGTTATGAAATAAAAACCGAAATTTGATTGGACGTATGTTAGTTTAGTTTTAGTCAGCCAATCACAGGTGTTGACATGAGTTTATTTGTATGAAATTATATTTTAATCGGATTATATTTCACGCTGGTGAAACGAACCCTTAAACCTGCCAGTGTGTCTTATAATGACAAGACAATTTTATTTTACAATTTTACTGTGTTCACAGATATTCATAATTTTATTGTAAACAATATTTATCTGAAAATGTCTTAACAATCCTCACAAGACGTAGATACAAATTATGTTCTCTCATCAAAAATTGTCTTTTAATTTTAATTGCTTCATACCACGTATTTACTTTGTAGGTATATCGGGAGATTTTACAAACAAACAAACACATACACAAACAGCAAGACCTGGAACAACTACAATGTTTGTTCCGAACGGGGATCGACCCCGTGCGACATAGCGCACGCAGTAGCTAATCCCTCAGTCACTTCAACCGTGTCATCAACTTTACACTTTGCTGGAGCCAAGGGTTTTAGCTATAGTTACTGAGTTATTGGTCATTTTATGTACGCTCACTTTTATGCAATATTTAAACAAAAACGACCGAAGATTATTTCCCCCATCATTTCAGTAAAATTCTTGCATGTAATTTTAGAATATTTTTCGTCGAACTGAATCGAACGCCGTTTCTGAATCAATATTTTTTTACAGACGGAAAATTCTATGAATGGAATTATAATATTACGCAAGTACTAAAAATATTTTGTAGGAAAGTTACGGTCTTACAAAATAATAGTAAAGAGTTGAAAAATATTTACAGGATATTTTTTATTCAGTTTTTTTCCTTCTTTAACGAATCTCTTTATAAGTACTCTTTACCTTCCTACTTTATTATTCCAATACGTACTCAAATGAACCTAATTTGCATTACAAAGGAATTCATTTAACCTTCTTTTTTACCAGCGATATTTGGCGACCTTGGTCACGTAAATAGGAAAAAGAACTAAATTATGTTGGACATCAAGTCTAAATTCACTTATTTGCTTTCCCTCTTTTCGTTGAGTCACTAAACAATATAATCTTAAAGAATACCAGCCTATTTTTGTCCTACTGCAGGGCAAACGCATCTTCTCATACAGAGAAGGTATGCTTGCTCAAGGCGGATTTTAAATTTTAGACCTTTATTAACATAAGTCCAGGTTTCCTTCACCACTGTCAGTGATTGCCAAGATAAACTTAGATAATACATATTATGAAAAAGAAAAAATCACATTTGATATTTGCCCGTGGCGATTGCGAACCTCAGACCATCAGAGGCCACTGGGCAATCACAACATAAATAAGAATAAAATATATACAAAGTTGACTCACCGTCCTATTGATGACGACTCCAAAGTAATCAATCAGGTTCTCTCCATAGAAGAAGTAGTTGGAAGTGAGTAGGAAGTACCATGACAGGGAGCGGAACCACGGTAGCCCGTGCACGCGGTATACCGCGTAGCCAATGTTGATGATCTCTTCGAAGCATTTCACTTGAACGCACAGTACCTGGGTGGAGGAAATTGGTTTTAATATAAAGAGAACTACTTATTGAATTGAGTAGTTGACACCATTTACAAATAATTCGGAGACATAACTTCTTTATAGATAAACTTTATTTTAGCCCCGAAAACCCGATTAATTTTCAGTATACTGTAAAATTAGATTTTTTGTGACTTTAAAATCAATAAACAGTTAATCAATTGAGTTCGCAAATAAGTGACGTCACAGTTCGATATTGCCATACAAAATCTATGGAAGAATCGCGTTTTGACAGGTCAAAAACAGTACGTCAATTGATTGGTGTCATCTAGCCTATTAGCTCTGTTCTAAAATTAAAGTCATCAACAATCAAATCATTCATTTTAAATAGACCTAAAAGCATTTTCGAACGTCATTTATAAGAGAAAAATATATCTCTTCCAAAAGCTTTGAAGTACGCAGTACAGTACTAGTACTAGTACGTATAAGTAAGTTTCTTGTCCACTCTTTCTCATACTTTCGTATGGGAAAGAGTGGTCAAGAAACTCCCTATTTCCTCTAATATGTGTTAAGTTGTAGCGAAATTTGTCTTTGCACTTACTTACCATTTCTGATTTATCGTTCGTGTTATCGCATTTTGTGTTGTGTTTCGACTTTAACTTTGGCTCTTCCATTTTATTTTTAAAAAAGACCTTTGCAGTGTAGTCAAAAAGGTGAGATGAGACTGGTGTAGCATTTTTATTTTTTGACATAGCCGCAAAGTAGCTTTATTTTGTTTTAGTTTGAGATTTTTGTATGGGCCACTGACATTGAAGACACATTACATAGGACAATTCAACCTGTTTCGAAGGTTAGTAAACATGACCCCATTATGACCCCATGTGGCATCCTTTTTGTGTACTATCGTCTATCTAAGGCGGCAGTAACCATAACCTACCAGGGCCGAACTTGTTATGAAATACGAATCTAAATCTCTTAGCCTTAAACCTTTAAGCTAGTAGGTAATTTTGAATCCTATTCTAATTTACATAAAGCTCTTAATAAAAAAAAAAAAATCGAATCGAGTCTAAGTTGTCGATTTTGTATTAGGAACTATACATTCGTCGAAATAAATTTCAAAATACAACAACTGGCGGAGGCTAAAGTTAGAACTCGTTTTGTAATAAGACAGTAATCTTTTATAAGACAGTAATCTTTTATAAGACAGTTTATTCATGTTTACTTACTATGACTATTTATTCAATTAATTAGTCATTTTTTCCAAGCATTACTGTAGGTAAACGTGTATTTTGGAGGTCGCGTGGCAACGGATATTTTGTTGCGGCACACGGCTACGGTTGGTTGACTGTAGCTGGTCAAACTTGTATACCTAACATCATTATTTGTAAAGCAGATTTTGTTTAAATTGTGTTACGCTTAAGGCGGCGCATGCGCACTCAACAGGTAGCAGAGTAGATTTTTATTAGGATTTATATTACACTTTTGTACTTTAAACTAAAGATGAGAATTAATGAAGGTCGATTTTACTGATAACAATAATGCTAATGTGTAAACATTATTGTACATAGTTACAAGTAAGGAAGCAAACTTTTGTGAGGTATGTTGTCAGTTTACAAAACCAGTACTTAACAGGAAAATCAAATGCATGATACATAGATATTATTATATGTATTTTATTATCTAAAACTAGACTGCTAACACAGTTGCCCATAGTTCGGACCAATTGTGATTGAAGGCAGGGCCGGACTTAGGCATCCAGGGCCCCTTAGGGAATGTTTCAAGGTGTTCTATAATTTCCAAACAGTTTCACCTCATATAAATTTAAGTGACTCTTATTAATTAGGTTATTTTTTTTATATACAAACAAAAACCTTTACAACTTTTACCATGCATTATTTTTTATTTTTTTGTTTAACTATACATCGTAAGAAGCAAGTGTGTGCATGGCTTAGTGATATCAGCTGTTTGTTAGTAATAAAATAGATTCCTTGGGAAATTTGTTTGTTATCACAAGTACAATCATGTCACAGTGGTCACTAATTACTAGTCACCTTTTATGCTACACTATAAATATACCATTTCCTATTTCTTTTTCCTAAAGGCCTTACCCAAGTTCTAATATTATCTGGGATAAACAATCTATAATTGTTGGCATGGTAACTCAAAGCAAACTCACCGTTATCATGAGTGCCAGTGGTCCGCCATAGATGAGCAGGCAGAATGCAGCGATCATCAACCAGGTGAAGATACCTCGGATTACCCAGTTCCTCCATCTAAAGAATAGTTATTTACATTATACTTATTTTACTAACAATTTAATTATATTCTTGTTCTATCATAGTTTAAGTTAGTTATTTATAAATAAATTAAAATGCTACTGGACATGGGGTAGACAGGGGCGCTTGCCCCACCCTGACTGGCTCATGGGTGATTAATTTGATATTTAAATCAGCTATCAAAACTAATATTCTCAACAAAATCAATTACACTTAAAAAGAAACTGTTTTACAATCCAGAAATTATAACAGTCTCTTTTGTACATTTGAATACAATAAAGGTAATACTTTATATTTGTCAGTATTGCCCCACCGTAAATCAAAACTTGACTATGCTGATGCTACTGGACCTCGGCTGCTTTATGATTTCATTTTGACGGTGAAAAATTGAGAATCACAATGCATTTTGTGTAAGTTGGTTATCAATAAATAAATAAAACACTGGACCTCCATTTAGGCCTAATATTGAAGCAATGTTATCACCTCTTCGCTATCTAGGGCTCTTCACTCTCAAGTTGCACTAATATTGAATTTATTTTGTACAATTTTTTATGATTTTTACTAACCTAGGTTTTTTAAAGTGTTCAGTAATGTAATTATTTGGTGGGCCAACAAGATTTTTCAAATTATATTGCAAAGTTTGTTTTAATTAAAAACTTTATTGTAATAACAAGTTTAGAGTCTAAAAATTATATCATAAACTGGTTTGAACAAGGTTGTATTTAAATATCTATGAAAGTATTCAAAATGACCTTACTTCCTTATTCATATGCTACCATAAAACCTGTTTGGTAAACACTACTTAAAATGTTTTTTTTTATTTTTATACTTATAACTAAAAACATATTTGTGGTAAAGATACAAAAAATTTGGTTAATTAAATTATTTAGATTGGAATTAATTTTAAATTACTTATTTAAGTGGTTTTTTTTTTTAACCAAAATTTGAGAATTTTTACACTGAAAGTCAGTTTTTTTTTTATTTAAATAAACTGTTACATTTTATTTTTTATTCATTATTCAAATTTTTAATAAGTAAGTAAATCAGCACATTCATACAAGCATGCATTTTCCCATCCATAACAAACTTTCTTACATTAGCCAGTCTAATGTGGGAACTCCCATGCCGAAAACGTAATAATATTAACAATAGACCTGCCTCATCAATTTTATAAATAGAACGTCAGTATTTAAGAAGAAAGAAACTGCTTCATTACCTTGACGATAGACCCGAAAGAGCAGAGTCAAGGATTTCCGGAGTCTTATCCGTTCCCTGAGGTAAATTTTTCGCCATTTCATCGACATATTTCTCTTCTATATTCTTCTCTTCCTCCGAATCGACCTATTTATTGGGCATACCATTAACAACAAATAGGAAATAAATTTAAAACTGGTTTTTATGTAAGAAATAACAATAAAATAGGAACGTACGTGATCAGATTCCCCAGCGTTTTCCAGTTTGTCGTTTCCGTCACCCTCGCCGCGCCGATGTCTCAACTCGCTCATGTTTATCCTGTATTTTCAATTTGACACAACCAACAGCGGATTTTACACGAAAACACTGCACCAACGAGTTTATTTTAATTCATTTAGACGAGAAAAATAGAGACTCCAAGAATGTTTTCCAGCGACTTGTCAAACGAAAAATCAATAATGTTTTTTTTTAATTCAGTGTTGCAACTTTCTGAAAAAAGCCAGCGTGGTAGAAATTACTATGACATTAGTGAAATAACGATTGAAAAAATTAGTCGTGACTTCAAAATTAAGTACATTGTAGTGTCTTAATAATTAATCAGGTACCTTCTACAAATGAATTGGTACAATTGGTCTACTGGTTGACAAAATCATCGTCGTGTTGTGTAGTGTCATAGTGTCGGATCATTGTCTAAATACGAAGATTCATGTTGTTTGCAAAGACCATGATCGCGAATATGATATTAAAAAATCAATTTATTATATGACTTATATTATCTGTAATACCTAACGAGTTTTGGAATCCAACTTCCGTATAATAATATTAGTTACTCCAAGTCAACGTCAAAATAAATCATTTATTTCAATTACACCATCAATTGTGGCATTTTTAACCATTATAAGAGAGAAAAAATATTGAACTGAGTCAAGTCATTGAATTGTATTGAATACTGTGTAAAGCGTATTGGAGCAACAGCTAATCCCTGACTTAATATTAATTTATAATCGTTTAACAATTATTTATCATATTTTTAAGTTGAAATATCACTAGAGATTTTGTAAACCTTGTCAATTATTAATTAATTTAGATACTTGATTTGAAAGTCTCACCAATTTGAATTTTATCAACAGATAGATCGTTTTATTTAATTACGCTTATTAAATTGACGAAGAAAAAACGAAAGCTTCATAAAAAAAACGATCATGTCGAACCCTTCTCACTCTACCGAAAAGTCGGGTAAAAGTAGTTTTTTAGAAACACTGTTTCGGCAACTTTCTAATAGTAGACGTCAAACTTTCCATATTTCTAAACGTAAGTAAACATGGCGAGTGATTCGGATGATTTTGATAAAAATATTGAAAATGTAAGTATTTTTTGAAAGAAACAATATTATTATTTATAATAACAACATCTTCATAATATGCACTTATGTTTCCAGCTTAAAAGCAACGTGAGAGCGTCGTTCGCGCGGGTGTACGCAACTCTAAAAGCCAGGGAATTAAAAACTTTACGACAACTGGACGCAATACGTAAACAATGCCAAGACGACAAAGACTTGAAGAGAAATTGTGTTCAAAATATTCAAATATGTTTCAAAAACGAGTCCACACTGTTAGAAAATGTAAATAACTATGGTATTATTGATTTTGAAAAGCTAAACTTTGATAGTAAAACATTTACATTAGAAGATTATGTCAGCCCTGAAGATGACCATATGTACTCTTATAAAACTATTGAAGAGGTGACTAAGGAGGTCGAAGAAGGAGATGCGGACCTAGAGGCTATAGAGGAGGCTGCCCTTAAACAAATTACAGCTACAGATAATTGTGTTTGTTATGTAAATATAAAGTCAGAAGAAGTATCAAAAAAATTTAGAGATATCGATATCACCACGTCACCAGTCAAGGCATGTGGGAGTAGTCACAGTAGTTTTGATCACAATGAGGTTGAATGTCCAGAGAGTGTAACGGAGGATGACAAAAGTGACAGTTCTGATCCAGACGTGAAGAAAATAGACCCGACGGATGATTGGTTGAACTCAATCAAAAGTCAGACTGAAACTGAACCTTCACAAGTAACAGATGTAATGGAGCACAGCACTATAGCTTGTTTATAACAATGTAGAGTAGAATTGATATGAATTTACATTTTACCAATTAGATAAAATATTGTAATAAAGTTTTATATTTTGTATAAGATATGGTTTTATTTATTTAAAACTTTATGCACATGTAAAATAAAATACACTACAAAGGCAGAACACGGATGACATATTTCTTCAAGTGTACTTATGAATTATCAGTGTAAGTCAGTAAATAAATCAGGTACCTACCTACCTACTGTTATTCATACTAATATTTATTCATTCAGTTTTATTTGCTATATTTCATTCATAATCCTTTTCAATATGTTCTAATTCACCATTATCAATATTTTTCTTAGTTAAATAAAGTGTATTTTTGCAAGCTTTTGTTGAGCTGGGACTGTTGTATGTATATATGTAAGTAAGTTGTCCTTTCAAAATTAGTAAACCATTTTTTGACCCTTTGTTGGTATCCGATTAAGCTGAAATTTCGCTCATACCTTCAGTTCTGGTGACAATACAATGTCATCAATGATATAATTTTAAATTAAAGCTTGTTTTAAAATTTTTTTTTTATATAATTTTATTTATTAATTTTAGTACTTAGCTATCTGAGAAGTAGGGTGTAACAGTGGTACTGGTTGAAGGGTGAATTTGGAGATATCTATTAGTAAGTTTACCCCTTTTTTTTTTTTTTTTTTTTTTTTTTTTTGAGGTGGTAAAAATCATCAAATGACTCCTTCCGCCCTGGGTGGGGCGGAAGGGACTGTCAGACTTTTACTGACTAAAAAACCACCCTGTTCCTTCTGTTGCCCTTTACGTTCCGGGGCCACGGTATCCTGTTAAGACGTCCCGCAACCCCGGCACGTCCCGCAACCCCGGCAAGTTTACCCCTACTAGTAAGTTTACCAAATGTAAAGAGTTTGAATTATGCATCAATATTTTTTAATAATTAAATAGGTAATTTCTTTTCATTATTATATTCACTGAGCACAAACCTCCTATACTAAAAATTAGAATGAAACTATTGTTTAAAATTGTTATTCTTATTCTTTCATTCATATTCATATTTAAGTATTTATCTTTCGCAAGAGTTTATGAAAATAGTAGTAAAGAACTCTAGTCCTTTATCATAACATTAGAAAAATACTGGTAGTGTTATAATGTTGAAATGCCTGAAACTGCATTTTGGTAATATTTTTTTTATAAACGGCTATTATAGACCACATTACTTTATATTTATCATGAATTATCAGAGCTTAGGTAAAATAGGTAGATACCTACTATATGCTTACACTGAAATAACGATAGTGTTGTTATTATTTTTCTAATGTTATATTGAATGGAGTAGATAAAGGGTACTGATAATAATAATATATTACTAAAAGGTAAATAAAACGACATTTTTAAAGCATCATCTTATATTGTTAATAAATTTTTACAAATGGCGTTATTACTGAATTAAACTAATTGCGATATGACTTCAGATTATGTTCCCTAATGAATAAATACCCATTGCTTTCATACACAAATACAGCATAATTCTTAGACATGTTATGATCAATCAAATACCGCTTCCCGTTCCATATTTCGCCCGCATTATGTAATACTATGGTTTTATGGCACTTAATACATGACATACATTTTACAAATCATTCCTATAAATTCCCATTGTTGGATGGAATCTGTTTGGAGTTAGGTATTCTAGTTTGTACTCGACTTTTCACTGGAAATATTGTGATGGCACGAACAGAAGTGCTGTGGAGAGGATGAATTTATGTTAAATACAGTTAGCGAATAGCGTGAGAGCCGCACTACTAAAGGATAGTGAAACTACATTATGGCTACAATTGAATTACGATTCTATTACGATCGATTTAGGCACTAAATTTCCATGTAATTAGGCAGTTTTAGGCCACTCTTTGTTCTCACAGGTGTTATTTGTTTTATTGTCTCGATACTTTTAAAGTGAGCTACAAACTAAGAATTTTCCGATTATTCATTAACGATTACATTTATGAATACTGTGTTAAATAATTTCTACATTGATACTTTCGATGATAATAAGTTAGTAAAGACAAACAAAATTTTAATAATAGGGGATACAATGCGTTTAAGAGATAAATTCCGTAAGTAGGGAGTACAAAATCTTAAACAAGTAAAATTTTTGAACTTAACATACGTAGGTATTGCGTATCTAAAGCGTGTTACAAGTAGTTACGAATAAGTTATACAACTACCTTACATTATACAGTGTTATGTCTACTATTGTACATTTTACAACAAAAAATATTATATGTTAATTGCTATACAAGGCCAAAGTCTGTGCACACGGCGGCGACATCACGATTATTCTGTTTCTCCGAGTTGTTGGCTGCCATGTTCAACTCAACAAGCGTGTCGACACTGTTGATACTGACGCCTTTCAGTATCTTCTGCGCCGCTAAACTAGTGAAATTAAAGCTCAAGTCGCTTAAACTCGGAAAATTGTAGAAATCCTGGTTCTCTTTCTTGCTATCTTGGCTCAAGCTGTACCTCTTTTGTTTGTTCTCCAAGCAGTTTATCTTCTCCGCTGATGTGTTTATATCTTTTATCTGCTCTTGATTCTTCAGCGCTAAGTTCGGCTCGGACCCCAGCACTGTAGGTTTCTGGTCGATAGCTTTCGTTAGCAAATTCGCTATGGAGTCCGAGCTCACCCTGTTATTTACATTTGGGAGTCCGTTCAGCATTTGAAGCGCTGCTGCCTTTTTCAGAAGGTCGACGCTTTTCAGCTCACTGTTCGAATTTATGTTCGATTGTATCCCACTGTTGGCTGAAGACAAAGAGTTCTTCTGGTACCTCAAACTTCCCAACGATCCTATAATGTTATCGTAACTTTTAGTTGGCGTGGCAGGAATACTATTGGCTGTAGATTCCAGATTATTTATATTATTATGAATGGCCGGAGAGGCAGGATTGGATGCAACTTCGTTTGTATTGTTTAATTGATTTTTGTACACAAAACTATTATTATTAGTCGCACCACCTATTTGCAATGAAAGCTTACGATTATTATTCATACCCGTGTCATTAATTGAATTCTTATTGAACTTGTTTTCTTGTACTTTAATCGGTTCCTCTTGATACATCTGCTTATTCTTTTCGACACAAACGTCGAATGAGGTTTCAGTAGGGTTTTTTGCCGTTTTGTTTTGTACTCCGTTTTGGGATACCGACACCACCTGTCTATCGTCGTTGATTATGTAAATGTTGCTTCCGTTTGAAGTCTCGGTGACTTTGCCATTCTCAAAAGTAATAACAGACCTTACTGGCGAATTTTGTACATATACTTTGGTGTTAGTACCGCCACCGTTCTGAGAAATAGTATTCGTGGTAACTTTTAGTGTGATAGAGTTGTTAGAATTGGAACTGGCCAACATCGTCGTCGATGGGTTTTCTACTTTAGCCCCTAAGGTTTTATGCAGCGGGGTTGCGGTTTTTTTGGGTGTGCTTGGACAGTTTTTTGGCGAACTTTTGGGTGACGTGTTACCGTTTTTTACCGTTTCGCCACCGACCATGGGTGGTTTCGTTCTGTATTTGTGCAGGCTCTTTGGCGAGCTCTGTAAGCTCTGTACTTTGACGAGTGACTGTGCTCTGCTAAGGCCGGGGGCTCCGTGCGGGTTGCTATGACTAGGCGAAGGCTTCAACGTGCGGTCTGATATGTGGGACTCTAAACTCGAGTGGCCGCTACTCCCGCTAGTATGGTAGCCCCTTTTCATTGGTGAATTTTGGTCTAACTGACCGTTTTTGGCGTCCTTCCTTGGAGTGCGGTGTGTCGTGGTACTTTCTAAGCTGGAGGGGCCACTTGTGGACATGATGTGATCAGAGTAGTCGACCCTCCTGAGGCTTCCGCTAGGGCTGTCTCGTAGTTTGGGATCGCTGTTTCTTTGTGGTGATGAGAAGTGATCGAGGATGGTTTTATTGGTGGAGCTTCTGCTGAGGGTGGAGCGTGGCAGGCTGCCGGAGCTGGGGCTGGAGTGCCTGACGGGCGAGTGGTCGTAGTGGCCGCCGACGGACCCCGCCAGCCCCGACTCCGTGGACAAGTGCCGCTTGTGTCGCCGCGGCAACGTCGATGACCGATTACTGATCTCCGAACCGTCGTAGTATGATGAGACGAAAGATGTTTGACTCTGCAATGACTCCTGAAACATAGAGAATAAGGTGTTGATTTGATACACTGATAAATTCAGGTGTTTTATTGTCCTTGGGTGTGCACGCGCGGCGGTTATAAAAACATATGTTTAATTTCTGTGACTAATTTCCTGCCATGCGTATTGATAACAGCAGCCTTGCAGGACATCAAGCGATAAAACAACTTCATTGGTCTAAATGAAAAATGGCAATAATCTATCTGACACAATATATTTTTAGACTACACGTTACGTTTTTTCTTAGGTATTTGGGATGGAAGAGATTCTGTATATGATTTAAACGCTTCAGGGTTAACATTCTTCATCAGTTTACAAAAAAAAAAATACCCGGTTTATACGTTTTGACTGTGTAAATGTTGTGTAATGTAGGTAGATGAAGCACTTATGTATGAAGCAGCTGATTTTTTAAATAACCGAAGCAAAAATACATCGCTTTGGGTTTAAAATCATAAATTGAATCCATGGTAACCTGTTCCAATCTCTTCTTCCGCGCATATTTACAAAATGGTTGGTCTGCAATACCAACGTACGTACCTTGGAGTTGGTCTGCGTAGCGACGCAGTGTAGGTGCACCGCTTTGGAGTTAAACCACTCGGTGGGCGGGAACTGGGCAGAGAAGGTGCTCATCGCTCGCGTCTGCTTGCTGCGGCCGCTTCGTCTGAATAAGCGGGACAGCAGGGACACTTTCTCTGAAAAATTAATGAAAGAAGTTTTCAGTTAGGTATGGTAATAGGTACTTTTTTATTATGGAACATTGTCCGTTAATTCAAATTTAAAAATAAATGCTTTTTCTTTTTGATCTAAAAAATACTACGTTTGAAAAAGGAAACTGGAAGCTACTTTTTTGACAGCAAAGAATATACCTAAACCTGTTATTGTCATAAACAAAGAAAGAATAAAAAGCGTTAAACACGCCAGCGTGTTGGTGATTAAATAACCATTTTTTTTTCTATTACAAGTTAGTTAATCAGCACGATCTATGGTCCTAGATAATTTAGACAATATGAATATGAAACAGTCATATTGGTACTTGCCAGGTTTTGAACCCTTTAGCTCTAGGAGTGGGTCCACAACCCCCGGGCCAACACGACATTCTCCCAGTTTAGATTCCTGTTGAAAGTCTAATCTCAAACGTTAAAAATGTAGGAACAACTAGGAATTTATTAGATAAGTATTACCTATATTGTGGCGATTCCTATCAAAATACGAAAAAACAGCAAAGAAAATTAAGCAAGCATAATATGATCCACACAACCTGTTCCCGTAAGTACCAATTAAAATTATTGTTGCATCTTCTTAGTAGGTACAGTCAACTAAAGAAATAGGTATCCAGGGTCGTCAGATATAGTTGAAGTTTTCTTAGAAACCGAAGCACTTTTTCGATTGATACTTAACTTAATTAAAAAACTGTTTATGATCTAATTTTAAATTAAATTACATTTGAAAACATCCATCGGTTTCTAAGAAAACTTCAACTACCTATATCTGACGACCCTGCATACATATATCCTATGTTGACTGTACCTAAGCAACATTGTAAGTACTTAGTCAACTACATATTAATTGTTACCTACCAAGTATTATCAACTATTTTTTTTAAACCTTTGGAATAGATCGTGTAATAAATGCCAAAAAAAAGTTTAACTTACTAGGCGACGCAGATTCGACGCTCGGTGGGTAATCGGTGGAAGACGAGCTGTCGGTAGTGTTAGCGTTCTTGTGATGCAAACTCCTGGTGGAGGCACACCTCTGCAGGTACTTGCTGGACGAGCCGAAGATGCGCAGCGAGTTCCGCCGGTCTAAGGAACGAGGGGCCGGGAAGGAAGCACTCCGTCGCTTGTTCGGACGACCGTACAGGATTTTGTCGTTTGGATTGCCTGGAATAATTGAGAAATAGTGGTTTAGTTATGAGCTATGTTGCTTATTAAGTTGGTTAAGAACCTGTTAGTTTTAAAGTGAGGTTGGTATCCATATCGGTAGGGTAAGTTCGTTTTTTTTTTTTTGCTTATGCGGGGTTATTTCTGGAAATGGGTAGGTATTGGTCCAATTATAAAATTGATAAAAATCTGCACTATTGTCGAGTGTCATACTTAAATTCCACGTGGATTAATCGCGGGCAGAATGGCTAATTTTAAGAAAGAGGGCACGTACGTGCGCCCTATTCCTATTACTTTTAAGTCATGTTTTTATTTTAAACAGACTTTATTTCATAGTAGGTAATATTCATGAAGTAAAGCCTTATTTAGACGGCAAATATCGTGCGATTTGTCGTACATTGCGTGACCGGGCGGCTGTCGTGTCATAAGTGACGGATTATCGCCGGAAATGTACCACAACTTGCACGATATTTCTCGCACCATCTTCAAGACAAGAACTTCTTCTTTTCTCCATTTTCAAGTTCGGATATATCTGACCAGCCAGTCTCTACCTATCTACATTGATCTATGCCTTCCAAAAACAAATTCCGCTCAGGTATACCATAGCAACAGTCTATAAATTAACTAAACATTGTTTTGTCCACCTGTTTGATTAAATATCTAAATTATGCACCTCAAAACACATAGTTCAGCTACACTTAATTATTTCAATTTAATGTTTAGTCTGGTTTTGTACGTGCAATGTGAATGTTTCACAGCCTCATTTCAGATGGAAATTAATTCCGAGGTATTTGTTTATTCGTACTCAAAAACGGACATTTAATGCTTAAAATGTTGATTTGTGAGCGTAATGAATGGTTTCATAATGTTTGGTTGTTTAATGGGCTGGGATGTTAATACGATACTTACGGCTTTACAATGGTTAGGTTTTAAATTATTTGATGTAGGTAGAAGCTGCTTTGCGATTTTACCGCGTTACGACATGCTTGGAAATGAACACCTTATTTTATTATCATGAAATCAAAATGATTAAGAGATTAAAATTACCTACTGAACAATATAAGCGCCACACTCGAGGTTTATTAGGTACTCATACCTATATCGTCAGTGTTATTACAAACAAATAAACAGATATTTGTTATTTTTAACATTCGAAAACTGGCGCCCAGAGCAGATCATGTAGATCTGTATCTGGGCTACTCTAATATTTATTCCGAAGACAATCGAACTCGGGAATCAGTCACTCAACCGCTGCGCTAACCGCGTCGTCAGAAAACCATCGTTTTGTGATCTTAAATAGCTCGTGTTAATTATATTATCTATATATAAATAAAACATGGCACATTTCTTTCTTTGTTTGGGAAACAAAACCTAAAAACTAATTCTGGGTAAAAGCCAAAATGAAACGGAAATATGTAACGATTTCCAATTGTCCAAATGTGGGGCGTTCGGTTGTAAACCGTCAAACATTTAACACGACACCGAAATCTCATTAAAAACTGCAAAAGCTCATAATTCTTCGGAGCGTGTGCGCGTACGCATGTGACGCACAAAGAGCGAGCCGAACAGTTGCTCGCATAAATCAAGAGTGAACTTGACAGATGCGTGAGTGCGAAATGTATGTATGTACAGACAACAAAACAAATTACTGTACAGGCAATCAGGTAGCTATCTAAAATTATTTTAAATTGTCAAATAAATTATACATTGTTTACGTGTTTCAAAACAAAAAAAGCTACAGACAATGTTATTATTTTTTAATTTATAGTTTTATGCACATTTAACGACTGCATGCCATTAATACTATGCCAATGATGCCGATTCCCTTGTTCACAAACTACACCAAAATTAGATAATTTGCATCTCTTACTAACATATAGCGATAGAAAAGGACGGTGACATTTTAGAACTCAGCTAGAGATGTCAAATTAGTTTTGCCTTGAAATCCGTGTTTTTAATCAATGCGTTCTGACATGTAAACTAAAATTGCACGGAAGTTTCAGATTAACTAAAATTGACAGGTCTAATTTATATATCCGCCCCTTTCTCGTTTTATTGGACACAAAAAGAGAGAAATAGTCTAATATTAGTTTAGTTTGTGAATAAGGGTGTCGGCACTATTGTCTAACAGTCAACTTTTTGAAAATAGAACAAATCTTTTCAGTCTAAAGTAGATTTTGGGTAGTTCCATTCTGTTTCTTTTGTTAACTGTACATTTGAATAAATGTATCTTCATCTTATAAACACACACTTGTTTAAAAGTCGACGTATTCGAACCTTGTTATGTATGTCTGTGTGTGTGTAACGCTCTCCTTTCCCCCTAGATGGTAACTAGGATTTTTACGTAGGCGTGAACATGATTGATTGCGAGCCTATTTACATGCCTAAAGCTTTGGTCTAATTCGTGACAAAATTGCACATTCCTAGGCTTTTATTGTGACAACATGCTAGATGTCTGTCAAAGTTTACTTAACCGGTTTTTTGCTACATTGACGTTGACAATTAAAAAAAAATGTAGACCTGTCATACCTTAGAAATAGATGCATACGTAGGTACCTAAGTAATTAGGTATATTTATCAGCCTAAATAAAAAATAGGAGAAAATCTATTGAAAAACTTAGTTTAAAATTTTTAATGATTATTTTTTTACCTGTCTGATTTTTTATCCGACTGCGGTTAGGCCCAAATTGAAGTATTTTTTAAAATTGTCATTAGATGACAGTTAGGTGTTGTTCTCCAAAATTTTCAGCTCAGTGACATGTGAAAGTTTAGATGGATGGATGAATGGGTTGTTCAATCACGCTTGAACAGCTAGCAGGGACTGGATGAAATTTGGCACACAGATATATTTTTAATCTGGAGTAGCACATATGATTTTATCCCGGAAAAATGTTAATTTATTAACTTTAATGCAGACGAAGTCGCGGAAAAAAGCTACTTAATAATATACCTAACATTGTTCTGAGTTAGTACTCTTTTCACATTCAGGGTAGGCTGGTAACTAATTATAGAAATGTAATGTGGTTTATGTGTCTGTACTTGACATGCCCCTATAACAAACAGCAGAATCGGTAATTAATTCCTGTATTTAATTGAGTTTATTTAGGTACTCTGTGTGTGCAAGGTTGTAATTTTACGGTTTTATTAGTTTTCGTTGGCGGTGATTTGTGATTACTCTTCGATTTCAGATCAACTTACAGAGTTTTGGAAAAGTGTTTGTCTAAAACAGCCTTTCCCAAAGTGGGCGATAAAGCAGGCCTAAAGGGGGGCGGTAAGAGACCCAGAAAAAGGTCGTTTGATTCCATTTAAAGGGCGTTTAATCTTCGCTAATACAGCTCACAATACTTAATTTAATTTGAAGTTAGAGTGAAAAAATGGGGGCGCTAAAAATAATTTATTCTTAAAGTGGGTAGTACACAAAATAAGTTTGGATACCCTTGGTCTAAAAGGTACATATATACATAAATCTTTGCACTGTATATTACCCTATCATAATCCAACACGAGCTAAAAAAACCACGTCTTTGAGAAATTCAATAGCACATCTTTACACACTATTTCAACACGATTTAATTCTTATTAACACTTCAACAAAGTTCACTACCCTTTCTAAGCTGACAGCCATTTTCTTCCAACATCCGATGGAGCTAAACAAGTCATCCGAACGATCAGCATAATCTCCAAGATCGGTATCCACGTCCATTAAAATGCCTGTAACTAAACTTGTGCCTACATAACGCAACGCAAATAGGACGGTATGCAACTCGTACGGTCAACTATGGTAAGAGTTTGACATTGGAAATGAACTCTATATCGTAGCAGTAATGACAGTTTTCGGATGGAGAATAAAAGTTGAACAAAAGTTGTTAAACATTGTTTTCTGCAACATCATTATGTCTTCAGGAAAATCGTACATCAAAATACTCAAATCAAATCATTTACTTTTGCAAACAGAGATGTCATAATTATGTAATCCGATAAACATATTTAACAAGAAACAACTTTTCCATTATATTCTGCCGCCACATATGCGTGCAAGTCAATAACAACA
The DNA here is from genome assembly GCA_949774945.1 of Hoplodrina ambigua. Lineage (NCBI taxonomy): Eukaryota > Metazoa > Arthropoda > Insecta > Lepidoptera > Noctuidae > Hoplodrina > Hoplodrina ambigua. Next base: position 2,744,388 of record OX458967.1, read on the forward strand.
ACATATAATCATTTTATAAATAACATAAAATAATAGGTACAACAACATTGAAAATGTTTGTCAAGATCCAAAAACACTAATCGTAAACAAATGTTGCAAAACAGATGTTTTCGCGCGCATACCAACATTAAATAAACATATTGCCTACAACTGAGAACACTCAGTTTTGCCAACAACATTTGTTTGTTGACCCAAAAACATGTTGCAGCAACAATGTTGTCCAACTTCAGAATACGAGGCTTCACTACTTTCTTGCGGTTGACCGTACGCATAATTTTAGCGCACGCGTACCTTTATGCATGGATGCTTCTTGGAAACCGTAGTAATGTGATGATATTTAGATATATTTAGCTGGAATGGGCGAAATGTGCTATGATCTGCTTTGACCTTTTGGTTTTCCGCGGTCGGAATGCGATATGGGAGGTTTGAGTGTGCGAGAATGTTGGTTCGTTATCGATATAATAAAGCTAAGATAGTGTTAGATGTAGATGGCAATGTTTAAAAGGCGCGATTCGGCACTTGAAACCACCAATCGATTCATATAATTTTTATGAGCTGTCAATACGCGATTCTCCTTTAGATTTAGTATGGCAATAGTAAACTATGTCGTCACTTATTTGTCAACTCAGTTGATTAACTTTTTTATTGATACTAAAGCAACTAAAAATCTAATTTTACTGTTTATTGAAAATTGATCGGGTTTTCAGCTAATATTTTATTATAAAGTAGTTTTATAAAGAAGTTGCGTCCTATCCAATTCATACCGTAATCGTTCGTCCATTCGTTCGTTTGTGTGCCAATTCTCGTAATTTAAAAATTTTCGCATTCTGATCTCAGTCTCGATCTGTAGGAAGTAGCTCTAATTTGTATATTTGACTGTCCCTGAGATGAGATTGGGACTTATTTCATATCAGCGACAGTCAATATCAAAAACTTATCCAAAATATATGAAAAAACAGTTAAGTACAAAACTTCTCGTTGGATACATTTATAATCGCGTTAATAATTTATTTATTTATTTATTTATTTATTCTGAAGTTTCCTTTGCCATTACAGAATACATCTAATGCGATAAAGTAACTTAAAATACACTTAACTATAATTTACATGCTACACAGGATAATCTTCTAAAAAGGAAATATCTATAAAATGCAATAGTGACTAGGTCCATTATCATTTTCTATTAAACAACTATTGCCAATGGCGGGCAATATCCGCTAATGTGAACGTAATCGAAACCATTTGTCTACTTAACACTCAAATGGTGGTAATTCTTTTAAGAGCGTTTACGCTATACTACGGCATTTCATACAGACTTCCAAGTATTTTTAGATGAATGAACTAATTTTAATAAAATTTCCTAAATCATAAGCAGGAAACATAGGTAAGGAGAAAAGTAAGTAAAGAACATTTTTGTAAAATTATGTTACAACTAAATTCGACCGAATTAAAGTTTCCATAGAAACAGAGATTTCCGATTACGTTTTTTTATAAGACATGTCGAAAATGTACTCAACTAACTTGACGACTGTAGGTATCTTACTTATGTGTAGTTTCATTGTGGAAGTTTCATTAAAATCGGTTCATTCATTTCGAAAAACAAGCTACTAAAATTAAAAATAAAACACGACTGCAAAAATTGCACATATTATATTTATACTTTGTTTAATCGTCAGTTTTTTTTTACGACGTTTTTTATTTACAGTGTTATATATTTTTTAAATCTACTTGTCAAATTCTAGTCGATAAACATAGACACGACCAGATGCATTAAAAAAAAATTGAGGCTGGTTTTAATTTCCTTTTTAAAGTGACCACACCGGTTTATTTTTATTTTTTACTAGCCTATGTTACTCGGAACGATGCAAGGATTGTAACGATACCCCATACATCTAAATCGGTTCACGCGTTTGAAAGTTATGGTGGAATAAAGAAACTCACATGCACTCCTTTTTTTGGGGCAGTCGTGTAATAAGGACTTAAACTTTGTACGAAATCCCATTAGGGGTAAACAGTGTTAAGATAATACAAATTACGAGAAAGGAAACACGTAAATTTTCACTTCGTGCCTTTGTTTGATACAGATTATCTAGATAAGTACCTGGTTACCTTTGAATTCTAAAAAGTGGCTGTAATCTGCATGCTGATTTAAGAAATGCAACTCCTAACATATCTGTTTGTTTTGGTCAGATTTATCTTAAAAATTGCTGAACTGATTTTTTAAAGTTTTCTCGGATGATTATCACGTTTTTTTATGTAGAAGCATTTCACCTTATATTAAACTTAGAAAATAATTTATTTATTTTGTATTGTTCTGTGTTTTATAAGTGAAGACCTGTAATTGTCTGTCAGTCTCATTTACTGACCTGTTTATTATATAAATATATAGATTCATCATCATCATCTGCCTAGCATTTTCCCAACTATGTTGGGGTCGGCTTCCAGTCTAACCGGATGCAGCTGAGTACCAGTATTTTACATGGAGCGACTGCCTATCTGACCTCCACAACCTAATAAATATATAGATTGATAAATACAAATCAATGTATATGCCAATTAAAAAATAAATATTATATAAGTATAAAAATGCAGTTATTTCAATAATATACCTAAGCTCTTAACCATTGTTATTATGTTACTTGTCTCCATAATAAATGGAGTATAATTAATTTTGTTTTTCTATGTTTCTGGGCAGGTTGGTACCTAGTTTTCCCATATCCTATCTAATATATCTCTTCAAGGATTCCATTCCCTAGAGATCTAGATAACTAAACTTTAGACTCTACAACAAAAAGGATTTATTACAAGCGTTGGGATCACAATAATAAATTATAGAATTTAATTACTACGTAACTATAGCAACCTTACACCGATTCATAAATCGCCAGCACATCACAATAATTTTGTCAACTTTTAAGACTCTCACGAATTACGGCTAACAAAGTTTAAATACCAAAACATAAATGAAGATATTTAGTTAACAATGAAATGTTTAATACATTTTATTGATGACATTAAATGCTGTATGAATATGAGCTTAACAAACTTGCAAGTTAATTTGATTTTATTTTAATTCTTAGGGTGAAGATAGACATCATGCAACATGCAAAACAATGGCATTTTTTTGCAATATGCGGTACATCATTCCATCTCTATTGGCCTTCGATGTCTGCTAATAAAATAATTATTAAAGGAATATTTACTAAAATATTCCTTAAAAAATCATCTTTATCGTGTGGGCAGTAAGGTTTCACGATACCACACACACTAGTGTCAGAGTTTCTTAACTGCCCTAAGAGCCTCTGACATGGTTTGAAGGGAAACGTAAGGCCAGGTTCCCTAAAAAAAACCAACACCCTAAATAATATTGATCAGCGCATACTGCCCAGTGGCCAGTCTTGCTATCAAACTTGCCAATTAAATCACGTGATAAACTAAAGCAAATGCAGAAAAAGAACTGCAAATCATTTTGCAACACATGTGCACTTAGCTTTATGATATACCCCACGATCCTGCAATCTTCATCTGTATTCCAATAATAACTCTGGACGTCGTATCTCCTAAGTGCATTCTTATCTTTAACTAAAATACACGTCCTGCCAAAGAAAAGCAGTCACGAGCCGACGGCGATGGCCGACTACTATGTTGAGAGGAATGTACACATTTGCATGCCACCAAGTGTTCTGGATGTACCCCATCTGCAGTATTATTGTTGCAACTGCTACTGGTGTATTTCAAACTTTATCTTTTGCAGTTAAGGTTGATTTTAGCTCATTTGGTGGTTGCAAATTATGTGAGGCGAGATTTAATTTAATGATAGGACTATATGTAAGCAAATTCCTCTGGTTAGGTAAGGTTAGGCACGCGTGTTATTATTCCACACTTGATTTCAGATTACGATAGTGTTTTCACTTATAATTTTGTATTTTAGTGTCAGGTATATTAATCTCCGGCCATTTTAAGTCATGTAATTGCTTCGGCTTTCATTTTTGCCGACTTCATTGTTATCGTTGCAGAACTAACCAAATTAAAAGTCTTTTGTTACATTGTTCAAATTGTTATCTATTACGTTATGTTTGTTTTTTACTTTTTTTTTCTATTGTTGTTTTGACGTTTGTTCCTTTAATTTCGAAAGCACCTATCTTGTTTTTGAGAGGTTATTTCCGGGGAGATCCATAGGTATTTCCTTATACCATAACATCATGCAATCCCCGAAGGGTTAGGCAGAGGTATGCCCATTAGTACACCCACATTTCGCCAGATATGTTTAAGTCTCTTGTAATAGGGGGCGAGCCTATTGACACCAACCGGGCACAAATCCAGACTCCGAGGTTGCTACTGAGAAATTCCTGATGGAAAAACCCAATAACGCTTTGTCCGGCCTAGGAATCAAACCCAAGACCTCAAGCTCAGTAGTCGTGCTTTGCGACCACTAGACCAACAAGGCAGTCAATCCTACTGCAGTACTTCCTTATTGACTACGTTATTTCCGGTTTAATACGTCACCAAATATCACTTTGCATCATCAATCAAAATTAAAAAGCATAATTATGTAGAGAAAATGCCACAAGCACCATATAAAGGTCCTGCTCCATGCAGTAAGCATAATTAACAGTAATGTCTTCCTTCCTTGATCTTAGAGAATCCTGCGCATACCATAGTTACGTACGATTGGATCACAAAGTGTACTTTCACGACATGCATAATAGTTGGAGAGCTTAAGAGGTTAGTTCTTCGTACCCATGTTTGGCAGTAACTTAGTTTAACTTTAACTGCATGTTCTCATTAACCTGTAAAACCTGTTCCAGGTCAAAAACCTTTTAATTTGGCGACCTTTTTTTGAATTTTGGAGTGCGGTTGTGTGTCCATCGTTTCATGTGTTTCATTCAGAATCTATCGCCATCGCCTCTTAGTGACACAATCAATATTAAAATATAGATTAAACTAGCTTATGACCGCGACTACGTCGGCGTCACATTTGATATATTATCTCAAGGGAACTATACATTTTTCCGGAGTAAGCATTAGCCTGATGTGTTATTCCAGACTAAAATCTATCCAATCAACCGTTCTGGCGCGATTGAGTAACAAACACCCACCCAACCAAACTTTCTGCATTTATAGTAAGATAGAGAACGTTCTAAAAAAGTTACAAAAACTGCTCTCAGATGGTGGTAATAATATGCTGCAGTCTATATCATGTAAGTAGGTATTCTATAGTTTTAATAGCTTGTATATTTACAGGACACCTTTCATACTAAGTACGGGCTATATTACGCATTCCACTTTTATGTCTCTACTAAAGATTTGTCTCACAACCTCATAAAATTATCAAATCATAATAAGATGACATACAGCTGTAGTCACAAGCTCCTTGTCTACACTATTTCGGTTGCATTTCATAGCTGCCATTTTATCGCTGGCGGCACGGTCTTCATAACACGTGCGACTTATTAACGGCGTCGATAATGCGAGCGGTATGCGCGTGCGCACCTCTGTGATTTAGCTTTAGGAGTTTGATCCCTTGGGAGTGAACGTTTTGAGTTATGGCTTGTTTATGGTTTGTTGTGGTATGTGTAGTATTATGATAGAATGAAGGCGAATCTATGGTCTAAAGTTATTAGAGTTTTTGCCATAGAGTAAACTAGAGACAAACGTCTTGTTGATGAAAACGATGGTATATTTATTTTGGCTTTCGTGAATGTGACGTAACTAGCTTCTAACGCGACTTTACTTGCGTCAAAGTTGATATATTATCAGACGGAAACCCACAGCGGAAACCGTTATTTTTTCCGGAATAATAAAAGGCTATGTGCTATTCCTGACTAAAATTTATCTCTGTGCCAAATATACGTATCCATTTTGGAGAGATTGAGTAATAAACATCCATGCAAACTTTTCGCATTTATAAAAGAGGTAAGATGATAAAATTGTGATGAAGTAATCAATGGTAGGTTCATTACAACCTGTACACATCTGCATTGTATCAAGTTTGCTAATGCATTGCCGAAGGTTAATGAATCCGCACTGCCAGGGGCGTATCAATAAAAAATGGCCCCTAGGGCATTATAATTGCGTCCCTGCGTATTTTTTTTTTATCATTTTTATTTATTTTAATAGTCATAAAGCATAAAATCACGAAGTAAATATAACATTAAGGGCCTATTTGACCAACTTCCGTAAAGTTCCGATTAAAATATTTGGTAGATTATTTCATATAAATTCTGTTCTATTTTTGAATATGTCGGAAGATTTGTGCTTAATCAGAGGTGGTGAAACCGGACCTAAGTATTGTATTTTATTGTTTTGTATATTTATAATTGGCGATTTTTGCGTCCCCCTTTGTTAGACGTCCGGAGCTGGTGCCCTACTTGGCCTACCCTAGATACGTCTCTGTGCAGTGCTATACTGTAAAATCTTCCTTCGTAGAAGAAATACAGAAAACACGGAAAAAACAGGCTGGCAACTCTTATTTCAATAACCACAGAAACGGAACAGGAAACAGATATAGGTTAAGGCAATATTACTAAATGAACTCTTTCACAAGACAATCTCTAATGGATAGTTATAAACTTGAAACTATTTACAAACATCTCAAGTGAGACATCAATCTTTTTAATTCATCACTGAATTGCATTAGAAGGATTCATTTTAATGCATCCTTCAGCTAATGAGTATAAAAGTCTGGATATCAATAAATCTTGGAGCTGCAGCATTGCAGTCATCTGAATGCCAGTCTCGACCTACATCTGCTCCAGTCACATCCGTATCATTAAAAATAAACCAGCGCTCATTAGGTATACATTCATTAATTATGAATGGATCGGCTTGTGTTACGATTGGTAGTTCGACTCGTCTATTATTAGCGCTGATTATTGAACGGATATTTGATACAAACATAAATCAGTTTACAGTTGTGATTTCAGATTTGGTTTTAATTAATGGTGCGTTGGAATCGGGTTTCGGGTAAATGCACAATGTTGTGTAATTTGATTTTGTGGGATGCTAATATGCGAATATAATATTGTCTCTGCAGTTTTACTTGCATCGAAATAAATTTTGACTATGACAAAAACGCTTTTTTGTGGAAGTAGTAAGATGTAATTTTCAAAGCTTTGAATCAGATGAGCATATCCTTAAATATAATCTAATCATTGAGATCTCTTTGTACTTGCCTATTTCGTACCTTTACCTATTTGCCTGGCACATGCTGAGATGGACTCTCATTTGGTGCAACTTGCGACAGGACCTTACTTTGTCCTAGTCCATAGCTGATTGATTGTACTTTTGTGTTGAGATGTGTCTTTTGTGTGCACCGAATAAATGTTTTATCTATCTATTTATCTACGTAATATTTTCCTGACCAAATTTCGATTCGATTGCCGCCAATTTCAATGGGGACTAGCCAAGTACGCAAGAGATAATGCACGAACACAGGTGTGCTCCCTCTTCCTCCACTCTCGTAGTCCGATGGGAAGGCAAAATTTAACACGACCGGGGAGACGCGCAAGCGCAGGATCAATGGCTTTCCGATGCATAGGTGTGTCACACCACCAACTTCAAAACTCCAAGCTTCTATTGAGAAATTCCTAATGGAAAATCCGAATAAGACCTAGGACCCCACGCTCTATAGCCGCGCTTGCGGTTATGACACCAACAGAGCGGTCCCCTTGTTTATATCTCCTATCTTTTTAACTAACTTCCGTGAACATGAATGAATGGCAATCTTAAGCATTATGGAGCTCAACTCCGGCGCCGATTCAGAATTGGAAATAAAAAATGGGTTAGTTTAAAATCTCGGATGTGTGTCAATAGGAAATGGTAGTATTTTTTAGTCGTAGTATCAATAAATCGCTATGACTTTTATGGGCAGTGTAGAATCCATTTATATTTTAAAAAAGGAAAAGTAAAAAATGATCATATTTGACGACATGGCTGGCTCAGTGGTTCAGGGATTGACTGTTGTGCTCCGTATTGCGCGTTCGATTTTCGCACGGAACAAATGTTTTTTAGGCCTACAGATAGTGATTCCAGGTTTAGCACTTTGTGTACGATACAGGAAGAATTCCTAGTGTGGGGCAAAGCTTTTTAAAGGAGGCAGTGAAAGAAAATCCGCCGTTTCTGAAAAGATGTTGAAACGATCTCTTCAATGAGATTGTTCGTATCCAAGATATCTATGTAAATGGAAGTACTTAATGAGCAACATTTAGATTCAATTTGTATCCCATTTCTACAATTGCCACATATTTTAATCTGATGGTTGCCACAGAATTAGAGCATAATTTATTCAACAGCTAGAAGTGCTCTAATAAACTTTCATTAAAGATTCAATTACTCTCATTATTTACCTTTTGAAATAGTTTACCAACCACTTACTGAACAATGATCTGTGTTTTAAGTACAAAAACATTGTTGAGAAATGTTGTTGAGAGTTTTCCTCTGATTGAGTCTTGTAACATTTAGTAATTTTCAATTTATTGGCCATTTTAGGATGAGTTCCCATTTGCCGCTTTATTTATTTTTTTAATTTGATTTCCACAATATTTATCAGCAATTAAACTGCATGTAAAAAAAGGATACGACTTTTATTTTGGTGTGATTAATCGAATCACCGTTTATGATAAAACGTTGTTTTTATGTGCATACAACAGTGCCTACACGGGTGTATTAAAAGTTTAGAAAAACCTACATTTTTAAATTTTTTCGTATTCGTGCAAAATAGTTGAAACTTTGATCTTAAAATAATATCTCTGTTACCAGAAGGTTTCTAGGCATGGTATAGTAGAAATCTTTTTGCAATGATATGTAGAATATATAGATAATATATTTATAAATATTATTATAATATATAAATATTCGGGTTGGTTAAGTTTCTTTATACATCGGTTATTTCAGAAGGTACATATTACTTTTTCAATTCATATGTAGTTTCTAAAGTTTATCTTGGAAATTACTGACATTATTCCGTGCCTCGGAAAGCACGTTAAGCTGTTGGTCCCGGCTGTCATACGTGGATCTTTGACAGTCGTTACAAGTCGTCAGAAGCTTGAAAGTCTGACAACCAGTCTTACCTAGGGGTATAGTATTACCCACTTACTGGGTTGTGGAGGTCAGATAGGCAGTCTCTCCATGTAAAATACTGGTACTCAGCTGCATCCGGTTACACTGGAAGCCGACCCCATCATAGTTGGGAAAAGGCTAGACAGATGATGATTTCAGAAGGTACCTAACTACTTATATATTTATTTGATTTTGGATAGTTAAAACAAATGACAAATAAGAACTTTTATAACAAAAGGTTGTCTCATCATCAAAACAAATGAACACCAAATGTGTCACGGAATTGTAAATCTAAACAATTTGTTACAAGATTTTATTTGACAGATAGTAAATGGCAAATAACGAGAAATATCATGGAAACGGTGAAATAACTGTGTTAACGAGACAACCTAGGACTTATTTGCATGTTCAGAGCTTCTAATAACAGTTGTTTATAATAATGTGTGTGTACCGTTGCAATTTTATTGGGTTTTAACTTAACATTACGTTTACCGTCGTTCCGAAGTAGTCGAACACTTCGGGAAGGTATCTGATTTGTATTACAAAGTAGCTTTGATCGTTTTGAAATAGGAATACTTAGTTGACAATATTTTTAATTGACATTTAGGTTGTTGTTGTTTATTGACGATACCTACGTGCTGATAGTTTTTGTTTTTTAAACCAACATTATTTGCAACACTGGAAAATTGTGAAAATGTGGAGAAAGTTATAATAACAAAAAAAATGCTTAAAAAAATAATTTAAAATTAACTTTTTACTGGTAGCTATCTAATTATCTCACACTTCTGACATTTCAAGTCAATCAAGATCATTTAAGGCTAATTTTTCAATTGCAAATAATTTTTTTTCAAAGAATAAATATGACAGTTTGACATATTTTCCATACCAAAGCTGTCAAAGTGCCATATTTATCAATCTGTTAAGAGTTATCTGACGGTTGAAAAATGATCCCATAAAGAGGTAAAGCTTGTTTGTTTTTTGTTTGTAAGAGGTAATCACTTTAAGTAACGATCCAATTAGGAAAAATATTACACTTATAGAAAGTTACACCATTCCAGAGTGTCATAGGATGTAGGATGTTTTAAAGTACCTATACTTGAGTTTCACACGGCTTCGTCCGTGTCGCGTTGTCGTCGCGGTCATAAACTAGTCTTTTATAAATTACCAACATCTTCAAAGGTAGGTAAGACAATAAATAAAATGTCTGCATATCATATTGTAACATAACCAAGCCCCAAAAACGGCAATAAAACGGTTGAATGAACTGCTAAAAATTCCGTATACAAGCGTATCATGAGAAAATGCATACGAGTTCAGGACACGTCATGACTCAGAAATCCCGGCGTTCAATGCTCGGTGTCGAATTTAGATGATGATATGGAATTTGTTAAATACACGGTGGAAGACATCGTGGATTCAGTACTTACATGATTCTAAGTCACAATGTAAAAGATTTTTGTGGGTTATTAAAAAATAAAAGGTTTTCCAAAAAAAAATGCCCATAAAGCATCTGAGTTCTTCTGTGCCTAATCTTAAAGTGAACTTGATATTATTTCAGTTAAACTTTTTGCAAGGTACTTTAATTATTGTTATCAATTATTATCTTTAACTCTATTTTATTTTATTTTTTTTATTTAAGGAAAAACAAACAGTAACATATTACATGTTTATGATAGCTTACACACTAAACTATGATAAGTATGTTACCCACTACGTTTTCCACAGATTACTATAAAATATTTAAAAAACTAGAGAGATATTCTTTAAATTAAACAAGTCAACAAAAATAACAGTTAATATTGTGTGATGCACATTATTAAAAAGTGATATAAACGGGGCACACAAATATAAAACAAAAGAAATAAACAATTACAGAAAAAAAAATATTATGTAGATTACAATTGGATTAAATAATGTGGCTGTGTGTTAGTGGTTTATTTAATATCTAAATGTGTGTTTTTTTAGTGTTTACTTTGCTAAAAACCTACACTTCGCCGGGTCAACGCGACCCCCACGACAATCCTGGATCCGCCCCTGCTTCGACTTAATTCTACAGATTAGTACCCACTACAGACCTCATCTAACAACAAGAACTACATATTATATTTTGGTACGTGAGTCGTCTATTATACAAAGAGGCTCTTTAATTTTCAATAGCTTGGTCTACGATTTCTTTGACAGGCATAAACGATTTTTCCTTGATTATTATGGGTAGAAAAACAATAATTTTACAAGCAAAAAAGACATAAAACATAGGTATCAACTTTTACTTGTGCAATATGTATTCGAAAGTTCATAAGATCGCAGAATTGGATTAAGTAGGTAGATACGGTTATTTTTCGCCTACGATGGTCATCTTGCAACTTTTTCTTATAATTTACAACTATGTGGGATGTTATCATATTTCTTCTACCATGTTTTATTTAAAATGTCGGATTAATATGACTTTTTTGGTGAAATAGATAGATACTTATCATTATATATTTATATTTTGTGAGCTTTAATTATTTCAAGTAAAATACATTCCTATTTCAATACGTACGTAATTAGCAACGTAAGAGGCTTTCTAAACACTTTTACTTTATTTAATGTATTATTAGAAAAATAACGTTATAACGCTATCGTTATTTCAAAGTTAGCGTATAATAAGCTCCGTTATTTCACGATTAATGCAATGCAATGCTATTGGTCACCAAATATGCAATTATTTTAACAATATAAAGACAATGTTGCCGTTATTTTTCTAAAAGAGTATATTTTACATACATAAACTCACGCCTTTTTCTCATGGGGGTAGGCAGAAACTACAGAACGCCACCTGCTACGCCTGCCGCCTGCTGTCTTTTAGACATACTTAAAAAATGTAGTATAGTAAAGTATATATAAGTAGTTTGGAATATAAAACCAATTGTAAATTAAAAAAAAGAACAAATAAAGTAATAAAAAGATTCCTCTTTTTAATACATCTGATTAAAATTGGAATGCATAACAGGATACGTGTGGTGCAACGAAACGCATTAGGCGAGTTCCAATTTATTGCCCGCGCATTTTTTGACGCCATATTTCTTTCAGTGGCGCGATAATTAGTAGGACCGTTCTAATTTTGAATGTTGAAGTCTTTTCTTTTTTTATTGCTTAGGTGTCTTTTGTTTTTTTTTATGTTTTAATAATGTTTGAAGAGCTATATTGATAAATTATATAGAATCTTCGTCGTAAGCGCATATGTTATGTTTTTTGTTACTGGTCTGTAAATTTATAGTCCAAATTGTATAACGTATTGCTATTAATTTTGTTGTAGGTTGAATTCATTAATTTAAACCTAAAAATATTGCATACGGATATGCAATATATTTAATTAACCAAATAAGCATTTAGGAAAGGAAATATCAGACTCGTTCAAAAAGTATAGCACCCGTGTTTCCTGATTTACGAAACTATTATAAAACAAAATGTCGGTATTAATTATTGTCAGAGAAACAAACATTAATTACAGTTAATTGTTAAATTCTCAAGCCAAATTCCACCTTACTGAAAAGCTAATAAAAGTCAGAGTTAGTTTTATGGAGTGTTATTTAATTGTTTGGTATTCTAGAGTATGATAGTGGGATGTGAATATTGTGATCTATGGCGAAGGAAATCGGATTACAGTGTTCCTGTGCTTTGATCTCGATATTGTTTCCTAACATTGAAAAGGTACCTAGGTATAGTCAACAAAAGATACGTATGCAGAGTCGTCAGATATAGTTGAAGTTTTCTTAGAAACCTAGTCGTCAGGTATAAATACTTGCTCAGTATCGAAACAGCAACCTAATATTTTTAAACTGATTTAATCAAATATTTTCTTCGGTTTTTTATTAGGTTTTCCCGTCAGGAATTTCTCAGTAGCTGCCTCGGATTCTGGAATTGTGCCCGGTTGATGGCAATAGGCTCGCCCCCTATTACATGGGACTGAAACATAACTGGCGAAATGTGGGTATACCTCTGCCTAACCCTTCGGGGATTACAGGCGTGTTGTTATGTTAATTAGTTTGAATGGACCATATAGCTAAAAATGCCAAACAAATAAATGCCGTAGATGGAAAAACAAACCCATAAAAATGTCGAAAATTTTGCCCAAAAATGGAAGAGGTATTCTAACAACAAAACTATGTAAAACATGACATTTCCAGTTTCATAAAAAGAAAATAATTAAGGTCCATCTATACTGGAACGGACAACTTGCAGGTGCGGGCAGATACCCTAAAACAGGCTAAATAGGGATGCAGGGGTGATACTTTAAAAAACGATTTTTACGTTGAAATAATATAGTTCATTTCTAAAAAGCACTGTCATGCTTTTACTAAATTATAATTTCCAATTTAGTGTTAATCTAGTGCTAGAATAATTAAAATTAAATCCTTTTTAAAGTTTACTATGCACCCCATTGGTCCACACCATCGCGGGCAGCTTCTGTCACAGGAATCTATTTTAAGAATATATGTATGGTTTTGCAAAAAGGTAAAAGTTAAGATGTAATCACACCTACCTAATAATAAATTAAAGATGGTTTATAGAATAAATTGAATAAATAGTACAAAAATAAGACTTAAGCATGGATGTATGTCGGGAGTTTGGTAAAAATTGTACTCTATCTAGCCAGCATTTTTTCTAAGTCACTAAATTCTAATTTTATTTTTCGCTAAAATATGGTCATCTTAAAAAGAACCAGGAACCAAATTACGCAAAGGAAACACCGTATTATCTCAAACACCGTTTTAATCTATCCAAAAGTAGCGTCGCGTCGCATCGTAGAGAATCATCAATTTGTTTGACAATCATTATTTTGTTTTATCACAAAAAATCGTCAATCAACACTTTAACTACACAATTTAGCTACTTTATAGTAACGTAAAGCGGTGATGTGTGAAATTGGTTGTCGTCCTTGGATGGCTTATTACAGAATCTTAGGTTGGCGTCGCCGAAATATGCGGCAATGAATGGTGGAGATGGTAAATTGTCGGTTGAAGATACGCTTGACAAAAAATTGTATTGTTTTGAGTTTCATTTGACGGCTGTTCTCAGAGTATTTTAAAGCACTTTTTATCAATTATTAAGTGGGCTTAGTTATGCAACGAAATTGTATAAATATACATTTGCAATTGTACAATTATGTTGAAAGAAAGATTTTTTAGGATATCATTTTAAATATTTAACGCTGTTTAATTTGAATCCATTGTAAGCATTGGTTTTGGATGTTCATTAAACTGTAAAAGCTTGATAGTAGTAACATGTAACACATTTGTTATTTTGAATTAGTTCCATATTATTTACTTAGCTCGTTTTGGTAAAACTAAGCTCAAATAATCTTCAAAATAGTTACCCATTATTTTTGTATAATTCGGTCATACCGTCATACACAGGAAGCAATTTAGTAAGAATGTGGACACTGAAAGATTATATCGCATTTTGTGTAAATGAAATATGATTGACACTTCCTCAAATGCTTCACAGTCAACTTCTCGCATACCACCATCCATAATTTGTACGCTAGATTAACTAACCAATGAGACACACTCCAATAAATTGAGATATATTAATCCGGACACTTCAACTCAATTTCCACTGTATGCGTGCACAAGATAAGGTTGAATTTCATAAAATTGGTCGATCACATGCAAGAAGTAACAAGTCATTGCAACAAATTATAAAATAATAATGTTGTTTTCGATTTCTTTTCACTTTCCTACTTTGGATCACATTTGTTCGTCTTAAGGTTACCGGAAGTTTATTGTGAATTCTTTCAGAGAAATGTTGCTCTCATTTTAGATTAACTGACCAAGTGCCAGCCGAACTCATTCACTAAGGGTTCCGTACCACCGTACAGTATTTAACACGGCGATGATTTATTAGATGCCCTTTAGTTTTAGTTCCTTTTTTAAATTCTGATTGTTTTTATTTTTTTTAGTAATTAAACCTGTAAATATTGTACATATTACTTTAATAAAAACCTACTTTAATATCTACACTACATTACATACAAGAAGAATTCACTTTTTTTTTACTTTGTTGTGATAGCGGCCATAGCAATACACACTTGGTGAAAATTTCAAGTTTCTACTACGGTTCATGAGATATAGTCCGGTAACAAACAGTCGGATGGACAGCGAAGGCTTCGTAATAGGGTCCCGATAGCACCCGGGTACGGAACCCTAAGAAGATTTTTGAAGATAACGATGACAGATTATTTTGCAAATATTTTTGATAGCCATACGTCAAATGATTTGTGCATAGTATTTGCATTTAAATGATTGTTAAAAAAGGAATTATAGTTTATTTATGGGGTGAGAGGTGTTGAGCAAATGTCATAGACAAATTTGGTATTTAAAGCGTGAGAATCTGTGAAATCTTGTTTGGTAATTAATGAGTGGGTATCAGCTGGTGTACCTATTCTATAAAATCTCACTTGGGAAAGTAACAGATGCTAGAAATGAATAGCTAACCTCTACACTGAGAAAACTCACTTCAACTAATTTCATCAAGGGAGATTTTTACAGAATAGTACTGTAACTTTGAGGTGGTGCAAAAAAAAAAACTGGCAGTTTATTTATTAGATAAAATTAAAACTAATGTGTTCGAAAATCAAAATCTTCCACAAACTAAAACATAATACAAAAGATTATGTTATTTCTTTTTATAAATAGACCATATTCATGATGACTAAAGCCCGGTAAAAAAAAAACTAGACTTGTCTGTGATGTAGGTCATGTAAATGTCAACGGTTTCAGTGGATGGTTAGTCATTTAGGCTTTATACGCTCTGGGCACAAATAACGTGCATGCAAAATAGGTGTAGAAGATTTAATAAATTAATTGGAAGCATAAAAACTAACACTGACTAACGACAAAAAAAAATCTCTTTATCTGGGTTTTATCCAGGACAGATCAGAGATCAGTATAGTGTTTTTTAAATATTGCACGTATTCATATGAATGAAAACTTTTACTCCCTAAAAGTTCTTGAGTAAGTAATTAAAAGTCAGCCTGTATATCCTCTCATATAGGCTGGATTGGTTCTTGATTATTTAGGGACAAATTCTTCCCGAAAGACGAATGCCTTCACGAAAGAAAAAGGCGTGGGCAGACCATCAAGTCCCAAAAACCATTATTTTATCTTGGTGACCAGTGCTATACAAACCTCTGTCTACAAACTTTTCTTTCAGGTTAGACCTTCTTTCACCCATCTTCTTCGTGGCACTAGATGCTACTCTTAACGTATGCTGTCGCATTAATTTACTACCTCCACGTATGTTTTGCGGGGGAAAAAAACGAGCTCCAATGTATTCACTGATGACCTTTGTGGATTACTCTTGTTTATTACGGCGTCTGTTCTTTAGCGAGTATTTATAATGATGAAAAATGCGGCGGACACAATATGGAGTGTAAAAAGACACCTCGTACCTATACTGCCTATTAAAATAAGTAACATAACATCACGCCTGTAATTCCCGAAGGGTTAGGCAGAGGTGTATCCATTAGTACACCCACATTTCGCCAGTTATGTTTTAGTCCCCTGTAATAGGGGGCGAGCTTATTGCCATCAACCGGGCACAAATCCAGACTCCGAGGCTGCTACTGAGAAATTCCTGATGGAAAAACCCAATAACACTTTGCCCGACTTGGGAATTGAACCCAAGACCTCATGCACAGCAGTCGCGCTTGCGACCACTAGACCAACGAGGCAGTCAAAATAAGTAACTTTGGGGCAAAAGTATTGCTGAGAAATGACTTTTATTTTTTGTTCTAAAATCCTCTATTTTTTTTTAATAGGTAGCTTTTAATGTCATGCGCGTAAAACTTTGTGCTTATATTGTGCCTATCGGTGCATGCAATAGAACTAGATCCGTGCGAGTAGGTAGTTAAAGTATTAAAACTAAATTTTTAAAAAAAAACCTTAAAATAATTTGAACTCCAATATCTCAATATCTATCTACGAAATTTCAAAACCGCTTGACGCATAAATATGAAATTTGGCAGGAAGGTACTTTATACTTAGTAGACGTCCGCCAAAAAAGAGTTTCCAAATATTCCCCCCCTTGGGGTATGAAACGGGGGCCGAAACTTTGTATGGAGAAACAAGATTATACCGCCAATAGTCGACATTTACGCGGACGAAGTCACAGGTACAAGCTAGTCCTACATAAAAATAACTAGCTGTATTCTGTTTACAATATCCTTCATGGCTTTATCCCTACCTATTACGTACCTAATAGATTCTAAACAAAATTTTGGTTTTCAAAATAATTATTAGGCTTCAGACATGTTTAGATTAATAAGGAACTACATAGCAATTTACAATTTCACAGCCGGCTCAGAACGGTTTTAATGTCTGCTATTAAAACTTTGTGCGTGTAATCAAACCACCACTCTTAATTGGATCAACTTAGTAGTTTACTCGAAGACGTTAATGAGCAAGTTTTATCGAAGTATTATTATAATATTCTGATAAATGATGTTTTATTCTGTTAATAGGTTTTAAATAACATTTTTATACATGTTTTTTTTTTTATTAGATGAGGTGTTATTTACACTGAGAAGGAACACAGAAACAAACTGTGAGGTCAAAGTCTTGGCTGCCTCGTTGGTCTTGTGGTCACAAAGCGTGACTGTTGAGCATGAGGTCTTGGGTTCGATTTCCAGGTCGGTCAAATTGTTATTAGATTTTTCCATCAGGAATTTTTTAGTAGCAGCCTCGGCGTCCCGATTTATGCCCGATTGAAGGCAATTGGCTCGCCCCCTATTACATGGGTCTTACACAGAACTAGCGAAATATAGGTGTTCTAATAGGAACACCCCTGTCTAACCCTTCGAGGAATACAGGCGTGATGTTATGTTAATATATATTATGCCTATAAAATCAATGCTGACTAAATCTTTACTACTTTCGACCTTATGCAAACTGCATACCATCTCCTCAACAATTACTCTTAAGCCTCACAAAATCTCCGTAACTAGGCTACTAGTGTAAGTCCACTGTACATTCGTGCGGAATCGTTCCGATCGAGCGACGATTACGTGACGTAATCTATGCGCCAGAACCTGAATATGATTAGCCTAGATGCCAACGACTTTGGCGTAAGTGAATTGTGAACTACATTAATGTGATCAGTTTTTGCAAGTAGGCGTGGATTAATTTTATACTGCGGCGTAGATTAAGTAAGGTTTTTGATTCGCGGTGATCAATGGTTAGATAAAATGTCATGATGTAACCTATTTAGGCCGGGGGGATAAGGCGTTGGCTTGATAACCTGTGTTCAGGTGCTGATCTAGGATGTCTGTTAAGAGGGAAAAATCCTTTGGTAGTATGTTTTATTTAGAGTAAGTATGATCGAAGTCCGTGTGAAAGAGGGGGAGGAGGGGTAAGTGCAGTGCGATCTGTATCTGTGCTGAACATAAAGTAGAACAAGGTGGTTACAATCAAATAAAAGGGACTATCAAAAAACCTCCAGCAAACCTGAAGTAACTAGTCGTGATAATAGGTAATTTGATAAAGGTTATTTTTTTTTTCATTCCGATCAAATAAAAGACAAACATATTCCTTTGGTCTTAAGTAAAATAACAAAGCAAACTTATACACAGATTGAAGAAGACTGCTGTAAGATGCATCTAAAAAAAACTTAGTCCGACCGTACATCCATTAGCCGCGTTTAAAAAAAACCCTTATCCAATCGTACCGAATACCGATAAATTCGACCACAGTCCGATGTAATTTTATTGATGAATCGCCCGGAGTCAACTTCTTATTATTAAGATTGTTTTTTTAAAAGAGATTGTTAATTGAACTCCTCATTCTAATTACTATGTGGTCAAAAAATTAAATGAGTATGTCGTACTCGAAAACTTGTGTCGTTGTAACAGTAGTTATGTCATAATTAACTAACTTAATTAAGTTTATGTTAGCCAAGCCATTAAATATAACTTTAACTTTATATCGCAATTCAGCCGTTAAAATGACGTAATCATTATATCTTTAAAGAATGGCGTTAATATTTGATATTAATTGGTTCGTTAAGCTTACACTAGCTCACAGCTTAAGTAAGAAATTGGGACCACCGATAACCTTTTCCATTATATTAATATGAGCCTGAGGATAATCTCTGCCTAACCCTTCGGGGATTACAGGCGTGATGTTATGTGTGGATAGTAATAATATGATTGTAAACGCGACCCTGCTGTGTGTAAGTTCTTCAATTTCAAGGGCGGGCAAAGTGATATTGATTACCTATTTCCCTTACAATTTTCTCAATAGCAGCCCGGAATTTGGAAGTAGGTGATATGACACCCCCGTGTCTCAAAAAGCACGTAAAGCCGTTGTGTCCGCGCTTGGTCTCGGATTGCCGTCCCATCGGACTTTCAGAGTAAAGGAAGAGGGAGTGCATTTGTGTTTGCGACTTGTGGAAGATATCTCTTGTGTACTTGATTAGTCTCTAGTCTCTCTTGAGATTGACTGTCGTTTCACAAATTCTATCGGCAAAAATTATTATCATATTGAGTATCAATATTTTACTCATTAGTAGAGTATGCGTCATGCTCGTGAACGGGTGCTGTCAGTTGGGATTGGTCATCTCTTAACTGCTATGGTTTACATCTTTAATTTATATATAATTTCAGTTTTATATTCACCTTCATTGTGTTCACATGTAGAATCAACAAGAATAATGTAACCAGGATTTTGTGAAAACCTAATTTAAAAGAGTGCCGTGGAGTTTCTTGCTCGTTCTTCTCCGTAGAGGCCTACCTCCGTTTTGGAACTAGCAACTAGCTTCAATTTTCGGACTAACTGACCGACTCCTTGATAATTCAAAAGTGCCAGTAATCGGTCTAATTGAAATAAATGTTTTTGACTTGACTTTGAATTTGACTATATATTGAAGCATTGACATAGTTTTCGAAACATCTACTAGCAACTAAATAAAAGTAGGTACTTATGTACCATGTTCCACTTACCTATTTGTCTATCACTTCCAATAATGTCAGACATGAATAACAACATTTTGTATTAATACCTAGGCTTTGAGAATAGGGGATGACCAAAGGAACTGACTAAACAAGGCTTGGTGGAATGCTTAAAGATGATGCTAGCTCGTATGACAGGTGAACAAAAATAATGCCGCATTGCGCTGACCCTACGGAGAGCATTAAGTCATGAAAAAGTGCCAAGTATGAATCATGAATATGGTATTGGATATAGAAAAATAACAAGCCAAAGAATTAATTGTGCGAAAAACGATACGGCTAGGAAGGAAGCGAACACATATGTTGACTGATAGAAGATTAATGGAATAAACAATGATAATACCAGTCTATTATTGTCCTAGGAGAAAGGCCTCTTTTAATACAGAGAAGGCATGAGCGGATTACTGATTTCTTACATTAACTACTAGCTTTCGCCCGCGACTCCGTCCGCGTAAATGTCGAGCTCCCGTTTCATTTAGGGGGTGAATTTTGGAAAATTCCTTTTTATCGGACGTCTACTAACAAGCTACCTCGCCGCCAAATTTCAAATTTATATGTCATGCGGTTTTCGATATATCGTGATGAGTTAGTGTAGGTATGACCTTTCGCTTTTGTATATTCAGATAAGTTCAGATTTCCCCACGATGCTCGTCCTTCACCAATGACAGTGATGTCCAAGACAAACTTAGAAAGTAGCTGCATATAAAGTAAAAGTCACTTAAGAAGTATCCCAGTATAGAACGTTATGAAAGCCCTTAAATAAAATTTCATATTTGATTATTTCCTCATGTACAATTTTTTGCACCTGCTTTATTATCTCTTCACCACCTTTGGTTGACTGGTAGAGAATGCCTAAGGCATTAAGTCCGCCTTTGTACTTATTTGTTGCATAAAGTTAAAATAAAAAAAAAAATGTGATAAGTGTGAAAGTATGAAGACACAAAGTCCCCATCCGTAGAAAATGAGTTCTACAAATGTATAAATAAGCAAATTATCTAAATTTCATCCACACTTTCAAGCAAGCTTCATTAATAAATTCCCTGATAAATGTAGAAAAACATTGCTCGTACAGATTGATACGAATAATTAAGATAGGAAATGGTTGGGTCATATCTGACCACGATCTGCCAAACCTATCATTACCGTTTACCGTGAAGAGATCCTATCAACGAGCTTTAAGATAGCTGCATATAAATTCACTTTTAATATGCTTAATTTACCTGTTTACGTGTTTACAGTTTTGTGTAATGTACCTTGTTTTTTTGTTGTAATGGGGTAATACTCATAGAGGAATGTCGAGGTTAAAAATACCTGTGTTCTATTTTAGGTAAAAACCCAATTGGGTAGGAATTTCCATGTTTATGTACGAGTACGTACCACTAGTACTAAATGGGTATGGTGTATAGGTATGTATGTCTTTGATAATTTGCTATAAAGAAGCATGGAAATTCGTTTTTGTCAATACAAATATTATAAAAAGGTTAAGTTTCTGTGGTTGTAAGTGGTAATCTCTGAATCTACTGAAACGATTTTGAAAATTATTTCGCAAATATGAAGCTACGTTATCACTGAGTGCTATAGGCTATATTTTATTATCAAAAAATTAGGGACCCGTAAGAAAAATCACGCAAACGAAGTTGCGGGGAGAGTGCTAGTATTCAATAAATCTGATTTAGTTGGAAGACAATTAATCTGTACTTAAAAACAAGATTTAATTAGACGTTTTAAATATCTATTTTTATACATTTAAGTCCGTCATTATACCTACTTTTTAACCGACTTCTAAAAAAGGAAGAGGTTCTCAATTCGGATGTTTGTATTTTTTTTTTTTTTTAGGTTTGTTCGCGCTTAACTCCGTCGTTTGCCAACCGATTTGAAAAATTCTTTTCTTGTTGGAAAGGTTATACTTGCCAAATGGTCCCATGAAAATTTTATCGAAATAGAACAAGCGGTTATTGAAAAATCAACAAAAAAAAAATCTACATTGTCTACATTGACGATGTTTTTATTCCTCTGCATTGTTTGTTTGCGCATAACTCCGTTATTTACGAACCGATTTGGAATATTCATTTTTTATTCCAAAGCCTATCCTTTTATATTGCACTAATTGTAAAAAAATTGTAAAAAAAAAAATCATATACTTAATACCATAGAATTCAATTTAATTTAGGAACAAACAGGCTGCCAAGATTCTACTACATCTACTAACTACATCCTATTCAAATTCAAGGATATACATTCCTTAAGTCCTACAACTTCAGTTTCACTAAACAACTAGATCATAAACTACGCAAGATAAAACTCTATTTATCATCATAATAAATACGAAAGTGAATTAACACCTCATCAGAAAGGAATACTGTGATTAAAGTGAAGTAGAGCAGTGTACAGAACCGGTAGCCATTAGTCCGGGAGATAGTCATATTGGAATTCGTCATCATGCTATTGAAGTTTCACTAGTACTTGATTTATGTTCGGATTTCATAGTATAACTAGAGCAGGTAAATCTTTTTGGTATTGGTATAATTTATGGAGAATCTGATTTTAAAAGGTGACTTTACTGACATCGTGCTTAATTTATTAAATAAGTTAATTTATCTTACTACTGTTATACTCGTCATTTTTTAAGAAAGTTTGGATGGATCTTTGCTGCTCAATCACGTCGGAACGGCTGAATCTGGATCAAATATGGCACAGAGATAGATAATCTAGAATAGCACAAAGGGTACTTTTTGAACCGGAAAAATTAAATTTTATCCTGGGATAATTTTAAGTTCAACACGGATGAAGTGCCGGGCGGAAACTACTTTAATAATGCGTAGAAAAATAAAAATCTAAAATAATGCTCTTATCCTGTCTTAAAATTTTGTAGAGTTTAGTTACTTTTTGATCAAAAATACCTACGACAAGACGACACGATTCTGTTCGGACCACGCTGTCGCTACAGTCCCCTTAAAAATCTGCCTATTATTTTTTTAGGTAGGTACGTATCTAAATAAGTATATTACTTATTTATTCTATGTTCAAGGTTTTATACGGTTCATTTATTATACTTGATAATTTTGACAAGCTATTTTTTTAAGTCCTTTACTTTAAATAAAAAACCCGATGGTTTGACCTTTAATATTGTCTTAAGGTATTTAATTTATGGTAACCTTTGAATCAATTTAAATAATACCTTGATTAGATCAGTTGTTATAATTCTATTCAAAGTATTTTACATGCGATTTTTTTTAATCAGGTTTTTTCCACCCGGAATTTCTCGGTAGCAGCCTCAGAGTCCGTGCTCGGTTGATGGCAATAGGCTCGCCCGTTATTACATAATACTAATGGGTACGCCTCTGCCTATCCCTTCGAGGATTACAGGCGCGATGTTATGTTATGTTATTTTTTTGATCGTAAAATATAATAATCACCCTCTCGACACCCTTCAGGTAAATGACTCTGATATAGCCATAAAACAACCGAAGGTTTACGACCTTACACCTCTACTTGACCTTTCCACAAAAACAGACGTCATGGTATTTTATTTTCACCCCATTAAAGTTTAAATTTTTCGTCACATTTGACCTTTATACGGGTTGAGTCAGAAACAAATGCCCACTTTAACCTTGATATTAAAACTTGAATGAATCTTGTTGAATGTTAGTAGCTCATAGGTACACATTTTATGATCGGCCATAATGGTCCAGTTTGATATTATTTGATTTGTTAAGGATATAACATTTTAAGCCGGTATCAAGGATCACCACGTTACGTAACATCACGCCTGCAATCCCCGAACGATAAGGCAGAGGTGTACGCTGCAGTAGGCACACCCGCTTCAAAAAATTTTGGTTATTTATCAGGTTCTGTTCAAAATTTTTAGAGTGTCAAAGTCGTAAGAAGTAAGGAGAAGATTTTAATATTATGTCAAATAAAACTTGTAAAGTGTCTATCTCTTATATAATATAGCTAAAGATAATTTCTGTTTTTTTGTTTAAACGTACCAACTTTTGGAACTACCAGTCAGATTTGGAAAAAGTCCCCAATCCAATTTATGAGGAATAGACCATAAATCATCACGCTATGACCTACGGGGCAGAGCAGTAAAAAATATTGCGGTTAGAAAAAATCACGCGGATGAATCCGCAGGCAGAAGCTAGTGACAAGATAAAATACTTTCTCAGTTTACGATCTCCTATCCTAAGCTTTTCCTGTCGGCGCAGGCGCGTGGAAAGTATTCATTTTACGAGAAAAACATCTCGGATGACACTTTCCATGGACTGACACGTTTAATTTGACAGTAATGACTGATCATTAGCAGCCAGTGCGATCTTGCTTTCCTATGGTGCATCGATATTGAATCTTTTCTAATGATACCGGTCTGTGAGACTTATGGAGATAGGTCATCCACTTTTTGTGTTGGAGGTTTAAGGCATTTCCCACACGCGAGGGATTTTTGATAAGACTAGGCAGGGGTCGGCAACCTGAGGATCGCGAGCCACACGCGACTTTTTCAATGTAAAATTGTCTCTTCAGTGGTATATGTAAAATAAATTATTTTAGCATCAAAGAAACTTCTAATCGTGCAATCCATTCATAATCAAACTATAACGATGTATTCAAAACCATGTTAACTAATTGATATTTGTATTAAAAAAACATGGGAAAAAGGCGTGAGGTTACGTATGTGTGTATGTATTAAAAAACATAAATTCCTAAAATAACAACAACACACAAACACACATAAACAGTAACATATTTTGACAATATTGTTATTTAGACGCTTTTTGTCTAATGATTTAGTAAAATGAATGGATTGTATATTTATGGAGGGTTTTTTTACACGACTGCCCCAAAAAAAGGAGTATTATTCAACAGAATAGACCAGCTGGCAATACTGCCATCCTTCCCTTTTTCTCCAACTTCCTGGTCATTTGTAACACTTAATTAGTTCTAACGAAGAAAGGTTAAAAACTAATCGGTCAGCCATTTTTCTTAGAAGATAGAGGTACATATTTGCATTGATTTACCTGACTTTTTACTGACCTTCACCATATTATGCGGGTTTACTTAGTTGGTTACAGAGCATTCGATATCGAAGCTTATGTGTTTAAAATAAAAGTGAATTTTGATTGACACTCGATACAGTTAAGGGAACTACAGACGTTGTGTGCGTTTTAGTTGCTTTTTTAAAAACTTATAGAAACAAAATAAACCTGGCCAGAAATAAAAGTTTTGAACACTGAACAAATAGTCCGCCTCTTACTTATGTTGTAGACTAGACAAATTCCGGGCACGAGTAGAAACAAAAAATAAATATAAATAGACGCCTTCTTTTGAAAACTAAATCCGTAGGCAATGTAACCACAGAGACGTGGTCACGGAACCGAAGGATTCTTCTATTTCTAATTGTATTTCAATCAACTTGATTGAAATACAATTTGCCATAATTATTATTTTGTACTCTGAGCGAATTATATTATTAAATTTTTTTACGTTAACTTTTCTGTCAGTCTTCGTGGCGGAGTGTCAATTCTTTATTTGAATTCGGAACAAGTATATCATAAAAATATAACTTAATAAAAAAAAGGTTGTATATAGCTAAACGAGCCAGTTTCTACAGTATTATTTATGTATTGACAACAGGTGTTCTGAATTTTTGAATATTGTGTCACGGACGGACGGTTGTTAACTGTTATCTGAAGTGCCCTTATAGTGAAGTGTAAGACTGATGCAAGCGGTTTCCTGTGCTATTGCGGATTTGACTTTCCACTGTTCTCATTACTTACATGCACGTTCTAAGTAATACTAGTTCACGTTGCACTGCTCACGACATTGAAATATAGTGCATTACACAAAGGTACATTCTTAACATATAACATAACATCACGCCTGTTATCCCCGAAGGGTTAGGCAGAGGTGTACCCATTAGTACACCCACATTTCGCCAGTTATGTTTTTAGTCCCATGTAATAGGGGGCGAGCCTATTGCCATCAACCGGGCACAAATCCAGACTCCGAGGCTGCTACTGAGAAATTCCTGATGGAAAAACCCAATAACACTGCCCGACCTGGGAATCGAACCCAAGACATTCTTAAATTTGCATTAATTCTGCCGTGGAGTTTCTTGCTCTTTCTTCTACTACCTCCGTTTTGGAACGAGCAACTAGCTTCAATTTTCGGATTAACTGACAGACTCCTTGACAATTCAAAAGTGCCTGTAATCGGTCTAATTGAAATAAATGTTTTTGACTTTGGCTTTGACTTTAAAGAAAAACTTAGAGAAAGAATTTACGAGGGCTAGTTTTTGTAGTTTTATCAGAAAGAATATGTCAAAAAGTATCTTCCTAATCTTTGAAGTAACTATAGGATTTTTTTTAAAATGTAACGCTGACTTGGTACTCGTAATTTTAAATCTAAGTTAAAACAAGTTTGTTTAAGTTAAGAATAAGTTTGCTTGTACAGACAGCGTCTTATCTGATTACCCCTTTTTCTGAGGTAATCTATTGAGCGACCCCTCACGCAATACTATAAAAATACCAATTAATATATCTGTCTGCAAATACCTATATTATACTGTCATTGCTTGGTATATTTTATTTAATATTGCTTAATTAAGTTAACAATAATAAATAAAATTTAACTCAGTGTCAAAAATTACAAATTAATATAATTCTTGACCTCTAAGTATCAAAGAACCTGTTTCTCAACGAGTGAACGAGCGCGCATCTAACTAATAATTTGATTTTATCTAAAAACCGATCGTCTAAACTATATAGTCAAGACAGCAGCAATGGTAAACGCATTGAAATCCAAATAAAAACGAATCCACATTCACATACAAAAAACGTGTGAATTCTCTAAAACGGCTTGTTTTAACACTGATTCGATTTATCGTTCGAGTAATATTATAATCGATTACAATCAATCGATCATGACCAATCGGTCAGCATTTCTTTGAGAACTGTATTTCAAACAATGGAAATGTTACTGTAATAAAATTTGGTCCGTGACAGACAATCGGACGTATTCATATTTTACTGTTATGTCTAAAACAAATTGGCGAGCTCACGAACTATCGTGTGACCGCTGTGACCTTAAATTATCCGAAATATCCAAAAAGAGTGCGAAATTGTAATTGTCAGAATACTGAAAACTAGAATTTAAATGTACAATGAATAAAGTTTAGATTTGAGGAAACACGAACAGAATTCACGACCTAGAATAACAAATTCAGGATTTCCGCATTTCTTATTGGATTTTAGATTTCATTATGAAGTTACTCTTTAGGTCAAATATTATTTACTTCATCTTAAAAGTTTTGAAAAACATAACTTGCATCTCTATATCATCGTCTATGTGTGTGTTCTCTGTGTCTCTGTGTGAATCTGTGAATTCATCAAAGTCACTAAATGCAACTATTCAGGCTATTTTCAGCTGTAGCACTTAATAGCTCGTTCCAGTGTTCCTTTGAAACTAAGAATAGTCGGCCACGGAATAAAGCGAGTTTATACCAGTCTTTTACTATGGGTTTCGAAAAATCCACGAAGTATTTTTTTGTATAAATGTTCAATTATTTTATTTTTGTATAGACTGTCGTTGAATACATATACATCAAAAGAGAGTATAATTATGTAAAGGTACTTCAAAATAAAAATGTAATTCTTGTCATTTTAAAAATTGCGCAAAATATAAAAGACAACGCATTTGGCAACACACACGACTACAATATAAATAAACTTACATGACATTTCTGATAAAGGTAGCAAGAATATTGTTTCCAAGAATAATTCTAAAAATGTAAATAAGGAAATTTGCATCAGGCGTTTCGATGTCGGAACTAGTTACTGCAATTCCGATGCAATATACCGCATGCCAAAGGGAATGTAAAATCAACGCGAATTTTCATAGTAACCGTACTAGCATTGCAGTCGAGAATCAGGCCATTGCAGACTGCCCCACATTACACTACGCTGTGTTTTTCAGCATTCATTACGCGAATTTAGCCTTTAAAACCACACAAGTCTTTGTTATCTAAAAGAAAATTCCATGCAGTTGTGGACAGCCTGGGATTTATTAAGGCAGTTGCTTCGTGGAAACTTATTCGTTTGACCTTACTAACCTATATGGGTTTATTGAACTAAGCACTACACAGTATCAACTTCATGGAACTAAAATGTTATGTGTACAGTTGGCAAATGTAGCAATTTTCTGAGAACATAATCGTGAAATATTTCGTGATGAATTGACATGTTGTTCCAACAAAACGGGGTATTATGGCGTTTTGTTGGAATATGGCGTTAGCGGAATGTTTAAGCGTGCTTATAAGTATAAAGAGGACTTCGACTGAGTCTTTATATTTAGACATAATTTTAAATGTCTCTACGAATGAGCTGAATAGTATCATTAGCTCTTACAGCTGTCAGCATATAAAATCGTTACATCAATATTTTTTTTCAAGTTCCAAATTTAAAATTATCACTTACCACCACAAATGACATCAGCCAGGTTAGTCTGCACGCACTGGTGCGTCACCGCCCCATCTCTGAGGGTCGTGATCTCTCCGTAAAGTTGGTGTAACGCCTCCTGGTCCGACATGAGGATGGTTCGCGGGGAAGGGCAGTCATCCTCGATGCTGTTCGCGTGGTGGCGGGACGAAGACCTAGATCGGGATCGACGGCGTCTGGAAGAAATGGTTGGTGATTTGAGATTACAAATTGATTGTGTGTTAAAGGAACTGATTGATAATTTTGTACCCCCATATTAGAATAGGGTAGTTTTCACCATAACATTAACCTCTAATTTCAAGACACTTTTTTTGACGATTTTAGTAGAAACCTGATTAATTTTCAATTTTCTGTAAAATTTGTTTTTTGTGGCTTTGAAATCAATAAATGGTAAGTCAGTTGAGTTGGCAAATAAGTGACGTCACAGTTCGATATTGCCGTACAAAATCTAATTTATGGAGGACCGCGTTTTGACAGGTTACGAAAAGTACGTCAATTTTGGTGTCAACTACCCAATTACCCCCTGATTTTTCAAACGAAAAATAATTATGACTAATGTCAAACATACGTGAGCTGCTGTGTGATTGGTTGATCGAGTTATAAACAGCCAATAACCAGCAGCCTAAGCGCATTTGACAATATGTCACATTAATTCTTTTTTTGAAAAACCAGTGGGTTAGTTACGAGTACCTATTTATCTTTGTAAATAAGAAGTTCAGTTGATGGCGATGCGAAAGAATTTTTTGGTTGCCATTTTGTAAGTTGCCATTAATGCTGTAAATATTGTACACACAATAGGAAGATTATGACAATGAATATCGAATTTTAAGTGTGAGCGAGATTTTTTGTCGGACAGTACCTACTACCTAACTTTTGCCAGCAAAAGTATGTCAAACTTAATCCAAAGAACAAGAACTATCACTTAAAAAAAACATAGAAATTCACTAAAAAACTGTATCCGTTATTTTCACACAGAATGTCGGTCAGGTTAGAATACTAGTGGGGAATGAGAATACCCTTAAATGGACAAATGCTTCCAAATAGCAACCTAAGTGGTTTTCAATGGGAGTGACCCAGAACTATTGTAGCAGCCAATGGAGGCCTAGATTTAATGGAAAGGGCGATAGATAGGCTTGATAATGGAGATTTAATAGGTATCGAATTACATAATGGATGCTATAAATAGGCTATAGAAAGATGAATTATAATATCAGCCTGGTATTGTACCAATGCAGGGCAAAGGCCTCTTCTCATACAGAGAACGCACGAGCATTGATCACCACACTTCCTTAAGATGGATTGGTGATTTTCAACCGACTTCAAAAAGGAGGAGGTTCTCAATTCGACGCGTATGTTTTTTTTTTTTGTGTGTTTGTTCTACGATTACTCCGCCAATTATAAATCGATTTGGATGATTCTTTTTTTGTTTGAAAGAGTATAGTTCCGAATAGGTCCCATAGGAATATTGTCATGATCTGATAATGAATTTTGGAGATATGGAACGGAACTCCTTATAAAATCACAGCAGAACCTCCGTAACAAGAAACATTGCTTTGTTTATACGTGTAGTCGATGACTAACTGAAGGAAGTGGGGAGGGGGTACGTCAACCCCCCTCCTACCACTTTCCAAAATTAAATGTATCGTGTGGGGTATTGTTTGAAAGGGCTTTATGTAAGGATTTCAAACATTAACACACAAGCACTAAAAAGTGAAAAATAAAAAGCTTTTTTACAAAAAAAGATAACCGCCTTCAAAAACTACAAAATAAAAAATAACTTTAGCTTGGAAGTCGGTGGCAATACAAGAAACAAAACCAAAGCCGCCGAGTTCCAAGCTAAAGTTATTTTTTATTTTGTAGTTTTTGAAGGCGGTTATCTTTTTTTTAGACTTTTATTAATTACTGACCTATGTCCGTGACGTATTCGTGTGAATGTCGCTTATCACGAGGTACCATTTTTTGCGTGGTACAGTAATTCTTTTTCTAGAATTAAAGTAGCCAATTACTCCTAATATCATTGCCCTCAGCACCAAAATCGGTCTAGCTATTTCGGAGATATTTTTTTATTGTTTTAATCGTGTAAATTTCTTGTAAAAATTCATATTTATTTTGTTAAATGCTGTGTTTTGACATTACAAACATACACTTTGATTTTATTTCATTATGTTATCTAGTTTCAGATAAATTAAATCTAAAAGCTCACTCAGAGAAACAGCATCAAAATGTAAATGGATCTAATTAAATCTCAGTAAGCTTTAGACTTTTTGCTGTAAACGAAGCCAGGATCTGGTTTAAGTTATTCAAGATATGTACAAGTTTGACCTCATTTTGATAACAAGAACTAGTTGATGTTGATCGCAGTCGCAAGTCGCAACTAGTTTGAGATAAGATCCCTGTTAAAATGGATAGTATGTCGGTATGCAATCGATGAAAGAGATGTATTGAGAATTTGCTTGCGCCCATCTCTTATAACAATATTATTTTAATATTACTTTGTAATTTCTGTTGTTGCATTTTCAACTCTCGGCGCTGCTCAGAGCGTTGAAAATCCAACAGTGTGGAAGGCAAAGTAATATTATAATAATACTGTTTTAAGAGCTTGTGGTTGGCCCCCAGGCTTGTCTTTGTAGTCATGTTGAAAATATTACACGTTGCATTGAATAAAATCTTGACAAAATCAATTGGTTGGCTAATCTTACTACTTCTATTATAAATGTGAAATTTTGGATGCGGATATTTTGGATGAACCTGGATGTAATTTGGCACAGATATAAATTATAGTCTGGTATAGCGCAGCAAATTTTTATCTATAAATAATAGCTTCTGACCGCGATTTCGTCAGCGCCAAAGTTGATTAGAGATATGCAAAATCTAGACCCCTGTTTTTTACCCTTAGGGGATGAAGGGGGGGTCAGGGACCTTTGAGGCGGTTTAGAAACTCAGACACTAAGGTGTGTGGGGTCGTAAGACCTTACTGCCTACACGATAAGAAGAAGAAGAAGAAGGGGGTGAATTTTAGAAAATCCGTTCTTAGCGGACGTCTGCTTACTATATGCTACCTTCCTGCTAAATTTCATCTTTGTACGTCAAGCGCTTTTCAATATTTCGTGATGAGTGAGTGAGTGATCTTTCACTTTTCTATGATTAGATTTTTAAATTTTCTTTTACATGAATTTTACACTG
Organism: Hoplodrina ambigua; assembly: GCA_949774945.1. NCBI lineage: Eukaryota > Metazoa > Arthropoda > Insecta > Lepidoptera > Noctuidae > Hoplodrina > Hoplodrina ambigua. Next base: position 2,776,113 of record OX458967.1, read on the forward strand.
AGTGATACTTCTCCTTACGAACCTAACTTTTGTAAGGGGTACAGATTTAATTTCTTTTTATTGTTGTAAAAAATTATGTCCAATGTCCTTTTAATGATCTATCCTTTGTTATCGCGGAAAAATGTTTAGAAACTTGTAAAAAAAATAGTTTATAACTGGATCTTACAGAAAATTATTTGGGATGTCATCTATATTTATTAGCGTGACCGTTGTTTTTAAATAATTTTCACCCGCTGGTACTAAATTTTATTTTATTTATTCCTGGACTAATTTGTCATAATGTCAAGCTTTTATCCAGTAACAATATTTTTTCCAGCCATTATTTAAACCCACTAATAAGATTATAAGACACACTAGTTATTTGAATGATTGGCTGATATTTATGTTACATAATATTTTTTTATAAACTCTTCCTTTGTTTGACTTCCAATCTTATTTAGTAGCCCTAAGGTTACAATTCGTTTGACGAGCTGTTTGGCCATCGTTACCCGGATTCTGCCGCCATATAATTCATTGGCGATAGTTTTTGCCTCCATTAAAACATCATGGTGATTTTTTGTTGTATCAATTTGACAGTTAACGGAATCATTTTGCAGTTGTCATTTCGATTTGGTAATTGACAATTTAATGTCGACACTTAGTTAATTAATTGACTTGTGGCTTTTCATTTTTTGCTTCACATTGCGATTTTTTAAATCTACTGAGTTATTATACTGCATGATATGAATGCCCATTTTACTAGCGACTCGGCCTGGCTTCACACGGATACTAACTATACGTATAAACCTTACTCTTAAATCATTCGATCTGTTGATGAAAAACCGCATTAAAATCTGTTGCGGAGTTAAAAAGATTTCAACGTACAGATGACGGGAAGCGACTTTGTTTTATACTATGTAGTTCAGTGGGAAGGTTGCAGTCGAATTTAATAATTTTAGATTTGGAATAATGCTGTGTATCTAAGCACAATTAGTATCTAGTTTATTAGTAAGTAGACAAAATATCTACTAGAGATATGAGTGTAATTTTGAAGATTTTTAGATCATTGGAGATCTTTAAAAATAATATATATAACTGAAAATGTAAAATCAAAGTCAAATATTTTATTAAATTTATAACATACATAACATCACGCCTGTAATCCCCGAAGGGTTAGGCAGAGGTGTACCCATTAGTACACCCACATTTCGCCAGTTATGTTTTTAGTTCCATGTAATAGGGGGCGAGACTATTGCCAACAACCGGGTACAAATCCAGACTCCGGGGCTGCTACTGAGAAATTCCTGATGGAAAAACCCCATAACACTTTGCCCGACCTGGGAATCGAACCCAAGACCTCATGCTCAGCAGTCGCGCTTGCGACCACTAGACCAACGAGGCAAATTCATGTGTTACATTTAAAATAAGTTAAACCATGAAATCCACTAAGGGTACGTTACGCTATAAAAATAGATAAAAGTGGATATGTATACATATCTATTTCATCGTAAATAGATCTACTTACCTACCATTAGGTTATGCATAATTCAAGATAGTACAATCTAGTCTTCATCGGCTATCGAATGACAATATGCTTAGAAGATTTTACTTTTGCTCTAAACTTTGCATAAAGAACGAACTATTGGCGATGAATTATGAATCAGTGGAAACCTAGGCAATAGTATAGTCATTAGCGATATTGCAATACTGCAATAATGGGCCAAGGTTTGATCGAGCTCCTATAAAAATCTAAAAATGATGCATCTCAACCTTGTTTTCTTATAAAATTCACACACTACCATTAATGTATGAATGGTTGGGATAATAAGCAATCACCTTCGCGAAATAATAATGTATCGACCTCACACATTATGAAACGACACCTACGTTGCGATCTTAATAAGCGAATGGAAGAATTATTGCTTTTAGTGGCATTGGAAGGACGAGCGGACGTGGTCACACCGGCGAGGCGAGACTAGGCGAAAATTATTATTTAACACATAACATAACATCACGCCTGTAATCCCCGAAGGGTTAGGCAGAGGCGTACAAATCAGTACACCCACATTTCGCCAGTTATGTTTTTAGTCCCATGTAATAGGGGGCGAGCCTATTGCCATCAACCGGGCACACATCCAGACTCCGAGGCTGCTACTGAGAAATTCCTGATGGAAAAACCCAATAACACTTTACCCGACCTGGGAATCGAACCCAAGACCTCATGCACAGCAGTTGCGCTTGCGACCACTAGACCAACGCGGCAATTATTATTTGTAAAAATGATAAATACTTAATTCTCTCGCTAATGTTGTACGAACATATATTTCAATTCACGTCTCGCCAATCGTTAGTGTGATAGATATACGAGGCGAGATTTGAAATATTTGTTCGTGCAACACATCTTTTTTTTCGATTTTTCAGTAGCAGCCTCGTAGTCTAGATTTTTGATCGGTTGATGGCAATAGGCTCACATTACATGGGACTTAAATATAACTGGTTAAATGTGGGTGTCCTACTAATGGGTAAACCTCTGACTAACCATTTAGTGATTATAGGCGTGATGTTATGTTATAAATACATTATTTATTATTTTACAAAATGGACATATACATCGAGCGCTAGTCGCCACATTACATCTTTCAACGTGAAAGGGTCAGCGTGATTTCAATAATAATTGTCGTCCATTCAATCCACTATCGCACACGTCTCGGCCCGGTGTGAAACCATCTTTACGACGTCAGGTCAAGTCTACATACAGAAACGCCTACGATTAAAACGAGTGAAACATTAACACAAAATATAATGAATGCTACATTATTCGCGCAATCACTTTAAACAAGATGGAAACCGCAAAATGAAATCCACTACATTTGATAGAATTAGCCACAGTTCTACGATTATTCCAGTTAGATAATACGTTTACTGCGGTTATTTTTTATACACGTTGTATATTTTGAAACACCTACTGTCTCAAAATTATAATATCTTCATAGCATCCAGATCCATCCATGGTATTCAAATATTATAAAGTTTTTTTTTTGTATTTTGTTTGTAAAGTAATCTTTTGAATAACTGGTTTACAAAAAATCTTTTACCGATTGAAAACTACGCTATTGTCGAATGACATAGATATTTTATGGTATACTTGTCTCCCACGCAGACGACGTCACGTGTAGAAGCTAGTCTTAAAAACAACGAGTGCAACAAATGCATTATTTAAAAAACCATTCAATGCACATCTAAAAATCTATACAGCTTCAAATAACAATACAAAATCCATTTCAAAATACCTTGAATTTATCAGAATACAGATCAGATTGTTCATGTAATTATTTAGCTCCTAAATTGACCCGCCAAGCGCCATTTTGAATGCACGCAGTGTCAAGTTGGCGCCAAAATTGGTGATCTGAACGCATTTTGCGTTCAATTTCGTACAACATGTCCACTTGGGATCACTGACATACTAAAATGGCGTTGTGACTCATGTTATTTGAGATTTAATAAATATTAAAGCCGTGTTCTGCTCTCTTTTGGGCTTGGGTTACGATTTGTTGTTTGTTTGACGTCAACCTTTTATTTTGTATTCATAACAGCTGATGGAATATACAAGTTAATTTGGGCTGTCAATTATTTTTGGTCTGGCAGTCTCAGTTTCCCTTGAGTCAGACGAGAAGGATTATCTGATGTTAACATGATAATCAAGTTTTTAAGTGAACAGCAAGCTAATATTTTCCAATTTTTATTGATATTTTTTTTTGTAGGATCTGGTAAATTTCGTACCACCTAGATTTTATTTCTAAATTTTAATTTTTCCTAACCCCCCTATTTTTGTGTTTTGTGAGACTAACCTTTTTAAACTAACTAGATTTTAACCTAAATAGATTATTATAGCATTATAAAAAAAATCCTCTAGATACTTATAACTCAATTCGATTCAGTTCTTATAGCTCCTTTTTGCTCTGGTTCGTAATATTACAACTATTATGAGTACCTATATCTTTTCATATATTTTTATCTTACTAGAAAAATTTAAAGGTTTTAATACTTTATTTGTACAATAGACAACTCGACTCCAAAGTTGTCAAAACCGCAATGAATTTTGCAATAAACATAACTTTCGCAGTAAATTCCCGATCCACTGTCGGCTTTGTGTAGAAACTATGAGTTAGGAGCATACAGGCAATAAAAACTTACTCCTCGTGATTGCCCTGTGCTTAAGGCACCAGCCTCTCATGCGTAAGGCTGTGGGGTTCACAACCGGGCACGGGCAAGTCCCAATGTGATATTTTCTATTTCGCACGGACTTTTTAGGTTTATCTTGGACATCACTGATATCGGTGAAGAAAAATATCGTGAGGTCACGTGGACTTAAAATTAATATATATGTCTGCAATCGCCAATTAACCTTGAGCAAGCGTGGTAATCAATGCTCTTGCCTTGGAAAGAGGCTTTTGCTCTGCACCCTGGGACAAATGAAGCTCACATATAGATCCATCATAGACTTTGTCTCTGTCACCTATGACCTAGGCGAGAGTCCAGAGCAAACCCAGTTTTTAGAAAAAACGCAGGTAAAATAGTTCTTATTAAAAACTTACTCGGGCGTGACTATGAAAAAACCCCTCGACGTTTGGTAGATTTTCCTCTCCTGCATCAGTTGGGCCAGCGTGTCATAGACCACTTCCTGTGATGGCGTCTGCATCGATGGGAACTTCGCGGACAATGACGTCCGAATGCTTTCCAGCGTTGCTGATTGCCCCTGCAATGAAATTTGAGATGTGATGAAAAAAGAAAAAAAATGCATCAAGAGAAATAAATGGCTGGACTGTGGTTTCGGGAGATTTAAGAGCCAGTGGCCTTAGAAGTGGTTCCGAGTCTGGTTGTTTGTGTATGTTTATATATTTGTCATCGTACTCACAATTCAGGAGAAATTCCTAGTGTGGTGCAACATTTTTATATAAAGCAGAGAAACAGAGAGCAGGTCTTAAATTATACAAAAGTTGGTATCTTTTTAAAGGCAACTACGAAACACGAAGCAGCGATGTTGATAAACATTTGCTTTTTATGTAGTCGCCCTATGAATTCATTTCTTAATTTTTAAAAGAGTGTTAAAGTTTCTTTCATCTACAGCTACCATGTTCTAACTCACCTATTTTAGGAATCATAGTCCTAAATATCTATTTTTAGTAACTCTAATGTATTAAGCTAATAAGGGACATTTTGCAACGGTTAATAAAAAAAACATTTAATATTTATTCATAATTTATTCGCCCAGTTGCAATACCGCAATAAATTAGATACCTAACACAATTGCAAAGGAATCTAAAGTATAATAGCAATGTGATCGATCAATCTAAACAATGATTACTCAAGCGCAAAGTGCCCAAACTTCGACCATCAATCAATTACAATCTAGATCTGCTTGAATAAACAGGATGTCTTCATCACTGACCTTCACTATTTGTACATTTGGCATTGAATCTCATATTTGGTCAAGATAAGTATCGTTATGACAGCTTACAAGTATAGTCATACGGTTATTGCTATTGTTAGATTCGGAATCTTATTGTGATAGTCGCCTAGACTTGACCTGTTTATTTCAATATATATCTCGTTTATTGAGTCTACATTCGCCTGTGTAATCTTCTTTAGCATTGCTTCATAGATTTTAGTTATCATCGGTGATTTGTTAAACGAACAGTATTCGATTATAGTCGAATTTAAAATAAGAAATATGACTATCATATATAAGTTTAAGAATAAAACATTTACACAAAAACAGAAATTACAAATTTAAAAATCGTCGAAATTTCGGTTCGTTTTCGTCGTACACTGCTACTAGCCCCTTTGTAATTTTCATAGTTCCGTGTTTTTTTAATCCATTTCCATCTTAGTCCGTGATGGTAGACCACTATGGCAGTTATATCCACTTTAATATATGAAGATTTATTCCATAGTCTAAAGATAAAACCAATCAAGAGAATCACGCAAATAGCGTAATGGACGCATAATTCACATTAAATCGTATGCACCAACTGCATATCGTATCGTGTAAATTTCGAACGCAGCTCAAGGAAACCTAGTAGTAATAGCGCACGTAAGCGATAAGCTAGCAACTTGTCACTGCTACTCCATTATCGAGGTCTTTGAACCCAGCATAATTTATTGCTATAACTGCCTTAGGCTTAACTGTGATATGCCTTGCTGTGACACAGTTATACAAGTCTAGATTGAGCTCTATAGCAATATCAATCATTAATGTGCTTTAAACTAAAATTTCATCGATTTGAATACTGTCTTCATTAAATATTCGTTCATTAACTACTTCAACTGTCATCATTTGGTCTTCTTTTTGTATCACATCCATGATAATTTATACTATTTGGGTACAGCATATGGCCACGTTTGCTGCTTCAAATGCGTTATTTAGTTCTTCAAGAGTGCAGGTAAACGTACAATTGGAACACTCCAGCATATGGGGCATAGTCTGATCAGGAGCACCGCAATCACCCTATGGATCAGACGGGTCTATTATGTCCTTTTAGCCAAATTATGTTTTGCAGCGGCTTATTTGGGTGCGCAGTTGATTCTGGCCTTCAAGATAGACAACTACAGTTCACGACCGGGAGGCAGGTGTCCTTGGAACACATTTGGTATCACTAATATCTATCTAACACCCACATTTTATTTTAGATCTTTAAAAATCCACCTGCATCTAAGTCTTCATTCCATTACAAGCAATAAATCAATTGTAGCGAAGCAAATTTGATCTTGTTCAATTATTAGACGCCAATCTAAACATTGTTGGGTAAGCCAGCCTTCGGGACGCGGAATGTGGCAGTTATTAATGAGCATCTATTGTGAAATGTGCGTTAATTTATTTATTTAGACTTACTAGCTTTTGCCCTCGACTACGTCCGCGTTAAACTTGTTTATCTTGCATACAAACTTACAACCTTCTTTTCACCGCCTTAGGGGGTGATTTCCGAGATCAAAACTATTTTATGTCCTTCTCTATCTTAAACTATCTCCATGCCAAATTTCATCAAAATCGATTCTGAGGTTTAAGCGTGAAGAGGTAACAGACAAATAGACACACTTTCGAATTCATAATATTAGTATGGATTAGTTAGATAGTATGTACTTAGTTTATAGTCATTTGATTATAGTATACACTGATTTGAATAATTGGCTATTCGATTATTTGATTTAGATTCGCGGTAAATCTTTTGTAATTGATATTACGTTTTATTCTGCAAGACATATAACATCACGCCTGTAATCCCCGACGGGTTAGGCAGAGGTGTACTCACTATTTTTAATACACCCAGATTTCGCCAGATATGTTTAAGTCCCATGTAATAGGGGGGCCATCGATCGGGCACAAATCCAGACTCCGAGGCTGCTACTGAGAAATTCCTGATAGAAAAACCCAATTACACTTTGTCCCACCTGGAATCAAACCCAAGACCTCACGCTCAGAAGTTGCGGTTCTGCAAGAATGTCTGCTTTAATATTTCCCGTAGCCTCTCGTATTTCCTTTTCTATATCTTTTAGAGATGTTAGTGCTTTGACAAAACTATCATCATTAGAGTTAAAATGTTCTAACTTGTCTTTACATTCTTTTTCCCCAGCATTTAAAACATGTATGAAATGACCGCCATTTTTCGTCCCCAGTAATTAAATTCCTCCCATACAGCAACGCGGTCGCATTAAACATAAACTCGGGGAAACATTTTGCAGAACTGAAAGCTCGCACTTTTAATTGAGACATTTCTTATAATATTTTTATACTAGCTTATGCACGCGATTTCGGTCGCGTGATGTCGGTTATCACAGGTTATTTACTTATTTTGCGCGAAACTCTATCACATTTATTTTTTTAATATTAATGTTGCCTAAATTACTCCTTTAACATCAGCCAGTGAAAGTCCCGTCAAAATCCTTCTAGCCGTTTAGGAGATCAGCCGAAACAATCAGACAGATAAACAGACAGTCAATTTTTTTTATCTATACTTTTTTGTAACTTTGTTATTTTGACATTACAAACAAACACTTCCATTTCATTTATTTGTATAGACTTCTTACGTTTACCGTTTCCCCCGACAATAATTAAAGCAATTGACACATTAATCTGTGTGTGTGTGTGAGTCGAAACTTGAATAATTGGGGCTTTAGCCAGACAAGTTGTGATATATGGAACCTGTTTAAGCTATAATGCAAGTTACGATACTCAAGACCTTTATATTATACGATTTGGCACGGGCGTGGTTTAAAGAATGCTTTGTATGACACAATTGTGACATGTCGTCTGTTCTAGCGATGTTGTGTTGTAATGTCTCATATAAAATGAATGAATGAATGATATTGCGTTTTGTTCTTTCATTAAAAGGTCGATGAATGGATCGGTCGTTTGTATGTGATCAATATTTCATTGAGTTGCAATGTGTTGTATGGAAATTGTAGGTATAAAAGACATTTTTCTTTTGCTACAAGCCCGCCACACTATTCTAAATCACCAGTGGCGATTACCACAAAAGCGTCGAGACAATGAAGCTCGACGAGTCCAGGAAAAACGATTCAACTGTCTTGAGTCACACAGCGAAATAAATCAGAAAAGTAAGGAGTAAGTAAAACTATAATTTCCAAATAAGCAGGCGGCAGAACAGAACTAAGAGCCTGGGTACTTAATCTGAACCACCCAAATAAAACGGCCCGGTGATATTTGTTTTTTAAACAAATTCAATGTCGTAAAAAACATCAAGTAGGCTCGTGTGCAAAAGATTTAGTAAAATCAGTGTTATTTAAAAAATAAAAATAAAATTTAAATAGTTAAATTCATAAACTATGCGATTATCGCAATGTAAGCGACTGTACCTTTAAATAATTTTGATATTATTTTATCACCGTAGACGATTTTTGCTTACGACGAATTTTGGCCGTTCAGACTAAATACCCCTAAGCCCATAGGCACATTAACAAATAGGAGAAGCCTAGATTGCCAAGCACCATGGATTACTATAACATCAATTAATGGATATTAATGTAAGGCATATATTACAGATGTTTCCTTCAGTATTTTTAATTATATGGTCGGCCCCATTGTGTTACGCTTATTACGACTCATTAGGTATTTAGTCTTTTGAATTAATTTCTCCAAGTTTTATTAATGAAGGAAGTCCTAGTTTAAGGAATTATATTAATATTGATGAACTATGAACTTTAGAAATGCGTCTAAGAAAACAAAATTCAAAACTAGTTTCGGTAAGGTATTAGAAACCAATAAAGTAATCAAATAATTACAGACAAGATCTATGCAAAAACATCTTGATGATCGATAGATATAAAATACCCTTCAAAAATTCCCAGATGATGGAACTGGTTTCAAAATGTTGCAAACAAAACTTTAAGCAGAATATTTATTAAAACATGTTTCTCAATAAATTAGACCAACAAGAATTAGTAACTAAATTACTTTACACGGAGGTATTGCAACTCAAGTGGAGATTTAATAAAGCATTCCAAACCCCAAGGAAATCATAGTATTTCTCAAAACGGACGCCTGGACAGTCCAGTGTAAAGGCCTAGCCACACAGGAGCAGACAACTTGCGAGTGTGATAGTATTTGAATGTACAAGCCCACAACAATGCCGTCGAAATACTATTACAATATCTAACCGCGATAGAGTTGCCAACTCTTTGTCTGTCAAAAATAATAGTTCTAAAATGATTACCTACACATAAAAAAATAGTAGATAGCAAAAAAAAAAAAAAGTAGGTAAAAAGTGAACGTACTGTCAATTTATATACCAGAAAAAGGCCCAGAAATAGTTCAAAATGAATATTATTGCTTTAAAGATGCCTTTAAAAATATAGTACTTTAGATTTTAGTCAGAAACATAGGGAAACCTAGACAGGCCTGGACTTGTAATTAATATAAGTCTGGAATCGCCAATCCGCCTTGAGCAAGCGTGGTGATGAATGCTCATGCCTTCTCTGTATGAGAAGAGGCCTTTGCCCTGCAGTGGGACAGTAATAGGCTGGTATTATTATTATACGAATTGGGCCCCTAATATAGTAGGATATTAAATAGTGGGGTTGGCAACCGTAACGCGACCACGGTCGTCCGCAAGTTGCACGCTCCAGTGTGGCCGGGGCTTTAATCCTAGTTGAGCCTGCCTGCTACCTTAAGCAAAGCCTACTCTAAACATTATTGTAATGCAATCCTGATTGAAATTCCAAGTGGCATTGTCTCAACGAGACCTGTCTGGTGCGACATTCCTTGTCCAATAACTTGTGGAATTGGGCCAATAATATTGCGTAATGTGACAAATTAATCGGGCAACACTTTACTTAGGTACCTGCGGTTTCGAGACCTATGGTTTATAACCTGGTACAGTTATAATTAATGGAAAAGCAATAAATTTCCTTCTATCTTATCTGATTTTCGTGTGATTAATCGTGATAAGGCGGGATTGTGATACTGTTTATTTGTGGCGCTTTGAAAATAAATATTGATTTCTAAGAGAATTTACATAGTTACCGTAAATGAGGGTTTATTTACCTCTGTACTTTGCATAACTGAAACGATTGACAAAACTTCCCATCTCTTGAAAGACAATAAGAATTCTTATTTATTTTTTTAGTTTGAATTATTAATTTTACTATAATTTTTCAAGAGATTAGAAGTTCAAGCGATTCCGCATACTAAGCGACAATTTTTTTAATTTTTTTATTCGAAATGGGTTTTGCTCTTGACTCTAGTCTAGGTCATGACAGAGACAAAGTCAAATAAGATGGAATGAGCTTAGCTAGAAGAATCTTGTTCACTCTAACTTTGAAGAGATTAGCACAGACGCAGGTAGAGAGTCCCACTCCTTTACTGTGTTCATAACAAAAGAGAGGAGTAAAGAAACCCTTATTTACCCAGTACTTATTCTATTTTGCCTATTGATAAAATTGGTTATTTTACATCGTCTACTAGGCAATGACCAAAACTCAAACAGGCTAAAGGTAGTCAGCATAAAAAAACCACCATTTTCAATTACATTTAAATACATCGTTTAATTGGTTAATTAATTCGAAATTACGAATTGATGGTGATTTAATATAGCGGTTACAACGGAATGAGCTCATGGCGCAGCTATTTTTAGGAGTGTATCGGCAAAAAGACCATGATGGTAAAAATTCCTTACCTCGAATGACTGGACTTGTGTGGTGCAAGTTTTCAATGTAAGCGGATTTTGTGGTCAATCAATAAGTTTAAAATCTTTTAGATATTATGCCGTTGTGAAATGGGTAAAGTACGTTATCGCAAAATTAATGCTCTATTGGGTTTTAACTAGGACCTAGTTTTATCTTGATGTAATAATTACTTAGTTAAGGCAATTTTACCAAAATGTTATACCTACCTAGTACAGTACCATTTTATACAGTTTTAATATGGAAAAGCTGTGAAAAATGGTTTGTTTGGTGACATTCGCCCTTAGTAGATTTATTAAGTTGTGTAAGATTTTTAAAACATAGGTAGGTACTTAAGCAATTTTTTTCTGATTCTAACTAGCTTTTTTAACAATAATTACCATATTACAACATTAGTAGGTATCATTTAAAATGGCGACAAGTATTTTAAGAAAAAAAAAAGGAAAAAAAATAAAAAAAATCCCACCAATTAAATCTCCGATAGTAATTAATATTTTTTTTTTATTATTCACATAACTTAGTTAAGATTCAAGGGCAAGATGATACTTTAAATAACCTCCACTAAAAACAACTATATTTAAATAATAACCACTTACACCACACATGAAGACAAACACACCGAAACAAGTTTAAATATTCCTAAACCAGTATTATATTTTTATTTTGGCAACATTTCACGGCCGAGTTCCATCGATCTATACATTCCGTTGGACATGCAAATTCAAATTGAGAGAATTGAAATGATTTTGAAATTATTATTTTTTTAAACTGTATATTATTTTTATTTGATATGGTTGATTACTTTTATAACCTGTGCAGCTGTTGTAAACATAAAAGCGTTACGGTTTTATATCTATACATTTAGCTTTTTCGACTTTCGCTAATTTAATCATTCCAATATTTGTGATGGCCCAATGGTTAAGGCGCCCCTTATGCATGAGGTTGTTGGATTTAAATCCGGGCAAATACCAAAGTGACTTTTTCAATGCATATGTGCTTTTTAAAGTTTATCTTGGACATCGCTGACATCGGTGAAGGAAAATATCTCGAGGAAACCTGGACTTATAAATTATATAAGTTTGCCAATCCGCCTTGAGCAAGCGTGGTGATCAATGCTCTTGCCTTCTCTGTATGAGAAGAGGCCTTTGCCCTGGAGTGGGACAGTTATAGCCTGGTATTTTTTTTATATTTTTTTAAATCTTAAATAAGTCTTATTAAGTAACATGTTATTCTAAATCTTAAATTATGAGATTATACGCTCTTTATTATAATATAACATTATTGAATTTAACAAAGGAAGATGTTGAATAGGTTAAATTAATTAGACATGAGATTTTTCTTTCATTTCTATGCCTCGACTCAATTTCAACAAAGCCCGAAAAACAAAAGAATATCTATAACAAAGTGAGTGTGTTCCACAAAACGATGCTCCAGTGAAAGCAGTCTGAGAACAAACTGTAATTAAACTAAGTCAGAATCAATTTAATTGTAATTCTGTTCCGATTCGCAGGGTCCATTGTTTCAAGCTATTCTGTTTTTAATACAAAATATTTGGCTATCACGGCCATTGTGATATGTGGAGCGGTAATTATGATAGTCATCTTTGAAGTTTAGGGTTGATATTTCCTAGGTTTCCGTGACCCCCCCCCCCCCCCCTTTATAAATTGTGATTATAATTTATAAGCTTTTTATAAAGATTAATTATGTATTAGTATTGGAGAAATATTTTTGTCACTAGAGGAATAAGTTGATTCATTGAGGTCTTGCGCTTATAGAGGTACCCATTTACGCATTTCTGTCTTGGATTTTCTTATCACTTCATTCGGATACTACAAATTGGTAGGTAGACTGATGTATTATTTTCATATTACTGAATAGGTTATTTTTTATTTTCTGATTTTATAAGAGTTGCCAACCCTAAGAAAGATTAATATTTTGCTAAATCATTCCACTTTCGCTATACTTTAAACTAAATATTTTCCTATAAATGAGTTTCTTATAAAATATGTAGGTAAGAAAAATAATTGTCAAGATTTATATCAATAAATAAAATACCATCTTACATTTACCACACCAACCAGTTTGTGTTTATTGTTACTTTTAATTTAATAATTATGCTTCGGTAAATAAAGTTATAAATTAAAACTTTGTAAGGACTAAAGTCATAAATTTTATAATTTATAACTTTTACGATTGTGGTTGACGCGCTCTTATATGGAATGACACGCCATAACAAATTATATAATGCCTTGTCCTTTCAAAACTAAGAAATTGTATCAAGGACTTGATACAGAAATTAGTAGGTACATTATACTCTGAAGCAAGTCATGCATACAATTTAGGAGGATAAGTTTTAGGAGCCCTGTTCAATGGTAACTAAAACCCTGTTTCGGAAGCCTGCTTTATTTTTTCTGTTTTAAAATATTTGTTTGTCCAGTAGTTTAAGGGCCCGCGTCTTTTGCATGGGACTGTGGGTTCATAATCGGGCACCAGAGAACTTTTATAAATGTAATCAATAGATTAAGTGTAATGTGTGTTCCCATTCAAAAATCTTATGATATACTAGCGATTACGGCGCTTTCATCTCATACATGGGCCTCAAATCCGGGCAAGTACCAATGTGACTTTTTCTTTATCATAATAATATATACTTTCTAAGTTTATCTTGAACACCCAGACATCGGTGAAGGAAAAAAATGAGGAAAATCTTGAGTTATAATTCGTTAACAAGATCAATGCTCATGTCTTCTCTGTATTAGAAGAGACTTTTAAGTTTGTAACAATTATAGGCTGGTATTTTTTTTTAAAGAATTGAGCTGTAGGTAAACGAAAGCTACTATAAAATTGATGTCTTCCTCATCGGTACGAGCATTTTATCCAACAGCACACAGCACTAAATTGTCCTCAAACGTCCGTAGGGAATGCAGTCGCCATTACTTAGGCGGGGTACATACCTGCGACGTTAGGTCCATGATGCAGTCGCACAACGCTTCTGGCAACGGTGTGAACTGGCCTTGATACGCTGGCGTTACTATGCAGTCCTCAATGTCACCTGATAACAATAGAGATAGGAGTTAATTAAGTGTTTGGTAGTGATAAAACTTATGCAAATAACATAACATAACATAACATCACGCCTGTAATCCCCGAAGGGTTAGGCAGAGGTGTACCCATTAGTACACCCACATTTCGCCAGTTATGATTTTTATCCCATGTAATAGGGGGCGAGCCTATTGCCATCAACCGGGCACAAATCCAGACTCCGAGGCTACTACTGAGAAATTCCTGATGGAAAAACCCAATAACACTTTGCCCGACCTGGGAATCGAACCCAAGACCTCATGCACAGCAGTCGCGCTTGCGACCACTAGACCAACGAGGCAGTCTACTTTACGCAGTAAAGTTAGGCAGTTTAGTTTACTTATGCAAATACAATATGTAAACAAACAACGGTGTTAACGCGGATATAAAAAATATATATATATATAAAAGCCACAATTGTAAAGTGTTGAAATTGAAGTTACTTTGACGGTGTAACAAACAAACAAAAAAATCTATATACCTAAATAAAAGATGATTTAGACGGTGCATGGTGAGAAAAATATCAAGTTGTGGAACATTGCCGTCGATGATCGGTCACTTGTGACACGACAGCCGCGCGGTCCGCCAATGTACGACAAATCGCATGATATTATTTGCATCGTCTTAATAAGGCTCTGAAATAAATCGCTGCTAAGCGTAAAACTCGAGAAGGATTTGACTGATTTGGTTTATTGTGTTCGTAATTTCTTAGGTAAGTTTCATATGTACATTTTCTCTGAAAAATCGACCGAAAATGTCAGTTTGTACCCGAAACATCTTAAAACGATAGATACCTAGTTTTTTTTTACTAATCTACTTGATGTCTTTAATTGCTGAATAATATTTCTATGTATACACATAAAAACTTAATTTAGAATAGATTTAAAATTAAATAGCATTAAAATTATATTCACACCCGAACCCTCAGCTTAGCTTAAAACAGCAAAATAACGAACTAACACTGCAATGCACAATTAAAGCTGGGGGGTATCTAGGAGTATAAATCGCGTCGACACTACCCCGGGGGAGTGGGGGATGTCCCCGGGGAACGTTAGTTGGATGCCGTCCAAATAGCTCGAGTTGTGGGGGGATGGCGGGGATGTTTGTTGTTTGTGCTTGTGTTTTGAAGAGGATAGCTTGTTTATGGATTGGTGACTTGCATTGGCGATGGATACCTGCTTATTGATACGTTTAAAGTTTTGAAAGTACAATTGTAATTGGCTAAGCAATTTGCTGCTGCGCTGTGTGTCGCTGGTTCGATTTCCGCACGGGACAAATATTTGAATGACCAGATACAGATAGTTGTTTGGTTGTCTGGCTGTTTGTGTATGTAGGTTTATTTGTTTTTAAACGCACCCACAATACGGAAGAAATTCCTAGTGTGGGGCAACGTCAGCTAAAGCAAATATTGTTTAATTCTCTAGGCAGGTAACAAATTTATTTATAGCAACATCAAAATTAACTTAAAGGTGCTCCCTCACCGGGAGCATTCCCGTGTAATGTAACGTTACAGATTTGAGCACTACATCAGTGAAGGAGGAGAACCGAGCATTACAATGCGCACCTTGTAATGATACAAAGTGTAATATCTTGATACAACTTGTAACATCAATGCGCTCCACTTCCAATGTAATGCTCAAAGTCACATCTATATGTTACATTACACGCAAATGCTCGTTAGTCAGGGAGGTATTATTGTAATGATGATTGAATCTATAATGTTACAATACACGTGAATGCTCCCGGTGAGGGAGCACCTTAAGACTTACTTTTCTGAATTTATTATCTATCGTCGGAGTAATTATTAAAAATATCATCATCATTATCAACGTGAAAATTAAACAGTTGTTCCATAATTTTATGTTCACTTAACTTGACAGAATGTATTGATCAACCGATTGTAACAAGTATAGTGACTCCTTTTTAAGATTCTGATAAACATAAAATAAACTATCATACTGTGCTCGTAAAAGTAGGTACGAACATTGTTATCCTTACATTGCATCTAGCAAACTAGCCCCAAAACACCGTTAAAAATAAGTCTCTTATACTAAAACTGCGCCAAACGGACGCAGCCAGTAAAAATGTCCGCAGTATACGCAACGCGGGTACCAGCCGGTTATATCCGCGATGATATTTATACGTCACATTTGGCTGAAACCAGGGCTACATCAGGCGAACAGTTCCGGGTAACATAATGTTGCGAAGGTAACAAATTGTCAGACAAAATGTCACCTATTTTGTGTCAGGAAGGAAATATTTTATGCTGGAGTTGAGAAATACGCGCGTCCACATTTGTTAAAGATTTGTTTCGTTTCCTGATTTTCTTTAGAGATATTTTGAAGAAATTAATTAGCAAACATCTTTTATAACTTTCGAATATAACGACTAAATACTTAATATTATGAACCTGAAGTTTGTTAGTTTGTTTCAATGCCCAAATGTCGGAAACCACTGGTCCGATTTAACAGTTCGTTGCGATAAATTGTCCCGTATTTATCTAGGATGACTATAGGCTATACGGCATCATGCTACGACTCATGAGAGGAAATCGGGGGGTATCTATCACCTAATTAAACAAAAAAACCTTTTTCACAATCATCTCCAAAAATCTCAAACATTCTCACTTCTATCCATTCCATATCCAAAACGCATACAAGGGACAAAAAAAAAGAACCTTAATAGAATAGACATAAAAACCTTATTTCACGGCGTTTCAGATTCATGAAACTCAATTGTTTCAGCGGATTGAAACGCTTATCTCTACTCACAGACTGCGCTCGGCAGCGCAACGGTTCGGTTGAAACAATTGTGACGGTAGGTACCAGGCTATCATAATAGTAGAAGAGTTTATTTTGCAGTTTAAATTATTATTGTTGGAATTTCATAGAAAATAGTTAACGCTGAAAAGCGTATGATACTGCAAAGTTAATTCTTTTGTGGAATCGACATAGTCGTCCTCTGGTTAGAACAGCTTCTGATCCCAATCCATTAGGCAAGAATGGTGATGATACCCTATCCTATCTAAAAATTGGTGAAAGAGGAATAATTTTTACCAATATTTTTATATATTCAGTAGGTACAGGATTGCAAAGCCCTTAGCGATGAATGCTTTCTCGGCAAATTAAAAAATATCTGCTGTTCCATATAAAAGTGTAAAGGCTGATATTTTTTATTAAAAAAATTAACTCTTTTGTCTAGAACCAATGTTCAATTTTCGTTATGAAGTTCCTTCCATATTTTATTTATATGAGAGATAGATAATACATAGTATTAAAATTCGCCTGTCACGAAGAATCTCAATCAATTGTCGCCTATTTTCTAAATAATTTAAATTACAACCATCCAGCTATTCTCGTACTTGTCAATTATTATGATTTAACATAAGCTTACATCTACACTAATATTATAAAGAGGAAAAAATTGTATTTTGTTTGTTTGTTTGTTTGTAATGGATAAACTCAAAAATTACTGGACCGATTTTAAAAATTCTTTCACCATTAGAAAGCTACATTATTAGCGAGTATCATAGGTTATATTTTTATTTCGGACGAAGTCGCAGGCAGAAACTAGTTGTGAATAAAGTCTAAATTACTACATTATTTAAATCATTACAATCCGCAAATTTGACAATGATTATAATGATATAATACAGATCACAAAAGCGTGAAATGGCAGTTTATCAATAAAATGGAACTGACAACGTGCTTGTTATGCACGTTATGCACGTACAACATTTTAACTTTTACTATAACATGCATTTCTCGAAAATCAGTCGAGTTATTCGCTTCATAAATTTTAATGTGCCAAATGCACAACCACTAGTGAACGTAATTGCCAAAATTATTATCATCACGCTTGGCACCAATGATATTGTAAAAATAGTTGCTTTTTACTGCATTTTTGAAAGCCTTTTTCTCTTGTTCCTCATATATTACTAGCTTTTGAGTGCGTTTTTACATAAAACATAACATGACGCCTATAATCTCCGAAGGGATAGGCAGAGGTGTACCCATTAGTACACCCACATTTCGCCAGTTATGTTTAAGTCCCATGTGATAATCATGTGTAGTAGTAGATAGATAGTCTATTGCCATCGACCGGGCCCAAACCAGGACTCCCAGTCTGCTCAGTCTACTACTGAGAAATTTCTGATGGAAAAACTCAATAACACTTTACCTGACCTGGAAATCGAATACAAGACCTCGTGCACCGCGCGTTTCTACGCTGTCGTCCGTATAAACGACGGTTATAGCGAACGCAGACGAAGTCACAGAATTAAAAGAAGCTTTTGTTCTTCTTTGTTTTCACACTTACTCCATACCAAACATCAAAACTAATTGAATGATTAAAAGATCGTGGTTATACTTTGCTTTGACAGAATAATGCTCAACTTAAATTAATCTCTTCCCTTTCATCGTCTGTTTCAAAAAGCAAGTTTTCATTAACAAAACCATTTATGGCACTGAGTACAGTCTTCAACAACACAAATATTTATATTAATACATAAACCTATACAATTACAGATGCCATTAATCTTAACTAATTGTTTACGTATCGTCTCTAGTAAGTGGTATGTTAATGCATTGTTTACTAAACACAGGTGTACACTGTATAGTAGGAAACGGATGTTCTGCTGCTTAATGTTCCGTCATTTAAAGTAAGTGCCTACATTTTGTAATGTGATATTACATGACATTAGTATGTTTAGGATTCTAGGATAAAAGCGTTTTGACACAGACTTATGCCATTAGTTTTGTCGGATATTAGTTTTGTCGGATACTGGTCTTGTCGGATACTGGCCATGTTGGACACTAGTCTTGTGGGATCCTGGTCTTGTTAAATACTAGTTTTGTCGGATACTAGATTTGTCGGATACTGGTCTTGTCGCATACTAGTTTAATCGAATATTAGTTTTACCGAATACTAGTTTTGTCGGATACTGTTCTTGTCGGATACTGGCCATATCGAACACTAGTCTTGTTGGATACTGGTCTTGTCGGATACTGGTTTAGCCGAATACTGGTCATGTTGAATACTAGTATTGCCGGATACTGGTCTTGTCGGATACTGGCCATGTCGAATACTAGCTTTGTTGGATACTGGTATTGTCGAATACTAATTTAAGCGAATATTAGTTTTACCGAATACTAGTTTTGTCGGATACTGGCCATGTCGGATACTGGTCTTGTCGGATACTGGCCATGTCGAATACTAGCTTTGTTGGATACTGGTCTTGTCGAATACTAATTGAAGCGAATATTAGTTTTACCGAATACTAGTTTTGTCGGATACTGGTCTTGTCGGATACTAGTATTGTCGGATACTAGTATTGTCGGATACTGGCCATGTCGGATAGGTACTAGTCTTGACAAATAAGTTTTGGCAAATACGAGTTGCGTCGAATACTGGTTATGTCGAAGATTGACAGAACAATCACTTATCTTAATGTTTTTACATAGTGATTATTTGTGCCAGTTAATATAATTGGTATCGGAGTCAACTTTTCAGAGTACTTAGCCACGACGTAATTATCACGCATACTTCAATGACGACCTCATAGTGGCTTTTCTTGATGACACCATGATTTCTTTTAGTATGCAAAGTTTTGGAACTCAAAGCTAAACTGCTGTACTCAAATGTTTAATCGAGCATGCTATGTCAATAGGTTAATATTGCAGCGGTTTCTAGTGATATATTCTATCTTCCAACACCCCCCATTTCTTCTCCCCCATTCTTCGGGGACCGCATGACACATTTCCTTTACAATTTCTCGTTCCATCGTTATTTTTCTCGCCTCATTCGACGCGGGCAGTTACGCTCTCACAGTCAGTTTGCACATAACACGAAAAACAAAAGCCTTGAGAGCACTAGGGTAACCTAAATTCTGCTTATACGAGGACACGGTCGTCCATAGAATTATGTCAAGTGGGACACCCTGGTAACTAATATTGTGTAACGGGATTTAATATGGTTGATGAAAGTACTTTTTTTTCTGTGGGAAAATGAAATATGTTTTTAATTACTTACATCGAAAAATGGCTTGGCTTGAAACGGCCGATGCAAACATAATTTGTGCAAATTGACGTGTCATTGACCCGTCTGATAAGTACTTAGTGCGAGTAAGAAGATCTCGATCAGACTATATGCTGGAGTGTCTCTGGATTTTGCTTTTAAGTTTTATTTTGTAATTGCTTTCCTTCCAGTTTGTCTGCTTTTGGTAAGTTAAAAGAGCCTTAATTTTATTTTTAATTTTGTCGCCTATCGCTGATTTTACCATCTAAAACCCACAAACAAATCATACACGTACGTTCAAATTAACAGCAAGTACCAACAATTCGCGCATACATTGATAAAGATGGTCATAAGTAGGTGTTGTGTCGAATACCATTAGTTACATGTTTTTAGTGGCACGTGGGCAGGGGCCAAGGTTGAGAAGTGCATTACAAAGGTACTGACTTGACTCATGAGGTTTTTTTTGCTCAAGGTTATAAGGTTCTAGTGATTTAGTTGATAAAAGGAGTTTTGCTAGGCTTTGCCGACAAGAATGCACTCTAGAAATTAAGCACATGTATTTTTCTCATAAAGAAGACAACAAAATAATATGACGACGATTTGCATTTGCAGTTTTAGTTCGCACGTTGTGCGAAAGATGTCGCTACACATTGAATGCCATAATTGAAACAATTGACTGTTCATTTTTTTTACCGGTAAGTATTGTCAGGTAAATATTTTCGTTTGTTATTAAAATATTTGTATTTGTTTAACACAATAATTTATTGCAACGATATGATGCCAGGTTGGGTAGGAAGCAGTAGTGTTATTCCGTAAATATCCCTCGGTAAATTTTGGTAAAGCGAGTTTCAATTAAGATGCATAATAATAATGACCTTAGCATCAAATAGGATGACAACTCACCTCATACTCACTTCACCTTAATGCAACGAGAGTTTTTCAAAAATTGACCGGCTGGTAGCCTGCTTAACCAAGGTGTTGTAAATAAGAAGTAATAAATAAGGTTTAAATAGACAGAAAATATCAGATTTCAGTCAATTGCTTGCTATCAACTCGGTATTATGTATTGTCTTCAATTTTGGGATTCCGTTTAAAAAATGCATTTGTGAATTTTCGACGAAGTTGTAATGCACAACAAAAAAAAAATAGTCTTTTTTAAATTATAATAAAAACAGCGAAATTTGCTCGAAGAGTTATATTGTTTGGTTCTACATTGCATTTATAGATACAAATACAATGTAATACATGTATAAATAACTTGAAATGGTCATTAAAGTCTTAAACCTGTAAAACTTCTCAGTAATTACCGATCCTTATCTTACATTCCTTTCCTGCATAATTGATTATCACGAGAATGCATTTTAACCTTTTTGGTCCTCATGAATACAGGACCGTGTACGTACTTAAGGAATCATTTACCAAAAGTGGTCCTGCGAAATTGTGATTGGAAATTCGATATCACGTTTCTGGGTATAACTTTCTGAGTTTTGATCCGTTAGTATTGCATATAACTTACGCACTAAGCTGATTTTTATTGTTTTTTACAAAGTTGTATTCATAAGCTGTTGGCAAACCTTAACAAATAAATATTTAATAGTCAATGATACGCTTTCCTTATTATTTAAGTTAGTATTTAAACAAAAAATTCAGCGTTTAAAACCATTTAAACAACATTCAACCCACTAGAATGTCAAAAGTAGTTTTGCCTACAAATGTTTTACCAATTTGTAACTTCACTTAACTTGTCAAAATTAATAAGCGTATAGTACGGAACTCAGACATTTAGTTAGCGCTTAACCCGTTCTCGCCACGTGGGTAGTCCTCGATGCCTCGTAAATACCACACTTTATAGGCGGCCTCGTTGCAAAAAAATATAAAATTGTTATTGTGCCTCTTTTCTGTGGCCGCCAGTGGAATGTTTATGCCTCGCGCCTTTTAGTGAGTATTACGATTGGTTATTGCGTATGATTACAGAGATGGTGTTAAAGTAAGTTTTATGTTTCAATTTTTAAATGGCCGGTATGTACATGCAAATAGAAATTAAATAAAAGAATTTCATTAGGCCATAGAAAGAATCGAATTCTATTAGGCCTATCATGATGGATCTCCAAAGATTTTAGATTTTTATTTAATTGACTAACAAAAATCTGTTTTATGCCAGTTATAAATATACTCTGGAATTACTTGACATTTGACACTGAAGCTTATGCTATAAGCTTACTAATCATAATAAACTATTATGATTGGTAAGCGACGTTAGCTAAGAACGAATTCTGCGGGAGCAAAAGCTAGTAACTTATAAAATTGACTCTAGTCATAAGATCATTCAAAGCTGCCAGTCACAAAAGTGAGCGTATCAAAGGACCAAAATTTTTTCCCAGTATTTAAACCAACTAAAGATATCTTATTCACAGTCATCTTTGAGGCACCGGTACGATTTAATGGACTCAAAGACCTTGTGAAGCATCCATTCAATCCAACATAAACATGGGCTATAAAATCGCTCAGATCATGTAACTTGCCAATAAATGGCTCCCAATCAATAATTCCATGCGGCCTAAATCCCAATCAATGTGACAAACCATCGTTACAAACATCCAAGTTCGAATGACAGCTACAATTTGCCAGTCATTTAAAAATAATTTCGTTCCATTCAACATTTATGTATGTCATTACAAGACGAAATAAAGAAATGCCCAAGTCCGGCCAAGGCTGGCTTGTGCCACGTTAATGATACAATGATTCATTATTATTGTATTATTAACGCAATTGCTGATTATTATTTATATTGTTAAGATTGGGATTGACTGTTGACATATCAAGGGTGCTTATGAGTAATGTGTTGACCTACAGTTTTTTTTTTTAATAATTCATAATAATCATTATTATAATCTGGTTTTAGGATGCTGAAATGTCATTCCTATGACATTAAGAGCCGATATGTCAAAATTAATCGAATGTGTAATATTTTTTGCCGTCTATATTTTTCTTGCTGCCAGTGTTTAAGGTGATAATAATGAGACCATCGAGTTTTATAAGAGACTGTCACACTGGTATGTTTCTAAAGATCTATGTGTCATTATAACGAGCAAGAAACGACGCTCCTTAAAGTTGAAATTTTTCTAATAACACAATATACCACAATACTACAATAGGTAGGTAATGCAATCTAAGTAGTGGCAGTGGGGTTAAGTGATCGAAAAATAGCTACAGTTCGTTAACGACAGATTAAATTGCTACTATATAGCTTGAAATCTTTGACAATCAATCTATCCGAAGTATATTTTGTTGATATTTTCAAATAAAGAAATTCTAGATCATATCACAATAAATTGACTGCTAATTCTTGATCTAAAGTGCCATAAAACAAGTGAACATCTAGTACAATCGAACGCGGTACAAACAAACGACTAACCAAAATCAATTTGTTTAGCAATCGATAATGATTAATACTGTACCAAATGATGAGATGCTCCAATGATCATTCATTTTAATCATAATATAAAATCAATTTGTATTGATATACCCACTGAAGATTGGAGTTTCTATTTGGTAATTCTCTTTTCGTAATAGAAGCTCTAATTATTTAGATATTAATGCTTTTTTGTTCAAAAGTTGGCAAATACGAGTTGTTTCATGTCTAGGCTTGCTTGGACCAGAATGTTAATATAATTATGTCGCAAGAGCATTCAACTGTTACTGCTCATGAACGCGATCTTAAATTTTAAGAGCACGGTTTTATGATCTGTAATAATTTAAGTGCTTTTAGTTAATGAAGCTAGAGCTTTATAAGCTTGAACAAAGTAACAATCGCGTATTAGGTATATTAAAGTGTAACATAGTTTATGTAAGCTACATTTCATGTAATCTGTGTTCACGGAAAATTGTTAGGTGTTTCAAATCGAATCTTATTTCTCAACAAAATAAGGTTTTTATTGCTGCAGGCTATTAATTGTCAGGTCATAATTTGATTAGTTGCCGTTTGCGGTATTAATTGGGGGTAAATAGATTCATTCTTGAAGTGAACCAGGGGTCAGTAGTTAACTCATGAAGATAAAGACTTCGTTTTAATCCTAAAGTTTATGCAGTTAAACTCACAGGCAAAAAAGTACAAAGAAACAGGTGGCACTTAACATATAATAAAAGCAAAATATGCTGCAGAATATCTATGCAATAACCCCCCCTTATGGTAGGAAAACCTGTGTTACAGGGGTCATAAAATCGTCAGTTTCGAAATTTAAAATAGAATCAAAATTGGTCCAATGAACGACTAGTTCCATTTTCAATCCACGAACATCACAGCCCTAAACAAAACAAGCGATTAACTATAATGATGTGTTAGCATCTGAAGCGGCGTTTAACACCTGTAGACCGTGGCGTCAGGACCATATTACCATGAAATTATGGTGTTAGACCAGTGGGTGTGAGACTAGAAATTGTTATTTGAATACTTGCGTTGTATTGACAGCCAAATGGTAATGATAAAGTATCCCTGTTATTTATAAATTGAAGATGTTTAGTGTGAATCTTTGATGTGGTTTCGTAATTTAAGTGGTGGGCATATATTGTTTTTGATTATGAAGTTTGGTTTATGAAGTACCGTTTAAGAAACCATAATGAATGTAATCATAATGACTGCCTCGTTGGTCTAGTGGTCGCAATCGCGACTGCTGTGCATGAGGTCTTGGGTTTGATTCCCAAGACAGGCAAAGTGTTATTGGGTTTTTCCATCAGGAATTTCTCAGTAGCAGCCTCGGAGTCTGGATCTGTGCCCGGTTGATGGCAATAGGCTCGCCCCCTATTACATGGGACTAAAAACATAACTGGCGGAATGCGGGTGTACTAATCAGTACACCTCTGCCTAACCCTTCGGGGATTTCAGGCGTGATGTTATGTAATGAATGTAATATATTAAACATTTTAGTGGACCAAGTTTAGTGTTTATAATAAAATTATGTATCTATTATCAGTCGTGCACAACATTTGTTGTGTAAAATTTTTGCTGGGTGCATTTTAATTGACCAAAATCCTGAACAGGGATCATTGTACTCATCATTTTGTACAACTTTTACTATGAAACTAATCCACATAAAAAAAAGCCGGAGGTCGTGGGTTCGATTCCCACCCAGGACAAACTTTGTGTGTTGAGCATGATTGTTAGTTCTGTGTCTGGGTGTGATTTATTTATAATATGTATGTATTCATATATATATGATGTAATACTATGTCTGGTTTCCATAACACAAGCTTTGCTTAGCTTGGGATCAGATAGCCGTGTGTGAGTTGTCCCAAGATATATATATATATATATTTTATTTAGCTAGAATAATGACCATGAAAAAAAAAGCTAGAAGAAATAGAAGCTGCAGAAATTATAAAATGAATACAAAAAAATAATTCCTTTTATATACATAGATTAAAATAGGAACGCAAAAAAAATATTTAAATCAATATAAAAAAATATTGACATGATTCTTAAAAAAACTACAATTAATTATTAACCATACAACATTAACAAATAAATCATTAAGTTAACCATTACCAAGCTTCTGTATTATAACCTCACCTCTGCCATTTTCTTTTTACGAAATGACTTTTCGCCCCCTTCAAACTTTCCCTCAAAATGTTATCAATTTCCAGGTGATTACACCCATTCACGTCGTCGGATCCCAAAACTGCCCGTAATGACAACGATGCTAAAATACGAGGGGAAAAGTGAAGTCTTGCATTAATTTGCAATATTTACTTGAAATTGATATTGAAGATTCTTTTTTCGTGTCGGCATGAGTTACTAACAATAAGTTTATGTCGTTGTGAAAAGAGTAACCAGTCAGTAAGGTTGACCTGGGGGCCTACCGCCACCTCATAAAACGGTGGTATTTTAATAAAACTTTGTAATTTCTGTTGTTGAATTTTCAACTCTCGGCTCAGCGCTGAGGGTTGAAAAGTTGCGCCCTGCTCAGTGTGTGATTGATGGTTAACTTCAATAATAAAAAGTCTATTTGCGATAGAATGTCACACGTCGTAGAAATTTAATGCGACATGATTGACTTTTATTCCGTAACTTCTATAATAAGAAAGCTTCCAAGTCGCTATTTTTTAGACGATGAATAATTGACCTGTAAAGGTGAATTCTGATAAGTAACTAAAATAAAAACGAAATATTTTCTAAATACCTACAGTTATAATTAGAACAAAACTGATTTGACGTGTGTCATAGTAATTTAATTTGCACGAATAGATTTAGACCGAAGCTCTTAATCCGAACACTGAAAACTGAAAATGTTCAAATAATTTGTACCTACCACATTCTACATTTTTCTTTCGTATTCACCACACACGCCAATTAATTGAAAAATGGGACAAAATTTGTATGAAACGATCCACCAAGTAATGAAATCGAAAATTGAATACTTACTGGTATAATAGGCCTCAAATCTCAAAGACAGCCTTTTAAATTCCAGGGCTGGCCAGGGCTGGCCAGGGCTGGCTCATAAACATCGAGACCAACTTTCGATATAATCCCCTTTAACTAGTACCTACCTACCTATCTCGAATCACGAATATAAAGACGTTAACCAACGAATAAATTGTGTAATTCGCTCCGTAAAGTTGGTAGGACATGCACGCCAACTGTTCCAAGTAATAAAGTTAGAACTTATATTTAATCTGCATTCCTATTTGCAGACTAGTTTTGTTCGTGAAGTAATTATTTAAGTTACGGGAGGGCTGTTCACGCGAATAAGTTTGCTACCTAAGTAAGAACGGAATAATTGGATTGGTTATTATTCTGAAAAGTTCCGAAATAAAGTAAGTAGAGGTGTACCCATTAGTCAGCCACATTTCGCCAGTTATGTTTAAGTCCCATGTACCTAATAGGGGGCGAGCCTATTTCCATCAACCGGGCACAAATCCAGACTCCGAGGCTGCTACTGAGAAATTCCTGGTGGAAAAACCCAATAACATTTTGCTCGACCTGGGAATTGAACCCAAGACCTCATGCACAGCAGTCGCGCTTGCGACGACTAGACCAACGAAATGGGGCGAAATGTGGCTGACTAATGGGTACACCTCTGCCTAACCCTTCGGGGATTACAGGCGTGATATTATGTGTTATGTAAAGTAAGTAGCCATGGAAATGGTTATGATGCTATAAGGATAGATATACACTTGACGGGAGATGCACTACACATGTTCTTCTGTTAAAACCATTGAAACAAAAATGTAGTATAGCTGAATAGCTTTTTGTTTGTTTGTTGCCCTAATCTCTGGAATTATCTATCCGAATAGAAAAAATCTTTTTGCATATGATAGCCATGTTCATGAGGAACAGTGTAGGCTAAAGAGTATCACGCCACGACCCACTGGAGTGGAGCA
Organism: Hoplodrina ambigua; assembly: GCA_949774945.1. Classification (NCBI taxonomy): domain Eukaryota; kingdom Metazoa; phylum Arthropoda; class Insecta; order Lepidoptera; family Noctuidae; genus Hoplodrina; species Hoplodrina ambigua. The sequence goes on from OX458967.1 coordinate 2,803,764, forward strand.
GTAACCAAAGACGTAACTGAATGCGGGCAGAAGCTATTAGATAATAAAACATCCAATCTTACACACATAACTTAGAACTATTTAAAGTATTTTAATCAGATTTTTGTTTACCACAACTTCAAATGCATATTCTAAAATATAGAATTGTGTTCGGAACGAGGTATTTAGAAAATGTATCATTCTTCTTCTTCTTCTCGTGTCGAATGACTCAAATTTTGTCCGACCAATATTGAGCAACCTGTACAGCTCAATCATAGTAATGTATCATTGAAATATATATAATAGGCTGACACATATAGGTATTAAGAACAGATCTCCTTAAATTAAGTAATAATATGATTTGTAATTTTCTTTATATCATCTAAGTTTTCTTTACGGAGGTGACATGTTCAAATGTGAACAGACCTCCTTAAATAAATAAAGATTAAAAATATATATATATATATATATATATATATAAAATTACAAACGATCCCAACTCCAGTACCTAAGACTTATATACTTATACAACTTTATAGAAATACAATAAATACACTAAGCAGTTAACGTCAAGACAAACTCCCAAGTCGTAGCGATAGCTTTAAGTAAGCTATATCGCGTGATAGTAGTACCTACCTAGAAATGTTTTATTAGTCTAGACTGCAACTGAACTCTATGCAATTAATAGCAGAACACGATATGTTTGTTTTTGAGATAGGCGTAGACAGGTGAAAAGGTTAGCAAAAAAAAGAAGAACGTGTTGCAAAAAATATGGTTTCGAATTTACAGTAGGTAATAGGTTTTATAAATGCGAAAATATTTACTGTCTGTGTGTTACTTCATCATGCCAAAACTACTGAACCAATCTTAATGGAACAAAGAGGTAGCTTGGATTAGGACATAGCAGATATACGACATAGCCGACATTCGCAAGGGTGAAATCGCGGGCAAAAGCTAGTTTTAAAAAATTACTTATTTTATTCGTTATTGATGACTTTATCAGTGAGTTGCCTTAATCGACCTTTGACATTTTTTTTCTCATTGGCCTACGATCACCTTCCAATGACCTCTGGGAGTCTACCGCCATCTTCTAAAACAGTATTATTTTAATATTATTGTGTAATTTCTGTTGTTGGATTTTTAACTCTCGACGCTGAGCCGAGCGTTGGAAATCTAACAGTACGTAAGGCAAAGTAATATAAAAATAATTCTGATGGATGTAGGCTCTCAGTTATACCTAGTTAGTTGACAGCCATAAGAATAGTAATAAAAACCCATCATCTCAATCACTAAGCTTAGCTAACAAATTAGTGATCACCAACATTTTTAACATTTTCACAAATCAAAATTATTATTGACAACAAAGAAGAATCATCATCAGATACAAAATAAATTAAAAGTAATATTTTTAAATACTTCAGAACACAGTACATAGAACATAACACAACATACTTGGGAAAAGGCTAGGCAGATGATGATGATTTTTAAATACTTTTGAAAAGGTAAAAAGGTTGGCGATCCCTGCGTTATTATAAATTAATGCCAAAGGTGCAAACAGGTAGTGCCCATACAAATTAACACTAATTGACAATAACATCAGTTCCATAACCCACTGGTCATTAGAAGCACACACATAATAACGTATTTGCGTACAAATTACATAATACTTAAGCACTAACACTACATGACCAGCCATCAGAAGCGTAGCGTACCTTGGCGGGGCCCCGTATAAAAATTTGTTTGGGGGCCCTTAGGAAGGGTAAACATTTCTCAAAAAAGAAAAAAATATTTGCATAAAATTAAAAGAAATATTTATTCATCATAATCTGTCACATTTTTAAAAACAATTCAAATTAAATATTAACTCTCCTTGCCTTTTTTCGGCAAACTGATTAATTAAATCATTCATAGCTGATGATGACTTTAGTTTTTCTTAAGTAAACTCTCCTCTCTTCTTAAGTAAACTCTCTCCTCTATGGACAATAGTGACAGGTCTGACAGGCGTTCCTGTCCCATAGAAGTTCTTAAATATTTTTTTATCAATTTTAATTTCGAGAAACTTCTTTGGGAAGTTTTTATTAATTTTTGCTTACGCACCTTGGGGGCCCCCGTAGGCCGGAGCCCCGTATAATTGATACGGCAGATACGGCGGTAGCTACGCCCCTGCCAGCCATTACAGTAAACATTACTGGTTCCGTCAGTTATTCATACAATTTAATCAGTAGATTATGTAATTATTGATCAGTTATAAACTATGTTTATTTGCTATCTGCGCTAGAGTTTATGTTAACTGTGATTCAATGGGTTATTATTATCTCTTCGATTTGGTGCTTATGTTACTTGGGGATTAGAGGTCTAGCCTATTGCCAGTTTGGTCACGTTTTACAAATATTTTCTCTTCATAATAATTACGAGTAGTTTTAAGTAGCTTTCGCCAAGGAATTTTATTTGATCCTAATATTTTTGTAATCCCGGAAAGGTTCGGCAGAGGTGTACCCATTAGTACACCCACAAAACAATAACATTGTGTAGAAAATAAATTAATAATCATTACATAATACTACAATAAAATTAAAATTATAGCACCTTAGGATGTCATAGCTTCCTATAAACAAAAGAATTTTCAAAATCGGACCAGCAATTCCGGAGTTTAACGCGTTCAAACAAACAAACTCTTCAGCTTTATAATATTAGGTAAGTAAAGATTGGCGTAATGAATTTACTATAATGAAGTAATTAGAATTTCTCTCAACGGAATAGGTTCTCTTATTGCCTTGATTGATCTCTAGTGTTATATGAATAGGTAATCGTGCGCCGTTACTTTTATTGTGATTTGACTACTAAAATGGAAGGGCTTTATTTAGTGACGGTACACGGTAGGTTGTTTGTGGTACGTTTATGAGCAATAAAGTGATCAAGGACTTGTAGTAAATAAGGTTTACTAATCTATACTAATATTATAAAGAGATAACGTTTATAAGGTTGTAGGTAGATCTCTGAATCTACTGAACCGATTTTGAAATTTCTTTCACAAATTGGAAGCTACGTTATCACTGAGTGCCATAGGCTTTGTCACATCAACATTACATCACGCCTGTAATCCCTGAAGGGTTAGGCAGAGGTGTACCCATTAGTTCACCCACATTTCGCCAGTTATGTTTAAGTCCCATGTAATAGGGGTAAAAGTCAAAGTGAGAAATTCCAATCATCATCATTTTATCATCAAAATATTAAGGTACCGTAAGAAAAATCATGCGAGCGAAGTTGCGGTGAGTAGTCTTCTATAAAGGTAAAGTTTCTTTGTATTTTTGTTTGTAAGAGGTAATCTCTAGAAGTACTAAGAAAATTATGTTGCTGACAGACAACTACATTATTGCGGACTGTCACAGAAATGTGTTTAAGAGTCTCTTCGACTTCGCATTATCTTCGACTTCGCATTTCGCATATTTGATTAGTGTGTTATTAATTAATTTGTACAATTCTAAATGAGTATTTATTTCAAAATACTGGTTTTAAAACACAACACAACACAACGCATAACTGGCGAAATGTGGGTGTACTAATGGGTACACCTCTGCCTAACCCTTCGGGGATTACAGGCGTGATGTTATGTTTATGTTATGTGGTTTTAAAATTAATCTTTGGTAAATTGATGGTTTATCCATAAATTCTTGCTATTGATTTTTCGTTAGGTTATCTGATTCAATTCGCTGTTTAAATATGCTTATCTGTTAACCAAGCTGAATCAATCTGTTTTTCTGTATCGAATTACTTGTATGACAGATGTCAAAAATGACATAATTTTCTAACGTCAGTTGAACTTCTAAGTTAACAAATGGTTTTTGGTAATTACAGAGCCTTTGTTAACGCTTTTACAATTCGTAAGATTGCCACAAGCCTATGCCCTGAACAACATTCTGCAACTAACGTTCTTTCACAGATAAAACTGTAGTTTTCAACTCGATAGAAACTCCTAAGTGATCTCCAGCGAAGGGTACCACTCTGCCAATACTAGCGGAGTGAGGAATCCATTTGTAACGGAAAGCTGGCTGTTTGAGCGCCGGGCTGTGTGCTTGACTAGGGGGAGGGGGGAGAAGTTTGTTGAACAAGAGTGCTTGATGCTTTAAAGTTTAGTTTGTGGTAATTTTGTTTACAGATCTTGGCTTGAGCGTAGATAATTGTGAAGCCGGAGGCATACTGGTGATTTAATCCCGAGTATGACTAACGTTAGGTAGGTATCCTAATTTCAGAAGTATTTTTGTAATAATTTATTTTTATCGATATAGTAGATACCTAGTCAATGCTTCTGTTAATTTTTATGCGAATTTCTGAATTGTTAAATTTTTTGACGTGTCGGTTGGCCTGTAAAGATTGTATATATATCCGATTCGGAATATGTTTTAAAATTAAGATTGAATATAATTATACAGAAGCTGTTGGTAAACCTTAATAAATAAATAGATATAACATTCAATTTGCAATGAATTGAAGATAGGATAGTAACAAAAACAAGACAGTAAGCTTATTTGAACTAACTTTGGATCTACAAACTTCACCATAATTAGGTATTTATTTAACTTATTACTCAAAGAAATTCCTTAAAAATCTTCGTCGTTGAACTTAACTGACGCAAGCTGCCAATAACTAGAATGAAAGCTCATTAAACAATGCCGATTTTTACAGAATAGGCCGACCGTTCCATTGTTTGTCAGTATCACGGTCAGTTGCGATAAACCACGTTTCACCCTCATGAGCTTAGTAATAAGGTTGAATGGTAAAAGAGTCCTAATATTCGTGACATTCCAGTAATATTTTCTACAAAATCCTGCTCACTTATATGTGGAATTTTAATGACTTTTATTCAGGATACGTAATATGTAAGTAATCTGTCCTCACTCAAACCGAGTCGTGTGCTCAACTTGAGACATATTTTCTGGTCGTGACATTGAGTGAGAGTTCTACTTCACGTCATGTTTTTGGAGTAGGCTTTCTCTGTGTGTGAATGAGTGATGAAAATTATTTAAATACCTATGAATGAGTGTGAATAACTTGGATCTATCAGTTCCAATGTGTGTTTGAAAAAAAAATAGTACATCTACTACCTTCTAAAGACACTAGGTACCTACTAAAAAACATCGGGCTAACTGCAACACGGGTCGATCCATCAGGTTAAGCTACGCTTGCCGGGGTTGGTCCATGGATGGGTGACCATCTTTACACACCGAGACTCCTCCGTGCCTTGGAAAGCACGTTAAACCGTTGGTCCCGGCTGTCATACGTGGATCTTCGGCAGCCGTTACGGTTATTATTTTTAAAATTCGAATCCCTTCATCTGGCATTCGTCTGTTTAAATTAAGAAACGTTTTTTGGCTAAGTTGCAGTGGTATGCAACCTTCACAGTACCTACTTAATTTTTACATAAAATAACGATTTTCGATCGTAAAGTACGTAATTGTCGATTATAATCCGAAGTCCGTAGAAGATCGATCAGTTTAAATCGTTGTCACATAACTAGGCCATCATAATAGCTTGTGCTCTTATTTCTAAATGAAATGATTTTAAATTTGTATGGTCACGTAGAACTATGTTTTTCTGGCCATACCGTTTTCACCCCGCGGTGGGCGTGAATAATTCTATAGAATACTTATTTTCGAGTTTCCATAGAGATTCATTTGTGAACACGGAGATAAAGTAAGGTAAATAGATGTGGCATTATGAATTACGTATCAAAATGTATGGCCATATTTTTTACTATGGGCGATACGAGTATTTGCAGTACTATAAAGGTTGTATGTAACCTGGTCGAAAAGATTTATCCACACGCGCGTTCTAGAATAAATTTTCAAATTCAAATGCCTATTAAGGCAAATTTGTTTTTATTTATATTAGAGCAATTATCTGTTCGAGCTCATTTAGTGACGTCATAATATTAGAATTCTTAGCGCAGACTTTTTAAATCTTGTATAGCTTGCAGCCTCTACATGCCTTGTACTGTGATTACCTCCCAGTAATACGGTACCTATGTATTAATCAGAAAATTTTAAGAAATACAGCAAACTACTACATACGCTTAAGATATTTTACAAAAATGATGAATGTATGTTTTACGATACAACTTTAATTAGGTAATTTGTACATATTATTTCCACATTCAAAATAATATGTATTATGGAAATAAGTATATAGTTTTACGAAAGGAATACAAAATTAATCAAAGGAATTTTGAAAAATCTGAATCTTTTACCAAACCTTTGCAAACAGCGAAGGCCATTTCCATACATTATCCGAAATATAATCTGTGGTCAAAAAACTGTGGAAAAATAACGGCTGCGTCGTTGAATATTCCTTTTGTCAAGTTTTTACGCAAAAACAGATTTACGCGAAGGAATGTTTAATAGTTTAAGTTAAGGTAAAATCAATATTCATAAACGGTTTTCGATCTGGATTCAATTCTGAATAGGTACCGTAATTTTATTGAAATGTTTTTAAATAGATAGTGATCTAGTGTTGAATATTGATATGCTTATTGTTTTTTGTCCTGTCGTACAAACCTCCAAAATTGGAGCTCTGTTGCTTAAATATTAGGTCAGTAAGACCCACCCAATTCTTCGGACAGTTAGCGTCAGCCGGCCAGCGCCACTTTCCACTAGGCGACGGACCGAATCAGTTGGAGGAAGACTATTGAACGTCTAAGAAGGGGTCACAAGTAAATCTTCAGTAATTTGGGAACGATAAAGAAGGCACACTTATACATTATAAAGAGTGCTTGAAGTGTGAGTTATCAATCTCTAGTAACAAGTGGGATACAGCTCAGCTTATGCTCACTTCACTTAAAGTTACAGACGAAGTTTTTTCCAGAATAAACAGTCTAATTTAGATAAAACAAGCCTTTTCGTGCACAATTTGATAGTTGACAGTATTAACCAATAATTCTAAAAAATCACTTTATTTTAGCTCTGAAAACCCGATTAATTTTCAGTTAACTGTAAAATGAGATTTTTAGTTGGTTTGAAGCCAATAAATACTTGGTCAATTGAGTTGGCAAATAAGTGACGTCACAGTTTACTATTGCTGTAAAAAATCTTTGAGGGAATCGCATTTTGACAGCTTATAAAAAGTATGTCAATTATTATTGATTAGTGATCTATTTGTATAAGGGGTCATCAAGGCCACCCAAGGTCATAAGCAGAAAGAGTCCGGTATGCTCCTCCATCACCCCCACAACGAAAGAAGTCCATGAGAATTTCCACCGCTCACAAAAAAAAGGCCACCCATGTCTGAATAACACAGAGGCACAGAAATTCAAAACGTTACAGAACGAATAGTGTAGTTCCCATGTCTTCTTTCATCCAAATCGAGTTAGTTACGAACCACTGAACTGATTTTATGTGAGAAATTATATCGTTTCACGGAATTTACCCAATTCCGAACGCAAAAGGTGCCAAATCTGATTAACGGTGTTCAAACAAACTCGACTAACGTTTATTTACTCACTATTAATACGATAAACATTGCCAATATTTGCTGTGAGTTGAAATAGGTAGAAAAATAAATTAATTAAGTGATTAACTATACCCACAGTCAAATTATTAGCTACCATTATTAATTTGATAATAGATTGAGGTCCCAGAGCCACTAGACAGTGTTAAAATTCTCTGTACACTACGGGGCCCGCCAGAGCCAGTGCCTGCCAGGGTTGCGGAGTTTGTTCGAAAGAGTTACTGCAAGGAACACGGATGGCTTTTAGTCAGTAAAAGTCTGACACTCCCTTCCGCTTCGCCCAGAGCGGAAAAAGGATTTCAAATCATCAAATGAGATGATTTCAAATCCTTAAAAAAAGGGGGGGGGGGGACCTCCACAAAGAGTGAATAGAAAAACAAAACATTTATTAAATAAAATTCCAAGGCTTGACCACTTGTCAGATCTCAGCAATACTTCCATAGAAACTCTGAGATTGCATTGCATAATTTTATCTGAATTCTCCTCTTAATTATCTGCATTATGTACCTGAGGAAATTAAATGTAAGTTACATTTGACTTCCTCAATGCCTATGTCATTAAAAGTTCCAGTAGTAGGTGCTTTATTAATCCTATTAACTGTACACTAATTTTATGAAAGCTTCACCTGACTTTCTTGGAGTGACGTCACAGCTAAGAAAATACACAAAATTAAAAAATTGCGCAACTACCCCACTGACTTGTATAGTTTAAAAAATAGCCAGGTTCTAAATACAAAAAGAAACACAGCTTGCGTCACAAAATGGTTGCCAAATAGCATGTGCTTTACCGCGTTTTATACGAATGACACTAGATGACTGATACTCAAAATGGCCGACATGCCACATTCTGACAATTTCTTTATTTAGTTCATACATTTAGAAACTAAGGGCATCTCCATCATCATCTGCCTAGCCTTTTCTCAACTATGTTGGAGTTGGCTTCCAGTCTAACCGGATGCAGCTGAATACCAGTATTTTACATGGAGCGACTGCCTATTTGACCTCCAAAACCCAGTAACTGGGTAATACGATACCTCTTGGTAAGACTGGTTGTCAGACTTTCGAGCTTCTGACGACTCATAACGACTGTCAAAAGCAACTAAGGGCATCTCCATAGGATAACTACCTTTATGAATCGTCTTTTTTATGTTGATATAGTAACTAAGCAAGCGCCTAAAAGGCAATTAAAAAAAATTCATACAGTAAACGTTTAACAAATTTTCCTAAACAATCACGTATTTCATCAAGTTCTCACAGCAGTACAAAATGTATGCCCGCTCGTTATTAGCCTACCAGTCCTCAGTGAAAAACTAGCTGCACGCAAATCACGTCAAATTGCCGCCGGCGCTACCCGTTTGTGGGGAAACATTATATGGGCTTTATAGTGCTTGTATAGTACCTAGTCGGTTTAGTGTGCCTACTTATATATTATGTTAGGTTGAACAGGAATTTTATTAACTGGAGAGCCAATGCCTCTTCTCTTTCATAAAAGATATGAGCATTGATCATCACGCAGATTTTTTATCGTTTTTTTACGTTTAACTTTGGCCCCCTTTTTTGCCCCCCAAGGCGTAGAATTTTCAAAAATCCCTCTCTATTGTCATACAAAGAACACACCCTCCAAGTTTCAGGTCTTTACGATCAGCGGTTTAGGCTGTGCGTTGATCAGTCAGTGAGTCGAGTCTTTTAGGACAAAGCATTTTATAAGTATAAACTAATTCAGGTTTCCTCACGATGTTATAAATTATTTACGTTGCGCATTCATGCTAGGTTTCCAGATCAAACTTGGTTTCGTATTCAAGTCTCAATAAGTGTCAACACTGGCACTTAGTGACACTTAGTTCAATTATGACACGGGTGGGTAAAGACGTTAAGCCGCCCCTACTAACCTCAGCCACAATCAAACAATATTCTTATTTCCTCCACACACAATAGCATCTATTAATACCACAAATATTGAATAAGCAGCAATCAAGAACGCAATCACTGAAATTACCCTCATCCTCTAACCTCTAAGACTTATTAACTATTACATAGGCAGTTAATAAAGTACCGTCGACAAAAGAACTTGGTATGCAGGCTGAAGATAGACGTCTTGGCAATATACGATAAATGAAAATCAAATTATCTACTTATTACACACATACGACACAAAATAAGTTAAAAAGTACGTAAACAGTAGCAATACCTTGATTTCGTTATGAAAATTTTACGTTTGTAATGTGACGTACCTAATTAAAAGTAATTTGACAGCTGAACGCATTAATTGGATAGTAAATTTGTTAGTTAATCGGATAGCATTAACCAATATTTCGAAGACGCAACTTCGAGAAAAAACACTACATAAATATTATAGGCCTAAAAACCCGATTAATGTTCTTGATGAATTAGATGTTGCTTTGAAATCAATAAATTCAGTTGAAAAATAAGTGACATCACAGTCCACAATTTTGCCATTCTAAATCTATTAGGAGATTGTGTTTTGACAACTGCTAAAAAGTATGTACAGAATTAACCTTTTCATTTCATTAAGCTATTCAACTAATCTCATAGTAGGCAATCAAAGTAGCAACCTACACACCTATTACTTTAGTTGCTTGTACAAAGTATTACGGCCGCTAGGACAATGGAGCGTCATTGCATTGTTTTGTTGAGTGGGTAACAGTCAGGTCAGAGGTGACAAATGTTGCTAAACAAACCCATGTTTGGACCTAGTATAACGTTGTTTTACAAAGGGTTTGTTTTACGTAAGCTTGATAGAGGATTAATTACAGTTACGTAAGGATACCATGAAGATAATAAAGAAGACAAGAATGTTGTACCTATCGGCAATTGGAAATGTCAATGTATTATCAAAATTATATTCTTTGAGAAAATTGTAACTACTCATTATAAACGTAACGCACATAAAGGGAAAGGAACTTTTACCAAGTTCTTAACTCTTAATACTGTTATGAACATCAAGCGCCCGCAGCAGTGGATATTTGTGCCAAACACTGAGAAAGTGTCGATGACTATTAAACAATAATGTTCAAAAAGCGTTACATTGCCTTAGGTAGAGAAATTGATTCATATAAGTCTTGTTAACACATTAAACCTATTATATTTAAAGTATCAGCTTTGACCTTTGATGCACCTAATTATAAAGGTGCCGGCGACCGTTTCCGAAAGTGAAATTCATATTACATAAGTGAATGCTTCCGCGAAACGATTGCACATCCCAATAGAATAAGGTCCTTGAATCTTGATAACCTTTATATTGTTCGAACGCTACGAACCCAACGTATTTAATAATTCAAACGGATTTGAATGCGATTCTCGGCGACAATATCTATAGCGAAAATCGCAGCGTGACGTTAACATCGTGAAATTGTATCGTGATGGAGTTTCGTGACGAGCCTTCTCCGGTTTGGGGAACTGAAATATGACCGCGACAGTACTTTGACCCAGGTCGGCTAGGACAATAGCTTTACTTTCATCAACAAGGTCAGACGAACCGTTGGCTGTATCAGTACATCGCAGAACAAAAGAATACGCCGAAATTAAAGTCAGTGGCGTATAAAATGAGATTGAAGAGAGTACCGCGGAATAGGAAACGTGAGTTTTTTCATCAAGTGACTGTGTACATGAGACGTGTGAATATGGTTCGCTCATTACGGTTTAGGATTAGAAACTATCGCTGTCACTGGGAACTGGAACAAGATGGTCGATGCCATTGTTGGTGGCGAGAGGTTCGTTATCACTCTTTCAGCTTAATAGAAACTTACTATTTTTTACTGCATTGCTCTTACTTTCTATACGGAGCAATATCATCGCATCAATGAGACTAAATTCAATGATACCAGTATTGTAGGTCGAGTCTCCGAAGGTAGTTTCGCTAATAAGAAATGGAAAAAGGTTATTGAATAGGTAATTTGGTTTATTTGAGTAATTTATTGGTTCGCGATTGTTACTGACCACAGAATTATTGTAATGTGGTACAACGTCTCTTTTTATTATTTGCAATTTCGTGTTTGGCATGGTTTTGCGAGATTGTTATTGTATGGACAGTTATGGTAAACCGGAATTTGGAGAAAGATTCAAATGTAAAATTAGATAAAACGAAACAAAAGAGAGAAAACTAGAAACCACTAGAACGTTAAGTTTAGTAAAAACATAACTTCAATGAAAACACCTTTCTAACAAAAAGCAACACGACTTCAAAATCAATTTCACATATGCTAATAAAAAATAATTAGATCAAAGCCGATAACACTTTGATTTCGTATGTAGACCACATGTAGACTTAAAAATTAAGCAATTTGCTGCAACTACCTGGTGTGATGAGGCTTGTAGACATCCGAAAGCACTAATTAAACTTAATGAAGAAAGGAAACGCAACGGTTTTGTGCAATTAAATGTACGGTCTCACAAAATTACTTGGGAACTGGGTATGTGTAACAAATGTATTCATTGCCAAGGTTTTGATATCACAATACGTCCAGTAGTTAACGGGTGTAAAGAGGTAGAAAACTATTGTGATCTGTAACAAAGGAATGATGGGTCTATGTATTGTTAAGGAAATGGATACGATTGCGTACGATAATAACGGTTTGAAACAGATATTCTTTGCATGCAATGAGATGCTATGAATGCACGGGTAATTTCTCGGGCTGAGAAACTAGGAAAAGCTTAAAGAATAGTGATGAATAATAATAAAATTACGAAGATTCATAGCAAAGTAGAGATAGTATTAGCAAGGTGAGCCAACGGACTTAAATTAAAATAAAACATAACATAAAATACCGACATTTACGATGCATAAAACATTTCTCCCAATAAATCCATTCAACATTGATGATAGATGCTATTAATCTACTTCATGTACCGTAGACAGTTCCGGATCATCGTATAATTTAATGCAAATAAACAGATTTAATAACCGAACACTTGTAGAAGTTCACACACCAGCGAGATTCCTATTAGTTACGAAACGTGGCAGTCTTATTCACTAACTAATAATCTAGATAGCTCAACTACCAACAATTTGTCGACGTAACCTACAATAACTGTTAATCCATCACCATCAACTAGTTATAAGACCAGCAATTTAATTTTACATCCACTAAAACGTTACAGTTTAATTACATCATGCAGAGACAGGAATAAATTGATAAAATGACTGTACAGAATTTTACTTCAGTTATACAATTTGAAACGAAATGTCATAGCTAATTGAACCTCACGTATGTAACACAAAGAAAGGCATGGGTCAACGATTCAGCAAGCTAACGGTGTACGGATGTCAACCTCGAGAAACGAGTTTGAGACTGGCGAACTGCCGCTATGACCATAAAATACGCTCCGATGACAAACCAGGATAATAATGTGTTACTGTTTATTACACTAGAAGAAATTCCTAGAACTTGCGATAGCTAGTGACACTTTGACATCGGTGACAATACAAATCATTTAGATAATGTCAAACGACAATACGACGCCGAAACTGAGATAGATCCGGTGATTGACAGCTTTTTACTACCGTCCAGACATAATGTTACAGATAGAGGAAACAAATTGCGTTTGTCAAGTCTCGACACTAATGTCAGATGTGCATGTTAATCACCTTGATTGTAAACTCTTGCTTTCTTTTGGGCTGCTTCTCAAATTTCACATTCACTTTCGTCAATATCGATCACAACTTACTCTACGTCTTGATAACCATCGAGATCATTTAGACGCTCGTCAACCACAACGAAAAATAATGACTAGGCAGTTAGGATTGATTTTGTTGTGGCATGTTGTATTGTATTCCATTGTGATAAGGTCCCTATTCATCAAAGTTACAATTGTGTGGGCAAATAGTAAGTTTGCCGAGCGCGACACACGTGTCTGCTTATGTCCGTTCTGTCACAACACTGTCTAGTTGTCGTGACAATCGTTGACTGGTGAAAATCTATGAGAACATGTTATCTCGATTTGCATCCACAACATTTAAATACCCACAAGTCAGACAGGAAAAGCCTATGAGATCGAGGGAAAGCGTTCTATAAACTAACATTCAATTCAAGTAACCAGTGCACTTGTTCGGCGGCTTTTGATATGAGCCAGTCCGAAATTAAAGATTCCGGTTCTCCACTCATAAAGCGAGGTAATTATAAAGTCTTAGTACATAGTCTGAAACAAAAGAACTCATTTAAAGTCCACACTGTTGACATTTTCACACAATTAACAGATTCTTCGCATCTTATTATAGGTGTAAGTGAATTCCATACAATTACTGTAACTTTCTAGCGTGCAGGGATCGCTTTCAATGGTGGTTAAGTAAAAGCCAGGGTCATATGTGATCATGTCGTGACGGTCTTTTACATTTATGGGTCTAAGAGTGGGTTATTGTTTACAGCTATCGCCGGAATTCAGGCTAAATGCATACACAATGCTTTACCGGCTTTTAACGATTTAACTGAGAATTTAAATTGTGAAGGAGGTCGCGAATTGTATTGTTATTAAAATGTTCTCAGACAAAGTGTTGCTAGAAATGAAACACTAATTGATTTAATGGTCGAAGAAATTAAAGTAAAAGGATGTCTAAAAATAATTAATTGCCAAAATAAAGTACAATACTTCCATTAAATTTGAAAGAGAAATGGAAACAAACATGATTACCAACTTTCTATAAGGTATTGTAGATATTAAACAAGTCCAGTACGTTATCATTTACAAAAGCTTAGATTGTAAAGCAAACGGAAATTAGTTAATTATCGTTGATAATGTGTAATTAGTCGAGTGTGACCTTTATTTGTTTTGTACTTTACGGAGATGTGAAAGTGACCGTAAACCAAAGTCTCGTATAACAATGCACAGTCGATTAAAGAAAGTTTCACTAGTTAACTCATATTGGGTAACAGTCTGGTCATATCGCCTATGTAATTCCATTCATACAGTATTAAATGAACTGATTAATTGAACACCGCGCCCAGTTCCCTTATCTGGACTCTTTCAATCACCTATCACAGCTAATACGTCCAAACGAGACAAAGGCATCAGCTAATTTGCTTGTCAGTACAAAATAATCAACATTGATCTAGCGTCGTCCGCCAAACAATAAGCTTCTTTACCACCATTGCAATTAAGACTTTATGGCACGGCATTACGATATAATCTTACTCGTGTTTGGATCGCAGTGTCTTCTTTGTCATTTCCAACTGATAAATTAGTAGCAATCAAATTCGTACCGTGATTGGTTATGATACGTTTTATTTTTCTTTATCTTTTAGAATGTAGCTTCTTTTAGTTGGAAGAGTGTGTCAAATGAGAGTCAATTTGCTATTTGAGGCTGGTGTATGGCGTCGATAGCCTGAGGTGTAACTCATTAAGTATACTTTCGCTGTTCTCGTGACGTGCTTTACTTGTTCTTTTATCGTTACCGCCACCTATCTCTGCATCTAAGATCTAACTCTGATTGGGAAACCAGTTCATATGATGTGAATTCATTCAACCGTAATTTCCTGTATACAAATTAATATTTAGAAACTGCAAAACTAATATCGATTTTCAATATAGCCAAGTTCGTTGATTGATTGCGGAATGACAAGATGTAAAGGAAGGAACCAATTGAACATTTCCCACATTAATTCGAGTACCCCGGTCCCCGAGTGAACAAGATATTCGACGTCGGAACGCGGATTTACAAGCTTTTGAATTCAATGATGAATGAGTTACATAATACTATTTATAATGACAGCACGAGAAGTGAAGAAAGTTTGCAAATATGGAATCTAGTTTCATACGCAAAACGAGATTTCTGACGTAAACAAAATCAATTCAATTACACAGATCAGCATTCGACCATACACTACATCGCAGTTCCGAGATCAATGAACTTGTTGGATCCAAATTACTATTTTTTCTTAATAACCGTAGCATACAGAATAATATCGGCAGTCGGCCTCCGAAGATCAAAGCTGTAATCGCACAGAAGTCACGACACGATACTATCTAAGTAAGATTTGACGTCCAATCATCTACTGCATTGATTCTTAAAACAAAGATATAATCAACTGGGACGCAAGATTTGAACTCTATGGTGTAGTATTAGAAAGCAATTTCATGTGTAGTGACAGCAGAAGTAATTTAGCACGACTGTATGTAAGTGTCGATGTTGATCGATGAGTTTGCAATACAAATGACGACAAGTGATGTACATCTGTGCTTTCAGATATAAAGTTTATTCGCTTAACGAATTTGAACTTTATCATCATTAAGTAGAAAATAAATTCTAGTGTTTTGGTAATTTTACATGTTCGTGCGATAAAGAATTACATGACTTTTGTAGATATAATAATTACAGTTCAAAAGGAACACGTCTCTATGAGAAGTTCTTGGTAACGTGAGGTATGTTAGCGCAAAAAAATAAAGTGCTACCACAGTTATGTCAATAGTAGTGAATGTAGTCCTTCTAGTTCATGGCTCACGTAGTTTGACGCAAATCTTAACGACATTATCACGATTTATACTCAAAACAACGTACAAAGGGGTCCTTACTACCAAAAAATAACATGAGTATGTTATTCTATGGTGGTGGTTGTAGAGTTACAAGAAAAACACATTTCTTGTATATGAATCCCTTTTTTAATATTTCATATCATATCATCATAACATCACGCCTGTAATCCCCGAAGGGTTAAGCAGAGGTGTACCCATTAGTACACCCACATTTCGCCAGTTATGTTTTTGTCCCATGTAATAGGGGGCGAGCCTATTGCCATCAACCGGGCACAAATCCAGACTCCGAGACTGCTACTGAGAAATTCCTGATGGAAAACCCCAATAACACTTTGCCCGACCTGGGAATCGAACCCAAGACCTCATGCACAGCAGTCGCGCTTGCGACCACTAGACCAACGAGGCAGTCCGGTTCGGTCCGGTTTTAGTTTTTAATATTTTTAATCATTTTTGTAATAAAAATACTTACTCATACAAATTTAAGGGCTCTATCTATAACATTTCAAAAGAAACAGTCTTGTGACTGACTAACGTACTAAAGAGACTTAGTAATAGAGTCCCGTTAACCTTAAAAAATATTGGCATGTTCAAGAACTTCTTTATGTTTGTCATGTAGTTCTGCTATATCATTTAGATTAATGTTCCGCTCAACAAATGCTATGTTTACTTGCAATAGTCAAACATCATAATCATAAATTGTCACAGTCATTATATTAATCGTGTAACACGTTCAAATAGCACATAATGTCCAATCATCTTCAAGTTGATTCATGTTTCAATAAATTTCACAAGCGTCTTCCTCGCTGATATTGCTATTTGCTATTTCATCCGCTACTATTTCATTGATTTGACATTCTCTGATATATGGTGATACATACAATATTATTTCTGAATCGTGTTTTACTACGTGAATATAAATTTTATTAAGACACTTACCATGTTTGTTGACAGTTCTTAAATTATTATTTGTTTTTAGGATTATTGTGATTATCTTTAAGAGAAGTTTATCGTAGGACAAATCTTAATATCTTTCAAATGTACGCCGTTTGTCCGTCTTTCTGTCACAAGGCTGTTTCTTTGGAACCGTAATATGTAGATCTTACTTGAAATTTTCACAGAATATGTATTACTATAGCTGCTATATTATTAAAAAAACAGGTTATTTGTTAAAGGAATATTTGGAGTGATAAATATTGTACGATGATACGAAACCCCTCTAGTGCGGGTTTTCTTTTAATGTTTTAAGTTAAATTTATTTGGACTAACAAAACATACATGGATAAGTAGATTGGTTGTTCATGATTTCCTCTTAATAACTTAACATTAAGTATACCTTTAGCTTGGAAAAAATCATGTCCTCAACATAATTTACTCGATGGTAAACTTAGTACCACCAAGAAATTTCTTTGTCCTTAACTAAGTACTAGAGCAACTAGCTTCAACTTTCGGACTAACTGACGGACTCCTTGACAATTCAAAAGTGCCTGTAATTGGCCTAATTGAAATAAATGTTTGGACTTTTGACTTTTACAAATTATAAAAATCGGTAGAACCATTTTCGAGTTTTTGCAAAACTGATACACGGCAATTGATTTCATATTATGCATATAGATATTTATAACCCTCTCTATTTGAACGATCATTGATTTTGCATATTCTGATGCATCTACATGAAATATTATCACTGAATCGTGTATCATTACAGGACTATTTATGAAGACACATCTTCGTTATTTGTTGACGTCTCCGTGGTCATCTACTAAATTATTTGCAGTTGTTTGATTTATTGTTACATTAAGAAACATATCTTGTGTTAGGGAAAGTTCAGTTACATGTAAGGTGTCATTATAATTTATGATCTGTTAACTTAAAGGTGAAAGGTGATCAACACGAGACTATTATTATGGATTATGTTAAATTATTGCTTTTATTTTAATAATGGAAGTCATAGTGTGTTATTACACCTACGGTTTTTTTTTTCGAGAATGTAGTTACATTTTCTTTGGTAATCTAACAAATATCGCTGGCCGTTTAGGAATGACGAAAATGAAGATCATCAGATTATTAAAAACACTTTTTTTTTAACTATTTGGTCCATCATTTGTTTTGTCTTAATTGGCAATGATAAACTAGACCTTGGAGAACTTTCAAGTTACAGAATAAATAAAAAAGAACTGGTCATGTTCGAATCGGACTAGGAGGAGGGTTTCGTACCCCCATAAAGAAAAAACACGTTTATTGTATGAAGAATATGAATATCCCTTGATTTTTAATATTAATATGATTTTTCATAGCGGCCATTACTTAATATACTAATTTATAAGTCCCATGTAATAGGGGGCGAGCCTATTGCCATCAACCGGGCACAAATCCAGACTCCGAGGCTGTTACTGAGAAATTCCTGATGGAAAAACCCAATAACACTTTGCCCGACCTGGGAATCGAACCCAAGACCTCATGCACAGCAGTCGCGCTTGCGACCACTAGACCAACGAGGCAGTCCAAAAACACGACTGGCGAAATGTGGATGTATTAATGGGTACACCTCTGCCTAACCCTTCGGGGATTACAGGCGTGATGTTATGTAATTTATAAAAAATTCAAGTTTACTACCCATTACGGTGCAAAAGATACAGCTCTTTGACAGACGAACACGTCCGCGTTAGCACCGTTTTAGTACGGAATCCTAAAAACGGCAACAGTGTGAATAGCCTCATAAACTCATATAAACAATACTAGCAAAGATTAGTCCACAACTAACAAATATAAACTATCGCAGAACAAAGCACTATCGATACATTTATCATAGGTATGCTTTCACTGTTTAAGCCATTTCCCCATATTTGTTCACGCGTACCTCCATGCCTTATAGGGTCTAGTGAAAGGAGCATATTGTCTTACTTGTCTTTTATACCGCTGATCTATTGCTAATATGGTGCTTGTCAATGTGACGGGGCCATTTTTTTGGTAGATCAAGATTATGTTGCCATTTTGTATATATTTGTACAGAAAGCTGCTCTCTCCCTTCATTAATGACTTGTAGAAAATGGAAATAATTCGGTACATGTTCATTTTATTTCGAGTCATCCTTTTAATGATTTGTAGCGACATCTATCAAACAGCGAGCTAAAATTGACAATTCCTATGTAACATTAGCATATGGGTACGCAAAATCCCGACAACAACCGTCGGGCAGTCAGCCCACCAGACACAACACCCGTCTGATCGGAGGATCCTCCCTTTTCAACGGAGGATGAGAAACTTTACACCCTGTTTCTCATACCTCTAAAGATACATTCAAATCAAATCTTTTATTTAAATTTTTACAGGCACTTTTGAATTGTTAGGGAGTCAGTGAGTAAGAAAGAAGCTAGATGCTCGTTCCCAATAGTTAGTTTCTCTACAGAAGAACGAGTAAGAAACTCCACTCCACTTTTAAAATTAATAAAAAAAAATAGTTATTTGGGATGCATCACACGTTGAATGCATGAGGTACAGTGTGAGATCGTCGTGCCCGTTATAAGATTTTGGGTTGTATAATTTAATTCTCTCTATTTTCACAAAAAAAGGGTTTAAATTATCCGTGAATGAAGTAAAAGTCTCACAAGAGTCATAAAATTTAAATAATTATTCTGAAACAATGTAGGGACGTTTTTATTAAAAATAGTGTCTGCAAAAATGGTAAAAGAAAAGTATTTACTATCAATGACATTTTATGCTAAAGAATATTTTAGTGCGATATTTAAATGCGAAATTTACATAGCTAAACTAAATTCAAGTATGAACATGTATAATTTATAAAAAGAAAAGGTAGAGGGTCATAGGGCATCAAAAAACTGCCAATGAAGCTAGTGCCCAAAAGTCTTGCGGCTTTGTCACTTTATACGGCAGAGCTGCCAGAATTGTCTATATTAAACTTAATTGTCGAAGTCAACAACAATATTGCCAATACAAAACTCAAATTCAATACAATTAACAAGAAATACCAATAAACCAGTAACGTATGCAAAAATCTTGATAAACTAACAAAGGGATTAAAAAAGCTTCGTCCAATGCATTAACGACGCTGTTACATACCATGAAGGTATAAAGAAAGTAAGCTATGGACCGGTTTCCATTGTAACTGGTCGACAAGGCCGTTACCGCATGCCTTTTCACACAGAACGGAGTTATCAGAAGGACGTATCATGAATTCATGACAGACCCTCTCGCTCCCTTCTGCGAATGTACTATAAATAATATAACATCACGCCTATAAACCCTAAAGGGTTAGGCAGAGACGTACCCATTAGTACACCCACATTTCGCTTTTTGACTTTGACTTTGACAAGACAGTCAAGAAGGAAGTCTGACAACCAATCTTACCTAGGGGTATAGTATTACCCAGTTACTGGGTTGTGGAGGTCAGATAGGTAGTCGCTCCATGTAAAATACTGGTATTCAGCTGCATCCGGTTATACTGGAAGCCGACCCCAACATAGTTAGGAAAAGGCTAGGTAGATGATGATGTTATATAGCGAGCCTATTGCTATCAAGCGGGCACAAATCCAGAATCCGAGGCTGCTACTAAGAAATTTCTGATGGAAAAACCCAATAACATTTTGCCCGACCTGGGAAACCCAAGACCTCATGGTCAGCAGTCGCGCTTTGCGATCACTAGACCAACGAGGCTTTTGTGGCTGGTACTGACAAAGTATTAAAACCAAAAAAAATAAAAGTATTAAAAATATGACTATTCTATATTCGAATAAAGCGCGGTTGGGGAAGTCCCCTTAATAATAACTGTCAAACAAACAAGTGTCAGAAACTTTAAAGTTATTGCTCGAAAGCTCCTCACATACAAATTACAATAGCTTTGCTTTCTCGGTACGTGTGAACAATATCATTTTGACATTACTATATGCAAATAAAAACAGTAATAGCGTCACATTATGGCACTTTCTATAGCTATTAACTATGGCTTGAGTTGATGAGCCTTCATTTATCGTTCAAAGCGTTCGGAGAACTGAACTTGATGATTTCTAAACTACTTTATTATGTTCTGCGTATGTAATGAAGGGATGTAAAAGGTTTGTGTATTATTTACTAGCTTTTTCCCGCGACTTCGTCCGCCTAAATTTCGGTTATCGCGGACACAGAAGAAGTCGCGGAAAAAATTACCCATGTCCTGTCATTTCAATTATTATTTAGTTAAAATCATGATTCGAAACGACAAGTGGCGCCATCTACGATCATCAGAACGATATTGATTACCCTCGGAAACAGTAGTTTTTTTCTGGATTAAAGGTACCCTATGTTCGTTCCTATACACCTGTCAACGTATATGCAAAATTTCAGGATGGTCGGTTCAGTGGCTTAGACGTAAAATGGTAACAGACAAACAAACAAACTTACTTTCGCATTTATAATATTAGTTAGGATAAGGTAGTGTGTACGTGCCGCGTCTATCTCATACAAAATGTAGAGTTCAAAATTTTATAAATTAAAGAATCAATTTTTATTTAACTTGATACGTATACACAAGAAACATAAGTCTATCAGGGTTAGTTAAGGTTATTTAAAAAAAGATATTTAAAACATTTCTTCGAATGACATAGACCTTGAATTATCTGTGAGTTATTTAAAGGACAAGAAACAAATGAAATATTCAGTTTGTTCTAAGTCATTACTATTATTACTATTAGCGAACACTATTTTCTTTGCCAAAAATTCATCGATCAAGACTTCAAAAAGTCATTAATCTTTCACACCTTCCGTCCACTCCGCGCCATGTCCAATAGGTATTATTAAAATCACTCGATTACAGAGTCGTAACCCAATCATGTAAATTAATCGATACCTAGTCGGAATCGATTTTATTTGACACTTCCTCTGTGTAGCGATTAGCGTTCATTTGAATTTATTTAATTGAACATTTGATTGGTAAGTAAAGCTATCTATTAAACATGCTCAGTGTTATGTAGATGAATTAAAACATTTAATAAGGAAAAAACGTATGTGATTATTTTATTAACAAGTAGATTCTGACTGCGATCGTCCACGTGTTTTTTTAACCACAACCAGGTACATTTTAGGTTACTGCTCCGCTCCTGTGGTTCATAGCGTGATGTTATATAGACTATACTATTCCTCATGAATCAGGCTATTATATGCAAAAAGGTTTTTTACAATCCGACTGGTATAAATAGAGACAAGGACGTTTAAACAAAAATTCTCAAAACAACACGCCTGTAATCCCCGAAGGGCTAAGCAGAGGAGTACCCATTAGTACACCCACATTTCGCCGGTTATGTTGAAGTCCCATGTAATGGGGGCGAGCCTATTGCCATCAACCGGGCACAAAGCCAGACTCCAAGGCTGCTACTGGGAAATTCCTTATGGAAATATCCAATAACACTTTGCCCCTCCTGGGAATCGAACCCAAGACCTCATACTCAGCAGTCGCGCTTTGCAACCAACGAGGTAGTCGAACAAGAAACAGTAAAAAATGTCTGTTCATCTTTATTATATTAATAAAGTATAGGTAGATAGGAAATAGTACTCGACATTAAGTCATGAAGGTACTAAATTCTTGTTCGAACGATTCTATGGTCATTTCTTCGGTATAATGTGCGTCCAATACGCGGTTGTAATTGTGCATTTTCCCATCGGAAAATAATAAGAGAACTCTTGTGTTAGCTGTGTCCGAACCTAAGCTGTAGCAGTCAGGTGACATTTTCCCTTTAATGTAAGGCCGGGAGAGAGAACAAAAGTTTGTAGTATATTCGTGAAAGACAAGTGTACTACTATAAAACATAGCCATGCAAACTTGGGACATGGCAACATCTGTGTGTGCTTCGCCTTACTTTCATAGACATAATTTTAATACTAGAAATAGGAACAAATTAGATCAACCAAGTTTCAGATTGTCAAAAGTAAGCACGTTTTTTATGGGGTACTGTGTAAAATGCTATAATAAAATACCACTGGACATACCTCCAACTAAATGAGAGAAAATTTAAAACATGCATTAAACGCACACTATGTAGTCGAGCATACTATAACTTAGAAGATTATATTACAGATAAAAATGCTTGGCTTAATGCTAGTCCTGCATTAATTGAAATAAATGTTTTTGACTTCAGGTGAGTACCAATACCAACAATTTTCGGTTTACGGGTACAAAATTAACTTCAAAATGATAACTTTCTGAACAAAACAAATTAGAAAAAACCATGAAAATGAACTGGAAAAACAAATTGTGATCGAACCAGTACTTCCAGAGATCAGGAACCTTATAAAAACATAAAAAAAAACAAACAAACTAAAGATCTGAGACTTGCCTAGAATACATTAGATATATCAATTTAAGCATTTTCATTAAAAAAAAATATATACGCTAAATGTAGGAACAAACCAAATGAGAGGTAAGTACAAAACAATGCTTACGATGCAGAGATTCATTCACCTGTACAGCAGACTATCTGTGATAAAATATCCCCCCATTTATGAATAATGGGGAGTTATGAATCTTTCGCCAGACATACACGATCGAACACCGGATGCTGCGGCCGGGTGTTGGACATTGCGGCGAGAGTGTGCGATAGTACAGGGGTGACATCCATGCCAGCCATTATTATTTCAATAACTTTCGAGGGCACCTGCCGCATAAGATTTTAATATTGGTATTTGGTAGATAACCATGGTGATAATAAGTTCAGTGGGGGGCGCGGATATTGTGTCAGGTGTGAAGCGGGCTTCCAACTCATGGTAGCAGGCGGAACTTGGGGGTTTGTGGTGGGGTTTTAGTCGGTTATAGAACGACTTAAGTTTTCCCCAGATGGAGAATATCCATGAGGAATATCCTAACAAAAATGGTGTTAATAAATTCAATAAAATTGACTATGTGAAAAAATAAGGAAGTTAATAGTCTCTTTGGTCTGAGTCAAGTTATAGGTAGATACATCAAATTGGTCCCTTTATTGATCGTAACGTGAATATAAGTACATACATCTTATCTCATTAATGTTACGAATTGAATAAGTATTAATAATAATCATGCTTTATAAACTAATCTTTATTAAAATCAGTAAAGGTCGCTAGTCCTTCGAACAAGTGTGAAGGTACTTATTTAATCGCAACAAACATCGCAACTGTGTACTTTGTAGTATAAGGATGGTTACACATCGGCGACGAAACAGCGCGATTAAACATTCAGTGATTAATTATAAATTAATTCGTATGAAAAGATTTTACAAATCCGTGCTACCTGTCAATCAGAAAGCAGATTTGGAGAATTTCGACAGCCTCCAAATTTTAAATCTTCGATTACGTAATTTGTTGTCAAATTCAACTTAATAAGCTGTTTTACTTGTGTATACTGAATAATGACTGCTAAACATACGATCAATTTTGACTACTAATTAAGTTTCTGCGTTAATCTAGTTCAGACTTCACAGATTAACAAAGCATAGTCTTTATTTTGGGGTTAATCCGCCACGATATTCCCAACCACTGAAAACTCAACTCATTGAATGTGAACAGTGGCGATTACCATACAAAAGTCGAAGGATTGATACTCGACGAGCCCCGGAGAAATGATTCAACTGTCTTAGATCTCGTAACAAAATAAATCGAAAAAGAACAGCGGAGGATAATAAAATGTCTAAACTAATATTATAAAGAGAAAAAATCGGATTTCTGTTTTTACTGGATAAATTCAAAAAGTACTCAGTTAACCGATTTTAAAATTCTTGCACCTATAGGCGGCTACATTATCAGCAAGTAACATAGGCATAACATTTTTTTGATTAATGACCCTTAAGAAAATTCACGCAAACGAAGTCACAGGCAAAAGGTCGTATATAGTTCTACAAAACTTTAATTTATAGTCACAATAAAGTACTGGTTCTTGACAGTCCAGCGGCTAAATAGCGCTACTAAGTCGACAGTGTAAACCCATCCTTATCGTCACCGAGATGTCAACTCATTGTCGGCTGCGTGCTAAGAGCCGTGCGCGAGGACCGTGAAGGTCGTAAGGTATAGGTGAGCGACTGTTAAATAAATGCCCTCATTTGTTTATTTAATGTGTATAATTATGTGTACTTGTGTGAATGAATCATTCGCTAACTTTAGAATCTGAGAATAAAGTAACTAGTTGTAGGTATCTACTATTTGTGTGAATGGTTGTTTACTTGGAACGTAGACATATTATGTAGAAACATCTAATTATACTGCCTCGTTGGTCTAGTGGTCGCAAGCGCGACTGCTGTGCATGAGGTCTTGGGTTCGATTCCCAGGTCGGGCAAAGTGTTATTGCGTTTTTTCATCAGGAATTTCTCAGTAGCAGCCTCGGAGTCTGGATTTGTGCCCGGTTGATGGCAATAGGCTCGCCCCCTATTACATGGGACTAAAAAAACATAACTGGCGAAACGTGGGTGTACTAATGGGTACACCTCTGCCGAAACCTTCGGGAATTACAGGCGTGATGTTATGTATTGTTATCTAATTATACATAACATCACGCCTGCAATCCCCTAAGGGTAAGGCAGTATGGATTTTTAATCACGTTTTTATGTCCCCGCGGGATAATGTTAGCTTAATTCTGATGTGACGGTTGTGCTACTGTGTTGACTGCTTCGTTGGTCTTATGGTAGCAAAGCGATACTGCTGAGCATAAGATCTTGAGTTCGATTCCCAGGTCAGGTAAAGTGTTATTGGGTTTTACAATCAGGAATTTCTCAGTAGCAGCCTCAGAGTCTGGATTTGTACCCGGTTGATGGCAATAGGCTCGCCTCCTATTACATGGGACTTACGCATAACTGGCGAAATGTGGGTGTACTAATGGGAACACCTCTGTCTAACCCTCCAGAGATTACAGGCGTGATGTTAATTCTGAAGTCTTCTGTACCTAAATGCAAAAGCACAAAGTTCCTAGAACACTTTCAAGTGTATGCGGGTCTTAAAAGTTCAACTTCAAAGAATGAATACCGAAAGAACTTCCTATTCAAATAAGTGCAAATGCGTTTCACGTCCGGCGCACGTTTCCCACGCGTTCGTTGCGCGACCAACAACTCCAAGTTTCAACGTAACATCATTAATAAATAACAATCGAAGATTTACGCGTACTTAACAAAACTCATTACGATGTCAATATAGTATGAACATAAATAAATAATTTACAACAAAACACAACGAAAGTCTATAAACACTATGACAGTCTGAATCGCTTGCTGTCTCATTTTGTGGTTATGGCGGTTCCAATTAGACGATATTTTGTACTTATTGACCATTTACCAACTAATATTAAGGAGTATTGTTCAGTTAGAAGTGTAGGTTTGTTTGTTGTGCAACTGCCTCGTTGGTCTAGTAGTCACAAAGCGCAACTCCTGAGCATGAGGTCTTGGTGTCGATTCCTAGGTCAGGCAAAGTGTCATTGGGTATTCTATCAGGAATTTCTCAGTAGCAGCCTCGGAGTCTGGATTTGTGGATTTGTGTGTGGATTTGATGGCAATAGGCTCGCCCCCTATTACATGGGAGTAAAAACATAACTGGCGAAATGTAGGTGCTTATCGGTACATGCCTAATCCTTCGGGGATTACAGGTGTGATGTTTTGTTTAATTCTGCAACTGCTTGACTATACACAAAGATAAATCGACGATGTATGAGTGCATTTCGCTTTTCAGAAAATTCTGCTTTAGCCTAAACCACACTAGCGGTAAAAGCTTCCGTATTTTTTGCAAAAATAGTACCTAGTACACTGTAGCATTTTTCCGGCGAAACGAAGTAGAAAAAACGGGCAACTGAAACCGCAAATGTACCTAGCTTTGAGAGCTTTAACTAAAAGAGAGAACGTTTTTATCCAAATAGATTTGTGTTAAGAACTCAGGTAATATTTAAAATCATTTACGCCGTGATCGTAATTGTATAGGCAGTAAGTAGGTACCTATTAAGAATATCAATCTGCTGAAAAAATCCGCAGTAGTACATGTAAATTACTCTAATAAAGTAGCGTTAGTTGCTAATAACTAACATTTAAATTTTTTAATATTATTATGATGCACATTTCACGTTATGTATGTATTATTTAAAATTTTGTTTTTTACTCTCGCTCCTTAATTAGCACCTGCCATGTTATGTCTTCATCACCTTTGATTGACTTTTAGAGAATGCCTAAGCCATTAAGTCAAACTACAAACCTGTTGTTGCATAAAATTAAAATAAATAAATAAACAAATACTTTATTTAATAAAAACATCTTACAAATCTGCTA
The DNA here is from genome assembly GCA_949774945.1 of Hoplodrina ambigua. Lineage (NCBI taxonomy): Eukaryota > Metazoa > Arthropoda > Insecta > Lepidoptera > Noctuidae > Hoplodrina > Hoplodrina ambigua. The sequence continues at coordinate 2,830,978 of OX458967.1, forward strand.
AACTAAGCCGACAAATCCTAGTTTATTACGACATTTTCACACAACCACTGCGATCTGTGGTAGTATAAGAAAATTTATGAAAACTTGTCGCGTTTCGTGTCGGTGTACAGACGGCATTACAATCCCGGAAAAATAAGCCGTACCATAAACAATCCCACGCAGAAAAGCGCGACTAACTAGCCGAACTTATGTATACTGGAAAGCTTGCCATATAAATAAATCTGTCAATAAATTAATACTAATAGCTTCAAGCTCAGTGGATAATTTACTTAATGTCGCGTAAAGGCCTGTGCACATAACGTTTTCTATCTAGTGACATACGCGGCGATGTGTTTGTAGCTTAGTTCTTTTTAAACTAAGAACGGCTATCTAATCAAGATGAGATTTGGCACAGACAGGTAGTCTAAAATAGTACATAGGCCCCATGGTCCCCGAAAAATTGAAGGTTCCCGTGGAATAATATATCAACTTTGAGGCGAACGTAAGTATGCCACGGACAGAAGCTGGAAAATAAATAGGTTTATGATTTCCAAGAAAGACATTTTGTTTAGTTGCGTTCATAAATTATAAAAAAAAAAATTTTAGGTATACAAAGATGGCACGGTTGGCTGAGCGGTTAGCTGCTGCGCTGCGTCTTGCAGGTTTGATTCTCGCACAAAGCATTTACTTATTTGTTTGGCTTTTGTGTACCGGTTTACCTGTTTGTGTGTGTGTGAGTTTAGGTATATGTTTATAAACGCATCCACAATATTGTACCTACTTTCCTTTTTATCTAAGAGAAAATATGGCGTCATAAAAAAAAAATTTAACACTATTTTCTTTTGCATAATAAGTAGCCATAAAACAGTTCTAGCTTCCCATAATTTAACAGTACCGGTAATAATAAGCTAACTAGTAATTAGGAAGTTGACACTTAAGAAAAGTAACGTGAGAAAGGCTTGGTGTAATACCTATTAAATTGAATTTGAAATAAATCTGACTTCTACAACGTAATTTTAGCACGACTGGAGTTAGGAACGTATCAGACAAAAAATATGGCTCCGTATTAAGACACATCACCTATCCCTTAATTTATTACGCATACTGACTTTGTCGTGTTATTTTAATTAGTAACGTGACTGCCTCGTTGGTCTAGTGGTCACAATGCGCGACTGCTGAGCGTGAGGTCTTGGGTTCGATTCACGGGTCGGGCAAAGTGTTATTGGGTTTTTCCTAAAGAAATTTCTCAGTAGCAGCCTCGGAGTTTGGATTTGTGCCCGGTTGATGGCAATAGGCTCGCCCTCTATTACATGAGACTTACAACATAACTGGCGAAATGTGGGTGTACTAATGGGTACACCTCTGCCTAACCGTTGATGGATTACAGGCGTGATGTTATGTTATGTTTAATTAGTAGTCATTTTCTATAAGTGCTGTTTCTCTTAGTAAATACTATCTTTAATCAATTCAGGATTATGGCGATAAGCACACGGCACCGCGCATCGTCGCGCCACAGAGAGCGCTGGTCAATGCGACATGAGATCGTTCACCGCTAACCTCGGCGGTGCACGGTGTGTTAATCGCCTAAATGACATACACATGAATTGTGTACTAGACGTCAAACGGACTTCAGGCGTCATACTTAGAAAAATAACGTTAGAATTCTAACCTTGTTTCGATATAAGCGTGTATTCAGCTGAGTTATTTTACGATCGATATAAACAATTTTATCTATTTGCCATTTGTGTTTAGAACAGTAAAATGCAATCAGTGCAACCAACTGACGAGTTAGAGTTACTTAGAGTTAATGTGAGTCTTAAATCACCAATCAGCCTTGAGCAGGCGTGGTGATCAATACTCGTGCTTTCTCTGTATGAGAAGAGGCTTTTGCCTTGCAGTGGGGTAATAATAGGCTGGTATTAAGAACTGTCGTTTTTACCCCGAGTATTAGGTTATATTCTTCTGTTTTTCAAATTATGCTTGGGCATAAAATAAATCCCATATCTAGAGGTTTACCATAATCCGGGTAGAAATCCAGATTTCAAGTCAATACAAATAATAGTACCAGGCTATTATTGGCAATTTCCTAAACCCTAATCTTAATTGGAGATCAAGACCTCACGCTCAACAGTTGCCCATGCGACTACAAGATAAACGAAGCTATCAAAAGAACAAAATACCGACGTACAAAGACTTTTCACTCAAACAACAAACATATCCGCAACGGATACAGTTAGCCGGCGATCCGAGTGTTTCCCACAACATTACATGACCACAATTACGCCGACATGATCCTTATGTAAAGCCTTCACTTCGGCATGTAACGCAGTGGCTGCATGCGGAATTCCTTTGTCATACATTGACAAGTATGAATGATGTATGGATGGAAATTATTTTACGTCAAACGGTTATTTGACGTGGTATTAATAGAATTTTGTTTATGCTTCCAAAGAATGGATATAACATTGTATTATGTAAACAGGTACAATAGCTACCATTTTTCTTGCAGACAGTATAATTTGTAAGCTTTGATTTGTTATCTTGTCTTAGCTACTTATTTTGAATATTTTATTTAAATAAATCTTACATATAATATTCTCGTGTCGCAATGTTTGTCACCAAACTTCTCCAAAACGGCTGGACCGATTTTTATGAAATTTTGTGTGCGAGTAGGTCTGAGAATCGGCCAACAACTAATATGAATTACATTTTTATATTAGTAGCCCATCGGTATTGAGAATATGGTCTATATTTCGTGCTGCTATATTTTTGACTAGATTTTGCCCGCGACTACTTCCACCTAAATTTTCCAACGTATCTTTAATTATTGGCTTGATAATAAAATATAGTCTTTACTAGTACTCGGTGATACTGATAATTATAGCGTAAGAATATTCAGAATCGTACTAGAAGTGCGATTAACACGACTGCAAAAATTGCACATATTTGTACTTTGTTTACTCGTTTTTTTTTACGACATTTTTTATTTACAGTCTTTTATATTTTAACATCACGTAACATCACGCCTGTAATCCCCGAAGGGTTAGGCAGAGGTATACCTATTAGTACACCCGCATTTCGCCAGTTATGTATATATATTTATAAATCGTTAAAATCGTTATTTATAATTGTTATATATATATTTATCTTTTATATTTTATTAATCTAATTGTCAAATTCTGATCGTGAATTTCAAACACAGGTTTCTTTTTATTTTTTACTAGCCTATGTTACTCGAAATGATGCAAGGATTGTAACGATACCCCATAAATCTCAGGTTCAGGCATTTTAAAGTTATGGTGGAATAAAGAATCTCACATACTTACATACATTAACGCTGAACACATAACACTCCTTTTTTTTGGGGCAGTCGTGTAAAAAGACAAACTTTTTACTCGTGGCATTATAATATTTGTAGGTTCCTGTATGTAGATTGATACCTCATTAGTGCTATCACAAAGTCGAAAGATGTTCAAAAGTGCCTTTTAATGGTCTAATTGAATAAATAATTTTACTTGACTTTGACTTTGAACGTTCGACGTTAAAAATCATTTTCCCTACAAAAACATCCGTTTTTAAACGAAGCATAATGAAATCAATAAAACGGAACAGCTGCTTCCCATGTCCAGCCACCCACCTGCCATATCGCTGATTATGTCAATACTCGTTCAAAGCGTTCGCTTCTGTCCGGCGAAAATTAAATTTTCAGGCGAACGGCGGCCAATTGATAGTGAGTTTAGTGCAGGGTGGCTAAAAGTCAGCCGTTTTGTTTGAACGAAGCTGATTTTGTGGCTCAAAGGCTAATCAACATTGATGAATATTGAGTTTGAAGTCTGTTTTTGTTAAACACTAGTATTCTCTCGACTTCTTTTGCATGATTTTTCTTATGGATTCCTAATTTGTGATGATAAAAATACTTAGAGGTAGCACTCAGTGATAGCTTAGCTTGCAATTAAAAATAAATGAAAATAAATAAAATATCCTGGGACAACTTCACACACGGCTATCCGATCACAAACTAAGCAGAGCTTTTGTTATGGTAACCAGACAACTGATATACATACTTATATAATTTATAAATACATACATATTATAGATAAATCACACCCAGACACAGAACTAACAATCATGCTCATCACACAAAGTTTGTCCTGGGTGGGAATCGAACCCTCGACCTCCGGCTTAGCAGTCAGGGTCGCTAACCACTAGACCAACAGGCCCGTCGTAATTTGCGAAAGAATTTATAAAATCGATTCAGTAGATCCAGAGGTTACCGCCTATAACCTCACAAATTTTATCCCTTTAAGTATAATATAAGTATAGAGTAGTATAGGTAAGTGTCGATGATTAACTCATTATGAAAATGAAGCTTTATCCAAAATAGCTGAAACAAGTCAACCCACTACTATCTCCTTATAATTCATTGAATTACATCAAACTTATTCCATGTACAGACCTATCTAATTTAATTTATCTACATTACTATCCCGCAAAATAGATTTAACATTAATAATAAGATTGAAATAAGTATCCAAAAATTACTTCGAATAGTAAATTATCTTTTTATGTGGGTTGTTTCTTTCTGATAGAACTAAACCCAATTATGTGAAAGGAACTATCATTCAAACAACAACGATATGCAGAATAAATACAATTCAAATTGAACAGCTATCTAGATGATAGTGTTGATAACACTCCTGTTTAAACAGATACATGCAATTTTACAACGCCATAGGCAATTCTGTTAAACAATAGATCCAAGACAAAACCACATAATAGATAGATACAGAAGATCGATTCCATGCAACGAGGGTAAGTGCAAGAGAGTAGGGGGTAATTCGACTAACTTTTAGGAACGATTGCAGTCTAATTTATTTCAATGTGTCTAAAATACGTTTTTTGTCACAAATGCGTCAAAAGTGGCGTGTTTTTTTTTTAATTTTTGTTTTTTAAATTTACCAACATCTTTTAAATATTCTAAATTTAAATCACAATAGCCCTAACCTTATACAGTGAACCATAAAATATTTAACAGTACATACAAAAAAAAAGTACGGTTTTTTAACCTTATTTTTTGTTATAGCAGCCACAGTACACACTCTGTGAAAATTCCAAGAGTTTACCTATTGCGGTTCAATAGATGGTTCTTGTGACAGGCGAATGGACAGATAGCAGACCCAATAAAGTCCCGTTGGCATTCATTGGATACGGCAGCCTACAAATTAAAATTATTCACTCTAGAAAGCAAGAAATTCAGTGTTTTCATTAGTTATGTGAAGTCAACCTTCTACATCAATTTATTTAGTGACAAAACTTTGATCAATAAGCAAAAATATGATCAATCACACACAAATATGATCAATAAACGATATGTCGTGTTTACAGTCATCATAGTTTATTGATTAAAATTATCAGAACTATGATCATCGTACAATCAATTGTTACTTGTCATAACCGTATGGATAGAAACGAGAAAGTTTTGCATTTTGTAATGAATATTATTCATGTTATTAATGACTTATGTAAGTTCTGTGTCCTTTTCAAAATTTGATGTATTGTGTAAGATGATTTTATATCGAAAATCATTGTTCTGTTGTTTTCGGTTGCTACTGATTTATGATTTACACGGGTTTGTCGTGTCAATGACAAATAGGAGTTCTTTTGATCTCTGTTTAATAAATTATAGTTTTACTAGCTTCTGCCCGCGATTTCGTCTGTGTGGTCTTCAGAATTAGATAATGTCAGAAACGGCATACAATTTTATGTGTTAAAAAAAGATCAATATTTATACGTAGGTATGAGTCCCACAGATAATTCCGTTTAGACGTTTAAGCGTAATAGAGTAACAGACATCCATTCATCCACTAATATGATAAAGAGGAAAAAATTGTGTTTTTGTTTGTTTGTAATGGATAAACTCAAAAACTACTTTACTGATTTTAAAAATTCTTTCAGCTACATTATCTGCGAGTAACGTAGGCTATATTTTATTTTGTTTATGTGCGGACGAAGTCGCGGGCAAAAGCTAGTCCATCATATAAGTAGTAGATTTTTTTCAATCAAACCTTGCTGTAATTCGTTTCATAAGTTGAAATAAAGTTAACCAAATTAAACGTTTGATTACGGAGCAATAAAAATAAAGCTATTATTTCTACGACAGGCAATCAGCAATTAGGCAGTTTTTGTCCAACCCTAACTGCATAGTCTTTAAAACTTTCCAGACGCTCGAGTTGGCAACACCGTCACAATGTGAAATAATGGCAACACCACGCTTACCCCGCTGGGAGCTTGCATACTGATTACGTTCACTAACTGTCAACATAACCGTTATTTTTAAAACCTATTATATTACAGAATAGGCTTCTGAATGCGTGAAGTGAATTCCTCACTTAGATCCAACGCAGAAACCAATTTATTTTGCTTCGAAATCGTCGATTTCAATTAGTTTTTCAGTTGGCGCCTATTTTTTGTGACATAAGTTTAGATTTCATTTTGACAGCTGTGGTAATCGAATAAAGGATTTTATTCGATTTGACAATCGATTGATTTTAGATATTGAGTAAAAGCCTATGAATATTGTCTTTTGAGATTTATTTTACAATGTTACTTTCGCTTTGGTTTGTCGTTAAATGCTTTACTTAAAAAAATCGATTCTCTTGTTACTTTTATTCAGAAGGAAAAAGGCCAACTTGAATTCAATAACTCAATGACTGCCTCGTTGGTCTAGTGGTCGCAAGCGCGACTGCTGTGCATGAGGTCTTGGGTTCGATTCCCAGGTCGGGCAAAGTGTTATTGGGTTTTTCCATCAGGAATTTCTCAGTAGCAGCCCCGGAGTCTGGATTTGTGCCCGGTTGATGGCAATAGGCTCGCCCCCTATTACATGGGACTAAAAACATAACTGGCGAAATGTGGGTGTACTAATAGGTACACCTCTGCCTAACCCTTCGGGGATTACAGGCGTGATGTTATGTTATGTTATGAATTCAATAATTAGACAACTTTTATTTTAATAATAAATATGACAGTTTGTCATATTTTTTATACAAAAGCTGTCAAACTCTTTTTCCCGTTAAGAGTTATCTGACGATTTAAAATTTAACCTTTAGACAATAAGGTTTTATTGAAAATCAAAATCGTTGTGAACAGTTCTTCAAGATCGCGTGAGTTCTTAAAGCTATCTAAGCTTATACAAACAAACTCTTAAACTAATATTATTGGTACGTCTATATTTTGCCGCGTGGATTCCACGACTTGCCTCGAGATTAAAAATGTCTACTTCCTTTTTTAAGGCTGCGAGAGGTTCGAAGATATCGTTGATAGATATGTCATCACCAGTTACGGAGAATTTCATATTACTCGACTTGCGTATTGCATGATGTGATGATAAAATTTCACATAGGTAATTTAACTTCACGCCTGTAATCTCCGAAGGGTAAAGCAGAGGTGTACTCATTTGTGCGCCCACATTTTGCCAGTTATGTTTAAGTCCCATGTAATAGGAGTGAAGCTTTTGCGATCAAACGAACAAATCCAGACTCCGAGGCTGCTACTGAGAAATTCCTGATGGAAAAACCCAACACTTTGCCCGACCTGGGAATCGAACCCAAGACCTCATGCTAAGCAGTTGCGCTTTGCGACCACTAGACCAACAAAGCAGTAAAAAAGTGTTATGATAAAATTTAAAAAGATATAGTTTGATTCCATTTAAAAAAAATATACATCAACATTCTGTATTTAGGTAAATGTATTCCATTTTCATAAACAGTTTGTATTCCAATTATTCCGTATTACCATAAACAGTCATCGATACAGAGTTAATTGCTTGGCAACACCAACGACAATTTGTTCGAAATTTAAAAAACACTTTTACGAAATTCATAATGACCTTTTAGTATCTGAACGATTTTGGAGTACATTTAGGTGGTAGGCAGTGAATTAAATATCACTTGATCACATTACCGTATCGAGTAGGTACCTACAGTAGGTATTTCGACACCTGATATCGGAAGAAAGTAAAAGTTAAACATTTTGGTTTACTTTTAGTTATTTTTAAGTCCGGTCAAATGTGAATCGAGCCTTTAAAATAATTCCAAGTGTTGACTGTAAACAATATTTTCGAATTGTTTTTATAATTATATTTTATAGTCTTTTTGGTAGATGTGGATTAATTATCTAAACTATATTATACAAAACTAAAATTTTATTATAAAGAGAAAAGATTTGTATTTTTGATTGTAATGTATAAACTCAAAATTAAACCTACATCTAATAATAATATTTTATCTATAGAAAGCTACATTATCAAGAAAAATAGGGATCCGTAAATAAAATTAAAATCCTCGCAGTCGGAGTCGCGAGCAATAGCTATTTATACATATAATATTTATGTTCAGAACGTTACAAAATCTTCAAGGTATTTTAACAATTATTTATAAAATCATTATAATTATTTTACCTTAAAACCACATAATTATCTTCTCAAAATCTTTTTAAAAACATTTAACTGTAAGGTACTTCCAACAGTAACTGCGTGTGTGGTCAAAATCACACGCTAAAGTAAACTGTACTTTTACATTTTTAAGTCAGATTAAAGTCAACGATTGTTTCAACTTATTCAGATAACATTTACGATAATACGGAGAGTACGTGAGACACATAATTTTCGTTCATTTCCCGTCGATTAAAAATTCAATGACAGTGTAGTTCTGCTAAAATTATCATCATAATCATCATCATGTCAGCCGTAGGACGTTCACTGCTGGACATAGACCTCCCCTACAAATTTCCAATAGGACCGGATGGAAGCGGCTTATATACAACGCGATCCCGCTAAAACTCCCCGCTAAAATTGTATTGAATTTTATTAATTTTAATCCTAATTTCTTCTTGACAACGTTTTTAGTAGAAGGTTGGTTAAAGTATCTACGTGTTCAGCTAAAATTAAATATTGTCTAATTAGATGTTTTACCGGTCAAGTCCTGGATGACTTACCGGGAAGTTATAACAATAGAAAATCAATTCTGTCTCATTACGTGGGACTTGAGTAATTAATAAATATTTATAGGCTATTTTATCACTATTATTTATGATAACGCAAACATTTTTAATATAAAATAAAAAAGGACAAAGCATTATTATCTCTTATTAATTCTAAAAGAAAAAATAAATGGACCATACGATTTTGATACTCGGTAAAAAAGCTTCGTATAGCACTTAATGTAAAGCAATTTCATATCCATTTTGGTGAAAATAACATATTATAAGAGATCAAGATTTTTTCGAGAAATCATAAACCCATTTATTTCCGAAAGGTTATTTAATGCTGTACAGCCTATGTCCTTACAAACATGTTCAATTAAATTGAAATCATTCGGCATGGCGATACGTATTTACACAACGTTTTTGATATAGTAAACTAAGTCTTTAAGGATCTGTTACAATGTTACTGTTAATAGTAAGTATTCAGATAAAGAGTCTATAACCAGAAACTATTAACTGTAACAGCTGTTATTTCCGGATATTGACACTATATTCGGATACTATTAACAATCAAAACAGGTACTAATTACAAAATCAAAAAATAATAAATTATAAAATTACAAATTACACTAATAATATTGACATTATTCGCTAGATAAGGTATCCGGGACTTAGATAACTAATGTTAATAAAAAATTAGAAATTAAAATGTAATTAGTATTAGATATTAATATTATCATGGTGTTGTATTATAAAAACACCATATCCGGAAACAATTAACAATAAAAAAACAATAAATTAGAAAATTATAAATAAAACTAATTATTATTGGCAAATTAAAGTTAGGTATCCGGGTGTTAACAAATTTTAATAGAAAATTAGAAATTAAAATGTAATTATTATCATTAAGTTTTTATGGTAGAGGTATCCCCTTAGAGAAAATAAATTCTTGATCTAAATCAAGAATCTTTCTCTAGTTACGAATTATATTTCCTTTTCAACGTTTCCTGTTTATTTGTCATAATGACAGCCTACCATTCAAATCTTAGTAACAGGGGCGTAACTAGCGCTGTATCAGTCATATCAATGATACGGGGCCCTCCAGCTACGGGGGCCCCTAAACCTGTGTAAGCAAAAATTTGTAAAATATTATCCACTATCTTACTTAAACTCTTACGATGTACTAACGTACACTAAACTTCTCGAAAAAAAAAAAAACATAATATATTATTGTTTCTTTCGTGAAAAACCTTTACTCTCTATGTGAGCTTCGCCACAGTTAGGTGGAAGGGCCCCCAAAAAATTTAAATACAGACAAGACAAGACTCGGACAAGATACGCCACTGCTTAGTAAGGGCCAGTTCACATCTGACGGAAGATACGTCGAACGTATCGTCTAGTCACTAGTATAGTCCACGCACTAACGCATCATCGGTTATGTGTGAATGGTTGAATATTTTATTATCTTGACTGTTTCTGCGTAAGGGTCTCCCCACATTTATCGACGCGGAATCGGCTAACACCGGTCAAAAAAGCTTTTATGTCTACGTAATAAGGGTGTTACTGATACCATTCGCATCGGCTAGGCTCGGACGTCGCGTCGCGACGCCGACCGACGGCGAAACGAGCTGTTTGTCAACATCCGTCGCAGCAGCTGATAGAGAGAGTGGTGATACGCACTCGGCTTAAGCCGATTCACGTCGATAAATGTGGGGAGACCCTTACGCGACTGACGATACGCGGCGTATCTTCCGTCAGATGTAAACCGACCCTAACTTCACGTTCGAGAAAATTATGCAATCGTTGGAATTGTTAGACGTTTAACTGTACCTACATACCATGCATTTGTAAGGAAACAAAAAGAATAAGTTCCTTGTGCCTTTCCTTTTAAACAAAACAATCCAATTTATCTTAGTTTATTCCGTTTGACGAAGAGATTTGAAGTGAAAGTGGAATATTTGCATGCAGTTTCAACCTGCTTAAAGGAAAGAAAGAGTTATTTAATACAGTTATAATAATAAAACAATGCATTCAAAAAATCATGCTCAAAAAATTTAACAGTAAAAATTACAAAAACGTATGTACACAAAAGGAAAAAAAATATTCGGCACATACGTCCTTATTACGGTTGCGTACTCAAAGTGTGCCAAACGGGTCCCGTTTATTCCCTATAACTAAGAGACCGCCGTCTGTCTGTCCGTCTTTCAAACGGTAAACCGTAATAGATAGACATTTAATATTTTCACAGGGCGTGTAAAGTAAGTTTGTTTGTTTGTTACCTTTCCACGCCAAAACCACTGAACAGATCATCCTGAAAATTTGCATATACGTTGTCAGGTGTACAGAAACGGACATAGGGTACCTTTCATCCCGAAAAAAGTACCTACTGTTCCCGAGAGAAATCGCAATAGCGTTACACGCCACATGTCTTTCGAATCATGATCGAATTTCAAATTTAATTTGCGAGCGAAGCCGCTGGCGAAAACTAGCAACCTTTTTTTTTTTTTTTTTAGGTGGTAAAAACGGTTGTTTTCTTGTGTCGTGTTAAATATTGTACGGTTGTACGGAAACCGTCTTGTACGAATCAGACTCGCACATTGCCGGTTTTTAAAACTCAATGTCAAACTGTACATCGGTATAATTATCGAAGTCACGTACTCCTGACAATGCGTGGCAACATCTAAACAAATTAGCATACGCATAGTGGGCATATTTTGCATAATATTTTATGGCTAGCCTTGGAAACTATGAGATCCTAAGTACCGGCTGTCAAGATGCTATTTATTTATAGGTACCTTTAAGTTATTTTGACGCTGTTCCAATCTAGATAAGTTGACAGAATGGTAGGAAACGAATCTTCAAATAAAATTGCGAATAGCCGATTTCTATGAGTCTTCCTTGTAAGATAGGCTGTTTTGGGGAACAATACTCGGGTTTTTTTGATGTCCTAAATGGTTAGTCAACTACAAAAAACATGGTGAACTACCAAGAATAAAATATAGGCTATAGTGCAGTCAATTTAAGAAGACAAGGCTAGATAAGGAAAAGCGGGGATGGCTGTGGCAGTGCATAGAGCCTTGTGCACTACCACCATTTTCTACTTTCTTAGTGACAGGAAAACAACAAGGCTGATACCTACTAAGTTTTTCATTCTCAATAACAAATCATGGCAGTTAAAATAACCCCCCCCCCCCCCCTCTGCCTAACCCTTCGGGGATTACAGGCGTAATGTTATGTTATGTGTTTTAAAATAATTATGCAATAAACTACCTCTAGTCATAAGAAATCTATTAAACTTAGAACTTAACGAGAGTCATTACAATTTATTGGTTTTGCGATATATCATTCATAACATAAACATCGAGCCTGTTATCGGGCAGAGGTGTACCCATTAGTACACCTACATTTCACCAGTTATATTTAAGTCCCATGTAAAAGGTGAGCCTACTGAGAAATTCCTAAAGGAAAAATCCAATAACACTTTGCCAGACCTAAGAATCTAACCCAAGACTTCATGCTCAGCAATCACGCTTTGTGATCACTAAACCAACGAGGTAATCAGTCGATGAATTTATGAAATTAAATCATATATACAGGGTAATTGAAAATATATACCCGAACCCTTAAAAGGGGTCATTGTACTCATAATTATGAACAACTTTTACTATGGGACCAACCCTGAAATCATTAAAAAAATCAGCTGTTCCCTACAAAAATGTTACATAACAAGATCATAATGTATGGACCAGCTGTTCTTTTTTTCATGATTTCAGGGTTGGTCCCATAGTAAAAGTTGTTCATAATGATGAATACAATAGCCCCTTTTAAGGTTTCGGGTATATTTTCAATTACCCTGTACCTACTTATAATAAGTTGTTTAACACGCCTACTACCAATAACTACCTATTAATTACTTATCTACTGTATAATTTTCTAGTAATTACAGTGGTAATTAGGATAGTAGTTACGACCAGTAGGATTCTTGAACTGAATGACTGACATCATTGCAGTCGCCCTTGTATGAGATAACGTCACGTATATTACTTATGTTAAGGTTGTTTGTTATGTAACTATGGTAACTACTAACTAGTTGTTTTGTACGAAAACTAATGAGAGGTTTTGTACGTCCTTTTCCGCCAATGATACGTTTTTTAGTAGTTATGTGTTATTAATTTTAATAACATGATTCCTGTTTGTTTTTTGAAGCTGTACAGGTACTGTTGTATACCCTTCAAGTACATACATACATACATACACACATAACTCACATCTTTTCCCCATGGGGGTAGGCAGAAACCACAGAACGCCACCTACTTCGATCCTTGCCTCATCTACTTTCATACATCAAATACCTTATTTTTTATTAATGTACTTATTCAAAATTGGCATTAACACTAATAAAAATAAAGTGTCAAACTGCGTAACAGTTTTTCGACATGGCATTATTACATGCCAGGCCGTTGCGCATTGGTCCAAAATCAAATCGTTTTGTTCGGCAAAGAGAACCTAATAAATTTATTTCGCGCCACGAAAGATGAGACTTGACAAGCGTCAATAAAATGGGGAGTTTGCGCAGGTATTCAGGGATATTTCGATGACATTTAGATTAATATAACTAACTAAACTATAATTAGACTATTTCCATCTTTTTCTGTCCAATAAAACAAGAAAGAGACTAATGTAAATAAGAGCTGTCAAATTTAGTCAATCTGACACATCCATACAATTATAGTGGACATCTTAAAAAGTATGGATTAAAAATACGGAAAAGTTCAAGGCAAAACTAATTTGACATCTCTAACTTAGTTCTTTAACGTCACGGAATGTCACCGTCCTTTCCTTTCGCTGTATGTTAGCAAGAGATGTCAATTCTCTAAATTTAGTCTAGTTTGTGAACAAGGGAATCGGCACCAATATTATACCTAATATTTATAACGAAATATTGAATTTAGTGAGGTATGTCAAGTTTTATCTTTTGTGGCATGTATTGTAAGTAGATACTGCGTGAACAAAATATATAGCTTCCTAATGTACCTTTAGCAATATTTCTATTTTTTCTAACTCTATACTGCCATATTTGAAGAAGAATACCTATATCAGAGTGTCGAATAAAAGCTATAAGACAATTGAAAAATGAACCTTAAGTCAAATACGACTGCCTCGTTGGTCTAGTGCTCGCAAGCGCGACTGCTATGCATGAGGTCTTGGGTTCGATTCCCAGGTCGGGCAAAGTGTTATTGGGTTTATCCATCAAGAATTTCTCAGTAGCAGCCACGGAGTCTGGATTTGTGCCCGGTTGATGGCAATAGGCTCGCCCCCTATTACATAGGACTAAAAACATACCATGGCGAAATGTGGGTGTACTAATGGGTACACCTCTGCCTCACCCTTCGGGGATTACAGGCGTGATGTATGTAAGTCAAATAAATGGAACACAGACCATTAAGGACGAAATTAAATGAGCTTAAATGCTCTTTGAGGTTAATAAGGCACCTCTGACGACGTATGTGACACAACGCAATAACTTTATCGTAATGGCATCAATATGCGTGTGGTCTTTGAACATTGTGCCATTAAAATTTATTCTTAAAGTTACATTATAAGTATTAAAAGTTTTTATAGCAGTTAGGAGAGATTTCCGCGAGGGATATGAACTCACTGCCACTCAAGGTCGAGGTGGACAAAAATTTGAAGTTATCTAAAACTAAGTCTTGTTCTTAAGGGCTTTAGAAAGAAAATCATGTGAAAAAAGTTTCGGTCTCCAAAAATTTTTCTTATCATGACTTTCGTGACTTCAATGGAAGCTAATCGTTTGTGTTTTCCACTTTACAATCATACCAATTTTATGAATACAGTCTGTCGTGTCTGTCTGTTACATTTTCATGACCAAAACACTGAACCGGTTTTGATGAAATTTGGAAGGGGTAAATTTGAGCTACAAGAAAGTACATACGCTACTTTTTATTCCTTCGACTGCGTCTGCGTCCGTGATAACCGACATTTACTCGAACGAAGTCGCGAGCAAAAGTTAGTTTACTTATGAATCTCATTAAGATATTAATATCTAAAAATAATAAGAAGGAACATACCATCACAATGGCTACAAGACAAAAAGCTACATACTAGATAAGAAAGAGAAAAAAAACCTCTTTACACTCTCTACTAGTAACGATTCGTATGATATAACATAGATAACAAAACGAACCGTTTGACATTTAGCAACGAGCAGTAACTCATTACATAAGCGGCGTCCTTGCAAGGCCGCGAGTGGGCTGCGCGGGCGCTTGCTGCCACAGAACAGACAAGCTTAGAAGGTTAACCAGTACTTAAGACCTATTAGAATAACATGAGTATTTAAATGAATTAATAAATTATTGCTGAGGCTTAGGTCTATGTTAATTTGCATTCCGATTTTATTGAATCAATTAATCAAATGTTGGTATTTCCAAAGTCACAGTTAAATCATTTATTTTAATACATAGACCATTAAAAGGCTCTCCTAAACTTAGTATTACTAAACTTAGAATTTAGTTGCCCATTCTAAAAGTAAGTTGCATATGGGTAAGTATGGACATGAAACTCCTAACTTACTCTTTCAAAATACATGTTTTACAATATTTGGTTTAAATGACTGAGGCACTGTCACTATCGCTGTCTTCGACTGTCAAATTCTGTCAGAATTAACAGAATTATATGTTTTCCACTTCCAGTGGTATTGGCTCTCAATTACCTGGGTAAGCCAGAATAATCATCTTTGGAATCTGGAACCTCGCAACGCTGAATTTACAGTATCATCTCGACTTGCTGTGTAGACTAGACCTTTTGTCATTACCTTCTAAGTGACAACATGCAACACGCCGCCCGCCTGCGCGCGAGTGCTCGTAATTACGCCTTTGTTGTGTTGCTAATCGTGGGAAAAGGATGTAAAGTGCAGTGATGACAGAGACGTATTTAGGGTTCGATTGGGTTAGAATTGTACTTAAATTTTGTTGAGAATATGGCGTATGTACTTAACTAATTTAAAAAAAATGCGTAAGTCATAAAATCAGCATTTAATAACACAACATAACGCCTGTTATCCCCGAAGGGTTAGGCAGAGGTGTACCAATTCGTACAACTACATTTCGCCAGTTACTTTTAAGCCCCATGTAGTAAGTAGGATGCGAGCCCATTGCTGTCAACTGGGCACAAATCCAGATTCCTTGGCTTACTACTGAGAAATTCCTGCATGTAATACTTGTACTTACATATTTAGATGAGATTACTTGAATCAGAATATACTTACTCAAATTTTCAATTATAAACTTAGATAACTATAAAAGTTTGATCTAATTGTCAATCTCTTCAAGCACACAACGAAAAAAAGACTTTAATTAGTCAAAATATAAAGTCTAAATTGATAACTTATTTAATCACAATATTTACAGATTTGGACTGTTGTTTTACCGATGATATCGTTATTGATATTATGTCATTCAGACGACACTATTGCTGGGTTGTATTTTTAACTGATTAATGTCTAAGGCTGAGAAGTAGGAAGCGTGCAAAGGTTTATGCGCCTGAGTCAGATTTAATGCAAGGCTGTGACTGATTAATGAGATAAGCGCGATTTGAGTCATATTTGGCGTAGTTCGGTGTCTAGGATAGTTGTCTTGTTTATTGATTTAGTTAGAAGGTAAGTAGGTAATATCATATTCACGACGGCTGTGAGCCACAATTCTTTGATAGTGAAGCAGTCTCGAGAAACTACGAAAGAACTTTTGCGTTTTTCAAAACACGTCGTTTTATATTTAGATAAATTTGGATGAGCTTCTGATCTAGCAATATTCTTTTCAATACTGACTCCGAAACCCCTTTAGGCAATACAATACATGCTTTACCCGCGACTTCGTACGCGTGTAAGTCAAGTATACTTGTAAACATAGCACTCTCGGCAATAGTACCTATAACTTTTGTCAATAAAATATTTTTTATGGTAATTTACAAGATGTACTATTTTACTTTCGACTGCCTCGTTGGTCTAGTGGTCGCAAGCGCGACTGCTGTGCATGAGGTCTTGGGTTCGATTCCCAGGTCGGGCAAAGTGTTATTGGGTTTTTCCATCAGAAATTTCTCAGAAGCAGCCTCGAAGTCTGGATTTGTGCCCGGTTGATGGCAATAGGCTCGCCCCCTATTACATGGGACTAAAAACATAACTGGCGAAATGTGGGTGTACTAATGGGTACACCTCTGCCTAACCCTTCGGGAATTACAGGCGTGATGTTATGTATGTACTATTTTACGTCGGTTATTCCAAAAAACAGCTATTCCATACAAAATTTCAATACCTAGTCGAAATGGATGGAATAGTTGAATCATGTATCTAGGTAGGTACTAAATAAGTTGGTATAGATACAGGTTAAGTGAACTGGACCAGTAATGAGAAACACGTTAATAACTTAATTTAAAAAAAATGATGAAGCAAATATTTCCAACCAGAAGAAGATTATGTCATCTTATTACCTACAATAAACTGTTCCTATTATTATCACAATGGCCGCCAGGTAGCCTGCAGCTAGATGTCTCATATTTGACGCAACTTTAAAGTCATGACATCATTTTAATGGTCTTTACAAAACTTCTTAGAAGTTATAAATATCGTTCCTATTATCCTTGATGCTGTTGCGGAGTTGCATAAGCGAAACAGGTTTAAAAAGATAAGGAAGGTTATGCTTTATAGTAGCTACTTGTGCCACAATAGTGTCAAAGAATATGGTGACTAATCTAGTGTATATTGATTGTGTGGAAGTTGATATGGGTGCAACAGTAAAGAAGTGATTAAGAGCATCTGTAAAAGCCTTGAAGAAGAAATAGGAGACACACTGCGGAAGCCAATTGATATAAAGCCCAAGACACATTATTGTGACGTCTTCGTCACAATACAATCAAATAATATGAATCTACCATTAGTAAATGCGTTTATGAGATACGCGACAGATGACGTCATAGCGCACTATGACACACCACACCATAAAAATGGGAAGGAAGGAAGATTTTTCTCGTTGTATGTTCTTCGTCTTTATCGTGTAGGCAGTAAGGTCTTACGACCCCACACACCTTAGTGTCAGAGTTTCAAAACCGCCTCAAGGGCCTCTGACATGGTTTGTGTGGGTCAGTAATAGGCTGGATAAGCAAAGGTTTGGGTGGGTGTATGTTTATATTAAGCGATCTCGTATACTACAAGATAATGCTCTAATAAAACCACTCTTGATACAAATACTATAGAAACATAAATCGTATGTCCTTCACGATCGGATGAAATTATACAAATCAGCCTTTAAGCGATTTAAATTAAAGCAGTTGCTTTCATGCAGCGCGACGATAAACCGTCAGCAACGAGATCGTCAAAGAGTTTCGTTCCATTCAATTTCCGCATAACAGTCACACCTATTATATCGGTTTCACTGCACGATGTTGCATTATAAATATTTTAATTATTATCAAAGGTCATCGGAATCCATTGTGGTAAATCGGTGCATTCAAAGACCAAGAAATTGCAGTGCAATGAAAGCTTAGCTCCGAAAAGTATTTTTTGTTTTTTATAGTTACACGTTAATTTGTTCAAAATTATGATTGCTATAATGTAAATCGTAACAGATATAATAATATACCAGGCAGGTTCAATTTAAATCTTAAATAATAATAATTTATTTCACACAAACGCAGGTTACAATCAAGATATAGAATACTTTCTAAACATTATATGAAGATATTTGTGTCTAAACTAGATTTTAAAAAATCACAGTATTTTAGACGTCAGTGCTCCTTATGATCATTACCTACATAATATTATAAGCTTAATCTACTCACCAAGCCCACATATGAGGTAAGTCGGCGGCGGCTTGAGCACAGACCGGGCGTAGGCCCCCCGGACCGTCTCCAGGGCTCTTGGGGCTCCAGCCACTAAGAGCACCCCAGGTGATACGTAGCCAGCGTACCGCAGCTCCGCCGTGGCTGCTGCCAAAGCACCAGCCCACCAGCATTTTGCATTTGCTGATAAAAAGCCCTGTAACAAAAAAAAGGAATTGTTAGATAATGTCACTGGCCGATAATAATGAAGAAAACACAATTAACGTTTATTTGAAAAGTTTTCTTAATTTAAAATGTGTGAATATGGTTACGGATCAAAGGGCCAAAAAAAATGAAAGTCATAAACAGACTATTATGTAGATCAAAAGACCAAAATTGATAAGGATCTACAAAATTACATCACTAAGCGAAAAAACGAAAGGATTTCTTACTACAGATCAATCAACCCAAACAATTTATAACAGAGTAACGCCTTCCAATTTCCTCTTCAAAATTGAAACTTCAACATCCACAGATGAGAGCTTGAGATTAAAACATTTATCTGTAATTCAATTAAGCTAAATACCTATTAACAAAATGAAAGTATTCCGTTCAAAGAGCTCAAATAGATCCTTCGCTCGAGTACTTTACTCTCGATACACAATTCCGTCATACAAAGTCCTTGACCAGTATTTAAGTGCCTACTGGCATTTCGTGGGTTGCTCAACCGACGCTCTTTGGATCCTGCACTACATTGGTCTTGTGAAACGTATGGATAAGGTTATCTGTAGCGGGTACCGCCCATGATCAATTTAAATGTTCCATTTTTAAATGGAATGCAACGAATTAATTAAATTAACATGTTGAATGAAGGGCCTCATTGATTTGGTGATGATAATGATGTCAGTGAGGGATTTATTTTTAAAGAGGTTGGATGCCATTGGATGTTTATCATTATGACTGAATCGGTGAAGAAAAACATCGTAAGGAAACCTGGGCTTATGGTTCAAATTACTTTAAGCATGCGTAGCGATCAATGCTAGTGTCTTCTCTGTATAAGAAGAGGCATAGGCCTCTTCTTATACAGAGACCTATGTCCCTCTGTTCTTATGTCCCTCTGTAGGGCATAGGCCCTACAGAGGGACAGTAAAAGGCTGGATGTCCTAGATAAACTTAGAAAGTATATAAGAGTTGAAATGGTCACCTTAGTACTTACATTAACCACTGGACCATCACGACTTCGACAAATATTTATAATTACATAAAAAAACATAATCTATGCATCAGCGAAGATATATTATAAGTCGTTATTATACATAATAACGACAGTTATTAATATTTTCACTTTCCCATAAAGATAATAGATCGGTTCAACAAATTAAGCAATAAAAAATAATATAAAGATTATTATCTACTTGAAATTGCCTACTTGATACACTTGAATCAATTTCTAACTAGACTGTTATAAATTTTATGATGCTGCCAAATTGATTCAACATAGTTTATTCATAATGCTACTAGCTACGACTTTGTATGCGTGGTTTTTTTCAACCGTATTAAGTTACGTCTTTGGCTACTGCTCCGCTCCTGTGCGTTGCAGCGTGATGTTATATAGTCTATATTATTCCTCATGAAACTGGCTATCATATGCTCTAATTAGACTTTTATTTTATGTATTAGTTTATTTTTATAAGATTATTTTGTGTATTTTTTTTTTCTATGGGCCACAGTTGCCTAAAAATAAAATGATTTATTGTATACAAAAAGATTGTTTCCAATCCGGCTAGTAGTTCCAGAGATTAGCGCGGTTTAAAAACCCAACAAAGAAACAAAAATCTCTTCAGCTTTATCATAAATGTATAAAGTATTAGTATAGATTAACATTTAGGGCAGCTACTATAACACCATAAAGTAAATAGCTCATTATAAAATTGTAAAAGAAAAATGTATATCCGATTGTCGTCACTTTGACGTAGAAAATAGAAACGTTTATCGTTTAAACATTTTGATAGACAGTACCTTTTATTAGCTGCCCTACGGATTGTGTCAAAAGAGAAAACTTGTCTAAAGTATAAAGAGTAAATTGCGGCCCTCTAATAATGATTTTAGACCTAGTGTTCACTGATGGAATGCTCCTACAATTACTAGCATAGGAGGAGATATTCAATAACTGATGTGTTGATTATGGGACTTATAATATACATACATATAAGGCAAATTGAAGCGTCTGTTTTTAATGTCAATATTACAGCGTTTCCTAATTGTATATTATAAATGTTTACACGGTATTCATACCAAACATTTTTTTTTGTCCGTCTTTGTATCCGTTTGTTCAGGGTAGTCTCCGCAATGCATGGACCAATTTTGTCAAAACTTTCACTGGCAGATAGCTGAAGTTATAAGGAGTATCTTTTACATGGTAAATAATTAAACCCAGCAGACAACCGACATTTACGTGGACGAATTCACGGGAACTGACTAGTTTTTTAAATTATTAAAGTTCTCGATATTAAGGTTAAACAGAAACTCCAAAAATGACGTCATTAATTTATCTTACAAACCCAGAACATACGAAACCACCATTTATTTATGAATAAAATAATGATTTACAACTTATGCAACTCATTACGTGGAAATAATAATTCATTCACAGATACACTAATGAATTCTCCAACTAGCATAATATTTATATTCCAGTTTAGGAGCAGTCAAGGTCCACCGAACCAGTGTAAACCCAGCCTATCATTATGTAGATTAGAATTTTCCTAGGTGTGAATTAAATAAGTACTTTGTGAAAGTAGAGGCACTAGGTATCTCGGATACATTATAAGCTTTGAGACTGTGATTATATGCTTATTATATTGTCTCATAAAATTTTATCGCTAGCAAATGAGAATTTATTAAGTTACAATAACTTTCATGTGAGTGAATTATCTTAGATTGTTTTAGTGGAAGGTTGTAATTATGGCGCCTTCAGAGATATAGGTTGGGTCGCCGGCGGGCTTTGAGACAGATACTCTTAGTTGTCTTTATTAAGCTGTATTATGGTGTTATTTAAAGTCACTGTATCAACAAGTATTTGATTTGGTTAACGATGAAAGGAGGTAATGTTGACACTATCATTCAACTAACAAGTAGTAAAAGATGTAAAAATATACTAAACGATGTTTAACATACTATGTTATTCCCACCATTTCGAGTATTTCTTTGTTCGGGACCATACCTGGGAACCCTTTGGTTGCAGAAGATTATAACTAACTCTGGTTATAACTTAACTTGAAATGCCTCCACGACTCTTATACTGTTTTATAAATACGCCTGTAAGTGCGTATGTGCCGCGTAGGTACTTTATATTGTGCGCTGCCATAAACAGTGATTTTTCACTCCAAAAATAAAAATATCCCGAAAATCCTTTTTGTACAAGTTACTTAACGGTACCGTGATGTGTCTTTTTACATTCCATATAATCTATAAGAAAATAGTCTGTTCTTTCCTTTTTTGGTCTTTTGGTACGGTTATTTCCCAATTAAGTAGAAAGAGGTAAATAACCTAAAGTCTTTAGCTTTATATACTTGATACAAAAGATATACCTACAAAATTTTCCACCGATGGTGTACCACGCTTTAAAAAAAAAGGTTTTTTATGTATGAATAGAACATGTGTATGTTTTTTTTATGACAATTACGATAATTTATACGAACATTTTAATGACACATAGATCCGTGAGCCTGGTCACGCCTGACATGTTAAAACCACAGTTTGACACCTCTGGTAGGTATGTTGACCTCAATATGATGTCATTATACTTTTAAGATTGGACCTACAGATAAGTACTCGCAGTAGATAAATCTATGCTAATATTTTGAGGGGGTAAAACATTAGACCTCATAATCGTTTTTGGTCGACTAGTGTGCAAGTTCTTCTGTTCTATACATTTTTTTTAAATAATTTCAGAGTTCACTTGTTACATAGTTTCCTTTTTTATCTGCTTGTATCGGATCCTTACATACTTCTTTGGTCCTTATGAAAATAATTATCGGAACAGTTTCTTCATCAAATTATTTTACTTGACTAGGTATAACGGATTATCATGAGTACAGAATATTTCTATGATTCACTCTCAGACCATGAACATTGTCTTAGCAAACGCCATAATACAAAAACATGTCGCAAAAAGTTTACATACTTATCTAATAACAATGCGAACTGTCTTATTAACCGTGCAAAGTCGGAAGCAATGTCTTCACATGTTGGATATAACGTTGGGACCAACATTGGTCGAGATTATGGCGAAAGCTCTGTTGCAAGCGTAGACGCTGACTTGTAAGTATGAAGTACTTAGCCATCTTTACTGTGGTTTACCCCCTAGATCGTTTAAATAACATTTTAGCCCGTGCCTCGGAAAGCACGTTAAGCCGTCGGTCCCGACTGTCATTCGCAAAAGTTTAATGATCGTTACGGGTAGCTAGAAGCCCGAAAATGTGACAACCAGTCTTACCAAGAGGGTATCATGTTACCCAGAACGTGGGTTGTGGAGGTCAGATAGGCAGTCGCTCCATGTAAAACACTGGTATCTAGCTGCATCCGGTTAGACTGGATGCCGATCCCAACATAGTTGAGAAAAGGCTAGACAGATGATGAGGTATAAAACATTTTATAACTTTAGAATCCTAAATACAATTTTCGGCTTTCATGCGACAAACTCACAAATGTTGGACATAACGTTAGCAAACATTGGGACAATGTTACGTGTGAGAAAACTGAGAAATTGCATCCACTATCGCCATCTTGGATCGGTGTGCAGATAATGTACATTGTGTTATGGTCTGCTGGCTGTTCCCGTGTGAGGCCTCACTTTATACCATTTCATTAAACATTTATGTGCAATTTTTTTACAAAATGCTACCTATTGCTACATGTTGTGATGTTGTAAAAAGTGTTTCCTGCATTTTTATGGTTTAATAAACCGCCATTCAATTTACCTTTGATAGACTTTTGCCGTCTAGCCTTGCTTCTGCGCGCGACTTCATCCGCATGGAAGTCAAGTATATCATAAAACATATCTAATGGCACTTGGCAATAGTATAGCTTTCTATCGATAAAAGTTGTAATCGGACTAGTACTTTCAAAATTACCTCTTTATATTATTACTCTAGCTTACGATTTCGATTTCGAAAAGTATATTATGTCACTAAAGTTATCTCAAATTAAGCTTGGAACGTGCCCCAAATTCAAAAGGAATGCCACAGTTAAATAATAAAAACAATTCTATAATTGGCAAAGGAATTCCCACAACCACTTCCAAAAACTATTCTCGAACGCGCCACGCGCCACTAAAAAGCAATCTCCTGTAGACGAAAGTTATTATTAATTCCTTTTTCAAAATTACACTGCGTGCCATGATCTTTTATAGCTCTTTTTTGAATTAACGACATACGTTTCCTTTTGTATTGAATTAAAGGAATGTCAAAAACAGGAAATGTTCTAAAGGAATCAAATACGTTTTTCCGCGTTGTTGATGTTTTATTGACATATAATTCTGAGTTTTAAGTGCGTTTCCTATATCAAAGGACCGTATAAGGTATACTGATTTTTTACAAAGAAATAGTTGAATTCTTCAATAATTTCAATGTCCATTGATGATAAATATTCTGCTTCGAGAGTTATTAAAGTGAAATGTTAAGGAGTATTTCACTTTTATACCTCTAGGAATCTGTCTATTACTATTTAAGTGATGTTTATGCCTTAGATGCGTTTCCAATTTGAGCTTCGTTTAAGTTCTTAAAAATATCTAAAATCATTCAATAACTAGATTAATTTTGATATAGGTTGATTATTTTCGGCAGAATTAACCGCATTTATGCAAAAAAAGTTCATACATCTCGTCATACAAGCACGCCGGTTACGAGTACTCCGCACCTGACCTGACCGACCGCCTGGCCGTAGATGAGGCGAAAGGAGTATGTAAGGATCGTAGCAGGTGGCGGTCTGTAGTTTCTGCCTACCCCCATGGGATAAAAGCGTGAGTTTATGTATGAATGTATGTATGCAAAAAAGTTTAAGCGTAGGTTTAAATTACGTCACTCTTCGAAGAAGAAAATAAGAATTACGTAACTGCAAAAATGGTTTGTATTCCATAATAAAAATAGGCATTAGGTACTTGTAACAGTTTAGTGTTATTTCTGTGAATTTACGACATTACAGTAACACTAAACTTAATATAAGAGCACACTAAAATAGTCAACACAATCAAGATGCTGTTATTCAAATGTCGCACTGTTTATAATCATGAATGTTTCATAAATTCGATCACAAATCGAATTCAATGTTTATGTAAATATTAAACTTGGTACATTGACGGGTACTCGTGAAATGTGGAGGAAGTTGTAAATGTCTTTATAAATCTAATTGTAGACTACGAATTTGGGATCGACCACACAGGAGTGTGAGATTTGATACTTAAAGGAGAAATAAATTTTCACTGAGATTAAGTGCGTTCGCAATAAAGAGTAAAAGTAAAATTTTAAGTTTTAATATTTAACTGTTTTTTTTTGTCCCTTACAAATAAATAAATAAAAATAAAAAGTATTTTACTTTTATAACGAGTCCTATTTAACGAGCAATAAATGTGACAAAAAAATACCGATACAGCAAAAAAATTGGTCCTTTGATACGCATGGTAATTTATATAAAAGGCAGTAACAAAATTTATTTAATAATTTATATACGGAATACTATTATTTATGAAAGCTTTACCTTAATAAAACAACAACAATTACAATATGTACTAGAAACTAAATAAACTAGCCTACACGTTAGCTTCATATCTAGGTACGATCGCCTAATTATAAGTACTATGCCGTACCCTTTCATAAAACCGAAACACCATGGTATTTTCTCGTTAACTTTTATAATTATTGGTCTTTTATGGCAGCCATTTTAGTGTATGTGGTTCAGACAGCCAGCAATATGCCAGTCTGGCCACTATAAAATTTTGACATGCATGCAAATGGGAAATACCAAAAACCTAATGTGTACTTAAAATTATACATTTTTGTTAAGTGCAAAACAGTTCTAATGTCAAACTTCATTTTAATGCTTGAAACCCAAAATTAAAAAGAAACAATAGCAGAAACAAGGGGTCATTAATTTTGGCCAAAATTATACCGGTACTTTTCTTTATTTGAATCTAACCAAGTACCTACCTACTAATATTTTTGTTCAACAATGCGTGAGAAAGAACATTGAACAAACATACCAGAATACAGAAGCAATCTCCACAATAATTTTATTAGATAATACTTCACAATTGGGCCAAATGCATTCAATCCAATAAAACAGCTATTACATCATACGCTTGTTAAACGCGACAATAAAATGCAGCGATCCAGCGCTTTACAATACTTCTGATTGAGATTTATGCATTGGGCTATCAAGTTACAGCGCTCGAGGCTTGCGACACAGGCCACGAATAAAGTAAACTTTATAGTTACTAGTTATGTCAGTAAACATGACCCTTGATTGAATGATTTATTGTTTTATTATTAGATTTGTGACGCAACGTAATTTGCTTATTGTTGGCTTAACGAGTTAACCTTGCTTGACCTGTGTTCGGCTGTTAAAGTGGACGTTAATAATAGTAAATGTGATTGCAAAGCTATTTAAAACGAATCTGTCGTAGTTGTGATTGATATAGGGATTTGTGATTTTGAACGTTGGCATGTCCGATTGAGTTTGGGCCCAGTTAGCAGTGACACAAAAATTATTGATTTCATAACTAATAAGTGTGGGTACCTATTCTTATTTTTAGGGTCTTGTGGTAAGACGACTTAAAATGAGGGAACCCATGGAAAGTATTTGCCAATAAAGGTTAAAGGTTTTATGCGTGAATTAAATTGTGGCGAAATGTGGGTGTACTAATGTGTACACCTCTGCCTAACCCTTCGGGGATTACAGGCGTGATGTTATGTATGTATGTATGTAAATTGTATACTTGATACCTGAATAGGCTATCAAAATGAAATCTAGCAAGTTACCCGTAACTTCGTCAGTCAGTAGCCGGAAAGTCTGAAAACCCGTCTCGTCAAGGGATATCATGTCACTCAGTAAATTGGTTGGGTGGGTCAGATAAAATGTTGGTATTCTGCTGCATCCGGTAAGGTTAAGGTAAGGTAAGACACAACCCAACAGAATTGGAAAAATTAGAGGCAGATGATGAAGTGTCTCAATAACATAATCATCTATCTCAGTCCATTAAATTGCAGACGAAATATACCATTATTGACACACGGCCGAATAACACCTTCTCGCCACTTTCAAGAGCTGACCAAGCAAATATTTCCAGCTGTTTCTTAGATCAACGTGTCGATATCTGAACAAAATAAGACTTTATCAACACTATTATTGACACTTTCCCGTTCAAGCTGTCCACTTTTACTTCAAATTAACACCTGAATAAGGGCTTAACAACGTAAAACTTATCAATGAAGAGAAAGCAAATATAAATCAATGAAGTCTATCAATGGAGTATGAATGAACAGAAACTGGACAGGGCTACACCGCCATAGTTCCATAAGTGTTATAAGGGCCACATTCCAGCAATCGTAGTTCAAAGGAAATATTGTTTTCTCCACTTATATGGTTGGGTCAAGTGGTCTACTTGAAAACGGTAACTGGACTGCGTCTCTGTCAGTTATCGTGTTCCGGGTTAATTTGTTGCGGTTTACTTTCGCTGGGCTATGTTTAAATGGGGTGGATGGAGTTGGGGCAAAAAACAATGTACATTATACAATGGGGGAATACAATGTACACTTATAAAGAAAGACAGAGAAATATTTTAGTCAGGACAGGACATGATCAAAAACCAAGAAGGAAGAGCCGAAATTATAGATATTGAAGCAAATAGATTATAGGAGAATCTAATTGTGTTTTAATGAAAGTCGTGAATGATGATGATGACAGTAATGTTTTAATCAGTTACTGGTTATATGACTATATGCAATCTTTTTCATCCATCTTCTTCACGGCCCAACACACTGATCCATAAAATAAGACAGGTCTCATTCCTAAATGGACCTTGAAACTTGATTGTTTAAACTGTAACAATATTATTATTGCTATTAAACATTGTACTAAAGATCTTTTTGATATTATCATTTTTGACTTTAAACGCTAAACGTTCATGGTCAACACTTTCGATCTGATTTAAAACTAAAATTGCAAGTTGTGTTGTTGTAAATTTTGATTGATCTTGTTTTGTTTTTATTATTATCTTGTTTATTTCACGGTCGTATATCAATTGTTTTGTGTACTTTTGAAATAAGTTTATTTTTACTAAGCACACGTACCTAATAAGGATTAGAACAGGGATCGTTGAAGATCTTTTGTCATGTGAAAGAAAAATAATCTAAAGGATAATAATCGGTCTGTAGTCGTTCCATTCTGTAATGCAAGAGCTACATCAAGAAAAGAATCAAATATTCAACTTAAATGCAGATGGGATTAAACATGCCTTTAAGGTTTCAAGATGCATTCGCAAAACGTGCATCGCAAAATCTTCTGCTGAAACTGGCTAAAGTAATAATGGATTTGTCTGAAAACTTGAATATCTTTGTTACAAAAGAACGCGTTCAACTCCCATGAGATAACGGGGAATCTAAGTTGAAAGAGGAATGAGATAATAAAGTTTTTATCAAGATGTGTTGAGTACAAAAAGAAAATTTTAAGAAGATTGATACGTAGATACCCTTGTACAAAGAAAGAATTAGGACTAATCATAGTGGCATTGATTATAAAGATCATGACTAAATGTACATTCCTCTAAACGGAAGTAAAACTGCAATCGAGCTAATAGAAAACAAGCTATCGATGATCACACATCAAGAGTAAGACATTACACACGATCGAACTGACCATATCATTATCTAAACATCTCTATAACTACAAAACCGGGTCAAATGCCACGAAAAAGAACAAACATCCTAATATTATCTACATATCGATCTAAAATCGACGTAATAAGATCACAATGAAAGTAGATACCATCATAATTGATACCTGTGGTCCCAGACAGGTTCAGAGGTCGCCTTATGTAAGCAAATTGATGTTATGTGGATTATACTTGATACACATTGCTCGTTAGAACAACGAACTTCTGAAAGTGATAGATCGTCGAACAAATTAGATTATATAGCCTCATTTTTTTGGTCTTTTGTTACGTCTCGAGATGGTTTCGATCGAGGATGATGAATTGTTATTAAATTGTGCTGAAATTTAGGACAGATTTAATGAGGCTTTGTTTGGTTTTGCGTCCATTGTGACTGGATGTAATACAAATAATAGTTCAAATGTTAATGATATAATCAAAATGATTACTGTGATCATCTGCAATGTTAGGTTATAGTTCATTAGCCTACTTTATCTGACGTTTTATTTGTTTAAGATTTGATGTAGAATGATTGACGACTACCTCAAGATGACCACATTAACAAAGCAAAGTTAGATTTTAATCAAGAGTTAAATTATTGAAGGCGTCGATAAAATGTTCCATATTCTCTCTGTTCGTAATAGTATTGCAAATGTACATACACTTCTGATCAGACATTAAAACATAAGTGTAAACATTAATCGAAAACGATTTGATAACTCAATTTATATTAAAGTGAGCAATATTGATTGTGGTCTCGATAAGTTACGTTATTCTTCATTTGTCTTATTGCTTCATTATTGTATTATCATTAACGATTGTTTGTATTGCAAGTGAGGGTATTGCGTGAAATACTCGTATATTGTGGAAATTGCATTTATAGAAAAATATGTATCTATCGTCACGTTGGTGGTCTCACAATTTTTGCGACAGCTGATAGGGATTTTAATTATAACTGGTGTAAAACGCACATGACTAAGTCTATAGTTACATATTCTTTGCATTAATGCGATCATTTTGTTGTTTTGTTTTCTCGTGGTTCCGGAAATATTTTAAGTCTAACTTCCAACTGTATATACTTATAACTGTGCACTGCAGTGTTAAGAAATCTCTTTGCACGAAATATAAAATAATTTTTCAGATAATTTTTATTCTATGTTACTTAGTTTAATGCCCAGTAAACATAGGTAAAAGCCACGTAATGTGTCTTTTAGTACTATACAGTAAACTTCGATAGCACTTAAAAATACTTGTTCAGGTAGCCTTTAATCTTTGTATTGAAAACTATATCAAGATTTCGAGCAATGACAACAAACTGTGTCAAGCACTTACTTGTGGCCAATAAAACTTAATTCTAAGATGTAGGACACAGTTCGCAATGAATTGCTATACGCGATACATTCTATCGTATCATCAGGTCACCGATCGTTGCAAATACGGTGTAGGGTTGCTTGATATTCCTTATTAGAGTCCTCGAACTTGGTACGAAAAGAATACTTCTTACTCTTCAAATGACTGAGCCTATCCTTTGGTCACTAGCTGACAGTAATGCCAATGGCGATACTTTTGAGATAATTAAGAAAGCTATACTCAAAGCTCAAGAATTTTGTGTAAAAGTAGATTACTCTTTTAATATTTCAAAAAATATTTAGTAGTCAAGAATTGCCAGCCCTGCACTAAACTAACACATAAGAGACGGTTGCAATTCGAGTCGGGCAAACTGGGCGTTGATTGCAGGGGGCAAATGCTGCAGAATTGTTCTAAATTTTGGTGCAAGTTTCTGTTACAAGTATGTTACTTAGTTCACGTGAAGACCTATTTCATGTTATGAGATTTAAATTCTGTGTTAATACTGTCCTACACCATTTCTGACTACCTTATGCTTTGTTTAATGGTATATTTGACTTCCACGCGTACGAAGCCGCGGGCAGAAACTAGTAAAGAAAGAAACTGAATCACAAACACCTCATAAGGCAGACAACAACCCTTTTACACCATCAGAAACTGCACACATTCCTAACAAATTGATACGAGTCATGTAAACACCAGCTAGTTCTGCCAATAAATCCTCCAATTCGGATCCAACTGTATCGGTGGGCGAAAAGGCAATTGGTTCCTCTATTGCCGATAAATTACTACGGGAAATCGAAGAAGCCGGGCTTTACGAGTTCGGCAATTGGCGTAATCTGGCGCAAAAATACGTCGTTGCAGAGAAGTTTGGGATCGAATGGGTTAGTGAATAAGCTGGAGACGAATGCAATTAAATTTTTAGAGTTATTTTATGAATGGAGTTGTCTGGCAATAACTAAGTTCAGTGTCGAAGTTGTTTTCCTGTATCTTACTATATTTTTCGATTTAGATATCATTATATTATTAATAAGATATTCAGAGATTCTTTAGTGCAACTGCTAAATCATTATCTATCATTTTATGATTTTTGATGCCTTACAAGATTCCTCATTTCTTCTTTCTTTTTTATAATTTGTATATTTTACTTTATTATTTTATTATTATTCTGTGTTTAAGTTAATTATTTTAAAATAATGTACAGGTGGAAAGTGGAAGGAATGGAGGGAGGCCTTTGCCCAGGAGTGGGAGAATAACGGCTAACAAAAAAAAATGTACAGGTGTGTAAATAACAAAATGTAGCATTTTAATTTAACATGTCATTTTGTTTCTGCCTACCACTTTCAAGTGACCATTTGGCAGTCTATACGGAAGGTCGTGTGAATAATCTTCAACACAAGTATAATCTTCAATACAAGTACATTATGTACTTCACCTTTAATCAGGCTACTAACCTTCCAGCATCCCAGGAAACCGATCACAATAACAATACTATCACCAGCTTTATCGTCAGTGTCGAGTTACAACGGTAGCGCTCGTCCAATCGCCCGGAACGGCCGCCGATTGCCCTGATAACGTGTTATTGGTACACAAGCGAATGCACTTAGCTAGGAAATTTTGATGCCTTTCAACTGGATTGCTTGTAGTTATTTGGTGGATTTTTTGACACTAGAGTTAATGGATACTGAAATGTCGCTATGCTATCTTATACCATCATCATCATCTTCCTGCCCTTGTCCCATGTTACTTGGGGTCGGCCAACACGGTTTCTTCTTCCATTTCGTCCTGTAAGCCGTCATGCAATCACTGACTCCCTTTTCTTTCATGTCATTCTTCACATAATCCATCCGCCTTTTCTTCTTTTTCTTTTCTTTTCTTACATGCTTTTAGCCAAAATCATATCAAAAGCCTTCTCTAAGTAACCCTTTTTCCATCTCATTGCAGTTTAGAACCATTTTGGTAATGTGAATTTGTTGAACTTTGCTGTTTACAGGGCTTTGTAGACATCGTTAACTTTTATGGGTTGGGTCTTAGCCTTGGAGGAAATAAAATAGATCCAGACAGGTACGTAAATGGTGTTTTTTATATTACCACGTTGTTAAAGTACCGTGGGGGATTTGTTAAGCAATGACTTTGTAAAATTAAACTGAACATAATGATTTAGTGACCTAAGATTATTGACCGTAAAGTCAGCAGGTCAGAATGGCAGCATCCGGACCAATAACCAATGAACCTATCTGTCTATACTAATATTATACTGAGGTTATTTTTTTTTTTCGTAAAATGTTATCTCTGTATGGAAATATTGTTCTGATTACAATAAATCTTTCACTGATGGAAAGGTATACTATTGCGGAGTGTCATAGTTTCATATGGAGAAGAATGTTCAAACAGCTCCATTCTTAAAACTGGTGTAAATCCGTAATATTCAACATTCCAGTGATAAACCACTATCCCCGTCTTCACAAGTATTGATTGGATCGGAGAGCTAATAACATAAGTCAGGGCTGTCCACAGGAGCAACTAATTTTATTACCCTACCCTCATCTCGAGAGTTGAGATAGTGCAGCCCTAGCAGTGAAGAATTATGTGGATAAGCCCCTTGAAGTGAATATATATGCTATACTTGCAACTGGAAGCAGTTCGAAAATACCTATTTCTAGAAAGGCATTCTGGAAAATATTCTAACTCTTTAAAACAAAACTCTCTCAGTCTTTAAAACTGTCGTTATGGCCTAGTGTTAGTTTGTCCGCCTCTCATGCATAAGGTTGTGGGTTCAATACCGGCCAAATACCATTGTGACATTTTCAAATCGTACTTTCTAAATTTATCTTAGACATCACTGACATCGATAAAGGAAAAAACCGTTAGGAAACCTGGACTTATTAATATAAAATCTGAAATCGTCAATCCGCCTTGATTACGCGTATCAATGCTCGTGGCTTCTCTGTATAAAAAGAGCCTTTTGCCCTGCAGTGGGGCAATTATAAGCTGGTATTATTATTCTGATAAAATCTTAGACAAGAAACCCAAATAGGAATAAAGCAGAACTAAATCTCATAACATAACATAACATCACGCCTGTAATCCCCCAAGGGTTAGGCAGAGGTGTACCCATTAGTACACCCACATTTCGCCAGTTATGTTTTTAGTCCCATGTAATAGGGAGCGAGCCTATTGCCATCAACCGGGCACAAATCCAGACTCCGAGGCTGCTATTGAGAAATTCCTGACAGAAAAACCCAATAACACTTTGCCCGACCTGGGAATCGAACCCAAGACCTCATGCACAGCAGTCGCGCTTGCGACCACTAGACCAACGAGGCAGTCACAAACTTCATTATAAATTAAAAACGTCACTCAATCCAAAACTGCTGTTTCTCATAAAGCACACTCAAATGAATTCGTTAACCCGAATAATTCATCAACATTAAAGGCAGTCTGCAGCCCCGATTTAAAATAAATGCCTCATCAAATATTTCTAACGTCACCTCGACTCAAGCACGGCTCAACAACCAGTTAACTTAGACCTTCAAACCCTCACTGGCTTTAAGAAAACGTAGAACAAACAACTGACGTTATTTGCAAGTTAGAGGTCTATCTTTTCTGGTCACGTCAATTAGGGTTGCACCCTATCTGTCAAACACAGAAGTTCTAAGTGACTGATATATGGAACCCTCAGTATTGTCGAGTTTTTGTCTCCTATATAGGTAACGCTTGAGATTGGTATCGATCGTTCCTAAATTCGGGGAGACAATGTGAAGTGTTTAGAAAAGTATTCAATCGATTTGAACAGAATTTAACCGCCGTCGGATAAATTTTGACTTTCACTTTAGGTTTAATTTTGACAGTCACGACTATTTAGGTATAGTAGAGATCGTAATTGCTCTTCTTATAACTCACTAATGACTTATATAATTATTGTTTTTATATAATGTGAATGAATGTGATGATGTTAGAATAACACAAATAAACCGATGATTGAATTGACGTAATGTTAAATTAAAACTACTTTTAGTAGCAAATTCGTGAATACAAGTAACATAGAGTGTTTGTATATAAAAGTCTTCACTATAAGTAATTAAGTATTAATTAATAGCAATTACGAAAATCACCTTCTGACACACGCATGACCTGACGTACACTACCTTTCAAAAACATCAACGAAGCTTACCTAGTAATTAATTCGCGCACCAAATGCATTTAGAATAACCAAAAAATATTTTTACTTCGTAAAATGCAAATATTTTCTTTGCAACTCTTATTTTCTTATAGATAGGGTAGAAAATGGAGAGTTTCATTTTTTAAACAACGGTAAAAGTAATTTGGTAACAGTTCTGTGATACCGGTTGGCACCTGTCATATACCGAGGGCTGTCGGAACAAGTCAGAAGCTTACACTTGAGGACCGAATAATTAGTCAACCTTTGTTTTTTGGAATTTTAGTAATTTAATTAGATAATTATCTATTTAATAGACTATTGAATTAAATCTTAAAAAATTACCTCTCAAGCTTGAGGAAAAACCTCAAGCTTGAGAGGTAATTTTTTAAGATTTGTAACTTTGATAAAATGTGCACTTTTGCCAACCGACTTCAAAAAGGAGAAGGTTCTCAATTCGACGCGTATGTTTTTTTTGTGTGTTAATTCTACGATTACTCCGCCAATTATGAATCGATTTGGATGATTCTTTTTTTGTTTGAAAGAGTATAGTTCCGAATAGGTCCCATAGGTATATTGTCATGATCTGATGATGAACTTTGGAGATACGGAACGGAACTCCTTATAAAATCACAGCAGAACCGCCGTAACAAGACAAATTGCTTTGTTTATACGTGTAGTCGATGACTGACTGAAGGAAGTGGGGAGGGGGTACGTCAACCCCCCTCCTACCACTTCCCAAAATTTAATATATCGTGTGAGGTATTGTTTGAAAGGGCTTTATGTAAGGATTTCAAACATTAACACACAAGCACTAAAATGTGAAAAATAAAAAGCTTTTTTACAAAAAAATATGACCGCCTTCAAAAACTACAAAATAAAAAAAATTACTTTAGCTTGGAAGTCGGTGGCAATACCTACATAACAAGAAACAAAACCAAAGCCGCCGACTTTCAAGCTAAAGTAATTTTTTTTATTTTGTAGTTTTTGAAGGCGGTCATATTTTTTTGTAAAAAGCTTTTTTTATTCATACAAAAATCGACAAAAGACAATTTATTTAAGTTAATAGAACCAATAAATTATGTATTAGTTTTAAGATTCTCATGTAAGTGAATTTATTCTTATGAGAATAAAGTAGGTAATCTCAAACCTCATTTAAACGTTAATCAACTCCCAACAACAACACAACAACTGCCTCGTTGGTCTTGTGGTCGCAAAGCGCGACTGCTGAGCGTGAGGTCTTGGGTTCGATTCCCAGGTCGGATAAAGTGTTATTGGGTTTTTCCATCAGGAATTTCTCTATTGATGGCATCAATTTTTCGGTTGATGGCAATAGGCTTACCCCCTATTACATGGGACTAAAACATAACTGGCGAAATGTGGGTGTACTAACGGGTACACCTCTGCCTAACCCTTCGGGGATTATAGGCGTGATGTTATGTATGCTTACAACAAAACCATTTCAATTTTATTCTCATACTAATTTTACAAAGACTGCACATAGTTAATTAGTAAATATTGATAGAAATGATAGTTGTCGAGCATAAATACATTACAAATAATCATTTTCTAGTTACTTATGGTAAAAATTACAAGCAAGCCGTTTAGTATCGCATATTTATGTAAGTAATTAGAATCGCACAATCGATATTATGTACCGGCAACAATCACTAGCTTACCATATTGAGACAATAACTAACACTCAAGGTGGTAGGAAACATAATAATAATTATCTATATCCATACTAATATTATAAATGCGAAAGTAACTCTGTCTGTCTGTCTATTGCGCTTTTACGACTAAACCACTGAACCATTTTCAATGAAATTTGTTATTGTGTAAGTTTAAACCCCAAGAAAAGCATATTATACAGGCTAATTTTTTATTCCGCGTAAATATCGGTTATCGTGGACGCAGTCGAAGTCGCGGGCATAAGCTAGTCCTTTATAAAACAAACATTACTCTTATCATATAAATAATTAAAGTGAAGGTTAAAATTAATTTATTCAAACACGTTAATAAATATTACGACCTCATTTGTGTACTTTTACTTGGTCGCAAGTGTACAAGATTAAGTACAATGTCAGCTACCTACGGCCACTGTTGAGATGTAGTCTTATGTAAATATAAGTACATCGGGTTTTACTTTCTTTATGTTATTAGTCATCTAAGGGGTGTAAAAAACACATTACGTGCCTAAGTATTATGTATGTATTATATTATATCATGCCCATAAGTAACTTCGAGCAAATATTTTGCTGGGAAAAGGCAACTTTTTTGGTTTTTTGTTGTGAAAAATCACTCTTTACGGTAGTGCCCAATGTAACACACTCAAAACATTGTACTTTCAGGTACAAGCAACACTATAGGGATCGTGATAGTATTTAAAATTTAGTTCTAACATTTAAAACTGGCTATCGTAAAAAAACGTGTCGAAAAGTTCGAATTTAGACTTTTTATAGCTCCGTAACCAAAATTTTCTCAAGTACGGTTTGAATCAACCAAAACAGAACCAAAACAGAATCCCAATGATGGGATGAACACATAACTTTCGGTTTCGTTACGTGTCTTTTACACCTATTATAAGGTTTTGTTTACCAAAAACCTGAAAAGGCGTCATTGTACTTATTATCTATATGTACATATAAAGAGGTGATTGTGTGTTATTATTATGTGAGTTTGTGAGGTTGTAGGGGGTAATCTCTGGATCTACTGAGCCGATTTAGAAAATTATTTTGCAAGTTGGAAGCTACGCTATCAGTGAGTGATAGGCTATAGTTATTTTATTACCAAAAAGAATTGGGAACCGTAAGAAATATCACGCGATGGAAGTCGCTGGAAGAGTGCTACATAACATCACGCCTGTAATACCCGAAGGGTTAAGCAGAGGTGTACCCATTAGTACACCCACAGTGAAGAGTGTTAGTTGTAAACAACTTTGAGTAAGGCACCAATCCTAAATTGTCACTTTAATATCTGATATGTTAAACGGTACTTACTTATCTGACACGTACATCACAAAATCAAATCTCTACCAAGAAATCACATAATTATTTTTGACAGTACACAACATTAATAAGAAAATACAGATTAAAATAAATAGTGATAAAGATATAACTAAATAAACGGCAAACAAAACGAATCCAGTACAAAGATCACGTCCACAAACGTGCGACTAATCGCAATTGCGGTTATACGCAAGTATGATAATGTCTTTACCGAACGGGAAAGCGAAGAAGGAAGCCTTTGTGATAGCGACATGATCCGAAGTTGTGGTTGTTATTCAGGCCGTTAGACATACAATCTATTCTTAATAATATAAAGCTAGAGAGTGTGTTTGTTTGTACGCGCTAATCTCTGAAACTACCAGTTGTATTGAAAAAATCTTTTTGGATATGATAGCCAGAATGAGGAATAGTATTAGTTAAATAACATCACGCTACGGCTTAAGGGAGCGGAGCACTTACCGAAAACTTAATGCAAGTAAAAAACCGTTTTTAACCACCCGATTTTGGATATTTTACTGCTTATTTCAAAATCTCTTTTAGGCATGAATTATTGACGTATATTCATTACAAGCTTTTGCCTGCGTCTTCGTCTGCGTAAATGTCGGACCCCCGATTCATCCCTTAGGGGATGAATTTTGGAAAATCGATTCTTAGCGGACGTCTACTAACTATAGGTAATCTACCTCCTTGCCAATTTTCATCTTTATACGTCAAACGGTTTTTTATATTTCGCGATGAAACCTTTCGCTTTTATATATTTATATTTTGATTGCTATTATATTATAACTGATAGTAATATAACACATTTGGCAAATTGAATCAGTTTGACATAATTAATAAAGTTATTGAGATCTGTATGGGCTGGTCAATTTTTCCAGAATTAAGCTCAATTAAGCTTGTAACCACATTTTGGTTATCTCGATGCATATTTGAAACATTTATGCGGTGTAACTATCTTCTTTTGCAGTAATCTAAGACCTGTAGGCTTACTCTTGAACAAAATCGAGAATGAGATTGGAATCGACTGCATGTTTTACTACAGCGATTGACATAAGGTTGCCATACAAAAGAAAACAAAAATTAATAAATTTTAAAATATTAAATAACTCGTTAATTCTATAAATAAAAGTCTTCTTATATTTATTGGAATTGAAACTGGATCGGATGTACATGTAATGTCGATTCCAATCTCATTCTCGATTTTGTTCAAGAGTAAGCCTACAGTTCACATGTCCTCTTATAAACTGCAAGTACACTACACAGTACTTTAGTTCGACAGTAGTTCTTGTTTATTGATAATACGCTTCCCTGAACGAAGCATGTATTATATAAGAAAGTGATGTGTTTTCTATATTAAACACTGTGATGTAAGGCAAGTTTGTCTACTTAGTTGCTACCGCATAACTTAGTTGTAGATAAATCTGTTTTATGGTATCGTCTTCTGCATCCTACCGTTTCATGTTTCTTGTCTGTTTTGTAAATAGTTGTAGTTAGGGCTTTT
Source organism: Hoplodrina ambigua (assembly GCA_949774945.1). Lineage (NCBI taxonomy): Eukaryota > Metazoa > Arthropoda > Insecta > Lepidoptera > Noctuidae > Hoplodrina > Hoplodrina ambigua. The sequence goes on from OX458967.1 coordinate 2,869,704, forward strand.
ACAATTTATGCGTTTAGTGCCGGACTGTTGTGACTATGGAGCAGTGCGAGTGTCGTACTGTATAAGAACGGTTGACTTTTTTAACCGACTATCAGTGCGAGTGTCGGCCTGTACAATTTTTTTTTATCAACTTTATTAAAGAATTATGTTTTCTTTTGTTTTGAGTGGTAAAAATCATCAAGTGAGTCCTTCCCCCCTGGGTGGGGCGGAGAGGACTGTCAGACTTTTACTGACTAAAAAACCACCCTGTTCCTTCTGTTGCCCTTTGCGTTCCGGAGCCACGTCCCGCGACAAGGAGGTTCTCCTTTCGGTTGAATCTTTTTGTGTTCTATACCTTAAAATTCCGTCATTTTTCAGCCAGTTTAGAAAATCCTTTAACTTAAATATTAAAGAAAAAAAAGAAATTCAATGAAAACACAAAAAAAAAAATACCTTAAACTTTCAGTACCTAGATAAAACATAGGAATTACGTGTTAAGTAGTAATTAAGCCCAAGTTAAGTATGGAAATTATCAATGTTTTGACTAGGTAATGAATTTATAGCTTATAATAAGTAGCAAATTATTAATGTCCTGCTAGTAGCAATTTGCAGTTCGTAGCTCAGAGGCCAAAAGGGCAAACGATTACATAAGAAATGTAGGGAAATTACATTTAAACAAATGACATTTTGTAATTATACACTTTGCTACCAGTGGTTAAGGTTCTCTGTTGAACTGTAATATGTCACAAAATGGTAGACATATCGTTACAAAGACTATGTTATAGATTTTGGTTACACGCTTTTATTTAGCTTGCAGTGTACGTATGTTAGTAAGCTGTACTTTCGTATGGTAGACACATCGTTACAAAGACTGTGTTAGATTTTTTTTACAGGCTTTTATTTAGCTTTCTGTGTCCGTGGTATTTTCGATCATTTGTGGGTATCAGATTGAGCTGAATTTTGCTTACACTTTTAGTTCTGATGACAATACGATGTCCAATACTCAATAAGGTAACAATTAAAAAAATATAATTATATTCGTTTTTTAAATTTCTTTAATTTTTCTTTGCCGGATTCAAGAGGAAGGTTTATGTTTATTAAAGAAACCCTGTTAATTTTAGAGATTCCTAATGTGATGTCGTAAATGTTAAACCCGTGCGAAGCCGGGGCGGGTCGCTAGCATGCATATAAAAGTGATTCACACACGACCAGTTTAAAATGAATTCTTGCTTAAGTTTTTTCACACTTGACGTTTTACAATTTCAAAGTATCCTGCAATTTTTCAACTTCATACTTGACAGTTCTTGGATTCAAAAGCATCTAAATTGTGTTTCGGTAACAGATGTGGCTTGTCCGACCATGATTCAAGTTGTTCCTGTATTTTTATGAAGCTGCAGTCTTACTGTTGACATCCTGCGTCTCTGGGCGGTAGTTGGCAACGTTTCAATCGCATTCTTGTGAATACAAGAGAAATGGCAATGTTTACAGTCGATGACAATGGAAGACAAACTGTTTTTGAAAGCTTTTTTGGTGCAAAATGAAACTTTTTGAAGTGGAATTTTGTTTCTTTTCGGGTTTTTTTATATTCGTTTGGTGACTCAATTGGGGATTATAAAAACATTTTTTTTTTTGAAATCAGTATTTTTAGAATTTGACGTTTTATTATTAAAATGTGTAAGTATTTTAGACTCTGGCTGGTTTAGCTAAATTCAACCTTATTTTATATAAATTTTATGAGATAAGCTGTGTTTAAAATTAGAAATTTTTATCACGAGGTCTGATATAGATGTATTTACCGATATTATATTACAATGTATAGGATTTGAAATAACAATTAAAAGAGTATTCCATCACGTAGACTGATTATCTCGGTAGAATACAGTAACCCGCGTCCAGGGAGGGTCCAGGGCTTACAGTAGGTACCTACCTATAGTACCTACATATGAGTAAGGTACGTAATTACCTTACTTACATAATTGGGGTTTAATCCAGCGTAATCAGATCCTAAATCTCTTTCCAAAATAGTTCTTTTTTTTTCACTCAACTAAACTTAGCAAATGGGAGTGAATACTGGTATTTTCACGCGTTTTCCAATAGAGTGGGTTCCAATAAATCTGTCTGCAACAGCCCCCGGAAGAGGCCACGGTAATGACGAAGGGCATTACCCCTAGGGCTTGAGAGCAATTATTATAAAATTTGACAAGTCAGCCGGCCATTATGCATTTAAGCGGAGGGTTCTTCGGATTTCACTGTGGGAAAAGGCAGAGGAGACTTAGGGTTAAATTTAAACCTACCAAGTAAAAAGAAACACACTGTGTAGTTTGTAACGATTTCCTTAACCTTTATAAGAACTTGTAATTTTTAAACGCTTTACAAAGTGTCTGCCATTGACAACGTCAATGAAATAAAATTGCATTGTAATAAAATGCTTATTCATTAACGGTTGTTCACAAATGTTTATTCATAAAAGTTTATTCACAACTGTTTATTCATAAATGGTCTTTCTAAAATTACTTCCATTCTGTCGTAGTTCTTTTTTCAAACAACTTAAGCCTGGCCGCATAAGGGCCACACGCAACAGCCACAAACGCTACCACCTGACGCTAGAAGCAGCGTTGGGGCGACCACAGACGTCAACCGTGTGCGGCAAGTCCTTACTTGCTCGTTCTTCTCCATAGAGGCCTACCTCCGTTTTGGAACGAGCAACTAGCTTCAACTTTCGGACTAACTGACCGACTCCTTGACAATTCAAAAGTCCCTGTAAATGGTCTAATTGAAATAAATGTTTTGACTTTGACTTTGACTTTGAATTTGACTTAAAAGATGTATGAAAACTACAGGAAATACGTCAATGGCGGCGTTTTGTGGTTGCGGTCGGTGGCCCGTGTGCGGCCAGGCTATAGAGTAGGAGTATGCATAATCTTGTAATAGCTACCTACCTATATACCTAATTAATACAGTAGTAATATTGTTATAATTTACGATGTTACCAGTTAAAGTGAAATACAGTATAATAAAGTGTAATACTACACTAACTAGCAGTACAATTTATCAACTGTTGCACTAACGCTACTGAATATAATGAGCCTGATTTATTTACTGACGATATACATAAATACTGTTAAATATATAATTTGTTATTTTAAGTATGACATATTTGGCAATAATCCAAAAATTATTAAGACGGTCTGATGAGCGATTGATTCTGGGTTTTAACTTGCTATGCTACTTTTGGTTTGGTAACCTCATTACAGGCTTTAAAACGAATTATGTATAGCACCTGTAGGTATCTACAACTTAAAATAGTTTTTAAAATGTTTGTCTAATTATCTGTTTACCAATTCTGGTGGGTCTTTCACTGGCACATAGCTGATATTATAAGGAGTTACTAAGGCTACTACTATAATATAAAAGGAATTAGGGTTCGGTGCAAAAAAAAACATCATTGATAACCGACGTTACGGCCTAATTATGCTGGTTTACACTTATTTTTTCTTTCTTAAAAGTACATCATAATTATCACAACCATATACCGCAATGTATTTGTATCCATAATGAACTCTACAAACCCAGTTTAATTTACAAATAAAACAATAACATCACTTAGCACTATAATATGTCCCCGCTCTCCGCTCATGGCTCGCGGCGCGCAACAAAGAGCGTTAATTTGACAGACACTTGAGCGACGTCGTTAATTACTTAACGCGTGAATGTCGCTCCGCTTGACACACTGCGCTCCGGTTTAGTTCCATTGCGGTCACCTTTAGTGGCTTTAGTTTACGTAAAGTTTCGCTTCATTGAAAATTATGCAGTAAAAAAGTATTTAAAAAAATCTGCATAAAAATCTACGATAGCAGAGACAGACACGTGAGACTTAAAACAACCCTCTTTTTGGCGTGTCTGCCATTTAAAAAAAGCCTTACTGAAAAATGCCCCTTTGCTTCAAATCTTCCAACTAATAAACTAATTTATGTTAACGAGTCAAGGTTGTATGTAATTTAGTTTTCTTTTTTTTTGTTGCTTTTATGACCCTTTTATGCGAGAAACTTAATAAAGTGACTATGAAAGTAGTCAGTGAAAATCACAAAATAAAAAATAACTTTAGCTTGGAAGTCGTTGGCTTTGGTTTTGTTTCCTGTTATGTAGGTATTGCCACCGACTTCCAAGCTAAAGTTATTTTTTATTTTGTGATTTTTGAAGGCGGTGATATTTTTTTGTAAAAAAGCTTTTTATTTTTCACTTTTTAGTGCTTGTTTGTTAATGTTTGAAATCCTTACATAAAGCCCTTTCAAACAATACCACACACGATATATTTAATTTTGGAAAGTGGTAGGAGGGGGGTTGACGTACCCCCTCCCCACTTCCTTTAGTCAGTCATCGACTACACGTATAAACAAAGCAATTTTTCTTGTTACGGCGGTTCTGCTGTGATTTTACAAGGAGTTCCGTTCCATATCTCCAAAGTTCATCATCAGATCATGACAATATTCCTATGGGACCTATTCGCAACTATACTCTTTCAAACAAAAAAAGAATCATCCAAATCGATTCGTAATTGGCGGAGTAATCGCTGAACAAAGCCACGAAAAAAAAAAAAAAAAAAAAAAAAAAAAACATACGCGTCGAATTGAGAACCTCCTCCTTTTTGAAGTCGGTTGAAAACAAGTGTTTATCTTGTCACTTCTATTAAGTACAATATATTTTTACATTCAGAGACAATTGAATTGAAAACTATGAAGAAGTGGCAATAATCATTAAAATGCACAATATTTTTGTAAGATTCTCATGTACCTATTTAATTATAGATTAAATGAAAATATTAACAACCAAAATGTTGTATTAAAGATAAGTTATTACAGAGAAGATATCCTGTATTCTGAATGTGGTTACCCTTATTTTGAACGATTATCAGTCTTATGTCTTATAAAATATTTCACACATCGTTAATGCAAAACAATTATTTATATAATACCATTATCGCACATTACAACCAGCAAACTTATAATACTTTTAAAAATGTTACTTTTTCATTTCACTTTGATAAAGTTACGTCTAATTTTGAAACGGTAAAGAGTGACCAGTTTAAATTGGAAGATAGCAGTGGCGCTGCTGAGCAAACACAGAAAGAAAAATAAACATGTTTTGGCAGAGAGAAGGAACAAACACAGTTTGACTAGATTAAGATTACAAACTAACAAGATTTAAAAAGCGAGAGTAATGTGTGCCTTACGTCTGCGTCATAAAGGTCCATTTTTGCTATTATGCCAGAGAGTATGCTGTATTTTATATTATTAATATTTTTTTTATTTTTTTTTTATTTTTAAAGTATTTTTGCTTAATCTATGCTGTGCCCGACAGGGTCCATAATTGTGACTAATCTAATTATTCCATCTTGTAATACATTATGGTACGCAATAAAGATATTGAGTATTGAGAGTTGCTGTCTGACTGTGATTGTGGTGACGTATGTAGTTTTGTGTAAGGCAAACATTTACGATTAGCTTCTGCTTTCGACTTCGTCTACGTTAAAACCTTTAGTACGATATAGAGTAGTTTTCTTTCAGTGAAAAGATTTTTTAAATCGGATCAGTAGGTACAGAGATACATCTTACAAATAAACAGAAAAAGTACCTGTTTATGACATTAGTTTAGATTACAAATTACACGTTATGGAAAAATAAATAAATACAGCGCAAACAGTTTTAATACTTTTTTCTAAAACCTACTTATTAATTCACGTGTTTCGAACGGCTCATTTGCGACTTAATAATTACAGTCATAAACAGTTTTTTTTTAATTAATCAATTTTTAATTGTCACCACGATCAGTCAAAAAATGACAGATTGAAAACATTTCAATTTTTCTGACATGCTAAGATAAATCAATTAATGTTAATGATTGATAATTTTATTAAGTGACGTCGCAATCGTGTTTTAAGTAATTAAGTCACAACTAAAATTAAGTTGTCTATCTCTACTTATCTTTCTGCTATTATAAATGCAAAAGCTAACGTTTACGTTTAGTTTAGTTTATGTTTAGATTAGTTTGGCATAAACATAGATTATAATCTGGAATAGCACATATTTAAACTACTTTTTATCCCGGAAAAATGTACGGTTCCCGTGGAATAATATATATTAGCTTAGACGCAGACGAAGTCGCGGGCGGAAGCTAGTATTTATAAAGACCTAAAGGTGCCGATTCCCTTGTTCACAAACTAGACTAAATTTAGAGAATTGACATCTCTTACTAACATACAGCGAAAGGAAAGGACGGTGACATTCCGTGACATTAAAGAACTAAGTTAGCGATGTCAAATTAGTTTTGCCTTGAACTTCTCCGTATTTTTAATCCATACGTTTTAAGATGTCAACTATAACTGTATGGATGTGTCAGATTGACTAAATTTACATTGGTCTCTTTCTTATTTTATTGGACAGAAAAAGATGGAAATAGTCTAATTTTAGTTTAGTTTGTGACCAAGGGAATCGGCACCATTGTTTATACAATTTTATTATTTTGTTTTTATTTAATGACTTTTTTCTCTACATCATATAATTTTAGTTCCTATTTCGACCACGTATCATGTTACTCTGGTCACCATACAACTGTTGCGTGCGTTATATCATTACGGCGACGGACGCCCAGAGGCCAGCAGAGTAAAGGTTAACGATGAAAGTTCCGCTCTGTCATACGTGTCAGGTATATCACAGTTCTGGGGAAGTTCCAACGTCGTGATGATGAATTATTGTATCTTTAGAACAGTTTGTAGTTACAGCGTTTAGTGCATTGTTTTCTAATGAGTTTGGGTATTAGTGTTAAGTGTTATTGTAGTTGTTTAGCAAAGTCTTAAATGTAGTCTTGTAGGGCTATTTTTCTTTGCATGTTGCTGTGAAATGGTTGTTAGAAATGACATGAGCGTTATAGTTTTTTAAATAGGTATAATAAGGGGTGTAACAAGACACGTCACTAAGCCGTTTAGTACCTATCAAGCAAAAAATATTAAATAAATAAATAAATATCTTGAGACAACTCACACACAGCTATCTGATCCCAAGCTAAGCAGAGCTTGTGTTATGGTAACCAGACAACTGGTATACATACTTATATAATTTATAAATACATACATATTATAATATAGATAAATTACACCCAGACACAGAACTAACAATCATGCTCATCACACAAAGTTTGTCCTGGGTGGGAAACGAACCCTACCCCCACTAGACCAACAGGCCCGTCATTAAAAGGTAACGACTTTTTTTGGTGTTATAAATCGCTGCTTTTGATAGCGCGTAACGTAACGCCCGCGTAAAATATTGTTCTAACAGTCAAGAAGTCGTAGCGGTTTTTTATTTAAAATATACCTAGTTTTAACTTTTAAAACTAGTTTTTGTAGAAATGCGTAAAAATTGTTCAAACCGTTAATATCTCCGTAACCAAAACATTTCCAAATATGGTTTGTTGGGAAAAAGATAATGCAACTAAGGGAAGAACATGTTATTTTAAGTAATATTTTAATTTTAATTTTTATAATTTTTTTTAAATCCGTTATAATCCATTGTCTAGTAGGTACAAATATTAAGTACAAATATTAAGAACCCTTTATACAAATCTTAAAATTACGGTAACTATTTATTAGAGCCTACCACATAAAATATAACGATATAATTTCATTGACTGTAATAAACTTCAACAGCAATACCTTTATCAGTAATATCGATCTTCATATACCAACAAATCAAAACACTATTATCCTTTATACAGCATTTTCTGGAAATTCCCACCATTACCAGCGAAACAAAATGGTTTTCGCAACGAACGGCGCGTTCGCTGATATAAAACTGTATGGAACCATCAGACTGGTTAATGGGGCAATATATTGTGATAGCCCGCCCACTATCCGGGTAACCAACAGACACTTTACCAGTATTATTTATGTTATAATTAAATTGTTGTGTTTAAGTGCTATACTAATTGAAATAACGCAAAAATAAAATGTGTTTTTGTTCGTCTGACTGACTGCCTCGTTGGTCTAGTGGTCGCAAGCGCGACTGCTGTGCATGAGGTCTTGGTGTTCGATTCCCAGGTCGGGCAAAGGGTTATTGGGTTTTCCATCACGAATTTCTCAGTAACAGCCTCGGAGTCTGGATTTGTGCCCGACTGATGGCAATAGGCTCGCCCCCTATTACATGGGACTAAAAACATAACTGGCGAAATGTGGGTGTACTAATGGGTACACCTCTGCCTAACCCTTTCGTTTTGATTTTTGCCGTGGTGCTATTTCTAGACTACCAACAGTTTTTCCCAAATCAGAACAGGCAACAACAAACTGTTTCTTTTTTCGAATGTTTTGAAAGATGAGGCGAAATGAGTATGTAAGGATCGTAGCGAAGTTCTATGGTTACTTCCTACCTCCATGAGGAAAAGGCGTGAGTTTATGTATGTATGTATGTTTTGAAAGTAAAAAGACGTAAACAGTCGCAAAACATAAAAGTCCTTATCTGAAATAAAAATAAAATAGATCCGTTGAATAGCTTTTTTTTTCTTAGTCTTCTTCTATTGGCTTTATTTCTCATCAAATTAAAATCTAGATTGGTTTTTTATATAACATAAAGCCAATTATATTAATTAGAAACGTTCAAAATCTAGCCATAACCTCATCTCAGTGACAATCAATGTCAAAAGATATATGTAAATTAGATCCATTCATTTACAGATTAAGACTGAAATTTGATTGCGCCCGTGCGTAAAAGTTATTAAAATTGAATGTAGTTATGTAAAAATGATCTAAGACACTAAAACCACAAAATTGAGTTACATAGACGATTCTAAAGACATAGAGAACATAATCATAACCATATGTGGGGTAGATACCTTCTGTAGATTTAAACGTCATATTTAAATTGTTTTTCTTTGGATCATTTTTTAATAAACGAAAAAATCGAACGTTGCGATTTCTTTAGTTTATATAACTGAACTTTAAGGCTTTTGTGGTTTGGATATTTTTAGCGTAAGTCCGTCTATTTGCAGGAAAAGCTATCATGATATGAAATAGCATTAAGCGTCGTCTTTTAATCTAAAAGATATCCTAAAGCTTTCCAGACACCCTATTACCGTCACTTTCTTATGAAACATCTGCTACGAAAGTGAACAGTTATCAAATATTATCAAAGTGCCAGTCGCTATACATAGAAATGTTCAATTTAATGTAGAAAATATTTATATTATGATTGTTTTAGTACCTGATTGGCATCTCGAAAGTCTGCAGGGACTCTGTAGCGAAAATAAAACGCTTAAATTATTATCTTGTTGATTTTGTAGCCAACATAGTCAGTATTATTAATTTTTGTTTTACTTTCACAAATATATGTAACAGGATTTGATGTTTTTGGGGACCCTATTACTAAGCCTCCGCGTAAAATAAATTAATAAAATACAATACACATAAAATAAAATAAATAATTATTTCCTTTCTTCGGTCGGACTTAAATTTAGTCTACAATAATAATTCCGTAATAAAAAAAATCTTTGTTTATGCTTAGTTTTGCCACAACAAGCCAACCCACAATCTCACAAAAATATAATTAATTTTGACGAACTAATTAAATATCCCAAATATGTCATTACTATCCCACAATTACATACAAAAATGAATTAAATGATTAGAATTTTATTAGAATTGCTGACTTGATTTGAAATACATCAGCATTCAATATTAAATAATTTCCTACTTGCCTTATTTCGAAATATGACAGAACAAACAACCACATTGTAAACATAAATAAAACATCGCAAACAATAAAACCAGTAAATTTATCAAACACCTTATAAGACCATTCACATTAAGCACTCAATTCTCCCTTAATTATACAGTACGGGTTAAGTAAACTGTTTTATAAGCATATAATCACGACACGGTCTCAAGAATCGCGTGCCGACCCACAGTCAATCATTAGGGGCTAGTTATCAGCCATCTATCGACATTCACACATTTTAACGACCATAGGACATACTTTTCAAAAGGAAATTAAGAAAGTTAAGCTTTAATTACTTATCTGCATCAGAAAGGAAATTTAATTAGAGTTAAAATAGTATAATTATATAAAATATTTATGTCTACATAATTATTTATAATTATAATTATTTATGTCTAGTTTAGTTATCAAAATGTTGATGCAAATTATTTGTTACTAAATTGACATAAGACATCGTGTGAATTCAAAGGATATTCAAACTTGGAATACCTTTTTTATTAGATTTTATTCATAAAATTAATAATATTGTATGTGATTGTGTATTAAGCATGTCGTAAAAAAAGTTTAATTTCATTTCTAACCTTTTTTTTTATGTAAGCATCCATAGGTATCTAAGTAGTAAATAAGTACCTACATGTTATAATGTAGTATTAAAATTGTATGAAACTAAAAATAAAATTAAAACAGACACAAAGACAACATTCACCCATAATAAAATAAAATGACGCCAAATAAAAAAAATTTAAAATAAAAACAACATAATCTAAAAAATGTTACAAAGCAGAAAAGTCTTATTTCCAACACAAAAATAAATTTGATGCGAATTCTTTACTACTCTCGTTTCAGACTTACAGCTAAACCACCGTCTAATGTAGTATCTTGAAAATCCTAGAAATATATTAGTGCTTAAAGCGCTATAATTTCATTGACTAATCACCATATCACTGCTTGAAGTGCTATAACTTTACTAACTAATCACCTTTGCTACAGCTTTTAAGCATAAACCAAAAGAGTTTACAACTCAAATAATACCAACGAATAAATAGTAATGCAAATGCACTCAAAACATCATGTCTGCACGACAGGTGTCACCTACATTTTAAATTATAAGTCAGTTTAAAATGATGCAACAATTACATATTCCACTACTTTGCGTAATGTCCTCTTACGTCCAAAATGACTATTCAGTCGGCGTCTTTGTAACATATATCATTTTGCACGGAGATGCGACCATTTACTCTGTATTCCGATCTATACGTCCATACATACAAATAAATAAAATAGAAGTGTCTGTTTGTTATGTCAAAATAACAGCCTTTTCATGTTTACACTGAGGTACTGTGTATACCAAAAACATGTTTTTGTTTTTAATTTTTGTTTGTCAGTTTTTCTGGCAAATCTCTGAAATTGCTGGATCGATTTGGACGGCACTTCATTAGCATTATATCTCATGTTATAAGGAGAAACCTAGACTCTTATTTAGAAAGAGAATTAGTGTCACGCGCTAAATCCCCGCAGGTTATAACTCCCAACTAGCAAAATAAATAATAGCTAATGCGTCGAATTGAACACTACTATAAAACTGCTAACTGCTACAAAACTATTATAAAACCTTTACATGTCTGTTATTTTTATAATTCAAATACTAACACACTAATTGTATAACTTTTTGTTAGTTTAGCTGCTATTTACGCGGACAAACATAACATAACATCACGCCTGTAATCCTCGAAGGGTTAGGCAGAGGTGCACCCATTAGTGCACCCACATTTCGTGAGTTATGTTTTTAGTCCCATGTAATAGGGGGCGAGCCTATTGCCATCAACCGGGCACAAATCCGAATTCCGAGGCTGCTACTGAGAAATTCCGTTTGGAAAAACCCAATGACACTTTGCCCGACCTGGGAATCGAACGCAAGACCTCATGCACAGCAGTCGCGCTTGCGATTACTAGACCAACGAAGCAGTCAAAGACAAAGTCGGACAAAGTCGCAGGCATTAGCTAGTCTTGCCTATACTTAAGTTTGTTCGCGTAAAATTACATTGTTTTAAGTAGTGAACAGATGTTTAATTAATATGCAAGATTTGTTCGCTCGTTTTCTGTAATAGGTTACATGTTTTACTGATTTGCGAAAACAGACGTGGTTACTTGAGACTCTGATGTAAGTATAGAGGAAGATGGTTGTATTCAATCGTAGATGTTATACACGTTTTACAGTCTATCTAGAATTTATTACAGTTACCTCATTTCTCATTATACAAATTAAGTACCTACATCGTTTTCTTGTAATTGTTGGTAATAGGTAACCTTTATACAATGACATAATATACTAGCTATATAGTATAATGTATTGCTCTGTTTAAAATTTTCTGGAATCATAACCTTAATCCACAGTAAAAGTCTTCGTTACGACTCATATGAAGGGTTAAAGTTGAAGAGTTTATTTGTTTGAACGTGGTAATCTCCGGAACAACTGGTTCGATTTTGAAAATACTTTTCCTAATAGCAAGCTACGTTCTTGAGCGCTATGGACATCCTTAAGAGCTATAGACTATATTTTACTATTTTAAAAAACATGGGATTTGAAAAAAAAATTCACACTGGCGTGGTCGTTAGCATAAGCTAGTATAAACATAATAAAATACTACAAAGAAACAGACAACTAATGACTAATTAGCCGAGAAGATAAAACAAAGCCTCCACATACGTCTTTTACGACGGAAAATGACGTGATAAGGCAACGGGTCATTACGACCCTTTGACCTCATAGGCTAACAGTGTCAAGGCCTAAACTGACCTCTATTCAGTATTAAAAAGGCAGGGTTTTATGAAAGCCCTAGGTAAGTAGGTCTACCTATTTTACTGCCTAGTTTTAATGGACTTCGATGAAGACTTTCAACATTAGGCCTAAATACTTTGTTTTATTTTCGCTGTAAGTCTAACCCTTGTAGTTTTCTGATTCTTTTAAGTTTAATTCTGAAGGCCTCAATTGAAATATAGTCGTAATCAAATCAAAATGTCAAAAAACGTCGGCAAATTAGACACATTTTTGACAGATTGAGACTAACATTATAGAATGCGATTGTTCTAAAAATTTGACGAATTTCTCCCGTAATATTTAAATTCTTTTTATAGGAGTGGTGGTTAAAATAATACAAACGTACCTACTTACAGTTTAACTGCAGAAATATTCTGTAAGCTGTTGTTTTTATTTAATATAATAGAATTATAGAAACGATAAATTATGTAAACATTTTAATTATTGTAATATCAGATTACAATCAGTTATTTTTATCATAAATGTTTAATAAATTAAAATTATGTGAAGATTAAAACAGGCAATTTTATAATATATTAATGTAATACTAATTTGTTTATAAGTTTGCGATCCTTGGCCTAGTTGTTAACTATCTGTTTGTCGGTTAGAACATAATTTAGCCTAGCCTAGCATAAGTTTAGCCAGTATGAAGGGAAGCCAGTAAAATCTATTATCAATTATCTTCTAATATGAAATCTAATCCGGAACACATACCTACCCATTTTATTTATAATAATCAAACCCAAATAACACTTTCCCGACCTGCAATCGAATTTAAGACCCTACGCTCATCAGTCACGCTTGCGACCACGAGACCAATGTTACGAGGATTCTTTTTTTGCCATTAAATATAGTGTCGGAAACTTATCTCAAAATTATAGAATTTATTCCACTTTTCCGGCCATAACCAAACTTCCTTACGACTGAAATAATTCTCTGGCACAGAGGTCGCTGTTAATGAGTTCCTTTGCATTACATTACAATGACAACAACAATGTTTTGGAAGCCACAGAACAGATAAATGCAGTAGTTTCAATCGCTTCTTTCAACTAAATACCTACCTAAATATTATACCCCACACTGACGAAAATAACTTCAGCCGCTTTATTCAGTAAATTCCAGAAAAATATTGCTGAATATAGCTCGAGATATGTTGTCGATCAATAGCATTAAGGGGATGAAATTCATCGAGAAAGACTTTGCAAACGCACCCAAGATAGGTACATGAGAAATTACTAGTGTGGGGTACAAGTACAAAAAGAGAAGACAAAAAATAAAGAAGTGAAGACGAGTGATATTCTAGATCACAATCGAAATCAATTCTGTATCCGCAATCAAAACAGCATCAAATGACAACATTGACAACTGAAAACGCGGATACAATTTCTCTAAATCCTATTTTTGTTGCCCTAACCCAGGCGTGCGTAAACGCGTTTCCGTGTATTGTACTGAGTGAAACTTCTGTTTATTTTATTTTATAACAACATACGCATTGCATTAAAAACTTGTAACATTATCCACCATTTTTCTCCGACATGCAACTGAGATAAGATCTGCCGAATGTTCAGTGGGTACGTATTGAAGTTTTATATTTATTACCGCAGTTTGTAAAGTAGCTTCATAACTGAAGTATCCGACGAAATAATATTAAAAAAAAATCTGATAAATTATTGTATCGAATGAATTATTGAAAGGAATATTTTGGTTCTTCTCCGTATGTTATTTGGGATGTAAATAAAACTTTAAAGAATTTTATTTTTATTCTTTCATTCATCCGTGTTCTTCATTCTTTGCTCCACGTTTTTAACTTTAGGTAAACATGAATAAGTAACTTGACCACATGTTTGCGCTTAAAGGTTATTTTCGTTTGCAAGGAAATAAATTATCGGGCGATAATAAAATCACATCTACTGCGTGCCATCATGTGAACGAGGTCTAAAAGACTCCAATTTCATCTTAACTTTGAACTTTAAGCATAGTTTTAGCTAACATCATCCATACTTCCTTACTTATATTAAACGCGAAAGTAACTTTGTCCCTGTCTGTCTGTTAAGCTTTTACGATTAAATCACTAAACCGATTTTGATAAAACTTGACATGGGGAAAGGACATAGGCAACTTTTTATTCCGCGGCTTTTGCGTTCGCGCTCAAAGTCGCGGTCAAAAGCTAGTACAACAATAAATACACATTCGACCACTAAAATTAGCCTACACCAACGCGCTCCAACATTTAATGATGTCACAGTTTGCCCGATTGTGTGCAATTATGTAAACTGTGCAATTTATGCACAGTGTGCATTATTCGTGCGATTTTCCCGAGGTGCGTCGTGACTCAGGCTTTCTATCACGGGGCGCATTATGGCGTTTAAACTTTAACATTATGTAGGTAATTTTAAGATCTCAATTTCGTTACGTAAAAATTGTGTCAGCGTGTCCAACGTAATAATGTTTTAAGATTAAACATTTTGCTGTTAATTGGGATAGGTTTTCTCAAGGAAGTGTTACGTGGAAAATGTTTGGTTTAATTATATTTTGTGCTTAAAGACATGGTGGCGCATACGTAATATTGTGTTTGCTAGGATGTCGGCTACAATGTAAAGTCACATAGTAAAAGTAATTTAGCTTAATATGTTATTTTAAGCTTTTAGAGTATAATAACTTAGGTAACGTTGGTTAATTATTAATATTTCATATAATTATTATTTATATAGTTATTAAATGAATGTACTTTTGTTTATATACCGGTAACTGTGTAATACGATACCGCTTAGAAAGACTGGTTGTCAGACTTTCGGGCTTTTCTGACGACCTGTAACGACTGTCAAAGATCCACGTATGACAGCAGGGATCAACAGCTTAACGTGCTTTCTAAGGCATATAAAGATGGTCACCCATCTACGGAGCAACCTCGGCAAGCGTAGCTTTACCTAATGGATCGACCCGTGCGGCTGTTATTACTTAGCCACGAGGTCCTCACATTTGAATCACACATAAACATTAAACCTAGACTGCAATTTTCCAATCACGACTGAGCAGTAACCTACAGGTCTAAAACAGATTATAAACTCAATTAGATTGATCAATCCATTGAGTACGGCTTGTTCATGAATAGCTGATGTCATTCATCAACTTCAAGCCCTAACTGTTGGACTGACAAGCTTGGACAGGTGACGTAACTAGTTTAAAGTCTCTTTTAAGCGCGTGTCATGGCTAAGTTGCTCTTAGAAACCGTCCTATGTTTATGTTGCATATTTTGTTATTATTTTGGAATCTATCGTAATGAGACAACGTTGTGACCGTTTCTTAAACATATTGCGCACAGGAGTGTGCAATATGGGGGGTCCGAACAGTGACGTCATAAAAAATATTAGATTCCTCATGCCCAGGTGTATCCGAATATACCTCATGTTTGTTTCACGATTCTTGATAGTTTTAGAGAAATACTATTAGATGTTTTTTTTTTTGAAACTTTTCGGTAATAGCGAAAAAAATACGGATTTGTATTGTTAATAAATTGTTTGGAATATTCTTCTAGACATAAAGCCTAGCATAGCCTAGCCTAGCCTAGCATAGGAGCATGTCCTCCACTTCGACGCGGGTTATGCTAGTATTATTCTTGAAAGAAATGGACTATTTGGTCTTGAGAAGCCATTCAGATATTCGTGTCTAGCATTGCAAACTATTTTTCGCCGCCTAATACCTCCAACAGATGTTTTTCCAATCTAGCCAACTAAACTCAACTTTCTTCCTTACAACATAACGGTCATAATTCTTTGCCTCAGCACCAACTTTGTGCGGTAGATTAATGGTTTCTATGCCAAGAATAATCCGCTCTTAGATCTATTTCCTTTCAAAGATACAATGAAGTATTTACATACATACATACATAAACTCACGCCTTTTTCCCATGGGGGTAGGCAGAAACTACAGAACGCCACCTGCTACGATCCTTACATACTCCTTTCGCCTCATCTACGTTCATACATCTCGTCATACACGCACGCCGGTTACGAGTACTCCGCACCTGACCTTTCTGAAGGAATGAAGTATTTGATACTATCATTACCGCGTGTGACCTCTGAAATGTGGTTACTAACCTAACCTAACAGTAGTCAAAGATATATAGTGTACACACAAAGAATTCTTGATATATTATGTAAATGTATTACTCTAACCGGATTCACGGTCCATAACGGGTACACGTTTAGCCGTTTTTGTTATATATTGGATTTACTTTTTTAATGTAGGCTGCAAGAATTACACCTTTGCGTATTGTTTTTGTTTTATTTTGAATTTAGAATTAATGAATTCGATTAAAACCCAGTGACGTGTGAAACACCATTGTTCTGTCGATGCGAATCTTTAATGACTCTAGAATATACATTTTTCAGTTTATATTATGTAAATTCAGGGTTTACTTGGATACCTGCTTCTGTGGATCCCCCATACTGTATTTTCTCGTGACTTTCACTAGACCATCATTTTTCCTTTTTGAGCCTTGCTAAGCAAAACTAATAACAATATTCCTATAATATATATGATTTTATTTCAGCTTGAATAATTTTACATTTCAAATGAAAGTAGAATACTTAACAGCAGTTTTTTTTTGAGATTTCAGGTATATTTCCATAGTAAAACTAATAAAAAGTGCCTTTTAATGGTCTGATTGAAATGAATGATTTGACTTTGACTTTACTTTTATGGTACAAATAAAACTTAAATACGTATAAATAAAACTTTCCTGAAGACTCTTAGACCAAGATAAATACTTAACTATCACAGTCGCACAACTGTAAAAACACAAGCGCTAGATAAAGACGGGAACATAATATCTAAACCATAATTCGTGCTAAATAACGTTTATTAATCTCAGTCTTAAATATTTAAGTTAAAAATCGCCATCTGTGCCACATTCCACCTGCATAAACGCCATTAAACTTTTACCGAAAACTTCCGCGAAATTTTAATCGAAAAATACCGCAATACAGGTATAAAGGTGCTCTTCCACTGTTTCGTGTACCGTAACAATATGTAGAAAGGCTCGTCCTTGAATACCTGCAGCTGTAGGTCAGTGACCGTATGAGCCGGACCAAAATGGCGAACATTGGTGCCGATTCTCTTGTTCACAAACTAGACTAAATTTAGAGAATTGACATCTCTTACTAACATACAGCGAAAGGAAAGGACGGTGACATTACGTGACATTAAAGAACTAAGTTAGAGATGTCAAATTAGTTTTGCCTTGAACTTCTCCGTATTTTTAATCCACACGTTTTAAGATGTCAACTATAACTGTAATGGATGTTTCAGATGGACTAAATTTGACAGCTCTTATTTACATTAGTCTCTTTCTTATTTTATTGGACAGAAAAAGATGGAAATAGTCTAATTTTAGTTTAGTTTGTGACCAAGGGAATCGGCACCATTATCAATTTTTACCGAACTTCACGGGTTAATTTTTTCGAGTGAGTTTATTTATTAAGTACACCAACAGTAAATACATTGAAAAAGAAGTACAATTTACTTGTTACAAATTATTATATCTAATGTACACACCAATTATAAGTATACATATACAAAAAAAAAAAAAAAACAAGTTACGGGTTGAGTATGGTATTGTGGATATACTAAGCGAGTAGGTATATGCTATGGTCAGTATTGTCGTGGTGTAAGTGTGACTGACTATGCGCTAGATTCTCGGAAGAAAATCAACACAAATAAATTAACATGACAACGCGATAAGCACTCGTAAGCTATTTTGATTGGTTGTTGATAATACAGCTAGCCAATCACAGAAGCTTACACGTAACATTCATTTAAACATTAGACAGTTATTTTCTTCAGACTTTAGCATGGATAATCCTTAACACAGTGTGAAAATGGTCTATTCGTTGTTATTTAGCCTTACAAACTAACTTGTATAATTTAAGGTCATTAAAAACAGTTCCACTTCCTAATCTATTATGGTACTTTTACTTATAAAGTATAATATACCAAAATTATATGAATTCTGTCGACAATTAAAAAACAAAATAGTAATTAAGTACTTCGTAGCTACCTATAAAATTAAACCTTACATAACAATAAACTAACAACCACTTAATTGTTTAGCAATAATACAGTAACAAACACTTCACAAACCCACCTGCCTACTTAACACTCTATTGTTACACCCCACATAGGTACACGTAATATAATTAGTAGGTAATTAAATACGTAATAGTCACTAAACGCTACTTGTAAAAGTTACACCGCAGTGATTGACAGGTCTAATGTTATTATAATAATGGGTGAGATTGTAAAGTGCGGACTCATAGCGACGAATGAGTAAAATTGTTTGGATAAGGGCCATTGGTGTACCCATTAGTTCACTCACATTTCGTCAGTTATGTTTAAGTCCCATGCAATAGAGGGCGAGCCTATTGCTATCAACCGGGCACAAATCCAGACTTCGAGGCTGTTACTGAGAAATTCATGATGGAAAAACCGACTTGCGGCCACTAGACCAACGAGGCACTCTAAAAATGCAATGAAAAATATTACAACAACATAACATCACGCCTGAAATCCCCGGAGGATTAGGCAGAGGTGTACCCATTAGTACACCCACATTTCGCCAGTTATGTTTGTATGAAAAATATTAACTCTGGCAAATATGTGTTAATTCTAAGCAAGCGTGCATCATCGTCAACCATTACTGTCATCGCTAGTTTGTGACTAGCGATGATATGGTCCCAGTCCAAATGATCGCTCTACGACAGCGAGACAGAAATACATTTCCACAATTTCAATACATAAATAGTGCATTTCTGAATAGTTGGTCTAGACAAAATATGCACATCGCGTGCTTATTAAGCATGCTGCCAGCTTCCGAAGCACGAGACTTGTTTGTGCAACACATAGTTTGATTGAAGGCTCTACTGTTGTTGCATTTTAGTGCAACGATGATATCTGAATTGCTGATAGATAAAATGATTATTACATAGTTCATTCAAACCACGGTTATGTGCTAGTACCAATGAGGCTTTTTCAATTTCATATGTACTTGCTTAGTTTATCTTGGACATTACTGACAACTGTAACAATAAATACCGGTAAGAAAGCTGGGGAAGGACTGGAACAATAATAAACCGTTTTTTTTTAAATAGCAAATACTGAAATGTTGTTTATGTGCCTAAGTAGGTATGTATGGAATATTGCCTTCAAAACTTATTTGTATGAATCCTATTGGTATGAACTATACAAGCATAGCAGTTGTTGGAGAAAAAAAATTCTCTACGTCAGCAATCAGTATGATGTCATAATGTCACAATGAACAGTGACAAAAATGCAGTGTCACTGAAATAAGAACAATGATTAAAGGGTTTTTTTTTTTTGGAGGTTGTAAAAATCATCAAATTACTCCTTCCGCCCTGGGTGGGGCGGAAGGGACTGTCAGACTTTTACTGAGTAAAAAACCACCCTGTTCCTTCTGTTGCCCTTTACGTTCCGGAGCCACGGTATCCTGTTAAGACGTCCCGCAACCCCGGGTGATTAAAGGGTAACGTGAACGTTGTTTGTATTAAGAATCAATTTTCAATCAATCATTCATTTATTTTTGCGAACATGGGTATTTCAGGTTGATATACAAAGAGATATACAAAGCAGAGCCTCTCCAGACTCTGCTACATAAGGCCGCCATAGAGAATTGCTGCTAATTATCCGGTACCATAGTAAAAACATAAATAAATTGTAGTTATAACTGTAGGTATGACAGTAAATCAATCTAGACAAGTGAAGTATTGGTTTTGTTAAATTATTTAAAGCGATAATAAATGTTTGTCTATGATTTATGAATATCGTTTCCGTTATGATTTTATTTTTAAATTGTGTTCTAATTTTAAATGACATTCCGAATTAGTAATGACAGTTTAAGTGTGACCAAGAACGAACGTAACAGTTGAATTTTTCAAATTACCATACTGACAAATTAAAGTTCATTTTTTAAGCAGTCGCACTATCAAGATGGATCTAATGACGTATCATTTATCAAATTCGGTTGAGCCGTTAAGTAGTTACAAGCGGACATACATAATATACAGTTCAAGCCCACAACCACCCTTTTAGGCTTCACCGCGGTCGGGTAAAAAGTGGATTTTGTAAATTGTGATGACAAAATGATTTCTAGAATTACCGTTTGTGGAAGGTGTACGGGTTTTACCATAACACGAACCTATAAGGAAAGCAAAGTAGTTTTCGAGCTTTAACATATGTATTGTAAGATATTCTAGTTATGTGATGATGCCGTAGGTGCCTATAAAACAAGGGGTCCATTAGTTTTAGACTACCGTTACCAAGGTTCGGTGCAGACCGAGTTGCAATATGGTTGAGAATATTTTTTTTTAAATAAAAAACTGCAGCCATTCCCATACTAATATTATAAATGCGAAAGTAACTCTGTCTGTTTGTTTGTTGCGCTATCACAACTAAACCACTGAACCAATTTTGATGAAAATTGGTACGGGGTATGTTAGAACACCAAGATAGGACATAGGCTACTTTTTATTCCACGACTTCTTCTGCGTCTGCGATAATCGACATTTAAGCGGACGTAGTCGGGGCAAAAACTTGTAACAAATAAAATTTCCATCTACCAAGTTCTGAACAAACAAAAAAACATGAAGCACAATATCACGTTTGAAATCCCCGAAGAGATAGGCAGAGGTGTACCCATTAGTACACCCACATTTCGCCAGAGAAAACATGAAAATCAAGTGCAATTTCAACAGGATACTAACACCATGATGAATAACGATTGACGTTGCAAATACCACTAATTAATATTAGTAGCAACTTACTAAGTTATATCAATTGGTGCAACAGGATGTAGAAAGCAACGGCTGGACGTCAAAAGATTAATGGCCGTTAAAATAATTATTTCTTTGGTTTATCGTTCAATTAACAAAATATAAGTTGGTGGAAGATTAATTTTGTTATCTTATTTCCAATTTATTATTAGACAACTTTTTAGTTAAATTATAATTATACTGACATAGATTTGTACCTACTAGACACCATTAACCAACAATACCTAGACATAACTTCTCTGTAGAAAAACTTTAAGCTCTGAAAATGCTAATTATTTTCCATAAACTATAAAATTACATTTTAAGTTGCTTTTATATCGATTAATAGTCTGGCAAAAAAATGACGTCACAATGTAGCAACTATTGCCAAA
Organism: Hoplodrina ambigua; assembly: GCA_949774945.1. Classification (NCBI taxonomy): domain Eukaryota; kingdom Metazoa; phylum Arthropoda; class Insecta; order Lepidoptera; family Noctuidae; genus Hoplodrina; species Hoplodrina ambigua. Next base: position 2,891,476 of record OX458967.1, read on the forward strand.
CGACATCAACGGGGGAATCATTTAATTGTTTGTTACTGACCAAATATGGTTAGGATATATTAAATAAAAAACAAAAATACTGAAAAAGTCACAGACTTTTCTAATGAAAGAAGAATTAATAAAATAATTAGGTACTAATTTCACTGACTACTATGATTAATAAATATCAAATTAAAATATTAATTTCACTAACACAAAAACTAAATATCAATTTTATTGCCGAGTTATTAGTTATTCAATTAACTAGCGGATACTTAACGAACTAATTGATTTATTACTATTATTAGGCTGTGCGCAGACTTGAGAGAACTGTCTTTAGATTTCATGAACACTAATCTACGAAGGTATAATAGTTTATTCCCAAAAATCATGAATCAAACCACGTTTTCTAATCTAAGCGGAAGAGATTTTTGTTTTTTAGTTTTAAGCGCTTATCTCCAGAACTAACAGTCAGATTGGAAAAAATATTTCTGTATATGATAGCCAGATTCAAGAGAAATAGTATAGGCTATATAACATCACGCTGCGACCCATGAAAGCCGAGCAGTAACCAAAAACGTAAATTAGAGCGCGTGAAAAAATAACATAACATAAAGCCTGTAATCCCCGAAGGGTTAGGCAGAGGTGTACCCATTAGTACACCCACATTTCGCCAGTTATGTTTTTAGTCCCACGTAATAGGGGGCGAGCCTACTGCCATCAACCGGGCACAAATCCAGACTCCGAGGCTGCTACTGAGAAATTCATGATGGAAAAACCCAATAACACTTTGTCCGACCTGGGAATCGAACCCAAGACCTCATGCACAGCAGTCGCGTTTGCGACCAGTAGACCAACGAGACAGTCGTGAAAAAATATACGCGCCAGAAAGCTTACACGATTAAAAAAAAATAATAACAAAAAACAAAAGAATAAACAAGAATAATAAGGAAACTGAAATAACGTTACATTCAAACAGATAAAGATCGTTGCAGACGTGTAAAAACAATTTCATTGTTCTGCCGCGCTGTTGAGAATGGCTTGCCGTCTGCAGTCTGCCTAACCCCGTGGGAACTATTGTGTGTGTAACAGGACCTGTGTCTTAGGACTTGCGCTTGCGTCATATATGGTAAGCTTTGTAATGTGGATAACGGTTGTTTGATATTGAAATAATTTATACTTATTGAATACTGAAAAGTTATAGTCTTGACAATTCGAAAGTGCCTGTAAATGGTCTAATTGAAATAAATGTTTTGACTTTGACTTTATAGTGGTAAGTCTACAGACTTGATTTATTAATTGATTAACTATTATTTGATTTAAAAGTCACTGTTCTTGCTTGCGTATTAAAAAAAATGTAACTTAAAATCTAATTTTACTCATCATCTTCCTGCCCTTGTCTCATGTTACTTGCGGTCGGTGCAAAATGTTTTCTTCTTCCACTCCATCCTATCAGTCGTCATGATATCACTGACTCCCTTTTCTTTCATATCATACTTCACACAATCCATCCATCTTTTCCTTGGCCTTCCTCTTGCTGTCCATTCATCCACATTCATATTCATAACTCTCCTGTTCACATGCGTTTCATCCTTTTCTTAGTAAACTAATTTTACTGATAATTAAAAATTAATCAGGATTTTAAGGCTGATTAGAGTGTCTTTTTTTAACTTTTTTAGGTCTTTTTTACCTACCCAATACATTATTCATAGTTCTCACGAAATCGCTTAGTTTAATTGAGCAAGTTGACGCTTGCATCTGATTTGTGCTAAGTAAAGTCGCAACACGCAAGTCGCGCTTTCAAGCTTGCAGGTTGACATCGTGAAATGAGATTAGAATATTATAGGTTTAATGAATTTGTACCTTGAGGGATTAAAGTATATGAGTACTAGCTTATTCCCGCGACTCCGCCTTCGTGAATGTTGGTTATTACGGGCCTTTACGCTTTTTCGCGGAACTCTAAATCTTTTGCAAAAATCTAATTGAATATCAACTATCTGCCTGTGAAGCCCCGTCAAAATCGGTCAAGCCGTTTTGGAGATTAGCTGTATCAAACAGACGGACAGACCAAATCTTGTTGGTACCGTTTTAACATTCTTTTTTATTTTGTAAAAAGCTGTTGTTTTGACATTAATTTTAATTTTATTTCTTTTTTTCTTTCAGGTCGCATGCTCCAACTCAATAACAGTAAGTAAACTTACACGAACGCCACTTTAGAACTAGCCTTATATTTATTTCAAACTAGCTGACCCATCGAACTTCGTACCGCAATTCTTTTTTTAAATTTTCTTTTATAAGAACCTTCTCCTTACAATTATAAATAAATAAAAAAAGAATCAGTTAAATTGGTTCAGAAGTTCTCGCGTGATGCCATGACCAAGGGAAATAGGGTTTCATTTTTATTCATTTCAGATGATAAAAAAACTCATCTTCACATACCACATCACGCTTGTAATCCCCGAAGGGTTAGGCAGAGGTGTACCCATTAGTACACTCACATTTCGCCATTACGTTTTTAAGTCCCATGTAATAGAGGGCAAGCCATCCGGGTACAAATCCAGACTCCAAGCGGCTACTAAGATATTCTTGATGGAAAAGCCCAGTAACACTTTGCCTGACCTGGGAATGACCTCAAGCTCAGCAGTCGCGCTTTGCGACCAACGAGGCAATCAAGGGTGCCGATTCCCTTGGTCACAAACTAAACTAAAATTAGACTATTTTCATCTTTTTCTGTCCGGTAAAACAAGAGCTGTCAAATTTAGTCAATCTGACACATCCATACAATTATTATAGTTGACATCTTAAAACGTGTGGATTAAAAATACGGAAAAGTTCAAGGCAAAACTAATTACACATCGCTAACTTAGTTCTTTAATGTCACGGAATGACACCGTCCTTTCCTTTCGCTGTATGTTAGTAAGAGATGTCAATTCTCTAAATTTAGTTTTGTTTGTGAACAAGGGAATCGGCACCAATATATTAGTAAAAACTTAGGTGAACCTAACTTCCGGACCAAATCGAATGAAAGTCCATAAAAACCATCAAAGTTTTTTGCTTCTAAAGTAAAAGTTAAATAGTCGATTCTCTTAAAGAGACCTTACCGCCCACATGACTACTTCCTCCACGTAATACTGCAATCTACTGGTCGTAGGCTCATCAATCAGACTTTCTGAATTTGCGTGCTAACTTAACACAATCGGGTCGGCTATGGCTTTAACTTACCAAAAAGCTTATGTCCAGAGTTAGTGCAGAGGATTTTGAACTTTGATGTGTTTAGTTTTAGGTCTGTGTTTGTGTGGCGGTGGTGTGTCGTGTGACTTATGGTCTGTAAATGTTTTGGATAAAAATTTTGTAGAGTTGCACTGCATCTATGTAGTTCGTTTATGTTTTGAATATGTTTTCCAATTTGTTACCTTTTTACCTTACTTCCATTTTGTTACCATTTTTCATGTAAATGCATGAGAAAAGTTAACAAATTGGAGGTAGGTAAATGCAATTGTTGTGTAGTTCAGTTTTGTACTTACGGTTTACATTTTAAAATCTTGATAATGTCAGTTCGGTAAACGTACCTGCAACAAAAATACGAAACGTAAATTAAACACATAACATAACATAACTCCTGTAATCCCTGAAGGGTTAAGCAGACGTGTACCTATTAGTACACCCACATTTAGCCTGTTACCTACGTTTAAGTCCTATGTCATAGGGTGCGAGCCTATTGCCATCAACCGGGCACAATCCAGACTCCGAAGCTGCTACTGAGAAATTCGTGATGAAAAACCCAATAACACATTGCCCGACCTGGGAATCGAACCCAAGACCTCATGCTCAACATTCGCGCTTTGCGACAAAGGGACTAATGAGGCGGTCATGTAAATTAAAATGTCGTATAATTTTTTCACACGATTAAACAACTGTCACTTTTTTAAAATTGACATTTCGGTTACAATTTCACATTCTGAAGGTTTAATTACATAAATTAATGTAATGTTATAACAATAAACTTATGTCATTATATTAATACCAATCTTCAAGCGCTCCAGTTCACATAGGTACCGATATCGACGCCGCCTTATGTAACGACCTACATAATATTATCGATACAATTATGTGTATCGATATCACATGTTTAAAACAGTACTCATTCCAAGAATATATTCTGATAAGTACCTATAATATTCTCCAGAACAATTTCGGGCACGGCAGCTCATCTCAATGGAGACTAGCCAAGTATGCAGAAGATATTATAGTGCACAAGTGTGTGCCCAAACACAGGTGCACTCCGTCTTCTTAACTCTCATAGTCCGATGGGACGGCAAATTGACACAACCGGAGAAAGATAGCAGCGCAGGACTAGCGACTTTACGTGCTTTTGAATGCACGAGGGTGTAACACCACCACCTTCCTAACTCTGGATAACCCAATAACACTTTCTGCCTGACAAGGGAATCAAACCCAGAACCCCACGCTCAACAGACGCGTTTGAGACCACGAGGCCAACGGGACAGTCAGTCCAATAAGTACTAATACCACGATTGAATGCGCAAAACGATCCTTAATTTTTATTCTCTCAAAATAATCGTGAGAAAAGCATATTGAGAAAGTCACGTCTTAATTTCAATAAATAACAAAAAATAAACGAATTGAAGAACACAAATGCTGTGTTGACCCAAAATAAATTTAGAAAGGACAAACTATACTAAGTAATTCATACAGGTTTTATTTTTAATATTCTATTCCGGAAAAGAGTTCTTAGAAGGACCCAGGTTTTTTACAGCAGTAGGACAGATTAAAGGGGGGGAAAACTATATTATTTTTCAACAGCACTTTACAAAATAGAAATCACTTGTAAGTTATAACCAAAAGTCTTCATTTCCCATAAATTTAACTTAGAGAAGGAAGGGAAGTTCGCAAGCATGAAGACCTTTTCCTGACAAGCCTCACTTAGCTTATCCTAACAAGTTAGAAATATATTTACAACCAAACTGGTAGAGTACATTATAATTAGTATTTACATAGATACTATTGCTATCTTAATGTTAAATACGCGAGTCTGTAAGTGAATTTAATTAGTATCGACGCACCTCGCAGTTCGTATTCAAGTTTCTTGCAATGTAATTGCCGTTTCGCTGAGGTTGTTTGTTGTGTTAATTGAAAGATAAGCTACGTTTGCTTCCCGGTTATATTGCTAGATATTTTAGATAAATTGATGACAAAATGTCATATGTCACATGTCATCAAATGCTAGCGGATGATGACAGTTCAAACAGCAACAGGGGTCAAAAAAAGGACGTTTTTCTAAGATATTAATAACTATGTTAGTACAGAGGGCGAGAGATAATGCTACTAACAAGGAACGATCGCAATGTTATCTGTTTCAATCTGTCAAAGATGCCATTAATTTACCTAATCATTTTTCATATTTAGTCGTCGGTGAGATGAAATTTTGACTAGATTTTAGAATTGGCCTTCAGGTGTTCATTTAGTAAAAACAAAATTTCGCTCGGCATTAACATCTATCTGGAGTCAGTTTGTTATCTCAACCGCGGAACCAAAAGTTACAAAAGACAAAGAGGTAGCTTGGAATCTAAATAGGGACTCAAGCTATGTTTCAGTCCACTTTTTCATTTGCGTCCACAATAATCCAGCATTTACGCGGACGAAGACGCTAGCAAATTCTATTTTATTAATTATTATTATTATTAATTATTATTAAAAGATTTTATTTAACTTCACCTGTATGTATGTAACTATGTATGTATGTCCTGGAAATTTTGCAATCAATATTTTATCCACTTCTACTAAAGCTATCGAGCTGAAATTTGGCACACACGTTTGGTTTTGATGACAATGCATGATTATGATAAGCATGACGTGATGCTGCTGCTAGGATTGGCTCCAGATGAGGGAACTTCTCAACGGTTAACAGTAGGGACATGAAATTTTACACACTGGTCCAGTCTCAATGACAATGCATGATTATTTGAATAAATAACCAGATCGAAACCGTTTATTACAAACCTACACACTTTTGAACAAATCAGCCAAACAAATAAAACAGATAGGTTGACACTACAATTTAATACCAAGGTTCACTCACTCACGATAACTCAAATTGATAATAAAATGTGCAATGTATATCATAGTAATATAATTAATATATAATAATAATTATACAAGGCGCAGGTTTGCAACTTCGTAAATTTTCAGGTTGTTGTCATAAAAGACAGAAATAATCAATTAAAATTACGACACCTGGTCAATAATTAATAAATAGGCACTTGTTTTATGTTTGGCAGTATTTCAGAATACACCTCTTTCAAAGAACAGAATCGCTGTGTTGCGTATGCGGTAGGCAGTGGCGCGCGACTATATCGCTGTGTGCGTGCGGGTTCATCATCCCGAATGCCTAATCCCAATGGAAAAATGACTAACTCTAATTCGAAAATCACCTACCCAAAATACTATTTATTTATTTTTAATATTTAATTATTTATAGTTAATTAAAACGGGACATTATTTTTAATTCGTGTTGATAATCACTAGTATAATTACCTCCTTGAATTTGAAGAGAATAATATTAATATGCACATAGTATGTAGTAACTAGTTACCTTCAAAGTATTATAATCATGTTCTGTTGCAGTTTATTACATGTCATCGTAAAGTGGGCTAGGCTAAGCCTTATTAATATTTGCATAAGACTACTTAAGCATTACAGTAAATTAAATGACTTCATAAAACATTTAAGAGCATGATTAAATTTAGAGAGCTTTTGCAGACGAATATATAATTAATTATATACCTAAATATTTAATTAGTATAGTAGGTATTTATGAGGCTCGGTGTTAGCGGGCGGATACTAATCGGGGGTGTCGGACAATGCGTCTAGTATTCGGGGCTGACTCAGGTAGGAGGAACCATGGAGGTTTAGATGGTAAGGACCCGTCATAACCCTCCGTTTTCCCCAGTCAAAACATATCCATACTCAATCGTAACTCTAAATCAATCTAGCCCAGGTTGATCCAGAATTACGTTTGAGTCTAGCTTCGTCCCCAACTCTTTTAACTGCGTCGCATAACCTATTCTCACATACTCCGAAACGATTTAAAAGAAGATAACTATTGTGCGATCACAACCCAGGACTAGATCAAATGTTTTCAGCGTGTAAGTCCGCGTGTTTACTACATTTTCAATACTGAAATACCATTTTGATTTTCACGATTTTTAGCAACTCACTTAGCTAGACTCGGTACAGAGAAAAAACACAAACGCTTGAGTTTTTAAGCCCGGCCTTAATTTTATTAAAGACACCACAGTCCGATTAAACAGCCGTCAACCTCTCAGGTTGACCTGCGAGATATCATTCCGAAAAAAAGTAAAAAAAAACACGCAAGCAAAATAGCGGTTACATCTGCATAGAAATAATAAATTTTTTTTTTTTTTTTTTGGTATTACTTTTTACAGTAAAATTATATAATCACACGTTTTTTTTATTATCTCAAACGGGATCTTTAGTATATAACATTAAACGCTCACAGTTCACTCAACTTCATTTGTTTTATTACTTAGCTCCACTTGCGGCAACCAGGGTTATTATTTGATTCCAAGGCAGTTGCTCACACCGCACCGGGGCCCACTATGTTTGACATTTTATGATGTATCATTGGCGTCACTTTTTAATTTATCATAATTATGTTATTCCTCGCTCCCTATTACATGGGACCTAATCATAAATAGCGACATGAGGGTGTGATAATGGGTGCACCTCTGCCTACCTCTTCGGGCATACACACAACTATAATTCTGATTACAAAATTATCTTACTATTTTTTAACTGTTAACTATTTGTTAACTTTATTCTACATGCTGTGTTCTATAAGTAAAGAAGTACAACTACATAATATCTTTTGTTAACAAATAATTTGTATGTCATAATTTGTGAAAATTTCTCTTGTTGGAAATCCCAAATATAAAAGAAAATAAACAAGAAAACAGCATTTCCCAAATCAAATTATGAGATGCTTATGAAATCTTTAAAAGCACCAACAACCCATGATTTCTCTGACGCAACAAATACGTACAACAATTTAACGTTCACCAAACAATATCAATACAGTTCCGCCTCACTCTAAACTGCTCTAAAGTACTCTAAATTAAGTCATTACCGCTCAAACATCTCACCAGGAACATTATTGAGTGATGACCTTTAGTACCATCATATGAAAGGCACAATTATGCCGTAATGTGCCGTAACACGTAACGTGGGTAACATGTGAATTATCGTAATTATCTCAAAGTCAAGTAGTTATTATTAAGGTGGTAACAGACGGGGAGGCCTACGCTTTATTAGCAAAATAACGGCCAAGAAATAGCAGTAGGTAATTGTGTTACATTGTTCATATTTATTTTTTGGAAATTGTAGGTAATAGTCTATATTATTACTTTATATTTGCCTTAAAATAACGAAGATTATTATGCGCTTACATTAAAATAACGATAGCGTCGTAACGTTATTTTTCTAATGTCAAATCGAATGGAGCACACAGTATAAGATGTTGGTTTATACGACTAAAACGCATCTGGGGAGGTTTATAGTATTGCTATAAAAAATACAAACTATTCAATGGTATAAATGCCTGTTTGTAAACAAAAAGTCAGTAATTATTTAAATCAAAGTTTACATAATGTTTTTAAGTTTATCTTAGACATCGCTGACAGTCCAAGAAACATCGTGAGCAAGCGTGGTGATCAATGCTCGTGACTTCTCTGTATAAGAAGAGGCCTATTCCCTGAAGTGGGACAATACTAGGATGGTACTATTATTATTACATAATTAATTAAAAGTTACAGATAGAAATTCCACAATGCTTTTAACAACCAACAAGTGGTCTATTGCAAATTCTCTACAAGTAACAACAAATAGCAAATACTCATAAACCACCCACTAACGACCTAATTTGTATCTATTCAAATAACTTAACGAAGCATGACAAAGGACTAAATATTAACCTCAAGTCTCACTTACATAAGTCAGTTAGTTAAATAATAATCACAACACTAACAATCTACACTAATATTGTAACTAACTGAAGTGTTTGTTTTTTGTTTTAACACGCTTATCTCCGGAACTACTGGTCTGATTATGAGAATTCTCGCGCTTGTTACCTTTGAGTCATATAATAAGCTATCCTTTAGGAATCAGGGCTAACTAATCTTTTTTTAGAAAGCTAAGAGTAAAAAAAAGGGCGACTAACAAAAAAATAAAATTAAAAATTCGTAAGAAAATTCACGCAGACAAACAACAAAAGCTAGTAATTTACTAAATTATAGGCCAAACTAACTATGTTTAATGCTAAATAATGAGCTTAACTTGTTCAGTTCATTTATGAAAATCATATCACGATCGCAATTGTTAAGCATAATATTATTAGTAAGTAATATTATCATTAATATGTATTGTTAGTCAGAGCACGGAGTGAAGTACCTACATGGTGTGGTTACATGAGTATGTATCAATGAGGCCTTAAAAAGCAAGACGTTTGATTAAGATGGACCTTCCCATACTTTGACTTTTGGCATGGTGATTCTTCGAAGTAATAGAGGCATCTGACGAGATAAGAAGCGTATTTTCTGGGTATTTTTACTTTTAGAGCTGTTTTGTCAATAGTCAGATAACTTTTATTTGAGAAATAAGTTAACATAATTGAGATAATACTATTTTAATTTTAATTCCCAGTTTTGTTTATCTATTTTTTTTTTCTTTTTCTTTTTAGCCGTACCTCACACTACGAATTTCTGTAATAAAGTGTAGCAACCAATCGCTTAACTACTGCGCTACCTGTGTCATCAAAATAAACATGGATAAAAAATATCTGACTATAGAAAAATTCAACTTTCAACCAAATATTTTATTACGAGTAATTTCAGCCGTCAGATGTCCACTACTAAAAACATGAGGCTCCAAATGACTATAACAAATTATTTTTAGATTAGTGTTCTTAGCATGTTGCATTCTTTAATAATCGCGCGTAATCGCAGCACGTGTCTGACAAACCTTTATTTAAACGTATTGTTGACTCAAATGTTAACGGTGCTTGCACATTGAAGCCGGTACATGCAATTTTTATTGCTAACTATACATGTACCTAATACAATAATTTAAATAAAATTAATGTAAATTTAAATTTAATGTAATTGTAAATTGACTTTGTATACCGTTAAAATGGTTAAGTACATGTAACATTTTATTTCATTTATTTCAGTAACAATTTTTACATCGTATCGAAATTTTACATAAAATTATAAAAAATAAAATTATTACAATATACATACAGAGTTGATATGACAGAGGGGCATTAAATTACACTACGTATACTGTACGTGTTTAGTATTAATTCGATACGGTATAAAATAAAATATAAATAAAAATGATTCTTTTTTTTTTCAAACAAACTAAATAGCTTACAAATCAGAGTAAATGGAAACACCCTTTGTAAATAAATTTAACTGACCTTAGATACCTAGGTATTAAAGCGGCAACGTAGGTGCATGACCTATGCGTGTAGACATAATTGTGTTCAAACAGGGCAAAAACTTAAAAAAAAAAAACATTTTTGACTAAACTACTGCTCCTATTAAATTGTTTCTACAGAGCTTGAAAATAGTACCTAGTATAGGCAGTTTAAAGGAAAGCCCATCTGTCGTATCAACTTTGTATATAAATAGTTGTCATCACAATAACTAAATTAATTAATTAAAAAGTAAACATTTGCAATTTTTTGTGTCATTTAACTTAATATTATAGTTATAATTATATTATAGTTATAAGTTAAATGTCAAAATAAAAATATATACAATAGCACTATGCAATAACACATTAAAAGCACACATACCTTGATTCTGTCAAATTAAGATTATATTCTATCTATCTTTATTTACGAAAATTACAACAAGCTATTGTAAAAACCAGCCAATTACGAGTCGGAATCTCAAATAGAGGGTTCCGTATCACAGTACAACAAAATATGAACCTACATTAAAAAAAAGACGTTTCTTGTATGGGTATAGGTACCCCTTTAATTTTTAACTTTATTTTTGTTATAACGGCAATAGAAACACACAATCTGTGAAAATTTTAACTCAAGACAGACGGACCGACACCCGAGGTTTGTTATTGGGGTCCAAGCTGGCACCCTTAGAGTGCGGAACCCTAAAATATAGCAATTTCGCACGTATTTATGTATTATTATCGATATTGCATGATAAAATGTAATTATTATCGTTGTAGGTGATGTGTTCGAAACGCGATAGGTACCTACCTAGATAACAGACAAAAATAACCAGTTTTTACAACAGTATAACTTTAACCTTTGGCCGTGGTCTTAAAGGCAATTTCACTGATTTGTTTACAAAATAAACTACGTATAAAGATTTTTTTTTACATTTGAATTTTCTCAGCAGCTGTCTGAGTTAACACAGCAATTCGAAAAGTCATAAGTTCGACGCCTAGATCTCTCCCCGAGCATGTCCGGACTATTAGAGAGAGGGAAGAAGGAGTGCATCTGTGTGCATATCTCCTACTTACCAGCTAAGCCGCCTAATTAAGTCCAATAAATAATATATACCTCTACGACGTCACATATCTTAAGAACTGTCCAGTGCACATTTCGCCTCTTGTGTATCACGCTACAAGCGCCCGCCGCCCGCACCTCTCCCTTTACCCGTTCTCTTACTACCACGCAGATGAGGATTCAATTAAGCGATTTAGCTATAGGATTCAAAGAGATTGGAAATCGACTCAAAAGAAAATTATATAAGCTTCATTATCGTAACTATAAAATATTGTCCTTACTGTAACTGATGATAAATTGATAATAATCTTAATTATTCCACGATAGGCGATACATAATTCATTATTATACAATACGTCAAGCAAAGTAGCCTTGCTGTCGTTCTAGCTGACCGGTTAATCATCTTATCACGACATAAGCTTTTAGCTCGTGCCGACACGAGAGCAGTAGCATCGTGATGGTTAACCGAAATGAGGTAGATAAATCATTAATTATTATGCACTGTTTAATTATATCATCGCTGACTAGCTTTCTACAGTTCAATACAGACCCCTCAATTTAGGGTTGTCATCATCTAAATTGCCAACTCCGGACAAAAATCCCACATTTTTCCAATATTTTTCCAATAATTTAAAACATAATTTTACTACATTTTTTAAGTGTAAACTTCTCTAGACACGATTTTTGGTACAGACAAACTTATTAGTTCGCGTCACCGACATGCCAATATGACTGCGAGACCAATATGCTTGTAGACAACATGTGGATTTAAATTTTCATATTTGTCGGTAATCCCCATGCCTGACTACTGAGTGCCTATTTTCTCTTATTTTATATTATTACGTATCTTTCAATAAATCGACACACCGTTTCCAAACGTCCTTTGAAGTGGGACAATTCAAAGGAATTCCTCGGAAAGCTTAACCTTATTGTGTAATAAAAGATAGGCCAAAGAAGCAAGGTCAACTGCCTATGAATGCATCAAATTCATTATGGCAGTCTAGTTTTAGAAGGAGACTATCACAATATTTGTAATTGTATTACCTGAAAACCCAAAAACAAGAAGAAACTCCAGTAACTTTCGAAAATGTCATTCTGTCAAAAATGACTCTATTTTACCTACATTTTCTAAAATATTTTGACATTTATCAGTGACAGTAAATGTCAATGAGATTGCGACTACATTTTTAAGGTATTTTTTTGCGTGGGAATGCTTGCGCCGTAGTAAGCAGTTTGGGTAATATTCAATTAGTAAATCAGTGACCTAAAAAGGTGTTATTTTTCACGATTCTTCTTACATCACAATTAACGTTAGGAACTTTAGGAGATGTTAATGGTATGCTAATATCTTAGTCAAATGTTTAGTTGTTGTTTCTGTTTGTTTGCTAAAACCGAAAAATTATATCTTCCTTTATAAAAAACATTCTTTTAACAACCTGTCCTATCAAAAATCTTATTTATTTGACAAAGTCCAAAAATAAGTATTGTGTATTTAATTTTTACTTTTTTTCTCTGCATCTGGACTATAAAAAACAAAGCCAGCCGGTATAAACAATATACATAGTAGGGATAAACATAAAAAAAAACTTCATTTAGTAGCTACTTTTAAAAAAGTAGCTACTAAATGAAGTTAAAAATTAAAAAAAAAATTAAAAAAAATGATGAATTATGATATCGAGTAAACTCGATATCATAATTTTCATGAATATTTATAAAGCGATACAGTTTCAAGGCGTCTAGTGTACGTTTTTTTTTTATAATTTCAATAATTAAATTTATACCAAGTGGAAAAAAACAACCTGCAAACATTTAAATTATGTTGTTAATTATAATCATTAGGTATGACAAACTACCGTTATTTAAACCAAACGAAGGAAGTATAGCAGACGTTTTTTTAATGATCTTTTAATTGGCCTTAAATTAATCCAAGTTCAGGTAAGTAATATTGTAATTAAAGTAACGGTAATTTCATATACAAATGTATAAATTATCTTGTATAAAAACATAATAGTTGCTAGGGACAGAGGTCAAACTACCACCGGCGTTGTGGTTAGGACGCCAGAGAGTGAGACCTCTTTACAATACACCTCTTAAGATTTTTGGGAAAAACGGAAAATTTGCAAACATGCGATGCTGGGAGCAATTTGCTAGTTCTCATTTAAATGATCAAAATCTAGTGACAATCTCATCTCAACGACCAATGTAAAAATTGTGCTAAATTGCAGGCATTTTTGAAAGATTGAGACTGAAATTAGACTGCGATCATTTCTTTAAGGAAGAAGAAATTCCCCCCATATGGTATGTAATGAATGGCATCCCAAAATACAAGGCAATCGTTCTTAGAATAACAATTAATGCAAAACAACCGATATGGTATCGTTTCATGCTAAATCTTTCAAAGAATTATGATAAGCATACAATTGCATGTTAAGAATAATTTTGGTGATAGCACGTTTACCCTGAATTATGATAATCTCAGATCAATTTGATTCAATTCACGTAGGTGTTTGAATTTTTAAGTTATTATGCATATGATTTATTTATAACAGAGATCGTTTGGGACTGAGATCCCAAATTCGTCGGAATCAATTTAGCATTTACTGAAATTTTGAGGCTACAATCACGATAATAGACATTTTTTTTTTTTAGGTGGTAAAAATTAATCAAATGACTCCTTCCGCCCTGGGTGGGGCGGAAGGGACTATCAGACTTTTACTGACTAAAAAACCACCCTGTTCCTTCTGTTGCCCTTTACGTTCCGGGGCCACGGTATCCTGTTAAGACGTCCCGCAACCCCGACAGGCGTTGGACCCGTTGGGGGACGATAATACACATAGAGTAAGCATATTGTAAGAAGGCGTGCGTACCTGTTTAGTTTCAATGCTTAGCTCTTTTCCAGGTATAAAAGATTCTTTACTCACACTTTCCGTTGATCATAACTATAGACAGAAGCTTTTGGTTGGCACTTCAAAGTTATGGACTTAGGAAAGTGTCTGGCAAAAACGAATAACAATTTTTAAAACATATTACATAGAAAGCAAAATCTCACTTGAACGTGAGTGATTAAAAAAGGGACCATCATTGAAGCATAAGCATATGACATTAAGTCCGCCTTTGTACTTTTGTTGCATAAAGTTTAAATAAATAAATAAGTTAGCAAGATCGCATACCTTGACAAAATATTATTTTGTTCATCCTCAAAATTCCAGCCTTATTAAAATGACATAGATTTGGTTACTCCTTGATCTTGGATTATGATAAATAAAGCATTTTTTTTTACTTGAATATATTTTTTATAAAACTACTAATTTAAATACTGAACCTAACACCCATAATTTTCTTGTCTCTTTCATGTTCATGTTATCCCTGACAGAAAGAGACAGATACAGTAACATTTATCTTTAGACTCCTTAGTCAGACAAAATCGGCGCCAGAATCATTTATACCAAAACAATACTGGTCCATTCAAACGCCCCACTGTACTAGCTCGAGCTACTGTCCGCGCTTATATGAGTCAGCACTATCTGACCTCAGTCTACTGCTCTATGATTAATACTTATGGTAATGAATCTGTTGTGACCTTCTATAAAGAACGGAAGGAACTGCTATTAGTACTGTTGTGTTTATATGGCGTTATGTAATTACATACTTGTACTGAGCGATAAGTACCATTAAATAAGTAAGTAGTATTAATTAAGTAGTATTAATAAGTATTATTAAAATTTTGCTAGTTGAGCTTTATACAGCCTTATTCTGTAAGAAAAATCCTATGAGAAAAAGGCTGTTTAATATAAGTAAACTTGACAGTCCACCACGTGAGCTGACATAACATGATTCAGATATATGAAAATACAATCATAATAAAATTCAGTTAATACAATTTTACTTTATGAATAATAATGTATAATAAGTAACCCGCCGTTTAAAGGAGTACAGTCAAAAATTAGTTTAAAAAATAAAAAACCATAATTAGGTAAAGTTATGTGTCATTAAATTACCAGATAATTAACTGCGAGCTAAAATCAAAGCTTTAAAAATAGGTAACTTTATCTGAATTGAATCAACTCAAACGTTCTGTGTTTATGTTTTAACTTACCTACCACTTTTACTAAATAAATAGCCAGCTAAACTGAGCTTCTACTAAGTAGCATCACTCACACATACTATCATTCCATACTAGTATCATTATAATATCATATACTACCTTCTTTAATATTAATATCTCCATTTTCATTACCACCTAGTATAAAACTTTTCACAAGTTACCAACATAAAGTTTAATACAAGAGCGGGCAACGCCATTACAAAATTGCATAATATAAATCGTCAGGTGCCAGTATTTTCTAATTAGCATACTAACCCTTTTCAACACACCTTATTATGCATTGAAATTAAACTAGTTTCTCTTACATCTTGAGCCATAGGATCCAGACATCGTTCTTTACGATTTACCGATAGTTTAGTTGGTAGCCCATTAGTATTTAGATATTATATGGGAATGGGTTTATTTATTTATAGAAGTAGATGCTAAAGTGAAATGAATAGGTACAGAGG
The DNA here is from genome assembly GCA_949774945.1 of Hoplodrina ambigua. Taxonomy (NCBI): domain Eukaryota; kingdom Metazoa; phylum Arthropoda; class Insecta; order Lepidoptera; family Noctuidae; genus Hoplodrina; species Hoplodrina ambigua. The sequence continues at coordinate 2,907,581 of OX458967.1, forward strand.
AATTGCCACGATCGTGTAGAGTTAATAATTAATTAATTAAAATCATTTACTTCAGACTGTGAGTGTCCGTATTGTGTAAGCAGCAGTAAACTTAAAAACTATGTTAGTAATAAAATAGTTTCTTAATAAAATAACCATTATCATAATTAAAATGATATCAGCGTTTTATCGCTCCACTGCAGAGCAAAGAGCTCATCTAATACAGAGAAGGCGCGGGCATTAATCACCATGAGAACTCAAAGCGGATGACGATTTCAGACTTTTTTAAATAATAAGTCAGGGTCACAATTCTTCTGACTTTTAGGAACAATTCCAGTCAAATCTTAGTCTCAATTTGCCAAAAATGTAGTCTAATTTACCTAATATTTTTGACTTTATAGATTGTCACAAAGATGAGATTGTGACTACATTAAGTAAGAATTAGCCTTCAGGTTTCCTCACGATGTTTTCCTTCACCGATGTCAGAGCTGTCCAAGATAAAGGAAGTAAAACCGTATTTAAAAAACTAAAAAAAATAACCGTTGCAACGTTATTTTTCTTATGTTGTAATATGAGATGGACTATAGTATTGTGGTCAAATTTGACCCCACAATTGACCCCTTAGGTTGACAGTAAGGCTTAATAAAACTTTGAGTAATAATCTCATTACAAAATACTCACCAACAAGAAAGTAACGGTGACTTCAGTCTCAACACAATTATATTATGAAAGTATAACTTCAAGAATACCATTCATATCTTTTTCTTATTTATTGCACAGTTCAATGAGGTTACATATGTACCTATTCGTACATCCTATTAATAGGTAGTCAACTAACTGATGATTTAAATTGCTTGTGTTGTAATCAAATTAATTCTAGATGCAACCAACGTAATTGGTTGTGTGTAGATTTAACATTAAGATAGGAATGATATGATTTTATTATTCCTGCTGTGTGTCTTAAGGAGGTGTAAAAGTTATAACTTTATTAAGTTATGTGTTACTACCATATTAGATTAATTATAGGTATTTTTTTTTATGTACATAACATCATGCCTGTAATTTCTGAAAGGTTACGCAGAGGTGTACCCATTATTATACCTACATTTCGCCAGATATGTATAGGTCCCATGTAATAGGGGGCGAGCCTATAGCTACAATCGGGCACAAATCGAACCTCCAACGCTAATATACACAGAAATTCCTGATGGTAAAATTCAATAACACTTTGCGCGACCTGGAAATCGAACCCAAGACCTCATTGTCACCAGTCATGCTTTGCGACCATTATACCAACGAGACGGTCTTAAATATCCAAAAGCATATTAATTACAATATTTCGAAAAAACTGGACTTGGGTGAATCTTTATTTATTGTGGCTCTCCAACAATGAGTACACATAGTACATGTTATATAATTATACATTCGAAACTTAAATGTTAACTTTAACGCGGATTGATTCGTTTTAGCAGAACTAACTTTATTTGCTACAAATATTTAACCAGAACTGCAGACAGCTCCCGTCTACACATCTGTCTGGATACAGGAACGGTTCTGTCAAATGCATTTTTAACGTAAACTCTATCAATCCACGTCCAGCTGTGTCAAGATCTATTGCAAACGATTTCCACTACAATTTTCTTTTAACGTTTTCCCTTGAAACGTTTGCAGAATAACCTTTTCGAGAAATAGTTTATATTCTTTGATTTCAACAGCAACATTTTTTGACGACAATTTTTTGTTCCTTACGCATTCCTTTTTTCTAAATATTTTTTTTTATTATTGTAAAACCGCCATTCACTTTTTCATACATTAAGCCGTCGTCATGGAAACGTAACGTTATTTTTTGGCGTTGAACTGTCTGTCAGATTAACATAAGAATGATCAATAAGGAAGCTATAATGGTGGGAAATATATCGTATAATTATTTGATGCATCTGAATAATGCACAATCAAATACTGATTCACAGGAAATAATTATTGAATAAAGGTTTTTTAAGGTAGAAGAAGAGTTGCAAACTAAGGTAATCTTAAAGGATACAAGAACAATTACATAAATGAGTTGGAGCATTCGGTTCGACACAATCGGTTCGGCATTTTCAATAAAACGCTATCAAAGGTTCTATTGAGAATGCCGAACCGAACAAGCCGATCCGCTTAAGTGTGTAGCGATCCATACTCCTTCAATTTTTGTCCGTCTCTTAAAAAGAACTTACTCAGCTCCAATAAAAAGCAATTAATCCAGCTGGTATCTACTTACCTTGATATGTACTATCTGATTGCTCCTGATCTCTCCCCGGTCGTGTTACATTGCCGTCTCTCGGACTATGAGAGTGAAGGAAGAGGGAGTACACCTCTTCCATCACTCTCATTTGAGTACCCATTGTCTTGTGCACTATAATATCTGCGTACTTGATAAGTCTCCATTTATATTATTACAGACTGTACAATTGACATCAGTAAAATCAATTTCTTACCCCAATATCTAACGCAGTCACAACTTAGATTACAGGAACAAGCTGAAACTTAGCCGAAGCTCCCAAACTGTTCACTCTATTAAAGTTTACTTCGAACACTACACAATATCTTAGTTTGGAGTTCAACTTGTTGTTACTAACTGTCGGCTCAATTTGGTGGTTAATTCTGTTATGGCATAACGAGGAGTAGCTGGTGACTTGAGGAATTTGGGTAAAGAACATACATACATAAACACACGCCTTTTTTCCATGGGGGTAGGCAGAAACCACAGAACGCTATCTGCTACGATCCTTACATACTCCTTTTGCCTCATCTACATTCATACATCTCGTCATGTAACAAGCACACCGGTTAAGTATAGCGCACCTGGTTTTTCTGAAGAATCTCCCCAATAAGATCAGTGTAGGTCTTCCTAGGACGACCCCCCCCTGCGTTGCCACTCACCTCTGCCATATAAACGAAACATCACACTATTTCTTTATACCGGGAATGGTGAGAGTTCAGGACGAGAGCTTGAGTTAGAAGGAGTTTAATTCTCTGAAGCCCTGACCATCAGTAGCTTGGACCCTATTACCGATACCGTTGGGCGTCTATCATTTTCAAAAATGTATTTTTTTAATACTATTCTGATATTATGTAAAACTAATAAGTACAAATGAATAAGTTGGCTGATTATTTTGTATTTTCACAACACTATAACATAAAAAACTCTCATACATCATTCGATATACGGATCCTGTCAAATTCAAAAATAGAAAACGATTTTTACTTCTTAAACGATCTGAGATGGACATGACGTGCTCTTTTTGTAACTGATCACTGACCGGGGCGTGGCTCCATAGTTCATCTATCAACACGCAATCAATCATTCATTCAAATCATTCACTCTTTACAAAAAACCGATCATTCCTTTCTCGATTTGATATACAATTGATAATCAGAAATACAAAAATGTTTTGATTAACCAATAATATCTACAGACGAAAGTAAACTGCAGTTTTTTTGTCCATTTAAAATATTGTTGTTAATTTCGTAATCCTTTTGAAGTAATTAAGAGAATATCAATCTGTCGCCCTTGGCTAAGAGGTTTTGTAGTTTTAATTTAACTTTCCTTTTCATAGAAAATTGATGTCAATGTAATGTCTCATTGAATATTATTTGTGGGAGTTCAATTTATGCTATCATCGTAATTTTGACGAAATTATTTGATTATTATGTAACTATACAGGATCGTTGCAAAAACTTTTACTTTGTAATCAGTTTATGATTTTAGACGAAAAGGTGTTGACGTTTTTCATAGGTTATTAAAAAAATCAGAAAGAAAGAAGAAAGAAAGAAAAATGGTTTAATGGTTTGACGGGCCTGTTGGTCTAGTGGTTAGTGGCCCTGACTACTAAGCCGGAGGTCGTGGGTTCGATTCCCACCCAGGACAAACTTTGTGTGATGAGCATGATTGTTAGTTCTGTGTCTGGGTGTGATTTATCTATTATTATGTATGTATTTATAAATTATATAAGTATGTATATCAGTTGTCTGGTTACCATAACACAAGCTCTGCTTAGCTTGGGATCAGATAGCCGTGTGTGAGTTGTCCCAAGATATTTATTTATTTTATTTTTATTTATTTATTTAATTGACCCAGGCCATGTGCACACAAAAATAATAAAAACAAAAAGGCAATAAAGAAAAAAAACTAAAATAAAAGAACATTATTGTGTGCCCCACAGCTACTCCAAACAGGCCCAGCTCAGCATAAAACGCTATCTAGTCTTCTTCTTCTAAATATATTGTAATGAAGTATGTTAACGCTGCGAATCATGCACGGATTCCGTGTTTCAATCTGTATATTAGATTCAATACCTACCTGCCTATCTAAATAGAAAATTAAGGCAGGTAGGTACTACATTCGTCAAAAAATATTTTTATTAAAAAAAAATCCAACCTTCGTAGTTACTTCAAAAATACTTAATACTGGCCATTAAGAGAGCAACTCAATACTTTTTCACCGGAAAAGAAAAATCTTCAAATTCTATTTTTGTTTCAAACATTGTTCCTCATTCCTTTTTCGAATGCAAAACAAAATTCCCTTCTTTTCTTTTAGCTAGAAAAGAAAATAAGTAAAATAGATTTCTAAAAACATCTTGAGAAACTTCCTGACTCTTGACTGACTGTTATTCGCCTCAGGTGGCCATCATTAAAATACCTTTTAAACTTTTTTTTCCAAAAGCAAAGTGCAAAGGTTATTTGGTTTCAGTTACGGATCAACGCGGTTGTCAATTAAAAGAAGTTTCTTTTCAAATATGTAACTTTGATATAATAATTATGTAATAAATAATTTGTAGAAGTAAATAGGGGTATAATTTTTGTTTGTAATATCTTATCATGACATTACATATCACGACGCCTGTTATTTTTTAAGAGTTTGACAGAGGTATGACGTAGGTTCTGGTAGAAGAAACTCTACAAATAAAGGTATTTAAGAAGATTCATAGTCTGCTGAACATGGACTGGTGTGCTAGTAATAATACCAGCTTATTATTGACCATACATGGCATTGGCCTCTCTTTATACAGATTGAAATATGACAATACATTAGACTCATGCAAAGCCGGGGCGAGCCGCTAGTATTTTTAACTTCAAAAAAGATTCTCAATTCGTTAGTATGTTTGGTACGGGGTTTTTCGGTCGACTGTGAACCGATTTTGAAAATTATTATTTGTTACAAAGAGTAAATACTCCCCTAAATTGGTCCCATAGAAATATTATTATGATCTGGTAATGAGCTTTGGATATTTGGAACGTAACGGATTATAGCAGAAGTGTCGCTGTGCCCCTTTCCTTCAGTTGGTCATTCACTGGTTGTCTTGTTTGTAAAAAAAAGATTTTTAATCATTCCTGTCGTTATTACTTGCAACATTTGTCACATATTACTCGCAACTCATCATCATCTGTCTAGCCTTTTCCCATCTATGTTGGGGTCGGCTTCCAGTCTAACCGGATGCAGCTGAATACCAGTATTTTACATGGAGCGACTGCCTATCTGACCTCCACAACCCAGTAACTGGGTAATATGATACCCCTAGGTAAGACTGGTTGTCAGACTTTCGGGCTTCTGACGACCCGTAACGACTGTCAAAGATCCACGTATGACAGCCGGGACCAACGGCTTAACGTGCTTTCCGAGGCACGGAGGAGTCTCGGTGTGTAAAGACTTACTACTCGCAACTAATTGTTTAATAATAAAGCTTATTACAGTCAATTAAACCCTACTTAAACATTGCAAACATTGAATTAACTAAGATTAAGTTAAATTGCCGTGGACAGTCCGTTTCGTTGTTAACGCAGCACACATAACTGTATGTAATACGTTATGCCTAGTTCACACTATAACAATATGTTGCATTGTCCAGCGGCTTCGTAATAATGGTTGCATGCGTTGTAAGTTGCAGCAATAGAATAATATATCTACTTAAGTTACTTACCTATATTAACATAACATAACATAACATCACGCCTGTAATCCCCGAAGGGTTAGGCAGAGGTGTACCCATTAGTACACCCACATTTCGCCAGTTATGTTTTTAGTCCCATGTAATAGGGGGCGAGCCTATTGCCATCAACCGGGCACAAATCCAGACTCCGAGGCTGCTACTGAGAAATTCCCGATGGAAAAACCCAATAACACTTTGCCCGACCTGGGAATTGAACCCAAGACCACACACACATACACGCACAGCAGTCGCGCTTGCGACCACTAGACCAACGAGGCAGTCCCAGTACCTATATTAATTTTTGTTTTAATTAAAGTTGAGTTATTGAATAAAGTAAGTGTCTGTGGTGAGTAAAAAATAAATATCTTCACTCGGACGATGGGATGAACATTAGGCAAGGACAATCTAGATCTATGAAGTAATCAAGTATTTATTTAATGGTTATTCTTTAAGGTTATTTTGGTTATTTTAAAACTTCTGAATCTTTAGACATTAAGATTATAAAAACCTGTGCTCAATGCCCTAGCTGTTGAGCTAGCAACGTTATTGTTTTACAGACACGCCACAAAAGATGAAACTTAACACACCACATAAACTTTATTAGTATTGTTAAGAATTTTAATCTAAATGTCATCGAAAAATCCCTGAATAGGTACACAAATTATGGATAAATATTTCGTCCATCCATACCTGCGCAAGCATTTCGCTACTGGCGCTTGTCAAGTCTCATCTTTCATGGCGCTTATTGTACCCAAACATTTCGACATTTATGTCCCATACATTAATTATAATTCCGCAAAAATACCACACACATAGAACATTATACAAATTACCGACAAAACCAATTCAAAAAAAAGAACGAAGTAACTGACCTATGACCACAAAATTGAAAACCACGCCATAATTACTAACAAACAAACAGTGTTGCATAACACCTTTCACGTGAAAGTGATCGCCCCCTAAACGATGATGATTAATAACCAAGTTCTTGGTTCTTTTTTATTAGACGCTCGTGCCAATGAGTGGTGGGGAGCGATGAATGGATGGCGACATTTATTAATGACTAGTTTTAGTGAAATGTTAGGTACTGGTTTTAGAAGGTTTAGGATGTAGGAGATTGAGGGGTTATTTTTTTTAATAATAATTATATTTATGAAACAAGAAATTGAAACAGGTTTACACAATTTGCTTATATGCTATAGACCTATTACATGGTAGCCCTAAACAAACAATTGTGTCTCACTATTAGCATCTGCTGCCGAACTAGGTTTATAGCCTGTGTTTCAGCAAGCAGCGCCTCAAGCCCTCAAGTAAAGGATGACCATGTGGGGTACATACAAAAGAAACAGTTTAACTAAAAATTACTTAACATATTTACATAAACTATACATGTTGGTAATTATATTATTTATAAATGAACTTCTTTAATTTCATCAGCTAGACTGAATGAAAAAGGTTAGATAGTTAGGTAGAATTCTAATCAAAGCTTGGTCTTAAAAAGTTAAATCACACAGACCTTCAGAAAAATGAAACTATAAGCTCTACTATAAAAATTAAAAGCTTCCTATTGGAGAGGCTTGTAGTAAATTAACAAATCTACTTTTCACATGTGCGAGCTTTGACTGCTTGCTTATCCATTTGACGTTTCTTACGATACTATCACAGATAACATAGCGCTCGCGCTATTGAAAATCGTTAATTCAAATCCAAGTAGCAAGTGACATTAAATCTCTTAAATTTAATTGATTAAACACCTTTTCTTACGCTACCACGTATTCTTCAACTTTGTAACTCCACTAGCTGCGCCCTGCGACTTCGAACGCTTTATTTTCTTCACCCGTGTTAGGTTGTTACTGCTAGACTCCCGTGAGTCGTAGCGTAATGTAATAAATTCTATGCTACTCCTTATGAATCTGACTATCATATGCAAAAAGTTTTTTTCCAATCGGACTGGTAGTTTTAGAGATTAGCGCGTTTCAACAAACAAACAAAAAAACTCCTTAGCTTTATTATATTAGTATATATTTCTCGGAATGGTTATTCTGCAAATGTTTCAAAGGAAAACGTAAAAAGAAAATTGTATAGGAAAACGTTTGGATCTTGACACAGCTGGATGTAGATTCATAGAGTTTAAGTTATAAATGCATTCGACAAAATTGATGAATAAACACACTAACAAACACAAAATCTCTTCAGCTTTATTCTATTAATATTAGATACCTACCCATAGGACATAGGTACCGTAACATAACTACATAACTACCGGTAATTGAGATTCGTCTCGGTTGACGTTTCGGCAAGTGAGTCAAATGTCAAATGAAGCCGATACCAATCGTACTACGGAGTTATGTAATAAAAAATATGGCCTGAGAATTTGACAATAATAGGAAATTAGGAAATAACTTTATGAAATGTATGGTTGTCAAATGTTTTTAAAATCTTCTAAGTTTATAAGGTTTCGAAACCTTATTAGTAAGGCTCAGCTGCATGTCCGTTTGTTTGCCACAGGTCTGTAACTTTTGAACTGTAAAAGACCCTTGAAATTTTCACAATCTGTCTATTACAATGCCAAAATAAAGTTCCTTTAATTAAAAATTATAGGGGATACACAAAAAAAGTTTTTCTCAACAGTCGTTACGGGTCGTAAGAAGCCCGAAAGTCTGACAACCAGTCTTACCAAGGGGTATCGTATTACCCAGTTACTGGGTTGTGGAAGTCAGATAGGCAGTCGCTCCATGTAAAATACTGGTATTCAGCTGCATTCGGTTAGACTGGAAGCCAACTTAGTTGGGAAAACGCTAGGCAAATGATGAATCAAGAAACCTGATTTTGCATGGTGATAATTCCGACTCGCAATAGGTTGGGTTTTCTTTTTATTATTTTTGTAATGCTTCTTAATTGTGTTCAAGTTAATTGAATGATGTTCCGAAAAATTGAACACTTGATCTCCTACTTAGTCTTAAAATCACAATCAGATATATTTTGCTTTTACCATTTATAAAACGATAAAAATACAAACATCCACATAAACAATTCTTTTACTCACTTTTTTGATATAGGTACTTAGGTACCCAAGCATAAATAATACCATAAAAATAACAAAGTAATTTTTTACATACATTTTTTTTTTGTAATTTTCGTAGTACGAAGCATAAAAAAATATACTAACTAATAAAATCGACGAAAAGCAAAATAAATTACCCAACTATTACGAAATCGTTACAAATAAACGTGAGAAAAAAATTATAAGAACATGTTATCGTGATTAAGAACCACCTACCTAACTTCAACACCATAAAAAACCATAAACAAGATCAAAGCACACACTCGATAACTACACTATTACTACACGATTAGTTAATACGTCAATTTCGTGACCATCGGATGCTTTCTATTCAATCCCAACGTAATTGAACATAACTGCGGTTCAGTTGTGCATTTGTTATTTAACTTAGTTAATTATGATTGTAAACGTTTGTAATTGTCTTTCGTAGATACATAAGAAGACATTATCTTAGGGCTGTCCGTAAGTGTAACTTTCAAATGTAAAGAGATACCTCAATATCGCTTATGAATAGAATAGAACATAATAGAAAATAATTATTTATTTTTAAAACATAAGTGAAATCACGGACTTTTCGTTAGTCTGAGGGTCGCAAAGCGCGACTGCTGAGCATGAGGTGTTGGGTTCGAGTTTTCCATCAGGAATATCTTAGTAGCAGCCTCGGAGACTGGATTTGTGCCCGGTTGAAGGCAATAGGCTGGCCCCCTATTACATGGGACTTAAACATAAGTAGCGAAATGTTGGTTTACTAATGGGTACACCTCTGCCTAACCCTTCAGGGGTTATTTTATACTCCTATTTTAGTCTTAAGCTTCATACCATATTTTTGTAATGTGTAACCGTTTATTTTCCTAAATAAAATAAAATAAGCGTGATAAGTACAATCACGGACGCACATCGGTTTTTACAATAATCATCTTAAACCCTCCCTCCTCCTACTCTGCCCCGGGTTAGGTGCAAGCCTGTAATAATATTCGACAGACTAGAAATAAATATTACAAAATAACAGAAAAAAGCAACCCTGTCCTCCTAATTATTAACGTCTAGTCTTCCGACTGTCGGCGCGCATTTTAATTTTACGGTTCAACAAATCGATTGTTATTAATGTTAGAAGTTAATCTTTTGTAGAGAAACGTAAGTATGAGATGCTGCGGGTAGTTAAAAGAGATTTCTACACATTTGTCTGAACATCTTTCATTAGACTTAATAGTATCTATATATCTATATTCTACTAACTATAAAGTTAAATCATTTATTTCAATTAGGCCATTATAAGGCACTTTTAAACGTCATTACAAGAAAAAAAAATAGAATTGAATCTAGCCCCTTCCAAAAGATAGTTTTGTATGGAAAAGATAATAGAGATTCGTTTATTTAATTACTCAAGTCCCACGTAATGAGACACAATTAATTTTCGATTAGATCGTTCTGTCATACCGGTAAGTCAGCCAGAGCTTGACCAGTTAAGCGAGTTAATCTCTAAAACCATCAGTCCAATTGGAAAAATTCTTTTTGATAGCTAGATTCATGAGGAATAATATAGGGTTTATAACATCACGCTACGATCTACAGGAGCTTAGCAGCAAACAAACACGTAACTTAATGCAGATAATAAAAAACACGAGGGCGAATTCGCAGGGAGCAGCTGGTATTCCCGTAGACTGCGGGCGAACATTCGCTACGCCAAACGCAAGTGCGGCTATCTACCAATGTTCGTGTGTTCACCATAGAAAAACACATACGGTGTGTGTGCGCCGCACTCGCGTTTTTTAGTCGAAACACAACGTGTGTGTTTTCCCGCAGTCAATGAGTATACCTCGAGTCTCCACGATCTCATACACATCTGCCATAAATAAAGAAAAAATTCTAAACATTTAAAAATATCAAAAGATTTTTTGTTAATACATATTACAAAAAGGTTTAGTAGGTACCAGCATGCCTACACGCATTTTTTAATCAAGAAATTAAACAAATTCTCCTAGTTAGGTTACCGCATTAATATTTTCTCATTAACCCAATTTGCATCACCACATTTTACAACAGGGGGCGAGAATCAGGTCATTAAGGCCGAGTACACACTGTTAATCTCACGCGATACCTTATCGATTTGTATCGAGCATGCCTAATGAATACATAAGACACTGTTTTGCTATTGCGCAGTACATTAAGATGACCAAGTAGTGGAGCAACATAATCAAATAAGGATACGATGCATTAAAATGATTCCAATTCTGACTTTGACTTTGTCATATAGCATATGCATGGCAGCCATATTTAGCGACGATGTGTGAGACTGCCTCGTTGGTCTAGTGGTCGCAAGCGCGACTGCTGTGCATGAGGTCTTGGGTTCGATTCCCAGGTCGGGCAAAGTGTTATTGGGTTTTTCCATCAGGAATTTCTCAGTAGCAGCCTCGGAGTCTGGATTTGTGCCCGGTTGATGGCAATAGGCTCGCCCCCTATTACATGGGACTAAAAACATAACTGGCGAAATGTGGGTGTACTAATACACTTCTGCCTAACCCTTCGGGGATTACAGGCGTGATGTATGTTATGAATGTTATGAATTTCTCAGGAGCAGCCTCGGAGACTGGATTGGTGCCCAGTTGATGGGAATTGGCTCGCTATTACAAGGGACTTAAAAATAACTGGCAAAATGTAGTTGTACTGGGTGATGTAATGGGTACACCTCTGCCTAACCCTTCGGGGATTAAAGGCGTAATGTTTTTGTTTAAGTTTCGAAAAGAGTATCAAGAATGTAGCTGATATAGATTTTAGATCTACTTGCACTAAGCGCCCGGATAAGGAAATAAACGCTTTAAACTACAAGTAAATAAATAACAAAATCACATACACAGCTTCCTAGCAAGCGATAATAAAACTAGTTCAGACCAATCAACAGTCGAACAGAAGTGAAAAGTCGTATTTTCTTTAATTTACTTGAAAGGGAAGGAAAGGAAAGCTCACTCGCAATCCTAAGTACCCATAGGCATAGCTACTGCCATTTTAATTGGAAACAACATATTCAATCTTCTTCAATGAAAGTTGCTACAGTTCCCAGTTCCAAGTTTCCAGTTCCCAGATCCCAGTTCACAATTCCCAATTCCCAGTTTCCAGTTCCCAGATCCCTAATTGGAAACAACATATTCAATCTTCTTCAATAAAAGATGCTACAGTTCCCAGTTCCAAGGTCCAAGTTCCCAGTTCCAAGTTCCCAGTTCCCAGATAAATAAAAAATATTACAAAACAAGTTATTTAGAAAGGGCTTCTTATGTAATTTCCAGTTATTTCTATTGTACAATACACGAAATGATATTAAAAGTTAAATACGTAATTGAAAACAAATTGATTTCGATGAAAGGTTTTCGCGGGATTAGACTCACCAAATATAGAAAACTCGTTAAATTATCTTCCTAATCCTTATCCCAACGAAATAAGTTTCAAATTTCATCAGCATAATCGTTTGAAAATAGCACAGAAAGTTTGTAATAACTAGCGAGCATCGCCGGAAGATGGGTGTAAGTAATAAATAAAATAATCGATAACATTTTATAACGAGTAATCAAATGCCCTTAACAACCCCGCTATGAGTGCTTAAGGCGAGAAAATAATCGATTTTAATGGAGCCGATTAAATCTGTATCGATATTATCGCAGTTGCATAATTGTAAATACAGCCTATTAAGGTTTTATTAATATCAATATCGAAAGTAAAATATGTAATGAAAGTAAAACCGTCAGTGATGTTGAAGCGATGGTTTTAATCGATTAAAGTGTGACCGACCATAAAGTATTCGCTGAGGCTGTATGTGGCTTATCTTTGCCTACATACCTGCCGTTTACGGCATACGGTAAAAGCGGACACCTCTTTAAATTGTCGATGGTATGGCCGTTTAAATTATTTAAAAAATATATTGAATTACTGATACTTGTTAGTTGGCGTTCTGATCTGGTTGTTAGTGAAGATTTCCCATAGTTCACACTTCTATGACGGCTTTTTACCTAACAGATGTAGGAAAAGTAAAGTAAAGCATACTTTACAAGTAAAAGACAAAAATAAAGCCAACTACAAATTTCCACGTTCAATCTATTACTTACTGTATCAGTTAGTTTTCCTAAAAATAAATAAATAAATGGAAAGTCTCTACTTTAAATAAGGTCTTACACATGGAAAGCCTCGTCACTTCCACCAACTCTTATTGTGAAGTTGCCATATCAAATAATAAAAAGTGCATAATGTCAATAAACTAATAGTTCAGCCACCGACACGTCGAGGCAAAGCAAGTAGCAATTAGCTGGAAACCGAACCTTTAGAAAAACCGGTACTAATTCAAAAATCGAAATCTGACACATCACTTAGCGCATGAATATCGCTGTCACACAACACTAATAGAGTTGTCAACCTCTTCAGAAACACGCAGCTATTCTCACACATAAAATATTGGAAAGTGCCAGTTACTATAAAGACACACGTTCACACAATACATCATTAACTACGGTTAATTTAACTGAAACTATGACAAATCGGCGCTGAGGCGCTTTGCACATAGAGCAACTATTGCAGCAACTGGCAACTAGCTGTTACATATATTTCAATTGGACTGCGCGCACGGAGCAACTCGAGTTTCGAGTTCCGGCAATCGTCAACAGTTTTCAGTTGCTGTAATCGATGACTAAGTCAGTTCCTAATTGCCGCAACTAGCAATTGTTAAATGTTATACCGGTTTTTAAAGTTGCCGGTTTCCTCAACCGTCAATCGCAACTCGTATAGTGATTTCACACTCTCCCTCCCTCTCCCTGAGTCGGCCTACGGCAACTCGGCTTTGAAAGTTGCTCACAGATTGCCATAAAGTTGCGGCAACCGTAAACGTTATAGCAACTATCAACTTTTACAGGAAACTTTTAAAGAGTTGATAGTTGTCTCAACTTAAGTTGCTCCATGTGCAAAGCGCTTATGTCTTTAACAATAACTTAACTTTGACCTTTGAACGAGATTGTAATCGAGATTTTATAAATCTTTTGTTTGGATAAGAATAAAAACGATTAAATATACTGGAATGGAGGTGTCGTTATCTATTGAATCATAGGCTGTAGAAGATTATATCTTTGCTTGAACAAAGTGAAAGAGGTTATGGATTATTCGTAATCGGTGACATAATTGTTTGAGTCTTCTACGTACTTTTTATACTACAATAATAACTTTTGTAGGTTTTTGATAAATTCAAGTATTTCAACCTTGGCAACATTTCTCTTTGCGTACCCGGTCCAAGATCACGCGTAATTTTACCGAATTCGAAAGATGTTGTCCGATTCCAAGGACCACATTTACAATAAAAAAAAAAAAATCTGTTTAAATAATTAAATTATTGTACGTTAATGAGAACATTGTTTACGCTTAAAATAATATTTCGTCATATTTCGTGGGATATCTAACCGCCATTGACATTGGTGAAACTAGGTGAAAATATTGCATTTTAATTATTCGTTAATCGATTGATTTATTAGAACCATGAAGGCAATTAGGAATTAATTAATCTTGGACGCCGCTACCACTTTATACACTACGTTGAATTAATTAAACAGTTTATAGTTTTATTAGGTACTTTAAAAGACGCCAATATATACTTCCTTTCTGGCAAAATGGTGAATGTTATGTTGGCTATAGAAACCGTAAGTTGAAGTCAAACATTTATTTCAATTAACCTTTTAACAGGCACTTTTATATTTTCAAGAATTCAGAAAGTTAAAGTAGATTAAGTGTTTGTAGACGCACTGAACATACGTAAGAAAATCCAAGTATATTCTTTTTAAAAAGAGAAGAAAAAGTAAATCAAAAGATTTTCTAAAACAGACCAGAATAATCTACGATTCCAATAATCTGCCATCAATCTCCATCGGATCATATGAAACGGTCTGAACATTTTATTTGCTTCTAGTGCCGCCGACGTCTGCTACGGAAATTACCACCCCAGGCGGAGATAAGATTGTCCATAACAAAGGGTGTAGGTGCTAGATTTATTTCTATTGTTTTACTTGTTGAGGAAAAGTTTTGGAGAAGATTTTCTAGACCTTTTCATTTTTTCAACAATTAGCGCTAAATCATCATTGTACTAACTTATGCACATGTTAAACTAACGGGACGAACTAACTATAAGGCAGTATACTTAGGTACTCATTTTCCGTGAACATAACCATATCTAAGTACCTATTCCTACTGTAAGTATAGCTACTTAGATATGGAAAATCACAATTTTGTGCCCGGTTGATGGCAATAGGCTCGCCCCCTATTACATGGGACTAAAAACATTACTGGCGAAATGTGGGTGTACTAATGGGTACACCTCTGCCTAACCCATCGAGAATTACAGGCGTGATGTTATGTTATGTTATGGATAATCACATTATCATCGTGAGATTACTGCAGAAATATTACTTCTAACTGCCAAGTGTGAGCCCGACTCGCACAGAAGGGTTTCCGTGCCACCGTACAGTATTAAACACATTATACTATACATTATATATCATATATATATATATATATATATATATATTATATATATATATATATATATATATATATATATTATATATATATTATATTTATTGTATATCATACATTTTTGTTTGATCCCTTTAAATATATTTTTTTTGTTTATAGCGGCCGTGGTAACTCTCACCGAAAACTTAAAGCGTATTTTAAAGGCGGTTTAAAAGATACAGGTCTATGACAGACAGACAGCGGTTATTTAGTAATAGGGTTTAGTCTCGCAACCTTTGGGTACAGAACCCCGAAAATATATTTTAGGAATATTTTGTTATGTAAAAAAAACTTGGCTCAATATTGAGGCTGTGTCGGCTAACAAATTGGATTTTGAGTTCTGGAAGAAATCCAAAAAATATGTTACCATCTACTAAAATTTCCTACCTATTACAAAATAGCCGTTTTCGTGCGCTAACCAAGGACTTTGTAAATGATGAAATTGCCTAAAACTAAAATCTGAATTAATCTTTTATGTTTCATATTTTATTTTTTTATTTCTTGTATTAATTATGTACTTGGACCTATGGATTTTTATCTGAAATAAATGATTTCATTTGATTTGACTTAAATTCACTGATCTCAAATAATCCATTCACAGGCACATTTGAATTGTCAAGGAATAAGTCAGTCAGAAAGTTAACACGAATTAATAGTCCTTTAAAATCAATAAATTTTACAAAAAAATATCAAATTTTAGACATTATTCATGTTGAATCTAAGGGTACAATGTAACAACAATCTAGCAAATCATTGTAATAAATTTAAAATAGCCGAAGCACATTAGAGATGACCAGTTCCGTTTGATGGCGCGTTCTAGAACATGACGTTTAGATTGGCACCATGTAACTCCATTATTTATACATATATAGCTTAGATTAATGATCATATTTGACGTAAGACGGCATTATTTAATGCCTAGTTTGGTTTCCAGATGCGTTCAAGTGATATTTACTCTAGAGCGAAAAACCAGTGACTGACATAAGTCCCACAAACACACTTGACATTTCGCTAGTAGCAGAACGACCTTCTTATTCTCCGCTTGACTGAACGCAAATGATCGTGAGAAACATGGCCTTATCACCACGCTTGACAAACTTTAACGGATTGATGCTCCGGTTAACATTTTGGCATTACCTACAGGAAGTGGTGCCGATTCCCTTGTTCACAAACTAGACTAAATTTAGAGAATTGACATCTCTTACTAACATACAGCGAAAGGAAAGGACGGTGATATTAAAGAACCAAGTTAGCGATGTCAAATTAGTTTTGCCTTGATTTTCTCCGTATTTTTAATTCATACGTTTTAAGATGTCAACTATAACTGTATGGATGTGTCAGATTGACTAAATTTGACAGCTCTTATTTACATTAGTCTCTTTCATATTTTATTGGACAGACAAAGATGGAAATAGGCTAATTTTAGTTTAGTTTGTGACCAAGGGAATCGGCACCAGTTTTTGGGAAAATTGGCATCTTAAACTTTGGGAAACTTAGATAGGGTAAAAATTTGATGTCTCAGAGTTATGCTCCAAAGATTCCCCGAAGAGTAAGGCAGAGGTTGTATCCATTACTACACCCACATTTCGCCAGTTAATAGGGGGCGAGCCTGTTCATATCAACCGGGTACAAATCCAGACACCGAGGCTACAACTGAGAAATTCCTGATGGAACAATCCATTAACACTACCCCACCTGGGAATCGAACCCAAGACCTAATGCTCAGCAGTCGCGTTTCACGACCAGTAGACCAACGAGGCAGTATATTAATTTCGCCTTTTGGGCACTCGCCCCATTGACAGCGACGCGGACGAATTTTTTTGATGCCTTATGAGGTTCGTCCTTTCTGCTCTTTTTTTTTATAAATTGTACATATTTTACATTTACTTTAGGGTTTTATTTAAGTTAAGGTTATTTATTTCAGAATGTAAGTATGAGATTAAAATAAATTAATTCAAAGATTTTCGACTCCAAAGTTTGTACGAGGTATAAACATGAATGCTCTTTGAAACAAAGCTAAACTTCTTGCCTTCCGCAATATGATTCACAAAGGGACCGCCTCTGACCCGCGCCGTAGGTTGCACTTTCTACGAGGCAGCTACCGACGTGAGGTCACGTGTATTTACCCATAATTTATGGGTCAAATTAAAAACTACTGCTGTGTGATGTTTATCTGATTTATGTGCCTATATGTGGGTGTACGTGAAACCGTTTTGTGTGCGACCTACGCGTGTTCCGCTACTTTCTTCATGTCATATTTTTGCTAAATCTGTCGGTTGTTAGACTCTCTTTGAATAGTTGCCGTTTCTTTATATGACTCAGCGATTAACTCGCTTTAGACAATTTTCCAATTAATACAACTTTCCAATCAAAACTCTTCAATTTTTGAAGACTTTTGTCAAATTACAAATATTTTCATGAAGTTTCAGTATACAGAGAAGTGCGTAAATAATGATGCTAATAATAGCATGATAATAGCTATTTCATATTATGCTAAGGATGGACAACCCAACTCAAGCGCAAATCACTTAAATTTACTCATTTATTATAAATAATAATAAAAATGAAACAATAAATAGGTAATTTTATATTAATTTCACTAAATGAATAAATAAATTTTAACAGTATAACTCTATTGTTTGTAAAAGGAAATATGTTTATAACACATTTGAATAACGCTTGGAAGCTTCAGAATGCTGTAAAAGTTATGCTGAATTGAGACTTAGGTCAACTTCTCTAAAGCCTAGCTAAAAGTAAAGACACAATGCAGCGAATTATCTACATATGAAGTATTCATTTATACAAGTAAAAAGATGAGAAAGAACTAAAGCTTCAACACAGGGTCAGTAAACTATCACTGAATGTAGGCTAGTAATCCTATCACTTGATATCACAGTCTGACTACTGTAACACAAAGTAAACTAGACTTAACCTACATAGATTGATGGTATAAATTAGCACAATTGGTGTGACTGTGTGAACTTTGTCGCAGCTGACCGGTCAGTATTGCATTACAGCTTTGCATTCGATTACATGAGTTTTTAAGTCATTGGCGTTAGCGAGAAGCGATTGAGTTCTGTCATAATAAGAAAATGATTTTTAATTGACAGCAAAAACAGTAGAACCACACTAAACTAACCAAGTTCGTAAATCTATATACGAGTACCTACATAAAAGCGTAAGAAATTACATAACCTATAAAGTTGAAATTTAGCAGGGAGGTAGTCAATAGTATTGGAGACGTCAGCTAAAAACGGATTACATGTTGAAAAGTAAGTAGAAATTTAGAATAGGTGTGTGTAATAAAATTAATAATTTAACTTGGTGAGAAAATAACTACCAATTTCTCTGGAAAAGATTAATTGTTGTGCTTTTCCACTTTACGTTTTAAACCAAAAGGCCACTATTACTAAGATTCCTGCTTTAAAAACAAAAAAAAATAATGACTGACCAATTAATTAAAATTCCCCTCATCTTAAGTCTTAACACATAAACAAAGCTTTGACTCCAATATCCAAATAAGGATTAGTAATAAGACGAATCGAGCAGCGGCCATTGACCCGCATCCGCCAGCGACCATTTTAAAATGGCGCCATAAATTGCTCATTGTTCAAGGCTCCGCGATCGCTCGTAACTTGACATCAAAGTAGAGTAGTTGAATTAGTTATTTAGTTCACTCGAACTAAATTAATGTCTAGCTACTCTGCCCTAATATGGTATGGTATTTTAGTCTGTGCTTTGATCACCATAGATAAGGAAGCGATCTGACCACTATGTAAAGCAATTAACCGTTGTTTATTAGTCCTTAAACTTGCCTCTGTGAATTTTATGCCTGAGGTTATAATTTTATAGTATTTTCGTATTTTTATGTGTGGTTTTTATGGTACTTTTATAGGAGCTAGTTGCAGACTCGCTGTAAAGTTGCAGTCGTCAAAATCTGTGCTTTAGATTTGAGATTGTAGACTTTAGCGAGAAATCCGAGATCTCTCTCCTTCAATGTTCATATAAAAATGTATGGATTTAAATACTTTATTTAAATTATTTAGAAAGTGTTTAAAAATATACATTTTGCAATAATTTCAGATACGCATTGATTTATTGTTTTATTATTACTATTACTCAAATCAAAACAAATCATTTATTTAAAGCGTCCGTTTGCGATGTTAAAATAACAGCTTTTTACTATATGAATATTTACACGGTAATACAAAAAAAAGATCCGTCTGTCTATCTGTTTTTTTTTTCAGGATAATCACTGGCAATCAGCTGATGTTTTAAGAGTAACTTAGCTAATATTCAATCAGAGAATAAATTAGGGATCCATGTAAAAAAAAATGCTTAAAATAAATAGTTTAAATAAACCATTCTTCTTAATTAACACTTTGCGTTAAAAGAACGCTTAACTTTCTCATTTACATAAAAAATCTCTATTCCCGACCATACTTTAGGATCAAAACAAACGACATAGCCCCATAGGCACGTATAACAGATTAAATCCGGTCGGTAAACCATGGTAGCCATTTGTAAACCATCGATGGCGGACTGTGCTTGAGTTATAGTCGTGGCTTGCGTCGCATCAGCTGTGAACCGATCGAAACGTAAACATGGAGGTTTGTTGGTGTTTGGGTGCGGTGGGGTGTGGTGCCATTGTAAGCGGGACATGCAAATATAAAAGTACTATACAGTAGTAGAGATGGGTCAATTTTCATAAGAAGCCGATACTAAAATTGCTTAATTCTATTAGATATAAATACGAATACAACTTTGCTTTACTGAATTTTGCCCAATTTACCGCAGGCCTAGTACGAGCGCGCCAATAAAGTATTCAATTCGATTTTCGAATTAGAATTACGACCTAATAGCACTTTAATTTAACTTTATACAACAAGCACAAGAGAATAAACAAATTTCCTGACATAACACACCAGAATAGCATTAAAACTTGCGCATGTCTGTGACTAAAATAAAACACATACCTGAAAGAGCAGATATCCAGATTCATACATCCAGAAGTCATCGGGCGCGTTGCCGGGCTTGGTGAGTTGTATCGCGAGGCAACGCTGCAAGATGAGCTGGCAGCGCTGCCCCCCCGCTCCGCGACCGCTCATGCCTTACACGGGCGGCGGCATGCTCTGTGGAGTAAAAGAGAGAGAAAATTAAAGCTTTTGTCAGAGAGGAATGCAAAATTTATATTCGGTATGTACATCAATCAAAATATTGACACATTCTCAGTCTGAAAGTAAATGCTATGTATAATATATTATGATTTTGTTATAACTAAAATATCGAAAACATTTGTGAATTATCTTTTTATGGTACCCAAAACTCGCTACGTTACATCATCGTAAGACAATTGAACGAATAAATCCTTGCCTGCGATACGAACCTATATTAAAATATAGGTTTATGGTACGTCCATTAAACAAGTGAGGCTCGAAAAGAAAAATCCCTACCGGTTTCAGAAAAAAATCACGATATATCACAACGGGCGTAGTGTAAAAAGTTGCTAAAAAAACATCACGTGATTAATGTATGACCCTTTACTGAAACCATAAGATCAATAAGGATTTCATACAACCACCAAATCGTCATTAATGTGGGCTTCAAACATGCATCATAAAATATTATTACGCATTTCCGCTGGCAGACCCACCACAGCTTTACGTCCTAAACTTGTTTGTTTTAAGTTTGGCCCAATCGTTCCGTTTTACGAATTTGGACATCTAAAGAGAATGTCTCATCCATTGTCTTGCCATACCAAACAAAAACTTCTAAGAAACTAATGTGTAACAAAACCTCTTTGATATCCAAAAAAAAGTTTGAAAAGAGAACACAATCATGTCATCTATTACGTATGACGTCAAATATGTTCTACAAATAGATTTTACTACGCAAAAGATACTGTAATTTGATCTGCTATTGACATTGAAATCCCAGTAGTCGATCAAACTTAAGATAAAATGACACAAGGATTATCAGAGGCCCCAAAATAAATTTGTAAAGATTACATCTAATACCATTATACCAAACAACCTGAACGGATATTGACACAACAGATCAATGACAAAACTAAAATCAACATAAGCCACTGATTTAAATTTTTTAGAAAATTAGCTAAAATGTCCTCTAAATCCACCTTTATTTGTCTTCTAAAGCAGCGTATCTAAACGTTTTAATAAAACAATACTATGAAAACGAATACACTCCTTATAATAGAACACTGATCGCTAGTGTAAGACCCTTGACATGACAGTTTGAGAACAAGGTGACATTAGGTATTGTTTACAATGTCCTTTAAATAGCGTTTGCGGTTGCCTTAATACCGGATACGTAATAGGGTATCAGATAAGTGTTGTGAATGAGTTTTGGGGCGAAAGATCGGTGAATAAAATTAGAATAAAACCGTTATGTAATTTTAGATAAAAAGATAAATTGTGGTAATGAGTTCATGAAAATTTACTATGTTACACCTAATATTATTCAACATATTTCTGCTGTTCGTAAATATAACAATTAAAAAAAAGTAATTTTACGGTTTATTCAACAGTTAGGGAGTCCCACCTTTTTGTTTTATTTGAATTCTTGTGATTCTTTATTTACATAGTACTGGCCAATTTAACTATTCTAATATTGTATGTTTGCCTTTATTGCACTTACTGTTGAAGTTTATCTAACTAATTTATGTAAGAATATTGTAAAAGTCAAGGTTTTAAATGTTTAAATTAGATGATGAATGGCCGTGGACGAAGCAAGAAGAAGTGTGAAAGAATAGAAATGCTAATATTTTTTTTGTCAATCACTGAAAATATTTTCTCCGCGACTTCGTCCGCGTGGAATTCAAGTTTACTATGCAAAAGTATAGAGTTCTATTAATCAAAGAATGTTTGTAATTGGATCAGTACTTCCAGATATAACCTCTTACCTACAAACAAATTCTTTATGATTTCGTTAATAGAAAATATGTAAGTAGCCTATTCAATAAGCAATATAAACTTAACTATACAGTTATGCTCTGAAATTGTCACTTAACTAGAACTACAGTAATTATGTAAGCGAAGCAATTCTCAACTTCTAAACTAACAGCTTTTAGCGAAAGCATTGCCATATCCACTCGTTGCTGCCAAATCCATTTGCATTTCATTAGAACCTTATTTACTCGAGTTACAGGCTAAATTCATTTGTTCCAGTAGCCTGTTTACATTGGTATAAAGTTAAGTGTATGATAAATTCAGAGCCAAGTACAATACGCTTACATCATATTATGTAAATGATTTAGCACGTCGGGAAGAGATATTATTTAAGTGTTGTATGTTGATTCGCAGTAAATAACTAAGAATTATTTGTTGGGAAATAAATTAAGGAAAAGTTGTATTTCCTGAAAATAGTACTTAACTGTTTATTGGTTCCTGTGTTTGACAGAGATACTTCAATCTTATGTCTTTATAATTAGAGTAGTATTTCGAGATAGACTATCAAACTAGAGCTGTAAATCGATATTGTTAGAGAAAAACATTTGACAAGACACTCATTTGTCTTCTATTTAGGTTTATTTGAGCGTATTTATGTACCTGCTTCTATGTTACATGTTAATTTTATGACAAGAAATTAGACTGAAATTTCTTCTACTAGAGATGTTCTGACTAATCGGTAAAGCCGGCTTAACTGCTCATTTTCGTTGTCAAGAAACAATGGGAATTAAACAAAATACCTTGTTGCAGCACACATACAGCTGGCGGACGCTACTTACTAGCGAAACAGTTGTAAACGATGCATCTGCACCAAATCATCGTCACGAAACCAGTACTAATACCATGTCAGAGGCCCTTGAGGCGGTTTAGGAACTCTGACACTAGGGTTTGTGGGGTCGTAAGACCTTACTGCCCTCACGCTACAGACTGACTAAAACCGTGATCGGCTTGAATACCTCTATGTATCTTCGTCATTTTAGCTATCCACACTTTCTGTTGTTTGCACCGTTCTCAAAACATTTAACACAAAATATCCATTTGGTTCAAAACGATCGCGTGTCGGCATCGCACCAAACGAATAGTGGCTCACTCCATTTTGAATATTAAGGCCGTGCCACACTGTCGATTGGCGCCATTATAACGGCATCAGTGCCAATTTCGGTGTTGTGTAACTTACTTTTGTTACGAATGTAATTTTACGTCATCGGTTAGATCGTCTTCGTATTTTTTTGTGGAGTGTGAAGATGTAGTTATTGTGTTGAATTTTTAGACAATTATTGAATGGTACTGTTTTGGTAGGCGTTTTGAGCTATAAAATATCACGGTTGGATTATACATAGTGATAAAAGTATTGCTGGCTTTTTTTGTTTATCATTTTTTAGTCTTTGGATCATCTTGTTATGTTAAATTCTTTTATGGTTGGTAGGTACGTTTTATTGGGGAGAAGGGACCCGCTGAGGAACAGTGAGTCGTAGCCTGTCGGGGAGCGGCGAATGGTTATGCGAATCCCGCAACTCCAGCCATAAGCAGAGGTGGAACCGAGTTGGCTTTAGCCAGTAAGAGTCCGGCATGCCTCTTCGTCACCCCCAAGACGGAAGAAATCCAAGAGCATTATAATGGCGCACCAAAAAAAGGTACGTTTTATTAAGTATGGACCCACACCTTTTTCTTGTACGTAAAAGTTAAAATTATACAGCCAAAGTAAAGTTAAATAACTCAAAATACTATGACACCTCTTGCATTTATTTCAATTATATCCGGAAGGAAAAACCAGAACGATATACAACAGCACTAGTTAACTATTTACAATGTTTTGCAACTCGAGTAACAGGAAGTGTCTATAGAAGAAATGAGAGGACTATGAAAAATTGCATGATTTTCTTCACAGCTGGCGGTTAAATTAGTTTTATCTATAAAAGGTAACAAGGTATTACATGTAACTGCGTTCAGTTTTCCCGCAATAAATAATATCTAGAACTAATATTTTAAAAAACGAACTATCACTTAGCGAAAATATATTTAATTTCCGTAAAATAAAATTTAAGTTGATGACAATTTAAATTTTTGATTGGCAAAGATTTTGATCGTGTTGTGGCGCTTTTTCGTAGGAAACAGCAGGTTTGCTTTTTTTTCATATTTCACAGTTGGTTCTCGAGTAAAAGTTGATCGTATTTTTAAGCAAGAGTAAATGGTCAGTAAATTAAAAGTCACCCTATATTTTAACTCCGGCAAGGTTCCACAACAAGTACTTGCACGTACTTGTTTCTACTTTGCTTTTTACAACTAGCTTTTGACCGCGACTTCGTCCGCGCAAAAATAAAATAAAATATAGCCTATGTTACTCGCAGATAATGTAGCTTTCTAATGGTCAAAGATTTTTTTAAATCGGTCCAGTAGTTTTGAGTTTATCCATTACAAACAAACAAACAAAACATACAAATTTTTCCTCTTTATAATATTAATAAGTGGAGATTTTTATTTTTTATTTCTAGTGATGTTCGTAATCTTTGCGTGAATGAACAGTTTTTCTTTCTTTCTTAATTAAGTGTAGTGTGAATAATATGTCTTAACATTTTTATAAACGACACATAACATACATTTTGTAGCCATCAAAGTCAGGTTTTCAAGAAATTAAACAGAATATAATTTCATTGAATTCAATAAGTGTCACAATGACATTTTGTCTGACAAGTTGATTCGACATTTTATTAAACTTTTTTTTAACTTGACATGATGACACTGTAAAATTAGACGTGATTGCTGATTTAATTTAGCTGGTTTCCAATGTGACTAGTAAGTACCGCTATTTAGTGACCGACATGAATTATTATATTATTCCACATATTATTTTGACCTGGACTGAACAGATTGTTTATTTTAATTTTAGAATATCTAAATAATATATCTAATATATATAACCAGGATTTTGTAAAAACCTAATTTAAAAGAGTTCCGTTTTGGAACGAGCAACTAGCTTCAACTTTCGGACTAATTGACCGATTCCTTGACAATTCAAAAGTGCCTGTAAATGGTCTAATTGAAATAAATGTTTTGACTTTGACTTTTGACTTTGATATTTCAGACTTTTCTCTAAATATCAAACGGTAAATTAGTATTACAAAAAGATAGAAATATTTTTGCGGTAGTGGCGCATATTTCTTATTTGTTTTTAATTTTTAAGATTTAATACCAACTTGTTTTTATTTTGCTTTTGTGTATTGCATTTGAGTTTTCGAGTGAATATACAGTTTTTCTTTCCATTCTTAATTTATTTAAACCAAATGAGATGTTAAACTTGTTTCTGAATAAATTTAGTTTTGCAGTCTCAGATAATAATCGTTCGTAAATGAATAATTTTGAGAATAAAGCGAGATTTTTTTCCTATTCTTAACTAGCAATCCGTCCCGGCCTTATACGGGTACAATTTAGATACGAGTACATAACCTTTCCTCTTGAATCACTCTATCTATTGATGTAAACAGCATTTAAGTCCGTTGCTTAGTTTAGAAGTCTAAGCGTACTGATGGCGGGAATTAAGTGACTTTGTTACCTATATACTCTTATCATGCAGAGAAGTTATCAATACTCATACCTATGGCCATATTAAAAATTCATCAGAAGCATACAACCAGCAAAGGTGCGTCGAACTTACTTGAACCAAATATTATTAAGTTTGATATGTTTTGGACTTAACCAACAAAGTTGAACTTACTTCCGACACAGCCCATCTATCCCCAACGATCCCCATGCATCACTCCAGTTCAATCCGCCATCAAATATAGACATCAACTCATAAATCTTCGGGCTTTCGTTCAGAAAACTTTCACCATGAGTATGTTCGATGTTATTACTCTTACACCATGAAATATAATAGGTACTCTATGCACTTTCATCTCCATATGAGCCAAAATGTATTTTGATTTTGTGTTTGCTTCTGCAGTCTGCTGTAAAGCCTAGCCTGCTCTGTCTCCAGACCTAAGTCACTTAAGCATGGCTGAAATACTTATGTTATCTTCTTAATATATTCTTATCCTCTTAATATAAAAAGCGAAAGGTCACTCACTCGCTCACTCACTCACTCATCACAAAATATCGAAAACCATTTGTGCCTGACTGATGGCTGATGGCAATAGACTCGCCCCTCAATACATGGGACTTAAACATAACCGGCGAAATGTGGGTGTACTAATCGGTACACCACTGCCTAACCCTTCAAGGATTACAGGCGTGATGTTATGTTCATATTCTACTAAAAGAGGTATGGTGACTATTTAGGTCCTCGTTATTCAAAATCGGTCATATCAATAAAGTTTTAAAGTAGATATCTAATACCTAACAAACAGCTACCTATTCAAATCGATGACCTACCCGCATATTATGTACAGTCAGCAAAACAGATAGGTATGTAAGGTCATCAGATATAGTTGAAGTTTTTAAAGAAAACGATAGATTTTTTCGAATGTAATTTAATTTAAAAAGAAGTTAATAAATTAAGTAAAATTTCAGTCAAAGACATCCATTGGTTTCTAAGAGAACTTCAACTATATCTGACGACCCTGCATAAGTATCTGTTTTGCTGTGTGTACCTATGTAACCAACCATACCTACCTAGCTAGTTACATCGATACATTATGTATGGAAATTATTCGGTTTTTAACCAATTCGCAAAATTACGGTGTTGTTCATTTTGTTAGTAGGTAGGTACGTGGGAATGGAACTAGAATGTTGTTGTCAGCTGGTTGCCAACCCACACGGGTTGCTGGTGTCAAATGATGGAATCAGGTTACTTGATAACCATCGTAGGCGCCAGCTACTGCCACTACGTGCGCAAACAATGTTGCCAACATAAAAAAAAAAACGGTTGTGCTAGCAACATGCGGGTCAACCTAGAATATTCTTCTAGTATGTTATACCTGGTTAAAGTTACTGGGTTAATGTTAAACTATACAATTCTTTTTTTAAACCTTGCTCCTGTCCTAACCATTCTCCTGTATAGTGGGTGCGTTTACTGACATGTAAAAGATTACATGTTCATGTATTTTTTTTTTTTTTACCGATGGGAAATCATCAAATCACTTCCCCTGGGCGGGCGGGAGGGAGTGTCAGACTTTTACTGACTAAAACCCATCCATGTTCTTTCTTGTGCCCTTTGCGTTCCGGGGGCGCGGTATCTCTTTCGAACAACCCGCAGCCCCGGCAGGCATCGGCCCTTAGTGGCCCCTCCAATACATGTTCATGTATGTAAGAACATATACGAAGAACCATTCCCCGAAAAACTACCTATAGGCCATAAAAATATTGCAATGGTTCTATCCGGGAATCAAAACAGACACACAGCATAACAGCCACAGCACCAACCGTGCTACCGTCCAATTTAGTGTATCTAGTTTACCTGACCAATTGATACACATACATACATAAACTTACGCCGTTTTCCCATAGGGGTAGACAGAAATCACAGAACGCCACCTGCTACGATCCTTACATACTACTTTTGCCTTTACGCGTTTAAAAAAACAAAAACAATATCAAACAAAAAAATGGTGGTACCATTTTAAACAGATCTTGTTCACTGAAAAGTGACTGTCTTATAATTTTTTTTTCTATCATCTACATCTTCATACATAGATGTCGTTGACCAAATAATATGTTCCCACAG
Organism: Hoplodrina ambigua; assembly: GCA_949774945.1. NCBI lineage: Eukaryota > Metazoa > Arthropoda > Insecta > Lepidoptera > Noctuidae > Hoplodrina > Hoplodrina ambigua. The sequence goes on from OX458967.1 coordinate 2,935,754, forward strand.
AGAAACTATGACCTTTACTCAAGTAACAAGTAAGTAAAAGGTACATCTCAAATTGCAAGATGTGAATGATACGCTAGTATTCTGCGAAGACACGTACGATAACATAGCTACTTGTGGGGCACGAGTTCATCGTAAACTAGATCAACAGTGTCTGTATTTTTGTCACAGACTGGTGTAACCTTGTAAATTCATCATTATAAGGTAAAAATATTTTTTTGAAATATTTCTTTAGTCTTACCGGTTTTTGGGGACTAGAAAAGTGTCAAATATTTTTATAGGGACTTTGTACAGTTACAGTTTAGTACTAGCTTTGGCCCGCGACTTCGTCCGTATAAATGTCCGTTTTTGCGGACGCAGACGAAGTCACAGAAAAAAAGAGCCTATATAAGGTCGTTCCTTGGGGTTTCAACTTACCCCGTACAGTTCACTGGTTTAGTCGTGTAATCGTAACAAACAGACAGACAGACAGAATTACTTTCGCATTTATAATATTAGTCAGGTTATTTTTTTTTTCTAAGTATGACAAAAAAAACACATTTGGAGGAGCACAGTTACACAGCTTAAAATAACCTCATCTGATCTATAAAAAATGTATTCTCCTTTATGAAGAATCAATTAAAATAAATTGAATATGAATTGAAAAAGTCACATTTTTAATCACCCGGTATCGAAACCACTGGGCCATCACGATATTAGCTTAGTAAAAAATCTTGTACTTACTTATTTATTTTTAATTAAAGTATTTAATTAAGTGGTAGCAATTACCTACAAACATACATTAATATTACTAACATACAACTAGTGTGACCGGTATAGTAGAATCGTTATCAACTAGATCAGAGTCAGCGGTAAATCAGTGATCTCGTGGGCGACAGATATCGTTTCGTTTATTAAGTTCTTGCTATTGTGGGTTTCCATTACACTAGTACTGATGTATTGAGGGTGACAAGCGTCAGCCTGCGACTTTGTGCGTGTGGAAGTCTAGTGTCATAAAACATTTATCAAAGTCAATAAGACCATTGAAGGCACGTTTAACAGCAATTTTCAAGAAAACAAATAAATACATTTGAATCTCTTGATGCAGCACCAAATAATCCATGACAGTCATATTCATCATTCATTTATCCAGGTTTCCTCGAGATGCTTTCCTACACCTACATAAAAACACACAGTACTATTCTGTAAAAAAAAACCCTCAGTGGACGGGCCTGTTGGTCTAGTGGTTAGCGGCCCTGACTGCTAAGCCGGAGGTCGCGGGTTCGATTCCCACCCAGGACGAACTTTGTGTGATGAGCATGATTGTTAGTTCTGTGTTTGGGTGTGATTTATCTATCAATGTTTGTATTCATAAATTATATGAGTATGTATATCAGTTGTCTGGTTACCATAACACAAGCTCTGCTTAGCTTGGGATCAGATAGCCGTGTGTGAGTTGTCCCAAGATATTTATTTTATTTATTTAAGAAAAGCAAGTCGGTGTCTGTCGATCTTTAGCATCAAGAAGCCAACTCACCTCAAACTCACTTCACCTAAAATCATCGCTAGAGATTTTTACAGAATAGACATCCAATGCCAAGTGAAAGTGCAAAACCTTATCGTAACCAACCATGCGCACACGCATCAACAAGTTCATCACGGTATGTGAATGAACTATGTAGGTGTTGCCATTCATAAAGAGTGAATGAATAAATATAATCGTGTCAATTTACTGTATTTGCAATCAGTTATTTGTCTACCAAGCTTTTTCTTTCGCACACCTTACATTTAAAAACCAATTTTATAAGACCTATGTTAAAGTACAAGATGTACTTAAGCAACGGTCAAGGTGATATGGTTTTGTTGAGTAAGATTTTAAGGTTTATTGTAAATGCTTTGTAATAATGTGAGAGTCATCGTTTATTGAATATTGATGAAAAATATGTTCATGTTTTGTTTGAATATAACGGTGTTAAACGTCATTTGATACTAAGGTTAAGTTTTTAAAAATTTCATTGATTGTCAAGGAGTGACGTAGTGACTTACTCATACCAAGTAAGTAAAACAGGAAAATGAGCTCTAAACATACACTCAGAAAATAAATTTTAATAAAAGTTATGCTTTGAAAAAACTTAAAACAAAATAAATATTATGTACGAAAGCAGTATCCAATTTAAAAATCGAACGATCTTTTTACAATTTTTAGTAAAGAAATATTTTTATTGCAATAATTAAAACAAAAAATCAAGTTAACAATCGCGAAAATGTAATTATTTCGTGATGTAACTACAAAACGGATTTCCGATTTCTCCCTTTACTTGTGCTACATGACATTGCTTCTCGCCAAGTCTCATGATTCTAGATCAACGGGAAGTTCCCTGTATGTTTCAATTGAACAAAAACAAACATGAAACCCACAAAACATAAAATACTTATGACTCAAAACAATTTCTACATCAAATACTTTTTGTTATATTTCTTTTTTAATACTCTTTGATGCATTCATAATTCTATGGCAACATTAACATTTGTCGTAAACTATCACGTTTTGCTAGAATAAGAAGTTTCTACTAAAAAGTTAGGAAAACGCAATTAATTTAGTGAATATTTTTATTGCTTTCCTGTCCATTTTTTTCTACATTTAAATATTTATTTTATGCATGTCGAATAAATGTCCGCATAATATTTAATACGATAAATCCATTAATTTTCTTCCTTATCTAACCATTCACATCACAGCTCAATAAAACATCCTTATTAAGTGAACCTTACTTAGGAACTAGTGATACTAATAAATGAATACTAAACAGGTACTAACTTAAGTCTAGAATACTAATCTGTATATTTCTGTATACCGTTACACAATTACCATAATATAACCTAACATAGTAAAAATATTACTGTGTGAGTTACTGTGTGCAGTGGTTCTTAATCTTTTAGTGTTGAAGGACCATTTGATAAAATTTTTGTGTTGCCAAGGACCACCAACTGTTTAGCAGTAATATTTGCATCGTGTGTATTCGTATTTCGTAGTTATGTATTACAAGCTTTTGCGCAAATGTCGGTTATGGCAAACGCAGACGAAGTCGCGGAATAAAAAGTAGCCTAAGTCCTTTATTGGGGTTTAAACTTACTCTGTATCAAATTTTATCAAAGTCAAAACATTTATTTCAATTAGACCATTTACAGGCACTTTTGAATTGTCATGGAGTCGGTCAGTTAGTCCGAAAGTTTAAGCTAGATGCTCGTTTCAAAACGTAGGTAGGCCTCTATGGAGAAGAACGAGCAAGAAACTCCACGGCACTCTTTTAAATTAGGTTTTTACAAAATCCTGGTTACAAAATCGGTTCTATGGTTAAGTCGTGAGAACGTAACACACAGACAGTCAAAGTTACTTTCGCGTTTATAATATTAGAATGGATGTGATAACTTCGCGAACCACTTCTGGTGGTTGCGCGGACCACTAGTTAAGAGCCACTGATCTAGTGTGAATTTATGTGTGGAAATTATCATAAATGCAAAATTAACATGTCGTAACTTATTAAATGAGCTTAATTGAGACATGATGAATAGGTACTTTCTGAAATCAGATGCAATCTCTGTCGTCTTAGATAACATTTTCAGAATATCATCTCAATAATTTAACTGAGATTTTCATCTTTCTTGACTATCTCACGATTTCTCGAAAGAAAAATGTGTGTGACTTTAGAAGCGTAAGCGCATGACATCCGCGCGTTTGTCAATTTGTCACATCTATTTAACTAATATAATAAAGCTGAAGAGATTTTTGTTTGTTTGGCGTGTTTAATCTCTGGAACTACCAGTCGGATTGGAAAATTTATTTTGTATATTGTAATAGCCAAACTCAATAACTAATAAACTAACTAATAACTAAGGAATACTACTGTAGTATTCCTCATGAGTTTGGCTATTTTTGGCTATTCGCTGCCGTGGAACGAAGCAGTACGTAAGTATTTTAAGAAACTGGGGGTAATCATTCTAAATACGTCCCTGCATTAATTGTCGCTATAATAATAATTCGCCAAAATCGACCAGGTAAAATCCCCATCCAATTAATATAATTCGCTAACCGTATGAAATCAGCCAATCACAGGACGTCGACCTCTCCCTGCCACATCACCCCCTTCCTCAAGCAATACTATGACCCAAATAAGGCAAAAATACATTAAATGCACACCTCCATGAATACGTGTGTGTGTGTAGTAATGACTTTGCAAGGTGTGTGTGTGTGTTTGTCGTCTGCGTCTGCGCAACCGGACACAACACCGCTATACATCCGACCACGGTGGCGCTTTGAATGTCAATGCCAAACGCAAGGACTTGATCTACTACGGCACACTTGTGGCGTGAATATTTTAATTAATTAATAGAAAAAGTTTTGTAATACCTGTTTGTTAGACTCGTTTCGATCGATAGTTGAAAGTGGAGTGGTTTGTGTCTTATTAAAAGTGAGTTTGTGTAAACAGTCTGATTTCTTTCTATGATTAGCTGTCTTTGCTTGGAATTGTGAGTTTAACACCGAAATACAAGGTTATGTCAGGGATGATACAAACCGATATTATTGTTCGTGTATATTTAGTACAGTTGGTTAAGTGGTCTTGGGTTCGATTCTCAGGTCGGGCTAAGTGTTATTGGGTTTTTCCATCAGGAATTTCTCTGTAGCAGCCTTGGAGTCTGGATTTGTGCCTGGTTGGTGGCAATAGGCTCGTCCCATATTACATGGGACTTAAACATAACTGGCAAAATGTAGGTGTACTATTGGAATCTAGTTGTAAACTTGTTTAACAAAATACATAATATTCTCCAAAACGGCTAGATCCTTGCGAGCACGATCCTAATATTGAAATAAAATAAAGAAATTTATTTTACGAGTACTTCATGCTGCACGCGTGCTTTGAATTCTGCTCATATTAAACGAATAGTTTAGCAGTATAATATTTTAGAGAACATCCATACTAATATTATAAATCCGAAAGTGTGGTTGTCTGTCTGTCTGTCTGTCTGTTACCTCGTCACGCTTAAACCGCTGAACCGATTTAGATGAAATTTTGTATAGCGACATAAAATAGTTTTTATCCCGGAAATCACCCTCTAAGGCGGTGAAAATGGGGGTGGAAGTATGTATGCAAGTACGATATAAACAAGTTTCACGCGGACGTAGTCGCGGGCAAAAGCTAGTATTTCTATAAATAGACTTAGATATGTAATTTACAGACTACTATCACACGCATAAACTGAAAATTCCTATTTTTATTACACTTTTTTATCAAGCAACTGTGTTAAGAAAGTAGAGGCTTAAATAATCATTTATCACAACGGCTGTCTGACATTATCAATATAATCATATCACCTAATACGACAGTGAAAGTCAAAGATAATGATACCGATAAGGAATTAATTCGACAAAAACAAGCGCTTGCGTCTTTTGATAATCACTGGCATTGGCATCATTTTTATAAATATGTCTTTTTTTTTTGTTACTAGCTTCTGCCCACGACTTCGTTTACATGGAAGTCTATGTAGTCTACACTAATATTACAAAGAGGAAGAAATTGTATTTTTGTTTGTTTGTTTGTTTATTTGTAATGGATAAACTCAAAAACTACAGGACCGATTTTAAAAAATCGTTCACTTGGCAATGCCAGGAGGGGTCGCCCTAGGAAGACCTACACTGTCCTTATTGGTGAGGTCCTTCAGAAAGAACAGATGCGAAGTACTCGTAACCGACGTGCCTGTATGAACGTAGATAAGGCGAAAGGAGTATGTAAGGATCGCAGCAGGTGGCGTTCTGTAGTTTCTGCCTACACCCATGGGAAAAAGGCGTGAATTTATGTATGTATGTTAACCAGGTTTATCCAGAATATCACCTACTACTGATCATTTAATGTATTTGTAAGTACTATTAACAAGTACTAACCGTTAATTCTTAGGTGAAGTCTTAATAAACGCTGATTAATCTGTAAAATTCCAAGATAAGCATCGAATTTCTATTTAAAAAGCAAATTAATTTTATCATAATGAGCTTTTAAATCGCGAGATAAGTCTCACGAATACGATTAATAATTTCTTCTTACAAGATCATTCCTATTCATGATTATATTATAAACATCTTATTAAACGTTATAAAGTGAATGGCAATTTTTTGCAATTAATGAACATAAGGCTTTATAGGATTACTAGTTTTTGCTCGCGACTTTGCCCCCGAATAAAGAAAAAATATTTTCTCAGGAATCTGTAATTACGACTTTAAAATATACACGGTTAAAGTAACAATAAAAAAATCTGCTGTTCAGTACACTTTGACGAGTTAGACGAACATAAATGTACTGTTTTTTTTATTGTTACTTTTTGAAAAAAAATCGGTCCCAATCTTTTCGAGTTTGATGATAGAGTTTATGGCTTTCGGTTCCAGGACGACCGTGTATTTTACAGCACTCTGGAATAAAACTGTCGAAAATCTAACTATATCGATAAAGCGATAAAGAATTTTTAGAGTAGGACTTTTAGTAATTTCACATTGTTTCAGTTTCACCTTTTCAGTTTAGATTATTGCCAACTTCACCTGCTAAATACCGTACCTATTTAAAGTTTTCAACGTTTAGCGAACGCTAAAAACTTTATTTAAATTCTTAGTCCAACATATCGATTGATTTTAGCGGTTGACGTCAAAATTTGACACCCTTTTTCTTTCATATTCGTTGCATTATAAGTATTCACTTTCATAATTTATATAAATAAACCAAAATAAAGGCCCACTTGCACCAAAACTTAACTTAAACTTAGTTGCTAACACGCGGATGAATTACAAAATAACATTGAAAAGTATTAACCTCGTGTTAGCTAGCAATTCCGAGATTTTGCATCAGTTTTCTTCTTATGAAAATTTACCCTTCGCCACAGGTTTTTACATAACAACTAAACTACTGTATATTTTATGCTTTCCCGTAACTTTAATCATAAAAGTTTCATACCGCTACATAACTCTCATCTCATTTTATTGGCAAGATTTATTGAACGTTAACTGATGCCAAGATTTTACGAAGAAAGGAGGAAGATCTATGCATTTGTTTGTGCATCATCTCATGCACTTGTAAATCTGAAATGTAACGCGTATTTGGCATGCCAAGTTTAGGACAATAAATTGTTATTAGGTACCATAAAATAACATATTAGTTAATACCAAACGCATTGGTTAATACCTAAGTATTTTGAACAATGACAATATTAATAACAATTGTATTTTGCAAGCCTAATTATAAGGTAGATTGTACAAGGTTCCATCCCTATCTGTAACACCTTATTTTATGTATCTACAATCTATGCAAATAAAATGTTACTTACATACATAACATCACGCCTGTAATCCCAGAAGGGTTAGGCAGAGGTGTACCCATTAGTACACCCACATTTCGCCAGTTATGTTTTTAGTCCCATGTAATAGGGGGCGAGCCTATTGACATCAACCGGGCACAAATCCAGACCAGATATGGGAAATATAGGATATGAGTGATCGATGTAGTTATAGGGACATTTCCCGTTTTGTCTCTGGGACGGCACCGCATTTGCGAGTCTCTGGTATAACAGAGACATCGAGTAAGCAGTCGGCCGCCATGTTTGCCATAAAAAAGAAAAATAAATATTGGCTCTGCCCAAAAACAAACTAATGATATTTAAATCCACAAAGTCAGGAACAAGAAGACACAAAATTGCCAATCTACATTCAAATCATCATTTCTACTATTTGCTTAACTCAAAAAGAGTCAAATAACAAAACTAATAATAAAAAAAGCAGTAGTTCCCAAATGCAAACTATTCATAAGCTTCCCCTCGCATAGGACAGGCAAGAATTTAATAATCGTCGTACACCCCACCGCGGAAGTTTTTACTTGCACCCAGATATGTTTATGGTCGAAAATTTTAGGAGTTCGTTGACTTACTGATGGGTTGACTGTACTGGAAGTTTGGTTTTGAGGGTGGATTTTGAAATGAGAGGGGTAAAGTTCTGTTATTGACTTATTTTTGACAAAATAAAATATGATTCTTACTAAGTTTTTTTTTTTTGCTTTTGTTTTTTTTTTATTCAGTTAGACTTCCATTTTAAATATTCTACAGATTTATAGCTAGGACTCTAAAATATTAATTTACTTTCTTAATACTCTTACAATGAGTACCTAACCTCCTATCTATTTTAATCTCTAATATTTACATAATTAACTTTTTAATTCACTCCACGTCTTTCGGGGGGTTGAATGTACTAATGAATACGTTCAATTTTTATTACAGCAGTACTAAATAGCACATTGAGCTGAACAGCTGGTTTTTTTTTCACATTTCGGAGTTGGTCCCAAAACCAAAGTTGTTCATTTTTATGAACTTTCCACTCCCCAATGAAAAGTTAGCCTGTATCTGTCCAGTCATAATTTAAACTTATCTAAATCGTTTAATGTTATCCCAAAACAATTACTCAAGATACATCTCCACATCACATCACAACCAATTAGCGAAAAAGGAACATTAATTTTAAATGCACTTAAAACCAACAGCTCCTATCTTCTATGTCCCATCGATATCCATCATTCTGTCTCGTTCAGACGACACTACCGTCTACCACACAAATAAAAAACCAACATAAAGTTTCAAACTGACATAGCAGCAATTTAACTTGGCAGCAGAGAACATTTCATGCCATAGTAACTTAATAAAAGGACCAAGTTTATTGCCTGATATACGTCTAGACTTGGCCTGTAACTTGACGGATTAAATAGACTAGTTAAGTCTTGGCAGGGATTGGATATTTACAATTTTTTCTTGTTTAACAAATGCGTTTTGTTGCGTTTATTATTGCTATGTGGAAGACGCAAGAACGCTTTAATGAAGCTGCTTCATTAAAGCGTTCTTGCGCCCCCGCAATATAATAACAATATTTTTGGCTGCCTCGTTGGTCTAGTGGTTGCAAAGCGGGTTTGATTCTCAGGTCGGGCAAGATGTTATTGGGTTTTTCCGTCAGGAATTTCTTAGTAGCAGCCTGGTAGTCTGAATTTGTGCCCAGTTTGATGGCAATTGGCTCGACCCCTATTACATGGGACTTGAACATAACTAGCCTCTGTGTAACCCTTCGGGGATTACAGGCGTGATGTTGTGATAATATTTATAAAAAAAATGTGACAAAATATAGGTAATACAGCATAAGACAGGCAAATAAGAAATGAAAAAACTCACGCAAAGAAACTAATAAAGGTTACTTTAAAAACTATTCAAATAAGGTCGAAAATGGGTAAACCAGAGCCTTAAATTTTCACTACGCAAATAACAAGATTAATAAGGGTTACAAATTGTAAAGGATAATTAACGTCATATAAACTACCTACAGTTCAACATTTAACCATTGGCTAACACAAGTAGTTGTGAATATTTTCATTTCGTTTTACACAAGCCGACTGACGACACGCCAATAAAATACTAACCGACTATAGAATTTCGTGAAGTAATATAAACGTAAACAATGGGGTTTTATGTGACTGCAATTACAATTTTGAAAGGATGGTCGCCGAAATATTGCAAAATAAAGTTGCTTTTAAAATGTCGCGCGACATTAGAATCAACAAGCGGCAAATTAGTATTTTCTATAAATACCTATGTATAGAAAATACTTATTTGCCGCTTACCTTTTCATATTAAAATTTGTTGTACATATAACATAACATCACGCCTGTAATCCCCGAAGGATTAGGCATAGGTGTATCCATTAGTATACCAACATTTCGCCAGTTATGTCTAAGTCCCATGTAATACATGGCGATTGCCAATCAACCGGGCACAAATCCAGACTCCGATTCTGCTACTGAGAAATTTCTGATGGAAAAACCCAATAACACTTTGCCCGACCTGGGAATCGAACCTAAGACCTCATGCTCAGCAGTTGCGCTTTGCGACCACTAGACCTACCTACTTAAAAGAATGAATATTACCTACGACAAGAAAAACTAAGGTATAAAAAAAAAATCTCAACGCAAATGAATAACAAAACTCTTTAAATCCAATAGATAAGATACACCAGGTGATTAAAAATGGCTCTTACGGACTCATTAACAAATTACAATCATTGAATGCGAACTTAATTAAAAGCTGCAGACTGTACTGAATTGATACGTTTTAAAACAAAGTCTTCTTTGTTAAAATATAAAAACCTTTTTATATTATGTTTACATCTATTAAAAAATTAAACGACATAACTAGGTATAAGAAGGTAACATTTATACACTCACTAGTGTTAAAAACTTCAGTTCAAATTACAATAATAATGTTATATACATATGTAGGTACTCGTATAATAGGTTGGTTTTAAATGTTTTCCCAAACTAGGAAATTCTCCTATATCGAGGGTGCGTTTACAAACATATAAACTTAAATTCACAACCAGTCAGACCCGGAACAACTATCAGTACACCATACACATAATATTTGCAAATATATATACTGTTTTGATTCGTGCGGAAATCGGAACAGCGACACGCAGTGCATCAGCTAATCGCTCGGCCATTGCACTAACCGAGCCGCCAAAGTTAAGAAACTTTGAGTTAGTACTTGGAGTTGATAAGGTAACACTAGCTGGCGTAAGCAGGCTTTTTCTACACGACTACCCCAAAAAAAGGAGTGTTATGTGTTCAGAATTAATGTAATATATGTATGTATGTAAGTTTCTTTATTTCACCATAACTTTTAAACGCGTGAACCGATTTAGATATATGGGGTATTGTTACAATCCTTGCATCGTTCCGAGTAACATAGGCTAGTACAAAATAAAAAGAAACCGGTGTGGTCACTTTAAAACGTAAATGAATAAAAGCCTCCATTTTTTTTGTACTGAATCTTGTCGTGTTTATGTTTATCGTCTAGAATTTAACAATTAAAAAGGTCGTAAAAAAAAAACTAATGAGTAAACAAAGTACATAGATATACAATTTTTGCAGTCGTTTTTTTTAATTCTTTTGATTATAGAAGCTAGTTACCTTAAATTATACAGATTCTGTCTTCTTTTTATACCAGGAAAAATATTGACAAATTCATAGTCTAGTTTAAGTGTCTTTTAAAAAAATCTGTCAATAGCTACTATCGAATTCAATAGATAAGAAGGGACATCGTGACATAAACTTTTTCCATGGATTCAGTTCATTCTAGACCCCCTAGAGTTCAAAGTTTTCGTCGATGATAAAAAAAAGGTCTTTCATATAAAAGTGTAACACCAACACTAAAAAAATGTATAAAACAGCTGTTTTTTTTTTATCTGCGGGAGAACACACCCGTTGTGTTTCTACTAAAAAAACGCAAATGCGGTGCACACACACCGTATGTGTTTTTCTACGGCGAACACTGGAACTGTGTAGCCAGCCGCATTTCAGGGTTGGCGTAGCGAATGTTTGTTTTGCCTTTACGTAGTCGGTATAGCCAAAAAAGTCCTCACTTGAGGGGTTATACCTACTAACAAACACGCCTTTTTCCCATGGGAGTAGGCAGAAACCACAGAACGCCACCTGCTACGATCCTTACCTACTGAATCCATGTGAAAATTTTGTGCCACGATGTCCCTTCCATAAGTTTTATGTAGGCACCTTACTTTACAATACAAAATGCCTAAGTCACTTTTCATCTTGACGCTTTCCCGGCTCTCTGCCAAGTCAAAGTAGGTACCGACGCTTTGCCTCAAACAGCTCGTGCGTCCATTAAGCGTAACGTCAGCAAAAGTAACATTGATTGAAATTTTTTAACTATTTGCTAAACATTCAAATTAATATTACAAAGTACTGCTAGTCTGTCATGATTTAACAAAAATGTATTTTGTTTTATTCGTAAAATTAAATAAAAATGACTTGTTTGTAGTGCTGACTGTACCTACCTTCAACAGTTAACTTAATTTTCATTAATTCACCGATAAAAATGGAAATACGGGTACTATCGAGTAAAAAAACACATTTCGAGTAAATCGACACCAGCGTCAATTTCACGACAAAAAAATCGCGCGACATGACTCACGCTACGGAAACGTCGATTGCCAAGGTCGCATAATCGCATCCACCGACGCGCGACCAACCATTGTTTTAACAGGACAATCGCAGTTTTTTACTCCATTTTTCTATTCTCTTAATACGTCAGAATACTAAATGTTGTTGTTTGCGAAATCGTGCTATAATGAGGGGAGATACGGTCGTTTTGGAGATAATGGCCATTGACATAAAAGTTACAAGCTTTTTTAATCAACGTGTGCTTTGAAAATCATAACAAGATTCTCATAATATTAATCCGGCGAGTGTCGTAAGCACCGCATAGGTACATTACACACGGTCCTCGGGTCGGCTTCGTCTCCGTGAAAGTGAAAATCAAAGTTTTAAATGCGTTTTTAACTATCGTCTCCTACCCAAAAACTACCTACTGTCAAATTTTAGCTTCATAGGGCATGTAGGTAGTATTCGAGATTTTGTATTTAGTCAGAGAATGACCTTTCCCTTTTAAATACTCCCAGTAAAACAGAGTTTTGACAGTCAATTTTTTTATTTTTACTGTTGAGAATTTTTTTTGACTTCCTCGTTGGTCTAGTGGTCGCAAGCGCGACTGCTGTGCATGAGGTCTTGGGTTCGATTCCCAATTTCTTCGGAATTTCTCAGTAGCAGCCTCGGAGTCTAAAATTTGTGCCCGGTTGATGGCAATAGGCTCGCCCCCTATTAGATGGGACTAAAAACATAACTGGCGAAATGTGGGTGTACTAATGGGTACACCTCTGCCTAACCCTTCGGGGATTAGAGGCGTGATGTTATAAGATTTTTTTTTTAAATAAATAAAAACTTCCAAGCCACTTAAGTGAGTTTAAAAATGAGATTTTTCAGGTGGCTCTGGTAGAAACTCCTCAGTCCGTATCATCACAGAACCTTAATCAAATTTTCCCACTTATCTGCCACTCAAAACAATTTCGTCGTTTCACCATTAACGAAAAGAGATATCTTAACCTATTTCTTGCCTTGCAAATGGCAGTAGTGTATAATTTGTACGATTTCCCATGGTAATTAGTTCTACGGTGTCCGTGATGGTACTGAGATGGCATACTAAGTGTGCCGAGCTCGAAAGTTCGCGGCAAATAAACAAAGCTGGTTTTAGGAGATACGCCTTTTAACCATCTCTTGTGTTTTCTTTTGCATTTAATTTGTTTTCCTTATACTGTTAAGATTATACTTGACCTGTATAGGTTTAGATAAGCAGTGTCTTAAGATTATGTGTACTTATGGTGGTCACGTAATGTGTTACTTAAGTCCTTTTTTATTTTCATGCCAAAATAATATAACCACGACAAAAAAAATATATACAGGCTGACTTTTAATTCACTGCACATTATAAAGGGAGGAAGTACTTATACGAACAAGTTTTAATCATGGGAACAGCTGATTTATTCTATTAAAAATTAGCTGTTCCCTACAAAAACACGATCAAAATGTATGTTTATTGTGATCCCACAATAAAAGTTGTTTATGCATGAATAGGTACTTTAACCTTTTGAAAAATACTCAGTAGATTAAATTTAAGCCATAAAGTTTTCCTAAACATCGACAGATGGTTACGCAGCAAACCACAAAGAGACGCTTAATCAGCATCTATCTTGCCTTGAGTTTGCGCCAAATGCGGTAGCGAACTGTGTTTAGTCTTTTGTCGTAAATACACTATGTTTATATTATACCGAAAGTGGCACGACTGTTGAGTTTATTTTTATTTATATTTTATTTAAATCAAATAAAAAAAATATGATAAAGCTGAAGAGATAATTTGTTTGTTTCTTTATTTGTTTAAACGCGCTAATATCTGGAATTAGTATTATAATTCGTATATGATAGCCAGTTTAGGCTATAAAACATCACGCTATGGCCCACGGGAGTGAAGCAATAACCAAAGTCACTTACCGTAACTTAGACGTAACTTTAACACGGGTAAAAAAAAACAGGAGTAAGAAGTTGCAGGTTTAAAAAAATATACAAGGTGATCTTAATGCTTAGGAATCTAGGAATTCAAGTACCTACCTCTACCGGCCATCAATAAAATCTTAAAACTAGTAAAAAGTTTTTAAATAACTTTTGAAAATAGAATCTTATCCTTTAAAGTATCACGTAAGTACAAATTACTTATTAACGTATGTTTTGTTTAAAAAAGAACATTGATTTTACAACCGTCTAACCAAACTCAGACGTCCCGTAACTGCAGTTTACGCAAACCTGTATGTAGTAAGGCGGGTGCAAGGTCAGGCCGCAGTGCGGGGGTTGCAGACGGGCGTATCGATCGCATCCCGCACGTCTGTACGCCTCCCCGTCTGTGCCGCGCTTTATATTGTACGATTATAGGATTATGGCTCGCGTAGTGTTGCTTTAATTGAAGTTGAAAGATATATGGGCTGTGTTACGGTACACGATTTAGGAGTTATCGAAATATTTTTAGATATTTTGTGTTAAGAAATTGCAATCCTTTTAATTCTATGTGGTGTGTTTCATGCTTGTATTAGCTTTTTTCTGCGACTTCGTCTGCGTGGATAACAACTTTTCCTTAAAACATAACTTAGATATTATCCATTGAATCCGAATCAGTAGGATCAGTAAGATCACCTTCAACGAAAAAAAAGTAGTAATAAACTTTATCTCTTTTTTAGTTTAAGGTACAGATCAGAAAAACCATCAAACATAATTAAAACGTCTTAGAGAATGCAATGACTTGTTCATAATATAAAAACTTAGCTATAATCTAGCACATACAAAATACCCATTCGATCACATGCTCTAAAATACTCAATAACCAGTTCTATCACCCAACTTAGTTTTTTACTCTAAAAACCTGTCAATCAGTCCATTAGATATTTTTAGATTTAAAACGTAGTTGATTAACGCAAAAAAATCCTGCTACACCAATATAACGATATTAAACATGAAAAACTAGATAGATAAGTCTTTAATATAGAGATTATGATAAAATCTCTTAATTTAAAAATCGAAATTAAATTTATTCATGCTTGGGCATCAATATAAAAAAAAAACGAACCCAGAATTACTTCAAACTAGTTTAAAATACTTCTTGAGTCTTGATTTGCGAAGTGAAGCTGTCATTTTAAAAAAAGAACTCCACTAATAAAATTGTTATGACGTATTTGAACAGTTATTCGATACTTCTATTAAAATATTAGGTTTTTATTTTATTTACCTAATCAATTAAGAAAGCCATAACTAAGTATAAATTGTCAAAATGAGACCTGCCTTGTCTGTAAATATTAAAATAGTGTTTCTGAGTCACGTACGCTTGCACGTGATACGATGCTAGTCTGTTTATTATCTAATTCCGCCACCATTTTGTTAACCAAATGTCAATGTCACGTTACATTCCTGTTTAGTACCTCTATAGTTTGTTGTCATTGTCAATAATATTCGTGAGACCGATATCTGAGTCATATGATACACAGTACAAGACAATTCAAATAACTGTGTTCATTTTTTGTATTATGTTTTATTCAATACTTAGGTACCTGTTATAAAATATTAGTAACAGTAACCAATTCCGTACTTTTTCTGTAAGTATTTTATGCACGGTGGAAGGAAGAAAACAGCTGTTTATTTTTAATAGTCCATCCATAGTAATGTTACAAATGCGACAATAACTCTGTCTGTCTGTCTATTACCGTTTCACGACTAAACCACTGAACTAATTTTGTGTAATTTGGTACGGGGTAAGTTTGAAACCCAAAAAAAGTCATAGGCTACTTTTATTCCGCGACTTCGTCTGCGGCCGCGATAACAAACAGGGACAAAGTCTCGGGCAAAAGTTAGTTTTATCTAATGTACCCCTGTACCCCTGTACCCCTGTTGAATTGTCTATTACACCCTGTATATTTAACATGATACCTAATAAATATTGCAAAATAAATGTCCATCTCCATACAAAAACAAAATCGCATCAAAATCGTACGCTCTAAAAAGCATGGTGCAGTAATCCCACGGCGCGTACTATGGGGTTGTCGACACGCCAAGGGAGTCTGCTTTCAAGGTCGGCGTACTACCGTACTTGTAGTAAAATACCCTTTTATGGGACTGCCTATGGCTGTAACGAGATGTGTCTACGTTAGAGAGTAATGTTTATTTTTAGTGCATCATTTACTTGAAATTTCTGAGAAACACCGGTCTGTACGATTATACATACAACGTGACTTTTAAATCACTACTAACCTTACGAGAGGCAAAAATATTCATGAATGAAAACATTCTTTTATATAGAACCGTCTCTGACATAATATGAATAATCAAATCAACTGTTCCATGCATTTTGATCGTGTTGTTATGCATTTTTGTAGAGAAAAGCAATTTTTTTTTTCAATTGTTTAATATTGCTTTGTACAGGACTGTTAATGACAATAGGCTCGCGCCCTATTACATAGGACTTACATATAACTGGTAAAATGTGGGTGTACTAATGGGTACACCCCTGCCTAACCCTTCGGAGATTTGTCATATTAATTGTAAAAGGTTTGTTTGTACTTGCGCGTTGTTAAGTTATTTTTAGGGTAGTGACTTAATAAATATTTTATGTGTACACATAGATAAGTACTTAATAAATGTGCATTTATGAGACCTTAGTTACAAGACGTACGTGCGTTCAGTTATATTAGGGCCATTGCATTTTGCTTATCAGAATATTACCACAGCTGTTTTGTCATTTTAAAATTGTTCTATTTTCAAATTAAATGAACTCTGTGACCTTAATACCTAATTGATGTCAGCTTTTTTTAGGTGGTAAAAATCATCAAAAGGGACTGTCAGACTTTTACTGACTAAAACACCACCTTGTTCCTTCTGTTGCCCTTTACGTACCGGGGCCACGGTATCCTGTTAAGACGTCCCGCAACCCCATTGATGTCAGCTTAAGATGATATAATACAAATGACTAAGTAGGCATGACGTATCTGCCAACATGAACTTTAAAAGTTTTTTTTTTTTTTTTTTAAATATCTTGGGACAACTCACACACGGCTATCTGATCCCAAGCTAAGCAGAGCTTGTGTTATGGTAACCAGACAACTGATATACATACTTATATAATTTATAAATACATACATATTATAGATAAATCACACCCAGACACAGAACCAACAATCATGCTCATCACACAAAGTTTGTCCTGGGTGGGAATCGAACCCACGACCTCCGGCTTAGCAGTCAGGGCCGCTAACCACTAGACCAACAGGCCCGTCGAGTCGTCAGTACCACCGTCAGTTACGTAAGTATCACCTCCTTCAAAACGAATTAAATCAACAAACGTACAAAATAAAACATGACCTTAAATAAAAAACTAAATACCTACCTACATAAGTAAAGCGTACACTTAAAATAACAAGTACCGCTTAACCAATCAATTTGTCATTCATCTTCATACAAAAAACGTCAATAAATTAATATTTTATCCACCAAGGTTGTAATGAGAATGACAAAAACTGACTGACATGCGTGAAGTGTCATTATCATGACGTCACTGGCACTGACGATGACAAGGTCTTGTCAAACCCTTTGGTGTCAAGTATCTAGTCTTTAAGGTCGAATTGGAGGTAATTATTTATTTATAACTCTATTTTAATATGCCTTAGTTATTTGTTAATTGGTTCTATAATTATTAAATGCAAAGGTGGTAATTAGTTAGACATATTTGTTGCACGTAGTAATTATATTGTAAAAATGTCGAGACAGCTTTGCCTAACATTATATAAATAATAATATTTAACTGTCGTGATATTCAATTTCTTGAAATAATATTTAAGTAAACCAGTCAACAGAAACTTAATGATTACAATTTGTCATTGGCGCAATTGACAACGTTTTTATTCCGTAGCTGTAAGAGCGTTTTTCGTTGTCCAATACTCCAAATGTTTGTTACCTCTGACTAGGGCTGTCATCCGTTTAGGTTTCCCCGGATTTATCCTAGTTTAGAGGACGTCCGGGGTACGTCAGGAAGGGGTTGTCAAAAAAAATCCGGAAAAATCTCGGAAAAAATTATCTGCTTTAATATTAATTTTTTTTTCTGGGATGTCCGGGAAAACCACTCAGTTTCACCCAAATATCCGGGATTTTTTGTCGGAAATTTAGATGATGGCAGCTCTGCCTCTGACTTTAGTGTGCAATTGACTTTACGTATCTATCTATTAAACTTTAACGTAAGGAACAATGACTACGTAAACAACCAAAAATTTTAAGACAAAAAATAAATGAGTATTTGGTGGTTTATGATAATTTCCGCATTCATTTTAGACAATACATCCTGGTTCAAGTACTTACGCCTATTTCAACAAATCGCTGACGCGGCTTTTTAATGACATGCGTCTATAATGGAATGTCTCTGTCAGTGTCAAAAAAAAACAATGAATAAAGTAAATAATCTTCATAGCACATAGCGGAGATGTGATTATGAATTTGTTTGATCATTTTCCGTATTTCCTGGAACATAATAAAGGTATGTACACTGTACATAATATTACGTCAATAATCCCCGAACGGTTAGGCAGACATGTACCCATTAGTACCTACACTCACATTTCGCCATTTATGTCTAAGCCCCATGTAATAGGGTGCGAGCCTATTGCCATCAACTGCGCACAAATCCAGATTCCGAGGCTGCTACTAAGAAATTCCTTATGGAAAAACCCAATAACACTTTGCTCAACCTGGGAATCGAACCCAACACCTCATGCCCAGCAGTCATACTTTGCGACCACTGGACCAACGAGTCAGTCATATAGGTATGTATTTTCGTATAAATAAGTACATTAGGTATGGCTTCCACAGATGCCTCATATATATATTTAAACCCGTGTTTTATAAAAAAAAATCTCTTCATATATGTAAAACTTACCATTTAGGTAATAATGAATACAATATTTACTATCATGTAAATAAGTAAGTTGTATAGTTTGAAACTGTTTTACATTAAGTATTATGGATATTTTTTTGAGGCCAACGCCATTTAAATAACGCTCTTTATGGAAAATATTTTTCCTCACATGTTTCTACCATTAAAATTTAAAAGTAGTGCGTTATCCGTCAGTTGGTCAAGGAACA
Source organism: Hoplodrina ambigua (assembly GCA_949774945.1). Taxonomy (NCBI): domain Eukaryota; kingdom Metazoa; phylum Arthropoda; class Insecta; order Lepidoptera; family Noctuidae; genus Hoplodrina; species Hoplodrina ambigua. The sequence continues at coordinate 2,954,866 of OX458967.1, forward strand.
ATTTTTACGACAGAACCTTAATAAAAGCCCCGACAATTCGTGACAGTTCTGTCAATGGCATGATGACTCTTGTTCCACCGCATGACGCCTCTTTGCGTTCATAACGAGATTTCATCTAATGTCGACATAATGGTTTTGACCGTCAGCGGCTTGTCAAAGAAAGATTAGAAGGTTGACTTTGCTAATTGGTTTTTGTCAAGGTTTTAACAAGTTTGGTAGGTTTTAAGTCTTATTTAATAAGACGGATAAAACGGTAGTTTGATGAGAGCAGTGCTGTTTTAATTTTTACAATGATGTCTTCAAGTAAACTTCATCATCGGAACAACTGAACTTGTCTACCCATTGTTATTTTTTTTCCAACTTCTAACTTTTAATTCACTGGCTATCTTTTAAGGTATGTAAATATCCATGAATATATGAACAGTTTTTGTTATGGGATCAACTCTAAAAATACGAAGTAAAAAATAATTGATGTTCCCTACAAAAGTGCTCTAGAACAATGCGCTATTTTTGTTCGTATTTATTAGTCCTTTCATCTCCTGAAATATAGCAATAAAAAGTTAGCCTGTATAACTTTAATTGTCTCTTAAAAAAAAAGCCTAAAATGTCTTCGAAACATTATATCAATGAACCTCAAAAAGCGTGACTAAAAACTCACACTAATGCCACAGTTCTTGTACACACTAGATTACACTAGAGTATCGTTTTCCATACATTTTAGACTTCACATTGACAATGGACTGACGATATCCCATTACTTTAATGTATGGAAAGCGATACGGCAATACTAGTCTCACTCACTGTCATCAAGTCATCAGTGGCTGACATTGCGGTTGATCTGGTCACGCCCTTAGGGTTGGTACAGGTAGCAAAAAATATAAAAATACTAAAAAATAACTATATGATTTTTTTGCGGTACACACGTAAAAATATATATTATTATATTACTTTTCAAGTAGGAAGGAAGTCACTGCGAAAATGGATTGTGATACGCAGTCTGTAGGCAGACTGTTTTATTGACAATACGCGCCAAGAGTTTGATATGAAAAAGAAATCAAATCAAATGTACGAACATTCGTTTTATCCAATTCAAAAATCGAATTTACGTTACGCTTACTCCGCGCTTCTATCCTACGAGTTTCAAAATCAAATCATCAACCGACATCTCAAAAAAAAGGTTACAACTTTTTATATTTAGAACCCAAAAAAATACTGGCCAAAAATAGACGTAACTCAAAACAAAACACGGCCTAAGTAACCAATCTCTTTTGCGTGCGTTTCTAACCACAAATGACGCCTAAAACCGACTAATGAAACGTCTTCCATATAACATTCTAGAATACCCCATTATCGTTAAACCTGAGAAAGTTAGACGCTGAAGTATCCGGTATATTGGTTTCCCTATTAAAAGCTAATATTTATTCCATAAACCATTGGATAGTATCGGAACAGATTAAAACACCACGTTGCTGTCCCTCCAAGGGTTATTCTAATGAGATGGCAGATTTGAGTGATACCGAGCAAGTGGTGAAAGTGAGAGGACACCACATCAACTGAGCCTAGGGCTTAGGGCATGGTCCAAGTTAAAGACGGAAGATAATTAAAAGCAAAGACGCAGATGGCATAAATCAAATATTTAATTACTTTTTTTTTATTGCATAATTTTTTCTTTCTTGTTTTTGTATATTAAATTTTGAAATCGATCGTGACACCAAAAGTAAGTAAATATGTTGTGAGATAATATGGCTTTTCTTGCAAGCTGCTAGCTCCGGCCATGACAATCAAATAAGGTGACCCCTTCTCCGTGTCTTGACGCCCGCTGACGGGTCCAACAAATTCGCTACGAGTGAATTTTGGTGTTAAGATAGCCGCTTATAAAGGCTAAGTATAAACTATTACATCGAAATGAATTTAAAATGATGTAAAAGATAACGTGCATGAACCAAATATTAAATGACTAGTTCAATAAGATCGATGTTTGTAAGTTGAAGTCCACTTTCCGTCACAAATAATTACAATTACTGTTAAGATTTAGTACATACACACACATAAAGTAATGTAATATCATCTGTTTTGATTTAATCTTGAGAACTCTTAAGTGAATTACAAGCGTTGTAAATTAAATTCACTGCACATATATGTAAGTATGATATTACATTACATAAATCGTAATGTATCATTGAAGCATGTTTATTGCGTAAGCTTTTTATTTGCACTTGCTTTTATAGTTACCACTTGTTGGTAAACTATTGTATTGGATTGATTTATTTATAATTTTATTATAATTATATCATAAAATGCTTTAACAATAAGTACACGTAACCTCAATCATTTTACTGTGGGTATTATTTATTGCAAACACAATTAAAAATATTTGTTTATCTTGGACACTCATCGTACATTTATGTTACAAAGGCATATTTTATCTATTACTCATCTCCATATAATTAAAGACTTTATCGCTTGATTAAAAAAATCTAAAGGAATACTGTTCTAATGCCACCACGGTACTGGATTGTCTTAATTCATTAAATTAACTTTTCCCGAAAATAACATCAGTTTCCTATCATCTCACGCAGTTTAACACAAGATCAATTTAGATAGCTCTCTAAAAATAAGCCAGCTAAGTAACATTCTCTAAAAAAAAAATATTAATCATCAAAAAATAATAATTAACCCTGTAATATCAGTTTGCTAATAAATAATAAGCATTAAACATCCAAAACCATTACTTTAAAAAAATGGGAGAAATTTTAACGTGTTTCCGTTTCTTTTGGCAGCTCTAACCCAATTTATTATCTCGCTATCCGCTCATGAATTGTACCGCAAATTTCAAAGCATCATTTCCCTCAGCAAGACTACCAGAGAAAAGGCAAGAACCCCATTCCAGTAAAGATATTGTGTATGTGACTGGAATTCGTAAACAGCCTTCGTTTTTCACTATCCAATGAAGTAGTTATTAGCGTGATTCTCGTGAGAACTGGTATGCAATGAGATTGAATTTTGTTAGATTCTTGAGAATATTTGGACAATAGACTGTAAGGGTCTTAATTGGATATTAGAAGGATGATTAGCGGGATTGTTAGAGTATGTTGTAGTTTACTGTTTGTCTGTAGCAACTTAGTAGGTTCTTGAAATAATTATCTGGTTAATTAGAAAATGCTTGCATAACATCATCACGCCTGTAATCCCCGAAAGGTTAGGCAGACGTGTACCCATTAGTACACCCACATTTCACCAGTTATGTCTAAGTCCCATGTAATAGGAGGCGAGCCTATTGCCATCAACCGGGCACAAATCCAGACTCCGAAGCTGTTACTGAGAAATTCCTGATGGAAAAACCCAATAACACTTTGCCGGACCTGGGAATCGAATCCAAGACCTCATGCTCAGCAGTCGCGCTTTGCGACCACTAGACCAACGAGGCAGTCAAAATAAAAATGCTTGCTTGCTTTTAAAAAAATGCAATATGCTATGCTATGCTTGCTTAAAATAAAATGCTTGCTTATAAAGTATATTAAATAATACAGTATATTGACAAAAGGCATCATAACATTGGTACCTACATAGTTTCTTTATATTTTGTTTTTAAACACAGAATATAGTTAAATGTAAAGTCGCCTTGTGCGTTCATTTAAAAATTTAGTTATAATTCAATAAGCAATTACATTGTTTCGCAGTAAATCCTTTTTTTAATTTGAGTATCTTTCACAGCAACAGTAATGCGAACTGACAGCTGTCAAAATCAGCTGTCAGTCGACGGTAGACTATGACTGTTCATATATTTTCAACTTTAAGCGCATAGTTGGCGCCTGACTAGATACCTATACCTACGTTTGGTAAGAACATGGCCTTAAGAATATCTTTTCATTTAATATACACGTAACAAAACAATCGTATCAATTGTATAACCCACTTGATTTTCATTGCCATCCATTATTTACAAGCAAAACAACTGATATTTATATTACAAAACCATTATAACATCTTGTACAAACATATTTGTAATACAAACCAAGGAGCCTCTTTGTATATTTTTGTTTTTAAATCCAATGTTTGCGCAGCCGCATTGAAGTTGACACTTATTCACTTACTTTGGAAATTATGTTGGCAATGTGTAATTTTACGACATTGGGCAACGTCGGTTCGCGAAGCAAGACCGGTCAAGCTTGCCTAATATTGTCACCACGCTGACTCGTAAAACTGTTGACCGGTACTGTACTACTCAACAATATTACAAGTCAGCTTGTGGTGCTAATTAAAACTTGATTCAGAGTTGAAGTGTGAATAGTAAAAGATTTAAAGTCGCAATTGATTTATCAAATCAAATATCTAAACGTTTAACTTTAAGATTCGTTGTTTTGTTTGTAACAGTTTTGAACTTGACTAGTACGTAACATGATTAAAATGACTATTAAAAAATGCAATTTTTTGCCAGAAAGACCTGTTTGTTAGGTACAAAAATAGCTGAATAGGGAATCAATCTTCGCACACCGGTAACGTTTACATGACTCTTATTCTTCTCAGAAGAGATACTGTTATTTTTGTAGATGACCACATAAAATAGTTTGAGGAATATGTCTATAAGGAATTCGTCGCCAAAATGATAAAAGTCTGGTGACTTAATTATTTGAGTTTATATAATTTATTCTAAAGTCAGAGGCCCTTGAGGCGGTTTAGAAACTTTGACACTAAGGTGTGTAGGGTCGTAAGGCTTTACTACCCACACGATAAGAAAAAGATTTTAAAGTGTTTTGTTTTGTTGATGTGCAGTTGTTTTTACTGTTGTTGTTATGGGTCTTTGTAGGGCATTCTGTGTAGGTGCATTGATCTTAAGTTACGATAACATAGTACAATAGAATTAAATATATATAAAAGATAGGGCGTATAAACTTTATATAATTATAAATAGCTGTTCTCTACAAAAATGCACTACAACATGATCGAAATTTATGGAATTTCTGTTTATTTTACGTACGTATATTACTTATGAATTCTCTTACCCCTGAAAGATAAAAAGAGAACAATAATAGGTATAGTCACATAAAAAAGCAATAAGAATAATATGACCAAAATGTTGTAAAAACTTGATTGTAAGAAGTGTCGAGGAATTTCTAGTACATTCTTCTCCTTAGAGACCTATACGGGCAACCGGCTTCAAGTTTCTGAGCAAATGACAACTGGGTTATTTTATATAAACTGTTTACATTACTACTTAAATTCGCTTCTCAGACTTGCTATCACAGTTTTCTTAAACCGTATCTATCTATAGCCTTGAAAATAATTAGGTGCGTACATTTAGGCAAGGTTTTAATAGAGTACCTTTCGTATTTCGTTCCGCTATTACCCTACACGTGCTACCAAAGCAAGTGTTAAGACTCTGACTGGTTGAGCCATACACAAACATAATTCCAAAACATCACGCCTGTAATCCCCGAAGGGTTAGGCAGAGGTGTAACCATTAGTACAACCACATTTCGCCAGTTATGTTTTTAGTCCCATGTAATAGGGGGCAAGCCTATTGCCATCAACCGGGCACAAATCCAGACTCCGAGGCTGCTACTGAGAAAGTCCTGATGGAAAAACCCAATAACACTTTGCCCGACCTGGGAATCGAAACCAAGACCTCATGCACAGCAGTCGCGCTTGCGACCACTAGACCGTCGAGGTAGTCATACAAACATAATTAATTATAAGAATATTCCTAAGAAAGAAACACAGACTTCACACAAAGACTTCACAGACCGCCATGAGAGCTCTATTTAGCATTTTTTTTTTGTTAGTCTATTCTGTCCCACTCTTGGGCAAAGGCCTTCCTCCACTTCTTCCATCCTTCCCGTTTCCGTGTCACATCCCTTCAGTGTTGGAGAAATCCGTCCAGTTCGTCCCACCATTTTGTTCGTGTCCTGCCGCGGCTCCGACTTAGCAATATTGAAATATAATTTAATAATAGTATCTAAGATTAAATATTTGTAATAAGTACCTAGTAGTATAAAAGCGTTTCAATCACGTATATTTTTTATCGCGATACAGGTAACTACTTACCTATGTATGTATATTTAGCATACAAATATTACACACATTAATTAAATACGGTAAACCTCTCAGTAAAATTTTACGCCTAAACTATTCAACCAATTTTGGTGAAACTTGGCAGATTGATAGCTTATTACTTGTACTACTAAAAGGTAAACAGTGGAAGCCACGGGGCACAGCCAGTTAAGTAATATAACTCTTCAATTAGATACTAATCTGCGCTGCAATCGGGAAACAAATCGCTCTTACAAACGGATAAGCGCATACAAGGAGCGAAAGCTGGCGCCCGCGCAGGCTGCCTCTATAAACTTTAGCGGTTATAGATGACTGGTTGGTTCCGTGACTCCGCCTGTATCGAATCATGTAGATGATGTCCTTAGGGAACTAGATATTGTTTAGGATACTGACCACATAATACAATGGTATCCAAAAGATTTACTTGTTACGACACGATTTAATCAAATAATATTCATTTTTGTATTGATTTTTATCGTTGAGTTTTTTGCTGTTTAGGCTTCAAAAGGCATCCAATTTATATTTCAAATTTATACTGAAGTAGATGAAGCGATCGCTCGGGGACACAAAAAGGGGAAAACAGTAATTCTATATGTTAAGCTAGATTAATATCCATATGTTTGAAAGAGTAATAAACGTCCATCCATTCATTCATCCACAAAAACTTGCATTTATGTACTAGGAAGCAGCAGGATAAACCCTCAGGGAAACCTATCTTCTTAAAAAAACTTCAACTGCCTACATATATCTAACGTACCTTGGTTCCTTCCCTCTTTAATTGCTCGTACATCATATTATCTGATTAAAAAAAAGCAAACGTTCTATTCTATTTTCAAAACAGGCGTCAGATATTACAGAACAGCTAAGTTTTATCTCTATGGCGCCTTTCTCAGACCACACTGGCGACAAAATTCCTCATCAACAACAAGATATCGAATAACGCTATAAATGCAACAGTAAATGTTATTATTTAGGTCTTGTAACAAGTTCCTGATATCTCCTTATCAGACCTGTACTCGGAAAGTGTCGATACAGTATCTATCTAGTATTTATACGTGTCAGTTTAGTACTTAATAGGTAGGTAGTCTTGACCGAGTGTGCTGTTTTCATATCTGATTGGACTTAATTTGTTTTAGTTAGGTTTTGTTTATAAGATATGATATCAATGTAAATGAAAGGATTATCGATAAACTTGTAATACTTTTCGGTTTTGTGTTTTGACGTATTCTCTTTTTATTTTTGTTCAAGGGAAACATATAGGGAGATTTATAAGCGTACTCCATTATGCTAGTATTTGATAACAGTTTGTCAACTATTACTTACTCCCTCTAACAAGCATTTACAAATTGCGCATTTATAAGTATCTGATAAGGTTTATAATGCGTATTTCCGTGTCCATTTATACTATCGCGGCAACATCAATCTTGATCAGTTCTTCAATTTTTATCTCATCATCAACAATTTCATTGTTGTCACTTTAGTTTGGATTTAACCAGTAACCTACAATAGACGAATGGATGGCTAATACATCATTATCTTACCTATAATCTTGATCTTTGGGCTCTTTCAATTCGACAGTGCCATGCGATCCTCGTACTGCACGCACGACAGCAGGACAAGCGTCACGTATCATTTGTATGAAAAAAGACAAACGCGCGCGTGCAGTCTAATAAACGGACTATTCTAATCCCACAGTAATAAGTAAAAGAACTCTTTGGTTAAAAAATTGAAGTCAATAAACAAAACACTATCACCAGATCATCTGCTAAGCTTATCGACTATATCCATAGATAAAGCAATGGTAAAGCAATGGTAAAGCAATAGATATGAATAGGCTGCCAGGATTCAATGATCACAACACATTATGACCAGTAAAACATACAATACTACCTTTAAATTGCCACAAGGCGAAAAATAAATAAACACCATATAACAATCCAAATACGACTTTCTTCCGATTCTCCTTACTTGAGCAGCAGCCAAAAAAGCGTCAGATAAACCAATTAGAGTGTTCAGTCGAGAACTGTCCATCAATAGTTTAATTTCCGACACACAGCAAGACGAATGGGCCGGCAATTTTATGCCGAGAACACTTTCATTTTATGTCAATGAGCTGTGGAGCTGTGAGAGGCTCGAGGTGAGATGTCAGGCTTAAGGTGTTCTGTCAGTGATGGGGTTTGGGAACAAGGAATATCAAAAGACTGATCCAGTATGTAGGATTTGAGTCAAAACAGATAGAAGAAAGAAAAAGGTCGCCGACAACAATAACTACAAATCGAAGTTACAGTTATAAGTAGTCGCAACATTGATACAGTGCCAAGATTGTTTCACTTAGATATTATAGACAAGTCTTATACTCAAACAGCTTGCGCCATATTTAAATAAATAAACACATGAATAAAATATACCTGCTTGAAAACTCAAGACCGAGTTCATTACGGCGACCTAAAGCCAAGTAGGATAGACTGAAATGAATATTCAGCGTCAAGCACCTTATCGTCCCAGACCATTTTGTTGAATCAACCCTTATTAGGGTTAAGAGTTCTTTTATATGGATCATAGAGTCGAAAGGTTACCCCCAATTTGGGTATTACCAAGTATGATCTGGGTCAGTGTGTATGACTGGTTTGGCGCACACTTAGGTACTTTGAGAGATGTAGAGATTGGCCTGGCTAGCTAAACCTCTCAGTCCTTATCCCTGCTGGCGTCAGTATTCAGATAGCTTCGTTAATATGAATGTTTGATGTGTTTCTTGACTCATTTGTGAATATTTTTGTTTACCCAAAACTACTACAGTACATAAAGGCAAAGAACAAAATAATATTTCTTCATCAACGTTGCCAGTATTGACAAATAAATTGGTGAGACTGTGCAATAATGAGTCAACGAATCCAAAAAAATAAGGTTATTACTCGAAGCACATGGTCATTTATGATACAGCAACAACATAACATCACGCCTGTAATCCCCGAAAGGTTAGGCAGAGGTGTACCCATTAGTACACCCACATTTCGCCAGTTATGTTTTTTTTAGTCCGTACCATGTAATAGGGGGCGAGCCTATTGCTATCATCCGGGCACAAATCCAGACTCCGAGGCTGCTACTGAGAAATTCGTGATGGAAAAACCCAATAACACTTTGCCCGACCTGGGAATCGAACCCAAGACCTCATGCACAGCAGTCGCGCTTACGACCACTAGACCAACGAGGCAGTTATGATACAGCTAAACATACAAAATATAATATCAACTATGCTATACGATATGGCTTTGAAAAATATATATTGTATGTAATATAGCAAACTTTCACTAAACCATTTTACACAAGTTAATAGAGAAACAAAGAATAAATTAAACTTTACACCCAACACATAATAAAACTAATACCCACCTGCTTATAACTTTTCATAAAATATGCAACGACTTTAATATTTCCACCCTCTGTATGCAAATTGGAATTTTCAACCCTCACAGACTTCACTAAAGAGTAATTAAAAAAAAAAAGTTGGAACAAAAGAACGCGAATAATAATTATTCGAACAAAAGCTTTGGTTAAATTGAGCGAAGATTTTGGGAGTGTTGAATCTCTTTTGTGTCATTATAAAGAGTTTTATATACATTTTGTAACTTATCGTAGGACTAGTCATCTCTATCAGTAACTAACCTTGTCTTAGTAGGTTGATATTTATTATGATATCATAAAATATTTCGATAAAATAAATGAATTTATCATTTATTTCATTCAAGCATTATTTATTTATAACAGTAACTGAACCAAAAATGACGGAGAACTTAGAGATGAATTAGCTCAAATTAACCGAGTGCTATCTACGTACTTACGTTATATGTATATGTCATCATAAATTGTATGGTTGATTGTTTTCTTTATATGTACTTATAGTAACTATCACTAAAAGGTGCGGTCCAAAAGAGAAAACTATTGTTAAATAAAATATGCCCATCAAAAGTTATTCAAAATTTGATTTCAAATAAGATAAAACGACATTTTATGGATGATTAGTATCGTAAAGATCAACCACAAATAGTTGAACACATAAACCATTCGCCAACGAGAATCTAAACGGAACACAAGTAGCCACTATCAATGTCTCAATCAACATTTCTCTGTAATTCCATGATACGAAATCACAACCTTCACATAAACACCATGATGTAACAATAGATAGAACTAACAAATGCTCATTCACAACTGGTTCTCAGATAAACAGATCTAATGCAAAAACAGTACGACTTGACAATCGAAAGTGCATACTTTTCTATTACGGATCCGCAACATTCAATTACTAATACACACTGCTCTGCCCTCTAATGACAGGTCATAATGACGTACCAGGTAGACGAGATCTTAGTAGAAACGATTGATCATTTGATATACATTACGACGTTGATAAAGATGTAGATACAGAAGATCGTGTAAAAGAAGCAATGGACATTAGAGAAGTGTTAACAAACGGAGAAAGGGAAAGGGCATTGGTAGTGTCGCCCGCAGCAAATCCGAGCGGAACTAATAGTGATATTTCGATACAATGCGTCGTTATTGCTCCAAGAGATTTAATCAGAACATAACTTATTGAGACAGCTATATGTTCTTGATGGTAGAGATATTGTTTTAGGACAGCAGGAACAAAATTTAATGTTTCCACCGCTGTACGCTTAGGAAATATACCTATCAGTTGCAGATATCTATGATTCAATAGACAATTTATTTCATTAGAAATTAATTAGTTAAGTAAATTTACTTTTCATCTCTTCCGCCATGACACCTTCACTTTTTCCAGAAACTAAGAATTCATTGTCTCTAAATAACAAAATTATTCTCCCATATTCTCATGCACCTATTTATAAACAATGAGATTAATAACCATAAGACGTAATGACACGTTTTCTCTTTTCATATTTATGAGTAGTTACGTACAAGATTTATTGTAATTACAACTACAAAACAATACTAGATAAGTACACTGTAAACATTACAGAAGCAAAACATGAAAGTAATCTTGTTAAAGTTGCTAATAATGAGCAAGCTTAAAACAAACGAAACGAAGACTTGAAAGCATGAAATGGAAATTTGCAAGAATGTGGCAATAAAGATGCGAATATTAAAATAAACAATATCCACGCAACGAATGCTGCAACTGATACAAGCATCGATGCTAACCATGCAACGACCTTGATATTGAAATCGCGACAAGCCAAAAATGAAAGTGAAGCAGATTTGTTTTCTCTTTTAACGGTTACGTCTCTGATGACTTAACTAATACCATCTAATTCCGACTGAGGCATTTTACTCCAAAGTAATCGAGTTTCGTCTAAATAAAACGATTTTCTACTTCATAGATTTTTATATCAGACATTACGAAAGAGATCCGATAGCTCATAACAATAATATTAATGATTTTTCTAAAATTATGAACAAAAGGCGTCGTTTCAATTGTATGTCCGCGTTTCGATATCGTAATCGATTTAATTCTTTGTGTAGCGGTATCGGTTCGAGTAATCGAATCATCGGATAAAAACAGACTTTTTGGTTCACTGTCTTAAGTGCCAGTTGTAAACAACTTTGTTTGAAACTAAGTATGTTTGGGTAACCTAAAAATAGTAAGTGCAGCTACAAAATGTGTGCATTGAGCTTAGAAAACTTCTTCCAAGTGGCGTGGTATAAATATAGTCGGAATGGATGCAGACGTAGAGGTAATACATCAACACAGTAAACTTGTAATTGAATCTATGTATAATCCACATGTCCAATTAGTAATCTAATATTTTTTCAACATTTCCTTATGCAGTTTTAACCTCAATGTCAGTAATTGATTTTGTGTGTCTTTAATCTTACTCGATTCACTAACAATAGTTCGTGTGACTACCAATGTAAAATACTAGTACTTTGGAATGATGAACAAAGTAATCTGCTGTCGGATTTATGATTGAAAAAAGAAGTGTCACAACAAGATACTTTCAAAAAACGGCTTCATAACTTGGTCACAGCTACAATAGCGACGTAACTGTATTAAGATCAGAGATACTGGCGAATAATGAATCAAAATCATATTAATTCAACGATGGCCTATCAACATTGTCTGTTAGACGAGTGGCATTGTTAAGAGTACCTGCAAACTAAGTGAAAACAATAACCATTGTACTGAATGCACTAGCTTTCATACTTGTGACCTTGTTAGCTCATTGACTTAAGTCCTTATTAGGTCAATTTTCAAATCTACGTAACGATATTGTTATTTGTAATTAAAACACGCCTCTTGTTCTGCTGCTGAAGGTCGGACGTGATTGCTTATTTCATTTTCTTTTGGACTCCCACTTTCCAACGCAAAATAAATATTACACAGGTTCGTATGCTAATTAGCTTTCTGTTTCATTTCTAATTAATTCAATAACCTCATATATTCCCATGTCATAAATTACTTTACCAAAATCTATTCTTGTACAAAGATAAAAAAATAAAGCTCCGTTCTTAGAACTCATCTCCTTTTAGATAAACATTAAATGTACATAAAAACTTCCCTATTTGGTTTCACACAATTCTTTTGCTCTACTTGCCTAGATTTTACAAATTTGGTAACCCGTCGTCACCATAATTACACTTGTCCAAATATAATTTTCTCTAAGTCTATCATTAGCGTCCACTTTTTAAGCGAATCCATTTTTGTTTCCTTGAACTTGTATGTCCAAAATGAAATATGGTTTTCTTTTTATTGCTTCAAGCGACTTTCATTTGAAGTGTTGGATTAAAAGCTTGTAATTATGTATCATTAGTGATAGATGATCGCCTACGCATCATATACTTCGTCGTTTTCTTTGGTTCTCACAACTCTCTCACTTGTAAGATCAGTAATATCTGATGGAAAGATAATCTTGGGACGTTAAAGGTGTCCTGTAAGTACTCATTAATATTCTAAATGCGTTATAGCAGCATTGCAAACAATACAAATTCACACTTCACTACCACTTAGAGACTTGCACCTGTGAGAAAAAGTGCGGCGTACATATTAATTTAGTTCTAACATTTTTTTAACGAATTCCTTTTAAGTACAATCAACAAAAACTAAATGTGTACATTTAGAATTAGGGCGGCCCTTACACGACCTTCTTCTCATATCTCGGTCAGGGAGGTGCTAAAGAACGGAAATCTGAATAATTGTACCTCCATACAATTGGAACAATGGCACAGAAGTGCATTCACAATTAGCGGCTGCAGGGGCCTTTAATTAAGGTCTGCAAATCATTATCATTACCGTGATCTTAATTGAATGAAAAGGTGTGAGATTCTATCGATTAACCGGCTATAGGTCAACAAGCAATTGTTTAATACCATTGACATTAATGCAACAATTAATTTGAATACAGGTTAATTGAACGAAGATACAAACAGAGTATTAGGCATTGTATTGCATAATATCATACGACTGACTGCCCCATTGGTCTTGTGGATACAAGATTGCTTAACTTGGAGTCCTGGATTCGATTCTCATAATGAAGCAAAGCATTACGGAGTTTTTTTGGAGTTGGTCCTACGCTGATAGTGTCGGATTGGAATCTCTCTTCTCAGGAAGAACAAGTGCACCTGTGTTTAAGTACGCTTGTGCACTATAATATCCCCTGCGTACTTGGCAATATTCATTTGAGATTGGCCACAGTGACCAGGAAAATATTGTGGTTATTCCATAATATCAAACATACAACAAAATAATAAACATAAAATGAACGATCTAACACTTTCACCGATTAAATAGAAAATAACAGAAACGCACCATACAACTACCAATGGGATCATCGATCACCTTGCACAATGGAGACCTCGACATAATTCTTCAAAATCGTAATAATACCCAATCCACTTCAATAGTCCGTAAACAGATGTCTGTCGGTCAATATTTACTAGCCATTCAAATAGGACCACAAACGATGCAGCGAAGGCCACACATGCTGAATACAATCTTAATGCTAAACTATCTAGTAATGAACATACGCCTAATTTAAACACCTATTAATCCACACAAACCTTGCATTCAAAATTTTCGTTTAAATCTGTACATGATTTTAATAAAGCCAATGATTTATGACTTGCTTTCAATTTCGAAATTGCCAATCTTTGTATGTTTATCGAACGCGATGAAGTTATTACACGAGATTGTACACAAACTAAATTATTTTGAGAACTCGATGAATTATCAGTTGGAGCACGACTGGCAGATATTAATGATAAAGAATGATTTGTAACTTATAGCAAAGCACACGTTCGTTCTGAAGGTTGTCAGTTACCTATGTGTCAAGGTGTTATGGACAATTTGACGACATATGATCTCTGTGACGAAGTAATAAGCTGTAATAAAGTTGACAACGCGTGTTTCACAACCTATAGGCAGGTCTACGTCTAACCACAAGGCCGCATGTTGTTTAATCCTGTCATAATAAACGTTTATTAGACAAACGATTTGTTTAGTTACGACACAGATTTTGTAATATTTAAGAGTTGATACGCCTTAAATCGTTGCATCTGTAACAGAAGCATTGTTTGCTGTTCCCATGTCCATGACCTGTGCCTAACTTGTGTCTGTAATTGATGAGTACGTAACGGTTTTCAAATATAAAAGAAACGTGAATTGTATCGTGATAACTTGAGAGATATTGATTCTACTCGTGTGATATGGTGAGAGGTATCGCTCGCCTCGGGTCACGATAACGCTTTGGCTTAAAATAGCAATGCTCGACAGGTTGCAAACTCATGATGTTATGACCTCCAACCGCAGTAAGTTTCATATATGTCAGCTTTTATTCTGAATCTACCTTCCTTTCTTCTTTAATTCCTAAATCTTATGCTACTGATAGACAGTCATTAGTATTTCAAACTACATTAAAATCATCGGCGTTATTCAAAGCTAATTGAATTCTAACTTCATCATGGAAATATACTAAATAAGCTGTGAAATTTCACGTTCAAGAAGCAAGAGTATGGATTTATCGATAGATCTAGACACCTGTTCCGAACGCTATCATTGCATCACAAGATAATCTTGTCAGAGTGACATACAAGACGATAGTTATCTTGAAATCAAATGTAAAGCACCTGATGTGCCGAATGCCGATGAAATTAAATTAATAAGAAAGTATTCGTTGAATTTTGCAAAACTTTATTAAAATTACCATTTAGTATTATGTATTTGAGTCGTGCTTATGTGTGCGATCAATTGGAAAATTGTAATAAGTGTGAGTGGTTTAATTTAAATTAAAATGCGTGGCAGCTGATGAAGAAGTAAAAATATTAAAAAACGTGAGTAATTGAATCTCTGACGTAGATCATATAGAGAGATATTACTTCTGTCTGATTAATGAAAAGACAAATGGTATTTACTTCCCAAATACTATTTTTCACTGACAATTATTTTTGAAATACAGAAATTCTGAAATATTATAAAAGTGAGTAACTTCATTATCTCACGCCATATCTGTCAAAGTCGACATGGCGTCACCGCTAACGATTGGGCCCAAAATACCGTTGAGTTATGCATAATTTTTCACGTCCCGTAATGTCATTACAATGACGTGACTTTTACACCATAGATCACCTTAAACACTGGTTGTGTTCAGTAATTGCTAAGAAGAAAACATACCGATTGTTTTTTGTTTCATTATTATTATATGTTATTGTGAATTAAGGCCACTGACCGCAGGTTTAGTCATTCACAAGTACAACTAGCAAAACCTGATCTGGATCTTCAAAAAAAAATCACAATGGTAAAAACTTTGGAATTGATTGTACTACCGTTTTTAAGTTCAGATATAGTTTTGGCTGTTAATTTCTTTTGTGTCTTTGATGTATACTTTTTATTGACATAACGGTCGTCTTAGCGTCTCATTTGGTTTATTCCACTTTTATACCTTTTGTGTTGAGTTTTAACGTATTTCAAATTAACACTTTTGTTATAAGTATAATAATTATCTTCTTTATATTCTCTATGTTCAATGAATCTTTTACAGCAATAATCTGAGCAGTTCCTTCATAAATTATATGCGAAGTCTAAATAATTTTTACTTCAGAATCTATAGAGTCATTGATATAGCCTCGGCCACTTCACTGAATGCCCACAAGAAAGGTTTAGGTATCATCGTTACTGGGAGACCACACAGCATCTTAACACTTGATATCCTAAAAACTTAACACAAGTTAGACAGCCTCCGTCAAAATTATATTTTTTGCCTCCTATTAAGCAGCAGATGTCAAAAAAAACATAGCGGACTAATGTTACAAAATATCTGGTTACACAGTACAATCACGTTTAGTGTAACAAGCCGACAATATGGATGGCCTTCAGTGATACTAAGTAATGAATAAACATATCGACACGACCATACAAATCCACACGACACAAGGAAGCTTAGAGTTTGACAAACAAACTTGTTTTTGATGACTTTGGTGATGATCTAAGAATCGAAGGTGAAGAGATTGGTTTAAAGGTTCCATTGAATCTGTTTGATGGACTTTTAAATACGCCTAATCTTGCTACTCCTGACACTGCTTAAGTTCAAAAGTCTAGTAAAAGGCATGATCTATAAAATTAAAGCCACCTGATAGAAAATTGAATATGAAGAAGCAACAGAAAAAAACACAATAGGAACTTATCATAAGATAAGCAAGAAATATTCAAACTCTGCTCTAGCAAATTACATCGCAGCACCATTATAAAGCCTAGAAAAACTTGAGTTCAAATCGAATGAATATACAAAACTGATAGGTTCATAGCCTACGGCCATTGTAGCCTTTTATCAGTTTTTGCCAACATAACGGATAATCCAATTCATATCAAGATATCAATAGAAAGTTTTCAGAAACAGTTCTAGTACTAAGAGAAGACAACTACCTACATTGTATTGACAACACCGCAGAATACATTGTCAATGAACTTATGCAAACGATCTCTCTATCGACATGCTGTGAAAGTGTTTCTAAAATTGAAGTTTAAACATTTGAGGTCAATATTCAATCAATGTGTCTTGTAAAAAGGCGAAATGATTGTTTACTTTTTCGTTTTGCGCCCAACGTTCATCCAAAATGTCAATATTTATTGTACAGTCGGTGGGTTCAATGTTTTTGATGCACACGTGTTTGAGAGCGCCTGGATGAGACTCAGGACTGCATCTCCAAATGTTTGTGTTTCAATTATAATACAAAGTTCAAATAAGTATGAATCAGAACCCAGTACAATACTTAATGATGTTCTCAAAGAATGCATGAATGAAATCGAAATAGTGAAACATAAATTTTCTAGATTGCTAGGTCGAAGACACAAATCTATCAAGTTCGCTCCTCCGGTTAGTAGAAAAATCCACAAAGTGCGATGACTTTTAACTTTTAAAATCGATAACCATCCATTACATCAGGCTATTGGTTCTATAGACCACGTAAAAGAAAAAGATTATAGAGATAAAGAAGACGAAATATCTATTGTAAGCTTTGATCGTATGGCTAAAGTAAATAAGGCGGATTTTTTTGTTTCTGTAATTCTAGCACCTGAACGAAGGAAACGCACGACTGATTCGGCCTACGGTCACTATTTTTTCGAAGCACGTAACACTATGTGAAGTTGATTGGAAAAAAAATGCTCTCATTCGCAAGTCTGGCTTGAGTTAAATTAACGACGCAAGTAATGAAAATATTAGGAATATATTCATTCTTTATGAGATGAGACATAGAGAACGGCGATAGTTTTTGTTTGTATATGTTTCTGTATAATTATGTAATATTGTTATAAAATATATAATCATGTATTAATAATAACTATATATTATATTTTATAAGAATTATAATAAGCCCTTTTTAAGTACGCACGTAGGAATGTAAGTTTGACAGAGTTGAAGTTATGTAATATGTCAAACTAGCGCAGAAATAAAATAATATATAATTGTTAAAACAAAATTGAATATATTACGGTCAAATTTCAACCACCGGGCGACCGGAGTATTAGGTATATCAAAATACAAAAGAGTTAACAATAATTATGATAGATAGCCCATTTCTCAATCAACGGACCCAAATGTAATTGGGTACAATTGCAAAATTTCAATTAAACGTTAAGTAGGTACTCAACAACTGTAATAGGTGCCACAGAATTTCTAAAGTTATCCGCTGCTAGGTTCAGCCTTGGCATTATGACCTGTGAAAATGTAGCCTTGTGAAACGCTAAAATGTATTTGTATTAATATTTCTTAACTAATCTTGATTATGATGAAACGAGTTCTCGATTAGAACGGTAACTCAACAAAGGTCTTCAAAGTTCAAAACAAGTACTTAGTATATTTTCAAGATGTCAAAAATAATTTCGCTGAGATCAAAAATAGAATAAGAGCACATTACTAACGCAGTGCCGAGAGCGAATTTGGTACCGAAGTAAAAAAAAAAACTTAACGCTGCAATGGGTTTTTTTACTCCACAAAGCGCTCAATAGTCGTTTTTTGATTCAGTTTTTGCACATCTGTTCGGGCCGAAATAGACTAACCGACACATGGCACTTTCGATTGATGCAAAACAGTCTGAGGTCGAGTGAGTCTTCACAATATATACAATCATGAAAGAAAAAGAGCTTCACAAATTGAACGAATTACAGATCCGCTAAAGGTTCACTGACTTGAAAAGTTTTTTCCCTGTTTCAATAACATAATATAATTTAAAACTGTTTATTAGTTTCCGAATGCTATATTGAAATTGAAACCCGCAGTGACTAAAAGTATTAAAATTAATTGCAGTGTGATTGTGTTAAACGGCTTTCGTAATTTCCTTCATTGTTAGCCCAAGATTAAAGCTATGTCGACAATCAATGAATTTGCTGATTATTTCAAATAGATAAAAGACTATTGTTTACTCTCTGACCGACTTATTTTTTGCTGTCTACGGGTCGATTGGTCGAATTAAGTCGTCTGATGGAAATATTAGTACACTTTTTGTTTTGACAAGGGCAAGGACGATTACAACATTCTGTCTTATAATTCTATTATGCTCCAATTTGTTATTTTTTGCCCATTACGCATGTTCTGTATCGAGTTTTGTTTTATAATCAACAGTTTCGAGGTCTTTGAACTGTAACATAAAACAATACTTACTGAAATTTTTAACAGCACTTTTACTTGGAAGCCGACCTTAAAATTGTTTGGACGACGTCCGGCCTTCCGTGTTAAGCGTAGAATCCAGTCACTCACACTGTACACACCACTATGAAAATCAAGTTAGCACTTCACGAAAGTCCTGGCACGGCGGGGTCCGAGACTAAACCCGTTCCGGAGGATACCGAATTCCGGTTTGAGAAGGTCACTATTCGCGTTCGCCGGGTTCAAAACAGACTGTTCCAATTCAACAATGTGCGGGTTGAAAGGAAAGTCTAGGAAAGTTTCGTGTGTCGTACGAAAACTTTTTTCGCGATGTCGGAGGTTCGGCGTCGTCGCACCTCACGACACAAGCGTCGCGGGCGGTAGCACGGTGCAGACTGGCGCGCGATGTGGAATTACGGCAGTGTGCAGTCGAAGCCTCCTCGTCGCCACACGAGTGCTTGTGTGTGCGGCAGACTTGCAGATTCCTCTACCACTGTATTCAAGCGATGCGTTAGTTAGCTTTGAAGTTTATCCATTGCTGCTTCAGTGAGCATTCTAAAACTCTATGTATGAGAAACTCTGGAAATAGTAAATGAATTTTCCCTGTGCGTTGACACAGGACATGTGAAAAGTATATCCGGGCGAGGTATCAGGTTCTGGAGGTTTGCTCATTTATTGTTATGGGCCGCAGTCGGGTGCATAGTTTTATGAAATTGGCTTTTTGTTCGTACCGTCTGGCTGGCAGGTCCCTCTGAGCTGCGTCGTAAAGACGCATTAGGCTCGCCGGCCGCTGAACTTTGCTCGTGTTTTCATTAGCGTGTTTTAATTTAAAATATCGATGGCTTTATTGGCGATTTTAGACTTATGTGAATTATAAGTCCAGGTTTCTCACGATGTGTTTTTTTCACCGATGTCAATGAAGTCCAAGATAAACTTTGAAAGTACATAAGTAATCATGAAAAAAGAGTCATTTGTCCGTGCTCAGATGCGAACCCACAGCCTGAGAGGACTTAGCCACTGAGGCATCACGACATTTCCTTCTCAGCTAGCGTAGTGATCAAAGCTCGTGCCTTTTCTATATAGGTAGAGGCCTTTGCCCTGCAGTACGACAATAATAGGCTGGTATTGTTATTTTTTATGGCATAATACAATGTTGAGTAGTAAAGTAATTAACTTAATTACTTTATACATTAACAGTAGATTACCAAACTATGTGTTGACCATGTGTGTGATTAAGTAAACCAAGATTCTTAACCAATCAGAGCACTATAAAAATAAATTCATTGGCAACAACTAACTGCCATGCTAAACGCAAAAGCGGTATCTCAGGGAAAGATAGTTTCGAGAAAATTTTAGTTTTATAAATATAGTTTTCTTTAATCTACATATTGTTTTTTTTTTTGCTTATTAAATGAAAATAATATAGTTTAAATAAAATACCGCAATTTGGCTTTGTTTATTGGATGAATATTTTTGTAAACTACATGATGCCAAACAAATCATCTTAACGGCTTTTTTAGACTATCTTCAGCCTGCGATTTCGTACGTGTGGAAAGTCTATCTAGTTTCTCCATACAATTATAAACTTAAAAAAAAAAAAACAAATTAAATCAAATCAAACTTTATTTGTATTACAATTTCTTATACAATTTAGTCGACGCTACTTTGGACAACCGTTGCGTCCCCTTAGGAGGTACATTTTGGAAAAACTTGCCATAGTGCATCATAATAACTATCTGCGTGCCAAAATTCAAAGCTGTGTGATGCTGATGATAGACAAGTCATTCAGTAACAGTTGCTTTTAATATGAAGACCGCTTTTGAGCTTATCACGGTCGCATGCCTTTTTTTTTTGGGGCGGAAGGGACTATCAGACTTTTACTGACTAAAAAAACACCCTGTTCCTTCTGTTACCCTTTACGTTCCGGGGCCACGGTATCCTGTTAAGACGTCCCGCAACCCCGGACGGTCGCATGCCTGTGGTTAAAAAGTCACCGAAAATAAGGACTGATTTTAATCTAGTCCTAAATTTTAACTAGTTATTGTAATCCTACGAACCCTAACTTGAAACCAAAGACCTTCAAGGTCGGCAGTCATGTTAAACGCCCACCGGAACACATAAATAGTGAATTTGATTATGGTAATAAACAACTTGTAAAATCGAGAGTCATTTGTTATCTACCCAGAATCATTTACTTTGTAGGTAGGTAGAAGAGGTCTTTGTCCAGCAGTGGACATCTTCCAGTTGGATGAAGACGACAGTAGAAAATATACCTTGATCTTTTCAAATCAATAGAATAGAGTATAGGACTGACATAGGATTTAAAAAAAAACCATATTTGATTATTTCTTCATGTACAATTTTTTGCATCTGCTTTGTTATCTCTTCACCACCTTTGGTTGACTGGTAGAGAATGCCTGAGGCATTAATTAATAATAAATAAAAAAAAAGATGATCCTTCTACAATCTACCTTAAATTTGATATGCAAACATTGAAAGGCATTTGCATAAAATAATCAAGTAACTAAGTAGTCATATTAATAATGACTTGACAATGCAAAAGTGCCTGTATTTGGTCTAATTGAAATAAATGTTTTGAATTTGGCTTTTGACTTATTCTTGCTCTACTTGTATTTATATGGCAGAGGTGAGTGGCAACGCAGGGAGGGGTCGCCCTAGGAAGAGCTACACTGAACTTATTGGTAAGGTTTTTCAGAAAGGTCAGGTGCGGAGTACTCGTAACCGGCGTGCTCGTATGACGACATGTATGAACGTAGGTGGCGTTCTGTGGTTTCTGCCTACCCCCATGGGAAAAAGGCGTGAGTTTATGTATGTATGTAAACATTCAAATGTGTCCCGTGGATGGTAGCGTCATCTCTATTTAAGTCGCGGACGGAAGTCTATTATAACTAGAAATAAAAACAGTTGACATTCTATGCTGTTGTCTGTTGTCTGCTGAACTAAGCTGCAGTTACGCACAGGACTTCCACGTTCACGGTACTGACGTAACACAACACAGGACTTCAAGTAACAAGTAGGCCACTTTGATACCAAACACTTTATTCTGCAACCAACCTACATTGAGCCGTCATAAACCCATTACTTTAACATAAACCCAAAACATACGTCCACCTACATAGCTAACAAACTTTCCTACTTTATTTGCGTAAGAACGAAATTCGCACAAGGAAAACATAATAGGTTCCCCTTACTAGGCGACACTAAAGGCGTGACCACAAAACATCTGTTGCATTAGGTACAACATTACCCACAAAATGTTCCAAGTATCCCACGCTCCAAATTAAACCTAACCTATGAATAATAAAATAAACAGGAATTTCATATTGATATTGTGGGCTGGGTTTTAGTCTGATTTATTTTAACATTTACTGAATATTGGTTCAAACGGACACTCTGTTGTTGCAAAGCTTTAAGCTAGACGTTGTACTTAGTTACCTATTGCTTAACTAAGTAGTCTTGTTTACTTGACTTTGTAATTTGATTTGGAGGAATTGTGTATTTGTTTTTTTCGATTTGTTTGTCTATTATATTTTCTACTTCTTTGTCTCGTTTGTCAGTGCATATCCTATTATATTTCAATATATATTTCTTTTTGCATCAACTCTTCTATGACCTTGCACTATTATTAGTTTAGACATAACATAACATCACGCCTGAAATCCCCGAAGGGTTAGGCAGAAGTGTACCCATTAGTACACCCACATTTCGCCAGTTATGATTTTAGTCCCCTGTAATAGGGGGCGAGCCTATTGCCATCAACCGGGCATAAATCCAGACTCCGAGGCTGCTACTGAGAAATTCCTGATGGAAAAACCCAATAACACTTTGCCCGACCTGAGAATCGAACCCAAGACTTCATGCACAGCAGTCGCGCCTGCGACCACTAGACCAACGAGGCAGGCGGGCGAGCTATTAGTTTAGTTAGTTAAGTTTTGCAATCTGAGCGCTTATCGCCATCTCTTAAAACAATATTATTTTAATATTACTTTGTAATTTCTATTGTTGCTTTTTAAACTCTTATCGCTAAGCCGTACTAAAGGCAAAGTAATATTAAAATAATATTCTTCTAAGAGGTGGTGGTTGGTTCCCTGTTCCAATACATTTCTATTGTACCATACATCTTTATTATCATCCCGTTAATCACACACAGTGTGCCTAATTTAAAAAGCAGCTAAATAAAGTAACAGTCTTTTAAACAAAATAGTTAAAACACAGTAAAGTGGGCCCATTCACTCAGCTACTGTGGGCCCATTCCGAGTCGCCGTGACGAAATGTCCCAGTTCAGTATTCACACGGTCCCTTCTCCGTAAATTCGCATAATTAGGGGGATAATACAAAACAATATAAATTAGCTGATTACACTACAATGGTAGATTATGCAGCGCTAAAGAATAAAGTTGCTTGGCGGTATACACCACGGTAAAACGGTAGCCTCACCTTTGTGTTCAATTTAAAAACAAAAGGTGGCTTTTACGTAGTTTCTGGTAAGACTCACCTTTCGTTCATCTTGTGTGTCAATGAACTACAGAGCTCATTCATGGGGACCTACTGAAGTTTGAACCATGCTTGTGTATTGTGGTGGACATTCCTAAAAAAATAGCTTATTGTGAGTTGTACACGAAGGACTCTGTACCACATTTCTATATTTAAAACTACATTCATTGTGTTAGCCTATTATGTCCCACTCCTGGGCAAAGGCTTTCCTCAAACACTACGTACTTGTTTTAAATACATAGTTTAGTATTAAAAATTGTGCGAGGACCCTTTCATTTTTATATTTTTGCAAGCTTTCTTTGCAAACCATTTTACAACCATTTGTTGGGAACCGTTTGAGCTGAAATTTTGCGTACACCTTTAGTTTTGATGACAATACAATGTCCAATACTCAATATTGTAACAATTTTAAATTAAAACTTGTTTTTAAAAATATTATTTTTTGCACTTTTCCAGTGGACGGCGATGCGGATGAATTTTGTGATGCCATTTAGTTTTAGTTTCTCTTTCTTTTTTTATTCTAATTGTTTTTTTATATTTTT
Organism: Hoplodrina ambigua; assembly: GCA_949774945.1. NCBI lineage: Eukaryota > Metazoa > Arthropoda > Insecta > Lepidoptera > Noctuidae > Hoplodrina > Hoplodrina ambigua. The sequence continues at coordinate 2,979,086 of OX458967.1, forward strand.
AATTATGATTTTTTGCATAATTCTTTAGTGGACATAGCAATACACATTGGGTTCATTTTAAGTGTCTAACTCTCACACCAATGGCACCTTGTAAACAAGGTTCGCACCCCCTGTGGTACAGTTTCAAAGAAAATGAAGAAGAGAGAAAGATGAACAAGCTACTATAATTAAAAACATTAAAAAACACGACTGCCAAAATTGCACATATTTGTACTTTGTTTACTCGTCATTTTTTTTTACGACATTTTTATTTACAGTTTTATATATTTTTTAAATCTACTTGTCAAATTCTAGATGATAAACATAGACACGGCCAGATTCATTAAAAAAAAATATTGAGGCTGGTATTAATTTACGTTTTAAAGTGATCACACAGAATTCTTTTTATTTTTAACTAGCCTATGTTACTCGGAACAATGCAAGGATTATAACGATACCCCATACATCTAAATCGGTTCAGGCGTTCAAAAGTTATGGTGGAATAAAGAATCTCACATACATACATACATACTTTATTAATCCTGAACACATAACACTCCTTTTTTTTGGGGCAGTCGTGTAATAAAATAATATTTCGGTTTAAAATTAATTCTATACCCAAAACACCAGCCTCCTCAATATTTCTTTATTAGCTCTGCATAGATATGATTCCCACGACGAATAAATCAATTCAACCTAAATTGAATACCAATTGAAGAAATTAGGTTATTGACGTGCGTAAGCATTGAGATTGAAATCTATTGGGGCGTTTATACTGTATACCACTTTAAATAATGCTAACTGGCCTGTAAGTTATGGGTCATCGACCCTTGCCAGGCTTACGTTTCTTATGGCCATTATATTTGTATCAGTGGCACAAATATCACCTAAAATAGTAAAGTTACCGTTATATAACGCTACTAATTAATATTGTACAGAAATCGTAACAGTGCAACGTCATGAGAACGTATTTGGGCCTAAACATATATCTATGTGTATCCATAAGTCCTATACAGTGCGTGTTTCGTCCTTGGTTCTTTAAAAATATATTTCAAGACTAGCTTGTACCTGCGACTTCGTCTACGAAAACTTACATAGCTCTTCAGGATTACAGGTCTTAACCTGTAATAGTACACCCACATGCCAGCTATGTTTAAGTCCCATGTAATAGCAGGCGAGCTTATTGCCATCAACCGGGCATAAATCTAGACTCAGAGGTTGCCACTGAGAAATTCCTGTAGGAAAAACCAAATAACACTTTGCCCGACCCGGGAATTGAATCCAAGGCCTCATGCTCAGTCGCGCTTTGCGATCACTAGGCAGACTTAATTATGCTATATTCCTAAATTGTTCTACGGAAACTCATTAACAGGGGGGCACGGCAGTGCCCCCGCCAAGTCGAGTAAATAAAACGAAAAAGAACGGCACGGCCGTACCATCCTTTTCTCGAAGCAGTTCAGGCTATTTTCGATCCCTTATAACTTCGTTGTGGTCTACATTTACATATGTAGGTATGCCCAGCTAATTCCGTTCAATTTTTCAACCCCTCGTTACCCTTCGACTGCCTCGCTGGTCTAGTGGTCGCAAAGCGCGACTCCTAAGCATGAGGTCTTGGGTTCGATTCCCAGGTCGGGCAAAGTGTTAATGGGTTTTCCTATCAGGAATTTCTCAGTAGCAGCCTCGGAGTCTGGATTTGTGCCCGGTTGATGGCAATAGGCTCGCCCCCTATTACATGGGACTTAAACATAAATGGCGAAATGTGGGTGTACTAATGGGTACACCTCTGCCTAACCCTACGGGGATTACAGGCGTGATGTTATGTTATGTTTTCAACCCCTCGAGTGCCGTTCTTTTAACAGATACTTAACGTTACTTTAAATGAATAGACTCTGTCAACAGAAAGTGTTTTACCTATAACTAATCGCGAAACTCACACGTATTTTGAGTGACCTCTAATAGTAGCCACTAGTGAAGCTATATGTAGGTATTACGTAGCTTTAAAACGTTATTGACGTGACCTAGTTCTAGATTTGTAGGTTTATGAGACTGGATGAAAAATGCGGCATACTGCAGGAAAACTTGAGATGACAGAGATGGATGGTGTTCTTTATAGATTTACAAAACTAAAGAGTATCTAGGTTTATATGGAATACGGCTGCTAAGACTTTAATAGTTTCATAGAAGAATCTTTTGTGACCAGTGCAGAGACGTACTATTATCAGAATCGATTGTAAAAAATCAGCTCTAATTTTCTTGTGACTGATCTTACCAATATTTATGTTTTGTAATGTAATATTTGTATCGAAAAACTTAATTTACAAGAATTATAAGTAGTATGTTACAATACTAGAGCAATAGGCTCGCCCCTATTACATGGGACTTAAACATAACTGACGAAATGTTGATGGGTACACTTCTGCCTATACCTCCGGGGATGATAGGTGTGATGTTATGTTATGTGTTACAATACTATTAATTTGTAATATTGTTAAATTATTAGGGTAGCTTTTAAGTCAGATATAACAAAATATGTATCTGTAAAACCTGTTAACCAAGATTGAAATCACGATAAAATATCCGCTTTTCTATAAATAATATTAAAAAAATCTGCAGATTTATTTTTTCCGTGACTTAGGGTTTGGTCCCATAGTTAAAGTTGTTCCTAATGATGAATAATACAATGACCCGGAATAACCAAAAATTGCACTAATAAATACTTCAATTTTGACATCAAAGCATGACGAAACGTAAAATTTGGTTGCTTGCTACAGTTTCAAGAAATACTTTGATTACATCAGAGTCTAATCAACTGAGCATCACAGCCTTATAAGTTGTCAATAGGAAAAATGAACTACCGATCCTCTCGACTCCATTTTCTGGCAACATCCTGTTGACCCCCCATCATACGAGAACAGAACTAGTGCGAAGGTAATAACCCAGTAGCCGTGCGCCATATAATCTCACCAGTAAGTAGGCACTACTTGAGATAACCTTGTTGCGGTCGTGGCCCACTTGTCTCACCAGCTTTCCTATCAACGAACTGGAGTATTGTTTAACAGGTGAAACATTTTGAGATGTAAGTGTGATGAGAAAGATGTGAATAGAGCTTACAATCGCCTGGTATCAAACAGTGCTATGAAGGACATTTATGGTTAGAAGTGGTAATAGATAGACATAAATATCGGTTCATTTGATGTATCATGAGTGGAACAATACAAATGAATGCGTGCATGCAAGTACCTGCTACGTACGATACCATACAAATATTACAGTTTTTTCAAATTATAATTAACTAGCAGTCTCCCAGTGACTTCGTTCGCGCGACTTTCCTTACGGATCCCTTAGTTTTTTGAAAATATAATATAGTCTACGACACCGGAAGATTTGCTTTCCAACAATGAAAGAATTTTCAAATCGGTTCAATAGTTCCGGAGCCTATTCAATGCAAACAAACAAACAATCAAATCATTTCTCTTTCTATTATTTGTATAGAATTTGGGCTCTTATCCAACAAAGCATGTTAGCGAGAGAGAAAAGTTTAAGCCTGTTATATTATCCACTACTAATATTTAACTATAAACGCAAAAGTTTGTGTTAAGGCTGACTCACAGATATCAGTAAAGATACAGTTCCGGCACCGTCTCGTATCAGTGATAATTATTATTTCATACATTCTCTATGAACGCGCCGGGACTGACTGAGAGCACGTTTATTAGTGTAAACGCGTTCACAGGGAATGTGTGAAAGTAAAATATTTATCACTGATAAGGGACGGTGCCGGAGGAGCTCGTGGATAAGTAATAACAGCCGCACGGGTCGATCCGTCAGGTTAAGCTACGCTTGCCGGGGTTGGTCCGTGGATGGGTGACCATCTTTACACACCGAGACTCCTCCGTGCCTCGGAAAGCACGTTAAGCCGTTGGTCCCGGCTGTCATACGTGGATCTTTGACAGTCGTTACGGGTCATCAGAGGCCCGAAAGTCTGACAATCAGTCTTACCTAGGGGTATCATATTACCCAGTTACTGGGTTGTGGAGGTCAGATAGGCAGTCGCTCCATGTAAAATGCTGATATTCAGCTGCATCCGGTTAGACTGGAAGCCGACCCCAACATAGTTGGGAAAAGGCTAGGCAGATGATGATGAAGGGACGGTGCCGGAACGGTAATGTAGGTACTTCTTTTGAGCTTAAAGTAAGCTGTCATCCTAATAATTCTAAAGATTGACAGCTCACTTAAGCTTATTTTACTTAAATTCATCAACAGAGATTTTTACAGAATGCCTACCACTTTTTACAGATTTTCAATCAATTTATAAATAAATACAAAATCTTTATACCGTATAGCACTATGTTGTAACTTACCTGTATTTAACTTACTGACTAGCAAATAAATCAAGTAAGGTAATGTCTTACATGTCAAAATGAACAGCACAAAATGTTTAGCTAACCAGTATATCGTAATGAAACAATAACACTAATTATGAATAATAATTATGTTTAACACAAATCTTATAGATTTGTGTAAAACATAATTTTCGTTCCGCTAATTATCTTGCGACATACACACGGCAGCGGAGTGCGTCGAGCGTTGTGAAACATACGCACAACAAAAACAACGCATCCGTAAAGTTTGGTTGCCAAACGATTGTTTGTCTGTTCCCAGACAATCGCGCGTGTGTTAATTGTTGAAAGCATTCTTTGTGACATACTGACGTAGAGATTGGTAAGTAAATGGTCCAGCAAGTTAGATCAATTATCAAATATTGTGGCTTTGAATATTTTATTAGAATTTAAGATTTTATTTAAGGACTTTAAAATGATGTTTCTTCGAATACTTTTAAAAGTGCCCACCTATTATTGCCCCACTATAGGACAAAGCTCATGCTGCATGCTTGCTCGAAGCGGGTTGGTGATCTCAGATTATATTGCTGCTGCTTTATGAGCTTCTTCCCGCGACTTCGTCTGCGTAGTTTTTTCACTTGCGTTACGTCTTTAATTATTGCTCCGCCCTCGCAAGATAGCCAGCATATTCGTTATGAATCTGACTATCATTTACAAAAAAAAAAAAACGAATCCGACTGGTAATTCCAGAGATTAACGCGTTTAAACAAGAAAACTCTTTAGCTTTATTATATTAGTATAGATTAGTAGGTACTTATGAAGAAACGAGAGGTCTTGCAGGAATCATAGGTGCCAGTAGATAAAATCCAATGAAAAGAAGCAGGCTTCTGCTATCCAGTAGGTCGCTGTAAGCTAAAATATATTCAATTAATTTATTGCTATTGCTTACTGCTCCATCGAGCAGTGTGTCACAACTGCAACAACAACCTAATTGCCCCGAGGTTATCCGGCGCAATTATAATACAAGATGTTCCTTATTGTGTTAACGACGGTAATAGGAAAATGTGCCGCATGATCTGCGCACGATTCGATCTAATTCGCCGATGTCAGACGTGTCTGCTTTACTTGTTATGTAATTGTTTTATCTTTTTGATTTATATTTAGTGTTTATGTGGGATCTTTGGTTATCTTCCGGGTATGGTGAGAGTGGGTTAGGAATGCGGGTATTATAATCTTTATTGTGAGATACTTGTGGACTACTTAGTTGTTCTACTAGTGGTCTAGTGATGGTTGGTCTCGTGACTGAGGGCAGGGCCTTTTTTTTAAGTGGTAAAAAACATCAAATGACTCCTTCCGCCCTGGATGGGGCGGAACGAACTGTCAGACTTTTACTGACTAAAAAACCACCCTGTTCCTTCTGTTGCCCTTTACGTTCCGGGGCCATGGTATCCTGTTAAGGCGTCCCGCAACCCCGGCGAGGGCAAGGCCTTACGTTGGTTTCCAATTCGGTCAAAGTGATATCGGAATTTTTTCTTTAATCTTTTCTCATTGGCTATTTAGAGTTGGAAGTTGTGTATTCGAAAGCACGTAAAACCGTTGTTCTGTCTTTGCCCGGATATGTCGAATTGCCGTCCCATCGGATTATGAGAGTGAGGAAAGAGAGAGTGTACTTGACTAGATTCCCTGAGATTGGCCGCCATAGCCTAAATTTGGTCAGGAAGGCTATTTTTATTAAGTGCTATATACATAAGTGGGTTCACATAAACCACCAAAAACTTTATATCAAAGAGTGTTAGAAAGGTTCAAAAAAATAGTACCCACACTGTATATTGTATATGTGTGTATATTTTAGAACTAAACCTTAAATAAATTAGAAACATTATATGAAATAAGCTCTTAAGTTCTTAAGCTTTTGTGTAAGATTTTCATCACTTTTCTAGTACTCAGGAAATCGGCCATCTCTATCGGCAGCAGCAACAACAGATTATGCTAAACTCGACCGTAACGAAAGCAGCCAACTGACTTGCGCACGCACCGAAATATTTAGAACACAATCATTCACACATTGCACGTTTTGTCTTAAAATTCTTGAAACCGCGAAGAATTGGAATATTTTATTGTTTTTACTTCCGATAAGAACGGCCGCCTTGACGTGAATTTGTGTTATAAGAGCTTAAACAACTGTTTCGAGCTAGTTTTCCTCAATGACCAAAGAAACAAACGATATTTGCATTATTAGTACCAGCTTATTACAGTCCCACTGCTGGGCAAAGGCTTCTTCTCATACAGAGAAGGCACGAGCAACGTGGCGCTACCATGGTGACATTAATTTAACACACGAATAGGGCTAGTGTCCATAAATCATATTCAATAGGACAGGTTATAGAAATACGTAAATTGAAAAAAATTTTTTTTCGAACAAACTAAATAATAAAAAAGTAACCAAAATTGGGATCACTCTGTACAAAAATTCATTCATGAAATTAGAATACTATCACCTGGTTGAATTACGTTTACTCGAAGCGGCAACGTCTCGCTTTGCGCGCTGGCAACCACGCTTGCGCCTGGTACTTGCACAGACTTGAGATCGGTCCGATTGTAATTTGACGACATAATAATAACAAAGAAACCGAGCGTAGTTAATCACATATCACCTTCTCTTATTACTGTTAGTTATTATCACCATCATCACTAATCAAATTCACTTTTATATAATAGTCTTTAAGTGTTTTGAATTTTCAATGAGACCACCTTGTTGGCGGATACCTACAAAGGGCTAAAGGGCGCTTTACGTTCTCCCGCACTTTTGACAATAAATTGTCCCTTACAGCCATTTCCCTCATTCTGACGAAGGCTAGTTTTGGGCTGATTTTGAAAATAATGTAGCACATTTTCATTTTATTGGATTGGGTACGTCTTAACGTGTAGGCGGTTGATATGGGCGATGAGACCTAGGATCCACTAGCTGGTTTTCGCGGATGCGTTAAAGAGCTTCTACAATAGTAAGTGAAGCTGCCGTGTAGTTAGGATGAGTATTTGCCATCACGATCACAGGTTTACACAAGCACTAATAACACAAATAAAAACGTCCTTAATGCCAAAGATGTAAGTACCTATCGTAATAAGAAAGAAAACTAACGAAAACAAAGCAAAGCGTCTTTATCGCAGTATCATGATCTAACAATTATCCTAATTACACAGAAATAAATAAATAAAATAAGCAAGCGTCTTTTTCGCGGAAACATTCACAAAAATAAATACGACGTTATTATGCGCACGAGTATTCACAATTTCACATCAATAAGTGTGTCAAGGGCATGGGTCCGACGAGCACTAGAAAATAAAAAGGATCCGCGGCTTGCGGGGGAGGGGACGACGACACCCGACGCCTGCGTCGCCTACGATACTCGCCGACAAAGGGATCTCTCTTTCCTTCAATTAGCCTACTCTTTGCATTTGTTTCATCTTTTAAGTATTGCTTATTCGTTTTAATTTCATTGATAGGATGCTAGTATCCGTGACCCCGGCAAATGACCGCTGGGCTAGAGTTCTTTAAATACAGGTTGCTCCAAGATGCTATTTTCTAAAATTTGAAATAACTCAATAATTAATAAGATTTTATGGTTTTTTCTTTTTTATATAAAACAAAAATGCGTAACCCTATACGTGTGTTAAATTAATGTCACCATGGTAGCGCCACGTTGTATATCACGCTTGCTCAAGGCGATTTCATAATTAAATTAACTAAGTATACTGTTAACAAGCATCACACCTACCTATTTGATTAGTTTAAGTTTACAGGAAATTACGTAACACTTGAATAATTAATCAAAACATAAAACTTATAAATAATAATAAAACTACAACATATGTGTAATAATTATTATTTATTATGCTCTTGAATATACAAATGCAAAGATGCACTTAGCGGTATATATATGTATATATATGTATTTTTTTTATAGAACCATATCACTTACATTTCAGAAGCTTAAACTATTTAATGACACTATTTACTTAAGAATAAACACAAATATTTACAAACATAACACCGCCTCATGCCTTCACACGCCACTCATAAAGAACGTCTCACTCCAGACCACCAAGGCGGCCACACCAGGATATCGAGCACACAAATAAACACATCAAACAAACAAACCGCGATATGCAAACTTTCGCTAAATTTCACGTAGAACAATATCGTCTGTAGACGTCATAATTCAATACTATCTGGTACATTAGTAAAGTAGTTATCTTGAGTGGCCGGCCGGCGCGGGCGCCGCGCCTCGCTCCCTCACGCCTTACCATCGGTGCATTTTCACTGAAAACACACGATAAGATAAATAATATTAATGTGTAAGGAAAGGGTAACAAGGACGCCTGGCTTCTAGTTTGAATCAGTCAGTTGTGCTGATATGTATCGAGCGTAATTGTGATTTATATTGCTTCAATCATTTTGTTTGTTTTGTAAAGGTTAGCTGTCGTATAGGATGTGGACTTATTTAATTAGTCTCGATTGGAAACAACTGTAGAGCCAGAGGGCTTAGCGCGCGGAGTAAACGTAACGCACTATAAATATTTGTTATACTTTGAAGAACCGATTTAAATAAATAATAAATATTAAAAATATATATTATATTTAAAAAAAAATACGATGACGCTCTAGTATTCATATTCAAAAATGGAACGAATTTGTATGAAATTATCTGTCAAATAACTTAATCGGATTTCTCACGAAGGTGAGCAGACCCTATGGCTTTAATTTTAGACCTTACCCATGGCTCCAATCTATTGCACGCAGAAGGAATTTCAAGAGGTTATAAGCTTCTCAATTATCTACCTAATCATTCCCAAAATGCTTCAATATCATCATTTCCATCTGAGTTAACAAACAATAGATTCTGCTACAGCAAAAAAGGGTGCATTTTCAGTCTTTTGTGGATTGATAGCAATCATAACTTAAACTAACGCGTGTAATATGACAGGTTTCTATGTATATTAATTGCTAGAACTCTCCTTGCGACTTCGGTCGCGTGATTTTTCTTACGGATCCCTAATTTTTGTTAATAAAATATAGTCTATAGTACTCAGTGATAACGTAGCTACCAATTTGCAAATGAAAATCGGTTTAGTACATCCAAAGATTACCACCTACAACCTCAAACTTCGCCTCTTTATAATATACAAGTAACTTTTCTAAAAAAAAAACAAGGAAAATAATTATAAGTGCTTATAAGCAAAGCTGTGTTTATAATAACAGACAAATGGTACGGTTATTGATATATTACTTTTCGCAGATAGTGTTATAGTTGTTTTAGAAAAGGATAGGTAACATGGCAGTCATTCAATGTTTAAATAATGATCAATAGGTATCGTAAAAATTACCAGAAAAAAATCCTAAAACAAAAAAATACCTAAAACGGGCGATGAGCCTTATCACTATCAAACTGGACTGGCTGGGGATCAATACCTCACGTGCAAACTATCTTAGTGTAAGCAGGATTGGAAAAATACTCTATTCAGAAATGAATTTGAAATAATGCTATAATCTAGGTCACTCACTCACTCACTCATTCATCATGAAATATCGAAACCATTTGACGTAAGTATAAAGATGAAATAGCAGGGAAATAGTTTGTAGTTAGTAGACGTTCGCTAAAAAGAATTTTCCAAAAACGGGGGCCGACATTTATGCGTACAAAGTCGCGGGCAAAAGTTAGTATAAGTAAAAGTATTCGAAAGAGAGGTAATTTGTAAGAGATCCAGCGTACAAATAAGGGCCTTGTTAGGGGTGTTTCAGAACAATTTAAAATTACATTCCCCTCCACCAAACTTTAACATACAATTGAATTGTTTGCGAAACAAGCAGTGGCCCATCAACTGCTGGTTTCGAGTGCAATTTTATTGTAAAACATCTCTTAATCTTCGTCTCATTGGTTGGAATAATTATTTCAACCAACGAAGTAAAGACTTGTTTTTAATTTCTTTCTTCCTTCTTTCGGAAGGAGATTTGAAGTACTGTCATATATTTAGGAAAATATTTTTGCAGTCAACACCAATATTATAACCTAACATCACGCCTGTTCACCCCGAAGGGTTAGGCAGACCCAGTTATGTTTAAGTCTCATATAATAGGGGGCGAGCCTATTGCCATCCAAATTCAGATTTCGAGGCTGCTTCTGAGAAATTCCTGATGAAAAAACCCACTAACATTTTGCCCGACCTGGGAATCAAACCCAAGACCTCATGCTCAGCAGTCGCGCTTTGCGACTACTAGACTAATGAGGCAGTAACACCAACACACCAACACCAATATTTTGTCAACAAAAATCCACTTTTACATAACAATGCAAAACACAGTTGCATTAACTTCTCACCTATAAAAGCTAATAATGACCAGACAAATGGTATGGTCGCCGGGGTCCTGTTCCCATACTCTGTCGACTAGGGTTCAAGTCGTGACGGTGCTGCGCTGACCTTTGTCAACCGCCACAGAGCAGCATGCAGATAGCCAACTGCTTGTAAAACATGCAGTTATGTCGGACAGATTATGACAAACTTATGGCTGGATAATATTGCAGTGAGCCTAGTGGGCTTTGTTCTTGAGAAAGATGTGAGAGCTAGAAATGGTACTAGATTGAAAGGTGAAAATGATGACGTATGCGAGGTGTAAGAAGATAGCTAACATAGCCGTTAACCTCGCATACTGCCCATGAAACTAAGTAACATTTTGCAAAAATATGGCTGTAATATAACGCATACAAAACATTGTACTACGGGTACATACATAAGTACAGGGATGTATTTTAAGTTTAGTTTTAGAAAATTTCAATCTTGTTATCAGAAAAAAAGAAAATTGTACTTTGACCTTCTATCTTTATAACAATATCCCGTGTCTATAACCAAAATATATAGTGATGAAGGGCAGAACATGTAGCTTTCGGTTTCGTTCAGTTTATTTTTACACCCGTTACTCATTATCGTTTGCCAGATTTGCTTAAATATTTTAAAAATACACAACTAACCACTAGATAATATTATAACAATCTATAGCATTTATTTATTTATTTTATTCTACATAAACCGTTTACATTCTACAATAAATAATCTAAACCTAAATAAAACCTTAAAGATAATGTAAAATATGTACAATTTATTAAAAAAAGGGCAGAAAGGAGGAACCTCATAAAACATCTATAGCTCTTTAATTAAAGTAATCAAGGAATCGAAATCACTTCCAACATTTAAAAGGCTATTAGAATACCACCTGAAATATGTATAAATTGTAAGTTGTTACCGTTTTCGTAGCTTAATTTTAGTTTATTACCAATCGAAACCGTCGCTTATCTTCATTATTATGTTTTTCTTGATAGAAGTGAATAAGTGTATATTTTTAGGAAAATTTCTCAAACCGTAATCCGTATCTTGTAACTAATGTATTTTTTAGTTTTTTAACAATTAGATCTAACACACGTTCCGTTCCACAAATTCATTAATTTTGTTAGTAAGACATCTAAAACCAAAATGTGTTAGTATTCCGAGACCGTCTGCTTCTGAGTCAGATCTTCAGTCATGAAGTGAAGTTTTTGTGATTCATTCTTGACGGGTGACTCAACTTCCAACTTTGTCTTATAGGGCGAACAGCGCGGTATGACGTGATTTCTCCGGTTTTCCGAACTTTCATTCTTATATGACGTGTCAGATTTTCCTGATGAAACAAGATCTTTTCTTGCTTTGACTAAGGTTTTATTAAATTCTGCAATGTAAGCAAACTGTGACGTGTCATGTTACTACTATTATAAATGCAAAACTTTGGACGGATGTTTGTTACTCAATCACACCAGAACGGCTGAACGGATCTGGATGAAATTTAGCACAGGGATAGATAATGGTCTGGAAAAGCTTAAAGGCTACTTTTTATTCCGTAAAATAATACTCGTATATCGTATAAAGTATTAAAATATAGTATATAGTATTAAAATATAATTCCTGGAATATGAGATATGGGTAATTAGACGTTGGATGAGGTTATTCTTTCTCACTGACGAAGTTTCTTTATTTAATGTAGTTTTATACGTATTATTAGCTTTTTAAACATGAATTTCAGATAAGAATATAATATTGAGTATCCTTTACATTATTTCTTCTTCTATATTAAATTCATGTCGTTTCTATCATGCCTGGGGGGGACCGTTCATTGATGCTATCTTTAGGGGAGACAGACCTATGTCCAGCAGTGGACGTTGTTCGACTGACTTGATGATAATGATGATGATGTTCAAATTAATGCGTTCATTATATAAGTTTATGTAAATTAAAGTACTGTAAAACTCTTCAATTCCATTCGCAAATTCAACCACAGAATTTCTCATGAATATTCATAATCTTTGTTCGAATTATAACAAGCGATATCGCGCGGCCATGCCTTACATTTCGATATAAATCCTCAGTCCGTGGCCTATTGTGAAATACTTGTAACACCGTGTTGTTTCTGTAATGTTTACCGCCCGGGAGTAGGCGTCAAATTCATTGTTATTGTTTTTTGCCTTATTTGTAAGTTCTACGGATATTTTGTTAGTAGACTTAAGGACTTTATTAGAGGATGCTGGACTGTTATTGGATTTAGTAGCTTCATTTGTGATGGTAGTAGATTTATTGTCATCATCAAGTTTAGTCGTTATGTTGAGATGGTGTTCATGAATACACTCTTGAACATAAGACAAGTACAAGCAAGCGGTTTTATACACCTCCTAGTGGACTAGATATTTCTCCTGCATACTGGGTTTGTTTACAATTATACAAACTCACTTAAACAAACAATCAGACCCGTGGCAGTGGCAACTATCTGTAGGCCTTATAATTATTTGTTTCGTGTGAGAATCGAACTCACGACATGCAGTGCATTAGCCAATTGCTCATCCACTGCGTTACTTAGAATATGATGATGGTTAAAATATGTTTTATTGCCTTCAGCTATATCATCTTCAATGTTTCTATATTTTGTTTCATCAATGTTGACCCCTATGTACGGTTATAAATCTAATAGTATCGAAACTTCACTTTAGTCTTTACACAGACTCAGATTGCTCTCGATATGTCCATATCAATTCATTCTCATTTAACCTAACCGTACCAATCGCATACTCTAGATTCGTTCACACGCTTTATTTTGGACTGACAAGTAGCCAACATAATTTATTACTCAAAATAAAATTTAGATGCTAATACTGCCATGGTTGCGAAACTGCCAGAGTTGCGGATGTTGTTCGAAAGAGTTACCGCGGCCCTGGAACACAGACTATTCTGTGCCAGGAACGAAAAGGGCATTAGGAGGAAATCGGATGAGTTTTAACCAGTAAGAGTCTGACACTCCCTTCTGCTCCGCCCAGAGCGAAAGAAGTCATTTGATGATGCCCCCTCCCTAAAAAAAAGGTGCTAATAAAGCTGGTTCGGTCATGTTGAGAGGATGAGTGAAAGACGATTAACAAAAGGTATTTATATGGCAGATGTGAGTGGCAACACAGGGAGAGGAAGCCCTAGGAAGACCTACTGAAAGGCCCTAGGAAGACTCACAGAAAGGTTCTTCAGAAAGGTCTCGTAACTGGCGTGATTCTATGAACGTGGACGAGGTAAAAGGAGTACGTAAGGATCGTAGCAGGTGGCGTTCTGTGGTTTCTGCCTACCGCCAAGAGAAAAAGGCGTGAGTTTATGTATATAATTAATAATAATAAATCGTTTATTTGCATAAAAACATGGTAGGTACAGGAACAATGGTGTTAAATGTTATAAAATAAGCACAAGCACGTTTAGCTACATTGTGGCACCATGCAAAAATTTTGGTTTACAAGAGAAAATAATTATATTGGATCAGTAGTTGTTGTCTGCCTCGTTGGTCTAGTGGCCGCAAAGCGCGACGGCTGAGCACGAGGTCTTGGGCTCGATTCCCAGGTCGGGCAAAGTGTTATTGGGTTTTTCCATCAGGAATTTCTCAGTAGCAGCCTCGGAGTCTGGATTTGTGCCCGGTTGATGGCAATAGGCTCGCCCCCTATTACATGGGACTTAAACAAAACTGGCGAAATGTGGGTGTACTAATAGGTACACCTCTACCTAACCCTTCGGGGATAACAGGCGTGATGTTATGTTATGTTATTTGTTGTCTACCTTGTCTTTTATTAAAACTTAATATAAAATTACAGCAATCACGATCACGAACGATTTATGTAGTTAGTCTAGTGTCTATCGTTTAAGATCTGAATCGTGATGTATTAGAACCTTTGACTCTTACTTACTTTCAAGGCTAAAGAGCTCATATTTTATTTATTTGTTTACCAATTACTTTTGCATCGAGATTAACTTGCAAGAATTTCAAACATTTTACTTAATATGACATTTAATATTTTTTCTTAAAACTTTTTTTTTTTTTTGTTTTAATCTTTATTTTAAACTAGCTTTTGCCTGCGGCTTCGCCCGCGAAATTTCGATTACTGCTCCCAATTTTTTTTTGCAAATTAAATGTAGCCTATCTTACACACTGATAATGTAGTAAGTAATCGCTGGTAATATTTTGGTGAAAGAGTTTTTGAGTTGCATTCACATGTAATCCATTACAAACAGAAATATAAAACTTATCTTATCTCTTTATCATATTAGTTTAGGTAAAAATCAATCGCTGCATGTATGAAAGATCATTATTTATTTTGAAAATAGCTCGATTGATTTTTTATTTTTTTATTTTGCTGTGTTCGTATTCTCCCAGAAAAGGTGTATGAAATCTTTGGAAAATACACGGGAAGTATTGGTTGAGATGGTATTTCTGTATAAAAATGACATTAAAAAAAAAAAAAAAATTGGGGCAGGTCGCTAATAATAATAGAACAAATAGGTAGGTACTAATGTTTTTTTTTCTGACTATAGCCTCTTACTTTCTTTATTCATCTTCTCACCAAAGAATGTAATCATTAATCTAATCCACTTGCTCGTTTATTAGAAACAGCTCATTTTGCAAAAAACATAACAGATTATGCAAATGATTAACAGTTATCATAAATGTAGAAATATCCAATATTGATTATGGAGAGAAATCAATATCAATCGGATATAAGTTGCAAATGTAGCTGCGCGTGCGAACAAGCCTTGTTATATTTGTGTGCTTGCGTTTCACGCATGTGTACGCCTGCGCAGTGAAACGTCCGTGCAAGGCGAACCGCCTGCACTTGTTCCATTGTAGGGTGGATATGGATTACTGCTGAGCGAAAATAAATAATTCAATAATATTATGATTGTATACGTTTGTCAGTATAATTATAAATCTTTTAACATTATAAAACAAAGTCTTTGCATAAACCTTCGAGACAGTTTTTCAATTTTGGACTTTATTTCGATTAATTATAAAGTTTGTAATAGAAAAGTTGGCTCAATGGTTTGAACCTGGTTCAAGCAAAGACTTTGTTTCACAATAAGGCCTATTGACTCTGATGAATGAAACTTGCTTTGTGATCTGACAGTCTGATTCTGTAAAGATCTCGCTTGTTAAGCTTAAGGTGAGCTGTCTAGCCTAATGCTAATCGACAGTTCAACCAGCAACATCACCTAAATTCACCGAGGTAGATTTTTACAGAATAACACTGCAGCTAAAGCTTCGTTTAAATCCGAAGCAATTGAAAAGAAAAGAAAACAGTAGCGGGTCATATAAATTAAATTAGATACATTGCGTCACCAAAAATGATGACCAAATTCAGGATTTAAAAAACCATTGAGCTGTCACTGAGTCATCGGTAAAGCACGTCAAACAGTTCATTGGCTGCGTTAAACGAGGTGTTGGAAGAAGTCGACACTGTGATGGGACGCTGGACCTCGTCCATGATATCATAGTGACATCACCAATCTACCTGACAAGCGTAGCAATTATGCTATTATCCTCCCAAGTCTGTTCGGAAGTTAAAAATGGATGTTTCGTTAGAAGCTTTTAAAATGTATGACATTTATTATTCGTGCTGGGGATTATCTACTCAGGAGAGGTATTTTTCAGATTTTGGGATGTGTATCTTCAGTTGTTATTAAAAATTAATAGACGGTATTAAGCAAGATATGTACTTTAGGGAATAATCATGAAAATAACCAATTTTTACCGCGCCGCCAAGCTTACAAGAAAATCAAAATTAAACTTTTGTAAAATTTTATTCTAAGAATCAAAGAATTGAACTGAACTAAATACCAAAAACACCATATACCAAAACTAAACTAAATACCATATACCTATAATTAATAAATTAATGCACATTTATACTAAGTATATTAAAACGATTTTTTTTTAGTTTTTTAATCTAAGTATGAAGTTTCTTGCATATTCTTCTCCATATGACCTTTTGGAAAGGGCAACTAGATTCAATACAATTTTCTCTTTACGTTCAAAAGTATCTTATAATGGTCTAATTGAAATATCTTAAGAACTTTTACATGAGCATTGATAACCAGTCATTGATCTCCAACGGTACCATGATAACCAAAGACATAGTCACCACGCGTCACACGCAGCAACAGGTTTAGTGGGTCGGGCCGCTCGCAAACACACTGCCCTTATGTATCTCCCCACCTCACATATCGTCACCAAAGCAACCGCTTATAAAACCAATACTTTCGATGCCTCATTTAGAAAACCATCTATACTTAATCTGTACTTTTTTACTAATATAATAAAGATGAAAAGTTATTTTGTTTGTTTGTAGAATAATAACCAAAGGCGAAAGTTAACGCGGACTAAGTCGTAAGCAGAAGCTAGTGTAAAATGAAGCTGAAGATTTTTTTTTTTGTTTGTTTATTAAAACGCACTAATATTAGCCTCATGACTACTACTAGCGCGACTGCTGTGCATGAGGTCTCGATTCCCAAGTCGGGCAAAGTGGGTTATTGGGTTTTTCCATTAGGAATTTCTCAGTAGCAGCCTCGGAGTTTGGATTTGTGCCCGGTTGATGGCAATAGGCTCGCCCCCTATTACATGGGACTAAAAAAAACATTACTGGCGAAATGTGGAAGTACTATTGGATACACCTCTGCCTAACCCTTCGGGGATTACAGGCGTGATGTTATGTTATGTTACTAATACTAGCATCGGTGAAGGAAAACATCGTGAGGAAACCTGGACTTACTGTTCCACTCAAACCATGTAAGAGGCCCTCGAGGCGGTTTAGAAACTCTGACACTAGGGTGTGTGGGGTCGTAAGACCTTACTGCCCACACGATAAAGAAGAAGATAAAGAACGCACTAATTTCTGGAACTACCACTCATATTGGAAAAATCTTTTTTAAGTATGATAGCCTGATTCATGACGAGTCGTACATAATATCACGCCACGACCCATGTAAACGGAGCAGTAATCAAAGACGCGAATTAATATAACTACGCAGACGAAATCACGGGCCGAAGCTAGTTTAAAAATGAACCATTCAATCCTCGATAAGGTTAAGATAAAGTATTGATTGTAAGGCGACTTTGACTGTAAGATTTATTGTCTGGTCTACTGATACTAGTTTAGTTAAACTCGAGGGACGAGTCAATTTGCGCGTTGCATCTAGTTTTTTTTGTCCACCTTGGTTTCCAAGTTGTTCTAAGTGAGATGGGTGAGTGGGTCAATGTTTGTGTTCCCGTGAAAGTGGAAGTAGCTTATGGGAAATGGGGTACAGCGAGACCCGTTTGGAGAACATGTGCTCAATGGCTTGTTCCTACTTTCATAAGTTATATGCATGATGGTGCTAGAGTATGAATGTATGAAAGTGTAATTCTAAAGAGTTATAGGTACCATAATAATAATACTGATATTGTCCCACCGCAGGGCAAAGGCCTCTTCTCACGAAAGTACGAGCATTGATTACCACACTTGATCAAAACAGATTAGCGATGTCAGACTTATTTTAATTACAAGTCTTTGTTGTTCCTGCCTCGTTGGTCTAGTGGTCGCAAGCGCGACTGCTGTGCATGAGGTCTTGGGTTCGATTCCCAGGTCGGGCAAAGTGTTATTGAGTTTTTCCATCAGGAATTTCTCAGTAGCAGCCTCGGAGTCTGGATTTGTGCCCGGTTGATGGCAATAGGCTCGCCCCCTATTACATGGGACTAAAAACATAACTGGCGAAATGTGGGTGTACTAATGGGTACACCTCTGCCTAACCCTTCGGGGATTACAGGCGTGATGTTATGTTTATGTGTGTTTGTTGTTCCTCTTGGTCGAAGTCAGCGATGTCAAAAATTATCTTAGAAAATATGTACAGTCAACAAAGTAGATAGGTATGCAGGGTCGTCAGATATAGTTAGGGTTTTCTCAGAAACCAATGGATGTCTTCGACTGAAATTTAATTGATGAACTGTTTATTATCTACTTTTTAAATTAAATTTCATTTGTTAACCATCGGTTTCTTAGAAAATTACAACTATATCTGACGACCCTGCATACCTATCTACTTTGTTGACTGTCCTGACGAATTTTATTGTTACTTGCCCAGCTTCAGACCACAAAAACATACACGAGAGGCGCGCCTTAACCACTAATAGCCCATCAGAGATGAAAAACCGTACAGCAAACTGTTTTCTAAAACACATGAAATTCAATAGTACTAAACCGTATGTGCTTATCTACAATACAATACGTCTCACTAAAGATGGGACTTGACACACAACATAAACTTTATTTTTTCGTAATAAATATTATAATATTGTTAAGAATTTTAATCTAAATGTCTTCGAAATATCCCTGAATAGATACACATAATATGGATAGTTATTGCTGACACTTGTCAAGTCTCATCTTTCGTGGCACGCATTGTTCGTAGCAGAATTCTCGTTAACATACAAAACTATGTTAAAAAAACAACTTACTGTTGTGTCCACCGTCCCAGAAATACCTGAAACCTTGTCAGACATGTTGATAACTGTCCCATTCATGGATTCCCATTCCTCAATGACCGACGTGCGTTAAAAGGTTAAAACTTTGTAAACAATACCAACCGGTTGAAGGCATTTTAGGAATTTTAATGATTTTCCAAGACATATGAGTGTGTTCCAGTCAGTAGATACCACACATAACATAACATCATGCCTGTAATCCCCGAAGGGTTAGGCAGAGTTGTACCCATTAGTACACCCACATTTCGCCAGTTATGTTTTTAGTCCCATGTAATAGGGGGCGAGCCTATTGCCATCAACCGGGCACAAATCCAAACTCCGAGGCTGCTACTGAGAAATTCCTGATGGAAAACCCAATAACACTTTGCCCGACCTGGGAATCGAACCCAAGACCTCATGCACAGCAGTCGCGCTTGCGACCACTAGACCAACGAGGCAGTCGATACCACTGGTGTATGTATGATATGCAGAACAATGGCCTGAAATACAAAATTACCTTCTTCTTTATCGTCTTTACTAAAAGAAATTATAATTTCGGGCAGTCTTCTAATTGAGCTTAGTATAGCCACAGATAGGTAATATGATACTACGTGTATAGCCAAGACTCTATAAATTCATACTAATATTATAAATGCGAAAGTAACTCTTTCTGTTTGTCTGTAACGCTTTCACGATTAAACCACTGAACCGATTTTGATGAAGTTTGGTACGGGGTTTAGAACCCCAAGAAAGGACATACGCTTCTATTTATTTCTAACTTTTTATGCGTCCGCAAAAACGGACTTTTACGCAGACGAAATCGCGAGCAGAAGCTAGTTAATTAATAATGTCAAGCTTATTGAATATGCCAAATATGGTACATTACTATCCAGTAATAATAGTTTACTGTCATCCTAAGCCTATGCTTAGAAAGGATTTAAGATCAGAGTTTAACCAAAATCATTACAATTACATCAATCATCAATCATGATCAATAATTTAGTAATGCATGATGTGGTTACCTGTAAGACATTGATACACTAGTTTATAATAAGTATATTGGATATAAATATTTTTTGTATCAGTGTATTCAATTGTTGGTAAGCCAAATAAATAAATAAATATATGTAATGGAAAAGATTTATTCAGATAGTGATTTGACAGTTAATTTTGATTATCTAACAAAGCAAAGAAAAAGCATGAAGTTGTTAAATTGTTGTTGTTGTTGCAATTAGGCTGTTGAATAATTTATTATTATATGTCATTCACAACCCATAAACATTAATACATTGGGTCTTTGCAAAAAAAGAGCTAAAACTACTCTGACAAATTTTCATCCATTTTCGTCCATTGTAGACCCCATAAGCCTTTCTCTCAAAGACTAAAAATAAATATATAATAATTCTCACGACAAACAAACGTAACCACTTAACGCATGTACAGAACAGTCCACGTAATGAACATTAGAGTACAAAACGATTTGTCTTAAACTTAAAAATATTTGCCAAAACGTCTCAGCCAATGACATAACGCCAAATGACCACCATTAAGATGATGGATGACGCCGAATGCCTGCGCACGCGCAAAACAGAATATGTTTTATTATATCTATCAATGACAAACTTAAGTTTATCGTTCAGAATTTTATTTACAATTTTATTACTATCGTATTGTAAGGTACGAAGACTGGTTTTGAGATTAAAGGGTGTTTTTCCGATGGCAAATGTAAGTTTGTGACAGTTTTAAGTGTTGTGTAAGAAAGCTGCGGGGGTGTGAATAAAGCCTTTAATCACAATATTAAATACTTCAGTATAGGTTAGGTGTAATGTATGTAAAGGCAGTGCGTTATTAAGTGGACAGTAATCATTTATTTTATTGGATAACTCAGTTTTAAGGAGGAGGGAGGAGGGGGGACGTTATCATTGGTAACCATACTAACCATTAAATTATGAAAGAAAAGACAAAAGAGCATTTTTTTGCTATATCTGTATCAGTGTTAAAAACTTTTCAGTAGCAGCCTGGGAGTCTGGATTTGTGCCCGGTTGATGGCAATAGGCTCGCCCCCTATTACATGGGACTTAAACATAACTGGCGCAATGTGGGTGTACTAATGGGTACACCACTGCCTAAGCCTTCAGGTATTCAATACTCAATACTCAATACTCAATACTTTATTGCATTCCATAATGTATACAAGGCTGGTAGGTAAATTATTATAGAGAAACAATTATGGACCCTGTCGGGCACAGCAAGTTAGTTTTTAGAGGAGAGGATGAAGCGCTTTTTGTTTAAAAACATAATAATATTGAAATTAAGGAGTAAATCTTATATTTAGATATTTAAGTAGATATTATTTATGAGTAGATTTATATTAATTTTGTTTATTATTAATATTTCTATATTTATTTATTTATTTATATATTTATTTATTTATTATTAATATTTTATAAATTATAAATTAGGTAATTATTTTATATATTTATTTATATATTAGCTGTAATTTATTATTGACTAAATAGTAAGTAATTTAAGATATTGCACGGTAGATAAGGTAAATAGATGTATTAGGTACTACTTGGTTATTCTAATTATCTTCGTTTCTCTAGGAGGAATTTATCTTTGAAGTATTCGTCAATTGTGTAGTAGGTTTTATCTAAGAGAAATCGCTTTAGTTTATTTATAAATATATTGTTTGTTTCTGTGTTTTTTATGTGTTCAGGTAATTTATTGTAGATTTTTATTGACGTGACAAACGCACTAGAGGAGTGCATTTTTAATCGTGAAGTTGGCAGGTTGAGTCTATTTCCATGTCTAAGTAAGTATTAAAGGCGTGATGTTATGTATTATGTTATTAAAAATATATATGTACCTTAATAATATTATGTAAAAATTTACATTTAATTTGATGAATTTTCAACCTTATCCTACAACCTTTAAAGTTCCATTAACAAAGCCTTAAGACTGGACACGTTTCATTATTAAGTAGTAGAACCTAAACTGAATATAAATACTCTTCTCTTTCTGCTACTTGATAGATTTAATTATAGTGTGAAGAAGATTGCTACTTTGCCCATGGGGCAAAGTAGCAATCAAAGGTGTTGCATGCAACACGGGGCAAAGCTTAATGGCACGAGCCGTGCCTCATAATCGTGATCATCCACACGTCTCATCAAAACTTTTCCCTCCCCAGTAGAAACGAAACCAATAAATTTTAAGAAATTACATACAATCATCAGAAAGTAAAATTGCTATACTAAATCGCCTGCAGCGGTGAGGAATTAAGAGTTTTATCGCGGGACATTTTTCACAAGACGGACGTACACCGACATGTCATTATACCACATAACATGGAAGCAAATTGATGGGTGAACACGAGTTATCATGCTTGTAACTCTTTACGACGAATTCGTTGGACAATGCTGTAAAAGGAGTGGCAATTACTGGTGAGGTGTTGAAAGTTGAGTACAGCGCCATCTAGCGGCGAGTAGTGGAATCGGAGAGCTTTTTATTAGTAAGTTTGTTGTTATTCTGCCTGTTCAAAGTTAAGTAAGAATATAGGTCTGCCTATTTTCATTAGTATAAAAACGTAGACTGGCAAAGTTAACGTCAACGCAATCTATAGATAAGGTCGTTTATGGCGCATTGACGCTCGCTAGGAAATCAAAACCTGACGTAGAATCATTTTTGGCAAAAAAAATGCCAGCCATGTGGCACAAATAAAGTAAAAATAATTACTTTTTTGCATTTAGAACTTATTTTTTTGTATGTTGTGTTACATTAAAATTAGGGACTTGATCCCTCCATATTGATGCTCACTTAAATATGGTGGTACGGAACCTTTCGGACTCGTACTTGGCCACACGAGATATCATATTTCCCTCAATTTACTATAAGAACCTTAGATGAGATATTTACCTACATTAGCACTGAAAAATATCACCATACATCTGACACAAGGCAAGGTAATACATTACCTCACAGGAAATCCCATTAGCTGCTAATTAGTTAGCCATGAATAGCTGTAATTAATTCTAACCCATTATTTCTATAAACAGTTCCTCGTTATTCATTTAGGTACGGTGTTTTCGCTTTTCTATGGGTACGGATGTATTTAGAGCTTTACTTATTTCTTACTAACTTTTGCCCGCGACTTCGTCCGTGCAAAAATAAATTAAAATATAGCCTATGTTACTCGCAGATAATGTAGCTTTCTAATGGTGAAAGAATTTTTAAAACCGGTCCAGTAGTTTTTGAGTTTATCCATTACAAACAAACAAAAATACAATTTTTTCCTCTTATATTGGTGTAGTCTTATATTAGTTATATTTTAATATGACATTTATGTTACTATGTAACGTAGTTCACTCCTTAAAAGATCGTCTAAGACAAGTTCGGTTCTAGCTCTGCTTAACGGCTTTACATCGACCTTCCAAACACCCTATTTATCGGAAAAAAATAGGTAAATATTAGCTCTGTAGGGAAACTATGACTCAAAATGAAAAATAAACGTTTGGCAATAAATTATAATGATTACTTTTATTGTTATTGTATTTTTTTTACTGGTGTAGGTAATAGGGTGCGGGGCTCGCCCCCTTTACATGGGACTTAAACATAACTGGCGAAAGGTGGTACTAATGCGTACACCTCTGTCTAACCCTTTGGAGATTACAGGCGTAATGTTATGTTATGTTGTTATTTTTCAAGACGTTTAAACGTTTTTCCAGATTAGGCCAAAGTTTTCCTACAGAGCTAAAAAACCCGCATTTACGGTACCTACCTCATACATTTCTAAACACTGCATTCAGCAAATAAATTATTTCAGTGATTTGCATTAAAATGTAAACATGAAATCTTATTGCACTTTCACAACGAAGCATAAAATATTCAACCCTACACGATTTCGTAAAACCATAAATTAAGTAAAACGTCATATTACCGATCGTGAGTGCGCATTATTTCATCGTAATACCTATATTAATATTACTAAAAAAAGCTTACAAAATGTATGTAAGCGCAGTGCTATGTGGGTACTTCTCAAACTTAAGTATCGTATTAATATTTACTTTATAAGATCTTAAAATATTTGTGGACAGATTAATGACATGTCCCAATACTTATGTAAACAAATTAACATCGCCTTTTCTTATGCATTTGTAAACATTTACTTACTGGCTTCGCCCCGTGGCTTCGTCTGCATGCACTTTAGAATTAAACCAAAAGAGTCTGTCAAATATGCATTTCAAATTCAATCTCAAAACTGTAGAAAGTCTTTGTAAAAAGGTATTTTGCATTCCTAGGTCCATTTCTGTACAATAGATTAAACTAGCGTCCGAATCGTCGATGAAAGCTCCCGCCGCGCCGCGCCTTGGCGGCTTGACTTTTTCCGACATTTCTAACAATTATAGTTATATTTCAACCAATTTACACAAAACTTTGATATATTATATACCTTAACCTTCCTTATGAATCACTCTATCTAATGGTGAAAACCGCATGAAAAACAGTTTAGAAGTTTTATCGCGAACAGGCAGACAGACGCAGCGAAGGAGTTTGTTTTATAATATGTAGTGATAGAGAACTAAGTACTAAGAAGTATTTATAGGTGTATTTTACGTTACCATTTTGTCCCGACCGAAAATCCAATATTAAGAGTACCTAATGCCAATCTCTGGTTCATCACGACGGCCTGTTGGTCTAGTGGTTAGCGGCCCTGACTGCTAAACCGGAGGTCGTGGGTTCGATTGTTAGTTCTGTGTCTGGGTGTGTATATAATTTATAAATACATACATATTATAGATAAATCATCTATAATACATACATATTATAGATAAATCATCTATAATATGTATGTATTTATAAATTATATAAGTATGTTTATCAGTTGTCTGGCTACCATAACACAAGCTCTGCTTAGCTTGGGATCAGATAGCCGTGTGTGAGTTGTCCCAAGATATTTATTATTTATTTATTTATTTATATATATTCATAAACATTTAAGAATACGTACCTAATACCAATTTCAGGCTCATAAGAACTTGCTCAATAAAAGCAAACTAGTGTTGTAACTATACAGTGTATTAGGTTAACCCAGGTCATGTCGAATGTCTACCACTATACTATTAATTTGTACTTAGACTGCTGTTAGCTTAATTGCTAATGGTCAGTCAAAACATATTGTAACAGATAATAATTAACAACCTTTTGACCAGATTAGATTTTTTATATACTAAATGAAATTATATTCTTGGGAACAAAGAAAACTTATGAAACACTTTTAGCTTTAGAAACATCTCAAGTAAACGCAAACATTTTTCTTTATGTATTAGGTGTAAAACGACATAAATAAGGAATATTATTTTAATGTTACTTTGCCTTCCGCACTGTTGGATTTCTAACGCTCGGCTCAGCGCCGAGAATCGGAAATCCAACAACAGAAATTACAATGTAATGTTACAATAATTGGTAGGCCCCCTGGACCATATCTGTATGTGGATATTAAAGGTCTTATTCTGGTTATAACTAAACTTTTAATACCCCTACACTTTCTGTACACTAAAATGCACCAGTAAGCACATACAGACACAATATTTTTTACAAAAAAAGCTTCTGATGTTGTCCTGTTTTCTCTTTTTCTTGTGTGAGCAGTACTGTGTTGGTCACACCATCTTTGCCAGCCTGTTTTTTATTAGTGAAGACTTGTAATTGGCTGTCAGTTTTATTTACTATTCTTTTAATATGTTTTATTTAGCTGTAAGTCTTCCATAAATCTTAAATAAATAAATGAATAATTTTTGCTCATTGTCACCTATTCGATGGGCAGTATTCTCAATTCATGGGTATACATACAATGTGTCTTCGTCCCCGTTTATGTGTTGCAAAACTAAAATCACATAAACAAGCCAACATACAGACAAAACCACAGGACCAACCTTGTTCATTAACAGTCAAATAAAGCACCTAACATATAAATAAAATATAATAAATCATTACCTTTCATTTAAGAGGCGCTCATCAATCAATTTGTAATATTTACTAACTAGTAATTGATACTTTTAACATTATGCTTGCAGACTTGTGAGACAGGCTAATAAGACATTTCCTGTTAGATAATATGAAGTAAGAGATATTATATTACCTGTGTATGGATAAAGGGGGCGATAGAGTTACGAGAAAATAGGCATGCTTGGTCGGAAAGGATTATAATGATAGGTACTCTCGATCAAACGGTCTCGGCGATGAATCTGGAGCACCAATCAATATTTAATGTCGAGGGCACCAACCTTTGGTGCTCAATGTACAGGTGCTCAAAAAATAGGTGCTCAAACGGGATATACTTCGCAAATCTTGCTGGAGAACAGCCATGTACTTAAGAGATGTCCCACAAGCATGTCCGCAAATATAGATGAACTGCCTCTTCCGTCATTCCTCAATCCGATGAAAAGGGGAAAGATCAGGGCCAACGGGCTTTTCGTGCTATCTGAGGCACGGAAGTGTTATATCATCAACCTCAAATCTCTGGACTGCTTACTGAGTAATGCCAAATTTTGCCCGACCTAGGACCTATGGTCCCCAAGCTCAGAAGTCGTGCTTGCCAACACGAGATCAACTAGGCTGTCAGTACAGTCGGAGAGGAGTACAGAGTGCCTAGTGTGAGTTTTCATCCAAAATGTTCACTTATGACAATTTGTATGAAATAATATTTGTGTTGTTGTAGTCACTAAACAGTGCTATTTCATTTGCAGTGCAAATCAAAATTTGTGTTAACGCGGTCAAGTACGTAAAAAAACTCGCACTAGGCACTCAGGAGGCCTCTTGAAAAGAACTATAAGCATCTCGTTAACGCAATACAGCTTTTTAAGTACACCGATTGGTACCCACTGATAATCGAATTAAGCAACTTAAATACTCACTTACGTGATGCCATCCTATTGACACCCTATCGATGACTTGTAATCCCTACCACCACCTTATCATGACCCTCCCTTCCCGCCTTACACCTTCCAATAAACCAACAAATAATGGCATTGGTACTGCCAGTGACAGGTCAGCTTAAACTGGTTGTTTTGACTACGATGTGACATTTGACAAATGGTTGCGTTATGCCTTTCGCTTTACTATTGTTGTTGTGACCGGATTATTAAGAGTTAATAGGATATCTTAACAAGATGGATTTGTGAAGTAATGGTGGCCGTTTAGTTCATTTATTGAACAGTTTGAACTTTATGGAATGGTATTTCTAAAGCTCTTTAGAAGGTAACGAATAGTTCGCTCTAAGCCTGGTAGCACGCGAGCCACGCGCGACAGCCACAAACGCCGCCACCTGAAACTAGAAGCTGCATTGTAGCGACTACAGACGACAACCATGTGCATCGAGTCCTCATAAAATGTATGAATAATACAGGAAATACGTTGGTGGCGGCGTTTTGTGGTTGTGGTCGGAAGCTCGTGTGCGACAAAACTAAAAGCCAACGTAGGTAGTTTAGTAATGATCTGCTGTTGTATTCTCAGTTCTCCGGGACTCGTCGAGCTTCATTGCCTCGAAAGCTTTTCTGGTGATCTCCACTGTTCAATCTGGCATTGGCGGGCTTGTTCCAAAAAATAACAAAATATAATAAATTCGGTGATGATTTAACATTATATGGACCATCGGCATCCGCTTGGTTGCCAGTCTCTGACATTAAAAAAGAAACCTTTTGATTTACGTAACTTAACAAACCAAAAGTTATTTTAAATTTTGATATAATTTAGGTTTGCTCTCAAATCTAGTCTAGAAAAAGACAAGGTCTATGACGGAGTCCGCTTACCCAGAAGAAGCCTGTTCAATCTAACAGTGTACTATTTTACAGTTAAAGTTACTGTGGCACTAAAAAGTCAAGTAATTTATACCACACAAACCAAATTACAACACTTTAAATTATAAGCTAACGTAAACATAACTCAAAAGATTTAAATCACATACATCATGTAACAGCAATCCATCTCCACGTGTAACCGGCAAAGGTAAATTAAGACCTACGGTTCTATAATCTGCGCAGGCGACAGTTTACACACGTCTATCTCAATATTACGAGCCTATGGACAATATATCATGGTTGTACGTTTAAGGTATTAACTGACATACAACATACTTTGCACGGCACCTCTTGACTTGTGAACTTAATGATAAATATCGCTTTATACAGATAGCTATCGATGTAATTTTACATCGTTAATTTTGTGTCTAACTAGCTTCTGCATGCGACTTCGTCTATGTGAAAGTCAAGTTTACCATAAGCTGCCAGGGTTGAAGATTTTGTTCGAAAGAGTTACTGCGGGCTTGGAATACAAAGGGCATTCGGAGGAACACGGATGGGTTTTAGTCAGTAGGTAAGAGTCTGACACTCCCTTCAGCTCCGCCCAGAGAGGAAGAAAACATTTCACAGGAAGATGACATTGAATTTTATCTTTAGTATATTTTATGATTATAGTTTATTTTGTGTGTATAGCATCGTATTGGAGTAATCTGTAAGATGTTGTACTTGTTAGTATGAATAAATAAATAAATAAATAAATTTCATAATTTCACATCTTTTAAAAAGTATACTATGAAACTTAAAGAACACATTTGACGATACGGTTGGCGCAATGGCTGAGCTATTGGGTTTGTTTCTCCCACTTAACAAATATTTGCATGCACTCCTTATAATTGCAACGGGTCTGTTTGTGTACTCGCATGTTATTGTATATTTGTAAACGCCTCCACGATACAAAAGAAATTTCAATATGTATTGGTAAATACATCGGGGACGCGGCAGACCAACAAGGATATGGCGGGACGACTTGGTAGACTTCCTCGAGAATTGGCAAGACGTAGCGCAAAGTCGCGATAGATGGAAGAAATGAAGGGAGGCCTTTGCCCAGCTGTGGAACAGTACGGACTAGTTATAATAATATAATAATACGTAGTAGGTCGTTAACAACGATAGGCTTAAGATAATTGATTGCTAACCCAAATTACATAGAACAATTTTACGCAACCCCTCCCTACATTATGCAAACTCCACTATAATCAATCAAGTGTATAATCTTATCCGCGGTACGACAAATATGGCGACGTAACCGCCATTCAGAACATATTGAAAGCATTCTCTATTAATGACGAGTGCCCGATAAATGGCCATTACTATTTATCTACATATTACAGACATACGTGATTGATATTTGTTTTGGTTAAGGCGAAGACGAAGGTGGAGGGACGTATAATAATGAAGTTCTTTCATTGTGTTCTCTGTTTATTTATTTTATTTTTAACTTTATGTAACTAAAGGTACAAAAGCCGACTTAATGCCTTTAGTGACATTCCAAATGCCGTGTTTTTAATGACGTTCAATAACGAATATATACCTACACCTCATTCTGTGCTTTCTTTTAACCTTTAACTTTAGATTAAGTCATATTAATAAACTTAGTGCTCTTTAATAGCCTAGTTATTTTTTTTTAGACAAAAGTCTATCCCTCTTGAACGTGATAATAGCATTGAATAGTACACCATATTATTATACACTATCACCGATGAGACGGCAATCCGACACGACGGAGAAGAGGTCAGGCGCAGGACCAACAGCTTTACATACTTTCCGAAACTCGTTAATGCCACACCACCAACTTCAAAACTCTGGGCTACTATTAAGAAATACGTAATGGAAAACCCAATAACACCCTGTAAATCGAGCACAGTACCCTCAGCAGAAGTACCTGCAACCAAAAGTCCAAAAAGGTATAGTCAACTCCATTGCCCCTAGTCTCCAGTTGGGGCAAGATTAGTAGACATACAGCATACTAGAAGTATGTACTTATGCACTGATTCAACAGTCTAGATTCTATGCACTATATTTGGATCATAAAGTTTACAGTAAAACCTACCAAATACAGGTTATAGTTCCGTTATTTTATACTATTTTCTATGAATTATTATTTAATATTAATACGTGATGTCACGTGCCATCTAGCTGCCTTTTATGGAGGCTGGTAAACGGGCCACCCGCATAGTATGGCACAATGAACGGTACGGGAAGGATATTGCCTTGACTGACGGTTAAAGTTATTGGTAGATGTATTGATGTGGTTCTACTTACGTTCCTGTCTTGTCCTGCCTTTACGGGTCAAATATAGGTACTGGCTGTAATGTGTATTATAAAGACATTATCTTTATCATCATGCATCTCTCTTTTAGAAGTCAAGCCTATCTGGTGCAAGGTTTTAAGCTTTCGTCCTGGGTTGTTTCCCTGAGCACATTTCAGGGGTGCATTTCTAAATTTAAGGAACTAATTCCAGTCTGCAATGTAATGTAACAAAAATGCCTACTTTTTTGATATTCATTGTCTCTGCGTTGAGATTGCGACTAGATTTTGAACGTCTTTAAATAGTAGAATTGGTCCTCAGTACTATTTCTATAAATTCATTTTTTTTCAATTTTTAGTTTGCTAGGTAATCACTAATAAAGTTTCGTGATAATATGTATGTCATAATGATGTCAAAAGGACAAATTAACACACTTGCCTCCCGGGACACCACTGCTACCAACTTAACGGTTGAAAACACCAAAAAAGAATGCCTGCTATTCAGACATCATCACTTGTCGACATTACTGTGGCTCAACTTGTAAAACCCATAATTCCGGATCCGCAACAAGAAAGCACTTCATCTTAAACAATCGCAGAAGTTCGTATTTGTCATGAGCAGATAAAATTATTACAGTTATTACAATCGAGTGCCGTGGGTGCCTGAGTTATGTCAAAGCGACACACGCCATTGTGGCCACACTTTCATTTTTTATCTAAGTATTTGTTTTCGCATTTTCTCACACTGTGGCCTTTGACATCCCTGTACCATTCTCTAGTCTACTTACTAGTAAATATAGTCAGTGTTTATCTTATAATACTTAATGTGTTTAGTAAACTTTTTAAATGCTTTATTTATGCTGTAATACTAAACAAACTGACTCTTTAGAGTTTCAACAAGGAACCCTCATAGTTCCGCTACGTTCGTCTGCATGTTCGCTGTTTAGCCTAGGGACTCTTAGTACTAGAAAGCTGTAATTTAGCACGGGTATCTGGGAGCTCCACGTCAAAGTGGTAAAATACGAAAAAGATTTTTTTTATGTCTCTCTTACACCTAGAAAAGAATGAGCAAGAAACTTCACAGACACTCTTTTCAATTGTTTTTTTCACAAACTCCTAGTAACGATATTCTTGTTGCTTCTATATGTGAGATCAATGAATGCGAATAAAATATATTATTTAGTTCATTCTCCTCAACACCGCTCTTCTCGGCTTCAGTGGAGTGTGTGTCTTAGTATCATTCACACTGAAGGTCACAGTCTCCAAGACCATTCCTTTAATAATGAAGACCTTTACAAAATTCAAATCAGATGCAGAATCCTTACTAATCTGAAGATTAGCTATAGGTCATCAATGATGTTCTACAAAATCATACAAATAAATTAAACCCATCTGTCGTCCTTGCTTATATAAATGCCAAAACCCATAGAATGCTCTCAAAAGATTTAACATTTATACATATAACTAACTTTTGCCTGCGACTTCGTCCTCGTGAAAGTCAATTATAGCGAAACGAAGTCGTTGATTAAAAAGTAACCTACTTATACCCTTTCCTAGGGTTCAAGCTTAGTCTGTTTCACCTGTGTTAGTGTGTTTTCCAAATTTCACCAAAATTTTAGCACAACATCACGCCTGTAATTCCCCCCAAGGGTTAGGCAGAGGTGTACGCATTTGTGCACCTACATTTCGCCAGATATGTTTATGTTGTACGTAATAGGGGGCGAGCCTATTGCCATCACCTAGGCACAAATTTAGACTCCCTGGCTGCTACTGAGAAATTCCTGGAAAATCCCAATAACACTTTGCCCGACCTGGGAATTGAACCCAAAACCTCATGCTTAGCAGTCGCACTTTGCGACCACAAGACCAATAAAGTAGTCAGTACCTATCAAAGAAAGCTGCTTAAAAACTAAACAGAGCAAATAAAACTAACTAAGCAAAGTTAACATCAAGAAACAATTTTTATAATGCCGAGAAAGCTCAACAAACAAACAAACACACTACCAAATTTTTAATAGTGGGTAAGTCTGGATGGGAACGGATCCATTTGACATTTTCTATATCAAATCTGATTACTGAGAAGTTTATGATAGGTTACAACGTTTACCTAGGAAATGTCGAAGGTTTCGAGATATTGACCTGAGTCAATCGTTTTGTTATTCTGATGAAATATGGTTTCAGCAATATTGAGTTTGAATTTGTGAGAATTCTGATTTGGAGATGAATTATTGTACTATTTACTACTTATACATAATAATACAAGTTAGATATTAGTATGTTTGTTAGGCCTTCGCATTTGTAATACTACTTATATCTATCTATCCGCCTATATATATTATATTATATTGTTTTACCTATAGTTTCTCTCTTTTTGTCCCAGGCCTTGGCAAAATCTTTTTCATTTGCTATTTAACGTATTTCATTTATGTATTTTTTTTTTTATTGTCCTACTTCTTTTATGACCGAATGATTATGAACCTCTTCCATTTCCGCCGAATGGAAAAGTTAACGTATTTATAAATTGTTCTGAAGGTTATTAATTGTCAATATCAGATAGTTATAAGTAGCAATTATCACCTCTATGAACATAAATTTTATTATTTTAGTAAGTAATTTTACTATTTTAAAATCATAATAATGTAGTACCAAATTAGTGCCAATTTATTAAAAAAAAAAAACAGTAATTGAAATACATACCTACAGTTTAAATTCGTTTGCAAATTTTCTTTCAGGCATAAACTTCAATAAATTTCGTTCAAATAAAATTACGTCTAATTCGTTTAATGTCGGTCCGAGAAAACGGTTACATAAAACACATTTGAAGTATATCTCTTTCCTTATGGCACTTCTACTTGTCTTCTTAATCTAGTAATCTATTTTAATTTAATTAAAATGTTTGGGTAACATATTAGTACACGCCCCAGTACAAATTGCCTAGTATTACGTGCCTTCAAGTCGCTTTTACTCACTGCTTTTAGACATTGCTACTACCTACCAAGCTTTTATAACCATGAGTATGAATTAGATAACGTACCTATAGACCGAACTTGGAAAGTATGACGTCAGAATTTCAGCTCAGTAGGTATTTCCAAGTTTTTTCCAGGCAAAACTGTCATAAGGTGTGGATAATGTGTTTTATAATAATTAAGATTGATATCTACGACACATAAAAATACTATTATTTCCATTTATGCACACTCTGGAACACTTGATTTTTTTCCTGTATATCGTAGCGTTTACAAATACATATGACAGTTCATGAGCGGCCAGCCAAATATTTACTTTAAATCATAATATTTTAGGCATAAAGAAATAAACCTCTCAAGTCGCGCCGGTTTTCTTCATTTGTCTAGGGTTAAAAAGAGACTAAAAATGAAAAATAGGTAAACTAAGGCAACCGGGGTAGACCGAAACAGCACAGCATACTATTGTATAACGTCAACTTATACAAACATACATACAAGATAACAACAGCGCTCTATACCTTCTATTCGTACTCTAACATAACAATATCAATTAGTCCCATTACTAATGAATTACAAACATTACTCTATATTATACAATAACCGTTTATAACAACCAATAGTGTCTCCCCGCCTTTTTTGTGTACTTTAAACTAGATCCCTTGAATAAGTTATGTAATGAATAAACCGTAGTTCATAAGAATTAATGTTCAGTCATGGTATTAAACGGGTACTTGGGTAGGTACAAGATGGATTTGCAAATTACGTTTTACTTTCATTTAGTCAGATAATTAAGAATGACGCAGTTTTTATCAAGCTGTGTCATTCTTTGAAAATGTGGGTGAAGTGTGCTTGAAGTAAGGCGGCAATCCGCAGCGCCAAAAGTTTTCGACACGCTCGCAGGTCGACGTTGGAAGTTGCGAGCGAATCAGCTGTAAACGAAGCGTCATCGTTATTTAAATTGCCGAATACCCCCGACTACGGGATTGGCTTGACCGATTAGTCGGCATCTTCACAACTAACTAATTGGCTAGTTGGCTAAAGTCTTAGTCGGCACATACTTGTATTTTTTTTTTCTAGAATTGACTGTCCTACTTCTGGATAAAAGCGTCGCCATTCCCATCTCTTCCCTCTGTATTGTGCCCCCTCACGCCAGTTCCTGATGAAGCCATCCAAGGCATTCCACCATTTTCTTCTCAAATAAATAAATAACGTTTAGCTCTTACCCCTATATTGCCTTCTCCACCATTTCTAAATAATAACGCCAAAGTTCCTAAAACAAATTGTAATCAAAACATTTTAATTAACATGTAGCACCTACTTCATCCTCTTGACACAGATTGCCCCTTTAGGAATTTATTTAATTACTCAAAAGCCAGCATAAGCAATAGTTCCTCGCTTTAATTTCTGCTTACTCATTAACCGATTACAAACGAATTAATGCAGGCATTTGCTTGATTGAGTCCGGAAATCCGTGACTTTACATCCACAATACATAGCGAAAACCATTAAATCTAACATAACATATTAAGCGTACGATATGACATAACCGAGATTAGCGACCGCCGCGATATAATTATCTTTATGTACTACAATGTTCTGTTTGATTATTGGAGTTTATATTTAAATATAGTATTCATTTGTTTGTTGTGTAACGTAAGCTACTATTACTGTCGCTGTTTGGATTTTAACAGCTTGTTTATTTTGTGGATTGAGCCCAATATGTAATCGTTTTGATTGTCTAGCTGTCGTTAAGATTGGAGAAAATTGGTTTAAGGACGAGGTCTGTTCAAATCAAAAAGTTCATTAAAGTTAAAGAAATTTATAAAGATTCTTCTTTTCAAGATTTTTAGATGATATATTAATATTTATTTGAATAGTGTCAATGACGGGCATATTTCTTAGCCTAAAACTAGCCTTTGAGCTTCTAGCTAGTTCCAATAACTATCAAACTAACTACATAATAGACATGTCGGATGTTGTCACTTGCCCAAGGTACCTATAAGTTAAATTAAAGGTAAGTTATAGGAGTTTGATGTAATCCAATCTGTGCGACATAAAATATTGAATTGAACGTTTTAAATCAACAGGAGTAAATAATTGTGTGTCGACACCTGACACACTTAGCAGAATAAACCTTCCTTATAATAATATCAATACGATTACAGAACTGAATATAAAAGCAGGGATGACGAACCTATGGTTTTTTCCAGATTAATGTTTTATTTCTGAACAACTTCTGTTTGCGATATCGTTTGTGTGGATGTCATTTATACCATAAAACATGTCCTATGGTACTCGACAATTTGTGTAGTTTTTTTTTAGTAAAATATTTTTTGTGTATTTCAGAGATTACCTCTAACAAAACCATTTTACCTCTTAGATAGAATGTAGAACCACCCTTAATAAGGGATTTTAATTTAATTTTTTTTTTTTAAGATAGAAAGCATAATTATGTAAGGAACAAACAAAATCTGTTTTCATTAAATTGCGTAGTATGGAGATGCAAAAAGGTTCACCATCTCTGTCCTATAACCATCTAAACAGTTGCTTGTAAATACGATATTAAATCGTGAGCTAGCTTCGCCCCGCGGCGGCGCTTACATAAAACGATTGTTTTGGTCTTGTGACGTGTATTATTGTGTCATGAAAGATGGCAAATTTATTATAGTAAATAATTGAGCTTTGATTGGTTTGTTTGTTTAATATATTAGGTACGAGCAGATAGTTTAATGTTATTCGAACAAGACAATACGACATTATGGTTAACGCAGTGGTTGGGCGATCGGCTGCTGCGTTGCGTGTCGCGAGTTTGATTCCTGCACAGAGAAATGTGAGTGTGGGGCAACGCAACTTTAAAAAAAAATCTTATTAATTATTTCACATTCTAAAGAAAGATATCTCAATATCCCCCTCTCTAGTCCCCGCCTATGATAATATAGCACCTGTGTGAAGAGAACGTAATCAAAACTTCAAGGTTAAAAGGGCAAGGTTAAAGGGTTTTTTCTTAATTATCCGTAGTTTCACCTTCAATTACGATTTACCATAGTTAATATTGAGATGCTGTTAGAGTCAATACTTTATAAAACCATGAAGGGTCTTTGGTACGGGTAGTGGTACGTTGTACGGAGTGGTACGTTCGGTAAGGTGTAATAAAAGTCAATATCCACTTACGTAGGTAATATAATGTCCGTACCACAACACAATAAATACAGGAGCACAGAAGGAGTATAGGGACAGTAGACACACAGTAAACACAATCACAGTACATACACAAATAACAAGTCCACGTAACAATACTGTAACAATAACAATCCTCGAGATTCGAAGGAACGATATTCGCCAAAGTAATTAGCGTAAGCGCGGGCGCAGTAGTTAGCGGCGAGGTCGTTGACCGACTGACCTCTAAGCTCGCGGCGCGCGTGTCGCCGCCGCTAGCTCCCTGGCGCGCAGGTACGTGAGTACGTCACTGTCACGCTAGTCCCGCGTGATCGTGGGCATGGTCCCTCAACATCATCCGACAGTATAATGTAAACATTATAGATGCCGTGAATGAATGAGTAGTGTTATCAATAAACCTAAATGATAATAATAGTGTGGCTGTGTTTATGTTGTGTTGATTTGTGTGGGTTTATGTAATAAATATAAATAAACTATGTGGTAGGATGAACCCTACATCACCCCCCTCCAGAGACCGTCAAGGGCGATAAAAATCCGGAAACCTGACATGACGACCTGAGCGAGTGGTGTACTCCTTACTACTGCTAGGTGAAGTGACCTCTTCGGGGTCAGCTTTGTCTGCCAAAGTGTATGCTGGCTTAAGGCGGTCGATTGAGACCGTGACCTCTCTGCCCTTACATAAGATGCGGAAGACCTTGTCTCCCCTTTGCAGAACTTTGTGAGGACCAGTGTACGCTGGTTGCAATGCGCCACGTAATGCGTCTTCACGAAGGAACACGTGATCAGTGGTCTGCAGATCCTTATAAACAAAAATGCTGGGCTTGTTGTGGCGGGATGCTGGGGTTGGTTGCAGGTTACGGGCAAACCTGCGGATGCGCGCGGCGAAGTCTGTGACGTCGGTCGTTCCCTCGTCACCAGGAGTGAAGAATTCACCTGGGAGTCTTAGCGGTTCGCCATAAACAAGTTCGGCTGAAGACGCTTGGACATCCTTCTTGAATGCGCTCCGTATACCAAGCAATACCCACGGCAATGCTTCTGTCCACTTGTCGTTTGCATGGCACATAATGGACGCCTTGAGTTGCCGATGAAAACGCTCCACCATGCTATTACAAGCAGGATGGTATGCCGTTGTCCGCTTGTGCTGAAAACCGGCTAATCTGGCCATTTGTTCAAATAAGGCCGACTCGAACTGTCGACCTCT
Organism: Hoplodrina ambigua; assembly: GCA_949774945.1. Classification (NCBI taxonomy): domain Eukaryota; kingdom Metazoa; phylum Arthropoda; class Insecta; order Lepidoptera; family Noctuidae; genus Hoplodrina; species Hoplodrina ambigua. The sequence goes on from OX458967.1 coordinate 3,016,720, forward strand.
GTCCGTAATTATGTCTGCGGGACAACCAAACCGGGCAATCCATCCTGATAGCAGCGCTTTAGCTACTGTCTCGGCGGTTATGTCGACGATAGGTACGACCTCCGGCCACCTGGTAAAACGGTCGACTGCCGTCAGACAGTACCTGAAGCCTTGCGAAATTGGGAGCGGGCCCACAAGGTCGATGTGGACAGTGGTGAACCTTGCACGTGGGAGGTGATACGACCCTAATGGCGCAGAAACGTGTCGGCTAACCTTGGCCCGCTGGCACTCGAGACAAGCTCGTGCCCACTCCCTGCAGTCCTTCCTAATGCCTGGCCAAACGAAGCGTTCCGCGATCAACTTGGCGGACGCTGAGACGCCAGGATGACTGAGGGAGTGCAAGCTGTCGAAGACTTGCTTTCGTAGCGTGACGGGCACAAATGGTCTGGGAGGCGTTGTACTGACGTCGCAGTACACAGAAGTACGCTCCCCTGGGACCTGCACCTTCTGCAAATCCAGCGATGATCCCCCCTGCAGTAGCTGGGACAGCTCTGGATCCGATGTTTGCGATTCCACGAGAGTATCGAAGCTAACCGGCACCTGTACCGCTTCCACACGTGATAAGGGGTCGGCTACGACATTGTCCTTACCGGAGATGTGCCTTATGTCGGTGGTGAATTGGGCTATGAAGTCGAGGTAACGGAACTGTCTAGGCGAGCAGTTTTTCTTCCTCTCGTGGAATGCGAAACTGATCGGCTTGTGGTCCGTGTACACGACGAAGTGCCTAGCCTCGAGCAAATGGCGGAAGTATTTGATGGCCTCGTAGATGGCCAGCAGTTCCCTGTCATAGGGAGAATACTTCGTTTGCGAAGGGCTGAGCTTCCTAGAGAAGAAAGCTAACGGCTGCCAGCCATCGTCGCTAAGCTGCTGTAACACCGCGCCGATTGCGTTATCCGACGCGTCAGTAACTAACGCGAGATTGGCATTGCAATCGGGGTGAGCTAGAAGAGCGGCGTTAGCTAAGCTAGCCTTGCAGTCCTCAAATGCTTGCAAAGTATTGTCCGCAAGGCATATGGGTTGCGAGCCCTTTACGTTGCCAACCAGGAGGGCGTGAAGCGGCGCCTGGATCTGTGCTGCGTGGGGTATGAAACGCCTGTAAAAATTAAGCATACCCAGGAATCGGCGCAACTGACGGACATCTTTGGGCGGCGGGAAGCTGCTGATAGCGTCGACCTTGGAGTCCAGTGGTTTGGTGCCCTTTTCGGAGATGTGGTAGCCTAGGAAGGTTACCTCCGGAACACCGAAAACGCACTTGGACGTGTTGACCAGCATGCCGTAGTCCTTCATCCTGCCGAATATAATGCGGAGATGCTCCTCGTGCTCCGCCTGTGACCTAGAGAAGATCAAGAAGTCATCCAAGTAGCAGTAGCAGAAGTCCAAACCTCTGGTCATTTCGTCGACAAAACGTTGAAAAGTTTGGCCTGCGTTACGCAAACCAAACGTCATGTACGGGAATTCGTACAGGCCGAACGGTGTGGTGATCGCCGTCTTCGGAATGTCGTCTGGACTGACAGGTATCTGATTGTAGGCCTTCACCAGGTCTATAGTACTGAAAATTGTGCAACCGGAAATGCTGTGCGAGAAGTCATGAATGTGCCTGATCGGATACCTGTCAGGAACGGTCCGGGCGTTAAGCATCCGGTAATCACCACAGGGTCGCCAACCGTTGTCCTTCTTGGGTGCGAGATGAAGTGGTGATGCCCATGGACTCTCGGACGGTCTAGCAGTTCCGTTGTCCAGCATCAGCTGGAACTCCCGCTGGGCAATTTTTAGTTTGTCCGGCGCTAGTCGCCGAAATGGAGATGAGACTGGAGGACCTGGGGTCGTGCGGATGTGGTGTACGGTGTTGTGTGGTGTAGTGCGTAGTGTACCGGCGGGCCGGGTGATGTCGGGGAACCCGTCCAAAATTTTATGGTACCTCGAATCACCAGAAGAAATTTTTACAGAAAATAAAGATGAGTCTGAGTGATTCGAGGCTACTGTAAATATGTTGGTACTACTATCGACTAGTCGTTGATTACGACAGTCAACGACTAGCGAGTAAAAGCTTAAAAAATCTACGCCGATAATTGGCTTGGTTACCTCGGCAACAACAAAACGCCACTTAAAGTCCCTACGGAGTCCTAAATTTAAATTCACCTCCACAAGACCATACGTTTTAATGGGCGTCCCATTCGCGGCCACTAGGTCATAGTTTGTGCACTCGCGACGGTCACTTAATAGACGACGGGGGTAGACGCAGAGGTCGCTACCTGTGTCAACCAGGAACTGCGTCTTGGTGGTCCGGTCCGTGACGAACAGGCGACCAGTCGAGCGTGGGCAATCATCCGTCGCCATCACCGATTGCCCGCGGCGTTTCCCTGCTGGAAGTCGCAGGGCCTGATGCAGCGCTTCGCCTTCGCGCCGTGCATTGTGTGGTACCAGCAGACGGGATGCTGCCGGTAGCTGGAGTTGGAGCGGGTCGACGAGCGGTTGCGTGAGTGCCGTCGCGCGTCTCGACCACGGCTGTGGGAGCGGTTCCGCGATCGGCTGTCCCGCAGCTGCAGCGTCAGGTCCCTCATGGCAGCCTTTAACTCTGCGATCTCGGCTGCTAACTCACTGACCGTGGGTCCGGCTGGCGAGGCTGCTGCGACATGGGGTGCCGGCGCGACTGCTGCGACGTGCGGCACTGGCGCGACCATGTCCTGGACGCGGTCAGCCAGTTCGGCCAGCGCTTCCAGGGTGCTGTGAGGCTGCGATGCGAGGAGGGGCTGGATGCTGGTGGGGAGCCGGCTGCTCCAGACGGTGCGCAGGAAGTCCTCAGGCATTGCAGGTCCTGCTAACCCCTGCAGGTGTCGGAGGAACTGGGACGGCTTCCGGTCCCCGAGCTCCTCGTGCATCAGAAGCTGCTTCGCCTTCTGATCCTGGGTGGCTGAAAGTCTTCGCACCAGCTCCGCCTTGAGCGACTGGTACCGGTTGGTGGCGGGGGGGGCCCCAATGAAGTCCTTCATTGTCTTCGAAACTTGGGTGTCCAGATTTCCCAAGACGTAATTATATTTTGCGGCGTCACTGGACACCCCCGCATTCTCGAACAGCGCCTCGATTTGCGCAAACCAAATTTCGGGCTCCTCGGGCCAAAACGGCGGCAAGTGTAAGTTGCCGCGGTACACGTCGGCTGACTCGACCTTTGGACCCGAGAGACGCTTGGCCGCGCGCGCGCGGTGTGTTACGTGGCTGGCGGGCTGCGACGACGCGGTGTGTTCAGTCTCACTGTCACTCATTTTATTTAAAATGTTCTGTACGGGGTCACCAGTTTGGTACGGGTAGTGGTACGTTGTACGGAGTGGTACGTTCGGTAAGGTGTAATAAAAGTCAATATCCACTTACGTAGGTAATATAATGTCCGTACCACAACACAATAAATACAGGAGCACAGAAGGAGTATAGGGACAGTAGACACACAGTAAACACAATCACAGTACATACACAAATAACAAGTCCACGTAACAATACTGTAACAATAACAATCCTCGAGATTCGAAGGAACGATATTCGCCAAAGTAATTAGCGTAAGCGCGGGCGCAGTAGTTAGCGGCGAGGTCGTTGACCGACTGACCTCTAAGCTCGCGGCGCGCGTGTCGCCGCCGCTAGCTCCCTGGCGCGCAGGTACGTGAGTACGTCACTGTCACGCTAGTCCCGCGTGATCGTGGGCATGGTCCCTCAACATCATCCGACAGTATAATGTAAACATTATAGATGCCGTGAATGAATGAGTAGTGTTATCAATAAACCTAAATGATAATAATAGTGTGGCTGTGTTTATGTTGTGTTGATTTGTGTGGGTTTATGTAATAAATATAAATAAACTATGTGGTAGGATGAACCCTACAGGTCAATGTTGAAATGTGTTTTAGTAAAAATACAGGTATGTACACAATTGTTGTGGATTATCTTTACAGCAGTGTTACCAAAATTTTTAAGACAACGGAACCCCAAACAAAGTCTATTTATTTTATGGAACCCTACATCAATGATACATTGCAATCTATACTTATAATAGAAAGAGATAAAGTGTATAAGTTTATGAGGTTGTAGGAAATAATCTCTGGGTCTACTGCACCGATTATGAAAATTCTTTTACCGATAGAAAGCCACTTTATTTGTGAATGTAACATAACATCACGCCTGTGATCCCCGAAGGGTTAGGTAGAGGTGTAGCCATTAATAGGTAGGTACACCCACATTGCGCCAGTTATGTTTAAGTCCTATGTTATAGGGGGCGAGCCTATTGCCATCAACCGGGCACAAATCCAGACTCCGAGGCTGATACTGAGGAATTCCTGATGGAAAAACCCAATAACACTTTACCCGACCTGGTAATCGAACCCAAGACCTCATGCACAGCAGACGTGCTTGCGACCACTAGACCAACGAGGCAGTCGTATTTGTGAATGTCATGGGCTATAATATACATTAGGGATCCTAAAGAAAAATCACACGAACGAAGTCGGGGGAAGAGTGCTAGTTTAAAATAAAATAAAAACGAAATCTCTTTTTCACAAACTTATACTTAGAATTAAAAGTAATCAGGATTTCATTTTATCTCAAAATAATTTAAAAAAAAATACTTTAAAAACGGGAGAAAATACATAGTTTAGTACGTTGTGGCAGAACATCAAGAACAAAAATTTAAACAAATTAGAACTGAAAGTGTAGAATCCCCAACAAACAACCACAGTGCACACTAAACTGTATGTTTTATTAGCCTGAGGACACACCGGCCAGCTCACCACGACACTTAATAACACAGTGAGCAAACTGCTTAAGAATTAGTTCGTACAGCTGTAATAATATGGTGGACATGTTTCCTTGGTAAAGGCTGTTTCCTTGTTTATATCTTATAATGTCAGCAGACGGAGAAATTCCTGATAAGAAAACCTAACCACACTTTTTTTACCATTGCCCTGCACTACGAATTTCACAGATCATGTAGGTACTTATTGTGTTTATCAGACTTGAGAATCAAAGCTATGCGCTTATTGTGTTGACCGCTAGACCAAATAAAGCACCCATTCATTTTAATTATAAATAGCAAGATTAGACAGTCTACAACAAATCTAATTTTCTCAACAAAACTAGATTAACCCTTCAGATTTTCAGAGTACCTACAATTAAATAAAATTAGGAGTGAAAGAAAAACCATAATAAAGTAATAACAGTTAATAACGGTTCCTACTTACCCGGACCTTACATACATACAAAACATCACGCCTGCAATCCCTGAAGTGCTAGGCAGAGGTGCACCCATTAGCACACCCACATTTCGCCAGTTATGTTTTTAGTCCCATGTAATAGGGGGCGAGCTGGGCACAAATCCAGACTCCGAGGCTGCTACTGAGAAATTCCTGATGGAAAAACCCAATAACACTTAGCCCGACCTGGGAATCGAACCCAAGACCTCAGGCACAGAAGTCGCGCTTGCGACCACTAGACCAACGAGGCAGTCACGGCACCTTACGTTACTAATAATTGATAGGAATGCAGATATTGGCACATTTTAATTAATTTAGGTTATAAATATTTGCCGAAGCAAAAAAATTACGTCTATCTAAATTAAAAGTACACCAACTCAAGCTCCAAATATAACTTACATAAGAATTCATCATATGGCTCACATGCAACCAAACAGTACCCAATTATCTTCAGGAAATGTTTCAACTGCTCCTCAACTTTTTATTGATCCAATATTAGATTAGTTATGTATTCTAAAAAATCAATTACATACGTCAAACGTTCACTACTTCCTTCCTAAGAACATAAATCTTTCTCAACAAGATCGTAGAAGAGAGTGATTGATAGAAAAAAAAATGTAATTTCGATTTTTTTCTTGTACTTATGTATGTAGTCGATCACGGTGGCTAGTGGTTGAGGTGATCGCGTCTCATGCATTAGGTTGCCAGTTCGATCAAAAAATTCATATATGAGTATCCTATGTGCTAATCCAGGAATTGGCCTATCTATGTGCCAATTTTCATCCAAATCTGTTCAACGGTTTACACGTGATTGAGTAGGTAATAAACATCCAAACCACTAAGCATTTTGAGAAACTTTCACATTTATATTATTAATTAGTAGGTTAGGATATAAGGTCTGAAATCGCCAATCCGCCTTAAGCAAGCGTGGTGATTAATGCTCATGCCTTCTCTGTATGAGAAGAGGCCTTTGCCCTGGAGTGGGACGATAGTAGGCTGGTATTAGTATGTACGTATGTACTTAGATAGATGTAAGGTACCTACTTGATACTTTCGCTAAGCAATAAATTCGATAAACAATCGTCATCAGTCTTCTTTTTAAGAAATCAATTCGCGCTATGTCGTCGACAACCTTGATGCAAAGATCAAGAAAAAGGAACAGATGGGGTATCGGATTTTTCTTTTCAATCTTTACGTATTTCCTTTAATTTCTCTTTGATGGACGTATATGTATGTCAAAGAGAAATAAGTTTTATTATTATAGAAAAATAGTACCTACATTCGGCTTACATTAAATATAACTGAAATAAATATGAAGACGCGGAATTGAACACGCGTGTGTCGCGTGTTTAATTCCGTGGTGCAAGACTATCGAAACGGGCCCACTGGTGGTCAATCAACTCTATACAGGGGCGCGGATTATGCGTCAAGTATTATGCAGGACTCTCGACTCATGGTAATAGGAGGGTCTTTTCCTATAATGCTCCAACATGAGTGAATCTACCAGAATATCCTCATGAAAACAAAAATACTCTCCTCAGTTACAAGAAAAAGTAGATAAGTAAATAAAAATAAGATTAGGATTTTTTTTTTGAAAAAAATATAAGTCACATGAAATAAACAGTCACATCTCTGCCCTATTCCTTACTCTACGTCGATAACTTTTTCTGACCGCTATTACATAGAGGAACATAATTCTATAATGGTTCAGTAATTGGTAGAAATTGGACAGCCACTGCCGACAGTTTCGTTTCTGAACATCTTTATGTGATGGAATGTGATGGTAATCATGACCTCGTACTGTATAGCACAAGTGGAGTAAGGAACATAACATAACATAAAATCATGCCTGTAATCCTGTGATATTATCCCACTTACTGCTCGTTGTTCTAGTCCTCGCAAAGCTCGACTGCTGAGCGTAAGATCGGGTAAAGTGTTATTGGGTTTTTCCATCAGGAATTTCTCAGTAGCAGCCTCGGAGTCTGAATTTGTACCCGGTTGATGGCAATAGGCTCGCCTCCTATTACATGGGCCTTAAACATAACTGGCGAAATGTGGGTGTATTAATGGATTCACCTCTGCCTAACCCTTCGGGGATTACAGATGTTATGTCTTCTCCATACAAAACTACTTTTTTAAAGGGGCAACTAGATTCAATATTTATTTTTACTTCAATGTGGCGTTCAAAAGTGTCTTTTTAAATTAAACCATTTAATTGAAATATTTATTTGACTCTAGGAACCACATAACTTAATATACTTTCTTAAAACCTTCCACCAATTGCGACACTCCCAATCAGGGAGTGTCAGCATGTCAGCCAATGGTTACCGTTTTCACTTATACCAGTACTATCCAATTATTTATCTACATATTGAGCATCCGATCAAACTATCATTATAATTCATACATCTAACGATAGATCAATTTACTGTATCGAATGTGTGCGCGTACGCAACTGATTCACTTTTACTTTTTCAACTTTTTTAACTATTTCTTTACGCAGATTGCGTTTTTATTCGCCGAAATGGGTGAAAATTTATTTTTGTTTTAATTGAATTGATATTTTTATGAGTTTTAATTATGTTTTTTTCTGTGATTTATTGTGATTTTATTATGAAACTCACTTTCGTAAGTTAGATTTTTAAAGTGCTATCGGAAGTCTGCATTCCAGAGTAATTGATGTTATCATAATGTTATGAAAGATGTTAGATAGCATGTAACCTTCTTCTCATAAACTACCAATCAACATATAATTTTAATTATAATCTTGTTCAAATACAGACCAATCGATCTATCAGCTCCTGTATTCAATTTCCGATGTTATACTTCAACGTTGAATTGATAGATTAGTTGTTATGTAACAATGTGTTATACACTAAGATCCTAGGGTCGTCCGACCTACGATATATTGACAAAGTTTTTTGAAATTAGATCCGCGAGTTAGATCTTTTAAACATCTTTGCAACCAATTTTAATGCGAAAAATAATTCATCAAAAGATAGGATGATTCAAGAGCAAGGTTTATGTATGTACATATATTGCGCTCCAGCGAAGCAGAGGCGGGTCGCTAGTGTCTCAATAAACCTTACAATTTTCAATCAATTTGAAATGACTTACATCTCCAGACTCTAGGATCTTGGACAAATAAGAGGACCAAATATTAGATGCTATCTTGAATTAACTGTCACGATTATGTCAGTGATAAATTCGACGAAGGATGTAGAAGATTGGCAATTAAACAAGTGCCGTGGCTTATGCCACACAAGTGAACGTTACGATGCAATGGTCAGCTTTCAATACTCTCTGACACCTAACATCGATGTGTGAAAGCTTGTCCAGTTAATGGGAAAATACGCACAAATGATGTTCTAACACCTATGTTAGTTAAAGCATGAATAGCAGAAGATACCTTGCCTTTGTTCAATTTATTTAAATAATTTATAATTCTAATTCTAATAATTAGTCATTAAATTTTAATGTAATGATAATCCATAATTTTACAAATCATATTTGCTATACCATGTTTGTGAAAACGGCAGAATATTATGTTCGTAATACATAACAGCTTTGTACAGTGTTCTGACAAATAAATGCATTCTATTCTATTCTTAATCACGCAGATTATAAAGATTACAACTAGGATATCGCCGCAAAATTAATACATTGATTTTTGGTAATAAAATCGTGATTTAATTAAGGTTTTGGTTTTGGTTTTGGTTTGGTTTTGGTTTTGGTGGTTTTGGGTTTTGGTTTTGGTAATTTTGCATGCCGTAAGGTAAAATGTATTGGGACTGTTAACAAAATCACCATGTTATATGTATACCTACATTATTGGCAAATAAATGATTTCTGATTTCTGATTTGGATCTAGCCTTTATTGCCACCGGACTTTGTCAGCGTAAGTCAAAGACTTCATTAGGTCGTGTCTCAAAATCCGTCTAATATTGACTGTGCCTTTGTAGATCCTATGGTCGCGAATTCCCCAGGTCGTGCTAAGTGTTACTGGGTTTTTTCATTAGGAATTTCTCAGTAGCGGCCCTAGTTGGTGGAATGACCCCATGCCTCGGAAACTTCGTAAAGACGTTGGTCTTGCGTCTGGTCTTTCCCCAGTCGTTTCGTATTACTATTTCATCAGACTATCAGAGTAAGGAAAGAGAGAGTGCACCTTTTTTTGCGCACTCACTAGTGCACTGTAATATCTCCTACGTGTTGGTTAGTCTACATTAAGATTATTCGCTGTAACCGAAATTCGGTCAGAAGCACATTATTATGACGATGGAAAGATTAGTGAAATCTTTCTATTTAATCTTTTATCAATGGAATTAAATATTAAGGTACTGCATCGAAAACTAGTTTATCAATGTGTTAATCAGATGACAACATCACGATGAACTCTCAATCATTAATAGTGACATGATTGATATACAATAGAGTTATGAACATTCTCATTAGAATATTTAGAGCGGAATCCGAGACGAACTATTCGTTGAAACTTAAGAACTGTTTACACTAAACCTATATGTCGCATGAGCAATCTGTATCGTGAAACGATGTACTAACAACAGCTAACTTTTAGTTTTTGTTCGCCCTGGAAATCCTCATGAGCTTCCGTCATGGGGGTGACAGAGGGGCAAGCCAATCGCTTACCGGCTAAAAGTCACTGCAGTGATCAACCAGCCAAGACAAGCCATTCCAGACTATAATGCTTATATATCTTTGCACCTTTTAATGGATCCATTCAGCCGTTCTGGGGCCTACCACCATCTCTTATAACAATACCATTTTAATATTACTTCGGAATTTTTATTGTTGAATTTTCAACTCTCAGCACTAAGCCGAGCGTTGAAAATCCAACAATCGGTTTTAAGGGTGGGCCTTCTAAAGTGATTGAGCAACACACATCGAAACTTTCGCATTTATTAGCCATAGTAAGATTCTATGGCTTTATGGATTCAATGGCTTTAAATATATTTTTCTGACCTCAAAACTATGTTTGAGAATTGGGTGTTATTGTAAGCGTAAGTGCTTGCTATACTTTTAGAGACGGCACAAATATTTGCTGTGTGGTCTAGTTTTTGGGAAATCAAAAACATATCATTCAATTTACCCTCAAATATCATTGCTTACCTACTTTACTATTGTTGATTTACAAATATTTGCTTGGATTTAGAAAATATTATACGTAAAAGTAGGAATTTCTTAGCAGCAGCCTAGCAGCCTTGGACTCTGTTATGGCTGCTTGATGGCAATAGGCTCGCCCCCTAATACATGGGACTTAAACATCTAGCGACATGATTGTGAGTGTAGGTACTAATGGGTAGGTACAACTCTGCGTAACCCATGGAGGATTACAAGCGTGTCGTTATGTTATACGTAAAAGTAGACAACACACAAAACTCACTAACAATAAAAATATATCGCGGCTAAACTATTTAGAACTAAAAATAAAAAGTGAAAACATCACGAAACGAACTTTTTTCTTATAGCACTAACAATTAACGGTATGGGAACGCCATTGCAACAGACGAGAGGAAATGTGAATGAAACTTAATACGAGACAGAGATATGATCTACAAGAGATAACGAGGTTATGTCACGATATGCGCTGGTAACACGATTAAGTAATTACGATTATCAATTATACTTTTACGTTTTGGAGTTGGTGGTGCAAAACGGAGCTTGAAATTTGACCTAAGTTTTACTTGGCCTCTCTCTATGCGTAAGTAGTTTTATCCTATTTCATTTCAGTATACGACTAAACGCCGACAGACACAACGCCGACAGACTGAACACCGACAAGACTTTATTTTCACGGGACGCTTCACCGACAGGACACTCTTCAGCAAGGCTAGAAAAATGTTAGAAAAGTATTAAGAATTCTGAGGTATGGAAGGGAGGACATCGTAATGTAAACCGTATTACTATAGGTTCAGTGTATGATTTTAAAAACCCAATGGGACAAAATTTTAGTCAGTTATTTGAAAAAATCTGGAGTTCCATAAAAAAGAACAAACCAGACGAACGAAGCGAAAGGTAAGCATCGTAACAGGTGGCGTTCTATGATTTCTGCCTACCCCCATGGGAAAAAGGCGTGAATTTACAAAAGTTTATACTTATTTTTTTTGTTTGTAAAATGTAATCTCTGGAATTAATAGAAAGCTACACTTTATCCAAATCTCATAAGATATGTTTTATGATATACTTGAATTCTACGCGAACTACGTGGACGGCTAGGTAAATATAACCAAGTTTCACACAATTTAGTTTGAGATTAAGTGTTCCACATAAGGTTCATTGTCCAACACGATCGTCGCAACATGAAAGGAAGTATTTAAATCTGGTATTTTCATTTAACATTGTTCTCTTGTGTATTTAATTTGGTTTTAAACAATGAAACATGATACGTCATGCCAAGAGGTCTTGTCAAACGTGACCATAGTTGACCCATTGCGAAAAAAATCTCATCTATTTGCAAAGTCAGAGTTCGCCAACCTGTGGTACACAGTAACATTTTATTATGTTTGTGAAAACCAAACTTGTAAATTATTTTGTACAAAAATTATTCTGACAGCTCACATAAACCTGCGAATAACTGCCTTATTCAGGAGTCAGTAAACGTATACCTATTTCGTTTCTGTAAGCATTTTCATTAATTCTTGTGGAACGCCTTTTTTATCAGACAATTATAATTTATAATTATGTGGAATGGATTATGAGTAAAAGGGAATGTAGAAGAGGAGTAAGTGAAAGAAGAATAAGAGTAAAAGAGATAGAGACAGAAGGAAGGAAGATGGCGGAGTGTGCAAATTAGACGACGTACGAGGAAAGATGTATTTTTTCTGATTTTAAGTTTATTTTTATTTCTTTACCCAAAATTAAAGGATATTTACGGAATCCATCGTTTAATTTCACCACATGATCCCACAATTATATATATTTTTTTACATAAGTATTTACATATTTTAAAAATCAAATACAAATAATATTTAGCAATAGAATTTCTGTTAAAACCAAAGAAACTGAAATGCTAAAATGGAAATCCAGCCCACGAGACTAATGCTTACAACCGACAACCTATAACCTAATAACCTCACAGTCGACGCTCCAATACCTTTACCGTTAATTTATTGGCACTTATTTATGTCTTGATTACCAATTTAGCCCGATTTATGAATCACTGTTATAAATCTTAACTTAATAACCCGACGTTTCTTAGGATAGACCAAGATACCAAAGTCGCCACAATGTCGTTACTTAAATATGGCCGAAAATTACCGTGTTACTGTGCTTACTGTGTTTTCGGGTATAAAAGTTGACGACTGGTTGTAAAAAAACGAAAGTAGAACATATTTGCGACAAAAGGGCCGAGAAATTAATCTAGCAGGGAGGCATACCTTCGTATCTACTTATTCCTTAATCAACATCATGTGACTAGCCTTTTCTCAACAATTTTGGAGTCAGGTTTCAGTCTAACCGAATACATCTGAAAAGTTTTACATATTTTAAATGCAGCGACTGCCTCACTCCTTTATTAAAATTTCAGCCATGGTCTAATGACGTAAGTCTAATGTCTCTGGGCTCTTATACCAGTACCTATTATGCATTATAGCCGATAAAATGTTCACCACCCCTGACAATAAGCTTCGTAAGTCCATAACAATCATTAGCCATTTTCTCATCAGTTATGACTGAACGTGTCATAACAGATCGTTCCCACGAATAAATCATTCGTTCAAATTGAACGTCGCGAACGATATAGTTATTAAAATGTGCTTTTAGTTGAACAAATGTAGTTTGAAGTGTATTGATGACAGTGGGACCGCGATTGGATGTGTCAAAGATCGTGAGGTTATTGAACACAATGGAGAAAAGTTGTGAACACACTGGGTTCAGTAGTGATACTTAACGATATGAACGTTATACATTTTATTTTCAATTTTATTATATACTTGCAGGTATATACTATACCAAAAGAAAACATAAAATTCCTGATTCTGAATTTTATTATCAGTTGACATCTAGTGATCGTAATTTGATTTCAGTTTTTTTAAATTAAGTCCGCTATATTTTCTTTCCATTCTGCTTACTTCTACAAAACAAAAAAAAAACAATATTTAGAAGAACATAATAAGATTTTTTTATTTTTTTTTTGAAATTTCCAAACAATTGTAAATTAACTTAACATTTTCTTCATAAATTATCTTATTTTATACAAAGCACAAATAAAGTCACAATCTAGAATACCGTATACGGAACAAAAAAAAACAAAAGTACAAATAATAACAACAAAAAATAATGGACTTATAAAAAATCTATGTAGGCCGCTGATGAAATATTGCTAATAAAATTATTCAGCGGCAGTCTTTTGTTTTACCGTTCCCCAGACATTCATTGTGCTCCATTGCCATTTCAGATCATAAACTATGCCTAATAATGAACGAAACCAGGGCGTCCAATTCTAGCCAATCATACATATTTCACACTAGCTTCTACCGGTGACTTCGTCCACGCAGAAGACTAGTATTCCATTAAACGAAACCTATGACATTCAGCGAATATATCTGCTAAGCTTTCTATCAATGATTTTTTTTTTGACATAGGATCAGTTGTTCCAAAGATTACCTCATAAACAAACAAATACGCCACTTTATATTATTAGTTTACATGACGGTGACCCGTTATATGCCCCGTTCACATTCTTCCAGTAGCATTCCAAGCGAGCGACTAAAACCGGCGCTGGAATTAACTGAAATGTAGCCATTCCAGTGAGCAAGTCTGACTGTAACTAGATTGACGGACTACATTTTTATTCCAGCTCGCCCATTCCAGCGCCACTGGAATAGTGAAAACGGCCGATTCAGTGTCATTTCTTCTTGAAATCATTGTCGCTGTAGACACTCCTCTCTCAGTGGTAAGTACCTTAATTTCAATTTAAATATGTAATTGTTTCGAGATTTTTATATTAAATCTATAATTTTGTTGTTTTACGCTAGCATAATAATTTGCACCTGCCATGTTATCTCTCACCACCTTTGGCTGACTGGTAAAGAATGCCTAAGGCATTAAGTCTACCTCTGTATTTTTTATTGCTTAAAGTGTAAATAAATAAATAATGTAGACAATTGCCATTTAAGTCCAGCACTGGTTTGAATCGCTGGATTTATTCTAGAAGCACTCTAGCTACTAGAATAATGTGAACAGGGCATAACATCGCATGAGCATTGTCTATTTAAAATCGATGCAAGTGCCTACAGCTTTATTAATTTATAGCCAAAGGATATTGCAAACGATTGTTGTTCATTTAAATGACATAAATTTGGATATGGTGATAGATTTGATCTTAATTTCACTTTATTTTCTATTTGATGATATAAAGTGATATTAAATTGCTTCGGTCATAGAGATTATGGCGATGATTGCTTTTCAGTTAGTTCAATGCACTTGAAGCTTATACTGGTTAGTACCAGTGACCTAGAAAAATTATAAAGCTAAAGAAGTTTGTATGTTTGTCCAGAATCTTTTGAACTCCAAAATCTCCGGAACTATCGGTCCGATTCTGAAAATAAAATATCTGATTGGTTGCTACGTTATCTCTTAGTGCTCTAGAGTATATTAAATTATCATATTAAAAATAGGTGTTCAACATCCACACATTTTCTACACCCATCCGTTGACAGTCCTGTTGATTTCGAAGTTGCAAGCGCGACTGTTGTAGGTGGGGTCCACCTTAGAGTTCGATTCCCAGGTCGGGCAAAGTGTATTGGGTTTTTCCATCAGGAATTTCTCAGTAGTAGCCTCGGATACTGAATTTGTTCCCGGTTGATTTCAATAGGCTCGCCCCCTATTACATGGGACTTAAACATAACTGGCGAAATTAAAAAAACCTTTCGGGGATTACAGGCGCGATGTTATGTATGATGTTATTAAAATTTGTTCTCTAACTAACCTACACCAATATTCTCACACCAACCAATACACTCTCAGTGTACAATGAACCTAAGTACCTTCGTGTCGTGCATTATATAACACACATTGTGTTAGGCCCAATCTCGTAATTAATCTGCGCGGACCAGAAATGGACCCGCATGCCGATGTCTGCAATCTTAACAATATTAAACATTTCCGTGTCTGACTGACGGTCTGACACACAGCTAATAATTATTATTATAATACCAGACTATTCTTTTCCCACTGCAGGGCATCGCCTTCTTCTCACACAGAGAAGGCACAAGCATTGATCTCCACGCTTTCTCAAGGCGGATTGGCGATTATAGTCCAGGTTTCCTCAAGATGTTTTCCTTTACCGATGTCAGTGATGTCCAGGTTAAACTTAGAAAATACCTACATATTGAAATTGAAAGGGTCACATTGTTGCTTGCGCAAGCTCATGCATGACAGGAACCTTAACCACTAAGCCATCACGACTATCAGTTTCAGAGATTAGCGTGTTTAAATAAATAAAAAATATCTACAGCTTTATTATACTTGTAGAGATATAACTTTGGCCATCAAAAAAGTACTTTCCATGTTTTTCTATCAAGCGTACGCCATGACACAAGACTGTGAAGTCGTGAGAGCGATCTCCCATACATATGCAAGTACAACGCGCTGGTGAAATGGTTCGTAAAGTAAAAGCGATACTAAAACCTTATCTAACTGGACAATGGGCACTTGGTTTTCATGAGTACTTTTGAATTTTCATCACTTTTAAGAACTACGTTTTCTTTGATTTCAAATTATCTGGCAATTATGTATGTTAGTCTTTAACATAACATAACATCACGCCTGCAATCCCTGAAGAGTTAGGCAGAGGTGTACCCATTAGTACACCCACATTTCTCTAGTTGTGTTTAATTCCATTGTAATTGGTGGCGAGCGTATTGCCGTCAACCGGGCAAGACTTCAAAGCTGCCACTGAGAAATTCCTGATGGAAAATCCCAATAACACTTTGCCCGACCTGGAATCGAAGCCAAGACCTTATGCTCAGCAGTCGTGCTTTGCGACCACTAGATCAACGATGCAGTTTTTAACAAAACATATTATTGAGCAAAATATAAATATATGTTTAATTACGTAACTTTTAATTCTATCTACAAAGATATACTTGTTTTATATGTATAGAACGTTCATTGAGAAAGGTTATGGGCTATATAACATCACGCTGGGACCCAAGGGAGCAAAACAGTAACTAAAGACGTAAATTAACGCACGTAAAAAAAGCATTTAGTTGATATTATATGGTGATATCAATAAACAATGTACCTAACAGCAAGTAACGCAGCCGATGACAGGTAAAAACCATTTAAATCATTATATTTAAACACATATAAAACGCTTTTCACTGTGCATAAAAGATCGATAGAAAATAGAAACTACCTACCAATCAATATGATACGATAATCGATTTGCGTGCAAACCGTAAAATATCTGTTTGATTGTGAATGGGAACCTATCCGATAGGTGGTCCAGTGTGGGACCCTCAACTTGACCTCGGAAAGGGCAGCATTCCTTAGTCGAACTTCGATGCATGTCAATAGTTGGACGGTGTAAATCATAAGCGGTAGCGGATTCAACTGTAGTGCTATTTTATAGTACAAGCTCGAGGTGAGCTTGGGATGATAATTTACTCACTTTTATTCGGTTATGGAGATTTTTTTAACAGAAGACACCAGATGATAGCTTGAAACCCATTGGCAGTTAAGTTTAACTAAATAAGTGATTGGTAAAACAATAATGAGGTCCACATTTTTCTAAAAACTATATGGAAAAAGACAAATTGTTATTCGATCAAAATCATAGCGAAACTGAATTGATTTTAAAACTCTTACCGGATTTAAAGTACTAGTTAGATACTTAATAACATTGAAATAATTCATCATCATAAGCGTACTAATCCGCCTGTGTCTTTCATTTCAAACCCAGCCACAAATACTGCCTGCGGTGATGAAAATCTGAAGACAAGTTGCCATTCAGCAAAGAGAAATCATCTGTATGTTCAATGTAGAAGCGTTCAAAATACAAAGTTCTATAAGACAACAAATACTGTGAAAACAATGAAGTCTTTTGATGAAGATTCGAAAAGAGCGGTTCATACAAAGAGTTCTTTCATCTTTCACAATGTTATGATTTGCAAATAATAGCGTGACCTTTATGGGTCAAGTTC
Source organism: Hoplodrina ambigua (assembly GCA_949774945.1). Classification (NCBI taxonomy): domain Eukaryota; kingdom Metazoa; phylum Arthropoda; class Insecta; order Lepidoptera; family Noctuidae; genus Hoplodrina; species Hoplodrina ambigua. Next base: position 3,034,154 of record OX458967.1, read on the forward strand.
TTTGGCGTTCAAACACAGTTCAGATTTAGATAGGTGCCTAACAAAACTGATAATGGTGCCGATTCCCTTGTTCACAAACTAGACTAAATTTAGAGAATTGACATCTCTTGCTAACATACAGCGGTAGGAAAGGACGGTGACATTCTGTGACATTAAAGAACTAAGTTAGAGATGTCAAATTAGTTTTGCCTTGAACTTCTTCGTATTTTTAATCCACACGTTTTAAGATGTCAACTATAGCTGTATGGATATGTCAGATGGACTAAATTTGACAGCTCTTATTTACATTAGTCTCTTTCTTATTTTATTGGACAGAAAAAGATGGAAATAGTCTAGTTTTAGTTTGGTTTGTGACCAAGAGAATCGGCACCATTAATCAGTTATAATCATACGGTTCACTCAGTCTAAACGTTTGCCTAGCCTTTTCGCAACTCTGTTGGGGTCCAGTCTTACTATGTAGATGCAGTCAGGCCCCTTTTCTCCACTGGGCTCTCTAGGCAAGTGCCCTCGGCCCCACGAAAATCGGGGGCCCGGACTGATCTCATAAAAAAAAATAGCGCTATTAGTAGTCTAATGACTAAATATTTGATTTGCAGTGAGATTTACTATAAGTTTCTAGCTCCAAGCTTATGAAATATTAGTATTACCTGCTTCTTTATTGATTTTATGTAAGTTTAATTGACTGCCTCGTTGGTCTAGTGGTCGCAAGCGCGACTGCTGTGCATGAGGTCTTGGGTTCGATTCCCAGGTCGGGCAAAGTGTTATTGGGTTTTTCCATCAGGAATTTCTCAGTAGCAGCCTCAGAGTATGGATTTGTGCCCGGTTGATGGCAATAGGCTCGCCCCCTATTACATGGAACTAAAAACATAACTGGCGAAATGTGGGTGTACTAATGGGTACACCTCTGCCTAACCCTTCGGGGATTACAGGCATGATGTTATGTATGTATGTATAATTTAATTAGGTAAAATTTAACATTGAATAAAATCCAATTTGTCAATTATGAAAATAGGACAAACATATTCTTATGTGCCCAGGGCCTCTAATGGGTTTCTTCGTCAATATTTGTGATGACCAAGATAAACATCTAGGTACCTACAATTGGGCCATAATGACACCTATATACACACACACACAAAAGCACATTAAAAAATATATAGCTACCATAGACGATGGATCAACTTACATTCACACGACCGTACTTACCAAACACATAATACAAATAAGTTTAGTAAGGAAACAATCCTTTTTCCCATTATTGTAGACTTATTTATTGCCAATTGTTTTACTATACACGCATTCCACACCTCTGCTCCACCACTAGCCATGTAATCACTTACCAGGTTTATACATTTTTCCCTTCTATACATAACGTGACCATTTTAATTTTTACTCAAAACGGGATATTCTTAAATGTGCGGCAACAGCGATGTCACAATAAAATAAAAAATATGTTGCGATCTTTTATTAACTTAAATACAAACATATAATGATAGATTATGAAAATTAACTGACGGACTAACGGACTGCCTCGTTGGTCTAGTGGTCGCAAGCGCGACTGCTGTGCATGAGGTCTTGAGTTCGATTCCCAGGTCGGGCAAAGTGTTATTGGGTTTTTCCATCAGGAATTTCTCAGTAGCAGCTCGAAGTCTGGATTTGTGCCCGGTTGATGGTAATAGGCTCGCCCCCTATTACATGGGACTAAAAACATAACTGGCGAAATGTGGGTGTACTAATGGGTATACCTCTGCCTAACCCGTCAGGGATTACAGGCGTGATGTTATGTATGAATATTAATTAATTTACTACATTTTTGCTATTTACTGTAACAATTTAAAAACTTTTTTTATATTACAACTAGGTAAACCAGCAAACATCGTAGGTACTGCCATTTTTTTATTGTATTCAAATTGATGATGGCCAATTCTCGGACCAACAAAATTTCAAAAAAATCGGTCCAGCCGTTTCGGAGGAGTTTGGTAACAAACAGATTAAATTAAGTTTTTATCAGTATTGACCTGTTATTGAAAACAGGACGATTCTGCATCCCGAAGCATTCTTTGATTGTCCCCATAGATGCTTCGGGATGCAGCACTGAATAAAGGGACAGTCCCGTTCATAACAAGACATATGGTCACGTTAGCTATACATAATATGTATATATGTATAGTGTACATTCCATACGAGTGCAATGCTTGGCACTACGGCGTGTAATCACTTACAAGCGACAAAAGCATTATAACACGCACGAACTGTTTTTATTCAACGCGTCACTATTCTGGATAATGTGTTTTATGGAGAAATTATAAGAGTAACTTTCGCCTGTATAAATGTCAGTTTCCGTACGTAGACTGTTTTGTACTAATAAAAATTGGCTTTAGACTATATCTAGATTTAAAAAAAAATACTGCCACGTTGAGCATGAGGTCTTGGGCTTGATTCCCAGATCCAGGTCGAGCAGTGTTATTGGGTGTTTCCATCCCATTTCCATCAGGAATTTCTCAGTAGCAGCCGCGGAGTCTAAAGTCTTTGTGCCCGGTTGATGGCAAAGGTTCGCCTCCATGGGACATACACACATGAGACTACATGGGACTTAAACATAACTGGCTAAATGTTGGTGTACTAATGGGTACACCTCTGCCTAACCCTTCAGGAATTACAGGCGTAATGTAATGTAAAAGAAAATCTGTTCATTAGTTTTTCCAAGATGAGTTTTTATTTATACCACCCCATTTATAGTGTTTGTGTACGAAAGACTTCTAAAAATGTACGAAAGATTTCTTTTATTCAGCAAATGAATTATACAAAAGAGATAACAAAAGAAATATTATTATTTCTTTCGTTATTTCTCTGGTTGAACTCTTGTTATTATTAACAAGCTTCCTCATAATTATTTATAAGCACATCTGAAGGTCTACTACTAAAAAACGTTGGGAATCTATTCTAAACTAGCTTTCGCTCGCGACTTGATCCTCATAAATGTCGGTTATCGCCATGTCTTTTATTTATTTATTTAAACTTTATACAACAAAAGTACAAAGGCGGACTTAACGCCTTAGGCATTCTCTAACAGTCGACCAAAGGTGGTGAAGAGATAACATGGTAGGTGCAAGTTAAAATACGAGAGTAAAACAAAAAAATTAGAGATTAAAAAAATACTTACCCCATACAAAATTTCATCAAAATCGGCTCAGTGGTTTAGTCGTGAAAGCGTAACAGATAAACAGACTTACTTTCGCATTTATAATATTAGTTTGGATAATGTAATATAAAAATTCAATACTTTTACTAATGCGCTCTCCAGAATAAGCATCCAGGGTCAACAGCTGGCCCTTTCACCTCACCTTAGCACCGAGCACCTGCAGTTTGATCCTCACGAACCTATTCCAGAACATTTCCTTACTGGTTGAACAAATTAGATGCAGTTAATTGTTGACCTCGTGTTATTATGGTGCTATAAATACTTGATTAGGTTTTTAACTGGTAACTAGATTAGCCAATAGATCGATTGAGAGATTTATTTGTAGTCTTAATAATAATAATGTGCTAACGGCCGTGTTAAATGCCTCGTTGGTCCAGTGGACGCAAAGCGCGACTGTTGAGCATGAGGTCTTGGGTTCAATTCGAACGTCGGGCAAAGTGTTATTGGTTTTCCCACAAGGAAGTTCTCATCTCGTTTATTCCCTTTGTTAACATGGGTAAATAGTACAGGTACATAGATGTTATTAAAACATAAAATTTGAATCTCCATGTTCTATTAACTAATAAAATTAATATGCAAATAATAAAATTATGCAGAAAATTGTTGCACAGTTATCTAAGCCAAGGAATCGTGCAGATTAAATATTTGGAGTCCCCAGAGTCTGGATTTGTACCTGGTTGATGGCAATAGGCTCGCCCCCTATTTTAGCCACTAGACCAAAATGGCAGACACTTGCAGGAACATGGTGAAACTTTTGATTATCTGTACAATAGGCAATAACATGGTATACATTCGCAATCTACAATTCCAACACTTAAAAGACCCTTAACAGTCTTTAAACTTTATGCCAACTATAACAACACCAATATTTGATTTAATAAGACTATTTAACAACTTCATAGCAACTATATAAAGCATACAGGAAGTTCTTAAAACAATAGTAAAAGCAAAATAAATGTTCACCATATTGCCTTCTAAACATAACAAAGATATTTATTTATTAAATCGTTAACTGCTCTTGTTAAAAACCCATTGGCAAGTGGAGTGAGAAAACTTTCGTTTCTCACTAGATAATAAAATGTGCAACGTACACATAGACTAAGTAGGTACATATAGTTAATACATGCACTTTCTTTGTCTATTCACAATAAGATTTACTCGTGTCGTTACAAACTCCGCCTATGAGAACGCCCCTATAGCAGACACGTGAAGGAAAGATCGCTGTTCACGTGCGATTAGTCGTTGTCTTGTGCGAAAACTTAAGATTAAAGTATTATTTTTTGATGTGATGTTTTCGACTTTTTGAGAGTTTGCAAACGTCTTTTATAGTGCGCACAGAAAAGGAACTTTTTACTTGCGTCTGTATTTCCGTACGCATTCGACCCTTATCTCTTCAAAATAAGAGTGAACAGGCTTCTTCTGGGTAAGCTGACTCCATCGTAGATTTTGTCTCTGTCACCTCTGGCCTAGACTAGAGTCGAGAGCAAAGCCATCTCATATAAAAAAAAAAAAAATTCATACTTCGTCTTTAATTTAATTATTTATTTAACAAAACGTGGTGACATCATAACTTCTCAAAAATATTTTCAAACAAAGTAGGTATACATTCAATTACAAAAAAAATCACAAACAAGAAATAAAATACACCTAGCAATCTTCATCTTCAACAATTGCAATTCGTCGCTAACTGAAGGCGCTTCCCAAAGCCCTCGCGTCTTGCTTTGAATGGCTTCTCAAAGTGTTGCTAAGATTTTAATTACACAGTATATAAGGCTGTTATGTGTAACAATGACGGCAATATCTCACTTCATCGCTTAGGTAAGAGGGCGGGAAGCTCCGTCGTAAATCGACTTTGTCGTCAAAATTTAACAATGATCATAGGCGCTTGGGAAGGTAGCGTCGGCAAATGTTCGTAATGCAAAAAAAAATGTGAGTATGTATGATCTTTTTCTTTTTGTCTTCCGTTTCTTGTGAGATGGTATGTTTCTTCCACTTATGTGTAAGATTCTAAATCAATTTCTATTATGGAAAAACCTACTATCATAATTTTTAGCAGTCGAGCTTGAAACCATTAGCCCTGCTTGAACGATTATGATGACATAGCATTTAATACTTATTTACTTAAGTTAGACTCAGGTCCATGTGAGCGACGCCGAAAGTACAGCTTGTCAACTTCTATAAATACAACAACCTATGGCGAAACCAATGCAAAATTCGAATAAATAGATCAGAATGTAGCAAACATACTACCATTCACATCTAAAGAAACTATTCGAAACTCAACGAAAGGTAGGACAATAACCCATCTGGAAGTTCATTAACACAAATCGAATAAAAAGATATTAACAAAAACTAGCTTCGAACGATATTAAACAAAAACAAACCTTCAACATGTTGACATTAAAGATATCAGACAAGATTACTTAGTTATTATTGCAAAAAATATAAGTGTGAATAAGTCTTGAGTACAGTTTGCAGAACCAAGCAACAAGTGAAATGCTGAAGAAGCAACAAGACGAAAAAACAAAATTTAAACCGGCGATTTATTAATCAAAACTGCGAAGCGTAAAAATCTGATGTGCTGACGACCTAAGGTACAAAAAATATAAGTAGACTGAACATAGGCAGCGGAGAAGAGCACAAAAATGAACTGAAGACCTCAAAAATGCGGATTAAAGCAATTAAATTCTAAGAAATAAAATAAGATCGTTAAAAACCTAGAAAAAGCATATGAAAGAAATCCTAATATTTCCAGCTATGTTAACTTTCGCTGGATGCACAGTTTTGCTTTATTTGTCTTTATTGCTACCCTAACTTTGCAGCTTCGCTTGGACCACGATTATTTCTTAACTTTGTGATTTGCATCATGTTCTTATCAGAAATAAAACAATCTTTTAACCCATATTGGTGCCGATTCCCTTGTTCACAAACTAGACTAAATTTAGAGAATTGACATCTCTTACTAACATACAGCGAAAGGAAAGGACGGTGACATTCCGTGACATTAAAGAACTAAGTTAGAGATGTCAAATTAGTTTTGCCTTGAACTTCTCCGTATTTTTAATCCATACGTTTTAAGATGTCAACTATAACTGTATGGATGTGTCAGATTGACTAAATTTGACAGCTCCTATTTACATTAGTCTCTTTCTTATTTTATTGGATAGAAAAAGATGGAAATAGTCTAATTTTAGTTTAGTTCGTGATCAAGAGAATCGGCACCAATGTCACCCAGTTATGTCTCTAAATGATGCCAAAACAAAAGCAGTCAGAATTTTCATGACTCCAAAATGGTTTTCATTATATCACCTAGCTGTAAGAACCGTCTGTACTAAGATATTTTTGCCAACCGTAGTAGTGTCTTCCGGTGCGTTGCACAACATACCACAAACGATCTGTTTTCACTAGAAAGCGGCATCCAATATGTGTAACACTAGAAGATTGGATTATCTTTAACCCTGGATATTAATGTAACTGTTGATGAGAGTAATGCCCATTGAAATGGAACTGTAAGAAAGCATTGGCTGTACTAATTATTCATGTTCTCTATTTGAGTAAAGCTTTAATTAAGAGGTAATGGTGCCGATTCCCTTGGTGACAAACTAAACTAAAATTAGACTATTCCCATCTTTTTTTGTCCAATAAAATAAGAACGAAACTAATGTAAATAAGAGCTGTCAAATTTAATCAATCTGACACATCCATACAGTTATAGTTGACACCTTAAAACGTATGGATTAAAACTACGGAGAAGTTCAAGGCAAAACTAATTTGACATCGCTAACTTAGTTCTTTAATGTCACGGAATGTCACCGTCCTTTCCTTTCGCTGTATGTTAGTAAGAGATGTCAATTCTCTAAATTTAGTCGTTTGTGAACAAGGGAATCGGCACCAATACCAGACTGCTTAATTTTCGGCACATTAAAACAATTTGAAGATTCATTCTCCTTACCCATGTACTTTAACTATTTAGATTAGGTTTGTAACTCAATCTTTAAAGCTTGCTTAACTGAGAGAAAAAGAAAGAGAGAGAAGTCTTTGTTAAGCTTTTTTATGTTGATTTTCAGTAGCCAGCTACGTCCTATGATACATTTCAAATGCTACCATATTGATAGACAGACAAGACAAAAGCATTAAAATAATAATCAAGCAAGCAGACAGTAAGCATAGGCATTAAGCATTTGTTTTTACGCCTTTGTACTTTTTGTTTCATAAGGTTGAAATAATTAAAAAGATTGCACCTATTACACCAACTTCTTTCAATTCATAGAGAAGAGGTCATTCACGTCAACTAAGGCAACCAAAACAACGCCTCACTAAGCTATATGTTTAATCATCACCATATAATCCAGTCACACCATTACGGCACATCATTCAAAAGCACTCCGCAACGTTATAAAACTCTTCATTCGTTACCAATATCCTCAATTATAATCAATGCTACTTCAAACTGTCAATATCCATCTGTTATGACCAACAATTTGAGCGGAAGTATGATAATTGACTCGCTAATTGCGATCTAGCAGGTGATACAACGATCTGGGAGTATTTACTATATTGTGACGTAATGTGTGGAAAGCATCGGACATGGGAACGAGGATACAATGGTGGTTTCTCGGAAACGTTTCTGCGTTGATTAGTTGTGGATTTAGAATTTAGATGCTGTAACAAGAGATGTTTTTGTTTTGTTTTATTTCATTAGTGTTACGCTATTGTTGTTATGTTCCTAATTAATATGTTCCCTGACCGAATTTCGGTCAAAGCAGCTTATTTCAATAGAGACTAGTCTTCTACTCAAGAAGATATTATAATATGTAATACTGCATAAGTGTATGCGCATTATACAGGTACACGCCAATTTGACAATTGGGGAGAGATCAGACACTAGACCCCACCAATTTCTATGCACTGGGCTATCACTGAGGAAATCATAATTAAAATACTAAATATTTAACACTTTGCAGTCGCACAAGCGACTACGCGAGACCAACGAAGCAATCAAAGTACTGCTTCCTTAATTACTGCTTTGCTAAAAGTAGCGTTTCATTTCCAGTATAATCTTTGGATTCATACCAATGATTATATCAATAAAATACAAGATAGCAGAACAAGTCAAAGTTTTAAATAGTGTAAGTGAGCTTATTTTTTATTTCGAATGTGGTACTAGCTGTGTCCGTGAATTTGTTCGAAAATGTCAGAAATTTACAATGTGTCCAAAGATGTTCCACTCCTTCATTGAAAAAGGGAGGGTCCTCCAACCAGGCGAGGTAATCTTGCCTGTCTTGTCTTAAACCAAAAAGTATATCATCTTCAACGTTACACACATATACTTTCAAAGAAAGAAATCATTGAGTACATTCATACTTTAGTTAATCAGGTTAAACGTTACGGGTCGTTGGTCGTGGACGATAGAATACAATCTCGCAATCATATCGATACATCCAATAGCGTTCTATTGTTCAGCAGCTGCTGCTATTAATGTGTGGAGAAATTAGGACTTGACAATCATGTTATTGATGTTAGAAGGAAATGGAGTAATGTCAAGTCATTTATATCAATTAGACCATTAAAAGGTACTTTTGAATCTCATTTACAAGGCAAACAATTAAATCGAATGAAAGGCGCACTTCGAGGTTCTTTCGAATCACCATATTCAGTATATTATTTATTCATCCTGTGTTGGATAGGACATATAAGACCGTTACCGTGGAATTGGATAGAGGTCCAGTGACAGTGTCTATAGATCGTGTAAAACCTGCCTACATATCGTCTGACTCTTTCGAAGACGCACCAAAGTCGGTGATAGAAAACCCAAATGGTCAACGTCCGGTTCTATTTTTCCGCTGGTTTTCCAAATGCCCCTTCTAAACGATAGTTTCTTATGGAGAAGAATAGGCAAGAAACTTAGTCTTTTAAAATAAATCTTTTATATTATTAGTACCAACGTGCAAACCATTTCCTAGTAGAGGGTTAGTTAGCCGGCTTACTTTCAGACTCGGGGAGCTGTTCGGTCTCAATCTGTCAAAAATGCTTCTATATTTTTTACAGGACTGTCGCTGAGATGAGAGTGCGACTGGATTTGAACGTTTCTAATTAAGAGAATTCACCTTCTGCTTAAAATAGGCAAGAATTGTAATTCTTACCTGTATCAAGCTCGACTTAGTCCCTGTTCGTCCTCCTGTCTCCTTCTACTTGTTATTAAATAACTACACACATATGTTTCACTTTAGAACCTATGACTATAAAGAAAGCTTTTTCAGACAGCGTCAAGCAAAACCTGTCAAAAATTATATCATCAGCCTCTTCAGGATGTTATCAAGCAACCTAAGATATAATTTTGACAAATTAAGCATTCCTCTTACCTCCGACAGCTTAAGGCTAAATAGATATCGTGGATGATGTAATTAAACTCTCCAAAATGCCGAACATACAGACAAATGAACCAATAAATCAATAACCACAGTATTTACCAATCACAAATCGATATCTTAATCTAATTACCTAAATTACAGTAATTACATTCGTAATAAAATCGGCTGTGGTACTAGACAATGAATAATTACAGATCTATTTTTTGATAATGCTAAACAATCTGGCAGCAATCGACTTCCTTCCTATTTACCAACTTAATTTTGCTGGTGGAAAACTTTCGTACTAAGAGTTTCTTGGTTGGTTCGCGGAGTAGGGGAAGCTACTAGCGCCATTGTCGACTGCAAATATAACTTTGCATAAACATAACCTGCAATGTGTTTGTTTTAAATGGCTTTTATTACAATAGCGTAAATGTGATTGCTGATAATATAAACGGGCGATTTGAATTTATGTAATGGAATGCATGTGTTGTGTAATCATAAGACAATTATGTAACCGTGTGTAGCATTCCAACATTTAGCCCTTGGACATTAATAAACATTTATTAGAAACTTTGATAACATTGATATGACACTGATAAAACACAAAATACTGTTATTATAAAAGTTAGTGATGGTTGCAAAATATTAGTACCCAAGGCTTATTTATCATTCCTAAATGGTTAGTTAAACCACAGTTTAGTTGATAAGAATCATTTGGGATGTGGATCAACATGACTGTTCTTAACAAATCATTCCTCGCGTAAGCTTCGAATGTAACAAGACACTTTACAGAGCCGTCAACTATAGATACTGCGTATTAAACTAAGTAACATTATGCAAAAAATATTTATGGGATACTTTTTATTTTTTGGTCTAAAATTACTGATTATTATTTTAGCGTGCATTATAACACACGTAAAACATTGTGTTTGTTGGTGCGAGCAACAGTACAAGGGTTTTAAAAATATTGACTTATTTTCGAAAAAAAAACATTTCATTCATAGTTGGTACTTTGACCTTTTATGTCCCAGAAGGTTCCCAAGTACGGTCCAGAATAAAAAAAAAATCCCAAGGATGGGCAGAACATGTAACTTTATCAATGTTATTTTATATAATTTCTTACTTTTCAACGCTCTGCCCTGTGCCTAGAGTTGAAAATTGAACAGAGAAAACAAACATTTTAAAAAGCAGTAAGTACTATTTGTCGAGACATTGAAGTGCCCCCTTCCCCCCTCACCTGCAGTAGGCTTTGATTAATTAAAGCTCTAACAACTAGGCTATCCAAAACAAAACATAACCCACATTGTTACGTTCGACGGTACCTATGTAATATCATTGCGACTATTACAAACGGATACAGGCCGTTACAGGTACACCGCTTATTTGCATACTTCTGATTAGATCTTAAATTAGGGACAGGCAATTGAATCGAGAAGTTTTGAAATCAATTATGTCATAAGTCAATGAATATTGAATGAGTATTAAGTGCTTTCAGGTTCATGAGTTTTTTAAACGAAACGCTGAGTTTATTTTTTTTTAATTTTGTAATGAACCGAGATTCCTTCGTTGCTAGGCCTCTGTCATGTTAGCATGCCCCGTTGGTCGCAACTGCTATGCGTAGGTTCCTAGGTTCGATTCCCAAGTCGGACCACAAATGTTATTGGGTTTTTCCATTACGAATTTCTTTGTACAGTCGTGGTGGCCCAGTGGTTAGGGCGCCCGCCTCTCATACATGAGGTAGTGGGTTCAAATTCAGGCAAGTGCAAATGTGATTTTTTTTAATTTATATGAACTTTCTAAAGTTTATCTTGGACATCACTGGCATCGGTGAAGGAAAACATCGTGAGGAAACCTGGACTTACTGTCCCACTCAAACCATGTCATAGGCCCTTGAGGCGGTTTAGAAAATCTGACACTAGGGTGTGTGGGGTCGTAAGACCTTACTGCCCACACACGATAAAGAAAGAAGAATAAGCAGCCTGGAGTTAAGAAATTGTTGGTGTCGCACCTCCGTGCCTCGGAAAGCACGAAAAGCCGTTGGTCCTGCGCCTGGTCTTTCGCCGGTTTTGTCGGATTGCCGTCCCATCGGACTATGAGAGTTAGGGAAAAGTGAGTACACCTGTGTTTGCGCACACACTTGTACTTCTATAATATCTCCTGCGTACTTAGCTAGTCTCCATTGAAATCAGCCGGCCGTGACCGAAATCGGTCATGGCTGAACTTTTTAGGATAAATGAAAAAATATGTCGTCAAACCAGCTTTCTTTTTTTGGGGCAAGCCCGCCACACTGTTCCCACCCACTGCAACTCCTGAAAGCCAAAATCAACAGTGGAACGTCCCAGAGAAACGATTAACTGTCTTGGGTCCCGCAACGAAATTAATCAGAAAATAATAGCGGAGGAGTAAGAAAAAATAGTTTCCACTTCCCTCCATACAAGCAGGAGACAGAACAGAACTAGGCCAATAGGCACAAAGGGACGTTTGCAACTGGGAAAAGCCCAGATTGCCAAGCACCACGGATTGCAATTATTACTAAATTTATGGGTCCTAATGTGAACGACAAGACAGCGTTATATAGATTACAGAAGAATATTAAAAAGTATACTAACATGCATGCCGAGTGTCATAATATGTTTTATTGTACACTTTGTCTTCCCCGTGAACAAAGTCGCTAACAGAAGCCAGAATAAAACAAAATCGAACTGATTATTACTACGTCATTTAGTGATTATAATGAGTTTAAGATTCATGTAATAGTTTCTAATTGGTAGCGATACATTACCGGCGTGTCGTTAGATATTTATTTCACTTGGGTGGACATAGCGCCTTGTCGACTGTCCTGCGGTTTAGCGTATTAGTTCAATCGCGTGCACTTCCTCGCGTTTATTGATTACTATCTTAAAGAGCTAGGAATTGCCTCTGGCTTCGTTTGTTGGTTTGAAGAAAATAGCAGCTAAAATCGGATAGGATAGGATAGTTTATGTGTGATGGTTCATTTTCTGTTGCTATAGGTAGTATTTATTACTTTTTAGCTTCTATCCACGACTTCGTACGCATTTGATAAGATAGACTTTCCACTCGAGTCTAACCCCCGATAGATCTCCTTAGAGGGTGAATTTTAGAAAATTATTTCTTAGCACATGCCTATGTCATATATCTGGATGCCTTTAAGCGCAATCCGTTCAATGGTTTGAGCTTTGTGTTGATTGATCAGTTAATAAAACACTTGCAAAGCTTAATTATATTCCATGCAGTATCTAAATTATAAGTAAACACCGAAGATTACTAAAGAATAATATTTTAAAATCATATAGTACTTACTTTGGTTGAAATTATAGTTACTTTACTATAATTTCAATTAATAAAACCATCGAATAGGCAATCATATTTATTGGTTAGTAACAAATTAAAAAAATAAAACTTTAAAAATCGAACTTCAAAACGCAATGACGTATGACGTAACGAACTAGAATAATAAGCAGAAATGTTATGAACAAATTCAAATTAATGTAACGAGACTGTCATTGTAAACAAAGACAAACAATCAAACACAAATAATTATAACAGACCTGTTTATCGCTCGTCAAATCAACATATAATAAATAATCGAGAGCTCATGATGTAAGAGTTAATGAGGCAGGCAGTTAATGCAGTCACATTAACAATTCGCCATGTATCCTTGTTGGAACAAGTAACAGAAATATACCTGGCCTTTCTCACGGCAGTATAAACTGCTCTGTTTTAGACTTTTGCTGCGAATAGGTGCTAGTTTGGTATAGTTTTGTTTATATAACTTTATTTAGACTACGAGTTCAAATTTCCAGATTATTAAGGTTCTGTATCCAAAAGGGTCCAAACGAAACCCTTTTGGTCTCGCTCATTTTTCTGTCCATCCATCTATCTAGGTACAACACTTAAAACACTCAATACTTAAAATTTTATAGAGCGTTTACTATAACAACAAATAAAAAAAATAAAAAAAGGCTTCTTTAGGCAATTTTTGGTTGAGCAGAATATAGCTAGTTGGAAATTTGGTACATTACACCCGTGCAAAGCCGCCGCGGTTCGCTAGTTATTAATAGATAAATAGAATATGTTTTCAATACTTTTCACAACATAAAGCTACTCTACTATTCTTCTTATTATTTTGCCAGATGTAACGTCTAGACCAGTAACAACAGTAATCTACAAAATACAATACTCGTCAATGAATGACGTTTTTAATAAAGAGTTTCTTCTTAAGACCGAACCTTCAGGGCAATTTACAACCTTAAACCTAGTTGCTAAGATATCATGTAGATCAAAAAGCATAGGTCTGCCTTCGAATATCACTATAGTTTCAATAACGTAACTGACCCAAAAAAAATTACCATTCCAATTAATTCCTACGTAACATTGCAAAAAAAAATTGAAATAAAGATATCGTGGGAAAAATTAGCAGCTCTCCACAAATTAAAAAGTTCGCTGTTCAACGAGCCAGAGCTGCGACGATGTACAATCGTGAAAGTTGGTATCGAATGAGTGGTATCGTGGTATCGAATATCGTTCGCGCGACGCTCTGATTGACACAGGTATAGGCGTCCGACTGTGTGCCCACATTGTGGTGTCTGCGTTAGCACAAACCAACAATACCTTGTACATTTTACGATTTGTATCACTAATGTTTTATATACAGGGATGGTGAAGACATTCGCAAACCTTTTGCTGATGTTTTTGTTTGTTTAGGTACTACCTCTATATTAATAAGTTATCCAGTTTTCCTTCTTTAGATCTTCAGTAGGTTAAAATCAAAGTCAAATCATTTGTTTTAATTAGACCTTTAAAAGTCATTTCTTATGTAATTTAGAGGAAAAGAAATAATAATAAAATTTAATCTACGAGTAGTTGCCCATTTATAGGTAGTTTTGCATGCGGAAGAATGGGCAAGAAACTCCATACATTACTCTTTTACAAAAATATATTTTACAATCATTTGTACAGGCACACATTAATTTAATAATTATAATATGGGAAATCGATTACCGACCTTCTAATAAACGAACAAACACGGACCAATGTGCAGACGGATTGTTGATCGTCATTTCTTTAGGAGAGGAATGCATACTACTACAAATCTTTAAACGTCACATTTCTTTACTTCTAAGGCTGAAGTGTAGGTGTTGAGCCAGATAGAAAATAAAAATTGAGAGCTAAGCTAATAAGGACACAATTCTACTACCCTTTATTTAGGAACGATCGCAATCTAATCTCGGTATTAATCTATTGAAAATGCCTCTAATTTACCTTCATTTTTTGACATTATCGCTGAGATGAGATTGCGACTAAATTTTGAATATTTTTAAATATATCGGTCTTCAGGTGTGCCTTGCTAACCCTAGCACATTGCAAGATGGTTTCAACGACAATGTAACGCTGTACCAACTCGTGCTATCAACAAGTGTTTCGGTTAATTTGCTTCATAATCTATGAAGTTAAAGAGCTCCGCTAATGGTGTTTATTGTTCGAAGTAACTTCCAGGAAATATACCTAGAGCTTTCTTCTAATGATTGCTGACTTAAACGTGATTGTGCATGCAATATTTCAAAGCGATGCCGCTTAGCATTCACTTGTTTTGCCTAGTATTAAAATAATAATGAATATGTGTACTCATTATAATACTAGCTTATGCCCATGACTACATCTGCTTGGTTTTTCACCCGCGTGGTTTTGTTACGTATTTGCTTAAGTCGACATACAGACCGCAACAAATGCATTCTTCTCTTTAAGAACCGACCAAGTGCGAGTCGGACTTGAAAAATTCAAAACCACAAGAAAATAATTTCAAAATCCACTATGATTTGATTCCCTAGCGAGTATCAAAATATGCACTTATCATTAGATTATCTTTAGATGACGCTACGAAGTTTAATTTTCCACTGCTGCAAGGGGTAAGTAGCAGATCTGAGTATTTGATATTAATTTCAGCTTGATACCCCCACGCGTTCCTGAGAAAAAGGGTCTTGATCTTATAAGGGTTCCATTTTGACCGACTGAGGTACAGAACTCTAAAAAGTACGGAGTAAGGAGCGCTACTATGTGTGTATGTATGTAGATCCTTGGATAGGTACTTAAAAAAAAAAAAACTAATTGAGTAAAACTTGATTAAAAAAGTCTTAAACTTGTACAGTGTAGACCCTTGGGCAATAGTCCATAACATAACATAACATTACGCCTGTAATTCCCGAAGGGTTAGGCAAAGGTGTACCCATTAGTACACCCACATTTCGCCAGTTATGTTTTTAGTCCCATGTAATAGGGGGCGAGCCTATTGCCATCAACCGAGCACAAAATATCCATACTTAAAAAAAAAAACTATTGATTAAAAAAGTCTTAAACTTGTACAGGTGTTCAAGACTTTTCTAATCAAGTTTCATATAAGCCCTATTGTTAGATTAGCCGTTTCAACCTCGTCGGGTCAGCTCAAACCACTTTTAAACATAACCAACCCAAGCACTTTCCCACGAATTCAAAAGGGCACTTTACAGCGTACTCAAGTTACTAGGCTCCAACCAACATTTCACTGCTAGATTCCATAAACAACCACAGCGTAAACAATATTGCGACAGTCTGCTACAACTTGTTGGAGTACTGGGTTTCTTTTAAGGTAATTTGTGTAGTCTGTGTGGTGTTTTTAAAAGTGTGTAATGGTCAAGTGAAGGTTTGTTTGTTATGAAGTATGTGCGTCAAAACTTACAATGAGCAATTGAGGGCTATGTGCAATTGTTTGGAATTCCTTAAGGCAAATTGGTTTTGGGGTTCCTTGAGGGATTTGCAATAATTGTCTAGTAGAACCTGACTGTTTTCTTTCAAGTTATCATTTTTTTTAGTAAATTCAAATAGGTATATCATGTTTATTATTACAATTAGCCAGAGATTTATTCGACAGATTAGGCCTAAAGAAATTGCATGTGACTGCTACATTGGTCCAGTGGTGGCTGAGCATGAGATCTTGGTTGCGATTTCCAGGTCGGGCAAAGTGTTATGGGGTTTTGCCGTCAGGAATTTCTCAGGAGCAGCCTCGATGTCTGGATTTGTGCCTTTGTGGTCGGTTGATACAAATAGGCTCGCCCTCTATTACACGGGACTTGAACATAGCTGGTAAAATGTGGGTGTACTAATGGGTACACCTCCGCCTAACCCTTGGGGGATTACAGGCGTGAGGTTAATAATGTTACATAAAAGTACAAAAAAAAGAATTTTAAGCCTCACAATCGCCTGAATATAATTTAGTTCTAAATCGCTCACTTAAAACTCGTTGCTCTTACATTTTCAGACGCAATGGATCGCTTTGATTTAATGTGATAAATGTAAATTGGAATTTAAACAATGATATCGAATTACTCTTTATTTTTACACCATTAACTCAGTCATTCCAGTAATATTTTGTTTCATTTGCATATAAACTTTCCCATACTCTTCTACCGAGGTCCGGATGTATTCTTATGAGTAGTTTGACACTTCGATCCCTTAAAGACGAGTCTGTAACTGTTTCCAAACTACTCACAACATTCTCTGTTAACCTTGACCTTTCTCCTAATGTCAATTTATCATACAGTTCCCTTGTTTGCTCAAAATTATCAGCGGGGTCCTCAAATATTTCAATTAAATCAACTCTATTTTTTTCTAAATATGGCACAGGACCGTTATAAGAGTTGGGGTAGTAATTCGGTATGTTTCTTTGATTGTGCCTCACTGGAGGCTTGCCATCTCGATTATATACTAACGTTTCACCAATAGGTCTATTTACATCAATGTTTGCAAAGTTAGCACCTAAACGATAGGACAGAGCATCTCTGTACGCAAGAACACGTGCCTCGAATACTTTGTCTGGCGCTCCGAGAATACCAGGCACTAGGTTGCCTGGGTTAAACGCTAGCTGTTCCACTTCAGCGAAGTAGTTTACAGGATTCCTGTTCAACACTAATCTGCCCACCGGTCTTAATGGGTATCTATCCTCAGGTAAAGTCTTGCTTACATCAAAAACATCAAACTCTGCGTTCTTGACGTCACTCAAACTCAAAACTTGGACACTGACTAACCAACTGGGAAAGTTCCCAGTGCCTATAGAATTATACAAGTCTCTGTTTGCATAGTCTGGATCGAGTGCAGCTAGCTTTTGTGCTTCTTGGGATCCTAAATTCTTAATCCCTGCATCAGGTGTAATATGAAATCTGATAAAGTATTTCTCTTTCAACTCATTTACTACTTGAAAAGTATGGATTCCAAATCCAGGCATATGTCTATAGCCATCAGGAATACCTAAATCACTGAACAAATACATATCGAGGTGCATAGCTTCCGGACGTTGCAATATAAAATCCCAAAACATGTTTGGGTCAGACAAGAAAGTTTGCGGGTTCCTTTTTCGTGAATGAACAAAAGAAAGGAAAAATAAAGGGTCCCTCATCACAAACATAGGTGTGTTGAGTCCAACTATATCAAAATTACCGTCTTCCGTGTAGAATTTTATTGCAAAACCTCTGGTATCTCTAGAAGTATCAATACCACCTACTTCGGGCATTGTTGGAGAGAACCTTACAGCTATTGGTGTCTTCTTTCCCACTTTTTCAAAAACTCTAGCTTTACAAATATCTTTAGTATCGTGTGTCACTACAAAGTAACCGAAAGCTCCACCGCCCTTAGCATGGACTACTCTTGGGGGTATTCTTTCACGGTTAAGATGTGTTATGGAGTCCATGAACAATTCATGCATAATTAGTCGTTTGTTTAAAACTCCACTTGCATCTTCATAGTTGATCGGTGCACCAACTAATGTTGTCATTATACCAACTGGACCCTGGAAGCCATTTAAGAAAGTTATGTCAATTATGTGAATTATGTTACATAAAAACATAGGTACTGATGCTAGCCAGTACAAAGAGAAAATGGTAGACCCACAAGGCACAGATTTTTCTTTGACTATTGACCTGATTATTAAAAAAACCGTGAGTACACATCCTTACGTAATAATTATAACCTTATAATCGTTTGATCTGCCGGTGAGGCTCATGTTCATGCTTACTCAACGAACCGATATGATCATTTAATAGAACCAAGAAATGCGGAACTAATTGCAGCGATTATTTGGATTTTTTATTAGCTGGAAGCACAAGAATTACTTCTACAGCATTTCACAAACTATGGGTCGCGAACTCATGACCCCACTGGTGGGTCGCGAGCGAATGTTCGATGGAGCTTAAAATTTAAATTACACTGACAAAAAAATAATATTAATTTCTTTCCTTCCATTGAAATAATTATATTAAATCCTTTATATTGAAACAGTAGCTATTAAAATATGTAATATTAACTTGATATTTTTGTTTTTTATGATAACCAAGAGGTGCCTTCCGAATTTGTAAGGGGTTGTTAAACCACCAATCTACTATTGTGGGAAGAAAGACAGAAAAAAATAATTAATATGACAACAAAAAACTCACATAAGTTTTATTCCTAAACGATACAATTTGATTCGCCGCCGGTTCATCATTTCCGTTTGCCAATACCATCACTCCGAACAGCAGCGAACAACAGTACGTCTTCATAGCTACTTGCAGCGAAGAATCACCGAGAGTCAACACACACCTGGTTCCTACAACGCTGCGATTTTATAAGCACTGGCCAAGCATTACGCCCTTGAGAATATCCTATATTAAGTAATTTTCTAAATATTACAAAACCTTTTGTCGACTCCAGACGTCCAACATATCCTGGCAGTCGAGGAACATGGAACTATTCATATATTGTACTACATTTTACGCTCGGCCATTGCAATCAGCGCCTCTGTTACAGTTCAGGTTATACTGGTTAACTAGCTGGATTCCTCAATATTGTTAATCATAAAAAAACAGACAATCTTATATTCTCTAATCCATAACAGTTGCTAATAACTCTGTATGTGTGTTTGGTTGTGGTGGAAGGGGAAAGTGTAGATATCACTGATGTCTACCCGAACGGGTAGACACATAAAGGTAGACAATATTGTCGCAAATTATGCGAAAATTTAAATTTTTGCAACGAATTGCTGTAACGCATGAAGAGTCACGAAGATGATTAATTTTGAATGCTGAAAGGCGAGATAAGAGTGCGTTTCGATTTTCGTCTATTCCTTACCAACTCTAAAGTTTATAAGTTTTCTATCCGATTGCATTGATTGACTATGTTAACGATCGATTAACTAATAAAGAGGAATTATAAAATGTACGACATTGTGAAGTACGTAAATGTGACTCACAATGTGTGTATGTGTGCGAACGAGTATCGAGATTGGAACAGCAAGCATTGTGGGTGACCAGCTGTACAATCTTTAAACTAACGTGTAAATTTTATTTAAACTTTTCCAAAAGGTTTCTTAACGCGGTTTTCAGTAGGAGTTAACTGACAGAAATCATCACGTAAGGAAAAAGCGTCGTCCAGGAAACCGTCCCTCTTTCTTTTTCTCTCGTCTGTGTGAGCTCATTTAATAGTAGGTATTAAGAAGAAAATCCGGGTATTCGGGCAATTCGGTAATTAATCATTCTACGCAGACGAAATTGCGTGCAGCAGCTTGTTTAATAATCGTAATGTCTTCGAAACATACTAGCTGTTTTTATTGATGTACCGATATGTGTTTATAGGATCTAAACACGCAAATTAGATATAACAACAGATTCAAAAATGTATTTTTTTTAATAATACATGTTTTATTTGAAGTACCTTCTCCTTAATTAGGTATATTTGTAACCTGCCTAATACTTATAAACAGTGGAATGACTACACAAATAGAGTGCACTACACCTCATGAATCTGGGTATCATATACAAAAATATATTTTCCAATCCGACTGGTAGTTCTACAAAATAGCGCGTTTAAACAAGCAAACAAAACTCTTCAGGTTTACTCGACATTATAATCCCTACATTACAGTGTTTGAAGGGCACATAATTAAAAGGCGCACACAGTATTTTTTAAATTTAATAAATCTATATTTATTAAATATGAATACAGCCCCAGTATTTAATTAATTTATCGAGCAAATTAATTTATCTTTAAAATATAATATTAGTTGCAGCTGTTTCATACACACATAGTTTTGTTCATTTGCAAGCCATCCCATATTCTTTGACTAAGATCTGCGTGAATATTCTTAAATACTTTAACGGCCCGATCTTGTAAAAACTTCGTCGCTTTACTCAAACTTTCTACGATATTCTCAACCAATCTCTTTCTTTCCTCCGATGTCATTCCATTCACATACAATTCTCGCGCTTGTGCGAAATTGTTTGGTGGGTCTTGATATATCTCAATTAGTTCAACTTTGTCTCTTTCATTGTAAGGAACTGGCCCATTGAAAGAGTTGGGATAATAATTAGGTATATCTCTTTGGTTGTCATTAACGGGAGCCTGACCATCACGGTTATACGGGAAAGCTTTACGTTCAAAAGGACAGTTTACTGGAATATTGAAAAAGTTTCCTCCTAATCTGTGATATTGAGCATCTCTATAGGCTAATCGTCGAGCTTCAAACACTTTATCCGGTGCTCCAATAATACCTGGGACGAGATTCCCTACACTGTATGCCAACTGTTCAATTTCAGCAAAATAATTAACAGGGTTCCTGTTCAGAACTAAACGACCTAAAGGTCTTAATGGATATTTGTCCAAAGGCAACACCTTAGTTACGTCAAATACATCAAATCCCGCCTTTTTAACATCCTTTTCACTTAAGACTTGAATAGCGGCTGTCCAACTAGGAAAGTTACCATTGCCTATTGCTTTGTATAAATCTCTAGTCGCATAATCAGGATCTCTTCCTGTTATCATCATAGCTTCTTTGGAACGTAGGTGTCTAACTCCTGCATCTGGTGTAAAGTGGAATCTGATAAAGTGTTTTTCTCCATATTTATTTACCACCTGGTAAGTGTGGATACTGAAACCAGGCATGTGTCTGTAGCCATCGGGAATTCCTCGATCACCGAACACCAACAGGAACATGTGCAAACCTTCTGGACATAACGTCAGGAAGTCCCAAAGCATGTTTTCATCTACCAAGTTTGTTGCTGGATTTCTTTTTAGTGCTCGAGCAAAAGTTGGGAAAAGAAGAGGATCTTTGTTAACATACATGGGGAAGTTGCCACCAACTATATCGAAGTTTCCGTCTTCAGTATAGAATTTGATGGCAAAACCTCTTGAGGATCTCGTAGTCTCAGTGCCACCTTTTTCTATAACCACTGGAGAAAATCTAGCAGCAATGGAAGTTCTTTTCCCAACTTTGTTGAAGAGTTTCGCCTTGCATATGTCTGTTATATCGTGTGTGACTTCGAAGTACCCAAAGGCTCCTCCTGCCTTCGCGTGCACCACTCTCTCTGGTATCCTCTCCCGAACCAAGTGTGTCATGCTATCCATAAACCATTCGTTGTTTATCAGCCCTTTGTTTAGAGTTACTGTTGCGTCTTGGTAATCAATAGGTGCGCCCGCGGATGTAGTCATTGTACCGATAGGGCACTGAAATAGACCAGTTATACGTTTCTTAGAACTATACTTACCATGTCTACTTCTAAAATAATATAATTTTATAATGATAATTATCTGCGCATTTAGCCTTAACAAAGTTATTTCTTTCAAAAATCAATATTCGCAACTCACCGAAGTTTTTTCTTTAAATATCAGGATTTGATCTGCCGCTGGATCACGTTTTATCTGAACAGTGCCATCTGCCATTATCGCCAAACACAGCATCCCTAATAGTTCCAATAACATCTTGTTCGCTTAGTTTATAAAAAAATTTCCTCTAAAATTTTCAATTAACGAAATATGTTATAGTAGGACTCAAAACTGTATCATGTTCGTTTTTATATAAAGTGATTTTAGCACCTACAGTTATCTATATGAAGTTCTCATGGTGTCACGAAGGGCGTGCATTTTTAAATAGATAAGTCCGCAATAAATGTTATATGGTTATAATTTTTTAGTAACTAAAAACTAACAAAAAAAAATATATTAAAACGAGTTTGTCATAAAATTTTAAAAAACAGTTGTGCTAGCGATACTGAAGTTCGTGTCATGCGTTTGATAGATAAAGTCTAATAGCTAGTATATCTACATAATTACTCTTTTCCTTGCAAATATACCTACTTTAAACTACTCTATGGTTGTGTAGTAGAGAAAAAGGGAAAATATTTATTTAAATATATCCAAGTTAAGTAATCGAATTCAAAATAATAATACCAGCCTATTATTGTCCCACTGCAGCGCAAACGCCTCTTCTCATACAGAGACGGCACGAGGATTGATTTAAGCCGATTGGCGATTCCAGACTTTTTAATCATCAAGTCCAGGTTTCTTACCGATGTTTTCCTACGCCAGTGAAGAACATTTCAAATACGCATCTATCTTTAGGAAACAATGAAAAACAACCTCTTTTTTTTGAAATAATATAATTTAAATTAAATACACACACATTATAATGTAACAAATAAGAACAGAAACTAAATAAAACCATTTACATTTTAAAGGAATAAGTAGGAAGGACCTAATAGTAAAATTAATCATTTAGCTGCTTATGTCAGAAATGCAGGTGGGGTTGAGGTGCTACTTTAATCATTACAGTCACAGTCACAATATGGACCGCTAGTTCCATTCGCCTGCAGACCTTGCCATATTCTTTCACTGAGATCTGGATGTATTAGCCTATACAATTTCACAGCTCGATCTTGTAAAAACTTCGCCGCTTGACTCAAACTTGCCACAATATTCTCCACCAATCTCTGTTTAGCCCCCGGAGTTTCACTTTCGTACAACTCACGAGCTTGATCAAAATTATTTGGTTCATTTTCGTAAATCTCAATAAGTTTAACTTTATTTTTTTCTTTGTATGGAGCAGGTCCGTGGAATGAATTTGGGTAATAATTAGGGATATCTCTTTGATTGTCTCTAACGGGAGCTTGACCATCACGGTTATATGGGAAGGCCTTGTTTTGCATAGGATAGTTTACAGCAATATTGAAAAAGTTTGACCCTAAACGATAATGTTCAGCATCTCTGTAGGCCAATCGTCGAGCTTCGAATAGTTTGTCCGCTCCACCAAGAACACCTCGCACTACATTTGATGGACAAAAGGCTAATTGTTCAACTTCAGCGAAGTAGTTAACAGGATTCCTATTTAAAACGAGTCGACCCAACGGCCGCAAAGGATATTTACACAAAGGCAACCTTCTTGTTACATCAAATACATCAAATTCCGCATTTTTGACGTCACTTTCATTTAAAACCTGAATACTGACCGTCCAACTCGGGAAATCACCGTTGCCTATTGCTCTGTATAAATCCCTAGTTGCGTAATCAGGATCACAGGCTGCAATATGCTTAGCCTTTTTGGAGCTCAAACTTTTAATTCCTGCATCTGGTATAAAGTGGAATCTAATAAAAAAACTCTCTCCGTACTTATTGACTACTTGATAAGTGTGAATACTAAATCCGGGCAAGTGTCTATACCCATCCGGGATTCCCAAATCCCCAAACACAAATAAAAACATGTGCAAAGCTTCTGGATGTAACGTTAAGAAATCCCAAAGTGTGTTGGGATCAACCACATTCGTCGCTGGATTCCGCTTCTGTGCTCGCACGAAAGTCGAGAAGATAATTGGATCTCTGAAAGCGAATACAGGGAAGTTCAAGCAGACTAAATCAAAGTTACCATCTTCCGTATAGAATTTGACGGCGAATCCTCGAGGTTCTCTCGATGTGTCTATACCACCTCGTTCAACCAGTACTGGAGAGAATCGTGCTGCGATGGGAGTCTTTTTCCCAACTTTTTCGAAGAGTTTCGCCTTGCATATATCTGTTACATTATGTGTCACTTCGAAGTACCCAAAAGCTCCTCCTGCCTTTGCGTGGACTACTCTTTCTGGTATCCTCTCTCTAACAAAGTGCGCCATGTTGTCCATGAAATTTTCGTGGAATATTAGCCTTTCGTTTAATGTTACTGTTGCTTCTCTCTGTTCGATGGGTGCACCTGCAGCAGTTGTCATTATAGCGATGGGACACTGAAATATATCAGAAATAATCACTAAGTAAGTTTATAATTTTATTTACATAGGTTCATATTTTGCCAATAAATATTTAAAACGATAATAGTTTCTCAATTTTTTTATTCTTTTGTTAATTAAGTATAGATAGAAAACAACATTTTTAAGTTAATAATTGTTAACTGGAAATACAAGGCTTTTTTATTTTATTATTATTATTATTTTTTATTTATATTTTGCCAAATGAGAAAAAGTGATGTGATTTTGTTGTAGTTGTAGCTTGTAATTTATATGTTTTGTTTTCTATATCAACTCTCATGGTTACCACCATATGAATACAGAACCTACTAAAGACTTAAACTTTACTTCCAAATAAAAATCAGAGTTGCCGCATAACGTATCACACTTTTGATATCTACCCTATGAACTTTTACCTTTTTATAGATTGTAAACTATAATAGTAATTTTATTGACAAACTTTTTATTAAATGCAAACGGTTTTGGATTTAGCTCAACGCTGCTCAACCGCAGGCCCGCGAAAGAATTTTGAGTGGCCCGTGTATGTAAGTTTCCGCTCTTACGCTCATGTCTCATTTTGCATTTGAAATCAAACCAATGGAGTGCGTCCACGTGTTTACTTATAATTCTTTAAATAAACATCTGTAACATTTCATAATTCTTTTGTTTTTCGTGCACAAGTCCGAAAAATAACTAAAATAGTAATCGTTAGTGGTGGATCTTAATCCAACGCTTGGCCCGACTGTTAAAAAAGTTGAGCACCTACTGTTATACATCAAAGCTTTATTTATTTTAGGTAGGTACTTACTCGTATACTATTGCTTTATATTTCTTTCAAAACATAGGCCTTGAAAGAAAAATGTAATACTGTATATTATTCAATATCTACTTGTAACACTAAAATACTATAGCGTCAATTCTACAAATTAACAATTTTATGTCAACGACAATCAATTGTGAAAAACGAAGGCAAATTAGAGACATTTTTGACAGATTGAGACTGAAATTTGATGCAATTGCACCTAAAAAAAAGAATTGCCCCCTAGATGAAACATATTGAGTTTGTCAATCAGCTTTTAATTAGTTAAATGCCTATATAGCCTCGAAGCCTCGTAGTAGTACGGACTTGTGCCCGGTTGATGGCAAAAATTTCGCACCCTATTACAGGGGGCTTAAACATAACTGGCGAAATGTAGGTGTACTAATGATTACACCTCTGCCTAACCCTGCGGGGATTACAAGCGGGATGTTATGTGATGTGTGTGGATAGCCTTGTATTTCTTCATGTGCCTTGTACTCAATGCAATTAATTTGTTTGATAACATTTAATTTAAACAAGATACCTGTCACTGAAGCTGTCAATTTACTTAATTAATTAAATTAAATGCCACTCACCTGAGTTTTCTCTTTAAATAATAGGATTTGATCAGCAACTGGGTCACCTTGAAGTTTTCCAGTAACTACCGTCATTGTTACCAAAAAAAGTTGCCACAATATCTTTAAATGCATCTTGATTCATATGCTGTTTGCTTTTAATTCTCAGGCTACCGACAACGACAATAAAGAGGAATCTGAAAAAAAAGCGCATTATTCAATTTTTTACAAGCTTCTGCCCGCGACTTCGTCTGCATAAATGTCGGCTGTTGGCGATCTTATCTTTACAAACTTAATCTATTTATTTGTTCATGATCTGTGGAAGATTTGCAGCTAAACAAACCAGAATCGAAAATTGTAGGCGTAACTGACAGGCAATTACAAGTCATCACTTATAAAAAACTAGCACTCTCCCTGCGACTTTGTTTGTGTGATGTTTCTTACGGATCTTATTTTTTTTTAAATAAAATATAGCCTATGTCACCCGGGGATAGTGTAGCTTCCCAACAGTGAAAGATTTTTTTTTAATCGGTTCAGTAGTTTCAGAACCTACTCAATGCAAACAAACAATCAAATCTCTCCTTTTCATATTATAGGTAAGACAGATTAGCAAAGTTGGTGTTAACAACAACACACAAGAAAAAGAAAACAGGACAAAATCAAAAGCTTATCAAACACAGACAGACTTTAATGGATTGAATAAACTTTCTGAAAATATTACTCATAACACACAATTTATCGACAGACAAAAATACTAAAACTACATATAAAAACAACTCGTAGCAGCGAGCGCGTATTCAAAAACTGTTTCAAACACGGTCGCGTGACGCATTATCTGGGTGTTTTCAAAATTATTGAGGCCGCAGGTTCATTCATTAGCCATTCTTAAGAACAAATACGCTTTACGACATTTCATACAAACTTACGGTTTAGCACAAAATGCCCAACTCTCAAAATGGCAACAAAAAGACTAGTTCTCAAAAAGCCTAATTCTCAGAGTGGCCAATTCTCTAAAAGCCTAATTCTCTGTACGGCCAATTCTCTTAATGGCTAATTATCAAAATGGCACATTTTCTACAGTTGAAAGTATTATTATAAATAAAAGATTTCTAAGTGTAATAAATGTATTTGTTTAATCATTAAGTTGAAATTGTAAATTTTTATAATGCAATACAATATAATTACTATCTAATATTTTTAGTAATTCTATGCCATTTTGAGAATTGGGCATTCTGCGCCTAAACCAAACTTTCAAGTTATTATTTATCGAAATGAATTACCTATTCGATTTTAACGAAACTTCCTACACATAAGCAGTATACATAGATCTAAAAAGTAGGTTGAAAACATTTATGAAATGTCTTATTTAAAAAAAGATAATTGGAAATTTCTGTTTCTATGGAAAACTTAAATTCGCTGGAATTTACAATTTTTTGATAATATAATATATAAGTATGTAGATTTAGAATATTCTCTAAAATCTTTTCCGATTTATATACCCTGATTAAGTGTGGGAAGTTTTATTTGAATCGGTTTATTCATTTCGAAAAATAAAAACTTGAAAGTTTGTATGAAATAAGGCGTAAACAATCTTAATGGGCCGCATTTTTGACATGACTGTCCTAGAATATTCAAGGGACTACCAATGTACCTATTTATCAATATAAAATAAAATTGAAACACTCCAAGGTTACCTACATAAGTAGCCTTGAAGTTAATTATGTTTTAGATAACTTAATTACTGAAAATAAAAACACAACACAACAAAGACACCTGCGAGTAGCAATAGAAAATATTAGGAGAATATGAAGTTAGTACCTAATGACATAAATTAATTCAAAATTTATATCTAGTACTAAAAAAATAATACTAGCTAAATAATAATAGATTTTTAAAAAATGAAACAGATTTTTCTGATTTGTCTTGATATTTAGAAACTGAAAATCGAAACATAACATAACATCACGCCGGTAATCCCTGAAGGGTAACGCAGAGGTGTACAAATTAGTACACCCTTAGTCAGCAGTTATGTTTAAGTTAATAGTTAGTAATAGAGGGCGAGCCTATTGCCACTAACCGGGCACTAATCCAAACTCCGAGCCTTCTACTGAGAAATTCCTGATGGAAAAACAAAATAACACTTTCGCCCGACCTGGGAATCGGACCCAAGATTTCAAGTTCAGCAGAAAAACAAAGAATCGTAGAATAAAAAAAATGTAAGCACTTGATATACTTTTTTTAACGTACCAGTCCGGGTCCAGTCCAGTATAACACAGCAATAGTTTCCTAGAAGTCACTGGTTTGAGCAGGAGCCACCTACTAAAGATTGACCATTCTCCGCGCGCGTTTTATAAAAGAAAATTATTTACTTAATCTAAATACAATTTCTCAATAAATTGTGTGAGTGAAACGATGGATATTGTGCACTCACTCTCACTAAGGCCAGCGCAAACAGAGAACCAAGATGCTCGAACGTTGAAATGTAGGATTAATTATATTGATAACTAATTTAGTCCTGCGACTTCGTTCGCGTGAATATCGGTTATCACGCAAATCTTAAAAAAATATAATTAAAGGAGTAAATTAAAAAACACCCTGAATGCCTAAAAATGAATTTCAATAAAAAACAAAAAGAAATAAGTACACTTCAATAAATAATATCAGCCTATTAGGACATAAGGACATAAGCCTCATATCATACAAATAAGGGACCAGACTTTTTTTTTTTTTTTTTTACCGATGGGAAATCATCGAATGACTTCCCCCGCCCTGGGCGGGGCGGGAGGGAGTGTCAGACTTTTACTGACTAAAACCCATCCATGTTCCTTCTTGTGCCCTTTGCGTTCCGGGGGCGCGGTATCTCTTTCGAACAACCCGCAGCCCCGGCAGGCATCGGCCCTTAGTGGCCCCTCCAATTGTTTGCTGACATCTCTTTGAGGCGCGCGTGGAACACGAACGCGCCGTCGACACGGTCTGTCGTTATTCAACGAACGGACGGTGAGCTACCCATTGCTCACCGCCCACAGACCCGCGTCTACGGTGGCCGGGAGTCGTCAAGCGGCTCCCGGCGCCCGGAGCGTCTCCCGCGGCGGCTGGGGCGTGAGGTGGTTCTTTCCCTCACGCGGCCCGCCTCCTCCTTCGCTAGCATTACTGCTTCGCAGAAGGAGGCGACTGCATCCCATTCCCTCTCGCTCCGGACCATGGCTTGCACCAGGGCCGAACGCGAGAGTTCGCCGCCGCCGATAGCCACCACGAGGACGTCGCGGTGCTCCGCCCAAGCGGGGCACACCGCCACGGTATGCTCCACCGTGTCCTCGGGGCGATCCTCACAGTGGTGACACCCGGGCGTTTCCTCCCGCCCGATGATGTGCAGGAACCTCCCGAAACATCCGTGTCCGGTGAGGACCTGCGTCAGGCGGAAGGTGAGGGCGCCGTGGCGCCGCTCAAGCCACTCCAAGGGACCAGCCTGCATTGATCACTACGCTTTCTAAAGGCGGATTGGCGGTTTCAGACTTTTCATTACTGATGTTTTCTTATACCGATGCCAATAATGTCTAATTTAAACTTGAAAGTACATACATTATGACTTTGGTTGACTTTGGTTGGCTGGTAGAGAATGCCTAAGGCATTAAGTCCGCCTTTGTACTTTTTTGTTGCATGAAATTTAAATAAATTGAAATGAATTGAAACAGTCATATTGGTACTTGCCCATTATCGAACCCACAACTTTATACACGAAAGGCGGACGTGTCAACCACTGGGCCATCAAGACAAACAACTTCAATACATAACTATTGTAATGAATAAGGTATACCTACATCTTGTAACATTATGCATGTGTCATAAAAATAAAGGTCAAAGCTCATTAGACCCACATGACACCCGACCATCACCAACTCGTCCCCCGGTATCCACTCGCTCTCGACAGGTGGTCCACGGTGGGTGGTGTACGGAACTCGTTGACTGACCATTGGTTGACACGCAGCATGTGTCAACCAGTTGTCAGTCAACGAGTTCCGTGCTTTGTCAGGGATCATCACTATGCATCCGTTCGGCACCTACAACGTAAGGCAAGCGGCAACGGGTGTTCATTGAGTAGCCTACACGGCGTACATGCGATATCGGACCCTGGGTGAGATGCTCTGGAGTTTATGTAGTAAGCTTTTATCCAGGGGCGGGGAGGTCCAGGGGAGATCTAAGGGGCTCAAGCAAAAAATCATCTGAGTTCTTCCGTGACAAATCTTAAAGTTATTTTGATATTATTCCAATTCAACATTTTTTAAAACATTATTCTACCTAAAGTAAGTACCTATTAGGTTTTATAATAAAATGTTGTGTACTTTTTTAGTGTTTACTTTGCCAAAAACGTATCCTAAGCGGAGTCAATCAAAACGACAATCCTGGATCAGCCACTGCGTTTACTCATAGTTCGCCTTAAAGATTACTAAGCACTCGAGGCGAGGCGGTGCTGGTCGGGTGTCAGGTAGTCTAATAAGCTACGACCTTAACATTCCAATGAAAACAATTGATACTCTAGTTATTGTGTTTGTGCATTATGCATGTAAATGATTAATGTTACACAGACGTCTTGACGACAAAGCAATTTATGATATACGATAATATATAATACAAATCATATCTATATACTTGTTTATTCAATTGGTAAGTGTTAATAAAAATAAGTGAAAATAATAATATTGAGCTTTAATAATTTTTTTTTTTTACGTTTTCCATTCTCGCCTGCCTTTTGTTCTATCTTCTACCTAAAGTTGTAAATAGTAATAGCCAAAGTCTGTTGCTTTGCTTATTTTAATTTATTTATTCCAGCGCATAATTATAAAGGTGCGGGTACACATTAATTGTAGCACGAGTTAGTGCTTATTTATCAATCGTCGGATATTTTTTATTCGAGAGATGAGTATGACACGTTTTTAGTTTGGAAAATATTATGTGGAACCGCCATTACTTATCAGTTAACAGTTATTTCATCATGAAAAATCGGCCTTTACATCTTTTTTTGTGTTTTGTCAACTGAAAATATTTTTAAACTTACGTTCGCAACTATTAAAAAAAAAAAAGAAACTAAAAATAAAAGGCATAAACAAAATTCCTCTACATCGACTTACCACCACCTATGACCTGGACAGCTCCTTTAGTGATATATTTTACCAAAGTCTGCGTAAGCAACTAGTACATAGTTAGATTAGATATTTAAAAAATAACTATTTTTGGTAGACAATATATTTGATTAACGTAAACCCCTGATGGAGAACACACGCGACAATATTTTAATGTAGATGTTTAACTTTCCTTCGTACCTAATAAAAAAAAACAGAATCAATTTTTTCTAACAATACTTAATTTTAATTACAGTTAGAGGGGTGGAAGACCTTCCACTCCGTCTAACTGTAAAAAAGAAGAAGAATGTATAAATAAGAAAAGAAGTACGCTTAAGTACCTAGGTACTAAACATTGAAATTAAAACCATATTCTAATATCTGTTTTTCGCTAGATTAGCAGAATTAGCGGTATTAATGTGCGTAAAAAAAGTAGCAAAAATCAAATTACACTTTTCATATTATATCTTAATAACACTTTTAAGAAATAAGCATAATATATTATTCAAATAATTCATCCCAGTCAGTCATACGGTTTTCTAGTTCTCCTATTTTGCAATTTGCATTGCTCTAAATATATATATGTAAAATCGTAATAAAAGGCATAACACTTTTCATTACGTATTAACACTTTTATAATATAAGAATAATACATTATTCATCCTATTTAATCATACATTGTTGTAGTACTGTTCTGCTGCAGGCCTTGCCGTATTCTTTCACCGAGATTTTTGTGTATCCGGCTGAAAATTTTCAGTGCTCGATCTTGCAAAAACTTGTACAGAGATTTCAAACTATACACGGCGTTCTCCACCAATCTTTCCCTTTCCTCCGGTGTCATTTCATTCTCGTACAAGTCACGAGCTTGATCAAAGTTATCTGGTTGCTCTTCGTAGATCTGAACTAGTTCACCTACATTTTTATCTTTATATGGAACTGGTCCGTTGAATGAGTTCGGATAATAATTAGGAGTATCGCCTTGATTGTCGTTAACGGGAGGAACGCCATCTCGATTGTATGTGAAGGCCCTGTTTCGTATAGGACAGTTTACAGGTATCTTGTTAAAGTTTGCTCCTAAACGGTAATATTGAGCATCTCTGTAAGACAATCGCCGTGATTCAAAGAGTTTATCTGGTCCACCAAGAATACCTGGCACTAGATTTGCTGGACTAAACGCTAACTGCTCAATTTCGGCGAAGTAGTTTGCAGGATTCCTATTCAAAACAACTCGACCCAACGGCTTTAATGGATATTTATCCAAAGGCAACACTTTTGTTGCATCAAAGACATTAAAATCTGCGTTTTTGACATCACTTTCACTTAAAATCTGAATACTAACCGTCCAGCTCGGGAAATCGCATTTCCCTATTGCTGTGTATAAGTCTCTAGTTGCGTAATCAGGATCAGAGACTGCAATTTCCCTAGCTTCTTTGGAGCGCAGGTTCTTTATTCCTGCATCTGGAATGAAGTGGAATCTAATGAAGTGACTCTCTCCTTTCTTGTTTACTACTTGGTAAGTATGGATAGCGAACCCAGGCATGTGTCGATACCCGTCAGGGATCCCGCGGTCACCTAACACCAATAAAAACATATGGAAAGTTTCTGGGTGTTCCGTAAGGAAGTCCCACAGCATGTTTGAGTCGAACACATTCGTTGCTGGGTTTCTTTTCTCTGCCCTTACGAAAGTGGCAAAGAGATGTGGATCTTTGTACACATACATAGGAGTGTTGAAGCCTACTATATCGAAGTTACCCTCTTCCGTATAAAATTTGATAGCATATCCTCGGGCTTCTCTCGATGTGTCAATACCACCACGCTCAACGATGGCTGGAGAGAATCTTGCTGCGACGGGAGTCTTTTTGCCAACTTTGCTCAAAAATTTGGCTTTACAAATATTAGAAATATCATGAGTGACTTCAAAATAACCGAATGCTCCAGCAGCCTTCGCATGGACCACTCGTTCTGGTATTCTCTCTCTTACAACGTGGGTTAGGCTGTCCATGAAAAATTCGTTAAATATCAACCTCTTGTTTAATGTTACATCTGCTTCTTTTTTTTCGACGGGTGCACCAGCAGAGGTAGTCATTGTAGCAATGGGGCCCTGGAATATATCAGAAATATTCATGACAAATTTGTTATTTAACAGGTATAGTAAAATTCACCTACAGCGGAAATCAAAATATTCTGTTGTTACGTGACAATCATTTTTAATATTATTTGTAATACCTGCTGTAATAAGTTAGGGTAAACTTAGTTATAACTGGTCACTCAAGAAACATAGTATTCATCAATAATTATCAATATTTTTGTTGGGAGTCACCTCTGTTTATTTATTTAAACTTTATGCAACAAAAAAGTACAAAGGCGGACTTAATGCCTTAGGCATTCTCTACCAGTCAACCAAAGGTGGTGAAGAGATAACATCTGTTCATATAATATGGTCCTACATGAACCAAGTTTTATACCGCGTGTGAAAATACAATTAACGAAGCCTTTACATGTGCTTCCTATCTTTATAGACTATACCTGTGAACACTCTGGTAACGGAGATAGTAGAGATCAAAATTCTATCTTTTGTATTTTACGAGAAAAAGTTTTTAAAGATTTAACTAAAACTGTGAACACCATGACCACTCTAATTCACAATGTTTTGCGTGCGTTACAAGACTAAAATGATAAGTTTCTGAAAAATTATATTATTTTGCAAATACATAACTAATAAACGTAACATACACATAACATCACGCCTGTAATCCCCGAAGGGTTAGGTAGAGGTGTATCCATTACTATACCCAAATATCATTTTAGTTTGGCATTGTATGTAATGCACTAAACGATGCCGGGACCGGAGATGTTAATGATCCAAGATGCAAGTCTTTTTAACTGTTTTTACGAAAACGAATTATAATACTCAAACCAATTTTTACCAAATTTTTACCCCACGACCCCTGTACTATTGTATGCACATAGGCACAATGTTTTTTTTTTAATGTTTTCAAGAAGCTGAACTATTTGATATAGGTACTAAACCAAATTAATTAAAAAAGATAAATTTTAAATACAATCGACCTAATGAAATAATGAAAATAAAACTGAAGAAACAGTTTGACTTACTTTAGTGTTCTCTTTGAATATAAGAATTTGATTGGCCACTGGATCGTCACATATGTCCGCCGTGACTGCTGCCATTATTGCCAGAAACAGTAGACTTAACATTTTTAAAGATATTTTTTTTATTTATGTTTTCAATTATTCTTCTTTTGTTTTTTGATTTAATCGAGTGACATTGCAATCTTGTTTTTCGGTTGCTAGCAATAAGAATCTGAAAAAGGAGTTCTGTTTTAAAAAGAAAAGATACTCACAAAATTAAATAACTACATTGATATTAAATGATTTCGAGTGTCGACCATATTTTTTTTGCTGACTTGCACTATATCTGTCCTGGAAAAAAATCTTTTAACTCTCTCGATAATGTGCCTCATCTTCTTAGGTAAAATATCTAATCGTGTAAACGGTATAATGATACACCCGAGCAGACAATACTACTAGTAACTACTAAGAACACAAAAATAGTTTTTAAGAAATACCAACTTAAGAGCGATGAAACCCTAGAAAAAGAAATGTCTCTAATTTTTATTCTAATAACGAACTAGAAAGTAAATATTACAACTAACACGATAAACCCAGGAACTGAATATGAAATTAATTTCCAATGCAATAAGCAAACGGAAATTATATTCGGTAAAATGATAAAATGTTCAAAAAGTAGTACCTAGAAGAGCGATTCAACAGAATATCCCAAATGACTATTCCAGTAGCGCTATGTGCGGGGTAATTTCAGACGATAGGTTCCTTGGTACTAAACTATCTTTTTCCAAGTGTAGTTTATATAGGAAAAGTATTTAAGTACCTAGCTTATGATAACGAATGTTAAGCAGGGAATTGAGATAAGCTTACTGATGAATAATTACCATGTGTTAAAAAAAATGGAAAACCCTATTTAAAATAGTAGGTAGGTAACAACAACTAACTAGTGCATGACAATAAAACTTGCCAGGAGTGAGTTTTACGACATAAGGTAAGGGTTCTGTTGCGGGACGTCATATCAGGATCCGTGGCCCCGGAACGTAAAGGGCAACAGAAGGAACAGGGTGGTTTTTTAGTCAGTAAAGGTCTGACAGTCCCGCCCGCCCCACCCAGGGCGGAAGGAGTCAATTGATGATTTTTACCACATCAAAAAAAAAAGGGTTCTACAAATAAGAACGTATTTCTAAATAAATAAAAGTCAAAGGTCACACTCACTCAGTCATCACGAAATATCGAGAACCAGTAGCACAGTAAGGGATGATTCTCATTAGAGCGTGCCGTGCGCGGGGCGGGGCCCGGACTGGGCACGGACGGGGCACGGTTTTAAATCTGTTACACATATTTTGTATGAATCAATTTATATTACACAGTGCATTATCCGTGTCCCGTCCGGGCCCTCTCGACGTACTTCAATACCACGTCGGCTCGTCCACGCCCCGGCCCGGGCACGGCACGCTCTAATGAGAATCATCCCTAATAGGTCCAGAGGTTAAAACTATTTAGTTTAAACACTATGAAGTACCTGTAACTTGAGATAACATGATTTGAATTCCACAGCTTTGATTTTAATTAAAAACCAGTGTAACTATATAGCTACCGGAAAAAAATTACAAAATACCCGATCTAGAACAGAACCTAGAAAAAACTTCCATGGAACCACAAAAATAATCAATTAATACTACTCGTGTTAATTACCAATACCAATTTATTGTCGCACTTTGATCAAATAAAAAAAATACAAGTGTTGCTGAATTCTTTTCTTTTCGAAATTCAAAAATTCTTCTTCAAAAAGACTTCCAACTGATACTGCTATCAACAATTTTGAAGGTGAAGGCGCCAAAACGCGAACGTTTCTGGATTATTCCATTTTATTCACACGAGCATAGTGAAACATCCGGACTGTTTCCTCTTTCTTGTGACTGATCCACGTGAGGTCCATGGGGTATTGGGTGGACCCTAAACAATCCTTAATTCATATATTTATGCCTCTTTTTCATTCATAAAAAACCGAGGTGAGCCCCGAATTTGGAACCTTTTTGTTATGTGCCCTAAAGCATACGATTGCGTGAATTGCGATACACTGCACCTGAAGCTTGAGCATTACCGATTCCATGAAATAGGCTTAGCTTACTAAAGTAAATAGACGGTCATAGCATTCGATGCGTAAATAACGCTATGCATAAGGTTCATAATTGGTTTAGCTACTGTAAACATATTTTTTATTTAGTTTTAAATGAGAAGAAAACTGAATGCATAAGATATTCGCTTTACCGAATGTTAAAAGTAGTGAATGTACTTAACGTTGTATTAAATAAAGACATACTAGAATTTGGCGAAAAGACAGTTTTCCTAGTGATTACGAGTTATGCACTGAAGGCTGAGATTGGTCATCTCTTAACTGCCATGGCTTATATTCTTTTTTTATTGTTTTATATTCACCTTTATTGTTTTAGACATCACTGACGTCGTTCCGTGCCTCGGAAAGCACGTTAAGCAACGTGGTCAAACGTGGATCTCTGACAGTCGTTACGGATCGTCAGAAGTCCTAAAGCCTGGCAAACAGTCTTACCTGGAGGAATCGTATTAACCAATTTAACTTGGTCACGTAGACAATCGCCCCATGTTAAATACTGGTAATCAGCTGCATCAGATTGGAAGCCGACCCTAACATAGTCAGGAAAAGGCTAGGCTATTCACCTTCATTGTTTTCAAAATAAAACACTTTAAAATTATGTTCATATTGGCTTTATTAAATTAATATATTTTTATGCCATTATTTGAAATATGGTTTCAGGCATATAAGCACCACGGCTAGCTCAAATAAAGCACAATCGTTAAGTCCAATTTTCGCCACTTTATCGAGCTACTGGAGTCGTATATCAGTAGAATAAACATTGAATGTTGATATCGAAATAGTGCCAACGTCCCTGGTTTATCAGCATAGACTAGATCACACGATCGTGGAAGCCAGTTGGCCAGTTCACAGCCTAACATTTTTAAATTTATACTTTTGAATAATAATTTTTTTACCATGGATTCAGTATATGATTTTAGACCCCAGCTTTAACATTTCTCGCTACGATGTCCCACTCGTAATTTAATTTATAAAACGTATATATTACTATTGATAAGAAAATAAGCCTACATGTATAATTATTTAATATAATAATTCAGTATTCGTTATTAAAACCAGAATACTGAATGTAAAAATAAAGTATAACCCTATTTTTACATTCTTTATTCTGGTAAATCTACAAATGGGCCTAAAATCGTAACAAAAACCAATTTACACTTTTCATGTTTTATTTTAGTATCGAACACTATTATGAAATTAAAATAATACATTATTAATCCCAATCAAAATCATACGATGTTCTAGTTCTATTCGCCTGCAGACCATGCCATACTCTTTCACTGAGATCTGAATCTATCCGCTTAAGCATTTTTACAGCTCGACCTTGCACAAACTTGGTCGCAGATCCCAAACTATACAAGATATTCTCCACTAATCTCTTCCTTTCTTCCGGTGTCATTCCATTCTCGTACAACTCACGGGCTTGATCAAAGTTATCTGGTTGATCTTGGTAAATCTCGACTAGTTGAACTTTATGTTTTTCTTTGTATGGGACTGGTCCGTGGAATGAGTTTGGATAGTAATTAGGAATATCTCTTTGATTGTCTTTAACGGGAGCCTTGCCATCTCGGTTGTATGTGAAGGCCTTGTTTTGCTTAGGACAGTTTACGGGTATGTTGATAAAGTTTGCCCCTAAACGATAATATTGAGCATCTCTGTAGACCAACCGACGAGCTTCAAAAACTTTGTCCGGTGCACCAAGAATACCTGGCACTAGATTTGCTGGATTAAATGCTAACTGCTCAATTTCAGCAAAATAGTTAACAGGATTTCTATTCAAAACAATTCGACCGAACGGTTGTAAAGGATATTTATCCAAAGGCAACACTTTTGTTACATCAAAGACATCAAACCCTGCTTTTTTGACATCACTTTCACTTAAAACCTGAATACTGGCCGTCCAGCTTGGGAAATCACATTTCCCTATTGCTGTGTATAAATCCCTAATTGCAAAATCAGGATCAAAGGCTGCAATTTTCCGAGCTTCTTTGGAGCGCAGGTTCTTTATTCCTGCGTCTGGAATGAAGTGGAATCTAATGAAATGACTCTCTCCGTGCTTATTTACTACTTGGAAGGTATGGAGACCGAACCCAGGCATGTGCCTATACCCAGCAGGAATTCCTCGGTCACCGAATACCAATAAAAACATATGGAAATTTTCTGGGTGTTGCGTTAGGAAGTCCCACAGTGTGTTAGAATCGAACACATTCGTCGCTGGGTTTTTTTTCTGTGCTCTTACGAAAGGGGGAAAGAGAAGTGGATCTTTGTATGAGTACATAGGAGTGTTGAAGCCAGCTATATCGAAGTTACCGTCTTTCGTGTAAAATTTGAGAGCAAATCCTCGGGCGTCTCTCGATGTATCGATACCACCACGCTCCATGAGTACTGGAGAAAATCTTGCTGCGATAGGAGTCCTTTTGCCAACTTTACTGAATAATTTGGCTTTACAAATATCAGATATTATATCGTGAGTGACTTCAAAATAACCGAATGCTCCAGCAGCCTTCGCATGGACCACTCGTTCTGGTATTCTCTCTCTTACCACGTGGGTTAGGCTGTCCATGAAAAATTCGTTAAATATCAGCCTCTTGTTTAATGTTACATCTGCTTCTTTTTTTTCGACGGGTGCACCAGCAGAGGTAGTCATTGTAGCAATGGGGCCCTGGAATATATCAGAAATATTTATGACAAATTTGTTATTACAAGCATAGTCAAATCAGCGTACAGCTTAAATTAAAGAGACTTCTGAAGTTAGACATTGTAAATCATTATGATTGTGAATGCGATTTCTAATACTTTAATAAAGTAGAGTAAACTTATTAGTGACTGGCCAAGAAACGCATTATTAAACAATGTTTAGATATCAATATTTTAGTTCTTAAATATATTATGTATACTGTAAGCATTACCCAAGTTTTATAATGCGTTTAAAAACAAAGTTAAAACAACCGAATGGCTTGTGCTTCCTATTATTACAATCATTTTTATGTAACAAACTGAAACTGGGTATTTTCTGGTTACGGAGAAATTGAAGATCAAAGTTTCAACAAACGAAAACAAGTTTTAACTGTTTTAAATATTCCCCGGTCTCTGTACTGTTGGATGAAACCGTAAGCACATAATGTTTTGACTGCGTAGGTACCTTGCGCATTACAATAAACAGTATTTTTTGTTACTTTGCTTAATGGACATATTCATATGCGTAGTAAATGGCTTTGTGCCTTATTACACAATACCTATGTGTATTATGTATATCTAAGTAGGTATACGCTCATACATATTCATTCGTGTTTCGGTTATTTACCTCACACTAATCATTTAATTGCTTTCCAAATTTTTTTTGGTGCCAACTAAAAAACAGAAACTAAACTGTTTTAAAAAATAATTAGTATACCTACTTAACTAAATTAATATAAAAAGATGATTAAAAAAACCTGAACTAAAGAAATAAAACTGAAGAAATAGTTTGACTTACTTTAGTGTTCTCTTTGAATATAAGAATTTGATTGGCCACTGGATCGTCACATATGTCCGCCGTGACTGCCGCCATTGTTGCCAGAAATAGTAGACTTATCATTGTTTTTTACTTTTTTTATTGATGCGTTCAGTTATTCATTTGTTTTCATTTTCGGCTGCCAACAACACCTTAGAATCTGAAAAAAGGAAGTTCTGTTTTACAGAAACTAAATTGCTATTACATGATTTCTGGTGTCGACCATTTCTTTTTTTTTTTGCTGACTTTTACTGTACCTCATCTGTGTTGCAATAGGCTCGCCCCCTATTACATGGGACTAAAAACATAACTGGCGAAATGTGGGTGCCTAATGGGTACACCTCTGCCTAACCCTTCGGGGATTACAGGCGTGATGTTATGTTATGTTGTACAGCGCTCTGAGCAAATTCCTTCCAGTTTTGTCAACACTGTAGGTACCTCATCTTGCTAGGTAAAAAATCTAATCTTCTAAAGTCTTTACATACCTGAGTAGGCAATACTACTAGTAAGTGCTAAGAACACAAAAAAGTACAAAAAAAAACTATAAAAACAAGAAAACAATAATTATAATGCCAAAAGCGCCACAGTTCAGCATAATGTCTCTAATTTCCGTTGTGTTAGGTAACGAAATCAAGACTAGATATACCTATTAGGCAGATAACATTCGTACGATAAACCCAGGATATAAATATGAAATTTATTTCCAATGCCATATGCAAACGGAAATTAAGTAAATCCGGTTATTCATGAATGAATTCCTACAGAAAGTATAGGATACCCTATAGTGTTAGACCTTATTATTAAAAAGTAAGTACCTAAAAGAGCGATGCAACAGAATATTCCAACTGACTATTCCAGTAGCACTATGTGCGAGTAGATAGTTTCAAACGATGACTGCCTTGGTACTAGATTACCTTTTACTAACCGTTGTTTATATAGGAAGAGCATCTATATACCTACCTTATGATAAGGCATGATAAACGTACTATAAATAGTTACCAAAAACTAGAAAATATTGTGAACCCTATTTAAATATATAGTAGGTAGGTAACATACGACTAACTGGTGCGTGACAGTAAAACTTGCCAGGAGCGAGTTTTACGACAGTATCTAAGGGTTCTTGAATTTAGACCTTAATGGAAACAAATAAGTTTCTGAATCTTTAAAAGAACTCACTGGCGAA
The DNA here is from genome assembly GCA_949774945.1 of Hoplodrina ambigua. Taxonomy (NCBI): domain Eukaryota; kingdom Metazoa; phylum Arthropoda; class Insecta; order Lepidoptera; family Noctuidae; genus Hoplodrina; species Hoplodrina ambigua. The sequence goes on from OX458967.1 coordinate 3,075,159, forward strand.
ATGTGGGTGTACTATTGGGTACACCTCTGCCTAACCCTTTGGGGATTACAGGCGTGATGTTATGTATGTCTAAAAGAACTCACTTCTTTGTGGCCAATCTCAATAAAGGCTAGCCAAGTACGCAGTAGAGATTTTAGTGCTCAAGTATGAGTGACTGAACCATCAACACACAGCTCAAATAGGTAACGGATGGCGTTGAAATTTGGGTTTTTATAGAGAAACAAGATTAGATAGACTTTCCACGCGTACGACGAAATTGCGGGCAGAAGCTAGCATTTTATAAATTGGTGTTGGTAATTGGTACGCGCAGTAATGAATTGTTTATTTTCGTGGTTCCTTGGAAGTGTTTGATATAGTGATTCGTGGTTTGTGTTTCTATGGTGGTCAAAAGCTCGATTGCTGAGAGTGTTCCTACAGTTGCAGTTCCAGTTGCAGTGGGTGGGAACTGTGTGGCGGGCTTGTCCCATAAAAAAAAAAAAAACTGTTGCATTTTGTATTTATGTTAAAATTAATAATATTTACCCATAATTATTAATAATTACCTCTTGATTTGGTAAATGTGCATTGAAATTCATTACTTTTTGCAGTTGTCAGTGGTCAAACTGAAAAGATAGGATAGTTTTTATCTCAAATATTGACCTCAATTTCTCTACTTACTTCAAGCTATAGCAACGCGTGGCCAAGTCAGCTAGTAATAGAATAAAATAGGGACTTTTTTGTCATCAACGATCTATCGCCATAAAATATTTTCATTCGATGATAATATATTGGCATTCTATGATAATACTTTGGGCACCCCGACTCGGACAGGTTAGAGCGAGCGAAGCGAGCGAACTCAGACGCCGTCACCCCCTTCGTGGTTACGTCTCCCAAATTCAAAAATTGGTTTTCAACTTTCAACTGATACCGTTATCAACCATATTGAAGGCGAAGGTGGCAATATGCGAACTCCGTCACAGTCTGGTGATTATGAGATAAATAGTGGTTTTGTTATAGTGCATATAGTTCAATTGTTCAATATTCTTTTCTGTAAATGCAACAAGTGGTATAAAACTGTCTAGTTAGTACATTTATTTCCCTGTAAGTATTGGAAGTCGATCAAATTGTAAACAACATCGTCGATGGAGGTTTTTTTTTTTTCTAACAGGTATTGACGATCTCCGGCCAGCATAAAATAGGGCGGTTTTTAGGTCAATCCGACGTCCGAACAGAGACAGTCAGTGGAGTCAGTAGAGTCAGTGCAGCCGATGGGTGACGGTCGCACCAGGTGACGGGACCCGCCTTGTAGCAGTGGCGGGTCAAACTTGCCGGGGTGCCGAAAAATGCTCAGATCCCTACGTCCCGGCCAAAGATAATTGGGGGAACGCCATGGGGTTTAAGTCGGTAGGAGACCATCACACCCCTCCGCCTTCCCCAAGGCGTAGGCAGTCCATGAGGATTGCCCCACGACAATAATAAAATAAATAAAAGTATTGTCAGATCAACAAACAGTATATTTTCTTTTCTTTCAGATGCATTCGAAAAATATAGTTTTATTTTTTTGTTTCCGTAGTCACTGATTAGATCGCCAAATTGATAAATCTTAATAAAATTCTTCTCAAGGCGTTGACATTGTCTAAACTCATGGCATTTCACATAAGATTAGAAGGTCACTGAAATAGTAATATGCCGCCTGAATGCAACATTAGAACATACTGTTTCATGCCACACGAGCTTCATAATAATTTACTTAGAACAGACAGTGTGAACAGTGCTGTGAACTGCATTATTACTTATATATCAAAGTTTTACATATATTCATATTATATAATGTTGCTGTTTATTGTTCTTTAATAAAATAAAATAAATTGGCCATCTCCTTTGACGTTAAAGGGAAAAATACTTTCATTTATCTTTTTCTTTTTACTTCTACATTAAGATGTAAATAGTTAGTTATTTTATTTTTTCTTTTTAATTTAACTGTTTATCTTTTATTCCGGTACAACAATATGGCAATTTGGTTGTTCATCTCCTAAACTTAGATTTTTATTACAGTTCATTATTATAAAACTTGAGTGACAATCGATATCGCTATCATTTGACACACAAAGACATAAAAAGGGTAAAATAAAATAGGTGTTTCCTTTGCACCCTCAAATATTACCTCAGAAACTTAAATTGCACGTATTTTTCGGATAATCAATTTATTTTGATCAATAAACGCTCTTATAAATGGTGTTACCTTCTTAAAAATTGGTATGTATATTTATAAATAATGAATGGAAGAAGAAAACGTGGCAGGAAGATGATGATATTTAAATAATAATTTTGAGCACAGTTAGACGGGGTAAAAGGAGGCATCGTAAGAAAAACTTTTACCACGATTTCAATTTACGATTTTGGGCCCCAGCTTGACAGTTGTCGTCACGATGTGATCCCTTCCACCCGTTGTTTAATGTAAAAAACGTATAAATAATTTTAAATAATATAGTAGGAGTTTATCTACTTAAGTACTAGTTATTAAAATAAACCCTATTTTTACATCTGTTTTCCGCTACATCTGCCTTTCAGCGAAAAATCGTAACGATTACATTTTTCATATTGTATCTAACACTATTAGTTTCTAATGCTATTAATGCATTATTCATCCCAATCAAAGTCATACGGTGTTCTAGTTCTGTTCACCTGCAGACCTTGCCATACTCTTTCACTGAGATCTGAATGTACCAGCCTAAGCATTTTCACAGCTCGATCTTGTAAAAACTTGGTCGCAGGTCCCAAACTATACAAGATATTCTCCACTAATCTCTTTCTTTCCTCCGGTGTTATTTCATTCTCGTACAACTCACGAGCTTGATCAAAGTTATCTGGTTGATCTTGGTAAATCTCGACTAGTTGAACTTTATCCTTTTCTTTGTATGGAACTGGTCCGTGGAATGAGTTTGGATAATAATTAGGAATATCTCTTTGGTTGTCTTTAACGGGCGGCTTGCCATCTCTGTTATATGCGAAGGCCTTGTTGCGTATCGGACAGTTTACAGGTATGTTGATAAAGTTTGCCCCTAAACGATAATATTGAGCATCTCTGTAGGCCAATCGACGAGCTTCAAAGACTTTGTCCGGTCCACCAAGAATACCTGGCACTAGATTTGCTGGATTAAATGCTAGCTGCTCAATTTCAGCGAAGTAGTTTACAGGATTCCTGTTCAAAACAAACCGACCGAGCGGCCGTAAAGGATACCTGTCCAAAGGCAGCACTTTTGTTACATCAAAGACATCAAATCCTGCATTTTTGACGTCACTTTCACTTAAAACCTGAATACTGGCCGTCCAGCTCGGGAAATCGCTATTCCCTATTGCTCTGTATAAATCCCTAGTTGCGTAATCAGGATCAAAGGCTGCAATTTTCATAGCTTCTTTGGAGCGCAGATTCTTTATTCCTGCATCTGGCCTGAAGTGGAATCTAACGAAGTGACTCTCTCCGTGCTTATTTACTACTTGGAAGGTATGGATACCGAACCCAGGCATGTGCCGATACCCATCAGGGATTCCTCGGTCACCAAACACCAATAAAAACATATGGATGCTTTCTGGCTGTAGCGTAAGGAAGTCCCACAGTGTGTTAGAATCAAATACATTCGTTGCTGGGTTCTTTTTCTGTGCTCTTACGAAAGTGGGAAAGAGGAGTGGATCTTTGTAGACATACATAGGAGTGTTAAAGCCCACTATATCGAAATTACCCTCTTCCGTGTAAAATTTGAGAGCGAATCCTCGGGCGTCTCTCGATGTGTCGATGCCACCACGTTCAATGACTACTGGAGAGAATCTGGCTGCAATAGGAGTCCTTTTACCAACTTTACTGAATAATTTGGCTTTACAAATATCAGAAATATCGTGAGTGACTTCGAAATAACCGAATGCTCCACCAGCCTTCGCGTGGACCAATCGTTCTGGTATTCTCTCTCTCACCAAGTGGGTCATGCTGTCCATGAAATATTCGTTGAATATTAACCTCTTATTTAAAGTTACATCTGCTTCCTTCTGTTCGATGGGTGCACCAGCAGAGGTAGTCATTATGGCAATGGGGCCCTGGAATTTATCAGAAATATTTAAGATTAATTTTTGTTATTATAAAGCACAGTTAAATTAACCTAAGCCAAAAGACTTCTCATATTATGGGACATTACACGTATACAAGGTTCAGTTTTGCATTCTTGTCAAGGAGATAACTAAGATAGTGAGTCTTAACATAAATCAATAATAAAATAAATGATTTCACGTTTTATTTTTAGTAAGAGATTTTCGGTTTCGAACTAGCCATCTTGCCGCTGGGTGGCGATGAATCCGCAGGGACACAGTGATATAGACACGAGATATTATTTAATTTTTTGATGCGCGATTCGGTTCTATGAAAGAGGTATATTCTAAAATACTGTCAAACATAGACAACTGAGAAAACAAGTGTTTATTGATTACTGAGCTGGTGTCGTAACTTTATTAAATTTTTAATTTTTTTTTGGGAAAACAAATTTTAAATGTTGTTAGTAAACTTTAAATACGGCACGGTTTTTGTACTGTTGGATAAAACCATGAGCACAATGTTTTCCAAAAGACTCGATACAATTAAATATAGAAATTAAAATTGAAGAAATTAATAATTTAACTTACTTCAGTTTTCTCTTTGAATATTAGAATTTGATTGGCCACTGGATCGTCATATACCTTCGCAGTGACTGCCGCCATTGTCACCAAAAACAACAGACTTAACATTTTTAAAACCAATTTTTTTTATTGGTGCGTTCAATTTCTTCTTTTGTTTCTTTATTTATTGTTTTAATCGGGTGACATTGCAATCTTGATTCTAGGCTGCCAGTAACGTGTAAGTATCTGAAAAAAATAGTTTCTGTTTTAGAAAAAGATACTTATAAAGTTACGGAACTCCTTTGATATTTTAAGATTTCGAAAGGCGACCATTTTTTTTTTGTGTTTGCTAGTTTGTATTGTCGCCCTCCATAAAATGATGCCTCAATATCTGTACTTATCTATACTAATATTATAAGGAGGTAAATTTTGTGAGGTTGTAGGGGGTAATCTCTGGATCTACTGAACCAAGTTTGAGTTTTTTTTTCGAAAATTGGAAGCTACGTTAACACTGCGTGCTATTAGGCTATATTTTATTACCAAAAATGAAGGTTCCGCGCGAAAGATCACGCGAACGAAGTCGCTGGGAGAGTGCTAGTTAACAATATACTTAATCAATGCCATAAGTAGTACCTAGAAGAGCGATGCAACAAAATATCTCAACAGACTATTCCAGTAGCCCTATATACGAGTAGGTAGTTTCAGGCGATGAATACATTGGTACTAGATTATATTTTTCCAAGCGTTGTTTATATAAAAAAGTATGTACCTCATGATAAGGCATGATAAGCTGACTATGAATAATTACCATATACTATAAAAATTAGTGATCCCTATTACATACGAGGTGACTGGCAATTAGTGATCGGTAGGTATACACGTGATTGTACTCATGATAACAAACTTTCTCAGATAACATAACATAACATCACGACTGTAATTCACGAAGGATTAGGCAGAGGTGTACCCATTAGTACACCCATATTTCGCCAGTTATGTTTTTAGTCCCATAAGTATAATAGGGGGCGAGGCTATTGCCATCAACCGGGCACAAATGCAGACTCCGAGGCTGCTACTTTTGTTTTTACCCTCACTTGGATTTGGTAGCTGAACGAAAAAGAATAATGCATGTTAAAATTAAATTGTTTTGTTTGTATAAAACGATAAATAAATCAAATTACCTACACATGACGGTGTTATTTAATATTTAATTTAAGTACGACTGGTATCAAGCCCATGTTCATGGTCATGGAAATGCTATCCCCCCCCCAATGACAATCCTGAATCCGCCACTGTCTTCGGCCAATCTCAATAACAAAGTACTCAGTAGAAATTTTACTGCTCAAATGTGTGCGCAATCACAGGTGCACTCCCTCCTCCATCGCTATGAGTCTGAGAGGAGAGGTCAGGCGCAGGATTAGGTAAATGACATGCTTTCCGAGGCACAGGAATACTACTAACTTCCGAACTCCGGCCTACAACTAAGAAATTCCTGATAGAACAATCCAATTAACACTATGCCCGAGTTGGGAAATGAATCCAACACCTCACGTTCAGCAGTCTGCTTGAGACAACGAGACAAACGCTTAACAATTGTAATGAATTTAATATGCTATTTCAACACAGTAGCTTTCTATTGCGTAGAAAATTATGTTTTATTATATTAGTTTAGATTAACAGAACCTTGACCGAGATCCTAATTATTTATCTAATAGAGACTGTAAGCCTACTCAATGAAAAACCAACAAAAACAACACAGTCAAAGTCCCGGTGGTTAAAACTGGTTAGTGAAAAACTATAAAGTACACTATCCACCACAGTGCAACCATTTGTAAAAAAATACCTAATCTAGAACCAAAACTGCACAACAGAAACACAAACCACAAATCACTTTAGCAAACACTTCCATGGAACCACAAATATAAAAAATTAAGTAATTACCACGCGTACAAATTACTAATACTAATTTATATCTATGAAACAAAATAGTCGCACCTTGATCAAATAAAAAAAAAATTGTCGCTGATTTCTTCGAAATTCAAAAATTGGTTGACGACTTCCAACTGATGCCGCTGTCAACCATATTGAAGGCAAAGGCGGCAAATCGCGAACTTTTCTTGCGACCTCCGTCACAGTCTACTGATTATGAAATAAACAGTGGTGCAATCGACAGATTTTTTATTAGATGCAGTTCAATAATTATCCAACATTCTGGCCTAAATGTAACAAGTGTAATAAATTGTCTAGTCAGTCCATTTTTATTTTCCTTTGCTCTGTAAAATAATGTAGAAAAGTTTATCGAATTGTATACAACAATGTCGATAAATCTTAAATTATTTCTAATATAGCTGGCAGGTATTGTGAGATCAACAAACAGTTTTTTTTTTCTATCAGATGCATGTATTCGAAAGCTTTTCATAAATCGTTTTATGTGTTTCCATAGTCGCTGATTAGATCGCCGAATTGATAAATATTAATAAAATATTCTGGATGCTTTGACATCGTGTAAACTCGCGGCATATTGACATAAGATTAGAAGGTCACTGAAATAGTAAAATGCAGCCCAAACATGTAACATTGAAACATGCAATTTCCATTCTAAGTTAATTATTATGAAACTCGAATGGCAATCGATATCGCTTTCATTTGACACTTGAAAAACGCAATAAAATACATTCGGCCTACAGACTAGAACAGTATGGTTTTACTGCTGGTTTAGCGAGGCCTAGCGAGTCGATATTGCTTACGTGAATTACGGGATGGATAAGATTTCTGCATTAGAGCAGTATTCAAATTAAAATACACGGTGTAATTGAATTATCTAAAAACCCGTAAATAGGTCATTATACTCATCATTATGAACAACTTTTAATATGGGACCAACCCTGAAATCATGAAAAAAAAACAGCTTTTCCATACATTTGTGTTCACCTAGCATAACAATGTATGGAGTAGTTAGTTTGGTTTCATGATTTTAAGATTAGTCTCATAGTAAAAGTTGTTCAAAATGATGAGTTCAAAAACCCCTTCTCATGTTATCGGTAAATTCAATTACACGTTGCACAAAAAAAAAGTATTATTATTATTTTTCATAAAACGACAGTTTTATGAAAAATAATAATAATCATAAACTGACAGTTTATTATCAGGCAACTGAGGCCCATGGACCATTATTATTATTAGGTCCCTATAAATAATGATAGTGTAGTATACAAACCTACGAAAAAAAATGTTTATAAGTAGCAGCTCCTTGGACGTAATCTACCGCGAAATCGATTTGATATACCTATTGCTCCCAAGGTTTAATAAAGGCAATAAAATAAAAAATAATTAACCACACCGACACGGCCGATAAACTAATTATAGGTAATAGACCACAACGGGGCCTACAGGCCATCGAGACGTACTGCACCATGAGTATATACCTACGTTGACTTAACCATAGTAGAATAATATTGGATCCTAAGTTAGTAGGTAGTTAGAAAGAAAGAAAAACTATTTGTTCACGCGAAAATGACGCACTTAATGGGTATAACATCACATTTTTACCCATTAGTAGGACACATTTCGCCATTATTGTTGGGTCCGCTTTGCGACCACTAGACCAGCGAGGCATTCCGACGCACATAGGTAATATAAGGAAAAAAAATTGGCACCTGGCAGTTGGCTCCTATGGTCCAGAATTTAAGGAGGCCACGGGAGGTCACGGGCGCCCAGAATAGGACTCCGCGCAAAAAAGTGGCCTCAGTGAAGATGGGACGGGGGTACACGACCATAGTGGTCGTGTACCCCCGTCACCGCGAAGCTCAGGGGAGACCCCTTTAAAATCTCCCTAAGATCTCCCTAGGTATATGCCCTAACAGGACATGCATAGGGGCAGCTCTTGTGCAGCTTCTTAAGAGATAACGGAGCCCTTTCCATGTGCTGATGTTGACCACCGGAATGGTTTAATTGAGATAAGATTCCCACAAACAACGGTGTGTGTTAGCCTTAGCTAAAAAAAAAAGTTGATACCAACATAGCTTGTTTACCTAACCACCTCTCTTCCTTCATCTATCATGCGAAACATTTAAAGAGCCTTAATGGTCTAATAAAATAGACCTTGACTTTGACAATGAACTTAATAAGTAGACTTTTGATTGAAAAACATCGAGTGTTTTTTAAATGTTTGCCAAAAAAATAAGCAGGTAAGATCAATCAAGCACCTGTGATAATTATATGAGCAATGTACCTATCGCCTTTTTAAGGTTTATCCAAAGAGTGCCAAACGGGACCATATTACTAAGACTCCGCTGTCTGTCCGTTTGTCCGTTCGTCTGTGACAGCACTGTATAAGTATTTTCATCTATATTACATAAATTATTAAATACCTTCTTCCAACTTAGGACGTTAATTGATAAGTTGATTACCTTATAATACATGGAGCTAGTGCCTGTCTAACCTCCACATTCACAACCCAGTCATGTGGTAAGGGAACACGATACTCCTTGGTGGGACTGGTTGTTAGACTTTCGGGCTTCTGACTATAATTGCTTGTCACAGTCACACCAACAATTTCGGAACTCCAGATTGCTACAAAAAAAATATTCCAATCATAACACTTTGCCCAATTTGAGAATCAAAGTCCACGTTCATAAGTCTTCCTTGCAAACATTAGACCAGCGAGCCGACTTATATAGGTTAGATAGTTAATTAATTTTATGGCAGATGGATAGATCCGCATAATTATTCTAAAAATCCGCCGATTATACATTTCGCTTAAAACTGTGGCTCTGTCTACCATTTTCTACCAATAAGCTTTGGTTTCTACCAAGGCGATTCTGTAGTCTAACGAGAATATACAGCCAGTCGCTCGCAGTCATCTATCTCAAATGTCAAATATAAAAAAATTATAGTCTGTGCATAAAAATGCGAAAAGCGTCAAATCGTCAATAAAATTATAATCCACGTTTTAACAACATATTCTCCGATTTTATCTATAAAATATTAAAATGTTAAATCCTTGAGTAATATACTGCAGTTTTAAGTGCACTGAAATAATATTCATGCTAATTGTGTTCATTGAAAAGTAACCAAAAATGGCAAGGTCGCCAAAGGATGATCCGATATACAACGATATGAAGCACAATACATGGAACTATCATGCGGAAACCGCTGAAAACTGTGCACCTGGAGCTTTGAATGAGAGAAAACCACCACAGATCTCGCCAAACCCGAGTGTCATGAACGATAATAGTATTTACGTCAACCCGAGTTTCGGCAACGATGTTTATTTGAACAAACACGCTTACAACGTGCAGACAGGCGATACCGCCGCCAATAATGAGGAGAAGATACCTTTCAACAACATGCCGAACGTTCCTCGCGCCAATCAGAACTACGGCAATGCTATGTTGAAATTGAGCAACGGCCAGTTAGTGCGCGTGTTCTATGACGAGAACAATCAACAGCTTATCTTCCCCATGTCCGGTCAGTATGAACTGTTTAACCACAACCAGGGAGTGCGCGACGTTCCCCTGCAGATGCCTCAGCCATCACACCTGTTCACACTCAACCAGGACTTCTCTATGAACAATAATAATGTTCACATTCCACCAACAACTGTTAATCAGACAACTTATCCAGAGAATGTGAACAATCAGTCACCTACATCTAATTTCCTAAAAGATTTGTTGGGGAATTTGGAGCCTAATTCAACTGGCACATACTCTCCTTTTGGACAGAACTATCCTCTTAATCATCCAGATGCTTCTAATATGAACCTTCTTACTAATAACCCTGTAATTGATCCTCTAAAAAACCAGCCTATAAAGGTTGAAAATTCCCCAAAAAGGAATGAAAACAGTCCTCTTGCTGATACAAGCAACAAGAAGCGTATAGTGGCTGAAGTGAAGCCAATGCGCCCTACATACTCAGATGTGCTGGCCAAGAACACAAAAAATACTGCCCCATCAGAGAACACACGTAAAGTGAGACCTCAGAACATTGAAACTAAGCCAATGAATAATAAAACAAATTCAAAACCAGAGAAACCAACCAATGTCAAACAAGATGATAATAAACATAAAAGTGAGAAGAAACAAAACACAAACACAATATCTTCTGGCAGCGAGTCTGGAGACATCAATACTGATGACAATGAGAAACGTCAGAAACCAAACAAGAAGTCTAAGAACAAACGTAACAACATCTCCCGTAAATGGTCCTCTTTGGATGACATAACAAATGAAGAAGAGTCAAGCTACACACACGATAGTGAAAGTCAGTTTGTTTTCATTGAGAATCCGGAGAAGCCATCAAAAAAGGAGAAGAAGTCGGACAACAAATCAAAGATTTCAGACAAAAATGCTACTACGGAGGATGATGAGTTTAAGTTAGACGAGGAAGATGATCAGTCACAGTTTGTCATTCAGGAAGGGCAGAGTGAGGCAAAGGCTAAAAAGAAAAAGGATGGTCGTAGTTATCATAAAGTGGTAAAGCCTGTTCAGGATAAGAAGAAAAATCTATCAAAGCTGAGAAGAAACAAGCCAGGCTATGTGGGGTTAGCTCAGAACTACCTGGAGCACTGGGGCGGAGCGACGTGGAAGGCACTTGTGTGGTTCATGTATCTCCTCTCTGATATATGCCGCATGAGTTTTCATTTGTCATTTGACTTGTAAGTTTAATACTCTACTTATAAACAGTAGCCCAAACACACCTTTATTTACAACAGAACGTTGATATGTTGTTGAATTTTCTATTATCTATCATTTGTTGTATTGCATTTCTCATTCATGTTTGAGCTTCAAATGCTTTCATCCATAGTTTCTCGGACTTGTGTGTATTGCACAATGATTAGTAATTTTATAAAAGTAAATAATGTTGCAACTAAAATCAAGTGAGGAAAACTAACAAGGATATTGTACCTTTATTTGTATGTATATTTTTATGTATAGTACAGTCAAATCTGCCTTTTACAGACCACTGTTAGACATAGGCCTCTTCAAAATTGTAAACAGTAGTACCAAATCCCTTATTTGTTTCTAAATATACCCAATAGTTTTACCCATATTCAATTACGTCTGCCTCGATTAAGGGACTATATATATGATACAAAAAAAATATTTGACCAGTACTTTCAAAAATTAGCTTGTTCAAACAAACTCTTCAGCTTTATAATATAAGTATAGAATAGATATCAAATCTTTGGATCAATGCAAAGCAATTAGCTTGAACTTGCTAATAAAGTATGTAGTAGCAGATATTTTTTCAGTTTTGCTTAAAAATGAGCCTACCATACAAATCAATGAAGTTACTTTATCCTGTTTGTTACATCATTCTCTCTAATTAGCTAGCTTTAAAAGAACTGTACTAATAGCATAGTTCATACAAAACATAGTAAATATTTTGGTCAATAAGTAATTTATCTTAGTTACATTTTGTAGATAGGATAATGGCACTGATCTGTAGACTTGTGATTACTCACTTTCCTGTTAAATAATTGAGTTTCGAAATGCTGTGTAACTGCAAAACTATAGGATGGTAAACCTGCTAGTTATTAATCTAGATATTAGTGCCGCTATCCTATTTACATAGAGTTTTATTTATAGAGATATAAGTAGACTTTGAATGGATTGCGCTTATCGCTAAAGTCTTCTTAAGATGCTGCACCTTGCCTGACCTCGTGCAAACATTTAAAGCTCTCAGGCTCAACTTTTCATACTTATGCAAACCCAAACGTCCGTCTGTCAGCAAGCACCATCTCATGAAGCGTAATAGTTTGACAGTCGAAATTTTCTCAGAATCGTGTATTTCTATTGCCGCTATACCTACAAATAATAAAAATAAATAACAGTTAAAAATGAAGGGGGGTCCCTATACAAGAAACCTATTTCTTGACATTTTTGACTTGATACTTTAATGGTAATACTGTTATATCTTCAAGATGGAACCGTTAGTATGCGAGTCCGAATTGCACTTGGTCGGATTTTTTTAATGTTATGATCAAAAACCTGATATGTATCTTTTGTGTACTGATGACATTGTCCTTTCTTGATATACGAATCTTCTCCCACAGATGCACGTCAGTGTTCACACAAACATACGTGAGCTCGCAGGCTGTGTGGCGCAGTACCAAGGACTGGCTGGGCAAGCTCGGCGACAACAAATATTTCCTATACATAGATAGGAAGTTTGGACACACTAGACTCGGGTTCTGGCGGAGGCTTAAGTGGTTCAAGAAAGGTAACTTGATATTCATTTGTCATAATTATTTTATAAACATGACGTCACAGTTGGCGCAGCAATTGGCTGCTGCTCTGCGTGACGCAGGTTCGATTTGCACGGAACAAATATATTTGTATAGCCTATAGACAGTTGTCTGATTATTTATGGATGTGAGTTCGCATCCAGGTCGGACAAAGTGGCGAAATGCCGGTGTACGTATACGTGTACTAACGAATACACCTCTGCCTAACGCTTCGGGGATTACAGGCGTGATGTTACATTGGTACTTTCCCGTGCCCGGTTGCGAACCACATCGTGCATGAGATCATGAGAGGCAGGTTAACCATTGGGCCATCACGTTATACCAATATGTCAGAATATCTATTTAATTGCCCCTGCCATTAGCAGGACAATAAACTGCCAATCAGTCAATCATTAATTTGTTTGCCAACTAATTAGGTAATGATTTCCAATCGCTAATTACGGCGATACTCGTTATAACATCCTCACCAACTTTGGTTACTCATTTAGCTAATGAAGCGATTGAAGGCCTTCTTGTAGCTGTGAATAATTTTTATGTACATACTTGATTTTTATCTTAAACATGTATTCAATGGTGTTGATACCTGGGTTCGATTTCCGGGTAGGGCAAAGTGATATTAGGACCTTTTCTATTAGGAATTTCTCAGTAACATCTCGGAAGATGGTGGTTGTCTCGGAAAGCACATAAACCCTTTAGTCCTGCTTCTGAACTAAGAGGTCGTTTTGAATTGCCATCACATTGGACTATGAGAGTGGGGGAAGAGGGAGTACACCTGTGTGTGCACAACCAAAGTTTTCATTTACAGCTGATACTTCATTAGAAGCAGCCGCGATCCGAAACAGTTGACATAACATCACGCCTGTAATTCCGAAGGATCAGGCAGAGGTGTACCCATCCGTGACCCTCACATTTCGCTAGTTATCTCAAGTCCCATGCAATAGGGAAACGGACGATATATAGAAGAGTTCTATGTTTAATCCATTATTGTTTTGAAGTAGGTACCAAGTAAATACTGTTATAATAATTTAATTGTATTCGTGAACTAGATAAACAGTTTTACATGCTTATTACTTGGTATTAGCATACAGACACAATAATATTATCATAACTTTCTAGGCTTGACATAGAAAGTTTTATTACACCTAGTTGTATTTGCTTTACATTACAGTAAGGTTATTATAATAATGCTTACTTTTGCACGCTACTTCGTTCACGTACAAGTCAAGGTTACCATACTGTTCCTATGGCACTCGGCAGTAGTGGAGTTTTCTATGAATGAAATGAAGTATTCCCGTTTGACTGCCTCGTTGGTCTAGTAGTCGCAAGCGCGACTGCTGTGCATGAGGTCTTGGGTTCGATTCCCAGGTCGGCAAAGTGTTATTGGGTTTTTATTCAGGAATTTCTCAGTAGCAGCCTCGGAGTCTGGATTTGTGCCCGGTTGATGGCAATAGGCTCGCCCCCTATTACATGGGACTAAAAACATAACTGGCGAAATGTGGGTGTACTAATGGGTACACCTCTGCTTAACCCTTCGGGGATTACAGGCGTCATGTTATGTTATTCCCGTTTGAACACCTAAGCATTGAGCACCAATCAAAATTTTAACGTGGTGTTAGAGCACCACTCAAATGGGAATACCTTTGGTGCTCAAGAAATAGGTGCTCAAACGAAAAAACTTCAATGAAATATTTGTTGTATTCAAATGAGTATTTCAAAATATTACCTCTTAAATTGTTTTTAAGAGGTAATGTCGTGACAACTTATAACTTTATAATTATAGTTCAGATCAACTATAGTCCACCCTTTTTATAGGGACTGTAACCGTTTTAGTTATGGCGACCGCGAGCAAAAAATAATTAGATGTTAATACAAAAAGGTTGAAAACCTTGGAGTTTCTCGAATGGGCCATAATCGGTCCGCAGTCAGAATCAAAAGTGTATTAGTGCGATTTGTGTAGATATGGCAGGTCTTACAGATTGAGTATGGCTTATTTAGTTAGACATAATTATGTTACGTTTGCATCCCTGAGATGGGAGTCCTACTGTCATACTACTGTCCATTAAGAATATTGTATGTCACGAATGATTTTTAATTTTATCGCGAGGTAACTATGTTACCTATTGCGCATGATTAATTGTTATTCATAAAGTAATCTCCATGCAGCTGTTAAAACTTTACTTACTGAATAAAATACAGTTAGGTAGGTAGGTCTTTTTTTTTGCAACCCGGAAATCGATCCATAGATCTGTTGACTAATAGATCAACGTAGCAGCTTTACGCTCACGTCCGATAATCGGTGACCGATATTTTTGTCGGAGAGATATAGAACATATATTAATTCCGATATACCAACGCACACGTGCTAAAAAAGTTGGCCGACGAAACTATGAAATAATCGTCCGATCCGATAATCGGTCCGATAGCCGGTCGGCAAAAAGTCTGGCGTGGGTGTAAGCCCTTAAATTGAGTAGTTAACACAATAAAAATATTGTAAAACATTGATTGTAAAAGAGTACGTATGGAATTTCTTGCCCATTCTTCTCCATACAAGACAACCTTTTGGAAGGGGCAACTAGATCATTTCTCAATTCTATGTTTGTTTTTCTTGTAATGACGTTTAAAGTGGCCTAATTTAAATAAATTATTTGACTTTGACTTACACTCCCTAAACCCGATTAATTTTCTAACAGAAAATTATAATTTTAGTGCTTTGAAATCACTAAATATTTGATCAATTAAGTTGGTAAATGTCAAATAGGTACCTAATTGTATTACTACAAAATGTAACCAAATATATTTGATTACAGCGGAAATAGAAACGGATAATGGTAATGATTCGACGAAGCTGAACGCTAACATACCTTTGCCAGCGACTGGAGAGGAAGCCATGAAGAGGCTACTAGCATGCAAGGGGAAAGACCCTTACAGGTAAGACAAATTTCTGTTCTAATATAATAACGCTTAAGAATTTGTTTGATCGCGCTAATTACAATTTATGCTAAAATTATAAAGCTTAAGAGTTAATTTGTTTAATTGTTTTATAGCCTGTGTAGCGAGGGAGCTGAGCATAAGGTCTTGGGTTCGACTCCCAGGTCGGGCGAAGTGTTATTGGGTTTTTTCATCACGAATTCCTCAGTAGCAGCCACGCAGTCTGGATTTGTGTCCGATCGGTAGCAATAGGCTCGCCCCTATTACATGGGACGTAAACATAACTGGCGAAATGTGGGTGTGCTGATGGGCACACCTCTGCCTAACCCTTCGGGGATTACAGGCGTGGTGTTATGATGCTTGCAATAAACATATACACAATATGCTACACCACGATACAATGTAAACATTAAAAAAAAATTGATACTTGAATCTCCAATCTCCTGGGCCATGGGGTTATTTTAGGCTGATTTATGGTATACTAACTTTTGCCCTCGACTTCGTCCGCGCAAATGTCGGTTATCGCGGACGTAGACGAAGTTGAAGTCAAATAAAAAGTAGCCTGCTCCC
This sequence comes from Hoplodrina ambigua, assembly GCA_949774945.1. NCBI lineage: Eukaryota > Metazoa > Arthropoda > Insecta > Lepidoptera > Noctuidae > Hoplodrina > Hoplodrina ambigua. The sequence goes on from OX458967.1 coordinate 3,091,525, forward strand.
TGCGACTTCGTATGCGTGGTATTTTTCTTACTGTTCTGCTCCCGTGATGTTTTATAGTGTACGATATTTATACACATGATTGTATGATAACAAACGACTTACCAAAAAAAAACAAAATATGAAAAGACTTGCTTTTGCCCGCTACTTCGTCCGCGCAAAATAAAATAGCCTATGTTACTAGCAGATAATGTAGCTTTCTAATGGTGAAAGATTTTTTTAAAATCGGTCTAGTAGTTTTTGGGTTTATCCATTACAAACAAACAAACAAAATACAAATTTTTCCTCTTTATAATATTAGTGTAGAAAAACGGATTTGAACCTCATGCATGAGAGGCGAGCGCTTTAACCACAGCCATTACGACATTATAGAAGTTTTATGGGTACACATAGATATTGATCTCGCTTAACAAACGCCGCCTTTAAGCGAAGTTCCAAGGTTTCTGAATTCTACCAGAATTTGTTATTCGTATGAAGTGGGTATTCTTCTAAATATTTCTTGTCTGTTGTCATGTTGATTCTAAGGAAGTTTTATTTATTATACAACTTGTGACACAATTAGATTACAGCTCATTGATGATAACAATGACGCCTACAGTTTCATTGTACAGTTACTTAATAGTGTTACGTCAATATGCAACAAACATTAACATTAAGACTTAGATATCTTTATCTATATCAGTGGTTCTGAACCAACGGGTTGCGGACTTAATTATTAATTCGTCAGTTATGCTTAAGTCCCATGTAAAAGGGGGCGAGCCTATTGCCATCAACCGGGCACAAATCCAGACTGTGAGGCTGCTACTGAGAAGTTTCTGATGGAAAACCCAATAACACTTTTTTCGACCAGAGAGTGGCGCTTTGTGACCACTAGATTAACGAGGCAGTCACCAATTTATCCAACATATGTTTTAAATTGCGAAATTGATATACCGCTGGGAATTATATCGTGCATACAACTTTCTACTCTACTTACATGCTTTTAAGTTTATTATCAAATAATATATTAAAACCTCCGATAACCCTTATAGTTTATGTCTGTCCACATCCTGAATCGTTTCTATATACAAAGAATTTCTCACAATTGTAAACATAACTGTAACACAAACTCCTACAAAATCCGAAATATCTTTGTAGGTCGTATACATCTAAATGACCATTATAATCTATGACCCCAAAACATATATTATCTGTGCAGTTCTATATTCAAATAAACGTCATTGTTTCACAGTATACTGGGTGTAAGCGTATCATGTACAGACGAGGAAATAAAGCGATATTATAGACGGCAAGCGTTCCTTGTTCACCCCGACAAGAACCAGCAGCCGGGCGCCGAAGAGGCCTTCAAGATACTGCAGCACGCTTTCGACCTTATTGGAGAGCCGGTAGGTTTATATTACACTGGCAAAAGTTTATTAAAATGAGGTTTCTATGATGATAAAACCAAATTCATGCAGAGCGAAATACTTTCGACCTTATAAGTGGTGCATTAGGTTCATAAATGCTATATAGAAGCTTGATAACAAATATACTCTAATTAGAGTACTTACAACACAAGTTCGACTTTACAATACTCCATTGAGCGGCTGATGCTATATGCATTAGACACAAACCGGCCAAAAAACGAGTTTTTAAGTTTATCGTAATTGTAATTGCATTTGAGTAAAATGTATCTAACGTAAATGGCAAAGAGTTTACATTGCTTTGTATTTATCATAAACTAATGAAACTGGTTATATGCTAACATTGAAATAACGATAACGATATTTGTATCATATTATAAATATTATAGTATAGATAAGAATAACTTTGACAATATTTCGTCAAAAGTTACAATGGGATTAACTTTTACAGGAGCGCCGGGAAGCATACGAGCGTCGCGCCCTTGAGTCGCGGCACGTGGAGGCCGCGTGGAGCGAGCTGAGCCAACTGCTCGCTCAGCTTCACGACAAGATGGAGTTCGCGGCCAACACCATCAGGTATTATTAACTTTAATATAATTAAGCAATACTTTTAAATCTTTCTTTATCGTGTGGGCAGTAAGGTCTTACGATACTTTTAAATAATACCCTGAGAATTGTGTCCCTCATGCAAACGACAAATCGACGATATGTGACAACCGCGTAACTCAAAATTCGCGTAAGTCGGGGTAGCGTAAGTCGAGGTATTACTGCATGTATACTAATCGTCCACCTAATTCTAACAGGTGATACCACATAATACATTGACATGCTTGTATCAGATGCACGAACTGCGGGCGTCGTCACAAGCGCGTGCTGACAGACCGGCCGTGCTACGCCGCGCGGTACTGCGTGCAGTGCAAGATCAGACACTCCGCTAAAGAGGTATATCATATACTTTGCATATAACTAACTACCTTAAATATTTTTCTATGTTTTAACTATGTTAGACAAGCCATACGCCCAAATTTCGCACGGATGGGTTCTCCTGATGCGGCAAATTTTAATTTCGTACGGGTGGAATCTCCTGATGTGGCGACATTAAAATATCGAGATTTCTTTACTATATCCTGGTTAAATAATAATAAGTCACTTGTTAATCACAATGACCCCATTTCCGTCTGATGGTAAACAAAAAAAAGGCTGTATAAAAAATTTAATTAATTTTGTTTCAATTTCTAAATGTGCAGGGCGACATATGGGCAGAGTCGAGTATGATGGGACTACTCGTGATGTACTACGCGTGCATGGACGGCGCCGTGTACCAAATCACACAGTGGGCCAGCTGCCAGGTAAACCAAAACTATTAACTTAAAAAGAAATCCTTTTCCTCTCTTTCTTATGTGACAAGTTACTTTAGGGAGACAGGACTCGCGACAGGAAAATGTTTCATAATTATTTCTTTTTTTAGAAAAAGAACCTAAAGCAACTAAGGCCGGACTGCCACGTGGTACAGTATCGGATCGTGCTCGGCAACAAAGCGGCCGCAGCCTCCGACCTCAACCAGCGACCGTCTACTGGGTAAGTCTAGCAAAAAGTTCAGATATTGAACTCGGGCAGGGGACTTTTAAAATATCATTAGTTTAATATAATATTTGCTACTTTACAGTCACGATCCTAACCTCGAGGAGTTCCTCAATAACCTCTACAGCAAGTCCGGTGTGTCAACCAACACGACCAGCGCCAAGCAATCGCCTCCTGACACCACGGACGCCAAGAAGCGACGCAATAAAAAACCTAAAGCATAAACACAACAAACCTCCGTGAAAAATTAAAAAAAAACCGAGCTGTCAATAGATGGACGTGAATACGCGCGCAATTCAAATATCGAACGCATTTGACATGAGCTGGTCACGCCTGCCGTACCCAACTGTGAAACACTTGCCTTTTAAAATAGAGAAATATTAAACCGAAATTAAACCTAAATACTGATCTATATAAATAATTTCTAAATAAAAAATATTGTGTGGCTAAGATGGCGAAATGGCGCTTGAAGGATAGATTGAGTAAGCGTTAATTAACTTTGTGTAAAGCCAGGAATACACACGTTAGTGACTTGCACGAAAATATGCAAGTAGCTTGCATGCCATTGTGCTACAACGACTGCTGATTGGTTGTAACATTGGTATGACACAATAGCATGCAAGTTATTGCATACTCTTGTGCAAGTTACTAACAAGTGTACTCTTAGCTTTTGAAATGTCGCTGACGTACCTATTTAGGTTAGATAATTAACGATTTTGATGAGAAAAATTTAAAAGTCTTTGCTAGTTTACATTAGTTTCTATCGTTCTTAATTTGCTTGATTTTGTGATACATGAGATTTTGAAGTTAAGATTATATAAATTCCTTAGTTCTAATGCAAGTCGGCAAGTTGATAATGTGCTTTTGTTTACGTTAACTCGTATTTTCAAAACGTTTCACTTGCCGATTTCCATTAAATCTATGTCAATTGAAACCACTCGAGTCATTAGAAATAAATCCGTTTTTGTGTCTTCTTTTATGGCATAACCATTTTAAAATTGACGTTTGACGATAGGTGACTATCCTTGAGGTTTATAACGCATTCAGATATTGCTTTCTCTTAGCCGGCTACGGATTACATTCGCTTACCAAGCTATAAAATACTCAGAGTCGACTGTTAAACGCAACAGCCAAGACAATGCAATTTGCGACAGTAGATTCAGCCGATCAAACCACTACTAAACTTCTCAATATATCAATATCTGAACGCTTTATTTCAATACTAGTTTCCATTAAGACATCTTTCTACATTACGTGTTTTAGTGCTATGAATATAAGGTTCAATTTGACAAAGCAGCAGGAACTGCGAGAAAATACTCTTAAAAAAAATTAAATGTACGTTATTTAAGTAATCTTTTTTTTCCACTTATTATCACTAATCACACCGAATAGTACAATTTGTTGCATTCATACATTATTAATAGTTATTATTAAAAAAAATACAGAATATTTGTATTATAATAATTCGCTCGTGTTATGAAATGTGCGCACGATTGCAGAGAATGCAGTAAATACATTTTTTTTTGTTGTCGTAATAACTCACTAATTTTTGTACTATTAAAATATTATTTGTGACGTTCTCTGCAACTTTTTTTTAGATTAAAAGTTATCGTAAGTCGACAAAGTTGTTGATTCTTGTTCATTTAAATGGAATTAATTTTAATTATATTTTTTTCCGATCTAATTTAAGTTTTCTTCCACTCACGCTTGACCCGACACAGACTTATGCGTTAGGGAGGGGCCGTACGAGCGTAAACGCAATTCGTACTTGTCAAACGAATCGCCGAAATTATGTTGCATGTCTCCATTTATTTCATTTCATCATAGACACCGAAATTGCGCTAACTTACGCTGGTCTCCCCACGATTACGTGTAGGTGTTGTTCTGAATTTAAAAATGTCGGGTACCCCGGGGTTACAAGCCTCGTAGAAAAATAAATAAACCGAAACCGAACGTATCGTACTTAAAGCAGCGCGATTTAAACATGTTCGGAGCGACAGTATTTATTTTTCTATGTCTTACAGACAAGTAAGAAACTACGACTTACGATAACTTTAATCGCAATATTTCACTTATTTCACTGCCTCATAAGAGATTACGGTTAATGTTAGGCTAGTGGCGAAGAGATTGCTACCCCCGATGTTCACTGAGTAGGCCTTCGCGCTTCATGTGTCAATAAAGATGTGGAAACGTAATGTGGATTTTATTTGTAACTAGCTTTCGCCCGCGGCTTCGCTCACGTTAATTTAGGATTTGCTAATCAATTCGGGTTGTTCATTTGCTTGAGTGAACCCTTCATTTTCTGACACCCTAGTACTTTTTTTTATAAACCCAGAATGTTGACCTCACTCTGACTAAAACTTCTTATTTCTACTGCCATATAGAGATATACTATTGAAGCTAGTCCATAGACACTCAAAACTCACAAAATGTATTAGGTACTTAAATTTAAAATTCGAACATGATTTCGAAAGACATGTGGCGCCATCTATCACCAAAAGTAGGTTATTGTGATTTCCCTCAGAAACAGTATTTTTTTTCGGGATGAAAGGTACCCTATGTTTGTTCCTGTACACCTGGCAATGTATATGCAAAATTTCAGGATGATCGGTTCAGTGGCTTAGGCGTGAAATGGTAACAAACAAACAAACAAACTTACTTTCGCATTTATAATATTAGTTAGGATTGATGATAAACTACTATAACATGGCGCGCCCCTCCATATTACTATTTCAATAATAATGAGTAATTAATGACGCCGCTAGTCGAACAACAATGACACGCTGATTTGTTTTTGTTTCGGGAGCCGTCTCAGTACGCACACATGCGTTGTAAATCTTGTAAATACTTTCAAACGTTTTGAATTGTGGAGGGGCGCGCCAAGTTATCGTAGTTTATTTCTACCTCTAATTAATAGTCGGCGACCTTTATAAATGTGTGTTGAAAATATTGGTTTTTAGTTTTAACTACTCAAACAACAGACTACAATCGTAGTATTTTAATGTCAACAATTATTTCCCTGACTGTACTTAGTCATTTACATTGGATCAAAAAGGCATAAAGTTATAATTCTGTATAGCTTCATCTTTTTTAACTCCCGGCGCGAAAACGACGGGGTAATATAATTTTGACGTGTGACTGTATGTGCGTGTATCTGCCTGTGGCATCGTAGCTCCCGAACGGATGAACCGATTTGGATTTTGTTTTATTTATTTGAAAACTCGGAAGTATTACATATTTTGATGAAATCTGAGCCAAGACGGCCGTCGTCGGTGGTTTTTTTAAATTTCCAATTTAATAGTTTCCACACAAAGGTTTGGGAAATAGATGCATCGTCAAAGTAAACACAAAATTATTATAATCGTTTATTTGCTTAACTTAATAATATCTAATCCATCATATCAGCGTCTTTTGTATCTCTATCAGTAACGATACAGTTCTCGTATGTCCACTTGGGGAACATTCGCTTGTATAAGTTCAGGAGTACCGTGTCTTGTGATTTGAGCTGACCGTCGAATACACATTTCATGTGACCGTGAGTACCTGCACACAGATTATAAGTCACAAAAAATCCTGTAGGCCCAGCATAAGCTGGTCAAGGTAAAAGATTTACAAAATTGAAAAAAGACTATAGAATTATGACAAGCACAATTATTAATATGTGTAGTATATTAAGGCTTCAATAATAAGACAGACTTTCTAACTAGGACGTTAGAACGCTGGTAGTAGCTGAATAAAAGGCGAGGATCAAGTTTACTAAGACCTGAGTCAGTCACGGGCTGCTACGCAAAATAAATGACGATATATGACGTCACACACACCCAGTAACATTCACAATCGTAGAGAAAAAGTGTCACTTCACGGGTCCTACTATAGAACGCGTAACAATGCGAGAAACCTTTTGGAAAGCAAAAAAAGTTGACATACCTAAAGCTTCTTTGATGTGTCCAGTACGGCCGTACTTTGTCCTCAGCTTGCAGGGTTTGAAGTACAAAACGTCATCTCTATTGAAGAACATGAATCTAATAACTGCTGATCTCTTGTTAACCTGAAAATGAAACAACATTTGATTATGTAGGATGGAAAGAAGGAGAGGTAGGGGAGGTAAGCGTTTGCCCAGCAAAGAGACACAAAATTTTCTATATCTGTGCACGTACTATGTTTTTTCTCTGCATCACCCTAAGGTAGACTGGTAGAAAATGCCCAAGGCATTAAGTCCGCCTTTGTACATTGTATTTTTTTACACGTGCATTAAGTTTAAATATATAAATAAATAAAATTGGGAAAAAATGTGACGTCACAATTTTTTATTGCCTTAAAAAATTATGTGTAATCGCGGTTTAGCAGGTCAAAAAAGGACGTCAATAAAATTGATAGTGTTTACACCAATTTTGACTGAACAGTTGAAAACCAACGTCAGGCACTAGTGGTCTGGCATTTTTAAACTGAACTGGGTCCGTTTTTCGTAGCTGTACAGGGCACACAATAATGTATTTTCTATTTTTATTTTTTTTTGTATTTTTATTATTATTTTTGTGTGCACATGGTCTTTGTCAATATTCTTTTTTTTCAACAGATTACTTTTCTAGTTGTTGATTCCTGTTTGAATAAATAATAATTTTATTTGATACAATACCTTGTATGGGTGACCAGACAACACAATTCTCTTGATTACCAATCTGTCTGGGTTGCAAGATAATAATACTCCTGTTGCTAGTAATTGCAGCTTCGTGTTTCTCTTCTCCTATAACAAAAAGGTTTGATATTATCAGGATTTAACTAAAGGAGTTGTATATTTTCAGATGCTAATCAATCTTTGCTAATTAGGAGCTATGTCAGCTATGTTATCCCTGAGTGGAATAATCTATTATAAAAATATAGGTATCCATAAGAAAATTCACCCGATAATGTCGCGAGAACAAGCTAAAAAAAACCACGTAGTTTTATCGCCGCGGTTCTGTAGCGCGTCGGGTATGTTTGCCGATGCGAGAGTGGATGATTTCTACGCAATTATCCGCAAACGTTGCGCTTCTCTACGGTACAGAACATGCGGCAGCCCCCACAGCATACTGAGGGCATTGAATGATCGGTGGGACTGTCCAATGTTTAGCCGATGGGTGGGACTGCACACACAGGTTGCAGCAAGATAGGCTAGACAGGCTCTATGACTGTTATGTTATGTTTTGTTTTCTTTTGTTAGTGAAGTGTAATGTTTTGTTTTGTTTTGTCTCATTATGTGTACCTCCTAACAATAGTTTAATAAGTGAATATGTATCTACTAACAATATGGACACTGGTCTGCAAATAAATTATTATTATTATTATTTGTTGGTATACATTTTTGTATCTCGGCTTTGATGTGCCGGTTTTAAAGGATAACACGGGCCGAAGCCAAGTGCTAACCTAAAAATATTAACTATTAAGTGGGTGAGTGGCGGTAGGTGTGTGTGTGTTATTTGAGGGTCATTGTCGTTCTGCAAGAATTTTCTTACAATTCTGCAAGTGTTCAGGATAGCAGCTTTCTGTAGGGTTTGGTAGGTTGAGGGAGCTAAGTCCAAAGTTTTTAAAGAATTGTGCAGTTGTTTGGGGATGACACCCGTAGTTGAGAGTAGGTAGGTACTACAGGAATGATGGCAACGCTACCTAGTCGCCACATTCGGCTAATTTCTATTTTTAAGTCTGTATATTTTGATAACTTTTCTGCTATTGTGTTTTGTAGGTTGTGTGTATTTGGTACTGCTATATCAATAATTTGCGCGGTTTTATTATTTTTATCTAGTAAAGTTTTATTTTTTATTATTATTATTATTATTATCAAGTTTTCGCCTCTGAAAGACTGAACAGGGAAAAAAGTATTAGAAATAGCAATAACTTATTTTTAAAAGAAAATGCTAACCTTAAAACATAATACAGAAGACGGGCTAAATTGTATAGGCGCGAAGAAAGACGCAACACTCGTCGATCCGGGTTGGAAGAATCGCTCATACTGGAATAAAAATCGTATAAATTACAACAAAAGTAAGAAGAGCGTGTGCCATAACCTGTTATAGCTATGAGCTATCGCCGTTATAGCCACGCCTTCTTGAGACCTAAACTTATTTTAGGCTATTTCTACCTTTTTCATCCTAATAAAACAATAAAGGGGAAAAAGCTGCATATAACTAAACATTTATCCACAAAGGCATCTATTAGGGTGCGTCCACATCTGGCGAATGTGCAGCTCGCGAGCTGTTTGCGAGCTGCGCGCGTGCAGTCACGGCAATGGTTTGGTGCGCCTCTTTAGCGCAACTCATGCAAGGCTCGTATAAAGGCGCGCGTTCTGCGCGCACGCAATTCTCGTGCTTACAGTTCCGTTTACTGGGTCAGTATTTTCGAAGATGTCGGACGGCACTAGTGCTTTTAATATAATTGCTGCATCATTAGCTATTATATTACTGATAAAAACATTTAAACACACTAGCCAGATGTGGACGCACCCTTAACTATTAACATCCTTTTCTTTAGCAGTCTGTCAATAAAAGATGCTTAATCTCTAATTTAGTTTAGTTCTAAGGAAATGGGCACTAGTATCTTTTGTCAGAGAGTCTTAAATGTCCTCTGCATTTTAAAGACGCGATATCGGGATGCAGAGGTCATTTTTCGGCCGACCGGATATCGTGACTGTGGGACACGAGAGGTTAAGTTCGTTGGCCAGGCAAAAACTACAAATAAATTGGAATAAAGACGAAGAAGAGAAATTTGCTACAAAAGTGTAACTTACCTTATGTTTAGCTCCATTAGTATGCTGACTGAAGATAGGGTTAACGATGAACCTTCTATATCCAACCTGGAAGATCAGCCTTTCTTTGCTCTGTATAGGCTCGTCGCTAGCCCCCGTACGTTTGAGTGCTACATTCATGACAGACATCTTCTGTTCGTGAGGAAGAAGGCCGAAGATTGAAAGGGGAGCATTTGCGTTGGCTGTATGGAAGGCCTTCCATAAATCTTGCCGAACGTTCTTGACGTGGATCATGATATAGAAACCGTACTGTAAAAAATATTTCGTGTCAGTTTTTGGGAAATATACAAGCAAAGACTAAAGTCAGTCTTCTTGCAGTGGACCAAACATAGATCCTTGTGGTACACCCATAGTTATTACATGTAATTTACTGATGAGCCTTCGTTAAAATTACTTACTGAATTCTATTTGTCAACAAAGATATAAAAATTAGAAAAACCATAGTTCATGCTACACTTTGGAGTACATTTCACTTATCGAAGCCATGATGATCGCAGTCAAAGGCTTATGATAAATCACAGAAAAAAAATCGCCTGACTTGTGTAGTCAAGTGAGAATTACTCACCATATTGATCAAACTATCTTCCAACTCCTTAAACACCCTCCTTCTAGTCCTATCATAATTTTCAAATTGGAATATCCTGGCAAAATCTTCTGGCAGGTTCTCTTTAGGGTCCCAAGCTGAAGTTCTAAAGGACTCTAATCCCCTGTACCGCATGAATCGTTCTCTGGCTGGTACATCCTGAGGAGTATCAACTTCATCTGGGAACTGTCTATCTTCCTTTGCAGCTGCCAATTTTTGAAGCATTTCATGTTCTTCAGCTGCATCAATAGTTGCGTCGTACTTTTCATCTGTGGGTCCTACTTCTGACTCAGTTACAGACTCAAAGTCATTGTCCTCAGCATTGTCTTCCTGGTCTGACTTATCTTCCTCACAGGACATAAATTCGTCATCGTCATCATCGTCCTCGCTCTCGCTACCGTCTTCAGAACCTTCGCCTTCCGCGTCAGATTCAACGATCCAAGCTGCTTGGTAGTCTGACCAACCTTTTGGCACCTTTTTTACTTTTTTTGTTTTAGTCTGCATATAAAGAAAGGATAAAATTAATTAATGAAATATTTATAACAACAAAGTAAGCCACTATGTGGCTAACTGATGAGCAAAGGCTTTTGGATTCTTTAGCATATAAATTACCAACAACACTTAACCTTTTGCTTATTTAGTTCAGATAAGTATTTTATTTTTACTACTATGAATTGTATTAAAATAAATTATTATATACCTCTAAATTAGCTTGTTCTATTTCTGCTTCAGTGGGCCAAGTCTGCTCGTCTTCCATGGGATCAGGAACATTCTCTGATACAAGACTCTCCTGCTTAGCTGGATCAGCAACTTGCAACACTGAGACTTTTGTAACCTCAGCATCCATAGTTTCATCTGACTTTGTATTCTCTTTTCCTAAATTCAAAGGATGAGGGTCTTCTAATCCATCAATTCTTGACATCTGGAAGTCACCCAGACCAGTAATATGCACTAACCCATTAACATTTAATGGCATTCCACGTAAATACCCACTGATTTTAAGAGTACCACTGTCTCCTTCACTGTCGGCCACATATTCAACCTCTTCAGCTAACATATACGGCCTCTTTTCTCTGTGATGAAGAATGTTACGTTTCTGGTTACCAATCCTTCGTAATAGGTTAAGGCCATCTGAACTTTTGTCTAGCTGTATTACTTTTTCTTCTGGAAGCCATTTTGATATAAGCTTCTGGACATTCTGTTTTTCAGTTGTTCTCTTCTTGGGATGTACTCCTTCAATGTCCATTGTGGCAACTGTTGGTGTGGGCATGCCTTGGGCCATGGACAAAGCAAGAACTCTTTCTCCCCATTCATCCACTGGTTCATCAAGTGCAGAGGTAACAAAGAGAGCAGTGTCTGCCACTTTAAGTGCATCCAATAGGGCAAAATCATTGCCCACCTCTGGGCATATGAAAGAGAATCTTTGTTTGAAGTTTGGAAGCCTGAAAAGTTGATGTCAAATTAATTTATCCAAACAAGTAAAGAACTGTTCCAGAGAAATGAGCACCAAAGAAAAGATAGATGAATTGTCAAGGAAAAAGAAGTAAATGATAATGGTTTTGTGCCAACCCTTAATAACAAGGGACAACAGTAAAAGAAGTCAGGAGCTGTCACTCAAAATTAAATTTATATTAAACCTTAATAAGCATCACTTACCCAACATGTAAAATTCCATTAGGAGACTGTGAAACTACTGCTCCTTCAAAACAGGTCTTCAGGATAACAAGGGCGGACTGCACGTCAAGCTGGGCGTTCAATGGTACCACACAGACCAAGAATGGTGGGTTACGAGTACCACCTAAAGCACGTTTCTTAGACAACACTTCCTCACGTTTGTTCTTGCGAATTTGAAGGGCTTGGTGACGACGCTCATCTTTTTTCAGTATATGGCGATTGCGGCGTACAAACTCCTTTACATTCACTTTACCTACGGAATTAATTATTTTATTTAGCCTCCCGAAAAGCGAAAATTATGATCACTTCGAACGACTGTTACTAACCTTTTACAGCGGCTGAAATACCACGTTTAGAGCGGTGACGCGACTTGTGAGCCTTATTGCTCTGCTTTAGATTTCCTGCACGATGTGCTTGCTGCATTTTATTGTTTAGAAATGCTTATATCCGAAATTATTTACTAATACAAGCACATGGTTGATTCGTGCGGCTAAAAGAAGAATTGACATTTCTTTAAGTTTAATTGACAGTGACACTAGCATGACATAAATGACAAGATGTTATCAGATAACAAATCGGTTTTTTTCCTGATATTCTCGTTATCAATTTTGATAAGTCTGTACATTCTTGGAAGACTAAAGTCGTTTCTACAGTCTGCGAGAACAGAAACTCAGAAAAAGTTTAAAATATTGCAAGCACCAAAAAAAATAAAACCAGGCTTTGTGATAAAAATGGTAAGAAATAAAAATATCCTTAATATAACCATAACTATCCATGATTTGTGTTCAATTAAAAAATGCATAAAAATGTTATGATCGATGAATAGTTTTTGCAAAAAGCCATACTGACGGAATCCAATACGATTTGTAAAAAATATGTGAAAATATGATATTGAGTTGTATTTTTTTTTTTTTTTTGTATCTCAACAAATAAAAATAATTGTTAGTTTAGATAAAAATTATCGAAATTATCATCAAATTATTAACTTTTATGAAGGATTGTTGAGGGCAACATTATACACGCCAACATCACAGGTCACGTGACGTGACGTTGTGGACGTGTCATTCGCGGACGGCTCGTTGGCGGCGTTGCGCAGGCTCTTTCTCGCGAAAAGTCCTATTGGAGTGTTACTAATGAACAAAAGTTGAATGGTTTTAGCCGAATTGATCAGTTAATATTTTAGTTAGGGTAGTTAATTCGCAATCAATCAAAATGGGAAGTGAGTATCGTTCATATTTATAACTAAAAATAGTGATAAACCTCGGGACACGTATTTCCACATTTTCATATGATTTTGTTATAAAATTGTGTGTTGTGTGCAAAAGGTGTGATTATTAATGTAATTGTTCTGCTTCCAGTCAAATTCCTCGAAGTTATAAAGCCGTTTTGCAGTATATTGCCAGAAATAGCAAAACCAGAAAGAAAGGTAAGCCATGGTTATATTTTGCATGATTGTGTATGCTATTGATGCTATTTGTGTTTGTAGTAGCATCATTTTGTGATTGCGGACGTGTTAGAGTGATTTAGGGCTTACATACGTGTTAAAACGCAAGTGAAAGTGCATACCTAACCCTAATGATGGTGTATGTAGGATAGCTAACTGTACTTCATGTTACAATTTTTGGAGTTGATATTTTAGTGTTTTTCTAACTGAAACCTTTGTCTTTCAGATCCAATTCCGTGAGAAAGTATTATGGACTGCAATCACTCTATTTATTTTCTTAGTATGTTGTCAGGTGAGTGTTATATTTATGATATTTTATTGTGATGTGGCCATATGCTACTTGAGATAAAGATATTTTTTGTAGTATTTATAAGTGAACTGATCAATATATAGTACTGATATAAACAACTACTAAATCACTGCATAGTTTATTTTATGTTTTGATGAAAAAAGTTAATTACTACCCACATAGTGCAATGGGAAACACCCATTCAATCATTATACTGTTCATTGTCTTATTAGAATAAAAATATTCAACATTTTTTCTCAAGACCTTATTTTTATCAACATCCTAACATATGGACTCAAATTATCAGTTCACCATAGATCTATCACATAAAGAACATCACTAGCATTTTCTAACCTTAAAATTACATTTCAGATCCCCTTATTCGGTATAATGTCATCAGACAGCGCAGATCCCTTCTATTGGATCCGTGTAATTCTTGCGTCAAATAGAGGAACGCTTATGGAACTTGGTATCTCTCCCATCGTCACGTCTGGCCTTATCATGCAGCTGTTAGCCGGTGCGAAAATCATCGAAGTCGGTGACACACCTAAAGACAGAGCTTTGTTCAACGGTGCACAGAAATGTAAGTGGATCTTGTAATTGCCTTTCTCTTTTTGTTTATCATCCAATCAGATAGCAGATGTTATTCTTAATTACATAAAATTTCATTTCTATACTTGTAAATAAGTGAAGAAAAAAATCTACTAAAGTTTGTAAGTTTGTAAATTCTTTTAACAATAGAAAGCCAAATATTTCTTAGTGTCATAGGCTATATGTATATTAACTTAAAAAATAAAGTATTTGTACCCAACGAAGTGGGCACTGGTCAGCTAGTTAATAATATGGAAACAACATTGATTGTATTGAAATACTAATCAAGTAATAGCAAAGTCAGAATAAAACATTCAAGAAATTTCTTTATTATAAAAATAATTTTCGTGTTTATATTTACTAAATGACTTCTAAACCTTGTATATGGGGGCAGAATGCCAACTTTATCATAGACAAGTGTCAGGCGCCATGCCAATTTTTATTTGTAACAAAAGGAAGGATACTGCTTTCTAATTTCAAATAATTATTAATTTACTAATGTTAATGATTGTTAACATTACTTGTTGTTACCTCTAAACACCTGAATTAATAATTTTTTAGATAAAAAATATTATTGTAAAGATATCCATTGATAATTAAAATATATTTTATCTAACATTAGCAATTGCTTATTTACTTTTCATTATCATGGGTTATTCCCATATAATTATTGCTGATTATAAAATAAGGTAATAATAATATTTAGCCTTGGTTTTAGATACTTTAAAATTATGGCAAATGTAAAAATAAACTCAGGGATAATAAAGATTAGCACAAAAAATTTTCATCATTGAACCTCTAGTTCAAGAGATTTGCATGTGCAAACAAAAAAACTCTTCAGTTGTATAATACATAGAAGTAATAGATTTTCATAAACTGGGTTTCCTTAACTCACTCCAAAAGATTTTGAGCAGTTATTTTAAATTAATTAAAAAAAAAACCTCAAACTGCCCTTTACCAGCATTCCAAGTTAAAACTATCTGACTTAACCCCTTGTCTGCAGTATTCGGCATGGTGATAACAGTGGGTCAAGCCATCGTCTACGTAATGACAGGCATGTACGGTGAGCCAAGTGAAATCGGCGCAGGAGTCTGCCTGCTTATCATCATCCAACTGTTTGTCGCTGGTCTGATTGTCTTGCTGCTCGACGAGTTGTTACAGAAAGGTTAGTATCAATCTATGTGCCTAGCCTTTTCCAACTATGTTAAGGTCAGCTTCCACCCAAGAAAGGACAAAGAAAGACAAACCCGCCACACACACTGACTTTTCTTTAAAAAGGTCAGTATAGAATTTTTTTTATAGTGCCTTCATTTCTTTTTTGTTTGATATACAACTGGCGAATCTCTACAAAATACAGATACGTTAGTTATCAAAATCAATAATCATGATAAATAAAAAAAATACAAATTTATTATCACAAGTTACTACAGCTGATTATGGAGTCAACTGCAGGTGGTGTTAACTACAACTGTTTTTGAATATAATCAGAACTTGGACATGATCAGTATTAACATAAAGTTCATGAACCTTAGGTACCTTTCATATTATCCATAAAAATAAAAAATATAAAGCACAAAAAAAATGCTTAGTGTCCATGGCGATTCTGAAAGTTGCCACATTACTTAATAAACTCATGTTATTACAGGATATGGTCTCGGCTCGGGTATCTCCCTCTTCATCGCCACGAACATCTGTGAGACTATCGTCTGGAAGGCGTTCTCCCCTGCTACTGTCAATACTGGTAAGTACTCTCCACAACCACAGCCACATCTATTAAATATCAGATCCACAGAATCCATACTTATGTTATAAATGTGAAAGTTACTGTGTCTGTCGTATTACGCTTTCACGTCTAAACTACTAAACTGATTTTGATAAAATTTGGTACGAGGCTAGTTTGAACCCCAAGGAAGGACATAGGCTACTTTTTATTCAGCGACTTAATTTACGCGGACGAAGTCGCGGGCAAAACCTAGTGTGTTTAAATTTTTGATAAAACGCACTATTTATACAAATGCATAATTATGTGAAAACTGCTACATGAGTTCAGCACATGTCAGAGTTAATGTAAAAAAAAATATAAATTATAATTTTCAATTTTGTTCAATATGAGTAAAATATTATTATTATAAATTCTTCAAAAAGAAATTGTACATATTTTGTGAGGCACAAATTACTTAATCTAATTGTTTTCTTACATCAACACTGTACAGACAATAATATTACTTTATGACTTCTAAGTAATAAGTATAATGAGTAAATGACTGCATCATTAAATTAATGGTATTAATATAATTATGCTTATCAGATTATTATTTCTAAGTACGTAATTTAATGAGGTTACACCTAATAAATAGGTGTAGTGAAAATAACTTGGCTAACTGATGATTAAAATTAAAATTGTAGAATAATTTTGCACAGAGGAAAATTTTTCAGAATGCCTTACTATGCTTAGGTAATTAAAATAGTTAATTTTGACTTCTCAGCACTATAGTATTGCAGCAATTGATAGACACTATTAGTCTGTTCATTTAATGTTAATAAACACACAATTATGCAATTGTTCATGAAAAAAATAAAATTATATTGTCTTAAATAATGTTAGCACTCGCTTAAAACTGTTTTATTGCAAATGAAGGTTTATCTTTAGGCCAGATTTACAATATCAAGCCATTTTTTTGCATTTTGAACTTTATCTCTACCTATCTACCTACTTAAATGCAAAAACCGGCGCGATGGTTGGTTTATAAATGAATAGTAATTCGTCAATCCGTCAATTTCAGATACTAATAACAATTTTTTATTTCAAAGACTTGAATTCTGTAATTTATGTTACATAGGAGCCTTCTTTTATGTTTAAGAAATACCTGTGCTAGGAGACCCTGAACAAAAAGCTATTTTAAAACATTTTACTAAACAGATCTGCTTTTAAAACGATCAATCATTTGTTAGTTACTTTTACTGGGCTGTTTGTGCACTTAGGCTCTTGTTTGGGCCGGGGTTGCGGGACGTCTTAACAGGATACCGTGGCCCCGGAACGTAAAGGGCAACAGAAGGAACAGGGTGGTTTTTTAGTCAGTAAAAATCTGACAGTCCCTTCCGCCCCACCCAGGGTGGAAGAACACATTTGATAATTTTAACCAACTAAAAAAAATGCTCTTGGTGGGTCATTGTGCGTGTCAGACGATCAGTCCAAAACAAAAAAAAAAAACCCAAAACCCTTTTCATAGCCAGCTATTAGAGCGTTATTCAACATCACAATTTTCTCTAGGTCGCGGCACCGAGTTCGAAGGTGCAGTGATAGCGCTGTTCCACCTCCTCGCCACCCGACCTGACAAGGTCCGCGCCCTCAGGGAAGCCTTCTACCGCCAGAACCTGCCCAATCTCATGAACCTGCTCGCCACTGTCCTCGTGTTTGCTATCGTCATATACTTCCAGGTAAGACAATGTACTTTATTTATGAAGAAAGAAGAATAAACATGACTGGTGAAATGTGGGTATACTAATAGATATATCTCTGCCTAACCCTTCGGGGATTACAGGCGAGATGTTATTTTTGAACTAAAGTGACCGAAAAATGAGTTTTAATTTATCATCATTATCATATCAGCCGAACTTAACTACTTTGCTCTTAATCTAAGGTCGTATCAACAAAATACGTATAGGTATTTTCGTTTTAATGCACTATAGTTCATTCGTTTTTTTATCTTCAACTATAAACCACTTATAGTCAAATTAAAAAAAAGACCATTAACTAATATTATTCTAAATCTGGTTTCTCACACAAAATCTAAATATTGTTTTTTCTTACTGAACAAAAACATAGATACACATAAACACAGGAAAATGTTAACTTCATTCAGACATATTTCACCGACGGACTGTCGTATTTTCCATATGAATAGAGCTCATAATATAATCTCACTGTACACAGTGATTGTTTAACTTGACCTTTCGACAACATGTTTATGTAGCTGGCAGGACTACATATTTCGTGACCTTTGTAGATCTTCCAACTTGATACGTGGAATTTACTTTCGGATGCCATATGGTACAACAGAAACATAAATATCGGATTTTAAAAATGGAAGGCCTAGTGCTAAAAAGATGTGTTGCTACAAATAAATAGGTACCTAATTAGGTAATTATTCGTATTTTTACTTGAACGACCTTTCACTTTGCAGTTCGTGCTTAACTATTGTCAACTGTCATTATTGAATGTTTATTTTTATATATAAAAGTACTTTTCCGAGACACTGAGCGAAGTCGAAAGTTTCATTTATTTTTTCTTGTCTCATTGCGATCATATTTTTTTACTACTAGACCATACTTGAAGAGCGATGGGAGAAAGAAGGAGATATTGAAGGTCAAAGTTTGAACGTTTTTGTTTCACGAAAACAGGTTTTAATTGTTATAAAGAAACTTAATATACGTACCTCAACGACACCTTACTGTACACCGTTGCGTGCATTCGTAAGCACAATATTTGAAATGCGAAAGTTTGGATGGATGTTAGTTACTCAATCACGCCACGGCTAAACGAATGTAGATGAAATTTGCCACAGAGATATATTAAATTCTGGAAAAGCATATACTAAGGTCTTTGGCTTAATTCTAAAATCTGAGCAAACGAAATCGCGTGCAGAAGTACTTATCCGAAAATCGGACATAAAATACCGCTTTTTTTTTTCTATAATAATGTGTTTTATTCCGCAGGGCTTCCGTGTGGACCTACCGATCAAGTCGGCGCGCTACCGCGGACAGTACTCGTCGTACCCAATCAAACTATTCTACACTTCGAACATACCTATCATTCTGCAATCTGCACTCGTTTCTAATCTCTACGTCATCTCACAGGTTTGTAAATATTACTATTATCAACTTTTATTTTTGCAATTTGGTCTTTGATAACTAAGATTGTGAATTCAGTTTACGCTGAAATAAGCTAACTCTTTGAAATGTGTTGTTTTTGTTACGTCAAGTGTTTTGTTCTGTCTCAGTAAATTAGTAGTTTACTTACTTTTATTGTAATATCAACTGACAATGAGTTTTTATTTTTGACGCCTACCACATTTGAGCAAGCAAACAACAGAAAAAATGGGCATTTTTGCATATTTTCAGTTCAAACTCAAATCATTTATTTACAAAAAAAAAAACATTTATATAGGTACGTTTCTTAAATTGCCACAGAGTTGGTCAGCTAAAAATCTGAAGCTACATTGCAACATTTACAAACACTTTGAATTGACAAGGAGTCAGTCAGTTAGTCAAAAAGTTAAAGCTAGTTGCTTGTTCCAAAACGTAGAAATTCAAATCTTCAATTTTTTATCAGAAACTACAATACACATTAAATCCACAGATGTTAGCCGTAAAATTCAGCGGTAACTTCCTGGTGAACCTGCTCGGCGTGTGGGCGGACGTGGGCGGCGGCGGGCCGGCGCGCGCCTACCCAGTGGGCGGCCTGTGCTACTACTTCAGCCCGCCCGAGTCGCTCTCGCACATCGCGCAGGACCCCGTGCACGCGGTGCTCTACATCATCTTTATGTTGGGCTCCTGTGCCTTCTTCTCCAAGACCTGGATTGATGTATCTGGATCTTCAGCTAAGGATGTAAGTTTACAATTTATAATACCAGTCTATTTTACTATATCACTGCAGGGCAGAAGCCTCTTCTCATATAGAGAAGGCACTAGCATTGATCACCACGGTTGACGATGTCAGCCTTATATTAATTAGGTCAGGATATGATCAGGTTCCTCACGATGTTTTTTTTCACCGATGTCATTGATGTCCAAGATAAACCTAGAAAGTAAATATGAATTAAAATCTCTAACTGGGCCATCACAAGCCCACCTCAGTTTGCAATATGAAAGGTTACACGGCTACATGGACGTAAATGCTGGATAAGCAAGACATGTGGTCAAACATCGGCACGGTTTTGGTAAATTTCAGTTAAATTTAGAAGTCCTAAGTCATGAGGAAGGTTCGATCTAGCTCAAATAAACGTAAAAACTGCGAGCATGTACGCTCGTGTAGAACCATCGTAAGAATCGATTTTGCAAATTTAAGCGAAATTAAAAATAGATAAGATATGGATAGAAGGATTGTTTACGAAACCAAATGCGTTACCGACTGATAAAAAATGTTAAATCAGCGAATATAACTTTTATTTTTGCGTATCTGTCACACTAACTCGAAATTGACAAAATACGCTTGAACAGGACATGATAATGCATATTCATTGAAAAATAACGTGACAACGATTCACAGAAATGTTCGGTATTATATTCAAAGTTATTTGACCTAGAAATAACTCATACTGTATCAGCATTCAAAACAAAATATTCAAACTATTCTGTCGTGAAGCTCCATTTATCTTCGTGAACCGGTAGAGGTCAACGAACCTTGCAACTTTATAATCAATGGCTTTAACATTATGATACGGCTCCACTGAACGGCCGCCACTTAACTTTCCAATTAGTGAAAGTGTATTACTAAAATGTGCCGCAGATATAGCGCAATCGTTTAGGCCGTTTTATTTCTGTAATTCAATATTTGATCGAATAGTTTCACGTTGTTGAGTCAGCGTTATTCGATTGCTTTGTGTAGCACGCCCTAGTTACTGCAGCTGAATAAATTATAACATGCAAACGACTATCGATTTTCTGTTGTAAGTACTTACACTAACGTGCGTGGTCGTTCGCAGGTCGCCAAGCAACTGAAGGAACAACAGATGGTGATGCGTGGGCACCGAGACAACTCGATGATCCACGAGCTGAACCGCTACATCCCGACGGCGGCCGCGTTCGGCGGCCTGTGTATCGGCGCGCTGTCGGTGCTGGCAGACTTCCTCGGCGCCATCGGCTCGGGCACGGGTATCCTGCTCGCCGTCACCATCATCTACCAGTACTTCGAGATCTTCGTCAAGGAGCAAGCCGAGATGGGCGGCATGAGTACATTGCTCTTCTAAAATCATAATAGTCGTCGCCGCAGACAGCGCTGTGTTCACAGTTTTTATTTCGCGGTCCGTAGCGCTCTCTACGACGCCGTTGTAGTGTGCGTGGCAACGCGTGTGTGGGTTATGTGCTAATTTATATAAATGAACTTTATAATAAAATAATTTACAAGTACAGACTTTGTTTTTGTAGACCCTAAGCAGGATTCATGTTTTGTTCACGAACGTTTCATTGCCCATCAAGACCACCTACCAATATTGTATTAATTTACTATTAACATTGTACACAATAGCTTTACAATCCTCACGAGAAATACTCAATTAAAGTCAATTAAAACTGCAAGTTATTATTCACTCTAATCTGCAACATTGTCTAGATAAAGACTGAACAAAGGATGTGAACTTAGACATTTTCTCGGTTAACTCAAACTATTATTGTTAATTATCAGTTTCTTAAAAATATAAGTGAAATGACAGTAATTGTAATTTATGATATAAATGATTAGTAGATATCCAACTTTGTTAAGACTAACTTACAAAACTTATGTTTATTAAGTTTGTGTTGGATTGTTTGTAATACATTATGTATATTTTGTTGTACTGTTCGATCGCGAATATTAGATTCACGTATTGATTCTGTCATCCAATATATCAGAGATAATATGTGATTAAGTTACTATTACCGTAGGTTCCTCATTATAACACCACAGAATCAGTAGTTATTATTCGAATAAATTCATTTATATTGTTTTGGATCAAATTATTTTTTATTTACATCACTCTCTCAATAATCTCAATCACCGAACATAATTTTTACTTCCTAGGCATTCTCGTAAAGGTGGTTTATAAAACAACGAAATACTTTTGTTATGTAACTTTATTCTCCTCACTAGACATGCAAATACAAGGACAAAAAAAAACAATTTACGATTTTCCCTCAAAACCTTATAACAAAAACTCATCACGACTAAATTATACGGTAACAAAATGTATTTACAAAAACAATAGACCGAATAAGTTTGCCGCCAAAACATTACAAGTTGTCGGAAAAATTGAGATCTTAGGAACATGATTGTTAAGAGATCGAACAGAACATTCGAACTTGGAATAGTGCCATAAACATTTAAATTATGGAACTTATAGTATACATGTATGGCACAACACTAAGTAGGTACAATAGGTACCTTACAGTTAGAGGCACTTTGGAAAGATTTTGTCACGACTGAAGAGCGAATCTACCCTCCAACCTGAGGCAGCTTGCCTTGGCGAAGATGCCTTACCTGCATAACAGTAAAAGTGGAAATTAGCATAATAGTTTTCAGTAACATAACTTCATAATCTATCATACTAAGGGGTGCAGTGCAGAGTTCAATGGAGTAAAGTCGTACCAGAATCCTTATATGAATAAATAAAAAATATATGTTTAGGGATTTCGGACAGTCGAACAGACATCACACTTTCTTTGTTTACCAACAATTCAGTTGTACAGAAGTCGCTATTCAGTCATGACCACAACCTGGCCTTGGTAAGGTAGTACCGACGGCATGTTAGGAATTCAATTATTGCTTTCGTTTATTTGAAGACACTGGAATAATGGCTTGGTTTCTGGGTCCGTTGCCATCATTGGATTGAGGATAAGTTATCATTTCATTCTGGACTTCTTTTGGAAGACAGGTCAGTATCACTACCCAATATCATTTCTAACAGACTTGAGTCTTTTGCTTTCCACGAGACGACAGATTAGCGACGTGATGTGTCACGGTCTCGCTTTACACAAGAAGAAATCTGAATTGGGCAATCTTCAATATTAACTTAAATAAGCATAATGTTTACCTTCATTTCGTACAGATACTAATAATTTTCGTCCTGCCATTATATAGTTTAGTGGGTCACTAGATATACGTACTAATAAGTATTCACAGAGATATTTCACAATAAACCCCTAAATTATGTCTAGGCAATTCAACGATAAGATTTCTTTATAAATCCATGAATTATACTCAAAAAGCACTTTACTGCTACTAAAAGTTTTGCATAATATGTATGTACAAAGCTAGCTCTAGTGTCTATGATCGATAGCTCGTAATCGCTCATACTCATATATTGCATTATACATGGATTGGAGTCCTTTACATAATAAAGTAATAGTTCGTGTAAACCAAAAATGACATAAAAAAATACAACAAAACTAAACGAAACAGGTGTAATCCAGAAAACATTTTTATTATCTTTAACAACATATCCGTGGAAGGAGATAAGGAAAACAATGAAAAAATAACTATAAGAATAACAGTGCCAATTATTAACTAAAAAAAGTGGGATATAAGATCACTTGTCCTAAATTTATCAAATTTTCTTAGAGGATGAATTAATAAAATGCGTTAGTTACTAATAAACCCCGTAATGTCGAATATCAATCAATAGTGATTTAAAAAAAATTAAACTAGGTACACAAGTGTCTAAAACTTCGAACCAATAAAATATAATCTAAAATATAACAACAAAAATCAATTTGAAGCCGCTCCAGGCAAGTGTCGTGGACCTAGACTGGTTACTTTAGCTACGAACTAGTGATTTTGCTAATCAATCTTTATCATTTGTACATGCGTATAATAGCACTTAAAGTTATCGGGTATACTATTATCCAAACTTAGTTTAAATGGTAATTTAGAATAATATTATTATCCGCACTCGCCATATGCTTTTGAGTCGACGTGCATACTCAAGCTTTGTTAATCTGTAAAATTCTCACAAAAATGATATTTTCCACCAGAACACAGTCGCGAGTGTAAAGAATGAATATGTCGCAAACCATGCGAGAGTCACCCGTAAGACAATAAACTATTAGCAAAAATTAGCATTTTGTATATTTTGAAAATATAATGTCGAAACACTTTATTGTCGGCACGCATTAACAAAGCTCCTCGTGTGCACGGTCAACACTGACTACACAAAGATACCGCACTGAACAGTTTGTTATCGAGCCGCAAACGTCTGCAGTTGGCATACATCCTGCACATAAATTAAATTGTATGATACCTTTAATGAGACAACTGAAATAATTAGTAATTTGCATACAAAAGCAAGACAAGATGGCGGAGTACCGTTACAAATCTAGAAGCGCGAGTTAATAATTTACGCGGATGTAACTGAGTGTTAGGCAAGTGTTTCTATTTCTTCCTGCAAGCCGGAAGCTTGCTCAGACGACGATATCGTCTTCGAGGGCGAGTTGGTGTAAGGCAAAGTCTTTAGTTTTCGGGCTTCACGCCTCTGCTTCTTCTGTTGCATCACGAGCCTTAGTTGCTCAAGTTTGCATTTAGTTTTTGAGTTCTCCAGGGCTAAAGTCTTGGCTGTATCACATTTCTTGCACATTTCGCCGGCGGCGTTACCCACGCACGCTGAGCAGGGCTTGGGCTCCAGTCGCCGACACTGGCAGTCTTTGTGGTCGCACGTGCACCGCTTGCTGGGCGCGGCCGACGTGGAGGGCGCGTGTCCGTCGCACAGTCCGTACGAGCACGACTGCGGGTTGCAGCCTAGGCACTCGCACTCCGCTGTGCTCGTCGAGCACGAGTGGCCCGTCTCCTTCTGTAATGTTGAAACTATTACTCAGAATGCGTAGAAAGCGTGACTAGCGATAACAGCAGTGTAGACAAGATTAAAAACGTGTAAAAGATAAGTAGGAAATAACAATGGGTTTTCTAATAGTTTCAGTTATCTATAACCCTAAAATACAATTTTATGGAAGTATATAAACATACCTGTGCAATGGCCATTGGTGGTGCAGCACATAACAAGTCATTCAATATATGAATGATTGTGGATATATCTCGCTTTGGCCGGCCATATCTGAAGCATAAATATAAATAACTGTCTAAGTAATAGGACATACGAGATAACTTAACAACAGTTAACACAGTTTTCACATAAGTACACATTACACAACTAATATATTTTTTTATCATATATAAGTTATTTGTAATCTCCATGGGGAGAAATGTAATGTTTACTTTAAGAAACATGCATTAAAATTAAGATTATTAAAAATATATTTCTACATTAAAATTACCATGAAATATCGCCGCCATCTTTGATTTTAAAATTGTGTCGGCACATGTGCAAACACGTACTGACATACATTCTATATCTATAGGCTTCTATTATCATTGTAGGAATATCTTCTTTGTTTGAAATTAGAAAAGGAAGTATGAATAAGAAAAACTCTCACCTGTCTTGTAGAGCAGGGTTCAATGTGCCTGAAAAGGTCCCAGAATAAATTCCTTTGCCATGATGCTTCATGGACTCTATCACAGCTCCAGGACCAATCTTCCTGCATACCGTCTCCTCGGCTGCCCTCAACTCAATCTTATTAGTCAGAACTTCTTTAGATAACTTCTTGAGTTTCTGTGTTAAATTCTTTGATGCTTCAATGAGAGCTTTGGTGTCCACAGGAGGAGTTGGAGACGCTCTTTGAGGCTTCTTTGGAGCATCGGGAGCTTTAAATACAACTTGTTTAGATGTGGACGGAGTGGCAGTATCCTCGGCCTGTCCACTGCCATTGCTAGGCTGCAGAATTAGTTTCCTAGAATTCGTAATATAAGGCTCAGTTCTAGAGGTCGATGGCTGTGATAAGTTAGTGTCTTGTCGACTCTGCATCCTCTTCTTATGTTTATTCACAACAGATTGCATAAAGGCTTTCTGCTTATTCTGACCTATAGGATGTTTAAATTTGGAAGTCTTGTGCAGTAAATATTGGAATCGTTTGTTTTTCAAAGGTTCATTAATACTTTGGAAAGATGGCAGCGTGCCTGAGTTAGCTTCCTGACTGCCATGACTAGTCGTAGCCAAATTCGATATTTCCCTATCCATCATAGATTCGTCTTGGTCTTCAAACAATCCTTTATCAACTGCACTGTTGAAGAGATTTTCCATGGGGTATTCATCTATGGTACTTTCAGCAAGGAATGAACTTTGGTCTGTAAAATTATCACTGTCATCACTAAGTGAGCTGTCTGTGTGGGAGGATGCCGAGGGGCACTGCTTGTCACAGCTGGCATTTCTTTCGGATATTATCTCCTCACCATCAGTTATATTATTTTGTGATAAAAAATCTTTTAAGTTATTTTTTACAGTGTCAATTAGAATAGCTTTCTCTCTTTCTCTGTTCTCTGCAGCAGAAGCAGCATCTATCGGACTGGACACTAAATTGGACAAGGACTTTATAGGGGACTGTTCATTTTCTATAGATGCATCAGAGAGATCTGACAGTGTACAATTGGTTGTGTCCATTGTCTCTTCTTTGTCATCACTAGTCTCTTTCTCCACATATTTCTCTTCAGCTATTGACCGGTACAAATCAAAACAGTTCTGTAGCATTTCAAATTCTTGCTTCTGTAGACCGTGTGGGGCTGCTGGTTCTGGTTTTGGAGTTTCACTGCTGATGTAGGAGTGGTCCATAGGCACGGGTGTACAGGTAGGCGGTGTTGCTGTCTGAGGGCTGGGTGAATCCCTGGCGTCACATTTAGTAGTCCGTATTGATGTTGCAGAGCTCTTGGTGGGTGTGGATGTTCTCAAGGACCTGCAGCTACTGGAACTCGAGTTTAAGGTGGACAGCTGCAGTTGGATTAGCATCATATGGTCACCTAACCTCATTGTCAAATTCAGTGGAGATTTACCACTTAAGAAGTCATTAACCTGAGTGTCATTTAGGGATTCTAATGCTTGCATCACAGAATTTTCTGGCCTGTGGCTCTGCAAAGGACAGAACGATAATATTAATTAAACAATTAATTAGTCAATAGACAACAATGGTGTTCAAGATAAATGTGTATTGATTAGTTTGTCATAGTTGTGAAACACGTGATTATCAGGAGGTACTTGGGGGGTTTCGACACGGCACGGCGTGACGCACGACACTCACCAGCAAGCCAGTCTCCACGCTCGGCAGGAGGATCACCCGCGATCCGTCCAGCAGACCGTTCTCTTCTAGCGTGCCGTCCCTCAGTTGTCTGCGAACACAAAACATAACTTCAATAAGCGAGTCAAATAACACTGATGCGTCATCGTATCGACATATTTCCGTGATATGTTTGACAATAGAAGCTTGGCGTCTCGACATAAAACGCTCACCTTTCGCGATGCAGCAAGCATATCCTATCTTTAGACACCCTAAGTTTCTTCGAAACCAACTTTTTAAGGTGCTCCACTGTATTTTTTGGGTTCAAACTGATGGAGAAATTACCACCCGTAGTAGTTTGTATATTCAGCGTTATGTCCGAGGTTTGGGGCGAGCCACACCCGTACACCTCTGTTCCCGTCGCGCGTTCCATAATTTCTTCATAAATTACACTAGAATTTGCTATATAACACTGTTCGAAGCACACACGAACTATCTTAAATTACACAGCTATTTTATTGCAGGATAGAAATAACAGGGTCACGCCAGACCCCCAGTTTTTTGATGTGGCCGTCGGTGTGACCAGTTTCCATTCGCGATATCCCGTTAATTTTTTTTTTCAACAGCTGATGCGAAGCGCTTACTGTTATGCGTTTTGTTCCACGTCTTTGTTCATACAAATTCTTATAATTTTACACAAATTAATGTTATTTTAACGATACGACAAACTCTCTGAGATAAGTAAGCAGACTGTCATCATTATTCGATGCGTAAAGCGTAATTTCTATGTATTTTAGAGAATTGATGTTATCAGGAAATAAACGAAATGACGCACACTGCTCGTCGCTAAATAATACGTCAAAAAGTAAACGTCACATGACGTCATACAACGCTTGCTCATGCGGATGCGGATAAAATGAGATTGATTTCATTTTGCGGTAAACTTAAATCGGTGTAAATTATTTATCTAAAGGAATAAACGAGGCGTTAAAGCTTTTCAGCGTCAATTAGCCCAGTTTGTTTGAAGATGTTTCACGTACAGTTTTGTATGATTGATTTCATGAAGATTTGTGAAAATCAGCAGCATCTAGTTTGCAGTCTGCAGCTGCTATCGGAATCTTTTATAGGAAACTTTATGAACAACATTGCTTTCGTTATTAAAAAGAGGTAATAAGTTTGTCGATCCGCCTTTCAGTACTACGAGGCTGCTAAGACGGTTTAAGGATTATAAATATTATTTCGACAGAATAGACACGGAGTCACGGCTTTATGTTGCAGCTTGCGCACAAAAGCCACACCCATTTGTCTCTCTATTGGGCGAGTCAGGAGGCAATAAAAAAAAAAGAATAAAAACAAAAGTATATATTCCTGAACCCTCTTTATTGACCCAGCACCCACCAACACGATAAGAACAACAAAACTTAACATCTATCACAGCAATGTCACATCAAACAACATTTTTACAGTAAATTACACAAATAATGGGCCTTGGCCTCAAGTAAAACGAAGGCGCAAGATGGCCTTGCAAATTTTATGCAATATTCGTTGATTACGTGTTGATAGAAGACAAATAACTATTGTTAGTATCAAGGCAATTTCATTGTCATTTTGTTCTTTGTACAGTAACCAGCCAAGTCTTTATTGCACTGGCGTTTTGTGGGCGTTTCTAGTGCGTGAGTGGTCATTTGTCGACCGTTCAAAAAGCTGCGTATACGCCCGCAAAACACTAGTATGAGACGGGCCTTGCTTAGACAAAGGCTTAGACATTAATAAAATTACTCCCAGTAATTGCACCCAGAGACGTCAATTAAAAATATTCAATCGACCAGCTTTTCTAAACGCATCACGTCGACATGTTTTTAATCTGTCAAATTTTCGACTGACAGCGATCCAATAAATGACTTCTCTGAGTAAGCCAGTATCTTCCAACATTTTGCGAATTCATAGAAATTTCACATTTTTCATTTATATTAGTCGTACATTTATTAATTGCAGATAACAGAAATTATTTCCTAAAATCTTAGATAACCGTTTGTGTGTAAAATTAATTATGAGTATAGAGCAAAGATAATTGTAATATCATCTTTTATTTAAAACTTAATTTTGTCATCGTGTTTTGTGAACTATCATGCTACCACTAATCATTTTATAATAAATAACACTATATAATTATATAGATTTACCTATATTTTTCTTACATTTAAAAACATTCCATAGAATGGTAACTTTATTGCTATGCCTAGTCTTATTGATACATCATAATATTGATTTAGATCAAACTTAATCACAAGTAATGCAAACTCGTAAACACATGAAAAAAGGTTACTCCAATTCATGCAGTTTTTTTTTTTTAATTAATTGGATTATAACCTCATTTTACAACTATCTAAAAAAATAATTGTCATTTTAATGGTAATGTCTATGGTTCATTACATTTTTTTTTTTTGTATTTTGTTATTAAGATTGGTCTGGTGTTTAAATTATGCTGATATTCAAGACTTATTAAATACGGTACTATAACGTTTATGCAATTAAAAAAAATATTTTAATATCAACCAAATAATCAATAAAATAGCCACAAACGAGTACAATATTATATTTAAAAACACATTCTTATCATATCGAGCCATATCTTATAACACTTATATAAATTATAAATAATTATGCTTTTCTATTTATTTGTTCAACAATAAATTAAATAATATGCACATGTTGCATAGTTGATTCCCTTTATATTGTAAATGTTTAGAAATGTCACTAAATTATTGATATAAACATATAATTTTTTGAGGAAATTTGTAGTAGAGATAAACTACACTAACTTGACGCGCCCACGTTCCACAATTCAAAACGTTCGAAAGTGTTTGTAAAAGTGTTGAAAAGATTCACAACGCATGTGTGCGTACTAAGACGGCTCCCGAAACAAAAACAAAACAGCGATTTGTTGCTAGACTAACGACGTTATTGATTAGGACTCATTATTATTTTAGGACTCATTATTATTAGTATGGCGCTGCACTGACATACCCTATGAAATGACACGTACGCTGTCTTGCGCGGCTATTTATGGTTAGTTGCCAAACGAATCTACCGGCCTGCTACTGAAGACGATTACTCACAACTACATACAAACTCTTTCATACGGATGTGACTACACACATTGTAATAGTAATATGGAGGGGCGCGCCATGTTAAAGTAGTTTATCTCTACATTTATTTAACTTGTAACAGTTAATCAATTGTGAGAATATATTTTAAACACACTATGCGATCAAAATAAGAATCATCATTAGAAAGATCATTAATTACAAGTAACTGACGCTTCGTAGGTGAATCTAAAATGAAAGCATGTGTCGATATTTGTATGTTTCGTACTCAGTTACGCATCAACGGCTGAACAAATTTAGATAAAATTTGGCACACAGACAGACCAAATCCCGAATTAAATTCAGGTAGGTATTTACGTTAAGTCTGATATAATATTTCTTCTAGGATGGGAATATTAAAAAAAAACAATTTTTAAGGTCTTTTTAAATTAAATGAGGCTTTCTTGAAATCAATTTGTTACTTTTTACGATATAATTTTGCGAAAAACATATTTCTATTCTTAATTTGGTCGCATAGTACTTACCCTAAGTAACATTTTTCATGACTGTCAAATACGCGATAGACAGTTTGAGCCAAATTGTATAATATGACCATAGAGAGTAAAAAAATCTTGTTACTCAGTATATTTATAATTACACATCAACATAACTCTTTTCAGCTGCTCAACAATACATATTTTTTACATATTTTTCAATCATGAATTCTATAATCTATGAAGACTAATGCATACAAAGCGTCGTTCAAAAATAGAACAACGAATACCCGGATTTTTAGACGTTCAGATAAACTGTCAAACTTAAAAAGCTTTTTAGAATGATATTTACTATATTCACAGAAAATCACGTACCTGTTTTGTTAACGCGTCATGTGCGTGAACAGGCCCTGTCAGTTGGGATTGGGTTTTTTTTATTGTTTTATATTCATCTTCATTGTTTTCACATAAAGAAGCAACAAGAATATTGTAACCAGGATTTTATAAAAACCTTATTAAAAAGAGTGTCTATGGAGTTTCTTGCTCGTTCTTCTCCATAGTGGCCTACCTACGTTTTGGAAGGAGCAATTAGCTTCAACTTTCTGACTAACTGACCGACTCCTTGACAATTCAAAAGCGCCTGTAAATGGTCTAATTTAAATAAATGCTAACGTTCTGTATGCATTAGCTTTTTTAAGGCGTTAAACGCTAGCTGCATTAAAATAAATCTTAATAATTGATCACGACCCGAACTCCTGCGTTTCGTTGTCGATCTCGCCGAACACGAAGCCGCCTCTGCCGTCCATTTGTAGGTAGTGGTCGTGATGCTTCCATAGAGACTTGCGGTGGGACACGGTGAATAGAGATATTCCCACCTGAAAGAGATAAGGGTTTGTTATTGCTTACATAAGACAAGTAACAATCTCATCTATTTAGATAATCTACGCGACCCATTACTGATGTGGCGACATGTCAAAACATGAATATTTTTGTGGTATTATCTTAGTTATAATCAAATTCTCTAAATGATTATGAAAACCACATTAAAGACTATTGTGTAGTTTCGATAAACTAAGCGGTTAAACATACAGACACGAAAACTGACTTTGTTTTATTACTAGCTCTTTATTAATGTCAAAATAACTAAAAATCTATTTTACTGTTAATTGAAAATTAATCGAATTATATCAGAGGTAAAATAAAGTTTTTTTTTTTTTAAGAATTTGTGTCTTGCAATAATTGGTAATGTTGTAAATACCCAATTGACTATTTATAAAATAGTTTCATTTAAACAAAACGACAACGACGCGTACCTCTCTGCAGTACTGGTACATCTGCCCCTCGACGTCTACGGACACGGCGCTGGTGCACTCGTCGAGGATCGCGAACTGTGGCTCGTGGTAGAACAGGCGCGCCATCTGTATTATTCAATAATTAAAATATTTGGAAAAAAGTAAAGAAGATTATATGGTGTTTAGAACAGAAGAGCAACTCTAGTAACTTTTTGAAACGTTACTGAGATTAGGAAATCTCAGTCTCAATCTGTCAAAAATGCCTCTATTTTTTTCTACATTTCTGATAAGATTTTCAAGTCAAATCAAATCGAAAATTTTGATTTGTTAGAACACGGTACATACGGTGTTACAGTTAAGTTTGTATAGCGTATCATCCTATATGCCAATAAATAGGTTACGACTGTAGCGACTAGATTGTGAACATTTTTAAATCACGAACTGGCCCTTAGAAATTGGACATTAGACTTTATAGTCAATAGTGTTCGAGCATTTTTTTTTCATAAAAAATTTCGACCTAATCCAATCATAATTATGTCATAGACAAAGGAATCGTATTCTAATGATTATTTTAAATATTAGAGTCCATTTTGGATAGAGTCAGATCTGAGGCCGAGAACTCATAAGTCAAGTTGTACGAGGCCCATTGAGTATCTATACTTTAATAAAACTTACAGCTATCCTCTGTTTCTCTCCACCGGACAGTACATCCATCCAGTCTTCTACTGCATCGAGACCGCCATCGCGGTTCGTCAGGTACGACAGTTGAACTATGTCGAGGAAACGGTGCAGTTGGTCGTCTTTACGACCGCGGCGGATCATCTCGTCGCGAGTTTGAGGGTAGATTATCTGAGAAAAAATAAATTGAACCTATAATATTCTCTACACCTACATTCAATTTATTTTTTCTTTTGTATAAGACGTTCAACAGTATTATGGCTTAATTGAAATAAATGATTTGACTTTGACTTTGACTTTCTCCAGACCGATTTCGGTCACGGCGGCCAATCTCAATGGTGAGCAAATACAGGTGCACTCACACTTACCTAAATCTCATAGTCCAATGGGAACGCACGACACGAAATCTATGTAAATATAAATGATTTTTTGTGGCTTTATCAATCTGCGCGGTGCGCGTCGATGACTCGATATTTATTATCATTATTTTGTCATCTTTGTCTGCTTACATAGTTTATAAGCTGATTTCGTTATTAACACCATGAACTGTAATTGTTTAGATTGTGTATGTCTTAACGACTCGTTAAGTCAAAGGCTCCTGTGCAGTAGACGCCCTGACTGTTCAAGATGTCAGCCTACTTCTATACTAACCTGATCTCTCAACGTTCCTAGCGTCATGTAAGGTCTCTGCGGCACGTAGAACAGCTTTCCTTTAGGCGGCTTGGTGAGGGTGCCTCCGAAGATCGGCCACAGCTCGCCCAGCTGCCGGAACATGGACGACTTGCCGCAACCGTTGGGGCCACATACCAGCACGTTTATACCGGAGCTGGAAGGATGTATACGAAGATTGGTACATATAATCATCATCATCTGCCTAGCCTTTTCCCAACTATGTTGGGGTCGGCTTCCAGTCTAACCGGATGCAGCAGAATATCAGTATTTTACATGGAGCGACTGCCTAGCTGACCTCCACAACCCAGTAACTAGGTAATACGATACCCCTTGGTGAGACTAGTTGTCGGATTTTCGGGCTTCTGACGACCCGTAACGACTGTCAAAGATCCACATATGACAGCCGGGACCAACGGCTTAACGTGCTTTCCGAGGCACGGAGGAGTCTCGGTGTGTAAAGATGGTCACCCATCCACGGATCAACCCCGGCAAGCGTAGCTTAACCTGACGGATCGACCCATGCGGCTGTTATTACTTAGCCACGAGCTCCTCAAATAATAAGATAAGATAAGATTGGTACATATAATCTTACTCCTATAATAAATGTAAATGTTTGAATGGACGAATGTTTATCAATCAAGCCAGATCTCAGAGAGATCCAGATCAGCTGAACGGATCTAGATGAACTTTGACACTGATATAGATTATAGTCTAGAATAGAATAGCACAAAGGCTATTATTATCCCGGGAAAAATGCACGGTTCCCGTGGAATAATATTTGAACTTTGTCGAAGACGAAAGTTGTATGCTATTTTAATAATATGTAACTTTGATGATTCAATCAACCAATCACAGCATCTTACGCGCGCTTGAAAGTTTTTCTTAATTTTTCTTTCGAAAAACAGGCGTTTGTAATAGGTACTGACCGCACTTCAAACGTCAGATCCTTGATGAGTACGTCACCGTTGGGCGTGACCAGCGGCACCTTGTCGAAGCGGATGATCTTGTCCTGGTAGATGATGCGGCCTGCGCCCGGGGCCAGCAGCGCTGGGATCTCCGCTGAAAGTTACATAAATACTCTTTATTACACACTAGCCTTGCCTGTGACTTCGTCTAAGTGAATGTCCATTTACTGCGGGGCTTGTTTTTACGCCATAAATATTTTTCTAAAAATTAAAAGCATGTCTGTCCATTTTGGAGATAAGCCGGAATAACAAGACAAGAAAATAAAATTAAAAATAGTTTTTACAAGTATCGTATGTATACTTTCTTATGCATTTATTAAAAAGCTGTTATTTTAATATTCCAAACAGACACATCAATTTTCTTTATTTTTAAAGACAAAATTCTATATGAAACTAAAAAGGCAAGATTCGGCCCCAGGTAATAGGGCCGAACAATGAAATTAATGTCATTATTTTACTGGGGACCTTCTCTTTTATACAACAATAACAACAGTACAATGAAGGCATACACATCATAATATGGTCAGTGATTGAGTATGGCAATAGTAAACTGCGACTAATCAGGGGCGGATTTATCTATAGGCTTTTTGGGCTGCAGCCCAGGGCCCCATGGTTATGAGGGCCCTCATTAAAGAAAAACATATCTATATAAGAGTAGATATCTTAGCACTAGTTAGGAACTTATCTCTCGCCTCCATTAGGTACTGCAATTTAGTCTCGACTGTTATGAGTAACTTAGCTCTATTATAATATCATAATTACTTAACCATTATTGGCCTAATTTGTTTCCTATAGGTACCATAAATCTATACCCACATCGTTATAGCAAACAGTTTATTGTCACAATGGCAATAACTTGATTATTAAGTTAAGGTAGGCCCCCCAAGTAGCCCAGGGCCCCACATATTCACGGTCCGCCCCTGTGCGACGTCACATATTTGGAAATAGAACTGACTAAAATTGAATCCAAACTTCCAAAGCAACTAAAATCTAATTTTAGTTAATTGAAACGGATTCCAAGTTTTTTCTAAGATGTTGTCTTAGAATAATAGGTTAACGGTATCACCCATATTCATTCCGACCCGAGAAACAGAAAAATTATAAGCGTTATGTCATTATTGAGGTCAATCCGGCAAGCTTGCTAATCGCGTCACAAATCACTCACCGCCTCCATTTTGCGTGTTCCTATCGACCATGGTCCGTGTGTAGTTGCCTTGGTTGATGTCATCAAGCACGGTGCGCAGCTGCGTCACTCGTGACGTCAGACCGGCGAGCTTGCTCAGTTCGCGACCAGACAACACCAGGCGACCGATGCCTTCCGCCATTTTGACTAACATGCGGCCGTATGTGTAGTAGTGCTGTAGGGAAATTAATGATTATTAGTACACTGTTGAGTTAGAAGCTTTGTTCATTGGACATATATTATTAAGTACTAGAAATCAGAAATTTTCAAAATCAGCCTCAGAGTCTGGCTCTGTGCTCAGTTCTTCTTCTTATCGTGTGGGTAGTAAGGCCTTACGACCCTGCACACCCTAGTGTCAGAGTTTCTAAACCGCCTCAACGGCCTCTGACATGGTTTGAGTAGAACAGTAAGTCCAGGTTTCCTCACGATGTTTTCCTTCACCGATGCCAGTGATGTCCAAGATAAACTTTCGAAAGTACATATGAATTGAAAAATTCACATTGGTACTTGCCCGGATTTGAATCCACAACCTCATGCATGAGAGGCGGGCGCCTTAACCACTGGGCCATCACGACACAACACACACTGTGCCCAGTTGATTAAGTTATTATTAAGTTCCATGTAATGGGGAGCGAGTCTATTGTCAGACTCGCTCCCCATTACATGGAACTTAAGCATAACTGGCGAATTGTAGGTGTACTTATGGGTACACACACTACTGCCTAACCCTTCGGGGATAACAGTCGTGATGTGATGTAAGAACTAGCTTTTGACTCTCGACTTCGTCTACGTTAATGTGGGTCATAGAGGATGAGGGCGAAACCGCGGTAAAAAGTAGCCTATGACCTATCTAGGTTAATTCTTTATCCTAACTCTATCAAATTTAATTACGATCGATTCACCGCTTTGGCGTGATGAGGTAACAGACAAAGTAAATTTCCAGTGTCTATTTGAATACTCATTACATACTTATATAATAACTTAATTCCATACTTATAAATGTTGCTTTTTTTTGTAGTATTAAAAGTTATTAAATATGGTATTGACAGACGCGTTGCTGAGAAGATTTCTAAACGTCTTCTATCGCAATTCAAAACAACAAAAATCTTTTTAAGGCCTTGGCACGTTTAGAAGGCTATATTTTCTAACTAAATTAAAAAAAAATAGTTCTAATTGAACTTAGGACAAATAAAACCTGCAATATCTCTTATTGTTACATTGAAAAATGATATCGTACCTTAAATCTATCATTTTCAGTGCCCGCAGTAAGTAGGTTGTGGTCCACAGCGAAGAACGGTCTTGATACAGCGTAGAAACCGACTGTGATGGCTATGTCTGTGTAATAGAAAATATATATTTCATTAATAAATCACAAAAAAATGTACAAGGTGTGCATTCCATATCATACAATATAGAATGGATCAATGATTTTTTCTTTTAAATTTTCTTGAGTCTTTGAAGGACAGGTTACGTAGGTTCAGCAGTGGATGTAGTTTCAATAGTGGATGAGGGTTCAGCAGTGTATCTAACCTACATACACCAGTCAAATCAAATCAAATGATTTGATGTAACCTATGGAACACCAGGATCCACACTAGTGGATGTAGGTTTAGTAGTGGTTGTAGTTTTAGCAATGGATGAAGGTTCACGAGTGGATTCAGGTTCACTAGTGGATGTAGGTTCACCAGTGGATGTAAGTTCACTAGTGGATGTAGTTTTACCAGCGGATGAAAATTCAATAAAGAATGCAGATGTCTAGCTGTGAGTACTTACATTTAGCGATAATGTTGTCAATGAATCCCATGCCCACTCTGAAGTTGAGGAAGTTCCGCAGATGTCTCGTCAGCTTGTAGAAGCTGGCCAGCAGCGTCAGTTGCTCTCGATGGTTGCCCTGGAAACCAAACCAAACAACATTATGAATTAGTTTTTATAAACAAACCAGTCTCATTTTTATGTTTTTGTTTTCTCAGTCACTCAGATAACATGTTATTTTTTAACATTATTGATAGGAAAATAACATATATTATTGGTGGCATGGCTAAAGGATTTAGATCAGCTTTTAAAAACATCATAATATTTTGTTGTTGACTGCCTCGTTGGTCTAGTGGTCGCAAGCGCGACTGCTGTGCACGAGGTCTTTGGTTCGATTCCCATGTCGGGCAAAGTGTTGTTGGGTTTATCCATCAGGAATTTCTCAGTAGCAGCCTCGGAGTATGGATTTGTGCCCGGTTGATGGCAATAGGCTCGCCCCCTATTACATGGGACTAAAAAATAACTGGCGAAATGTGGGTGTACTAATGGGTACACCTCTGCCT
This sequence comes from Hoplodrina ambigua, assembly GCA_949774945.1. NCBI lineage: Eukaryota > Metazoa > Arthropoda > Insecta > Lepidoptera > Noctuidae > Hoplodrina > Hoplodrina ambigua. The sequence continues at coordinate 3,129,396 of OX458967.1, forward strand.
AACTCTTCGGGGATTACAGGCGTGATGTTATGTATGTGTTATCATGAAAATTATGTAGTTTATATTAAATGGATATGGAGTAAGGTGTTCTGCTATTACTGTTAAAATTTAAAATTATAAGCCTAAGTACATAAGCCCACTTGCACCACAAATTATTAAACACAATTAGTTGGCTTTGACTATACAGTTGGCGCATTGATCAGTGATATCTGAGTTTATGTTTGTTAATGCATCAACTCGTTGAAATCATCATTCTATCTCTGTCATCTTCAAACAATTAAAAAAAAGGCAGTGATGCTTAAAATATGTTTGATGCAAGTAAAATTAGAAATGATTTAGTCTAGCGTCTGACCTGATAGAAAGCTACTTCTTCTGAGTAAGTGATCAGCCTGGAATTGACGTATCTGAATTCACCTTCCAGTTTCTGTTCGTGTACCGTCATCTTAGCTGAAATATGATAATTAAGTTGTAAGAAATGCGATTATTTAAAATAATTTTGTTTTACAGCTGTTTTGGAAGACTTTTAGGGATTCATCAATTTTAGCATTCGGCGCCGGAATGCTGTACTGCCGGCGCGGTGCCAGTGTCTTGTATTTTCATACAGTTGAAGCGTGGAGAGCGCCATGCAACCACCGTACTGCAGGAAGACAAACGTCCCGGGTCGACGGCGCGTTCTGTTCGCGCGCGCCTCAAAGAGCTGTCAGCACAGGGACGGGGCCCCCAACGGGGCCAACGCCTGCCGGGGTTGCGGGACGTCTTAACAGGATACCGTGGCCCCGGAACGTAAAGGGCAACAGAAGGAACAGGGTGGTTTTTTAGTCAGTAAAAGTCTGACAGTCCCTTCCGCCCCACCCAGAGCGGAAGGAGTCATTTGATGATTTTTACCACCTCAAAAAAAAAAAAAAAAAAAAAAAAGGAAGACAAACGTCGCGCGCCCGCTCTATGAAAAAATAGTATCGTCCGAGTGCAGTACGACATTTGCAGCGCTCCGACAAAGCAGCAATCCGGCACCAAACGATTTTACAAATATGTAGTATTAAGTAGTATTACCTGTCGGTCTTCTGAGGTATGTCAACAGTACTCCAGACAAGAGTAAATACGCCATCATTATACCAGGAGTCTGGAATTTATAATACATATTTATATTATTTATACAATTGGTAATGTAAGTACACAAAAGGCACTTAATAAACAAGTAACCATCTTGTCAAGATTTCAAAATTTGAATTAATATTATTACCTACCAAAAAAGTTTATCTTTTTGTATACCAGGAACCTAAGAAGTCATTGTACTCATTATTTTGAACAATGTTTGCATAATTCGACTAAACCTATGGATCATAGCTTTTTTTTTTTAGGATGGATCATAGTTGATTCTAATTCTTTCAGTTGTTCATAATTATGAGTACAATGATCCGTTTTCAGGTTTTTAGTGAACAAAATATAAGGTGTTTAAACGATTAATATATGGTAATTTAAATGTGTGAACATTCCATTGAACGTCTATGAACTTTAAATGAGAATTCTATATTAGGAACTATGGAATGCATAATAAAAATAACAATATCTTTAGAATAGAACTCGACTCGATTTGAATTTAGAATTGCTTCAACCCTTAGCATAATTTCCCTCCATTTTATTCTCATGAGTTAAATTATTAAATCAAAATAATTAAAATATAACTTACCGAAGCCCCCAAATTCATAGTAAGCCTGTAAAGGTATATGCTGATATCCAGCATAGGTTTGCTGATATTACTGTACAAGTCCACCACTGTATCACAGAACTTCTCAATATCCGTCGTCAACAGCTGATCAGCGTTGGATATCCGGTTATCTAAGTTCGATACTTGGTAGTATGTGAAGCCCCTGCAATAATTGTTGGATAAGTACTGTGCATTTATGGCAATCTGGTATTTAATTTAGTGGAAAAAGAGTAGTTATTGCACTGACAGTCTTTCAGCCATAGAATCCTCTTTAAAGTCAACTTCTTCTACTTAGGAAACTCTAACCAGTGAAGAATAGCTCTATAATAACAAAAGAGAAATACCATTTCACCTTGACTCCAAGGACCATTATTGTCTGTACTTATTACAAAATTCATGAAGAAAAATAATAAAAAAAAAAGATTTAAATCCTAGAACTCCATATTTTTATAATTTTATTATTATTCATAGGTTTCGTGTTTACTTTAATTATTTGTATATAATTTATAATATACAGTAAGGCGAAATATAAGTAATTATAGTACAAGCCACTAATATTTTTTTAAACATTTATTTTACTATTATCAAGCCATTGTTTTCAAGATTATAGTTGTGCGTTTATTATTTGGTTACATATATCTGTTAATAATAGTACAATACAAAAATCAATACGCCGGCCATATTTGACGGTACTGGCAACTCCAAGGTGTGGCTTAGACGGATACTGTTGCAATTATACCAGACATAGTCTTACGTGTATAGTCATAACATTATAATATATAAATAAACGTTGATAGTTGGTAATCTAGCGTTTATCTAAAAAGATTACATAAGCTGCACTTTATTGCAAGACAATATTCGTTAAGATTTATCACTCATCTCGGACTTTGGATTGGTATTTAAATATTTATTGCACACTAGATGACGTGGTGAACTGTCTTTTAAAGTTTTTCTAGAATTTTGTTTTTTTCTTAACCATAAGTCTTGAAGTGAAAAAGAAATTTTTAAAATTAGTCGAGCCAATTTTAAGTTTTTTTTTTTTAAAGAAGATAATAAAGAATTAGATACTGTAAGTAACAAGTATAGTTCGAATTTCAAAAAAAGAATATCTGCCCAGCATAATTGTTCCCGGAAATCTAGCCTGCAAACTGCTTGTAAGGAACAGTCTTAGCGAACTTATCGATGTAGTACTAATACCAAGAGAGGTGAAGGTATTCACAATAGCTGAATTGATTACTTAAAATTTGATAACCTATACAACTCGCAGTAATTAACGTTAGTACTACGTCAGTGTGGTTATATAACGTTATTTTCTTCGCACTTTTATTTTTAATAAATAAATACTTGCCTATACAAATTAGAAATTAAATTTATTGATTGTTTTTTTTTCTTTCTCTGTTTATTATTTGTTATCATATTGATGTATCGTGTACCTGACATTAATTGCTAAGCAAATACAATGAAGTACTGTACTTAGACAATGGGCCAGTTTTATCTCTGTATCGATTGACCGATAGCTAAAATCAAATATTTGTTTTAATATAAACCTAGGTTATACTAGGTGCTCTAATAGTTAGGATAAGTTCTTAATGGTGAAGTTCTTCAGAAAGGTCTCTTTATCGGCGTACTCGTGTAACTGACTACGTGTATGAACGTGGTCGAGGCGAAAGGAGTATGTAAGGATCGTAGCAAGTGGCGTTCTGTGGTTTCTGCCTACCCCCATGGGAAGGCGTGAGTTTATGTATGTATGAAAGTAAATTAATTGGTATTTTATTGCTAGTTTACTTATACAAAAAAGTGTTGTTTTTCCTAGCTATGTATTTTTTAACTATTTTCACCATATTTATTTGGAACCAATTTTATAGCAAACCTACATACATGTTGACAACTTTACAAAAAAAAAACATAATAATGGCTATGCTATTAACCACCTACGTACCTACATAAAAATTGAAAGTCATTGACCACAATGTTTGGCATTTCTAAAATATACTGCTTTCTTTGCATGACCACCGGTGTCAGGAGAGGTCACTATTGAGTATCGAGTACCTACTTATTCATGAATGCAATACGCTAGCAAGCCTATTCTTCAATCAAACAACAACATTCAATAATTTTAGCTCTTTTCAAATAATAGGACTGAACTATTGCGATGAAATCGAAATCATAACGTCAATAAAATAACGAAATTAGGTACTTAATTTTCCATTTTATTGTAGAAAGTTAATATCAAAATGCATATATTAAGTAGGTAGGTCTTGAGAGTATAACTAGCTTTTGCCTGCGACTTCGTAAATGTCGGATCCCCGTTTCATCCCCTTAAGGGGTGAATTTTGTAAAATCCTTTCTTAGGGACCGTCTACTAACTATAAACTACCTCCCTGCCAAATTTCATCTTTATACGTCGAGCGGTTATCGATATTTCGGGATGTTTGATTGAGTGACCTTTCGCTTTTATATTATTTAGATTTTAATAGTATTATGATAACAATGACAAGACATTTGTCAAGCACTCGTAAATTTCAATGACTATACCTATATATTTATATAAATAGCTATGAAATACAATGATATACACACTTCAAAATGATATGGCCATACGGGCAATGACTTGCGTGAATATCAAGTTCAAAGTCTGAGAACAAAGTCCAACGTGCTTGGTCTATCAGCTGCTCGCTTGATATTGTTAGCGGAATGTGTGAGTAATCGAGATACGCAGGTAATTATTTTATATGTAGCATAGTTAAAGCACAAATGCATGATATATACTAGTATTTTAAACAGGTAAGGTCTTACGACCCCACACACTCTAGTGTCAGAGTTTCTAAACCGCCTCAAGGGCTTCTGACATGGTTTGAGTGGGACAGTAATAGGCTGGTATAAGTCCAGGTTTCTTCACGAAGTTTTCCTCCACCGATGTCAGTTTTAAACAGGTAAATACCGTAAACCCGGATTACTTCAGCCCTGTGGGACAACTTAGGCTTAAAACTGAAAAATGTTTGACGTTTGAACTTCTCATCTATTGAAAAAATAACACAAATACCCTCCTCAAACGGGGTGAATAGGAATGCAGAGATGAATCAGGGCGAAACTTTAAAAGGGATTTTAACGTTAAAATAATGCAGTTTGTTGCCAACAAGTTATAATTCAATAAAAACTTTATTTGGCAATAACCTGCATAATTTTAACATTCAAATCCCTTTTAAAGATTCGTCCCAATTCTCCCCTGCATTTCTATTCATCCAGTTTGACTGTACATATAACTAGAATTTAAAAAGATGTTCTTCTTCAAGAAGGTTTATTAACGAGGCGAAAAAGTTCTAGTCAAACGCTTTTTTCAGTTTTGAGCGAAAGTTTCTCTACAGGGTTAAAGTAAACCGCATTTACCCCGTACTTTAAAAATATTTTAAAGTATAGAAAAAAGGCGTGAGTTTATGTATGTATGTTTAAAAATATTTTTCACGTTACTTCTTAACTTTATCAGATTATAAAAACTGGCTTAGAAATAGAACATCACTATACAAAAAAATATCATGAGAATGTGTTTCTTGAATATAATAGAACGATACCGGTTTCTAATACTAAAAGACACTTAGATATAAAAAACAATAGTTAATAAAATTATATAATACAATTCTTTGCGCGCTTGTGCGGTATGGTATTACGTAAAGTATTATAACAATAACAAATTTTATACATCTGAGATATGTAAATGGCATTTAGGCTTGCGACAGCCAGGGTTAGCTTTCAACACCGAGTTATTTGCTAACACGGGCCCATTACGTATTATATTTTGTAATATTATCGCGTGTTAATAACTAACGCTGAGCTAAACAAAACTTTTAAATAAAACTCTCGTCTTTTTGCAATACACGCTGTCACGGAAAGCTCGCAGATGAGGCTGATTTAAAAAAAATAAGCAGCCGATATAGAGAAGCAACGAAGTATATAATATGCGCGCGCACACACAAGGGACTCGAGTGGCCATGCCCCCTCTACTCATGGCGGCATAAGAGAGCGTCATGCCGTTTGTCGTCACGGCAAACTGGTTGATTTTACTGCCAAAGTGCACCAGAAAAAATGTTACCTAGCTGCTGGTTGTAACTGTAGACTAAGTATACATAATCATGATGATCATGTCAGCTGAATGATGTCCACTGTTGGACAAAGGCTCCCCACAAGAGTGGCGTCAGTATTGAGTATTACTAAGGTAACCCCACGCCGAGGAACAGAGTGAGGGTCCAGGCAGACATCCAGGTGTTATTAGAAATACATAATATTATTTTATACTGTTGTTTTTATATGCATCAAAGAATTGTACCTACAAATTGCGCTGACTCATCAAAGCGTCGTCGTAGTTCGACCGCGGTCAAGGCTGTATTATTAAGATTGCAGGTTACTTGTTGGATTCCTTTTAAATAATTAGTCTTTAATTATTCAGTCGTCACGTCAGCATTGCTCTAAATGCGGTACCTAAAGCATAATATTATAATGGAAAAACCGGTATGATATAGAAAAATAAATTTAAATTTGAAAATCGAAGCTAAATCCAAGCCCACGTCGTGGGCTAAGATATTATAAAACGTGCTAGTTTACTCATGTGAACTAGCACGTTGTAGGTTATCCTAAGAACAGTAATCGTTTCATACGAATATAAACCTTATTCTTAATAAATTGGGTTTTTCATCAGGAATTTCTCAGTAGCAGCGTCGGAGTCTGTATTTGTACCCGGTTGTTGGCAATAGGCTCGCCCCCTATTACATGGGACTTAAACATTACTGGCGAAATGTTGGTGTGCTAATTGGTGCACCTCTGCTTAACCCTTTGGAGATTACAGGCATGATGTTACGTTAAGTATGGTGGTAGTAATTCCCCGGACGCTCGTTCACAAAAAGCTCTTCTACTACTGAACATATTTTATATTCGCATGAAAATAAAGTCTCAGCACACTTTATAGATCTCAGTTTTTGTGAGGAGGCGTGCGTTGCAGCAGTAGGAGCATTAAAGACTAGAGTATAATTCTATCTCTCATTTATTAGAAAACGAACGGCCAAATAACGGCAGTTATTTTGCTGTATTGTCGAAATGCATTTGAGTGTTTTTTTCAAATGACTAATAGTTTACGTTGTTTTGTAACAACCGTTACTGACTGACTAAACTATCAACCCACAGCTCAAACCACTGAACGTTTTGCGCTGAAAGGCACGCAGATAGTTATTACGAATGACGTAGGCATGCGTTAAGAAAGGATTTTCTAAAATTCACCCCCTAAATGGATGGAGATGAAACGGTTTTCGACAATTACGCGGATGAAGTCGAGAGCAAAAGCTAGTTTAAAATAACGGAGGTTCATTGTAACGTTAGTTTTCTAATGTTATATTTAATGGAGGTAGATTGAAGTGACGAGTGGCTAAATATAGTTCGTTGTTAGATTACAGTCGCATTCTATTAATATTCTATCATAAAAAGTTAAATCGTTACATAAATTTTTGTCAGTCGGAAACATCAACTAAACGACATTAAATATCACATCTGGTTCAACTGATAACTACGTAAGGTCATGTATGAAGGCCCACAACTTTTAAATGGTCTATACATATAGAAAACATTCTAATATACAGTATAGTAATACAGCTGTAGCTTTTCCAAAGCCAGTTCTTTTGAGTAACAATAGTTGTGGGAAACATCTGGGAAGTTTGGTCCTTCGAGTCGCATATAATTTGCCCAGCAGGTATTGTATACCGGAATATCAGGCTGTTATATGTCTAGTGGTCAGGGCTCAAAACTTTCCTATTACTGCGTATTATAAACACGAGGAAGGATAGATGAATGTTATTACTCTTTCACAAAATTTGGCACACTTATATTGATCTGGTTTAACACATAGATTTTTTTATCCCGTTTCTGTGTTCCCAAAGGGATGACAAAAACAATGTTATAGCGCCTGTCTAGGTGGTTTCGAAAGCTCGAATCTTAATTTTTTTATGGAGTCATAGGTTGCCACGTTTATCGCGGCATCAGTGGAGTTTTATTTCCTTAAAAGTTCAGGTTTAGAGACACTGGGCACTGAGTAAATAGGCCACTGTCTGGTCAGGAGCACCGCACTCGCACTGGGTTTCGCTGGGATCTATAATCCCACTTTGCTAGGTTATGCAGCGTGCACATAAGCGAGCAAATCACACTCAAGTGGTTGGCGTTCCTGGGGTTAAACTCAGTTGGGTAATGATGGGTGATGTTCTATAATAGAGGTAGGTACTTACTTCAGGTACTGTTGATACAAGTGCAGTGTTAGATTGGTCCTTAATCTAAGCTTCAGCTCTCCTATACTCCATTTTAGTACATTATTTACTAACGATATCTGAAACAAGAAAATAATGATCATTATGGTTGGCACTCAAATCATTATGCTTAATAATAAGTTATGTCTGAAAATAGCTAGATAATGATGAGGTTTTTCCAAGACTGCAAATAATGAATGTCTGTAAAAATGATGACATTTTTCAGTAATTTATAATTTTCGGTTTGAAAATATCCGTCTGTGGTTTCTAGTTTAGCTTTTTTTATGGATAAAACGACAAAGATAGAACCTATTGCAGAATAGGTTTTATAATAAATTACATACATAACATCATAACATCGCGCCTGTAATCCCCGAAGAGTTAGGCAGAGGTGTACCCATTAGTACACCCACATTTCGCCAGTTATGTTTTTAAGTCCCATATAATAGGGGGCGAGCTTATTGCCATCAACCGGGCACAAATCCAGACTCCGAGGCTGTTACTGAGGCATTCCTGATGAAAAAACCCAATAACACTTTGCCCGACCTGGGAATCGAACCCAAGACCTCATGCTCAGCAGTCGCGCTTGCGACCACTAGACCAACGAGGCAGTAAAAAAAAAAATTAAAAAAATATATATATAGAATAAAAGAAACATTGATGCGTTATAAAGAGATTGAAAGGTCATCAGTCTGAACAAAATCAAGGGGATGTTGTCAATTACATCTTTCAAAATGTATTCTTTTTTAAGTAATGTTTAAATCATAAAATAATACTAACAACAGGCATGGCAATGAAGAATTGTGTTAATAACCTTCTAAACTCCTTGTGGTTCATTGTGATTATAGATCTGAAACAAAAAATATACATTCATTAATTTAACAGGAATTCAACGTGCTGACAAATTTTGTATTAAAATTGCATATAATGCACTTGAAATATTTTAGACGTGCTTTTATAGCACGATTCTAATATCGCATTTTTGAACATTTTTGTTGCAAAATTATATAGATTTTTTACATTTATATGGCATAGCGTTATTAGTGCGTAGATAAGTTTGTTTCCGCCTTTAATACTGTGAGCAATTATCATTTATATAAAAATTAAGTAGCTTTAACAAAATACAGGGCCGTATCTGAATCTGCAATACAAAAATGCTTACAAGGAAAAAAGTGTGACTTTGACTTGACCTATCTCAACAGACAGCATCCATACTGGTCATGGTCATTATAATTGAATGTCTCAATAGAAAGCCAATAAGCAAAATGCAGGTCAAGCAAATATTAGAAATAACACGTGATTTTTTTATTTATCTTTGAAATTATTAATATGACATTGAATTTAAGATAACACTGCCTATCTCAAAAATAAATAGAATTAAGATTATGCTTCATAGTTCGTAGATAAGCTGTTGAAAGTGAATTACAGAACAATCTTTTAATACTTAATTACTTTTGCGAATCGTATAAGCACTAGGCTAAGGATAACATTTCTATTTAGTAAGGAATACGAAACTACCTTTTGGAACGGGCAACTAGATTTAATTTTATAATTTTTCTTTTCTCTTGTAAATGACATTCAAAAGTGCCTTTTATTGGTCTAATTGAAATAAATGATTTGACTTTAAATTTTATTATTATATTTAAAACTGTCGTGCCAGCGACACGAAGAAGAAGGAGAAGAATACTTAGATATTATAGAATATAAGAATAATTAATAACTCCTACTACTACTACTTACTTAACTGTAAAATAAAAATTATATTTGCTTTGAAATCAATAAATAGTATCAATAATAGTTAATCAATTGAGTTGCAACACTTGCAACATAAGTGACGTCACAATTTACTTTTGCCATGCAACAGCTTTAGGGGAGAATCACTTAATGACGTAAAAAGTATGTCAATTGATTTTTGGCGGCTAGCATACCTACATAAAAGCATATTTTCTTTTAACATTGTAGAATTATTAGTTAGTTTATTATTAGTTTTAGTTACTCATAAACTCAGACAAACAGTAATCACATTTTACTAAAAATAAACTTGTCAAGCAAGTGATTTTAACTGTTATGTTTTTATTTGTTGATCAACGCTATATCTTCGCGTAACTCGTTTTTTTTTATTAGACCTTTTATTTCCTATTAGCTTATGTCCGCCACTTCGTCCGCGTATATGTGTGTTATCGCGGACGCAGACGATAAAAAAGTAGTACATGTTCTTGTATAATGATCTTTCTTGGGGTTCAAACTTACCCCGTACCAAATTTCATCAAAATTTGGTCAGTGGTTTAGTAGTGAAAGCGTAACAGACAGGGTTACTTTCGCACTTATAATATTACTAGCTGACCCGCCACGACTTCGTTCGCGTGGTATGCTACCCCTACCCTACCCTACCCCTACCCATGAAACAAAACAAAAATAGATAAAAATAGTATCCTATGTCCGTCTCGTGCTTCTAAGCTACCTCCCCACCAATTTTCAGCCAAATCGGTTCTGCCGTTCTTGAGTTATATGTAAATAGTGTAACTAACACTACTTTCCTTAATATATATAGATTATAAGTATGTACTATGTAAGCATCGTAAATACAGGATGCTATGCCTAATATAGGATGTTTAAATGGACTTTGACTTCTAGTAAGAAAATGATTGGCCAAGAAAACGCAACGACTCCAGTACGGTCATTTTGAGGTCATTCTGGCGATTATTTCGACGCCCCCAAGGAATAAACCTGTATTATACTATTACTGACTTTTTACTGTTATTCCATTTTCGGAATCTATGGGTCGGGATACACCTATGCATTTTTTTTCGTATTTTTTCTGCGGTAATTTCCAACGATTTTCCTTGTAACACTTTTGTTCTTTGGAAATTTTCCATTTTTTATTTACTAGAAAAATAACGTTATACATTATTACAATTTAAGTTCTGTGGCTACATTTCGGTAAAGTAATATTACTGTAAAATATTAAAAAAAAAAATCTTGGTTAATGCGATAACAGGTTTATTATCGTAAATTTTGTGGTACACATTTTCGCGTATTGGCGGTAACTTGGTCGCGCTCGGCGAATCAAGTACATTTTCGGGTCATAGAGGAGATTCCCAATGCATAGATAGAATTTAAATCACCTCAAAAGTAATTGAGTATCAATCTCTCTCTCTCTCTGTAATGAAAAAAAAACGTTCAATAATCCAGTAAAGCAATATTATGCCAATAAGTTTTAAGAAATTTACAAGAATAAATCGGTAAGTAAACATTACTGGAATAATACTGATAAGTCAGGATCGTAAGATATCAATACCCTAAAAATTTTATGAAACCATTTTCGGTAATATGTATTTTGGTGAATAACTTATTCTGTGTATATTTAATAGTTACACTTAATACTTTAAACTTTTCGGCTAAAAATTAGCTTTTCCGTCATATAACAATGTTCTCATAATTACCTTTTGTTGAAGAGATATACGCCAAAAACACTAAAACATTTTTCCTGTAAAATTTGATTTTTGCGATTACCGGTTTATTCCTCGGGGACGTCGATTTATCTTTGGCAAGTTGATAAGTATTATGATAGGACGGACTTTGAACTGACAGTGACGTCGTTTATAAACTAGGATCAAGGTTCGGCTTACACATAATTATTGTCTTATTATATGGTAAAAATAACTTTACCTATCACTCGCTTAATAAATAATAATATCATACGGAGCGTAAAAAGACACAGCACATTGTATAAAGCTCTGCGTACAAAATAATTTGGCTACGAAAAGACTTGATATTTTGACCCCCGGATTCTAAAACGACACTGAACAATGTATCTCTGTCGCTACAATACACATTAGAGCAGGGGTTCCTAAACTTATTTGTCTACTTTGAGAATAAATTAATTTCTAGCGGCCCCATTTTATCACCCACTTAAAACCACCTAGTAGATGAAATCACAAATCGCTCCCCAAGCCTCTACACAACGCCCCGATACAAGATCTATGGCGCCACATGTCCTTTAAATTATGATCGAATTTTTAATATAATTAGCGAGCGAAGCCGCGGGCGAAATCTAGCTAGGAATAAAGGCAACTTAAAATTGTTTGTGAGTTGCGTTTGAGAATTTGGCCGTGAAAACTTTACTATTTGCATAATTTGTATTAAACGTGTGTATGAGTAATTAAATTCTGTATTCAAATTTTAGATTACGGTCCCGTATATTTCTTTGCTACATTAAACTGTTATTTATCCTCGGTTTCTCGAACGAAAAATTATCTGAACGCACTGTAAAATTAATGAGACAAATTGCCAATTGCTACGATTAGTTGACTGAATTATCACGACCAATCACAGCAGCTTATTACTGACGCTTGACAATCTCATCTTATTAATTTTGACAATGCGTTCCATTAATTTTTCATTCGAGAAACCGCGGGTACTGTTCAATGTATCAAAAAAAGATACGGGACCGAAATCAAAAAATCTAATACAGTATTTAATGACTCATACACACGTTAATAATAAATTACGCAAATAGGAAAGTTTTGAATACTCCACAGCAGTATACGCATAATAAAGGTATTTGAATATAAATTTCCTGACCAACTACGAGTCCATATAAGTACCTACCTACCTACATAATCGGTGACTACTGGCGCAGGCATTCATTATTACTTACATAGGCCATATATTTAACAACGTAGTGCGTTATAACTCCACCTTACATACCTTACCTTATGTAAATTTTATTTGTTGGTCAAACTAAATTTCAAAACATAATCTTTACATAACTTTCGTAGAGTCCGTAGAGACTAAGTGTTTTTACCTAGTCACCTACTAACATTAAGACGAAACCTCGATCAGCTTTGATTAGATTACGTTGGAAGACGGAATATGTAAACCGTTTTGGTATGTTGACATTAACTCATCTAAATGGTGAAATGACAATTGGGTAGTTGACACGGACACTACCAATCAATTGACATAATTTTTATCAACTGTCAAAACGCGATTCCCCATAAATTTTGTATGGCAATATCGAACTGTGACGTCACTTATTAATCAACTCAATTGACTTACTATTTATTAATTTCAAAGCATTTTACAGTAAATTTAAATTATCTGGTAGGTATCTGCTGAATTTGGATTGGGAATTTGTATTCTTAAATTATTGGTTATGGTGTAAACTACCCAATTGACGAAGATGAAAGTTAGGTACATGTTCTTCCCATTATTGGGATCATTGTTTTTATTCTATATCGTACGGTCAAACAAGCTATTTGTTTTACCAACAATAATATCTTTCTACGACATTGCTATTAATTGTTATTCTGTGGTCACTTTTTAAGCTTGTAGTGTCTATTAATTTTGAAACCTATTTAGAGTGTTTTAAAAGAATTGACACACTCGAAACAATGTTTAAAAGTAGTTGTAAGTTAGCTGCCTGTATACCAAATTGCTTGTTCGAACATAGCTCAGAGCCTTCTAATTTCAGAGATCACATGCACCCATTACCACGATGTTTTGCGTGCGTTACATTGCGCGTAACCCATAAACAGCGGTTATTCACACCAATAATAAAAGTTGTTTCCCAGCGATATATTTTTGCTCAGTGTTACCTTAGTTTAATGGGCAAAATGCGTACCTAGTTAAAGACTATAACATGATGATTCTTTTTACATCCTGTATAATCATCAGTACCTAATATACTCCGAAACGTGTTTTGCTTTGTTTGTAAGGTAAATTTTTCTTAGAAATATCAAAATAAAAATAAATAAATGATAAGAGTGTGGAGCAAATGAATGAGTTTGTATACTTGGGTAGTATGTTTACTAGAGATGGAAAGATTGATGCTGATGTGGAAAGGAGAGTAACTGCGGGCAATAAAGTGAATGGTGCTATACATGCGGTTGTGACCAACCAGTCCATGTCAAAGAAGGCTCGAATGGCTGTTCACAACGGTGTGCTGGTGCCTACGCTTATGTATGGAAGTGAATGTTGGGTATGGCAAACGAGGCATGAGAGTAGGATTAATGCTGTGGAAATGCGTTCCTTGCGGAGTATGTGTGGTGTAACATTGAACGATAGAGTGAGGAATGAGGTTATACGGGACCGTTGCGGATTAAAAGAAGATGTAGTGACAAAGATAGAAAAGGGTATGCTTAGATGGTTCGGTCATGTTGAGAGGATGAGTGAAAGACGATTGACAAAAGGTATTTATATGGCAGAGGTGAGTGGCAACGCCGGGAGGGGTCGCCCTAGGAAGACCTACATTGACCTTATTGGTGAGGTCCTTCAGAAAGGTCAGGTGCGGAGTACTCGTAACCGGCGTGCTTGTATGACGAGATGTATGAACGTAGATGAGGCGAAAGAAGTATGTAAGGATCGTAGCAGGTGGCGTTCTATAGTTTCTGCCTACCCCCATGGGAAAAAGGCGTGAGTTTATGTATGTATGTATGTAAATATCAAAATCTAGTCTTCATTTTAATGAAAATCCAACTTGTTTTTGTAGTTTTAGAATCGAGAATCGTTTTAGCGGATTACACGTATTCAATAACATACACACACACACACATTGTTCCATGTGTATTTTATTTATTTGTGATTTTTATTCTACAAACTTTAAAGAAATACCTATGCTGATGGAATTTCATTCTTACTTAAGTCATATTTAGTCCTCAAAGGGTAATAAGATATTACAGGGTAGAGGGTTTAAAAAGCAGGGCTGCAGGTGCAGGGCACCTCTGATTGAAACATTGTCACGTGACACGTCATCAGGACTTCTTTTTTATTAAGTTGTCGTGATGTCGTGTTTTACTAAGTCATTATATGCAAGTAGAGGGTTAATTTCTAGACTCTATGATAATTTTAGCTTTTCCATGTAGTGCAAGATTTGACTGTGAGTTTTCTCAGATCATAGAGTAGGCTATAGAGACTCTGTCTGGTTCAGCCACATTCAATCATTTTTTTAAATATTATTATTAGACAAGGATATGGTGTTCTATAATCGTAACCAAAACTATAGGATATCCGAAATAAAAATCTATCCGAAACGTAACCAAATCCGATATAAAAGTTTCGAATAATTACGGATGGGGACTAAGTCTAAATGTTAGGTCAGATTTTCACCCGAGCGAGCAGATACACTACGCGCGTGTCCCTTGCATTGTTTAGATAGTTCGTAGTAGTAGTATTTAAATTGCTCAGCCAGTAATGGATAACTGACTAATGTCAGTCACCAATTATTTTGCATTATCAGATAATCCGAAATGATTTCATATCCGTATCCAGAACCGAAATTTCATTTCCATAACATTCTTAGTCAAAATGTATTTGGCTTAGGTATACAAAAATAATATTATACATTCAATGTATTTATGATAAATTCAATTCAATTATAATAGTGTTGATCAATCTACGTAATTGAAACGTAGATTGATCAACCCGGTACAATGACCTCTTCCCCAGGGATTACAATACGAAGAGACCTAGGCTATAAAGTCGTTCCGATTGATGCTGGCCATTCTCGACTCTATTCAAATAGGCAGAACCATACAAATCCGGTTTTAATACGTCAAGATACAATGACGTAATGTTAGTATCGTACGATACAAAGTGCCCAATCAAAATTGAAAAGATGATAGAAGACTTTCGAGACGCGCTTCTTGCGTGATAGTTATGCAGTTATGATATGCCTTGTAGAAATAAATGGCCTCAATTGGGTAGATGACACAAATAAACAATAATTCTAAATCTTCTTTTAAAGAAACATTTTATTTTAGCCTTGTAAATCCGATTAATTTTGAATTTCCTGTAAAATTAGATTTTTTGCGGCTTTGAAATCAAAATATAGTCTGTCAATTGAGTTGCCAAATAAGTGACGTCACAGTTCGATATTGCCATACAAAATCTATGAAAGAATCGCGTTTTGAAAGGTCATAAACGTTTCGTCGTACACGTCTTCTCCCTAACTGCGGCGAAACCCAAATGGATGGTATAGATTTTTCACAAAAGAAATAATACAAATAATATGTTTATTTTTTCCCGGAAAGTTTTTACGAATTTTTGCTTACATGGGTTCGGGGCCCTTGTAGCCGGGGGCCCGTATCTTTCATACGGCCGATATGGTTGCTACGACCCTGTAAGGTAGGTTTACTCGTCTTGCACGCGGTTGTGGGTCGAAACTAGTATGACCTGTATACTACGGCTAGCACACATTTTTTTTTTTTACTGTACAGAATAGCTTGAAATTATAGGTAAAAAAATTTGATAATTTTCATAATTCATTAAAATTCTAACATCAATTAAAAAGGAAAAACTACTTGTATAATTTATAATATATTCAAATGCGTTTAAAAATCCAGTAAAGCGTAAAGGTGAAATGATTTTCGAAAAGTCACTGACAAAGCTGTAATCAAATCGATTGCTTTGCATACAATACACATAATTATATACAATGGACATCTACAATGTATGAACTCAATTAATCTCAACTGCGGACATTTGGGTACTAGCTAGCTAGCTGCCTGCGACTTCGTCCGCATAGATGTCGATTATCGCAGACGCAGGCGAAGTCGCGGAATAAAAAGTAGCCTATGTCCTTCCTTGGGGTTCAAACTTCCCACATACCAAATTTCATCAAAATCGGTTCAGTGGTTTAGTTGTGAAAGACAGTTTTACTTCCTCATGAATAATATTCGGGAGGAATATTTCAAAACAATATAACATGTTCTCCGAAAAATCAAACATCTTTAACTAAATATTTACAGGAAAGAGATTATTTTACATGCCTACAACAGATACAGGAAACCCATATGCAGGCCATGTATTTACAAAACACTTTGTCTGAGTTCCACCACACTTTAATTACACTCTATTGCTCCGTTGCGCGTTGGTTTATAAAAATATCATATATTTTATCTCACAAAGATTTCTCTTTGTTTCATTGAAACCAGTTCAGTAGTTTAGTGTTCCAAGTTCAGTTAATTTGCTGATTCCAATAGTTACTGATTGGTTTTAATTCAAAATTTATATTATAAATGTTTATTCTTCAAATAACAAAGTAACTCAATTTGGTATTTTTATTATTATTCCTGAATAAGTAATACCTACATACTAAGTTTATATCCATTCATTATTATTTTAATTAAAATCATAAGATTATAATTTGTTTTTGTTTTAAAAAAAAGAAGGAACACAAAATTATGACTTAAATTTATATTCAAAAAAGTTTATTTTTAATATCAAGAGCTGTTTGTTACAAGTTTGTTTATTTTATTAAACACAAAATATATTTAGATGGCCATGGAATATTACCAGTTGCAAATTTAATTAGCTATGAAACCAGTTTTAGTATTTCAATAAAAAATGCATTATGCTTACATGTAAAGCAATATCAGTAAAGAAACATTTCAATATTTATTATTAATTCATTAATATTGACCTACTTATTTTAATTCTATACCCAAAAAAAAATTTTTTTTGCAGAAGCAGGCTTTAGTGATATTTAGATATTATTTTTATTTATTGTCATACATTAGAAAAACGAAAAAAAAAAAAGAACTTACCCTTCTACAAGCGTAGTGTGTTGGATAAGCCACAGATCGCACATGGACCGTGAAATTAAGGAGATAGCAATGAGGGCCATGAAGCCGCTCTCCTTGGACCAAATTGAAGGCATCATGATCTTCCATAGTGCCTTGAGTTCAGCTAAGAACCTGGCATCCACTTGTGCCTTAGGACCTTTTTTGTTTTTCTCCTTTATCATGTACTGTATCTGTTCTTCTGGTGATAACTTGCCTGATTTGACATTTTTGTGTTTGCTGAAATTAATTTAATCATTGAAGATTACAATTTACAGTTAGATTATTACTAAATTAAATCATGCATTTACATTTTGAATACCTAGTTATAACTAAAATTAAGTGTTCATTAATACTGTAATAGTATTAAGTAATTTTTTCTTAAGTAATTAAACTTGTGATTTTATAGTGATGTTCTTAGTATAAAATCAGGATTTATATTTTTTTTTTTTTTGCTAAACCAATAACAGTGGTCTGTACCTTAGCTTATCCTTTTATTGCTCATAAAATTGTGTGAAAACAAAGCAAAATAAAGCATGCTTTAACAAAACAAAAGTACCATGGTGATATATTATTGGTTTATAGACCAGAGGTTGAAGCATTCTCAATTACTCATCAACATACATTTTCTAATTTTTCCATCCACAATCCCTTCGACGAGAATAGTTAAATTAGATAAATTTTATCATTTTCAATGTTTATTAGAAGAAAATAAGGATATTTAATAAATGAATAAGAATATATTTTATGATTTATTTATTATTTACGAGTAATATTTTTTTTTGTGATTTCGACCGAATTGCAGTAATGTTAGCTAAGTCAATCTATTTTCGATAAATTGGACTAATATGATATAGAATAGGTATTTAGATTACTAAAGTGTTCACAACTGACCTTGACTTTAGAGAATTCCTGATTACCCAGGCACTTAGCGCTGCAGAAGCTGCTAACGCAATTTTAACATCAGTCCGTGAAGTAATTTTACTAAAATTCGGCGCCATTCTCAATGTTTATGCCTAAAGATTTAAATATAAATCAGCATTTATTTTTTTAATTACTGCACACACGTAACAATCGACCACGAGCACCAAACACTCATTACACTTCCTTCGTTTAACGCGATAAAATAAATTAAAGCTGTAAGAAAGCGAATAGACGAATTCGTATGAATTGTCACTGTCATGAGTGTCATGATAACCTTACTGTCAGGTGTCAGTGTTAGTGTCAAATATCTGTCATGGTTTAACCTTGTGATGCGCAATTTAGTATGATTTTTTTAAACAATTAGTCGATTAACTATTTTGGCATCTGTTTCTATTGAAAACCTTTTTTTTTATTCCTTGCAAAGAAACTCACAACAGTTACAACTGATACAGTAGCGTCATCTGCTGGTAAAATAAAATAAAAATTGAGATGTGATGCATTATAAAAAAATTAACTAGATGACGCTGTTTTGAAATGGATTAATTTTTTTTTATATAAATTCATAGTACTTTTGTTGCACCAATTGATACGGTATTGTCACTGACGTACTAGTAGATATTAATTACTTAATTAATTAATACACATTTTAAGCAGACATCCTATAGTAATATTGTATTTGACTTATGTAAGGTTGGTAAAGTTTCTGCAGCAACAATCAAGTAAAACACTGATTATTTCCACAGTCAAAAATGTTTTCATGGTAAAATAAAAGTCTAGGCACGGCGGCTTAGTCTACTACGGCGTCTACGGCGTCTACGCCTGCTACGCTTGCTACGTCGGTCTACGCGTGCTACGCTGGTTTACAGCTCAACATGGGCCTACACCACGAACTTTTTCGTAGCTCATTCGTCTGCGCGACGGACACCTATAAAATGACAGTCTATGGCAAGGAAACCAAACCATGATATCCATTAGTTAACAGATATTTGATTGGTTATTGAATTATTTAGTTTTCAGGGTTCCGTAGGTGAAACCGAACAGGGTGAAAAAAGGATCCTATTACCGAGTACGTCTGACTGTCTTTACGACCATTTACATTTGGCCGATTCGCAATTGGCCGGTTTATGAATACAGAGCAAATATATTTTGTGAATCATAGAAGTTTAAAAATATACAAATCCACATAGTCGTGGGTTTCATGTAGGTAAAATAAAGCACTCGGTAGAATTTGCGTATGTTGTAGGCGGTTGCACAGGTTAGCTATGGAACTTATATGGTGTCAATAAAAATAGACATTGCGTTATGTAGTTATAATTAGTACCTATTTATGTATCACAAAATGCAAATTATAGGAAACTAGCTTTTGTCCGCGACTTCGTACGGGTATCAGTTATCTCGGCCGCAGAAGTTGCGGAATGATAAGTAGCCTATGTCCATTCTTGGGGTTCAATCTAATCGACATAATATTATACTTATACAATACGAAGTTTACGCGGACGAAGTCGCAGGCAAAAGCTAGTTTCCTATAATTTAGTAGGTATAACACTCATTCTTCTTCATTCATCTTTCTGACTAACTAACTTTTTTAAGGAATATGTGACTTGGAATTATTGGTTATTGGTATCAACTAGGTACCCAAAATTTGTAGCTGCTATACAAAGGGTTCGTTAGCATGAAGACTAAGGCTGCTTGTCCACAGTGTGAGTTGAGTTCGATTGCCTATGATTTTTTCGATAGTCAGATCAGACGAAATGTGAATTTCAAATATTTTGCTTAATTAAGATACAGAAGCTAACATATTTATCCCTCCGTTATAAATTATCTGGCGATTGAAAAATCAGCCCTTTGGCTATCTAACTTCTTGTCGTTACTTATTTATCTCAGTTTTGTACCGCTCACCTACAATCACCAATCACAGCAGTTGGTTTAGATGATTTTACCAAATATCGCCAAACTTTACCGACATGACGTAAACGTGTAGGTGGGATGGTGTAATGTCTTATGTGTGGGGAGGTGTGGGAAGTATGAGACATGTAGCAAATATATCTGTGTGATCAGAAGAGCAAAACAAAATTATATAAAATTATTAAGAAAAAAAAAGACAATTTTTAATTTGAATTGTTTTTTTTTATTTATTTTCGAGCACATGATCTTCTGTTTTTAACTTACTACAATAATTTATCTTACAATCTAATATTTACAATGCTTTCACAATATGGAAATGCAATTCTGGTGGGACTAGAGATCGAATTTTCACTGATTTTCTAGGAACACTAGGAATTTAGTCTCTGTGGGTAGTTACACTGATTTTATAGGTTCTTAGTCGACCTCCTCAACGGTGGGTCCAGTGTTGGCTTGTTGTCTGTACTGCTGTTGTCCGGCGCCCGCGTCAGCAGCGCCCGCTCCGTGCATTTTGCTCATGATGGGTGAGCAAGCACGCTGCAGTTCTTTCAACCGGTGCTCGTATTCATCCTTCTCAGCAAGCGTGTTGTTATCAAGCCACTTCAGCGCTTCGTCGCACTCGCGCCGCGCCGCTTCCTTGTCTTGGTCGCTCAGTTTGCCACCAGCATCATCCAGCGCTTGTTTCACACTGAAGATGTAAGATTCGAACTGGTTACGTACTGTTACCCTTTCTCGCTGGCGCTCGTCCTCTTCTTTGTAGCGCTCAGCTTCCGATAACATGCGATCGATCTCGGCCTGTGACAGGCGGCCTTTATCGTTCTTGATGACAATGTTCTTGCTGCGGCCGGTGCTGTTTTCTTTGGCGGATACGTTGAGAATGCCGTTTGCGTCCAAGTCGAAGGTGACATCAATCTTAGGCACTCCGCGAGGCGCTGGTGGGATACCAGTCAGGTCGAAGCGGCCGAGCAAATTGTTGTCCTTTGTCATAGCTCGCTCGCCTTCGTACACTTGGATGGTGACAGCCGGTTGGTTGTCCGAGTAGGTGGTGAACGTCTGCGATTGCTTGCAAGGGATCTTAGCGTTGCGTTCGACGATCTTGGTCATCACACCGCCGGCCGTCTCGATACCGAGAGATAGAGGAGCCACGTCCACTAGCAGCACGTCTTGGATCTTGGAGTGCTGCTCACCGCTCAGTATAGCTGCCTGCACTGCCGCACCGTATGCAACTGCCTCATCTGGGTTGATGGACAGGTTTAGCTGCTTGCCACAGAAGAAGTTCTGCAGCATGGTCTGGATCTTCGGGATGCGAGTAGAGCCGCCGACCAGAACAACGTCGTGGATTGAGCTCTTATCTAGTTTCGCATCTTTGAGAGCTTTTTCAACTGGTTCCAAGGTGCCGCGGAACAGATCTGCGTTCAGCTCTTCAAAGCGTGCACGAGACACGCGTGTGTAGAAGTCGATGCCTTCATACAACGCGTCGATCTCAATGGTAGCTTCTGTGCTCGACGACAATGTGCGTTTAGCGCGTTCTGCGGCCGTGCGTAGTCTACGGAGAGCGCGCGAGTTGTTTCGCATATCCTTCTTGTACTTGCGCTTAAACTCATCAGCGAGGAAGCTGACGAGTCTGTTGTCGAAGTCCTCACCACCCAGGTGTGTGTCGCCGGCAGTCGCCCTAACTTCGAATAGAGAGCCTTCGTCGATGGTCAGGATTGATACATCAAATGTACCGCCCCCAAGATCAAATATGAGCACATTGCGCTCACCTTTAAGGTTCTTGTCAAGTCCGTAGGCGAGGGCGGCGGCTGTCGGCTCGTTGATGATCCTCAGCACGTTCAGTCCGGCGATGGCGCCGGCGTCCTTGGTGGCCTGCCGCTGTGAGTCGTTGAAGTAAGCCGGGACTGTGATGACTGCGTCCCGCACTGTAGTGCCGAGGTATGCTTCCGCGGTCTCCTTCATTTTTGTAAGGACCATACTGCTGATTTCTTCCGGTGCAAATGTTTTCTTTTCTCCCTTGAAATCGACTTGTATCTTAGGCTTGCCGCAGTCGTTGACAACTTTGAAGGGCCAGTGCTTCATGTCTTGCTGAATCTTCGGGTCGTCAAACTTGCGGCCGATGAGTCGCTTGGCATCGAACACTGTGTTGTTGGGGTTGAGGGCGACCTGGTTCTTAGCGGCATCGCCGATGAGCCGCTCTGTGTCCGTGAACGCGACGTATGATGGAGTAGTTCGGTTGCCCTGGTCGTTGGCGATGATCTCCACATTTCCGTGCTGCCACACTCCGACGCACGAGTAGGTTGTACCAAGATCAATTCCGATGGCTGGCATTTTTATTTGCTTGTATATTCTTCTTCTTAAAATACTTGATCAGTAAACTCGATGAAATTATAATATTCTCTTGCGTAAACTTGGTTCACTTCGCTGAGTTTGTTCGGTAGTATTACCGCTCTTCACTTCTCTTCGCTTGTTTGTGTTTTCGTATACAGAATACTTTGCCGCGCTCATCGCCCCTTTATATATGGAGCCAATAGCGTTGAAGAACAATCTAGAAAACGCTCGATGCACCAATCATATCGTTCCATTACAGAATTTTCTCGAAGTTTTATTTTTGTTGACCAATCAGCGTTCGAGATAGAGATAGCACGATGTAATTAAGAGTGAGTAAGCAATAAAAGGTAATACCAGTTTTTAAGAATTCCCTGTATTCGTGGTAAAGTGCGCAAAATGTATGTGGATTGTTAGCGTTGACTCTAATATCACGTAAGTATTCGTCGCGTTTAAAATTAATTTTAGAGTAAAAAAGTTTAAATTGTTTATTAGTATAACATTTATGGGCAATAATTAAACAGTTAGGAAAAATAAACTTTAACATTTAAGTACATTGTATGCCAATAAAGAAAAATTAATACTATTTACATATTAAATTGTTTCCATGGTGTCATTTATTCAATGATCTACTGATTTTTCTGTATATTCGAAAATAGGAATGGTGTCCTATGTATATAAATACACCTCTGTCTTTAGGAAAGGTATCGTAAGTAAGGATTTCTTCTAAATTATTATTAGGCAAGCAGCATTTAATACTGTTGACTAAGATCATAAAATCGTAAAGATCTACCTTTTGACACCATGTGGTGATTATTGCAAAATGTTATTACAGATGACTGCCTCGTTGGTCTAGTGGTCGCAAGCGCGACTGCTGTGCATGAGGTCTTGGGTTCGATTCCGAGGTCGGGCAAAGTGTTATTATTGGGTTTTTCCATCAGGAATTTCTCAGTAGCAGCCTCGGAGTCTGGATTTGCGCCCGGTTGATAGCAATAGGCTCGCCCCCTATTACATGGGACTAAAAACATAACTGGCGAAATTTAGCGGTACTAATGGGTACACCTCTGCCTAACCCTTCGGGGATTACAGGCGAGATGTTATGTTGTGTTATTACAGATCGTTATATTATATTATATGTCATCGACAACAGATATAACTTTCATTTTGAAGTATGTGTTTATCTAAACTACATACTACAAAATACTACAATCAAATAAATTAATTTGAAGTGGCTTTTGTTATGTCCAAATAACTCTTTTTTACTAAATGCAGGTGATTGTTTACAAGGTAAAACAAAATGCTCTGAATGTATGTCGATCAGTTTATTTCGGCTTATCTCCGAAACTGCTAAACCGATTCTGATGAGACTTTCACTGATAGATTGCTGATGTTATAGAGAGTAACTTAAACTTTATATTAGGATAAAATAGGGGCCAGCGCAAAATACAGCGAAAAACCCCTTTATGACAGACATTTACGCAAACAAAGTCGCCAGCATATGCTAGCTCTTAATAATACTTATTCCGGTTCCTCTAACGTTTACTGGTAAACGAATCAGCTCATGGGAAGACCAGCAACGCACCAGGTGCTTTTTTTGGTACTTATAATATGAATATTTGACCCAAGGCAGGGTGGATTTCCGTTTTTCTCTTATTCGATTCGAGCTTTTGCATTAGCAGAACGATATGATTAATTGAGCTAATATTAGAAATGACAAATTGGGAGTTAAGTTCAATAGAAAATATTAGGGGACGTTAGGCGTGGCCATTATAAAATTTTCCACTAGGGGTAATCAAGCATGTACCCTAGCAACACCGGCTAGGTTTATTGATTCGAGAACATTCCAAAGTATATTGCCATCTCGCAATATCTATCTTCTTTCTCTTTCATCCTTGATGGCTCTGCAGAGGTTTGTTCTGGAAAATAAATTCAATACATATCGCCATCTCGCTCTTCCTCGTATTGACATCTCTTACTATGCGGCAAAGAACATTCTAGAACGGTTACCCTGCTATTCAGAATGGTTTGTTTGTTTCCTTAAACGCGCATGCTGATAACGGGGCTTCCAAACTTGCTCGTATAGTAAAGTGGGCTGAGGGGCCTGCATCTGACGCAATGGCTATATAAACTGAAACGCGGGGGGGTTTCTTTGAGATACCTTTTCCAAGTCTAGTGGTGAGGTTCGGTTTATACCATGTATTTTAGGATTTAGTAGTGGTAGGACCAGCCAGGCCCTTTAAAATGTAGGCACATACCGAGTAACAAAATAGTTTTAAAAATGTATTTATAATATAGTACGGAGTATAGCTAAAGAGGGAGGTGGCAAGTCCCGTTAGCGCATAAAATGGCGGAGTCATCGCCCGGTTGACGAATACTGCGTAGATCCTCTTAGTTTTGATTGTATAAAGCAGGGGAAGACGTTTTTTTAAGGATAAGATGTAAGGTAAGGTATTATTTTATTATATTTTTGTTTTTATTAGGTAAAATTTTGCATAATATTGACAGGAATTGGTTTTCTTTCAAATTGCGTCACAGAACGCTATGATGTGGTTGTGTTAGACTTTTATTTTTGATTAAGTTCCAATTCCTTTTGATTTGTTCTTTTAAACATATATTTTATGTGTTACATGTTTTATTTGAGTGTTTTTACGAATGTTTAAATCATTTGGAACCGGTGCTTTAAATAAGCCGACATACGTGTCCAATATGGCGTCTTATTTGACCTTCGTTTCGTTTGTTTATTGTTAATGTTATTTAATCGCTTATCAACATATTTTATATCACACACAGCTGACATTTGTTTAGCATAAGTACGGAAGGACGTGGAATTTTCCATGTTAACAAAATAAAAAATCTTCAGTTATTTCGGTGTTCTTTAAATTATTGAGAATATACTTAATATATTTTTTCGTTTAGGGGTTTTTTGTAAGCGTTAATATCGTAACTGATATTTTTCGGTCGCCTAACTGACCCTTCGGTCGGAAAGGCTTATTAATAAAAAATATAAATCCCTATTTTACATCAGAAAATTACTTCAGAGTTCTAGGGCGATAAAAGTAATTAAAACGAAGCGGTATTTCGACGAAAAATGGAAAAAATTACGGAAAGTTTTATCTCGACATGAGGCTTAAAACGAAGAATAGGCGTTATCTAAATAGGACCAATTAATTAGGCAGCTAGGTAGGCACGGAAGAATGATGCGGTTTTTAACGAAAAACGGAAAAAAATACGGAAAGTTTTATTTTGACATGAAACTTAAAACGAAGAATAGGCATTATCGAAGACAGAACAATTAATTAGGCAGCTAGGTAGGCACGGAAAAATGATGTGGTTTTTAACGAAAAACGGAAAAAAATACGGAAAGTTTTATCTCGACATGAGACTCAAAACGAAGAATAGGCGTTATCTAAGTAGGACCAAATTAGGCAGCTAGGCAGGCACGGAAAAATGATAGGTTTTTAATGAAAAACGGAAAGTTTTATCTCGACATGAGACTTTAAACGAAGAATAGGCGTTATCTAAATAGGACCAATTAATTAGGCAGCTAGGTAGGTACGGATATATGCAATTTGAATAAATTAAGTTAAACCTACGTAATAACAATAAATTCTAAGCTATAAAGTATCGTATCACATTTCCAATTACATTTACAGGTAAAACCGTAAATGGAATTTTCACTAGCAAAATGTGCATTAGAAATAAATTACTTAGAAAATAGTAGGTAGGTGTAAATGCACTTGTAAGCATACCTATGTTTAGGCTAAGCACTATACCGACTTTTGGTGGCACTATAATTATTAAACTTACCTATCAAAATTATTTATTTCGATAGTTGGCAGGCAGGCTTTAATGGGTACCCATTAGGTAACGTTAAATTTGAATATAGTATTAGGCGAGTCTTATTTTTAATGAAAAATTTAAGTTTTAAACATTTTTCTCCATTATTTAAATGTCTGTGTCCTTGCGGAACAGCTGTATCTACATAATAAAAAGGAGGGTGTGTGTGTGGTCGAACAAAAGGGTGACGTCATAGAAGTCGACGGGAGTTGCTGTAGGGTCTTAAATAAATTGACGTAGGTCGGTAAAACAGCTGCACACGTTAGTAGGTAGGCAACAGAATTCTATTTTAAGTCTAAACTTACCCACGATAAAGGAATCCTTGTTTTGGAAAACTTTATCTCGTTATGATACCAAAATTTAGAAGAAAGTAAAAGAAATTTGGAAAATGAGAAACTCTTCTTATTTTTTTAGGACAACGTTGAGATAGGTATCGATATTGCGAACGCAATTTATAATTTTAGAAGAAAGACACCATTATTATAATAATTTCGGAAAGCTATAATTCGGTAGTATACCTTAGAGCGAAGGACACCATAGAAAGTCGGAATATAGGTACTCTAAACAAAGGAGTGTTCTAGAAAGATCCATTGTGGTCTAAATTACTAGATTAAGGTTTTAAGGTCATTACAATTCTTATTTTTACAAAATGGCGTCGTCGTCATTGCGTAGGTAATTGTAGGATGTAGGTAGACAAATAGTACTTAGTAGGTAGGTATAAAGGCGGTTTCAGACTAGCGTTTCGTCTGCGCGTAAAGTCTGAAACCGAAGACGAGTTACCTACTAGACGCACGCTTTTTTAAATGTGTGTCATTTTTGGCTTGTCGAAGAAGACGACTCGACAAAGCAAAGATAGACTGCTAGATTAATGTTTAAGGCATTAGAATTTTTAATATTACAAAATGGCGTCACTGTCATTGCGTGATAATTGTAGGATGTAGATAGACGACTATTACTTAGTAGGTATGTATAAAGGCGATTTCAGACTAGCGTTTCGTCTGCGCGTAAAGTCTGAAACCGTAAGGACGAGTTATTTTAAGCTTTCAAACACGGTCTTTCAAATGTGTGCCATCTTCGAATTGTCGAAGAAGACGACTCGACAAAGCGATGATGGACTAGATTAAGGTTTTAAGGTGATTAGAATTATTAATAAGGTATTACAAAATTGCGTCGCCGTCATTGTGTAGAATTGTAGGATCTAGGTAGACGAATAGTAAGTATGTTACTTTTATAAGTTAGTTAACAGTTTTGTAGTCGCGCCTACCATGCAGGAGAAATTCCTAGTGTAGGGTAAAATATTAAAAAAAAATATAGCAAGATACCTACTCAACCTTTTTTTTGAAGGACGGACATTACAGGCGTTGACCCTAGCGGGCCCCGTCTACTAGGTAGATACTTAACTACATAATTATAAGAATAATTTCTTACTCTAAGCTTAAATATTAAAATATCAAGGCGATATGTCGACGAATTAAGAGTTATAAATGAAGAATTGTAGGTAGACTTAGGTAGGTACTTATTTACGGTTCTTAATTATCATTATGAGAATAATCACGGTCTTGCGCTCATTTGAAATTTAGTTCAATTATAATAATTATTTTTTAACGGATAAAACTCTATTATTTTTAAGTTATTTGTGAAATGACATTTTTACTTTACGGAGTTTGAAAACTATATTCTAGATACCTACTTGATCTACATTATAAGAATAATTTCTTACTCTAAGCTTAAACCATAAAAAATTAAGGCAAAATTATGTCGAATAATTAAGAGTTATAGTAAAGAATTATAGGTGGATAGTTAGGTGGGCAGGTACTTATTTACGTTTTTTTTTAATTATTGAAATAATCACGGTCTAGAGCTGATTTTAAATTTAATTTAAAAAAAGAAGGAATAATTAATTTTCAACGGCTAAAATTATATTATTTTTAAGTTACTTGCGAAATTACATTTTTACTTTAGGTACGAAGTTTGGAATATATATTCTAGATACGTATCTACATTATAAGAATAGTTTCTTACTGTAAGCTTAAATCAAGGCAGTAATTAAGTCGAAAAATTAAGAGTTATAAATGAAGAATTATAGGTAGGTTGATAGGGAGGCAGGTATTTATTTACGTTTTTTTTTAATTATTGGAATAATCACGGTTTACGTTTTTTTTTTCATTATTGGAATAATCACGGTCTAGAGCTAATTTTATATTTAGTTTAAAAGAAGGAATAATTAATTTTCAACGGCTAAAATTCTATTATTTTTAAGTTACTTACGAAATTACATTTTTACTTTACGAAGTTTGGAAAATATTTTTTATAAGAATAATTTCTTACTCTAAGCTTAGGTAAATCATAATTTATCACCGATATGACGAAGAATTAAGTTATAAATAAAGAATTATAAGTAAGTAAATAGGTAGGTAGGTAGGTACTTATTTACGGTTGCTTTTCATTATGAGAATTATTATGATTGATTTTAAATCTAATTTTAAAGAAGGAATAATTGATGCTCAACGGATAAAATTCTATTATTTTTAAGTTACTTGCAAAATTACATTTTTGTTTTACGAAATTCGGAAAATATATTTTTGTTTTTTTTTTTTAAATTATGTTTTTCAAACTTATATGCCTTGGGTACTTACTCCGGAATATAATAAAATTGTTTACAATCGACAATACATATTCTAAAATTATTCACGTAAGAATTTTCCGGAGACATTTAATTATAATATATGTACCTATTTATATGTATGTTTTGTTGACTATAGCAGGTGTTGTTTCTATTTATATACATATACTTATTTGATGTTTGTTTGTTTTTAACTCTAACGTAAGCATATAGTAACCCATTTTATTGCGCAGTTATTAGTTTTCCTCAATTATAATTCTAGGGCACATTGTATTTCTGTTGATACATATTTAATTAATCCAATTTATTTTTAACACTGTATATTGCTAATAAAAACATTATTAAGGAAACAATTATTCAAACAGTGAACGCTGTTCGGATATTTTCAGTTAATTTCATTGAAGTAGCCATGGTTTAATGTAACATATTAATATGTATATTCATTTCATTGTAAAATATGAAGCATTTAATCAATAACAATGTACAGTAATCAAGTTTATAGAAACATCACATATCAATAGGGGTTGGTTGTTCGTTATTAATAAGAACATTGCTTGAACAAATAACATTTTCTACTTTACTATTATTTTCAAAATTGAGCATTTGCTTTTGAAATTGGGCATTTACGTTTGTCACTTAAATTGCATCTGAGGTTTGTGTGATCCAATGATCTGATGACCAATAGATACTTAGAGCGTTGCTTGGGACTGTTGCACCATTTGCACTCATGTAGCTGTTTTTAGCGCAACATTTGGTAGGACCAATTGCGTTGTACGCGTCACTAATACAAAGCAATCGTTGAGAGGATTCGTTCCCCAGTGAATGTTAGGTTAAGTTGGTCACGAGTTTGTGTTGTGTGTCGTATAGTTAACTAGTTTCTCGTTAAGCACTCCACTTTATTCTTGTCTTGCATTCATTGTAAGCTTGAGGTTGTTCTTATTCTTTTGTTTAACAATATCTATGTTTTTACCTTTACCTAAAGCTTTTGCATTTTTATTTGATCCTTCGGTTGAATCCTTTGTTTCTATTAAAAAAAGATCTCGACTGTAAAGCTGGTATTCTTTTATTACGTCGTTTCGTGTTATCTAATTTCAATTTAAGTGTTAAAGTTTTTAAGTACCTAATTATGCACTAAAAAAAACCTACTCATAATTTTTTATTATGCAATTAACAATTATATTTAAGTAGGAATCGTTTTTAAAGGAACTAGTCGTTATAAAACGAAGTTGAATTACATGAAGCTGTAACTTAAATTATGAAATAAGTAGGTACTAAAAAAAGCAAAAAAGTTTTTATGCAAAATACCTAGCTTAACAAGTTTTTTTTCTTGTTTCGCCACTGAAATAGGTTGTGTGACCTCCACTTAAATATCACGCTGATAAAGTGGAAATAATATGAATAAAAATATATTAATTATCTCGAAGTTTATTAATTTAAATAAATTAATACCATGTGTTGGGAATACTTTAACAATGAGTCTCTTAATATAAGTGTGTTTAGTGATTTTGTTCAAATATGTAGGTTTTGAAGATTTTGAAGAAGTCATAAAGCAAAGCACGTTAGCACGCATTAAACTATTAGGAAAGGTTTAACACTGCGAATATGTTGGTGATGGCACATTATTAATAGGAATTTAATCATAATGAAGAATTTTTCAAGACTTTTTAAACTATCAAACATTTAAACAACACCAAAGACAGAGAGAATAATCAAGCTTCACTAGAAGCAAATTACAATATTTTAGAACAATATGTTCAGTGTTTGTTGAAGTTCCCTGATTGCTTTTAGTTTTTGTGGTTGGTTTTATGTGGTATCCTTTTTCATTAACTACAATACCTGTAGGCAAGCCTATCTTACACAGTGTAGTATCTGCTTAGCTTTTCGAGTGTTTGTGAGATTCCCCATAGTGAAGTTATGTGGAGTGAAATTTCAGAATAAAGAAATTGTGCCGGATGTTTTCAAAATTCTAAATTCTATCCATATTTTCTTGTTTCTCAATGTGAAGTGCATGTGGGTGATGTGTAGTGATGTCTTGTCATTTTATTATGTACTTACAAACAAGTAAATAAAGATTACCACGGAGCTTGCTTTTTATCGACACTTTCAAGATATTATGACGGTTTAGGCTTCAACTTGATTGCATGGGCTAGTAACGTTTTGCTAGAAATTTCTATTCGTACGTGCCTAAAATTTGGAATTTTGCATGTGTCGTGAAATTAACAAATGATTGGGAATATGTTGAACGAAATTTTTTATGAACTGTAGGTTTGTCAAATACCCTTTATAAGTTTATATCTCGGTAACTCTTTACCAATCCTTAATTATAATAAAATGTATCATCATTTAAAACACTATCGGAAATAATTACCTACTACTGCTTTAAATTGTTTTTCGTGTCCTATTTCTAATAACAAAGTACCGTTTAAATAATAACCTAATAGCAGGTACTTCAAATACCATTGAATTCTTTAGCAGCAAATCGTGAAGACAATATTAATATGAGCGTAAAGTAAGTGTTGATAAAGTCATAGAGGAAAAGAACAATAGTCTTGATATAGATCAACGGATACCAAACAGCTATTGTAGTAACAACAAAGGAAAGTTTGATCAACATAGTATTGTTATTGAAGAACAATGATGTTAAAACAAGCAAGAAATTCTGAATAGATCGCAATGAAATGAATGAGAAATCACAGTTAATCGTTGTCGAAAAATAAACAGTAGAATACTGTTAGAAACAAATTCTATACTGAACAAGTTAAAACAATCAGAGCAGCAAAGTTTATAACTAACATAAACGGTACAGAGAAACTATAATTTAAAAACATGCATGACTTGCATGCAAGCATTTTCATGCATTTATAAGTTTGGCTGATAGCGTTAAAGATTTATCGCTAATGATTTACACAAACCTATTAGGATTTTAATTAGCCGACTTTGAATTAGTATCTGCACGAATTGCATAAAATCAAGGTGAATTCTAAAATGTAGATACAAACCACTGGCGAATTGTCTATAATTTATTTACTTAATTTTGTAATGGATTTTGCAACACCGACATTGAAAGTTAACAAAAAGAAAGTCTAAGAACTTGCAGTGTCATTGGAAGCTAAGAAATTAAACACTAAATACAGATTGGTAGAATTACAATGAAAACTGAAAGCTACTGTTTAAATCAAGAAATGAAACAGGCTAAGCTGTAAATAATGAGCTAGTCCTATTCATTATTATCATGATACAAATTAATGATGAGAATTCATTTATTTAACAATTTACATGATTTTACAGAAATATGTATTATTTTACTTATCTATGAGTTTAAGTCAAAAAAAGAGAAAGTAAATAGTCAGAACATTATCGAAAGTTAAAAATAAGAACCTAACATAGCAAGAAGCTTTGTTTGAATATTGTAAAATGGTAACCTAAACAAAAGGATTCCAAAGATATGAATGTTATATTTCATTGGCAAAAAGCCTTGATTGCAAATTAAATGAAAGTCATGAACTAGAAAAGCTATGATTTTTTATTGCTACGCGCAGAAAAGAAGGAAAGCGCTGCAAATTAATCAATTTATAATGTTTCTATCCATAATTCTTAGAATCAATATTATGGTTAGCCATATCTCATTTGATAATGAAGATATTTGCATACGGAACATAATATAATATACAGAAATTACTATCAGTAGTAACTTGATAATAATTAATCACCAAGAGAAGAGTTTATAGGTACCTACTTAATACTAATAAATCCTACACAGACTGTTTGTCTTCATATAATTTTTACTGCAGCAAGTTATCGATAATATGAGGTATATTTTTGAGTTTGAATCGATATAATATGATTACTCTAATAGTATCGTAGAAAAAACTACTATTATTGTAGAACGACACTACTATTTTCGTAGAACGAAACTACTATTATCGTAGAAAGAAACTACTATTATTGTAGGGCGAAACTACTATTATCGTAGGACGAAACTACTATTATCGTAGAACGAAACTACTATTATCGTAGAAAGAAACTATTATTATAATAGAATTGACTACTATGATCGTAGAATGAAACTACTGTTATTGTAGAACGAAACTACTATTATCGTAGAACGAAGCTACTATTATTGTAGAAAGAAACTACTATTTTTGTAGAACGAATCTACTATTATCGTGGAACGAAACTACTATTATCGTAGAAAGAAACTACTATATTATAACAGAATTAACTACTATGATCGTAGAATGAAACTACTTTAATCGTAGAATAAATCTACTATTAAAGTAATATGAAACTACAATTGTCGTAAAATGAAACTGTTTTCAAAATTGAATCTTAAATACTCTGAAATATACATTACATATTTATTTGAAAAAAAGAAGGAACTTAGAGAAATAAGATTGCAGATACATGAAAAGTAATAGTGGTGCAAGAATTGAAACAGTTTTTGAAATGCTATAAAATACTGATTCACTGTATTGCAAAAAGTAAAACAGTGGTATGAATAGTGAAGAAAAATAATGATACATTTGTTTCTAATTAAGTAAATAATCATTCAATAAAAAGGTAACGCAGTATATGTACCTATATCGACAATGCCAAATATTTTAGATCTACGAATTATGAGATCGATACCTATCTTATTTCTACTTACTGACTGCAATGAAAGTCTATGTTACGGAACGTTAAATTAGGATTCAGTGCGCTCAAGGCAAGGATTGCAAAACATTGTGAAATCACAATTACGTGTCAGCCTGATTGCTTTTATTAGCTGTTGGATTGTATATAATCAGAGCAACTTACAAATGTGAAATGACAAGGTTTATTAAAAGAAGGAAATAATTAAATTATAATACCGATGTAGGTATTTCTAATGGAAAGATCATTTAAAGAAATGTAACTTGTAAGACTGCGAGACGGAAATATAATACCATACTGACTTGTTATTTTTAAGGTGGCTGGTAAAACTGTAAATAATTTACTGTTAGTGTAACCAGATCAAAGATATCGAGGAAATGCGGAAGGATTTTTTTATATAACAAGCGTATAAGATAACCATAGGAACAACGATGAATCACAGTGATCAAAGACCAAGGTTTATTGCATAACATCATGCAAACATAAAGACATACATGGAGTAGGTAACAGTGATCTAGTAGGAAGGTATTGCACAAAGCATAAGCAATAGCAAGCAAGGTTCTGATACTTGATATTCTAGATCTAACACATGTTGAGGTTGCGAATTATGACGGTTTAAATTTTAGTACGAGCAAACTTTGAAACAAAAAGAATGATGTGAAATTGGCGCCCAACAAAACGACAAATTAGTAAATTATTGTAAGACAGCGTTAGAACAGCATTGACTTATAAGATACAGGAATTAAATATAACGTTACGTCTAGTGATTTAATGATGAAATGGATATTTTAAATTAAATGTTGCGAAATATTAGGTACGAACGGCAATGACGGATACTTTTAGTGGTACCTAAATAACATGAAAATAATTTAATTCTTCAGAGAGTTTATGAGGCAGATTGTTTAGATTGGCGTTATTATAACTTTAAGTAAAGCTCTAAGTGATATAATCGTATAACATCGAAGTGGTATTAAGAAGACAGAGATCATAGTGATGAAGTTAAAGTATAGGTTTTAAAGTAAATATTAAATAGAGAAAAAACCTAGATTATGGTGCAAGCAAAATAGGCTATACAGAAAATTATCGAAATAGCAGGATATACCCTAAATGTGGAACAATGAACCATAGGGATTTTTGGTTAAATTAACATATTATTATCGTGTAAAGAAGAGGAATTAAAATTAAATAGTTAAACGTGTAAGATAATTATTATGATGCAAGAGATATGAAATATTTTTGTAAGTTGCCTATAAATGACCAAGATTTAATAGTGAGATCACAATTTCAAATTAGTGTACAAGGAGTTACGTAGGTTTCCTTTTTTAATTAACGATGATTGAAGAAGAAGAATGAAGAAGCATCAGGAATAAAATAGGAATTGTCAAGTCGGTGTAAGAAATGTCAAGGTCAAGAAATTGTCTTAACTTTAACGAAAATGTAATATTAGTAAGATTTTAGTTACACATTATGGTGCAATAAAATTATATTGTATTATTCACAGTGACGAAGTAATTGGTGACAAATGAGTAACTGAATTTCTGCAGGTTAGGAAATGATCAAATTGAAACCAATGACGCAGAAGAACCATTTACGTGCAGAGGGCATTAATAAGGGCTTGAATGTTTATTATAGTTATAGAATATTTATTTTAAATAACTCTTAATTGATTATAACAGGACAAACAATATCGAATTAAAGTGAAAGTACCATTAAACTGAATGTGTCAACAAATATATATGTAGATACATACGTTACAAAAATTGAAAGAGGTTAGGAGTACAATACAGATGATTTAAAAACATAATAATAGGATAGATTTTACAAAAAATCATAGGAAAAGCGTCTAAGATAGATTTTACGTATTATCGTTAAAATAATAGGAAAAGCAATGACATGGAACAAACAACGAGTCATAGGAATTTTCAATCAAATTAACTTAACGTGTAAAGAAGAGAAATTAAGAAGCAACGTTTAAACATGTAGTATTAATTACCATGATGCAAGAAATATGAAATATTTTTGGAAGGTATCGATAAATGACTAAGAGCTAAGATTTAATAGTGAGATCACAGTAACAAATTAATGAACAAGGAATATAGTAGGTTTCCTTTTTAATTATCAATGGTTGACAAAAAATGCAAAAGCATAACAATACACAACGATTCAAGAAATATCAAGATCAAGAAATTATTAAGATACAGAAGAAATATTCAAGTGCAAAGTTAAATAAGGTTGAATTATTTGTTTGAAATTATATAAAAATATGAACAGTTTTATCTGCCGAAAATGATAAAACTGCGATAGGATTAAGTATCAAAAAATTAACTAGGGTAAAATAGAGTTGAGAGAAAAGATAATTCAGAATGTTATGGCGCGAGAAAAGTTGAACGTGATTAAAAATGAGCGTTAAGCATAACGAAGACGTATAAAGAAGACAGATTCATATTTAAGAAGCTTAAAGTATAGGTCTTAAAGTAAATATTAAACAGAGATAAGTATACCACTATACCTAGATTATGGTGCAAGCAAAATAGGATGTACAGAAAATTTACGAAATAGCAGTATAAACCATAAACGTGGAACAATGAACCTTAGGGAATTTTAATCAAATTAACATATTATTATCGTGTAAAAAAGGAATTAAGATGAAATAGTTAAACGTGTGACATAATTATCATAATGCAAGAGATATGGAATATTTTTGGAAGTTATCGATAAATGACTAAGAGCTAAAATTTAATAGTGAAACGTAGGTTTCCTTTTTCAATATTATCGATGATTGACGAAGAAGCATGAGAAATGCAA
The DNA here is from genome assembly GCA_949774945.1 of Hoplodrina ambigua. Lineage (NCBI taxonomy): Eukaryota > Metazoa > Arthropoda > Insecta > Lepidoptera > Noctuidae > Hoplodrina > Hoplodrina ambigua. Next base: position 3,165,987 of record OX458967.1, read on the forward strand.
TAGTGAGAACATAACAATACACAACGATGCAAGAAATATCAAGATCAAGAAATTATTAAGATGAAGAAGAATTATTCGAGTACAAAGTTAAATTATATGTTTAAAATATATATAAACAGTTTTATCTGTTAAAAATATATCTCACTCGTTATAACAGGACAAATAATTTGGAATTTAATATGACAGTAAACTAAATGTGTCAACAATGATATCTGTAGATACATACGTTACACAAATTGAAAGAGGTTAGGAGTACAATACAGCTGATTTAGAAACAGAATAATAACAAAATTGGGATAGATTTTACCAAAACTGTTTGGATAATAACAAGGAATAATAAAGATGCGATAGGATTATCAGATATTTAAGGACGAGCGAAAAATATGGAATAGTGATATAATAGTTCAGAATGTTATGGCGCAAGATGAGTAGGACGTGTTTGAAAATTATCATTAATTATAGCAAAATAGGATGTACCGAAAATTATCGTAAATAAAAGGCATTGAGATGGAACAAACAATAATCATAGGAATTTTCGCTCAAATTAACGTGAAGTATAAAGAAGAGGAATTAAGATGTAAACATGTAACAATAATTATTATAATGCAAGAGTATAGGGATATTTGCCATAAATTGTAACGCTCATCAGTGCGTTTTATGGCTTTATCGAGTTCAGTGGTATTAAATTAAATCAAAACTTAAAAATAGTGAAAAGCTTGAATTATGGTTGAAGAAGTGTTAAGAGTGAAGTGTAAGTTAAAGACAGTGTTTCTGCGTATTGTCGTATTCAATTTCTAGTTAGTAGAGTAGTTAATGCACAAAGGTGAGAAAGTGAATGAGACTCTGTGCAGATGCATTAGAGACTAAAATTAGATTCGAGCCTGTGGAATGTTTTATTAGAACAGTTCAATTATAAGATTTTACGATGTGGTAGAACTTGTAAGGAGTTGTTTGTTAGTTGAGTGCAGTGAGCCGTGAGGTGATAATGTTTATACCGATTTTCATATCAAAGTAAGCGCAAAAAAAGAGTTCTCTAGGACGAGAAGAATTCAGTTAGAAATACTTATAAAATTGTAGGCAGGATACTTACAGGGTAGGACTTAGAACTGATAATTTAAAAAAAATTGCGGTTGTGAATTTTTCGTTATTAATGTAGAATTTGTGATTTTTCTTTTATATAGTGACGTGCGTTCGGTTTTGTTAAATATACCTAAAACATAGAAGTGCCATAATGAGCAAGTTTGGTGTGCAGTGAGATAGTGTCAGTGTGTCCATAGGTATTCTTGATCAAGTGTTTCTATAGGCTTGTTTAGCGAATAAAGAGGGCTAGTGCTTTTTTCAAACCTTTATTTTTTTTGAACATGTGTTAGTGAGGCGAACTGTTAATAAGGTGCAGTGACTGAATGTGTTTTAGGGTTACGATTTTATGAAAACTCGTTTTGCGTAGTGGTGCGGAATTACTTTATTACATATTATATATTAACAATTAACCTGAAATATCTTTTTACCTCTAGAGAAGGTTTAGACTGATTTAGTTTGGTGTTTTTATCATTTTAGTATAGCTTCCAGTTATAATATAAAACCTTGATTTTTTTTTAGCGTTATGGCAATATCGAATTTTATGGACGAGGAATATTTAATTGTTTTAAGATGGCACGATTGTCTATATTGTAATAAGCTTCATATAAAAAGATTCGTTTTTCTTTAACGGTGCGGAATTTATCCATTATTGTCCTACATATTATTTATTATTTATCTATTATAAGAGCAAACTGTTTTTTTTTGTATACGTATTATATTATAATTATTAGATATTGAATGAGACTGAATTTTAATATTGACACGATTGTCATTATTGCAATTAGTTATATATAAAAGGACTCTCTTGTTTGAGTAATGATGCGGAATTAATTCATTACGTAATATGCATAAATATCGATTTTTATTCAATACCTCAGGAAAGGTTTAGGTAGGGCACTGAAATTTTTAGATTGGCGTTATTATAATTTTAGTTAAGCATTCAGTGATAATATAAAAACTAGTTATATGAATAGAGTTTTGAAAATTCTCGGATATTTAAGAAAATATGACAGAAATATTTTAATGGTTATTTTAATATTGATTTTAAGATAAATGAAATTGATAAAATTATTGATTTAAAGATTGATAAAATTGATAAAATTATTGATTTTAAGATTGACACGATTGTCATTTTTGTATTAAGCTTCATTTAAAAGGGTTCGTTTATTGAATAACAGTGCGAAATTAATTAAATACATACTAATACAATTTATCGAAGATATTTTAATGCCACCAGGTTGTAATTTTGGAAAAGCTTTAGGTAGGTACTGCCTCAAGGAAGGTTTATGAGACTGAATTTTTAGATGGACGTTTAGATTTCTTAAGCTTCTAGTAATAATAAAACTAGATATTATGAACAGTGTTTTAAAAATTCTCGAATATTGAATAAGATATGTCAGAAATCAAATGACAAAAGGTTGAGACTGAATTTTAAGATTGACACGATTGTCATTATTGTAATAAGCTTCTTAAAAAAGGACTCGTTTCTTTAGTAATGGTGCGGTATTTATTTATTTTATGATGTCCTACAATATAACGAAAAGGAAATTAAATCCCTCAGAGAGGGTTTAGGGGACTGATTTTTTTGAAAAGCGTTACGAAAATTCTCGAATATTGAATGAGACTAAATTTTAAGATGGGCACGTTTGTCATTATTGTAAATTTGTTCTTCATAGTTTCATACAAAAGGACTTGTTTTTTGATTAACGATGCGGAATTAATTCAATACAATTTATCAGTTTAGAAAAGCCTGCCTCAGGAAAGGTTAATGAGACTGATTTTTTAGATAGGCGTTATTCTAATTTTAGTAATTTTTTAAGTACCTAGGTAGGTTAACAATAAAAAGCCTCTATTTTAGAATTTTGATAAGCAATCGAATCTCGAATTTTTACTTAAATATACTGCAAATATATCACTGGTTCAGACTAAATTTTTAAAAATTGGCACCAATGTCATAATTGTGTTAGCTTCTTATAAAAGGACTCGTATTTTTTTTAGTTATAGTGCGAAATTATTTAATTTGAATTAATCGATTTTTTTTATTACCTCATTAAGGGTTTAGGAGACATGATTTAGATTAGCGTTATTATAAATTTAGTAAGCTTCCAGTAGTAATATAAAAGCTCGATTATTGAATAACGATACCTACGGAAATTTTCGAATAATTAATAAGATATGCGATTTATGATATTTTTTTATGGAGATGATCTAGTGTGAGTGTGGCATAATATTAATAAAGCGCAGTGACTGAATGTGTTTTAGGGTGCTGAATATCTTAATAAAATATATATTTACAATTTACCACGGTGCGTTGAGACTGAATTTTAAGATTGATACGATTGACAATATTTTAGCAATCTTCATATAAAAGCACTCGTTTTTTAATAAAAGTGCGGAATTAATTAAATACTGATACAATTTACCAAAGCTAGTTTAATAAAGCCACGTTATTATCATTTAAGAAAAGCTCTAGGTAGGTACTGCCTCAGGAAAGGTTTATGAGACTGAACATTCTAGTAATACTTTAAGTAGGTAATAAAACTAAGCCTCGATTTAGGAATTATGCTAAGCAATTTCTCGGATATTTACTAATATATCTCGATAAATAATATTTCACTAGTTATAGATTGTTCACACTAAATTTGAAAATTGGCACGAATGTCATTATTTTAAAATTACTCGTTTTTTGAGTAGCGTTGCGGAATTTATTCATTACGTAGTGAACATTATATCGATTAAGGAAATTGAATTTTTAAATTGACGTTATTATATTTTTAGTGGAAGCTATAATAAGCAGTAATATAAAACCTCGATGTTTGAATAGCGGAATAAAATTTATCGAATATTTAATCAAATATACCAGAAATATTTAATGTTTAAAGGTGGTTAAGACTGAATTTTAAGATTGACACGATTGTCATTATTGTAATAAGTTTCATACAAAAGGACTCGTTTCTTGATCAGCGATGCGTAATTTGCTTAAACTGTTTATGAAAAATATTGCCTCGGGAGGGTACTCTCGAGGCAATATTTGTTAATATAATTTTAGAAAAGCTTTAGGTAGGTACTGCCTCAAAGAAGGTTTATGAGACTGAATTTTTAGACAGACGTTATTCTAGTGATACTTTAAAACTAAGCCTCGTTTAGAAATTTTGCTATGCAATTTCTCGAATACTTTCTCAAATATACTAGAAATATTTCACTAGTTATTGTTCAGACTAAATTTAATGTTTGAAGGTGGTTAAGACTGAATTTTAAGATTGACTCGATTGTCATTATTTTGATAAGCTTCATACAAAAGGATTCGTTTCTTGATCAGCGATGCGTAATCTGCTTAAACTGTTTATGAAAAATATTGCCTCGAGAGGGTACTCCCAAGGCAATATTTGTTATTATAATTTTAGAAAAGCTTTAGGTAGGTACTGCCTCAAAGAAGGTTTATGAGACTGAATTTTTAGACAGACGTCATTCTAGTGATACTTTAAAACTAAGCCTCGATTTAGGAATTTTGCTAAGCAATTTCTCGAATACTTTCTCAAATATGCTAGAATTATTTCACTAGTTATTGTTCAGACTAAATTTAATGTTTGAAGGTGGTTAAGACTGAATTTTAAGATTGACACGATCGTCATTATTGTAATAAGCTTCATACAAAAGGACTCGTTTCTTGATCAGCGATGCGTAATCTGCTTAAACTGTTTATGCAATATATTGCCTCGGGAGTACCCTCTCGAGACAATATTTTGACTTTGGTACGATTTTTTTCTTTAGATAGATATTTATAGCCTCACGGATGAATTATCAGACTGATTTTTTGGAATGGCGTTATTATTATTATTTTAGCAAAGGTTTAAGTAATAATATACCTCGATTTTTTAATAATGTGATGTGTTTTTCGAATATTCAACTGAAATTTACCAGGAATTGTTTAATGGTAAAAAAGTTAATTTTATATAAGCTTTAGGTAGGTGCCTACTGCCTCAGGGAAGGTTTATGAGACTGAATTTTTAGATTGGCGTTATTCTCATTATTGTAATAAGCGATTGGTTTGAATGGCGGTACGGAATTCTAAGGAATATGAAATATTTTAATAGCAAGGATAGCTGCAGACTGATTTAAACAAAATCCTAAGATGATATTATTTCCATATTTTTAATTATGATCACGACTCTAATGCTAGTTTACAAACAAATAAAATGATAAGTTAAGTTATAACTTGTGTGAAAATACGTTTACGACAATTAAAATGTGCCAATTAATTATAGATTTAAGAAAGAGTTTTAATTTATAAGTTCATCTACCTTTATTTTCAGAAATAAACTAAAAAACAAATCGTAAAATTACGTTAAGGCACTATCACATTATACCATATTTTACGACGTTGCGGAATTATTAAGAAAATGTAATAAAGATAAACTTAATCAAACCAAAAATAAAATAAATGTAAGGTCACAATACAATAATTATTAATTTGAGCGTATAGGTGGTAGTCAAAATAAATTGTTTAAGCCAAGGACAAATCAGGGTTTTTTTATCATTTAGGTGAATCTAATCAATCTTATTGATTATCGTTAAAAACACATTTTATTTAATAAGTATTTTATCAGCCTTTCTTATGAAAGTTAATTCAATTTATTGATAATGTTTTCATAATCTGGATAATCAATTATATCTACGACAAATTAATGGATGTGAAAGACATTTATTTATTTTAAAAAACACGTTGATTTTATTTTATATAACAAATATTATAAAGTCGGTTATTAAATTAAATAAGAATGTTATTCTTGAAATAAAAGTTTAACGGTTTAATAATTGAAATGTCGATCAATTTAAAATATACAATTTATTTTTGTAATAGCATTGTGTTAATTTAGTTGATATATTTCTGTTTCTGAAAGCAATTTTCAATATTACGTTTATATAATTGTTAGGTGATTGATAGTAATTATATATTTGAAGCGTATTTCTTGAACAATTAATTATATTTCTTTATCTTAAGTTCAGCTAGCACTTGTGCTCATATTAATTACATAATTATATATCGTCATTTTGTTGAAGTTAATATTTTATATTATTTAGGCATCTGAGTTAACAACGATAAAATAATCATAGATTTTTAAAATTTATAGAAAATCACAATATTATTACCTAGTAATTTTTTTTTTCAAAATTTCCAATTTTTTAGTAATTTTGTTACATTATATCCTGATGATAAATACTAAGTTAACATTTTAATTTATAAAGTTAATGATATTTGAAAAAATATCGTAAACGTTTTCATAAAATATTTTTTATCTGTTTGCATTCCTATACTTTGTTCCTATACCTAATTATTAAACAATGCGAAATTATTTATATATATATACACATTTTTTTATACAATCTTTTACAATAATTTGAGCAATATTCTTTTATTAACCATTTAAGACTTTATTACAATATAATACTTTAACAATCTGTAAAAAAGCGACCGATTCCACTTGAGTTGCAGTGTAACCTATAATTATGTACAAAATAATGCAATAATGCATAAACAACATTTTATGACTACTACTTATTTAATTTTAATATTTAATTATGTTTTAACATTTACCTGATTTTGCACTAGTATGCAATAGGTACATTTATAAATAAAACAATCAAACTATTCCGGTAATACATAGTTTATTATTATTTTATATAGATATATCATAATAACCCGTTTATTATATAATATCGTATTCGTTACACTAGTTTCGGTAACTAAATCCATACATAACTAATTTATTTTAATTCATCGTTTTAATTTCGATTTACATATTTTTTCTATTGAATACACAAGCATAAATCAAGTATGCAACTTTATCTGTAGCCAATTCAATTTATTTATAATAATTGTTTGGAGCTTTACTTACAAAATTAATTCAGTATGATAGTTATTTAACCTTCGATATCAGTTTTGAAATTATTATATTGTATTTTCAATTTATTTTTAATTTGAGTTTAATTAAAAGTAATATATTTTATCTACGCATGAAATATTTTGCACGTACTTGCGATATATACACGAACACATACATTTAAAATTATATTTATACAATTAACTATAATTTTATAACGCATATATTAGGTAGGTTTTACTTATAAATACGTTTTTTACGTGATATAAACGATGATTACAATTGTATCTCAAAACAAAGACATCTACTAAATGAATATTTAATTTTCTAGTATAATATGACATACACTTGAATTTTTTGAAAAAAATAAGAAAACGTCTGCAATCCAACTTAGGAATACCCTAACATTATATTACGATCTTAAGTGAAATTAGCAAATAATTATTTTATACATGTAAGATGGACATTTATATGACTTTACGGTGAAATATTATTAAGTATAACAATAAGAAATAAAGATAACAGCTGTGTGTGTTAGGGAACTAGGAAAAATGTATACGAAGAAGGTCAAATAAGTACTAAGTATAAAAGAATATGTATATAAACTTATTTCAGGTTATTTTTTATTTTGTTATTATTATTTTCGGAATATCTAGGCAATTTTTATCAACCACATCTAAGTAGGTAGGATAGGTTCTTAGCGTTTAAAAACGGACTCGTTAACATTAATTTAGGCGTATTAAAAGTAATAAGTAGGTAGGTAGAAAGGATAATTAAAATATTATAATTATACGTAGGTGTATATGAGAATTTATAATTAAGTAGGTATTTCTTCATACGAATATTCAAAGCCAAAATAATTTTAATAATCGGATATTAGGTAATAGATAAGATAAACCAAGATTATTAAGTATTTGCTTTTATTTGTGTAGGTACAGTTATCACAAATTAGATAATCATAAGACAACTTTTAAATTTAATTATAAAAACGTCAGAACTTTACCTAAGAATAATAATTTAAGTAATAAAGTTAGGTAGTACTTAAAAAAAATATATAATAATGCTTATTATTTTAAGATTCATAAGAAATTCGATTAACTAGGTCTAATTTTACCTAAATTTAAAAATTTATTTGTTTTTTATACAGGTAGGTTTGAATAATAATAAAATAATTAATGGCGAAATAACATATTAGAGTATATTGTAGAAGTCGATAGGCTTACTATAATATTCTAATTTTTTATACAATTCGTGAGAGAATAAATATTCTTCGTAATTTATTTATTTATTAAGTTCTCGTTATCAGTAAATTAAGTAAAACATTTTGAAAATTTGAAAAGGTAATCTCCACTCTTTACGTAAGTTAAATACCTTTAAATAAGTAAACGATATATTTAGGAATTAAAGGAAACAGATGTTGAAACGGAATAACATATTAGAAATATAAGAAGCAAGTAAGATTTTAAGTCGGAACGTTATTTAATATATTTAAAATTCGAAAATTATAAGTAGGAACGTTATGGAATATATTTTAAATTCGAATATTATCAATAGGAACATTACAACATAATATACTATGTTTAAAATTCGAAAATTATAAATAGGAACGTTACGGAATACAATTATATTTAAAATACAAATTATAGAACATAACACAAAATATAATAATGAATGAGTTAATATTATAATAATAAGCAGGCCGTATCATTATCATGCCCAAATAATTTATTATTATGATATAGCTTAAGGTTTTCTTTAGGATTTTCTTTGAAAATTTCACGCTTACGCTAGGTAAATGGACACATAAATAATACATACACACAATCAAATTTTATAGACGAACGCACACATTGAATTTGTTGAAAAAATCGTGGTAGAACCGGCACTATCCTAATCATTGTCCTAACAGCACTAAGTTACTTAGTTTAATTGCAATGTTCAGGTGGAAAAATGATTTCTCTTTCGCCCGATTTCTTTTTGCGCAACCAATCCAAACAGCATGCAAAGTATTTTCGTTACCTACATTAATTATTTCTTTTTCATTAAATGGATGGAAATTAGTTTCTGTATGTGCTTCCGATTGTTCAGATGTAGCATGCTGGTAAAGTTGACAACAGCGGTTTAAATTTTATTGCATTTGTGAAATGTGGGTTTGGTTAATTTCGTCTTTGTCCACTGTTGGCGTCAAATCTGTTTTACCTTCTTTTGCTTCATGGGGTTGATGTAAAGCTGTACATATTCCTCTAAAACGTACGCTTATTGTAACTAATTCACATTTTTAAATATCTAAGTAATTAATTAAAATATTTATTGTTCATCTTACGCATTGGGATGTTAGTGTCTCCACGCTTTTAAACGCAAATTTGAAATGATACATACATCCATTTAGTATATACGTCACAGTTCTAGCGGGATCGGTTTAGATACACACGTTTTATATATATTTACACTGCTCGATGAGATTAACTTTTAAATACTTATGTAATATATTTTTTTCTTTAATATTATTTCAGGAGCTAAAATTAACTGTTCACGTATTTAATGCCACCGCTTTTCCTGCAGACCCCGTAAGGTTCCGTCGTTTACAACATGGCCGCCTGTCCCATCTACAAAACTATAGACACATAGTTTCATCAATTTGACTCGTTATCGTGGACGACGCAGGATGGACCCTAGATATTCACCAGTATTAATAACACCTCCGTAATTTAGAACAAAATAATTAAAATCCAAGGTATTAATATAGATTTTTTTAATTTATCCTCATTTTTTTTTGCAAAAGTTCACTTAGGTTGTTGGGCATTTGTTAAGTCCCCTATATTTTTCTGCTATTTGATGCCCAATTCTGCTAATTATTAAAATGTCGAAAGCATCTTACATTTTCTTCTAAAAGAATATTCTTATTAGCGAATAATATAATAATATATTGCGTCAGAGTCTACGTACCTAGTATGTATAGCAGAAACAAACGTTTCTACGGCAACTGAACAAGTACATGACCGACAACATTCGACAGTCAAATTATTAGCAGAATTAAGGATTACAATCATTCGATTGAAAAAGTCCGCAGTATTAAACACACTAATAGAATTATGATTAGCACTCATTTTTACGAAACACAAAGCATGTTAGAGCATATTAATGCCTCCCACTAATTAAAATGGTCCAAAACTCGCATCACGCGTCATCGCAAGTAGAAGACAGACACTTGTCTAGTACCAGTGATGCTTAGTGTGTAAGATAGTGTTAATTGTACTAACTCACCCTTACCTACGTATCGCCTTCGAGTAGAACAATCTCATCTAACACCAAAACTAAGGAACACGGACTTAGATTTAACTATTGCAAACTTATTTAATTTTTCAGATGTTTTATTATTATGTTGGCGGCGTCAGGCAGGCTTATTATCAGCGGATCTTAGGCAGCGATGTTAGTTTCAAAAGTCTAAGAACAAAACTCAGCAGCAGTAAACACATGAGGCGAATATGAGATTTATCTAACTAGGTAAACTAGGTATAACTTTATATATTCACTAGCATTATCTTTGTAATTCAAATGTTTCTGAAACTGATTATTATGTACTAGGAAAAATAAGTCGTTCAATGTTTAAGATTTTCCAAAAAAAAATATTGGCGTTGTTTATTTTAGTGAGGGGTCAGAAAATATTTATAAACATGGTTTATTCTCATAGTTTATTTGTATTTCATTAACATCATTAAGTTGTAGTACATGAATTAGAGATGTAAGTTGACAAAAACGGAGTTCCAAGAATGTAATTTAGAGCTATTGGAGAGATGATAGGTATGAAAATGAGCACATTAAACCGGGCGATGACTTAGGTTATTTTATGATTACGAAGTAGCATCTAACATTAATAATGATACTTATAATAATATTTATCACATTCAGTGTTTGACATCTTACAATAATATTAGATTTAACTCGGCTAAGGTTAGTTACATTACAACTTAGTTATAAAGTTATGTACTCATTGCAGCTGTGTTAACAGCCAAGTAGGTATAGAGCTATAAGGTTTCTTCAAAATATGTTAGTGTTGTGGGCGATTGATAAAATATCTGATAAGCTTGTTATAGTCGTAGCCTAGGTTAGGTAGGATGGTAGCCCCTGGTATTTAGGGTTTAAACAGGCCGTAGATTCAGGATGTCCGTATTTAGACTCCATAAAACGAATCTGGAAGAAGCCTAATTTGTTGGCAGGCTTAGATTAAAACTCCTAAACTCTCAGGCGTGGCTTTTCCTAGCTAAACTTAGGAACGTAAGCTAAACGTTAGATAAGGTCTAATTAGGTTTGTTATTGATAACGTTTTGAAGTTACTTTCAGTAATATTTAGAGGTAGTGTTATGGCTGCTATTTAAATGTGTTTCTTTGCAATTGTTAGGCTAAGTAATTTTAAATCACAGTGTTAGCAATTAGGTGAATTAGTTTTAGTCAAGTCATTCGCTTCGGAATTTATGCCCTTGATTGCAATTTTCTGCCGATTAACAGCTATGAGGAACTCGATAGGTATTATAACAGTCTTGAGTGCATACACTTAATCGATAATTTGTGTACATTTTGATAAAAACAATATTATTTTTGTACCTTCTTAAAAATATCTGTCTTATTTCAAATTATAATATTTTTATGTCTCGATTGTATCTGTCCCCGAACAAACATCAATTAAAGTTTTTTATTGATAAAATGTTAATTTTTTAATAAATATTTTTACTATTTTGAAAAAGTAAATTCATCGACGTCTGTAAATCGTTGTAAACTTAATTAATAAATCATTAGTAATCGAAGTATTAATTTTGTTTCTCTTTGTGTAAATACTTAATATTTCCCAAGACATTAATCTCAATTGAATACATATATTACTGTTTTTAAAATTAATTACATTTTATAATAATTTTCTAAATGCAAAATTTTAAAAGTTTTGAAATTTATATTTTTAATTATTGTAATTACTTTTGAAATATAATATCTACTTATTTATTTGAAATTAATATATTAAGAGGTTAATATATAGATTCAATAATAAATATATATATTATAAAATTAGTTTCGACTTGACTCGACTTACCCATAGATCTGCTGTTTAAATTAATTAACTCGATATTAATACTTATAACCATACTTATATCGACTCGACTTTATAATCACAGTACGATGACATATTAATTATAAGACTGCAAAATACGCAGGAAGAATTATCCTTACATAGAAATCCTAAGACACTAAACACATCCATATTAGAAAATAATAACAATTAAACCTATATAATATACATTAAAATATATGTAGGTACTGCATTATATTTTAAATTATGGAATTTATCGTCAACTAAACACAAAAATCTAGTTTAGGTGGCGAATTATATGTACTTACTATCAAGTATTTCTTAGGCAGGTAGGGCTGTGAACAGTCTAGGTATTACCTAGGTAATTTTTGGCCAAAAATTAATAGGTAATTAAGGTTTCCATTAGGTATAAGCAGGTTTTTTTTCTTTTGGAATGCGAATACCTTATCTTACTGACTTTGAAATTAATTCTTCCCGATTTCAAAAATTTCAAATTTTGCAAATATAATAGTTAATTATAATAGTTGTTAGGAGTTAGTCTTTGGGGATATTTTTATCAATTTAGTAAATTAGGATTCTATTAACTTTCAATTTTATATTTTTTTTTTTTGAGAATGGGGAAGGGGTAGGGTTAGGAATTCACAAGTGCCTTACATTTATTACACTGCGTAGATTTTGGGGTAAAAATGGGTAAATTATTTACTGAAAATTCTTTCCACATTTTAAGACTGACTAACATGACTTTTAGAGGACATTTTCATCTTCCTTATTTGAACACTTTATTCAATAAAAAGAAAAAATATTTTTTGGGGTAAGCATAGGTAAAATAAGACAAGTTTGACAAACTGACAAATAATAATTTATTGTATCCTCTCCTTTTTAAATCGATGAACATGTCTAATGACATTATTCTTAATTTTAATATCAATAACATGTCTTCAACATGATTCGAAGGTCCCCGATAGGTCCCCTGACACAGGTAACTTTTACCACGACAGCGTGGATCAACTTTTTATTGTAAAACAAATTAAAAAAATAAATCTACTGAGTTTCTTGCCGGTTCTTCTCAGTCGATTGTAGGTTCCGAACCGGTGGTACGTTTTGCCAAACACCTTATCAAGGTGAAAATAAACAAAATAATGTAAAATAAATTATTGAAATAAAATGATAAATAAATGAATTTTCTTACCCTATTTGCTGTTTTAATTATATTTTCCTGACACATGCAGAGAGCCAATGAAAAACCAAATCATAAGAAAAACTAAATTCTTAATTCTTTTCTATATTTTGATTTTCTTCTTTCTTTTTATGACTTTTTCCATTGGCTCTTTTTGTGGAACCTCCCTTTACACAAATGCTACATGGTAACATGCAGGTACCTACTGCTAAAATACACAACACACAGTAAAATAAACAGTCTCAGTCATCAGTATTGTTTCTAGATAAAAACCCTGAAAACAATACTGATGATGACTGAACTCGATCTCTGATGAACTGTCTGAGGACACCTGAGGACACCACCAAATTGGTGGCGAAAGGACCTTTTGGCGATGAAATTCGTAAGTATGAACAATTGTGAGTATCTGATAAAGAACTGATGGCTGTTTAAGAAGACAGGTCCCATAGTTAAGACAGGAATTGGCAAAATTGGCGTGGGATGCCCACTAGGTCCTTATATAGGCTACCAATTCTTAATGGCTGGATATGAGAAAGGAGGTAGAAACGGGTATTGTAGCATACTGATTGCGAGAGGCCTATATCCAGCAATACATTGTAAATGACCATGATCAGGACAGAAGATAGTAGGTATACAGAATAGCCAAGTCATACTTCACGATGTAGTTTCTAATGGGTTCAATCCCCATTACCTTCTCTTCTCAAAGGTTTAAGATAGCGATCAGTATCCGTTCACTGCGGGCCAACATTCGCTACACCAAGCCTGAAGTGCGGCTGGCTACACAGTTTGTGTGTTCACCGTAGAAAAACAAGGTTGTGTGTTTTCCTGCAGACGACGGGTTAACCTAGTCAGGTAACCAAGATTGAATAGTCAAAAGTTCTAGTCTGTAGTGGTGCCTTAGCTACTACGCTACCGGCACAATGATGCCATAGTCGGGACTTGCCCTCCCTGTGAGTGAGGGCCTGGCTCATATACATAGATAATACGAGGCGGTTACTTAGAGTAAGCCGAGAAGAACAATGAGTCCAAAGAAGGTTCAATGCCCTCTTACCCTGTTTAAATATTAGGTATGTAATCCTAGGTAGATTATTATCGTGTCATGACTGGCTGTCTACCATAGATTTAACCATAAGCGCCATCTAAAGTCGAACCAAGACAAACTGTTCATAAAAATTTTAGCAACATCTTGTAGATGGCGTTGATGTCGTACTCTTCGACTATAATGCTCAATGATAAAGCGTCATCTAGTTGTTTTACTTGGAAGTATATATACTTTTTGAGATTAGAAAAGTTAGCTCTCAGTAGGATCAGTAGCAATTATCTTCCAAAAACATCTAGTCACGTCGACTTACAACGCCATCTACCGCCACCATATAGTTTATTTATTAGTACGTACTCTGAATAGATGGCGCTATCAGTCTCTGAATATCATTTATTTTTTTATGATGCCTAAGGTGGTTAGCAGAAACCAAACTAAGTACTGTTTAATCTAGCAAGAAAAGGACTAATAATACGCTCGCTGATTGTTCAAGTTAAAAGGATATAGTGTGACTTTAACGTTCAGAGATTTGCATGCTCTAATCAGCAAGATTGAATTATGAAGCTCATGTTCCGGAACGAATATCCAATTTTTGAGGACTGACTTGACTTGAGATCGTTGCTGCGGCAACCTGATTCAGTGCTTTCTGTCTGGCAATAACTGCTGAAGATGTATAAGAAAGTGCAAGACTAAAAGAAAAAGGGGTTCCTAATACCTAGTTCTCAGAAGTTCAATTCAATAAAACATACAGATAAATGTGTAAAATTATTTATATTGCATTATAATAATTAAAAACGGTCACAACAAGGAATTGCCACGAGCCTACCTTACACAATCGCCACTTACGAAATACTTAGCCTAAGTTCACTTACACTTAACTTAGTCGACTTAACGTTACATCACATGTAGAACGAGATATCTTTTTTTTATAATAAGTAACAATAGCCGAGGATACTTGTAACACTTCGCTCCGTTCCCACCAAAACTTAGAACTAACTTAGCGCCTGTAGCCTATCAGAAATCTCTCGTAAGCTTATAATATTTGACTCTATTATAACAACTAGAAGGATTCATAAGCAAATACAACAATAGATTATTATGCGTATACAGATATAAATGTTATGTATAAAGACGATCAAAAAGGTTTCAAATACGCTATAATATAGTGATCAAAAAGTGTACAATAAATAGTTATTGATAAAGACGCGTGTGGAGTCAGTCGGTGCGGAGCGAGGCGCGCGCCCGGCGCTCGGCTTGTGTCTTATCTCTTATTTTTGTTCTTCATGGTGAGACGTCGCCAGAAGCTGGTCTTCTCAGCCGGCGGCTGCTCCTCCCTCGCCTCCTCACCCCGCGTCTCTCCTCGCAGGATATCTAGGAACGTCGGGTCGTTCTTACGAACGTTCTTCTCGATTTTCACAGCTTCCGCGCTCAATTCAGCCTTCAGTTTCTCAGGGCTCGTGTTCTCGACCTTAAACTCGTTAGGGTCTTCAACGAACGCCTGCTGAAGGTCGCGCATGATCTTTTTCCTGATAGTCTTCTTCATACTGAGGTGTCTTTCCAGTGTTTTGACATCGCCGTTAGGGTACGTGCGGTAGTCCTCCTTCTTTTTCTTGGACTTCTTTGTTTTGTCGTCAGTGTCGTCGAAGGTCTTTCCATCGTACTGCTGGTTGAGGCCGAAGATGTCCCTCAGGTGGGGGATGGCCCGCTCTGACGTCATTGTGATCGAAGGCGTTGCTCCCGCCTGATGTGTGAGATCACAGACACCTCATCATGAGATCTGGAAATAGGAGAAAAACTTAAATTATTACGTGAAACATTAAAGGCTAGGCTTATGCTAAATACCATAAATCATTCTGGCAAGAGTAGGCTGTAGAGCCCAATGTGTCAATTGTCACAGAAAACGAGTTGTGTACAATGATAGGACAATAGACGATATCGCCCACGTTTTTGTCACACAAGCTAATCAGATTTCTAGACACAGCACCCAAGTAACAAGCACATCGCCTAGTAAAGTAAATGAGTTGTCCCACTTCCCTAAGCTAATTGACATTTACTTGTGAATAGACATATAGAACATGGCAAGCACCAACTGCCACAGTCTACATAATATAAGATCCGATATGTTTGTGAATGGTATCCTAAACAATCACACATCTTCAACAAATACGAGAAAATGAATTTGAATACAAAATAGAGTTTGCCCGCCGTGTTCTGAAAATATTGTCGATTCCCATATTGGTATATAATATGCTGTGTATAAAAGAAGACATTTAAAGAACACAAACAAAACAAAGAGAAGGGAAAAAATGAGTTTTAAAATTAAATTAAAATAAGAAACAGTTGAATTTAATAACACCTAACCCGTAAATGGCGCACTAATATGACTTAACGCTTGCATTTTAGAAACTATCTAGCCGAACATTTTCGTGAAAGTGAATTTCTCAAGTCTGTAGGAGCCGAGTACGTCAGATATTAACTCTGTGTAGTATTTGTCCGTAACAATGGCGATGATAAAGAACAGAGGCTGCGTACCGTAACCGATGTACAGTGACTAGGGTAACAACTTCCCTTCTTGCTACGGACTTGCGAGAGAAAAAGTTAAAGCAAAGAAATTAATTATAACAGTGGAGTCTTCGTTGCTTGATGATACCAGGTTTAATGGAAAACTTATGTATGAAACTATTAATAGTTTTGTTGTTGGAGGTAACTTGATAGTGACTTTGAACAACAGGTAGTTAGAGAGCTTTCACGAAGTTCGGCAGCTTAGCCTTTTGTGCTGGAGTTGTGCTGGCTGCAGTCTAAGTTTTGTGAAGTACTTAGAGTAACTCAATATGGTGTTAATTCGAAAAGTGAAGATTCAATATTTAGTGATTCTCCGAAACAGTATGATCATTTGCTAATTTGGATTCTAATAATTTTTTGATGGCAATAGTTTCGTCCTCATTACATAAGACTTAAACATAACTGTCGAAATGTGGGTGTACTAATAATGGGTACACCTCTCCTCTCCCTAAACCTTCGGGGACTACAGGCGTGATGTTATGTAATGTAATTTTTTCGTTCATCGATGTCAGTAATGTCCAAAATTAACTTATAAAGTATATATGAATTGAAAAAGTCACATTGTAGGTAACTTGCCGGTATCGAAACCACAACTTCATGTATGAAAACCGGGCGTCTTGACCACTGGGCCATCTCGCTACTTAGTAATTTAAATAAGTAAGTATTCTTGTAAAATTGTCACTACCACAGGTTTTAATGTGTTTTGAATTACATTCAGTAAATTAACCAATATTAGGATTATCCTTCTAAAAATCTTAAAAGTTCTTAAAGCCAAGCGAAGCCAAGTGGCAAATTCTATCTCTCAAACAACAAGCACCCATTCTTTGTTTCCCTCTGAAAACAATCATCAATTTTCCTAACAGTCCTCCATACAAGCTCGTTAGCTAAAACGTTGGCACGGAAGCGTTTTGCGTTCGCGTGTACAGACATCCGTAAACTGCATTGTGTTCAGAATATAATATAGTGCGCTTGACTGCACCCTCCTCGCCACCGCCGCGCCGTTCTCTGACAGGGCTGTCATATATTGTCCTCGAAACATCTCTACTTGACATTTGTGAGGGAGCTAAGATTCACACAAAATGGTACAAATGGCACATCAATGGACTTTGTTTAAAAGGCCTATTGTTAGTAGTTCTAGTAGCATATATCGTTCATTTTCAATTGGCACTATTTCTTTTTTGTGGATCGTGAATTTGTTTTGTTATATTTTGCAACAATTTTGCTATAATTTTTACCTAAACAATATCTACAGCTTTTGTAGAAAGATGAAAAATTATGATCCTGAGGGAAATCATAAGAGTTATGACTAGATCTTCTTAACAACAAAAGCCGTTGAAGATAGTCCCTAGCCACCCGAAATCATGATAAATGAGGAGCAATGAGAAAGATCGGCAGCCCTATCCGTCGTCGAACAATGCGAAGCGTTTAGCGCCATTTCGTACATTTTCTAAGATAATAAAGAGCACAGCTCTTCCACAAATTGTTCGTGAATCACTTTCTTTTCTTTCCTAACTAATTGTGCCAAACCTGCCTACCTGCGGAAGTGCTAACGAAATTGTTCAAAATCTCCGCTTGTTACTAACGTTAGGGCATTAGCCTAAATGTTTAGATCTTCAGATATTTAGTTGAACTACTTCAAAAGGAAGTTCTGTTCAACATCATCGTCAGTAGGTACCTACATTATTACTGAGTTTCACTATTTTAATAGTCTGATGACTATTGCGGGCTGGTATGTGCTCGATTTGTTCTTGAAATTCAGTAAGTCAACAGAATCGAACAAAATAATGAAACAATTTTTCAAATAAATTGAAATATTCTTAGATTTTGTAAGAAATGCAGTGTTTTTAATAGGCTCGTTGTCCACTTCCCAAAAATATAAAATATATAGCGGCAAAAGCATTAGTGTCAAGTTTATTGCCGGCACCCTACCGATAAATCCATGGTTCGTCAATACATCTCGCTCACGGCAGTCGTAACAGCTGACATTAACATTGGACGGGGTCACTGCACTTTACCTAACTCTAGCCACACATGATCGTGGGCCGCCATCTTGTGCGTGTGACGTCATCCACGCCGGTTACAATATTTTGTGCTGAGATTTTTTTGTTTATAATTTATTGTCGTTTTGTTTGTCATTCACATTGCCCAATGACTGTGTTGTTGTTAGCGGATGTGTAAATTTTTCCTGACCGATTGTCTTGTCGTTATCAGTTTTCAGGAGAGATGATGACCTTAGCAACGGTCTTCTATGAATTACATTGTTTTTTTATTTATTTTTCCTTGGTTGAGACTAACGAACAGTCTCTGCCTTATTATAAACACCATAGCTAGGTACTAAAAGTTATAAGATTCTAAAACAATTTTCTTTAACAAACTTTACATTCTTAAAAATAACCCAAGTGATGCATTTGACAAATGACCACTTTCAGGCGAGGTTACATTTGAAGTTTTACCTTGCGATGCTACCTTTTATGCAAATTATGTCTGACGCGGGAAATCCACGCTCACAGGAAAAATATGCATTTGAAAATGGAACTTTAGACGGCCATTTTATATTTGCCTGCACTTTGTAGAAAATTAAAAAAGTTTCTAGAGTAGGTACAATGTACTTTGCTTGTGGCTTCATTTTGTTGATATTTTGTATTCATAGATACAACAGCAAGACCAAGATAACGAATTGTTTATCTTGGTTAGTTTAATGATGTTTATTTGGGTCTATGGGGCATTAGTTAAAAAGTCTATGTCAATCAGATGAAGGTGTGTGAGTGTCAAAGTGTGTACCTATTCTAGTCTTTCTATTTATTCGACTAAAAAGTTTAACTTTGGTTAGGTATATCGATCCAACCGGAAAACAAGACATTTAGTATACGAAAACTGTCGCTTAAAAGTGGACAGGGCGTCAAGCTGCACTGAGTTTATTCGCGGGTTAATCTCTCGTTTATCGGCGGTTACAATGCTCAGCAATTTACAACCGCCACGACGAGTAAACACCGAATCGCTGACACGATTGTTACGCTATATTATGTAGGCCCGTAGGCAACTGGGCCACAGATTGTTTGTCGACAACCATCAGGGAACGCCATTTTGTCCGAATCTGATTTTTTTTAATACGCTTTTGTTTTCGTTCTGCGTTCCGCATTTAAAATGATGTTTTATTTCTTTTTAATTGGTATTGGGACTTGGCATTGGTTTTGGCGGGTTTTAATTAAAATTATTTTTTATTGGTTCTCAAAATCGTAAAGTTGGTGTTATTGAAAAATTGCCAGTATCGATTGTTGTTGTTTTTTGTTGTATCGACCGGAACACATTCTGGCGAGTCGAGACTTTTTGTTGCATTTTCATTATTCAGCTTCTTATTTTGTGATTTTTGTGACAAAGACATTTTTTTGGTGTTACGAGCATAGATATTATAACTTTTGAATAAAAAATGTCGCTTTACAAAGTCCGGCTTAAACCGAAGGATTCACAATTAAATAATTTCTCTTCATTCCATTTAATATCTGCAGCACGAAAATTCAACACACTAAGCATATTATGTAGGTAACTTTAGATTTGTTAATAAAACTAATTGCATAATTGCATTCTCGGGGATGTGTATGGCTGACTTGTGACGTAAACCGCTTCGTCTGCAATAATTACTGGGTTGGCTTACATGTGCAATTTACTTGAGTTACACTAATACACACTGTGTTATGACATTTGGTGCTAAATGAGGCTTATTTGTACATTTTGAATTCTGAAAAGTAGATTTGGACGCTTAAAAGACTTGTAGTCCTAGTCTATCTTTTTTTTATGGAAAATCATTAAATTACCTACTTCTTCCTCTCTGGGCGGAGCGGAAGGGAGTGTCAGACTCTTATAGACTAAAACCCATTCGTGTTCCTAATACGCTTTGCGTTCTAGGGCCTCGAAAACTCTTTCGATCAAAATCCGCAGCCCTGGCAGGGTCCTTGTCTATCTTAAAGACAATTATCACAATATTTCCCGACACAATGGATTCTTAAAACTGGCGTTACCATAAAAACAGTAAGTACAATAACAAACAACTCAAGAAAACATTCTTCATATTGCGTTTTTGTATCAAAAATTAAAACCGTTTTGAGTCAGCCTTACCGCTAAACCACGGTAGCTAAACAGTTTTAAAACCACATAATCTACGAACAGAAAAATATTCTAGCTACTACACTAAAGTGGAACATAAAATATGTCTCAAAACGAATAAATCCGACTGCATTTTGCGTCTAGACCGAAACTGGAAGCGAATGCCTCCACCGAGATAATAAAATGTCTCAAGCGAGAAAATTGCAAATCCAGCATTTGTATGAAACATTTTTAAGCTCCATACTTAGTAGGAAAAGATACCCGGTATTATATGGCCGTTTAACGTAGGAATTTGAACCGTAATGACAAACGAAAACCAAAGAGAAAATATATTAATACAGAACAAGTTCGTAAAGGTTTAGAGCTGTCAAAATAAAAATTGTTGATTGACTTCAACGTGGTTTTCATGCGGGTTCTATATTCTGTAAAAATCTTCGTCGGTGAATTAAGGTGAAGACAAATGAGATAAGCTGTCATTAGATACTCAGGGAATAAAAATTGAATTTAATAACTACCTGGTTTACCTAAGAGGTTACCAAGGGAGGTTTCTTTGGTTTTCCTAAGAAAATAGCAATAAACTCAAAGTCAAAGTCATTTATTTCAATTAGGCCATTATAAGGCACTTTTGAACTTCACTACAAGAAGAAAAAATAGAATTGAATCTAGTCGCCCCTTCCGAAAGGTAGTTTTGTATGGAGAAGATAAATAATATTACACAATAGTTTTAGGGCTCATTTTTTTATCGTCAGATAACTCTTAAAGGAGGGACCAAAAAGCGGTTTGAAAACTTTTGTTTAAAAAATAAGTCAAACTGTCATATTTATTCTCTGGATAAAAGTTGTCTGACTATTGACCAATCAGTCCTTAGTCAACAGGACTTATTTCAATAATTATCTATAAAATTAATTTCATAGCATCACAACGTGAATAATCGTACTCCACCGCGTACCAAATTGCACTGGTCTTGTTAAATTCAATATTGAAATAAAATAAGTATGACATTATTGAAATGATACGTTGCACTCGCATGAACAACTTTTACGTCCTTGTGGGATTTCACAGAACTGTATTAATATTGTTTGTATTTGTACAAGTGTTACCATAATAATAAGTGCCAGACGAAACTCTTTAATTCTTTACAAATCCTAACTAATATTATAAATGTGAAAGTAAGTTTGTTTGTTTGTTTGCTACCATTTTACGCCTAAACCACTGAACCGATCATCCTGAAATTTTGCATATACGTTGCCAGGTGTACAGGGACGAACATAGGCTACCTTTAATCCCGAAAAAAAGTACTGTTCCCGAGGGAAATCACAAAAACGTCCTTATGACAGTAGATGGCGCCACGTGTCTATGGGATCATGATTACATTTTAAGTTTAAGCATGTAATACATTATGAGTCTACACTGTCGATAGACCAGTTTCAAGTAAACAACCTAGGAGTACGAAAGTTGTTTGCTTAATAATTTTTTATGCCCAAAACCGCTGAAGAGTATCCTGACATTTTGCATAAAGTGGCTTCCAGACGGACGGACTTGCGGTTACGGCAAACCGCAGGCCGCGGCTCCTAACGCTCCAAAAACACACCACCGCGGTCACAGTGGCGGCCTGAAGTGTCATTAGCGTGGTGATTGTGCTACAATCGGACAATCGGACGTCGCAATCGGACGTCAGTCAATATGGCTAACCGTAACGTTGTCTTATTACTCTCATGACTCATTAGTCCTCTCAGAAGATAAGAAAAAAGGTAGGAAAACCGTTTATTTAAACACTTGAGGTGTGAGGTAGAGATAAACTACAGATACATGACGCGCCCTTCCACAATTCAAAACGTTTGAAAGTGTTTTTAATAGTATTAAAAATACTCACAATGCATGTGTGCGTATTGAGACGGCTCTCGAGACAAAAACAAATCAGCGATTTGTTGTCCGACTAGCGGCGTCAAAAATTACTCATTATTATTAGTATGGCGCTGCACTGAAATTCTCTATGAAAATGAGAGGTACGTCGTCTTGCGCGGTCGGCTATTTATGATTAGTTGACAAAAAATATCCTAGCCTGCTACTGAAGACGATTACTCACAAAATCTTTCATACGAATGTGACTACACACATTGAAATGGTAATATGGAGGGAAGCGTCAAGGTATAATAGTTTATCTCTACCTATATTATCATTAGCATCGCATATTACTCTTAGGCATAGAGAAGTGTGAGTTAAATTTAAATTATTATTTAAATTCAACTATTTCTATTACAATTTCCATATTTGGCGTCATTTTACAAAGCAGTACACGCGGCCGGTTGTTAAAATTTGCAATTGACGCGGCCGCCACAACATTTCGCGTTTGTCTGAGACCCACTTTATATACGTTGTCAGGGATACAGAAAAACTGCGTAACTGACACTGTCATCACTGACACTGACAGGTGTAAACGCATTCATAGAGGATGCATGGAAGAATAAAGGTGAACCTACGCTCTGTCAATGAAGCATACTCTGCGATTACTCCGCTAATTGTAAATTGATTTGGATGATTCTTTTTTTGTTTATTTTTTCGAATTGGTCCCAAATAAATACTGTCATGATCTGATGATGAACTTCGGAGATATGGAAAGGAAACTCCTCATAAGATCACAGCGCAGAACTGTCTTAACAGTAAAATTGCTTTGTTTAATGCGTGTAGTCGATGATTGACTGAAGGAAGAGGTTAGTTGCTAAACTAACCGTGACCTATGTCGATGTATGAAGACAACAGTTTTTCAACGGCAAAGTTAAGTTTGTCCCTCAGTACTGTTTATTTTTTCGTTAGAGGTATTTCCGGTGTGTTTTAATGAGGGTAGGTAGGTTACGTTTTTCAATTTTAGAATATCTCGCAGGTCCAACACACAACCAAAAGCTCATTGCGAGCCCGATCAAAAATTACTGCTCAATCCTCGGAATCTTCCGTTCATGCCGCATTAAGAAGGCAAGCACAACCGGAGCGACAAGTAAATTTGAGAGCTGATGAGACATTTTCTTAAAGCCAGGAAAGACTAGAGAGCCAAGCCGTTCGCCCTCCAAGCTACTCAGAGAGTGACTGAAACGCCCTTTTAAACGCAATTGCTTTTGGAGGAACAAGCCGAAAGCCAGAGAGCTGTAAGAACAACTGAGACGCCTTTTCAATCAAACACAACTTCGTCTCAGAGAACAAGCTCAGCCATTACAGCGACAGAAACTCTAAAATAGTCGCAGGTGAGAAGGACCTCTCTTGCAGAAATGCAAACTGAACGCCGACGGACTTTTATGAGTCACAGTCTGTTGGTCTGTAGGTATTTAATAATTCTGGATCTGGCCGAACAACAAGCCGAGTACAGCCCGAATTGATTGTCGAATTCTAAACAAACGCGGGCGAAGCCGCGGGTAAAAGCTAGTAAGTAATAAAAGAGAACAAAGAAACAACGTAGGTAAGGCTGAAGGTGGATGGAATAATAGGTTTATTTGTTGAAATACTGTAAAGAAATTGTTTGCACGCAAATTAATAAATGATGCCATGACGAAAAGTAAAGTGGACTTGAAATTCAGCTTCCTCAAAAATGTAAACATCTCGTACCTACCTACACTTTAATTTGTGAACGAAGTCATACCAATATTGTCTATTCCTTTATTGTTTATTGATTAGAAAGCATAACTGCATCTAGTGCATCTAGAAACTGCAAGAAGTTTAAGCGCTACTTACTATACTTATATTTCTATTAACAAATCCACAAGCTAATGAGTCAATTCTGAACACGTAAATAGGCGGGCGGTTCGATCTTCTTTTGATCGATTGAAAATTCTTTTTACAGTTATCTATTTGAATCCATTTCGGTATCTGTCGATTTTCTTTACACATCTCAATTGCTTAATATAATGGTATCTTGCTATTTAAGTTGTTGACTAGTAGGTAGGTCCGATTACAAAAATTCTTTCACTAATAGACAGCTGAAAACAGTATTGCCGAGTGTCATTTGTTTTCTGGTATAGGTATTTGACATTCACGCAGACGAAGTCACGTGTACAACCTAGTGTTTAAAACATTAAGCAAGACATCAGACATTCTCACAATGATGTAGAAGTATCAATATCACCGCGCAGAAAGTTGCCACTTTCTCACGCATTGAAGCAAACACTTGTGAAACTATGCGACTGTATTATCACTTATCAAATAAAGTGTATCTGTCGTATTCCAACAGTTATTTATCTTGTTTAATTAATGTATTCAGAGAGGAATGGCGAAGCGTCGCGCCCTAATTGTCACACGCACGCGTTGGCAATACCACGCGGCGGGAAAATTGTGAAAATTAACTTTTATTTTCGAATGGTGTTGGGATTCGGGATTATGCGATTGTGATAAAACGTTCAGGTGAACATTTTATCATGTTACGTAATATGAAGTTGAGTATGGAATTTCGGAAATTACAAGCTGCGAATCAATTTAGTTTGATTTTTCCCCCGTATTATTCTATAACTTCAGAACTATCTTCGGTAGAGCTCCAAATTAAATTTCTATGAATGTGATGTCTCATAAAGACTAACTGATGTCTTTATACTGATCATATTTCAAATAAGACATCAGTTGTTTAATTCGGACATTGGTTGTCGCCGACTTCTTGATTAAAGTCACTTATGTCTGTGTTCTCAGATAGAAAAATTCCGCAGAATTTTCACTTAATGTTTGGTAATCTTTAAGCTATTATTTGGCACTTTCGTCTTATTACAAACCAGGCTCAAGTTTGTAGAAAAGCGTCTAGAACTCCTTTCTGATATTTTTATCTCTAAAAATATTTCGGTGTAATAATTGAACGTAACATATTCCACCCAAAACAATATGTGTCCTATTTAAAGTATTGATCCGTCCTAAATAGGACACACATTTCAGGTCACAGTTGTATGTGGAGGGCTCGTTTCTATCTGTCTTCCAACACAATCAGTTGATTGTCACCCTATTTTAATGACGTCAGCGGCCGCCCGCAGGAAGTTGCGTACACGCATCCAAATCACTTTTATTTCCTTTTTTTGTAAATCGCATTATAACGTGGCGCTAATATTGCAATACAATTTATGTTTTTCATTTTTGTTTGGTTCAGTGTCAAATATGAATGCTGATGACACAAAAAATGTATATTAATGTTGTTTATTATTAGTGAGTTTTTCCTCATGTCGGGGTTATTAAGCCGTCGCACAGGTTTCTTGCTATCTAATGACTTTATATCGTATAGATATGTACCTAATTATGCAGATCATGTTATGTTTAAGGATATATGTGAATTGACTAGAAATGATGTGTTGATGCAATAGATTAAAAGAACAGAATAAAAAGTAGTTTAGTTTTTACGGTACCAGGGTAAATTTTTAATAAATTATTTTTAACCCCACAATAAATCAGTGAAGCGTTTTAGTTTTATTTTGTAACTATTACTCAAATAATTAAATGATTTTACAGAAAACAGCCATCCTTAACTGACCGTCTCCTCAGGTAACTCGAAAAAACCTCCTAAGAAAGAAAGGAAGAAAGAAAACTTAAACAGTTTTTCTTTCTTTCACGTAAAATTGACGCACAAAATATATAAAAATTGCTGTCAACAAGTTGGTACTACACCTAAAATGAAAATGTTATTATAGGTTGGCTGACATACAGGTTAGGTATACAGATTATGTTGAAAATGGCTGTATTCTACACCATGATGACTGGTTCGATTAATAGCCCACGTTTTATAAGTTCAAAACATGGCCATCCATCTGTAGATTCTCACACATGAAGTAGATAAAGTATCAAATCGTCTACTTACACATTGAAACGTTACGACATGCTCGACAGACGCAATTGTTTACTTCAAAGAGGCATCATAACCCATTAACAGCGCAATAAACAAGAAAAATATGGGAACACAAACATTCTCGAGTTACAATCGTATACAGGATGAGTTTGTGAGATGGAAATAATGTATAGGTACCTCGCTTGGTGAATATTAAGAAAAAAGAAACACTTGAATATTTTTCAAAATAAAGGTAGACACAGAAAGAAGACAGATGATTAAAAATCTTTTTTTACATAACATCACGCCTGTAATCCCGCGGGGATTTGTATCCAGTGGTATACCCATTAGTACACCCACATTTCGCCAGTTATGTTTGAGTCCCACGTAATAAGGGCGAGCCCCTAGATCTTTATTTTCCAATTATTGTTTTGACTAAACTCTCCTATTTTTTTGCAATTTCTGAAGTCTCACTCTTGAGAGTAGGAAGTAGAATGGATAATCTACTAAGAATTGGAAGCGCTGCAAGACAGAGAGACACAGAATAGCAACCTAACATCAGGCTGATTACGAATAGATGGGAAACCTTTGATTATTGAAGAGGCACTGGAAAAAGAAACAAGATGAAACGCAATGAGCGATGTTTATCAGAATAACGTGGCTCAAGATGTACCGGCCTTAGTAATAACGACAACATAATCCCAAAAAGTCCCACTGTACAAAGTTTTAATAACATAACTCAAAGAGCAGTGTGTCGATGTCGGTTACAGAAGCTGTGACGATTCCCACGACTCCAGTTGGATAATCACGTTACTTAACCAATGTTCATTGAATTGCGCAAGTCAAGGCGAGACGTGTGATCGTGAGCACAATGCTTTTGTCAACCAGAGATAGTGTCGGGCTGGTGTGACCTTCTGTGGCGTCTGCGTCTTCGCATGAAAATCGTCAGATGAAGTTTCTGATTTTAGTTCTTAAGCTCCTTTGAACGTTAGTCTTTAAAAACCGCAGTCAGCTGTGATCGCGTATAAGTAGGTTTCTATTAAATGTTGCTAAGCCAAAGATCATCAAAAATAAGATCTACATCATGCCTGTAATCCCCGAAGGGTTAGGCAGAGGTATACCTATTAGTACACACATATTTCGCCAGTTAAATTTAAGTCTCATGTAATAGGAGCCAAGCCTATTGCCATCACAAATGGGCTCAAATCCAGACTCAGAGGCTGCTACTGAAAAATTCCTGATGGAAAAACTACACACCACAAGACCTCATGCTCAGCAGATACGCTTGCGACGAGGCAGTAAGAAATAAAATCTGCCATTACTTAAGCTTGAATTTTCATAAACGTAAAGCTATAAATTTAAAAATTAAAAATTGCTACAGCTATAAATTAAACAATTGCTACAGAGCCTACTAATTAAGTAAAGGTTCGAGGTTTAATTTGTGATCTTCTTAACCGATAACACTTCCGGAGAAACTTGTAAATAAAATATTTTTCACTTTATCTTTTATCAAATGACCCTACTACAAACTTGACCTTTTCATAAAAACTGTAAAAAAAAAACAGTGAATAACAAGACTGAAGCATTGTCAAAAGTTTCTACCAACTGTCAACAAAGTTATATGATTTTGCAAATGGCGGCCGTATCTGTCAGAAAAGTTCTCAATTGAAAAGTTTACTTTGCATTTCGGTAATAGCATTGTCAAGTAAGTTCAATAAAACTAGTTAAATTAAATTAACGACTGTTTGTTTGGACATTAATTACTATGTGGGTGGATGAAGTTATGGTTAAAGCAGATGGTGCCAGAATGGATGGCCGGCAATTTGCGTACGATTATGTTATTCTTGGTACGAGATTGCCTCCGGAAGTTCTTGATGATATATATCTGGAGATAATTTTCGTTGGGGATAGGATTTTCGTGGAGTGGTTGGTAGAATATTTATAATAGAACAAAACCATCTTTAACTGCAAACCCTTAATTTAAACAAACTCCATTAATTTTGGCACAAAACTATCAACTAACGAATTAAGTTTTATCATTAAGCTAACAACAACAAGCATTATTTATTAATCCCCCTGCCTAATAACAAATTATAATTCATATATGCGTACTAATTTCGCAGCCCAAACAATGGCGCCCGGAAAGCCAGTAATTTGCATCAGAATCTAATTCGACTAAACAATTCCTGCCGCGAAGATCGGCGCAACCTTGCAGTGTTGCCACACAAAAAATAATAATGAATATGAAAAGAGATCTGATAACGAAATTACTGTTATACGTCAGCTGTTTTAATTGCCGGTGTTGCTATTATGTGCCAATGATACCAGCTAATGCTGGGTTTATTACTATGTGTCAAGGTACATGGAAGGGTTTATACTTAGTACTTTTATAGACAATTCCCTTAGACGATTTGTCTGATAATGCTGAGTGCTAAATACTAATGGCAGTCTGCACCATTAAATATTTCCATTTCCAATTACACCGAAATACTAATAACTAACAAAATGTGGGTGTGTTAATGGGTAAGCCTCAGCGTAACCCTTCAGGGATTACAGGCGTGATGTTATGTTATGTTATGTTCCAATACAACAATTTAATTTCTATCGTAGAATAATAGCTGTACTAACTTAAAGGTAGGTACTTAATCCTCAAAAAGAGGAAGGTTGAAACTAGCCTACCTAGGTTACAAAATTAAAACGTAAAGTTATTATTACAACATTGAATAAAGCCTTATGTCATGTGACGCGTGCTTTATAAAAGGTTAAAATAAAACAGTGCTGACGACATTGAAGTCGTCAAACAATACTAGTTTCAAAATAAATTGCTTAACAAAATAATAACAAACAATTAGCAATGTTAGGGTTGTCAATTGTGTTACGAGAATAATATAAACTAGCTTTTGCCGGCGACTTCGTCCGCGCAAAAATAAAATAAATATAGCCTATGTTACTCGCAGATAATGCAGCTTTCTAATAATGAAAGAATTTTTAAAATCGGTCCAGTAGTTTTTGAGTTTATCCATTACAAACAAACAAACAAACAAAAATACAAATTTTTCCTCTTTATAATATTATTAGTGTAGATAAGTAAGAAGTTAAAACATAACTGTATTTGGTTTTTGTCTGGGGAGTTTATAAGTTAGGTTTCTTTGAGATCATGATAATGTAGCCCTATTTTTTTAGATTGCACTAAAGATGGATTTGTATTGAACTTATCTTGAGCAACGCTGAAATCAGTGAAGGAAAACATCTTAAGAAAACCTGGATTAATAAGTCTGAAATCGCCAATCAGCCTTGAGCAAGCGTGGTGATCAATGCTCGTACTTTCCCTGTATGAGAAGAGGCCTTTGCCATGCAGTGTGACAATAATAGACTCGTATTATTATATCTCCATTTGCAACCTTCAGATCATTAAACTATCCAGCTCCTTTAAGAGTGCGATATAGTGGATTGCTCTATTATGGGATACTAAACTTTGGAATCCCAATGACCTATAGATCAAAGCAACAATTGTTTTGAGAACTCGTTTATGTTTATTTGTTCCAGATATTTGTTTGTGTGCCGACCCTAGATGCTAGCAGACATCCTGCAGAGCGTCCTAGTTCTTCTGATCTGATTCGCAGATTTCTAAACATCCGCCGTGCACTAAAACTATGGACGTAGGCAATTTTTATGTTATTGTTGTAAATGAATATCTAGTTAGGTAAGTTACCTATATAATTTTCGCTGTATCAGCCGTCTGTGTTTGGCAAAATATGAAAATGCTGTGTCATGTTATTTAACGTACCATTGTGGGTTTTTTTATGTTGGCATTACGTGGAAAGTTGTAAATTGTGTTTTGTTAAGACACATTACCTACTTATAAAATGTTTTATGTAGAGGTAAGTATATACGTAGTGTTTCCTGCTCTTTGATGTTTTTAATCAAGAAACCAGTTAATTTAAACTTTTAACCAATATCGATCGTCAAACAGGCCGATTTTCCAATGATAACTTTTAATTGAGAAATACATATCCATGTCCATGTACCTTATGGGACCGGACTGCTTCTCCTTAACACAGGCTTCTATAGCCTAGCTAGGAGAGCAGTGCTCACCCACACGTTTGTAGAAATAGTTCAAAATCTATGTAAACTGTATTTTTAACGTGTACAACAATCATTGTTTTTGAGTTCAATAAATTATTATTATTATTATTATTATTACATATGAAGATTTGAGAGTTTTTGTATAGGAAATATTATATGTCAAACTGTCAAATTAATTGTTTGGATAAAAGTATGATTACTTATTGAAAAAATGTATCAGTCAATTAAGAATGAATACGTACAATAACTTAGTGTATCAAGACAAAATTAAAATAGTACATTCAACTAGACCTAAAATATTCTAAAGTTTATTCCTGTAAACACAAAAAGGCATCAGACGTTTCCAAAAAGTCTTAACTTCTCATTTTAAGCACCCACTTGCGTTTGCGCATAGCTTTTGACCAAAATAGGTACTAAGTACAATGGCCTGAGATCTGCGATGTTGCCGACAATAACAGACGCCTGTTATCATGCTAAGAATACTTAGGCGAATAATTAGGACTTCAAATATAAAGAGCAATAATATTAAAATAACTGATTTCAGCTACTGAAATGTTTTTCTTTAGAAGTTAGGTATTTTTCTTTCTTTATTTGTAAGAAATTCATTTCTAATATCTATTACGAGCTGGACGGGATAACGCAATAAAAACATTTAAAATAGATTCAATATTTACATGATTCTAGACCCTGCAGCTATCAAATTTTCCGAAGGTTATTTAAAATGTACTGAGCAGTTTTTTTTTATTTTTATAACCGTCGATAATATTTTATTGATGGAGGTCTGAAATCATATATTGGATACATGGTAAACATTCTCGTTACTATGCCCTTTCCACTCGTTATTACTTAGTAATTTTATATTATTATATTATACCTATTATGTGAAAGCATTAGATAAGGAAAGAGTAATAGATAATGCAACCGAAAATCCATAACATAACATCATAACATCACGCTTGTAATCCCCGAAGGGTTAGGCAGAGGTGCACCCATTAGTACACCCACATTTCGCGAGTTATGTTTTTAGTCGCATGTAATAGGGGGCGAGCCTATTGCCATCAACCGGACACAAATCCAGACTCCGAGGCTGCTACTGAGAAATTCCTGGAATTCCTCAGTGGAAAAACCCAATAGCACTTTGCCCGACCTGGGAATCGAACCCAAGACCTCATGCACAGCAGACGCGCTTGCGACCACTAGACTAACGAGGCAGTCAAAAATCCATCTTCATCCATAGGCTGTTTTTTTTAACTTGGCCTTCCTTTGCAAACATATAAACTCACATTTATACAAACAGTCAGACCCGAATAGGCAGAACAAATATTTGCTTAGTGAACCCGCGACACACGTCGCAGCAGCCAATCGCTTAGCCACTGCGCCAACTGTATCGTTTTCCAATTGACAAAATTAAATTTAAAATACCCCCAACGCAAAAAAGCTAATACTTATTTAAAAAGTCAAAAATAAAACGTATAAATTATAAACTAAAATCTTCTTCGCAATGGGGGGGCTTCCACTTTGTGGAATACTTTCTTAGACTTATCTAAGATGTCCCCTGTATTATTTTTGTGACTTTTTAAATTTAACTTTTTTTTTTAAGCTGCGGTTTATACAAATACTAGGTACCTATTTAGATTAACAATCAAAACCTATTTCAATAGAGTCACGAATAAAAATAGCTTTAGGAATACATCATTTGTAAACGCACACAAGTCGGAGGCACTTTGGAGATCACAGTTTATATTATAATAGTCTCACCGTGGGTGTTATGTCAATATTCAAGTATTGTACAGATAATTACCAGCATTGTATTCAAATCACTATTTGTTGTGCCACAGATAAAATAAATGGCCCATTATTCGAAATTCGAATAAGAAAAAAACGACTCAGGTACTGATAAATTGAAAATTATTTAAAACATTTATGTGGTCTGGCAATTATTTGCTTAGTTAAATTATAGTTTAAATTTGAGAGAATATGAGCCTTAAATTGAAGTCTGAATAAATAATTGCATTTGCTAGTTCTTTTTAGATGAATAAATAATTAAATTATGAATTAAGCTTGTTATCTTTATATAAAAAAGATAACGTTTTAAAGCGTATTAGCTAAATACTTAATTATGTTAATTATCACATAAATCTTAATGATTAATGAAGATATTATCGTTTTCCTATTTGTTGGTAATTATAATTTTTTGTTGAATTATGGCATTTAATACGAGTTTACGAATACTTTTAACAGAATATTATATAAGAAGAGGTACCTATGATTGCGTTGTCTATAAAAATGTAATCGACAAAAGTGAAAAATGCGATCAAATATCCATTCAGGAGGGTGGGGTTCTAATTTCGATTCCCAGGTCGGGCAACAAAGATTTTTCATTAAGGATTTTCGCAAGAAAAAAACATTTTGTTTCATGGCGCAACCGAACCAGCGACTCCCATCGCAGCAACCAATTACTCAGCCACTGCGCCAACGGTGCCGTCAGCCCGTACGTGCCTTAGGTACTTAGTCATTTCTCTATTTCATCTAGAGCACCAAAGCTCCAAAGTACTTTTACATAACAATCTTCTATAAAACAACTTCACAGCTCATCCAATCATGATCGTAAGGTCTCAATCTGAACGCGGCGCCGTCCAATAGTAATTACGTGTAATAGGCAGGCGTACCAGACGCCTTAATAACTGGACTGCGATATAATAATCTGTATGTTTAAGTCATTTTCACGCTCGACTTGTTTGTAAAGCTAGGTCTATATGTTTTGTGCGATGAAGCAATTAATTTTGTTATTAGAACGTTGAGGGATCAAATCAATAGGGCTGGTAACTAGGTAATTTTTGTAGGATTACTTCATTCTGCGATAATTTTATTGCTTATTTTCGTAGCCCTGTATAGAATTAAACCGTCTTATTATTTTAGCGTTATATGCAGTGCAAAGCCAATGGCAAACAGCTTTTTAACATTTAAAAAATTGAATACTGATTACTAATAAAATGCCATTTCCAAAGGCTATTATGATTTAGGAATTCCTTTTTTAAAAAATCTCGCGCTTAAATTACTTTGCCGCGTAATGTTTATTTTGCTAATTTATTTTTGTTTTTTCTCTAGCCAGTAATTTAATCGATTGTTTCCGTCAGCTAATCGCCTAATCATTTAATTAGCTAAATAACGCCTTGACATTAGCAAAATTGAGATCTTATCACGATCCGCAAAACAAAATTAGACTATTATTTGCAAAAACAGCAATTATTATAATTACTACATTGTCTTAAAGTCCGTCAGGGATTAAGAGAATTTCTATGCAAATATTCAAATCACTTCTCTCGCTGTCTATCTTTGCATACTTCAGTTTCCGCATGAATTTAGTCTATGATTAAATATTCAAAGCACGCTCTATGGCATCTTATCACGCATCTTTGTTGCTGGAGTTAATAAAGCCATAAACAATGCATCATTTACTGTTGCTAACTGACTTTGACAAAGATATGGTTTTCGGGGATTTATGTCAAGATGTCCGCTCGTTTATGAGTCTTACGTGCTTTGAGAAGCAAATTAATACTGCTGTATCTGTGAAACATTGTTATTTTAGGGGCTGTATATCTGTCAGTAGGCATAAAAGTAGGTAAGGATAAATGCGAGATGCTTTAACCCTGTAGGAAAACTTAAGCTCAAAACTGAAAAAGAAAAGTTTGACTAAGACTCTTGAATGACAATAAACCTTTTTGTAAAAACTAAACTTTACAAAGGCGGAATTAATGCCTTGGGCAATTGACAAAAAAAGAACAAAAAAAAAAAAGATAATCATTATTACCTTTTTTTTTGTTCTTTTTTATATCAATTTATATGATTTTTTTAGGCAAGCTCAATAATTAGTAAGTATCATCATCTATTCATAATAATAAAGATTTAAAATTAAATATTATGCGTTATTTCCAATTTCCAATCTAATGTTTACTTAGCACACTCTTGCTTGCCTCTAAATGCTTGAGACTATAGTCTACGCTAGACTAATATAGGTACGAATGATGTGGGTTCAATGACCCTGCACTGTTAAGTTTATGGTCAACGGTATTTGACGTTATAAAGATATATTTCAGGAACAGGGAACTGAATTTTATAATGGCATAGAATCAGTTTGCTATCTTATACATAGATAAATAGGTACTTATCTCAAATCTTGATTACTAACAAATTAAAGCTAAAGAGATTTTTATCTGTTTCTATGTTTGGTTAAACGCTCGGAACTCCTAGATAAATTGGTGAAAATCTTTTTGTATATGATAGCCAGATTCATGAGGAATAGTATAGTCTATATAACATCACGCTACGGCCCATGAGAGCAGAGCAGTAACTAAAGTCGTAACGAAGTCGCGGGCAGAAGCTAGTCTTAACAACGTAATCCAAGTTCCTGTCGAGATATTTTAATGAATTAATGATGACTGTTTTATATTATTAAAGAAACGTTTAGAATTTTTATCAATATCACACAAAGACTAGTATAAAGAAATTACGTTGTTGGCACATCGCCTTAGAGTGGCTATGTATTAGTTTATTAATTATATTTCCCTCTTCCGACAACTTTTATAAACGAAACCGGAAGATTAACAGTTATTTTATTCTTGGTAACTGCAACTACCTAGGTGCGTGCTAAAAAACCAAACTAAAATAATCCATGCTAATACATATTATAAAGTCAAAAAGTAGCTCCGTCTGTGTCTGTTATGCTTTAACGACTGAAACACTGAACCGATTTCAAATAAAGTTACGGGTAAATTTCCAACCCCAACAAAGGACAACTTAAAAATCTCTGCTGAAATCTCCCAATTTTAACCTGAATAAACTGATTTTATTTTCTAGTATTAACATCGTTATTCAATCGCATTTTCTATCTTATTTTACTAACAAAACAGTGGTTTTTTTTCAAAATTGCCGAATTTTCATGTGGTAATCTTTCGTTGGCCAGACTATCAATGCCATTTGTTACTTCCATACATTTCAAGTTTGCAAGTCATTCAATGATCCAACGTCAGTGAATAACGGTTGTCATTAATTTCACCTTGCCACCGGTGACAGTTTCATTACCATTGTCATCGTCAAATAAGCCTAAAGCCACCTAATCACCGTATGACTAACGTTGATTCGTACGAAAAAATTACCATCCAATTACCTCGCTGTATTCCTAGTAAGGTCAGCGTCAGAAGTCTATTAATATTTTTGCTTTTAAATACCATAAAAATGAAAACAATAAACATGAAATAATACAATGCACTTTTTAACATTTTAGGTCCTAACTTAGATTTCCGTATTGTCTTCGATATTGTGCTCATCTGAAGTGCTTAACGACTTTTGTTGTTCACAGTACTTGGAGAAATGCGAATTATACAGTGGTGAAGAATGACAACCGGTGTTCTTCTACAGGGTATGATAATATGATTTATCTGATTACTAATTTTATGTCAAGCCCTTTAAGTATTGCCAAGACAACCACTGCAAGTCCTGAAAGCCAGAATCAAACAGTAGCGGCCACTAAAAAAGCGCTGAAGCGAAAATGATGCCTTGACAAGTCCCAGGGAAACGATTCAACAGTCCTGAATCCCGCAACGTGTATAAATCAGAAAAGAACAGCGAAGGAGTAAGGGGAAAGCATAATTTCCACTATTTAAAAACGTTATGTTCGGTACTTAATTATTTATTATTTAAAATTGTCTTTATAAAGAAATGGTTGATAATTGTTTGACACTTTAATAACTATAAAATGAACAAAGTATAGATATACAAATAATGAATTATATCATAATACAATTATTTTTATAGAAAGTCAAATCTCATCATTGATGGAACACGTTTAATAAAATCCAACCTCTTTAGATAAAGATTAGCTTTATTAGCGGTATCACTTCCTAGTGTCAGCTGATTAATGTGTGGCTGTTTCCGATCGATCGATCACGGTGCGTGACGTCATCGGCGCAAGCGCAAGTCACCCACGGATGCGATGCGAGTCAATGGATAACTGATGATTGATGTTTTTGTAATAGATTTGATGAAAACACGCTTTTTGTATGAGATTTTGGCTTGTAATTGGAAATTGATGGGCATGATGATGATTAAAAATTTAAGCTACCAATTATACACTCGTGTTGATACAAGGTACGAGGCTAGCTTTGAACCGGCAAGCAAGGTCGGAAGGTTTTTTCATACTGTACCGAAAAAAAACCCTAATAGTTCCTATTTTCACTACACCAACATTTCGTCCCGTGTTATACGGGGCGAGCCTATTGCCATCAACATGGCACATATCTGGACTCCGAGGCTGTTAATGGGAAATTCCTGATGGAAAAACCCATTAACACTTTACCCGACCTGTTAATCGAACCCAGCAGCAGTCGCGCTTTGCGGCCCCTATACCAACGCGGCAGTCTTTCGGAGATTATCTCTTACAAACTTATTTTACCTCTTTATAATATTAAGTATAGATACATATTAATTACCATTGAATTTATCTTCTAGTTTTTGCTTTAAAATCTTTCGCAAATATTATTTCGATTTGCAGATGTAGAAAATGTACTTAAATATAAATACTTAATTATGAACAACGAAATTATAAAAATGGCGGTAGCTGACGTTCATAAGTCTAATGCTCTAGAATAAACAATATTAACCAATTAACAATATGACATAACGTTAAACAACTTGAACAATGCCATAATGACCACCATAGCTTGGATGTAGAGCATACTTGTGTGGCAATATGCGCGTGCCATCGAATTGCAACACATGACTCTGCGCATACGCAAGTTATGTAATTATTTATGTATAAGTGCGGCTAATTGGCGTGTTGTTGTTCGTAAGCCTGTGTGGTGTTGGCTTGACTTCTAAACAGATAAAAACACTAGTTAGGGATTTAAAAAGTTTTTGGGTTCGATATGAGAATCACTTTCTTTAGTGATGACTGAACACTTTAGGAATAGGATTAAAATTCATTGGTTCAAGAGAAATCGAGTAGTTTCGTAGCAATTTTTAGGGTTACGTAAATAAAAGAAAAAAATTACAAGACTTTGTTGTAGCACTTTGTCGGTTTGACTGTATATTCTTGTCAAATTATAGCCATTTAGTACTAAAAGTTTCTGAGTACAGACAAACGGACAGACGGATATGGCGAAACTATAAGGGTTTCCTTAAGGAAACCCTTATAGTTTCGCCATATCCGTCCATATCCTTGGGTTAACCCAAGGCCTCTTGTCCACACACGTTTTTTTGACGTAAAAATACACGGCTAATTCGTCGTGTGTAAGCACGTTCGTCAGTGTTGTATGGGTCACTGTGAGAGCTTGGTAACATACACGCTGGCGGCAAGTCACGGCGACGCCGCCGTATGCACCATGCATCTCCCTCGGCGCGCCGTGTCTACGCACGGCGAATTTGCCGTACGGCGAATAAAACGTATCTTATAACTTATAACACAAAAAAGATGAACAAAATGAGTTTGTTCATCTGCCACAAACGGGCTTTCTTGACAACTTGATCGAAACTTTGGAACAACTTGGCAACAACTTGGATTCAACTTTTGACGATTCAATAGATGTTACTTACTTTTTAATTAAATTTATGAAACCCGTTTAAGGGTTTAATTAAATAAATTAAGTTATATCAGGAAAGAGAAACGCATGAGATGTTATTATTATTATTTTTTTATTCATTTATTTTTATTCTAGTATACCTGGTGCCGACACCAGTACAATTAAGGAATGGCGTGTTATATTTTATAATGAGTAATGAATGCATTATTATAATTTTCCATTCCTTTAAGTACCATTATAGAGCCAGGTGTTCTTGTTGTTGTTTCATTACTATTCTATGCTTTATCTCAAGATGTCCTGTTTATTCCTAATTAATAACATTTAATTATTTGTTTAGATACCTAAGCGTGTTTCTATTAAAAAACGCTCTGGAACTACCAGTCGGATTGGGAAAAAGATTTTGTATATTATAGCCAGTTTCATGAAGAATAGTATAGGCTATATAACATCACGCTACGATCTATGAGAGCAGAGCAGTAACCAAAGGGTGAAAAAAGAAGCTTGTCAAATATAAAAGGAATTAAGAAAATGATGAACAAATCATACCTTGAAGTAACTTATTATGATAAATACTCGGAAAAACGTTGTCCTAAATAAAGTCTACGATATTGGTCGAGATCGCTACGAATTTTCGTAGCAATCATGTTATCTTTTAACAGGCTACGAGCTACAAATGTATAAATTCCTTTCTTCCAAATTCAAAAATGACCAAAAAGGTTTCAAAACTCATTATTTTTGTACTTCACTGAACATTGTACTTTATTTTTAACGTCACAAGATTTAAATTCAATTACCGAATTTGTTAATTCCGTTACTTACCCCTTTAAAACTTCAGATATTGATCGTCACTTTATCCGATTATATCGTTAATTGACAATTAACCTAAAACAACAAATTGGGAAAACAACCCTCCAGTTTATTATTTAAGAGTTAAAAGGGTTTGGTTAATTAATAAAATTATAATTATGAGAAGTGTGCTTCATTTTGAAATACTGAAAACTGAAAATTGTTTTTGCGTGGTTTTAGTTTTGAACGAAATTTTGTAGACAAAAGATTTAACCAGGTTTCTATAGTTTTATCATATATTTTATAAGAATATTAAAATAAAAAAGAAAATTGATAATAAGTAATCTTTTTTAAGGTTTAATACCCAAATGGAGACGCAAACGAGAAAAATAAATAAAGTTAGCTATAAGTCTTTAAGGTCTTTAATCTTTAAAGTCGATAACATTAGTATAGGCTCATAACTAGCTTCTGCCCGCGACTTCGTCTGCGTAGAGTTCAGAATCAATCAAAGCTCTGTGCCAAATTTTATCCATATCCGTTCAGCCGTTCTGGCATGATTGAGTAACAAACATCCACCCAAACTTTCGCATGTTTTAGTAGTAAGATAATCATGTATTTTGTAAGCATATAAGGTATCGTATCCGTTACCTTTCCTTATCGTATTGTTAAAGAGAAAATCCACATAATATAAAGCTACAGGGACGCGAGATTTATTACAATTTCCTGTGATAAACATGAGCTTTATAACTTAACAATAAGGTTGAATTTTCCTTAACAACTGCTACATATTTATAATAAAGATGATAAAAATGTAAGTAATCACCTGAATAACTTTTGTACCTACGCTTTAACAAAAGACGTAGATAATATATTTTCCAAAATTAATTTGCTTATTCGTTTAATTCAGCGAAATTAAATTAAAAGGTAATAAGGAAACTCCCTGTATTCGGGAAATTAACTTTTTATGGAGTTATGAAATTAATAAGTAACTTAGATATTTTTACCAAAATATATCTTTTTTCAGGATTCCGTACCCGAACGGGGTCTAATTATTACTAAGCCTTCACTGTCCCTCCGTCTGCCCGTCTGTAAGCCCAAAACCGTAATTGCTAGTTGAAATTTTTACCAGATGTGTATTTCTTTTGCCGCTATACCAACAATAATAAAAATAAATAAAAGATAAATATTTAAGCGGATCCCCATACAAAAAACGTGGTTTTTTTGTATGTTGTATTAAATATTGTAGGTACGGTAGTACGGAACCCTTGCTGTGCGAGTCCGACTCGCAGATGGCCAGTTTTTTTCTTTAATTTAAACTCCGTACCGTGTATTTTATGCCATTATTACAATTTCGTGTGTAATATAAACTATATTCGTGACCTCTTTAGCTAAATCGTGCAGAAACAACCTTTACATTTTTTGCACCGACACGTCTAATACAAAATGTAAAATCATCTAGTAGCGGAAGATGGCTATTAAGTTAAAATTAATAATATAACTTACCTACTAATGTGCAGTATTAACTACCTGGTATAAAATAAAAATCTAGATCATGCAAAAGAAGCAATATTCAAATAACGAACACTCATTTGAAACCAATCAATCATTGTCTGCAACATCCTATATTATATGCATTTATAACGCAATTATTATTTGCAACGATTGTTCAAAAATTGAATAATTTGTGCTGATTAAATCGCAGATCCTACTAATCTTCTTGCATTATTGTTTAATATCGATTCTTAAAATACAGTTTAATTACTAAATAGAACCGTTAATTCAGGTTGGCTATTTCTAGAGCTATACTTAGGGAATTAAGTAATCTTCACGTGATTGAAGTATCTCAATTCACTCTGTGCTACAATTTGCATGCGATCACGAGTCTGTCTAACAAAAATGATGATTTACATACCATACCATATTAGAACATACTTAATTTCATAAATATGAAAACAGACATGAATATATTCACAATCTAAATAAACCTTCATGATAATAGTCGGAAAATAATACTGCCATAACGACTCAAACAGTCGCTTTTATAGTCATACTTCGGGGATACAAATTGCAAGCAACAGAAACGCATCAACTCAACATTTTACTCTCTCATTTCCAACAAGAAGTGCTCACTTATTTTGCAGTCGCACAACGGTTGCCAGTTGTCATTTTTACATAATAAAAGCTGCGGATGCGGACTTCGGCGTGTCATCTCGACCTCTCACTTCCTCTACAAAATAACGAGCCACAGAATATATCCAGTACTGGCAACGTGTGAAAAGAATTTAAAAGTAAAAATCGCTAGGAAATAGGTCGCATTGAATATGGAATCGCTTCAAACATTTTTGAAAACTTCTGCCATTCTATTTTGTTTTTTTTTTCCTCATATTGTGCCTGTTGTTGATTTTTTATTTTTTATTATTTAAACTTCGAATCTAGCGTCGTGTTAATGATTGATTAATTCTTCAATGCGTAGCTGATTTGACAGCTAAATTGTCATAATTTGGCTTTAAGAATACGTATTTCCGTATACTTTTTGCACAGTAATGCTTCTGTGCACCTATTTATGCTGTACCCTGACACATCACAAATCACAGTGACAGTAAGGACTGAGTAAAGCGTCAGTCGTGTTCAAACTCTCTATAAAAGGAGCTAAGTAGCGCTGTTAGAGAATTTCCGTGTTCCGTAAAAAAAATTAGGTGACGTTTCCGCGGGAGTGAGGGACCATTAATATTATTAATAGATTGGCTATTTTCTCTTTCTAAAACACTTTCCGTGTTTTAATTAAATTTTCCATAAGGCGAACTATTATAAAGTGATAACTGAGGACGTAAAGTAAAAGTTTAATGTTCAAAGTGCACATGTTTGTGCTGTAATTAACATTAACTTAGAGAAGAAATTTTAATATTCCTAAAGCAGTAAATAATCCTCACGTAACTACGTAGGTTATGGAGCTAACTGGCTATTTCTTTCAACCGATGTAAAAATATAATCCAAATTTTAACTTCATCAATCAATGGACAACATATTCATATATGCTATAACAGTCGAATTAAAAGCCTCCCATATATTTCACGCTGATTGCAAACAAAGGATTATCAATGACGAAATTACAATTTAAAATCAAAGCGTGTTGCAGCACTTTCTATCGAAACAAAGGACGGTGGGCGAAACAAAAGCTATCTACATCACATAGAAAAACGTTTACCTATCGAGATCTGTCTCGATAACTATACGACGATATCGGGTTGACGTCACAAACGTTTAAATGGGGGAAGAAAAAAAGGCTAATCTTACAGTGAAAGTGCACGAGTAGCCGAGGCATTTTCACTGCCATTATTATAGGTATAGGCGTTAGGTTTGATACACACTGCGCTCGATCAAAAGGCGGAGTGCAATCATTGGAGTAAAGATGTTTATGTGTTTGAATTAACATCTAAGCCCTTTGTCCAGCGGTGAGCAAAATAATGTTTGAATTTATTGACATTATTAATATTACCTAAATGTTTGGTTTTAATTATAGTACTTATTGAGGTTTATTAATAGTTTAGTTTGCTCTTGTTTTTTTTTTTAAGTTTACGTATCTGATTAGTTTAATGGATGCTCTTAAATGATGCACTAGGTATTAGAAACTAATTTTTAAAAAATATGTATTTATAACTTTATTTTACAACTTTGTCGGCATGATTAATATGCCCTGAGCTAAACCGCAGACAGACAGCCAGCCATGGCGAAACTATAAGGTTTCCTACTTGAATACACAACCCTAAATAGAACACATTTCTTTTAATATTAAAAAAAAAAATTGTTACTTTCCTGTACGGCTAAAATAAAGATAAGAATAGTGGCTCCAAATCAACTAATTACGAATAATAAAATCATTTTTACAACGAAGTGAAGGAAACATTACAATTTATCGCTCGGCTTGTCAGTGAGAAATTGATCGTAATTTAGTACAGTAATAAACGGTAAATATTTAATGTAATTTAATAACTTATTACAAAGATATGTTATTTTTGTAACTGCGTATTTTATGCGCGAATGTTACCGCTCGTTTCCTGATATATAAAATTACAGTTGTGACATCAATTACAGAATTACAAGCTGACTTTTTAACTGTACATAACGAACCGCCAACGATTTTATCTTTTCCTAATAGGTAAAACAAAACACTCGAGATAAATTTGTTTTTTTTTATTATTATAAGTAGTAGATCTTGAGCACCTTAATACAAATTACTTGAATTTTGGGGAACAAAGTACGTAGCTACCTATAAGCGATACTCAATCATAAATGACGTCAATATTCTAATAAGTCTTAAGTGAAAAAACTTCTAAATAGATTTTCATAAGTTTTCCCTCTTTTCTGTAGATAGAGGTATCACACTTAATTTTCTTGCATCAGTGTGAATACGAACCAGTTTAATGCATTTAGATTATTTATTAATAATTGTATGACAAGTTGGTAGCCTATTAAATGGTAGCACATGGTTACATCATAGGTAGGCACCTACGTAATTACCGAGATATTAAATAAAATACCATGTTTCATATATTTACATGATGACGGGCTTGTCTCCGTTGAATCTAAAGTAAAGTAAAGAAAAAGAAAAATTATGACTATATTTTTCCATAAAAAAAAAATGCCTACATTTATCTGAAGCTAATCTAATAAACTACATTTCAGAATAATCACCCAAAGAAATAAAATATAATTCCTAGATGTACTCACATACTTTCTCTATAAGTCTATTCTCTCTCAGTGTGCCACCAGCATTAACGTCTGCGTTACAGTTTTTATACAATAATAATCAGTTTCAGATTTGTTCACGGCAACCAGCACTTACAGGCGTAGAACAAATTATGACGTGACGCCGTGAGATTATTTATTATGATTGAAACACACTTTTTGTCTGACATTGGATAATAAATGGCGCGCTTTTTCACTTAATTATGAGACAAACGTCATTCAGCTGATTTAAAAAGACAAATTAAGTGTTTATGACAACTAATATGGCTGCCAATTTTAACTGTCACTTAGAAAATGTTTTAATTAAGTACATCAACTCAAGTGAGATAGATAATCTATGTCTATTATAAGAAGTAACTTTGATATCAAAAGCAACACAAGAAACTAAAAATCCCTAGCGCTGCTTGCTGACTTTAAAAAAGTAGATTTTTAAAACCTTACTTGACTGCACAAACACCAGGCAAGCAGTAATAATAAAACAAGCTAAAAGGGGTCCTCGAGCCAAGACCGAAGTGGTTTTAAATATTCAATCCCGCAAAATTTACTTTTGCGTCGTCTGGGAAAACTGCTATTAAGTAATCTATTCAATCCAATTGACTTTTTAATCGCGTTGAAAAATTGATTCATAAAATATTGGATTTCAAACGTCGAGATTCAATCGTGCTGCATTTGTATGAATCGTTTCTGCATATTCAGAACGTCACAGCCATAAACAATCCTGCATATTATTATTCTCTAATGTTTTTACCACGGTCATTTTATTTATGTAAATTTTGAGTACTTTTTATTCAAATCTCTAATTTTGTTGTTTTACGCTCGTACAATAACTTGCACCTTCC
The DNA here is from genome assembly GCA_949774945.1 of Hoplodrina ambigua. Classification (NCBI taxonomy): domain Eukaryota; kingdom Metazoa; phylum Arthropoda; class Insecta; order Lepidoptera; family Noctuidae; genus Hoplodrina; species Hoplodrina ambigua. Next base: position 3,210,721 of record OX458967.1, read on the forward strand.
ATGTTATCTCTTCACCACCTTTGGTTGACTGTTAGAGAATGCCTATGGCATAAAGTCCGCCTTTGTACTTTTGTTGCATAAAGTTTTTTTTTTTCCCCGTAAATCTTTATCTTCAAGAAATCTATTGTAAAAGACAACATCATTATCTTCTTGTCTGTTTCATTTCAACTTAGCAACAAACACGAACACTTCGTCCGACTTGCATCACGACGAAGCAATCGCTGTCCTGAGAGATTTCCTAACGAGACCAAGATGTTACAACTACAGACTTTTTATTCGAATCTTCAATAGACTCACGACACTTTCGTCCACTTCAACTTGACCTTTGAGCTTAAATTACACGCCTTTATTCCTCAGCAAAAAGGTTCAAATGAATAAGGTTTTTTATCGCGGAAGCGCTTGATGCAATGGACTTTAGTTTCGGGATTACGTTACATTTTCTTGCGCCTGCAACTTGTATGAACGTTCACCGATGCAGAGGTATAAAGTAACCTTACGACCAACGCTACAAGGTCACGTTTTTGAAACGTTTGGGGGGAAATACACATGTCATGTCATTTCAAATTTTTATAAACATAACTTTGTTATAAACGAAAATGATCTTGGTAAATAAAATAAATAACTTATAATTTTATTTGATTAATAGGTAGATACCTACACGCAACAGAGAGGATGTTTATCAAATTGTTTTTTTTTTCTAATAGTTAATTATATTTACATAAGGATAAGTAACGTTTGTTTATAAATAAGAATATTATGTTCATAAATGACTACTTTATAACAATGATGTATGTACTGACAAAAAGTAATTACATGAACATTTGAAAAAACTACTAGGTACTTGACACGCTTGGAAGCATTCATTTTATTTAATGTTTCCTATTTTTCACATTAAAAACCTAAATTTGAAGGTTGCAACTGAGTGCCTGCTTTAACTTTACTACCTTTATGCATTAAAATAATATGACAAAAAATACTAACTTATTCATACAATAAATAAATATTAATATTTTAAATTCTCTCTGTAATTCTATGTTTATTTGTTCAATTAAATAAATCTCAATGTTTATTAGAGCTACACAGGAATATATCCTTATTTCTTTTCAGGTCGTCGCCTGAAAAGAAAAAATACAACCTGAAATGGTAGTCGCAGTATAAAAAAGATGAGGAACCCCTGCTTTATGGTTTTTCCTCGAGGCTCGAAGCGACAAAACAAAATTAAAATGTCTTCTGTGTCTATAACTTTACCGGCACGAAACTTGCAACCCTGATTGCTTGGCGAGATAAACATGTGGGATTGTAGCAGTACTTCCCCAAGCTAACTGCAATACTTTTTGACTTTATTTTTCCGCTTTGTGAGTCAAGAAGGAAAACCTAACAGCTTAAGTCTAAAACCGCAACTGATTGCCAAAAGTGAGGCTTTTAACCTAATCGATCGCGTTTACGTTAACATTTAAATACAATTTGCATGGAATATAATAGTTGTGTTTCTCATTTTTGTCACTAGATGGCGCTATTTTTAGTTAGAGTACGGATAAAAACTCACACTAAACACTCAGCTCACACTTTTGCATTTCAATATTATGATTATGTTTTCCCCAAAATGTCAAGGTAACATTGACCTTTTCTAAAAGCGACTGCTTCCGTAACCTAATTCAAATTTAATGGCTGTGTGTATAGCCCTTTGGGTAACAGATCCAGTTATGATAATTATCAATTAAATCGTTGTTTTTTTTTTATGGAGTTATTAAATTTTATTTTTATGTGCATTGTCTATTGGCCAATTCTCTATGATAAGATGCTTTAGCGGCCAGAAAATTTTCGCAAGTTTCCATGCAAAGACAAAAATGAATTTCAGCTACAATATTTTTCGTTTTCTATTTAAACTATGTACTTAGTCAAGTGGCTTACCTTTTTAGTATTCTGACAAAAATAAGTAAGAACTTCTCATATTTTCTTATAAAAGATACCTATCTAATGCTCGCGTAATGGAAACTTCACTTTAATACAAATTTAAGACATGCATAATATCTGTAAAATATCAAAGTAATTAAGATGAAAATTAATTATGAATACCGCGTTTAAGTGTTGCGTTTAAACCATGAGTTCAGGAGACCATTCCTGTAATTAAAAACGTTCAAAATCTTATCGCAATCTCATCACAGCGGCAATCAAAGTCAAACATGTAGGTAGGTAAATTATAGACTGTATTTTTGACAGATTAAGACTAAGATTAGAATGAGAACGTTCTTAGAAATACGGTAATTTAAATACCACAGATCATAGAACTAAAAGTTCACTTAAAGTCAACAAACATTTGAGCTTTCGCTTTTATAGACTTTTCTACTTGTTGCGGTTACATGGTTATAGTAGCAATTATTTGATATGGGCAACTGAGCTTTCTAATGCAACCACATCTGTTTTTATAAACTTAGAACACTGGTTCTTAACCTGCGGTCCACGGACTGGATACTGGTCCCTGAAAGGACCAGAAATGGTCCGCAATACGTCAGAAAATGAACCCCTATTTGCCTTGGTTACGGCATCACGCGTGAACAGCTAGGCCAATTTCACTAATTCTTTTTTTGTTGTGTTTGTTATTTTGAGAAGGTTTTAATAAGGTTCATATGAAAGAATATTAAAAAAAAAAAAACTATTGCGGTACTAAGCTCGCTGGGTCAGCTAGTGATATTATAATGAATAAATAACAAAGAGTCAACTCTTTGTTGACGTATTTAAGAGGTCAAAACATGTCTACTTAAAGAGTACTTTAAGAATAATTAATATTACCATAATTCTGTTAAATGGGGGACCAACACTAAAAGGTTTAAGAACCACTGACTAAGAACACAAGTTAGTATTCTGTATAGTTATAATGTTCAAATGAAGATACCTATTATTACAAAGAAGTCTATAAGGCCTAGAAAGTGGGCTATATCCGTCAATAAGTACTGTGTTTGAAAACTTTGATATTGTTTGTCATTAATTTGTGCTGATCATGAACTTTCGAATGCTTTAATAATTTATCAATCAATTGATTGATTCCATTTTACTTCTCCATTATAAAGGACGAGCTTTTGCCTGCGACTTCGTCTGAGAAAATATCGGTTATCGCAGACGCAAGAAGTCGCGGAATAATAACTTTTTTATTCCGCGACTTCGTCTATGTTCGTGATTGGCTATTGCCATGTCCTTTTTTGGAGTTCAAACTTAGGTACCTCATTCCAAATTTCATCGAAATCAGTTTAGGGGTTTAGTCATGAAAGCGTAACATAGAGACAGACAGAGATACTTTCGCATTTTTAATCTTAGTACCTATGGTTGGTGGTGGGTGATTAGTATGTAAATTAGGTATTTTTATTGTAAAAAATATTTAAAAGAAAGAAAGAACCTTTGAGTATGACCCGACCATTTAATTTAAGAATGTAAGTCAATATTCCCGATAAGCATAAATCAATTGAGTTCTTAAACTCATTCTTATTGTATCGCACGCATACATAAGTAAAGGGTGTAACTTTAACTGTATATTTTCACCCACGTACCGACATAATCTCCATTATGTAATGACTTCATGGCGGTATGGTAATCAATAAATCAATTTCATTGTTTATCAAAATTCATTGCAAACAAAAACCGTTGCAATTGATTCCATTGTTTACAAATGTGTTTGCTTTTACTGAATAATTAATTAATTTGTTGGATTAACAGGCAGTTTACCAACGTGACAATGGTGCCGATTCCCTTGTTCACAAACTAGACTAAATTTAGAGAATTGACATCTCTTACTAAAATACAGCGAAAGGAAAGGACGGTGACATTCCGTGACATTTAAGAACTAAGTTAGCGATGTCAAATTAGTTTTGCCTTGAATTTCACCGTATTTTTAATCCACACGTTTTAAGATATCAACTATAACTGTATGGATGTGTCAGATTGACTAAATTTGACAGCTCTTATTTACATTAGTCTCTTTCTTGTTTTATTGGACTGAAAAAGATGGAAATAGTCTAAATTTAGTTTAGTTTGTGACCAAGGAAATCGGCACCAATGTCAATTGATAAAAAAAACGAAATCTATGACATAAAAAAAGTTGCACATCATCTTTTTTTTTATTGTCAGCCTGTACCTTTTAAACGATCACTCGACCTAACCTTGCAGTGTGGGTCGTGTTGTGGGATAATCACGGAAAAGCCTTGTGATAGGTACATCAATACCGCCATTTAACAGATGACAGATGATAGCCATAATGACTGGGTCGACCATAGACCACATAGTTATGTCATAAACTGATATTATTATTTGACATGACCTTAAAATACGGGGTCACTGAATTACTTTTGCTACTTAATTGCTTCAGTAAGTACATACCTATGTATTATGAGATTTTTTCTATCATGTACTTATCATTTATGATGTTACTAGCATTTTCCGTAAATTTTCCGGCTTAAATACGAATAAAATTCACAGCGCGACTGCTGTGCATGAGGTCTTAGGTTCGATTCCCAGGTCGGGCAAAGTGATATTGGGTTTTTCCATTAGGAATTTCTCAGTAGCTGCCTCGGAGTCTGGATTTGTGCCCGGTTAATGGCAATAGGCTCGCCCCCTATTACATGGGACTAAAAAAAAACATAACTGGCGAAATGTGGGTGTACTAACGGGTACACCTCTGCCTAACCCTTCAGGGATTACAGGCGTGATGTTATGTTATGTTAAATACGAATAAAATTCGTAGTAAGATATTTTCCTATCCTAATCATTAAACACATTTGTCAGTAGTTTACTGTAAAAGATTAAAGAAAAACGAAACAAAAATTAAACAAAAATCGAACTCTAAACGTAATAATAAAATTAAGCAACAAAAGCAGATGACGCTTTTGAATTTTAATCGCTAAAACCGGATTTTAGTGGTGTTAAATTACCGATGTTATGAAATCTGGTATAAAAGCCAATAAACCAATCTTCACCACTTTGATAAACAACGGAGCATGTAAAAATACTGGCACGTGTTAGTAAGGCACGTTTTAAAAACAAAATAACCGTCTATGGTCGAATTGGTTGATTTCTTGCGACCAAGTTTATTTTCGGTCAATTGACCTCTGATTGATGCATTTTTTTTTTGTATGCCTGGACGAAGTACTTGTCATAGACAAAATCGACCACAATGTCTGTTCCGTAAAATGTCCAGCGATATTGCGGCAGATCCAGAACAAGATGGCGGGATGAGCTTAACGCTTCTAAGATTGATCATTTATTTATGTATTTGATTCAAAACAATCCACACCAGCTCAGGATTGGAAACGAGAAATGGAGGCCTTTGCTCTGAAGTGGGACAACACAAGCAAAAATAAAAAGTAGGGATAAGTAATTTTAACAAGATTAACTTTTCAAACAATGTTCCTTGACGGAAGAACGTTACTCCGCTAAAAGTAAAGTTACCGAACAAACTTTACCATAACTTAATCCTTTAGGTACAAAGTTAGTAAGGAAACCTACTTGTAGATATTTATAGACCAACCTAATGTCGTGTGGCTAGATCGGTCGGATCATGACCTTATACCGACCGGTTCGGCCAACAACACCGGGCTATTAATATTAATAGCAGATAGGATTTAACGCGAATCTTTTGTATTGATCGTGAACGATTTATTTTATTGTATTAGTACCTACATCTTAAATTATCTTATAGGTAAGTAGGATGGATGTGAAATTACGTGCAGAAAAAGAAACTGGCAAAGTGCGAGTCGGGCTCGCACACGAAGGGTTTCGTAACACCATACAATACCTATTAGCAACTCATACAAACAAAAAATACCCGTTTCTTGTATTTATTTTTATTATTTGTTGTTATAGCGGCAATCGATGTACCCACTCAGCACAAGTCTTTAGCTAATAAAACTGACGAACAGCGGAGGCTTATGGTAATAGGGTCTCGTTGGCAATCTTTAGATACGGAGAATGTCAGCGTTCTAGACCGGGTTAATATTTAAAAAGTTTAATTTTCAAATAACGAACTTGTCATTAGATGTTGAACCTTCGTTGAGCAGTTGATAGGTCATGGATGTGCCAAGTTTTAACATCATCTTCTCTGTAGATTCAAGGATCAAAACGAAGTTCGAAATTCGAAGTACATTGAATGTTCACACATTATAACTGCCAGTTCTAATAAAAATGGCCGTCTGACCATAAACTGACATAAAACGTACTTGTTTATAACCTCAAAATTACTTAAAATATTAGCTCAATAACAAAAAGTTTCCACAAAGTAAGATCCGTAAAGTGGTTGCATAATAAAATCGAGAAACGGCTCAATTAAAATTTCTTACGATGCACTTTTGCAGACTTTATCGGCAATAATAAAAGTTGAGTTAAAAAACATCGACTTGTTAATTTATCGACCTCGAAAGTTACGCCCGTCATCAGAGATTATTACAAGTGATCTGGTTTACTTAATAACTTAAATTCAACTTCTTATCTTCCTATAAATGCTAATTATCTTAATTTCAAATGCAGTTTGTTAGATAACATAATATTTTTAGCAAATTGAACTTGATAATGTATTTTATTATGGATCAGCCTGCAAATTTGCGATTAATTCTTGTTTCTCGATACAAACTTTGGGCCCGGCCCCTATGGGGGGTGAATCTATCCTTTCTTAACGCATGCGCATTTCAGCACAATGTGTTCAGTTTTCTGAGCTGTGTGTTGTTAGATCAGTCAGTCAATAACGGTTGCTTTTAATAAGTATAGTAGCTTTTGCCCGCGACTTCGTCGACCCAAAAATAAAATAAAATATAGCCTATGTTACTCGCAGATAATGTAGCTTTCTAATGGTGAAAGAAATTCACCATTAAAATCGGTCCAGTAGTTTTTGAGTTTATTCATTACAAACAAACAAAAATACAATGTTTTCCTCTTTATAATATTAGTGTAGATATAGATTTAACGCAATTTTAATAACTTGATTCTCTGCTTCGAGTGTTATATCATAGTTCCTGACTTCCGAAGCAAAATTACTTACATAAACGGAGACTATCAACTTTAATTAGTAGACTTCCAACTATAGGTCCTAATTGACAGATTTTTTCATCTAATACCTACAAGCGAGTTTCGACGAACTAACAATAGAAGCAAGACTTGTATTGCTCATATAAGAAGTGAATAATACTGAACCCGGAAGTATAGAGAATTACAAGGTATATTTTATAGAAAGGCGAAGGATAGGCTAGTGTAGAGAATTCGAAATATTATTTATATTATAGCATGACAGACACTAGGCACTTCCCAGCGCGAGACGACCAATTTTCACTATCCAACAAAATTATTGTATGGCTCATTGTCACGAATTCGTCAAAATAAATCCCATTAAGGCTTTTCCGTCGATGAGGTAATAAAAAAACAGCTACATCCTACATCCTGTCCACTTTCTAGGTAGGTACCATTTTTGTGAGGATGGATAGAAGTTTATTACTTTTTTTTTTCACATTTAAACAGCTGAACGGAATTAGCTGAAATTTTTCATTTAGATATTGATCTAGCTGTGTGTGTTCCCGTGGAAAAAATTAGGACTGGTTTAGTCAAAGTCAAGTCAAAGTAAAAACATTTATTTCAATTAGACCAGGCATTAGATACAAGCAGTTTTGAAATGTCAAGGAGTCGGTCAGTTAGTCAGAAAGATGAAGCTAGTTGCTCGTTCCAAAACGGAGGTATTAGAATGGCGATATTAGAGGCCTCTATGGAGAAGAACAAGCAAGAAACTCCACGGCACTCTTTTAAATTAGGTTTTTACAAAATCCTGGTTTAATTCTAAAGGCAAGCAAAGTCGCGGGCAGAATCAGCGGGCAGAAAGCAGTTTATAATATTAGGATTTACTTGATCTACTCGTCCTAATGAACATCATTAATAAATAAAGCCTTAAAACGTAGGTATCGGTCTAATCTCTGTTTTGATGGTCCTATAAAAAAGTCGCACTTCGGCTATATTAGGAAACTGGTTTTATGCTATTTTTTGTGGCAAATTTATTTTTTATTGTAAATTTTAGCATTTTCAAGCTTTTTACTTTAACACGTTTATGACATTTTGAATTCAACTGAATTTTCTTATAAAAATTGTGTAAAAATTAATTTAATTTTGGTTATGGCCATCTATAAATCAAAGCTCGTAACTTTGATTTATATAATAGATTGATTCATTTATCTTCCGGTCTTATATTTCTTTAATGAGTACCTATGAAGTATGCACTCATTTTTAATTAATATTGAACTCGTTTTACTTTAGCACACAAAAAAATTAATACTCCTTATTCCTTTTGGTAGGAACTTAGAACCACTTCAAACACTAAATAAATCCTCCAAGTTACACAAATTCAAATAAGGAACGTATTAAAAACAAGAGAAAGTCGTCCAAATTATCTGTTCTGTGTATTCTAAAAATAAATCATTAGCTGGCCAGTCGGTCAAGTTCGGTGAGATGAGTTAGCATTGAGCAAGGGTCGTAATTGTGGACATTCACCTTGCTGCCACCAGTCGAAGGTTACCCAATTTAGCGCCACACAATGACGTGAATTATCTCTCTTATACACGTTTTACATGTTACAAAATAAGGAATCGGCCTTGTGTTTGTCTGCATAAAGGTTTGTTATGAATACGATGACGTCATAATAACCGTTTAATAAATAATTAAATTGTATTTTTGTGTATTGGAATGACTTTTAAATTGATGGAGAATTTCCGCACTGTTTATTATTTTTTAATAGGTATCATTTGTTTACATGAAACGTTCATTTTATGTTTAAAAAATGGAGATAGAGAGCTCAACATAAAAAACACAAATAAAAGTCACGTGTAGAAAATGTCATGTTATGAAAATATCCGTAGCTATCAAAAACACGTGTTTAAAATGAATGACGAATTTAATTAGCAGCCAACCGAACGTGATGTTTTCATAATTAAAGTTAAAGAAGTCGGCAAGACTCAATAGAGATTTCGAGGCAAAAATTAAAATTAACTTTGATTTTTGTGACTGTTCTAAATTCAAAACCAGCCGCCATATTAGTTCTTGTCTGTTTCCATCATTTTTTTTTAGGTAGGTAAATAAACTTTACACACGTTACGAAAACCGGTGTTGGGTCTGGCTAGTTCTATTAATCAAATGTTATCTAACGAATCCTACGCAAAAAAATAAACTATGTGTTTATTACAATACTCATTTAGGCCTGCAGTTAGTTTGTCATCGTATATTTTATTTGTTTATCCACGGATTATACGTTTCATTACCAGCCGTCCATGGTGCACCACATCTTCTCAACAAAGTAGATTTACTACAGTTAGTCCACCTTTGCCTTTTTGTAAGGATCTTATGTTTTTTAGGATTTAAGGATCTTAAGTATCGAGCATCGAGATTGCCATGTCGAGGTCCAGCTAAGAGATTTCTCTGAACTCACTGTGCCTTGTAGCCTTCATAATAATAATTATCTTTCCTTATTTTACTTCGGCGAAACATCAGACTCACTCAAGCCTGCCTGAGATTTAAACTAAAAAGTCATCGGCAAATATTGTTTATTAAACTTAGCATTACTTTGAGTTATAAAGATTATGAGAAGTTTCCTTAATCCTTGTTGATCTTGAATTTGATAAACAATGTTGTTTCTTTGTTTGTAATCCCACGCGATTTGACTCAACTGAAGTAGACGCAATACTCATGATTTACGAAGATAGTTCACGTTGTCTTTGTAGTTTAAAAAATACATAAATGTCATAGGACCTCCATTTGACTTCGTTGAAATCCCTCTCTCTGTATTTTCCAATAAAAAGAAACATAAAAAATATTTATTTTATACGTAACAGACATTTTAAATCTGTATTTAACTTAATACGTAGAGGTAAGTACAGTATCTCAATTCACAATACTAAAAACTTTTACTCGATTCCATTTTATCTTTAATACAATCGCTCCGAATATCAAAATAATCGAGACCAAAACAGTATCAGAAGAATTCATATTCATATTTCTTTACAAGGCAGCTGCCTGACTGGTTAGAGCGGTGGAAAGGCGCCATGACGCGTCGTCTGACATAATACGGCCTTCGACTATAGCTCCGTAACTTGTGGCCACACTTTTATCCTTAACTAGATGGTATAATCAGTTTTGTGCGGAAAAATAAGAAATTGACTGTTGTTACGAATAGTAACTTATTGGAATCGATGAAATCGTTCTAAAATTTGACCGCCAAAGTTAAAAAAAAAAAAGGATAACTTTGCTAGCAGGCTTTCTAGCAACCATGAAAATCATGATAAGAAACTTATTATTAGAATTAGAAAAAGTTATCTTAAACACAATGGAGCCAAAAATTAAAAACCGCAAAAACATACAAAGTTGAAAATCTTTGGTTAAATCCGTTAGATTTTTCAATGGACTTTATTCAGTAAAGTGCAGAAAATACGGAATAAAATCCACTGAACAAGACCAAGCTTCCCTTGTTTCTTGTGAATTCAGAAAAATGTTTTCCTTCAACTTACAAATTGAAACACTTTAATCATTGTAGGCAGATACATAATTCGTTATTAAGGTTTCTGTATACAATGGTTCATGGTTAGCGTTTGTTCGTCCATTAATAGACTTCTAATTACTTTGATGGACGTTTTGTAAACGAACGAAGATGATTTGAAGTGTTAATGTGCAATAGAGGACAGACGAAAAGTGCGTTTATAAATTAACGAAGGTTTTTGAACGAGTGTTGCAATCATTGTGATCAACATAAGAACAAGATTGATACGGCAAAATTATGTGCTAACAGTAGGTAAGTTGATCATTAGCAAGAGCCGTTTTACTAAACAGTACCTACTTACTGAAAGGTTACGCAAAGCATTCATCATCATCATCATCATATCAGCTGAATGACGTCCACTGCTGAACATAGGCCTTCCGTAAATATAACCACAATGACCGGTCCTGCTCGCATCCAGCAGGTCGCATTTACCAGCTCGTCCATCCACCTCTTAAGCAAGAACCTTACGACCTCAACATTATGCAGATTAGGAAGACTAATATGCTTTTGTTGTTATTTCTGCATCAAAAAAACCTCTCCGTTTTTCTACGGTTGGACATAGTCGCCATCGGCTTACAGATGTTGGACGTTTTAGCGCCATGTGGACTATCATGAGCTCTTGATATCCAGATATAAGGCCCGTCCGGCACATTGGTTACTTCGATACCACCAGGGAAGTCTCTAACGAGAGACAATGAGTTTTGGAGATTGTCAACATCATCATAGAGAGTTTGGTTTCCGGACTCAGTCCTTGATGTTGGACCATTGTGAGTGATCCTTGGGCCAGCCAACCTTTCTTCAGAAGCAGGTAAGCAAGGGAATTTGATGGACCCAAGGTCTCTTCCCGGAGATTAGAGATCGATTGATTGAGGTAGTAAGTGTTGATAAATACTTAATATACTCATTACGTATATTATTTCTAAATCTCAAATAAAAAATCATGTTCACTTTAACCGTCATGTTTATTGCAGCTTTTTGCGCATGTGTTTTTAGTTTTTAAGGTCATGTTCCAAGAGATTTTCCGTCTGATCGATTGAAAAACAGTTACATAAGTGGTTTTTCATCCTGCGATACAACAAAACTGGTTACCGAGGTGTCCAAAGGCGATGTTCTAGTAACCTGCCAGAGCTGACGGATTTTTAGTGTCATCTCTACAAAAAAATCCAGCAATAATAGTGACAATTATTTTTAACCGACTTCTAAAAAAGGAGGAGGTTCTCAATTCGGATGTTTGTATTTTTTTAAAGACCAAGTCTGAAAATATATTTTAAAAATAAAGTAGCTCCTTTTTTAAAAAAAAAAAGTGCTTCTGAAAACTACGTCATCTAGGTATGAAGATGCAAGTTGTCCATTGTTTATAAATAATAACTATAAAATATAAAAACTTATGAATAGTACTGTAATAGAATTTTAATGGACATTTATTTATGGCGTCATAATACTAAAATGGCGTCTGGCGGCCATAGACGAGGATCTGATATGCGTATTGTCACACATTTATTAAACTAAGTACCTAGATGTGTAATCACTTGATCTTATAAAACAACGTGTTGTGATGATCTTGATTCTATTTATAGCAATTTACAGAAGACAAACACAGACCGAAATAAAACGTAATAAGTAGGAATTGAAACTGAAAGATGGATGCTAGAAAGGAATTAAAACATTAAGTTCCACATAATCTCAGTGTTTTAATTCTTAAAACACGTGAGTTACACATAGTCTCAGTGTTTTAATTCCTTTCTATATCGGTGGACAGCGACTAAACGCACAATTACTGCACCAACAGCAAATAGGTACATTTGGATAAGAAAATTTTCAATGATGATTATTTATATCAATATCAAGTAGCTTATAATATCTAAAAAAATCAAAGGGCAATGCCGATGATGTCAACAATACATTCATGTAATTATTTATTTACTATGAAAGAGTTACAGTTGAACACGGCAGTTTTAAAAAACAGTACGTTTGACTGCCAACCAATTATAGATCTTACTCTTTACGTATTGGAGTTGATTTTACCTCTATGATCAACATAGTACAGGCAATAGAAATGTGACCTGAACTATATTTCCTTAACTGTCCAACACCTATTGTAACAAATGTCTCATTATCTTAGAGGTTTTAAAAATGAGGGGGGCGCAGAATCAGAAAAAGGAGGCGTGGACCATTAGCATAGTTAAGGACCTTATTTACAGATTATGAGAGTTTACGTTGTACCTATGTCATATGCCTATCAAATGTTTCTAAACATTTTCGCAATAAAAATCTTTTAATGTTTTTCTTTGTGTAATCTTTGAGAGTTACCTAAAATTATATTATGTCACAGGGGGGCGTGGATATTTTTTTCTTGTAAACGGATCCGTCGTAAATAAGTTAAGGAACCCCTGGTCTAATTGGTGGGTTGTTCTTAAGATTATCAGATAATTAGCTTGTCAGTCACGTATTAAGAAGACGCGTGCTCAGTTTCTATAATTAATAATGATTAGGGGAAGGTTGCTATGAATGGACCACTTAACTTTACAACCCCAAATCTCAAAAAGTATAAGTGTTAAAATGAAAGCAGTTTATTATTTTTATTTCGTAAGATCTTTATTTATAATAATCAAACGCACAAACAATTCGGGCTTACACTTTTTTATAAAAACGAAGAAAACTAAATCTTGGGCTGTCGCCTTCTTTGGACCATGAGCACCTTAATTGGACCACCAAGTTGCTATCAATGGACTTCGAGAAATTTGTTCTAGAGGTCCAATCGAGGCAACTTATTATAATACTTATCAAATGTAGTAATGGAGTCTGTTGGAGTAATGCCATACAAACAATTTTCCAAGTCAACAACGTGTTTAAAAAGCTCCTGCTTTAATTCTGGAAGGAGGTCACTTCCGGAACCCGGTATCTGGACGTGTTCCTTTGCTTTTTGGTTAACTCCATCTAACCTTCGTTTAATAGTTGCTTTCGGCACTCCATAAATTCTAGTTGCTTCGTTTAAACCAACTCTTTGTTACGAACTGATTCTATAGCCAGGTACATACTAGTTTCATTCCATGCGAAGTACTTTCTTTTATTTGGCAACATTCTGGAATTTTAAATTTATATTAATAATTATGACCAAAAAATACAATAAAAAGTTGCTATGATTGGACCGGTCCAATGGTGGAACTCTCTTGAGGTCCATTGATGGCAACAAGGTACTGGTTAAGAAAAACTAAACTAAAATATTTATGGACATGATTAGACAAAATTGAATAATACTCATGGAATCTCAAATAAACTGTCCAATATTTAATAACAGTGCTCACAGACAAATATAAATACAATAATACTTACGTCAAATTGTCCTGAGTCAAATTATAAGATTTACACCGCCGCAAACACAACCACACGCGTCACTCCTCACTACATGCCACAGCGTCATTGAGGTAAGAGGGGGGTGCAACTGAGTCGCCAGGGACACATTTCGACTAGTTTGGGTGATGCTAGCTTGCACAGTTTCGGAAATACCTTGGTGGTCCAATGAAAGAGCTAGTCCAATGATCGCAACCTTCCCCTAATAGTTATTATTTATTGATGATGCCATAAATCTTTCGCTGTTTTTATTTCTACAACCATTTGTGTGTTAATTTTACAAACACCAGCGCCCTCTATGTAGTATCCTTATTGATGTCCTTGAAAAGGACAAAGGCATAACATCACACTACGACACACGGAAGCAAGATAAATATGAAAATAAAACAAAGCATTAATCAAGAAATACCGCGAGGTATTGCTATATTGCATAACATACAGTATATTTTTTTAATCAATATTTCGTCCAGTTCAAGCCATGGGTTAAATTTAATCGACCATGGATTAATTAGCATACAGCCAAATGGTAAGTAGTGTGGCTACAATCAATGAGTACCAATGTACCTACATTGTGCTTTAGCACAGACTGTGACTAAGTTTTCCTGAAATATTAAGATTAGAACTGACTATAGTAAGATGAGAAAATACAAGAATTCTATTGCAGCACAGTAAGGACGTAAAGGACTAGACAAACTTTAAGGGAATCAAAATACAACTCATGAAAATAAATATCTTTTACTTTGGGATTAATTCTTTGAGTTGTTATTTGCAAAAAATGTTATTATCGAGCTATGGACTTTTCTACCTATGGAACAGCAGTTTGTTTTTTCATACCCTGACTTGATACCGTAGTAAAAATACTTAATGTTCTTAACGATGTCAAGTTTTTATACAAACAAATTATCTTAGAAAATCGAAGTCTTAGAAAATCTTGTCAAATCGGATCATTAATTTACATTTTGTACTTCAACGAAGCAGGTTATAATTCGATAAAAACTGCAGGCTATAGATTCGAAAAAGGTCATTAATATTGATTACACCTTCTTTTAAATCTTAGTCGTGGTTTCGAATCGCTGAGCGTGTTTCTTTATCACGACCACTTCGCTACGCTTCCGCGGTGTTACACGGCTACATCTCAGACTTTACATTTTGAAATAATCTACTAATACTATTTTAAATGCTTTCCGTTGTGCCTCCACAATGCTAGGAAAAAAAAGATTAAGTTCGTTTTTTGAATGTAAAAGTGTTTTGGTCTTGTCTATATTTTGGTATTATGATGTATAAAATCTCTGAAACGACCAAAGAGTTTATTGTAAGCTTAAGTAATTTTACTACTGGTTATTATGTAAGATGTCATAGATATAGATAAAAAATATATGGTTTTATTTGTCTGTACATCAATGACTCAACAATTTTTTGAGTCATTGATGCGAGATACGAAGGTTACTATCCGGGAATTAAGAATCACATCTACATAAACCGTAGTAATCATAAAAAGAGATGAAGACGCATGAGATCGCTTGTTAAAAACAACTCAATAAAATGAAACCAGAGTTTGCTAAGCAAAGACTTTTAGTAAATAAATAGGTGTTTATAAAGCGTGACGGATTATTAACAAACCACAAACTGGCAACTAAAACCTCTGTTGCACAATATGATAAGCGCAAAGAGGTGCACACGGAGGAGGTACACATTAGCTATGAATAAGTATGAAGTCATTATCTGCTGTTTGATTTCAATTTTTTTATGTTATCGTTAAAAACCGATGCTCAATTTTACTTAGACATAGAAAACTCGGAAAAACGACAATATTGCGGACTCTATTCTAAAATGGATCATAAAGACAGTAAATGAAAAAATGGTAGGATCTAAAACGTTTAAGTATACCTACATTAGACTGAATCTTAAAAAGTGACAAAAATGAAAAACAAACAACGGTAGTATGAACTCCTTCCTGAAGTCAGTAACGCAGCGACACATTCAGATGTTCATAATACTCGTATTATAGAAAAAAAAAAGATAAACCTATTCTATGTTCTGATATAACTGATACCCACCTAGTAGGAAGAAGAAAGCGCTCCACACTATTCTTTTCTCTGCTATTCGTGTTGAATCATGGACCTGTAACAATAGAAACATTTGAGAATTATAAGTCATATTAAATCTTGGAATGAATCACATTTTAAAATGTCGTCCAAGTAAACTATGTCCTTCACCTAACATTATCGTTTACGTTCCTTAAAAGGAAACTGAATTAATTTTCTTATTATTCTTTGTAATTTAACCTTATTTGATAACATAACATAACATCACGCCTGTAATCCTAGGGCAGAGGTACACTCACATTTCGCCAGTTAAGTTCAAGTCCCATGTAATAGGGGGCGAGCCTATTGCCACCTAGCTATTGCCTGATTACGTTATTTGATAGATATATAATTTTTAATCATGAGTTCTACTTTACAAGAAATACCACTACTTAATCTGAATAACTTTCATTGTTCATGACTTGCAGTAAAATAAGTGACATAGACGATACCATTTCTCTCACGTAGGTAAGATGTAATTTCTCTTTGACCTGCCTGTTAGCATGACTTTTAGACACAAAAAATATTTTACTGGATAATCAGGTCATATTTTTACTCTGCTATAAAACTGTAGTACATTGTGCATCTGGACTGAAGACACTCTGATTTCCAAGTTTCTGAACTACTAAATTTTATTTTATGGATACTGTATGATGCTGGTTCTTCTTACTGTAATTCAGCGAACAGTTATAATAATTTATTAATTTGTCATTTCATTATTGTGCCGTAATTTTCATAATTGTTGAATCGTCTTCTGTGCTCACATCAATACAAAATAATTGAGTACTTAGTAACGTAATAAATTGCTGTTATACATTATGTTGCAACTTTGATCTATTTCATGCAACAGTTTTTTATTTGCACAGATATAGTTTGAGTGGTCAACAGCCGATCTGTTCAAATTTTAGGCGTAATTTCTCAACCGGAGCGGTGAAAGGCGAAGCAAGGCCGAGCACACAATAGACTGAATTATAGCCGATACAAATAAGTACACTGTACACAGACAGACAGACCGGAAAGAGGCTTCCATTCATATAAACGAATACTTTGTTCTCCAATAGAAATGCAAGCTAATCTTGATTTTACTCGTGTTTTGGATAAAATCGAATTATAATTCAAGTAATAAAAATTGTTTAAAAATACGGCAGATAGTGGCAATGCAGTTAGGTACCAACACTAAAAATAAATATCAAATGCTTAGATTCAAGGTTGTTATCAAATTGAGTGGCTAAGTGGTTTATTCAAGGCACATTGAGATTTGAAATGATTTCATAGTTTTTTTTTCTGATTCACTTGTCTCTAAAAAGAACCTGTGCAATTAAACTTTTGAAGATAAAAACGATTTTAATACCCCAGTTAATAAACAAAACAAAAAAGCTCAAGCAACTAATACAAATCCATTTTATGATGACAAGATCACAATGCAATCTTTTGTCAGATTTAAATCAGATATGGACGCTGTGGACGCATTTGTAATAGCTAAAAACAAAAGTAATGACTTGTATCATCTTGACAGATGTATCCTTGACCCGCAGGCAATCTGCGGTTGCATGAATACGACTAGCACAATGGTACACATCAAAAATCATAGAAAAACAAAAGATAAAATAAGTGCATTCGTTTGGACAGTTATTATCATGGTCAAGTAGCTGTATTTATAATGCAATAAAATATTACATAACGTTTTTTTTCTGAGTCCTTTGCAGTAACAGACTCTTTACTAACAATAAAAATAATAATACCAGCCTATAGTCCCACAGCAGGGCAGAGCACACCACGCTTGCTCAAAAAGGATTGGCGGTTCCAGATTTAATTAATTATAGGTCCAGATTCCCTTATGATTTTTTCCTTCACCGATGTTAGTGATATCCAAGATAAACTTAGAAAGTACTCTATGAATTGAAAAAGTCACATTAGTTGGTTGATTTGGAGTTTACAATACCGAAATTAAATTAATTGGCAGTTTTAATACTGTCACCATTTAGAGTGCTGATTTCCGAGGGAGGTTATTGCTTTTTTTGAAGCTGTTAATCATTGTTCTTTTAAATTATATCGTTAAAATGAAACCCAAGCTCTTCCTCTTCCGTAATATTATTATGATTTATCTCATGTGCAAATCAGGTTTCGAAACACTGAGTTGTAACAAAACATTGCCGTAATTAACCTTTGTGTTGCATATATTGTGCATATGATATCTTAACTGTCAATTTGCGAAAACTTACATATTTAAATTTCATGCTACTTCGGCCATCAAATTGTGTGTACCCTAATATTATCGTATGTAAATCATGAAATAAAAGCGAACTTTTATTGGACTTTTAAATTGTACCGTACAGCTGTACCTTTAGTATTGATGTTGTATCAGTTTTTATGTTATCGACATTAAAATTGACTCTCCTTTCCCCCTCGTCATGTGATACGGGCGATGTGGGTTATTAAATCGATTTACAATTAATGATTTTCATGGACCGTGTGTGTTTAAGGAACAGTATCATTTGGCATATTATAAAAGTTATTTTGATTTATTCCTCATTTGTCTATAGCGATGCATATTTTGGCTTCATGACGTCACACATTATATTATTTGTTCCATAAATAATCTTCTTTTTCTTTGTGTTTTATTGGCATAGGCATTTTACTTCGCCACTTCACCGGCGATAAAGATTAATGTGTGAAGGTATACAAAGTGGACCTGACAGGACATTGACAACCTATTCTATTGATTCAATACATGTTTCAAGACCCCTTAGCGTTGAAAGTTGATTATTAAAAAATAAATTATCTGTTTCATACATTTCGTTGATTTTGTTGATTTTGTTTTTTATGATTTATTATTTAATTATTTGCTAAGTGCTTTTAAACAACGCTGAGGCTCTTGAATCTTATGTACTGAATTCGTGGCAAAAGTTTTTGTAACAACGTCCCTTTCACCCAACATTTATTTTTACTAGTAACCTAATTATATTTTTGTCATAATTTGTTGAATTAGTGATGAATCACCTCTCTATGTCACATACTGCAAACAATTGCCATAGTCTCGTGACCATTTCATGCTATAAAAGAAATTATGACAGTTTTACTGGTTACTATCATGCTTATAACAGGTGACATGACACGCCTTCCAAAACTAAACATCAAACCCACTTGGTGTGTTTTTATTTTAGCTAGGTAAAGTTTGTTCCTATGGGAAATCTATTATTTTTATAACGAATGATATTCTTCTAATAGTTTACCCACCCTTTCTAGTAAAGAATTAGCATTTACATGACAAGTATCGTCGGGGGATATAATATTCCTGTTAAACGAATTAATATGAACAATGAAGGTTAAAAAATTATGCCTTGTTGGTTTTTGAATCCCAAGAAACAATTGTACTTAAAGTCACGGAACGAGGAGCGTTCCCACGATTTAAAAATCAAGGATAACCACTTTCTGCATCGTTTGAAGCAGCCAGTGAGAGCTTTTCACGGCGACTGACTTACACAGATTGTCGTGAGCCAGTATTATTTGTCTTGAAACCAGTAATTTTATCTAATAGTTACAATTACTGTGAAGTCCCTACCTTCGCCCTACCATCCGTCACGACTCGAAATAAAACATTCTAACTTAAGCTCGTGACCACTTTGCCCTACTTTTTCGGTTGTTCTAGCTTAATTCTGCAGTCATGCCAGTGGTTTTTCATCCCTATTACACAGCAATATGGTCTATGTTCGTAAGACATTTGGATAGAACAGAAGTTTTGAATGCAAAAATAGTTTTACAATGGAGTCCCCAAGGGTTCGATACTTGGGTCACTGCATCAAGAGTTTTTCAATAGCAATCTTAAGTTTGTTTTTGTCGCTGGAAGCTTTGTGCACCTGATCCCAACGCAATGTACCTTACATAAGTAATTCAAGTTGTTTCCCGTACTTTAACAGGTTCTAGAGTAAAGAAAGTGAAGAAGAGAAGGGATCTAATTAGAGAAGTTTCCGATTCAGATATTTATTCAAGTTAAATTAGTTTCTCTATGAGACTGAACTAGTATTTTATCCTGTTTTAAACACGTAAGTGTGTAATTCAATTAATAATATAGAAGATAAGTTTATGACATAATAATTCAAACTATTCATGAAAAATTGACTCATTTTATATGCAAAAAGTCTTAAACATAAGACGGTACTAAATCTAAAAGTACACAAGATTTACAACCCAATTTGGTATATGGCACCACGTATGGCCCAGGTCACATTAAATATCACACACATCCACGGCGTTATAGCCCGTAATGTCAGAGTATATAAAGTTAAGAATAGTCTATCAGTATTTGAACATTTTCGGTTGATTTGTGAACTATAAAAATGTATGTGTCTCCGTACAAACAATTGCAAAGACAGCAACAATGATAAAGCGATTGACGAATATAATGACAATGATTTTATCAAGTACGTAAGTAGTAGTTCTATAATTTGAGTTGATTGCTCGTTCAACTTTTTACTCTAAATTCAAGGTGATAAGGATGAAAGTAACGGCAACAGTGCTCCAAATAACAACGCATAGAATGGTGAGTTTCTAAACTGAAATGTATTGAACAACGTGCTCCACCGGAGTGTGACTATTTCGCAAGCAGTTTGTTAATATTATCAAGTAGGTACTTACTTGACCTTATTATGGTTTATACAAATGTGTAAAACTAAAAGTTGATGAATATTTATAAGTCAATTTGCTATGTAATATCCACACCTGTGGTGCTTGCGTCTAGGGAAAATGGAAAAGGCCACGAGCATATCGCCATATTGAGAACAAATTGAGGAAAACTCCTATATTTGTTTTATTTGGCAGTCACTTTCACGTTACCTTTGGACCAGATAAATTGTTATTTTTGTACGTGCTTCCGGAAAATTCTCTTCATTCGTCCGTATGCAACTTTATATTCCTCCTATTAGTCGCAGAAATTGTCTCATAGCAGATTTAATTTTAGATTTTTTACTATTCGTTATCAAGCACAATTTTAATTCAAGAATAATACACTTAAATCTTCACAGATTTAAAAGCAATATTCTTACAACAACAAGCTATTTTAATAAGTAATTACAAGGAAGGCTCTCTAGAGCTGAATGCTGTAAATATCAGATGAAATAATATTCAGATCGATATTATTTTAATGGCACCTATTCAATTATTCATGAGAACATGAATTTATCTATAACAAGCGTAGTGGCTTGTTAAATTTTATTTCAATCCTTTTGAATTTACATTAAAGCGAAATGTAAAATGAAAGTGAATATAAAATGAAATGAATAATTTCTACTGAGTTACGAGATGTAGAGGTACGTAACAGTGTCAGCTGCCTACTCATAGGCCTTACATCGTTACAAAAAAAATATTCTACAATATTGCGGTTCTATCAACGCACGCCAACTTGCAGACGAAAGGCTATTTGCATATCATGTATCTCTTTTATATACCGCAGTGTCGTATCTAGAGTAAGCTTTATATTCATCTAGATCGCCTCAGGAGTTTTGTAAACCAACATAAAAATATAACAACTGTATTCACCCATCTACCTATATGAAACATGGCTCATTTTTTTTCCCTAATTTCATTCTACAGATTGCTCTTTGACTAGAGAACAACCATCGTCTTTTAAGTATCAATGATGAATCCAATGAAAGCCCAAGTTAATCTATCAATACGATTCAAAGCAACGTTCCCATTTTGTGAGCTTAAGATACCGTCACACATGTTGCCTCCACCGTGTCAAACGACTTGTCTATAGCGTACAACACAATGGACTAGAGCGAGGCGAGACTGTCTGAACTTTGGCACGAAGCATCAAGGAAAACCGGTCAAGATAAAATTATTATCTTAATTAAAGCCTTGAGGCGTGCAACTGCGATATTGATCAAACTGATTCTGTTTTTTCTTGCTATATTTTTATTATTAGGAGTAAAGCTGCAAAATTATCGGCTGTTTGACAACACCTGGCGGTTCGCGATTTGTTTTTTGGTTCAGTGACTTTGGATCGTGTTTTTTTAAAATGGACTACTAAAAACAGCTTTTCGTTATAAGTTTTGTTTCAACCATATCACAAACCGTCTAGGTACCTACTTGGCACTTATTGATACCTAAACAAATAGTTTGAAAAGAAAATAAAGGATCAATCAATTGATTCACCAATGATAATCAATCAGGTTTAATAGGGGAAGAGTCTGTTCAAGATTATATTATGAAATAAAAACTTAGTATACTTTAAGGTTGTCACTCGCTGTCGACCCACGCACATTATTATTGAAGTCGGTTCATAGTATTCCTGTCAGATCCTTATGTGTGTATCCTTTAAATGTATAAAAAACTACTCTCCCTCTTCAACCTAAATCTGACCTGAGAAGTATTACATATCCTTTGTTACACATACTCTTGTAATATATCTCTCTTAGTTCCCGACTTACTGTACACATACAAGTATCTTCTAAGTATATTTTGTTGTTGTGTTCATCTCGTCCTGGCTTCGCGAGTATTCTTATACATGACATAGACTAACCTTGCAACTTCTATTGTTTTCAAAAACCGGTTCTAACATAGTCGAGAACTGATGTAGCTTATTCACTTTGTGGCTAAACAGCTTTTTGGCAATGTAGGTTTGATTTTGTTTTTATGACATCTTAAATTCATTATTTTTGTACTTGTCAAGGCTGTACAGTGTCATCTAGATCAAATGGTTTGTTGAACTGACCCATTACTATAAAAGGATATTTTTCTTGCCCATAATCGATTAACGTTAATAAAGTCGTGTTTCTGTGTTTGTTTAAATATTCAAGGTTACTTCATCTTTTTCTTAATCGATTACAAAAAATCTGGTGGCTGCAATTACCAGACGTTTCAGTCCAATGAACAAGATTTCAATAAGGATAAGCGCCTCGTTCTTTCAGTCTCGTCTGCAAACGTTTCTTTTAAGTTTTTTAAAGCTTTTAAGTCATCAATCAAATGCAAATTGGTTAGAAAATCTTCTTTTGCTACTGAGTTGAAAAGAAAAGCAAAAGCATTTAAAATTAATTTAATCTTAAAGCTGGCTTGAAGTCTTCTATTGCAGTAGATACCTACTTTGAAGCGTACAAAGTAATCTATTCGATATTATTATCACGTTCTAGATACAAAAAGGCGCAATAAAAAGGTGACACATTTTCGAAAAGGTTCTTTTTAAAATTTCACACCTTTCTGCCAAACGTATGGACCCGTATGGTATTAAGGGGAACAGAGAATGGTATAATATCTACCTGAGACAGCACCTGCATAAACAAGATAATAATAAAAACACTTGCTGTGTGTCATTGCTACCACACGCTGATGACATCCTAGCATCAAGTTACAATTACACATAAGTAAGTAAAAATGCAATAAAAGTGATTAGAAAACGAAACGAGAATGTCGTTGGTGTAATTCGACTCCTTAATATCGGGCCCGAGTTACAGAAATCTGAGTGCTCGAGTGCCGCGTTCCGACGGCTCGAGTTACAAGTGCATCATTTTACTTGTATGTCTTGTGACTTCACGTTCGATTTCTTAGTACAATGTTAGGGCAGTCTGGAGACTGTACCTGTGATGATGAGCACTAACATTTCCATATATAATAATAATACCAGCCTATTGGCCCACTGTAGGGCAAAGGCCTCTTCCCATACAGAGAAGGCATGAGCATTGATCACCACGCTTGCTCAAGGCAGACTTTTAATTTTGAATTCAGGTTTGCACACGATATTTAACTTCATCGATGTCAATGATGTCCAAGATAAACTTAGAAAGTTAATTTATGACATAGAAAATTAATCTCTCTTTTGTTTCAAATAGGTAATATTTAAAAGGCTTCTACTTATTTTATAATAATAATAATTTAGTTATTTCAGACTTAGTACGTTTCTTAGTTGCTATTGTATTCCTTTATAGTCTTTGATTCCAACTCAACTAAATTAAAGAATTCAAATCCGCTTAATTTCAATATCGTGTTTGGTCCATCAGCACTGTTATCCCAACTGCGTAGCTTATATGTCTGGTCCATTTGTCATCTATTTTTTTTAATCTGCTGACATTTTTTGTGGCCCCTAGTCCCGTACCGTTAGTCCACTTAGTCAGTTCAGAGTGCTCATCAAAATTGCATCGCTTTACGCGCTGACCCGTCGAATTGTCAATTTGCAGAACAGGAGTTATTGGCAGAAGTAGGTTACTTCACTCTAAATTACATTCTGGTGTACGTTTGTTTATTTCTATTAAATCTATACATAACAACTTTTTTTAAAAAAACATATTTAATACCTTTTATCAAAACCTTTTAAAAAGTTTTGACTGTTTTGTTATCTTTTAAAAAAGTTGTTACTTTTAATTAAAAGTATTTAAAAAAAGAAAAAAGTTGTAATGTGTTTGTACTTTGAACTTGAAAAATGATCATTTATTCTTATGGTAGTTAATTAGTCAATCTTATATTCTCAGTCAATATTATTCGTGACATGTTAAACGTCAACTTCTTTTTTTTTTCTTTTCTGGCCTGTGGCTGCTAGTCTCCAAGTCATGATTGTATCATAAATAATATATAATGTAAGTCCGGGAAAACTTTCCAGACTTACTTCTATATAGCGCATTTCCTTCGTTTCTTGCGCTTAACATCCTGGAAACACTAACGAGATTTTATATAAATAATACATTATCTCCATGTTGAATTGTCAACGTAACAGAACGGACGATAAAAATGTTTCTTACACGATTGTTCACAAACAAAAAATGGCTTTTAAACTCCGTGTGCAAACAGCTTGGGAAAATAACTTACTAATTATATAATTAACGTTTATTAATTAACAGATTTATAAGGCGATACAATTCATTAAAATATTTCAGTTTGTCTGTCATTCCATGGACTTTGTATCAACGTAGGTCAATTTTTAGCTGACTGCGGGTAATCATATGAGAAATGGGTCAAATGTGAATAGGGTCATCGTATAGGGTGAGTTTCCGTGACCGATACGCCATGACAGGCCCCGCAGCGCATTAAAAATAATTTATTTAATCTATGCTCGAAAAATGGGCGGGTATTTTTACTTGTCATTATTTTTTGTCATGCTGTTGGTAGATCGCTACGATAAGTTAATTAATTGAATTACTTATTTTTAATTAATAAAAATTTATTACGATGAGCAATATCAGGAAATTAAAAAATTTCGGGTCACCGTCCGGCGTCCATCGTAATTACAATATTGTATTGCTTTTACATAGTTGTTGCTGGCCCCATTTTTTAAATATTTTTACAGCTGTAGTTAGTTTTTCACATAAATGTACAAAAGATACCTAATAAATACTGCCTATAACCATAAACTCTTTAACCCCTCAAGACCCGTCTGTCATACCGGTATGACAGAACAATAGAAAATTAATTGTGTCTAATTCTTTGAACAATTAAAATATTTGCAGCATTTGAGTAATAAAAATATTTACTAACCTATAATTTAAGTTTACCTAACCTATATTTTTAAAATAAGAATACCTACATATATAGTGTCATACGTCATTAAATGAAAGTATGATACCATACGACATCGACGAGAAAATTAAACGCATTGATCAATTTAATAATAACGACGGCAATAAATCGAGAATCGATTAATCGCTTCATCAAGCGTACGGTATTGGACTTGCGTTTTTTATTTACATTGTTCAGATTTTGTCTGAGTACCGTAACTGCACACTGAAGTTTATAGTCTAATGTGACGAGCGACAGGTCGGACAAGAATGGTCTTAGTCTACAAATAGTAAAAATCGTCGTCATTCTCAGGATTCGCTCCTGATTCACTGCAAGCAGCTGACTCACTCACCGGTCCCTCCACCTATCTACACCTAAAGCCGGTGACTCACCGCCGAGCGAGTGCCCAGCGTACCACACCACGTTACCGTCCTGCCCTCGTGTTTCAAACAATACGAAGTGGACGCAAACCAACGCGTTAGCCGCATCGCTAACCTGGTGACTTGGGGACCGGTTTGGTCTGACTGTCTGAGATACAAGTTTGCAGTATAAATATCGATAATACATTGCGCCAGTGCTAACGTTTCGAGTTTTATGCAACTCTGTGTCCTTATTGGTTCGATTTTGAAGCTCAAATAATCAGTTACGTGCATTGCAATGGCGCTTAAGCGGCGGTTATCATAACTGCAAAATATGCGCTTATGGAGTTTCAAATACCGGTGAATAAACTGAATTTTGTAATGTGAGGTGGCCTTATTGGAAAGGTTTTATTCTTTTCAAAACTTTACTCAATATCTGACACTGGCACAAAACAATTCGATCTTAATAGAGGGCTCAACTGACATCTGTCAAAACTTTTCAAAATGAGAACGAAATTATAGTACATATTCCCTAAAAGTCGGCAGTTGATAACTTGTATAAATTCCATCGATTCAAATCTTTTGCAGACGACACTATAAACACGAAATATAGTTGCGAAAATCTCGCAAATCTTAGAATAACAACAAAAAAAACTTGAACAATCTTTAGCGCGCTCGACATAAGCTCGCATAAGGAAAGTGCATGGCGTAGGCGAGCGAGTGGGATGCTTATAAAGTTCAACAGTTATTAGATACCACCATCTTTGTAGTTCAGTTTGTTTAACAATTCAAGCTTTTTAATCTGTAGTTGTTCATCAGTTGCCACACCAAGCTATCTTTTACGTCAAATTCGTGATTGAATTTTCATTTTCTCAAAATTGTCAAGTTGGGTTTAATTGTGGCAAAAGAATCGACCCACATAAATAAATTCACCCATTTTAGAAGTATTTGTATTGATTTTAGATATTTAACGCTTATTTATTTTAAATCTATCCTTAACATAAGTTTTTTGATGTAGGTAGATACATTGAACTGTTAGTGATTTAATGAGTTTGACGTAATTCATTGAATTATTGTGGGATAGTTCGTTTTGGAAGAACAAAGATCAATTGTTTTTTTCTTAATATATGGAATCTCTATTCTATCAGGGGCTTTTTAGATTCAGACCGAAAAAGATTTGAATACCTTGTATCATCAATTCATCAAACATTTTCTATACATATTTTTTTATTCACACAGACACGTTGAGCAGCCAAAGTTAATATGCTTTTTTATGTGTAAGTACTGAACGACATTTGGAAGTCTGTTTAGCACTAAACCGCGTATAAAATGTCAGGGTTTATTGTAAATTGGCTCGAAGCGAAGTCAAATTAGATTCTGTTCTTCGACAAATTGCTGTACAGAACAATCTTTTTTATTTAGCCGTTTTCGTTTAAAAGCGGTCATGCTTTATGAAGCTCTGCATCTACATATAAATTACTATCTACTGCCTGCGATTTCGCCGTCGTTGATATGTTATTCCACGGGAACTGTACATTTCAGACTATAATCTGTCTCTGTGCTAAATTCATTCAGCCGTTCTGGCGTAATGGAGTCACAGACAGATTGTACTAGCTTAAAAATACTGACAACTTGGTATTCTGTTGTATTAAGTTTGCCCAAACTTACACATATTATAACTATCAAAATAAATACTGAAGGCCAATTTTCATAATTAAAAACGGTCTAAATCTAGATGCTCTAGTGAAATTGACTAGATTTTCACTAGAGCATCTAGATTTGGACCGTTTTTAAAAAATAGGCATTTTTGACAGACTGAGACTTAGATTAAAATGCGAACTTCTCTAAAAGTTACTTTACAATTTCCCCTCTGATTACCTACTGATACAGATTCGCAAAACCATTTTAATATTCAGGGTTGGAAAACAGAATATTGTTATCACAAACTTCTGAACTAGGGGCGGATCCAAGCCACAAATCTTCCAGTTAATATGACTGTAAGAACACTTAGTAAACAAACGGCCGACCCTTCCCCTTCTCAGCATAAAGAGCCACAATTTACAACATACCATAGCCATGGAAAACAGCGGTAAAATGCTCAAGGAACGAGTGCTTTGGGAGTTCATAAACTATCCGTTATTTTGCAGACTTATGAAGGAAAATATTTGCTCAATAAATTAATGTTAGCAAAAGTTTACGCTTGTATTCTCCAAAGTTTTTTTTTGTTGTACACTCTAGGAATTTCTCCTGTATCGTGAGTGCGTTTGCAAACATATTATCTCACATACACAACAAGCCAGACTCGGATAAACTATCTGTACGGCCAAACAAATACCTATTTGTTCCGTGCGGAGATCGAACGCGCGACACGTAGCGCTGCAGCTAATCGCTCAGCCACCGAACTAACCGTGTCTTCAACACTTGTTGACAGAGGAAATACCTAATACCTATACCTATTTAGTGTTGCATTTTAATTTGTTCTGATGCATTTACATTACAATGATTTAAACGGGCTGGAATCCTTCCTTCATAACGAAATTTTCATCATGAATTCAGCAGGCGATTCTAGACCCCCAGCGCTTAAATTCGACAGTTATTATAAAAATATCAGCTGTTCATTACATTTTGACCGTATAGGTGTAATAGCACTTTTGTTTGTAACGGTACATTTTCTTTCGAGGGTCTTCCTCTACTTAATGCAAGTTAAAATGTTCGTTACGATCCAACCAATGTTATCTTTTTCTGTAAGTGATAAAGGACTACCACAGTAGGCACCTACTTATCTTATCATTATTGAAAGGATTCAGATTACTTAACCAAAAAAACGAGGTTTCCGGATTGATAAGACATGAATTTGAACTACAAGATACCATTAAGTTACTGTCGAAATATCTTGGATTTCTCGTACAGATAAGGCACGGGTATTGATCATAACGCTTGTTCAAGGAGGATTGGCGATTTCAAAATTATATTTATAAGTATTTCACTAAAGTCAGTGATGTCCAGACAAACTTAGAAAGTACTTAAGATATACAAAAATACAAGTAGCCACATCCTAGTGCCCGAAAAAAATTTAAAGCTTTTATTTCAAATAGAAACCATTATAGGCACTTTTGTCAAAGAGAAGGTCAATTAGTCAGAAAGTTGGATCTATACTCTACTTACTACTATACTAATATTATAAAGTTTGATTGTTAGTTTGAATGCGCTAATCTCAGAAACTACTAGACCTATTGAAAAAATCCTTTTGCGTTACATAGCCCGTTCATCGAGGAAGCAAAAAAGCTTATAGTCTCACGCTACGCTATGACTGACAGGAGCGGAGCAGTAATCAAAGACCTAAGTTAATGTGGAACTACGAGTTATAGCTATGTATAATAATATAAATAGATATTTACTATTATTACTTCTTTAAGGATTCCTCAGCACAACACGTTTGTCTACACACATATTTATTTTTAGGACCTGTATATATGTATGTGTATGTATATCTATTCGTATAGTATTATGTACAATGGTAATGACTGCATAATCATTTATTTGCAACGCAAATGTTGGCTTGTAAAACAAAATAATAATTATTATCTCAAGACACGATTCACGAAATACGGTCGTAACAAAAATACTTATCTAATATTTGCTTTGTTAAATGTAAAAAATAGATGGAAATGGATGAATAGTAGGCGTCGCTCCAGGATGGCCTAGGAAGAGAAAATACTTGGAAGACAGACAGAAAATACAGGAAACAGACTTGGGACAGGCTTTTTGCCCAGCTGTGTATCTCGGTACACCCGAACTTCACTGAAGTAGGAAGGAGCCTGAAGACGACAGAAAAAGAGCTTAGAGAGCCCTGAAGTGGGCCACGCTAGATGGGTCGCGAATTTCATGACCGTAGGCAAACGTAGTATATAGTGGGTCCAAGCCCTACATAACCACGTCGTCTCTACGGAAGTCTGTTTAAAAAAAGTCTTGTGTGGACATTATAGGCTATTAAAAAAAGTTCCTTTGTATATGTTTGGTTCCTTATTCAAATATAGCCTCCTGATTAAAGTTACAAACAGATTAGACTGCGTTTGAGAACCTCTGTTGCAAGGTTTCATCTGATACTGAGACCTTGCAATCGTGACGTCACGAACAGTTATTTTTATTTTTGTTTTGTAAGTGCCTTAACATAGTCTTGATACTTGAAAATAAATTATTTATTATAATAATATGTCAACTTCTCAATTTGACTAGTAGGTATACATAGTCATTAATACATGCATATACTATATAGGTACCTACCCACTTTTCTACTTATCATAAATATTAGTGCCATCGCATAAAAAAAGAATGCACGAGAATCAAGTTCATGTTTTAATTAGATCGTTTTTTGTAGATCTAAAAAAGCTTTTAAGAACAACGTAATATAATGTGTCAATCTATAAACAGATAATAAAGTAATAGGTAGTTTATTTAGGTAGGTATAAATAAAGCTAAAGAGATTTTTTTATTTTGCATGTTTAATCGCGCTACTGGAACTGCCAGTCGAATTGAAAACATATTTTTGTATGTGATAACCAGACTCACGAGTAAAAAATAATAGAGGCTATATAACATCACGCTACGACTTACGGAAGAGGCACAGTAACCAAAGTTTGTTAATTGGTTTTATTTTATTTTTAATTCTTTCCCGAATATAATTATTGATAAAGTAACATTGGTACTTTCCCAATATCTAACCCACAACCTTATGAATGAGAAATGACAAATTATCCACTGGGCCATCTTTATATTCAAAATAAAATAAAACACATATTTAATGAGCTGATTTCGAGTTTTGGTGACGTAAAAAGCTACTTAAGTATTTTTATGCGTTATTTACATCTTCAAATATTAAAAAAAGAATATCTTTCTAATTATTTCAACTAATTATAACGATCTAAAACTGTTAAACTTAATAAACGCCATCCTTGATGTAAAACTAAAAAAAGAAGTTTCTTTTTTGACGTCTTCGTTCAATTTTGAAGCGGCGTGTATTGTGACGTTATCCGTCGAGTTTCCGACTGATTGATATTCAGAGTTCGTCACTTGATTACCATTAACTAGTGTCAGTCGGTCTGTGTGTGTCAACGAACTAATTGGCAAACAAAGGATGCGATGGTAATGACACAACACGGTGTGCATTGCTTGCATTTTTTCTTTTTTATCGCACGTTAAAAAAAATATTGGTTTTGAATTTCTGATCCATTTTCAAATTATCTATAAACAGACGTTCCTTTGCAAATATTCGAATTTAACGGCCAATTACTTATCTAGACTTGCCTTTTTGTGTTTATGGACTTTAAAAAAGGAGGTGAGTCTCAAAGTCTCAATTCGTCCATCAATTAACAAAAAACAGGAAGATAAACAGTAGCATAATAATAACAGAGCGAAAATAAAATTATGACTTGAATTTTGGGTTAAATTGTATAGTTAATATTGTTGTTAGTTGTTGTTGTTTTGTTTTTGTTGTTTTTCCTCTGCCTAACCCTTCGGGGATTACAGGCGTGATGTTATGTTTATGTATGTGTTAATATTTATTAAGTAATAACATCTAAGTATCCTATGTTCTGTCTATTATTATTTTATTTATTTTTATTACTATTATTTGGTTTTCATCAATTGAGTTAAGTTTTTTTCGTGGACAATCCCGTACTAACATTAAGGGTTATTTTCAGTAAACTTTTATACTTAGTACGTATTCGTTTTTATCTGTGGAATAAAATTGACTTTTTTTAAATTGAAAAACTGTCAAAAATTCAAAAAAACGTTGCAGGATAAGACATAAGTACCTATATATTCCTTTTAAATCACCTGTAATCGTGTGCTTTCAAGTAATCAGTTCAAGATATATTAAAACCTTTGAAAGCATACATTTATTCAACAATATAGACAGTAATACAGCTCCAAGATTATGATCCGTGAATGAAAAACTGCAGGAAATAGCGGCACTTTGAAAAGTTTAATTTTGACACGGATATACTAATCAACTCCAAATTATCCGACAACTGTTGTGTTATTCATGTTATTGGGTTAATATTGTAGATAACTAAATATTAAAAACTTCAATGGCTTTACATAATTCTTAAGTATACCGTTTTCTAGATTATCGATTGTGAAACTAAACTGCCTATCAATTAATGAGCTCAAAACAATAAAAAAGAACCATTTTCGTACTGAGAAGAGACTCAAATTAATAAATATTACTCCATCTATGTGAATGTTTTATTATTATCATGATTACAGCATCAGATCATCATAAAAAGTCGTTATTTTAATTACAAAACGCGTTAAATATTCACTATTAAATGATAGGTATATTACAAAACTAAAATAAAAACACAAACGTAAGATAATTAATTTAACGGATTATGCAAATTAAAATGAAAATACTTATTGCACTTGTTTGTTTCAAATAAAGCAGAAAAACTAGTTTAATGGCTCCAAATAAATAGGTAGTTAATTAGTTTTTCAGTCAATGCTGTCATTTCTTATTTAGTTTGATGTTTTTTCTACTTTTTATAGCGAATTTATGTCTGTAAAAACTGTCAATAAAAAGTCTAGTTGCACCCAAAAATAGTTACTAAATCTATTATAGAACTGCAAGCTTGTTTTTTTATTATATATCTGCATTTTAAAATCCCGACTTTCACCAATTTCCATGGAAAAACGGCTAATATAAAAAAAGAAAACAATAAAAAGTACTAACTTAATTATAATTTATAAACTACACAGACAACGTAAATTAAAAAACAAACTATTATTAAGTAGATAAGTTCTCATTGAAGCACATGTCCCAAATATTGACAATAATTTAGAACATAACTAAGCAAGCCGCCCTGTTTCATTCACCTTTCGAATGGCCTAAGCTGAGCCTTCAAAGCTCAGAGCTTTCACTTCAGACAACTGAAATAAATTCCAAACGATACTTACAGAAATAAAAATCCAATGTTCTCTTAGAAATTTCTAAAACACAGCACGGTTTTTTCTTAATAAAAAAAATTCAACTGCTTTTTTCCGACACTCTGTTGCGACGCGAGAGGGCATGCGCTCCGCACGAGGTTTGAGAGAGGACTGAGGGACGCCCTCACTAGTCACTGAGTGAGGGAAGCGGGGCTGAGCGCCTCCGTACCATGGGCGATCCTCTAGCGACACTTACTTAATTCCTGCGTACATTACCGACTTAATCAACTCTAATGAGACAAAAATCTGTTTTACTTTCAAATACAGAAACAAAACAACATCTAAAAAAGTATAATGACTATTCTACTAATACCGTGTAAACAAATAAGCTCATTAACCTCACGAACATCATTAGGCTCGCATGCTACTAAGTCCAGCACAGGCTCATCATTACCGTCGCCTGTTCCGTGGTACCAGCGCGAGAAGTAAGGTCGCCGACTCGTGTTTCGGCCCGACTCACCGGCCGAGTTCCGCAACGGTTGCATCTAGGTGATTGCAGCCATGCAGCCATCCTACTCTGAAATACGGCTAATACTTTGAGATCATACCTGACTTTGATACAGACCTTTTTTCTTAGACTTTTTACAGCTTGATGTGGCTGGCTTGGTAAATTTATCAGCTGTTTTATGACCATAGAGTCTGATGGAGATAAATTTGAGAAATTGGGAAAATTTACAGAGGTACATAGACTATAGAATTGTTCTGTGTTTTTTAAGAGAAAACCTGTAATTGGTTGTCAGTCAAATTTACTGTTTCTGTGAGTGTTTTTTAAGCTGTTCCATTTAGTTTTCCATATTAATTAATCTATACTTTCCATATTAATATTATAAATGGGAAAGTAACTCTCTCTGTTTGTCTATCTGTCTGTTACGCGTTCACAACAAAACGAATGAACCGATTTTGATGACATTTGGTACCTACGGGGTAAGTTTGAACCCCAAAAAAGGACATAGGCTCCTTTTTATTTCACGACTTTATTTTATTTAGACATTTATACGAACGAAGTCCCGGGCAAACGCTAGTAAATGAGTGAGTAGTGTCTTTGTTACCATAACTATTAGATAAGAATAAAAGTACCTATACATTAATAAACTAAGTACATAGTACAACATAATCAACCCGTAACATATAAAATGCCAAAGGTGGTCTGAAGTTTGCTTCCGCGATTATACACACTGCGATGCCTTTAGCTGAGATTTACATAATGAATAAATAATGAAAGTACCTAAGTATGCGATTCTGATTTTGAAATGGGACTTGATGCCCGACCAACGTCGTTTTAAAATGGCTGAATTTTTCAGGATATGTAGAAGTATATGTCGTTAAAAAGATATTACGAGTATGTGTATTTATTACTAGCTGTCAGCCGCGGTTACACCCGCGTCTTTGGTTACTGCTCCGCTCCCGTAGGTCGTAGCGTGATGGTATATAGCCTATAGCCTTCCTCGATAACTACTCTATCTAACACTGAAAGAATTTTTCAAATCGGACCAGTAGTTCCTGAGATTAGCGCGTTCAAACAAACAAACAAACACTGCAGCTTTATAATATTAGTATAGATAATCTTGCGGACTATAAAATAAAAGCCATTGGTTAATAGTTTGTATCGATGACTGTGTGACAGACGAACTTTGGCATAGACAAAATAGAAGTTTCTTTTATTGAAGAAAACAGGTAAGTGCGCAGTAATCTTAATAAGATGGCGATGGCGCCGTGTTTTAATATCGGACAATAGGAGTACTTGTAAGGGTCAAAGCCACCTGGTAATTGTCAATAGTTGAGCCGAAATGATTACGTATTGTGCAACAATTACGGCCTGCGTCGTAACAGTTAATGATGATTGGAGGCGATGGGCTAATCGCGTCATTATCTACTGATCTTTACGCCTATCATTTTCAGTACCTGCATAGGCCGGTTGCACACATGTTGTAAGACAGTTTTAGGACCGTCAATCTTAGTATGACGAAACTAGAAAATATATATACAGGGGTGCAATTCTAGTATGTTTTGGGTTCGCTTTCTAATCAACATTTCTTCTGATGAATCTTTTATCATCCGCATACCTGCCATATCCTGCCCTTTCTCTGAGGTCGGTGTAGCACTCTTAGCAGTCTTTCTCTTCTATCTCTAGCCGTTATCCAAAAGTCTATTTCATCATCTGCCTAGCCTTTTCCTAACTATTTTGGGGTCGGCTTCCAGTCTAACCAGATGCAGCTGAATACCAGTATTTTACATGGAGTGACTGTCTATCTGACCTCTACAACACAGTAACTGGGTAATACAATATCATTACTGCTCACTTACCTGTTTTATTCAATAAAGGTAACTTCTATTTTGTCTATGCCAAACTTCAAAAATTAATTAAGAACCTATTAAATGTTGGCATTATTGATGTCCCTCATCATCATCTTATTTTTTTAAGAACTATCTTCCGCCCGCGACTTCGTTTGCGTTGACTTCAGAACTAAGCCATTTTTTAAATTATACTATAGGAACAAAAATACGGGATTACCCTATGTATTAAAACCGAGATCAATATCTATGAAAGTTTCAGCTAATTCCGTTCAGCCGTTTAAGCGTGAAAGAAATCATTAATCCTCACAAACTTTCGCGTTTATAATTGTTTATTATGTTATGCATAGGCTTTACGCGAAATGTGGGTGAACTAATGGATACACCTCTGCCTAAACCTTCAGGGATAATAAGGTGTTTTTTTTAGGAATTTTATTCCTCACCTCATTATTGCATGAGGAAATCAAGACACCAATACTTCCCTGTAAAATTCCACTCGCCTCTGTCCTAAGTAAACAAAATTCAAATTCATCATACTCTTCATAAAAAGTGGGAAATTAAATAAAAAAGAAAATTTAGTACCAACTCAACCGCAACGCCGCAAGGGAAATATAAAAAGGTAAATAAAAAACGGATTAATCCGTAAAGGTCAAAATTACCCGCAGTGTACAACTGTCAACGTATTTAGGTTAATATCCGATTAAGGGTGAATTTCACCAAACTTATTCCTAGTAGGTCTTTTGTCTATTATTCGTGGAATAAAATTGAAGTCTGACTTTAGAAGTTGTTCTAAGGGAAAACTGTAAAAAAAATCAAAGTTTATTAGAAGGTTAAGACTTAGATTAGACCACGAGGATAATTCTATTTCCTTGTAGGAACGATCGCAATCTAATCTCAATCTGTCAAAAATGCCTCTAATTTACTATGTTTTAACATTAATTGTCGCTGTCATGAGATTGTGACTAGGTTTTGAATGCTTTTGATTAATATTTTTATTTATTAGAATTCGCCTTTCTGTTTAAAAGCTTCTTGAAAATACAAGTAGAGAGAATCTATAAATATAATAAAATCGTAGTAAAGTCAAAACTGTACCTACATTTAAAATTTTTGAAAAAAAAAAGTGCTTGGGGTTCGGTGATAAAAAATAAATACGTTTTGAGAAACAAAAGACAGTTTAGTGCAGGGGTTCCAAACTTATTTTGTCTACTGCCCACTTTGAGAATAAATTATTTTATAGCGCCCCCATTTTTTCGCCTACTTCGAAAACCACTATCTACCTATATATACACTCCCCGACTTTTCTGGGTTTCTTACCGCCCCTTTTAGGCCTGCAGCGCCCACAAGGGGGCGGTATCGCCCACTTTAGTGTGCAAGAGATAGTGCAATGGAATCCTCAAACAATTAGACTTAACTGTACGCACACTCATTACAGCTTCTCCATGTGGTATTACGTAACATGTGCGCTCACCAATCCAGGATTACCATATTTTAGAGCAAGCTTATCGCAATAAACGGCTACTCTGTTTAACTTCACAGCTTTAGTTCATAACTAACAGAATTTCCGAGCAGATTATCCAACACAGTAACAAGAACTTTACCACTGTAATGTGCTACTATTTAGAGCTGAGCTCACAACAGGTGCATTTAGATTTGTCAGCTCAGTAGTTGTAACTGCCTCGTTGGTCTAGAGGTCGCAAAGCGCGACTGCTGAGCGTATTAAGGCTCGATTTCCAGGTCGGGCAAAGTGTTATTAGGTTTTTCCATCAGGAATTTCTTAGTAGCAACCTCGGAGTCTGGATTTATGCCCGGTTGATGGCAACAGGCTCGCCCCCTACTACATGGGCCTTAAAACATTTGCGAGATTTTGGTGTACTAATGGGTATACCTCTGCCTAACCCTTCGGGGATTACTAAGGTTCAACTGAGAAATAAAGAAACGTATAAATTCTATTTGCGGATTACACCCTTCCACTAAAACTTCGCCATAAAGTTTATAAGTTTATAGTTTTTAAATGGACTGTTTAAATTTCCGGGATTCTAACGACTTTCTTAAAGTTTAATTCAGCAGATTTGGGTCAGTTTAAACTTACTGCTTTTACAGTGTTCTTTTCTTTATATTTTAATCTCGTTTCTCATTAATGTTATTTTCTAGTAACAGACCACGTAGACGTTTTCATTGGGTATTTGACTCCACCATATCTAGCGTCTATGTGAACGAAGATGAATGAATTTTATCTCATAATCTTCATGCCGTTTTTTGTTTCAGGTAGAGCAGAACAGTGACTACGCTGGTACGTGCGAAGCTGTGCTAAAGTGCACATTATATCGCCCACCAGAGGGTGGCAGCCAGCAAGGGACGCATCACAGCGCAGCACACCGCTACTATTAAGATCTGCTGCTGGTAAAAAATATTATACTTGCTTATGCTCGCGATTTCGTTCGCATCGGTTATGCCTTATTTCAGGACAATAGGCCAGATGTGACGGCAGGTTCGTCACCTAACTGAGTATTGAATGAAAAAATCAAAACATCATTCATTAAAACGAAGTAATGATCTAAATAGACCTCGACAATTCAAAGATGCCTGTTAATTGAATTAGTTCTCCAAAACAAGCCAACCTAGAATCCTCTATTCAATAGGGCGAATATGCTACTTTAAAATATCCAGCAATAATATGCAGAAAAGATTTAAAATTAATCAGCGTTCAATAAAATCCAAAAAAAATACAATAACTTCGAAAAATGGAAGAAATTTTGTCGTGTAGTGTTTTGTCTTGACACAAAATAAAATAATTGGATAGGTACCTAGTTAATAATAAAATCACTTAATTAACAGTAAAAATATTTTTTGGTTGTTTTGAGATCAATAAATAGTTGATCAATTAAATTGGTGAATAAATTACGTCACGGTTTACCATTGACATACAAAATCTTTGAGGGATTCGTGTTTTGACAGTCCGTAAGAAGTATGCCAATTGATTGTTTAATTTATCATGCTTGTCATAATGAACTGCAAGAAATAGTTGGAGAAGGAAATATTGTGATGTTATTTAATAATCTTTAAGTGTAGAATCTACAATTCTACACCGCTATGATTCAACAAGTAGATGTTGCTCAACTCAATCCTCATAATGTCATGACTTTATGAGACATTCTGTAACAGACAGGTGTAATCATTATGTTTTACTGCAATGATTCATGACTAGGCATCTACCTTTTAAAACTAAAACGGCTATAATATTTAAAAAAAATATGATAGTCGTAGGTATTCCCGATTTAAAAATCGAATCAAATAAGTACTGTTTTTTGGCGCGCTTCGGGCTTGTAAACAAAACTAATTCTAAAATTTTTTTTTACAACAAAAGAAGAGAGAAGAAAAGGAGTCATCCTTCATTAGGTAACCGGAAGTCGATCGTAGATTAAGACCCTGACGACGATAATGAATCTATTGTTTTGTTATCTGAACAATAGTCCAGTTTAAGCCTTAAAAGCTCATCAAGTTTAGGCCTTCGAAAACTGCTGCTTTTATAAATACTAAAATGCAAAATCAGATTCAGAACCATTTATTAAAGTTTCTATAAAATTTTGAAAATTGGTTGGGGCAAATCTAACCTTTGGGCAATAAGGGGCAATAATTCTAACTATGTTTTGAATGACTGATTCTTTAGCCCCCATATCACACCATATCTCCATACCATACTTTATATCCATTACTCCATAGACGAAATTGCCCCACGCCACGACACGCCCCCAATTGCCATTTTCTTAAAGAAAAATGATCAACTAGGTACTTGACATACCTATTACTACTCGTATTATCACCAATTTGATCACCATTCTGCTGTGACCTTGACAATATAATACCCATAACTAAAGCACGTTAAAGTGAAACAAATGCTTTCGCTACGGGCACTGCGCCGACGTCGCCGATGTCCGCAAATCATAATTACTTTAATACCCATAGATCCCAGAAGATGGCGCTAGTTACATTAGATAATTGCAATGTGACAAATGCTTAGAAGTATTTAATTATTGTGATGAGATGACTGAGATGAGTCAGTATAATCTCAAGTGAAGTCAACTATAGATTGAATTACTGAAGATTTTCCTTGACTTTTGTTGAGGATAACCTCGATTGTTGACGAGAGAGACAGACTGCGATAGCAATGACGGAGTAAAGAGAAAACACAATACCTATAATGTAGTCATCAATTGATATCCGAATTAAAATCAAACTCAAAAAAACAGGAGGCCAGAAGACAAAAGGTTTGCTAATCTTAACAGTACAGACTCAAAGTATCCACTTTACTCTGGCTATATTACCATCGCGGACAATTGTAGTGAATCTAATGCCCTTTACGTTTCAGGGCCGCTGTGACTCTTTTGAACAAAATCCGCAACCTAGCCTACACTGGTCCTATCAGGCCCCGTCTTCTATGCTGACATCTGTATGAGGCGCGCGTGGAACACAATACGCCGCCGACACGGGACGCCACTGGTGGCGCTAACCTAACTGAGACCAGTAATAGGAAGTATTTTCTCTAGAAATGTTTCATAATACAGTGCCTACTTACAGCGTTACCCACAGCTACTAAAACATAGTTTACGTAACATTAACTACGCTCATAAAAGTGGAAACGATTACCTCTATACCCCATCCAGTAATCCAGTTCATTGGGCTTAATATAATCATTATTGTAATCGTATTACCAACGATGCGCGCACCCCACTTGTTCCTCCCGATCGAAGACAACACAAGCGGGGTAGTCCTATAAGTACCCGTATCGTAGGTACCTACCTAATATCTTCTATTAAATAAAAAATCTGCCAAGTGCGAGTCGGACTCGTACATGAAATGGCCTGTACCGTCGTAGTAACATTATAGTAACGAACCAAAAACGCAAAAATAAAACAAGTCACTTGTATGGGGAAACCAAGTTTTTATTCCAATTTTAAAAATGTTTGTATATCTGTTTCTTCCGGCTAAACTCCGAAACGGCTGAACCTATTTTGACGCGAATTTTACTTTCGAATATAAGAAGTATAACTTAGGCATTTTTCTTCAGAAATGAAATTAGGAATCCAGGCAAAATCCTAATAACCGATATTTACACAGACGAAATCGCGGGCATGAAATAATTAATAATAATATTCCCCAACCGCAATAAAATAAAGTCCTTTCCTAAAAACGTACCCTTATAATATCCACTTTTCATATTTCGTAAACCCAAATGAAAAATCATGGTCATCTATTTCTGTTTCCCGTTTCAAATGTTCCCCTATAGCGAGTATTCCAGGGGTTCTAATGATGTCCGATTCCCCTAATCGTGTTACCATCGATTCATGGGTCTATAGCTAAACCACTTTATTGAGTCCTCGCACTCCTCGCCATGCGGGGTACAAGGGTGCAGGGAGTGCAGGGCTAGGACGAGGACGAGGGACCGGCAGCAAAATCTGTTTATTGATGTCTGTTGCTTTGCTTTCAAAAATTATAATAAACCAGAAAAGAATAGCGGATTAGCTAGAGAAAAAATTCGATTTCCAGGTCGGGCATAGTGTTATTAGGTTTTCCATCAAGAATTTCTCGGTAGCAGCCTAAGAGTCTGGATTTGTACCCGGAAAATGGCAAGGCTCGTCCCGTATTACATGGGACTTCAAAATAACTGGCGAAATGTGGGTGTACCAATAGGTTCACCTATGCCTAACCCTTCGGGGATTACAGGCGTGATGTTATGTTATAGGTCCTAATGTAAGCTGTTACGTTTGATCACAGTGGTGAACGGTGAACAGGGTCGCCAGACTAATTACGTATGACTATGTATACAAATAATAATATTGTAAAACGTTGATTTTAAAAGAGTACGTATGGAGTTTCTTGCCCATTCTTCTCCATACAAAGCTACCTTTTGGAAGGGGCAACTACATTCAATTCCATTTTTTTTTATTTTCATGTAATGACGTTCAAAAGTGGCCTAATTGAAATAAATGATTTGACTTTGACTTTGACAGACGAGGACTCAAATAAGCATTGTAGCTATAGCATCCCTGCTCTAACATAAAAATGTCGTACTGCACCAGCACTCGGGCTCACTCGGCTCGCGTAAACCTGAGTGTTATTTACGAAGCTAGTAAAGCTGTCAGGTTTGTTCGGAGAGTAAATTCTTGTTAGGCCTACTGGTTGGTAGAATTCAGTGGAGATTTTTAGCCTAGAATAGAATAGATTTTTGTTTTCCTGAATTACCTGAATAAAGTTAAAGTAGTCTAGAATTAATCTATTTAGTTAGTGGAAGACAGGATCCTGAACTTTTTTTTTTAAACTAGAGGTCATCAGGACACTTCTTCTTGATTCTAGGACTTAACTTTGGAACTTTTAAGCCCCACGGCATCATATAAGTACACACAGGAATCATTGTTAATATAAATAGTTTTGTATACATCTAATGTTAAAAACTCTCTTATAAAATCCTTCTTCAAACATGTTCTCTACTTATTCTTGAGACTTATCTTGCGTACCTATACTTATTAGGTAGGTCTTTTATAAAACAATGGTGCCGATTCCCTTGTTCAAAAACTAGACTAAATTTAGAGAATTAACATCTCTTACTAATATACAGCGAAAGGAAAGGACGGTGACATTAAAGAACTAAGTTAGCGATGTCAAATTAGTTTTGCCTTGAATTTTTTCCGTATTTTTAATCCATAAGTTTTATGATGTCAACTATATTGTATGGATGTGTCAGATTGACTAAATTCGACAGCTCTTATTTACATTAGTCTCTTTCTTGTTTTATTGGATAGAAAAAAGATGGAAATAGTCTAATATTAGTTTAATTTGTGACCAAGAGAATCGGCACCATTGTCTTTGCTAAACCAGGTTTAAACAATTGAGTCAATTTTTGCATTACAAAGTCTATATTTATCGAAATTGAAATTTGGATCGAAGGTTTAAGCAAAGACTTTGTTTCATAATAAGGCGAATCAAGTTTAGTTCCTGTCTGTTATTTAATTTTCAAAATTTTGGATTTAAAACCCTGAAGTGATCGTGTCATTTTATTTTATTTCAATTTTAATCACGCAAGCAATGCATCTGCTCACAAATTCCTAAACAAAACTGGGCCATCCATCACTAACATTTATTTCTCCCGCATTCTTCCCGACCATAGACAAAAGTCGGTCATGTCAGTCGACACCGGATATCCACCGATGCAGGGCAAATGTTGACACTTCACGTTATCACCGTGCCTTAAGGGATGCAAACTTCCCTTTACACCCTTCTGCAAACATACAAGCGATTTTCAACCTTCTCCCCTTGACTTAAGAATGCCAATGTTATGTCAAAGTTGTAGAATAAGTATGGTATAGTTAAGTTAAGGGGTGACTGTGAAAACAAAGCTGTTTTGTAGGGCGGGTCTTATGGAACTAGAAATAAACTTGTGGGCAACGAAAATATTGTTTCTTGATAAAACTACGAAGGGTTTCAGGAATAGATTGGGTGTCAAAGTGAGAATATTTCACACTAGCGGTAAGAGATTATGTAAACTATACACTTAACATCACGCCTGTAATCCCTGAAGGGTTAGGCAGAGTTACCCATTAGTACACCAACATTTCGCCAGTCATGTTTATGTAATAGGAGGCGAGCCTATTGCCATTAACAGGGCACAAATCCAGACTCCGAGGATATTAAGAAATTTCTGATGGAAAAACCCAACACTAGACACAAAACATACTCGTAGTATTATTAGATTTCTATAATATTATTATTTTTTGCCAAATTCTTCACCAATGCCATGACAATCCATACTCAAATAAATCTAAGCTCTTTCTATTTGTCTGTTGCGCTTTTACGACTAAACCACTAAACTTGTTTTAATGAAATTTGGAACGGGATAAGTTTGAATCCCAAGAAAAGACCTAGGCTACTTTATATTCCTCGACTTCATCTGTGTGCTCGATAACCGATATTATTTTACGCGGACGAAATCGTGGGCAAAAGCTAGCGGAATATATAACAAGGAAATATGTTTAGCTCAGTTTATGTTAATAGGCGTGGTAAATAGCCGTATCAAAGGCGTTTGTCTCCAAATATATATAAATAAAAATAAGACAATCGTTTGCACGTTATTGTGCTCCGATGAGTAGATAAACATGTACAGTTTTACGTTTCTCGTGTCCGTTGGTGTGGTGTCGGTAAGTAATATTAAAATATTAGTTTTTGAGCTCTAATTAAGCGTCATTATAATTATAATCACTTTTATTGATCAAGCATATTTTAAGCTTGATTTTTTTTCTTATACTCCTTAAAGTTTTGCACCACGCACGTGTAAGTAAATCGAATCGGTAATCTATGCTGAATGAATGGCTGACTGACTGACGATTGACGGATCGACGCACAGCCTAAACCTCTTGTAGAGACCTGAACTTGGAGGGTATGTTCTTTATGTGACGTAGACATCCGTTATGAAAGGATTTTCCGAAATGCACTCTCTAAGAGGAGTCCAAAGCTCCAGAAACAATTGACATAAGAAGAATGTCTTCAAAAGATCTTCATATACAAGAGCTACCCATCCAGACTAAATAGCTTTACTTAGCTAAATAGCAGTACTTTAACCTAACACTGAAAGATCTTTGACGTAACTTATATCCAACTTAATTTTTCAGGTTTTCATCCTCTTGAACGATATTGAAGGTGAGAAAATTAACTGTTTCTAAATAACAAAATAAAAAAAAAACCAGGTCTTAAAAAAGTCATTAGTCATTTATTTTTTAATAAAATACATTTGTGTAGAAAGTAATAGATTATAAAATTAGATTAATAATGAATATTATAAAATTATGTGATTTCATATTTTCAGTATCGATATAGAAATAATAAAAAATAACTTAATTTTTTACGACGATAATAAAAAACTTATAAAAAGTTGAAAGTCAAAGACAATTTGGGCTGACCTCATTGATATTCTATGAGCATTGGCCCCTTGACAGATTATTTTTTCCTGTTTTATATGTAAGTTCATTGAAAAACGAGGGGTGCGTCATCAAACAGCATAAAAAATGGTCCCCACCGAATAATGCCTCTAACATTAACGAAATAGGAAATGCCATTTTTTTATCTGCTACAGACTACAGATTTTCAGGAAATTAGTGTCATAAGTAATATTGTCTCTTTTCCTTTCATGATTTTATTTCATCATTATGTCAGTGTAAAGTAGTAAGAGTCTCTGAGCTAAGCCGCCGACAGACAAACAGACATGGCATGGCAAAGCTATAAGGGGGTGCGTACCATGCCCACAACCAAAATTGTTGAAGTTTTATTTATTTAACTCTTTAATCGTCACGTGGAAAGTTCTAAAAGCTTCAATCTAAGTAGAACTTCCGATTGTCAACTTGATAAT
The DNA here is from genome assembly GCA_949774945.1 of Hoplodrina ambigua. Classification (NCBI taxonomy): domain Eukaryota; kingdom Metazoa; phylum Arthropoda; class Insecta; order Lepidoptera; family Noctuidae; genus Hoplodrina; species Hoplodrina ambigua. The sequence goes on from OX458967.1 coordinate 3,255,208, forward strand.
ATGTACTTAGGTCGGTAGGTACCCCTTTTTTTTAGGTGTTAAAAATCATCAGAGTCAGACTTTTACTGACTAAAAAACCACCCTGTCCCTTCTGTATTGCCCTTTACGTTCCGGGGCCACGGTATCCTGTTAAGACGTCCCGCAACCCCGGTCGGTACCTCCTTACCTACTAACATCAATAAGGACAACGTAGACCTGCTAAATCTCTCTCCTTAATTTTTCATCTTCGCAGTAACGGCTGCACCTGCACCGCACCCTTGTCTATGGATGTTCGACTATTACCGTGAGAACCCCCCAGAGACTACAACTACCACAGCCATGCCTGATGTACTGGAGGACCTTGCCAAATTGAAGAACAATGAAAGGAATCAGCTGGACAAATGTAAGTCTTGTACTCTTGTGTGATTTTATACATAACTGGCTTTGTACAAGTGAATTTTTTTAAGAATATCTAATTTTTCTGATGAAATAAAAATAAAATAACTTAATTACTCGGAGATAGCCTACTAGCTTGCTATTAATCAAAATTTTTTTAGAATTGGAAAAGCATGTCCGCAGTTTAGGGTAATAAAAAAAAATAGGATGTTTTAAAATAAAAATACATAAGTAAATAAGTAGCGATAGACTCTTGTCATGTTAGATACTGCGATATAAAAAAAACCAAACGATGCAGGAAACTTTTGAATTTAGAACACAAAGTTCCAATTTCAAAAGGCCAATTCAACTTATTTATCATGTAAATAAGTTGTTTGAAACGTTTTCAAAAGTCGGAAATTAAAGATTCCTTGAAAACTTTTGAATTGCATAATGTTGAACGTTTATTTTGGAGTTTGTTTTACATTAAAGGACTTTTCCTATAATATTTAAATTCTGTTGACTTGAATAATGTAATAGAATACAAACTATTGTTAAACGCAAGCAGTCTTTTAAGCCTCCCCCTTCTTGGGGACCATCAGTCAATTGTTCCTATTGTTTTCGTATTCTCAATTGAGTTAGGGTAGATAGATATAGCCACTCCTTTACAATTGGACTTCTGGTGATGTATTATAAGGGGACATGGGTCCAAGGGCGGTCCTAATCATTTCAATACATTTGTATTGAATGGGGCACAAACCAAGACTGAACTCTCTTTTGTTTTGTTGTGTTAAGTGACTGAATTTTCTCCTCTCCTATACATGACTTACCCTGTGTACCAGAATTTAACTTTCTTCTATATGACTGTATTTATCTTACTATTATTTTATGTTTCAGTTATCGCCAATTTACGTAAGTCTCCGTAAATACTTGGAAAGAAATTAGTTTTGAACTTGGGACTAAATAATTATGAGCAGCTAACAATAGATGGCGCTGAACACTGATTACATATTTATTGCTTCACTCAGAGACATCTAGTGTAAAATTGGTGAACTAAGATGATGAAAAATTAAGTGAAGTTTGATCCACACTTTGAGGTGGCTCGTGGAGTCGTGCTATTTGAATTTAGAATGAAAGTAATATCGTTGATATTTTTGTTGATTGTGTTTGTTTAATATGATAATCTTATTTCTAAATATTGATTGCACATTATCATTTATTTTCTTACAAACAGTTTTGTGGGGGCCAACGCCAAGCAGTGAAGATCAAACTCAAAAGCCACGCTCTAAGAAAGCACTGGATAGAATGATTTCTGGCTATGTGAAGTTCCTAACAAATATTGTCAGAACGTTATAACTGTTTGAAGTTGACAAAAATTTTTAATTATATGTTCAAATACCTGACCATTCACTTGTCATTTTATTGTAACTTATCTATTTGGGACATAATTTGATGTTAAATAAAAGTATACTTACTTCATTTTTTGCGTTTATTAGAATAAAATCTGGGCGTGACTATGAAGGTACAAAATTGTCTCAAATTAATCTTATAGGTTATAAAACTTAAACATTTCATTATGTGAAAAATAAATACTCCTTGGTATGGGCCACAGAAATGACAGATTTCGGGCACTGATGTATAAAATAAACGCTAATCAATATAATTTAAATTGAATAACGATATCAATCGAATATCGATGTTCAATTTCAAATTATCCAATTCATCGAAACAAAATAAAACCAAAAATAAATTTATATATTAATTTTAATCAGACTCGTTTCACAACATAAATGAGAAACTTTCACTCGCAGATTTATTCTACAACATTAGTCAAAATCTTACAAAAAATTTAGGCTACAGCAACTAACACTGTACAATAAACCCCTGCACTCGACGACACACAGTGCCGTATTAACATTAATACAATTAAAACTGAGCGTGATTTCAACCTTTATACAAAATAAAACAGTTTGTTGGGTCCGAAAAAATAAATATTAACCCCAACTTGGAATATTTCGAGCCAGCACACGCATTGTAAAATAAGTATGATAAGGAATTAAATTTTACAGCTACATATTGTATAGGAGGAGACTGGAACAGACACACTATAACGCACTATCGTGAACTAAACGTTCTTCAAGCTTTTGGAACTATAGCATGCGCACAGGCACGCCCCGCGCAACACACGCTCACGTATGTACCCGACGATACTTATTGTCTTTACACACACATTGACACAGTTTACAGCTCATCGTGGTCCTCCTGTAACAAAGACGATTTTTAATTAGAACGGAATTCAACAATAAAATTAAGACGTACTTAATTACGTTTACATATCTTCCAACTCGGTAAATAATTCTAATAATAATAATTATTATTATAAATGTAACAAAAGATGATTATAATGCCAAGAATTCAAACGCAAAAAATTGATCTCTAAATTCGGAAGTACGGCAAGTTTGTAATATTACTATGTTGTACTTTATTTTCAAGGTGAATGTGTAAGTTTTTATCTTTTCTCGCTTATGGCTCTACAGACGAATGAGATATTCTGTTAGCTTCTGCAACCTTAAACCTGGTCCTAGACAAGCTGAAGTTAGTCCACTTGTTCTTTACATCATTTAAGAATAATATGGTGAACAAAGAGAATAGAAAATAAAAAGCAATTGAACTCACCACAGGCGCAGCTTCACCACCCTCATCATCCAGATCTTCATCGTCGAGATCCTCATCATCAGGCTTCTCAGCCTTCTCCTTCTCCCTCTCGGCCTCATCCTGTTCACTCTTCATCTTCTTTTCACCTTCTAGCCTCTTCTTGAGGGCCTCGCCACGTTCCGCGGCCTCCTCAACGTTGTCTCCGAAGAAGAAATTGTCGAAGATGGTGCCTGACTTGACCTGCCATAAGTCAAGACCGACAGCGCAGAGTTCTTCGCGCTTGTAGAGGTTGGGGTCGGAGGTGTATTCGGGGTTATCGATCTCTGGGTGCACCCACGGTCCCTTGTAGGCAGGATTGTCGATCTGTGAATAGGGAATTTTATAATGAGTAACAGTTTAAGAGGTAATTAGGTGACATTGTTTGTCTAAGGTCAAGTCGTGGTAGACCTACAAACGTTTGATTTCTAGAAAATATGACTAAGTATTTTTTCTAGAAATAAACGTTTGTTACAACGTGTGTGTAAACTCGTTATACTTCGGTATTTTCTAGTTTCATGTACCTAACATGAAACTAGAAAATACCGAAGTATAACGAGTCTAAATGACACTTAACGAAGCTGAATGCTTCCAATTTTTTTATTCTGGAGTATGCGTAGATATGTGATGTCTTTTTACACTCCGTACGTCATATCAAATTACGAAATACATGAGTATATATTTCAAGCTTACAAGTCTATCAAACGATTCCGGCTAAACTGCTAATAGGTAACACCGTCCAGTCAATGAGTCGTTCAATTTCCACATTACAACGGTAACCCGGGTCAATACACGTTATGAACGTTATGCAAACAGCCGCGCGCGACGTCTAAGGAAACTGACGTCACCAAATGACTCAATGATGCTTTCTTTAGTTTTAAATAGATTCAACACGGTACCAATGCGAAATTAAAACGTTTCGGGTGTACATGTCTATTGCAGTTTTCAGATAAGAGAAATTGTATAGAAAGGGAAGCATTTATAATTGTTTGAAATACTCTGTTGAAATTGGAGCGTGTCGACTTCTTTTTTTATCTCATAAGTCGACAAGATGACGAAAAAAAAGTACTTGTAAAACTTGCTGTTACGTGTCATTGCTCTGGTTTGCGTCGAAGCTAATTTTAGCTTACACACAACACAGCCTTGTTTTATGACCTTAATTTTAGATTTGATGAACATAGAATCACTGATCTTTAAATACATAATAGTCGTTATTGTTATTCCCTTTAATCTCTTTTTTTCTATAATTTTGGGGCCTAGTAGGTAGCCAAGTTTATCGCGGCATCAGTATCATTGTAAACATCCTCTAAAGTGCAGATGTGAGGACACATTGGGCACTGTAGTAAGTGAGCCATCGTCTTAAGCTAGTTAGATTTACTGCTAGTTTAGACAACATACATTTTCTTTGTACAAGATATAATAACTAACAATTTCTTAATGTAAACTGTGCTCCACATAATGTTGCATTGTATAGACGTGACACATTGTGAACGACGCCATATTTGTTCGTACCAGCTCATAACAATGCTTGACAATCTAAACATCGTGATAATAAATTACCTGCTTAGGTGCCCAAACTCCCTTGTAGTCGGGGTTGTCAATCATGGGAGGTTCCCACTCGCCGTCCATCTCATCATCCCAATCCTCAGGCTTGGTGGCGTCAGGGTCGGGAATGTGCTCGGGTTTGTCCCAATCTTCGGGTTTCTTGTCGTCTGGGTCAGCGATGGTGGGCCTCTCGTCCCAGTCCTCGGGTTTCTTGGCTTCGGGGTCCTTTGGGAGAAAGAATTGGGTTAGAAAATGTGAAGTCTTTGACCAAATGCCAAAATAAAGGAATATTTTTGTTAATCCTAATCCTGGCATAAAAATCTCAACAATTTTTTTTGTGGATCTCTGAATACGTCATGTTTTTACTCTCAACACAATAATCATAAATACTTCAGAGAGATTCTTACCTTGATCTTCTTGGGCGGCAGGAAGTCCCAATCAGCCTCAAGCTCTCCAGACTCGACCTTCTCATTGTCAATGAGCACCTCATAAGTGTTGTCGGGCTTAACAATCAGAGTGTACAAGTGAGTGTACACGTCATCCTTGCAGCGGATGTCCTTCTTGATCAAATGGTTCTTGCCCTTGTAGCTGAAGATCACGTGCACCTGGAGAGAGAGATAGACGATTAAGAATAAGGATGAAGAGGAATTTAGAGCTGTGGATAGAAAGAGAGGGAGGATACCTAGAGAACCATCAAACGTGTTAGTGTTTGAGGTCGACAAACTTAGACGTTCCATCGAACTTTTGCTACAGGCGATAATTTATTTATTTGCATATTTTATAAGACAGGACCTAGACGCGCAAGTTTGTTCAAGAAATAGTTTCAAGTTCGGTCAACGAACCTAAACTTATTTTTATAAATACCTTTGTTTAAACTTCAAATGACATGAAAACAATTAAAAGTGATCCTTATTACATTAGTAAATGAGTATCAATTAGTGCCACCTAATTTTTGTAGGCAGACAATATCGACGGCGTGAAATCGGCAGTTGGAAACCAATGTTATGCAACATCCTAGCAATTCAATGCTTCATTGAACATTTGTTATAGAACGTAACGGTGGGGATGGTGTAAATACATAATAATATGTAGGTAGCTATAATGAGTAGGTACCAACACAGCGACAAGCCTGGGATAATCGATATTGTTAAAGGCTGCATGCACTTGACAACACATGGCGACGCCAATAATGTCAGATACATTTTTAATGGTGACTAGCTGACACAGAAAATTTCGTACCGCCATACATACATTTTTTTCTTTCATAAGAACCTTCTCCATACAATAACAAAAAAAAGAATTAGTGAAATTTGTCCAGCCGTTCACGCGTTATGCCGTGACTAAGGGAAATAGGGATTCATTTTTATATAATAATAAATAGATTGATCAATACACGTCGAAATGTCTTATGTTACTTGCACGCTTTTCGTTATTTCTTTCTTTCGTTATTTCTATAATAACAATAAAAATAACTTCCACGAAAACACTGTGATCGGGTGGTTATTAACCAATAATTTCAAGACATAACTTCTCTAGAGACACACTTTATTTTAGCCCTAAAAACCTAAACTTAGATTTTTTTGTTGCTTTGAAATCAATAAATAGTTAGCCAATTGAGTTGCACAAAAAAGTGACGTCACAGTTTTAATTCCCATACAAAATCTATGAGGGAATCGCGTTTTGACAGCTCATAAAAAGTATGTCAATTGATTGGTAGTATCTAACTAATAACCAATTATAGCGAAACCGCATCTAAATATGTCTAGTACTATATGAGATCAACCATAAATAACTAACGTCGAATAGGACTAAATAATGAACACACAATGTGACGAAGAGTAAATCAATACTTCTATGTATATTCGTCGCATAGAAAGTAACAATAGAATAGTATAATGTTTCCCGACCTCGGACTTTTAAATATAGCTGTAAAATATCGATTCTATCTCCATGCTGCCGTGCACGCTCTCACGATATAGCGATAATTGGAAACTGGCGCATTTTTAATTATTTACTAATCGAATTAATACTCCGAAGGTCGTTTGGTGGTAATGAATTATTGTTTACCAGCACTCTCCCTTCGACTTTGCTCGCGTAATTTTCTTACGGATCCCTATTTTTTTTATATAATAATAAAATATAGCTTAAAGCACTCAGTGATAACGTAGCTTCAAAGTTGCGAAATAATTTTCAAAATCGATTCACTAGATATTTCCTCCTACAACCTAACAAAGTATACGTCTATAAAATAGTATTAGTATAAAAGTAAAAAAGTATAGATTATGATTTATAATTAAAATTTTGATAAGGTGATTAATTGATTGACACCCGAGAGACTACATTTATTCAGCTGTACAGCTGTTCAGAGCTTCAGAATTATTGTAAGAAAATAAAAACCTATTCAGCTCCTAAGCAATTCAGTTTTTGTCCATATAAAACACTCAAGGTAGATCCCAATATGCACGCTAAACATTGTACTTTCGGTCGCTTGCAACTGTACAGGGGTCGTGGGAATATTTAAAGGTTAAGTTATAATATTTTTAAACTTGTTTCCGTAAAGAAACGTGACAAAATGTTGGAACATTCAATGTCTCTGTTACCTGAAGGTACCTAGGTATGGTTAGGAACAAAAAAAAATAGGTAAAGACTATATTTGATATATGCAATATGTAACTTTCGGCTTTTGTATATGAATTTTTAAACCCGTCACATAGTATGAAGATACGTACACATCCATTCAAGGCCGCATCTGAACAGATGCAATACAAAACTGGTATTAAAAAAACATTAGTTAAAATGAGCTACGTGTAGGTACTTAATTCATACTAATAGTATAAATCCAAAAGTAACTGTGTCTGTCTGTCTGTTACGCTTTCACTACTAAACCACTGAACCGATTTTGATAAAACTTGGCATGGGGTAAGTTTGATCCCCAAGAAAGTACATAGGCTACTTTTAAGTCAAGTGCGTCTGTGATAACCGACATGCTGACGAAGTCGCGGGCAAAAGCTAGTCCCTAAGTAATTTCAATAACTATGGTTACATAAAAATATGTTAAAAGGAAAGTTAACTACAAAACTATTTTACATCATTAGGGTAAATCAATAATGAGCGATTTTTATCAATAGACTAATCAACCACAAACTATGTTTTGGGTATGTGAGTGAGTCATTGTAACACAGAATGGTTTATTTATGGTATTATGTATTTTTAATGACTGTGGACTTGGCAGTTGATTTATTTTGTCCTGCAATTTAGATGTCTGTGACCTTAAAAGTATATTTAACCACAGTAAAGGCTTTTTAAGGATGAATTTACACCTAAGAAACATAAATTATTTAAGTGATTAAAAGTAAAAGTTTCAGAATCATAACTTTTAAATTATAATGAAGTTTTAATTTGTCAATGCTGGAATTTGACTTAATACCCTTGACATTACTAAATCACCTATTAAATTATGAAAAAATAACGCATTTTATCAACATAGCCAGCTTTTTTTATAACAGACAATTTTGAAAATTTAAAAAGGCTAATAGACACCATGACAACAGCATGCAAACAGCTAACCAAATGCAGATGTCTTAATCTGATAAGAGAGTACGAAATCCATCAGTTGTACATATTTGTAAAGTATGTGTGATAACAGAAAGTGAACAACTGTTAAACATTATTATACATTGTAATCATTAAATTGTTAAAATAGTAGTAAGTGTCCTGCCATAACTGGGCAAGAGGATCAAGGACAGAACTGAATGTACTATTTTAAAAGCTTCACATTTTTTAATATTAGAGGATATGTTATACAATATTATTATTTTGGAATGATGCATACTATTCTCTGAACGAGCAACTAGCTTCGACTTTCTGACTAACTGACCAACAATTCAAAATCACCTGTAATTTAATTGGTCTAATTAAAATAAATGTTTGGACTTTGACTTTGTCTGTTTACTTTCGTTCTTGCATGAGAAAAGCAATACCAGCCTATAGTCGCCCTGCAGTGCAAAGCCACATACAGAAAATGCAAAAACATTGATCATATCTGAGCTTGCTCAAAGCGGATTGAGGATTTCAGCCTTATTTGAGCTAATAGTTTAAGTTTTTTTAATTTTATATTCAACCAGACTTGGTACTCAATGTAGTTGAAATAGCATGCCATTAATTTATGTTTAAGCTTTTTTATATTTTGTGGAAAATAGCATTGGTACTCATTGGCATTGATACTCACACCTTACTATGAAATTCTATACTGTACTGTTCTATAATGTATTATAAAGTTTAGCTGTTTTTTTACCAAAATAAAATTAAAAACATACAATTATTACTATTATACCTAAATATATTTAAGTCAAAGACTGCTTAATATTACAGCTTATTATTCAACTTTAATGATCATGAGATTGAAACCAGTTTTTCTAGTTTAGTGGGCTGTTAATGTGGCATACCTAATAATTATGACTTAACATTTCCAATTACCGCTGTCCAAGTGAATTTTTAATTAAAAAGTCACTGATAATGGAATTGTGTTTGAAAATTATAATTAAAAAAATAAGCATCTTGTTTATTTTTGTATCAACACAACAGAAGAATTGTGTCCCAAGTTTAATCAATTTGTACGAAAGATTCTTATTCTTACCTTCTTGGTGCCAGGACCGCAGATGTCAGGTCCAAACATAATTTCATAGGGGGTCTCTCCATGCATGTCAGTCTGCTCCAACTTGCAGTCAAACACCTTGAGGTAGCCACCTCCGCAGTCGATGTCCTGCTCATGTTTCACTGAGAACTGCACCACCAGGGGCTTGCCTTCGTTGCTGAATGGCTTGAACTTGCGCGACAACGCATAGAACCTCGCGTCCTCAGATGTCTGCAGACCTGACAAGTACCAGGATAACAAAAGTTTAGAGATGTAGTGAGTGGCGTGTTGCGACGCTGACGCCCCGGCCTATTGTTAATTTGCTGTGTGTAATTGAGTTCAGTGCCCTTTGCACGCTCATAGTATTGGGTAATTCACTACATAGGCATACATAGTTTTACAGGTATTCTGACATTATGTGCATACATCTCTATGCACCCAACCAAATAAATAAATCACTCAAAATGTGAATGTTAGAAGCATTAGAAGGGGGCCGGTCTCCACCTACCTTTATCTTCCTCCTCATCGTTGTAGAACTTTCCAGCAGTCAGCTTGAACTTGCCGAACTCTTTGCCAGGGTGTTCACTGTAAACCCAGTTGGATTCCCATGAGTCTGAAATGAAAAACGTACTGTTTTAACACCATTACTCCCCAAAATAAACCGGCTGCCGATAATCCTGGAGACGATCGATAGCACACGCGGCAAGCCGGCACAGCTCAAAATTAGGATTTTTGAATAAAATGTATAAACTTACCATCGGGGAATTTCTCCTCGAAGAACACTTCACAATTTATTGATGAAATTGCCAGTAAACTGACAACAGCTAGCACTAAAGACTTCATTTTTGATTCACACGAGCTCCTCGACGTTCAAAGGACTGGCCACGAATAACTTCAAAAATTGGCGAATTCTCTAATAATACTTCGACCGGTTTGTAAGCCTCAGCAATGTTTTATCTCGCTCTGTTCAACAGAACCTTTTGAAGTGCAAATGAGATGGGCATGAAACTTCAATGTATTGGGTAATGCGCAAGTGAGACAACATTCATTTTGAATTCGGTGAATTCGCATTGGAGTGAAAGAGTAAGAAGAAAATGACGTTTTACGTTAAATTACGACAGACAGATGGAAAGCTGCTATTGGTTGAACGTTAACAAATAGGAATTGAACACACTGCACGAAATTAATGATTCAGCCGCGGGAAATTATGAATTTCTGTTGTAAAATTGGTTGTAGTACACAACATTTCTGGATTTTCACTACATTACAGACTACGTTTTCTCAATTCTACGGTAACGATAGGTTTAAACGGAATATCTGAACTATCAACAAAGTTTACTACTATTTTATTTATACTATTGCAATTTTTAATCGAGAAAGTTCATTCATAGTAGTTGATATAGGTATTGATGATAACGTAACGTAACCGCCAATCACTAACGCACATGGCATAAGAGAGGGTTAGAAATAGACAACATCGTAAGTTGGAAAGAGAGATAATGATCCTCTAGTACGTGGATTTTCATCGTCGTGGACTCTTCACATTAGCTGTTGTCATTCATTGTATACTGTACCTATAGCCTTGTACAAGTAATGTTGTGAACATAAATTAAATAATTATGTACACAATTAAATTGCTTACACCATTGTCGCTTACACATATATAAGTCAATAAAGGTTTTCTATAGTCTTTATTATTTATTATATTAATGTCATTTCAAATTTATTTGAATGCAAAAGATTATCTTTTGGGTAGTAACTTGGTAGATATCTTATCTACCCTATAGATAATATAATGTGGGTCCAATGTAGGTAGTCATTAGACCCGCTAGGTTTAATAGGTTTATGAAATTAGACTGAAACTTAAACCTTGAAAATCTTTCCAGTCGAAATATACACGTGTCTATAACGACTAAATTTGAAGGTTTTAGGTACTTACTTGAAAGCCCGAGCGATTTGGATGTAAGTACCTATCTATACATACCTAGGTACCTTCTACATTTTCATGGACCGTCCGAATCATATAGTCGTAGGGCTCGTAGGTGGTATTTGAACCACAACCAAACACTAATTGGGCACCCTTAACCAATAACTTCAAGACAGAACTTCTTAAAAAAAACCACTTGATTTTATTTTAACACTGTTTATCTGATAAACTTAACTGTGAAACTAGATTATTATCTATTCGCTTCGAAATCAATAAATATTTAGTGAATAGAATTCCCAAAAAATGACTCTACAGTAAATTAATCACGCTTTGACAGCTCATACAAAGTAGGTATTGAAATTGATTGGTGGTGTCTTGTAGGTGCCCAATTGCATTCTTTATACCTTCCTAAAGTCCTACAATAGGTATTTTATAAACTTACTGTGCTTAGGCTATTTAAAGACAGTAGGTACGAGCCTATACCTACCCTACCAATCAATTCATGCCTAATTAAATTACCTACCTAATCGGAATCGCTGCAAAAAATAGCGGCTTGGTAGGTAATTACCAACACTTAGTTAAATACCTACTTTAATCGATTTTAATTAAGTAGGTCAGTAAGTAATCTAAATTATGGTTCTGCATACTTCTGTTTCATTATCTGATATTGCCAAGTGTACGATGTTCAACTAGATAAGATCCACTAAAGACATTTTTATGATGGCTTCTGTCTCTGTCTCCTTTAAATTGTTTATTTTTTTTAATGTTGTAAAATCATCAAATTTGTGCTTCCGCCCTGGGTGGGGCGGAAGGGACTATCAGACTTTGCTGACTAAAAAACCACCCTGTTCCTTCTGTTGCCCTTTGCGTTCCGGGGCCACGGTATCCCGTTAAGATGTCCCGCGACTCCGGTTACTGAAGAACATTAGGTTAGGGTTAGGCCCAGTCGGATAGTCATTAAAATGGTGAATTCAATTGTAGAGAAATCAGCAGGAAGTTACTGTACTCATCAGTCATCACCTTGAGATAATTACGTCCTAAGTAAAACGCCGACGCGTGCCGTTTCAAAAAAAGATTTTAATGTGTAGCTCAAGATTACCTACTTTAATTATGTTAGAAAATATAAGTTTACCATAATTAACCGATGACCTGTGCCTACCATCGCACTCCCACCTCAGGATAGCTCTAGGACGCTGAAACCAAAGACTATTATAGTAGGTATACTGGCTACCCCAGCTAGGGCGCGGGCGCCGCAAGGCACTGCAGTTTGGGAACTTCTAGATGTTGTTCGATTTTATTTTGAAACATCTCTACCTATGCCCTTAGACTGTTTTAGGTACCTACAATTTCATAGGGAAGGAAGGATAAGTACCCATTACAGTCATTAAGGGATCATACATTAGGTACACATTCGTTTGTTTACCCAGCCGGACCTACATAGTCCGCTCCCAGAAGTCTTCTCGATCATTGTTCATCTGATAAAACAATGAGGGACATTTTTGCCACCTACATTATTGACGTATTTCCGGTAGACGTACATACAGACTGGTCAAACGGATATTGCAAGGAATGCCACAATTGATCTTGACAGACAGTTATAATAAACAATGAGGTGAGATTGCAGGGACCTACTTATCTTGATTATTTGACTTTTGCGATAGAATAGGTGAATATACCTAATTCATGATGTATTTTTTCCTTTTTTAGGTAGGCATGCTAAGTCCCACGTAATAAGGATCGATTTGCGACGCTGCTACTAAGAAATTCCTGATGCAAAAGTCCAATACTTATCACTTTGTCCGACCTAGGAATCGAATCCAAGACCCAACGGTCAACAGTTAAGCTTGTGACCACTAGAATAATGAAGCAGTTAAAACAATTAGGTCATTATTTTGATTAAAAGAAAAATGGGCGATGACTTTTCGTGTGAATGATATATTCGGTGCGGGGGCATAACATTGCTAAAAAAATATAAACGTTTAGCAAGATACAGAACAGAACCACGTTACTTTCGGTTGAATTTAACGTGACATAACATCACGCCTGTAATCCCTGAAGGGTAAGGCGGAGGTGTACCGTGTACACACACATTTCGCCAGTAATGGGGGATAGACGGCAATAGGCTCGCCTATTGCTATCATAGGGCATAAATCAAGACTACGGTTGCTTCTGAAAAATTATGGAAAAAGCCAATAACACTGTGCCCGCCCTGGGAAGCGAACCCAAGACCTCATGCTCAGCAGTCGCACTTTGCGACCACTAGACGGATCGGTTAATATGTATGCGAGACCCACATGGGTCTGCCTAACCCTTCGGGGACTACAGGCGTGCTGTTATGTATAGTTATATTGTAATTTATCCCCGTGTTAGCAACTAACTCGAAGTTAACTTTTGAGCGCAAAAATTGAAACTAAATGTAAAGCAATAAGTTTGCTGATAATAATGTAAATAAAACTGCTATATTATGGGGTACCTATAGTTTTACAGTCACGCATACTTTTGATAATTTTAATGGTAACCAGAGATAGTGGGTTTGACTGACGTGTACCAATTAAATAGTTTTTTATATGTACAATAGTACATTAGTGGCACGATTTGAGGAAGAATATTGTTGACATGTCGCTTGTACAACTATTGAACATTATTTTTAAATTACAGGTGTACGAATAGGTGCATGAATCCGCTGGTTGAGGGCAGCGTAGGACCAGTCATTGTGGCTATCTTTAGGAGAGGTCTATGCCCAGCAGTGGACGTCGTTCGGCTGAAATGGTGATTTTGACGGGCCTGTTGGTCTAGTGATTAGCGGCCCTGACTACTAAGCCGGAGGTCGTGGGTTCGATTCCCACCCAGGACAAACTTTGTGTGATGAGCATGATTGTTAGTTCTGTGTTTAGGTGTGATTTATCTATAATATGTATGTATTTATAAATTATATAAGTATGTATATCAGTTGTCTGGTTACCATAACACAAGCTCTGCTTAGCTTAGGATCAGATAGCCGTGTGTGAGTTGTCCCAGGATATTTATTTTATTTTATTTTTTATTTTAATAAAACCGGGGAGACTCGCGGGATACAGCTAATTTCGTAATAAAAAACTTGAGTGTGGGGTCTAAAGATGTACGCAGACCTCCGAACTCAGTTCTAACTTTAGACCATAGAAGGTTCTCAAATTAATTGCGCCCATCCAATTAACTAATCATCATCCATTAATTATCGACTTTCTAAATTTCAGTTAAATGTAATGAAAGCATTACAAAACAGTTTTCTATTTTGCTGTCATCTTAATTACTTCATTAACTGTCGTCGAAATTACAGCCAGTTAACTAAATATATATTAAAACACAAATTTACATGTAAACGTCTTTATTTACTCAACAAGTTTACAGATAACCGCGGTGAATACTTAAGTAAATACCGTTCAAGGTAATAAAGGTCTTATTACAATGACAATAGTTATGCACTTTCTGTGTCGAGAGGTCCTTGAAAAACAGCTTGACAAATAGAAGAGCCACATGCACATGTCACATGTTCTACAAACATTGAATAATTTCGCGATAAATGACGTGGCTTTAAGGGAGCTCCCGATTGGCCAACGAAATTTAAGTTTTAAATTATTTATGTAAAGTTGCATTTTACAGAATGTAAATTTTGGTTTTATTTAGCGCCAATTGTGATCATCTATTACTTAAATACGATAAGTTCAGTCAATAACCCTAAAAACGTTAGCTGTTCTGTTTGAAGTCGGGTAAATGAAAATTTTAAACTTCGTGTTTTCCAATAGTTATTTACCAAATTTTCATAGATAGTATTTAGGCTTAAGTAAATATTTTTTATCGGAGTTTAATATCAATAAGGCATAATTAGTCGCAAATAAAAAAATATAACTCAAGTTTTAATATAAAAGACGGCAAAAAAAATATTAAATTTGGAGTGTCGACCAACCGAAAACTCAAAGTGAAAAATCCTCCTTAAAATCATAGTCATCCTTCTTCTTATAACTTGTAATAGTAACATTTTCTAGAACATCAGCTAGATTGGTGGCCTGCTTCTCATTCCTTGCTTTCTTCTTCTTGTCCTTCTTAAACTGTTGCTTCCTCAACTTATTAAGTTTCGTGTTACCTTCGATGAGCATTTCTGGGTTAGCTTTCGTTTTTTCATTTGGCTTGGTCCCTTTGTCCTGTTTGTTCGCTCGTATGCTCACAGATTTTGGTAGAAGGCTTGAATCTTCTTCGTCAACTTGCATGTCGTCTAGTAAAGCTGCTTTCACTGGGCCTGTGCTGGATATCTGTGGATGAGTACAGAAATACGTTTATTTAGGTATACAGGTAAGTTCGACTCGTGGTCACAAACGCGACTGCTGAGCGTGGGTGTATGGAAATTGGTGGTGTGACATCTCCGTGCCTCTGAAAGCACGTAAAGCAGTTTGGTCCCGGCTGTCGCGTCATGTTCGTGAACGAGCGCTGTCAGTTGTGATTGGTCATCTCTTAATTGCTATGGCTTACATCTTTATTCTTATTAATTTTCATGATTGATTTATATTATATTTATCATCATTATTTTTACATGTAGAAGCAACAAGAATATTGACCAAGACCTTGATAATTTAAAAGTGCCTGTAATAATGGTCTAATTGATGAGCAACAAAATGGTATGCCAAATGTCAAGTATTTACTCTTAAATACAGAACCATTTTTTTTTGGTTGGTAAAAATCATCAAAATGAGTCCTTCCGGCCTGGGCGGGGCGGAAGGGACTCAGATTTTTACTGACTAAAAAATCACCCTGTTCCTTCTGTTGCCCTTTGCGTTCCGGGGCCACGGTATCCTGTTAAGACGTCCCGCGACCCCGTCAAAACAGTACCATAAGATCTAGTTCACCTTAATCCCTTCGACTCCGGTGTCATGTGCAGCAAGTTCGTTGATCGTTTCAGTTTCCATAGCTTCAAAGGAGTTGATATCAAATTCTGCGGCTATTGTGGACACTATCTTCGCGTCCACGTGGATTTCTGAGTCGGGTGTCTCTGGTGGCAGTGTGAAGTATCTGACCTGGTAAATGAAAAATAAAAATGAAAATTACGATATGAACGCTTAAAATGGTAAACATATTACCACACGCGTTCTGGAGTCAGTCAAGGCTCAATCTTGGGACCTTTATTATTTATAATTATGGTAAACGATCTTCCCCAAGTACTACGTCATGCAAGATGTTTATTATATGCCGATGACCTAAAACTATACCTAGAAATAAAATCTGAGCGTGACTGTTTGGCACTGCAGCAGGATATTGATGCAATATATGAGTGGAGCTTAGACAATAAGATGGAATTTAATTCTTCTAAATGTTTCGCTATGATATTCGGTCGAATGCGGCACCCAGTTCATTTTGAATACAAATTGAATAATAATACTATCACGGAAACAGTAGCTATGAAAGATCTGGGAGTCTCATTCGACAGAAAGCTCACCTTCCACGGTCACATTCTTACGGTGGCTAAGGAATCCTATCAAAGGCTGGGTTTTGTCATGCGTAATTGCCGTGATTTTCGTACCTCTCTTCCTATTAAGGTTATATGTAATGCACTCGTTCGCAGCAAATTAGAATCTAGCTCCTGCGTGTGGAATCCCCACGAGAGTACCTATTCGGTTTTGTTGGAAAAGGTACAAAAAGCGTTCCTTAGGTTTATTTATAAGCGCATACATGGCTATTATCCTTACCTATACCCAACGAAATTTCTACTGGGATGCCTCGGATATAATTCGCTAGAGGTAAGGCGAGCACGAGATCAGCTCACTATAGCCTGTAAAACTTTGCGTGGCACTATTGACGCACCTGATCTGCATACTGCACTGGCTCGCTTTTTTGTCCCGGCTAATTACTGCCGCGGCAGAAAGCACAAGCTATTTGCTGTGCCTTCTTGTCGCACCGTTGCGCGCGCTAAGTCCCCAGTACCTCGCACTCTGTCTGTACTTAACGATCTCTTGGATTCTAATCCAACAAACGATCTGTTTGCGGATGAATGGACGAAGATTTTGTCGGTATGTCAGAAGTACTGTGAGGTGAATTTATGAAAGGGATGAAGTTATTTTGTTCTGTTTTTAAATGTATATTCGTGTTTTCTTTTTTTTATATTTTTACTTTTATGTCTTCTGTGTCTTTAATTATTTTAATTGGTTATTTAACCGTTTTAATTAAACTAAAATAAATAAATAAATAAATAAATTGCTCGTCGTGATGGCCCAATGGTTATGGCGCCCGCCTCTCATGCTTGTGGCTGTGGGTTCGCAATCGTGCTAATGTAACTTTTACTATTTCATATGTGCTTTCTATATTTCTCTGAAGGAAAACATTGTAAGGAAACACTGGAATTATAATTAGTATAAGTCTGAAATCGCCAATTCGCCTTGAGGAAGCAAAGATTACATCTGACACCAGAAACGAATAGTTTTTCAACCAAAATAATTATTTAAAATATACTAAAAAATATCTCTCGTGATTCTTTTCTGACGTCATAATTGTCGAAGTGGCTGAGTGATTGGCTGCAATTGGTCGAAAATACAAAATGTATATACGCGGACGAAGTCGCGGCCATATTGTTAGTAAATAAATAGGTATAAGTGTCATACCTTCCCGGTATTCCAGTCATTAAGCAGTATCCTCGCAGCTGATTCCTGATCTGGTACACCACCTTTCTTAAACCTACCCATGCGGGACGCCAGGTGTGCGAAGAATTCCTAAAACAAACAGTAATTAGTACAATAATCTTGTAGCAAAAAAATCCCGTGACTGCCTCGTTGGTTTAGTGGTCGCAAGCGCGGCTGCTGTGCATGAGGTCTTGGGTTCGATTCCCAGGTTGGGCAAAGTGTTATTGTGTTTTTCCATCAGGAATTTCTCAGTAGCAGCCTCGGAGTCTGGATTTGTGCCCGGTTGATGGCAATAGGCTCGCCCCCTTTTACATGGGACTAAAAACATAACTGGGGAATGTGGGTGTACTAATGGTTACACCTCTGCCTAACCCTTCAGGGACTACAGACGTGATGTTAGGTTAGTAAAAAAATCGTACTGTGCAATGTTTTCTCTTTTGGTTAGAGATGAGAACCTCATAATACATTATTACAATAGTGTATAGTATAATTAGTATAGAGTTGAGAGTGAATGATAAAATGCTCATGCGTTTTATACGGCGTTTTTCTACAATCTTGTGAGGAAAAACCATTTTTTAATATCTGAGGCTGGAATGCAGCCCGAGCCGAATGTAGCCCGGTGTAATGATATCATCCATTTTTCAACACATTAGTGCGGAAAAACGTAATACATAAAATTAACTAAATTCGTTATAATAGATCAGTTCAGTTACTATTACAACTCTTTGGTTTTGCAGGCCACTTGTAAAGTTGCTTATTGAGAATGATTGATATCTTGATAGAAAAGACATTGAGTCAAACGAGTGAAATAATATTTTTGCAGGTATCATAATGTTTTACGAGTATTTTCACACTCCAAATACTACTTACTTGTGGTGTATTAAATTCTGGTATACTATAAAGCTCAGTCAATGTATGCTTATTGGCTCTCTGCAAGATGGCGGCAGCTGGTGTGACGGGGTCCTTCAAGCTGCCCACGCGCACCGCGTTTTTTAGCGCCACGGACGAGTCGCTTTCAGGACCAGAGTGGAACACTATTCCAGGACTGTCCAGGATCTTGATCTTGGAGTCCAGCTGGACTGTCTGCATTTGTCTGGAAGGATAAGAAAAGATAATTGTTTTGTTAGCTAAAAGCAACTTTGTCTAATAATATTTGAAGGCACATTTACTACACTTTCTGAAACTGATTATGTAAATTAAAGTAAGGTTACCAGATAGCCAGGAAAATCCCGGAAATTTCAGTCTTAACCCATGTAAAATCCCAAAGTTTTTATTTTATGTCGTAAGAAAGGAGACTATGAAGAAACCTCTAGGAAATTACGATTAAAATAAATAAACAGTACTTACTTGGTCACACCGGGTGTGCTGCCAACATTGCAGGCTTTAGACCTGTTCAAGCTGTTGATGATGGAGCTCTTCCCCACATTAGGTAGACCCACGACCCCCACTGTGATGGACGTCTTGATGCCTTTGTTGCGACAGTAGTTACCTAGTAGGCTCATTACTAGCTCTGCGCCCACGCAGGCTGAACCTGAAGATGGAGAGTTAATCATGTTTAGTTATTACATTCGTAAATTGAGAGAGAGTTAGCTATCAACGTGACAATCATTTCCTAAGGCTAAATACTATTGGTGTACTACTAGTGCAATACTATTTTGTAATAAGGTTATCCTAATAAATTGTGTTTTTATTTTATTTTAGTCCGTCTTTATATTTTATACTCCTTTTGGGGCTAATATTTCAATGTTTGATAGTTATTAAGAATAAATATGACAGTTTGACAACCTTGATGATAAGAAAAACATATAAAACCCCCATATTTTTTCTGAAGATAATTATCAATTGAAAAACTAGCGACTCGCCCTGGCTTCACACATGTGCACTTTATATACATAAACCTTCCTCATGAATCAATCTATCTATTAACGAAAATAGCATTAAAACCGTTGCGTTGTTTTAAATGATCTTAGCGTACAGACGGCGACTATGTACAGAATTACAGATACCTACTAACCTTTCATCTGCTTCTCCTTAATAATATGCTTCATCTTCCTCGTTCCAAGATTATGCTGCTGGTCTTGAGTCGAAGCTTTGAACGGTACTGCAGGTGCTGTCCGGCGCAGGTACTTGAGCCAAGCCTCGAGATTTGTCCGAGGAACCAGATCTGCTTTGTTCAGAACTAGGACTAGACGCTTGCCTGACTCACGGACTGCTTCCTCTACTTGAGAACAGCGTGTTCCTGAAGATTTTATGGTTTACTGTTTGATCTTATTCTTATAGAATCTTAAAATATGTTGAACCAAGATTAGTTAAACTACTTTCCATCCATATTATGTGCATATTTATGTTTCATGTAATACATGTTTCTACAAATAAATGCATCTTTATCTTACTATCATGAAAGTAGTAAGAGGATTTATTGATATTGTAAAACACACTGCTGTGTTTTAAGATGGAAATTGTTAAATCAAATGTCGAAAATAAAAATATTATAGTTGACATTTACTGTGTGGTTATTATTATTTAAATCTTTATTCTTATTTTTTCTTTATCGTGTGGGCAGTAAGGTCTTACGATCCCAGACACCCTATTCTTATTCAAAATTAATGATTAAACAGCAGCTCAGATATACAAAACCTTACTAAAAATGTACAAGATAAATGAATAATATTCTTACCTAATGGATCTCTGGCATCAACAACTTCTAAGATAACTTCAGCTTCAGATATAACCTTTTTAAACTCTCTGTAGTAAGTCTTGAGAGAGTTCTCTTGTTTCCTGTCTTTGCCAAATTCTACGTCATCTGTGGGTTCATCTCCTTTGAACGCTTCATGGACTTTGCCTCTTGCTTGTGCATTTTCTACCTATAATTGTTAATGAATTATTAATTACATATTACACATTATTATTATTATTGACTGCCTCGTTGGTGTAGTGGTCGCAAGCGCGACTGCTGTGCATGAAGTCTTGGGTTCGATTCCCAAGTCGGGCAAAGTGTTATTGGGTTTTTCCATCAGGAATTTCTCAGTAGCAGCCTCGGAGTCTGGATTTGTGCCCGGTTGATGGCAATAGGCTCGCCCCCTATTACATGGGACTAAAATCATAACTGGCGAAATGTGGGTGCTCTAATGGGTACACCTCTGCCTAACCCTTTGGGGATTACAGGCGTGATGTTATGTTATGTTATGTAATTACATATTATGTTGTTTTTATTTTGTATTTCCTAGGTAAATATAATAATAATATATTTACTTAATATTTTAATTTAATAAAAACCAAAGAAGACATCACCATCAAGGTAAGTGAAAATGGTGTAAACATGTGGTCTGGTCATATTTGTGAAACGAACATGGTGACAGCCGCACAATATCACGAAGTTCGAAACATCAAAAGGGGAAGCCGTCAGTGGGACATAAAATAAGCGAATAAAAAAATATCCTGTGACTATTATTCTTATTTAAAACCAAGGCTGCCCAATTTATTTTCTAGGTGAGCCAAACTTTTTAGGGTCGCGGGCCACATACTGGCCTGGGGTTGGTCAGCCTTGATGTAAACTATTGCTTTCTCAGTATAAAAGTACAAACATAACTTACCAATGTGCCTAAACTAACTTTACTACTCTTCTTCTCTTCCATTTTCTTTTGTTTATCAAGTTTTGCCTGCTCTCTCTTTTTCTGTCTCTCTTCTTCCTTATGTTTTTTGACAGCTTCCACCTCCTTCAGTATGTCATCTTTGAACGGACAACCATTTGGAATCTGAATTGGCTTGGCTTTCTTAGACTTAGGATTCTTCTTGGCTTCCTTCTTCAATTTTCTGTTGTGATCTTTTACTTTCTTTTCTATTTTGTAGCGGAGGCGAGCCGGCTGCCTCTTCGATGGTTTCTCTGAAGGAATTCATTACTTTGGTTAAGTTTCTTTGAATGGTTAGATAAAGATTATTTAAAGGTTATGTTTGAATTTAGAAGAGAAATGAATAATATAATCAACTAAATTGAATTTTTGGCAAGTGTATTGTTAATGATACAGAATATAATCCCAGTATTTTATTATTATTGTGCAATTTTTTGGTCACCTCCTATTACAAGTTTTCACGAAAAAACAATGCCAGCTATAATACTAATATCACCTTACTGCTACACTCACACAAGTAATCTGGATATTTGTTAGTAAAAGCAATAACTTGTTTCTAAATTAGTTAGGTACATCAACATTGCCGCGTGCTTTTATATTAATTTAGCTAAAAATAACCCATTACTTACTCAATTTAAACTTGGCCATCGTAGTAAAGTTATGTTTTTTTTTATAATTAACACTATACTCTGTTTCTTATGTTTAAACCTTTACAAATGTTTGAATTAAATTATTTCGTCGTTCGGTATACTGAACTTAACCAAATTCTTTTTAATGATGACATTGACAATACGACAAAATTGACTCCGACAGTAACAAATGAATTAAAACATTATTATATCGGTTGTCTTTATTTATGTACGGTCCTCTTAATGATGATGTCTCTTTCTAAAGGAAAGAATGCTGATTATACGGATTTGCCAATTGTAAATGGAACGCGCATAGCAGCATGGCAGCTGTCAATGTCATTATAATGTCAAAATAAAACCACGTGCTTTGTCAAATAAAGAGAATAGATTATAAAACTTTTGTTCAGAAACCATATTTTCTTATAATGATGGAATTCTCAAACATAAAAATTATCGAATTGTTTGTTCCCTTTATTCCATTTATTTCATACTTTTAAATTTTTAAAATATTGCAATAGAAAATAATTCTTAGACGAAATCTTAGCGGAAAATTAGGGTACCGTTCGCTGTCATATTGAGGTGTCCAGAGTTCGATTCCCACATTACATTTTTTTGTCAGGATCGAATCTTATGATTGTATAGGTAATTCGGTTAGCGGTATACTGGTGTTATTAAAATTAATTAACTAGGTATAATTATTTTGGCTTTCCTTTATGCCCTCCAAAGAGGCGTATGTTTATAAGTATTAAAGTAATCAGAAAACAAATTGTAACAACTACATATTATGGTAGGCACCTACTTAGTGATAGTACCTATACGGAAATGCACGACCACTTGAACAACAAATGCGATGGCGGTTGGGTCATCTAGCTAAGATATTGAATTACATTCCCCTCTTATTCATAAATACCTTATTTTCTAATAATTATAAGAACCAGCGATGTTGAAATAATTATAACAACGCACTTTAACCAAATAATAAGCACAATAAAATTGTTTTATTCATTATGTATAATAATATTATGCTAACCAAACCAAGTTACGAACATTCAATTAGGGTTCATCCACAAACACAGTCCAAAACGAGGCTGCAAGCTATTTGAACCTAATAAGTAAACATTGAACATTTGGTAAACAAAACACGTCTTCGTGGTTCATTCATCGTTGGATATCGTGAATGAATTTCCTTGCAGGCTATGGCTTTGACTGTTATGAGGTGGCTGGCGACGCCATATGACGGCTTTGTTCACGGGCAGCAGCTGCGCTTTGCTCGCGAAACGGTCGCTTGTAGGTACCTGTACAGGTAACAGAAGCAACAGGTCATTTCTCCGGGCGAGGGGAGCGCGGCCAACACCGGCCGCCGCCGAACCGAGCGAACCGCGAGCGAGACAGTCGCGTTCCGATCTTTAGAGTGACTGCTCGTCGCTATTCGCGACCGCGCGCTCTACAAACCGCGATATATTTCGATTAGATCGCGCAAGTAATGTGCGCGAACGCACACCTCGATAATCCGTTTGTCGGCAGCCAGTCGTGACAGTGCAAATGTCTCCCAGTTTAGAAGGGATCATGTTCAACAGAAATGCGAACCTGTCGGCGCGCCGGCCGTTGTTGGCGGAACCGCAAAAGCCTCTAATGGTCCCACCACGCGCGCCTCCCCGCGACACTGGTCCGCATAGGCCCTTGCCCGCTCCCAGGAACCTGCCCACAGATTATTCGTATGAATACCGACCAGATTATTGGAAACCTTCGAACGTCGAACTCGAAAGGCGCCTGCAGGAGACAAGAGCACGCGAGAAAGTTGGATACTTTCAAGATAAAGTTACGCCTCCAGAAATAAGTTTGGATCGTAGAGAAGCAGAACTAGTGTTCAGGTTCGATCCGCAAGCGTCTGACGAATACCTTTCGAGTCAGTACCGTGCCCCGGTAGTGCATTATGCGAAGCCCCCGACTCCGGCGAACGGGTTCGCTGCCCGTGTGCCCGAGAGAGACGGGCCGTTCGTGTTCGGAGTGCACAGTCCGAGCCAGTTCCCGATTTCGCGGCGGGACGACGACGACTACGACTACTCAGAAGTGGCCGAAGAGAACGGCCGCACTGTGATACGAGATGATGTGTCTGAAGACTTGAATTGCTGTGATAAAGTGAACGAGTGGGCGGTGAGGGACAAGAAGAGCAGACGGACTTTGAACCGAATGTTTCAGATCAAAGATAGGAGGAAGGTGAAAGGTGGAAAGAAAGAGAAGATAAAGTGTGTGTTGGTGGGTGATGGAGCTGTGGGGAAGAGCTCGCTGATAGCGGCGTACGCGCAGGACACGTTCCGGGAGGATTACCAGCCTACAGCTTACGACACATTCAATGGTAAGATTACCTTGTAGTTACTTATAAATTTCTTCAGAAAACTAAAACAATACCTATGTTTGAGATAAAAACAAAGACATCGGCGCTCCATGCGCCGGCCGGTTGCGTGACTTATCGCGAACGACCCTGATTTGTGAAGATAATGAGTGATTACCACCTCTAGAATTATCGTCTGGCGAGCGATCGTATCGTTAGGTGCATTTTATGATATGGGTAGGTACATAATACCAATGGATTTTGTTATTACTGGCGCCACAAACAATTTCTACAAGATAACAGTGTAGGTATACACCTACGTAATCCGAAAATGCTTAGCAAACAACGTTTATTTGAATTTAGTTTACCTCCTGCAGTAGTACTGCAGAACACTTTAGGTATACCTCAATAGCCCAACTATTACTATGAGAACAACACGAAGAAAAGGTGCGGTCTATGTAAAAAACAAAAGAGAAGCTAGGAGGAAACAAAATAGAACCCTACCTGCTTAAATACATGTCCTGAAAACTTTACTCAAATCCTCCCAAAGATGTACTCGACAGTATATGATTGTGTTCGGTAAGTAGGTACGTGCCATCTCTGCGCTATTCAGTTCTAAAATCGAATACAATGATAAACCATAGTCGGGTAATAACTCGCAAACTTACTAAACTTGAATATGTAAGTACCTCTACCTACCTATCACCTTGCATAGTACCTACATGGTGAACTGGAGGATTTGTTCATCGTTCTAAGTTTTAAGATAATCAGAAATCATTAAGTAGGTGCAAGTAACCAGAAGGAGTGCAGTGGTGCATAACACACTTATCATAACTGAATCAAGAGTTCTTTAGTTCCACGCTCTGATTGTCTCTGATTAACTCGTTCCAATTATAAATCTTTTTCTGCTAGGCCGTTAACACATCAAAAGAAACATAACGTAGTATCTACCTTATTAGAAATAAGTACTTTACTTACCTACCTATTATAATGCGTCACTTTATTGATAAGGCGAAGAGTACACAAACCGGGGCGTAAATTTAAAAATAAATTGAATATTACTACATAACGACTGTTTACTAACATCACAAAGGAATCTTCCATGCGCGGTTAGATAATTAAAAATATAAATAAAATAAAATAGAAAAAGGATTCGACCTTGACCGAGACCGTACGAACTTCACTTTGCTGAATAAACACAAAGAGACTGTGACCTCTGATAAGTCTAAAAACGGACGGAGCAATTTCGCTCTTTCGCAGTCAATGGAGTTGATGCTAGGTTGGATAACATTTGCCAAACATACAAGCGAGTAGGTACCTACCTACTGGTCTTTAAAGCAACTAGCACATTCGTAGCAAGTAAGTATTTATTTTTCCAAACATAGCATTCATTAGAAAACCTTTGAGGGGTAGTAAAAATTAAAATTTATAACGTCATAGGTACCTTCCGCCCCCTGATGGGTTGTATTAATACAATCGTTCTTAGTGCTCCCGTAAATCATAAAAAAGCCGTGTGCAAAATTTCACGTTCCTAATTTCAGTAGTTTCGGCTGTGCACTAATAGGTACTTTAATCAGTCAGGTTCTCCATTCAAAACGCATAATACTCATAGGTACAATAATGTATGAAATAAAAATATACAGGAGGAGTCAATGACTCGTCCAGACATTTTATGTTGGCTTATCAACAAAAGAAACTTGTTTTAAACACACGTAGCAATAACACCGTGGTCGTTTTCTTATTTAAAATTCTTGTTACGCTTTCTCATTTCAATTTATAAACTGGCATTCAGAATCTTTTTTATTTTTTTCATATTACATAATTTAAATTGTATCATTGTTATTTTGTGGAGCCTGGGAAAGTAAGTGGCCCGTTTCGCCTAAACCCTACTTACAGTAAAACTATAGTCTATGACTCTGCATTATAATTATGATGACACAACTGACAGGTGTCAAAAACCATAAACAAAACTCCAAAAAAAAGCAGCTTTTAAAACAAAACAAAGAATAGGTCGTTATGACTAATTAACAATTCTACACAAAGATTTGAATGAACACAATAATTAATTAAGTAAGTAGGTAACTAGGTACCTCCTCATTCAGCTGCTTTCATTAGTGTCAAGCAAGCTATATTGCATTTAATAGTTTTCAGTTAGGTACGTCTTGTTTTCTGCTCTACGGCCGTGGGTCTTAGCGTGATGTTATGAAGCCTATACTATACCTTATGAATCTATCTATATCTATACTTTATCTAATAATAATAGTTAAAATGTATTAAAATAAATCTGTCTTACGTTGTCACGAACTGAGCCGATTTTGATGAAATTTAGTACGGAGTAAGTTTAGACCTCAAGAAAGGATATAGGCTACTTTTATACCGCGACTTCGTCTGCATCCGCGAATGTAATATAAAGATTAGCCCGCTCAACAAACAAACAAATAAAAATTATCTTTAGCTTTATTAGGTATATCGATTTTACCCACAACTGTGCACTTATGTTAAGACCTACATAGATCTAAGATCTTTCTTATATATATAATTGCTACTATCCTATTTCCAAGATGTGTGTTACTAGTAAAATAAACCACAGAACATCTGGCTCATTTTCCAGCCTGTAATAGTGTTCTGGATAATGTAATTCCAGAAACGATGGCTCTGATATGATTTAGCTTGAATTATAAATCTTGTTAACTGTTTCATGTGCTTGTATTATAAAACAAGGTGCAGTTTTCAAGGAGGTTATGCAAATGTTTTTCAATATGAATCAATAATAAAATAGCTAAGCAGGATTATTTTTTTTAATTTTGTTAGTAGGTAATTTTCGAATTCGAACTAGCCATCTTGCCGCTGGGTTTAGGCAGGCGGAGCGATGAATCCGCACGCACACAGTGATAATAAAATTATAGTTGCACGTAACTAACTGCTTACGGCTTACACAACGGGGCGATTCTGTTCTTTGAAAGAGGTTAATTCGGAAAAACTGACAAAAGTAAACAGGTAATAAAAAAACAAATACCTACCTATGCATTATTGACCAGGTGACCTAATTTTATTTGATTATTTGCTTTTTAAATAACAACCTACTAAATAATTTGAGTAGGATGCAAATCTGCACCTCATATACATAGAGACTTACGTAATTTAAATTTGTTTATCAACAGCCGAGATGCTCAATAATAAATGAAGAACTACAGATGCGAAATTTCAGAGAAATCGAATCTACTTTTAAATACAAGGTAAAGTTCTATGAAAATTCGCACAGATCAGCCTCAAGTCATGAGTTCATGATTCATCAATAATGATCATTTAAAAGTATTCATGAACTTCCAACATTAAATGAAGCTAAAAAGTTTGTTTGTTCGCTTTTATGTTTGAACGCGCTAACCTTCGAAACTACTGGTACGATTCTGTTATTTATTTGCGAATTTTATTTGTTGCTACACCTACCTGAATTGTAATAATGGATTTATGAAAACGAAATTTATTTAAAAAACAAAAATAAATAATAACTGTAGTTTAGTAAGTAATTGTACCAATTAACAACGTACTAATTAATTAAGTACCGTAAATAAAACAATTATTGAAATAAGGAAAAAGATAAATAAGTAGGTAATGAAACTGTCTATGGTACCTAATTAAAACTTATAAAAAAGGAAAATTACGAAAAGGTTTTGTAACATAACTTATGTAGACTTTACGTGTCTAAGATCATTACTTCGAATTCAGTAACGTCAACAAAATATCAGCAAACTAGGTTTTACCCGCGACTTCGTCTGCGTCAAAGATATCCTTCAGGAATCGTACAGTTTCGCGGATAAAAAGAAGCTGTGCTGTTCCAGACTACAATCTATGTCTGTGTCAAAAACAATCAGGTCGGTTCAATCTTTCTGGCGTGATTGTGTTACAAACATCCATCCATCTAAACTTTCGCATTTATAATATTAGCAAGATTAATAAAATTATTCTTAACAATACTCCTACAATAATTAACCTAAAAATAATTATAAAATTATAAAAAATGTACCTACAATTTGTACAAAAGACAGAAAGGAGGAACCTCATACGACATCAAAAATTTCGTCCGCAATGTTTTAAATTACAAATATACGACCGATCGTATAAAAATAACTAAACGAATCCTACCTAGCAACAAGAAGACTAATTTTCATAATTAAAAATCATCAAAATCTAATCGCAATCTCATCTCACTCAGCGACAATCAATGTCAAAAATGGTAAATAAAATGAGGCATTTTTGACAGATCAAGACTGAGATTAAAATGCGAACGTTTCTTAAAAGTTAGTTGAATTCGACTCCTAAATTTCTTTGAAATTGTTATTTTGTATTGAATTTAGAAATTCCTCATCCATTTTATCGAAAATGCTGTTTACATTTTCCACGAAAATCGTACATTCTGGATATGACTTCATATGAGTCATGTTGATGCATTTAATGTTGTTTAGTCATCCTTGAAGTAGCAATATCAATATATTATCAGCTTGTAATCTTCCACTGCTAAACACGGCCAAATTACAACAATAAACTGGGTTTACTTTTGCCAAAACAAACTAACCCAGATGATATATTTTTCCATTTTTCGATTTTGTAATGCATAATTATTATGTATCTACCTAATTTTGAGATACACTTTAAACTTTTATTGCTAAGAAGTAATGCAGGTAACACATTTGGGGTATCTCTACCTATTTAATAACTTTTAACGTAGGTCATATTATAATGTTGAAGCGTTTGTTTGTTTGAGCGCGGCATCTCAGGAACTGCTGGTCCGAATTGTAAAAACCTTTTGCGAATACGTCGTTTATCGAGGAAGGTTATAATTTATACATCACGCTACCACGGGAGCGGTGTAGTAACCAAAGCGTGATTTAACGCAGGTGAAACCGCGGGGTATAACTAGTTAATTGAATTATTGAGAGATGGTAGTCTGGCTCATTTTGGTAGAACTAAATTCAACTATAAAAAAAGAGAAAGTACCACTGTAATCATGCTTGGTAATAGACTACATAATTATTTAGTAGTCGTATAGAATATGAGATTCTACAGAGCGTGTATGACACGTGCGAGACCGTCTTCCCCATGGGTGATCAATCTTTTAATCGGATCCACACAAAAACAAAATGTAAACGTATTTTTTCCTACATATTACGTAGGTACGTATGACGTGTAATCTAAGTACATACAATCTGTATTTACTTTGGTTTACCTATGTACTACACCGTTGACACTGGAGCTTTGTAAACTGCGATAGGTGCGTTTTTTTCTTGTTAAATTAGATCTTATCTCTATGTCATAACTTGCAAACATCAAGGTTTTGGGTATTTTTGTTTTTTGGTTTTAATATTATCGTTTATGAAAGCGAAAGGTTGTCAGAGCATAGCGTACGTAGGTAAATCGCTCATCAAACTAAGTAACTAACTTTGAACAAAAATTTTAGCTGGGAAAGGACTTTTTTATGTGTGAAAAAATCACTCTATACCTATGTGTAGTGCGTAACATAACGCATGCCATGCAAATCATTTTACTTTGGGGTGGCATTTAAAGGGGTCGTGGTCGCAATTAATGTTTAGTTATAATATTTAAAACTGATCTTCGTTATAAAAACGTGTCTAAAAGTTGGAACTTTGACTTCCAATATCTACGTAACCAGGTATGGTTTGACCCGTAGTATTATTATTATCTGTGGTTTAACCACTCAAGGCCCGGCTGTCATACCGGTATGACAGAACAATAGATAATCATTGTGTCTCAATTAAAGTGGGACTTGAAGTATTAAAAAAAAGTCGCTATGATGGGAACATCATGTAACTCACAAATCACAAAAGAGTCCCATAATAATAAAAGTAATGGAAGGCGCAGTTATGTGTTAGTGATGTTGTCCCAGTGTACTTGAAACATGTGAAGCCATGCCGTCACGTAATAAAAGTGATAACGTATCGAGTGAGACATAACATTTCTGTGAACTCGATATAAACGCATCCTTGAATCGAATGTCTAGATAACTGAAAATGATTAATAAACGGAACATTTTGATTAAATCAGCGGTACTTAGGCACCTATAGGTCGTCATTAATTATCATAATTTCTTTTTTTATGTTGGTTGGTCTTAGATTGATTCCTATTTATCAGATTTCGGGGTTTGAAGACATGATTTTGGCATAAGCCAAAGCATTCATTTAATTTTCAATTAGATCATATAAAGGCACTTTTTAATTGTCAAAGAGTCGGTCGATAGTTGAACCTAGTTGCTCGGTCCAAAACGTAAGTAGCACTCTATGGAGCAGAACGAGCAAGAAACTGCAAGGGCAAAACATAATATAAGAGACCTAAAAAAAGATAAATGAGAGACCTATTATAATATATAAGGAAAACACTTTATGAAAAACTTGACCTTCTCTTTGGTCCTTTAGGTTAATAGTTCATTAAATATTAATATTCAACTAAAATAATAGTAATTTTAGACGCGTCTCGGACTCGCACCAGCCTAAACGAGCATTAACAAGTGTTTACGAAACAGTAGATTGTTATCAATATTATTATTTTTAACAGTTTATAGTAAATGCATATTACGAAACTAATGCGATATTATTTCAACTTGTTCCAGAAAAATATCATTTTTACCAATAAAAATTATATTTCTTAGTATGGGACTGGCAACACTGTGAGTAGTAGGTAAACCATAAAATACATGCATATTGTCTATGAGTCTTAAAATTTCAATGATTTTAGTGTTCCCTGTGCGAATATTGTAAACAAATGTTACCCAGTGCTGCAGTGGCGCTAGCGCTACCTATTGTTAAAATAAACATGTCCAGAATATAAATAAGTTATCATATTAAATACAACAATCTGGTTCCGTATAGATACAGTGATGTTAAATGCATGAATTAACAGTGCTATCAACATCTATTGTGTCCACAGACATTTATGTAGGTACTTAGGTACTAATTTATTGAAGAATTAAATTAATAGACAGCCTT
Organism: Hoplodrina ambigua; assembly: GCA_949774945.1. Lineage (NCBI taxonomy): Eukaryota > Metazoa > Arthropoda > Insecta > Lepidoptera > Noctuidae > Hoplodrina > Hoplodrina ambigua. Next base: position 3,286,587 of record OX458967.1, read on the forward strand.
CATTGTGCCGAATTCATTCGTAATTCAAATCACGCGCGATTTTTGTATGACAATAGAACCAAAAAGTAAGTAAAAAAAAAAATGGGAGATTCTCGCCATACCTGCACGTACGAGGGTTGTTGAACCTTTTTAATATGTTACCTCTAATACCGAGACCAATTAAATGTTACACCGCCTTTGGGATGAATACAGAGTGGAACAAAGAGTTTTATTAATCAAGAGATGTATGGTAGGATCAGCTTTGAATATTTTGTTAAAAAGAATTTTTAATTAGCTTAAATTGAACTAACGTAATTATCATCATCCGCAGCCCGACTTCTGTCACTACTAGGCATAGACAACATCAATTGTTATCCAAGTAAGCCTGTTTCTTTGTCGTTGATCTGGAAGAAAAAGAAAAAGATAAAAAGCACATTATCCTCTTGTCGTCCCACGCTAGTCCGAAGTCGTTAACATCGTAAGGGTTACTTTTGTAGTGCCTACTTATTGTAGATGTAGATAGACGAGAGACTGACCTCTACTTTACTTAGAAGTAACTTAAGTAGGTTCCTATCTGTCTACTATCGCTAAGTGTTGACCGCTATTAAGATTGAAGCCGCACAAGAGTTAACCTTTTTTCCCTTGATGGTTAAGAACTTAAGATTATAAGATTAGGTTGTAGCGTCTAGCTAAAGATTAAGCTAGCTTGTCCCTTCACAGACTGCAAAAATTACTCTAGCGACGAGATCAATACGCTACGCCGAAAAAGAACGTAAAAAAAAACTGTTTATGTTTTTCGCACTGGCAATATTTTTAGGACTATAAAGTTCCAATTTTAAATATAATTTTCCTTGTTTCCATAAAAAACTTAAAAATAAAAACTGTTTATTCATTCTAGGAATCAGAATTTCTATCTAGGTGGCCAGTACCTTTACATTTTTCCTCTAACACTTCTGCGTTACGAACGACTATTAAAAACGAAATATTTCGTAACCTTTCCTTTTGCTGTTCACACACTTTATTGCTGAGTTCGGCCATCTTGTCATTGCCACTTTAAAGGTATGACATTACAATTGAGGAAAAGTTCGCAGGAAGTACTTGTGTTCAAGTCCTTGGCTGATTACACTGCGAATAGCATTATTAAGCAGTATCTAATCGTTACATCCTTAATTTTGAGTAAATAATTACCTGCTTACAATTTAATTAGGTAATTAACACTTGTTTACGTTATGTTCTCAATATTTTATACCAGTTTTAAAGATGTTCATTACAGTTTATTTTCTTAATGACAAGTTCCGTTGTCTGATTTATCTTATGAATTCCCCGTTTAATGTATTCTAGATGATTAATGTAATTTAGATAAAACGTTTAGTTATAAATGTTACACACGCAGTAACAGACTAATTTGTAAAGATTTATTACGATTTCTTTGTCTACTTAACACAAACTAGCTTCTGCCTGCGATTTCGGCCGCGTGGCTTTTTTTAGTTAAGTTACGTCTTTAGTTACTGCTCTGCTCCCGTGGGTCGTAGCGTGATGTTATATAGCCTATACTTTGTCTCATGAATCTGAAAATTTTTCCAGTTCACAAAATTAGCTCGTTTAAACACACAAAAAATCTTTTCAGCTAGGTATATTATATTAGTAATAAAAAAATAAGTAAATTCTCTTTATTAATTAACCCAGTAAAGAAAGAAAGGTCTCGAATTAACATAATTCCCTTTACTTAAAAATAATTACAAGCCCAAGCCCTAATTTCGCTAGGCGCCGTAATTTGTCTCCTCGCCAAACTAAATAATGGAGGCATTTAAAAAACTATTAAGGCGTCTATTGTGCCTGTGTTGGACAAAGAACTTACTTCGTGGAGAAACCCTTAGAAGACAATTCATGTAACGGCATTTTGTTAAGAAGCCGCAGAATGACAACATTGACAATACGGTGAAAGTGTGTGGAGTAGTATGGCGTCTTTGACGTTTTCTTATTGCAATGATAAGACGGGTGCACCTTTTGACCGCCACAGACATGTATAGATGACAAAACATACTATGTCTAGCACGCAACGGTCACGACTACATGACAGATTTAAAAAAATAAGCTTACAAAACAAGATTGTTTTTTATTTCCTTTGCTAATTATGTTTCTTGACTCATCCTAATTTATGTTAATTGGACTTCCTATCTTTATATTTCATCTATACCTATGTATAATATTAACATAAGATGACAAATGTATAATGGCATGTATCTATAAAGTTTCGAATTCATAACTTGGCGCCGAGGGCACCTTAATGTTTTTTTGACGTAGCGGTCAAAAGGTTAATAGTTTGGTAAAATTAAAAATCCTTACTTTTCTTGCGTGAAGACCCGTTTTAATTTTTAACTTAATTTATTTTTTTGTTATACTTGATAGTAAGGTACATACAGTCGGTGAAAATTTCAAGTGTCTACCTATTAAAGTTAAAAGAGTCAGACGGGCAGACAGCGGAGCCGGGCTTCGGAACCCTAATAAGTAAAAAAACTAATAACGATATCCAATTATAATTCGGTAAGCAACAATCAGCCTTATCATAATTGCGATTAGGTTTGCCGAATAGGCAGAGATAAACCTAATCGTGGTGACATGAAATGTCAATGACATTTCAAATACAGAAGATTAACTGCCTCGTTGGTCTAGTGGTCGCAAAGCGCGACTGCTGAGCAGGAGGTCTTGGGTTTGATTCCCAGGTAGGGCAAAGTGTTATTGGGCTTTTCCATCAGGAATTTCTCAGTAACAGCCTCAAAGTCTGGATGTGTGCCCGGTTAATTGCAATAGCCTCGACCCCTATTACATAGGACTTAAACATAACTGGCGAAATATGGGTGTACCTACTAATGGGTACACCTCTGCCTAACCCTTCGGGGATAACAGGCGTGATGTGTAACTTTTAACATACTCAAGAGTTCCCAAATGTCCATTTCTGAACAAGACTTTTATCAAAATAATCCGGCTCTTGTAATTGGCCTGCGCATTCTACAAAGGCCATTAAAAACTTCTTTCATAACGACACAATGTGCTGAACTTATTTAGGTGTGGCAATACTGTCGTAAGTTTGGTAATGGCATGACAACATGATGATTATCTGATGCTAATGATTTGACGCGAATTGAGTTTGCAAGCGTAATAGAGTATGATATAATTGGATTGACCTGGTACCTATTGCAAATTGGACAGTGGACAGCCGAATTGTAACATAACCATTGTCATTATGACTTGTAGAATAAGATGTTGATTTCGATTTCGTTTAACTTGTTCGAATACAACTTCCTAGGAGAGTAGAAAGCGAAATGATTAAAAACGTTTAAAATCTAGTCGCCATCTCATTACGGCGACAATTAATGTCAAAAATAAAGGTAAATTAGAGATTTTTGACAGATCAGATTACGATCTTTCGAAGAAGTTAGTAGAATTTATTGCTACCTACATTGATTAAAACTTGCACTTTTAAGTACTATCTCCGCGGCCGGAAACATCGCCTGCTAGCTGTGCCTACATGTCGCACGGTGGCTCGTGCGTCATCCCCAATTCCTCGGGTTCTGTCCGCGTTGAATAGCCATTTCGGGTTAGTGGAAGCTAACCCGAAAATCATCGATATATTCGCAGATGATTTTAAAATTTTAATGCGCCTTTGCCTAGCGTTTTGCGAAAGTAAAATTTAATTATTTCGTTTATTTTGTTTTATTAAATTATATAGTAATTATGAGATTTCAAAAAGTTAAATCCTTTTACCACCTCTAAAAAAAAGGAGTGTAGTAATGTTTACTGTACCTAACTAGGCAACACTCAGAACAAGTAAGTATTATATTCCTCATGGCCCTTTGTTCTAAAATAAACCATAGCCAAGACCATAGCGTGACCAGGCATGAAGAAACAGTGAAGATCTTCCGTGTACAGACAATACATTCATAAAAACATTGCCTATGCCAGGGGTTCGCAAACTGCGTCGTGGAGCTATCCTGAGGGCGTAACGCGACGGTGCGCCCGTGACGTCATTGTCGTTGATTGTAGTACTATTATTTAACTATTATATTTAAGAATAAGTAAATAATTAAGATTATAATCTGTATTGATGACAGATGTATTCTTTATTTAAATAAATAAAGTAATCTTAATGACTGCTCGATTCGACGAAAGCCGTTGCAAAAAAACTACAACCCTTAAAGCGAGTCACGGTATAATAATTTTAGAATAAAAATAAATGTTTTAAAAAAGAAAGAAAGCTTTTATATTTTTGTTGGTTGGCTTTTATATTAGATTTAGAATGATGTCACTTAACAAACTAAATATGCATGCAAAATTTCAGCTCAATCGGTTGAGGGCAACTGCTTTAAAATTCAGTTGCAAGGTTTGACCCGAACAAACATACATACATGAAAAAGATTGGGATCCCCTGGCTTATGCTAACCACACAGTTATGCTTATAACCTATCGCGATAGTTTCCAGGAATCCGTATGAAGGTATTATGTCTGCATGCTAATGTGAAAGTGTCAAGACAATGTACTTTCGCCGGCTTCTACATTAGCATGCGAATAATCTTGGGTTTAAAGAACTGTGGACATTGAAAGTGGCTGAACTTGGCTGCGTGGTCAGGCTTAATGACGCGGTAAAATACGTTTGACTTTGATCTGAGTATAAAGACTTCGAAGGTTGAAGATCCCTGGCTTTTGGTTAACGCAGGGCTTAGGTAGTAGGTACGGTCAGCGACTAAACTCACATTTTTAATTTTAGGTATCGTTTAATTAAAGAGATACTAAATAACACAATACACTTCTCAGCGTTTAAGGTAATAGCTAATTTTTACTGTATCTTACATACATTTCGGGTTTACTTTGATATTGTGCTTAATAATTAGGATTGAAAAATCGGAAATGTTAATCGATTTCAGTTTCTGTCTGTACCTCGTCATTGTGTTGGTTGAAATAAAAGCGAACATCATCAACATTGTCTACATCATGTCATGCATGCTTCTCGTGTAGATGACATGGCCAAAAATTTGCGTTATCATGTAAAAATAATAGGTGCGCTAAAATCATTAAATTGTATTGTGACTATTCTACAGAACCAGTAGATTCCCAGGCATGACGAAGTAGAAAAACATCAGTCGCGCGTTGCAACCACTACACCTACAAAGCATCATCATCTGCCTAGCCTTTTCCCAACTACGTTGGGGTCGGCTTCCAGTCTCACCGGATGCAGCTGAATACCAGTATTTTACATGGAGCGACTGCCTATCTGACCTCCACAACCCAGTAACTGGGTAATATGATACCCCTAGGTAAGACTGGTTGTCAGACTTTCGGGCTTCTGACGACCCGTAACGACTGTCAAAGATCCACGTATGACAGCCGGGACCAACGGCTTAACGTGCTTTCCGAAGCACGGAGGAGTCTCGGTGTGTAAAGATGGTCACCCATCCACGGACCAACCCCGGCAAGCGTTGCTTAACCTGACGGATCGACCCGTGCGGCTGTTATTACTTAGCCACGAGCTCCTCTAGAACCAACACGGACATAGCTAATTTCAAGTGACCGTGTCCACATCCTTTTTTGAGAGCTAGATCAGCGCCTGTATGAGTCTCTCTGTATACACCCGATATAATATAAATTCCATACGAATTTGAATCCATACAATTTAAAAACTTATGCATTTTGCAAATCGACATTGCGCGTATTGCAATATTCTTTATTGGCAGTCATACGTGCGCGTGCGCGTGCAATAACTTTTATGCGCGTTACAAAATAAAATAATCTTGCAACATCACCAACACAGCGTTACGTTTAGAAACAATGTAGGTGAATGGTTAAAATTGACTAAATGAATGATAAGCTAAGTTAAGTGTCTTGCAGTAATAATAATAAATACAGCCTATTCTTATCCCACTGCAGGGTAAATGCCTCTTCCTATTCAGAGAAGGCACGAGCATTGAACACAACGCTTGCTCAAGGCGTATTGGCGATTTCAGACTTAAATTAATAATATAAATAATAATATCTTAGGACAACCAACACGTCGCCATCTGATCCCAAACTAGGCAGAGCCTGTACTAATTAATTTAGGTCCAGGTTTCCTCAAAATGTTTTTCGTCACCGATATCAGTGATATCCAAGATAAGCTGAGAAAGTACATGAATGAAATAGAATAAGTCACATTGGTACTTGTTCGTTACTGGTTGCCAAGCCACAGTCTCGTAGATGACAGGCTGTTTCTGCAGTGCTTTTAAAAATAAACTCCCTCAGTGTGCTCAGTAGCTTGAGGTGATCTGTCAATCTCTAGCATCAAGTACTACAGAATATAGACTTTACAGCTGTTAGCATGTATTTGTAGACAAATTAATTTCGTAAGACTAGGAGCCTACGTGATGTTAAGAATATCAGAAGTAAAGAACGTGCGTTCATGATGATTACCTATTTTATTTTTACGACAAACGTAAATGCCGTTTTGCCCTGAAATTAGGTTCAATAAGAATTTAACTTTGAGGCCAATATTAGCTCTAGTTAGTTATTAATGAGCCTTGTTATTAAAAAACTAAGAACTAAGGCGATGGCAGATGTTATAGTGAACCGTTTGAGCAATTCCGCAATGTCAAAACATTTATTTCAATAAAACCATTTACAGGCACTTTTGGATTGTCAAGGAGTCGGTCAGTTAATCAGTTTGACGCTAATTCCAAAACGTTCGTACCTAATTGTCTCCTAAAATCTTATTAAATGGTAGACCGGGACCGGTTCAAATGAGAAAGTGAGAAACCGGATTGGTCGCTCACAAAATACTTGGGGTGTTACTTAATTACGTCATAATCCTTAATGAACTTTTGGGTAGGTTAGACTATGTAATTACACTATCGCGAAAGGCGCGTACGTTCCCGTGATCCCTGAGAATCGATCCAGTTGAATCGTTTCTCCGGGACTCGTCGAGTTTCATTGCCTCGGCGCTTTTCTAGCCACCACTGTTGATTCTGGGTTTCAGAAGTTGCACTGAGTGGGAACAGTGTTGCGGACTTGTCCTGGGATCCCTGACGTAAATGTGTGAAGGGAACACCAGGGCGGTTTTATTTAGTAAAAGACTGATAGTCCCGTCCGCCCCCACTAGGGCTGTTGAACTGTGGACATCATAGAAGATTTTCAACCCAGAAACAAAAAATATACACTATGGTTAGACTCACGAAGTAATTAATACTTCGTTGTTAATCTACACAGATTCGTTTATCCCTCAGCAATTTTCACTATTTACAAACGTTTACGCAACACAAAATTACTTTAGCCTGATATTTTAAATATTTTTATACACCAGTACATTGCACAAGCGAATACATAGTGTATAACAAAAAGCAGCGAGTAATAAAAACCGAAAGTTTTCACAATGTTTATTCGTAGGTACGTTACGACACACCGGCCTATATTCTTCCGATAAACTCAGGGAGAGTGTGATGCAACAGAAAAAAAGGTCACAACTCACTAATTAACAGAACTGTTTTAAAAAACACTTGAGCCATTAATCCACTTACAAAGTGTACTACTATTTAGATACAAGTATGCCATTATAATTAACGGGAAGTGTTTCAAATTGTTGATAATGAGATTCGGGTCGGGCGATTACGATGGAGTTTGAAATGCCAAGTCAGAGTTTGATTGTCCGTAAATTGATTATTCATTACAACTGTCACTTTTTGACAGTTGTTTGAAATTGGTTTAACGCCAAAATGACGTAGTGTTCATTTGCTAAACATTTCATTTTCCTTATTGAATTTTTAATAGGTAATACTACTTGTATATTTTTTTATTACAAATAAATAATAATAAATAAACAATAATATTAATATCTTGGGACAACTCACACACGGCTATCTGATCCCAAGCTAAGCAGAGCTTGTGTTATGGTAACCAGACAACTGATATACATACTTATATAATTTATAAATACATACATATTATAGATAAATCACACCCAGACACAGAACTAACAATCATGCTCATCACACGAAGTTTGTCCTGGGTGGGAATCGAACCCACGACCTCCGGCTTAGGAGTCAGGGCCGCTAACCTCTAGACCAACAGGCCCGTCAAAATAAATAAATTTAATTTCTTGAGACTCGATCTATCAAAGCAATATCAAAACTCCTGTATCAATAGAACACGAATGGCTACGATAGCAGATAAATATTTTATCGTCGACTGAACGCTATTCCCGTGCCCATACCGAGAAGATAATGCGAGTAAGAATAGCCGCAATTTCCGAATAATACTAACTAAAAGCCTGTCAAGGATTCTTATTTCGAAGACACAAACAGAATTAGAATCTAGAATTTCCAGAATAATTCTTCAGCATGTCAATCGGACACGTTTTGTTGTAACAATATCATATTTATTGTAAACAGACACTTTAACGTTATTTATGTTATTATTACAATAATGATAAAACGATTATCTAGGAGGAAATATGATAGGTACGTGCACGTTTCTCCGTTGACGTCAAGTGCATGCATACTACTTGAATTTTGAAGAATTGCTAAGTGTTTACGTAGTGAAGGTACCTACCTACTTGACTATATTATTAACTACCTTCTGTCCTCGACTTCGTCCTCGTAAATGTCGGTTATTGGCGATGTAATCATACAAACTTTGGACCGCTCGTTTCATCGACTTTTTTTTTAGTTGGTAAATATCATCATATGACTCCTTCCGCCCTGGGTGGGGCTGAAGGGACTGTCAGACTTTTACTGACTAAAAAACCACCCTGTTCCTTCTGTTGCCCTTTACGTTCCGGGGCCACAGTATCCTGTTAAGACGGCCGGCAAGCGTTGGCCCCGTTGGGGGCCCCGTCCCTGTGTTTCATCTCCTTAGGGGGTGAATTTTGAAAAATCCTTTCTTAGCACATGACTTGTCATAATAAACTATCTGTGTGCCGAATTTCAGCGCAATCCGTTCAGTGGTTTGAGCTGTGTGTTGATAGTTCAGTCAGTCAGTACCGGTTGCCTTGTAGACATGTACATAGAGATAAAGATGGCGTCATTGTCAAACAACTTAGTTAGGTATAGGTTTAGATTTTCATGAATCAGTATATTGACTTGCATTCCAGTCATTTTTCCGCGTATATTTGTATAAATTCCCAAGAAGGTTTCCAATTTTGCCTCGTGCCTCGGATATCGAGACTCTCAGTTGGTTTCTGTAATTTACTCATCGGTCGTGGCTCGCCTGTGGCATGGTGTGAATATTTCAATTCGATCCATAAATTCATATGCATACTGATTTCATGCTGTGCAACTGCGAACGTACAAAAATAATGTGTGAGCCAATCAATTATTTACATCGAGAATACAAGCGATCGAAGATATCTTACATTTTACGATTATTATAAAGGAAAAGGAAAAGACGCAGTGACAATAAAAAAGAAACCGGCCAAGTGCGAGCCGGACTTGCGCACATAGGATTCCGTAATCATTATCTATAAAAATGAACAAAAAAAGCCCTCTTAAAAAATAATTTTATTCTGTTTTTTTACCTATTTGTCGTTATAGCGCGTAGCGGCAGCAGAAATACATCATCTTTGAAAATTTGAACTGTCTTACTGTCACGGTTCATGAGATACAGCCTGTTAACAGATGGACAGATGGACAGACTGCGGAGTCTTAGAAATAGAGCCCCGTTTTACCCTTTGTTACGGAAAAACAAATGAAAACTAAAAACAAATGAAACGAAACTTTATAAATAGATAATTTTATTTAATTTTAACCTGTAAATGAAGACGTATTCTTTAAAACATGGCAAGTATACGTCTTTAAAGGACGTATAGCACATAACATCTATGAAACGTAATATCCAAGCGGAGTCCACCTTTTGTGAGACTAATCGCAATATTGTCAAGGCAGCGGACAATGCAACGTTTTCAAGTACTTATAGTGGGTCAAGGAAACAAGAAAGTATTGTCAATGTTAGTAAAAGTTCACAGTTGTATTTATCGAGATAGGGAGGCGCCTACGTTTCTCTTTCTCCTTTAGAAAAAAAACCATTGTCCCACACTTCCTGTATAGTCGGTACAAACGTGAGTTTGTAAACACAAACATATAAACTGACACACAAACAACCAGACCACTGAAATTATTTATTCCGTGCGGGAATGAACCCGCGCAGCAGCCAATCGTCTTAACAGTATACCGTGGCCCCGGAACGTAAAGGGCATCAGAAGGAACAGGGTGGTTTTTTTAGTCAGTAAAAGTCTGACAGTCCCTTCCGCCCCACCCAGGGCGGAAGGAGTCATTTGATGATTTTTACCACCTAAAAAAAAAAAAAAACCAGCCAATCGGTCAGCTACTGCGCCAAACGTGCAAATATTATATGTTTTTCACTTTCGAGTGAATAAGGAAATAGTATTATTATTTTATGCTCGTCTTTCCAATATATATACTTGAACTTATGAGCTGTAACGAGGACGTGTATTATGCTTTAAAACTGTGTTTGTTTTTTGCTGTCACATAAACTCTTTTTAAACAAGAAATGCAAATGTGTTTCGGCATTTCAAAGCCTGGTTTTCACGGAAGTAAATTATGCATTGTTTGCAGAAAATGTACGTTACATTGACAATATAATGAGTGTCGAGTTTCCGTACAAGGTTTTTATTAGCATTGTGATTAATGTTGCAGCAATTTTATACTGGAGCACGAAACCGGGTTAGGAACGTTCTTCTAGATCACCTGCAAAACATTCTCAACCTAGAATAAACGTATCATAAGGTTTTTTATACGTTATCTCTTGCAATACTTTTTAATCAACTGATCGAACCTATTTGAATCGTCTATAAATGCATTTCCATTAATCGTTAACCAAGCACTTGGCGCTGGCTCCAGGTGACATTTAAAAAACGTAAAGATAGATCAACAAGCCAGCTGTACTTGGCAGCTGCATCAACTCTTTGTGCTCCTGCCTTCTACGAAAAACAAAAAAAAAGCTAAACCTTCTCCGAGCGATTACCTTTTAGAAAAGGCACCGGGTGCCTTCGGGACGTACCTTCATACCTTACAATTTTTTGTAGACGGGCCCGTCGAAAGCTATTATGACCGGCACATTTGATGTTGAAAAAAGTAAGACTGATTTTAAAGTAATGTTGACTTGGAATGTTAATTACTGTAGGTACTGATTTTATGGCTTTGTAGAAACTATGACAGGGATGATGTATTTTATCCAACACAGAAAAAATCTCTAAAGATCTGCCTACTGCATTCGGCCGTGCTAGGAACGTATCAGGCAAAAAAATATCATTTGTATGAAAGAGTATGAGACTAAGCCCACTAGACCGTTCCGTCACCGGCCATCATCATACACGGAACGCCAACAATAAAATTGTCGGTTGATACTTACATTCTAGTGTGTCATGTTTCATTCCGTGACCGATACGTTCATAGTCCGGTCATGGTATGGTACAGAGCAGTCAGCGGACCCCTTAATCCTGTTACGATTGCTTGAAAATGAAGTTTTCTTTTCAATAAAAACCGTGTTTAATTACTTTATTTACTTAAATAAAAATGAAGTACCCATATTAATGTCACACGTTAAAAATATCCTGACCGTCCTTGTGCCATCTGTCTCCAAGATAACAGGTAGGTATGCTTTAGAGTTTATTTCATCTTATTACTTCGAATGCTGCTCATAAAATTACCATTCATTTCCTGAATTCTTTTAAAAATGTAGACCAGTGTTGTTTGACAAGCAGCGGCAGCGGGAACTATGCGTTTGAGCGACTCATCAAAATTTTATGGGAGACCCTGTCATAAAAAAAAGACTTGATTATTGGCTACGACCGAGGCTTCGCTTGAGAAAAGGATCACATTTTATAACTATCACTGTAGTAGAAATATCAAAAACGTACTCTTTTCTTTCTCACTGTTCTTTTCTGATTAATTTAGTTGCGGGATCTAAGACGGTTGAATCGTTTTGCCGGGACTTGTCGAGCGTCATTGTCTCGGTGCTTATCTGGTGGTCGCCACTGTTGATTCTGACATTTAGGAGTTGCAGTGGTCAAGAATGGAGTGGCGTACTTGTCACAAAAATAAAGTTGACAAATCAAGATATTTAACGAATAAAAACAAACCTAGAGTTTTGTTTAAAAACTTTATAATTATTGTTTTAAGAATCGTTGGAAATATTGGCACAATCTCGTTGCTCGGACGTATAATCAAATCATGACTGCACTATGATAAAAATAGTACAGGTACGCTGTAGGCACCTGCTAACTATCAGTTGATAATACCTGTAGCGCAGCGGTGGGAAGGTTAATATACAAATAAATAAAATGGAAGTGTCTGTTTGTAATATCAAAATAACAGCTTTTTATTACAAAATGCTTAAGAATGCATACAAAAACTGCAAACAAAACTAATACCAAAAACCCATGTAAAAATTGTATGTCTGGTCTATATTTCGGCATAATTATGTCATCGGCTGGACCGATTTTGACGGAATTGTCACTGGCATAATGATGGCTAATGTTAAAAAAAGTGGCAAAGGCTACATTTACCTATTTAAGATTTCGCGTAAAAATATAAAACCCGGCAGGTAACTGTTATTTATTATAAAATTCTTTTCAATCAACAATATTACACAACGAAAATAAAAATATACATATTTTAAACTAAAATGCGGAATTTAAATTAAAATCATACTCCTAATGTTGAAATATCGAATAATGGAACGGAATGCGGTAATGATGTTAGTAAATTACTGTGCATTGCGTTCCGTTCCACACATACATTGTAATTAAACGTTTTAGTAGCTAAGAATTCTGTTGTAATTGAGATTAAAGTGATAAAAACACTCTTTGGTAACTTTAATTACCGGCTATGATGATGCTGTAATATGTTTTTGTGTTTGTAAAATGTAGTTACTCAGAAAATATGCTTGCTTTTGCCCGCGACTTCGTCTGCGTAAATGACGGGTATCACGGACGCAGACGAAGTCGAATTAAAAGTTGTCTTTGTCCTTTCTTGGGGTTCAAACTCAACCTGTACCAAATTTCATTAAAATCGGTTCAGTCGTTTAGTCGTGAAAGCGTAACAGGCACACAGACAAACAGAGATACTTTCGCATAGTAAGGAAGTAGGTATGGGTTAGCTGCTCCCTGTGACTTCATACGCATGTTTTTTTTTCACTCGCGTTATGTCTTTGGTTACTGGTCCGCTCCCGTAAGTCATAGCGGGATGTTATATAGCCTATACTATTCCTCATTAATCTGGCTACCATGTACAAAAAGATTTTTTCCGACTGGCAGTTCCGGAGATTTGCGTTTAAACAAACAAAAAAACTCTACAGGTTTATTATATTAGTTTAGGTAGTATTGATTAATGTCAAATGAAAAGAGAAAGTTTTGAATGTTTCTCATTTACTTTTATGCAAAAATTTTGTAGGTATTTTTTTATGTTGATATTGCGTAACTGCTAAGATTGATTGGCTACATAAAAGCTCACATTTAATTTATTAATTCTTGACAATATAAGTCACGCTTAGGGTTGCCAGCTCTTTGTCTGTCAAAAATTGCAGCTTTAAAATATACTAGAAAAGATGAAAAAACAGTAGGTACCTAGGCTAAAAGTAAACAAAGTAAACTAAAGTACTGTCAACTTGATACAAGAATTTAGAAATTATTATTGACGTTTCATTTTACGCTTATATTTTGAAACGAATATTATTGCTGCTTCGAGTTTGATGCCTATAAAATATTGTAGTTAGCCTACTATACTTACATAACATAACATCACGGCTGTAATCCCCGAAGGGTTAGGCAGAGGTGTACCCATTAGTACACCCACTTTTCGCCAGTTATGTTTTTAGTCCCATATAATAGGGGGCGAGCCTATTGCCATCAACCGGGCACAAATCCAGACTCCGAGGCTACTACTGAGAAATTCCTGATGGAAAAACCCAATAACACTTTGCCCGACCTGGAGATCGAACCCAAGACCTCATGCACAGCAGTCGCGCTTGCGACCACTAGACCAACGAGGCAGTCACTGTAAGCAATGGATCGGGATGATGTTGACGGTTTTGTGACTGTGCGACGGAGGAAGCACCGCCAACGAAGCAGTAAGAACCGCTGCGGCCAGGCTCCTCTGGAGCCCAACGTTAAACTGCGTGCAGCGAAACCGAACACTCCGGTGTACATCTCGCGCCTCCACTACACCACTGAGGTAGATGACATCGTTGAGTGCGTGCGCCGGAAGCTGAACTACACGGCGAGGGTGCAGCTGTTAGAGTCGCGCCGCAACGTCAATTTCAAGGCGTTTGTGGTGCGTATCCCGACGTGCTACCTCAACCTGGTGTTAGAAGAAAGCTTTTGGCCGCAGGACGTGGTGTTCCGTCGCTTCCGCGGACCAATTCCACACGACAGCACAAAGACGTAGTGTAGTGCTAGTGAAGTGTTACTAACTTAGGCTTAAGTTTAATTTACTAACATTTCTTGTTGATAATTATATATATACTTAGGTTAAGGTATTTATCTATGGGTCTTTGTTACCTGAAAATAAATGGTTTAAATAAATAAATAAATAAACTATACTTACGTATACTTTTTTCAGGAATATTGTAGTCGGGGCCCCTAATATTTTAGTAGGATTGGCAACCCCAGTCACGCTTACTTTTTATATTTGTTTGGGTAACACTATAACGAAAATCGTGCTTACTGGCAACACTTAATGATTCCTAGAAGTAATTAACGCCTCGCGGCTCTGCCCACAACAAATAACAAAAGCAAATAAATGATGTCTGTGGAGGTGTGCCTAATCTTAGCCGAATTACCGCCTATTCGTCATCTATACTAATATAATAAAGCTAAGGAGATTTTTTGTCTGTTTGTTTAAACGCACTAATCTCTGAAACCATTGCATAGCCAGATTCATGAGGAATACACGGAGCAGGGTGCAGCTAGCCCATACTAATATCTTAAATGCGAAAGTAACTCTGTCCGTCTGTTACGCTTTCACGACTAAACCACTGAATCGATTTTGATGAAATTTGGGACGGGCTAAGTTTGATTCCCAAGAAAGAACATATGCAATTATTTTTTTCCACGACTTCATCTGCGCGATTTCGTCCGCGTGTACGTCGGTTATCGCGGACGAAATCGCGCGCAAAAGCTAGTACACCATAAATTATCGGCGGTGTAGACAAACGTAATGGCTCGCAAATCTTATCGTGACAACAAACTAAATTACCTACTTTCACGCATCTCGGTTATAATAATTACTAAGCATTTCTTTTCCATTGAGTGAAAGTACGACTCGCTTCTGTGAACAGTTTAATTTTTGATCACACGTTTGGATACGAGCTATTGAAGAATCGTGACGGGCGATGTCATCATATTATAATGATCAAATAACAACGAATCGACGACGTATCTAATAGGCCAAAACAATAAAATATAATAACAGTGGACAATACACTGAAAAAAAAGCAATTCTACTAAAAAAAAAAAAAAACTTATTATTTTTTTTTTCTTAATCCTTTAATGGTTCCCTTGCATTAATCGTAATGTGTCCGAAATTGTAATAAAAATTATAAAATTTATTTTAGTTTACACAATTAATCACTATAAATCTTTGTAATTACCTAACTAGTTATACATACATATTTGCATGATGTGGTCTCCTAAAGGAGTAACAAAACGTAGTCGAAACAATAATAAGTCTCATAAGAGCATGTTTTATCTTCCTTACAGGAGCTTAAACTTATCATTCCCCGACTGTACATTACATTCCGGCATCGGGTAAATAAATGGAAATATGTACGTGCAGACTTACTAGTATTCTGTAATAAAATTCATCACATTCGCAGCGGTATATCGTTAAATCGCACCTTTCATATTTATTATGACGCATCGGTATATTATTATTCATGTAATATTCAGTCACACAAAGCGAGTTCGTGTCCAACTCTTTTAAATTGCAGGATGTTAACGAGAAGAATGGTTGACCACAAGTAGGTAAATGAACAGATGGATGTTGACATTTATTTACTCTGTAAAGTTCATAATCAATGTCATGTACGATTTCATTGTTTTGGTGATTTTAAAGTCCCTTCGAACACTTTTAACAGAATACAAAAAGGAGGAGCTGGTTCTGGATTTGACTTTATGTTTGTTACACGCCTATTCCGCCAATTATGAATTAACTTTCTTGATATTTTTGTTATACTATTTGCTGTTTACTCTTGAGGTGGTCCCATATTAATATTGTGAGGACCTCATGTAGAACTTCGGAGATAAACAATGGAACTTCTAAACACGTATTGTGATTTGGTTTTTGTACCTACTGACTCAAATCAAAGACTAAAGATAATTACCGGTAGTTATCTATCCGTGGTCAACTAATCATGTTCTTCGTAGAAACCTATGGAAGTCTTTATCGATGAATAGCACATACATATGGGTAGGTATAAGTACAGTGAAAGGGGACCATGTGGAAGACGAAACACATTTACTCGTTAATTTACGCAGTGTAACCGTTTTTATAAAATAAGTTTTGATTAAAAAGGAACAGTTTTTATTAAAATGTTTTTAAAACAAACATCCCTTACGCTATCAAATCACCGTAGGCTGGTAGCACGCGGCGATCAAATGAACAAAGTTCCATCCAGCGAGCGCTGCACCACTGAATAATGAATCAACATTTCTCACGACCTTCCCGGTTGATCGACCAAGTCTATCATTGTAGCATAATCCGTTGCGTAACAGCCCAGCCGCGGGCATGCCTTTGTACCGTTATCTCTAATGCAATGCGTACTATTCATACAGGCACCCACATCGGGTATTTTGTACGTAAGTACTAGTTAAGCTGGTTGTTCTTTGAGCTCGGATTACTTAGCAGGTTTTCAATGGGTAGTATAAAAGAATCTCATTTCTTTGTCATCGGAAACTTCCGACGTAGACAGCGTTCAACAGTTATCACCTACTAAGGTAAAGAAAACAGATATGAAAGTCAAAAATGTTTTGGAAGTAGTTATACCATACAATGCCTTCTGAAGAGAAGAAAGGTTTTGAAAAATTGCTCATTAAATCTTATAAGTTAAATTTGAGTCACTTCCCGATGTTCTATTGAGCTGAAATTTTGCGTAAATGTAATATCCATGACGATTTCATATAATAATGTCACAGACCTCTGATGATGGAGTCGAAAACTGGCCATGGGAACCCGCTTCCCGGTGTTCCATTGAGCTGGAATGTTGAATATACACATTGCATGACAAATTGACAATACAATAAAAAAAACTTGTTTAAAAAATTAAATTGTAATGAAAAATGAATGTAGAGCCTCATCTGTATGAGCCAGACCTGGCAACAGTCCTTTAGTTTCAGTTAATAATAAGCAATCGTCCTAATCAAAACCTAACCAATCCAAAACTCTCGTACATTCAACTCCTTCCTACATTATTAGTAAGTATTTAGTAAAAGCATCGATTCCAAACGTTACTCGTCTCGAACTCTCGACAAACCAGTTCGGTAACACGTGCACATTCGACACCGCATCGTGACTGCCGCGTTATAGCTTGTGTGCACGGGCTCTGAATGTGAACCTTTCAATGTTTGTCCAACACATCTTTGATTCACTTTTACATGGATATATGACCATGTGAGGGTCATTCACGAAGATCTTTCTAAGTAGGTACAGCTGGAGTTTCTCCTAATTTAACATTACTGTGGCGTTTAGAAGTTGTTCTTCCTTGATCTTGAAATTTCATCAATTCTCAAATATGATGGGCTATATGGTTGTAGCTGTATATTTTTGAAACTATTGATTACAGGCTAAATAGCCCCAACACGACATATAGACAGGCTTCGGTTACCAACAGTAAAGCTAAAATTATTTGACAGAAATGTGCATTGCATGTCTATTATTAATTCATAATAATTTATCAAAAAGTCTCCAAGACTTACCTTTGACAGGAAAAGAAATTAAAAAAAATTCAAACTTTTAGTTTTAAAAAAATGATTAAACTGTTACTTGACAATTGTCAATTAATTGACATCGCTAACAGTGAATATATTTGCACGCCATATATGGCAGGCCGCAGGATACGCTGAAACAAAATTAACTGTAACATCTTATGTACCGTGTTCTAGCAAATAAACATTTTTGACTTGATATGATTTTATAGACGTTTCAATAGCAAGAACCCGTCTTATAATACCCCCTAATCATTATGCTAAACAGTCTTTGATACAAGAAGTCGTTGACATTGACAGACAGTTGATGTACTGTCAATATCAATGAAACGAGACCTAATTCCATCTAGGCTGTGTCAATCAATCAGTATGGCCGTTGATTGCAACAATCAACGGAATACTTCGCTTAATGGGTTAAATTGCTTAATGCTGGGGTCTCGGGTCAACACGTTATCTAATAAGAAGGGAATTCGCGGCTATATTAACAATTAGAGAAAGATCTGTGTAATGTTTTGGTCATGTTGAAGATAATGGTATTTTTAAATACCTCTGTTGTGTCAATTAAATCTATTGAAAATGGCGTGATGCAATACCAAAATAAACATGATTCTTTAACTAGGTAAACCATAGATGTTAGTAAGTTCTTTTAAATTCTCTCCTTTTGACTCTCATCTGTTTATTAAAATACCTATTAGCTGCTACCCGCGGCTCCGTGCGCGTGATTTTTTCACTTGCATTAAATAAACTACGTCTTTGGTCACTGCTCTGCTATATGTATGTATAGCTTTTACTATTTCCTATGAATATGGCTATCATAATTATACTAAAATATTTAATTCAATCTGACTTTTAGTAGTTTTAGAGATTTAAAACAAACTAACAAATAAACACCTTATCTTTACTATATTAGAGATATATTTGTCATTCATGCTATCTATCTCTTAAGAAGTACTAAATCCTCCCTTCTTTTTGTAAAAACGTTTTTACATGTCACGGTCTTCAAGACTTCGACACATTGAGCAACTCTCAAGAGATTCAATCAGACTGAATCGATTTCGGGATCGTTGGAGTTTGCATACAATGAACATTACCATCTCTTTTTAAATCTCGTTATGCACTAAAACCCGCTGTAAAGGAGGCGAGTTCGACAAGAACATGTATTTTGATTGTAGGTTGCTTCGTATTGCATGTTTTTATGTTTAAATTATAACTGTTTTCATCCTTATGCCTTGTGCCAATTTATTTAGGATTGGTGCAACTTGGTCCGTCTTTTTCCATCCGTCATTTAAGAATTCATTTCTCGTTCTTCTGTTGTAAAAATATCATTGAAAAGAGAGTTCGTGGAGTTTCTTGCTCGTTCTTCTCCATAGAGGTTTACTACGTTTTGAAACAAGCAACTAGCTTCAACTTTCTGACTAACTAACCGACTCCTTCACAGTTCAAAAGTGCCTGTAAATGGTCTAATAGAAATAAATGCTTTGACTTTAACTGTGACATTTCCTTGATTGTCGGATCATCTTTAACACTTTCCAGCTGTTGTTTCTTTGGTTAACTCTGTTCTTATGGCCATTATTCATAGTCACACCTCACACTTTTCTTGTCCGACCTGTCTATTACTTCGCATCACTGATATCACGATCATGGATATTTTTACAGAATGGAAGGACATTTTTAACATTCGGTTGATGGGTTAACCCTTTATTTGTGGATTATTAAACTATGAAAAATTTCATCATTTGACGGTCCTAGAGTCAAGTAGGTACTGAATCTACGGTAAAAGTTTTCGCTAAGATGTGTCTTTCATCCGTTATTTCTACAATCTTTTAAGCGTCAGTAGAAATATTTACTTCAACATTCGACCGTTGATGATCATCACAGCATACAGTAAAGCAGTAATAGTTGTTATTCTTTGGCAAAGCTATCCCCGCATGAAGAGGAGATAATTTATGGAGCGTTTTTAAAGTTCTCAGAAACTCGTTGGTGGTATTTGGAGCTTTGGTCTAAAATAGGTTTACTTTATTGATGCGATGGTTCTTTCTTCTCTTAGAGTTTCTTGAGTAGGGTTTATCAGTGTTAGCGTTTGTAATTTTGTGTTAGTTTAAATTTATTATGATTCTGTTGTTATTTTTGAGCCATGAACTTTCAAAATATATCTTCAATTGCCCTTAGAACAGGGGCTCGCAATCTTTTGTAAACTGTGACTCTCTTCTAAAAGACGATATTTATGTGGAGTCTAGTAGAACATTAAGAGTACTTTATTTATTATTTTTATTTAATTAAAGGAAACTTCTATTTGTTTCAATTGTGTTTTAAAATAGGGTAGGGTACCCCTGCCTTCGGATTTATTAGCACCTTTCCATAATGGCCAGTTTAATTATAACAGTAAATCAGTTGATAAATGTCAGATGTCTTCCAATAACATTAAGAAGTTTCTCAAAGCCTTTATAACTTCAAATCGCACGCTCGTATTCAACAATAAACATTGATTTATTGTTTTCAGGTCAAAGAAAGCAAAAGGATTAATTGCTAAATTATTTCACTTTAAAATATTCACGACTGCCGAGAGAAATATGAATGGGCGTTGACAGGTCAAAAGCGGCACACGTCTTTGTAAATATTTATATCATTTATGAGTCAGTTTAAGAGTTCATAAGTAAACTGTATTATTTTAATGACACATTTTAATAGCTGTTAACCACAATTTATTTGAAATTTAATTATCTCGTTGACTATTTATTATTGGTAACTTTTCTGCGTTGTAATGGTTCCAGTTAAAACCGCTACGTTACTTGGAACCGATCTGCTTTTGAAACAAAACAATATCGTATTTTTCTTTACTATGAGTCTGTGATGCAGTTTTTGCACAAAAACACAAATTAAGATTACGAGATGTCGAGAAAAAAAAAACTGCGAGCTCCTCATTTTGCTTTGCAATATTGAACTTAACACCGTTACGATTAAATAAAAGTTCGAGTGTTGATATTAAAATTGTGATTTAAAGCGAGCGAGTTGGCTGAACATCTCGCGTTACGAATCACAATGTAATGTAGCAGCTGTTACTTTAAGGATTGTGCCCCGACCGGTTCCAGAACCTGAGCGATTTTCTGAATAGAAAATGTTGCAGGTGATGTGTTGGGGACGATTTATAAGTGATGATAATAACAGTGTATTTATTATCAACACTTGTAAAAAATATATAATTATGTAAACTAGTTTCTATCCGCAGCATGTTTTATTGTAGTAATTGGGTACGTTTTAAAATTATTGGTAAATCAACAACATAAATCATAAATAAATAAATCATTTATTCATCCACCATTAATTCTCAAACACAACTTCTTTAAAAATACACTTTATTTAAGTTCTAAACATCCGATTAGTTTTCAATTATCAGTAAAATTTGATTTTTAGTTGCTTTGAAATCAATAAAAAGTTAGTCAATTGAGTTGGCAAATAAGTGACGTCACTGTTCGAAATTGTCATACAAAATCTACAGGGGAATCGCGTTTTGACAGCTTATTAAAAGTATAATCAATTGATTAGTGGTTTTAACTACCCAATTTGTCAATTGATTCATCAAAAAAGTTCCCTAATTAAATACCTAAATGCATAAAAACTTCTTTCACATAATTCAGATGTCCTTTTTGCGAACAAAGGGTTTCTGATATTTATTATAAAGACCAGTACAAGATAATGCATGAATGCCTCTATTATTATTAAATGTTTAAAGAAGGGATTAAAATACAGAAAAAGTGTGTCACCACGCTTTGTTTATAACTTACAGAGAACAATGTGAAAATATTATTAATAATGATGTTACACCCAAGAAGCTAAATGGACTTGTATTTTCAGTGTACACACACTTATGGGAAGGTACAGCTCTGCCTAACCCTTCGGGGATTAAGGGCGTGATGTTACTTTATGTTTCTCAAGGCTTTTTTTTAATCTGCAAGTCGCGGGCAGTAGCTATTAAAACCATAAAGAAATGTAATTTTCTACATAGATCATCGATTAAAAATCGTTCGTTTGATCGATAATTCTCTGCCGTATATGGCTTAGTATGAGGTGTTCACACTCTGGTTATTTTACTAAGATATCAAATTATTGTATTGTTTTGTTATTTGCTTTTACCTAAGGCTGATTTTTGCTTGATGTGATGGCAAAGAATGTTTGTTTTTAAGTAACGGTTAGCGCATGGGCCGCGTGACGGGTACCGCACTCATTTTCATTATGGACGCGGCGCATGCGCGTTGCATTCCTGGGTTCGCTCCCAATAGTACCAGCTAAGTATTGTTCATACATTGGATACTTGTATAGTGCATTGCTTTATTATATACCTCTTTTTGTTTTATTACCATGAATACGAGGAAACCTAAATTGGAAATAATTATCTACTAGGGGAAAATTCACCAGCTTACGTTAATTCTTCTGAATAATTAAGTAGGTAGGTACCAGGTACCTGTGATATTTGCCTAGATTTTATGTGACGGATCATAAGACACACAGCTCAAGAATAGCTTAGTCATTATTGTAAATCTGTTCATTAAATAAGTGGAATCACAATGGTATTATAAAACTTAGGCATTTATTGAAATTAGGTGTCGCTAGATCCTCTTTTTCAAAACAAACCTATAGAAATCTAAAGCAATGAAGGTTTCAAATCCAAAATATAATAAAATATTAACCGCGCCTGTAACACAAAGGAAACTATCTAGCTAATCTTCTACGATCACATAAAAAAATATTAGCTTCATGAAACTTACGAAATAATATCATTCAGACCATTCAGTCATGCGTTCAGTGTTCAACCAAATCAACTCACACGCATAAGTTCACCTTCTTTATTTGACTCATTACTCATTACCCAGAGAAGCAACCGTTGCTGAATTGGTCATAAAAATAACCTAACAAAAACTTCTTGGTTGGCGCCAACTCCCGTTCCAAAATGGCGCGGGAACAAAAGAAAATCGTAACAAGTTATATTAATAGGCATTACTTTTTACGTTGGTTAGTAATTTATTTACGTTTCTCTAGTTGGTAAACAACATTCAAGATTGTTAGATGTTCCAGATGGTTGATTTTAAAATTGGATGATTTGCGTTTGTGGTTGCGCTATTGTCTTTTTTGCGTTAAAATGGCGGCTAACCGGCGACGTCTTTTTTTCGTTATTATGAGTTTATAATCTACTGATAGTCTGATAAGTAGATCTTTATCATTGTTATAAAGAATTTAAACGCCTAAAACTGTATTTTTCAAGGTTAATACGTTTAGGAATTGAAAATACCCGTCGCGTCGGTTCGTTTTCTTTACATTCTTATTCATATCATGTACCTTTTTGATCACAATGAAAAGAAAGAGAAATATCTTTTCACGCTTGTGGCCTGAATATGCGCTGAATAAGGTTAGTCTTTATTAATCGTCCAACAGTTACGATTGTCTACTATAAGTGATGTTTAAGTATAGGCATAAATCTGGATTACACTAGGCTAATCCCTCTACCTAAATCTAGTTTTAAATCTAAATAGGCCTAAGATATAAATGAGATAGTGCTTCTAGATTATTTAAAACATAATCTTCTTATAAAGAAGTTAATTGATTACTAATTTTACTTCATAGTTGGCGCAGTGGCACACAAGTATAGCTTACTGTTTATTCGTGTAAGTTTATAATTATAATAATGTTTGTTATCGCACTCACGATACAAGAGAAATGTCCAGGGCGGAGCAATGTTTCCTTAAAAAAAATCGAATTCACAAATAAAAAAAAAACACTAGGTACCTATCAATTTCATTTTTGATAAGGCCCAAAATGCATCGTATGTTTGCTCCATCGCGTTTTCTTATCAATTGCTGCGAATTTTCTTATCGACTTATTATACCAAGATAAACAGTTGAACACTCGAGTCAGTCGCCTGATCTGATAATGATCTGTATTATAAGTTGTTATCTGATAAGAGAGTAACGTTGAATAAAAGAATATTCCAGTGACGTGGAAACTAATAATAGCATCACATTTCTAAAACAAAATTGGTTTAGGTACTCCTTGCATTTTGCTACACAGTATGAAACTACAAATCCCAAGGAGTACGACCAGAATAAATGGACTCATTCTTTTCAGGGTACCGTACCTTAAGGATATCAAACGGAACCGTATTATTAAGATTCCGTTGTCTGTCTGTCCGTCCGTCAGTCATAGGGTTATAATTTGTATCATTTGAACTGTTATAGGTAGAAAACTGAAGACTTAATATTTTTTCAGAGTGTGTGTTACTGTTACTTTGGCCGCTATTTCAACTAACAAAGTAAAAAATGAGAGGTGGTTAAAATGAATCATACAAGAAACGTGTTGTTTCTTGTATGGTGTGAAATATTGTGAGGTAGTACGGAACCCTTGGCTGGTGTTTCGAAGCGATGAAGCTTCCAATCTCCGGGAGCTGAAATTGCTATCGTATTACGAAAGTTAACAAGATCATAATTGGGTTGATGGATGAGTTAAGTTTTGAAGAATGTCTTCAATCGACAATCGATATCTTGAAATCCTGAGGCCAACGCATTATAAACTTTATGTTATTGTTTATAGAAGACAATACCGTTACTAATGTGACCTTTTATGCTATACCTACATAATGAATTAAGTAAAATACCTTGAATGATGTAACAGTCAACTGGTTTTTAAATGTTAATAATATTTTGGAAACTTCAAACTTACATGCTTAACGCACTTTTAAATCCAATTTACTTTTTCCCCAAGAACAATGATAATATTTCCGTAAAGCGTGTAATTATGTGTAATTCACATTCCCATCGAGACGTATGATCGAATCGGGTTCAGAATGAATGCGGGACAACTGAACTTTTCACCGGTAAGACCGGTTTGTGGATTACGAGACTGTAAGCAAATTGGTAAGTAAATGAGAGAGAGAAATTTTAAGGCCAATCGTGTGTGCTGGCTTTGTTGATAGTACTTTTACGAACTGTAAAAGGTTTTTTAGATGTGGAAATTGGGTACACATTGATTTTGTACCAAGCTTATTAGCTTAATATAACAGAACAGAACAAGCCAAGGCTTGCATTGGAATTCTGACCCTCAGTCTCGGGACTAGACTCAAAATTTACTGTTATTTAAAGGTTAAAACGGAGGCGGCCAGAGTCGCAGTTTTGTACGAGGTGTGACAAATTCCTTTTGTTGATAAGGAAGAAACTTTGTTCGCACAAAGAAACAACTAGAACAATGTAACCAGGATTTTGTTAAAAAAATGATTGACAAAAGGAGTCTGAGGAGTCATAGAGACCTACATTTTGGAAAAAGCAGCTAGCCTCATCTTTCTGACTCTCCAACCGACTCCTTGACAATTAAGAGTAAATGGTTTAATGTAATTATATGTTTTGATTTTGACCTCTAGCTAGATGTCTGATTCCAGCTTCGTCAGGTCTTCCCTAACTATGGTCTCAAGGTGGTAGGTAGCAAACAAGCATACATACACTATTTTAATGAGCTGATGAAGTTCAGATGGCAGCATAACTGAACATACATAGTGGCTGAATATCGTTCAAAGAAATACGTTTATCGCCAGACTCGTTACAATAACTCATCCAAGAAGTTATTTTGTAATGAAGGGGAGCTAAGTATGTTGAGTTCAAAATGTCGTAAATACCACAAGATAAAACTGCAGATTAGCAATTCTGCGCTCTGCGTAGCACAAATACCATCAATAGCTTTCCTTTTTGACAGCTACAAATTATTCATTGCGTTGTTCGAGCGCTCGAGAAGAATGACTTGTCGATCAAATGAGGCAATGAACGCTGATCCAATGTCAAAATGACATAAAATAGCGATTGTGAGTTCGTTCGCTCCATCGTAATCAGGCGGCGGAATCAATAATGAAACGGAACAGAAGCTTGAGTTGATACATTGTAATGTTCCATTAATGATTTAATAACAGACAGGTGACACGTTACCGTTTTTGTCATGGACATTAGTTTCATCCTAAGCAGTGAATCAGCTGGTGCCCTTATAGAGCTAGCTTGAGTATATCGAGTGAGGGACGTGATAAGACTCCTCAAAGATATGTCCTTTAATGATAAAGATTAAATATCGATTTCGTTCAATGACATTTAGTATGGCCTAAATGAACGAAATACGATATTTTTGAAATGTCTGTGGATATTTGGAGCTAGACATGAAAAAGATGGGTAAGGCAAAAAAAAAAGAAGGGTCAAACGCCTCATTTTTGAAACGTATAAGAAAACTCTCATATTTCGGCTAAAAATTTCAATGAATCTCACATGGCTTTTGAATATACAGGGTGTCCGGTTTTCAATGGATTATCTTGAAATGGATCATGGTAGAACTAATGACTAATCTGGAAAAAAATACAAATAAAAAAAAACCAAGTAGTACCAAAGATATGATTCATTTAATAAGATTCGTTGTTTTTTGTGGCCTTTTTTTACATTCTTGTACACCACGACCACGAATTAATGAATTCTGTCGGTTTTTTATTGTTAACGTAATTTACGTTAACTAAGCTGATAGATAAGTAATCAAAAATAGGACTGCTATTAAACGGCTTTGAAAAAAAACAACTTAAAGTATGTTCTTTTGGAAAAAATTGTGAAAAAAATTCTATTTGAAAAAGTTTAAGCGTCCGTAGCTTAAAAAAGATGTATCAAAACACAAGTGGCCAATAATTTTATAAGATTAAGTGTTTATAGCCGATTTCAAAATGGTATGATTCAGTTTTGTACCTAATATAAATAGTGAATTATTGCTATTCGTTTTCAAAAGGAGCGAAATTTGGGTAAACAACAAAGTTTGAGATATTAGAATATTTATTTACATTAAATGTATCTGGTCATTGGGGTTTAATAAAAAACAGCATTTGATATTAATGACACTGTTTTTGACTGATAATCATGAGGTTTTGCGTTCGATTGCCAGGTCGAGCTGTGTTATTAAGTAAAGTGTTATAACTGGTGAAATGTGGCTACACCTCTGCCCGTCGGGGATTACAGGCGTGATGTTAAGACTGCATTCGTTGTAAATTACATTTGTTGTAAATTGTCTGCCACCCACTCTGATTCAGACCCTACATTTTAGAATAAATGCTCTCCTAAGTAGTCGTATATCACGTCGATCGCTTATTTTTGATGTGGTTGACCGGACACGGCTACCTAAATCTTTCAAGGATCGACTTCGCGTAATAATTTTCCTTAAGACAGCCCAAATAAAAAAAAAAAACACGGTCACACCATATTTTCATCATATCACATCCCACAAGTCGCATTACAGGTTAACCAAGCTTTTCTATTAATTACTAACGTCTACAAATCTTTTTATTTAAACCCTGATGGTCAGGTTCATCTAATGTTCAAATTTGTTACAATATTGCAAACTTTGTTGTTTAACCAAATTCCGCTCCTTTTGAAAACGAATAGCAATAATTCACTATTTACATTAGGTACAAAACTGAATCATACCATTTTGAAATCGGCTATAAACACATAAGTTTTTAAAATTATTGGCCACTTGTGTTTCGATACATTTTTTTAAACTACGGACGCTTAAACTTTTTCATAAAGAATTTTTTTCACAATTTTTTCGAAAAGAACATACTTTAAGTTGTTTTTTTTTCAAAACCGTGTAATAGCAGTCCTACTTTTGATTACTTATCTATTAGCTTAGTTAACGTAAATTACGTTAACAATAAAAAACCGACGGAATTCATTAATTCGTGGTCGTGGTGTACAAGAATGTAAAATAAGGTAACAAAAAACAATAAATATTATTAAATTAATCATATCTTTGGTACTACTTGTTTTTATTTTTTAATGTATTTTTTTTCTGAATCGCCGTTAGTTATACTATCACCCATTTCAAGATAATCCATTCTTTACCGGACACCCGATAGATATTTTCACATATAATTAAATTAAATTACTTGTGATCATTATCAGCTATTTTTAAATCTATGTATTTGGATGATACATCACGAGCGTTATTATAACGAGATAATAGAAGCAAAAAAGGTAAAGTATTATTCGAGGTACAGTCGATGATTCATCGTGTTTATTCGTCATATTGATGATTAAGAACTAAAACTTATGCTAAAGGCGGAATGTCGCCTTTATCTTTTGTCTTAGTTACTAAGGCGGATAAAATAATACCTGTTTACTAGAGCATGTTAACTTCCATACTAATATAATAAATTCGAAGAGGACTTTTTGTTAATTGTGAAAAACGCGCTATAGAGATAGACGCGTTAACTCGTTTATTAGGTTTGGAAAAATTCTAAAGTATATAATAGAAAGATTCATGAGAAACAGTATAGGCTATATAATATGATGCTATGACCCCTATGGCCACAGGAGCGGAGCAAAAACGAAAGTCGTCACTTAAGATGGGTAAAAAAAATCGATGAAATCGCGGCTAGTCTTTAATAAAATAAGATATAAACAGCAGCAAACTGCAAAAGAAATAGCAGATGTGCTTAGTAATAATGACTTACACTCTAAACACAGTTGAAACAGTTTGAAAGAGCAAAAACTGTGTTCAATACAAAGCCACATTGCAACAAATAATATAACAAAGAGTTTGGAATTAACAAGTAATTTGAAACTATTTGTTATATTTCCAAGTTCAAAATATCACTGCCTCTTCGAAAGATAAAGAAAGACAGAGATAAAGATAAACGCCCTGCATTAATTTGTCAGCAAGGACGAGTCAATTATTTCCAGCTAGATTACTCACTGCACCTAATGGCGGCACTTTATTGAAAACTATTTATAAGTTGGCGCCATGTTTTCCACCGTATTATGATCTTGACTTGTCGCTTTATGTCAGTGGTTCTTAACTAGTGGTTTGTGGACTACTGATAGTCCCTGAAAGTATCAGAAGTCATCCGCAACGTCATCACACAAATAACAACGAGTCGACAACGCGTCTTTGGGGCCAAAACATTAGTTTTTTGTAAAATAATTTTATAAGTATGTTAATAATTAGAGACAACCTTACGACTAATAAAAAAAACTGCCAAACAGTTTGTGGTCCATGATAAGACAAAAATTTCATCAAATGATCCGTAAACAGTAAAAGGTTGAGAGCCGCTCTATAACATAACATCACGCCTGTAATCCCCGAAGGGTTAGGCAGAGGTGTACCCATTAGTACACCCACATTTCGCCAGTTATGTTTTTTATTTTTTTTAGTCCCTTGTAATAGGGGGCGAGCCTATTGCCATCAACCGGGCACAAATCCAGACTCCGAGGCTGCTACTGAGAAATTCTTGATGGAAAACCCGCCGCTCTATGTCTTCCATTACATCTATCCGGTTATCAAGTGTGATACTTTTTGAGGTAACGAGACTGTTTTATGGCTGTAATAGGCGTGTAAACGTTTATTCATTAAAATTATGATGATTGCCGCTAGGTTTTATCAACAAGAGCGTTTTATACTTGTTTTTAAGTGTTCAGCAGTATAAACATGTCAGTTAGTTGGAAGTTGGGTACATACTGACTTGGAGAGGTTACGGAGCAACACAAATCTGCTATGGAGTTTTAATATTGACTGATTGAAGTCGTATTATCCTTATTTAATGTAAATCCGAACCGCATCACCTCACCAATTCTTTTCGAGGCAGTGCTTTGTTCTTCGCCTTATCATTCGTTTGTTTTCAACAGTTTTCTCTATAAACCAATCAAATGAAAAAAGAAACATTCATCCAATAATCCACAATTTTTCACAGTAAAAGTAAATCGTCTATATTGATGACATCATAATATTTTGTTTTAAAAGGTAGCTGCCTGACGCGTTTGACTTTGTTTATAATCATTGAAAGGCTCCGCTCTTCACAGTACTGATGGAAAAGGATCATATTCAATAAATTACATCACTCTTACACAACATCTTAAGAAAAATTCTAACTGCCTATAACCACTGCAAGAGTCGATTTGAATTAGTCATCAATAAACAAGACAAAAACGTAAATCTTAGAATAGTCATACAACATAAATACGCCGTATGTGGTCGCATTTAAAGGTAAGCTATTTACCCTTTTAATATATAATTATTATGGAGTATAAAGTCGTAAATACATAGCTGATGGCCATGTTTGGTTGAGTTAGTTCAGATATAAGATTATTTAATTCGCTCGCTAGGATGTGTGGAACAGATATGGACACAAATGACTACCCTGCGGATGTGGGGAGACGGCGTCATTGGGTCAGGCGCTTGTTATAAGATGTAGCGATTTGATTTTGCTTTTTCCTAGCATTTTTCACGCTTTTCAAGGGTCAGAATTTGTTAAAGCAGTTCTGTTTTGTTTGAAGGTTAATTGGACAACGCAAATAATAAAAAAAATAATCTATTCAACCAAATCAATACACGTAAGATAATATCCCAATAATAAACAGTTTATTAGAGAAATCATAATTTTGTCTGCTCGATCTGTTGTGTCTTATGTGTGACGTCACATAACTGAAAAATCCGAAGTACCAAGTTCTCATTTTCTAACAGTTGCACCAGACCCCGTGTGACGCCCGCGCCGCCCGTGGAACTAACTCAGCTTTATTTTATGCCATACATGGTACGCATTGTAGGCGGTACTTACCTGACTTATTGCTACACGTCGAGCACTTTGATACCCCACGACGAATAACACAAATTGTAGCTTGCATGCATTTCTTGCATGACCGTGTTCTTTATATGAAAATAGAGTTTATTATTATGCTCTAGTTTAGTTTTAAACTATCTTTAAAGTCAGTCCTGCAATTCTGGGTGAATTATATTATTATTAACATACATATTACATTATTCTATTTCTGTTCCACTGCTGGGCAAAGGCCTCCTTCCATTTCTTCTGTTTGTCGCGAGCTACGTCGTTCGATTTCTCAAGAAAGCCGTCAAGTCGTCCCGCTATCTCCCTAGTAGTCAAGGTAAAAGCAATTAAAACTATAATACTTATTCCTTTTTGGATCCTAGTTTTAAATAACCCATATTAACATTACCTACAACGGTACACAAAGGTCCTACATAAGGTAAAAACATAATCACTTACTTATCACATAATAATCACCTACGTGCAGTTAAAATTAACAATTGCATTAACGAGCGACAGTCTTTAAACCAGTTTATTTAAACGTTAATTGAGGAAAAAAAAGTCGTCAATGCGTTAATTAATTGTTAACACGTCCGGTATCTGTGGCATCGATCCAATTAATGAATGACATATTAAAACGTCATTTGTCATGAGGAATTTGAATCATAGACAAGACCAGCATTGTTTTACTGTTGAGATCTTTACACAGATACACCACAGCTCTCATCCTTTAGTAACCTGCAATTTTCACTATCTGACAGATTTACCTACATATTTTAGGCAAATTTGTAGCTACTTAAGCTTATTTTGTAGCGTTTAGTTACAAATTATTAATAAATACACTATTTAATCACCTTTACAGGAACAAGATTGCGGATGTAAATAGACCTTGTAATTATTGAAATTATTCAATAGCCTATAGTACAAGTATGAAAGTGTATTAACTATCGGAAACTACTAAGTATTTAATCCATAAAGGTTGTTGTAATTTACAAAATGATCCTCATTAACGCTATAAATGTGTAATTTAATATGATTATCGATATCAGATACCTGACGTCATGATGGCCCAGTGGTTAAGGCTTCTCATGCACGAGGCTGTAGGTTCGCAACCGGGCACGAGCAAGTAGCAATGTGGCTTTTTCTATTTCATATGTACTTTGTAAGTTTATCTTGGACATCACTAACATCAGTGATGCAAAACATTGTAAGGAAACCTGGAATGGTGTAAAAGTAAAATTATGTAGGTCTAGCGACTCTGGGATCTTGAACCAAAGAGGTGAGATTCCCGTCTTCAAAAAAATTCCACTGCACTTTAGTTGTAGTTAGTTAATAAGTGCAAATACAAACGTATGCAAGGAGACTAAGATAAAACATTGTTTGTTTTCGCTTTCCTTGAAATCAAACTGGTATCTAATCATGTTATAATTAAATTGTATCAACAAACAAATAGATTCCGTTTCCCATTTTTTGACATTACTAAATTATTTTGTTACTAGCTTTCGCCCGCGGCTTCGCTCACGTTACTCAGCTTGAGTGCATGAGTGAACCCATTTATTTTCTGACACCCTAGTACTTTTTTTGATAAACCCAGAATGTTGACCTTTCCACTCTGACTAATTCTACTGCCGTAAAGATACCTTTTTTATGACACCCTAGTACTTTTTTTTCTTGGGCAATCGTAAATTGGTTGTAACAGTTCATGACACCCTAGTTGTAGCTGGTCCATCGACACTCAAAAATCACAAAATGTATTAGGTACTTAAATTTAAAATTCGAACATGATTCGAAAGACACGTGGCGCCATCTATCACCATAAGTAGGTTAATGTGATCTCCTTTGGGAACAGTACTTTTTT
Source organism: Hoplodrina ambigua (assembly GCA_949774945.1). Lineage (NCBI taxonomy): Eukaryota > Metazoa > Arthropoda > Insecta > Lepidoptera > Noctuidae > Hoplodrina > Hoplodrina ambigua. Next base: position 3,318,978 of record OX458967.1, read on the forward strand.
TCGGGATGAAAGGTACCCTATGTTCGTTCCTGTACACCTGGCAATGTATATGCAAAATTTCAGGATGATCGGTTCAGTGGCTTCGGCTTAAAATGGTAACAAACAAATAAACAAACTTACTTTCGCATTTATAATATTAGTTAGGATTCTTTTTGCTTCTGCATCCTGAGTAGGTAATCTTTGATTTCGTATCTTTATGAATCAGATTTTGGATTTCACTCAGCATTTATTCAACATAACATAACATCACGCCTGTGATCCTCGAAGGGTTAGGCTAGGCAGAGGTATACCCATTAGTGCACGCACATTTCGCTAGTTATGTTTCAGTTGCATGTAATAGGGGCGAGTTTATTCCCATCAAACGTGCACAAATCCAGGTGCCAAGCCTGCTACTGAGAAATTCCTCATGGAATCTATTGGGATACCTTTATCTTTTGGATCGGAGAGGTATTTCATTCAGCGTATACTGCAGGTCGTTAACATTGTCCAGATAAAAAGAAAAGTCTCCCAAAACAGAACTGCAACTGAACTATTCATTTTCAATAGGCAATAAATAATATAGATACTGCAAAATCAGTCCTCATTTGGGAAAAAAATAACAGATTTGCCGGCCCAGTTGTTCTTTCCAGCCTGCAATATTGATGAATGTGCTAGAATACGGCAATAATTCTTCGTGGCGATCGATATCAGTACAACCGTTCTGTATCCAGGTCACTAGATCGTCTCGTATGTGATTCATATTATAAATTATTGTTGCAGGAATAATAAACAAGAGCTTGAACACAAAGAAAAAAATATAAAATACTAGCTTTTACCAGCATCTGTCTGCGTAAATGTCGATGATACAGACAAAGTCGCGGAATAAAAAGTGGCCTATGTCCTTTCTTGGAGTTAAAACTTACCCCATACCAAATTTCATCGAAATCTGTTCAGTGGTTTAGTTACGAAAGTAACTCTGTCTGTCTGAGCTACTATTGCATATACATATAATATTAGTTAGTATTATGTATGGCGAGTATGGAATGAATGTTATCTGTGGTTTTTATTTCACTGACAATTCAGGCTGAAAATGGTATGTCGCGATCAGAAACTTTTTAAGAATTGAAATAACTTAAAGAAAAAACCGTTAATCATACTTCTTTATTTAAAATCCCTTTCTACAATCACGGGTTTACCTACTCCAAGCGCTTATCAAAATATCGAATGACTATTACCTAACCTTTGCAACGGTTATGAAAACGGTTCGTAGGTAGTGCATATTTGTGTTCTGATAAGGATAATATGCATTATTTGTTTCCTGTCATCATACTTAAAGAAACATACCAACATGAGATGGCATAATATGGCATCATTAATAGTTTATAACAGTCGAAAGAAAAATGGAGCAGTTTGTTATCTTTTTTATAATATGTGTTGCATATTTTTTTGCAGTCGGATTTCATCAAAATTTTCAATCTTGTTACCTCTGCTAAATTCAGATACCGTACAAACATGTCAAGAAAGGCAAAAAAAAAAGAAATGTCAATGTTATTAATATCATGAAGGTGAAAAAATTGAGAAATGGGCCATTGTAATGTGAACTCAATGGCCTAGTGGCCTACTTTAACTTTGCATTGTTTATCAAGGGTAGAATTACTGCACTTTATCACTAACCCTCGACGCAAAAACGACGGAGTGTTATAAGTAGTGTTATATTAATTATTATGAGTAGTAGCTATGCATATGAGCGGGTCGGCGCTTTCAGTTCGGCTTTTTTAATGATTACTTACTTTTTTACGAATTAGTATCTAGCTACCCTATATTTCCACGTCAGTTTATGATTACATATTTCAGTGTTTTTTTTAACTCTTGTATAAATTACTAAGTAATAAGTTATACATATAATTAACTTTTACTTATTGTGATATTTCTTCGTATTATTTTTTACACACCGAAATGGTTTAGTCAGTTGTTAGTTAATATACAAAGTAAAATTAAAATATTGTTTAAGCCCTTGGCGGGCAAATTAAAATTACAAAAAAAAAAAAACTAAGGAACATTACCACAGACACTAAAAGCTTCTTCTCAAGTGAGTTTAATAAATCTCTGTATTAGACACATCCTCTTTGGTGGTCTTATTTCTTTTTATGGCGACTAAAACGAGGTTATAAAACCAGGAGCTCGCATAAACATTTTAGAAACTACCTATGATGTCAATCAACCGCATCCACACATCTATTTATATTATTCATCTGGGAATATGTGATAGAACCAAAAATATTGTTATACTACCATCTGCCCGCGACTTTGTCTGCATGATTTTTTTCACCCGAGTAAAAAAATAATTATGTAGTTTATCGCAGGAGACAGTGCCCATACAAATACGTATAAACAAATACCTTAACCTAAACATACATATTTTTTAATAAAAGTTCAGAGTGTGTTAAGTTACGTCTTTGGTTACTGCTCCGATCCCGAGTGTCGTAGCGTGATGGTTTATAGCCTATACTATTTCTCATGAATCTAGCTATCATATACGAAAAGATTTTTCCAATACAACTGATAGGTCCAGAGATTAGCGCGTTTAAACAAACAATCAAAAGTCTATTCAGATTTATTATATTAGGTAGTATACAAGTATAGATATAACATCACCCTACGACCCAAGATTGAGCAGCAGTAATCAAAGATGTAGCTGAACGATAAATACAATACAACTTGATGTTAATGATAGCAGTTGAATGAAGTGATACCGGTACTTAATTAGTTGTTTTTTATTCGTCGTATAGTTTAGATAGGTGCTAGTTATTAGTGCCTTTAAATAAACAAATAATCTCTTCAGCTTTATTATCCATACATATTAAATGCTTTGTCCTGAATGACTGACTGACTGACGGATCAATGCACAGCCTAAACCGCTGATCGTAGAGACATTAAACTTGGAAGATTTGTGTTCTTTGTATGGCATAGGTATCAAATAAGAAGAGCTGATTTCCCGAAATTCTGTCAGTCTCTTCCGCCCCCCTCAGGGCGGAAGGACTAATTATATTTGATGATTTTTACCACCTTAAAAAAGGGGGTGAAGAAGAGGGGCAAATTTTGTATGGGGAAACAAGATTAGGTCGCCAATAACCGACATTACGCGGCGGAATTCGCGGGCAGAAGCTAGTATTAGTATAATATAGCACTCGTCAGTCGTCAGTCCTCGTGTTTATTATGATATCACACTGAGCGTATAAATGTTTTATAGAGTAAACATCAGAGCCGCATAATGACGAATAGTGTCAACAATATCGATTCAGTTATTATTATTTTGACGAACGTTTGTGAGGCCTTGTTTAGTCAATAATAATTTGAAATAGGTGAGAATTCACCAAATGCGACTGTTGAGCGTGGAGACTTGGTTCAATTCTATAATTAGTACACACTACACACAAATTTCGGTAGGTGTATGGTACTTTAATTGGGACATGACAATCCTAATGCACTATTTGCCATTAACAATGCACAAATCTAGACTTAGGGGGGCACATTCTAATCTCAGTCTCAATCTGTCAAAAATGCCTCTATTTTATTTTACGATTTTTTTTGACATTGATTGCTACTGAGATGAGATTACAACTCGATTTTAATATAAGAATTGGCCTTTCAGATTACATTTTTTCATGGTACAAGTAACCAATAAACGATTTGCCACTCTCGGATATTCAAAAATCACACTTAGAACTATTTATGTACAGTTGCCAGCACATCTGGCTGTACCTTTTTGTTGTAAAATAGCTCCTATTACAACCGCATAAAATGCAGCAATGTTTACCTTAAAGCTCTGTCATCCGTACAAGTACTATGTATTTCACAAGTTATTCGCAGACGTACACTTGTAATTAGATACCCGTAGCATAGCTTATCCAGGTCGTTGACACTTCTAGGTGTCAAACAGTTTTGTAGAATGGCAACATTTAAACCGTTCGAGCCATCATTGCGTGCACACTCGTAAAACCCCGGGACGACAATAAAAACCACGAGAAGTCGTAAATCCAGACCTAATTTAATGGCACACTAAAAATTGCCCGAGTATTAACGCTGGCTCAGATTGTCTGGGCTCAGGAGTAGGGATACAGGGACTGGAACCAGCAAGCTAGCTCAGATTGCTGGGTCTCAGTCTTCAGCACAAATAAGAAGAGGATTAATATAAGATCTCTTCCTGTGTCTGTAGCTGTATTTTCGAAGTTTGAGTGAACAGGCTTCTTCTGGGTAAGCTCACTCCATCGTAGACTTTTGTCTCTGTCACCTCTGACCTAGACTAGAGTCAAGGGCAAAAAAGTCATCTCAGACAATAAAAAAAAAGATGTGTAAAGGTATGGTGAACATTAGAGAGATATTGGATGATGCTGGAAAAATATCAAAGGAAACACTGTATTATTACTGTCGTAAAATAAAGAATAATAAATTAATTTGTATGTCTTTAAGCGATTTATTTGTAATTGAATTGCATGCTATAGACTAGTAAGTAAAACATAATATCTCTTTAAATAAATGATTATGGTTAAATGGCAGATTTTAACGTAAACCTGTTTTTTATGCTAATAAAATATTTAAATTTTGAATTCGATGATTACCATTCAATTACTGACCAATCATCTCCACACACAGCAATCAGTAAGATAGCTGTACGACGTCACGCTTTCCTAACTTCACATCGACCAGCAACATCCGACATGCTCTAACGATAAAAGCCATTTAGATATCCGTGGCGGTGCACTCACTAAACGACCGCTCATTGGCACTCATCCTGTCATGAAGGTAACCGCAATGGCCTAGCCATTTACCAGACCAATGAAGTTTGAACCAAATTGCCACTTTTTAAGTATCTAGTTTAATTTAGCCGTGATAATGATTGTGGTGTAAATTCTGATGAATCAGAATGATGCTTAAATCTATTGCAATCCATAAAGTGCAAATTATAGGTAGGTAGATGAACAGTTATGGACCGTGTCTGGCACAGCGAAATATCACGGCAGCTATTTTAGTTATATTTCAAAACTTAGTGAACTTGTTAGGTACCTATTAAATAAGAGCAGAAAAAATAATCTAAACAAATTACTCATATAAGTTCTTCTATAAGGACTTTACCTAGAAAACTTTATGACTATGTTCGACCCTCCACCAAGTTCAGTAAAAGTGTTTTTTAAGATGAAATAAAAATCCTATAGAGGCAAGAGAGTCTTACGACTGGCGAATCATTATGTATATCAGGAACAATCCATAATGCAATTTTGCACTATCTAACTTCACATCTATAGAAAACATCAGAAATTCAAGGTCAGAAATGTCTTTATTTTCTTAAATGGCAACTCTATGTTTCGCTCCGCACGTACTCGTCTTTATTCGATAATAGGTCAAGTTGATCTAGGTCCTCGGGAAGGTCAGAGTGGCGCCATCTAAACGAGGTCACCAGGGTCGCCGATCCGTGCCAAATGGCAAGTAAAGGTCGCAAATTAGATTATTTCTCTATTTTCTATGTGAGATGCGTACTCACGTAAAGTCTGAAGTATCTCTCTAAAAAGAAATGTTTATGTTAAAGTATTTTACATCTTGTATTCATGGCTTTTACGTACAACTAGCTGGGTCCGCGGCTTCATTCACGTGGATGTAAATGCCTGTGTGCTTTTAAAGGAATATTTTTGCAGAAGAAATTCTTTCCAGTAGTGTTTGCGTTGCCATGGTGAAACATCAGACAGAAATAAATCTAAAAACTGTGTTTCTGGCATCTATCGATCTAAAGGCTATCTATTGATTTCAAAGCACAGTTGCCAGTACATCAGACTATACCTTGTTCTTGTAAAATCGCTCCTATTACAACCGTTTAGAAAATCTTACTTTACCAGTGTTTACCTTGAAACGCTGTCGTCAGTACAGTTTTGAGTTTCCTACAATTATAATATACATACTTTACATATTTTGTTTTGTCTTTGCCGATGCAGAAAATAAGGTAGACTGGTAGAAAATGCCTCAGGCATTAAGCGCGCCTTATACAATGTATTTTTTTTCACATGCGCATAAAGTTTAACAAATAAATATGTAGATGGTAATAAAAATAAGCAAAAAATGTTATGTGAGTTGAAAAGTTTAACTAAGTGGTTGTCTCATTCATGCTTGATAAGCTCCTTAGTTTATTACACAAACTTACTTATTCAGAATTTGTTAGGTACTCAAAATTTTGCTAGTTAATTATTCAAACTTAAACAAGATAACGCAAGCAACTTATAAACTTTTATCTTTTTTTATTGCTTCGCCCGTTAAATATATTCCAGACATTTTCTTCTTACTTTTAATCGGCCGAGACTCCGCATCGCAATCATTTTCTTTGTAGAATCCCTAGATCTTTTGTAATGGAGGTCAACGTTCACTTTCAACCTTAAATGTCAAGTCAAAGTCAAATTACCTATTAGACCATTAAAAGTCACTTTTAAACGTCAATTACAAGAAAGAAAAAAAATAGGTATTCAAGATTTCGTATGGAGAAGGATGGGCAGAAAAACTCCATACATACTCTAAAAAAAATATGTTTTACCATAAGTTTTACAGGGTTTAAATTAATTTAATAATTATACGAATTTGAAGACGATTTACCTAAAATAAAAGTCATTTAAAATTGAGTCATAAGAGAGTATTGAGTTAAGTCATTTTAATACGAGTACCGAGTGCTACAAATTACTAAAAGTAATAAAATACAGCTTAGAATTTATATATCTGCAGTCGTAGCGAAGTATATTATGTCCGTTTGTGTGACTGTGAACCCCAGGCAGTGTTTTGTTAGTCTAGACTAGTTTATTTTGTGACACCAGGTCATTCATTCCTGTCCCGCATCTCCAACGTGCAGACCGCGACATTTTCTTGCTCTATTTTGTAAAATAAAATAACCCACTATTGTTGAGTCTCTTTTTTCTAAACTACAATGAAACCTGTACAACTATGAACTCTAGGGACCTAGAATTTTTTATCACTTAAACAGGCTTATCATTTAGGTACCCAGTTTCCCAAAATAGGCAGGTTTAGAATTACGGTCGTCTTATTTAAAGAGGGTCCTGCAAAGAGAGGTCGAAATATAAAGTTTGTTTTTTCGTAATATAAAGGTGAAAAATTAAATGATAAATGCATATTTTATGTTGTTATTCTTTTTTATTAGGCACTGTTTATTTTTCAAGACAGAACTTACCGACTTAAATTTTTTTTACCCAATTTTACTCAAATGTCCTGCTTAACTGAATAGTCGTTCGGCTTCCGGATTTAGGATCTGGCAACCGTAGATATAGGTATATTATTGGAAAGACATTTAAAAATACATCAGACCTGAAGAGTCCAAATCAACACTAATTGATACATCAAGTCCTAACAGCTCTGATTGACCTCTTACGTTGAACTCCATACAACTTGGGTCTTTATTGCTACTTGTAAAAGTACCTACTAATAACTCAATTAACCTAAATTACAGCACCGTTTGCGATAACGGTATAAAATGTTTAAGCAAAACTTATCTGACAGACGTCTTCTAACTTCAGCTACTCAATAAAACTTGAACAAAAGAGAATCCATATTAGGTTTTTTTATGTTTATCTTAACATCTATGAAGGAAAAACTGCGTGAGGAAACCTGGATTTAATAAAATTAATATGCAATACATAATATTTCTGAAATCGTCAATCCGCCATGAGCACGTGTAGTGATCAATGTTCGTGTCTTCTCTGTACGAGAAGACGCCTTTCTCCTACAGTGGGACAATAATAGGTTGTTATTTTTTTGTATTTGTATTACAACCATACGTGGAAATTGTTCAGATAATTTTAGACAATGAGTAAAAGATAATATACATATAAAATAATAAGAGATATTTCAATAAAATAAATGTCTTTTTGAATGAAATGGAAATTAAATCAAGAAATGAAAAATTCAACAAAATGTTATTTCTTTATTACCCCACATTTTTCGAAAACAACGTCGGTTTATTGTCTATCTCAATAAAAGTATCGTGACATAACTAAACTAATACGAACACAAGGATCGTGACACACGGTCACGGCTACGCGGCCGCCACGCTGGTGACTTGTATGGTGACTCAGTCGAGGCACTGGACTTTGGACAGCCTCACTGCCTGATACGCTCTCGATTTCAATACCTTTTTTCTCTATTTTTTATGACCGTGTCTCGACCTCCTTTTTGTTGGAAACTTTTTCAGATCTATTCTTTTTTTTCTCCGGTTGACTTAACCCTATCGGATCGCTTAAAAGTAACGGTTTAGCACACCGATGAATCATTTTTAGCCCTTTTCTTTATGTATTCTTTTTCTACCAAAACCAATCAAGTATCAAAATGTAGTGTAGATAACATCATAACTACTACTATTATAAATACGAGGGTTCAAATGGATCTTATTACTCAATTACGCCATCACGGCTGAACGGATCTGGGTGAAATTTGGTACAAAGATAGATTATAGTCTGAAATAGCATATAGGCTGCTTTGTATCCCGAAAAATTTAGGATACCCGTGGGATAATATATCTACTTTGATTTGGATTGAAAGAAAGTTGCGGGCAGAAGCGGCAGGATATTGTCTTTTTTTAATTGTCTGAATGTCCCATGCCTTATTAATGTGACACATCACTGCGTAGTACTTACTATGAAGTATTGAAATGCGTATTGTACTACTACCACGCATAGACAATACGTGAACAGTCATCATCAAACAATAACAAAATTCTAGTCTAGTACCAAAACAAAACATGGCCGCTGTAGTGGCTAGTAATCTCAGTAATTGCGAATGGCGGTAAAATGCGGTAATACAGGTTTGTGAACAAAAGCCAGGATGTTCGGGCATTCGCTGTTTACCGCGCGTATCCGGGCCGAGGGAGACATGACGTATCGGGTGTCGAGAGGCCAGTGTTGTCACTGTGAAAAAAGAAATCATACACCGTTTGACATTATTGTATTTAATTTTAATTGTTCTTGTTCTGCTTTGTAGTTTTTAAGCGTGTTTTATGAACTAGGATAGTTATTTTGGGGCGCATATAAAACGTAAACGTTACGTGTTACGTTATTTCATAAATATTAATTAATAGCGATGTCGAAATTGTGTGTTGTATAATGAATATTGTTAATAAGTATTCCCACATTTACGATTGAAAATTACAGCATCTGCTATAACCTTATAATTTCAATCAATTTGTTAAGTACTAAAGTTTCAACTAGCGCATTGTTGTACGGATTTGTAAATTCTATTGTTAGAATAAAATGCAAGAATCAAGTTGGTTACCTAATTGTGTTGGTACTGACATTTAAAAATATTACTTTAAAGTTACACAATTCTGTGTACAACAAACTTGAAAGTAACTACCACGTAAACGTAGTTCAATGAATACTTTGTTGCCAAGTATAAAATGTTGCGTAATCAAAACAAAGTAAAACAATGTTGCCAAGAAGAATAATGCGGAAGTTTTTGGTGTTTTTCTCATCATAAACTGCATAATGTCTAATTGGTTACTATGCCTATATATCAGAGCAATTTTAGTTTAAAATATTAGCCATGTTTGCTTGGTTAAAATTTTAAAGTAACTAATTTATTTAAACTTTAATATTAATGGTTTTCATTTGGTTGTTACAGTTGTGGTGGACGTGGATGACAGGCCGCTGTGCGTAGAAATCTGTGATACTGCTGGGCAGGTGAGATATTACATGAACTAATTTAAACTCTTATTATAAAGGAAGTATAATATACTATGTATCTATTAATACTTTACATTCTGACCTCCTCATCTGACTGTCTAATCAGAAATCAGATTTACCGACAGACTGCGTGACAGAAAACGCATACCCTTAACAATTGAAGGTGTGAACATGACGTCTTAAAGATTTAAATCCCCAGAGGGTTTATAGGGGAGGTTTTAGGCCCTATTAAAGATGAGTGAGAACACTGTTCTAGGTATAAGAGTAGGAGTTTGTATTAGGTCCCGCATAACACAGCTAGTGAAGATAGCCACAAATACAAGGTCAAGTAGATTAGCTGGCGAAATTTGAGAAATATGATGGAAATCGATAAGAAAAAAAATACCTCATAGTCTAGTAATTGTTGCTGATTTCTGGCTTTGACTGGCTGATTTCAGCCACTGGTAGTATAAGCTACTTGAAATATTACAAAACGGGACCCTACTAGGACTCGGCTGTCTGTCCGTCTTGATCCGTCCGTTTGACAAAGGGCTGTAAATGTTTGAATCGTAATAGGTAAACATTTGTTTTGTCAGTGAAAATGTAACAATAAAAAACAGGAAACGTATGTAGTGTTAAATATTTTACGGTAGTCCGGAACCCTTTATTGATTCATAGTGAAAAAATATCGATACCCATCACATCTGAAAAGTTTTCCTAGCTAATTTAATTTCACCCTGTATAAGAGACAGAGGGCCATCAACAAATTAATAAGGAGGTACGTAAAAGTCCTCTTTGATTTTGCAGGTGTATATTGGCGGCTTTGATTGCTTATCAACAGCTGGTCGACATGCTCGTTTACCTACTGCACCTATTATAAAAAAACTGCCGCCTTGGAACACTGACAGTAATTCTGAACAATACTGGGACGACGGTTATGTATGTAAAAGTCTCATCTGATGAACTTCTTCATTCTGGGGATCATGTGTTATATTGGCATGGACATCATCCATCTCTCCTTATGCATAATTTATTTGGCGTCGGCATAATACGTCTTTTTCTCTGAAACATTCTGTCAGTCGGCATTTTAGCGTTCACTTCGAGCTGGGTCATCTTTTATACAATCTATCCATCATTTCTTAGGTCTCACTGCCTTTTTTCTTACAGCCAGGTTCTTCACGTAAGTATTACCCATCTGAAAGAGAGTTTCCTTTTTGGTAATTCCATAATCCATTGCCAAAATCACTCTTCCTGTATTTTTTTTCTCATTGAAAAACGAATCTCAGTTAATTACTTATATCATGCGTCCTTGCTTTCTTCATTCTTTATCGCAACACGAAGCCGTGACATAATTTCAAATTATCAGTAAAATGACACACTATCGACAACATAGAATTATCGTCAAGATTTTATAAGCTTACTTTTCTTTCACACAAATCTATTGAAGAAAATACAATCAATATGGTGGAGGTCCCACGGCCATCAGTTCATCACCTGGCCTAGCGCCATATTTTGTTAACAAAAAAGGTTGCATTATGTGAAATAAAAAAAAAAAATAGCACGTGCACTAGTCTATAACCTCCTACGCGCCAGATCCGATTTTTTTCAATGAACAAAGAGACGTAACGTGGTGTATTCCCACAGTTTCTCTACCTGTGTTCGTACGTATGGTCGGTAGGTACCTGTATATTGAATTAGAGTAGTGTTGCTTTGTACTGCAGAGACATGTTTGTATGTATGTGGAAATTCAGGTGGCTGGTTGGCACCTATCTGCTCTTCTTCACTCATAAAATTAGGTTCATAGTTGGTATTGATTAAAAACAACTGAGAGTTATCAAACATTATTATACTTTGACTTTCAGTGTTTTTCACTTTTTGAGATCAGAAAAGTAAAATGGCGGAACAGTGTCATGGCATGTCATTACAACGGTTAATGCGATTCGAAATTTAAAATTGAATTTCGAATTCTCAATTTCGAATATTGTTAAAATTAGCTTTGTTTATTTTATTCTTTTGCCTATTGTGCTTATGTTTGAAGTCCCGATGTTTGATTCACGTTGGCATTTATTTCTGTGTTCGTTAGCAGCATGTTTGCAGAGACCCATCACAATGGTTTCATAGCTGACAGATTCGCATACAATATTAAAAAAAAAACCATGTAAAAACCGTGATATATTGCCTGATTCCGAGAACTCTGAACATGTTGTTATTCACTTATTTCATTATTTATACGAAGAAAGCACTTGAAATTAACTGCCGGAATGCATGCAAGACTTGATTGTCAATTGTATAAATGCAATGCAACGATACCGGTCCGCAGTCTTTGTCAGTAAATGCATTCCGTGGAATATTTTGCGACATTTTATTGTTACTCAAGACTTTAACGAGTTAAGTCTGAAGTTTTAATATAAATTCGTTGCAAAACAATATTATTGCGGTTTGTTTACAGGTAGAACTTGATTAAAGACTTTTATCGTCGTTTAAATTGCGGAAAGATTGTTTTATCAGAAGCGGGCATTAAGTTCTAAAAAGAAATCTGTATTAATGTTTAGCAAATGTTTAGCTGAGTAATGTTAACAAGTAAAAACAGGCAGTTACTTAATACATTACGTGGGTACTTAAGTAATAAAAATCTAGTTAATTAACACGAATTGATTAGACGTGGACGGGTGATTTTATTATAGCAACCCAAATACACAGTTCCATTGGTTTCTAAGGAAACTTCAACTGTAACCGATGACCCTGCATAGTGCATACCTATCTCTTTTGTCGACTGTACACCCCATACCTACTTACGCCTAGAAATTAATCATTAAAATAATATTTATTATTATTGGCTGCCTCGTTGGTCTGGCTGCCTCGTTGATCTAGCTAGGTCGCAAGCGCGACTGCTGTGCATGAGGTCTTGGATTCGATTCCCAGGTCGGGCAAAGTGTTAAGGTTTTTCCATCAAGAAATTTCTCAGTAGCAGCCTCGGAGTCTGGATTTGTGCCTGGTCGACGGCAATAGGCTCGCCCACTAAAACATGAGACTAAAAAAAAAAACATAACTGGCGAAATGTGGGTGTACTAATTGGTACACCTCTGCCTAACCCTTCGGGGATTACAGGCGTGATGTTATATTATAATATTAATTACTTCGAAAAATAGTAGAAATTTCGATGTGGGTTTATTATCTTGGCACGGCTAAAGCCAATTAGTTATTCCTTTGTTTTGACAGTTTCTCAATTGTTTAATTCATAAACCTTCGTGCAGTCAGTCCATTGATATTAAACCCCGCTTATGAATGACAATGAAAGTGAAATTTACGCACGTCGTCATTTTGCCGTATGTATGAGAAATAAGAGAAACTCCTCTAGGGTATTAGTAAAACAACGCATCTTGATTTCTAATAATTATAATAGATCTAAGAAGACACCAAATGAAGAGACGTAGTTTAAAATTTTATAACTAAACTATAACTTGCCCAAAATACCCAAGGCATTCAGTCCGCCTTTGTACAGTCAGCAAAGTAGATAGGTATGCAGGGTCGTCAGATATGGTTGAGGTTTTCTCAGAAACCAATGGATGTCTTCGATTGAAACTTAATTAATGAACTGTTTACTATCTACTTTTTTAATTAAATTACATTTTTTAACATACGTCGGTTTGTTATCGGAACAATGTATTGTTTTTACATATTGTGCATAAAGTTTAATTAATAAATAAAAAAACGGAAGCCTTCCAGCAGTGGTTTACAAACAAGTACTTTAAGTAAACTTGCAACCAGAAGTTATAAGAGATTTTTGAACGGACTTGATTTGCTTTAGCGTGAGAGCTCTGCAGACCAATAATAGATTTGTTGAATCAAGTTTAGACAGCGCATCATCTTGTGTGTGCTGTTGTTTGTTGTATGTTATTGTTATAAGACGATGCATTTTATAAAACTTTAAACGTTACCAGAAATATTCGGAAGATAGGTTTCCATTTACATCAATCACATCTGAATAGAAAGGCAGAAAAAAAACTAAGGGTTTAATCATCTAACTAAATAACTCATGGATAAACTCAAAAACCACTTAACCAATTTAAAAAAAAAAACACTTATTGAAAGCGGTATAATCAGCAAGAAAAGCGAGTTCAAATAATTTGGGATCCGAAAAGAAAATCCATTCGGATGAAGTCGCGAGCAAAATCTGTAATAAGTAATTAACCAGAGACATTTTGAAAGTCTTACCAAAGTATTGAAATAACTGTGTTTCTCAGTGAAGTGTTACCACGCTTTCTGACCGCGTACATGACGCCATAGAAAACGATTTCATCACACAATCACGCCCTAACCTAATACAGCGCCGACACCAACCATACAATCTTTTCAATCAAAGACCGATACAAAATCATAGCTCACTATAAAAGGTGCCATCATGTTGAAGGGAGGTTGCGCAACCCCAGACCACCGACCAGAAATGGTACCAACGTCAAATTGATGGTTGCTGTCAATACTTTCACTCATGGGTAGTGTTGCCAGGTGCAGTGTGAAAATTTTGGGACAAAAAGTTATGAGTAAACGGTTCTATGAGAAAATTTGAAAGCATTTTTTTTATAAGGAGCATCAACTCTCAAATTAATTAATTTTGCCTGATAAAACTATCGATTATAGTAAAGACAGAAAAGTTAAGCAAAAATCGGGACATTTAAGATCAAAAGTGAATGCACGGGTAAACAATCGCTGAATACCAGTATTTTATATGGAGCGACTGCCTATCTGATATCCACAATCCAGTAACTGGGTACTACAATATCCCTTGGTAAGGGTATTTGTCAGACTTTGCTTCTGATGACCCATAACGACATGACAGTCAGAGATCCTCTTAAGATAGCCGGGACCAACGGTTTAACGTGCTTTCGTGTATCACGAGACCCCTGAAAATCGGGATGTCCCGTGCAAATCAAGACTCCTGGGAACACTACTCATGGGGCAGTACGTAGGTCACTGCGGTGGCCACTTAAAACCCAAGCTCTAAACAAAACGTTTTCACAGTTTGCAAGTGTTGCGGTAACACTGATTTGAAGGGGAAAGGTTCGGAAAACAATTAATTCCAAATATTTGTATTGATACCGGATGTTTTCAATGAATTCGGTTACCTAGTTTACATGCTAATTCGATGCGTGAGAACCAGTGAAAAGACTGTTAATGGACATGGGTTGGAGATGCTAGGCGACATATTATGGAAATATGGTCACAGAGGAAAATAATGGCGCATAGAAACCTTTAGATAAAGAAGCGTTGCTTTATACTTGCTTTACACCCCCAGCAGGGGGGTGTAAAATGGCAGTGGTAGATAATAATGATGAAGATGAAGATTTTGGTTTGAATTCTTCAGCACAACTTTGCTTGTACAGTCTAGTTAGCTTAACTTGGGTTTTGAAATACAGAGATAGGCCAGATTAAATCTAAAGTGAAATAAGTCGCAAATACCTGTAAATCAATTGTTTACCTAATCTTGTTGTTATTAAAGCTCAAAGTCGCTTTAGTGCACCTTATCCAGTTCGAATCTGAAGAGCAACACGACGACCGTTTTCTCTAAAATACAGTATGACCACCGTTCCCATAAAGTTTGTGTTGCCCAATTGACAAAAGAAACTGCTTTGTCTTTGCCAGTTTAAAAATTAAGAAAGCCAACACGAGTACACGACCATACAAATATATCTTTTAGTAGCTTTTGTCCGCGCAAAAATAAAATAAAATATAGCCTATGTTACTCGCACATAATGTAGCTTTCTAATGGTCAAATAATTTTTAAAATCGGTTCAGTAGTTTTTGAGTTTATTCATTACAAACAAACAAACAAAAATACATTTTTTTTCCTCTTTATAATATTAGTGTAGATAGATTTGTGTATGTACTTACGGTATAAAATCGATAAGCAACAATACATTGTGTTATCACTCGTAATTAGTCGGTCAGAATAATTAGATGTAGGTACAGTTACTTATCAAAATGTTCTGTTCGTTGACCCTAAACGAGGCGCGCTAAGGTCCGGTTGCACCGTTATAATAAAATGATGAGTTGAGGTTATCCCTTTTCGTAAAACCGGGTTGTGATTCTTTTATTTAGTTCGTTTGAGTGCATTATTAGTTTTGATATAGAATGTCATGTTCGTGAACGAGCGCTGTCAGTTGGGATTGGTAATCTCTTAAACTAACATCTTTATTCTTATTATTGTTTTATATTAATTTTCGTTGTTGTCACATGTAGAAGCAAAAAGAATATTGTAATCAGGATTTTGTAAAACTTAATTAAAACTAACTGCCTCGTTGGTCTAGTGGTCGCAAGCGCGACTGCTGTGCATGAGGTCTTGGGTTCGATTCGTCGGACGTCGGTCGGGCAAAGTGTTATTGGGTTTTTCCATCAGTAATTTCTCAGTAGCAGCCTCGGAGTCTGGATTTGTGCCCTTTTGATGGCAATAGGCTCGCCCCCTATTACATGGGACTAAAAACATAACTGGCGAAATGTGGGTGTACTAATGGGTACACCTCTGCCTAACCCTTCGGGGATTACAGGCGTGATGTTATGTTATATTATGTTATGTTAATTAAAAGTAATCGGCTGGATCAATTTTGACAGGACTTTCACTGGCAGATAGTTGAGATGTTCTAAGAATTCACTTTCATTTACACAAAACACTGTCGATAACAGATATTCACGCGAACGAAATCAAGAGCAGAAATTAGAGTCACCGTCACGAGAAGCTATAAATTATGTAAATAAAGAACTTTTACAAAGTTACGTAGGTACCAAAAATACAATCGACAACAAATAATCCCAAATTCAATCAACTCAAAGCAACACTTGTGTAATACGAAATTCACGAGCAATTGCACTTTGCCGGGTTATATTATAGCGATATTAAGCGCTGTCGTATAATGTTTTGTGGTACGTCTGGAACGGGTCTCATGGAACGTAAACATTTGGGCCGTCATTGTAAAGTAAGTTCCTTAGATCCAAGGGTTGAGATCACCTGAATGTGTGTTTACAAATATAGCTTCTCGTGACGGGGACTAAAAACTGTCATTCTAAAATGATCTACCTAAGTCTGCTGACCCTGAGATCTCAGTCTGTGGCTTAGATAATGAAACATGATTGCCACTTGTTATTTACTGACAACACGTGATTATTCATATTATTATCATATCGTACAGAAAGTGAGTCGTAAGTAACCTACACGTGACGTCAAAATGCATCGTCGTTACACAACATTTTCGCACGTGGTAACGTATTTAATAATATGTATACAATATTCACAGACTTAATAAATAAGACCTTTAAACCAATAAAAAATATAAAAATACTAAAACAAAATGGCATCAAAAAATCCTCCGCATCGCTGTCAAAAGACTGGCGGCGTTGCCACGTTGGAAGGCAGCTTAGCCTCTGGCCACGGTAAAAGCCAGCCCTTGGGCCACGGGAACTGTCAACCAACCGTTTAGTCAATTCCTAATTCCTTGTGTTGTATCCTACTTATTCAAGTTACCTATCATTGATACCATCATTTATTTATTAATGACCTCATAAATTATGTGCAGAACTAAAACCTTCTCTCTCTTGTTTTCAGGACTCAATGTCTGAGCTCCGTGAGCTGTGCTACCCTGGCACCGACGTGCTGATGCTGTGCTTCTCCGTGGTGAGGCCGGAGACCTTCAGATCTGTTGCTGAGAGGTGGACTAAAGCTGTGGCCAATGTGAAGGCCCCACTCATACTCGTCGGCACGCAGAGTGATCTTGCGCAGGATTCGAGAGTGCTTCAGACTTTAAAGGTGATTATTAGATTGGTTTCAAATATTTTGTCAATAATCCGTCATTTTACTTCCTAATTATTTGACAAGTTTATGCCATTGATTGTCGCTGAGATGATCGACTAGAATTTAATAATTTTGAATTACTAGAATTGCCTATAACAATTTAATAATTTTGAATTTATGGCATTTTTCAGGGTCGTGGGGAGCACGTTGTTTCAGATTTCGAGGCAAGAGCTTTAGCAACTAAGATCAATGCCGTCTACATAGAAACCTCGGCGAAGACAAGGAAACAGTTGAAAGACGCTTTCGACGCCGCCATCTTGGCGGGGTTGCCAATCAGACACGGAAAAAAACCATTTTGGAAGAAACTATTATGTTTAAGTTAAGCTATTTTAGTAGAAATGGACTATTTTATGAAAGCTATTTGGAAAATTGTTGTGTACAGTGTAGATTTGTTGCTTGGGAATAAGAGATATGTTATGTAAGTATTAAAAATCAAAAAACGACGGAATGGACCAGTTTAGAACATTGTTATTCTTGTATATAAATTACGTATATTATGAAATTTGAAAATTAGCAAGCTTTAAAATGTAGCGATTGTGTGTTCTATCGTTGTTATAGATTTTAATTGTGGTTGAATGAAATTACCTACGTATATTGACTTTTAACTTTAATGGTTGTTTGCAAACAGTAGAAATTCATTTACTGCGCAATTATTTTGTTCATTCACTTCAGGCTGTGTTCATACATAACACATAACAGAAGAAATATAAAAAGTACCTACTCATTTTTATTTACAGTTTCATTGTTTTTTTTTTTTACTTTTTCGGCGATTGCTCAAAGTGCCTTCTAAAGATGCTTAGCATCTTAGCATGCTCTTGCAGACCAATGAGTACCTATTGCTATAAAAAAAGTGCCAGGAAATTATTTTAAAAATAATAAAAAAAAAAACTGGCTAGGTAAAAACTAAATTGCGTGCGCTACCTACTTATAAACTTTTATTTTTGCAACGACTTAGTTTTTCAGCCCGGTATCAGTCTTGGCGGACGATAAAGCAGGTAGTTAATAATAAATTATGTATACAGAAATAATACCTCTTTGTGCATAACTGCAAGGCTTCACTAATGCCTTGGCCTACATAAATGGATCGATTAAAGTTGCTACGTACATGCACTTCTTTTTCTGCCAATGACAAAGATTTATATTTCAAATAAGGAACGAAATTTCAATTGTTTGCTAAGACATAGCGGAGAAATAAAGATGGCGGTTTGACAACTTTTATTTAGAAAATAATATCAAACTGTCACATTTATTCTTTTAATAAAAGTTATCTATCTATTGAAAAATCAGCCTTAAATGTATTAGCACAAAGCTGAATTATCAATTTTTAGCACTGGTAAGACCTACAAGTAATTAGAATTGATTCATTAAAATCAGAATAGTGAGGGAGAGAATAAAAGTAGGACCTACTTACTTACTTAGTGATCAATAAATTTTTATTCGCAATATTCTACACAATATGTATGATGTACTAATGATATGTACAGTAGAAAATAATTATTTTTAATTATAATAAGTGTTATAGGTGTATATATGGATAATTATTTTAATGTTGTTTTGATACTCAACACGAACTGATAATAATATTTTATTATAAAGAAAAAGCTGTTTTATTTATACCTTTTTACCTGACAAGAAACTATTATTTTTATTACCCGAATGCATGTCGCAAAGGGTAATATGGTTAACAGATTATATAGGTATGTTTGTTTCTTTGTGGAGGTCTACTTTTAATTTTACACAAAAAAATGGTTAATAAGAATGAAATATTTGTATGGCCTATAGGTAGTAGTTCCAGGTCTTGTTGTTCGTGTATTTGAGTTTATATACTACTAGCTTTTGCCCGCGACTTCGTCCGCGTAAATTTCGGTTTCAGACGAAGTCGCGGAAAAAATTACCTATGTCCTGTCATTTCAATTATTTAGTTAAAATCATGATTCGAAACGACACATGGCGCCATCTATGATCATAAGAACGTTATTGTGATTTCCCTTGGAAACAGTACTTTTTTTCGGGATTAAAGGTATGTTCGTTCCTGTACACCTGGCAACATATATGCAAAATTTCAGGATGATCGGTTTAGTGGCTTAGGCGTAAAATGGTAACAAACAAACAAACTTACTTTCGCATTTATAATATTAGTTAGGATGTAGTTGGAAGTTTCTAAACGCATTTACGATACAGGAAAACATCTTTAAGTAGGGCAACATTCTTCATACAAGGAAAGAAATAATTACAAAATGCATAATTATATTTAATTATATACTACGAAAAATAAATACTAAACTAATAACATTAAATACAAATACATTTATGCCTTTTAAATACTGCACAGTCTGTTCAGGGTGATTGTTTGGTGATTAACAGCAATTCTCCGTAGAGGTCAGGACGAGAGCGCAGTGGGCCGGCATGGTTACGTTCTCTTTGGACACTTTTACCCTGAAATAATAATAAAAAAAATTAATACATGGAACATAAAAGAAACAACGAGTGTAAAAAGATGCTACCCGTTGACTGCGGCAAAACACACCGGTTGTGTTTCTACTAAAAACGCGAGTGCGGTGCACACGCAACGTATGTGTTTTTCTACGGCGAGCACACGAACTGTGTACCCTGACGCATTACGAGCTTGGCGTAGCGAATGTTCGCCTGCAATCAAAGGGTTATATCTAAAAGCTACAAATTCTTTTTGCCATTGCGACATTTTCTTTTTATTTACACCAAACAAAAAAAAAAGTATTTTCTAACTTCATCAACTATATAGTACTGTAAAAATAAACTTAAATACGTTGAAATTGTAGTGGAAATTATACTTTATAAACAGGTACCTATTAAAGTTGTTTTTCCAGAAACACATATTTTTTTTACATAATTGAAAACTAAATTGTCCTATCAATTTAGTAACAATTTTTTTTTTCACAATTTAATTTATTCTAGTAAAACAGACTTACCCCTTGCCAAGTGTGCAATGGACGCCAGTAGCGGCGACTTCCAGCTCCTTAGGTAGCATGCGCAACGAGCTGAGGTTCACCGGTATATCCATTTCAGACAGATTCATGACTCCCACGACCGCTGGGTGGCCTGGCAGTAACCTGTACAGTAGGTATCAAAGTTATTAGTCAGTGACATAACTTGCCCTAGACTGGCCCCTTATGAAAAGTTATTTGGGGCTTTTGGGGGCCCTTCTACCTAACTGCGGCTAAACCTAAATGGAGGGATAAGATTTGTCATAAAAAAAATAATTTGTTTATTTTTTCTCGGTAAGTTATAGCGTACGGCCTCAGAGTTGGAGTGAGATAGTGGATAATATTTTACGAATTTTTGCTAACACGGGCTCGGGGCCCCTGTATCTTTGATACGGCGGTACATATCTACGCCCCTGTTGTTAGTGTCTACAACATATTTTTTAATACTAGCCCATTATTGTCCCACTGCAGGGCAAAGGTCTCTTTTTATATAGAGAAGCATTGGTCACTTCGCGTTCTCAAAGCGTATTAGCGACTTCAGACTTAATTATAAGTCCAGGTTTTTTCACGATTTTTCTCTTTTACCGACGTCACTGATGTCCAAGATGAACTAAGACAAGTACACATGAATTGAAAAAGTCACATTGATGACTTGCTCGTTATCGATCTCACAACAGTCACAACATTATGCCACACGTTACAAGATAAATAAAGATTTTAAAATTATATTCACATAACATCTCATTAGCATGGGGTAGCCAGATCACGAACTCCTAAAACTCAATAACACTTAAAAAAAATATTACCGTGCAACAGCCAACACATAGTCGCAGAGCGCTCGCACGTCCAAGTCACCGGAGCGGACAGCCGGGAGACGTTTCAAGGCAACTACGTCCTTGTAGAACTGAAATCAAAAGATATCGGAATGAATTTCCCTTCGAACGTAGTCCTAAATACAAATAAGTGTTTCAATCATTGTAGATTAATTGATACCGGTACAAAAAGTAGTAATTCCATGTCTTGGGGTTGCTACAGTAATATGCAGACCTGACTACTTCCTCGGGGGTAATATGATGTGCTTCATTAGAAGCAGCCTGATACGTGACAAAAGGTTTCAACAGAAATGATCACCTATCACCTTACTAGTTACCTTATCTTACTCATTTAGTAGACCGCTGCTAACATAAACTAGAAAAATGATGATAGATCCTACTGATACCCAGTGCGAGGGAGGTGCTTCTGATCATACGATGGCCCACTTACTACAATGCCCACAGTGTCCCCATTTGCACTGTGTCGCGCTATGCTACTTCACGATAAACCAGGCCACCTACTGGGCCCAAAAGTCCATACTAATATTATAAATGCGAAACAAAACCACGGTTATAATGAATTTAATGACCCCAAGCAAAGACAAGGGTACTTTTTATTTCGCGACATCGTCTGCGTCCGCGATATCCGACATTTACGCGAACGAAGTCACGGGCAAGAGTTAGTTATAGAATAGAAAAGTAAAGATCTTACCTTATAATGACTGTTACTGGCATCCATTTGAGCTTTCAAGTTCACAGTCTCGTAGTTTTCAGCGACGGGAAGCCATGTCGCAGAACCAGTGGAGAAGCCAGCATTTTTGGTAGCGTCCCAGTGGAACGGCGTGCGCTCAGGGTCGCGACTGCTCTTCAAGTAGTTTATAGGATCGTCGGTGTTGAGAGCCTGAGGGTCCTTGGTGTCTTTCCAGCTCACGAACCCGTCGGTCATACCGAGTTCTTCACCCTGGAATTGAAGGTGAAGGCTGAGGTACTGTTCTGGGTGAGCGAGACAACATGAGCTAGAATTTCGACAAATATAATTGGCCCATGGTCGTGAGTCATCTCCTTTAGTCCTATATCATGCAGTTACTTTTAGTCTTTTATATAGCACGTGTGCACAATTAAAAGTGAAGCCCACAACTAGCATAGCGACGAAGGTAAACATGATGACGATTAGAATGACTGCCTAGTTGGTCTAGTGGTCGCTAAGCGCGACTGCTGAGCATGATGTTTTGGGTTCGATTGCTAAGTCGGGCAAAGTGTTATTAGGTTTTTACATCAGGAATTTCTCGGTAGCAGCTTCGGAGTCTGTATTTGTGCCCGGTTGATGGCAATAGGCTCCCCCCCTATTACATGGGACTTAAACATAACTGGCGAAATATGGGTGTACTAGTGGGTACACCTCTGCCTGACTGGGATTACAGGCGTGATGTTATGTATGTATGTACGACGATTAGAAATACCTAATGCCTTAGATATATTTGGATTGTTTACCTGATAGGTGATGGTAATTCCAGGAAGGATGAGGGACAACATGTTCATCGCGTCCACTCTCTCCACGCCGTGCCTTGTGGCCAGGCGACTCTGATCGTGATTGCCGTTCTGGAAGTAGGTAGACAATGGTTTAAGAGTAAATAATATATGGAGGTCATCATCATCTGCAAATGCCACAAATCATCATCTGCATAGCCTTTTCCCAACTATGATGGGGTCGGTTTCCAGTCTAACCGGATGCAGCTGAATACCAGTATTTTACATGAAGCGGCTGCCTATCAGCTGACCTCCACAACCCAGTAACTGGGTAATACGATATCTCTTGGTAGGACTGGTTATCAGTTTTCGGGCTTCTGACGACCCGTAACGACTGTCAAAGATTCACTTAAGACAGCAGGGTTTATCGTGCTTTCCGAGACACGAAGGAGTCTCGGCGTGTAAAGATGGTCACCCATCTACGGACCAACCCCGGCAAGCGTAGCTTAACCAGACGGATCGACCCGTGCGGCTGTTATTACTTAGCCACAAGATCTCCTAAAAAATGCCCCAAATAAATAATGAAATTAAAAATAACAACTAAAAAGTGAACAAGAAAAATACACACCACCCAGTTGGCAACCTTCCCAGTTGGCATGTACGTCATCCACTTATCAATCACCAGCTTCATATCCCTCGCATTCGACTTATTGGACAGTCCCCCAAGGTACAAGAAATTGAAGGGAACGGAACCGGAGCGGCTCTTATTACAGTAGTAACGCATCATTAGGGGTATATCGGTGTAAGCTTCTGTCATCATGACCTTGGACTCGTTGTGTTTATTCGTGTACTCGTCAAGAACTACCCTCCAGTCATAAATGACGTCATATGTTTCATTCTGATCTCTGGTGTAGATGTGAGATAAGTAGTCATAATCGTCTATTGTCTTTCCGGGCGCACCTGTAAAGGATTGTTTAGAAATATGCTTTTACTCGGATTGTTCGCAGTTCATCTGGGATCTGGGCTTATTTCATAAAAACTATAAAATATTATATATCACTCTCTCTCTTTCTATGTTAGATTAGGACCTCTTCCACACGTGACGGTCTATTTCAAGGATTTCTCAAACTGTCTTAATTTGGAATCAGCAATATGTGTAAGAATAGGAATTCTATGTTGACATAATATTTAGTAGTTTCTGATAAAAAGCTGATTTACAAGAAAACATAATTCAAAGTCAAATCATTCATTTATTTCAATTAGACCATTAAAGGCACTTTTGAACGTTATTATATGCATGAAAAAAGAATTGAACCTAGTTGCTTCTTTCAAAAGGTAGTTTCGTATGGAGAAGAATGGGCAAAAATGGCGGAAAAAATCTCGTTTTAAAATAAATGTTCAACAATATTTGTATACAGGGTTACACGTGAATGTGACCTTGCATAAAAAAACTACTTTGTATATCATAATTTGTAAAAAGTCCAAATCCAAATTGTATCATCGGGTCACAGTACCTACGAAAGAAGTTCATAATGAATCCACTAACCTGATAGTGGTTCATCGGGATACTGTCCGTTAAATTTGGCGGGATCCACTTCAAACATGAAATTAACTGCATCAACACGGAAACCAGAAACACCTTTTTCCAACCAGAACCGAAGAACGTCCTACAAGCATTCCAACAAAAATTTTGGTGTAGATCATTTCTGGAGAGCGTGATTTGAACACACAGACTAGGTATTTGAATATTTGTACACTACAATAATAATGAAAAAAGCTAATAATATGTATGAGAGAGATGATGAAAAAAAAAGAAAAGCTTTTCAATAAACATACAAAAATAAAAAAGCGTTATTGTGTGCTCCATAGTTGTGCCAAATGGGCCTAGTTTAGCAAAATACCACTTGTGCCTGACGCTGATTTTTAACCCCTGACGCAAAAAGAGTAGCTGTAGCTCTTAAACGGGTGAAACAATTTGTGTGCGGTTTTTTTTTAATCTAAAAGAGGATTTTCTAACGGTGTTTCTTAGCTACATGTTTTATTAAAATCGGTTCAGCCGTTTCAAGATCATCAGCGGTTTTCCAACTAGTGCATAGTTCCATAGGTACCTTCATCTCCTCACGAACTTGCGAGTTGCGGTAGTTAAGATCAGGCTGACCAATGACGAACTGATGCAAGTAATACTGTCCTCGAACCATGTTGTATTCCCACGCACTTTTGCGGAAGACGCTGACCTGGGTAATGTAAATAAAAGTAAGAAAGGTTTCCATAGTTAATTTGTTTAGAGTTGGAGTTTTTTTTACTAAATCAGGTACAGGACGCTGCTCTTTGGCGTTGGATAATTTCCCCCAACAACTTGAGAAGACTCCTTCTTCTAAGCAAGAAAGGGAGAATTCGTAGGGCTTTGCGTTATTGGTATGAAAGGGTATTTTTATACAATAAGACAATAAGTAATTAAATATTTGTACCCATGGGGCTTGCTTAGTTTGGAGCCAATGTGAAAAATGTGAAAACTGCATCAACTGTTGATAACCTACACGAAAATAAGTGCAATATTTCTGAGGTGGTTTTAAAAGAAAGTTCTTTAAGAACATTAAATCAAGGGCCCTACTGTAATCTTTGCACAGGTGGCGTTCAGTGAAGAGTAGCGTGTCAAGGTGACAGTTTGCCTTAAGTTGATGCTCATATGGTACAAAATTGTATGACACTTTCTTCGTACTTACCCAGTTGTTAGGAGGTCTCATATAGTCAGGGTTCTCTGGGTCAGGTTTGCCATGAGCCCAGATGTAGTAGTCGTCATACTTGGGGTCTCTCTGTGCTGACTTGATGAACCATTCGCTCTCGTTGCTCGTGTGGTTGGGCACGTAGTCTAGCACTACGCGGATTCCTACGAAGCATAGACCATTATGATAGTTGGTTAGAACACAATACGAAGAACTGAGTGTCAACCGCAAGACCATGGTAACAATTGGGTAGTTTACATCACCAATCAATTGACATACTTTTTATGGACTGTCAAAACATGATTCGCCATAGATTTTGTATGGCAATATCGAACTGTGACGTCACTTATTTGCCAACTCATTTGACTAACTATTTATTGTTTTCAAAGCCACAAAAAATTGAATGTTACAGTAAATTGAAAATTAATCGGGTTTCTGCTGAAATAAAGTATGTTTTGTAAGAAAAGTTGCTTATATTAAAATTAATGGTGTCAACTATACAATTTGACTGTCATAGCGTCTTTAATTCGTACCAATAAGGTAGATTTTCGTACACGCCTGGTGATTTCATAGCCTTCGCATTTAGTAAAGAAAAACAGAATAAAGTACATAATGTTGTCTTTGCAATAATTGGTTACCAGGCCTTCCAATTGTGAGTCTTAACGACCGCGACATTGACCATCAATCGCCGGAAGATGTCATTATGTCGTGCGAAGATTGTATCGCTAGCTGTTATCGCTGCCATCGCTGTTTAAGCTGGCATAGAAACAATGCCGTTTATGTTGATAGTTTAACAGAAAATTGTACATGGGACTTGGACATGATGGCAAAGTAAAAATCACTTGTTTACTACATAAGTATACCTACATAATTGTTGCAAATGGGATGCAAATACGTACCTATAAAAAACAACAACAAGCCTCTTTTGAAACATTTGTTACGCACTTACATTTATAAAGAGGTCTTGAATTGGCCTAACTAGCGATGTAAATTATCTCAGGTAAAGTACCTACGTAGTTAAACTTTATAAGATTGCAAATATAAGTGACGGCTAATCTAAAGATCATCGCCGCCATTTGACAACGAATGCGATGGTAAAGCATTTGCATTTTCGTTTCTGTTGTCTCAAATGCAGGGGCCGTAGCTAGCGCCGCATCAGGCAGGCCCCACAGATTCAGGGGCCTCGAACCCGCTAGTAAGAAGGGCCCCCCAACAAATTTTTGATACAGGGTCCGTCTAGTGCAAGCTACACCATTGCTCAAATGTGTTTGGCAGAAGAACCTGCGAGAATTTAGCTAACGTAATTTATACCTAATTTCTTGGCAACAACCATAAGGTTGTCGAAGTCTTCCATGGTGCCATACTCTGGAGCTATCTTCCTGTAGTCCGATATGTCATACCCGAAGTCATACATAGGTGAAAGAAACATGGGCGACATCCATATCGCATCGATGCCCGTCTCCTTCAGGTACGGAAGTTTCTGGGTTATGCCTGTTGAGGATACAGAATTAGGTACATGATTGATATTTGATCGAGCCTATCCCTCCTTGACTGTTATCATTCTTATGATGAATTTTGCCAAACACCTATCCCACCTAGCCCACAAATGTAAAATTTTCTGGCAGATTTTCCATTAAAAACTAACAATTTTGCTCATGTTCTGTCGTCGTATAGCTTTTAGTATTGAAAAGGTTCATCCCCGGATGAATAATAATACAAAACTAAAAGAAATCGTGACCACTCGCGACTTAATGATCCTCATAATGATTGGCTCCATAATGAATGTGAGATACCTACAGAGACGAATGATTTTTATGATGTTACAAACCTAGCTATTTAAGTTAGCTCTTGTATCGGAAAGTTGAAAAAATTGTCTACTATCCCACGGGAACAGTACGTACATTTTATCTGGATAAAAAGTAGCCTATGTACTGTTCTAGATCAAGACTATCGTATAATCTATCTATATACCATATTTCATCCCGATCCGTTCAACCGTTCAGCGTGATTGATTAGGTAACAAACCTAGATTGACTGCGAGTGGTCAACTTCAATTGTCTTTGTTTTGAACATTTTTCCTGTAACATAGTCGTGTTATCATAATGGCGAGTAGATGAGCAAGAATTATGTTATGACGTACATAAAATGTGTTTTGTCAACTTACAACCGAGACCCGACTCAACGCAAACCTGTGGACGATTCAAAATCAATCTGCTTAGCCTTTACCCGACGATGTATGCAGCTAGTATTTTACATGGAGCGACTGCCTATCGGACCTCCACAACCCAGTAACTGGGTAATACCTACAGAAGGTACTCCTTGGTAAGACTAGTGGCCACACTTTTGGGCTTCTGACGACCCGTAACGACTGTCAAAAGCTCTACTTATAACAGCCGGGACCAACAGCCTAACTTGCTTCCCGATTTACGGAAACCTGTGGTCGACTGATAAAAATTGCTGGGAAATCACTTTCCTGTAAAACATCATGTTTATTTAAAGTATAGTTGGAAAATTTAAAACTTGTTTTCGAAACAGAAAACCTTCAATATCTTTGTTTCCGAAAGGTTCCCAGAAATGGTTTACGAAAAGTAATTTGATGATGCAATGATGGAAAGAACATGTATCTAACATTCGGCTCTACTAAGCGTCTTTTTTCACCCCATAAACAAATATTGTCAGAAAAACCTGATAACTTTATTTACCTGTAGGTACCCCGGATTTTAGTAATTCATGTTTTGGAGTTGTAGCTCTCCATTCTACATAAACGACGACGTATTCAGTATTTCACTATTAAAGTCAACAAGAAACGTGTGGAGATAAGCACAAGTTCAGGTCAGGCAGTTCGAATGTCATACTTATTTATCTGAAAGTTATGTCAATAAATATTGAGAATTTACTGCATCAACGTGTTACTTTCCAAGACTCACCATTTAGATCTCCAATCCCGTCTCCATTGGTATCCATGAAGGAGCGCGGGTATATCTGGTAGATGACGCATGACTTCCACCACATGTCCACGCAGGAGACGCTCGCGACCGTCGCAGCAACCAGGAATAGCGTTAACTCACGCATTTTGACTTACTAAGTACATGAGGAAAAGTAAACAGTCGGTCTATTCTTTATGAAACTCCCCTGATGAATTTAGGTGATCTGTCCTCCGACTTAATGCTAGGGATTGACAGCTCACCTCGCACTCGCTTCACCTAAATAAACCGGGTGATATTTTACCAGAATACAGCTGTAATTTTCAGTCATTCAAAAAATGGTGGCGTATGCTCATAAAATCTCACACGATTGGACATGGCAATCAAAGTTGTAAAGCCATAAAATTATGCAAAATAATTTAAATCAATAACAGCTCACATTAAATAGCAAGGTCGAAATAAAATTTTAAAATTTGTGTTTATGCACCTCCTACCAAGAAATTTAAGTATCTATGTTCAATAAAATTATCATCAGACATGTATGCTCTGATTGAGGAACTATGACAGTTTCTTTTATAATATCTGTAATTTTATGTAAAAACTCAACCCACCTGCAATCCTGCAATCACTGCTACTCCGCGAATACTGATAGATGTGCCGTATGCGAAGGCGTCGTACCTACCTTATAAGTCACAATACCCAAGTGTTTTGTGAACGCATCAAATTGTTCGCTTCATTGTTATCTTTTCGCTGTAGAATTATTTCTGATTGGTTCCCACTAGGTTCCCATTATGTAGTCTTATGTAAATATTTATAAATTCTAAATCGCCTAGGCACCGGATAGGTAGGTACCTATGCTTATACGAATGTCTCCAGATACATTCTCCATAACAATTCGTAATAGTTTCTAGAGCTGTTCGATCGGGTCACGGATCGGACCGTGTCGAGTTCATTGTAAGGTGTAAACATGCGTGGTTAGGTGGATGAAAGGCTGGGAGGACATAATTGTTAGGTGGGTAAAGGTATAGTATTTTTTCCTCAATTCAGAGCTGGTTATAAATGCAGTAGGTTGGCCATCTTTGCTTGAATTTGAGCTGGCGCAAACCTCGAAACTCGTAAATATTATAATATTTAATGAATTCATGTATGAGGTATTTAAGAATTTAAATAATAACTTCTTGTTCTTAAAATTTCTATTATTGATAATAATAAAAAATATAATAAATAATATAAAATAAACTGAACTTGATTCTTTTAAATGGTGTTTCTAAACGGAATCAACTAGACCAAATAACTCGTTTGGCTGACAGCTGACACTGACACTGAAAATTTATCAGACAATTTTGTTGTGAAACATCGCGCCAAGTTTGCGTTGGTTAAGTTTTTATTTTATTATTGTCGTAAAATCAAAAACGATGGCAGAAGAAGAACACTACGACGACGTGGACATATCGGATATAATTGACGAGTCTGAGCACTATCTTGAAGCGGACCATCAACATGCAGAGTTAACAGAACCGACAGACTCTGAAAACATAAACACGATACCGGATTCAGATTTATTAAGTTCTGAAGAGCAGATGGTAGACGAGAAGAGGCCTCAGGTACAAAATAAGAGCGAGGTTATACGTTCTACGCGGCTACCAATAGCTAGGATTAAGAATATTATGAAAATGGACCCCGACGTCAGCGTCGTGTCAGGAGACGCTGTGTACCTAGTTACTAAAGCTACTGTGAGTAGATACGTTATTTATCCGGTGGTACCACCGTGCCAATGAACTATTTTGTGTTCATGTCTTACTGTAATTTGTAATTTTTTCATTAATTACAAGATACTATGGAATTGATGTATGGACATGGGTCTGTCTATCTATACGTGGATAGACCTATATATTTGAAAATTAAATGACAAGTAATAACTAAATAATTTTTTCTTTTTTCAGGAACTATTTCTAGAAACGATAGCAAAGGAAACTTACGCATATACGGCTACAAATAAGAGGAAAATAATAGCAAAGAAAGATTTGGACTTGGTCATCAACAAAGTGGACTGCTTGTGTTTCTTAGAAGGTGCCATGGACTTTTAAAACGTTATCAAAAAGTTTAATGTTACTCCAGGATGTCAACCTTAACCCGTTGACTGCGGGAAAACGCACATTGTGTTCCTACTAAGAAACGCAAATGCAGCGCAAAAACACAGTATTTGTTTTTCTTAGGCGAACACATGAACTGTGTAGTCAGCCGCACTATGGGCTTGGGTCGCGAATGTTGGCCCGCAGTCAAAGGGTTAGCTTTAAATTTTTTTAATACAGCCACCACTACCTTATGGCTCAGTGTCCATTCGTTGTTGATTAGTGGTCTACAGTTGGCTTCTGCATGTTAACAAGTAGTCGTCGCGTGAGCAACAAGTGGACACTGCGATGTCAATGATATTCATCAATGTGTCAAATTCATTTTGAAATTAATAACATTTATAGTTCTCTAAAACTAATACTATGTAATTTATCTTTGTAAGAAATATAAATATTTTGTACAGATTTTTTTTTTTAATGCACTTGATATTTACTGTTATTTTTCTATCACAAACAAACAAGAATGTGAGTGAGTGCCAAAGAAGATGTTTCAGTACGAAGCTATTGTTACTTGTTTTAAAGGTACAAATTTGTCTCACAAGGAAACCTATGATTTTCGTCGTGTCGTCGTTTTTGTAGACCTTCAACAGTTTTCCATTTTCTGCAACTTCCCAAAATATTACTAACTCAAGTTGGAGCTTTTGCCGAGGAACAAAGACATATCACATGAATGTGAAATGTTGGGCGATATGTCTACGCTACATGTTCTTAGTGAAAACGCGTGTTAAGATAGGAATGTAACAATAACGGAACAGAAGTTGTTTTTAGATAAGTGGCAAAATTATTATATGAGAATTCACAAAAAGATCAGAAATAAATATTATATTTTACACAAGTCTATTGCAAAAATAAAATTCTTAGACCACTGCGGTCCTGTGCTCTTAAAGACCGGATTTCTTTATATAAACTTAAAAGATTATTCCTAAATGATTTAATTTTAACTTAATATTTACATCATTTATAAATACACAACAAAATAAAATGACCTTTTCATATAAAGTTCTGTACCACACAGTTACTAGTTAGGTACTGTTCCTTTGGACTGTGCAGAGGCATGGTCCGTTTACCTCTATGTTGTGAAGCACAAAGCAATAGGAGTTTAGTGTAGTTTATACTAAAGCACTTAGTGTATTAAAATATACATTCTCAAAGGCTTTAAAAAAATATTTAGATACTTGTACGAATAACCACATTATTGAAGCCCTTTATAAATCCATGAAGTAACAATTTACAGAATAAGCGGTACTATAATACTTGTAGCACTTGCAGGAGTGGTAGTGTTTCCGCTACTTGGAGCTGCGGTTCTTGCTGCTGCGGTGCTCTGGGTTGCGGAGCTCAAAGCTGCGGTGTTCGGAGCTGCGGTGCTCGGAGTTGCGGTGCTTGAGACTGCGGTACTCGGAGTTGTGGTGTTAGGGGCTGCCGTGCTCAAAGCTGCGGTGTTCGGAGCTGCGGTGCTCGGTGCTGCGATGCCCGGGGCTGCGGTGTTTGGAGCTGCGGTGCTTGGGGCTGCTGTGCCCGGAGCTGCGGTGCTCGGTGCTGCGGTACCCGGAGCTGCGGTGACCGAAACTGCTGTGCCCGGAGCTGCGGTGCCCGGAGCTGAGGTGCTCGGAACTGCGGTGCCCGGAGCTGAGGTGCCCGGGGCTGCGGTACTCGGAGCTGCCCTGCTCGGAGCCGCGGTGCTCGGAGCTGTGGTAGTCGGAGCTGTGGTGCTCGGAGCTGCGGTGTTCGGAGCTGCAGTGCTCGGAGCTGCGTTGATTATAGCGCTTGCAGGAGTGGCAGTGTATCCGCCACATGGAGCTGCGGCACTCGGAGCTGATAGGATCGTCGCAGTAACCAGTAACAGCGTAAACACCTGCATTTTGGCTACACACAAAAAATATGATCAATATTATGTTTATAGTCACTGAATATAAAATAGAAAATTGCAATCCTTTCCAACTTAGTCGGAAGCTATATTCTTATTATTGACCCATTGGATAGGGCTTGTCCCTATTACCGTTTTTGCGGTACAATTATCCACCGCTAAAATAACAAGACAATTCTAGAAAAATAAAATAGTTGTTTTTTAGTTTTATTATTTATTCAAATTCAAATAAGTATATCGACCTGAAACAAATGTAATGCAACAAGTTGTATAAGTTCTGACCAAAACTACGCCATCACACTGATAGACTCACAAACACCATTCCAATATTTAATTTCTCATAATAATTAGCAAAGATCAACAAATTGACTGTTATATAAGATTTATTTATAGTAGAATTTACAAAAAATAAAACAAATAAAAATGCACAAACATAGTACTTTTTTTTTTTCTAATAAAAGTTCCGATCACCTTCAACAATAATCCTATTATGTGTTTTCTGCGTGCTCCTATAAACCATATTTCGTTATAAAAACATAACCATATTTCTTTATAAATAGTAAACAATTAATTCTAAATGATTTTATTTTCTCTTAGCAATTACATCATTTAAGAATAAATAACAAAATAAAATGACCTTTTCATATAAAGTTTTGCACCACACAATTACTTGTTACTTTTCTTTTGGACTTTGTGCAGAAGCTTGGTTGGTTTACCTTTATGTTGTGAAGCAATAGGAGTTTGGTTTAGTTTTTTCCTTCCTCATACGACTGGACACAGACCCCGGTCAGCCAGGACCTCCTAGAGGACCTGACCTAACTATAAATGTGTGGATAATCTCTAATATAAAAAAGATAAATTATGACATATAGTATAGTATAATGTATTATGCATTATCAAAGGCTTTATAATAGTTTTACTTAATTGTACGAATAACCACATTATTGTAGCCCTACATGAATCAATGAAATAATAATATATAGAACAAATGGTACTGCAATACTTGTAGCACTTGCGGGAGTGGTAGTGGTTACTGCAGGAGTGATAGTGCTTCCACCACTTGGAGCTGCGGTGGTTGGGGCTACGGTGGTCGGGGCTGCGGTGCTCGGAGCTGCAGTGCTCGGGGCAGCGGTGCTCGGAGTTGCGGTGCTTGGAGCTACGGTGCTCGGTCCTGCGGTGCTCGGAGCTGCGGTGCTCGGAGTTGCGGGGCTCGGAGCTGCGATGATCGGATCTGCGAAGCTCGGAGCTGCAGTGCTCGGGGTTGCGATGCTCGGATATGCGGTTGTTGGAGTTGCGGTGCTTGGAGCTGCGGTGCTCGGTCCTGCGGGGCTCGCAGCTGCGGTGCTGGGTTCTGCGGTGCTCGGAGCTGCGGTGCTCGGAGTTGCGGGACTCGGAGCTGCGATGATCGGATCTGCGAAGCTTGAAGCTGGGGAGTTCGGAGTTGCAGTGCTCGGGGTTGCGGTGCTCGGGGTTGCAGTGCTCGGATATGCGGTACTCGGAGCTGCGGCGCTCGGAGCTGCGATGCTCGGGGCTGCGGCGCTCGGAACTGCGATGCTCGGAGCTGCGGCGCTCGGAGCTAATAGGATCGTCGCAGCAACCAGTAACAGAGTAAACACCTGCATTTTGGCTACACACGAAAAATATGATCAATATTATGTTTATAGTCACTGAATAAACGTAGAAAATTGCAGTCCTTTCTAACTTAGTCGGATAGGCCAACGCCTATAGAGACAATTCCCTATTACCGTTTTTGCGGTACCTACTATTACCGACCGCTAAAATAACAAGACCATTCTAGATAAATAATAATAGTTGTTTTTGAGTTTTATTATTTATTCAAAAAAGTATAACAACCTAAAACTAATTTAATGCAACAAGTTGCATAAGTTCTGGGCGAAAACTAGCTACGTCATCACACAGATAGACACACAAACACTTTTCCAATATTCAAACACGAAGGATAGCTAAATTGTTTCTTTATATTTATTGCTAGCTGTTGCCCGTGATTTTACCCGCATTCCAGAGGAAATTACACACATACACAACACAGATAAGTCTATAGTTTATTTGTTATTTCTTATTTTTTACTGAACGATCAACTGATGAACATGTTATTTTTTTTTTGTGATATTCATCAATTTTATTTTATCTTTCAATTAACAAGTATCACAATAATCACAGTTTACGGTTAGATAAATATATTTCCATAGTACTTACGCCTGTGTATACACACCGCAATTAAATAACTGACTATACAGAGAAAATAATTTATCGATAGCTAATAGGTAAAGGAAATCGTATTTCCAATTAAAGACCCATATTAAATTGTAGGTACCTATTAAGATAATTTGTCTTTATCGAAATTTTGAATCATTATATAGTGCTTAGTGTTAATAGCTATAAGTGTTCAATACTAGTGGTATTTCAATTACATAAACTCAATATTTAAGAATGATGATTAATATACAAATAAAATATTTAAAAAACTCGACGTCGGCTGTTTTCTTCCGATTTTCATCAAACAGCCCGACTAATTTATTTTTCAAACAAAAAATACAAAATCAAAATCGGTTCATCCGTTCGGGAGCTACGATGCCACAGACAGACACTTCAAACTTATAACCCCCCGTTTTCGTCGGGGGTTAAAAATAAAGCTTAGTGGTTGCGAATTTTGTTTGAAAGAGTTACCGTGGCCCTGGAGCACAAATGGCTTTAGAAGGAAATGTTGACTACGGAAGGGTTTTAGTCAATAAGAGTCATATCAGAATAAGTCATTTGATGTTAACCCATTCTTAAAAAAAACTTCCCCCACTTCTTCTACTTTTCATGTTGATTGACTCAAATCTTCTCCAAACAGTACTGAGCAACCTGTACAGTTTCCCCACTATACCTTATGTTTAAAATGATTATTATTTTGAATAGTATTGGACTATTCAAAATAATAAACATTTTCAGTAACAAACGTCGAGGAAAATTATTAAAAAAAAGTATTTGCGGTTTTATTTACTAGCTAGGGGCGTCATCATAAACAAAAAGATAGAATTGTAACAACAAAAGGTCCAAGAATAGAAGTTTGTAGATAATTAGCAAAGAACAACAAATTGACTGTTATTTAAGATTTATTTATAGTAAAATTTACAAAAAAACACAAATAAAAATACAAAATACCTTGGCGTCCATCGTCTTATAAACAAAAGTAGTTAAGGGACTATTTTTTTTTCATATAAATTCCAATAACCTTCGAAAATAGGCCTATTTTTGTATTTACCCCGTGCTCTTATAAAACGGTTATCTTTATAAAAATATAAACAAACAAATTATTTCAAAGTGATTTTAATTTTAACTTAATAATTACATCATTTACAAATAATCAACAAAATAAAATGATCTTTTCATAATAATATGAAGTTTTGCAGTGCCACACAGTTACTAGTTAGGTTAGGTTCGTTTACCTGTATGTTTTGACTTCTGTAGCACAAGGCAATAGTTTAGTTTATTCTAAACTAAAGCACGTATTTTTTTTTCTTCCTGTTAAGACTGAACAAGAACCCGGTCAGCCCGGACGTTCTAGTCTAGAGAATCTGACCTAACTATAAAATAATGTGTGGATATGCTCTAATATAAAAAAGATAAATAATATAATATAATATTACACATTAATAAGACTTTAAAAAAATATTTAGTAACTCGTAGAATAACCACATTATTGTAGGCCTTCACGAATCAATGAAATAATCATATACAGTATAATTGGTACTCCAATACTTGTAGCACTTGCAACAGTGTTAGTGGTTCCGCCACTTGTAGTGGGGGCTGCGGTGGGGGCTGCGGTGGGGGCTGCGGTGGCCGGAGCTGCGGTGGCCGGAGCTGCGGTGGCCGGAGATGCGGTGGCCGGAGCTACGGTACTATTTGCATCAGCAGTTTGTAAGGCCATTGCACAGTTGCCTGATACGGTGAAACCGCTCCTTTGTACCAGTACGCTGCGACAAAAATCAGAATAAGTAACAAGCAGTGGCGAAGCGTGATTTTTTTGAAAAAGAAGCTGCTATTCTACTATTGCTTATTCTGTTAAGTAGGTATGTAGAATATAAGGTATACAATTTTACTCTTCTGTGTATAACACTATCTATCGTTCGACTGAATATAATAATTATTTCAATACACAATACTACAGTATACACTACCGACTATGAAATTTTTCAGTAGCGGTAGGGTATCTGTTGGTCCGAATCGAGGAAGCTGGTGGGAATCGAGTTACCGCGTCCCTAGAATGCAAAGAGCAGTAGGAGGAACACCTAAGGGTTCTCAAAGTAGTGTCAGCAAGTCTGACACTACTTTCCGGTCCGCCCAGAGCGGATAAATTAATTTTATAATTTCCCATACTTCAAAAAATGGAGTCCCTGGTAACAAGGTACGAGTATCTATGTAATGGTCAGAGGTTTAGCAAGGCTAAATAAAGATAACCTGTGTCCACGGATAGATTGATAAACTCAAATGGAAAATCTAATTGCTGTGACTGCTAGGCACCTATCAGAATAGAGTTTGAGATTTTTCCTGGCACGATGATGCGTCCCAGGAAAAATCTGATGTGATTATGTCATAGATTTTGTATAGCAAAAGAAAACTGTGACATCACTTTTGTGATGACTAACTACATATCATTCATTTGAAAGCAATTAAAAATTAATTTACAGTTAATTGAAATTTAATCGGGTTGTTAAGGCTAAAATATGTATAGTGAGAGATTCCTTAGTGAAGTCATGTCTTGGAGCTATTGATTAAATACCCAATTAAGACTAGTTAATAAGATAGAAAAATGATGATGAGTGAAAATAGAAATGAAAATTATCTTACTCTTTGTTTAGTGCGCAATCGATTCCGGATGCAACTATACGCATCGTTTCGGGCACACCGGTAATAGAATTCAGATTCACGGTTGTCGATGCGGATCCCAAGTTTAATATTCCCACGACCGTGGGATCACTTGTGGTAGGCACCCTAATTGACAAAAAAAAAAACAATATTAATACAATTTTATTATCACACATTGAAATTGAACGGTAAGCAAAGTTTCTCGCGAATAGAACGTGCAACTAAGAGGCCAATCTATTAGTCTTTGTACCGATCATTACATTAGTTAAACGAGGCCCACTTCAGGCCCGAGTTCAGCCCTAAAGTGCATTAGGCCGCTCTTATATCTTATAATTAATGATAAAAATGCGTGAGTACATACCTTGTAACAACTAAGACATCACTTGTAAGTGCATGTGTTCCCAACGAGCCTGAAGTTACCGCCGCAGAATGTTTCAAGGCAACGACGTCTTTGTAGAACTGTAAGTGGGTAATCAATTTATTAGTCAAGTATTTATCAAACATTTATGATGGCGATTACAAATCATTTTTCCGATTCACGAGTTGAGAATATGAAAGGCGCATTTAACGGCTAATTGAAGGTTCAGTAACTTACCTTGTAATGACTCTTAGTGGCTGCCTTCTGGGCCGCCACGTTGACAGTCCTGTAGTTGCTAGCGACAGGCAGCCAGGTAGTAGTGGCATTAGAGAAGCCGGCATTCGTGGTAGCGTCCCAGTGGAACGGCGTGCGCTCAGGATCGCGGCTGTTCTTCCAGTAGTTAATAGGATCTTCGGTATTGCATGCCTGGGGGTCCTTGGTGTCCACCCAGCTAATGTTTCCATCAGTCATACCAAGCTCTTCGCCCTGAAATGACGTGTTTTATTTTGTAAATAAACATATTGGAAATAAAAAAATTGAGGTCTATTTCTTTTACGTTTTTAATGAGGTTTACAATATGTTATACCTAGATTATTACAATCCCTTTTTAATTTCTGATACTTATTAAGATGGTTGGTTGTAATACCAACAGTCTACTTCGTCCTCATGTTTCCGACAAGAAGATTGGTTGATATCTATCTAGGTGATGCTAAGCCAAAGCTGTATTCGAACTTTTAAAATATACGCTTAGCAATTTTATTCGGCCTTCATGACTCAAGTAGCCTTTTGCGGAAATAACAAAATCAAACTGCTAATACGTAAAGTTGTTAAATAGGTACAGAAAGCCACACCCCGAACGAGCCCACCTAAAAGAAGCTCTACTACTACGGAATATGGCAGTGTTTCCTTTACCTGATAGGTGATGGTGACTCCAGGGAGGATAAGAGCCAACATGTTCATCGCGTCCACTCTCTCCACGCCGTGTCTTGTGGCCAAGCGGCTGTTGTCGTGATTGCCGTTCTGAAATACACAGTAATTAGAGAATCTGGGCTATATTGAACAGTATTTTCTATAGAATAAGTTGCAAATACCTATCATGAGTGGTCATCGCCAACACAGAGAAAATTATTGATTTGAATAAGGCTGTATAAGTTAATATACTGAAATTTTACGCAATGGCGGCTACCGTATATTACATATACCTTTAGACAAGCTCAAGGTACTTACCACCCAATTAGCGGTCTTATTAGCTGGCATATTGGTCATCCACTTATCAACTACAGTCTTCATGTCTACAGCAGTGGACGTGCCACTCAGCTCTCCAAGAAACACGAAGTTGAAAGGCATGGAACCGTCGCGTGTACCGTCCCCATAGTATCGCATCATCAGGTTCAAATCGGTATAAGCTTCCGTCATCATGATTTTGGATTCGTTTTGTCCGAATTCTTCGAGGACTGCTCTCCAGTCGTAGACAATTTCGTAAGTTTCATTTTGATCCTTAGTGTAGAGATGGTTAAGATAGTCGTAGCTGTTTACGTCGGTGGAGGTGCCTGAAAACGTGGTTAATTGACAAATAATTATGTCGATGAAATAAAGCGTAACGTTCATCCCCCTCTAACGTAAAAACCTTTCAACCTGCTCAGTTGGTTGGTGAAGTTGCAATGGCTCCGAGTTTAAAGACACGCGCTTCTCAAGCACGAGGATACGGATTCCAAACCGGGAAATTAACAATATTAATATTTTAATTAATTTTACTTTCTAAAATTATTTTGGAAATCACGTCATTATACTGATAAGGAAAAACCAATCAGGTAAATATCAGGTAATATGCCTGGACTTATTGTGCAAGCGAGAGGCTTGAGCAGGTGTAATGATCGATGCTCATAGCCTCATTCCTTTTCTATATATGAGAAGAGTTCTTTGTCTCGCCGTGGGTCAATATCCCCGGGTAACAAGTGCTTTTGTAGTACATATCTGATGTTAACTTACCTGAGAGTGGCTCATTGGGGTATGTGCCGTTGCTGTAAACCACTTCATACAACATATTGACTGCGTCTACTCGGAAACCTGACACCCCCTTTCTTAGCCAGAACCGAAGCACCTCCTGGAATTTTTAATCAACTTTTATGTGACATTTCTTATAAAGGAGTTCTAAACTAGTTATATTGTCAGGGGCGGACTGTAAATTTCTGGGGCCCTGGGCTAGCACTACTTGGGGGGCCTACCTTAAATTAATAATAAAGTTGTTGCCATTTTGACAAAGAACTGTTTGCCATAATAATGTATAGATTTACGGTACCTAAAGGAAACAAATTAGGCCAATAATAGTTAATCATTACAACCGAGACTAAATTGTAGGTAGTAATGGAGGCGAGAGTGTAGTGACAAGATACCTACTTCTTATACTTTTTTCTCCAATGAGGGCCCTTATAATAATGGGGGCCCTGGGCTGCAGCCCAAAAAGCCCATACATAAATCCGCCCCTGTATATAGTTTTTATTCGGGATAATTCTTCGGGATAGGACTTCTGACAAGGAGCCCGAACGATATTAAGGGACGTTAAGTGTCGTAATCACAGCGGTTCTTCATAATTAAAATTTATATTGTAGCACGATCTAAAACAGCCTTGTCCAAAGTGGACGATAACGCCCCCTTGTGGGCGTTGCAGGCCTAAAGGGGGGCGGTAAGAAACCCAGAAATAAATTCGGGGCATTCTGTAGAGGATTGGGGAGCCATTTGTAATTTCATCTACTAGGTGGTTTTTAAGTAGGTGAAAATATGGGAGCGCTAGAAAATAAGTGGGCAGTAGACAAAATAAGTTTGGGAACCCCCCCCCCCTGATCTAAAACATGCTTTGCCCTGCAGTGGGACAGTAATAGGCTGGTATTATATTAGTGTGTAGTAGGATGTACCTTACTGTCCTCATGCATGTATGATTAAATACATAGATGTGCAAACGTTTTCGCTTTACTTACTTTCATTTCCTCCTGGAGAGCCAGGCTGCGGTAGTTGATGTCGGGCTGTTGGATGACGAACTGATGCAAATAGTACTGTCCTCGCACTGTGTTGTATTCCCAGGCACTATTGCGGAATACGCTGATCTAAAAGAATTAGAAATACCTCATCAAATGACTCCTTCTGCCCTGGGTGGGGCGAAAGGGACTCTGTTAGACGTTTACTGACTAAAAAACCACCCTGTTCCTTCTGTTGCCCTTTACGTTCCGGGGCCACGGTATGATGTTAGGACGGCCTGCAACCCCGAATTAGAAATACCTACGATAAATTTAGCTACGGCTCAGATAATATACGACAGGAAACGAGATGTACCACGCGCATCTGTCTTTAGTCAGTGCGGTCGGTGGATGAAGCCCGTACAGAATGAAGAGACCCGCCTTGTGGTGGTGGCAGGAAGAATGCTCTGACCAACCACCGTGTACCGGACAAAGGTAGTTGGAGGAACACTGGGGTTTTAGTTGATAGGAGTCCATCACATATCGCCGCTTCCCCCAAGGCGGTGGTAGTCCATGAGAAATTAGGAATATTCACGAGAAAGAAAAGGCTGTCTGGTTTTGACCTCAATTCTTTAGTCAGAATGTAAATAATGAGAGAAACTTTGTTTGCAAGTAGAAAAAGAGCGAATTGACAGTTAATCCGCAGGACGGGTATACAAGGTTGGACCCCAACCGTACCGTACCGGTTGAATCAACCTATAAAATATGTTTGGTTGTTCGTACGTTGTAGTCTATATAATCGTCAGAGAATGTACCTGTACTTACTGATTTTTGTATGATATTATCGTAGTATAAATACGTGCCACGAAAGATGAGACTTGACACGCACAAACTTGATTATTTCGTAAAAAATATTATATTATTGTTAAGAAATTTTATGTAAATGTCATCAAAATATCCCTATATAGATAGATACATAAATTATGGATAACTATTTCGTACATCCATACCTGAGCAAGCTCCCCATTACTGATGCTTGTCAAATCTCATCTTTCGTGGCACGTATTATACCTAATTATTTTAGAAATACTTATGTAACATTTTTATTCTGTTCAAATTCTAGTTAGCTCCACAGTGCACAATCACGGCATGACTTACCCAGTTACTAGGTGGACCCATGACACCATCGGCGTTTACTATACCGTCGGCCCAGATGTAATAGTCAACATACGTGCTATTCCTTTTTGCTGATTCCAGGAACCACTCGCTCTCAGTGCTCGTATGGTTGGGCACGTAGTCCAGCACCACGCGAATACCTGAACGACGATCATAATTAATGAAGTAGGTAAAATGTGTGGACAAAGACACTAAACGAAGCTAATTCATGTTATTTCCATGATTTGCAAGATATTTATTTTACTGTGGACCGAAATAAATATCTTTGCGACCGTAGGGAGACACACTGTGTTTTCCGGTAGGTAGGTGGTCGCTACTCGAGAGCCTTACGACCCCTTGCAACCGCCGTCTGTTCTACGAGCTATGTAAATGTGTATGTAGTTATGTCATCATCTGCCTAGCCTTTTCCCAACTATGTTGGGGTCGGCTTCCAGTCTAACCAGATGCAGATGAATACCAGTATTTTACATGGAGCGACTGCCTATCTGACCTGCACAACCCAGTAACTGGGTAATACGATACCCCTAGGTAAGACTGGTTGTCAGACTTTCAAGCTTCTGACGACTTGTAACGACTGTGTAAGTAGTTATGTATTAATGTTTATTTGTAGGGAATCTTTACATAATTCTAAGCGTGGTGCCTCTAGTCATGAGATACAGTCTACCTGCTATTTCTCCCATACCTCATGCCCAGTTTTCATACCCAGTAATAAACATAGAAGGTACAAATGATATGAAAAACAGTCTACCTGACTCCAATAACTATCCGATAAGATTAAAACACTTTACAAGAAAAGCACTCGATAACTGAGTGGTCACAGTTTAACCTTGGCAATATGTTAGCAAGTCGTATCATCAGAGAAAAGTACCCACTTAAGGTTGATAGTGGAACTTATTCCAAAAGAGATTGACAGGTGAGGATTTCCCCACGAGAATAAAAGGTCCCTACACTTTTCCCAGGGTTTGTCGGAAAGGACATCCACTCACAAGTTAAACGCGGTAACACGTTGCTGGATTTGGCTTTTACATTATAATTTGAGCCAAATGACCATTATAGCTAAACCTCATAATTGATTCTTTTGTGACGTCACATATCTCATGACCTGTCCAGTGCATATTTCGCCTCTTGTGTATCACGCTACAAGCGTCCGCCGCCTACCGCTGCCCCCATACCCCGCTGGCGAGCACTTAATTAAGCAATGCTTAAACGGGCTCAAATTACTCAATTTTAGCTTTAGTAGGAACACTAATCTAACTTACAGAGGGTTCCTTAAAGGGTTAATAAAGGGACATTATGGGACTTGTAAATATATATATAGATATAGATATATATATATTGTTATGTATTGGGAAAACAGGTTATCTCTGAATTACTCAACGGAGCACACGACGAGCAAGCTTACTGGTTTTGCCGAAGACTAGAACCAACTATAGCAAAATAATGCTGAGTTTTGAAGGAGCACAGCTTTATAATAAAATACCCTCACGAATACGAAATGTACACTCATTCAATGCATTTAAAACTCAGCTCAGCCAGTATGTCAGACTTCTGAAGAAATGAATGCATTGGGAGGGTCGGGTTTCAAATAATTAATCCATAACTTGTGATGTCGAACTTTTTCTATATTTATATTATGATTAGTATTGTTCTCAAGTGAATGACGTATTATGTTTTTATTGAGAATAAAGTTTCTTTAAACCTATTAATCGTCCGCGTTTTTGTATCGACAGGGTGATTATAAAATTTGATGTTATCATGACTCACCCAATCTCTTAGCTTCAGCCATGAGTGCGTCGAAGTCATCCATAGTGCCGTAGTCAGCTGCTATCGATTTATAATCTGTTATATCATAACCAAAGTCGTACATGGGTGACTTGTAGATCGGAGACAACCAAATCGCATCCACGCCTATCTCTTGTAAGTAGGGCAGCTTCAGTTTTATACCTGTTGAAAATATAAGGTGTATTAGTTCTATATCGTTCTTTGTCCGTAATGTTTCTTGCTCGTACATCCCCATAGAGATCTACCTACGCTTTCGAACTAGCAACTAGCTTCAACTTTCTGACTAACTGACCGGGGTCCTTGACAATTCAACAGTGCCTATAAATGGTCTAATTGAAGTAAATACTTTGACTTAGACTTAATGAAGACAATTAATAACATAACATAACATCACGCCTGCAATCCCCGAAGGGTTAGG
Source organism: Hoplodrina ambigua (assembly GCA_949774945.1). Classification (NCBI taxonomy): domain Eukaryota; kingdom Metazoa; phylum Arthropoda; class Insecta; order Lepidoptera; family Noctuidae; genus Hoplodrina; species Hoplodrina ambigua. The sequence continues at coordinate 3,362,940 of OX458967.1, forward strand.
CAGAGGTGTTCCCATTAGTACACCTACATTTCGCCAGTTATGTTTTTTAGTCCCATGTAATAGGGGGCGAGCCTATTGCCATCAACCGGGCACAAATCCAGACTCCGAGGCTGCTACTGAGACAATTAAAGACAATTAATGTTGAGAGCAAAGCCAAAAGAGTGAAGAAATGGGCGTAATTATAATATATATTAATTATATCACAGCTAGCTAGCTATATAAAAAACTAGCTTCCGCCCGCGACTTCGTCCGCGTTAAACTTGGTTTCTCCATACAAACTTTGGACCCCTGAATCATCCCGTTAGGGGGTGAATTCTGGAAAATTCTTTCTTATTGGATACCCACGTCATACAAAAAACATTCCCTCCAAGTTTCAGGTCCCTACGACCAGCGGTTTAGGTTGTGCGTTGATCCGTCAGTCAGTCATTCAGGACAAAGCATTTTATATGTACAGAAGATAGATAGATCAGTTCTAACAATATTACCATTTAAGTCTCCGATCCCGTCTCCATTGCTATCCATGAAGGAGCGCGGGTATATCTGGTAGACCACGGCAGACTTCCACCACATGTCCACGCACGAGACACTCGCGATCGTCGCAGCAGCCAGTAACAGCGTAAACACCTGCATTTTGGCTGTACACAAAAAATATGATCAATATTATAGTGCATCGAGGTAGTGAACTGTCGCGCTAATAATTCTTGAAGATTATTTTACTATCGAGCTAACGTTTTCAGGCAAGTGTTATTCGATTTTACTTTGGAAACCCGTTTATAGTCACTGAATTAACGTAGAAAATGGCAGTCTTTTCAGACTTAGTCCAAAACCGTAAGTAACTCGTGTTCACCGAACTGCACTGACAAACTGCCATGTATCTAGATCACAAAATATACTAAATATCCCCGAAAAAATAAGAACAAATTACTACGTTTGTTAATAATCTTTACCCTAAATTTGATCCAAAAATACCTATAACACTTTGAAAAAATTTAATGATTTTGAAACATACCAACCTGTTTTCGCTGTTGCTACACCAATAGCGATGGTCACAGTCGACTGGACCTTATATGCAGGAAGATTCAAGTGTATTGTAAATGTGAGCTCTCGACATTGTTTGTCTCTTAGCGATATGTTATCATTGACGATTATAACACCTACTTATTAGGGATTTTTCAGGAATGCCTGATGAGTTTCTAGATCTCTTTCCTACTTAACTTTTGAATTGGGTGTGATACCTAACTTCCCTAAAAAACTCGGCCAAGTGCGAGTTGGCCACGTACAAAAAGGATTCCGTACCACCATACAATATTAAATTGATCATACACTCTACTACAGTCTACTCAATGTGCCTTATATCGCGTTCGTGTTTGTTAACTTTTAATTATGTGGAAAATGTTGGTTATATATTTATACTCCTATTTTACATACATAACATCACGTCTGTAATCCCCGAAGGGTTAGGCAGAGGTGTACACATTAGTACACCCACATTTCGCCAGTTATGTTTTTAGTCCCATGTAAAGCGAGCCTATTGCCATCAACCGGGCACAAATCCAGACTCCGAGGCTGCTACTGAGAAATTCCTGATGGAAAAACCCAATAACACTTTGCCCGACCTGGGAATCGAACCCAAGACCTCATGCACAGCAGTCGCGCTTGCGACCACTAGACCAACGAGGCAGTCCTGTTTTAGTTTTAAATTTTATATTATTTTATTGTTATGTGTAAACCGTTTATTTTCCAAAATAAATAAAATAACATCCAAAAAATTGTGGAATGATGTTATAACACAAGCTCCCGGTTTCAAACATGTCGGATGAGATTCTTTGAAATTAAGTTTTATAAACTTTAAAACCGACGATTTCCTCTGATGACTTTGACAAACCCTAACAATTTTTTAAGGATTTTTAAGGTTTTAATATTTCCATACTGACTCCTAATAATCTCTTAATGAATCACCCGGTGAATACTTACTTAATTAATAATTATTGAAGACGCAAACAAAACACTTGCCTTTATCAGAATTTCCACTCGGTTCAGTGACGTCATCGTTTTGAACACTGAACAACTCTTTTTCATTGATCTCAGCCTAGATGAAAACAATGATTTGACTTTAAACCGCTTTATTATATCCGTAGGCAGATTTTAATGCAGATTTTATGCAACGACGCGACGGCGAGATACTCTGGAAAAAAAATAATTACATCCGTTAGACATAAAGATTGGATGTTGGTTATCAGACTTGATTTTTTGGGGAAGGTAGGCACGCGCCAACCAGTCGCGGGTCCACCATTGTGGACAGGGTAGGTATACCCACAAGTGCCCACAACACATCCCAAATTCGCAAAAAAAAAATTGAATGTGTTATTTTAACTATACATATAATTAAGTGTAAAATGTATTCATATACCAACTTTTAATTAATTCTGACATGCTTTCAAGCTAGAAGTTTTATTAAAATCGGTTCAGTAGTTTAGAGTTTTTATGAGTCTAGAATAGTCTAGATTGAGTCCTACTCGCACTTGGCCGATTTCAAGTGACCCTGAGTACCTACATCTTTTTTTTGACTTGGTAAAGGCGTATAAGTACTTATAATATTTCAGTAAATTATGAAATATAATTAATTTGTCTGTTTCATCAAAGTAATAAAATGCGCTAAAAATTAGGCTGAAACAATTTTATAAAGCTTAGCATATCAAATGCCAGACAACTTATTAAATCTTAACTTGTTATAATATGTTTATTTAATATGTATGTACAGGTTTAGTTACAAAATCAATGGCTTAGGTCAAGTTGTTTATTTCATAACAAAAATACATTTGTGTCGAAAATATTTGGACAGTAGGTACACAAGAAGAAGCAACATAAACAATTATAATTATAAGTAACCTCGTTCCTCACCCCTCCGAAGTTAGAACATCTATCCAAATTAAAACTAGCTTTACTAAAATTAGTTATCATAATATTACAAAACAAAAGTCCTTAGAAAGAATGCTACACAAATACCTACATTAAATGTCGAAAAGCTAAGTATATAAAACAATTTAAAACAAGTCAAAGTTGGATGCAGTCAATTAATTTAAATACTATTTTTAAGATTTTTTATAACAAAATTCGTCAATGCAGTAATAGGCTTTCTTGATAAGCAAAGCCTAGGCCTTAGGCTTAGGTTTTTGGCCACATTTCCAGTGGACGGCGATTCGGATGAATTTTTAGATGCCATTTAGTTTCAAGCAATTTAAAAAAAAATGTTAAATATTTAATATCAAATAATCCTGACTTAATGATTTTTTTTTATTTATTTTTTTCTCGGAGTCAGCACATCAAACACTTTAATAAAAGTTATTCAGATCCTAGAGAGGAAAACCATTGTAGGCATGTGTTTTAAACAACTACTTTTGAGCAACTTTTTTGTGCTGTTTTGCTTTTATAATATGTATTATTTTATTTTTATTTTGTGCATTTTTACTATGGGTAACAGTTCCCTGATAATAAAATGATTTATTATTATTATAATTAAAACGCAAGTAACATGATTTCCCCCATAGATTTTGTATGGCACTAGGGTACCATAGACAGGTACCAGTGACCTCACTTATTTGTGCAACTAAATTGACTATTTAGGCAATTAGAAATTAATTAAAAATTTAGGCTCTGGTCTAAAAAAAATCTGCCTCCAGGTTTGACTCTATTGTTGATAGACCTTATTGTTGAATTCCTGCTGTTCCGTTGGTGTCGTGGTCACAAGCGCGACAGCTGAGCTTGGGGTTCTGGGTTCGATTCCCAGGTCGGGCAAAAAGCGTTATTGGGCTTTTACAGTAAGGATATCTCAGTAGCAGCCCGAAGTTTAGAGGTTGGTAATGTGACACCCCCGTGTCTCGGAAAGCACGTAAAGCCGTGTCCTGCGCCTGATCTCTCTCCGGTTGTGTTGGATTGGCGTCCCATCGGACTTTGAGAGTGGGGGAAGAGGGAGTGCACCTGTATTTGCGCACACACTTGTGCACTATAATATCTCCTGCGAACTTGGCTAGTCTCCAATGAGATTGGCAATCATTTTCAAAGCCATCCCACTTTAAAAAGATTTCGTATTAAAACTTGAAATAAATTCAACATAATTTTTATTTAAGCAATTATATTACAATATTTATAAATATTTTACAAAACAGCTTAATTATTGTACCCACACATGGATGAACGAAATAGATATGTACAGTAATAATGGTGCTACAAATCTTGAAGCACTCCCGCGCAGTACCAACGCGCAGTTCCCTGAGACGGTAACACTGCCACTTTGCACTGTTGTACTGAAACATAAAAAGAAACAAAATTAAGAATGTAATAAATCATTAATTATGGTGCCGACTCCCTTGTTCATAAACTATATTTCGACTTTTATTTCTATTCAGTAACTTGACAGTTCAAAGAAAAATAATGTTACCATAACCAAGCTAATAGTGATGGGGTAGTGAACAGTTTTGCGTAAGGAGCGAATGACAAAAATGGTTTAATACCAAATTAAGTACATTATTTAAGTTCATTCAATGTCGTTCATTCTTACACCACCTCAGCATCTTTTTTTGGCAAAACTTGGTAACCCTTTTAACTGTCAAGTTACTGAATAGAATTAAAAGTCGAAGTAGAGGCGAAATTTAGGGAATTGGCATCTCTTACTGACACATAGCTATAGCTAAAAAGGACGGTGACACTTACAAACTAAGTTAGAGATGTCAAATTAGTTTTGTCATCAAATTCTCCATTTTGTAATCTATACGTTTCAATCTGTCAACTATAATTGTATGTGTCAGATTGACAAAATTTAACAGGTTTTATTTCTCAGTTTTCTCAGTCTAACAATAATAAAAAGAGAGATTCGACTTACTTTTTGTCGAGTGTGCAATCGACTCCCGAAGCAACGACTTCCATGTTTTTGGGCACGCCGGCTATAGCGGACAGATCCGCGGTGTACGATGTAGATGCTAAGTTCAGTATTGCCACGATCGCTGGATCAGTTGTAGTAGGTACCCTGATGGAGACAAACAAACAATTTGAAACAATGAAATATGATAAGACAGAATAATATTTTTGTAGAGATAAACTACTTTAACATGGCGCGCCCCTCCACAGTTCAAAACGTTTGAAAGTATTTACAAGACTCACAAGACATGTGCGCGTACTGTCTCGAAACAAAAACAAATCGGCGACTTGATGCTCGACTAGCGGCTGCGCTGACATACTATATGAAAAATACACGTGCGTTGTTATGCGCGGTCGGCTAGTTATGATTCGTTGATCGATAAATCTGCCGGCCTGCTACTGTACACGAATACTCACAACTACATACAAACTCTTTCATATGGAAATGACTACACATTGAAATAGTAATATGGAGGGGCGCGCCATGTTATAGGGGTTTATCTTCTTTAAATGGTTGTTCATTTTCCCTTGGGGTAGGCGAGGGGGTTCCGCCAGACTCTTACTGACTAAGAACCACCACGGTGTTCCCTTCTCACACTTACGCGTTTGCGGGCCTCCCAGGTCAAGGAGGGAGTGAAGTGTTTGATTACCCCTGTGACATCAATGAGAGGCGCCAGTGGAACACTATCCGCCACCTTAGGTCCCGTTGAGTAAGAGGTTGACCACATACCAGATATGTGTATGGTAACAACATAACATCACGCCTGTAATCCTCGAAGGGTTAGGCAGAGGTGTACCTAGCTAATGTAGTACACCCACATTTCGACAGTTATGTTTAAGTCCCATGCAATAGGGGGCGAGCCTAATGCCATCAACCGGGCACAATTCTAGACTCCGAGACTTTTGTATTGTCTGTCTGTTTAAGTTCGTTCGCGACACTCAGTCTGAAGTGATTATTCCGAATAATGATATGTTGCGGTTAGATTACATACCTTGTAACAACTAAGACATTGCTTGTTAGTGCATGTGTTCCCAACGAGCCTGAAGTTACCGCCGCAGAATGTTTCAAGGCAACGACGTCCTTGTAGAACTGTAAGTGGGTAATTATAACAGTCTTTTATTACATACATACATAATAACTCGCCTGTAATCCCAGAAGGGTTAGGCAGAGGTGTACCGCCGTGTACCCATTAGTATATCCACATTTCGTCAGTTATTTTCAAGTCCCATGTAATAGGGAGAGATTACTACTGAGAAAATCCTGATGGAAAATCCCAATAACACTTTCCCCGACCTGGGAATCCAACCCAAGACCTCATGGTCAGCAAACAGTAAAATACAGTATAAGTCAGTAAAATTCCACATTAAAAACTAAGAACCAGTATTATGTTGCAGGACTCCTGACATAGCTATAGCTAGAGGTTGCCGCAGACCGAAGAGAAGATGCCGAGACGTCTTTTTTTTGGTTAAAGGGACTGTCAGACTTTTACTGACTAATAAACCACCCTGTTCCTTCTGTCGCCCTTTACGTTCCAGGGTCACGGTATCCTGTTAAGACGTCCCGCAACCCCGGCAGGCGTTTGACCCTGTTGGGGCCCCGTCCCTGTGCTGACAGCACTTTGAAGCGCGCGTGGAACTAAACGCGCCGTCGATTCGGGTGGCCAGGTGACCCAGAGAAAGAAACTTGGGGAGACTTTTGCCTCTATGAAAATCACTTCTGTCTAATTGGGGGTACAGTAACCTACCTTCAAATGACTCTTAGTTGCAGCCTTCTGGGCCGCCACGTTGACAGTCCTGTAGTTGCTAGCGACAGGCAGCCAGGTAGTAGTGGCATTGGAGAAGCCGGCATTCGTGGTATTGTCCCAGTGGAACGGCGTGCGCTCAGGATCGCGGCTACTCTTCCAGTAGTTGATAGGATCTTTCGTGTTGCAAGCCTGAGGGTCCTTGGTGTCCACCCAGCTAATGTTGCCATCGGTCATGCCGAGCTCTTCTCCCTGAAATGAGGAGTTTAATTATGAAGAGCTCAGAATATCGTGGATTCTTCTTTTTCTGCTAAGTGACGTCAGATTTTCGTTCATTGTGGTGTACGAAATGAGCTGGATTGTAGTCTGTGGGCCAGTCAACATATTCCCCTTCTCTTATTTCCTTTTACCTATGGTTCGAGACAGCGACACGCCGCTGGCTACGCTGAAAACCAGCGCCGTGGTTTTCGTGCCTTCGAGCACGGACCTGTACAAGGCTGTACTGTGGATAAGCATGATGATAAATGACAGGTATGATTGTGCTCGTTGCTTGGCGAAATGGTGCTCAGAAGAGGAGAACTACTACTACCGTCAGGACTAAGAAAAAGAAGAAAAAAGCACTGTGTTCCGTTTACCTGATAGGTGATGGTGACTCCGGGAAGGATGAGGGACAACATGTTCATCGCGTCCACTCTCTCCACGCCGTGCCTTGTGGCCATGCGGCTGTTGTCGTGATTGCCGTTCTGAAATAGATAGTAGATACTTAGATGGCGAAGGCTTCTGCTTAACAACGATCAAAATCTAGTCGCAGTCTTATCTTAATGACAATTAATGTCAAAAAAAAAGTAAATTAGAGGCATTTTTGAAACTGATCATTCTTAAATGTTAGTAGAATTACTGCCTAATAGTGTTGTCAAGGGCGGCCTTCAAGTCACGGGGGGCTCATATAATAAGGTCTAGTAAGGACAGGCTCCGTTTCGATATCAATAATAATTCTAATTAAAAGAAAATAGAATAATGTTTTGAATCAAACAAGTTACATTATTAAGTCAATATCGCATTTCATGACCATTGGCCTTAAACATCATCATCTGCTAAATACTTAATCTTTAATTATTTAAAACAAGTAAAATAGCCGATTATTGACTTTAAATAAGGCAGTAAACAAATACAAGGCAGTAAACAAAAGGGATTTTTTATCAATTTTTTGTTATCTAAATCTAAATTCGTAAAAGCGAAAGGTCACTCACTCATCACGAAATATCGCAAACCGCTCGACGTATAAAGATGAAATTTGGCAGGAAGGTAGTTTATAGTTAGTAGACGTCCGCTAAGAAATGATTTTACAAAATTCACCCCTTAAGGGGATGAAACGGGGGTCCAAACTAACCTAGACGCGGACGAAATCGCGGGCTAGTAAATAATAATTTAAAAAATAATGATTTTTTTTGTTGATAATCCGTAAAGTCCGTAAAATCCGTAAAAGATAATTCTCAAAGTCTTTGGGACACTTACCACCCAATTAGCAGTCTTGTTAGCTGGCATATTGGACACCCACTTATCGACCACCTCCTTCATAGTTGTCGCGTTGGATGCGGCGCTCAGCTCTCCAAGATACACGAAGTTGAAAGGAATGGAACCGTCCCGAGTGCCGTCTCCATAGTACCGCATCATCTTCGCCATGTCGGTGTAAGCTTCCGTCATCATGATCTTGGACTCGTTCTGTCCGAACTCGTCGAGGACAGCCCTCCACTCGTATACGACGTCGTACGTTTCATTCCGATCTCTGGTGTAGATGTGATCCAAGTAGTTGTAGTCGTTGGGGTCAGCACTGTTATCTAAAGTCACGTTAAAAGAAAATATTTAAATCTATACCATAGTTATGAAGCTAGAGAGTTTATTTTTAGACGCGCTAATCTTTGGAAAGGACAGTCGGAATGGAAAAATTCTCAAGTCTATACTAATATTACAAAGAGGAAAGAATTGATTGTTTGTTTCTTTACATTTAATGGGCTCCGAAACAGTAGTTTTAAAGCCAATTTTTCAAATCAGGTCAGTAGATCAGATTTGAAAAATTCTTTGACTGTTAAGAAGCTACACTATTTCCGGGTTAGGCTAGGCAAGGCTATATTGTGATTTAGAAAATTAGGGATCCGTAAGAAAAATCACGTGAACGAAGCCGCGGGAAGAGTGCTAGTTTATTATAAAGCAGTGGAAAAAATTACGAGCTCTCAATAGGGAACACAGCAATAGAGATACAGCAATATATTAAAGGGATACAGCAACAGTTTCACGGTCAGTGCTTATGTGCTGATCTCTTACTTGAGAGTGGTTCATCTGGGTACAGGCCGTTGACGGGCTCCACTTCATACAGAAAATTGACTGCGTCTATACGGAACCCTGACACCCCCTTTCTTAACCAGAATCGAAGAACTTCCTGAAAATTTCCATAGGCTTTTATATTTCTGTATTTAAAAAAAATATTATAAGTGTTTTACTGACGTAGTTCGTAATTAAATTTATGCCTTTGTTTCACAGTAGGCATTCATATGGCAGGTGAGTGGCAACGCCGGGAGGGGTCGCCCTAGGAAGACCTACACTGACCTTATTAGTGAGGTCCTTCAGAAAGGTCAGGTGCGGAGTACTCGTAACCGGCGTGCTTGTATGACGAGATGTATGAACGTAGATGAGGCGAAAGGAGTATGTAAGGATCGTAGCAGGTGGCGTTCTGTAGTTTCTGCCTACCCCCATGGGGAAAAGGCGTGAGTTTATGTATGTGTATGTATGTATGTTTCACAGTCTTGATACGTGATAATAAATATTGATCAATTGGTTGTTTGTTTAAACGAGCTAATCTCTAGAACTAATAGTTGGATTGGCAAAAAAAAAAAATATCTGATAGCCAAATTCATGAGGAATACTATAGGATATATAAAATCACGCTACGACCCACAAGAGTAGAGCAGTAACATAACATAACATCACGCCTGTAATCCCCGAAGGGTTAGGCAGAGGTGTACCCATTAGTACACCCACATTTCGCCAGTTATGTTTTTAGTCCCATGTAATAGGGGGCGAGCCTATTGCCATCAACCGGGCGCAAATCCAAACTCCGAGGCTGCTACTGAGAAATTCCTGATGGAAAAACCCAATAACACTTTGCCCGACCTGGGAATCGAACCCAAGACCTCATGCACAGCAGTCGCGCTTGCGGCCACTAGACCAACGAGGCAGTCGAGGAGTGGAGCAGTAACCAAAGATATATTGTCAGCACGAAAGATATTTGCCTACGTCCTTAGTGACTACAAACATAATCATTATGAAAAAAACATGTTTACATACTTTCATTTCTTCACGAAGATTCGGATTGCGGTAATTGATGTCGGGCTGTCCAATGACGAACTGATGCAAGTAATACTGTCCTCGGACTGTGTTGTACTCCCAGGAACTATAACGGAACTGACTGATCTAAACAAAAAAAATGGATTTAATTGAGATCCTTTTTTTAAAGTTGGTTCAAAAATTATGAGAAGCCTAGACGGGTCGTTGACTTGTATTATTTCTTTATCGTGTGGGCAGTAAGGTCTTACAACCCTACACACCCTAGTGTCAGAGTTTCTAAACCGCCTCAAGGGCCTCTGACATGGTTTGAGTGGGACAGGCTGGTATAAGTCCAGGTTTCCTCACGATGTTTTCCTTCACCGATGTCAGTGATGGTCTTGGTATTAGTAGGGGTACTGTGAATCTGACAGCGTTTTGGAAAAATTAATCCTCCTTTTAGACAATTATAGTCTAGTTAAGAACCAGTGACATAATAATGGCATAACTTACTATAGTTTATAAGAATTTAGTTTTTTTTTTTTAATTTAAGTTTTGATCTTTTTTCGTACCTAAGATATTTTTTTTATAATATTATATTTAACTATTCCAATGGCAAGAATTATATTATATCACAATCCTGGTCCCAAGATACAGGCATCGCCCAGTTTGGGGACCATCGTTTTACCAAAAATGCGGACTGACAAATGTTACTGATCTATAATTATTATGTTAACCTAGTTATAAGGTAACTATTGTAACAACAACAAATAAACTTTATTATTATTAGAACACGGCTTACCCAGTTACTTGGAGGACCCAAAACTCCCGTTGTAGTGTTTAATTTACCGTCTGCCCAGATGTAATAGTCAGTATAGTTGCCTGTTTTGGTTATTGAATTTTGAAACCACACGCTCTCGTTGCTAGTGTGGTTGGGCACGTAGTCCAGCACCACGCGGATGCCTGACATCAGAAAAATTGATAAAGTTAGTCGTCGCGGATCTCCCGGCAAATGTGGAACATCTCAATGAACATCTAAATTTCTTTAATAAAAACCCGATAAACCGATTTAGGTTTTTTTCATCATAGAAGCTCGCACGGGTTGATCCGTGATCCATCAGGTTAAGTTACGCTTGCCAGGGTTGATCCGTGGATGTGTTATCATCTTTACACACCGACACTCCTCCGTGCACGTTACACTGTAAGTCCCGGCTGAAACGTGGATCTTTCACTGTCGTTACGGGTAGTCAGAAGGCCGAAAGTCTTACTGGGTTGAGGAGGTCAGATAGGTAGTCGCTCCAAGTAAAATACTAGTATTAAGCTGCATCCGGTTAGACTGGAAGCCGACTCCATCATAGTTGGGAAAAGGCTAGGAAGATTGATATTTGCTTATTTATCAGTAATTTCTCATTAGCAGCCTCAGAGTTTGGATTTGTGCCCGCTTGTTGGCTATAGGCTTGCCTCCTATTACATGGGACTTAAATATACCTAACTGTCGAAATGTGGGTATATCCTTCGGGGATTATAGGCGTGAAGTTATTATGACGTAAAATAAAGTTTTATTCTAGCATGACTCACCCAAACTTTTAGCTACAACCATGAGTGCGTCGAAGTCATCCATAGTGCCGTAGTCAGCTGCTATCGATTTATAATCTGCTATATCATAACCAAAGTCGTACATGGGTGACTTGTAGATCGGAGACAACCAAATCGCATCCACGCCTAACTCCTGTAGGTAGGGCAGCTTTTGTTTTATACCTGTTGAAAGTATTCGGTTTATTATTTTGAAACTTAAAGTGAAATTATTGAACTTTGAGATTCTATATCAGCAAAAATTATTTAGTTCAATTAGATTATTGAAATTATTTATTTAAAAGGCACGTCATTTACAAGAAAAGAAGTTGAATGTAGTTCCCCTTCTAAAAGGTATTTTTTGTATAAAGAAGAATGGACAAGATCCATACAATAAATGCGAAAGTAACTCTGTCTTGTTACGCTTTTACGACTAAACTACTGAACCGATTTTATTAAAATTTGGAACGGAATAAGCTTAAACCCTAAGTAAGAACATAGGATACTATTTATTGTGCGACTTCATCTGTCGCGGGCAGAAGCTGATATAAAAGTTTCGACTAATTTCGAATAGGGGCGGAGTCTAAATGAGACACGTTATGACAGCTTGTCAGGTTTAGTTAGATTTTATTATTTTTATTGCTCTGTCATATTAGTCAATCAGTCACTCACTATTTTGTATTTTTCATTTACAATTCCTTAAATGATATCCGTAACTGAAACTATCCGAAACTATCGAATAATTCGATATAATTTCATATTCGTATCCGAAACCGGTACCTATCGAGTTCCGAAATGTCATATCCATTAGATCATAACATCCTTGTTTCCGACACCTGTAGGGCGTACAACCTAGGTTAAAATCCTTGCATACATTACCATTTAAGTCTCCGATCCCGTCTCCATTGCTATCCATGAAGGAGCGTGGATATATCTGGTAGACGACGCATGAGTTCCACCACATATCCACGCAGGAGACGCTCACGGCTGTCGCAGCAACCAGGACCAGCGTTAACACCCGCATTGTGGCTTTAAACATGAAAATGCGTTTAACGTTACCTAAAGTTCTTAATCATTGAATGTTCTAACTGATATTTACGACTTGATCATTCCGATTAGGTAATTGTTTTGCAGGCACGGAATAGGCCCGGCTGGAATCGCATCGGAAAATTCAATCGTTAGCTGACAGCCGCCCGCGATGCGTCACCTTTTTATCTTGTCATTATAAACAATATGTTAACGCCCACGATTTTAAAGCTCTAACTTGAATCTCAAATTAAATGGTGTCGGAGCCGTGTTGTAATGAGCGATGTAGTTTGTCTGAAAATGTAATGCTCCTTAAGTAGTTGATACCATTAATTTCAAGACGATACTTCTAACAAAAATACACTTTATATCATTTTATAAAGTGTTTTTTTGTATTAATTTTTAATTTATTGTAAAATTAGATTTTTTGTGGCTTTGAAATAAATAAATAGTTCGTTAATTGAGTTGTCAAATAATTGACTTCACAGTTCGATATTGCTATACATAATCATTGACATTGCGTATTGACAGTTAACTCTTTGACTGCGGGCGAACATTATGTCAATTGATTGGTGGTTTCAATTACCCAATTGAAGTTTGAAGGTGGTCCCCAAAGTATATATGTACCTATAAGACCATATTAATTAATAAATTTATTTATTTATTCATTAGGGATAAAAAACAGTTACATGCATAGTTACACAATAAATCCTTATACTAAAATTATAAACATGTAACCCACTATATTGCGATATAATCTTGTCATTTTAAGATAGGAGAAGAGTTACTTACGTGTTTTTCAAACCAGGGTAAAGATGAGTAGGCAGCACAGAGTGCAAGGCTGTAAGATTGTACAATTGTATACCCCTATGCACTTCGGAAATTTTAACTGTAAACACACCAACCGCCACTCGCTGCTTTCTAGCAATACCGATAGCCACAAGCGTCAGGTCCTTATATAGATTCAAGTGTGCACTTGAATGCATGCGATGATAACGTTTATGATTTAAAATGTATATTCATTTTTAATAGATGTAGAAGGTACCCACTTTTTACATCTCGGTTATCTGGTACCTAGGTACCCAGGGATGGTAGGTTGATAGTTACCCATATCGCCGTGATTTCAAAGCAAATAATCTGAAATGATAATAGTTGATAAAGGTAGGTAAATATTAGGTGCAAGAAAATAAAACAACAATATTTCTGTTCAGCGGTTACAACTGTACTCTTTCTCTTGTCGTCAGAAGCTTGAAACCAGTCTTACCTAGGGGTATCATATTACCCAGTTACTGGGTTGTGGTGGTCAGATAGGCAGTCGCTCCGTGTAAAATACTGGTATTCAGATGCATCCGGTGAGACTGGAAGCCGACCCCAATGTAGTTGGGAAAAGGCTAAGCAGATGATGGTTACAACTGTACTCTTGTAAAATAATACCAACCTATTACTGTCCCACTCCAGGGCAAAAGCTTCTTCTCATACAGAAAGTACGAGCATTGATCATCACGCTTGTCAGATTAATACTTTGGGCACACATTCCGTACCACAGTTTAAAAATACATTTTATTCATAGTGTATTTTAATTACAAGTTTTATTGTTTACCTACTTTAAAGTGAATCTTTGACAGTCGTCAGAAGCAGAATTCAGACAACCAGTATTAGCAAGGGGTATCGTATTATCTAGCTAATGGGTTGTGAAGGTCAGCTGCCTCCGGTTAGACTGGAAGCCGACCTCGACATAGTTGGGAAAAGGTTAGACAGATTGTTTAGTTTTGAGTTTTTTATCTGAAGAATAAATGCATGACAGTTTAATATATTTTCTACAAAAAATCTGTCAAGACGCCATATTTATTTCAATAGAAATTATTTAATAAAAACGCCCCTTCTCGTCCCCTTGAGCATATTATTAAGAAACAGGAAAACAAAACAAAATATACAGGGGTTGAGTTGTAATTTTCACTTTATTGAGTCATAATCTTGATTTTATATAAAAAAATAAGTCAAACTGAATTCTGTGACATTCAATAATGAAAATACAATTTGTAATATTACACACGGATAGTAATAATAAATGAATTCAACAAATACTAGTAAGTTCGTCGATAACTTTTATGATGTCATTAACATACTACTATGTAGGTATACAACGTTTCAATATGTACTTTTTTATTTATTTCAAAATTAATTTATAACAATGGTCTTCGTTCATCTAACGCGTCAACACTATGCAAGTACTGCCTCGCTCCACTATAGAGTATAGAAAAATAGACTCTGTTGTGTTGCCACACAGTATTTTATTAGAATGTACACTAAACGATACTCCAGGCTTCCGTCGCAGTATTCGTTTAAATTATTTTTATTTATAATATTATGCATGATAACCAGTTTATTTTGATATTTCTTCTGGTGCGGGATGCGTTAGATGGATGGCGACCATAGTATATTTTCAGTAAAGGCATTACTGCTTTTCAATTTTTTTAAGTAAATCTCTTGCGAAAGAATTGTCTCCGTAGATGACATCCCATTTTGAATTTATTTAACAAGTTCTTTTAAATTAGCTGGCGAAACTTTATCTAATAGCAATAAAACAAAATATAAATCAACATTTTAAATAACCAGCCGATTACATGATCAAATTTTTCAGGTCGCGCGTAGTTGATTGAAATATAAACAGGATTTTGTAAAATCATGTTTATATTTTTGTTTCATAGCTGAAAACCAGGAGCACAGCTACCATCGTGTCAAAGATACGAGGCCCTTAGCTACAGGGGACCCGAACCCGGACCTGCAGTTAGGTAAAAGGGCCCCACAAATTTTAATACAGGGCCGGTCTAGGGCAAGCTACTACTGAAAACATCTAAAAAGTTTCACCAATTGATTTAAAACGTCCTTGTACAGAAGGCGCTCACATGGAGTAATTGGAATAGAATTGTGTCGCAATTAATACAGTGATTTACTATAATTTAACCGTATTTGCTTTACATGTTTATAATCATTATAAAATGTAAAATTAAATGTCTGCTCAAATTACATTATAAATATTATTATGCCTATTGCGTTTAATGTCTACTACAATTAAGGGACACATAATATGGGAAATGTTATTTTGTACACGAGAAAAATAGATTTATTCGTAATGCTAAGTACTTTGTACTATCAAAGTGTACATGTCAATGGTTGTCGAAATAAGACTATTTTGTACACAAGTCAGATTCAAAACGAAAATGTTCTGGACTTGGAAAATAGAAACAGAAGAGAAATGGAAAAAAATGTTTTAAAGATCGAGTAATAACTTCGATATAGAAAGAAATGTATGACATCCATGACGTATGCAAGTACCTACTTATACACAATTTGTTGAGATGTTGTTTTTAAACTTCAGGAACTATAAATCAATGCTGCCATTCATACACCGAGATTATGTACGTTTTTGCGTTTGTCCAACGTATATTACTTACAATTTAATTTTTCAAATAATTTTTAAATAATAATACTTTAACCTGGAAATCAGAACGTATACAATCTCGATTTAATTCCATTTAAATTAATTGATCACACTCGTTCATTACAGATTCTTATAACTTCATAATATTTACAAAATGTACAAGATTTTATTCTATAATCGTGAGATGTATCAAGACTTGAATTTTTTTTCTCCGAAAATTTGCTTTTCCCATTATTTTTTCTTTCACAGTTAACCGTACTGTCCGTCATAAGCTCAGTTCAAAGTCATTCTTACTTTAAGATTGAGTGTACCCATAATGCACGCTACAATCCTGTTATGCTGATAATTCAAACTAGATACGATTTAAAATACGGACAATCTATACTATACAGGGCCGGATCCAGGCTTGTCGGGGGGCCTTGAACACAATTTTATTTTTGCACCCAACATTTTATTTGATGACAATGATACCCTAAGTAGGTTCACTTTAAGATTTGTCAAGGAAGAACTTAGATGCTTCTGGTGGTGGGGAGTGAGGGGGGGGGGGAAGCAAGAAGTAAATAACTTATTTTCTTAGAGATCAGTGTAGTGTGCAGTTGCCTCATTTGATACGTAAAAAGGAATCTTCCCATATTAAAATATCTTAACAATCGGAGGAAGATACAGACAGTATGTTCAGTAAAGTTGAACATGGATTTAGTGTGCACTATGAGTAGTATATACAATCAACATCGACGTCAGTTAGTAATACAAATAATTTAGTCTATTTGAAAGGGCAGGTTGGCTGCTATTCTCGGTTTTTTCTTCTTCATTGGCCGCGATGTTTGGTCCTGGTGTTGTTGCACCATCTGTTTACAACGGTTCAAGATTTAAGGGAAGTCCGCAATTTTTTTTTGTGAAAACATTGCCTCACACTTTGAAATTTTCAAAAAAAATATGCATGTAAAACTTTTTTAGTTTCTAATTAAAGTTTTTTTTTTATTACCGTACAATCAGATGCTGAGCTACAAATTGTAAGAACCTTAGGACAATTTTAATCTCGCAGGTTACCCAGTTCTTTCTTAACAACTGCTGTTTTCCACCGTTTTGGTGTGGCTACTGGTGCGATGCATTTTTACTTAACTGCAGTCATTTATATTGAGCAAGGTTTTTCGAGTGTGAGTGCTGATAGCCGATAGCAGTAAGTTGTTTGTTGTTAATTAATGTGATCCAAGTCCGGGGTAGCGGGACGTCTTAACAGGATTCTGTTGCCCCGGAACGTAAAGGGCAACAGATGTAACAGGGTGGTTTTTTAGTCAGTAAAAGTCTGACAGTCCTTTCCGCCCCACCCAGGGCGAAAGGACTCATTTGATGTTTTTTACCACGACAAAAAAAAGACCGTGATTCACCAGACCCACGTTATTTTAACATGGCTGGAATTTTGAGGACAGATGGGGGAATGTCGTTATGGAGGTATGCTCACAGGCTTCATTACTGGGCCCTTATGTTGTATGTTACTGACTTATGTTCAAGTGAGTCGGTTGGTTTTTAATAGGCTCTGACGTCCCTTTTCAACAAGGGCAGGGGGATATATTTATACTATTACTAGCTGACCGGCCCACGTTGCTGTGGCTCAGGTTTGCAATAAAAAAATATTAAGACCAATAATTGAGATAAAATCTTTCAAGTTGGATCAAACTGCACACGGTGTGCAAATTTGATTAAAATGGTTTAGGAGTCCATCCCGGACAAACAACGTTACGCGTAATTTATGTATATTAAGATAATTATTACATATACTGATTTTTCTTTCGCGATAACAAAGTTAATGGTCCCAAGGTCGTGGCTATAGTAATTTACTTACCGGGGTATTAGTAGGCTGTGGTTTCGGTAATGTAGACTTGGGTGCCATCATTTGACCTGAGTCTCTTCTGTGTGAGGAACCGCTCGGCTGTGAGACGCGTCTGTTAATAATAAAAAAATAAATTTAACATAAATATAACATGATGCCTGTAATCCCCGAAGGGTTAGGCAGAGGTCTTCCCATTAGTACACCAACATTTCGGTAGTTAAGTTTAAGACTCATGTAATAGGGGGCGAATTACCATCATGCCATATTGAACTATAAACATCACCAATAGGGTTGAAAATTGTGTGCATGATATCATTCCGGGCGGCAATTAAGCAATTGTCAATTCTATTCCTATTGCATGTTAGTTCATTATCAATTAACCGCCTGTAACACGTGATTTTAAACGGGTACTTATAGATTAATAAGAAGTTACAATTGTTCAAGCACAGATAGTATGGAAATTAACAGAACCTTGTAGGGCTTAGCTCACGAACGTGCTGCCTTCAACAGTTATCGAGCACTTAGGTGGAGTGGCGCTAGGCACATAAATAAGTCGTGGCCTCCACTAACACTAAGAGCGGTTTCTCACTACGCCCGATCCGAATCCGATCCGAACCGTTAAAATTCGGTCGTAGAACTATTTATGTGGTAGTTTACGAACTAGATCCGGGTTCTGTCATCTGATTTCTTTCTGCGAAACTCCATTCCGGAGAAGATTATTGACGCCCAAAGTAGCCATAGTATTATTTGTATGAACGCTACGTCCGAGCAGAAATAACTTGTCTTAGATTTGGATCAGAGATCGGACTAGTGCGTAAGCAATATCCGAATTCGGTCTGTGATTTCTAGATCCGTATTCTCATGGGTTTGGTTCGTATTCGGATAGGACGTAGGTCGAAACCGTTCTAAGGGTGAACTCACATCTGAAGGAAGATGAGAGATGTATCGTTTGTTACGTAAGATCTAGCGATTCTTAGAAATCTGTTGACATTTGTCAGCACAAAACTGACGTTACAGTTGTCTTTTGCCATACAAAATCTATTGAAAAATCGCGATTAGACAGGTCATAAAAAGTGAATTGGTGGTATCATCTCCCTATTGACTAGAAAGTTTCTCATTTATAAAAGTACCATTCGGTCAACCAACATAAAATCACGCCTGTAATCCACGAACGATTAGGCAGAGGTGTATCTATTAGTACACCCAAATTTCGCCAGTTATGTTTAAGTCCCATGTAATAGGGGGCGAGTCTATTGCCATCAACTATGCACAAATCCAGACTCCGAGGATGCTCCTGAGAAATTCTTGACGGAAAAACCCAGTAGCCCTTTGCCCGACCTGGGAATGGAAGCTCACGTCCAGCAATCGCGTTTTGCGACCAGTAGGCCAACGAGACAGTCGATATTGATTATTTCATTACACAGATAACGTATCACATACATGTATAGGTACTTTGTCGAGGATTACGTACGGAAGTGTTTACCTAGTGAGTAAGCTCTCCTCATCGAGTGCTACAATGTGGGTATTTTACAACGATTCAAAGACAATCACGTTTATGTGATAACGCGTTTCATGATTCAGTTTAATTACTTTGAGAAGTATTGAAAGTTAAAGTAGCATAATTTTCTTACTGACTCATTGGTTAAAGTACCAGCTTGTTATGCACAAGGTTATGGATTCACAACCGGCCACGACCATTGAGATTTTTCTAGTTATGTAGTTTTCAAGTTTATCTTGTACATCACTGACATCAATGAAGGAAAAGATTGTGAGAAAATGTGGCCTTATATCTATAATCTATAATTAATATAATAACGCTAAAGAGATTCTTTGTTTGTATGTGTGTTTGTTAACTCACAAATCTCTGAAAGTACTGGTCGGATTGGAAAAATATTTTTGTATACGATAGCTAGACTAATGAGGAGTAGGATATATATCATCACGCTACAACTCACAGAAGCGAGCAGTAACCAAAGACGTTACACAACGCAGGTAAAACCGCAGGACACACAGCTAATATAATTACGGAAATGTTAGAAACAAAAATAATATAACATTAGGAACGCCTGTATTCTCCTAAGATGTAGGGGCAGTGTGTCACAGACCTTAAAAAAAGTTATTAAGTTCAAAACGATTTCTCTAAATATAAATGTCAATTAATTATTGAGTTTAACTTACCTTTGACTAGTCTGTACTTGTAGCGGTACGAAGGGATTGTTGACTTTGTCCGCGGAGTTCTGCGCGAGCGCCGCCGCTTGCTTATTTGTACTCGATGGCGGTTTCATACTCTGCAACAATTACAAGAGCTTGAAGAGATGATGATGATTAATGATGCGAGATAAGAAGGGTCGCGATTTTTTTTTATCGTATATAATATCGGGTTTATTTATGTTTATATTGGTATATTAAAACAAGGCAAGTCTGAAAGATTTTCTAAGTTTAAAAGAGAACAATATTGCTCCAACAGCTATGAATAATTAAAATGGCATCTTTTTAGAGCAGTGTCAAAGTTTCTGTTTATTACAAGCTTTTATTTAGCTTGCACTGTTCGTATGTAAGTTGTCCTTTCAAAAGCAAATCATTTTTCGACCATTGGCTGGTATCGATTGAGCTGAAATTTTGCATACACTTTTAGTTCTGATGACAATACAATATCCAATACTCAATTCAATAATTTTAAATTCAGCTTGTTTTAAAAAATGTGTTTTCTTTTATTAGTGTTCTATTTTTAAATGTATAAAGTCTGTTGGGCTTGTCCCTAGGCATGCCTATTAGAGGGGGTAATATAAACTCTATTTTCGTTGATTTTCAAATAGTATTGAATAGGTTTTTATTTTATCACCCCAAATTACAGTTTAAATAGTTATCTCAGCCTACAGATACACTGCTAGGGTTACGGATTTTGTTTGAACGCAAAGGGCATTACTAGGAACACAGATGGGTTTTAGTCAGTAAGAGTCTGACACTCCGTTTCGCTCTGCCCAGAGCAGAAGAAGTCATTTGATCATTTCCCATCCTCCCATAGACTGCGGGAAAACACACACGTTGTGTTTCTACTAAAAAACGCAAATGCGACGCACAGAACCGTATGTGTTTTTCTACGGCGAACACACGAACTGTGTATGATTTTCTTCGTCTGTGATTTTTTTTTGTTAATTGGACAAGCCCGCCACACTGTTCCCACCCACTGCAACTCCTAAAAGCCAGAATCAACAGTGGAGGCCACCAGAAAAGCGTCGAAGCAATGAAGCTCGACGAGTCCCAGAGAAAAGATTAACTGTCTTTGGTCCCGCAAAGAAATTAATCAGAAAAGAATAGCGGAGGAGTAAGAAAAAAAGTAGTTAATGGGTTAAAAAAAGCCTACAGATACAATTTTGTATAGAATTTGTGGAAGACTGGTGCCTAAACTAAGCTATATTTTCAAAATCTGTATGGCCCTGAACAATTTCTAGGAATATTTTCTTCTAAACGTTTTGGTCATAAATTACGTTTTATTTCATTAATTGCATCTGTCTTTCGAACATAATAAGGCGATATAATGACGGCCATGTAGACACTTGTATCAGATAGTTGTGCCACTTATGATAAAAACACTCTACATTGCGTCCGTAGAACTTGTAATCCCCGTCCGAGGATTCCCCGAACGCGGACACAAGTACAGTCAACAAAAGACATCAGTAACCAGGGTCGTAAGATATAGTTAAAGTTCTCTTAAACCGACAGATTTTTTTAAATGTTCGTA
The DNA here is from genome assembly GCA_949774945.1 of Hoplodrina ambigua. Classification (NCBI taxonomy): domain Eukaryota; kingdom Metazoa; phylum Arthropoda; class Insecta; order Lepidoptera; family Noctuidae; genus Hoplodrina; species Hoplodrina ambigua. The sequence continues at coordinate 3,384,527 of OX458967.1, forward strand.
AAATCGAAGACTATCCGTCGATTATTAAAAAAACTTCATCTATATGGGACGACCCGATTACTTTTTTCTATTGTTGACTGTACATGAATAAGCTCGTTACAATTAAAAATGTTTAACCATCTTGGCCTCTTGCTAGGAAGGGTTTAAAATAAGAAAAAATATACAACGTGTTAGGTATAACGAGTGACGTACTTCAAGGAAGTATAGTACTTATGAAAAAAAAAAATACAATCATCCGAATTGAGAACCTCCTCCTTTTTTAGAAGTCGGTTAAAAATGAACAACTTTTAATAAGGCGCCAATGTTGAAATTGCAAAAAGAAAAAATACAACTGTTCAGTACAATTTATGTTTTCATAACTCAACCTAATATAGAAAACAGCTGCGTTCGGAAATACAGACGCAGGTATAGAGTTCCACCTCTTTGCTGTGCGCATTATGAAAGACGTTTGGAAATGCTTATAGCAACAAGGTAGAGATGACAATAATAACATACTGTGCGGCGAAACACTCTTAATATAATTCGGAAAGAAATGCCAGTACGATAAAATGTTTCTTTAAGTTGATACAATTGTGACACACTCTATATCATTGATTAAGTGTTCATACCACTTAGAAAATTCCGCGATTCCAATAATTTCTTGATTACATACAACACAATCAGAACTGGTCAGATTGCTACTTTATTACGCAATTAAGGTAAAAATGGTGGTAAAAACACAAAATAAAAACATAAATTGGGCAAATAAATACATACGTAAAAAAGATTTAACCTACAAAAACCCCAAAATTGAGATACACATACTAAAGGCATTGGTCGATATATTTGTTCACTAAAATAACCCATAGATAAAGAAAGGTATAACATTTTATATGAACAAAAGGTACGACCCCACATGTGTTTATGATTGTGTTTACGATGTCTTTAGCATGTGTTACTAATTTACGACCTCCACTGCTTGACATAGGATGATGATTTATTAAGATTCAGATTCTTTCGACGCAAATCATACAATGCTCTTTTACATATATCAAATGATGTATTTTCTATGAACTGGAGGCATGATTTTATTATACAACTAGTGACCCGCTTCGGCTTCGCACGGGTGCAATCAATCTTTCTCTAGAATCACTCTATCTATTCATGAAAACCGCATTATGTACGACCCACACATGTGTTTATGATTATGTTTACGTCGTCATTGTCTTTAGCATGAGTTACTAATTTACGACCTCCACTGCTGAATATAGGCCTCTCTTAAAGATAGTCACACTGGCCGGTCCTGCTTGGTCCGTATCCAGCGGTTTCCCGCGACCAGGTCGTCGATCCACCTCGTGGGGGCCCTTCCCACGCTGCACCTTCCGGAACGTGGTCGCTCTTACGACCCCAACGGCCGTGTGCTCTATGAGCTATGTGCCATGCCCATCGCCTGAGCTATGTCGGTTAAATACTTTTTCAGCGGAAACTTAAAAATAATTGAGTTACAAATATTTACCTGGGGTTTAATCTGATTACTAGGTTGGTTCCAACTTGGTCCCAACGTAACATTGGCCCCAACTGCACCAACACTCGGCAAATGTTTGGGGAAGCTCTGACTTTGCTCGAAGCCTCTGTTAGGTTGGTGCACTGCGTTGCGTTGGCCGTTGTCCTGGCTACGGAACGTGAACTGCTGGTTGCGTTGTTGAAAGTGCGGGTTTTGGAACTGCGGGAACGGAATCTGGCTAGGTCCTGGACCTTGGAACGGCTGCCCGAAGGTTGGGTACGGCGGGAGAGGCGGTTGGCTCTGCGGGAGACAATAAAAATAAGTTATCTTAGTAATTAACATAAGTGTGTGTGAGTTCGTTCGCGTGAATTACAGTTTTCATAACGATTTTAGAGTTTTGAAAAAGAAAAGTAGCTATAAAGTTACTTCTTATAAAAGCTATCTGCAAGTGAAAGTCCCGTCGATTCGAATCAGCCATTACGGAGATGAAGCGGAACAAACAGGCAGACATACAAGAATTAAAAAATGGTGTAAATACCGTGTAAGCATTCATTTATGCATTTATTAAAAAGCTGTTATTTTGAAATTACAAACAGATACTTTTATTTATTTGTATAGTCTAGTTTACTTTATGTACCTACTCAGATAAAAAAAAAGCAACTTTGGGTTAAATCCAGGTCCTGTGCATGAGGTCTTGGGTTCGATTCCCAGGTCGGGCAAAGTGTTATTCGGTTTTTCCATCGGAGTCTGGATTTGTGCCCGGTTGATGGCAATAGGCTCTCCCCATATTACATGGGACTAAAACATAACTGGCGCAATGTGGGTGTACTAATGGGTACACCTCTGCCTAACCCTTCGGGGATTATAGGCGTGATGTTATGTTATGTTTAAAACTTTAACGTAAAGAACAAGAAAAATCTAAATAAATTCTATCGCAATGTGTGTAATGTGGATGTTTTTACCTTGTACGTGTTGTTCCATTCGTTGGTGTAGACGGGCGGCGGTCGGTTCGCGCTGATGGCAGGCGCGGACTCTTTGCGCCAGTTAGCCTGCTGCGGCGGGCCCCTGGATACAACATTATTATCATAGCATCACTCCTGCATTTCTCAAATCTTTCCTGCCCACCCCAGGCAGAGATTGGTGGCATAGCGTTGTCAATGGTGTGGATTACATGTTTGTTAAATCTTAGTTTAAGTATTTCCCCCATTTTGTAACATGTACTATTTGAATTCCCTAATAAAAAATAAAATAAAAATAGCGCATAGACAATTCGCCAGTATAAACGGGTGTAAATTCATATCGTACTGTCAGCGCCATCTAGCGTAACAAAAGTTACTTAGTAACGAAAGTGGCAAACAATAAGTATGAAGGCGCTCTTGACAGTAAATAAAAAATCATATGACTGTTGGCTTACAGTTACATTTCACGAGCATGTATTGTGTTTTACTTATATTGATATAAGATTGAAAATAGAATGAATGACGCGTGCCTGTTAAACAATTTTGATATCTATTCCTTGACCAGATTTCTTAAACTCAGTATATCTTGACTAGACAAGCCAATTATCATTTATAAACCACGGAATTGTGTTTCTTACCCAGAAAATAAGCTCCAAAACGCAGGTGGGGTGCTTGCACAAAAACAATACAATATATAAAAGCGTTCGCTAGTTCAATTGTGTTGCGTTTCGGTTGAAATCGAGACGCGACTAGAGCTTAAGTTTTCGGAGAGAGGCAGCCAGTCTCGAAGCTGCTCAATTGAAATCCCTGCTTCCCAGCAGGAAACAAATAAAAACGGCGGATAATCAAAGAAGCTTATCGTGCCATTTCATTCGCACAGTATAGCGAGTGAAAGAGAGAACATGAGAAGCGCCGTCATTTACAAAATGCTTACTGTTATATGGAACGGAGTGGAAGAGATATCGTAACGAAAACTTTTACCTACACGATTCTAGAGGACCATGAAAAACCATTTTACGTCGGTTATATAAAAAAAATATCTGCTGTCTCAATTAATTTTGATTGTGTAGGTATTGCACTTTTAATTTGTATGACTCGTACAGACTCTATGGTTAAAGTTTTTATTCTTACCTCTGTGGTTGAGGTGCCGACACCGGTGCGGGTGGATTGTCAGTCTTTACACGCCAGTTGCGATTCTGTTCTGGCGTCGTAGGCTTATGAAAAATACATAAGGGTTTAAGAAATTTGCGTCGATTTTATAATATTCCACTCATTTGAAAGAATTATGGCAATAAAAACAAAGAGATTTTTTATAAGAAATAATACAATGACGTGCAAAAAAATTTGGACACTGCAAAATTCAATAGCAATTTCCTCATGTACATGCACATATTTTCATAAGCATACTGTAAACAAAAAAATGATTTTTTGCTTGTGAGTATATTTAACTAAAGTTTTGAACCAAGTGTTACCTTATTTTTCTTAGTTTCAGCATCAGTTTCACTAATCTTCAACAAGCTCCGTAGTAAGTGTGTGGCGTTGTCCTGTTGAGACATTAATTAAGAACTATTTGTAATGTAGTTGCTCGCTGAAAGCTACACTGGTTGAGAGCACTGAGCAATTCGCAACTGTCAAAAACTTTTACAAATATGTCCTTTTATTTATAAGCATGGTAAGACAGTAGGTTACCTGTCCGGACGGTCCGTTGCTGGCGTCGGCGTGGCTGGAGTGGTTGCGGTTGTCCGGCGACACCGCCTTGTCTCCCGGAGGACTGCAAAGTATTATTATAATATGAACTTGTGTTCTTTATTTAAAGCGTAAGTATGGAGTTTCTTGCTCATTCTTCTTCATGACTGCCTCGTTGGTCTAGTGGTCGCAAGCGCGACTGCTGTGCATGAGGTCTTGGGTTCGATTCCCAGGTCGGGCAAAGTGTTATTGGGTTTTTCCATCAGGAATTTCTCAGTAGCAGCCTCGGAGTCTGGACTTGTGCCCGGTAGATGGCAATAGGCTCGCCCCCTATTACATGGGACTAAAAACATAACTGCCGGAATGTGGGTGTACTATGGGTACACCTCTGCCTAACCCTTCGGGGATTACAGGCGTGATGTTATGTTAAGTCTTCTTCATAAGTTACTTTTTGGAAGGGGCAAAAAACTTTTTTTTTTTCTTGTAAATGATATTAAAATTGCCTGTTAATGGTCTAGTTGAAATAAATGATTTGACTTAGACTTTCGACTTTTTTTTTGTGCTGGCAACACTAACACATTTTTTTCACTAGCAATATAATATGTTACAGTAACAGTTACCTGTAGTTAGCGAAGGCAGAGTGATGTCCGTCCTCTCGTCGCAGCAGGTTCGGTGTCTGTGTTTGTGGCAGGAAGTAGTCCTGTGGTGGGACCACGCTCACCGTGACGCGTAACTTGCGACCATATGATAGGTTCAGCATGTTGCAAGGGGACAACCTGTTAATTGTAACAGGGGTCAATTGTAACAGGTATACAGATAATTTATGAAAGCGGATAAAACACACATTACATAGCAGTTAAATGAGTGACAAACTAAGTTCTAACTAGATAAAATAGTTTTAAAAAAAAATTGTGTGGAAAATCACTATAAGCTATTTAAATCGGTGTAGCACGCAATGTAACACTCGAAAATCATTGTGTTTATGGGTACATGCAAAAGCACAGAGGTCGTTTTTTAAGTTTAGTTATGTAGGTTTTAAACTTATTTTCTTAAAAAAACTAAAATAATTTCTACTGCATGGCATTCCAATTAAGTTCATCTATCATCCATAAATCGTTGGACCTTTAACTTTTGAAGGAATGAGGGAAAATTGTGAAATATATTTATCCTCCATTGAAAAGAGAGGATTCTTAAATGGGTGTTGTTTCTGGTGGGTTACTGCCCGACGGTTATGGTCGGGTATTCATGCTAAAGTCTTGGAGAACTTTGTTATCGCGATGTAAAACACGTCAGTTTGCTTAAGGCACGATAGATGACGCCACTTAGCTTAAAAAGAACGAGATATCTGACCTGTAAAACCTCGCCTCTTCGAACAGGTCCTCAGTCATAGCCCCGGGGAAGGGTTTGTCGAACATGATGAGGTAGGAGTGGTCGGCGTTGAGCTTGTCGCTGAGCCGCACGGTGTTGTTGTTGGGCGGCGCGCAGTCGGCGACCACGGTGCCGGTGGCGCCGGCCGGCGCGGTGAGCTGGCGCGCCACGCACACCACGCGGTCGTACAGCCGGAAGTCCGCGCGCGGGTCCGGCGAGATGTTGCCGCAGTGCAGCTCCGGCTGGCACACACATAGCAGCGTAATAAACAAGTGTTTGTACAAAATAATAACTTATTTAATAAAAAAATTAGAAGAAATGAAAAGCGATAACATAAAATACAAAATATATGGATCGGATTGATAACTCCTGCCATTTTATTCGTCGGTTTAAAATTGGATTATCTGAAAGAACCCGAAAACAATTATTTGTTTTCGTAATTTTGAAGTACTTTTGTTAATTGGTAATATTTTAATCCAATACAATTCGTTCAGGGGATCAGAACACTCATGAATATGAACAACTTTTATTATAGGCCCAATACTGAAAATGAAAAAAAAAATACAAGTTTTACTAAGAGATGGAAATTACGGAAAAATAATCAGCTGATCAATACATTTATCGATAACTATAAAATAATATGTGCATTCCTAGTGCACTCACCTTATACAGTAAGTTCCATTTGACCTGCAGCGTGAGCTTCTTCTCCTTTCCCTGTAGGTCTGCGATCTGCTTGTCTAAGTCTGCAGCGAGGGCCTTCATCTCCTCTGGCTCCAGCGCTTCAGAGCCACACTCACGTCGCGCGGCGCGGCAGTGAGGCTGATTCTTTATCCACTGGGCTATCTCTTGAGGCTTGTTTTTGCTGTAGAAAATAATGCGGGGTTTTTTTATAAAGGTGCTCCCCATTAACGTTTTGTTAGATTTTCAACGCTGGACTCAGTGCCGAGAGTTGAAAATTCAACAACGGAAATTACAAAGTAATATTAAAATAATATTGTTTTAAGAGATGGCGGTAAACCCCCTAGACTTTTGTCACCCTCTCACAAACCGAATATGGAGCACGACTGTCGACGCTTTGAAGGAACTTAATTTTAAAAACGAATAAGCGAATTTGCTTCACATTTTATTGAGCAAACACCAGCGCATTTTTTACGAAATTTTAACGAAGAGTAAATGCAAAATAGATAGGAAAATTACTGGTAAATGTTTACTTTTAACATTACGATGAACACATAAGCATTCGCAGGAACGTTACATTACATGGAAATTCTTAAGTGTAGTGTATCACCTTAAAAAAAAAGACTTACCCAATTTCATTAGGAAAGAGGTCACTCTCAAAGTACACGTCTTTATTAAACGCTGACAAGTTATCAAATAGCTCTGGATATTGAAGCTCGTACGACTTGACCAGCTCGATGCACCGTTCAGAGTACAGCCACGAGTTGGTCACCTTACAACGACGCGTGTAACCGGATACCTCCAGATTCTATGGAAAGAAAAACAGCAATGTATTGTCATCACCATCATATAAGCCGTAGGATGTCCACTGCTGAACATAGATTTCCTTCGCCTACAGATTTCCAATAGGACCGGATGGAAGCGGCTTGCATCCAGCGCGATCCCTTGGTCTTTATCAGATCGTCTGTCCAGCATGTGGGTGGACGTCCTACGCTGCGCTTGCCCTGCGAAGCACTGTACAAATACTAGCACTAGTACTGCAGCACTGTGTTGCAATGTGTTGTGTGAAGGTTATATTGAACGAGAACAGAATCTGTATATTGGCAAATAAAAAACATAATATTACGCCTGTGTTTTCCGAAGCATGGATGTATAACACTTACGTATACTCAAACTTTCTTATCTATACTTAATAAAAATATAATCTTCTATCTATACATATATGAAATGCTTTGTCCTGAATGACTGACTGACTGACGGATCAACGCACAGCCTAAACCGCTGATCGTAGAGACCTCAAACTTGGAGGGTGCGTTCTTTGTATGACATAGGCGGATAAGAAAGAATTTTTCAAAATTCACTCCCTAAACGGCGGTCTAGCTTGTATAAAGAAATAAACTTTGACGCGGACGAAGTCGCGGGCAGAAGCTAGTGAGGTAAATAAAGTTGAAAAGTACCTTCTTATTAAACTTCAGGTTCAGTCCAATGTTGACTTTGTTGACACCTTCGGTGGGCATCTCGTGCCGCTGCCCCGCCACCACCAGCACCGTGCCTGTGATGCGGGACAGCATCTGTGCTGACACACCTGCGAATATAAAGGAAAAATTATTAAAATTTAGCTTTTGTCTTCGTGTGGAAATCAAAGACTCATTAATTTGTTCATGTAACCGAACCGCGTAATCTGAAAAAGTTTAGTTTCATAGGTCAGAATTACAATTAGACAATGCTTTATGAAAAACATAGGTAGAACAGCAGTAGTTCCGAGATTCTATGTTTAGTCCTTAACGCAGATCGCGACAGGATTTAACTGTCAGAAATCGTCACGTAATGAAAAGACGTTATGCCCTCTCCAGGCAACCTTCCCTCTCTTTTTCTCCTCTCTCTCTTTCTATTAGATACGGCTGTGCGTGCGAGTTTCGATATTCGAGCAGCAAGCATTGTGTGCGGCCAGCTGTATAACCTCAATTCTAAACATGTGTAATTATTTGAACTTATTTTTTGTTGGTTTTTTTTTTTGGCTGGCACTTGTTGGTAGAATTTGGCTGACGTCCTTTAATCCTGTAGATAGCAAGCCACGCAAGGGCTACGTACCGCAGGCGGCGGCGGCGTGGTTGGCGGAGCGGTAGGGCGCGGCGCCCGCGCCCGGCCCTGCGCGCGGCTCGGCGCGCTCGCGCACCGACACCTTGATGCGGCCGCTGCGGATCGACTCCGAGTCCACCACCTGCGGGGCAAGGGGCTATAGTACATGGATGAGGGAGAACAAAACTAAGTAAGAGAGCTAACATGACACTGGATTTGATAAGAGAATAAAGCTGTGTCGTGATTTAACGTAAACAAGTAAAGTGTCTCTTGCCCATTCTTCTCCATACGAAACTACCTTTTGGAAAGGGCTATTTTTGAATATTAATGTTTTTTTACACATAAGCGCGGACACTAATTGTTAAAATGTTTTCTTTTTCGACTTTCTTCGAACAAATTTAAAGTTGAAAATAATAAGCAGTAAGCAACTTCCCCAAAAATAATACTCACAGTAGCATGAGCCCCGTAGTGCGGTCCCTGCGTGAGTAGGAACACGCTGTCCCCGGGCGGGTAGGCCTCCTGCGGCGTGCTGAACTTGCCGCCCTCTTGTATGATGTGAGCGCGCACGTCCCGCACCACGGCCTGAGCAGCGTACCCGCACGGAATACTGCACCACTCCGGCTCTTGGACCATTCGCACGTTGTCTTGGATCATGTATTTGAAACCTACAATTCGAGAAGTGTAAATACGGGGTGGAATGAGCATTAAGATTCAGTTGATTAAAAAAAAAAAAATTTAGACGCATAGTTTTATCACTGAAGGTAAAAAACACTTTTATATTTTTTTATTGTATTGTAAAATCCATGATAGAAGTTTTATTTACGAAGATTCCGCCCATTAGGATGTCGATAAATGCTTTAACTAGCGTCAATGACGGTGTTCTCGCCTATGGCTGCCGTGAACAAAAATACTCTGCCGAAAGAGACATTAGAATTATATTTTTTTGTGTTTAAGGGGTAGAAGATTATCGTTTTCCTTTACCTGATAAAAAAATATTTATTTGTAACTTTTTTTTCGTAAAATTGTATGATATTCAACTAAACTCTTTACTCACCTTTTAAATTGACTGCATGAATTATGATTTTGACATCGCCCAATTCTATACCAAGACGGTTCATATTGCTAAAACAGAAAATTCGTCGTTACAAAAGTGTCAAGCATGAACCTCGATGTCAATGCATATTTTGTTTCTATTTTTCCGCTTTCAAAATCTCAAAATCTCCCCTATACTTGGCGAAAGTGACTTACTGCTCAATAATGGTGGACCGCTCGCTGATCCACTGTTTGTGGAGGTTACCGAAGTTAGCTTCGGTCGTGTAGTTCGGCTCTCCATTCACGTTATTGTTCTGTTTGTCCACGTAGTGTAACCGCATTTTCTCGTCAGACACCGATATTACTCTGTGGCAAATGTTATCACGTAAAGCTGACTGAGAATTGACAACTGGGTCAAAAGCTGGATTGTGGTCAGCAGGCTTACTCTTAAACAAAATCGAGAATGAGATTGGAATCGACATTACATGTACATCCGATCCAGTTTCAATTCCAATAAATATAAGAAGACATTTATTTATAGAATTAACTAGTTATTTTATATTTTAAAATTTGGTAATTTACGTTTTCATTTGTATGGCAGCCTCATGTCAATCGCTGTAGTCATAAGTCAAACATGCAGTCGATTCCAATCTCATTCTCGATTTTGTTCAAGAGTAAGCCTACAGTTCTAATAAAAACGTAAGTACCTAGTATTTTTTTAAATACCATTTATTTTATTTTTATAGTTTTATTCCTCTTTTTGTTTTTAAATATAGTAACAACAAGAATGATGTCACCAGGACTTTGTAAAAAAATATTGAACAGTGTCTGTGGTCCTATGTTTTGGAACAAGCAACTAGCGGCAACTTTCTTCCCTTGGTGAAGGTGTCCTTGACAATTCAAATTAACGGTTTTATTGAAACACAAATGCTTTGTAAAAAAAACTTTGTATGTGAATAGGTGAATACAAAGATTTTTTTTCTTTTTAATCTTTTTTGGGCCAGTCGGGACCACTATTTACAAACACAATAGTTTATAAGAATTTTATCTATTACAATTAAATTTTTGATCTCATTTCGTACCTGAGATAAATTTTATATAATATTAAATTTAACTATCCCATGGCAAGGATTATTATGTATCACAATCTTGGTTCCCAAGATACAGGCATCACCTAGTTTGGGGACCACCGTTTTCACCAAACTACGGACCGCCAAAAGTTACCGATTTATAATTATTATGTAAACCTAGTTATAAGGTAACCACAGTAACAACAGTAAATAAACTTTATTAATATTATTACATAATACATACTTGGCTCTAGTAAGATGCGGCCAGCCGACCCATATAACTTTCCCCAACAACTCGTGCGCCGCCTTCTCGAGCGTATCTTCCTTCTCTGTCTCTCTTATGATCTCCACTATCATGTTGTCGTTGCGCGACGGCTGGTCGAACACTTTCACTTTGCCCTTTTTGAGGCTTGTCTGTGGAATTAATGGAGAATTTAAAGAAAGGAAGAAGAGTATTTATTAGAAGTATTTTATTATTAAGATATGAAAAAATTATGGGCCTTTTCCCAACGGTGGGACAGTGTAGGCTAGAAAAAAAGAAGTAGAGTTAATTCCAGTACTATGAGGACTATGTGACTTTTATGCGAAATCCATAACATAACATCACGCCTGTAATTCGCGAAGGGTTAGATAGAGGCGTACCCATTAGTACATATCGCCCAGTTATGTTTAAGTCGCAAATGGGGCGAGCCTATTTCCATAAACCGGGTACAAACCCAGACTCTGAGGCTGCTACTAAGAAATTCCTGATGGAAAACCCAATACCACTTTTCCCGACCTGGAAATCGAACCTAGAACCAACGAGGCAGTACATAAAGAAAAAAATAAAGAGAAAGAGACCAAATACATAAGGATATAACTGCAATCATTAAAAAGTGCACGTGTAAAACTGTACTTACTTGATACTTCAGGTGCCTCATGGTTGGGAAGCCGGGGAACAGCATGTCTCTCTTAGCGTTGGGCAGCATGCCTCTGCGTAGCATACTGCCGGGCACCTCTATCTCCTGGCGCCATACTTGATGCTCTGTGGCGTAGCATTCAGGGATGGCCGGGAAGTACTCCGGGGCTAGAGTTACACCTGATGAAGGAGGGGCATTAGTTAGTTAATTCAGTCGTTAAGTCTGTATTAGTTTTTATACCACCATCGATTGTCTGCTTTTGGTGCGCGTGCGCATATCTATGTGCTTATGTACCTAGGCTGTACTTAGGGTTGCCAACACTACTATATAATATAGTATCCTACTATATTAGAGCCTCCGCCTACTATATTTTTGAAAAAAAGATATAGTAGGCGAAACTACTATATTTTATAGGCATAATACTCTTAAGCAATAATATTTATTGAATTAAGAAATAAAGAACCTATTTTGGAACCTACTATATTTTTTTAAACATTTTCCTTACCTACTATATTTTATGGGTAAGAATTTTAGAACTACTATATTTGACAGACAAAGAGTTGGTAACCCTAGGCTGTACATACGACATTCTTGAGAACTACCAACGACTGAACCACCGACTACCAACGAATAAGGCTTGTTGTTGAGTTGGTAATTGGTGGTTGGTAGTTGCAAACACATTGTCTTTATTTAAAAAAAAAACAATGTAAGCTTCACATACAACCATATAGATGGCGTCACTGATCAAAAGAAGATATGTTTAAAATGATATTTCTACACCCCCAGCACACGGCGGTGACCACGGAGGTAACCATAGCCTTTCCTATGGATGTTAGCAACACCCGCTCGACACGGATCAACCACTGACATAGGCCAGACCCGACCAGTTTCCTTTTGAAAAGTCAACACTGTGATCCTTTGGGAATAACTAGGCAGGCAGTTCATTCCACAAATTCAAAAATGCCTGTAAATGATCTAATTGAAATAAATGTTTTAACTGGTGTGAGGATTCGGTATGCAACTTGGCCTGGACTGGATAACAATTCATCAACGAAAAAAATTTGCATTTGGGAGGTTGTATGTTGGACACTTAGTGAAGTGGTAAACATATTTCTAAATATAGAAATATGTTTACCACTTCACTAAGTGTCCGACGTACTCATGGAAACAGAGTTATCATAATATACCTTGGTTTTGTGGAGTCCAGTTGTAGACCATCATAGGTCCATGTGAGTTACGTTTCTTTTCTTCTTCCGTTAATCGTTGATAACATGGCTCCATTGCTGATAAGAGATTTACCTATAAAACATATGCATATATAGAGTGACACCTTGACTGATCTTTACTTCGTAGTCGTTATAACAAACTTTGACGAAAGTAAGAAATTTACATAATAAATAATCTTAATAAATCCCAACTTGGTTACCGGTCAATTCATAAAGGTTCATTCACACATATCAGGGAAGTCACAGTTCCGGCACCGTTATTTAGTCCAAACAAAAAAATATTTATTCAAATATTCATTAAATATGTTTGCCCTTTCAGGTCTAAGTAGGTAGGATATATATCGCGCCGGCAAAAGTGGTTATAAAAATATTTTTAACTTATCTTTTATTATTAGTATCTTGCGAGCTTGTATGACGAGATGTATGAACGTAGATGAGGCGAAAGGAGTATGTAAGGATCGTAGCAGGTGGCGTTCTGTAGTTTCTGCCTACCTCCATGGGAAAAAGGCGTGAGTTTATGTATGTATGTATGTTATCTTGTATTCTTACCTCATCAATAAACGGGATAAGCACGACCGCTTCCCAGTCGTTTCTTTTCCCATTGAGGTCGGTCTCGAAGTTCAGCGGGTAGTAGTGGACTATTGGGGAGTCTTCATCAGTCATCAGGTCATGGAACGGAGCTGGTAGCAGCTGCTTGCTCGCTGCTGGCAACACTGCTAGAAGCTGCAACATAATAGGTAATGTAGAATAGTCTTACTTACTTACAAATAAAGAGATTCATAATTTTAAAGTTTTATTTCAAGTAAATTCTGTTATAGCAGCTTGCAGTCGGATTCGTGCCATTGGCGTGATAGTATGTTGATTTGAAAGCCGAACATAACATAAACTTACGTCAATTTTGAATTGTGTTTAAGTAGTGTAATTATTAAGATAATTTTGACGACACATTCGGCGCAGTGGCAGAGCTGCTGGCTGAGTATGTTGATTTGAAAGCCGAATATAACATAAACTTACGTCAATTTTGAATTGTGTTTAAGTAGTGTAATTATTAAGATAATTTTGACGACACATTCGGCGCAGTGGCAGAGCTGCTGGCTGAGTATGTTGATTTGAAAGCCGAATATAACATAAACTTACGTCAATTTTGAATTGTGTTTAAGTAGTGTAATTATTAAGATAATTTTGACGACACATTCGGCGCAGTGGCAGAGCTGCTGGCTGAGTATGTTGATTTGAAAGCCGAATATAACATAAACTTACGTCAATTTTGAATTGTGTTTAAGTAGTGTAATTATTAAGATAATTTTGACGACACATTCGGCGCAGTGGCAGAGCTGCTGGCTGAGTATGTTGATTTGAAAGCCGAATATAACATAAACTTACGTCAATTTTGAATTGTGTTTAAGTAGTGTAATTATTAAGATAATTTTGACGACACATTCGGCGCAGTGGCAGAGCTGCTGGCTGAGTATGTTGATTTGAAAGCCGAATATAACATAAACTTACGTCAATTTTGAATTGTGTTTAAGTAGTGTAATTATTAAGATAATTTTGACGACACATTCGGCGCAGTGGCAGAGCTGCTGGCTGAGTATGTTGATTTGAAAGCCGAATATAACATAAACTTACGTCAATTTTGAATTGTGTTTAAGTAGTGTAATTATTAAGATAATTTTGACGACACATTCGGCGCAGTGGCAGAGCTGCTGGCTGAGTATGTTGATTTGAAAGCCGAATATAACATAAACTTACGTCAATTTTGAATTGTGTTTAAGTAGTGTAATTATTAAGATAATTTTGACGACACATTCGGCGCAGTGGCAGAGCTGCTGGCTGCGGCGCTTCGGGCCGCATGGTGCGGAAAAATATTTTCAGATAGGCACAATTTTTTTTTTCGTGCAGAAATCGAAACCGCGACACCACTACACAGGAGCAACTCCTTGTATGGGGTAATTTTTTATATAGACAAACAATTTTAAAAGTTAAATAAATAAAATCACCTGTTCAAAAGGTTTAAAAGGATCGCCAAGTTCGAAATCAATCTTCAGATCCTTGAACCCTTTGATATCGGAGATGTAGGGCGCGTAGTGATGAGGGTAGTACCAGCACCAGGATGGGCAGCCTTTGTAGTAGTAGTGGAGGTTCCACTGTATAGCCCGGACATAGCCTTCCGCCTGGTCGGCCAACACTTCCCTTGAGAAAGAAAAGACATTTTGTAGGATACACTTTGTTTACAAAATTATGTGGTGTTTGGTAAATTACTGCAAGATGAAAGGTTATATAGAGTACATAGACATAGATAAAGAAATAGATTTTTGTTTTTTTTTTGAATACTCTGTGTGATAACATACATTAAAAATAAATTTAGTTTATGTTCACGAATAAATTATTTTAAGTGTGAATAACTTTTTGTATTCTATAGCAGGGGTTATTAACCTTTTGTAGTCTTAGACCATTTTCAAACCAACCATTTCCATGGACCACAGGTTAAGAAACCCTGTTTTATAGGTATTTTGAATATTTCATGCACACCATTGAATGAAAAGGGAACGAGAAATTGATTATTTAATTACAATTAGAATATAGAAAACTACAGTCAAAGTAACTCAAAATATTGATTACTTTCATGCACGAAGTACGCAACATTCATTATATTTCACATTTATTATTTGCATAATTAACCTCTCTTAAGCTGTTTACACACTGACGATGAGGGAT
This sequence comes from Hoplodrina ambigua, assembly GCA_949774945.1. Lineage (NCBI taxonomy): Eukaryota > Metazoa > Arthropoda > Insecta > Lepidoptera > Noctuidae > Hoplodrina > Hoplodrina ambigua. The sequence continues at coordinate 3,399,725 of OX458967.1, forward strand.
GCTAAAAAATGTGATAACTGAATAATTTATACTAAGAGATTTTTGTTTATGTGATTGTTTAAACGCGTTAAATCTCGGGATATGCCACTTTAATTCGAAAAACCAGTCAAATTGAAAAACTATTTTGTATATAAATGATAGCCAGATTAATGATATATATAACATCACTCTACGAACCTCGGGAGCGGAGCATGCAGTAACCAAAGACGTGACTTAACACGGGTGTTAAACAACAACAAACTATGTGTACAAAATCGCTGGGAGCAGTTATTGAATAATAAAATATATGTAAAAGTATCGCGTTTCGCAGCTAAATCGCAACAGTAAGCGTCAGTGTGCTAACACACTTAACTTCGACAAAGAGATTTTATGAGATGAATTACAAAATTTAATTTAGATCATGGTGCCCACAGATTTTATTAATTGATACAATTGATATCGCGGTTCGAGTGCTGTGCGCGAATAAATATCTATAATAACATAGTGATTGGACAACTCTATGAAAACTGGACCAATCTATAGGCACGTATACTCCATTTACATGCATTAGAAAAATAACAGTCATTATACTGTTAAAATTACTGCATATTTGGTTTTTTTTTTTTGTAAATGACTCATAGTCTACATTGCTTTGTATTCATCGCAAAATAACGGAGCTCTTTATATTCTAGCATTAAAATAACGATATTTTTCTAATGTAAAATTGAATGGAGTATAGTTTGCACGTATTTACCAAACACCTGTATACATAAATATGTGATCATATTAACCGGAAGACGTCCACGTCGGGACATACGCCGCCCCCGTATAGTCCCTTAATGAACGGGTCTGGGCCGCTTGCATCCAACAAAAAATATATATAAATATACTTCTGCTGGAATTGCATCACAAATACAATAAAATTTGGGATCGAAGAAACAAGTTATGTGACTTCAAAAATGTGGAGGTTGTGTATCATTCATCGATATTTCTAAACTCGTTTTTATCGACATTTGCCCCTTTCTACCCGTTTCCCAAGTACAGTAGGCTTACTCTTGAACAAAATCGAGAATGCGATTGGAATCGACTGCATGTTTGACTACAACATGAGGTTGCCATACAAATGAAAACGTAAATTACCAAATTTTAAAATATTAAATAACTCGTTAATTCTACAAATAAATGTCTTCTTATATTTATGGGAATTGAAACTGGATCGGATTTACACGTAATGTCGATTACAATCGCATTCTCGATTTTGTTCAAGAGTAAGCCTACAGTTTCCAACACGTACCAGTGTTTCACATAGCAACAATTGGATATATCTAAATTGTGGCGCATATCTTTGTGTAACTGTATAAAGCGAGTATTAATCAACTTACTCTGTGACCTTCGAATAGTCTAATTTGTTCATGTAATAATCCTTTTTGTGTAGAATAAACTCCATTTCCATATTAGCTTCCTCTGTAAAACAAACGAACATGAAGCTTGAGAATGTAGGAAAAGACAGTGAACAATGACTGTTAAAGACTTTACCGCCTTTTAAGTTGTTTTTAAAAACATGTAATTACCATCACTAGTCTCTTCATACTCATCTCCATCATCCATATCATCCAGGAACTGCAAAGAATATGATACTTTAACACATTGGATACTACATAGGGAATACGTCATACCTGCGTATAAACAGTTTTGACGAATGCGAACGAATTAAGTTGCATACTTAGTTCTTTCGCATTCGTCAAAACTGTTTATATGTGTGTGTATATCAAAATTCAATGAATGTTTTATATGTTGCATTTATGAAATCATTCCAGACAGAAATCTCTCTTTTACAAAGTAAAAAATCAAGAAAAAAATGGAAATATTTTAGTTTCTTTCGTATTTTGACTGCAAGAAAAGGAGAGCAATATGTTACATTTTATTGATACCTTTTCTAGATTTATGTTTATTACATACCATGTCCTGTGTAGCATTAATGAGTGCTTGAAGCTCGTCATCAGGCTTGTTAGCCTTGATGTCATCCACGTTTACGTTAAACGTCTCGTCATTATTTGGTTTGTACTGCAGAACAAAATGTACCTGTCATACACAGTTGCTAACGTCGAAACATAATTATAGTTTTGAATCACGTAAGAGTGTATTGTGACTGGTATGCTATTGATATAAGGTTTAAGTTGCAATAATCGTCGCGTTCGGGAAACTTATCCAATAAATAATGTTTGGGCTAAGTTTGGACAATCGGGACACTGTGCGTTTCCGTGATTAGTTGCATTATAAACGGGCAATGTTTGTATGGGACAACATGATTCCTTCGTCCAATCTACTTTAAATTTTCTGACTGACGGATCACCGCACAGCTTATTTATTTAAACTTTATGCAACAAAAAGGTACAAAGGCGGACTTAATGCCTTAGGCATTCTCTACCAGTCAACCAAAAGGCTAAAACCGCTGTTTTCGACTTCTGCGCGGACGAAGCCGCGGGCAAAAGCTAGTTTCTTTTAACAATTTTAGTAATAATAGAGATGATATTTTAGTTTTAATTTTCAGTTATGAATGTGACCAATACTGAAGTTACCTCTCTTCTTTCGTTAGCATTAGGTCGCCTGCCAGTCTTAGCCTCAAAGTACTTGAGATCCGCGTACGTGTCTTGAAACTTCTCTTTGTCGATCTTGGCTAGCTCCTGCATGAACACTTCGAACCTTCGCAGGTTCAGATCACCCGCCTCGTTAATATAACCTAAGGAATTTGTATAATTAATTATGGAGTTTTTCACCGTTGTTGTATCAGTTCTCGTTGACTTATACTCTGGTAGAATATTCCAGACAGTTTTATAATCATCTGTTGTGATTGGTTGACAAATAATTGAATGGATTCTTTAATAAATTATTTCAGGCTTTTAAAGAGTAAGGGCGGAAATAGACTTCCCCTCAACACACGCCGAGGGGACAAGCCAGATCTAGTACAAATGTGAAGCAGCCCATAGTTATATTTACGTTATGAAAAATCACAAGTGTCCATTTCTTGAAAAGAATAAACTAATATTTTATTAAGTTTACTCACCATCCAAAGTAGGCAACACAGCCATATAAGTCTTGTACAGGACGGGCAAGGCATCGTTACTTATGTGCATATTTGGCAAGTTGGGTATAAAATCATTGCCCACGAGAAAGCCCATGAGCACCCAATCATCGACAATCTTCTCTATGTCGTATTGGAAGGGCAGGGTGCCCTTGATAGAAATAAACTCTTGTTCTAAATATTCTCTAAGCAATGATAGATGTAGGAGGTAGAAATTGGTCTCTTCGGGACTTGTCGCGCGCTGTGTCGATCTACCGAATTTAACCTGCGGAGTAGACAATTTTTTTTAATGCTTGTGGCAGCGAGTTACGGATATTCGTATCCGTTTCCGCAATTGCTGAGCTTAAGCATCCTATTGGACATTTGCATCCGCAATAATGAATACGGTTGGATGATTTCTCCACTCATATAGTTTCTTATAAAACACCCTGAGATCCGCGTCCGCGGATGTGAGCCTTGTAAAATCTGCATCCGCGGATGTGAAAAATTTCGCATCCCCAATTTTACTACTTTATATTTCAATATTATGACTAACATTTTTGTCTATTTCAAACTTTAATAAATCTATAGGGTTCAAAGAAGTTGATTCAAACATTAACAACACAGTAAGCGCAGTGGCTCAGCAACTAGCTGCTGCACTGTGAGTCGAGTTTGATTCCAACACAGTACAAATATTTCTATGATATACAGGTAGTTGTTTTGGTTTTGGTTGTTTGTGTATGTAACTTTATATGCTTAATGCACCCGAGGAGAAATTTCTAGTGTGGGTTGCCCCATACTAATAATTACTAATAATTTCTAGACGTTAAAAAGTAGAAAATTATGTGGATTACATGTATGTCTGTCTGTCATGTTGAGTTGTTGCTAGATGAGGACAGAATAAGCCTGGTCATTGTGGTTTTTTTTAAGGGAGGCCTATGTTCTGTGGACGTCGTTCGGCTGATATGATAAAGATACCTCTTCTCGGAGGAGTGCAAAGTGTGGCTCATGCGTGCACATCCCCAACATGATAAGGTCAGCGTCGAGCCCGTACAGGCAGTGTCTGGTGTTAGGGTCGTAGTCGGGCTGCGAGCGTGACCATCGGATGTAGTCCATGATCTTGTGCTCGCCTTCGCCGGGGGTCTGTTGGAGGGTATAAGGTTGTATTATAGGGTATTTAACAAACTTAATCAATTATACCAAGACAACTTTAAAAAAAAGTATTAGCCCTGAATACCAGATAAATTTTCAATGAAAAGTTAAATTAGATTATTAGTTATTTTTAAATCAATAAATAGTAATTAAAGTTAATTTGCTCTAGACCAGCAGCAAGCTTGCTAATTTAATCTTATCTTTTGAGGTCAACCCTAATAAAGTACAATGGTCATTTTTGGACTAGGAGAAAACCGTAAAGTACAAGTGGCCATTGGTAATCAATCAGTTTTACTTACCTCATGTCCCGACAATATGACCTTGACCTTGGACCACAGGGGGTCCGTCGAGATCTTGTACTTGACGAAGTACTTGAGCTGTTCGTGCAGACGAGCCATGAACACGGTGCCAGGAGTGATGCAGTTGCTGTCGAAACGTTTCTCCGTAGGCAGCACTTCGCCTGTGAGGTAGAGTAAGAAATGAGGATAAGATTTTGCATATTTCATTTTAATGCCTTTTGCCCGCGACTTCGGTCTCGTATGTCGGTTATCGCGGACGCAGACGAAGTCGAATTAAAAGTAGCCTATGTCTTTGTGTTGGGGTTCAAACTTACCCTGTACCAAATTTATCAAAATCGGTTCAGTGGTTTAGTCGTGAAAGCGTGACAGACTGGCAGATAAACAGAGTAACTTTCGCATTTATAATATTAGTATGTAAGTATGAATGACTGGCTGATAATGCAGCTTTCCTTAGGGCAAAGAATTTAGAAAATCAATTTATTAGTTCTTCAGTTTATTCATTACAAGCAATTAAAATAAAAATTATTTTTAAATAATAAGTTAAAATGAAACTGCAATTGTCAAAGCATTCTAAATGGAGCCAATATGAGTAGGTATACCTTTTTCTCTTGCATCTTCTTCCAACTTTTCTGCTTCCCTTGCCGATCTAAACCTATAATGTTGAACAAAATCATACTAAATTGTTTGATTTAGACACAATTTATTTTTTACTGAACAATGATTGTTTTATAATAATAATTTGAATTTTATTTCAATTATAAGGTAAAGTTCTAAATTTAAGTTTTTGTTAAAGTAGTCTGTCTATATTAGTGAGAATGAATTTTAAAAATATAGATTCTGGTTTATGGTTTAAGCTTAGACTAAAGTTAGGACTTGATTTCGAATGAGATGGAGTGTATAACTCTAACCACTGTTCTGGTGTGGCTGACTTACAGAAGCCCATGCCTGAGAAACTCTCAGTTTTGAGGTTTAGAAGGTCCCAACTTTCTTATTATGTGTCTTTACAAAATCAAGTTTCAAAATACCCTTATGACCTTGTTTCATGTACACATAACTCATTATTGGTAGCTAGCCGCACCTGCGTTTGGCGTAGTGAATGTTCGCCCGCAGTCTACGGGATAAGCACAATGTTATGATGATTGTTTCAAAGCAAAAATGTTTGCTCAATCCTATTCAGTTGGATGGGACATTTGCATAGTTAAGGTCTCCAAAGGTAACATGACAAACATCTAACATGAATCAGGTACATTTTAAGACTGAAATGTGAATATAACAATCCCGTCTTAGATAAATATAACAACATTGCAATGTTTCACAGTATTCTTTGTTATGAGCTGATAAGGGTGAAGATATTATTTATACTAAGTACCTATACAGTTATCAGAGTGAGATATTTCACATAAAAACATATTTGACATTTTATTGCACAGCGTAAATAAAGTTTAAATTTTTACCGTCTGCCTCTTTGCTGGTTCATCTTCGCCCTGGGGGCAACTCCGTCAATAGCCATGAAAAACAACTTCTTAGGCTTAATAATTTGAAACAGAATACTGAGATAATGGAATATGTCTTGGAATATTTTCTCTTCCGTTATACGGAAATGCGGGTTTGAATCATCAGGATGCGAACAGTTGTGAATGATTCCGTTCATATCCAAATACATGTTATCGAAGTCTGGTATCTGAAATGTAAAAAAATATTGTAGTTAACTGCTATTCGGGAATAGATTTTTACTTTTAATTAGAAGATGTTTTGGTCAACATTTTTAAGCGAACTAAGTGGCAATCATCAATCAAATTTTTTGATGATAATAACGTAATAAATAATTATCAACAAGCCTGGAAAATAATACTTCTGTGTTGATCAACATTAGGACATACTATGACAACTACTTGTGCAATGCTATCACAATATTTATGAAATAAGGTTACAAATGATTATACAAGAAATGCCAATATATGTACTGGTTTCAAACAAAATTGACCTCAACATGACAAATAATTTTATGAGTCTTATTATGCAAGTATACCTACTAAGGCTGAGTATATTTTTGATAACACAATTTTCTAAGAATTAAGTCCTTTTAAATCCTTATGTGATATTCAAGTTTTTCATTGAGTTAACTGCTGATTTGTTACATTACTCCCATAGTAAACTGTTTCAGTTCAATAGTATGAAACATTAATTTCATGTCAAAGGTAAGTAGTTAGGTGATGACAAAAGAAAACTGTTAAATAATAAGAATTTACCTGATACTGCTTCACCAGCTCGTTGAGGCAGGGGTACCTCTCGCTTGTGTACCTGAAGAACTTCGGAACACCCATTCTGATTGATTATTTTGCCAGTTACTTGCGATAGTATGCTTGATAAGCGTTTGTTGTGCACTGACCCCAAACTGAAATAACCTATTTTACCAGTAACTTTGGCGGCGGCGCACACTGTTGTACAATGGAGCTACCCACTGTTTTATGATGTTGTAGTTTTGGTTATAGGATGAATTGTATTTATTGTGTTATGATTGAAAAATTATCTTCCAGCAACCTACATCGCGGAACGGAGAATTTTTAGTGTTGTCGAAAACTGAAAAATTACTTACTAAACTTGAACCTTTCTTTAGTCGATTAATAACATTTTTATAATGTCTTTCTTTTTTTATTATTTGAAATACTGACTGCCTCGTTGGTCTAGTGATCGCAAGCGCGACTGCTGTGCATGAGGTCTTGGGTTCGATTCCCAGGTCGGGCAAAGTGTAATTGGGTTTTTCCATCAGGAATTACTCAGTAGCAGCCTCGGAGTCTGGATTCGTGCCCGGTTGATGGCAATAGGCTAGCCCCCTATTACATGGGACTTAAACATAACTGGCGAAATGTGGGTGTGCTAATGGGTACACCTCTGCCTAACCCTTAGGGGATTACATTTATCTAATTTCAAATAAATTCAATTTCAACTTAAAAAAACATATGTTTGTGCTAAAAATATTTTTGAATTCAACAGTTTTTGTTGAATCTACAAATTTGAAATCGAATTTCTGTCTATGGCTTGCAAAGCACCTCACTAATAGTTAGTTATCTGGATTTTTTGTGCTTCTCTTTAGGGCTTCGGATTGTCTATGGTACAATATAATGTCTTGTGGCGTTGTAAACATTACTGTCTGGTTATTGAAAATAAATAAAATAACGATAGCATCTCAATAATATGTAGAATTACCTTCATTATAATATTTTTAGTACAGTCTTTTCGTTTTCTAACATATCGGATACTACGTTTTGTATATTCTATAAGAAATAACCTTTGAAACTGTGTTGTGCATACTTTTATGATTAACCATGGAAAACGATGAAATCGGCAATGATTTGGTGCGTTTAGACAACGGATATCTCGTCGACGAGGAGAATAACATTCGTTGCGAGTATGTTGTGAATTCTGACGACGTTTTAGGTAATGTATTCAAGGATTTTCTACCTACGTCATATTCATATTAGAACCTAATCTTCTTGAATATTCTTTGACATACATTGAAGAACTGACGAAGAGTAACATCTACTCAGCCTCGTAACTAAGAACTATCAGAAGTATTCCTGCGAATTTGCCAAAAGTTCTAATTTCAAACCAATTATAACTATAACTTAATGTGTTGCACAACAAACTAGTATGGTTTCTTACATCATTATGTACAATTGTCATTGTCAAGACTTAATCCTATGGGCTTGATTCTTGAAATTTACAGATCAAGACTACATCTAAAATAAAAATAGTTAAGGCGTATTTTCTTATGCCTACGATATAACATGCGAGTACAAGGGCTAAATTCAGTTTGTCTTGTTATTTCAGATGAAGAGAACAACTCTGATTCTGGCGGTAAGAATGCCCCTCTTAGAGAACAGGACAGATTTCTACCTATTGCAAATATTGCTAAGATAATGAAGCGAGCAATACCGGAGAATGGAAAGGTAAGACAATTATTATTAAGAAACTTAACATGTTGACTGCCGATGACATTCACTAAGCCAAAACTTTTGAATGAATGTTTGCAGTATTGTAGTATTGACAATACATTTTTTTTAGTATTGTTAATATAGTAGGTACTCTCCCTCCAGTCAGTAGGACACTAGGATATTAATTATGTACACTTAATTTGTATACAGTTTTAGCTAATTAGAAATCCAAAAGTAAGAAGAAACTATCTGACTGTCTGTCCGTTACGTTTTCACTGCTAAACTACTGTACCGATTTCAATTATAATTGGTATTGGGTAAGTTTGAACCCCAAGATAGGACATAGGCTACTTTTTATTCCGTGAATTCGTTTCTTTCGCGAATTTTATCCGTGCGAAATTCTGTGACTGCGACAACCGACTTTTACGTGGACGAAGTTGCATGCAAAAGTTATTCTACAATTATGTTTTAATATTTTTTTATGATTTGATCCACAGAGATACACAGAGATTCCATTGTATGACATATTGAGTTGATTATTTAAATTGTAGATAGCAAAAGATGCTCGGGAGTGTGTTCAAGAATGCATATCAGAGTTCATCTCGTTCGTCACAAGCGAAGCCAGTGATCGGTGTCAAGTAGAGAAGAGGAAAACAATTAACGGTGAAGATGTTCTATTCGCTATGAACGCACTGGGCTTCGACAATTATGTGGAGCCTTTGAAGTTGTATCTTAAGAAATATAGGGAAATTGTGTTATCACCTGTAAGTAACCCAGTAAGTTATTGTATCTATGGTTAGATTCTTTGCAGATCTGAGAATCTTTGCATTCTTTGCAGTCAAGTAATAAAAGTAGTATTTTTTTTTTTTACCAAATTCTCTAATTTTTTAAGATTTCGTAACCTCCACTTCAATCCAATCTAACAACATCCAATGTAATACATACATACATAAAACTCACGCCTTTTTCCCATGCTACGATCCTTACATACTCCTTTCGCCTCATCTAATGTAACTAGTATTTTTATTTCTTATCGTGTTTAAAGTACCTTATAACAGTCTAGTTGAAATAATTGATTTGACTTTGAATCTACATTGGGTGCTATGGGATTAAATTAAAAAATTAAATTAAAAATTTATTTATTTGGAACAAGAAACACAATACAGATATAAACAGGTTAAAAACGATTGGGATGGGTATGCATAGAGAATGTTATAAAACATATGAAAACTGTTTAGAACACCTCAGCTGGAAATTATTTATTTTTAAATATAAGTTTTATTCAAGTCTACTAGTACTTAAATTATTGAATTATCAATGAGCATTTATTCTTTTCAGGTCACAATGAACAAATTAAACAAACCTATAATAGTATATGGAGGTAAGTAATCCACTGCTTTAAATATTGAATACATCCGAAGTTAAATTCTTCACATATAGTTTCTAAAATTCATTCTTTTTTTGTCTACAGAAGATGGAACAGCATGTATTCCAGCTGAAAATGACAACGACACACAGACGGACTCAGCAGTACTGTATCCATATAAAGAATTAAAAGTAATTGAAGATTTCACTATTGCGTGAACAAATACAGAGAGCTAAGGTTAAGGTTATCATGTTTCGTACATTTCATGAGAATACGACGTGACTCTTCTTACGTATTAGTTATCAATAACTGAAAAAGACTGTCTTAGAAGAAAAGTACACTATAATATTGCTAAACCTACTACTAATTACTAATTGAGTCCTCGCCAGCTGATACTGGTCACCACAGTGACGTTACAATTCTAAGGACTATCGTCTGCACATTTCGCCTCATGTGTATCACGCTGCGAGCACCCGCAGCCCGCACCTCTCCTGGTCCCCGTTCTCGTCCTACCTACGCGCCCCTGTTGGTACCCCGAAGGCGAGGACTCAATTAATTGGTTTAGCTATAAAAACCCTTTAAAACTGACCTCTTAAGAATATTATTGTTTGCTTACGTCTTCCTTCCATTTATATTATCATTTATCATGTAGACTTAAAACCTAAACCTTTATCTATTAATTTTCATACGGCGGACTAAAGGAAATTTTGCTAAGTTAGAAATAAATCAACCATCATTTTTTGTGGTTACTAAGTAGATGATAAACGAACAAGCAAGTACTAGTACTTTAAGCTCGACGAATTCAAATGGCTTGTATTGACTGGAGCCCTTTGGCAGCAACGACAGTCGATTTCTTGGTGGCAATACATAATATACTGTAATATTACGTCGTTATAGTTCAAATTTCAAACTCATACTGACACGCGTTCGATCGTATTTTGTTTCTGTTCTATAAGCCTATGATGATCGTCATTCAAATTTTTACTGTAATGTAATGACGTTTAGGTGTATTATTATTTGTCACCAAAAATCCCCTGCCGTACCGTACTGTTAGTGATGGGTCCCTGAAATTTCGCTCTTAGTTTGTGTACTTAGGGTTGTTTGTCACATGGGGATAAAAATATTTTCGAGCTATAAGTACGCATACTTGCTTGTCACATCGCCTACTTAAGATAGCGTGATATTGTAAGTATTGTTATTAAAAATATACCGTCTAATTTATTTTTTTGGTTTTATTTTAAAACTTATCTTCGACACTCGTCCAACATAGTTGTTAGTCATGTCAATACTTAATTAAACGAAAAATCATGAAAAATAAAAGCCACACTAAATTGATGTCCAATTTTATTTATCATTGTAATAAATCTCTTAAAATGTAAACTTATGCTTAATTTTCAAATATCAATAATGGGACGGATTTCATACAAAAAAATATCCATTATTTCAAATCCAAGTTACTCTCTAAACTTATCAGTAATATAACCAGGCAAAGGCATAAGATACAGAAACTTATTGAACACCATAATGCCGACAGAAAAGGCGAAGGACACACCTAAATTGAACTCTGGATTGAAATCACCAGCTGCATAGATGTCTCCATTGAAATTCTTTGAAGCAAACCGTTCGGTTAGGAACGCTTTGCCGCTGGCATATCGACAGTTAGCATTTGAGTTAGTATTCAAATTCGAAGAGGTTTGTAAGAGGCTAGATATAGTTGATGTGCAGTTTTCCTGGTCGCTGTACGGAAGGATGTTGAAGGTCGGCTGCTTGAAGACGTTCCGGTGCATGAAGATTGAGGCGTATCGTGTGTGGGTGATGTATGTCATGTAGTATAGCCATTCTTCGAAACCTTTGTAGGATCTGCAATCAAAGTAATGGAGAAGACTTGTTTTTGTATAATTTGCTGAAGGTCTGCTAATATTTAAGTGTTACCTAATTGCGGGTAGTTGACACAATTAAGCATTAATTTCAAGACACAACTTTAAAGAAAGAAAACACTTTATGTCAACAGATACCTTATTAATTTTTAATTTACTGTAAAATTAGATTTTTTGTGACTTTGAAATCAATAAATAGTTAGTGAATTGAATTGGCAAATAAATGACGTCACAGTTCGATATTGCCATACACAATCTACGGGGCATCGAGTTTTGACAGCTTAATTTAACGTCAAAAGTAATTTTTAATTTACCTGAGTACTCCACTGGCCAGCATAACGTAGATGCAAGTAATATAGATATTGACAATGCCGGCGATCAAGCCGTTCTTCACAAACATCATGACGGCTATGGCTTGTTGTTCCGCGTACACGTAGCAAGACCACAGCGCTAGAGCGAAGTACAAGAAGTCCAGGTTCTCCGAAATATCGGATAGGATCCTGGGGATATAACGGTGGGTAGTTTTGAATTTGATGGTGAAATGGTATTAAAATTAGTACCATTTAGAATTTTTAACGCATTAGGTAGTTTTTAACCGACGAAAAACGACTTCGTCTGCTTGTAAGTGCCTTCAGCCTTGTCGTAATATCTGATCTTAGCTGATGTCTCCTACCAGCCAAATTGCAGCTTCATAAGTCAAGTAGTTTTCGAGATTTCGTGTTTAGTCAGTTAGCGAATGAGTGACCTTTCGCTTATATTCTTTGGTTACTGCTCTGCTCTCAAGGGTCGTAGCGTGATGTTATATAGCCTATACTATTCCTCATGAATCTTGCTATCATATACAATAAGGCTGGTAGTTCCATACGTTACCGCGTTTAAACAAACAAACAAACAACTCTACTATATTAATATAGATGTAAACTAAGGCAGGTAAAGTACTCACGGGTAAATAACAGCTGCAGAGGCTAGCGTGCTGAGGAACGAGAAAGGTAACGACACGAGGTTCCACGACAGCAGTAGGCTGGCACCGCTGTACAGACCTTCCTGAGACTCCTGGTAGTAGCGAGTCCGGTACGGACTATCTGTAATCAGAAGAGAAATACCTCTGAGGTTAAAAAAAGGTACCAAATGTGAAAAGAAAATGCATCTTGATACTAGCACGGTCATGGTATGGTATGATGTAGTGGACAGCTACCATAAACATAATACACTTCACTTGCCAAGCGGGGCTAACAGAAGACTAGTTGACAGCACCAATAAATTGACGTACTTTTAATGACCTGTCAAAACGCGATTCTTCCATAGATTTTGTATGGCAATATCGAACTGTGACGTCACTTATTTGGCAGCTTAATTTACTAACTGTTTATTGATTTAAAAGCCACAAAAAATCTAATTTTACAGTAAATTGAAAATTAATCGGGTTTTCAGGGCTAAAATAAAGCGTTTTATTTTTAAGAAGTTATGTTTTAGAATTATTTGACTGCCTCGTTGGTCTAGTGGTCGCAAGCGCGACTGCTGTGCATGAGGTCTTGGGTTCGATTCCCAGGTCGGGCAAAGTGTTATTGGGTTTTTCCATCAGGAATTTCTCAGTAGCAGCCTCGGAGTCTGGATTTGTGCCCGGTTGATGGCAATAGGCTCGCCCCCTATTACATGGGACTAAAAAAAAAAAAAAAAACATAACTGGCGAAATGTGGGTGTACTAATGGGTACACCTCTGCCTAACCCTTCGGGGATTACAGGCGTGATGTTATGTATGTATGTATGTATGTTTTAGAATTATTGATGTATGGTGTCAACTATCTAATTTTCTTAGTTGGAAAACGACCTCTACGCACAACATAATTATTATGAAGAACGTGAAATTACATTTACAAGTCAATTGAAAGCTAGGAATTTGGTATTTTCTCTCATGTCTGGCTATAGTGCTAACCTACTCCCGTTTGTAAAATAGACTTTTTGAGTTCAAAATACTTACATAAACAAATCGTGTTCATAATGCTGATGAAGTAGGTTCCGACCATCGCGTTGAATATCAGGCCGCTTTTAGTGATGAAGGCCCTTTGATAATCCTGAGGATAGTTTAATACACTTTGAAATGCTATTCTTGACTTTGATTCTTGTGTAGATAGATCCTGTCGAAGTCATTTCTTGGTCCGAGCCACCATTAAGTTGCCGTACTTTACATGGGGTGGAAGGGCGACATCATGGCGAATTTTTTTACCATGGATTCAATATGTTTTTCTAGATTTCATCGATGAAATTTTGCGTCTAAAAACCGACGAAAAAGATGACGTTGCGGCGGTCTACAATCATGTGCTGGAAATCCTTGGTGAAAGTATTCGTTACGATGTTCCCACTGATCTTTGTCGAATATAAAATATAAAATAAAAATAATAAATAATTAATAACAGATTTTAATTCTTACCTTGGCTTCATTATAGAATATCCACATTATGAAGAAGTACATCGGTAAGCAACATAATCTCATGAATATTTGTTTCATTCCATTCTTCTTTAGGTTGAATATCGAAGCTAGTAACCTCCTGCAAAAGCAAAATGATGTTTAATTTTGGTAACAAATGTTTTGGTCTTTATGTAAGCATAGTTTCGTTCACGGACTGCAAGCATAGTTTTTAGTCGATAATTCGATAAAAATTGCAACTCACAAGTACAGCATCCATATAACTTGCATGCCTCCCGGCTTGCCGTAATTCAGCTGTATTTTATTTGGGTTCACGATTCGGTTGTTCTCGTGTAGGTTACCCTGCATTATACCCTGACCTTCCAGCTTGAACTTCTCCACCAAAGCTGCTATCTGGTGGTTGGATTCTATGAACCTTTCTCTAGATCTCCGGTCTACCGTTGAGAGACATACTGCGGAAATAATGGGTTTGATATAGGGACCGTGCTATAAGATATCAAGATATTTATAACTAGTTGGTTTAGAAAAAAGATGATGCGTCATAAGTATTTTCTCTCTATATAGTAAAACTAGGTTTTACTCGCGACTGCGTCTACATGAATTTCGTATAAGGCATCATCATCATCTTTACGGAAGCCTAATTTTTTGATAATTATATTTAAAAAAGAAAAATGAAAAATATGTAATAAAATGTACATTAACGACACATCCAATATTAGCGATCGCGATATCTGGACTAGACATTAAACAAAAAATAAAAAATCTTTGGCTTTATAATATTTAGATTAATAAAAATAAAAAACGCAATAATGTAATGTAATGTAGCAACTCACAATAATACATTAACGGGTTCTCGAGCTGTGGGCAAGGGAAGCCGATACTGCCGAAGTAATCCAGGAGGTTTCGTGTAGGACCAGCGTATACCACGTCGCCGAGACATAAGTACACCACGCGGTCCAGAAATGGGAACACATCTGGAAAATATTACACTTTAAAGATTTTTAATTACCTTCGCGATGATGTTTAGTTTTTCTTCTCGGTTTTTTATGCGTTTTCCACATTCAAAATAGATCATTCATCTTTCCATGTTAGGTTGACTAGGCAGTGACGAGGAAAAAGACTCGCAATACTTCTACAGGAGCCGAGTTTAAGAAACCTACATCCATTTTAGAGATTTTTGGAAATTCAGGACCAAATCACACCCCCGACATTCTTTACCATTTCCATAAAAGCGTACCTACTCAAACTATTGCCTACTAGTAGACAGTCATTAATGTTCTGCTGAGCTAAGCCAATCACGGCACGGCTCTACTACCTGTCATACTGCTGTAGATGCGAGTTTCTTTGTTCTTTTAGTTTTGGAATCCGGCGCCAGAAGTAGGTACTATCGTAGTAAAATAAAATAAACAAATAATAAATACCTATTATTAAAAATATTATATAAAACGTTTCACAGTAGGTACAGTGACCCAGTGACTAAATTATGAAATACATAAGTGAAAACTAACATATTTCCACATATACACAGCTGTGCCGTGCAAACAAAGGTTTTCAGAACATAGGCGTAAAGTGAGCCACAGTGTACAAAATACCATAATTAGCATCATAATGGGGGCTTTGTAGGTGAAATGTCGATGTACTGTAAAACGAGGCAGTTTTATAGTTTAACATATTTAGGTAAATTGTGTCATTTTTGATTTTAAGTGTTAGGGATGATTCTCATTAAAGCGGGCCGTGCCCAGGCCGGGGCGTGGACGAGCCGCCGTGGTATTGAAGTGCGTCGAGAGGGCCCGGACGGGACACGGATAATGCACTGTGTAATATAAATTCATTCATACAAAATATATGTAACAGATTTAAAACCGTGCCCCGTCCGGGCCCCGCCCCGCGCACGGCACGCTCTAATGAGAATCATCCCTTAGTGTTGCATAAAAAAATGCAAGAAATAGGTCTGCATGAGGGTGTCTCCGCTTTGGTGGAGTCTCGCCCTAAATATGCTTTTTTTTGTTCTGGTTCATAAGGAAGAGAACCTATTTTGTCTGTCATTTTTGATATTTTTTGAAGAATACATAATTTATTAAACAATTTAAACATGTTGTAGAAGCGATTACTTTAAAATGAGCGTCATCTATTAGGCTTGCCGCACATTAGCGACTAGCGAGCATTACTGGGTAGCGTGCGTTAGGCATTGCGTAGGTTATTAAGAGTGTTAATTATATAAAGAGTGATATCGTATGCACATAGGTAGATTTGTAGGGACTTCATAAATTGACTGCCTCGTTGGTCTAGTGGTCGCAAGCGCGTCTGCTGTGCATGAGGTCTTGGGTTCGATTCCCAGGTCGAGCAAAGTGTTATTGGGTTTTTCCATCAGGAATTTCTCAGTAGCAGCCTCGGAGTCTGGATTTGTGCCCGGTTGATGGCAATAGGCTCGCCCCCTATTACATGGGACTAAAAAACATAACTGGCGAAATGTGGGTGTACTAATGGGTACACCTCTGCTTAACCCTTCGTGGAATACAGGCGTGATGTTATGTTATGTTATGTTCATAAATTAATGAAAATCTTACACACCTGATCTAGGTTTCTCCATAGTTAAAATTATGGCAGTTCCATACTTTTTCGCTGCATTAGACAGTATTGAAATCACTAAGTAAGTGTTCAATGGATCTAAGTCCCATGTCGGTTCATCAAGAAGTAAAATAACTGAAAAAAAGTTGCATTCCAGTAAGTTTGTAATTTTTTATCGTGTCTATTGAATGAAATATTAACGGTTCTTACTTGGGTCTCGTATTAACTGTACACCTATTATTAATCTTCTGTATTCACTCTTTGTAAGGTTTGTCACGCATTTGTTAGCTACCTGTGTAAATAAAATTGTTTTTAAATATGGCGGTTGCAGAGAAATGGAGCCAAATGTAAAATTGAAGCGGAGAATATGAAGATTCTTCCATTACAAAAATTATAGCAGATAATGTGATAAATTATTGAAATTACTGCTCTTTTTTTTGTAAATGGCTAATATTCTACATTGTTTACAATTAGGTGGGAAATAACGGAGCCTGTTATACGCTATCATTCAAATAACGATAGCGTTATAACGTTATTTTTCACATGTTATATGTGTCACCGGAAAATAACAAGATCCGTAAGTTTATCAATTTACTAGGAAGTTTATAAACTTTCGTAAGATTCTAAACGGGAGATAAATTGTAATATTTTACGTCCACATTTTCGTAAATTGATAAACTTACTGAACTCACTCGTAAAATAATAAGTAAGCAGTAACCAAACGCTACGCGCGATCTGATTGGTTGGCTGTCACGTGTCACTTCTCCTTCCTCGCGGCCGCCATTGATGGCCACGGAACATAAACAAACCGGTTTGCTCGTGCGTTTTTATTAGTTTTGAATGTTGAACTGTGTTGCAACTGTGAAAAATAGCTTTATTTTGTTAAGATTATCTAGCAGTACCCATAATGAGTGACCTACAAGCTGCGGACACCCAAAAGCATTGCCACTATGAACATTGACCAATCAGAGAGCAGTGTGTTATTTTACGTATTTCAAAGATCGTATATTTAAAAGAGTTTCTGTGATTGGTCGAACCATTTAAAATCTTACGAATAGATATTCGTTAGTTTATAAATTTACCGTATGACGTCGGAAATTGATAAATTTACGAAAATGTGGACGTAAAATATTACAATTTATCTCCCGTTTAGAATCTTACGAAAGTTTATAAACTTCCTAGTAAATTGATAAACTTACGGATCTTGTTATTTTCCGGTGACATATGTATTGAATGGCGTACTTATTGTACCTAAATGATGAAAAGTTACTTACATTTGATAATGCTAGATCGGCCATGACTTGCTTCACTTTCGACGATTTCAAATACCCTGAAATCTAAAAAAGAAATATTGACTAAACATTGCCTCGTTGGTCTAGTGGTCGCAAAGCGTGACTAGGGAGCACGAGGTCTTGGGTTCAATTCCCAGGTCGGGCAAACACAAAAGAGGTTCTTACCTTAGTAAGTGATAACGCAAGTGTTTGTTGAACACTCAGTCCAGGCAGGAGTCTCGTATTGTGTCGCACTAGTGCGCATGTGCTGTTGAACTGATCGTTCTCTAGAGGCACCCCCTCTAGTAAGATGTGGCCTTTAGCTGGCACTCGGCGCGCTATCACGTCCAGGAGAGCTCTCTTGCCGCTGCCTGTTAGGTGGAGAAGGGTCTTTACATGAGTTCAATATAATAGGAAGGTTGTTAAACTGCTAGTAGTACCTATATAGGTATAGGACTAGCTTCTGCCCACGACTTCGTTCGAATGGTATTTTTTTCATTAAGTCACGTCTCTGGTTACCTACTGCTGCGCTTCCGTGGATCATAGCGTGATGTTATATAGTATATAGTATTTCTTATGAATTTGCTTAGGACTGCCTCGTTGGTCTAGTGGTCGCAAGCGCGACTGCTTTGCATGAGGTCTTGGGTTCGATTCCCAGGTCGGGCAAAGTGTTATTGAGTTTTTTCATCAGGAAATTCTCAGTAGCAGTCCCGTAGTCTGGATTTGTGCCCGGTTGATGGCAATAGGCTCGCCCCCTATTACATGGGACTAAAAGCATAACTGGCTAAATGTGGGTGTACTGTACCTCTGTCTAACCGTTCGGGGATTACAGGCGTGATGTTATGTTATAAATTTGGCAGTTTGTAGTTAAAGAGATTAGTGCGTTTAAACAAACTAACAAAAAAAAGCCTTTAATTCAGCTTTATTATATTAAGTAGGAAGTACATATGCAGGATGAATAAAAGTTTTTTTTAAAGGCCTACCTTTCGATCCCAGGATAGCCGTGACCTCCCCACTGTGAGTGATGAAGGATACATCTTTGAGGATGACCCCAGTCTTAACGACTCCGGTCAGCCGCTGGAAGAAGCTGCCTGGCTCCACCTGTTAACCATTGATTAAGACGTGTTTTATTAAATAATTGATAGCCCTTTTTAGGATTCCGTGCAAAAGGTCTCCAAACGGGATTCTATTACTTAGACTGCGCTGTCTGTCTGTGAATTACAGGGCTGTATCCATTGAATAATAGATAGAAACTTGAAACTTTCAGTGTGAAAATGGCCATTATAACAACAAATAATAAAAATTAGTTTTAACAATAATTAAATATCAAAAAACAGTAGCACGAAACCCTTAGCGTGATAGTCCGACTCTCACTTGCCCGGTTTTTTCAATCATGCATGTCAGTGAATTTAATTAATTATTTCCCCAAACGAATTGATGCAGTAACAGCTGACGCGTTCCGAAAGTTCAAAACAACAGTTACATTTTCAATGTAGAATAGAAAAAAAAGACTGCACCGTCTCCAAATCACAAGGGTTGAAAGGAAAAAAGTATTAAGCGTCAATTTGGTCGTGTTATATCATCCTTATTATTTGGGTAAAGTAAGGTTGAATATATGTCTAACACGATCATCAAATCGTCACTGGATGCAATTTTCCTTTCACCTCTCTAATTGAGCTTAATCCAGGCAAAATGTGCAAATTACTCACAATCTCTTAATAATTAAACTAATTACGTCAAAACAATTAAATATGTATACCAAATGTGTTACCACTACTGTTTAGTAAGAACAGTTCAAAGTACACCTCAAAGTTAAACTCAGAATAGATTTAAAATTCGTCAGCGTCAAGTAACCATAATCATTATCCACATTTTGAAGTGGGTTGGTTCGTTTCGGCAAAATAAAACACATTGGCCTAGAAAACCTTTTTTCTTAAATATATGTCATCATTTTCATGCTCTTAAGGCATGATAATGATAATTGGCCATTGATGGCAGAAAACATTACTTGAGCAAAATTGTCTTACATACAAAAGACATCAACGATTTATCTTCAATGTGTATTTTAAGATGTTTAGGGAGCAAAAATTAAGCATTTCAGTAAGAATGAACAAGTAAATACTCTTTCTTTCCACAAACTTGAAAGAAACACCCATTTCCAAACAAAAAGGTGCAACATCCCAACTAGCAAAAAGTTGTATTGTATATGAATATACAACTAACAGACATGTAAAGGTTTTATAATAGTTTTGTAGCAGTTCAACAGCTTTATAGTAGTGTTCAATTTGACCTTTTGTTTACATATTATTTATATTGCTAGTTGGGATTCGGCAAAACCTCTTTACAATGATAGTAGATTTAATTAATTCAAAGTAAACTAAACAACACAAGTATGTTGCAACTTTATTTTAAACACACAGAATAAACAATCTACAAACCTGTCCCGAATGAAAAACATTACACAACTCTAAAGTATAATCACTTCCAATCATGTTTAAAACTTATTTCTTTCAAAAAATCTCAATCAAAACATTAAATTTTGGTTAAAAACACAAACAAATGCATCTCAGAGCGACGCAGCCTCCACGTCAAAGAGTTGCAGCGCACTAAACCAATTGCAGTTAACTTCAAACGTAACTTAACAGTTAGCGACGTTGCCAGACTGATTTGTAGCTCACTTCGCTTCGATAAATGCACTTGATTTTTAGAACGGTTTGCTGTTGCGGGGAAAACGAACCTTAACTCTATTTACGTAGGATTTACTTCTGCATAAGCTTGATAATACATGATTGTTAAGGCGAAGCATTATTTAAGATTTTTCTTTAACAAAATATTGGGGAGTGTGTTCTGAGAACGAGTATTATTTTATGCGTGTCTGGATCCATTTGCTGTGCTGCTAAAGAAGAACGGAACTCATTAGGGTTAGGTTTGCCTAACACTCGGAAGAATAATCATCTCTTTAACTTCTTAAATATCTCCCGATCTGGTGCTCGTCGCATTCCGTCTCAGCTTTTTTTGTCTCGACCACCATTCTGTCAAATCTTTATTCCATCTATCATCATACTCTCACATCTTCCATTTTTTAAAGTACCTATCAATAAATGCATCATAGCAGCAATTTACGCAGCTATCAAAAGTACATCGCCTTAACGATGAAAGCCTCATTTTTCCACATAATTTCTACGCGTCGTTGCCGTCCATACTCACCGTGAACCTCAGAAAGGCTAAACGCCACCTCCGTCCCTTTCACTCCCGTAACAAAATCTGATATGAAGGCGAAACACCCACGCAATACTACCTTCTTTATGTTCATGCATTCCAATGATTAGTCGTCTCGTTCTTTTCACCTGACATAGGCGGGGTTAGACAGAGAAGGGGCGACATGCGCAGTGTCACTGACTCAGTACGACTCCGTGCAGTCGTATAGTCGCTGGAGTTAGCCTTACTCGCTGAAATAACAACTAATATTCAAACGAGGTCTGTTATCGAAACGAACGAAAATTAAACGATATAGCAACTGAAATAACATCTGAAAATTAAATGTTTTTGTGAGTTTAGTGTCGGCGCGTTTGGGTTATGTGCTTAGTGATTCAGTGTTGGGTTTGAGTGTGTTCCACCGGAGTCCCGTTGGCCCGCGTTGCCGGTAAGTTCAATGAAAATGTTGAAACTATTAAACTTTTTAGACATAATTAACGTCTCTTGTTGTGTGTCATGCTATTTGGAACTTTGTTTCTGTTAAGATTATTGGTTAAAACGAAAAAAATCTGAGATATCGTAAGTCTTATTTTATGGCTTAGTGCAGTTGGTCGTTAAAGATTTAATATTAATTCCAACCATACTTACGCCATACCCATGTATCTGTAATTTTTATTCTTGTCATATAATATCATAAAATCAATCAGTATTTTATTCTAAATACCACACGGTCGTCATAAAACTAAAAATCCTCACGTGTGTGGTTTTTTATGCTGATTTACCTGTATGGCTTCAACTTGCGTTACTTTTTATTAATTTGTAATTAACACTGAATTAATATAGCCATAATTTTCTAAACGAATAGTTCTACCACAATGAAGGTTTTATGATCTTAATGAGGCCAATCTTAAGTCTACAATAATGCGTTAAAGTTGCGGATTATTTATGTAACCAATTTAACCGAAGCCTTATTTAAAGTTAAATATTTGCAAAATTGCTAAAAATAATGTTACCCCACAGCAGATTAGCCTCTTAAAATATCCAATAATTTAGATAATAAAAAATTGCAATACATATAAGAAAATCCAACCTTGAATCTCATCGAAAATGACTTCGATCATAACTAAACTTATTTAGAACTTTTCTCATGATTCGACGAAAATGTTCATGAAACAATGGTCGGTGTTAACGAACTTTAGTCGGAGGTGAGTCAATGTGTAGCTGGCAGACCTGCGTATCGTATCATTTCGGAGACAAATCACTGACCTTAGCATCGATATTAATCTTTCACTTCGTTATGCTAATAATTTATTCAGAGAATATTTGGAAGCAATCAAAGTCAAAGCCAAAGCATACGTTTCCATTAAATCATTTACAGGCACTTTTGAAAATGTGAAGGAGTCGGTCAGTTAGTCAGAAAAATGTAGCTAGTTGCTAGTTCCAAAACATAGCTCTGTATGGAGAAGAACGAGCAAGAAACTCCTCAGACACTCTTTTCAATTAAGTTTTCACAAAATCCGGGTTACATTATTCTTGTTGCTTCTATATCAAAGACAGTCATATAGTATTTGTTATATTTCAGTCTTGATGATGAAGCACCCTAAAATAAATGTAAGCAAAGTTAAGGAACTGTCATGGTGTCTAGAGAACACGGGGTCAGAAAAGACTGATCATCAGGTGTTGTATGGATAACACTAAAAAGGCCCCGAGCCTCGATTTTCAATGAGTACATACCTATGTAAATGACTTCGGTCCTTCGTTCAGGAAAAAGACCAAGAGGGCAATTTTTCTAATTATTTGACATTGATTGTAGCTAAGTTGAGATTGCGATTAGAATTTGAACGTTTTAATTAATTTGAAGAATTGACCTTCTAGTATTGATGGTGGTCAGTTAGTAACAAAAACAACTTCATTCTATAAAGACCATGAAATGTTAAATGGAAGCCCAAAAGTTAATCTTAAATCAGACGAGGTTGGAGGTTAGTGTTACGGATGCAAAAATATGACCAACAACAAAAGGTATTTGATGAATCATTCGGAGAGTTGAGTTTTGTTCCTCTTTTTTGTAACGTTTAACATTTTTAAGAATCACACCGTAATTTGACTGTCGATTTTGAAAGCAAGGAAAGTAATTGAGGAAAATATTCAGCTTTTAGTAAGCCATTCGAAAATGATTACTAGCCTTTATCAATTTTAATAATGGCTACCTAGATTTTCATAATAAGTCGTTATAGCCGGCCTACTTCTGAAGAGTGAAAAACAAATTATCTTGAAACTATAGAATAATTAGAGAATGAACGAACGTAAAATTTCCTGGTCCTTATTTTCATGAGCTAACTAGCTTAGCTACCTAACCTAACACTACTATTCAAATTACCAAACTAAGTTAAATAACGTAGGTATTTGGGCCGTCTGTATATTACCACACTATTAACAGAGCCTGGCCTTAAAAATTAGTCAATTCGTAAAATTAATATTTAGATCTTATTCCTCGGTCTGTTTAGAACATCGTAAGCTGAGATCCAATTAAATGTAGTTGCCCCCGCACCAGACCATGACTGTTTGTTAATATGTCTTATATTTTTCAACTCTTAGATTTATTAAGTAGTTATGTATGTAGATATGATTTGGTCTAACACTATGTTGGCTTGCCACACACTTGAATATTTTAACTTGGTCCTTTGAGACATAGCAGGCTCAAAAACCAAATTAAAAGTGACATATTTGGTTCATATTGCCGTTTTTTTAGAACGATCTAAATCGATCGCTTCTAGTTGTTGCCTATTTGTGTATACGAGTTAATAAACACACCCACTATATAAGAAAACTTTCAAGTGTGAGAAAACGTTCTTTAAAAAAATACATTCAATTACTATAAACATACAAGGGGAATAAGAATACCCTGAGAAATGTATCGTATCGAACGTGAAACATTCATTGGAATGTTTCACGTTCGATACGATACATTTCGACGTATTGACGTCGAACGAAAAGAATGGGTCATACGCGCAACATACTGAATTTAACACACATTCAACACGTAAAACAGTAACGTGAGCTAAGTTCACTGACATTGTTGCATCTGACAACATAATTATGGCAAAACTTCATGCATTTATATATCCAACTCAGTATAATTTGCGTTTAAATAATTATGCAGATATGTACGTCTGTTTAAGCAATGAACTCGCTCGCTCTACTTGTATTATCTAATGGGTAAACTAGTACAGTGTACACACGGCAATAATTACTAAAAGTATGTCCATAATGCAGGTTTCATTTAGGTTAACAGTGGTTTACTTGTACTGAATTTAAATTGCCAATTACTTTTAAGGAAAGACTTATCGGCTCATAAAGCCATATTTAAAAATTTTGCTTGGTAGGTAAGTTTTGAGTAGGATTGTACTAGATTCTGGTCAAGATCTTAATAGGCTGAGTGCATTCCCGTGTTTTTATTGCAAACATGACTTCTTGTTAAGCCTTAGCGTTAATATCAGGCCGATCAATCTATACTAAGTTAATATTGTAAAGCTAAAGATTGCGTTTGTTTATTTAAACGCGCTAATCACGAACTACTGGCCCAAATTAAAAAATCTTTCTACGTTATATAGCCCGTTTATCGTGGAAGGTTATCATTAATATTACGCTACAACTACGACCTATTTTTTTTAGGTGGCAAAAATCATCAAATGACTCCTTCCGCCCTGGGTGGGGCGGAAGGGACTGTCAGACTTTTACTGACTAAAAAACCACCCTGTTCCTTCTGTTGCCCTTTACGTTCCGGGGCCACGGTATCCTGTTAAGACGTCCCGCAACCCCGGCAGCAATCAAAGACTTAGGTAATTCTTGCTGTAATAATCTCCATTGGTAAATTTAGATAAGATGAGTTATCTCTAGATAACTTCACCTAAATTAACCAAGGAAGAATTTTTACAGAATTGCTCGGCTACCTATAAATACAGAATGATAGAAAGATAATTACAAAGAGGCTTAGATATCAAATTCACCCTCTTTTTATTTTATTCACTAAATGAATGAAATTTTCGCCCAACTGATCCCAACATTATCGACTATATCCGTATTAATAATAATGTCACATAACAGCTGTCAGTCAATATTTTCTATAACGATAGTGTGCTCATGCGCAACTCGTCAGCGTGATGTGTGGTTGTCTTCATGGCACCTGCAATCATGGTTACGGTCCCGCTACCCATTACCTGCCATTACCACGACTACCTTGTGTTACGTAACGTGCGATACACTGTACTTTACGATTTGTTAAGCATCTTCGCGATTGCAGTGTTTCCTAACACTGAACGATTTGTTTTCTAAATTTGCAAACGTTTGGCTGATTGGTATTTCCTTTGTGAAGCTGAATTGGTGCGGTATGTGGCTGTTAGCACGTAGGCATTTTTGGTTCCTGAATTTGTCTGAAAGAAAATGGGTACACAAGTAGTTAGGTTTCTTGGACGCCTCAAAAAAATGTTATGATGCCGATTGTATCCTTGAACATTTAATTGGCTGACATTAAATGGTTTAAAAACGACAGATGTATTGCAGTAAACAAATAGAGAAAACAGTCACTTTTCAGAAAAAGCTAGGTAAGAAAACATGAGAAGGAAAATTCTGCTACTTTTTAGGAACGATCGCAATCTAATTTCAGTCGCAATTCTTAAAAAATGCCTCTAATTTACCTGCATTTTTACACGACTGCCCCAAAAAAAGGAGTGTTATGTGTTTAGATTTAATGTATGTATGTATGTAAGTATGTATGTATGTATGTGAGATTCTTTATTCCACCATAACTTTTAAACGCCTGAACCGATTTAGATGTATGGGGTATGGTTACAATCCTTGCAACGTTCCGAGTAACATAGGCTAGTTAAAAATAAAAAGAATCCTGTGTAGTCACTTTAAAATGTAAATTAATACCAGCCTCAATTATTTTTTTTAATGAATCTGGTCGTGTCTATGTTTATAGTCTAGAATTTGACAAGTAGATTTAAAAAAATTATAACACTGTATATAAAATCATTGTAAAAAAATCTGACGAGTAAACAAAGTACAAATATGTGCAATTTTTGCAGTCGTGTTTTTTATTTTTTTTATGTGACATTAATTTTTGCTGAAATGAGATTGCGATTTAATAAGTAGAATTTGCCTTCAGGATATCTTATACCACTATCGCAGTTTACATAAGAGTTCTATGTCCAACAAGCTCAGCTCAGGTCAGATCCGTATACTTAACAATATAATAAATTATATTAACATAAACTTGACTGCGACGAACCGGATTAACTAGCTTTCCAAGGTGGAGAAGAAAGCGTCCTTTATAGTAGTCAACTCAGCTATGGTTATACAAAACTATTTATTATAAGTCATTAAATCTACTTTTTTTTTAACATAAGAATTAATTTTATTAATATCGAACGATTTTGTGGGTGTCTAAAATGGTAGATTCCGAATAGCAGCAATCCATCATCTACATACTTATCACACTATTTAAAATATAATTAATAATAATATCAGCCTGTTACTGTCCAACAACAGGACAAAGGCGTCTTCTTATTCAGAGAAGGCACGAGCATTGTTTACCCTATTCAAGGTTGATTGGCGATATTACACTTGTATTAGTTATTAAGTAATCCACCTGGATTACCTCATAAAACTTCGTGACAAAGCCTTTCCTCATGAAGTTTTTCTTAACCGATGTCAGTGATGTCCAAAATAAACTTAGACAGTACCTATGAATTGAAAAATTGCTACTTGCTCTGTACCTAAACCTCATGTATGAGAGGACACTTACCCAGTGGTAAAAGTGTCCTCTCATACATGAGGTTCCTGATGACCTGATGACCCAGTGGTTCTTTATTACGTAAATACATTCTTTGAATGTTTTTATGTAATAAAGAAAAAAGACGCTAGCTAAATCACTTTCGTGTCGTAAACTGTACCTAAAAGTTTGGGCGCTGAAGAAAATTAACCTAATGGTATTTTTACCCGACTGTGCGACTCAAAGGACCAGCTCAAATCTTTCTAATGATGCCCCATTAGGAAGATTAGAGCTGGTTCAGATTTTTAATAAGTCCTTATTGCTATATTTATAAAATATTACTCAACAGAATTCTAGATTTTGTTTTTTTTTTCAGTTTTTAAGTATTTAAAGTTTTATTTTTTACGCAGTCTTGATTTCAGATTTTTTAAACTTTCTTTTTTTCTTATCGTTATTCTACTAAAAACATCATTAGGTAACATGCTCGTTTTATCTGTTATCCAATAAATAACAGCAAAGACGAATGACTTTCTTTCAAACAAGGAAAGTGTCGAGCTATAGTCGTCGTGAACACGAAGGGTTTACAATTGTAGCTGTTATAATTATGCGAATATCGTGACGAGACGTCGTGTTTTAAGACTTAGCGTCCAGTCATACTTGACTATATTAATTTGCAAGTTACTTGACGTAAGTAATATTCTTTTTATTTCACTAAAAGCCATCCATTCTGAACATGACAAAATACTACAAATATTTGAAATTGATCAAGAGCTCTTATTATTGCGACTTATACCTCTTAACGTTTGGGCACCTTGTCAGAAGTCATGTTAAGATGGTTTACACCACCGAGCTGTGGATGGGATGGGTGTCGTGACCTGTTTTTATTGGACAGCGATGTAACACATTTTACATTTTATTGAACAAATTTTAGCAGGACTAAACTCAGTAGTAGTTATGTAAGCTGTTGTGAGTTCAACAGGGTCTTAACCTGACATGAAGTAAAGAAACGGGGTAGTATTTTCTTCACTAACAATTGGCTTTCTTAAAGAAAGTTAGAAAACAGCCTTATAGTTGCTAGGCATTGCAAATAATAACAGACATAAGTATGAGTACTGCCTTACTGCTGGTGCCTGTGTTCTACGGAGACATGATAAAGCGAGTCATTGACCTGCTTAGCAAAGCATGTTTCCTATTGTACCGTCGTATCTTATGTGTTAGTGTAACTATATGACTTTACTATACCTGTAAACTGTGTAACCTACATTGTGTATATGTAGAAGGAGGTACTTATGTATATTGCGGAATGTATTTTATGTTAGCAGATATACACCGTGTTTAAATTGTTATTTTCCCGAAGCGTAATGATTTTGTTTTGGTATCTTAATCGATTTATATTGTATTTTTTTTATAAGATAAAAAATGGCAGATTAATAGTTGTGTAAACAAAACTCGAAAGAATGCATATGTTCTCGTTATCGATGATTCGATGGTAGGTACTACTCAGGGTGCCCTGGCAGGGGCGCGGTAGAATGCGCGAGCGAATCCTGTGCCTCCACCTAAAGTTCTGGTAAGAGTCCGGCACACCCCTCTCGTCGCCTAGACGGGGGATAGTCCAGGAGGATTTTCTCACGATAAAAAAGGGCAAATCGTTCCTCCGCGGGAAAACAAACATAACGTATAGTTCTTTGAAGATATGATTTTTAATTATGATTACGGGTACTATGTGTAGCTTTGATGTTGGACATAAATCCATTGCATACCTACGTGGTATATTGAGTCTCAGAGGCATGGTGCACCAATCTAAAACTAATCGATTCGATATTTCATCGAATTCGAAAATTCGACGGTTAGTCAAAGTCAAAGTCAAAGTCAAATCATTTATTTCAATTAGGCCACTATAAGGCACTTTTGAACGTCATTACATGAAAAAAAAATAGAATTGAATCTAGTTGCCCTTTCCAAAAGGTAGTTTTGTATGGAGAAGAATGGGCAAGAAACTCCATACCTACTCTTTTAAAGTATTTCCGAATTCAAATATTATTATTTTTTTTGCATACGAAAAAGTATCATCAATTGATATGAAACCTTCAAACTAAATAAATATTACGAGTGATACAGATATTTTCAATTAAAGAAAAAAACAATAGAATTTACGTTACGTCCGTATTCGTACGATCTCTGTACCTATCAATAAACACTCATCGATGACCTGCTGGCGTCATACTCGGCCTTTTATAGAAATTATTTACTAACATCATTATTATGAATAATAAAAATAACCGCAGGTATGATTTGAGAAAACCTAATGAGTCATCAATGTGGGTATTGTTCCGACTAGCACTACCATTTATCTTACTACTATTATAAATGCGAGAGTTTGTATGGATGAATGGATGTTCGTTACTCAATCACGCCCGAACGCTCGAACGGATCTACATAAATGAAAGGGATAGAGGTAGATTATAGACTGGAATAGCACATAGGCTACTTTTTATCCGGGACAAATGTACGGTTTCCGTGGGATAATACCTATATCAACTTTGACGTGAAAGAAATCGCGGGAGGATGCTAGTTTATAATACATCTTGCATGCCATTCCCGAATAAGGCATACAAGGTAACCCACAATTTGCGAATTATGGTAATGAACTCCTATTTGTTGGAGCCTTTGAGCCTTTAAATCCTTTTGTCTTTTATTCGCCGCTCTTGGTATTTAGTCATCTCAAAA
The DNA here is from genome assembly GCA_949774945.1 of Hoplodrina ambigua. Taxonomy (NCBI): domain Eukaryota; kingdom Metazoa; phylum Arthropoda; class Insecta; order Lepidoptera; family Noctuidae; genus Hoplodrina; species Hoplodrina ambigua. The sequence continues at coordinate 3,429,353 of OX458967.1, forward strand.
ATGCTTCTGAATTTGTTGTGCGCGATCTGTAAAAGAACCGGTCCTATTGGAAATCTGTAGGAGAGGCCTATGTACAGCAGTGGAAGTCCTACGGCTTATATGACAACGCGTTAAGCTTTCTTATGCTACACTACACCTTATATAAAACTCTCATGCCAGCCTTATTACTTGCAAATGACGACATAATAATTATGCACCATGTCCTACAAATCATCAATACCCGTGAAGGCGACCACATGCCATCCAATGGTGCGTACTCTTGCGCAACACCATTGTTTGTTGGCAATTTATTATTTTGCGGACCCGAGGCCGCGGATGTAGGTGACTGCAATTGATGATTGTTTCAAATAAATAATTCATAACTTAAATAGTGGTTAATGAAAATGCTGTATAGATGCATCTGTTTGGACTTGTTAATACTTAGATGTTACAAGATGAATTTACATGTAGTTCGGGGCTAAGAGAAGGCTTTTCTGCTATCTTATTCCTTGAATACTTAAATATGTAGATATCTACTGCTAATCTGCACATTACCGTCTTTCTACTAAACATAGGATGCTCCCTTACTCTAAAAAAATATAAATGATGAACTACCTACATAAATAAATAAGTTCAAAAGTAAGATAAAAAAAAGTAAGAACCAAAAATCAATAGACGCGTACCAAAGGACCAAAAATAAAACGAAAAATCTTAACTGGTCTTTTCATACATTTTTTCTTATGAAATATCTTTTTGTGCAATAGTCCATTCCATTAGCCATATCAATAGAAAAACCTGCATTAAGTAAGTACCTAGAGATTTATCCAAGTATGTAATCATTAAGCTGAGATGCGCATGCATTCATTAGCGGTGGCATTGACATCGGAGACGTGGGATGATGGCATCATTGATTGCGTCATGAACTAAGCTACTGGTATCATGGCCTACTGGCCTTGAGGGCTCTTCAGATTACGTGCGCTTGTTTGTGATCCATCACTCAATAAGTATTAAAGGATTAATAAGAGCTAATTTATCTTTTTTTTTTACTTTCTGCTGCAGATCTTGGTTTTTGCTCTTTGAAATGCTGCGTAGCGAAGTCGATTTATTTTTTCTCAGTAAAGGGAAAAATTATCATGGGTTGAAATATTATCTATAATTAGGTTTACTTCTGCCAAAACGAACTAAAGTAATTGTAATTAACGTTCTTGGATATCTAACGTTGATTGATTTTTAAAATATTTTAGGTTTTGCTTATACATTAAACTGTTTTTGCTAAATAGTAATGGCATATATATTTTTTTTAATTTGACAATCATCGAACTATTGAGAGTTGATAAAACTATACCATATCATAACCTAACATAACTACGTTAAACCAAGCGGGGTAATTCCAAAATGGCTGGTACCAAATTGTCATTCATATGCATAATAATATGTTCAAAAACGGAAAGAGGGACCGATATAAATACGTCATCGACATCCGCTACCGCTACTCTCTAATTTGTAAGGACAAAATCAAAATGTTTTGTATAAACGGAATCCGTTTTACGGTTCATTAGACAATTATAAAAAAATACGTAAACAAAGAGATAGAATTTTAATTCGTAAGTATATTTTATACTGGTTTTATTTCGAGTTCTGATATTAGAAACCGGTGCTTCATCAATAATTATATATATTTTTTAATCCGGATAAATGTTCAGGTTCACTTTCTATAAACTTTTTCTTGTCTCTGCCTACCCATAGAGAATGGACATTTATTTCAAATAATGGATTAATGTAATGTGTGGTCTTGTGGTTTTTTATTCGAATGTTGTAAGTTGTAAGTAATAGATGAAAGTCGGTGGTCGACAGTATATCAAGTCATTCTGTCTATTGCTCTAAGACTGTTGCACTCAAACGAAAACATTTTGCTTTTAAATTAAGAACGAATTTCACCAAACTTTTATAATCTGCAAATAAATATTTTTTGTCAGTTCTTGCATACAAAAACTGTCTAACGTAAATAAAAGACATAGGTATTCCTACTAGGTATAAAGATTTGGTGGAAGCCCGGAGAATATTGCCGGATGCCGTTTAACATTTGCCAATATTTTATCGTGTCCAAATTCGTACCTCGTTTATCATATAGAATGATAGGTACATTTCCTTATAGATACCAAGACAGAAAGATTTACTATCAGGAAAGCAAACTGGCTCTCAAGATTTCGCCACTTATGAGATTTAAGGAAAACGATAGTCTAAACTGCTATCGCATTTTCTATCCACAATACCCGTAATTTACATATAAGCGAACGGGATTTATAGCGGGAACTGCCAAATGGCGCCTAATAACAAGATGGTTCTCACAGTAAACTATGTGCATCACTGAACGATGGCACTTTGTCTCCGTACTTAAGGTGTGGTTCCACAACTGATGACTTCGCTTCTTAACTAACGGTTTTGAAAATATTGTTGGGAATAAGAAGACAAATGTAAATTCTGGCAAATGTTTTATGTTTTTTTTTTACCAAAAGAACAGAACCAATAGTTGTATTTAAATTGTGGAAGGTTGACAGCTGTTCTAAGCAGTGTTAGTAAATAGACCATAAACATGGTCCTAAGATACGAAACCTGAATTATGGTGACAGATTTCGATTTCGCCAAGTCCCATAGGAATTTGTGATCTCCTCCCGGTCGTGTCGGAATGTCCTCTCCTCGAACTGTGAGAGTTAAGATAGAAGGAGTGCACCTGTACTTGCCCACACTTGTGCACTATAATATCTTCTACCTTCTTGGCAGGACTCCATTGCTGCAACCGCAACTGAGACTGATTGGCGGGCGGGCAACCACCTGCCAACCAGTCTTAGTTGAAAGTACCTATTATTTAAGTAGAACTAGTTAAAAATTGGCTTAACAGAAAACTGTGAAAGATATCTTCGCTGAAGTCTCGCTTAGTTTTCGATGTAGTGTAGCTTCACCTCAGTAGTAACAAATTTTCACACGTTTGTAACCGAATTACTAACAATGGACCATAAAGCCGGTTAAGTAATTCAATATCATTTATTAACGTTGGCGTTACTCCACTTTAGTTTTGTACAATGACCGTCAAAATTGAAGTGAGGTTATGGACGAATGGAGCAACTTTTAGGTAGAGGGTACAGACGATATTACGTACGCCTTTGACTCGCGCTTTCTCAAACGTAAAATTAATGTGACAAATTGGTTGATTTAATTATCAACAACTAATCGTAGCAGCTTTCGCGCGGTTGATAATTTGTCAAACTAATTTTGAGTTGATTTTCGTTCGAGACACTAAGATGTAAATGTCATACATTTCGGTTCATACGTGTAAACTATGGAGAATAAAGAAATGTCCACACGGTTATTTGTGACTTTCCGTGACCCAAAAGCCGTCGCTTCGCCAGAGGCTAAGCATTACTATACAATAAAGCAATCTCTTGAGCATATTTGCAGTTGATAGCGTTGCGGAGGACTCATTGATGCCACTTTAATTTAACCTACACTGTCCTGAGCAAACGCCTCCCACCAGCTCTCCATCCAGGCAATCTTATCACGCGCTACTTCCAATTTAAATTGTTTAACCATTTTATTTAAACTAATAATTAAAATAGTAAGGTAGACAATTAATCATTTTACAGTTCCAGACATAAAATTGCAACCAATGTAAATGCATGTTACCATGTCGTTATGAGTGACAGTTTCATATGACATGATGTTATCAGCAATATGCAAAAGTGTATCATTACAACGATACACCGACCGTTAGGAGTACTATTTCACCTTGTACGACATAAAGTTACTTCTAACATTCTTAACTGTGCATCAGACCTGAACATCTTACTGACGCATTACACTAAACGTTTACTGCATTCAGTTTTTAATTGTTCGTTAACACTATTGTAGATTTTACGCAACCAAGATCCAAGGCTTACTGAAGATTCGTATCGTCTATTTTTATTTTTAAATAGGTACAATTAATATAATTTACAGCATGTGTTTCGCAATGCAGGATAGTTTCCTAGCGTACGCGCAACGAGACCTGCGCAAGAGTGGCGGCGAACGGAACGGACGCCATTGTTTTACATTTTTATCAGAATAACGATCCAATGTGGATTAGTGTCGATGCCAAACCGATCCACGCCGGCTTTCGCTTAACGTTGACTTGTTTGATTTGTTCCAATGATATGCGGGATGGTTGTTGAAGTGTAAAGTTTCTCTCGATAAAGCTGGCAGACGCAAGAGAAAATTTTCTTAAAAGCTTTATATTGTTGTATTGTTTCACTGACCACGATCCGTCTTCTCCTTATACGGATGAGAATGTGAAGATGATATTAAAGTTTGGACTGCCTCGTTGACTCGACTGCTGATCATGGCGTTGATCAGCATGAGCGTCTTGGGTTAGATTCTCAGGTCGGGCAAAGTGTTATTGGGTTTTTCCATCAGGAATTTCTCAGTAGAATAAATGGTTGCAATTATTAGAAAAACATGTAATTTTCGGTTTCGTTTTAGCATCTACCAAAAACTATGTCATCAATTTACAAACAAAGTTTAAATGAAACTTTTGTCAAACAATATGAAACAGTTAATAACTGAATTTGTATATACCTCCAAGTAATTCTGACTGTTACTACAAAAGTGTAACAGTGAAAAAAACGGTATTTAGTATTTATCTAACGAAAGTGACACTTCATGCAATTAACGTGATTCTGAATCGGTGTCAATTTGTATAAAGTTTATTTAAATTCGATGTGGGGTACACCGTGTTATAATTTGTACTAATTTGATTGTTTACAAAAATTATATTAGAACCACAAATTATAAGACTAGGTTCTGCATGTACCTTCACCTGCGTTAATTTCAGAATTAAATTTACTATTTTAAAAGAACACAATAACAGGCTCAAATATATCCGTTGTGCTAAGCCAGTTCAACATTTTTGTACCTATACAGTGTTTAATTACAGCTGTTATAGTTACAAACATCCATCCATCTATCAATCCCTCTACATAATTTCGCGTTTGTTATAATAGTATGATTACAGGAATCATTATTATAACTCTCCTGTAAAATTTGAAGTATGGTCTTATGGTCTGCAGTTACCGGGGGATCCAGTTAAAACTATTTATGAGATACGTTGATCTCCAGAACACTTCGGCACCACGCACGACACGAAAGCCCAGTGTGAATTCGGCGTTGCCTTAATATATTACAGTTATTGTATACGAATAGGCAAAGTTAACACAGATCACAATAATTTACCCATTGTGTTTCTATCTCATGAACTATTATTGCGACCTGTTCGGGTAAACAATCACAAATATTATACTTGAATGCGAGAGGTTTTAGAACTAGTTTCATAATTTAAAGAAAACTAGATATTTGAATTAGCTTGAATGTTAGCGATTCAAACCCGTACCAAAGGACCAAAAAGATGCAAGGACCATTATGCAATATGAAACATTTAATTGGCAACAATCTCAAAGGTTATCAATTAAATAATTGCATCGTGAACAAAAACAGTAAAGATTACCTTTGGAAAATGCGCAATCTCATCAGAGTGTCCAAGGTTGCCGTTATGAACAAGGAATGCACGAGCTACCGTTACTCCACTCGCATCTGATCTACTTCGCTGATAGTTTGGAGAACAAATTATTAGTTCTATATTAGTCGGCACTTTATCTAAAACTTTTTATTGTAACACGTTTTAGACAATGACTTAAACAGTTTGTGGCTAACTCGTGCGCTGCAGTAGCTAGGTCAGCTGGGAATAAAGTTGAAGTGGATTCCGTTAACGCCATGACTTAACTTATCTTAACTGATTCTTGATCGTTCTTCACCATAGAGATATACCTACTTTTTGGAACCTGCAACTAGCTTCATCTTCCTGAATAAGTACAATTCAAAACTGCCTGTAAATGGTTTAATTGAAATAAATGCTTTGGCTTTGACTTTGATTGCACACAGATTAAGTTAATACATATGTAAATCTATAAATGATGATATATACTATCAAAGATATGTAGAAATCAAAAGTATTATTGCAAAATGTTAATTTTAATTTAGACATTAATTTACAAGGCCAATTAACAAGTTATTGTGAAAGCTTCAGAAACTTAGCTCTTATCATTAACATAACCATTGACACCGTTAACTAATATCGTTAACTATAACAGTTGGTAATGACCTAATGAGTCTTTCATCCAAGGTGCAGTTAAGCATCCTCGTCAAATTCAAGGAGGTACTTTGCAAACTTCAATGCGAATCTAAATACATAAAAGCGAAAGGTCTTTTGCCCGCGATTTCATCCGCGAAAATGTCGGATCTCCGTTTCATCCCCTTAAGGGGTAAATTTTGGAATATCCTTTCTTAGCGGACATCTACATTTCAAAGTCAAAGTCAAAACATTTATTTCTTGACTTAGACTCATTTGATTATTACCACCCTAAAAAACGGGGGTAAATTTTGGAAAATACTTTCTTAGATATCTATTAACTATAAAGTACTTCCCTGCCAAATTTCATCTGTATACGTCAAGCGGTTTTCGATATTTCGTGATGAGTGAGTGAGTGAATGACTGAAATTTGAGGAAAACTGCATCTTGTATTTTATTACAATGTTGAAAATGTCTTTTTACCCGACTACGACAAAGCCAACAGAAGGGTTATGATTTGAGTAGTCAATGTATGTTAATCGCAGTGCGCATGAGTCATACACTATTCGTCGTGTACTAGTGAATGAGGTAGGTAGGTACCGTTAAAGTATATTCTTTATATAGGTCTAATAACACTTTTTTTATAGCTTTTGATTTATAAAATTATTGCTGTTTCTAACGACTAAATGTACTAATTTGAAGTCTTGTTTATAATTTATATCTAAATCTCCTTTTATTCCCCATATTTTCAAAGTAAAATGTTTTTTATAATTCGTTCTCTTCTGTCAAACTCTCATAATATCATTCACTCTTTTTTCACTCACATCGCTCATCATTCGTTCAAACTTTTTGATCATCATGTTGCCTTCAAGGTAATGTTTGTTCATCAAAATATGTTATAGAAAACATAATTAGTAAATCATTTTTAACTAATTAGAAATCATTGACATTTTTATAGCTCTTAGTTCTAATAAAAACGATGTTTCAAAATATTTTAATAATTGCTTTAATTTCCATGTTAATTATTGGATCAGACCGGATAAACCTACTACATTTGTAGATACTTAGAGCTATCAATAAAAGCTCATTTACTATTATTTTTTTGTGAGTATTTAATTAATTTCATTCATGTTTATATGTTAGTGACCATTCATACGAAGCTTTTCTATCTTCCATTTTCAAATATTTTATGTTTTTTTGTTGATGTTTTTTTTTTACAGTTTCTAGGCATGATGCCCCAGTATTATTCAATAAAGTTAAAAATACATAAAACTGTTTTGAATAATAGTATGAGGACTTTTTGTCTATACGTAGGCAAAGTTCTTGTTTTTTTTTTTATTGAATGAGAGCTCCTTATTTCTAGGCGTGTGCTAGTTACGTACTTTCTCAGCTTTTCATAAAATAACTTTATTTCAAAATAATACACGGTCATTAGTCATAATCTTGTATTTTCCTTTAAAGATTTTTTGAGTTACGCATCATTTTGTATTGACTTTAAAGACATTTACATTTGACTAAACTCTAATTAATCATACGAAATAGGCCCACTCGCCATTTTGTTAACATCGAAATTCCATCACAATATCTTTATTAATTTATTTGTTCTTATCAGTGTTTGCCATTGACTTTTTTATAGTTTGACCTTTGCCTGCCTTTACATGTCCAGCTGACATTGTATGTGGCTAGAATATTTAATAAACAGGTGATGGACCATAATGAGGCACTTGACTCGTTCACTGACATTGAGTAAGGTCATGTTACCCAATAATTTTGTACCATATTTAATATTCGTCGCATTCCATACATAATTGTTGTGGTGTTGTCATTTGTTTTTCTTTTTTCCTGTTGTTTAAATGAAATCAGGGCCGTCTTTAACTTATTAAAGGTCTAGGGGACATAAGGATGTGTGTGGCGTAGTAAACTTGACAAACTGAATTTATTTCAATGTTCAATTGTACTAGATCAGAACCAGATTTCTAATTAATTATATTTAAAGCAAAAAAAGAAACATAATACCTATGTACTACTATTTCATAAGCTTAGGGTTAAAAATTATAAATCTCGCTTCAAATCAAATATTCATTCTTAAACCAGGTACTGTAGTGCTTAAGCTGATTTCAAATAAAACATTTTTACAAAACTGACCGGCTTAAATTAATTAGGTTTCCAATTAACAAATCTGACCGTTTTTGTGAACTATTCGTTTGACCTTGACCTTGCACTTTTATAGTGAATGCGTTACAGTTTAATCCAATCAAAATATTATCACCTATTAAGGTTAAAATGTTCATAAATATTGACATTAAAAATATATTTACTAAGTGTGGCTAGCCGCCTACTATGTCATTATGAAATGATTAAAAACACGATGATTTATTCAGTGCAGTAACACTGTAGGAAGTTTAATTCTACGTAATGTCAAGGTTGCAATTTGCCTAATATTTCAATGCAATAACGAGCGCGACGAAAGCTCTAAGCAATAAAACGGCATTCGTTATCTTATTTTATAACTTTTTCACCATAAGAAATCGAAACTGCTGTTATTTCATAAACTATGATCAGAATAGAGCTTCTATTACTGTCTCGAATTTTAAATATCGAATGCTGCTCACGTTGTCTCTGCTCAGCTGTAAAGAGGTTGCACTCTGTGATTTCACCTTTGCGTTTATTCGTATTCCGTTTAATTGGCATCTCGCCGATCGTTCCGGGCGCTTTCTTCGGTCGCATGGTATCAAGGTTGCTCTCACCCGCTAAGCTCAGGCTGTTCTTGTGTTTTGTATGCCTGATGGAGCGCGTCGCACGTCCCCCTTTGAACAGTTTCAGCTTTCGAACACCTGACTTAGGGTAGTGGCTGCAAGTCTTGCGTTCTTTACATAAATACATAAAATAAAACATAAATAAAAAATAAAACACTGTTTGGCGCCACTTTTTTATTTGGCCTCGTATTTTTTTAAACAATTCCATCTTCAAACCGCCAATATTTAGATAAGGATCGGACAAACTTTTGTAGATATTAATTAAAAGTACATGAAGTTAACCAATTTTGGATTTAAATTTTTTAAAAGAGAAAGCTTCCGTTCTCCTTGTCCGAAACAAAATGTCATTGACATAAAATATGAGAAATCCTGAATTCTAAAACTGGTCTGCAGATTTCTGTGCGATTATTGTAATTACTAGATACCAACATAAAACACATGATCAATCTGACTGCCAATGATGATAATTGCTATCAATTAGATTTAATTAAAACTATATGCCTCATAATTTAGGTACCTACATAAAATTCTTTGAATTTTGGCTGCAGCACGTAAAACAACAAAAAATATTTTGAAAAACAACAACTAACGGCCCACGGCAGCAGAGCAGTGAAGACTAAAATCATAATTTAACGCGGGTTAAAAAAACACGCCGACTAAGTCTGGGGAGAAGCTAATAAGTACTCGGTAGGTACCACACCTCTGCCTAACCCTTTGGGGATTACAGGCGTGATATTATGATTATAATTTTTGAGGTTAAAGACACACGGCAACAAAGTATCGTGTGGAATGCTGTTGGAGCTTATTTCTTGTCGCTTTTTTTCTGACACATGAATATTTTTAAGTCTCGTGAAGGCAGGTGAAGCTACTTAAAGAATAATAGGTACCAAAAGTCATAAAAGATAATGAAGTAGGTGACCAACATCATTATCGAGCCACCTCAATTTAAGAGCGTTTATGCCGCACAGGGTCTCGTATTGTCAGAGCAATTTTAAGTTTGCTATGCAACATTTTAGCTCTAAAGTCTTTGTTCCTACTGACTCTTTAGACGTTTTTTTAAAACCCATCAGTAAAGTCAGTGAATGGTATTCCTCACGCTTTAGGATGGTGCGGGTGACATTAGTCAAACTGTTGCTTTTCACTCTTGAACGTTACGGCATGTATACTAATATCATAGTCGCAAAATACGGAATCAGTAATAAGTAAGTAAATAACTAGTAAATTAAATAATGTCACTGACCTAGTTATGCGATTCTGAAATCCATAGATGTATTGCTAGACATGTGTCACCCGCACCATCATAGAACGTATGGAATATGTTATGTTTTTTTAATAAGGAATGGGTTTGCTCTTGACTTTAGTCCAGGTCAGAGGTGACAGTTCAGAAACAAAGTCTACGATGAAGTGAGCTTACCCAAAAGCCTGTCCACTCTAACTCTAAAGAGATTTGGGTCGAATGCGTTTGGAAATACAGACACAGGCTAAGAGTTCCACTGCTTTGCAGCGCGCATTAAATGACATTTTAAACAATTAGTGCGAATAGATGAAAAATCTTAATAAATGAGGAGTTTAGTAAATTGTATTCCTGCAAAGCAGGAGTGGGTCGACAATTTTTAATATTTTAGAATTGGTCTCATAGTAAAACTTGTTTATTCATGAGTCCTTTCATCCACTGAAAAGTCGCCTATGAATTTAAAAATCATCCATACAGTGTCAATCACGGCAATAGTCCGCACAATCATTTGCAAAGGAGGCTCTAACGACATCAATGTTAGATTTAGCATGAAATTGTGAACATAACGTAACATTTAATCCGAGTAATAGCTTGTTTGGTCAGTCGTCAGTGTCGTCACTTGGCGACATAACTGTTGGAAGCGGTTCACTTGCCGTTGCCGTCGCACTCCATATGACGAAAATAATGTGTTTATTGCTCACTGAACTTGAGCAATTATAGTGTCGGTTTCTCCATTAAACAGTTCTAATGTTCCGTAGTAAACGGAGCATTGACTCAAAGGAACTGTCCAAGTTTTTCTGAAGAAGAAACTGTTGATTGAACTGTACTTGTAGATGGCGAGTTTTTTTTCAACTTCGTTTGCGTGAAAGTTGGCTGTCTGTTGGGTTTAATTTTTTTAAGTTACGTCCTAATTCTTCTACAATAAAATTAGACTCAGTTATATGTATACATAAATTTTATATCTGCCAGCAAATTCCCGTCAAAATCGATCCAACCTTTCAGAGTTCACCCGAAACAAACTTAGACAGACAGATAGACAAAATTTTGTAAAATTGATTTTTAATTTAAGTATGTACCCTATAAACTGCTGTTATTGTGACACTACAATCAGATACTTAAATTTTATTTATTTGTATATCTTTCTGACTAATTGTCATAGAATATCATAGAATAATGTTTGAAATTTTCTAATCTTAAAAAGTAATCAGCAAATACACTTTTCGCCATTGCTTTACCCGGGGTGTTATTGAAATAAAGCAAATCATGTTTATAAACAAAATTGTTCAATTTCTACAGCGCAATCATCGTGTAATGTTTTGTAAATAATTGAACCTAGGTGCTGTGGAGATTCTGGCTGGGCCGTGTTCAATGTTATTTTAGTACTTAGTTTATAGTACATAGTTCGATAGCAAGTTTCCCTTGCTACCAATGTGCCTCCTTTTTTGAAATCAGATAAAAATCGTATATGAATTTAAAGATTTGCGCTATTTCATGGACACAAAGTTTGCCAGCTTTCCTAACCAAATAGTTCCCTGTTGAATTTCATAATAAATTTCGAAGCCATCTGCTAGTTAAATGCGCGGTTATATTAAAACCTCTGTGTCTAATCGTTCGTGTAAATAACCTTTACGGTTGACTAAGTCGAGGGTCAGTTAGATGACGATGTTCATTGTTGAATTAGTTCTTAGTCTTACTCATTGGTAACTATTATTACGAGAAAAAAAAGGAGGAAATCTTTGAAGAATTTTGTGAGAGCAACGATTGCAATTACGTGCTAACAACAAAGGAGATAGAATGCAGGGTCATCAAAATAGATACACTTTTTTAAAAAAAAACCGATGGATATTTTCAAATGTAATTTAATTTAAAAAGAAGCAATAACCCTTTGGTCAACATCCACCTGCATGCATCCACTGAAGCGCAGAGATAAGATATGAAGGTCGTAATGTTCTTCTTCGTAAACTTCAGTCGCAACACAGCAGCTGTAAACCTAAGATCCTACACCTCAATTTAAACACAAAACAGCAACTAAAACTTAAAAATTAACATTTAAAAACCATCTCCCGTTGCGTGAACAATAAAAACATAACAAGTCGGCTCTCGCAAGTAAGTAAGTAATTACATTTTACAGCTAACTTGGTTTAAGACTAGAGAACATGAAAACTGGGCTAATCAAAACAATGTGGACAGTAAAATGTCGGCGCTGGCACATCGTCAGCCTAAACATTCAGAACTTACCGTAACATAACGGGCTATATCTTAACCTTTCCGATTTTCCCACTGCGAGACGAATCCATGTCTTGTCAGAACGTTAAAAAACTGGAGCATAAACATGTTGGTTTTATAAAAAAAAAGGTCTGTGGGATAAACCGACAGATACTAGACAGACTTTCAATGTCAAAGACATGGTTTTTTTATCGGTTTGGACTCTAGCCGGTCAATACGCTGTTAACGGCTTAGTCAGGGATTGCGGAAGCAGCGTACACACCCGTGATCCCCGAGGTTTTAGTCAGTAACAGTCTGACAGACACGTTACCATCCCCCCCCCCTAGGGCGGGAAACATCCTTGAGGATATCCAAAAAGAAAAGGAGGTTGTCGGCTGCTTAACCGGACTTTCCAGCCTTAAGAATGTAGGCCTCCAGCCAGGGCATAAAACATAACAAAGTGACTACACGCTAAGGGCACCCCTTGGGGGATATGGCCCTCGGCTTAGGGTGTCATTGAAAGGAGACAGCAAGGGTATAGGCTGGATTAGATCTTTTAGTTATTTTAATACACCAAGCACAAAGCTACAAGCTTTATAACAGCATTTATTTAAAAACTTAAGCAATATATTCTGCTGTTAAGAATTTTAAATTAGTTACACACCTACGGCCATTGCTGTTTCCACAAAAACCGTTGTCACCATGCACGATCAAGCGTTTTTTACTTATTCAGCATTACAATAGTCAATACAAATTATATTCTACTGTCATTACAAAACCTTATTATTACATGATTATGACATTGACAGGCTAGGGCCCGCTTACACTGGTCAGGGTTAACTTTTAACTATTACTCAGTTGCTGACACTAGCCTTATGTATGACATTTTATAATATAACCTTGTGTTAGCAACTAACTATGGCTTAAGTTTTTGGTATAAGTGGACCTAATAGTGTTGTTGTTTGTTAATTTATAATGTCTCTACATTTTCACAGCACTATTATATTTTTGGGTCATTTATTAAATTTGAAAGTTGCCAAACTTTTCCAAAGTTTTTTTTTATGGCAGTTAAGTGCATCGAGATACTAAGATATAGGTAGGTACGTTTCCCCATGAAGGTTGTGTAGTAAACTTTTTAAACACCATTTCCGAATTATCCGAATAAATTTCTTCTTAAAACACTAAGTGATAAATATACGATAATTTCTCCAATCCGTCTACTAATGCGAGACTATCACAGCAGATCAATTTATGCAGCTATCCCACGAGGTCTACAGTGCCATTTTTTGCGCGGCAACACTGCAGCTAATTGCATTAGTCGAACAGTTTTTACGACCGAACAGCCGGATGTTGAAGCAATAAACAATTGATTGTAGGTACTTTTTAAGTGTTTCTAGAATTGTTTTTACGTTTAAGCTGTAAGAGTTTTATAACCCTTATTACCTATTTTTTAATCACATCACTAAAGGTTTTGGAAAAAACGTTTTTTATTTTCGTTTAGGAAAACTAAACTAAATTGTTGGATACATAAGTACCTAATAAAAACTTATTTGTGTACAACATAGGTCTTCTATAAAATAATAAGAGACTTGTAATAATAATAGAATTGGCTGTCAGTTTTATTTACTATTCTTTTAATATGTTTTATTTAGCTGTAAGTCTTCCATAAATCTTAAATAAATAAATAAATAATCATCTACATTTTATTTAACTTAAAAATAATTGATTATTTTCAAATGAACATTTATACGGAAACAAGCTTTTATTTCCGCTCAACACATTTTTAAGTAAACTAAAAGTGAAACTAAAAAATATTTTGGAAACACATACATAAATAAAACATAATAAATTGAAGGAAGCGAAGAAGCATTCCTTAGCAAATAACTCAGTAAATAAGGAAGTATAGAAACTTGTTTGCGGCAAGTAAATTAACTTAGATTAATAATTGAGGCCCAAAGTCTTCCTTCCTCGTTTGTCTTCTGTCTGGGGTCTCACTACACTGCTCAAAGCATCCCGATGGTTCTCCTGTGAGTCAACAACAAACTTATCAAAACACATAATACTTTTCACCATGAGTAAGTATAACATAACATCACGCCTGTAATCGCCAAAGGGTTTCGTCAAATTGCGACATTGCTGACAAAATCTTCTGATCAAATCTCTTGTGCATGCTGTGTTCTCCTATGAGTGAAGGAGTACACACATAACATAACATCACGCCTGTAATCCCAAAAGGGTTAGGCAGAGGTGTACCCATTAGTACACCCACATTTCGCCAGTGATGTTTTTAGTCCCATGTAATAGGGGGCGAGCCTATTGCCATCAACCGGGCACAAATCCAGACTCCGAGGCTGCTACTGAGAAATTCCTGATAGAAAAACCCAATAACACTTTGGCCGACCTGGGAATCGAACCCAAGACCTCATGCACAGCAGTCGCGGTTGCGACCACTAGACCAACGAGGCAGTGAAGGAGTACACCTACATAATATGTACCTTCTGTTGAACATTATTTGTATGTCATGATGTGTGTATATCTTTTGTTGGAGATAAATCTATCTATCTATATGTTTAAAAATAACCGCTGTTCGTTGGTCCCGCTTAAACTCAAACTTACATGGGACGTAAAAATAACTGGCGAAATGTGGGTGTAGGTATTAATGGGTACACCTCTGCCTAACCCGTCGGGGATTACAGGCGTGATGTTACGTAAGCTTTGTTTCTTGAGACATTCCGCTAACAATCGAAGGGATTACATCCGATATTTTCACCTAGACACACTACACATTGTAACAAGCGATCTCCTGAGACTTTCGTTGAGCCCGCTAGCAATGTCACGTACATGGTGGCAGATGACCTCGTTTCGTCTCCGATCTAATCGACTAGCGCTGCACGTTCAACGTAACATCTCCATTGTCGTGACACTGATCAGTCGCACGTGTCGTTTTAGGAGACCTACTTAGTTTCACTACCGTAAAGCACGAGTGTTAGATTTTTGAGGCGTTTTCGGTAACAATATTTATAGTTTCAACTGACCGTCTATTTTATAAAAATCTTCTTTGGAAAATTTTGGTGATGTGAGTTTGTCCCTAGTTATCTGTGGAATGACAGTTCGGCTCAAACTTGTTTCACCTAAATTCGCCGCGGGAGATTTTTACAGAATACTGTTATTATTCGTCACGATGATGCAATTAAATCGAGATGCTATGAACTCGCCAGACATTTTTATCATAGCAGCCTCTTTTTATTTAATGCAGATAATAACGATCCCGATCAGTGAAACAAAACGAGTCTTATAAAAAATCCCCGTTACCCACAACTTACAATATCAAAACATGCATCAATAGTCTCGCTACATTTTTCTTATTTATTCCCAAGCTAACAAGACAGCTTTTACGCCAATTTTATTTAATGAATCATCATAATTTGTAGCGTATGTGCTACACGAGTGCGTTACATATAAGACACGAGACGTGTGAAAGATTGGTATCGGGGGTCGATTCTTATGCTAATGTCATTCTCACGAGGTTACGCCCGGCCAAGGTAACTGTGTCATCAATCTGTACATATTTCTAATGTTTTCTTAATGAATTTACTATAATATCTTTTTTTGCTATTCTGATTGTTTTTTTGCCATTCCTTCCACTTTCCTCTGTATTGTGCCTCCTCTCGCCAGTTCCTGAGGAAGCCATTTAAGGCGTCCTCAGGAACTATCTCCTCCTCGGTCTGCCGCGACCCTGTCTTACCGTGTCAGGCTCCACTCTTGTGATATGCGGGCCCATCGCTTCGAATACGACGGCATCCGGCAGACATGGCATAATATATTTATTTATGCAATATGTACAATATTTATGGCCTTAATTATAGAAAAAAAAATAACACTAATAACATCAAAAGTTCGTTTCTCTGTACCAACTTTGGACCCCTGTTTCCCCTTAGGCGGTGAATTTTGGAAAATCCTTTCTGTCTTTCGTCATACAAACACACCCTCCAAGTTCTAGGTCTCTACGATCAGCGTTTAGTCTATGCGTTAATCCGTCAGTCAATTAGTCAGTCGTTCAGGACAAAGCATTTCATATGTAGGTATAGATGATCAGATATCGCATGACTTCATATGGAAAAGGACTTTTTTGCGGAAAAATAAATGAGTGTCAGCAAACAATACGTACAAACACAGCATATTAATGCTTAAACAAGCAGTAATTAGGTACATTTGTAAGTATCGGTTTACGAAACGCGTGTTTTTAAGCAATTAGCTGTTACCTACTGCCAAATCAATCACTCTTACATCAATCGTTACTTAACTTCGTGTTCATTTACGTTTTAAATGTTTTCGTTTTGTACACATGATGTAGGTAAGTATAGCTACTTAATAAGAATTACGATATCACAAAATAAAACTTGACAGATGTTGATGTTGATTGAATATGATGATACGTGTGAAGGCCAATTCTATTAATTAAAAACCTTTAAAACTTTAAAATTTTGTAATTTCATCTCGCGACAATCAATGTCAAAAATATAGGCAAATTAGAGGCAGTTTTGACATATTGAGATTGAATTTACATTGTGACCGTTTCTGAAAAATAGTACAATTGCCTCCCTGAGTTAATTTACGTTGAGGGTAAAAATGTCAAATTCTCGAAATGTCCAACGGTGTCAAACTGTCCAGCTTTCAAAATGTGCAATTCCCAAAATTTCCAGCTCTCAAAACGTCAGATCTTTAAGGAATTTGATATTTTGACCCTTGACGGTTGTTTACTCACGATTGCATTCTATTTTTAAGCGCCCAGATTACCCTGAGGAAACTTGGAAGTGTTTAAAAATGCTAGGTCTCTCTAGTTTGTCTCCCTACAGGATCTAACGGAATATAGGGGTATTTTTTGTACAGGAGATCACGTAAGATGATGTAACATATGCTCAATAAATATTAATGTACCTAAGGAAGCAGGTCAGCAAAACAGATGAGTAACTAGGGTTGTTAGTTGGATATCTTCTAATGAAAATTAAATTAAATAATGAATTGTTTTTTTTTTACACTATGTATTTCTTCTGTATTGTAAGTAGGGTTGCCAACTCTTTGTCGGTCAAATATAGTAGTTCTAAAATTCTTACCCATAAAAATATAGTAGGTAGGGAAAATGTTTAGGAAAATATAGTAGGTTCGAAAATAGGTACTTTATTTCTTAATTAAATGAATATTATTGCTTAAGAGTTTGATGCCTTTAAAATATAGTAGTTTCGCCTACTATATCTTTTTCTCAAAAATATAGTAGGCGGGGGCTCTAATATAGTAGGATACTATATTATATAGTAGGGTTGACAACCCTAATTGTAAGATCTGCTTGCAGACTCATAAACTTACATTCAATATAAAAATATTTGTTCCGTGCGAGTATCAAACTCGCGACACTCAGCGCAGCAGCCAATCAGACAGCCACTGAACCGTGTCATTGTTTCATATCGTTTCTATTAAGGATCTCATGTGATGACTCTTGGCACATTATCCTACTAACATTGTAAGTAAAAACTCTTCGACATTCATACATTCAGCCAAACAAAAGCGTAAGTGGCACATAAATATGCATGCGTGCGTATATTTACTTTTCAAATGGAAGACATTTTTTTTCACTATCAAACGTATTATTTCACGATTGCCGCTAACCGCTAATACTCCAATTACGTTAAAAGTAGCAATCGTGTTGTGTATTCATCCGTTGCTAATCGTATCTGCGTAAGCGCCGCGTCGTGCGCTCTTGCTCACAAGCCGTTAGATTCAGCTAGGATTGTCTCACATTTGGATTTAGCCTACAAATGTGCACATGTAGGCTTAGAAATGATATGCTTTTAGTCCAAACACACATTATAAACTCACGCCTTTTTCCTGTGGAGGTAGGTAGGATTCATTACAACCTCTTTTTCTTTCAGTGTCATTTTAAAAAGTCTTCGATTATTTAAACGATTTGAAATCATGGCCATGTTTTGTCCGCGACTATGTCCACGTGAATTTTCTTAGAGACCCCTAATTTTTGTTTAATAATAAAATAGCCTCTAGCACTCAGGGATAAAATAGAGATTTACCGATTATCGCGTTCAAACAAACAAAAAACAAACTTTTTAGCTTTATATAAACGCAAGTATGGGTTACCATCTTGGCAAGACGTAAGGCCCATAAAAGAAATTACTTATTTTTAAATAGATACTTACATGCTACAAATTATGAGAAAATAAATTCAAAAGATAGTTTAATTTTTGAACTAGGCCGGTGACACCGTTTTTCAGCTCCTAAACTACGTCTTCTTGGCGCGTTGTGTGCCCGCTAGGACCAGTGCCTGCCAGGGTTGCGGATTTTGTTCGAAAGAGTCACCGCGGCCCTGGAACGCAAGGGGGTAGGGGAGGGGTGTTGGGGTCGGCTTCCAGGCTCACCGGGTGCAGCTGAATACCAGTATTTTACATGGAGCGATTGTTTATCTGACCTCCACAACCTAGTAACTGGGTAATACGATATCATGCTCTAAAGGACATACGGATGGGTAATTTGGTCAGGAGTCTGGCACTCCATTCCGCACCGCCCAGAGCGGAAAAGCGATTTCATGATTTCCCAAACATAAAGACAATTTCTTCTGTTGGTAACCCTACCTACGCTTGCGTTACTATTCAACATTCATTTCGTATCCAAGAAGTGTCTAGTTAAATCACGGCCATAGTAGAGTTGCTCATTAATTGTGAGAGAAAACTAACTCGAACCGACGGTGGAGGAAAGAAAAGGTGTTTGATTGATATACGATGATTTGTTTTTAGATGGCTTGATTATCTACTAGTTAGAATTTCTTTGAAATAGTTGCAATTCAGAAGGCAAGTTAGCATTTCTAAAATTGTTCTGAAGAAAAATCGGATTATAAATGATGGAGTATTTTTTCTAATGTTTGTCAAAACATAACAATCATTAAAAAAAAAAAAAACATTAAAAAAAAAAAGAGAGAACCTCCTTGTTTTTTCGAAGCTGGTTAAAAATTGGCACTGTATTTTATTCAATTCTTTTTTCTTGTACTAAATAGGTATTATGACGTTCAAAAGTGCGTTTTAATGATCTATAAGTAAGGAATTTGACTTTGACTTCACATTCATTTGAAACCTCGCGAAAATATTCATAGTCAGCCGAATTTTACAAGAATCCACAGTTTTATGTGAACGTTGCACCCTGCAAGTCACAGTGGCGTTGCACAAACGTCTCTTATTGTAATCTTGACCCACATTATGTAGTATAATTTTAATTATAACCAGCGTGCAAATTTTACACACCCAAACACCGCGTGCCTACTCTTGCGCATATAACGCAAATAGTTTTATTGTTGCAAAAGTTTTCGCATCATTTTTTTTAATTTACCTATTTATATTTAATAAACGTTGTCTTACTAATCTACTAGTCTAGTTTTGTAGTTAAAAATAATGTGAAAACATAATTTTTAGTTGTTATCTATTTTTAAATTAGTGCTTTTTATTTTTTTAATGTGTTATTTATTTTAAATGAAGTGGAAAGCTGCAATGTAGTTTAGCCATTTACAAAAAAATATATCATCAAAATGCAGTTATTTCAACAATACAACACATTAACTGCAGTTAATTGTCTGTTATTTTTCCAATTTAATTTTTTTTTTAATAATGTATTTTAGTTGTACTACTGTTTTTAATATCACGAAATAAAATAAAATAAAAATATTTCATATTATAAGTTTGTCGTGCATTTCTGATACGGAAGGAATCTGTTGCGTTTCGTATCGTGTCCAGCGCCCGTTTGATTCTCTGCTGTGTCATTACTGTGATCTACTGCATTTGTTTGTTGAGTTATCTATTCTTCAAAGTATTCACACTTATCACCTGAAGCTAGATAGTAAGAAACACTAAACGTTGTTATTAATTAAACGAGGCTGTGTTTTGAATATAAATGATACTCTCTCGTTGATTGAAAGTGGTGTTTTGTAGTTTCTAAGAGATTTCTTGTTTTCATTAAAATTGTAAGTAGGTAGTTGAGTTTCTATGAAAGTATAAAAATATGCATAGCTAGGTACAGTCACAGATAATATAATACTACGGTACAGTCAACAAAAGATATAGGTCGTCAGATATAGTTGAAGTTTTGTTAGAAACCGATGGAATTTTTCAAAATTAATTTAATTTTAAAAGTAGCAAAGTAATTAAATTAATTTTCTATCGAAGACATCAAGACATATATGTATATCAATCGGTTTCCAAAAAAACTTTAATCATATCTGACGACCCTGGATACCCATCTCTTTTGTTGACTGTACATAAATATGCTGCCTCGTTGGTCTAGTGGTCGCAAGCGCGACTGCTGTGCATGAGGTCTTGGGTTCGATTCCCAGGTCGGGCAAAGTGTTATTGGGTTTTTCCATCAGGAATTTATCAGTAGTAGCCTCGGAGTCTGGATTTGCGTCAGGTTGATGGCAATAGGCTCGCCCCCTATTACATGGTACTTAAACATAACTGGCGAAATGTGGGTGTACTAATGGTACATCTCTGCATAACCCTTCGGGGATTACAGGCGTGATATTATGTACATAAATATGCTTTTATTTTTTATTTATTTTTAACAACCGAGGGTTGTCCTTGGGTGCATTTGCATAGTGTATTCAGGGGATAATCAAATTGTCGTTTGGTGTTTGAATAATTTGATTTTATCTTAAGGCTGTATATAGGGGCGGCGGCGACCTCTCGCGTCCGGACCTGGTTCAGGCCATGCTCCGGGGCGAAAGGGAATGGGATGCAGTCACCTCCTTCTGCGAAGCAGTAATGCTAGCGAAGGAGGAGGCGGGCCGCGTGAGGGAGAGAACCACCTCACGCCCCAGCCGCCGCGGGAGACGCCCAGGGCGTCGGACGTCGCGAGGCGACATCCGGCCACCGTAGGCGCGGGCTTGCGGACGGCGAGTAATGGGTAGCTCGCCGTCCGATCAAGGACCAAGCCCGGGTCGACGGCGCGTTCTGTTCGCGCGCGCCTCAAAGAGCTGTCAGCACAGGGACGGGGCCCCCAACGGGGCCAACGCCTGCCGGGGTTGCGGGACGTCTTAACAGGATACCGTGGCCCCGGAACGTAAAGGGCAACAGAAGGAACAGGGTGGTTTTTTAGTCAGTAAAAGTCTGACAGTCCCTTCCGCCCCACCCAGGGCGGAAGGAGTCATTTGATGATTTTTACCACCTCAAAAAAAAAAAAAAAAAAAAAAAAGGCTGTATATAGGGAGTCTGTAAGTTGGCTTCAGCTTCTTGTATATACACCTTTCAAAGATCCAGGACCCAGGGACTCGAGTTACATAAAATAACATTTATATTGTACATAATTAACGTTGGTTAGTTCTGATACTTAATGTATTTCTAAAAATTCAAACGCTAATACCAAATTTTTATCTAAATATAATACCTAAGTACCTGATGACAACGAGGTCGGATAAGAACTCGTGCGTAAAAATATTCCAAAATATAATTATTTTAATATTATCTTATTAAACTTACCGATAATAATAATGTTTATATTTATTGCAACCGATTGTAGAATCTGAGATAAGCAGCTGCATTTCTAAAGATATCGTGTCTATAAATACATTTGTATCTAGAACTCGAATTCAAAATTCAACCGATGTTCGATATTCGAATAAATTTAACGATTTATCGCAACCAGATACAGATAGTCGAGTCGATTTCTATTCGATAGATTATCGAGAAGGGCTGCTTGAATATTAATGAAGTTTGCGACATCACTGAGCTCATTGTTTTGCAATTCTGCAGAAAAAAATGAACCGGATAAGTCGTAGGTAGTCAAAGTAAATGTTGCAATCATTTGTCAATGATTGCTCCGGTGCGTTCATTCAATGACAATCAATCATCCAAATCCTGACAGAAGATTAATCTGAATTCGATGAAAGACCGGTCTTTGCACTAATTGATATTACTAACGGTTTTGTTGCTCAATCAAAATATGTTCTGCTGTTTGCGTATGACATGAAACGGTTTTCATTGCAAAATATTTGTTGACAATTTTGCTCAAACGCTTTTGGACTAAATAAATATATCAAGATTTTATCGTTTATTACAGCTTATATTATAGTTTATGAAATACTTAGTACTTCATATCATAATAATGTACCTACTTTCCTGATCGAATTTCGATCATGGTGGCCAATCTCAAATGAAAATAGCCAAGTACGCAGGAGTTATGATAGTGCACGAGTGCGTGCGCAAACACAGGTGCACTCCCTTTTTCCTCACTCTAATAGTCTCTCCTATCATTAAGGGCCTTATCATACTAGCGGTTTGCGAGCGGCCGCGGGGCGGGGCGAGCACGCAGCGAAGGCGTCGCGAACACGCCGCGGCTGCACAGCGAAGACGTCGCGGTCGCGTGGCAACGTTTTCGTTGCTTGTTTGTAGCAAGTTAACGACGCACAATACACTCCACGCTTGGCGTCCACGCTAATATTCGCGGCGATTTCGTTGCGCGTTCGCAACTAATTTACTGCGCGCCCGTAACGTTTTCGTTGCGCGCCCGCTCCGCTTTGAGGACGCTCGCAATTCGCTAGTATGATAAAGCCCTTACGTACTTTCAGAAACACTTTATATACTTGTATCATACTAACAACTTTTAATACTTATCTACAAAAGTATTCCAAAAAACGAACTTATAAATCGCGTGTTCAAAAAATGGTAAGTAGGTACTCGTAGCATAGTACTCAATCAGACATCGTATCAACATTTAAACATTTTATTTACAAAACCAACAAATTATGAATGTTTATACAGTACTTACACGACACTTACGTACTCTGTGCTGATCTCCGAAACGGCTGTACCGATTTTGACGTTACTTTCACTATCAGATAGCTGATACTACAAGAAGTAATTTAGACCAAAAAAAAAGAATTAAGGTTCTGCACAAAAAAAATCCCTGTTTAACAGAACATTTACGCGAACGAACTCACGGGCATAAGCTAGTCTTACAATTATATTTCTTCAGGTGTCCAGTTGACTCACAATCTTTATTATCTGCACAATATTTCAAACCTCTGATCATTTGCTTCGGAATTTAGCACAATAACTCAACATTCTTGTACAAAGTAGACTAGAGCATTCTGTTAGGGCATGAAATCACAAGGCACGGTACTCAACAGACTGCAATTTGCTCTGCCCCCGTCTCTAATTTAGCCTCTTTGATCTTACGTGATCATTGGTTTAGTCTAAATAGCTTGATTGGCCAATTGGCCTGGGAAATGAGTATACAGTCGCGGAATACGACTGTTTGGCAGTGGATGTTTGATGAATGGAAGGAAACTGTTTAGAAGCCCCAAACAGCTACTACTACTACACTACTGCTGCACTGCTACTGCTGCTTTGCTACTTACTGTTACACTCAAACCATGTCAGAGGCCCATGAGGCGGTTTAGAAACTCTGACACTAGGGTATGTGGGGTCGTAAGACCTTACTGCCCACACGATAAAGAAGGAGGCCCACGCAGTTTGCTGGGCTAAATAAAAAATATAATACCGGCCTATTACTGTCCTACTGCAGGGCAAAGACTTCTTCTCACACAGAGAAGGCATGAGCATTGATCACCACGCTTGCTCAAGGCGGATTGGCGATTCCAGACTTATACCTATTATTAATTTAAAGTCCAGGTCTCCTCATCATCATATCAAACTTGGGCTTATTCTAGTTTCGTGGTATCCTAAGTGTGAATTCGCCAATCCGCTGGTAATCAATGCTCGAGCCTTCTCTGTATGAGAAAAGGCGTTTGCCCTGCAGGGGGGCCATAATAGGTCTGTATTATTATATTATATGTACCAGCTGACCGGCGCACGCGTTGCTGTGGCTCAGGTTTGCAATCAAAAAATATTAAGACCAATAATTGAGATAAAAACTATCCTATCTTTCAAGTTGCATCAAACTGCATACGGTGTGCCAATTTGATTAAAATTGGTTTAGTAGTTTATGAGTCCATCTCGGAAAAACAACGGGACGCGTAATTTATATAATATATTAAGATTATTATTTAACTGTCGCTGCTGTATACGGTTACTCGTACGCCATTTAAACAAAGAAAATCGCCAACAAAATGAAGGCGTTATCAAAATCAAATTGCAATGGTCATGCGTATGACTGTACAGTAAACGTAGAATCGTAATTACATATGGAATTTCAAGTGTACCTGTCGCTTTCTGTCGCGACAGAAAGAAAGTGCGTGCGCAATTGTTTCTCCTCATAGTTTACTTCGTGTGGCGCAAGCGCACCTTCCGAAGTTCCGTAACACAAGGCTCGGTAAAGGAATTAGTTCCACATTGGGATGCGTACGATTGGCTCGTGAGTAGGTACCGGAGAATTGCGGGTTCATATGCGTGACCGTTACGAATGTATAGATTATACCTACCTATGTAACTGCTTTCACGAAAATGAATAGGTTTCCCTTTTTCCTTGTACTTAAGACTATGTGTTGTTTGTTGCAGAATTTGTGTTGGATACGGGATACCGCTGTTTTGAATGTAAGTAGTACCTAAGAATTTATCGACATAGAAATAAAGCAAGATATTATTTTCTTCAATTTTTAGTGATCGTTTCAAAAACTTCATTTAATCCGTTCAGAAAGCACAATGACATATGAAAGTGTAAATAATTGCTGAAACATGGTATGGATATAAAATATAACATATAACATGGATGGTAAAGTTAAAAAGGTAAACTGAACTAAAAAAGTTATACACCTCCGCCTAACCCTTCGAGGATTACAGGCGTGATATTAAATTATAATAACATTATTTAAATTGTAAATCTTCTTCTTTTTCTCTTTCTACGATAAAGAAAGAAGAAGAACGAAGTCAAAGCCTATTGGGCGTCAAGATTCGAGGATTAGCACCAGGTATGTAGAAAGACGAACCTCCCGATCTTACTACAAAAGTTGCAAGACTAGTTGATTAATAAATCCATTGTTTAAGATCAAGGAAATCTAATAACCTACCTACTTTCTTACACTGATTAGCAAATTACTATTCGTATAATACCCTACTATTGAGCTCTGAACTAAATCTCCCGAGAAGTGCGATAATTATATGAAATTATCGACTCTAATCGGCCAATCGACCGATGCGCTCGCGCATGCTACGTTACGTTCTATAGGAAGTGAGTGATCGTCTGATATAGATGGTGCACAACAAGTTTCAGGAAGGAAATTAGTACAATGTATAACAAGAGGAATAGTTCTGTTGAGTTATCAATCAATCTGTCTAGCCTTTTCCCAACATGTTGGGGTCGGCTTTCAGTCTAACTGGACGCAGCTGAATACCAGTATTTTACATAGAGCGACTACCTATCTGACCTCCACAACCCAGTAACTGGGTAATACGATACCCCTTGGTAAGGCTGGTTGTCGGACTTTCGGGTTTCTTTCGACCCGAAACAACTGTCAAAGATCCACGTATGACAGCCGGGACCACCAGTTTAACGTGCTTTCCGAAGCATGGAGAAGTGTCGGTGTGTAAAGATGGTCACCCATCCACAGACCAACTCTGGCAAGCGTAGCTTAACTTGATCGACTCGTGGGGATGTTATTACTTAGCCACGAGCATCTCCAGCTCGTCTGTATTCCTGTGTATAACTGTATCAACTACATAGGCTTATTTAAACATTGCATTTTACATCTGTGCTAGCGCGCGCTGAGTATCTGTTCCTCATTGAACATTTTGATAACAGTGATATTCTAATACCTGTCAATTATAACGTTAATACACGACAAGCCATACTTAAATCATTCCAAGTGCCACGCAAAAATAACTCTTATGGCAGGCGTACCGCTTCGTTCACAATACCAAGTTTGCTTAATAAAATACCTAAAATAAAAAATAAAAATTCATTTATTTTTCCACATTGATGTAACACAGTACAGAAAGTATAATAAATGGAGTGGACTGAAGCCTAAACTAGGGTAGCCCTATACCTGTTGACATTAGGGACTCAATGAATAGTAAAAACATAAAGCGCAAGCTACAAGATCATTACATCAACTTGATCAATACAACGTAACTGTTAATTAGCGCGTTGATCTAATCTCAGGCCATGGCATGCTAAGACAGACCTCAGGGGTCTAAGTGTGGGGCCCTCAACGGGGCCAACGCCTGCCGAGGTTGCGGGACGTCTTAACAGAATACCGTGGCCCTGGAACGTAAAGGGTAACAGAAGGAACAGGGTGGTTTTTTTAGTCAGTAAAAGTCTGACAGTCCCTTCCCCCCACCCAGGGCGGAAGGAGTCATATGATGATTTTTACCACCTCAAAAAAAAAAAAAAAAAACAAAAAAAAAGGGTCTAAGTGTGTGCCTTGTTTAAGTATAATTATGCAAAAATTATGTATTTATATGTATATAAAAAAATAACGTTTCTTCATGTCATCTGACACGAGATAAATATAAACGGTATCGAAGCATTTAATAACTAAGATCGATCACAACTTTTACTTTCACATAGCATTTGCTTGTTTATGTCCGTAACATTTACGAAGAAAGTTTCTTGTTTCAATAAAAGCATAGTTATTTTGAGAGATTTTTTTAAACAAATAAATAAAATTGAAGTGTCGGTTTGCTATATCAAAATAACAGCTGTTCACTCAATGTTTATGAAATTACATAAATACTTTTTTACTCAATGCTTATGAAATTACATAAATACGATACTCTATATGCATATGAAAGTATTTACGATACTTGTTAAAAAACATTTCTTTGAATTGTTTGTCTGTCTATTGGCTAATATCCGAAACGGCTGAATCGATTTTGACAGGACTTTCACTGGCTGATGTTACAAGGAGTATTTATACTTCTTTATTGTAGAAAAATAATTAGGGTTGCGCGCGTAAAAATTATAACCCCGCAAATAACCGAATTTCACACGGACGAAGTTGCGGGCAAAAGCTATTTTATAAATAAACTTGCAATGCCAAAAAAGCGAAAGTTTTTGCGTTGAATAAAAGTATATAATATGTATGCTTTGCTGCCATCTTGACGAGGTCAGAGTTATCGTACGAGTTTCCCCGGATTTGTCCTGAATTGACTGGTATAAATCTTATATACCGTGCTTAAAGTCCTAGCTCTTACATTTTATACATTGTTGTAGATTTTGTCAACAGGTTGACATAATGTTTATTTCTTTTTTACATCTTACATGTCATCTACAATACATACATGTCATGTATATACATTATATACATGTCAATCTTTCTATCACTGCAATATTTTTTATGTTTCTGGACCCTACTTGGAAACCTCCTGGTTACGGAGATATTGGAAATCTAATATCTAAACTTCTTTTTATGAATCCAAGTTTTTAATGGTGTAACTAAACTTAAAGCATTCATGACATAGGTAAGTAATTAATTAAAATTAAACTATTATTATACAACTACTTACTAAACAATTATAAGTGAAGACTAATTGTTGCTTAAAGCGAAATGTCGAATAAGCATAATTTTATTCATAACTTAACTTTAAGCAACGGTTATAACGGAGCTATATTGGTACTATAACCACTGGTTACTTCAATGAGGATGCTTGTACAAAACAAGACACTAAACCATAGGTCCGAAAGTCCTTTTTAAAAGAACATCACCTTCCTTTTATTATATTGTACATGTGGCAATTCTGCACACAGTCAAGAAAAACTTGTTGACCCACTGCAGCCCCAGAATGGAACTTGGAATTTTAAGCAAAAACCTTTGTGAATGAAACTCGATTGGGCAACATTCAATTTCATTCCTTCTCGATTATAACTCGATGATCGAGCAGTTTAATTCGAATGAAAGCGAATCAGAGAATCATTACTGGTCACAACGTAATGGCGATTCTTTACGATTATTTTCCAATAACTTGAGCGAGCTATGTCATTTTGTGCTGTTGTAAAAACTTAATAAGACAATCTATTTTATTTTGTTTTCGCAATAGTTTTGACATTATAAATTACTAGCTTCTGCTCGCGACTTTGTCTGCGTAGACTTTTGGATTAAGCCAAAGATCTAAAATATTCCACTGGAACATAACCAAGGTAACCTATCTATTCAAAGTTTCACCACTCACTCATCGCAAATATCAAAAACTGCTTGACGTATAAAGACGACATTTGGCAGGGAGGTACTTTATAGTAAGTAGACGTCCGCTAAGAAGGATTTTACAGAATTCAAGGGGATGAAATGGGGGCCAAAACTTTTTATGGAGAAACAAGACTAGATCGCCAATAACCAACATTTACGCGGACGAAATCGCGGACAGAAGCTAGTATATTATATAAAATTAATATTTGATTGCTATTGACATCTGATAGGTAATTGTTTCCGCAAATTGCAATAATTAACTTTGTCTACCCAATTTCCTATTCGCCAATGAGAATCTGCAACAGAGTGTCGATAATAGCCTTGATAGAAAGCCCGAGAATCGACCCACTTGTGTGTAAATAAATTCCTTAGGCTCACGCTGCAAATCCGTTAAGTAATCAATTTAATTCGGTAATTAAGTACCCATGTACAGTCGACTTATAAAGGGGTTTATTACCTTCCGATTTTGCAACGTCATTAATAGCTTCAAAATGTGATGAGTCCTTTTTTAACTGTGTAAGAGGTTAGTTTTGCCAAAAAGGACCAATATACGTCAAAAATTTCTCCCATATTTCGGAGTAATCGTAATAATTTTGGAGGTTTAGTTATTTAGTGATGATTTATTTTTAAATTCATTCTTAGCAAAGTTTCCGAAGTACCTATGTACCTATATTAAACCGTTCTTGCTTGACATTAATGCACACACACTCATAAACATACATACATTTGGCGCAATTAACTTAATTTAACATAGTTAATTTAATTATCGAGAGAATGTTTTTTGACATTTTAAGCAGAAATAAGCTGATATAATATGCATTGTGTTTTGTTGAAGCCATGAAATTCATGGTCTTTAGGTACGTAGTTAGTTACCTAACCGTTAATTAAGCCGTTAGGAGATCGCGTGACTTAAACCCGTGGATAATGGTGTAGAATATAAGATATATGGGGTCAACAGTACCTATTATTTAAAATATTACCATTCACAAGATCACATTCAGTTATAAAATACAAGGTTTTTTATACAAGGTGTTACTACTTTAGGTACATTTATGAATAATGACTTATAAGAAAAGTAACTCTCTGATTTTCTTCCGGCTATGTTTTTAAAGAATCCGCCTGTTCCCGCTGTTCTGGTTATTATCTAATATTCTTATTACAGAAAACCCATCAAAGTCAAATAATTTATTTCCACCATAAACAGGCACTTTTTGACGTCATTTATAAGAAGAAAAAACTAATGTATCTGTTTGTTCATTCCAATAGGTAGTTTTGTATGGAGAAGGATAGGCAAGAAACTTTATGAACTAATGTCCAACCTTTTTTTGTGCGCGGTGGTACGTCCTCTGCTGTGGGGGTGACGGAGGGGAATGAGGGCCTCTTACCGGCTAAAACCACTGCAGTGTTCTACCTCTGTCTACGGCCGGGAGTGTGGGATTCGCATATAAGCATTCACTGCTCCTCCAGCAGTTGGACATTCTCATAAAGAAATTAGTCATCGGAAACCAGTTATTATGAAGAAATCTAAACAGATGATATCCCTGAGCTTATGAATAAGTTATCTAGCTCAATCTACCTAAATATAGATGTAGATAATTTGACAGCAAACAAATTGGTGACTCATATTCCAAAGTTGTATCTGTCAAATAACGAGACCAACTGGGCAATAAAATAGGTGCTTAATATAACTCGTAAAGTGTGACTAACACTAAAGTTTTCAAGGAAAATGAAAGGAAAATCAGTACAGACGGAAATTTGTGTGGAAATTGCTTAGTTATGTACGAGTATTTACATATTTTAGGTTTCCACCTAGCTATTAACCAACAGCTCAAATGTTTACCAGAACATGGGTATTAAAACTATTAGTAAACTATAAAGGAAGTATCAAATTAAGTTTTATAGGTAGGTACTAAATTTTAGATACGTTTCCTTTCATTGAATGGCGTCCGGTTGCGGTGCCCGGCGACATTCCTACAAACTGAATAATATTTTCGCTTGCACAATACCCCTGAGTAATAAACTCCTAAGGTGTAAGCGATGGCGGGCAGATACCTACCTATTTTTTTTATATTGAATATCATCCTCTCATCATGCTTTTACCAACTAGGTATGTTGTGGGTCGGCTTCCAGTCTAACCAAATGCAGCTAACCAGAGGAGCTATTCTACTAATTTTTAGGAATGATTGTAATCTAATTTAAGTTTCAATCTGTCAACAGTGTCTTTAATTTACCTACATTTTGGCATTGATTATTGCTGAGATGTGATTACGATTAAATTTTAAACATTTTACTATAAGAAATGGCCTTCAGTAGTTTACACGGAGCGACTAGCATCTCTACAATAATATTGTTAGAAAAAATTCCACAAAGTGTCTTTCTCCAAAACTTTTCGTTAGTGCCAGACAGGCTGCAGAGATTAAATGAACATTCATTTTTTTAAAGTAGGTCAATTAAATGATCATAATATTCAAAATAAAAACTTTAATTAAGCAATAAAATATTTGACAAAATCATAAAGTTTTTACATTTTATGTCAAGTTACATTACTTCCGCTATTCTCTTATTTATTGTGCATTCGTATTGAAATGAATGCCATTTAGAGATGCCTGGACGATCTTTTGCATATGCAAATAATCATACACTTCGTGCTTAAGAAAGTGAAATCATTTATGTAAATCACCCGTTTAACAAACTGGAGAAAATCGATAAAATACAAATTACCCATAAATTATATCATTGAAAGAATTTATTATTAATGATAGCTATTAGAACAAAATATTTTCCTGCCTAGCCGCTTATTTTGAAAGTTTCAAATTGATAGTTTTAATTACGAAGAAGAAACTAATTTAATTTGCATTCAGACTTGATTGATTAGATATTAGGACCTAATCTAGTTACAAAACATCAATAAAACTATTTTCTCCTTTACAAGATGTAATTTAATTAATTAAAAACTCGAACAGGGGTCATTGCGCTCATCATTTTGAACAACTTTTACTATTGGACCAAACCTGAAATCGGTAAAATCAGCTGATCCATACATTTATGTTCATATAACTCGGCAAAAACTCTCAGATCAGCTGATTTTTTTCACCTTGTATATTTCCTAGACTAGGTACATTAAACAAAAGAGACAGGTATGCAGGGTCGTCAGATATAGTTAAAGTTTTCTTAGAAACTGACGGATGTTCACTAAGTTATATTTCAATCAAAGACATTTTTCCGTTTCAAAGAAAACTTTAACTTTCTTTTTTCGACTGTACATACCTAGGTAGGTATATTTTTTTCGTCTACTATAATTTCATTTTATTCCCGTAATTTATAAGAGCTATAAAAATAGTATATAATAAGTAAATACAGTTGCACTATTTACAGATGAGTCAGTCATTTTAAAAGTAGTAGTTTCCTTCAATACTTATTACCATCAGGGTCAACCAAGGAATAGCTTATAGCAGTAAGGCCCCAATAATGACCAGTTGCGACCATATCATTTTCTTATACCTATTTAAATTACACATTTCTTTAATGTTATTTTAATTTACGATTTCCTATCGTGTGAATTGTTGACAATGGAAATAATACCATGGGTTTCTAACAAGATGCTGTTGTGGGCAATTGTATATTGCATTTTATAGTACCGTCATCTTTTTCGCATTTGTTTTTCATTATGTCGTTATGGTTGTGTCTTTCAGTCGTCAGCCGATGGTCCAGGGGAGGGGGGGGGACATAAATAGGGTAGTAATACATAGGATAGGGAAAGTACCTATTTATTGTGGTACAGTCCATAGCACATGAAGAATTGTACATAGAAATAAAATAGTAATTGGAATAGAATTAGTGAATTCATTCGAGTTTTGAAGTGCAAAGATCAAGCAAGCAATTTTGGCAAAACTTTTTTCTGTGAGGGTTGGGGGGGCTGCCCCTCTCTACCTCTTTACTCCCCCTTGGTGATGCCCTTGATGGCCGGTAAAATTGGGAATGTTTGAGTAAATTATGTCATGAGTATTTAAAGAAATTTCAAGAATGTGTATATGATTTATTATGAGGCATTCTTTCAAAATGAATGAGAAGATGAATGAATGTTTTGAATTGAAGTGATTCTTGAAATAACTAAGTACTATTTTAAATGGGAAAGTTTAGATAGGTAGATATTTGTTAATCAATCATGCCAGAACGAGAACGGATCAGAGTTTTTCGTCGAAGGTATAGATTTGAGTCTATGAACTGTTCCAGTCAACTAAGACGCGGACGAAGTCGCGGGCTGAAGCTAGTAAAGTTATAAACATAGGACGACACATCGTAAATGTCCGTTTCGCACAATCTTAGCTTAGCCATAACAAAGATTTTATTAGAAACTATAAAACGGCCGTAGTCATCTGGGAAACTAGTTTTCTATCTGCACAATAAATTATCTTTAAATCTCTTGTATGTGGGACAATTGTAAATGCATTATAGTCATGTGTATTCGCATAGCAAAATAAATGTCTTTAAAGAACATAAATACATAAACTCACGCCTTTTTACAATGGGGGTAGGCAGAAACCAGCAGTAACGCTGAAAGGGGGCCATTAGCGTTACTTAGCATTCTGACCTAGGTTAAAGCCCACTAGCTTAGCTGCTTACCTCATACCAAATTTCATCAAAATCGGTTCAGTGTGTTATTCGTAAAAGCGTTACAGACAGACAGACCTCTTACTTTCTCAAAATACTCGTATCAGTAAGTATGGATTAACTAATGACACTGAGAACATTAACATCAACGAATTAATGGCTGATGGAAGAATAAGATTAATAATGCTGAGTCAACCGCAAATGAGTGGGGATATGAACAAGACGGTGATGGTGGACTAAAGAGAGTCAGAGTTCAAAAAGTCAAAGTTATGAATGTCGTGAAACCAGTAAATGAAGTGAAACGGAACGACACAGTGGTTAAGAAAGCGCTGAAATGAACAAGAATAAGTATTATTGCAACAAGAAAGTACGAGTAAAAACGATTATAAATATTACTAGTTTCTGCTGCTATTATACGGTGCATTACGGCGCAGACGCAAGTGTTAAGAGCTATTTATGATGTGGCGACAAAACAAGGCGTGTTTTAAGATTGCTGTGCTCATTCCTATACAATTTATTATTTTACGATTGTACCAAACGACGTAACGACATATGAAACAATAAGTGTTAGAAAACTCAATCTAGATGAAATCTCTCAAGCAAACAATCAATCTCACTTCGTTCCACTTATCAGCAATCTTTTCTTTTTAATAAAGATGGAGGCGACGTGGGACGTGCTTCACACATTGCCTGTTAGAAATGAGTTCAACGATACGACAGGTTCTGTTGAACTGAACACTCGGGTCAGATTTAGGACAGAATTTTATGGAAAAGAATAAGTAGCATCGAAAAAGAAACAAATAAGTAGCTTGGTAAGGATTTCGATAGGCCGCTTTTGAATCCGTAACTTCGTCTGCATCCGTGAAAACCCTTTACGCAGACGAAGTTGCGAGTAAAAGCTAGTATATAATAAAGGTAATCTAGACTAGAAGGCGGATTTGATTGTTTCGATACAAACGACCAATTCAATACGTGTGCATAAAATAAATAATATTCCTGAGGGAATTTCATTCAAAGCGTTCAATCATCCAAGTACGCAGGAGGTATAAGAGTGAACAAACACATTTGCCCCCTTCTCCCCTCTTTCCTTAGTCTCAAAGTCCTTCGGGACGGCAATCCGACAATACCAGGGAAATATCAGGCGCAGGACCAACGGCTACACGTGCTTTCCGAGGCACGGGGGTAGGGGTATAACATTAACTACGTCAAAACTTCAGCTGGTACTTATTAATAAATTCCTAATAAGTAGACAAACCCAATATCACGGCTTGCTGTTTCGATTGTGCTTATATTTCATTTGTAAATGTCCTCACACTACACGTACAAGTTCTGTATTATGTGATAATATTCGCTGGTATGGTAACGGTACAACCTTTAGCGCAGCAAGGTATGTTACGTGAGTCAGCTGTGGCTTGCCAAGCTGGCAGGCGCGTTCAAATATCTCTGCATGTATGACACACAGCGAACACTGGCATTGAGTTGACCGCGTGAACCTTAGGCGCTTTGCACACGGAGCAACTTAAGTTGCCGCAACTGGCAACTTTTTAAAAGTGTCCTGTAAAAGTTGCTAGTTGCCATAAAGTTGCCGGTTGCCGCAACTTTTTGGCAATTTGTAAGCAACTTTTTTAGCCGAGTTGCAGTGTTGCAAACTTAGCGGTATTACCACTAGATGTGGTGGATTAGGACCCCCATCTGGTGAGCAGAATTTGTATCTGGTGGCTTGTGGATTTTTTAGTGGGCAAGTTTTAGGTTGATGGTTTTCAAAAACAAAATTGAAATAAATTTACAATACTAACACTTTCAGTGTACTCATCCGTTAGATGACTGTAGTATTAAAAAGAAAAAGTAATCGTACTGATAATGGTACAAGTTATTCAGGTCGATAAAAAAGAGGGTAAGAAACATCATTCTCTTAAAAACAATCCTATTTAGTGAGCCCGAGTGGCTGTGGAGCAGGACTAGCATTTAGCCAAGCATTTTTTTGTCCGTGGTAAAATCCTCTAATTTATAATAATGCTTGATTAGATAGTGTGCGTTTTATGCATGGTTTAAATTTTCTCTCATTTAGTTGGGGAATATCAAGAAGTATTTTATTATAGAATTTTACACATTACCCCAAAAAGAAGTGTTTACTTAGTGGGAAAAACCACTAAGTTGTTAATGGCAACACTATGCCGGGCACAGGGCGAGGGAGGGAGGGTGTGAAATCGAATATTTGACAGTTGCTAGTTGCGGCAACTAGCAACTAAATAAGTTGCTAGTTGCCGCAACTGGAAACTGTTGACGATTGCCGCAACTCGCAACTTGAGTTGCTCTGTGTGCGCAGTCCAATTGAATTACATGTAAACAGCGAGTTGCCATTAAGTTGCCAGTTGCCAGTTGCTGCAAAAGTTGCTCCGTGTGCAAAGCGCCTTAGTGTTCAAACTCGAAGGTTTATGACAGCGTCGCGTTGGCTCAGAAATACTTGCAAGACTTGGGTACTTTGACACCATTAACCAATAATTCAAAGACACAACTTCTCTGAAAGAACACACGAAAACATAACATTCTCAATAGACTGTGTAAATAATTTTTTAGTTCCTCCATATCAATAAATAGTTTGTCAACTGAATTGGCAAAAAAATAACGTCACTATTGCCATACGTAATCTATGGGGAATCGGATTTTGACAGCTCATAAAAAGTATGTCAATTGAATGGTGATGTCAAATGCCCATTTTGGAATACTTAAACATCAATAAACATTTTTTCTTTATTTTCTTTAGTTTAAGTGATTGTCAAGTCTCAAGAAAAGTCTCTCAAAAAACATGTTCACATATCGTGCTGGTGTTACATTCAGAAAATTTAGTTTGTAACACTACTTTTAATTTTTGACGTTACTGGAATTGATGATTGGCGTGATGAATAAAACTACTTAAGTATTGATAAATAAATAAAAATAACAAAATCACAAAAATAAAAAATACCTTTAGCTTGGAAGTCGGCGGCTTTGGTTTTGTTTCTTGTTATGTAGGTATTGCCACCGACTTCCAAGCTAAAGTTATTTTTTATTTTGTGATTTTTGAAGGCGGTGATCTTTTTTAGTAAAAAAGCTTTTTATTTTTCACTTTTTAGTGCTTGTGTGTTAATGTTTGAAATCCTTACATAAAGCCCTTTCAAACAATACCTCACACGATATATTTGATTTTGGAAAGTGGTAGGAGGGGGGTTGACGTACCCCCTCCCCACTTCCTTTAGTCAGTCATCGACTACACGTATAAACAAAGCAATTTTTCTTGTTATGGCGGTTCTGCTGTGATTTTACAAGGAGTTCCGTTCCATATCTCCAAAGTTCATCATCAGATCATGACAATATTCCTATGGGACCTATTCGGGACTATACTCTTTCAAACATAAAAAGAATCATCCAAATCGATTCATAATTGGCGGAGTAATCGTTGAACAAACACACAAAAAAAAACAAAAAAAAAAAAAAAAACATACGCGTCGAATTGAGAACCTCCTGCTTTTTGAAGTCGGTTGAAAAAGGCTCATTAGATACAAATGTTTTTGTTAAGCAATTAAAACCACGAATTCTTCAGAATCATCGCAAGTAACGATCATTCCTATGGAGTTACCGGAACAGTTACGAATAGTATCGGATGTTATGATCTAATTTATTCAATAGTTTGCGCTTACGCCGGTAACGCGTAACAACGCGATGTACAATCTCTAATTGTAGTTTTGTAGTAATTAATTGTATATCACTACTCGTATAATAGTCAGTTTCTGAACTGCAGTGGTCTATCTGCAAGCCGCGGAATCGACTGCAAAGTGAAAAGTCAAAGTCAAAACATTTATTTCAATTAGAACCTTTACAGGCACTTTTGAATTGTCAAAGAGTCGGTCTGTTAGTCTGAAAAGTTAAATTAAAGCTAACTAGCTTTAATTTAACTTTTCAGACTAACAGACCGACTCAAAACCACGCACCCAAGTAGACCGATGCAAACATAATTTGGCGAAATGGGGCATTACAGACCCGTCTGACACCCAGTGCGATTGCGGAGCTGGTCAGATAATGCAAGGCTAATCTCCGAAACGGTTGGACCGATTTTGACGGGAATTTCACTGTCATATTGCTGATCTTATAAGAAGTAACTTGCACTTAACTTACTTATATTTAGAAAAAGTTTTTTTTTTTAACATTTGATTTGGGTTTAAAGCTTCGCAGGTGACTGACATTCACTCGGACTAAGTAGGGGGCATAAGGTAGTATACATTAAGTAAAATACCATTGATAAAAGTATCTACACTGTACAGTTAAAGGCATGATGGAGGACAAAGAAATTGTGAAAATGACAACTTCCAAGTAACGACAAGGTGAATGCGGTTCCCATGTTAAGTTCAAGTTTATTCACGGCATGCGTGGGCGCAATGCAACCATTTATACATAAATGGATATTAATTTATTGCTACTAAATGTCTCGTGACTGCATATATCCCACTGTCATGACAACGCAGAGGTTTGTCGTGATATTATGACACTAATATTGTAATAGAATTTACTAAATAGTCATGTAAAATGGAATGCGGATCTTAAATTGTTTCTTGACTTTACCTACTTATACATATTACACAAGCACTCTTGCCGCGACTTCGCTCGCGTGATTTTTCGGATCCATATTTTTTCAATAATAAAATATTGCCTATAGCACTCAGTGATAACTGAGAAAAACAAAACAAACACTAAGAATTTTCAAAATCGATCCAGGGATTACCCCCCTACAACCTCATAATCTTTCTCTCTTTTTTAATATTATCTAAGTATAAATTAGGTACTCAGCAACTTGGATGGCATTCTCTGATCCCCAGAGATGGTAGAAGTTTGTATTACCTACTAAGATACAGCCAGATGAGCCTGGGTAACGGATTGTTTAGCTCGTACCTACACTACACCCTGTGACGAAAAATGGAGGAGTCAAATTGACAAGTGCGCGTAACCTGTCCTGATTATTACCAACCTACCAGTAATTTTCATTTCAGCAATCATAGCGATTCAATACAAAAAGTTCAACGTCCTCCAAATTATGGCTTCTAACATAACATGACTAATTCCATTCAATCTTTATTACAATAAATATACAATAACAATAATCAAATAGCCCACGAAGCCAATTTGTCTCAATACCTTTTGTTCCAACAATTTCTGCGACCAAGAGTGCTTACGTGTGATAGAATATGGCGGGCCACGGGTCACCGACCCCGGAGCGCCTGGCTCGCATGCCATCCCGGGTAAAAATAGCCCCTGTTCCAAGTTATATAGCCTTCGTACACGCATTGCCCATTTACTGGAGAACAGAGAAATTTGCGTACAACATTGAAGGAATGAAGGCATAATAGAGAATGCGTGCGCAAGAGTCACGCACTGACGTTTTGTGCTCACCGGATTATTTGCTTGACAATGTATGTCAGATGTAGATTATGATGGCGTCAGGGAGTTGTTTCTCAATTATAAATAACTATGGCAGGCAATTTAAATGTAATAGCTTCGCAAGAGGTTAAAAACAAGCATAAGGAATTTATATTTAATATTTATGGTTTGATTTCCATATCTCCAATTTCATTATGTTAATGAGTCTCATCTTTAGTCGGATGGTTTAGCCTTTTGTTATGCAAATAGAAGACGATTTGTTCAAGAAATGATAAACAGGTATTCGCCGGCGCCTACGCTTCAAATCCCCTGTCAATATATCACTGTTCAAGTACTCAAAGTCAAGTCAAAGCCTCTCTTTATGCAATCGAGTCACTAACAAACAATGTGAGACTTGGAACTAACACGATTTATTACTTTGCACTTGCACTTACAACGCTGACTCAGGAATCCTTTTATATTCTTTCAATACCTTTTATTCAAGACCACATTTACATCGTAAATCTATTCAATTTTGTTATTTTTGTTACATTTCGCAATGAAACGACAAAGTAGATAGGGGAGACCGAGGAGGGTTGTGACAATTTTTACTTAAATGAACATATCTCAATAAAAAATCATGCCACGATTATGAACTCTTTGCCTCAATGTAGCTCAATTCTTACACTTTTAAAAGCAGTAATCAGAATCAATGAAAGTTATGAGGTTTCTGAGAAAATCCACGAAATCTTAAACTACTCCTTTTGTCACAATTCTCCTAATACCGAGGTAAGTTGTGACAAGTACCAAGGTAAGTTGTGACAGCTGTAAATCTAGACTATAATAGGAATCATAAACAAAAAAAACACTTTATTTTTTACATAAAAGTACTTTAATTATCATTTGGTATAATTGTAGGAACTACAGTAACATGAAACATTAAAGTAACAAGTATTAAATAATTAGTAAGTAATTATGGCATCATTACGAGATCAGTCGTTTGAAAGTCAATCAAAAATCTTAATTTCTTCTGATAAACAATTATGATAGACGTCTTGCAGCTCGCCCCAAGTGCAATCTTCGTGAGACCAGCCTTTGCAGTTTAGGCACTGAACCCACTACTCATTTATTTTGATCTGCTACTGCCAAGAGGATGCGGTATTTCGAAGACCTTGACGTAACTTCTTCAAAGGACAGCTCATAAATATAATTACTAACCATCCCCCTTATCAGTCTTTCGTGAAATAATTGTTTGGCACCCTGAAACAAAAAAATAAGAAATTCAGCATGCAATACCAAACCCCATGCCCAAAAAAGACGTTGTACTAACGCAACCGCTTTTCGTACACCCCTGACGCGTGCTGCGTCAAGTAGCGCGTCTCTAAAGAAGCAATCGTATGCTGTTGCCAGCTCGCTAACAGTCATAGGTTCCGAGAAATCGACTTTGTCACAACTCTCCTCTGTTACAACTCTCCTCGGTCTCCCCTACTAATTGGTCACGCAAATGTTGTAAGTGCTAACTTAAATCTTTAGGAATTTGGAGGACGCGAGTTATGTAACGTGGGTGGCGCCTGCGCATACAGAGAAGTATAAAATTAACGACTGCGTATAGAATTTTAATTTCACACAACCTTGACTTATATTATAAAACAATGCTGTCTTATATTAATCTATCGCATAAGTTAATTGATTATGTGAGAGTTCGAAGAGTTTCTTGAATATAATTTTATATGCATTTTTGCTTTCGAATTCATTTTTGCAGAGATATCACTTATAAATCAATAAATGCTTGATGAATGAATGAATGATTAGAATTTGAATATAGCATAATTATATGATTGAGGAGACTTACAGACGGACCGACTTGACAAATCTTGTATTTACCATTTCGCTACGAAACCCCCTCAATAAAGAGGGGTGTTATAAGTATGACGTGTCTGTCTGTGGCATTGTAGCTCGTAAAGAAATGGACCAATTTTGATGCGGATTTTTTTCTTCAGGTTTTTGGCACGTTGTTAAAAAAATATTGTAAATAGGTACTTACTTGATATTCGACGAGTACTGCATGACATTTCCAAGCTTCCTCATCGGTAGCAACAGAGGAGGGAAGGTCGTGCAGGTAATACGAAATTACTCGTAATTAACATACAAAGAGATATGTCGATCCTCGCCCACAGACACGAACCTTCGGGCTTAATCATCCGTTAATTGAGGTGGAGGTGCTTAACCACACATTGTTGCGTATGCGCATCAGACGCTATGAGAATTTTCAGATTATTGTTATAGGAGTTAAATGGTTGAATTCATAGTTAAGGATTAAAAAATACTTTTTTTGTACAATGTAGGGTTACGTAGTCGAAGGGTGCCAAAGGGTCCCTACTACTAAGCCTCTGCTGTCCGTCCGTCAGTCTGTCTGTCAGCGGACTGTATCTCATGAACCGTAATTGGTAGGGTATTTTTTACAGAGTGAGTATTTCTATTACTGCTATACCTAACAACAAATATATAAAAGAAAGTCGTGTTAGTTACACTGTTTATAACTCAAGAACGGCTGAACAGATTTGGCTGAAAATTGGTGGGGAGGTTGCCCCACCAATTTTCCAGAACCAGGAGAAGGACATAGGATACGTTTTATTTCGAAAAAGACGTGGTAGGGTAGGGTAGGGGTAGTTTAGGGTATTGGTAGCGTAGGGTAGGGGTAGGGTATTGGTAGAGTAGGGGTAGTGTAGGGTAGGGTAGTGTAGGGTAGGGTAGGGTATCGGTAGGATAAGGGTAGGTGTAGGATACCACGCGAACGAAGTCGTGGCGGGTCAGCTAGTAATAAAAATAAAATAAAGTTAAAAATTACAGGTTCCCCATAAAAGAAACGTGTTATTTTGTAGATGCTGTTAAATATTGTGCGGTGGTACGGAACCCTTCGTGTAAGATTTCTACTCCCACTTACCTGTTTTTTTTTTAAGTATAGGTACCAAGCCATTTTTGTTAGCGTACCTAGACATCAACGAATATAAAATTACCATTTACGGTCATAATAAATTTATATGTAGTAAGCTAATAAGCTTATAGCTGTTTAACATTTTACCGGAGTAAGATCACCTTTATTAAAGCAAAGTACATAATTACCAACATGAGTCAGTGGCAAACACTGCAGATAAGATCACTGTACATATATACATACATAATAAATGGTTGCACCTACAAGACCTTAGCGGTAAATATATGATGACGATATAAATTATGGCTGTAGCGTGGATCTTGTTAGGAGATAAAAATCTAATGTATAGGATAGGATTAGGTCGTGTTCACACCAAACGTGATGCTAGATGACAGTCAGTTATCGTAATCAGCAGAAGAACTAACAACTCATTGTGCATCACCGTGTAGCACGAATAGGAGTTTTGTATGAAAAAAAATGCAGCGTTCATTACGCGACTCACAAAATTTCGTTTGTTGGGCGTTACAGTTAATCGGCGGTTGACTATTATTGTTCTTTTTAGAGACAAGCCTCTCTATTCCACCCTTCCTCTATTGAAACTCCTGAAACCCAGAATCAACACGACGGCGACGTGACGACCGCCATACAACCGCCGGGGCAATGAAGCTCGACCAGTCCCGTTTGAGCTGTCTTGGATCACATAAGGAAATTAATCAGAAAATAATAGCGGAGGAGTAACAAAAAACACAATTTCCACTTCCCAAGCAAGCAGGAAACAGAACAAAACTAGGCCTATAGGGACAAAGGAATGTTCACAACTGGGATATACTTAGATTGCAATTACCATTTAATTAATAAGTCCTAATGTGAGCTGTTACATTTGATTCCAGTTATACTATAATTGTTCATACATTTTGAACTTCACGCTCAGTCGGCAACTGACTGCTTTTGGTATGACTGCGGCCTTAGATGACTATATCTGTGTAGACAATAACGCCAACGCTTTACTCTATGACTCTTACATTGCAAGTTACTTAACAATCATTGGCATGTTGAAGCTGAATGGTATGTCGAGAACGGAAGAACTAAACTTCATCATAAGGATACG
This sequence comes from Hoplodrina ambigua, assembly GCA_949774945.1. Classification (NCBI taxonomy): domain Eukaryota; kingdom Metazoa; phylum Arthropoda; class Insecta; order Lepidoptera; family Noctuidae; genus Hoplodrina; species Hoplodrina ambigua. The sequence goes on from OX458967.1 coordinate 3,471,849, forward strand.
AGGGATAACCCTCACTTGTAAAGTCAACCTTAAGCGATACTTATGTAGGTATTTATTTTCAATTCTTTGCAAATGATTTGGCGCTCAATAGGCTCAATAGTCAATTTTTGCATAGGGACCAAAGGATCGCAAATACAAGCGGTGCAGCAACGCAATGCACCGCTGAGCGTTGCGTTGCAGCGAGCGTTGCAATACGTCTAACCACCTGAACTTTAAAGGACGTTAACCGCGATAAACGTGGCCACCGACTGGGCCCAAATACTTTAGAAAAAATGGGAGTGTCTAATAATTTACTCAAAAGAAGCCTGAAGTGACCATTTTTCCTGCGATAGTGAACGTTGCCGAAAATGTGTGACGTCACGTCGCAAATATTTACGTTGCGGCGGGCAGTGTCATCGATTTAGACGGTGCAGCACTGCACCGCTTTTACGTGAGTCGGCCTTATATGCTACCAGACAAAATAAATGAAGACGAATAGCTAAACCAATGCGAAACCCGTCAAGCCATTAATAAAATAAGCAGCAATTGTTCTCCTTCGTTATCTACATCATTATTTATTCCATACAGTGTGCAAGAAGACGCGGTACATTACTCAGTGCCTCCATCAATAAAGCTTGCTGCAATTATCATAATTACACGCAATATCTTAGAACCTGTAGCGCAGCATCACGCCATCGAAGTAGGTGAGGGTCCTCTAGTGACTTCCGAAGAGACAATAATGTATGGTAATCAAGAAGTCATTATTACGTTACCGGTTGGACTGGCTTAGGAAATCACTTGATTGAGGCGAGTGCTACGGGGATTATGGAAATTGCCAAAGGCATCATCAGCGGATGGTGTGAATATTGATATTTTACAAGGTTTTATTTACTTTCATCTGTCCCAGTGTCTGTGGCTATTCAAATCTTACATGACAAATTTGAGCTACTTCCCGATGTTCGATATAGTTGACATTTTGAGTAAATGTGCAATTTGGTTGACAATGCAATAAAATGAAGTCACAGTCCCTGGTCTTATGATGGAGCTGGAGAGTGTTCATAAGAACTTAATAAAATCTTATAAGGAAAATTTGACCCACTTCTAGATTTTCGCTTGAGCTAGAATTTTGAATACATATGCACATTGCATGTAAAAGCTTGTTGTTAAAAATATATTTTAAGATAGATCTTGTTATTTTTTTCTTTAAACATTCCAACATATAATATGTCATATACCTACCTGCTTATGTATTAGCAATATTTCAAACAAATCGTTTCGCTATTACTTTGCAAGACAGTATTACTTATTGCTACGTGGGTAGTTAGGTAGGTAGTAGTTTGAAATTCTTCATCCACATGAACCGTTTCCTGACTGCCTCAACTTTTTGCCAGTCTATATGAAGTTGTCATTTATCCAATTAAAACTACACGCGAATAATAAATCATGTAAGTAACAACTGTTCAATTAACTGAATCTTCGTAATTGTGAAACAATGCGTCGTGTATGGAGTCCCACGGTTTGATAATGGTTCTATTTACTGCCACATAATCGATGTCTAGTTCAAGGCACGGTGTTGCTTCTGTGATGTATGTGCTGCCAACTTGCCAGTAGTTTCCGTGAGATGTTGACTTGTGTCTGTAAGAAACCTAGATGACTTCCTTAAAGCATCAGTTAGGCTATATAAAAAAATAAATAATTAGTCTAGCAAATTCAGAAACGTGCAACAGTCCTAGGTCACATGGGTCATTGGTCAAGTGCCTTTTTTGCACCATTAAGTATAAACGCTTACTATTTTGTTGCTAATGTAGTCTCCTCCATACGCGGAAGTACAAACCCATGCAAAATAATATAGTACCAATGACCTTCCTCACCAAATGTGTAGAACCACAACCAAATTACATCACATTAACAAAAATGGAATTAAAAAAAACAAATGTTCGTTGATATACTCATTTGTTTCGCAACTTCGACAATGAGATGTTGAGATTGGTTGTCGCGCATACGTCCGGTCAACTAGTCAACTGTTGGTTAGTATGTGATGCAACATGGTTCGGCCTTTGATTCGGCATGCTAGCCGCCAGACGGTTTTTGAACGGGATATGGCCAATGTCGATCGCTGTTGGGAAACGACATGTGAACATGTCAATAATCATGTTGTTTGCTAGGCTTTCGAACACTACAATAGGCATTCTGTGTAGGCAATCAGGCACTGGGTTTTTAGAGGGCTGAGAACATTTTGCGAGCAGAAATGGGATGATCTTTTGCACCTTGTGTTCGTCAAAGTTTAGTATTCTAATAGGACCGTCTTTTGTTTCAGATCAACATGAAGCATGAACGCTGATTGACCATGTGCAAGCTCAAGAAACCAGAACAGGAGATAATATTGGAATGACACTGGTAAGTGCTTCAACTCCCACAATGTAACTAATTGCATTCGAAATAGAAAAGTATTCGACGCCAACTCTTCCAAAACATTGAGTTACGGATTTATTTTTATTTACTGACTTTTTGAGACTACACCAAATCTATACTATTATAATTTTTCGGCAATGAACCCTTCGTCTTGGTCCCTACGTAGACGTTACACGAATTTGAGTACTATTGGCATCCCTCCAAAAACTCAAATAAAATCAAATCATTTATTTTCAATAAACCTTTGACAGGTAATTTTGAAATGTTAAGGTCGGAGTCAGTCAAACAGAAACTTAAAGATAGATGCTAGTTCCAAACAGTAGGTTTCTATGGAGAAGAACGAGCAACAAATTCTATGAACACTCTTTTGCTATCCGAAGATGCTCTAAAAAATGGGAAACAACTAGATAATTTAATTAATTACACACATCACTCATCAAAAAAGCTCAAAGCCCATAATTAATTCGCACAGACACAATAGAGGCCTACAATGTCGCAGTCGGCGCTGGGCCTCGGCGGGGAGCGGAGGTACTCGGTGCCGTCCAATCCGCTGATGCACGACCACCGTGGCATGCACTCTGAAGACCTGCACGCGTGGTCTATTTACAGGTGAATATCTATTACTACTTGTACTTTATCATGGTCTTATAAGGAGTATAGGGTCTGGAGGGATGAAAAAGGACAAGTGATACACTTCTAAGTTTACATAATGCACTACTAGAAATGAACAGAGCATGGATCTCGTGAAAATGTGTCACTCCAAAAACATCTAGTCGTATGTCTTAGGGATGATTCTCATTAGAGCGTGCCGTGCGCGGGGGGCCCGGACGGGGCACGGACGGGGCACGATTTTAAATCTGTTACATATATTTTGTATGAATCAATTTATATTACACAGTGCATTATCCGTGTCCCGTCCGGGCCCTCTCGACGCACTTCAATACCACGGCGGCTCGTCCACGCCCCGGCCCGGGCACGGCCCGCTCTAATGAGAATCATCCCTTATTGGGTCTTGCTGTCATCTTCTATTGTTGTTGATACAGTTTTTGTTGGAGTGAATCTAGATAAAGTGAGCCGTCATTCCACCTAATAGTAGGAATTGACAGCTCACCTGATTGACAGATCGATGGATGTATAATATATTGGTAGAAAACAGTGCAGAGCATCATTTGTGGATCATCTGAACACTTAACCCTGCTATTTCGGATCTCTATGAGGCTGATAATAGTTTTAAGACCTACATCTAGGTTATGGGACTGTTACACGAATAACACATCAATTGGGAGTAATAAAACAGTCGACCCATATACAGCTCAATACAGAGCAAATCCAAATACGATCTGGCCGTCTGGCGTGAGAATCATGACAGCGACACAGATCGCGAGTATGATAAGGCTTTTGTTAATGAAAAGCGTGAAATAAAACGTAATTTTGTCATGTTTTAGGCAAAACCTGAACTCGGATTTCACGGACAGTGCGTTGGGCAGTACGGACAAGAGTCCTCTTCCGTACGGGAACTTTCAGCTTAGGGATACCACCGTGCAATCTATACTGTCGCACCCTCGATATGGACCCAAGTGAGTATACTGTTATTTATTTCTCGAATTTTAAGGCCTTGGCTTTTAAACTTTTTTTTGAGAATGGCTAAATACCATAGAGAATTGCTGAATTAATTACTGACTAATAAGTATCTAACTTCTAGGATTGTTGAATTCTTTGTTTAAAACCTTTTGAATTTGGATCAAAGACGGTGGCCTTCGTATCTATCTATATTAGGAACATAACTGGCACATACTTTACATAAGATAAGGAAGCACAGAATTTGAGTTATTTAGAATTCAAGAACAAGCACCAACCAACATTGTTTAACTATTAAATTTTCCATTAAGAACATACCTACTTCATAAAACTGATTATAACAAAGTACCTAACTACCTCTAACAAAGTTTATTACAGAATCGGCCTCGCCGCTAATGAAATTTATGTCACGGTGTTTGTCTTACCTTGTCCTACAGCAAACCTTAACTTTGTCATCAGATCGGCTCTCGGCTCCAATATGTACACATACCTGAAGTTCGGGCTACCTCGGGTGTTTCCGCCGAATCATAATGGATCACAGCGCTCTGGCACACCGAAACCTAAAACTTCTATTGGGAGTGGCATGAAACCGGTGCCCAGGTAAATATTATGCATGGCCCTTCCATTTATTTAGCAATTTCTTCTGGATTAGAAACTAACTAATAAACAAATAAGCAGATAACGGCATATATATATAGATTATATTACAACAGCGACACTAGTATTACCCGCATTCAATTCCAGTATTTATTTATTTAAAAGCCTTAAAAACGCCATTACAGGTTTCTTAACCAAATGCTAAATATCAGAGACACATACACACACACGCGATAAAAATATATCACTCACAACACATAAAATAAAAAAAGTAAAGTAAGCGCGTTCCTTCAAAACCCAGTGAAATCGTGATACCTATAGTAAGTATGTTAACAGTATGTGGGTACTAAGCAGTAGTGACAAGTTGTCTGCTTATCTAGTAGGACATCAATGACCTGTTAACGAATACAATGGAACCACGATTGCTCTAACATTTCATTCAATTGAATTATGTACCTCGATGTCATGATTGTAATGCAGTCCCGTACCCTTTGGGTTATTTTAGTTCTAGATTCCATAACTTTGCATTTCTCTACAGGATCCAAAGGCAAAGTCGAGGTATGCGCGAGACATCATCAGGTTACGACAGTTCAGACAACGAGACTACCACGAACTACAAATACAGTCGGAAATACCGGTCTGACCCGGATTTTAGGATGCAGAACGTACATCCATCTTTACAGGTAAACACTTTCTACTAAAACAAGTTGATGAATCAAGAACATGTTATTAACCGACCGGTGTGGGTATTGCCTAAGTTTATTGACTTTTGTGACGTCATTATTTCGAACATACTTACCTAATAAAATTTAAATATTGTCGTAATAGTCGATAACGGATGTTCCTTTTTAAAAGCCACCAATGCAATTTCCACCTCGTCCCTAATTTGTATTAAACATTGACTTGCTGACATGGTCGTGAACTACAGTCGTCTATCGGGGAGGCACTGAATCGACTGTGTACCTAAGTAGACCGCTGGAAATATAATTTGGCGAAATGGGGCATTGTAGACCTATCTGACACTCAGAACGATTAATTAAGGAGCTCTTGATCAGGCATGCCCTATATTCAAGACGTATCGTCAATACGAAAAGAAGAATTAACTTGCATTTCTTAAAACCTCACAATTATTTTTCTACAGCCAAATACTGGTGTACCAGTAGTCGCGATGCAGCAAGCAGGCATCCGCGGAGATGGTCAATGGACGAACTCCCGACACAAGTCGGTCAGTGAGGCCAACTTGCTGGGCATTGACGCGCGTCCACAACAACGTACTCACTATAGCCATAGAAGAAACAGCGTTGCCGACTATGTTCCTGATGGAGACCACCAAAGGTAAGTTCTTTAATGAACGCTGGACAAGTCTCTCCCAGAAATGTAAGCTTTGCTTGTCTAAATCGTAGCTAATGTGTGACAAAGTCGGTTCCGTCAGACTTGCAGTCCTTCTCGCACCAAGGCTGTAGTCAGATTCCGACGTCGAGCATTAAAGCTATAAGTGGGATTGCGAAATATTGATCCTGATCCTAAAAAGTGAAATTATAACGTCTTAATAACCTTGTTCCAGCTACCTAATGTCACCGTCCCACCTGGGTGGTCGCATGTCGAAGGCAGGCAGCCACATGTCCATCGCGCAATCCAGGAAACATTCCACGCTAAGACCAGGAGACCATTTAGACGGATACACGCATTCGGCATATATTTATCCTAATTATTATGTGAGTATATTTCTGTCAAAAATCTTAGAAAAAAAAACTGGATAATTTAAAGAGAGTTTGCAGAGGTTTCAAGATATTTTAAGGGGTCCATAGTTAATGTACTTTGGTTTGCAGGTAAACAGTTTAGAAATAACAGCACCAGAGAACAAGTCAACATTGCTGGTATCTGGGTTGAGCTTCGAAGTGAAGTCGGGAGAAATATTAGCCGTTCTAGCAACTTCTCATCATGAGGCCACTGGACTGCTTGACGTTTTAGCTGGAGTAAGAAAGGTATGGATCGATTTTAACTACATAATTGCCGAATGTCTATGATACGAACACACTAATGTTTGCACCACATCTAGTGTCACAAATAGTGTGCGCCACTGTGTCAGTGTCAGGATAGAGTGAGAGGAACGAAAGGTCCTATGGCCCCAGTATATCATCTATCTTCTATCTTTTTACCAGAAATTGACGGGCGACATTGTCCTCAACGGGCAGCCGGTCGCTTCATCAACTCTTCGGAAAGTAGCTGCATACGTTCGTAAGGACACGTCATTATGCGCCGCCATGACAGTTGAACATACTCTGAGATTTCACGCCGCTTTGAGAAGACCGAGAAACAATGGACAGGTCAAGATGGATGATAGAGATCGGGTATGTAGAAACGCTATATTTTAACTCTTTCCTCATAATATGATTACGATGTAGATATCTCCTTTATCCAACCAAGACGTGTCATGAGTTGTCCATTGCTTAGAGATGTCAGTTGTACAATTTTTGCAGCAAATCTAGTCATGTACATTAACTACTTCTGTTAATTCCGAAACCTTTTGAACCCTTAAACATACCCAAAGAAATTAATACTACAAAACAATCTTCTAAATTACTTTACCGCGTAATAGAAGCCTTTACCAACCAACAAATAATTTCAGATAAACCTCCTCATAGAAGAATTAGGACTAGAACAAGTCCGGGACACCAACGTGGGCCGTCTCACTCGTTCCGAGATCCGCCGCCTCAACGTAGCATGTCAACTCTTACTTGACATGGCCATATTGATCCTGGACCAGCCCACGAAAGAAATGGATATATTTGACACCTTCTTCTTGGTGGAATACCTGAGGAATTGGGCCAGCACAGGCAGAGTTGTCATCATGTCGCTGCATCCACCAACTTATGAGATTTTTGCTATGCTTACAAAGGTGGGTCGTCAGTCCTTTTTGTGAACCGGCCAGTCTTTTTAATGATGTCATTATAAATGTGTGTGTGTTTCTAACCCACTAGATTGTCTCTCTGATCTAGAAATTGTTAGTAGATGTACTTAATCAAGCTTAGTTTTTGAATAAATGATATTATTTTTCCTTTGTGAAATTCTCAGTAGTAGCCCGAAGGGCGGATGTACCTATTCCTGGTCTATGGCAATAGGCTCGGTCTTAAGACTGACGCAATGCACTCTTTATACATTTGCGCCTACCCCTTGCCTTTACCCCTTTGGGGAATACCAGCGTGATAATATGTGTGTATTCTGAGATTTTCGTAATTTCCAGGTGGTGTTAATATCAGCCGGTAGAACGATGTTTAGCGGGTACAGAAGGGATATGTTGCCATATTTTGCCTCCATCGATTATCCCTGCCCAGCTTTCAAGAATCCCTCAGATTATTATCGTAAGTAAAGGTTTACACTTTATTCCATGCTCTGAAGATGTTTTTTATTGAAAATATCCATTTGTACTTTCGTTTAGAGATAATAATTATATTGGCGGATGAAGCTGTTAGGTCTCAATAGCAGGGAGGTTGGCTCTTAAGTTCAATACATTCGAGACTTAATCCAAGAGGCGGTCATAATGTGTAGCATAACTCCTTCTTGACCTTCAAGACCCTTCAAGACTCCTTCTTGACCCTGACAAGAAGCTCTAGTAACACATTAAATTTTCCATTTTTTCTGCAGTGGACCTGGTAACCCTAGACGACTTATCAGCAGCAGCGATGTTAGAATCATCAGGTCGTATCTCTGCACTGGCCAATGTGTTTGCGGGAGCGCACGCGGCGCCGGACCCGCCGCCGCCCGTGCCGCTGCCGGCGCCACTGACGAGGCCCAACGTGTTAGTGCAGGCGGGGGCGCTTATTGAGTGAGTATAATATGTTCTTGTTACAAAATGGTGATCTAAATGATACTGTGCAACTACACAATCTTTTCTTTCTTTAACAGCCGCGCGTTTTTACCTACTCAATCATTAGACTATTTTACGCTGCCCTACAAAATGGGCATTTTGGACATCAAGACGATATTGAAATATGTTTTCTTAATTTCCAGAAAAACCTTGTTGTTTACGCAATCGACGACGTTGTCGAACGTCATAACGCGGGTAATCCTTGCGGCAGTCATGTCATTGATCACCGGCGCCGTGTTCTGGGACCTACCAGCTACAGATTCTTCGGTAATTTTATCAATCATCTTAAGTTATGGTTAAATCAATTGCAATGGTTATGCCTCCATCATTTATCACCTCTTTCTCACTTATCAACAAGTAACACGACAGTAACCCAGTCTCTCCTCTTCACAGCTAACACAAAACGACAGAATAGGCTTCCACTACACAGTAATGTGCCTCACCGTGTGGCCGATCCTGCTGTGGCTGAGTGCGAGAGAAGCGAGCTCAATGCGACACCACGTGGAGAGGGATATCGCCGTGGGACTGTACTCCAGAACCGTGTTCATATTGTTTGATGTAAGTATCCCTTTAAACCAATTCCTAAGGAAATGGCGAATATCAATCACCTATGTCTCAATAGTTGAACATTGAGCCGGAAGGGTCCACATATTCCAGAATAAGTCCTCTGGTTGCTTTTCCAAAAGCAGAATTTTAGCCTTTAAATAAAAAGGTCTACAAATAAGATCAATAGGGGTCTTCCGGAATGACGTTATGAGTATTGCTTTCCAAAGATAAAGAAACTCACTTTAATTACAATTGAAAATGTAACAGTTTCTGAAACTCCCATACCAATTTGTAGTAAGTTTAAAATTTCATCATGTGGTGACGAAGTGGAGATCAATTTGGCCTTTGGCGTTTGTCTTTCTGATGCTTTTAACCCTCTAAGTCTTATGGGTTGCCATTATGTTAGTCACCACAGAACGTAGTGCCTTTTCACACACTTAAAAAAGATACGCCCCAAAGTATGTAGTTAAAATATGTTATTTGTTTTTAGCAATTTCTGGAGCTATGGTCTGCGGGTGTGACGTGGCTGGCGTACTTGGTGCCAAGCTACGCCATGAGCGGATTGTACGCGCAGTCGCCGGACTCCTTAGACGGATTTTATTTATACTTAGGTATGTTTTGATGCTTTGTACAAAGTTGGCAGAACCTTCACATAATTTCACATTCCTGGTCACCACGACAAAAATAAATGTTCTTACGAAAACGAGATGGACTGTCGATCTAGTAAAGGTTGCGATACCTCTCTAGATGTAGGAAGCATAGGACTGCTTGTCGTGGTGATGCTTTGAGAGATCTATGTTTAGCAGTGGACTTCTTTTGGATGAAAATGAGGTTGATAGAGTTTCTCATTCTGCGAGAACCACGATCTAAGCACTTCCAATGAGAAGATGAATATAATATCGATGCCATCATCTTCTGCTGAGAAACTTCGTTATTGCAGTTTACTGATTGTATTTGAACTTGATGTTCCAGAGTTTAATACAGAGACTTTCATTAGGCATTTAATGTCATCCAAATTGTCAAATAAATTGCTTTTCAAATATTTTAGTTTTATCTCATCTCCCAATCCTCTATTTCAGGTTACATGGTGCTCTATCTAATAAGTATACAAATGTTGTGTCGAGCGACAATATTCCTTGTGCCAATGGAGAAGACTGCCGCAGTCATATCAGGGCTCTGTCTACTGCTGAGTACCCTCGTCAACGGCGTGATGTTACACGAACGAGATCTACCAGATTACGTCACGTGGCTGCAGTATGTGTCGCCATCTAGGTGGACTTTGCCGGAACTATTGGGAAGGGAACTCAGTGAGATTGCTTTGAGGAGCAGTATTAGTAAGGATATTAGGTGTCCTAATAAACAGGTAAGGGTTTTTAAGTTAGTTTATTTAAGTTGAACAATAAACGAAACGGAAGCTTCTGTTTTTAAAGTCGGTTAAATGGAGATGAAATACCTTTCATATCTCCATTTAACCGACTTTAAAAACAGAAGCTTAGTAGTAGACCTAGGGTACTAGGTCTACTACTAAGCTTCTGATAGTCAATTATTTAGGCGACCAGCCTGGAAAGACTTGCTAAGAGATATAAAAAATCATAACGTTAGGTACTTGGATTTTGCTCAATTTCCTGTGTATTTTATTGACTAAGAGAGTATTGCAACATCTTAACTAGTTACTGAACGATATCTTTCTTTCTTTACAGAGACCCTACCCAGAAATAATAGTACAATGCCCCCCTCCGAACGGAACACAAGTACTCTCAAACTACGAGTACCTTCGCTCCAACCACCTATGGGAGTGGAGGGAAGAAACCTTCCTCATATGTCTGGCTATATTCTACGCGGTATTCGCGTTCGTGGCTCTAGTGGCTTTTGTTGCGAACTGTACTAATTATTCTAAGAGAAAAGAACGGGCGTCTAGGAGAGGACATAAAATTAGCGTTAATACTCCTTGAATGGTAAATTGAGACTGGTGTTTTTGTGAAACTACCCGCTGGTTTTCGAAAGTATGAAAGCTGTTATTATTGGCTGCCCAAACGGATATTTTGGCATATGTTTTGATATAGTTGTTACATTTCACGAACGCGCGTTAATTAATAATTTTTATTTACTACTAGCGACCCGTCCCTGCTTCGCCCGGGTGCAAATTCTGACTATTCCGGTAGATTTCCTTAAAAAGTTGTTGTATAAGAACCTTGTTTGAAAAATTACGAACACAACAAAAAAAAACAACTAAATCGGTCCAGCAGTTCTCGAGTTTTGCGCTTAGCAACACATTCAGCGATTCATTTTTATATTGTAGAAAAAGATAGCCTATACTATTCCTTATGAATCTGGCTATGATTATAAAAAGATTGATTTCAATCCGACTGAAAGTTTCAGAAATAAAACAAACATAAAACTCAGCTCTATATTAGTATAGATAGATAATAATGACGTCATGAAGAGTGACATGACGCGCCCTCGTGAATTGGAAGGCCTAAATCAAATTCGACTTTTTGAAACTGGAGGATTATCCTTATAATTAAATATGATAATAATGTCGTTGAGATTTAAATATTTGGCTGATGAAACCTATTGGTCGATAGATTTTTCGAACGAAAATGTTGTTATCAATTGTTTAAGTGGGGAACAAATAAATAAAATGTTACTAAAATCTAGAAAACCTGTGGTAGGTGGTACAGTTTGTTTCGAATTATTATTATTACTAGAAACGGTCCAGATTAGTTTCTTTTTTACTAAAAAGATTATAGAAATACTATTATAATGTTCTAAGGTAATTGCTCAATCATTGGGCGAGTGTTAGCTTAATATACTTGAATGATTTGAAATAAGGAATATTAAAGTCGAACAATGTACAAAAGTATAAATTGTCATAATAAAATTATATATTAGTACTTTATTTCAATTAAAAGGCTGACTGTAAGTCTTCCGTCCATATAGGTTTATCTACTATTTTAAGGATATATGTACTTATATTTTGTTTATGAGCTATAGTTTAATAGATTTTTTTCTAGTGGGGTGAAAAGGACCGAAATGGACACAACGTAATATGATACGTTCGACCAGACAGCATTGTATCCAGTGTACGGACGACAGCGCTTTAAGGTAAACACTGCATCTTATACGGTTGCAATAAGAGCGATTTTATAATGAAAAGTTATAGTCTGATGTACTGGCGACAATACAATGTTATAATACTGTATAATGTCTGGTTGAAAGTACACAAATATTAGAGTAATAAAAAGTTATGAGATTTGGATTTGGACTAGTAGATTATATGAAGTGTAATTTTTAAGCCACTAGGCTGTCCAGCTTCTTTTCATCCCATTACCTTAATGTTTATCAATTTTATGTCTTTAATTCATTATAGAAATGTGGACATCTATCAATAAACTACGACTTTTAACCGCTTTCTCTTCTCTACCTCTTTATTAGTAGAAAAGTAAAATAAGCAGCAAGTACTGGCAATGTTTCGTACTAGTTATTTTTTTTAAATATAGTAATGTTGCTATAATGACTTGTACAGTAGTTATAAAATACTTTTGCATATTAAATACATACTTGGGAATAAGGCGTGAGTTTATGTATGTATGTATGTTAGTTAAATTTTTAATTAGTTTAAATATCAAGGAACGATAAAGTGTCAATATATTTGGGCATCTTATCAGAGGAAAGTAGAATGTTTACAGACTTATACACATTGCAGCGAGGATGCGCGATTTACTACATAAAGCATGTAAGTTTTACAAAAATATAATAAATAAAAACAATATGAATATGTTACTTTAGCCAAACCCACTGATACATGTTACCCCGGTTCACTGAAAAAGCAAAAAAAAACGATGTTTTTGTGTTCATAGATATCGTTCGAGAAAATGTAGATAAGTTTTATTTTGGATGATAACTTGTAAGTGATCGTAAACGTATTGTTCAACGAGGTCTTACTTGAAGCCCTTTTTGTCAAATTAGTTTTAAAGTGAAGCCATATCACTAAATTTTAAATATTAATCTTAAGTTACCTTAGCGTCGAAATTATACATAATGTAATAATAAATAATAGTAATTTAATGATTTTAATAGTTTTATTTCATGATCCTCTATTTCATCAACACGAATTATTACAAAAAAATATAACAATGATTTATAATACACAGTTATAAATGATATAAATAGAATAAATAATTATAATTGAACACAATGTATTTTGTAACAAAACTTAATACTAAACTTTTCTGTACAATTCATTATTAAAATACGTGCTTAACGCAATTTTGATTAACAACATTTTTTTTTTAAACTTATAACGAGTTAAACAAAACATGATTGTTAAATATTGAAGTGGTATCTAGAAATAATAAATTGATTAAACATTAAAACTAAAGTAAGTACTTACCTATAATTTTTCTTCTCTTCGCGTTGCCCATAAAATCTATGCTGTTAACTCTAAAAATGTTCCTTTTACCAAAACTTTTAATAATAAGAAAAAGTCTGTGGTCACATAGATTAAAAACTATCTTCACAAACCATTTTTTTAAAACGAGGTAATACTTACTGCACTGCTGATCGAAAACCCTTCATCATTATTTCTATCCACTTTTAGTTGTCATATGAAACAATTCATGGTACCGTTTACAAATCTCGCATATACATGGTGATATTTTGGGCATGAAGCATTTCTTGTTTTGATCGTTGACACCGGTGTTTGTGAACTTGTCATGTTCAATGTAGCGACTCTCCAGAGTAGTCTTGGGCACATCACTACAATCGTTTTGAAGGTTCTCGTACTGTTCCTCTGTGCTGTCCAAAGATCTATAAAAAATAAATAAACAGGCTTTTTTGTCATTCAATCTAAGAGATTATGCTTTTGCAGGTAGGTATAACATACAACCTAGTTACAATACAATTCGATAATCTTACTATGATACTACAAGGCTACAACTCAACTCTACCCTATTTACAATAACACCCCTACTGTTACACCATAAATCTACAACCGAAAAGATGAACTAAAACTCTAAAATTGGGTAGACACCTCCACGACATAACTTTTTTTAAAATTACCTGAAATAGGATTGAGCTTGCATATAAGTGACGTCACAGTTAGCTAGTGCCACACAATCGAGGCGTTTTGACAGCTTATAAAAAGTATGTCAATTAGTTGGTAGAATCTACTTCCGTTTGCACTACTGTTCAACAGTTGCACTACTCAACAATACTTCTGTTTATTGCACTGAGCTAAGATTTTCTACAGCAGGATTTGATAATATTGCTTTTTAGATCTACTTCTTCATTACAACTTTTACGGTCTTTGCGAGCATATCTACATAAACTTTGTTGTATCGATGTGCGCGCTCGCTTTGACACAAGTCATAGTCGAAATATTTATTTCAATCAAACCATTAACAGGTACTTTTGAATTGGTATGGAGTCGTTAAGTTAGTCACAAATATGCTCGTTCCAAAACGTGAGTAGAATGAGCAAGAAACACACACTTGCACTACAGCTCACCAAAACTACGACTATTGGGCTAGGTTCCGATAATTCTACCATGATCCTACCCCTCAGCACCTGTAATCGTCATCGTGTTCGTCGTGTGGGTTTGATTTCCATGAGTCTAGTTTTGTGTGTACGTTGTAGACACAGAACTCGCGACACTGACGCATGTGCCGCGGCGGCTTGCGCGGGGGAGGCATGCAGCGGGGAGAGGGCGCGCAGCGAGGGGGAGCCATACATGACTTTGGTGGCTTTGCGCTATGGAGAACGAAGATACAGGCTGTTGAACAATTCTTGTTACTAAATGAGATTTCAAACTAAGCATTTTTTAGAAGATGTTATCTCATGTTTATAACGTTCCTTCTTATGTTAGTCAAATTATAGTTCTATTATCCTAGCCGAATTTCGGTCATAGCGGAAAATATCAGAGCCTTGTCAAGTACCTACAAAAGAGATATTGTGTGCATACGCAGGTGCGCTCTATCTTTCTTCACTCTCATAGTCCAAAGGGGTTGCAATTTAACATCGGGATGTGGATAAGGCGTCATCAACTCCGGGGGTGCTGCTACTGAGAAATTCCCATTGAAAAACCGCAATAACATTTTACCTGTCCTGGGAATTGAACCAGGACGTTGAGTAGTCGAGCCAGGCATCACGAGACATCAATGGAGCAGTCAATAGATTAAATATTCCTAGTTTTTGTAAACAACATACTTGTGACAGGAGCAGATGATTTTGTGGTCAGCTACTTTCGCCGTCAAGCTGCTACATGACCTCGAACAGGTTGATTCTGACCGTGACCTTGACCTTGACGCTGATGGTGTTCTTCCACGTTTATTGCACTTGTTTCTGGAAATTATTATGATGAGTACGCAGTTGAATTAAATAATGCAGTTACCTAGCAAAAAAAAGGAGTCTGGGTCGCTTTGTAGCAAATTTCATGTTATACAATTTTAATGATAATAGCATATGAGTTCAGAAAAAAATAGTGCTTGGAGAATGTCATCTCTGTCAGTTACAGTCTTTTTCTTTTGGTGCGCGCTGTAAAATCCTCATTGAATTCCTCCGTTCTTACCAGCTAAAATCACCGCGGTGTTCCACTTCTGCCTATGGCCCCGGTGAGGGATTCGCATAAGCATCCACCGATCCCCAGAACTCCTCAATCCCCAACTTGATTATGCACTTACCCATTTACTGGGCACCATTTTACACTATGCACCACTTTTACCATTCCATCCATCACCATCACCCTGAAGCTACTTCAACTCCCACTATTGTTCTAGCTCACCTATGGTACCTTGCAGTATGGCAGACCTGCTGCTGTGGTTGCATCTGATTCTTAGAGTCGTCCCGATGGCGCGGTGAACAACGACAAGTGCTTACTTTGAGCACTGAAGGCACCGTGCACTCTTGATTCCACACCTCATCTATGCGCACTTTTGTTGCTATCTCGATTTTTGGGGATAAAATACCCTGTAAAACATGTTTTGTTTGAAATTTTTGATAACAATTACTGTTCATTTATTGTATAGTTAATGTGAATAATAAATGATAAACATGAGCATTATTGGATTGTTGCAGTGATTGTTTTCCTACTAGATAAACTTAGTGCTATACTAGTTTCTGCCTGCAAGTCAAATATATATTAAAACATATCCTATGTATGACACTTGGTAATAGTGTAGCTTACTATCAGTGATTAAGTTTCAGTAATCGGACCAATTGTGCAGCAAAGACGGAGATGCTCAGAGTGTGTGACAAGATCAGCATGAACATCTAACAAACATATAAACCACATCTATGAAAATTGAAAAAATGTTAAGTACTTAAAAATTATTACAGGGAACTGTTTAGACCTCCTCATGAGCAGATCTACTCCTTCATTTGAGCACATGTTGGGTGGGAAGAGCACGTCATTGAGTGCACCGAGGTACTGAGCCAGAATCACACATTCAGTCGAACAGCCATTACACCATTGTACGAGTTCACAGTATATAGTTTCTTCTTCTGCAATTAAAAATATGTTGTTAATTTCAAGTGTTGGGTGCTTGCAAGGGCTTACCTTCCAAACTTATAGTTTTTTATCCTTTTGCCAAGACAAGGCACAATATGAGATGATATGTTCAATATTATTAAAAGCAGACAGATCTATTAATCCTCTTCTCTACATATTTTAAAACAAGGTTGCTTCCTGTCTTCTGTCTCTCTATATGTTTAGATTTTTCAATCTATGCGACATATTTTAATGCTGTTTTCAACAATAGATAGGTACAGTAATTTTATTCAAGAAGATTTACATGAATAGAAGCCAGGGTGGGTTGCTAGCTATGGATAAACAATGAATAATGTACAATGACAGCATAAAATGAGTTTAAAAAACTTACTCAACAAACAGCAAATGTTATTCAGTGCACAAGACTCCTGAAATCTTTTTCGGAAGTAGAATACGTCTTTGAACATGAGAGGGAAAACGGGGGGTAGCAAGCAAGTCTGGTAACTTGTGCCCAGCGCGAACACGGTGAGGGAAACACGACCATCTTGGCACAACCACACTCCTGGACATGATACCTGCATAAAACATAAGGTTGTTTGTTTGAATAAAATATTGAGCATGAGAGTTTATAATGAGAGTTTTATCAAATGTTGTGAATGAAAGGCAAGTTCTAGTATGTGCAGAAGAAAGCATGACAAATTAGATTATCAAATTGTAGTGGCAACTTTATGCCTCGTTGGTCTAGTGTTTGCAAAGCGCAACTGCTGAGCATGAGGTCTTGGGTTCAATTCCCAGGTCGGGCAAAGTGGTATTGCGTTTTTTCATCAGGAATTTCACAGTAGCACCCTCGGAGTCTGAATTCGTGTCAGGTTGATGGGACTTACACATAACTAGCAATATATGGGTGAATTAATGGGTACATCTCTGCCCAACCCTTCGGGGATTACAGGCGTGGTGATAAGTTTAATGTTATGTAGCAGCAACTCTTTTAAAACTTAGTACCTAGTTACGAAGAAAGTAACGTACCCTCTGCACATCTATTTCCACTGTCAACTCGATAATTTTTGGCATGTTGCAGCATCACTTTGCCGATTATCTTGCTTTCACTATACATCCATGACTAAACACATAATTTTCGAACAAAGTCTGTCATAGTGATGAAATTTTTATTAAATTCTCAATTAATTCTAATGTTTACGAAATAAATAGTATGTAATATGTTTTCATTTTCGACTTTCACTAACTGACATTCACATTCAATACTACGGCGTTGTGATTGGTTTATAATCAATACGTTTATTTTTAATCCAATGAATTCCAGGAATATTTACGAATAGTGGTAAAAATACCAACCATGTTTGTGGTTTATTTGTTGCTATGACAACTTAATGTCAAATGAAAATAAATGTCAACTTCAACATCAACTGCCAAACGGGAAACGTTCAGAAATTGAAAAGTTTCCATTTCCATCATCTTTTCTATCTAAATATAAATACATAACATCACGCCTGTTATCCCCGAAGGGTTAGGCAGAGGTGTACCCATTAGTACACCCACATTTCGCCAGTTATGTTTTTAGTCCCATGTAATAGGGGGCGAGCCTATTGCCATCAACCGGGCACCAATCCAGACTCCGAGGCTGCTACTGAGAAATTCCTGATGGAAAAACCCAATAACACTTTGCCCGACCTGGGAATCGAACCCAAGACCTCATGCACAGCAGTCGCGCTTGCGACCACTAGACCAACGAGGCAGTCAAATATAAATATTTAAAGTTATGTTAAAAAATCATGTTTACATAATCGGTTTATTTATTTAAACAAAACATTACTAAGAGTCCACGGACAGAGCCATTATACCCGAACGAAAATATAATATGTCACACAGTCAGTCAGTCACATTTATAAAGTTGTCAAAATCATTAAATCACGTCAAAATAATATTGCGCGCGATTTGTACCGGGTGGGGCTGTTTTGTCGGTGAATCGAATTGTATTTTTACATTTTTCACAACTACTAACATCTTTATCCTGTAACCAGTATGGCTAAAGTACCATCTGTTATTCATTGGTTCCGATTAGATCTACGAATTCACGACAACCTTGCTCTACGCAATGCTATTAATGAAGTAAGTTTTTATTATAATTATGTACCCACCATGAGGGACTCTACGCTCCTTTTGATTATCATATTTATTTCTGTTTTTCATAAGCTTTTTTTGCTATTTTCTAAAGGCTTTCAAAACACAACCACCATTGCCATTTGTTTTAGGCTGAAAACCGTAAACACCATCTAAGACCTGTCTACTTCATAGAACCTGATATTAAAAATAAGGTTGGGGCAAACAGGCTAAGGTTTTTAGTACAAAGCCTACAAGATCTGGATGTTAATTTGAAGAAACTGAATACTCGTCTATATATTGTAAGAGGAAATGCTGTTGAAGAATTGCCTAAACTATTTGATACCTGGCAAGTGAAATACTTGACATGCCAAGTTGATATTGATCCAATATATACAAAACAAGATGAAGTAATAGATGAAGTTGCAGAAAAGAAAGATGTATTCATTGTCCGTAGGGTCCAACACACTGTCTATGATGTTCACAGTGTACTGAAAAAGAATAATGGCAATGTTCCCATGGCTTACCAAAAATTTCTGTCTTTAGTAAAAGATGTGCAAGTAAAACAATGTATTGAGATAACTAAAAAGATTTCTGATGACTGTAAACCACCAGATGCAGATTCTAAACAGTATGATGTTCCGAGTCTTGATGAATTGGACTTTGATGAATCAGCATTAGATCCCTTGAAGTACCCTGGAGGTGAAACTGAAGGTCTAAGAAGGCTGAATATGTATATGGCACGAAGGCAATGGGTGTGCAAATTTGAGAAGCCAAATTCATCTCCTAACAGTTTGGAGCCAAGCACCACTGTTTTAAGTCCTTATATCAGTCATGGATGTTTATCAGCAAAACTATTTTATCACAAGCTCAAAGAAGCTTTAAATGGCATGCCTCACTCAGAACCACCAGTATCTTTATTAGGCCAATTAATGTGGAGAGAATTCTACTACACAGCAGGAGCAGGCACTGAAAATTTTGATAAGATGGTTGGAAACTCTATTTGTACTCAAATTCCTTGGGGTAAAAATGAGGAACACTTGAAAGCCTGGGCAGAAGGAAGGACAGGATATCCATTTGTTGATGCAATTATGCGCCAGCTTAAACAAGAAGGTTGGATACACCATTTGGCTCGGCACATGGTTGCTTGCTTTCTAACAAGAGGGGACTTATGGATATCCTGGGAACAGGGAGCAAAAGTCTTTGAAGACTACTTGCTAGACTATGATTGGTCGCTGAATGCTGGCAATTGGATGTGGCTCTCAGCTTCTGCTTTCTTTTATAAATTCTTTAGAGTCTATAGTCCTGTAGCATTTGGCAAGAAAACAGACAAAGAAGGTTTATACATAAGGAAGTATGTGCCAGAATTGAAGGAGTATCCTGCTGCTTTTATTTACGAGCCTTGGAATGCATCTATACATGTCCAGACTACAGCAGGATGCATCATTGGGCAGGGTTACCCAAAAAGAATAGTTGACCATGAGGTAGTGCACAAAGATAACTTGCAAAAGATGTCTATTGCTTATAAATTAAATAAAGAGCGGAAAGCACTAAAGCGACCTTTGTCCTAGTAATATGTACTTATCTGCTATGTTTTTACTTTTTATAATGTAGATCTGTATTGTTTATTTATTTTTTTAATATTTAAGTAAAAATGTTTTTTTTTTTCATAAAGCTACCTCATTTGAACCACCTGAATAAAATAAAACAATCATGATATTATTTGGCATTACAATAAAGTTTATATTTAAATAATTGTTTTTGTTTTATCTGATTCTTGACTGAATTTATTCTTGATTCTCGAAGAAAACTGGAAACAAATGCTGTGAATTAATTAGTCTCGATTAATATAATTAACTTTTCAAAAGGTTCTGATTCCCAGCTGACAAATAATTACACAAAATACGAATAAAAAAAAAAACTGAAATAATCTTGTTAGGCTGTGTGCAAGGATATCATTGCAAACGAGAATTTTGTATAAAAGCAAGTGACAGATCGGTGAGCCTACCAGCTGGCATTTAGCAACTGTCAATGTCATGTGTATCATGCATGACATGCATGTCATCATCATGGTTCGTGATCTGGTTTGTTTATAATTTGTTTATGCAATTTTTTGGAAGTAAAATGTAACTAATTGACAATGAAAACAAAATCATAGAACAATGAATACTTCGCACAGAGAGGGTGCCAAAAGTATGACTGCTGCAGTTGATTCTGGATGGTTTAATGGGTAAGTTTGATGAGGTTACAGAGGTTGGCTTTGCCCTATTATTGAAAATACATTTATTACGTTCGACAGAATATTGAGAAATTCCTGTGTTTTAGAAGTTTTGTCCGGTTTGTAGCGTTACGGCGTAATTATTTAGAAGTCCAATTCCTTAATGAAAAACTACACTACCTATCAAATAGTTTTAGTTCTACTAGAAACGCCCACATTTCTGATTCTGCATGACAATTATATTACCTACTGCTCGCTTGGAAGGGTCGTGATGGCCCAGTGGTTAAGATGCCACCTCTCATGCATGGGACTGTAGGTCTAGGCAGGGGCAAGTACCAATTGATGTGACATTTTCAAAATCACAGGTACTATCTAAGTATATCTTAGACATCGCTATCGGAAAAAATTGTGAGGAAACTTGGATTGGTATACGTCTGACATCCCCATTCTGCTTTGAGCTAATGTGGTGATCAATTTCTGTATGAGAGAAAGCCTTTACCTTAGAGTGGGACACTTTTGTTTTTGGTGTATATATTGCTCATTTATTACCCAACTTGCTACTGCATATATCACAGAATTTAAACATAATCTTCCTTTCCTATGGTATATACTTAATTTCTTATCAGTGATAAATACCTACTGAATTTGCAACCAATAATTACTTGGTTGAAAAGTGGTGGTAGGTATTTAGGTTTCTGTTGACCAAGGTAACTTTTGAATCAACGCAAATCCTAAGTATGTGTAAAGCTGTAAACTAAAGAATGAATAAAATTTACATCATATCCTAAATTGCATGCAATAGAATGCTTCCTTTTTAATATGAAATACTAGTTTCTGCATGCAACTTTGTCTGTATAGTCTTGAGAATTAAGCGAAAGTCCTGAGTTATCCTACCAGTTTATAAAACGGAATAAATTCTTTGATTTTAGCTAAATCAATATCTATTTATGTGTAAATTTTTTTAAATTTCTTTTGAATTGTTTAAGCTTTAAAGAGTAAGAAACATCCATCCATATATATCCATCTATATAAATTTTCATTTTTATATGAATTAGTAATAGGACTATGATTGAGTAGACATAAAGTAATATGTATGTGCCATCCCAAGACTTGATAATATTTCTGAATAGAGAGGCAACCAAATCACCTTGAAACTCAGTAAACATTTTTCAGGCTTATTTTCAACGGTACTTCATTAAAATTCAATGTATGTGGCAACGGTTGGGTAGTATAATTGCACAGTTAATCTCGGTAACTAATTAACTAACAAGTCTATTGTTGTTAAGGTCATTGAACTGTTTTGTTTTAGGTTTTTTGAATGGTCATTTTATTTCTATTATGGGTAGTATAAAAAATGTAAATACTTCAGTAGTAACTGTAAATTCTATTCTGTGTGATTTTAATTGTAATTTTTTATACCTAAGTCACTCTTGCATCATAATCTGTTTTATGGTGAGTGAGGTAAGATTTATTAATGAAAATTTGTAATGTAATAAGGAGTCCGTTTGAACATGCTAAATCTCTGCAAGTACTGGCACAATTTGTAATTTTTTCACTTATAGGAGGGAGCTATGTTATCTCTGAGTGCTTTGCAATCTAAAGCATTCAGAAATTATGAAGATTTATAAAAAAATCGAGATTGTTATGAAACAGACGAAGTCGCGTGTAAAAGCTAGTTAGTCTATAAAAGCTTTAAACAACTAACTATTTAGACTCAATTATACGTTTCTAAAAAGAATGAGTCTCAAAAAAGCCTAACAAAAAACAATAAATATCCTTTTAAAACAGCTTTTTTTTTAAACCGAAATTATTGCGTTTCTTGCTCATCCTTCTCCATACGAAACTACCATTTAGATTCAATTTTATTTATTCTTGAAAATGACATTCAAAAGTGCCGTATTATGCAATGAAATGATTTATTTTTTAAGAAAATAAAACTTACTTCTACATTCTACATAAAACTTCTTCTAAAAATAAAATAATATCTAAGTGTGTAATATTTATCAGTTTTATATTGATTCCATACATGATATTATAAATAAATATATTCATTATCAGTACCTAAGTCATAGGTCCTATCAAGCTGCAGACAGTAACAATGAACTAAGTCAATGGACTGCTTCATCCGTACCGGCACAGTTCTATCGGCTGAACCGCTATTTGTGTTCAATTTGTGGTATTGCAGATGAATGAACAGTATTGTTTCTATACATGAGAATAATATGTATGAGTATTAAGAGGTACAAAAAACAGCGTTTAAAGTTTCTCATCCTCCGTTGAAAAGGGAGGATCCTCCAACTAGACGGGTGTTATGTCTGATGGACAAACTGCCCGTTGTTGTTGGGATTTTGTATATAATAATATGCTAATTTTACGGCAAACTTTGTTTGCGCGATGTAGGAATTATCAGCTGTACCTGTAGTTCACACGCTGTGCGATAGATGTCGCTACAAGTACCTACCTGTTTATTATGCTAAATACAGGGTGTAACAAGCTACAATAATAAAAAAAATAAAAAAACACGATTGCAAAAATTGCACTTAAGTGTACTTTGTTTACTCGTCAGTTTTTTTACGACGTTTTTTATTTACAGTGTAATATATTTTTTAAATCTACTTGTTAAATTCTAGACGATAAACATAGACACGATGAGATTCATTAAAAAAAAAAATGAGGCTGGTATTAATTTAAGTTTTAAAGTGACCACACCGGATTCTTTTTATTTTTAACCTATGTTACGCGAAACGATGCAAGGATTGTAACGATACCCCATATATCTAAATCGGTTCAGGCGTTTAAAAGTTATGGTGGAATAAAGAATCTCACATACATGCATACATTAACCCTGAACACATAACACTCCTTTTTTTGGGGCAGTCGTGTAAAAAGATATCACATACTCGTTATCTCTACACATATTGCCTATCAAACTTTTTTGATGTGAAGAATCACTATTTATGGTAGTACACGCAAAACATTGTACCTTCGGTTGTATGCATTAGTATAGGGTGTAGCAGCATTAAAATATTTGTTATAATATTTAAAACTGGTTCTCGTCAAAAACGTCAAAAGTAGGAACTTTAGGAAAAGTAGGATCTTCAATATCTGCGTATATTGTCGCTTCACCTAGCCTGAGGGAGTCATTCCTTACTTTGGCCAGTTTGAGATCTCCACTCAAGAACACGACTTCGCCAACGGCACATTAAAGAAATCTCTCGTGGTTGTCCTACGATAGGTACTATAGGCAACGCCCAGAGAAGCTGGAATGGAGAAACACGAAAAAAGATTTTCCTAATACGTGCTTAGACATCGCTAACTGTAAATCTATGCCTATTAGCGATGTCTCATCTCTCTATTTCTCTCTCCTCGCTCCTCCTCCCCTACCCCCCCTTTCTCTCAAGTTTAAATTTAATTATTTATTAATCAAAGTTTATTATTAATAAACAATAGGTAGGTATTTTAAAGTAATCGCTTTAATGTCATTCACATTTCACTTCGATGTAAATATTTTGGCCGCACGTTTTGACATGCACTCTTGATAACGTGTGACCTACAAGCGTTCACCTGGTTCTATGAGCCATTGACCAAATTGGTAAACGGTCGAAAATTGGTCGAGTGTCTGGCCCATTGTGTACAGCAGTTTAGTGCAGCTTTGTACCATAAGGACGATCTTTGCGGCTGTCATCATAAAAACACAAAAAGTAATAACTTAGTTTCTGGGGAAAATATTAAATTCTTTACTTCCATATTAGACGGGTCCTAGGTACTTATTGTGTTAAGAATGGTTGGTTATATTCTTTTATATAAATAAAAATAATTTTCGCTTGCTTTATGTTTTTTAAGAATATGTAATAACCAGGACTCAGGACCAAGTTTTTATGAAAGAAAGTTGAAATTGCATTCGTTCGAAGCCGGGGCGAATCGCTAGTTCGGGATAATTAAACTATCACATACTTTTTTTTTTACCTTATCTTACAGGTACTTCGACTCGTTCCAAATTCAAGAGTCTGATAGTACAATGTGTCAGATAACTCTTATCCTTTTTCTTAACGTAAATATTATATTCATCATTGCAGAACCGATAGGCTGATGGTAACATTAATCGATTGTGTCAAATATTAAAGGGCAAGGTAGCAGTTTATAAGGTTCAAATTAGAATGAAGATAAGCCAGCGAGTTCACATAAACAAGTATTGAATCATCCATATAGACTTCGACTTATCGTATTAAAAGTTAAAGCTTATTTGAATCTGTAGGTCAATGCTGGTCGAAGCCCTTTTAAAAGTTGAATTTAGAACATCTTTGTGGATTAAAATCTTTGTGAAAGTCAAAGTCAATTTCAATTAGACCGTAACGGCACTTTTAAACGTCACATACAAGAATTAAGACCTGAATTGAGTCCCCTTCTTGCCTCTTCCAAAAAAATACTTCAAAAATACTACAAAAATATACAGGCAAGGTAGGAAGGTACTGCCGGGGTTGCGGGATGTCTTAACAAGATACCGTGGCCCCGGAACGTAAAGGGCAACAGAAGGAACAGGGTGGTTTTTTAGTCAGTAAAAGTCTGACTGTCCCTTCCGACTCATTTGATGATTTTTAAAGTAAGCTATAACATGACATAACAGCTTACATGATACATTAAACTTAGTTTAAACCTTTTATAAAATACCCGGGTACATGAAGAATATCTTGAAGAGCGATCATGAGTCTACAATAGCTATAAAACAAAATATTGAATATTTGTTTGTATGGCTGACTAAAATACATCACGTTCTAGTTTCGTAACGCACGCTGTTACTCAACTCGTTTATAAACTACATATTTCAGACAGTTAAAAACAGATTTTCCTTTATATTTAAGCAATTTTTCTTTTATCCTCTACTGAGGATGATGAGGTGCACAAAACCCGCGTCTCCAGGTTATGTTGTCTTTGTAAGTGTAAATATATCTATTATATGTTACACCACAAGATTAATTTAAATTTTATATTTTTCAACAGTCGCAACAATTTCAAAACTCATCGTGGTCATGGCTGTACGAAACCCCTCGTATACCGACCGAATTCATTCCGCGTGACTCATACATATGTATATTTTCACAGATGCAAAGTTAATATAAAGCATAAAAATAACAACTCATATTACTGTTTAACAGCAAAGTCAAAGTCAAATAATTCATTTCAATTAGAGCATTAAAAGGCATTTTTGAACGTCATTCCAGAGAAGGAAAAAAAAAATGATAAGTACCTAGGTAATATTGAATGTAATGCCTATTTCAAATGCTAGTATCGTATGGACAAGACTGGGTAAGAAACTCCGTCTTAAAAACTATAAGTTTTACAATAAGTTGTACATGGACATACAACAGCAATAACATAATAAAATTTCGTAATTGAATTCGAAAGTGCATAGTACTCAAATGCACTTGTCTTGCAAGTACATCCTTCATTCAACATTAGAATGACCGTCTGACCCGAGTTGACCCGACCCGGCTATCGGTGACGAATAGGTAGAAGTGCCTTTAACGACCAGACAATTGTCCAATTGTGCGAACACCCGAACTCTCTAATCTATCGGATGATAGGATAACAGCCATATTGCAAATTACATCCTCTTTGCAGGGCTGGATTAACCATGTCGGGGCCCCAAGGGGCCTCCTTTACCCTTTTCTAACTTTAAATATATTTTTTTCTACCACAACACTTCATAACGCTTCTTCCCGTGATTTCATTTGCGTCAAAGTTAATATCCCATGAAAACTGTTATTTTTCCGGTATAAAAAGCCTATGTGCTGTTTCAGACTATAATCTACGTCTCTGCCAAATTTCATCCAGATCCGTTCAACCGTTCTGGCGTGATAGAGTAACAAACATCGCATTTATAATAGAAGTCAGATTACGCTGTTTTTTTTTTATCACGAAGGTATGCTGTCACCCCATTCAATAATAATTGAAACAAAATGAAAGGAAAATTATAATAACATATGTGTGTTATTTCTGTTTCTTTTTTCATGCGGGAAAATTAAATTTAAAGATTTGCATGTACCAAATATGCGAGTATACTAATATTTTCAGTTTATTTTTTCGGGCTCGGGGCCCCTACCCTTTGGCCCTAGACAATTGCCTACACTGACTTATGGATAATCCGGCCCTGCCTCTTTAGTAGTAGGAATGTTAGATTGATAGATGGATAGACAGCGTAACGAGGAGAGATTGCGGACGCTGCATGACCGCTCTGCGCTTGCGTCCTTTGATGTGTGTACCAGTTTAGTCGGTACCTATGTTATTTTGTCTAGAGTAGTTGATGTTACTTTTCCTCTTAGGCACTGGGGTCTTTCCATTAAGACTGCGAAGGTCTTATTTAGTTTTCTACCTATTACAACAATGCATTAGGTCATAATACAGGTGGTAGGTAGTTAGGTAAAACAATTAAAACCTCGTGATGTATAATTATTCATTGTTTTTCTTCTACACTGTTTTAATGTAGGTAAGCGTTTTGATTTAATTTTTCCCTCTCCAGAAGATTAATATAGCAGCAATGCCTTTAGAATTAGGTCATCATTAAAAATAATAGGTACCGCCTAAGAAAAATAATGAATATTGACTTTGGGTTTACTTGTAGTTATGTTGACTGGGATTATCATCAACTAATAAACCTGAGCATTTTCTAGATCATTTCGATGTAGTGTAATGTCTTGAGAATTGTAAAAACGTAAAAAATGATTTTCCAAAATAATTTAATTCATATATTGCACTTATTTGTATGTATGTCTCTCCATTTCTTAAATTAATGCGTTAAATAAGATGGTTTCTTTTGGTACAGATGATGATGTGCTGTCACGACCCTGAACATTCCAGCAATGCTACAATGCTACCAGCCACTCAGATCATCAGAATGGATTACTGGATCTTTACGGTAAGTTGCTTTCGTAACTTTGGCGGTACTAAAGCATTAACAGGAACATTCTTTATTTCTTCAGTTCTGGTACTTAGAAAACCTATCGCAAAACCTGTAAAAACAAATTGGTCCTTTAGCTCAGTTTCGCAACAGGGTAAAATAAACTTTTCATTCTTTTAAGGTCACGTATCGTCTACACTACAAGAATGTTATAATTTATTTCTGATAAAATATTTCTTTTATATTATTACTAGCTTTTGCCCGCGACTTCGTCCGCGTAAATTTCGGTTATCGCGGACACAGACGAAGTCGCGGAAAAAATTACCCATTTCGATTATTTCGTTTAAATCATGTATCGAAACGACACGTGGCGCCATCTATGATGATAAGAACGTTATTGTGATTTCCCTCGGAAACAGTACTTTTTTTCGGGATTAAAGGTACCCTATGTTCGTTTCTGTATACCTGGCAACGTTAAATGCAAAATTTCAGGATGATCGGTTCAGTGTGTTCATCGGCTTAGGCGTAAAATGGTAACAAACAAACTTACTTTCGCATTTATAATATTAGTTAGGATTAGTTAGGAAACTCAAAATATTTTTCTAAAAAAACGCAATGTTATGAAGCCCCCATATCGCAGTACGTAATAAGTTGTGTAATTACTACATGCGATAGTGAGTATTTTCACGAAGAAGCCATGTGCGTGTGAGTCAATGACATACCTAACTCTACAGATAAGAACATTACAAGGCAATTTTAACTGAGACTATTGCAAGTAATCGTTTGTGTACCTATCTATTATTGTATGATTAGCTGAGTGATTTATATAGTGAGTTGCAGTATTTGTCTATTTCTGATAGTTTTTAATCATTGCTAGATCCTGGTTAGGTTCTTAGGTAGAGTGAAATCGTATTTTTCTTCTTTGTTCGTTATCGGTCTCCACTGTCATCTTGGTCCTTGGAGACGGTCCAAGGACCAATATCTTTTTAATGCCAATTTAGTTTAGACGTAAATGACGTCGATGACGTAAGTGCTCATTACAAGATTAGGTGACGAGTCTGACGACATTATATCTATCGAAATCGAATTTCTTTTGTTCCCATATCAATACAAATCTTTCGGTTGGTTCCCCCCCCCTTTTTATTTAAATGACGTCGATGACGTAAGTGCTCTTTAAAAGATAAGGTGACGAGTCTGACGACATTATACCTATCAAATTCGAATTTCTTTAGTTCCCATATCAATGCAAATTTTTCGGTTGGTTGTTTCAGTAATGAATTTAGTTCTGCCAAAACGAATCAACCCAGTCTCAAAATAATTTAATTAATTATGTCAAATTAAACTAATTCAATGTACCGAATGTATTTGACTAATATCCGGTGAAATTTTGTCAATGTAGTTACATCCAAAACTTATGCTTTGTTTAGGTTTAAATTAATTAGCATTAAATACGCAAAATCATTACAATCACTTCGAAATTTTGACGAGAACTAGTTTATTTGGCAGAAGTAAATCCAATTAATGAACCAAGCAACACACAGATAATGATACTCGTGCATGTATGTAGTTATGTTCGTGCCACAATCTGGACCGAACAAGATTCGTTTGAAATGACTTGACATTTATTAATCAATACGTTCTTGACATCGACATCTGGGGGTAATTGTATTTTTTCGCTTAATTAGATAAGCGCCATGTGATAATGTGATGAACTGTTGTATTATTATCTAGATTCTTTTTTGTATCTTTCCGACTATCTGGCAAGATACCTATCGGTGGAAAAGAAAACATTTCGATAGATAAAAATCAGGAATAAGAGGGAAATGTCAACATCAAAACGACAGATGTTAATCTTTGCTAATATTATGAAAAGCTAAAGAATGTTTGTTTTGGTCCGGTTACAAAAAATCTTTCACTGATAGAGATATTCTTCAAACTGAAAAGACGGGCTAAAAAAAACTATGATAAACAAGACGGTGCAGCTTTAGAAACAAGTCAAGAAAATCTATCGTCATTCCTATTAAAAAGGCTTTATTACTTCAAGTACAACAAATTGGTTGATGTTTGAACTAGAAACGTGTTAAAGATGGACTTTGTTAACATCACAAAGAAAAATCTGTCAACTCGTTAGGTTATGCAATCGTCTCATCAGTCTGGAGGTCGCCTGCGCAGCTTCTGAGTCCCATCTTGGCTCTATATCTTCAGTCAAAAATGAAGTTTGACTACATTTTCAGGCGTTGCAGCTATGATAATTATGTACCTATAAGAACTGATGCAACCGATACTATTTTATTCGTTGCGCGTGCGCTTATGTCGTCATTAGCCATGGCCGATTGGCCGGTGCGATATTAAAAGTGCATCGAACGCTCCGTTTCACTTTTCTTAAACACGCATTGCACCGTGCTATGATGTGCGTACGGAGAAAGTTGATTCAATTAATGCAGACCTTGATCATGTTGTTTTATCCTTGTCTTAAATTCTGATGATGCAGAAAAAGATAAATTTCATGACGCTGGCCATTTGCGACGCCTCACAAAAATAAAAATTACTTTGACGTTTATAGTACCCAATGATATCCAAGGTGTAGTTTTAAATTCTCGTCAAAAAGGAGGGATTCGCTTGTGGTTCTAGACACGAATTAACAATTATAAAAAGTAGGTAATTTTCGAAGTCGAAATAGCCATAGATCTGCTACCTGCCGCTGGGTTTAGGCAGGCAGGACGGGCGATTCTGTTTATCCAGAAATACAGTCACACATAAACAATTTAAAAAATAACTTTTTCTAATTATTGACCATGTGTCGTAGTTTTATTAGATTATGTACGTCCTGAAATTTGTCGAGAATGCAAAAGGTCTTGTACTCGTATTTTCCCCTGTATTGGCAGCGTGGCTCCGTTCTCTTATGATGACGTCAGAACGTAGCAAAACTTTTCTGTGCTAAATAATTTACCAACAATAATGATCTCCTAATTAACTTCAATGACGAGTAAATAATAAAGACCCACTTTATTGCATCAGACCTTGTGCTTATCTCACGTATTCCGCGGGGACCATGCTTGGTAGATAAGAATTCTGTAGAAAAACTAAACCAGTGCCAATGGCGTCCGGGTTCCGTACTCGATAGGCGTACCTAGTTAGGGCAAAAAAATTGTAAGAGATTATACTAACAAAAACTCTTAAAATACGAATAGGTACCTACTTATGTAATTTTACGGGATGGCTATACGGTTACTTACGGTTTATGTACACACGTCCGTCTCAACAAAAATTCCCACCAAGCTTCAATAAAAAATAAGGAAAAACAAAATTCGTGCGGTCGGGGGACCCCTGTCAGGAACGAATTTTCTAACTACCGTATATAATAAAAAAGAGGGAATGCCTGGAGAATAACGCTTTTTCCTTACGTGACTAATTCCACCCGCAAGCCGCGTTACGGAATTTTGTTTCAAAAACTCAACCTGAGCACGGGTTATGATTTCAAGAATGGATCCCTAAAAAGCTTCTTAATGAGAACCAAATTATTATTTTTATCTAACGTGATAAGAGCGAATAAATACAAAAAGATACCCATTAAAGATTCTGCACACGGGTCATCTATAGTATAGATGACCCCGCGTGCAAAAAAATATTAAAATCAGGTTTTAAGTTTTTTAATAGGTTATCTCTGGAAGTATTACAGATCCGCGATTACAAAAAATATTTCACTTATAGTAAGTTACACTATTACCAAATAACATAGGCATGTCTTACGGTATACTTGACTACACGCAGACGAAGTCACGGTAAAAAGTTAGTTTCATAATGTAGACACACGACTTGACATGACCATTCTACAACGTTATCTAACTTCTATAAAAAAAACATTGAACTAGAAACTTCATTATTAAATTGCACAATTTTTGTAATCAATAATCGCTATGTCATGAAAAATGACGTCAGTGCTATTTTATTCTATGATTTTACAAAACACCCATAGTATTATTCAGTTATCGAATGTAATGCCTCGTTTTGCTGAATCATGCTTGTAATCTTTTGTTCGAGGGAGGTAGCAATGAATTGACTGAGCAACATCAACGTTTATTGGAGAGTGGGTTAATTAGCATTTACTATACTGCGGACAGTATGGATTACTAGTTTCTGCCCGCGATTTCGTCTGCGTTAAAGTTAATATGTTATCCCACGGGAACCATATATTTTTCCGGAATAAACAGCAGCCTTATAATGTGCTATTAAAGACTAATCTATCTTCGTACCAAATTTCATCCATCTCCGCTCAGCCGTTCCGCCGCGATGGGGTAACGAACATCTATCTATGCAAAATTACACGTGTGTAATAGACATACTACATTTTCCTAACATTTTCTTGATAAGCGTTTATCCTGTATTGTAATTTAACAGCACGTGGTATTTAATTACAATACAGGATTTATTTGATTTATTAACGTAGGTACCTTTTGTTCTTTCCTTAAGATATTTTCCTTGACTTTTGTAGGTAAATGGTCCATTTCTTGCTACATCGTTTTCCCAGTGTTGTACTTGGAATTTGCTGCAGGTACATGCACTAATTGCTACGGTTTTTCACTGTTTATAAGTCCTGCAATGTCGTAGTTTGCACTTTATCGGTCTGCTATTGTGAGTTGAAATAATAGTTTCTTCAGGTGCAACAACAAGGACAAACTTATTTGAAAAAAGAACTAGAAAAAGTATCAAGAACAGCTAGTCCTCGCTGATTTTACATTTGGTCCTGTTAGCCTGAAAGGACCAAAATATGTATTTAGTGTTTAGAGTAGTTTAACTACTTGTACGTTTTTACATAATTTACTGCTTTTAAGTATTTTATTGTGGAAAGCAGGAATTTAATTGGTAATCAACAATTATTTTGACTTAAATCGGTATTTCCAAGTTACAGCACTTGTCCAGTAATTCAGTTTTTCAATCGGTAATATATTTTATAGGCTGTTTATTATGTGTTTTAGAAATAACCTTAAATATTTATAAGATTATCTTAAAGTAGTATGCTTTGCACTGGTATAGGTAGAAAGTATTAGTTTTAATAGTTAGTGGCTCAGTTACAGGTCCCAGTTACAGAAATGTTTTAAATAATAAATTATGTAAATTGTATGTAGATGTACATAATTAAAAAAATAATTAAGAAAAAAAATTGATCATACGTATTTTTCTCTCATTCATAGTTATCAAAAATTGGTTCGTAAATTTTCGATCATTAATTTATTGAGATTACAACATTTCGGAATGCCTTAAAAATTGGAACCTTAACTTTGGACTGACCTTAGAAAGGTTTTCGAACGGCACAAAAAATCGCACAGTTTTTTCAACAACATTTAAGCTACCAAACCAGATTGGTGGGTAGTCAGCAAGTTTTCCTTTTTTAGTTTATCGTTGAAGTGCAACCGTGTATGATGTAGCAAAATTGTAGATATAGTAATATCATAGCGTTATTAATCATCGTGCTATACAGTAGATAGTGTGACTGACTCCTATACCTGACCGCTCGAAAGTGTTCGGCTCTCATTGATATAATTACGCTGCCGCCAACACAACCTGTTATCATTCAGCGTTGAAACGCCGACGTGGACGCACGCTCCGCCATTTCATACTACCAATATAACTTCGATTTTTAAAGTTTTAACGCAATTTAAAAAAAGTTTTTTTTCTTTTGTGAAGTGTTGAGTGTCAGTGGGTCCGGTTGGTTTATTTGTATTAAGCGGTAAGTTATTATTAATAATTCTTTTATTTTAAGTTTAGGTTATTTTAGGTAATAACATTTTTTTACTGTATTAATAATTATTTGTTTATCTGGTAAGCCTTTTTTAAAGCATATTATTACGAAAGACACCTTGATTTATTGCAACTGGGAATATTTAAAAGCATTCTATAAAGAAGTTTACGAAATATTTAATAAAAAGTTTAAAATTTCACAATTTTGAATGCGAATAAAAATATATCATGTTTATTTTATTTATTATGTAGTCTTATTTAAATTTTCGAATAAACGTTAGTAAACAAATTCTAAAACTGATGTAAATAAATAATTTACCAAGTAGGTAGATAGTGTATAATCGTTGTGTAAATAAAACTTATCTATCAGGTAATAGTGGGTACCTAAAAGCTAACTGCCGATAATTTTAAACACTTTAACATTGAGTTTAATTGTTATACTCACCTTATACTTACTTACCTACATAAAATAATATAAATAGCTTGTTCGGGGTAATCAAGTGATCTATAAAAACATAAACCTTAATTTATTTGGCTTTACTGTAATTACATTTTGACCTTGGCAGTACGTGAATCGTGTAGCTATTTAAAATTAATTTAAATAATAGATATTTTGTGCAAGTAATCGACTTTGAATAAATCACAATGCCATTCCAATTTTAAATCTATTCCAAATTCAAATAAAGAATTAGCAAACATTTGACATGTGTCATTAAACATTCCTTTTCTTTTTCTTATAAATACTGTTAAAAGGAGTACAATTTGCTATACGGCTTTGGCGTAACAGTACTCCTTGTACTGTTACGCCAAAGCCGTATAGCAAATTGTCTGTGCTTTTTGATATAAACGATAAGTAAATGTATCTTAGTCTGGACTGTAATTATAATTATTAATGGGATTTATTGTAATGATGTTCATGTGAGCGAGAAGAGAATCAGAGCTTTATCCTTTATCTTTGTGTGTCGTTGGTTTTATTTTATATTTTTTTAATCTTATGACTGCATTATGATATGAATTTATTTTACAAACTTATTTAACACACGAATACTGACGATACAAGAAAAATAATGGTGGAAGATTTTTTAAATTGGAGTTGTATTTTTTTTTCTAATTTGTTGCCATTTTATTTCTAGGAAACTGTTATTATGCATTTTAATAATACATTTATTTTCACGGTGTTTAAAATATATGGTGTATTTCGTTTCATAAAAATAAAAGGACTAGCAACGACATAATGACTATGAAAATGTTAAGTATTTATTGACGTACCTACCTAAATAGTTAATCAAAGCATCTAAGGATTATAAAAAAAATATTGCACTACAGTTTTGCGTAGTAAGGTAATATTAAAATGAACTGATTACAGTACTTATATTGTAATGTGCGTTGGCTCCAATTTGTTTAATATTTATAAAGCATGTTTGCGATAATGACGTCGTGCACGTGTGTTTATAAGAAAGTGTAAGAGATTTTTTCTGCTGCTGGTAACTAAGCGAAATATTAAATATGTTATCAATATGTGAAGAAGGAATTCTTTAATAAATTATGTTTTTGCAAAATGGACCTTACAATAACACAAAAAAAAAACTGTTAATAGCTCTCAAAAAGTGCCAGAATCATCAATAACTATTTATGATGAAATGCGTATACTTGTAAAGTGAATACAGTGAGTATTTACTTGTGCTTAGTTACTTATGTTTCTACTATTATTGCCTGCAAAGTAAAACAAAAACAACTTCAAGTTAATAGAATAAACACAACACCTCGGTTCATTTAATGTAGTACATTATTAAACCTAAAAAAATAATAACACTTTTTGTTATTAGTAACACTTTCATAATTACTACAAATAGATGATAAATTAATATTGCTAGTATAGTGTAACATTGAAGAAAGATTACACTTGGGGCCATTGTGAAACGCCGCACTGTATCAATTTCACGCGCGTACACTTGCGTCTCACCTCACGTGTAACACGATAGGGTCAGTGCGTATTACAACCACTATATTCTGGGTATTTGTCTAGCCTTCGCTGTTCTAGGCCCTTTAAGGTTCAAGAACCTTAAAGGGCTTAGAACAGCGAAGGCTATTCCGATTCAAGAATCGGAAGTGAAATGGCGCTCTCGTATTGCAAAGGAAGCTAGTATTTCTCCGCTTTCCTTGAAACCCGTCTAAAGGTAAATTGCGTTGGTTTAACGTAATGCTAACTTTAAAAGATCGTATTTCGTTGTCGGCGGTTCAAAAGACCAAATTATTTGGTCCTTTTTTCCCAAAAATTACACTTGCATTGCTACCGAGAAGTGCGTCTGAAGGCTGGTAGTTTTTTTAGCAGGTAATTTATATTTTTTATAATGTTTGTGAACGCAAGTAGGATCGGGTAAAACTCTGGACTTAGAAAAAGTGTGATTTGTTGCTATACTTACCCTTGTGGATAGGTATTTCTTTGTTCAGTTCAAACTTACTTTACCACAGATGGTATTAGCTGGCTCGATTAATGAATCTAAACGGATTAACCGTTCCTCATTAATTAGAAGAAAATTGTTTTCCTTCCATTACATTTTACGATCCCTTATTTGTCATCCAGGATGACTGATTAACTTCCGCATGAATATGGGTAAAAACAATATAGTATGACACTAAGGAAGACCTATTTATTATATGAATGAAACTCTTAACACAACAATAACGACTCGTAACAATTGTGAAAACCACAAGAATTAGCTTTTATGTGTTTTCCCACTTACAAATAATAAATATCCATTACCTATTCATTAGCGAAATTATGAATGAAGTTTATATACTGAGAAAGAAAATGTTTTATAAGAGTAATTAATAATAAAATTATCCTTTGACACCTAGACCGGAAAATGATGTCGAGCTTTGTTCGTAGAAAAGTGTTGATGCAATTGAATTGCGGAAATACAGGCTGAATTTTAATGACTGGCCATTTTTCCGGAGGTGAATGAACTCATGAATATGTTCAACTTTCATTATGGGACCAACTTTGTAATATGAAATAGAAATAAACTGTTCCTACCACAAATGAATCATAAATCGCGATCAAAATTAAATTCCCGTGTTTTATTTAATCTTCTTTATCTTTCCTTCTTTCTTTCTTTCTTCCTTTCTTTATAAGAATCCCTGAGAGCGAGAGAGAAATAAATATATTTAAAGCTTTCCCAAAAAAACATATAGGAAACCGTGATATGCAAATAAAATTAATTAAAAATATTCAGTAGACAGAGGTGCGGCTCGTTTAATATAAGTAATTTTAACGCCAACACGACAAATTCAAAATGAGTATATTTTCATTTCTTTCTTTTCTTTGTTTAATGTGTTTAGTCTTTTCTAGAATAATAATTATTAGACTAGTTTGGTCTTAGAAAGAACTAGATACTTAGATAATGATACCTGCCTATTATTGTCCACTGCCTGCAGTACGCAAAAAATCTCTATATGAGCAGGTACTGACCTTGATCACCACGCTTGCTCAAGGTGGATAGGCCTACAAATACTAGCAAAAGTAAAATTGCAGCACGTTCTTACTTCGTACTTAAGAATCCTTCAAACTTTCTTTGGTTATGTAAAAAAAAAAAACGGCGGTAAATACTGTCTCTTCTAAAATACATTTTCAACACCACTTCATAAAATATTTATGTAACTTTAATCTTCAATGAATCAGCAGACGCTCTCTCTGCAGTTTCATCTCCTGAACACATTCATTTATAATTTAACTACCAATACTCTGTGGTTACACTCGCGTTTAGTTCCGTCTTTCATAACTGCTTCGCTGTCGTGTATCGAAGCATAATGTTGTATAGCCTATAACCTTCAT
The DNA here is from genome assembly GCA_949774945.1 of Hoplodrina ambigua. Taxonomy (NCBI): domain Eukaryota; kingdom Metazoa; phylum Arthropoda; class Insecta; order Lepidoptera; family Noctuidae; genus Hoplodrina; species Hoplodrina ambigua. The sequence continues at coordinate 3,509,120 of OX458967.1, forward strand.
CAATAAACTCGCTATATAACACAAAAAGATTTTACAAATCGAATTAGTAGTTCCTGAGATTAGCGCGTGCAGACAAATTAATTCAAATTCAATAATACATTAGAATCAGACCATTATTATCAATGTTCAATGTACTGCACAATAGATACATCCATAGTATTTGAATGCCTGACGGGTAGGGATTAGGACTGATAGTGTCGAGTCTCGAGGACCACTCGAGCTATCACGCACTTGACTGCGACAGATTATTATATTAGGACATCATGGATGCATGGCATCAAACTTTATCATTAGGGATTAATTCAAGATAAAACATGCGCGGTAGAAGGGTCATAGTTACAGAAACTTTTAACATATAGCCTATACTATTCCTTATTAATCTGGTTATTATATACAAAAGAATTTTTCCAATCGGACTGGCTGTTCCAGATCTGTTTAAACAAACACACAAAGAAAAATCTCATCAGCTTATTAAGTATTGATTCCATATTACAAAATCGATGCTCTTTTCGCTGTTTTACAGTTGGTCTTCTAATTGTGAAAACTTTCACTCCCTAAAAGGTTGCCAATGTATTCAGAATCAGCCTTAAATAAGTGTCTTTTTCTCTAAGAACATGCCAAATGTGAACAAGACGTAATTCAAGCAAGAATTTGATCCGATCCAATAACAAAATCCATTCAAACATGCAATGCACATAACTATTAATACGCACTTCAAGGTTGTCTAGACCGGTAGTCCGTCGTACAGCTAAGTTTAATGGCGTTCCTGAGTTAGACTGGTTATTCGCAAATTCCTACAGTCTATTAAACTATAGCGTTACTCCTCGGAATGCATCGCATCATTCTCATCGAAGCTTCGTTGCACGAACGGAGATAAAATGTAAAGATTATACGACAGTATTGTTTTTGTGTAATACATTACGCGGCAAAACTAACGACATTGTCTGCTTGTTAGTTTTTGTGCTTCCATAGTTAGCATCGCATAAAATCCACGGAACAACTAAATTAGGAAGCGTAGTAAACTAACGATTTCTTTTGTCTTTATATTATACTTCTTCTCCTGTCATTTTATAACCGGTACCTTGATTGCGGTTAATTCTCTCTTCTATTGACTATAGCTCAATGATTTTGAGCTTTATTCTATCGTCACAAGCGCGCATAGTTCTTACGCCACAGTTATAATTAGACATCATTCCTGACCTAAGTCATAAACCTCGACTACACTGTATTACTTTGTGGTAGGCCAAGTCTACTCATCCATGTTCACGAATAGCCTAAATATTAATGCCACTATTTACTGCATCTTAGGCGTCTTATAAAATACCTTGTTTATTATACTACTACAACTAAAATGTGCATTCAAAATTTATGCATGAAGTTTATGTCGTCAGTCGATTGCGGGAAACTGCACCTTGCTGCCAAATCCTTGGTAAATATTAGGAACATGTCAATAAAATATTGCTTGACCTAGGATAAGTCATCGAAAATGCTTCCGTGTTGTTCCATTGGGGACCGTAATTTACGTTTACTACGTAATTTTGTTTCAACGATCGATGAAACTTGAAATATTTTCGTGGTCCTTTTGAAATGGTGGCTTCATTTTCATTGCAAATTTTGTAATTTTCTAATCTATTTGCGAAAGTAACAACCGCATACTTGATAGTGCTATGCAATGTTGTGTATCTAATAGTTGGATATTCAACAAAGACCGGATTCTACAAATTTGTAAATAATTATGAGAAATTCATTGGTGTTCATTATCATGCGTTCAAAACAATGTGCGCATGAGTTGCAACATCCTAGCTATAGATCTTGATGTATTGTTTGTTGATGGCGCTCGCGCCGCCTATTCGTCTGCACCACATTTTTCTAGTCATGTCAATGCTGACTGTAACTCCCACGTGCCTTGCATCAGAAAACTTTTATTTATAACAGCACTAATCTTGAACACGTACCAACTATATTATTACGGAACCGTATAGTGCAAGAAAGTTTCTGTGTCACTAGAAAGTGTGTTTACTTTTCTATTATTGCGGAGATGTTAATTTACTTATAAACATTAGGGTGTTCTAGCTGTTGACTATGACTTTTTAAGTTTTATTTGCAAGCCTTTTAATGTGGTATCTAGTAATATCTTCTTATTTTAGTTTTAATAATGTAATAACCTCTAAATCGTAGATATGATATAACGTTGACCTACTTTTTTAGAAATTAACGTTACTTTTAATATGCTCTTGTACCTACACCTACTATATGTTTTCATAATTACTTATAAGATTACAAATACTAGGAATGACTTGTTTTATTAAGTCCATGATAACAATTTTATACCACAAATATACTATCTGGTAACTTAAAATGTAATGACATTTTAATCTGGTCCTTTTGATCATTTTCGTATTGGTCCTTATTCAATTTTTATAATTTAGTATTAAATAATATTGTATTAAGGCATCTTAATACTTTAAGGCGCCGTCTAATCGTGCAAGAGCATCGCAGCGATAGCCAACCGTCAATTACATTCTCACCGCGATTATATCGCTGTGGATTGATTTATAAAGTTTCTATTGCATTAGATGGCACGGCGCACAGGCGTGACTATCGCTGCGATTTTCTCGCCTGTAGAGATATGTTTAAGTGATAAGTTAAAATACATAAATATTTAACTGTTTATATACTGATATCTAAGTTCAAAAATCTCACACAAAATGAATATCATTGTTTTAATTCTGTAGATAATGATCATCACGTATTGGACACGATCTGAGTAAAATAGGGTATTCAATTTCTTAATAATGTTTTCTTTTCCCCGGCTGCATAATTTTCATACAGAATGCCACATCTCTCTTTCTGATCCCTTCTTTAGGCAATCTGTCGCGAAAGAATTGGAAAAACGAAGAAAATACCAAATTTTCACAGAATACAAAAGGTACTTTATAAGTAGGCATTAAGGTTCACAATTCTCTAAATTATTTCAGTAGTGCTCTTTGTAATAATTTCGGTGAAGCGAGATTCTGTTTGATAGATTTTTCAGTTTGTTAAACACAGCTGTGTTATTGTTTTGCAAAATATGGTTACTTACCGAATATGCCGATTGTGTTTGATAACAAAGCTGTTATAAAATTCGGTAGCGGCTCATTATTGTTTTATCTGCGCGGGAGTTGATATTTGAGATGTATTAAGAAATCTCTGCTTGTTTTAGATAATTCCAACTTGACGTGGTTACATCTCGAATATTTTTGGAATTGATTAAATTTATGGCAATAAGGCTTTTTAACAGAGGTGCGGTATTCTCATAGGGGGATATTTATCCGTAGAATAATTATTTTAATATCTGGGGTCGTGCTCTTCACATATGGGCGACGCCGACGATTATCTTCTGTGATAATATTACACAGGCGTGACCTTTAAGTATAACAAAAAAAAAATATATTGTAAGGCTTAGGTATGTAAGGTTGTAGGCTCTAATCTCATGTACTTGTGAACATTCTAAGTTTATTTCTATTTTTATTATAAATTCATCAGAAAGTTAGATTATGTTAGCACCTCTATTCATGGTATTTAAGTATATTTAATTATTAGTTAAGAAGTTTAAAAAATGTTGCAAACAACTTTCTCTATAATCTTACTTCGAAAGTTAATTTTTATTCAATAATGTATTTACATTCGTTCATAACATAAATTGTTAATTGATTTATTTATGAATTTTGACGAACTATTTGTAAAGCGACGAGTATTTGTAAAGTCTAAAGTCAAAGTCAAATCATTTATTTCGATTAGGCCACTATAAGGCACTTTTGAACGTCATTACATAGAAAAAAAAATAGAATTGAATCTAGTTGCCCCTTCCAAAAGGTAGTTTTGTATGGAGAAGAATGGGCAAGAAACTCCATACTCCAACTCCATACATGTAGGTACTAATTTTAATTAAAACACATTTAATCTATATCCATTAGTTAACTGCGCGGACGTAGTGCGGCGCAGAAGCTAGTCTTAACCTGCGAAAACTACGAATTAATTCATTTAACAGTTAGTGAAAACTGGGCTAACTAGTTAAGCAAAATCTTAGTTAAATCTTAACTCACCGAGGCGGCAAACATAATATAAAATAATAAATAATTATTATCTTGACACCATCAGTTGACATTTAATTAACTGTTTTTCTACTCATTAATCAACTTTTCTTAATTATTATTTATTTACATGCCGTAAATGGAAAATCTTGTTTCGTACAGTCAGGTGGAAAAATATGTTTGCGTAGCGAAATGCAAAATTGATTTTCTTAACAATTTCAGTAATTCGTTGCTTCATGCTAGAGTACTGATTGTAATGTTGTGTTAGCAACTCGATTTCAATAACAATGGCTTCAAAATAATAATGCACTATAGAGAGCATTATCATCTTACTGCTATTATAAATGCGAAAATTTGGGTGTATGGATGTTTATTACTTAATCACGTCAAAACGGCTGAATGGATCTGGACGTTTAGCACAGATATAGATTATAGTCTTGAAAATCTGTGCACGGTTCCCATGGGACAGAATATTACAAATTGGGGCTTTGACGCGGACGTAGTCACGGGCTGAAGCTAGTTATAGAATAATCTTAAAAACATTCATTAAGCAGCAGCATCAGTAGTTTTCTTCCAGCATTGTCTGTCTCCTAATTCTAGCTCCGTTTATTTAATTGATCAGGATTGCTCGTTCCACTTTGTGCTGCGTGGGTTGTTCACTGTTACGTACTTCATACAATTTAAACCAAGAAAATCATATGAAAAAATTACTAAATTAAAAAAAATATTAATGCAATCTTTTATATTTTAGTGTGACGTTATGACGTATTCTTCTTCGCAAGCCCTTTCATTTGATACCCATATCATGGGTGTGCACAAAATAACTAGTCCGCCATATTGGATTTAGAATGACATCGCTTAACTCACCATAAATTGTCATCTAAAGTAAATGTGCATGCAACATTTTACCTCGATCGGTTGAGGACAACTGTTTTAAAAAATTCAGTTGCAAGATTTGACCCGAACATACATACATACATTGCAAGTTGAATAAAAAAACTTGTTAAAAAAAAAGATATGACCACATTGAACCTTCTTGACGCAAATCGATTATGGAACGTAATAATGGTTCATTATATAATTCTTCTTACTTACTTGCATCGCTATAGGACATAATGAGCCACTCCAAGGTTGGACCCGTTTGACTTCACCAATTTACTCGGAAACAGTTCGAAAGCTGTCCCGTCCAGCAAGTACAGTCGGAGGCATAATCTGCACGTTGATATCAAGTAAGAAAGAAATTAAATAAATATTTACTAGCTTTTGCCTGCGACTTTGTCCGCTTCAAAGTTGATATATTATTATCTCCCGGGAACCGTATAATTGTCAGGGATAAAAAGTATCCTATTTGCTATTTCAGACTATAATCTATTTCAGTGACAAATACCCAGATCCAATGAGTAGGTAATTTAAAAAACTTACAAAAAGCACCTTTAAGACCCTTTTCACGTGCTTAAGGTCACGGTAAATCGCTGTGCCGTTTAAAGTAGAAATGTATGCATGCGGTCACGGCACGGTCGCCGTGCCATGTGCAAGCTCTCATTGTAGCTCATATAATATCACCTACTACACGGTCACGGCACGGTCGCCGTGCCGTGACCGTGTGCATGTGAAGGGGGCTCACGGTTTACATGTTATATTTCCGTGACGTTTATAATGGCCGGGTCTACCTTATAATTATTTTAAATTTATTAAAACTTGAATAACGTTTAATTTACATAGTACTAACTCACTTAATTTACCTATGCCGTTTGATTTAAAACATAATGAATGTAACTGCGTTTTAATTATTTAAAGCTACAATTTTCTTTTTACATTCGGTTAGTAATGTTTCACAGTTACACAATTGATTTTCAGAGTTCGTACTTACAAAACTTATCGCTATGTAAATTTGAAACAAGTTATTTATTAATAGCAAAAATAAATGAAGAATGAAAACATACAACAAATGCCGTTGCAACACCGTGTAGTTTACAAAACTAATGTTTTCTAATTACGTTGCAGTCAGGTTTCTAATAACATCGAAACGTATTCGCGTTAATATATGTATTTGTTATGGCCGCGATTACGGTGTTTCTATTCCGCCGAACCCTATATTACTTCTTATAATGCCAGCTATCCGCCAGTCTTGTCAAAATCGGTCCAGTCATGTTGGAGATAGCCGGTACAGGCAGACAAAATTTTTGAAAAATAGTTTTTTTTTGTTACTACCTGGTAAACATTCATATTTATTTTGTAAAAAGTTGTTATTTTGACATAACGAATGTTTGTTGCCTCGTTGCTTGCACTACATCTTACTACATTTATAAATGCGAAAATTTGGATGAATGGATGTTTGTTACTCGATGGATGGCTGAATGGATCTAGACGTTATTTGACACAGAGATAGATTATAGTCTGGAATAGTACATAGGCTATACGCGGATGAAGTCGCGGTCGGAAGTTAGTCGCCCATAAACCTTTCACGTGCTCGAAAAAATAAAAGTGGGATACTGACCTTAATGAAGGTGATTATAATACATTAAATTAATTAATGCAAATTGAATGTGGAACATTGTACTATTGTAATAATTTTAAATGTACATGTAATGTAATGTACCTACGTACATTTTTTATGGCGCAGTAAGATAGAATACATAAACATAACATAACATAACATCACGCCTGTAATCCCCGAAGGGTTAGGCAGAGGTGTACCCATTAGTACACCCTCATTTCGCCAGTTATGTTTAAGTCCCATGTAATAGGGGGCGAGCCTATTGCCATCAACCGGGCACAAATCCAGACTCCGAGGCTGCTACTGAGAAATTCCTGATGGAAAAACCCAATAACACTTTGCCCGACCTGGGAATCGAACCCAAGACCTCGTGCTCAGCAGTCGCGCTTTGCGACCAGTAGACCAACGAGGCAGTAAGATAGAATAAACAGGGATTTTGTAAAATAACCGTTATTGTAAAAGTTTATGATGATGTTTGTTACTCTGTTACCCATAAGCGGCTGCTGCGGAATAAGCTAAGATGCACACAGATAGTTTTTATCCCGTTTTTGTGTTCCCGTGGGAAAATGTAAAACGTTGGTGTTATTTGTCTATTATATTTTTTAATTTATTTTTTAACTAACTACCTAATTCAATTTATTTTAGTAATTTAATATAATTTGGATTATATTATTTATTTTGATTAATTTGTTTCGAGATTTCGATTTCGAGATAACATTTAATTATGTATAATAACTTAGGTTTTTATATCTGACTTTTTTAAATTTAATTCTAAAATTAAGCAAAGAACTCGCGATTAGAAATTAGTTTGTAATTCTAAAACTTGATTCAGTTACACTCAAAGTAAGCTAGTTTGATACAGAGCTATAGCGAGGCAATGTGAAGCATTACCTTCACAAATAAAAGGTCTAATGATACAGTAGGCCGATCATACACCTCAGTACATTAGTAAATTGGATGATAAGAGGCGAGACGTGTTACAAAATACGCCTGAGTTACTCACATTACCTATTAGCCTACTTGTCTCAGAATTCAATTCAAGTAATAAAACATTGCCGGGGTTGCGGGACGTCTTAACAGGATACCGTGGCCCCGGAACGTAAAGGGTAACAGAAGGAACAGGGTGGTTTTTTTAGTCATCAAAAGTTTGACAGTCCCTCCCGCCCCGCCCAGGGCGGAAGGAGTCATTTGATGATTTTTACTACATAAAAAAAAAGTAATGAAACATTCTCGGGACTACAATTCCGATCACATTGGTGAAGGAAAAACATCGCGAGGAAACCTGAATGTGTAATTAGACTTATAATAAAACAGTAAACGCCAATCTGTCGTGAGTGAGAGTGGTGCCCAATGCTCGTGCCTTCTCTGTATGACAATAAAAGACTGTTATTTTTTTAATAAAACATTGATACTTTCTACATACTTATTTGGCAGGTAATATATTCACAAATAATATTAAAAATTAAAAGATTTTGTATGATGTTTGCTCCTGACTGTATTAACCGACAGTCGATAGGACAAAAAAATGCAATTTGGCATTAACTGCACTGTAATGGCTGGTAATAACGGGTTTGGGGTTTAATTTGAACTGAAATGAGATCATTGGCATTCAACATGTGACATTTACTTTCTTTTCCGCAAAATCTAAATGCTGTAGTTTATTTTAATACTGGCCTTTCATTATCCAACTGCAGAGCAAAGGCCAAAATTTAATGTCGCTAGAAAACTATCTATTAGAAACTATAGGTAGGTACATTACGAGTGTTATGCTATTCAAGAACAATATCAGTGTTACATATGGAAATGTTGTGGAACAAGATAACAATCATTTCTTATCTGACATCTTCGTCCAATCCACTACAATAAGATTATTGTCACAAGTGCCATCGTTGCCTTCAAATGTTCCTACTTACGTCTGACCTTTAGGATTTATTATACATGCTACTTACGTTAGGAAATTCACATTAGGGCCTCCGCCCACGTCAGACAATCGGTGTCCGATGTTTTGTCGGAGAAAAATGGAACGAACTGATGGATATAGTGCAACGCATACGTCCTACAAAAAGTCGGTTCTACGAAACCTATATAGTGTGTGTCTGTACTGTCAACCCGTACTATCTAACTGCGAAAAAACGACAAAATCCAAATGAATTCATCTATCGACTTGAATATTTCCATCCGATTACCATTCTGTTATCATTCATGAATACTTTTTCTATACTATTTCACTTCTTAGAAAGGTGATGAACTTACTGTCTTCGTAATAGAGCGACGGAAACGTATTAATATGTAGATTTACTATCTTCTACGCCGTAGTTTTTTTTTGTTACGTCATAAGACTTAAATAGATATAACAAAAACTGTCTATTGATTTATTTGTTATGAGTATCTTTCTTATGTAACGTTGTGTGTTTAAATTCGACATTTATTATTGAGTTGATTATGATTCAAATTGCCGTAAGATCTTAGAAGATTTATCATTTACGTCATTTAAATGACAGGTTAAAATCTAATACCTAACAAAGGAATATCTGATTGTCATTTTATTCATACAGGTTTTCAATGGTTATAATACTATCTTGAAAGTATCGTATTTGCTAAGCTGATTGAATTTAAATTTCGTATCGTACCCTGGCCTGAAAATACATGGTTACCCGTATTAACAAATTAATTATGAACCTAAATTATTAGATTGATAGTCGATTTGTAAACAACCCGTTTCCCTAGCTACAAGATAACGGCGAAATGCAAAAAAATATTTGATAATAAATGTTTTTTAAAGCTATGCGGGTATTTTGTTTTCGTTTGGAAAACGTAGTAAGTACGACTTTTTATAGATTGCCTAGTCTAGGAAAGCAAAATGAGACTACTGAGCGTGAGGTCTTGAGAACGATTTCTAGGCCGGGTAAAGTGTTATTGGATTTTTCCAGCAGAAATTTCTCAGTAGCAGCCTCGGAGTCTGGATTTGTGCCCGGTTGATGGCTGAAGGCTCGCCCCCTATTACATGGGACTTAAATATGGCAAAACGTAAATATACAAATGGGTACACCTCTGCCGAATCCTTCGGAGATTACAGGCGTATGTTTATGTTTCATAAATATTGTACTTTTATTTTATAATATTTTGAATTGAACATCTTTTCCCTATCAGAAAACTGCATCAACCACTGATTTCTCCAAAATTTGAACATAAATGTGCCTATTTGCAGAAACGTGTCGAACCCGTATCAAGCAATTGACAATCAATCTAAATTATTAGGTCGACAGTCATGTTGTTAAACAAGCCATTTCCCTAATAATTATGGTACTTGTGAAATGGAAAATCAAATGGTTACCATAAATGTTTTACAAAACAATGCGGGTATGTTTGTTTCCCTTTGTAAAAAGCTTTAATAGTACTACAATGTCTTTATTGTTCAAATTATCACCGTTGTTTACGTTCACACACGACTATGTCCGGTTTAGTAGTTACAACTGATCATACGTTTACTCTTCAGTGGTATATTTTTCAACAAATTTTCGTAATACGGCTTGCAGTGGGAGTTAACTGGTAAAATCGTCACGTAAGGAAAAAGTGTTATGCCTCCTCCAGACGACCATCCCTCCCTATCTTTTTTTATTATTTACTTTTTAGGTACACAAGAGGAGCTCGTGGCTAAGTAATAACAGCCGCATGGGTCGATCCGTCAGGTTAAGCTACGCTTGCCGGGGTTGGTCCGTGGATGGGTGACCATCTTCTCACACCGAGACTCCTCCGTGCCTCGGAAAGCACGTTAAGCGGTTGATCCCGGCTGTCATATGTGGATCTTTGACAGTCGTTACGGGTCGTCAGAAGCCCGAAAATCTGACAACTAGTCTCACCAAGGGGTATCGTATTACCCAGTTACTGGGTTGTGGAGGTCAGATAGGCAGTCGCTCCATGTAAAATACTGGTATTCAGCTGCATTCGGTTAGACTGGAAGCCGACCCCAACATAGTTGGGAAAAGGCTAGGCAGATGATGAGTAGATATATAATATATTTTACTCTTCGTCGATCTTTAATTTGTACTAAAAAAGAAGTCACTTATTTTTATGCTGACTGTACCTATATACATACCTTTTCTTAGTAGAAAATGATGTAGGTTTTATTAATTCATGAACATTCTATTACTTATCAAATTACTGTACTTTTGGTTTTCTCTATAATTTTAACAAAAATGTACCATACATTTTACCCTTTGACTGCGAGACAACACACACGTTGTGTTTCGACTACAAAACGCAAGTGCGGCGCACACACACTGTATGTGTTTTTCTACGGCGAACACACGAAGTGGTAGCTAGCCGCACTTGCGTTTGGCGTAGTGCATGTTCGCCCGCAGTCAACGGGTAACAATAAACAATCAGTAAGTAAAACAATACATTATGTACAAAATTCAATGAGAAGTATTATATCCTAACTAATATTATTTTACGCCTAGGCCACTGAACCGATCATCCTGAAATTTTGCATATACGTTGCCAGGTGTACAGGAACGAACATAGGGTACCTTTAAACTTTAAAAAAGTACTGTACCCGAGAGAAATCACAATAAAGTTATTATGATCATAGATGCCGCCACGTGTGGTTTCGAATTGAAATGACAGGACATGGGTAATTTTTTCCGCGACTTCGTCTGTGTGCGCGATAACCGAAATCTACGCGGACGAAGTCGCGGGCAAAAGCTAGTATTAAATAAAGATTAAAATGCCACACAGTCATGCCGTAAATAATTTTCGTTTAATATACCATGATAAATCTACTGTTGTTTTTGAGTGAAGTATTTTATTTATATACACAGTTATTATGGTATTGTGTTCTTATAAACGTGTTTAAAATAAAATAGTAGGTATTTAGTAAAAAGATGAACAATTACTGAATAAGTCGTAAATATACCAATATAAAAAAGCGAGAAGTAATTTTTTGTTGTTTGTTTGTTTAAACGTGCTAATTTCTGGAACTTGCTAATCGGGTTTACAAAATTCTTCTTGTATATGATAGCTAATTTCATGAGGAATAGTATAGGCTATAAACCATCGCGCTACGACACACGGGAGTGGAACAGAAACCAAAGACGTAACTTAAAACTGTTGAAAAAAACCACGAACTAAGTCGCAGGGAGAAGATAGTTTAATATACTTCTTAACTAATGTACCTGTCTGCGTAAGCGCAGATGTCAAAATAATTGTCAACTACCCACATTATGTGACAAACAATTGTTCCAACAATAACTAAAGTACGTAAGCCACGGGAACAGTAACAACTGTTAAATAAAAGCCTTACTACGTCACCATGGCGATAAAATAGAAAACATTTCATAGTTTTTATTAGTGTTTTGTTGATCGTGATTAATGTATTCATACAAATGTAGAAAGAAAGAAATCATTTTTCATATATTAATTACTCTTTTGATCCAAGATCTAAGTCGCCAAACTTACGTCATATAAACAATACTACTATAAAAATATCTTGTAAAACACGTGCAAAATATCCTATAAAACATAATATACTCACGTGCAAAAAAAATGGGCCACGAGACAAGGTAAACTATTTATTCAATTTATTTAAATAATGCTTGCGAAGATATATTGCACATGTGCATGTCTTTAGACGCATACTTTAAATATATTGAATCAATAGTCTATGAGGAAATTGCTCTTGAATGTTGCCGAGTGGCCAAATTTTTTTGCACGTGAGAATATTATGTAGTTACCTGAAAAACGGGTCCAATTTTAAGGATATTTGGTACTTCCTAGTTTCAATACCTACTTTTCAAATATCTTTAAAATTTTAGCCTTACCAACATGATGATACCTTATTCCAAGCGAAACGTTTTTACATTATTTTTACCTAAAACATTAATCATTGGGAAAAAGGCGTGAGTTAATGTATGTATTTACTGGCAGAATGTGGGTGTACTAATGAATACACCTCTGCTTAACTCTGCAGGGATTACAGGCATGATGTCATGTGTGTAATAATAATAAGAAAATTACAGTTGTTACTATAAAACTATAAATTTAAACTAAATAATTTGTTAACTTCAATAAGTGGTACTTTGCCAGTAAAAGGTTGCAACATTATCTTGAATTAAGACTGATCTACATAACTTACGTTTTGGGTCAACGTTTTGGGTTACATTGTATTGTATTTCAAGCGAAGGGTCAATCACCAAATTACTTGACTTACAATTTGATCAATGATTCAATATGGTTTGGTTTTAAAAGGTACGTCTACTTATTAGCATTGTTGCAATGATTAATGAAACTATTTATTATACATGGTAATTTATCAATCGATTTTTATTTAGGGGCCCGATATTTTTTAGGGTGAACTGGCTTTTTTTTTGTATCACTGGGTGGCTAATAAGTCCACGCGTGATTGCTGCTGCCTATATACCGAGATCTGCAATACTAAAGGCCTTACAGATGCGTTGCTATCCCAGAAATTAGTTTGAAATTCCGTTCTGGTCTTCAGTCTTCAGCAGCACGCTGTGAACTCAAGTCATAGCACATAAAGTCTGGCTGACATCTGAACAGTCCCAAGCCTAGACAGCCCAGATCCGAAACAGTCTGGGATTAACTTTAAGGAACGATCGTAATCTAAACTCAATCTGTCCAAAATGCCTCTAGTTAACTACGAGTTTTTTTTTTTGTTTTTTGTTGCCGAGAAAAAATTGCGATTCGACTTTGAACGTTTTTTATTAGTAGAATTTGCTTTTAGATCAGTAGATTGCGACTCAAACAACTGGTATGGGTACCACAGTCCTGAAATTGTTTCTGTACTTGACGTGAGCATTCCTAACCTCCTACAGAATAAGGATGAAAAAAGATAAACTTTCTTGAACCCTTGAACGTCTTGAACATGTCATCTGCCAAGAAAAACACGTACATGCGAGTACAATCAACACACTTCGAATGTCGCGAAAGCGGCTTTCATTCATGACCGTGTCACTCGCTTCCCTTCAGTACAGTCGCCGACAGCGCTGTTAACTTTACCGAGAATAACTTTATAAGTATTTACTATTTTTATTCTTAGAAAACGATGGAAATAGGTTATGTGCGTGCTTTAATGGTTTAACTTCACAATTTATGCGCTTTGTTGGCCTTTGCTCTGAAAATATTGACACGCAGTTGATTGTTATTTAAAATTTGCCAATTGGCGACAGCAATAATGTTGCATATTCTCACCAAACGAAAGTTTATTAATAAAAATAAACCGAACTCGTGAAATTGCAATTACCTGGCTAAAATGTATTGCAAAAATTAATTTCGTTAGGTTACATGTCAAAATTAACGGCAAGTTACAAAGTAAGCATGATAGGACAAATTAGGCAAACATTTTTTGCAACTTAAATAAAATATCTGCTTACTTAGATTGATTAAAAACCGTTGCTTTCACCTGTACGAGCTGTCAGCAACCTTTTTGATTTATAATCTTATAGACCCGTCTCATACCCAGTGTGAGTGCGGAGCTTCTAATCAGACTATGTCCCACTTAAGTGTCTGAACTATCCGTTCACCTGCACCCTAGACGATCTGTACAACGCCTTTATGCAGCAATGAACATGGCCACCTACTGGGCCCAAAAAGTAAACAATTCGTCTCAAATTGGTCTACTTATATACGGGTATTTTCTCTAAAAGTTGGATCACTTTCTATGTAATAAGTTGAATACTTACCTACCTTGAAAGTTAGAACTGACGAAAAAAAATGCATATATTAATAAGTTAATTAATTATATAACATCACATCACGCCTGTAATCCCCGAAGGGTTAGGCAGAGGTGTACCCATTAGTACACCCACATTTCGCCAGTTATGTTTTTTTTTAGTCCCATGTAATAGGAGGCGAGCCAATTGCCATCAACCGGGCACAAATCCAGACTCCGAGGCTGCTACTGAGAAATTCCTGATGGAAAAACCCAATAACACTTTGCCAGACCTGGGAATCGAACCCAAGACCTCATGTACAGCAGTCGCGCTTGCGACCACTAGACCAACGAGGCAGTCAAAGGCAGTTAAATAATTAATCAAAGCTCTTTAATACTTATACGTTTTCATAAGGGGTAATAGTCCTAACTGCACTTTAAAGATGCATTGTTTTAACTTTGCTGAGAACAGAAAAGTTATAAGTACTCGCTTTGCTAACAAGAAGATTTTTAAAAGTCTTTATTCAAATCTGTGCTTTAATTGTCCAGATTTTTATTATATTTTGTTAACGTTTTTGCTCAAACATATATTAATATACAATGCTATGTAGGTAGAGCTTTGTTGAATCAAGTGTACATAAAAAATGCTTAGCGGGGTCATTGACATTTGCTTAGCTAAGTGATTCATGTGATGATGTGACCTTACATGAATGCCAAAGCTATTTGTTTTGACAAATCATTCCGGTTTGTCTATAATCAAAACAAAATATATTTCAGGGTTGGTCCTATAGTAAATATTGTTCATATTGTTCATATTCATGAGTACTTTAATTCCCTGAAAAATTGAAAATTTCGATAACTAATTTCAATGCAAATATTTTGAGTTTGATCTAAATTGAATCGTAAATGTACTCTTGATAAGTTTTATTTTAAATTGATGTTACCTAGTTAAAGAAAATAGTTTCGATACTGATTGGGCAAATAGCATATAGAGGTAACGTCGTAAGTAATCAAGGGAAATGTGTCAATGAGGTATTATCGAAACTTATCTATTGTACAAAATGTGGTCGCGTGCGCAACTGCAATAACGTATATTGTGCGCATGAGCCTGTACTGTATGTCACAGAAAGGCGTAAAGTACGTAGTTTTTAATACTAATTAACTATACAAAAAGGCAACAGTTACTGACTGACTGATTCATCAACACATAGCTCAAACCACTGATCAGGTTGCGCTGAAATTTAGCAATTAAGTAGTTATTATGACGTAGGCATGCGCTAAGAAAAGATTTTCTAAAATTCATCTACTAAGGGGATGAGACGGATATCAAAGACGGATATCATATGGAAAATCAAGATTAGATCGTCAAAAACCGATATTTAAGCAGACTAAGTCGTTAGCACAACCTCTTACTTAATGATATTCTGTGACTAGTTTCAAACGTCAGAATTAAGATTCCATATTTGTTTTTCGAACCACAATTATCGTAGAATATCACTATAAAACGTTAATTACCGAGTCACAATTTCATATCGTTATTATTCTATTTTGTTTCATGTGGAATGATTTGAAGAATCTAAATTATAGTGTTACTTGATTATTTTGTTTATTTATTTTGTACTCCTTTTGTTAGTTTCCATGTTTTTCCTAAGATTTGTAAATTAAGCTGTAACGACTAAAATATTTGAATGATCATTGACCGTGGCCTTCGGAGTTAGCAAAAAGTTATTTGTTTGGTTCATTTTTAGATGTTACTTTTTAAAAAATGAGTGTAAAAAATACTTAATGAAGCCGAAAGTTGGATATTCTTCGCAACATTGTGATTTTTGTTTTGTTCTGGACTATATCTTGGAACCGTTACGAAGACTGAACTTAGAATTAAATATATTATTTTTTAATGGTTTTTATACGAAACATGTTAAAGATGTTCTAACTAAACTTTAAATGGTGCCGATTCCCTTGGTCACAAACTAAACTAAAATTAGACTATTTCATTTCATTTCTATGACTATTTCATTCCATCTTTTTCTGTCCAATAAATTAAGAAAGACACTAATGTAAATAAGAGCTGTCAAATTTAGTCAATCTGAAACATCCATACAGTTATAGTTGACATCTTAAAACGTATGGATTAAAAATACGGAGAAGTTCAAGGCAAAACTAATTTGACATCGATAACTTAGTTTTTTAATGTCACCGTCCTTTCCTTTCTCTGTATGTTAGTAAGAGATGTCAATTCTGTAAATTTAGTCTAGTTTGTGGCAAGGGAATCGGCACCAATATCTCCACGACTCCTGTACTGTTGGATGCACCCGTAAGCATAATGTTTTGCATGCACATTGCACACCTCCGTAAACATGCATTTTCACGCGTTACTTTGCGCACAACTTAGTGATTTTACACAAAAAATAAGTTGTTTTCCAGCAATAATTTTTGCTTAATGTTTCTTTGTTTAATTGGCAAGTATGCATAGTATGATCTGTCTTTTTACACTCCGTATATGATACTCTCCTATCAATTTTATTAATCAACTTTCAATTTAAATTGTTATTGTTATGACGTCACCTACGAATACGTCTTGTGCATTACTGATGAGTTACCGAGCGTAATTCAAAATTTGGTAATTAAAACGATTGGCTCAGTTCAATAAAACATTTTATTCGTAAATATAAACAACATTAGGTTTAATGAAAATATTATTGCATTAAGTTCGACGACATTATACGCAAACACTAAACGTAATAGCATGTTTTTCTCTGGTCACAGTGAAGTAATAAGAAAAACAACTGATAGGGATGAACTTGTATGAATTGCATCACTATCTTCTGACAGGCTTAGGTCAGTTACATACGTAATAAAAATAAAACTAGTTGCATTAGTCGATTTAAAATTTTTGAGATAGGTCCTATCATTTTTGGTCCTACGGAACTGTGGACCGAAGGACCAGCTTTACCAACAAATTATAAATACCTATAGTGATTGTAATCTATTGAATTAAGATAACCTATTGATATGACATCTTATCGTATTAACATAATTCTCTGTCATTACTATAATTAGGGAACTGACTTATGACTTCATTTCCTTTCTCATAATTAACAATCAATCTTCCTTTCCGCTATATATAACAGAGATATGATAAGGTACAAGTTAGATTTTCTAATAAAAAATCACAGCCATTATATTATTTGTTTAATCAGAATTTAGGGTTAGTCAGTTCGTTACTGTATCTACAAAACTTATGTTGTGATTGTGAAAAATTGGTCCTTTTGCTTTGGTGTATCAAATATCATGGAAACTTGGTACTTTGACTCTTATTTTGTGGTTGGTTTTGTTCCTTATTGTTCGTTTTCAGTAATATTTGCTGCAACTGTATAATTTTACGTACTCTCACAACTTGCATCTGGTCAATCTTTACGTATTGCATCACAGATTCATTTATGAGCCGCTCTCTCATCTTTGCTTTATTTATTACAGCCGTTGCATTGGATGTGTGTTTCTTCTTCATGGTTTCAAAATTTACGGAGCGAAACATTAATATTTTATAATTGCGTTTCTTAAAGGAACATTTGATGAATGGCTGGCATTATAAAAAGTGTTACGTAATCTGAGACTGCGTTACATATGCACTGACATTTCAAACTTATAATTTGTGATAGTCATTCCGATTTAGCAGCAGTGAAATATAATTGTTACGACCCCTTTTAATAAGGACATAAAATAAAAATTTAAAGAGAGAAAGAACATAAAAAGATTGGTTTACAAAAGCTCAAGCCAAAAAAACAAACATTAAATCTAGAAAAAATAAAAATATTGTCGTACACGGAAATATGCGCCACCACCGCGCGAAACGGCTGACGCTCAGCATAACCCGAAACCCGTGTCTCTCGAGTTGCATTAACATTGTGATAGACTAATCAAGAAAGCGTAAATGATGTTTCTTAATTTATTAAACCAAGCCTCGGTATGCAGTCTACTTGTAATCCTTAGGTAGGTACCGTAATTCTGCTTTTGTCAATACAATCTAACAGTTGAGATAACTGTAACGACGTCATTTCTGTTCCTGATTAAACATATAGCGCATATTATATGCTTTACAACAACAAAGCGTATGTGCGCTTGTTTATTTAGTTTTATTTAATCTTATGTTGGAGTGACGTGAAATTTAATTACGTTCTCTAGTTAGAATGTTATCTTTAAATAAAACTAAACTAAAAATCCGGCCAAACGTAAGTCGAACCTGCAGACGTACCACCTTAAAATACTATTTAACACAACATGCAAAAATAAGACGTTTATTGTATGGCGTTTTTATAGCGGCAATAGAAATAAGTACGGACCCTGTAAAAAGTCTCTACCTATTGCGGTCCATGAGATACAGCTCGCTGACAGATAGACGGACGAACAGCGGAGGTTTCGAGTACAGAATCCTAAAGAGCGATTATGCACAACGTCAACGTCAAAAAATCGCGACAGAGATAAACTTGGCCAATTATCGTATTCCGAGAGTGCTAAGTATAAACCAATACACAAATAAGTACATACGTATTGTATACAGGTTACAATATAACGGTATTAAACACCAACTGTTTATATAAGCAGCCTTCTTTAACCATCCAAGAGAGGCCAACATCGTGTTCGTAATTATGATTCTATCAGCACCAAAAATGATGTTAACATTACTAATTATGAATCAAATAATGTGATAAACTTGCATGTTCGACCTTGATACATTTAATCATTGACAAATTATTGCATGTTAATTAGGACACTTTAAATATATCTGATTTTGAAAAAGTTTATTATTACACAAACATGTAAATCTAAATATAAAAGGCAACCGTTACTGACTGACTGATCAATCAACACACAGTTTGAACAGATGCACTGAAATTTGGCACGCAGATAGTTATTATGACGTACGCATGCGCTAAGAAAAGATTTTCCCAAATTCATCCCCTAAGGGGTTGAAGCGGTGTTCCAAAGTTTGTATGGAGAAATTAAATTTAACGCGGACGAAATCGCGGGCAGAAGCTAGTTCTTTTTAAAATTCGCGGCGTAGGAGGATGGGACTTGAAAGTACATTCAACCAGGTGCACTTTGGCAAAAAAGTCATCAGTCATTCAGTTACAACGGTACATTTTCGTGCAAGCGATTGCATCGTGAGATAATTTGTACCCAATATTGGCATTGGTATTCCTACTTTTTGGTGTGTATGCACGTTGCATAAATACCGTCAAGGTACACTGGAACAACAGGTTCTAAAAGGATGAACGCTTTTTACTGTCCAGGCGTCAGTCGTGGTGTAAGTGTAACGAATGGCGGTTTCCAAACTGGTTCAGATGAGTTCACTCATCGATTATCTTCAAGGTTAGATCCAATTGTTGCTTGCGGAACCCGTATTTCCTAATGTTTGTACGGAGTTGCTTGCTAATTCGACGTTTTCTCAGGACGTAGTAGTGGGAATCCTCATTTTGAGAACTGCCCTTTATAAGAAGTGCCCTACGTGAGAAGTGCCCTACTTGAGAAGTGTACCAATTGCGAAGTGCACGTTTTTTTGTCCAGTCCGCATTTTGCGAAGTGCACATTCTGCGACAGAGCCCAACAATTAAGTACACCATACAGCCTAGGCGAATTTTTATTAGCCTAGACGAATCTCAAAATTTTCCGCCGGTGATAAGTGATTTTACATCCTGGCAGTAATACGTCGGATGACAAGTCACCTTGTATTAGTTAGAAGTTTAGATCGCTTGGAAAGATTGAAATCGGATTGCGCCTGTGTGTGGCTATCGAGGTTGTTGTGCTGTTTTCCTTTTATGATAAGTTAAGTGTGCCGGCGACTTGCATTTTACCGTGTATCAGAGTAAAAACTCTTGAGTCTTGACCTGCTTACGTACCACGGCAAAATTACCACCTCTTTCTAACAGTTGCCTGCCATTCAAAATATGAAACGAAAGAACAATCGATTGAAATCCCATAATGGTTTATTGGAACACATTTCAATTTGCGATTGATAATGGACAATGCTCTCAAATATCCATAGAATATTAATAATTAGATAATATCTATATTAATATTATAATGCTGAAGAGATTTTTGTATACAATAGTCAGACTCCTGAGGAGGGACGGTCGGGAGCGGAGCAGTAACCAGAGACATTACTGAACACGTGTGAAAACCCGGGTTATAGCTTGTAAAAAAAAATATGATATAATTCGGCGAACATTTTTTGGAGCGATTGGAGAGAGTTTTAAAACCGAATACTGATGGATTTCAATACGGTACGATAGGTATCACTCAAAAGGTCACCACCAGGTGACCAAAGGATCAAAGGACCAGTTTTGAAGATTCTTTCTAATTTGCTACTTAATGAGGACATCTTTTACTGATGTATCTTTTGGCTGTGGAAACTGTATTATTTCATTTATTCTACAAACCAAGCCCTTAATGTGAGTTACAACAATTACGCGAATGTAATCTTATCTTTTATTTAAATGGTTTTAATATCTTTAAGATATAAATCTAATCTAAGCTAATGAACATGTTCACTGATAATTATAATCTTAACTGTTAAGTTCTGGGTTAGATTACCTACTGTGTTATCAACCTTGGAAGCTAAATTTAAATATTTATATAGAATTTTACTTCCATACTAATGTTTTTATCGTTTAATTATGGAAATAAACAAGCTTGATTTTAATCGCCATTAAAAGTTGTCAACAATGATAATAACAAAATTATCATTTTTTTAGGAATCGCATTACTGTTAACATTAAGAAATAATTTTTGACCATTGCTCTGCCAACCACCATCAAACAATCCACATACTTCATATGAGCTGTAAAAACGCGATTCTCCCATAGATTTTGTATGGCAATAATAAAATGTGGCGTCACTTTTTGCCAATTCAATTGATTAACTATTTAATGATTTCAAAGCAACTAAAAATCTAATTTTACTGTTAATTGAAAATTAATCGAATTTTAGGGCTAACATAAAGTGTTTCTTTAGAGACTTTGTCTTGAAATTATTGATCATATAAGTACCTAATTGTACTAGTATGAACATATTGGTCATGGTGGCTTTTATCACGAATAGGTACTCCTAAATTCGTATTCTTTCTTCTGTCATTGGTTGGCACAATATTATCGCACTGTGTAAGGAGGTATTTCAAAACTAGTTTGTTTTATCTCTCGGTTAAGAATGTCGTCATAACGCACGTGAAATACATGAAACCGATGAAAATAATATACAGCCTTTTACTTTTGACAGTAATTAAAATAATAACATACATGCAAACATATAATGTAACATAAAAACTTATATAAACATTATAACATAACCTTCACGCCTCGATTCATATGGGGAATTCCCCGACATAATCATTTAAAGTCAATTACTGCATTTTCCGCACCAACGCCTACTTTTTCCATCGACAATAGGATGTCAAACACAAATTATTTTAATCTCATGCTGCCGAGGGCTTCGTAGAAAACCTAGTATGTCCGAGGCGTATAACATCCACCAACAATCATTAGGCTAGCGTGGCTGTTACTGAAAATATCGTAATGGAAAAACCTCAATGACACTTTTTGCTCGAATCCAGTTCTTCACACTCAGCTGTTACACTTGCGACCACGAGCTCAACGGGGAAGTCAATAATCAAATGTAACTACAAGTTCATTGATTGATCGATTAAGTAACGGGTTTAATTGAGAACATTCGGTTTTTCCAAACTGTTTAAATATTTGCTTATGTTTCAACATGGGCATTAGATATAGGTATGTTAGTGTCCTTTCCTTCAACATACCATGTCGATTATTATTCTGTCCATACTCTAACAACTGCTAAACACAATGTAACAAGGTTACGTTACAGTTTTGTTATTGTACGCATTCTAAACATTGACAGTGAAAATGTGTTGAAAGGTCGACGCTATTTTTATGTACACTCTAAGACTATCGAGAAGTTCCATTTTGCCCCATCAAGCCGCCACCCTGTCGAGTGCCTAAAATTTTGCAGTGGAATATGCAACTCTAATTTAATTTGATTTTAATTTATTTTTTTGTATAAGATGTTATTTTATTTGGAAATAAATATATTATTACTTTTATTTAAAAACACTCCCAGGACTACCTTACTTATAGATAAGTATATACATTAATTTTTTTCTTAAACAAATTTAAAAATACGAGCAAATCTACCTAAACAAATTCTGTGGTGCCAACCCTAGTAAAGCAGACTCCAAAAATGTTTACCAGTGAAATCTACTCCATAGAATTATATAGCAATATTTCACTGCAGTCTGCCAAAGCAGGGTGGCTTGATGGGGCAAAGTGGAAGTACACAGACTATCAAAGGAATGCAATTACAATATTCAAGAACAAGAAACATAAAAAAACGCGATACGATAGGTTTCAATTTTCTCCGCAATGGTAAATGCAGTTATTTGATGTTTTATCGCTTTCGTATTACATACCATTTTTATTGAAGTATTCTGTGGTAGAACCTTCATTCGAGAAAGTGGTATGTATGTAAATAAGTTATTGTTATTTCATGTCTTTATTTACACTAGTTATTTTTTGTTATTTAATGTCTCCATTTGTTGGATTTTTCGTCCTAATTTTCTGTTTCATTCATCTGGTGCTTTTCGGTGTCTTTCTTGACATATTTAATTGTTTGTGGTAGGTTATAACAAGTGGGACTTTATTTTAATTTCCATGCAGACTTTCTGTATTTTTTTTATTCGTCTATGTCGAGGCATGACGTGTTTTTCGTATTTGAATACTGGCTGTAATACTGTTGAATGTTTTTGTAATTTCTTCTTATGTAATTTTATGCGTCACCTTGCTTTTCCATTTCTTCAAACAATTTGTTTAATGTTTCTATTGTTAAGTACCATGTAAGGAGTTATGCAACTGTTTTATGTTTGTTTATGATTAAATTATTAAGTTTATATGTAGCTTCATAGTTATTTGTTTTTAGTATGTCCACGTGAAGGTATTACATAAATGGTATGCTAAAACCGTATAGATTGTTCTTCTTTCTACATTTTAAAAGAAAGCCCTGCATTTACACCTGTTCTTAAGGGGGTCCGTAACGTAACTTCGATAGTCATATGTTCGATTAACGAAAAGTCGACTGAACGTTTGTTCGAATGGACTTTATTACGAAACAACCTTTTATCGCCAAACACTACTTCGACTGAACGATTCATCGAATATTTATTAATCGATGGCCTGCTCTTTCGAATATGTTTTAATTATAAAATAGTTTAATAATTGAAGTAAAATTATAAAAGTAACGTTCTTCGTCACAAGTGGAGGAAATCGAGGTGCACGTATATGATATTAATTATCAGTTCATATTACCATAATTATAATGTTTCTATAGTTATAAAAAAAATATTTTAATGAGATTTTGAATGCTTAAGTGATTTTACAAAATAAAACTAAATATGTCACTACCTTCAATGATGCTCATTTCAGCAACACCCAAATTTCATGTTTCAAAATCTACGGGAGGAATGATATCTTAAAAGTGTTTGATTTCCTCGATGTATGAAATTTAACATGTGACGAAGAACATTACTTTTATAATTTTACTTCAATTATTAAACTATGTTGTAATTAAAACATATTCGAAAGAGCAGCCCATCGATTAATAAATATTCGATGAATCGTTCAGTCGAAGTAGTGTTTGGCGATAAAAGGTTGTTTCGTAATAAAGTCCATTCGAACAAACGTTCAGTCGACTTTTCGTTAATCGAACATATGACTCTCGAAGTTACGTTACGGACCCTTCTTAAGGTGTCAAGGTTATCCTACACATTCGATATTTTTTTTTATTACTTTAGTCTGAAGGTATGTTGCATAAAAGGGATAGGCAACCAACGCCGCCCATTATAGTCGGAAGTTTTCTTAAAAATCAATGGGTGTCTTCGATCGAAATTTAATTTAATTAACGAACTGTTTATTTTCTACTTTCTTAATTAAATTAAATTACATTACAAAATGTCCATCGGTTTCTAAGAAAACTTCAACTATATCTGCGACTCTGGTTACTTATCTTTTTGTTGACTGTACTTTTTTTTGCCGATTTTGTCCGTTGAATAGTTTTTTCACAGCAATCTCATATCTCGGCATTACATCATCATACATAGGTAGCTATTTCATGGCAGTTAGTGCAAAGTCAAGGTTTACAAATAAAAATAACGCGCGCTGTAGTTTTAGTCAGTTTGATAAGTGTTTTATTGCTAATTGGAACTGATCAAATCTATAGTAGTTAATTTATTATTATAACACCGGATTTATTCGGAGAAATTCTTAATGAAATACCTCAATAACGCATTATCCGACCTGGGAAGAGACTCCAAGAGCGTATAGTCAGCAGTCGCGCTTGCGACAACGCGACCAATGTGGTAGTCGAAGTGCGTAAATCATCCGTCAAAGATCCATAAATAATGTATAATGTCAAATTGTAAATGCAGAATGGCGCGGCCCTCCCGATGATTTGCTCGATTAAAATATGATGTATGTATGATGTGTGTATGTCTATGATGTTTTGCTTGATTTGGCATTGCTAAAACAAGTTTTAGTTCGAGTTAGCTGTCAAACTATAGTCGATTCTCTTAAGTATTTCCTTAAAGGGCCTAACACAAGCGCGCCAAGAAACATTCGATTCTAGTCGATTTTAAAATTTTCGCTTAGCAGGTTGATTAAATTTTATACGACAAACAAAATTAGTAACTCTCATTAATATGAATAAAACCTTCAAACTAAATTAATATTATGTGCGAAACGGGTATTTTTAATTTATAAATCGATTGGTTTTACGTTACGTTAATTCCGCACGTTTATGTTAGGCTCTTGGGATATTTCCATAGAATGTGCTGACATATCAAGGTGAAATTAGTATGACCCCATTCAAGGCCTTATTATGATAGTATTATGGTTTGTTTTAATTTGACTAACAGCCTGTATTGCTTAGCGACCACATACCAACAAACTGACAATTATATGAAAGATAGTTACGGTATTTGAGGAGATATTGTTATTATTAATGGCTAGCTTTTTAAAATGTCTTGATGGACTAGCGGTTAAGGCGTCCGCAGTTGTGGGTTCGAATCTGGGCAAGTACCAATGTGACTTTTTCAATTCATATGTAGGTACTTTCTAAAATTTATCTTAGACTTTACTGACATCATTCCGTGCCTTGGAAAGCACGTTACGCTGTTTGTCCCGGCGGTCATACGTGGATCTTTAACAGTCGTTACAAGTCGTCAGAAGCTTGAAAGTCTGATAACCAGTCTTACCAAGAGGTATCGTATTCCCCAGTCACTGGGTTGTGAAGGTCAGATAGGCAGTCGCTCCATGTAAAATACTCATATTAATATAAGCCTGGAAGCCGACCCCAACTTCTTCTCTTACTGAGAAGGCATGAGCACCACGCTTGCTTAACCCGTATTCATAATTTCTTCCTACTTACTGTGAAATTGAGTATATTTGGATGTGTTTTTATAACGACTGAACGGATTTGGGTGAAGATTGGCATACGAGTAGACTATGACTTTTATAAGGTGAAACGGTACTTCTTACCTCAGTAATACATCCCCGAGATATTAAATTCGCGAGTATAGCCGCTGTCTATACCTAGTTGATAATAAATTAATGAGTTCATCAGATAGTTCATTAGCTTGAAGTCTGTTGAGACCTTCTATATTACGGTATTGCCTGCTTCATTAATACAATTCGTGATTTAATTATAGGTAGCTAGCCGAGTAGGTGCTTACAACTAAATGTACCTCAGTTAGTAGTTAGCCTTCAAGATACCCGTACGTTAGTGTCGAGAGGTGAGTTCGTGTATTAAGTGATAGGTATTTATTTACCTGCTTGTTTGTATTGACTACCTATACAGTGTGTAAATGTACACATCACAAAACCATTAACTGTGCATACTGCCCGTCAAACTAAGTCCTTAACTTTAAAGCAAAAGTTTTTATCGGTGACTTTTTCTTTTGATAATCAGGAATAAATCATAATTAGTAATAAATTCTTGAAAGTGTGCAATGTAACAAACGCATATGTGCGTATGCACGCATGTATGTGTAGTACAGGGTTCGTGAAGTATTTCAACTTTAGTTATAACATTAAAAACATGTATTTTTTTTGGGAAAATGCGTAAAAAAGCCAACCATTTGGGCTTCGTTAAGTTCCTTATGAGGCTAAAATTGTAATGTTGTGTAAAAAATTATATTCTTTTTAAAGGGCAGTAATGTAATTTGTTTTAAAAATAATTATAAGCCTTATTCAGTAAACCGCTGGTGTTGTAATTACGTACGGGTTATAACAGATTTACCGTATATAAAAGCGATAAGTAATGCAAGTTTATTCAAAATAAATGTACCAGAAACAAAACAAAACGTTGCCGTTGTCTATGTTGATAAGATTATAAAGTATTATTATCATAAAATCGAATATCTCCAAAATCTACAACCCATCTAAACGTTTCTGCCTACCTAGTAGTTACTACATACATAAATGTGCTAAATTTTTTTATTGCCGAAAACATGTGATTAATTTATTGTTTTTTCTTTGTCCACAGATATAAAAAGTATAGACAGAATTAAGAAGATGGCTGGTCTTGCAACAGTATTGAAGCCACGCGGAGGCGCGCGCGCACTCTCTAGTCATAGTTTAAGCATGTGTTTTGTTATTGTTTTATTATTAGGTAAGTGTTTTATTTAAACAGTTTATATTAACCTTGTGTAACACTATTTCTTTAGTACAGTCTAAATAAAAATAATAATAATAGTAAAATGTAAAACAAAACTAAAGTAAGTACTGTCAACAAAAAAGATTGGACTGCAGACAAGAAATACTCACCAGATAACTTCTTCCACTTAGGGCTAAGCAGAAGAGACTATCAGACTCCTCTTTTGAACAATATCATCAATATCCGCAACCTTATAAGGACAAATACTCAATTTTATTGTTATTGTGTCTTTAATAAATGTTAGAACACATAAAATACTTAGTAAACACTTGATAGTTACTAGTATACTCATCTCGTTTGTAAACAGTACAAAATAAATACACGTAATAATTTATTCTGTCTTCTTTCAGGTATCCCAAGTGCACATTCCCAGTTAGATAAAATGTATGTAAGCGAAACGGATCTCAACATCCTCGTGGATGATACGCATCTCATGAAACTCATACAAATGTAAGTATACATCAAACATTTTCCATCCCATTCATTTATTCAAGTATTTGTAAATTACAGAATTCTTATAGACTAAAATTGTTATACATATATTTGTTAAGTATTTCAATAATTACTATCATAATTATCAACTATTTGATACTTTATTTTTCCAAAATGTAGCATAGTAGCGCTAGTGCTGCTCCAACAGCTCTCTAAAAATAGTGCTATGTATTTAATACTACATAATCTTATAATCTAAAATCTTATAGCCTAAAATCTTATAGCCTAAAAATCTTATAGCCTCAAAATCTTATAGCCTAAAATCTTATAGCCTAAAAATCTAATAGCCTCAAAATCTTATAGCCTAAAAATCTTATAGCCTAAAATCTTATAGCCTAAAAATTTCATAGCCTAAAATCTTATAGCCTAAAAATCTTATAGCCTAAAAATTTCATAGCCCGAAATCTTTGAGGCTAAAATTTCATAAACGTAAATGTTAAAGGCAGAAATCAAAAATTGATGATTGTAACCTATTTTCAGTGGCCAATACAACGAAACTCTACACGTAACAGCGAATATCCAACATCCGGACATAGTCCAGTTCGTCCCACAAACTATCGACATTCCGGGCTCCAAAGAACCGAACTCCTCAGTAAAGATCACATACGATATCTGCGCGTACGCAAAGAGCCCTGGACATTCTGAAGTTACATTTAATGTCACACCTGCTGGGTTTGTCAAGTGAGTATTATAATCTGTTGATACAGTTTCAGGCTAGGCAGATAATGATGTTGATACAGTTTCGTTTGTCCTTCTAACTTTGTAGTTTTATAAATAGAGCAATCAGAATTAGATATTGGTGCCGATTGCCTTGTTCACAAACTAAACTAAAATTAGATTATTTCTATCTTTATATCTTTTTAAGGGGCGGAAATAAATTAGACCTGAAAATTTTAGTTAATCTGAAACTTCCATGCATTTTTAGTCATGTCAGAACACATTGATTAAAAACAAAATTAATTTGACATCTCTAACTTAGTTCTAAAATGTCACCGTCTTTTTTCTCGCTGTATGTTAGAAAGAGATGAACAAGGGAATGAAA
Organism: Hoplodrina ambigua; assembly: GCA_949774945.1. Taxonomy (NCBI): domain Eukaryota; kingdom Metazoa; phylum Arthropoda; class Insecta; order Lepidoptera; family Noctuidae; genus Hoplodrina; species Hoplodrina ambigua. The sequence continues at coordinate 3,537,667 of OX458967.1, forward strand.
AGAGATGAAAAAGAGAGAAGAACAAGGGAATCGGCACCATTGTATGTATAACTTACACGATTCGCTTCCCGCTCGGAACAAATTTTAATATTTTTAAGGTTTACAAGTAGTTGTTTGTTTGTGTATGAGTGTCAATATGTTTGTAAACACACCCACAATATAGAACAAATTCCTAGAATGGGACAAAATTGATTAAACAAAAATAATCTTTAGCCATGTGTACTTCTAACTCAAAATCCTCTATCCCTTCCAGCATGGACAAAGTATTCCTTCGTATAACAGTGATGCACTCCCACGCAATCAACGTCATCTCCTACATCATGGGCTGGATCTACTTCGCGGCCTGGTCGGTGTCCTTCTACCCACAAATCTACATCAACTTTAAAAGGAAGAGTGTCGTGGGACTCAACTTTGATTTCTTGGCCTTGAATATCATGGGATTCACCATGTATTCCTTGTTCAACTGCGGTCTTTACTTCTCGAGGGATATTCAGGTATGCTTGTAAATTTATTTTAAAGTGTAAACTTCTTTAGCTAAAGTCCCCGTCACTGGTTAGTTTTGTATAACATGTATGTTTTTCGAAACATTGAATTTGGTTTTTTTTTTATTTTTATTTTTAGCCGTTTTATTTGTTTTTCGAATGAATTGTCGCTACGTAACTTTAGAAGTTCTTATTTACATAATTTATAGCTTCTCGTGACGGGGACTTTAGGAAGATTTTGACAGATTAGTAGGTACTGTTGATATCTCAATCAATTCCAATTTTATTCGGGTCAAGGGGCTATTACACTGCCGCTCATAAGCTAGCTAGATAAGTACAATAGTATTAACAATTTTATTACCCGTACACATCACGATGAGTGTTAGTTAAGCGTATGTTAATTATATTCATAGGTAATCCCACTTATGTAAACACGTGGTAATTATCTTAAAGGCCTGATTTTGTCTTATATAGCATAACGTCACGCATGTAATCCTTGAAGGGCAGGGTGTAGGCAGAAGTGTACCCATTAGTACACCCACATTTCTCCTGTTATTCTTGCACTGCAACGACCACTTTTTGCAATGTATTTTTTTAGTATATATAATTTTCCACTTTTGAATTTTGGTCACTCTATAATCATAAATAATAAATAAATCATTTTTTTATCAGGCAACAGCAGTGGCCCATAAAAATTATGGCCAGTATGGCCACATATTATGGCCATAGGTTATTATTAACTTGGTCATTATGTTATGTAATATTAATTATCACGTTTCAGAATGAGTACTTCAGCCGTCACCCCCGTGGTCTGAACCCGGTACAACTGAACGATGTGTTCTTCTCTCTCCATGCTGCTTTCGCCACGCTTATCACCATCACACAGTGCTTCTTATATGAGGTAAGTTTAACCATAATAACTTAAAAAATACGAGGTATACAAAGACATGTATATATATATAGCCATTAACTACGCATAACCCATCAAACTAAGTAACTTTAAGAAAAAATGTTTGCTGGGGGGGGGGGGGGACGGGACACATTTCTTTTTAGTGTTAAAAATCATTATTTATTGTACTGCGCAATTGAATGCACTTTGTACATATACGGGTACACGCAATAGTATAGGGACCGTTGCACTTTTTAAATTTATTTAATACTATCAAAAATCAATCAACTCTCTAACGAGAAGGTGTCTAGGTTAGATCTTAAAGAAAAAAAATAAATGATCGCAATGATAGGAAGAACATGTATCCCATAAAATCGAATTTACATTCACTTTCGTGCGATAATAATCGCAGAGGTTATAGAATAAACTATATCATCTACAGCGGAGTACAGTACGAAGCCAATAAAAAGACAAATTGAGTTTAATCCTGCTAATCCACACTATTTCAATGACGACAAACTAGTTATCGTTAAAGATACTTTAATTCATTCAAATAACAAAAAACAAAATATTCCGGTTTCCTCGTAAATTATTTTTTGTATAACAATATTTCTTCGTCCATTTCAGCGTGAAGACCAGCGTGTATCGACCATTGGTCGCAGCATACTAGGCGTGTTCTCAGCCATCGTGTTAGTCACGGTGGGAGTGACCATTGCTGGCAAACTCGAGTGGCTCGACTTCTTGTATTACTGCAGTTATATCAAGCTGTGCATCACTCTCATCAAATATGTACCCCAGGTGAGTGCCTTTACATCGTCAATCAATCTGCCTAACCTTTTCCCGGCTATGTTGGGGTCGGCTTCCAGTCTAACTGGATGCAGCTGAATACCAGTATTTTATATGGAGCAACTGCTTATCTGACCTCCACAACCCAGTAACTGGGTAATACGATATCCTTTGGTTAAGACGGATTGTCAGATTTTCGGGCTTCTGACGACCATTCAAAATTATCAAAGATCCACGTATGACAGCCGGGACCAATGGCTTTTTGAAGGCAAGGAAGTCGGTGTGTAAAGATGTTCACTCATCCACGGACCAACCCCGGCAAGCGTAGTTTACCTGATGGATCGACCCATTCATCTTCCATTCGTCTCCATAATCTGCATTTGGATACGCAAAAATGGTCAATAATGCCAGTGTGAATTGAACTTTAACTTCTAGTGTTGCCAGTCAATGTCTAATCATTTATTACAATTAAACTTAAACGTCGTTTACCTCCTCTTCCAAAAGGTAGTTTGGAATGGAGAAGAATGGGCAAGAAACTCGATGCTTAATCTTCTAAAAGTCTAAACTGCTAAAATTGTACTTTAAACTCATTGTCATATGATTCACAGTCGATTAAAATGACGGAAGTAAAAAGAGTACAATTAATTTTTCTCCTTATTCCAGGCCTACATGAACTACAAACGCAAATCAACAGTCGGCTGGAGCATCGGTAACATCTTCCTCGACTTCGTGGGCGGTTTCCTGTCCATCCTACAGATGGCGCTGAACGCCTACAACTATAACGACTGGATCTCGTTCTTCGGCGACGCGACCAAATTCGGCCTCGGCCTGTTCAGTCTCGTCTTCGACATATTCTTCATTCTACAACACTACGTGTTCTATAGGTATGTAGATGTTTTTTTGGTTTTCAAATAAGTAGGAGTTGTCGTGTTTTACTTTACCGATTTTATTGGTTGAATGCGTGTTTTTTATGGGCTGATTTTTCGATCTATTTATAACTTTAATTGTTTTGTAGGCTATGATATTTTTTTCTAAATTTCTGGCTTCTGCTCAACAGTGTGTCACAAGAAACGCTATTAAAAAATAAAATGAAATTTAATATATTAGTATATCATCTGTTACGATAGAACAATCAGCTCTACACTTTTTATTTGTCAATTTCCTTTGAAATATTTTTTTCTGCTATTCATTTTTATCAATTTTTATTTTTTTCTTTACTTTATGGGCTTAGAATTTGAACGAAATACACAATCATAATATCCTTAACTTTATAAAAACAAAACAAAAATAGTACAGTATTCCGTTCAGATTCTATTTTCGAATCATTGGGGAAATTCATTTGTTTAAAAAAAGAATGTCTACCAACGTTCATTATATTATCATTTATTATAATTAAAAATCTTAGTTTGAAAACTTTCGACACGACAACTCCTTTATAATAAGTTTTCCGGTGCTTACTAACAAGATGTTATGTGGAATGAAATTTTTCTACTGTTTCTTATTCCTCTTACATCTAAATATGATATCAGAGAGGTCATTTCATTTCACTCAAAGTTTACTTTTCGAATAGACGATTAGTTCCAAATATAAAAATTTAGAAACATTTAAGAGAAAAAAAAATGTCAATGTCAAAATTAACTATCTGATATCGTCTGGCGGTGATGGGTCACTAACATAGCCTTAATCGTCCTGTTTTCACTAACGCCTACACATTAACTCACTTCTTAACAAAATGTCTGTCTTCTATACTTTATATAAACTTCAAGACTGAAGAAAATAAAGACATACGAGACGACAACCCATGGTACAAAGTTGAATCGGGAAAAATGTCACATTAAAGTATCAAGAATATTTATGGAAAGTGTCCTGATCCTATAAAAGATTATACAGAAACAGCTACTTATGATAAGTAGATAGTGTATTGAGTTACTACTGAGAAGACAGAACGTCAAAGGATTCAACAGTTATAAAACGCAGTGGAAAGAAAAAGCAAGATAAAGAAATTAAGACGACAGATCAAGACACAACGGACGGTACTTTACACCCATGCCTACCCCTTTGTGGAATAGGCCGTAATGATATCAAGAAAACAATGTGACAGAAACCAGAACGATCAACCATCAACATCCAAAAACATACAGAATATTGTTTGTAATTAAAAAAAATCATACAAAAATAATTACAAATAATATTCGCCCAACCATCGGGAACCATTCGCTTAAGCTTTCGGCACGCACTTGGGGAAAATAAAATGGCGGATTTTTACGCAATGATGAAGGAACGTTTTTTGTGGTATATAATTTCAGAGAGGGCAAAGAGTTTGTGAGGGTTAACAGTAGTGACGAGGGGTCGGAGTTGTCGAGCAGTAGCGAAGGGAGGGAGTATTTTGTTGTGGTACAAAATTGGTATGTATATCGCCTTCTTTAACACACGCTGTATATATAGTTTCTGTCTTACCTTCTGGTAGAATAGCTTTATGTAGTTTGAGGTGGCGAAGCATAGAATATTGGTAAATATTTTTGTAAATAAGATCTCAAAAAAAAAAAACAAACTTTGGATGTTGTGATTCAAAATTCAAAATTTTCTTAACAGAATTGTTCTAACCAACGATTATAATGTACATAAATGAAATGATTCCATATTATTTTTTTTTATATAAAATAAATTTAATTCAGTAAAAAAAAAATAACTTTAAAAAAGGTTCGCCACCTCTGCCATATTTAAACCCTGTCCAGCTTTTTACCTTTTAAATATATTTTAGGCATGCCGACGAGAAAAAGTATGATCTGGACGTCAAAGCGTGATGAAGACCGCAACCAGTCCTGTGCCAGTTTTCCATAGTAATTTAGAACTTATTTTTAATCCAGTAAGGTTTAATTTCGAACTACAACTTTCAGATAGTTGCTGATGTCTGACTTTTTTTTAGCTTTATTAAGATATTTTTGTTTTTAATTCAAATATAGATATAGGATTGCAATGCTTTAATTTCTAAACAATTATGCAAGGTATAATTTTGCATCCTTCTCAAATTACAAGAGGTTGTCTTAAATTATATAAATAACCAATTAAAATTACGGTACATTGTCAATAACTTAAAACAAAGACAATATTTCAGAAAAGAACAGAATTGCCCCGTAGTGTGTGCGTTAGACAGTGTCGCGCGACTCAAAGATCACCTAACATTAATAAAATCCCTGTTCAACCCCCGACGCAAAAACGACGGGGTGTTATAAGTTTGACGTGTCTGTGTGTGTGTCTGTCTGCGGCATCGTAGCTCCCGAACAGTTGAACCGATTTTGTTTATTTTTATATTTATTCGTATCGAGAATCACTAGCACCTCTTTGAATTAGACGAGGACGCAAAATTGCACCTTGTTTTTTGACAGATTAGAGCGAGTTCTGAAAATCAAAAATATCTTGCAATCAGTATTCATTACTTTCGTTAACGTAATTGATTTAATTCGAATAATTTAGTTTTATATTAATAATGTTCTTGGGGTAATTCATTTGAAGCATTCGATTTATAATCTGTAACTGCCATAAAATTTTGTTTTCAAATTTGGGATGCCTACATTGACACATTATAATATTATTGTAAAAGTATATTTATTTATTGTATATTTAAGACATTTTAATTATTTTATTATATAATTATTTAATAAGGATATATTCCGATAAATTATTTTCTGTTTAAAACATGATAAACAGACTGATTTTCTTTGTATTTTACGCATTTATGATGTTTATGGAAGTTTTATTTATTATTTATAAACAATATTTTAATATTGCGTATAGATAATTAAATAAAATCGTACCTTTGTTTTATATCTTATGAACATTAAGAGTTATACATGATCAAGGTTAAGAAAATATATATTTTAAACCATAGCTACATTAAAATGGATAAAGGGTTATGCAGAGGTCGAAAACTTTTAATATTCATAGGATAAAATGTATTATAAATTGGTGAAAACAGTTAAAAACTGAATATTAAGTAATTCTAATATTATGTTTGTTAAATGACAAAGTCATTATTCGTTTTCAAGGATCTGTGATGATAACACATTTTATATTAAAATGTGAAATGATAAAATCACTGCTGTTTTGATTGCCACCCTTTAAAAATAAGCTTCAGACTGCCTCCCCATCCTTATCCTACAATATCGACAACAAATATAATCTTTATTATTATAAGCCATAAGATACAGTTTAAAATCTCAGTTATAGTTTATGTGCACGATTGTCAAATTAAGTTTTAGTATATTGTTAGAGAATTTATAACGTGTAACGGAAGAGGTTTAATAGATATTAATTATACTCATCGAATGCAGGAAGCCATATTTAATTTCAATTTAACGATAAAAAAATGTGTTTTTTTTTTAATTTTTTGAAAAGAAATCTTGCAACATTTTTCCTCGTTTGTTCTTTTTCCATTGCACGTTAAACTAGTTTGTAAGGTTTTGTTTATGGTATTCAATAAATTAATATTGGTTTGGCTGTGTTTCTCTTTTTCTCCCTTGAACTGAACCCATTACTTTCTAATATCGCTGATAAAGTCAAAGCATTTAATTCAATTAGACAATTTACAGGCACTTTTGAAATGTCAAGGGGTCTGTCAGTTAGTCAGAGAGTTGAAGCTCGTTCCAAAACGATAATGACACGTGAACACTACAAAACTGGGACTAAAAATGATCTCACTTACACAGAAAGAAATAGACCCTTATAGAAATACCAACCCTATGCAAATTGCAATAAAATCGAAAATAGATAATCTCATTGACTTTACTATTGATGCTCTAATTTTAAACTTTATTTCAACGAGAGCAAGGTTGATATTTCTTTGGTAGATTACATTACTGAGCTTTGCCAAGTCCGCGTGGTATTTGGTTACGCACGTTGAAATGGAATGCGACAATGAATTGACTGGAGATTAATTAAAACTTGAAATATTCACAATCACTACGTAGTTACATAGTATAAAACTTAAGTTGCTTCCCGCTGTCTGTACGCTTTGATCTTTTAAACTCCGCAGCGGATTTTACTGCGGTTTTCATCAATAAATAGAGTGATTTAAGAAGGAAGGTTTATGAATATACATTGCACCCGTGCGAAGACAGGGCGGGTCGCTAGTTTGATGTAAAAGGTGAAGTCTTCTATAAACGTCATCAGCTCAATACAGCATCTCTTCATCAAAGTACGTAATGAACTCTTGGCGACCATTAAGAAATCTGGAGGCATTTCTACAAACTTTTAGAAACGAACACAATCAAATCTCAGTCTCAATCTGTCAAAAATACTTCTAATTTACCTAATTTTTTTGTACATTAAATGCCGCTAAAAGTGGTTAAACGAGCACTCCACATTCCACGGCAACACTCCAATAACCTCTAAAATCCTTCCGTGTGTGCGAACATGGATTGAGTGGAGTAAGGAATATTCCTAGAGCTATACCGCTTCGCCTGCGAGGTACAGGGGCGCGGGGGTAAGACGAGAACGGGGACCGGGAGAGCTGCTAGCGACGGGCAATCGTAGCGTTATACACAAGAGGCGAAATGTGCACTGGACAGTTCTTAAGATATGTGACGTCAATTAAGCCGTTTAGCTTTAAATAATCTTCATTCAGCCGCAATCCACACTACGCGGGTGTCTGAAATGGAGTAGGTAATCGTTTATCGCCTAAAATGAGATTGCGACAAGATTATGAACGTTTAAAATTAGTATAATTGGCTTTCTGATAGAATACGTCAGCAAACAAATATATACACACAAAACAAATGACAAAGATTAGTAAAAACACTACAATACATATACCTGTTTACATAACCTTATTTTGTATTGAGTATATAGGTAAGCATGTAGCATAAATATTGGAACAAGATCATGCGCCTGTCAGCTACCTAACGCAGACAAGGTGAACGTACGATATACTTATGTATGACGGTCTGAATATTCAGACATAATATAAATATTTAATAAGAAAATTGGGCAAAAAATATGGCGCTAGATACGGCTAGATTCCGCCCGCGACTTCGTTCACGTCGAAGACAAATATTCCTATTCCCTAGACTATATACCTATAGCACTCAAGAATAACGTAGCTTCTTATTAGCTAAAGAATTTTCAGAATCGGACCAGCAGTTCCGGAGATAAGCGCGTTCTAACAAAAAAAAAGACTTCAGCTTTATAATATTAATAGTATACATTTCATTAATAGCCTACAGCGACTCCAATAGATAATAAAACTGGATTAAAACGAAACCAGCGTACCTTATCTACCACATTGTAATTTAATTCACAGTATTTATCACGCTTATCAGGTCAGGTAGAAGTGTACCCTATACAGTTATGTTTAAGTCCTATGGAGGCTAGCCTATTGCTATCAATCGGGCACAAATCCAAACTCCGAGGTTGCTACTCAGAAATTTCTGATGGAAAAACCTAAAAATACTGCCTAACCTGGTAATCGAACCCAAGACCTCATGCTCATTAGTCGCGCTCTTCGAGCACTAGACTAAACATTATTACGAAACTTCAAATACAATACAACCCGTACTAAAAATATTTTACTTTAAACAGTGTTTTTACGTACCGGGTAAATGCGGGTTACTTTAAACCTGTATGGATACTTTAGCTCAATACTGAAAAAAACATTTGACCAGAACTTCCCGCATGAGTATGAATGACGATATTTTTTTTTTAATCGAGATTCATTTTCAATTCCAATTATATTACTTTTTCTGTTATTTTTTAAGAGATCAGAAGGTTAAAACGTTTTTCGTTTCGAGACAAAATTTCCCTACAGGGTTAAAGTAACCCACATATACGAAAAAACACACATTTGTACACATAGTGGAAAAAGTACCTAATAATTTAATTAAATTTATTGCTTTATTCGTTGTAAAGTTAGAAGAAACCGTTATAACTCTGTCGTTATTTCTACGTTAGCGTATAATTTAGCTCCGGTATTTCACGATTACTATAGAGCAAAAGCTATTAGCCATTAAAAAAAAAAACTCCAAAATGCAGCAACACTTTTGTAATGCATTATTTTTCTATTAGTATACAGATACGTAAGCCTCACTTTCACGGTTAACGAAACTTGCACAACAATGTTTCAGAAACATGATTTTGGAATCCTTCCAACGGTTTTGACAGCGTCTTTATTTCGCTGCAAGTACGGTTAGACGCACCAACGTCAGAACTTTAGGCGATGACTCAACAACGTTCACTTAAAATGCCAATTTCAATAGTTTTATTCATAACCTTTTTTTAGTTGTAACCAGGATTTTGTAATAACCTAATTTAAAAGAGTGCCGTGGAGTTTCTTGCTCGTTCTTCTCCATAGAGGCCTACCTCCGTTTTGGAACGAGCAACTAGCTTCACTTTCGGACTAACTGACCGACTCTTTGACAATTCAAAAGTGCCTGTAAATGGTCTAATTGAAATAAATGTTTTGACTTTGACTTTGACATAGGTATATACATGCACACATGTTATATGCTCCTAACGTTTTCATAGCACTTTTAGTTGACACCATCAATCAATTGATATACCTTTTATGAGTTGTCAAAACGCGATTCCCCCGAAGATTTTGAATGACGATATCGAACTGTGACGTCACTTATGTGGAAACTCAATTTACTTACCATAAATTGATTTCAAAGCCGCAAATATCAAATTTTACACTAAAATGAATCGGGTTTTTTCTGAAATAAAGTGTTTTTTTTTTCAGAAGTCGTGTCTTGAAATTAATAGTTAATGGTGTCAAATACCAACTGACTGACTATTTTAATATAAAAAAAAACTGTTTAAAATAGGAAAATAAATCCACTGTGATCTTTCAATGAACTATGAACATACTCTCACATAATACATTTTCTATCAACAGGGAGGCGCGGTACATCCTACTCCGAGGTACCACCACGTCCACTGAGGACCTGTCTCCTCATGAAGAAGAAAACCAACCTAATTCTGAAGAACCGTACCAAGGTGCACCAGCTTAACACGACTCGAAAAGCGACACGACGATACTCCGTCTCTTTGACTCAAAACACAAACTATGTTGAGTGCGAGCGAGAAAGAAGATTATGATGCTCACGCAAAGATGTAAGATAGACGAGAGAGTATTTTTCCTATAATGGGAAGACTTCGGAATAGTACTTGATGGATTCGATGATGGATAAACGATTGAAATATATTCCAAAGACCTGGAATGACGTACTGTTTTTCAGACATCTGTGTCATGAGATAATAAATAAAGACTCACAAACAGAAAGTGAAGTGCGGAAGTTGATACAGTACTAAAAACACAAATGGTCCTTTGACACGTAAACACGAACAGTGTTTATGAAGAAAATTTCGACTTTATCGCTACCAGTATTCTTAAAGAGGCTAAAGAACAATGGAGAGGCTTTTGCTTAACAAAGCATAAAGAACAGCTTATCTCAAACTGTGTTATATTAATTAAAACCTCTTTATATTCGTCATAAAATGTGACAGACAAACAAACATTGTAATACATTCAATATATGAGTGCATTGTGACAATAAAACTGTGACTATAATGATTTGAATACGAAATAATAAACAAAGTGCAAACATAGTGAAGAAGAGACAATAAATATATGGAGATGTTTATTTGTAATTATATTTTATTATGTTTTATAGTATTAAGAGGTAAATGTGTGCCGGTGACATGGGTTTTATAGCGATAAGGTTAGTAGCAAGCCGTCCAAATCACACAAGCGCACTTAAAGCATTGGTCGAAAAAACCCGACAGCCAGCGGAAACCAACGAGCGCGTTATGAATGCACGTAACATGCGCGCAGGAGTCAAAAATGTTGCATTACATGTAACGTTAAACGTTACAATACTATGATTTCCGATCTCAATATGCTTAAATTGTGCCGTGCGCATTCTTCTGGCAAATTTTCAGATGTATCTAAATAGTTAGTAAATGTATCCTCATTATATTAAGCCTGTGTTGCCAAAAAAATATTTTTGTACAAAAATATAAATAATATGTTATCTATTAATTAAGCTTACTAATATTATTAAATGCCGAAGTTGAGATGGATAGATAGCAATCACGCTAGAACGGTGTAATAGATCTTCATGAAATTTAGCACAGAGATACATTATTAATTATATTCTGGAATATACGCTATTTATGTCCCTACGGTTCCCGTGGGATAATTTAATGGAAGTGACAGCGTTGAGTTGGAAAAGGGAACGATGTAGGAATAGTGAGTGAATGAATGACATAGATCTGAATAATACAACCGCGTGTACAATACGTGTCAAGAAAGATGAGACTTGACACACAACACAAACTTATTTTTTTCGTAATAAATATTATAATATTGTTAAGAATTTTAATCTAAATGTCCTCGAAATATCCCTGAACAGATACACGAATTATGGATAGCTATTTCGTACATCAATACCTGCGCAAGCTCCACATTACTGACGCTTGTCAAGTCTCATCTTTCGTGGCGCGTATTATACTAAAAGACATTCAGATATAGCTCATATTCCAATTGCATAATATTTAATTGAACTGTGCATTCCATGCAATTACAGTAAACAATTCGTTTCATTCTTAAAAGTACAATATTTTACGTTTGTTTAATATTTTCTTGTTATTTTTAGTACAATGACTTTCGTTCTTATAAAATCCATGTCATTTTGGTGTTGAAAGCAATGAAATAATTATCTTATGTTTAGTTGATAAGTCGACAAATATTTAAAAAAATGTATTTTATCTTATAACTATATAAATTTACTAACGAAAATGTATTCTATTAACATTCCAATATAGCCTAAAATTGTTTACTTATTCTAGATTTTATAAGTACTGAAATATTTAACCAGACAAATAATTAGGCAATAAGTACTAACATGCATTTTATTTTGTATCTTTGTTACTCTTGTGTGTTTGAAATTAACCAAAAAATATAATCATTTATTTTTTACTACGTATTTTGTTTCGCTGTCTCTATAAACCCAGCAATTTTTTTGCTCAATGTTGCTTACTGTGATGGGAAGTATGCGTAGTTCACGGGTATGTGATGTGTCCTTTTACACCCCGTATGTGTAAGTTAGTACTGGAGGAGCTCGTGGCCAAGTTATAATAGCCGCACGAGTCGATCCGTCAGGTTAAGCTACGCTTGCCGGGGTTGGTCCGTGGATGGGTGACCATCTTTACACACCGAGACTCCTCCGTGCCTCGGAAAGCACGTTAAGCCGTTGGTCCCGACTGTTATATGTGGATCTTGGACAGTCGTTACGGGTCGTCAGAAGCCCGAAAGTCTGACAATCAGTCTTACCTAGGGGTATCATACTACCCAGTTACTGGGTTGTGGAGGTCAGATAGGCAGTTGCTCCATGTAAAATACTGGTATTTAGCTGCATCCGGTTAGACTGGAAGCCGACCCCAAACATAGTTGGGAAAAGGCTAGGCAGATGATGATGTGTAAGTTAGTACAAGTTTTTGTGTCACAATCTAGCAAACGGATGAACGAATTCGGATGAAAAGTGCACACAGATAGACCATTTCCTGGAACACATGGAAAACAGTTGATCATAAAGTTTTTCCACTTTCTGTAGGCGGATCGATTGATTTCCGAACTTAAAGTTCTTTAACGAGAAGCTGGTCAGCTAAAGTTACATATGCACGTAAATCATTGCAATTTATACCTCACACAAATGCCATAAGAATCACATTGCAGTGTCTTAACAATAATACAATTTCAGACTGCCAGTTGGTCACGGAACAAATACAGGTCCCTACACTAGTACAAATCACGAGGAAGCCCCCATGTTTACTTAACAAAAGTAGATAAGGCTCATCAGCTCACGGCCCACGAAGCTCAGTCATGTGACGCCCTATCTGCACGAGAGGAAGCGATAGTTGGCGTAATTTATAATTATATTACTATCATAAAAGCCGTCTGCCAGCCATTGACACTGCGAACTTCGCGCGCATGCGTAAGCGCATGACGTTTGTATATGCAGATGTGTCACTGCGCAAAATTTATAGTTAACTTTTATTTATTTTTAGAAGGTGATAGGAATGATTTTGTTGCAGTTATACGTTCTTAGGTTCTAGAGAATTTATTTTTTGAAAATTTGTTTTTTTCCATTTACAATTACCATCAATATTATTACATGACATAGGTAGGATTGCGACTCAAATTTCTGGATAGCATTGAAATATGGCGATTTTACAGATTCCTATATCTAGGTAGGTACATACAGAAATGGTATTATAATTATGCATAATAATTATAAGTATTTACTTGAACCACTAACTGTACTGTAAAATACCATGATTCTAATTACTATACTATACCATACTTATTATGATGAGTATTTAGGCACTACCTACCTAAACTATTCTTGTTATTGTTTTTTTTTTTATTTTTTATTTGTTAGACTTTTACTAACTAAAAAACCACCCTGTTTCTTCTGTTGCCTTTACGTTCCGGGGCCACGGTATCCTGTTAAGACGTCCCGCAACAACCTTTAGTGTTAATCTAACCAAAAAGTAACTTTAGTAAATAGTCGTAATAATAACACTTTGACTGCCTCGTTCGTCTAGTGGTCGCAAGCGCGACTGCTGTGCATGAGGTCTTGGGTTCGATTCCCAGGTCGGGCAAAGTGTTATTGGGTTTTTCCATCAGGAATTTCTCAGTAACAGCCTCGGAGTCTGGATTTGTGCCCGGTTGATGGCAATAGGCTCGCCCCCTATTACATGGGACTAAAAACATAACTGGCGAAGTGTGGGTGTAAGGACTAATGGGTACACACCTCTGCCTAACGCTTCGGTGATTACAGGCGTGATGTTATGTATGTATGTTATATGACATAGGCAAGTTTGCAACTCAAATCACTGGATAGCGGTGAAAGATGGCGGTTTCACAGATAGCTATATCTAGGTAGGTGCATTCAGAAATTTTGTTTCTTTGTGTGTAATAAAATTACTTGAACCACTAATTGCACAATGAAATACCATGATTGTAATTATTACTATACTATACCTTACTTATTATGACGACTATTTAGGCACTACCCACCTACCTATAGTTGATCTAAGCAAAGAGTAAGTTCAGTAAATAGTCGTTATAATAACACTATTTTATCAGAACTCAGTTCAACAGCCAAAAGGACATTTTTACACAAAAAGTCGATCACCTGTTATTTAGTAAAAATAATAACAACGATCTTAGTTTGATGACGTTCTTTTCTCATTGAGTTTCGAAATATAATTAAGACAGTAAGATTAAAAATATCGTCGCGACCTATTTAACTAGTCGATAATATTAGAACGCTGTGAATATCAAGATTGTTAGAAAGCATTTTTCTGTCACAAATTTTATTTGACTAAATCTCAGACTTCTCGATGCGCGTAATATTCTTAATTAAAAACGGTTCGGTTCATGCATTATATAGATTACTAACCTATGGTATGGTGCCGATTCCCTTGTTTACAAACTACACTAAAATTCGTTTATTCTTATATTTTTCTGTCCAATAAAACAAAAAAGGGGGAGAAAATAAACAAGACCAGTCAATTTTAGTTAATCCGAAACTTCCATGCAATTTTAGTTGACATGTCGGAACGTTTTGTTTAAAAACATGGAAAAGTTCAAGGCAAAACTAATCTCTAACTTGGCTCTCAAAATGTTACCGTCCTTTTCTTGCGCTGTATGTTAATAAGAGATGCCAATTCTCAAATTTTAGTGTAGTTTGTGAACAAGGAATTAGGCATCTTTTTGCTAAATTTCAGGGAGATTTTCAACCCCTGAAAATTTGCCAATGAATTCAAAGCCACAAAGCATTCAACTACATCGCTTCGATGAACTAAAAGACAGAACGGTAAACACTAATATTTCATGTTGGCTTTACTCCAAAAATAACTAGGAATCAAACATCAATGTGTTTGGTACAACATTACACGAACATCATAAATTCATGGATAACACAGTTCTATGTATAAACGGCCATGGTCGTTATGGTATTCTATTGATCGTTCAAAAATTGCTCATTAAAAATGATAGTGGTATTTTTATTGCTGGATAAAGGAGTCTGGCCACTATACATAAACCATGAACGTATCAGGCACGGAAAGAAACAAGACATGGATTAATACGCTCACTAGAACGCCAACTGACAATTGTTAATGCCCCGTTCAACTGCTTTGAATGACCTCGATTTAAAGTTTTCCATAGACCAAGTCATTTTCAGGCATTTTTGAATTGTCAAGAAGTCGGTCAGTTAGTTAAGAAGTTGAAGCTAGTTGCTCGTTCCAAAAGGTAACTCTATGATGAAGAACGAGCAAGAAACTCCACGAATACTCTTAATTTTTTTACAAATTCCTAGTTACAATCAGAAGCGTAGCGTACCTTGGCCCCGTATAAAAATTTGTTTGGGGGCCCTTAGAAAGGGTAAATATTTCTCAAAAAAGAAAAAATGTTTCCATAAAATTAAAGGAAATATTTATTCATCATAATTATCTATCTGTCATATTTTTAAAAACAATTCAAATTAAATATTAACTCTCCTTGCCTTTTTTTCGGCAAACTGATTAATTAAATCATTCATAGCTGATGATGACTTTAGTTTTTCTTAAGTTTCTGCCTCTTTGGACAATAGTGACAGGTCTGACAGGCGCTCCTGTCCCATAGAAGTTCTTAAATAATTTTTTATCAGTTTTAATTTCGAGAAACTTCTTTGGGAAGTTTTTATTCATTTTTGCTTACGCACCTTGGGGGCCCCCGTAGGCCAGGGGCCCCGTATAATTGATACGGCAGATACGGCGGTAGCTACGCCCCTGGTTACAATGCTCACTAAAACGTATCAACCCACAAGTGTTGTCGCTCCGTGCGTGGCATGCGACAGTGTTGGTCGCGGACAAATCGGACAGAACGTTCTAGTGGACATAGTCTCGTACTTTTCAATACAAAGTTTTCTTTTTTTTTCCTAATCTGTTCTTAGCACGGTCATGGTATTGTACGGTGTTGTTGGCAAACTCCTTTATGCTCATTTTATTGAGTGTGAGCAAAAGCATTTTATCAGTGCGTAGGTAGGTAATGCCTAAGGCTACAGGTAAAGTATGTAGGTACCTATTATTGGTACTGCGTAAAGATTTCGTATAGTAGTTCAAAAAAAGTAGCTTCTTGGCTGTCTATTAATGTTAGTATGTAACCAGGATTTTGTAAAAACCTAATTTAAAAGAGTGCCGTGAAGTTTCTTGCTCGTTCTTCTCCTCCACAGAGGACCCTCGTTTTGGAACGTGCAACTAGCTTCATCTTTCGGACTAACTGACCGACTCCTTGACAATTCAAAAGTACCTGTAAATGGTCTAATTGAAATAAATGTTTTGACTTTGACTTTGAGTTATGTATAAATAATAGCAGAATTCTTAAAAGAAACGTCAGTACTACCGTTTCTACTGTTGTCTTCACGTGTCAAGTAAACAAACACTGTTCGTGTCGTCCTCGCTTGACACCCTCACATGATCGAGCTGTCCTCTAACACTATCATGTTTACACGCTGCCCATTGTTAACGCCGACTTGTAAATGAACACTACAACTAAATACTTCACGAATTATACGATGTCCCTCTCGTATATTCTATTCTTGTCTATGATTTATGGTGGGGAATACAATTATCGAATACTCTGCATCTGGTTCCCGGACTAAACATAAACACAAACATAACATCACGCCTGTAATCCCCGCAGGGTTAGGCAGAGGTGTACCCATTAGTACACCCACATTTCGCCAGTTATGTTTTTAGTCCCATGTAATCGGGGGCGAGTCTATTGCCATCAACCGAGCACAAATCCAGACTCCGAGGCTGCTACTGAGAAACTCCTGATGGAAAAACCCAATAACACTTTGCCCGACCTGGGAATCTGGTCCCCGGACTTTCTCGTTCAATCTGCTTTGGCTAGAGCCACCATCTTCAGTCCCTTCCGTTGTACCTATTATATAGCCTGCTTAGTACGTATGCCTTATGATCGCCTATATGGGAAACTCCAGATATTTATTTGTTGACGATCAAATCTACCTTGTTCTTTATTCTTGTTCTCATACTGCCCATCAAACAATTTTTTTGCTAAATGACTTTTATTTTTGGTGTTATAAAGCATATACAGTGGTATAGGCTATGCTAGTGTACAATCTAACGCATGCTTTACATTGTACTATAGGGTGCATGAAGCAGTACAGGCATCGTGGACCCTATTTATAGTTATTAAATTTAAAACTGGTTTTTGTAAAAAAGTTGGAACTTAAACCTTTAGTAAATCTCCGACGCCTTTTTTTTTTTTTTTAATTGCGACAAGCCCGCCACTCTTTTCCCACCCACTGCAACTCCTGAAAGCCAGAATCAACAGTGGAGGCCACCAGAAAAGCGTCGAGGCAATGAAGGTCGACGAGTCCCAGAGAAACGTATAACTGTCTTGGGTCCCGCAACGAAATTAATCAGAAAATAATAGCGGAGGAGTAAGAAAAAAAAATAGTTTCCACTTCCCTCCATACAAGCAGGAGACAGAACAGAACTAGGCCAATAGGCACAAAGGGACGTTTGCAACTGGGAAAAGCCCAGATTGCCAAGCACCACGGATTGCAATTATTACAAAATTAATGGGTCCTAATGTGAGCTGTTACTTTTGATTCCAGTAATAGGTATGGCAAAAACGCTTGAACGCACGGAAATTAGTTCTAGTTTCTACAAGGTCCACATAATAAACAACACCGGATGTAGCCTGTACACTATCTAGCATAATATTGCGTTCATTCTGCCAAAGAATACACTCCGACGCCTACCAGGTATGGTACAGAACAAAAAAAAATGCAATGATGCGACACATATAAATTTCGACTTCGTTCAGTGTATTTTTGGACCCGTTACAAACTACTATTACTATAGACAGTAGTTAAGACATGAAATCTTAGTCGCACTATACCGTAAGCCTAAAAACATAACATCACGCCTGCAATCCCCGAAGGGTTAGCCAGAGGTGTATTCATTAGTACAGCCACTTTTTGCCAGTTATACTTTAAAGCCCACGTTATACGGGACGAGCATATTGCCATGACATGCAAAACTCTCATGAATTAATGCAGTTGCACTTTACTGGCATTTTATTACCCATTGGCCATCATTACAAGGTAAACAATACCATTAAATGATAGTTTTAAATGCGCCTTGGTTGTTGCACTAAATTATAATATGTTAGTGAATAAGTAGGCAATAAATACGTATGTAGGTATTTTGTGTGATAAACAAAGCTATCTCTGTTATGTCTACGTTAAAACTGGATAAGTGCGAGTTCGCACACGTTCTATACCATCGTAGAAGATATAACATTAACACCACATACAAACAAAACACGCTTCTTATAATTACGTAATTGTACCTTTATATAATTGTTTATTCATTTATTTGCTGTTGTAACGGCTGAACGTAGACAATTTTTGCTTACGGTCGAATGGCCCGCGGGCAGTCGATTTGGGCCGTTCAGACTTAATACCCAAAATATGCTCGTCTGGCATCCCAACAGAATTTCTGCCAGGCACAATTTCAGCGACTGAAATTCTGCAACTGACGACTCACAAAATTACGCTCGTTTGGGCCTCACCCTTAGTAGGTAATACCTGTTCCGTCTGTTAGTACGAAACCCTAAAAGTATTATTATTGATTTTATTGAATTGAACCCATTAATATTATAAAAGTATTTGGATTCTAGATGTTTCCATCCATACCTACTTAATTTAATGAAAACTTTGGCTACGATAAACATGTCAATCGTCAACTTCAATATTCGTAGAGGTCTAGGTACGGTCAAGGTTGATTGTGCTACGGCGTAGCACAGTACTACGACGAAAGTGGCAGAGCCTCTATGTGGCAAGTTGACAGGTACTTATCGACTTTTGAATTTCCACAAGATTATTTTATTTATGTTTTTGACTACTTCGTTGGTCTGCGTTGGTTGGCATGAGGTCTTGGATTCGATTCCCAGGTTAGGCAAAGTGTTATTGGGTTTTTCTATCAGGAATTTCTCAGTAGCAGTTTCCGAGTTTGGATTTGTGCCCTGTTGGTGGCAATAGGCTCGCACACTATTAAATGGGACTTAAAACATAACTGGCAAAATGTGCGTGTATTAATTGGTATGAACACCTCTGCTTAACCCTTCGGGAATTACAGACGTGATGTTATATGTTAAAATAACAAATTCAAACTTATGTTTTTATTTCACGAATTTGGGTTGTGGCCATGCCTAGACCCCGGATGCCTACTAAACTAAAACAAATTCGGAGATGATCCAGGACGATTTGCTAAGGTACCTATTTGACCAAAAGCTTGAGAAAATAGTAAAGGCAACTTGCTATAATGAAGTAATTAAATTGTACATCTCATTGGCCACGATTTCCTTGATGACATTGTCATTATTGATACAAAATTTGTTCTCCTAAAGTTTATAAAAATAACAAGATCTCATTATTTTCAGATATCAAAAAATATAAAGTCAATTTCTTTCGATGAGTGTCATAATATGATTTAATGTTGTCCTATCACAGTGCGATCTTGAAAGTACCTACGCGGTAAAGGCTTCAGCCCACTGAGTTAATTAAAGATCGCGTCTCGACTGCCGAGCTTTGTCTCGTGAAGAAAATACTTAACGATAAATCGCGGGAAATTTGCATCTCTTGTCAGTCCGCGTGCAAACGCCGGGGAGCGCACACGCGTCCATTATCATAAAATGCGCGGCAAAACAATCGAAACTTAACTCGAATCAAGTGCCTTTAAGTTTTGTTAAAAACATAATGTGATAGTAATTTTTAAGTGAATTAATTCCCTGTGATATACTCGTGTACAGAAAACTTTTTTTTTCAAAGTGAATTTTTATCAAAATGGCTGACGAAAAGTAAGTATTTTTAATTTGTGATTTTTATAAAGATAATGGGATTGTTGGCTAGGTTACTTAGAGGTTTGGGCAAGAGGAGACAAAGAGGAAATTGGAAATAATGGGGGAAGACCTTTGCCCAGGAGTGGGACAGTTAAGATTAGCTAGAAAAGAATAGTGCTGTCCAACAAAATAGGAATATTATTTTTAGCTACTATGACTATTTTTATAACAGAGGTAATCCATGAATAATTCAAACATTTAAAAACATGTTTGGCAGGTGCAGTCCTTTAGACCTAAAATACTAACAAATATTTACAATATATTCTGTATTAATTATCGATTATCGTTAAAAATGAGTAGTAACTCGTCTATCTTTAGCGACGATAACTCCCATTTGTAAATAAATAACATTATTAAGTTTTATATTATGTAGGTATGTCTATTATATTTTATTACCTATTAACAGAAGTGCATGACTTCTGTGTGCTTTTACAACTAATTATGTTCTTTTAATAGATATTAAATATTTATTTCTATGGTAAGTAGGTAGGTAGCTATTTGTTTTTATTAATAGATGGTTTGTTATGCTTTTAAGGTCCTGTAAATATCTACCTACATTAACATTTTAGCTAAGAGAAAAATATTGAAACTCAATGGCGGATTTGGGTTTGTCGTTTGGGGGGGGGCTAGACCCCCTATTTCTGCACACATAATTTTAATTGATCGCAATGGTATCCTAGTTAGGCTAATATTTACGAAAAGTATAATTATAGTAATATTAAGTTCTCTTCAAAATCTGCCACGGAAGAACTCTTATGCTTTTAAGGGGGTTTGAGCCCCTTAGCCCATCTCCATGAATCCGCCACTGTCGAGACTAATTAGACTATTGTTGATGTTGTCATTCTAAAATGACGATATCGGGTATTACATTCGTAAGTCTGTGGTAGCAATACTAGTAACTTTTTGGAATGTTCTTCATTTTCCAATCTGTCAAAAATGGCCTCAATTTTACCTACATTTTCAACAAGACTTAGGCGATTAACACACGGTACCACGCACGACTGTGCCAGACCATGTGTTAATCGCCAGACTGTCGTGAGATGAGATTGTGACCAGATTTCGAAGGATTTTTTATAGGTAAAATTAGCATAGAAAAGCCAGAAAACAATTTAATCCAATATTTATTACTACGCAAGTACCTAGTTACAACTGGTCTTGTTTGGAAACTGACTGATCAGGGAGATAACCTTTTAAAACGAAGAGTAAACACGAAAATTAATTAATGAATAAATTTGAATAATATAGGCTACTAGAATCAATTATTATACAACATAGTAACTAACCTCCTTATCTAAGTAGGCAAGCGTGGTCGAGGATTGCCCAAATACACTCACACGCATGCGCGGCCTGCACAATATGTGATTATAGTATTAAATTAAAGTAAATAGCTTTTGCCCGCGACTTCGTCCACATAAATATCGTTTATCGCAGACGAAGTCGCGAAATAAAAAGTAACCTATGTCCTGCCTTGGGGTTCAAACTTACCCCGTACCAAATTTTATCAAAATCGGATCAGTCATTTAGTCGTCAAAGCGTGACAGACAGACACGTTACTTTCGCATTTATAATATTATAGTAAGGATTTTCAATCATTCAACTGTCTGGAATAATTACGTCTTCATTTTCTTTCGAGAATGATCAAACGAATTATGTACATACTTCATATTATAGGTACCTTTGTTATCAGCCATTATCACATAGGTACCTAAACAGTTTGCAACCGCATTTGTCTATGTGCTAGTTACGGATTCACACTTATATTATAAATGCACAAGTTATTCTGTTATTGTTTACTGCTTCGTTGGTCTAGTGGTCTCAAAGTGCGAATGCTGTGCATGATGTTTTGTTTGGGTTCGATTCCAGTCTGAAAATAACATAAACATAACATCACGCCTGTAATCCCCGAAGGGTTAGGTAGAGGTGTACCCATTAGTACACCCACATTTCGCCAGTTATGTTTTTAGTCCCATGTAATAGGGGGCGAGCCTAGAGGCAGTCAAAAAAAAGTCTGAAAATAAGAAAAAAAAAAATAGATTCCATTTTAAAAATTTCTAGTGTTATTTCCTATTAATGTTTGGAACATTATTAAAGTCGCGGTTTCTGAAATGAAAAAAATATAAAAATGTCAATTTTTTAAGCGCAGATAAGCCATTAGGATTGCTTGTTGATGATGATGATTTAGTCAACTAATCAAAGCACCTTATGCGAGGTTGTCAATTTGTGACATTAATTTTTCATTCGAAATACCAAGGTTTTTAATAGGTAGGTACATGCGAAGTCATGATAAAAACACTCAAAGTAAATAAATCTTTCAGTTGTAAGTTGTCGTGTAGTTAGTTACTTATATGTATGTATATAGTTTCGAATTATCTACGCTATTTACTTGTGATTTGATGATAACTAAAGTTGTAAAAGATTTTATTGTTGGATAGTAATTCACACTTATTTGTGGAGTGATACCGAGTCATTGAAGTTGCTTAATTCAACCTTAATATGTACGTATATGTAGCTACGTTTATGGCATGTAGAATAAAAAAAAAAAACATCACGCATATAATCCTCAAAGAGTTAGGCAGAAGTGTGCCCATTAGTACACTCAAATTTTGCCAGTTATGTGTTTCCACCAATCGGGCACAAATTCAGACTCCGTGGCTGCTACTGAGAAATTCCTGATTGAAAAACCAATAACACTTTACCCAACCTGGGAATCGACCTCAAGACCTCATCCTCAGCAGTCGCGCTTTGCGACCACTAGATCAACGAGGCAGCCTGTCACATTTACTTATTTCCTATCTTGCATTATTATAATTACAGGACTTTTTTTACTTAATGCGACAATACGTTATCTGAAGTTTATTACTTTGTATTTTGACCTAAGCGGTTACCAATTACAAACAATGCAATTCTTATGAACTCCCTTCGAGAGTCAGAACATGTCTGTTTCGCTAGCTATTCGGTCATAAAATAAACCTTATTACCACTACAGAAAGGTTTGCATAACAAACCGTTACCGGTTCTTCAGAAAGGTCAGGTGCGCAGTAGGTACTCGTAACGGCGTGCTTGTATGACGAGATGTATGAACGTAGATGAGGCGAAAGGAGTATGTAAGGATCGTAGCAGGCGTTCTGTAGTTTCTGCCTACCCCCATGGAAAAAGGGCTTGAGTTTATGTATAAGGGTTTGCATGATTTTGATGAAACTTACATCGAGTAGCCGAAGCACTCAATGCCTAAGCCAATCATGACCAAGGATTGTACCTACGGCTGTCCACTCTTCAAAAACAGTTTTAAAGGACCTTTGGGAGGAGAAGGGTGTGATAAGGAGTCATAGACCTTTAGAGATAAATAATTGTAATGACACAATCAAGGTCCGCTGACCGGCTATTTGGAGCCGACTGTTGTTATTGTGAATTATTATTATTATGACTCTCTTTAAACGTACTACAACCGCAATCACATCACAATAACATTTCGTGAGTATTTTACAAGGATCAAAATCCAGCCTCTCCTCTTGTTATCCGAAGATGATGGCCGAAGCTGAGATCTACCCCACAGGGGTAGAGACACGTGGGACACGTCCCGCGCCCGTTTGGTACCTACAGACCTTTACCTTATCCTTTCCGTCCGCTTCCTTCACGTGTAGTCGCTTAGGTTATAAAATTTACCATGCCTAGAGGCGGTAAATTTTAAGGTTATTAAACATCTTTTAAAAATGTCAAAAGTATTTATTAAAAGGCGACAGAGATAAAGAAAAAGAGTGGGAAGATCGCCTGGATGGGGGCATAACGCTTTTTCCTTACATGACGATTTCTACTAGGTAACTCCTACCACAAGTCACGTTAAGATACTTCGGTCGATCAAAGGTCTCATTTAGGTACCTTATAAACTAAGTGGTCTGAAAATTGTCTCTGTTTCGGAAATCTTAGACGGGTTGTCGACCGTGTCACGTGCTCATGCGCCGGTGAATGAGAGCTGGCTCAACGCCACTGTCCTTCACCTTGCATGTTCTCTTGGCACCGCGCATTGCCGGCTGAATTTCAGTCAGGTGTTCGCAAAAAAACCAGAATGTGGGTTGAAGAAAATGCGCAGTCTAAAAATTAATATTGTGTTGAGTTGTAGGTTGAAGATAAATATGCATGTCAGTTTTTTTTTTAATTTATGAGGTTTTATGATCTAAATGTGAGTTGCAAACACTGCAAGAAATAGTGATTGCTGTTGAACAACAAAAATGCATTAATATTTTTAAAATATTTTAAAAGCAGTGGTATAAATTAATTTGTATTAGGGAATGACGCTCTATGATGAACATATTATTATGTAGTACGTATTTTACTATCTTAAATGGTTAATATCTAGAAAGTAGGTACCTATTTACCTATGTCAAAATAGATTGATTTATGTTTTTAAAGAAATAAAACCACTAAATTCGTAATAACAGGGCTCAAATTCGTAATTAAAGAAATTCGAAATTATGCACGACACTGTCAATTAGCGTACGCATAGAAAAACGCACATCAGTAGTATACAATAAACTTTTTGATGTTTATTCAATTTTTAATCAAATAGCTCATTGCTTATTCAACAATTTTGCTTGTTAGACGTGAGGACCCCTCACGATCCGGGGTCGCGGTACGTCTTAACAGGATACCGTGGCCCTGGAACGTAAGGGGCAAGAGAAGGAACAGGGTGGTTTTTTTGTCAGTTAAACTCTGTCAGTCCCTTCCACCACCTAGGGCGGGCGGACTCATTTGATGACGTTTACGACCCAAAAAGAAAGACCCCTCACGATAGTTTTCTTTATCTTTTTAATGGAATACTACCTACTCAAACCTTAATTTAACCAGCAAGCCTACCGATCCGTTATCACTATCTTACTAACGCAAGTTCGTAGGTAAACATTATTAATCACAATAGACATACTGTTATACACGCATACAGTGTAGTGCGGTAACTGATTACCTAATCGACGGACGGCCGTAGATTGATTAATGGCACGTTATTATGAACACGTTCAAGTGCTCTCTAACTGATAGGGATGGTTTGGTGATGACGTCAAAGTACACATTCATTAGAGCATTTGGTTAATAGTCTAGGTCACTCTAGGCGGGGTGAAATATGATGATTCGCATGACGTTATTGCGACGCACACTATTTTGAAAAACTGTATGGTATTTTTAAAAACCTCAATGATTTTTTTATTGTTGGATAGTAGACATTTGGCATATTAAAGTTGTATGACTTAATGGATTTAATTAATGTAAGATTGTGTTTTGGTAGATTTAAGCACCGTTATGACGTTAGGATAGTCTATCGTTCTTTCATTTTCGTATCTTCAGTGCTCAGGCTTTATCTGTCATCAAGCTTTACAATTTTACTTTGAACTAAATTAAGAAAATGTAGTCATCGAAATTTTCCGTTCCATTTTCAAACTACGTAGGTACAGTCAACAAAAGAGATAGGTATTCAATTAATGTTTTCAAATGTTATTTAATTAAAAAAGTAGATAATAAACAGTAAGTACATTAATCAAGCTAAGTTTCATTCGAAGACATTCATCGATTTCCAAGGAAACTTCAACTATATCTGACGACCCTGGATACCTATATGTTTTGTTGACAGTAACATCTACATTTCCGTAATCCTTTGTACAGTCGCCAGTACATCAGACTATACCATTTTGTTGTAAAACCGCTCTTATTACAACCCAGAAGCGTAGCGTACCTTGGCGGGGCCCCGTATAAAAATTTGTTTGGGGGCCCTTAGAAAGGGTAAATATTTCTCAAAAAAGAAAAAATGTTTCCATAAAACTAAAAGAAATATTTATTCATCATAATTATCTATCTGTCATATTTTTAAAAACAATTCAAATTAAATATTAACTCTCCTTGCCTTTTTTTCGGCAAACTGATTAATTAAATCATTCATAGCTGATGATGACTTTAGTTTTTCTTAAGTTTCTGCCTCTTTGGACAATAGTGACAGGTCTGACAGGCATTCCTGTCCCATAGAAGTTCTTAAATAATTTTTTATCAGTTTTAATTTCGAGAAACTTCTTTGGGAAGTTTTTATTCATTTTTGCTTACGCACTTTGGGGGCTCCCGTAGGCCAGGGGCCCCGTATAATTGATATGGCAGATACGGCGGTAGCTACGCCCCTGTTACAACCACATAAGATACAGTGTTTACTTACCATAAGGCGTTGACATAAATCTTAAATAGTTCTCAAGAATCACGCGAGCTTGCGAAAATTCGCGCCAATTTCAAATTTTCCCAGTGGTGTTGCCAAACGCCAAAATGAGATGTTATTTATGTTTTGTTATATCACGTGTTCGTCTCGTGTCTGCTGGTTTCCTGGCAGCGTTTTGTAAAGTAATGAAATCAGACGAATATTTGAAATCGCGAGCCCTGGAAATTATGACGTATTTTTAGAGCAGGTAGGTATGTTTTTTAGTTTATTGTTAGAAAAGTTCGGTCGGTTTAATAACGTTATATTTTACAGCAAGTGTAAAATACAACGCAAGTGCGAGCGAGCACTACGTTGCGATTTTTATCGCCTTTGCGCATTTTCATGTAAATGTTAATCTTTTAGGTCTGGCCTACTGGTACATAACATAACATCACGCCTGTAATCCACAAAGACTGACTCTTTGGTCTAGTGGTCGCAAGCGCGACTGCTGTGCATGAGGTCTTGGGTTCAATTCCCAGGTCGGGCAAAGTGTTATTGGGATTTTCCATCAGGAATTTCTCAGTAGCAGCCTCGGAGTCTGGATTTGTGCCCGGTTGATGGCAATAGGCTCGCCCCCTATTACATGGGACTAAAAAAAAAACATAACTGGCGAAATGTGGGTGTACTAATGGGTACACCTCTGCCTAACCCTGGCCTACTGGTCTGGTGGTATAAAAGCCGCATGCTTCGATCCGTCAGGTTAAGCTACGCTTGCCGGGGTTGGTGCAAGGATGGGTGACCATCTTTACACACCGAGACTCCTCCGTGCTTCGGAGAGCACGTTAAGCCGTTGGTCCCGGCTGTCATATCTTTGACAGTCTTACCAAGGGGTAACGTATTACCCAGTTACTGGGTTGTGGAGGTCAGATAGATAGTCGCTCTAAGTAGAATACTAGTTTTCAGCTGCATTCGGTTAGACTGGAAGCCGACCCCAACATAGTTCGGAAAAGGCTAGGCAGATGATGTATTCTAATCTACTGAATCTTAAGCGATTTTTGTTAGTTTGTTTATTTAAACGCGTTAATCTCTGTAACTTAAAGTCGGATTGGAAAAATCATTTTGTATGTGAAAGCTAGATTCGTGAGGAATAATAAAAGCTATATAACATCACGCTACGACACACGAGAGCCGAGTAGTAACCAAAAATATAACTTAACACGAAAAAAAAAACACGCGAACACTATCAGCTAGTCCGATAAATCAAAGGCGCTCATTAACACTAGCGATTTTTAGTAGACCGTGATAATTGAATATAACCATGTTTTCTCGTCGTTTATTTGCGATACAATAGAATTGCTTCGTCAATTATTCTCACACGTTTTCTTTCAGGCAGGAAGGTACAGTCAACTAAAGAAATAGGCATCCAGGGCCGTCAGATATAGTTGAAGTTTTCTTAGAAACCGATGGATGTCTTCGTTTGAAACTTAACTTAATTAATGAACTGTTTATTATCTACTTTTTAAATTAAATTACATTTGAAAATATACATCAGTACATACATACATAAACTCACGCCTTTTTCCCATGGGCGTAGGCAGAAACAACAGAACGCCACCTGCTACGATCCTTACATACTCCTTTCGCCTCATCTACGTTCATACATCTCCGCCGTCTGTACGCTTAGATCTTTAAAACTACGCAACGGATTTTAATGCGGTTTTCATCAATAGATAGAGTGATTTATGATAAAGGTTTATAAGTGTACTTAGTATCTACATTGCCTCCGAGTGAGGCCGGGGCGGGT
This sequence comes from Hoplodrina ambigua, assembly GCA_949774945.1. NCBI lineage: Eukaryota > Metazoa > Arthropoda > Insecta > Lepidoptera > Noctuidae > Hoplodrina > Hoplodrina ambigua. Next base: position 3,565,771 of record OX458967.1, read on the forward strand.
CGCTAGTTTGTATAACATCAAAATCATTATGCATTTTTTCTGTCACATTTAAACAAATGGCGCCTAATTTTTCAATATAACGTTCCCAACCCTACACATTCCGGACATGAACCGGAGCCAAAATCACACCCACATATCTTTTTTCAGATCCACGGTCACAAAAATCTGTAAAAAAAACCTAGCACGCCAGACTCAACACGTGTTAGCTCCAATATTCTGAGCCAATGTTGGCTACAATTCCAGTTCATTTTACGGCTTTTTGTTGGTGGGAACATTGGCGCCAATATTTGGGGGCCAATACATAAAGCCGAAAAACGTGAAGCTCGATTTACATAACCAAAGTGGGTGTGGCAAAGCTATTTCAGTTTCAATACGAAATCAACCAAAATAATGCTATGACGTACGGTAATGCGAAATGAAATACGGTGCCAAACGTAATTAGAAACTCGTCAAAACGTTTGACATTGAGAAAAAATCTGTATTTTTGTTTGCCGAACGTTTATGTAACTAATTGTACCTTTTACATGTGGCTTATAGCACGTAATCTATCATGAAAACATTAATATTGGCTTTCATAGGTACAAATTTTCCCCAACACAGAATCGTTAATTAATCTTACTACTATTATAAATTCGAAAGTTTGTATGGATGTTAATTACACAATCTCGCCAAAACGGTTGAACGGATATGGATATAGTTTAGTCAGGAATAATAAGGCTACTTTTTTCCCAGAAAAAGGTACGGTTCCCGTAAGTTAATAATTATATCAACTTTGACGTGGACAAAGTCGCGGGTAGAAGCTTGTTTGCAATTAGTCTTTATTATTTGTAAAAAAAAAATATAGCAAAGAGGTTGCACTACACTAATGTCAAAAACACAGGACTAATTCATAGAAAAAAAATACATGCCATAAAAAAAACAGAAAAAAAAGAATTAAAAAGAAATATGTCATTGCAATTTTTTTTCGCCTATACTGGCCAGTGTTTCGCTTTTAAATGTCTGCTTACCAAAGAGGTTACGCCATATTTCACAAACCGATTTGGACGGGAAACTATTTCTTGTATTTTGGCCACAAGCCATAGGAAGACATTAATAGATGTATGGCTTCTATAGGTCTGTACACAACTGCCCACGTTAAAGCTTTTGAAAGCTGAAATGGGTAGCCGACTGCTTTAATCTCGGAACGTTACCGTAACGTTACGAGGCTTTTATGATCTGTTAAAAACATAACGGTTGTAAAAAGACACTTGATGAAGCCGAACTTGTTCTCGTCATTGCGATCTTTTTTTTTTGTTTTTTTATACCAGGTATCTTTTGGTTACAAAAATTTTGCAAGTCGTACTTCCAATTTTTTTTTTGAGATATATGCTATTCATGTTTTTTATGTTGTAAATAAATTTGAATTACGGCCATGACTTTTGTACTGCTGCATGTATCTAAAAGCACATGCGCTCACATACACACTACACAGTGAGTTTTCACACAAATACTGAAGAGATGACCCGAGCGTTATAACTGCCAGCCTACTGCTACACTGCGAGGTAGAAGCGGGCCACGATGAATTTTATTGGTCCCCTAGTGAGTGTTGCTTCTTCATGCAGTAATAGCTTTTATTCTTTGTCTATAGTGAGATGTATCAAATACCTAGTTAGCTAAATTTATATCTACATCTGACCCGACAGGGCCGAACATTGGCTTGTAGCGCCACCTAGCACTAATTGTAAAAGAATCAAAGACTATCAAACACACACAAAAAAAGAAAACATTAAAATCAGTCCAGCCGGTTAGAATACGTTCAGTGACGTACACACGTACAGAAGAACTTTATTTAAAAAGATTCAAAGACCACAAAACAATGAACAACTCCATTCTTCACTATCGCGCTATCGTAAAAGCATTGTTATTGATATCGGATGAGCAGATATGATCATCATTCGCATGCGCCATGCCGCCCATGTGTACGCCGGGTGGTAAATACAACTCTGCGTGTCTGTATCATTTGTTAAACACGCTTATCTTATCAAAAAATGTGTTAGTAACATGTTTTAAGTCGTCTCTGTATCACAGCTTGACACAAAATCCTTTTGCGGTTCGTGGTTTTGATTGAAAATGTTGTTATTTTTGGGTTTATTTCTTTATTGAAATGATTGATTGTTTTTATCTGGAAAATGCACTGTCATTATATGTATAACGGATTAACATTATTCCGAACTTGACTGACATGCCGCCATGTGTTTAGGTTTTTTTTTTTTATCAGAGTGAAATGGAACATACTGTCGTAGGATCGTCTTTTTGTGGGACAAAAAATTGATCAATTGACCGATTGTTTGACGTGGGCAGGACTGATCGCAATAGTGCAACGCACATGTCCTACAAAGAGTCGGTCCAATTAATCGGTAAAATAATCGTCTGATCCGATAAGATAATCGGTCCTACAAAAAGTCAAACGTGGTCGGAGGCTCAAAATATAAATACCAGCAGTTATTCTATTATGTAAAAAGCTATTCCTATTCTGTAAAAATCTCCTTCGGTAAAGTTAAAATGAGCTTGCGGTGAGCTGGATTACAGACGATATTTTATGTTTAAGTATAAAATACGTTAACTCAAATAACGTACGAAAACTATTATATTTTATTATAAAATCCGGTTGGTTGACTGCCTCGTTGGTCTAGTGGTCGCAAAGCGCGACTGCTGAGCACGAGGTCTTGGGTTCGATTCCCAGGTCAGGCAAAGTGTTATTGGGTTTTTTCATCTGGAATTTCTCAGTAGCTGCCTTGGAGTCTGGATTTGTGCCCGGTTGATGGCAATAGGCTCGCCCCCTATTACATGGGACTTAAACATTACTGGTGAAATGTGTGTGTACCAATGGCTACGCCTCTGCCTAACCCTTCGGGGATTACAGGCGTGATGTTATGTTATGTAAAATCCGGTTGACAACCCTAAGTATAATATAATGGTAGTTTTTATTGCGATAATTACCGACTTGTCGTATCGTAACGATTATGTATTTAATATTTATAGCAAATAAACAGTCGTGATACTTGAATTTTCTTTAATTATGTAGTTAGTATGCTGCAATGTGATAATTCGTAGTTATCGAGGTTCGTGCCTATTAAATGATGATTTGATTATACAAATTACGTTAATCTCGATAATTTAATCTATTTTGTGAACATGACAACTACCTTCCTATTACAAAAACTTGGGAAGGGCTGATTGACTAGCTTTTGTCCGTGACTTCGTCCCTACATCGTAACCTACATCCTTTCTTGGGCTTCAAACTTACCCTATACCAAATTTCGTCAATATCGGTTCTGTGGTTTAGTCGTGAAACGGACGGACAGACAGAGTTACTTTCGCGATTATAATAGTATTATGATTGGAAATCGTAATCACCACTTGATTGATAAAATTGATTGTTAGTTTTGTTTGGGTACTTATGCGCATTGTTTTGACGTCAACTAGCAGCAGAGCTGTTTGTATTTTTATCTAGAAATAACATTGAACGTCGCGTAGGCAAGTAATTCGATATAAAACACACGATTCTTCCCAATAAAACTGTGACGTTTTTTTCGCTGTCACCACTTTTCTCTCCGAGCATTCTTTATTTATAATCGTACTACTACTGTAAATACGAATGTTTGGATGTATGGATGTTTGTCACTGAATTACGCTAGAACTGCTGAACGTACCTGGACGAAATTTGCTACAGAGAAAAGTTATAGTCTGGACAAAGGCTACTTCTTTTTATCCCGGAAAAATGTAGGTACGGTTCCCGTAGGATAATTTTATATCAACTTTGACGCGGAAGAAGTCGCGGTCAAAAGCTAGTGTCCACTACATTCTACTAACGTCACAAATCAGTTATTTTCGGAAAACAAAACGCAATCCAATTTTATTGCCTAGTAGGAACGCGTGATTCGATTTTTTAATTACCTAGATGTATCCGTTCTGCACAGGTTTAATTTTATTGGGATCATGTAATTGTAGTTGTCGTATCTTCTATCTAATATATAAAAGAAAGTCGTGTTAGTTACACTATTTATAACTCAAGAATGGCAGAACCGTTTGGCTGAAAATAGGTGGGGAGGTAGTTAAGAACCAGGAGAAGGATATAGGATTTTAGGACTTTTTATCCCGAAAAAAAAAGGGGTAGGTTAGGGTACGGTAGGGTATTGGTAAGGTAGGGTAGGGGTAGGGTATTGGTAGGGTAGGTTAGCGGTAAGGTAGGATAGGGGTAGGATACCACGCCAACGAAGTCGTAGCGGATCAGCTAGTGTTACAATAAAAATGAAATAGAAAAAAGAAATATATAAAAATAGTAAGTTTATCTTAGACATCACTGATATCGGTAAAGAAAACTTTCATACTTATCTATTCTTCTATACTAATAGTCTAATATTATAAAAAGTTAAAGTTTGTGACGTAATCTCTGTATCTACTGAACCGATTCTTTCGCATATCGGAACAATACGTTTTATGTGCTACAAATAACAGCACCATTCTCGTCTTCCATTCCCCATGTTAGTTCATGGAATGCAACTTCATCTTGCAAATGAATAATGTACCAAGTTAATGGCTTAAAAGTTGGCATGCGATGGTAAATAATATTAGTTGTACACGTGAATACGTGAAGTGCCGACGTATTGGTGCTATTTGAAGCACGCCTCACGTGTTCTTAGCAAGCTCTTTAGGAATTGATCCAAAATTTTGCTTTGCTTAGGTTTAATATTTCTCTGCCAGGGTAACGGGACGTCTTAACAGGATACCGTGGCCCCAGAACGCAAAGGGTTACAGAAGGAACAGGGTGGTTTTTTGGTCATTAAAAATCTGCCCCACCCAGGGCGGAAGGACTCATTTGATGATTTTGTACCGCCCAAAAAGAAAGGGTTGTGAATCTGCCAGGGTTGCGGATTTTGTTCGAACGCGTCACCGCGACCCTGGAACGCAAGGGCCATTAGAAAGAACACGGATGGGTTTTAGTCAGTATGAGTCTGACACTCCCTTCCGCTCCGTCCAGAGCGGAAGAAAACGTCTGCATCAATATGGCGGGATCAAGTCCAATCATTTGATGATTTCCTTTTCTTAAAAAGAAATAGTTTCTTTCTACTTCAAATGTGGAAACGTGGTTTCGGTTTCCAGAGCTACAGACTGAAAATTCAAGGTCATCGTTCAAAAATGTGTTAGATCGACATCACTCGTACAAAATTAGCATGAATAAGTCGAGACTAGATTTATGGATAGTAATCCCGACTGACTGGCGTGTTTATTCGTAGGTTAGGTACATTATAGATTTTGCTAGGAGACTAAGGCCTCTAGCGTCAACTGTATGACAAAATACTGTATGACAAAATTGGTTGTATGATACCATAAATCAAAATTGACTTATTTTTTATGACCTGTCAAAACGCGATTCTTCCATTTTTAAATAGGAAAAGACAACAGTAACGTCAATTTTGTGGCCAACTCAATTGAGTAACTATAATATTCATTTCAAAGCAATTAATTTACAGTTAATTTAAAATTTAAACGGGTAATCAGGGCTAAAATAAAATGTTACTTTAAAGAAGTTATGTCTTGGAATGATTAGTGTTTAATACCTAATTGTCAGAGTTTTAAGGACGATAGCCGACGGTAGGTAATCTTTACTACTAGCAAATAGGTACTTGACAAAAAGACTGAGAAATTACTATTTGTATAGTTATTAAATTTTGTCCGCGAAAAAGTTTTTGTTTTTTGTTATTAGCTTTTGTCCCTATATTAATCGACTTTCCGATTAATATAGGGGGCATTAGGGATGATTCTCATTAGAGCGGGCTGTGCCCGGGCCGGGGCGTGGAGGAGCCGACGTGGTATTGAAGTGCGTCGAGAGGGCCCGGACGGGACACGGATAATGCACTGTGTAATATAAATTGATTCATTCAAAATATATGTAACAGATTTAAAACCGTGCCCCGTCCGTGCCCCGTCCGGGCCCCGCCCCGCGCACGGCACGCTCTAATGAGAATCATCCCTTTTTCGACTTTCATACGTACAAAAGTAAAATTCATAAAATCTGTTTTTAACTGACGTCTACTACATAGAAAATCCCGACCTGCCAGTAGTTTCGAGACTAAATGTTTACTCAGTGAGTGAATGAGTACTGTTCGTTTTTATATATAGATTAGATACAGTGTTTGTTATTGCTTCATACTATATATTTAGCTACAACACATACGTGAACAAACATATGATAAAAGGTCTACTACACCCTAAATATTGAGTTCCCCCGTTTACATAAAACTTATTTACTTACTTTGTTGTAACGTTAGTGTTCATTAGAATGCCAAGTGCGAGTTTGGCTCGCACATTAAGGGTTCCGTGCTACCGTATAATGTTTAACACAACTTACAGAAATACATGTTTCTTGTATAGAGATTCCCTTTATTTATTTTTTTACTAGAGTCCACGTCAAGCAATGGGTGACCGATTTCTTGTCGGAGAAAAATGGAACGTACAAATTACACGAATAGTGCAAAGCACACGTCCTACAAAATGTTGGTCATCTGATACTGTCAGAAACCGTCCGACAATAAATCTGACGTAGGTGGAGTCCCTTATTTGTTGTGAGAGTGTACATATTTCTATTGTTTATCGGCAATAGAAATATGTACACTCCCTGTGAAAACTTCAACATAACATAACATAACATCACGCCTGTAATCCCCGAAGGGTTAGGCAGAGGCGTACCCATTAGTACACCCACATTTCGCCAGTTATGTTTTTAGTCCCATGTAATAGGGGGCGAGCCTATTGCCATCAACCGGTCACAAATCCAGACTACGAGGCTGCTACTGAGAAATTCCTGATGGAAAAACCCAATAACACTTTGCCCGACCTGGGAATCGAACCCAAGACCTCATGCACAGCAGTCGCGCTTGCGATCACTAGACCAACGAGGCGGTAAGTAACAGATTCCGTGAATAACCTTCGATTACGGAGCCCTACAAGACTCACATTTAGATTTCTACGTAATCGGTCGCCATGATGTTATACGATAGCGTTATTTTTTTAACCGCAAGTTACAAAGGCTTTTGAGTGAGGTAGCGACGTGGTCAACAGGCATGACATGTTTATGTACCCACATGTCATAAACAGGGTTTTGAAAACATGAGCTGATGAGTATACCTTTTGTAATACTGACATTCACATTTGAATACTTCTGGTATAAACATCGAAGTGGGTATATTGATTTTCATGGACTGCTGTGGAATTTCTTACTCGTTCTTCTCTATAGAGACTTACCTATGTTTAGGTACGAGCAAACTAACCTCAGTTTTATGACTAACTGACAATATTCAAAAGCGCCTGTAAAGGGTTTATTTGAAATAAATGCTTTGATTTTGATTTATGTCATCTATCATACCGGTTTCTCGAGCGAAAAAAATAATCTGACAAATTGACAAGCGCGCAAAAGCTATTGGCTGTTGACATAGCATTTGCAAGAAAATAGCCTCTTATAGGTATTAGACTCTTTCACCAAAAGTCTGCAGTCCAATTGAAATCTTTCACCCAATGCTAGGACATTGAATGACTAAAGACAAATAATCCTCAACGACCTCACTTGAGAAAAGTCTATACAAACAAAATCATGTGATGATAAACCAAAAACATGTGCAATCAACACGAAAGTAATTTAACTAATTAAATAGTAGCACTTAGTTGAGTATTTTCATTTGTTTGAGCAAGATGGTCTTATGACAGATAAGAATGACGCGTTTGTGACAGCTCGCATTGTTCGGCAAATAGTGGCACATTATCTTGTAATGAACTTGCCATTTACGTCCTTCGTTGGAAAGATGGTTTGCACTGAAACAGTTCTTAGTGAAGGTTCATTTTGAATACCAAAATGTCATCATAACATCACGCTTGTAGTCCCCGAAGGGTTAGGTAGAGTTGTACCCATTAGTACATCCACATTTCGCCAGTCCAATGTAATAGGGAGCGAGCCTATTGCCATCAACCGGGCACAAACCCAGACTCCGAGGCTGCTACTGAGAAATTCCTGGTGGAAAACCCCAATACTATACCCCAAACACTTTGCCCGACCTGGGAAACGAACCCAAGACCTTATGCTCAGCAGTCGCGCTTTGCGAGCACTAGACCAACGAGGCAATTTTGAAAATATGTATAAATATAGTGCTCCGCCCGCAGCGAGGTAGCAAAACCCAAGCTATTGGCTGTTAAGGATCCAGAGAGAGGAACCTTCTCACTATGTGTGCCGTGTCCGAGACGACCGCGTTCTGCATTTGACTCTTGACCCAGCTGTTAGCCATAGTTTCTCGAGACGTTGCGCGTTGGTCGAAACTAGAAAACCCATTTATTGTTATCGCCACTCAACAACAGACTGTTATTGCTTCTTCTTAGGTTTAAAATTACTCACTTCAAGTCAATATAGAACACAATATCTTATGCAAATAAACTAATTATCACGTGGGTGTAGTTACAATAATAAAGTCGTGTGATTCCGTTTTGTGCATCGCGTAAACAAACTAACATAGCCAATTATGTTTCATTAGATTTGCACCAACACTGGCTGTTGGCAATTATTGGCACCAATATTTGTAAATTTTTCTCTCATGACGTACTTATGCAGTCTGACGTCAAACATTTTTTAGCCGCAACAGATTTATTTGTTTCTAGAAAGTTTGATTTAAAATAAATCAGAACGGATTTGTGATTTCAGATAAGTGTTTTTAGCATTAAAATAAGAATTTTACTAGCCTTGTTGCCTTCTGCCTACGACTACATCCGCGTTAAAATTAATGTATATGTATTATCCCACGGGAACCGTTTTTACAGGATAAAAATTCTATGAGCTATTCCAGATTATAATCTATCTCTGTGCCTTTCATTCAGATCCATTTAGCTGTTCTGGATTGATTGAGTAAACCATTCGTCTCTGCATTTATAATAATAATAATCCTAATATAGTTTATGTTCTACAGTCACTCATGCCTTCTCTGTAAGAGAAAAAATGCTCAGCAAATAAAAATCGTTAAACCAAATTGAATGAAATTTTTATGGGACCAAATGGCAAGTATGCCGCATAGAACAAAAAGAGAATCACACTAATCGGAATAGAAACGTCGGAGTAATCGGTGTACATACATAAAAAATACCGGCCGAATCGAGAATCTCCTCCTTTTTTTGAAGTCGGTTAAAAAGGCATATGCCCTGCAGTGGGAAATTAAAATGGGCTGGTAGGTATTTAAAAAAAAAATGACTTTGAATGTAAAGTTCCAACGACTCAAAATTTCTGTGATTATTGTAAACTTGTATATTCACCTTTCTTATTTAGGAGCAGCTTGACCAGCCCTTGTCTGGCGAATGACTCTCTTAACGCGGTGCCTTATTACGGTGCTATGTAAGTTCTTCTGTACATTTTCTTGGGAATCGCTTTTGTTTCCATGGGTTTGCACCAGTACTGTCCCAATGTTGGGCAAAGGCGAAAGTTTCAGTGTGTGATTTTATCATGGTTACCTTAAACTGTCGCTACATAAGCGGTTCGGCAATTTTGATCGGTATTTTCTATACTACGTTATCATTGGTTGAATGCCGAACCGAATAAACATGTATGTTTAATGACTTTAATTGTTTTTGGGCTCTCCGATGTGTGATTTCATGGGTTTCATTATTATTATTTTAAGATGTAACAGTTTTTTTTTACATTTATGTTTTATACATTTTCCATCCATTTTTTGTTTTTCATGGGTATGTTTTATGGAGTTAGTCTCATTTGAGTTGCGAATTGAATTTTCTGTAAGTTGGAATTGGTGAAGGTTGGGTATATTATAATATTATGGTTTGATGATAGTACCTATTTATAGTATAATATGGAGGCATAGTATACATTTTATTTTAAATTCTTAGATACCTAAGTGATTTTGTTTTCGTGTTTACTTATTTATTTTTAATAATTTAAAGGAATGCACGATTGTGACTATCTGTTGGTGAAGGTATTTTTTTTTTTTTTTACCGATGGGCAATCATCAAATGACTTCCCCCGCCCTGGGCGGGGCGGGGGGAGTGTCAGACTTTTACTGACTAAAACCCATCCATGTTCCTTCTTGTGCCCTTTGCGTTCCGGGGGCGCGGTATCTCTTTCGAATAACCCGCAGCCCCGGCAGGTGGTTAAGGTATGATACTGAATTTTATATTATGTTTTATATACCGGTAAAGCCCTTACCGGTAAGTCAGAACAATAGAAAATCAATTGTGTCTCATTACATGAGCGTAATTAATTTTCTAAAAGCTAAGTAAAATTTTCTTGTTTCAAATTGATGTTACAAAACCGATGTACTATTCGGTTGTGATCGGAAGTTGGAGCCACTCCTTCGATTCCTCGGTTAGCATAATTACGTAGTTAATTAGGACAATTGGAAGCAGTTTCGACAGTCTTGTCGCTTCCGCTCTTTGATGATGACGACACAGGTATTTAGTTCAGTTGGTTTATTTTTTATTTGCATTGTACTTTGTAGATCTACGTGATTTTAAGTGAAAGATTATCTAAATCTAGGCCCTATATAGACAATGAGACATATTTGTAAAAAAAAATACAAAGTTATAATATCTTCTCGATAGGTTAATGTGTGTCATTTTAACCCTATAAGAAATCATTAGCCCGAAACTGAAAAAAATCGTTTGACAAAAATTTCCCTCCTCTTGAATGACAATAAACCTTGTTCGAGGCATTTCTTTTTGTAACTTTTAAAGAGATGTGATAAATTCATAAACTCACGCCTTTCCCAATATCATACTTTATAAAAAGATACAGATATCAAACATTTTTAGATTTTAGGCCAAATTTTCTCTACAGGGCTAAAGTAACCCGCATTTACGGTATTGTAAAATAACTCAGATATTTAAAAATACTTAAAGGCACTTCATATCCAGATAGGAATCAGTTATCAGATTAATCAAAATAAATCCATGAAATAATCTAAGAACTAGAAAAGTTGACCAAACTAGACAGTCTCTTTTAAAAAATAATTAAATTGTAGGTACATGAAAAATACAGTAAAGTTAAATACTAAAGACAAATTAAAAATAAATCTCATTATATTAGACTAATATTATGCTTTATTTACATTAACATCGGAATTAGAGCGATGTGACGAGCTGGTAAACAATGTAAATAACACAGTAGTGTGCCAGGGCCAAAATCTGGGTAAACAGTAACACGTAAACAAATGAAAAATGCACACAGTTATCAACTGTTGAATTCTCCGTAAAACTATTTTGTTTATGGTGTGATCTAATTTAGATATATTTCAAAGATACAAAAAACAAACACATACATAACATCTCGCCTGTAATCCCCGAAGGGTTAGACAGAGATGTACCCATTAGTACACCCACATTTCGCCAGTAAGGTATGTTTACGTCCCATGTAATAGGAGGCGAGTCTATAGCCATCAACCGAGCACTACTCCTGACTCAAACATGAACATTTTTTGAAAATATGTCAAATTGTAGGGAAGAGATTCATAACACTCAGGTGACCAGGCTAACTGTGAGTTTAAATAAATAAGTCTTGTTAAACAAACCACCACAAGTGTTTACAGTCAATGTAAAAACAGTACCGAACTGGGCTGATACACTACCATGTGTCTAGATTATACCTATGAGTAGATCGACAGACATAAAACATAGTACCCACTGTACTTGGCTGACACACTGCCATGTGTCTAGATTATGCCTCTATGTAGCTGGTATCGACTAACAAAAAATGGAGGCAAAATTGTCGTTTACATGCATTTGTACAAATACTTAGCTCTAAACATCGTGTTTAGCATCTTATTAGTTGCGACATTGGTATTATCAGTATTGTCGCAATCGACCCTGTCGTATTGATTGGTATATACCCAGATTGTCCTTTCCTTAATTCGTACCTAATTGTGCATTTTCGGCTAGTGTTTAGGAACATTTAGAGAATATAATCAAGACGATGTGTTATGTTATTTATTTAGTGTTTTCTTTTCCTAAGGTGGCGAAATATCTAAGCGAAATAATCAGTTTGCCCGAACTGGGACTTAATAAATTTTATTAAGTCCCAGTTCGGGCAAACTGATAACTTGGGTTTTTCCATCAGGAATTTCTCAGTAGCAGCCTCGGAGTCTGGATTTGTGCCCGGTTGATGGCAATAGGCTTGCCCCCTGGCGAAATGTGGTTGTACTAATGGGTACACCTCTGCCTAACCCTTCGGGGATTACAGGCGTGATGTTATGTAATGGGTGGATTTTGTTATTCGTTGATTTTTGTCAGCCAGTTTGGTTATTTATCAAGGTAGCCCGCAAAATACAACGTCAACAACGTAAGAAGATGAAGAGAAGAAATTTCGAGGGCTAATTGAAGCAATAACGTTAATTTAATGTTTTAAAAGGACTTTTACGCTATTGTTTTTGGTCCTCAACAATATTCTGTTGCAAGTCTGCCAAAGTCGGCAAAGTTGGTAAAATTGACAAACATTCCTCTGACGTCGCTTTCCAGTCGAACCAGAAACACCTCATTGCACATGCGCAATCATGACCACGACAACACGTGGGCCATAAAACAAGTAACCATCCGGAGTAACCTCCTAATGACTTTCCTCCAGCGATGTAGAATAATGAACACTTGTTTAATAGCGATTTTCGTGGCCTACCGTTACTATTGGCCTTATTTACTTAATTGATTAGGCCGTGAATAGTTATGTATTAGTTTTGCCTTATATTGTTAGTATGACGATATGTTTATTGGTATCTCCATTTGATTTACAAGTTACAAGGAAGTAAGGCGAATCGAATCAACGATGTTTAGGGTGACTGGTAATGACCGATAATTAGACACATGATTGTTCTCATGAAAACAAACAAGATTCCCAAAGAACATAACATAACATAACATCACGCCTGTAATCCCTGAAGGGTTAGGCAGAGGTGCACCCAATTAGTACACCCACATTTCGCCAGTTATGTTTTTAGTCCCATGTAATAGGGGGCGAGTCTATTGCCGTCAACCGGGCACAAATCCAGACTCCGAGGCTGCTACTGAGAAATTTCCTGATGGAAAAACCCAATAACACTTTGCCTGACCTGGGAATCGAACTCAAGACCCCATGCACAGCAGTCGCGCTTGCGACCACTAGACCAACGAGGCAGTCCCAAAGAAATTATGCTTTTTTATTTGCATACGCGCATCACCATAATCATCTCAAAACATGCGTACGTGCGCGCTCCGTAGGGTTGATAGATAAATGAAAAAAAAAGAAAGAAAAATGCACGGTAACAGTTAAATAGTACATAACATAACATAACATCACGCCTGTTATCCCCGAAGGGTTAGGCAGAGGTGTACCCAAAAGTACACCCACATTTCGCCAGTTATGTTTAAGTCCCATGTAATAGGGGGCGAGCCTATTGCCATCAGTTAAATAGTTTTGTTTGTAAAAAGGAAATGTAACTGATTAAATTACAGCTCATTGTGTGTTACTTGCACTTTGCACATTAAAGAAAATCATTTCTTTGGGAACGATGTATCCTAACTAATATTATAAATGCGAAAGTAAGTTTGTTTGTTTGTTTGTTACCATTTTACGCCTAAGCCACTGAACCGATCATCCTGAAATTTTGCGTATACGTTGCCAGGCGTACAGGAACGAACATAGGATACCTTTCATCCCGAAAAAAGTACTGTTCCCGAGAAAAAACACAATAACGTTATGATGATAGATGGCGCCACATGTCTTTCGAATAATGATCGAATTTTAAACTTAATTTGCGAGCGAAGCCGCGGGCGAAAGCTAGTAAGTTACTAATTACTAGTCGCCCTATATTATCAGTCGCGAATTTTTTTACTGTTTTTGATGCTAATCAACGTATCTAACTATAGGTTAGTTGTCCTGAACACGTCTAAGTATATCGCACAACGAATCGAAGTACTAGGCAAGTATGAGAGCGAAAACATCCATCACTGTTGGAACTATGACTTGTATGACCTGACAGACTCTGGGATCTTCAATAAACGTATGTAACTAATAAATATCTTCATTCAGTTTCGTTCTGACGTCATCGTTAACCCCTGCAGCGCTCAGTATGAGGCCAGTAACGCCTCATAGTAACCTTTATTTGAGTGCGCTCATTACGCAATATTCATTTTATGAATAAAACTAGGATGTAGCAAAAAACATTTATGATAAAGCCGTAGAACGACACGATTTAATGAGTACTTACGAAAGTAAGTACTTTAAGACTCATAACAAGCTTAAAATGTAAAGAAGATAGCAAAATGAGGGTCACTTTTTATAAATGCCCATAAAATCATACATTTAGGTATCTAATCAATGCAATATGATAACAGTTACATACAATTATTAGGTATTCAATAAGCAATTACGATATAAGTTTTACATTTAATGTGTCATGTGAAAGAAAAATAAAAAAATAAAAAGAAAGTCAAAAGACAAACAAGAATAAAAAGAAAACTAGGATACGTCGTGTTATATTTTTTTTTTGTTGGTACTTAAATTTACTTGTAGCGGCCCACACAATCATGACGAGTTTATGAATTTACAAATTCTGTTACTGAGAGCCTGTTACACAACCTTTAAAAAAGTTCCTATCAAATTATTTCGCAGACAATTTCATTCATATTCTTTTCAACCATTATATATCTAATTCTTCTGAATGTGTATAACTGAACTCCTTATAAATTATTGGAAAGATTTCAATTTTCTCGCCCCCTATTACATGGGACTAAAAACATAACTGGCGAAATGTGGGTGTACTAATGTACACCTCTGCCTAACCCTTCAGGGATTACAGGCGTGATGTTATGTTATGTTATGTTCAATTTTATTTGAAAAAAAAAGTGCTTTGTGGTACTTAGCGCAGCAAGCCAACGTCTGTTGGGTCCGCTACTGTTTTACCTAGTAAGTAATTAGTATCTAGTCAGAGATGCTTAAGTCGCCATTTTGATCTAGTTAGAAACAAAATTACACGATACAAGCTGAAGATAACCCAACTGATCTTAGTTAACGTTAATTGATATTGTGCGACAGCCAACGAAATGTAGATGATATAATAATGTCTTTACAAACATGATTAGTGTTATCTTTTATGTCTTCTTTCGCGTTATCTAGCGCGCACGTTTTCAGCTATTCTCAATCTTAATTAGGTTAAATAGAAATGGGAATTAACGCGCACAGATAATCGTGCCAGCCTCACATGGGACTAAAAAAGCTACTATAATTTAAAAAAATAAAAAACACGACTGCTAAAATATATTTGTTGTACTTTGTTTACTCGTCAGTTTTTTTTTTACGAAGATTTTTATTTACAGTGTTATAATTTTTTTAAATCTACTTGTCAAACTCTAGACGATAAACATAGACACGACCAGATTCATTAAAAAATAATAATTTAGGCTGGTATTAATTTACGTTTTAAAGTGACCACAAAGGATTCTATTTATTTTTAACTAGCCTATGTTACTCGGAACGATGCAAACATTGTAACCATACCCCATACATCTAAATCGGTTCAGGCGTTTAAAAGTTATGGTGGAATAAAGAATCCCATATACATACATTAACCCTGAATACTTAACACTCCTTTTTTTGGGGCAGTCGTGTAAAAACAATAACTAGCGCAATGTGGTTGTACTACAGTAGGTATACGCGTACACCTCTGCCACATTTATTTTGTTTAGTAAAATACTTTTTGTGTATTTTTTTTCAAATTAATTTTGCTGTTTAGCGCTCGTACATTAATTTGCACCTACCATGTTATCTCTTCACCACCTTTGATTGCCTGTTAGAGAATGGCAGGCATTGAGTATTTTTTTTTGAGTTTATTATTTTTGGTTCATCGTTTTACTTCTCTTTTAAGAGAGTTAAAAGTCCTTACCTACGGGCCGGGGCCAATTGTGTAAGGGTACTTTAGATTGAAAATGTGAATGAAATTGTAGAAGAAGTCAGGAACTTTCGGGTGATGCGGTATTATTAAGTGCGCCTTTGTATTTTTGTTGCATAAAAATGAATAACCCTTCCCTTACAGGCGTGTTATGTATAAAATAATAGTGCAAATTACCAGAATTTCGGCGGAATTTTCCGTAAATTTCGGTATTTGGGGGTGGCGGCATGGCCCAGCTGTTAAGGTCCAGTGCCAACGTAATTTTTATTTTATTTATTTTATGATTTTTTAAAGTATATTTTGTATTTCACTGATGTCGGTGAACATCGAATATTATATGTCTGAAATCACCAATCCGCTTTGAGCTAGCGTGGTGATCAATGCTCGTTCCTTCTCCCGTGTGAAATGGCTGATATTATTACCAGAATTCATGTGAGTGGTTATTATGTATCCACAAAAATAGAAAACACTTACAGAAGAATGTTTTATTGACAATAAACTTCTTAAAAAATGTGTGCAAAGTTAAATTGAATAGTAAAAAGATTCGTAATTTTGACTGATGCAATCAGAACTAAAGATGATACGATTTATGTTATAGAAAAAATTTGAGTGTTTCTCTAAATCTTAAGTATCAACACAGTTTAATCTAAGATTGTTTTCGTTCTCGTAAGTTGAAGAAACATAAATATTTATCTATTTATGAGTACCTCGATTATCATCTAAAAAAAATTAATGCCGAATCGATTACAATAAATTAAAACTTTACAATGTAATTTAACTCAAGAATGTCCTTACAAACAGGTTATCTAGACTAATATTATAAAGTTAAACAGTTTGTTTGTTTGTTTGAACGCACTAATCTCTAGAACTACTGGTCCAATTTGCAAAAATTTTTTTGCGTTATATAACCTAGTTATCGAGGAAGGTTATAGGATATTTACTTACTTTACTATTTACTAGGACTAATAGGAACGGAGCAATAACTGAAGACATTAACTCAGGTAAAACCGCGGGTTGTTAGTTGTCATAATAAAAAATATCACTGCAGTTTGAATACATACGTGAGGTATAATCATTATCATGTTTACAAGTCAATGTATTAAATTGAACAATATTTACGTTGATAGTAAAAATATTGAGTATCATTGGCATCTGAGGGTTAATGTAAGTATGAGGTCGAAAAGGCCTCGTTATCTCTAGGAGATAACCCTAACACCGTTCACTGAGGACTTTTGAACAATAAGCATTTATAATAGGTATAAACGTGTAATTTAATGATAATATTCTTAATGCATGTACAAATACGTGGATTATATTGCCCTAAAAAATATTACGTTGGTTAAGAAATTGGTTGATACTTGATTTTTTCAAAATGTATACTATAATATATTAATATAATATATTTAATATAATAAAGATGAAGAAATTTTTGTGTGTGAGTTTGTTTAAACGCGCTAATATCTGAAACTGATAGTCCAGTTGAAAAAAATCTTAGTATACCTATAATAGCAGGATTTATAAGGAATAGTTTAAGCTATATAACATCACGCTACGACCCAAGGTGGATAAGCAGCCAAAGACGTACCTTGACACGGTTAAAAATAACCACACATATGAAGTTTCAGGGAGCAGCTAGTTTTTAATATAAACCAAGCTTTTGCACGTGACTTCGTCCGCGCAAATGTTGGTTATCGCGGAAGCAGACGACGTCGAAGTGGAGTAAAAAGTAGCCTATGTCCTTTGTCGGAATAAAAAGTAGCCTATGTCCTTTGTTATAGGGTTCAAATTTACCCTGTATAAATAGGTTCAGTGGTTTGCTCGTTAAAGCGTACATACAGACAGTTACTTTTGCATTTAAAATATTAGTATGGATTCTATAAGAAGTATTTTTTTAGGTTCTTAAAAACACCATTTTAGTCTTCTTAATCTCTACGCCATAATAATAAACCGCCATCTTTGTTTCAGGAAAGACTCCATCCCATTCATCAAGAATGGAGCACCAGCTACCATCACGAAGACTCTTCTCCCCAACAAGAAGTTGGGGAAAGCCGGGAGGGGCACAGCCCTGAGGCAGGTGATGGCATCTTTCGTTGCCAACCTGGGCACCATCAATACTGGCATGGCATTCGGCTTCTCTGCAACGTCGCTGCCACAGCTGCAGAGCCCTGATTCCTATATACCAGTTTCTGACAATCAGGGTAGTTGGATAGGTAAGATTGATTTTAATTAATTTTTTTTTGGCTGCTTTTAATTATAATTGAAATCGAAATTCCATAGCTTGACTATTATGCCTTTTGGTTTGGATTTGTGCCCGGTTGATGGCAATAGGCTCGCCCATTACATGGGACTTAAACATAACTGGTCAACTGTGGGTGTACTAATGGTTACACCTCTGCCTAACCCTTCAGGGATACAGACGTGATGTTATGATGTTATGTATGACTATTTTAGTTCTTATTCAGAACTGTCTATTGACACCTGTAAAAAAAATATCGAGATTTTTAAGAACAGTCGGCAGTTATAAGTTTACAGCGGTGCTAATCTGTAAAAAACTTCCTCGTGAATATGGATTTGACACCACAAGTCACTCTAAGTACTCTTTATTACCTGTCAAAACGCGATTATTTCATAGATTTTAATAATAATAATAAACCTTTATTTCAGGCAACTAAGTCCCATAAAACACAAATACATAAATAAGTACAATAACGTACGTGTTTTGTATGGCAATATCGAACTGTGACTTCACTTATTTGGCAACTCAATTTACTAACTATTTATTGATTTCAACGTCACAAAATATCTAATTTTACAGTAAATTGAAAATTTCTCGGGTTTTCAGGGCTAAAATAAACTGTTTCTTTAAAGAAGTTATGTCTTGGCATTATTGGTGTCAACTGCCCAACTAATAGTAATAGGAGGAACCTATTATTTACTTACATTGAAAGCTGATTACTGGAATACAAAAGCTCAAAGATACGACCTTCGAATACACGTAAACATTTTCGACATAAGACCAACGTGTAGAAAGTGCGAAAAAGATGACTGATTAACCAGAAATTAGGCTAAAATTAATCCGGAAGTGTTTCGCGCACCTTGCGCAGATATAAGGTTACATTACTCTTATCGCACTTACACATGCCATCTTCTATTATCTCGAGATTAAACTTTGTAAACAATATAAGATAAATTACTATAGACAAGTCCTAGCCATTTGCGTTGTGTTTTAGGAACACACTGGCACTCTCCCCGCGACTTTGTTCGGGATTTTTTTAAGGATCTCAAATTTTGTGATAACTAAATATAGGCTGTAGGACTTAGAGATAAGGTAGCTTCCAATTTGCGAAAGAATTTTCAAAATCGGTTCAGTAAATCCAGAGATTACCCCCTACATCCTCACAAACTTTATGTCTTTATATTATTAGTATAGATATAAATTTTTTAAGCCTGGGATTTGCAAAGGGATTAGAATGAGATTTACGGCTAATCCTAAAATACACTCAGATAGTCAAATTAATCGTTATTTGACTACTGTAGAGCTTATTGGAAAAACGGTAATCCCACTGCCTCGTTGGTCTAGTGGTCGCAAGCGCGACTGCTGTGCATGAGGTCTTGGGTTCGATTCCCAGGTCGGGCAAAGTGTTATTGGGTTTTTCCATCAGGAATTTCTCAGTAGCAGCCTCGGAGTCTGGATTTGTGCCCGGTTGATGGCAATAGGCTCGCCCCCTATTACATGGGACTAAAAACATAACTGGCGAAATGTGGGTGTACTAATGGGTACACCTCTGCCTAACCCTTCGGGGATTACAGGCGTGATGTTATGATGATGATGATTCTTCCGGCTAGTCACAGAAACGGCTCGACCGATTTTGACGGGACTTTCACTGGCAGATAACTGACGTTACGGTTTTGGGCCGAACAAATAACCGACGTTTGCGCTAACATTGTCACGAGCCTAAGCTAGATGAAATCATATCTAGGTACTTCTTCTCTGCCACCTCTGAACTTGGTACAAAGTATCGAGCTAGTTTTTGTATTTTGAGCCTTATTCTAACTTCACTAAAGTACTTTAAACAAGATCTAGTTTCAGATCCAGAGCCAGTTTTAATATTTCAAACCTTCTGTTCTGTTTGAAAAGTTCTGCAGACGAGAACTGGCTCGATGATTAAACCTGATTTGAAGCTTAACCGGTAGATAATACATTTACTTCTCCATTGTCACAGCCAGTCTCAGCGCTGCCGGCACACCTATAGGATGCATCCTCAGCGGTTACCTGATGGACAACATCGGTCGCCGGATGACGCTCATCATCACAGAAATACCTCTCATAATCGGATGGCTTATGGTCGCTTTTGCACAGAACGTTCCTATGCTTTATGTTGGTAAGTTCTTTATGTATTAAGGTTAAGCGTCTTTTCCTCATACATGTGACCATAAGCGTAGCCAGCCATGGGCTCAGGGTGGGGCGGCAGTCTACAATAATATGTAATTATTATAGCAAACTATACCCGCGGTCTTACCCCAGTAATATTTTTCATACAAAAAGGTTACACACCTGTATCTGATCTGTATGTATAATTCGAATTATCCCAAACACTTATTGATCACCTACCTACACCACGAGAGCCAGAGTGGGGCAAGTGCCTCACCCTGCCCCATCGTGGCTACGCCTATGCATGTGACTGTGAGTTAAAAAATCAAATCTGGGCAAGCACTTATGTAACTTTTCCAATTCTAAGTATATGCACTTTTTAAATTGATCTTGGACATCACTAGTCTAAAATCGCCATTCGCCTTGAGCAAGCGCTGTGATCAATGCTCGTGCCTTCTCTGTACGAGAAGAGGCGTTGCACTGCAGTGGGATATGCTGGTATTATTGTTGTTATCATAATCTGAAAGTACTTTTCTCTAAAAATTCTTTGTCACTTCTGTATTTATAGTTAAAGCATAAATAAAAATAAATTTGTTTGTATTACAGGCAGGCTGTTGATCGGTTTTGGTTCTGGCATGGTGGGGGCACCTGCCAGGGTATACACATGCGAAGTGTCACAGCCACATCTCAGGGGTATGCTTGGTGCTCTCGCGTCTGTCGGCGTGTCCACTGGTGTCTTGATACAGGTAGGTCTTTAACAGAAGACTGGCTGATATATGTGACATATTATAACATGCATACATAAACTCACGCATTTTTCCTATGGGGGTAGGCAGACTCTCATTCTCCTTTCACCTCATCCACGAGCATACATCTCGTCATACAAGCACGCCGGTTACGAATTATATTAATGATACTTCTACCTATCTGAATACTTCATTCTTGCCTTCGGTATCGAAACATTCGTTAAACAAAGCGGCTTGCTCTCTAATTGGTTACTCATGAACATGACTATGTTGCCAATCACATGACTTTCCGGAAATTAGACATAACAGAGCAACCGGCTTGCATGACGAAGTAAATCTTTGTAAAAAAAAAATAAGAACGCTTGCCTCACGCTAAGGGGCTGTCTTCACTAGCAAGAGAATCGCTGCGTTGTTATAGCCGTGTGTAGACACGTTCTTAGAGTGTATAGAAATACGTGGCATGACGATAATATCGCCACGATTCTCTCTCGTGGAGTATCGCCCCTAAGAATTTCTCCTGTATCGTTGCTGCGTTTACAAACACATAACACAAACAGCCAGTCCCAGAACAACTATCTATAGGTCATACAAATATTTGTTCCGTATGGGAACCGAACCTACGACACGCAGCGAGACAGCCAATGTCACAGCCACTGCGCCAATTATGCTGTCGACCCTTTGATGTCCGCGTCGACGTCAGTTAAGAAGTTATTTCTGGTGGTCCAATTTGTCTTTTTCCATCTTTATCAGCTGTCAGCGCAGTCGCAACGTTTGTTGCACACAATCCATCCATGTTTTTCTTGTCTGTCAGTTTATTAATAGCCATCTGTACCCTGACTAGTGTATTTTTTGATAACATGATGATCGATTCATGAAAGTGTAAAACAATGTTTATTGATAAGAAATTCTTGGACTGCCTCGTTGGTATAGTGGTCGCAAAGCGCGACTGCTGAGCACGGCGTCTTGGGTTCGATTCCAGATCAGGCAAAGTGTTATTGGGTTTTTCTATCAAGATTTTTTAGTAGCAGTCTCGAAGTCTGCATTTGTGCCCGGTTGATGACAATAAGGTCGGGACTTAAAAACATAACTGGCGAAATGTGGGTGTACTAATGGGTACACCTCTGCCCAACCCTTCGGGGAAATTTGCGTGAGGAAAGTTAAAAAAACGTGACACAAAGTTGGAACTGTGTTTGACTTTCAATATTTCCGCAACTAAAATTTCCTAGGTATGGTCAAAAGCATAAGGATTATAGGAATGATGGGAAAAATATATTATCTACTTATTTATATGGCTTCGTGCCTTTTTAAATCCGTTTTTAGAATGCTACTTAGGTGCCAAAATGTAAACAACTTCGTTGTGTTTTTGTATTCAGTTATTTGCGTGCATTTTTGAATGACAATAACTCATTAGGCATAGAATGGGCACTTAAAGCCACGCGGACTTAATTATCTCGACTTATTGGTGACAAATACAAAAAGTATACAATATAGGTAGGTACTATAAAGATTGTATACTAATGCAACCTGTTTGTGTGTGTGTTTTTTGTAAGGTCGTTTCACATCTGACAGAAGATACGCCGCGTATCGTCAGTCGCATAACGCAGAAACAGTCAAATAGATAATACAACCGTTTACACATAATGCGTTAGTGCGTCGACCATACTACAGACGATACGTTCGATGTATCTTCCGTCAGATGTGTACCGACCATTATTCAAATACTAACTTGAATTCCAAAAAAAAATGAAAAGAATGCCTTTTCAAAAAACGAACACAAATATCGTCCGATTGTTTATTTTTGTAAGCAAACTTAAGGCTACCTGTTCATTGAAGCGGAAAGAGGCTGCGAAGTGGAGAAACAGAGAAATAGAATTGCTTAAAATAGCAAACGCAGATTTTAGGCAATACTATTGGTTTATATTTCTCCGGTTCAATGGACAGGCAGCCTAAATGTTGATTATCTCGGACGCAGACGAAGTTGCAGAAAAAGAAGAAGCTTCTACCTTTTTTTGTGGTTCAAACTTACCCTGTACCAAATTTCATCAAAATCGGTTAGGGGTTCAGCCGTGAAAGCGTGGAGGAAAGTGAGCTCAAAATACAATACAAAAAAGATTTGAACAAAATGCAAAAGATTTGTTCTATACCTACGATCACGTCATTAGAGCTTATAAAAATATGATTACTATTCAAGTAATGGAATTTTTCAAAGCGAATATCATTATAACTAACTTTCCTCTCACGATTTTCACAAGTACGTACTGATGATGTCCAATTAATGTGTATTAAAATTAATAAAGTGTTAACATTTTGCCAATTCAATCTAGTATAGATCCGTGGTAGGGCAAAATTGCAAATTTCATATTGACATACCTGATAATCAATCACTTTACGCCCGCCGTGACAGAGTCACTTTGTCAACTGTGGTAACTATCATAATTGAACTGTTGGTTCTACAAGATTAGACCTGTCGCCGTTGGGCAAACATGGTGGGCAAAAACATTTGTATTACATGGGCAAACGTTCACGTGGTGATTACGTAGGAACACTATTGATTGATACGTCATTCGTTATCGCGATTAATGAGCTGATCATGTAGTCTATTATAGGATACTTAGTAGGGGGCGTGTCTGTGCGTTGGGTTTTCCGGTGGTAAATATTTGTAGTACAATTTGAATGATTTGATGAATTTGATTTGATAGATCACGTACGAATTTAACCCCTTTTTACCTAAGTCTCTGCGTCATATTTAAATCACGATTACTTCAGTTAAGAAAAGTTCAAAGCTAATTATTGTACATTATACCTACCTACCATGTGGCTTATTTCATATTAGTCAATCTTATCTAAGATCCTTAAGACCAGGGTTTCCCAACCTTTTAACTAAAGATGAAGACCCGAGGGAAGGCATGAAAAAAATGTTCATAATCTAGGGAAGATTATGAATATTTTTACATGCCCCCTCCATTTTCTTTGCGACACAAAAACTGTCGTTCACCGACCGTGACCGCGTTGTCTGTCACTACCCGAATGCATAGAAAGCAATTTTTACAATTCATATTAAAAATACACAATAGGTATTATCAATTACTGATTTAATCAAAAATGAAATAAATATTATGAAGGTTTTCATCCAATTCAGATACGTTATTGTTATTAATTTTGCCGGCTTAATATTATTAGATGGTATAGGTATTCTTGATGAGGGTGATTTAAAGAGGAACCATGTTTAACCACGTTTTTGTAAACAAATATTATTTAAAAAGAATATGTTTAAAAAAAAACAGTTCTCAGAATTACATCCAACATGAACAACTGGAAATAGTCGAAAATCTGATTGAACAAATCCCCTTACGTTATTTCATATTTCTAGTTAGATATTTTTGCTACCACAAACTTAACTGATTTAAAATAAGTCTATTTTGTATATTTAGGTCTCATCAGCGTCTTAAAAGATGCCTGGTATAAATTCTCTCAGTTCACATAAACTAATAAATCTATCTTATTCTTTCCAGTACGTGATAGGCAGTGTCACATCATGGAATATTCTCGCAGGCATCAGCGCAACAATTCCTATCCTCTCCTTTCTGGGCATGCTGTTCCTCCCAGAGACTCCCAACTACCTCCTGCAGCAAGACAAGAGGGAGAGAGCAGAGAGTTCTCTAGGGAAACTCAGAGGATCTACGTGTAACTTACAAGATGAGATACAGAAGATGATTGCGTTTAAAGAGAAGAATCATGTTGACCCGTAAGTATTATTTTATACACTAGAAGATTTTTTTTGTTTTTTTAGGACTTAAACATATCTGCCGAAATGTGGGTGATCCACCTTTGCGTAATCTTTCGGGGATTACAGGCGTGATGTTATGTTATTATATTATAAACGGCCCGAGATGGTAAGCTGTCCGTGTCCCGAGAACCATCTCGGGCATGGGGAATATTGGTCGATAAGTTACTAAACCTCCCATAATGTGGAAGCTTGAAGCATTGAATCAGATATCCCATTTACATCAAAGTTATATAGTTCTCGAATTAGGTATATGAAAGAAAGTCGTGATGGCGCAATGGTTGAGGCACCCATCTCTCATGCCCCGTCCATGTGTTGTGAGTTCGTAACCGGACACGGGCCATTGCCAATGCTACATAAATATGAATTGAAAAGGTTCCATTAGATGAGGCACTCTGTCACTAGGGTGTGTGGGGTTGTAAGACCTTGCTGGCAGCACGATAAAGAAGAAGAAGATTAGATGAGAAGCGGGCTCCTTAATCACTAGACCATGATGGTAGCCAGCAAGCTATTTTATGTATCAATGTTTTAATATCTAGCAACGGCCAATACTTCATATATTATTTACTTTATTCACACACAACGTAGATAATCTGGTGCAAATAAGGTCGAGATTTGCTAAGCAATTTGTTCTAATTTAGCTTTGTTTTTCATATTTCTTGTAGCTGTACCTAGCAGATTATATTAGCACTTATACGACGTATTTACAAACAAATGTACTGAGCTGTTTAATATTCTTATACATTGGATTAATCAGCTCAATTAACAACCTACCTACCTGTATTATTAAACTGTCTATACAAATATAATTCAGTGTAAAACACAGCAGACTTTGCCTATTTCTCAACAGACATCTATTGAACTACTGCACTAATGTCATTAATAAAAAATAAGCTTAAAAGGAGATTATAGACAAAACATGCTTCAGTTTTGTTCCGAAATAAAAGTATTATATACATAAAAGATACATAGGTCTAACAAGTTAAATGGGTACCTACATTTTCAAAAAGTCTTATTTAATAAAGAATAATTGAAAATCTCTGTTTCTACGGAAAATTTAAATTCGGTCGAATTTAACAGTAATACAATTTTTCGAAAATGTTTTCAAATAACTTTTTAGACATCTCATTTTACAAAATTGGCGACTGTCGCCATTTTCGAATATATTCGGAGCGTCAAATAATTGTCAGTATAATCTTTATAAATGAGGTTAATATAGGTAAATTTATCTTGCATATGTGTAAGAAAAATCATTCAAATCGGTTTATTCGTTTCGAAAAATAATTGCTTGAAAGTTGAAAATGCCAAACGCTCGTAATGCGTGTAACATTTTACTCACAATGTTACAAATATGATGTTTTGTTACTAGATAGGGAGTCACGATCTAAACTCATTTGTCTGGCATAGATAATGGCAGTAAATGCGACTTTATACATACATATGAGATGCACAGTTGTTTATAAATATCAATACTTACGGCTACACAAATAGATGTATGAGTATAATGTATGTTTGCGTCTCGTTGTGCAATTATAACTTCCTTGTCTGAATTTATAATTAGCACGTATGTTATAGGAAACGATTGTATAATTAACCTATTTATTATCTAGTAGTGATAGTAAGACTCGGCTAGAGGAGCTCGTGGCTTAGGGTCGGTTCACATATGATGAAAGATACAGACATAGTCAAATAGATAATAAAATATCCAACCATACACACATAACCGATGATGCGTTAGTGCGTCGACATACTAAAGACGATATGTTCGTAGTATCTTCCGTCAGATTTGAACCGACCCTTAGTAATAACATCCGCACGGACGAACTACCAGGTTAAGATACGCTTGCCGGGGTTGGTCCGTGGATGGATGTCCGTCTTTAGACACCGAGATTCCTCCGTGCCTCGGAAACATTTAGCCGATGGTCTCGACTGTCATACGTGGGTCTTCGACCGTCGTTGCAGGTCGACAGAAGAGAATGAGAATGAGGGAAAGGAGAGTGCACCTGTATTTGCGCACACACTTGTATATTATAAAATTTTCTGCGTATTTAGCTTTATAATTCGGTTGAGAGAAATATTCTGGCAAAAAAAGCATACATTCAATTACATTTTACCCAATATTTGTACGCCTTCACGGCAAAACATAGCGCCAAAAAATGATAACCTGACACCTTTATGTAAATACAAAATGTTTTACAAATAAATGATCTAAATCTGATTCAAACCGACTGCTCCATGGTGAATTGAGGAGGAGAAAAACCTATATAAGGACAAAATGGAATGTCTTCGCGTAATTAATCATTGCTATGTTCAATTCCAGGTTGCATGGCCCTCGTGAAATTCTCAAGGCTTTACTGCTACCTTCTACTCTGAAACCGTTCACTATCCTGGCTATCTACTTCTTCGTGTATCAATGGTGCGGCGTGAACACCATCACTTTCTACGCCATTGACGTTTTTAAGGTATCTTCTATTATTTAATAATTTGTCTGTGTTGACTGCCTCGTTGGTCTAGTGGATGCAAAGCGCGACTGCTGAGCACGAGGACTTGGATTCGAGTCCCAGGTCACGCAAAGTATTGGGTATTTTCATCAGGAATTTCTCAGTAGCAGCATTGAAATCTGGATTTGTGCCTAGTTGATGCCAATAGACCAGCCCATACAAGGGACTTAAACATATCAGGCAATCATTTAAAACTTCCTTCAATATCTCTGTAACCAAAGGTCCCAGGAATGGTCCAGAACAAAGCAGAGAACACAATATTGGGAAAAGCATGTAGCTGTTGCCTGGATTGTCATTTGGATTAATTGCTATTGAACCTATCTTCATCTATATGTAAGAAATGAATTACTACTTGCAGGCATCTGGTACAACGATGAATAAATACTGGTTGACAATCTCCATGGGCGTCGTGCGAGTTATATTCACTGTCATTGGATGTATCCTCTGCAGGAAGTGTGGCAGGAGACTGCTTACCTTCATATCTGGTAAGGTTAATTTAGATATAAGAAACTTTTTAATTTTCAAGACTTAAAGCTGATTTAAAGATATTTTATTTATTTTCTTACGGTGCAATGAAATGTATAAATTGTTCACCTATAATTTGGGCTTGTCACAAATGAAACCAGCCTTATCAGGGAGCCTACTGCCATCTCTTAAAACAGTAGGTACCATTTTATGTTACTTTGTAATTTCTGCTGTTAGAATTTAAACTTTGAACGCTAAACCTAGCGTTGAAAATTCAACAGTACAAGTAATATTAAAATAATAATGACGTAAGAGATAGGGGTAGGCCCCCAGGTCTGCGAATCTGGACACAAATTTATTTAAACAAACGCAAAAATAATCTCTCGCCAAAATAATTCTCGTTTTCTTCATTTCAGCTTTCGGCTGCGGCATCACAATGATAATCCTGGCAGTATACATGTACTTCGTCAAGTTCTGGCATGAGAACAACCTCCCAGTGCAGCACTCCTGGATCCCGGTGGTCAGCATCTTCGTCTTCGTCATCTCGTGCACGCTCGGTTACCTGATTATACCCTGGGTTATGATTGGCGAAGTTTATCCTACGCAGGTAATTTTTTTGATGTTATAATTTAGTGAATCCATTTTGAAAATTATTTCGCAAATTGAAAGCTACGTTATCGCTGAGTGTATTTATTATCAAAAAAATATTATTTCTTTCAAAAGTACTTTATCATTAAGTGCTGAAAGCTTAATTTTATTATGAAAAAGTTAGGGATCCGTAAAAAAAATCACGCGAATGAAGTCGCGGGGAGAGTGCTAGTTCGAACGATTCAATTTTTCTGTTATCTTGCGTTTATGAATGAAATAGTGAAAACTACTAAGATTTAACTCGAATGACAGCAAAAAAGTGATAAATTTATAAATTCTTTTTTGATGTCTTAAAAAAATAAAAACAATGTCTATAGTAACTATTACTCGACTGGCGTTCCTATAACTTTGTTTTTATCTCCAGGTGCGTGGTGTAGTCGGTGGTTTGACCACGTGCGTGGCTCACATGTCTGTGTTCTCCGTGGTGAAGACCTTCCCTTACCTCAAGTACCTGCTCAACGACTATGGAGTGTTCGGACTGTACGGGAGCATGTCTTTGCTTGGTGAGTGTCCTACAACTAAGCTAAGACGATAGATTTTATTTTGTGTAATTTCTTTGGGCTTCTGTTGCCTGATTCCATTAATGATGATAATTCCATTTATATATTTTCTATACACATTTATTACTTTTTAAGATATTAATAAAAAAACTGTTTAAACAGGCAAAAATGACGAACATAACATAAAAAAAAAATGTACATAAAAGCAAATTAAAAACAAGTTGGTATTACATCTAAAAATTAAAAATAAATAAATACAAATACTCAGTAATAAATTGTGAATAGTAGCCCACCGACATCGGGAACAGGGTCCAAGCTACCGGTGGCCCGGGCTCCTGAGAAACGAAGCTCTAAACCACCAGCTAGACCAGTCAACATAATCTCATAATACATTGAAAAAGTCTATAACAAGTAGGATTTATTGTACTTTTTGTTACAGCAATGATATTCTTCTACTTCTACCTCCCTGAAACGAAAGGCAAGACTCTGCAAGAAATAGAAGATTACTTCAGCGGCAGAACGAAATCTTTGACAAGACGCAACACGCAATGTGAAGGAGCGTGATCAGTTAGTAAAGGTGAAAATAGGTGATCAATGTGATGGGTGTTGAATTGTGCACGTTACGTATGAATTGATAAGCTTCAAATTGAGTATTTAAAAACTAGGTACAATACGCGCCACGAAAGATAAGACTTGACACACCACACAAACTTTATTATTTCGTAATAAATATTATAATCACTCCACATTCTTTATTTTAACATATTTTGAAACACATTTTTAAAGAAATTACAAATAATATTGTCTAATAAAGTGTATAAAAATAGTTCTCCACCTGCAGCGAGGTGGTAAAACTCAAGCTACCGGCGGTTATGGATCCAGAGAGAGGAACCTCCTCACTATGCGTGCCGTGTCCAAGACAACCGCTTTCTGCATCTGACTCTTGACCCAGCAGTTGAGTGAAAGTTCCTCAAGGTGTTAAAATATTAAAAAAATATTTTATTATTGTTAAGAATTTTAATCTAAATGTCTTCGAAATATCCCCGAATTGATACACTAATTATGGATAACTATTTTGTACATCCATACCTGCGCAGGCTCCCCATTCATGACGATTGTCAAGTCTCATCTTTCGTGGTGTGTATTTTACGGTCAGCGACAAAAGTTGTCGACCTTTTTAATCGAGCTAATCTCAGAGACCTCTTATATTATGAAGATGAACTATAGAGCTTCAGTTTGTGGCGTGATTGGCAAATAGTTCAAAAATAGAATCGATAACTAACCTATTTTGTTTTTCATCCTAACTGTCGCTTGTAGAGTGTCAATATTTTTGTTTAAAAAAGGAATTCAGGCTCTTCATTACTTCTTTTGTTTTTCGATCTAGCTGTCATATTATGTACATGGTTAAGGATGGTTCCATAGAAAAGAAAAATAAGGCTCTTCAATTCATTCGTAGCAGTCTTGTGTGATGCTTTAAGATAATCGTTTAATTGTACAAACATACACATATAATCTTCGGATGTACTACCACGTAGTTCAGCAATGCTGCGAAATATTCGTTATTATTAATGGTTGATAATTACAGACCTGTAATCATGATAACAAACAACTTTCCTAAATATTTTATTTTATGTGCTTAGTGCATTACCCCAGTCGCCCCAAAGGCGTGCGCATACGCGCGTTTCATACGATTGACAAAAAAAAAATGCATGGTAAAAGTTGAATAGCTTTGTTTAGTAGAAGGGTATACGAAAGTAATTTAATTCGGTACAGCTGATTGTGTGTTATGTTTGTTAGTCAAGAGGTTTTCTATAGAGGCGACTGAGGTCATGCGCTTTGCAATTAAAAAAAAAAAACATTTCTTTGGAAAATTTGTTTGTTATCTTGTTTATAAGTAAGGGTCACTAAGTACTATTGAGCCTATATGTATGAACAAAATCAGAAAGATTTTTTGGATACCAATTTTTTTTTTGTAAATACAGTACTAACTCATTGAACATGTAAATACATAAATTTTTTACAGATGACGAAAACATAAAAAGCAGTCATAATATAATTTTTCAAAATAATTTTGTAATATAAATGGTATCAAAGCCACGACAATTGTCGACATGTGGGATGTTTACTCAGTGATCATTGTGCCGATAGTCGTTACAGCCAATGGCTTAATAGCCAAGAGCCTCGACCAACACCAAAGGAGGCTCTTTTCAAGGGCTTTATTCAGAGTTCTGTACTTTTGGACACGGTCCGCTTTGATAGGAGGTTTTTTGGCTTAAATTTTTAATATTTTTAAATGTCTTTATTTAAAGTATCTTTAAAAAGAAATATTTGAAAATATAAAATGAATATATACATTTCTTAAATGAATAGAAGATATAATGTTACCATACAAGAAATAAATAATAAATCTAAATACGATTATCTGAATTACGTAAACTTAAAGATACTGAAAAACAGAGTGCCTTTGTTTGTAAGGCATTTTATTTACTTAACTCGTGTGAATGTGATTGATTGGTTCCTATAGTGTTACTGTTAAGACCCATTTTCGCGTGACCTTTACATTAGTTTATGCAGTTACTGTTGAATTTTTATTTACGTTTTTTTTACGTTTTATTGGTCTAGTGATAATCATACATACCTACATACATAAAAACTCACGCCTTTTTCCCATCGGGGGAGGCAGAAACTACAGAACGCCACCTGCTACGATCCTTACATACTCCTTTCGCCTCATCTACGTTCATACATCTCGTCATACAAGCTCGCCGGTTACGAGTGATAATTAATGATAATCAACCAACCAAAATGTACTCAGTAGCAGTCCAGAGGTCGAAATTGGTGTCCAATTATAGGCTCGCCCCCTATTACATGGGATTTAAACATAACTGACGAAATGTGGGTGTGCTAATGGATACACCTCTGCCTAACCCTTCGCGGATTACAGGCGTGATGTTATGTATGTATGTTTTTATTAAGAGTCATTACTTTGGCCTGTCTTAAATGAATATGTAGACGCTGGAACGTCTTCAGTACTTTTAGTCCTTTTCACCTTATGAAACTTGGCCTTGGAATTACTAAAGCTCAGTGTACTGGTAACGTGTAAAAGGGTATTAGCACAAGTTGTGATATGTATATGATGCGATATTCTTGTGTATATTTTGTGAAAGTATTATACTGTAGTTTTGCTCTAAGATTAGTCTAAATAATTCTATTTTTGTAGACATTATACGGATAAATGTGCCATTTTATAAATGTTTGAGTCACAAAAATGTGGTCACAATTAAATTATGTTATGGAAAGGACACAACATTTTAAAGACCAAAAATAGATTAAAGTAAAATGTCATAAAGTAACAGTTTGTATAAAAAACAAAGTTTTTTAAATTGTGCCATAAGAAATTATCTTTTTAATTTATATCTATGAATACAATAATAATATAAAATATATCGTACTAACACGGTCAAGAAAAAAAAAATTAGTAACTTGTCCTACAAAGATAAATAATAAAAAAAAAATGTTTTGTACAGTTATACATTAATTTTATTTTGTATTCCTGTTTCCTTGATAAGTAAGTAAGTACAAAAACTGTTGTTGTCCTTTACAATATTATAATATTTAAATAATACGTAAAATAAAATAAAAAACTATTTTCCTCTGTCTTCAGCATACAATGCATTTTATTTATTGTTTAATTTATTATAAAAGAAAATAGTGAAGCATTTTGTGATAGTTTTTTAGTTTAGTAATAGTTTAAATGTAAAGCAAATGTTGAACATATCTGATTTATTGAAAATAAAGAAAATATTTCATGATTTTGTCGTTTTGTGTGAATGTTTCCATCATTTTTTGCTTGATTTTTAAACAGTTGCTTTAAAGCAACAAGTGAATGAAAAAATCCCCTACTAATGTTATTGTGATGACTTCATCCTATGACTCGCTGGTCCAGTGACCGCAAAGCGCGACTCGCATGAGGTCTTGTGTTCGATTTCCAGGTCTGGCAGTGTTATTAGGCTTTTCCATCAGGAATTTCTCAGAAGCAACCTCGGAGTCTGGATTGGTGCCTGGTTGATTGCAATAGGTTCGCACCCTATTACATGAATATAGCTGGCGAAATGTGGGTATTCTAATGGGTACACCTCTGCCTAACGCTTCAGGGATTACAGGCGTGCTGTTATGTGGTACTTCATCATATCAGCCGAACGACGTCCACTGTTGGATATAGGTAACACGTTAACTTTTGCGGGCGCAGTCGTGGGCGGAAGGTAGTACACTATATTCATAAAAAAAATACACATGAACAGAGTTGCGAGTACAAACTAGTAGTAGTAGAATTAAAAAAACATGCCTAGTTTAAATACAGGCGAAAACGCAGCGAGTTTACAAAAGTATGAGCAAAATCGTTATCGGAACTGATAACGCCCATTCAATACTTCAGTCTGAAATGTGAGTTGGTTCAGTAAAGTCATGAAGTTGATCCTGCTGCTGTGTTGTCTCATCTTAAGCTGTGAGGCATTAATGAACAAATTGAAACAAACAAAAGGTTCGTTGCAAACTGAACTATATTTACAAGAGGGGAAGACTGAAAATGTCAAAAGTCTTCCCTAATTTAACAGCTCAAGCGCTGAAACATTTCATCAAAGATCTAAAGCTTTATTAGTTTTATAATTAGGTTTAGTTCTACTAAAACAGACCAAACCACTGTAAAAACTTTTCTTATTTTTCGAAGTCATTTTAATGAGTTCGAGTATTAGGTACCTAGTAGTAAATCATTACTACTAGGTACTGTTAAAAGGTAGGTAGTGTTAAAAGATTTGATTTTGACTGCCACGTAGACGAAGTCACGGGGAAAAGAAAGTCTACACTATAAACGTAGACACTAATAGTTTTTGAAGGTTTGAAACACAGTATGCATTATGTTCACTTACGTCTGAAACCAATCCATACTTCCATACTTATACAATCCATGCTAATATTATAAATCAGAAAGTAACTCTGTCAATTTGTCTGTTACGCTTTTACGCTTAAACCACTCAACAGATTTCAATGAGATTTGGTACGGGGTAAGTTTAAACCTCAAAAAAGGACATAGGCTACTTTTTTTCCCCGACTTTGTCTGCGTCTGCGACAACCGACATTTACGCAGACGAAGTCATGAGTAAAAGCTAGCAAACAATAAACTAACCATGTTTTAAAATTATGTTCAGCTATAAAGAAAAAGACATTAACGGAAGGTCTGGAATTCAGCAAAATATCAAGATCGGCTCTTCTGAAAATCCTGGCAGCATTCCAAGACAACATTCAGAAGAATTTGATGAAGGAGGACTTGAAGCCGCTGTTCACGGCACAGTTTGCCAACAGTCCTTTTACCAGACCGTTCATCTATCCAAATATATTTCAGGCGCCAAAAGCCAAACCTTATGCACATTGAATCCAATGCTATCAATAAATTAATATTATGTATATCTTGAATTTCTTTTTTTGGAACGTAATTTCCTAAGAAGTAACTGGCAGGAATTGTTACGTAAGAAAAAAGCGTTATTCTCCCTCCAGGCGACTCTCCCTCTTTATCTCTGTATCTTTCTATTATATACGTGTGTATTTAACGTAATCTTGTATAAATCGGGCAGTGTTATTGGGTTTTTCCATCAGGAATTTCTCAGTAGCAGCCTCGGAGTCTGGATTTGTGCCCGGTTAATGGCAATAGGCTCGCCCCCTATAACATGGGACTTAAAAAAAACTGGCGAAATGTGGGTGTACTAATGGGTACACCTCTGCCTAATCCTTCGGGGATTACAGGCGAGATGTTATGTATGTTGTATATATATTAAATTATTATATCTTCGGCACTGACGGGGGCGTGCACGTAAGTAGTGTATTATTGGGCATTCTATACCACTATCGGCAAGTAGCTCGGCGAGTGCGCCTCGCTGCCGATAGTGGTATAGAATGCCCAATAATCGACACTCGACTCGACTCTCCACTCGACCGATAAACTCGAACGAGACAGTTTGTTGTACCGTGTACTTGATTAGGAACGATTTACTCGACCAATGACTAGTAACTTGCTCCTTACCACTATCTTCCATACGGCTGGTCAGTATGCCGCGTTTCGGAGCACGATGAACAATCAACCATTTACTTACCACTGCACTTAACCGGTCACTCGAGTTGCATTTACTGTTAACATAGAATGGTGAACGAGTTGATGATTGTAACAAACCAACGAAATTACAAGTACCTAGTGAAAAAAGCGTTAACGGGTTATTATTGTAAATAAAAAACAACTGTAAGGTACGGTATTTGGTTTAATTATCATAAAATGTTGGTTTGCCTGGAAACAAGATATCAGCCGCACGCACGAGCTCTTGTAATTTTCGCCACTGAGGAGAATCCGCGTCAGTCTGGAACTTGATTCGGACGAGCGCCTTCTTCCACAGCTCGGCGGAGTCGGTAAGGCGAGCGTCGTCAGCCTTGTACACCTTGCAGTCGATGTAGTACTCTCCGTCGGTGCTCGTTGCTCGGCGCTCGCAGCCGCTGGCTACCCGGTTCACAAAGAATGAAGTTAGGTGATCCGATGCATCTTCTTTGTGTGGGATGTCGCGGTTGTTACTGATGCCGAATATGTCGATGCCAGTATTCACTTTTTTACTGAAACAATAACAGAAACTGTAATTAGTTAATGTTTAGAACGAGAGATGCATACGCCAAGAAAAACCTTCTGCTGTAACAAATATAACAACTGACTCGGCTTTAATCAATACTGTAATCGATTAAATCAATCCTTCGATTCAAACAATAACCAAGTGAACCTGCACTTGTTTTAAAATAATATGTAATAGTAATTGCACGATTATAATTTAGTCAGTAGATATGTGGCTAGAGTAAGTAGATAATTAATTTACCTGGCACGAGCTACGGTTGTTGATTGTGACTGCATCTTGCGTTTCCCATTGCTGTCTGCAGACGGTTTGCGGCTGCACTTCACTTTTTGCCCGGTGACCGATGCTTGCGAGTAATCACACTCAGAGTCTGACCTGAAATAAAGATAGGGAAAATTTAGTCACATAATTATTATTAATTATCTCAATGGAGTAGTGTCCATTGCGCAGGGCATACTATACAACACAAGTGTGTGCGCAAACATTGGTTCTCCTACATGCCCATGGGATAGCAAACCCATAGAGAGATTGGGTGCAGGATCGATGGCTTTACATGCTGTTCAAAGCACAGAAGACTGGATGAAAAATAATGACTCCTTCGAGGGATCGAGCTCGACATACTATGAGCAGCTCGGGTGATCTGTGAAGTAACACGCCCACAAACAAAAATAACTGTAAATTACAAGCGGATCACAAGTGTGAGCCATGACAACGAACAGAATATTTTATAAGACTTACATTTTTCAATCAGAAGTTCCACTCGGTTTGATGACTTGGTTGGTGATGGCGGCAGCGGGTGGCTATCGACAATGTCGTCGCTGATATTTGTAGACAACACGGACTGTTTGTATACCGATGATAACAGAGCACTTCGTTGCACTTGCAGACTGCGAATACTTTGTACCGAATACTTGTAGCTTATAAGTAAAAATCAAATTATAAGTAAAGCATGTTAAAAACACTTCAATCAATTTAGCATTGTTGTGTTGAAGTAACTTTTTCTGTAGTCGGATTATACATGCACGTAAAATGTAGACGAAGGAAAATTTTATGCTGCATCGAATGTCGATGCAGCGAAATAAGCCAGGGCTGACTAAATGATAGCGAGCACGGAATCGTTACACTACATTGATGTAATTATTTTATAGAAGTAAATAAATATTTCTAAGGTAGGTACTTATTTTATTATCTACGTTAGGTCTTGTGTAGAAAATATGAACTTATTGCCGTCAACCTAGTGCTTTTCTAGACTTCCTGAAATAAATACATAATACAGTTCTCATAACTACACTAACAGCCATGAGTCAAACCATGGAAATCCATATCTGTCGATACGCTATGATATATTTTAATCGTAATAATGCATTGTGTAAATTTTGTATTTTGCTGATACATAGAATGATACTAGGTTATTGTCAACCCTAACTAAAATAGCTGATTATTGTGAATGTGAAATAAATAATTAGGTTAAGCACACGTGTAACAATTGCGCAAAAACAAATTTTATGATGAAATACTTTTAGGCAAAAAATATAATTTAAAATATTATTTATTACTTCAAAGGTCTCTCGGAGTGAGCACCTTTCTAAACTGTCACCGAAAAATTAAGTCAATTATTAAAAATAAATATTTTATTGATCACACACCAGAAAGTACATACGAACGATTTCATCAGGAGTAACGCTGTTCGGTATATCGTGGGGGGCCTGAAATACACCTGTTTGGATAAAGCAGATCATTTCATATTGTACAGGTAATTATCAAATATATTTTTTTAATTTCAACTAACATAATAGTATGACTCTTTTTCAACCCAGAATTTACAATTATATGTCTGATTCTTTATCGGTACCTAATAATCAATTTTTTTTTTTATTTCAGATACATTCTGCCTAAACAAAATATTAATTACCGACTGGTCTGTGAAGAATTATTTAATTACCTGAAATATATCTCCATATTTGGATCACGTAGATACACATTCCTATGTATAAATCATTTTACATTTTGCAGGTAATTATTATCTTTATTTTTCTCTCCAGATTATACTATTATCTATCTAATTAAATTATATGTCTAATGCACCCAATTTTTTATTATTTCAGAAACATTCTGCCTAAACATAATTACCGACTTACCTGAGAAGAAATTACACAAGGGATCTTGGAACGAACATAAAATAGTCCTGATCAAGTTGTACTAATTACCTATATAAAATATTTTGTTACTGGTATACCTAAGATCGTGAATAATAGTTGTAAGTATTATCTAATCTAATTTTATTGAAATTGTTAGTGTTCCTTTTTGTTAGTGATTTCAACAATAACATAATGCCTCACTGTTCTGATTGCAAAGTATTTGTAGATAATCGCCGATGGTCTGGTCATTTACGTAGCAATGTACATAAAAACAATAGTTCAACTCCTATTTATGATAATGTGGCCATTATTAATTCTTCTTTTAAAGAACGAATCAAAAGTTATAAAATCACAGCGACAGGCGAACAAATACATAGTTTTCCTGAAATGTTCCTCAATAGTATTAGTCCACAAATTAAACATTTAATAGATAGTTCAATACAGAAACACACCTCTGTCAAAATAAACTTCGAACTGTTTGCTTCCTTTCTTATGTTTAAAAATGATCAACAAGAAATAAAATCATTCCGAACAAAAAATTTTATTACACTAATTAATTACGATTTTGATTCTACTTACAAATCAGCTGTTAATGTACTACTAAAAAAAATTGAAGAATTTGAGGAAAGAGATAGTGGTTGGACATTTTTAAGTAATTCACATTTAGAATTAAATATTAATAAATATCAACCACTCAGCGGATCTAAATTTTTAACTTTGCCGAAATCCATAAAGGCTAAAAGAGCTTGTTTGAATATTCGAAACAATGATGAGTATTGCTTTTTGTGGTGTGTTGTGGCGGCATTGTACCCCACAAACAGACATCCCGATAGGATTTCGTCTTATCCACACTTTCAGGAAGTTTTGAATGTTAATAATTTAACATTTCCAATTACATTCTCGGACATAGCTATCTTTGAGAGAAATAATCCTTCTCTCAATATATTTGTATATGGTTTAAAAAATGAGAAAACAATTATTGGGCCGTTGTATACAACGCTGAATGACAAGTCTAATAAAAGTATCCATCTACTGTTTTTAGAAAATAATAATAATTCTCATTACTGTCTCATCAAAGATTTATCTCGTTTAGTTAGAAATCAGATGACCAAACATCATGGTAAACTATATTTCTGTGAAACATGTTTATTGTTTTTTCCAACGCTTAGTCAAATTGAATCCCACTTGTGTGGGGGGATTGTCACTGTTTTACCGGAAAAAGGGTCATTTTTAAAATTTAAAAATTATGATAGAAAACAAAATATTCCATTCGTCATATATGCCGACTTTGAAACGTTACTTGAACCAATTTCCGGCGCTGAATTCAACACCGCTAACACGTCATACTTAAAACGCCACGTGCCAGCGGCGTTCGCTTACAATGTCGTGTCATCAAATAAAAATGTCACCGTTGAGGGCTATAGAAGTTATCGGGGTAATGATTGTGTTTCGAAATTTATACATTTTCTTACTGAGGACGTAAAACAAATACATAAAATTATATCCAAAAGCGAGCCTATGATATTCACTGATGAAAATTCTCGTGATTTTAAACGTGCCGTTAAGTGTCATATTTGCGACAATTTACTCTTAACCGATAAAGTAAGAGATCATTGTCATATTACAGGTCTATATCAAGGTGCAGCACATCGACAGTGTAATTTACAGCATAAAGTACCAAAATTTATTCCAATATTTTTTCACAATTTATCCGGATACGATTGTCATTTATTTATAAAAAAGTTAGGTGAAATTCCAGGTTCAATTAAAATAATCCCCAAGACTAAAGAAAAATATGTAGCATTTACTAAATTTATTCCTATTGCCGATAACGAGTACATTTGTATAAGGTTTTTAGATTCCTTCAACTTTTTGGGAACAAGTTTAGACAAGCTCGCTAAAACATTGCAGGTGGAAGATTTCGTTAATCTACGGTCTCATTTTTCTAAAGAAAGACAGTTTAATTTATTGAGAAGAAAAGGTGTTTATCCATATGATTACATGACCACTTGGGGATGTTACGATCAAACATTTTTGCCGTCTAAGGATAATTTTTATAATTCTTTGACTAACGAAGTCATTAGTGATGAAGATTATAATCACGCGCAGGCTGTTTGGGCTGAATTCAATATTAGTAACCTAGGCGAGTATACGGATCTATACTTAAAAACGGATGTGCTTTTGTTAACAGACATATTCCAAAATTTTCGGAAAACCTGTAAACAATATTACAGTCTTGACCCCGCGTTTTACATTACTGCACCCAGTTTATCTTTCGATGCGATGTTGCTAAAAACAGGCGTTCAGTTAGAGCTAGTGTCGGACTTAGCTATCGTCAGAATGATACAAAGCGGTATACGCGGTGGTTTGTGCATGTGTTCCCATCGGCATGCTAGAGCTAATCACAAGTACATGCCTGAATATAATCCATCACAACCTGAGAGTTTCATAGTATACTTAGATTGTAATAATCTTTACGGTTTCAGCATGTGTCAGTATTTACCATACTCTAGTTTCAGATTTTTAGGTGATAACGAATTAGCTAATTTTGATGTTACCGCTATAGAAGATAACGCAAAATGGGGCTTCATATTAGAAGTCGATCTATTGTATCCTGAAAATTTACATAATCATCATAATGACTTACCATTTTGTCCTGAAAAATGTGTACCCCCGGGAGGTAAAACCAAGAAACTCATAGCAAATTTGTATAATAAGTACAACTATGTGATTCATTACGTTCATTTAAAAAAATGTTTGGAACATGGTTTAATTTTACGTAAAATTCATAGAGCTATTACTTTTAGACAGGCTCCATATTTAAAACAATACATAGAGTTAAATACTCAATTAAGACAAAAAGCAAAAAGTTCCTTCGAACAAGACTTTTTTAAGTTATTAAATAACAGTGTTTTTGGAAAGACATTAGAAAATACTGAAAATAGAGTAACCGTGCATTTAGTTAATCAATGGTGCGATCAGTCCAATCGAACTAAGAAATTTATATCCGCTGAGAAACTTATAGCCAACCCCTATTTCCACAGTGCATCTATTTTATCAGAAAACTTAGTTGCGATACAAATGAAACCAGACCAAATTATTTTAGATAAGCCTATCTACATAGGTTTCACTGTGTTGGAACTGTCAAAAGCACACATGTATTACTTTCATTACGATATTGTAAAGCCTTTTTATAAAGATCGAGTGCAGCTATGTTACACAGATACCGATTCCTTTGTTTATAAAATAGACACCAACGATTTTTACCATGATTTGAAAT
This sequence comes from Hoplodrina ambigua, assembly GCA_949774945.1. Lineage (NCBI taxonomy): Eukaryota > Metazoa > Arthropoda > Insecta > Lepidoptera > Noctuidae > Hoplodrina > Hoplodrina ambigua. The sequence goes on from OX458967.1 coordinate 3,606,796, forward strand.
ATAATTTTTTACAATATTTTGACAGCAGTAACTATGAAGCCGCAAATGATTTACAGATACCGCTAAAAAATAAAAAGGTACCCGGTCTCTTTAAAGATGAAATGGGAGGAAAATATATATCTGATTTTGTTGGCTTGAGATCGAAACTTTACTCTATAAAAACCCCTAATAATATTATTAAAAAAGCAAAAGGGGTGAAAGCAAGCGTGGTCAGGGATTTAAACTTATCAGACTATGAAACCATTTTATTTAATGGCGGAGTAATCCGGAGAAAAAATTATATGTTTAAATCGATAAAACACGAAATATTTACTCGTACTGTCAACAAAGTTGCTTTATCTAGAAATGATGACAAACGATCGATATCTGTAGATCAAATTTCAACTCGAGCCTGGGGTCATGCGTTTATTTTTAAGAATGAATTACTCTGATCATAATTTAAGTTTAGTGTTACGTAATTATCTAAGGCTACTCATGTAATAAGTTTAGTTTTAGAAAATAATAAATGTTAATAACTATTATACAAAAATTAAATAAAATCGGAATTATTGTAACCATTGACTTGTTTCATTTATGAAATTCTATTTAGTTTAAAATATAATTACACTCTTTTTTTCAATCGGTAAATGAAGTAAATACCGATTGCAATGATTTCAGTTGCACTATGCACCTAGATACCTTGCATCGTACGGTTGATTTTTGAATAACTAACGTTTACGATTAAGTAACACGCTTACAAGGCACTATTCTTCATTGTATAATTATTGTCTACGTTGCAGTTCATTGGCCTTAGCATGGAGACACAAATGCTTAGATGACATGTAATTAATTATTACACGGTATTTAATTATTTTGCAATCATTAACGAAATATTATTCATCGCGAACACCTGTTTCATATATTTTTTTAACCTTCAGCAAAAGTAATCATGTCGGTGAGTATATTTTTTTTTTTGTAACTAACAATTGTGATCGCGGTAGTGTTAATAATCAATATAATAAAGGAATATAGTGAACTCCATGGAAAACCCAATTATAACGCTTTAGAGCGCTATACTAAAGGAATAGTGGTATAATTGTTTTATATTTTGTTTCAGATGTCTGAATCCGAGATCATGTTCAGCCAGTATGCCCAGGATCCTTACGAAGGATTCTCTGAGATGTTTCGCAGCGAACCCGAGCACAGCAAACCAGTCACAAAAGATAAAAAACCAAAACAACGATGCAGGGAAAAGTCGAAAAAACTAAAACCAACCAAATCCTACGTGATGAGTCGACTACAGCGAAGAGGGATTAAATTAATAAAAATTTCAGTCGTAGATCTATGTAATAACAATCCTCAAACCATAGACAGTGATAGTGACAGTGAGAACGTTATTATAAACGCACAATATATTGTTCAAGATGCTATCGACAGTGTTATGGACGAAACTGAGTCTTTAGTTAAGAAAATATCGAAATCTTTAATAGATACTGACTTTTAATAATCGTTTGTGTAAATTAATGTCTATAATTGTATTAAGATATTTCTATTCAATTGCGTGTAGTGTTCAGTTATTTGGAGAAGTGTGGGGAGTGTTTAGCAAAATAAAAGCATGTATAACTTATTTTGATTTTTATTGAACAAACCTAAAAACTAATAATCTACATTACACACATTAGTGCATACATTTTATGCCCATTCTAAATACTTCCTTAAACAAAGCACATTTTTAAGCGCACAATGCTTCAGATGTTTATTACAATTAAAATTAGATCTTCCTTCACAGTATGTTTTATGCAAAACAGAGAAATTAGGACATTGTTCTTTACCAAGGTCTAATACTTTACAATTCATACAAAGATCCTTTATCCAATTCACCTTCTCCAAACCATTTACAATGATTTCCTTATTTTCTAGATATGGAACGATTATACGTCGAAATTCTCTGTACTCAATATAACCTTCATTCCAATAAATTCCCCTATTTCTTTCCAACCATTTAACCTGCTTCTTTTCATCACTTGTTAAGTATTTAAACAAGTATGGTGGTTTTATTAAAAATGTTTGAGTATAATCATGACTAGCAAAAGCTAATTCTTTTATTATAAAATTATTGTACAGGTCTTTAAACCCTTGAACATCTAATATGATAGTATTCGGATTCATGATATTTTTCTCACAGTATTACTTAGAGGCTTATACTCAATTATGCAGTCGTTCAATAAAAGACAATATGCAGAAGTTTGATCTGGTATGTCCGAATCACTCTCTATTTCCACTCGTACATCCACAATAGGACCTGTCTTTACATTATCGGCTTGTCTAGAGCAATCTATGATAAAGAGCGGCGCCAAATCTTTAAATTGTTTTTCACTTAATAAGGGTTCCGGGCGACGTCCGTAATAAGACTGTTGAAATCGAATGTATTGCTCGTATAATAAAGCGATTCTGTTATTCGCGAAACTGATATTTAGGTTTTCATAGGGGAAGTAAGTTGAATTTAGGTATACTCTAACGTCACGAACATGGCAGTGATCGAACTGAGACATATCAGAACTTGAATTGTTTTTTCTATTTGTTTGTAGGCCCATAATTATGTATCTAGGTTTCTCTATTTGCGAGGAAGTTTTGATGGACCAGGTATGTTTTGTAGTTTTAGGTAAAGCTGGATATTCGTAGAGATCCCAATTTCTGAATATCATCTGGAGTGGTCGATCTTTTTCTAACAGTTTGAGTAAACTTATTTTCTCTTTGTCGGACACTTTAACATGCGGTACACGCCAGATGATTTTATTTATTTGAACGTCTTCTACAAATTCACCGGTGTTAAGTTTGACCGCATTCAGGTTAGTATTACTTCGTAGCAATATCAGTTCGTGCCTACAATTTATCACGACTTTCTTGAAATCTTCAGCGAAACCGATGATGTTACTGAGTGGTATAGACGCGGAAAAACTACCCCCATTTATATTTTTTATGCCATCGATATTCCAGCCCCATGCATTAGATATTTTTGACTCACTTTCACTCATTGATATTAACGATTTCATGGTGGTAGTTATGCCAGCATTTTTTATTCTATCAATTTCCACTCCATTTAGCTCGTATCTTATATCTTGGAACAGGTAAAGTAGAGCATTATTCGTAAAATTAACACTAGTGGCTTTCTCTTTCATATCCTTTTTGCTTACGATAACAGTCCCTTCCAAATACAAGGTACTAGCTGACGGAAGTATATACAAGTCTTGTTGGTTAATGGGTATACGAATTTCATCGTTCCTATTGAAACTAGTTACGTAGGGCTTGTAAGAATGAAATTCGATTCCTTCAACCGTGTTGTCGTAAGTCGGAGCGGATAAAACGTCTAAGATATTCATTTTAGTAAACCGATCGCTTTGAGAAATGCCTTGTTGTCTTTAGTTAATTTTATTTTCTTCTTAGGGCGAGCTCTTATATGGTTGGAAGCTTGAGTGGAACTGATATTTTTGATTTGCTGATGCACATATTTATTGTAGTCGATCATTTTTTTCTTCTGAGATGCAAATACAGCTGCACTTCTTCACCGCGCAAGTTTATTAAGCGGTTATTTATATCTAACAGCCTGATATGTATGCAGCTAATGTTGTTTTGGTTGATTGGAAAGTATATCGCGTTTTTCGGAATTTCTATAATCCTATATCCGGGAGGAACGTTGAGTGCAAATTCGTGGATAATGTGACTCGGTTCTCCGTTTGTGTACGAGCCGCTTACAATATCACATTCGATCCTGATCACAGTTGTAGGTAAAATGTTGACCGGCAACTGTGACTCATGCCATTTATTTGCTTTCAAGATTTGTTTATTAAACCCTAATAAATTCCTGAAAGTACCTTCTTTATTAAAATTTATGTCCTTTGTACAATATACAGCAGCTTTTAAAGTATTGTTATTGCACTGTAGTTTGATTGAGGCATCTTTCATTTCAGATTTTAAATAATCATTAATATCTTGCAATTCATAGGTGCCCTCCGGTATTTCAATAACTTCGTTAGAACCATAATAGAATTTATTATTCGTTTTGTCAATGTTTGGAATCGAATTAAATGTTGCGAAATGCAATAAGGCACACTCATACTGTTCATATAGTTGCAACGTGTTGGGATAGTAAGTAGATAAAGTTGACGAGTTTCCAGTTATCGATAATGTGAGTGACATTTTGCAAATGATTGAAATAAAAGAAAATCATAGATTTTATATGTTTTTATTCCAAAAAGTCCACAGATATTCTAAACATAAGTGTCCACAATTTACAGTGTTGAATTTCTGATATCTTGTATAATTATAAAAAACATTACAATTCTTAAAATATCGTATTAATTCCATTGGAGGCTTCAAATTTCCAAAGCTATCAAAATATTCACAATAATTGCCTACTTTTACATAAGCTACCCAATGCGTCCCTTCGTTCTTATAATCGTCCAAGTTAACGATACCACATTCAATCGGATTTGGCGTTCTTGGTAATTGATCCCTCATGTACACTCCCCGAAAGTGAGGGATGTCGCGTGCATACCTTTGGATGTCTACATTAGTTAGAGGACGATTAGGTAGCTTATTTTTCAGTTTTTTGAAGATTTCACGAATAAACCTTTTCCATTTTTATGTGGTTTAATGTATAAACCCTGCCCTAACTTTAAAGACTCCATAGCCCTATTATGTCGTTGTGTTTCTAGTAAATTTTGCTGACCAGCTTTGTAATCGTTAACAGTTTTTGCAATACCAGCCGCACCACCAGCTAAAGTTCCTAATGCTGATAAGCCCGCAAAAATCGGGATTAAGGGTAGAATACCTCCAGTCTTTGGTAAGGGTATCACTCGTGGTACTCGAATTTTCTGAATGTTAGGAAATATTTTTATTGCTGCTGAGTAAGCAGCGTTAATTAAAGTTTTACTGTCCTTTGGTTTCAGTTTCTTTATCTTCGCTCTTATTTTTGATACGAAACTTTTAAACGTTTTAACGCCGGCACCAGATTTCAGTTTGGCTTTCATAACTTTGCTCACTAACCACGAACTAAGTTTTTCACCTTTCCCTGCATCGTTCGATTTAAGTCTTTGTTTAGCCATATTAAGTAGTTGTAAATCAGCTTTGTGACGATTGGGTAAGTCTGTATGGTTTGCATATGCAATGTCGTGATGCATGCAAGCTTCGTCTAGCTTATTTACACCTCGGTCACCTCGTAGTAAACGTTTCTGGAGTTTTGTTCCCGGGCCGCAATAATTGTAGCCTGGTAAATGAAGTTCGAACGGCAGATTATTAATTAGGGTATTAACAAGTTCACCTCCTTGCATTGTCTAAAGCGTAATGAAAGAAATAATGCAAAATTAACTGTTATATAATTGTTTTATTCCACTATTGCAGTTTTGTTGATCCAACTGTTTTCTTCGTTGTTTAGACCCAACCATTTCACAAACATTTTTGTTCCTTTCCTTTTTAAAACCTTTTCTACCAAATAAATACCCGGATAGTAAGATTTTTGAAGTTCTTGCTCGTAAAAAGTTCCCAATATGGCTTGCTTTCGCTGATCTTGTATATGATATGTTACTGGTATGGTATGATTTATTTTTTTTATAGTAAATATTTCAGTTGACCAATTAGGTGTGTAACCTTTCTCAAAATTGTGTTTGTATTTACTGATACGAACAAAGTCACCTACTTTGAACTTAGGTTTTCTACGAATGGTTACATGATTTAAGGTTTTTTTAATATTTTCTTTTATAACTGATTCACTAGATTTATTAACTTCAATTGGCTTAAATTTAATAGTACGATGTTTTGTGTTGTTATAAGTCTTTAACGTAACTTCTAATGGTATACCTAACCATTTATAGTTCCCATTCAAACTAAAATATTTATATAATTTATTTTTAAGTGTTTTAATCAGTCGCTCCACGATCGAAGCTTTTTTGCTAGAAAACGTTGAGTAATGGTTAATATTATACGTCTTCATAAGCGTTTGAAATGAGTTGTTATAAAATTCTGTTCCCTTATCAGTTTGTAAATTAACAGGTTTGCGATTGCTGTTAATCAGTATTCGTTTAAATGCATGAGTAACATCGAGTTTATTTTTTGATTTTAATGACTCTGCCCAAGCGTACTTTGAGAAGCAGTCAATCACCACTAGAATGTAATTATGACCTTTATTATATTTTCTCAGGTTTTGCATGTCCATTAGATCAGCTTGCCACAAGTCATCGACCCCTTTTAGAATGACGGAACGTCGAAGGAAATTTCTTCTTGCTGCTTTGTGTAGTTCATTAACAATTTGCTGTTTTGCCATTATGGAGATTTATTTTGAAGTAATTTATCTACCTCTGCTTTAGTATAAAACTTATCTTGCAAATGAGTTAAAACCTCAGGTATCTTTGCTTTTAAAGTAGCCTGTACTGTACCCTTTGTGTCTTTTATGATTTGAGAACGCAATGATCCAATCATATTATTAAATTCTTTTAACATATTAGCATTCAAACGATCTACATAATCCTTGTCCACAGTCAAATTATTTAATTCTTTTAATGTGTTAGCATTCAATCGATCTACATAATCCTTGTTCACAGCATCGTCTGCTTCCACTGGAGATCTAATTCCTCTCAGTCTTGAAGTTTTTAAATCAAAATCTCCGTTTTCTAATTTTAACAGAGCATTCTCATTAAACTCAAATAACTCAGCAAAACGCATTCTTTTGTGAATGTAGTGTCCGAATTTGTCTACGTTCATGTTTAAGGTGTATTGTATCGAGAGGCTAATAATAAAATAAACACATTTTAAAATATTTATTAATTTATAACTTTACTTTCACGCAATTCTTCAATGATAGATATAATTTCATTATCTAATCCTGTGTTACCAGCATCTCGAGATGCAATCAATAATTTTAATCTATCCACCAGTTCATTGGGATCGTCCCAATATACAAAATCTACGTTTTTCTTCCACGTTTTTGTTAAAGGTAGTAGTCCTTTTCCCTTCGATTGGTGTTCCTGAATTGTACTTCGTAGTTGGAACAGAGGCTTTATAATTTGCAAATATTTTTGTCCTTTATTACTTTTTATTGGTTTACTGGGTTCATAGTCTCGTCGATGTGCATTTGTATCAAGTAACATCGACTTATAATGTTTCATATCACTCTCTGTAACCATGCTTAAATCTACGTTCTTTTTCAGCAGCAATTGTTTTAAACCAGGCGTATTTCGGTATTTGTGTCCAGCCACGATGATATACTCGTCGCTGATCGTTATACGCGCAGAACCTAACATCAATTTGCCGCTCTCTACTCGGACACCAAACGGAATATCTTTCAGTGCTTCTGAGGACACTGACCAGGATGACATATCACATCTCTGGTTGTTTTCAGTTAATGATTTATACGAAGAATCACTTTCGATATCAGATTCATATTCGTCTTCATTGTCGTTGTTATCATTGCTTTCTGAACTAATAGGGTCTTCTTTTTGCAGAGTTTTATCGATAAACGGAACATCGGTTTCTTCATTTTCTATATTATGCAGGAGAGAAGCCTTCTTACTGACATTAGCAATTTGGTTGAGTGGTTCTGTTACCGGCTTGAACACTGATTCCAGCACTTGCTGATTGTTATTCTCAACATCTCTCATCTTTCGCACTTTCTTTTTAACAGCCTCTGCAGCTTCAACTATTTGTCTTTTCAGTGATTTCTCCATAATAATAAAAAAAGTTCGTGACTGATTAAGCGTTGCCTGAAGAATAATATTATCGCGAGGGTACCGGTCTTAAATATTAGTATTTTTAATCAAAGACAACAAAAGTGTCAAATTTATTTCTGTAACATCCTTTATTTTTGGAGCAATCCTTATTAATTACTACATAATTGAAAGGCTCACTCCATATTTTCGAACACATTTCACGAAATTCAATCCATGACATATCAGTGTTGACATGTTCTTCATAAATATGCCGTAAATTTATTTCATCTTGTTTAAAAAGTATGATTAAGTTCGCATTGTCTCTTACTAACTGCTTAGGGATTTTACTATACGTTTGGTTTAGATAGAAACAATCAATGCACTTGTGTCTTCCCATCGCAAAATAATCACGCATGTTACTCTGATTTTCACAAGCAACATCATCAAAAATAATCACGGAGTTGGGTTTTGCGTCCTGAACGCTTAGTACTTCCTCATTTCCCTGATATTTCTGGAGGGAAACACCAGGCACCCGTTGCAAAACACTTTCTAAAAAAATGTACTTAGGTTGGTGCAGAGTTTTTGAATAAACATAAACATTTTCAAATCTTAATCCGTTTTCGTGTATTAGAAGACCAATTAATAAATTCGTTTTTCCACAATTGGACGGACCGCAAATAATACACCGTACTGAGTTAGGCAATAATTCTCCGTGACGAAAACTTGTCTTGCAAATATCATCGCAGACTGTATTAACATGCAGCGATTGCGGTTGTTTTACAAATTTCATGATTACTGTCGGAAATGAACCAATTGAAAATGAGTGAATGTATTTAGAACGCTATCATTTATAAACTTACCACAACCTCTTTTGCGTTACTGGTCAGTGATCGAGTCGATTGTTCATTATTGAGCATTCTGTACCACCTTTCAGAGCGATAGCGAGCTCGCATGATCATTGGTCGTGTACAGTATACACTACAGTCGAGTTGATAGTTGATTGTTCATACTGACCCGCCATAATATGAAAGTTACTAGTCGTTGGTTGAGTAAATCGTTCCTAATCAAGTACACGGTGCAACAAACTGTCTCGTTCGAGTTTATCGGTCGAGTGGAGAGTCGAGTCGAGTGTCGATTATTGGGCATTCTATACCACTATCGGCAGCGAGGCGCACTCGCCGAGCTACTTGCCGATAGTGGTATAGAATGCCCAATAATACACTACTCACGTACTGCATGTTGAGACTTCTTTATTAAAAATATAATACTTGTTAATACCCTAGAATAATTATACAAAATTCCTACCATTGTAAAAAAATAATAGGTTAAAAAGAGGTTGTGATGGCAGTTTGTTTTCGTAGTAACGGCTCGTCTATAGATATAGATCAATGATACCGATAAGTAGCTGCAGACATTGACACAGGATACTTCAAAGTTGTTTGCATTGTGTGTTGTAAAAATAAAGTCCTGCGCTTTATGATCTTAAGGGGAACAGTCTAACAGAATATTGGCGAAATTCTGGTGACACCTCACCAAACAAATGTCAAGCTTTTATAATGACAAAAAGGTTTACTAGAAAGAATGTCGGTTACTTCGTTCAAAAATATACAACTTGACCCTGGATTTTGGACGAAAACTTCCCAAATTCAGTTACAATATGGAATATGGGTGAATATGATACAACTTGGTATCGGCTTGGCCTTCGGGCTCGCGACAGTTCAGGTGCCGCAACTGTCGCGTCAAGACTCCGAAATATTAATCACACGGAATGACGCATCTTGGATAGGTAAGTGTTATTATTTTTATATAGGTTCTGCTCGTAACTTCAAAGTTGCTATAGTATACCATAGGAACCATACATTATTCCAGACTGTAATCTTTCTATGTGCCAAAAATCATCCAGATCCTTTCAGTTATTCTGGCGTGGTTGAGCAATAAACATCTATTCATACATTCGCATTTATAATATTGAGTAAGATTAATTACTGCCCTGGCAATAACCTATGATTACTGGAGGCCGTGAAGAAAAATCTCTTTACCGTTGAAAGTATAGTTGTTGAAGCACGTAATCTCTGAAATTACTAATCCGAATTGGATCATATTATAACTAAGGATAATATGTATTTCAAAATGCAAGGTTGTTGTAGCAAGCTCCGTATGGGAGTACCTAATGTAAGCATGGAAAGCTAAGTAAAATATGTTTTCTGCAACCATAAGCGGACGCTCCACCAAGTTAGGTAAAGCGATAGGTTATAATCTCTGCAGGGGTGACTGACAGAGATGAAGTTAGAGTTGAATGGAACCCGATGGATAGGCCTTGGATAAACTATAAACGTGGCCACCAACTGGGCCCAAAAACTATAGGGAATTAATTAATCGTCTTAAATCATCGACTCCAGGTTTCCTCACGATGCACGATTTACTGTTCTATTCAAACCATGTCAGAGGCTCTTGAGGCGGTGTAGAAACTCTGACACTAGGGTGTGTCGGGTCGTAAGACCTTACTGCCTACACGAGAAAGAAGATCGACTGGAAAAGAAGAAGAAGAAGAAGAAGCCGTGTACTGGTCTGACAATGATGATAATTTTCTTCAAAAACCCTTATTCCAAAAGTCCAATATCCCAAAAGCCTTATTAAACCTTATTCCTTTTCGTATTTCATGTTTTAGCCAGTGTGGTGCCATTATCTAGTTCCATCGGCTGTTTGATTAGTGGTGTTGTTATGGACAGGATGGGACGTCGAGTCATGCTCATATTCTGCCAAATTCCAACATTCATTGGATGGCTCTACACCAGTTTAGCGAGTACTCCAAAAGACATTATTATAGGTTTGTTGTTATATTATTCTATGTAGATCGAGACTCTAGAGTTCCGGACCCTTGAAAGGCGAACAAGGAGCCGAAGCCAAGAGGCCCCTTAGACAGCTTCATGATGAAACGAAACATGAACCGACAATTATACCTGTATGCACTATGCATGTGCAGTGTGCACCCAAGGATAACCCCCGGTTAGCGCAGGACTATTGCAGGATATGGAACAAAGAATGGGACTATGTGTGTGGGTGGCTGAAATGGACTGGTTACCTGGTACTATGGAAGGACTATAGCCTCTGCAAATACATGTTTGTAAGGCATGGAGAACATAGCAGGGGGTGATATGCACACAAAAAATGCGCCCCCGAAATAGGTGGCTATCACATAGTGACGTAGCGACAAGGGGGCAACATATTCTGGGGTGCTTTTGTGTTTTATGGGCCTTAGTTGCCTGAAATAAAGGTTTATTATTATTAAGGAGTGGAGAGGTATTCCATGGTTATCAGAACAAATACTATTTATTCTTAGCCAGTTTTATATCCCTCCTGGGAAGAGGCCTTCTTCCACTACATGCGAACAGTGCAAACTGAATAAAAGCTTGTAAAAAGACAAATCACGTAACTTTTAACGACACATACTGGCCATCAAACTTGAGCAAAATTATTCCTTGATATTTTTATTTTCGTACGCACTTAACATTGTGCTTACGGTTGCACGAAATATTATAGAAGGAGGGGGGAACGAAGGAAGAAGAAATCCCGCAGGTTTAGAACAAAACAATTGCAATGATGGAACATGTAACTTTAGGCTTCGTCTAGTTTCTTTTTTCACTTATATTTATTTTGTTTCATAGAATTGTGAATGCTTTACAGGGAGAGCAATAACAGGCTTAGGATGTGGCATGGCTATGGGTCCTCCAAGAGTATTCTGCACTGAAATATCCTTGCCAAATATGAGAGGAGTGATTGGGGCGTTCCCCGCGATAGCTTTCGCCGTAGGAGTAACTGTGCAGGTATTATTTTTGATTGACATAGTTCTAATGTGTAATTAAATATATATGTTTTTAACTAATGTAAGGCTAATGGCCGTTTTATGTTATAGTAAAAGAAATAAATAATATTTTCTGGTGTAGGTATAATTAATTTTTAAACAATCACAGGTTAAATTTCGGCCAGGGCGAGGGTACCGCACACTGTAGTATGAATTGCTTGATAGGAGCTTGAACGTAGCAGGACTTGGTCCCTTTTGTGGGGAAATTCTCATGGATGCCCTCCGTCTGAGGACTTGGTCCCTGCTCGATCTAGTACAAATTCTCCTTAAGTTGTACTGTCGTTCAGCTGGCTCGTTTTAATTTCGTTTCACCTCTTTCAGGCAGGACTCGGCAAATTCTTTACTTGGAAAATCCTCTGCTACATTAGCGGCACGTTCTCATTAATAAACTTCTGTTTATTTAATTTGTTACCTGAAACACCGTATTACATCCTAAAAACTAGAACAGCGGAAGAAGCGCGAGCCAACCTGGCGAAGTTCAGGGGGCGAAATTATAACCTGGATAGAGAAATGGAACAGCTTATAGAATTTAAGAGGGAAAACGACATTCGTAAGTAGGTTGTGTTGTTTGATCACTTACTTACCACTTTTGTTAAATGATTTTGTGAGTTTGTTTCTTTGTTATCAATTTTAACTTACGAGATTATCGTCTTCTTTTGTTTTCTGGTTCATTTTCTTATACTCTTATTCAAGTAACTGTTAGGGATGATTCTCATTAGAGCGGGCCGTGCCCGGGCCGGGGTGTGGACGAGCCGACGTGGTATTGAAGTGCGTCGAGAGGGCCCGGACGGGACACGGATAATGCACTGTGTAATATAAATTGATTCATACAAAATATATGTAACAGATTTAAAACCGTGCCCCGTCCGTGCCCCGTCTGGGCCCCGCCCCGGGCACGGCCCGCTCTAATGAGAATCATCCCTTAAAGTATTAAATCGTGTGTGTGTGGGGGTGTAACAAAAATACATTAAATTAAGCTGAAAGTCATATCTTATTCCCACACCTGGGGACCATCTAGTTAAAGAGATATTTATAGGCAATTTTCCAACGTTTCTGTGTCGAGTTTGCGTGGTTCAATTGTCTTTGAAAAGTTTCGGGGTGGAGTCATCATGGAATGACTTATATTATTATTTTGTCTTCTTTTGCAGTTTAACATTCTTCGAGGCTGTAGCAGCATTGTTACACAGTTCGTCGTGTAAGCCTTTCTGGTTGATTATTGCTTATGTTTTCTTCTCACAAGCTGCTGGAGTGACCTGCATCTACACGTGGTCCATCGAAATGCTGACGGTAAAATAGCGTGGCTTAGCTCCGATTTCACAAATACATATTTATTTTACAACTACATCCTAACTTTCGTAATTAATATTATAAATGCGAAAGTAAGTTTGTCTGTATGTTTTGTTACTTTTCCACGCCTAAACCACAGAACCGATCATCCTCAAATGTTGTTAGGTGTACAGAAACGAACATAGGGTTCTTTTCATCCAGAAAAAAAAAGTACTGTTCCCGAGGAAAACAATAACGTTCTTATGATTATAGATGGCGCCACGTGTCTTTCGAATCATGATTGAATTAAATTGATGGCCAAATTCTAAATAAACATATCATTACATAATATTAACATTAATATTTTAATATATGTATTACATATTTATTTTAATATATAATATTATTATTTTAATATTATCTTTCACGTTTTTTTAGCTTTCAAAATCATCTTACGATGCATACAACGGCAACATCGTGTTGGCACTGACTAGACTCTCAATGAGCTGTGTTACGTCGATACTCATTTACAGAATTGGCAGAAGAACCTTGGCTTTAATATCAGGTTATATTTTTATTACATTTCGGTTTTTTTTTATCACGTCTGTAATCCCCGAAGGGTTTGGCAGAGGTGTATCCATTAGTACACCCACATTTCGCCAGTTATGTTTAAGTCCCATGTAATTGGGGGCGAACCTATTGGCATCAACCGGGCGCAAACCCAGACTCCGAGGCTATAAGAAATTCCTACTGGAAAAACTCAATAACTCTGCCCGACCTGGAAATAGAACCCAAGACCTCATGCTCAGTAGTCACGATTTGCGACCACTAGACCAACAAGGCAGTCAAAGAGCTTATTTACCCTAAATAAAATGTTGTAACCCAAAATTTTGTCATTCATTTTTTTATTTCAGCTTTTGGTGTGGCATTCATCAGTGTCGTATTGGGATTGTACTTAAATTACTATAAGGAACCAAGTGTGATACCTCTAATATGTTTATTGATGTATTTGGGTTACGCCAGTTTAGGGTACTACCCCTTACCAATGCTCATGTCGGCTGAATTGTACCCTTTACAAGTAAGTAATTTGTTTTAATTTTTTTTTTTTTAATAGGGATTGCTAAAAATATATTGAAATAGCAGTAAGACGCTCTGTACATGGTGCAGTTTGGTAATAAATAATACAAATAAAATCACGACACCTGACCAATAATGTTGACCAAACATGTTTTTTTTTTGTTGTTTATGTAATACTGTCAAATATTTAGAATACACCCCTTTTATTAAAAGAATAGAATCGTTGCCTATGTCGTAGGTAGTGACGCGCATCTATCACTGTCTACATGCAAGCAAGATGGCTAGTTCAAATTCAAAGGGGTAGAATTCTCAGGCTGAAAATGAATAAAATATAATTAACGTATTAAATTCACACACATCTCAAACTCAAACTCAAAACATATATTTAAATTAGACCATTTACAGGCAGTTTTGAATTGTCAAGGAGTCGGTCAGTTAGTCCGAAAGTTGAAGCTAGTTGCTCGTTCCAAAACCGAGGTAGGCCTCTATGGAGAAGAACGAGTAATAAACTCCACGGCTCTTTTTAAATTAGGTTTTTATAAAATCCTAGTTACATTATACGTTACATCTATAAGAAGTGTTAGTTAATTTTTAAATTTCAATTAATACCTACAATGTTGCTTTACCCTAAGAGGGTCCATAACTGTACCTTAGCTTTAAGCCTCACGTAACATCTTCATACACATTATGGTATGCAAATAAATGAATATGAAATTAGACTAGAAGTATTTTAAATATGTTTATTAGAATTCAACAGTATTGTCATTACAAATTTCAGGTGCGAGGGGTACTTAATGGTGCGACAGTTTGCATAACTTGCCTTATGATGTTCGGCAGTACGAATTTATGCCAATTTATGATGGATTCCTTAGGCCTGGGTTATACGTTCGTAGTCTTTGGTGTATCCTCTTTAATAGGTAAGTGTATAAGCACCAGAATTACGCGAGTTTGACACCTGATGAATTACCTTTTACGTAATATTATTATAAAAAGGTACGTAGGTATCTTTTAAAAAAAAAACAAGAATACTGAGTCTTAAATCCATCCCAATAACATTTATTGATTTCTTTATTTATTAAGGACTTTTATTCATGTCAGTCCATTTTATTCATGTCAGGCCTAACCTTAAATTTCACTTAAAATACAATTACCTAACCTTAAATCTACAAACAGCTATATTAATTTTGCTATATTAATGCTAACTTACAAAACCTAAAAGCCCGCTCCGATGTCGGTTCAGCCAAAATACTTTGGATAATACCGACATCCAGGCGGTTTACTCCCAGCTGCTCTATAATCACACTCCACACACCAATAACATAAATGCTGTTTATCTGTAAATTCACGCCTAAACCACATAACCGATTTTGATGAAATTTGGCACGGGGTAAGCTTGAATTTTTTAATCTGCGACTTCGTTTGCATCCGCGTTAAAGACGTTTACATTGGCGAAGTCGTGGATAAAAGAGAGAGTTATGTATTTTCAGTCTCATATATAAAATCGTGGAACGTGACGTCGTATAATACTTTAGTGAGATACGATACAATTAAGTACAGACTTGTTACATTTTACAGGTACCTTATTCATCTACTTATATTTGCCAGAAACAAAAGACTTAACACTACAAGAAATCGAAGAGTACTACAGAGAAGTCCGACCAACGTTGGTCTCACAAAGACTTCTCGAGTCACTGAGTCAGTTACAAATGTCTCATATTGATGTTAAAAACAAAACCAGTTTAGACGTACTGAGACGCAGTACTTCCGATTTAAATGGTTCCAAACACAATTCGGTTTTAAGATTACAGGCACAGAAACAGTTAGCCTCACTCTTAGGGCGAGATCAACGACGTTCCTCATCACCTCGCAGTGATCTAAGTCCGGAAGGCTCTCTACCGAATATACCTTTAAGCGGTAAGAAGTCACGTAGTGTCACATTCACTGTCCAGAAAGAAGACAAAGATAAGACGAGAAAAAAGAACGATAGTGATGAAGAGGAGGAGATAACTGACGATAAGGATAAACCAAGTACAAGTAAGAAAAATACTTAAGAGACACGAGGGTTAAAGTTAAGAGTGATTAAGTATTAAGAGTTTCAAAGCATTTACTGCTTAAAACCGGACCTAATGAAGAAGGAAGAGGTGGAGATGATAGATATAATTGACCGTTAAGCTGTTGGTTGCGTGTCGAAGGGCACGGACCAGATATTTGTATGACCTACAGGTAGTTCTTCCAGGCTGTTTCTTTGTATACATATCACATACAAATATTGATAGATGTATTGTTACTCAACAGCTGAATGAATCTGAATAAAATTTGGCACAGAGATAGATTATAGCCTGGAATAGCACATAGGGTTATTCCGGAAAAATGTACGGTTCCCGTGGGATTATGTATTATCTTTGAAGCCGACAAAATCGTAGGTAGAAGTCGGTAGTTTATATATTTGCAAACGCACTTAAGATACAAGAGCAATCACTAATGCGAGGGAATGTGCCTTTTTTATTGAGAAAATAACTTTATTTATTTAAACTTTATGCAACAAAAAGGTACAAAGGCGGACTTAATGCCTTAAGCATTCTCTACCAGTCAACCAAAAGGGGGAGAAGAGATAACATGGCAGGTGCAAAAAAATTATACATGAAAAATAAAGACAAAAAACATAACATAACATCACGCCTGTAATCCCCGAAGGGTTAGGCAGAGGTGTACCCATTAGTACACCCACATTTCGCCAGTTATGTTTTTTTTTAGTCCCATGTAATAGGGGGCGAGCCTATTGCCATCAACCGGGCACAAATCCAGACTCCGAGGCAAAAAAGAAGACAATAAAGATATTTAAAAAACATGAAAACAAAAATTATTCACAAATCATTGAAATATTGGGTTGTAAAATTTTATAAGGATTATGGTCGAAGTATCCTGGGGTGTAAAAAAGCGTGATAGTGGATAGAATTATGTCGAACAAGTGACACTAGCACAATAGCGTGATCTGCATTGTAAATAAAAAACAATGGTGTATTATAGTAATTCTCATTTATTTTTAGTACATAAGTGTGTTCTCAAAGAAAAGTGTGTATTATATCTAAATAAATCTTTACGGTTTTACGCTTTTTTTTAATAACCCCTAGTTATAATTTGACATCTTGTCACTTTTGAATTTCAAATCAAGATCTATCCCAGTTATTGAAGTTAGAGATGTCAGAATTCAAAAGGTCACAGTAATAAGGCTATTACCAAAAGCCCTTACGACAGTAAATCCCATAGGATCAGCAGCTTTGAAGCAGGTAAACAAAAGATGATTTCAACTAGAACGAAGGAAATTACTATGTGCTTTTGTTAACCGACAGCGCTGCTATCACCGTAGGCTTGATGCGTTAAGCTGTTGGTCGCGGGTATCATACGTGGATCTTTAAAAGTCATTACAGGTCGTCAGAAGCTGGAAGCAGACCCCAACATAGTTAGGAAAAAACTAGACAGATGATGATGTATTAAATAGCCGCTTTTCGTGTCTGATTTTAGCCGATTAGGGGATGATTCTCAATTTCTCATTAGAGCGGGCCGTGCCCGGGGCGGGACCCGGACGGGGCACGGTTTTAAATCTGTTACATATATTTTGTATGAATCAATTTATATTACACAGTGCATTATCCGTGTCCCGTCCG
Source organism: Hoplodrina ambigua (assembly GCA_949774945.1). NCBI lineage: Eukaryota > Metazoa > Arthropoda > Insecta > Lepidoptera > Noctuidae > Hoplodrina > Hoplodrina ambigua. The sequence continues at coordinate 3,624,345 of OX458967.1, forward strand.
GGCCCTCTCGACGCACTTCAATATCACGTCGGCTCGTCCACGCCCCGGCCCGGGCACGGCCCGCTCTAATGAGAATCATCCCTAGTTCTTCTAAACTACAAAATGAATAATGTTGTGGTTTTTACTATCATTTATAGAATTTATTCAAGAATACATTATTAGGTACAATACTAAGATGTAGCACAGAGATTTAGATTTAGCGAAGCTTAAGATATATCTAGATTACACATTGGCAATACCATCAAGAACATTCTCAATGATATCGATTCCTCGCCTGAAGATGTCAATATGTATTTTCTCGTCGTGGGCGTGAAGTAACATCGGTGAGTCCATGAGCGGAGAGAAGTTGATGGCTGGAATACCTTGACGACGCACGTAACGTAAGTCCGTTGCGCCTGGGCAGATCACACAGTGTATTGAAAAGCCCCTGGTAGGATAAGAACAGATAAGGAAATAAATTAGTATGTATAATTGCCTCGTTGGTCTAGTGGTCGCAAGCGCGACTGCTGTGCATGAGGTCTTGGGTTCGATTCCCAGATCGGGCAAAGTGTTATTGGGTTTTTCCATCAGGAATTTCTCAGTAGCAGTCTCGGAGTCTGGATTTGTGCCCGATTGATGGCAATGGGCTCGCCCCCTATTACATGGGATTAAAAACATAACTGGCGAAAAGTGGGTGTACTAATGGGTACACCTCTGCCTAACCCTTCGGGGATTACAGGAGTGATTTTATGTATGTATTATTATAATTATGTAGGCTACCTAAAAATAATTAAAGCTATACCTGTCCAGTTATGCCAATCTCTCATTGTCCTCAAGTGTTCAATAAATAACACATAAGAAAAAGCGAAAAAGTGTTGTAAATGTTATGCTTTTTGGTCATGAATGTATATATTGTTCTTGACCAAATAAGGACATTTACAAATATAGACATTTATTTAATGGGCTTTTCAAAAGTTTAGATAACTTTTATCTTAAGAATAAATATGACAGTTGAATTATTTTCTAGGTATACAAAAAAATCACTACTAAAATACTACTACTACTATAATTATACTTTCGATGAGAATTACCATCGAATCAAAAATCTGCTCTAAAATTAGGTAATAAAAATTGAAAATTCATTAATTTGTATTTTGACGTTACGATATCATCAGTATACAAGTCGATGTCGAGTTATGGATGTTCGACTTACATGTCAGTGACTACTTTCTTCATGACTTCCCAGAAAGGCACGCTGCCATCTATTTTGGTGCTCTTCACTTGTGGGTTCTTGACAATATACTCGAAACTCACGCCTTCTCCCGCTTCCTCGCACCATCGCGATATCTACAGGTATTAAAAATATTAGAGGACTTCTACTTGGAAATTGGACTTTCCCAAGTTATTCCGTAACAATCTGTTCTTCGTCTTCTGTAGGTAGTCATGTAAAAGATAAATTAAGTGCGGCCGCACAATATGGCCACTAGTCGCGGCCTCTAAACGCTAACACTAGTGGCCCAGTCAAGTCACTAGACGCCACCAAACGCAACCGCTAGTGTCTTAGTGGCGGTCGCCAGTCGCCGCCACAGCCACTTAGCCACTATTTTTGACATACGAGTAGTTCTGTCCTTACGTCCCAAATAGCAGCTTGTGGTTGCGTTTAGTGGCTGCGACTAGTGGCTCAATGTGTTCAGCCATTGGCAGAGGTGGGACACTGCGTTGATTTTAGCCAGTAAGAGTCCGGCCCCTCCGTAACCCTCACGACGGAGGTAATCCACGAGGATTTCAACGCGCAAAAAAAAGTTTATTTCTTACCATTCTGTCAAACTCATCATGGTCAACTTGTGGAGCAATTCTTATGTCAAATGATACCGTTAGGGTTTCTGGTAACACATTAATTTGGACTCCGCCCTAGAAAAAAAAAATACACAATATTGTTACAGATTAATGGTTTTCAGGAATACTAGGCGACACTTAAATATTATTGCACTTGTTTTTTTCTGTAATATATCTACTAGCTTACCGATAATTGTGTCAAGTTGATGGTTGTGACGTCACCGAACCAGACTTTCCCGACTGCCTTTTTCCTCTCTTCGGCGCGGAGGGTCATGAACTTATCGATTATGTAATGTAACTGTGAATATAATATAGAAAAGGCATACTTATACATGAATAATTATAACGAAATTTACCGATAAATAGGACTGCAAGATATAATCCAAATTGGTAGTATGATATGCGTAAAGGATGTTACTTAAAAGCTTTAAAGCTATAGTACAGATATGGACTCTGTTAGATACAAAAATTTATTCGATATTATAATTGAGAAAACCTATTTATATCTAAATTGAAAGTATAATAATGTTACTCCTACTGACCTTTTCACCAGCGGTGCCGGAGTTGAGCAGCGAGCCATGTCCGGGCTCGCCCCTACACGTCACTATGATTTCTGTAACAACATAGAATAAAAACAGTTATTCGCATTATATGATCTAACTAATATCATAGTTGATATTAGTGTCGTGATGGCCTAGTGATTAAAGCGCCCGCCTCTCATGTATGAGGTTGCGGGTGCGAATCCGGGCAAGTACCAATGTGACTTTTTCAATTCATATGTTTCTAAAGTTTATCAAGCATTACTGACATCATTCCGTGCCTCGGAGAGCACGTTAAGCTGTTGGTCCCGGCGGTCATACGTTGATCTTTGACAGTCGTTACGAGTTACCAGGGGTATCGTATTACCCAGTTACTGGGTTGTGGAGTGGAGGTCAGATAGGCAGTCGCTCCATGTAAAATATTGGTATTCAGCTGCATCCGGTTAGACTGGAAGCCGACCCCAACATAGTTGGGATAAGGCTAGGTATATGATGATGATTCGCATTATATGATCATCAGTCATTCGACTATAAAATAAACTTTGTACCTACAAGTGCTGTTTCAATTGATACTCTCAAATTTAATTGACTGCCTGTGGGAGAACACGCGTACTTGATCTCAGGGTTACACTGCATCACTGGGTTTCTCCATTTGGAATTTCTTAGTTACCATTCTTGATCTAGTCTTGATATTTTATCCTCAATTAGAGAAAAATAAAGGGGACTATCTTTGGTTCGTCGAACAAAAAAATTTATGTGTCAAATTTTGAAACACCCGCAAGCTGTTGTGATTGGTTGTTGATAATTTAGTGAACCAATCACAGCAGTTTAATAATTTGTTAAATTAAATTTACGTTCGAGAAATCGGGGGTCTGGGTAACCTAACCTATAAAGGTAGCCTTTCGAACTGAGCGTCACAAACGCAGCGTCTATAGCGTCACCAACATCGCACTACAACAGCGGCACTGTGACGTCACTGACGCCGCGACAGTGACGCTGCGCTCGAATGACGTTCCCTAGAATTTCATACATTTGCACAGAACATCTATCTGTCGCACTGTCGCGGCGTCACAGCCGCGGCGCCAATGACGCCATAGACGCTCAGTTCGAAAGGCTACCTTAAAGGAATACAGGCGTGATGCAAACAAATATTACAACTCTTTCTTTTCAGTGTCAAAGTCAAATAACTTTTTTCAACGAGGAACTTTTGAACATCATATACCTACATGAAAAAAAAAATCTAGTTGCCCTTTCCAAAAGGTAGTTTAGTATGTAAAAAAAATAAGCAAGAAACTTTTTTTCTACTCATAATTCGTATTTTTTCTGACATTACGTAACAATTACTTACCTAACCAAAAACATTAGTAGCCGTTACCAAACTCATTATACAAACGAACTTGATTTCATAAGCAGGAACTCAGCCTAGGATTCACAACTCAGTTTTAATGTTGCTACACAGATGCTATCTTTTATGATAATTAATGTATATTTCACACAATGTCATTTAAATGGACTCATACAGAGCATAAATGTTGATAGTTATCTTGGACAAGTACTGACGTGACGTATTGAATAATCTCCTTCTTTAAGGAGTCTACCCACCAACCGTATCATACCATGACCGTGCTAGGAACGTGTCAGGTAAAAAATATTCTGTGTTTTCAAAAGTATAATTTTTAAATGCCCACTAGACCGTTCCGTCAGACCAACTTACGCTTGCGTTTTAGTGGCCATGGTTATGTTTTTTTCTATGCCATGGGCAGACTCCTTTAGATGCCCAATGTAGGGTGCATGATAGTTTTAGATAAATAAATAAATAAAAAAACATAATATAGAAGTAGTTACCTAACCACTTATGGACCGACAGTAGCTGCAAAAGTCCAGAACGTCACCCGAACCACTTATAGCCCGAAAGTAACTTTGAATTAGAGACATTCACAGTTGCTCTAAAAGTCTCAAAACATCCTCTGGAAATCCTGATCCGATGCCAATAATCTGGTAAAAAGCTACACTATTTTCGATCGCCCTTGTTTTTGTATAAACTTAATTCCAAGCAGACAAAGTTCCGAGCAGAAGCTAGTGTGGAATAAAAGAAGTTCTTACGTCTGGACGTCCTTTCTCCGTGAAAAGCAATGATTTCCGTTGGATTGTGATTGGGCGCACTCTCGTCTAACGCAAAACCGATGTTCATGTTCTTAAACTCAGCTGATTCTGAGAATGCTCGCATTCCATCTACTCCGCCGATTTCTTCATCTGAAACAAAAGAAAATGAGTCGTTGGACATTATTTTATAATAATAATACCAGCCTATTACTGTCCCACTGCAAGGCAAAGGCCTCTTGTCATACAGAGAAGGCATGAGCATTGATCACCATGCTTACTCAAGGCGGATTGGCGATTCCAGACTTATATTACTTATAGCATTATTTTATAGCTGTATTAAATCTTCTGTTTAGCCGAATTGAGGGATCTGTGCTAAGCTGATACATGTGCAATCCAATCTACTTTAAGAGGTTATGATTGGTAGACCAGTCAAAATACCAAATCAAAACTAAAAAAAACATTTTAGTTCTTTTCATGGATGTGATTTGGTCATCCATCTATAGTATTCTGGAAATAAATCCACCAGTGATTTTGTTTTCTTTTTTATAGAATAAAATTGATAGTCTGATGTTAGGGGTTCACAGCACACGTCACCTGAATTCACTGAGGAAGATTTTTGCAGAATAGACCTGCAGGAATTGTATAGACTTCGTTAGGTAAAAGTATAACTTTTGTTTATTTTGAAGCAATAAACCATTTTGTATTTCTATTTTTTGTATGTAATTCCACTTTGATATCAACTCACCAGGGACAAAAGTTACGTGTACAGTTCTTTTCAGCCTAACTCCACCGTATTTCAGTCTTCTGACAGCTTCTAGGTGCATCATACCTATGCTCTTCATGTCTTGAGTGCCTCTCGCGTAGATGTACCCATCGTTTGTTATAACGGCATCGAATGGGGGGTAGGTCCATTTTTCCTGAAAGTAAAAATGAAAGTGAATGTTTTCTCTTATCGAATCATCATCTCCCTCAAAACGCCAATGGGATGCGGATATTTAGAGGAAATGGATAAAATGAAGGTAACTCAAGGTTGGTCAATTTGTGAAATTTTGTCGGATGTCGGCTAGCAATCTTTATCAAGATTTGGTATTTTAATAATTGTGTTGTCCATCATCCTGTTGTGAATTAAAAATGGATGGAAGGGACATCATCATTAAACAAAATTTACTGTTTCATACGTGTCGACCGTGTAAATGTTGCATTTTTGTATGGGACAGATGATTATTTTTGACATGGTTTGAGCGGGACAGTAATAGGCTGGTATAAGTCCAGGTTTCCTCACGTTGTTTTTCCTTCACTGTTAATGATGTCCAAGATAAACGTCCTCTACCTAAGAGCTCAAAGTACTAAGATTAGAATATGTGGGCTTACGTAGTTACAAAATATATTTTACACTAGCTTCTGCTTGTGATTCTGTCCGCATTCACTTTAGATATACTGTAAAAAATATTCTATGACACTCGTCAATAATGTAACTATTTATCAGTAAAAGATTTTTTGTTATCGTACCAGGTCTTCTAGACCTCTTACAAACAAACAATATTATAAAAGATTTGACATTTATCTATAAAATATCTTACTACATTGTAAAGATACTCGTATTTAGTATTTATTAGGCTAGCTATACTTTATGACCCCCTAGATACCTACGAGTATTATCTCTCCTGCTATCGATTTACACGCTAATACTGTTGGATTATGTTGTCGAGATAAAGTAGTACCAATATCGCAGATGTCCTCTAAAATACTCGTACCTACATCCGTTATACTATCGTTTTCTATGGTGTCCGAGTGTTGGGTAAAAATGAATATGCTGGCCCCCTGATCTGACGATGGCGATTGCAGGTTCGTGTCCTGTCACCTGTCACCAAATGTGCGGTCGTCAAATATGAGGTATATTTATAAAATGAAAACGAACCCGACTTTAAATGTAAATACGATATCATATTAAAATATTAATAGGTAAAAAAGCGAAAAGAAGTATTAGAACATGTTTCTATCAAGAGACATACTACAGTGTCTGCACTTCAGAGGATGTTAACAACGCCAAAACTATATCCTTTAATAAACACCTTTAAATGTACATCTAGAGCTAATGAGTAGTCAATAGTCAGTAATAGTCAAAGTCAGCTGTCGACTTTATTCTTCGTTTTGTCTATTGTTTTATATTATTTTTTCGTTCGTATTTCATATAGTTCTTTCCGATACGAGAGAAAAAGACGGTAACTATACAGAGACGAACTGTGCTGTACATTTTAAAGTTAAGCTTTTAAAAGCTTTTAAGAACGAGTCTGAATATAGAACCGACATAAGCTAAAAAATAGCTCTTTATTATTTGTCACCGCATTGCAGTTTTATATATGTATTATAAAACTCTTATATAATATTCATATTGTCTTATCTACCATAAAACTATGCCTCTTTGTTTGTCTCTCCATTATGCAGGCTACACACGTAACTATATTTTTGCGCAAGTTTAGACTTGCACAAGTTAGGGTGAAACCATTGTAGCCACAAATGGTGCTGACGCTAATTTAACCCACACTCTTTGATACAACATATTTGTGCAAGTGCAAATTTACGCAAGTAACTCGTTGCACGTGTGGCTGCATTAGTGCGCTTACACTCCAGGAGGGCAATTCTGCTGGAACACTCCAGGGGGCAATTCTAATATCTTTTAGGAATGGTCGCAATCTTATCTCAGTCTCAATATGTCAAAATGCCTATGATTTACAAAAAATAGATTGATTGTCGCTGAGATGAGATTACGACATGATTTCGAAGGTTTTTCATTAGTAGAATTGGCTTTCTGATTTTCGGGAGTTTACATTTTTATTGCCTAGATTTTTAGGTAAATATCACACAAGTATAGCCGTAGAGTAGACACAATTTTACTGTAGCGTATAATGGTAATTATAAAAAACAACGATTAAGTACTGTTGTAAAAACCAGAAAGACGGAAATAGAGAATTTTAACTAATAAGGAAAATTAAAGCGCTCCTGTTTCCTACTTATTTAAAACTAGCTTTTGCCCGCTACTTCGTCTGCGTCCGCGATAACCGACAATTACGCGAAAAGAAGCCTTTTTTTGGGTTAAAACTTATCCCGTAACAAATTTCATCAAAATCGGTTTATCGGTTAAGTCGCGAAGTGTAACAAACAGACCTTTCGCATTTATAAAATTAGTATAGAGAGATTTTGCTATGAACATACAAATGGATGTCAGGCATCCATTTGTATGTTTGAAATAAAGGTTTGGAACAAACTTACCTCATTCACAGGTACAACATCCATATGAGAGTTCAACATTATGGAAGGTAGTTCTGGTTGTAGACCCTCCCATGTTATCACCACCACTGGCTTCTTGGGCACGAACTCATGGACGACGACGGGCAAGTCAAGGAGGCTTGCTTGTTTCTTCAAGAATTTCACACAGTCACCTGCCAAGAAAGTATATTCGTCAGATAATCCAAAAGGTACACTTCCACCTTATAATAAACTAGCTGATTCAATCACGCGTTGCTGTGGCTTGAAGTAAGTAAATATATTGAAGTCAATAATCGAGATAAAAACTATCCCATCTTTTAAATTTGACCAATTTACACACACTATGCCATATTTCATAAAAAATAGTTAAGTAGTTTGGGATTTATTCCGGTCAAACAATGTGACGCGTAATTTATAAATATTAAGATTAAAAACGCAACTGATTCTGCAATAAACATGGCCACCTCATGATGCCAAGTACTCTAAGAAAAAAAAGAAACATAAGGATTTTCTAAAACCAGGGGTTCATATACTGTGTGTCGGGCGTCTTTAGGCGCTACGGAGCTATCCTGGGGTTGATTGTAGTACAATCATTGCACTATTATTAATTACGATATAAGTATTGAGTTTTCTGCAATTATTAAAACAAAAAATAAAGAAATGGCCATGTCTACTAGAGCTACAAATAAATATCTCCATTTAGAATGTCGTCGCAAATAAAAAACAACTTGAAAGGGTTGCAGTATAAAAATGTTCGGGATCCCCTGACTTAAACCATCGATTCGAAAGTTAGTTCCAAAAGTTGGTGAGGATGTATATTTGTTAATTTTTCACGCTTAAACGGCTGAACAAAATAAACTTAATTAAAGTACTTATAGATATTGATCCAGCTTAACACTTGTGATAAATTTTATCTCGTTTTGGTTTTGCCATGAGATAATTTATGCAAATGTAGTCGCAGGCAGAAAAAATAATAGTAGTAAGAGTAGTCTTACTAGACTACTCTTATAAAATTTAATATTCTAGTTCTGTTCTGGATGCAACGTTGCCATAAACTCCTTAAAATCTAAGAAAAGAGTTCTTTCTAAAATTTTGAATAAAGGTTTTGAAAAAAGAACTATCTGGCCACCGAGACTCAGTAGCCGTTACATCTAGCGCTTGCTCTAATAAATTTATGCAAACTGTGGGTAAACTTAGTAAGTAACATTTATAAGGAAATAAATTTAATTCAAAACAAATCAAGCACTTAAACATATTTAAAAATGAATAAATTGTAAATTATATCCAAGATTTTCCTCTAAAACTCACCATAATCAATATCAGGATGGACGCTTGGAATTCTCAAATATTCCCTCAACCTTTGTATGACTTCATCGTTTTCCCATTTCAAACTCATTTCGCGTTCTTATTTTAAAATTCACTTTTGTAAATCGAACACAGAACGCGTGTTGTTCTTCCCGTTTTAAAACGATACTAGACTTTATGGTAGTGAGTCGTTTGTAAATTGTATTTGTTATCTGTATTATTTGTTTCCCGCCAAGTTTGATTAGTTGTTTTATCTCGACAGTGCGCCACTTCGCATAATATTTAGATATCATTTAAGATGAAATACTTATCTTACCTACCTACATGAACAGTTGTAAACATGGATTTTTAGATTAGGATGATGTTGTTACGGAATGAAGGTGAACAATTATGTAAGTAAATGCTACCGGGGTGTTTACATGTAGATACTAAAATGTACCTATAATATTTTTATGGTGCGTTGGTAACATAGTCGCAATCGCGAGCAGGTGTCCTGAGTTCCATTTTCAGGTCGGGCGAAGTGTTATCAAGTTCTTCCAATAGGAATTTCTCAGTTCTTTTCTGATGAATTTGTTTGCGGAATCCAAGACAGTTAAATCGTTTCTCTGGGGCTTCGAGCTTTATTGACGCGGCGCTTTTCTGGCAGGCTCTACTGTCGATTCTGGCTATCAGGAGTAGCAGTGGATGGAAATAGAGTGGCGGGCTTGTTCAAATAAAACTTGATGATGTAACACCGCCGTATTTCGAAAATAATTTAAAGCCGTTGGTCTTGAGCCTGGTCTCTCCCCGGTTGAATCGGAATGCCGTCATATCGAACTGTGAGATTAAGGGAAGAGTGCACTTGTTTTTGTGCATACAATCTTGCAGTATAATATCTCCTGTGTACTTGGCTAGTCTTCTTTGTGATTAGCCAACGTGACCGAAATTTGGCCGGGAGATTTCTTTTTATATTAGGTACTTAGGCCAAATCATTGGTATGTGGTGAATTGTCACTGAAGTCTTACTGTAGTAGGAGCTATAGGTATCTACCTGCACGGTAAGACTTACCTAATTATTTACAAAGGTATCAATACTTCATGTAACTGAGAACTATAGCAAATAGAAGCATCAACAGTGTTAAATATTATTTAACGAACATGTCGAGTTCATTGCCCTTTACTTTTGTAGGCAAAAGGAACATCCACACATTTCTAGACTTAGCATACTAGAATCTAGACTAAACATAAGACAACACCTTATTCTTAGGTATAGTTTACTATCTTATGCCAGTGGTTTTGTCCGCGTCTATGTCTTTTTACGTTACCTTTTCTTATCCAAAATAAAAGCTTTCCTTACATCTTTTATTATAATATCAGCTGTTAGCTAGTTAAAGTCACTTCAAAATTGCTCCAGCCGTTTCAAGGTTTAGCTGGAAGAAATTGTTAGACAGACAAACGAACAAAAAAAATGATTGTTTTGTGGTTTGGTGGTGTAGTTGGCAACTGTCGTTTAACATTACAAACGGACACTTAAATGCATTTGTATGTATGTGTGTATTTGAATGTTTAGATAATGAGGTGTTTATTTACTATTTAAGTTTGCTTATGATATCTTGTATATCTTTAAAGATACACCCGTCTGCGAGATGTGTGCTAAACAATAATGTTGATTTATTGCACCATTCAAGTGTAACAACAAACTCACTGAATAAAGATATAGCTATTGGCTGTGTGAGGCCAAATGAACGTAATTTTGTGAGTGACAACTCATTTTGCGTCGCCTTAATTCTGACAGATACAATTCTTTTGTATGTAAAGGTACCTATGCAACGAAAATTACGCGACTCTCTACTTACATTATAACGTTATCATCATCATATCAGCCGTAGGACGTCCACTGCTAAACATAGGCCTCCCCTACAGATTTCCAATAAGACCGGATGGAAGCGGCTTGCATCCAGCCTTCATCCAGCTTGCATCCAGCCAGTTAGCCTGAAACTAAGATAACGATATAAAATTCAGATATCATAATATAAGTACATACCTATATAACATCACGCCTGTAATTCCCGAAGGATTAGGCAGAGATATACCCATTAGCATACCCACATTTCGTCAGTTATGTTTGAAGTCCCATGTAATAGGGGGCGAGCCTATTGTCATCAACCGCGCACAAATCCCGACTCCGAGGTGCTACTGTGAAATTCCTGATGAAAAAACCCAATAACACTTTGCCCGACCTTGACATTCGTCCCAAGACCTCATAGACCAGCTTGTAGACCATCAATCCGTCTTGAGCAAGAGTGTGGTCATCAAATCTCATGCCTTCTCTACCTATGTGAGAAGTCATGAGTATCATAGGTACCTACTGTGAGTGATAAAGAGATAATATCATCACGAGAGATCGACAACTAAAATCCGATAACGCAGAAGTGATTGATGGTGATCGCATCTTTAACGGTGTGGGCAGAGAGCCAGGCAGGTTGTGCCAATATAGGTACTTAAATATGTTGGCAACATTTATTACGATTCTGAGAATGTGACGAGCCTGGGAATCGATGCAGCATATTGTAAAACATTGATTTTAAAAGAGTAAGTATGGAGTTTCTTTGCCATTCTTCTCCATACAAAACTATCTCTTGGAAGGGTTACCTAGATTCATTTCTTTATTCTTGTATATGACGTTCCTTTAATGGCCTTTAAATGGACTTGAATTTGACATAGATTTGTAAGTTTAGAATTTTTTGGCAGTAAATGAAAAAAGTTTAGCCGGGTAGGTAGTTACTTATTTATATCTTCTTGTAAAAAAGAGCAATTTATTGTTTTTTTTTTCATTAGAAATTTCTGGTATGGTACCTAGTTCCTAATGGTGAAACCTCGTAAAGCACGTAAAGCATAAGTTTTTGTTAGTTGGTATATTCTGCGCACAAAAAAAGTATTTTTTAGGTAGGTCTTATTAATATTTATGTAGAATAAGGCTTCACAAGTGACAGTAGTAAGATTGCGTCCGTAACAAGAGCAGTAAAGTTTGATGCAGCTGCGCCTGCGCGACTTCAAGAGCAAGATAAATTCTACTTAGTATGGTCGTAGCTACAAAAGAAAAGTGATTTGTTTTTTGTACCTTGTCACCTGAAGAGATAAAAAAAAACATCAAGGATTTTAAGGGAAGTAGATTTATCTAGTTTACGAATAATTAACTGGGAGTTAGGAGGACGCAGCTGTTTAGATTCATATTCATATAATTTATTTGCATTCTACAATGTTAATGTCATGATGATGTTGATGTTATGTTAATGTGTAGCAGGCGCCTAGGATGAGTTAATAGCATGTGCGCACGTGAAATAAGCAGTGCTGTCCAAAAAACTGAAGGCGTAGGTAGCTTTCAAGGTAAATAGGTCCTGTATGAGCCTTTTTGCTAAAAATTAAAAGCAATAATAATGTTTTTTATTAGGATTTTTATTGTTTATTCATAATAAGAATAGTCACTGTTATTTTATTAAACCGTGTAGTGTAATTTAGTAAAAAAAAAACACGAAGAAAAAACTAACTTAGTATTAGGATGTAAAAGAAAACAATTTAAAATTAAAACGGTACTAAAAGTACAAAAATAAGTAATAGCAGACGAGCGGCAATAAAAAAAACAAAAGAGGTTTTTTTTTATTCAAGGAACAACGGTTAATAATGATGCTTGTTAAGTAACATCAATATGTTACGCATATATTCACACTTAATTGATTTTTCTCACTCATTAAGATGACTGTAAACCAGTAAGCAGATGTATAGATACAATGTTTATTTTACATTTATAATGCTTATGTAATTTTCGACTGATAATATCATACGGTTATTTCACTATACAATTATATATGTAAGTATCTGGTAAAAATATTTAATTAATATTATATTGGGCTGAATTTATTTTTCACCTTTTTCGCACCAAATTTTGCAAAATAACTGTTCAGGTAAAATACAATTATAAAGTCAAAGTCAAAACATTTATTTTAACTTGACCATTTACAGGCACTTTTGAATTGTCAAGGAGTCGGTCAGTTAGATGAAGCTAGTTGCTCGTTCCAAAACGGAGGGAGGCCTCTATGTAGAAGAACAAGGTAAATTAGGCTTTAACAAAATCCTAGTTACAATATTCTTGTTGATTCTACATGTGAAAACAATGAAGATAAATATAAAACAATCGTAAAAAATAATAAAAATAAACATGTAAGCCATAGCAGTTAATAATTTGGACCTCACGCTTAGTTCTTGCATCACCTTTACTACTGAATGAAACGGAACGTAAGCAGAAATCGGCGCGAAACCCTCCTACGCGGGCCTTTCAAAAATCGTCACATTCGCGAGTTACGTTCCATAACGCGACCGGCCGTGCACCTTTCGCCGCACGCTGTTAACACCAATAAAAAAATATTTTTTAAATATCGAACGAGAAAGATACAAGCCCTCATTATATTTTTTAACGAAGCGAGATTTTTCGTTGCTATTACAATTAAATATTTCTGTTTATTTTGATTAAAAATAAATAAGTGTTTGTGAAAAAATGGTTCGCAAAATTGGTGGTCTCCTGTGTTGCCTCTGCGTTTTCGGTATTTCATTGAGTGATAGCGCTATATCAGCTGATACCGTAAGTATACAAAAAATATTTTATTTATATTGTAAACCTATTGCATTATAATAATATGACCAATGTTAATGATGGTATGTTTGATTTTATTCGAATCTAACCAAAATTTAATTAAACAATAATAATTGTAATTTCAATAATAAAATTGCATATGTACCTAAGTAGGTTAGTACGAGCCTCTACAACATTGATTGTCAGTAATTGAACTACTTAGCAACGTATTACAAATGCAGGAAATTGGTTTAATAATTGTACTGAAATTAAATTTACGGCTAGCTATTGAATTATGAGTTTACTTTCGATTCACTGCATTTTAAGGCTAAATCCTTCAATCAAAAGGACTAAGGCATTAATGCATGTAAAACTTATGTATATAAATTAATTTATTCAAAAAAGTCTAACTCCAAAATTGCTTATGTGCATAAGTATCTAAAAAGACCCAATTTTAAAAACGCTCCTTCCGTTCTTATGTTCGAATTTTAAACTGTCGTGCTTTTTTTTCTGGCCTTTTGTCTATAGTGTGAAATTAAATAATAATTGAGGTTTTAATCGTGTTCCAATCTCAAATTATATTAAGTTTAACATTACCTTTTTGTTTATGACCTTAGTTTGGCACATTATAAAGCTGCTCTAGTTACTAAGCCGGCCTTGAGTATTGAATGTAACTCGTCGTACTGGTGGACACTATTATTACAAGCGACATAATAATATGATCTACAGATACTATAGTTTAATCATAAATTACACAGTTTTTTTTTGCCTTGTTTTGATAAGAACCTTTTTTTTTCTAAGTCTCTATACGTAGATTGTTTTAATAAAAGTAATTGGCATGAATGTAAAATGAGTCAATAAGTATTAAAAAAAAAAACAAGTTAACACCAGTAAACTTTGTTGTTTCTACGGGACCTTTCATTTTAGTAATTAAATAAATGTCAGCTGTCAAATGTCAGATGTTTTAGCAGGACATTAAAAGTCCACAGATCGAAGAACATTATATGGCTATTGTGAAGAATAAGTGATTCAAACACGATACATATTCAAAGGTACTCACATAGCGCCATGTAGATAAAACATGAGTAGCATAATAATCTAAAGCTTGATGACCTTGAATGAGCTAGAACTGATTAGTTTTTAAATTAATCCTACTATGGGGTAATTCATTAATTAAAGCATCAGGTACAAATTGTAAAATCGATGTAATGTTTCAAAAATTCGTAACTATGCATACCATGGTACAGATAGACCCTTAACCATGTAAATAGTACGAAAGATGATAAACAAAAAACAATCTTAATTTGAAGATTATACATATAATAATTATACTAGTTTCTTGCCCGCAAACTAAATTATTGTGGTACTCCATGTAAACCGTCTCTTTTGTCTGTTCAGCAGCTATTGCCCGTAGTTAGCAACTCGCATGACAAAGTTTTTAGAATTACCTCCCAATCCGAAAATGTTTGTATTTTATTTTAAGAATACCGTCTACGCGCATCTTTACAAACTTATGTTATGTTTTATGATTTATTTCTCCTCGCAAGTGATTTGTAATCTTTGGGAAATAAAGAATTATTTAAACCGTATTCCGTCTGCGTAAACTTCAGACACACAAAAACGGAGTAAAATTTGTCCTATGTGCTATTCAAGACTATAATTTCTCTCTGTGCCAAATTGTATCCAGATTTTTTTAATCGTTTTAGCGTGATATAGTAACAGATGTACATACATCCATCCAAACTTTAGTCAATACATCATCCATTTTATATTAATGCAGAGCTTTCAAGAGAAACCTATCATTGTAAATTACCCATATAAGTTTACACATTTTTTGTTTAGCACGATCTATGAATTCTTCTAAGCTACGAGAAATGTATTCAAATAAACACAAAACATTGAATCATATTATTCAAATAACACAAATTATTCAAATGTATTCAAAGACCCATTTAATTAACAATGAAACAGAAGGAAACACGCATAATGCAACTTGTATGCAAACCATTGCCAATATCAGTTGTCGTCAACAATTGGTGCGTGGTATGAAGCAAGGTGAAAGTGCTCAGTCAACGCACTCGAAACGTTATGGCGTATGCTAATTATGGAGCTGCCATTTTAAAAGCGTAATTAGAAATGTAGGACTAGACTACTTCTATCTTTTTCTCTCCCACAAAACTAGAATGATGGATGGTTATAAATAAGAGTTTTTAGTAGATCTGAAACTTGCATGCAATTATAATGTCAGAACGCATTGGTTAAAAACACGGAAAATTTCAAGGCAAAATTAATTTGATATCTCTAACTTAGTTTTTATATGACAACGTCCTTTTCTTTTTCTGTCTGTTAGTAAGAGATGCCAATTCTCTAATTTAAATCTAGTTTGTGAATAAGGGAATCGGCACCAATGAGTAAGGAAGGTGATATTATATTGAAACAATAGCTATATTGTCTTTGATGCTATTGTACAAAAATAATGCCTTTAGATATGCTTTCACGTTGAAACGGATTAACCGGTTACTATAATTTTTGTAATAGTTGTGTATTCTACTTTCTTGGTTACGGTGGTTTAGTAAGAATCGCTTCATTAATTTTCGAGTAAAATAAAAATGCAATGTGTTTAATTTTCAAATAATTTATTCAGCAGTATTGGAAAATTTTATAATTCTAATATAAAAATTTCTACTCTATAAATGTTTTTTACATTAAAATCAGATTAATTAGGTTTATTACGCATGTAATATCCTTAGTAGATTAAAGTAATCAACTGTAACAGCATTTCGTCAAACTAATAAAATTTGAATTTAGAACGCAGACATGTTTATTAAACCAATTAGTTATATTGCCATGTGATTACAAATACTAAAAAGACCCCTCACGTCTCGTAAATGTAAAATTCAGGATTCTACATAATGGACCAATTTTATAATCTTACTTTATTATTCTACATGTGAAAATTTGGATGGATGGATGTTTGTAACTCAATCTCGCCGGAACGGCGAAATGAATCTGGATGAGATTCAGTACAAAGATAGATTATAACTGCAATAACTCATAGGTTACTTTTTTATCCCATTTTTGTGTTCGCGAGGGATAATTTAGGACAAACGTGGGCAGATGCTAGTAAATTATAAACCCTAACGAAGGATAATATTAAGGTCTAAATTGCAAAACATACCAGTTATTCGATTACGTCTCAAAGATACAGGCGTACCTACAAACTTGGAGTTTACTCTATAAACAGATTGAGAGATTTCCCTTTAAAAAGTTCGACGTACGATTACATAATGATGTTGCTCCAATGCCGGCTGTGGCCTCCTTATTACCGTGGTAATCTGCACTAACCGAGCAACAAATCAAGTAGTACTTTACACCACAAGCTAGAGACAACTTGTTACAAAAGACTAGCTTTTGCCCGCGTCTTTATTAAAGTTATTTTTTTCTTACATACTTTGGACCCGCGTTTCATTCTCATAGAGGGTGAATTTTGTTTTTTTTTCTTAGCGGACATCTACTTACTATAAACAAACTACCTCCCTACCAAATTTCATCTTTTTACGTCAAGCGGTTTTCGATATTTCGTGATGAGTGAGTGACCTTCGCTTTCATATATTTAGATTACTGCATTAAGATGCGTAAACGTGTAATACTTTACTCCTAGCACAATCATTAATTAAAACGATTTATTCAAATTCAATTCAAATTATTTATTTCAGATAAGTTACAAATTATATAAATTATCCATATTTGTGTTAGGTAATCAATTAATATATTATTTATTAATTTATGTATTAGTTAATAAAAACAAGAATCTTAATAATAATCCTGCACCAACCGGAGATTGTCCTCGGGTGCACTTGCATAGTGCATACAGGAATAATCATCGGTTGGTGTCTCATTTTATCTAAAGCTATCTAAGTGGCACAGCCAGTTGCCTTTGGCCTCTCGTACGCCATAAAAAGAGTCGGGACCTGAAGCTCCCGAGATACATAAAGTAAATAATGGAAATAACTAAATAGGCTACCTAGGGAGAATTACTAGCGATAGAATACGCTAGCTAGAATACGTAAGTATAATCATCCATTAACACAACTTCTGGTTTTATATGTAATAATTTAGTAATCCGTAATAATTTCTCTGACGACGGCCAAAGTGACCAAAGGTTTGACACCTCTGACGTAACAATATGGCTGTCAATAGAACTTGTTGTTGAGTTCTATACTTCACTTCTATAAACAATTTCCAGGTTATTATTAACGTATTTTATTAAAGGAAATGTTTGCATTATTATTTACTTTGCGTAAATGGTATAAGTTAGGCTTTGTCCAAAGCAAACTATGAGAGGTCTTTGAGCATTTATGTCTGGTTGTATAAAGTAGCCAATTCAAGCCGATCTGAGTATGCTATATGATTATTGTAATAGAATATAATGAAAAGAATAGTGGAATTGTGTCTTCTTTATTCAAATAGTCCCATAGATTTACCATAGATTCATAAATTTCCCATAGATGGTGGAAGGAACATCGCAATGCATTTTCGCCATTCAATTCATGATAAGAGCTCTCCACAAACTCCACACACACGAACGCCCTCCAGAACCTCCCAAAGATGAAATCTTTTCAGCAGTTATAAAAAAAAATGCTGTTCTATACAAAAGCAATACACCAAAACAGTCAAAATATATGGAACAGTTATATTTCACTTATAATATTAATGTTGGGACCCATTTTAAAGGCTGAGGCTGTTGCATTTTGTTCAGACCATAATATCAACACCTGTTCCAAAAAATAATACACAAACTGTCTTCCAATTAAAATCAAACGGAATTCTTATCTAAGACAATAATAACAAAAACGATAAAACACCGTTAATCGATTAAAATCTAGCTTCTACGTCAGCCGAAAGGATTATTACATCAATCAAAATAATGGTACTCATAGATGGCCCATTTCTTAATATTCATATCCAATTAATACAGGTTAAGCAAGGTCAGGCTGCCTACTAATATGCTATGCATTGGCTCACCTGTCGATCAGCTTCAAATAAATATTGTACGTTCGTACTTCAAAGGTCGTCAATGTCCAGGGCCAATCAGCTTGTCACTCCTTGTGATAGCAAGACATGGAGACGGCTATAATATAATGTAGGTTAGTATTATTATCGGCCAACATAAGGTAGGACGTCCTCAAGCTGCCAGGCGTTGCTGTCAAGCAAAGGTTGGTAGCAGTTAAATGAGAGTTGTCGCAAATCGAGATGAATGGTGAGCGATTGAAGAGGCCAATATCCAGCTATAGACAACTGTAGGCTGATGATGATGATGAAGTATTATGAATCGAAATCTAGATGAATAGACGTCCAACAATAATGTTATGGATTTCTTAGTGGATTATCAATACAATATAATAATACTTGTACTTTATTTCTTTATCATTTTCTATTAAATATTTTTATATATCGTCACCTCAAAGCGATCTTCCTCACCATCAACTTTTACAATAGTTATTTTTATCTTGTATTCTGTAAATTCTTCCTTGTTTTAAGTGAAGTGAGGCATATCAATCCCTTGTAATCAGGGTGAAATGACAGTTTAATGTAAGTGTACTTCACAAACAGAATAGTACTGCAGTTCTGAGTTTTCCACTTGAACTTTTACCAATTAGGTACATTCGTTCTTAAAACCGCTTATACCCATTGTTTAGATACTGTCCTAACATTAGTAAACCTAACCTCAAATTAAACACTAAATCTTATTCAAATACCGTTTGTGAGTAATATAAGGTTTAAAAATGTCTTGTAAGTCCGTCATCGCGACCCACACAATGCCTTATAAAGCGAGCAGATAGTCTACGTAGCAAGGCCGCGCCCACTCGGGCCGAGGTGACTGATTCACATACGCCTTTTGTTAGAGAATTTACACCAAAATGTTGTAGGCATTTGCAGAATTTAAAATTTGAAGAAACACCTTCTGACTGCATACACTGAATTCTTCAATCCAGGCGATTTATAAAGTGAATAGTTTACATACATAACATTATCTGTAATACCTGAAGTGTTAGGCAGAGGTATACACACTAGTACACTCACACTCCAGTTATGTTTAAGTCCCATGTAATAGGAGGCGAGCCTATTGTTATCAACCTGGGCACAAATCCAGACTCCGAGGCTGCTACTGAAAACCCAATAACACTTTGCCCGACCTGGGGGCCAACCACAAGCTCTTAAAACAATATTATTCTAATATTACTTTGCCTTTCACACTGTTGCATTTTCAACGCTCGGATCAGCGCAGAAAGTTGAAAATGCAACAACAGAAATTACAAAGTAATATTAAAATAATATTGTTATAAGAGATGGCGGTAGGCGCCCTGGGCATTCGTCAATAATTTGTCTGTAACAATAGTCATTTCACATGTTTTCAACCGACTTCAAAAAGGAGGAGGTTCTCAATTCGACGCGTATGTTTTTTTTTTTTTTTTTTTGTATATTTGTTCTACGATTACTCCTCCAATTATGAATCGATTTGGATGATTCTTTTTTTGTTTGAAAGAGTATAGTTCGGAATAGGTCCCATAGGAATATTGTCATGATCTGATGATGAACTTTGGAGATATGGAACGGAACTCCTTAAAAAATCACAGCAGAACCGCCGTAACAAGAGAAATTGCTTTGTTTATACGTGTAGTCGATGACTGACTGAAGGAAGTAGGGAGGGGGTACGTCAACCCCCCTCCTACCACTTTCCAAAATTAAATATATCGTGTGAGGTATTGTTTAAAAGGGCTTTACGTAAGGATTTCAAACATTAACACACAAGCACTAAAAAGTGAAAAATAAAAAGCTTTTTTACAAAAAAATATGACCGCCTTCAAAAACTACAAAATATGACCGCCTTCAAAAACTACAAAATAAAAAAAATAACTTTAGCTTGAAAGTTGGCGGCTATGGTTTTGTTTCTTGTTATGCCACCGACTTCCAAGCTAAAGTTATTTTTTTTATTTTGTAGTTTTTGAAGGCGGTCATATTTTTTTGTAAAAAAGCTTTTTATTTTTCACTTTTTAGTGCTTGCGTGTTAATGTTTGAAATCCTTACATAAAGCCCTTTCAAACAATACCTCACACGATATATTAAATTTTGGAAAGTGGTAGGAGGGGGGTTGACGTACCCCCTCCCCACTTCCTTCAGTCAGTCATCGACTACACGTATAAACAAAGCAATTTGTCTTGTTACGGCGGTTCTGCTGTGATTTTATAAGGAGTTCCGTTCCGTATCTCCAAAGTTCATCATCAGATCATGACAATATTCCTATGGGACCTATTCGAAACTATACTCTTTCAAACAAAAAAAGAATCATCCAAATCGATTCATAATTGGCGGAGTAATCGTAGAACAAACACACAAAAAATAAAAAAAAAATAAAAAAAAAACATACGCGTCGAATTGAGAACCTCCTCCTTTTTGAAGTCGGTTGAAAATAAAAAATAACTTTAGCTTGGAAGTCGGTGGCAATACCTACATAGCAAGAAACAAAACCAAAGCCGCCGACTTTCAAGCTAAAGTTATTTTTTATTTTGTAGTTTTTGAAGGCGGTCATATTTTTTTGTAAAAAAGCTTTTATGACACCTATTTTGAATCGCCATAGTTATACTTGATTACGATATCAAACCTGGTTAATTTGGTAGTAAAAGTAAGTTTTCTTTTGATTTCTTGGTAAAGGTACTTTCAAATTCAATTTTTAACAAATCTTTAGATTCTATATATTCGATTTGATATATTCCAGAATCACAAGAGCCTTATTTTGCCTTGAATAAGTCTTTACGAGCAAATTGTCTGTACGAGCATAATGCTTGCTGCTCGACCGTCACGGATAATTTTGCAAGAGACAATGTTTCGATCGCTGTTGCACATAGTAAGTGCATTATAGGTAATGAGCACAGCATAGGTAGTTATTTTGTATTTCAAATATCCTGTATTGTTTGTTAAACTGAAAATATCGCATTGAAATCAAAGTACTACCAAGAGGGCAAAAAGATAAAAAAATGGGATTTTAAGGTTTTTCTAGATGGTTACTTTAAAAGACCAATGGTACTGTCTCACAGTTTCTACATTATTAAAAATACAAATTAGACACTTATTAATGAAGAATCTTAAGATAAAATACTAATTTACAGTAATGTTAAACATAATTATGTATCATTATTGGCATCTACGACAAACATGGAATGCCTAGCGAAATATTAAGCACTTAATCTTATTTTATATCTGATTGTATGTAGGTATCGATATAAAACTTACGTCGATGATAAAACAACAATAAAATTAACACTAAAATAAAAATTAATAGCGATCTTTGATTCTCAAACCAATAAAAATGCTGACTGATAACATTACCATTTGCATCGATGTTCCGCTAGTTACATAAGCAGTCGTTCACGGCGGTGTTGCGCTCGCGCCGGCAATCGGTTTCAAGTTGAACCTATTGGCTAAGAGTTAGAGTTCAGCCTCTTGCATCACGCGGCTGGATAGCCGTATGGAGTTAGGTAATTAGGACGTAAGATTGGTACGGAGACACTTGATGGTCTAATCTGGCATGAAATCGATGTAGTTGAACCATTCTTTGACGTCTTTCTTTCCCTATTACTGTATAGGGGATCTGCGATGTAAGATTGAAAATTTGTAAATGCATATATGTACATGGCAAAACTCAAGAACTAGACGCTCTATTCCTATAAATAAAAAACATGCCATTATTGCCCATAGCTAAATGCATATTACCTAAATGATAATCCAAGTTATAGTGGTGCTAAATGACGTATGTCAGAAAATCCGTAATCTTCGTCCTCATTTTATGACAATGACTTAAAGGTACATTTTGGTCTGAATAAATCATCTAGTCTTAAAGTATACAGCTAGATATAGAGGTACAGTATCAAATCATTCATGCAAAACGCCTATCAAGTTCATGTTTCTAGCTCGCGTGAAAGGTAATTACACACTAATCAAGTTTTCCCTTGATTCCCGGATTCGTATTAAAACTTTCCACCGGTTGCATTATCATAGCAATTTTGTTAATGCACCCGTTATTTGCCAGCATTAATCTTCATGAGATGACAACTTTCTAACGTCGGTACTTATAAGGGCAAGCTTATATTCAACCAGTTCCTAATCGTCTAATGA
The DNA here is from genome assembly GCA_949774945.1 of Hoplodrina ambigua. NCBI lineage: Eukaryota > Metazoa > Arthropoda > Insecta > Lepidoptera > Noctuidae > Hoplodrina > Hoplodrina ambigua. The sequence continues at coordinate 3,647,153 of OX458967.1, forward strand.
TTTCACATCGTCATGAGTTCGCCTACATGTGTTTATCTATCGCCTTGACGATTGGTGATGTTGATGGTCATGTAATAATGAGTATTTATTATTAGGTTTGGCTTCGTGAGGTTATCTACCATTATATTCTGACTTCAGGTCAAGTTGTTTGTTTAAAAGATGAAGCATTTGTTCATGAGATTCTTTTCTCGTGTTTGTTTAAAGGTTTTTGTTCGACTTTGTTTAAATAAAAAACAATAATACCAGCTTATTATTGTTTCACTGCAGGACAAAGGCCTCTTCCCACACATTGATCATCACGCTTGATCAAGGTGGATTGTCGATTTCAGGCTTATATTAATTATAAGTCCATGTTTCCTCACGTTGTTTTCCTTCACCGATGTCTGTAATGTCAAACATAAACTTAGAAACTTACATATGAAATAGAAAAATTCATATTGGTACTTGGCCGTGATTGGTTGTAAACCCAGAACCTCATGCATGAGAGGTAGTAGGTACTGTGTTATTTTCTAATCATTCATTGCTATCCAAGAAAACTACTTCTATTTTAAATAGAACAATTGGAGGACACTGACAACAACATAAGCACTAAGATATTAATCAAATTATTTAATAACCACATTTCTCACAAAATCCATTAACGTTTTGACTAAGATCTGTATCCATTCATAACCGCATTCTCACGCTTGGTACACAATGTTTAAAGTTCACTATTTGTTGGCAACGATATTATGTTCTATGACGTAACGTTGTGGGCTAAACGGGCAGTGTCCTAGACCCCACTGGATTATGCATTAACAACAATATTTCTAACAATTTCAAAAGTGTCTCATTTGCATACTTGTCATATTAAAATTGTCCTCTTTCACTTTAGTGAAGTAACTTCAAATTTTGTTTAGCTATTTCGGAGCGTAGCTTACGAAAAGTTATTTGCAATACCAAATGACATTTCTTTTGAAATTACTGTAGTTATGGATCGATCGAGATGCTTTGGTAATACTTCTGTGTCAAGGTTGATTGTGTTGGCCTGTTTTGGTGTCTAGGGCTGGCCCATTGAGGAAGTTGATCTTGTGTTTGCAGACCTACTTGCGTCTCTTCCTTATGGCTAGTTGCTTAACATCTTCTTTCTTAACTTTTGTTATTTAGGTTTATTGCATACCATTATTTTTTTTTGTTTGCCTAATTAGTGAGTGATGTATTTTGAATTTTGGTTTTTATAATGTATAGGTATACGAGTAGCTATTATTTATATTAGAGTGGATGAACAATTTCTACTCTACGGGGTCTATAACCATGACGTCAGTCACGAAAAAAAATCAGCTGTTCCCTACAAAAATGCTACATAACAAGATCGTAATGTATGGATCAGCTGTTTTTTTTTCCATGATTTCAATGTTGGTCCCATAGTAAAAGTTGTTCAGAATGATGAGTACAATGACCCCTTTTAAGGTTTCGGGTATATTTTCAATTACCTGTATAGGTATTTATAATTTAGCAAAAGTCTGTCGAAAGCCTAGTAATTCCCGGTCAATGGCCAAACATACAAAGTATTACTTGTATTATGTAATTCTTCAAACTTTATCTTTAAATAAGTGGCTAACTTCACGCACTACTAGGTGTTAACTGACATTGGTAACTTGCAGTGCCACTGCGCGGGCGCTATTTTATTATAGACTCATAACTCCTAAACGCGACACTGAAGATTCCACTCTAATAATTTCTGAATGTCAAATAAAACAATAAAAACAAATACTCTTGATAAAATACCTGCATGAAAAATTTCTTGTAACTTGAGTAGGATGTAGGTAACTGATTTAAATACCAATACTAAATGAACTGAAAGTAATATTAAATCCTGTCTCAAATCAACTCGATGAATTATCGACCTGTTGGTTTGATTTGGGTATTCACTTTCCGGTTCGTGTGTTGCATTTTAGTGCTAACGTGTCTGCCTGGGTCTGTGTTACTTGAGGTCGACCCAATACATTCTATAATTACATTCTTTTAAATAATTATTCTTCCTTTCATTTCCACCTGGTCACACAACAATCCTTTCATCTATATTATTCATCATGAACATAACATCACGCCTGTAATCCCCAAAGAGTTAGGCAGAGTACCTATTAATAAACGCACGTTTCGCCAATTAAAATTCGAGAGAAAGAAAGACTTTGATGGAAGAACCCAATAACACACCTGGGTATCGAACACAAGACCTCACGCTCGGCAGTCGCCGAGTCGCACTTTGCGACCTAGTGGTCGCAAAGTGCGACTCGGCGACTCAATCAATCGATCAATTTGACTGCCTCTTTGGTTTAGTAACCAAAGAGGCAGTCAAATTGATATTAATTATTATTTATAATTTTTTGATTAATATTAAGTATAAACGCATTTTCGAAAAATAATATCAATCTTTACAGAGTTCAAGTTTGGAAATGGTGAGACTTCTTGTCTTCATTAATAGCTATCTCCAACGTCTTGCAGACTTGTGCACCCACATAAAACTCCTTGACACACCGCCGCTAAACAAACGGTCATTCAATATTCGATTAGAAACATCTATTGTCTTTCGATTGCTAAAAACAATAGACAAAAGCTCAGATTGTTTCGTTACTTTGTGGCACGAGCATTGAACATAAATAATCTTCCGTATCAGTGAAAAAATTACTGCATCTAACAAGTTTTTGAAGTGAAATCTTTCCTACATTTTTGGTAGGGGAAAAACTTTTTGGGGCACGTCACTGACAGATGAAACCCCTATGGAATGCAGTTAGGTCCTAGATATCAAATCATGCGTCGTATACCCGACTCCCGATTAATGGTAGTAGACGGAAACGCGGCGCAAGAGTCTGATATGCTGCACCTCCAATGTTATTCTGGAAAATATAAAGTTCCTGAAGTTAGGTACCTATGTTTTAAGTATCGTGAGAATCTCACCTCAAGCTCACTCCATCCAAATTCAACGAGGAAGATTTTTACAATATAAACCCACTATTATCAGGAAAAAAATCAGTTGTCGCTATGTACTTCTAAGATTTTCTTCGACCCATAAAACAAAACTTCAAAATCTGTTTATCCAACTTACAATTTTATTTCACATATCTATGCGTGTGCACAAATGTCTTATGCCTCATGCTTTCTACTAATGAAAATGTGAAAGTATAATAAAAACCATTTTAAGAATTTCTTTGTTTCACATATTGTAATGTAGGTGATCTTTACGTGTTAGAGACCATTTTGATGATGCTTTAAGACAACTCTTTCAGTAAATTATTATTTTCAGATAAAACTCTTGTTTACCGAAACTTATGCATGGAATAAATTCGTACGTTCACGTAGATTTGGTGCTTCCCTTAAAAACCCGATACCCATAGAATTCGCGGCGCACACGCTTACTACAAAATTTTACAGTCAAATAGGGTAGTTGACTAAGAAAATATATTTAGTCCATCAGTTAGATAACTAAAAAATATTGTATATCTACATATTTTTTATTTTGCCCGGCAAACAAAAAATTACGAAGATACAGCGCTTGGAAATGTCGTATGACGTCACGTCGTGCTACAAATTTTACCACGTTATTACGTCAAAGCCCTAAGCTTCTAAACTTTGATGTGATATATCTTTGTATTTTTTTATCTAATTGATAAAACAAAAAATACGTGTCCAGTATTTTTTAATAATCTTACTGAAAGACTAAATCGAATCGATTTATTTTTACCCAGGCAACATCCCTATTGTTAATACCTTGGGTTGCATTATTGAAGTTTTAATAGGGATCCCTTTAAATATTCTTTTTCTAGTAATAAATATTGCCTATGTTACCCCGCAGCAATAAAATAGTGTTTTATTTTAAGTGGTTTTTGATCTAATTCCTTACAAAAATACAAATCTTTTCTCTTTATATAATATTAGTGTATATGTAGATAATATGGCTAAATAACTTCTACAAACTACTTCTTAAAGCACATGCACTACCAAGCAGAACGCAGTAGATACCTACTTATTTGCATGTTCCATAAAAATTGCATACATATCCACCTGACTACAACGTGCATAGAAACAATAGACGAACGATAATTTTCTGCCACAATTGTGGTGGCAAGTGAAAGTGCACAGTTCCCATGCGTAGGCGCAGTTTACAACACATACAACACTATAGTGCTAACGTTTTGTTACTAGGTACAAGTGTTAACAATATTATCTGTGTCTGTCTGTTGGATAATTTAACAGGTTGTGATTTTTGACATCTTTAGTTCAATATAATTGACTGCCTCGTTAATGGCGCAAAGCCAGACTGCTGAGGATAAGGTCTTAGGTGGTCCTTTGGATGGTCCTTTAATAAAAGTTATTCATTTTCATAAGCAGGTACTTTCCCCCCTGAAACATTCTGCCTATCCTTTCCCAACAATGTTGAGGTCAGGTTCCAGTCCAGCCGGATTTAGCTGAATACCAGCATTTTACATAGAGCGACTCCCTGTATGACCTCCACAACCCAGTAACTGGTTAATACGATACCCCTTGGTAAGACTGGTTGTCAGACTTTCGGGCTTCTGACGACCCGTAACGACTCTCAAAGATCCACGTATGACAGCAGGGACCAACGTGCTTTCCGAGGCACGGAGGAGTGTCTCGGTTAGTAAAGATGGTCACCCATCCACGGACCAAACCCGGCAAGCGTAGCTTAACCTGATGGATAGACCCGTGTGACTATTATTACTTAGTCACGAGCTCCTCCGCGAGCGTAGCCTCGAACTTTCCCCCATGAAACATCGATAGTAAATAATAAGGTAATGTTATATTTTGCTAATCTCATATGGTTTTAGCAATTTTATGATCGCATTTAATTTCCATGTCGACGATGGAATCTCTAAAGAATCATGTAGAAAAACAATATTTGATAACGAAAACGTGATATAGTTTATAGACCACCGCTAGATTCTACCCGCGAGTTCGCCCTCTTGAAAGTCAAAAACACCATAAAACATTATATCCGATGACTCTCGGCAGTAGTGTAGCTTTCTATCAGTGAAAGAAATAATTAGACCTGGGGCATAGACAAAGTAACAACTTCAAAACGATAAACGAAGTTACAAAATACTAAAATGTATGGGATTGACATTATAAGCCGCGTTAAGTCACGTGGTCAATCGACGAAGCGATGTTACTATGTCTAAGCCCCCAGTAGGTACTTCTATAGAGTGCCTCTTACAAACAAATAAACTTCACCTCTTTATAATATTAGTATAGATGGAACGAGTTTAATCAACACGACCTTTAGTTTATGGATAATCTAGTTAGAAACGTGTTTTAGGTATGTTGACCAAAACGTGACGAAAATAAAGTAACAATAGGTACCTAATTATTGTATTTTTAATGTGTACACGTGCTAGATTTTCTTTAGGAAAACGAAATAAAAAAGTTTTTATAATAAATATTTAAAAAATCGGCTTACCTACAGTCGACAAAAATGTCGATAAACATACATAAAAAAATGCACAGAGGAATATAGAGTCTTCCCCTATTTTGAAGTCGGTTTCCATATTATACATAGTAAAATTATTAAAGTTACTTTGATAAGTGTGAGTTTCAACGTGCGTTGGTTTGCTTTTTGGCAGAACTAAACCTATTTTTCTAAGGTATCAGCAATGTTTAGGTGCCTAACTAACGTCAAATTCTTTTTGTTTCAAGGAATCAAGATGCCGGAACCCACCCACCGCGCCACAGAAGATAGAACGAGTCATAACCCTGTGTCAGGATGAGATAAAACTTTCCATACTCAGAGGTAAGTCATTAATTTATACTATATCAGGCAATTTATACTGCCTACGCAATATAACCTAATTATCGGTTAATTTAGAATCAGGATTGTCTCCTCTCCTGGATCGAAGAAGATATTCTTCGATTAGCAACTTAAGGAACCCTAATAATCATAATAAAATTATAGCATCTTATGTTACTCGCTGATAATATAGCTTTCCATAGGTGAAAGATTTTTTTAAATCAGTTTAGTAGTTTTTGAGTTTATCGATTACGAACGGAACTAAAAATCTATTCACTTTTTATTGTGAGATTAAGATTTTTTTAACAAAAAATAAGCATATTTTATTGGAAATTATTACAATATTGAGTATTGGACATTGATTTGTCATCAGAACCAAAGTTGTATGCAAAATTTCAGCTCAATCATATTCAAACAAACATACTCACATACGAACAGTGCAAGCTAAATAAATGCTTGTATTAATGGGCCTGTGTTACCAACTAACTCCTGATAAAATAAAATAATCAAAGGTAGTACAAACGATCCATAAAAAATTTAAATAATAAACACAATCTACTGAGTAAAGAAAGTATCTAAAGAAATCGGACAAGCCTATTCATTAACTGTATATTTTAGTTTAAGTACCTACTAATTTTATTGTTATACCTAGGTACTCTTTCGTCAAAAAGCATGGTTTACGTAGTCAGTTCTGAATGATTAGTTTCTTTATTAAAGTCATATGACGCCTAAAAAATTACGCTCGAAAATTTACCCAATACTATTATTTACAATAACAATCATGTTTACTAGTTTTTGTTATATCCAAAGATTTTTTCTCACAATTGAATTGAACCTTGTGCAGAATGCGTTCGTAACAACGTTTTTAAATGAAGCTTTAACGTAATTCGAGTGAAGGGGAACATTGGTGATCGTAAAACCAACGTCTTATTGAATAGCTATGGAGGCATTGTTTCATCTTTGATCTTTTGTTTAATGATGGACTTTATCTTAAACCAAGCGACTTTACCCGTGTTTTTACGTCTTTGTTACTGCTTCACTTTCGTGAATCGTGGCGTGATATTAAATTATTTCTCATGAATCTGGCTATCATATGCAAAAATATTTTTCCATTCCAAACGGTAGTTTCAGAGATAAGCCAACGTTTAAACAACAAACAAACAAACAAAAATATCTTCAGCTTTATTCTGATAATATGCACATGTAAAAATATACACTGTGCAAAGGCAGACTTAGGCATTTTCTACCAGTCTACCTTAGCTATTATATTAGTATAGATCTACTTATTTACGATATTATTTAGAAAGCTTTACAAACATGAAAAGTGAAAAATATATAAATCGAGATTAACGTCTTATGTGCAGTGACGGCCCATTATTGGGGTTGATTGTCATTTATTTTTTAAATTTCCACTTAATTTTGCAAATTACATTTGCAAATTTGCATTTACAAATACATAAACTCACATACACAAACGATCAGACACGGAAAATCTACCTTAAGGCTAGAGTGTAAAATATCTCATCCTCCGTTGAAAAGGATCGAAGGAGGATCCTCCGATCAGAACAGTGTTACGTCTGGTGGGCTAACTGCCCGACGGTTGTCGTGGGGATTTTTGCATATATGCTAATGTAGCGGCAAACATTTTTTTAGGAATTGTCAGTTGTACTTCTCATGCTGGGCGACAGATGTCGCTACATACTTATATTCCCATTGTTACGCCAATTTAAATTGCAACAGAAGGAACAGGGTGGTTTTTCAGTCAGTAAAAGTCTGACAGTCCCTTCCGCCACACCCAGGGCGGAAAGACTCATTTGATGATTTTTACCACCTCAGAATAAAGATTCGTGCATAATTTCAAACCAATATTTACCAACCATTCATGCTTCGCTTTTCATGTTTCGTTGTATCCAAGCTAGTATCAAAACTCGATCAGTCGCGGTCACGCGTTGTCAAGGTCGGCGCATGAGCAGTGAAAGTAAACGCTCACCATACGTAACGAGACGTACCTACTCGACACACGGTCTACATATACGACCTATTACGTATTTGTACAAGAATTTATCTTATCCTGAAAGTTGTCAACAAGAGGATACTGTAAAATCACAGGAGCAATTCTCATATATATATAGATATTTAAGGCATGATCGCATTCTAATCTAAAAAATATATACAGGGTAATTAAGAATTTACCCGAAACCTGAAAAGGGGTCATTGTACTCATTATGAACTTTACTGTAGGACCTATCCTGAAATCGTATAAAAAAAAAATGCTGTTTCAGACCCCTTTTCAGGTTTCGGGTAAATTTTCAATGACCCTGTATATTATACCAATATGTTAATATAATAAATTTGGAGCGATTTTTCGTTTGTTTGTTTAAATACGCTGAACCTCAGAACTGCCAGACTAAGATTTTGACATTTAATTTTACTGTCGCTGAGACAAGAATGACAAGTTTTCTACTAAATTTTAAAAGTTTTTATTTACCAGATTTTTTGGCCTTCTGATTACCAATTTATTAATATTTGATTAGACGGATGCAACACTCCCCAGCTATTGCCACAAATGAGTTAAAAATGCAAAATGAGTTTCAAATACATTGGCCTTGCAATTTATTGAAGTATAACCAACAGTTGCAGTTTTTGCATCTGCTCTAAATTTTTAAAAGTTTCGAAATAACGGTTAGCTTTACCCAAAACACTTATAAGTAAGAAAATCAGTTCTTACTTTAAATTAAAATTTAAACTGTATTCAAACGTATTTAAGTTGTTAGTCCAATGCCTGCCCCATCCCTTGCTCTAGTCAGCCGGCGCTGCTGATCCTGTAGCTTTAAATTCGTCCTTAAATATCCATGTTTCATTACTGTCCTCTCCTTGCAACTCCCTAAGCCGACATCCTTACCCCACAGGGGGTGCCCTTAGCGTGTAGGCCTTAAATTTATAAGTTTTATGCCCTGTCTGGAGACCTTAATTTTTAAGGCACCACGGAAAAGTCCAGTTAAGCAAGCTAACCTCTAAAGCTAAATTGCGAGATGCCATTCCGAAATCAAAAATGTCCCATGAAATTAGTAATCCTATTTGGTTAGAAAAAGCATTTTTAGTTTAAATTCTCGCTCACGCACGTATTTTAAAATGTAACAACACAGACAAACGTATATTTTAAAAACAACTTTCTAGTTATATGCTCTGTTCACTATTTGAATGCTCTTTTGTGCAAGTACGCTTGCCGACTGCTAATGATTTCAATTAGCTCTAACAGGCAACATAGTCTAGTCGTACATTGCATTGTTTTGTGACCTCGGTTTTAAAATTTTAGTCTGCATTTACTTAAATCTTTTGTCTGAAGAGAAATGCTCCCAAATCTGGTCGACTGTCATTATTTTTGGTTATTTTAAGTTTCCTAGCCAGCTTTTTCTTTCTCTCTTGGTGAATACATGATCGATCAGAATTCGCGATCAACCGCAAACTCTAAGCAGATCTGATACGTGCAAATTTTCATAAACTACGCCAAAAGCTAGGTATACTAACAGCTAGATCTAGTTCTAGTAGATAGATGAATAAGCCTTTTTAGCTAAAATAAATATCTGATTAAAAAGCGCCCTCAATAGCAACCATTATTAAAAAATACTGATTTCCAAAGCACTAAATTGAATCGCAAATTGGGGTTAGTTCGACCAAAAAAACGTACCAAACCACATCAAAATGCCCCGGCCCCTTTTGGAAATAATTGTAATTTTAAATTTAAATTTTAAATACATTCTAAGCATTTTAGAATGTAATGTAATACTTTGGTCATTGAATTAAATTGACGTAATTAATCTAATTATTTAAGGCTATCTTGTTTTTCTAAGCTCAACAAATTATGACCTTTGCTGATTACGAAACAAATTATTTTTTTTTGGACTAGTTAATAAAATATTATGACACTGATATAAATTATAGATCGATCTACTTTGACATGAAGTAATACATAAAATTACCATTAATATTTTTAAAATAGATGAAATTAAATTGGTTAACACTTTTATGACCTTATCGGATATTATCGGATATGCTTTAAAGGTCATATATTCAAGATCACATTGTAATGCATGTACAAGGAACTGTTAAACTGAAAACCTTGATATTTATCTTTGCACTATAAATTATCGTGAAGATGCTTCAGGCACGTAGATCATAAAATTTTCATTGTGTTAGGTACTTACTTAAATTACTAACTTAAGCTGTACCTGTAGGTATGTATTAGCCAAAAAAAAGATCCATACATTTTAGCGTTTGATTTCATGGTTAGTCCCATAGCAAAAATTATGAATACTAAACTTGCTTAATACTTCGAGTCCCAAGTATTAATGAGACACAATTTATTATCTATTGTTATGTCATACCGGTATGACAGCCGGGCCTTGAGTAGTTAAATAGAATTTTTGTATAAAACGTACCTGTGTAACTCCAATCATAAGAAAACATTTTTTTAAATCGCAAGTATTTTTTGGGACTTAAACATAACTGGCAAAATGTGGCAAAAGGTGTACACTTCTGCTCACCCTTCGGGGATTTTAGGCGTGATGTTATGTTATATAATTATTAACAGATTTAAAACCAGTTAATGATCTGCATAACCTTTATTCCAATTACGTTGGGGTCGGCTTCCAGTCCAACCAGATGCAGCCTAAGACCAGTATTTTACATGGATTGACCACTCAGTAAGACAGATAATTGCGCTGAGATTTTAAACCTGCCAATACATACATCTTAATAAAGTCATACATATCTTTGAAATACAGCTTCTACCACGTTTACGTGGCACGATACTGTGTGGGCACGTCACCTACAAACAAGGAAGGTTGAAACCCATAACTGTATATACTGAGATCATATTCTGACTCATGTGTCCATACAGAACGAAAAATAGCCATACTTTGTAAATAAACGACTAGTTTGATGACATACTGCATACATGACGTTTTGAAAACACCTGAACTAATTTTGAGAGGTTCTTTTTTCAAGAACAAGAGGTAATTTTGTCATCAGTAAATAATGTCTAAGTAAACTAACTGGCTCCTGCCCGCGACTCTGTCTCCGTAGAAGTCAAGTAGGATCCCATAAAACATATCCTATGGCACCAAATAATTTTTGTATGGATTTCCAGAGATGGGTTGTTGTAAATTCGACACAAAAATGTATCCCAACCAAAAAAAGTATGTATAAATTAGCCAAAGGCTTTTGTTTTTTTTTATTTTTATTATTGTAAATTCGCCCAATTTCTTTTATCTGCACGGATAGCAGAACAATTAAATAATAAAATCCAGCATAAAACTACTGAAAACAAGAACACAATGTGGAATCTGAACAGAAAGTACTAGGAGAACAGGATCAAAACTTTTTTTCGTGGGGAATTATTTTTGTGACGATCTTACAACAACCCCCAGAGATTACCTGTTGCAAAAAAGAAACAATCGGACTTTAACTCTTTATCAGTAAATAAAAATGAAGTATCTGATTGTAATGTCAAAACAACAGCTTTTAACTGATTACAGTATTTACACGGTGCAAAAAAATCGATTGTTAAAAAAAAACTTAAAATTTCTGTCTGTCTGTTCCGACTAATCTACGAAACGGCTGGACCGATTTTGCTGTGACTTTCACTAGCAGATATTATACAGCTGGTGTTATGTGGAGTAATTTAGGCTGTTTTTATTTTACAAAAATAATTAGGGTTACGCGCACAAAAAATAAAACCATATTAATCTACATTCACGCGAACGAAGTTACGGACATAAACTAGTATCATAATACCTAGTACATACACACAACGTGACAGTTCATTTCCTTGGTGTTTCATAAAGTTCATATACCTACCTATCTACCTACCTAATTTTGACGTAACGTTGCAAATAGTTGTTTGCATAAGATTTTCATTTAAATGTAACTTAGCTAACAGGAAATCACTATTGACATTTAATTTAGGATCCATTACGCAAAATATGTTTGTAAAAACAAAAGTAGTATTTTTAATCTAATTTTATAGATTGTTGAAATTAATGGTAACACCATATGAATATTGATAAGGTACTTACGAAACTATAATGTTGCCACATTTTGTGAACTGATTCTGAGGTCAAACACAAGTAAGTACAACATGTATGATCATTGACAACCATATAAGTTGCGATGGTCGGCAAGTCACCTCTTACGGCACACGAAACAATTTCGCATTATTATTTCGCGTTATTAGCGCGTAATTAGCTTGTGTAATACATCCTTAACAGTGTTAAATGACATTTCCCGAAACTCCCGCTCATTTTTAAAAAAAGAATGCCGTAACAGAATTTAAACGGCTTTTTTCTTTATTTTGTTGTTATTAGTTCATGTAACGTTTATTTGTAAAAGGAAAACGTGTTTTCTTTTTTTCTGTTCGATTATAAGGCCGCGTTCACACCCAACAAATAATTAGCCGCCGACTGTGAGCTCTAAATTCAAAATGTATGAACAATCATAGTCAGCTGCCGATTATTTACTGATTGTGACAGCTGACTATAACGGTCATTAAGTTTAGTGTGAACGCGGCCTAAGAATGGACATTGAAGAAACTAATTAGGCATTTGCATAAGACATGGAAAAAAAATATTAATATTTAAAATGCCAGTTTCACCTTCGTCCACTTACATATAATTAATTTAAATATTGCATTCGTCCATTACAGATACAAACGTGTACATGCTCACGATTTTAGGAGTGCGAAATAGTTGTTCAGCCTTCATTGTTTTTATTTATTAATAGCCCCGAACATCAATCAAAATTACACGCGTACTTAGGAATCTACGTAACTGCTAGGGCTAAATGTCTGCTTGGTAAACAAACAACAAGAAGAACTCATGTCGCTTAAGACAATTATTAGCGGTTCAAAAAGGTACCGTAAATGCGAGTAACTTTAGCCTTCTAGGGAAACTTTGTCCCAAAACGGAAAAACGTTTGAACTTCTCATCATAATCATCTGCCTAGCCTTTCCCAAATATGCTGGGGTCGGCTTCCAGTCTAATCGGATGCAGCTGAATACCAGGCTGATTAACTGGGTAATACGATACCCTTTGGTAATACTGGTTGTCAGACTTTCGGGCGTTTGAACTTCTCATCTCTTGAAAAATTACAAAAATATAATAATAAAAAATTAAATTATAACAATAAATAAAAAATCGAAATTAAAAAAAATGCTTCGCAAAAGATGGTTTATTCTCATTCAAGAGGTAGTAAGTCCTTAAATGAAAGATCTCCAATTACCAACAGTCACAAAACAATTGCCTAACGCAAGGATCCTTTGATAACTGACCCATAAACAAACAACATTCTAAACTGTCAGTGTGTGTGAGCAATAGCCGACCCATTTAGTTCTGTTGCGTCACGTTTGCGTAAGTCGCAGGTTGCTGCACCGCGACTAGGACATGCGATGTGCACTCGACTGTACCTGACTAGTGCATTTGCGAAACTGTGCAATTGCTTAGCTGCGTTAATTGGATGTTGCTAAGGGGTAATCAGTTACCCCTACGTAAGTATGTTAGGGTAACTGATTACTGTGCAACGTTGTTTTTCCGCGTACTTGTTTGTTTGTTTGATGCAATTTCTTATGGCATTTGTCGTGACTGGTTACGGCGCTCACCTTTTATGTATGAGCTTGTGGATTCAATATCGAGCCAGTACCAATATCGCTTTTTCGATTCATGTCAACTTTCTCAGTTTATCTTGGACATAACTGACATAGGTGAAGGAAATCTTTGTGGAAACCAAAGGCTAATTCTACTACCCAATTAATACCGTTAAAAATTTAGTCGCTATCTCATCTCAGCGACAATCATGGTAAAAAAATGTTTTTAAATTAGATTCATTATTGACAGATTGAGGAAGTTTATCTTAGACATTACTGACATTATTCCGTGCCTCGGAAAGCACGTTAAGCTGTTTGTCCCGGCGGTCATACGTGGATCTTTGACAGTCGTTACGAGTCGTCAGAAGTTTGAAAGTCTGACAACCAGTCTTACCAAGGGGTACCGTATTACCCAGTTACTGGGTTGTGGAGGTCTGATAGGCAGTCGCTCCATGTAAAATACTGGTATTCAGCTGCATCCGGTAAGACTGGAAGCCGACCCCAACGATGATTGACAGATTGAGAAAGAGATTATATTGTCATCGTTCCTAAAAGTTAGTAGAATAACTTCTTGGACTTACACGTATAATGAATATAAGTCTGAAATTGCCCAAGATTATTCTTTGTGTAAGTAGAGGCCTTTACCCTGCACTGTCATTTATTCGAAACATATTCGAATCGGAAAAATATCAATTATTATTGCACTAAACTGCAGTAAAAGCTAAAAATAGCTTAGCAAATTAGTCTATGGTCAGCGACTTATCATTCTAATTTTAAAAGATGTTAAGCTTATTGCTGACTGCCGGTTTGCTCAACTTTACTTTGCAAACTGTGATACGTCTAATTTAAGCAACATATGGCGAAAACGAGCCCTAGTAGACTATCTAGAATGGGATTCTAAAACCAGTATTACACCAGCGAAAATGCCACAAGACTTACAAAATCTGCAGGTGGTTTAATTTACCAACCGCAAAGCAGACAGAGATAGCAAATCTTTGGCTGTGTTATGTAAGAAAGGTTTATTTATGATCTTGTTACTAATATGTAGAAGTCTGTTACTACATGACTGTTTTGTTGCATTAGCGACTTGCGACCTTTTAACTTTGTACGTGAGTGCAATTTTGAGTGGCATTTAGACCTTGGTTAGTTATCGCTGGAAGATCTAGAGCATATGTATGCTGTACATTTTAAAATGTACCTAAAATTCAAGCCGATAAGTTAATTTTTCAAGGTTGCCACAAAAAAATGTACACACAGACTTTTATATTTTCTGCCATATTTAAACTTATATACTAGTGTAAGAAAAAGAAAGGCTTGAGATAATAATTAAATATTAGCTCTAGAATTAAATATAACACAACATAATATCCCCGAAAGTTAGGCAGAGGTGTAGGTACCCATTAATACACCCACATTTAGCCAGTTTTGTTTTAAGTCCCATGTAATAGGGAGCGCGTATTTTGCTATCAACCGGGTACAAATCCATACTCCGAGGCTGCTACTGAGAAATTTCTGATAACCCAATAATACTTTACCTGACCTGGGAATCGAGCCCAAGACGACATACTCAGCAGTCGAGCTTTGCAACCAATAGACCAACAAGTCAATCCCAGTCCAGTACAACCAATGATCGAAATTAGAGACTGGGGAATCAAGAACAAGATTCCAAAAAATACGAACCTCATCGGAGCCACCGCCAATCTGCACAAAAACAAGTTGATATAAAGAAGGAAGCTTGCGGTAATTGAGTTTCCTTTGACCGACAGGATATTGTAACATACATAATTAACCAATCATTATTGGCTTACTAATATTTCGTAATTGGGGGCCATTTACTGTATGATTATGCTTACTCAACCTAACCAATTTAATTGATCCGGTTCTGCTTCTGTAGATCTTGAGTTTGATTGATCTGATGATCAAATCTGATTAAAACGCACGCAAATTATGAACGCATATTTTAAAGAATTTGAATAATAAAAAGCCGATACATCATTTGCCTGGTTTTTTCTTAACTATGTTAGGGTCGGCTTCTAGTCGAACTGGATGCAGCTGAATTCGAATGTTTTACATTGAGTAACTGGTTATTTGACGTCCACAACCCAATAACTGGATAACACGATACCCCTTGTTAAGACTAGTTGTCAGATATTCGGATTTGACTACCCGTAAGGACTGTGGCGGTGTCACACCATAACCTACTGAGAATTTTCGTTATAGAATAACCCAATTCTGAGACGACCCGACCTGAGAATCAAAGCCAGCACGAGACCTAAGAGACATTTAAAAAAATGACCAGATACAAATGTTAAGTATCAACAGAACTGACTAAGGTACAATACGCGCCATGAAAGATGAGACTGCCTCGTTGGTCTAGTGGTCGCAAGCGCGACTGCTGTGCATGAGGTCTTGGGTTCGATTCCCAGGTCGGGCAAAGTGTTATTGGGTTTTTCCATCAGGAATTTCTCAGTAGCAGTCTCGGAGTCTGGATTTGTGCCCGGTTGATGGCAATAGGCTCGCCCCCTATTACATGGGACTAAAAACATAACTGGCGAAATGTGGGTGTACTAATGGGTACACCTCTGCCTAACCCTTCGGAGATTACAGGCGTGATGTTATGTTATGTGAAAGATGAGACTTGACAAGCGTCAGTAGTGCGGGATTTAGGAACCTTGCGCAGGATGTACGAAACGTGGGGGCCCACCACACATACTTTATAATTTTGTACCCACCGCTGGTGGGTCAGGCCTCATCTTTAGTGGCACAGATTGTACTGGTAGACACTGTGCACTATATTACTGATTCTGTAAATAGCTACGATAATTACACGAGATATTCTCTCTAAATTCCATCATCACATATTTCAAAATTCTCAGATGTAAAGGCTACAAGACACAGATCAGTCCAGCAGAGATCAGTGACGGCTAACTATGTTACTCAATCAAACTATCACTCATATATCTATAAGCACAAAATCCAGTTTCCCTTACGAGGTTTTAATTAGGTATTCAAGTTGCCAGTTAATGATTGCAACAGCGACTTTGTGATAGATTACTGACCAATTACTTTGCACGCTTTACTTGATGTAAAGCATATTTCTTTTACACATGAAAATATTTTTATTTTGCGAATATTATGGTGATATATTGCATGCATTTGTGATCTGCCGGTGTAACTGTATGGTATTATGAATGAGGATGAGAGTCATGCACGCTTAGTATACATTCGAATAAGCCATTTGGTATACAAATAGCTTTCTGGTACATTGCCATTCATTGTTATTTTTTATTTACTTTTTAAGCATATGTTGTCTAATAATTTCAAAACCTATTCAGATTGATTTAGAACAATTGACACTCTCGAAACATTGTTTAAAAGTAATAGCAAATTAGCTGCCTGTATACCAAATGGTTTGTTCGACTGTACCTGCATAGGTATCGAAAGTGAGCGTTAGTACTTGCGGCTGGATCGTGACCTGTCTGGCCTACATACTGCAGTAGGTACTATTTACAGAATTAATACTAACGCAACACTATCTACTAGTTTCTACGGGTAGGAGACGCGTTTCTTCCTTATAAAACAAGATGGCTTTAGTAATCCTCACGCATTATTTATATGATCTACCGGCTTGCGAAATAATATTAAAATATGGAAACTTAACGCCTGTCATCCTCGAAGGGTTAGGCAGAAGTGTACTCATTAGTGCACCCACATTCCGCCAGTTACGTTGAAGTCCCATGTAAAAAGGGGCGAGCCTATTGCCATCAACTGGGCACAAATCCAGACACCGAGGCTGCTACTGAGAAATTCCTGATAGGACCACTAAGACTCTAAGCCCGAATTGAACCCAAAATCTCATCCTCAGCAGTCGCGTTTTGCGACCACTAGACCAACGAGGTAGTCAACTATTTAATATCAATGACTTGTGATGAAAAACATTCGTCGATTCTCCTTAGCGATTACTATTATTGTATTATCTTTTGTTCGAGAATTCCATTAAAACCACACCATAATCCATAGAAAACAAACAAATGTGTCTCGTCCTAAAATTCCGTAAAGCGATCGTTTATTGCTTTAAAATTATCGTACACCACTTATAAGTCGTCTCGGTATTAAAGCAAATTACCGACTCCATGGTTTCTCGCTAATTTGATTTAAACGACTGCCTACCCGCATTTGTCCTGGACTGCACATGAGCGCATTAAGTACCTATAGAGAAATCTGAGATTATACGTGTAATATAGCAAAAAAGGTTGTATTGATAATTATCAAGAAAAGTATAATTATAATTATACTTTTCTTATAATAACTTACGTGAGGAAACCTGGATTTACTGTTCCACTCAAACCATGTCAGACGCTCTTAAAGCTCCCGTTAGAAACTCTGACACTAGGGTCGTAAAACCTTACAGCCCACACGATAAACAAGAAAAAGATAACTTACGTGTATAAGCCTATTACTGTCCCACTGCAGGACAAAGGCCTCTTCTTATACAGAGAAGGCACAAGCATTACTTACCACGCTTTCTCAAGGTTAGCAATTTCAGACTTATATTCATTACAAGTCCAGGTTTCTCACGATATTTTCTTTCATCGATGACAGTGATTTCCAACCGTGAAATGTTCCAAGATAAAAATTAGCCCGTGTGGAAGTACACACTAGAATCTATCACTGTGCCAAATTTCATCCAGATTCGTTCAGTCGTTCTAATGTGATTGAGCAACAAACATCTATCCATACTCGCACATTTTCGCATTTAACATAGAACCTAAGTACGTAAAAAAGTAGTAAGCAAGATAATAATAAAAAAGTAGTAGGCAGCATGGTAGTGCACTCCGCCAAGTTCTATACACAAAAATATTTTTTTGCTTATCAAGTTGTTCATCGCTCTTTTCAGAGGCGCTGGACGTGATCAAAGAGGAGCACACGATGCCAGCACAGAGGCGGCGTGACAAGAGAGAGGTCCCCTTCACGCATGATGAGAAGAGAATCGCTGGGGTGAGTGTTCTCATGGCAATGAGTCGAAGATGAGAATAAAAAATTAAATTACATATTAATTGGATAGCTAAGATTTACATTATGAAAGTCCTTGTTATCTGCATTTATTCAGAAATGAACGTACTTATTTATTGATACTGATATTTTTACAACACATTTTTATTGTGCAATTCTGTAAAAATCTAACTCGGTGAATCTATGTGAAGTGAGTTTGAGATGACCTTTCATTCCACCATGCACACATTAACAATTGACCTCAAGTTTATTTTACAGGCAGTGTCCTGCATTACCTAACCCATCTATCTTTTGTCTTCTTTCTAAGAAGATACAAGATATTTATTTGACTTTTATGACTATTCACTTAAATGCAAGAAGTTAACTACATAAACAATTCAATAGAGTTACTGTCATGTTTTGCCATAAGGCGCACAAAATAGAGAGGAAGAAGGGTCAGGCAATGCAGGGTACTGCCCGTACTACATCTAAATTCGTGAGATTTATACAGACTAGCAGAATAACAAACCGGCTCTTCTAAAAAATATAACATGATTTTACTTCGCTTTCATTGTTTTGAGATTATCTGCCGCTATCTTGAGTTCATCTGTGTCCATAACTAATCAAGTGTATTTTTTCTCGATTCCAGTGCCTGTTGCAGTGCGTGTACCGGAAAGTGAAAGCCGTAAGTTTTAACCCACTGTCCCACTCCATCTATTTTATAAGTAACTGCTAACTCGTTTACACCGATTCAACTGATAGCGAGTAAGATGATAGTAGGGTTGTCATTGGATCAAAAATCGTTATGAACGTTGGAAATAATGTTTTAAGCGTTTTCTCTCCATGTGTAATAAGAATTGGATGACAAACTCGTAATATAAAGCTTCATCATCTGCCTAGCCTTTTCCTAATTATGGTGGGATCGGCTTCCAGTCTAACCGGATGCAGCTGAATACCAGTATTTTACATGGAGCGACAGCCTATCTGACCTCCACAATCCAGTAACAGGGCAATACGATACCCCGTAAAATAAAGCTTATGCACTAAAAGTCTGAACACACCGTAAAAGGTGTTAGAACAATATGTGTACATAGTCATGATGTGTGAACTCAAAACTACGATGTCTTTTTCGAAATACAAGTTTACATATTTAAAAACAAGAATTACAATTAATTTCTTCTCACAATTATGGAATCTATACCAATATGAAAAGAGTTGAGAAAGGTATTTTGCTGTTTAAACGCGCTAAACCTTCGTCGTATCTTGTAAATGATAGTCAGATTCATGAGGAATAGTATAGGCTACATAACATCACGCTAGGACCCGCGAGAGCAGAGCAGTATCCAAAGGCTAACTTAAGGACAAAGACGAGGGCAGAAAATTTTCGTCAGATTAAAATGGATGCACATTACAACCCTAATTGTCATCGACGCAATTCACTCTTTGTAGAGCAAAGAATAATCAAATAAACTTTCTGTTCCAACGTATATGAAGCACTTTTTATTCACCTCGTTGTGGAGAGAAAATTCCTATTGTTCTTCGTGGATTCTGGGTTTAGGGAGCACATGTCATGTCGAATGGAGTTGTTGAAGCTTTACACCTTTTTGTCACGATGTTGCAGAATGTAGCACTTAGAATTATTATTGATCTGTGTCAGATAATTGAGTGAATAGTTTAAAAAGAATTTTGAGAAAAATCTCAAAATTCTTTTCAAATCGAAAGAATTTTGAAAACAAAATTCTTTCGATCGACAGTTGGCGGAGAAATCGCTGAATATAAAAGAAAAAAAAAGCAATCGAAGAGACAATTTTTTGGAAGTCGGTTAAAAGTACTTAACATTTTGTGATATTTTAAATCTAAATTTTTAAATAAATGCGATATCAACTAATAACTTTAACCCCATATTAATAAACCCGGGTTAAAGTAACACCCGTGTTAACTTGTAAGGTTTAAGTTTCGCGTAATTTTGAGCAATAATTGCTTCATTAAAATAATTGCTGGTCAGTTACGTTTCTCTTGAAATTACTGTCATTTACGTTCAAGTAAACATCAATAAGTTACTTAAAAAATAACTTTATGTAATACACACTACGTGCTCTTTTCGAAATCATCATAGCAATTACCCATAGGCATGTGAAATACAACAACTTAAAACAAGAATAAATTAAAAAAATATAATGAAAATCTTCGCTTAATGCTAGGTGGTTATTCCCATTACGTGGTCCGAGGTCAACCCTAGGTACTCGAAAACGAAAAATAAAATAATTTTAAATCGAGTTTTAATGCTTTATAGTTCTGTCACGAACTGATTGCTCCAATTTGTTAACTATAAAACATGAGGGGTAAAGTCGTAAATCTGAAAAAGAAAAATTCGTTGCTTATTTATTGTACTTGAAATCCTTTGAACAGGAATATTACGGCCATAAAAGACCTTCGGTACACGCTGTAATTTGTATTTTATTTGTGTTATATTCAAAAAGCGGTATTGAATTTAATAGTCGGGGGTCGGGCCCATCAATTTGTGCTTGTCATATCTTTTTTCTATATAAATTTCTTTTGTATGAAATATTTTATTGCAAGTATTACACTAGTTAGGTTCGTCCAATAAAATCTCGAACAACTCGCAATGAATAGGTTTCAATAAATGTTATTTTTATCCTCAGAGTCATAATCGTAATTTTATTACTTAAGTGGACTAGGTTTTCGCTGGATTCGATAATAGCCTGTGAAAAGAAATAGATCTGTAAATCCTTCGTCGATTGCGATGGGTCTTTGTGCAGTCATTGACAGAAATATGGTGTTTACGTTCATGGATTTCTAGTGTTTTGGTCATAAACTGTATATAGGATATTTTGTATTTATGGATGACAGATCCACAGTATGACAGTCCCATAAATAATATATACAGAATATCTTCTTCTTTAACGTGTGGGTAATAAGGTCTTACGACCCCATACACCCTAGTGTCAGAGTTCCTATACCGCCTCAAGGGCCTCTGACATGATTTGAGGGGAACAGTAAAGTCCAGGTTTCCTCACGATGTTTTCCTTCACCGATGCCAGTGATGTCCAAGATAAACTTTAGAAAGTACATATGAATTGAAAAATTCACATTGGTACTTGCCCGGATTTGAACCCACAACCTCATGCATGAGAGGCGTGCGCCTTAACCACTGGGCCATCACGACACTTCAAAATATCAAAAGTATGAGAGTAATAATTAAAGAAAAAGCGAACTTCTAATGTAAATTAAAATCAAAAGTATATCTGTATATCTGTATTTGTCGAAGAATTAGGAAGAAATATTTAGAACCCTCAGATTTTGCCTTTATTAAATCCAATGGGTGCTAGCCTAATGCCATAAATCGGTTATAAATTCAAACAACGGTCTGTTACTCAAACATTCCTATTGTAAGAACTGGAGGTTTCCAGCGACTGGGACCACAATTAACTGGGACCGCGATCCCAATTGCCGGTTCTATTAGATTTTAGTATTTTTCTTACGGCGACTGGGACCACCCACAACCACAAAATGAAAAAAAAAAAACTATTGTTTAAACCAAGAACAGTACAGTCAAACGACAAATATTTAAAAAGTTATTTTATTAAAAAATAACATTTACTTTTCCTAAACATGAATTATTTATTCTATGTGTTAAGAAATAGATTAAGCTAGCCCATTTTCACGCTTGAGATAGAGAGGCAATACGGACCAGAATTAGAGAGAGATAGTAATTACTAATATTATATACAAACAAAATAATTTATAGATTATTTACAAGCTTAATAATAAAAAAAAAACAATAAGAATAAAAAAAAGGAGAAACTAAAACTAAATGGCATCAAAAAATTCATCCGCATCGCTGTCTACTGGAAATGTGCCCAAAAGACAGGCCGCATTGCCACGTTGGAAGGCAATGCTTAACCTCTGGCCAAGGTAATAACCAACCCTCGGGTCACGGAAAGAGATAAGAGATAGCTCAAAAACTGAACAACGAAGAAGGGAACCACCCTAACTAAAATTCCTACCGGTTATTTAATAATACTCAAATATTGTTTCCAGGTTGACGGCTACGGTTTCCCGACCCTGGAAGGTCTGGTGGGCTTGTACTCTGACGGTGTGAACGAGCGCGGCTACTTCATGGCTGTGCTTGAGGCCTCGCGAGAGTGTCTCATGAAGAACCACGACAAGTTCTCCAGAACTGTGCCCATGGGTGAGTAGTGCTTACTTCTCTTGCCTTGTGTCTGAATGTCTATGTCGTTGTGGTTTCCCTATACAGGGTTATTTTTAAAATACCAGAAACCTGAATAGGGGTCATTGTACTCATCATTATGAACGACTTTTCCTATGGGACCAACCCTGTAATCATAAAAAAAAACTGCTGTTTCATACATTATGATTGTGTTGTATAGCATTTTTGTACGGAGCTGTTCTTTTTTTCGTGATTACAGGGTTGGTCCCATAATAACCACAAAAAAAATCCATTCCAAAATAACCCTGTATACTCCCAAATTTCTTCAGTAATGTTTGGGTTTAAAACATAACTGGCGAAAGGTGAGTGTACTGAAGGGTACACCTCTGCCTAATCCTTCGGGGATTACAGGCGTGATGTTATATTTAAGTCTCATGTAATGGGGGGCGAGCCTATTGCCCTCAACCGGGCACAAATTCAGACTCTAAGGCTGCTACTGAGAAATTTCTAATGAGAAAACCCAATAACACTTTGCCCGACCTGGGAATCGAACCCATGACCTTATGCTCAACAGTCGTACTTTGCGACCACCAGACCAACGAGGCAGTCAAAATTGAGGCGTTTGTTTCTAATATTTATTGTATTTTCTATTTTCAGACAATGGTCGCAACTGTGACATCTCATTTGACATATTCGAGTGTATTTCTGACCGCATCGGCGAATATTGCGGAACCTCGGGCCTGTAACGTAATACATTGACGTCCAGACACACTGCCTACCCCATATAGTCTTAATAAAACTGTCGATGTAGGTGTAACTGTTGAAATTAACCTTTCGAATAACTATTAAAAATTCTTTAGTTTGTGACATGTTGAAAGATTTTTTGGACATTGTTGTACTGTACCGGTCACCCAGTATTTAATATTTTGTATTTTAATCGGAATATTGCTTTTTTTGTTACCATTCTTCATGTTACAAAGTTGGCTAACAATTTTATTACCAATTTTTTTTTAATAATTTTAAAATATAATTAAAATTCTACGAAGTTACCAACACGAAACAAAACCATTAGAATTAAGCGACATGTACATAGATTGTAATTAATATACTAAAATGTAGTAATAATTTTAGTATATTATAGTAGTAATAATTTTAGTAGTAAAGTAGCTCTATAGATTCCAAAAGAACAATTTTTTAAAAATCGTAACTATAGAAACGAGTATAAGATCCTGTATAACAGCGTTCGCAGCAGTATCTACCAGATACATAACATTGTTTAAAATTATCTGCTAGATAGGTTAATCGGAGCTCATCCAGAGGTCAAAGGGGTCATATTTTACAGCAGTTGCTATCATTTCCAAAACGATTTTAAGCAAATGCTACTATACCTACTATTACTTCTTAAATTAGCTTATCCTTAACGAACTGATAGATTTAACATAGCTTTAAGTTTTATGTAATAAAGTTCTGTATATATCTAAATGTCTGTTTTATTTCCGTACCTAAAATTTGCTGACCATTTGTAGTATTAATAAGATTTTAGATAGATAGAAAGAAAGAAAGAAAGAAAGAAAAACGTTTTATTCACGTGAAAGTGACGCACAATACACAATAATATACAAATAAAATACAATATAAATATAAACTAAATACATAATAGAAAATAAGTGTCCTGAACTGTAATTTGCGCCGCAACCGCGCGAAACGGCCGACGCTCAGCATAGGTAAGCTAGCTGGGCTGTTTCCACACTTAGCCTCTTTATTGGGCTATTGTTGATGACGCTCAGCATAATGCCGTGGAACGAATCCTTTGACACAAATCCTTGACACGTTGGCTGACGTGTCTCTGTCTCGGAATTACACGTAAAAATCATTCACCCATCGTTCCGAGGTACAGAGCAAAAAAAACTTTTGACACAAATAACGCTGTTCGGCACAGCGCCGATAGGAGGTGCTCCATCAGGTTCAGCTACGCTTGTCGGGATTGGTCCGAGGGTGGACCATCTTTACACACCGAGACTCCTCCGTGCCTCGGAAACCACGTTACGCTGTTGGTGGTACTTAGATTTTAAATCAGTGACCTCGAACTTGGGTTCGTTGGAAAGTTTGATTCTGTTGTCACTGATGTAAATCCTGTAAGTATGATAATAATTATTCACGGTAAAGAACTAGCCAAAGGGCAATCAATCAACAAAGTATTAACAAAAAAAAAAAATAAGGAAGCAAAGAAATAATTTCGTATTTTCAAGTTTCTTTATGTCATAGGTACTGCTAATATGATGGCATAATCAAAACCTTTATTGTTTTGTCTTATCCTTCTGTCTGTCTGTGTAGCCCTTTTATTAGATGTCTTTTGGCACTACACTAATGGAGGGCTATAGTGTATCCTATAAACCTCTATGCGTTTAATAATATAGTGTGCTTAATAAATAATGGGGAAGCACAAAGAAAATGCTGCGAGAAAATCCTTCTCTATACATACTGTGGAGCACTGCTTACGCGTGGCTGAACAGTATGCTACAGCACTGTGGGCTGCTGTTACTTGACTGCTGGGTACTCCTTCTATTTAAACAAGTGCATATTGCAGAAACATTCTATTTAATTTGGTAACATTATTTTGACCGGCCAAGCCCCCGCCTGACTTACCGGTAAGTCAGAACAATAGAAAATCAATTATTGAGTAATTAAGAGTACTTTAACGATGTAAAGAATTGTAAAAGACTCCTAAAATAAAGCGCTGTAAACTAAACAAAAATCTATTTACTGGGAATGCGCCTTTCCAAAATATGTTAGCAAATTATAGCATCAGCGCTCATTAGAATCAACTGTACCTATTGTGCTTTAAGTAGCTAGGCGCGCATTGGTTTGGTTTCCATATTTCAGACAGACAGATTCTGTAAACAAATATTGTAAACATTGATTTTAAAAGAGTACGTATGGAGTTTCTTGCCCATTCTTCTCCATACAAAACTACCTTTTGGAAGGGGCAACTAGATTCAATTCTATTTTGTTTTTTGTGTTTGACGTTCAAAAGTGCCTTATTGGCCTAATTGAAATAAATGATTTGACTTTGACTTTGACTTTGACAGAAAGGGCATCAAGTGACATCATAAATAAGTAATAAATATCTTGGGACGACTTCACACACGGTTATCTGATCCCAAGCTAAGCAGAGCTTGTGTTATGGTAACCAGACAACTGATATACATACTTATATAATTTATAAATACATACATACCTATTATAGATAAATCACACCCAGACACAGAACTAACAATCATGCTCATCACACAAAGTTTGTCCTGGGTGGGAATCGAACCCACGACCTTCGGCTTAGCAGTCAGGGCCGCTAACCACTAGACCAACAGGCCCATCATGGAACTAAGGTTTACTACAGGCTGCTTGAAGAGATTTTGGGGCATCGTCGTAGAGCCTGTTTCATCATTAAACTACCTCTGAATAAATATGATAGGTACACTAAATATATAAAAAGAAATGGAACTGATTCCTTAGTAGCACCTTCGGAATCTAGATTTGTGCAAGGTTAATCGCAATAGACTCGCCTCCTATTACAAGGGACTTAAACATAACTGGCGAAATGTGAGTATTATAATAAGTACATCTCTGCGTAACCATTCGGGGATTACAGGCGTGATGTTATGTTATGTTAAAAATCAAGTTATTTGACGAGAAACTTATCAGTTTCTCGTCAAATAACTTGATTTTAAATAACCACAATTCATGATATAATTGCCCTTTTTTAAAAAAAAATACAACTAATACTAATATACTGGGTGTACTAATGGGTACACCTCTGCCTAACCCTTCGGGGATTACAGGCGTGATGTTATGTTATGTTATGTTAAAAAAAATATAACTAGACTACATTCGTATGGTACGCGCTTTCGGTATCGGTCCCTTCAAATGTATTAAATGTATATTTCATGATTTTTTGTCGCCCCGTTTAGTTACTACGTTTTTGGTTAGTGCACCGCTTCCATGGATCCTAGCGATAATGATGTATGTAGCCTAGCCTAAATCTGGTTATCGCATACAAAAAGATTTCTTCCAATCCGAGTGGCAGTTCTCGAGATTAGTGTGAACAATCAAAACACTTATTTTTACATTACGAGTAGTATAGATTACAATTATAATTATGATTGTTGGTCTAGTGGAAGCAAGCGCGACTGCTGTGCATGAGGTCTTGGGTTCGATTCCCAAGTCGGGCAAAGTGTTATTGGGTTTTTCCATTAGGAATTTCTCAGTAGCAGCCTCGGAGTCTGGATTTGTGCCCGGTTGATGGCAATAGGCTCGCCCCCTATTACATGGGACTAAAAACATAACTGGCGAAATGTGGGTGTGCTAATGGGTGCGCCTCTGACTAGCCCTTCGGGGATTGCAGGCGTGATGTTATGTTATGATATGTTTTGTAAAAGACACGTTTGAAGATCATGCCAGAAAAACAAATGAAATCAAGTTGCTCCTTCCAAAAGGTCGTCTCGTATAGAGAAGAATGGGCAAGCAACTCCATACTTGCTCTTATTCAGAAGGCAAACTGTTCGCCACTCAGCAGATGTATATCAGATAATGTAATAAGGATGTAAGCAGTTACTGAAGGTAAAGCGTTAACACGCAACCAGTACCTATATCACCTTTAATTGGTATTAAGATTTCGAAACAACTCACTAATAACCATAATTCGTCTCCCACGAGTTTTTGTTTCCTGATTTAATAAAATTTAACTTTATCAGCTTAGAAATATCTATTGCGTGTTAGAATATAAATTATTGTTAGGCTACGTCTGTTCAGATCGTGAGAGATCTACGAGACTACGGCCAATTAGCCAGGTAAGGCTTATGGCTAATTTTAAACAATGACAGTTGATTGCTGGAACTCCTGACAGGACTGTTTGCGCAAGAGTTTATTGTTGTACAAAGGGTGACTTTGTAATTTATCCTTTTCTTGTGAGACTTACTCAACAAGAAGGCAATGACATTAGACAACAAGAAGATACCATTTCATTTTTAGGAATGCTGAAAACATACGATTTAGTATAATTTGAAAAGCATTTTGCCGGGACCTGCAATGTCGATGATAAAGAAATAATTTAATTATTGTGTAATTTTTCACTGCATCATCAAGCCAAGTTAAGTTTTTAGAGAATAAACGTAATTTAAAAATAGTTTCCGTGGAGTTTCTTGCTCGTTTCTCTCCATGGACGCCTACCTTTGATTTGTAACAAGCAACTAGCTTCAACTTTCTGACTAACTAACTCCTTGACAATTCCAAAGTGCCTGTAATTGGAATAAATGTTTTGACTTTGACTTTGAATATTTTAAATGCCGACGAACATGTTGACCCAATTCTAGACATCATTCAACTCCTCTCAAACCGTGCTAACATCAACACTTTATACATAGGAAAAACCTACATTTATGATAATTAAACAAACGCAAAAGGTGAACCTTATCACGCTTGTACAATTGAATTTTGTATTTAAGCAGATTCAGTAAAGGTCGTGGGACATACAGACAGACACAATGACTGATAGCGATCATCAATTTTACTCAAGCTTTGTGTTCCACGAAGCATTATGACTAGGAAACGTATACTATTATGTATGCTGATTGAGTACGTAACACTTCAAACAGGAATTTGTTTTATTTATTATGATGAGGGGGAAGAATATTGTTGTGATGATTTTAGAGGTTGATTCTAATTAAGAAGTGAAGAATTCGCTTAAAAACTCCTAAAGTTTTTTAACAAATTTTTTGAATTTCGAACAGGGGAATAAATCTGTTATATTCCCCTGGTTCTTTTTTCCCCCTAATTTATGTTTGCAATATCTACGTTTTTAACAAGTATTGCGAAGGTTGCATACCATGGCAATATGGCTAAAACATTTTTAGTCCAAACGCCTTGTTGAATTCCATTAGGGATTCGATCTTGAAAGTATGAAAACCATTTGGTTTTTTTATATTGGGCAGTCGTTTCTTGCTTGTAATGTGTGCCCATATTTTCTTTATTTTTTTAACATACATAACATCACGCCTGTAATCCCCGAAGGGTTAGGCAGAGGTGTACCCATTAGTACACCCACATTTCGCCAGTTATGTTTTTAGTCCCATGTAATAGGGGGCGAGCCTATTGCCATCTACTGGGCACAAATCCAGACTCCGAGGCTGCTACTGAGAAATTGCTGATGGAAAAACCCAATAACACTTTGCCCGACCTGGGAATCGAACCCAAGACCTCATGCACAGCAGTCGCGCTTGCGACCACTAGAGCAACGAGGCAGTCATTATTCATTATTTTTATTATTATTTTTCGTATCAGAAGCTAGTATACCTGCTACCCTGGTCACTTCGTAAAGTGACCACAATACCATGGTGCACTGCTAAGTGGTTAACCAATTCGAAATACCTCGCAAACAAAGCATTTCTCTATTTTGACTGTACTTTATGTTTTATTTTAACCGCTCCGGCCCGACTGTCATACCGGTATGACAGAACAATAGAAAATCAATTGCTTTCTATACGTGGGACTTGAGTAATTTATGAAAAAATAAAACTTATAAATAGTAATACAATTAAGTTATAAATATAATTTGTTATTACAAATTATATTTACACACATTACATTTTACATTTTTATTTTATTTTTTGTTTTTATTTTGTTATTTTAGAAAGGAGGAAGCTTAAAAGACATCAAAAAATTCGTCCGCATCTCTGTCATTGGGGCAAGTACCATTAAGCTAAATTCTCTTAATTATTAACGAGTTTGTTTGCGTTAAAAATCACGTGGAAACCTAGAAACTCATTACAAAGTCGTTAATTTTTTTACTGCATAGTGAACAGGATTCTGCATATCAGTGCTATCTTTTGAGGAAGTTATGTTGAAGAACATTTTATCATGCAAAGGAAGTCGACTGTTTTTTACATAGCGTGTAAAATAAGGTAATAAGATTCTGTCTTTTTGAACAAGTAACTGTGGTAATCTGCTCTTTAATGAAGTTGATTGTCAATGTTTGATGTCCGATTCTCCAATTGGTGGACTGTTAGGGGAATACTAATTATGATTAAATGATATTGACTTCCACACGGATTAAGTCATGTGCAAAAGCTAGTCCATAATATTTTGGTCCTTTGGTTCGAATTTCGACAAGCCTTTCGTCCGCATCTCGGTGCCCTCTAATGAGAGCAACAATTCCAATACTAACCCGCTTTTAACAAATTGTCAAGGTCTTACACAAAATTTCCCAACATGATTGAATATCGGCTGAGGAGGACGGAGGTCGTAGGGCACAATGGCTGGTCTCGAAGGGCATCTCGCATCTTCACGGTGGGCGCGCACCGGCGCGGGCGCCACTGGCGTCCACCGGCAGTTGTCAAAACGAATTCTTAAATAAGGAGGGTACTTATGTGTTTATGGTAGTTACGTGCTTTAATATACGTAATAATACGTAGATAAACGCCTACATGTACTTATAAATTATCATTTTTTGTTCAGAAATTGTGAAACTTAGCAATTCAGTAAGGTAAAAAACTTATTGACAGCTAATTTAGGATTCGTATCCTACTTCTTATCGAAAATTTTATATTTATTTTTCGAAAATCCCTTAAGCATTCTTAAATTGACAGTAAGTACTTATAACCTTCTGCTTTCTTCGAAGAAAGAAGAAGTAAGTATAATAATAAGTCGTTATTAAATATGCCAGATACCACGTGAAGGGCAAGTTGAAAAGGCTCTTCACATTCAATAAAAGTCTTCTGTGATGCCAAATACTGCGATATAAGTTTTGGTGCAAAAATGAACCATGGTTGTAGAAATTAATATTGATAATAATTATGATAAAAACATAAATTCTGCAATGCACTAAATTGGCAAAACGGAGCATGATTTCAAAAAATAATAATTTACACCTGCAGGATATAAGTACCTACACATCAAGCAACCTGCAAAGACAACCAACTACCAAGAAAATCCAGGTCAAAAGGTTATACTAACGAATTTCAATATCAGGTCCATCGAACCACCGAAGCGTTCAGCAGTTGGTTTAACATTGAATGGAGGGTAGCAACGTTAGGATGTTGCCAAACCACTCCGAATATGATGCTGATACATTAGTGATAATCTACCTACTACTCTGCTGCCATTGTGTGAAACCACGCATTGTTTTTCTTAGGTACAAGAAGTTGAATATTATAATTGAGCTGAATATACGTGTAATTAATTTATCTCTGATTACGATTGTGTCCGGTTAGATGAGAAGTTGTACCTAAGTTGTCTTAGACATCTTGGTTTTTCAAGTTGCAAAAAAGTGGAGGAGGGAAAGTCCCGAAATGATTTCGATATGTTCCTGTACTTAGATATTGGGTAAATGCATGTAGTTATACCTAATGACAACACTGAAATAGCTCCTGCTTAAAAGAGAGAAAACATATCACTAATTGATTGAATATATCCAAGTATATCATGCCTTTGTCCTGTTTTTATATCATGGTTAAGTTAATTTATTTCCAAGTTTTTTCACAAAATCCAGCTGACTAACTAACCATCAAAGCTTCCACCTTAATTATCGCAACTGACCAGCAAATCGCTATTGTACTGCTACCTATCATTATAAATCTTCGGGGCAAGCCAAACTTATATATCGCAGAAAACAATAGCACGGGTGGAAGGACACATGCAAATGCGCCACGAAGGACCAGTTTATCTTGAGCCGTGTTATTAAAAGTAGTTAGAACAATTAGGTGCAGCATGTGAGGTCAAGTTAGATGTTCGCTTCACAAGTCAGCGAGTACAATTCGACACTATAATCCGAGATGATCGCACCGGAACGAGCATCGGAGTGATTGTTTTCATTGTAACACGAATCGTGATAATGTTGTAGTGTAGTTGAGTTAAAATGAATTCAAAATAGGTATAATTTTTATTTGATGAATTTGAATTCAGTCAATTAAATGTTCCTCCCTTTTAAATATAAAACCGGTAGGCAACGTTGTTGGATGTTACATCCTTGAAATCTAAGTGACTTTTCAAACACCAGAAAAAACTCTTATTCTTAAAGATTTTCCAACGTTCACATGTTTATTGTCATTCACGAGAGATGCATCTCCATCCGTTATCGCGGTACCATGCAACCGCTCCTAACAAAGGTCTCTCATCAGAATTAGACATTTATTACAGCATTGTGCTACATCCACAAGGCTCGTCGGACAGGGAAGTGAAACAAACGCCGGACGCTAATATTAATTAAGTCGATAATGAATAGAGACCATTGGCGATGGTCCCAGTATGCGCCCTTGAGGCATGCGCTAAAACTTGCCGGTTCAGGGAAGGAATAATTGAAGGAAATACGTCATTAAATTATTAATCGGTTATTGTTAAGCTTTAAGAAAAGTTTAATTATTACATTTTATAATTAAATTCCTAAATTATGAAATAAATCATGTGTTATCCACATCACAAGCGTTGCAATTGCTTAACTTAAAGCAAATCATAATCAAAAAATATCTGACAAGACAATTTGTATGTGAATCTCACTAAGTAGTATCTTATTCAAACAAATGCATACATAGGTGACTATATTATTTCTGTAGGTGTTTTTAATTAACTAAAATGTTAATAATGCTCATTGTTAGCATACATGTAGTTATTATCTGAATGAATGCCAGTCTGTAAGAGCATTTAAAGCTTGAGAACTTATGTTATTCCAGCAGTTATTCTGGATACGCATACCTATGTTGGTGAATTAAGTATTTATTATCTGTCAATTATGTCCAAAAGTATCTTAGTAAGGCGTGTTAATTTTGTAAACTTTCATTATTGATAAGAAGTGGATATTCTTATTTATTTATTTTGAATTCCATTCCGAATCTATTATTGAAGTTTGGCAATGAAATTTGGCACTTTCTGTTAGGATAAATATTCTGTAAAGTTACCGAGGGGTATGTTAACATAAAAACATATGAAACATCACACCAAACTAAAAAAAAAACTATTTATTAAATTCCAAAAACAGTCTAAAATGGTAATTCAAGAATTTTAAATTCAATATACAGCAGAATAAGCAAGCTTACCTATATTTATTCTATTTCTGTTCCAGGCTAGTGTCGACCTCAGTCTAGTCTAGAATAAGATAAGTCTCTATTGAGTTTTGTTTCAGTTGTTAGTTACAGAAATTAATAGCCTATTATGAATTTATACTACACGAATTATCAAATCTTTAATGCATTGTCTGGTTTGTAAAGTTTAATAATCGAAATGACTTTGAAGTGTTTCTAGATTCAATTGGAAATTTAGGCTCTAATTATTATGCAATAAGCATCACAATAATAGCTCAACTAATACAGATGAGGATTCAATAATAGTTACAGTCGTATTAATAACAACTTCATCTTTTGGTAACCTGAAATGAACAATGCGTGTTTCGTCATCAATGTCTCATAATATGACATTATGAAGACTCGTTTGTTTATTTTCATACGAAAACATAAAGGTACCAACATACCTAGATCTTTACAAAGTTCCCTAAATAAATGGAATGGATTTCAGGATTTAAAATATCACACAATCAAATACTTTTTCAGAGCTTAAAATCATAACAATACTAACTTAACTACAAAATTATGGAGCCTCTTGCCTATTTTACTCCATACGGAACTACCGTTTGAAAGCGATAATAAGATTGAAGTTTATTTTCGTTCAAATTACATTCAAATCTGCCTTTTACATCAACATAGGGCAATTTTAAATTGGACCACCAATTAAAGTTCACACAATCCGCCTAATTGTCTTATCTGTAACCTTTAAAGACTTGTTATTAATTTTTGAGCGCATAATTACCACCATTTGGGCAGAGCATTATAATGATCGTAAACGATTTGTTCCTGATAGAGGATGTGGCCCCTGTATCTCTCGGCGCTGCATCTTGTACCGGCTTTGTTACACTGAAAGATACGCGATGAAGTTAAAATATACCGAGTGGTCTTTGTGACCGCGTGTTGATTTTTTTGTGCTTTTCTTTGCAGTTTGAGCTTTGACCAAGCTTGGCTTTAAAGTGAAGCTATAAGATGTCTTAGTCTTACATCATAAGATAGCTTTAAACATTTTAAATAAAAAAAAGGGAAACTTATCCTGCAAGAAAAATCTTGTCATTTCGTCCCTCTAAATTGTATTTAAAACTTGTCCATTACATTACATTTCCTAAAGTTTTATATTTACCTACATCAGCTATCGAATTAGGTACATTTATCTCCTATATCACACAGGCAATTTGTTTTTTCAAATCCTTAGTTTCACGTGTCAATAAAGGATTCCAATCTAGCTAGATCCTACCGCAGTAACTTCACTAGCTTCCAAGCCTATTTCTCTACATTTTTAACCTTGGGAAATCCTCATGGATACCTGGACTGTTACCGACTAAAACCCCACGGTCCCTCCAGCTACCATGAGTCGGGACTCAGGTATTCGTTTGACGTATGATCTGCGCAACCGTCTAGTCTTTTACTCTACTGCCTACCAAGTGATACTTCTTAGCTTCCTCTACAGCACGACCCTAATATTTATAACAATGACGTCCGGTCGTTTTCACGCGGTATGCCTCCGCTGGACGCTCATTTTTACCGCCATATATAAGTGCTACCACGTTTTTTACCTCCACAGTTACCCCGAATTTGAACGAAACAACATTAGTGTGTGATGCAATTATATAAATAATAGTAATCAGTGAAAATGTATTGGACTTATGGAAGTGTGTTTGTTGTGTGTTTTTGTGCGGGAGTAAGGACTCAAGTAATTCCTGGAAAGGCTAGAGCCAGTGATGGAGATTACAACTCTCTCAATCCCGATGGATCGTTCGATTTTGGGTAATTATTGATTCGTATTTAATAAATAAATAATTTAAGTGAATTAATTAAAATTAAAATTAAAATAATTTGATAGTAAAGAGCAATTTTGTGCTTAAAAAGTTCTCTATTTATTTTTGTCATGATTTATTTTAGCAGAACTTAATATTATCTAAAGAATCTGTAGAATATGAATAGATGCGTATTCATCTGAAATTTTGAAATGGTTTAATTTTTTTTTTCTTTTTGTTTGGTCTAAGGGTTATTTATTTTTTAGCTTCGATTTGATTAATGATGAATGATTTAATTGAAGTCGATTTTCAGTTAAAATTATAGGTGTACCTACATAACTTATCACATTTTACTTATCTATCTTTACCTAAAATTAAATCAAAATAGGGAAAATATCTGAATAATTATAAGCTGTTTTATTCATGTCAATAAAAATGAAAGTTATTTCAAGCCTTAAAAAACCCTTCACACAAGAATTTTACTACAAACAAAACACAAAGATAATTTCTATCTACTAATTTACATCCAAGGATTCCCAAAGAGTCTATTGTCAGCAGCACTTAGCTTTTTTTAAAAAAACATTAACTTTATCGTTATACCGCATACAAAGACGTGTATTAAGGCCATTGCAAGTGAATGATATCTGATCGTAGGTACGCCAACAAGGACCGGGGGGCCAGCTATCATTTAGCACACGCCAACACCAACGGAGTCATTGGTGGTCGGTTCGGAGCGAAGGACCCGGCTACTGATACAGTGAAGGAGACTGTTTACACTGCTGGTCCTAGAGGGTGAGTACATAAACTATAAGTTTAATAAACAGAGAAGTGAAGCAGAAGATAAAGCCTCAAGTTGTATCTACACACGCTTTTTTACTCTGTTAAGATAAAGTATTCTACAGTGACAACATATCTTAAATACTACGACTGTTAACATTAGTAAGTTATAAGTAACTAAAAAAAATATTCTGGTGCTTTTATTCTATTTAACAGCGTATACGCTCTTAAATAGAATAAAAGCACCAGAATAATTTTAAAATTACTTAAGAATTGAATACGGTTTAAAGTTGTTTTTCCAAAAATAAAATCCTCATTAACAAAGCAATATCACAAGGTTCTGTAAAAGTGTAAAGAGATCAGTGACAAGTAAAAGGAAATAAATTTATTGTTATTATACATTAATTGTTTAGCATAAAAAGCAATTAAATTTTAATAACAACGATTTTAATAAACTTTCCTCTATACCATTTCCCCAACCTGACACTCTCATTTAAACAGATTCCGCGCAAAAGGACCAAACGTCCACAGAAATATGGAGTTGGATCAAAGACCACGAGGGAACATTGGCAACAAAGATGACCCCTACTTTGACCCCAACGAAGACCCTAGTTACTCATATAAAATCGACACTCGAACTTATACGAAGACCGAGAATGCTGACAGTAGAGGAGATGTTACAGGTTTGTAGATCGATCTGAATTTACTATAGACTAGAATTAATTCTGAGCGTGGGCTATCTATGGTTTGTTTTCTACCCTTGGGTGTGATGTGTAACGATGTTACTACAATTAACTGTGATTGTCTGCACCGACTAAATAAATTTATTTATAGATTTACTGACTTATACAGGACAGAAAAAAATAACCATTTGGAACAAAAACGTTGGTTACCATACCACTGTATCTGCAACAAGGTATTTTTACATGCAAAATTATGTAGACCTTGCCTCCGAAACTTGCTATAGCTTGTGACTTAGGAATCATCGTTCTGTTGTAACATCGTGTTCGATTATTTATTTTCTGCGTGTGAGGTTTCATTACAGATTTTATAGTACAACAAGAACCATATCGCATATAAACAGACTGTCCACACGATAATCGTGACACTCACTAATATTGACGGCCTGCATTTTGATTAGAAGCGCCCAGAAGAAAAGAAGCCAACACTGAAGCTGTTTTTTTCAAAAGCACCATTCAATCATCGTTTTTTATTTAATTTACAAAAATACTACTAAACAATAATCAACATAACAGGTCACTACTCCTTCGTCGACGATGTTGGTGAGCGTCACGA
This sequence comes from Hoplodrina ambigua, assembly GCA_949774945.1. Lineage (NCBI taxonomy): Eukaryota > Metazoa > Arthropoda > Insecta > Lepidoptera > Noctuidae > Hoplodrina > Hoplodrina ambigua. Next base: position 3,683,691 of record OX458967.1, read on the forward strand.
GGTCTCCTATGTAGCTGGTAAAGACACCGGCTTCCACGTGTCGTCTGCTCATCCGGACAACCCCGGGATCATAGGGTCACCCTTCCACCGGGTACCTCTCGTCAGGGGGGAAACCAAGGCTAGGGGAAGGACCGCCGTACAAAGGGGAAGGGATGGGTCTTATAGGTATGGTATTTTTGTTAAATTACGGCTTTTCAGTCAGGTGACAAGGTTAAAGGTAACCTTGAAAGCGATCCCGATCCTTCGATAAAGAACATGAGATACCTAAGTACTATTATTTTGATGGAGTGCGAATAACACGTCTGCGAACAAATTAAGAAACTGGTGATGTAATAAAACTTATTGTTAAGAAATAGATTGGAAAAATCGGTTTACAAGGGGGTGAATTTAAAAATAACAGACGACTTTGATAATTACCTGAAATTCAAATGATCAATCAGTTTCATTTGTTAAATAAAAAAGCAGCGTATCTTTTTTTCTTTTATTAGAAATTCAAGTCGTTAAGACTTAATTTTGTTTTAAAATTAGTTTGAAGTGGACGAAACATCGTTATACAGTTTACACTAAATATTTCTCAGAATGATTTTAAACAGCAATAAAAAGTGGGTACAATGAAAGTATCCCCATTTTTCATTTTAAAAAAGTGACTATCTACGTTCTCATTTAAAATAGCTAGAACATAATGACGTCACAACTATAGTGTGCAATCATGGCACTTTTATAGTCACGTGAATGATTTTTATCAATTTTTAATTGTTTATAATGAAGTGTTTTTGAAGTTTTTCGCATTAAATATCAAAATTATTAATTTCAAAGTTTTAAATACATAAAGAAACATAACATAACATCACGCCTGTAATCCCTGAAGGGTTAGGCAGAGGTGTACCCATTAGTACACCCACATTTTGCCAGTTATGTTTTTAGTCCCATGTTATAGGGGGCGAGCCTATTGCCATCAACCGGGCACAAATCCAGACCCCGAGGCTGCTACTGAGAAATTCCCGATGGAAAAACCCAATAACACTTTGCTCGACCTAGGAATCGAACCCAAGACCTCATGCACAGCAGTCGCGCTTGTGACCACTAGACCAACGAGACAGCAAAAAAATCATGGCATAAAGAAAATCTTTTTTTTTTCAAATTCCCATTTGCAATTTGACACCTCTTACCCGTATTGTATTTGTTTCAAGAAATGAACCTATTACTGTTATAATATTTTTCTACAGGTTTATATCAGCTGGTCCTGACCAGAGAAGAACAGAGAGCAGTGACTCCCAAGGAAATGTCAGAGGATCTTACACCTTCTTAGATGACAAAGGTGTTCAAAGGTATGGACGTAAGGACTTCCAAACAGTTTTCGAGGTTGAGGATGAATTGAAATGGAGGCTAATTGAATAATTAAAGTTATCTCAGAGAGTAGTGATAGTTTAGATGAAGTCATTTTTTTTTACCAAACATAATTCATTCTAGTTTTTTCCCGTCTCTCTCAACAGAACCGTTAACTATATAGCGGGCCCCGGCATCGGTTACCGCATAGTGAAGAACAGCAACGACCCCTACATTCCACCATATTTCCCCACGATACCCAGTCAGTACGACCCTGAGTTCATCAATGCTGGTTCCAAATATGGCGCCGGAAGCCCTCCAGCTGCTGCTGCTGATGATGTGTTTAAAGGTACAGTTTGGTTTTGGTCTAGTTGACGTTTGTATACTATGGATCACTATGGGATCGAGCAAAAACCATCGTCAGGTATTTATACCTAGCACTACTTGACCTGAGAATTTAAAAGTGTCACGTTATCGTTGCATTGACGACTAATAAATTCCTCTCTTACAGGACCAGATGGTACTGCGGCATCAGGTCATGTAAAACCGCCTCCATTCCCAGTCAGCGACTCAGATAGAACAAGCAACACTGTCCCAGCATCAGGACCAGTTCCTCCTGACTCTAGCCCTGCCGAGGGTAGCGAACCTCCGTACAACCCACCCCCAAGCTTCCCTCAAAATGCGGGCGCCGATGACACGACCTTCATAGACGAAGATCAAACACCCCCAGGATCATTCGGACCCTCTCAGTCGACGAAAGGACCAGGTGATGAATAGCACCGGCAATGATTGATGTTAGTGATCTTGTTTATAATTGTAATTATCTACCGCTTGAAAACTTCATGGTCTTCAAAAACTGCGCGGCGCGAAAGACCAAAATATTGTTGGCTGTTGGTCCTTCGGTACTGTGTAGTTTGGGAAGAACGTGGTTCGAGTGGTTGTATCGACTTTTTTGGACAATTTTTTTTACGGAATTTTCAATTTGGTATGTTGGCTTGTAACTTGAAAATTCTGTTGAAACTTTTGATACTTGGTAACCAACAATCTAAAAGAGGCTTGTGATTTTCCAAGAAAGTTCAAAGATCATCAATCGAAATCAGCTAACCAAAATCAAAAAAGTCGATCGTAATCAGGTGACACAAGATCACGAGTTTCAATCCGCTTGCGCCGCCTGAAGATGCACTCGAATATTATTTATTATATTTGCTTTAACGCAATAAATATTATTCACAACCAATTTGGTTTTTATTACACCAACACCTTACGGCACGCAGCACATACAGCACCGATCGTAATACTAAACAAGGAAATTTGAAATTATTAAACAATTGCAGGCAAACCGGGCCGACCGTCAAGCAAACCGTATAGGCCGGCGGAGCGACCGTATGTGCCACTAAAACCTTTCCACACACCAAATGATATCAGCGGCGAAGTTGTAGATGAAGTTATACACGATAAAAACACACCAGAATATGCTATAGGATTTAATATAAACCATAAGAAGCCCGGTGCTACAATAATTAGGAATTTAGGAAGAGATTATTTTGGCGTCCCTCCTGGGCTGTCGGTTAGGGCGCATGTGCAAAGCATTGACTTATACCCCTTCGGCTCTAAGCCCATAACGCCTGCCGAAGCATTAGAAAACGATCAAACATAACGTTATTAAACACAAAACGGTTTCTCTACATCGAAGTATTATTTTTAAATTGTAAGGATTGTAATGTTAGAAATAAAGGTTTCTTTAAACTGTGTCGTGTTTGATTTTAGACATCTTGGTGCTTTAGGGCGATAAGTGTCTGTTGATTGATAAACCTGCCTTATCTGTGCTTAACCAATATGTAAATATCTGTTTTTGAATTCTAGTGAACGTAACATATCTAAAAACATTACCTTTCCTTTGGGCTCCGCCGCAATCGGTTATAAAGTGCAAGCAAAAACCTTTCAACTGTTTGTCACTTAAAATATTTAATACTCTAGATATCAGTCTAGTCTAGATGGAAACCTACTTATGATAACTTACTTACTATACTTATGATAACACGACCTATCAAAGCCGGTAATTAGTGGATGAGTTTAAAACTAATAAAACACATAAAAAGTAATTTTTAAAAAATTTATTCGAACAACACGACTGTAATAACAAAATGCAAAATAGTAACTGTTACAAGGAGTCGGGTTGTATGTATGTGTATGTGCGTGACGTCATTCCATGTCCCCACTCCCGTAGCCACCCCGTAAGTCATAACGATATAGGAAATATGCAAAAAGGTGTAACAAAGATAACAAGAATAGGATATCATTGGAAGGGTTAAATTTGGCAATCTCAAGTAGTGAAATAGTAACAGGAAATTTATTGGTGTTAAATTAATTAATTAGACTAAATAGATATATTTATTTTTTTATAATTAAGTACCTAACTACTCGATTGTGAAATTGATCAAACAATGTCTAATATTATTTCTTTAATAATTTCAAAAATGTATAATTATTGGTTACAGTTCGCTAGGATATTCAAATAAATTTTATATTAATGTGTAAATATTGTAAGAATTCTTTAATAAATAAATAACTATAGTTTTATACGTATGCATAATTTAAATAAACTATTTTTTTAACCAAATTGTGACTATTAAATCAATTACCTAAATATGTGCGCAGGGCTAACATTTGCTTAACCTGTAACTGCTCACTGTACTCATTTGAGTTCATCAATTGTCCTCATTTGAGTTCATCAATCCTCACATGAGTACGATTAGTGTGTGAGCCATAGCACAATATTCGAATCCTTTCTTACACCAAACTTCACCATCAAAATTTTAAAATAACTAGCTAACACTCTACAACAGACGATTTCTAACTATTTTCCTTTATTAGAGCTAAAAGACTTTTAGAACTTTGTGAACAAACTTAATAAAACATTTTCACTTATTTAAAAAAATATAGACTCAAAACTTAGTTATTGGTATACAAGTAAATGTGTTTATTTGATATAGTACATAAACAGTAAATAAACTTCAATTAACAGAAGCTTTGCTCCTTAACCTTATCGCTAGGGATGTATATAAAAAATCTATTTATATAGATAGAAAAACATTACATAGAAAAAGACTATAAAAGGCAAATCAGCAAATCACGAGAAGAAGCCTTTATTGAGCGAATAATTTTATGTGCGTGCTTATGATTAGATACAAGGGCTATATACAAAGAATTTTAGACCGAACCTCAAGGCCTTAAAAGTCACAATACCTTTCAATGCATTCTTACGATACACGACAACTGGGGAAAGCCCTTTTTAGTACACTGTTGATAAGACAATCGCAGAAAATATTACTTCTTGAAGTATTTTCGCTCACCTAACATATGTATATAGGTAGATGACAAACTTTCTACAGATGAAACATTAGACCTTGGTGCAAAGCTACTGAATCTGAAAATCTACCTTTATGATGTTAACGCATTAGAGACTTATGGGTGTCTCTAACACTTAATTGGGCCCAAGGCTTTAAAATGTAATCTAGGCGCTAAACTTGGTCAAATATTTTCATCCGTAGAAGTACACAATACTACACTTATGCTACTATCGTGCTATCTCTATCGTTATCACTTATCCTCTAGTGTAAGATAAGACCGACGTAAAAACTCTCATGTCTTGGCTTGAGTAATAGAAGTTGTTTTTATTACACACTTTTTACATAGATCTAAGTCTAACCTGTAATTCAGATCAGGTTTTTTTTTTAACTTTGTGTGTTGTTAATAAAATCAACACAGACACAATTTAATCGATTACATATGCTTTTGAACTTCACATTATTTTTACAATAATCTGCTAAACACATTATATTTATGAAATATTACAGCTCTCGCCATTCGATTAAATTGTGTGAGATATTTAAGACTCGTTCAATTTAACTTCGATGTTTTATTACAAAACCATTTAAGTGTGTTAACGATTACTTTATTTACTTGTCTAAAGTATCCAATATATTATAATGGTACTAAACGTTACTATGGACTGAATAATGCTTGTTACACATTAATTTCACAGCCAATATTTAACCTACCGCATTTACTATTAGACGAAAATGTTGCAAATTATGAAGCTAAAGCTACTCGTTTATTTATAACGAATAAGCTAGGATTATATAAGATTGTACAGAGTTCTGTTTATAATACAGCTTAATAACTAGATACTGGGGATAAAACATAAAATTTGTCTGATAAAGCTCATAATTAATTACGATTTATTTTCGAGACCATGAATCTGTTCAATGAAGTTAAATAAAATTAAAAGTAGCCTTGAGAACAAAAAACTATTTTTTTAACAAATATACAACTTTTTTAAATTTGTTAAAAAATACGTTTTATTTTGAGGACAAATGAGGACAAGTCTAATAAGACTTGTCCTCATTTGAGTCGCTTGTGTATTTCTGCTTATCTAATCCGTTACTTTTTTTTTAATAATTAACGAAAAGACCAAAACTTTATTAATAAAACTGATATTCAATCCATTAGTCAAGTAAGAAAACGAAGGACCGAATGATTGCGTAAATTAATCATGTATTACAAGTTGACGTAGGGAAATTAGTACTTTATGGACATGTTAGCCACTAAACACACGGCATATTCAATAAATTTTAATTAAAACAATTGGCAACATTATGCAATCAAACTAACAAGCCTCTGATCTCTAACTAAACAAAACTATTTGTGCAATGATTTCACTTAAAACTATAATAAATATGTATTTAACAAAACGCATTAAAATATTGGATTTTATACATTACAATAATGTACAAAGGGTTATTTTAAATCAAACATTTTTTATTCATGATTAGCACTAGCGTAAATGCCAAAAAAAGTAATAAAAATGAACATAAAATTATATTAATTTCTTTCGTACCTGCTTTATTTGGTTCTTAATACAAAAAAAAAGGTTTATTAAAAAGAAAAGTTAAAATACTGGCCAGAAAGAAATATTTCAGTACTTGACTATTTATTATTTTATTACTTTTTCTAATAAATAATTTCATCCCAATCTTGGATGCCTTGTTATTCACCAACGCCAACGCTTTGGCAATGGCTTTTCATTATTTTAGCGTTATGCCTTTTTAAACTTAGAAAACGATCTACAAAGAACATTAGTTAAAAGACTAGATTCCGTAAAACTATGTTATAAAATAAAACACATCCCTGAAATTTAAAATTTGAATATCTAATTCATTGGCACCTATTATATTATGTTAGTTTATTGCACATTCTCAAACAAAAACGCTAAAATCAATCTTTTGTTACTTAATAAATAAATATTAATTAAATTAGGAAACCATTTTCTGAGCATCTTGTAACTAGTAAAAACCTAAATGTTTAATTAACTAAAAATACCTAAAAAGAAAAATACAATAATTTCTTTTGATTTATTTTTGTACATTTTACTAAAGTCAAATTAAGGCAAGAGAGAAATTAATTCACATTATTCACTTTGGTTTTTAAGGGACGTACAATCTGCAATTGTGGACTAATTATACATAAAATAACATACGAGTACGTTTGTGACAAAGTAATCAACAACTGTTCAGTACAACTTTACAACAGATTAACTTACAAAAACAAAATGCTCGTGTGTGTCAGCGCGTTGATCACTTACAGTAAAATAATGATAGTGGAATAATATATAAACATAGTATCTTAGATAACATAACAAAGGTTAGACCCACATTTCGCCAGTTATGTTTCAAGTCCCACGTAATAGGTGGCGAGCCTATTGCCATCAACCGGGCACAAATCCAGACTCCGAAGCTGCTACTGAGAAATCCCTGATGGAAAAATCCAATAACACTTTGCCCGACCTGGGAATCGAACCCAAGAACTCATGCACAGCAGTCACGCTTTACGACCACTAGATCAACGAGGCAGTTCTCATTTAACATCGATATTATTTAACGATAAACACTCCTGTAAAATCATAACAACACTTTTGTGTTCACAAGATACAAACTTTCTGGCGTTCTTACATTTAAGCCTTTCTGAAACTATAATATACAGTCGAAGAATATTTGAACACATCAACGGACCACATCGCACACGAGCAAGCAAGTTACAATATTATCAACAAGCATTATATTATCCCTATAATACAACCATAGTACCGCGCCTTACCGTTTGGTTCCCAGGCGCAGGAGATTCAGCCAATATTACGTGATTTTCATCTTCTTGCTGGTTTCCTCCAGCATATCCTTGATTTTCGTTAGGGGGGAACGCTTGCTATCTCCCACCTTTCCGTATGGTGGAGGAAGATGGATGTGAAGGGGGTCGCGAAGACGGCCCAGGTCTTTTTCTAATTTTGCTATCTGTAATTTTGGAGATTGATATAATTTTGGTTAATAATACACAAAATAAGAAATAAAATTGTTATTTTATCACAATGTAAATATTACTTATTATTATTTTATTAAAAATTTGCACGAACGTAAGATTAAATATAGTGTAACAAACAAATTATGCATAAGTATAGCACCTAATGTACATTTTTCAAAACCTTTTTTTCACAATGAACAACTATTTGCATCAACAAAAACTGACGCTTGTGTCTTTCTGTGTGTATTTAAATGCAAATAAATATATTATTAACATCAAATATTCATCACATCACATATTATAAACAACCAAACTATTCATCTGCCTAGCCTTTTCCCAACTATGTTGGGGTCGGCTTCCAGTCTAACCGGATGCAGCTGAATACCAGTATTTTACATGCAGCGACTGCCTATCAGACCTCCACAACCCAGTAACTGGGTAATATGATACCCCTAGGTAAGACTGGTTGTCAGACTTTCGGGCTTCTGACGACCCGTAACGACTGTCAAAGATCCACGTATGACAGCCGGGACCAATGGCTTAACGTGCTTTCCGAGGCACGGAGGAGTCTCGGTATGTAAAGATGGTCACCCATCCACGGACCAACCCCGGCAAGCGTAGCTTAACCTGACGGATCGACCCGTGCGGCTGTTATTACTTAGCCACGAGCTACTCGAAGATAAACTACCAAACTATTATTCGACGTTATTCGTGATGACTAAGCTATCGGAATTTTTGCTTATTTAATTTATAATTAATATTCACACTAGCCTCAAACGAGGTCAACCCTAATTGAGGACAAAATTAGATCTGGGATAATTTAAAGGTTAACCCTGTCTCCAGCAATAGATTGTCGTTTAAAAATAGCACGACACAGTGCTCTAAATGATATCATTCTATTTATGGTAGGCGTTTCAAGCAATGGAAATATCGTTGGCTTCAAAAGGACCGAACAGTTTTAAAGTTCGTCCGTAATAACTATTAATTACTTTTTTTTAAGGAAGTGTATTTAATTTAAGTAAGAGTAATTGGGTTGACGTATGCCAAAACCTATCAACCCATTTCAAATCATCTTGTATTTTATAATGATTTTAGATTTTTAAACATTTAGATATTGCTGAAATATTAAAATAACACAATCACCATAATTTGAATTAAGTTTAACGTCATTAGTTTAATTATTCAGAGATTCTCGTTTGGATTGTTTTGGCATTTTCTAAGCCGAGTAAGATGCTCACCTCATCCTTCAAATTATTGTAGTGGTTGATGTCGAGTCCGATCTTTTTCGCCTTCTTGTGCAGAGTCAACAGGTGCTGTCTGTCCTTCACATCAGGTAACACGTACTCCTGGAAATGAAAGTGACAAATGAAGCCTGAAGTTCGTTTGGTAATTCTATACTTATAATATTTATTGAGAAAAACAGTGGTAAAATCTAAGCTTTTAAATAAATGAAATCGTACCCTAACCACCATATTCTTTAATAAGCATGGTGATTATCTTTATCACAGATCTTAACTTATTATTATAAAGAGGTAAAATTGTTTCAGTGATAGTAGATATATTGTATATATATTATATATTGTGGTATATTATCCATAACCATTTTAAATTCATAAATCGAATCCTCTAACCTGTTTAGTCAAAACGAAGTAAGCATAAGCGGCCATCGCAGTTCCGTACGTAACGAAGTACGTGACAGGCTCCATGATGTCCCAGGAATACTCCCACCAGGTCAAGCGGGCCAGTACTCCGAACTGCACGCCCATCAGTCCTAGACCTATCCACGTCAAAGCTGAGGTACGACGGACGGTCTCCACTTCCAGGCTCAAACGTTTCTGAAATAATGTGAGGAAATTCGTAAGATTTATGAAAGTAGGTACGTTTTGTTTGCTGGAGTAAAATTAAGCATAGAATAGTTCAGCCAATTGTACAAAGTTTTAGAAAGGATTACAATCTGATAAAATTACTGTAATTTTCATTTTTTTTTACATTGAGTGTCAAAAAAATCGAACAGATGAGGTTTCGACTTGACTTTGAACGTTTTCAATTAGTAGAATTGGCTTTCAGAATATAGACTATCACTAAAGAATATTTTCTGGATAATGCCAGAAGAAGACTGGGTAATGCAGTGTCGTAAGGTACAAAGGACCAAAATATGGTCATTTATAATGTGGTAACTGGTAGGGTTATAGTCATGGCAATGAGGTATTGTGGAAGGGCTAATGACTGAGTCATTTTTATATTAATGGCCCTTCAGAAATCAAGAACCAAGTTTTGAAGTTTGAGTTTTGTTTAGGGTAGGAGAAGAAAAGGAAGATTTTCACTTTTTTCAGTGAGGCAATTACCGGTTACGAAGACCAACTAACCAAAGACCTTACCTCCTCCAGCGGCTGCAGCTCTGTGGAAAGTTTCTCCAGCTGCGCCTTCAGTTCCCTCTCCTTCCTAATTTGATGTTCGCGCACATTCAGCGCTTCATACAGCTGGTTTACTAAGTTCCGCACGTCGCTGAGTCGCGTCACCTCCTCTTGACTCAGGCGCTCCTGGTAACGAAAAAACATTATTGATTATAAATGAGTAAGCAGACTATGACGTCATGGGTGATTTACATGTCATATTTAAAACTTATTTCAATACTGGATATTATTCATTAGAGTAGACAAATAAAATAAGATAGTAAAAAGTAAATGTTCTCATCATCAACGTATAATTTGACGATACGGTTGGCGTAGACTGACTGATTGGCTTCTGGTTCGATTTCTGCATGGAATAAAATATTTTACCTACATTTATTGGTTTCGAGTGTTGCTATTTATGTGAGTTTATATATTTGTAAACGCTCTTACGATACAGGTGAAATTCTTAGTACTGGAGCTAAGTTTTTTTTTAATGAAACATTGTACACGTTTCACTTTTATGCGTAAGCAACAACTCCAAAACTACGTAAACACGATAAAAAGTAAACAATTCAATGCACCTGACTTTTACGAGTTTCCTAAGGAAAATTATTGCGACTCACTTTGGAAGAAGTGGGGAGCAGCCATTGTTTGCTAACACACATGGCGTCTCATGTATTATGGAGGGATGACTCGAGATGGGTTTGATCAGGATTGTGTTGTTCTACATATGTCTATATTATGGTGTTGCCATTATTGATTGCAGAACCCTATGTTACAGGATGCAGGTATGAAATGTTTTGGATGGATCGTAGTGTCAATGATTCCTAAGATACAAGGAATCCTCAGGAATTGAGCCCAAGGAATTTGTTAGAATATAATATTAAAGTTTATGTAAGTGAAACTAATACTATTGCTGTTGTTAAAATAGAGTCGGTAAAAATAAAACAACCATGGTTTTGTAGGTAGATAATTTATCGCGGACCGAAGGATCAATTTTAAAATATTCAGATCAGAATAAATATAAAAATACCTATATCAAATCACGGATTACCTACAACCATATTTAATTAGTTTTTATAGTAACTTCTACTCGCGACTTCGTCTGCGTTCAGAATCAAGTGAAATTCCTAAATTATCCCAAGAAACCAAAAAAATAGCGGAATAAAAATGTCCTTTGTGTTAATTTTATCTAATTCCATTCAGATGTTTGTTACTTAATCGTGAGTGTAAAGTAAAGTAACAAACATCAATTTATCCTAACAAACGATTTCGCCTCTATAATAGTGGCAGTATTTTTCAGTGCGACATTTTTTCACACGAAAAATCGGATAAAAACCGCTTTGACATTTAATCAATACCTACGGTAGTACTATGTTATCGCTAAAGCGTCGCCCACAGATTGCATTGAAACGTAGTCAAATAAACCGGTTTGGATTCAATCAAATTCAGAGCTTGCACGTAATAGTTGGGTCCATTTTGACGTAAAGCGCATGGGAGTATTTTACATATATATTCTTTATATATATTCTATGTGTCATTATGGCCCAGTAGTTAAGGCGCCTGCCTCTTGTGCATGAGGTTGTTGGTTCAAATCCGGGCAAGTACCAATGTGAATTTTTCACCAATGTAAACTTTATCTTGGACATCACTGGCATCGGTGAAGGAAACATCGTGAGAAAACCTGGACTTACTGTTCCACTCAAACCATGTCAGAGGCTCTTGGTTTAGAAACTCTGACACTAGGGTGTGTGGGATCGTAAGACCTTACTGCCCACACGATAAGAAGAATATATATTCTTCTTAGTATTTTATGTATATTTCCTAAATATATAAAAGTGGGAGATCACTCATTCACTAACTCAAAATTCACCTCCTAAGTCAATGTCACGGCTCAAAACATTTATTTCAATTAGATCATTTACAGGCACAGACTTGTCAGGAAATCGGTCAGTTAGTCTGAAAGTTGAAGCTAATTGCTCGTTCCAAAACGGAGGTTGGCCTCTATGGAGAAGAACGAGCAAGATACTCCACTCTTTTTAATTAGGTTTTTACAAAACACGGGTTACATTATTCTTGATACTTCTACATGTAAAAACAATGAAGATTAGTATTAAACAAAAATAAGGGGAACAGGGTCCAAAGTTTGTGTGAAAAAATCAACTGTGTGAAGAGTTTTTTTGTTTGTTTGTGTATTTAAATGCACTAATCTCTGGAACTTCCAGAAGGATAGAGAAAAAATTTGTATATGCCAGATTCATAGGCATCATCAGTTACGGTGCACGGGAGCGAAGCAGTAACCAAAGACGTAAACAAAGCGGACAAAGCCGCGAGCAAAAGTTAGTACATAATATAAAACGTTTTGTAAAAAGCTTGCGTCAAGCTGTTGGCTTTAATTGCTTGATTAATGATTGCCTTTTTAAATGCAAATGGAGCAACGGACGAAAGACCCTATTTAATATTGGCATTAAACACAATAAGGGGTCGAAATTGTAAAACCATTTTAAAGTTATAAAGTTTTCACTTGACGACGCAGTTGGCACAGTGGTTGAGCGATTAATCTTTGCGCTGCGTGTAGAAGGTCCGATTTCCGCATCGAAAAAATATTTGCGTGACCTTCAGATAGTTGTTCTGGATCTGGCTGTTTGTGAATGTGAGTTTATATAGTATTTGTAAACAAACCCACGATACAGAAGAAATTCCTAGCACGGAAAACGATTTTTATAAAAAAAAAGGTTTCATTAATATGACAATGGTGCCCATTCCCTTGGTCACAAACCAAACAAAAATTAGACTATTTCCATCTTTTTCTGTCCAATATAATAAGAAAGAGACTAATGTAAATAAGAGCTGTCAAATTTAGTCAATCTGACACATCCATACAGTTATAGTTGAAATCTTGAACCGTGTGGATTAAAAATACGGAGAAGTTCAAGACAAAACTAATTTGACATCTCTAACTTAGTTCTTTAATGTCACGGAATGTCACCGTCCTTTCCTTTCGCTGTATGTTAGTAAGAGATGTCAATTCTCTAAATTAAGTCTAGTTTGTGAACAAGGGAATCGGCACCAATTTATTATTATTTTTAATGAGTTTTTGTTTTTGAAAATTTAAATTTATTTTTTGTCATTTTTATACATATTGTGTATACTTTCTTTTTTGTTTTAAACTTTAATGTGTGTAGTCATAACTTAAATGTATGTTGTGTGAGACTTCCATAGTTTCACACAACATACATTTAAGTTATGACATAATGTTGTCTGAAATAAATAAATAAATTATTATTATTATTGAACATGCTGGTTGTACTAAGTCATCCTCTAGAACAGGGGATCAGAAACTTATTTTGTCTACTGCCCACTTTGAGAATAAATTATTTTCTAGTGCCCCCATTTTTTCACTAAAACCACCTAGTAAATGAAATTACAAATCGCTCCCCGAGCCTCTTCACAACGTCCCGATTGTTTTCTGGACCTCTTACCCCTTTAGGTCAGCGCAGCGCCCACAGGGGGGCGTTATCGCAACTTTGGGAAAGGCTGCTCTAGGATTACCTGTTTAGACGCGTGTGTACTAATTGACATGCCTAATGCATTTAGTGCTTGCACTTAGTGCTTAGACCTCAAGTGGAATCGTCTTATGGTAACATTAGTGGTATTACGTGTTAGTTAGTACACAAACTCAAGTAATATTATAACTATTCATGAACAATCCTGTTTACATAAATGTTATACTCGACTAGCGATCCGCCCCGACTTTGCATGGATGCAATGTAGATACTAACTATCGATATAAACCTTTCTCTTGAATTACTTTATCTATTAATGAAAACTGCATTAAAATCCGTTTGTAGTTGAGATCTAAGCGTACAGACAATGGGAACCGACTTTTTTTAATATACTAAAAAAAACTATTGGATTATTTTTTCATTTTCTTATAAATAAGCCATGTCCAGAAAATAACGAACACAAAAAATCCAAGTGTTATCCAATTTGGTGCAGTCGTTTGGAAGTTATATTGTATGTTTTGATTTATATAGATGTAGAGATGTACCTATATTTGCATCTTAACAGCATCTGATATTGATGGTATCGGGAGGAAATGTAAGATTAAAAAATCACGATACATAAAATTATATAGGTTCGAGCAGCAAGAAGAAAAACTTTGACCTTTGCTCCGTGAAAATTTATAGGTGTGCACACGCACCATTAAACCCTTTGAGGCGATAACATTTAAATATTTAGGGTTGTTGAACGTATTTTACGTTTATGGGTAAATTGGCTACCAGCTTGGAACGATATTTTTAAAAAACCTATCGGAAAAAAATATGTTTTAACTTAAAATGTTTTGATTTTGGGTAGGTGCGTGATCATCTTAGCGGAACCAAGGTACCGCCTGGGAGCTAATTATAGAATCTTAAGAAGAACCAATCGCTCATTTATTTGAATTAAAACGCGTTATGGAATGTAATTGAGTGTCTGGGGTTCGATTCTCAAGTCGGGCAAAGTTTCTTTTACATGGGACTTGAACATAATTGGCGAAATGTTCGTGTACTAATAGGTACACCTACTCTGCTTAACCCCTCAGGGATTACAGGCGTGATGTTATGTTAATGTTATTGTTTCTTACTGTAGGTATTCACAAAGACCGCAATTTTTTGGCAGCCGTACAAAATTGGTGTTTTACAAAAGCTTGGCATTTTACTGAGTACACTCATCTCGAAGCAGACGATGCTTGGCAAGAAACACCTGGTCGCAAGCAAAAATTTTCTTCTTTTAGCGTACTAGAAATATATTTGAAAACTGTATTTTTGTATTTTCAATGTGTACAAACAATAATTCTGAAAGGTTTCTGCACTATTGAATATTCACTGCTATGAATATTTTGAAGGAATTTTCTTGTTAGCCATTTTATCTTCTTTTCAAATAATCCCTAAATGATCTATCTAGACGATTTTTGGATAAATAAGAACTAAATTCGATATCCAATATGTAGTAAAAAGCACTAGAATTCACATGGAGATAGAAAGTTCTTAAAGAAAATGGGATAAGAGGGCATTTGAGGCTAAAATAATATTTTAGAATAAACGTTTATATTATCTGTAAGTACCTTATCTAATGGTCGCCTGGAGGGTTCGTTTAAGATATTGTTACAGCGCCGATAACACTAATCTGTTCTTACTTCAAAACCCTAAAGTAACAACTATACATTAAAAAAAAAGCATTACATTACACAAATAGTTCTTTTTTTTTTAGGTGGTAAAAATCATCAAATCACTCCTTCCGCCCTGGGTGGGGCGGAAGGGACTGTCAGACTTTTACTGACTAAAAAACCACCCTGTTCCTTCTGTTGCCCTTTACGTTCCGGGGCCACGGTATCCTGTTAAGACGTCCCGCAACCCCGGTAGGCGTTGGCCCCTTCTACTGTTTTTTTTACAAAAAAAAAAATCTAATACCTTTGTACTGTACGTAAGTGCCTAAAGTACCTGCATCCGTAGTTAGTTGTCGTGATGACCCAGTAGTTAAGGCCACCAGCCTCTCATGCACGAGGTTTCGGATTCAAAATTGGTCAAAAATCAATATACTTTTTTCAAATCATAGGTTTTTTTTTTTTAAGTTTATCCTGGACATCACTGATATCGGTAAAGGAAAAACAACGTGAGAAAACTTTAAATTTAATTTTAGGTCCGAAATCGCCAATTCGCCTTGAGCAAGCATGATCACAGATAATATAACGTGCGGTGATCAATGCTCGTACCTTTATGAAAACAGGCCTAGTACTCTAAATGTAAAAATTAAAAATATTTCACTTTATCCAGAAGATCCTAGCTTACCTATAGCCTTATCTGCTCATCATTTACCTTTATAAACCGATACCTAAGCGAAAGAAGTGAAAGTTTTCTTACAAGTAATCCCCATCAAAGTTTCTTCTAAGTTCGCAAGAAGTTCACAAGGGTCAGCAAGTTCGATCGCATTTTAACTAACTTCCCTCTTTGGACAAATTGCTGGCCAATAAAAAAACAACAAAAGAATTCGCTGATGTCTTCATTTGTTTTTTTTATGAATTAAAGATTTAATAAATAAGATAAATTGATTTTGACATAATTACACGTATGTCAGATAGTGCAATTATGTCAAACTGACAAGTTACTGCTACTGTCACTACCGCTGGCGAAGTGTAGAGAGGAGGAATTTGTGAATTTTTAAAAAAGATTTTATCTATAACGAATTCACGAATACTTTTATTTTATCTACGTTTTTGAAATTTGTTGAGATGAGATTGCGACTAGATATTGAACTGATTGTGTTTTCTATTGTCGTCACTAGTCGGTGCTATTTCAGTGTCAGTATGCCTTGAAGTTTACGAGTACATATACTAACCCAACTAGCGAAATAAATAAAATAGTTATTATGTACTAGCTGACCCGTGCCCACTTCGTTGTGCGGTAACAATTTTCTTGTGATGAATTTTTTTTTTCTCTTTTTTTTTATCCGTAAGAACCATCCTCGTACTTCAAGGAATATTTAAAAAAAAAGAATTAGCGGAATCGGTCCAACCGTTCTCGAGTTTTGCGCTTAGCAACACATTCAGCGACTCATTTTTATATTAAAGAAGATAACTAAAGCGTCGAATTGACCACTACTATACAGACGGTACACATAAGACCTCAAAGGAATAAATGCATTAGAAGTTTAGTAATACCCACTTGTAATAACTATTAGGAAAAAGGTGTAGAAAATACTTAGTCCCAAAAATCTTTAATGATTTACCAATGGATTTAGAAAGTAGCTGTACTACAAAAATGTCTTTTAAAATTAAAATGGGGAAGTTTTTTTTTAGCACCTTTTGTCGAAACCTCATAAATGGAGATGCCTAAATTAAATTAAATTTATTTCTGTTATTGATGGAAAAGTAGCAGCTAGTATTTACATAAATTTTTTCACCACAAATAAATGCTTTTTCATTATTTTTTTTTCATAAATCTTTAAACTACTACAAAACTATTATAGAACCTTTAAATGTTTGATAGTTGTATAATTCAAATACTATACAACTTTTTGCTAACACACTAGGCACTCAGCGATTTTTCAATTAATTATTTAGTATTTCTTATTATGAGTTTCGCTAGTAAGTTATTAAAGGGCGTAATATTGAACAAAACTAACTGTTTTTTTTCTCAAATGTAGATATAAAAGCCTATCTTTGTAAACGCTGAATGTACAGCAAACAAACCCATCCAAAGGACGTATCAAGGCCGCTCCTCCCATAGTTATATCAAGGTCTCTAATATACACATTTAAGCTGAGCCGAGGCAACAGACATTTCCCCTAAGACCCCACATTACAATTTCGTTGAAAAGATAATCAGCTGACACCGTGTTACCGCCTGAAATTACTTAGTTTTATTTTTACTAATAGGCACGAATACCTAGTACCTATGGTATTAGTATAAAGGTTCATATTTTCCTAACAAAAATAATCTGATTTGGTTACCTGACGCAATAAGGAACAAATTGAAAAAAAATCAAATTGTTTTCATCCAAAATTAACGAGTTATTTGACCATTTAGCCCGTGTCTCGGATAACAAGTAAAGTCCTTTGTCAGAGCTTTCATTCATCAATCAGGACCAGCAGTTATGGAGATTATGGCGCTCAAACAAACACACGTAAAACACGTTTAAGTAACGGTTTCAGTTAGGTACTGCTCCGCTCCCGTGGGCCGTGGCGTGATTACCGCGTGATTGGCCTGTACTATTCCTGATGAATTTAGCTATCGTGACCAAAAATTATTTTTTTCTAATCTGACTGATGGCGCGTTTAAACAAACAAAAACTTTTAGTTTTCGTATAAACGAGTAGATAGTATAGATTTTCGAATTGCCGACCCTCGAGTCCCATCTGAAAAATTCACCTGGAAACAGGTAATATTTAATTTGCATTCACCTTGGTGTCGCGACGAAAAATCTCGTCGCCGAATACGCGAACGAACAGCTTGTTTCATTTTGTGAACTTTCGCGACATGTTTCATACAGAGGTTGCGGATTGTTTACATGTCAAACGATATTAAATCTCTAGAGTTTTGATTAAAGCGAGATGTTTTGAAGTTTATGAACGGGGTTGAAAATTAACGGGGTGAAAATAATGTTGTTGCTAGGTTTTTGATGGGCCGTTTGTTTATTGGACAGGTGTGCGCGAGTTAGGGGTTGTTTTGAATTAAACGTGTGAACATATTATTTTGTCGACTGCCTCGTTGGTATAGTGGTCGCAAAGCGTGCCCACTGAGTATGAGGTCTTGGGTTCAATTCCTAGGTCGGGCAAAGTGTTATTGGGTTTTTCCATCAGGAATTCCTGATGGAAAATGCAGACTGCATTTGTGCCCTGTTGATGGAAATAGGTCGCGCCCTATTACAATATGGGACTTAAACATAATTGGCGTAATGTGGGTGTACAAATGGGTACACCTCCGCCTAACCCCTTTGGGGATTACAGGCGTGATGATATGTGTATAATATATTTTTTTTTAATCAATGTTTGGTTTCTTCTTTGTGGATATTTTTGGTTTTGTGTATAATATGTTACATAGCTTATATAAATCGTTTGATGTACTGCATTTTTGAAATACAGTACTTTCTGCCTAAAAACATACTTCATCCTAAATGCAATCAATCTAATAAAAACTATAGGCTGGATATTCCGAAAACTGTCTGACTTTAAAGCAAACATATTGCAGTACCCATATAGGTAGATGTCGATGTCGTCTTCTATAAACGGATGCGGCTAAAAACGGATTTAACGTTAGTATCAACTTTCACGCGGACGAAATCACGGACAAAAGCAAATAAAATTAAAATTATGTATAAGAGAAAACGGCCATCCACTTAATCTTAAACCAGATATTCTTTTGAATAATCAAACCCTAAAACCCCCAACTTTCACTTGCAACATAACCCTCCAATGATATTGAAAACCAACCCTCTACCGCTTCCGTAACTCGGTGAAACTCAATGCATATTCTACGGCCACTTAAATTGATCATAATGATTACAAAGTCTGCCCAAATTCAACCCTTCTCTTGCGGGAAGTGTAAAGAGGCTATCCAGTTCGACCATTAAGGAATGATCAAGTATTCATGGTACTTCCAAATAAGGTTGTTGAGGTCTGAGTAAACGCATTCCTTTTGTAAAGATAGAGAGATGAAGAGGTTCCGTGATTCGAGTACGTACACTTCATTTTGGAAAATCGTTAAAAAAATATTTTTATTAAGCCAAAGTGTGTCGTCAAAACCAAAATCAAGGCCTATATTTCAATTAGACTTTAGGCACTTTTGAATTGTCAAGAAGTAGGTCAGTTAGTCAGAAAGTTGAAGCTAGTTGCTCGTTTTAAAACGGAGAGGTGGACTTCTGTGGAGAAGAACGATCAAGAAACTCCACAGACACGCTTTTTAATTAGGTTTTAACAAAATTCTGGTACACAATACATACACACATAATACAATATTCTTGTTGCTTCTATATGTAGAAACAATGAATATGTATATAAAACAATCGGGATGTCCCAGTAACTAAGGCGCCATACCAGACAAGTACCAATATGTCGTTTTTAATTCATTCTTGTGTGAAAACATGTAAGAAAATCTGGACTTAAAATTAATGAATGTAAGTCTGAAATAGCCAATCCGTCCTGAACAAGAATGCTAGTGCATTCTCTGTAAATGAGGTCTTTGCCCTGAAGAGGTACAATAATAGCCTAGTAATATTAACACAAACGTTATTTCTACCAACACTTTAATAAAACCTTTAAGAAACCTTCCATTGTTCAAGTAGAAAATTAAGTAAATAAAAGGAAAATTCTGCAGACCACGTAACCGCCAAAGCTACACTGTATACTTTTTACGACTCCTGACTAAGTTAGCTCCAAACTATACAACACGAAGAGTAATAAACTAGCAGACTGTGCTACTTAGTTAGGATCAAATATTCAGTCGTAGAGGCAGGTGCACCGACACATGCTATCACGTAATAAGAGCAGAAGTTCAACACGTGTTAACGTGGTGATAAGGGAAGAAGTCGGAAAATCGTGTTACTATTTATTACAGGTGAAATTTGAAAGTCTATAAAGACTTGTTTATTTGAAATGACCGGATTAACGTGTCTGTCTAGCTTGTAGTTCTCTGTGGTCTAGCTGTACCGCTTTGAAGACTGTTGATATGAAGGTTTCAAAAAGTCACATAACGAAACCAAAAGTATAGTTCGTCTCATTATTGTTTTTCCAAATTGTTCCGGACTATACCTCTAAACCTTCTGGTTACTCGAGATATTAAAGGTCGAAGTTCAAATTTGTTTTATGTTCTTTTTTATAAGCGGTAATCTCCGGAAGTATTAGAAGCCTACCGCCATATTTTAAAACAATACCATTTCAATGATTTCAATATTTGGTATCTATCTGTCTATATATCTGTATATATATCTATATATATATCTATATCTGTAATTTTTGTTGCTGCATCCGACGGTGCGCACGGAAAAGTAATATTAAAATAATTCTGTTTTAAAGAGATGGGGGTACAGGCCCCCAAAAATTCTGTCACTGATAAAAAGCTACCCTATTGCAGCGTCTCATAGGTTCTATACTTGATATATACGGCTACGCAGACGAAGTCTCAGGCAGAACATTTAATTATTTAATTTCATACATTATAGTTTATTAGTTTACTGCCTCGTTGGTCTAGTGGTCGCAAGCGCGACTCCTGTGAATGAGGTCTTGGGTTCGATTCCCAGGTCGGGCAAAGTGTTATTGGGTTTTTCCATCAGGAATTTCTCAGTAGCAGCCTCGGAGTCTGGATTTGTGCCCGGTTGATGGCTCGCCCCCTATTACATGGGACTAAAAACATAACTGGCGAAATGTAGGTGTACTGATGGGTACACCTCTGCCTAACCCTTCGGGGATTACAGGCGTGATGTTATGTAGTTTATTAATTATGCTAGTTTTTCTTTTTATTAGTTAACTTTTTGTTTGTTTGCTCAACCGAGCAGTGTATGTATTGGAGCTTATGCTGGTATTTTATTATAACTTGGAGCCAAAGCTTTCGAGTGACGCCACAATATACGATGCTGACAGCACGTCAAATATCCAGTCTAATAAGCTGGTAGAAGCGGCGGCTTTATGAAATTTTGCATTGAGATAAACTTTAATATTTCCATACTGGGTTTAAGAGATTAGAAGGTTGTGTGTGTCTTCGTTTGAAGCCTTATGATAAAGTTATATACCTATCTAAAACAGCCTGATTTTTAATTAACTGCTCTAGATGACAAATCTTTCACATCTGCCAAAACATAAAAAAACGAATACTTCTTTTTTTTTCAATTCAAAGGATATTTCAAAGGAGTACGCATGTTGGCGTGTACCTAAACCAGTTATACCTACCTACCTTTTTTATAAGGTGGTAAAAATCATCAAATGATTCCTTCCGCTCTGGGTGGGGCGGAAAGGATTGTCAGACTTTTACTGACTAAAAAACCACCCTGTTCCTTCTGTTGCCCTTTACGTTCCGGGAACACGGTATCCTGTTAAGACGTCCTGCAACCCATACCTACCTACGTAACATAAAATATGATCACCATAACAATTCAACAATCAATAAATAATACTAATGATCATTTCAACGTTGATAGACACTCCAAGCAAACACACTTCGCGTGTCACTGCTATGTTAATGTTGAGGGTATAATTTTTAACGCAATAATTGCATGTCAACGTGTATGTACTTGGCTTTAAATTCTTTCATCGCGTATCGCATGAAAGGGAAAATAGCTATTACTAGTAAAACTTTAACATTTTTTTTTTCATGTAATACCTTGACATTGTTGCTGATAAAATCTGTCAATTGCTATATAGTTTTATGTTTACCTTCGATCATGATAATTATGATGGGACTGTCTATGAACCCTAGAATATCTTTTCTGGTGCCAGTGAACTTATTGCTGTTATGTTTTTTAAAGTTTTAGTTAAGTAATACCAATGTTGCCACTAATAAGATGCTAAACACGATGTTTAGAGCTAAGTATTTGTACAAATTCGTGTAAACGACAATTTTGCCTTCATTTTTTATGTTTGTCGATACCTACATATAGGTATAATAATCTAGACACATGGCAGTGTGCCAGCCAGCCGGGGTTGCTGGACATCTTAGCAGGATACCGTGGCCCCGGAACGTAAAGGGCAACAGAAGGAACAGGGTGGATTTTTAGTCAGTAATAGACTGGCAGTCCCTTCCGCCCCAGCCAGGGGGGAAGGAGGCATTTGATGATTTTTACCACCATAAAAAGAACGGGTTTAAGGTCGATTCTTAGGTCGTGTAACATGTTAGGTATTGGGTTGACCTTCGAGATGCAATTAAGAAAAAAAAACAAGACATTTCCTTCTGGTGGAAATGTCTTTACAGTTACTAAACATTCGTAAAACCTACATATTTTTTATAATCATACTATATCATTGTTCACATTATTCTTTCTTTAGATACGTAACGGACCAGACGTAATAATATGTTTGTTAACATATAACGATACTTTCGCAAAATATAAAAAGTAATGGAAATATGTAGAACATTACAATACTGACGTGGATTTAATTTATGCTTCAGATGAAGATTGATAGACATCGTTTACAAGATTTATCGCATAAAGAGAAAATTAAGATGAAAACGGTATCGCACGCAAATATCTTGTTTAATTTTGTAGTAAATTGGAGATTGTAATAACAGGTTTTTTGTGTCCTCTAACTTCTATCTTTTAACATATTAACATTCAGAAGAAAACTATAATACTAGAATTTCTAGAGGAGAAAAATATTTTGTTGGATTATATTATACTTATCTGTTTCTTATGCAAGTATGACATTTAAAGCTATGTATTACTTCAAAGAATAGGTTTGAATTTTAGTAATGTAATATTGAATCTGACATTTACCTATTGTTAATATTACTATAACTATATTCGTACAGCTTGCCAAAAAAAAAGTTACTGAATTTTATTAATCTAATGTAATAATGAGAATTTTTTGTACGCCGTACATACGAATATAACAATTATATTATAACACATGTTTAATCAAATAAAGAAATGTTATCCTTTCTCTTAAAATCAAGCATATATTCAGACATACTTCTTCAACAAAATCCACATCAAAATTACACCATAAAACTGCGAATCGGGCAAAGTAAAACTTCCACAGTAGTCCACAGTCAGGG
This sequence comes from Hoplodrina ambigua, assembly GCA_949774945.1. Taxonomy (NCBI): domain Eukaryota; kingdom Metazoa; phylum Arthropoda; class Insecta; order Lepidoptera; family Noctuidae; genus Hoplodrina; species Hoplodrina ambigua. The sequence continues at coordinate 3,707,006 of OX458967.1, forward strand.
TTGCAAAAGCCACAATTGTGAAATAACGAGCGGCAGTAAGCAACACCGTAAAAAAAGGCTTTTCTTTCAGCTGACATACCGTATAGTTTCACTTTATGCTGTAAAAGGACTGGCCTGGTCTGACTGTCCTTTAAGGCTCATTTAGGCTAGGAGAGTACTCGCCCGTCGCGAGGCGAGCAAGTATAATCGAGTTTCATAGGCTAGAAACGCCTGCCAATTATGTTGCACCATGATTGAGTGCAAAATAATAATAGTCAGCAAAATTACATAATTAAGCTGAAAATTAAATAAATCCTAACTGGGTACTTAGTGTTACACCATTAACCATTAATTTCAAGAAACCACGTCTCCAAAAAATACTCTTAATTCAGCCCTATAACCTTACTTTTATTTACTGGAAAAAAAATGATTTTCGTTGCCTTGAAATTAATAAATAGTTAGTCATTTGAGTTGGCAAGTAAGTGACGTCACAGTTTGATGTTGCCATACAAAATCTATAGGGGAATTTGGTTTTGACAGCTTATAAATAGTATGTCAATTGATTGGAGGTGCCAACTGTACAAAAATAAAACTGTCTGTCTGTCTGTCTGAAAACTGGTGTTTTGTAAAATCCAACTACTATTTGTAAAATCGATTTCTGCATTCCGGGCTTTCTGTCATGAGAGTATCGTTCCTCAACTACTTACGAACTGTTTAATTATAGCCTATTCGAGGCGAGAAACTCTCTTCGTGTAAACGAGCCTTCATGCTGTAAAAAGTCCTTTACAGGGAAACTCGTTAAAGCCAGACACTCATTACCGTCGAACAGGTGAGAATGAAGGGAACTATTAAAGTTTTCGCTGTTGTTGTGGAGTTTATCCTGGGAAAAATTTAATTTGAGTTTTTTTTTGTTGTTTTGTTATTCTTTGAACTGGCCATAAAATATTTGTTTTTTGAAAGAATCATCATCCATATAAAGCGCTAAAAAAACCAGTATTTTCCACATTTCTTGATCTCATTATTATTACACATAACATCACGCCTGTAATCCCCGAAGTGTTAGGCAGAGGTGTACCTGTACACCCACATTTCGCCAGTTATGTAAGTATAAGCCCCATGTAATAGGGACCGAGCCTATTGCCATTAACCGGGCACAAATCCAGACTCCGATGCTGCTACTGAGAAATTCCTGATAGAAAAACTCAATGACACTTTGCCTGATCTGGAAATCGAACCAAATACCTCACACTCAGCAGTCGCTATATTTTCCTTTGCAAAATAGGTATGATGCTCCTCCTTTTTCACATCATCCCGTAAAGCTTTAATGCTCGTTTTCACTAACATTAGGCCACATCTAAATGTAATGCCTATATAAAAGCACACTATTGGATTTTCAACTTTCGGTTCAACGCTGTAAGTTGAAAATCTAACACTGCAATAGTATATTCAGGCATTACATTTAGGTGACGCAAAGTGTTAGTGAAAACGGGCATTAGTAGGTAACTAGTACTTAAGAGGTGAGTTAGTTATGGAGAACAGCTTAGAAAATGCTAGCACTTTGATCTGCCCGCATTGGGTAATGACAGGTGATGATGGTGATGGTTCGGTGATGATCTATCTAGTAATGACATTGGAAGACCAATTCTACTATATCAAAAAGTTCAAAATATAGTTGCAATATCATCTCAACGACTACTTTACGCATGTAAATTAGAAGGAATTTTTGAGATTAAGACTAAGATTAGATTGCGATCGTTCCTAATAATAAGTAGAGTTGCCCCCCAAAAGGCCAATTCCCTTAAATAAAACCTACATAATCAAGTCGCAATGTCCTCTCAGCGACAATCAATGCCAAAGTAAAAAATGTAGGTAAATAAAACAGATTGAGAATGAGATTAGAATGTAAACGTTTAAAAAAAGAACGTGAATTGCCCCCCAGATAGTAAACTTTGATTGGTAGATCAAATACAGCTGCAATGCGGAATCATGTTCCACTATGGCAGGAGGATTGATGGTCGCAGTATAGTTTGGATACTGCAACTTTGCATGCTGCTGTACTTTGGTAGCGTGCAGCAAACGTCGACGAAAGTTTATTTTGTTACGTTTTAAGACGGAGACAACTGCTGAATCGCGTTCACTGTCAGATTACGTAGAAAAGAAAGAGAAGCGCGATGATACAACGCTTGTAATTTCTTACAAAATACGAAGCATTTATCGATTTACTAGCTTGTGCCCGCGACTTCGTCGCCGTAAATTTCTGTTATCGCGGACACAGACGAAGTCGCGGAAAAAATTACCCATGTCCTGTCATTTCAATTCGAAACGACAGGTGGCGCCATCTATGATCATAAGAACGTTATTGTGATTTTCCTCGAAAACAGTACTTTTTTTCGGAATTAAAAGTACCCTATGTTCGTTCCTGTACACCTAGCAACATATATCCAAAATTTCAGGATGATCGGTTCAGTGGCTTAGGCGTAAAATGGTGACAAAAAAGCAAACAATTTACTTATAATATTAGTTAGTATTTATATTAGTTATTCAAAAAGGAGGGAAGTATTCCAAAATAAACAACCGAGTTCTTCATTCAATTATTGTTATCGTTATTAATTCTAACAACATATTGTTGATCAAATGATCAGTAATAAACTGATATAGTATATAGATTTTTGTTGCACAAGGTACCTTATTAGTTTTTTAGAAATTAACATACCTATGTTTTGTTCGCAGAAACAAACTCATTATTATAGATTTTATATAAATCATATCTTAAATAAGTATACTTACGTCTTATCAGCGCCTTAGGACTGGTGATTATTTTATTTGATTATTTTGCTGAAGTACAGTAAGTAACACTACAAATTATTTATTACTTTGTCATACGAGAATTTACAGATCAATTTTGCATGCCCATAAAAAATACAATATCTAGCAAATAACATGACAAAGAGCTTACAAATAAAATAATTACCGACTCGTGTTGATTTACCGGAATCCGACAGCCTTATTAGTAAGTATGTGGCTGCGGTCATTACCGCTGTTCATTTATTCAGCACTCTGGTTTTGTTCAGAAATAAATAAAATGGTCGATTTACTAATGGCAATTTAATATTCTGATACAACCATTATAAACGTAGATTTATTATACAATCTAATAAACATTTTACATATTTCTGTACCTAGCTAATTTGATTTCAATTATTACTGAAAAATAATCGTTTAAACAGAAAGCCATTTGATTGATGTAGAATTAAATATTTAGAATGTGTAGGTGAGCAGAAAAGTATTATAGGTAAAACAGCATTAACGAACCAACCCACATAAAATTTTCCGCAATTTTAACGAAAAGATTTTGGATATTTAACGATGATAAACAAAGCATAACTGTTGGTCTTGCACCCGGATCCGGTTGTGTCGGATTGCCGTCCCATCGGACTATGAGAGTAAGGAAAGGGGTAGTGTACCTGTATTTGAGTACACACTTGTGAGAGATTAAGGAAAGGGGTACTTGAGCACACACTTGTAAATTATAACATCTCCTACGTACTTGGTTAGTCTCCATCGAGATTGCGCCGTGACCAAAATTCAATCGGAGGAATATTTATTATTACAAATATAATATTCCTAGGAATTCACGTCTCGTTACCCCTTACTGACCCCTAATGACTGTAACTTGTATCAAACTGCGGGATACCACATATCGGAACTAGTAAGACGGTCGGTTTTGTGCAACGAACCGACACGGTACTCATTTGGGACTTCAGTTCGGTTGTAAACTTCAGCTTATGTATTGAAAATTATTCGTGCAAGTTCTGACGCGAGTACATATATTGTGACCAGAAGGCCAATTCTACGGATTAAAAATGTTCGAAATCTAGTCGTAATATTATTTCAGCGAGAATCATAGTCAATATTGACTTTTTAGACAGATTAAAACTGAGATTAGAATTGCCCCCCTGCTCTCGGTTACACCCCCACTTAAAAACTGTGTACCTACCTACTTTTTTCTAACAAAATTTATAAAAGGATTGTCAAAAACATGTATATGATGTAACATAACCTATATTGAGATTGTTTCATAATTTTTTCTTCACTTTTGACAAATTTGTCTAAGTTTTGTTGTTACCTAAAACAACGAATAATTGTAATAATGAGCTGGTTTTATTATTCTTTAATTACTAATTAATTAAAATATTACTGTAAGTACTACATTTGTTAGGAGCCTGCTATAGGTACAGCTTCCTAAATAAGTTTTTCTTTCAAAATAGACCTTATTAACATCGATATATTACAGCTGCAGGTAATTAGATACTAAATCAGGCAATGTTCACGGCAACACCTGGGAATAGGAACAAGACCCGGTGTAAGTAACTGAACCAATTATTATTGAGGCTTCGCCACGCCAGGTTTATTGGCAAATTGGGAAACAACTAATTTGAGAACATTTTGTGCACGACAGTGTGCCAGGAATGATTTGTAGAGAAAGTTTTCTTCTGTAAAGTTTTAGTCTCAATGTCTCTATGTGTCTTGTAATTGCAAGCAATATATTCAGTTCATAAAAGGTAGAAGGCACATAGTCATGTAATTTTTCAAGCAAGCAAAAGAAAAATATGATGAGATGTAGATGTTCCATGACAAAAAAAAACACCTACACAGTTGAAATGTATGGAAGAGCAGTTTCCTTTTTCCTTTTTTAATTGTCATTGGCGAGATAATACGACTGCTTAGGGTCAGCGTAAACAGTTGCAATTTACTCAAGCAATTGTCATTTATGAATCAACAATTCACTTAAGCTGATTAAAAAAGCTGTTATAAATAAAGTTGAAAATGGAATACGAAATATAATTCCGCACTGCATTTAATATCTTGCACGCAATTAAACAATTTCGACCTCTATTTCTGTTATATTTAGTTCATAATCAATTGATCAATCTGCTCAGACATTGCTGTTAGGCGTCCACTGACTTTTATTCGCAAACTTCGTTCAAGACCACTTTAGCCAAAATGCTCTAAAATTTTATAGCCTGTGACGTCACATGTAACTGAAAATACACACGTATATAAAATGTCAATATTACAAAGTGGACTTGCGGAATATTTTTGTAGATGTTAAGTTTGAAGGCATACTTATAGTTTTATGTGTTTTCCGAGGGACTACCTACTATGTTTACATAACATCACGCCTGTATTCACCGGAGGGTTAGGCAGAGGTGTACCCAATAGTACCAGTTATGTTTAAGTCCCATGTAATAGGGTATGGCTTATGGCCATCATCAGGTGCTTTCCGATATTTTCGGTAGATTTTCTTTTTATTTATTTTTATATTAACCTTGTCCGGGAAAATTAGGAATACAATAAAAAAAAGAATTAGCTGAATCGGATCAGCTGTTCTCGAGTTTTGCGCTTAGCAACACATTTAGCCATTCATTTTTATTCATATAGATAATAAAGCAAACTGCTTCTTGGTCAAACGCTCTAATCTCTGAATCTAACAGTCGAATTGGGAAAAATCTCTGAAAAATATTTCACTATCTCTTGCTCGCAAAATCTTCCCCGTAAATATTAGCCATAGCGGATGCAGACAAAGTCGCGAAATTAAAAGTAGCCTATGTTCTTTCTTAAAGTTTGAACTAACTTCGTAAAAAAATCATCAAAATCAGTTAATTCGTTTAGTCGTGAAAGCGTCACACACAGACAGACAGAGAGAGTTACCTACTTTCCCATTTATAATATTACGATCTTTTGCCCGCGACTTCGTCCGCGTAAATTTCGGTTATCGCGGACACAGACGAAGTCGCGGAAAAAAATACCCATGTCCTGTCATTTCAATTATTATTTAGTTAAAATCATGATTCAAAACGACACGTGGCGCCATCTATGATCATAAGAACGTTATTGTGATTTCCCTCGGAAACCGTACGTTTTTTCGGGTTTAAAGGTACCCAATGTTCGTTCCTGTACACCTGGCAACGTATATCCAAAATTTCAGGATGATCGGTTCAGTGGCTTAGGCGTAAAATGGTAACAAACAAACAAACAAACTTACTTTCGCATTTATAATATTAGTTAAGAAGTTAAGATAGTAAGTATGGATATTAGTATAGATATCAAAAAGCTTCTTTTGCGTCGCACCGTTGGGTAATAAAGATACATAATTATTAGAAGTTTCAGCGAATTATACTTAGAATCAATCATGGCACATTATACATAATGAGTTAATCTGAAATACCTACCTAATAATAAATAATTTTATCGGAACAGACCTTGAAATATAATTTTATAACGTGAACATAGGTGCTTGGAAAGAGTTCCTTCAAAGAAAAGCTTGGGTTCTTAGTATAATTAATCAATACATATGGTAGGTACAGTTAAATGAGTAGGTACAAAAACATTCCTGAAAGTCTTAAGACACGTGACTTTCATATAAACAAAGTTTCTGTTTAGCAGAACCCTGAAAAGGGGTCGGTGTACTCATTATTATCAACGATATTTAATGTAGGACCAACCCTAAATAACTAAAAAAAAATCAGCCGATCCATACATTTTGTCGCTTCATGCGAATATAAATGTATGGATCTAATGTTTTTTGTTTGTGATTTCAGGGTCGGTCCGGTCGTCAAAGTTTCTGGTAGACAAATAATAAGTTAGGACATCTTGACATTGACCTTTGTTGGGTCTTGTTAATCAAACCTTAATGTCTATAGATTTTGAAAGAATATTCAAACTTTGAACTTTTAATTTACTATGTCTTTCATTAGCCTTGATAAATTATAAAACTCACTAAAAAACTTTCAGGTGTCATAATATACGTCATCAGTAGTGGTATTCTGTAAAAAACCTGCCATTGAATTAAGGTGAATTGAGGGATAATTTTACAAACTTTAAGGCACCTCGCGCACTAGATGGCCACGACCGCGAACAGTGGCCGCAACGACCAGAATAACTACGTTGGTCGCACTAGACGGCAAAAGCACTAGACCGCTGCGACCACCAGTGCGCGAGGTGCCTTAGGACCGATCGCAATCTAATCTCAGTCTCAATTCGTCAAAAATACCTCTACCTACATTTGACAAAAACGTCTCTAATATCCTTCCCAACATTTATTGACATTGATTGTGGAGGAGATGAGAGTGCGACTACATTTTGAACATTTGTAATAAGTAGAAATGTGAATGTGAGATGAACTGTTATTCCACCTAATGCTAAGGATAACAATCCTTAGCATTAGGTGGAATAACAGTTCATCTCAACCACACTTCACCGATCATTTAGAATTAGGAAGCACTTTAGCAAGAATTAAATGTTAGGTGTTATTTCAATCTTATGTGTCAGCTACATGCCAAGCCAAAACCAATTATAAATCAAAGTCCTGAAGAGCTTATATCACGTATGTTCTTTAGCTCCAGTAGAGAGTATGGCTTAATGCACCGCCGCTCCAAGCAAGTCAGACGCCATCCGACTGACAGCCGGCTTAGTAACGTCTTACCCGCTCATCGAGAGATGTACGCAAGGATTAGACGATCTTACATGAGTAAATTTTGGAAATGTGTTTTTGGTTTAAGTGTTTTGCGTTTGAAATAATTAGTAGAAAGAAAGCTTGGTTTGTGCCTTCTCAGTTGATCTATTCGTGTGATTTTGATAGAATTTGACGTATCAATACAATTATACGACTAAAATCGAATCTTTAATTTAAAACTTTAAGCACATTCAACTATAATCTCTTCATAGTTAGAGTGAACCAAACCAAGGGGTATCGTATTACCCAGTTACTGGGTTGTGGAGGTCAGATAGGCAGTCGCTCCATATAAAATACTGGTATTCAGCTGCATCCGGTTAGACTGGTAGCCGACCCCAAGATAGTTGGGAAAAGGCTAGGCAGATGATGATGAGTTAGCAGGTTGATGGTGAGTGAACAGGCTTCTTCTGGGTAAGCTGACTCCATCGTAGACTTTGTCTTTGTCACCTCTGACCTTGACTAGAGTCAAGAGAAAACCCATCTAAAAAAACGTGTTGTTTTTCTCACGCGTTAAGTTTTATTTCTTTAGTTACTCTTTCGCTCTAGTCATTCGTAGCGTAATGGTATATAGCCAATAGTATTCCTTACGAATGTAGCTCTCGTATACATACAAAAAGATTTTTCTAATACGACTAGTTATAGTTCTATCGATAAGCGTGTTTAAAAAAAAAAACAAGAAATCTCTCTAGCTTTATTATTTGTACGTACAGGTATAGAGCAGCTGACTAAACTACTCAGTCCAAAGAGAAAAAAAAAGCCACTAAAAGCCAAACACACCCTGCATATTTTTTCGTAATTAACAAAAAGCTCTATTTAAAAATCTCGCCGAAACACATTAAATTGCCCACCCACTCCCTGGCACCCAAACAAATAGAAACGCTGGGTAAAAAAGTGACCAGGCGCAGTTACAGCCAGCACTTAAGTAAATTAATTGCACCATTGGGACTGTGATACGGTAATTAACTATTAACTAATTGGTGTGCACGTAGCATGAAATGCAGGTAACGTGGATTTGATGTTACTAGATTCTACTACGAGCGATTCCTGAAGAGATATTTTGAAAAAAATCTTCTTGGTGACTTAGGTACTTGAAGTATCACAAGTACAGCTAATAAAAACTATGTCAATTGAATGGTGGGCCATTCAATTGACATTCTTTTTATAAGCTGTCAAAACGCGATTAATCCACAGATTTTTTATGGCAAAACTAAACTATGATGTCACTTATTTGATAACTTAGTTTACAAACAATTTATTGATTGGAAAGGAACTAAAAATCGAATTTAACTGTTAATTAAAAGTTAATATGGTTTTCAGGGTTAAAATTAAGTGTTTGTTAAAGAAGTTGTGTCAACAAATTACTGGTTTCATAACATAATATAACATCACGCCTTAATCCCCGAAGGGTTAGGCAGAGGTGTACCCATTAGTACACCCACATTTCGCCAGTTACGTTTAAGTTCCATGTAATAGGGGTTGACTCTATTGCCATCAACCGGGCAAAAAAATCTGACTCCGAGGCTGCTACCGAGAAATTCCTAAAGGAAAAATCCAATAACACTGCCTGAACTGAGAATTGAACCCAAGGCATCATGCTCAGCAGTCGCTGCGACCACTAGACCAACGAGGCAGTCCATTTTTGGATAATGGTGTCAATTACTACCAGAAGCTTGAGATTGACAGCTCTCCTCAAGCTTTTCATATAACAGACAATGGTTTGGCTGCTAGCCAAACCTTTTGATATTTTTTTATGTAGTGATTGATTGGAACATTACTCTTACAATGGATGGTTGATGTAGCCGACAGGTTCTTGAGTGGTAACTACGTACGAAGTGGAGAAAAAAAAACAAGACGAACGACGATCGTGGTCGAAAGTCATTGTAGCGATCTTAGACTAATGTCCAGTGGTGGGATTCTTATGGCTGAGATGACGAAGATTATCATAATACTTCATAATATGATATTATATGATATCCTTAACCAAATAAATCATTTCATATTCAACACTGTTTCAATACCTGTAAATAACTTTTGAATTATTCAAATCGGACATACCATTTAGAAGATATTAGATAAATAATAAATAAATAACTTGGGACAAATTCACACACGGCTATCTAATCCCAAGCTAAGCAGAGCTTGTGTTATGGTAACCAGACAACTGATATACATACTTATATAATTTATAAATACATTCATATTATAGTTAAATCACACCCAGACACAGAACTAACAATCACGCTCATCACACAAAGTTTGTCCTGGGTGGGAATCGAACCCACGACCTCCGGCTTAGCAGTCAGGGCCGCTAACCACTAGACCAACAGGCCCGTCAAAACGAAATACGAATTCAAATATACCATTCTAAACAAATATAAAACTATATCGCTTTCTGCCATCTTTACTTTAAATCTGGTAAAGTACGCGAAGGATTTTAATACGGTTTTCATTAATAAATAGAGTGACTCAAGAGAAAGGTTTATACGTATAGTTAGTATCTATCTACATTACACCCATGCGAAGCCGGGTCGGGTCACTTTAATACCTATAATATCATATTTTATTAAGTATAGTGATCAATATCTACTCAATTTAAAAAATATCTACTATTTTTTTAAGAGTAGAGGTATATATAAAGTTAAATTAACTGTAACAGTTTGGCATACTATCCACACTAATATTATAAATTCGAAATTCTGTCTGTCAATCTGTTACCTCATCACAGCAAAATCACTTGACCAATCATAATTTAACAAACGAGCACCTAAACCAAATAAATAAGCTACTTATTTATTCCACACTTTATCTGCGTCCGGAATAACCGACATTTACGCGCATAAAGTCACGGGCAAAACCTCTACCACCTTCAGATCTTGTAATTACATAAGTTGGTTATTTATTATGGGTACAATAAAGGTTTTATGTGTTACTTTACGAAGTGAGATTCATTGTGGCTTTGTTAGGTCAGATTTATTTGATCTTACTTTTTGTTAAATGTCGGTTATAAACGTCCTTAACCTTTCGAAACCATAAAAATATTCTCGCAAAATAATATTACATAAAATCACGCCTGTAATCCCCGAAGGGATAGGCAGAGGTGTACCCATTAGCACACCCACATTACATGGAACTTAAACATAACTAGCGAATAGTTATGTTTAAGTTCCATGTAATAGCAAAAATTCAGACTCCGAGGCTGCTAATGAAAAATTCCTGATGGAAAAACCCAATAACACTTTACCCGTCTTGGGAATAGAACCCAAGACATCATGATCAGCAGTCACGATTTGCGACCACTAGACCAACGAGGCAGTCTCGCAAAATATTCTCTCTCTTATTATTCTTACAAGTTTTATTACTTTGTAACAAACTTACCACTTTGGAATTTTATTAATCAAAAAGTGATTAATGACAAGAATGATTGCTAAATTGTATCTTCTGTCATTAATCAAGATTGTTTGTTATTCGTCGTTTTATTTGTTAATTTCTCGGAGACTAAGGGACTTTATTATTTTTGTTTATTAGTTTAGTAAGATGTAGTCTATGTCAAATTAGTTTGGCCTACATTTAAAACTGAGACAATTTCTACTTGGTGAATTCTTTTCTCGCTGTTCAGATTGTTATTTATATGTCGGCGGGTCGCCACAATTTGATAACAAATAAAAACACGTTTCCGGAATAACCTTAAAATCAAATCAGATTTGTTGATTGTAACTAAGTCAAAAATTGTATTTCAAATCATTTAATTATCAAATTAGTAATACTTATAAGAATACAGATTATTTTCAATGTATGTCACGTTGATGAGAAACTACATTTCAAAAATAAAAACACGTGGTCATTATTTTAGCACATGTTAACATTAAAAATAGATTTACGCATGTTAATTGACTTAAAAATGTTATAAAACGTTTGTTTATAAAATAGTAACATTTTATAATGTAAAAACTAATTTTATTGTGCGGAAGTGGGTGTTTTGTTCAAATGAATGACACACTCAATTCTACTATAAAAAGCCGAGCGCTCGCCGGACTCGGGCATTCTTACTCGAGCCGTCGTAGCGATCGGACCTCCTCGGTAAGTTGAAGAATAAATTACAGAAAGCATTTACTGTGTTTATTTTCGTTATCCAAGATGAGCAGCAACCCTGACCAGGATATTAGTGACGTCAGCAATGCTGACGTCACGTTTTTTAAAAACAACCGCGAGGACCCTGCCTCGTCATCAGAAGTGGGATCAGAACAAGCTCTGATTCCAACCACTTCCTCTGCAGCTTCGGTTCAACCTATCACGTCTGGAACAGTGCAGGGCAGTACCAGGTTGATAAACCCTGCCTCATTGAACGTTTCACACTCGCTAATTGGTGCGAACAACTTCAATGCCATGCAGTCCACCGCGACGGGAATACCCGCAGGCATGACGTATACATCAACCGCAATGCCAACTGCTCCGGAAATACCAGCTTTCGCAGGGATGCCATTCACGTCAATGGCATCCACCTCGTACAATCAAGGGAGCCTATATCCTCCAGGGGTACCCATCGCCGCTGGATCGCCCGACACGACGACTGTGCATCCAACTACTCCAACAGTTGGATTTCCGCCCCAGTTTATGATGCAAATGATGGAGATGATGCAAAGAATGTCCGATCGGTTGTATTCTCCTCCAGAACCGCGGATCAGGATCAAAGACATCTATCTACCATCGTTCGATCCGGACAGTCATGTTGGCATCAGGGAATGGTGCCAGCATATTGATAAAGCAGCTTAATTGACTTAAATATGTTATAAAACGTTTGTTTATAAAATAGTAACATTTTATAATGTAAAAACTAATTTTATTGTGCGGAAGTGGGTGTTTTGTTCAAATGAATGACACACTCAATTCTACTATAAAAAGCCGAGCGCTCGCCGGACTCGGGCATTCTTACTCGAGCCGTCGTAGCGATCGGACCTCCTCGGTAAGTTGAAGAATAAATTACAGAAAGCATTTACTGTGTTTATTTTCATTATCCAAGATGAGCAGCAACCCTGACCAGGATATTAGTGACGTCAGCAATGCTGACGTCACGTTTTTTAAAAACAACCGCGAGGACCCTGCCTCGTCATATATAATACGAAAGGTAGACATATCTTTATTTCTCTCTTACGTTATTTGTGTCAACAGGAATAATGTAACCAGGATTTTGTAAAAACCAAATTTAAATTAGTGCCGTAGAGTTTCTTGCTCGTTCCTCTCCATAGAGGCCTACCTCCGTTTTGACTCCTTGACAATTCAAAAGTGCCTGTTAATGGTCTAATTGAAATATATGTTTCTGACATTTTGACTTTTGTGTATACATAATCCTGATTGTTATGCGAATGTTTTTCTTGTAAATATTTTCGTTTAAAAGTGCATTTTAATGAAAATCCAGTATCCCATAAAACATAGAGTATGTCACTAGGCAATAGTGTGGCTGCTTATCAGTGAAAGATTTTTTGTAATTAAACCAGTACCTCTTAAAAACTACATACTTTATCTTTTTATCTATACATATAAAATGCTTTGTCCTGAAAGACTGTCTGACGGATCAACGCGCAGCGAAACCGCTGCTGATCGTAGAGACCTGAAACTTGGAGGGTGTGTTCTTTGTATGACGTAGGCATCTTATAAGAAAGGATTTTCTAAAATTCACCCTATAAGGGGATGAATCGGGTGTCCTAAGTTTGTACGAAGAAATCAACTTTGACGCGGACGAAGTCGCGGGCAGAAGTTAGTATATAATATAACACATTATTCACAAATGAGTTACAGTGAAAGCAAGACTCCATGTATTGTTAATCAATGAATACAATGTCAGTATTGTTCCACGCCTGATTAACCAAGATTAGATTAGCTCCCAAACTAATCCGGCAATGCCTCAGTTATCCAGCACACCCCTTAAACCTAAGCACACATGACTAAATTAGAACTAAGGGCCTGCTAATCGAAGTGCTATTGAATAATGACGTCTAAGGACCGTCCATAAGGGTGAAGTTGGCTCGTCGCCAGTCGTCAATTAGACCGCGTGACAAACACAGCCCCGCCTGACCGAGTATCAATTAAATTGGTATATATGTACATGTATTAAGAAGGATGTAGTTGATATAAGTTACTGTGAAATAATTCCTTTGATGTGGGTGAATCAGTATGACTAATATATGTTTTAACAAATCTGTTCTTTTAAGAGGAAAACCGGGCGGAGAGAGTTTTAAAAAATAAGTAGGTATTAGAAGAAACTATCGCTGTCGCTATGCGAGCCTCGGGATGCGAAAAGGACAACTGCAGATACGACTGAATAGCCTAAGTAAAAAATTCGGGATTTAACTGCAATAATTGCATTATGGAACTAATTTAAAACAGATATTTCAAAAAACTGAATAAGAAGAATATATACTGTATTTTGTATTTCTACACTAGGTCTCTGAGTCTGTTGACAGCGGTAAAAATGGGCAAAAAGTTTTGATCATAATTAATTCTTCTCAACACGATACTATCTTGGAAGGAGTCAACAAGATTTAATTCTTCTTTATTTCTTTAAATTAGGTTCAAAATTCAAATAAATGATTTAACTTTTCCTCACGTCTCTGGTGCGACAAATATTTTGGCTGCCAAGTAATAATACCTATTAACGTTTGCCTCGCCAACCATAAAGCAACAGACTGTTCAAAGTATTATAAAACAAAGTTCCTGACCGCAGCGCCATTGTCCGGCTTGCCACTACTTGGCACGGTTTTCGAAGAAGGTTTTATAATGCAAAGCCTCGGGCGGCTTGCACAGCGATTGACAAACTTTTAGTTGAGACTTTTAATGGGAGACAAAATCTTTTGTAATTCATTTATAACGGATGCAAAATAAGGTACTTTAGGGTTACTGTTACAACTGCTGTCTGCCGTACTACCGTAAAAGATAGGACTTATTTGAAACTTTGACTGAGTGTGTAACAAATAAAATGGAATCATAAAGTAAAAAGTCCCCAAACAAGTATCATTGTACTCAATATTGTACAGTGGTACGGAACCCTTTGTATGCGAGTCCGACTCGTGATTGGCCGGGTTTTAAGACGTACTAAAAACTCTTGGTCGTTGTGGCGATGCCTGCGAAGTGCCAGTGTCCAACAATAGAAGTCTTTCTAAATGATAATGATGACTAACCTGAGCCGGAGTCTTGACGTAATACTCTGTGTCGTTGATGATGAGCCGGAAGTCAGTCTCGAGCAGTGCCTCGATGGTGTCGCTCGCGGCGATGCGCACGCGCTCGTCCGCCGCCAGCGCAGCCGCGCGCTCCACGCCGCGGTCTTCAGCCTTCACCTGTTGAGAAAAAAATAGATATAATGTATCAGAAATAGGAGGCGAAGAACTATAGTCCGTAAAGCAGACGGCCGTTGGCACCATAAGGGTCTCGATTAGCGACTACGTTCTGGAAGGCGCAGTGTGGGAAGGTCCTACGAGGTGGACTGACAACCTGGTAAAGTTCGCGGAAAACCGCTAGCTGCCCGCGTAGGACCGGTCAATGTGGTTATCTTTAGGGGAGGCCTATATCCAGCAGTGGACGTCTTTCTGTTGATATGATGATAATGATGAGATATAATGCAATACTTAATAGTATAATTGAGTTGATGAGTTATCTAGTTAAATTGTTCGTAAATTCATATCACAACTGGCATTCTTTGTCAGTCGTATAAAAGGGCTAGAACGTGACAAGTTGGCGTAGTATGTCAATTTGTCGACAAACTAGTTCCCCGACTGTGTAGAGACTGGTAAAGACTGGGCTTATGGTATTAAGTGCATAAAGCATTAAGTAATGGACTTGCCCTAGAGTAACTGGTCGCAGGTGCACATAACTCATGATAAAGCACTGGGCGCCGTTCTGGGAAAGCGTTGGAAGTTTCGTTTTTTCCGCTTTTATTGCGACTACGTACTGTTATATATCAGGAGGATCAATCTACTTGATTGATCTGATACAGTTTTTGCTTCGTATATGAAAATTGTGACAGTCTTTTTTTCTAATTTAGAATTTGAACCAACACAATAATATGGCTAAACCAGCCAGTCTCTATAGGAGATATAATATATCAGGAGGATCAATCTACTTGATTGAGACAGTTTTTGCTTCGTATATGAAAATTGCGACAGTCTTTTTTTCTAATTTTGAATTTGAACCAACACCATCATATAGCTAAACCAGCCAGTCTCTACAGGAGTTACACAAAAGTTGAACAATATAAACTTTTTCAAGAAATAAAAACAGGTTACTTTTAGCACCCATGTGAAATGAGAAACAAGACCAATAACCGATATTTCCGCGGGCGAAATCGCGGGCAAGAAGTTAGTAAATATCAAACCTTTTTATTAATCTCATACCACATCCCAATCAACCCCTATGAGAGTCATATAATCCGATCAACTCAATTAAATCACGCATAAATCTGAGCTACGATCGGAAGTTCCTTCATTGCTCAAGATGGCGGAACTTAGCTAAGTAATAAACGTAATTATCGATGGTATCGGCAGGCCGGTGCCTTTGAACTTACTGATAGCCTATTGATTAGCAGTTGAGGTTTTGAGACATTCTAATCGGGTTAAGTCCTGAAAAACGAACTCACATCAGAATTTCTCCCATTTTTCAAAATAGTTGTGTTGCTTTGGGTAATAAACATAACATAAAATAACATCACGCCTGTAATCCCCGAAGGGTTAGGCAGAGGTGTACCCACTAGTACACCCACATTTCGCCAGTTATGTTTTTAGTCCCATGTAATAGGGAGCGAGCCTACTGCCATCAACCGGGCACAAATCCAGACTCCGAGGCTGCTTCTGAGAAATTCCTGATGGAAAAACCCAATAACACTTTGCCCGACCTGGAAATCGAACCCAAGACCTCATGCACAGCAGTCGCGCTTGCGACCACTAGACCAACGAGGCAGTCACTAGGAACAAGGTATTCAACACTGATTTAAAAATTATTTTATTCTAAGCTTTTGGATGTAGGTACTATTATGAACTGTTTTCCAGTAATTGTATATGTAATTAATTTAATTAGGTTTTGAAAAATTGTGGATTACGTCGATTTCACGAAACTAAGATAAAATGGATAAGCAATCTGAAGCGTCAGAGACTTGTGTGAGAAGACTTTATTTATCCATTAAACACTGCAATTATCTTAAAGCTTAAAATGACTTCCCCCATTTCAAATTGGTCCAGAAAATCTACAGGATAACATGTATTTCTGAATAAGCTTCGTCGTACTCGATAAAAATTTTCTGTTAGTTTTCTCAAACAAACAATTTCAAACCTAAATAAAGATTTCAGCTTTAACATCTATAAACTCGACCTTGTTATTTCTGCAATAAGGGTCACTCAACAACTATACCTACCAGTGTCCCGAGTGGCGACTATAAGGGCCTATTATGAGTTCGAGATTCACTTGTAGTCAGACCGTGGATGTTCTCGACCAAGCCCAAGTTTGTATTACTTGCCATTGTATATCTTATAGTAAAATTGACCCTCAGGCGCTTTGCAAATGGAGCAAATTTATGATGTTTGTTTTATATTATTACTTAATACATATTTGTTTCCTGTAAAATTGATAGTTGCAATAACGTTTACGGTTGCCGCAACTTTACAAATCTGTGAGCTACTTTCATTACGTATTGAGCGACACTGGCATTGCCGGGCACAGGGAGAGTGAGGGAGGGTGTGAAATCACCCGACGCGATGCGATAGACGGTTGAGGAAACCGGCAACTTTAAAAACCGGCATAATATTTAACAGTTGCTAGTTGCGGCAATTAGGAACAAACTTAGTAATCGATTACAGTAACTGAAAACTGTTGAACCCGGAACTCGAAACTCGGGTTGCTTTGTGTGCGCAGTCCAATTGAAATATGTATATGTAAACAGCAGATCAATAGTTGCTCTATGTGCAAAGCGCCCTAGACACTGTTGCATATTATATTAATATTATATTATACAGAGTGTTAGTGTAAACACCGTTATCCTTGAAACCAGTGGTTTTCAATGAAAAAATATATCTTTTTTTTTTTAAAGTGAAATCTCCATTTTTCCTCAAAATTATTTCACCCTATATTACAATGATGTAATTAGTTAAAACTTATGTAGGTAGTTATAACAGACGGCCAGTGCAGCAGGTCAACGCCCTTTGCAGTGATTACGTAACTCGGGCGCATAGTATCCATGAATTTACGGACGGTGTCGGACAGATTATTTTTTTATTTTTGAAAGAAAACTTTATTTATTTATTTTTAAATTCAGATAAACATTTTTAATAATAAATCAAGTACCTATGGTTTAAGTGATAACGGTGTTTACACTTACAGTCTGTATTGTTGTTTATTATACCTGTTCTAGCAGATCGCCGACAGTCTGCGAGACGGGACGGAGTGTGAAGCGACATCTCTCGCGACGGGACGGCAGCGGCACGGTGATCACCGGCAGACCGCGCCGGTACGTTACCGTCACCTCTGAAACAAAAGAACAAAATTGTAAGAAGAAGAAAAGCCACAGAGAGACAACTGATAATGAACTAAATCGCAGCAGTTATAGATTTGGAAATTTAGTAATTGCGTGCAGAATAAAAATAACGCGCGGATTTATTTATTACACGCAATTTTCGACTATATTTGAGTTGT
Source organism: Hoplodrina ambigua (assembly GCA_949774945.1). Taxonomy (NCBI): domain Eukaryota; kingdom Metazoa; phylum Arthropoda; class Insecta; order Lepidoptera; family Noctuidae; genus Hoplodrina; species Hoplodrina ambigua. The sequence goes on from OX458967.1 coordinate 3,725,169, forward strand.
AATTTGACGAGGATTTTTAATACATTTGAGAAACTCGTTACGCTAATCTCTCTTCAATATTCAAGGAGGCAAGATACATATTTAAGTCTAAGCTAGACATCTACTAAACTATTTCGCAAAAATGTTTTGCACTGACTCTTCAGGCGTTTCTAGGCAGTTTCGAGTTTGTTCATTGCCTACATTTTGGAATTTGAAGCTTGTATGTGAGATGTAAACTCTCTTTTAATCACAATAAAACTTTTAGTTTAAGTAAGGAATCGTTTTTACTATGTAAGTATACTTTAAAGCTGAAGAATTCGTTTGTTTAAATGCACTAATCTGCGGAACTGCTGGTCCGATTCTAAAAATTCTTTCGCTAATAGGAACCTACGTTACCTCTGAGTGCCATAGGCTATAATAACATAACATCATAACATCACGCCTGTTATCCCCGAAGGGTTAGGCAGAGGTGTACCCATGTGTACACCAGTTATGTTTAAGTCCCATGTACTAGGGGGCGAGCCTATTGCCATCAACCGGGCACAAATCCAGACTCCGAGGCTGCTACTGAGAAATTCCTGATAGAAAAACCCAATAACACTTTGCCCGACCTGGGAATCGAACCCAAGACCTCGTGCTCAGCAGTCGCGCTTTGCGACCACTAGACCAACGAGGCAGTCGAGGCTATAATAACACATAACGTAACATCACGCCTGTAATCCCCGAAGGATTAGGCAGAAGCATACCCATTAGTACAACCACATAGGCTATATTTTATCATTAAAACAATAAGGACATTTCAGTAAATTCACGTAGACAAAAGTTAGTTTTCAATAGTTTCTTAAAGCACGTACAACCTTCTACCCACAAAACAGCAACATTCAAGTCTTTCATATCCTGCCTCAACATCCATCGCCTGCTGTTCAAACATTCTCCGTTCTACAGCGTCTTACGTCAAGCACCCTAAGGCTTATTGCTGCTTTTGTTGGGGGAAGCTCAAACACTTCGCTCAAGTGCTAGTGGAATGATCGTGAGACTTGTGAGTAGACTTGGCCCTTTAGTTTATGTTCTTTTGATTACTGAGTAGTAATTCTACTGCCTCGTTGGTCTAGTGACCCAAAAGCGCGCCTGCTGAGCATGAGGTCTTGGGTTTGATTTACAGGTCGGGCAAAGTGTTATTGGATTTTTGGATCATGATTTCTCAGTAGCAGCCTCGGAGTCTGGATTTGTGGCCGGTTGATGGCAATAGGCTCGCCCCCTATTACATGGGGCCTAAAACATAACTAGCGAAATGTGGGTGTAATAATGAGTACACCTCTGCCAAACCCATCGAGAATTACAGGCGTGATGATATGTTATGTATTCGAGGATTTTCTAAAACGTTTGCGTTCTAGTTTCAGTTTCAATCGGTCAAAAAACCTCCTGTTGGCTTACTTTTTTGATAAGCTTTTTCATAAAAGTAATAGAATTGGTAAAAAAAATATTAAATTGAAGCACTTTTGATAGATTAAGACGGATAAGATTGCGAATGTACCTGAAAGTTAGGACATTCTTAAATATTTTAGCCATATAAAGTAGGTCTAGCGACTTTGGGATCTCAATTCATAATTAGGTAACTGTACATTAACCTTTATATTAGGTACAGATTTCGATACCTAGATTAACCTGATTAGTTAAGGAAAACATGACCAACAAGCTAGTAATCCACTTCGTGACATAGTCAATAGTTATTTCTAAGCTAAACAGTATTACATACAACATACGAAGCATTAACAGGATTAAAAGGGTACGAACAGGAATTCATTTGCACTTGAGTGAATTGGAAACGGAACTTTTGTACGGAACCTTCCCGAGTTGGTTTCCCTTACAAGCGTTAAAAGCGTTTCTTCGTTCGAAATTTCGGGGCTCCATCTCTGGTTTAGGGAACACCATTTGGGAATTATCGGAACCCGGAAACGCGGTGCGGGATTTGATTAATGGCTCTTTTTATGACTAGGTTTTGATCCGTATTTGAAATGGCATTCTGCGCGCAGGCCTGAGATAGTACTATTCTTAGTTAGACTAGGTTTAAACTTTCTTTCTACCTTTTCGCGCTATTAGTAGGTACTATGTACCTATAGTCTACACTATATGGTATGGTACTATAGGTACATATTAGTACCTACTGATAGCGCGGATAATTTATTTAGCAAAATATAAGTAAGTAATTGTTCCATCTTCAAAAAACCCAACTGTTTTGACTCTGCACACTTTCTTAGTCAGGTTACATGGTCCATGAAATAACGTTATTTTCTTCTAATTTTAGAAGAAACAACTTGCATTTTTTTCTAAAAATAGTCATATGGTACCATGGATAATGGTGAAGAATGGTCTAAAGTAAATTGTTTCATTATATGCGAACGGACACAACCTGATTGTCCGCACGCTCCACTTACCGCGTACACTTATGCACGAAAGTGTTAAACCTGTAAAAAGTGGTATTTATTAATACTGCGGTACGATTTCCCGAAAAACGTTACTAGACTGAATGTTTGACCGAAGAACGATTACCCGAATGAGCACTTCCCCGAATAACGTTCACCCGAACGAACGACTGCAGGAAGAACTTTAGTTCGATAGAACGGTTGCCCGTAGTGATACATTCCTCTAAAATAAGAATTTTCCGATAAGAACTTTAAAGGAGCCATTACAATTAAGTTAGTACCTTATCTCTTAAGAGTTTAAGTACTTTTTCATATTCTGGAGTAACTACTTACAGATTTCTTCATACTTACTCGTACCGAAGAAAATTGTCGTTAAAGTAACATAAATAAACCACTGCTCGTTACATTAGCCATCGAATTAAATCAAACTTAATACGTTTCTAGATATTTAAAAATCCTTTTTCAAAGAACATTATTATTTCATTACGTTGCGTTGGTTTAAAATAATAATGATAAACAACGCTGTACTTCCGACGCTACTAGATAAGCTTCAGGAGCAACAATTAATTATTTCGTCTTACACCGTACAATAGGGATTTCTAACCCTAAGCTACGGAACCAACTGTTGCGTGACGATTTTAATATTTATGACACATTAACATCCAAATGTTTGTCTCCAAGTGTACAACACAGTATTTAAACGGAAACTCCTCTTAAACGTGCAATGTAGACGAAATACTTGTCATAAACTGAGCAAAATAATTGTTTTCCTTTTTGTCGATTTACGACAAAGAGAAGAGGAAAATAAAACAAAGCGTTACGTTTACGAAAAAGCAAACAAAAGTAACAAAAAAGTCGTTATATTCTGATGTTCCGTCAAAACGAATGGTGAATTAATTTGAACAATTCTGCACGCAACTGTACAAAATACTTTGTTAAACTTTCAAGCAGATTAATCGTTAGAAAGAGACGTACGATAATTATTTGTGGTAAATGTTACACGCGACAGCGGGGAATTATAATTAGATCGCTTCTAAAGTTTCTGGTTGGTAATTATTCGACAAAATGCGAAGAACATTTGCGTAAGCGCATAATTAGTGAAATTAAATTTTGAAGTAACTAATCTGTTAATGTAACTCAGGACTTAGCGTATGAGATTAATGCTTTCTGAAAATGAAGTTGGCATGCGCACACGTGGTTTGGATACTTATAATGAGTTTGCTCATTGGAATCGTTTAACACTACATGAAATTATGAGGGATGGCTTTTATCATGTACTTCTTTACCTTATCAAGATCAAGTTTAATACTAAATTTTTACAAACGATTTATGTTTTTCTTTATGTTTTGAAGTATCATTTTAATTTTGCATGTCAATTTGTAGTTACATCATCACAACATGGATCATCTTTTTAATAAGGAAAAAAAAATGACTTTTGTATTTCATGCATTTTGTAATAACCGCCATTTTGCCAAAACCCCATAAATAGTCCCGAATCCTATCTAATATTATAAATGCGAAAGTAAGTTTGTTTGTTACCATTTTACGCCTAAGCCACTGAACCGATCATCCTGAAATTTTGCATACCTATACGTTGATTAAAAAAGGGAACCTTTAATACCGAAAAAAAGGACGGTTTTCGAGGGAAATCACAATAACGTTCTTATGATCATAGATGGCGCCACGTGTCGTTTCGAATTGAAGTGACAGGACATGGGTAATTTTTTCCGCAACTTCGTCTGTGTCCGCTATAACCGAAATTTACGCGGACGAAGTCGCGGGCAAAAGCTAGTATACCACAAAATCCATAAATAAATAACTAAATACATTATTGACAACCCACAGGTGGTCGGTAATCGATGACCCTTTGCGCCTACGCCTACTTTGCGGTATATTTATTTAATATCTTGGCCAAAATAACATTCAATAAATATCCCTTGGGACCCCTTAGGGATACAACCATTTATTTGGAGTAGCCACTGCGGCTTGTTAAGTCGAAATGCTTTTCGATTTCATAACTTAAATAAACGTTGTTACGCTCCTGTTTTGAAAAACACCTTTTTTAGGTATATTTTTAGGTACCTACCTATTTCATATTATTATTCATTTATTTATATAGGTGCAAATATCTAATTGTTAGATATTTTTTTATTACTACATTCATATTTTTGATAACCTAAAATTAACAATTGATTTTTCGATGTCTCTGTCCCGAAAATAACAAAGATTTTCAAAAGATGGCAGTCATGGCAAAAAATTTTGATTCAATGATATGATTATGATGATTATGATACCAGCCTATTTTGTCCCACTGCAGAACCAAGGCCTATTCTCATAGAGAGGTTAGTACATAACATAAACATAACATCACGCCTGTAATCCCCGAAGGGTTAGGCAGAGGTGTACTCATTAGTACACCCACATTTCGCCAGTTATGTTTAAGTCCCATGTAATAGGGGGCGAGCCTATTACCATTAACCGGGCACAAATCCAGACTCCGAGGCTGCTACTGAGAAATTCCTGATGGAAAAACCCAATAACACTTTGCCCGACCTGGGAATCGAACCCAAGACCTCGTGCTTAGCAGTCGCGCAGTCAGAGGTTAGTAATGTAATGTAATTCAATGACATTGAAATAAAAAAACTTATGGCATAGGTACTAACTGGTCATAATAAAGTATTGTCTAATTGCTCCTTTACCCGCTCCAGCTACCGCCTATACCTTGCGCCGCCATATTAAGTATGCGCGTACGCAGCATAAAGCGATGCCCGCACAGTGGGCAGACGATGTAATTGCCCTGTCACTTTCCTAATTATCATCACGTTGTCCAGCGTTTCTCTCCAATGTTTGATTTATAGATATCACTTTTGCATGCCACGATACACATCTTTTTTTATTACCTTCGTTTTATTTATCTACTTACTAAACTTTTTATTGAGATTGTACTTTTTCCTTTGACACAATTTATACAAAATTAAATGTTAATGATGTATTAAATTAAATGTTTATTGCATGCAATGTGTTATAGATTCATTATGTGTTTGTTTGTTGACCTTGTTCGCGTTTTGCATACAGAAATTGATCGCGCTATTATGAATACTTCAATTACGTATCGTAATGTTTGCTTTTGTAAGTCACTATATAAAATTATAACATTATATTCGGTTATATGTTTATACTATTCGATGCTACGGATAAATATTCTGATAGTAAAAAGAAGCTGCCTAGGAATCGACGCAAAATTAACGATTTTCATTCATCGAGTTGGATTTAATCGATAATAACTCCCAGGTCTAACCACTGAACCAATCAGCAAAGCGATTTGCATTTTCATTCATTTACACGGTGACATAATATCGATACATTCAATGCGTCCTTTGTTGTCGCCATTTTTTATTGTAATACCTTTGTCCGACTGAAACGTGAATTAAAATATGAAGTCATGATTTTTATATAGGTTTTATTATTGTATATTTTTGGCTTAACCTCGATATAAACATAAAAAATCTATGATAACTAAACTATAATTCTGAAGATGAGATTCTAATTTCAGCCCAGAAAATTAGTTACTTATTTGGCGCCAAATACTATACAGGAGCGGGACAGAACAAACTAACAAAAAAAAAACAAAAACAAAAAATTTGGCGCCATCAGAATCGTCTATCAGCTCCTGTATAGTGCAGCCACATTTGCACTCAGTGTTAAATAATATACATTAACTTTTTAAGTTCTAACTTGAAATTTTTAACATAGTTATCAGAGCAAATCAATTGGATGAACGGTAACAAACTTTTTAAGTCAAGTTATTTCTAGAACAGAAATATCGGGATATTAAAATTCAGCTACAAAATAAACCGTAACTATCTGACTAACTAACTCAGTTAGCAATTCAGAAAACCATTACTTTAGCTACGTAAAGTTAATATTCTTTGCTTTACATTCAACTTATTTGTTTTATTTTATTGTAGCTATGAAAGTAAGTAGAAGTAATATTTGGTGGCGATGATTTTAGTAGCGATACTATTTGGTGGCGATGACATTTTTTATTAGCGATGATATATGGTATTAGCGATGGGACTTGGTATTAGCGATGTTACTTGATATTCGAGATGATATTTGGTATTAACGATGATATTTGGTATTAGCGATGAAACTTGGTATTAGAGATGATATTTGGTATTAGCGATGATATTTGGTATTAGCGATGATACTTGATATCAGCGATGATATTTGGTATTAACGATGATATTCGGTATTGGCGATGATATATGGTATTAGCGATGATATTTGGTATTAGCGATGATATTTGGTATTAGCGATGATATTTGGTATTAGCGATGATATTTGGTATTAGCGATGACATTTGGTATTAACGATGATATTTGGTATTAGCGATGATACTTGATATTAGCGATGATATTTGGTATTAACGATGATACTTAATAATTGGTATTAGCGATGATATTTGGTAGCGACGCTATTTGCTAGTGATGTTATTTAGTAAATGTGTTATTTGGTACCCATGATATTATTGTTACTTTTCCATTGCTCTTTAAACGACTAATCTACAAGTAACCTTACCTAAAGCATAGAACTATAATAAGAGCCTACCTAATACTATAAAACCGACTCTCTATTACTCTAAATACCAGAAGTAGGAAACTAATTACGAATTGTAAGCGACGCCAGTACAACAACAAGAGGCTTATATTAAACCTCCCGCCGGATATCAAGCCACAGTTGCTAGTACGCGTTTACATTGGGCAAGTTAGTAGACTAGTTCAGCAGAAGTACTAATTATCATAGCCATCTAATTATTTTAAGAACGCCATTTATATTTTCCAGGATGACAAACAACGTTAAAAGACAAGTAACTAAAAATAATTTGATGAATTTTGATTACAATTTCATTCAACCCGTAGAATTCGTTGCATAATAAACGTTATACATTGTTTTATCGCTTCCCTCCCGACAAATTTTCACGGATTCGGGAGAATAGGAGACAACGCTTTTGGCTGCGTTTATTTTTTAGTTTTTTCGTTATGTGGCGATATGAAGTGATCCTTACGACGGGACAATACCTATTTCAGGATTCATTAACATAGGTAGTTTATTTATACTAGCCCATTTTGGAAAGTCGGATGGTTAACAGATACTGTAGCAACCCCGACGCGTGGGTCACTACTGTATGGGATATGTCGATCTATTTTGATTGAAACACGTATTAACTGACTTTGTATATTAAAAACTTTTTTTATAATATTTTATTTCTAATTTTATGTTAAGCCTTGATAGCTGTCGACACATGGTCTGCCTGCATATTCTCTTCTTTTTTTTAAGTATTGGGTCTTATAAGAAATTTCTTATAAGAATGTTGTATACGACTCATCCAGCCAGTTAGGAAAATAGTTTTTCAGTACCTACTTTTCATCCACCTACTCTCTCAATAGCAAACGCACCCTCACAAGTTCTCGTTACACAAAATGGAATATATTTTGTGTGTTATTATTATTTACTCAGTATTTTAATGAGGTTCGCATGTAACAAAGTTGCTTACATGTAATGAGAATTTGTGAAGACTGAAGGTTGGCCACGAACCACGAATTGGAAAGTAAGGATTAATAGAGCAAGAATTTTCTGGAAATGCTCATATTTAAGAAACCAACCAAATTATGGAGAAATGACAAATACTAGTTTCTGCCCGTAGTTTTTGTCTCGCAAAAGTGATCACTTAACAAACAAATAAACAACAAATTGTACCTCTTTATTATATCGGTTCAGAAGTATACCATGATACCTTTCATTTGGAAAAGGATAAGCAGATGTATGTGGTATAATTTCGTCAAGAGACATGACATGAAGCGATGATAAAAAAAATATGCAGTTTTTTTTTCGACAGTTATTTTACATTTAGTTATACATCTAAACGTAAAACTTGATCCAAACTAACTATAAAACATTGCAACAAGAAGCTACAAACAAAAAAGATAGCAAGTCGTTTATTATAATAACAAGCCCATTATTGGGAAATTAATTAATCAATTCCTGTAATAACGTTGATGAGAATTAATAAATAATTAATTTTCCCAATACGCAATCAGTGTTAAGAACAATAAAAGCTTTAATTACTATTGTGTGAGGATTATTGCTGCTTCACAATATTACTGGTATCCATTATTCATGAGCGTGATAATATGCTGATAAAGGACGTCATGCCAAACCAATGCGTGTATTGTGCGGCGAAATTTGGTGGAATATCGACAAAATAATTCAATGGAAATGAAATCAGATTTTTGAATTAATTGTGTTTTGTATAGCATTCGTGCAAGCTTTCTTGGTGTTTTTTACTATTTCAGGGTAGGTCCGATAGTAAAAGTTTTTCATAATGATGAGGACAATGACCCCTTTTCAGGTTTTTGGTCAATGAACAATTACACTGTATACGGGTGGGTCGCCGAAGGCGCTTAATTTTGTTGCTATATAATTTCGTTATTACATATTTAAAAGTAATGCAATGCTCGTGTTTTTATCTATAACTAGTGGCTCGTCCTGGTCTAGTGGTCGCAAAGCGTTATTGGGTATTTCCATCAGGAATAACTCAGTAGCAGCCTCGGAGTCTGGATTTATGCCCGGTTGATGGCAATAGGCTCGCCCCTTATTACATGGGACTTAAACATAACTGACGAAATGTAGGTGTAATAATGGGTACACAGGCGAGATGCTATTATGTTACGTTATTTCCGAAAAAGAAATGCACTTAAATACAGTCCTTCTTAGAAATTTTCCTCGATTCACTAACAAAATTCTAAGACCTATTTAAACTGGGTACAAAGCCTTACTTACTCCTTATCCGGATGAAGACCGGTAAGTAATCCGGATCCTTTCTCTTTGACAAACGAACCTTCGTCACTGTCGCACTGTTTGTGACGTCAATAGACACCCATTCCGAGAGGCAATTTTTGGAAAGGAATGAGATGTCAGAAGATAGTGTGAGGTTACCTAACTTGTTCTAGAAAATATTTAGGTTCTATATTTAGCGTGTGGCTGTGCCAATGTGACCTTTCCGTCTAATATTTACCTTCAAGTTCATCTTAGACATTGGTAAAGGTAAATATCGTTAGATAACCTAGACTTCAATTAGGGATAATAATTATGACGTAAATATATAGTAATTTGTATTCTACGCTTGCTTACAGGCAGAATACAGATACTTTTAGGTTATAAAAACTTTCCTTGTAAACTATTTTTTTTTTTCAAGTACTTAAAGATAAATAATGAAATTCTGAAACCACTAATCCGCTTCGACCAAGTGAAGTGATCAATGCTAGTGCCTTCTCAGTATGGATGGGATGAGAATAGGCTGGTATTTTTTGTTAAGATATATTTAGCGTCAGTACATAAGTACCTTAATACCTAACACATTTATTATTAGTCTTCGGAATAACCAACCTGTGTAGGTTATCCATTAATGACACAAAGTTATCGCGCAGAATCAATACTAACATAATAAAGAATGAGTTTTTTTTTTTTTGTTTAAAACGCAATGTAATCGATCTAGTCTTTGGAACTTCCAGTCGTATTGAAAAAATCTTTTTGTATATGATAGCCAGATTCATGAACAATAGTATAGGCTATAATAATAGAACTTTTATTTCGGACAGAGTCCATAGGGTTAGTAACATACTTAAAAACTAGTGTTTGAAGGTACAAACAGACATATTAAACTTAATAACTACACTACACTTAGCGTACACTTAAGCACGCGTAAGCTACACTTTAGCGTGGAGCTGCATCTACCTATGCATCATCGGCGAATCCCACCGATCTGCGAACACACTGAGAATACTGCTGCAGCTATGTAACTTCATCAAGCTACGACCATCGGGAGCGAAATAGTAACCAAAGACTAAACGCGGGTGAAAAAACCCACGCGGGCGACGTCGCGGGCAGAAGCTAGTAATAAATATAGCACATTATTTCATAAATAAATAACTTCTTATGTTTACGTAGGTACATTTTATGACGTCACTATGTCAAAAGAATGTTATAAAATTAAAAAAGAAAAGAATATTTGATTGTTGTTGTTGTGAATGATATAAATGTTATTTATTTATTATTTAATTACCAAACCCAATATGGATAAGTTATATAAGCTTGTAATTTATCTGAAATAAATAATTTTAATTGAATTGAAAAGACTGTCATACCAACAAAGCAACAAATGTTCGTTCATTCAATGACCGAGGGCGGTACCACTTCATTCCCGGACACTTGGGAATTCACTTATCCGCTTCACGGGAATGAAAAATGTCCGGCATTCGGACACGTGCCGAGGCCTTACAGGAATGAGTACAAATTAAAAAATGTGCCCAGTGTATTAGGATTTGTTTATAGTAAGGAGATTTAACACTCATTTCGTGGGTGGTTGGGTGCAATGCAAGTGATTTGTTACCACCAAACTCATAATTTTCGTTTTTGTGATGATTTGTATTTTCAGCTAGGAACGGCAGAATTAAAAATAATGAATGTTAGGTATTTACATATGTATAAACGCAGGTATCTACTAAAAATTCCTTAATAAAACTTTTTATAGAAAAGAAGTACCATGAAAACAAAAATATTGCTTTAAAAAAATGTTACGAGTAGTATATATTAGTAAATCAATTTCGATTGAAGTGTTTTAAATATACGTTAGCAGCCTGTGTAAAAAAAATATATATTTTCCACTGAAAGCAGCACTTTTTTCGAACATGACGACACGATTGGTGGCTTGGCGATTAGCTATTGCGCTGCTTTCGTAGATTCGATTCCCGCATGAAATAAATATATATATTGTTTATATGTCCTACAGGTAATATTCCGGTTTTAGTTGTTATATGTGCTCGTTTACATATTAAAAAAAAAATATTTTTGATTTCGCGATTTTATCTAGTAAATCATTCGACTTTTTTTATTGAGTGAAGAAAATACCTAACACATGCCACACCGTCCGGAGAGACGACGTGGTTTTGTGGGACTTGCATCGACTTTTTAGTGAATGCATGTCCCTCATAACTACGTCATCTCCGCCAGTGCACCTACTTTCGCCTAGGTCAACCCTATCAAAAGGAAGTTATAATTTAAGGGTTGTTCGGAGTGAAAAGGAGCCAATCCCGGCTCGTACACGGAACATCACTTTTTTACCGTTCCTTTTATGTGCTTTGTTAAACAAACTCGTAAATCTTTAGCCGTTTTATGAAGTATCACTTTTACTTGTCTGGGAGGGAAATGGTTTGTAAGGTCGGTTAATTAGACCCCACTTTTTAAGGACCTTTGAGGTCATAGGTATTTTTATCATTACTAGAATTAGTAGCAGCCTCAGAGTCTCGATTTGTGCCCGGTTGATTGCAATAGGCTCGCCCCCTATTAGATGGGACTTAAACATAACTGGCGAGACGTGGGTGTATTAGGTAATGGGTATATCTCTGCCTAACCCTTCGGGAATTAAAGGCGTGATGTTATGTGTGTATGTATCATCAGGTTTAAAATCTCCAATTTACACAAAAGTCTTCAAATGTTTTAGTATCGTATAAAAACCTTCGTGACAGATGAAAAAAACGTATAAAGATTCTGTTTTCCCTTTCAGGTACACTTAAAATTAAGTCCATTACCTAAAACACATAAACAATATTAAACAAACGTTTTTTCCTGAGATTGTCGGATTATTTTTACCAAGCGTTAGCAGGCTAATTTGAAAGTCAAAACAATAACATTCTTTATGATACAGGGGAGTGTGGTGGCGTTCACCATGAACGCTTCCATTCAGTACAATAATAATATTTTACAGGCTACATTACATTCGCTGTTTGCACGAAAAACGCCGGAATATGACGTCACTATTAAGTTACTTGGAGAACATCATCATCTGCCTAGACTTTTCCCAACTATGTTGGGGTCGGCTTCCAGTCTAACCGGATGCAGCTGAATACCAGTATTTTACATGGAGCGACTGCCTATCTGACCTCCACAACCCAGTAACTGGGTAATATGATACCCCTAGGTAAGACTGGTTGTCAGACTTTCGGGCTTCTGACGACCCGTAACGACTGTCAAAGATCCACGTATGACAGCCGGGACCAACGGCTTAACGTGCTTTCCGAGGCACGGAGGAGTCTCGGTATTTACAGATGGTCACCCATCCACGGACCAACCCCGGCAAGCGTAGCTTAACCTGACGGATCGACCCGTGCGGCTGTTATTACATAGCCACGAGCTCCTCCTAAGTTACTTGGAGAACACTGACATAAAGACAAAGTCAAAGCATCAAACTAAGTAACATTGAGCAAAAGTTACTGTTGGAAAACGACTTCTAGTTTTGGGGTGAAAAATCACTGCGTAAAACATTGTGCTTACGGGTACTTGGAATGATACAGAGTTACAGGGGTTATTTAAAGATTAGTTATAACATTTAAAAATTGTTTCCGTAAATAAAAGTTTAAACTTTGACCTTCAACTTCTCCATAACCAGAAAATTTCCAGGAGTCCAGAACAAAAAGAAAATGGCAATGATGGAAATAACATCATCATAATTTATTTATTTAAATATTTTGAGTTTTTTAATCTAATTTTTCTTTTTTGTTGTTTGACTATAGGACAATAATTTACACCTATCATGTTATGTCTTCACCACCTTTGGTTGACTGTTAGAGAATGCCTAAGGCATCAAGTCCGTCTTCGTACTTTTTGTTGCATAAAGTTTAAATAAATGAATAAACAAACATATATTATAACTTTCGGCTTCGTTAAGTGCCTTTTTTATATCCGTTGTACTGTTCTAAAATCACCAACACACAGACTCATACAGAGGTAGTATATTTACTACTCTGTAATTACTACAAAGACTACACAGGGCTACTTGTAAGTGGAAGCCTTTGTAGTATTAATAAATGATGACAGATGACCTTTTGTTTTTCAATATTCTCACAAATAAAATCCATATTTCTTTTAAAAATGATTTCATATTTTTTAACAGGTCAAAGTACTTCGTCAACTCAGGTATCCTCTTTCCTTATTCATAGTAGTTTATTTCCACAAAACGGCACGGAGTGCATACTTCGAAGACAAACACATCGAAGGTCTATGTGCGCCAAATTCCACGGAGACACCATGGCTTGTCTGCGCGAAACAAAAGACTTCTTTCCTTGTGGAGCTGGGGTGGATTTAATGATCTACTTCCCACCCTTCTGAAAAATACGTACCGAGACGTAGAGTTGCGGACACTAGCCCGTTCTCTAGACAGATTTCGATCACGACGGCTCTGTCACAATGGAGACTAGTCAAGTAGGTACGTAGAAGATATTATATAGTGTATAAGTGTGTGCTCCCTCTTCCCTAACTCTCATAGTCCGATAGGACGACAATCCGACACAACCGCGAAGAGATCAGGCGCAGAACCAACAACTTTACGTGCATTCCGAGGCTCCGGGGTGTCATATCACCAACTGGCCAACTCCGGGCTGCTATTGAGAAATTCGTAATGGAAAAATGTAATACCAGTTTTTGTCCGACCTGTGTCGTACCCAGGACCCCACGCTCAGAACAACGGGTCAGTAAAAGCAGCCTGTTTTACAATACATACGTATCATATAAATGTATGTATGTCTCAACATTTATCATGGGAATGTTCTCACACCAGCCTGTAAATAAAGAGTGTTAGTTGACTACAGTTTTCCAATCGCAGCGTACAAGTGATGCATTTAATCATGTCTTCGACATATCAATCATTCTTCGGTTAACGTGTGATTAAGTAGTTACCATTGTGGTGCATTCGGATCGCTCGTTCGAAAGTCGGCCAACGTAAATACCAAATTGTATCTAAATGTGCAGACAGCCGCACAATATTTTTTTGCGTTTAAATTAACCGAACAATACATTTTGTCGATTGAGGTTAATTCTACCAAAATGAGTCAAACCACAATCAAAATTAATTAACAATCAATTACCTTTGTCGAATAAATTCAATATGCCAAATGTGTTACATTACTATACAAGATGAAAATGCAAAACATATGATTAAAATAGATTTACAATAAATTACCGCAAAATATCTTAAGTCATTACAATTACTTCGAAACATGGAAGAAATTTTGACGTGGCTTATTCTTTTAGGCAGAAGTAAACCTAATTCTCAATAAATTCTATTGGTTAAGCCTTCAGGAACCCATATATCTTTCACTAAGAATCACCACACATAATCACGCCTGTAATTCTCTAAGGGCAAATGTGTACCCATTAGAACACCCACATTTTGACAGTTATGTGTTTAAGTCCCATGTAATAGGGGGCAAGCCTATTGCCATCAACCGGGTACAAATCCAGACTCTTCCTTTTTTTTTTGGCAGAAATAAACCTCACTGTCCATAAATTTTATTTGTTAAGCTTTCAGCAACCAGTTTATCTTTCACTAAGAATCAACCGACTTCGACAACTTAATAACTGTAAACTCATTCATACCGGAACTACACAAGCGCTAAGTGGTCATTCATTAACAATCATTCCCGCTTCACTGGCCAGATATAGTCATGAGGTTAATCAGTCACCGTGGCAAACAAATGGCCATGTGGACAGTTGGCGGCTCTCTGTTCCTTCCGGTGGAGACGTTTCCATCGGGAAAGCAACCGCTCGTGTAATTAGAAGAAACGAGAGCGAAGCGATTTCCGAGGCGGATCGCGCAACAATTAGTAGCCCGTGGAGCACGGAACGTGAGGTGTAAGAGGATGGCGTGTGATGAATGGGTGTTGGAAGAGGATAACATATTTTGTTTATTAAAAAAAAAAATCTGTGGTAGCAGTGATCTTTTTAAAAAGTTCATTTGATCCGTTCTAGGAAAGGATATGTATTTGTATTTATCTGTTCTTCTTTCTTTATCGTGTGGGCAGTAAGGTCTTACGACCCTACACACTCTAGTGTCAGAGTTTCTAAATTGCCTCAAGGGCCTCTGATATGGTTTGAGTGGAACAGTAAGTCCAGGTTTCCTCACGATGTTTTCCTTCACCGATGCCAGTGATATCCAAGATAAACTTTTAGAAAGTACATATTAATTGAAAAATTCACATTGGTACTTGCCCGGATTTGAACCCACATCCTCATGCATGAGAGGCCGGCGCCTTAACTACTGGGCCATCACGACTTTAACGATTTAACTGTTTAACCCTGAAGTAAAAAAGTTATGGTGAAAAAACTAAATCACTCAATCTGCTCGCCTGAAGAAAATGCCATAACACGTATCTCAGAACATACCACGTTCGTGGTAATAAAAGCTAGTCAAAAACAATTTGAATGGTTGATTATATCTGAGCTGCAAGGGTTCTAGGTAGGTCCACGAAGTCCACTTCGTGGGTAGGTTACATATTTTATCAACAAAGATTAAAATAATTTTACGTAGACCTTGAGATCTTGAGGAATTTTTTATCAGTAGCACCAGCTATTTCACAAAATTACTCATTACTTCCATGGAATTGGAAAACTTCATTATTTTCGCAAAAATAAAGCTAAGTTACGATTCAGCGGTCAAGCATGATGTTAGGAAGTGTGTACCTACTATTCAATACAAAAAATTGTCAAAAATGTTTTTATATTATATGAAGAAACTAAACAATGAGTCGCCTATCAACTGCGCCCACAAACCCGCCATCAGCTTCTAACACAAGCTAATTAACAATAACGTAGATCTTGCGCGTGCCGTGCGCATGCGACGCTACGCTTCACATTCGCGCCGCGAGCCGCCCGGGCAATACGTTACGGGCTATCGTCAGCACCACGGCACCCTGAACCTTCCACCTTAAACTTCACCATACTAATTATAAACACGCGCGCTTGATAGCCTACACGAGTCACAAAAGTCGGAGAAGTCTTGAAAGTCGGAAAAGTCAGTAAAGTCATCGTCACTGTTTCAGTGTGGGGTGTCGTAGGTGGCGTGTGTCATCAGTGACGGTGTGTGTTGTGGAATGGGGTAGCGATGGGGGCTGGACACAGCGCTGAGGGCGATGGCGGCGCGTACGCAAGCGACCCGCCCGCCCATGATCGGCGCAAGACACATAGTAGGAGGCGGAGGTGAGTTTAGATGTAGCTTGTTACTATTTGTTATCGATACAGTGTAGTGCATATTGTGTGTTATACATAGTGTATTACAATTTTAATTTATTTATACATAATTAGGGTCAAGGTCATTCTGGTAATCCGTTAATCATAAAAAAAAATGTTTTAACAATTCGGGATTAAAAGCAAAACAAACACAAATTACCACAAATGTAACGGTAAATCCATGAAGATCGCATGAAGTAGATTAAGTTAAAGAATTCAGTTCAGTTTTAATTGAATACATACCTACACATTGACGTGACGTATAACTAGGGCAAAGAGATTACCAAGAACAAAGCTATTTCAGTCTCATTTTTATCGCTAACGCGGTAGTAACACATAAAAATTCTAAATTCATACACAACGCGTAAACATAAACATTCATAAACATGCATATCATTGAAGCGTTAAATAACGGAACGTTTTGCGTTCTCAAATGTCATAAAATGTCTATCACGAAAACACATGAGCGTGAAAAAATTTTACGCGTCCATACTGCCTAAGCCGCCTTGGCAGACTAGATTTAGGATAACAAGATGCTTTAACTAATTATATACCTTAGATGTTTAACTATAAGGTTCAAATTAGTTAAGCAAGTTATTCCAACTTAGAATACAGTTTCATTGCTTTAGACTATTAATGGTTAGTGATTTGGTCTTTAATCATGCTTTCGTAAATATCGAGCGAAAGGCTGAAAGAATGTGAAACGAAGTTTACACGTTTACAAGTTTACGTGACAGTCTTATGTCACGTAAACTTGTAAACAATACGATAAAGTGTAAACAAAGGTTTTTTTTTTTAATATTGGGAGTGAGTTCTGAGCCTTTTATTCGGTTGGCAAAGGGCATGATTGGATCTAGGTCTCCTGCATTAATTAACTAAATATTGTTTGGTATTATACAAACGATATTTTTGCATACTCGTATTTATTTTGCAATATGATTAGACAAACATGATATCTTCTGTTAATTTAATAACGGTAACATCTTTCTTGTGAGTGTGTACTTATAGCATGTTTATTACCTACTTATCGTGATTATATCTAAGTATAATTATGTATAGTTGGAAGTGGCAGACAAAGGTACTGATTTCAAAATGATGCGTTATTCAACATTTCGTAAGTACAAGATGTGAAATTCTTTATGACTTTGAAATAAAGTTATTTGACGTGAAACAAACTGGTTACAAGTAGGTATAGATATTATTGCCCTTATTCTATGTACAAAATGTCATCGAGTTCAAATACTTATTTATCAAAATATGACTAGACCACTTTTTAATGGAGCACGATGTCCCATAGCAGACACAGTCCTATTAAAAAGGTCGAAAACTATTTTACCTCATATGCGTAGACATCACTCATCACCTAATCATAAGTACGCATGTATGGCCCATACATCTACCTCCTACACGTAAAGCTTCATCGATGAATCCGAATCGATACTCGAATCTTAAACACAAACATGTTGGACATAATAAACAAGTCAAAGAACTTGAACATCACTATCTTATGTAAGCTAAAACATAAATCATCGATACACCGATTATGATAGGTCAAGGATGAAGTCTGGACTCGGTCTAGACTATTATTAGTCTTGGCACCTTTCCAACGCGTTTTGTTACAACTAAGCCACAGAAAATGGAACCTAAAACGGTCTTAGCTAGGGATTTAAATTGTTTGAGAAGTGTGAAAAGTTATAAACACTCAAAAAGAAACCTTAAGCTATGTAAGTTAGGGATTATAATTGACTAATAATCTTCCAGTTAAGTTACAATAAGTTATAATGCGAATAGTGATAGAATATTCTAAAGCTGGAAAGGTTTTCATAAATAAATTATTTTAAAATTAATGAAAACATTTTCATAGGCTTTAGATGTTTTGGTTTTCCAACGTAAAAGGAAAGTAGATTTACTATAAAGACGTTTTTTATAATATAATAATAAATACATAGTTTTCTTTAACAACCCTCGGCTCGTGCCTTCTCTGTATGGGATTTATAATGGTTTTTCCATTGAATCAAACGGTAGTTTCGTATGGAGAAGAATGGGCAAGAAACTCCATACTTAATCTTTTTAAATAAAACATGTTTACAATAATTTGTACAGGTACATTCAAGAATTAATATAAATGTGAAGAAAATGCCAATAAAAATAAGTTTAAGTACTTACTAATCGGTAGATACCGAGTTACTGTGGGGTGTAGTGGGTTTCTTAATCTTAATCTTAAACCGTTTCAAATTAGTAATACTAATTAGTAATACTAATTCGCTTCAAATTAGTAATACTAATTTGAAACGGTCATAATTAAATAAATCACAGTGATCCAGTCATACCAAAAGGTCTGTGGCCTGTACAAATACCAGTATAATTTATTTGTATAAGCTATCACGGACTCAACCTCCACGCCCTTGAACCTACATTTTGTAGGTATTTACTTTAAAACCCAAAGAATTTAATTACGAAGCCAAAAGTGTTTGTAATGTGTTTAAATGAAATATTTCGGTAAACGCGATTTAAACGCGTTTAAAAATATCTAAAAGTGCTATTTTGATTGTAATTTCATTAGATTAAATAAGTGCACGATAGAAATGTCTAATCAAATATTTCAAAAAAGTTAGAACCATTTAAATTCAAAATGCTAATATAAATAATATTACTTATAATGTTACTGTTCCATTTAAACCATGTCAGAGGCCCTTGAGGCGGTTTAGAAACTCTGACACTAGGGTGTGTAGGGTCGTAAGGCCTTACTACCCATACGATAAGAAGAAACTTATAATGCCAGCCTATTATTGACCCACTGCAGGGCAAATACCTCTTCTTATACAGAGAAGGCACAAGCATTGAGTATTACAATGATACGTATCTCAATAACACGTAATGGAAAATTCGATATTTTGCGTTATCATTAGTGCCCTTGTCTACAAAATTTCATTGAGTTTTATTCCTTAAGAAACAAAATATGCCTAGACTACGTTTATATAACATAACATCACGCCTGTGATCCCCGAAGGGTTAGGCAGAGGTGTATCCATTAGTACACCCACATTTCGCCAGTTATGTTTTTAGTCCCATGTAATAGGGGGCGAGCCTATTGCCATCAACCGGGCACAAATCCAGACTCCGAGGGTGCTACTGAGATATTCCTGATGGAAAAACCCAATAACATTTTGCCCGACGTGGGAATCGAACCCAAGACCTCATGCACAGCAGTCACGCTTGCGACCACTAGACCAACGAGGCAGTCTACGTTTATATAGAGCGGTTAATAGCGCGCTATCAAGAATTTTCTATCAGAAAATGCACAAAACTTGGTAAAATTAAGAGGAGAAAACTCTGGTAACAGACCGAAATAATGTTTCAGAAGAATAGTTATACCAAAGTTCAAATAAAAATACATTATAAAAATAATTAAAAAGTCGAAAGCGTGTCGTAATGGGAGCGCCAAGTCCCTCCCAGTTCCTCGGTGCTGTTTCATTAATGAGGAAAAAGTATGCGTCAGATTTCGTGAATTTTGCCCCAAGGAAGCCAAGAATTTTGAGAGCAACTTTTTCTTTGGCTTATGCATTCATAACAATTATAAAGTTAATTTAAGATTATTTTTGAATGGTATCTTTTCTGTACAAAACTAATTAAGAAATTAACGGAATAAAATGCAATCTTTTTCATCTTTTCGTGTCGATTAGCCACCTGTACAGCGCTATCATTGGCCTCGTTTAGATCTTGGGTGGTGCAGGTCCGCATGTCCTTTGATGGTGAATAAGGAGAAAAAGAATGCCTAATTAAGTCAAATTAGTTTTACAGCGATGACAAGTGTAAAATATAATCAAACTTGTAGCGAAAATGTGTAAAATAATAGGACAAAAATTCTGCAGGACAAGCCAAAGTCGCTCCGAAGCCGGGTGTTGTAATTGGAGCTTGAGATGGCCAAACAGTGCCTGAAATATAATATTTTTAAAGCGACACGAATCTCGCCATCGTTTCCAGATATTAAAGTTGTGAAATATGTTCCTTGTAATGCTCTAACTATGGCAGTAACATGCACATGTTCCGAGCTGGTAACTAAGTTTCGTAATTTAGTGCTAAATGCTTAGAATTGTTTCTAGATTCTGTTGCACTCATTGTACGGAGGACAGCGCTTTAAGGTAAACACGCGACATCTTATGCTGTTGTAATAGAAACAAATTTACAACGAAAAGGTAATGATGTGCTGGTGACTGTACTTCCGTTGATTTTGAAGTGGACAAAAGAGTGTTGCTCCACTTATAATTATCATTTTATCCAGTGCAGAAATAAAACATAGTGTGGACACAATTTAGACAATATCATAATTTGATACTTCCATAGTTTTTCATATACATACTTAAATGCAAAACAAAGAGAAAGAAAATATTGTAAAAACATACTCATTTAAATTAGGAAATTTTTGACACCTTTTCATTCATTGATTGACGTAGATGGCAAAATTCAAGAAACTTTCGAAGAAGAATCAAGTGATAGGTCCCAAAGAAGTCAATAGATGAATCTTGAACTAATACACTGCTCCAGCAATTATTGGATAAAAGCAAAAGCTCACTCATTGAGTCACTGACTAAACACTAAATCTCCAATTCTTCTTAGCCTATAAAGCAGAAAGGACCTTGCGACATATGAAGCCCAATTTTCAATTTTGTTCAACAGTGATAATGAGACAGAAAATGCCCATGGTCCTTTAGTAGGTAGTTGGTTAGCTGATGGGTCCTACCTATAAACATAGGTAGGACCCATCAGCTAAGAATTGCGACAGAGCTAAAAGGGGGTCTTTGAATTCCATACTGGCGAAGTCGTAAACAAAAGCTAACAAGCTATAATAACAAGTCGTGCTAAACTATTTTTATCACAATGAACATTTCTTGTAATTCATATTTTATCATTAAGTTATCAATTGTCAACATAAGAACATACTCTTACATATTTATATGCATATAAATGTCTTATACACATGAGAGATTTGCGTGTTTAGTCTATTTACGATTAATTTTCATAACACTTCGCACTTTTTCATCCAAATATCGTGTGCTTAACATTGCATGATTAACATTCTGCAATTAATTTTTGTACTTGCATACTAAACCAACATAATTATCTCATGATGTTCAATGACTCATGATTTATTATGTTAGTCTGTCAACAGACATTAATACGTTACTGGAGTCTACTTATTATACCGTACCATACCATGATCGTGCTAGGAACGTGTCTGGCAAAACAAAATTATTTGTATCGAAAAAATTATGAGACTATGCCCATTAGACCGTTTCATCGGCTAACACCTCTGCAATATCAACATAATATCTAAGGTTGATAGTGCATCAGCTAACCCTATAATGCTGTTAGTATTTTTGAGAGGTAAGGTAACACTACAACAGCTATCGATATAAAAAAAAATACCAAAATGCAACACAGCAAAAGTACAATTTTAGTCGTAAACTCATCTCAGCGACACATTAAGTTTACTAGAGGTACTTTTGACGGATAATATTTAGATTGAATTACGATCGTTCATAAAGTTAGTAGATTTACATCCCCGATTTAAAATAGAAATAAATAAGACAACTGTCAACTGTCATTAACAGAGAAGCCACACTAAATAACATCTCAAATCTTAAATCAACAATTTCGCCTCATAAACGCTTCCTGATAAAAATAATAGTACAATTATCATCGGAGCGTAGTCTATAGATCTAAGCGATCTTAACGACGTCCAGTCTGATGCTCTCGCGCACCGGTATAGCAACAATTGGAGCATAGCCTAACTGAACGTGTTCTGAGCTCCGTTATCAACGTTTTTTAGCTATCAATATGGAAAAATGCTACTGTATATAGTAATTTGATATGTGTAGATGTATAGTTTTGTAAGGCGAGTACCTTCCTCATATTAATATGTATTCGTTCTTGTTCTAGAGTATTAGGAACTTCCTTATGTCCGAATTACGACCACATAAAGTTCTAGAACCCAGAAAAGGTTTGGCAAATAAAATAGGTTACACATAATATTTATTATCAATGGCCACAGAACTCCTCCTCTCTTGAGTTTCGTTTGTACGTAAAATCTTTTGGAACTATTTAATTTTAAGAAAAAAAATCGTTATTGTTTAACTTACATTCTTACGATAATGCAAAAGTCTGGATGGATAAATATGTATAGCACAATGACGCCAGAACGGTTAAACGGGTCTAGATGGCATTTGTGGAAAAGCGCTTAAGCTACTTTTTATTTATTTATTTAAACTTTATGCACATGTAAAAAAAATACGCTGTACAAAGGCGGACTTAATGCCTTGGGCATTTTCTACCAGTCTACCTTAGGGTGATGCAGAGACAAAACGTAGTAGGTGTGATTTTATCTCGTTTTAGTGTTCTTGAGGAATAATTTTACGAATTTACTGCAGTGATAGTGCAATGATGACAGACGTTCAGCTGATATGATGATGATGATAAAAGTACCTACCAGTATGACGTGTTATCAATATCTACTACATCATTATTCAAATCAATCATTGTTTGTCTTATTTATTGATTCTATATCCACAAAATTCCTGAAAGAAAACAGTACAATATCGAAAACTACACAGTTGGCGCCACATCACCACGTGCGGGTACTGTTTGGACACGACGTGAAGAGAGCGTGACGAATCGCACATACATAATAAGTGAGTATGATAACGCTTGAAGACCCACCAAGTAACATAAATAACATCTAAAGACGAAACAAGATCTAAATGACTTCTTGTTTGCTGCAAAAAGATTGAAAGGATTTTGTGTTGTTTTGTTGGCGAAATTTGAACGGGTAGGTAGTAGTAAAGTTTTTAGGCGTTAATTACACATACATACATAAACTCACGCCTTTTTCCCATGGAGGTAGGCAGAAGCTACAGAACGCCACCTGCTACGATCCTTACATACTCCTTTCGCATCATCTACGTTCATACATCTCGTCATACAAGCACGCCGGTTACGAGTACTCCGCACCTGACCTTTCTGAAGGACCTCACCAATAAGGTCAGTGTAGGTCTTCCTAGGGCAACCCCTCCCGGCGTTGCCACTCACCTCTCCCATATAACTAACTTTGGCCAATCGTCTTTCACTCACCTCTCAACATGACCGAACCATCTAAGCATACCCTTTTCTATCTTTAAGCGTTTCTTTCTTTAGGCGTTAATTTTATTTATTAATTAGTTGCTCAATGCAATTTCGTACGAGTAGTTTTTGGCACCCGTGTAAAGTTACGTCTTTGGTTACTGCTTTGCTCCCGTGGGTCGTAGCATGATGTTATACAGCTTATACTATTCCTCATGAATGTGGCTATCATATAAATGAAGAATTTGTCCAATCGGACTGGTAGTTCCAGAGATGGGACGATTTTACAAACACACAAACAAAAAAAATAGCTTTAGCTTTATAATATTAGTATAGATATATTTAGGATCTCCAACAAAAGATATAAGTACACAAATCGTGAAATTCAAATAATGGTTAATAACAAGCATAGTTTTGGCATATTGATACCCTAATCAATTCGTTTAGTTACGTTATTAGATTTTATAAGTAAAAGACAAAAAATACACAATATTTTTTTTCACGGTTAAAAACAAAGAGCTGGTCTATTTTTCCAAACATCTTTCCGACCTTAATTACAAAAAAAAAAACACAAGGTAAACCAGGTAAACGTCTACCAACTTCAATAACAAATGACAGTCAAATCTCAACCGCGAGAAAAATAAGAAAAGAAAATTGCGTTGAGGCAAGAAAAATCTACATCTTTGCCGCATTACCGCTTATTTGGTGAAGGCGGGAAAATGGCATATACATCGTTATTTAAAAGCCCTTACGCCAGCAATCAGTGGGCTATGAAATTCTCTTTTAAGGAAAAAAAAAAAAAGACAAATTCCTATATAATCTAAACCCTCGCGTCGTAAAATTTTTATAGATCTTTTGTGTCAAATGATTTCATCAGAAACTAATTACGTTTTATTGTTCTTATAGCTTTGTTAATGTTGTTTTGAGGTGAACTTTACATAATATAACATCACGCCAGTAATCCCCGAAGGATTAGGCAGAGATGTATCCATTACTACACCTACATTGCGCCAGTTATGATTAAGTCCCACGTAATAGGAGGCGAAAGAACTTTATTGTTTTTTTATTTATGAATTTAATCGTTATAGATAAATGAAATATTCCAGCAATACCTATTATAAAGTTGGTTCAAGAGTATATTCTAAATATTTACTGGAATTATTAACAGATAAATCAATCTAATCTTAACAGTATTACTTTTTACTTATAATTATCATATTTAGTATAAAATTGTGACTGGAATTAATAGATACTATCAAGCCCGTCGCGACAATGTCAATCACACGCAATTCAGAAGTATTTTGCTGGAGAAAAATATGTTTTTTTCGCTTCAGTACCTTGACAAGATTTAAAATTGATTATGCAAAATCGGGCCTGTAAAAATAATTAGGTACAATATGTTCATGCATACAACCATTTAGGTAGATGTTTTTTGAAAATTATTTTATCAAAGTAGGTATATCAAAAGAGTTATTTAAAGAAAAATGAGCCTAAACTTAACTCTATACTGTTACGTTTCAGCTGTCTACCTTAATATAATAATAACACTTTTCTGGCTTAGAACTATTCCTGTCAATTTCACACAATATGTATTCATAGTAATATTCGAGTTGTAGTTGTAGTATTTAAGGCTAGCTCTATTTTATATTTTACTATCGACCCTCCCCAATTTTGCATGGGTATTGTAGATACTAACTATACTTACAAATCTTCTTCTTGAATCACTCTATCTAATAATGAAAACCGCATTAAAATCCTAAGCGTACAGCCGGCGGAAAGCGACTTTGTTCTATACTATGCAGAAATCGCAAGTTATGTTTATAATTTAATCAGATAGAAACTACCCAGTGGCGAAACCACGTTAGATAAGTATTTAAAAATAGAAACAAATGGTTCACTCTAGATCCCCGGGTTTCTTCCAATCTAGGTGGGATAAAGCTAGCTTTTGCCGTGATACGAATTCATGCGAGGTGCCTGCAAAATTCAACATTCATACTGCAGTCTGCAGTCTGCGGAATTGTGGTATAAAGCAAAGTATTTTTTGAATTTATAGAATTAAGGTGGGGTTGTTTATTTTCTTGCATGTTTATTTTTCCTGTAGCACTGACACAAGTAGGTACTAAAGTTTCTGGCTGGTTTAGCCATGATCAAACTTGTTCTAGTAGTTTATGGTTCGAAGACTATTTATACCAAATAAATATGAATATTTGAAAATAGAATAAGAACTTGACAGCCAGTGCGTGTGACTGACAGACGAGTTTCTTAATAAGATATAAATTAGTTGAATTATCACAATGTAATTAGTAACAAAACAGACAGTGTTTCTGTTACAGTAGTTTGAACCCCAACCGTTACTGTGACCATCAGAGTGGTCCCAGTAGGTACTTACATACCTTACCGGTGATCGCTATAGAGGTAAAAGTAGGAATGTTGGATAGCTAATGCTAAACCAACTGTTTTGTCTGCATTTGTATTAAATTGTTTTGGAAAAATAATACATTCATTTTGGGAGGTAATTGGGAAATGAAAACTTTCTTGCTTTTTAAAACTTTTAAAAGTAAATTCCATTTTTCAATTCCAATTTTTTATACAAATTATTGTTGTCATTCAAACCCATATCTGCTCGTATTATTCTCAAAACCCTAACTTTTCACTTCTAGAACAAACACAAGTAATTAAAATGGCGGTCGTGCAGAGGTGTTTAATTAAGTGTTTTTGCGTACGGTACGCCCGCCAAGTCCGCCGACTCTGCTAACGTTATGTGGTCCCCATGTAAGCGGGGATTAGGAATCGCTGGTTTTATTCGCGTACCTATTTACAAATATGTAACATGTGACTTTTACGCGAACTATTTCATTTACGTTGTGTAGGTAATTAAGAAGTTAATTTCTGTTTAATTCTATCCAAAATCACGTGCATTTATACTTTTAATTTGCTCTACTCAAACTAATTGCATGAAAACTTATGAATTACGCAACTTTAACGACGAGTCTACTAATTCCATTGAAATAGTCATTGTTTACAACCAAATACATGAACAAAGTATGACGTAATAATTAGTGACGTTTACAAAACGCTAGCCGCCACCACTGTGACCACACCCTACTTAATATTATGTGTAAAAAAGCGTTCAGCGGAGCGTGGTCGCCTCTCTCGCGTTTCTCCACACCACATATTTCTTGATGACATACATGTAATGTTGAATCGCTTCACGCTAGGCAGAGGCTGGCAATATCGGATCTTTATCGAAACTAAGATATGTTGTTGTGTTTTCACTTGCACTGTTGATTCATTAGGGTTTATTGGGTGGTGGTGTTATAGACTTATACTTACAACTATCTTTTGCCTGTGACTTGGTCCGCATGAATGTCGGACCATTATTTCATCCCCTTAGGGGGTAATTTTGAAAAAAATCCTTTTTTAGTGCATGCCTACGTCATAATAACTATCTGTAAGCCGAATTTCAGCGCAATCCGTTCAGTGGTTTGAGCTGTATGTTAATAGATCCGTCAGTCAGTAACGGTCGTCTTTTATATAATGTGGACAATTGACAAAAACAACTATTAAAAGAATTAACAATCGAATAACCTTTTCATTCTTATTTTTCTGTGCTAATGGTTTGCGTCAAATAAACATTCTTTCTTTTCTTTCTTTCC
This sequence comes from Hoplodrina ambigua, assembly GCA_949774945.1. Taxonomy (NCBI): domain Eukaryota; kingdom Metazoa; phylum Arthropoda; class Insecta; order Lepidoptera; family Noctuidae; genus Hoplodrina; species Hoplodrina ambigua. The sequence continues at coordinate 3,752,464 of OX458967.1, forward strand.
AATTGATGTTTATTTCATAGTAAACCTGTACTTATTGCATATTTGCGACGTTTTCTTCCCGTACATATCCCCAGAGATGGCACTAAAATAAGGAAAAAGAAAATCCCGAATTCTTTTGAAGTAATTCATTTACATCAAGGATTTTGCTTCCCTAAAGGTTTCTATTTAGTAAAATATTGTGATGAAGAGTACTAAAAGCATCAATATTCAAATGCAATTTTAAGCCTCGTTCAGGAAATACTTAATTCAGAGAGAGCAATTCTCTTAGAGCAACAGGTAGTACTTTTCAGTGTTTGCTAGATAAATTGCTCAGTATTCTTGATCTATTTCTCTAAAGTAAACTAAGAAAAGATTCGTATTTTTAACTGAAAATTTTAGTATACCTTCGCCTTTTGGTAAACCGAGTCTTTTTATTACTTTCTATCCGCAAACTCACTTCCACCGTATCAATACCGGTTGAACCAATCCACTTATTTTAACTAGCTTTCGGCCGCGCGTTCTTCCATGAATAACGGTTAACTCTGAATAAAAAGTAGCCGATGTTCTTTTCCAGATTCTAAGCCACGTCTTTATCAAATTTCATTACGATCAGTTCAGTAGTTTTGCTGTGATAAGGTAACAAACATACAGTTACTTTCGCATTTTTAATATCAGTGAGGATGGATATTATCTATATACTAATATTATGACGCCGAAGAGATTGTTTGTTCTTTTTTGTTTGAACGCGTCAATCTCCGGAACTACTTTCACTAATAGGAAGCAACATTATCCCTGAGTGCTGTTTATTATTAAGAAAAAAAAATTCCGTTAGAGAAATTCACGCGGGCACGAAACCGTAGTTTTGCCCGCGCTTTGCCCGCTTTTCCTGAATAAACATTCAACATTACAACACGCCTGTCATCCCCGAAGGGTAAGGCAGAGGTGTACTCATTAGCACACCCACATTTCGCCAGTTACGTTTAAGTCCCTTGTGAGGGGGCGAACCTATTGCGATCAACCGATCACAAAACCAGACTCCGAGGCTGCTACTGAGAAATTCCTGATGGAAATATCCAATAACACTTAGCCCGACCAGAGAATCGAACCCAAGACCTTATGCTCCAGGGCCGGGCCCCAACAGGGCCAAACGCCTGCCGGGGTCACGGGACGTCTTAACAGGATACCGTGGCCCCAGAACGTAAAGGGCTACAGTAGGAACAGGGTGGTTTTTTAGTCAGTAAAAGTCTGACAGTCCCTTCCAGGGCGGAAGGAATTATTTGATGATTTTTACCACCCCAACCACAAAAAAATTGACCTCATGCTCAGCAGTCGCGCTTTGCGACCACTAGACTAACGAGGTAACGCATTGACTGTTAATAGACATTACTCCTTATTGTGACATTTGTAATTTTTTTGATTGTATTTATTTTTCATTATTTAATTTAATTTTGACATACCTCTCAAATAATTTGAATTCCCTTCTTGCATGATTGGTAATGTACTTTTCCTCTTTGCATGCCACCATATTTGTACGCCACGAGGCATAACATAGCGACCTATGTACTTATTTAAGATCTGTATTCACTACCTATGTTACACAAATAATAAATGATTTGATTTGATTTGAGGTAGTCTTCAACATCAATACACATATTACATTAGCAGATATATCGTGTAAGTCTCACACGCATCCATCACCGTATTACAGTTACATTTATGCAAATACACTATTCTAATTGTTTCCATAAACAGTCGGCTGTTTTCACTTTCAAAACGTAACTGCGATGAACACATAAGATTGAAACTATCCCTTATGTAAAGATAATATTGTATGTAAATACATGTACGTATGTTGATGGTTATGTGCTTCTGTGGTTTTGGTGAGGATTAGGTTACTCCTTCTCCTACCAAGTTTGTGTGTCATCTCTTAAGTTAAGTTGGGAGTTTCTGTAGCGGCAAATAATTAAGTTTAGTTTGGGCAAAGCAAAAAACCTCGCGTTAAAACTTTTTCCATTTTCCATCTTAGTTTTTGACCGGCCTGTTGGTCTAGTAGTTAGTGACCCTGACTGCTAGGACGGAGGTCGTGCACTTTTCAAAACTGTATCTAACATAATATTACCTAAACATACTTACATAAAAAAGCATGTAACCCTAAACGACTGTTACACACGGTTTTATGATGTAACAGAAAGGTTTCTCGACATTTAGATCGCATAAGATAAGACAGTATCCTAACCCTTATTTAAAGACGTTCTATGTACATAATACAATGTATAGTGTGTTTCCGTATGGTGTCTGTTGTAGGTTAGGTAACACCCTTTCTTGACGCTGTTTCATAAGAAACGATTAAAATATTACATCGTATGATAAATTGACCAATTTTAGACCAAATTAGGCCAATTTTAAGTGAACACTGTAGTTTTAACTATAGATATTATAGATCTAATCATGGATTAGTTATGTTACATTTTACTGGTTCTGACTGCCGGGGTTGCGGGATGTCTTAACAGGATACCGTGGCCCCGGAACATAAAGGGCAACAGAAGGAACAGGGTGGTTTTTTAGTCAGTAAAAGTCTGACAGTCCCTTCCGCCCCACCCAGGGCGGAAGGAGTCATTTGATGATTTTTAACACATAAAAAAAAAAAAAAAACTGGTTCTGTAGGGGACGTCTATGTTCAGTAGTGGACGTCCTACGGTTGATATGGTGATGATGACAATGAACTAGAGATATTTTAATTACATAGTTTCTTGCAATCAGGTGTCGTAGAGCTATATCTGTACATCTTCCGAGTCAATTCTGTAGAAAATCTTACTCGATAAATGTTGGTTCAGGGAGCCCAACTTTTTCCAAAGTTTGATAGCTTATCTCAAGCACCTTTCATATAATTCACACATTAAGGTCGAGATAGTATATCACATGGGACTTATACCATAACTGGCGAAATGTGGGTGTAGGTACTCGAGGAATACAGGCGTGGTATTATGTGTCATGTTATAGTGTTTCACCTATAATAATGATAAATGTTGATTGAATAATATCTTTTAAATATATTAAAAAAACAACAGACAATCAAAAAGCTGCAACGAGACACTTAACACCAATGAATATAAGGACGAAAGCTTGTTAAGTATAGCAGTGTTTTCATGTTTTACTTAAAGAAATTACTGAATAATGTAAATAACAAATGAAACTCAAGCAAGGTATAACGATGGACCTGCATATTTTACAACAATTGAACAAGAAAATTGCTTCTAAAAATAGACGTTGTTAGTCTCGGAGAAAATGAAAAGAATTTAATTTACTTCGTCGGAATAAAATTGTTAGGCTTCTTTTTAAACTTGAATTAAACAAAATTATGATGAACTAGTACCTGCCTGCGACTTCATCTGTGTCAAAGTTGATATATTATCCCACGGGAATATTACATATTTCCGGGATAAAAAGTAGCCTATGCTATTCCAGACTATAATCTATCTCTGAAGCAAATTACGAACGGCGGGAAGCGACTTTGTATTATACTATACACTAGCTTCTGCCCGCGATTTCGTCCGCTTGGAAGTCAAGTATGCCATAAAATAGATCCTATGTTACTCGCGGACAATGTTACTTTCTAATGGTGAAAGAATTTTTAAAATCGGTCCTTAATTTTTTGAGTTTATCCATTACAAACAAACAAATACAAATATTTTCTCTTTATAATAATTAGAAGTTTACTATACTTTCAAGTCTTATGTGTTATGTAATTTACAACCCAATAGTCACATTCCTTTCCTTTCAAACGAAATTAATTCCATCCAACTATGTACATATGAACAATTTAGTGCCCAAAATGTTCCTCTATATTTAAATGAACATTTTCGTGATTCCCGAATGCCCGAAATTGCCCGATTATAGCCGAAGCGCTTTGCCCGACTGTAGGCTTAAATATAGCGTTCCTGAGTCTAAAGTGAATAGCTGGAGCGTCCTAACATTATCTGAAGTGCTGAGGCTCTAAAATGTTTAGGGTACACCTTTATTTTTTTCTCATTTCCATTTGTAAGGAGCAACAAGCTGTATGCTCGGTTGTGTCTTTTTCATCGCATTTGTAATTTCGATGTAGTGCTCTCTTTAGTGCATGTTTAAATCGATTATCTTATGTGTTGTCGTCTCGCGCGGCAGTGGCGTATATTTCCATTTAAGTTCAATATATTTTTTTCTAGACCTAGTACTTGTTTTTTGGCTTGAGGTTTTATTTTTGTTTATTTTTTCTTTCGTTATTTATTTATTACTTTCTTAAACTTATCTTACTGACTATTATAAATACGAAATGTTGTATAAATGGATGTTTGTTCAATCAATCGCGGCAGAACAGCTAAACGGATTTGCATTTTTGGCCCAGACATAGCTTTTTATCTCGGTAAAGTGAACAGTTTTATAGGATAGTCGCAGGCAGAAGTTAGTATCCTATAAGTGTACCCCGTTCAACCGTTTAAGTGTGAAAAAAGAACAAACATCCATCCATCCATCTTCACAAACTTCCGCGTTTAGTAGTAGGATTCACTTCAACAATTAATTTGAAAGGTAACAATGACACCCCTACATCGCTCTGTATAATCACTTGTTGAGTCAATTGTGTCGGACACCGGGTGGTATTTGAATGAATTCACCATTTCCGACCCCATTTCACTCTTACCTACCAACTTGCTCATTGTACCTACCTTGATAACTAGCTTCTGGCCGCATTTTTGTCTGCATAGTTTTTTTCACCCGCGTTAAGTTACATCTTTGGCTACTGCTCTGCACCCGTTGATTGTAGCGTGATGTTATACAGCCTAAACTATTCCTCATTAGTCTGGCTTTCATGCACAATAAGAATCTTTTAAATCCGACAAGCAGTTCCAGAGATAATTGCGTTTAAACAAACAAACAAAATAAACTCTTTAGCTTTATTTTATTAGCATAGATCCCTTTCACGGATATGATTCAGCGAATTAACGTTAATGAAAAAAAATGCGGACAAATGAAATAGTGAGGTAATTTATTTAATGTTCCAGAAAACAGAGTCGTATTTCATTTAGAATTATAGTGACACGACAAGAAGTTTATGGTTGTAGTGGCGGGCTGTTGGTCTTTTCTTAATTAAGTATAAATTACTGTACAGTAACATGTTAGAAATAATCTATGATTTTTTTTACTTAGGTAGAATATTAATATAAATATATAAAAGCGAAAGGTCACTCACTCACATATTACGAAATATCGAAAACCACTTAACGTATAAAGATGAAATTTGGGAGGGAGTTAGTTTATAGTTACTAAACGTCCGCTAAGAAAGGATTTCCCAAAATTCATCCCCTAGGAAGATGAAACGGGGGTCCAAAGTTTGCATGGAGAAATCAACTTTGACTCGGACGAAGTTGCGAGCTAGTATTGTATAACAAACGTTTTCCTGACAAGTACAAAAATAAATAGGTACCAGCCTATCATGTCCTACTGCAGGGCAAAGGGTTCTTCTCAAACAGAAAAGGCACGAGTTTTGATCACAACGTTTGCTTAAGGCTGATTGGCTGGGATTTCAAATTTATACTAATTAAGTCATGGTTTCCTCAAGATATTTTCCTTCACCGATGTCGAAGATAAACTTAGAAAGTAGGTACATAAGAATTGAAAAAGTCAGATCGATATTTGCCCAAAATCAGCATTCACTATAATTTACAAGTACAATCTGTATTTTTAAATAAAAATGAATAGCTTAATGTGTTGTGAAGCGCAAAACTCGAGAACAGCTGGACCGATTTGGCTGATTCCTTTTTTCTTATATTCGTTATTTTTCGGAGCAGATTTTTTCGAAAAAATCTCTCGTAATAATATGCAATTTACACCAATGCAACGCCGGGGCGTTACGTTGGTCGAAAATAAATCTTTTTTAAAACTCACTATAGTAGTTGATAATAAATATGTGAGTACTTAATTACACATTATAATATAGTTGTATGGGTTAAAAATGATCTCGGAAATTGAGAGAGAATCAAGAGACTGAACAGTTATTACAACGCTGGAGCGACTAACTCCGCAAGCTCCAATTTAATTAATAGATGAGAGTAGTTTGGCTAGTACAGTCGCGTGCACTTGCATCATGAAGCTATTTACAACTTGCTTGCGGTTTTACCCGCATTAAGTTACGTCTTTCATAACTGCTCCGCTCCTTTAGTCGTAGCGTGACATACCCAATAACCTTTCTCGATAAACGAGCCCTATAACATGAAAGGATATTTTACAAATCGAATCCTTAGATAGAGAAGAGAGATGAGTTAGAGTGTAAGAAACTCTTAAGCTTCATAATCGAAGTATAAATTTACGGTTGGCGTCAGCTAAGCGCTTGGCTGCTGCGCTGCGTGACACAGGTTCAATTCCTGCACGAAACAAATATTTGTATGCCCTACAAATACTTGTTCTGGGTTTGGCTGTTTGTGTGTGAGTTTTATGTTTGTAAACACACTCACGACAGGAGACAAAAATCAGAACTTTCACTATTACCGAAAACGACAAAACAACAGTACATACGACAACGCTCCATGAATCCAACACTAAAGTACTAAGCTCAGCCAACAACAAAAAAAAAAACATTTGAAATGGTTCAGTAACAAAGCGTGCGATTAAATTAGCGTAAGGTCGCGAACACACAAGTGGGGTCGGGGGTCGCGGTCGTATGATGCTGGCACATATTTAATGGCATAAAGGAAAGAATTCAGAAGGTGAATGCAATTTTTCTGGAGGTGGACCAATGACCTAGACTAGGGTCAAGAGCAAACCCAACTTATACAAAAAAGAAATCTAGTTAAAATCGCTGGACATGAACGGCTCAGGACAGGTTCGATTGGAAACCTTGGGAGAGACCTCTGCTCAACCAATCAGCAATGGAATGGGCGTCTGCCGGTTGATATGGTGATGTTAGTAATGATGATGATAAAATTTAGAATGCTCTATTTCTAAATATAGGTTAGATATTACAAAAATAAGTAGGCCTTTTCTATTTGTCGTGTTAATTAACTTTAAATCTTGTCCTTTTTCTTAAATCCTTTGAACCTTTAGAATATAATGGTCTTAAATCACCCTTTTTAATGTAATATGATGCTAAATAGCAAAGCAAAATAGCAGAACTGGTGAGATGCAGTCCTTGCATTTATTAATTATTTTGTTGATAGCTTTCTTTTTATTTCCAACGGTAGGAAATTCTTTTACAACAGTCTTTTAAGTGTTATGCGTCATATGGTGGAACTTGACCTTCTGCCCATATTAATTTAATGTTACCGATCTGTTCAAACAGCTCTCATTCTGACCTTAGCAAATTAACGTTATGTGCGGCTGTGGCGAATATCATACGTACCTATGTACTTGTAATTTTATCCCTGACGTAATCTTAAGCGATGTGTGGAAGAAGCAACATGTGGTTGAAATGAGAGTAGCAGTATTACTAAAAAGGTTATTTTTATGCTGAAATGAAAATGAACAAAAAAAAAACACAGTTGCTTTGAGATTTTTAATTGCAAATAAATTGTTCGAGACTTGTTTGAGTACCAGATGTAAAGAAGCAACTTTTCACTACTTTTCTTTTACAATCCAGTTGCTATATCCGTGGTTGCTTAGTATTATGTCAATTAGAAATACAATCTTGCAGCTATTTACTACTCTTCCGCTAAAACGTGTTCAGTAACTTTCCTGATATTTGGAATGTAACAAAAAATTCTCCTGGCTGTCGTTTTTCTTAGTACGAAGGAAAATCCGCTTAAAGGGGAAATATAAAACACAGGCATCTTAATACGAGTATCATTAGCAATCTTGTTTACTTATGTCACTTCGTTTCCCATTATCAGGAAACATGGAAAGGTTAACGACCGTAGAACGTTCGAGAACTTAAGATGGCGCCCATGATGCGTGATAGATTGGCGCCAAAAACGCGGAACGATAAAAAGATGGCCGCTCAATGTTATTTATAGTATTCTAACTCAAAAACCTTTACGATAAAGCCCATTATTCGTACAGGTAGATATGAAAGTAATAGATTTCCATAAATCATAGAAATTTCGGAGGTTGATTTAACAGGGTTTGCAAATGGCGCGAATAATATAGAGGATCCATATCCCGGCCTTTGTGAAACGAAAAGTAATATTCTGTTCTAGATAAGGGTTCATATAAATCATTTTTGTTTTGTTGGAACACAGATATATATATTGGAATATCATATGCGATCGTTTCGTCGAAACTATCAGGTTATTAGAACAAATAAATTATTTTGGAACTGTCTCCGAACTGTAGCCCCCAGGGCTTATCTGTTTAATAAAAGAACAAGTAACCCTTTCCCAAATAACTGAAAATATCCGGCCAATTGCGTGTCGGACTAGCATATGAAGGGTTCTGCTCCACAATTCAATATTAAGATTGAGCAAAAAACACCAAAGAAAACACATTTCTGGCATGGAAACTTTTCATTTTAACCTTTATTTTATTTTAACAACACATTAGGTATATGTACCTATTACTGTGACTCACACACGAAGCAACTAGATTCAATATTATAATTTTTCTTTTCTCTTGTAAATGACGTTGTAATTTGCCTTTTGATTGTCTAATTGAAATCAATGATTTGACTTTGACTTAGAAGGGTTTCTTTCGCATGTTGCCTGTATTTGTTGTTTTAGCGACCATAGGACACTTTGTGTTTTGGACCCTATGACGTATTCATACAACCTAAAAAATAAACTAGATGGTTCGGTCATGTTGAGAGGATGAGTGAAAGACGATTGACAAAAGGTATTTATATGGCAGAGGTGAGTGGCAACGCCGGGAGGGGTCGCCCTAGGAAGACCTACACTGACCTTATTGGTGAGGTCCTTCAGAAAGGTCAGGTGCGGAGTACTCGTAACCGGCGTGCTTGTATGACGAGATGTATGAACGTAGATGAGGCGAAAGGAGTATGTAAGGATCGTAGCAGGTGGCGTTCTGTACTTCTGTAGTAGTAGTATGTAAAAAATAAACTCAAAAAAGGGATATTTCCATATAGTTGTAAAGACCATGATCCAACTTAATCTACATACAGACTTGAGGAATATACTCTTTGTCACGTACCTAAGTTTCAAGGGTCATTAATTAATTGGGGTTCTGAACTTAGAGAAACAAGTGAAGGGTACTAGAAACTTTAAATGTTCTTAAGTTTTGTTGTAGTTGTGGAGATGGTTAAGTAAGACTGCCATATATGTACGTGTCCTAGCAAGTCTAGATAAACACAGGACTTTAGGAAACTTTGTTTGTTGTATTACTTAAATCCTTCCTTGATATACGGGTTATATATCTGCAATGCTTTTTTTTTTAGACTTCCACGTTGGTCTAGTGGTCGCAAGTGCGACTGCTGTGCATGAGGTCTTGGGTTCGATTCCCAGGTCGGGCAAAGTGTTATCGGGTTTTTCCATCAGGAATTTCTCAGTAGCAGCCTCGGAGTCTGGATTTGTGCCCGGTTGATGGCAATAGGCTCGCCCCCTGTTACATGGGACTAAAAACATAACTGGCGAAATGTGGGTGTACTAATGGGTACACCTCTGCCTAACCCTTCGGGAATTACAGGCGTGATGTTATGTTATGTATGTTATGTTTATTTTGTTTGGACCTATAATTACTGAGTTTAGCTAGTTCATACAAACAGACAAACTATTCAGCTTTATAATATTTTAAAGATTGGATAGATCAAATAACACTTTATTGTGTACTTCGTCATTGGAGTAACATTTAGAATTATACTCGTAATTATGTTAAACTTACATATGCCTATTTCCAGCTGTGGACGTCGGTCGGCTGATAATGATGATGATAATGATACACTTACCTTCAATCTTTTCGAATCTTAAATTAATTTTAAAAACGTTCGAAACAAAAGCCTGTGCAAAAAACAAAACCAGTAAAAACGCAATCTATTTTTAAAAGCAAAATTAAAAAAAACACCGCGTTCCGTACATAAATGAACAGCGGAAAGTAATCAGCGGCTGAGCTAATAAAGAGTATGTTAATATAAACAGGAGAGTGGCTGTGATTAGATCGTCACTTATGGGGGATGGTTTTACATTGAAGAAGGAAGGGAATATGCAATGGATGTGACTTGTACCTTCAATATGATCAAATTGTGCCTATACAAGGTGCAGTTGTCATCCTTGTCATATTCAAGGACAACAAAACATCACGCCTGTAATCCCCGAAGGGTCAGGCAGAAGTGTACACCCACATTTCGCCAGTTTTGTTTAAGTCCCATGTCATATGGTGCGAGCCTTTTGCCATCAACAGAGAAATTCCTGATGTAAAAACCCAATAACACCTTGCCCGTCCTGGGAATCGAACCCAATCGAAGGAAGTAACTATGTTAATGTTTTTCAACACGAATTAATAAGAAAATAAGTAGGTTTTTTAGTAGGTTATTTTCGAATTCAAATTAGCTCTCTTGCTGTTGGGTTTAGGCAGGCAGGGCGATAAACTGGCACACACACCCTCATACCTATAATTGTATGAAAATACCTACCGCGCACGCAACAAGGCGATTCTGTTCATTGAAAGAGTCGTATTTTGAAATACTGGTGCCGATTCCCTTGTTCACAAACTAGACTAAAATTAGACTATTTCCATCTTTTTCTGTCTAATATAACAACAAACAGACTAATGTGAATAAGAGCTGTCAAATTTAGTCAATCTGACACATCCATACAATTATAGTTGACGTCTTAAAACGTATGGATTAAAAATACGGAAAAGTTCAAGTCAAAACTAATTTGACATCGCTAACTTAGTTCTTTAATGTCACCGTCCTTTCCGTTCGCTGTATGTTAGTAAGAGATGTCAATTCTCTAAATTTAGTCTAGTTTGTGAACTAGAGAATCGGCACCACTGTCATAAACAACTAAAATAATGTATACTTTATTGTCGTAACTTTATTTAATATTTATGTAATTTAAGACAATTTCCAGATCCAATTTACTGCTAATCAGGAACCTACTCCTAATCTGGAGGTAAACGATATTATGTTGTTGATGAATACTAAGTGTTATTTCATTCATTAGAGATCTTTCAGCGGGTGAAACTACTCATGAATATGGACAACTTTCACTAGGGGATTAACTCTGAAGATGAATAAAAATCAGATGTTCCATACATTTTGATAGCCTTGAGTTTTATCTAGCTGTGTTTTTTTTTATATTTGAAAGTAGGTCCCATAGTAAAATGTGTGTGCTTTAAAATTATCATCTCCAATTGAAGATACAAAAATCATGACATACAAAATGGTAACAAAATATCGTAGGTGTACTCTTCCACTTATACGAGACCACAGCATGTTACAATAACAGTGTATTCTTCATATTCATAAACAATAATAACCCCTTTTTTTTTTGGGTGGTAATAATCATCAAATGAGTCGTGGGGCGGAAGGGACTGTCAGACTTTTACTGCCTAAAAACACCACCCTGTTCCTACTGTAGCTCTTTGCGTTCCGGGGCCACGGTATCCTATTAAGACGTCCCGCGACCCCGGCAGGAATATCAACCCCTGAAAGATAGATAATTTAATAAAAGAAACCTAGCAGAATGTTAAAGTCAACAAAATATATCAATAAGGGCATGCCAAAGCTTTATTTCGACCTAAACTTCTGATGCAACATAATTTTTTTATATTCTGATGAAATATTTAATACATTAAAATTAAATTTATAAATCACACGGTACATGCACATTTGCACAATTTTAAACGGAATCTTGATTGGTAAACTAACCGGCACAGTTTAGCATAAACACAAATGAAGGCTTAAGTTACTATTTTTAGCAGAATACGGGTAGACAATAATAACAAATTATATCACATAATCATAACAGATATTTAAGGGTTTTTTTTTAGGTGGTAAAAATCATCAAATGACTCTTTCCGCCCTGGGTGGGGCGGAAGGGACTGTCAGACTTTTACTGACTAAAAAACCACCCTGTTCCTTCTGTTGCCCTTTACCTTCCGGGGCCACGGTATCCTGTTAAGACGTCCCGCAACCCCGGAGATAATTAAGGGTAAATGAAGTTTCGACAGCTCATAAAATATTACGTCAACACTCGTGTTCAGAAAACTGTTCAACCTGATACCTGAGAACAATTCTACTTATTTAAAAGCGTTCAAAATAAAGTCGCTATCTCAGCTCAGCGACAATCACTGCCAAAAATATAAGCACATGTGTTTATTGCCGCGCTTAGCAATAGGTGGTCTAGTGGGAACACTAATAGGGTTCAAAATGAAACAACTATTGTGCTCTGATCTGCTGGTTCGGAAAGCAACATTTATTTCGTATATGGTCAGACACCTTATTAAACTCCGGTAACGAAACCATAGCGCGATCTAATTCGATCCCAACGCCATCTATCGAGCTAAGGGTAAAACTTTTCTAAAACAATTGATCACTATGGTTCTAAACATTTCTTATTTACATATTGGTGGTAAACATACCGCCCACCAAGGCCATTTAGTGAAAGAATGGCCTTCTAAAATTGCACTTAAAACTAAAACATCTCAAACGGAGTTGATCTAAAACAATTCATAAAAAACTTAACTAAACAAGAAACATGCAAATAAAAACAAATGTAAATGTAAAATCATAAAATGTATAACACGGTAAACTTGTATGTAAACATGTGGACTATAAAAAAGTAAAAAGATAACATTTGATCAAAAATAAAATTAAAAACAAACATTTGATCTAGTTAAAAGCTTAACATAAAAAACAAAACTGACCTTAAATTTACAAAAATAACAATTCATTGATCTGTAATGGGTAAAACACATAATTTTGATGTTGGCCTCTTAATTACGGATGATTTTGTGCGCAATGTGACTACACGGGTTACGTTGTCAGCACCGGGGTGTTTCTCAATAACCCGACCCAGTAACCAACGACTAGGTGGTAAATCGTCCTCTTTGATCAGAACAACGTCATCTATTTTAGGTTCTGGAACTTGTGATGACCATTTGTATCTGTTCATGAGGTTAGATAAATACTCATGTGACCATCTTTTCCAAAATGACTGCAACATCCGTTGAACAAATTGCCACCGAGTCAAGTAGTTCACATTTGAGCTTTCGTAATTTTTGTCTGGTACATTAACTAATGGTTCTCCTATAAGAAAATGTCCAGGAGTTAAAGGAAGTGGTTCACCAGGATCAGTGCAGTTTATAACGCTTATGGGTCGCGAATTTAGGCACGCCTCCACTTGATTGAGGAAAGTGGTAAGCTCCTCGTAAGTCAGGGTGGAGTCCCCAATCACTCTTTTTAAGTGATACTTGGTAGATTTTACCCCCGCTTCCCAAAGACCACCGAAATTAGGTGCGTGAGGCGGGATAAAATGCCACTCAGTGTTATTTGCCTCTAAGTGTTCTGCTATAGCTGGCTGAACGGAAGCCAGCTCTTGTAGTTCTCTGGAGGCACCTATAAAATTAGTGCCGTTGTCGCTCCATAATTTAGCACAATGCCCGCGACGAGACACAAACCGTCGAAAAGCGGCCAAAAATGCCTGTGTACTCATGTCACTAACAACTTCCAAGTGAATGGCGCGAGTGGCCATACATACAAAAAGACAAATGTAGCCCTTGTGAGCGTGATGTCCGCGTCCTTTAGTTGTCCTTATACTGATGGGCCCAGCATAATCTACGCCGCTGTGTAAAAACGGTCTTGCTGGGGTGCAACGAACTGATGGGAGATCACCCATTATTTGGTTCCTGACGGTAGCTCTCTGTTTGGCGCACGTTACGCATTTGCGTACATATTGCTGGACTAAAGATCTAGCACCTATGATCCAATACGCTGACCTCAAAAGGTTTGACATTAATTGCGGACCACCATGGAGAGTTCGTTCGTGAGCATCTGCGACTATAAGGAGAGTTAGATGACTCACGTGTGGTAAGATTATCGGGTGTTTTACTGGCTCATCTAACTCTGACTTTTCAAGCCGACCACGAGCTCTCATGACTCCCTGTTTATCGAGAAAAGGGCACAGTGATTTTAATTGACTTGACCTGGAATTTAAATTACCTTTTTCTTTTAATTGTGTGTACTCATTTTGAAATGCATTTGCTTGTGTCACTCTTATACAGGTTTGTAGTGCTGTTTCTATTTCATGGTTTTTTAAATATATACTATCATGTTTGTACTTTGTTAAAAATCGTCGACAATACGCTACAACTCTAACCAATTTACGTAAACTAGAATACTTATCGAAAAATGAACTTGCTATTGGAGCTACTAAATTGGTATGTACTTTAATGGTTTGCTCTAAGTCCGTTTTCAGATCCGTTGGCCTATTGAACTCAATCAACTTCTTTTTTAAAAGGGGTGGACCGGAAAACCATAATTCATTACTCACAAGTGAACTGGGTAGCAACCCCCTTGATGCGCAGTCGGCAGGATTATGCTTGGTAGATACATGAAACCACTGAGTTGAACTCATACTGCCCAATATTTCTGAGGTACGGTTCGCTACGAACGTCTTCCACCTGCTAGGGTGGCTGCTAAGCCACGATAACACTACGGTGGAATCAGTCCAAGCAAAGATCCTCATCTCTGGAATATTTAAGACCTCAGCTGTTTCTACCAACAACTTTGACAAGAGTACCGCGCCACATAGCTCCAATCGAGGAATGCTAATCTGTTTGATGGGTGCTACTCTTGTTTTAGCCACCAACAAAGACACCTTAATGTTACCAGCAGTGTCTATTGTTCTCAAATAAACAACGGCCGAGTACGCTGCTTTCGAGGCGTCACTAAAGCCATGTAACTCGAGTTCATCCTTTGAAGTTGTACTAAGCCAGCGAGGTACCCGGATCTTGGTAAGTAAAGTTAATTCTCCACGGTAAGTACTCCACTCTGATTTTAATTCGGTAGTTAGTTCCTCATCCCAACTCACCCCTGCGAGCCATAATTTCTGTATAAACATTTTTGCTACTACCACGCTAGGAGCTAACCATCCTAATGGGTCGAACAAACGAGCTATGTCTGATAAAATCGATCTTTTGGTTACAGGTGCGGCGGTCAGCGGCGGAAGATTCACGGAGTATTGTAAGCAGTCTTCAAGGCGGTTCCAGGTAAGGCCTAGAATTTTTATTGTACTATCCAGCTTAATTTCTATGTCCTTCTCTTCTATTTTCCTATCTTTATCTATGATATCCTGGTTGTCCTTATCCTTATCTTCCTTTTTTAATTGCGTTTGATCTAATTGTTGTGCTACGTCATTTATAGGCATTGAACTTATTCTATCTAACAATTGTTGATTATTACTGTTCCACTTCTGTAAAGCAAATCCTCCCTTTTCCAATAATTGTATCATTTGTTTACAGATTTCTACGCCTTCTTCTATACTATTACTTCCAGTCATTAAATCGTCCATGTAAAAACTATCGAAGACGTTAGCGGCTGCTAGAGGGTACTTGTGTCCTTCATCATACGCGACTTGATGGAGTGTTCGAACTGCCTGATACGGAGCAGAGGCTGTCCCAAAGGTCACCGTTACCAGCTCATAATCTTCTATTGGTTTTTTGGGATCATCTCGCCAGAGTATTCTCTGGTAGACCGCGTCCTCATCAGCTACTCTAATTTGGCGGTACATCTTAATTATGTCCGCTATAATCCCAATAGCGTGTACTCTCCATCGCAGAATTGTATGCCTCAAGTCCGCTTGTAGTGTCGGCCCAACCATCAGAGTATCGTTGAGCGATACTCCCCTTTTATTTTTTTCAGATGCGTTAAACACAACCCGGACTTTCGTCGTGATCTTGTCGTCTCTAATAACCGCGTGATGTGGTAAGTAAACCGCTTCATTCTTTTCATTATCGTCTTTCTTTACAGCTCTTAAATGTCCTAAGTGTAAATACTCATTGATTACTTCGGTATATTTTTGTTTCAAATCTGTGTTTTTATCTAATCTTTTTTCTAACGATTTAAATCTGATTTCAGCTATTTCACGAGAACCTCCGGCTTTACATGCAGGATTATCGTCATGGAACGGTAAGCATACTATATATCTGCCTGTATCATCTCGCTTAGTAGTTTTAGTATATAGCGCTTCGCATTTTTGCTCTTCTGGACTTAGGATTTTCTTTGTACTGGTTTGTTCTTCTATCTCCCAAAATTTTTTCAGAAGCTGATCTTCATTGACCTGTGCGCAATGTACGCTTATATTATTTGTATGCAAGTTTGAACTTTCCTTGCTTGTACTGACTACACCAGAAAGGACCCACCCTAGAGTGGTGTTTTGTGCTATAAGATTACAGGATGAACTCTTCACTATACCCTCCTTCATGATGCAACAATAGGCATCTGCTCCCAATAAAACATCTATTTTATTGGGTGTACTAAAATAAGGGTCCGCTAAACATAGATTGTCAACATTAATCCAATCTATTGAACTGGTACTCACACTTCGTTCCGGTAAGTATGACGTTATGTTATTCAAAACATAAGCATTGATGTTAAGTTGAAACTCGTGATCCACTGTCGACTTAATAGTTAAATTAACCATATACTTAGAAATGGTTGGTCTCTCGTCTCCCAAACCTGATACGATACCTCGGACTGGAATTTTCTTCAATCGAAGAAATTGAGCAGTGGCCTCGGTTATAAAACAAGCTTGCGAGCCTTGATCCAGCAAGGCTCGGACTGTTTGAAATTCACCCATCCTGTTCTCGACTTTTATTAGCGCGGTGGCTAATAAAACCTGTTTAGGTTTGGGGGTTTTGCGGGTAGACAAGCATGTTACTATCTGATCATCACTAGTGTTGTCAGTAGTGGACTTTGCTGCCACATCTTGACCATCATTCTCTGCATTTGGTTCCCTATTGGGATGCAGCAATGAGTGGTGGCGCTTTTTGCACACTCTACAAAACGTTTGTTTTTTGCAGTCGTATACTGTGTGGTTGCCGCCTAAACAATTATAACAGATTTTGTTCTTTGCTACAAACTCGCGCCTGCAGTCTGTGGACTGTTTCGCAAATTGTTTACAGAAGCAGAGCTTGTGGGGTTCCGAACAGAATTCGCAACGTATATTCGTAGCTAACATCGTTTTAGAGCTATGAATGTGTGAACTATGATTGACCTGGTGAGCCACAGCCTTCCTGGGCTCGATACATTCAAGCGCGCGAAACCGACTTTCAATAAATCCTTTAAACTGCTCAAAGGTGGGCAATTCGTTGCTGGAGTCGTTGGAAATACTTAACTCCCACTGTTTACGAGTCTCACTATCTAATTTAAACGTTACAATATGAATAATGATAACGTCCCATGTACTCACGTCGATCTTTAGATTTTTTAATGCACTTAAACAGTCACTTGTTGTGTCTAACAATTCTTTTAATGATGTAGCCGATTCAACATTTAAACGTTTTTGGCTGAACAATCTTTTCAAAATACAATTGGTTAGGTACTTCTTATTAGCATAACGCCTTTCTAATTGCGACCAACATTCACTATAGTTAGCGTCTGTAATTGGTGTGTGCCTAATCAACTGTTCAGCCTCACCCGTGAGGTGGCCTTTCAGATAGTGCAGTTTTTGTACATTATCCAACGATGTGTTATTGTGGACTAAGGAAATAAACAAATCGTGAAACGTTGTCCATTCACTGTATTTTCCAGAAAAAGTAGGAATTGCAATTTTTGGCAATTTTACCAATGAATTAGATGATTTTGAACTACTAGTATTGTTAAAACCACTATTTTGCGATTGCGACTCACTAATATTAATCTTATTAAGTGTAGTTTTCATTAGACATTTGCAAGTAATATAAGTGTCTTCGGTCGAATCGTAAATATCCGCAACCCTTTGACTTATTATATCTTCAAATTTATATTGGCCATAAAGTTGAGTTTTTGTATTTTTAAATGATGACCAATCATTTTCGAGTAATTCAAGTCTTGTCTGGATATATTCTAATGTAAGTCTGTCTTTTGGACTCTTTTTAAAATTAGTTAAAGCCTTTTGAATTACAGTTTGAAGGTCTTTTAATATATTAATTTTGCCTTCCATCTTAGATAATAAACAAACCACAACAAGTGTAAAGTAACAAGTATTCACAGTATAAGATAAAAACTAAAATTTGACTTAACTAAAGTTCCTAATAAATAAAATGTAATAAAATGAAATAAAACAAAACTAAGTTTAAATTCATCCAGGTTGTTAACCGTAAAGAAATACACAACAAAAGGGTAAACTAGAATGTAACAAATTAACAAGTGTAAAATTGATAAAAAGGTTCATGAAATTTTTCTAAGTCTCAAAAAATCCGAAAAAAATTACAAGTGTTTGAGGAACAACTTGTCTCTGGTAGAAATCGGGCATGGATTCCCCGTTCCCTCGTTTTTTATAAAACTATTCTAAGTCCTAACAACATGCACACTCTTAAAACTAAGTTAAAATGTTCATTAAAATACGGTTGAAAATTGCTTGGTATTTAAAAAATCTTCTAAAATGTTGAAGTCGAAATCTTCCTTTAAATAAAGTTCAAATTTGCTTAACCGATCTCTTGTTTATAGAATTGTCACTGCTGCTACTGTTTAATTAATTAAATTGTACTCACGATTGCACTGCACTCACACAAACACGTAAGATGCTGAACTTGGTATGGTACTAGTGGCGCCCCCTGCGGCGTCACTTTGCACTTGAACTCCCGGCTGCTATCGCCGGCCTCGTCCACTGGTCTGTATCTTCAACTCGAAGATTGTACTCGAACGATGCTACAAGTAGCGCCCTCTATTGACGTCCCGTTGAACTATTAATTCTTCCAGAAAGCTGAGCTGTCCAACAAGTTGAACGAAGCTGTCGCGGCTTCTGCGGGATGCCCAGTACTTTGCCGCAGCAATCCACTGCGAGTACTTGGGTTGCGGACCAAAGCTGGCCCCGCTTAACACCAAAAAGTCAGACTGTTCCGGGTCTGAGATCCGGCTCGAAGGACCAATGTTTATTGCCGCGCTTAGCAATAGGTGGTCTAGTGGGAACACTAATAGGGTTCAAAATGAAACAACTATTGTGCTCTGATCTGCTGGTTCGGAAAGCAACATTTATTTCGTATATGGTCAGACACCTTATTAAACTCCGGTAACGAAACCATAGCGCGATCTAATTCGATCCCAACGCCATCTATCGAGCTAAGGGTAAAACTTTTCTAAAACAATTGATCACTATGGTTCTAAACATTTCTTATTTACATATTGGTGGTAAACAACATGTTTTTTCAATCAACGTCAAAAATTTAATTTTTTTTAATTTATTTTTGAGACTATTTTTGAGTCTGAGACTAGAATGTGATCGTTCTTAATAATACGAGACTTACTGTCTATTCTAAACTTGACTGTCACTATTTAAGTATTATTAGTTTCTTGACTAATATTGAATAAGAATTTCTACCTAAAATAAATAAAACCCCCAAAAAAATACGTCACTAGCCCTCGCTGATAAAGTACTGAAATTAAAACATGAACTTTTTGACTGAGATTAGATTGCTATCGTCTCTAAAAGTTAGCAGATTTACCGCCTAATCCGAGTACGAAATATCGCTTGTGTTTCAGTAATCATAGTGAGTGATGCGACTATATCGGGTTGTGGACAAGGGCTGTTATTATCGCTCTGTGAACATCGTTTGTCATTCGATCGGTCGGCTCTCGTATCGCACGAGCTTACTAATTACAGCTGTCGGATAATAAATGGTTTTACAGATACATATATGTATGGATAAGGGATATTATCTTGTTGTTTGTGACGTATGTCTATGTGCTTATTTATATCTGTATATAACAAAGAGTGATGGGTTTTAGCGGCGATTGGTTTTAATTTTATTAATGTATACGAATAACTTAGTAGCAACAGTAATTCGGTAGAAGGTATCATTAATCAATAATTCTAAGAAACAACTTTTAATAAAGAAATGCCAATTTATTTTAGCCCTAAAAACATGATAATTGATCAATTTTTAATTAACTTGAAATATAAGATTTTCAATTGAATTAAAATCAATACATATAAGTTAGCATATAAGTGACGTCATAGTTTGCTATTACCATACAAAATCTATGAGAGAATCGCGTATTAACAGCTCACAAAAAGTAAGTCAATTACTTAATTAGTGGTTTCTGCTATCCAATTCTTTAGGTGTGTACTTATCGCTCCATTGTTTGAATTAATTCTCTGTCTCACGATGTCATATGACGTCATTTCCCTAAATGTTAGTTCATTCCCATCATGACATTACTTTAGCCCTACCTTCTACATGAACGATGTACAAAACAATAAGCGCTAAGACGTGATATTGCAGAAACCAACTCAATATACCTACCTACAATAAAATAAGTATAAAATAAAGAAAACCAACCGACCGCGCCATCGTCTGAAGAGAGGCACGTAGCCTTTTATTTCTGATCAAAAGAGACCTAAAAAGCGGTATTCTGTAATATCAAACAAACACTCTCTTCATTACGTTAACAAGGTTACTCACTTATAAAAATAAAGAGACAAAATAAACAAACAAAAACATCATTTACCTGCGCAGGTTTCTGTTATAGATAAAAAATAAAACGAAATTTCTAAAACCTTTCTTTTCTATAACATCACGCCTGTAATCCCTGAAGGGTAAGGCAGACGGCTACCTATTAGTACACCCATAATTCGCCAATTATGTTTAAATCCCATGTAACCGGGCACAATATAGACTCCGAGGCTGCTACTGAGAAATTCCTGATGGAAAACTCTAACACTGTCCGATCCGAGAGTCTAACCCAAGACCTCATGCTCAGCAGTTGCGCTTTGCTACAACTAGCGCAAGGAGGCAGTCCTTTCTATTCATAAACAACTAAAAGAAAAATATTTCTTTTTTTGTTTGTTTCTGACGTCTTTCTAGAACTGCCAGTCAAATTGAAAACAATCTTTTTGTATAGGTATAATAGACAGATTTGTGAGGAATAGTATATAGGCTATAATATGTAGGTATAACATCATCACTACGACCCACGAGAGCGGAGCAATATAGAAAAAACAACGCAAACGAAGTCGCGGACTGAAGCTAGTAAATACTAAAACTCAATAAAAATAAAGAAAACAAAATCTTCAATGTTTTATGCGAATGATTTCGGACTGACAAAGTCACCATCTTTATTATAATTCATCTCATTTACACTCTTCTTATAAAAAAAGTTCTGAAGCCGTGACTTCGGTATTAAGACAAATACTGAGTTACGTTGAATACAATTATGCTAATGGGACAAATTGATCATTCAAGCAGTCGACAAGATGTTTGAAAAATTCATGAGTTGAATCTGAATCTACGGTAAAAAGGCCAAATAATTTTGAACATACTGTCTTTTTTCGAACATAAACACGATTTAGGTCATTCAGCAGTTACCTTATTTGAAAAACGCGTAATTGTTGCTTATAGGACGAAGTCGCGGAATAAAATGTCGCCTATATCCTTTCTTGGGGCTCAAACTAACCCCGTGCCAAATTTGATCAACATCGGTTTAGTAGTTTAGTTGTAAAAGCGTAACAGAGATACAGAGTTACTTTCGCATTAAATATATTAGTATGAACTAATTTTATTTTCAGATAACTAGCTTCTGCCCAGGATAAAGATAAAGTCTTAAACTAAGCGTAAACGAGTAACAAACATCCATTCTCACAAACTTTAACAATCATTACGCTAAAGTGGAAGTAGGGCAGAATAGGACAGGACAATGTCGACGGGAAATATAACACAGGAAATATAACCCATGAAAATGGTAAGGACTGAACGCTATAACGGTGTCCCAAGTCCCTGTGTATATTAAGGCTAATTTTGCAATCATTGCGTTTCGACAGCTTTTATTTAGAAAATATATCAAACTGCCTTAAATAGTTGTTGGATAAAAGTTATCTGACTATTGAAAAATAAGCCCTAAATCAAGTAAACAAAGTCTACATGACACAACATAGACCCATTTACACAACAATAGCACTGAAGTTTTACTAGCAGTGAAAACGACACGAAAAAAATCATAACACGAAAAAGTAGTTTAAATTGAACTGTTAAAATTGCAGCGGAATCCGAAGTTCAATTAACTGGTGTCCACTACGTGATAGCCCTGTTCAGGAGTGAGAGGAGCCAATTTCAACAGCTTTTTTGTACCTTTAAAATATGGGAAAAACTTATTGGATTATGAAACCTCCGCCCATTCCATTCTTTGGTCATTCCGCTGGAATCGTGCCATTGTGGAACTGAAAATAAGTTATCGTTATTTCTGCTATTCAAACTCCACTGCCTTATTGGTCACGTGTTAATAGTGCGATTACTTAGTTTCTGGGTTCGATTCTTAGGTTGTGTAGCGTTATTGGGTTTCTCCATTACGATTTTGGAAGTTGGTGGTTGGCGGCTACACTCCCGTACCTCGAAAAATACATAAAGCCGTTGGTCCTACATTTGCACCAGCCTTGCTTGTGTCTAATAACCGTCCCAACAATTTTTGAGAAGGAAAGGGAGCGCTGTAATATCTCCTGCGTACTTAGTTAGTCTTCATTAAAATTTTGATCGCCGTAACCGCCAAAGTCAAGAGATTATTATTTTATTCAAACTTATTGTACTACAGCTACTAATTCAAACTTATAATTACATACTTACTGTACTATTGTTAGCTATGACGATACCAAGTATTCGTTTCAAATAATCTTACCTGTAACAATAACAAAACACAATTTAGCAAAAAAGACATCACATTTTCTGATACATCTTTTGTGCCCGGTTGATGGCAATAGGCTCGCCCCCTATTACATGGGACCAAAAAAAAAAACATAACTGGCGAAATGTGGGTGTACTGATTTGTACACCTCTGCCTAACCCTTCAGGGATTACAGGCGTGATGTTATGTTTATGTTATTTTCTGATACCTACATATTACAACAAAGAAAAAAAGATAATTTAAATATTCGGATGGAAGGACCAAAAATCGACATCAATTCAATAGCTTTCAGTCCTAACGAGCTAGATCTATAAATAACTCTCAGCTTTGTCTGTATGTCTTTGTAATAACAAACGTTTACTGAAGAGAACGAAAACGGAATCGTTTGCTGAAGACTAATTAGTTTAGTCCGCCTGTTCCGAACATTCATCCATTTCGCTTTTGTTAACAGCCAATTCGCTTGTTTGATATTGGCTATTGAATCTTATAATTGGGTACTCGACACCTCTAATCAATTAACCTTCTTGTTATGAGCTGTCAAAACTTAATTCTCCTATAGATTTTGCATGACATTAGCAAATTGTGACGTTACTTATTTGACAACTTAATTGACTAAGTATTTATTTATTTCAAAGCAACTATACAGTTTATTTGAAATTACACATAACATCACGCCTGTAATTCCCGAAGGGTTAGGCAGAGGTTTAAGTCCCATGTAATAGGGGGCGAGTCTATTGCCGTCAACTGGGCACAAATCCAGACTCCGAGGCTGCTACTGAGAAATCCCTGATGGAAAAACCCAACAACACTTTGCCCGACCTGGGAATAACAAAAATAAATTAATGAAGAAATTGTATTTCATCACATATACCTAAACCAAACACGTTTTCCCACGTAGAACGATCTCCGACAAAGCCAAAAAAAAACAAATCCATACGCCTGTCAACAAACAATTTGTGTGTAAGGTTTCAATATGACAGAGTTAATATTTTTACACTTCATGCCAAGTAGATTGACCCATTCAAATTTTTTTTTTATTCAGTTTTTACCACAAAATAAGTTACATGGGAAAATAACGTAATCTATTTCAAAGCTATATTATTGCCCGTTAATCTAAATAACCGAGGAGCGACGATGAAGAAACTACAGGAAATTGGGGAGATTACTGATAACAAGACCTTGAGCTCACTATCCTTAGAGCGAAACGTAACCATAACGTAACTACACCAGTTTAAGTAAACAAATATGATACAAAGTCTGATGAAAATACATCGTTCAGACTACACCGGTAACGGTTTAATCGGATGATTGCTCTGCGAAGGAAATTGTGCAATCGCGCAGTATCTCTAGGGTATTGGCTATGAAACCTGTGATTAAATTCGAACCAACTTATTTATTACAATTTACTGCAAGAATTAATAAACTCGGATTAACTAGATTCGATTGTTAAAGGCTTATTTATTCCTTTCGGAATTCCGAACGCCGAATTCCCTCGGAATTTCGGACATCGTCGAATTCGAAATTCAAAGGCGTAATCAGTTGCTACAATAATGCAAAACCCGAAGAGGGCCCTCTAATATTTTCTCGAGTATCTAAAGGAAATCGCCTTAGGGAATCATTTGCGAACACTTATATAAAGATATTGGGTAGGAACCGTCTAAAAAAAATATTCTCAGGATTTTCACTAAACAGGCTGAAGGTATAATCAAATTTTAATCTTGTATCGTGGTCGGTATTGGTTATTTAAACGATCTCATTAAAGCACAAGTGTTTGCATAAAAACATACTTCGAGGTATAAAAATACACGGCTTCCGTTGTTTTACTGGCTTATGCTCGGTTCAAATTGAGGACGGTAAAATTAATTCTAGGTTTTACTCCTAAGCTTTTATGTTGAATATTTACGCGTTTGTGTTAAAATACTTCCAGGCTTAGGGCAGTAAAACATTAGCTGATAGTCTAGCAGACTTACAGAGTTGGATTAATGCCTTTTCAACTGGTTCTACAAACACTTCCTTTAATATCCTATTCCCATAACATATAAACATAATTTAATATCACGCCTGTAATCCCCGAAGGGTTAGGCAGAGGTGTACCCCTGAGTACACCCATTTTTCGCCAGTATGTTTAAGTCTCATGCAATAGGGGCGAACCTGTTGCCATCAACCGGGCACAAATTAAGACACCGAGGCTTCTACTGAGAAATTCCTGATAGAAAAACCCAATAAAGCCTTGCACCTCAGCAGTCGCGCTTTGCGAGTACTAGACCAAAACTATTCATGTTATTTTTCGTAAAAAAAGGTATTATTAAATATAGTTTTGCCGCAAGCGTTTACAATTCTGAACAATAAATCACGTCTTTGCATAGAAATTGAGCTAATGCGCACTGGCGATAGCTTAATGGGTTCTCTTCTATTCATAAATTACAATAGAACAGGTCATAACTCATGAAATAACCTATTTTCAACCGACTTCAAAAAGGAGGAGGTTCTCAATTCGACGCGTATGTTTTTTTTTTTTTTTGTATATTTGTTCAACGATTACTCCGCCAATTATGAACCGATTTGGCTGATTCTTTTTTGTTTGAAAAAGTATAGTCCCGAATAGGTCCCATAGGAATATTGTCATGATCTTATGATGAACTTTGGAGATATGGAACGGAACTCCTTGTAAAATCACAGCAGAACCGCCGTAACAAGAAAAATTGCTTTGTTTATACGTGTAGTCGATGACTGACTAAAGGAAGTGGGGAAGGGGTACGTCAACCCACTTTCTTTTCTTACTATATATACTGTTAATTTTTCATTAACCTCAATGAGGGAATGGTAACTTTTAACACTATCTTTGTAATTTTTAGTGTTATTTGATCTTTAAAACGTCAGTATGATTGACTACCTTATAGATTAAAACGTACCTTCTTTACGTTACCTTCTTTAAAACGTCAGTATGATTGACTACCAGTATAGATTGACTACCTTATGATCTAGTGGTCGCAAAGCGCGACTGCCGAGCGTGAGGCCTTGAGTCCAATTCTTAGGGCGAATAAAGTGTTATTGGGTTTCTCCATAAGGAATATCTCAGTGGCACTTTTACATGGGACCTAAACATAACTGGCAAAATGTGGCTGTAATAATAGATAAACCTCTGCCTAACCCTTCAGAAATTACAGGCGTGATGTTACGTATGAGTGTGTCAGATTGCCAACTTTTAATCGAATGAAATAATGATACGAAATTTTGTACCACTAATTATTGCAGAATGTGCTAATTAATAGACTAACACAAAACTAACAGCGCCATTGACGAACTCATAGATACAGTGAACTTCCGCTGAGCTTAGCATTCTCTGAAACTACGCCAGCAACATGAACAAGTTCATACAAACCAAATACACAGAGGCTGCTCGAAATCCGTACCTGACGTGTATCTGCTGAAATGTCGACATACAGCGGGTCGTTAATCTGAACGGCAGTGTACGCCGAATGTGAAGGGACAATTCCTGGAGATCAACACTTTCTAAAATCGACCGTATTCCAATGTGGAAAGGTACAATTCTGATTGTTTTCATTTCTGTGTAAAGCGATGAGGGCTAGAGCAGTAAAATGACTTTCGTGTTACGTTTGCCCGAATAAAATTAAATGGTGTTGCTTTTTTCGTAACGTCACATGTGTAAGTCTAAAAACCGTTAAAAAAAAAAACAAAAGTATTTTAAAATAATTGTAATAGATGGCTGCAGTGGGTACCTATTTCTATAAGTATATCAGATGTAAAAAAAAAGCGATCATTCATTCATTCAACGAGTCGTATTAAAATTGATGCATTGTTATTATATTTTTTTACTTTTATTTTACCAGCCTGATATATTTCATGTATTTTTTTTTCTGTCATAAACAGACTGTTTGTGTTTGTTTGTCTATTTTATTCTATTAAAAAATATCACCCAGTAATAAAGTTGCTATAAATTCAACACATATATAACATACTTAGCCAGGGATTCAAGACATAACATAACATCACGCCTGTAATCCCCGAAGGGTTAGGCAGAGGTGTACCCATTAGTACACCCACATTTCGCCAGTTATGTTTTCAGTCCCATGTAATAGGGGGCGAGCCTATTGCCATCAACCGGGCACAAATCCAGACTCCGAAGCTGCTACTGATAAATTCCTGATGGAAAAACCCAATAACACTTTGCCCGACCTGGGAATCGAACCCAAGACCTCATGCACAGCAGTCGCGCTTGCGACCACTAGACCAACGAGGCAGTCAAGGATTCAAGAGAATGTGAAGTTAAAGAACGAACTCTTCATTCAAGCAAAAAATGGCTGAAAAGCATCAAATATTATGTGCTAAGTTCACGAATAATATTACATTTAAATAACATCAACTAAAGGTGATTCTTTGAGTCTAAATGTTCAGAGTTCTAGTACAATGTTTATAACTTGAACTACACTTTACATAGGTACTAAAAGTTTTACATACGTCATAAAATTATGTAAAGTACTGAAGAGTTCTCCTAATGGTTATGGCACCCGCTTATCATACACGAGGTTGCGGATTCGATACCGGACTAATACTATTGTGAATAAAAAAACACATAACCATAACATAAAACATTATAAAAAAAATAAAACATAACCAGTTCCTTATTTGAATTAAACTCTGAAAGAGTATTTAAGATCTCCAATTGCATTCACTCCACAATACCTAATGAAGAACTAATTAAAGATTGCTAAAACCGCTCATTTTGAAAATAATTAAATTATTCTCTTACGACAACACTATGAATATTCATCTAACGTACTTATAACGCGACTACGCATACTGAATAATTAAATAAATACTTCACGGAGCTTATGAAATTTTATACGTAATTAGTTAATTATAATTTCTTTGGTACCGGTTATTAAAATACTTGGAAGTATCAGAATCTAGTTTGTAATAAAAATAATGAAATAAATTTTACAGCAGTTTTAGAAGGGATATCGTTATGAAAACTTTTACCATGGAGTACATGACTCTATGACCCCATATAGACGGCATTTTTCATTGGCTGTTGAAAAAAAAATAGCTGTACGGTCAGATAAATTAAATAGAACAGCAGATTTTTTTAAATGTTGGCTCTGGGAGGTCTTTGAAATTTTTATTATTATTTTTATGTGCACATGGTCTGTGTCAATAAACATTTTTCTTTATTTTTTTTTCTTTTTATGTACTGAATCCATGGTAAAAGTATTAGCTACGATATGGGATCCCACCACGTATTGTTACATTGGTAAGAAGATCAAATTCAATTTCTTATAGAAAATTTAAATAATTATATTCTAATCAAATAAAAGCATGACTAAAGTTATGCTATCAATCACTTTAATTATTGAATAATTCAATTCTCTTATTCGACTAAGATTCGTAAAAGTTTGCTACATTACTTTGAAACACTTAAAATAAATAAATATAGAACACTTAAGAAACGTTATTTACCCATTTTTCAAAATAAATTAGCAACTTAAAATCTAATTTTATCCTAACCCTTAAAATGCCGTTGGATTATTGGAACACCGAAAGCCACTCCGTGAATTAATTGAAAAGGGTAAATTTCTTGCTGATTCCCTTTTAATTTCAAAGAAGCGAGCTAATTCTTATCTTAAGTTAGAAACTAAGATTAGAACAAACTTTATTCATTTTTAATTACGAACTTAAATTATGAAGAAAAGTTTAAAATAATATTTTATTTAATTGGGCTAAATATTGCAGAGAATATATATTTTAGGACTGTTTTAGACAGTTATCTTCAGTTCCAAAGAACTACCTGAATTGAAAATACTTCAGGCAGAGATAATACAATTGTACTACAAAGTGATTTTAACAGGTTACCCGGCCTGTCGTGGATTGACTGGCACAACGCTATTTCTCTCACGCTTTGTGGACGTGCGTGAAATAATAAGTAGGTCAAATATTATATTTTCCTTTCCTACACAAAGATCAGAAAATGAAGATGTCAGACACTGCAGCCCCCTCTGCAAGGACATTCTATCAATTATTTAGAAAATTTAGCTTTGGTCATGTCCAAAAGTTGACTATTTTAAAACAAAACACTATAGTGGTTCGTGTTAAAACAACATTTTACATCCTTTCCCACAGGAACGAATGTAAAATTAGACCCATTAAAGCAGAATTTATTAGTTGGTTAATCAAAAGTATATTTTAACAAAAAGTCGTACGAAAAACAAAATTAAAGTTTCAACGCGGAAATAGAGGGTTGAAATCGACGCAGGAAGTGCGTACGGAGCCTCCCCTTCTCCCCCTCCCGTTTTCAGTTTCCGCATTGCGTCTCCTTTCAACATAATGTTAGTTAACTTGTGTGTTTTAGTAGTAAATTATAGGAGTGAAATGAGTGGTCGTCATTATGTTTTCTAAAATGAACTTTTAGTACCTACGAATAAAATCGATTTTGTATATCTTTATCTTGACGAAAACGTATCCTGGAATGTTAGGTTATAGTTTAATATTACTGGGTCTAGCATTCCAGATCCAGTATATTACATTCCATCATGATTTTCATATCATGGTATATAATAAAATATTGTTATTTTTCTAGTGTCTATTTTTAGTTTATAGAAAAAAAAACAATAGGTACATCTGCTATATCGTAGGGCAATCACATCGCAAATGTTTATCATGACACTTACTAAACAAGAAATCTCGAAAACCGCTTTTGACTCATAAAGTTGAAATTAAGCACATAAGTAGTTTATTGGTTAAAAACAAATTTTGCAACAGGGCCGAATTGAGGGTGTCTTCGATTTCCACACGAACAAAGTTGTAGGTAAAACCAAGTTTGTCATAAAAACCAAAACACTCTCTCTACGTATATCTAATGTATGGTGTATCCCAATCTTCTCCATACGAAACTACCTTTTGGAATGGGCAACTAGATTCAATTATTTTTTGTCTCTTTCTTGTAAACGTCGTTCAAAAGTGCCTTAAAAATCGTGCCTCATTTAAATAAATGATTCGACTTTGACTCTATGCGTGAATATGAAACATAAAAAAGTGCACTATAAGTCCATAATTATGCATACATCGATCAGTACAAAGTATGAACTTCACTGCCAGTTCAATGTAGCGCCAAGGGCAATCGATTCATAGGAAGGTCATTATCGGAATGTATAACCCCAATGTGTTAGAAACGCACCATACGGAGTTTCCTTTCACGAATTACATCCTGTAACTTCCCCATCTTTCAAGGTTATTGATATAACTAAAAGTCCATGATATTTTATTGTGCTAAGACAGGAAAAGGAAAGAAAATATCATAAATAATACAAGACATCATAACATTATTTTATACATTCAAAAAATAACGATACAATGATATCGTTATTTTTCTGTTAGCATATTATAAGCTCCGTTATTTCATGATAATTAAAAGATGTATAAGAAAACTTAACAAAGCCAAAAGTTACATACTGATCGCATTATTGCGATCTTTTACTGACCTGACCATACCTGGGAATATCTTGGTACCGGAGATATTCAAGGTCAAAGTTCCAACTTGATTCCTATACTGTTGCATGTACCGACTAGCACATTTTTTTGCGCTAGCTAAAGAAAAGCAAGGCGTGTTTATTTTTTTTTATGTTATGTGCGTAATTTTCTCGTCAATAAACAGTTTTTGTTTCTTGTTTTTTTTCTTTCTTTCTACTATTAAAAGTGATTTTTCACATCAAAAATAAAATCGTTTCGAAGCAATATCTTTTTGCTCAATGTTACTTATTAAAAAAATATTTTCGTTTATGATAGCCCAGTTTCATGAGGAATAGTATAGGCTATATAACATCACGCTACTACCCATGGGAGTGCAGCAGTAACCAAAGCCGCAAACACAGCTGAAAAAACCATGCGTCCAAAGTCGCAGAAAGCAGTTAGTATCTTATATTTACACTAAATGTTACCCTATATTTTAGTTGTTTGTTCACGTACTGAATGTTTTCTTTCCGCGTCTGTTCGAAATTCGGAAGTTAATTGAGAATTCATTGAATTAACGAACTTTGGATCGATGTTCGTTTTGTTTGTTGTTTTTACACAGTTGTGTAATGTTACAGTGATATGTAAATTGGTGAAATGTAGTGATATTTTTTTAGTTATACATAGGTTTACAAGTATTTTGCATTTCGGTCAGGCTTTAGTCGTAACTTAAACAAATAACAAGGGAAAAAATATGACGGAAATGTTTTGTATTATTTTTATACCATTTTTAGTGTTCCGTGCCTCAAAAGGAAAAAACAGATCCCTTTTTATTTTTGTAACAGTAACTCTTCTTTCTTTGAATCAAACATTGAAATTCGTTCAGCTAAGCAAGATTCAGTAACAAACATACAAATTGATTCCAATAATTATAATGAACTAGCTTTTGCCCGCGACTTCGTCCGCGTGGAAGTCAAAGGACATCCTTAATTCGGCCCTGTCGTAAAATTTATTTTTAGCCAATGTCCCCTATTTATAAACTACCTACCTGCCAAACAGCTTCAAAGGTCAACTGAATAGTTTAGATTCCGTATTTTGTCTCTGAGTGACTTTTTACTTTTCTCCATATAATAATTTCTGCCTGCGGCTTCGTCTACGTGTTAATTTTCACCCGAGTTAAGTTACGTCTTTAGTTACTGCTGGGCTCCCTTGGGTCACAGCGTGATGTTATACAGCCTATACCATACCTCATGAATTTGGCTATCATATACGAAAAGATTTTTTCCTATCGGAATGGTAGTTCCGGAGGATAGCGCGTTTAAACAAATAAACAAAAAAAATTGTTTCTTTAAAATATACATTTTTTTTAAACGTGTTAAATAAAGATATAATGTATTAATTTAATTAGAGATTGTCCTGGTAGCTTGGGTACCAGGAGGTCATAAATCAGTAAGTATATTAAGCAATTTAAAAACAAAAATTGTATCAGTTAGCCAGTATTGCTAATTATCAATTTAACTAAAGTAAGATTTTACCGTCTATAAAAATAGCCCAGCAAATGACACCCTCCTTTGTATAAACACGATCACAAAGATGCCACAGCACGGTAAACAACAAAGGGACAAAGCCAGCAAGTCATCGCATACGCATGTATCATTCAAGTCCCCATCAATAATATAAGCCTCGTCGCTGAAACTCTGAAGGTTTCAGTTACTGTAACAAGCAAACTTGGGAAGGACACGGTTGTATACGAATAAAAACTTCGTTTATAGGGGACCAGATGTTTTTTGGGAATCTAATTTTTGTTTGTAGGTTTTCAGTTGAAGAACATGAGTGTCATTTCATTTGTTTTTAAGTCTACTATTAAATCTTAATATTTTTATTTTGCTAATTCCCATTGTGGTCCCTCAGTTAACTCTCAGATAAACTATGTACGGACTTTTAAGAAAGAGATTTTGTGCTTCTTTTTACTTTCATGCGCTAAGCAATATTAGGTAAGTACTTCTAAGTATGAGGTATAAGATAGATAATGAGCAGAACAGGCAATATTTGTTATCATTTAGTCCAAACTAGAAATGCAAGTCTTGGAAGCCTATTGTAATCATTAAAAACGTTCAAAATCTAGCCACAATCTGATCTCAGCGACAATCAATGTGTCAAATAATGTAGGTTAATTTTTGACAGATTGAAACTGAGATTATAATGGCGATCGTACCTAAAAGTTATCAGAATTGTCCCCCAATATTATAAAGAGGCAAACTTGGTGAGGTTGTAAGGGGTAAACTCTGGATTTTCTGAACCGATTTTGAAAATTCTTTCATTCTGTAATTGGAAGCTACGTTATCCGTACGTTATTAGCAAAAAAATGGGAATCCGTAAGAAAAATCACGCGAACCAAGTCGCGGTGTGTATTATTTCACAATTTTAATTTAAAATCGAACGCCTTCGACACTAAAAACATCCCAAACCAAATTGCGAAATTGATTCGACAAACTGTTAAAAAAAATTTACTGCTCACTGAACGGAAACACAAAGCTGCCTTTTATAAAAGACTAGCATCTGCCCGCGATTTCGCCCGCACGGTATTTTTTACCCGCTTAAAGTTTCGTCTTTTGTTACTACTTAGCCTTCGAGGGTCATACCGTGATGTTACTATGCCTAAAGAAAGAAAAAAAAACTGTTTATTCACGCGAAAGTGACGCACAAAACATAAAAAAACCTATACTTTTCCTCATAAATCTCGCTATCATATACAAATTCAAAGATTTTTTTAAATAAAACTGACAGTTGTATTTTTTACAACCGCGTTTACCACAAACAAACAAACTAATTTCCTTCAGCTTTATTATACTAGTATAGATGGACGGGTTTTTGAACAGTGCATAAAAAAATACATATTCCGATTAAATGAAGAAGTTAGAAAGTAGTAAACGGGAGTTTACTATTCACTTTGTGCATCGAACAGTGTGCCAGAGAAGAATAACTTCACTGCGTTATGTGCTTTGAGCAAACACTTTGAGACATCAAAGTACACATTCGACACAAAGCTCAGATTTTATGCCTTCATTGAAAACATTTTATGAATATTTTGGATACTTTTTAACTCTCGACATAGAAGTGTTATTAGTTTAACTTGTGTATCTGTATGTGTGGGATCGTCTCTCCAACGGCTAAACCGATTTCGATTTAGGTTTTTTTATGTTTTGTATTGACTGCTCCGTTGGTCTAGTGGTCGCAAAACACGACTGCTGAGCATGAGGACTTGTGTCTTTTTGTCAGAAGTTTTCAAAATTTTATTTTGTACATGTTGATACAACGAATCCATTCAATAGTCCATGATATCTCATATCACTTATCATAAAAAGTTATAATCCCATTTACCGAAAAGAAAATATTTTCTACAAAAAAGCCTTGTGGTTTGGACTTACATTACTCGACATTATATACCTAATATTATTATTATAATAGAATATAACATTCAAAGTTATGTAATTTACCTTTGTAAAGGGTCCTTTGTTATGTGTACAGTCACGAGGGATTCGTGTAAGTTGGGTTTAGGGGCAAATGTTAACACGTTTTTGGGTTTTAATTCATTACAGAAAAATATGAACAACAGTCCGTGTTTTTTGCGAACATGAAATTGTAAGTCTGCGGGTGCTCTTGCTTATAGTCCGAGTCAGCGATACGCCGCCAGCTACGTTCAAAACCAGTGCCGTGGTTTCGTGCCTGCGTCACTTTCGCGGAAATAAATAAAAGAAAGTTACATGTCCTTCTCATCATGCAATAAAAAATGAGTATTAAGTATCATTTAGAAAGCAGATTCCTAGGAATTTAAATAATTGCCAGATATTACTTAGTTTGATTGATTGATTAACGCCTATTTAATGTGTCATTACACACTCCGTAGGTACTCTTATACGATTAATGATCACAAATTGTGGTACATTTAAATGGGCACGGTAATCAGCGAATGAAATATAACTGTGTATATTCTGCTATAATATTTAGAGTGAGTTCGAAAGTAAACCCAATACTACTAAACATTATGGTACAAATTACAAAAGACTAAATCAGCGACTATAAGTCAATAACTAAGTAATGAAGCAACCCACGTTGTTAAATTTTCTTTCTGTTTCACGAAAAAGGAATAACGTGCACGAATCGTTCGGTCCTTTGACACGAACATGAAAGTTTCTGATTTTGACAAAGTAATATTCTAAAGCCTTTACAAGATTGTAGCAGTTCCAATATCTTTTGTAGTAAACGTGGAACCAATTTTGTTTTCTTTCGAAAATGTTATGGAACTTGGTAAAATGTATTCTGATTTAACAGCGAAAGAAATATGTCCTTCTTTTTGGCGTATCTATGGCATATAGATTTTTTTTAATAGTTAAGACTACACCATCAGATGATGCAGTCATAGATTCTCACGTGTGAGATGTTAGGGCAAGGGCTATGGTTTGCGGAGAGACATCGCATAGGCACTGAAGATCTGTACTATCTGCGAAACCACTGTTTGCTGCGGCCGATTTAGGTGCGGAGTCTGTTTAAAGTTTTCCAAATCGGCCACAGTAATGCTTGCCCAGATGGAAATCTCTCCGATAGTTCGAAGAAATATTCAAGGAGCTTAAGTTTCTCTCGCATCTGTGGCAAATGTTATGACAGTCACTATAATAAGGAAAAGTTTTATTTGTATGTGCTTTAAGATAATTGTAGCACAAGAAATTAAGCAGTTGTTTAACCACTCTGCTCGACAAGATTTTGACATTTGACACATCCCTTGACTCGGCAGGGTGTTGTGGATCACGTCATAAAATTCTGGAATTTACATCAACTTTCAGGATTCATTTTTTTAAGAAAAATTAACGTTTGCAGCTATTTTATAGAATAAGTTTGTGGCAAATATCTTTAATTATAACTCGAGGTCGGTTAAACCACTTCAGATCACTGCAAAATTGGTACAATATAAGTTTTTCTGCACCCTATCCAAAGGCAGACCACTCAGATTAGCTAAAATTAAGTACATAAAGAACCTTCTCGCTTGCTGAAAAGATGCATTCAGACGAAATAAAGACATTATCATTCCATCTCCATTGTTGTTTTTGGCATTATCCATACATAAGTACTTTAAAAATACAATCAAATTTTGACAAAATTTACACAAAATTGTGGCACTTCTTAGTGCTGACCGTTTACTCAAGTTTCATAATTCGATTCAATAGTCGCGTTCAGCCTAATCGATACTTGAAATAAAATCGAGGTTGGCCAAAGGAGTCCGAATGAAAAAAAAAACCTTTTGATAATATTTCTCAGGATTTATATTTTATATTAAATGGATAAATAAACGCAAAGCTTAATCAGAAGCGTAAGTTATTTTTAATAAGGATTTACTTAAGTAGATATTTTAACCGACTTCAAAAAGGAGGATGTTCATAATTCATTAAATACATAATTATGCATAAATCTGCTAAAATATTAGCTGAATTATTTTGTTTTGCGTAGACTTAAAATAATGAGGTCTAAGTGAAAATCCAAGATGGCGGTCGTGAAATTTTACAAAATATGCGTCATGGGTGTTGGTTCCTTGGTTTTGAGTTTATTTCGTGGTCACGAACCCATGACGCATCTTTTGTAAAATTTCACGACCGCCATTTTGGATTTTCACTTCGACCTCATTTTCGGCATTAGCACCCCCGAAAACCATGGACATGACACCCATGACGCATATGTCGTTAAATTTAGCGGCCGCCATCTTGGATTTTCACTTCGACCTCAATTTCGGCATCACCACCCCCGAAAACCATGGATACGATACCCATAATGCATATGTTGTAAAAATTTGCGGCCGCCATCTTGGATTTTGATTGTGACAAACGGACGGACAGACGAACACACGCGTGATCCTATAAGGATTCCGTTTTCATTTGGACGTACGCAACCCTAATCCAATGTTACAGCCCCAGTCAAACGAATTAGATAAGTTAATTATTAATATTGATGCAAATAATTACACGTTCTATTAAATGTGTGAAAAACGCGATATACACCAATCTGAGATAAATGCATACTGTGCACGCTGCATCAAATTTTAAAAAAGTAGGTAACGCACCAAAATTAAAATTCTTAATTAAATTTAATATAAAATTTCAGAAAAAAAATATAGGTAGGTATCATAGGTATAGTTCATTGGTAAGGACCAATGAAATATACCTATCGTAGATACATATTTTTTCTGTTGAGTCTTGAACTAAAAAACTATAAATAACAATTATTAACTGAGCTGGATAGCATAAATAATTAATGTTTATTGTAATTTAAACTTAAATTCCATTTATATTAATTTTTACGAGTCGATATCTGATATGAGTAATTTTAATTACCCGAATCGATTGAAATAAAAAAAATAATCGATTGACATAATCACAATCGCACATCAATGCATTAAAAAAAAAAATGGTTGACAATTTCTAAGAACACAAAATGAGTAGTGGTAGTGAATATTCCGTGTTTTTAGACCCGTGTTTATAATTTACACTAAGAATTGGGCATTTTCTTGTTGTTTATTATATTTTGAATGACATTTGTCATATTTTTAATAATATCTAAATGTATTATAGTGATACTTGTGACAAACAAAAATGTAAACACGCACGGATTGGCGCGAAGTTTCGACTTTGGATATCAAAAACTTTATTACCACTACTAATTTAAGTTAATCTGTGGATGAAATCGACAAATAAATCAATTATGAGTTATTTACTGCTCCTGTAGTGGAGCTTGGATGTCTAAAATCCTCAATTTTTATGTTTTTTAGCCTCGACTACTATGGTCTTCAAAATGGCGATGATTGCATTTTCACACTTGGATTTTAAAACAGTAATTTTATATACTCGCGTGCTAAATCTAAAGGAGTGAATGGCGCTAACATTTAAACATTTTATCAAACTCTGTTACTTAATGCTCACACATGAGATTAGATGGCTACCATAATCAGTATTTACACTTATTGGTCAGGATGACGCATGCGTGAACTCCGGGGTCCAATTGGACCCACTACCGAGCCGGCGGAGGTTTTTGTGTTCGGGTCCAATTGGGGGCGCTTCCGAACTATACGGTTAAATTTCTAGCAAGAACGGTACCAGGCAAGAAAATTATTCGTGAATGAGTCCGAACCCCACCCATTCGGCTGAAGAAATGAGTCAAGTACTCAAGTATATTTACCTTACTGGGTAGGGCCAGAATATCTAAAAATAACAACCTAAGCTCTGGCTTAAGGTGTAAGTAGTACCAGCTACCAAATGATATAATTTGCCTCGAGGTGCCTAAATAATACAATTTGCTTGTAGACAAGCTAAAGCAAGGTTCAGCAAGAAACTTTAGTTCATCCGCATAATTCCATATCCATGCCTGCAGCCTTAGATCTGCCGCTGTGACGAACAGCCAAGTTTGTAGAATGTTAAATAGTTATGGAGTTTATACAATGTGGATTATACACACCAACTAAGTTTACAAACTTATGATAATATTGTTTCTGAATGGTCCATAAAATTTTGGGTAATTTTAAATGATCCGATTCGCTTTAAGAAGCCATGATCGCTGAAGGAAGCGCTGTTTGTGTAGTAAAAAATAATTATTTAGTAATATAGTAATTTAATACCTACCTGTATATTTAATTATACTGGTGCCGATTCCCTTGTTCACAAACTAGACTAAATTTAGAGAATTGACATCTCTTACTAACATACAGCGAAAGGAAAGGACGGTGACATTAAAGAACTAAATTAGCGATGTCAAATTAGTTTTGCTTTTAACTTTTCCGTAGTTTTAATCCATACGTTTTAAGATGTCAACTATAATTGTATGG
This sequence comes from Hoplodrina ambigua, assembly GCA_949774945.1. Classification (NCBI taxonomy): domain Eukaryota; kingdom Metazoa; phylum Arthropoda; class Insecta; order Lepidoptera; family Noctuidae; genus Hoplodrina; species Hoplodrina ambigua. The sequence continues at coordinate 3,790,500 of OX458967.1, forward strand.
AGTGTCAGATTGACTAAATTTGACAGCTCTTATTTACATTAGTCTCTTTCATGTTTTATAGGACAGAAAAAGATGGAAATAGTCTAATTTTAGTTTAGTTTGTGACCAAGAGAATCGGCACCAATGTCATATAAATTTTAGTATAAGTTTATTATTTTGTTTTCAGTTACCTGGTTTAGCCCTAACCGGGTCATGTACTCATTAGTTTTAAGCAAAGCCTGTTACTGTGTGTACATTGTGAAATAAATAAATAAGCATAAATTTATAAATAGATAGATTCTTAAATAAATAAATACTGCGCTGAACGGACTAAATTAAATATGTGCTATTGATAAGATGCAAAAAGCAGAGACGGCTTTAAAAGTGTAAATACTGTAGAAACCAAATTGGCTTTTAAATTGATGTTCACAAAAGTTATATTTGAGTGTTTCTGTCTGAAGCCTAATTGGTGAAGGTTGTTAATTAAGATTGATTTTATTTAAGATTTATTTATTTTATTCGCGTACCACATTTCTGTGATTGATTGCTTTTTCCCCAAAACGTTAAAACTAATTTCAAGATAAAAAAAAGCTGTACCTTTTTTACCATTTTAATATCAAATAATTCCTGACCGCAAACAAAAAAAAACAGACGAAACTTTTCCTTACTTTGGCCAAAACGGAAATTATCTGTGCCAGAATAAGGAGGTCTCAATATAGGACGTTGTTTCTCGGTCAAACGTTTGGCTAACAGAATTTGGTTTACGCATTGCAGAATACACGACCTCGATGCGTTGAACGCAATGTATACCAAACATATTATTTACTGTACGGGTATGTATATAGGGACATTTGATATGACACTGGAGGGCTCTGAAACTAAGTTTATAAAAAAACGTTTGACGGGTTTTAAAAACCATTCTGTATTGTTTAACCCACTGATAAGCGAGATAATGGTGCCGATTCTCTTGTTCACAAACTAAACTAAAATTAGACTATTTCCATCTTTTTCTGTCTAATAAAACAAGAAAGAGACTAATGTAAATAAGAGCTGTCAAATTTAGTCAATCTGACACATCCTTACAATTATTGTTGAAATCTTAAAACGTATGGATTAAAAATACGGAAAAGTTCAAGGGAAAACTAATTTAACATCGCTAACTTAGTTCTTTAATGTCACGGAATGTCACCGTCTTTTCCTTTCGCTGTATGTTAGTAAGAGATGTCAATTCTCTAAATTTAGTCTAGTTTGTGAACAAGGGAATCGGCACCATTACATTTGTATAATATGAAAACAAAAGACAACACAACATGTCACCATATGTTCTACAATAAAACATGTGACATATATGTGTAAATATATATAACTAGCGTGCCACTTCCTCCGCGTGAAAGATTTTTTTTTTCATTTAATTGGTAAAACGTCTTTTCTTTATACATACTTTGGACCCCCGATTCATCGCCTTAGAGGATGTTTTTTTGGAGAATCCTTTTTTAGCGCGCGCCTAGGTCATAATAACTATCTCCGTGCCAAAAATCTAATATACGTCAAGCGGTTTTCAATATTCCGTGATGAGGGATAAGTGAGTGACCTTTCACTTTTATATATTTAGATTAGCAACACCCATATTTTACCAGACGGCATGCAAAAGTACAACAAACACAAGAGATACAAAATAAGTGATAGTTTTTATAAAGTAGGGTTTATTTATTTATTGCATAATGCACAACATAGTTTACACGCTAGGCGTATAACTAGTGAGTATATTACCTTGTTAGGGGGTAATTAACATAACATCACACCTGTAATCCCCGAAGGGTTAGGCAGAAGTGTACCCATTAGCACACCCGCATTTCGTCAGTTATATTTAAGTCCCATGTAATAAAGGGCGAGCCTATTGGGCCTATTGCCTATTGGGTAATTAAATAATTTTCTAGTTTACACTAAGTAGGAGTTAAAAATAGTAAAAGAATTAAAAATAAAGTGTAAATTGAAAAGGACGTATTGCTATGAGGAATGTGTTTGGCATAACATCAAGGAAGTTTTGTAGGTTAGTAGCACGAACAAAAACATTTTTCTACTTTTCGATTTGGCTAAGTGCGTTTATCTGCATCGTACTTTACGTTTTTATTTACATCAGCAGTAATTTGGCGCTGATAGTGATATAGTACAGTCATAAATATATAGTTGACAAGTGCGGTAGTTATGGCAATATTCATACCGGTGGCCATGCATATAATATTTTATAGTCTGTTTTTGCGAGATTGGGTCTTGATGGCCCAGTGGTGGCCCGCCACTCACGCACGAGCTTGTGGTTCACAACCGTTCACGAGCAAGTACCAATATGGCTTTTTCAATTCATATGTGCTTTCTAAGTTTATCTTAGACATCACTGACATCGGAGAAGGAAAACATCGTGAGGAAACCTCAACTTACAATAAACTAGCTTGTGCCCGCGGCTTCGCCCGCGTAAAAAGTAACTTTCAATAAAGTAAGTTGAACTATCAACCCAAGGGAAAAGATTACCGAAATAAAAATGATCTTAAGTGTTAATCCAGGCAATGGTCTATCTATTTGCCAATATTCCAAATCAAACGTTCATCGGTTTACGCGTGGTTGAGAAACAAATACCCAAACATCTAAACATCTTCACAAACATTCACATATATAATATTAGTAGGACATTAATCTGAAATCGCCAATCCGCCTTGAGCAAGCATGGTGATTAACGCTCGTGTCTTTTTTGTATGAGAATGAGAATAGGCGTTTGCCCTGAAGTAACATAGTAACATTAGGCTGGTATTATATTATTGTTAGACATTTTTACGTTGTACGAAACCCACAAAGCATTTAGCAAAACAAACATTTTACCAAATTCAGTACTCAAATTCTAACACATTTTATTTTTAGCTCCAAAACAACAATCCCATATCTCCCTGACACCAATACAAGCCAAATAAAAAAGACAAAACTGCCAAGTATGATACACGAGCAAGGCAGCTATCGAACTCGAGCGAGATAAATAAAATATTCAGCCGAGCTCCGAACGTTGAGGCTTGCGTACTTTTTTTAGAACCTCCATACATTTTTTATTAAGGACTTACATTCACATGCTGATTCCGTTTAAGTAACACGATGAAGTTTACTTGTTCTTAAGATGATTATGACTTAATTCTAATACAATATGTATGAAGATGGATGTTAAAGCTTTTGTGAGAATGAAATGAAAACATGGCTTTAAATTTCGCGCAGTGTTAGAGTTTACAGAAGCTTACAAAAATGACTGATGCTGAACATGAGGTCTTGGTTTCGATTTCCAGGTCGGGCAAAGTGTCATTTGGTTTTTCCATCAGGAATTTCTCAGTAGTAGCCTCGGTGTCTGGAATTGTGCCCGGTTGATGGCAATAGGGGTGTAAAATGTGGGTGTATTGATTGGTACTGTCTAACCCTTCGAGGATTACAGGCGTGATGTTATGTTACAAAAATGATTTATTAAACATGGTTAAAGTGAGTAGGTGTATATACATATTTTAAAATGAGTACTCTATGTTCTTCGTCTAAAAACATCAGCCTGAATAGCATATTTAATAAACATAGTTTCACATTTATTTTGATACTGCTTCGAGTCCCCATGTCACACCACATGGCTGAAAGGGGACATAGGGATATGGCTACCGGACATCTCCCAAATTCATAAATCTTTTTCGTAAGAGCTGGTTCAAATTAGTTTGGACCGACAGTTTTACCTCTGACCGACAGTCGGATGTTGCTGTTTACACTAGACGCTGCCGATCCTAATGTGAACACCACCGTCGTTATTCCATAGCCAGCTCACAACTGTTTTGTGACGACCCGAGGACGTCACAAAACAGTTGTTAGTTGTTTATCGGTCCGATAAAACTGTCGGTCCGACCTAATGTAAGCCAAGCCTTTGTTGACCATTCCATAAATTCTCAGGGGGTTTTGGAACTATGGTCCGTACGGGAGTACAAACTACATTTCGTTTCATGGAGCCTTTCCCATTGTTTTCCGATGGGAAATAAAAATGATTGGGGTCTCAACATTTTCTGTCGACTTCTGTTTTCCGGGAGATGGACGCTGAAAGCTACATAATTGAACTGAGAATTTATCATCGACCTTTGTCAAGTAAACATGAAAACATGTAACCGGAATAATGTAAAAACTTGATTAAAAGAATGTCTGTGGAGTTTCTAGCTCGTTTTTCTCTATAGAGACCTACGTTTTGGAACAAGTAACTTGCTTTAACTGATCGACTCTTTGTCTTTAAAAAAGTGCCTTTAAATAGTTAAATAAGTGCTTTGATCCAAATGTTGACATAATTCAGAATACATACATACCTACATTATGTCAGGCTATAGCCAGGCTCTCGAGGATTTTTCTGATGGAAAATTCCAATAAAACTTTGCCCGACCTGGGAATCGAACCCAATACCTCATACTCAGCAGTCGCACTTTGTTACATGAAAGAGGCAGTCACCCAAAATAAAAAAAAAAAAAAAAACAATAATATAAATAAATTTACTATCATCATCATCATTAACCAAACCAATCTCTTCATGTATATGATCCACGATTCCACGATCTAAATACGCCATTTCGGCATAACTTATCAAAACATCTAGACTTTGGTAAGTTGAGCTGTGCAGTGCAGCTTTCTCGGGTGGGTCCATTAAAATAATAGCTTGAAACTTAGATTTCACCACCATGCAATACGACTAAAGCCTGCATTGCTCTTAGTTAATATTCAGCACAAAGCTCCACAATATTGTATCGCAGCAAACATTTGAATGCTGTCGTTATGTAGAGATAAACTACTATAACATGGCGAGCCAATCCATATGTTACTATTTCAATGTGTGAAGTCACATCCGTATAAAATAGTTTATATGTAGTTCTAATCATAAATTGCCGACCGCGCAAGATAACGCACCTGTCATTTTCTTAGAATATGTCCATACTAGTAATAATGACTGATTAATGACGCCGCTAGTCTAGCAACAAATCGCTGATTTGTTTTTGTTTCGGGAGCCGTCTCAGAACGCACACATGCGTTATAATTCTTTTAAATACTTTCACTAACACTTTCAAGCGTTTTTAATTGTGGAGGGGCGCGCACTGTTATTGTAGTTTATCTCTACGACAATATTTAAAAACTCATGAAATACATCGTATCAACTAAATGCTTCACACACGAACATGATCATAAAACAGTTTTTTTCATACAAATAAAAACGTTTGCACATTTTTCCAAAATTTACAGCACGTTAACGTTGCCAACGCGTACAAAATTGTGCTGGCAGCAATACAAGTCATTTCGAGTGAAACTTTATCCATTTTTGTCTCAACTGAGTGATAAAGTTAGGAGTTGTGGTATCGCTTATCACTACAGGCTGTGGTCGCCAAATGTGGGAAGGATGCAGATAGATGTCTTCTGAAATTCAGTCACAACTTAGGTTTAAACAAACTTTCATAAACTATAGGTCGCGATCCACTCTGGTAGGTCGACAGCGAATATTGAATAATGAAAGCGAAAAAACCTTGTAAAAAATAGGAAACAATTGCAAACGTCTTAAATAGCATTTAGAACATATTAACATCACCCATTAGTACACCCACATTTCGCCAGTTGTTTAAGTCCCATGTAATAGGGAGCGACCCTATTGCCATCAACCGGGCACAAATCCAGACGCCGAGACGGCTACTGAGAACATCCTGATGGAAAAACCCAATACACTATCGCATTAGGTAATCCTGTAATGATAGTTGTTAAAGTTTTTATAAATAAATACCACTTTGCCCGACCAACAAATCAGTAGATGCGCTTTACGACAACTTAACCAAAATGGCAGTCATACTAAAAATTAAATTAAGAATAAAATTTTCGACTGTAACTGTTTTGTTTATTGTTTGATCATTTCTTAATTCATAGTTTTTTTTACACCACAGCCAGAGAAAGAAATGAGATTCTAATCTGTATTCTTTTATTAGTTATGTGTCCAGTCAGTTTTGGAAATCTTTAGGCGAATGATGATTTAACAAACATAAATATTAACAAGGAAGGTTATAACTTGTTTCCCCACTACATTTTGACAATCTGTGTCCTTCATTAATTAGTGACCGACACCAACTTTTAACATTCCGCCGCATACCGCAGTAATGGACCATTAATTCTACTTGCCTGTTGAAATATTAAATTATTGCAAGCCACGGTGTGCAAGAAGCGTTGTTAATAATATATGTTGATGCGTAAGATAGCATGCATAAAATATTGTTACAAACTTCCTTCCCTACGTTTTACCAAATAAAATGTGGTTTTTTTTTTTTCTTGAAATTGTGGCGAATTTCTTCTAAACCTTCAAGGTTCCGTACCCGAAGGGTGCTAACGGAACTCTGTTGCTAAGCCTCCATTGTTTGTCCGTCTGTCTATCAGCGAGCTGTATCTTTTTAACCGTAAGACGTGGAGTTGAAATTTTCAGAGTGTGTATTACAATTGTCACCACAACAAAAAATAATAAAAATGAAAGGGTTCATGAAGGGTTTCCACACAGGGAAGGTTAAGTTGTAGTGTTAAATATTAAACGGTAGTACGAAAGTCTTCGTTTACCAGTCTGACTTGTTTGATAATTCAGGGTTCCTTACTCATTCAGGGTTCATTACTCATAAGTGGATAATTTAACTCCCAAAAACATCTTGCTTCTTGTTTAATTTTTTGCCAAAATTAGTCCGAAATAAAAGTCTAATTTTATATTTAGAAACATTCAAAACAAATCAGAAATCGAAACAACACAGATACTTTAAAGACGTCATGTCACTTGCAAAAACACCTTTATTGAATTAAACATTTATTCGCGAAGTAAACAGCTAAGTTACCGTTAAGTTACGACAAGTTTCAAGCATAAGACTGAAGTCGAACGCTTGTATCTACTTGTTCAGTTTCGAAACTTTTCAATATATTATATAATAGATATTTTCACCGGGGCGACATAATATATCTACACAACATAACATCACGCATAAAATCCCCGTTCGGTACTTGGGTTAGGCAGAGGAGTACCTATTAGTACACCCACATTTCGCCAGTTATGTTTTGAAGTCCCATGTAATAGGGAGCGATCCTATTGCCATCAACCGGACACAAAAAAGAGCATATTTAATATACGAGCATTATCTATCCATAGAATATTACTCGTATTTATTTTCTATTTCGCCTCCGAAATTATCAACCCAATAATGACATGGCTCGTGTGTGGAAACACCGTTATTAATTGGCTACATATCAAGTGTGAATTAGCGAAATGTTTCTTACCGATTCAGACGCTTATATTTTAGGGTCAAAGACAAATCATTTATTTCAATTAGGCCATTAGGCTTACAGCCCGTTTCATTAGATCCTAAAAAGCAACAGTAAAGCTTCTATTATTTGGAGAAATAATTAAAATCAGCCCTTATTATTCAGCTGGCACTCAATAACCTATACAGATAATTGTGCTCCTAACAAAAGAAATTCTAGATCTATTATTGTATTGTTACGCCTACAAAAATCTATTTTGAGCACAATTGGCGTCATAAGCTGGGGAATTTATCATAATCTTGACGTAACTTAGGTATACTACAATATAAAGGATGTTAAAATACATTTACTAAAGCTAAAAGTTATTTCCATCATGAGTTTTTTTTTTTGTTGCTGTGGAAAATACGTAATTACGGATATATTGAAGGTTTAAGTTCAAACTTTTTCTAAACAAATAAAAATAAAAAATATTTTTGCTCGAATATTACTTTAGATTAATAAGAGCTTTGGGTTTTTCCATCAGGTATTTCTTAGTTTCAGTCTTGGAGTCTGGATTCATGCCCAGTTGATGGCAATAGGCTCGCCCCCTATTACATGGGACTTAAACATAACTGGCGAAATGTGGATGTGCTAATGGGTAGGTACACCTCTGCCTAACCATTTGAAGACTACAGGCGTGATGTTATGTGCGTGAACGTAAAAGCACACTGGTGTGGACATAGCTTTCGGGCTTCTTTAAACGCGGGATCGTTTGAGCTTTATAGCTCTAATAATAAAGTTTAAATTCAATGTCGTCAAAAAATTCTTTGCATGGAGGCCGACACTACCACAATGAATGATGATCGTAAAGAAAACCGGCAAATTGGTAGACGCGGCAAAACCTTTCATTCTTGTTAGCGGAAGGAAGGAACTCGTTGTAATATGGCAGAGTTCATTCAATATTCATTCATTTTGGTCTTCACACCAAAGTAAGAGTGACTTTAAGTTCTTAACTTAGTCATTCTTCACTCTTCAGATATTCTCTATGTATTTTCTTTAATGCACTCTATAGTTGTTGAGTATATTTTGTACAAAAACCTTAATTGCATAGAAGAACGTATACTATAGCTGTGTTATAGAAAAAAAAACCGTATTTTATATGTAACCGTGACATCATCCACGTGGTTTTTTTTCCACCCTTGTGAAGTTACGTCTTTGCTTACTGCCCTGCTCTCGTGTGTCGTAGCGTGATGTTTTCTAGCCTTTCTTCCAATACAACTGGTAGTTCCTGAGATTAGCGCGTTTATTTATAAGTATAGTTACACCAACAAAACGTTTATTGTTCCAATAATTTTACCAATTTAATAACATAACATAAACATCACGCCTGTAATCCTCGAAGGGTTAAGCAGAGGGGTACACCTCTACCATTAGTACTAATTTAATATGTACGTAAATTACTGTTTTTAGAATAAAATTGATCAACAAATTATTAACCTAATTCTGAAAACAGACAATGAAATGTTGACAGTTACGGGGAAAACAGTTCATAATTATTTGTTTTATCATTACTCATTACCTCCCTGTGTGTCCCTACAGGGTAATTGACGAATCGATTATTATAAGTTCAAAGTCAAAGTATTTACTTCCATTAAACCATTTACGGGCACTTGTCGAGGATTCGGTCAGTCAGAATGTTAAAGCTAGTTGCTCGTTCCAAAACGTCGGTTGTCTTTTATGGAGAAGAACGAGCAAGAAACTCGACGGACACTCTCAATCAAATTTTTACAAAATTCTGGATAAATTATTCTTGTTATTTTTGTGGAAATAGACGCCATGGAAAAATAATCAAAGTTAAAGTCAAATCATTTATTTCAATAAGACCAGAAAAGGCACTTTTGAACGTCATTTATAAGACAAAATAAAAATTATAATTTGAATCTAATATTTATAACATTCACATACAGCAGTATATATCCTCGCTTACCGTCATCGCTGTCACTTTCATTAAAAAAAAAGATCACGTTACCTCGAAAGCAGGGATAATAAACATTTTTCATAACGTAAATAAAATGATGACGTAACAATGTAAACAGAGTTAACACATGATACAATAGGTATAAATGATTATGATATCACCATTAAAATATAATAATTAGAATTGAAGACTAATTCGTAATTAACATCTCCCCCCTAACCCCTATTACATGGATCTTAAACATAATTGGCGAAATGAGGGTAAACTAATAGATACATCTCTGCCTAACCCTACGGGGATTAAAGGCGTGATGTTAAGTTAAAATCTAGTAACAATCTTATCTCAGCGACAAATAATAACAAAATTTGTCTAAATGTAAGCGTTAGTTTACGTATTTATGTGTTGTCAAAATGTCAGTAAATAAGAAGTATTTCTGATAGTCTCAAATATTCCTAAAAATACGGGAATTACCTTCTGATATGATTTAAATTTTAAATGATACTTGGTGCCATGAATTCAATTAGATATCAAAGTTACAAAAATTGTCCCGAAGTTAGACGTATTAGCGTAATATTATTCTTTAGTTTTTTTTTGTTTGAGAATTATTATCAGGATTATATTACAGTAGAAAAATAAATAAAAAAAGATTATCTCTGTAAATGTGAAGGCTATTACAACCATAAACAATAAAGGTCTGTTGGTCATACAAATAATTGTCACGTACCGGAAAGCACACACAACACACGGACATCGCTACGACCATTGCTACGGCGTAGCGGCTACGAGACAGCCTCTACGCGGTCCGAATCGTCAAACTCAACGATAAGGTTCAACAATTTCGCCAACAAATGTTTTCATGCGACACTTAAATTTTAAAATCCAAGTCTTACTTTACTGGTGTAAAGGGAAGCTTTACGATGGAATCTCTAGCGACGAAAATAGAAATGACATTTTACTTTGAAGAGAAACATGCGATTGTTTTGCGGAAAAGATTTCTTGAGGAAAACAATGACAGCGTCCCGAAGGCTTTTATGTCGAACGGGAGACCTAGATTTCAATGTTGACTTTGTGCAATATCCAGGAGACTAAACGTAAATTCAACTTTGAAGCCATGAAAAGATAATATCGCTGTTTACTGTAAATACGGTATTTATCTATCCCACTAATATTATACAAAACCGGCGAACTGGGAACTGGGACTTAAAAATAACTGGCTAAATGTGGGTGGTACTAATGGGTACGCCACGGGCTAACCCCTTTGGGGATTACAGGCGTGATGTTATGAGTGTAATATTATAAATGCGAAAGTTTGGGAGTATGGATGGATACTTCGGTGGCTTGTTACTCTTTCACGCAAAAACTACGGAACGGATTTTGACGAATCTTTACAGAAATATACATCATACACATAGGATACTTTTAATCCCAAAAAAATTTACGGTACCCGTGGGATAATTTAAAACTTTTTGCTTAATTCTAAAACCACCTACGCAGACGAAGTCGCAAGCAAACTGCTAGTTTTCTTCACAATGAAAGCTAAATATGTCTGACAGCTAGGACCATAATATCCTTCGTTCGTTTACCTAAATTGACTGCCGTAAGTAATCGAATTATTGGCAATTGACACTCTTAAGTCAAGCGAGACGCGAGGCACTTACCGCAAAATGATCTCATTTCACGGTGAGAGAACACATAATTATTGAGATGTCAGTGTTAATTTTTACAGACTTATTTTTTTTCTTATATTTTCTTGAATATCACTGACATCGATGAAGGAAAATTTAGCGAGTTAACCGAGACTTATAGTTCATATAAGTCAGGAATAGCCAATCCGCCTTGATTAAGTGTAGTGATCAATGCTTGTGCCTCGTACACACGGGTTGCCGATTATGATTTTACTATTGTGGACAATACAAAAATATGTGAGGTAGAGGTTAGAGGTCCTTCAGAAAGGTCAGGTGCGGAGTACTCGTAACCGGCGTGCTTGTATGACGAGATGTATGAACGTCGATGAGGCGAAAGGAGTATGTAAGGATCGTAGCAGGTGGCGTTCTGTAGTTTCTGCCTACCCCCATGGGAAAAAGGCGTGAGTTTATGTATGTAAAAATGTTAATCATACGGCTTTTTTTACTATTGCTAAAAATAACGCTATTTATACACAACGCAATTCACTTACGTAGTTAACCGCATCACACGGGACGAGGTAAATTAGATTTCCTTATTGTGTACGGACGGACATAGGAGGGCTGCGCGATGCCTTATCCAATTCAAAAGGATATTTACAATAATATGTATTCTGACTTTTCATTTACTGGCCATTTTACTAAGCAACTATCAGGGATATAAAAAAATACAACTCTTAAGCGCTTTGCACACAGAGCAACTATTGCGGCAACTGGCAACTAGCTGACAACTAGCTGTTTACATACATTTCAATTGGACTGCGCACACAGAGTAACTCGAGTTTCGAGTTGCGGCAATCGTCAACAGTTTTCAGTTGCTGCAATCGATGACTAAGTTAGTTGCTAGTTGCCGCAACTTTTAAATATTATACCGATTTTTAAAGTTGCCGGTTTCCTCAACCGTCAATCGTAACGCTTCGGTCGATTTAACACCCTCCCTCCCTCTCCGTGTGCCCGCCAATGCCAGTGTCGCTACGGCAACGGCATACGGCAACTCGGCTATGAAAGTTTCTCACAAATTGCTAAAAAGTTGCGGCTACTGGCAACGTTATAGCAATTATCAACTTTTACAGGAAACTTTTAAAAGTTGCCAGTTGCCTCAACTTCAAGTTGCTCCGTGTGCAAAGCGCCTAAAATCTCAGAGGATGACAAAAAATGTCTCCTAGCTTTGCTACACCACAGAAGTAATATGTAACTTCACACTACAGCATGTCCTAAGCTATTTCCAAGCTCAAGCTAAACAGAAAATAATAAAGCGCTTAACAAGATTTTGAAATTAGGTTAATGCGCTCTAAAATAATTGGGTTAAGAAAACGCCCACCAATTTTAACAATGCCTTTTGGAAATTACAATGTATAATTCAAGAGCCAATTCAATGGTATCTTAAACGGTTTTATAATTCATAAGTAATCAATTTAACATAAAGTAGTCCTTTGAAGGATGGACCTTTTATCTTAAGTTAGCTTTTCTCTAGAGAACCGCAAACAATGAAACGTTTTTGTTATTTTTACGCATACAATCTAAATGGATTCCGATAATGAAGCTATTTTAGGACTAAATTGTTTAGTGGTAGTTTATTAAGTAATCACTGTTATTGCGAAAGAAACTTTGTCTGTTTGTTACTTCTTCACGGCAAAACCACTAAACTGATCGTAACTAAAGACCAAGAGGTAGCTTATTATTTGGATATCGGCGTTCGCGAAAACCAATATTCACAAGAACGAAGTCGCGGGCAAAAGCTAGGATTTTAACTTTCAGTATTTGTTGTTTGATTATTAAACTCAAAGCGAGGAAAGGTCGCGAATCATCATTATATTAAATAGTTAGATACTGTCTCGTTAGCATTAGACCATGAGCTCGATTCCCAGGTCTGGCAAAGTGTTTTTTCATCAGGAATTTCTCAGTAGCAGCCTCAAGAGTCTGGTTTTATGCTCGCTCCTATTACATGGGACTTAAATATAACTGGCGAAATGTGGGTGTAGTAAATGGCGCGCTTCTGCCTAACCCTTCGGGGATTACAGGCGTGATGTGTTCTGGGTGTTCACCAGAACTGTATTGACGAAGGTTTACCTTTTCTGAACTAAAAGGGATTCAAGGCGGAACCGTTTGACTTTATAGGCCAGGGTTGTCGTTTTGTGAAATACGTCGAGTCAATCAATCAATTCAAATATCCTTCGGAGGCTTCGAAGTGAATTTATTTTTCTTTGTTTCAGAGTGGAAAAACGGAATTTTATGGAATTTTTTCTTTTTTTTATTCAGAGCCTAGCTTCTTGATTTTTATAGCCAGCGCAGATTCAATGATATGTTGGAAAGTTTAGGCTTTTTATACTGTTTTAATTTCAGCAAGATTTTAATTACACTCAAAGTGTAAAGGTTGATCCGTCCCGTATCAATGATAAATTATTATTGCAAACATTCAATCGCCAATCTGCCTTGAGCAAGCTTGGTGATCGATGCTCGTGCCTTCTCTATATGAGAAGAGGCCTTTGCCCTGCAGTGAGACAGTAATAGGCTAGTATATTTTTAAAAATATTATTACATTCTCTATGAACGCGTTCACACTTGTCAGTGTCAGTGACGACACAGTGCTCTCAGTATCAGATCCCGCGTGCATAGAGAATGTATGAAAGAATAATTATTACTGATACGAGACGGTGCCGGAACTGTGCCTTCATTGATGTGTTAATCAGCCTTTACTTGTGTAATTCGGCGTTAATTTCATGCTATCCTAACAAACAACCCGCATTTCAACTAGCACAGTAACGAAACTTCTCGTACACTTTTTGCTTGCCTTACCAAAAGCGTTGGTACACACAACAAAACTTTCTGGTACACGCCCGTAATCCCTGGAGTAACACTAAATGTAACTTGGCGTTGAATGAATGCAAACAAGCCGTTCTTAAATGAGATGGTGACCGACATTTGAGTATGACGTCTTGTGTAGCATACGGGTATTCAATGTTCTGAAATTGTCTATTTATATTCATACATACACTCACGCCTTTTTCCCATGGGGGTAGGCAGAAATCACAGAACACCACCTGCTACGATCCCTACATACTCCTTTCGCCTCTTCTACGTTCATACATCGTCATACGAGTACTGTGCACCTGACCTTTCTGAAGAACCTCACCGATAAGGTTAGTGTAGGTACTAGGGCGCCCCCTACCTGCTTTACCACTCACCTCTGCCATATAAATACCTTTCGTTAATTGTCTTTCACTCATCCTCTCAACGTGACCGAACCATCGAAATTTTCTGTTGTGAGAGTTAATCTCTGGTAGTAACGATCCGATTATAAAAATTGTTGAAGTGATATCTTCTTAGTGTTCTTACAGACGCAAATACTTTGTTAACGGTAGATCAAACTGCAGCCGCCTCATTAGCCACCTTGAGCTGTTTTTTGTAGGGGCAAAACTTATAAGCTCGCGTCACCGAAATGCTAATATGACCGCGTTACTGACATGCTTACGCGTCGTAAAATTTTCTCTTCCGTCAGTAATCTTCATGAAAGCCTATTTTTTTTTGTTACTAAGTCAAATCTATACTAAACCAGAGAGCCATAGGCTATCACGTTTCGTGGCAAAGTTGACCTCTACAAGTAGCCTTCCAAGTTCCTACAAGTGTTTGACCTCAAATAACCTTCATTTAGTTATTAACTAAGCGTGTCTCGAACATGAAAAGCTTTCAAGTTAAAAGCCATTGAAAACGCAAGTGTGGTCTCAAATGGAACGCCTCTTATGAAAAGACTTTGGATTAGTGTTGGGCGTTTTAGTTCAAAGAATGATTAGTTTGCCGTTTTTAGGTGAGCTAGTTTGCTGGTCGCCTTTGTTGAATAAAAGTAAGTTCTGGTTTTCTGGATATCTTTTGTTGTATGTTCATTATCAACACCACTTTGATCCTTCTTGAACCTCTCTCTCTCTCTCTCTCTCTCTCTCTCTCTCTTTAATTGAATTTCACCAGTCTTCTGTTGGAAGTGTGTACTTTTATTTACATTTCTAATTTTTTACGCTCATAAAATAACTTGCACCTACCATGTTATCTCTTCACCTTTGGTTGACTGTTAGAGAATGCCCATGGCATTAAGTGCGCCTCTGTACTTTTGTTGCGTAAAGTTTAAATAAAGTGTAACTCACAACGCTTCGCTTACGAATACGAAAATTCATTCACTGATAGAAAGCCACATTACTGCCGAGTGTCATGGCCGTGCTTTGTGGTATAATGGGTATCCACGCTGGTAAAGACGCAGGTAGAAGCTACCGAACAAGAATGAAGTACTTTTTTGCGAAACATTACGTAATATATTCATATTTAAGATCTTTACTGTACCATATTTTATGCAAAGAAGCTTTTCTTTTCATACATTATCTCTTATACGAACTTCCTCATTCTATCTACCAAAAACAAGTTCAAGTAGAAATCTGGTCTTCAATCTGAATAAGCAGGAATTCACTGCCAATCACTGACCCAACTTATTACCATTACTAAACTCAATTTGAAGTCTAAAAGAACAATAGATCATGAAGATTTCCTCAACCTAGTTTCATATGAGTGCTGAAACTATCGCAAACTCTTTTGAACTAGTTTGCCACAACACTAGCTCAGACGAGTCTCGTGTTAAGTTTATATAACCCAAGAGCGAAGTCGCGTAGTGAGAGATGTAAAGGACTTTGACACGTGTACGTATACAAATAAGGCTCTATTGCGCCAGACTAGGTTACTTTTTGATAATCTGAGTTAGTAACTATCACAGGTATTATATAAATAACTGGTGATTAGTAACCGATAACCATTGTACTCATGATAACAAACTTTCACAAAAAAAAAAACATTTTTTTTTTTTATTAATTTATCTGAGTTCCCCAAAGGCGTGAGCAAGAGCGCGTTTCGTAGGATTGAAAAAAAAATTGCATGCTACAAGTTGAATAACTATCAGTCACCCTAAGTGAGATTCTTTGGAATTTAACCTCGTGTCAACTCTGAGTAAAAAGGTGTAAGTGGCAATAAATGAGGTTGCGTGACTATTTGTTCTGACCGTGGCATAATTTAGTTACCGCGCGGTGAAATGCTTTCATTAATTGAACAGTATTTAATACAGTAATAACTAAAGTAGTAATTAATCTAGCTGAATATGTATTTAATTTTATTATATGTTTGCTACAGGGAAATTCCAAATCAGAATATACAAATTTATACCAGATACCTAAAAATTATTATAATAATAATAACAGACTATGCCATCAATGCCACATCTAGTAAAAATCAAATTCATACATCCATGTTAATTTGCGATCGAATTTATGTTATCTTTTTACTTACGTTTAATCTTTTTTCCTTAACTATTTAGTTTTATTATTTTATATACGCACCTCTGTGCGCTCTAATTATTAATCTCAGTTTTAGATATTGTTTCTCAGTCAGTGAATTATGTATATGCATTTTTTTATGAGAAATAAAGTTGTTCTTAAACCTAAACCTATTGAAACTAGCAGGAACGCACACCTACTTAACCACTTATCCCAAATTAGGAATTCTAGATAAGTAACAAATGTGGATGCTGCGAGCATATTGAAATAAACATAAACATAACATCACGCCTGTAATCCCCGAAGGGTTAGGCAAAGGTGTACCCATTAGTACACCCACATTTCGCCAGTTATGTTTTTAGTCCCATGTAATAGGGGGCGAGCCTATCGCCATCAACCGGGCACAAATCCAGACTCCGAGGCTGCTACTGAGAAATTCCTGATGGAAAAACCCAATAACGAAATAATATAAAATATTGAAATGTTCCCTAGTATTCATATCTTCGCAAATAAGACTCGTGAGTATGGTCAACAAAAGAGTGAAGTGTGTATTGAAAATTGCACTACACTTGATGCAGCGAATTTTAGTGGTTTGCGCTTTGAATGCAAAATAAATATGTAGACTTATTTTGTATTGCATATTCGAGTAATAAATCAGTTCCAGTTCACTTGGTTGGCGGTTAATTGTACAGCTAATGTCCAATACTGAACAATAGGAAGTTTTAGTAAAACCACTAAATACTAGTACTCGTATATTTGACCACAAACCGATGCTGCTATAATATTCATGAACCATGTATTCATACAAATCTGCAGGATGTATATTCACCAAGTAAATAAATAAAGTCGTTTCCAGTTTGCGTTGCGATATTTCATTATAAACGCTTTTCAGTACAACAAGTACTGAAAATACGTTTTGTAAATAAATGTTAGCAAGGCTATCTGGCAGATATACCAGCTTTGGATGACATGAAAGTGTGAAAAGTGGCGAAAGGACGTACAATCTGCTACGCTCGTAGCTCCTTCTACGAGTAATGCCTCGTAGATACTGCTACGAATTCGTAGCACATCGCGTAGCACGTAAATCAAGTTTTAGTGAAATTCGTTCACTTCGGTGCAAAATATTACCCTTCGATAATGTTTAATGGTGAATTTATCATTTTGAATAAATTGTTTTTACTTAAGTGTCTAGTTTTACATATAAATGGCGGAGATATTTATAAGAACTGTCTATATTTATACAATCTTGGTAATCTGTCAAAATAATTTTTACTAGCCCGCGACTTATCGTCCGCATAATCCTGCAGCATCCCTTTCTTGGGGTTTAAGCTTACCCCGTACCAATTTCCCGTACCATCAAAATCAGTTAAGCGGTTTTGTCGTGACAGCGTAATAGATAGACAGACAGAGTTACTTTCTTATTTATAATATAAGTATTGATTAAGATCCGATACATTTAAAAAACGCCCTAATATGGCGAAAAATGTTAAATCACTTGAGAAAATATCCCGCGTTCAAAACAACTATTTCATGAAAACAAACAACACAAATAACATTTTGTACCTATAAAAATGTTGAGAAAAAATATTGGGGCAAAGACACGTCACGAGATAGTAAACATTCAATATATATGTGAAGGACAATGGTTACATAGCGGTTCGTAACTCTGTTTTACGGTACCCATAAAGCCGACGGCGCAAAAAAGATGAAGCTTAGTGTCCCTTTCAAAGCGACTGAAAGGAATCCAATTCAGGCCTAAAATGTTTTGAAATACAAACTTTTCAATAACGAAATATAAACATACATAACATCACGCCTGTAATCCCCGAAGGGTTAGGCAGAGGGGTACCCATTAGTACACCCACATTTCGCCAGTTATGTTTTTAGTCCCATGAACGAAACGAAACGAAACGAAACGTAACATAACGTATAACGAAATATATAAATAACTTCTAAGGCCTCTTCCTCTCTCCTACTTTTTGCTGTGCCCACAGGGTCCATATTTATCTCTTTTACTATACTGTATAAAGTAATACGTTTACATAGAATGGAATTAAAAAATTGAGTATTGAGTATTGCAAATGCTTTTAGGTTTGTTACAATACATGCCACGAAAGATGAGACTTGACACACTAAACTAACTTTATTATTTCGTAATCAATATTTTAATATTGTACAGAATTTTAATGTAAATGTCATCAGGGATATTCTCCCTCAATAGATACACAAATTATAGATAACTATTTCGTACATCTATATCTGCGCTAGCTTCTATTTACTGACGCTTGTCAAGTCTCATCTTTCTAGGCGTGTATTATACCAAATATTTTGTTGATCAAAATTGTATTCGTAATATTATGTTACTTTTTCCTTGTTAATTAAAATCTCTTCAGTATAATCGTATGAAAACGATCCCTAGGGGATTAAATGTGTTGTTTTTCGTTCAGCTCACCCAAAACAACGTTAATTCTATGTAAAAACAGCATACATTACCTGCGAAAATACAAAATCTTTGTTAGAATACATCAAATACACCACACGATTATAATTTAATATTTCATGTTTATTAATAAATTTATGATAACAGGGTTAATTGACAGCAGGTAATTTATTCAATTTTGTATCTAATTAGAAATAAACATTGTATTTAGGGCGCGCACAGAAAATACAAACAGTAAAATAAAGTAGAGAAAAATTCTAGTAATTAATTATTTCCAAAACTTAGACGCAATCTTATCTCAGCGACAATCATTGTCACAAAAACTTGTCAAAAATTGGGTAAATTGACAGATTGAGATAAGAAAGAAGAAGAAAAAGCGACCGTTCTTAAATATACCAAAATGGCCAGTTACAGCTGATGTCCAATCATACTTTCATACCTACATTCCTACCCTTTTTACAAAACTCCCGAAAACCAGAAACCACAAATCCATTCGTTTTATTTTTGCGTAAAAATAAAAACATTATTCACGTTCCGAACATTAACTTGTATCAAAACTTCATTATTTTAAAAGCTCCGTGTACCCGACAATGGCGGCCATCTTGTTTACACAGCACAAAAGAATACTTTAGTTAACATTAAGTGGCTGCAACGTGAAACTACCCACTATTTGTAGAGTATTTTGAATATTTAAAAAATACATGTATAGCATTAAGTGTAGAGATTCTAGTTATAGAGAAAACCCTACGTTTTCACGGTTGTTAGGAAATTTTGCACTAAAATGCATTGAAAATTTTACAGTGAAAATTCATAGCTATAAAGATCTCTGCTTACCCCTCAGGGAAAATAGCGTGACATACATAACAAGCTTAATTACAATTAACAACATTTAATAACTCGCTCTAAATTTTTTACTGAATCCTAATTCTACTAATTAAAATACTTCCAAAATCTCTTCAAAAAAGAGGGAAAATACGCACTGTTTTGACAGTTTTAGACTAATATTATTAGATAGTTCCTAATTGTTAGTAGATATATTCATTTACTACAAAAAAATACATGCAAAAAGCTTGTCAGAATCATTTACATACAATTCGATTATCGCCAATGGAAACGCGACACCACTAAACATTGTTGGTTATTAAAAGCTCCGAGCGTTACGTAGACAGAAACTTTTAATCCAATTAGCGAATTAATGGAATTGAAACAAATTCAATGGTGGATTATATAAGTTTTTGATAAAGCCCAAGAGCTCAGGCCAGGCGCTTCTAATTATATTACTTACTACCTTTGGTTCGTGACTTAGGCTATGTGAATTGTAATAATAATAATAATAATTGTGTAACGGATCCTTTATTTTTCGAAATATAGGCTACTAGTTTTTGCCCGCGATTCCGTCCGCGTAAATGTCGGTTATCGCGGATGTAGAACAAGTCGTGGAATGAAAAGTAGCCTACGTCCTTTGTTGAGGTTAAAACTTACCCTGTACCATCAAAATCGGTTCGGTGGTTTAGTCGTGAAAGCATACATACATACTTACACGTACATACTTACTTATGCATACTTAGATTCAGCTCAGGCACAGCATAGCAATGGTTGGACACTACTCAGTAATACTTGTTTGTATGTATGTGTAGCATTACCGCTAGAGGCGCCGCTGTGGCTGGTTATACTTAGTTACAATACAGTGGTATTGTGGTCACCGCATGTGCAAGCATTAGATGGCTTGACAACTGTGTAGTCGCTGATAATTGCGACGTGGTTCCATTGTGCGTACGATTACAAAATACGACTACATACTATTGTCTCGTTGTAAAATAAACGATTGAGGAAGTAAAACAAAATGTTGTCACGTAATACTTATGTCTTATGTGCTTATTCTAAAGTCTCTTAACATATTAATTAATGATAGTAATTGTGCTTCTTAGAATAATACTTATCTTACTTGGCGTGCTTGTACGACGAGATGTATGAACGTAGATGAGGTGAAAGGAGTATGTAAGGATCGTAGCAGGTGGCGTTCTGTAGTTTCTGCGTACCCCCATGGGAAAAAGGCGTGAGTTTATGTATGTATGTCTGTAGTACTATTCTAAAGCCCAGTTTCTCGAACTAAACATTAATGTATCTACCAAATTTTCAAACAAACTGTGATTGGTTAACTGAATTATTTAGAACAAATCACAGCAGCTTACGCGCTCTTGACAATTTGTCAGTTTTTTTCATTTGATACGATTTGAACTCTAATCCCTGGTGGATTAACGTTTAAAATCTTAAGTATGAAATGACAAAATTTAATCCCGCAATTCCTTCGCTGTCGTTTCGTTTATTTCCGCTTATTTTGCGGTAGTACCGTCGGAGCAGGTCCTAATCCATTTAGTACTAAAGGAATTACGCCCAATCGAGATGTGATTTCAGATATGTATACTGCTGCTTAAATTATGAGGGGTCGCATTGAGCTTAATCTGGTAGCATAATCTAATGGATGGATTCTGTACGTATTGGGAATCTGTAATGTTTTACAATGTTCTTTTTGTTGAATAATAAAATTATTATTATTAATTTTCATATCTATAATAATTATAATAATATGGTATTTATAATAATGTTAATTTTATATTTTATAATAACATTTGATTTAAAATAAGGTACGGCAAATATTGTCCTAAAAAGCCGTTTTGTTTTTGTGCATGTGGTGTTAACGTTTAATTAATTGTTGCATTTGTAAATGTTACCATGTCATTAAGTTTAGTAATGTTTATGTGTAAACAATTGTTGGTTAACCTAAATAAATAAATAAATAAACGTTGATATGTCAAAATACTACTTCTTATTACTTAATTATCGCACTACAAACAAACTACAACTGACAATTCCTACATCGGGCAATCAAAGTTTACCGCGACATTAGCATGTATACAAAATACCAACAACAACCGTTGGGCAATAGCCCACCAGACACAACACCCGACTGATCGGAGGATCCTCCCATTTTAATGGAGGATGAGAAAATTTACACCCTGTTTCTCATTCCTCTAAACTTATTATATCTGATATTACTATTTGACGAAAAACTGACTAGTCACAAACCTAGAAAGAAAGGAAGAAAAACTGTTTATTACCGCGAAAATGACGCACATAACATAAAAAGAGAAAATAAAAATTGTACATGAAAGCAAAGACCTGCACCTAGATAAAATGCCTGTGCAAAATTTCATCGAATGTAATTAATAATGAATGACCAAAAAAAATAACTAGCCTACTTTTTAACGAACGCTCTGTTGATAAAGTCCCTTTAAATGACATAGATGACAACATACGAGTCTGTAGTTTACCTACTCGCGTATATGTGCTCCTTGACGTGGATTCCCGCATTGAGATAAATATTTATGTGGCGTACCTACCTACTGATACTTGTTTGAAGACGGTATTTGAGATTACTTAAGGAAGACATATGACTCATGACTGTGATACCATCAGCATACAGCTTTTGAAAAGACTGTTTGCTAGAAATTCGTTTTACCTATGTAGGTATACGTCTCATGTACCTAATAGGGGGCGAGCCTATTGCCACCAACCAGGCACAAATCCAAACTCCGAGACTGCTTCAGAAAAAATCCTGATGGAAAAAAAACAAACCCGACCTGGGAATCGAAACTGATGAAATATGGGTTTACTAAAGGGCACACCTCTACCTAACCCTTCGGGGATTACAGGCCTGTTATGTATGTATGTAATTAAATAAATGCTAATTTAATGCCTAAATGATTTGCCTTTGACTTGGAAAAATATGACACACGGATAAGAATTTTAGCCATGTAATTTGGAATCCGCCTTGAGCACGCATAGTGGTCAATGCTCTGTGTGAGAAACGGCCTTTGACCTGTAGTTGGACAATAATAAATGCTGTACTTGAATATCTTTGAAAAAAAAAGGTTTGCCTCACAGTCTAACAAGAGTTTAAATCGTGTTTACTAACAAATGAATTCACATACACAAACACCCAGACTCGGAAAATCTATCTATAGGACTTACAATTATTTGTTCCGTGCGGAAATCGAGCCGCCACTACGCCAACCTTTTAGTCACTGTGTACTAGGTACTACGATGAAGTCTACATAGTTTTTCTCCAAAACAAGGAAACAAGGTCGTCAATAATTTACTAGGATCGTATTTCATCCGAGCCATCTCGCGCATATCCACATAACTTATAGAATCACCCTTTTTCTATCACCAATAAATATGACAAACATCGCCTACAACCGTAAATACTTTATCAAAAAACGTAAGAATCCAAATTGCCTGTAAATCACAGTAAATAGTCGCAAAAAGTAGTAAAAACTGTGATTATTCACTCGAATGACAATGTGGCGTGCTAATAGGTAACTGTGTACCAAATAGTTATCAGTGAAAACTGACCGTTCTTCCGTGAACGACTGTCAAGAGATTTTCGCTGCATGTGTGGGCGAATCTTCTAAATACATAAGAGCGAAAGGTCACTCACTCAACACGAAACATCAAAGTTTTTGATATTTCGTGTTGAGTGAGTAACCTTGGCTTGACTTGTAAAGATGAAATTTGGCAGGGAGGTAGTTTATAGTCAGAAGACATCAAGTAGAAATTGATTTTTCAAAATTCACCCCCTAAGGGGATGGAACCGGGGTGCAAAGTTTGTATGGAAAAACTTAGGAGAAACGTAGGACCACTCGACGTATAAAGATGAAAGGCAGGGAGATAGTTTATAGTCAGAAAACATCCAGTAATTTTTTTTTTCATTATCCTAAAGTGCGGGGGTCCTAACCTAATTTACCTGAATTTAACACGAGCGAAGCCGCGGACAAAAGCTAGTTATTAATAATTCTAGATTAAATTAGATTAGACCTCTGTAACAGTAAGGAGTGCGATGCATGGCTTGGGTATATCCCGCTTGAGTATATAGCGATTCAAACTCATAGAAGCAGGAGTAACGATTTTATTTTAGTTGATAGGCATTGGACTTAACCCTTCATTGTTTCCAGACGAACGTGACCTACTAGACCCAAGAAATCAAAGGAAAAAAAATAAAAAAGATAATCTGGAACCATCGACTCGAAGAAAGTAGTAGACGAACGGTCTTCATAAAGATACCGCTATGGGGAAAATGAAAGAAATGCTAGCCAATGACATGATGATTTTCATTGCCTTATGAGATGGTTATAGTAATACATATGTTACTTGGATTGCACGTATCTACTTAGCCACCGTGCTATGGAATTCTATCAGAGGAACAATTCTCATAGTTTTAAAAACGATTGCATTCTAATCTCAGTCAATTTGCCTTTATTTTTGATAATGAATGACGCTGAGATGAGATTGCGATTAAACATTTTTAATTACGGGAATTGGTCTTCTGTTCTACTGGTAGGTAAGTTTCGACGACGACAAGTGACGAACTAAATGCTAAAACTACCCAAAGTCAAAGTCAAATCATTTATTTCAATTAGACTATTAAAAGGAACTTTTGAACGTCCTTTACAAGAGAAAAGAAAAATCATAATATTGAATCTAGTTGCCCATTAAAAAAGGTAGTTTCGTATGGAGAAGAACGGGGAAGAAACTCCATACTTACTCTTTTAAAAAATATATATATGTTTTACAATAAGTAATAGGTACATTAATTCTATATACACCCTGAAATGTAAACCGTTGCAAAAACGCGGCAGAACGATTCGCCCTCAGTAGTACTAATGGAACGTAGAGTTAAACTTAAAAAATAAAAATATTTTTATTTTAAAATATTAAAAAAAATATTCATAAACTCGAAAGCGTGAGTAACAATAGTAACACTGTCACGCACACAAACGCAACGTAGCCAACGAAATGATACCTACGTCCTAACGTAGGTATCATTCAAAACTCATGCGCTACCGACAAAGTAAAAAGCAATAAATCATAAATGTTCAGAGAAAAATAAGCTCTCGTGCCTTGTGATACGGTATAAACTAGAGCGCGTAGCTTACACTCTCTTCATTCGCCGCCACAGATCAAAAAATGCCGCGCCGTGCCGCGCAGTGTTGCGCACTCGACGCTCAGTTGTCTTGCGGACGTTGTACTTGTAGGTTAAATAAGTGAAAAATGGATTGAAATTACGATTTTTCTAATTTTGAGTGAGACCCATTATTAAAACTAAAAGAATTTATTTAAAAGTGCTCGTTTGTGTGTGGAATGTAGTGGCTTAAACTTCGAACACTTGCTTCGATACCGCGAAGTGTAGGTAAGTACTTTGTGAATAGTGAAAATTCAGAAATAGGTTAGGTGATTAAAATCATTGTAAATAAGTTGATTCCAACTTTTTAAATACGACTAAAATACTTACTTTATTGTCTTTGTTTAACTTGTTATTTTGTTTTCGTGTTCAGTAAGTAAAGTTGTAGGTAATAAAAAGTATTTTTGACAGTCTTAAGCCTGTAAAAGTATGAAGGGAGAATTGGAATAACTTTTTGGGTGTTGTGTTACATTAAATTAACTAAAGATCAGAAAATCAGCTGTTGATAAGCGCAAGGGTTAACGACCCAGTGTTCTGGCGCCCGCGCCGTCAGCCGCTCGGGTCTCGGCCGCTGCGTTTGACTAGGTACTACTATTTGATTGCGTTCATTTTCGAGTTTCGCTTTTCACAATTGTGAATCTGCCATTTTTATATTTTCATAGTAAAGATATTTACTAATCGATTGTACTACCAAAACAAAGTCATTTCGCTGCATCTTTGCAACGGTTTACATTTCACGTTGTATACGAATGTGAAGACGCAAAAACACAATAGGATCATTGAAACTTACCAAAAACTTTAACAAAACGTTTCCATAACAAAAAGAGTTCTTTCTACATTGTTTCAAGAGTGAAATTGCCTAAATATCCGCGGTTGAAGTTTTTTAGGACTTAAGGGTAAAGAGGGTAAGGGTCATTTCCGTGCCGGCGCTCGTTTGTTTACTATTTACTTTACACACTAGGGATCAACAAAACAGACCTTCTAACCGCCAGAGAATATAAACAATTTTTTCGTTTTTATTTGCATTCCGAAGTTTTTTAAAAACTAGCTTTTGCCCTTAAATTCTTCACGTAAAAGGAAAGTGTAGCTTATCATCATCATATAAGCAGCAGGACGTCCACTGCTGAACATAGGTCTCCCCTACAGATTTCCAATAGGACCGGTTGGAAGCGGCTTGCATAACATAACATCATCACGCCTGTAATCCCCGAAGGGTTAGGCAGAGGTGTACCCATCAGTACACCCACATTTCGCCAGTTATGTTTTTAGTCCCGTGTAATAGGGGGCGAGCCTATTGCCATCAACCGGGCACAAATCCAGACTCCGAGGCTGCTACTGAGAAATTCCTGATGGTAAAACCCAATAACACTTTGCCCGACCTGGGAATCGAACCCAAGACCTCATGCACAGCACTCGCGCTTGCGACTACTAGACCAACGAGGCATCCAGCGCGGTCCCGCGGTCATCAGTGTAGCCTATGGCACATAGTAATAAAATAGCTTTCAGCTATCAGTATTTTACACTTAAACATTACTGGTGAAATGTGGGTGGGGTACACCTCTGGCTAACCATTCGGGGATTACAGGCATGGTGTTATATTTTATGAAACGTATTGATAAATAATAATGAATCGATAATAACGGCCATCTTCTTTTTAGTTCTGAATTAAAGTTCTACTGAGCTTCCAATTTATTCTTAGACACGGTCTCGATTATAAATTCTATACAAAGATTGCTTTTTAATACCGACTCCTTTTTCAACTCGACTGGTGAATTTCCATTTCAACTTTTCTTCAAATAAATCAATTGGAAAGAAACCTTCCAATCTAATTTACACTTTCAATCAAATCAACTTTTCATCAAGTATAACTTTCCTTTGATCAAATTATTTTGTGCTTTCGTATTTGCATTCAAGATGGCTACTGGTTCAACTGTTACAGGGATAAATCTTTTTGGAAGTTCACAGCTCGACGCCTTTAAGCGTGAGGTTGAGCTCACACTAAGCCGTGACGCGACGCGACACTGAGTGCAATTTTCAAGATAACGACATAATATTGAACTTATTCATTACACGACTAGCTGAAGCCCACGATTTCTTCCGTAGGATTTTTATTACCCCTTTGGCTACTGCTCTGCTCCGTTAGTTGTAGCGCGATGTTATATATCTTTCTATAATGCCTTATAAATCTGGCAACCATATTCAAAAATCATTTTTTCCAATCCGCGTCTAAACAAACTAAAAAACTTTTCAGCTTTATTATATCAATATGGATAGTTCGCCACGCTACGTAACGCGTTGTATCTTTGCAGACTGCTCCCTGGTGTACTTTATCGTGTAGAAAATAAGTTCGATATTGTCGCATCAAGTCTGGGTGTGGACTAATCCTCACTTTCAGAGAAGTCGTGTGTAACAAATTAGTGCGATAGTTCTTGAACCAGCAACTAAGATAGACCGCGGAACAATGGGAGTTAGGTCCTTTTCAATTCTTTTAACACTTTCCCGTTGTCCCGTTTGAAACAAATCTGTGTAAATGTCTTTTACTGTGCTAGAGTTTAATATATTTTGGCGTCTAGAGGCGACTGTAAGCGTTGCTCTTCAGCAATTTAATTTAATTTGTTTCAGAGCTACCTGTCACGAAATAAATGCTGTTTTTTTCCTTTTCTTTTTTTAAAAAGACCTTCCACGCTAGGAATTTCTGTTGATTCCTAGGTGTGTTTACAAACTCACAAACACAAACAACCAGATCCGAAAGAACTCATTGCAGGCCATGTGCAATGTGAGAAAATCGAACCCGCGACACGCAGCGCAGCAGCCTGTAGCCCAGCCAATAGGCTGAGCTTAGGCTGAACTCAAATAGGAAACACTGACCTACCTAAATGAAATAAAAATTGACGCTTAAAACAATGTATTATTTTTAACGTAATTACAGGATAAAAAATATTTATTTCACGTCGTTACAGCCAAATGAACAACCGTGATATCGCACAAATGAGATCATTATGTCAAACGAGCTTTATGAAGACCGAAAACATTCCAAGCGCCATGCCTATCGCGGAAAACTTCGCAATAAAAATATTTTGAACTCTTTACGCGTTATCACACCTGTTGTCTGCTGTCACGCAATGTGTCGTTTTGATGTCACGCGATAGGCGGGGAGCTCATTGACACGCTTAGCGAATGATTAGAAAACATAAACAATACTCTAATGGACTCCACGACTAGGAATTGGGTACTAAGTTTCAACGACCTTACTCGAGGTCGGAATTATGAACAAATATTTTTTTGTTAAGAAACGTAAAGAACAGTTAAAATAAAATGGAGGGGAGAGATTCCAAATGGTTTAAGTTAGTTTAATTGGTTTCTTGAATACGTGCCAAGTGCCAAACTGAAGACTAAATTCGTTCAAATTACCTAGAGGTAGAATGCAAAAACAAGCTAGTACAGACAGTCTAAAATGCACTGGCATATACTAAAGCTTTACTACAAAGGAGGAGGAAAACTGACAAAGACTTAGTTGGAAACTAGGTCTACAGCATGTTCACAATTTAATCTGATAAACAAAAATAGAATAGAGCACACCACTTTATTTGCATAGTATGTAGGTGAGATGAGATGTTACAGATTATTTTTGAATATAGAAAGTCAACACTAAGAACTGTAAAAGTAGTACATTTTTTTTTCATTTAGGGAAATTTCAGCAGAATTAAAAAAAAATATATGGTATTTTATATACGGTTATTATTTTATTTTATTGAATCTATTGTCTGCTCGGGCGGGTTGAACGCGCTGGAAAATTAGCCCAAAAAATAAATGGATACACCTCTGCTTAACCCTTCGGTGATTACAGGCATGATGTGTGTATATGTTACATTCTTTACAATTCTCACTTAATAATAAGTAATTAACTTAATGTTAACTGGCTCAGTGACCCATTAAACACAACTTGCGTGACACAGTTACTTTATACTCCCAAAAATAGCTTTAACTTTCTTTCATTTTCATACAGTTAATGTAGGTTCAAAATATATCAGATCTTTTTATTTAAGGGGAAAGATTTGGATAATTTATAAGCTGCACGCACTGATTTTCATCGCAGATAGTAAGCATACAGAAGTTGATTTGCATAACAACAAGAGTATTTACGTTTTTGGTGAGCTTCTTTTATGAACGGTAACGTCGTTAAAGGTAGTATGCAAAACGAATTTACCAACCTATTATTATGACACTTTTTTTTTATGTTGTAAAAATCATCAAATGACTCCTTCCGCCCTGGGTGGGGCGGAAGGGACTGTCAGACTTTTACTGACTAAAAAACCACCCTGTTCCTTCTGTTGCCCTTTACGTTCCGGGGCCACGGTATCCTGTTAAGACGTCCCGCAACCCCGGCATTATTATGACACTGTAGAGTAAAGTCCTCCTCTCTTACAGAAGAGTTATGAAAATTGATCACCACGCATGCTCAAGGCTTATTGGCGACTTCAAACTTATTAATAGGTTCAGGTTTACTCACGGCATTTTCCTTCACATATCAGTGTTGTCCAAGATTAATTTAGAAAGGACAAGAATAATAAAAATGTCTCATTTTTACTTGCCCCGTATCGAAACCGCAATGTCCTGCAAGAGGCCAGCTTAGATAAGATAACCATCGTCAAAGTCAAATTTAAATCATTTATTTCAATTAGACCAATAAAAGGCACTTTTGAACGTCATTCGATTTCATCCATCCGTCATTGATTTTACCCATTTGTTTTTTCCGATGACAAAGAAGAGATTAGAACAATGATAAAACTCGAGATGACTCCTGCAATCGTAGGAAATCAGAATGACAATCAAACATCAATTAATCAATACCCACCCAAAACCAATTTTAGTTACCCATCAATGATCTTAGTTAATTTAATTATAAGCCCGGTTCTCAATTCTGCTCGCATTGATATGCGAGGCACATATTATCGAAGCCGCCTTTCGCTCCCGTGTTCCCCAGAAAATTAACCCTGACCCATTTATTTAATCAATTAGTGTTTCAAGGTTTAGCTTTATCTAGGGAGCCCTGCGCCATTATATGTATTGTGTTTAGAGCGCCTGAATTTAAATGGTAAAGTTCTGCAAAATTTCTCCCATTTTTCGAAGTAATTGTAATGTAACATACATAACATCACGCTTGTAACACTTTAAGGGTTAGGCATAGGTGTATCAACACATTTCGCCAGTTATATTTAAGTTCCGTGAGATAGGGGGCCAACCGGGCGCAAATCTAGACTCCGAGGCTGATACTGATAAATTCCTGATGGAAAATCCCAATAACACTTTGCCCGACCTGGCAATCGAAACCAAGACCTCATGCTCAGCAGTCGCGTTTTGCGACCACTAACACACACACAAATCTTTAAAATAAAAAATAAATATTTTGATTATTCAATGCTGATTAATTTAATTTTTATTTTAAAGCATACTTTTTGAACATACTGTTATACATTTGGCATATTGCATTACTTTGCCGTACTTAATTTAATTACGTATTTTAGGATTATGAAAGAACTAAACTTAGTTACGTCATTAGTGTGTCATTACCGTTTTATCATTTTCGTATCTTCAGTCTCAACATTCATCTTCATCGTCATCAATCATTGTAGAAAACTGTTCCAAATTTGCTTTTGTGCTCTAAAATCTACAGCAGACGAGCAAGAGCTAAGTATTATTAGCAAGAAACTAAACTAACTTCATTGGAATATTTGTCAGAATATGCAAAGAAAACTTCTTTTCTCACTGCATCGCGTGTCGGGTCTCATTTATTAGGAATGTTGCTAATTCCTGCCTATTTAATCCGGCTTGTGGTGGTCATCACGCTATATTGCGCGCGAGAAGTTACAGGCGTCTGTCTCGGGAGCTATAATTCTTTGTCTTAATGTCTCTTCACGCGTTCCTTCATATTGTACAAGTTATAATGCCTTAAGTATTTATTAACTACTAGCTTTTGCTCGCGATTTTGTCCGCGTAAATGTCGGTTGTCGAAGACGCAGATGAAGTCGCGAAATAAAAAGAAGCTTGTGTTTCTTGGGGCTCAAACTTACCCGTACCGAATTTCATCAAAATTGGTTCAATGGTTTAGTCGTAAAAGCATAACAGACAGACAAACAGACAGAGTAACTTTCGTATACATATAGTACATGTATGGGAGTATGGATATCATTATTTAAGGAGAATTAGTTTAAATGCAGCAATAAACATTGCCACCTACTGAGCCCAAATAATATGAATTAATATAGATGCATATTCTATACGAAAAAAAGAAGGAGACTTAGTTAACAACATCATATCAGCTGAACGACGTCCACTGCCAGACATAGGCCTCCCCTAAAGATGAACCACAGTGCCCGGCCGTGCGCTGCCCGCATCCAGCGGTTACCCGCGATATCCACCAGGTCTATCTCAAGGGGGGGGGGGGAATCTTAGACAATGACATTTAGAAATTCAACAAAATTGATTTATTGACTAATAACTAATTATGAACTACTAATTGTGGGTGTACTAATAGGTACACCTTTGCCTAACCCTTCGGGGATTACAGGCGTGATGTTATATGTATGTGTTGTGAATTATGACTTAAGCAATTGTCTGAACTGGAAGGAACTGTCACGTATAAGCCGTGTTCAGCCCGTCACGAGACCGACCACAAGTTGGTGAAGTTAGTTGAAGGAACGAGACAGTCGTTGTTTATAGTTAGTATAGTCCCTAAAGACGCCGTTTATCGAAGTTTGCTACTAGTTTTGAACAGTCTTTCAGTAGCAATTAATTCAGTAATTTTCACCCAATTGAAGTGAAGAAAGAAATAAGGAATCCAAGGAATGGATGGGTACTTCAAGCGCCCGGTGATAAACCGCACCTCTGCCTAACCCTTCGAAAATTACAGGCGTGATGTTATGTGAAGTAAATAAAGAATTTAACGTAGAATTTAAATTAGTTTAAATATTTCAGTCTTTCAAACGAATGTAACTGTTAAAAAATATCCTACCTTAACATGGGTGACTATAATTTATCTTATTTATTCGTCCAAGTACTTACTGTACTGTAATAAGTGATCAGCACTAACCCAGTAATCCTACTACTGTTATACATGCAAAAGTTTGGAAGAACGGATGTTTGTTACTCAATCACGCCAGGACGGTTGAACGGATCTGGATTATATTTGGAAAAGAGATAGCTTATAGTCTGGAATAGCACATGGGCTACTTTTTATCCCGGACAAATTAACGTTTCCCGTGGGCGGCAGCTAGTGTAGTATAATACCCACCTCATATTACTTCAAGATATGAGGTGACAGATTTCATAGATAGACACTCTCCCAAAAAAAACATAACTGCAGATCAGACCCATTAAGGAAACCCACTCGTTAGTTCTGATGATTGCTGAATCCCCAAAAGCACCTACAATAACTATGAACCTTAAGTTTTCGGTTCCGGGTAGAAATTCCGATCACGACCGAATCCCCAGTTGATAATTGGACAAAAAGATTGCTTTAGAGGACAACGAGGGAAAGAAGAAAGCTAACTTAGTTATCTTTTGGGTAGAAATGAAATTATTCGCACAATCATACAGTTATTAGATTATTTTTGTTTCTTTGGGCGAATCCCACCAACCTTTTATACTTGTATAAAGTAATGACTTATGGTTATTATAGTCTGAAAGCCCAAAGTCGCCACAACCACGTTATTAAAGCATGCCAGAAATAAATATAGATAGAGAAATATGTAGTTGAAAATGTATGCGTACTTACTACTTTCTATGCTAGGCCATCTCTCATCTGATCTAAATTTATAAAAGCGAAAGCCACTCACTCATTCACTCATCACGAAATATCGAAAACCACTCAACGCTTTGGCAGGGAGGTAGTTTATAGTTAGTAGACGTCCGCTAAGAAAGGATTTATTGAAATGAAATAAAATGAAAAAGAAATGGGATGCCGTAATTTGCGCAGACGAAGTCGCAGGCAAAATCTAGGAAGGTATATTACTATAAGTTTTATACAGCGAACACGTTATGAGCTAATGATATTTTGACATTATTTTTATAAAAGAAAAAGACGTTAAAATAATTCCATAGATAAAAGATCTGATTCATCTGAATTTGGGTTAAATTTACCCTTGATACTGTTACCGCATAATACCGCATAATCTGAGGCTGAGTGATTAATCGTTATCACGTAAGAGACAAGATAAAGTTAAGTACGTATCTTGACAACGCCTAAGTAGCTTGGTTGAAATAAATACTTTAGTTCTATATCAAATATATACAAAACAAGATTAAATCATGACTATATCTTGAGTGATATCTATTTCATAAAAGAGAGTAACGTAAATTCAATAAAGTCTTATAAAATATATTTTTACCTACATTAGCAAGAAACATATAAATTAAAAACTGAGACAACTTTTTAGTAACCTAATAACAGAATTTAACAAATTCTCATTCAATTTTAAAAGCCTGTAACCATATTTCTCGTAAAATAATGGAATATTCTCTAGAGATTTTTGGCAAACGAAGCTCAGACCAGCCGCTACAACAATATTACCATACCATTTACTTTCATAACCTACTTTATAAAAACGTAAATAGCTATACAAATACAAGTATTATGTAAATAGAGACTTTAGTATATAATTATTTAAGTGTTATTTTTAAGACTTTGTCCTAATGAGACTCCCTCGAACAGTCGTTTGTAATGACCATCAGTTTTGCAAATGGCGATCCATTCCGGCCTTAAGTACTCGTATCATTCTTAATATACCTCAATCATGATTTGTGGTTCATTTTATATGAAGGAACTGCTGTTCCAGTAATTAAGGTAGGTACCTATTATGTTTGGCTTTGGACTGCCAAGGGGGTAACTAGAAACCGTTTGTGATTTGATACGTAAATTGCGAGAATATCGTGCGCATACTAAACTTAACTGAAATTAGAAACAGAATAAATAGTTAAAGTCAAGCCAAATTTTACTTATTTTACGAATTTTCCCATGTTAGCGCTTGCGTCGCTTGGCCTGCGTAGAAATCAAATGTATAATCCACACGGCATTAGTGTAGTTTGCTATCAATAAAAGATTTTTTGTAATTGGACCAGTATTTCTAAAGATTACCTCATACAAACAAACTAACAATTTAACATCTTTATAATATTAGTTTAGATTTTCGGTCTTCAGACCCTAGACATCATTTCGACAACATAAAAAATATACCCAAGGGTTATATTGCTACCCAGACATTACAATGTTGCTGACAAACAGGATCTATTCAGGACCGACCCACAAATACCCATGTCTTTGAACTCTTTGAAGGGTTAGATGGGACTATAAATCACTCGCATACCAGACGCAGACGAGACTAGACACTAGCATCTCGACACGTGCCATCTACACATCTGGCGATATGGATCGGCGCCCAGTATCTCAGCGACGTGCGCAATGTCACGCGCGTAAAAGTTTTATATGGGCCGCGCTCTCTAGATTAAATTATGAGTTGTCGGCGACAGATGTTTTATTGAAACACGTTTTGAAGAAATCAGAAATTATTTGATGACTGAACTATTAGTGATTAAAAGTAATTACCCAACTAGCGACACAAATAATATATAACTAAAGCATCGAATAAACCAAATTGTGTGTCTCAGTATTAATTGGTACAAAAAAAGGCAGAGAGGAAAAATCTCATAGGGCATCAAAAAATTCGTCCGCGTCGCTGTCAATGGGGCAAGTGCCTAAAAGGCTGACAGCATTGCCACGTTGTATGGCAATGCTGATTCTTTGACCTAAGAAAAGGCCAGCCCTCTCTCAACATTACTATAAAACCGTTAACTGCTATATAACTATTATAAAACCTTTACATGCCAATGAAATCAGTCGAGTATTAGAATTATGCAACTAGCGTAATTCAAATACCCCACTGAGTTCATTAGATATCATTAAAAGCCTATTTATCACGGTATAGGAGTCCTTGTGGGCGCTGCAAGCCTAAAGGGGGCGGTAAGGTACCCAGATAAAAAAATTGGGGCTCGGGGAGCGATTTGTAATTTCATCTACTAGGTGGTTTATATGTAGGTGAAAAAATGGGGGCGCTAGAAAGTAATGTTTTCTCAAAGTGGGCAGTAGACAAAATACGTTTGAGAACCCGCGTTCCAGATGCAAGATTCTTAACAGCAATAAAATACTAAATCCATATTCAGCACTAATCAACTGTGATTTCTACGTATAAACGTCTAAGTTCGTATTAGACCACGTTATCACAATACACACCACCACCACCTCGATTCACTTGTTAACGAGCTTCCATGTCCTTTGGCGACCGATACGAGTAAATATTGAAGCGCCTGTACTTTATTAATTTAATTAAACCGTGTTCTCTGCAGTCTGCACATTGTTTGCGGGACGTTAACACCAGCGGCTGCGGCAGTCATAATGTAGTTGGTTTACAATTGCATGCGGGTCATGGTTTTTATCTATTGTATACCAATTTTGCAAATAAGAGCTATATTGGGAAGAAAATCAAAGCTTAAAGTAATATTATAATGTTTTTAATAGTATTATCATTGATCTATACGCTCTAATAAATTAGTGTCTCCTACACCAGGTAATGATTAAAACAGTAAAAAAGTAAGTCTGTATGTACTTATGTTCTCTCATCATAGCAAAATCGCTGAAGAGGGGGCTTATCCCCATCTCTTAAAACAGTATTATCTTAATGTGCAGCAACAGAAATTACAAAGTGATATTAAAATGGTACTGTTTTAAGAGATGTCGGTAGGCCAAAATCGTAATGAAAATCGGCAAAAGAGATAGCTTAGAATTTGGATAAGGACACGACTTCACCTAGGTCCACGTCTCCATTAACACGAAGTCGTGAGCAAAAGCTAGTCAAATCATATTTTCCACGACAAGCAACACGAAAACAAAACCTGCCGCCCACAGTATTCACGTTAACCTTTCAGCTTGACTAGATCTACGTCATATTCGTTCATTTTCAATAGATTCACGTCATTACAAATTATTTAAGGAATTGTTTGTGTGTAGTGTTGCGGTTTGGTTATAAATATTCATGAAGGTACGCGCCAACGCGTTGTCAAGCCTGAAGAGGAATAAATATTTACATAGTCATTAATATGTACCCCCAGATTTTTTTATGTGAGTTAGATCTATTATGAAAGTTGCGAAAAGGTTCTGTATCTAATATGGTTACATCGGGCTGATGCAGTACGTGTCGATAGTTCGATTTCCGCACAGAACAAATATTCGTACGGCCTACAGGAAGTTATTATGTGTGAGATTATATGTTTGTAAACGGACCCAAGATACAGGAGATATTAATTCCTAGTATAGGGCGATGGGATTAAGGAAAACATCGTGAGGAAACCTGGACTTACATTAATTTGCCTTGACCAAGCGTGGCGATCGATGCTCGTGCCTTGCCTGTATGAAAAAAAGGCCTTCGCTCTACGGTGGAACACTAAGACACTCGTAATATTATTATTTAAACGTCACTATAACATAAATCACGCCTGTAATCTCTGAAGGGTTAGGCAGAGGTGTACCCATTAGTACACCCTCATTTCGCCAGTTAGGTTTAAGTATCATGTAATAGGGGGCGAGCCTATTGCGATCAAAAAGGCACATATCCAGACTCCGAGGCTGCTACTGAGCAATTGCTGATGGGAAAACCCGATATCACTATACCCGTCCTGGGAATAGAATTCAAGACCTCATGTTCAACAGTCGCGCTTTGCGACAACTAGACCAACGAGGCAATAATTATATAACGTTCCCGCATATCGACATAATCCACATGCCGTGGAACTCCAGTCAACAAAATGAGTAGCTTTACTGACTTCCCAGTATTCGCTGATTGTATGAAATTTTCCCAACTCACCGAGGCTTTAAATGCACACCGTTGTAATTATTTGTAAGATGTAAACGGTGTTAAGTATTGCGGTTTTACATAAATATTCATGGGGCGGCGTCGAGGCGCGTCTGTAGCGAGGGTCGCCAAGAATTACATAGTTTCCGCTTGATTGAGATGAAATGGGTTGCAGCAGGACTTGGGGGGATGGTTTTAATGGAAGTAGGGTGTTTTAATAGAAATTTATATAAATACACGCTTGAATTCCTTAATCGGACCGCCGTGCATTTCCATGGGTATAGAGACATAAAATATCGACATTTTTAAGACGAGAATTTGAACAACTTATATACTTTTAGATTCTCATACAAAAAATGCAGTGTATTCCGGAAATGTATAATTTTCATAATTCTAAAATAGGTAGTGGGTTCAAAACCGGGCAAGTACCTATGTGGATTTTTCAATTCATATGTACTTTCTAAAGTTTATCATGGACATCACTGGCATCGGTGAAGGAAAACATCGTGAGAAAACCTGGACTTACTGTTCCACTCAAACCATGTCAGCAGCCCTTGAGGCGGTTTAGAAACTCTGACACTAGGGTGTGTAGGGTCGTAAGGCCTTACTACCCATACGATAAGAAGAAGAAGATAATTGTAAAGTTTTATAGCCGTGACGCAACGTATTTTATCTGTAACCTAAAGAGGCCATTCTTGAGGGCAATAACACAGGACCTTTATATAAAAGTATATTAAACAAATAGATACGAGACGAAAGAAAAACAAAGTACCTCGCTACTCCAACAAAATAAATAAAAGAAAGTATTCTGAGTTCAACAAAGCACTTGGAGATTAAAACATTTTCCTTCTTACAAAAATTCTTTTAGAATCCATACTCTTTTCAACAGGCACATATACATACATACCACATAATATAATATCACTTTATATGAGGACTTTTATTAAGAATTACATGAAAACGTACTCAAGAGTCGGTTTGACGAGGAAGTCTTCTAATATTATGTAAAAGGGTTCCGTCGTAATCAAGTTATTTTATTGTTCCTTTGCACGACATATTAAAACTTGAGTTTATGGTCTTATATAAAAATATAGGTTAGCTACGTACTTTATACTTAAGTTATGAACAACCAGATTGATCTAGATCAGTAGTTCCCAAAGTGTGGGTCGCGACCCAATGGTCAGTTGCGAGTAATATTGACATATGAGTAAGTTACAAATATGTTGTACATAACTAACACGGAATTAAAAGATGATGGCGCAAGCGTACTGTCGTTTTAGGACTTTATTTTTCGAAATGATTAACGATATTCTTTTTTTAAAACATAAGGAGGTTTGCAATAAGTGAGAAATTAAACATTAATAAATTTTAGAAATATGTAAAATATACACTTATTAAATAAGATTACCTTAAAAAATTAAAACAAAAATAAAAGCGAAACATCATAAAGAAATATGAATTGTAAAAGACTTTAAAGAGATATACTTACTTCTGATATTTACATTATACGAATACACAAACCTAATTAATAAAAACGCTACAAAATATTCGTGAACAACTCATAAAGGCGAACCAAGGAGTTTTGTAGTGTTACAATAAACAGTTGAACCATTCGTTCACGTTAACGACACCTATTCCTATACCATAAAAGCGGATCGCGGCCCGACGGTCGTTACGGGGCCCGTGTTTAATGGTACCACGCAGGAAGAGAGGACGGAAGGACCATTTGATAAAGAAATTCCCTCCGTAACGTAATCGCTTTTGAACAACGTCATTATCATCATCATCTTCCTGCCCTTGTCCCATGTTACTTCGGGTCAGCGCAACACGTTTTCTTCTTCTTCCATTCCGTCCTGTCAGCCGTCATGTTATCACAGACTCCCTTTCCCCTCGGCCTTGAGTGGTTAAGCCGTTGCCAATTTTTTATGGTTTTTTTTTTTCTATATTTTACTAATTACTGCAAAGTATATTATGGCTCGCGAGGATTAAAAGTTTTTTTTTTTAAACCTAGACACGCCGTCTACTATCTTCTTGCTAATAAATAGTGACAAAAATAGTAGTTGTAATATAGAAAACAAATTTTTTACACCTAAAGATAATCCACCTTTTTTGGCACCCAACTCTTTACCCGGTACCTACAGTTGACTGTCGGAATTAAAACGCAAGAAGGCTGAAAGGGACGGGCCGCGTAGAAGTCTTTCGCCAATACATTACTACATTTTCACGTTCGCCAGTTGAAAGGTACTGAACAATAGCCTATTATTTTCTACTGAACTAAAGATCTTGCCGTGTTTACTTACTGAAGTTTCCTGTTCAATGGCTAATCCCAAGAACTTTCGACTATTACCCGCAGAATGTTTGCGCTTGTGAAAAAACTACGCGAGATGTTTATAGCTCAACTAATGCTATAACAGTATAGTTGGAAATTGAATGACGGATTAAAATATTTTTATTAGTATACTTTAGAATATTCAAATTCAAACAAAGCTACAAGTAAATGACAACACGTGTTGCGCTCTCTTAGTAAAACGGCTCTTATGTTTGTTCTTTTAGCAGTGTTATTCGACTAAATTAGGTGAAGTGAGCATTGTTAATAGACAGCTCACTTCAAGCATACCTCATGTAAATGGCGGGAGGATAATAGAAACAGCCGGTTTGTACTAAAAAACCTCTATGCCAACAGGAGTAATCTACTAAATTAGACACGTCATTCACCTCCTGTATACATAGCAAGGGTAAAGGTCCTTAATGAATAAAAAACACTGCCTCGTTGGTCTAGTGGTCGCAAGCGCGACTGCAGTGCATGAGCTCTTGGGTTCGATTCCCAGATCGGGCTGTGTTATTGGGTTTTTCCATCAGGAATTTCTCAGTAGCAGCCTTGGAGTCTGGATTTGTGCCCGTTTGATGGCAATAGGCTCGCCCCTATTACATGGGACTAAAAACATAACTGGCGAAATGTGGGTGTACTAATGAGTACACCTCTGCCTAACCCTTCGGGGATTACAGGCGTGATGTTATGTTATAAATAAAAAACAGTTAAAGCACAATATTGAGGGAACTCGAAGGTATGGTGGGAAGCCTTTGTCCAAGAGTGAGACAGTAAAGGCTATCAAAAAAAGCCTTAAGAATCACAGTAGTGACAAACCAACCTCATTGTGTCTTTTTATATCAACTCTTATATCCTATCATCCCCCAATTTCTCTTGCAAAAACACAAGCACGAATTTGAATTTGAATAAAACCTCTCAAATTATGAACCAGACAGTACTTGAAACTTCCGGCGTCCTTAAATTTATTACTGCCTAGTTATCAGTCACCACAAAAACAGATGCCCAAGGGTTCTTCAGCTCAACAATTCTCTAGGACTCTAA
Source organism: Hoplodrina ambigua (assembly GCA_949774945.1). Classification (NCBI taxonomy): domain Eukaryota; kingdom Metazoa; phylum Arthropoda; class Insecta; order Lepidoptera; family Noctuidae; genus Hoplodrina; species Hoplodrina ambigua. The sequence continues at coordinate 3,830,467 of OX458967.1, forward strand.
CCCTCTTACTTTTAATAAACGCAAACCTAGTTACAACTTCAAGGAGTTTTGACCATGCTTGGAAGGCACCAGGCAGAAAATTATTCTATGCATTGAAAAGTATGAGACTATGACCAATAGACCATTTCATCACTGATTAACACCATCGCGTGCCATACAAGGGGTGTCAACAATTAGGCATTGGATACCATTAACCAAGTTCCAAGAAGCAATTTTTTACCCTTGTTGGTCTAATGGTCGCAAAGCGCGACTTCTTATCATGAGGTCTTGAGTTTAATTCCCACTTGGGCAAAGTGTTATTGGGTTTTCGATCATGAATTTATCAGTAGCAGCCTCGGAGTCTGAATTCGTGCCCGTTTGTCAGTAGGCTCGCCCTTTATTACATGCTAAATAAATATAACTGGCAAAATGTGGGTGTTCTAATGGGTACCTCTGCCTAACCCTTCGGGGATTACGGGCGTTTTTTTGTATAAAAGGTATGTCAATTGATTGGTGTTGTCAATCACCCAATTATCGATTGATACGTTTAATAAACATAGAAGGCCGTGTCACGTTTCTTTCAGTGCCCGATACGTTCATACCATGGTCATAGTATGGTACGGTGTAGACAGAAGAATCCTTTATCCTTCACTAATCATAACGGTGTGAAAGTTTTTTCATCACCAAATGTTTGTCGGACAACTTTGACTCTCTGTTACAGCGGTTTTGTATCAGCGCATTGTATTATTTATTGAGTTTGGATATGAACGGATTCTTTGGACACGAATAAGGACGAAATCCGAAAGTTTTTGTAAAAGTTTTTCTGGTATATGTAACAGGTTTAGGGTTCGTGTCCCCAGCTGGGACAAACGGTAAAACATATTGAAAAGATCAGTAGGTACCTGATCCGAACGCACATTACGAAGAGTTTACTGTCAGAGAATACGCGGCATTGAATTTAACAGGTAGAAAGGACTTCCTAACAGAGACTATAGAGAGATCCATGGTAAAGGTCTTCGTCAAAATATCTCTTCCATCGTGTAGATTAGACATAGAAATAGTACCTATGTACAACATAAAACCTTTTGAAAGAACAACTGCAACATGCCCACAAATATGTATAAAGTGATATGAAAAAATAATCAATAAATCGGTACATTATGTACTCGTACCTAGCATCTAATATTTCTTTATTGCGATGCATTGTTTGTATCTATGAATACAACAGCAGCAGTAATATTTACTTATGGAACGAGATTGTATGATCTCGAATCACTTCATCTAAATATGTAAATTTATTTGTTTTGACGACTATCGAAGAGTTTTACCGTGGGCTTCAAAAAAATTGACTGTTTTAAATACTTGGAGTTCTACAGAAGATATTCCCAAAAGCTAATGGGACATATTGTCACAAAGACGAAGCCATATTTTCACCAAAAGTGAAATTTATTTCGAAATATGGATCCCACCAAAAACATTTCATGTAAAATGTTGCCAAGACGACCACATATGCTTTGCTCTGTAAAAAAGATATCAGATCTCACGTAGAGCCAAGCTTCTGAATCTACACGTCCTAACTCTACCGACCCTAACTTCACAAATTCTTCATAATTAGCAGTAAAATCGCTTAGCTCGTTAAGTTACCTACTCTAATGAGAAATGAATAGCGTACAGTACCTGTTGCTAGCGTTATAGCAATTTGACGCTTAAGCACGACTGAGGTCTCACTGTTCATGTTGCGTAGTTTAAATTAATTCAAAATGTCTTATTCAGTTTTCTATCTTCATAAAGAGAAAGTTTTCTACACGTGTTAATTTAGCATTACCAATGCGACCTTAATTTAAAACATGAGACATAATATTTCTTGTGCTTAGAAAAGCAAAAAATATTTAAGTATTATTCCTAAGTCGAGGCGTACTAATTTACATGCCAAAAATAATTACAAATTACGTCATCACTAAGTTAAAAAACACACATTAAAATAATCCAATGTCTGTCTGTCTGTTACGCTTTCACGACTAAACCGCTGAACCGATTTTGATAAAGTCTGGTACGGCGTAAGTTTGGACCCCAAGAGAAGGTAAAGGCTACTTTTTATTCGACTTCGACTTTATCTACGTCCGTGATAACAGATATTAACGCGAGCAAAGCTAGTACTCAATAAACACTAACACCGCATACCCAACTTCTTCAGCCTTACAAAAAAAGCCAAGCAAATACTTACAACCTTCAAAACATACTAGTATTTCATCAGGAGTTCCATACTAGTATTTCATCAGGAGTTCCATACTAGTATTTCATCAGGAGTACCATACTAGTATTTCGTACCGTACCTTATATCTCTTGTTCCCCGTAGGTTCTACTTTCCATCACATGTTAATCCGAACTTTCTGGAACTAATCGGTTCCCCTCACTCAATTAAGGAGTTGATAAAACTATGCGTACGAATTTGTTAGTGTGGCTGGTACAGCGTACCTTACATTCGACGATGAATATATTAACGAGTAAAGTATTTATTGTTGTATTAGTTTTAATTGGGTACGTGGTTGTAGCTCCGGTTGGAGTTTAAAGTTATTATCGTAAATATGAGTATACCAAGGATTTCAAAAATTGTATTTTCGGGAAAGTCCAACCTGGAGAGGTCTCAAGGTTGCGGATTTTGCTTTGAAAGAGGTTCGGACTGCTATTGAGATATATTTCGGGCGGAAAAACCTAATGATATTTTGTCAGACCTATATAGGAATTAAAACCAGGACCCCAAGCTCAGCAGTAGCGTTTTCGGCTACAAGACCAATAAGACAGTCTTACCAAAAAAAAATATAACGAACTGGAAGATTTTGTCAATACATTCGACGATAGTTTACATAAGAACAAAGAGGACACAAATGTGATCTTGAACCAAACAAAACCAAAGATAATATAATATTTGAAGATACATATTTCGTTTTCTCACAGCAAAAATTGGTACCAACTTTACTAAGAAGTAACGTTTGTTACGTTGGGGTGAAGTTGTTCAACTTTTATGATAAGGAACGTATCGTGTGTCGAAAAGAAATTACTTTCTTCATACATGTTGCAGTCTTGGCACGAACATGGTGAAACGTACGTTATAGTATCATGTTTTTGCCGTAAATAATATAATATATACCAGCCTAATGCGGTCCCACTGAAAGGCAAAGGCCTCTTCCCATACAGATAAAACATGAGCACTGATCACCACGTTTGCTCAAGCCTGATGGCGATTTTAGACTTACATTAGCTACATTTTTGTCTGGAGTTACGACTTAGCAATGTCCACGAACCTTAAAAATATTACTATGTGTACTTGCCCGATTTCGCACCCACAGCCTCATGCACGAGAGGTAAACCCTAAACACTGGGTCATTACTATAAATTCGGTAAAATTAATTTCTTTAGATACCAATACATGACAATGTTATTTCTCATATATATCAATGGCGACATGATAACATTTACTATTATATTTTGATTGATAATAAAGCTTAACGAATGAACATTATCTTTATATCCAAACCTTACGCTTTGAATAGATTTTTAAACAATCACTGTTAAATATAAAAAAAATAGAAGAACTTTTGTCGTGTGTTGGTTTGTATTGACAGAACTAAAACCAGTTCATTATTTTGATTGGAAGACATTCGTGATACTATCTTTGTTTCCAAAACTATACTTTTCCACTTTAATTTAACACGTCGTGAAGAAAAACAAAATGTCTAGAATAACAAGAAACTAGTAACAAACAAATTCCAATTAACCGAAACTTAGTTCGACATTTAAGTTTCACTAAGTTTCAATCTAACTGCCACTCAATTCGGTCCAAAGGATTTGTTTTAAACTAAAACTATAAAAGATAAAAACAGAAAAGCAATTTTAAAGTTAGCATTTTAAAGTTCGTTTTTCTTTCGGTCAAGGTTTTATTCGATAAACTTTATTGAGTTCGACCTATCTAGGAAGAAAGTTTTAAATCCTTTTGTAACTGAAACCTGGGCTGGATTTAGGTTTCCAGTTGGTCTGATAAATACAAAATCTAGGTTACGAAAGTAAACGAGAAAATTATACGTTATTGGAAAATAATATTGGGCCAAAAGGTCGAATATTGTGGCTTTGTGAGGATTATACCCATAAATAGGAAAGTTAGTCTGTATTTTCATGCCATTTTAATGGCTACATTACCGAACCAAATTTAATAAAATGAGGGCTTATAGAGAGATAAATCTGTAACTGCTTTCAATCTAGTATATTTAACTACCAAAACTTAACTCAAGAGGATATAAGGAGGATTATAAAGAGGTAAATTTTGTTTGTTATTTTGTTTGTAAGTGGTAATCTCTTACAAAATTCTTCACTGACAGAATGCGACAATATAACCGTGAGTCATATCAAATCAAATCAAATCAAATCAATCATTTATTTGCATTGAATGTAAGTTAAAATATAATACAGGTGGAGTAGATAGAAGTGAGCCATGTACATTCTGCCTGGAAATAGGCACGCAAAATTTACAAAACATTTTAAGCAGTCTAAAAAACTAAAACTACAAATTATAGTCACAGTTACAATTATTACAAATTAAGGTCACAGTTTAAATTATTATATTATAAAATTAAAATAATAATAATAGTTATACGTACATTAATTAATATTGAAAAATGTCAAATTAAATCGTCATCTATTAAAAAATCATTAATGGAATAGTAGCATTTTTCTATTAGCAAAGCAAGTAACTTCTTTTTAAAGATTTAATAGAATAAACATAGAAAATGTTGTTTCGTATACTTGACATCCACGTAAACAAAGTCGCGGGCTATGGTTTACAATCCAATGACGTCAGAAAACTATCAAAATGAGCTTCTCTAAAACTTCACGAGAGTACTCTCCACGCTTTCTCCACGCTATCTTACTATTTATCCTCACATCAATTCTAAAGGCCACAAAACTAGATAGCTCAATAAAATCACATGTTCCACCTGCATTTCCTACTTTTATCTTTAAAAGAACACACATCTCCAGAGATCGTAAACTCATGGCAAGGATTTTCCCGATACTTAGGTACAGCTTTTAGTAAGAATGTGAAGCGCTGCCATCTAAAGAAGTGGATTAAACTTAAATAGTTTCCAGTTTACGGTTTACTGGTCAATAAATCTCTTGAGAGCATTACTGGAAAGCTGTAAAAATCTGCTGTCTGTATCTTTGTATCCATACTAATATTATAAATGCGAAAGTAACTCTGTCTGTCTGTCACTTATACGACTAAACCACTAAACCGATTTTGATGAAATTTGGTGCTGGGTAAGTTTGAACCCAATAAAGAACATAATGCTACTTTTATTTCGCGACTTTGCTTGCGACCGCGATAACCGACATTAACGCGGACGAAGTCACGGGCAAAAGCTAGTTATATTATAGTTGTTCAATGCAAAAGATGTTTACAGAATTTTTGGAAGGTAAACAAGTTCCAGCTGTTGACTTTACAGGAATTTCTCAATTACCTTTGAACCTTTTAGTTTATTTATTTTGGAGACCTTAATAAAGCCTCTTTGGTAGCTGTCAACAAAGATCTTTACCGCCTTATTCTAGGTATTTTCAAAATATTAGAAGAACATCATTTCGCTTTTCAGCAAATAATTTAACATTACTTGTAGTCGAGGACTATTTAATAAGTAATTTCTCTTTAATTAAGCTCTTACGACTATTAAAAGCACACATGTCGACAGTTAAGCTATACAATTCCAGTATAAACCAAATGTTAAAAAAATTGGTAGATCAAACAGATTCAACATTTTTCAAATCAAACATTTTTCATAGATTGAGAGTGAAATTAAATTGCGATCGTTCCTAAAAGTTAGTAGATGCCCCCCGGTCACATTTTTATAGGGTTTCGATACTAGGCAAGGTCAGCTTAGTCCAGAGTTATGTAGCGTGCTAATGTCGCCGTGTGTAGGTCACTTGTAAAAAAACTAGGCGAACCATGAGTCAGATTCAACAACAAGTCCTAGATGTCAATGACCTGCGACATTGTTTTTCTTATAAATAAAAGGACCCGTCCGAGTAAGCTGATCCAAATGGATGTCTACTATTGTTATGTAGGCAATTTCAGAGAGAAAGACTATCCTAGACCATTAGGCTACATTTACACCGCCGCAGAAAGGAATAGGACTAGCGAATTCGTACAAATATGTTTGTATTATTGGTATTCGTCAGATGACAAACGATTATGGGGGGCAATTGGGTATTAGACATTACCAATCAATTGATATACTCTTTAAGAGTTGCCAAAACATGATTCCCACATATATTTAGTATGGCTATAGTAAACTGTGACATAACTTTTTACCAACTAAACTGAATAAGTATTTATTGATTTGAAAGCAACTAAATATGTGATTTTACAATTAATTGAAAATTAATATGGTTTTCAGGGCAAAAAAAAATGTTTTTTAGAGAAGCTGTGTCTTGGAATTTTTAGTTAATGGTCTTAACTATCCAATTCTATTAACTTTTACGAACGAACACAATTTGATCTCAGTATCAATCAGTCAAAACTGTCTCTAATTTACACACATTTTTGATATTGATTGTCACAGAGATGTGATTGTGATTAGATTTTTAAAGTTTTTGATTAGTGGAATCGGCTTTCCGTTTTTTGCGTTTGTACACAAAATTCTGCTCCAACGAATTCCGTGGCGGTGTGAATGGAGCCTTAGAGAAAAATGGTACAGGTTGTTTACAGAGACAATAAAACATTTAAGTAGTATTTGTACCTATTTGCTTAGTTGTCTAGACTTTTTGTTCGACGTCTTTAGGGGTCACAGTGCGAAGAAGAGCTTCAAGATATAAAGAGCTAAACGAAGTGTAGGTTAGTAAATAGGTAACATGAGGTCACATGAGCTTTCCAACATCATATAAGTTAAGAGCATTTACAAACAAACTTTCAAGTGCTTATTTTTTTTAATGAATTAATTGATTTTAACTGCCTCGTTGGTCTAGTGGTCGCAAGCGCGACTGCTGTGCATGAGGTCTTGGGTTCGATTCCCAGGTCGGGCAAAGTGTTATTGGGTTTTTCCATCAGGAATTTCTCAGTAGCAGCCTCGAAGTCTGGATTTGTGCCCGGTTGATGGCAATAGGCTCGCCCCCTATTACATGGGACTAAAAACATAACTGGCGAAATGTGGGTGTACTAATGGGTACACCTCTGCCTAACCCTTCGGGGATTACAGGCGTGATGTTATGTTATTTTATGTTAATTGATTTTAATAAAAGCGATTTTAAGTTTTCCATAGAAACAGAGACTACTACTAACAGAGATTACTTTTTTTAATAAAGCAGTTCGAATATGTTCTCTGATAACTTTTTAGACCATCCTGCTTATGGGTAGGAAGTTTCATTAAAATCGGTTCTTCATTTCGAAAAACAAGGACTTGAAGGTTTGTATCAAATGCAGTACGGCGTAAACACTCTTAAGTTTTAACATGCAAGCTATAAGGGATGATTCTCATTAGAACGTGCCGTGCCCTGGACGGGGCCCGGACGGGGCACGGACGGGGCACGGTTTTAAATCTCTTACATATATTTTGTATGAATCAATTTATATTACACAGTGCATTATCCGTGTCCCGTCCGGGCCCTCTCGACGCACTTCAATACCACGTCGGCTCGTCCACGCCCCGGCCCGTGCACGGCACGTTCTAATGAGAATCATCCCTAAGTGTCCCAAAGTCTTTGATCCCACAACACAATCAAACAAAAGACTACCTACAAAAGGTTGTTTTGTAACGACACATTGCCATTTTGCGTACCCTTTTTGCCTGAATATGAATATTGAGTGAACAAACTAATACCATCAAATAATAAAAAGCTTTTAAGTGTTATGGCCGTTAGTTAAATACGTATTATTTACCTATCTCTCAACATGAAAAAAGGAAAAAACCTCTCTAATATAAGAAAAGTGATTTGTGATTTTAAAAAAATACTAAAAATCGGAACGCGAATAAGAGACAAGTAATTATCAATATGAAACAGTTCGTGAGAAACGGATTAAATCCCAACGCACACAGACAGCGGGAGCGGGTCGAGAGCGGGACGGCAGCGGGTCTGGTCGGGCCATTGTGTTCACACAGAGCGCGGGTCGGGCGCGTGACTGAAGTGGGTCGGGTCGACAGTAAAGGTGTTATCGAATCACTGCTCACTTGCTCAGAGAAATGCCAGATAGTTTTATAAAATAAGATTAAATAAACGCAAAATTTCGACTACAGACTCTTTGAATGCCAGCTTCAACTAAATTCGAAATAGAAGCTGCAATGCGAAGGAAGTTTTAAGTCGGAATTTAAATTCGTGTTCAACTTGAAATGTACTGAAATATGTTCAAAATGTTTAAGAACAAAAACGGGTTTAGTAAAGTGAAAATATTCATCGTTGGCTTTCGGATTAAAATTTTCAATAAAATTATAAATCCTTGATTTGAGACAAAGTCTTGATTTTATTGACCTATGTTTTAATTGTTTAAAAACAGCAGTTAGTCAGAGGTGTACCCATTAGTACACCCACATTTCGCCAGTTACGTTTAAGTCCCATGTAATAGGGGGCGAGCTTATTGCCATGAACAGGGCACAAATCCTGACTCAGAAATTCCTGATGAAAAATACCAATAATAGCCTGGGCTGTGAATCGAACCCAAGACCTCATGCTTAGCGGTCTCACTTTGCAATCACTAGACCAACGAGGCAGTCTTTTATATTCTTAAGATTTTGGTCTACATTCTTATTCTTGGAAAGTGACTTTTCTTTTTTAAACATTAAAGAGTTTTTAAACATGAACAACGAGGGATTCACAGAATAAGTATTACTACAAGCGTTATCAATTCAATAATGATATGCAGGAAACTTAGATTTCGCAATTACTATCAACTACGTAAACAAACAAAAAAACTGATTATGTTCACTGTAAACTCGAAAATAATTGAGGTAGAATGTTGTTTTAGATGATTTGGCGTTTCCTAATACCTTGACCTAAGCAAGTACAGCGATTTTCCGGGCTCGTCATAACGAAACAATGGGGCGGTCATATGTTCATGTTTATTCGTTATGGCAAAAGATGAGCCTAACATGAGTGCGCGGAGTAAACGTAAAGTGAATTAGAACGATTTTTTAATAATAAATAGCCGATTCACACATACAATTCATTAACTTTGAAGGCTTATTGATACTTAATGTGCTTGTCGTATAAAATTAAATAGTTCCCAATTCACTGGCCAGTAAACGCATATTTAGACGGTGCGAGGAATATCGTGCAAGTTATAATACATTTCTGTCCATGATCGGTCACTTATGACACGACAGCCGCGCGGTCCCACAATGTACGGCAAATCGCACGGTATTTCTCGCATCGTCTAAATAAGGTTTAAATCTCTTGAGAACATTACTGGAATATCAAATCTATGTGTGTACATCATAGTTATTTCATACGGAATATGTTTGCAGAATTTTTGGAAAAAAAAAACAAGTTCAGCTATAAGGATTTCTTCATATCAATAGGTGATACTCATTGAGCCACTAGACTAAAATTTAACAAAATGTTACGATGTAGTCATTTTTCCAGTTAGAAAATCGTCTCAAATTGAAAACTTTACGTTAACTACCTCGTAATAGGCCTAACAAGTGAGGATCGAATGCCTTCGTTATGCAAATACCGTCGGGATACTGAAAACGTCCTCTTATTATGGGTACTGCATATGCAAATGGATTGCTGAATTTTGGCTTGCAGAGCGTGCGGAAAAGCCCTTGATCGTAAGAGCTCGTATGACCATGAAAAGAGTTTTATCTTAAAGTTGCTGCATTGAATATTTGATAGGTACGGTAAATTGGATAATATTTTGTATAACGAGAGGGAGTGGGCGTCGATGAGGCGTAAGGATCGTAGCAGGTGGCGTTCTGTAGTTTCTGCCTACCCCCATGGGAGAAAAGGCGTGAGTTTATGTATGTATGTAACGAGTGGGAGGGATATTGTAAGGAAAACTGTTACCATGGATTTAATGCATGATTTTAGATCCCACAGAGATGAAAAATACATGAAATCCATTGTGGTGGTTGGTTATTAACATACAAGTCAGTTTTTCCACCATCATCATCATCATATCCGCCGTAGGACGTCCACTGCTGAACATAGGCCTCCCCTAAAGATTTCCAATAGGCCCAGTTATTGGTCTATTCCATACTAATTCACTAATATATTAAAATTCAACCTGTTTTATGAAACAAAATTTTTGTAAGTCAAAAGAACCCCGTTTGTAAGTATTTTTACACCATAGCGAAAACCGAGCAAAACTTCACCAACATACAAAGTTTCTAAATGAAGCTACTTTTTCTCAGCTCAAGGGACACGCAACAACATCTAGTAAGCTTAATAAACTAGCAACATTGTTGCTAAGCCTATAAAACCACGTACTTTATGACAAACTTGTAAAGATTCTAGAAATATCTAGTTTGGAGTTTCATGTTCCAACTTATAATATATCGTTCATGTATGAGAGTAAAAAATATGAGAAAAATTGTGTTTTATTTTATTACATTTTCTCATATTTTTTGCATACAAAGTTAGTATGTACAAAGATGTCATGGGACGTCATAAACATTTTAATACCTATATTTTTTGTAATGGTAGTAACAAGCACAAATGTTGACAGAGCCTGGGTATGATCACGGCAATTTTATTGTGTTTTGTTCGTACGATATTTTTAGAAGGACGATTGTTGCCAGGCGAAAAACATGAGGCTCGCCTCCTAAAATTGGAACCTCTATCTACCCCTACAATGAAAACAGGTGTGATGTTTACGTCGTGTTAATATTAAAAACGTTGTTTTTCTAGAGGTGGTTTGAATTAGTAAACAGGAAAATGTGTGAAGAAAACCGTAGAAAATCTATTGACACGCCCAAATAATAGCTGCGATACATAATATAATGGTGTAGGTGGACGTATATATTTACTTATATGTATGTATTTACTTATATTGTAATAATACACTGAAAAGTATTGATGTACCTACTTTACGTCTTCTTAAGTGTTTCTTTGTGAAAACTTATTGAAGGTTAATTCTACATAACATCACGCCTGTAATCCCCTAAGGGTAAGGCAAAGGTGTACCCATTAGTACATTTCGTCATTGACGTTTTAGTCCCGTGTAATAGGGGGCGAGCCTTTTGAAATCAACAAATCGGGTACAAATCCAAAGCAAATCCGAGGCTGCTATTGAGAAATTGCTGATAGGAAAACCCAATAATCAATCTATAAATTAAAAAAGTTGAAAATCGAGTCGCAATCTCATCTCAGCGACAATCAATGTCAAAAAATGTAGGTATATTGACGGTATTTTTGACAGATTGCGACTGAGATTAGATTGCCTTAGCCCTCTGATCTAATTTGAAGTGATTAAACCATTACGATTGTAAGTACGTCTCTTGAACTTTATGATCAGTAAAGAGTTATCTATTAACACCATATATCCCGTTTTAGAGCCCATCCACTGTCCAGTTTTATCGTTTGTAAGCACATAAACACCATTTAAATTTCTTTACTTCACCATCAACTGAAACTCTCACTTTTTTCTGATTTTAAAGCAACATTTTCTAGTTGACTTACTTATTAATATATTTATAACCTACTAGCACTCTCCCTGCGACTTCGTATGCGTGATTTTCCTTACGGATCCTTAACTTTTTTTAAAATATTATTAGCCTATGTTACTCAAGGCGAATATAGCTTTCTACTGAAAAAAAATAATTGAAATAGCCACAGTAATTTTTGAGTTTGTTGATTACAAACATATTGACACACACACAAATACAAATCTTTCCTCTTTATTATATTAGTGTAGATTAAAATTAAGAGAAACAAATGACAAGCCGACCTTTACACGCATGAAAACAAGTACATAACTTAATAATACATGGCAACTTATATAACTATTCCTTTGCCTTGCATCTCCATGGTTCACATCTCACAACATGACAATGACAACTAGATAATGAGCGTATCCGGTCACGAATGTTAGCGACATGAAATTGTATTAATAGTATGGTGTATCATGAGACTAATACGCATGTATTGTTGCAATATGACTTGTTAAACAAGGGACATGCTTATGTCCCTTGGACCCTAAGGAAAAATGTATCTAGCGACAATTTATTCTTGTTTTATATCAAACCTAAAGATGTGTAAAGTAAGGTTGAATATACTATAGAACATAACCAAATCACTTGATACATTTTCCTTTCAACCCTCAACTTAATCGCAAAGAGACTAAGGATTTTTCAACGTTACCCCACTCAGGAACTATGTCTAATAATCTCGCTTAACACAGAAGTCTAGGCAGATAAAATTGCGAGGATAAGCTAATGAAATATAAAGGCTTCTTATGTTCTATTTCAACATATGCCTAGTTTTACATGTCAGCCTGTTCAGAAGTAAGTATAGATTTATCTCCGTGGCCTTCAGATGTTCATAGATCAAGCTTCAAGTACTAATATTAGGACAAGATTAGACCTATTGTATGGATTATATTCCATGTCAAGCGATTTTCATGACTGGAGTTATGTAATATTTTTTTTTGTTTGTTTCAGGTAAATAAAATGTTCAATATGTATAACGTCTTGTATGAGGTAGGTAAGTGGAAATTACTGCAGTGTTAGTTAAGTAAAGCAAAGGTCTTATAATACAACAAAAGTTCCGGCAGAGATATATTGGGGATTCAAAAATCTGCTGTGGCCAATGGCACAACCATTGGTCATCTCAGCCACAGATTTACTGTAAACCCTAAGAAGAGACCAACCCTGAAAAATAATAACATTATAATACAGCCAGTTTCAGCAAAAACATTTTGAGGATTGTAAATAAACTGCTATGAAAAATGGCACCACCATTTGTCATCACAGACCATATCCTCTTACCATATCTAATTACTATAAGCCCTAAGAAGAGACAAATCCAAACAACAGTACACAAAACTGGTAAAATAATTAGAAATCCTACTCCTATTTAAACGACTTCCTTAAAACCATGGGCCAGCAGAGAGAGGAACAATTATCATAATAATGAAATATTTCAGAAAACACAACGTTGTTTTAACGAGCTCAGAAAACAAATTACGAGAATAATTTCCATTAGAACATCTATTGTGGACACACAATAGAATGTAACATCTGATACTTGAGATAACCATTGTTTGAGTGTTGAAAGTCTTTGTCTAATAAAGTCTAATTTGTAATCCGCAATGTTTGCAAAATCTACTCGAAGACTCAGATGGATCGAAAAGGTCTGCCTCTAATTCCACAAGATCGGATTGACCTAATCCTAAGTCTTCGGAATCATCTCGCAGATAATTCGTCGACCTTTTTCGTGGGCCCCAATAATAAGAATGAATTGATTTGAATCCAAAATCGGATTTGGATTTAATAAATCAGAGAGCAAAATCTAATTTTTCGTAGGCTTTGACACAAATTGACAGTTATTTTGTTCCAGTATTATCGATAGGGAAGTCGGATATGTATTCGGCGTAAAAAGACATTTGTCAGAGTTAAAAATATACTCTTCCTTATTGCGATATTTTTTTGTTTTGTACCAAACCTGGAAACCTTCTAGTTATGGAGACGATTAAAAGTTCCAACTTTATGTCATGTTTTTGTTACGTAAAACAGTTTCAAATGTAAACTAACCTAACCTATCTTTAACCGGTCAAGCCCCGGCCGACTTACCGGTAAGTCAGAACAATAGAAAATCAATCGTGTCTCATCACGTGGAACTTGAGTAATTAAATACCCCCAGAAGTCCTGTACTGTGATTATGCACCCTAAAGTACAACGTTGTGCCTGCGTTACATTATAAAAACAAAAACTAAAGTCGTATCTCAGCATTAGCTTTTACTAAGTGTTACTTAGTTTGATACATAATACTATCCTTACAAAGAATGATCTAACATGCAAATAACACTCCTATTCGTAGATATACCACGACATTCACTAACCAGAATGTTACCATCTAGAAAAGTGACTGTTCAACATAACATAACATAACATACACAACAAAGGACATCCAACCATATGGCGTTAGTATAACGCGTCTAATGAAGTGGTGAGCGCGTGCCAGGGAGGGTGGCCCACTGTGTACCAGAGATTAGTACAGCCACACCAACTTAGATTATCTTGTCCCAGCGTTCGTAAATAATAAATGTGCACTGTTCAGAGCGACACAGGGTGGGAAGAGTGGAAATATTTTAGGATATTTACTACCATAAGCTTACTTTAAACATCTATGTAGGGTTAATATTTCATTTAATAGTTAAATTATTTTTAGAATCGGCAGAACAGCATTTTTTTTAAACCACGTGCAATAATTATGTAGATTTTAGCTTAGGGTTTTAGCCTGTGATCGACCTGTTAACTAAAAAGTAATCTTATAAAGGTATCACTATGCCTTTTAAGAAACAGAATCTCAAAAAATGAGATATCCGACTCGTGTATCGCGTAAAAGGAAAATCATTAAAACTTTTTCATTCCGTGTTTTTTTACAAATAAGGAAAAATACAAATTAAATTCACCAACAAAAAAACCTGCTACGTCGTAATTTTTATAATGAATACCGAAACGTTTATAATGATCTCCGTATGGAAGGGGATGGGAAGCATCATACGCCACATATAAAGGCCGGCGCCAACGGGAACGATCACCATGGTAACCGACGAGAGGTACTATAAATAGCTCGACATATCTTCAGGGAAATACGTGGAAATAACTTAATGATGTTAACCCAACTTTATAGAGGGAGACACCGGTGTCCCCACTAGTTGGGTTACAAGGGTACGCTGCAAGCATTTTGAGTAAAATACTGACGTTGGGCTTGTAAATAATAACCTTGTTTGCTTCGACAAAAAAGAAACAAAATGTTACTAATGTCTGGAATTCTGGCATTTGAATTTCGAGTTAACGCTTGTGATTGGTTAAACAAAATAATAACCACCAATCAGAATACGGAGTGTAGAAAGAAACATCACTGAGTCGTTAACTACGTATTAATACAGCCCATCAAACTCAGTAAGATTGGGTAAAAATTATATTATTGATGGTAGTCAACTTTTACTATTAGGTACCTACTATAAAAAAAAGAGTAGGTCAACGAGGGTAAGCATGGTCTAGTACAAAAAAATACAATCACAATTATGTTTTTTTTTTTAAATTTCATATTTGATTATTTCCTTATATACAATTTTTTGCACCTGCTTTGTTATCTCTTCACCACCTTTGGTTGACTGGTAGAGAATGCCTAAGGCATTAAGTCCGCCTTTGTACTTTTTTGTTGCATAAAGTTTAAATAAATAAATATGGAAACATACGCCCCTTTCACCCATTATAATAACTGTCAAAAGTTTTGACAGCTGTTAATACTAGAATAGTCATTACAAAACTGGGGTTAATAAAGCCAGTCTGAAATCACTAAGTAAGTTGCAACAACAGTAAACTGAGACAATAATAATTATGTTACCAGTGAACTGTGACTCTAAAACCACATCTTGTTAGAGTAAGGAGTTTCAAAGCAGGCTTTCCCGCGGCTTGCGGCCTTCCCAACTTATACAAAATTCAACAGTTTTACACAAAGTGCGAACATATCAGCAAATATTTAGAATTATTTGTGAACGATCCTGTTACAGGGTTGAGTGGCGTCGCGGAGGTTATAATGGGTTCATGGAACACGGATTAGTTGGGCCTTCACCAATTTTCGTGTTTTATTTACTAAAAATTGTACTTAAATTCTAAATGAATTATACCAATTAATAAGTTAGGTCACGCACGCACAATATATGGTTCACCATTGAAGCATAAGAGCGGAAACCAAACCAATGATGTTAAAGTTACAATAAAATCAATTATTTAAATGTATTTTTATTTTACAGAATTAATAAACTTGAAGAGATAAGTTATATCTAGGTCACCTTCAAATGTTCTCATTTGGGTCAATTTTCTAACTGACCGACTCCTTGCCAATTCAAAAGTGCCTGTAATTAGTCTAATTGAAATAAATGTTTTGACTTTGACACAAAAAAAATAACGACGTAATTAATTATTATATTAGCTTTTTTATACTATATCCAACTTTTGGCATAATAATGCAACAAATGAACATTCACATAAACAAAAGCCAATCGGACGCGGCCTACGCAATTTCTGAGTCGCTAGGGCAGAAATAGCCAAACATAACCTAAACAAATATGAGTTGGGCAATCTAATCAGGGCTGTGAGATTGCTCCTCATATGTAAGGTCAACATTTTATAGATACTTATTTGCTTTGTGAGGTGAAGACACATAGTATATGTATATTTTGTCACATTAGATTTTGATAAAATATACTAAATTCTATTTCATTTTTACAATATTCTATTTGACATCGGCATTACTTATGTCAAAGATAAATTCGAATAGTGCAAAAATCTACTAAATTATGTTGGTACTACAAATTAAGCAATTTTGTGTACATCAGAAAGTTCCAGCACGTTGTTGTCTGTCACTTGACTGACGTTAGATAGTAAAACTGACAGCAGCCTCTACCTCCGTCTAAAGGGCGCGTTAAAATCGTCAACGAAAAAGGTGTTAGTACACCCTTAAATATTATGTCAAGTGTCGAGGTCGTGTGGTTCCAGTTACGAATAAATCTTTCCGTCACTTCCCATGGGTGTCATAAAACTAAGGGATTATTACGGGAACGGACAGCGATATAATCCTATTTTCTAAAGAATCATGTAGATCGCATGCGTCACTAAATATTTCTATCCGATTTGATATCTTTACGGTGCGTGCGTTCTGAATCAAGTTTTGAAAAAAGACCAACGAAATACGTGACTTTAAAATAAGCAATGCACGGCTAGTGCGTAGAATTTATCTTGAGCTAACAAAAATGCTGACTAAACTAAATTAAAGATAATTTAATCAAATATATGCGCTGAAGCAACCACATTTCTTTAAAATTCGTAAAGTCCTAATTTATTTTGACAGTGGTTTGAAACTTTGAAATTCGAACGTGATGTGAAGTTGCCGCATTTTCTTTAGATACAAAATGGAACGTAAAATTCGAAATTCAAAAACTACTTCACCAACATTTTCTGTGCAGGCAATCAAGGCAACCGAATTAGAATCACGACCAAGAAAAATTCTGGTTAAAAATTCGAGAGTACTTATTCAGTATGGAGGAGATAAGGGAATGATTTAAGCGGTACAAGCGAATGTCGCTTAAATTCTATCCGAAGTTAAGCTTGACCACTTTGGGTAAAAAATCCGTAGTCTCTTCGGAGAGTTGGAAACCAACCTAGTAGATAATTGATGGGTAATTTGAGTTGAAAATGCAGTAATGGCTTTAATTTGTGTTATATATTTACGGCATTTAAAAATTATTTACCTGAAAATGAACTGTAAGAGTTTTGAATATAGCACAGCGAATCTCTTGAACAAACCATGGTTATTAAATTAAATTCCTTCAATAGGTACCAAATAAACCAAACTAATTACATTTTGATCGAAAAAGTTTTTCTATTAACAAACAACGTTTTTTCATATTAACTACCAACGTTCCTAAGTAAATTTATTTAGCAAACGCCAGAACAATTTCAAAGAAAATCCTCCAATTAGCAAAAACGTTCAATTTGCAAAAACCGCTCCATAAAAGAACAAACTTAATATTAACTGGCGTTCCGAGCAGTTCGCGAGCTCACAAAGAGAGCTGGAGATCAAAAGCAAATTAACTGCGAAACAGTTTGTCAAATACTAGTGAAACACTTTAATTTGAAGCAGAATAAAGTTGAATAAAAGTATATAAAGGAAATGACTGCCTCGTTGGTCTTGTGGTCGCAAGGCGGACTGTTGAGCATGAGGTCTTGGTTTCGATTCCCAGGTCGGGCGAAGAGTTATTGGGTTTTTGCATCAGGAATTTCTTAGTAGCAGCCTCGGAGTCTGAATTTGTGCCCGGTTGATGGCATTAGGCTCGCCTCTATTACATGGGACTTAAAAGCTGGCAAAATGTGGGTGTACTAATGGATACACTTCTGCCTAACCCGTTGAGGATTAAAGGCGTGATGTTATGTTAAAAAGGAATTGTTTTTGACACCTTTTGCTGACATGTCAATTGCAAAACCCATTATAAACATGGTCCTTCGAGCCGAAAAACTACGCTACGTCCTTTTGAACTACGGTGTCGAGAATAAGTGCAGAAGTAAAAGTCACATCTTTGTGGTGTGACTTTTACTTCTGCACATAATGCTTGCATCCGCGCTGCAGAAACTTGGGAATCTGAAGATTATGAAGTATTTTATGAATTTTCTCTAAGTACAGACATAGAATGACACGTTAAATAAATATTAATAGAAAATCAATAACAGTGGGATATTTTTAGCACTACACTAATGGCGCTGCCATATGGTAATTCACAAACATTCTCTGCACCGTCTAACGTCTAAATAATACAGTGATAATTTAATGACAGCAGTTTGCAAACCTTTTTATAGTTCCGTGTGCTGTTCTTATAAAATGGACAACATATTTTACTGTACAGTCAGAGTCAATTTCCTACTTTTATTTAAAAAAGAAACAACAAAAGTATTGATGAGTGAGTGATTACTTTACCGCATTTTGAAGAATACGATCGAAAGAATATTTACCTGAAACAAGAAAACAACAAATTATTATTAACATGCACTTAATGATCACATTATTTATCTCAGTTTTTAAAATAATACTGGCAATTACGCAATAATACATCGCCTTAACTATCACTAATAAAGTTTTTATAATTACACCACAAGCAATATACATAGTTTCTATAACGTTATATGCTCAAAAATCATAATTTTGTTGTCTATTAATGTCGCCGTATTATTAAAAACAGTTTTTTTATTTAATTTTCTTTTTTATTTATAGTTTTTTTGTTTTTTTATCTGTAGCAAAAACGACTATCTTAGTTACGTGCCAATGAAATTTTAAAGTGTACTGAAAGTAACATAGTCACTCTTAGTAAAAACTAAAAGCACTGACTTTCAAATTAACTAAAAATCCGAAAAAAGCTTATGGTATTCATCATTTGAACAACTTTTAATACAGAATTAAAAATAAATTCAAAAAAATACAAAAAAAAAACACGCTGTATAATTGACATTATATGCAAGCCTATATTATAGCCTGCTTTTTTTGAAGTCGGTTAAAAATGAGACATATAGAAGTTATTCGTACTACAATCCCAGACACTAAAAACGAATAGTCCTCAAAAACTTTGATATCTATACTTTTATAGACAAAAAAGGTTGATTGCAAGTTTGCAACTTTACTGTATGTCGATAAAATAATTTACAAGCGTACCTAACGTTACAATAAAGTTTTATTCGACAGAGAAATTACCGTTTTATTTTAGAAGAGAAAATAGAAATATATTTTACCCGTATGAATTGACGAATGATGATGCGGGCTTTTATAAATATTCTACCAACGAAATTAAACAAAAATGTCAAATAGCTAAAAAAATATTTAGTTAAGTTCTATTTGGACTGACACACGCTGGATTCCTTACCACTGCACATATTTAAACCTATAATTATACAAAAAAAAACACGTTTTCTTATGAACCCTATTTTTATTTTATTCCCATTTATTTATTTATAATATCTACATATTATAATAACTTTTTAAATAATATTTATCTAAAAATAATAAAAACAATTAAAAATGTAGAAATAATAGCCCACCGGCAATGGAAACAAGCCTTAAGAAACAAACAAAAAAGTAATAATTTATTGTTATAGCGATTATGACTCTGTGAAAATTTAAAGTACCTATTATTATTTTAAAAAGTACAACCTAGTAACTGACAGAGGGTTCTTATTAGCACGGTTTGGGCACGGATCCCAAAAACGGTAATGAATTCGGTATTGAAGCGAATTAAAATATCGATAGTTAAGATAAATCACTCGCTGGATCAAGCAATTACAGCGATGGGAGAACAAACGACCCTGATAAATAGCGTTCGTTGATATTTCATTACGATAGAATCTAATTTAGATGAACTTTGCTAACGATATTGTAAAGACATCTTACTTTGATTAAGGAGTATCAATACCATAATGTCAATTTTATTTACTGAATTATATTTTTTACTAAATATATTTGTACCGTTGACGTGAATCAATGGTCGTGCCTTCTCTGTACGAGAAGTGGCCTTTGTCCTGCAGTGGGTCAATAATAGACTGGTTTTATTATCTACTTCTTATACTAATATAATAAAGTTTAAAGAGAGTATTTGTTTAATCGCGCTAATCTATAAAACTACCAGTGGGTTTGGAAAAAAACATTGTATATAAATAAAATAAATAAATAAATATCTTGGGACAACTCACACACGGCTATCTGATCCCAAGCTAAGCAGAGCTTGTGTTATGGTAACCAGACAACTGATATACATACTTATATAATTTATAAATACATACATATTATAGATAAATCACACCCAGACACAGAACTAACAATCATGCTCATCACACAAAGTTTGTCCTGGGTGGGAATCGAACCCACGACCTCCGGCTTAACAGTCAGGGCCGCTAACCACTAAACCAACAGGCCCGTCAAAGTATATGATAGCCAGATTCGTGAGGAATAGTAATAGGCTATACAACATCACGCTACCATCTACGGGAGCGGTGCACTAACCATGGAAGTATCTTAACGTGATGAAAAAACGTCGAGTACGAGGTCGGGGGGAGGGGGGCAGATAGTTTTTTATACTTCTACCAAAACTGATAATAATTAAGTTCTGTTTAGAAAATCAAAT
This sequence comes from Hoplodrina ambigua, assembly GCA_949774945.1. Lineage (NCBI taxonomy): Eukaryota > Metazoa > Arthropoda > Insecta > Lepidoptera > Noctuidae > Hoplodrina > Hoplodrina ambigua. The sequence continues at coordinate 3,851,309 of OX458967.1, forward strand.
TATTATAGCTTACGATCACCAAAATGCCTGAGTTTTTAATTCATTGGTATTGGTACCAGGTACCCAAGCTATAAATTATAGAATTGGTAATGTTAAAAAACGACATAAAAATATAAGGTTGTAAAATGCCAAGTACCTACTGCACAGTCGATAAAAAAATTGGCAATAGAAAGGCAATTTGGCACTAAGTACTTGAGTTGGCATAGGTTTCACTGAAAACTAGGCTAGAATTCAGCTGAACAGGGTCGTTACCGATAGCATAGGAGCGCAGTTCAAAGACCCAATTATAGCAGGGGTGGCCAACTTGATGAGGCCTCCAAGGTCTGCTGTTTACTGAATAGACTTTGCGATCTACTTATTGCGTAATGAGTATGTCTTTATAAACTTGACATCGAATCGTATTTCACATATTATGTATAAGTATACATATAACACTTATACTTACATACAATTTAACAGAGTAAATAAAATGGTATACAAGCAGTATGTTTTTAATTACGTGTGAAACATAAAATAATTGAGGATTAGAGCATTGTGAGCATTATAGTACCACATTTTGAGTTGAGTTTGCAGTGCATCAAAGGAGCCTACCCGAACGGCGTTAATCTTAAATCGTACTGCAATTTTTAAACATCGCACCCTGGACAGCTAGCACTTGGTAACGAAGGTTCTCGCTGACCAATGTTTTCTCCACAATGATAAATCCATACGGCTCTCCGCAGAGCCATGACTATCAGCCCTTCTCAGTGACAAATAAAATTGACCACTCTATGGGCACTCATTATAGGCTTTTCAAGACCGTTCTCATCGTCACCTCTAAGATTAATGAAGGGTTTTCAGACAATGAATACGAGTTTACGGTGAAAAAAGTCAAGAAAAAGTGGATGATTACGATAACAAATGGTTAACTGCTGATCCCTTTTAAAATAATTTAAGTAACACAGAAGCTCTCATCGTTTTCAAAATGATAAATAAAACTCAACTGACAGAACATTGTTTTTTTTTATTATTATTAAGTGACAGCCGCAATAAAGCCATCTCTCGAAATGAATTCAGCACTCTCATTAATTATCCCAACAAGCATAATAAAAAGACAAACGCAATAAATGATACTTTTAATAACGTTTTCATTGCGATAAACGACAGAAAAGCCTCAACAATTAATACATTTTCCCAAACAGAACTTAATTCAGGGATTTTTCAGCTAGCACTTTATGGTTTTCATTAAGGTTGAAAAGGCATGTCAATTAAAGCGAAATGCGGTTGTACGGACTCTTACTGAATCTTGGGGCATTTGAAATGCAGCAAATTGAATATTCAGAGAAGTGAGGTAGAAGAAAATTGTAATGAAAATGTTGGAAAGTTTTACGATTGACTGAATGGCTGTATTGTGTGTATTGACGGAGACTAAATGATAATTTTGCTAACTGAAAAATCCGTCTTTATTAGAGAATTTCATGGTTTTTTTTTAAACATCTTTAGGTATCGAAGGAGCTACTGCTCCTTTATTATCCCTTATTTTTTTGTTCCTTCGTGGAAAATCTTCATGGATGTCCCCAGACCAGGGGTGGGGCGCCAAAGGATATGTCAGGCTCTAACTGCCTAAAAACCACTCCGGTGTTACCAGTCTGATTGATTTCCTCCAAGGGAGGTCCCTTCATCAACCTTTTTAAGCTCAATGCTTTCGTACAAACTTTATTAATTATACGCTATTCTTTTCTTAACTAAAGAAAAACGTATTATCAAAATATCAAGCGTCACCTACTTCCAAAGTTCCGACAAAAAGTTAGTTTTTGTTAGACAGTGTCATCGCGTCGCTAAAGACCAAAGTTTTGAAAAACCTGTCTGTCATCCTACTGACATCTTGTTTCTAAGAGACAAACAACCATAATTGCACTTGTTTAGTATTGGTCACGTTTTCCGTAGAGCACGTGCTATCAATAAAGACTAAACAATGATCTGACGTACCTACCTACTTACCTACTTAAAAAGAACATTTAATGACAGTGTTTAAAACTCATCTTTTGGTTTAACATAAATATGAATAGAAGGTACATCGTTACGAATACTAATAATGTAATAGGTACATAAAGAATGCAATAAAAAATTGAGTATTAACTTTTACCTGAATCTATGGTAAAAGTACCTACTTAATACTATGTATGTATATGATTCTAGACTAGGTACCAGGCGACGAAATTTTTTGGACAGTTATTGAAAATTAAATCAGCTGTTCCATGCTAAAGTTCAATGTCTACGCGTTCATTATGTATAGGAAAGTAAGTTTAAAGTCCACTGCCAATAAACTACAAAAAACTAAGGAGTCTAGTGTAATGAATAAAAATATAAGAGCAAACACTAATTTAACCTTTCAGGAAATCAATGTTCTAAACAAAGAAGAATTAACCGGAACACTAGAACATCTTAATGAAATGGCTTCCCAACACAAGTTCAAAGAAGTAGTCTTTCAAAGATATAAGAGCATGTGAGTTACGATAATTACTTGACGTTCCCACTTCATAAGTAAACAAACTCATCAATGTTATTCTATGTATATTTAGAAATGAAAGAAAGATATAGGTACTTACCCTATTTCATTCTCTGAATAAGGAAAAAAAATGTCATATGGATATGTTTATTCAGCGTGGTAAGGCTCTACCGCCTTATCGTTAAGTTTAATAACATATTTAGGAGTTGTTTAATATTCATACATACATAAACTCACACCTTTTTCCTATGGGGCCCATGGGGGTAGGCAGAAACCTAAAACGCCACCTGCTACGATCCTTACGTACTCCTTTCGCCTCGTCAACATCTTGTCATACAAGCACGCTGGTTACGAGTAGGTACTGCTCACCTGACCTAACCTTTCTGAAGAACGTCATCAATAAGGTGAAAAAATATTATTAAAAAGATAAATTCAACAGCACTAAGAAATCAGTTCAGTTTATTTTCAGAGCAGGTACTTCCTTTTAAATCCATATTTTATTCTGTACCAAACATGTTTCGTACAATTTATTGGCGCATCGAATCCCCGAATGGAATACAAACTAGCTAAAATATAAATACCATAACTTCACATAAGTTGACAGGATTAAAATGAACGTTTAAAAGAACCCGGGTGTTTCCTATCGTATGAAACTACTTTAAAAATTTTATACTGACCTAGTTCACGTTTCTCAAATGTAAGGGACGTGATGTCTTGACATGTGCTTAGCATGCATACAAAATTTTAAATGGAGTTTTTCTATGCTTAGACATACGCTTACAAAAATAAACTTGGAAAATAGGGAGGGTGTAGAGAAAATATGGAACAAGACGCCACAAGATTGTGTGAAAGATGATATAGCTAGGACGGACGTAAACACAGAGATGGCGGTTGATTGAAACGTAGGTACGGAAGAAAAAGACAATGCGACCCCGAATAAACGGAATAAGGAGAGAAGGATGAAGATCGAACGAGCAAGCTTGAAGGACCTTGGAGCAACGGCTCCGTTCATGATGTATGTGTAAACATTAGAGAGATAGACGATGTCAATACTTTATTAGTAGCTTTTCTGCCCGCGTTTTTCTTTATCCTATTTCTTTAGGGACCGGTTTGTTATACCTTAATATTTTTTCTAGGATAGGTAGGTACTTGAAAAAATTGGCTCTTGACAAGAACCTACGGCGTATCTAAATTTTTTTCAAATGAAATCATTGAGTTGGTTAATAGATAAGATAAGATATACTAGGAACCTGGGATATTTCTTCAAAGTTAGAGTGAATAAACCCATTTCAAATAAATAAATTAAAAAAAAAACAATAAATACAAGTACATTTTTTTTAGTACTATAACATGTTTGTATACACACATAATATCACGCCTTTAATCCCCGAAGAGTTAGACAGAGGTGTGCCCATTAGTGCACCCATATTTTGCCAGTTATGTTTAAGTCCCATGTAATAGGGGCCGAACATTGTTGTACTAGGTACATAACAAGTGTTTGAAGCATCATTTTAGAGTTTCTTAGATACTCTACTATAAAAATGCATACTTACGTACTAAATAAACCCTATCTATCATTATTGTCGTGATAATCTCCTTGTATCCACTTCGCTTTGCAGTTCATCAAAATATCAGTGATTACTTATTCAATACACGTTCAAAAGAGTTTCCTAGAAATATTTTCCTCAATATTTCAAGCATCTTTTAAGTGATAAATGGTCCATTGGATGTCGGTTGCGTTTGAAATCCAAACCACAGTGGTGTCTCGACTTTGGAAATATACTTTACTCCTAAATGATTAATAGGACTGGGATTTAAGAAGTTTAGCACAATATTGATACTATGGTAGTGGATGTTATTACTTATGCAGTATATTTATGTTTGTCACTAGAAACGTGTTTAAAAAAAATGACTGTCAAATAACAGTTACACATTTGATTACACATTGTAGTGGCGATTTTGAGGGTCACTGACATTAGTAGATGTAAATGTACAGTTTGGACTGTCTGATAATTACGGTGATGATAATCTTACTAATTTATGCATATATTATATATATTATTATAAACGCAAAATTTTGTAAGGATAGATGGATGTTTGTTACTCTTCTACTCATAAACAGATGCCCGGTGTTACGCATAGATAGCGATCTAACCACATAGGATAATTTTTATCCCGTTTTTGTATCCCCCTGGGAAAAATTAGGACTTTGGTTTAATTCTGAAGTCTAACTAAGTAGGCGAAGTGTCGGGCAAAAGCTAGAATTCTAGTAACATTTTGAATTTTTTGGATAAAAGTATAATTAAAGCAATATTTTATTGTCTGAAAGAGATACAAGAGTACTTCAAATGCCGCCTTTAATTACACTGAATTCATAATCCTTCTAACAACGATCAAATCATTATGAAAAGTGCTTAATTACATGGGAGGGTAAGCCGACCCTTTTTATTATTAATTAGCTGCTCACTTCAAGTTTAATTGCCTACAAACTACTTTAATTTTTTTATTCTCCTAGTTCGAGATAACTGGTCAATGGACCGTTTAATATATGAGGTGTAAAAACGCGCATCAGATAACCGTTAACTAAGCATACCTACTGTTTAGCATACAAGGTAAATTGAGCTAAAGTTTTTGGTATGAAACTTTTTTAATTTTCGATGTGAAAAATATCTAATGCTCGCAAAACATTTTGCTTGCGAGTACAATAGTACAAGGGTAATTAAATACATAATTATATATTTTTTAAATTAAGACATTTTAATCTTGTTTTCTTAATAAAATGTAAAAAACTGACTCGTTGGTCTTGCTTAGCATGAGGTCTTGGGTTCGATTCCCAGGTCATCATTTCAGGTTCATCCATCAGGAATTTGTCAGTAGCAGTCTCGGAGTCTGGATTTGTGCCCGGTTGATGACAATAGGCTCGCCCCCTATTACATGGGATGTAAACATAACTGGCAAAATCCCTTCTCTCTTCAAAATGACCCTTCTAAAACAACCAGAAAAATCCGAGACCGAAAGTTATGGAAAGGACATGTAACTTTCGGCTTTGTTATGTGTCATTATCCATCCGTTGCATATTAAAGGACTATTTTATTACTTTTTAAACTAACTATACGATAAAACTAAAGTTAAAATTATTCAACGCTTGTCTGACATAATATTCAACGTTATAATTAATATGAAATCTGCAACGATAAAATTAAATTCTGTGCATTCATTCCGCTTCATTTAATTTTGGAAGTGAAATTATTTTGCAGATAAAAATATGTGACAACGCTGAAATGATTTTGGACCGTTATCTGCCTCGACGATATATATATATATATTTTTTAACTTTCATTTACTGATCGATATTGTTTTTATAGAACTACATATTAGTAGCAATCATAAAGGCGATGAAATGTTATATCTATCGTTTACTAGCTGACTGGCAACGCGTTGCTGTGGCTTGAAGTAAGTAAAGATATTGAGGTCAATAATCGAGATACAAACTATTTTATATTTTAAGTTTGACCAAATTACACACAGTAGGCCATATTTCATAAAAACCGGTTGAGTAGTTTAGGAGTCAATCCCGGGCAAACAATGTGAAGCGTAATTTATATATATTAAGATGATAGCTAAACATTAGCCTCACCTACAACGTTACAGAGCCGTGTAGTATGATTGCAAAAATCTTTAAAAAAAATTATCGATATTTTTTCCCTAAATTAATCTGAGTTCTACCAAAAGGAGCCAACCCACAACAATACAAAATTTCAACCTTTACAATTACCTAGAAAAAAATCATTTTGAAAAAAAACTTAATTTAATTGAGACTTACGAACTACCAACAAGTTTAATTCTATTAACTTTTAGGCACGAACGTAATCTAATCTCAGTCTCAATCTATCAAAAATGCCTCTAATTTACCAACAGTTTTTGACACTGATTGTCGCTGAGAGGTTTTTAATTAGCAGAATTGGGCTTTAGTTTTCTTTAATGCAATTAAAAACGATACAATTACAAGATCAATAAAATACAGTAAATATAAAAGGATTTAATTAAGCAATACGAAGCTAATTCTAGATCAAATAAAAGCGTGAAGTGCTGAACACAAAGTACACAGTGGGAATACTGTATAAAAAAAGTAGCATTGAGCAAATCAATGCAATTCCGCTAACTGTGACCTTCGCAATTCGCAACTGTATGACGCTCTCAGCTGATCAATTTGATTTCAAGTGATATCATCTTCCTACTTAAAAAAAAATCTTGCAGTTATTTTTGATTAGCTTATATTATTAGTTACAACACAGTTATTATTACTAAATAATTTATTGCCTAATTTTATTTGAATTATGAAGACGTTTTTTATATGAAAAGTATCAGGAAATAATTTATACCAATGTAATGAAGCTGAAATGTTTTTTCTTTGTTTATGTGATTGTTTAAACGCGCTAATCTCTTAAAGAGATAGCTAGTTTCATGAGGAATAGTATAGGCTATACAGAGTGTTAGTGTAAACACCGTTATCCTTGAAACCAGTGGTTTGGTTTCACTAATAGAACGTAAATTCAATGAAAAAAATATCATTAATTTTTTAAGTAAAATCTCCATTTTTCCTCAAAATTATTTCACCCTATAATATAATGATGTAATTAGTTAAAACTTATGTAGGTAGTTATAAAGGACGGCCAGTGCAGCAGGTCAACGCCCTTTGCGGTGATTACGTCACTCGGGCGCATAGTATCCATGAATTGACGGACGGTTTCGGACAGTTTTTTTTTTAATTTTTGAAAGATAATTTTGTTTATTTATTTTTAAATTCAGATAATTTTTTTTTATTATAAATCAAGTACCTATGATTTTAGTCACAACTATGTTTACACTAACAGTCTGTCTCAGCATCTCGTTACGACCCACAGAAGCGGAGCAATAACTAAAGATGTAACTTAACGCGGATGGAGTCGCGGGCATAAACTAGTTTATAACATATTTAAGGTTTTTACAATTTAATTTAGATTTTAGCCAGTTGTCATTCACAAGAAACCGTGAGACTCAAAGGCTTTGTCTCTTTAAGCACCGAAATTAGCAATAAAAGCATCATACAGCTGTCGAAATTTCAGCCCGTCCTTAAAGTCTATTCATGTTTTTTTTTTGTTTCGAACAAGAGACAGCTGTCCATCCGACTGCCGTTTATTAAAGAAATCACTCTGCTGTACGTCAAGGCTAATTCCCGTAATTAAAAATGTTCAAAATTTTAGTTTCTATCTCTCAGTGACTTATTAAAGATTAAAGATATTTCTAACAGATTAAGGTTTAAGTTCCATGAGTTCTAAATTCAAATTTGAAGAAAAAATTAATTTATTTTTAAAATAGTACATTGTTGGCTAAAAAAAACAGACTGCATTAAAAATAATATAACATGCTTAAAATAAAGATAAATATTGAAGAAGAGAAATAAAACATTTGAATTTAGTGTTGAGATTTTAGAAGTCATAGATAAGAAAGACATTGTGAATGCTCGTGATAAGATGCCGTTTGCGCTGCATAACAATGAAGTAACTGAGCATCCCTGTTGGCTAGACTAACCGTGCGGAACGACAACTGACTTTATTTGTTGGAAAAACAAGAAACTGTTAATTCATCGTATCAACATAACATTGAGGCACGCTATAATATTGGCCGGAAAATACAAGCCTTTGATACTTTTCCGAAGAAAAACAACAAAATTGTCCATGAGGTTTTATTCAATTACTTGGCCAATCACATCGTGATTGAAACTGGCCATAATTATAATTTTTTTCTTTGTTTTCATTTGCCGCATCATTAGCGGCCTTGACTCCAAAATAATGGACAATCACTTTGCAGACATGTTCAGCAATACGTTGCCATTTTTATGTACATTCCATGAGGCAATATTTGTACATACATGCTTGTTTATTTAACACACAGAGATAAGGTTATGTTTGTAATAAGCTGACTGATAAAGCCGATGATTCAAAACACACCGGGCTCATATAAAATGCACCAGATTTTCCCAATCTTGGTTGCGTGTTTTAAATATAGAATTTTAATCTACGCGTCATTTTTCTCACGGAAAATGTCATATATTAATATTACAATATTTAAACGCAAATCGAAAAATATATCTACTGAGTAAACAGACTAACTAATAATAAGGTTAGGTACTTAGGTACTAGAAACAGCTGAAACAAGTTTAAAAACAAAATTTTTCATCATCGTCTAGAGAGCAATTAATTTAAACAAACACCGCACAAAGATCTCTAGGTATCTACTGTACGACAAAGTACCCACAAAAAAATATAAAACCCCGCTATAAAATCCCAACGTAAAACTAAGAGAACACACTATAAATCGCGTTGAAACACTAAAAGGGTATTTTAAGAGCTTTATACGGGTAATAAAATTTTAATTCAATAAAATGTCCAGTACGGATAAAGTGTAGAATGGAACGGATCTGTGGCACCTTAACAGTGGGCAGGGATTATGTGGCAGCACCACGACCTATAGGATAAGCCTTTGATAGCTCGTTGATCCACACAGCTTTGTACATGACGTAACAAGACGTGTTGTTGATGCGATCTTGTTTACGAACAAACTTGGGACGGTACTACAATGACGATCCCTACAGAAGGGTAAACTCTAAACCTAGCCTAGAGAGAAAAGAGGGGAATGCCAAAGTAAGAATGCATGGATTGCGTGAAGAATTATATGAAAAGAAAAGGGAGTCAATGATATCATGACGGTTGACAAGACAGAATGGAAGAAGAAAATGTGTTAAGCCGACCTTAAGTAACAAGAATAGTAATATAACGACCCCAAGGGCAGGAAGATGAGGTGCTGTTTATCAGTTTACTCAGAGCGCTTATGCTAGATTGGAAAAAAAAAACAAGACCCGAATTCTATATTGTTGAACGGCACTCTAGCATTGACTATCGCTCTTGAATATGAACATAAGTGCAGTCATAGGCTTTGTAGATGGATTAAACAATCTAGAACGTACTACCACGAAGAGGGCTATAAAACAAGGCAGTTAAGAAAATGATAGGCTTAATCTAAATCTAAAAGTAATAACGAAACAGGCAACACTATACATCACTCCAAACAAGATCATGCAAGGTCAAAGTTTTGCAATAAGTAATAATTAAGTACCAAGAATAAACTTTTCCCATTCGACTTTCCTTTTCGGAGGAAGAATATAGCCCATGTTTTTCCTTTTAAGTACCCTCAGATTGGAGAAGAACTTTTTGCTAGTTAGTAGAAACGGATTGCGAAGTAGTTGAGCAAATAGAGTCGGCACGTGTCGACTTTGGATTAGCAAATAACAACCGTACGCAGGGATCGCGTCTCTCTATGAATAAGAAAGTCGTTCAGGAATAGAAGGTATCTGACAAATATTGGAAAAGGATTCTACGTAGGATAAACTTCATGTAGACCCATAGAAAAGACCATTTCCTTTAATTGGACTCCTAACAAGATGAAAATGCAAAAAATATTATATTTCTATATTAGTTTCTGCTCGATACTGGTTTTTTCACCCGCGTTAAGTTACTGTTCCACTCTCGTGCATCATAGCGTGATGTTATATAGCCTATGATAATCCTTTTGAGTCTGGCTATCATATAGAAGAATATTTCTTCCAATATTAGGTAGGTAGGTAGTTCCAGAGATTAGCGCGTCTAAACAAAAAATCTCTTCGGCTTTGTTATAGTCTAGATATTTCTTTCGTGATTTAAATCATATTATTTTTCATCAATAAATGACTTCTACTAAGTATTATCCAGTGAGACAAGACGGGTCAAAGAAAAAATAAATTTTTGCTTAGTAGACTAAGGAATACAGCAGTATTTCCCAAACTCTTAGATGTTAATTAAAACAGATCATGTCGAAGGCTAAGTGCACAGTGACGTCAGCAAGGTCTGCTAAAGTACTAAAAGCATCATTAGGACCTAATTTCGGTTGTGTAAGAACTGTGTATATCTAAATTAACATGACCTAAGCTATGTCGTTCAAGTTGAGGTTACTTAGCAATGAGCAAGGACAGGTCAAGTACATGTTTACGAGGTACGATGTGCAAAATGTTTACATTGCAAAAAATTAAAACAGTTTTGCACTTAGTTCCAGACTTAACAGTCGAAAATATGCTTTTAAGTGTTTTAACAAATAAATCACTTTTGAACGGAGTATATATGCAAGGTAAATACGTGAAAAAAAAAATTCCGTAGCCGTTAACGTAACGTTACTCCCCTTTTTCATTTGGGCACCTATGCGAAAATGTAAAAAATATTTTTCATTCAACAATCGTTTCATTTTCTGTTTCAAACGAAAATATCTGGAATTTAGCTCCATTTGAGTGCTTTTCTAACTTGATTGGCAATTACTTGATGAAGGTGAAGAATTTGTAACAAAAAGGAGTTCCTTCATCAAGCAATTCAGCTGAAGAACTTCCGTCATTAGCGCTATAAAAACCTCACTTTCTTCCTAATATTGCGATTTGCATAACATTATTACAAGAGGCTCGTATAAAGCTACGTTTTGTCCATAAATTAACATAAAATTGCCTATTCTATGCGGTAAACAAATTGCATAGAAGACCGCTAACCATTCTGTGTATTATGTATTGTAGTACGTCAGACTATAAAAAGTAAAACGATTGTCCATGAATGGAATATTACCTACCTGTGGGCGGTGTCTGCGAGCGCGTGATAAGCCGGACATTGCCGGACACTGGCAAACGTGACTCCTTCATAAACCCTATACGATATTTGCCGTAACCATATCTATTAGCATTGTTAAGTAAACGATACCTAAAAATACAAGTCACGACCTTTATCGCAAACATCAAAGGGAAAATCCTAATCATTTTTTGTGTAAAACAGACGTTTGTAAAAAAGTTAGTGTTAGATCATGATGGCCGAACTAGAAGATATTCACACTCTTCTCCCGAGGAACTTAAAGGCTTATGGAACTAGAAATAAGATCGATTTTGCAACTTATTATTAATTCATGGCTTCATTTTTATCACATGATTCGTGTTGCATGTTCAAGACATTTAGATACTAGTGTGGCTTTTTCCATAGGTTCACTACGACTAATCGTCAATCCGGCAACCGTTATCATGCTTTTATCCAACAGCTCAAATTACGAAAGAAACTATAAAGTAGGTACCTATGTACTTTCTGTTAACCAACCAGCAAATCTTAAGCTTCATGACATCGCATGACAAGTATGATTTATATTTAACCGGGCATTTTGCGGCATTGCACAAACACAAAACGTAAAAATAGTACACGTCAACGGTAATACAAATAAATTGCTCGTAACAGCCACATTTTTAACAACGATTCCTATTTTACGATTTGATACGCAATTACGTTACAAATGAGTGAAAGTGATACACGAGATAAATAATGCGAATGATTCTAATAGAAATTTAAAAATACGTTCACAACAATGTCACGAATTTTCACTAAGTTTATCGTAAAAATGGAAAAACGCACACTAATAAAGTTAGGGTACATTACACGCTCATGAATATTGATACGTGAGAATTACTACCGTATCAACTGAATAATAAACCGAAACATACATAGAAAGGTTGGCTGATTCCCAGTTCCTACTTTTCCAACGATATAGCAAGCGTAGTCCATTTATTAACTTGCCAAACAGTGTTCGTGCATATTTACTCAAGTCGACGCCTCTCTTTACTCTTTGAACAGCAAATGCACAATAAGATTTTCAGTGCACAGTGCTTCAAGTGCGTGCTTTGTTTAGTTCCCAAACATTGTTCACTCGTTTCACTGTCTGATTCATTTCCTGATTATTGTATCGAAATCTAAAACAAAAAAACTTAAACCTCATAATCCATAAGTTATGTAAACTATACTGTGATTAGTAGATTTGTAATAACTGCCTTTCTACACTTATCAATAAGACTGCAATATATTTCGTCAGATGCAACCATTCAGTGAATCGTTGGAGCGTGAAAAGCCCCGTTAGTTCCATACTTGTCCGCGTAGTGGCGGGCCGGGTGGCGCTGGTGGTGCACGCACGTGATGTATGCGCGAGCGCAGCAGGTCAGACGCGCCGGTGCCGCGCGACAGCCTCTCGTGCACAACTGACAACCGCACTTAACACGCGAGTGACATAAAAAGTGACGATTTATTATTTTATTAATTATTGTGTGAAACTGTGTCTAATCAGTGGGATATAACATGTTTTTAAAGGTAATGTGATATTAAGTTATGCTTAAGTTAGCCTTGACTTTGAAAGGTCAGGTTATGTCGAATATTAGTAAACATTGTTCACGTAACAATTAGTGGTTTGTAATTAGCGGTTCACATGCCTAACGATGCTTATTGTTTTCTTCACGTATTGTCAATTTAATTATTTAATAGTTTTAATAGAATGATGGGAATTTTTAGTTAACATCATTGTATGACAATCACATACAAAAAACATAAATTTAACAATTGTTTACTTAAACATACGTATGGTGTTTGACCTTATAGAAAATGTAGCTAATGTCATAGGAACTTAGAAAAAGTTAAAATACCGTTTTGTTTTATTCAACAAAGCAATAACCTTTTAACTTTTAAGGGTCATTTTACTTATAAACAGCTTGTAACCTTTGCCGGCTAAAAATAACATCAAGGATCTTAAAACATCTGACCCAAGAATTCCGCCCAGAAAATGTTCGTCCATTTTCCGGTTCAAAAGCGGTTTACTAATAGATTGTTCGTGAAATGGCAACAATAGTTAAGCGAACCTTTGTTTTAGACGCTTTGTTGTGCATTGGATACACTGAACAAAATGTCTCGAATCATCACTAAATAGGGTACCTATTGTATAGACAAACACCGAAATGTGTTCCATTATTTTGCTGTTATTTTAACTAAACCGAAACATAAAGACGTGAGTATCGCCTCACATAGCAAATAAACTTCCAATTTGAGCAAATATAATTTTATTTAACAAGAATATTGAGCAAGAAAATTCGTGTAACGTAAGATTACAAAATATTTGCTATCGACAAACTGACAATTCCGAGTTCCTCGTGCACATTCTCAGATACGATGACAGATAAAACTGATAAAAGATTCAGTTTCGTTCACTTCTCCGAAGATTATTCCACTATGTTAGACAATTTTAATATTTATGCTTGTGGCTATAGAGATCTACTGGATGTTACTTAGCTACTAAAACCCCTGGAATGAGAAGCGTTACCGGAGGGGTTCGAATTATAAATTATTATGTATTGTCTTATTTTTTTTTAATCAGTCTTTCTAATTTGGAACGTAGTTTATCTCATAGGTATCAATAAGGTTGTATATGGCTAAACCAGCCAGAATCTCTACAGTACCTACTCTAAAAAGCCCTAACGAGTCTTCAAGACCGTAACAATAAAATCCTCGATCACAAAAATTTGCGCGAAGTGCTCTCATCATTTTGTGCTCAATTTCCAAATTATGAATGCAAAATAAAGTTTCAAATATTGAGAAGCGTTGCTAATGTGCTTTCGAGATCGGAGCGAGCTCTCGTGAGCTACAAAGATTGATGAAGTGATGTTGACAGAGCGGAATCAATATAAACCTGTGAGATAAATAGTCCTTCACCGCGTGGAGGAAAATTTCATGGATCTTTATTGGAAGTAGTAGGTACCATCTTCCAATCAATTGCCTCATGTCCATTACAGTTAGCGTTCTCGATATTCCTTGTTAAGGTTTCATATCTTTTATTGATCGAAAATCTGTAGTTTTACACCCTTCTAATTCAAGTATCGTTATGGTAAACGTTTTAGCGGTCATCGAAAGCAAAAGTGTACAAAATCGTGACTAAAATCTATTAGAGCAACGGTATTTAGGATTAGAATTGAATGCATTTTTATTTTCTTACCGCAAATTACAGTTTAAAGTTAAATTTTTCTACAGATACAATTTTGTATTTAATTTTTGGAAGACTGGTGCCTAAACCAAGTTCTTTTTTTTTTCCAAAACCTGAAGAGGCTAACTGGCTCAATGAACAATTATTGTTTTCATAATTTAAAATACGGTATTTGACAAAAGATTGGCATACAGAAAATAAATGACTTCATCACGTTTTAAAAACATTTGTAATTGATAACATTACGCATATATAATGACGTCACCTCAGATGCTTATCACAAATATATTCGACGAAGATCTTCAAAATATCATCAAGTACTCACGTTTATTTAGGTCGTGATAATTATTTAAGAAAATTATCACGAACGCGCCAACACGGTTACTTACAGAGATGTATTCAGATTCCACGCACGACGTACTTATCTCCCGGAGAAACTGTATCAAGGTTAAAGAAGGATTTAACTTTGTAAATCTACTTTCTCTGTCATTTTATTGGCCTCTTTTTTTAACTTACGTGAATGTTTTGATAATTTAGTGTAATGATAGGTTATTCTGTGTTCGTAGCGCACATAAAGCTTGTGTTACGCGTTGCCTCCTTTTTAAGGTTCCCTACCCAAAGGGTGGCAAACGGGACCCTATTATTAAAACTCGTTTGTCTTTCTGGATGTCCGTCCGTTTGTCACAGGGACTTTTGAACCTTTATAGGTAGACACTTGAAATTTTCAAAGTGTCTAATACTATAACTGCTTTAACAACAAATCCTTACTAATATTATAAATGCGAAAATAACTATATCTATCTGCCTGTCTGTCTGTTAAGCTTTCACGACTAAACCACTGAACCAATTTTCATTAAATTTAAATAAAGATACAATTAAACATACAAGAAAAATAAATGTGATTTTCTTTTCGGCTTTTAAAGGAATTGTACGGTGGTACGGAACTGTTTATGTACGAGTCCGACTCGCACTTGGACATCGCCGGTTTTTGTCTATTGCCGCGTCTTACGTAATTCTATGAGGATTGAATTCTGATGACCCAGACACATAACGTACGCTCACAATCTAATTAGTTCCTTATTACTTGCTTTACTTAATTTAAACACGGTCGTTGTACCATATGTTTCCCGTAGAAAGCGATTTGGCTAGAGTACCGGTATACGGGGTTACCAGGTTTAAATTATTGAGGTAAACCTTACTATTAAATGAGGTAATTTTGTCTTTGTGTGCACTATTTTGAACTTTATGACGGCTCTTTACGGCTCTTATTGTTTGTGAATATGTAGCTCTGTACATAATAATTTGTTGTAATTTTATGTGATTGTGTAATTTAAAATGAAAATTGTTTGTAATATAATGTGGAATTTAATGGCGGCATTGTCAACAGGTCTTGAGTATGTTATATTAATCGTATGTTTTATTGAGAGTTTCTTTGATATAATAAATGATTCCATTATTTTCTACTCTCATATAACGTTTTAGCTTATGCACTTCGTAACAAAAGTGACACAAGTTACCCCTAATAACATAAGCTATTTGCCAGTGAAAGTCCCGTCAATATCGGTCCCGCCATTTAGGAGATTAGCCAGATACAAACATTCAGACAAACAAAAAAAAATAATGTTAGTCTTTTGGTAAAAGCACCATGCAAACATTCATATCCATTTAGTAATAAGCTGTTATTTTGAAATTACAAACAGGCGCTTTAATTTAATGTATTTGTTTATGTATAAGATAAATAAAATGATAATATTCCCTTTGTGTAAATTGTACATTTCATGTTTAACTTTTACCTTATCTAAATATACAAATTCTAATGATAGCCGAAGGCGTGGTTGTGTAAACACGAAATAAATGTTACTCAAAACATAAGTCGTAATTAACCTGTATCCTGTAATTAGGTAAACACGTTTTGTCACAGATCAAGTAAGAGTGAAGGTGAAATTAGGCAACGTTATATGCGCAATCGACTATTACATTATTTGAACGTGATTATCACGTATGACTTGGCTTGACCTGTCACCTGTTATACTTGTGTATTTAAAGCTTAAGTGAGGACCTTGTTGGGCAATACAGTTGCCATATTCGAGCAGTAACTTGACCTAGTTAAAGTTTCTTAAGGAAATAAACTCGCAGAACGGGCAATTTTTGTGTCTTCGCGACCGGTTTTTTTACACATAACATAACATCACGCCTGTAATCCCCGAAGGGTTAGGCAGCGGTGTACCCATTAGTACACCTACATTTCGCCAGTATGTTTTAAGTCCCATGTAATAGGAGGCGAGCCTATTGCCATCAACCGGGCACAAATCCAGACTCCGAGGCTGCTACTGAGAAATTCCTGATGGAAAAACCCAATAACACTTTGCCCGACCTGGGAATCGAACCCAAGACCTCATGCACAGCAGCCGCGCTTGCGACCACTAGACCAACGAGGCGAGTTTTTTTACAATCAAAGGTTATGGCTTCATATACAGAACATTTACATCTTTCATTCTTATGTTCTTTAATAAATAAATATTTATTTTGCAACTGGTAAAAATGTTTTGTGTTTTCGTAAAATGACGATTTTATTTCAATTTAACTAGCTTTTACCCGCTACTTCCTCCAAATTATCTTACGGATCCTTGATTTTTATGAAAATAAATTATAGCATAATTATGTTTCTTGCTGATCATGTAGCTTTCCATAGCTGAAAGATTTTTTCAAATTGGTTAAAACGGTTTGGGTTTATCTATAACTAACGACACGCCTCAGCTTTGCATGGGTGTAATGTAGATACAGTTTTTTCTAGGAATAAATATAGCCTATGTCAACCGGGTAGTGAAGTTTCCAAACAGTGAAAGAATTTTTCAAATCGGTTCAGTAGTTTTGGAGCCTATGCAATGCAAAAAAAAAACAAACAAACAATCAAATCTATCCTCTTTATAATATAAGTGTAGACATGCAAAAAATACAAATCTTTTCTTTTTAAAATATTAGTATAGATTTAAACGTTTTTACACCCTTTCAAAATAGTGTAAAATCGAATTTACTCGCAGTTGAAATGCCAGATACTGCAACAACTTTAGAAACAAACAAACGGTCGAGCACAGAATTTGTAAGCCGATTAAACATTAACAACACAACAAACAAAACGGTTTAGTCCCATCTCATCCCCTTCCCATCTCATCCCCCATGCTTTAATACCTAAAAAAAATTCACACCTCTCACTCCTGGCATAAATCTGTCAACGGTACAGTCATGAACAAAAAAAAACTCATGCAGTAAATTGAGTAATATAATATATTAAAAATTAATAAATAAATATATGATATTCAAAATTAACTATTCTTTTACTTTTTAAGATAACCTATAAAAACCATGTAA
The DNA here is from genome assembly GCA_949774945.1 of Hoplodrina ambigua. NCBI lineage: Eukaryota > Metazoa > Arthropoda > Insecta > Lepidoptera > Noctuidae > Hoplodrina > Hoplodrina ambigua. The sequence goes on from OX458967.1 coordinate 3,869,052, forward strand.
TAGGAGGCGAGCCTATTGCTATCAACCGGGCACAAATCCAGACTCCGAGGCTGCTACTGAGAAATTCCTGGTGGAAAAACCCAATAACACTGCTCGACCTGGGAATCGAACCCAAGACCTCATGCTCAGTATTCGCGCTTTGCGACCACTACCTAGACCAACGAGGCAGACAAAATATCACTGAAAATATTTTTCTCGTCGAAGTTAAATTACAGAGGCCGATTTCTTAAACTCGTTAATCTATATCAATAAAAGATTTAAAAAATATATCATCATAGAAAAATTGTAAATACAAAACCAAAAAATAAAATTAATATTAAATATATTTGTTAAATATAATGTTGTATATTTGGTAGGTATGTGAAAAGGTCATAACGTATATTTCATACCGCTAGGTAATAGGGATTAATTTTGACGCAGACGAAGTCGCGGGCAGAAGCTAGTATATAACACAAATGTCGTTGAGACTGTACTTTAAACAATTGATTTATGCCAGGAGTGAGAGGTCTAAAATTTTTGTAGGTATAAAAGCATGGGGGATGAGATGGGAAGGGGATGAGATGGGACTAAACCAACAAAACAATTGTTGCCAGTGGAAATAAAATTCTGTGGAAATTAAATCCGTTTAGCAGTTTCAAAGCGAAAATTGCACTAAGTAAAAGCTTTGACGAGTTTTGGTAACAAATCGTTGTTCGTTTTTAGGATTCCGTACCCAAGGGTAAAACCGTCCGTCCGTCTGTCACTTAGTTGTATCTTATGAACCGTGAGAGACAGTTGAAAACTTCACAGACAATGTATTTCTGTTGCCGCTATAACAACAAATACTAAAAAAAAAAACAGAATAAAATAAATATTTAAGGGAGCTCTCTTAGAGCAGAAATTATTCTTTTGCCGTTTTTTAGATAACGTTACAGAACCCTTCATGCGCGAGTTCGACTCGCGGCCGGTTTTTTTTATTGACTTTTTTTTCGTACTGCGAGTTTCGGATATTCGTACGATTAATATTGCTACCCAGTAGGTATTTTTTTCATCGGGTCTTTTAACTTACACCGACACTACCAAGAAAAATGTTTCGACATTGATCCGAATTAAGAATAATGGATCGACTTAAACATATTTTTCACTGCAAATGTTACTTGCTCATTATTAAAAAAAGTTGATGTCACTGACCCTTCGTTCAAAAGTGCATGTTATTAAAAAATTCAATCATCACCATAATAAAAACCACCAAAAAACGTAAAATTATGACATCAACGGTTTTTATCACGTTACACGATCAAATTCGCGTATTTGTGTAGAGACAATGCGGCAGGAACTATGCTCTGTGGGGTTGGAATTATCATCTTCAGCCAACTTCATCCTTATAGAGGAAACAATAAGGTTTAAATTTGACAACACGCAATTTGTTTAGTTTTTAACTAATTTGCGGCGAGGAAACTCCCACACGCGCTTATTCTAATTTTAATGACGTCACCACCAGTTAATTCGTCAAAACGGGGTCGTGGAACAGAGCGATAGTCTGAACAGCTAGTTCTTTTTTTGAATATAAAAAAGTTCGTTTTTGTTTTTAGACATTTATGGTGATAGTTGCGTAACCTTTTTTCATTATAGTAATTATACATATAGTCTGCTTCATTGGTATAGTAGTCGCAAAGAGCGACTGCTGAGCATGAGGTCTTGAGTTCGATTTCCGAGTCGAGCAAAGTGTTAATGGGTTTTTCCATCAGGAATTTCTCAGTAGCAGCCTCGGAGTCTAGATTTATGCCTAGTTGACTGCATTAAGCTCGCCCCCTATTACATGGGACTTAAACATAATGGAGAAATGTGGGAAATGGATACACCAAGCCTTCGAAGATTACAGGCGTGATGTTATACATATATGTAGTAAAACTAAACAGTCATAAAACCTGGAGAAATGTAGTGTAAATAAAACTAGAAGATGAAAATATTCTGTTTACAGTGAACGATGTATTGATTGAGCTATAGACTTTATTGAGTCTAGACTAGAAAATCAGTTCGCATGGCACGTCCTGTATTTAATTAGGTATGATACAACTCACGATTAGGGGCAGTCAGGTCAGGTAGGGGCTATTACATGTGAAAGTGATGCTCTACTTATTGAGTGTTGGCAGTTGGTACTAATGTTTCTTTCGTAATAAATTGGTTCTTCTCCATCGTTAGCCTTATTGGCAAGAATTACTTTTCTATACTAATATAATAAAGGAAAAATATTGGATTGTTTATTTATTTATTTAAACTTAATGCAACGAAAAGGTACAACGGCGGACTTAATGCCTTAGGCATTCTCTACCAGTCAACCAAATGTGGTGAAGAGATGACATGGCAGGTGCAAAAAATTGTATATGAGAGAAAAATATAAAAAAAAGATTTAAAATGATTGAAAAAATAAAAATATTCTAAATAAATTGTTGTTGTTGTTTCTATTGTTTGTTTGTTTGCATTAAATAGGCTGCGAAACTACTGAAGCGATTAAAAAAATTCTTTCACTGTTGGGAGGCTACACTATCACAGGGTGACATAGACTGTATAATATTTTCAAAAAGATAGAGATCCATAAGGAAAATCACGCGAACAAAGTCGCAGGGAGAGTGCTAGTTGTGTATAAAATGGTTACGAAGTAGGTCGGGCTGCTACGAAAAATCCTTCTATAATATCCTTTCTTAGAAAACAATATTCTATTACAGAATATCCTAGATTCTTTTACGAAGTTTCCGATCCAATTCCTTCTATCTGATTAATGATTATGTCTCTTAAACGAGATGAAGAGAATATGGAAATGGCGCTCAGTTATTAATGGAGTGTATTCCCTAATTAAATTTATCAAATCAAACAATTTAATAAGCCAAATGCCACATTAATATCCAGCAATAACAATTAGCCAGATATGTACAGTCAGCAACAAAAGTCGATTAACATTTATGATTTTTAAATCCTAATTATTCAGTACGATATTAAAAGTAAAACGCAATAAATATAAATTTAAGACAATATAAACCCTTAGCTATTGCCTATAATTCTGAAAGCCATGTGTTTAGTGTTTGTTTAAATGATATAAAAAAATAACATTGTTAATCGACTTTTGTTGCTGACTGTACCTAACTTGTACTTAGAATTAATTATAAATTTATCAGCGTTAAATATCCAAAATCATTAGGTACATTTACTCCAAAAATTGAGAGAAATGTTGATGAGACTCGGTTCGTTTTAGCAGAACTGGCTTTAATGAATGAGGTATCGATATTTTCACAAACTTTTATCGATTTTAAATACAACATTTTTTAATGGCAAATTAATGCGCTTCCAGCCACCCGCCCATACAAATATAACCCCAAATTCACTCCCCAGCCCTGAAAAAGGACTGGTTTTACCACCACTGATCACAAGAATATTAAGTCCTTACTTAACTAAAGTCCTTTAATACCGTACTTTATTACAGCTCTTACATAGCATTAGTTGACGACCCTAATTCAGACTTAGGTACAACTTAAAGTGACAACGTAATAACTAGGGGATATAATGGCGGATAACAGACTGCAGTAGGTAACTACAAGACAAGTTTAATTGTATGTAGATATTTACATACATGACGAGTGCAACGTTTACATGGGACTTTTGGCAATCGAAAGATATTATTTTGAGTAAAGCACTAATTATGACACAACTGAGGCAAGTTTAGCATTTCGGTCGAGGCTAGATTCCAGCTTAAGCCGAAGGCGAAGGTGTGAATGACAATGATGTTATAAATTTCAATTTGAAGCTCCAGGCTCTGCCTTCAAAGGGGCATGAAAATTAATTAAATTTAGGCAATTGACATAACTACTATCTTACTTTACCTATGTTAGATGATGTGGTTGAGGACGAAATTACCTATTATAAGCAAGCAATCAAAAAGGCTCATACACCTAGACAAAGTCATGTTTTTTACAGGTCTTCAGTTTTGTTATCAAAACTAAAAATAAGTTTTTTCCATCATCTTGCCAGGTCAATAAAGCTATCGGCAAAGTTTTCTCAAACTTCACTTCGCCTGTGTATTCTGAAGCAAGATTGTTGTTTCTCATAATAATATCAGCTTTCGAATCATTTTGCCAACCCAAGGCTTTTATAATAATAACATTTTCGTTTCGTTTCGTTTCGTTTTAATATTCAGATTGGCCCACTCTAGCTCCGTAAAAATGACATTACGACGATGAAATTATTTTTGAGCATAAACTGACGAATTTTCGGCGTCAAAATCAAGATACGGGTAAAACGACCGAAAAAATTCTCAAGACTAACTGAATCTACTTTCTGAAATTCTAGGCATCCCCAAATATTTCGATAACTTCCCAAATTCCGAAATTCGGGTTACCAGAGCAAAAAATAAGAATCCATATTATATTTTGGTCCTAGACAAAGCTATGTTGAGCCGTCACGTTCAGATTATGTCACCACTCGCTAGGTCATCGGAGAATCTAGAACATGTAAAGTTTATACGTCAGAAAAAAAATAAGATCACTGTTCGTGACGCCATAACCTTGCGTGATTGTCACAAGATAAAAGAGATTTATTGAGGATAAGTTATCAGGAGGCTTGTTTCTATTGAAAATGTTATAATGAAGGCAGTAATTCATCGTATAATTGTAATATTTGAGGTTAGATTCAAGATCTAATCTCAAATATTACAATTAGACGATAAATTATGCTGCCTATCCTAGCCTTAATAGCCCTCAAAACTTCTCAATGATTTTGTTAAAGAGTGTTTATGCCTGACGATATCACATACAAACTTTTAAGACCAAAATCTCGGTTTATCAAACGATTTTAATTTAGATACATAAGTCTAAAAAGAGACAGATGAAAACATTACTTACATTACCTACATTATAACAGTCTTGATGATAATGTAAAGCGATTCAAAGTTTTCTAAAAACTCCTTTAAAATTGCACTTTAGGTATTATTAGTTTCAAAGTTTTCAAAATTTTGGAATAAAAAATTGCACAAGGTACCGTGCGGCATAAACGTTCTTTATACAAATCCTGCATCGATTTCTCGAGACAGGTATGAGTGCTAAGTGTGAGTTTTTTCACTCACGTTCGAATGCGAGTGCGTTAGTATTTTGTATGTGAAATATGGTTTTCTTAGTGACCACCAGATGGCCCTAAAACTTTTTCCCATATAAAATCGTAACGCGCTCGTAATCGAACGTGAGTGAATAAACTCACACTTGGCACTCTGTTCAACAATCATGTTTACACCATAATCACAGTTAATACACTTGATTCACAGTACATTCCCAGCATCCGATGTAACAGTGAGCGGTTAAATAGATCAACTGTTGTTTCATCGTTCAACAGATCATTCACGCATCATTAGGTGCGTGTGGTAGGTACTGTACCATATGTTCTATGCGCGTGTGAGATTAGAATTACAAAATATTTACCGAGTAGTCGAAGAATATGTTAGTTTTTGTCAACTTCGAGATTTTTCTAACAAGGGGTTCTAAAAAGCTAGGTTGAAAATATGTGAAGCATCGAAAACATACATAACATCACGCCTGTAATCCCCGAAGGGTTAGACAGAGGTGTACCCATTGCACACCTACATTTCGCCAGTTATGTTTAAGTCCCATGTAATAGCGAGCGAGCTGAATACTGGTATTCAGCTGCATCCGGTTAGACTGGAAGCCGACCCCAACATAGTTGGGAAAAGGCTAGGCAGATGATGATGATGTAATAGCGAGCGAGCCTATTGCCAAATTATTATTTCTATTGAAAATATCTTGTGTTCAAAATTGTGCGTGCTGTTAAGACGAACTGCAAGCCTGTTTAATTAAAGATATTAATCTAGACTATGTAAAAGTAAAATTGTGCCTAAAAGATTTGGAACTTGAACATTTTTACACGCAAACAACTTTTTATTTTCAATTAAGCTATAGACAACTTTTATGGCCTTCTAACAGTTCACTACCATCTCAATCTATTTCGAAGGCTTTGTAAACAAGGCAATAACCCCGAAGAACATTAATTTTCTAAGTGGGTATGGGTAACCACTACATTAAGATAAATACACACCCTCTCACTCACTGTGACTTTACCATGAATTACATACAATAATTGTAGACAACCCAGGGATGGAATTCTTCGTCAGGTTTAAAAAAATATATATGATCAGTATTCCATACCAAAGTGCAACGCAATACGAACAAAATATAAGGAACAGTTGATTCTTTTTCAAATAACCGACGAAAAATATAAACGTTGGGATTTTCTAGAATCATGGTAAAAGTTTTCCTTCCGATGTCGCGGTTCCGTATTATGTTACACTAGCTTCTGCCCGCGATTTCTTCCGCTTCAGAGTTTGTTTCTCATATTGTTACATTTTGTCACTGAGATTTGTATTAAAAATATGAACATAATACAACATTACTCACCCCCCAAAGCAAATAGCGTGATAATTTATAGCTTATGGACTAATTTGAAAAATATGGAATATTCATACAAAATTTCAACAGAATCTATCCGGCAGTATTTGCGTGATACTCTAACAAACATACAGACAATCAGACAAACAGACAAAAATTCTAAAAAAAATATTTTCGGCATTAGAATCACTCCCGACCTCATAACAATTACTCTTTTTTAAAAATATTAAATGTACAGTTTTGACATCGCTACGATTTTATTATATGTGTATAGATTATAACAGCAGATACTCTTGGGTATAATGACATGTAGTTAAGTACACTCCTGTTTGTCCCGCCATCTTTTCCTTTCCCAACAGTTAAAGCAATATCCCTTAAAGCCCCATGTTTAGCAGCGGACGTTAACGGACTGATTTTATGATTAACAAAACCGCTATAAAATTGTACAAGCAGAGATAAAAACGGGACAGACCAGCTTTCACTGCCACCTGTCCCAGATTTCCAGGCAAAAGCAAAAGTGCGGGCTTCTTATCAGAAAATGAGATCACTTTTGACGTCTCCAATTTATTGTTTTAGACTTCGACTTCAGTTGGTACGGTTTTACGGAAAGAGGTATAGAGATTTTAGAGCTTGAAATAAATCTTCTAGTTACATAGATCAACATCAAATACGTCTGAATACAGTACTCATTTAACGAGACCAGTGACTACTGTCAGACATTGCTTATTTTTTCGAGGACCAAAAGAGACATCAATAGTCTAAGCACAGAGCTGTAATCAAATAAAAGGGACAGTACGATATTCTCCCTCCGTCTCTTTCACTCGCTTCCTGGTAGGTCGTTTTGGCATTGCGGGCATGAAATTCCACATTGTCGCAATGTTTTACATACAGATTGCGCTAAAATAAGGATGTTTGCCAAGCTAGCACACCTGTAAGGAAAGTGTGGAAGGAAAACTGTGCATTTAGGTATTAGCAATATGGGGATCTTGTTCACCTTTCATAATGGCGTAAAGTTCCAGTCCACTTGCGTTTATGTTAGTAGTTTCCTTAGTCCATTGCAAGGAATGTCTTCTTGAAATAGCTGTTTTAACGTCAAACAACCTCCATGGAACAACCGCAACGCCCGCGTTTGACTCGCGAAATGAAATACATTTCTATTATCATTATTCGAAGGTACATCAATCAAGATGTACTTTAAATAATTTATAGTTTCTAAAATAAAATAATTACATTATAAATAGCGTCCTCGAAATATCAAAATTGAAACGTAGCGAGGTAATTGTAATTCTAAAAGCAATTATGACGAAGGGCGATTTTAATTTGGCGAGAAATTGAATCTTTTGCGTCCTTTGCCGTCTCGAAGCACTTCAATATTAGCCGTTTTATGACGAGCACAGATAGTCAGGGCAATCAAATAATCCTAGCAAAGTCCTTCTAGCTTTACTTGAAATAATAATATTCGAATATCGAATCTTCTTTTTTTTTGAACGCCCATTTCTCATGGAAACAAAAGAATAAAAGAATACTTGGATTAAATGACAAAAAGTTTTCCAAGTTGTAGATTGTAGATTCCGGTACCCTCGGTTAAAAAGACAAATGAATGACGCAAAACGAATTGGTATCTAACTACCTACCTTCTAATCATTGAGAACGAATATTTAAATGAAAGACAGTAAACATTCACTTGCTTGATAATAAACGTGTCTTGATTGAGTAATTGCAGAGCATGCCATGTGATTAGATCCAACTAACTGTTACTAATTTCGTGTGAATATGTTAATGTAACGCTGTATCGAATTACGGAACATTCAAGTGACATAATTTCGTATTGTGAAGTGAAAATTATGTCATGGTTACTTTGATAAATTGAACGTATAATTGAATAACTTTAATAATTAATATAGCTTCAATAATTACAAAATTATATTAATTTATTCAAGTGACTTATTTAATGCAATAGGTACCACCGGAGACATGTTTCAAATAACAGAACGTATCCGCAAATCGCGTACCTATAGTTATTAACGCAAATTCAAGAAAAATGCATAAAATGCCCCTACTATTATCGACCTAAAAGTGTTCACACCCAGCATCAGCCACTATGTACATGCCTTTACACGATTCAGAGCCATTAGCTGGTAGATTTCGACTCGGCGATAACATCGGTGCAGTGCCGTGCTGATGTCACTACGAGATTAAACACGTTATTCTTAAAGCGTTCTGTTATCATGCCCGTTTTCCCGCATTTAGGATATACATGATGAATTTAGGTTGCAGGATTTACATGTAATGCGTCTGTTTAGGATTTTTAGGACCTTTAAGACCTTGCAATCCAAATACTTGATGGATTGTACCCCTGATATACATAGTTCTACGTTGATACGTTCGGTCCTTTGAAAAGAGTGCCTGTCCAATTTCATGCCAGTTCTTCTTTATAGAGACTCACTTTGCTACGTTTTGCAACGGGCACACTTTGACAGAAAAAATGGAAACTAGGTTCATTTTTTTTCTTACGACTTATTGATAGTTTAATGGAACCTTCTAAAAGTTTAATATTAAAAAAAAAAAACTTTTTTCAAAAGTCAGAATTTTGTGTTACTACGGACATCTGAAGCCCGATATTCTGTCAAGCTGACTTACCAAAGGATATCGTGTAATCCAGTAAGTAGATTGTGTAGGTCAAATAGGTACACGCTTCATGTAAAGTACTGGTATTCAGCTGCATCCGAGTAGACTGCAAGGCGACGCCAACATAGTTGGAAAAAGGCTAGGATATATTTAAATACCCATTTCTAATTTTGGAGAAAGTTCTATATTCTTCTCAGTAACCTTAATTAACCGCGATCCTCTCTCATGTGTCCGTCAGTTTACATTACCAATTCACAAGACCTTTCAGAAAGTTTTTATTTAATTTTTCTGGCCCCCTGATTGTTCTAATTTAACTTGTAAAGAGTCCGAGCTCGGCCCGGGAAAGTTAGGGGTAGTTATTTCTGGATGAGACTTGATTCCTCGAGCGCACAGACTTGTATTTTGTTATTTGTAGATAATACAAGGTTTTTATTATTTATTTTACCTTAGCTAAAGTCAAAGTAAAGGTAAAGCCTTGTTGCAATTCATTTTTCACTGTTGCTAAATAATTTTTAATTTTTAAACTCGTCAAAAGTTTTTACTTATAGAGTTCAAAGACGATTCAAGCTAAATATCTAATATGACATTTGATAATAAACTTTTCCCGACCAGGCACTTTTCTCAGTGGCTGAATACTTCTTGATTTCCTAACGAGTCAAGAGTTCGAAGTCGGACCACCACCGCCTGCACTAACTTCAAAGTAAGAACACGTATCTCTTTTGGCATCGATGCAATTTCACAATACCGATAAAATTTTACCCATACTATATTTTTCTCAGTAAACCGGTTTATCCATTCATATTTCCTCTGATATTGTCACAAACGGTCATCTAAATGGTTTCCTATTGGAAAATTCTTTCTGGTCGTGTGACCTTTCCAATAACTTGTGTTCAAATGTGCGCTTGGATTCCTCTGAATATGAGTGCCGGACCCCGACTCAGACGGTCATTTCAGCTACAATTGCCAGAATACAAAAAATGCTGGCTGACTCGAGAGGTTTTGATGTAAATGAAGGTACGATATGTATAAAATTGATCGAATTTGTAACCATGATATGTTCCGAAGAGCAATTAACCTAAAATAATAAAGCCCTTCGTTAACAAACACATGTTATGTAGCAAGAGAAAATACCATGTGGGACTACCAAAGATACTGCATAAATATACAATTTCATTGTAGATTTTGATCCCAAAAACGAAATTTCTACCCTAGGTACCGTTATCATCCCACATAAGTGAACGTGTAGTGGAAAAATATATCAAACAATTCAAAAGTAAATACAAACAAACCCATGACACGTGTACAACACAAAGATCTAAAGGCCGATACACATGATGCAAGCACGTCCACAAAGCTGTTTAACCATAGAACACACTAGCTCACAAAACAATTTAGTCCCGAGCGAAAAAGGAAACGATAATTTCCTTTCAGCGCACCACAATCGCATTTCTGCATCTAGAGGGTTGATGGATGCCATGACCGTGCCGTGAGCACAAAGCTTTAGAATTGTTTCTACCAATGGAAAGACTGCATTTATCAACGTCGCTCTTTCAGCTTAGACACATTCTTGAGCGCTGAAGTGACGTTATTTAGCGTCTGAAGAATTCGCTCTTGAATGAATACGAACAATTCTCTGGATGAAATTTACAATCAAGGAGAACATATAACTCCTACGCAATCTAGATTCGTCTGATATACGACTTCCAAAGCTAGAACTTTGAGTAACGAATTTTCATCTACCTGTATGTAGGTACTGTGCTCATATTTCAAAAGCGACAGTTACTCTAGTTTGTTGTTCCTTTAGACTTCAACAAGTAATGAGGAATGGGTCCACGGAACAAAAGTTGGAAGTTTCTGCATAGTTGGTGTGCAATTTCGAAGTGCAGTATTTCAAAATGGAATTAGAAGTCGCTAAAGTTAAAACAGCACGTACAAAACCTTCGATTTAAAGAAATTTTGCAATAAATAAAGAAATCGAGTTTAATAACAGTTTATGTAAAACCGTAATTATAGATAGGTATTATTTTGTCGAAACACGGTACGTAATACCTAATGAAGACACAATAAGCAATCGGAATAATTAGAAACCAATTAGATTGCCTATAGAATTTGGAGAATCCATTCAAAAAATAATGATAGTAGTTAATGTCTGTTTCAGTTATGAAAGTAGACAACGCAATACTGACGCAAAAGCTGTTCCAACAGCTTGATAACATAACAGATCGTCAGATCCTTAACTAGATGAGAGTACGACAGAAGTTACCTACTCCAACATAAAAGCTATTACCCACCACTTTAAGGCCGACGACCGAACTAAATGACAAACTGCTAATTCCAAACAAGTCCTAACTCAAAAACCAAAATAAGTGTTCAATGAAGAGACAATCTGAACAAATTACTCAACTTAATTCTTAAAGAGCAAACACTGTTATGTAAACGGATACTCTGTAAACATTGACAAATAACTTCGTCGATCACTTAACATTCACTGAAAGCTTAGGTCCCCTTCAAGTCACTCAACCATTCAGTGAATGAATGGAAATGACAATATCAGTAGAATCTGTAAACTATTCGCTTGTCAAGATGTTAACTGAAGATTTATTCGTGACGTAACTCTGTTTGTGTCGTTATTATTTGAATTATTGTAGGTAAATGTTGGGAAAATTGTGGATGCCAATATTTAAAATTAATCGTTTTGTTACCAGTGTGAAAACTGATACTGTTTAGCCAATTTGACAAGCGATACTCCTAACGGATGCGAGGGTCAGTGGACGATACGCTATGGAGGATATGCTTCATTACTACACCAGACTAAACATTACCAATAACGATCCGTAAAATAAAGGAACTGACTAAAGTAATAAGCTTCATAATCAATCACACAGTATAAATATTAAAACGAACATTAATCACGCAGTAGATGATTGCTGAACAAATAAAAACAGATTTCGGAAACCTAATCTATTTCTAGACTATTGATTCGTCGAGTTAAGTTTACAGTAGCCAGGCGATACTCCCCTCAGACGACACGAATAACAGTGAAGCAAAATTTTGTTGTTTGGTCGCGAAATAATTATCGTCTGCTAAAGGAAAATAGATTTTGTACACTTCACACGTAGACTAATTTCGCCTAATCATTGTGTTAGATACGGTGGATTGTTTTGACTTAGGAACAACACGATGATGTAAACAATTGCTTCTAGAAAACTAAGTACATTGTATATTTGTATTTAAAACGTGACATGATGTTACAGTCTGTAATTAGTAACAAATTAATGAAGCCTTAAAAATTCATTTTGTGGCGGGCTCTACGTGGCAACAGTCTAGGTCCTTCTGCATCTTTAGTACAAAACTAGCGACCCGCTTCGGCTTCGTACAGGTACAATATAGGTACTAACTATACGTATAAACCTTCCTCTTATATCACTGTATCTATTGATGAAAATCGCATTAGAATTCTCAAAAGATCTAAACGTACAGACGGCGGAAAGCAACTGTGTTTTAGACAATGTAAAGATGTTATTTTTGATATTATGGCGTCTCTCACTTGTTCCAATTAAATCTGCAGTTAAATTCATTTGAATTGTTTCTTTTCTTGTTATCTTTTGTTCATTTCTTTTCAAGACAAGAATTCAGTGAACCATTGCTATTTATTTTGTTACCTCATACTTTAAAAACAGAAGTAAAAATTCATTTAATTAGAGCTAAATGGATTTTGAATTCTCTCTTTAACCCTTCCTTTGATAGATATACCGCTCAAAGCCCGGCTGTCATACCGGTATGGCAGAACAATATAAATTTGTGTCTGATTACATGGGACTTGAGTAATTAAATAAATACTTTCCTCGTATTTTTTTCTGTAGCAACATTTCCCAAGACGTCAGACGAAGCAAAGGCGTGACTATTGATTTGTTAACAACCTTCTACAAAACACGCTTTCGCTAAATGATAATTATGCAAATCAACACATATCCAATACAAACGCTATTTTCAGTGAATAGGGTAAGGATAAATGAATGCAATATTATGACGACGGTTGTTAACAAATATAAAGATCGGTCACGCGATATTAGACTCTATTGCGAAGGCGATTATGACCGTTATGATCAAATATTGGATAGATACGGTGATCTAATAGATCGTGCTCAAACGTTTATGCAGGACTTTGTAAAGCCTTAGCTTTGTGTATTATAGCAAGGTTTAAATGTATTGTAGGTCAAACAAAATGTGTCGTCCTACATACATAAACCTGGCATTAATCCCTATTTCGAACTTGTACATATTTAGAGACTAGCTTTTGCCCGCGACTTCGTCCGCGTCGTACCAGTCATTTTTCTTTACGTATCCCAAAGTTTTCGAAAGTAAATTACCTATGTCACTCACTGATAATGTAGCTTTCGACAGGTGAAAGAATTGTTGAAATCGGTTAAGTAGTTTTTGAGTTTATCCTTTACACACAGAAATACAGATCTTTCCTCTTTATAATATTAGTTTGGAGAAAGATAAATGTATGACACTATTTTAATCGAAACTTAAAAATACTAACAATTATTAAAACAAAAAATGATGACTACTTAGCGGATTGAAAAATAATAATAATAAACAAACCTTCGCGATTTGTTTGGCAGACCTTGACACGATTGTGAACTTAGCGACAATGACACGATATAAACCACTGATGCGGGCAGTTTAATTGAATACTAGCAATATTTATTATTTCGCTTAGCCTTCTAAACGATTCATGATCGAGTCACATCGAGAATCGTGACTAATTCGGGTTTGAGATTTGAATGTTTAATTGAATAGTTATCTATGCAAAACCTATTGTATTTGTGTTTTATGTATTTATATTGTTTGTCTGAATGTGACAAGAAAAGGGTTATGAAATTGAATAGATGTTGAAAAGGCAGACTAAAGAAAAATATGAATGTAAAGGGAGAAGTATGGATGAAAAGATGTGCCTTCATGAGACAGGCACTGCCTAGTTTGAGGACCGCAGCGTAAACAACCCTGTTATAAGTAAGCATATTATAAGTATTACCTACACCTAATAAATTCGGCACAAAGCAAGATGAGAACAGTCAGGATTTATAGTAGTTACCATGTACATCGTAATAAATTACGTAAAAGAAAATTTAAAGAGAAGTACCTACACTATTACGTGAAGACACTTCAAAAAGATAGCATTATCCTAACTAATATTATAAATGCGAAAGTAAGTTTGTTTGTTTGTTTGTTACCATTTTACGCCTAAACCACAGAACCGATCATCCTGAAATTTTGCATATACGTAGCCAGATGTACAGGAACTAACATGGGGTAACTTTAATCCCGAAAAAAAGTACTGTTTCCGAGGGAAATCACAATAACGTTCTTATAATCATAGATGGCGCCACGTGTCGCTTCGAATCATGACTAAATAATTGAAATGACAGGACATGGATAATTTTTTCCGCGACTTCGTCTGTGTCCGCGATAACCGATAATTTACGCGGACGAAGTCGCGGGCAAAAGCTAGTTTACCTATAAATAAAGCAGATAACGCGTTATATCATGACATATCTAATGACAGTATAATTACTATCAACATGTTTTTTATTTGATAGCGATAATCGATAGTATCACGAACAGACAACATATCAAATCAAAATGTATCTATCAATGAATTGATCGATTTTACTATATGATTGAATGAATTTATATGAGTCTATTAACGAGACTGTCTGATCGACTGTAGACCATATACAACTGAAAATAAAACTAAAAATTGGACGACACTGTTACAATTATGAAATGCTCGGTCGCACTAATGAAATGATTCAGCTTTATGCGCCAGTCTTATTCAATTAGAGATTTATTACGTTAAAACGTATAGTTTTATTTTTCGTTTCTTTTTTAGTTTTCTACTTCCTTTTTTTATTATTATTGAATTGCAGTAGATACTGAGCTACTATCATGACAACTCCTTCGCGATAGTTTGACACCGTCATCTCGGCCCCATTTTAATTTGACTTCTGACCAACTTGATCCCGATAATGTCCACCTGGACACTCTACACGGCCAAGTTTACAAGACCCTCGGTACGCGAGTCTGACTCACACTTTGCCTGTTTTAATTTTGGTTTACCTAGTCAAGTGGTCGAAGTCAACAAGTTGGAATCGGAGTCGAGTTGACGGGGTCGACTGATCTTGAGATTGAATTGACACTAGGTTGAGTTTTCCGGGTCGAGTTTTCGCAAAATTACATAGCTTTATAAGTGGTCGCGTGAACCTTCTGCCGTCCATGAGAAGAATAAGGAAAGCAGCATAGAGCAAAAACGTACTACTTCATAGCAATGTCATTTAAACCAAGGCCAATGCTATATCGTGAACTCATAATGGTTAACATTGAGGATAAAAATTACGTCGATACCTCCCTGCTCGTGGGAACAGCCATATGTTTCTTATGACACAACATTTAATCGCACTTTAAATCGTTTCTGTATTTTACTTTCAGTTTTAATAGTGTACTCAGTTGGATTTCATTTAGAAAGGTTTGGTATTAGTACGACTACTCCTACACTAATTCTAATTAACAAAACTCTCTCGCACACTATTCCAAACTTTGTTCAATAACCGATTAGTTTTAATAATACCTTAGTCTCTAAATTGATTCAGACTATATCTATACTAATCTATGCTAATTTATAAAGTTAGTACAGATTATTATCTACTAATATTCGAATGCTGAAGAGTCTGTCAGGGAGGGGTCGCCCTAGGAAGACCTACACTGACCTTATTGGTGAGGTCCTTCAGAAAGGTCAGGTGCGGAGTACTCGTAACCGGCGTGCTTGTATGGTGAGATGTATGAACGTAGATGAGGCGAAAGGATCGTAGCAGGTGGCGTTCTGCAGTTTCTGCCTGTATGTATGTATGAAGAGTCTGTTTGTTTGAACACGCTAATCTTTGGAACCACTGGTACGATTTTGGAAATTATTATCTTATAGAAAGCTATGATACTCCTGGCTATATGTTATGTAAAAACAAAAATGGGGTCCGTAATATTCATAGAATTCACGTTGTAGATTTCAGCGTTCAGATTCGCGACAAAAAGATAGTTTTTCTAACAAAAAGTCAAATCAGTAAAGCAGCTTATCCGTACATCAATTACGCGTATTTTATTAATGTTTGAAATTATATACTGTGCTTATGTTTTACGTGGTGGCTGTTAAACATCAAGCTTGTACAATATCGTTAACTCCCAAAATAAGGAAAAGTGTACATTATAATAAAAATGAATATCTACATTAAGGAAATAAATGGTCTGATGTTGGCATGACAAGGAAAACGGATAATTCAAAGGTCATGTCAGTTATTTAATCAAGTAAACATGTTATACATCTTTATAATATACCAGCCTATTATTGTACCCCTGCAGGGCGAATAGGCCTCTTCCCAAACAGAGAAGGCACGAGCACTGATCGCACGCTTGCTTAAAACCATTTTTTATCTCATGAACCTGGCTATCATATACAAAAAATATTTTTTTCTAATCAGACTGGTAGCTCCAGAAATAAGCGCATTTAAACAAAATATTCTTCAGGATTTTTAATAAAGATAGATAAATGATATCAAATAGGTATACCTATGCAAGTCATTGACATTCAAAGATCGACCACAGTACAGCATCAATTGTCTATTCAGATACGAGTTTAGGATGCAAACCACTTGAACGAAGACTAAATAGGGGCGACCGATACAGAGTAGGTACAATAATACAATTTATCTTGTTAACGCTCGCAGTCTCACTCAACACAATCACGTCTGTACCGCTGTGTACCTATATTTCCCACCCAATCGCACAAAGGCGTGGAAAATCAATCGACAAACAATATTCGGTTCATTTCCAACCGCAATTAAGTTCAAATTAATTTGTGTTTTAGTTTATGAGTTCTATTTAGATAATTAGTTCCCTGATATTGGGGTGTGCGTAAACATGATGTAAACGGATGAATTAGAAAGCAATTTGTACCTATTAAAACTACCACTGTTTTGTAGGACCCGTAGGCGGAGTAGCTGAGCGATTGGCTCGATTCATGCACAGAACCAATATTTTTATGACCTACAGGTGGTTGTTGTAGGTCCAATTGTTTGTCGTATAAGTTCACTTACGATACAAGAGGAATTAGGTACCTACTAGTGTGGGGCAACGAAGGAGTCGAACTCTAACTGCGTCTGTATTTCCAAATACATTCAACGCTTATATCTTCAAAGTTAGAGTGGCTTCTTCTGGGTAAGCTTAATGCATCATCTACTTTGTCTCTGTCACCCAACCTAGACTAGGGTCAAGAGCAAACCCATCACAAATAAAAAAAAGAATAGGCCGACTTTGTCTCTGTCACCTCTGACCAAGTCTCTAGTCTATTTGTGACCATCACAAATTTAAAAAAAAATATCTCAACGAATGGAGTCGAAAGCTTTTAAATCAATAATACGCTGCAAATTATGCAAATTTTAATCTCAATGCAAAGAAAGCCAGTACATACATTGAACACCGTTGCACCGGTTTGTGGTATACCTTGGGTTTATTGTCGGTCAATGAGAGAATTTAAACAGTTGGCAAACAAACCTGTATGAATTATGTCGTAAATGACTGCAATCCAATGATTTGCTTACAATATGTCGTAATTATAAGTAATTAGGTTATTGGCGCTTGGTCAAAATGTAAGTTATTCTAAGTAGTAATCGTATGTAATCGTGTTTGCAATTTATAATCAAACTAGCGTATGCCCGCGTCTCTATTCGCGTGAATGCCGGTTTTCTATAATGAAAGTACCGTAAGTTAATCCTTACAACATCTGTTATCTGACAGTGAAAATCCCGTTTAAATCGGTCTAGCGAGACGAAACATTTATATATTTGGTTTTTGGTACCTATATGTATTGACGACATATGCATTTAGAAATAAATAGGTGTTAATTTTATAATGCATTTTAATTTTATTTATTTGTATAGATGCATAGTAGGTGTTACCAACAGTAGTTAGTTTATAATAATTTAATATCTTATACAAGTTCCTTCCCAACTATCATGATGAGTTATATATAACTACGTCGAGCGCAAATAGGTGCCTAAGACAAATGACTTACCTATCAAGATCATCTCGTATATAGAAAGACTAGATGAGTATTACAAAACTCTAGCGACACCACACATTATTACACAAATCTCGATTTACGTAGATAGGTTTATCGCAAGCCCATAATTGCATCTTGTTCGTGTAATATGCAACCAGTGTGATACAGATATCAAATTCAGTCACTATGTTAACAGGGGCTCCGCCGCAGACGCTTATTACGGTGAAATTGCTTGTAGTTAATGTTGAGACATATCGGTTATGTTCAAAGATATTACTAAAGTCGTCTTGTTAGACGATAAAACTGAGGTAGTTATTAAGTGAATAAGCTGTAGACATCGAGTCATGAAATAATAGTTTGGATCCTCGTCAAATTCGAGGAGGTAACTATGTTAGAGATTCTCAACACGAATCACGGTATTTCTTTTGTACCCAAATCATACCATCACGCCTGTAATTCGAGGTAAGGCAGAGGTGTACCCATTAGTACCCCTACATTTTGCCAGTTATTAAAATTGGGGTGCAAAACTAAACCTTGTATACCTAATGCAGAAAAGCCATTCTAGAGAAGTACTTCAATCTTTTAAAATTTTAGTCCTATTGGATGAAAACATTTTAGAGAATGATTAGGAATACAAATAAAAATAGGTAGGTATAAGACTAAGTAGACAGAACTAATCTCAACGAAAACTAACATCTGGCAGAGAAACCGTTCCGCCATTTCTTGAATACAAGAAACTTTTCGCTTTAATCTCGAAATAGGAACCGAAAGTTTACACACGGCATCATACTAAAGGCTTATATATGAACAACATAACATGTAAAAGCTTACATTTCCATAAAAGGCTGACCTAGCATTAATATAGACTTTTCGTAGAATCAGAGGTCGGTTTTAACTGGAAATATACTTAGGTAGGTACTAGCAGAACCTAAAATTCACCCAGTAACGGGAATGCTCAGATTCCCAGCAAACAGCAAATAGTTTCGTACGTGGTTGTGACATATTTTCCAGTGAAAAGATTAGCATGAAAATTCTTCGGCCATTTTAACTTTGCAATGCTCTTAACTGCGTGCCACCTGATCCAATTCGCCGGTAAACATCGTTTCACACTCGGCTGGGAATAAATTCGATGGTGGGATCGTATTAAACAATATACATACTTGGCACAACATAATATTTCTGAGAATTTTGAGTCGTAATTAAAAATCGGCGAACGGTAACTTATTTCGTCGAAACACGATCATTTAATCAGGCATGTGAGTACCATAAAAGCGGTTTAATATCTCGAACTAATATGAAATCGTATGCGTGGAATACCTTTACTTAAGTAGATTATCTACCAATCTCAGAAGAAACACAATTTAGAAAATATTTTAAGAAAATTCCCAAAAAGGTAGTTGATTTTCTCCTAAATCTTTACGAGGTTTTTTATTATTTTCTCTATTTGTAGGTATTATTACAAGACATTAGCAAGTTGAGTTTCTAAAATGAGATTTTCGAGCGAAAATAGAATGAACTAATATCTTTTGCAATCATGATACTCGTCACAGATAAAGTGAAAAGTTAGAACTTTAGCTTATTAAGCGTGGGTATTTTCACCCGTGTTAATTTACGTCTTTGGTTACTGCTCCGCTCTCTTAGGTCGTAGCGTGATGTTATATAGCCTATACTATTTCTCATGAATCTGGCTATCATACAAAAAAGATTTTTTTCAATCCAACTGGTAGTTCCAGAGATATGCGCGTATACAAAAATAAATATCTCTTTAGCTTTACTACATGAGTATGAATTGTATGCCTATGCGCAACTCTAGCTAGGGTTTTGTCACACGATACAGTACAGTTGCATGTAGCGTTATAGGATCGGCTGGCAACAAATCATAACTTTTTTTCACTTTTTCCCTCACACAAATAGATTTTAACGGTAACATTGGTTACAATACATTACTATAACTCGACGTTGCGTACCGTAGCTAACGGACCGTATTACAGCGACAAAAATAAAGAATTAATCTATTACTACCTACTCTTTTCAAAAAGTACAATAATTAATCATTCTGTCATCGCAGGTGGTCCGGGAATGACGTTAGTTTATTTCGGACCGATCATTCGTTCCTGTACATGCTAGCCAAATGACAAGTGGACAGTTTCAACAATTATTCACTTTAAAAAAATGGGTTGGTATGTCCGCATTTTTATGCATTCCAATGAGTAAGCCGAGGTTCCCGAGGTGTTACTGTCTTTAGTCACTGCTTATATCCCACGGGTCGTAGCGTGGTGATATTATACCCTATAGCTACACTATACTATTATTCCTCATGAATCTGGCAATCTTAAACATCAAAAAGATTATTTTCATACCGACTGGATGATCTAGGGCTCAGCGCATTTAAACATAGGTACAAACAAATAAAAAATAACTCTAGCGTTAATATTAGTATAGATTGGTTAGTAGCGAATATTTCCACCCATTTTCCTTGTTATCGTAGATTTATTTCACGTTTGCTGAATAGTTCTGATCGTCAACTGCCAATTCCGAACACTTGGCACCATTTGTTCGAGCCGTGCGATACAATGGATATTTTATTTTAGTTAATATTTTTCTTTTCTTACGTAGGTATCTATGACCTGAAAATAATACTGTCTTCGTAATAATACTAATTCAGCAAACTTAACTGAAGTGAGTCAACGACCCAAAAGAATTTCTGTTGGACAACGCAATGTTTATTTAGCTTCAAGGCAAAAACAATTTTCCCATTTTCTTAGCTTCTTTGTGAGCACCTAGGGAATATATATTATTCTAATGGCCGGAATTACTCTGCGTTACTAAAACAACAACGGGAGATTAGATCAAAGATTGATAGCAGGAGATTGAGATACTTAAAAATCTTGTAAATACACCCAAACAATTTTGCATCTTGCTGCATCTGCAGACGAATCAAAGTTTATTAAACTATAGTATCTTGATGAAGCCAACGCTTCCCGTTTCATGATTTCCTTGTTTAACTTCTGCAAACTAATCTGTACAGAAGTTTGTTTAATGACAATCGGCTGACAGCTCTTGCGGCTGCGACAGTCAGTACACAACTACTAAGCTAAAACCATATCAAAGCATGCCAAAATAGATCAGTTAGTATTTCAGTAGTAATCGCTTTGTATTTAACGTTTGGCGGTATTTTGAGAGAATTCAGAGGAAAATTGTTAATAAATTCTGCCATAATGCCTGTTTAGAAATGAGAATACATTGTAAGCATCGTTTGTCCGAAAATCATGAATTTCATTCATAATTTGGTGCAAATGGCTCGTTAATACGTTATGAAATGTGTTTAGAAAAAAACGAAACACAATCGGCGATATTTACCGCAGCTGTTGTTTTACACAAAATTACAGTATCAACAACAAACAAGTCCATATCTATTAAACCGATACCCTATATTTACGCGCGGTAAGTTAATTGTATAATTATGTGCTGGGCACAGATCGCAACTGGGGTGTCACGGCCGGAAGAAAGCGGACACGACGGATGTGGGCAAAAAGTTATTGCATTATGGCCGACAATGTACCCACACAGGGTTGCCATGCCATCTTTATTTTATATGGCAATAAATAACGTCGGTAAATTCCAGGGTTTACCATGGATGATCACGTAATTTCGTGTATAGAATTGTATGTAATTTCTGGGCCAGTTTTCCAAAAAACATGCGGTACTCAGCCAACTTGTCTTTCATAATTTAGTCTAACAATATGCAGTCAACACTTTGCGAAATAATTATTCATGCATAGCAACCCTAATTGCGATAAACAGATGGAAAACACGCGTGACTGACAGGTAAGCATGACAGCGTTTTACATATGAATTAGGTTAATTAATACGTTAACTCGATGAGTGACAACAGATAAGCGTGCACTAGATAGATACCTATAACAATTTTCAATAATGGCAATAAATTGGACGTCAACGTCAGTTCACCTGCACACGAACAGTATATGAAAATTCATACTGCATCATAATAATAGCGTGTAAAATTGAATCATAGGTTTATTAATTAAGTCCTGCGTTTAAATTATTATGTACTAGCTTCTGCCCTCGACTTCGTCCGCGCCTACCTTTTAACTTCTAAATCTACCAATTACGATGTCCGCTTCAAAAATATGGCTCAAAATATCAACAATTTGAAATCTACAATACACGTCCTCTTGTCAAACTTCTTTAATTTTATTTCGTATTCTTGAAGACTTTCATTATTAATACGTAAGGGTACTTACGCAAGTTGAAGTACAATTTTATTAAAGAAACAGGCACTGAATTTTCTAAAACAGCTGTTACCATTTTACATCTTGCAATGGAGAGGTCCTCTATAAAAAAAAAGTATAAGTACCTACCTAATTAGCTTTTTACGTAAAAATGGAATAACTTGGACAGTAATTTGCTAAGACTGACATTTACTTTAAGTACCTAATTATTTCGCTACCTTTAGTGACACCGCAATCAGGATTTTTTTTATATTAGTTGATTTTTTGAGCTAGCCATCTTGCCGCTGGGTTTAAACAGGCAAACACACAGTGATATAGTTGTGTGACACTGCCTACCGCATAAGTAACGGGGCCATTCTGTACTTCGAAAGAGGTGAATTCTGTCAAAAATAAACAACTAAATAAACATGTATTTATTAATTGTATTGACCAAGTGATGTAATTTTATTTTATTATCTATGTCTTATGACAGCTTCCTAAAATTTGTCAAGAATGCAAAACTGCACTTTTTAGAACATAGAATCATAACAACACGTAAGGAAAAAACAAAAAAAAAATCTAAATACCTCTTAAAATATCTTTGTAACCGATTGAAGCATCATTTTGACGTTTGTTTATTTATTCAAATCACTTCAACAGAGTAATATAGTATCGACTCTATTGACTTCTTAGCTTCCATTTTGTTAAAAGGTTTGACGGATTTACTAACTGAAAACCGCGTGTGATAGCTCTCCATGCTGTTTACTGTAACATCTTTATCTGTTTAGTTTCTCGAAATAATCTCTGACATTGAATCACGAATCTTCTATCTTTACGGTTTTCTAAATATAAGATTGGCGGCACCGCGACGCTTACGTTGAGAAAAAAAAGTGTTTTTCTTTCCTAAGTATTTACGTCATTTTGTCTCTTCGGTCGGGAAAGCAAGCTTGTAATTCCAATGACGTCTGTTTCTATAGGCTGAAATAATAACAAATTAGGTGGCTATTTATGACGGGAGATACTGCTGTTAATATGTTTTGGCGGGCACACAAAATTATTAAATTCCTTTGATTGAAATCGGGCTATTAAAATTAATTTAGAACTTCGCAATTCTCGTTAAAATAGGTAGACGATTGAAATATTTGTAATACGGATAATTGGACTATTAAGAAAAGTCGTAAAGTAAGGTAAGGTATCCTTAATTATGACACAATTATTTACAGTTAACTCTGACATGATTACATAATAATCCTTACCAAAACTCTTATTTACTTGAAAACGACTGATTCGCTCCCCGCAGACCAATAGAAAATCAATTGTGTCTCATTATGTGGGACTTGAGTAATTAATACTACTACAAAGTACTTATTATAAATGCGCCTCGTTAATTAACATATTCAAATCATTATTTAATTTACGAACAGATGCTACAGTTGCAAATTATTGTTGTCTATAGTATTTGTCTGTAATCAATTCGGCATTCATTAATAAATAAATACGAAATAACAGGTTCATCACATTAACATATTGTTACGTAAATACTACAGGTAGCTGTTCATCTCAATGAACGTCTTCACCAGTCCGAAATAACACACGTTCACAGGTCATAACAACATAAATGATGGTAGGTATTAATGATGTACAAAATGGCTCCATTAACGACTCAGAAAGCAGCATAAAATATAGATGTATGAGTATGATAGCATATAATGAGTAACGTAACAGTCATAAAGTATAATAACACTACCGGTCCTTCCTAAGACAACGTATCAGAAGCAGTAGAACCTAACTAACGCTTTATTACGTAAGATAGTTTGGAATTAAGTTAAGACGCCTACTGTTAAGGTGCAGGCAATAAGTTACGGCAAGAACACACTTGTACGGCGTGAATGGAATATAAATCAGAAAACCAACGACTTTATTACCAATTTAAATCACGAAGGTAATGTAGACAACTTGTCTACCGTAATCCGGAATAATAGCAACACTATTCTGTGTTTAAGGTACCGGAATTGCCTAAAATGGTGTCTTTTTTAAGGTCAGGTCACGTTTACATTTTCACGCTCGTACTTTAAAGAGACAGGAAAGTAATACGAAAGCCCTTGACACACTCTTTTCGGGAATTGAGGATCGGTTTGGGAGACCTAATTTCCAACGTTTCTAGAGATTTATCTTTTTCTCACTTTCTTTCGGGATTTCTGTAAGGGTATATCTAAAGTTATACGGGGTGTAACATCGTGAGGAAACCTGGACTTATATCAGCTTAACTGTCCCACTCAAACCATGTCAGAGGCCCTTGAGGCTGTTAGAGTAAGGTCTTACTGCCCACACGATAAAGAACATCACATAGCCGTTAATTACGCATAGATACTGCCCATCAAACTAAGTAACTACTTCTTAAGCACGCAAAACGTTGCGCTTACGGGTGCATGCCACAGTAAAGGAGTCGTGAAGGTATTTACAGTTTGCTTAGAACATTTAAAACTATTTTTCATTAAAAAGAGCTGGGACTTTGACCTTCAATGTCTCTGTAACCAGAAGGTTCCCAGATATCCTCCAGAAAAAAAACAATGATGGAATAATGACAGTAAGACTATGCAATTTTCGGCTTCTTTCAGTGTTTCACACCTACACCCGTTATGTTGTGGTCCCTTAGGGAAGTACTGTACCTACTATAGCAAAGCTTAGATAAACGCTTCTTAGCCGATCCCTTCCTGCCAAATATCTCTATAGCGCTTATCCTTCTCAATAATCGGTAACTTAACCGCAAAGACAAACTAATCTTTCTTTGATGATCTATAATCTCGAGAGATTGGTTTGTTATGTGTTCACGTGACTTAATATTAAGAGAAAGGAAGATCTTTTGAGCGGTTTAGTGATGGATTGAGACTGGAGATTTCATTGGTTCAAATCTCTTTTGGGATTTGAGAGTAAGGGAGTGAGAAGATACAGCGGTGTGATGCTACAAAACTAATCTTAAGGAACTTTGATCTGAATTTCTTACACATTTATGTATAGCTCTTTAAAATATCAGCTTCTACTAAATGCATTTACATAGTTTATACTTAGGCAAACCGGTTAATAGGAGGGAAAAAATATGCCATTAAATTATGAACAAAATCCGATTTAATACTCAGTGTTCGAATTTGATATAAATACCTCAGGTCTCTGGCACCAAAAAACAAATCTTGGACGAAGTCGCAGGCGAAAGCTAGTATTTCTATAAAAGTAATAAAGCGCAGATTCATTTGGCAAATATTTTATGACTGAAAAAGAAAAACGATTTGACGCTATACTCTGAATATTTCAGCGACTGCATTAGGACGGAGCTGCGGTACGTGTCAAGAATAAATAGAGATTATTACATGCTCATACGTAATACGAGAGAAAAATGTGAGTGTTCGTGCATTGAAGAAAGAAAAAAGTAACACTTTATTTTAAGACCTGAACTCAACATGCTTCTTTATATCTGTCAATAGATGACATATTTACACATACAACAATGATTCACGCTTTTTGTGTATACTTTGGCTGCCTTTTGCTTTTAAAAAACCGGACAAACGCGAGCAATTAATTTTTAACTTTACTTTATTATTTGTTGATATAGCTCAGCAATACATACCTGGCACACAGTCTGTGAAAATTTTGACTTTTATTATATATACTAGCTGTCGGCCGCGATTACACCCGCGTCTTTGGTTACTGCTCCGCTCCCGTAGGTCGTAGCGTGATGGTATATAGCCTATAGCCTTCCTCGATAACTACTCTATCTAACACTGAAAGAATTTTTCAAATCGGACCAGTAGTTCCAGAGATTAGCGCGTTCAAACAAACAAACAAACACTGCAGCTTTATAATATTAGTATAGATTATTACAATTCATAAGATACAACCCGCTGATGGACAGATGGACGGACAGCGGAGGCTTAATATCGTAGAAATGATACACGCTTTTTGAGAATACCTTAGCTTCCTTTGGTTTTTATAATTGGAAAAACTAAGCGTAAAAATGCATTATAAATCTCCACTTCCTCGACTTAATAGACTATTGTTCTTCTCTACGTGAAATACTCCTAAAATTGAGGCCGTCCTGTGTAGGTAGTGTCGGTAAACGTCATTTACATCCTAACAGCTTACAATCATTGTCTGTAAAATTATCACTATTCAATCTCTGGTACCTTCATACCATAGTATTTTCTATCAGTTTATTTATCGGACAATTCTCACAGCTTAAAAATGCTCACTTTAGCGGACATCCTAATATCTTCCAGATATAACAGAGGGTCGATCGCTATAGCTTGAGCTTGAATAAGTACCAATATGACTTTGGGAAAGTCACATTGATACTTATTCAAGCTCGCTTATTCATATATTCTTTCCAAGTTTATTTTGGACATCACTGGTATCGGTGAAGGAAAACATCGGGAGGAAGCTTGGACTAATAATTTATCATAAAGCTAAAATGGCCAATCCGCTTTGAGCAAGCAAGGTAATCAATGCTCGTGTCTTCTATGTAATATGTGAAGACTTTACTCTGCAGTGGGACAAATAATAGGGCTGGTATTATTATAATAAGTGATGTCACAATTAGTTAAACAAACGTGAATGTGTCTCTTATATTTAAGTATAAAACAAAACATATTCATTCTTGTAGATAATCCTAATAACCACATCAACGTAAATTCGTCAGATACAGAAATAAAATACTAAATCGCAAGCTCTCCATTCAAAAATATTACTTGGTGATAACCACTGACCGAGTCAAGTCGAACCAGACAATTCTGCAGTTGATGTGATGACCCAGATTCATAGCCCAGATGTAACAGAAAAGAAAACCTTTCTCCATAATATTGAAAAAAAAAACAGAACTTACTTTATTAGAATTCTATTGAATACATTAATAAATAAAATTGAAGTGTCTGTTTGTAATGTCAAAATCACGGTACATACACGAAAAAAACATATTTTAATATTTTTATCTATCTGTCGTGTCTGTTAGTTTCGGCTAATCTCTAAAACAGCTGGACCGATTTTGTCGGATTTTCACTAACAGATATTTATCTGATGTTATAAGGAGTAACTAAGACTATTTTTTTTTATAATAGGGTTTCCGTACAAAAAAAAGCCTCCGTGATAACCGACATTCACTCGAATGAAGTCACGGTCATAAACTAGTCATAAATAATTACTATCCGTCCTGCTTATAGAAAAGAGCTGAAGTAATCAAAAGGATTTAATCCAGAATACGAATATCAGCATTATCTCATGTTGTACGACGTCAACGTGAGCTGCAAACGTAATAAGCGTTCATCACGTTCATGCATGAATAAAAATAAAAGAGGAAGCCCACAGCCCACTACTCTTGTGTATTCCGTACGGAACAATAGCATATATCTATACTGATATGATAAACCAGAAGAGTTTGTTTGTTTGTTTAAACGCGCTAATATCTTGAACTACCTGAATCTGATGTCTGATCAGAAAAAAACTGTTCGTACATGATTGCAAGATTTATAAGGCATGAACATCAGGCTACCTATGGCAGCGGAGCAGTAACCAAAGACCTTACTTAATGCGAGTGAAAAACACCCCGCGGACGTAGTCGCTGGGAAAAGCTAGTGCATGAATAAATATTTATATACGAGGCAGCCCATTTTTGTGTATTCAATAAGGAACAACAGCATAAAGAACGGATAATAATGAATTGATATCTCTCTGAGACCGAATTTATGGTAGCACAAGCCACGGTTGTAAAAAAACCGGACAAATGCGAGTCGGAATCGCACACGAAGGGTTCTGTAACCTGAAGGATTTCAAGTATGGTACAGAACAAAATTAAATATTGCAATGTTAAGAAGAACCATTCATTTTCTGTTACGATAACACTAACATACAAAAAAGCACGGTTCTTGTACCCCCTCTAATTTTTAGCTTAATTTTATTCTTATTATTTTGCTTAGGGAATATTGGCTTTGTAATACACTCTGTGAAAAACGTAATTCTCTACCTACTACGATTCATTAAATACAGCCCGCCAACTGACAGACGAGCGACAGTAGACAACAGAGGCTTAGTAATAGACCCCGTTGGCATGTACGGATCCTTACATTCAGACTTTGTTTTGGCACTGTTATCAATATCGAATTGAGTGCCTTTTCTTGCAGGTTTAATACATGATTTGTGAATAATAAGGTATGTGGTAGATAACATACGATAAGATACAGTATGGATTTTCTTTTTAATGATAAATGCATATATACTGGCAACAAGTGCTTAATTCGATGCGATACAAAATTTTATTTAGAAAAAGAATGCTGTCATACCTTGATCTTTTACAATTGTTACGGGTCGTCGAAAGCCCGAAAGTCTGACAACCAGTCTTACCAAATAGTATCGTATATCCAGTCCAGTTACTGGGTTGTGGAGGTCAAATAGGCAATCGCTCCATATAAAGTACTGGTATTCAGCTGCATCTAGTTAGACTGGAAGACGACCCTAACATAGTTGGGAAACGGCTAGGCAGATTGATTTAGGAACAGAAATAGCATTTCTTTGACGCGAAAATAGCAATGCTCAATAAATACGCATAGAACATCATTTACATTTTATGTAGTTATAGTACTTCGTATCTAAACTACTATGTGTCTACATAGTATAAAGCAAAGTCGCTTCCCGCCGTCTGTACGCTTAAATCTTTTAAACTACGCAACGGATTTTAATACGGTTTTCATCAATAGATAGAGTGATTCATGAATAATTTGTATACGCATAGTATTTACTTAGCACCCGTGCGAAGGCGGGACGGGTCACTAGTCAAATAATAATGCTGAAGAGATTTTTTATTTGTTTAAGCCCGCTTACCTCTGGACCTACCAAAACCAATCTGATTGGAAAAATGATCTGATTGTATACCTATGATAACCAGATTTATAAGGAATAGTATAGGCCATAAATAACATCACGCTATGGCCCACAAAAGTGGACCAGTAACCAAAGACGTAAATAAACACGGGAAACCGCGGAATATAGCCAGTATGTCAATGTTTTTATTTCAATAGTTATTATATTAGTGTGTAAGCGCCACATTATGATCTAGAAAAGTTTACAGATCAGTTTTCCTATCTAAACCATCCGCAACAGCTCAATACAACATCGTTTTTCAAAGCGTTACGGAAGCTTTAGTGGCTCAGAAAGTCTCGAGTAACCTGTCAAAAGATAGCGGACTCGCGAGTGTCGCGACTATGAATATTTATAGACAGCCCAGCGACGGCAGAAATGTAGGCCCACAGAGCAGTCACTGCTGCCGCGGGAAACTTTTTTTAACTGTCCCTAATGTCGTAAAATGGCTTTTGTTTCATATCAAAGTTTCTGACGCAAATTGAATTAGCCCTTGTGTTTATTTTTGAGCTAAAGTTTGAATACAGTCGTGCAAAAAAAAATTGGCACTTGTCGAAATTCTAAAACGATTTCGTCTAAGAATTTAGATTCAATTCATTTCGAAGTGGGCATGCGTAGGAAGATAATGCACATGCACAACGTATCTGCACACACTTTAAATGAATTGAATTTAAAGTCTCCGAGAAAAGAGCTTTTTGCTTAGCGTTCTAATTTATTAACACGTGACTGTATTTAATCTGAACGATAATTTTCCTCAATGGTTAAACCACTCATTAAAAATCTACAGTTCACGCAAGATATTATTATTCCAAGCTTAAGTCAACAATTTACTTGTGTTTGCCGTCTAGAATACTTACGTGTTATTTACGACATTTCAGAGCATAACTCCACGTTATTAACCCGCACAATACTCTTTTATGAAGCACAGAATATCCGCCTTATCTTGTTTCCGATGTTACGTTACGTGCGAATTCCGGTAATCCTACAACGGGTACAGTGTACATACAAAAGGCATTAGGCAGTCATCACACGAGTCTATGCGCCAATTATGGCCGGCTCGATACCGTCGGAACTCGGCTAATCTGATCTGGATATGTCCATGCATTTCCCTCGTATAACGCATAAACACATTTTGTGCTGAAACATATAGCTATAGCATAAGCATATCGGTGTACTGTTCAGAAATTATTGGTTCAATTACGAGTTCATATTGTTATGTTCAAACCGCGACTATCACAAGTATTTATGATTTGATTTAAAAAGCATTTATGGCTCTTGAATTATAGTGGTTCTGTTACTTCTGCTCGCGATTTCGCGTCCATTTAATCTTGATTCTCTATACAAACTTTGCCCCCGAATTTCGGAAAATCCTTCTTATCAGATGCCTATGTCTATCGGTCTCTACGATCAGCGGTTTAGGCTATGCGTTGATCCGTCAGTCATTCAGGACAAAGTATTTTATATGTAGATAGATATATAAGAAGATAATTTGGTACATAAAACTTTGTAAAGGTAATTCGTACTACAATAATATATTTTCCAGGGTGGTACAAAGAGGTTTACTGTTTCCATCGATCTTTACAGCGTACTTCGAGCCTAAAATACGGTAGGAATAAAATGTCTCCATCACAAATGTAGGCACCACAAGTTGTAAACCAGCTCATTGCTTTTACATGATTGCCGTACTTTACGATCCCACTTTTTCGATGCGTACCCTCGAACGCGGAATATATGGCATGGGGGTAACATGGCCATACGTACGAGGGTCCTGAAATTTTAAAATCCAACCATTCTACGTTGTACACAAGGCGCCAGCTCTTTATTACCGACAGGCCCGTTCTGGCATGGTTTCAAATGTTCGCTGCAGATGTCATGTGCTTTAAGACTCGTTAAAATATTGTCTTAGAATTTTGCAGCACAGAGCTCATTTGTTAAGAGGAGAAAATAGGTTATGATTTATATTTCGTGTTAGAAAATAAACTTTGTACGCTTCTACTTGCAGAAGTTATTATAATATCTTTAGTAAGGATGGCGTACAGCATTAATGATCTCATTATGATTAACCTGAATCATAGAAATTTAACGACTCTTTAACGTAGCAACTCCTATAACAATCTTTACTACCTTCTTTCATAGTATTTTATTTTTCCAATACAATGAGACATTTAATTTCCGATTGCCTCGTTGGTCTAGTGGTCGCAAGCGCGACTGCTGTGCATGAGGTCTTGGGTTCGATTCCCAGGTCGATCAAAGTGTTATTGGGTTTTTACATCAGGAATTTCTCAGTAGCAGCCTCGGAGTGTGGATTTGTGCCCGGTTGATGGCAATAGACTCGCCCCCTGTTAATTGGGACTAAAAACATAACTGGCGAAATGTGGGTGTACTAATGGGTACACCTCTGCGTAACCCTTCGGGGATTACAGGCGTGATGTTATGTATGTACTTCATTTACGTAATTTTATAATAAAATGTCGCCGACCACTGAAGAATCACTCCGCTAGCGATAACTTTTATTTGTTTGCGCCCAACGTCATTTATTCCAACTCAGTTTTAATTATGAAACCCTTTGCTTTACGACGATGATTTCAGAGAACTCATTTTATTACCTAGATAATTTACTTCCCCAAACACCTTTTGTGTTTTAATTACATCAATGAATATTTCTCATTGAACTTTAATTATTTCTGAAGCTAAACAAATGCCAATCGTTGACTTCTCAATTACAAACATTCACAAAACGTATTAGAAATGCTCGCTATGATAATTAAAGAGCAGCACTTCCCACAGACATATATTTCTGTTGTCAACAGAATAGCTCTAGTCGTTGGCGGTGTGCCAGAATCGTACACATCACATATCGTTAGGTTCACTGAGATCCCATATCATACCGAGATCCCCACAAATTAAGCTCTAGGATTTAACCCAACACCTATTGTGTGCGATGTCACCCTATATCAATATTTGACCTACTTTACGTCATAAAAAACGATGACTCAACATAGCCACACCAAATGATACATATCTTATGCAAACAATATTATCTCGCTCGTAGAAAATACATCTTAATCTAATCTATGATGTTTTGCGTTTCAGACACTCGGTGGACTCGGTCGCGTCGTATTCTAGCCAGAATCACGTTGACCGTATAAGGGCACAGAATTTCTCAGCGGCTTCTTGTCAAGACGAAGGCGACTTCGGGTCGATCAAGACGAGCCTCTTCAGACGGTCGTCATCCAATTTAGAATATCCTAACAAACGGCCGGAGAGCGTGACGTCCAACACCAGCTCAACAAGAAGCCGCCTTCGAGAACTTGTCGAAAGGAAATCGAGTCAGGACGAGCACAAGTCCGCGGCAGACACCGTCGGTGACATACAGTATTTTGAAAACCCTACAGAAACATTAGAGTTTGATAAACCGCGGAATTCCTTAGAATCAAAGAAAAGTCAAGAAGAACGTCCCAAAAAGAGGAAACTATCAAAGGGCAAAGAAAAAGATAAGGACAAGGATAAAGATCTTTGTGAGAATAAGAATAAAAAACACGAGAAGTACCAGAGTAAGTTAGCCGAATACTACAAATTACCCGTACAACTGCCTCAGGACGAATTTTATCAACATTTGACGAGGTCTAAAGCGGCAGAGGAACTCATACAAAAACGTTTCTCGAATTCCGATACTGAATTCAGCGGTAGCTACGGTAGATTGTGCAAACATAAGGAGCCTGAAGGTGCTAATTTACGACGCAGTCGAAGCTTGGCAGTTATAAGAGAAGAAACATTCACTGATCTTCAGATACAGAACCACGCTAAAAGCAAGAGATCGCAATTGATACCCCGCGCCCGCTTGTTTGACAAGCCTTGCTTTAAAGACAGGTAGGTAATTTGTTTATTTCTTTTATTACTTCAAAATATATTGATATATTTATCTTTGCAGTTAAGTTATTGAATAGGTCTTGATGACTATCGTTCATATTTTCATGAGCTTCTTTTATGTTGATTTTGAAAACCGTTGCTCAATTTCGCCGCGTTCTGAATAACAAAAGACTGATCTTAAAACTTATGCTAAAAATGTGTAAAAATAGAGTTATAATCTTAGATTTTTTATTCTGATTGATAAAATATAAATAGATTGATAAAACAGTATTTCGCACTTTAATCTGATAACAATTGATTTTTATTGAAAGCCGGTTAACTAAACTAGGAATCAACTAGAGTCAACTGAAATATATTCAAGATAGTGCAAAATTATTTAAAAAATATTTAAATAAAATAACATGGACAATATTTCTGTTTTCCCCAAATGGGTAGGCAAAGGTGTAGGTATAGTATTGCAGTAATTGTAAATGAGAGCGAGCTTAATTATCTAACATAAGTTCTATCTTATTCCAGGTTGCCGGGACGTGCAAAATACCAAACCAAAGAGGAAGTTCTGGAAAGCATTTATATTGATAGCACTGCTTCTTGTTTTGGGGATATAAACGCGCAGAAAGAAAACGAAAATCCAGATAACACCGAAAATAGATCACAAAAGGAAGAAGTCATATCACGCAACGAGAGCCATCATTCGAGATCAGTAAGTGGAAGTTGGCCCAACTTGAATGAAGAAATAAAACAGACGAATCTGTCTGAAGATAGCATCGGACATTCTCGTAACCCGAGTGAAATTGATAGTTTAGACTCTAACTACGTAAGAAAACATTATAATTTTGAAGCTCATAGAAAAAATTATAAAGACAGTTCACCTGAATCAGATCGATCTATTACATCGCCTAATCCCAGCAAAGAACTTTATGTTACAACTGACGAACACGGGACTGATAACGAAGATAAAGAGAGATCGAAAAACAATACACCAAAATCATTTACAAACGATAGTCTTTCGCGGAGTGAAAAGGATAAGCCCGTCGAACCAGAACCAATAAGCTACACAGAAACCTATGACAAAATTTCTGTGAAAAGTATAAAGAGTGAAGAAAACACAAGTCCAACACCGGCAGAAATTGTACAAATAGGTGAATCGAAAAACGATAATGACGTACAATCAATAGCCTCTGAAAACGACGAAATCGTGTCAAGCCCTCCTGATAGCATAACATCATATATTTCAATATCAATCGCTTCATCAGACAAGTCGCACAAGTTGGAATACTTAGCTAATTCCCTTGCCGAAAAAATTGATGAATATTGCGACTCTCAATTTAAAGAAAACACTTCTATCGCATCGCACACCTTAAATTCTGAGAATAATAATCAAGATACAGATCCCATATATACTCAAGTCAACAAGAAGAAGACCTTCGCTGACATTCGGCGAGATTCTTTTTTAAAGAAGAACGGCAATCTATTCAACGAAATATTGAAAAAACAAAACAACGAAGTGTATGTCAGTAACACATATATTGAAAGTGATACTTATTCTACAAAAAGTCATTGCACTTCTAAAAACATTACCACTGAACCTTTTGTAACCACCCTCATCGAAAATCAGTACTATTCACTTCCTGATATCAACATCAGCAAGTGCTTAAGAAAATCAGAACGTATTGACGCTCAATTAAGAGAGGAAGATCCAGAGGACATTCCTTGTGAAAATACATATGAAATAGCACAAACACATTTTCGGGAGATATTATCTTCAAAAGGCACTGAAAATTACGGCCAATTAAATAAAACTTTTACAAAGCCAACGCATAATATTAAAATCCAAACAAATAATTGCATTTACCTTCCAGAATATACAGAACCACAATTAATACAAAGCTTTAACAAGCTTGACGACGACTTAAAATCTATTATTACTATCGATAGTTCCAACGCTGACGATAAAGAAACAAACTATTTTCGTTCGGATAACCATCAAAACGAAAGAGAAATAAATGAAATCGAAGGAACAATAAGAAACAACAAAATCATCACTAAATCGGAAAGCTTGAAAATATCAAACTCCGATTACAGGCCAGAGATTAATATAGGAAAATCTTTGTCCAACGATAACATAAAGAAATCATTGCAAGATAAGAAGCCACGACTGGGAATCGTTAAAAAACACTATTCTCTTAGGCAACGAGATCCAACAGAAGAAGACGAAATTATTCGTATACCTAGCCCAGACACCGTAGAAAAAAATAATTCTAAAACAAGTGATTCCACAACAACGAAATCGCCCACAGTTGAAGAAGCGAAAACAAATTCTCTTTTATCAAGAGTTCAATCTTTCAAGACATCAGCAGAATCTAATATTGCAATAGTCCCACTAAGCGGTCACCAAACAATTGTTATAGATCCACCGTTGACGCAAACACCAAACGAAAATAATAACCGAATAGAATTGAAACCTCTAAAAGAAGTAGAAACGAAGCCAACTTCACCAGAAGGAACTAAACTGACAGAAAGACAACCAAAATTTGAAATAACAACAGTTCCAGAGCCCGTTACTGAAACTATTAAAGAAGTCAGAAAAGTAACAACAGATAATTTTATCGATACATCGAGTTACTATACACCTAAAGACCCGTTTATAACTATTAAATTAAATAAAGTAGTTAAAACAACCATACCTAAACTTAGAAAAGAAACAACCGAAAAAATTGCATTTGTACAACACAAGTTTGACAAACCACCTTCAAAATTGATAATAAAAGAAAACAAAAACTGTCAAGAGGAATCGTTATATACATTCAAAAAAATAAATACAACCATGACCAGACCTCAAGTATTACAGGTTATTGATTCCAAAAGTAAAAATAAACAAAATATTGCAGCAAAAATGGAAAATCGCATTGAAACAAGCGCTGCGATTAATAATAAACCAGATGTTCCAGTTGAAATAAAAGAAGAAATGAAAGCTCCTAAAACTGAAAATATCGTTAAAGAAAAACTAAACAACGCAATAAAAACCGATATCGAATATCAAGAGAAACTAAATTCTGTTAAAAACTATTGGTCTAAGCTTGTAGACAAAAATCCCGATTACAATGAGAATATAAATAAACAAGAGTTAAAAGTTAACCAAGAAGATTTTAACAATAATAATGGCAGTAATTTGGAAGAAAAAAATCAGCAGAAGGACGATGACAGCAAATGTTTGTCAGAAATATCAGTGGGCAACATTATCAAGTCTTTAGAAAGCGTTAAAATTGTTGATAGCATACGCAAAATCAGTCAGGCGAAAATACAGCTATGGAAAGACGAAACTGAAAAAGTCAAAAGTGACTCAGAAATAGAAGAATCAACTTTGGATAAAATTGTTAAGGAATGCGACCCAAACTTTTATGATAAAAGTGAAGTAACAAAATCTGAAATAGATTTATGCAGGGATACACCTGAGATAGAAATAGTTGAGTTAAGCAGCGACGATAACCAAAATCAGAAAACACAAGCCACGCTTATAAAAGCAAAGGGTTTCGATAAAGGATGTGATGATTTCGATCACGTAAGATACAAAGTGATGAAGTCAGAATTATTCAAAAACAGCATGATAGCTAACTACCGTAAAGAAGCTCAGTTTGACGGATTGTTACAGTATCTACAAGATTACAGCTTTCAGGAACTATTGGTGAATAACAACATAGTAATTATCGAACCAGTTAGAACTAAAGTTGAACCAGCGCCTAGAAAAAATACAGATACCTGTAAAATTCCACCAACTTTACTAAAGAAAAACGATAATAATGCTTCCCAAACTGACAAGCCTAAAAATGCTGTACGAAGACATTTCTTTTACCATCCTATAAGAGTAAATAAAGAAATAATAGAAGAAGAACTCCCTAACCCGGATACAGTTAAGAAAGTAAGGAATTTATTCGAAGATACATTAAAGATGAAAAGTCCTATGACACATGATCCACCGTTGGTAAATGAAAATATAGGTTTGACAAGAAGAGCAACGTCTTACAGAAATCTTAACGAAGAAACGAAAGGAAACAAAAATGGCGGTAGAAAGAAAATTATACGACAATTGACTATAGAAACAAACTTTGGCAACAAAAAATGGGATAATGCTAGTCTTTCCAGTGGTGTGTCGAGCGGAGATCTTAGCTCAAACAACGAATATGAAACTGATGGACTAAGCCCATACTCACAGAAGAATTTAAAAGATAATGTATATAGCTCAAGTGAAGAATACCTTTGCGATTCAATGAACCAAGATTTTTGCTGTGAAAGTCAATATGTAAGCCCAGACATTTTAAGAAAAATTCGAGAGTGTGGAACTTCTATAACGTACTACGGAGGAAAAGTATTAACCTCAAAAACTGGTTCGACCGTGAGTCCTATGACAAAAGCCATAATGGAAGAAATAAAAAGTCTTCAAAAAAACTGCAGCAGAGATTGTTATTCGTGTCAAACCAAATGTCGAGGAGATAAATGTTCATGTCTCGTAGCAGATAAACATAAGCAAATGCTTTCAGAGAAGCAAAATTCTAATACGAGTCTAGATGCAGGTAATCAAAATCAAGACAAAAACAAACGGACGGAGGGGTTCCCAGGTTTTAAGTTTAAATTAGTAAAATCGAATAGCTGCAGCAGTCGTTTAGAGCTCACTGGTACAGATGATAGCAAAAATCCTCGAAATAAGTTTAAAAAACAAATATCAAAAGAAGACCCTCCATTAGTACATGATGACGAAAACTCTGTAAAAAATAAAATCTGTCGTCTCGAAAGCTACAGTAAAGGTATTGTTAAAACTCCGTTTGACAATAAAGACAGCGGGATCAAAAAAGACATTGTAAAATCCAAAATCGAAGCTATAAAACAAAATGATGCTATTATGAAAAAGAAAGAAGCTGCTTTACAACCTATGGTAATAGTTGCCGAAGCTAAAAAGGAAGCAATGATCCCAGAACAACAAGACGAAAGTACAGAGGAAGATAACGCAGCATCGCAATCAGATAAACAAGCGTCTGCCCATACCTTCGAAAAGAAATTTTACTATGTCAACGATAACTTAGACCAAGGTAAAGTGACCCCAGGAAAATTTGGAGAAATGGTATTCGAAGAGTTTGAAGTTTTAGAGTCTTGCTACGATAGTTTGAATAGCAATAAGTCATTAAAATAATAAAATATGTCTACATTATTATCATAAGCTTTTGCTTACGTAAAATGTGATCTGTATTCAAATAACACTAATAAATTATTGCTAGTAAATTTAGTACCTATTGATATAATATTAAGGTAATAATCATGTATCTAAAATTAGTTTTAGGTGTATTCTTTTAACATAGATAGCTGTTAACATTCGCGATCAAAGTGTACCGTATTATTGGTGATGGTCTCTATTTCTGTAATAAAGTGTATTTTATGGATGTTGGTTGTTTAGTTTCCTAGATGAAATCCTTACCCTCAGATTTTTCGTGCTCGACTTTTGTTGGCGATTTAGTTCCATGTGTACAAACACTTGTGAAGAAGGAGCGGCGCACGGGCCGCCAACGACGACACCATGACTCCTGGTAAAACAAAAAAGTATGGCTTGAGATAAAAGTATAGCGTTAGTATCAACTTTAATTTGCAGTGCTTAGGGAATAATTTCCTGAAATAAATAAATATGTTATTTAACTGAGAAAGATTATCATTTTTGAAGTAAAAACTTCTTTAGCCTCGTTGAGCTATTTTTGATCGGAGCAAAACTGAAGCATTATCGTCACCAACATGCTAATGTGACGTTAAGTTTTCACTTCCGTCGGCAGCCCTCATAACTGCTTATTTTCATTAGAAAGTATCCTGAATTCTAAGCACCGAACATCCGTCTCCTAAGAAACATGATTATGAAAATTAGTCAACCTTGGATTAAGTAAGAACTTTTATTCAAAAATTAATGAAACGGCAAAGAGAAGCGGACGTTCTCTACTTTGTTATCGGAACGCGCTTATATCTTAAATAATTGATATTTAGGTAGGAGTAAATCCACTTTATGGCCTATTAACGTCAATGAGGACAAGCTGTGTGTAAAGTTTAAAATATAAATTGGCATAACGCCGTAACAGATGTAGGAATAGGTACAGTTACAATTAGATTCTCATATTCATCTTTATCCTCTTGCGTGAAACCCAATAAAGGCGTCGTCATGTCATCCTCTCTCAAACGTCTCCGTCACCAATCATCTCCAAAGTGTATTGACCCCTTCCAAGATAAATCATCTTGTAAGCGTTTCTGCGATATTCTGCATATTATAGGCGCAGACTGAAATATTTACCAACTAAAACTTGCAATGCCTAACTAGATAAGTGGCCAGAGAAACAACCGCTCCATTAGTTAATTACTATTTGGTAGAATTTAACTAATTACTCTAATGCAAATGAACGATGTACTAGTGTTCATGTCTGTCTAATACGAAAGAGAGCATTTAGAACGTTCATTGCATGGACAAGAGTACTAGCCAAAATAATTAATCACTGAAACGATTTTGAAGACAGAGATATGAAACTGCTAGACAGTAATACTGTTACTCGTAGTCTGTAAATTATTAGGGAGTTATTAGGTAATATGAATAAATACAGATTAATAGGTACTTAAACAATTTAAAGACCCTTACATAGGAAAAATTATAAAAATCAAGTTTTTAAATATATTGTTATTATTTATTACATATCCTCGCGAGTTCTTCCACGTGAATATCGGTTACCTGCGGGGTTTTGCCTTTTTTTGGCTGGACCCTCATTATGTTTATCTCATCAGCGATATGCAAATGCAAGTTCCTTCAAAATCTGTCCAGCCTTTTCGTAGACTAGAATCGTAGAAAAAGTTAAAATTATAGTACCTAAATTCTCATTATTTTGACATGACAAACAGGCAATATGTATTTATTTGTATAGTTCATTAAAAGATAGTTATTATGATCGATCCAATAAAAAGACCATAAAACAAAAGAATTTAAAAAAATTACTATCAGAACTTTGTAATTGTTAATTATTACAGTAATGCAAAGGCACCATTTACTTTATGGTTCCGGCTTGCAACGTCACTGAATCACGTGTCATACGACTGTTTGCCTGCTTGGGTCGTGATAAGAGTGTTACGTTTGCGCTTTTGAGTCACTAAGCTGACTTAATAAAATGTTACTTTATTTAAGGAGTTCAACATATTAGGTAAAGAGTTAAAAATAATAATACCTACCAGCCTATTATTGTGTCACTGCCGGAAAGATGCTTGTTTTCACACTGAAAAGGCTTGCAAATTGGCGATTTCAGACTTATCTTTCTATTATCTTCAATCTTTCTTTCATGGGCCGCTAAACTGGTTGAAAGGATCGGAATGTTTGGCGCAGAGATAGATTATAGTCTGGAATAGCACTTAGGCTACTTTATCGTGGAAAAAATACGGTTCCTGTAGAATAATATATCAACTTTGACGCGGATGAAGTCGCGGGCAGAAGCTAGTTAATCACAAAGGTTTTCCTCACGATGTTTTCCTTCACCGATGTAATATCCAAGATAAATTTAGAAAGTGCATATGAATTGCTAGTCACATTGGTACTTGCTCGATTTAACGTCTTGTTAAACGTTTAGCTAACCATTAAATTATGTTGTTCCTTAATCGTTCTGCGGCATTGGATAGTTGTCAGTTGTCATCAGCATTAAGAGATGTCTTATCGTGTCGTGCACCCGCCTACCTTCCTTTAGGTATTCAATTATCTGGCACAGTTCCAAGATTTTTGTGACAAAAATAAGTTAATAGATTTTGAAATTGTCAAGATTGCGAAGAAGTAATTTTAAAAACATCCTTTGAAAATTGAATAATGTTGGTTTCGTTTATTAAGTATTTTATTTTAAGTATACCAAAGAACTATAAAGAGGCGATTTATTGTACATCGTTCAAAGTAATTTCTTCAAGAATTCGATTACCGTCGGACGTGCTGTATTCCTGTATTCCTGCCAGACGCAAAATTATATTGGAGTGAAAATAAACTTTTTGTCAGATCATTAAATTAGCCAAAATAACCGTCAAGCTAGCCTGTACCTAACGTGATTTAAATACTTTATTTTGGCACCTACGTTCTAAATGTTTACATTAGTCCGTCCCATTTGATCACGTTTACTTTTCAGTCAGAAACTGAAGCTATAATTTAATTAATAGTAGGGAATGTTTATTTATCCGGTTCAAAACTGCAGGCAAAAGTAGCCGAAAATACGTTATTGTCGCATGAATCACTGACATTGTGTGGTGGCTGGGTCATTTTAATACAAATGCTTCGTCCCACCGCGCCGGTTCTTTAGAATACGTTAAACGTTTGAATGCAGAAAGACGTACAGTATTATATTGAGCACAAGCTAAAGCCCGCCACTTCGTCCGCATGAATGTCAGTCATCAGAGGGGTCGTTTTTATCGATAATTTTTATTCTATGTCGAACTCGAAGCATTTATTTTAATTAGACCATTCACAGGCACTTTTGAATTGTCAAGAAGTCGGTTAGTTAAAAGTTGAACCTAGTTCCTCATTCCAAAACCAAGGAAGGCGTCTATGGAGAAGAACTCTAAAATAAAAGTAGCATAGGTTACTCCTTATAACATCAGCTATCTATCAGTAAAAGTCCCGTCAAAATCGGTCCAACCTCTTCCGACATAAGCCGGAACAAACAAGTATGACAAAAAATTTTAAAGTGTTTTTTTTTCCCCTTTAGTACCTACCATGTAAACATTCATAAAAGTTGTTATTTTGACATTACAAACAGTCATTACAATTTTTTTTATTTATATATATTGAAGATCAAACATTATTGGCACAGCTGATGCGTAATAATGCGTAATTACCGCATCAAGTGACAATCTATTAGGTAGGTACCAACTCGTAAATGTTTTAAGAAGAGACAAACGAATTGAACCCTGTACCACAGAATACTTTATTGCGGTCATAAAATAATTTTAGTAGCTGGCAATTAAAGGTCAACCAAAAATTATGTAAGCACTGATTATGGAATCTGTTGGCAAAATTTAGGTAATTTTACAGATATGACTGATTGAATTAACATTATTCGTGTGTACCTAATTAACTGCGTTCTAATGAATCTGCTAATTTAATTAGACTTCTATGCTGCATCACATATTATATCTATCTATGTATACATACACTGCTGCAGTTTTGCATGCTTGTAAATTAAAATAAAAAGAACGAATAAAAGTGTCAAGCGTTACGAAAAAAAAAAGAAACAAAAAAAAGGGAAATAAAAATACAATTAAAAAATATGTCTGTGTGTTTGTTCCGACAAAAAACAAGAATTAATTGAAGTGTCAAGTGTCATGAAAAATAATCAAAAAATACAATAAAAAAATTTGTCTGTATGTTTGTTCCGGCTAATCTGGCCGATTTTGACGGGCTGTTCACTGGCAGATATTTGATATTATAAGGAGTAACTTAGGTTATTTTTATTAAAACAAAAGAATTAAGATGCCGCACAAAGAAACCGCAAATAAACGAAACTTACGTAATAATCTGGGAAAAAAAAAATACAATGCATAATAACTTTGGCTTGTAAAGAAATGTAGGTCCATAGATAAGAGAGATAGATGTGTTGTCCTTGTTATCGCGTGAACCAGTAGGTACACAGCCGACAGGTTTAAGGTCAACGACCCGTGAATTGATTGTAAGCACATAACCTTGGTCACATGCATTTGTATGAAGTTGTATGAACCATGTTTTTAGTCCACCGTTATCGTGGGTTTTATGGTAAAATGTACACTTTTTAAAGTAGTTTGCTTTACAATTAAAGACGAGGATAATAACCTGATGTTCTTTTGTTTTTTATGGACATTTATACTAACTAATATAATAAAGCTAAAGAGACTTTTTGTTTGTTTAAACGCGTTTTTTCTCTGGAACTACCAGTCGGATTGGAAAAAATCTTTTTGTATATGATAGCTAGATTCATGAAGAAGTGTTTAGGCTATATAACATCACGCTACGACACTCAAGAGCGGAGCAGTAGCCAAAGACGTAACTTAATGCTGTTGAAAAAAAAACCAC
This sequence comes from Hoplodrina ambigua, assembly GCA_949774945.1. Lineage (NCBI taxonomy): Eukaryota > Metazoa > Arthropoda > Insecta > Lepidoptera > Noctuidae > Hoplodrina > Hoplodrina ambigua. The sequence goes on from OX458967.1 coordinate 3,912,297, forward strand.
ACGGCCGAATTTGCGGGCAGAAGCTTGAAAGATGAGTTAGCAAACAATGATGACAAACAAAATCACGTCCATGTAATTATATGACAGTTTAAAGTCAAATGATGTTGAAATTACTTCTTTGTGAGACAAGCAACCTTTATACAAAATAAAAATGTTTATTTGCTAGAACACGGTACATAAGGTAGTACAGGTCATTTTGTTTCAGTCTATCCTGCCATACCTACATGGTGGGCAAATATATTCACTGTTAGCGAAGTCAATAAATTTATAGGTTCTATTGACTTATCTTTTAAATAATCTTAATCAATACTGAAATTCTTCGGTAACAAATGTTTGAAAAGTGTAAACTATAAATATATAAACAGCAACAATAATAAATTTAAACAGTGTTAAAGGTAAGGAGACTATTTATTAAATTATTACAGCTTTTCCCCGGAACTTCGTTCGCGTAAATCTCGGTTATGGCGGTCGCAGACGAAGTAGCGGAATAAAAAGTAGCTTATGTCTTTTCTTGGGGATTAAACTTACCCCGTACCAAATTTCATCAAAATCGGTTCAGTGGTTTAGTCGTGAAACCGTAACAAACATACCGACAGAGTTACTTTCGCATTTATAATATTAAAGTATGGATAAAATAAGGATAATATTAGACATGAAATACACATTTCTCTTAAATAATTTTAATTACACTGTTCGCAACCGAAGTGTGTCTTTAACTCAAGTAGATATGTAGAAACTCTTTCATTCTTATCAAGACAACAATACAGGACAAAGGGAACACTCAATTGATATGCACACTTGGCAACAAGCCGAAGACATTAAAATTTTGACATAAATTAAGCCGTAAAGATCAAACAACAAATTAATTACAGCTGGTTTAATAATTAAATTCCATTACATACATCTAATCAAAAATTATAGCCGTCTAGTAATTTTCTTGATCGTTTAAAATTTTCCCGGATGTATACAAATTGAGTCTCGCTTCGTAGTACTTAACTTGATTACTGTATGGAATACCTATTCATATTAATTGAATGATATGTTTAACAGTTTACTAAAACAAAACATTTAAATAAAACTATCTTTAATTACGCAGAGGTGGACCCATAACTATATCCACATTTCGCCAGTTATGTTTATGTCTCATGTAATAGTTTATCTCATGTTTATACACGTTTTTGATAGGTTAGTAAAATTGGGCTTCTGGTTGCCTACGTCGCGGATGTGTAGTAGCGGATCCGGGAGGATCAGGGGCTGCAACTTCCAACCCCCTCATAAGCATCTAAGTTCTTCTGTGACAAATCTTAAAGTAAACTTAATTTTCTTAAAAATTTATTCTCAAATAAATTTTTCTACGGATAGACATCTCAATATCCCCCTGTATGTGTGTTTCCCAAGTCGGACAAAGTGATATTTGGTTTTTCCATCAGGAATTTCTCAGTAGCAGCCTCGGAGTCTGGATTTGTGCCCGGTTGATGGCAATAGGCTCGCCCCCTATTACATGGGACTAAAAACATAACTGGAAAAATGTGGGTGTACTAATGGGTACACCTCTGCCTAACCCTTCGGGGATTACAGGCGTGATCCCCATTATGTTATCCCCCTGTGATAATATCGCACCGGTGTGGAGGGGACTAAACTGAACCCGTATTCATGTGACCGCATTTCATTGCACTCTTCGAAAAGGATTTTGGACAACAATGTGTCATTCTCAGTGTATATTATCATATTCTGCCTCAATGTACATTTACATGGTAATGAGTTACATAACATGCATAGTAAAACCTCTTTTAAATAATCACTACATCATCGCTGAGGATCGTGGCTACGGTTGCCAGGAGCCCGGATAAAGCCGGATATAGTTAGGCTTTTTGAAAGCATGTCCGGTCAAATTAGACGATGTTCGACCCTTCTAACTTTTGTTAGGCTTTTAATAGTTAACCAGCCGCGAGGTAATTTTATTTTAAATTGCATAATAAAGAAGACTGACTTACGATAAAGGGTCGACAAACCAAATACCTACAATAATTTTAAAACTCAGACACAAAACCCTTACAAAGGTAAAGCGTCCGGCGTTTTTTACACAAAAGTCTGAACTGAACTGGCTGGTCTGTTCGGCTTTCCAGATTTAGAATACGGCCAGTATTCTAAATTTGGAAAATTTTGTAGTGACCTATCTAGTATATTTTTCTATTTATGGCATGGCGCCATATATGTCGATTCCGAGCAATTATTGCGGCGTCCTAAAAAAGAGTCCTGGTGTCCGGAAAATCAGGTCAGTCCACCGTTTTGGCCGTCATCCTCTGGTCCTTTTTCCACTGACAAAACCTATCTCCAAAGATCAGAGTATCTTTGCAAGACATTATCGACTGTAGGTATAATTGAAAATTATAGTGGAAAAGCGGTACTCGATCTTTAATTAGGCGAGTATAGAATAGAATTCAAACAGTAAGTATAAGGTCCACGGTATCATTCGGTAGCATTAATTCCATTACATGTATTGAATAAGGGACCCCAACCAGAGTATCCCATATTTATCATATTATAAGGGCTGCATTATAAGAGCATCATATTTATTTTATTAGGTAGGCTTACTCTCTATTTTTATCATTCATTGCTTCCATGTGATCTGCTTTTACGAACCTATAGGTATTGTAATGTTACATTCGGTCACTTGTTGAAGCTAAATGAATCCACAGCATCATTACATTAACAAATACCTCAGTACCAGTGATTGAACACGGAAAATGATTCAGTGAATGATAAACTACTATGCAAATGAACGAATGTTTTCTGAACACTATGATTTAAATACGTTTTAGATTAGATATCTATTAATACCATTGCAATTAAACAAAACACTCCATTGTCTATAATAGATACTGGTAAATATTGCACGATTAACGTCCTTCACATAGCTAATTATCTAGGAATCGGATCTAACGCAGATTGTGAGCAATGATTCTGCCCGGAAATTACCGAGTAATTTCTATTCGTCAGGTCTTGATTATATGACAAATAACATACGTCATACCTGTGATGTAGTTTGAATGCGGATAAACACACCAAATGATATTTGGAAGATTGGTGAAAAAGAGCCTTTTTAGCAAGTCATTAGATTAAGCTTGGAACCTTGGATTTTGAGTATGGAATCCATTAAATGTTCAGAATTCGACTTACTAGAGTGAATTTGGCAAGCACTTGATGATGTAGGTCAATTACCAAACGGGCGAAGAGGTCGTTTACCTAATAGTCATGTCACGCGATATGCCCGGACTACTGAAACTGAAGATCTACTTACAATAGTCTCTAACAGGTTATATCAGCATAGCCGCTCATGGTTTTATTCAACTAACAAAACAAGACTCACAAAGGAAGGACTTTCCAATACCGTATTCGATATGACGCGTCTTATTAGTCATAATGATTTTTATACGAACAACCGCGTGGGTGATTACCCTGGTGCAATGTTGTATGAATTATTTTTGCAAGAAAAAAAAGGAGGACGATATACTCGTAATTAGATATTTATTTACATTGATTGTGTCATTTGTATGTAGTGACAATTTTATAATTCTTTGTCTGATATGCCTTAGGATCGGTGCCACGCAATATATTTTAACTGTTCACCATATTATCATCGACTCCCTCTTCTTTTAAATCATCCACATACAAAACATCCATCATTTCTTTTGTCTCCCTCTCAATGTATCGAGTTTCCATTCCATGCGTTTCATTCCACCTCATAATTTGTTTGTCACCGACACCGACCCTAACAAGCCATTATACTGTACTTATAATAAATTGACACGTCGATGTTAATCTTTATTTAGACCGGCTACGTCCCTAAGTAATTATTTACCAAACGTGAATAATACATTTGCAAGATACTAATTGGCTAAGCCAGGAACGGATCTGGAGAGAGCAAGTAACTTTGTAACGTAGTGTGTTTAAACTTTACTTGACATGTTTAAGTTTTGCCTGACTTTAAGTTCACATCCTCATATTAATTTACACGTCTACCGTGTTCTTAAACAGGTGTCTTGTCTTGTGGGGATTTTTAGAAAGACAAGAGGTTTGGTAGGAATATCAACGATATCTTCATGTATTTCCAAAATGGATGAATTCAATATTAGAAGATACAGTGTTTTCACAAGTTGAATAAGCTGATGATGCTTATCGTGACTTTGAAGAGATAATGGATGGATAATGGATTCATGGGCACTGGCAGCAGGGTGCAATAAGATGCACTTACACCGGGAAAGAAAGGAAAGATAAGTTTAAGTTCTTATTAAAATTAAATTACTGCTTGATTAAAATTTTAAGGCGTCTAAGTTGCTGTACAATTAACTAAATTGACGTAACATACACGTATTACGTAACATTTATAATTTATTCGGTAATAGTATAATGTGTAAAAGACGCACCCCCATAAAATTTACCGTGGCAACGCCAATGGTGACATATCACTTTTTCAGGATTACCTAATGTAGATTATGATGGATAAAATATCACCATGTTATCTAAGGTGGCTTACATTGAAAACAACATCGATAAGATCTCATCGATCATATTTTCGATGATACTCAAATATTTTAAAGACAGAAATGCATGTTTTTCTTTTTATAAAAATGAAAATCTTTTAAGGCACATAGTAACACCATTACTCTTTTCAATCTTACTTGCAATAATGCAAAAATGCAAAAGTTTGAATGTACGTTTCTTACTCAATCACGCCAGAACGGCCGAGCGGATCTGGATGAAATTTAGCTCAGATATAGTCTGGAACAGCACATATACTACTTTTTATCTAAACAGTAGGTACTGTAGAGACCCTGGCTGGTTGAGCCATATACAAACTATTTAATATGAGATAAATATGACTTTGATTTTAGAATAGAGACAGACCGCGTGTCAGCGTCTGTCAAGCTTTAGCTAATAACTAGAACTAAAAAATATATTTTAATTTAAAGTGAATACACGAACGTTAATAAATAATAAGTGTTTCAATATAATAATAATATCCCGGTACCAGGTCACGCCAAGTGACTACAGTACCTACCACTATTAAAAGTTTCGTCTAAGTAGATATATTCAAAACAACCACAAAATGCGATGGCAGATTTATTTGGTTCACTGTAAACAACATTTTTCTAAGCGTGATTATGTTGTTTATCAGCTGGACAGATAACGGAACTTTAACTGTGGTTGTGAGAAGATTTAGGGCCCCAATCACTTCTAGTTCAACGTTTCTTGGTCACAAGCTGATCATTTAGTACCTATTATCTATTGTCTACGTGACTAACTAAATGTCGCCAGTGAAACATGTCGTGTGAATGTATCATTAACAAAAATTATGAGCTCTTCTACCAATACCTCCCAATTTATTTTAAGAAAAAGCGCCTTGGGATATTTCGCTCACAACCAATACAATACCTAGTTAATCATTCATTAAATTCTCAGAAAGTATTTATACGTACTAGGTATAATCTTATTGTGATCTCAAGCAATTAATGGCATTCAATTACGCTTATCGGGGACCTAATTCTACATTGTGCGAGTGTTGTACAAGCAGTTAGTGAGAAATATTTGTTGTCTTATCTATAGACTTGAGTACACAAACAAAACAATGCCGTAATAATGATAATACTTGGTAAACTCGGTTTTTGTATGGGGGAAGCCGGAAAGATTTTTTATGTTAACAAAAATCCTTGAATTTGACTGTTTAAGTATAATTATGTTCAAGTTCGGAATAAATTATGATAACCTTAAAAACAATACTTGGCTACTTTTTGTTATATAGGTACATATTTACAAAAACATTGGTGATTATTATAATTAATTAATTAGGTTCGAAAGTGTCCGAAAGCTAAAATCAATTGGTAAGGTATTGGTATGTCTTATATATGTATTAAATGGGTACGTAATACCTATATAAAATATATAGGTTTATTTAGATTAATTTCCAAAAAAAACATAAATTACCAATTACCTAGATCATATAAAAATGAAGGTATAAATAATGAGATTCCACAATTGACATTTGTGACATTATTTCAGATATTCCTAGTTTTTTTATTTATTAGTTACTTATGAATAAAATATGTACGAGGCCAATAGTAAAAATAAACTGTCATTTAGAGCTAGTTTTATATCTAACCGGTAGGCATACAATACCGGTACCTACATAAATATTACAAAAACAGGTAAAATATTACAAAAATTGAGTTTTCTGATTAGAATTTATTATTAACAAGCAAAGACCATAATTTTAGTAACGTCAAATCTAAAAGGAAACAAATACGCCGAAATTAGAAAAATTATTTACCATTCCAATTGTTTGTAATCAATTAACCATAAATTAAAAATAAAAACAATATTTTTGACGTTTGACAGCTGCTAACTACATAACTATAGAATAGATATGCACGTGCATATGAAAATCGGTCTCAGAAACGACAATCATATATGAAACACTACTTATAAAATATGGTAAATAAAAGAAAATCATTAGACACTCACCCTGCTATTCGACAAATCCCTAAATATCGGTGATAAACACAAACCACGATTTATTTCTAATTTTGCTAACAGTCGGCATCTAGAAACACACACCGTCGACGCCATCTTTACACTACGTATGTACAATACTGTAGGTATGTATAGTCTATAGTAACACCGGTCACCGGTCCGGTCACACTGGCGCCGCAGAGCGAGAAAGTAAAGAGGAGCTGAGCTGCTGTATTGTCAAAATAAAATACATCTTTAATATTATTTTTTAACTTAGCAATTGAATGTAAATGCCTTGTAAATGTATTGTAGTAACTTTGTAATCCTTCGGTTTTTCTTTGTCTAATTAAACGAATTATACCTTACTATATATGTTATAACTGCTTCCTAATTTTTCCCAAGCTTATGCACATTTTAATTTCAGTTGTTGAATATCAATTTCTATCTAATATAATGATTTTTAATCTGAAATGCACTTTGTAGAGTAGAGATAATGTTTTGAGTTAAAATTCCCGGGCTAATTTTGTTATATTGGTAGCATTGATTGCGAAACATTAAAGACTTCGTTCAGAAATATGAACCTAAAATACAAAGACAACATCATGATTTTGACATTCTCCTACAATGTTTTATTAAAAATGGATAAATAAGTGACGAAAACGTAATAGTCTAATTAGTAATACATTTCGTAAACAAATTGTGCTTTCTCGTCATTATTTATTTTCTAAAAATATTTTTTGTAAAGTTACACCAGCAACACCACATACCTTCGCCAACTTTTAATAATTTTAAAAAACCATCAATGACAGCATACGTCAACATGACATGACAACTTTTGTTCGCCGCGATTGTTTCTGATTTTTCTCTGCGTTTTGAAAATAAATACGTTTTCCAATGGCTGTTCCTGATTATAAACTAAGTGCTGTATTAAGCGGCCACTCGCTGGACGTGCGATGTGTGGCCACGACCAAAGAATTTTGTATATTATCTGCATCACGCGACAGGACCGCAAAACTGTGGCATCCAGAAGGGTTGGTATTTCTTTTTATGTCGTTACATTGTTGTTAACCGCCAGAAAGTTAATGAAACTTTTCTATTGCAGAGTGAAAGACTTCGTTAACGTGGTGACGTACAAAGGACATAGGAATTTCGTGTCGTGTGTTTGCTGGCTGCCTCCATGTGAAGCGTATCCCGACGGGCTTGTGGTGTCGGGCAGCAATGACAATACAATATTGGGGTATAACCTGCAAGACGGCGTTATCCAGGTGACGCTGGAGGGGCATGAGAACGCCGTGTGTAGTGTCACGCCTGGACGAGATTCTGGTATCTTGTTGAGGTTAGTAACATCTTTTGTTTTCATGTGGCAGCATAAACTAAAATTTCCTCTACAATAGAAAAGCATGTTGCAATGTCTTATGGCTAATAAGCTAGTTTTTTTTTTTGCTATTGGTTAATACTGCTGTCTGACCTCGTCTAAAGGACAGCAAAAACCATTTCCTTAAAAGTTAGATTACAATTTGAATAATGTCACTAAACAGCACATTCATAGCTATAACATCATTATATCTTCAAACATTGCTGATTTGTAATATGTGAGATATTATTATGAATGTATGATAAAATATTCTAAATACATAGGTATATGTACTTGGAATAATTTAAACAAAACAGTTATTTTTACTTACCTACTCATAATGAAGATAACAAAAAAAAGATATTTTTAAACTTTTGTATAATGTAGTACCTATACAACTAATTTGAAAAGTCATCAGTATAAACATAAAAGTATTTCTGAGTACATGTCTTCTATATTCAAAAGCAATTACTGGGGAATTCCCTTAACATATTTAAACAAAAACGGTTACTGTGTTAGTTAAAATACTAATAGCATAATTCTCCCTTCCTCAGTTCTAGTTGGGACAGCACTGCCAAGGTATGGAATGTGAATGCAGCCCGTGTCCCGCCACTGACTCTCAAAGGCCACCAGGCTGCGGTGTGGGCTGCTGTAGAACTGTTCAGCGGTACATACGCTACTGCATCCGCTGACAAAACTATTAAGTTATGGATGAAGGATGGTACTATTATTACTACTTTGACTGGTGAGCATATTTCTTTTGTCATCATGGGAATCAAAGACACCCCTAATTAGGCCATGCGATAAAATGTTGTCTCACTGTTGTAACAACTTACCTACTAAATTCCAGTTACATAATCAAGCAGTTTTTGAGAGAGCTTTTAGCCAGTGAGTGAATGAATGAATGAATGTATGAGATTTTATAGCTTGTATATTCATTGTATTGTTGATCAATACAATAATAAATAATAACAATAATATATAATTTAATTTTGAGGTTGAACTCCAATGAAATAATAAAGTATCAAATAGATAGTTGATAGAAAAATCAGTTTAGAATCTAGAATAAATTCAAGACTGTGATTAATTAACTTGAAAATCTATAGGGCGTACTTTCTATTGCAAGATAACTGTACAGAGAATAAAATATAGCTTTTAGATAGAAAGTATATGAAACTTATTCTTCAGATAAAAATAATGTGAGTGTAAAGTCAGACCTTCATAGTTTTTATAACTATGATCCCAATAAGAACTATGTATTTTTTTTTAAACATTTCAATTTAAAATTACAGGTCACACAGATTGTGTAAGAGATCTAGCTGTAGCAAATCCTGAAACCTTCCTTAGCTGTTCCAATGATGCCTCCATTAAGCTCTGGACCAACAAGGGACAGTGCCTTAACACATTCTATGGACATTCTAACTATATTTACAGGTAAGTTAGTACATAAAAAACTAGGATTCCATTAAATACAGAACTTTGTGTCTTAAAAGTAATTTTTTGCAATGATTAAGACTTTTATTCCGGTGTGGAATAAAACAGGATAAATAATATTAATAAATTTACCCCACTCCAGTGCAAAGGTCTCTTCTAATAGAAAAAAAGGAGGAGCATTGATCGCTACACTTTCTCAAGGCAGATTGGCAATTTTAAACTTATATTTATTACAAGTCCAAGTTCCCTCGCGATGTCAGGGAATTGGTGTCCAAGATACATTTAGAAAGTTCATAGAAAATAGAAAAAGTCACATTAATGCTTACCTTTAAACAGGATAAAAATAAAAATGAAATCTACATTTTCTGTCATCTTTTACTCCAGCATCAGTATGAACCCAGTCGTACAACAAGGCTTCGCAACTTGCGGCGAAGACGGCAGTGTTCGCCTGTGGGCGGGCGGCGACTGCGTGCGCGACATACGCCTGCCTGTGCAGTCTGTGTGGAGCATCACGTGTCTAGACAACGGAGATATTGTTACTGGTATGTTCAAAAATGACTTTTTATTAAATCACTAGCCCAAAACTTTGTATGCTTAAATTTTTTAAGCTGTGTTAAGTTACGTCTTTGGTTACTGCTCCGCTTCCGTCGGTCGTAGCGTGATGTTATATAGCCTATACCATTCCTCATGAATCTGGCTATTATATACAAAAATACTTTTTCGAATCCAACTAATAGTGCCAGAGATTAGCGCGTTTAAACCAACAAACAAACGAAAAAATCTCTTCAGCTTTATCATATTAGAAATCCGGGCAAGTACCAATGTGAATTTTTCAATTCTTATGTGCTTTCTAAAGTTTTTCTTGGACATCATTGGTATAGGTGAAGGAAAACATCGTGAGGAACCTGGATTTACTGTTCCACTCAAACCTTGTCAGAGGCCCTTGAGGCGGTTTAGAAACTCTGACACTAGGGTGTGTAGGGCCGTAAGGCCTTACTACCCACACGATAAGAAGAAGATCATATTAGTATGGTTGTGATATTTTACAAAAATTTATGAAGTTGTATATTGTATTTTGTCATATACATATAAACATAACATTACAACTGTAATCCCCGAAGGGTTAGGCAGAAGCATACCCATTAGTACAACCACATTTCGCCAGTCCCATGCAATAGGGGGCGAACCTATTGCCATGAACTGGGATATTTTGTTGTCATAAAGAGTGTCAAATCAGGTAGCATACCAGAAAATAATAATGCTTCGAATATTGTTTATCGACAGGTTCAAGTGACGGAGTCGTCCGCGTGTTCACAAAAGACCCAGCAAGATACGCCGACGAAGCGACACTCAAGCAGTTTGAAGAAGATGTCACGAAGATGCAGGCAGCCTCTCAGCAAGAAATAGGAGGATTCAAACTTTCTGAGTAAGAACTGGTTCCTAGTTTTCCTGCACAAAAGTGTTTTATGCGCAAACACAACTTATTATTAAAGTTTCTATTGAATCGTAGACCAGTAGATGGAGACATGCTTGATCAATACACTTGCTCAAGGCAAGTTGGCAATTTCAGATTACCTATTATAAGTCCAGGTATCTTTACAAAATTTTTTTTTCACCAACATCCATGTTAAGCTTAGAAAGTACATATTAATTTTAAACTATCACATCGGTACTTGCCTGTTATCGAACTTACAGCACCTTACATAATACACACACAAACAGACAATAACCTTTTTGATTTTCCTTCAGATTACCCGGCCCGGAAGTTCTCCTTGAACCCGGCAAAAATGACGGCCAGACGAAGTTAGTCCGTCGCGGCACCAACGTCAAGTGTTACTCCTGGAGTGCTGCTGAGAACACGTGGAACGAGATCGGTGACGTCATGGGCGCTCCGCCCTCCAGCGAGGGCAAAACTATGTATCAGGGAAAGGTGATATAATAAAATCAAAGTTATAAAATAAAATCAATTGGTTAGCTGCAAGTTTTCACCTTCTTTATTCGGCCATTATAAATTTTATTTTATTGCACACGATTCAAAGTCCTAATTTGAATGGCATTTTTTTGTCGGCGCAGTGCTCTTAGTAAGAAGGTGACCTTGACCTATTATCGTGAAATCACTCACAAAAATCGCTGTATGAGAAATACTAAAGTAATTTCTTCTATTTATTTTCAGGAATATGACTTCGTATTTAGTGTAGACATCAAAGATGGAGCACCGCCAATAAAACTTCCTTTTGACAAGACTGAAGACCCTTGGGTAGCCGCCCAAGCTTTCATACACAAGTAAGTTATCAAAAATTATTTTGCTTAAGAGATCATATGAAAGCTCAAATTACTGTTTAGTTTATGTATCTATATACTGTGTCATTCAATAAACGAATTGAAAGCAGTGACGCTTATCATGTCCTCTCACTCGCTCACTGTACTGTGCGAAAGAGAAGGCATGATAAGCTCCTTTGTTTCGCCGCCATTTAGAACATTGTAATTGATGCATCTTTAGAAATGGACAAACAGTTTTAGAGAATATAAAAATTATGTTTATCGTTTTAATATTACCTAGCAACATATTTTTATTTTCTTATACAGTATGTTGTTTTATATTTCAGAAATAATCTACCTCAAGTATATTTGGAGCAGGTCGCAAACTTTATCATTTCTAATGCGAAATTAGACTCGCAACCAGTATCAAGCAATGGGTGAGTATTTCAATTTCACTCTGACTTAATCATTATCATTATCTGCTGTATTCATATTTTTCATTCTTTTCATTGAATATAAAATTTAACCTGATAGTTTACTTATAAAAATTTATATAACTTTGACATTTAGTAATCTATTTTCTTTCATCTGCTGTACAAACTCATATTTTTCATTCCTACCATTAAATATGAAATTTATCCTGAAAATTTAACAAACTTAAGTTGTTGGCACTTAGAAATCGAATAATATATTTTCTTTTTTGTTTTTCATAGCCTGCGATTGTCGTAAGTCATAAGGGGGGCCTTAGACGATGATTCTGGCATCAGTCATATAACTGTTACAAAATTACCCTAGGACGACTGATATTTTCCTAGGCCTACTTTTCCCTGCATCCGTGATTGAAGTTAAATTGATTGTCACACACCCCAACATATATACACAAACGCTCTGTATGACGTGGGGTGTGTGGGCGAAGAATCAATTTTTTAAACCTGTTATTTATTTTTTTATTATCTTATTAGCAGACCCAGAGAACTTCGTACCGCCATAGTTTTTTTGTAAAGTTCAGAACGGAACCAATACAACAAATTAAAAACCATGAAAATCGGTACAGCCGTTCTAGAGTTATAAGTGTTCGAACAAACCCGACTTTGTTTTACATACATAATTAGCTGATACTGTCCCTATTAATTGTTTTAATAAAATATTGGATTTGATTTGAGAGTGATCGTGTAATGCTAAATAGACGCAAAATATCCATACGTTTTATCTCTAACAGATTGGCCTGAATAGACCGATGTCAGATAGACCGTCTAAGGTCCCCCATACATAAAACATTAGCTCATCACTTTGACTCACGCTACTAAGCCTCTTTTGAAGTCTTATTGACCGTTCCAGCTTCGCAGACCCGTTCACGGGCGAGTCCCGCTACGTGCCGGGCTCGGGCTCGGTGGGCGGGCTCCCACCTCCCTCGCACGCCGACCCCTTCACCGGCGCAGGCGCATACACCACGTCCTCCACCAGCACCACGAGCGAGAAGATGCTTATACCACATGATGCTTATATTAGGTGAATATAATCATAATTTACATAACATCACGCCTGTAATCCCCAGGTTAGGCAAAGGTGTATTAGTACACAGACATTTTGCCAGTTATGTTTAAGTCCCATGTAATAGGGGGCGAGCCTATTACCATTAATCTGGCACAAATCCAGACTCCAAGGCTGCTAGTGATAATTTCTAATGGAAAAACCTAATAACACTTTCCGACCTGGGAGAAGAAGCCAAGACCTCAGCAGTCGCGCTTTGCGACCACTAAACAAACGAAGCAGTCAAGAAGTCGGAGACAAAGAACACAATAAATGAACCCGCAAGGCAGCTTATGGCAAGCTGTTGGGCAGTAGCGACCCCACACAGCTGATCTCCCGGGAGAAATCTTGTTCCTTATCTCTTGCCTTTATTCCCTGGCTGGAGTGAACATGGACAAGGAACAGAGCTCCAACCTTTTTCTTGTCTTCATTGGCCGGCTTAAGTGGAGATCGGCAAGAACAAACATGCTCTTGCGGAAGGAAGTATTATAGTAAGATGCATACAAATAAAACTTAACCCTAAAAAAATATTTCAGATTCGATCAAGCCAACTTGAAAGCGATATACGACAAGCTAAAGGAATTCAATAGCAAAATGGGTGACGGAATAAGCGCCATGACAGACGAACAACTAGAATCTGTTGTTAAATTGTGTGAACTGGTAAGAATAGAACTACTTTACTGCATAACACACACATTTAATCTACTTATAATGACAAAAGACAAGCCACATAGCCGTTTAAGAATACAATAACTGTACTTCTGCATAACACACACATACAATCTTCTTATAGAGTGTTAAAAGACAAACCACAGCCGTTAACTAAACATAACCCCATCAAACTAAGTAACATTGAATAAAAATATTGCTGAGAATTATTAATTATTTATTTTTTGTTTGAAATAATTATCTGTTTAATAAAGTGCGAAATTTACCAAAAAACATTGTGCATGCCATACGCTATACTACCGGGAGATTGGTAATATTTAAAATTTAGTTTTTGCATAATTGCTGGAACATGTTTTTCGAAAAAAATACGTAATAAAAAGTTGGACTTTCAATATCTCCATAACCAGAAGGTTCTCAAACGGCCTTCGAGTCTTCAGAAGGTTCTCAAAGGGCCTTCGAACCTTCAAGTAGCTAAAATATACCACGGACTAATAAGTAATAACATCATGCTTCATCTCATTGAACAATGATGACAAAACGAGCAAAAGATAACTATACAAAGTTACATAATGATAACATTGTGTGTGTTATCTTTGCTATGAACAATGTTGTCTGTCTGCAACGACATGTATAACATCCATTAATAAAAACTTGAAGTTTTAATATAATCTCGAGTAAACAACATCTACTGTAGTCACCATTTGGTTATCTTTTTAAATAAAAATATTTTTATAAAAGTTTAGCTGTCCCTAACGGAAGTCTAATTTAATTGATTAAAAATCAAAATCTACTCACAATCTAAGCTCAGTGACAATCAAAGTTAAAAAAGAAATGGATATATTAGAGACAATTTTGACAGATTGAGACTGAGAAATGATTGCGATTGTTCCAAAAACATAGTAGAATTGCCTCTCGGGAGGCATACCAAAATAGCTTGTTCGAGTTGGCACGAGGTGACGAGTCCTGGAAGGGCTTTGCCCAGCAGTAGGACAGCAAAAAAAAAATCAACATAATTTGTTAATTTCAGAACAATGCTGTCAACAATGAAACTATTTCGATATTGAAGAAAATGTTGGAATGGCCCAAAGGTATGTCTCGAAAACATTATTACAACTTATATTATAAAAGCCAAGGTCTTTCACTTATTGAATAAACACGAAATCACGTAAACTATATGACCTATGACGCTACAAATTAGCAAGTAAGTAGTTGATAAGTAGGAGATGTCAGCTTAGAATAAATAAATAAATATCTTGGGACAACTCACACACGGCTATCTGATCCCAAGCTAAGCAGAGCTTTATGTTATGGTAACCAGACAACTGATATACACACTTATATAATTTATAAATACATACATATTATAGATAAATCACACCCAGACACAGAACTAACAATCATGCTCATCACACAAAGTTTGTCCTGGGTGGGAATCGAACCCACGACCTCCGGCTTAGCAGTCAGGGCCACTAACCACTAGACCAACAGGCCCGTCATAAAAACAATACGTCTATTGAACTCTGCACTGGCAAAACCTAGTATTTAGTGAGTTAAGTGACGTCATTCTAAATCCAATATGGCGGACTAGTTATTTTGTGTACTCCCATAAAATGGGTATCAAATGAAAGGGTATGCGGAAAAAAATACATCACACTAAATTATAAAAGCTTGCTTTTAAAAATTTATATTTCTTTAAATTTTGAATATTGAAATAATTTCTAACATTAATCATATCTCTCTTTTTCTTTACAGAAATCCTCTTCCCCGTACTCGACGTAACTAGGTTAGCTGTTAGGAATAAAGAAATAAACGCACAGATATTCGATACGTCGTACGGACCGTCGTTTACCAAATATTTACTGTCGCTGTTAACACCAGGTTAGTTCAATACATTGTAGGTATTAATTTATTAGTCATGAGCTTTGTAAGAAGCGCGTGATATTATTATATCAAAGCTAAACATATTGTCAGGTGATTCCTCACCTGAGGACAAAAATCGACAGATTGTATGAAATGACTTTTTAAATTCTTTTCAATATTTTCAGATAATCTCCCAGCCAATCAAATGCTAGCGATGCGAGTATTAGTGAACGCGTTCAGTGACCTGTCCGGAGAAATGTTGGTGCTTGCTGCGCGGGAGAGCGTCGTGCACTCCCTCATATGTCTTACTCAACTTAACAATAATGCTCAGGTATATCCGGTATATGCATAACATCACGCCTGTAATCCCCGAAGGGTTAGGCAGAGGTGTACCCATTAGTACACCCACATTTCGCCAGTTAAGTTTTTAGCCCCATATAATAGGGGGCGAGCCTATTGTCATCAACCGGGCACAAATCCACACTCCGAGGCTGCTACTGAGAAATTCCTGATGGAAAAACCCAATAACACTTTGCCCGACCTGGAAATCGAACCCAAGACCTCATGCACAGCAGTCGCCCTTCGACCACTAGACCAACGAGGCAGTCCGGTATATGGTCCGCGTAAAAGTTGGTTAACGCGGACGCAGGCGATGTCGCTGAATAAAAAGTAGCCTATGTCCTTCCTTGGGGTTCAAACTTACCCCACACCAAATTTCATTCAAATCGGTTCTGTGGTTTAGTCGTGAAAGCGTTACAGACAGACAGTTACTTTTGCATTTATTACTATAACGACCCGCCCGGGGTTCGCACATGTGCAATGTAGATAGAGATAAACTACAATAACATGGCGCCATGTTATTGTAGTTTATAGCCCCTCTACAAATTCAAAAAGTTTGAAAGTATTTACAACTAGCGAACTGCCCCGGCTTCGCTCGGGTGCAACCTTTCAGGTGGATTTTCCAAACAAATTCTTTCATAAAAACCATGTCCGGAAAATTACGAACACAACAAAAAAAGAATCAGCCAAATCGGTCCAGCCGTTTTCGAGTTTTCCGCTTAGCAACACATTTAGCCATTCATTTTTATTATATAGATATTCACAACGCACGTGTGCATACTGAGACGGCCCTCCAAACAAAAACAAATCAGCGATTTGTTGCTCGACTAGCAGCAGCAATAATTACTTATTATTATTATCTAAACCTGAACAGATCGCAGCCACGTCGTTACTGTTGAACCTGTCAGTGGCGCTTGCGCAGCAGCCCGATAGTGTTGAGCTCGCCGACTGCTTGGTGCAACTATTGACCAAAATCACTGATAACGAAGCTTATTTCAGGTACTATATATAAAAAATACTGTTAAGATAAACTAGACATCAATTGAAGATAGGTGCTGATCTATGCTGTCTTTGAGATATATAAAAATAAATACAAAAAATTAAAATCATGATTTTTAATCATCGTTCGAAAATAATATATGTAGTGTGTAAACTGACTAGCGCCCCGTCCGGCTTCGCAAGGGTGCAATGTAGTAGATACATAAACCTTTTTCTTTAATCACTTTATCTATTGATGAAAACCGCATTAAAATCTCTCGTTTAAAAGATCTGCACGTACAGACGATGAGAAGCGATTTTGTTTTATACTAAGTAGAGATATTAACTATTATTTTTCGTTACAGAGGTTTGGTGGCTCTCGGCACTCTCCTAGCAGAATCTCCAAACAAGCTACAAATACAAACTAGAATAGTATCCAGCACCCAAGTCCACAACAGGCTGAAAAAAGACAGTGGCAACATTACGGACCCTAATAACGCTAAAATAGCAACACTGTCGCAGCAAATCATCAGTCTTTTATGAACAAAACCTTCTCAAGTACTCGATAAGGCTGTTATTTATATTATTAGAATTAAAAGATCATTTTTGTATAAAACCCGCGTACTGGATTTGAATAGCTGATCTTCGCTCTTTGTTGGCGCCTTTTTTATTTATTCATGAATTGTTTTAGTGATTTCAATAAGCTAGCTATATGCCAGAGGTGGCCAACTTGATAAGACCCACGATCTACTTTTTTGCTGACGAAACCCTGTACGATTACATAGTTCTTAAAAAAATAAATGAAATACTCAGCTCAGTATACAATTATGTAGTTTTGTTTTTTATTTTCATTAAGAGGAAAACAAAATTTACACAAATATCAGTGTGAGGTTTGATTACGTTGCGCAGTGTATGTTATACGTATTTATATTTTTTGCTTTCCTGCGATCGACCGGTTGGCCATCCCTGCTATATAGTTCACAACTTAAAAGCAAACAGCAATAACACGAGTTTGCCTTCAAAGTGCGTAATTTAGGATCATATCTCATTCGTAAAAATGTATGTATCGCTAGGCCGAATTTATCACTGAGAGAGCAAAATTTTAGAGAACATTGAATATTATTGTATTCCATTTTGTGTATCAATATAATAGTATAAATAAGGTAGTAAACATCTTGATCGTTTGAACGAACAGAAATAAGGTACGGTTATAAATAATGTTGATACTTTGCCCATCTAAGTCTATTTTTGAACACATAGAACACATATTCAGGGTTAAATAAAACACTGAAATAGATGAAATATATTATGATGTATTTCATAGATTCATGGTTTTATATCAGACATTTGCAGCAATAATAAATTGTATAAAATATTAAAATAAAACTCTTTTATTTCATAACCTATACTTTACACATACCTAATTTTTGAACTAGATATTTCTCCGTGAGTTGAAGACTAAACATAATAAAAAATACTTACATAACAATAGGATTAGAAATTACAATGTTTAAATTATTTGCCTTTCACTCGCACGTTTCTCTTGCAGATGAAAAGCAAATAGTAGACCTGTCATTTCAAATACCCATTCTTATAAACATGTTACACTACCACATTCCTAATTATTATGTAACGGTAAGTTAGAACAACAGTAAAAAAGCTAAATATTATATTAACATATTCGATCACAACTAGGTATATTACAGAGGCCGGCAGATTGCCAGAATATAAAAAAAAAAACATAGATACATATTTGGTTTTTTTACACAAAGAAATCGTCATCATTTCGACGACCAGTCTTAACATAATAATTATTATAAAAAAAAGATAAATTAATTGATTCATTCATAATTAAACAAACAAGTGTTTTGTGAGAAAAGCGTGTAACTTGTGTTGTTGATTGATTTTTATATCACAATCTAAGAAATAGCCGAGCGGGTCAATATGAACGATAATATTTTATGATTTAATAATTTTATGAGTACTTGACATACTTCTTATGAGCTGTCAAAACGAGATTCCCCCATAGAATTTTTATGGCAATAGTGAATTGTGACGTCACTAAGTTGCCAACTCGATTACTTGTTTATTGATTTCAAAGCAGCAAAAATACTAATCTTACTGTTAATTGAAAAATAATTCGGTTAAAGTATTTTTAAAAGAGGCCTTGGAATTATTGATGTCAAATACCGTTGTTCATAAGAACTATGGGTGAATCTATGACAATATTGAGTTTAAATACTTATTTTATTTTATATTCAATGAATAAATGAGCATCGGCTTATCTTCAAACAAGCCAGCCACATACTCGCGGGGTTTATTAAATTCTGTCTCCAAAGACTCATGGGCAATTTTGTATGAAACCTGGGCCCTTTTCAACAGTGAGTAAAACCATGTCATATGAAAGCTTATAAAGTGTACGTTTATTATTGTACGGCAGCTAAATTAATGCTCAGTGCGAAAATTGTGTTTAGGTATTTTATTGAATGAAAACATTAATATTTATTTAAATTGAAAATATGATATTGGTGCCGATTCCCTTGTTCACAAACTAAACTAAATTTAGAGAATTGACATCTCGTACTAACATACAGCGAAAGGAAAGGACGGTGACATTCCGTGGCATTAAATAACTAAGTTAGAGATGTCAAATTAGTTTTGCCTTGAACTTCTCCGTATTTTTAATCCACACGTTTTAAGATGTCAACTATAACTGTATGGATGTGTCAGATGGACTAAAGTCAGCTCTTATTTACATTAGTCTCTTTTTTATTTTATTGGACAGAAAAAGATGGAAATAGTCTAATTTTAGTTTAGTTTGTGACCAAGAGAATCGGCACCAATGCTTTTTGTAGGAAGCCACTAACTGTTAGTTTTGACTAAATTAAAAAAAAAATGTGCATAAGACACGAACTCATTTCTTTCCGTACACGGTACACGCTAAGAGCTTTCATATGAGATGGGTCTTATCACTGTTGGACAATATTAAAAGAGGGCCCTGTCGCATGGTCCTTTATTATTCTTACCTTTCGGTACAAAAACATTCCTAATAAGGCAAAGACTAAAGTTTTCTAGCACTATCAAGCAGAACCGTCACAAGATCAATATGATCAGATCTTTATTCGACCGAATCCCGCGCATATGCGACTAGCACCCGAATCTACGTCCACCCCATATTACTTCTTCTTCTTCAGTTCTTCAAAACGACGGTTCAAATCATCGAAATCGATTTCATCAGGAGCGTTGGGCGCGTTCGGCTGGTCGTTAGATGTATTTGAGTTGTTGCTATGGGGCACTGAAGGTAAGATCAGGTCAGATGGTACTGACGGCAGCTCGGGTAACTCCGGGAAGTGGTTCGGAGGCACTCGGGAACGAGGCTGTGGTGTTGGTACGTGGGGTGGCATCGGTGACGGAACGTGTGAAGGCTGGAAGACAAATGGTAGGATTATGTTGGTGTTTTCAGAAAATGTGATAAAACTCAATCTAGCAATAACGGACTTGCTTGTTGAACTTTAAATATTAATACACTATTAAGGTTCATATTCCTATAAGCGACAGTGATCAAGCGTTTCATACTTATATGAGCGTTAACGAAATAGGAATAAGGTTTACATTCGAAGACTACAATATTATATTTTTGTATTATAATTACACTATACAGAATGAAAGATCATTGGCTAAAATCATGAAAAGGGGTAGTTGTACCCGTCATGATGAACTACTTTTTATTATGGGACTGATCTCAGCCTGAAATCCGCGGTAAGAGTTAGAAACGTACGTAAAGTTAAATTTGTCAAATACAAGGTCGAAAGCATCTAATTAACACTTTAAAGGGGGCAGTATAAATTTCATGCAGTGAAAATGGTAAAAGGCAAAAAAATATATATAAAAAAATAAGTACCAAATCATGGTGGATGCTGTCATAAGCAGGTGGCAGATTGCTCATTTCATCCTGAAAAAGGAATAAGTGGTTTCAAGCATAAAACATTCAGATGCACTTGCACTACAGATCATTAAATACATTTTGCGCTCAATGACTTTTGAATATAAGTCCTGACCAAATTTCGGTCCAGGCGGAGATATTATAGTGCACATGTGCGTGCGCAAACTTAAATACACTCGCTCCCCTTACTCTCATAGTCCGATGGAACGGTAATCCGACACGACCAGAGAGAGATCAGGTGTATGATCAACGGCTTTAGCTTTTCGAGGCACGGATGTGTCACACTAACAACTTTCAAACTCCGGACTGTTACTGAGAAATTCCTAATGGAAAAACCCAATAACACTTTTTGGCTGCCCAAAGACCCGGCCCAGCAGTAAAATATCACTGCATCCTTGTCTATTTGTTTGGAAATGACAGAGTCTGAATTAGTTAAATAAATAGCGCTAAATGCGGTTAATGAATAGTGGTGCCTTCAGGCTTTAAACATGCACTAGTGTATATGTATAGTCAAAAGATTAAGAACAATACATTAAAGGGTGTGATACAAAGCAACATTTAAGTTAATCAGTAGAATTCGTTATGGGTGGTACACACAAGGCCAGTTAACAATCCAGTACTGTCTGTGTGTGTTTAATGTATTTGTGAAACGCAGACAGTGACAAAACTGATTCTGAATCAAGCCTTGTGTCTGGATTGTCTGGGTCCCATCAAAATTTAATCTTATAATATTAAAATATACAGGTCAACTAAAATAATAATAACAAAATTCTCAATAATAGAAATACAATTAAAAACAGATAAATTAATTTGTATCTACAATTATATCCAACAAGTAAGAAATTATCATAATTATTTTAGAGTCTATAACCGTCAGAAAAACTATTAATTGATTGATTGATAAAACTTTCTATAAACATCATAACATCACGCCTGTAATCCCCGAAGGGTTAGGCAGAGGTGTACCCATTCCATTAGTACACCCACATTTTGCCAGTTATGTTTTTAGTCCCATGTAATAGGGGGCGAGCCTATTGCCATCAACCGGGCACAAATCCAGACTCCGAGGCTGCTACTGAGAAATTCCCGATGGAAAAACCCAATAACACTTTGCCCGACCTGGGAATCGAACCCAAGACCTCATGTACAGCAGTCTTGCGACCACTAGACCAACGAGGCTGTCATTTTGTATTTTTGATGTAGGCTATTTCCCTTACCTGCAAAAAGCTATTGCTCAAGGACTTAGAATCGACGCCTGGAGGCAGGTTGTACCCCATAGGCGACTGGCTCGGTCCACCGAACGATGGCGGCGAGGTGGCGATAAACCCACCAACTTTACCGCCAGAAGGTAGCTACAGGTGCAAATTAGTCACGATATTAGAACATTGAGCTTTATTTACTAGTTGACTTAAGGCTGGTTTTGGCATACTGTCTGTATTAAACATGTCCCCTATAGCGTTTGACATTATGTAATAAGCAGATTATACAACACATTTTGGTGAAATTTAAAACATAAGAAATGTGTTAATGAATTGTAAGTAAACAAAAGCTCTGATAAAGTATGACAACAGTACTGTGCACTTACACAAAAATAAGCTTTTATTTGAATTTGGAATACCATAACACAGATATTTATTTAACTTTCAATGTAAATATTTAAGTCCAAAGAGGATAACAATGACTACTTACAGCTTGAGAAGTGATATTCATTAATTAATTGAATACATTATACTGTGCTAGTATTTACAGCAACCAAGCTGTAGATAGCAGCTTGTTAAGAAATGTCATGTGTTGTCTAAATATTGCCAGATTTACAAAGATTACTCTTTTCAACTTGAATAACACTCTTACGTAAATCTAATTACTTGGGCAATGTTCAAACTAACAAATTCATCATTTTTTGTGAAATATTTTACATGTTTTACTTACAGAAGGGTATGAGAATGGCTGTACATTAGGTGGTGGTGGTCCTCCGCCCGGCGGCAGATTCGGCATGCTCATTTGCGGTTGCTGAGGGTAACCAATAAAGCCAGGAGGCATTGGGGGCCCGTTGATGTCTATTAGCATGGCGTCGCGACCTGCAAATGATGGAAACAAAATTATAGTTTAAGATTACCAATGGAGAGGAGAAAATCTATTGGTCAGAAAAAAAAGATATGGATACTGTAAAACTCAAGTTTGCTAACAAACATACTTTAAATCAGACAACATTTTCTGCACAGCAGTCTTATTTCTTCAAATAGCATAAAATGTTTTAATAATTAGTAATGACATTTGTAAACATTTCAAAAAAGACTTTTAGAAAATGGCTAGTACTGATTAATAAAGTAAACAAGTTAAAGTAAAAGTTTGTACAATACATGTTTACAGGCCACTGCGCGTCAGTGACGCGGTCAAATAGCCCATAAATCTTGCCCCTACCAAAAATCGCTCAATGCGACTAAAGAAGTTTTCACTTCAAAAAGCTACCATAGATTTGGATCAAATTAAATCCAGAATCATACAAACCTTCTTCCTCTCTCATAACTTGCTCGTCAGGAGTATACTCCACATTATAATTCTTGGCGATCTCTATCAGGTATCTCTCTATGAGGATCTTAGGTGGGCTGTGCACTGACATCTTGTGTTTCAGCTTCTCGCTAAGTGTGTTAACATTCTCATTTCTGCATGCATCAGCATAGATTTTGCCATATTTTGCTGTTAGCAAGTCTGATATAATTTTCAATTCCTGTAAATGATTAATGAAAAACTGGTTTACAAAATAAGATAATAAGCCAGGCAACCCAGATGATGGGTTTTTGTAATAAAGGAGGTAGGTGGTTTACGGGCAAAAGGCGCTGTTAATAGATAGAAATGGACATAATTAGAGGCTTTTGTCAAAAGAGACATACCAAAAGGATTGTTTAAGCAAGATTAATTTTGAGTTAGTAAATAAACAAATGTATTATTATGGTGACTATAAGTCTGATATTATTTTAAATTCATGTGAATAAAGGCAGAAGTCAGCTGGTTACTAACGATGAGAAAAATAAAATCTAGCAAGCACACAAAGCAATCACCATCACTGTCAAATTATCAAAAGGAAGTGTAAGAAGGCAAAGTTCCTTAATAAAATTAATAATGTAAGATTATTGCAGTATTGAAATTAGTCATTTGTTCCTGCTGAAGATAAAGTTTGAAGTGATTAAACAAAGCTGTTTGAATGGAACTCCCTGAGGGAAATGTGAAAAATCTCAATAAGAGTTCTAATTGAAGGAAGGGAGGCACGCCCATGCCAAGTAGGGGCCAACAGGGCCAACAGGGCCTAATTATAATTGCAGGGGCTAATTGTAATAATATCAATAAGAATTTATAACATCAAATTGCTCTATATTATGTGAAAATGCTCTAGCTCTTTATATCTTTTATAAAGAGGTGCCATGCACTGATAAGATGACTAAGGATCTTTGTCACAAAAAAATTATAACAATTTACTTTTCTTTCATGCTATTGTTATTTCATTTGATCAGCAAGGGGCCTGTTAACACTAAGAACAAAAAAAATATGTACAATAATGTACATAGTTTAAAAATATAAACTATCTTTTATAAAATATAAACCATCAAGAAAATAACTTGTGTATATTTATATGAATCAATAAATAAGCACTTATACTATAAAAAGCTTACCTGTATATCAGTATGCATCCTTGGTGCTACCCATATAAGTGTGGATATGGCTTCTGCAAGCCCTTCGTCAAGCTCTTTCATCTGTGTCACAAGTCCAAACCTCGCCA
Source organism: Hoplodrina ambigua (assembly GCA_949774945.1). Lineage (NCBI taxonomy): Eukaryota > Metazoa > Arthropoda > Insecta > Lepidoptera > Noctuidae > Hoplodrina > Hoplodrina ambigua. The sequence goes on from OX458967.1 coordinate 3,936,948, forward strand.
AGATAAGGTCACAGTACATTTCCACTATTTCCATAGCTTCAACCATGTAGTCCTCCCTGAAAAAAGTTTTTTTTAGTCTGTTGTCTATGGCCAATGTTGTCCCGTAGAAAGTCTTTGGAATAATAAATATTTATTCTAAAATAGTTTTAAATAAAACACACTCTAACTAGATGAGTATTGGAAGGTGGTATTTTGAAAAAAGAACCACACAAAATTAAAAAAAAGAACCACACAGAGGTATCCAGACAATGCATGCATGTGTTGATGATCATGATACCTCAAAGTAGAACTAATAGAGCTTAATAATACGACAACCACAACAGGCTGAAATGTACCCAGAGTATGTGCATTTAATAACATCTGATTAAAAGAACAGAAATGGAACTCATTAGCAGTTCTTAGACGAAAAAAAGAAACATAATGTCTTTGATTCATACTCTTAACATAACTTTCTGGTAGGTAAGTATGTTTCTGACATTGTTTGATTAAAATATCATATTGTTCTAAGGATACCAGACAAATATAGATTAATGAAATCTACCAGACAAATAGACCTAGCTTATTCTTTTCTAGGCAATGCCCAGCCTATTACGACATGACGCAATGCATTAAAATAAAGTAATCAAATTCTTTCTCAAGGCCATGTTTGTTTGCAAGGATTTTTTCTTTCTACAGAATTATTACATGTCCTTACCTGATGATGTGTTCCACTCGAATTTTGGCTCTTTCACTTTTGCCAGCAGCAATATAGTCTGCTATTTCCTTCCTTGCTTTCTGCGCCAACTCAGTTTTCTTCTTTTCTATCAACTTTAGCCTATTTATAGCAAGTCGCAAGTGAGTTTTGAGTTTAGTATAATTGGGGTTTGTAGAAAACATTTTGTATATTGATTGAAAACAATAATTTATATCACACAATAGATTACGAATGACTAACGCAAGGATTTACTATTTGTTTGTATGAATCACCGCGGAGAGCAATAGCAAATTACTAGTTGGTAATGAAACGAAGTCAGCTTCATTCAGCCACGTTCCAGTACCACGTCTCAAACTGTCAGATTGCCACAATCTCAAAAGTTGCGTCTCGATAGCATACGTAGATTAGCTCGTGTAAGACAAGGACCGCATTAAACCATGCTAAAAAAAAGAAATATCAAGGAAAATGTGAGAATGACAATTAATTTGACAAACTAATGGGTGTTACGTTTTGTTAGCAATGATTATAACAAACGTCTAAATTTGATGTTTTGTAAAAAAAAGTAAAACGGGTAAAAACACACTTAGAACGGATGCGGGTCAGGTCAAAAGTCTAGCAAACGATAACTCAAAATGCGGAAGTGGATCGGACACAGGACACACATTTAAATTTCTAGATGTTTATAATGGTTTTATTTTTGCTATCCCATCAAATATCTCTGAGCGTAGGGTACTAGCCTACTGGGTTCGATTTCCAAGTCGGGCAGTACGTTATTGGTTTTATCCACTAGGAATTTTTGAGTAGCAGCTAGGAGATTGAATGTTTGTGGTGTGCATTCCCGTGCTTCGGAAAACACTCACAAGCCGTTGAGAGTGCACCAGTGTTTGCACACACTAAATAATGCACTGTAATATCTCTTGCATACTTGACTATTTTTATTGATATAGGCTGATGTGACCGATATTCGGTCGAGAGGATGTTATTAATATCTTCTACATTTATTTCCGAACGGATCTTATGAATTAGTAGTAGGTCCAATCCCGGTTGCTGAGCGTGAGGGTCCCACATGGACTCGTGTCTCAAAAAAAAAAAGTACCCTACGCAGGACGCTTCTTTCAATTTTTTAAGAAAAAAATTGTATTTAATTACCTATGCAATAAATCTTTGTCTTCTCACATTGATGTTTCTTTTATTAGTTGCCCAGAGGGTGATCACGTGAAGGGAGACCACGGCAGTGGTGCTTTTAACGCCCTCAAATGTCTAGATGTGTAGACGCTGGAATCTCCAGAAAGTGGTGAATTGTAAAGCGTGGCATGGTCAAGACTTCAGGAGAGCACCGCACTCGTAATGCCGGAAAGATTTATTATATAATATCCAGTATTTTGAGAAATTTTGGTTGCAGTGGCCTAATCGAGTGCGCACTTGCGCAGTCGATTGAGTGCTTTCATGCATACTAATAACTGCACTGCAGGTCATCCGAATGGCAAATGTTTAACAAATAAAACTCCGTTTTTTTTATTACGAAAATTAACATTTTATTTCGCTTCTTATACAATCATTACGTTACTATCTATTGAGTTTTTAGCTACCGTGGGTAGCTACTCAATAATTATCTACGTACATTTAAACATAATACAGTAAGTCAACATTCGATACATCTGATTAGTGCCTAAACAAAATATTTTTTAGATTTTATACATCTCCAAATCAATAAATAGAAGACAGTCTTACTTACTTGTTTTAATTAAGTAAATAAGTAATTACTGTATATTTGATATTCTTAGGCATCATAATATTTTTATTTTATAATATGTTCAAATGGTAACAATTTCGTAACAAAAATATTTCAATATTTTGTCATACGAACTTTGTGCATTTTTAGGCGTTACCTTATAGTCTAGTTATGTAGACATACATAAACTAAGTTGACTTTACAAATGATGGCTTTCTGTATAAAATAAGTACTTTACCTACACTAGTTTTCACATTTCAACAGTTAAGTACATGGAGGTGAGAATCACAAAAGGATAACAACGTCACAGAGCAAGTGACGGTCTGCTTAAACTTTCGGAGCAGCGAATCGATGATATCTTAATTCTACTTAATTTTGCACTTTCTTGGCTGGAATTAGGTAACTGTAGGTAACGAGATATATTTTCTCTGCCAGAAATAATACAAGCCTACCTTATTGTTGTATCTATAATTTTATATGATGACTGTAGTAGGTAGGCATAGGATACGGACAGAATAATAATACGTAATATGAGTGATGGATCAACTCGAGTTCATGTACTTATAGCTCGTACTCGTACACAATTTATGGGCGAGTTTCGAGTTTACACGAGTTGACCCATCGGTGAGTTTGTTAATTCTGGTCGGCAAGTGTGACGTGAGTCCCTTTGTCGGTCCGAGTGAACGAGAGAGATGTGTTGTATTAATATACCTAGATCATAAAATTGTTTAAATGCAAAATAAAGTGGGATAAGGTCTGGATTTTTTTTTACACTATTATAGTCAATGAAATTGATAATTTCATCGATAATGTGAATTGACATTTTATACTTATCATGCTTATAACAAGAATACATCATACATCAATTAAAAATAACAGTAATAACATTGCAAAATAACTTTAAAATACTAAGTAGGTAGAGAATTGTAAAACCTAACTTAAGTTCGGTAGAGTATCAGATCATGAGAATATGATAATGAAAGTAAGTACCTACCTACATTATATCAATAAGTACATATAATATATGTTAGTAGGTAGTACCTAACGACGTCAGAATTGAAAAACAATATTCTTCGTTTAAGTAACTCAACCAACATGCAAGCTAAGCTCGTTAAGATCTTATATTGTCCCATGTGAATATTTATGTGATAATTATTGTCACATTGATCATTCCTATAAATTGAATTTATATAAGTCACAAATATATACAAAGACAAAATTACAACAGTAAATGAGTAAAAAGAGCATAATAATAAAAAATAACAAAAATAATACTGGTTGTTGTAAAAGAAAATGCTTCAAAATACCTATGCCTTACTTAACTAAGTACATATATACTTAAATAGTTCTAACATTCAGTCATTTTCGGAAATTTTATTATTACTCGTATTACTAGACTTCTTAACAATTTTATTGTGAGAATTTTCGTAATCGTCATGTAAAACAACGGTAGTGGCACTAGCATTCGAAGGACTGCGAGAGTGTGTGAGATTCGTACGGTTGCTATCAGCCAGGTGCTCTAGTTCGTGGCTCTCTAAATTAGGTACCCCTGAACACACAGAGCTTACTCGCGATACAGATTTCCTCTCCTCAGTTGGCGATTCTTTTATTGAATTACGTCCAACTAAGTGGAATAAGGAACACAAGAAAAATGTAGCGTAAGTCCAACTGACCACCATTATCAGAGCCAAAAACGAACCTATTTGAGAATATGGCAACAGATTCGACCGCAGTAAAAATATACCTGCAAAGCCAGTTGTCAACGCAGCGGCAGCAGTTGGACCGGAAGATGAAGACAATGCACATTTGACTCTCGCAGATTTTATACCATTAGCATTTGCATAGGTAAGCGCATAATGAAGATTAAAATCCACAGCTAACCCTGCCGACGTAGATATCGCTACACTTTCTAAAATATTGAGCTTCCAACCATTTAATACTAGTATAGCTATAGTTACCGTTGCGGAAAATATCATGGCTGCCAAAGCGCACGTGCTAATCACGAGGCTTAATGTTGCCGGTACAAGTACTATAAAACCTAGAGTAGCTGATAGGATTAGGGCAATCACAGTTCCGCTAGCTAATGTTTTTTGTAGGTCATAAAATTGAAAGTCTGACAAAAACCAACCACATTTCATTCCTGGTGGGGCATATTTCAATTCTAGTTGTGTCCAATTTTCTACTTGATTGTAAAAAGAATCCATTTCTTTGTACGACATAGAGTAGGGCACGACACTTTCAAATTCTACTACCATAGCTGCAACTGTTGGGGGAGTCGCACTTCTAAGAAATTTAGGCCCCGCTACGCCAGGCATAAACAATTCGCGCGGAGTCTGATACAAAGACTCCATAGCTTTTAAGATACAGAAATCGAAAACTTCCTTTTTATAAGGAAAAACTGATGTTTCACAGCATGGTGTTCTGTTTATTTTGTCAATATGGTCAATACACCGTCTACTCATGTACATTTTAAAACTTTCAATAAAACAATTAGGGAGCAAAGGTCCCAAGGTTTGCTGGAAAAATGGTTGGGCTTTAATTCTAGAACAGAATCCTGCCAACCATTTCTGAGAATCAGGGTCTGATATTGAAAAATTTTCGTCAAACTCTAAGTGACCTTTTGAAGCCGGATTCATGTGATTTCCATTGTCTATAGCTTGGATCCCCCACACCCATCTAAGGGGCATCTTACTACCTGTGCCAATGTCCTTTCCAAATCTTTCAAATAGGAACCTACTACTATAGAGCAAGTCATACTGCTCAAAGGGATGGGAGGTTTGAAAAAGTTGAAACTGTTTAGAATCTGGCAGTTGAAGACCAGGGGAGTAGAAAACTATGACAACACTGCCAATTCCAATAGCACCCAACACTATAACAAACATTATGTATAATCTTGTGACACATGTGATAATAAATATATTCAACATCACTCTGATATCTTCACAAAATTCATTAATACTTTTCTGAATAACATCTAAAAACTTTCTTTGTTTTGTACACAGTTTAACATCTATTATAAATACTGATGCTGGCAACAAACTTATCATTAAAAGGAAGTTGACTAGAACAGCTGTACCTGCAAAAACGCTAAAGCAGTTTATAGCTGGAATGTAGCTCACACAGGAGGCAAGGAAAGCAACGGCGGTGGTCAATGTAGTGATGCTCATAGTCGTTATAGAGTGCCTCATGGTCTCCACAAGTATCTGAATGAGTATAGTCTCACCCGCACTAGACACATTCTTTATGTCACTCAGACCATTATCCTGACAAACAACATTGTCACGAATAAGCTGCTTGCTAACCATTTTCCACACTTTGACATAAAGAAATGCATCATCTGCCCCGATACCTATCACAACAACTATTACTAGTAAATTCATAAAGGGAAAAAATTCCAAATTGAACACATAGATATACAAGAAGTATGCTATACCAATTGAGTATGTAATAGCTATAAATAACAGCAGAGTTAGAATAACAGATTTTGTATAGACCCACACACAGACAAATACAAACACACCACCTAAACCTATCAACCATGTGTCTTCTATTACCCATAAGTCAAAAAGTGCATTTTTCAGTCCAAAGTCCATGGCAGGTATAACAAGTGTTTCATAAGACAAATTTGAACTTTGCAACAGTTCATAATAAGGTAACACAGTGCTACTGCTTGGTAATGGTAGAAATAGCATGACATTTTTAACAAAAGCCTGTGAGAGGTCCGAGGGTGTGAATGCATGTGAATCTATCAAATAAAATAGTAAATTATAAATAGCATCATACTGAGAACAATACTTCGGTACTTTACACCTATCTAAATCACAAGAGGCCATTAACGAGAAGTTATGGAAGTAACCTGCACATTTTTTCAGAATTGTAACTGCACTGGTTACATCTTCTTGGCTTAAATTTTCACAGGAAGTCTTACCAGACATTAAAGCTATGTAGTTTGGCACACTCCACACTGGACAACAGAGCTCTTCAGAATGTAGATCTCTTTGGCACATGTTGTAGTACTCTGTTCCTCCATACTCTACAAGCATCGATTGTAGTCTACACATTCTTTGTACATTTTCAAATGTTATTAAAGATGTGTTATCAGTATTTGTAATAACTAAATGAGCATAGTCTGATATGGGTGGGCCACAGGTCCCCGATGCATAGTTGTGATTTATGGGTAGGTCAGGTTTACGCTGCATTTCTTTTATAGATACCCATTGTTTTCTTGTGTGGTCTTTTAGATAAAATGTATTCTCATCTTCAAATGTCTTGTTTTTGCCAAAACCCCAATGGACATGGGTATTAGATATGTTAGGTTCTGATGATGGCCAGTTCTTTTCGAAATTAGTGTCATTGTTGTGGTCAACTTTTTTCTTTTTGTTACGCCCTTTGTTTCTGGAGCGGCCGCGGCCTGATCTTGGTTTGTCTTGGCGCGTTCTGTTGTTATAGCTCTGGTTCATGCGTATCTGATCTTCAATTTCTTTTGGATTAACTGCAAGCCTTTTAGAAGGTCTCGTTTCATCTAGAAGGTTTTCCCACGCAATAAACCGATGCGCTAGTGTTGTTCCTCGCGTTTCAAAGCCTACTATAGGATCAGAAAAGGATGGTAAATCATGGCATACTAGCGGGATCACAGTAAGGATGGTTGAGATCCCAGTTATGGTGAAAAAAGCAAGGTAGGAGTGGCGGACAATAAACCTGGCGTAAGCTGACAACATTTTTATGTAATGACTTCACGGGCCTCATAGTTATTTCACTGCACCATCTTCTCCTATCACCGTAACACATACCCAACTTAGTTATGCTAACGTAAATAATCATAAAAGGGATCACATTTTGCAAAACAAAATACACAACACATTAGAAAAATGGAAGGAATAAAAGTTTATCCCTTTACAAAATACACAACTATAAAGTGCCACAGAATAAATAATATCTGCACAGATGTTTAGTAAATTAGATATCGAAGCCATAGATAAAGCTAAAAGTTTATGTCAAAATATTTTGACTGAGGGGTGAGCAAATAAGTGTTAGATCATGGTTCCTGGAGAATACCTACATCCCCCTACATGTGGGGTACGTTGGGCATCGCACTTAGTGTCATTCTGTCAAACAAAAAGTATAATCTTATTATTATTCACTTACTAAGACTGCGACTTTCGAATGTTTATCTTACAACCATTAGGATAATAAATCATGTGGATTTAATATTTAGGCCGCTTGTACACGCTAAGAAAAGTCGCCGGATCTATGCAGGAATTCGTATCGTTTTTACACACGAACTGTGTGCTTCGGCGTTGACCAAAAAAATAATCTTGTCTGCGTTAGACTCGATGCGCGAAGATCCTGCAGTAAATTTTAAATTTTCGTGCCTACGTCCGGCAAAATTCTTGTCGTGTATATTATGAATTGGTCATATCTGCAGCAGACACGGCAAAATTTCTTAGCATGTACAAGCGCCCTTAGGTGGCGCCTAGCATTAGAGTAAACGGAAATTAGGTTACAAACCGTAAGGCTTTGTTGAATAGGCTCTTGTGACAAACAAGTATTTAAAATAACAATATTTTTTATTATATTTTCATTCTTTATTTACATCCCTGGAGATAGAGACGATATTATGCCCCAATGAAAGCAAAATTTGAATTGACCATGCATGCAAAAAAAGGCATTGTGAACATAGTATGCTCATTTATTCTAAGCCTGGCCGTACACGGGCCACCGTCCATTTTTCTTACATTCTATATGGACTCAACGCATAAGGATGATGTTCCCGGTTGCCACAACGCCACTTCTAACTTATGTTGGCGGCGTTTGTGGCTATCGCTTGTGGCCCGTGTACAGTCAAACTAAGGTATAAGGTTGTGGACGTACTGCAGTTCGCATACCTCGAGCGTCGGTATGGTAACTCTGATGAGAAGTCTTTGAAGAAATGTAATAAGAGGAGGGGTGAGCAGGCTGCGACATCCCTGTGCCTGTACATTTTGACATCCACTGCTCACCGCCGCGTTTCTGGATATTGCATTTTCATACAAATTGCAAGCGGATTTTTGAAATGCGAGGCGGCTCTATCAGTCTCTCTAGTGGACGCTTAGCTTAACTCAGGGGTACAACACCGTCCATGTGTAAGACATAGACAATATAGCATGATTGACATGATAAAAAGATGATTTATTTTACTGGCAATAAGTACTGGAGAAGCATTGGGTCATTATTAATCATGGACGTAGTGATATATATAAATATTTAACTCCATTGATTATTTCTATGATCTATAAATTCTTTTATTTGACTATTTTAAGTTTTTTGCTAATATCAGGAAAGGTCGCAAGGACTACCTGTTAAATAAAATTTTAGCATTGTAACCCTTTTATTGTCTATGACAACTTGTGATCACAAGACCTCTCCGCTTTTGAGTTTTCTGTCAAGGCAAAAATTGGGCGAAAAAAGGCCGTCCCTTTCGGGAATATCGGGTAAAACAGCTCCAATTTGCTAAATAAAATATTTCAAGATGAGGTACTTCCTAACTTACCTGTTGGCGCTGCTGCTGGTGCTCGTGATTCCGACATTTTCTATGTTCTATCTTTTCCAAGGAAAGGGTGAGCAAATAAGTGTTGGATGGTTCCTGGAGAATACTTCCCCCTACATGTGGGGTACGTTGGGCATCGCGTTCGCCGTTTCCCTGTCCGTGGTGGGCGCAGCCATGGGCATCCACACCGTCGGAGTGAGCATAGTCGGAGGAGGTGTCAAAGCTCCCAGAATCAAAACCAAGAACTTGATCTCCGTCATCTTCTGCGAAGCCGTCGCCATCTACGGTCTGATCACTGCCATCGTATTGTCAGGAATGCTGGAGAAATACACAGAGCCGTTGATCGATAACTCAATCAAGGAGCAGAACTGGATGGCTGGTTATATTATGTTTGGAGCTGGACTCGCCGTGGGCCTCGTCAACTTGTTTTGTGGTATCGCCGTCGGTATTGTCGGCTCTGGTGCTGCCTTGGCTGATGCAGCTAACGCTGCTCTCTTCGTCAAGATCCTAATTGTAGAGATTTTCGGATCAGCCATTGGTCTTTTTGGTCTAATTGTTGGTATCTACATGACGTCAAAGTGCAAAATGGGCAACCAGTAATTTAAGAATAAAGTAAAACTTGAATCTAAGTGTAAGTACAATTTAATATTTGCATTTAAAACATTTGTAATTATCTAGTTACTATTACATTGTGAGAAATGTGTTACCTATGAACTAAGAAAACTATTCATTGCATATGTTTAAAATGTAAAAAATAAAACTGTTTAGATGTCTTGTGATTCAGTATTTTGTATGTCTTTATGTCATTTAACTACAATAGAAATATATAATGTTAACACTATAGACTGTTTTCATCCCAATTAGAATATTGTATATTGAGAAATTGTCAAAATTCTAAAATACTCATACATGACCTATTTCGCTAAACTTTATATCAATGTAATGTTAAAAAACTGAGAGATTATTAAATATTTAATATAGTAAAGATGATGTATTATAACCCCATTGTTACTATTAAAATAGTCTTTCAGTTTATTAAATAAAAATAATTATATAAAAATAGGTTTTATAGTCTAGGTCACATGATCTTGAAAGTATGGAAATCTAAGTGTTACAGCATGATTTAGTCACTTGACATACAGTTATTATAAGTAAATTATTACTATAGTTCATTTCTATGTTTTCCTTAAGCTTAATTATTGTATGCTACTCAATTACTTAATTGATTCTTAAAACAAATAGTTGTTTAATTTGTTAACCTAATTAAAAATATTTGAGATAATCATAGAGTTTTTTTATTTTTTCAGTGTACAACAGCACTGGATGTTACCAGCCTTGACCTACCCTAACAATCAGAGTGTCCAGTGCTTACACACTTATTTATCATCGAAGAAGCTTCAAGTTATATCGTTGCAGTGTTGAACTTGTGTATCTTTCCTGCCTACTCTTTGTTGATGTGTTTATATAATGTAAATTATTTTTTTAATCTTAATGATCAATAAAATATCTGATCTTAGCACTTGAAGTTAAAGTAGCTTAAAGTATAATTAAATTTTTGATGTTAAAACACTGTACTATACTTACTTAATTGTTGTTTCATATATTAAGGCATTTGTGCTAAGATTTCAGATATTTGAACTGAGGTTTGGATTGTATTACAGTATTTTATTGACAACTTAATAGTAACCAGTCGAGATTGTGTTGTATTGAACCATAACAGTGTCCTATTGTGCAAATGACTAGGTACACATTGTTTTTAGAGTTTCCATGGCCTAATAAAAAGCTCCGCCTTGACGTAACTACAGTACCGTACCTAGTCATTTTTAAGGCTTATACATTCCATAAAACCTTGTTTCAAGTTTTGTAAAAGCTTTGATTGGTCAGTCTGTAACCCATGTTATACATAGTAATAAAATATAATGTACATAAATTTCGTATTTGGTGTGATATGATATTTTCCGTTGGACACGGATAAAACAAGGTGATGTTGATGACATTGTATGCAGTCATCAGTAGCACCTTTTGTTGAAATAAATTTGCAGAGCACAAAGTTTTACTTTTTATTATAATATCTTTGATGACAGATAGGATGAAACTATCATGGAGTCAATATTGATTGTAAAAGCTGCCTGTGTCTTTTTGGAAAATATCTAAATTGTTAATGTTCTCTGGTATCGATAAAGCACTGTTTCCCCTATTAAATTATATACAAATCAAGTTATTGTAACTCCCAATTGTAAATATTAGTTTGCTTACCTTACTAATTTATTGTACGTACTTGTAAATTCATCTGCATAAACTTAAATATAGGAGTTGATATGTGGCCACACATTCTTGGTATTTGATATATCAATCGAGAATCGACATTGGCTGTTAGCACAGTGTTCAAATTTCGGAACAAATCGAACGAGAAAATAATAGTATTATGTCAGTATGAACTGATGTAATTCTAAGTAAAATATATTTTATTTGTGCAAATGTAGATATTATGTATGTTGATGAATAAATAGATAAAAAGTTGTAAAGAATATTTTTATTTCTAACAGTAAAAAGGTCCTGTTTGTGTACAAGGCATTTTAAACTTCTTTTTTTAATTGTATAAAATTTATTAATAACATTTGGCTAGATGACACCACCAATCAGTTTAACAATTTTTTATGATTAATTAAAACTATTCCCCATCGAAACTGTGACGTCATTTTTTTGCAACTCTTTTAACTATTATTGGTTTCAATGCAACTAAAAATCAAATTCTACTGCTAATAGAAAATTTGTCGGATTTACAGGGCTAAACTGAAGTCCTTTTTTTGTAAAGTTGTGTTTTGAGATTGTTGGTAAATGGTGTCAACTACGTTATTGTATTTATATCTTGCATACATACTGTTTATATGTTTTTCAATGGCCCTGAAAATATTACACAAAAGATGCATTGACCCTGAATTATAGTAATACAGTCGTGTGAGTGTAATTCATGGCACAGTCAACCGCACGTCCATGGTAGCAATTTGATATTGTCAGCGCCTTTATTTTGTAGCAGTAAGGATGATTTTCGTATGTAACTCACTTCAATTTTAGTTTTTTTTTTTTATTTGATTGTCTTTTTTTAGCTCCTTTTTGTATGTATTTCACTCTGGTTTATTTTTAACTAAGTAGGTAACTCGACGCAAATTTTATTTATTAATTAAAATCGTTCAAAATCTAGTCGCAATCTCGTCTCCGAGACAAAAACAACTGAGTGTAAAAATAGGTAGGTATGTAAATTAGAGGTATTTTTAGATTGAAACTCAAAAAAAAAGTTCCTAAAACTTAGTAGAATCGCCTGGTTAGCTTGAAAATATATAAATTCTCCTTAAAAAAATAAAAGGCAAAAATATATTCAACAGCAGCTCTGTGTAATCTATTCAGTATTGATTTTGGCATTATCACGAATGCGCGTGAGTGGTACTTACTGTGTTGTGTGATTGTGTCCGATAAGAATATTATAATATTATATTAGCGCTTGTGAGTGAACACAGCACACAGGTGTAACTTGAAAGCCAGTTAGCCAGCAATTACCTAGATACCTCTTTGCATATAATCTTTTACTATTATAAATGCGAATGTTTAGATTCAGTTAATCTATCACGCCAGAACGGCTGAACGCATTTAGATGAAATTTGGCAGATAGATTTTGGTCTGATGGAAGAAGTTAATATTTTGTGTCACCTTTGGTAGTGACGTTGTTGCCATCGCCCTAGATTCAACAGTGATGTATAGAATCTGTTGGTTTATTTTACAATCCCGGAATATTTTGTGAGGATAGTGTTCTTGCAAGCCATTGTTTTTGAAATCTTCGTGTTAGATCTGTGGAAAATAAATAGAGATTCTGGAACCTATAATTAACGACAGCACTTTTGCCAATAAATGACCAACATCATAAAAATAAAACAAAGTAAGAATTTTAGCAATAAAATATTTTATTTTATTATAAAACAATAAAGGTTTGTACCACTATTTTATAAACATTGCCAGTAAAAGTATCTAGAAAACGGTGAAAAAGATTAATAGTATCACAAAATGGAATGTAAGATACAAAAATGAGCCGAAGGTTAAATATAAAAGTGGCAAATGCAGTTTCGAACTGCTTACGTATATAAAATACATTTGAGCAGAATAAACGGAATTACTTTATTTACCTAATGATTTTGCTAAAACCACAAACCTTGGAATGTATTTTAAATAATGACAATAATTATAATACTACAAAAATATCAATTACTATTAAAACCTGTTCTTGATTAATTTGTTTTCAAAAAAGTATTTAAGTTTACGCAAGATGGAGGGAGGGGGGAGGGGGAGATTAACTCGTCCACACAAAAATGCGATTTCTTGATATGGGAATTGCTATCTTATTGACAGCAGCGCACAAATTATATCTTTCGCACACCAGGTTTTTTGCATAAAATATGTATAAAAAGGTCAGATATAATACTTACATGAACATGAATAAAAAATAAGTTTTCTTAATTAATTGCCATGAATTAAATTGCCACGAATTAAATTGCCACTTTTAATTTGAATTAAAGTTTACGAAGAAACGCCTGAGTTTATTTAATAGCAAAAAGTAGCAGTTCAGTTAGAAAATAGGTATTCATCAACTTTGTTCATATTCATAGTGCATTCTACGAACTCATTAAATATTAATTATGGCAATCTGACACTATAGAATATCTAAATAAAGCTTTCACTTAATATTCCACTATTATCGTAGTCCCTAATTGTACTACTAAAAGTGTAAAAATCTATTATTTACAAAATAGGTGGACTCTTCGTTAAAACGCTAGAAATGCACACAACACGCTATTTACATTTTAAAGTTTGAAAAGATTGTTCAAAACTAGAATCATCGCTTTTATTAGAAAAATAATAACAATTTTAAACCAAAACAGGATGACTTTGAGAATCGTCAGAAGTTTTGTAATAATTGAAAAAAAGAAAGATAATATCTACGCATAGTGTTATAAATCGCTTTCACACAAACAAGTAAATATCAACTTCATTCACAATCCCACAAACGATACCTACTCTTATTCATACGTTGTTTACAAACGACAGTTTTGGTTTTCTTATATAAAAATAAAATTAATTCATATTTTGCATTAAAATATGAGTATTTAAAGTACATTTGCCGAATTATTTTCTAAAAAATCTTTTGTATTTTATTGTTTGAACCCGCTAGTTTCGAAAACTACTCGTACGATTCTCAATATATAGCTTACCAGAAGCTACGTTATCCCTGAGTGTTGGGATATATTTTATTATCAATAAAATTAGGGATCAGTAAATTTTTAAACGGTGTATTAATATTAATTTAAATTATTTTTTTTAAATAATTCGGCAAATGTCTAAATAAGCTAACTTATCTATTTACATATCTGACTTTGGGTGTCATTCTTACTTCATTAGGCATGCATTATTTCTCTATACCAACGCACGCTCAAATAAATTCTTTATAATTTTTCTACTACATTTGAGTGTGAATAAAGATTTCTAAATTATTATATACACGCCTATATCGGTAGAGGTATGTGATCGTAATAATAGCATTGCACCCAGTTGCTGGGCTCATTTATTTAGGTATGCACAGTGGATTCGTTACACCTAAGTAAGATACCTATATTTGCAATTTGTTTACAAGTTTAAATCTAAGAGCAGACTTTCAAACGCTAAAACCGACAAAAGAATGAGTATTCAAATACATTAAACTATATTTCAGTTCCACTATAGTTACTACTTAAAGCATAGACATAAATTCAAAATAAATACTCGTTATTCTACACTATGGCAGTGGGTACTGATTGAACGACAGTCTTTGCGTAAATTAACACTAATCATTATAAAATTACTAAGTAAATTAATAACTAATTGAGATTCATTGGAAATCTTGTACTATTTAGCGTTGTTACACTCTCGTCTCCGCATCGTCTTCAGTAGTAGATTTCCTGTAATATTACAAGTATGTATTATTAAAATTAATCTTGCAATATTATCCTAAACTGAATTGATTCTATATGGATGGAAAAATAAGTGATTGAAAACAATAACATCAATATACAATTCCTAATTTAAAATAGTAAGAAAACAATAAAGAGTGTGTTCAGTTACAGTGAAAGTATTTTGAGACCACATTCAAAACCAAACATTCGTTTATTGACTATCATAAATTTAATTAAAATAAAAAAAAAATACTTTAGTTACAAAAGTTCTGTGAAAAATTGATTATTCTAAATAAAACGCACGATGAAGAAGAAAAAAATAAACATTTTGAAATAAAAAAATAATCAAATATTCTTTGGCAAAGTATGGTAAGAATGTGGTCAAGACTATGAATAAAGAACATTTGATTACCTCCTCCCTAAATGGTTGAAGATGATTGCGCGGCAACACCACCGGTTAGCAAAGCAAAAGATGATTACAATGAGTGTTTCTCATACAACCGCCACCATCTATTGACAATGTTATCATTATGGCTGGATTTAAAATTAAAATAATAATAAAACCCTATAAACGATGTTCAGGAGTCATTCATTTATAAGGAACAACAATATTCATAGGTAAAAATGCAGTGGTAAGCCGGCAGCCACAGGCGTAATGCAAAATAGGTGCGCATGCGGCTGCGGGTTCAATACCGAGGAAGTACCAATTTGACTCTTTCATTTGTCATGTACTTTCTTTTATAAGTTTATCTTGGACATTCGTGACGGAAAATATTGTAAAAAAATCTGGGCTAATAATTAATAAAAATCGGAAATCGCCTGAATGAGAAGAGGCCCTTGCTCAGCAGTGGGACGGTAATAACCCGGCAATATTTATTAATAAAATGAATGTGAATATGTAACTCCTGAAAAACGTTTCTTGCAGAATTCCGTATCCAGGCGTTCTTACTTATAAGTAATGAGTATTTTAGGAAAGAAGTTTATTATTTTACAAAAAGGTAAGTCATGTTCTTGATCTATACACGCAGTGGCGTGTCAAAGCCAAGTTTAAGTCAAGAAGGAACTGAACTGGCAACGCAGCAGTCGTTTTTTATACTACAAGAACCATTTAAAGCCACTTTTGACGCCTTACGGAATTCTGAGTAGATTAAAACATAAAATAAATAGTTTTACAAGCAGTACAGTTAACATGCAGACAGTACAAGATTCACACTTACTCGCTCGTCTCACCCATACTTGCTAGTGGCGCCCCCATTTGCTGTTGTTGATTCTCGGCTAAGAGAAAACAAAATATTCAATAGAGTTGCAGATTACGTAAAAAAACTCATCTAAAGTGTAGGTTTGCTCTGGTAAAATTAAAAGAATGTAATACACAAAATGCGTGGATTTTGAAATTATAACACTATGTCGAAAACATCTTCGACTAAAGAACACAAAGAAAATAAAATAGGGTATTTTGCCCTATAATGTACGTCATAGTCAATGCCTAGTAGAAATATCTATATAATAATTTATAAGAGCGACAACAAAGATTACATAATAATATACACTATCTAGATCAGCCAAAATGTGTTCTTAGCCGTTACAATTACCTGGATGTGCCATCTCACTACTACGGACTTGCGGTGCCCGGTTGATCCCACGCAAGTGAGCGTGGTCTTCTTCAGCTAAAGCAAGCAAAATAATAAGGTCAAAAGCAGTTCACAACTCTCAAACGCTAGTAAAGCTTGGGTGGAGAAAAACGAACAAAAAACTAAAAATAAAAGCACACTCTGAAAGTAAAACATCAAAGGAAAACATTACAATTTTATTTTGCCAGCTTTAAAAAAGTGTGCTGTAGTGTTGCTATTCATTAAATTTTGTATTTTTTTAGAACACTTATTGGCTATATTTTTGGAGAATTTCTTAACCAGGGAAAGGTCGTGTAGTGTAGGTTTATTTCCAAATTAAAAAAAAATAAGGAATTAGGAACTTTAATTTTAAAATTAAGCAGGGAGGTACTCTGTACAAAAAACAACACCAATCACACAAACCAACAAGTGCATTCACATACCTGTATAAGGGAACAAATATTTATCATGATGCTTATCCGAGCCCTCAGACATCCTATCAGTATAATCGCCTACATATTGACTATCCATTTTTCTTTGATAATCATTCTTCAACATGGTTGCTATGCCGGAATCCCGAAAATCCCTTGGCGGATACCCATCATGTTCTCTAGTGGATACTCCCGAATCTCTAAAATCCCGAGATCCGTATAAATTTTGGTCTGAATTCAAGTATTTTGTTGGACTGTATCCATAGTCGGATGTTCGTGTGGGAAGATACGTCTTGGAGCCGTAAGGGTTGCCGGGCAGTCTGTACATGGTGGGAGATATGGGGTAGTTGGGGTCGTACGGTATTTGTTTTTCTGTGTCGGTGGGTAGGACTCCGTACATTAGGTCGTCATCCATTACGCCGTATCTGAAAAAATGGTTATGTGGTTTTAGGACAACATAGCTTCTCAATATTGTTATCTGGTTGTATTTGTATTTATTGTTTGCAATTTAATTAAAGTAAATAGATATAACATAAAAATAATTATGAGAATGTTTGATTGCTTAGAGATTACCGGGCTCGATGATAACTAAGCACCATCTGAGCAAGTGTGATTCATGATCGTTCCCGAACGTCCGATGTGAGGCCAGAGAAACGTAATTTTGCAAATAAATTGTGAGTCACGTTTTTGATTCTTGTAATTTACGCTGCATTCCTTTTCATACTTAAGTCCTGGGGCCTTACCACAATCTTTTACAAAACATTCTTATTTCGATAACGTTTTGTTTCAAGCTTATAATAACATTACTCATATTCGTACCATGAACTTTAACTTTCAATATTGTTTTATTCCTGCTAAAGTGCTGAGAAAGAACGAACTACTTCTAGGATTTGTCTATTGCCTGCTATAGTAGAAAAGAAACAACGCTATATGAACTGTATAACGCTGTCCCTTTCACACATCGGTCCGAATTCCTGCTATGACGTAGAATTGAGTAAATTATTATTATTTATTTATTTTAAAACATTACTTTGTAGTAGGATCTAATTGTTACGAGTAATTTCCATAAAATGAACCCAAGTATTAAAAGATTTTGCTTTTTAAACAGAAAAAATATCACCAAAACTGCTAAGAAAATAACATTATTTTAACCTTATTATAAGCTTATTTTAAGGACGTCATGGTACGAAAAGTCAAAGTAATATTATAATAACATTGTTTTAAGAGCTTGTGGTTGACCCCTGTTTGTGACACAAAATGAGTTGTCAGTTTCAGTCGAATCTAAATTAAGCAATTCACAACTTACGTACGCTTGCTTTCTTCACGCAAATTTTCTGCCTACCGAATTTCGGCCAATCACAATGGGACTTAGCCACGTACAACGCACGACACTTTGCCCTGTAGTGGAACAGTTCCAAGTTCTATAATAAAGATACCAACCTATTATCCAGAGGCAGTCTGCTCGCGTCCACACTGGCCACATACGTGTCATGCACGTTCTCCAGTATGGAAGGCTTCATCCGGTGTCTGCTGAGCTGGTACACGTCAGAGGTGAGGTCGGGGTTGGGCAGCGGGTTGGGGGAGGGGGAGGCCATGCCACCGTTGTTTCCTTCGTTGTCGGAGCCTGTCTCTTGTGACCAGCGACCCATGTCCGGCCGGTTTGGTTCTGGTGGAAAAATATTGTATGGTAAAACATTAGGAACGCTATTTTGGAAAATCGTACTATCAATACTGTAAAAGCCGGCATTTGACTGGATAATGTGCGATACCAGCAATAAGGTACTTTATTGCTTGTTTACTGAACTCTTTTGTTGACTGTGTATTGGTTTCTTACTTGTTTCTCGGAGGAATTGTACTAGAATAACCATCAATATCAGGAGGGTTATTCTAGTAACTTTTAGAAATGCTCGCATTTTAATCTCACTCTCAATCAGTCAAAAGGTTTTTGCCAAAATTTAGATTTTGTCCACTGTCTTCTCTTCAAACAGATATTTTCTATATAACAAAGGCAAAAAATAACAAAGACGGTAGTCTAATGATTTCAGGTCATACCTTCTCGTATATGCGACGGCCATCTTGGTTGCATGGCTAGTGGTGCTCCTTCAGTGATGTTCGGCAGGTAACTCGCGGCGCTACCGCTTGTTGCTCGGTCCCCTGCGAAAATAATTCAAAATAATACCTCCAAACTGAGAACCATCGGCGTAAGCAAGTTTTTAATTTCGATAATCGTAATACTGGCAAATATAAAGTATAGTAATACAATGTATTCAAATGCACAAAACTATAGTATCATTTCTGGATTGTAAAACTTTTGTTTTTAAATGAAATTATAATTTTTCTTCCTATATTTCTACATTAAACCTTTGAAAGTCTACCTTTTGAAAGCAACAACTAATTTCATTTTATTTTCTCTTTAATGAGTTTAAGAATGAGCCAGTCAGGGTGGGGTAAGCGCCCCAGTCTGCCTCACCGTGACCTACGCCCATGCTGGGAACCGATATCGGTTGCTGCTGGCAACACCAATTATGCTATTGGCTGAGTAATACTAACTGTTAGCAGAAGGTGGGTGACTGGATCTCCTGGTACTCGTCTCGTCATCATCAGACGAGTGGCTGGAAGCCAGGTCCAGGCTTCTGGCACTGCCGTCACTATCGCTGTCTGTGGCCTCCGTCGCTTCTTCACCGGTCTCTCCTGTAGTTTCTCCATCTGTGGCCGCTTTGCGACGACGGCGACCTTCGTCTGGGTTACAGAAATGGAAGAAGTCAATTCCCAGGTGCCCGATCTCTCCCCAGACGTAACGCATTGCCGTCTTATCCGAGTATGAGAGTGGGGAAAACACACACCCGCTTGTGCGCTATAATATCTCCTGCGTACTTGGCAGGTAGGTCACTAGATTAAGAGCAGAAGGACAATACCAATACCTGACAATTGTGTAGGTACGTATGGCGATCACTAGTGACCGGATTGGTCCAAAAACTGGAATATTTTACAGTATAATAGAATATTCTTACACGTACAAACAAATGACAAATAAGAAAAGAAAAAAAAAGAGTATTTACCGTCTTTTCTAGTATGTAGTGAAGAGTCGAATCCCCTCAGGTAGGCAGGCATGTCACTCGCACTGGTGTTATAGTTGGACGTCGATGTACTAGTGTGACGGAGCTGTCCGTCACTGCGACTGTGTCAAACATTAAAGATTTACTTCTTTGATTGAATGGAATTTGAACCTTACTGAGTTCTTTTATGAGTCATGTAAAAACAATGATTTTTCTGATCAATATGATGCCACTGAATCCTGGGCTTTTGGTACATTGCTGTTATAAAAAACCCTAAATAAAATGTAGTGTTTACCTGTAAGGACTAGAACTAGTTTTAGTAGTAGACCTAGAAGTAGTCGACGATGCTGATATTCCTATGTTCCTCATTTGACGTCCTGGCTCCGTACTACTGTGATACGCCAGGGCAGACCTTGGAAAAGATAACATTTAAATTAGAACTATAATTTGCACGAGATAAAGTTGAAAATAGTTAAAATAAACTAGAAGTAAAAATGAGGCTTGAAAATGTAAGTAAAAAGGGATTTTATGATAATGTTATAAGGTTTTAATTAGTTTTTGTAAATTACCTGTTGACTTGCGATAAGTTTTGAGCACTGCTGCTGATTATAACTGATGTGTCGACTAGGGGTACTTTCTTGCCTAAACATCTTAGTACCGTCCTGAAAAAGATTTAAAGGTTAATTTCTTGTATGTCGTGTTCTGCAGTAACTTTTAATTGTTTGATTCATTTAATATGATAATTGAAGAAGCACTCTTAACACAAAAATATATACCGAATGTCATGTCCCTGAAGGGTTAGGCAGAGGTGTACCCATTAAACATTGGTGTTAATTTTTCAAAGTTAGAATAAACAGGCTTTTTCTGGGTAAACTCAGTCTATTGTAGTTTCTATAGCTATTAGCTCTGACCTAGACTAGAGTTAAGAGCAAACCCATCTTATACAACGTGTAACGGAAAGGGTATATACATACAAAGAGTAAGGCTACTTCGGATGATAACTAAAGATATGGCAAGGGTTTCAGCTCAATATAAAATACTCTAAGAATTGATACCAAATTTTGGGTTTCATATGTTTCTTAATTTCAAATCAAATCAAACGTGTCTAACCGCACTACGTGGGTCAAAAACTTTTTCTACGTAACTTACCTAAGTAATATCACGATAAATCTCTTCCGTAATTCTGCGCGCCTAGTACGCATAGTAGCCTACTGCAGGCGGTGTACTTTGTTGATCATAATTTCCGAACATGTAAAGATAGGATTAAAAAACCTTTGCCATTTCGTTTGTTATCATCCAAAGAAGCCTTCCTTCCTTCTACCCTTTCCGTTACAAAAAAATGCTAATACGACATTAGCATTTTGGTGGACTTTGATATCGCGATGTAGAAAACATCAGTTGTAGTCCACATGTAGTGCGCTAGATGTCGCCACACGCCAGTTGTAGTTTTTATGTGGTGCGATAAATGTCGCCACTTACACATCAGTAGTCTATACTAATATTATAAAGAGATAAATTTTGTGAGTTTGTGAGGTTGTAGGGGCTAATTTCTAAATAAACTGAAACGATTTTGAAAATTCTGTTACAAATTGGAAGCTACGTTATCACAAAGTGCTATAGGCTATATTTTAATATCAAAAAATTAGGGATTCGTAAGAAAAATCATGCGAACGAAATCGCGGGGAGAGTGCTAGTAGTTTTATATATGGTGCGCTAGATGTCGCCACATGTCAGTTGTAGTTTGCATGTGGTGCGCTAGATGTCACCACATGCCAGTTGTAGTTTGCACGCGGTGCGCTAGATGTCGCCACATGTCAGTTGTAGTTTGCATGTGGTGCGCTAGATGTCGCCACATTACCTCTTGAGGTTGTCCCTGACGCGCACGTTGAAGGCGATGTACCCGGCGGCGGCGGCGGCGGCGTGCGCGGCCACGGCGGCGGACAGCGCGGCGCTGAGCGCGTCGCGCCGCGCGCCGCCCTCGCTGCCCAGCACCAGCGCGCTCGCCCACGACACCACCACCAGCGGTAGGCACACCACGCTCACGCCCAGCAGCATCCTGGGGGATAACAGATGGTTCATTATTGAAATTACAATTTTAGTCTCGACATAAGTTGTACATAACTTTAATGAAACCAACATTTAAAACATTAGTTTCACAAAAAAATCGAGCATCACGAAACTTATTTAGGTAATGTCCTAAAATTAACCGATAATAACAACTTTTGAAGGATTACTTAAAACAAACATTTTTTTTTATTGTTGCATAATTACCTTTACACATTTTTTATTTTTATTTTTTTCTTTTTTCCTATATAGTGCCAAAATGCGGAAATATTTTGCTTACCTCAGATTCCCAAAGCCAATGACATGATCTCTAACGGTGAAGGCCGCTCGCGTGGCCCCCGCTAGGAACACTAGCGCTGCTCCGGCGTACACTGCCGATGGTATCACCACCCACCATACTACCGGCTCGTGACAACTTACCCAACAGCTGTATGGAGAACACATTTATTTATTTATATTTTATGCAACTAAAACCATTAAAGCGTTTTAATGCCTTGTGCGTTTTCTACGAGTCATTCAAAGGTGGTGAAGAGTTAACATGGCAGGTGCAAATTCTTGTTCCATCGTAACAACAAAATTCAGAGATTTTGAATTAAAATGTTTCCAAAATAATGACTTAATTATGTAAAGTATGAAAAGAAATGAGAGAGTACTCTAAAGAATTTGTAAACGATATCGTAACTTATTTGCTAATTCAACTGACGAACTATGTACTGATTTCAGAACAACCAAAAATAGAATTTTACAGCTAATTGGTTAAAATAAAGTGTTTTTCTAGACTGCCTGTTTTTGTCAAATATGTTTTGTTCTTAAAACAAAGGTACCTACCGTACTCGCTCATTAAGGTGGCATTTCGAATTTTAGAAGAAGAAACTGTCTTAATAAAGTACGGACCGTGAATAATAGTCGTGACTAAAAGATAAATAGTATCGACTCACAAGAGCGCATTCCCGTACTGGTGCTGGTGGTGGCTGGCGGCCAGCGCGAGCGCCACGGCGGGCGCGGCGTAGGCGGCGGCCAGCTGCGCGCACAGGCCGCCGTGGTTGACGTCGCGCAGCTCGCGCAGCAGGCGCCGCAGCTGCCACGCGTCCACCGCGCCCCACGCCAGCGCGCTCAGCCACCAGTAGTGCAGCGACATGGCCATCAGCTTGCACAGGAACTGGGGGGGGGGACACTTCAATATCCTATCTCGGCTTATATGACTAGAAACTTGTCAAAGTCATAGCATTTATAGGCATACTTTTAAATTGTCAAGAAGTCGGTCAGTTAATCAACAAGTTGAAGCTATAGTTGCATTCTGGATAAGAAAGAAAAGAAAAAAGAAAGAGCAAGAATCTCCACGGACACTTTTTCAATGAAATTTTTACAAAATCCTGAATACATCATCTTGTTACTTCTATAAATGCGAACAATACCTATATGTTGGTGAAAAAAAACAATAAGAAATGACTAATCGCAACTAACAGCGCGCGCGTTCACGAACATGACGCGTAAAACTCTCCCATTTAGCTCAACCATGAACTATCACCAATAATAATAGCAATGAGTATTAAGCTGGGAAAATCTTCGACGTACCTCATTTTGTACCAACGAACTTCTGGCCTTCAACGCGATGAGATACAGCAGTTCTGCCATAAACACGCAGAAGATGAGGTGCTTGTGTATGGAGTTGGAGACGGTGGCAGCGCCGCCCCGCATCAGACAGAGTGCCACCCACGTCGTGAGGAGAAGTGGGAGAGATATGCTGAATGCTGTGTATGATGTTACTGATTCCAGGAGTGAAGGTTCCGGGATAAACTGTGTGAACAAAAATGTTCTGTATGTTCTGTTTAATTGTTGAAACGGTAATGTACTCTCCAGAATTGGTCACCTGTCTTTAGGTTCTGGCGAGTTCAATTAAATTATAACTATCTGAACATGCATTCAATAAATCGATGGCTTAACTTATTTTGTGATTAACTAACTCAATGCATTTTGCCATTTGGACCAGGCTAAAAGTACTATGTACGTTTAGATCTTAATTAATTTCTGGATATTTAATTTTATTCATATTGGATATTGGAAACTTTATAAATACACGGTTTCCAAGTTAGACAATTATGAGTTCGTACCTACAAAGTTTACTAGATAAATTCTATTTGATTTAGAACATGATGAAATTAAAAAATGGCGTTAGCATTAGGGGAAGCGTTTGTCCAGCATTGAGACTAGAAGCTTAGTAAAAAAAACGTTTCTTTATTTTCTGTATTTTTTTTTATCTTACCTCAATATCAACCTCGTCAACAAGCACAGCGAAGGTAGATAGATGATTGCAGGTGCAGTTGATAAGGAGTGGTTCATTGGAGTACGACGACCAGTCGTAGTCGATCTCTGTGTGACAACCAACGCGAGACCATTCGCCAGACCTGAGAGAAAATAAAAAGAGTCATTATAGGAACTCACTTATTTGGCAACTAAATTGTTAACTATTTTTTGATTTCAAAGCAGAAGCGTAGCGTACCTTGGCGGGGGCCCCGTATAAAAATTTGTTTGGGGGCCCTTAGGAAGGGTAAAGATTTCTCAAAAAACAAAAAAATATTGGCATAAAATTAAAAGAAATATTTATTAATCATAATTATCTATCTGTCACATTTTTAAAAACAATTCAAATTAAATATTAACTCTCCTTGTCTTTTTTTCGGCAAACTGATTAATTAAATCATTCTTAACTGATGATGACTTTAGTTTTTCTTAAGTTTCTGCCTCTATGGACAATAGTGACAGGTCTGACAGGCGTTCCTGTCCTATAGAAGTTCTTAAATATTTTTTTATTAGTTCTTATTTCGAGAAACTTCTTTGCGAAGTTTTTATTAAGTTTTTTTTATTAAGTGGGCACCTTGGGGGCCCCCGTAGGCCGGGGGCCCCGTATAATTGATACGGCAGATACGGCGGTAGCTACGCCCCTGTTTTAAAGCTACAAAAATGTAATTTTACGTTAAATTGAAAATTAATCGGGATTTTAGGGCTAAAATAAAGCTTTTTTTTTAAGAAGTTATCTCTTTAAATTATTGGTTAATGGTATAACTACCCAATTGTAGGTATTAACCAGTTTAAAATATGAACACGAAAATACTGATCTCCTTCTTTTCGAGTCGATGATTTAAGACAATCCTTCTTTTTTTATTTGAATTATAGTTTTTGTGCGCAGTAGGTGACCACGTTTATCGTGGCCGGCGGTAAAATACTGATAAAACGTGGGATTAATAGAATATGTAAGCAAAACTTGA
This sequence comes from Hoplodrina ambigua, assembly GCA_949774945.1. NCBI lineage: Eukaryota > Metazoa > Arthropoda > Insecta > Lepidoptera > Noctuidae > Hoplodrina > Hoplodrina ambigua. Next base: position 3,962,302 of record OX458967.1, read on the forward strand.
TCAATAATCAAGTATGACCGTTATAAAACTCACCCTCTCAATGTAGACCAATGCACGCACTGCGGATTCGTCCTCGAGCCGAAGGTCTCCCGATCAATATCGAGCCACATCTGCAACCTAATAGGCCTCTTCAGCCTTATACCACTCAAACTTTTATACACCAACTTTTTCTTAACACCATCTTTTGTTATATTCCCACTTTCCATGATCAGCGCCATGACCTTGGGTCCCTCGTTGCCTTCTAAGTTTTCAGCGACGTAAGTTGACTCGTTTTCTTGTAAATTGTCGCTTGTGAAGGATTTTTCTTGCTTTTTGAATGTTGGTTGAATAAGGACAGGGCCGTGGTTGTCGTGGTTCTGTGTATCATCGAGAGGCCACGTGTTTTTTGATTGGCTGTTCGGGTTGATGTGGTTGCTCTGTTGGTGGTGTGTGTTGCCTTTGTTTGCGTAGATTATGCCTGGGAATAATAATCGTGGTTACCTTACTGAATTTAAGGATCTGTCGATCTATCTTATTCCATATTTTTGTTTTCAAACTGAATACATAAAAGTAAATTAGAAGTTACTGCTTTGCCTATTTTTTTACTTCAAGAGATTCAAAAACAACACGATCAAAATGCGAGCCTGCAACCATTGACTGGCATGTCGTGTTATTTTGAACCCTCAACGCAAAAAACGACGGGGTATAAGTTTGACATGTCTGTGTGTGTCTGTCTGTGGCAGCTCCCGAACGGATGAATCGATTTTGATTTTTTTTATTGAACGATGGATTAGTGTTCTTAGCTACGAGTATTTTTGTTGAAAATCGATCCAAGTTGGCCGTCGTCGGGGGTAGCTAAATTTTTAATTGTGAGCCTATTACTGAGAATTTTAGTTATTCTGCTAAATCAGCCAGCTATGGGAAAATCCCTATGACACTTTTAAATGGGTACATACCTTCAACATCATCCATATTATTCTCCATGGAGTTATCTTCCTCATTAGCCTCCTTAGTCCAAACATACTCAGGCACGAACAAGGCAAGCTGTATGATGGGTGAGCCGATAGTAATGTTGACCCCCCAGCGCTGAGTAACGGACTCGTCCATGCGGAGCGGCATCAGTTGGGAAGTGTTGCGCGAGTATTGGAGGTACGAGAATACGGCGCGAGATTCGTAGTTTAGCTCGAGGTTTTCTGAAATAATTTTGTTATTTTAATGCTTGGGTAATTGGTATTGATTTGAAAAAGAGATTGACGGATATTCAAATTCTTCAACGGTCACAGGTATTTTTAAAAGACTGTGAGTTAATCTATCTCAATGCAAAGTATTTTAACGGAACTAAATTATAGATTGCTTTATATGTTTGAAAAATTGTGGACAACGTAAATAAGGCAATGAATTTTTTTAAATGTAAAATGAAGGGCATTGACATTATTTGTGTGTTACAAAATAATACTGCTGAGGTTCAATTCTACTATTTAAAAATATTAAAAATATAATTGCAATATAATCTTAAACAATCAATGACAAAAAATGTACAATAGGCAGGCACTTTTAACAGATTATAATCGTTTCTAAAAGTTAGTAGAATTGCCCTCGTGCGCATGACTCATAGATCTTGAAAGCCATTTTATGTTTACTTGCTGTGTAAACATGTATGGACGATGATTAGCTGTTCTTAATTTGATCAATCACAAAAGCTAAATTAGGCTTTACCTTCAAAAACTAGAGCTAGTTTTCCAAAGAAAAAATCAACAATTTCTGAACAACAAATAAACGAAACTCACCTTGAATATTACTATTAGTAATCCCAAGCAGATCAAGCGGTAACAACACTCTTGTATATTTATCGAACTTATTTTTACTCTTCACGTAGTTATTATACTTCGGAAACGAGACGGTAGGACTGGAAGGCTTTCTGTGCTTGTTGATCTTCCCATTAGCATGGTATATCGGCGTTTGTATAGGAGAGTGTATGAAAGATGACGTGTCGGGTAGGACGACGCGTTCGGTTGTGTAGGAGTCGATGTTGTAGCGGTTTAGTTGGGTTGGTTCGAAGCCGTAGATTGATTCTGCTGTTACTATGTCGACGCCGATTACTGCAAAAGAATGGTAAGAATTAAGAAAAATTAAATCACGTTTGTATTGTCGCCTTATTTAACTATTTATAAGTGTTCACGTTCATTACCTGTTGCTTAACGCATAGGATAATACTATTAATACAGTTTTTGTGTCTTAAATTAAATAGATTGTTCTAAATTATCCATTAAGGAATTTGGCTTATTTTTTATTTATTTTTTTAGGTGGTAAAAATCATCAAATGACTCCTTCCGCCCTAGGTGCGGCGGAAGGGACTGTCAGACTTTTACTGACTAAAAAACACCCTGTTCCTTCTGTTGCCCTTAATTAATTGGCTTAATTTTGAAGTCTACGTTGACGAAGTCGGGGGCAGAAACTAGTTTAATATATGTCCCATGCAGTATGGCTTATTATTAGATAAAAGTAACTGCTATTAATCGTCACAAGAAAACCGAATCACCACCCTATACTTAGTTTAAACACAAGGGAGACAACTTTCCGAGGCCCACGGAAATCCCAATAATTTTTTTTTGAACGACCTGGGAGTTGAACCCTGGATCTCACGCTCAGAAGTTGTGCTAGCGACTACGATACCAACGGGGCAGGGCTGACGTAGTACTCACCCAAATCACTGGTAACGATCTCAAAGGGACTGGTGTAAGTGTCGTGTTGGCTCTCAGCGAGTACTGCGATGTATTTGTCGAACCGTTGCAGCAGCAGTTCCATGCCGTGCCCGGTCAGCTCGCGTATACGACGCCATTCTTTGGAGTATTGAGTGTCCAGGATCGTATTGGCCGATTTTATTACGTTCTGGAAGTTAATTTATGATGAATTTGTTGCTTGTTAATGAAAAATGAGCATTTGTTTGTTAGTCATTTTTTGAGTTGGTATTTCGCTCCTTAGGAATTATTTTTTATATTCCGAAATGGTAACACAAAGAAGGCATTGATCACCACGCTTGCTCAAGGTGAATTGGTGATTACAGACTTATATTGAAGTGCAATGGTTTCCTCATAATGTTTTCCCTTCATTGATGTCAGTTATGTATAAGATATACTTAGAAAGTACATATGAATTTAAAAATTCACATTCGTATCGAAGCCGTAACCTCAAAACATGGAAGAAATTTTTTATGCATTGTATTTACAACCTTCGGCTCAACATTGAGAGTTGAAAATCAAGTACACGCTAAAAAAATCCTTATATATCTGTATGAAAAGTCCACTCACCCGAACATAGTCCTTATCCTGACTATGCGTAAGGTTCAAGCCAGCTTGCTTCATCTCGTACTGCAGCAGTTCTAGCAATATCCCCTCGGCTACCAGGACATCAGCGCCGTACAAGACTGGAGTGTTCGCGCAGGCGGCGCTCAGGTCGGCGGCCAGACGGACGCCGACGAAAGTGTTCACTGATAGCTCGCCCGTTTCTATCTTGCTTAGCTGTGAGGTTTAACAGATGGATTTAGTTTAAAAAGGTGATACAGTTGGAGAGCGATTGAGCCGCATGGAACCAATTTGTATGGCCTGAAGGAAGTTTGTTTTGGGATCTGGTTGATTGTATCTATGTGAGTTTATATGCTTGTAAATGCACCGACGTTACAGAAGAAATTATAAGTGTAAGGCGCTGTTTATAAAAAAAATAATATAATGTGAACATATTTCATAACATCATAATGTAAAAAATAGGAAGAGTAAAATGCGATTATAGTTAAAATAGTATTGCGCTTATTAGGAGCATAAATTGCATACGCTATGCATGCAAATTTTAGTCACGCAATTTTCAACTTTATTTATGACAAATTTAAGTTCTTATCTATTAATTAATCAATACAATATTCCCGATTATTTTGCTGCCCAGTCTGTACTGACTGTAAAGTTTTCGTAGCGGAACTTAGCAATTATCATAATGACGTCATTATCATCATCTGCCTAGCCTTTTCCCAACTATGTTGGGGTCGGCTTCCAGTCTAACCGGATGCAGCTGAATACCAGTATTTTACATGGAGCGACTGCCTATCTGACCTCCACAACCCAGTAACTGGGTAATATGATACCCCTAGGTAAGACTGGTTGTCAGACTTTCGGGCTTCCGACGACCCGTAACGACTGTCAAAGATCCACGTATGACAGCCGGGACCAACGGCTTAACGTGCTTTCCGAGGCACGGAGGAGTCTCGGTATGTAAAGATGGTCACCCATCCACGGACCAACCCCGGCAAGCGTAGCTTAACCTGACGGATCGACCTGTGCGGCTGTTATTACTTAGCCACGAGCTCCTCCATATAATCCATCATAATGACGTCATATCTATCTGTAATTGTATGTATCATATAATATGTAGGTACCTGTTTCCTCAGTTGATAGAAGGTGGACGTAGTACAGTTGAACATATCAGGTTCTTGCCACGGCACCACTTGAGTTTCATCACACATGCGAGTAGCTTTACCACTTGTACCTAAAAGAAAAAGGACGGAATTATATCTTTATCTCTTCTTATCAACATATTATGATTATGTAGGTAGGTGCAACTTACCAGTAGGACAGTCGGTAACAGCTTCTATACCGAACTTGGTTCGCGGCCACCACACACCGTGTGAGAAGGAGCGAGGACACCCATCGTAGACAACTGTTGAGAGAACATGATATGATATTATTGGGTAGATTTGGGCGATCTTAATTTTTAGTAAAATAACAATGGTATCTTATAAGGAGTGGAAGGGACATCGTAGCGAAAGCTTTTAGCGTGGATTCACATAATAATGTAAAACAACAGAAATGTTATTGCTGTGGGGTCTAGAATACTAGAACTCACAGCAATATACTGTATGTAACAATATACAATGTAATATACATTTCTGTTGTTTAATAAAAAACAGTTAAAAAAAATACTAACACTGACACACACACATATTGGCATATGTGTGCGTGTCAGTGTTAGTACATTTTCTTCGTTGTGTGCGTTACTTTCGCGGGAATAAATAGTTTTTTCTTTCTTTTCAGTTATTCCACACATTTTGAACGTTTAGGCTAGTGTTTTAGAAGGAACTGCAATTAATTTTTAAATAATGTACGAGATATTTCATCAACAAGCATGTACTGAATTCTTGGTAAAAGTTTTAGTTACGATTTCCTTTTTTATCCGTAATTCCCAACTCGAATTTGGAATACAACAAAAAATATTAAAACAGTTACCTTCACAGCCAGTATTAGGTGCAACCTCAGCGTACAGATTAGCGCAGGAGTCGCACGCGCGGCCGATGACGCCGGCGCGGCAGTGGCACTGGCCCGACAGCACCTCGCACGAGCTGTTCGCCGAGCCGGCCGCGTAGCACTGGCACGGCAGGCAGTCAGCTGAACCCTCGGGCTTGTAGTGGTTCTCCTGGTGACGTGGATGTTAAGGTTTAAATATCACAATAATTTTTTATCTCAAGGATTGCTTTATATTTAAGGACTTGTGAACCAGTAAGGCCTGCTTGTGCCATCTAGGGTTATCTCTCAACTTCGAGTTAGTTTAACGGATACAAGACTTTTATGGAAATAAACTATATTAAACTTTATCTCCTATAAGATACTTACAAAAAAAAACAACACGAACCTTTTTTTAACAGATTGACATGGTGTTAAAAGGATTTCACTTTTTTACTTCTAAGGTACAGAATCCTAAAATAGACTAGTTACCTTGCAATGACAATGGCCCGTAGTAGTATGACAGTGCGGATGGTAACCCCTGGTGACGTCACAGTCGCATGGACCGCAGGCGCCCGCCACGCCGCCCCACCACCCCCCCGGACACTCCTCTATACCCGCCTCCACACAACCAGATGCTAGAGCAAACAGACAGGTTTAGTACGTAATTCGAAATCAACAGCTACGTAATGTCTACGTGATAACCACTTGACATATACGCAGCAACTTCGTAGCGTCTACGCATACGTTTTGTTATAAATATGAGTCAGAAACTCACCAGTCATCATATACCCGTCGTCACAGCTACAAGAGTATCCTCTATCAGTGTCCTGATGTGTGCACACCGCGTGTTCCCCGCACGGCTGCAGGTCGCATGCGGGCATACATTGCGGGCCCACTCGACCACGTGAACAGACGCATTCCGTGTTGTCCCATGATGATTCGCATGTGCTCTGTGAATTTAATTATTGGTTAGGAGTATTCTGACGCCCGTTAGTCAAAGGTACACACACCACACTACACTACACTACACACATACACTTGACATACTACACACACTTCTCTATCTAATCTCATCATAACATTACTATAGCTACCATACTCTTATGTTCACTCTTAAGTCAGAAGTAGATCAATTCATTTGACTCAAATGCAAAAACTAAAATGATTCTTACATTAGTACTTTTAAACTAATAAAATTGTTTATGTTTCTCATCTTATTTGCGCCTTCTTGTTCAGTTATTAATGCCTCGATGTATGGAATTTGTTCAGACACAGTAATTAGCCATTAACGCAATTACAGGGTGAGAGCCTGGTGATCCGTGACACAGGGTATCCTAGTATGGACGCCAGTCTCTCACAAAGGATCATGCTTGGTGCATTTTGGTTAATTTATTTGTATACATATGTTGTATTTTTACGTGAACCTTTGTGAAGAGTGAAATAAATAAATTATTATTATTATTATTATTAAAGGTATTCCTGTGTGAGAGAGAGATAGAAAGAAAATTTTAATATCCATCTTTTGCAAAGGAAAATAGAGCTGAAGCAACGCCAGATATAATAGTTAGGTACTTACATAAGGTGGACAGATAGACAGCATACAATCTGAGCGTGACTGACAACCGTCCCTGACGTTTTCTCTGACAGTAGGCCGGTTGAGGAGAGACTGGGCGGTCCCCACTCTTACGTCCTGTGGAAATATGTTGATTAAATATTTCGGATGCAAACATCTTGAATAATCATGGCGCCGACTGTGCAGGTCCCATCCGTTTGACTTGCATAAAAATTTGTTCTTAAAATGAGAACATATAACGTATTTCCCTCTGCTTTTGTACTTTTGTAGCACAAAGTTTAAATAGATAGATATACATAAGTTGTACGCCGCCTATTCAAAACTTAATATACATTTTTTTTCAATTTAACTGTACATTTGTGGATTGTGCTATGTATTATGTGTGCACCAAATAAATGGTTTAAATATATATCTATATTTTATAATGAAACTGTTTTACATCCTTAATACTACGTCACACTCAAAGGTCCAGTTAAAAACGTACGTCAGGCGGCACAAGTGGTATGGCATTTCTGCTGAAAAAAAAAAAATTTTTAGCGGTAAAATTGAGTCATTACTAACCTGAATACATCCTTCAAAATACCCAACCTCCGAAGCCAACAACCCCGCCGTACTATCCGGTCCACCAATCAGGATCTTGCCAATATACTGTCCCTGAATCTTATTGGCTAACATCGGCAATAGTGCTGTCCTCAGCCCATAGTCCACGCTGACAGATATGTCAGTGCCGAGCCATTTGATATCTACGCGGTGCCACTGACCGTCGGAGAGAGTCGTCGTGGGTAAGAACATGGTTTCACCATTATAAGCGTAGTGGAGGTGGCCGGATTTTAGCTGTGGTAGAGAAAAATATAGTTTATGAGTACGTATCGAGTACGATTTTTAAGCCTTTGCTTGATTTTCGTCGCCTGTTCATTATTGAATACATATGAACGTCTGAATAGAGGCATACATTATGAATTTTAAATTCTCTTAGAAGAAAAAAGCGCGCGGCGTCGCGACTTAAAGAACTGTGCTCGTATGAATGTATTTTAGGTTTTGTACAAGAGCAGTCCAAGGGCTTTATTCTTTGCTAGGTAAATAGTTACTCCATTGGTAGACCCAGCCTTTAGCCCAGAATATAATCTATGTGAGTTTCCACAACTTAAGTAGAAAAGAACTAAGGCATTAGCCAAGTCACTGGATCCAGTTCAGAGGATGGTCACTACATACATAAACACCCCCTGGACCTGTCGTTATGGTATTGTCATCCTCAAATTATTTTAGGTCTTGATAAGCGTCCAGTTGAATTATAGCGTAAAGTTATAATAAAAAACTCACAGTGATCAGTATAGTGCTGTTCTGTCCAACTTGTATGGACATGAGGAAGGCGTCCTGCTGCCTAGTCCTGAGTGACATGGCGTTGAGCCACGGCAGCTGTATGGGGCGCAGGAGAGGGTTGAACGATAACATGCCGTCGCCGCTGAACCGCCACGGTGGGTTTGTTGCTAGAGGGTGAATAATGTTTAGATAGGGTAGAATAATAATGAACGTAACATTTTATAGAATCAGGTTAGCTTCACGTATTAATTTCCGATATTACAAGTGAGTGAAATAAATGTCGGTTAATGTCGGTTAAAATGGTGATAGATTTTCAGCCAAAAAGATAAATGACAAACAAGTAATGACAAGGAATCTTTTTAATATATATATTTTTATATATACAGGATGTTTTGTCCGTGATATTTATTTTAACCTATTTTAGAAATAAATAAAGTACGGTTATTTATTGCTGTTAATGATTGTGCCATTCTATTAGTAATCACAGATATTATAGAAAGTTAAATTCAAAATAAAATAAATATTGAAATAAATAATGCGACATTTTTACCATATTGAAACAAAAATTGTTTAATTTTAAAAAAGTTGATGGCAGAAATTAGTTGGCAACTGCGACACGTACCACTCAACATAATGCTGAACTATGCGGGACCACAGTACAGCGCTGGCATTTAGAAAATCCCAAAAAAAAACGAAATATCAAGTAAAATAATACTCACAATCAGCACAATCCTTCCCCGTGTACCCCTCAGTACAGTCACAAAGATAAGTGTCCCACAGATCTTTGCAATCTGCCCCATTGTAGCACGGCGCTGAACTGCACTGTGACCTCTTCTCAGGACATCCGGCCAACGTGCCATTGTCAGCCACGTAACTGTTGAGGTCGACGAACTTATGGTCTATGTAGATGTCGGATATACAGCCTAGGAAGTCCTTGTTCTTGACTTGGAAGCTGCTCGGGATGTTGGGCAGCCCACCCACTTGGAGAGGACCTGTTAGGTCGAGGAATCTGAAAAAGGGGGATATTTATCGACTTCAAAAATAAAGAGGTAGATATTAATTTGATCCGCAAGTTTTATTTTTTCCGTTTTTTACTTTATATCTCCTACATTTCTCATCCAAATTCGGTGATTATTATTTTATTTAAAAGGGTGTACTTGCAGTATTTATCTCAAGTCTAAATAAAGAGTAACAAATAACAATAGCTTTGAAAGTAGGTGGCAATACAATGAAACAAGCGGAACGAAAATCGTCAGACTTCCGACCTTTAAGTAATTATTCATTCCGTAATGTTTCAATGTGGTTGTCTTTTTCATAAATAGAAGTTTGTATGTATATACTATTCAGGTTACCTGTGGCAAGTTTCCGTGGCTATTTCACATCGAGGTGGTAGCACCTTTCTAGTGAAGTTAGCACATGCGTACTTGATGCCAAAGTCTGCAGCTCCAGCCAATGAGAGAGCTTTATCGCAGTCATCAAGGATCAGTGTAGCAGTCTGGAAGATAATGAAAATACAGTATTTATCCCAAAAGTGTTTGAACCACGAAACATTGTGCGCTTTTTTTTTTGTAGCAATTTCATCATTTTATATTATGTCGATACATACTTGTACATCTAGCCAGATTTTAAGAAGTTGAATTATATTGCAAAAGGATACAGGCTATCAACCTTTTTTTAAATAAATCATTTTATTTATTAAGGACTCTTGCATTTGACTACCTTTCTATTTTCAACGTTCTAGTACTAGTATCAACTGTATGAAAAATGGTTATCGACACCCGCACTGCTCCAGTGTCACAGTTTTTCGGCACCATGCGCATGAATTGCTACTTCGAAAACCATATAAATCCAAGGATATAAACTGGTTTATACTACTCACCCGATTATAATACTCAATCTCCACAGTATGCCATGTCCCATCAGCCACATTTCCAGCCACAGTGACGTCGACTTTTCCCCCTCCCAGCGCGAACGTGAACCTAACTCCGGCCCCGCCCGTAACTCCGGCGCCACTGCTGATAGTCTCCAGTGCGAGGAAGTCGTGACGCTCGTTGTACCGACCATTGTAGAGAAGTAGGCCGTTCGGGGATTGGGTTGCAAACCTGGTGGAAAGTGTTGGAATACTCGTAAATTCAACTCTATCTCTTAAGAGCTAAGGTATAAAAAAGTTGGTTTTAAGTATTGAATGAACAAACGTTGAGAAAAAGAATAATGAACATGGAATAGCTTTCTTAGTTCGGCTTAATGTTCCACTCAAACCATGTCAGAGGCCCTCGAGGCGGTTTAGAAACTCTGACACTAGGGTGTGTAGGGTCGTAAGGTCTTACTACCCACACGATAAGGAGAAGAAGTTCGGCATAACGTACCATCTCCTCTGTTATCCCTAAAAGGTTAGGCAGAGGTGTACCAATTAGTACACCCACATTTCGCCAGTGATGTTAAAGTCCCATGTAATAGGGCTGTAATAGGGGGCGAGCCTATTGCCATAAACTGGACACAAACCCAGACTTCGAGGAAGCTACTGAGATGGAAAAACCCAATAACACTTTACCCCACCTGCAAATCGAATCCCCAGCAGTCGCACTTTGCGACCACTTGACCAACGAGTAACTGTACGATTTCATATTTCTATTGTCTACTTACTTGAGCTTCAAATGTAGTCTATTCCTTCGCTTCAAGCCTGGAAATGTCAAGAACGATGCCGTAGGGAAGCTCCTTGCCCTTAGTTCACAAAGAGGTGTGGTGTGGTCAGCGTCTATGGCACATCCTTGGCAGACGAAGCCTCCTTCCCGTACGGATACGCATTGGGAACCACTGCGGCACACAGCTGATTGGGAGGCGCATGTCGCTGATGTAAGAACTGTTTCGCAGTTGACACCTGTCAAAAGCAAGAACATCAATTAACTTGATGTATAAATATGGGCAGTTAAAAAACACTTAACAAAGCCGAAACTTAGATGTTCTGCCCTACATTGGGATGTTTTTTCTTGACCATACCTGGGAACCCTTTGGTTACGCAGAAATCGAATGTCAAAGTTTTAACTATTTGTCACGTTCTTTTACGAAAGCCAGTTTAGAATATTATTTCTAAACTTTAAATACTTTCCACGTCTCCTATACTGTTGCATACACCCAAATAATGCTTAGCGTGCGTTACATGCACACTACCATAAGCAGTGAAGCAATTTTTTTTTTTCTAATAGTTTGATGGTCAGTATGCCAAGTTAAAAGGTATTTGATGTGTCTTTTAACAACTGTAGGTATAAATATTAAAAAATTAACAACTTGGAATTGTAATAAATACAGACCAGTGTAACCAGGTGCGCAGACGCATGTGTATCCTCCTTCTCGCCGGACACAAGTTCCATTGTTGATACAAGGCGACGAGTAGCATAGATCCACTTCTGTATCACACATGTAATGTTCTCGGGAACCTAAAAGACAAAACAACTTTATTTAGCAATAACTGTAATCAAACGACTAGGCCCATGACTGTAATAATTATATTTAAAGTTTAAAAAAATCTCCAATCTTTTTTAAGCATAATATGTAGGAAGTTTTTGTTTTTTTCGTCACAGACATCTGGTTTTCTCCTTTTAAAATAATAATATATATACTTTTAAAATAAATAGAGTAAATTATAAATTGTAGCCTTTATAGGTTTAGTTCGGTCATTGCCATAATGCCTCAATTTGTATCATTGTATTGTATTGTTGTGTTTTATTCGTATTGTGTTGTACTCTTTGCAATGTGTGCAATCCAATTAAAAGTAAGTTATCTCCCTCTTTTCTTGCTCTACTCAGTCATTTTTCTTCCATTTTATCAATTGCAAGAAAACATAAGTTTTGTTGTGATAAAAAGATAGCCTCGTCAACATAGCGTGTCCTAAATGCACAAGATTATGTCAAACGTAATAACATTTTTAATATTCTTAACAGTTGGTGGACAGCGACACTTCCCGAGACCCAAGGGCTGGTACCTTAGCCAGAAGCTAAGCACTGCCTCCAACGTGGCAATGCCGATAGTCTTTTGGGCACATTATGTTATTTATTTTAGTTTCTTTTTTATAATTATTGGTTTTTCATAGGTTATTTATTGAGTCTGTTAATTCTAAATCACTCACCTGTAAATCCATGCGGGCACTGACAAGAGAAGGTGGTGACAGGATAAATCGGTCTGAAGAGCACGGAGTCGCTGTTGATGAAGCCCGACGCGTTGCCGAACTTGAGCACTGTGAGGCATTCCTCGTAGTTCAGACACGGCTCGTGAACGCAGATGTTGTCGTCGAATGGAAGCACCTGGTGGCCGAAGATTAGGAATGAGGATAGACCGACAGAGACCGACAGAGAGGATAGACTGACATTAATTGACAATGGACTAAATTCCAACAGAAATAGAATTGGAAATTGCATAATTGCGTGCAAGATATGCAGCGCAGAATTATATCTTGTTTTCAATGTTCTAACTCTAACTAATTTAGCGGTAATTTGAAAATGGCCCCACCGTAACTAAGTAGGTAGTCTGAAAGGGGGAGTGCATGGATTTTTGAAGAAATCGGGCTGAACCAGTCAGTCTGTCAACAATGATGGTCTGATTTGACATATCAAGGTCAATAAAATTTGACAGTATTTTGTGTTTCTATGGAAACAAGTAACATGTAAAACTGGCCAAATAAAGGTACAAGATTGATGTTATTTGTTATTCTATGAATCTTAATCTACTCTTCCACCCATACCTGTACAGTAGCTAGCCTAGCTAACGTGGCTCGATGCAGGTACACTCGCTCCCGCAAGTGTGTCGGCGAGTAGTACTGCGACGCGTCACCCGCCACGCCGATCTCTGCGTCCGGACGACGAGCGGAGAATGACACGTTTAGAATGTTCCCTGTTACGTCTGTGTCATCCTGTAGAAAAAGTGATAGCATGAAATAACAAAAATGTGGAGTTAAAAATATAAATTAAAATAAAAAAGGGTCTTGACAGATGGATAGGCAGACGGACAACAAAGTGTTCCATTTTTTTCTTTTGAGGTACGGAACCCTAATCCGAAGGTTCTTTTAAGTTATTATGCTGTTTAGGGGATGGCAGAAAATTGGGGTGAATTGAAATTAGAAGGACAAACACATTCAGGCATAATATAGCACGTAATGCAATTAATACATGTAGATTTTTTGGAAAAACGGCACTTAACTAGTTGTGAAGAATAAACATATTTCATGTGACTTTTGTTACATTAATTTAAGGTTGAAATTCCAATGACTGGTTGTGTGCAACAACTAGATATACAAGCGTGATCCTAGTTTAGAAGACTTTGCAAACAAACAAAAACAAATTGTTACATACCTGAACACTAAAAATATAAATATTCTCTTTCGGGCACGGTATAATGGCTGCCAATCCATCAATGAAGAACGCTAGTAGCGGTGACAGGAACTGTTCAGCCGTCATGTCGTTCAGTCGAACAGTGATCGAGTTGAACAGCATCTCCTCCGTGATCAGGCGGACGGACAGCTGCATCATAGCTTTCACTTCGTTTACACCATCTGTGGGGACAATTTAGTGATACGGTAGTAGATAATCACCAATTAATTGACGTACTTTTTATGACCTGTCTAAATGTGATTCCACCATAGATTTGGTGTAGAATACTAAACTGTGACATCACTTATTTGCTAATGTTTTCATAGCGAACGTCTACTAACTATAAAATTCTTCACTCGTGATGAGTGAGTGAGTGACCTTTCGCTTTTATATTTTTTTTTATTTCTTGATATTAAAGCCACCAAAAATCTAATTTTACAATTAATTTAAAATTAATCAGGTCTCAAGGCTAAAATCGTGTTTTTTTTAGAGAATTTGCATCTTGGAATTATTAAAAAACTTCAGTACAAAATCCATAAGAAAACACAGCATCTACAAATTTTGGAACTGACCTGTGACAGATATCTCCATAGTAGCTAACTTGGGCACGTTGGTATTCAGTTGTGGCGACAACGTCATTTCTCCAGACGTCTCGTTCAGTAGCACTAAGTTGGCGTTATTACCTGACAGGATGCGGTAATGTAGCTGGTGACAAAACAAGATATAGGTCAGATAATAACATTTAGAAAAAATAATGTAGACATCCTTTCATTTTGCTCTTTGATTGACGATGTGTGTGCGGGTTATCAAAATCAATCTAGAAAATCGTGTCAAAATTAAAATTTCTACATTGCAGTACATTTTGAGAAAGAGAGAAATTAAAAAAGGGGTTTTCTTTGACAGACGGAGAAAAAGTGATCTTTTAATCACGACATAAGATCACTTTTTTTTATTTAAGGTACACAACAGAATACAGGCAATAGTCATATGTTACGTACTAGTATTAAATATTAAAGTTTCTTCTTTATCGTGTGGGCAGTAAGGTCTTACGACCCCACACACCCTAGTCTCAGAGTTTCTAAACCGCCTCAAGGGCCTCTGACATGGTTCAGGTTTCATGGTTCAAAGTTTGTACTCCAAATTATGTTTACACAGCATAACTTACAGAAAAAGTAAACAATACTGTATGTACTGTGTGCGTTCTGTATTATTATACACTTTTTTTATCTTTTGTCTTACCTTATCGGTAACATCAGCATCAAAAGCCGGCACCCTACCAAACGGTCCAACAGGGAAGCAATCCTTATAGTTATTGAAGATAATCTGAAAGTCCTTCATCATTGGCGCGTTGTCATTGACGTCAGTCACTAGTATCTCCACTCTGACGTCATTCCACAACGGCGGGCTGGCCGCTCTGATGATCAGCTCGTACTTCTTGCGAGGACTCTCGTAGTCAAGGTCTACCATGGTTACTAGTTCGGCTTTGTCGGAGCCTTGGCGGGTTTCGAGAGAGAAGCTGTTGGAATCGTCGCCACCTGAAGGGAGTGGGATGATGATAAAAGATGATGAGTTGGTATTAGAGAGATTCTTGTTGTTGAGTTGTGTTGCTTCTTTAGGTACTTTTACTTTTTATACATTTGTACAAATGCTACAAATATTTATCTTATAAGTGAAGAGAAAACTTTGTACCCCTTTTTAAGTATATTGAGTTATTATTAAGCTCATAAAGTTATTCATGTATTAAAAAATTAAAAACTTCTAATTCGAGGCAAACACTTGTTTTAGGAAAATCTTCTAGTGATTAAATGTTTTGGACTTGTTATTTTTATTGGATGGCCATTTTTGGTATATTTCTCTCTAGCATCAGACAAAAGTTTTTAGGATAAAACGATATATCCAAATCAACAGAAGTATAATTATTTTGAAAAGTATGTCAACACAGACTCAAGTTTTTTAAAGTGAAATCAGAAACTACAAATCGCCATGATCGTTACTTACTCCAAAAATTAAGAAACAAATACAAAATATTTATGTACCTAATAATAAAATTATAAAGTACGTAATATTTTTATAAAAGACAGAACAAAAGGAGGAAGCCCATTGGGCATCAAAAAAACTCGTCCACATCGCTGTCAATGGGGCAAGTGTCCGAAAGGCTGACAGCATTGCCACGTTGTATGGCGATGCTGATTCTTTGGACCAAGAAACAAATTGATTTTAAATTCTCAAACATTTTCTCTTACCTTTAATAGAATAATGTACCACAGCATTGGGTCCTTCATCGGGGTCATGTGCGTATATCTCTCCCACAGTAGTACCGATGGGACTGTTCTCTGGGATGTAGAACGTGAGGCAGTCGCTCTCGAACACCGGCGGGGAGTCGTTTATGTCTTCTACCTTTATGTGGACGATTACCTGGAATTAGATTGGCATGAGAAATGTGCCAGTGACATTATAATCTACAGCCATATGTTTTTTTTTTTAATGTCGTTTAAATACGAAGTTATAAGAAAAGTTGGTAAAAAAGAGTAATTTAGTTTATATGGTTGTTGTTGTGCTAAATATAATCCGGGAAATTGAATCTTATTGCTGTGTCTTATAGTTTCGTTAAATTAGGTAAAGTAAAACAGCTTTTGGGTGCATTAAACTAACCAATTTCACAGATATATTTACAATTTAATTTGATAATAATAATTTACATTAATAAAAACACTTAGCTTACTAGTTAGTGCTTATCATTTTGAGTGGTTAAAATGTTCTGCTTTTGAACAATAAATGTCTTAAAGTAAAATCGTTACTTAGAATTACGTGGAGTCAATATAGCAACGATTTTTTTACCGGCTCTAAAATTAGGCCGCAATGCCACTCATCAAAAATGTATAACCGGCCTTAAAGAAAATATTCCAACTTACAGTAGAACTCAAAGGCGGCGTCCCTCCATCGATAGCCAGTGCCTTCAGATCGTACGTCGCCACAGACTCCCTGTCCAACGCCTTGTTGGTCCTGATGACGCCGGACGCGGGGTCTACCACGAAGGACCCCTCCTCTCGATCTCGTGGCTCCAGCTCGTAGTGGACGCGACCGTTGAGCCCCACGTCTGCGTCCGTGGCACTCACTTGTGTTACCGATGTACCTTGTGAAGAAAGAAGGTTGTTAACTTGACTATCTTTCTTTATCTTTTGTGAGATGATTAAAGTCGATGTGAGCAGGCGATTAAGAAAAATGTCATCGCTGAGGGTTTTTGTAATAGATTCAAAATTACTCAGCGTTAGTACAAGTACAAAAAATCATACAATTACCTCGAAAAATGACAGAAATGTTGACGTTTCTTGAATAATCTTTTTGCGTCCCAGGACGAACGCACTTCGTCACGATTTCTCACTTAGCACAAATTTATTATTGGCCTGTTTATGAGTATACCAACGTGAACTTAGTTCAACCGTCTCAACCAAAAATGTAGCGGGATATTTATTCACAGTTTATTGTCAAACATAAGATTTAGCAAAAGATTATTTACTACTACCCTACCCTGGAACACAAAGGGCATTAGGAGAAACTCGGATGTTTTAGTCAGTAAAAGACCTTTTCCGCTCCACCCAGAGAAGAAGAAGTCATTCACAGACAAGTCAAAGATGTCACATCCTTAAAATAAAATTAATGTCCTACTCACCAACTAAAGCATCCTCCATGATAGTGGCAGTATACAGCTGTTGTTTGAACACTGGAGCGTTGTCGTTGACGTCCACCACAGATATCTCCACATCTGTCGTGTCTGACAGGGACGGCACGCCGCCGTCTCGCGCTGTCACAGTCAGTAGGTAGCCTAGAAGTGAACACAAATATTTGAAAAAAGAAAAAAATAAATGAACTACCGCATAATGACCAGCAAACATTTGGAACAATCATGGAGTCTACTGCGCAGGCACCTCATCTGACTTGTATGAAAACGTGACTTAAAGGAAATACCTTCAGATGCAGCTGAATATAATTATTTCGTCTGCCTATCTGACTTCTACAACACGGTTATTGAGGAATACAATACCTCTTGGTAAGACTGGTTGTCAGCGGCATTCTCACTACCCGTAACGATTGTCGTTCGTATCTACGAATTGCGGCCAGGACCAACGGCTTTACGTGCTTTTCGAAGCGTGTCACACAATCACCTTCTAAACTCCGAGCTGCTACTGAGTTTGCAGTGTAAAAACCCAATAACACCAGTCGGGGCAGTCTTATGACTATAAATAATCGCTCAAGGTCAAGGAGGATCTTTTTATGATAACTTACCACTCATAGTCTCTCTGTCCAACAGCTTGTTAGTAGTAATGGCACCAGTCTGCGGGTTGATGATGAACTCCTGGTCGTGGTGAGCCACCGCCTCGTTAGATATCTCGGAGCTGAGGCTGTACGTGATCTGTGCGTTGACGCCCACGTCGCTGTCTGTTGCGGAGACTACCAGGACGGTTGTACCGACTGGCGCGTCTTCGAATACCTGGACAAATTGTGGGTATGATGAAGGATGTAGGGAAACATAATAAGATGTTGCCAACAAATAAATATGCTTTGTATTGAAATAAACTTTATAGTTGAATTGCTCATAAAGCTGGACAATTTTAACAATAAAGTTACCTACTGTTTATTAAAACTTTTAATATAAAGATAAACGATGTTTGTTTGTTTGTACGAAGTAATCTATGGAAGTAGAGCTACGACTTCTAAAACAACTTTCATTAACAAGCTACACTATTATTGAGTCCTTTAGGATATGTTTTATGGTAAAGTCAGTACCAAAAACCGTTACAAACTTAAGATTTTTAAATCCTAATTATTGAACACTATATTGAAAGAGATATGAAATGTATATATATAAAGTTAAGATAAAACTCTTTGTTTATTACCTAAAATACTAAAAAGCTGTGTATTGAATTATTCAGTGTCTATTTAAATGATAATTATGCAAAAGTAACGGTGTTAATCAACTTTTGTCGCAGCACTCACAGCCCGTACTGGACATCAACGCGGACGAAGTCAGGGGCAAAATCAGGGCAAAAACTTTATTAGTCTATTTATAACTTACCGAAGCCGTATAAGGAGCATTTTCGAACACAGGCGCATAATTATTAGCGTCAGTGATATTTATATGGACCATCGCAGTATCGCTTCGACCTCCGCTGTCAGTCGCCGTGACCGTCAGGACATATCGCCGCTCTTGCTTGAAGTCCAAAGGTTGAGCTACGGTGATCAGCCCCCGGCCATTTTGTGAGGTGATTGAGAATCGGCCGCGAGTGTTGCCACCTGTGATCTCGTAGTGTAGCCTGGACAAAAAAAGAGTAGATAATAGCGTGATAAGCAGGGCAAAGGTACAGAGAAGGCACAAGCATGGATCACTGGATTTCAGACTTACATTTATTATAAGTTATAGGAGGAAATCTGTCCTCACTTTGTTTTCCTTAACCGTTGCAAGATAAAGTTAGAAAGTACAGTCGGTGATAGCTATTATCTAACCCACCCTAAAAACAAACGAATTTGAACCCTTTGTCAATAACGTTAAGGTTTATTCAATTTGTATGAGTTCAGCACACTAGCGCTTCTTAATGAACGAATACAATAATATTATGGATACGCAAATTTAAACTTTAAATCGTTTGCATTAAGATACTTATAACTTGTTATTCAATTTTGATTTTTATGCAACAAGACTTAAAGTTTATTAGAGTATTGTGATATAATCTAAATGTCATTACTACTAATTGCTTATTTTAATTAAAACATTCAAGTAGCTTTGGTCTCGTGGTCACTGTATAAGGCTGAGACGAACGGGAAGCGAGTTCAAATCCTGCAATGAGGAATATTGTTTTGCTTTCAATTTAGAATTTATTAAGAAAATATTTCTTGCATTATTGCAAAGAACGACGGCCACATACTTCAAATATAAAATTTCTAAATTGGTAATATATTCGCCTAACTTGTAATAAGTGGGTAGTTGAAAGACAAATATGAGTATTTGTTATACAAAACTGGTATTCATATGTTACAATATGGGTAGAAAAATAAAAATGAATCGTAACCATAAAACTTAAGCCAGTTTACGCACAATTGCAGTGACTACGCGCGAACATTTGTTAACTTGTCTTAGTAAATTGCTAAAAACAACGTCTCTTTTCCATTTGTTTTTATTTGTATTAATTTGTATTTTGTTACTGTTTTATCATGTCTCAATTGAGTGATTATTTAAAATATAAAATAATCTATTTGCACGAGGACAAATTTGGCATTAGAGAGATTGCTAGGAGGCTTAATATAACAGTAAGTGTATTTTTCTAATTTTATACTTCGTTTTTATACCAAGCTATTACATGCCGTGACGTAAGCAAACATATTTTGATACACTTAAAAGAGAAGTGACACCTGTTTCATTTATTTGTTTCAGAGAAATACAGTCCGATTGTGGTTAAGGCGTTTTGGAGAAACAGGAAAAGTTCAAAAGGATCGTTCTGGACCCAAACCTGTAATGTTCACTCCCGTATCAGAACGGCACCGAGCGATTGTTAGTAGACTTAAAGAACATCCGTTTATATCTACTTCGTCAACTGCAGTGCAGTATAATTCTTTGGCGCAACTGGTGACTTCAACGTGGGAACTCATGAGAGGAAGTGATGCTTGTTGGAACATGGTGCGCGGTATGCGAAGCCGCTTGCAACAAATTATCGAAAGAGAAGGTGCTCCACTTCGCTATTAGGCAGCAACGCAGGCAACAATACTTACGTGTCAGTGTGTTTTAAATAAACTATTGTAATCATAAATTCTAAGGAAGTGTTTCATACATTGAATAAGCAGGTCCTTTTTACGATCGTAATCATAATAAAAATCAAAAAATACTTATAAAAAATCTATAAAGTAGGTAAACACCAAAGTATTTAGTGCTATTTTCACTTTTATTTTATAAGTAGGTATGACAGTTAATGTGGTGATGTTATTGTTATGAAATAGAAATATTATATTTCTAAACATATAACATGTTGATTCACTACATAATTTATTACTTACTTTAAAAATCTTCACTTTTTTATCCAGTGCTAGCTCAAGTAGTTTATTTTATATTTATTCTAACTTGTTTTATATGTTTTAGCTTTATAATATGACAAGTAATTATTTTTGTCAGTAATGATTTTACTTTTAACCATATTGAATAAAATCGTAATCGAAATTATTGCTGTTTTTCATTTCTGTTGTGATTTTTGTATTTATATAGTTAATTTTAATTAACTATGTATTTTAATTTAATATAAATAATATTTAGAATGCAAAAAATATAAATGAATATTGTAAACAAAAAGTGTCAAAAATGCAAACTTGGGTTTGATCTCACTACCATGTTGCTACCATTTGGTCACATCGTCTTTACAAATGAAGTTGAAATTAGCAAGTCCATTACGTGTCATAACTGTATTCAAAAGATTATCTACCCTAACTTAAAGTTTTAAAGATCAAATTGGCATAACAGTGTTCTATAATATTTGCGTCCTTGAACAAGTCGTTCGAGCTCATTAAGCTAGTACGTATCGAATTCATATATTATCCACCGCTAATTGCACAAGGTTCAAATTCGCCTAACTTTATTCAGCCAGTTAGGTGGGTTAGATAACTGCTATAACCGACTGTACATATGAATTGAAAATGTCACATTGGCACTTGCCCGGTAGCCAACCCTGGGTTCTATTGCTGAAAAAACTGCAAAAAATCCATTGCTGCTGGGTCAAAAACATGTAGGTACTAAATCCATAGTGAAAGTCTTCATTACGATGTCCTTACCTTTAACCTAACGTTTATCTCATATCAAAGTCAAATCATTTTTTCAATTAGGCCATTATACGGAACTTTTGAACGTCATTACAAGAAAAAAAATAGAATTGAATCTAGTTGCCCCTTTCAAGAAGTAGTTTTGTATGGAGAAGAATGGGCAAGAAACTCCATAATAACTCGTATATCTACTTCCAATCCTCACCTATTATCTTCATCAGCATCAGTAGCTGTGACCGTCACAACTGGAGTGCCAGGCGGTTCATCTTCAGCTAGTTCTACTTCGTATTGCGGAGGAGAGAAGACCGGATCATTGTCGTTCACATCTTGTACTACTACCACTACGGAAGCAGTCGCTGAACGGGAGGGGGAGCCACCGTCGGTTGCTGTCACCTGTGCAAAACAAACGGACGTTTTCTTATTAGATGGGCGAAAGGATAAGTAAGTAAAAGGTCATAAGAATTCCGTTCCTTGCACTTTTTCTTCTTAAAATGTTGATGACTATTATTAAGTCAGCCCAGGACTGAGTCACAAGTTGGGTGCCATCAGTAGCGTCCAACAATTCCTGAAGTGTGTAGGCATCAGAACACACACCGTCGTTGTACTATTAATGTTGCTTACCAAATTTAAGGAATGTTCAACTTAATTTGTTGAGATGAGGAATTTTACACTGTAAAATGTATGTTTGTAAGATGATAGGCACTATTTAGTTCAGGTTTGATTAAACGATTTAATTTTTTACTAAGATAGGTACCATAAATTCATAATAGTGCCGAATGCCTTGTTCACAAACTAGACAAAATTTAGAGAATTGACATCTCTTACTAACATACAGCGAAAGGAAAGGACGGTGACATTAAAAAACTAAGTTAGCGATGTCAAATTCGTTTTGCCTTGAATTTCTACGTAATTTTAATCCATACGTTTTAAGATGTCAACTATAACTGTATGGATGTGTCTGATTGACTAAATTTGACAGCTCTTATTTACATTAGTGTCTTTCTTGTTTTATTGGACAGAAAAAGATGGAAATAGTCTAATTTTAGTTTAGTTTGTGACCAAGGGAATCGGCACCATTAAAGGAATTAAATAAAAATCCTAACTAATATTATAAATGCGAAAGTAAGTTAGTTTGTTTGTTTGTTACTTTTTACGCCTTTAAATTTTGCATATACGTAGTCAGTTGTCCAGAAACGGACAAAGGGTACTTTTCATTTCGAAGAAAAGTACTGTTCCCGGGAAAACAACAATAACAAGCTAAGGGCAAAAACTAGTATTACATAAATTGAAATGTGGCATGATTGTAAAAGCCATAAAATGCATTTCTCCTAAGTTAATACTAAGACACATTTTAGGGCAAAACGTTATTAGAGGGCCGGACATTCAATTTTATATTTTCGGAACCTTATGACCTTCTTAAATACACTTACCATCAACTGGTACTTGGCCTGCACTTCTCTGTCCAGCTGCGAAGACGTGTACACCCATCCAGATCGAGGATCGATGCTGATTGGCAGGTCATTGTTATTGTTGTACTCCTTATCAGCCAGCGTGTACGTTATCTCCGCGTTCGTACCTTCGTCTGCATCGTAAGCTTGTACCTACATTAAAAATACAATAGTTTAATTAGTATTTATATCTTTTTTTTATAAAGGTTCATTCCATACCCTTGTTCGAGGTGACGCTAGAACACAATACCTGGTAATCATTGGGAAGAAGCCTTCTTAAAAATATATGATAAGGATTGCTTTCGGGATAAGAGAACAATAAGAATTGATTATTTGTTGTCGCAAAGTCGACTGTTTGAATTTTCTCTCTTTTTTTATCAACCGACTTCAAAAAGGAGGAGGTTCGCAATTCGACGCGTATGTTTTTTTTTTTTTTTTTGTTTTTTTTTTTTTGTATATTTGTTCAACGATTACTCCGCCAATTATGAATCGATTTGGATGATTCTTTTTTGTTTGAAAGATTATAGTCCCGAATAGGTCCCATAGGAATATTGTCATGTTCTGATGATGAACTTTGGAGATATGGAACGGAACTCCTTATAAAATCACAGCAGAACCGCCGTAACAAGAAAAATTGCTTTGTTTATACGTGTAGTCGATGACTGTCTAAAGGAAGTGGGGAGGGGGTACGTCAACCCCCCTCCTACCACTTTCCAAAATTAAATATATCGTGTGAGGTATTGTTTGAAAGGGCTTTATGTAAGGATTTCAAACATTAACACACAAGCACTAAAAAGTGAAAAATAAAAAGCTTTTTTACAAAAAAAGATCACCGCCTTCAAAAACCACAAAATAAAAAATAACTTTAACTTGGAAGTCGGTGGCAATACCTAAATAACAAGAAACAAAACCAAAGCCCCCGACTTCCAAGTTAAAGTTATTTTTTATTTTGTGGTTTTTGAAGGCGGTGATCTTTTTTTGTAAAAAAGCTTTTTTTTAAGTCAAAGTCAAATCATTTATTAAAATTAGGCAGTTATAAGGCACTTACGAACGTCATTACAAGAAAAAAAAAATAGAATGAATCTAGTTGCCCATTCCAAAAGGTAGTTTTGTATGGAGAAGAATGGGCGCGATAATCCATACATACATTATACTCCATACATTAAGTTACATGGGATCTAATACTGGCGATACGTGATGTAACACACACATCTGCTTACTACTTCAGTGAATATGGAGGCGTGATGCTATTTAAAATATACATATCACGAAGTAACAACCCATGCTGGTTTTAGTTTTCACGCAACAAGACAGATGGCGTTGCGAGCCACGTCTAGAATTTATTTTAGTTTGAAACAAAAGTTTTAAGTTTTTAGGAATGATTAAAATAAAGAAATAGATTGGTCTGTAGATGGTTATTATATTATAAAAGTATTGTGTTGACTTTTTAAAACTTTTTTATTATAACCGACCACAAAAAGTAGTAAGTCGCATCCGATTTTTATTGTGACTGAAGACGCTTGGAAAAACGAAACAAAACATTAAGCTACCTACAATGTTATCCCTCGCATAGGGTAATAAACATTACCTTTAACAACAACCATTATTATTTTATGTAAGTAGGTAGGTACTAGGTACACTCAAACAAAGAGATTGGTATAAGCACCTCTTTTGCTACTTCTTTTATACAAAGTATGCAAAATTGTCAGGGCTTTTAAAGTTACATAAACTTCGCAATAAAAATGTAAATTGGTACCTAGTGTTTTGGGAATACGAATATTTGTTCCTTGTACACCTCACTTTTTTATTGATCATACTAGATTATGCACGCGACTTCGTCAACGTAAATATCGGTTATCGCGGACGCAGAAAAAGTCGCTGAATAAAACGGTTAAAGTATATTATGTCCTTTCTTGTGGTTCAAACTTACGCCGTACCAAATTTCATGAAAATTGTTTCAGTGGTTTAGTAGTGAAAGCAAAACAAACAAACAAACAGACACACAGAGTTATTTTCGCATATATGATACTTAATTGTATGGATACTAGGTTTTGCTTTTGACTTCGTCAGCGTGGAAGTCAAACTTAAAGTCAAATCAGGTATGAGCTGATGTCTTTTATAAACTACCTGCCTTTCTAACTTTACAGGCTTAGTAGTTTTCGAGATTTCGTATTTAATCCGCGAGTTTTCACTTTTATAAGATTACCTATATCGGTTGATGGCAATAGGCTCGCCCCCTATTACATAGAACTTAAACATAACTGGCGAAATGTGAGTATACTAATGGGTACACCTCTGCCTAACCCTTCGGGGATTACAGGCGTGATGTTCTATCATGTTATGCTATATCGTTTAATGGTCATATCCCACGTGACCGTTCAGTGTGATCGATTCGGACATCCATGTTCAATAGTGGACTTTTACGGGTTAAGATAAGGTGTTTGATCACAAGACGAAATACAGCCTCGCAAGGATTTATCTGTTGTATGGTTCCGTACGGGCTCATAAAATAAGTATCACGTATTTAGGAAGGAAAAACCCGAATATTACATCGAGAGAAAAACAAGTACTGCAGATAGCGTAGTAAGAAGAGAGGTATAGAGGTCTACCTACGCTTTGGAACGAGCAACTAGCTTCAACTTTCTGACTGACTCCTTGACAATTCAAAAGTGCCTGATTTCATTGAAATAAATGTTTTCATTTACATAACATAACATCACGCCTGTAATCCCCGAAGGGTTAGGCAGAGGTGTACCCATTAGTACACCCACATTTCGCCAGTTATGTTTTTAGTCCCATGTAATAGGGGGCGAGCCTATTGCCATCAACCGGGCACAAATCCAGACTCCGAGGCTGCTACTGAGAAATTCCTGAAGGAAAAACCCAATAACACTTTGCCCGACCTGGGAATCGAACCCAAGACCTCATGCACAGCAGTCGCTCTTGCGACCACTAGACCAACGAGGCAGTCATGTTTTCATTTATTTAAACTTTATGCAACAAAAGTACAAAGACTAAATGCCTTAGGCATTCTCTAACAGTCAACCAAAGGTGGTGAAGAGATAACATGGTAGGTGCATGGCGGTGGTGTTTTGACTGAAACTTTGACACTATCTTTTTTAATAACAATTATAAACGAAAATTCGTAAGCATGGATGGAAAGATGTTTGTTACAGTTTCACGCTTAAACGACTGAACGGAATTACCTGACATTGATTAAGATATAAGTAGATATTGATCAATCTTAACAGGCAAATTTTTGTTCAATTTTTCTGTTCCCGTAGGATTTGACTTTAGCTTAATTCTGAAGAGTACGCAGACGATGTCGCGTGCAAAAGCTAGTATTGCATAAATAGCAATTAAACCAAGCATTTCTAACCTGAATATTAAAGTAACTAACATTTGATACAGTCAATAATAACACTTTTTTATGTTGATATCTAAAGAAAGTCACTTTTACTTAGGGCAAATCGATGACTGTTGGGTTTTTCCATCCACTGTAGTGCGACGCGGGCGTGCCTACCTAACCTACCTACCTAATCTTCCGTCTCTTTCATGTATTAAGTAGTTCAGAACTAAATAAAGTACGGTACTAACTTTTTTTACTACTATTCTTTACTATGTACGTACTTTATGGGGGTAAATCCTTACTAATATTATAGTGGGAAGGTAACTCTGTCTGTTTGTAACGCTTTCACGACTGTTTAGACGAACTCTGAACCGATTTTGATGAAATTTGGTACAGGGTATGTTTGAATCCTAAGGACATAGGATACCCGGGTCGACGCCGACGGCGCGTTTAGTTCCACGCGCGCCTCAAACTGTTAGCACAGGGACGGGGCCCCAACAAGCCCAAACGCCTGCTGGGGTCGCAGGATGTCTTAACAGGATACCGTGGCCCCGGAACGTAAAGGGCGACAGAAGGAACAGGGTAGTTTTTTAGTCAGTAAAAGTCTGACAGTCCCTTCCGTCCCACCCAGGGCGTAAGGACTCATTTAATGATTTTTACCACCAAAAAAAAAGGACATGGGCTATTTTTAATTCTGCGACGACATTTACGCAGACGAAGTCGCGGGCAAAAGCTAGTACGATATAAAAAGTTTATTGAACCGGCAGCTATAAGTTCAGTGTATCATGCCCTATAATAACCGGCGACAGTACTGTAATTACAGCCGCTCGTACGAAATGCAGCGGGTGGTAGTCAGAGCGATCGATGCAGCAATCAAATTACGAAGGTTTTGAACTTCCGTTGAGAAAAAAATATAAATAGATTATATCTACATAAAAAATAAACATAACATCACGCCTGTAATCCCCGAAGGGTTAGGCAAAGGTGTACCCATTAGTACATCCACGTGAAAATGACGTGTGTTAAATACACACGTCATTCCACGTGGTCATCCATCCGTAAGTAACATCCGAAAGTAACTCTGTCTGTGTGTCTGTTACGTGTTCACGAGTAAACCACTGAACTGATTTTGATAAAATTTGGTAAGGGGTTAATTTCAACTCTAAGAAAGGACATAGGCTAGCACTTTATATTCCGCGACTTCGCCTGCGACCGCGATAACCGACATTTAAAGTTCTAAAAAAAGTTCTTCTTACCCTAACTATGCTATATCCTATAGGAACGTTCTCGCTGACAGATTCTTGGAACAGTGACGTATAGAACCGCGGAGCATTGTCGTTGACATCCTTCACATTGACGAGGAGCTGAGTTGTGTTGGATCGGGAAGGACTGCCGCCATCTGAAAGATAATTAGTTTATGATGACCTTGGTAAACAAGTTCAGTCAATTTTCTACTAACACATTAAGGCTTAAGTACAACATCAGTAAAGGCTTGATTTTTACACGACTGCCTCAAAAAAAGGAGTGTTATGTGTTCAGGGTTAATGTATGTATGTATGTATGTATGTATGTATGTGAGATTCTTTATTCCACCATAACTTTAAAACGCCTGAACCGATTTAGATGTATGGGGTATCGTTACAATCCTTGCATCGTTCCGAGTAACATAGGCTAGTTAAAAATAAAAAGAATCCTCTGTGGTCACTTTAAAACGTAAATTAATACCAGCCTCAATTTTTTTTTTTTAATGAATCTGGTCGTGTCTATGTTTATCGTCTAGAATTTGACAAGTAGATTAAAAAAATATATAACACTGTAAATAAAAAACGTCGTAAAAAAAAACTGACGAGTAAACAAAGCACAAATATGTGCAAATTTTGCAGTCGTGTTTTTGAATTTTTTATGACATTGATTGTCACTGAAATCAGAAGGTCAATCCTCGTAATTAATAAACTTTTAAAATGTAGTCACATAACTGGCGAAATGTGGGTACACTAATGGGTACACCTCTGCCTAACCCTTCGGGGATTACAGGCGTGATGTTGTTTTAAAATATAGTCGCAATCTCAAGTGACAATCATTATCAAAATCTTGTCAAAAATTTTGGTAAAATGGGTTATTTTTGATATATTAAGACAGCGATTAGGATGCGAATATTCTTAAAAGTTACTAAAATTGCCTCCCACATTGCGACTAGACTGAATGGTTTCTATTACGAGAATTGGCGTTCCGATGAAATGAATTTGTTAGTAGCACATCTTTTTTTTTGTATAAAAAAGAACGTTACCGCACAAGGAATTTCTTCTGTATCATGGGTGCGTTTACAAACATATAAAGTCACATACACAAACAGTCAAACAAATAAACTATAAATAATAATAACTGTGACCCACCACTGCTACTTCTGGCAGCCTGCATCTTCCCACTACTCGGCAACGGCGTGTCATGACATGGAGTAGTTTTGCGAGATTTTTTAACACCTATATATGCAAAAAAACATTATAAAAAAGTGTAAAAAACTTGAACAAACCTTGAGCTCTGATAACCAGTCGATAACTCCTGACTTGTTCATAGTCCAGTGGCTTCACTAACGACACATCTCCGCTCAGGCTGTCTATTGAGAACTGCATCTGAGTGTTTCCTCCGATGATCGCGTAACGTATTGCTGCGTTTGCTCCTACGTCTGCATCTGTCGCTCTGCGAAAAATGGCAATGGATCAGCGACCAAGAAATGACTTATAAATTAATCAGATTTTTAATGCTTTGTGAACGTTTTTGTAGGAAATTCTTATTTAGTTGAAAACTAAACTATACAATGAATATTGTATCTATAGTCTATATTAATATTGAAAAAAGATGGAGATTTTGTTTATTTGCTTGAAAGAGGAACCGCTCTCAATAAAAAAAAAAAACATGTTTTGTGTGGCCAATTTATCGAAGACAAGAAAGATCATCATGATTTGATCCACGCGAGCGAAGCAGTAATCAAAGAAATAGTAATCGCGGGAAAAACCGCTGGTATAGCTAGTATTTTATAGTTCTTTTCAACCACCAGAATATTGAACCGGATACAGACGGTTAAAAACAGTGCATTATTTAGTAGTTAACAAAAACAAAACAAAATTGAACATAAAAATTCAACAACCCAATTCTATTCCCACAAAAGTTTTATTACAAAAGCATTTAATTTTCAAAACATACAACAGAAGCAAAATTAATAATTTCCCGTCGAAATGTTATACAAATAATACATTTCTAACGGCTCGCCACAATGGCGGGATGAAATATTGATAGCTGCAGTTGTCCGGGAGTAAAACAATAAATATGAACGCGGGGCTTTTATAACAATTTCTCTAACGATTTATAGCGATACAAATTTGAACAGCAGACGGTGTTCCGTGTTCAGAGGAAGATTGCCAAGCTAAAAATATGGCTCTATTGGACCCTGTTGGATACCGGTACATTGTTTCTATTGGAAAACGTTTAGCGAAGTTCTGAAACTACAAGATATATTGTGATTGTAAATATCTTGTAGCAGTGTTCCCCCTTTACAGTCTTGCTTGAACATTATGTCGATTGCCGAACATTAAATTTAAATCTACATACGGGATGTAAAAGACCTATCACATAGCTGGTAAACTTAGTAACTTTTTGAGCAAATATGATTGCAGGGAAACGATTCTCGGATTAGGTGTGAAAAACACTGTTTAGTTTCGCGCGCAAAATATTGTATGACCGTGGCCCTAGAACACAAAGGGCACTAGAAGGAATCCGGATGGGTCTTAGTCTGTAAGAGTCTGACCCTTCCTTCCGCTCCGGCCAGAGCGGATGAAGTCATTTGACGATTTTCCACCTTTAAAAAAAAACTCCCTGTTCACAATATTCTATAGAGTAACTTACTTGATCCTCGCAATGATCGGGTTATCGTTAGCACTGATATCCTCGTCGACTGTTACCGTGTAGGTCTTCTCACTGAACTGAGGATAGTTGTCATTGTCGTCCAGGATGTTCACGTGGACTGTTGCACTGTGGAGAAAAGATATATTTATATATTTTTAGATTTAATATGTACTGTTCAAAAACTACTACTGTATTGCCCTACTGTGGGGCACAGGACTTCCAATAGCCTTCCTATTCTTCCCTGTGTGTTGTGTTGGCTTGTAAGGTTCTATTTTTGTTAGTTTATTTTTTTAAATGCGCTAAGCTCGGCAGCAACCAGTCGGATTAGAGAAAAACTTATTGAATATGTATTAAAACATCTCGCTGCAAACCACGTGAGCGGAGTAGTAAGCAAAGCCAAAACAGGTAAAAAATACAAAAAATTCGTGCCGTTTTATTATTATAATACAGATGATCTGAAATTTTTCAACGTTACAAGATATAGAACCAACATACAATATATACTTTCTACTGGCTGTACTTCTCAATTAATCATTATGGCAGGTATCCTTCACAGCACACTCAAGGACACACTATAATCACCATATTCACTATTAATCAGCTAGAAATGCTATCAACCGGAACTTCTGGAGAACATAATTACTACCTAATTATTAACCGACATTTCGCGGCATCCACTTCAGTAGTAAATTCTAATACAGGTAAGTACCGTATAATGAAAACAAGAACATGAAATGGAGATAGTTCTGGAAAAATTGTAGAAGAAAAGCATAAGACTGAAATTGGAAAAAGTGATAATTTTGCCAAGCAGTAGGACAACTTTGGTAGATGATAATATGTACGGACAATGTCATCAACTTGTTATCCCCTTTTCGAACGAAATTTAAAATGCGAGAGGGGTAACCAGTTGTTGACGTTGTCTGTACCATCGTAGTATCATAGTATCATCTATCCAAATTGTCTCAAATAGTCGAAGAAATTTTAACTAGAAGCCCTGTTCGCACCACAATTCACTAAACACATTTCAATTTTAAATGTTTCTTTTTTTTTTTTTTTTTGAGGTGGTAAAAATCATCAAATGACTCCTTCCGCTCTGGGTGGGGCGGAAGGGACTGTCAGACTTTTACTGACTAAAAAACCACCCTGTTCCTTCTGTTGCCCTTTACGTTCCGGGGCCACGGTATCCTGTTAAGACGTCCCGCAACCCCGGCAGGCGTTGGCCCCGTTGGGGGCCCCGTCCCTGTGCTGACAGCTCTTTGAGGCGCGCGCGAACAGAACGCGCCGTCGACCCGGGCCTGGTCCTTGATCGGACGGCGAGCTACCCATTACTCGCCGTCCGCAAGCCGCCTGCCGCCTCGCGACGTCCGACGCCCTGGGCGTCTCCCGCGGCGGCTGGGGCGTGAGGTGGTTCTCTCCCTCACGCGGCCCGCCTCCTCCTTCGCTAGCATTACTGCTTCGCAGAAGGAGGTGACTGCATCCCATTCCCTCTCGCCCCGGAGCATGGCCTGAACCAGGTCCGGACGCGAGAGGTCGCCGCCGCCTATCGCCTCCGTGAGGACACGGCGGTGCTCTGCCCAAGCGGGGCAGTCCTGCACCGTATGCTCCACCGTGTCCTCCGGGCGATCCACACAGTGGTGACACCCGGGCGTTTCCTCCCGCCCTATCCGACACAGGAACCTCCCGAAACAACCGTGTCCGGTGAGGACCTGCGTCAGGCGGTAGGTGAGGACGCCGTAGCGCCTCTCCAGCCACTCCTCAAAGAGGGGTCTTACCGCCGCGATTGCGGCGTGCCCGAATTTTAAATGTTTAAGGGCAAATTTTTCAATCGTCAGATAACTCATATCGGACGGATAATTATAGCTGTTTGACAGCTTTTGTATAGAAAATATGTCAAACTGTCATATTTATTCTTTGGATAACAGTTATGTCTATCGAAAAATCAGCCCTAAATCATTATACTGTCTCTGTCACCTTCAAACGATTGACAGAAATAGAACGATGTTTCAAATTCCTTTAACGCTAAATGTATTTAGTATCTTGCGGTGCAAGTGGGCCTAAGAGGTGAAACTTAAGCAAATCCGTCGAATAAATTGAATGTAATAAAGTCAACCTGTGGGGTTGGTTTGGCAGCCTGCCACGAAGTACAGCGCAGGGCGAATTATCTGATTTCAGTCTTATTACATTTTATGAGACGTATTCACTGATGCTTGGGGACTATTGAATCATCAAAAAAGTCTAATACAGGGAATGGATATCCTGATGCAGAGTTATATGGTTTTAGTTCATGTTTAAGGGGCTATGAGCCATTTTGGGTCTACTTTTTTTACAGTGATGAGACCCATCTCTTATTAAAGCTTTTCATTTCATTTTATGCCAGCTAGTTTAAATCCAGCACAAAAATGGGGTTTTGATACGTTTTTGAAAAACATTAAGTTATATTTATTTTAACTGGAAAATATGAGAACGGAAGATTAAAATAATTAGAATTTGAGTTCAAAAAAAGTAAAGTGAAAATATGAAATCAAGAAAATTTATATATGCAGTAACAGCATGTGTATTAGTTTTCCTGTAAAATTATCGACTAAAGTATAGGTTAAGGAGATCGACAAAATTCGGGACATTCGGCGTCCCGAACAAGGGTGAATCGGGACACTATGATCCCCAGCGATGAAGTTTATAACACTGGGGTATATGATGCTAGCATCATATAGGTTTAAAGAAACTTTATTCTCAATAAAACATACACAAATATCACTTACTTGAGAACAATAAATTAATGTTAACAATATAAAAAGGCTCGACTTCAGGGTGTTATTCTTGCTGTTAAATACTGGCCGAGCTGAATTTTGAATGCATTGAGTGAGTGTGCATTTCTAATACTTGATGGTAATTTATTATATAGTTGTACTCCCTCAAATGTAACCATTTTTTTGCCATAATTGGTTCTAGTTTTAGGTAGCACTATTAGGCTCGCTCGTCGTGAGCTTCGTTGGCTGACTTGTCGATATTTATTTAATATAATGTTTGTGTGTATTTTTTTATTAAGCACTTTATTAATGAATATACATGTATTATAGATATAAAGTTGCTTGATGTTCATTAATTTCAAAATCCATGATGTTTATGTTACGATATCGCTTTCCCCGTATACATATATGTATAGATCACGTTACCCTGTTTGGTGTATATTCACCAAGGGGGATCTATTAAGAGACAAATGTCAATAGTACACACATACACAGCATCCCCTATTGTGCTAATAACAACATATATTATTGCGTTTAGCAACATTTAGGGTGGGAGGATACAATGCCATATTTATCAAGCCTTATATTTACGACCTCACTAATGATCGTACATTGCGGAAATCGTGTACGTTTTTCGGGCTCATAAAAATCTTTATAATGTTATGAAGCTGATGTGTGTTGTTGCAGTTTGTTTGTGTGTTTGAACGCGTTTATCTAAGGAAGTAACGGACCGATTAAAAAAATATCTTTTGCGTTTATCGAGGAAAGTTATCTTTCCTAATAGTATAAAATCCGAACGTAACTCTGTCTGTCTATCTATATGTCTCTCTGTCTGTCTGTCTGTTGCGCTTTTACAACTAAACCAATGAACCGATTTTGATTAAATTTGGTATGGAGTAAGTTTTAACCTCAAAGAAGGATATAAGCTACTTTTTATTCCGCGACTTCGTCTGTGTCCGCGATAACCGATATTTCACGTCGCGGGCAAAAAGCCAGTAACAACATAACATCACGCCTGTAATCCCCGAAGGGTTAGGAAGAGGTGTACCCATTAGTACACCCACATTTCGCCAGTTATGTTTTTAGTCCCATGTAATAGGGGGCGAGCCTATTGCCATCAACCGGGCACAAATTCAGACTCCGAGGCTGCTACTGAGAAATTCCTAATGGAAAAACCCAATAACACTTTGCCTGACCTGGGAATCGAACCCAAGACCTCATGCACAGCAGTCGCGCTTGCGAGCACTAGACCAACGAGGCAGGCCAAAACCAGTAACAAAATTAAAAAAATACTTAAATTACTCACGTGCTAGACAATCTATCGGATACTGGGCTGGCCTGGTCCGTAGCCTTCACTATCACAGTATAACGAGCCACTTTCTCCCTATCCAGAGGTGATCTGGTCAGCAAGGCCCCACTCCTGCCGTCTATCCGGAACACATCTTGTGTATCAATTTGCTCCGAATTGTCGATTGATTCGTTCATGTCTTCTTCTGGGTTGAGAGTCTCTGCTGTTACTGTTTCTATTGAGTATTCCACCTGGAGAGAGAGATGATATTTAGATATAATTTGTCTATTTTTACAAAAAAAAATTAAATTAATTTTTCCTGTCCCGGTGTATGTGGCTAATCAAATATTACAAGATAAATTTGATGTTTGATTGAGCTGAAATTTTGCATAAATGTGCAATTTGTATGACAATGCAATATATTAATGTTACAGAGCTGGCCTGATGACGGAGTCAGAGAGTGCCCATAAGAACGAGATCAAATCTTACAAGTTAAATTTGTTCTACTTCTCGGTGTTCGATTGAGCTGGAATACATATACATACATTGCATGACAGTGCAAAATTTAAAATAGTAAAAATAGTTAAAAGTTAGTTAGTAATAATAGTTGTAAGTGATGATAAATAAATAATAAAAAATGTTTTCAAATAGAACTTGTTTTAGTCCGTCAACATTAACTGGCCAATAATTTAGAGTTAATCTTAGGTGTGACTTACCTCAGCATTCTTTCCAATATCCTGGTCTGTGGCTTTGAGAGTGAGTACAGTGGTTCCTGGGCTAGCACCTTCTCGTACTGATGCCTCGTACTGCTGCATCTCGAAGACTGGCGAGTGGTCGTTGCAATCGAGCACATTAATCTGTAATTACCGTATTTTTAAGAACGTTCAGATTCTAATCTCAGTTGCAATCTGTCAAAAATACCCACTAATTTACATAAATTTTTGACAAGTTTTTGATGAATTGAGACGTGGTGATTTTAATTACGGTAAATTCGACGAGTTTTCCGAATAGGCTTTACATTGTATTTTTTTTAGAATGAAGATAATGTTAAGCTAAGAACAGCTGGATGGAAAAAAATAAGACTGTGAGTAAAAATCTGCTTCTCCATTTGAATTACAGATTAATTTCATGCGAATAAAGCAGCTATGAAACTATATATCTGATAAAAGGCCAGACGCTCACAAGAACGAGGAAGATCACAACCAACTCTTACCTGTAAAGTCGTAGTACCACTCCTTGGCGGGAAGGTGTCATCCTGGGCCACTACCCTGAAGTAGTGCACATCAAGTCTCTCCCTGTCCAATCTCGCCTGAGTGGTCACAACACCCGACCTAGAGTCCACTGCGAACATTCCCGCAGACCGGGAGTCTAAGAGACTCGACATCGAGTAGGTTACTGGACTGTTTTCTGGATCCCTGGAAGAACATTACAAAGTTAATAATACTGCCTTTGCAGAGGCAAAATCCTCTTCTCATACAGGGAGGAGGCACGAGCGTTGATCACCACGCTTGCTCAAGGCTGATTGGCGATTTCAGACTTATATTAACCGTAAGTCCAGGTTTCCTCCCGATATTTTCCTTCATCGACGTCAGTGATGTCCAACATAAACTTGGAAAGTACATAATGAGTTGTAAGTCACATTGGTACTCAAATTGGAAGCCACAGCCCACAACCTTATGTATGAGAGGTGGGCGCCTTAACCGCTAGACCATCACGACAGCCTCCACGACAAAATGAAATATATTTTTTAATCCAACAACCTAAAGAAAACTGTTTGGAAGAAAATTATCCAATGAGTCGGGGAGGTAGGGATCAGGGGTGTCCAGTTCATAATATGATCCGTAGTCAGTGGGCCGTGAATGATTTGTTGATGTAAGCAGTCAAGTAAGACGCATATAGGTGTCCTCCTAAGGTTAATAGGAGCAGGTGCGAATATATCGTTTGTTACACGCCTTTTTTATAAAACTGAAGAGAATAACGGTTGTAGGGTTCCGTACGTAAAGGGTCTATCGGTCTGTCGCAAAGCTGTATATTTCGATCATACTGTATAATTCGAAAATTTAAAAAATTATGAAAAAAAATGTAAAGCGATCCCCATTCAAGAAACGTTATTTTGGCGTTTTTTCGCGTTCGAATCGCACTTAATCGATTTTCTTGTATTTCATAACAGCAAATCTTTTCTATTCCACACTACATAAATTACCCTCATTATTCAAATATAATAACAACTACAAAAAACTTCAATGTAGAAGTTCTCATAAAAAACAAGAACACCAAAAGTTAGGAATGCAAAGTAATTACGTAATACGGCAAGTAATTTATAAAGTGAGTTCAATAACAAATGTTGTGGGCACAAAACAGATGAGAGTAGCAAGTTAAAAATGTTGAAAGCAAATAACGTCTGGGTTTACACGTTATTACTTCAATTCTTTGTACGTGATAAACTTCGGAAATGTCTGAATGAAGTGAAAGTTAATTTACTCGTAGAAGATATCTCATTTTGCGAAACCGAGCTACTATATTGAGACTCCGTCTGTCTATAACGGCTGTATATTTTGAACCGTAATAGGTAGGCATATGATTTTTTTCCAGAGTGTATCGCTTACGCCTGTCGGGGTTGCGGGACGTCTTGACAGGATACCGTGACCCCGGAACGTAAAGGACAACAGAAGGAACAGGGTGGTTTTTTAGTCAGTAAAAGTCTGACAGTCCCTTCCGCCCCACACAGGGCCGAAGGAGTCATTTGATGATTTTTACCAACTCAAAAAAAAAGAGTGTATCGCTTTGCTGCTATAAGAAACAAAGATAAAAATTCAACATTCACAAAAAGTGTTAATTTGCATGCAGTGTTAAAATACTGTACGATCGTACGGAACCCGTCGTATACAAGACTGACACACACTTGGCCGGTTAATTTTCTTATTAGGTTGATTTGTGGTACTCCTGAGCAAAGGCTATTCTTTCTTTCATATTTCTACGTTTCATTTTTTATGTTTCGAAGAATTCCATTCAGTTCCTACCGCAAGGCCACAAAGATATCTATTAAATACCTTAAATTCTCTGACAGCTTTACAATAACTGTCCTATGATTGTATTGTCTTGTAAAGGACACAACTTTAGGCTTTCAACAATAACATTTATAGAAACAAGTTTGCTGAACAGTTTAATATCACCGGCATCAAAGGGCTATATTTAGAAGCAAGTTAGACAATGCCCAAAATTAACTTTAATCTTAACTCAAGCGTATATTTGAGATTAATTCTGCCAACGAGCCAATTACAACAATTTCACAATTAATTAATTACGTCAAACTAATTCAATATACCTAATGTGTTATATTACTATCTAGCAATTACATTTCCATGTATATACGCATGTACATGGAAATTATGTACGTATAGATACAGACACATCCAAAATTATGCTTGATATAAATTTCAAATAGGAATTTCATCTGTATCGTGGGTACAAACATATAAACTCACATACATACACAGCTAGCCCCGGAAAAGCTATCTGTATGCCATACAAATATTTCGGCAATCGAATCCGCGACATGCAGCGCCAATCACTTAGTTACTGTGCCAACCGTGTCGTCGAAAAGTTAAAAAATCAAGTTAAGAAAGTTATTTAGTTCGATTTTATAAAAAATTGCTCATTTAATCCTATTACTCCAGGATGACAAATCCAATCTAAATCTTCAGAGAATTTGAGCTATTAACCACATAACAGAGATAAACCCGAATAGCAATGAACTCGTTACGAACAACTAAAATGACAACGTCATGACAGTAAATGATGTGATCATACAAGCGCCCCGTATTCGCCGACGCGTTCAATAGCCCATGACAGCGGTTCCGGACCGCATAAAATAGATGGGCTCCATAAAGACCCAGCTTAAAGTCAATTAAAAGGACAGATGGTATATGACTAGGTGTTATGTCCTGACGTTGATTGGGATAATGCTCTCGTCCTGTTTGTTAGCACAGGCTTAAGGAACTTCGAATTAAAAGATTTAGATGTCATTAGTCCTCATTAATTCTTAGACGGCGTGACTTTGTTTCATTTTGTGAAGATAGAAAGGTTTATTTTTGATGCTCTTTTTTTTTCGAAAAACGTCGTAAAAAATGCTGGACTTATAATAGTTGATATGAATTGCCAATCCGTCTTGAGCAAGCTTGGTGATCAATGCTCGTGCCCTAACTGTCTTAGAAGATGCGTTTGCCCTTTATTGGGACCGTCATCATTATTATTATATCAGCCGAACGACGTCCACTTCTGGATATAGGCCTCAAAGATAACGAGTGGGACAATAATAGGCTGATATCATTTGCTAGCTAACTAGCTTCGTATAGCGGGCATACGTTATGTATCTATGTTAATGTTGTAATGATTGAATACGTACCGAGCTCTAACTGTGGTAACAGTTACGCCTGGAGGCTGTTCTTCAGCCACCGACGCCACGTACAATGCCTGCTCGAAATACGGCGACTGGTTCCGAAGCTCTCTCTTCACTCTCCTTGCTATGTCAGTGTCATTCAATTCTTGGTGATGATATACTATCTTCAATCTATGATCTGAATCTACAATGTTGATCTTATCACAGTTGAAAGTAAAGAGTATGGACACTTTCCACATAGGTTCCTGTATACAAATATCTCCACTTGCAACTAAATCACCTTGACTTGTCTCAATCATAAACCTTGGATCGCTCACATCCAAAAATTGAACTTTACACATCTTTTGAACCGTCCTCGGTAAGAAAGCTGTAAGGGAATTCACGAATTGCGATTGCTTCAGACAAATCCCTTGCCATCGATCCGTTGTCGGGATAGCGAAGCTGGCGTATGTTTCCGATATCCATTGCTTCGCTTCAGCTATTTTTACATCTATGGCCATATCGAAAGGTATTAAACTGTGAGATCGTTTGCTCCTACTTTTATTTCTCGCTACGAAGTCCTCGAACATCACGTTCGACCACGGATACGCCGTGGTAAGGACATTATATTGACTAGAGACTAATTCTTCTCCTTCTAACAACCTCCAGTCTATACTCTCTTGATATATCACTTCTCGTTTATCTCTGATTGGTGGCTGATCTTCATATTGCAACGCTGCATCGTTTTGGTCGTACACGCGATCGAAATCTATATCATACAGTTCAGCGTGTCTCCTACTACAGTCTTCACCGGTCACCAGGACTCTTATAGGTAGACTGTAGTAGTCGATGTCGCGGATGCGTTCTGATGTGGAATCTACGTAGAAAGTGAAGAGGTTTGGGTAGATGACTCCGTCGCATCTTAGCCTTTTTCTCAAAGTGACGAGGCCAGTGGTTCTGTTGACTTTGAGGATGTGATGAACAAAGTTAGCTGTTCGGTGGACATCGATGTTGTAGTTCCGTTCTGAGCCAAGTTTGTAGACGGCGGCATCGAGGACCTCGTGCCCTGGCGGAGCGGTGTCTGGGATGAGGATGAGGTACGCACGAGTGGTCACCAGCGAGAGGATGGCGACCACCGCGAACACCCACGCCCGCGGCATGTTATTCGCTCTTCACCTACAGCGATGCCGTCGCGTACACCAACCGCTTCGGTTCTCCATCTAAAACAAAAGAAAATTGTATTCATAAGACACTATATTTCCACAATGAAGAAATTAAAATAGAACTAGACATTTATTAGTTTGTTATAAATAATAAGTGAAGATTACTCTACATTATTAAAGTGGCTTTTACACGGGAGGAGAAAATTACATTGGAAACTTAGTAGATAGACAATAATCCATCTTTTATCGCCACTCGATGTAGTTTATGACAAATAAAACGATCGTCAAATAGAGATACGTTCTAGAATATGTTTCATATAAAAAAGGAGCCGATTTAGTATCGTAAAAAGTTTATTATTTAACCGTAATACACATCTACTTTATACAAAGAACTTGTATAAAACGGGCAAAGTAAAAGTGAATGGAGACGCGCGGCAAATTGAGCGGAACAGCGCAAGTTCAACATGTTACGTTTACTGGGAAAGAAAATTGAAAGAAAATAAGGACACCTGTGCATCAAAACAATCGAGTTAGGGTCCAACTACTTATACCCTAGACAGTTTATACAAACTAGGGTCGAAACGTAAGTGAGATTTAACAACTATTTAATAATAACACATGTGACCAAATCAACAATCCTAAACAAACGGGCCTTATGTCATTGAGAAAGCGCTACATAATAACATTGTTTAATACTGGCAATTACGCGTGTTCGGGCGTGTTCGGCCTTTTCCGTGGACGCTCGTGCAGAGGTGTCGGTTACGGTCAAAAGATTAATGGCGTCTATTAGCGGAGCCGGTCTCGTTCCCGCCAATATCCGCGTTTTCCAATTTTCCACGAGGGGGAATATCATTTTACACCTGGGCATCGATGTTTCCGATAATGTTGACGCTTTTAATTAATATATGGGTAACATGATTTATGCTTTACGCAAAATGTCGTTTTAATGACAAAAATATACAAAAAAAATTGTTTTGATTTGTTTTCTTTTTATATTTTTTGGGTTTCTAAAGGCATGTCTTTTTGATGGTATTACAATTAAAGGTCAACTTTCGAAGCTTTCAATCCAGGATAATTTCC
Organism: Hoplodrina ambigua; assembly: GCA_949774945.1. Taxonomy (NCBI): domain Eukaryota; kingdom Metazoa; phylum Arthropoda; class Insecta; order Lepidoptera; family Noctuidae; genus Hoplodrina; species Hoplodrina ambigua. Next base: position 4,002,951 of record OX458967.1, read on the forward strand.
GCAACAACCGACCACTTAAAACTATGTGTAAGCAAGAACTTATGTTACCTTTCTACGCACCCATAAAACTATCTACTTAGACCAGGGATGGCAAACCTTTATTGGTGAACGTGCAACTTGTAAGAAAAAATAAGAGTTTAACTATTTTTCAATCATCAGATAGCTTTTAGCGGAGGAATAAATATGGCGATTTGACTGTCATATTTATAATTTGGATAAAAGTTATTTGCCTATTGAAAAATTAGCCCTAAGAGTTAGATGGAGAAAAATAAAAAAAATATGCAATGAACTTTTAGCGTGCAACTCGAATTTTGAACAAAAAACGTAATATTTAGGTACTTCTTTGTGTTTATTTAAATAAAAAGATTAGTGTAATTTTTGTTGTTGCAAATTAGTTTCGATCAAATACATAGAATAGTAATTTATTTGGCGTGCCATGTGTTGGTTTGCCATCCCTGATCTAGACCCATTTACCTAAAAGCGCGTGTTGTTTGAACTACAAATGCTTTTACAGTGAGACCACAGGAGATAAAAATAAAGCGTATTTTTCCTTGGGGTTTGCGATGGACCCGATTGAAGGCATTGAGGGTAATGTGAAGCAACTAGTCCTTTGGTAGGAGAGTGGGGGACCGGCCCAATGCGAAGGATAGTAGGGTGACATAATTATGTTTTACTAGCGGCTTTGCACATAGAAAAGTACAGTGAAGCCTTGCATGGAAGCGGTTTGGGTAGTAATGAAAGGCGTTTCAAAGTTTGTAGATTAAGTTTTTTCACAATGTGAACATGGTGTTTGATTAAACAGTGTGAAGAAAGTATATACGTATAAGAATAATATAATAATAAAATATATGCTTTGATTCAGAAAGCGGTACTCCTGGACACGGCGCGTATTGTTAGGAGATTCCTTTCTCAGGAGCCCTGACCACCGGTGGCTTGGACCCTGTTCCCGACGCCGGTGGGATACTATTTTTTATATTTTTAAATGTTTTTATATCTTTTTTATAATAATATTTAAAAATGTAATTATACATGTATACTAAATAAATAAATGGAATAAAAATATATGCATTAGTTTCTGCCTACTCCCATGGGAAAAAGGCGTCACTTTAAGTATGTGTGTGTATATGTAACAAAACTTAAAAAGATAAATGCATATTTCGACTAGTTTGTTCGCGATTACATTCGCGTGTCAAGTATACTATAAAACATGACCTTTGTAATTATAGGACCAGTACTTCCATATATTACACCACAAACGAAAAAATATACAGATATACAACTGAAAATAATTCATATTTGGCAGACGTAGTCCAGCCGTTTAGGAGGAGTTAAGTGACCAACACACGTACAGAAGAATTAATTAAGATATTGTTGTTATCCGTGGCAAAGGAAGGCTTATTTAATATAGAGAAGTAGGTATAACAAACTATTAAAATATAGACACGTCACTGATTTACGAGTTCACACAGTTTTTTAAACTGTGTGAACTCGTAAATCAGTTAACACAACAAACACAGTTTAACAACTGTTTTCCGATATATCACAGGAAATAAATTGTAACTTTCATTCCAGTTACGGAATTCAGTAAAACCGTTAAGGCAAACTGTTAAATCGTTTTGTAAACCACAGAGTACTGAAACTGAAAACGATTTCTAAACTTTATTTAAACGAAATACTGTTTAGTACGTAATAAAGTGGAAAACAGTATATTGTGTGTTTACTTCCGTTTATATTTAACATCACGCCTGCAATCCCCGAAGGGATAGGCAGAGTTGAACCTATTAGTACACCCACATTTCGCCAGTTATGTTAGTCTCATGTAATAGGGGGCGAGCCTATTGCCACCAACCGGTTACAAATCAGACTGCGAAATTACTGATGGAAAAACCTCAATAACACTACCCGACCTGGAAATCGAATCCAAGACCTCATGCTCCCTGCCGGGGTTGCGGGACGTCTTAACAGGATACCGTGGCAACAGAAACAACAGGGTGGAACAGGGTGGGTGGAGAACAGGGTGGTTTTGTAGTCAGTAAAAGTCTGGCAGTCCCTTCTGCCCCACCCAGGGCGGAAGGAGTCATTTGATGATTTTTACAACGTAAAATAAAAAAAGACCTCATGCTCAGCGTCGCGCTTTGCGACCACTAGGCATTTATTTCAAATAAACGATTTACAGGTACTTTGGAGACGATTCGTTTGTAAATGATATGTTTTTTTAAAAACTGCTTACACTAGGAACTGAATCGCGGCCCTTCGGGGATTACAGGCGTGATGTTATGTTATGTAAAATAAATACTTTGACTTTGACTGTAAATATACTATTCACACTAATAATGATTATAACTAGCGAAAGTTTAAAAAAATATTAGGTACGTAAACATTGTTCGATTCTATTCAGCTCTCACGCCGCCGCCATGCTGGTTTTAGTCTATTATAAAGGCTGCACCCACAATAATTGAGAGCCGGAGCTACTCAGACGAGTCTTAACACTATTAAGCCTTTCCCGACATAAATTGGATATCTCAACTCTCAATAGTACTTTAAGTGCTATATACTTTAATATAATAAACCTGAAGAGTTTCTGTTTGTTTGTTTAAACGCGCTAATCTCTGGAAGTGGCTGTCGGATCAGAAACATAATTGTTGTATATGATAGCCAGATTCATGAGGAATAGTATAGGGTGTATAACATCACGCTACGACCTTTGAGAGCGGAGCAGTAACCAAAGATGTAATTTAACGCGGATAAAAAAAAACATGCGGACAAAGTCACCAGAAACAGCTAGACTACAGAAACATATACAAAAAAAAATTAACAGCTTTTTTACTGTCTGTTCGTTCCGTTTTGATTTCTCAGTAGCAGCCTCGGAGTCTGGATTTGTGCCCGGTTGATGGCAATAGGCTCGCCCCCTATTACATGGGACTAAAAACATAACTGGCGAAATGTGGGTGTACTAATGGGTACACCTCTGCCTAACCGTTCGGGGATTACAGGCGTGTTATGTTATGTTCGTTCCGACTAATCTCCGAAACGGCTGACTGATTTTGACCGGAATTCCACTAGCAGATAGCTCATGGCATAAGAAGTGACTCAGGCTTTTAGAGTATCCGTGGAGTTTCTTGCTCGTTCTTCTCCATAGAGATCTACCTCCGTTTTGGAACGAGCAACTAGCTTCAACTTTCGGAATAACTGACCGACTCCATGACAATTCAAAAGTGCCTGTAATTGGGTCTAATTGAATTAAATGTTTTGACTCTGACTTTAGAAAAAGAGTTAGAGATCCGCTCAAAAACCGACATTCACACAGACGAAGCCGCGGGCAGAAGCTAGTCTTTTATAGAAGGAAAGCAACAAATTACGTTTTATTTCTTTCTATCCGACATTTACACAGTGTTGTAGTCACTATAGCGCTAATGGTGCTATCAATTAAACGTGCTACGAATAGTCGATTGGATTCCCATCGCGTCCCTTTTGCCGGCCATTCGATTTGGCACCCTTTGGTAATGTAGTGCTTTTATGTGAATAGGATTAAGGTGCTTGGAATATAAGGCTTTATTGTAGATATTATGTGTTCATTAAATAAGGTTTTAGTTTTGGAGCGGTTCTTTAACAAGTGTTATTTAAGATTCTATAACGATCTCTTTCGCTTTAGACTGCCTCGTTGGTCTAGTGGTCGCTAAGCGCGACTGCTGAGCATGAGGTCTTGGGTTCGATTCCCAGGTCGGGCAAAGTGTTATTGAACTTTTTTATCAAGAATTTCTCAGTAGCAGTCTGGATTTGTGCCCGTTGATGGCAATAGGCTCGCCCCCTTTTACATGGGACTTAAACATAACTGGCGAAATGTGGGTGTGCTAATGGGTACCTCTGCCTAACCCTTTGAGAATTATAGGCGTGATGTTATGTTCTTTCGATATTACTACATCAAATTTAATATTATTTACATAGTAATAAAACAAAGCCGCTTCTCGCCGTCTAATACGCTTAGATCTTTTAAACTACGCAACGGATTTTAATGCGGATTTCATCAATAGATAGAGTAATTCAAGAGAGAAGTTTATGTATCTAAATTGCATCCGTGTAAAGCTGGAGCCGGTTTAGGTCAAAAATAAGACAAAGTTAATAAATAAAGGGTAACCCCCTTTATATTTATATATAATAAATAATAAATATATATAATAACCAATATGAGAAACGTGATTTTTATATGTAGGTACTGTTAAATATTATACGGTGGTACGGAACCCTTCGTGTTTCAATCCGACTCGAACTAGGCCGGTTTTTTAATAATAAACGAAACAAAAATAAATGATTCTATCAGTTAATTAAATTAAAGTGTTAATTACATAAGTGAATGAACATTAAAATATTTTCCAATCAGTTAGCTCGCTCCACTTATTCACCCATAAACTTGAATTCATTCCTATTGTGACTGTCTGCCACGTGCACCTATTTAATAGTAAAATATTATATTTATTTTACAACCATCACATGGTTCGAGCCATTTAGAAACTCATCAATTCTCTGTTTAATGGGGAACAAACTAGGGGCAATTGACAGCCGTTAGGTCAAAAACAATATTTCAACCAATTCTAAAGAAATTGTGAAAGTATCTGAATTCTAAGCGCAACGCACAATACTAGAGCCACATCTGGCTACCATAAACGGGTCTCGGGCTTTACCCGAGAACAGAACCCTTAGAACAATTGTACAAAAAGGGCAATAAAGCTATTTAGCAAAACCGTGGGAAGATTGGCTGACCGCGGTGATTTCTAAGATTGAGGAGACGAAGGAAGGTCAGTCGGTTTTGGACCGCTATAGGATACGGACGTGATAGTTTAAGCTAGTTAAGAGGCGATGTGACGCTAGACGAGAGCATCATTATTATAAGTTAATTTAATATAGTTGTAGACTAGTATAATCTAGTTATAATGTAAGTAGTGTGAAAGGCGAGTGAATCTCAGAGTAAGTGTTGGTGAGCGAGTGGGTGAGTGTTTGACTATTAATTCCTCCCTTTCCTTCATATGACTTGATTAAGGTAACCTACGCCTGCGTTTGGTTATAGGGACTCGGAGATGGCCTTACCATAGCCTGTGCTTGACATTTACACACCTTACACAACCACACACCTCGACACGACAGGTCAGACAGATGCACAGCCTGTGGAAGGCTGAACCGAATAATACTCGAAACTCGTTAGGGTCAATCTGGTCGTCTGATACAACTGATATTATAATTAAATAAGTGTTTACGAACACCAATCAACCAAACGTGAGTGATGGTTATCTTTCCCTATGGACTGACTGACTGCAGGATGCTTTGCATTGCACTTGATGTACGCACACTTCCGGGAGCGGGGGTAGGCTTCACCAAGTACCCTAAACTGATTTGGCAGTCGTTCTTATGGACGCTAAGGAACGTATCTCGCTAAAACCACACCCGGCCCCCGTAGGCCTCTTACTGATACAAAAAAATATATTTAGCGAGACACGTGATTTGGACTTGCAGTGAAACAGCCCCGTTGCTAGACAAGGACGGTCGCACGGTTGCCGATTAGCTTGCACAGTATCCTCGAAATGGGGCAGATTAAGGAAGTGAGAAGTGACGATATAAATATCCACTTCGGCGTATAGCAGGAGTGATGGTAAAGAATTCTGCAACCGACTGACGATGCGGTGCGCTTGTGCTAGTGTTGTGTTGAATTAGTAAAAGGGCGAGTAGGTCGTTGTAAGGGGGTGTTTAATGTAGTCCGCGTCCAGTACTTCTGGAAACGTGTCTCGCTCAATGGCAGTTGGACTTCGCAGTACTCTGTCTTAGGATTGAGTAAGACATGACTGAGAGCTTAGGGAACGTGACTTGTTAGAATCGTAGCAGTGTCCTTAGTGGACCTATGCGTTCAGGTCTAGCAATACACGTACGACGCGACGGCTGCTGTAAAGCAGACTCGCGTCACTGGGGTGGGTTTGTAGACCATTAGAAAGTCCATTAACGTAACTTAAAGTATGATATTTACAACACAAGCGTTACGTATCCATTATCCCTTTGCATTACCCTCTTATCTCTTAACGTACATAATCAAAAGTAAAGTAGTTTTCCATTCCTCATCCTTAATCCCTATGAGTTCCCAACCTTATATTGCCTTTGCATAGTTTCTTTGTATCCCCTCCTTGTACCCAGTTCAGTCGGTACAAGGTAGTAAATCTCTTGGGAACTCATCATGAACGGTGGGAGAGTGACCAGTCTGGGACGAGCTCTACAGGGCCGTGCGGAAGGCGGAGCGCGGCCCCTTCCCCTTCGGGGGAAGCCGACCTATTATAACATTACCATTAACACGAATTTCCACATATTTAGGAAAAACGAAAATTTTATCAGCCTAGGGTATCTCAGGAACAGTCACATGTGGTGCCGTGACCAGGATTCTCGTCATTAAATGTACTGATTCACTTCAGTGCAACGAGAAAGAACTATTTAAGGGTTACTACAATAATAAAACACAACGTAATTAGTACATAGGAGACGGCAAGGTGTAATACGGCTGCTTGCACAATTTTATTGACTGATGGTTGAAGTGTTGTTCGATGGACTGTGGGTTCAATTCCTACACAATTTGTATGCTGAGCCTTGTTTATATTATCGTGCAATGAACTGTAGGTTCAATTCCTACACAATTTTTATGTTGTATATTGTTTATATTATCGTGCGATGAACTGTAGGTTCAATCCCTACACAATTTATAAGGTTGAAGGTGTTAGTTTTATGTTCGATGAACTGTAGGTTCAATTCCTACACGATTTATAAGTTGAAAGTGTTTATATTATGTACGGTGAACTGTAGGTTCAATTCCTACACGATTTATAAGTTGAAAGTGTTTATATTATGTACGGTGAACTGTAGGTTCAATTCCTACACGATTTATAAGTTGAAAATATTTATATTATGTTCGATAACCTGTAGGTTCAATTCCTACACGATTTATAAGTTGAAAGTGTTTATATTAGTGTTCGATGAACTGTGTTTAGATCCTTGTGTTATTAAATGTAGGTTCAAGCCCTACGTAATTTATATGTTGAAAGGTGTTTATATTACTGTGCGATGGAGTGTAGGTTCAATTCCTACATGAATTATCTGTTGATAAGAAATTGGATTCCTGTGTCACGGGTCAGCGAGTTAGATTCTCGCGTAATGTAATCGTGGGTTCGATTCCCTCACAAAAGTGTTTAATAGGTAGTGGATAGGTTATTGCTCAAGCCTCTAAAATATTGTAGTTGTGGGTTCGAACCCTGCACAAGGCAATAATGAGACCTGCAAGAATAAACTTTGTGTTAATCGCCTAAGAGTTTATGTGTGTGAAATATGTTTCGTGTTTGATATAGCGCTGATAAGTACAGGAATGTAAGGCACAGATGAGCCCCATGTAACGAAAAAGTGTTGAAATTATACTATGTCAATCATTTGTTGAATAACTAGCAGGATGTTAACTGAATTGGTGCAAATTCCACAAGTTCAGGTCACTTATTTAAATGGATATACGTACTTGTGTGGTCTTATCTTAAATTACAGGATACTAGAGTCTACACATGGTTGCGAACACGATTAATCCGAACCATTGGTTGTGCGTTGCGCTTGTTTTAAAAGTCGGCTGTTACCAAATGACTTCGACTGAGCAGCGTGGCGCTTGTTGCGAAGCTAAGTTTTTATTGCATTTGTTCACTATGGTACCCGCTGCTACGCAGTATGATTTTTGTTATCACACTGAATATGATTATTCAGAGTTATAGTTATCAATTCAGAGTAAATCAGTTGATGTCAATAATTTTATAATCGGAGGGGGGAAATGACCACTCCGTATCCCAATTAGCTAATGACTATTTAGGCAATCTAATTTGGTCTGCTATATTCTTATATTGATTTCGAAGTCTTGTTGGATTTCCGAACTGCTATCTCTTCTTCGAATCGGAGGGGGGCACTCAATTACAATGAATTCTAATATGGCTATGTGCGGACTATTTCAGAGACTCATTAAATACGGCTACGGCAGCTAACTTAGTCTACTTAGCATCGTGGTGCGCTATGGGAGAGGTCTCTGTCCAACTGTAACTCGAACAAAGAGCGAGTTCAGAGTAAGGGAGCGACTTAGGTAGCGTGGCTCGATTTCACAAGTACTCTTAAATGAGATCCTGGTATGTAAAAATACTCTATATGCATGCACAGGTTTTCAGAGCTTAACGAGAGCGCTGTAATACTATCGCAATTATTGTGAAAAGAGTATTTCATAGATGCTGTAGCAATTATGACTCTTCAATTTGCTTCTGCGAAACAGAACAAAATATATTAGCAAAGATACCATCTTATTAGAATCTTGTTCCAACTAGTATACTAATTGGATTAAATTAGTGTAGAAGCCAGATAGGGTAGATACTCTACAACACCTTGATGGGAGGCACTGTCCAGCCTATTGTGAAAGATCATCCGCTGTACTGCGTCACGCGTCTGATTTTCAGAGGGGGGAATGTGACTGTCTGCCACGTGCACCTATTTAATAGTAAAATATTATATTTATTTTACAACCATCACATGGTTCGAGCCATTTAGAAACTCATCAATTCTCTGTTTAATGGGGAACAAACTAGGGGCAATTGACAGCCGTTAGGTCAAAAACAATATTTCAACCAATTCTAAAGAAATTGTGAAAGTATCTGAATTCTAAGCGCAACGCACAATACTAGAGCCACATCTGGCTACCATAAACGGGTCTCGGGCTTTACCCGAGAACAGAACCCTTAGAACAATTGTACAAAAAGGGCAATAAAGCTATTTAGCAAAACCGTGGGAAGATTGGCTGACCGCGGTGATTTCTAAGATTGAGGAGACGAAGGAAGGTCAGTCGGTTTTGGACCGCTATAGGATACGGACGTGATAGTTTAAGCTAGTTAAGAGGCGATGTGACGCTAGACGAGAGCATCATTATTATAAGTTAATTTAATATAGTTGTAGACTAGTATAATCTAGTTATAATGTAAGTAGTGTGAAAGGCGAGTGAATCTCAGAGTAAGTGTTGGTGAGCGAGTGGGTGAGTGTTTGACTATTAATTCCTCCCTTTCCTTCATATGACTTGATTAAGGTAACCTACGCCTGCGTTTGGTTATAGGGACTCGGAGATGGCCTTACCATAGCCTGTGCTTGACATTTACACACCTTACACAACCACACACCTCGACACGACAGGTCAGACAGATGCACAGCCTGTGGAAGGCTGAACCGAATAATACTCGAAACTCGTTAGGGTCAATCTGGTCGTCTGATACAACTGATATTATAATTAAATAAGTGTTTACGAACACCAATCAACCAAACGTGAGTGATGGTTATCTTTCCCTATGGACTGACTGACTGCAGGATGCTTTGCATTGCACTTGATGTACGCACACTTCCGGGAGCGGGGGTAGGCTTCACCAAGTACCCTAAACTGATTTGGCAGTCGTTCTTATGGACGCTAAGGAACGTATCTCGCTAAAACCACACCCGGCCCCCGTAGGCCTCTTACTGATACAAAAAAATATATTTAGCGAGACACGTGATTTGGACTTGCAGTGAAACAGCCCCGTTGCTAGACAAGGACGGTCGCACGGTTGCCGATTAGCTTGCACAGTATCCTCGAAATGGGGCAGATTAAGGAAGTGAGAAGTGACGATATAAATATCCACTTCGGCGTATAGCAGGAGTGATGGTAAAGAATTCTGCAACCGACTGACGATGCGGTGCGCTTGTGCTAGTGTTGTGTTGAATTAGTAAAAGGGCGAGTAGGTCGTTGTAAGGGGGTGTTTAATGTAGTCCGCGTCCAGTACTTCTGGAAACGTGTCTCGCTCAATGGCAGTTGGACTTCGCAGTACTCTGTCTTAGGATTGAGTAAGACATGACTGAGAGCTTAGGGAACGTGACTTGTTAGAATCGTAGCAGTGTCCTTAGTGGACCTATGCGTTCAGGTCTAGCAATACACGTACGACGCGACGGCTGCTGTAAAGCAGACTCGCGTCACTGGGGTGGGTTTGTAGACCATTAGAAAGTCCATTAACGTAACTTAAAGTATGATATTTACAACACAAGCGTTACGTATCCATTATCCCTTTGCATTACCCTCTTATCTCTTAACGTACATAATCAAAAGTAAAGTAGTTTTCCATTCCTCATCCTTAATCCCTATGAGTTCCCAACCTTATATTGCCTTTGCATAGTTTCTTTGTATCCCCTCCTTGTACCCAGTTCAGTCGGTACAAGGTAGTAAATCTCTTGGGAACTCATCATGAACGGTGGGAGAGTGACCAGTCTGGGACGAGCTCTACAGGGCCGTGCGGAAGGCGGAGCGCGGCCCCTTCCCCTTCGGGGGAAGCCGACCTATTATAACATTACCATTAACACGAATTTCCACATATTTAGGAAAAACGAAAATTTTATCAGCCTAGGGTATCTCAGGAACAGTCACACTATCAAAGTGCATTCCCGATGCTGTTTAATAAAATGAGTGTAATAAAACTTTTTAACTCAAGAATCTCACGAGGTAACAAACGACTAGATTTTACACGCGACTTCTTCCGCGTAAATGACAGTTATCGCGGGTGCAGACGAAGTTGCTGAATAAAAAGTAACCTATGTCGTTTATTGGGGTTCAAACTTACCCCGTACCAAATTTCATCAAAATCGGCTCAGTGGTTTAGTCGTGAAACCGTAACAGACAAACAAATAGACAGAGTTACATTCGAATTTATAATATTAGTATGGATTAAACTCTCCCGATGAATGTTAAGGCTCTGACATGTTTCGAAACTATTCAATTTCATCTAAATTGGTGCTATAAATAGTTTGACCGGTATAACTAGATTACATAATATAGGTACGTTATTTTATTCAGGTTTAATTGTCAGCTACTGGTTTTATTTCGATATTCTCGATATAAATGCGTCGTTTCAATGGTAATGGTTAAAATGGTACGAGTGTCGGCAGAACACGCAATAGTAAAACTTTACAGCCGTGTTATCGGTCAAGTCCTATCGAGGTAAGTTTTGAAAGATTATAGCCTATTAAAGTTGTTTTTTATTGGAATTAAAGATTTTATGGGATTGTAAGTGTGTTTGTTAGTTTTCCCTTATGTTTATTGCTACTTGTGTATCTTTAATACCTGGTTTAGTTTTTCTAAAACTAACTACCATACGTCATTTTAGGGTTCTGTACCCAAAAGGAAAAACGGGATCCTATTACTTAGTCTGTCTGTCTGTCATCAGGCTGTATCTCATGAACCGTGATAGTTACACAGTTGAAATTTTCACAGATGACGAATTTCCGTTGCCGCTATTATGACAATACTAAAAACAGAATACAATAAATATTTGGTAAAAGAAGACGCGAAACATACATACATAAACTCACGCCTTTTTCCCATGGCGATAGGCAGAAACCACAGAACGCCACCCGCTACGATCCTTACATAGTCCATCCTTACATACATCGAAAATGCAAAATGTGCAAAATTTATTTAAAATGGCAATTTTTTAAACAATATTCATAGTTTTTAATAAGCTCAGATCATAGCATTTCTAAGTTACGTATTTTACATCAAATTATTCTCCAATTTTAAATAAGGAAATCGTTAATTTTGACAGAACAATGCCCATAATTATCATTTCGAATATCGTACTTAACTTACCTAAGACGCTGAAAATATAATACAAGTTAATAAAAGCGTGTTAAAAGGAAAATAAGCGTGTTAAATAATTCTTTTGAAATCTTTATGCAAGATGAGGATTTCTTAATTTACTTTTCCATTAATTGGTGGTCATGAAAATAATTGCTTGAAGCACAAAGGCTATTAATTTTGACAAATGAATGAATGAGTGAATGAAGGACACCGAGTGAATGGTACAGTCGCCACCCGGAGGGAAGTCAATAGCTTTGTTTTCTGTGACAATATTTATTTTCTTTAGAAAATATTGCCAATAATAATTTATGAATTTTATTTTTTTCAAACGTTTCATTGTTTTCTTGTTTGCGTTTAGAAACGTATAAACTCACGAACAGACCCGTAACAACTGTATTGACTGTAAAAATATTTGTTCCGTACGGGCATCGAAATGCCTCGTGAAAATTGCAACTTAAGGTGTACGCAGACCGGGACGGCACGGCAAAGAATTTTTTCGTCAGTCAGCGCACACTAGCCACTTAGATACCGCGGCATTCCAGCGCCTTACCACAGCATGCCACGGCGTGTATCCTCGCAGTATGTCACAATGAGCGCCGGAGTCCTTGGCATGCCGTTGCTTACCGCAGTACGCCAAGGCATCCCGCCACGAGATCCTGTGGCGCATCTTTCAATGCTGTGCAATGAAATCCCTTTCGATGTACGGCATAATGATGCCGCTGATTGGAACGCTTTAAAATGTTAAAGCGTTCCAATTTATGTCGTATTTCTATATCGGTACGTTTAAAAGTCCGTTAGTAAAAAATTAAATCCCTTGCCGTGCCGTCCCGGTCTGCGTAGGCCTTTATGAGCAATAATACCTACCTGCCTTCTTCTTCTCTTCCTAATTTCCTTAGTGTTCCAACTTTGCCTATTAGGTACACAAGTTGGATAGAAATTCCCGGTACACGCAAACTACTATAGTAATTGAGCCATAACTGCAGTTAATAGTTTGCTGGTAACAAAATCGATATAATAGTCTGTCGAGTTCGGCACGTTTGCCCTAAAGTAGACCTTTAAGTCTAAATAATATAATTATAAGACGTTTATAACTGGCGAAATGTGGGTGTACTAATGGGTACACCTCTGCCTAACCCTTCGGGGATTACAGGCGTGATGTCATGTTATGTTTATAAGATGTTTGCGCCGTGCGGTATTTCATACTTCAACTTTGAAGTCCTCAAGTTTCGAAATGAATGATCCGATTTTTATAAAACTTCCTATGCATAAGCCCTAGGCAAGTACAAGACCTATGTATCCTACATAAGTCTAAAAAGTTATCAGAAAACATTTTCGAAATGTCTTATTTAAAAAAAAGGTAATTGAAAATCTCTTTTTCTATGGAAAACCCGGTCTAATTTAGCTGTATTAAAAATTTTCGATCATGTTCTCTGATTACTTTTTAGACCTATGTATCCTACTTAAGCGTAGGAAGTTAAATTAAAATCGGTTCATTCATTTAAAAAAATATAGACTTTAAAGTTCGTACGACGTAAACGCTTTTAAGTCTAAATAATAACATTAAATTACAGCAACGCTACCTAACAACGAATGTCACGCTATAATTAAGCAATTTTCATAAAATGTAAGACACGTTTGCTAAAATTATAATATTATTCTTGGAACACACAATAGAGTCATATAATGTAGAATATATTGCCCATTTTCATGTGACAGCATGTGAAATGTGTATTTTACGTAGTTAGTTGAACAAATTGTAATTGTAGGCAATTTCAGCCTAGGTTAAATAAACTGTACCTACGTTATTCTCACTAAATAAGTTTTAAAGATTTATAAATGACTAGCCTCAGCCCGCGACTTCGTCCGCGTAAATGTCGGACCCCCGTTTGATACCCTAAGGGGGTTAATTTTGGGAAATTCTTTTTTAGTGCATGCCTACGGCATAATATCTGTATAATATCAGCTATCTGATAAAAGTGCCTTCAAAATAGTTCTAGCCGTTTCGGCGAACAGCCGGAACAAACAGACAGACAGATAAAAAATAATTTTTTGTAGGTACCGTGTAAACATTTGCATTTATTTTGTAAAAAGCTCTTATTTTGACATTACAAACAAACACTTTAATTTCATTTATTTTTATAGATATTACACACTACATACCTATTTGGTATCTCCATGGTTTCAAACACATTGACACATTGTTAAAAAAGATATCTTAACACAGTTTTCCTGAACACGTCGCAATTTTATATTCTGAACTGAGTTATAATACTGAGAAAATTTAATATCGTAATACGACTTTCACACGTGTTTGAAAGACAGTTGGTTTGAACGTAGGCAAATAAAAGGGGAGAGTCAGCCTAATCTACATGCAACGTAGGGCCGCGCGCGTTATTCTGAATCGGGATAAACGGTTTCATTTCGATATTAAACTTTTATAGACGCGTTTTATTTTTATTTCTAAATTTTTTATGTTTACAACATTTTTCTGTTATGTCAGGTGCGTTCGATACCGTGTTTCCTCGTTTTAAGTTGGGTTATAAAAAGGATTATTTTGAAATGTTTTATAGTGGCATTTTTATTTCTGAATTTTGAGAAAATGGTTAACAATTCTTGTGTATCATGACTGATTGATCTTCAACACACAGCTCAAGCCCCTGAACGGATTACGCTGAGATTTTGCACGCAGATATTCATTATGAAGTAGGCATGCGCTAAGAAAGGGTTTTAAAAAATTCACCCCCTGAGGGGATGAAACGTGGGTACAAAGTTCCGATAACCAACAATCATGCGGACGAAATCGCAGGTATAAACTAGTTATTTATATGTATGTATGCCGACAGAAATGCAACCCATATTTTCTTTAACTGTAGCAGTTTGTGGGAAAAGCAACATTTGGTCTAATTCCTTTCATTCGTACTGCATTATAAAATTATATTTACGTAGAAATGTATATTATGATTAAAGTAACTTTATGTTTACCAGAAAGCATAAATAGTTAATTTACGAATACAAATTTAAATTAGAAAGAGTACAATAAATTACTGTTTAATTTATTAAAACCATTCAACACAAATCGTTAATTGTTTAAAATAAATTTTAATGTTTAAAGTAGTAAAGCTTGAGTTTCTTTAATTAAAGTTTTTTATGGCCTGTAACGATTTCGAATAGGAGCATTTATGTAATTAATGATTATTGTTATTTTATAGGTCGTTTACAAGCTGCAATTGAGGTCTTCTCTGCTTTTTAATCTTTTTGTCTGCCATGTAATGCGTGAGAAGCCGATTGAATTAATTTTAAAAAAAACTTGGTTTAAATAGTTTTGTTGCCTTTAACTAGGGTCATCACCTGAATTGCGGATGCAAGATAAAAGCTTCTAAAACCCTGGTCATTTGGGTGAAATTACGATTTTTTCCCCGGAAACTACTGAGATATTTTTTTAACAATACAAAAAAAACTTTCTTTTATTTTTATTTATTTTAATATATTGCTTAACTTTTAATGAGTCTTTTGTTAAGTCTGACTCAAAAAGTGTATGCAAGATAAAAGCTTCTAAAACCCCGTTCATTTGGGTGAAATTACAATTTTTTTCCCGGACGCTACTGAGATTTTTTTTTAACAATACAAAAAAATAACATTTTTTTTATTTTTATTTATTTTAAAATATTGCTTAACTTTTAATAAGTCGGGATCTAGTCTAACTCAAAAAGTGTCCGAGAGTCGGGACACTTTTTACGCACCTACGACAAATCCGGAGAATCCCGAATAGCAGCCCTGCCTTTAACAGAAAAGTTTATACCGAAAACAACACTATCGTAAATAATCTTTATTACTTTGCATCAAAAGTCCTACCAAACTTTTCAAAAACAAAAAAAAAAAATAAACAACGTGAATTCCGCACGCATACATTCTCTCACACACACACACACACACACACATCGGAACTGTAATCCCAGTTCTAACTCTTTTTCACTTTAAAAAAATTCAACGTGATTTGTTAACCCGCTCACGCACTACGTTCTCGAACGCAGGGTTACGTACGGACGAATGTACGAATCGAGAGATTTAACCCGCCGGTGTACAGTCGAACAAGGTATTTGGTTTACAGGCATAATTATCTTTGCTGCTACATTGTCATTTTTTGTTCACTTTTAAGCTTATCTTAACATAAAATCACGCCTGTAATACCTGAAGGGTTAGGCAGAGGCGCAACTCTTTGTACACCCACATTTCGCCAAATATGTTAGTTTCATGTAGTAGGGGGCGAGCCTATTGCCGTCAACCGGGCATAAATTCAAACTTCAAGGCTGCTACTGATGAATTATTGATGGAAAAACCCAGTAACACTTAAGCTAATTTTATAATTTAGAAAACTATTAAGAGTGATTTAAAAGAATTGAATTGACACATTCGAAACATTGTTTAAAAGTAGTTTCAAGTTGCCTGTAAACCAAATGGTTTGTTCGACTGTACGGTTGATGAATAGGGACGTTCTGAGGAAGTCGTGCGATCTTGGAGACAAAGTTTCGAGATCTCGACTTGATTTACTTTCTCATTTCCTTACTATAATACGGGGAGGGAGTGGATAATTGAATTATGAGATTATGGAATTTTTATTGTCTTAAGAAGTTTTACGGGATTAAACTTACTTTTAAAAGATAATCCTCGTTACCTTGTTGGTTTAGTGGTCGCAAAGTGCGACTGCTGAGAATGAGGTTTTAGGTTCGACTCCCAGGTCGGGCAAAGTGTTATTGAGATTTTCCATCAGGAATTTCTCAGTAGAGAAATTCCTGAATCTGTGCCCGGTTTATGACAATAGGCTCGCCCCTTATTACTTGGGACTTTAATATAACTGGTGAAATTGGGGTGTACTAATGGGTAGGTACACCTCTGCCTAACCCTTCGAGATTACAAGCGTGATATTATGTTATGTTAAGTATAAAAATACCAAACAACCTTTAAGAGACTACAAAACATACCGGTTCCGGCCAAAACATTTGCGTTCCTTATAAAATCATTTAAAAGAATATCTTAATTTAAATATGGCGTGGCTTTTAATTGGGATCCAAACCAGCCCGTTTATACATATGAAGTACCTAACAGTAAAAAATGCGATATTTTGATGGCTTCATACAAGTTCTGCACAGTTTTTATTGCGCTCTGATATTTTTATAACTCTATATAATGTACTTGCTCTGGTTTCAAAACAACTTCACCTTAAGAGCATTTACGCCGTATTTCATACAAACTTTCAAGCCCTTATTTTACGAAATTAATGAACTGATTTTTTTTTTAATTTTCTACGCATAAGTGCTATGATTTCCCAATGGATATTTTTGAAACGTGTAGCAGTTTTCTTGTTTTCTAATAAAGCTGAATGTTTGAAATGTCTCGTGTTTCATGGACATTAAGTATCTGTAATATTTCGCCTACGCATAAGTAGGGTAAAAAGTTATCAGATATCGTTTTCGAAATGTCTTATTTAAAAAAGATAAAATAATCGGAAATCTCTTGTTTCTATGAGAACTTAAAATTGGTCGAATAGAGTTGTAACACAATTTTTCGAAAATGTTACACAATTCTCTAAATTGTTAAAATCTACATCTGGACGAGCAATTTAAAAAAAATATCTAGATGATATTTGTTATTCCCTTCTTTTTCCCTTCTTTTTCTTTTTCTGCTATTTCTTCTGCACAAACAAATCTAATCTCTCATCTATTTCTACTACCCATAGAGTCGAAAACTATTTAAAACCCACTAGAACATGATGTCTAAGTTACAATGTTTGCACTTTCTACATATCGCAGACGTGTATTCCAGTTATTTACTTATGTAGATCAAATAGAGGACCCGTTTGGCTCGTTCCACGGATCACCGGCTTTCTGTGCGAGATTCCTGCCGCTGGCAGAATGCTTAGTATACAGCACACAAGTGCTTAGTATATATATCCATGATATTATTAGAACTTATTAAAATTGTTTCAATGAAAAGCGATTGAAAAAAGAGGTTATAATTAACAACGTAGTACTGCTTCTAATTTCTTTTTTTTTTTTGTTAACGGTAGAAACTCATTTCGGTAAATTTCTCGGGATTTCTCTAGAGAAAATTGCAATTTCCCGGTAATTTGGAATTTTTATGACACAAGTGGAGTCGTAAACATAGCGAAGTAGTTTATTTCTCATTGTTTATTTCCACTGTTAAGATGTCCCACTAAGTCAGATCATTAAAGTAAAAAATGTCCCATTATTTTTAATATAATAGACCTTTTTCTCATATTAAAATCATTTATTTGACGTCCTATTGCTCATTTAAAACTATTTAGTACTACTTAACTGTAAACTTCGTTTACTGCAAGCTATTTAAAAAATAAAAAAAGTCTCATAAAAATGTGTGAGAAATTGCGATGAAACCATCTACGTGGAGGGCCTTGTCAATTTATAGTAGACGGTATCTTTACTCCGTAATCTCCTCAACGAGTTTTCAATAGATAGAATCCTATACTTTATATCCTACATCAGGGATGGTGAACTAAAGGCACGCGGGCCAGTGGTGGCACGAGACAAAATAATTCAGGCACGCCTATTATTGGCAAATCTATGTATATATTTGGTCGAAACTAATTTGCAACAGCAGAAATCACAGTAACCTATTATTTAAATAAAAAATACGATTCTTGTACTGTACCTACTTTCGAGTTACAAACAAAAAGTTTATATTTTTTTCAATTATATTCACTAACTCAAGATTCTTTAATGGCATGTCATAGTCATTTTTTTTTTCATCGAACTGACATTCACCAATACCGGTTCGACATCCCTGCCTTCCTATAAGATTACTTACGAACAAAATCGACTATAGGAAGCATATCACAAAAATCATAGACTAAAAATCTTTAAAAATTCCGGTTATTTTTCCCGCCGAATAGTGAGACGAAACTAAAACATAAATCGACTTGATTGGTCCGCATAATCGATGATAATCAATCGATGGTTACCCGTTACTCGATCATCGCTTCATAGACAATGCGATAGTTGTGTAGAAAGGAAAAAAAACAGTGTAATACAAAGCAGTATCGACCGCAAGGGGTCGCCGGCCTATGATTGCTGCCTTCAGTGACGCGGTGGCACTTAACTAGAATTTTACATTCAAACCAAGGATTTACGAGTAGGTATTTGGCTGGACTGCACGTTTACAAATTGCACACACATTATTTTCAAAATATATCCAGAAAATACGTGTCTATATACTGGGTGGTTGAATAAGAGAGCGAGAAATAGAGAGCTTTGTCTTATTTCCACTATAGTTTTAATGAAGTTTTCCTGTTAAAAACACTCACAGTATTTGGAAGATTTGTGAAAGATTAGAGGGTGATAAACTCTTAGGGGTTTTTTTACTCAAAGAAAACTCCGAAGTATGGTTTTAACTGTATATTGATTGTATAACACTGCCTTAGTTTATTACCTCCTAATTTGGCACAAAACTTTCAGAAACTGATTTGTCTAACAGGAAAATCTTTTGGAAATATTTTTGTGAATTTTGAATGATATCCTCCATTACACTGTATTGCTTTCCTCAATTTTGTTTTACATTTTTTTTTTACATTTCAATTAGCTAAGATATTATTATTAGTTATTATTTACAATAATTATGGAATATGCATGCTTAAAATTATTTAGGCCGTACGGCAATGCATAAAATTTATAGGAAGTTTCATAGAAATCGGTTCATTCAAGTCGAAAAATAAGAACACAAAATGCCTTCAATTTGACTATTGGCCGTCAGAAAACCAATCGTGCGCGGAAATGTATTAAAGTTAAGTTTTTGAAGTCTCTTACAGAAGAAGCTTAAATAAACTTACAGCTTTCATACTTAAAGGAGCTTTCGAACAAATAAAGTTAAAGTAGGTTCCTAAATTCATACTTATTTTCTTTAGAAACTACGAAATATTATTGTATTTCTTTATTGAATCTTTCTACCTTGAAATAAATGCTTACTCAGGGAATGCTCTTCCCAAACATTGTTACAAGAGTATTTTCTTAACAAACGTTTATTCGCTTGAAGGAGTTTATCTGCCATGCCCACGTCTTGCTTCGAGCACCCACTTCAATTTGTCGGAGATTCTATAATAACATGTGCTACTACATTACGCATGCGTGTGCGACTATGCGTAAAGTCGAAGAAATAACTTGAAATATTTACCTTGTTAAGTATTTTTAAATATACAATAAAAATGAATAATCCATTTAAAACCACAGATAATTTCTGAAAAGTCAGAGACAATGGAAACTTTTTACTTACTTAAAAACTTTTTTCTTTTTACCGCGAAATAAAAATTCGTAAAGTTTAATACAGATACAAAAAGTTTTTATGACGTACGTATTGCGCTGTGAGTAGATATATACCTAATCGTTCCTATATTCTTTAAAACAACAGCTACACATAATGATGTAATTGGAATCCCGCAATTAAGTTAACCTTGAACTTTTTACATAAGTGTTTCATTTGCGGTCAATGACCGAATGACGTTTCATACAGTGAACATTTTTTATTGTCTGTGGCCGTTAATGGCCGAAGTGTTAAACAGAAGAATAACTGTTTACACATTGCGTTTCGAATGTTCAACGGTTCACGAATATTTTCCATATTACCATATCGATTCTAGCTGTGTGGCGGACTTCCTAGTCTTATAACGTTTGAAACGATCGATTGCTACGATAAATTGCAGTACTTACGGTGGAATTCCAAGTCGGTTAATGTACCTAAATTATTGTTTACTCAGGTGCTCGTTAAATGGGTTGCTGATGGTTGTTCTTGCAATTGGAGTAGGTACTGTGAAGGTTGTATGACCCTGCTATATTTAGAAGTCTTACTTTCCATCCATATACTAATCCAAACTTTTTAATTTTTGAATTGCCAACTAAATGAACGCTCCAAGTCAACGAAGTCAATGCTCCCTAATTTTATTTTATTCAACATTTAAACGTCCGTAAGGTTGAATATAGTGTATCAAACGAATTGCTTAATACCCAATGAACATTCTATTTTCTAGCAAATAGAGTTATCATTCATTCATTTATGAAATAGTATTTATATCTTCTAAAAGCTTCTAATAAAATGAAGTGCTCCAGTATTATCATTACAAAAGCGACGCAGAAGTATATTTGCTTTTTTAAATTCAATGAAAAATTCAAGAAGTCGAAAGAACGAGATATATTATGAACACCAAATTGAAATTTATAAATTCATTCTCCACTTAAGTTCCCAGCCATTTTTACTTTCGGAAAAAAGTACACGATTGTAACCTATTTCGTTGCTGGTGAGCTGAATATTGAAAGCAGAATAATTAATGATAAAGATCCATTGTAAGTATATAAAAAATATCAGCTTAAAATTGCCATGTTTTGAGAATTAAATATATACATTACTATAATTGCTGAAATTTTCCCCTGCTTATTAAAAACATCAGCTGCTCTATAGATATTGAAATTATTTTCCAAATTTCTGAACTGGGAGGGTCTTTAATCATGCCCCAAGTACACGGTACAAGTTTAAACACTGAAGACTCTCCTACCAAGAAAATAGGTAAAAAAAAACTAATTTGGAAGACTGAGAAAAAGCGGTACTGCATAAAATAGTTCTGAAAAATCTGGCAAGTTATCCTTAAAAAAAGTGCTTATACATGCACTTTAAAGGCTATCAACACATGAGTAGAATAAACTATCAATATGCCAGTGATGCCGAATCAAATGCCAAAAACTACTAAAAAAAGAAGACGTTAAAGGATGGATCCGAAAAAAGAAAACAAATGAAAAAAAAAGCACGTCAAGATACAGCCAATAACAGTACCTCCTTTCGCTACAAAAACAAATTATAGAATTAAGATATACCTTTTTTTTTAAAGGTCGTTAAAATCATCAAATGATTTATTCCGCCCTGGGTAGCAGACTGGGAAGGGACTGTCAGATTTTAACTGACTAAAAAACCACCCTGTTGCCCTTTACGTTCCGGGGTCACAGTATCCTGTTAAGACGTCCCGCAACTCCGGGCGTCCCGCAACCCCGTAAGATATGATACCTTAAGAGTAGACTTATATCCAGACACGTTTCACAAACAAATCAATAAATAATTGATGACACATCCTGAGAACAACGAGTGAATATGCAACATGTTACTAATCCATCAGATGTTTTCCCCTTTCCGTGGCGGATCAAAGGAATAGCTAACAGCACTCCTTCGGTGAGCTTCATGAAATATTCTCGGCAATGTTCATTCGTGGTCGCGATCGCGATAGGCTTGCTTGTTAGCAAATGTTTTGGTAGTCAGTTTAATTTGAATAGCATACTAATATTAAGTATAAATGAGAAAGTAACTCTATCTGTTTGTCTGTTACGCTTTTACGGCTAAACTACTGAATCGATTTTGATAAAATTAATTGAACCCCAACAAAGGTCGTACGCGATAGTCAGCTTTACCGAGTAGTCGGGACATCTCTAATTAGTATAGAAATATAGATAAATTGAAAAAGTTACATCTGTACTTGCCCGGAATCGGGCATCTTTCACAGTAAGATATTAAATAACCAGATCGGTGGTACTTACTGGTGATTGCCATAAGTCTATTGCCATTCTATTTTTAGTACTAGTGAGCAAGCGTGGTAATCAAAGATCGTGCTTTCACTGTATGAGAGGCCTTTGCGCTGCCTTAAGACGATAATACGTTGGGATTATTATTATTTTTAGTACTATAGTTAATAGAGCATGATTTTCACTGCCAAGTAATGCATATTTTATAGCTCAAAGAAAGATCTAATTATCTCTCAAGCCTTTAACAACGTAATAAACTTAATTTTATCTGTTTAATAACAGTAAAAGTAGGTACAAATTACGTGTAGGTAATTAGTATTTTCATAATACATTAACCACGAAAGAATATCATATTAAGCAAGTAAAAAAAGACGAAAGAACTATTCTGATTCTTATTTTTTTTTATCGAAAAACCGAACTATAAGAAAACTTATTTATCTAGTATAGTAATATAGTTCATAAGCTTATTTATCTAGAAAAAAGGAAATATAATCTTCTGAGGAAAACAGAAAAGTAAACAATGGAGTCACGAAACCAATTTTTCGGAAAATTTATTACTAAAAACAAAAAAGAACGCATACTTTAGTCAGACACCAAACCAGTACTTTTTTTTTTTTAAGTAGATTCATCTGCGTGGTTTTCTCACCAACTTTAAGTAACGTCTTTGGTTATTACTTGGCTGTCTAGTGTCGTACCGTAATGTTGTTTATCTTATACTATCCCTGATGAATCTGACTATCATATACAAAAATATTTTTTTCAATCCGACTGATAGTTACAGCGTTATAGCTTACCGCGTTTAAACAAACAAAATCACTTAAGCTTTATTATCTTACTATATTGTTAATGGAAGTTTGTAAATATGTTTGGATGTTTGTTAATCAATCACGCGTAAACCGTTGAACAGATTTGGATGAAAATTGGTACATAGATAGACCATTTCCTAGATTAAAACATAGGCTACTTTTTATTTTACTTTATGGAAAGTTATATACGCGGGAGAAGCTACGGGCAGAAGTAAGTATAACTATAAATATTACGCGCGGAAATAACGAAACGTGCGCAAAGGCAACCAGCAGATGCACAAGATTATAAAATTTCAAAGATATGGCAAAACAAGGATTTTGATAGCCATGCATTCAATGCGTACTAGCAATACTCTTATTTTATAGCTGCCACAACTGGTGGCAATCCCGTTTCCCAAGCCCAGTCATAACGGTATCTCAACCAGTATTCCCATACTGGGTTCGGAATCCTGTGCTACAAACCGTGCTAATAAGTCGAGGTAAATTAAACTTAATTGAGACGTAATAAGCGTCTTAAGAAGTGTTGATAAATTTGTAAAGCTTGGAATGGAAGGACAGATGAGGGTTTGAATTCGAATGATATTATTATGTTCGTGTAAATTGTCATAAGGATTGGTCTTTGGGTGTGTCGAAAGTAAAATGAATATACTACGTCATTCGTTGTTTATCAAGAATCTGAAAAGGGGTCATCGTACTCATCATTATGAAAAACTTAAACTACCAGAAATCGCGAAAAAAGAAATCAGCAAATTTAATACATTTTGTCGAAGTAAGCGGACATAAATCTATGGATTAGTTAGATTATTGTATGACTAGGTTCTGCCCGCGATTTCGTCCGCGTCAAAGTGGGTATCTCCATGTAAACTTTGGACCCCTGTTTTTCATTCTCTTAGGGGATGAATTTTGGAAAATTCTTTCTTATCGGATGCCTACGTCATAAAAGAAACACACCCTCCAAGTTTCAGATCTCTTCGGTCATTAGGCTGTGCGTTGATCCGTCAGTCAGTCAGTCATTCCGGACAAAGAATTTTATATGTAGGTATAAATAGAAGAAGGTAGATGAGTACAATGACCTCTTTATAGGTTTTAAAAATAAGGTTGTATAGATACTGGAATGATTATAATCCTATGTAAAGAAATAATCCGTCTTTCGTTTTCCTTCAGGTGTTGCCAGTTATCTCTGAAAATTTTCCCTAAAAATGTTAAAGGGTAGTTTCTTTTTCTCATTTCCCATCTACCTATATAATAAATTAAATCATGAGTACTTATTTAAAAAGGTTGTGAATAAAGCTTTTACTTTCTCTAACTTATGATTAAAACGAGAGAAACACATTTAATCTTACAGAAAGGCCGCCATGCGAAAAGATAAATGGCGGGAACGACGTTATCTTTTTACAATCATCTTTTTCATGCCAATTTCATGAAGGCAACGGAGTAAGGTATTCCGCCTCTCATGCTATTTAATCAAGCGAATTTGTTTCATCGTGTACGTGAACAGTTAACTAAGCATATTTAAAATTTATCTTATTTTTTAAGTTGGCAAGACTTTTGCGAAGGATAAATTTAAAAGTGTGTGTTACCTACCTACCTTGAAAATATAATGCTAAAATTAGTTTGTTTAATTGTTTGTTTCTTACGCTTTCACGGCTAAACTACTGAACCGATTTTAATGAAATTTGGTACAGACTAAGCTTGACACCCAAGAAAGAACATAGGCTACTTATTAATCCGCGACTTCGTCCGCATTTACAATAACCGGCGTTAACGTGGACGAAGTCACGGTAAACCTACATAAAAGTAAACGACGAAGTTTCAGTTTTCAAGTGTTAAAGAGACTTTAAAAGAATATACATTATAAACTGCGCTTCTCACTTTGCACTATCTACAAAGACACAATTTTACGACATTCTACGAAGCAAAATATTCAGCAGAAACTTTTCAACTACATGAACAAAATGCAAAATGACAGTCTGACACCTAAAAAAGCAACAAAATGTTTAACATATATGGCAAGTTCCAGTAGAAAAAAGCAAGCGGTAATAACCGAGAAAGGTTCGTTATCTCTGCGCAGACGGCACACGTTTGAATGGCCTCCATTGACGCCGGCGAGAAGCATTCGAGTATTGCCCCCCTTAATTAAAAGGGACGAAGAGTGGTTTGAAAGCGTTGGCGGTGTACAATGCCTAGGCATCCTGGTTGTTTGGAGGGCTTTCATTGTTCTTGGATCGCTCGCGTTTCCACCTGGAGTGAGCCTCTAGTTTGACTCCACAAAGAGTTTTGCGAACGTACTGTATACGTCCATAGTTATGCCTTATAAGACGCTCGCAATTATTTTTAATTGCTAAGAACTTTTTGTGTGAGGTGTGCAATTTTAAAAAAACATGTCTTTGATTTTTTGTTTTGCTTTGGAATGTCGTAAAATATTATGGTTTTCTTATTTATGTGAGTAGTAAGTTAAAATTATTGCAACGTTTTTTGAAATAATTATTTTGTTTTTGTGAAAAAGAAAATACAACAATTTACTTTCGGTTTATGTAACCTATGAGATTTTTTTGCGCGGATCCCTATTTTTTTTTCTGTAATTTGAAAGTATTGGTCCAGCTGTTTCGGAGATAAGCCGATACAAACAAACAGACAGACAAAGAGACGTACCAGCAAATAAAAAATGAAATTGTTTTTTTCGTGTATGTTAACATATTTGTAAGGTGTAGGTATAGATTCTACACATTTATGTTATTTTAGTATGACAAAATACAAGTATTTGCCTCCAAATATTATTTAACGTTGTCAACGGGTCCAACAAGAGCAGAAGGCGGAACAAAGTATCATATTCCCCAAACCCAAGTACCACGTATGTTGACGAGATAAATCCGGTATATCAACAAAAGCGTCCAATTCTCTTTTGTTGTAAGCAATTTTCTGTGAAAATCATATCAGAGGGTTCCTTTAGAATCGGTGTAAGAGGGTTTAGTCCGTCCCATTCATGGGTTAGTTACACTTGCGGAGTTGCGACGCGACGTTAAGGCTCTGCACAACCGTACAGAACTATTTGCTACCGACGCGGCTCACCATCGTAGGAAACCGTTGTTACTTTTGCAGTCGCTACTTCTAGTCACTGGTACAGTTGTATTGTATATGTAAGGTTTTTTATTGTTGTTTGTGTCTTCAACTGACGACTTTTAGTTTGCAGTTGCTGACACGGAGCACTTTTTGATCGTCAGCGAGTATGTATAAAGTGGAAGCCAGCAAATGGTCGAAAAATGGTTTGCGTATTTTATAAGGATAACTTACAATACATACCTACATACGAACAGTGCAATCTAAAAAGCTTGTAAAAACGTTTACGCCTGCGCAGGGAGTGGTTGATTGCATACTGGTTTTAAGGAAATCAAATATTCATTAGTAGCTTGTATCCGACACAAGACACAAAAGTGTCCACGTTTGCGCAGCGCCTAACCAATGCGGTGGCGTAGGGTGTCTTCAATGGGATAATGTATGGTGTTTTGTGAAAGACGCGGAAAATATTGAGTTAACGTGATAGTGTTTAGGGTGCGCTGGAGTTTTTTAATCGTGGTTCTTTTGTGTAGGGTGAGACATGATAAAGTTTTCTTTTTGTAAGAAAAGACGGAAGTTGTTCACCTTTTTGTATAGTTCCTATAGAATTTACTTATCTATGGCTGTCCATTCAACTGCTTCTTTGGTATTGGGTTAGTTTCCCAGGTGTTAAAAGTGTTACTGGATTTTTCCATTAGAAATTTTACAGCAGCACAGTTCGAAAGTTGGTGGTGTGACACCCTCGTGCCTTGGAAAGCACGTAAAGCCGTTGTACCTGCAGCTGATCTGTCCCCGATCGTGTCGGATTGCCGTCCTATCGGACTATGAAAAGAAGGGAATAGTAAGAGCACCTGTGTTTGCGCGGACGCTTCTTTCATTCTTTAATATGTGGGCAGTAAGGTCTTACGACCCTATGCTTGTACACAATAATATATTTGGCGCATTGGATTAGTCTCCATTGACATTGGAAACCGTGACCGAAATTCGGCAGGGAGGATATTATCTATGGCTGTAGTCCTCCATAAATAATGATAGGACGTCGTTACTTCAAATTATTATATTCAACACTAAACTATCGAACCAGACAATCGTATCATAAAACAAATCGGCTATAATCACAATACGATCGCCATAATCCAGATACATCATAAAATATTATGTCGCAGTAAAAACGATATAGTCTAATAACACGCGTTACGCGAACAAAGGAAGCGTATACGCATATAAATCTTTTGCACCTCGATCTGCAATGATTGGACAAATTACATGCCCATATCACCCGACCAGCGTGCTTAGACCCATCATATAACATCCACTTTCGTCTCGTTGTAGCGAAGTGTTTTGGTGCGAGGGGGGTAGGGGAAGGTCATTTGTGGTGGTGGTGATAGGAATTGCTCGCATTCACTGGCGGACAATACGCTCAATGGAACCTTATACACAATAGCTGAAATTCACAAAGTGGTTTTCAAGATATTTTTAGGTGAGATTGTTTGAAAATATTTTTGTTCTATCTGGTGTGATTGGTAGGACTTTTGAAGTTTGTTTTAGTATTATTTTTTTAGTTAAGAATAATGACATTTGCCCAGCAGTGGTAAAATATAGGTGAACGAAAAACGAGTAGTTGCAGAACACAAAACTTTATAGACATTTTTAAACTATAAGTTTTAACTTAATAGGTATAATTTATCATCAATAAATTAAAGAAGAAAGTCTAAAAAAATTTGTCTAAAATATGTTCATTTGTTGACAATAGCTTGATGACTTTGTTTGTTTCAATGGTATGCAGCATATAAGAGGTTTACGTACAAATTGACATTAATACCTTGTTTCAGTTTTATCTTACCTTGTTTATTTTTAGCTTATATAAGCTACAAAAAGTAAAAAAAAAAATAGTATGTGTAGTGTGTTAGTAGGTAATATAATAATAATTACTGTTATTATTAAAGCTTTGTTGTAATTTCAATAATTAAATAATGATTTAACAAAATACCCACAAACTTAAACCAATCACACAAGACAGCTCCTTAAAACTGTTTGACTATTACACTTTCAACGCAAGTTTCCTTCTGCAAATATTATACTGCACAAACAAAAACATTAAATGCTAAAATAATAACCAGAAAGTGAAATAAAGAAACCTAGATAACATAGCACGTGTTAAGTCCAATTAAAATGAGCTTTTACTTAATATAATATGGTAGCACTTCGGTATCTCACTTAATTGGTTGACACACCCCGCTTTCCCATGCGAGTTTATACTACCCAAATGATTTTCTAATTTAAACCGTAACGCTTTTATAATAAGGCAGTGTTCTTATTTTCGCATTGAAAATATTTTGCAATGGTGAAAGAAAAGTTGGAACCGTCTAGGGTCGTACGAACATATGTTAGCTTGATATTTTATTGCTCTACTTAGACGAACACATAAGTTTCTTGAAGATTTATATTTTTTGTTTTACATTGGAAAAGTGTTAAGAAAAATCAAACACGAAAAACTGCAAGCAATCAATTGCAAGCTGGACTATACATAACGGGTTCTGTACCACAGTACAAGATCAAGCAAAAAATCTTTTAATTTATAACTTAATATTATTTTATTATTTTATTTATTCATTCCTTTACAATTTGACATTGTGTCGAATTACATAATATACACAAAAAAGTAAAAATAAATTAAAATTATTAATTATCTATGTTGTTATAGCACTAATAAAATACACACACTGTAAAAAATTTAAATACTTATAACGGTTAATGAGATACAGCCCGCTAACAGATAGATTGACGGAGGAACAGCAGAGGCTTATAGTAAAAGAGGTCCCTTTGGTACGGAACTCTAAAAATGTAGCAAAGTCAAATTACTTAGCGATTTGCTATCGAAGTGAAGTATCTGAAAAGTTTTACAAAGAAACTTGACGGGAATTGTGTTGCTGATACAAAAGAGAATTTTCCCGCACGTTACGCCTTGTCTTGTTTCCTTAAAAATCAATAGCTACAGCGACTCATCACAATGATTAATTTTGTCTACAATGGTGCCGATTCCCTTTTTCACAAACTAGACTAAATTTAGAGAATTGACATCTCTTACTAACATACAGCGAACGGAGAGGACGGTTTTCCGACGTTTTAAGATGTCAACTATAATTGTATGGATGTGTCAGATTGACTTAATTTCACAGCTCTTATGTACATTAGTCTCTTTCTTGTTTTATTGGACTGAAAAAGATGGAAATAGTCTTATTTTAGTTTAGTTTGTGACCTAGAGAATCGGCACCATTTTCAAGCACGTAGGTAAGTACACAAGGTATGTAAGTACACAAAGAGGTTCATGTAAATTAATATAATTTTACTAGCTTAAACCGTGTGACTTTTATTACGGATTCCCAATATTTTTAGTAATAAAATGGCACTCTTGGATAACGAAGCATTCTGTTAGCGAAAGAATTTTCAGAATCGTGCTAGTATTTACGGAGGTTAGCGCGTTCAAACATAAAAAATAAAATAACAAATTCTTCAGCTTTGTAATATGAGTATGGAAGTTTTGTATTTAGTTGATTTATATTATAAAATTTATATTGAATTACTAAGAAATTGTAAGAAAATAAAGAAAACAAAAAATAGATTTTAACTTTTGGGCATGTGATTGATCTCGGAATTAATTGAGCTAAAGTTTGTAAGACGAGCATAAAATAAATATGTTTTTTGTTATTTTTATTTCTAATCTATTTCTAAAAACAAAAATAATAAAACAAAGCTTTCTGTTAAAATAGAACACAGTAAATCAGAGCTTTCGAAATAAAAATATCATCGTCGTAAATGGCGCCAACTCGTAGCACTGACGTGAAATAAATTGCGAAAAGACGATAAAAATATCGTAATGGCTTTGTCGACTTCTATCGTTTGCAATAAAAAGCTTCAAGATTTCAAAAATATGATTCGCAATCTAGCCAAAGAATCCTCCTTCAAGAGAGATGTAACAAGAGAGCAGGGCTAAAACAACGGGAGGTACACTTCCTGAAAATTGAATCATGTGTGAAGTATATAAAGTTTAAATTCCTTTAATTTGGTATCTTTACAGGAGTTGCAGAAGCATGCCCGCCAAAATGAAAAATATTAAAGGACTCACGAATTTGAAACGGCCACATCCTATTGTACAAATTGAATGGAATTTCATGATTGTATCTCCTGCCTTTATTAGGACAACAAAGATTATGCAATGAAACAATTTTATGTAGAAATATTTGACATTAAAGATTCTACAGTTAATAGAAATTTCTGAATGTTAGAAAGGAATTAATCTTTTTAGCATTGTATAATTATTTATTAATTTAATGTAATTTTAATTTTAAAAGTTACGCTAATGACGAAGTACACTATACATTTAAAATTAAGAATAGCAGAGAGTCAAGAAAAAAACATCGCACGCGACCTACCATCGATTTATCCATACTAATATTATAAATGTGAAAGTGTGTCTGTCTGTCTGTTACCTCTTGACGCTTAAACCTATTTAAGTGAAATTTTGTACAGAGATAGTTTGAGACCCGGGGAAAGACCTAGAATAGTTTTTATCCCGGAAATCACCCTCTAAGGCTGTAAAAAGGGGGGTGAAAGTTTGTATGCATTTTAACAAGTTCCACGCGGACGTAGTCGCGGGCAAAAGCTGGTTATCTATATATATATATAAATCTAGATCGCATAGATTCGGCGATAAGTTTTTAGTGGTAATATGCATTTGTTGCCAAATGATTCGTAATATAATACGGGCGTGGTATTCTGTGCTACGCTTTGCGGTCAAAGCATAGCCAATTATATTGTTACCAAGATTATATTGGAACAGATTGCATCTCGTTCTGTAGTTCCACTAACTTTTAACAAGACAGAAGTTATTTTCTTTACGTTTTCTTAGAACGTTCCCAGACAGAGCAATCTTCAAATTAATTCCTTCAAAGAAAACTGTATTGTGCTCCAGACACTAAAGAACGCCGTGAAACAGAATTTAACATCACGCCTGTTATCAACGAAG
Source organism: Hoplodrina ambigua (assembly GCA_949774945.1). NCBI lineage: Eukaryota > Metazoa > Arthropoda > Insecta > Lepidoptera > Noctuidae > Hoplodrina > Hoplodrina ambigua. Next base: position 4,034,106 of record OX458967.1, read on the forward strand.
GGTTAGGCAGAGGTGAATGTATTAGCACACCCTCATTTCGCCACTTATGTTTACGTCCTATGTAAAAGGAGGCGAGCCTATTGCCATTAACCGGGCACAAATCTAGACTCCGAGGCTGCTACTGAGAAATTCCTGATAGTAAAATCCAATAACACTTTGCCCGACCTGGAAATCGAACCCAAGACCTCATGCTCAACAGACGCGGTTTGCCATCACTAGACTAACGAGGCAGTCACGGAACACTTAATCATAATGGAACAACTTATTCCCAAAATGTAAAACTGACGAAAATGCACTCTCGTCTTAAATTCTTAATTGCCGCAGAAATAAAATTTTACAGCTCCGCCGTAATATTAGCATACGCAAACTTTTACTGTAGTACTCAAAGTTATAGCTTTACAAAGTATTGGGGGACAGTGAAGGATCCAAGGATTGGAAGTATAGAGAGGGTCTTGTGATGTCAAGTGTAGGTTCACCGGCTCCCGGAGTGTCCCCTTGTCGTGAGAGTGGAACAAGTGTTCATTGAGAAAGTTAACATTTGCGATGTAGGCACTTCACGCTTATGATCTGGTTTTGGATGCTTGTTCTTTGAAAAGTCTTGTGTCTGAAGATTTTGCTTGCTTGTATTTTTCTTTGGTTAGTCTGTTATTGACGTTTTTAAGCTTGCCGAGGTTAACTTTGATAAAGCGGTTGTTTTAGGTAAGGTTAAGGAAAATATTTGTGTTGTTTTAGTAAAATAGATTTTGTTTTAGTTACCCAGGTAACCAGTGACCTGAGTTTGATATATTGATCAGACTTTTTATTAATTAAGGCTACGCCCAGCCTTGGGGTTGATTTTTCAATAGTCAGATTTTTATCTAAAGAATAAACAACAGTTTTTCATGTTTTCTATACAAAAGCTGTCAAATCGCCATATTTATCCCTCGGTTAAAAGTTAACTGACGATTCAAAATTTAGTCAAAAAATGCTATGGTTTAAACAATTTCGTAATAATAGTACAGGAGAATTGTCGGTTGGTTCACAAATTAATTCAGGTGTAATCGTCAAACGGGCCTCTGTTGGCTTTGGTCCCTATAAGCCTCTCAAAGGTCCGGGACCTCAATGGTCAAGAGATATATATAAACAAAAATATTGGAGTATAATCTTACTACTTTATAATATAAATGCGAAAGTTTGGATGGATGAATGTTTGTTAGTTAATCACGCCAGAACGGAAATAGATAAGCGGTCTGGGATAGCACATACGCATTTTTATCCTGCTTTTGTATTCCCAGGGGATAATTTAGAAATTAGACTTAATTCTGTAATTTACGCGGACAAAGTCGCAGGCAAAAGGTAATAATAGAATTATTTATTTGTATAAAATATAAAAGGTAAAGTCGATAACACTCCACAGAAAAACAATTTAATTGCAATCGAAATACGTCTGTATTGCCTATGCGCATTCATCTTACTTAGAAGTAACTGTTAGTCCATAGAGATAGGACTAAGACCTCAATGCTGCTCAAGGCTTAAACCTTCACAGGCAGGTGTTCAGCTTAAACTTGTCTTGGAATGTCTGGGTAATCCTAACGATGTTTGATGAAATACAAGTACATTGAAGCACCATGGTCAAATCAAATAAACCCAAGAAAATGACATGTCAGTGACACATTTTAGGGGTCCTCATTTGGTACCAAAGGATCGCACACCGAATTTTTTTTTACTGTTTTTATTTTATTTTTTATGTTGGCACCTTATTTTTATAATTATGTTATATGTTATCTTTTAATTGTGTTTTTGTATGTGTGTTGTGCTATGTCTTAAGTGTGCACCAAATAAATGGCTTATCTATCTAACTATTACTAAGCCACCGCTGTACGTCTGTCTATCAGCGGGGTGTATCTCGTGAACCGTAGAGAGTTGAAATTTTCACAGAGTGTGTATTACAAGTACCGTTTAACTAACAAATAATAAAAACATTACTTAGTGAATTTAAAAAGCTTTTAATTATATAACGTATTACGTTTATATAAATAAATAAACGTATTTTAGTTATTGTAAAATATTGTACAGATGTACGGAACCATCTCTTCTGATATTTAAAGTACTGTCAGTAGCGACTATCTCCATACTCTAATATAGATGTTTATCGTATATCTGTTAGCACTCTCAACATCTAAATCAGAAGCACTCAATATTATACATTGCTCAAATATTTGTTCCGGTATCGGAATATTTTCTATTACAAAAGCTCTTGGCTTCTTATTGTCTTTAAAAGCATTCTTAAAAGGTTAGATAATTTGATGACAAGCAAGCTACTATCTTTACATATTAGTATAGATGTAACTTGCTTGTCATGTTTCATTAGTCGTTCTTCATTCTTCAGCTATTATATCCTAATCCTATCCTAACTAATATTATAAATGCGAAAGTAAGTTGGTTTGTTACCTTTCCACGCCTAAACCACTGAACCGATCATCCTGAAATTTTACATCCTGAAATTTTTGTTGTCATGTGTACAGAAACGGACATAGGGTGGTACCTCTTATTCCGAAAAATAGTCCTGTTCTCGAAAGAAATCTCAATAATGTTCATATGATGATAGATGGCGCCACATGTCTTTTCAATCATGATCGAATTTTACATTTAATATGCGAGCGAAACCGCGGGCCATGCCTAGTTAATAGTAAAGCTAAAAAGTTTTTTGTTTGTTTGTTAAAACACCAAACACGGAAACCAGTAGTATCGGAAACACGTCTAATCTCTGAAACTACCAATCGGATTGTAAACAATATTTTTGTATTTGTTAGCCAGATTCATGAGGAACAAGCTTTATAACATCTCGCTACCACCCACGGGAACGCAGCAGTAACCAAAGACGTAACTTAACGCGGCCAAAGTCGTGGCACAAGCTAGTAACAATATGTGAGAACTGTTTATATGTAAGTATTATCTGGATTCATTAATTCTCTTCAACAGCACTTATCTACCTCAGACTAACCCAGTGAATCAGTACTACTTAATGCATCTCACAGATGTACAGCTAAAACCAGTCCTGACTGTACAAATATTTGTTCCGGTCCCGGAATGTCTTGATGAAGCTCACGTGAGCACAGATTATCAAATTACAGAAGCTGGGACAACGAAGGATTTAAAGTGTTATGTTACCGAGTTTTTAGACGTATCTGTTACGTTTTTGTTAATATATCCTGGGTTGGGTAGCTTTCCGTTCTTTGGATAAATTGACTGTCACTGGGGACTTAGGATCAGTAGTATCGGAGACATATTAACGCGTTCATGCAATTAAACAAACTCTTCAGCTTTATAATATTAGACTGGAGGTGCTTTTTTCACCTGCATTGAGTTACGCATTTTTTAACCAGTCTTATAAAGAGTTATCGTATTACCCAGTTACTGGGTTGCGGAAGGTCAGATAGGCAGTTCCATCCAGTTAGACTGGAAGCCGACCCCAATATAATTGGAAAAAGGCTAGGCAGATTGATTAATATAAAAAAGAGACAACCCGACTGATATACAATCTGTGTCTATAATATACAGGGTAATTGAAAATATACCCGAAACCTTAAAAGGGGTCATTGTACTCATCATTATGAACAACTTTTACTATGGGACCAACCCTGAAACCATGACAAAAAATTTTGCTGTTCCCTACAAAAATGCTACATAACAAGATCGTAATGCATGGATCAGCTGTTTTTTTTTCATGATTTCAAAGTTGGTCCCATAGTAAAAGTTGTTCATAATGATGAGTACAATGACCCCTTTTAAGGTTTCGGGTATATTTTCAATTACCCTGTATACATTAAGGACACCTCAGCAAAAAATAGTTTAAAGTAAGCAAGTTATGTTAGACAAAGTTTTATTCACTGGACTGTAAGTTGAAAACCGAACCGCAGGAAGTTATATGGCCTTAATACGACAGGCTACTTAATCTCTAAGGAAGTCAGGTTAAAAGATAATACGTCTTTTTTGTACAGCATAAGAAGCCATGTAAGGCTTCTTATGGTGTGACGCGGCACTATTGCTTGAAGATATAAAGTCAATTAGAAGTTTGGGTTATTATGAAATTTAATCAATACAAGGAAGAATTTGAAATCAAATGATCTAATAATAATACCAGCCTAGCTTGGATCCTGTTCCCGATGCCGGTTTTTTTATATTTTTAAATGTTTTTATGTATTTAAAAATGTAATTTTATGTTGTGACTGCCTCGTTGGTCTAGTGGTCGCAAGCGCGACTGCTGTGCATGAGGTCTTGGGTTCGATTCCCAGGTCGGGCAAAGTGTTATTGGGTTTATCCATCAGGAATTTCTCAGTAGCAGCCTCGGAGCCTGGATTTGTGCCCGGTTGATGGAAATAGGCTCGCCCCCTATTGCATGGGACTGAAAACATAACTGGCGAAATGTGGTTGTACTGGTGGGTACACCTCTGCCTAACAATTCGGGGATTACAGGCGTGATGTTATGATTTTATGTGTTAATTTTAAGTGTATATAAAATGAATAAATGGGAATAATACCAGCCTATTATTGTCCTACTGCAGGGCTTCTTCTCATACAGAGAATGCACGAGCATTGATCAAAACGCTTGCTCAATGTGGATTGGCCATTTCAGACTCATATTAATAAATGTGACGATGTTTCCCTTCACCGAAGTCAATGATGTCCAAAATACACTTAAAAAAGGACATTTATATGAAATAGAAAATGTCTCATTAGTTGAACAAATAGTAAAGGCGCGCTTTACCACAGGCATGATAATTATATCAAATAGAAATGATAAATCAAGGTAAAATCACACAGCTTTAAACCTAGCAAAAGCAATGAAAGAGGAAAATAGCATCATAACAAAAGATAAAAACATTATTACGGTAAAGAAATAACGCCATAGCCGGGACACATATAACGTAGTGCATGAACGTCCACAGCGGGCCAAGCTTGACAAATTGAAGTCCAGGATTATCCTCCCAATGTGCTATATTACGAGACCCGGGGAGAATTATATCAGAACAATCGACTACCACCCTTTGTTTCATTACATTTACCCGCGATTTTTAAACGGTCCCGACAATTTTTGAGCTGGATTATACGGAGGGATCATTTTCATTGGCTGTGGTTTAATTCGGAACATTTGTTCGAGCGCCATTTTTGACACGCGGTTTTTGGTGGCATGTTTTGGTTTTATTTTATTTTTTTGTGGGATTGAATTGTGGAACTTAAGTTTTTGTTTCATGATTTAATTGTTAGTTGGTTTTGTAATTATTATTACTAAAGATTGGTAATGCAGAATTCATTTCACCGATGTGCTTATACCCGGCAAAGTACCAATGTGACTTTTTCAATTTATAATGTACTTTCTTTGTTTATCTTGGGCATCACTCACATCGGCGAAGGAAAACATCGTAAGGAAACTTGGATTCATAATTAAGTCTGCAATCGCCAGTCTGGGGCAAGCGTGGTAATCAATGCTCGTGCCTTCTCTGTACGAGAAGAGGACTTTACCCTGCAGTGGGACAATAATAGGTTCGTATTACTATTATTATTATTTACAATGATTCTTTTGAGCTCTGATTGTCATTATAGTTATATAGCCATGTCATTGATTTTCTAGGCCATGCTTGTCGGTATAAAATCTTGTACCTAACCTTTTTCAAAGTTGATGAATGTCCGTTTATTTATGAAAACCATCACACCCAGAGTATATGGTATGTGTAATCGATAATACCCAATAATTCGTGATATATAAATGACAGCAGATTTTTCACCATATTATCCAAGAAAAATGGAAAATCCGAAATAAATGTGAGGCGTGCAAGAGTGTTTGCAGTGTAAGTTATAAGCGAAGAGCGATATAGAAAGTGAACATTTAAAATGCTTACAGACTAGACTTCGAAATATTTAGAACATTTCATATACTAAAGTTATATAACTACATGGCAGAGAGATGGTTTATAGTTAGTAGATGTCCGCTAAGGCAGAATTTTCCATAACCCCCTGAAATTATTTTGATTGGTTGTATGTGTGGTTCAATCTTTAATTCATTCTATTTATTATTCAATTACCTATTAGTTTTAGAGACTTATTTTATTTTTTGCTTCTATACAATTTTCCCAACCATTGCAACTCCAGAAAGCCAGTATCAACAATGGCGACGAACAGACAAACGCTGAAGCATAAAGCTCGACGATTCCTAAAGAAACAATTAAACCGTATTGAATACCGCAAATAAATTAATCAGATAACACCTAAAATGAAACATATTTATTCTAAAGCAAAAACATTATTCCTATTTCTATGCGCTGTATCTTATACTTTACGCCATCTTAATATTATAGACGACATGTCGTTTGTATAAAAATGGCCGGCGAAAGCCTCGGATAGGGTCTCACAGGAAATGAACCGTGGACTTTGTGCTCCTTAATGTTAGAACACGCCAGACCCTGCCGATTTAGAATTACAAATATATTTCACACAACGTCTCCTTCAAGAGTAACGTGAAGAGAAAACATTTTCCTTCCCATGCTTATGTTTCTCTTGGCCCATTTATATTCATCAGGTATTACATTTGACAACCTTATCTTGGTACTACATTTTCTCAGAATTCAACCTTCCATATTTTTGCACGGGATTTTTAAATAGACCTTACATTCCGAAGGGATGAGTTTATGCCACATTATAAGATGCATATTTGACTCCATTAAAATTATCATTCGAAAATATGGCGTTTGGTGCACGCGAGATGGTTCGAACACAGTTTAATTTAAACCTTATTGGTGGTAACAGTAAGTTAATTTTAGTCTGGAGTGTGAAGGGGGTAATTTGGTAAACTGTTTACGTTAAAGGGTCTGAGACCGGTTGCGCTCGTATTTACCTGCACGCACACCCTGTCTTTTCTTCCCTTTTTTTGTAAACATCTCGTTGTAAGTCCTGATGGTTTATTTGGTTGGTTGTGGACGTGAGCTAGTTACCTACGGTTTGAATTAGTTTTTTTACGCTGTGGTTTTGAATACGGCGGAGATTGCGTTGATTTACACAATCGATTCGGGTTACTTGAAGAAACATTAGCGGTTTTGATGCTTTTCTGTTTGTTTAATATGTGGTTGGTTGGCTCAACTAGGAAGTACATTAATAGTATCTTCAGACAGTCTAGGTATCTAGTCCGATTTACTAGGTAAATTCGACAAGATACCCCAGTTGATATGTGAGGGGCAATTGGAAATAAGATACCATTATTAATGATTCCAATACATAATATGTCTGAAAAAACACTTAATTTTAGCCGTGAAAACCCGATACATTTCCAATTAACTTACATAGGTATTTGATTTTTTATTGCTTTCAAATTAACAAACAGTTAGTCAACTGAGTCGGTACAAAAGTTTCGTCACTGTTCTAAGCCATACAACATCTATAAAAGAATCGCGTTTGAGAGGTCATAAAAAGTACGTCAATTGATTGGGGTACCACCTATTTTCGTAAATTAATCACATTCTCAACCCGTTAGTCTCAGTCTTAGTCTCAGTTACAATTTGCCAAAAATACTTTACATTTACATAAAATTGTTGACGTTAATTATCGCTGAGATTATATTGCGTCAAGATTTTGAAAGTATTCAGTTACGAGAATGGCCTTCTTAGCACTGAAACTAGATTGCGACTTGAATTTGAACGTCATCTAGTTAGTAGAATTAGCGTTTAGATTGAAAGAAAAGGCGCCAAGACGCTTAGGTAGTTATCAAAATGGAAAACATAACTCCGGCCGTTATCACCAAGAAAAATTTTATTCCAGAATCCTGACTCGTTTTATCTCACAAAAATATGCATGCACCTGTTAAAAGTCAATCATTGGTATCCTTGAGATCACTGATTCGCGAGATAAATAAGCGGAGATAAACATGTGACCATTTACTGCATACTTGAAATAGTAACGGTCAAGTCGAACAGTTAGACGTTTAAATAAGAAGTGTAATTATCTGATCAGGGACGCGAATCCATTATAAAATAGGTATAAAAAAGCTGAAAATAATTTCTGTTTGTCTGTTAAAACGTGTTAATCTCTGTAACTTCCACTCTAATTGGAAAAATTGTTTTTGTATAAGTTAGCTAGATTTAAAACGGATAGAAAAGGCTATATAACATCACGCTATGGCTTACGGGAGCGGATCAGTAACCAAATAAGTAACCCCATAGATTTAGTATGACAATTGATTTCTAACCAACAAAATTTTACAGTCAATTGAATAGTAATCGGAACTTCGATAAAAAAGAAAACATTTTTTTTTTATCGAAGTTCTATCTAGGATTGTCGAAAAGACGCAGTTAGACGGATCGGTACTTTAGTGGTAAACAGACAAGCCAAACATACTCGTACAGACATGTGTCTACATGTAATATAAATAAATTATTCTCAGACAACCGTCCAAAATGAACCCCACAAACAAATATGAACAAACTACATATAAACACTCTATTACTATCCCCAAACGCAAAGTTTCTGCGTTAAGTTGGCAACTTAATCAAACTTAGACATTACGACTTTGAGACTTAAGTACGAGACAAGATTGACCAAATTATAATGTCAGAAGTAGAAGTTAACTAACGGCTTACAAGTAGTGCCTGACTTAAGGTCAATGGTCCAGTTTAAGCCAAAATTAGGCCCGGATTCGCCAAACCCGGATTTGTTTAAAGTTATGCTGGTATTAGGTAAGTTTAAAAGGGTTCTGTATAGTTTATGGTGCTTTTGTAGAAAGTGAATAATAATGTGGAGCGTAAATCTTTTTTTACTTTTCGATTTTAATCAAAAGTCTTTTTCAATTTGTCGCCATTATAGAAGTGTTGACACAGTGGCCAAACGGGTTCGATTCCTGTACGGAATATTTGTTTGGCCTACAGATAGTTGTTCAGGGTCTGACTGTTTGTTTGTGTATATGAGTTTATATGTTTGTAAACAGACTTACGATACAGGAGAAATTCCAATGATGTAACGTTTCTTTTTTTAAATAAAAGATTTGTAAATGATTACTAAAAATATTTCACTGTTATTTTTATTTTTGCGATTAAAAACAATGAAATTAAAATTTTTGATCGTCTTTTGTTATTTAACCAACCAGCAGCATCGAGCAAATTCAAAATTCGAACCAAACCCGAACATGTTCCCGAAGATAGCCGAAGCTATATAGACAATGTTGCGACGTCCAATGTCCGAACAGCCTCTACTTCGTAATTCCGTTACACGCACCATAAACTAAACATGTTATCGACATACAAGGGAGTGTGTCCACAGGGACATTGGTACTGTCCCATTAAGCTGAAAATTACTATGAATGGCTCATAAGGTTCTGTGTCTAGACTCACCATTTTAAATGAATACTAGCTTCTGCCTGCGACTTCGTCCGAGTCAAAGTTGAGTTTTCTATACAAACTTGGCCCCCTTTTTTACCCCTTAAAGGGTAAAATTTCGGAAAATGCATTCTTATCAGATGTCTACGTCATACAAAGAAAACACACTCCAAGTTTCAGGTTTCTACGATCAGCGGTTTGGCATTGATCCGTCAGTCAGACAGTGAATCAGGACAAAGCATTTTATATGTATAGATAGATAGAAAATGTACTACAAATTTTACTACACCGATTTTCGAAAGCCTGCTCAAATTAATCATTAGATTTTAGTAATGATTAATTTGATCAGGCTTTCGAAAATCACTGCACGAAATCAGCTGTCAACTCTAATGTTTACTGTTGGAATTAGATTTGACAGGAGATTAAATTGAGCAGGATTTTGGAAACTAGGGGCTTTTAAATATAACGAGGTAATTTTAGGAATTTAAGCTAATTTTATAAAGGGGTGAAATTGCTTGTTTATGTATGTAAGAAGACATATCTGGAAGTACTGAACCAATTAAAAGAAAAAATACTTTATTTTTATTGATAAGGCAGTTCAGACTTAGTAAAACATATACAAAGAAACATCAAATATAGTTTTAGGTAGAGAATTTAATGACTGAGTTTCTGCAATAAACATTTTTTCATTGTATTCGACACATTAGATATCGTTACTTATGTTATTAACAAGATAAAAAATGTAAAAAAAATCGGAGCTTCAAGAAAACTTCAACTATATCTGACGACCCTGCATACCTATCTGTGTACATATAAATCGAAAGTTCAAGAAAAAGGAGTCATTATATTTAAGATGGAATTAATACTCGTATAATGAAAATCTGAAGTCATAAAACTACAGGCTGACTGTAATTCACTGCGCAACTTTCAGGGTGTGTAGGTAATAGGTATGTAACTTTTACTAACAAACTAACTATGAAATATTAGCTTTTAGCCGTGACTTCATCCACGTAAATGTCGGTTATCGCGAACGCCGACAAAGTCGCTGAATAAAAAGTATCCTATGTCCTTTCTTGGGGTTCAAACTTAACCCGTACCAAATGTCATCAAAATCGGTTCAGTGGTTTAGTCGTAAAAGCGTAACAGACGGACAGATTCGCATTTATATTATTAGAATGGATGAAAAAAAAAACATCTAAATGCGAGTCGTACACGAAGGGTTCCGTACCACAAGACCCCCTTTTATTTTTATATTATTTGTTGTTATAACAGCCGTAGTTATACATACTCTGAAAATTTCAAGTGTCTTTCGTCTTGCGTTGCCAGAAGGGCGAACGTACGGACAACGGAGTCTTATCAATAGAGTCCCACGTTTTGAATTCGGAATAGAAAAAAAAAAACCAAAAATGCACTACAATACTTTCAAAATGTATGTAACAGCAAATCTTTTTTCATATGTCAAAGTTGGTCCCATAAAAAAAGCTGATCATATTCATAAGTACTTTACTTTCACCCCTAAAAGTGTGCGTAGGTACTAAATTAAAAGTCAGCCAGTATCATACCATTTTCCAACGAAAAGAAGTAAAATAAAAAACCCTGTAAAAACAAGTCCAAGAATAAAGTATTCCCGAAAACATGCCACAAAGTAAAAAGGCAAAACTTTTCGCCCACACATCACCAGTTTGCAAGACCTCTACCCACACTGAAATTCACCCCAAAACTCCAGTTTCCGCGACTAAAACAAGGAGTGTGGGAGGTCAGGTTATTCCGGACACGTGTGGTAGACAGTCATGTCGGAATTATAGGGCCTTCATCCTTTAATTGCGTCTATAATTAAGTAGCTTAGCAAACGCCTGCGTTTGAAGCCTGTCGGGTATTCCGACAAGCGATAATTGGATGCGGTATTTTATTATTTGTTGTCATCTAACTTTTTGCATGCTTTGGGTTGATTAAAAGCGTGTTTTAATTGTATTGTAGGTGATACTCGCCCCCTATTACATGGGACTAAAAAACATAACTGGCGAAATGTGGGTGTACTAATGGGTACACCTCTGCCTAACCCTTCGGGGATTACAGGCGTGATGTTTTTATGTTATGTGGGTGATATGATATCCTCTTGGCCGAATTTTGGTCATCTTAATGCAGACGCATTAAGATGACCAAAATTCGGCCAAGTACGCAGGAGATATTCTAGTGCACAAGTGTGTGCGCAATCATAAGTGCACTCCCTCTTCCCTCACTCTTATAGTCCGATCGGATGGCACTCCGACACGACCGGGGAAAGATCAGGCGCAGGACCAACTGCTTTCCGAGGTACGGGCGTGTCACACCATCAACGTCCAAACTCCGGGCTGCTACTGAGAAATTCGTAATGAAAAAACCCAATAACAGTTTGCCAACTTGCCAATCAAACCCAGGACACCACGTTTAGCAGTCGCACTTGAGACCACGTGCTCAACGAGGCAGTACTTTCACTGTGAATACTGAAAGAAAAAGGCATTCTTTATTAATAAGACGAGAATTTGGTAGAAATGTGAAAGGGTATTTTAATTTTAAGTGTAAAGATTGCGTGCCTGTCACGGTAATAAAACCTAATGATTTTGTAATACCTACCACGTGTTTAAAGCTTAAACTGTTGAATGAATCACCCATTACAATTTATTTTCAAGGTCTTAGACAATTTAACGCCTCACGCAAAAGTCACATATCTTTCAATCGATTTTAATCAATTATTCGGTCACCGGTCACACAGGATAATTGACCCTATTTTTAAATAATTAAAAGTTATTATCAAATACCTGAACGGACCGTAGTATTGTATCGTTTTAATATCGGAACGTCTTGATCGTGTGAATGAATGATGACACGAACGTTGAATGTATATCTGTTTTGGTTATATTTGGAGGGTTAAGTAAGGGCTGTGCTGTAATGAATTGAGTTGCAATGCGATATTAAAAATATATTTAGTGTTTGATTGATCATTTTAGGATATACATCGTTGTTATTATCAATACTGCCAGCAAAACCGGAATATTTAATTCCATTCAATAATATCGGTAACCTACTAATATTATAAATGTTAAAGTTTATGAAGATATTTAGATGTTTGTTACTCAATCACGCGTTGCACAGATTTGGATGAGAATTGGCACATAGTTAGACCATTTTCTGGATTACCACATAGGATATGTAATATCCCAGTAATGTGTACTCTTGGCTTGTTCAACTTATTTTTTAGAAAGATACTTTTTGCGAGGGCGAAGCTGCGGGCAGCCACTAGTTAAAAAAATCCCTGTATTTCCTCCATGATTCAGTAAAAAGGGGAAATTGCAATTACGTTTTGTGCACAGTAAAATTCTCTTCACATAGAATGTAGTCTTTAAAATACAACGTTTTATTATTGCATTCTTCTTTACATGAAATTCTACCCGTGAATGTAGAATGCATCTTATTTTCCGTGAAGCGTCGAGCGGAGTCAACTACCAACTAAAGTGGGTTATTATGACGAGAGCGCCTGTAGGGTACTGGCCTATTTACTTGTAAAAAACATTGTATTTTTAAACTATTTCATTGTTTGTTAAACGCATCGCAAGTTCGTATTTATACTCTATTATGATACTATTATGTCTCAATTCACACCGCCACGGAATGGAACGTAAGCCTGGTCACGTGCGAATTTGTAGGTATTCATAGGCAAAAATTTCCTAGATTCCATGAGTTTGTCTAAAGACAAGCGATTAGTTTTTGCATTTGTACAACTCATTATACATAAAGTTCATTATGAAATGTGCACAAAATTCTATTCCAACCTTTAACATACTTTAAAATACTGCCTCCATGAGTGGCGTCCTCCCTTGGGACTTGAGCCGTCAGCTCCGCTTTGAACTTGCTCGCTGGCTGATATTTTATCCGCAGCATATACTGATCTCGTGAAGATTGTTCCGATACGAAAATGGTCGATAATGCATTTATTATAACCTATTTTTGAAGTAAGGTTTGCATGTGACAAAATAACAATATGATTGTGAGTATATACAGTCCTGAAAAGGGGTCATTGTACTCATCATTATGAACAACTTTTACTATGAAACCAACATTGAAATCATTTTTAATGACCCTGTATATAGTCACTGTTTTTCGTATCGATTTTATCGCGCATTATAGCTATAGCATAGCATGCCTAAGCGGGTGTCCCTTAGTCTAATACAGTGAAAGCATTTTGCCTGTTTGTGCAAGTGTGTTGTTTCTGACATGACATTGGGCTACCTCCTGTTTGAACCACTCCATTTAATCTGCAGATACTTGAAGTTTCACTGGCTTGGTCAGTTTGTTTGAACGGACGGCTGGTCAGATGGAGATATTAATAGTTATCTGTGAAGGCTTTTGTATTTAGATGGTATTGTTTGTACTTTACTACCATACACATATTTTAATTAAAATGTACCTACGGTGTGAAAAAGACACAACACAAAGCGACTCATCAAACTAAGTAAGTAACTTTAAGCAAACATTTTTGCTGGTTAACGATGTAAAGCACGCAAAATATTGTACTTTCTGGTGCAGGCAACAGTAACTTATGGCAGTTTAAAGTTGAGTTGAACATTTAAAGCCGGTTTTAGTTAAAATAACATGCCAAAACGTTGGAACATCGACCTTCAATATTTTCCCAACCACCAGGTTCCCAGAAAGGTCTACAACATAAAAAAATAATGTTAAGCGCCTTTTTTCACCCGTAATTTGTAATTTTATGATTCGAGGTGAAAATATTATAACGTACTAGGTACTTAAAAATCTAGATTTATTGGTCCTGGAACTTTTGGGCAAAGACTTTAGTTAGGTAATGGTTAAGTACGTGCATCGATATAATGAACAATTCAAATTCAGTCTTTATAATAATAAACAAAAACAATGTGAAAACCAACCAAATTAGTAGCCATGTTTGCTCTACGATCTCAAAGGCGAATAAATCAACCTTTATGACCAAATTATCTCGGAACCGTGGTCCGTCCAGGATGCATGGGTATCCTACAGGGAAGATTCAATTAGTCGTCGTCACGTGCCATGGGGGCCATCAACGGTTAACCGAGAGATCATTAGTCTCTCTCACATATCTCCCATGTTCCTCTACCTTATAATAATAATAATACCTAGCAACTAGCTTCAGCTTTCGGACTAACTGGCCGCCTCCTTGACAATTTAAAAGTGTCTGTAAATAGTCTAATTGAAATTAATGTTTTGACTATGACTTGGACTTTTATAATTTATATGTTTTTGTAGAGATTAAAGGAGAATAAAACCAGCCTTTCATGCCAGCCCATTGCAGGGCAAAGGCTTCATCTCATACAGAAGGTCACCACCCTTGCTTAATGCGGATTGACGATTTTAGACTTAGATATATTAATTTTAAGTCCAGGTTTCCTTGCGAGATGGGTAAAGTAAACTTAGAAAGTATTATATAAATTAAAAAAAGTCATATTACACTAATTTTATATTTTATAACACTTTTTTTAATTTTACCATTATTTTTATTGTTTTTTAATTGAAAATTATAGCACTATTTCACCGTCTATTAGCAACACATATAACACCTATTTTATATTTTATAACACATTTTCATTAATTAATTTTAGTATCGTTTTTATGAGGAGCTCGTGGCCAAGTAATAACAGCCGCATGGGTCGATCCGTCAGGTTAAGCTACGCTTGCCGGGGTTGGTCCGTGGATGGGTGACCATCTTTACACACCGAGACTCCTCCGTGCCTCGGAAAGCACGTTAAGCCGTTGGTCCCGGCTGTCATATGTGGATCTTTGACAGTCGTTACGGGTCGTCAGAAGCCCGAAAGTCTGACAATCAGTCTTACCTAGGGGTATCATATTACCCAGTTACTGGGTTGTGGAGGTCAGATAGGCAGTCGCTCCATGTAAAATACTGGTATTCAGCTGCATCCGGTTAGACTGGAAGCCGACCCCAAACATAGTTGGGAAAAGGCTAGGCAGATGATGATGAATTTTAGTATCGTTTTTATGGTTTTTTAATTGAAAATTACAGCACTATTTTACAGTCTATTAGCAACAGATATAAAATTTATTTTACAAGTATTCGTTTACCCATTTACAGCAAAAAGTTTCATCATTCAATCATCATAGAATTCCAATTCTCTCTCCATTTATTCGAAGCTACGTAATTTAATTTACGGAAAACTCTTTCAAAGCATTCCGTCAATCGTTGTGACCTTTATTGAATTTATATTTCGAAGAAATGATAATATTTCAATATTTATCATGGCAACACACTGATCGTTGAACAGATGGTATTTTTAATTTCCGCAAGAGAAGTTTGGCGGCGGCGCCATTCGGGACGAGAGCAATCGTTCGGAAATACTCGCGATAAAGGTTTATTTGCATCTTTGCACCGCATCTGAATCGGGTATTTGTGCTTTGTTTTGTATATTAATGAATTTGTGAGACGACGTCTTGTCTATGAATAGGGATTTATGTTAAATGTGATCTTGATAAAAGAATTGAGAAAACAAATGAAGAATGATTCTTTGTTATCAGACTACGGAGAGTCTATGTATGTTCACCTATATGCGCTTATATTGATGAATAAGGTATCCTGGAAGCGTTATGATGTTCCGCTGGTGGCTATGTGACATTAACGCTAAACTTTCAAGTTATGTTGTGACTAGCTATTGCCTGTGACTTCGTCGCGCGAATTATCTTAAAATACCTTTTTTTACAATTCAATTATCATCTATCCTAAAGCATTTTCAGCTTTATAATATTAGTAAAACGCTCATAAAAACAAATAATAACAGCAAACACAATCCGCCAAAAACAAAACACAAACTTTTAAAATATTTCTCTCGTCTCGAGTTTCAAATCGCATAAACACTCTCCTATTGAACGTATAATAATGGTTTTATGGACTAATATTTACATGTATTAGGTGTTCGGTATGACGGAGGCGCTAAACATATAATTTTATGGCGTCGTAAACACGAGTAGACGACAGCAGTTGAGTATAACAGCGAACTGCACTACTAGGGGAAGCGGAGTTCTGCTTTTGCAGTTGGATTGTTTATTAGCAGATTAGTTGCTAAGCTAGCTAAGCGGAGCTGACCTGAGCGATTGGCTGACGAGCTGCGTGTCACGGTCTCGAATAAATATATTTTTAATGGCCTACAGATAGCTATTCTGGGTCTAGCTGTTTGGGTATGCGAGTTAATAATATGTCTGTCTATGTAAACGCACGATACAGGAGAAATTCCTAGTGTGGGGCAACGAACTTTGTAAAAAAGGAAATGAAAGAATAAACGATAGAACGATGTCAGACTTAACTATAAAGTTTTCTAGAGAGGGCTGAGATTACTCGAAAAGTTGCGATTGGTTTTATTACAGTATCAAGTTCTACAATTTACCCAAATACGGTACAAAATGAACGGCATTTCTAAATCAAGTCGAATAAAACTCCTCCTTTAATTTTATATGTAGATTTTTCAATTATTTTCATTTCACTTTATTTATATAATTATTTTTAAGTTTTTTTTTTATATTTATGAAATAGTATTTTTACGCTAGCTCAATCATTTGCAATTGCCGTATTATCTCTTTTTTACATCTTTGGTTAGCTGCTACAGAACGCCTAAGTCGTTAAATCTACCTCTGCACCTTTTGTTGCACAAAGTTTAAATAATCGTCAATTTAGTACCTTACTGCTTCATAATTTAAATAAGAACTCCTTAACAAAGACCGTTCTATTTATAAAAGCCATACCAGTAACATGAAACAATTTTTCTATACAATTAAAGAAACCGAGAATAAATCCTTCGCTTGCAGTGCACTTCACTTAGAATTATTTTGCATATCCGACTCAGTTTCACAATTTGTTCCCAGCTGCCGTCACTAACGAAACTACTTGAATAAACAAGATAACTATTTTTAAACTGTCAGACTCTTAAGCGCAAAATACATGGAGAACGGGCGCGGGTCGCGTCGGGGGCACGGCGGGTCTGTTAACTAGAGGTATCTTGGTGAATATAGGTGAATCTGATTGAGATGTGCTGTCACCATCTGATGCTAGGGAACTGATGCTCACCTCAAGCAGACTGAGATTTTGACAGACTAGACCTGCATTATAAGTTTTTTGGACAACAAACGAAATGCATCTGACCCGCGCCCGCTATGCTTATGCATTTCATGTGCTGTAATCCATTTATATACTGGTTAATTTTCTCGCCGTTATCCGGACCCGACCCGCGACTGACCTGCGCGCGTTATCTGTATGTTTTCCGCTTTAGTCATGTAAGACATAACAATGACTTTAGTCAATTTTAGACTCTTTAGCCAATTATTAGCATATCCTGCTATTATGGAATATGATAGCCCGCATGTGCATGATGATAACTCTTCTAGCTTATTGATATGACACTAAAAAGGATATTTCGGTTAACTGATCGTGAGAACTGAAAAGCAAAATCTGTGGTGTTATTAAAAATCTTAAATACTTTAGGGCCACCGACGGTAGACGTTTTGTAGGACCGATTATTGGATAAATAAAAGTTATAATACACTTTATAACATCAGCTATCCAGTGAAATTCCCGTTAAAAGCCGTCCAGCCGTTTCGACGAGTCCACTCAGACAATATTTTTAAAAACAATCGTGTAAATGCCGTGTAAACATTCTCATTTATTTTGTAAAAAACAACATTTTATTTCAACATTACAAACAGACACCTTAATTTTGTTTATTATATGTATAGCAAGCCCAGTGATTTATAAAAATAATGATTAAATAAACGTATGTACGAGAATAATAAATGGCTTACCCACACGATATGATTAGATTAATAGATAAACGGAGGAGCCTACCATATGAGAGTGAAGCTAAGCCTCTTTTATTTTCATCATAACACTTGGAATGTTATGATTATGTCTTCATTAACATTAATATATGTAGGAAAATGAGTATGTAATATAATGTACTTTTGACTGTTAGTCAGTAGTTAAAGATTCAAAAAATTGTGTTAAAGCTAAATTAGACTGATTTTAAATTCTATAATATAAAAATGAGTCGCTGAATGTGTTGCTAAGCGCAAAACTCGAGAACGGTTGGACCGAATTCGCTAATTCTTTTTTTTAAATATTCCTTGAAGTACGAGGATGGTTCTTACGGAGAGAAAAATTCAAAAAAAAAAATAATTTCATCACAAGAAAATGGTTACCGCCCAGCGAAGTGGGCACGGGTCAGCTAGTTTTCTATAAAAACAGATTTCAATTATAACATAACATAACATCACGCCTGTAATCCCCGAAGGGTTAGGCAGAGGTGTACCTATTAGTACACCCACATTTCGCCAGTTATGTTTTTAGTCCCATGTAATAGGGGGCGAGCCTATTGCCATCAACCGGGCACAAATCCAGACTCCGAGGCTGCTACTGAGAAATTCCTGATGGAAAAACCCAATAACACTTTGCCCGACCTGGGAATCGAACCCAAGACCTCATGCACAGCAGTCGCGCTTGCGACCACTAGACCAACGAGGCAGTCAAATTCAATTTGCAGTCAATTTAAATAAGACATTTCGAAAATGTGCTCAACTAGCCTTTTAGAGTTTAGACCTATGTCTTCTAGCTTCTTATGTGTAAAAAGTTACATTGAAATTGGTGCATTTATTTCGAAAAACAAAACTAAAATTGTTTCGGGAGCTACGATGCGACAGACAGACAGACACACACACACACAGACACGTCAAACTTATAACACCCCGTCGTTTTTGCGTCGGGTGTATAAGTAGTGGAAAGTTTGTATGACAATTCATACAGCATTCATTCAATGTTTTTGATCAATTTTTTTGTGTATAAATTTTATAGCAAAACTATTTTTAATTTTTCTGTTCTAAAGTTTTTTCAAAATAAAAAAATATTTTTGAATCTGTGCCGCCGTCTATGCGCATCATAGTTGTATGTAGTTCGTTTATAGTCACGTGATATTTTTTGATATTCTAACAATTTTTAATTGTTTATAATTAATTGTTTTTTTTTATAACTTTTTTTGCATTGAATATCAATATTATTAATAAAAACGTTTTGAAATACATAAATTTTTTTTTTCTCAAATTCCCAATTGCTGTACTGCGTAAACGCTTTTCAGCGAAGGAGAATTAACCAATAGATAACAACTAGCGGCATAGACCCTTAGTCTTTACTTATAGGTTTCATACTAATCGGTAAACCAATAGAACCACCCATAATTCCTAAGATAAAACAATAATTCCTCCCCATTTAATCTTTTCGCTCACATTACGCCTCCATTTATAACACTAATCTTATGCACACAAAACCTCAACTCGCGATAACTCTTCCTGATAACATTGGAATCTGTTGCCCCGAAAGGGGGGGTAAGGGATGACTGATTTGCATGTAACTGAACCAAAGTTACCTATCTCAATCTTGTTAGATAAATGGGAGTTTATATCCCTGATGTTGGCAATTTGCTTCGAATAGAATTTATCGAATCAATTATTCGAAGAAGCAGCTCCTGCTTTCTCGATTAATCTAATGTTTATTATGGTATTCGATATCGTGTTGATAGCATGCATCGTCCATGCCTTACGAGGAGATATCGATTTCAATAATTTACTGGTCGTTTTATTAAAATAGCTTCCTGTGTCGTATCTAGGATCAATAATAAAAAAAAAGAAACCATCCGTCTTTTTACAAAACTACACTTAATTTTTGTTTGTACATACATCATCATCGGTTAAACCACTGAACCGATTCTAATGGGTACTACATCTTATTGAGAATGCTATGTATGCCTATACATAGCATTCTCAATAAGATAAAAAGAGGATAAAATTGCTTATAAACTCAACTAAAAATTTGCAGATATTCATCAATTTTATTTACTTATAGGTGCTGATTCCGTTGTTCTCGTGTTTAAGAATTGACATCTCTTACTAACATACAGCGAAAGGAAAGGACGGTGACATTCAAGAACTAAGTTAGCGATGTCAAATTAGTATTTTTAATCCATACGTTTTAAGATGTCAACTATAACTGTATGGATGTGTCAGATTGACTAAATTTGACGGCTCTTATTTATATTAGTCTCTTTTTTGTTTTATTGGACAGATAAAGATGGAAATAGTCTTATTTTAGTTTAGTTTGTGACCAAGAGAATCGGCACCATTGTCTAAATATAACTAGACTACTAAATATAACTAGAAAAAGTCTCAAGGGCGCGCATATTCACTATATTTCTCATCAAAATCTGTTGTATATGAGTCATCAGAAAACTACAAATTAGTCTGGATTTAATTATCCTAAGTAACAGTTAACGATAACTTCCCACAAACCAGAAGCGTAACTAATAATAATTTTCCCTTCATTCACTGTTTTTCTCTTGTAAGTAAACAAAACAAACAAACATCGGCCTCGCCTCATTAACTTTAAGCACAATGAGAAGCAACTCTTTTAAATTAAACAATTTCCTTAGAAGCAAAATGTGATTCTTGCAAAGACCCGAAGTCGACGAATTGAAACATATTTAAATATATCTTAGGAAAGCCAGACATTGATTAAAGGCTTGGGTTCTATACATATGATGTTCGTATCATGTTCGTGAACGCGGGTTGTCAGTTGGGATTGGTCATCTCTTAACTGCCATGACTATGTCTTTTTTATAATGTTTTATATTTCATACCTTCCTTAAAAGCTTTCCTAGAAGCAACAAAAATATTGTAACCAAGTTAATTGAAAAAGAGTGTCCGTGGCTTTAACTTTTTGACTAACTGACCGACTCCTTGACAATCCAAAAGTGCCTATTCAAATAAATGCTTTGAATTTGACTTTACATAAAGTCAAATTCAAAGCATATAAGAAAGCTAAATGTTTACCGACTCCAAAAGCAAGAGAAGGCAGTCACAAGCAGAAGATAGAAGCCCATATTAATATTCTTAACTTCAAAATCTAAGAAAACACAAAACTTAATACGATAATGCTGAAACGAGCACTAAATGTGTACGTTTTCTCTTACACGGTGTTTGTCTTCGGCTGAAAGTACTAGGAGCACAAAAGTAGCGAGGAGGCGAGCCCAGAGGAAGCGCCTATGAATAATGTAGGTCCGAGCGTATGTTTTTGATAGCGATACCACGTAACTAAGCTTGTTGTACGTTTCACTAACATTTTTGTTGTTTTTGAGCTTACTTTTGTTGGAGACGGTTATTTTAAAGTGGGAAATGCATTACACTATCGTGTTTTTGTTTCAGCAAGCTATGAGGACTATGTTTTTAGGGTTCCATACAGTGCAAACGGACCCCTATTACTAAGACTCTGTTGTGTTTCCATGATCCGTCTGTCACAGGGCTGTAACTTTTGTTTGTGCATATAGATGTTAGTACATATATGAAGGCTACTTTTAATTGTAGAACTAGCGACCCGTCCCGGCTTCGCACGGGTGCAATAAATATTAACTAGGTATATGTATAAACATTCCTCTTGAATCACTCTATCCATTGATTTAAAACCGCATTAAAATCATTGTTTTATACTTTGTATTAATAAAAGAACGAACAACTTTACAAAACATTATTATATGGGTAGGAATACTATCTACAGCCCACATCACTCTGACTTTGCTGCATTTTCCACAAATTGTGATAAACGAAGCTTCCTATTTTAATGAAAAACCTTTTAAAGATATTAACTACATGTAGCTCCTTAGAGAAACGTAATGCACTTTGTTCATATTTATTACCTCGGGTTATGGCTACTCAATCAATTTTACCTAGATAAAAAATTGTGTACAGTACATTTAGTGCATTATTTTTGTTGTGAAAAGCAATACGGAATACATGGCTATAATGTTTAATATTTTACCTTTAGAATCTCCAAACTCCGTCTTTGAAATCTGGAAACAAAAGAAAAATACAGTTAGTCTTTTATTTAACTATGAACATATATATGAACTCACATACACAATAATCAGACCCGGAACAACTGTCTGTAGGTCATAATATGTGTTCCGCGCGGGAATCAATCCCGCAACACACAGCGCACCAGCCAGTCACTCAACCACTACGCCATACAATTGTTAAAAGGTCACAATAATATTGTGATTTGCTCATTAATTACTAAAATAAATAGAGGACCCAATTTGCGTTCCAAGTGAATAAAATATTAAAATGTATGTGTGAACACGCTTTTAAAATTAAAAGTAGGGAGAGTATCCCAAACAAACAATATCGTGATGTTAGCTAATGGTCGGGCCATGAAATACAATACAAACACGCCAGGCTGGCGGCCCTACACGGTACAGTCGCCGACAGATGGCTTGTTAACATTTTGATTGCATTTTTTTTAGTTACAATTTTTAGTTCTGTTTGGGTACGTAATTTTGTGATAAATCAAACATGTTTTTATATCATGTTTTTTAAAAATAAGTACCTATATATTTTTTAATAAACCGAATTATACAAATTGAAAAGAAGTGAAGAAGAAGAGTCGAAGGGAAGGG
The DNA here is from genome assembly GCA_949774945.1 of Hoplodrina ambigua. Lineage (NCBI taxonomy): Eukaryota > Metazoa > Arthropoda > Insecta > Lepidoptera > Noctuidae > Hoplodrina > Hoplodrina ambigua. Next base: position 4,056,964 of record OX458967.1, read on the forward strand.
AAGTGTTATTGGATTTTTCCATCAGGAATTTCTCGGTAGCAGCCTCGGAGTTTGGATTTGTGCGGTTGATGGAAATAGGCTGCTCGCCCCCTATTACATGGGACTTAAACATAACTGGTGAAATGTGGGAGTACTAATTGGTAAACCTCTACTTAACCCTTCGGGGATTACCTGCAGTACCTGATTAGTTATTTTTTTTTGTAAACTTAAACTTGTCAGTTACGCTTTTCACTGTACGTATTGGTAATATAAAAATCGCACAAAATCCCAGTCGCCGGCGGTTGTCGCGCCATTGTTTGCGATCGTTCTCAATTAGATTTGTTTCATACACAGGTAGTTATATCTCACTTTATCTATTACCTCCATTTCCGTACCTAGGGAACTATTTCATTTCCAAGTGGAAAATACGGGAATAATTCAATTGGATTTTATGATACGCTATCTTGATTAAATTGGAGTTCAGATACGTTTTAATAAATCGAGTGGTTGCTAACTAATGAATACCTAACTTATAATTATGATTTATGAGAAACTAGGTTTTGCTCGCGACTGTGTCCTCATAAATGTCGGTTATCGTGGACGCAGACGAAGATGTCCTTCCTTGGGCTTCAAACTCAGCTCGTATCAAATTTCATCAAAATCGGTTTAGTAGTTAAGTCATGAAAACGTAACAGATAGACAGACAGAGCTTCTTTCGCATTAATAACATTAATAACGATACAGCTATATTTTATTGTAACTTTATTTGCTGCAATTTTATTCCAATAACAATCACCGTGTTGTTTCAATTACTTTGTGTTCAGCAGTGTACCTACCAAATGATTCAATATTTCGAATTCAAGTTATTAATAAATACGAGTTTAATAAAATATTTATGTTTTAATTACATAGTTAGTGTTATTAAATAGAGATGATAAACATTTAAGTTTTATCTCTCTATTGTAATATAACTTATAGGTATTTATATTCTGTTTGTCTGTTTAAAGGCGCTAATCACTGGAACTACCAGTCGGACATGAAAAAATATGTTTGTATATGATAGCCAGATTTATGAGGAATACTATAGGCTATATAACATCACGATGCGACCCTTAGGAGCGGAGCAGGCCCCAAAAGACGTAATTTAAAGCAGGTGAAAAAAAACCACGCGGGCGACGGACGTCGCGGACAGACGCTAGTTAAATAATAAACTGACGTAATTACAATTTGATTGCAGCACTATAACCGTATCGAGATTATCTATTAAGAATTCACCATTTACGACTACGAGGAAATGAAAAGGTCGATTCGCAATCAAGACCTCATATTAGCACTTAGAAACTACCGTTCTATCATAACGAAGTAGTTTAATGGCTGCACCAACGTCTTAGAACGCATCAACCTGCTCAAACGGTGATTAATTTTACACCAAGACGTTTCAGCGCCCGAAATTAGTACCTCGATAAATTAGGTACAACATAATCCAGGAATTTTACATAATATGAAGATTCCCATTCTGCCAGACCTTACGTTTTAAGTGCTTGCTGTGGCCTATTCTTAATTAGGAAGGAACAGTGCTGCCACCCTTCAGAATTTATGTGGCCACACATCTTGAATATTATCTAGACTAAGGAAATTGTCGGGAATTACTATAAAGAGGTTTTTGTACAAAGGGAAATAGCTGGATTTTGGGTAGATTTATTTAATTACAACCTTGCTGTGTTATTTATAAGAATGGTTTTATTTTAAGTGTTATAAATGATGGCTTGAAGCGGGAGAGAAGAGGAAATTGATGTCATAAAAGGCTGTAAGCAACTTATTCTAAAATGTTAACTGTTTGTATAGTTACTCACAGTTATTATAAGTATATGGCTATTTTATAGAGGAGCGAAGGCTCTTAATACAGGCATTGTTTGCTCAAAAGGAGGCTTCCAACACGTCTTATGTATAAAATGCCAATTGTGACAATAAACTATTTCGTATTTTTATTTTTTTGTATTTTTGTAAGCGTCAGTCCTATTTTAAATACGATTTACTATTTATTGAAGAAATAATTTAATCGACTGATGTAGACAGGTACAGATCTTTTTTTCTTCTAAACAGGAACTTAAAATTAGGTAAACTGCACGGTAAACCAGCACTATGAAAGGATTTTAAGAAAATTCAACCTCTAAGGGGGTAAAAAAATAAATAAAGAAAAGGAATAAAAAAAGTTCGATTAACAAAACATCTTATTTCTAGCTTAAATTAAAAAAAATTGCTGTGTCAACCATAAATAAAATGTCTCATAAACCTGTATTGTCACAAACTCTCCTTTGAACATAAATCATCATCATCTGCCTAGCCTTTTCCCAACTATGTTGGGGTCGGTTTCCAGTCTAACCGGATGCAGCTGAATACCAGTATTTTACATGGACCGACTGCCTATCTGACCTCCACAACCCAGTAACTGGGTAATATGATACCCCTAGGTAAGACTGGCTGTCAGACTTTCGGGCTTCTGACGACCCGTAACGTCTGTCAAAGATCCACGTATGACAGCCGGGACCAACGGCTGAACGTGCTTTCCGAGGCACGGAGGAGTCTCGGTGTGTAAAGATGGTCACCCATCCACGGACCAACCCCGGCAAGCGTAGCTTAACCTGACGGATCGACCCGTGCGGCTGTTATTACTTAGCCACGAGCTCCTTTTAATCTTTAAGCTCCTTTTAATCTTTAAGCTCCTTTGAACATAAATATAACTAAGTAAATACATTTTTATTAACCTGTTGCCAAATAAAGAAGTGTCCTAAAACATTTTCACCAAGTTAAACCTATGTTTAAACATACGAGATGTAAGTGAAACTCTGCAGGTGCTTTTACACCGGCGAGGCTTGGCGTGGCGTGAATGGGCGTAAATTGAAATTTTTATGGGAACATTTCTATCACGGTCTATTCATCTTTGGTGTAAAAGGTCTAGATTGGTGAACCCTGTTTTTTTTTTTTTTTTTTGGGTGGTAAAAGTCATCAAATGACTCCTTCCTCCCTGGGTGGGGTGGAAGGGACTGTCAGACTTTTACTGACTAAAAAACCACCCTGTTCCTTCTGTTGCCCTTTACGTTCCGGGGCCACGGTATCCTGTTAAGACGTCCCGCAACCCCGGCAGATTGTGAGCCCTGGGTCACCAATTGGCGGACCGCGATTCGTATCCGGACCGCCGCCGACGGTCGTATATTGTGCGGACCTTAAGAAAACAGTAAACTTCGTACTTAAAACTGTTATTTAAAAATGTCAAAATATACGTGAATAACAAAATTAAAACTTGTGGCATTTTAATTTAGCCCAGTCTTCCTTAGTAACAACATATATAGTATTTCTTATCATTAGGTGGACCGCGGCAGTCTCATAATTTTCAAATGACGGACCTCCTATATAACTAATTGGTGTCCCCTGGTCTAGATCAACGATATTTAACTTTGTTACTCTAGTAATAGAGTATTTATTTACTTTGTAAAACCACAGGTAAAACGGATAAAAAAATGTCGCGACGGCCATCGAACTTCGGCCATTGGCGCTGTATAGCGATGGACATCTTCTGAAGTAAAAGAGTAAGTTTGTTTTCTTTCTCGCTGGTGTAAAATCACCTTGAGGTTGCAACACTGGGTACCACGTTAATTCGGGGGCCCCCGAGTGCGAGGGGCGAGGCGTAAATTGACAACTTTATTATATTCTTAGGGAACAGGACAGAATTACCCCACTACGGGTCTACGCCACGCCGCGCCGCCTCCGCAATCAAAGTTACCCGCAGATTTTTTAACGAAACGCGTCGAGGTTTTTATTGGTGTATTTTTATTACTTTTTAAAGTAAGTTCATTTTGCTGTGGGTGTTTTTGGGTGACTGTTGATGTTTGGGACTGTTTCTTTTGCCTAGTTTTGGTTCTATAAAGCTGTGTTTTCAGAATGCAATGTATAACTAACAAGTACGCGTGCCAACAAACAAACAAACTATATAAATGCTCTTCACTCACTCACTTACTTTTCACGAAAATCCTAAAACCATTTGACGTATAAACGCAAAATTAGGCAGGGAGGTACTTTATAGTTTTTAGACGTCCGCCAAGAAAGGATTTTCCAAAATGGGTGCATTTTGGAAAGGGAATGATTTGAGAGTCTTAAGATTGTATGAAGAAATCAACTCAGACGCGGATGAAGTCGCGGGCAGAATCTAGTTATATACCTATAATTGTGTGAGTCTAAGTATAGCTATTTAAGCGAGCTAAATTCGATACTTGTCAGCCTTCATGGCGGACTGTCAAGTCTCTCTTAGAAACAAAGTTTATTTCATAGAAATATTATTTCAAAATAAGGTTGTATACGGCTCAGCAAGCCAGAGCCTCGCTAGTACCAATACCGTCTCTCCAGTACCTATGTAACAATATCCCGCCCTGAGGTAAACTATCAAAACAAAATATTCATACCGCAATCCCGAGATTTCCTATCACTAAAACAATTCGCTGAATAACTAACATAGTTTACTGCTTCCACTCTGCAATGTAAGACTATAAACTAAGAAAAAAACATAAAAATAAAAGCTTTCTCCTTTAGCACTAAATTTTGTTAGGCCTAGCATGAGTGCACTGACAAAAAGTATTTTGTTCAAGTCAGTTTTGTTATCGGATATACGACCATCTTTAAGTGGGAGATACTAATTGTCCTTGTCGTATAAAATTAAAAAACTTATTTAAGTAGTATTTATTTGAATTATAAAATTTACAGGCTCTTTTGAATTGTCAAGGAGTCTGACAGTAAATAAGAAAGTTGAAGCTAGTTGCTTGTTAAAAAACGTAAGTTCTCTTTGGAGAAGAACGGACAAGAAACCAACTACATAAATATTATGGGCGTAACATGTATTTGTAAATCAAAATTGATCCGAATTTACATTACATTAGTACCGCGCGTTCGTGTTAGGCCCTCAAAAAAGATCTGCTAAGGAGATTGGTACTTTAGTTAATTTTGTTTATGCACTAAAAGGTAGGTTTTCTTACTTGCCCTTTCTCAGAGCAGGGCAAAGGGCCTCAATTACTATTTCCAATTATCTTCCCGCGTCTAAAACCAATCTTTCAGGATTACAGCAACGTAATTAAGTATTTGAAATAAACAAAAAGCTTTTATCTGATTGAAAAAGCTCGGTCAATACGCTAATTAGTTTACATAACAAATTGTAATTTATTACATGGATCGCGCAATTAGAGGGGAACATCTGTGGCCCCAGATGGGAGTCGAACCCGGACCCTCGCTTTGAATATCTGATGGAAATCATGTCGTTTGTCAATGTCTATTGGTACTACGTACAATTTGTAATCATTATGTATCATTTGGCAATTTTGATTTATTTTAATTCTTGTTCATTGATTTTCTTGAAAATTGATGAAGGAACTTCAAAGATTGTGCTAGGAAAGATGGATCACTATAATAACTATATTATGGTTTATTTTCTTTAAAGAATAACTGAATTGCTATTTTCTTAAGTGGCACTGCCATTTAGTACGCCACTAGAAAAAACACACCTAACTAGCAAAATAAATAATATATACTTAACTAATGCGTCGAATTGAACACTACTATAACACTGCTAACTGTTACAAAACTATTATAAAACCCTTACATGTTTGTTAGTTGTATAATTCGAATACTATACAACTTTTTGCTAATCGGGCAGTGCGGGGAACTTTTACTACAATTTGTGTAATTTTCATTTTTCGTTCTTTCTTGTCAACCTGTCTTGTCCCACTGCTGGGCATAGGAAATAAATAAATAAATATCTTGGGACAACTCACACACGGCTATCTGATCCCATAAACCAGACAACTGATATACGTACTTATATAATTTATAAATACATACAACATATTATACATAAATCACACCCAGACACAGAACTAACAATCATGCTCATCACACAAAGTTTGTCCTGGGTGGAAATCGAACCCACGACCTCCGGCTTAGCAGTCAGGGCCGCTAACCACTAGACCAACAGGCCCGTCAAAAGGAAATAGCGTTCGACACTTCCCTATGTTTTTCATGTGGCCATGATACTTTTTACAACGCATAGCAGAGATACTTATAAGTGTTCACATTTACAACTTTGCGTACATTTTATCTAATTTCAGATTTAACCTTAGCACTTAGGTAATAAAAACTACTTTAGTTTAACATAAGTTACTCACTTCTACATACCTTTTACATTCTCTTAATTATCTTAATACATGTTTATTTAATTATACAATTTTGCTAAAATGAATATTTTGTAACTTGAGGACTGTAATAAAATTAGGTTTGAGAATAAAATGTTGTATCGTGGGTAGACGTAAAATTACTTATACGAATAATTTAGTAACTTTTTAGGCAATATAAGTCTGTTGGTTGGTATATTAACCTAAATTATTCGTTCAGGTTGAGGGTAAATTTTAAATCATATTAATTTTACGACCCTTTTATAATAATGATGGGTTTATTAAAACAGCCTAGGTATTATAATAATACGAGTTTGTTATCGTCCCACTGCAGGACAAAGGTCTCTTCTCATACAGAGAAGACACGAGGCAGAGCTATACTAACAATACCTCTTATATATTTATTTACTAGTTTCTGCGTGCGACTTCGCACTTGTGGTTTAATGGCCCGCGTTAAGTTACATATTTGGTTACTGCTCCGCTCCCGTTCGGTACAGCGTGATGTTATATAGCCTATACTATTCGTCATGAATCGGGCTATCATATACAAGGGATTTTTCCAATCCAACTGGTATTTGGTAACAAACCAAAAAAGACTCCTTAGCTATATTATAATAGTGTGTAATCCCAAGATGTATTAGAGTTTATTTCAAGAGTTTGCTCGTACTAACGGAATAGTAATGAGTCTTATTAGTACAACTTGTAAAAGTTCAGAATAAGACTTGAAGATTTGGTATAAATAGACATCAATAAAAATGAAAAGTTCATTCATTCACTAACTGCAAGCTGAAATTTGGCAGGTCGATATGAGATGTTAGTTAAGGATTTTAGACAGGGCCGTAATTAGGATTTCGTTACACAATCACCAAAACGGCTGAACAGATCTGGATAAAATTTTATACAGAGATAGATTATAGCCTGGAATAGCACATAGGCTATTATTTATTCCGCGTCTATGACAGTTACGCGAACGAAGACGCGAATAAAAGCTATTATATAATATCTAAATGACCAGGTTCAATTATTTAATGTTAACAAACCTTGTTCCTAACTTGGAACGGTCCGTAATCCGAGAAAAGCTGATTTAGCTAATAAACCGATATCTTAATCATCATACCTTACCTTCTATTTTTATTAGATATTTCCGTTATTAACGATATAATTATCAGGGGTTGCTTTGTGCTGTCTACCACTAATTAGAGAGCCGGTTATAAAGAGCTTCCTAGGCGGTTACTTGCATATTTTAATGCCTTTATCAAGTTGTTCGTGCTGTAATCGCAACGGGACATCGTCTTGGTGACACACTGCTGTGGAGTGTGGAGAGCATTTTTGTTGAACATGGGTTTTTAAAAGGTTTTTTTTTTAAATAAAAGTTTTTTTTTAATTTTTGTTAGGTGAAGGTTAAAGATGGTCACGAAACACAAATCTATAGTTATATAAGCCTAATCAAAAAATAAAAGAAGAAAAAATGAAAAAAATAACGATTTAGATTAAAATTATCAATTTGCAAGTTAAAAGAAAATTATGACGTCATCACTGTCTGTGTCTAGGAAAAAGATACTCTACACACCTTGCCGTTTTTAGTGAACTACATAAAAATTAATAAAAATCTTTTAATTTTTGCAGAAACGAAGTCAAAATTATGTTTCACAAAATTAAGTATGAAAAAATAATTAGCTAGTGATAATATTACTTTTAATGTGTTTTGCTAATTAATAAACCTTTTAATATTCTTGTTTTACACATTTGGTGAAATAGACCCGCTCTTAATACCCTAAAAACAAAAAAAAAATACAAGAAATTCCTAGTAAACCTCCTAACATAAGCATTGCTCACCATCTTATATACCGACTTGCGTTCCAAACCTCCCGTCCATGGGTCCACCTGTTATCGCAACCCGCAGATACGGTTCCCCCTTCAAAGCTATATTTCATACAGTTTCCCCGCTGCTGGAGCATAATGAAGGTATTGGAGACGATACTTAGGGAACTTGGAACACGTGTGCCGAGACGATTTGGCTGCCGGCTTCTTACAGTTAAATTTCATTACACTCTTGCGACTGTAAGCGCCCAAGTTTAGACTTTAGTGATTTTCTTTCACTTACGCTAGCTGATTTTGGGTAGGGATAAAATGGGGAAGGATAGACTTAAAGATTGAGAAGTCTCGCTGTGATATCTCACAGTAAGTTCACTTCTCTACGGTGTTTACATTAGTCAAATATCGTCGTCATTAGTCATTTGTCGTTAGTTTATTGGTCTTTTCAACGAGAGTTGAGACCGCATGACAATGATTGTCATGATTGGTTACTTGGATTTGGCACCATAAGTCCAAAGTCAACTTCAATTAAGTCTGAAACAATACACCAAGACGAATGTCGAATAAGGGCTGATTATACAATATACAGATAATTTTCGTCTTCAGAATAGTAAACGGCTACAAGGATATGTCACAACGCTACGACCTACGGGAGCAGAGCAGTAACCAAAGAAAACGCGTAAAAAAACCATGCGTACGAAGTCGTTGGGAGCAGCTAGTATTTTTTATACAATAAAAAAGACGCCAAAAAATATAGAGTAGAAAACTAGTCATTACCAATTGATGGAAAACTGATTGCTGCATTGAAAGTCAAAAAATTATGAATGTATTTAGATTTTTAGTGAATAGAAATAGTACCGTAATACCTTAAGTTCGTATAAAAAAATTAAGTATTTCAAAAACCCTGCTTGGGATAATATATTTTCATGATATAGGCGACTAATTTTTTTACATATCATGTAACGTTATGGGTAAATGCGGACGACCCTAATTTCTCATGGCGTTATGTAGTTTAAAATAATAAGATTGTACAAGGGCGTGTACTGTGTAAGGTTATTTTTCTCAGTAGCAACCTCGGAGTATGGCTGTGTGCCCGGTTGATGGAAGTAGGCTCGCCGCCTATTACATGGGACTTAAACATAACTGGCGAAATGTTGGTGTACACCTCTGCCTAACCCTTCGAGGATAAAAAATATGAACCATAAAGATCTTCAAAGATATAAAAATATTTTTGAAGCGTCAAGAATCTTAATCAAGCGTGGTTGGACTACATAAGGAAAATTTAGTATGAAACAAATACTGAAGTGTTTTTCTTTCTCTCTCTTTTCTTTGAGGACGTCTTCATTCATTAAAGTGATTTCTTTTGTGATTTATTATTGTAACAAAAGTTTTTTTTGTAAAGGCAGGCCAAGGACATACCTGTAGATGTGTACAATATGATGAATAGAGATTTAGAGAATCAAACCAACACCTCGGACTGCCTCGCTGGTCTAGTGGTCGCAAAGCGCGACTGCTGAGCATGAGGTTGCGGGTTCGTCCCCCGTGATGGGCAAAGTTTTATTGGGTTTTTCCATCAGGAATTTCTCGGTAGCACCTTCGAAGTCCTGTATTGTGCCGGGTTAGTGGCAATAGGCTCGCCTCCTATAACATGGGACCTAAACATAACTGGCGAAATGTGGGTGTAATAATGGTACACCTCTGCCGAACCCTTCAGGGATTACAGGCGTGATTTTCCACCCGTCCTTTCTCCGATGCTCCCAAGATTTCAAACTCCAGCGTCGACAATTTAAACAAATATAATATTGCGAGTCACAGTCGCAACTTACAAATGAAAATTGACTTCAACTATTTTGAAAACGCATAACTTATATTGTGAAGAGCTTTCCCTTGTTTACTAGTATCAAGTTTTAAAATTTTGACACTTTATGACACGGAAATTTCCATATGAAATAAAATTTATTTAAGAAGGTAATTCGGTATCTTTTTTTTAGGGTTCCTTACCTGACGGGACCTTATTACTAAGCCTCCGCTGTCCGTTCACCTGTCTGACAGCAGGCTGTATTTTATGAACCGTAATAAGTAGAGCGTTGTTTTTCTACATAACATCACGCCTGTAATCCCCGAAAGGTTAGGCAGAGGTGTACCCATAAGTAAACCCACATTTTGCCAGTAATGTTTAAGTAATAGGGGGCGCGCCTTTTGTCATCAACTAAGAAATTCCTAATGGAAAACCTAATAACACTTTGCCTGGGAATTGAACCCAAAACCTCATGCTCAGCAGTCGCGCTTTGCGGCCACTATTAGACAATTCCTATTTCCTTTTTTTCTTATTGCCGCTATACTTAACAACAAAAAAGTTAAAAAAATAAAGCGCGTTCCCATACAGAGAACGTGTCTTTATAAGCGTTTCTTGCCCGATCTCGGAACGCTTCGGAACCCTACATTCCCGACTCGCACCTGGCCAGTTTTCTTTCTTTTTTTATTTTGTATACCTCTTCCGGCTGCTTTCTATAAATGTATCTGTGAATCGAACTTAGCCTGTTAGTGTGTTATAAACTTATACTAGCTGTTACCAGTGGCTTCGCTCGCGTTAAATTTGGGTAATTTAGTTTACTCCTAGTTTGTCCTAAATTTTTTCATATAAACTTTAGACCCCCGTTTCTTCCCCTTAGGGGGATAATTAATAAAAATCCTCTTTTTGCGGATACCTACTAACTATTAACTTCCTCCCTGCCAAATTTTATGTTTATACGTCAAGCAATTTTCAAGTATTTAGTAATGAACGAGTGAGTGAGTCAGTGACCTTTCGCTTGTATATACTCAGATTTTCTTTCAACGTTCAAAAAATGGCGTCACTTCCATCGGATAATGTCTTTGATACTTTTAAATAAGAGATTTAGTTCTCAAGGTTCCATTTTTAAATTGTGAGTGACTTGTTTTATAAAGTTTGACATTAGAAATTAATGGTTTACCGTTTCAGCTTTCTTTTAACTTTAAATAATTAAAACTTATATTTGGTTGGCAGATGGATTATGAATAAATGATTATGATAAAAGTCCTTTTAATCGGGGGTTCTCTTAGTAAAAAAAAGCAGGCGGACAGTTCTAGTTTTTTCAAACCATCGTATTTTACTTTCAGTCATTATCTGTCAAAAACACCAAAGTCAAAGCATTTATTTCAATCAGACCATTTAAATGGTCAAGGATCCAGTATATTAGTCAAAAAGTTGCAGCTTGTTGCTCTATCCAAAACGTAGGTTTGACTTCTATGGAGAAGAACGAGCGGGAAACTCCACGACACTCTTCTTGAGGTTCTTACAAAATCCTGGTTATAATACTTTTGTTGCTTCTTCACATATGTGTAAACAATGATGACGAATATAAAACGATAAAAAAAGATGTAAGCCGATAGCAGTTTTAACAAATTTTTAATAAGTTTTTGACATTGATTGTCGCTGAGATAGGATTACGATTAAATTTAAAACATAACAGTTAAAAGGTTAAAAACATACCATCTTTCTGGAGCAGTTGGGTAAAAAGGTATAGCGTTTATTTGTATGACCCGCGAACTCGTCACGTAATGAGTTCACGAGTAGGAGGAGACCGAAGTTAATCGGGTTAAACCGAAACAAGAACCTTTTGTACATACTACATGTATTATACTAAAAAAAACAGAATGAAATAACCTTTTTTGGGCCCCGTACCTAAAGCCTAAAGACCCTATTACTAAGCCATCGCTTACCGTCCGTCTGTCTGTCAGCGAGCTGCATCTCATGAACGGTAATAGTTGGAGTTGAAATTTTCATAGGGTGTATTACTTTGGCCGCTTCAAAAACATAATTTTAAAAATTAAAGCTAGTCCACATACAAGAAACGGTTTTTTTTTTTTATGAAGTGTTAAATACTGTATGGCAGTATCGAACCCTTCTTGTACAAGTCCGACTCGCACTTGGCCACGTTTTTTTTTTATGAGAGATGAGATGGGTTTGCTCTTGACTCTAGTCTAGGTCAGACCCAACAGAGACAAAGTCTACGATGGAGTGAACTTACCCAGAAGAAGCCTGTTCACTCTGACTTTGAAGAAATTAGGGTCAAATGCGTTCGGAAGTACAATGTAATGTTAAACTAAACAAATATACCCACGCAGTCCCAACGTTACGCTATCATTATCATTTAAACAAAAGCTCTTAACAGGAAACCACCCCAAAAAAGGATAGCACTGCAGAAAAGTCCCAAAAAGTCAGTCGAATCCTTTAATCAAAGTGTCACTCGTCTTACGGTAATCGCATTCGACCCCATGCAAGCGGTTCCATACGTGACTTGTATACGAATACCTTCGCAAAGTGCACTTTGTCTTTTTTCCTCACTTTACGATTGTAATCTCAAGTTTACCGGCCGTAAAACTCGAGGTAATAGAGACCCGAATTAAATTGGTATCTCGCTTTATTGAGACGCACGACAATTACGCTTTTTATGATTCAATGATGTAAAGAACTTATGACGTTTTTTATTGTGGGTACCATTTTTTTGTAGCAATTATTGCAATAATTGAATTGCTTACTGGACAAGTCAACATGTTAATCAATACTTAATATAATAAAGCTGAAAATATTTTTTTGTTTGTTTGTTTAAACGTGCTAATATCTTGAACTACCAGTCGGATTGGAAAAATATTTCTGTATATGACAGCCAGATTCATGAGCAATAGTATAGCATATAACATCACGCTATAACCCAAGGGAGCGGAGCTGTAACCAAAGATGTAACGACGCGGGTGAATAAAATCAATCCCCAAGGGGATGAAATAAGTATACAAACTTTGTATGGTGAAACAAGATTAGATTGCCATTAACTGACATTTAAGCGTCATGTCGCGGGCAGAAGCTAGTATTAGTATAGATTTTTAAATATGGCACCGGTTTACTCAGAGTGTAACGGTACGGAGTGCCGTCTGTGGCGCGCTTTGCTATTAATTTTAATATTGTTCGCTTTAAAAGTTGTTTGTTACTAATTGCTACAAAGTTAACCGCTCTAAAGTGATTAAAATTAATCGTTGTTGTTGTTTACTCTTCTAATCCACACGGAGGAAAGATAATATATTTTAAGCCATATATTTTAAATTAATTATACTTGTTTCCAATTGTTTTGTTGATCTATGAAGAAAGGAAAAAAGCATTATTGCTCCACTGTAGGGCAAAGGCCTCTTCTCATACAGAGAAGGCACGAGCATTGATCACCACACTTGCTCGCGGCGGTTTTGCGATTTCAGACATATTTTAGTTGTAGGTCCAGGTTTTCTTACGATTTTTTCCATCACCAATGTCAATCCAAGTCACATTGGTGCTTGTCCGTGCCAGGTTGTGAACCCACAGCCTCGTGTATGAGTGGCGGACGTGTAAACCACAACAAGATGGGTAAAACACGGCGGCGGACGTATATTATGAAATATTATATAATAAAAATTGACAAGAAGTCTAAGCTACACATGCTTAGTTTATGCTTATTAAACCCGTTATTCTTACGATGAAAGCGTTGTAAAATTAATATGGTAGGTTACTACTCGTCTACTCGCTTACTCGTATTCATAATCAACCAGCGCCTGATATCACAACATTTTTCATTAATTAAGTTGGTAACTGCAAACATGTAAGTATACGAATGCCAATAAATTCAAGTGTTTTATCAAATAATGTAATTGCTAAATGACTGATGTATTTACATAAACCAGTCTAGACAGTTATTGTCTTTTAATAGCGTGTAGCTCGATGTGACGCGTCTACATGACTAGTGCAGATGCCGACCTACTTGAAGCATTGTTATAGCGTGCATTGCACCGACATTAATGCGAGTACACTTTATGAGATCCTTTGAATTATGTTGTTTGAGTACTTTTCAGTGTTACTCAGTCGGTTTTTATTTTAACATAAAGTATGAAAGGGTTGCATAATAATAAACCCTTTTTGAGTTGTAAATATTGCGCAAGAGGTCATTCATACTAATTAAAATTAACAAAATGGCGAATTTGGATATGATGGATGGAGAATGAGGTTGTGAGCAGGTACCATTGTGATTTATAGTCTTAGTATATAAGTCTGAAATCACCGATAGGCCTTGAGCAAGTGTAGTGATTAACGCTCATGCCTTTTAAGTATGAAAAGAGATCTTTGCTCTGCAATGGGGCAATAATAGGCTGATATCATCAATTTGTGTGATCATAAAATTCGAAAAAACAAAATGGCGTAACTCTCTGCATTCTAGATTAAAATAAAATCCCAGTTTTTATTTGTACTCTGGAGAATGAAATTCAATAAAATCTATACAACATAAAAATGTTAGCAGTTTTACTATTCCCACGGGCGGGCCGTATGAAAAGTTATTCGTTCGAAAAATATTTATTTTCACACGAGCAATTCAAATAAAAGAAATTATAGCCCCAACATCTGTTTCTATGAAAATATTTGGAAATCTTTAATGAAATTTTAATGCGTGGAAGAATTTCGATTGCACTTGACGTGAGAAATTACTTTCTTAGCGTAGTGCATGTTTACTTACACACTCATTTTATTATTCATACATATCTACTTGCAGTAATGATAATATGAAAAAGTGCTTTGAATCACTTAAAAAATTTAACCGTGAAATTGACTACGATGGTGTATATTCATGGTAAATAAGAAAGCAATTCATGCCAACATTTAGCTTTCATGGCAATAGGCTCGCCCCCTATTACATGGCTGTACTTAATGGGTACACTTCTGCTTAACCCTTCGCGGATTACTGGTGTGATGATATGTTTGGAATGTACAACTGTTTGAGAGTACAATTGCTGGAGAGTAACGTGACGTTTGCATAGGTTATTGAAATATTGCGGGTTGATTCATTTTAGCAGAAATTATGCGTCAAATATCTGCAATCATTTAACTTCGACAAATGGGAAAAAAATTGTCGTGTGTAGATTCGTTAGCGCATAAACAAACCCAATCCTACAGTCACACCTAGATGACATGGAAACTGACCTCGACAATTAACGAGAACAAGCTAGACTGATGGTAATAACAGACCACAAAACTCTTTCACAAATACACAAACGACGAGAAAGCCCAACTTATAATTCAAAAACTCTTTCATCACTTCTAAATTAAATAACTCCCGTTCCCCCATAAATTATCACCGTTCCTTTTTTCCCCGCAATTCCACAATCAAAGTTGTAGCAAGTTGAGCGTTATCAAGCCTCGATGCTCACTTAGATAAGCCGAGGTAACTTAGCAGCAACTTAGAGATAACTTGGTGTCGGACGCGGTTTGCTACGGGTTAACATCTAAAGTCCGGCTTTGCTTTCACGATAAAATTTACTACGTGACTTTATTGTGTGTTGTGGGTTAAATCTGATTTTAGATAGGTACATAACGGTAGTGTTCTTCTGCAGTTTGCCTTGGCGAATTTAGGTGATGTGATCATGAGAGTAGCTATAAATTATAAAGAATTAAGAGGACTGCCTCGTTGGTCTAGTGGTCGCAAGCGCGACTGCTGTGCATGAGGTCTTGGGTCCGATTCCCAGGTCGGGCAAAGTGTTATTGGGTTTTTCCATCAGGAATGTCTCAGTAGCAGCCTCGGAGTCCGGATTTGTGCCCGGTTAATGGCAATAGGCTCGCCCCCTATTACATGGGACTAAAAACATAACTGGCGAAATGTGTGTGTACTATTGGGTACACCTCTGCTTAACCCTTCGGGGATTACAGGCGTGATGTTATGTAATTAAGAGGAATTACAGCTCACCCTAATCTCACTTCATCAAGATATGAATTTGAAATTTTTGCAGAATATACCAGCAGATTAAAATTTTGGAATTTTAGGTCTTAAGCTGACTAAGAAATTGCGTTCATAATTGTTTGCATGACTATTCATAGTAAATCGTAGGTAATTGTTGCTTCGGTCTTAAAGATAGTGTTAGTAAGTTAACAATGTTGATTATTTCCTCATATACAATGTTTTGCACCTGCTTTGTTATCTCTTCACCACCTTTGGTTGACTGGTAGAGAATGCCTAAGGCATTAAGTCCGCCTTTGTACTTTTTTTGTTGCATAAAGTTTAAATAAATAAATGAATAACATCTATTAAAGGAAGACCTGTTTGACTGATGCATCAGCACACAGTCGAAACTACTTGACCTAAGAACGTAAAGTTTTCCATAGGTTCTATTATAAAAGTGACCATTTTTTGCGAACGAAGTTTTGAAAATTCAATCACTAAGGGGCTGAAAAGCGGGAGGTCGATTGTATGTAAATGTTAAATCTACGCGAAAGAATTCGCAAGCAAAGTGCTATTAATAACATGTAGTACATATTTGTTTGTTTAGAAAGAATAAATAAATAACACGAGCTAAAAGGTAGGTATATCTATTCACTCATGAACAGGTAATTTCTACGAACTAAACGGATAATATTCATTGTCTTATGCCATTAAACTATCCCATAAACACGAGGCAAGTTTGAGGACAGTTACTAGCTCGATAACTGTAGGCACACAGCCTTGTGTACAACAGTCATTATATACCAACTGTAATCCCCGAACAGGTAACTATATCGCCTGATAATCCCGAACTAGTAAACAACAAGTATTACCTACACAAATTCACGAGATGTTTCCTAGAAATGAGTGTATGGCAAATGAAAATATTTACGTCGATGGAAATATTGCTGATATTGACTGAAGTCATTTTTATCAGTGTTGGTATGCTTGTGTGTTACGCTTTAAAAAAGTCTGCGGAATCTTTCGAATCAAATCAAATCCAAGTTTCTATTTTTTTTTTCTGATCATCACAATCGGTTTAAACATAACATCACGCCTATAATCCCCGAAGGGATAGGCAGAGGTGTACCCACCAGTACACCCACATTTCGCCAGCTATGTTTAAGTCCCATGTAATAGGGGGCGAGTCTATTGCCATCAACCGGGCACAAATCCAGACTCCGAGGTTGTTATTGAGAAATTCCTGATGGAAAAACCCAATAACGCTTTGCCCGACCTGGGAATCGAACCCAAGACCGGTTAAAACAGTTTCAGTAATTTACAACTTAATTAGTACAGGGAAATTTTGAACCCCAGGAAAGGACATAGGCTACTTTTTATTCTGCGACTTCGTCTGCGATCGCGATAACCGAAATATACGCGGACGAAGTCGCGGAAAAAAGCTAGTAAATAAAAATGAATTACGAGTAAAATATAAATCAATTACTGTGTATGTTTAAAAGATCGCATGATAACGGCTCAAACGATTTGAAGATTCTTATTTTGCTGCGTTCGAAAATTCAATAGAAAATCCACGATGATATTAAGTAATTTGCACCCGTGCAAAGTCGGGCCGGGTCGCTAGTTTTAATAAAACAAAGCCACATAATTATAAATAATTTTAAAATGCATTTATATTTATATGTATGTTTTAGTTGAAGTAAGTACTATTTTATGACTGCACTAAATTACTGTTTGTGGATAGTAAAATAAATCGCCCTGTTAAAAAACAATTACCTACTTCATTGCGTTGCAGTAAAACAAACAAGAAATTCAAAGTTTTCTGTAAACTAATTCTCCGGTTCGTTAAGTTGGCTGTAGAGATCATACTGAAATGTTAAGTATGAGCATCATTCACAAATCTTGAGGCAGTAGGAAGCAGGGATGTTATGGGTATTGAGTTTCGGAACTGGATCGATAAGAAAGGATTCTACAAAATTCGCCCCCTAAAGGGGCAAAAGGGGGGGGGGGAAGGGGCAATGTTTGTATGTAGAAACAAGATTAGATCGCCAATAATCGACATTTAAGGACGAAGTCGAGGGCAGAAGCTAGTTACGAATAAATCGCTGCTCTCTGTGACTTTTGTATAATGCATTATTTTTTTCAGTTAGGAGAATTATTGGCCTTTGATCCACTTTATCAATAAATTTTATATCTTTACCACTTTTTTGCCAGTCACTTCGTCCGCGTAAATATCGGTGATCGCGGACGCAAACGAAGTTGCGGATTAAAAAGTAGACTACCTATGCCCTTTTTTGGGGTTTGAGCTAAAACAGGCATGAAAGTCTTAATAACTTAGTTTTATTTAAAAAAAAAAAAAACAAAAAGAAACACCACACGCGTTAGTTTTATGCATTTCGTCCCTCTCCCTCACACACACACTCTGTCCTCTTCTTCATCCATTCAACACCGCTATGTATTCAGACCCACAAGCTACATGCATACCTAAAGCATTTTATTTAGATTCCATATTCCCAACGCTGTGTGTACTAAACGACTTTTGAATAACAATACTCGTCACACTTGTCTCCATTGAACGGAAGTAGGTGCTCTTGCATCGCTGCAGTGTGCACCGCACATTCTGCACATACGGTGGTCATACACAGGAATTTGTATTTGTATACATCTAGTTATACAGTCACGTAGGTAGTAGGGTTTAGATAGCGTATCACACACACAATAGGGAGTTTGTAATGGAGGAGAATTATGGACACACACTGTTTTGTCCTTCCATTCATTTTGTATTTCCACAAGTTCAGACTTTGAGACTGCTGCTGAGAAATTCCAAATGGAAAAACCCAATAACACTTTGCCCGACCTGGGAATCGAACCCAAGACCTCATGCTCAGCAGTCGCGCTTTGCGACCACTAGCCAACGAGGCAGTTATTTATCTATAATAAAGTTCTACCTACCTGAAAATTTCCACTGAAAATACCAATCATTCATTTTATAATTAAGTTTAAAAACTAACTACCTGAAAACTTCAATTAAATATACCAATCAAAAACCCCATCTCACGGTGTACATCCAAAAGCAATTCCAACTTGAGAACGACTTCAGAACTTTAATATCATGAAAATACAGTCAAAACTACAAATACAAACGAAGACATTTTGGCTGGCCGCCTAATGGCGAGCGACGTGAATTGTTTAGCTGCAGCAGTCGAGCTGTTGCTCCATGTAGACAGGGTTTTGCATATAAACGCCTGCCCGGCCGTACGGCCCGCAATATGGGCATTTTAGTTTGTCCACAGAGCGAGGAAGAAAATGTAGCAGGCTTGATACAAGATGTAAAGTTGTAGGAAAAAAAAGATATTTTATTAACCCCGGACGCTAAACGACGGAGTTTTATAAGTTTGACTTGTCAGGGTGTGTCTATCTGTGACATTGTACCTCCCGAACGGATAAACCGTTTTTGATGTTGATTTGTTTGTTTTAAAAGCTGAATTAGTCGGCACTCCCGACTAATTCTGCTTTTTTTATCTGTTTGATGAAAATCGGTACAAAATTACCGCCGTCGGGTATTTTTAAAATTTTCAATTTTTTTATTTATTACCGTGGTTAGATGTCTTGATGGTCCAGTGGTCAAGACACGGACAAGTACCAATGTAACTTTTATCTATTTACTTATAATTTAAGCTTTATGTAACAAAAAAAAAGGCGGTCTTGTCTTGGGCATTCTCTAACAGTCAACCAAAGGTGGTGAAAAGATAAGATGGTAGGCACAAATTATTTAATACAGTATTTTCTAAGTTGATCTTGAACATCACAGATATCGGTGAAATCGTAGCCACTTAAATAATAACAATACTCGTTTCTTCACTTAATCGTCGGCGTCGGCAAATCAAGCCAATAATATCAAGTTGTAGCTTTCACATAAATGTCAGAAAAATATTTACTACTTAAATATTTATGTCCTAAACGTTGTAGAATATGTAAATTTACAAGAAAAACCAGAAATTAATAAAACTGTATTTCTTTTAAATTCATAAATAAACGTCTGGTAATAAAAATTAAAATACAGGTAGCTGATGTCTCTATTCTACGCTTTCGACGTCTGTGGAACAACGCACGGAATTATACGGTGTCATTTTAATATTCAACCCTATTAACTGCTCAACACAAGATTATAATAAAGATAAGAATAAATTTTGAACGTCGTCATCTTTCGGATATGAAGCCATGTGAATAAAGCTAAGGCGATAAAAACCTGGAATTTAAAGGACCCGTTAAGATAATCCTAAAATTGAAAGATTGTATCAAGTAACAAAGTAAATTAAGTTATGAAATCAAAGCTAACGTTTCCAAAAACTTGATTAAAATCTGAGAAGCCAGAAATAAAGTAACAAAATCACGACAACAACGCCATAATATTATTAGACAAATAGAAACACGTAAAATACGCTCCAATCACTTCGATAAGAATCAAATGGAAAAAGTAATCTTAGAGAAGAGTCCCTAAATAAAAAGGACAACAATTGAGGTAGAAAATGAAACAGCCGCTATATTTCACAAGTACGGAAGACATCGGACAAAAGCTATCAGAAATGTTACAAAAAGAAAACCCCACGGAAAAGATATTGCTGTACCCTGCCGTGGACTGTTTCAAATGGTCCTTATAACTACTAAAATTGATTTTCGTTTAGCATGAATCTTTTACGTCTTCTTTCTCTGCTTCCTACAATGTTTTCTTTTATATGTACGTTAATTTATTATAATTGTTTTATTTAATAATGTGCGTGTCATACTAGCTCTGCTCAGGAATGTATTATTATATAGTTAAAATATTTCTCACTAAGCGAATTTTTATTGAGTATATAAAGAATCTTTATCCACAACTATAAAGATAGAAGAATCCTAACCAATAATTTAATGCGAAAGTGAGTTTGTTCATTTATTTGTTTGTTACGCTTTATGGCCAAACAACTGAAACGATTTTAATGAAACTCGAATCGGTACAGACTTAACTTTAACACCAAGTTTATTTATTTTTTCATTAACCACTGTTACCAATAACAAGAATTACATGCACAAAACTTTAAATAGAAGAAAAGAAAAATATAAAATTCACAACATAACCAAGTCTTTTTCTTATTCTTTCATAAATAAAGAAAGAAAGTAAATACATAGGCTACTTTTTACGCGGGCGAAGCCGCGGACAGAAACTAGTCCAAGATATAACGTAACCTGTCGATAATAATGTAGTTTGGTATAATAATGGTTAAGGTACAATCAATGATGGGCTTGCATAGTAGTCAAGCCTCGCTTTTGACCCATGTTCAAGATTGATAATTTCCAACCATTAAAACGGTATTTTATACGTCTCTGTAGAATGTCAGGCTTGTGGTTGTGAAATAAGAAAAACATGGGATTTTTAATATTCGCCGATGGAGTACGTGAGTCACAAAGTCAAAGGCTAACATTGTTGTTCAGTGTCCTGGTTTTTTCATTATCTTTGTTATCAGAGAAACTGGGTTGCAGTACTGACAATACATTGATTATGATTTTTAAGCTAAAATAACACTGAAAAATGGGAAAAATTGGGATATTATTAATTAGCTTATTCGTTCGTGTAAATGTCGGATCTTTTTAAAATAAAGGTTAGTCTTTATAACATAAGCCGTCTGCCAGAGAAAAAATCATCAAAATCGGTCCAGCCGTTTTGGAGTTTAGCCTGGACAAACAGACAGAATTTCTTTTTTTGTGTTAATTCCCTATAAACATTTATACTTGTTTTGTGTGTTTTTGTTTTTGTCATGTTGTTTTTTTTTTAATTTTATGGGTACACCTCTGCTTATCCCTTTAAGGCTTACTGGCGTGATGTAATCAGTTATGTGTTATGTATTGTGTACAAAGTTGTTATTTTGACATAAAAGGACACTTCCATTTTATTTATTTGTCCAGATACAATTCCTAAACTGAGTCAACTAACTCTCAACTCGATTCCAATAATTCTAGATAATGATAGGAAATCTTACAGAACTAAATATATAGAAATGACAAAATATAGAGCCCTCGGGCTATAATTTGGCGACGGTACAGATGGATGGACTAAGCGCCGTTTCCAGTTGACATTTGCGAGAAACAATAATTTAAAAACCGTCGATCTACGTGAATATAATGTTGTCCTCGGGAGTTGTCCGAACTGGTTTGGTCAGGCTCTAGAAAATTGCCACGCTCCAGTTTCTTAGCTAACGTGTATAATACGTTAGTTATTTCATCTTAAATGTACCTATTAAATAAAGGGTGTTTAAAGACATTTACAAAGATAGACAGAAAGATAAATTTGAAAAAACTAAATAAATAAAGACGATAACAAAGATAGACAGAAAGATAAATTTGAAAAAAAAAAGATAAATAAAGACGATAACAAAGATGGATTTGTTCTTTTCATCAATGAAATTTCTTTTTTTTCTGGTTGCAGATATATATTCGCCAGTTACGTTTAAGTCCCATGTAATAGGGGGCGAGCCTATTGCCATCAACTGGGCAAAAATCCAGACTCTGAGGCTGTTACTAAAAAAAATCTTGATGTATTACCCAATAACACTTAGCCTGACCTGGAAATCGAACCTCATAGTCAGCAGTCGCGCTTTGCGACCAACAAGGCAGTCGAAATGTTCTAACTTAACCACCCCCATGACCCCTGTACTTATTGGATGCCTCCGTTAGCAAAACCTTATGCGTGCTTCACATTACGCACTAGATCTAAAAACAGTGACTTTTAAAGTCGTTTCCGAGATATATTTTTTGGCTCAATGTTGCTGAGTTTGACGAGCAGCAGGTGTACGTAATTAACAGGCATATAAGGTGTATTTTTATACCCTGTATTTAGGATTTAATAAAGCGTAAACTTAGAATTATTTACGCGTTTGCAAGTGCCTAGGATTATACTCACTAGGGCATAAATAACGATAGTTATAATTATTCTAAATCAAGGTCTAGATTTAGTGCAAGCTCCGTATGTGTTATTATACTGGATTGTAAGTACTTGCGCGTTGATTAGATTTCTGAATGTGATTAGAATTTTATATAGCTGCTTGTTAGCGCTTAGTCTCGACCACGCTTTAACTGGTTATTATATTAAAGCTAAAAAGACTTTGTTTGTTTCTTAAAATGTGCTTATCTCTGGAAGTACCAGTCGGAAAGAAAAAAAGAACTATTTGCATATGATAGCTAGACTGATGAGGAATAGTATAGGCTATATTACATCACGCTACGACCCACGGGAGCGTAGCAGTATAATATCGGCCTATCATTGCCCCCCTGCAGGACAAAGGTCTCTTATCATACAGAGAAGACACGAGCACTGAACACCACGCTTGCTTAAGTTGGATTGTCGATTTCAGTCAAGGTTTCCTCACAATGTTTTCCTTCACCGATAACAGTGATGATCAAAATAAACAAATACTCAACCCCAATCAGTAAGGTAAGCTCACTCCATCGTAGACTTTGTCTCTGTCACCTCTGCCCTAGCAGAGAAGCAAACTCACCACAAATAAAATAAAAAAAATATATATGCATATTACGATGTTTTGATAGTATTATTTAAAAAGTAAATACAAAAATATCCTTCCTTATAAATACGAGTAACTTGTGAATTTTTTACTCCCCTTTTTGTTTCTGCAAAATACAATAGGGGAATTGTGAGAGAGTGCGCATCCGCCGACGTATCCGGATGTTTTTCCTGTTACGTATTGACAGAATGAAAATCTCCGCGTGTGACGCGGTGAAGCAAACTTACACGTTCCTGTACACACATCACACATCATTCCTGTTGGTACATTCATCATGCATACTTATGATATGTTTTCTGCGAGATACGCATACAAGAGTCAAATATGAAAAGGCAAAAGTAAAAATACAAGCAGAAAAATCTGTAAGCCTGCATATTTTTTAATGAAATCTTTTGTTTGCTTGACATATGGGAACACAAAAACAAACAAAGAAACTAAAACCATAATTAATCTACCTTTAAATTAATATATCTTAAATTACTTTTTGCTTTTGCTATTTTTTCTTTTTCGTTAATTAATTATAATATATTCTAGGACCCATTCAAAATGAACTCTCATCACACATACCTGTTTTATAGCTTTGCTACTTATACTTTTTCTGCATAGCACGTCATAAATAAAAACAAAATATATTTTATTTTGTTTTTATTATTTACCGTAAAACGCACAGACCAAAAATTATTTCCAAAATGATACCCATAAAACGAGATCCCCAGAACCCAAAAAGGTTCTGCGTAGGTGAGCGTAATAAATTGAAAGCGATTGATAACCCGTCCTGTCCATATCATTACGCGTGACAGAACAGAAAGACTAATCGTCCACATGAGGAGGGTCCTGATTAATTAGGTGCCCAATGAAATGACGTAAGACTTCCCGACCATTAATATTGGCTGCTTCCTAGCCTTGAAACCAGGGCATCGAGGCAACCCTAAGTGCTCACAGTATTACGTCATCCATCGATTTCCTGTCAGCTGCCACTGAAATGTATATTTCTTTGAAATTAGCGGTAGGTTTCTAAAGAGGATTAATTGCATTTGAAATATTGAGAACTGAAACTTATGTTTTGGTTTCGTCGATTTGAATTTCGCCCAGTAACGTTCTATTTATAAATCTTTATGAGTCAGCAAATTCTAGCGAAGTTATTTATTTATCTGAAAAAGTTACGTTTCAAAGTAAACGTTATTTCAATTCCGCCGCACCGCGTAATCTGGTAAAAGCCACTTGACCAGACATTTTAATATTTCAAAAAACAAAATACAGTCGCTACGGTGACACTTGAGTTGGACATCAGTTTGCATTTCATTAATTAATTCAGTTCCACCGACGAACCACTCGTGGAATGTGACGAATGAAAAAAATTCGGCGATAAGGGTTGCGCCCTTGATGGCGAAATCTGTTGGTACACGTTCACGGGAGCCGTCAATGAATAATTCATACCCTTCATTCTCGCTCTCTGCACTTATACTGTTTTACACAACAAGCGTATTAATGATTTGTCATCAGAACGTTGTTAATTGGATGTCAGCCCTGCTCCGGCACATGATTGGATGCGACTCCAGATAAGGCTGAGTGATGATTAATTAAACAAAAATGACAATGTGTGAACGAAAAATAAAGACGAATTTACTCAATCTATCTAGCCTTTTTTCCAATTATGTTGGAGTCGACTTCCAGTCTAACCGGATTCAGTTGAATACCAGTATTTTACATGGATCGACTGTCTATCTGCCCTCCACAACTCAGTAATTGGGTAATACTATATCCCTTGGTAAGACTGGTTGTCAGACTTTCAGGCTTCTAAAGCCCCGCAACGACTATCAAAGATCCACGCATGACACGGAGGAGTCTCCTATGAAATGACGGTCACCTATCCACGGAACAACTCCGTCATGATAAATCGACCCGTGCGGCTGTTATTACTTAGCCACGAGCACCTCGAAGAGAAGAATTTACTATCACCAGTAATCTGCATAAAACAGAGGAGCTATTAAGTTTAAACGCTAAAGGCAGAACAATTGATGCAAAACAGCTTCAAGCAGATTAACCGTGAGCAAGGAGTTACATCCTCTGCTCTTTAGCATCGCATTAAGCTTAAACTGTGGCAGGTTCAGTGGACAAATGGCTTGTCCATTGCCTTCACTCCCAGAATGAATTCGCTAAGAGGATTTTATTCAGCAAAGCTTTCTGCAATTTAGAGGACGGGTCGATGTCGAAGCTTCCAATCGTGTTCGTGTGACTCATCACTTGCATATTCCGAATTCGCCAGTGATTTCGATTCGACTGGAATCTAGCGTTTGTAATAGATGACTTTTTCATGCTTTTATACGAGTGATTTTTTTTACGAACGGAATATTTGTGACGCGTCCAAAACTCGTAATCAAATAAAATACTCGTCAGATTGTATTGCAGAATAAAAAGTATAGTTGGTTGGGGTTTAATAAATTCTGTAGGTCTAAACATTGTCCGGTTTTTTACGATGGAAAGTCCGAACATGACCCTTCGTAAAGCGAAACAATGTCGGCGTAGATTAAAGCCGTATTGTGGTGCCCTAATATTTATGTTATATTTTGCGTTATATCCAGTACAATGTCCAGATACGTATCCAGTATTTATGAGTTTTGGCAGGTCTGGGGATTGCCTCGGCACCCTTATAATTTATGTTTGGATTAAAATGAAATTCAGGTGTTTGACTTGGCTAGCTAAAATATAGTGTTATTTTTGAAAATATACTTTAGATACCCTGTTCTAGATATGTTTTCGTTACTTTGTATGTAAATTGTGTCTAGTGTCGATAATTTACTCCATTCAATATAACGTAAGAATAATATCGTAACAACGTTATCTTTATTTCAGTATAAGCGTATAATAAGCTCTTTTATTTCAAGATAAATACAAAGTATTGTAGACTATAAATTCATCTTTAAAAAAAAAATACACCAAAAATTCAGTAAGTATTTTTTATTTATTATTATAACACGATTACTGATGTTATTAATCCGTGATTTCTCTAATGCAATTTACGACTTTCATATTTGAATTCAGGGTTTTCTTTGCGTAAAAGATTTATTATTTTTAGGGCCATAATAATTAGTATGTCTCGTCAGCCGTCCACGTCGCATGTGAACAACACTGTAACAGCTGGCGCCGCCTATCTATCGGTAATTAAGTTTCACTCATCAAATACCAATGTCTTACGTTTGTAGGTAGGTAGGTAGGTACATCAATAAAAGACAACGTCCCATTAGTGAAAAAAAAAGGCATGTAGTACCTTAGTCAGGGTAGAAACCCGATGCAAACTACCATTTTAATTTTAAAAATGTGTTCGAATTCTAGTCGCAGTCTCATGTCAGTGACAAAGACAATCAATGATAAAATAAAAGCATTTTTGCCAGACTTAGACTGGGATTACGTAGATTGCGATCTTGTCTATAGGTTAGTAGAATGGTTCCCAGTTCGTTTTCTATACTTAGCCTTGAGGAAGGGTTAAGCATACCTTTATAATTTACATAAAAAATCGAAGCCCACGGGAACCAAGTAGCAAACATAGCATTACTAGAAATACTATTTCCTTTTACTATTGAACAGTTCACTATTAAAATCACGTAAGCATTTCTGATGAATAGTTTTAATTAGACGTATAATCATCTGAGAACTGCATACTCATTAGAGTTGGATTATTCAATTTGATCGACACGGGATTCGCATTCCCGATCACTATGGGGAATAATGACATGCAATAATAAAAGTTTTAAGAGGATGGAATTTTTATTAGTTTTTATTTTAAAGTGCATACTTATAAGAAGCAAAGATGATTAATTTTCGTTAGGAAAGCTGTTTGAAAATTAAATGTTAATTTAACACAACTGTAAGTCCCTATATTAAAATGATGGAATGAAGAATGAAGGGTATTTAAATAGGTATCTTGGGTAATATAAACTGTGAAATTTTGATGGTTTTTTTGTCGCAGCGTACCTTACCTACGTAATGATTTTGTCATTCGAGTAAAAACTGGCAGAATAACAATTATTATTGTGTAAACAAAAAATGACTTCGAAATAATTAAGAGAGTAATGATTTTTTTTTTAAGATTAACAATAAAGTCTCTAAGTATTTTTTTTTAAGTTAAATCTATGTTTCGATAGTACTACTGAGGGCAAATCGGTCTTCGTTTAGCGACTTATTTATATTGGTCTGTTAATTTATTTGAGTATCTACTCACATACCTACAACTCAAACTTGCATAGGGGACCGTACTTTGGTGAATGATGGATGAGACATGGCATCCACCTGCGCTCAGCAGTGTATATTGGTGTATATGTATGATACTGCAAATCCCTTAAAGTATTAAGGAATTGTTTACACAGTGTTTTTTTGGATCTACTTATAAGCCCTTCTTTTTTTTCTAATAGTTGCACAACTCTAGTAGTATTTGCTGTACCGTGGGTGCAATTACAAATACTTATATAAACTTTATTACACAAACAACCAAATCCGGAACAACTACCTGTAATACAAGTATTTATTTCGTGCGGGAATCGAAACTGCGACATGCAGCACTGAGAAACAGTAACAAAAGAACTTCACACATCATTCTACTGACAGAGTTCCCTAACTTATCCCCTACTATCTGACAGAGTTCCCTAACTTATCCCCTACTATCTGACAGAGTTCCCTAACTTATCCCCGATCTAAAATCACAACCCCACTCAATATGGCGTCAACTTCAAGCATCATCTCGATCTCATTATTCAGGACATCAAAACATTTTACCACTTCACAATCTGACAAGGCAAGAAGACGTTCTAACAGATCTGTAAGATAAATTATACAGACGAGAGCCTTCTCCAAACATTTTCAACCCTCGGAGTACTACCCCGTTTGGCCGACCCTTCTGTCATGAGCTTAATTTGAATTATGCCGGGACAGACGACCCACGATACGTAGGTATAAAACTCACGTTTATTTCCCCCCCGGGAACACGACATTGGAATATTTGCTACTCTTTGCGTCGACTTTTAGTAGATAAATGAATATTTTATCGATTTCCGATCAATATTTATTTATGTAATTGATATGGAGAATGGTGGTTATTTATGAGTAATTTTATTGCTGCCACCGTTTAAATTGGTATAGAGAATTATGGATGCTTAATATTATATCACTAGTGTTTGAATAGGCAGAATAAGTAGAATAAATCACATACCGTTTTAGCTACGTATCCGCCATCAAAAGTAATTTTGAGCAAAAATTATAGCTGCGAAACGACTTTTATTTTTGGTGTGAAAAATCACTGTATAAGATAGTGTGCAATGTTATGCACGCTTAACACTGTACTTGAATACTACGGAACTGGGGTCGTCGGGTATTTAAAGATTACTTTTCCCATTTAAAGCTGGATTATATATATAAAAGAAAAAATGACATGTAACTTTGATCTTTAATAACTCTGTAACCAGAATTTAGGTTCCTAGATATGGTCCAGAACAAAAAACCATCTCTAAATGGGAAGAATGTGGTACTTTCGTCTTCATTAAGCGTCTTTTTCGATCTGTTATAGCTGGCGCTGGCATCATCAATACAAGGAACATTATTTTAAAATGTCGTAACACAAGAAGACTAAAACTATGATTGCTTAAGCATCCAATTACATCGGACAACTCATTTCATTTTGAATAATAAATGCTTTAGACGCAACATAATCCTTACCATTAGACTGTCATCGGGTGATAAACAGAACGATAATTATAATTTTAAATGACATTATCGAAAAAATGGAGTCGTGATGGCCCAATGGGATCCGTAACCGGGCACGGGATAGTATTCATGTGACTTTTTCTATTTCATATGTACATTCTAAGTTTATCTTGGATATTACCGACATCGGTGAAGGAAAACATCGTGAGGAAACCTCTTTAAAAGGCTGAAATCACCGAGAGTATAATCACCATTAATGCTTATGTCTTCTCTGCATAAGAAGAGACCCTTGTCCTGCAGTGGGACAGTTAAAGACTGTTATTATTATTTTTATATTATTACACCAGCACCGCCCGCGACATCGTCCGCGTTAAAGTTGATATGCACATGTTGAAACAGCACATTTTTCCCCGATAAAGTAGTCTATGTGCTATTCCAGACTATAATCTATCTCAGTGCCAAATTTCATCTAGATCTGTTCAGCCGTTATGCAGTGATTGAGTAATAAACATCCAAACAACATTTGTAATAAGTAGTAGTAACATATTCCAAAACACAAATCCTCAACATAATAACTAATTCAAGAAAGAAAACTGGTATCGTAAATTCCATAACATTTTACTCATGGCTCAAGATCACAAAACTTTTACGATTGCTATCGTAAACTACGAAGACTTTATTAAATTCTGCAGAAACCGGTCCGGGCCGGTATTACGGCACGGTTGCATCGAATACCGTGTGTTGCCCGTAAGCCGGCAGGCGGCAGACGACAACTCAATATCAAGTTCGAAATTAGACCTCTTTGACGAAACGTAGGCCAAGTTTCGGCTAAGTAGATTAGTAAGAGATGGAATACCTATACGATGTAGGAATCGATATTTT
Organism: Hoplodrina ambigua; assembly: GCA_949774945.1. Taxonomy (NCBI): domain Eukaryota; kingdom Metazoa; phylum Arthropoda; class Insecta; order Lepidoptera; family Noctuidae; genus Hoplodrina; species Hoplodrina ambigua. The sequence continues at coordinate 4,086,850 of OX458967.1, forward strand.
TTGGGGGAAAGTGATGTAATTGTGTGAAGATCCGATTTTACTTCAAAACTTTAATGAAGCGAAGTAAGGACTGTTATTTCAATGCTACGAATTCTTTCAATGTTAACTCTATTATAGCATCAGCCGCCAAATGTCAGGAGACCCCATCTATCTATCTCATAGTTAGTGTAAAGTAAGAAATCCACCCTAGAACACTTATTGACCATGGTTGCTGAATGACAGCAGCATCTATGGATACATCAACAAATAATGTTTCCTAGACATACTTTTTATTAGGTGGTTTTTACTTTTGATACAGTCGATTAGTCCTTGATATAGATCATTAATTAATTCGGATGGGTACACTGATCTTTTGTTGTTCCAGTCAGTACAACACAAAAGACAATTTAATTGAACATGACGGTATAGTGTGCACTGGGATTTACAAGATACAGAATTGTCTCCAATTTCAGTACATACAGCAGAAACCATACAGCAGACAGACGTCTATCTCTAAACAAATGCACGAAATCGCATTAGACAAATCAAGTGGTAGTAAACAAAAGAAACTTGATATACGCACTTACCCTTAGGAAGGGTGAGGATAATCTCCTTTCGCAGGATATCCCTGTCTATCCGGCATTCCGGCCCTATGCCCGGATAACAGTCGTGCCCGGTTCATTAGTCACATATCAGTTAACGGGAATTGGATCCCACAAACATTATCAGATAAAGAGACGATTTTCTACGCTCAATAGAGAATATAAACGAAAATGGCGGAATGAAACAATTAGGAAAATCGGATTCCAACTAAATGTAGGTACTAGAGTAAGCAATAGAGGAAATGAGGATCAGAATGATTAGAAGGAAGACAATGATAAAGAAATAACGTTTTATTTTCGACGCTTGACAAATAAAAGACAAAATGCAGATGCACAATGTATTCACCACATTTTACTAAAAGAAAGTAAAGACTCATATTTTCATAATGAATTTAAACAGGACAATGATGTAGAAAATGGAACTAAAAGTAAAACAGAATATCACGGTGCAAACTTTATATCACTTTATAAAGAAGTTTCTTCTAATAAAATATTCAGTACTGCAACTGATCATTAAAACTCCTGGTAAGGAAGACAGTCTTACAACTCAAATATAGTTCACTACCCGTGTTCCACTTTTCCAAGGTACAGAGGAACATGTAATCCCCCGTGCAGTTGTACACCGTTAAGATCTGACACAACTGTCTTTGTTAAGTTTGTTAAATTGCTTCTCCGGTAATAAATTGTTAACTGAAATTTCAAAAGTTGTGGCAACAAGCGTACCCGGAGCTCTACTTAAAGTTTGTGCTGCTTCAACATTGTTACCAAGGTTTCTTACATCTGTTTGGATATTACGTACCCGTATCATTCTAAAAGTTTGTTTCGGCAACTCTGCAATTTGGAGAAACTTATCAACAAACATTCTGAAGTCAGTTCTCTCAATGTCATCAACCTATTTCTGTTTTTTATTAAGGAAACTCCTGATATTATGTTTAGTACTCTCTGCTTTAGTGGATTTCTTAACGCTTCGCAAACAAAATTAAATTACGTGGCATCATTAAATATTAAAACAACATCGTTTTACAGTCTTCGCGTGTTTGAACAGGCGTCACTTAAAAGCAATGGCCGGATTTTAAGGGATTCGCGTTTTTACAACCCCTAGGGCTGGTAACTGACGATAAAAAATCGTTCAATCTCGGCTGTACAACAAAATTCACGAGCGGAATAACGTTAGTACACACTATAAATCATTGCGTCACGGTATCGTCACGCTGTCACCTCGTTGAAGGGCCCGAAAACAAACATTATCTTTATGGAATAGTGTTACCCTCTAAGCTCAATTTGTTTAGAGTATACTAGCTAGCTTATGCCCGCGACTTCGTCCGTATGGATTTTGTCACCCGCGTTAGGCTACAGCTTTAGTTCAGCTCGAAACTCTTCCACGTGTAGTAGCGTGATATTGCCTATACTATTTCTCATAAATCTGGCTATTATTTACAAAGAATTTCTCTATACAAAGAACTACTACCAGAGATTAGAGCGTTTATACAAACAAATGTCTTCAGCTTTATATTAATAGATATAGATATATTATATAGCTTAAATATGATGTAACATACAGATTACTTGACTTAGTTAGAACTGTCTGGAAGTTCGATCAAAACTTCCGATACAGTCTAGAAAGTTCCACAACTATGAAATATTCTCAGAACTCAAATTACTAAAGCCTTTGTGGCTTAAGGTTTATTGTAAAACAACATAATAACCAATAAACCAAGACAACAAATCTAAGAAAAGATAAACCCAAGCTTAACCTGTATTTAAACTCAATAAACACATTTCAAAGTAAAGTCCAGTTAATAATTCGAGGTAAATAAATGAAACGTAATCAATCAAAGTTAGCCTTCGATTATATCCTTTTGGTTAAACATTTTAACTCTTAACCCTGGGGCTACTCCGAGTTCAAAGAAGTTAGGTAGCGATGGCAAAAGAAATTTGATCGTATCTGCAACTTTATTGGTTCACAATATGTAAATAACTTCAAAAGATATTGAAATTTTGTGAATATTGCAACGTATTGCTTTTAAAATGTCTGTTCTTTCGAAGTAAAATGAGAATGAAAGAAAAGGAGGTAAGATTGTTTGTTTGTAAGAGATAATCTTAAGAAATTCTCAACCAATTGCTAAAAATATTTCTTTGATAGAAAGCTGTAAGTATGTGTTATATAACTTAATCCTTTGCTTACCAGAAGCCTGAAAGGAGGCAATTTACTCATCATTACTACTATGGGACCAACTCAGAAATCGTAAAAAAATACTCATCCATACTTTTTTTTGAGTTTTGCGAACATAAATGGATCAACTGATTTTTTTGCGATTTCAGGGTGGCTCCCATTCAAAAGTTATCCATAATGATGAGTATAATGACCCCTTTTCAAGTTTCTGGTAAAAATAAGGTTGGTATATGTTTCATATTATAGGTAGGTACTCCTTTTTTATTTTCGTGGGGAAATTCTTATGGATGCCCTCCATTTGGGGATAGCGGAGGGTTATGTCGGACTATTACTGATTAAAACCCCACGGTTTAGTCCTGCTACCTTGAGTTGGGAGCCCGGTATTCGCATGATGCATGATCCGCGCCCCCGAATGGATGGTAAAGGCACTTTTTCGGTAAAAATCATCAAATGAGTCATTTAAGTGGTAAAAATCATCAAATGACTCCTTTTGCCCTGGGTGGGGCGGAAGGGACTGTCAGACTTTTACTGACTAAAAAACCACCCTGTTCCTTCTGTTGCCCTTTACGTTCCGGGGCCACGGTATCCTGTTAAGACGTTTCGCAACCCTGGCAGGCGTTGGCCCCGTCCCTGTGCTGACAGCTCTTTGAGGCGCGCGCGAACAGAACGCGCCGTCGACCCGGGCTTGATCCTTGATCGGACGGCGAGCTACCTATTACTCGCCGTCCGCAAGCCCGCGCCTACGGTGGCCGGATGTCGCCTCGCGACGTCCAACGCCCTGGGCATCTCCCGCGGCGACTGAGGCGTGAGGTGGAGGTTGTCCTCTCCCTAACGCGGCCCGCCTTCTCCTTCGATGGTATAGGCACTTAACGTGCACGTAGACCAAGTCACGGGCAGTAGCTAGTCCTAAATATAGCAAAAGATGACTAACACTAACTAAGGAGCTAACATCGTGAATAGCAAACACCACGACAGGATTATTCAAAATTCCTGCGGCGACTTTGTATTGGAGGAAGACACCGCCGCCTGTAGTTATGCATAACGAGACATGTTCCATGCTGCGGAGTTTATTATCTAACTAGTACTCTCCCCGCGACTTCGTTTGCATGATGTTTCGTACAGATCCCTATTTTTTTCTAATACAATGTCACCCGGGGATAGTGTAGGCGTGTAGCTTCCCAACAGTGAAAGAATATTTCAAAACGGTTTAGTAGTTCCGGGGCCTATTCAATTCATGCAAACAAACGAACAACCAAATCTTTCCTCTTTATAAAGTATAGACTAGCGACCCGCCCGGCTTCGCACAGGTGAAATGTAGATTGCGAAGCTACACATTATTGTAAACCATCCTTTTCAATCACTCTATGAAAACATTAAAATCCTTCACGTAGTTTAAAAGATCTAAGCGTACAGACGGCGGGAGGCGACTGTGTTTCAAACTATGTAGAGATGAACAACTTAATACCCCGTTTCACTTCGTAACAAGCTGCAGGCACTGATAAAATCTGTTAAACTGTTTTTCTTTCATTCCCACGTCGGCATCGCTACAATTGTTTAAATATTTACTGCGTTTGCATCCCCTTGCGAATCAGATATGACCTTTATTAAAAATTCTTTAGCACGGACGTTTCAGACGGTCAAAAGTCGGTTATTGCGGGGTTTTATTTTAAACCAACCAACCCTAATTCATTTTCTACATAACATAACATCACTCCTGTAATCCCCGAAAGATTAGGCAGAGGTGTACCCATTAGAACACCCACATTTTGCCAGTTATGTTTAAGTCCCATGTAATAGGGGGCGAGCCTATTGCAATCAACCGGGCACAAATCCAGACTCCGAGGCTGCTACTGAGAAATTCCTGATGGTAAAACCCAATAACACTTTGCCTGACCTGGGAATCGAACCCAAGACCTCGTGCTCAGCAGTCGCGCTTTACGACCACTAGACCAACGAGGCAGTCAGTAATTCATTTTCTAAAATAAAGGTAAGTAGGTAAGCTTAAGTTACTCCTTATAATAACAGCTACCTGTCATTGAAAGTCCCGTCAAAATCGGTCTACCTGTTTCGAGATAAACCGAAATAAACACGCAGACATACCAAAATTGAAAAATACGATCCCATTGCATACCGTTTTAACGTACATATTTATATTGGGAAAAGCTTTTTGATATTACAAACATACTTAAATTTTATTCATTTGTAAAGATGTTACAAAAAACACGTGTTTTTTTGTTGAAGACCATGCAAGTTTTACTCATTCATAGTTAAAAAATGTTCAGTATTTTATACTTTTTAAAACAGAATTTTCCTTTTCTGCTACTGAATGCAGCGTGGGCGTAAAAATAAAATGGATTCAATTCCAACATTGCACCATTTATAACCCCTCTTCCGCCACTGTCTTTGAAGTCACTTCAATTCTTTTATAACTTTGTATTTATCTATACCTGTTTATTGGTATATTTCGGTCTTCGTTCGGCTGTCTTTGAATTTCTGCTTACATTGTAACTTGGGGCGAAAGTTAAATGATTTTTGTGAACAAATCCACACAAAAAGCAATTTGTGAAGTGCCGCGGGTCAGGAATTCAGGATGCAAAGCCACCTCTTCGAGTTTCCTTTTGATGATGTTCACTGAGCTTTATTTATTCCTTATTTTTTATAATTGAATAGAAATATTTGGTTTAAAATTATGATTTGTTGTTTTATTTACTAGCGAACTAATTTTAAAGAAGACCAACCTAATATTAATAAGAACTCCCATTTGAAACGGCTCCAAACAAAAGCTAAATTAAATAAAAGCTTTAAAAAAAAAACAACACAAGGCGTTATAAAAAAAAAATAGTCTTAAAAATTTTGGTGGAGAAAAATAGTTGCTTAATAATATAAATGTTTTACCAAACGATTGCGTAGATACAGAGTACAGATGCTGAGTTGATTGATGATATAATAATTACTATGTGTGTGTCCATAGATAAAACTATAATAACTGCTTTATTTCAGTCCAAGTGTGTTATTATCATCGCACTGATAGTTTAATGGTTGGTCTTGATTATATTATCCATTCTCGTATTTTATTATAAAAGAAACATGTCTTTTACGACCACGCCGCATTTATAACATGGTCATTCGAAATGTAAAATGATAAGAGATCCTAAATATGATTTTCAAATACCTATTCAATGATACCCCTTTATATTTTTTCTTATTCACAATATGGCGTCTGATTGCCGCCATATTGAATTTTGATAGCTGTCATACCTATAAGTCACTAAAAATTTTACAGTTATCAAAACTAAAAATCGATTTACGTAATAATCATCAAAATCGGCGTACGAGTTTTCTTTCTATAGCGCCACACAACGAACAAACATACATACATAGGCTGATTAACAAATTACTCTTTGCGTCGCGCAGTCGGGCAAAAAGAATGGATCGCTTTGTAAAGCTGGTGTCGACTTGACAATTCCGACTACGTGGAGCAAGATAATCCAGTTCAGTTAATCGAGAATGTACACCCCTTTTGTCCTTTTTTATCTTTTTAAGGGTACATTTTTCTATAGTCAGATAACTCTTAACGGTGAGATAAATAAGGCATTTGACAGCTTTTGTATAGAAAATATGTCAAACTGTCATATTTATTCTTAGGATAGTTAAATAAAAATTACAATTTAAATTGTAGAGTGATCTATAAATTGTAATTTTTCCAACATTGAGCTCCCTTTTTCTCTTTCAGCAGTTCTTACTTAGCAGTTTGACTTTTATTTTATTTCAAACCAAAGTCAAAATTAAATAATTTCTTTTGATTAAGTAGGTAGACCTTAAAAATACACTTTTAAACGTCATATTATGTAGCAAGAAAATAATCAAATCTAGTTGATCCTTCCAAAAGGTAATTTCATATGAAAAGAATGGTCAAGAAACTCCATTATTAGTGCTCATTCTCGACTATGATATCAACTAAAAAGTTGCATGATGATGAAGCTTACCCCGTACCAAATTTCATGACTGAAACATCGTTTCAGTAGTTTAGTAAGAGACAGAATTACTTTCGCATTTATAACATGAAATTACGGATACGGGATATCGGAAAGAAAACGAACAATCTTTTTCCACAATCTCAACAACAAAAAGTGACACTCAATAAACTAATCACATTCTCGCCTACAATACGCGTGAAGCGTGACGTCATTAAGTAATTACGTAATGAACACGCATGTAACTATTGTGCCTTATGGTTGGTCGGTCGACCGTATCACCTCGCTCTCGAGACCAACTCCGTAACGTAACGTGTGAGGGACGCCTGATGACGTCATTAGGACAATGGAGCTTGCCATTACCGGTGACGGTTATTGGTGAGGTAGGAAAGCCTGTGATCTTTGAGGGGCGGAGAGGGGGGAATGGATTCCTACGATAACAGTGTTAGCTGTGAACTATTAGTGACTTGTCGATATTCAACTGAGTAGATACGTTATTCTATTAATAGATTAGATTGCATCAATTTATGTTACCCTAATAGTGTTACCTATCATATTTCAGTGCAAAGATATATTGGCTGCCTTTTAATTTACTACTCATCTTAAAGGGGTGAATGTACTCAAGAATCTACCTACTTCAACTACCGGAGCAATACATTGTACAGAAATCAGCTATTTTCTACAAAAGAATTAAATTTTGCCAGTAGAGTTTTTGTTCTGTTTAAAAACAATAGTAGTTATCTTTCCGCTGCATTGCTATTCATTTTTATTTTGTGTTTATTTTTTAAGCTTGCGGTGTCTAATAATTTTGAAATCTATTTACAGTGATTTAAAGAAGAAAGATTCGGTGAAGGAAAACATCGTGAGGAAATCTGGACTTACTGTTCCACTCAAACTATGTCACGCCCTTGAGGCGGTTTAGAAACTCTGACACTAGGGTGTGTAGGGCCGTAAGACCTTACTACCCACACGATAAGAAGAAGAAGAAGTGATTTAAAGAATTGGCACACACTAAAGATTGTTTAAAAGTAGTTGCAAGTTAGCTGCCTGTGCACTAAATAGGTACCAAACGTAAGATAGACCGTATTGTTTTGAAACTACTCGATTTTACTTAAAAGGGCAATTTTCTTGTAAAAAAAATGTTTTGGTAAAGCATAGCTTTGTTTCGTGGTATGAATAGAGGACTCTATTCCGCATTTCGTTTACATAATAACGTCGGTTGAAAAAGCAATCTAGGAAGGGTTTTGTGCCTTTTTATGTAATCTAACCAAAACCTAACCGAAGTCCGACTTTTATGTCTCACTAAACCTAAAAGACCTAAAGAAAATACTTTTGTATTTTTCCTATTATTGTGACGATTCTTAGTGTTAGATTATCTTGCTGGGGTTGGAGATGTTCGAAAGAGTTACCGCGGCCCTGGAACGCAAAGGGCATTAGGAAGAACACGGATGGGTTTTAATCAGTAAGTGTCTGACACTGTCCGCCCAGAATGGAAGAAGTCATTTGATGATCCTTAAAAAATAAGTGGGCGCGCCAAGTTATCGTAGTTTATCTAATAATATTTCAATTTTTATGTGGACGAAATCGCGGGCAAAAGCTCGTGAATCCATATAGCAATATTCCTATTCATTTCCGTGCATCATGTACAATCCATTCGCGCAATTGCGCAGATCCTGATTTCTGCGCAAGATTACCACTTTCAGTTAACAAATTGAACAAAACAATGTAATCAGGAATAGGAAAGTCAATATTATACGCAAGACTAACCAACCGCAAGTAACGGAGTTAAATTACGGGACGAGTCACGAACCCGTATAGTACAACTATATGTTAATTTGTTTATAATAATAATAATAGTTATTAGGGTAGTGATTTATGGGGCCTGTGTATTGGATTTCCATGAGTCTGTAAGTAAACGTTGCAACATAACGTTTCATTACATAACATTACATCCTTCCTGAAGGTGCCTGAAGCGGTAAGCTCACTTCTATATTAAATTCCGTGTGAAATTGTATCATGATCACTGGACCAATGAGGTTTTATCACGTAGGTTCTTATGCAGGATGATCGGTTATTCGAAAACTACCTATTGGAAAGTTTCTTGTAAATGATGTTCAAAAGTGCCTGATAATGATCTAATTGAAAAACATGATTCGACTTTTTTGAATTTTTAGAAACATTCCCGAAAGGGGATAAACTTGAGTTAATTAGTTTTGCCCTGAAAACTTTTAGTAGATTGATTTTTAGTTATACTTTTGAAGTTTTCTTGAATTTACTTTGCCTTTCGATCAAATAATTTACTAATTACGTTGTAATTAATTTATTAATGAGCTATCAGAAATTAATCTATATACTTTAATATGATAAAGCTAAAGGGATTTTTTTTGTTCTTTTTTGTTCAAACGCGCTAATCTCTGGAACAAACAGTCAGATTAAAAAAAATCTTTTAGTATAATTATGATAGTCAGATTCATGAGGAATAGTTTATGCTATAAAACATCACGCTACGTAACCAAAAACGTCACTCAAACGGGTGAAAAGAAATAAAACATCTTGTTAGCAGTTCCCTGCACTGCAAAGAACTGCTAACAAGATGTTTTTGAATTAAGGTTTCATCGCTGATTACACATGCTCAAACAATTGAGACTGACTGTACACTTTTGTCCGTACTACCACTACTTTATACCCTAAAAAGCCACAATACTAAAAACAGCTCCAATTACACGAAAGTCGTAATCATTACGCTAAACTACCAACTAAAGTTTCATCGCTTACCAATTAGTGCCACAAACGGCAATCTAGTTTGCAACAATGGGACATCTATCCGAACTTTAATCAACTTAGTGGAAAATTACGTTATTTAGCTCCAACCTCTAGCACACAGGCTAACAACGTGCCTTGTAATTTGTATCCGGAGATAGGCCCTGCCTCCTATTACGCGGCCTCTAACTCCGGACCAAAACAGCCGCTGAATTAAACTGGCACCTTTTATTTTATGCATTAAATGGAAACCAGGTAGCAAGAACAAAGTTAGATGGAAAATACATTGTCGACGATTCCTTTCTTTGTTAATACAAAATTTAATATTTACCGACTTATGCAAGGAAATTGGGAAATTAAAATCGTTGATACAATGTGAACTGTATCTTACTACTTTATTAAAACATACGAAGAATGTAGTAAAGTAACATAACATCACGCCTCGAAGCTTGTAATCCCTGAAGGGTTCGGCAGATGTGTTGGGTACACCCACATCTCGCCAGTTATGTTTAAGTCCCATGTAATAGAGGCCGAGCCTATTGCCATAAATCGGGCACAAATCCAAACTTTGAGACTGCTACTAAGAAATTCCTGATGGAAAAACCAAAAAACACTGCCCAACCTGGGAATCGAACCCTAATGCTCAACAGTCGCGTCGTGCGCGGAATGTGTTTATTTGCAAGGCAGTGGCATCTGTTTTCTGAAAGAAATTAATAATTAAACATAGTCAATATTAATTTTGAGATGCTATCAGTTTGTTTGGATGAAGCAGTCCATGCTGCCTCAAACCTAAGAAACATCTTGAGCCAGTATTACTGTCCCTCTTATTGTCCTTCAGTTGTTTCCTGATCACCTTGTGACGTAGTATCTCTTCCAAATATGAGCACTAAACTAACCTCCCGTTAAGTGCTCATGTAGTAAGTATTTTATCCATAATTTCGCCTAAGCCCCAGGCTTACTAAACAGTATTGCGATATGTCAATGAGGCAAATAGCGCCTCAAGCAGTGTAATTGTAGCTGCCACTAGTATGTATGTAAGGACAGTGACACACCGCACGCATGTCAGCCTGACTAACGCAGACGGTTACCAGCCGTCGGATTGGTTACCTCGCTCGGTTGCGCTAATGTGTTACTTGCCTAAGTAATACTGACGATTTGTTTATGTAAAGATTAGGTATAATTTGCACGGGAAGAAGTGTCTTGCAACACTGTTGTAGATTCTTCTACAAGTTTGAGATATAATGTATGTAGTTTCTGCCCACGACTCGTCTGCATACAATTCATGTCTACCGCAAAACATATCCTGTGATACTCTACCGAGTATTTTTAAGGTCTCTACCAGTAAAATATTATTTTTGTAATCAGATCCTTTTACGAACAAAAAACAAACATCCTTTAAGTACTTCTTTATTATATTCGTAGGTAGAGACTTAATCAGCAAAGCCTAAATAACTTCTAGATAAAAGTCTTTTATTTAAATTAAATCTTAATATATTACCAACACAGTGAATTTTAAAGACCGGGTGTCAAAAGCGGGTGCAAAAGTATCTCTTCATTTTTCAGAGTATTACAATAAAAATCTCAGTTCCAAATAACCCAACAGATGAACCTCCCTAGGAGTGCGCTCTAACGAGTGGAATGTCCAGCAAAGAGCACACTCGGTAACAAAAGAGGACCGGTGGCACAAAAGCAAAGGGAGGGAACCGGCTGCCCGCGAGCTGTGTCCACTGTGTCACGATATTTATTTTTTTGAAAGAAAACTTATTTATTTACGCGAAAATGATGCACATAATATAAGAAGAAAAATATTGTAGGTATATAAAAACAATATGGTATTAGGTCTAAAAAAGTAAAAAACAAATACATAAATACAAATAACAAATATGCGCCACTACCGCGCGAAATGGGTATTTGGCACTAGGACTCTCCGCGACTTCGATCGAGTGATTTTTCTTACAGATCTCTATTTTTTTTTAAATATAATATAGCTTATGTCACACGGAGATCGTGTAGCTTCCCAACAGTGAAAGAATTTTTTAAATCGGTTTAGTAACCTAATTTTGGGAACCTATTCAATGCAAACAAACAGACAATAAAATATTTTCTCTATAAAATATTAGTATAGATAGTAACGTACAGTCGAACAAACTAATTGGTATACCAACTAATTTGCGTTCCGACTCCGTTGGAACGAGCAATTAATCTCAACTTTCTGACTAACTGACCGGCTCCTTGACAATTTAAAAGTGCCAGTAAGTGGTCTGACTTTGATTTTGAATTTTCAAATGTTTTAAAACAATGCAGTAAGTTGTGAGTGAGCTGAGTAGTCAATTCGTCAGCTGTTTCATACATTTTGAGGTATAGAAGACTTCCTTTTTAACCAAAGTTTTTTTGGTTTCTAAAAGACTAAGTAGAGAATTGAAGTACCGTGAATACAGTAATCTTCATAAACAAGTATAGATATACTGATAAAACCTATACCTATTTCAATTTGCAAGATAAAAATGTTAAATAAACATTTCTATGTATACCAATGAATAAAATTATCGTTAGCATGAATCTCACTTAAGTATATAAATGTAGTAGGCAAAAATTAGGTTTTTATACTGTAAATAATACTCATTTAAGTAATCTAATCACTATATTATGCAAATCAAACCAATTTACTTATTTATTTAGAATTTATGTAAATATATTTTACAATAATTTGCCAAAATTGTCGTACGTACAATGGACACGCGCGAAACTGGTTTACTCGTATGCAAATTGACTCCGGCCTCCCTAATTCAACCCCCAAGGTATTTTATACCCTAACATATTAAATTAGAGTTTAAAATTAAATATAATTACGTTCACAGACTGCTTCTGTGTTGTTAAAAAGTGTAGGGTATCGGTTAATTAAAGTGAAGCCATTGACGAAACCTTAGTATGGAGTTGTATGGAGTATGTATGGATTGATGCAATGACTTTAATTCGGATCGCAAGAGGGTAATATGATACGGTAGTAGGTACGTACTTGTCATTAGCCCTTTTATAGACGATGACGTAAGCAGTGGCGCGACGGTTCGATAGACCTACATATATTGTGATATAGAAAATGTTTTCGGTTCACTTAAACAGTTAATTTTACTATTGTTGGGGTTAAAACTGGTGCTTCTTCCTACTGACTGTTTTTTTTACATGATATTATGTGTATGACGAGCTATGGTCCTTAGGAAACCGCGGGGTTTCCTAAGGACCTAAGTGTAACCAAGGGTATACGTATGAAATGCCATATCATCACAATATTTCAAATAGACAGATAACTTAATTTTTTTTTGTCTTTAGGAAAACAAAGAAAAAGATTACTCCTAATTGCAATTATTGTTTGTTTGTTTTGGTTTATGAGCTAATCTGCGGAACGTTTAGTCTGAGGAAGCTACGTTATCTTTGAGTACGAATAGGCTATATTTTAGTTAAAAAATGGATTTGTAAGTCATTTTTAAGCGAATTCGCGAACATAATTATGAAAAGAGATGACTAATAAAGGAAATCGGTATAAATTACCTTATGTGTGTTAAAATCAATTTGGTCAAGTTTAAAGCTCGTATTCTATTCTACTTTAAGCAGAGAAACTACAGCTTATTCTAGAACTTAGTACTTCAACGTGTACCTATAACGTGCTGCAAGGTGTCTTGTACTTCCTAATGAGCATGACCATGTTGCTTTAAGCTAAGCTACGACTACACAGTTCAAGCCACACCCCTTTTAAATAAATTCCAAAGACTTAGAATATAAAGCTGTATGTTCACAGTAAAGACGCTGAAAATAGTTTAAAGTCCAATCACTGTCAGACTGAATCTATATCAATATAGTAAAGCTGAAGAGAAGTTTTGTTTGTGTGTTTGTTTTAATGCGCTTAAAGTTTCAATTGATGATTCATGATTCGTGACTTTTTCCATTCATTTGTACTTTCTAAAGTTTATCTTGGACATTACTGGCATCGGTGAAGGAAAACATCGTGAGGAAACCTGGACTTACTATTCCACTCAAACCATGTCAGAGGCCCTTGTGACGGTTTAGAAACTCTGACACTAGAGTGTGTGGAGTCGTAAGACCTTACTGCCCACACGATAAAGAAGAAAGAACGCGCTAATCTCTATACCAACCATTCCAATTGGAAAAAATTGCATGTGATAGCTAGATTCATGAGGAATAATACATACATACATACATAACATCACGCCTGTAATCCCCGAAGGGTTAGGCAGAGGTGCACCCATTAGTACACCCACATTTCGCCAGTTATGTTTTTAGTCCCATGTAATAGGGGGCGAGCCTATTGCCATAGGCAATAATATAATAATATAAGTAATTAACGGCACGCTATGATACATAGGAGCAGAGCTGTATCCGAAAACCTAATAAAGAGAAGCGTGATGAGATGACAACACGCTTGTTTACAAATGTTTACATCCAGCAACCGAAAATAGAAACCCATCAAGTTCATCATTAAAATTTCATAAGCTATTGGTGCCGATTCTCTTGATCACAAACTAAACTAAAATTAGACTATTTCCATCTTTTTCTGTCCAATAAAACAAGAAAGAGACTAATGTAAATAAGAGCTGTCAAATTTAGTCAATCTGACACATCCAAACAATTATAGTTGACATCTTAAAACGTATGGATTAAAAATACGGAAAAGTTCAAGGCAAAACTAATTTGACATCGCTAACTTAGTTCTTTAATGTCACGGAATGTCACCGTCCTTTCCTTTCGCTGTATGTTAGTAAGAGATGTCAATTGTCTAAATTTAGTCTTGTTTGTGAACAAGGGAATCGGCACCATTGTTGTTCATTTCGACAGCATACTTTGAATTTTGTTAGATCTTTGTGAGGAAAGGTTATTGTAATTTAAGAAGTTATTTTTATACATGTTGGTATCGAGGAAAAATATAAATTGGTAAAAATATGTTTTGAAACAACGGAGTTACAGAAATATATATTTTTTTCTTTTTATAAAACTTTATTCTTAAAACACTTTGTCCCACACTAAAAATTTCTCCTGTATAGTATACGTTAACAGTCATATAAATCACATACACTAACAGCTAAACACGTAACAACTATCTGTAGATCATACAAATATATGTTTCTTGCGGGTAATGAACCTGCGATATGCCGTCATAATATTCAAGAATTCAATTATTTTTCACAAACTCAAGAGATTCAACAAAACATTTTTTTAAATAATCCAATAGAGGGTGGAAACGGAGGTGTTGTCATCGCCTTAAGTTGATCACGACAAAGTCACATTTGTCACAATAACAGTCGACCTAACGAAGTAATAAAGGTAGAAACAATACGGTGCCATGACAATTGTCTTGACTAACCAGTTACTAGTTTGACCATTGGACAAACCGAGCTGTTCTTATTTGCGGTACACGTTAAGTTAGGCTCTGTACACAACTGCTTGGGAAGCGGTGGATGCTTATGCGAATCTCGCACTCCCATAAAATAGGCAGAGGTGGAACGCTTTTTTTTTTAGCTGGTGAAAATCATCATATCACTCCTTGACCACCCTGTTCCTTCTGTTGCCCTTTACGTTCCGGAGCCACGGTATCCTGTTAAGACGTCCCGAAACCCCGGCAGGCGTTGGCCCCGTTGGGGGCCTCGTCCCTGTGCTGACAGCTCTTTGAGGCGCGCGCGAACAGAACGCGCCGTCGACCCGGGCTTGGTCCTTGATCGGACGGCGAGCTACCCATTACTCGTCGTCCGCAAGCCCGCGCCTACGGTGGCCGGATGTCGCCTCGCGACGTCCGACGCCCTGGGCGTCTCCCACGGCGGCTGGGGCGTGAGGTGGATCTCTCCCTCACGCGGCCCGAGAGGTGGAACGCTGAGGTGGTTTTAGCCGGTAAGAGTCCAGCATGTCCCTCCGTCAAGTAGCATTCCATTCAAGTCCATTTGGATTTCTACCGAGCACAAAAAAGACTCTGTACACACTCTTGAGGGGCAGTTCCAGACCAGTCGGAAATCGCGAAAGGCGCAGACGTGCCTGGGTAGGGTATCCAAAATTTCGACGGCAGATCACAGCATTTTTAAAATAAGCTGATAAAAAAAGAAGTACAGTAAAAAAATATATGGAAATAGTATGAAATAGATAAAGATTGTATTTGATACTTAATTATTTTTCTTTAATCATTGGTGCCGATTCCCTAGGTCACAAACTAAACTAAAATTAGACTATTTCCATCTTTTTCTATCCAATAAAATAAGAAAGAGACTAATGTAAATAAGAGCTGTCAAATTTAGTCAATCTGACACATCCATACAGTTATAGTTGACATCTTAAAAGGTATGGATTAAAAATACGGAGAAGTTCAAGGCAAAACTCATTTGACATCTCTAACTTAGTTCTTTAATGTCACGGAATATCACCGTCCTTTCCTTTCACTGTATGTTAGTAAGAGATGTCAATTCTCTAAATTTAGTCTAGTTTGTGAACAAGGGAATCGGCGCCAATAAGTCCTAACTTCTTCACGATGTTTTCGGTCGCCGATGTCAGTTATGTCCAAGATCAACTAACAAAGTACTTAAGTATTGCAAAAGTTACATTGGTAAGCGTCCGATATCAAACTCTAACGCATGAGAGGCAAGTGTCATTGCAAGAGGCAATAAATTGTTTGAGATAGACCTTACGTCATTGAAATAGGTATCGTATTTGTGTAACAGGAACGTGCCACCCAAATCCAACAATACAATTTAAAACAGAAATTCCAGGTGATTGATATCTGACTACCTCTGCAGCGAGGATTCTAAAACCATCCGTCTAAACTTACCTTTACCCAACTTTGTACATCGATGTGGCTGTGAACGGGTTATATATTACTCGACAAGTATTCCAGTTAGCAAGATTTACCTCGCTAAGTACATAGTCTACGCTGCGAACTGAATAAAATAAATTATACAAGCAAAGCTATACTTATTCCTCTTCTCTTTCAGTTACGAACTGGGAATCCATTTTGAAAATGGAAAATGGGTTCCATTTCGGAATTGGATTTTAATTTTGGTAACCTAACGATAATTTTATGTTGCAGGGCCATGCTGGGGCATAAATTGAGGTGATGTGTTTTTAATTGTCGTCAACCTTTTTTTCTTTTTGGTGTGAATGAAAAAGGTTGCTAATTAATTATGGAGCTTATGAATAAGTTCTTCGTTGCATGTACTTGAAGCTTACAAAGTACGTCTTCAAGTTTGTTTTGGTTCTTGCTTGTTTGAAGGGGAGTGGAAATTATGTGTTTTCTTACTCCTTCGTTGTTCTTTTCAGGCTTATTTCGTTGCGAGATCCAAGACAGCTGAATCGTTTCTCCGAGACTCGTCGAGCTTCATTGCCTCGGCGCTTTTCTGGTAGTCGCCACTGTTGATTCTGACTTTCAGAAGTGTGGTAGGCTTGTCCCAAAAAATAATAAATTAAACTAGGTACTACTACACTATGATATGCATATAATATAGCTGGAGAGATTTTTTGTTTGATAGTTTAAACGCGCTGACCTCTAGAACTATCATTATCACAGTATTAGATTTTTTGTATATGATAGCCAGATTCATGAGGAATAGTATAGTCTAAATAACATCACGCTAGGACCTGCGACAGAGGAGCAGCAACCAAAGACGTAACACAAAAAAAACCACACGCGCAAGAAGTCGCATGGTGTAACTAGTAATTTCATATGAGCAAAACGCACGATATATTAAATCATCCATGTAATATGTAAACGTGTGAGTAATTGCCTTGTTTAATAACAAACTTTTTTAATTTCCGCATATGCGCACGCAAATACTACATAAAACATACAATTCGTACGTAAGTAAACACAAAAAAATGGCGTAGTAATTTCATTCACAAATTCTACGAAAACGCCAACATAAAAATATTTGTTCATCGCCCATATTATTATTTGTCTAGAATGAAGCTTAATAGAGACGCGCAACTTTCTATGAGTCTCTAATCGATTTAACTTTTCGACGAGTCATTTTCGGTGATGAACGTAATAATCGCAATCTCATTGAGGTGTATCCGAGCAGAAAGATCATTCGCACACTCACTAGATTATGCCCGTGACTTTGTCCGCCTAAATGTTGGTTATCTGCGGGTTTATTTTTGCGAAACCTTAATTATTTTTCTAAAATAAATTTAGCCGAAGTCATTTTTCATAACATCAGCTATATGTATATGCCAGTGAAATCAAATTTGGTCCAGCCGTTTTGGAGATTAGCCACAACGAACAGACATATATATCACAACAACATAATATTGTTTGTACTATAATATACATTGAGTAAAAAGCTGTTATTTTGATATAACAAACAGACACTCAATTCTATTTATTTGTATAGATGTAAACTTGTAGAAAAGACAGAATCGGATTACTTACGTCTTGCTCAGTCGAGCGACGTAAGCCTAGTAAAGGCTTAAAGGAACCCTTCTTTCAACAGATCGGTTAAATGTTGAATACTGTATGAGCTGAATACCTTTTGTTGTAATCTGATTCATGAAACCTTTGACTAAATACTGAATTGTACTATCAACTAAGTGATATATATAGTGTAAAAACACATAACATAGTAGGAGCTTGTGGGTAAGTAAACAGTCGCACGTGTCGATACATCAGGTTAAGCTACACTTGCCAGGGTTGGTCCGTGGATGGGTTACCATCTCTATATCTCGGAAATCACGTTAAACCGTTGGTCTCGGCTATGATACGTGGATCTTTGACAGTCGTTACGCAAATTTAGTTCACCAATTCGTATTGTCTTGTCTTAGATTTCAAGCAATTCAGGTTTCAAACGTCAGTCGAATAAGCATCGTGTATTCGACTATTCCACTTGATCACGTAAAGCTATTCGAGTGTTGCAACGTCGCATCACTAATTCAGATTTATCGCAGAATACAGTTAGAGACCGGTTTCGAGGCAGCTTGGCGTATTGTGTATAGTTTACGATCCTGGGGCTGTGAGCTATACCAAGAGTCCACCATGTTTTATACAACCAATTCCATTTTAGCAAAGGTTTAGAAGACATACCATAAAACATAGCCTATGACACTCGGCAATAGACTCTTACTACTATTACATGGGACCTAAACATAACTGGCGAAATTTGGGTGTGAATGAATTTTTGCTATCGGACCAGAATTTCCAGAATTTTTTTGCAAATAAAAAAAAATGATTAAGCAAACTTTATCTCTTTATAATAAATAAATCTATCTAATACATTAATATCTCGTGTCACGGTATTTGTGATCTCGTTCTTCCGAAACGCCTCGACCGATTTTTATGTATATTTGGCAGGATATATATTTATCATATCCCAGTTACTTAAGAATATAATGTTGTTGTCACATGAGACTAAGTTTTTATTGTAAAATCGCTCATAATACAACGGCATAAGATGCCGCAGTAGCTCTGTCGTCCGTACACTACGCATCTCTACTTACCGCTACGAAAATACAAGCGTGAGTTATATAACAATCCTAAAAGTATCTAAAACTTCAAAGATTTAAAGTCACACTTACGAAGATTTCGTTAGTAATAGCCTTACTCTAAGTCTCACTGAACTATTCAATCTGATGTTGATCCAATTCCGGAGTCAGACCCAGTAAGCCTTTGACTGAGTGATGGATAAGGGAAGCCAGAGGATTTTCATGATGGATTGACTTGTCGTGGGGAAGAATTGGATTTTTTGCTTGTAGAATGCGTAGACGCCTTTTTAATGTCGTCATTCGCCTAAAAATACCGTTTTTACTACCGACTTAGTGGTTTAGAAACGTTCCTAAAAACGAACGCGCAATTTGAATTTGTGTAGCGTTTAAAAAAGGACTTTAGGTAAGCCTTAGGTGTACTACTTTTTATATGGAACGCCGGTCATGAATGTCCTCTATTTTCTATACTAGCTTTTGTCGTTTTCTTCGTCTGCATGAATTTTAAACATAATAGTAAAACATAGACAAAGTAATCAGGAAAAACTTAGATAGCATCCTATTCTAAAAAAAAAATCACAATCAGAAGAAGAGTACGAGTACTGCCCTAATCACGACTACTTTTAATATTAGTACATATTTAATACCAGACCAAATCAATCCGCTAAGAATTTCCTAATTGAAAAAACCTAACCCTAAAATACCATGGAAAATTACAGTAGGTAGGTACAAAGTTCTTTAGGTCATAAAACATTGTTAAAAAGCACTAAAGGCGTTAATAGCTCTAGAAACACGCTATCTTTGTCCGTAGTAGACTATACATTAAAAGTTCCTCGAAACTTCGTGCTAGTGTTATAAAATGCATGAAATTCTTAATAGATAACTGCATTTTTTCTACCTGCGAACTTCAGAGTTGATTAAAAATAACATAGTCACGTTTTGTGACGGTAAATCACCAATAGGAAAAAAAAATTGTTAATAAACTCTGTACACCGCGGCGCCATTTTGAATTTTCTGTGACGTCATTAAGTCTATAACCAGTGGAACATTATGACGATTCCAACAATACGTTATTCGTTATTAAAATACGAAAAGTGTAGCAGATATACGCACACTGATGAACATACATAATCATCAGCCACAATGACCGGTCTCGCGCTGCCCGCTGCTATTGTACTGTATCAAAGTTTTAACGAAAATTTTAATTTGAATTCTTTTAATTACCTAATCTACATCTATTTTTATCCCCGAATGCTAAAACAAGTCTTTGATTAACGAATATTTAAGTGAATTCCAATAAGCTGTTTGCGTGGGACGTTTCAACATTCCGAAATCATATTCTATGGAAATTTCTAAGTTTTCGTCGAATTTTGTCGAATAGGCGACACATTTGGCGCAGTGGCTGAGCGATTGGCTGCTGCGCTTCGTGTCGCTTGATTCGCTTTTCGCGCAGAAAAAATAATTGAAAGGCCTACAGAATTTGTTCCAAGTTTTCCTGTTTCTGTATGTGTTTTTGTATGTTTGTAAACACACCCACGATACAGGAGAAATTACAAGTGTAACGTTTTAATGAATAATTTTACTGTTTTTTTTTTTGAACAATCATAAATTCAAATTATTGCAATATTCAGTATTGGATATTGTATTGTCATCAGAACTAAAGGTGTATGCAAAATTTCAGCTCAATCGGATATCCACAAATGACCGAAAAATGGTCTGAAAATTTTGAAAGGACAGTTTTACATATTATACATTGTCATACAGTGCAAGCTAAATAAAAGCTTGTAAAAAGAAAGTTCGTTTTGTTTTAGTCGATCATAAAGATGAGTTTTGTCAAGATGAGAAAGCTCAGACATCAATTGTTATAAGTAGAATACTAGATATATACTTTCTAATGTGCGCGCATGTTCTTTTATATGGAACGTATGATTTCAATAGCCGTTTGACGGCTATTGAAATCTATATCAGCTTCTATATCAGATCAGTCATTGAAAAAATGAAATTAACTATTCCTTCAATTACTGCGATAGAAACAAAGAGGCATGCTTGACTGCCTATTGATCAATCACGGGTTATTGGCAATAAAGAGAGCCACGATAAAAATATAGGTTTAACACAATCTTCGACGGTTACAGAATGTTTTTTTTTAACTAATATTACAAAGAGGTAAAGTTTGTGAGTTTGTTTAGGGGATAATCTCTGAATCTACTGAGCCGATTTTGAAAATTCTTTCGCAGATTGAAAGCTACGTTATCACTGAGTTCTATAGGCTATATTTTATTATCCAAAAATTGGGGATCCATAAGAAAAATCACGCGAACGAAGCCCGGAGGTCGGAGGAGAGTGTTAGTACCGTATAATGTGACGAACTACTAACGTAGTCAAACAATAGGTTCAAATGAGTGACGTCAGCTAATGTTCGACGAGGCGTTAACAAACCACGGCTCGTCGGTGTACTCCCAGCTTTATAATGCGACCTTGGCCGTGCACTGCCCTTGAACTATGAATACAATACGTTACGTTTAACTATAGAATAAAACAGTTTAACGTTTATTTTTATAACGTTTTGAGATATTTTTTTATTAGTTATTACTAATATTATAAGGCTGAAAAGTTTGTCTGTTTGTTTGAATGCGATAATCTAATGAATTACTAGTCCGATTCTAAAAATTCTTTCTCTAATATAAAGCTACGTTATCCTTGAGAGATATAGGGTATATTTTATTTCCAAAAAAAAAAATAGCGATCCGTTAAAAAATTAACGGAGACAAAGTCGAAGCAAAAGCTTGTTTAAAATACAAACCGTTCCAGATTCAAATTCATGTGTTTTCCTAATTTTTCATCAATAAAACATGAACAGTTATTTCAGGAAGTAATAAAACCTTACACTTATTTGTGAACACCATCGACTTCCAAGTTCCATGTGAAAACTTGTCACTTGTGTTTTATCGTGAACCATAAATAAGAGACTGTTTAAAGAGATTATAAATCAATGTCACAGCATCCGTTTGATAGTCTCATCAATGTGGTTAAAGATATTTACCCTGGTTACCTACTTTTACGGCAGGTAATCGCTATAAAATCATTTTATGTACATTCCGATACACGCTATCTTAAAAAACACTACAGGTTGGCATTTTTTTTGGTCTACTGATGCCGTATTGGTCTAGGTAAGCGCAAGCGCATCTACTGAGAGTAGGAATCTCCCTTATCTTTCATCTTTTAAAAAAGTTGCCCCACGCAAGGAATTTCTCCTGTTTCGTGGGTGCGTTCGCAAACATAATTATAAACTCATATATACAAAAAGCCAGTCCCGTAAATTTACCTGTAGTCTTGCCTATAAAGTCAAAGTCAAATAATTTATTTCAATTAGGCCAATTATTTTATTATTAAGCTTGTAAATAATGTATATATTAATTAAGTTTTCTTATAAATTAATAAAAATTAGGCCAATATAAGGCACTTTTGAACGTCATATACATAAAAAGGTTTGAATCTAGTTGGGTCAACTAGATTCAAACCTTTCCAAAAGGTAGTTTTTTTATGGAGAAGAATGGGCAAGAAACTCCATATAGACTTCTGACTACCTGTAAACTTTTGAAGATCTGTAGACTTCTATCATGCGTAAACGAAATTCTATCACGCAGTCCAACACTCAGTCAGCCACGACGACGCGTTGTGCCATCAAACTTTCGATTCTTCGATATAGCAAAGATTTCTTTTAGATTTTTTTCTCCTACAAAATTCTCAGAACAGCCCGGAATATGGATTAATGCTCTCTGCCCAGTAGCAGAACGGGCGAAATGGCTCCTATACTAAAAGGAAGTGAATTTGCACCTCGACACTTCCACGTCTGTCTAGAAATACAGACTTACCGACTTCGATAAGTCTGTATTTCTAGACGTGGAAGTGTAAATTTAAATATAATTTATAAAATAATAAATATAATGTACGTCTAAGTAGACTACACGTCCAATACGTCACAATGTACGAATGTGTATGTGTCACGTTGTAATGTACGTCTACTTAGACGTACATTATAATCAAAATAAGATCCAATAAAGTATCCACCATTATTTTGCGGCCTACCTAAGTAGCTGCACATCGATTCTAACTAAATACTGGCTACGTAAAAGGACGGGTAGTTCATTAGCATACACAAGACCTGTTCCTTTGTGGATCTGGCAGCATGTTCCGAGGCTGCCTATTTATAAATAGTACCATTCATCTAACCTCCATTGAATCCACAGTTAAATACAGATAATTGAAATTAATGAAGCACATTTGAACCGTGATGAAGATCATCAAAAGATATTTGAGGTTTACGTTGGTAAAGATAACAAAAGAAAGGATTTTGACCTTCCTGAAAGTTTGAAAGGGAATTGTTTGATAATTTTACTAATGATCCATGAACTGGCAACTCATGTGTGATATAATTATCTAAGAGATTGATATTAATTATCATTCCTTCCATTACTTAGCAATTTGGAAGCAAGTTGTATAAAAAAAACATATATCTATTTTCTGTTAACAGCTGTGAGTTTTCCTAAGAAAATAAAATAAAATATAGGTGGATGGTAATATAGTTGATTTCTCCATCAGAACTTTTGACCCCAGTTTCACACTTTTTTTTTAAAGATAGGAAATCATCAAATTTATTACTTCTTCCGCCCTGGGCAGGCACTGGCCCTGGCGGGGGGGCCGTCTTCCATGCTGACATCTCTCCGCCGACACGAAATACTAATATAATAAAGCTAAAGAGTATTATACACTATTCTCTACATCTACCCCTCCCCCCCCTCCTCAGGATCCGCCACATAACATTCAACTTAATTTATAAATCATCGCTATACGTCAAAGGCGTCGCTTTCTCTTATTCCAGTGAGACCGTACCTACTTTAAATATGTAGATAATGTAAAGAACATTAGAACAAATGCGTCTAAAAGTAGAATTTGAATTATTAATGTTAGGTGCCAATGGGCGAAAACCTTTCTTTGTAACGTGCCAATGTGTACCGAGTGGATGTCGCACGATAATGGTTAGTAATACGTAGAAGCGTCTGTATGTCTGTGAATGGAATATCGCTTTATGTTATAAATGTATCATCCATACTGATATTATAAATGCGAAAGTAACTCTGTAGGTCTGACTGTTAATCTTTCACGACTAAACCAATGAGCCGATTTTGATGAAATTTTGTACTCCAAGAAAGGACATAGGCTACTTTTTATTCTGCGTCAGCGATAACCGACCTTTACGCAAGCCAAGTCGCGGGTAAAAGCTAGTATTCAATATTTTGCACGGTTGGTGCATTAGCGATTGACTACTGCGCTGTGAGTCCTGACTTCGATTCCCTTACTGCGTCTGGTTGTTTGAATTATGAGAGTTTATATGTTTGTAAAAGAACTTACAATACAGGAGAAATTCTTAATCTGGAGAAATGGTAAGAGTCGTTAAAAATATACAAATTATATATATGTACATTGTACATATAATTATGCTGTACATTACTAACTTTCTGCAATAGGCATAAAGGTTCTTTTTTTCATTGACTCAATTAACAGTTGACAATCACAACTTTAACCAACCAATACTTATAATTCACCACAACAAAAAATAATCAGTAGCAGCCTCGGAGTCTGGATT
This sequence comes from Hoplodrina ambigua, assembly GCA_949774945.1. Lineage (NCBI taxonomy): Eukaryota > Metazoa > Arthropoda > Insecta > Lepidoptera > Noctuidae > Hoplodrina > Hoplodrina ambigua. The sequence goes on from OX458967.1 coordinate 4,111,444, forward strand.
TGTGCCCGGTTGATAGAAATAGGCTCGCCCCCTATTGCATGGGACTGAAAACATAACTGGCGAAAGGTGGGTGTACTGGTGGGTACACCTCTGCCTAACCCTTCGGGGATTACAGGCGTGATGTTATGTAACAAAAAATAATATGTACAAATTAACGAAATTAACAAAAATCGTAACTGAACATTATACCCGACTAACTTGTTCCTAAAATAACCAAAGTAAACTTGCTGCCAAGTAAAAGTAGCAAGTAACTTAACATAAGCATGATTAATCCACTTACTCCCGCCGTGGTACAGTATTACCACACATTAGTCAAATTACGACGTACCAAGACATACGGACACATTTACAAGATATATTCAAAGGCTTCAAATGAAGAGAGCGGGTCCCAAGACCGGAACACGACGACTTATTCATTAAATTTTCAAGTTTGTGCAAATTTCGCAAGAGGACATAAGCGGCTTGCCGAGTTGGGCTTGCCACACACCGACAGACAACTGAGGTACGTAGACTGAGGAAAAACTAGATGCGTTAGTTAAGTATTAAAATTAATTTTAGTCTATCTTTGCAACATACGGCGCCATTTTGTAAAAGAAAAAGATTTTTAGCGCCAGTGACAAACAATAATCAATCTAAATAAATGAAATTGAAGAGTCTGTTTGTAAAGAAAAATAAATATAGATGTTTACGAGGTAAAAACTGTCTGTTTGACTGTATTCTCTAATCTCTGAAACGACTGAGCCGATTTTCCCTGGGGCGGATAATTGATGTTATAAGGAGTAACTTAACTTACATTTATAAAAAAAAATGGATTATTGTTCCACCAAAAAAATATAATTCAAAGCCTACAGTTAATCGACATTCACACGGAAGAAGTCATAAGCAATTTAAAATAATACTCCCTTCATATTATTATTATAAAAAACGCCTCGGATCCCAAAAGAATTCACCAGCAACTTGTCAAAAAAAAGTAAAAGAAAAAAAAAACTTAATTTGCATCCAGCCAAATGCGCCAATTAATTCGCCGTAACACTTTACAAACGATACAAGGCACCACATATTAAATGAAGCGGTTGAAACCGGTTCAATCAGAAAAAAGATGGCTGTATAAATATTTATAGGATTATTTTCGCTGTTTAAATCAATGGTGCATGAAACATCCTATTATAGTTTGACAGGTGTGACAAGGGTGGTTTTTGCGGTAAAGTTATTGAGGCGTCACACGGTACAATGGCGTTGTTGCCTTTTCTTTCCGTTGTTAGCTCTGGCCGGTAAGATTATCCATGTATTCTTTTTTAAAATATTGACGTCATAATATTTGATCAATGAACTTTTGAATTGAAGTGGCGCCGAAATGAATTTCTGGTGATGTGGGAAAATCTTTTGCTGTATTCAACAAAATAAAAGTAACTAAGTACCTAATAACAAGTTACTATATAAAACAAAAGTTACCTGCCAGTGAAATCGTTTTGTCAAAATTAGTCTAGTCGTTTCGGAGTTAGTCAGAACAAGCAAACATACAAAAATGTCAAAAATTGTTTTTTATGTATTTATTTATATTTATTTTGCAAAAATCTGTTATTTTCACTTTTCACGGCAAAAAGACATGTAAATTTTATTTATATGTATAACTTACTAACTCAGTTGTAACTGGAGGTTGTAACTGTTACCGACAGATTGACAAACAAACTTGTCCAGATGTCAACAATGTCGCCTTGTGAGAACACGAGAACAAGTCTGTCTGCTATTTCGAGACGACTTCAAACAAGTTAAGAGATGTCTATCAACAGTTTTACGAGTTGTATTGAGACATTTTTAGGTTATATAAAACATATAACAATGGAAATATGTTTCAGAGACTTTTGTAGGAGACTCTATTGTGTTGGTAACGTTGGAAAGATGCAACATTGTATTTGAACACACTCACTGACGATTATCTCTGTGTGTGCTATGCAAGTGCGACTAAAGAAAAATATTGGATAAAAAATAGGACTATTGGTTTGAAATAACTATACTCCCTGCCCTGCCTGACCAATGTTTGCATACACGGATAAAATGACAAGTCACACGCGCCTTAAAGAGATGTCAACACAGAAGACGGGGCCTGCTAGGGCCAGTACCTGCGCCTACCTCCAGGGTTGCGGAATTTGTTACCGGTGAATAGTTACCGCGGCGGCACGCAAAGGGCACTAGAAAAACACGAATGGCTTCAGCCAGTAAAAGTCTAACACTCCTTCCGCTCCGCCCACAGTGGAAAGAGACAATTGATGATATCCCCTCCCTTAAAAAAGAAATACCCTGACTTGTACACTCAATAAATAGGCCTCCGAAAATTGTCGCTAACACATAGTGACGTAGCGAGAAGAGGGCAACACATTCTGATTATTCTAGCAACAACATACCACCAAGAAAACTTTAACATAGACTAGATAATGAAGATCGTTCATTATGCACAGAAGCACTACAAACTTCTCAATCAGAGATTACAAACAGAACTAGTTTACTGCACAGCCGACCGGCCTAACTCAGTTAGCCGATGTTTAGCCCAGTTCCCCAAGTTCGCTCCTTATTAAATTGTGAATCTTGACAGTTGCATTGTTAGTTCATGGTCTGATCTCGTTCAGTGCACTCAGCATTATGCTTAGTCTGTAGTTAATTTTGCAACTGTTGGTAGCTGTGGTTTGGAGTAATGAAACTTGATAGGTTGATTGGATGAACGATGTGCATCTGGCAGCCTTCTAAAGTATCTACTGATACATCCATAGATTAGAACTTAGCTTTACTTTATGTAATTTGTTGGTACATACGAGCTATTTAGAGTTAGCAGTTAGTTAAAGCTTTTCATGAAATCTTTACTTAATATAATATAATAAAGCTAAATAAATTTTGTTTGTTTGTCTAATCTTTGAAACTACCAGTCGGATAGGATTTTTTTGTTTATTTATACTTTAAGCAACAAAATTACAAAGGCGGACTTAATGCCTAAGCATTCTCTAACCACTGTATAGAAATATCTAACAGTCAACCAAAGGTAGTGATGAGATAACATAGTAGGTCGTATTTGTATATGATAGTCAGATTAATAAGGAATAGTATAGACTATATATCATCACGCTACGGCCCATGACAGCGGAGCAGTAACTAAAAATGTTACGGAAAGTAAAATGGTAAAATTATATTGTGCGGCCCGGAGTGTCTGGAATAATGCACTAGGCAAGTAAACTTAACCACAAATATATCAGGTGTCTATCTGATAAATTATTTAAGAGTCTGGAACTGTGTACAGTCAGGCACATTATAGTGTTATGACGGCCGCTCGCTCGTCCCATTATTCGGAATCAGAACATTTGTATGCTACACGTACACTCGCGCAGACAACGCGCTCCTATCGGGACGGTGACAATTTTGAATTTAAACTTTTGTATAATAAGCTTCATCAGACTTCGATACATAACTGGAAATGAGTATTATTTGCATATGTGTTCGTAAAATGTTATTAAAATATAATTTGTAATGAATACATTTATTGGAAAGTTTTCAATGTGAAAGAATCATTAATATTTTACGATTCATAGAATACATTTTATATAATTTATTAATTGCAAATACCTACCTACTGTTACAGACATTCGCACTACCCACTACTTGTGGCTGGCAATGATAAATGAAACGATTAGGAAAAATAGAAATGGAAATCGTGTAACAAGAAAATATTCAGATATTCTGTATCTTATATTCTGAAATCCTCTTAACGATTTTTTTATCTTTGCCGTAGGGCGTATTATGGCGGACCAATAACACGCATGCTACCATTGGCACGTTATAAAATAATTCTAGCAAATAATAATTGACAAATATAATTTACAACAGCAAAAATTACACTAACCTTATATTCTTAAATGCAAATGCTATTAACAAATGCTATCACATAAAGTTCTCACGTAAAAAGCATAAATTCATTACAACTTATAAAATGAAGGGACAGGCTTTAAAAAGTGTAGCACAAGTCAGAGATTTAGGGATTATACTTGATTCGGAAATGCGTTTCACTACACATATAGATAATATAATTGATAAATCAAATAGAATGTTAGCATTTATAAACCGGAATACCAGACAATTTAAATCTATTACTGCATTAAAGGTACTGTATTATGCTTTGGTAAGAAGTAACATTGAATACTGTTCTATAGTGTGGTATCCTATGTATCAAAATAGCATTCAGCGAATCGAAAAAGTACAGAAGAAATTTCTAAGGAGATTGTCTATTATCTGTGGTATACGGCATAGTTTGAAAGAATATAGCAATAGGCTCGAGCATTTTAAAATGAAATCTTTGCACTGGCGCAGAGACTATCTAGGATTAATATTCTTAAATAAAATATTTAACCGTAGTATAGATTGTCCATCCATCTTGTGTCAAATTAACATTAAGGTTCCGAGATCCTCAGCTAGGCTAGTAAATTATACTCCATTCGCCCCTAAATGTACTCGAAATAAGTATGGCAGTGGTGCACCCCTTACCTATGTTCTTAGAAAATGTAATGACATTTATAATAAGCATGACATAGATATTTTTTCAAATAAACTGCACATATTAAAAAGAGCGATTTATAGCATGCCAAGTTTTTCCAGTTAAAGCTTTTGTTTGTGGTTTTATCTTTTTTTTTTTATCTTTTTCGTTGTTTCTATGTTTAGCTTCATGTATTGCATACTAAGCAATATATGAGGTTGGACATGCATTAAATTGAATTGGTATGAGATGTTGCGCTATTACTTACTAGTAATGGCGCGGCATTTTGTACTAATTTTTCTATAGTTTGTAGTTAGTTATTATTAATTTTGCTTGAACAGTGTCAAAAAATAATGTTGTGCCTACCTGTAATTTAAGAGCATACATTAACTGTTGCTTGTTATATTGTTAAGATTGTCTGTATGTGTCTTAGTTGGTAAGCCTTTATAAATAAATAAATAAATAAATAAATTTAATTTAAATAAAAATAATTAATTTACAAATTACGAATTGCAAATAAACATTTCAAAGTTTCGTTTTATATTCTCCATTACATCTTTAAGATTATTTGATGGCTTGTCATAGCTACTTTTTTTCATAGCACGTTCAGTATTAAAGGTTTGCCATCCCTGCCCTGCACTCTCATAAATCGTGTAAAATATGTCAGGAAATTACGTCAATTAACCAAACCCGAGCATCCAAATTCCAGCGGATGCAAGTCATACGTTAATAAGCAATGTCCACGTTCGTTAATCAATCGGACATCGGTAGAGGTAGTAATACTCTTATGAAATATGCACGTCGAACGAGCATCCACATCATCCCCACTAATAGAATGTGTTGAATATTTGATCAATCGTACACAGCGCTGTGCACGACTGTACCGCAATTTAAAGGAATACCGATTCTGTTATTCGAGAGTGCTATTTCGAAAGATTGTAAACGATTATTGGATTAGGATTGTTGTGTAGTTTGGAGCTTACCGATTTTGGCCTATAAGGAAGACAATAATATTATGTTGCGTGTATTACTAGAAACGTTTTTGGTGGTTTGTGTAAACGCCTTATTTACATTTTATTCAAGTATATAGGTACTTAGGTTTTCTATAAGAATTAAGAGTTGTTGGGAAAAGGTATAAAAAAATTAACCTCTCCTGAATACAGTACAAAAACATTGTCTTAATCAAAGTCAAAGTCAAATCATTTATTTAAATTAGACCATCAAAAGGTTTTTGAACGTCGTTACTTATTTACTAGAAAAAATATATGAATCTCAAAAGGTAAAATGGGTGGCATTTACGTAAATAAAATAATTATATGAATGTGATAAAGTCTTTACATATGTACGTAAACTAAAACCCTATCAGTACAACAATCGATATAAAGTATTACAAATTGTAACAAGGTATAACTTTTAGCTGATCAGTTTTAAACAAACAACGATATCTATAGTATTCAATTTAAAATAAAATATGTACATTTCTATAGACCTCTCCTTTTTACTGTTTCGTAATTTTATTTCCCAAAACACTTAATACCGAATCGACATTAAATTGTCTTTTCAGTTAAAAAAATAATCGCCTAGAATTCGGTCGAGCACCCACAACCACAAAACGCTTTTGGGTCTGGGAATTCCATCAAAGTTTTTGTCCTATGTTCCGCACGGGATAATTACGGAGCTTTCAAGGTATATGACCAGTGTACACTGGCTTGGACATTATAGAACATACTTTTGGAAAATGGTAGGTTTTTATGTGTAGATCTTCTTCTATCTGAATACATATACAACGTGTAACGTTTCCGTTACACGCTGTATGCCTGTTGTTGCCTTACTCTTTATATGTATATACCCTTTCGGGTATATACATATAAAGAGTAAGGCTTCTTTGGATGATAACTAACGATATGGCAAGGGTATCAGCTCAATATAAAATACTCTAAGAATTGATACCAAATTATCGGTTTCATATGTTTCTTAAATTCTAATCATAACAAACGTGTCAAACCGCACTACGTGGGTTAAAAACATTCGATGTTACTTGCCTAATATCACGATAAATCTCTTCCGTAATTCTGCGCGCCTAGTACCGCATAGTAGCCTACTGCAGGCGATGTTCTTTGTTGCCCTTGCCATATCGTTTGTTATCATCCAAAGAAACCTTGCTCTTGGTATGTATATACCCTTTCCGTTACACGTTGTATAGGCAAGGCATGGAGGTAGTTTGTAGTTAGTAGACATCCGCTAAGAAAGGATTTTCCAAAATGTACCCCTAAGGGAATGAAAGGGACATCTTTTCACTTTCATGTATATAAAAGTGGAAAGATGTAGCTGACTAAATACGAAATCTCAAAAAATACTCGGGCTATAAGACTGTTTGGCAAATTGAATATGACTTTGACTTTCACGGACACAGTTGCGGGAAAAGCTAGTAATACGACAACAGTTCCAATTTAACTAATGCTCTTTATATTAATAAAATATTTATTATTGTAGGGCAAAGCCCTCTGCACATACAGAGAAGGTACGAGCATTGATCACTATACGTTAGCTCGAGGCAGATTGGCGATTTTAGACATATTAATTAAGTCCAGGTTTGATCACGATATTTTCGACCTTAAAACATTAACTTTAAAAAATATATAAAATTAAAAATTATCGAGCCGAGAACCTCATAAAAGAGACTAGACCATCACGACACTCAATGGAATGGAAAATATGTAGGTTAAAATGACTACGAAAATCTGTAACGGTCATTTATTATAATCATAACAGTTACTGGTAAGCGAGTGAATGATTGTTTAAACCGGTCCTTTTATACTGATAAAAACGAACGTCTAGTGGCTGCAAAGTGCGCCTTCTGAGCATGAGGTCTTAGGTTTAATTCCCAGGTCGGCCAAAGTACTATTGGGTTTTTCCAACAAAAATTTCTCAGTAGTAGTCTCGGAGCCTGGATTTGAGCCCGGTTGATGGTAATAGGCACGCCCCATAATACACATAACTCGTGAAACGTGGGTGTACTAATGGGTAGACCCCTGCCTAACCCTTCGGGGATTACAGACGTAATATTATGTTATGAAAACGAAACTCATCAGCTGCATGACCGTCTATTATCCAGCGTAATTTGTAAACAAACTTGTTTTTACTGGTTATTCCAGTGCGTGTCACTCAGACTGCTGTTACAACTCCAACAGAAGCATAGTTTTAATACTTACGTATTATATTCCTACATGGTCTGAGGTCGAAATACGCACCAGTATAGCCAAGGTCATAACTCACTAGTGAAAACAAAAGAGAATGTCTGTCAGTATCTTTAACAAAAGTTATCTATATAAAATTTCGACTTTTAATTCTATTCAGTAACTTGACAGTTAAAGGGTTACCAAGTTTTGACAAAAGAAAGATAGTGAGGTGGTGTAAGAATGAACGAAAATGAATGAACTTTAAATAATGTACGTAACTTGGTATTAAACCATTCTTATCATTCGTTACTTACGCAAAATCTTTTACTACCCCAACACTATTAGTTGTAGTATGGTAACATTATTTTTCTTCGAACTGTCAAGTTACCTATCTTACTACTATTATAAATGCGAAAGTTCGATGGATGGATAGATGTTTGTAGCTCAGTCACACTAGAACGGCTGAAAGGATCTTGATGTTTAGCACAGAGATAGATTATAGTCTGGAATAGCACATAGGCTTTTTTTTTCGTGGAAAAATGTACGCTTCACGTTTGATTACATATCAACTTTAACGCGGAAGAAGTCGTGGGCTAGAGAGAAGCTAGTAAGGAATAGTATCTATAGGCTATTTAACATCACGCTACGACCCACAGGAGCGTACCAGTAACAAAAGACGTAATTGAACGCGTGTAAATCCGAGGGATACAGCTAAGTATTAAATAATACAAATGCCTAGAGTTCTTCAAAACAGTTTTGTAGTTAACATTCTAGGTCATAGAGACTCAAACACACAGACAGATGCAGACAAACGCAATGTATAATACTAGCCCGGAATCCTAGATGTAAATGCCAGTGGTCAGTAGAGATATAAATTCTAGAGACTGTGCAGATTAGTGCACATTGATTGTGAAATACTGACACTGCACAGGTAATACGATAATGGTCGCGCGTCGAGTCTGATCGCATAATCGGCTCAATGAGCGCATTATAGATAAGAACCGAAGGTCAGCTATGGAGCTGACCTTCGGTTCTTATCTACAATGCGCTATAACTATTGAATCAACGTTTCACTTTTTATTTGTTAATAGCTCAACTGTGGCGACTGAGTTTGGCCAGTTTACGACACATCTGAGGTAAAAATAAAAATCGTATAAAAAATCGAGCTCTAGGAGCGCGGTACACAGACGAGCATTTTAAACGTCAAGCTCCAGGAGCTCGATCCACAGTTGAGGGGTTAACACAGGTACAGAAATACAGATCTTGTAATTGATGAAACCGAGAGCTAGGTTATGCCAGTAGCAGGCTTACAAATTTAATATGGTGAGCATCTAGCTCAGGATTACAATTTACAGTTTCTAAAAAAATATATGTATAATAATAAACTAACCTAATTTAACCTAACATATGAAAAGATTATCTTGACAAGTTTGTCAAAACGGTTGGCGCAGTGGCTGAGCAATTCATTAATCTATCAATCAATCGCATAAACACATACCTATTGAACGTCTTATAAATGGTTTAATCGACTAATATTTACATGTATTAGGTGTTCGGTATGACGGAGGCGCTAAACATATCATTTTATGGCGTCGTAAACACGAGTAGATGACAGCAGCTGAGTATAACTGCACTACTAGGGAAATTGTGCGTGTGCAGTTGGATTGTATATTAGCAGATGAGTTGCTGTGCTGAGCTGGTTTTCGGTTTTAAACGCATTCACGATAGAGGAAAAAATTCCTAATGTATTTTTTTTTCAAATTGACATCAATAAATGACAGAGTGCCGAAGACAGAACCTGAAAAAAAAACATTCAACTGAATGAAGAACCTCCTCCTTTTTTTAAGTCGGTTAAAAAAGAAAAAGCATTCCACGCACACATACGTTTTTCACATACAGCCAGTGCAAGTGTATTCTCGACCGGCATTTGTTTGAGAACGCTGTACGTACGCGTCTGTGTGCATTCGTCAGTTTTTAGTATAATACTGATCACGTTAGTCCCGCCCCGCGTGGCGTGGAGCAACCTGATAAATGTATGAAACCATTAGCTTTCCCACGCATGGCGATACGCGGGGCAGGGTAAGCATAAACGCAGCTTTAACCTTCTGTTCTTATCTATTACGTGGTAATAGGCTTTCAAGCTCGCACTACTATTTGCTTATATTATAGTCCTGGATTCTATTTACTATTTGACGTGATATGTGGTCTGGGATAAGCTTACTAATCGCTGGAATTGAATTTATATTTAGTTAATTTAGGTGGTAATTTAATGTTTTTAAATACTATTAATATTGATAATTTGTTGCATGAAAATTCTGTAACCATCTGTGTTTTCCAAGATTTCAAGTTGCTTTACCCAATGTTTTTCTTACTTAAATAAATTATTGATGGCAATAGGTTCACCCCTCGCCACCTATTACATGGGACTTAAACAAAACTGGTGATATTTGGGCTTACTAATGGGTACACCTCTACCTAACCCTTGGAGGATTACAGGCGTGATGTTATGTGTTAACACATAAAGTTCTGCAATAATACCAGTATCGATTAGTGTGACTTCAAAAGGTTCCCCCTGCACTAATTAATAATCTTCTGAGTGGGCTTAAAGATAACCATAACGAAGGTAACTAAACGTAATCTTCTTAATACCTCGTCCAACATTCCTAAGATCAATCTCCTAAAATAATTACCAGTCTCAGAGCTCTCAAAATCTCGTTGTGACAGTCGACAGTACCAATCACCCCGACTCGAGTAATTGACTCGATTGAAGCACTCGCCAGATACGAACTTGAAATAAATTTAAATTTTCTAATTAAAATGATACGAATTTTCAGACTTAAACTGTTCAAATTATCGGGTCTTCTTCCTGAATTTGACTAATCAGTTCTTTGTTGAGTTGAGTTTGACCTTGGAAAGCCTTTATCGAGTTATTTTTGTTGGGGAAATCTAATGAGGGTAATGAGAGGTTTTCATGGAGGATTTGTCCAGGATCAACAGTTAATTCGGAATTCGGATTATTCTATTGAAACTATAATAGTCCTGCTTTTATTACTCGTATAAACGCGAAAATCGAGTAGGGATGGATGGATGTTTATTACCTCTTGAGCAACTAGCTTCAACTTTCTGACTAACTAACCGACTCCTTGACAATTCAAAAATGCTATGCAAATAAATGGTCTAACTCTAATTGAAATAAATTATTTAATTTTGACTTATTTCGCGCCTAAAAGGCTGAATGGAATTATTCAAAATTTGGCACCCATGATACTAGCTTAACAATGGGGTAATTTTTAACACGTTTTTGTGTTTGAATTCTGGCTTAATTCTAAAATCTAAACGAAAGAAGTCACGAGTAGTTAGTAGTTTTTCTAATTTTGTGATTTTCATGGAGTTTCTAGTTTTTATAAGACCTACTACCTTAACAAACAACCCTAGGAAAAAAGTAGGAGATGTCAGGTAAGAACGGATTTTTCGACAGAGCAGAATTTAGAAAGGGGATTTAAAAAGGGAAGGATCTTTGAGTTCCACATGGAGGAAGTAACAGGCATTAGCTAGTTACTCTGATAAAGATTTGAAGTCTTGAAGTTTCTACTAAAGATGCTTAAGTCCTAGTACTAAAATGGCACTGCTTAGAATCTAATAGCCATTTCTGCTACATCCCACGCTCGTGAGATCAGCCATCGCAATATATACAAAACATATAACTACATACCTATTCATTATGTAATCGTTTACATCCTTCATAACAAATTATCTTCTAGACAAAACTAACGATCAAAAGGTTTAGTATTTTATGCAACGAACGTATTTTTTACCCGATTGCAAGGAAATGGTTATGTTTTTCGCGTCTATCTTTGTATGTTTGTTTGTTATACTTAGGTTTTACATATTTTTATTGATAGCTACACTCCGGTTAAAGTTACGTTTTTGATTGCTGCTCTACTCCTGTGGGCCGTAGCGTAATGATATATAGCCTTTAAGCTTCCTCGATAAACGCGCTACGTAACGCAATTTTGTTTTAAAGTCACACCAATAGTTTCTAAAATTTGCACTTTAAAACAGACTCTTCAGGTTTATAATAATTGTATAGTATCGACAACTCGCTGCTGTGCTCTCTATATAAATCTAGTCTAGTCATAAATCGAATATATTTTGGTGAACAAATAGTGGTTACTATACACTGTATTTGAAAATCTCGTTTTACGATAAAAGTTTTTGGATTTCGTACAATTTTGAAATGAATTTATTTGAAGGGACTCTGACTAACAACTACACTAGATATTTGTGCCTGCAAAATTCATTAAGTTTAATTACCTATAGACTTGTTGATTTACATGACTATAATATGTTTTATATGGACCGCGCTCTCGGTGCGGTGCGTAGGCGCCGTAATCGCTGTTTCCTGTCGCCATATTCATTGGAAATATTAAAACAAGAGTTTTTTTTTTTATAATCCTGCGCATAATAAGTGGTTTTGTATACTTTTGATGCTTTGATAATTAAAACTAGTTCTTCATTAATGCTTGGAACGTTATCATTAATCTAATTTATATTCATAAGATTTGAAGTAAAGCTCTTTCTGATTGAGTTTCATTAAAATTGGTCCAGTAGTTTTTCTGCTATTTCGTTACAAACATACAGATTCAGATTATTTATTTGTAAAACATAGGTATTTACATAAAAGTGTTAGGTTAACATACTTGGGTGCTATGTTTGCCGTGAAGGCGTACAAATATTAAAAAGGCGTACAAAAATACAAATCTTTCCATTTTATAATATTAGTAAGTGTAATTGTGTGATTTTAATTCAGTTTTCATCAATAGATAGAGTGATTTAAGGGAAAAGTTTATGTATTGACATCGCAGTCATGCAAAACCGGGTCGGGTCGCTAGTCTACCGATAAAAGAGAAGCTTTTACAAGGTAACAGGAGATATCCCATCGGTGTGTGTATCGATACAATGGGGCGAGTAGCCGTCGCGGTCCGCCGCATGGGAACTTCCCGACCCCGAGAGTTCACGGGAACGTTGCGTTAATTATCTCTTACCTCTATTTATATCACGTTCGTAAGAAAGCGTATTATGAGTAGCGACAGTTATTTTATTATGATATTAAAGCTTAAGCGGAGCTCTCTATTAACTACGTTGTGGTTGTCTCGCATTCTAACGAGATGAAGCGTATTTCAGTCATTATAATGGAGAAAGGATTTACACATAACATAACATCACGCCTGTAATCCCCGAAGGGTTAGGCAGAGGTGTACCTACCCATTATTAGTACACCCACATTTCGCCAGTTATGTTTAAGTCCCACGTAATAGGGGGCGAGCCTATTGCCACCAACCAGGCTCAAATCCAGACACCGAGGTTGCTACTGAGAAATTCTTGATGAAAAATTTCTGCCTAACCCTTTAGGGATTATAGGCGTGATATTATGTGGATTTGAATAAAGAATAGTTTAGTTTGTCAAAATAAAAACAAATCTGCGGCTGTTTTTCTTCTGACACTTATTATATTTTTATTTTCTATTTGGATTTACTATGGGATTGCGCAGGCTCACACGCTGTTTCATTGTTGGTTGAGATGTTGAGTGTGGTTGTCTACAGTTCCAATATTTGTTAACATGTGAACACGATGTAACTTTAAATATATTATTACCATGAATTCCTATAAACAGTAGTTTTTTTATATAAGGTACATTGCATTCACATGTAATTACGTATGACTATGTATACAAATATTAACATTGTAAAACTTTGATTTTTTCTTGCCCTTTCTTCTCCATACAAAAATACCTTTTGGAAGGGGCAACTAGATTCAATTCTATTTTTTTTTATGTAATGACGTTCAAAAGTGCCTTATAGTGGCCTAATTGAAACAAATGATTTGACTTTGACTTTGACTTCGACAAAAGTGAAAACTAATCATCACATTAGCATGTCGGTAACGCTTATCTTATAAGTTTTGTCTGCGCCAAAAATCGCGGACGCGCCTAAGGAAGTTTTCACATAAAAAATGTTAACGGATGAATAAGTTTTAAAGCTTTTTTATGTTTAAAAGTAAATAGTATAAACAAACGAAAAATAAAGAAGAACAGTACCTAATAATGCGTTTAAAAGATATAAATTTAATCTCCCGAGACTCAGAACCCATATCCTACTCCTGCCTACTATGACTCAGCCAAAACTCCTCACAAACTTTTCTTAAAAATTTTAACGTGGGTAGTTTAAGTTTCCACACTTTCCACGGTGAATGGACGCGTAAATCGTGGCCAAGCTTGGTAGTGAAAACACAATACGCCACCAGGGACGTATTTGTCTCAGCAACTTGGCCGGGAAGGGTCCCGTGTGTTATTTATCCTGGCTGAAGCTGGAGTGAGCCACTCCTTTTTGGCTGTTATATTATTTTACATTATATTTTTTTGCTATAATAAAAATTCCTTTATTTCAATCCTGATTCCGTGGTCATGTGTTCATTGTGGACCTAAGTATCCACTTAGGTCCACAAAAATACAATACATAAATAACTGCAGCAACTATAAACTAATACATATTTTAAATATAAACGTTTGTAAGAACGTTTGTACACGAAGTGACGGCGTCGTGTTGTTATATTGAAATACTAGCTTTTACCCGCGACTTCGTCCGCATATATTTCGGTTATCGCGGACAAATCATGATTCGAAACGACACGTGGCGCCATCTGTGATCATAAGAACGTTATTGTGATTTCCTTCGGAAACAGTACTTTTTTTCGGGATTAAAGATACCCTATGTTCGTTCCTGTACACCTGGCAATGTATATGCAAAATTTCAGGATGATCGGTTCAGTGGCTTAGGCGTAAAATGGTAACAAACAAACAAACAAACTTACTTTCGCATTTATAATATTAGTTAGGATTTTCTAGGTAATTACTAAGGCTAAATTTCAACTAATATGAAGACCGTAAAGGACCACAATTATTATTGTCCGTAAGCTGTACCATAATTGTTTTTATCTATCTATCTAAATACATATAACATAACATAACATTACGCCTGTAATCCCCGAAAAGTTAGGCAGAGGTGTACCCATTAGTACACCGACATTTCGCCAGTTATGTTTTAAGTCCCATGTAATAGGGGGCGAGCCTATTACCATCAACCGGGCACAAATTTAGACTCCGAGGCTGCTACTGAGAAATTCCTGATGGAAAAACCCAATAACACTTTGCCCGACCTAGGAATCGAAACCAAGACCTCATGCACAGCAGTCGCGCTTGCGACCACTAGACCAACGAGGCAGTCACCTACCGTCTATCTAAATATATAAAAGCGAAAGGTAACTCACTCACTCACCACGAAATATCGAAAACCGCTTGATGTATAGAGATGAATTTTAGTACCTAATACCTACTAACTATTAATGGCTCCCATATTTTATAGTTAGTAGCCATCCGCTAAGAAAGGATTTTCCAAAATTCATCCCCTAAAGAAATGAAACGCAAGTCCAAAGTTTGTATGAAGAAATCAACTTTGACGTGGACGAAATCGCGGGCAAAGGCTAGTTTCTTTCTTAAAGAGTTTGAACATCTGTTGTGGAAAATAGGAATATAAGAAAGATGCCGCATAACATGTTAAGACGGATTGCCAGTAACGTAGAAAGAGAATAAGTAACATTTGCTGGGAATTTAACAGCCGACGAATTTGCTAAGCTGAAAGAAAAGTTGTAAGATCTGTAGGTACAGTCAAACAAACTTCTTGGTATGCAGGGATAAGTATTCATCGTTTTAGTATATTATATAGTGGTGCCGATTCCCTTGTTCACAAACTAGACTAAATTTAGAGAATTGACATCTCTTACTAACATACAGCGAACGGAAAGGACGGTGACATTAAAGAACTAAGTTAGCGATGTCAAATTAGTTTTGCCTTGAACTTTTACGTATTTTTAGTCCATACGTTTTAAGACGTCAACTATAATTGTATGGATGTGTCAGATTGACTAAATTTGACAGCTCTTATTTACATTATTCTCTTTCTTGTTTTATTAGACAGAAAAAGATGGAAATAGTCTAATTTTAGTTTAGTTTATGACCAAGGGAATCGGCACCATTATGTAATTTTTAAACCGGCGATAGATTGATCGTTCTGAGATTCACTATAAAGTTTTATGGTTGTGCGCACATTTGACGATTAAGAATCATACGTCTTACAACAGTGACTAAAGTATCGATCGAGTAAAAATTACAAGTGAGCGTTGACTCCTAATATGTCATTATTATTATCTCGGCTCAAGTTAGCTCCCTGTTTATCAAATAGTTGGTTCGACTGTACGTAATATGACAGAAGTTCTGAATGTCTTAATTTATTCATTGAAAATAAACGGCCATGACTTCACAGTTCTAACAACCCACATAATTACGTTCAATCATAATGGCACATCATTGATTACCCGCCACTGATTCCTAGGCGTGGGATGGCAATGCTGCGTTTCTTATTCACTTCACGTTGAACATGATACGATGTAATCTGAGTCGTATTGCACGCTACGCAGTGTGGTCTGGTTTTCAAAAGATATTCCCGTTACTTCTCGGGTCTTCAGGAAAGAAAAAGTTTAGAATAATGAATAAAAGTGGCCTATTTTACTACCGGGTCCAAACAGAAGAATTTCTCCTGTTTGGACCCGGTAGTAAAATAGGCCACTGTCTGGTCAGGAGAACTGCACTTAAAATTACACTAATTAGGAGATTCTACAGAGATATATGTGGTAAGTAACAACACACGAATGCACTTAAAACGTGCAGAACAAGCCAACCGCAAATCTAAGAAAAAATCAAATCGAATCATTTATTCATTTGCGAATATGGGTACAAAAGAAAAGTACTTAAAATATAAAAATAATGTCCATTAGCCATATTCTGCCATAATAAGGCATGCAAATTTACAATACACAAGTACAGATTTACGAAATTTGAATTTAACCATAATGTAAATTATTTATTAATTTATTTAAACTTTAAGCAACAAAAGTACAAATTCGGACTTAATGCCTTAGGCGTTCTCTAACAGTCGACCAAAGGTGGTGGTGGTTGGTGATTTATTTAAAATATCATATACGGTAACATTATAAGAGTTTTTCTTGTTAATATTCAGTGACTGAGTAATATGTTTTATCACCAGATAATATATCCTTACTAAACCCCATAAGAGGCAACCGAACAAATTGCTCATAAAAATCCTTTTGCCAAGATGAAATAGGGTGTACAGTAGATCATTTCTGCGTCATTGTGAGGCTGTATTCATCTTGTCACGAATCAGCTGACGACCCACTTCATAACTCGACTAGGCTTCGTTGGCGTAATGTGTCAACGGCTCATTTACTTGTAACGTAACGAATAAATAAAATTGAAGTGTCTGTTTGTTATGCTAAAATAACAGCTTTTTACTAAATGCATATGCTTATGACGCTGGAAGATAGCTGATGTCACAAGAAGACGAATAAAAGTCTTCTGGGACTGGGACTGCCTATTTTGAAGCTTTGTGTAACGTAATAGAATTTATAATTGAGTGTAATTTTAATGTACTAATGCGACGGTTCAATGAGACTCCATTTCTTACTTTCTCGTGTTCTGATCGTTTCTCTGCGATACTTATTCATTACAGTTCATATTACGGTCTATTTAAGCAACTAATTTTTGCCCGCGACTTCGGTCGCGTGAATAATGTAATTCGGCAAAAGTGTAGTTTTCTACTAGTAAATTTGTAAAATCGATCAATATGGAAACAATTGATCAATTTCAAAATTATCTTACTACAGACAAAACAAACAATTTCGTATCTTTCTAATCTTCACATGTTAAAATTTAGTCAATAAGTCTTTTTTTTAGACTGATCCAAAGCTAGTAGTTAGCTATATATTATTAAAATAAAATCTAATCAAATAAAAATTTAACGTGCAGCAAAAAAAAAGCAACTGCCTAGCTTTTGGGCTACCCAACAATAAAGTTTTTCATTCGTCAAGTTCATCTAGCAATTTTACCAAAACGTTTGCCAGATTAAAACTGATCAAATAGCCGTAAATAAATGCTCAGCACGGAGAGAGCATGACCATTAATTAAAACCTAGTTTTGTTCAACTTTGGCTGGCGAAAAACTCTCGCGTCAATGCACATAGGTAATGATTCCCCTGTTGTGGCTTATGGGGCTTAGTATGGATAGGCCATTAAATCAGGAATAGCTGGATTTTATTTGATTTTCAG
Source organism: Hoplodrina ambigua (assembly GCA_949774945.1). NCBI lineage: Eukaryota > Metazoa > Arthropoda > Insecta > Lepidoptera > Noctuidae > Hoplodrina > Hoplodrina ambigua. The sequence continues at coordinate 4,129,372 of OX458967.1, forward strand.
TAGTAATTTTTTTATTTGTTTAGGTGCTTTAGTTGTTACACAATAATATGTCGTAATAATGTTATCCATACTAATATTATAAATACAAAAGTAACTTAAATCTGTCTGTCTGTTACGCTGTCACGGCTAAACCACTGAAAAGATTTTGATGAAATTTGGTACTTTATAATCAATGACTTTGTCTGTGACCGCGATAAACGGCATTCACGTAGACGTAGTCGAGGATTAAAGCTAGTTAGAGCTTAATGGCTTAATTAAGTAAGCCTTTATAGAACATGTTAAAACTAGTTCATAGTTGTATAAATATATATACTTGTTCTTGATGATTTTTTGCAGTTAACGAGTTCTAGTTGACGTTAAGCCTCACTTCCTCAATTTTTTCTAAGAAACTGTCTGGTTCGACTGCTCAAAACAACGCAAGCTCTCTACGTGTCTAACTTACAAAAGTACACATTATCATATCTCGATTCTAAGAATAGTTACAAGCGTGTTACTCACACCTTTCTTCATGTATACACATCACAACGAAAACGAATATCGTCACTTGTCAACAACACTGCTTCAAGATAAACACACTTCGTCGACCACCGCTCCAGTTTTTCCAAAAAGGAAAAAAAAATCAGTTTCAAAAACTAAATTGAAGTTACGTCTCAGACCGACGTCTAATTAAAGTTGAGAACACACACGCGATAAGCTCCAAAGAGTCTTTGGCTTCTCAGCGACCTCACACTTCCTCGTCGGAATTTTTCCTTTCCTGGAAGCATAATCCGGATTAAAGGAGGATTTGCTCTCCTATTAAAACTCTCTTGCCTTTCGACCTTTAAGGCTTTTCGCCGAAAGTGTTTGGGGTAATTAGTTGAGACTTATTGGAGTGTTGGTACGGATTCGTTTCGTGTTGATTTAAAGCAGTTTCCAATTTTTATTTCTCGTTGATCCGTTTTATAATTTCCCGGTTTCGATGGACGGGAGTCTATGCTGCCACATATCTACCGTATAAAATGACTATCATATCCCTACTGAATAATACTTTTTCAAGCTCAAAGAAATGTAATAATATTTGTTCGCGCAATCTGTTCGGCTCGTATAAGAACATGCTCGCCTAGAAAAAAATAACAAAAAAATCGGAAAATTTGGATCTTAAAGTTTAAAATGCTTTTTTTAAAGCCTTAATACGACCATCACCGAAATGCAGCCAAAAATCCCCAAAAAAACTCACTTATTTAAAGATTAAATAATAGAGCAGGTTAGGCTGTTTCTCACGAGTGTTGTGGAATCAACTGTGCGTAAAGATTGTATGTGTGGTTTAATGATAGCTCGCACATTCATGCATTTTCAACTAACACTTAAACAAGATAACCTACAACAATTAATTGAATAATAAAAAAAGAAACTAAAACTTAATGGCTTGGCAGAAAATTCGCTGTCAACGGGAAATGTGTCCAAAAAACTTGCGGCCATTGCCATGTTGGATGGCAATGCTTAGCCTCCAGCCAGCCCTTGGGTCACGGGAAGTTTCAACCAACCGTTTGAAAACTAAAACCGTTCAAGTACTTATGTATTTTATCGGTTTTTGTGTATGTTTCGATGGAATCGTCGAAAATACCGTTTAGGTATAAGATCGATAAATCCCAGACATAACAACCAATACATTACTGTCCGCCATTAAGTTTTAACGGCAAAATAAGAACAGTACATCAAGAGAATGTGAACCATTCTCTGCTAGCATCTACACTTTTATAGTATCCGCCAGGCATAGATCTTTCTACGAAAATCATAATTCACGTCGTGTTATATCGATACTGTGGTTTGAACATAAGTAACGAACAGATTCCCAAGGCAAGGACAATGGGCGCTTAGCATGCGAAGCACGTTGCATGGGTATGCGGCCCTGCGATACACACTCGGCGACTCCACATACTTCTCTGATCTATTCGCAAGTTTGTACTCCAAGGAGCTGGTAACAACAAGGGTACATTATTCAGCGCCTTTGAAATTTTGTATCGATATTGTTTTTAAACATAGGAATGAAAGTAGCTAATTTTTGTACAAGCCAGTTCTTTTTGTTATCGTTTACTTTCTATCTTTTCCTTGTTTAGTATCTACGACTACCATAAAAACGTACAATGAAATTTTTTTGCAATACTATTGCCTATTACGACACTTCTTCTTCTTTAAAATGCTAAGAACCACTACTTTAGAGGGACTACCATGCCCAATTTAATAACTCCAGTCCCACGTAATGAGACACAATTGTTTATCTATTTTTCCGTCATACCGGTATGACAGTCGGGCACTGAGCGGTTAAAGAATCTTGCTCCCCAAAAAAACGTTCCCACCTCTCGGACTTCAATTCTACTTTCTCATGTTTAAGCAAATACCTCCATTCCTTCCTTACAGTCTAAGGAAGTGACGGAGCATACGCCTAAACGATTTAATCGGAAACACATTAAGCAAAGGCGCCGACTGTCTGATAGATAAAGCATTGCACTCCGGTCGATGGTGCTTCGTCACTAGTTTAGAATTGCTTCGATTCATTCAGTCGCTAGGTCGTAAAGACTATTTTATAAGATGTTTATTTAAAGAAACTAGCTTGTGTGTTGTTGCTTGAGCGACTTCGTCTCGTCTGCGTAAATGTTCAAAAGCATCTGTGTTTACTCCCTAATAAGATCAGTTATCAGCCAGTGAGAGTTCTGTCAAAATGAGTTCTTTCAAAAACGGTCCAGTCGTTTCGGAGATTATCCCGGAACAAACAGACAGATCGACCCGACCCACCCGTCAGGCAAGAAAACAAATAGTTTATTAAAAAAAATGGTTTATTGGATTTTCTTATAAATATCATATAAATAGCTGTTATGTTGATATTACAAACAGACAGTTAAATTTTATTTATTTGTATAGATAATTGAGGGCAGTATAGTTTTTTAATGAAATCATTTTTTGTTTTCAGACGAAATCATAATTGAAAAATGATGGTAGCTATCAAACATAATCGACTGATTTATCTCACATTAAAGTTTCTCTTTCTACGCAATAACTACTATCCATTGTGAGGCAGTTTTCCGAGAATTCATTAATACGTCGAACTAGAACCGACCGTAATTGAAAAGCCGAACATTCTCTACCATACATAATAGCTGTCTTTATCGTTATTTAGCAGCAAGCACCGTAAATTATTATAATTTCGGGGAACAATAATAGCGGTTCAGTAATAGTCTAAAAGCTTAAGCGATTTCCATATCGCTTACGGACAATAATAATCAATCAAGCGGTGTCTCTACGGTTGGGCGGTAGTTGTGAATCGCTGCAATTAGTCGCCATATTGCCCCCCGCGCCCCGCACGCTATGCCGTGTGACTTATGCGTTTGTTTAAACCAGACGAAGTTGGATCTAGATTAGTATTAAATTATTTATGTGAAAGGAGTTACGAAAATGTGGTGTTTTAACGATTTGAGGGCACGACTGTGGTGTTACTTGGAAATGTTGATGACGTGATGTCTGGGTCTCCAAATTACGGGGAAAGTTTATAGAGAAAAGTACGTGTTTGTAACTTTTATTGGAAGTCAAAAATATTTTGTTTTTGTTTTTACTTAACATACATAACATCACGTCTGTAGTACCCGTAGGATGAGGCAGAGGCGTACCCATTAGTTCACCCACATTTTGTACACTCTCATGTAATAGGGGGCGAGCCTATTGCCATCAACCGGGTGCAAATCCAGACTCCGAGGCTGCTACTGAGAAATTCCTGATAGAAAAACCCAATAACACTTAGCCTGACCTGGGAACCCAAGACTTCATGCTCAGCAGACGCGTTTTGCGACCACTAGACCAACGAGGCAGTTTTTTTTTGGTGAGGAAATCCTCATGGATACTGTGCATCTGGGCATAACGGAGGGTTATGTCGGACTCTTACCGACTAAAACCCGACAGTTGCTCCAGCTACCATGACTCGGGAGCCCGGTATTCGCATTACGAATGATCCGCGCCTCCGACGACACATAGGAAGGTAATAACAGTCTAGACGTTTACAGCTAGAATAGAAATTCCTGAAACAAATTCAAATTACAACCCTAAAAGTAAAGAACAAAGCATATAACTGCTAAACACGTGCCCCATTCACGCACGATCTGATAAACAAAAAAACGACACATGTCCTACAAAATCGTTACGTCGAATCTTATTACATTTTTTACATTACTAATAAAATCTACATATTCATTATGTATTCAAATTTTAGATCATCTATTATCTCGACGTCACGTTAGGAATTTTAATTTGGAATCGAGGGGGTGGGATCGCCCCTTGGTTGACCCTGCTACCCGATAATTGTAAATGACTCACCGGGCCGAGCCACTGGCGTATTGTGACTAGTAACGAAAAGTAATAAACATGGTAATATTTTCCAATATGGTAGATACATTTTATACTGCTCCCTACGAGTTCATACGCGTGATTTTTCACCCGTGTTAAGTTACTTTAGTTACTTAATCTTTGGTTACTGCTCCGCTCGTATGGGTCGTAGCGCGATGTTTCATTTACTATACTATTCTTTCTTCTTCTTTGAGGTCTTGGGTTCGATTCCCAGGTCGGGCAAAGTGTTATTGGGTTTTTCCATCAGGAATTTCTCAGTAGCAGCCTCGGAGTCTGGATTTGTGCCCGGTTGATGGCAATAGGCTCTCCCCCTATTACATGGGACTAAATACAGAACTGGCGATAACACATAAATTCGATTTATTCCAATCAGATCAGAAGTCCCAGAACTATGCGCGTTTAAGCAAACACACAAAAAATATCTTCACTTTTAATAAAGTAGTATAGATTTAACTATATCTCTATATTATGTTGCTATGTTATGTCTCGTGTAGGAAAGATCCTTTTAGAAGGAAAATATTTAGAATTCAGCACAATAAAAGTGTTTGTTGAATATACCAAAATATTTACGATTTGAATATTACAATACCCCATTAATAATATAAATTGTTAGCTTGTATCGATGTGTTAAACTTACAATTAATGGCTTTGTCGTTCGAAATCGTACTCACATTAATTTTAGATTGGCGCTAACATTTGATTGCAAAGCTATTGGCGCCCAGCATGGGACCTCAATTTGATTCATTGATCATTTACTGTGATTTATTTACGTTCATTTGCATGTTAAATACACAAAATTTAAGTATAAATTATACGCTAAACACTTACGTTTGGTGTACACACTTGAATTACTCTGAAAAATACCTGAAACAAATAAACAAATATTTTACGAAAAAATATACAAACTCGAATATGATTCATTTCGTTGTTTATGAAAAAAGTAAGCTCCAAAAATTATTACCGAGACTGAAATTCAAATAAGTCTTATCGAATCAAGAAAGCAATAGATAATCTCAGCCTCCGAATATGAATCGACAGATTTGTTCAGAAAAAACCGTTGACAAACTCATTTAAATTCAGAAGAAGTACAAGCCCCTTCCCGTTCAATAATCGAATTTACTAGTTTTACGGAGACTCTTACAAACTGTCTGATGCCGGAAAGTTGTTGCTACATCACCATGTAATGAATAAAAGCTTAAATCTGCACATACGTCTTGCGACTCATAGTTGCGACTTGCGACTGCGAACTTGGAATTGAATTCGTAACTTCAGTTTAAACAACAACTTATATTTCAACATTTACACGACTACCCGACAAAATTGCATTTAGATATAAACGTTTAAGTTTAGATGGAATTAAAGGCAATATCAGGCAGTATGTAATAGGTACTGCAGATGTCAAGATATGTAATTGTCTTGCTTAATAAAAGATGTTTATTGAATCTCTATACTAATATTATAAAGAGGTTGTAGGGGGTAATATCAATACTCAATATCTCATCTCTGGATCTACTTAACCAATTTCGAAAATTGTTTTGCAAACTGGAAGTTACGTTATCACTGAGATCTATAGGCTATATTATAAAAAAATAGGAATACGTAAGAAAAATTACACGAACGCTGTTGCGGAGAGAGTGCTAGTCATACATGTTTGTGTCTTTTCAATCAAAGGCATTCGCCAAGCTAAGTATTCAAATGATTTTTGTCACACACATCCACGCACGCATGCTCCAACTTCACTTCAGATAAATTAAGACTCATTTGCCCACCGACTTCCACCCTATAATCGTATTTGGACAGGTTCATACCAACTCAGTCGGCTGAGTCGTCAAACTAGATGTTCCGGATGTCTTTTGTCAAATCGGCAGACGTAGGGGGTCCATTTGAGCGAATGCACTCGCGGGACTGCTAATGAGATTAGCGCGATGTTCAGCAGGGGTGCTTTGGGCCAAATTAACGCCTGGGGTACTTTTGTACCCCTTTTAGTGTGGACTATTTTTCTTGGCTTTGAAAAGTAGGTAGGCGTTGAGATTTATGTTTTAGGATTTTAATTACCGTGAGCTTTGGCTTTAAAATATTATGGCTTTAATCAAGCTCTGGTTTTGTAGCTTCGCTTTAAAAGAATTTGTATTTTATTTTGAACAACAAAGCTTTATCTAACTCTTAAATTAGGAACGCAAGCCTTTACATTCGATTTTCCAAAAGGGTTTTTCCGAAATACTTCGTTATTCCAAACGAGAGCATGTGTACCGGCATGACAAGATTCTACATCATTCAGTGAGTCATGCCTAGTGCCCGGATGTTCAGTCGTAAAACGTACAAAAACTCTTCGGGAACTCCTCTGAAAACATCCAGTTAAACTTGTAAAGAGTTTCCGTTGTACGACAGAATTATGAGCCAAGTTTACGCTTAACTGCAGCAAGTAGTCCGGGGAGAAAACAAAAATATATTACCTTAAGTAAATTGGAACGCAACTTTAATGGCGGACATCTTGAAATTCGCAAGTCATTGAAACAGTATTTTAGATAGATAAATAGATAAATATCTTGGAACAACTCACACATGGCTATCTGATCCCAAGCTAAGCAGAGCTTGTGTTATGGTAACCAGACAACTGATATACATACTTATATAATTTATAAATACATACATATTATAGATAAATCACACCCAGACACAGAACTAACAATCATGCTCATCACACAAAGTTTGTCCTGGGTGGGAATCGAACCCACGACCTCCGGCTTAGCAGTCAGGGTCACTAACCACTAGACCAACAGGCCCGTCAATTTTGAATCTTTCGATCGCCGAATTATCTCTTAGCAACACTAACGGGCTATTTATATTAAAAACCCAAAGAAACCGCATTATAACTGGTGCGCTAATACAATTTATGGCTTCGTTTACCTTTTAGTTTAAATACTAGAACGCAAGAGTTTACTATAACGGTACAGCAAACAGCAATAAGTAAATGACTTTACAATGTGAGCGCTAGTTCCGAGCACGTGTTGTATTTCACACTATTTTATATCCACCTTAGCACATTGCAAGTGGTTATGTCGCCACAGATAAGCATGAAGCGTTTTCGCGCGCATATTTTAAAAAGGCGGCTATGTTTAGCGAGAGAACAATTTATAAATGGAGTTTTTATTACGCAATCATTATAATCTATGAGGAGATTTGTTGTTACCGAGTGAGGAGTATTTAAGTGGCTTATTAGACAGCCCATTGTCTCAATTGGTTTCAAGGGTTATGGATTACATTTACGCGTGTATCATCTTCTAATACTTAATGTAACGAAAAAGACTAAGTAATAGGAACAATAAGTAAAACATCGTGAGGAAACCTAGACTTGTAATTAATATAAGTCTGGAATCGCCAGTACGCTTTGAGCATGCGTGGTGATCAATGCTCATGCCTTCTATGTATGAGAAGAGGCCTTTGCTTTACAGTGGGACAGTAATAGGCTGCTATTATTTTAATAAGAACAATAAATTTACAAAAGATCTTTTGAATATCAAAATGTAGACAACACTTGTTGACATGCATGCGGAATAATAATAAAAAAATTGACTAAAAAGCGCTTTGCATCACAAAAAGCGCTTGAACCAACGTACAGTTAGGGTGGCATGCACTTAGGGGTAACATCCCCTAACAAAAGACGGTTGCCAACGCATTTGTATCGATTTACGCGAACCGACCGTTACTACAACATGGTAATAAACTGTTGAACGCAAAGCAGAACTTTGATCATTAGGAATAACAAACAAAACAATGGAACAAAGTTAGTATAAACAAGACTGTAATTTAATTAATTATTCTAATCAATAAAAATGAAATGCTTTGGCGAACTGGCAACAAAATTGTTGTATCTACTTAAAAATGAAACCTCGTATTGTAGCAGAAAGAAGACGCTTAAAAAAACAATAGTAAAGATCACCTTGAACTTCTTAAATTAAACACTTAGGCTGACGCAATAAAGCTGATTATTCAATGAATATTTTAACGAGGCCGTTGACTCGGCGAGAAGATATCAATTTGAATGACTACCGTTTTGAATGCTACATCCTTATCTAGACATGCTTAAGACATGATTTATTTGTATCTTGTTACCACTTGTAGCTGTATAATGGGTTGTTTAAAAATAATAAATACAGTTGGAATAACCAACGGAATAAACAGTTAAGGAAACTTTAAGCACAAACAACCATTTAACATTAAGACTATGTTATCAAGAAAGCATGCGATTCATGGAGACCCATACATACAAAATGCTTTGTTCTGACTGACTGACGGATCAACGCACAGCCTAAACCGCTGATCGTAGAGACCTGAAACTTAGAGGGTGTGTTCTTTGTATGACGGAGGCATCCCATAAGAACTATTTTTTTTTAATTCACTCCCTAAGGGTAAGGTAAGAGGTCCAAAGTATGTATGGAGAAATCAACTTCGACGCGTACGAAATCGCGGGCAGAGGCTAGTAACAAAACAAAATAACAGCAGCCGACCTGTAACTTTATTAAGGAGATCAATTTGGTACAATACAGGTTGATTTTTAATTCCCTAAGCATCTTTCAGTGGGTGAAAGTATTCACGCATGCGATCAACTTTTATTACTGGATCAACTTTGAAACAGAAAAATTGTGCGGTCGGGTGACCCCTGTCAGCAGCGAAGTTTCTGACAGCCGAATACCTAATAGTAAGAGACAGAGAGAAAGAGAGGGAATGTCGCCTGGAGGCGGCATATTGCTTTTTTCCTTACGTGACGATTTCTACCACTTAACTCCTACCTGCCGCCGCAAATGGCAAAAATAAGGTGTTCCATACATTTTGATTGTATTGTAATTCTGTAAAATAGTGTACTTTTGAGTTATTGCATTCGGATCCCCTGATCTGATCTCCTGGTGAATTATTATCATGTTTAAATTGCTGTCTGCTCCACTATAAACTTTCGTCATTTGCACACAACCGCTGATTTTTATTTTCATATTTCAGGGTTAGTCCCACAATAAAAGTTGCATATACACTTGACAGGAAAAGCAGTAGCTTCCAGGAATGAAGATAACACTGATAATACTGATGTTTAGTCCACAACAATTGCTGAAACAAAAGACTCGCTAGACCAACATGCACCGGTGTACTACAATGTCACAGATTTCAATAGGACCATTGATACGATTATTCAATTGCCAAGGCCGTGTCGTATGGAGCTAATGATGGACTGTGGGCGTCCACGGTCACCCCTATATAAACCTGTTTGACTAAATTACTGTAAGTAGTGCAGAAATGGCTTTACTCGCGGTTACTGTGTTGTTTGTTGGAGCTCTGTTGGGATGGAGCGTCGCGGCGCCCAGCGACCGTGAGTGTTTAAATACAATGTAGATGAAAATAGAACAAAAGAATCAAAATGTCCACCTACTTTAGCTGTCAAGGAAATATTGGATCGGTGAAACGGAAAAAGGGATGAATAAAAAAGATAGATCCGACTTACTACCAAAGTAAAAATAGAAATAATCATGTCGTTGCAAAGTTCAAATCATTTATTTCAGAAAGACCCTTAAAGGTACTCTTAAAGGTCATATACAAGAAAAAAGGATTGAATCTAGTTGCCCCTACTAAAAGTTAGTTTCGATTGAAAAATGGGCAAGAAACTCCACATAAAATAAAATGTTGCAAATCAATTTGTAATCGTCTCTAGCGAGGACAACCCTAACAATAAAATATAACGATTTTACGACATAGCGAAGCCCATCTATGTATTAAATCAAACTAAAACTATGTTTCAAAATAATATGCGAACTATCGCTATCATAAATTACGTAGAATATTATTATTCAGCACGCTTCAACAAACTTTCTGTGAAGGTTCATCTCGTTTGAGGTATGCCGCGGTTCTGATTGGATAGAGCCTCTCGACATGGGGCTGACGTGACCATTCCGACATAAATTTTAACTGGGAGAAGTTCTATCTACTATAATATTAACCTCTGACCTTTGCAAAGTTACTGAATCTATTTCAGAAGACTAGAGGTTTCTCAATTCGGATAAGCATTTAAAGCTTGTGAATTATTAAGACATAAAACGGTTACTTACAATTTACTGGCCTTGAAAATGTTGAATGAGAATCACTTTACTAGATTAATTTTAGGGATTTTAGAAGATAATTGTAATGAATAAATAATTTAATAATACCAGCCTATTATTGTCCCACAGCAGGGCAAAGGCCTCTTTTCATATAGAGAAGGTACAAGCTTTGATCAACACGATTTCAGGGCGGATTGGCAATTTCAGACTTTTAAGTCCACGTTTCCTCGCGATGTTTTGCGTCACCAGTGTCAATGTCAGATAAATTTCAAAAGTCACATTGGTACTCATTTGTACTCATTGTACTCACATTGATCTCATGTATAAGGTCGTGGGCGCCTTAACCACTGGGCTATCAGAACAATAAATACTACACACCTTGTGAAAATTCCAACTCTTTACCTATTATGGTTTATGAGATTACAGCCTGCTGACAGCCAGTCGTACAGCGGAGGCTTCAAAAGGGTCCCTTTGCATACGGAACTCTAAAAACCAAGCTAGTAAGTAAACAGGAATAGAATCCCAATCTAAAGATCACACTATCAAACGAAACCGTGCAAGGACTTGCCAAGGAGTTAGGGATCGATGCTGAAAACGCGCATAGTCTATAAATAACCTACGGGAATACGAGAGGCTGACTCGCTTTTCAGGAGGCTTACCTTCCCTTTCTTTTTTAACAACAAAAAGATAAAAAGAGTACTGTTATTTAGATGTCTGTGTTTACAAATTGAAATTGATTAAAAAATTAAAAAGAAACAAAATTTTGAAATGGATACTTAGAGACTATCTAGTCTCAAAGAGAGAGAGAATGGAACTTGTTAGAGAAAAAAGAATATAAAAACACGACTGCAAAAATTGCACATCTTTGTACTTTGTTTACTCGTTAGTTTTTTTTACGACACTTTTTATTTACAGTGTTGTATATTTTTTAAATCTACTTGTCAAATTCTAGACGATAAACAAAGACACGACCAGATTCATAAAAAAAAAATATATTGAGGCTGGTATTAATTTACGTTTTAAAGTGACCACACCGGTTTCTTTTTATTTTGTACAAGCCTATGTTATTCGGAACGATGCAAGGATTGTAACGACACCCTATACATCTAAATCAGAAACTCACATACATACATACATATATACATTAACCCTTTTTATTTTTTATTTTTTTTTACCGATTGGAAATCATCAAATGACTTCCCCCGCCCTGGGCGGGGCGGGAGGGAGTGTCAGACTTTTACTGACTAAAACCCATCCATGTTCCTTCTTGTGCCCTTTGCGTTCCCTATACATCTAAATCAGTTCACGCGTTTAAAAGTTATGGTGGAATAAATAAACTCACATACATACATACATACATTAACCCTGAACACAACACTTTTTTTTTGGGGCAGTCGTGTAATTAAAATCGTAACTTAAAAAGGGTGAAACCAGTATATACCAGTACATACCTCTGCCCAAACCTTCAGAAAAGATGAACAACGTGGTGTAAAAAACAATTATATTATAAGTATCAAACTATATCGCTGCCTCGTTGGTCTATGTCCTCGGTGGTCGCAAGCACGACTGCCTTGCATGAGGTCATGGGTTCGATTCCCAGGTCGGGCAAAGTGTTATTGGGTTTTTCCATCAGAAATTTCTCAGTAGCAGCCTCGGAGTCTGGATTTGTGCCCGGTTGATGACAATAGGCTCGCCCCCTATTACATGGGACTAAAAACATAACTGGTGAAATGTGGGTGTACTATCGGTACACCTCTGCCTAACCCTTCGGGGATTACAGGCGTGATGTTATGTTATGTTACCAATCTATATCAAAAAATGGGAATGAATGTCTACTGATGACACAGCAAGTGACTACAATATCACGCTTCGACTTACGACAGCGGAGCAATACCCAAAGACGTAACTGAACGCGGGTGCAGTCGCGGGGTATAACTAGTTTTAAATAAATAGAAACTTATTTCAAAATATAAACAAGAAACATACAAAAATTACAAAAACATAATCCGCAACGACAATTTAAAGCAGCAATGGAGTGAAAAAGATCTAAATTACAGCAATTGAAAACTAAACAATCACTAAACAAGAACCATGATTTTAACTTCACACGCGAATGTACTCTTCATTAGTTTATAAATAGATGTCTGAATTGCTTAACGGTGTTTGTAGGATGGTAGCAATTGGTAATGATGAAGTAATGACTTTTGAATTGCTCAGTTAAATCCAATATGCTGTTGCTGAATTCGAGATCCAGCAATACTTTACTCGGTGATGATTATAATGATCCTAGCTTTTGTCCGCGACTTTGTCCCTTGTAAATGTCGGTAAACACACACACACAGCCGAAGTCACGGAATAAAAAAGTAGCCTAGGTCCTTCCTTGGAGTTAAAACTTACCCCGTACCAAATTTTATCTAAATCGGTTCAGTAGTTTAGTCGAGAAAGAGTAACAGACAGAGTTACTTTCGCATTTATAATATTATACTATGTATGCATTATACAAGATGAAAAAGACAACACTATCATACTTACCATCAAACTAAGTAAGTTTGAGCAAAAATGTTTGCTGGGAAACTACTTTTATTTTTGGTCTGAATAATCACAGTTTTGGTAGTGTGCAATGTAGTGCACGTAAAACATTATGTTTTTAGGTGTATTTGAACTTTATTTAGAACATTTAAAACTAGTTATCGGAAAAAACGAAAAAAAAACCTGAACTTTAACCTCCAAGGTAGCATAAAAGGTAGTTGTTATGCTGAAAAAAATATGTTTATTTCGGCATTGTTAAAAAATGTCTTTTTACACCCATTTTAAGTAAGTATTTCAATTTGCAGGACATTTTAATATTAGAGCAATCATGCTAAATAGTAGGTCAACCAAAAAGTGTATCAAAATCAAGGTACACCGTGTTTACCACCATAATACAATGGCATGGTACGGCCAATAATCGAAAGGTGACCGTGGCAAATTATGTGAACTCATGCGCTGGAAAATTGTATTGAACGTGTACTCGGAATATGGTTGCACTAATAATATCCGGTTAATTTTAAGGTCGAAATATTATGATAACATTTAGCGCTATAGTCGTGATGGCCCAGTGGTTAAGGTGGGTTCAAATCCGGGCAAGTACCAATATGAGTTTTTCAATTCTATGTACTTTCTAAAGTTTATCTTGGACTTTACTGACATTGGTGAAGGAAAACATCGTAAAGAAACCAGGACTTATACCAGCCTATTACTGTCCCACTCAAGCCATGTCAAAGGCTCTTATGGCGGTTTATAAACTCTGACACTAGTGTCAGAGTTTATAAACACAATCTAGATTGTGTGGGGTCGTAAGATCTTACTGCCCACACGATAAAAGAAGAATCCATATTACTTTCTAAAGTTTATCATGGGCTTCACTGACATTAGTGAAGGAAAATATCGTGAGCTTATTACTGTCCCACTCAAACCGTGCCAAAGGCCCTTGTGGCGGTTTAGAAACTCTGACACTAGGGTATGCGGGGTCGTAAGACCTGTCCACACGATAAAGAAAGAAGATTTAGCACTACCGTTGCGCCTCGCGCCATGCTAACTCGAAATAACTTGCGGTGAATTGACCATATGCTTATGAGGTTCAAACAACCATAAATCGAAGGGTGTACCGAAAAAGTTGATGAAAACTTTAGTCGAAAGGGGCGAGATAACCTCAACCATTCACTTCTTTATTTGCACACCATAGCCTTAGATAGAGAAATATTTGACTCTCCCCACCGATTCCTCAATGCACAAGTTCGTTATTGCGAAAAGGGTTGTTTTCACCCCGAGGCCGAAACCCATAAAAAGTCTGGAGGTCTAACGCCAAATAAATTGTTCCACCGTAGACCCCGAGCTTTACGAGCGAAAGAATCGTTGTAATGCGAAACTTTGTCCCACAACGAAAAGTAGCGCGTTGTGTTTTGAAATTCTTTTGCGTTAAAAAATAACTTAGATTGAATCATCTATACAATGTATATTTAAAGTCTAAAGTTTTTGATAATATATTTTTTTTCTTAGTACTTATAGTAAACAAAGTTAAATCAATGTTTTTAGGGTTTCGTACCCGAAGGGTGCTAATGAAACCCTATTACTAAGCTGTCCCGCGTCCGTTCGTTTGTCAGTGAGCTGTATCTCATGAACCGTAATAGCTGGAGAGTTGAAATTTTCACAAAATGTGTTTTTATTGTTGGTATAGCAACAAATAATAAACATAAATAAAAGTAAAAAATTAAAACTAGTCCCTATACAAGAGACCTGGTTTTTTGTGAGTTTTCCTCGATAATCTTCTACGATGGTACGGAACCCTGTTTTTTTTATCAAGCCCATTGAAAAGGAAACAAATCTCTGATTGATGGATGACCAGTAAAAATCCCGTTTACTTCACCTAAAGGTTGGATACTAAAGTAAAAAACTAATCTTAAAGTTCCAAGTTTTTAATCAGTCACAAAGGCGTACTTACAGGGAGTAATTAATGAAAATATTTCGTTCAAAAAAGTAGTCCAGCAGTAGCCGGTAGCCAGTCCAATCCATCGCGAGCCTGCTCCAGAACCAGTTTACCCAGCACGAAGATGGCCTTATAATTGATTCAACTAATACAATTCATTTTTTGCCTTACCACCTTTATTTTATGTTTCTTTTTCATAAAGCAGGCATAGAGCGTCCGGCCGTACATTCTTTTGTAATTATTGGGTACAAAATAAAAGATAATTTTGAGAGCTATACATAATAACATATTGACTTTGATGTGACGCAGCCGGCGTGCGTCGGAGGCTGTTGGATAGACCAGGATCACTCGGGAGATGTAATAAAGATAATTTGGATAGGTTTAAGTGATAGAGATAGGTTTTATGAACTCATTATTGTGACTGGACGCGATAAGTGGCTGTGGAAGTAAATGATATGTATCTTTATTTCTGTGCGACAAAGGTTCGTTCAAATCGTAATGTTAGAATTATACCGTGGCTATGGGTTCTATGATCATTAATGGTTTTTAATGTATTTTTGTAATGTCTTCCTTATGGGAACTTATTTTGTAAGCGTGTTGATGGCAGTCTATACTGAGTGGCCCAGAATTTAGCCATAAGGTCGGCGCCATCAGTAGCATTTATCAATTCTTGGGACGAGCAAGCGTCATGGCACCGCGTTTAAGTCATAATTACAGTTTTAAACACGCGTGCTTTTTACATTATATTACAGCCCTAGTTATACGATAATTTGTTTAAATGTCGGCGAAAAATTTTTGGCTCTTAAATGATCTAGGCTGTGAATGGGGCTATATGGATGAAACGAGGGACCCAAGTTTGTATGAGAAACTTAGGAGAAAAGTAGGAATAAACTAAATTAACGAATTCAACGCGAGCGAAGCCGCGGGCAAAATAACTATGTAACATTTCGTTTTACATATTCAGCATTTCTTTTCCGTTCCTTAACTAGAACCCGAAAAAATAACTGTTCAGCAAACTTCGTTTTTTACTTATAAAGTATTACTTTACGTGACCGGTATATAAAAAAATAATACCTATTTTGTAACCCTCCTACCTTACACAAAATGGGCTCTATTAATCAGCCAAGGTTCCAGGTAAACATTTTTTGTTCGTATTCGCACCCAAATCAAAGTTAATTACAAACCAGAACCGATTTCTCGTGATAGTAGATCGTTCAGATTGTTTTAAATGAGATATGGATATTGGGTATCTTTAGAAGTTTAGAGAAATCCGTTTAAAATGTTAATTGAGTTTTTTTATTTCAATTTTTTCTTTTCAGTTTTTTTTTAATCACGCCAAAGGTTTGGGAAGCAACAGTTTGAAGTCCATTTTAACACCATTTGGGAATAGACCGGCAGCTAATACTTTATTTAAACTAGCTTTTGCCCCCGACTTCGTCCGCGTGCTGTTTTCACCCGCGATAGGCTTCGTTTCCACCAGACAGGTGCCGAGGATGCGTAGCGAGGAATGTGTGTGATACTAACCAATTACAGTGCTAGCCAAGGTCAAGTTTTTAAAATGAAGCAATGTCATTGGTTGGTTACCTGCACATCCTTCTTCCAATCTTCGATGAGCCCCTTTTAGTTATTGCTCCGCTTTTGAGGTTCGTAGCGTGATGTTATATAGCCCAAACTCTTCCTCATGAATCTGGCTATCATACACAAGAAGATTTTATTCCAATCCGACTGTTAGTTTCAGAGATTCGCGTATAAACAAACACAATCTCTTCAGCGTTATTATTTTGGTACAGAATTTTCTAACAAATGAAAGGATCTAATAACGTTAACGTTAACGTTGACTTCGATACTACGCGGCCACAACCACGAATGTTGGTGGTTCTGTTGCAAACTTGACCGCAAAAGTTCCGACCAAGAGTATGGTCGCAACCGCAACTGGTCAAATAGCCGGTCGTACTAGTGAGTCTCATAAAAAAGTCTACCCGGGTGAATGTACAAATGAACAAATCAGTGTAGAAATTATACAGAATGTATAACAATTATCCCAGCACTAAACTAGTTAGCCATTCTAGACACCTTTTAGGCACGCGACCGTATCAAAGACTTTGTGAGGTCGACGTTCCAGCCCGCAAATTAACTAGACGTTTCTGTGCTAGTAGACTTTAGAACCTAATTTGGGCATAATCAAGTACAGCGTCAGGATTTAGTTAACTCCCTCGCTTGAAGTAACATTATAATTAAGGTCTTATGGTACAAAAGTGTCGACTATTGCCAACCACTTCAGTTCCTAAAAACCAGAATTAATCAGAAAAGAACAGCGGAGAAATAAGAAAAAATATAATTTCCATTTCCCTACAAACAAGCAGGAGACATAACAGAACTAGTTCAATAGGAACAGAGGGACGTTTACAACTTGGAGAAGTCAATTTATATAATTTGGGCACTATTCTCTAAGCGGACCTCGGAAAACACGTTAAGCTGTTGGTCCCGGCTGTCATACGTGGATCTTTGACAGTCGTTACGGGTCGTCAAAACCCCGAAAGTCTGACAACCAATCTTACCAAGTGGTATCGTATTACCCAGCTACTGGGTTGTGGAGGTCAGATAGGCAATCGCTCCATGTAAAATACTGGTATTTAGCTGCATGTGTTAGACTGGAAGTCGACCCCAACATAGTCGGGGAAAGGCTAGCCAGATTGATTATTCTCTAAGCTATCTTAACTTTTACTCAGTTAAACTGAAACGTTATCAAATTTTCAGTCGCGTCCATATAACAGATTGACTTCAAAGAAACTAAAATCTCTTGGGGTCATCTTAACACACAACATGAAATCTAAATTATTCCACGCCTAGTGTAGGTAACTTAGTTTTACAAATGTGACCCTAATTCCGGACTTTGGGGATTGTTGCAAACTGTCTACATTACAGAAACGTCTGGATTTCTAGGGTTAGGGTTAGAAAATTAAATATAATTGCGAACAATGCGGCGTCTGTGTAATGTATCAAATGGTACATAATAATATGTAAAGTATGTTATGTTATTAAACTTTATGACTTTATTTATATGTAAAGTTGCCAATGTTGGAATGTATACTACATCGAATCTATCTATCTATAACACAACATCACGCCTGTAATCCCCGAAGGGTTAGGCAGAGGTGTACCCATTAGTACACCCACATTTCGCCAGTTATGTTTTTAATCTAAGTCTAGTCTAATCTATGTCTAGTCTTTTTAAATAATAATAAGAGTTTCTAAATAAACCATGACGAATGTGAAATAATTAGAAAAGAGATATATTTGTTATTTGTTATTAATTTTGTCCCAATTAAGAAATGTCTCCTATATCGTAGGTGCGTTTACATACACAAACAATCAGACCCTCAACACAAACGAACACGCGTCACGCAGTGCTGGAACCAATAGCTTAGCCATTCGTCAACAGTGTCTTCAAATCGTATTATTCAATTAGAAGCTCTCCCATCCTCAATTTTCCCACAAACAAATAAGCAAAGACACGAAAACCTAAAAGATGATAATGACTGCAGTGCGTAACGTTCAATTATTAAATAGAGAAGGGTTAATATTTAATTCAAATACGATTCTAGTTTCAGTTCAAGCCTAATCTATTTCTAATGCGTACACGATCAACCCTTCACACGCCGACGCTGTAATCCCTAGCCATAAATTTTATAAATTTTAATCCCTTTATCGTGCGGACCCATACAACTCTTTGTTAGACAATCGGGTCCAAACGGGAATAGGTAGGATTAGGATGGCGAGCCTAATGTTTCAGGGATTTAACCGTTTCACTGCTCAGGGTCAAAGTGTTCCGATATAATCCCAATATTGTGACGAATTATTGAATTTTGTTTGATGTATAACTTTTGGTTTCGTCAATGTGTTGGGTTGGACCCTTATTATGATCGCTGGTGGTTAATAACGAGACGGAATTTTACTTTGAAAGGATTTGGAATCCAGCTTAAACAGTTTTTAGATTAAATTTAAAAGTAACTGTTTCACCTGCGATGAGTCACATTATAGTAACTACTTCGCTGCCATGAGTTGTGGCGTCATGTTATAGTAATAATGGAAAAGCCTTTTTTTCTTAATCATTAAAAAGTAGTTCCTGAGATTAGCGCGTTTAAATATAAAAGAAACTCTTAAACTTTATAATATTAGCATAGCATAACTTGGGAAATGTAAAAGTTTTTGATACTCTGTGGAGAGAAAGGATTCGTATATTATATTTTTAATTACGGCTCTATTTAAGTACACCTTATTTTCTAGCTTTATAATAATAATAATTTATAATAGGTAACTCCTTGTAGGGTAACTAAGAACAATAGCGTAACGTAATGACGTGTCATAAAATTTTAATGTACAATTACGACATCAAAAACAGCAGTAAAATTGTAGCAAACGTAGGTTTATTCAAATCGTCACGCACATGGGGGTACGCATAAACATTGATACTTTACGATTATAGCAGCTCTTGTGACCTTTTTGCTTTGAATATATACAACTGTCATGTTATCGGAATACTAGCTTCTGTTCATGACTTCATACGCGTAAAAATACGCGTGTTACGAAAAAAAAACCACATCCAAATCGGCTCACCCGTTTAAGAGCTGAGGTGCCACAGACAGACATAGCGGTCAAACGTATACCACCCCTCTTTTTGCGTCGGGGGTTATAAAACATAGCCTATAGCACTCAAGGGTAACATAGCTTCCCATTAGCGAAAGAATTTTTATATACATTTTTAAAAGTAACTGCGCTACTGCTGGCCTTACGTGGTCTCGGGATCGATTCCCAGGTTCGACATAGTGTTATTGGGTTTTTCTATCAGGAATTTCTCAGTAGCAGCCTCGGAGTCTGAATTTATGCCCGGTTGATGGCAATAGGCTAGCCCAATATTACATGGGACTTGTCTTGTTTCGGGCTTTGTATTGTGCGTCACGTTCACGTGAATAAAAAGTTTTTTCTTTCTTTCTTTTTTTCAATACTTAATCATAACTGGCGAAATGTGGGTGTACTAATGGGTACACCTCTGCCTAACTCTTCAGGGATTACAGGCGTAATGTTATGTTATGTTTTAAAAGTAAATTCGGAGATTAGCACATTCAAACAAAAACAAACTAACTCTTCAACTTTATAATATCACTGCCTATAGATAAGGACATACAATTATACGTACCTAAGTTAAGTCTCTAGTTTGCTAAAACTAGGCTCATAGAAATAAATATGCCAAGGACTTTACGAATAATGCTGACAAAAACACTTTACAGAAAAGCTATTTGAAATATTCGTTCTAGAATATCGTTTTACCTTTTGCAATCGACAGTACCTGTCTACCTTTATCTACCAATACCTAAATAGATAGGTGCAGATTAGGGATGTTGCGGATGAAGATATTTTCACATCCGCGGATGCGGATTTATAAGAAACTATGTAAGTGAAGAAATAAAAATACTATAGTAATTACTAGTAATAGACTGCCTCGTTGGTCTAATGGTCGCAAAGTGCGAGTGCTGAGCATGAGGTCTTGGGTTGGATTCCCAGGTCGGCCAAAGTGTTATTGAGTTTTTCCATCAGGAATTTCTCAGCAGCAGGCTCGGAGTCTTTATTTGTGCCCGGTTGATGGCAAAAGGCTCGCCCCTTATTACTTGGGAGTTTAACATAACTGACGAAATGTGGGTGTAGTAATGGATACAACTCTGCCTAACCCTTTGGGGATTACAGGCATGATGATAGCACTTTTTTTTTTAGTAAAGTTTAAAATGCAAGCATTAAATTCAATAATAAGTAATATTGCCTCATACGGGGTCAAGTCTGTTACACAAAGGTTCGTAAAATTAAGTCCGCACAGCATTGATTTCTATGGAGTCAATAAAAATCTGCATACTATTGGTAATAACAGAATCGCCGGCCCCGCCCAACTTCTTTTAGTAGCGACCCGTTCTACATCGGCAACCGCATGCACATCCGCATTGTTTATCGCGGATGTAGATGTCAAAAATTGTTGCGGAAGATCCGCAATTGCGAATACGGATGCGAATATTCGCAACATCCCTAGTACAGATACAGAAAAACATTTAAATTAATCAAAATGTTCAGACAGTCCCTTAGGTGAATGTTTTAATCCTGAAATCCATTTACAAATGGAAAACCCTTGCCATGGAGGGTTTCACACCCTCGAAACTATAAAATATACCGATGAATATTTTATTCAGAAATTTACGCTATTTTTGTATACAAGAGGTACATTTTATTGCTATCTTTGTATACTTACGATATTCCAGCTTGATTCATATTGGGAACATTACCTTTATTTACCTTTATGGCTCTAGAATCGTACAATGTTGGCTAATTTAATCAATGAATCTAGCGAATTACGGCTTCCAGGAATATCTGAATGGGCAACTTATTTCTTATTAGCCTGGAAATTATGTAATAGCTTAGGCAAGCAATAAAAAAAGTTATATAAACAAGAAATTTGGTTATCTCTCTTAATTTATCTCATTTTTGGAAGTACATGTACTGGTTTGGGTTGTTTAACGCTAATTAATATTGAATCTATGCTAATTTAACAAAGCTGAAGAGATTTTTTGTCTATTTGTTTGTTTAAACATGCTAATCTCTTTAACTACCAGTCGGATTTGAAAAATTCTTTTTGTATTTGATAGCTAGATTGATGAGGAATGGTACAGACTATATAACATCACGCTACGACTTACGAGAGCGGAGCAGTAACCCAAGACGTAACTTAAAACGTATATAAAACCACGTGGACAAAGTCTCGGGCAGAAGCTAGTGTACGTATATACCTCTGCCTAAACCTTTAGGGAATTATACAATGTAGTGTCAAATAATTATTTACCAACCTACATAAAAATTGATTGATTTATGCCCGGTTGATGGCAATAGGTTCGTCCCATATTACATGGGACTTAAACATAACTGGCGAAATGTGGGTACACCTCTGCCTAACCCTCTGGGATTACAGGCGCGATGTAATATTGTAAAAATTAAAATGATTATCTGCTGGTGACACAGCAAGCAAACTTTGGGTAGAATTTAATCGAACAACGAGCGGGACGTGACTCCAATAAGCATTAATTATATTTTCAGTACTTTCACAACGTACACGGGTGCGTGTGAAAAAGATAATAATTGATTTGATTAACGACTGCGTTACTGATAAATTATTCTTTTGGGTTATTCCCGTTTTTGCTATCGAACTTGGGTTTATAAATTGTGAATTTGTTACTTGTTTGATATGTGTAACGGGATCTGTAGGGTAAAGGGGTAAAGAGATTTAAGATGCAGGATTGTTGTTTAGGGGGGGGGGAGGGACTAGACCCCGGTAAGGGTTGGTTAGGACTAAAAAGCACACAAATCTTTATTTAACAACATAAAACCATAGGTAAGGTTATGCTTGCAAAAAAAGTTTATTTAGAATAATATCAAGTTCACTTTAAGATTTGTCAGGGAAGGTATCCCCCCCTTCTAGATCCGCTATTGTTTGTAATTCTTCTGTGCAGTGGAAGGTACGAAAATCCATCGAATGCCCAATATAAAGTCACCATGTGTGATGAACACCATAAAATATGGAAGTAGCGAGAGAAAGGACCACATGTGTGTGACAGCGCTCCGCCGATATTGTTGATTTTTGAATTTTGATAAATTGTTCCCCCTAAGGACCTACTAGGGCTGTCTACATAATGTACAGTCGAACAATCCATTTGGTATTCAGGAAACTCGAAACATTCTTTAAAAGTAGTTGCAAGTTAGCTGAACTTGCAACTACTTTTAAAGAATGTTTCGAGTTTGTCAATTCTTTTAAATCACTCCAAATAGGTTTCAAAATAATTTGACACCATAAGCTTAAAAAGTGAATACAAAATAACAATGACTGCCTCGTTGGTCTAGTGGTCGCAAGCGCGACTGCTGTGCATGAGGTCTTGGGGTTGATTCCCAGGTCGGGCAAATTGTTATTGAGTTTTTCTATCAGGAATTTGCTCAGTAGCAGCCTCGGAGTCTAGATTTGTGCCTGCTTGATGGCAATAGGCTTGCCCCCTATTACATGGGACTACAAACACAACTGGCGAAATGTGGATGTACACCTCTGCCTAACCCTTCGGGGTTTACAGGCGTGATGTTATGTTAAAATAAGAATGAATGGCCATGTAGCAGAAATAATTTTTTTGTAGTGTGTAAACCAAATAGCTTGTTTTGTAGCTGTAGTTCTAAATCATTGGTTGTATGTAGAAATTATAGATAGGGGACTTGACGCAGTGTTCATTTTGCCGCAGTGATAGAATAAAAATATTTCGTACCAAACCATTAAATAAAAAGTGTCCATTAGAGAAAAATCACTTTAGCGGAATTTATTACAACAGTATTTTTATAATGTTTTGGAGTTTCGACTAATTGTGGATTTCTTCTACAATTTGATCTTGAAAACAGTTTGATCTGAACTTCTGAAGGCAACCTGAGCTTAAAACTTAAGAGTTTCAATACTACTACCCATTTATTTCTCGAACTGCTGGTGTCCCTGAGTTGGTCCTATTGGCTGTATTTTACTACTAAAATAAAAATGAGACCAACGCGGACGAAGTCGTATACATAAAATATAGTGTACAAATGCAAAAGTATGGATGGATGGATGTTTGTCATTCAATCACGTCAAAACGGTTGAACGTATCCGGGTAAAAAGTAAAGAGATCGTTCATAGTCTGGAATAACACAAAGACTACTTTTTATCCCGGAAAGAAACTGTTTCCATGAGATTATATCAACTTTGACGCGAACAAAATCGCGAACAGAAACCATTAACAAATAAAATATTGACCACACCTGCAAAACTCGTAGCAAACTAAGTACCAACTAATTTGTAAAATTAAAGATACAAATCTGCGGATACCATTACTTACTTGGATAATCTAGTTTATTTTAATCTATTCATAGAGAAATCTTATTCATTTCTGACCACACTGCTAATTTATGACGATTTAAACATAGATTGCTGCCGATAAAGGTGCTGTTCCACTGCTGTTTAAAAATGCTTAAAACATTTTCTAACATTTACTAACAAATATTAGGAATTGTTACATTCTATTAGGAATTGTTAAATGTTTTAAGTGCTCCTACACCGATGGAAAATGTTTATAAACATTCATAAGTTCATAACATCTTAAAAATCGGCTCGCTCGCAGTTCGGATGGCCTGGATATGTTTACAAACAAATGATAACAAATGTTTCATTTTGTTACAATTTGTTAGTTCTAACAATTTTGTTCAAAAATGTTCACAAACATGAAAACATTTTTAAACAGCAGTGTGGCAGCAGCTTTAAACTTAACGATAGACCGCTTTCAGCTTTCTTGATCTTGACACTTCGTCCTGAAGTGAATAATATACTAAAAGTAATATCAAGATCGGTCACTTGGTACCTGGTACTGTTCCTTTATCAAACTGGATTTCCCAGGGGATGTTGCGTAGAGCCTGTTGGGAAGTGGGATATATCTTTTGTTGACTTTGTTTGTACCAAGGGGTAAGTAGAAATAGTACCTGTTGTGTTTAATATACGAGGCTAACTGCCCCGTTGCTGTTGGTCGCAAACGCGACTGTTAAGCGTTCGATTCGGTTCGATTCCTAGGTCTGGCAAAAAGTAATATACGAAAGGGTTTTTTTTTATTATCATGTATTTGGCGAAGCTTTATACATTTGATTATAATATAAGTTTCACCAGTTCTTTCTAAAATACAATTTCTTCATAAGAAACTGGCTTAAACCCGCGACTTGGTCTACGTGTCGGTAATCGTAGACGTAGACAAAGTCTCTGAATAAAAAGTAGCCTATGTCCTTTCTTGGAGTTAAAGCTTACCCCGTCCCAAATTTCATGAAAATCGGTTCAATGGTTTAGTCGTGATAGCGTAATAGACAGACACCGTTACTTTCGCATTTATAATATTAGTATAGATTGCATGTATTGTGATTTTTTATAGCTCCTATTTGTAATTACATTGCCGTTTTCAGAGTATAAAACAAAATGTAACAAACAAGCTTATCGTGGCTGTAAAAGTCAGCGAAGAAACGTAAGTAATGGACTGGCAACCTGTTACTATGGATGGGATGTGTGGACTTAAGTCGACTTTAGACCCGACAGTTTATACGTCTGCATGTGGTTCCTTGCGCTGGGAATTACAGGCGCTATGTCTTGGACCAGGAGGGTAATTTTTGCTTCTTTTAGACACGGTTGCGAAAATTCTAGTAATTAAAACTAAACTCAGCGACAAATAATGGTGCCGATTCTCTTGGTCACAAACGAAACTAAAATTAAACTATTTCCATCTTTTTCTGTCCAATAAAACAAGAAAGAGACTAATGTAAATAAGAGCTGTCAAATTAAGTCAATCTGACACATCCATACAATTATAGTTGACATCTTAAAACGTGTGGATTAAAAATACGGAAAAGTTCAAGGCAAAACTAATTTGACATCGCTAACTCAGTTCTTGTCACGGAATGTCACCGTCCTTTCCTTTCGCTGTATGTTAGTAAGAGATGTCAATTCTCTAAATTTAGTCTAGTTTGTGAACAAGGGAATCGGCACTATTGTCAATTTGACAAAAATGTAGGGTAATTGAGGATTTTTTGACAGATTGAGACTAATATTAGATTGCGAACATTTTTAAGTTACGAGAATTGCCTCCTATAGGCTGTGCCGATGGTTACCGTTAACCATATAAATATTTTTTTGTGTAAATTTTAGATCAATGAAAAAGTGTTATCTTAGTTACTTGTTTGTTAGTTGTGATCCTAAAACAAGCGCAGTCTGGTAGACGGACCGTCTGACAAGCTCGCTAACTAATTCATATTTTTATCACAGTATATATGTAGGTACTATTTTATTTTATAACTCTAGAGAGGTTTGGGTGAGTACTCAAGTTAGCTTCACGAATAACTGACTCGATTCAAATCGTTAAAGTAGCAACTGAGTAATAAAAAAACTATTTCAAACAGCTTACAAAATGAAGAAAATGTATTTTTTTTGTCAGAATTTTCTTTAGAGCTAATCTAAAATTCCTTAAAATCAAAACTCCTTTTTAAGAGCCCTGACCACCCCGATACAGATATTTAAAATGTAATTAACCAAATATTATTAATATATTTAGAATAAATAAATGAGAATAAAATATATTGTAATGTGCAATTTAGAAAAAAGGGGGAATGTCATAAATTATCAAAATACAAATTATTTAGCAATCAAAACATGAATAAATAAAAAGTTCCAAGTAATTCTACCGCTGTACGTAGAAGGTAATAAAATCGGACAGGCACTGACAAATGTATTTATCCGCTATGTTCGCAATTAATATGTTTAGTGCGTGGTACAAGTAAAGAGCTTTGTGTTGCATTTAAAAATACGCTAATTGTCTCTTTGGCCAATTCCTTTGAAGTTTGTTTGTAGCTTCTTGTAGATGCTTAAAATAATAAAAATTATAACCATTTATTACGGTTTTTCCTTACTCCGAACCAACATTGAACCCCTTAAGCAGCTTTTTATTATTTAAAATGTTACCACAAATCATTAAACAATATAGCACACTCTGGCTTTAGTTTAACATTAAAAGTATTTAGATTATTAAGTAACTACCCCTCTTAGTAATTCACTAACAAACACTAACACTAAACGCATACCAAACAGTTCATGTTATTTACCTGAGTAAAATTTTGAATATTTTTGTTTTTTAACACTCGTACACTAATTTGCACTTACTATGTTATCTCTTCACCACCTTTGGTTGCCTGTTGCCTATGGCATTAAGTCCACCTTTGTACTTTTGATGCATAAAGTTTACATAAACAAACGCTTATGGCTTGCACCACAAAACGAAAGCTGGCAAGAGGGAGCCCTGTGAATGAATCATACAATCGATCCGTTTCGCCGACGATAACTTGTGAACACAACTTTATGAGTCAGCCTAATCTTTTTGTTTGGCTGCATTTGGTTAGAAGAACATCTTACTACTTTTATAAATGCTAAAGTTAGGATAGATGTTTCTTACTCAATCACGACAAAACAGCTGAATGGATCTCTATAAAATTTGCCACAGAGATTGTCTGGAATAGCGTATAGGCTTTTTCTAGTTCCCGTAAGATAATATATCGTCTTTTACGCGGATGAAGTCGTGGGCAGATACTGGTCTTAGAGTCGGTTCACATCTGTCGGAAGATACGTCAAACGTATCGTCTTTAGTATGGTCGACGCACGTACGCATCATCGGTTATGTGTGTATGGTAGGATATATTATCATCTATTTGACTGTTTCTGCGTTACGCGACTGACGATACGCGGCGTATCTTCCGACAGATATGTACCGTACCGGCCCTTAATTCAATCCTATATAAAATCACGCTAACTTAATACGGGTGAAAAAAACGTCGCAAGTTAGTAACTTTGTACTTAGATAAAGATAAAGACACACGTACAAAGAGTATCAAGACGAAATGCATTAAGGCACGTACCTATAGGCAACGCGTCGCGCATTTTGATTACGATTGTGACCAGTGTGACAAGTTGCTGGTCTAAACTTAGCTTTATTATACAACCATTATACAAAATTATTACTAGCTTCTTAGTGTTATTGGGTTTTTCCATCAAGAATTCTTCAATAGCAGCCTCGAAATCTGGACTTAATCATAAACTGACGAAATGTGAGTGTACTAATGGGTACACCTCTGCCGGGATTACAGGCGTGATGTTATGTTATGTGTGGCTTCTGGTCGCAACTTTATCCGCATGTTTTTTTCACCCGCTTTAAGTTATATCTTTGGTTACTGCTCCGCTCACGTAGCACAGCCGTAGGTCGTACCGCGATGTTATAGCCCATACTATAGCTCATGAATTTGGATACTATATACCTCCAAACAAATAAAAACACTAGCTACAATATGCAGAAAACCTACACTTTTTTCGAGTAGGTATCATTATATATGTTATTTAGTAATATACTTAACTTCCATATGGAAATAGTCGCGAGCAGAACCTATTACACTATAAAAGCTGCTAACTAAAACCATAACATTATAAAAACAATGTACTTATTTGACTCGTATGAAGTCGCGTAGAAGTTAGTATGACGCAAGGATACAAAGAGTGAAACAAAACATGTGTGGTTTTCATGCTTTTTAGCAGTAATAACATTACTATATCCTATGTAAGCTAACACGACGGGTATAAAAGTTTAACGAACGTATACAGCAATAATTTCCACGAAAGTCGTAAAGAGACCCGCTCGACGCGCCCGCCATATTGAAAACATGGCGTGTGTTTTGGCGGGAAACCCCGACAGCCTAACAATGTTGCGTTTTCTTTAAAAAAATAATAAAGTTGTCGTGTTTTGTTAACCTAAAGCTGATATCACTGGAAAAGAAGCTTTTTGAGTTTTAATTAGAAAATACAATACCTACCTATGACATACTAGGGCACAAATCTAGACTCGGAGGCTGCTACTGAGAAAATCCTGATGGAAAAGCCCAATAACACTTTGCCCGACCTAGGAATTGAACCTCGACCTCATGCTCAGCAATCGAGCATTGCTACCACTAGACCAACGAAGCGACGACTTGTTTTACTTCAAGTGAAAAGACGCATTTCATGATCACGCTATGTAAATTCATGGTTGTTTTAAGCATACATACATATTTACAAAGTTCTCGGAAAACACCCCACAATAGTTATTTAAATTAGATGTTGAAATAGCTGAATAATGTAGGGTTGACGTGGTGTATCCACGTACCATTAATACTATTATGATGTGGGCAGTGAAGCGCGATATTTATAATATTATTACTCGTTTGGATACACTTATTGTTATTCATAATGTGGAAGGCAGAAGGCTGGTCGATAGAGAATTAAAATACGAGAAGCAGATTTGCAACGCCGTCAAATTCAAGGAAGCGTGATTCCAAATGACCAATAAAAAAAAAATCAACAAACGGTAAGGTACAGTTTACAAAAATCATTTAGTTATGTTCAGAATCGACGAGATAATGATTCCATTTTCTTAAGGTACTTCATTTTCTTAAGGAAAGTTTTAATTTTAACTTTTAAACACTATTTAAAATACAGCAGGTTCCGACAAATACCAAAACTGTCATGATAAAATTCAATTCCTGCAATAGCATTAAAATATTACATGGCGCAATAAAAAAATACGATATCCTTAGTCTCACGAGTGAAATATTGTAAAGTGCAATGCAATTCGGCTCCCCCAAAAGTTAGGACAAGGCAATTCGTTGAGTCACGCCAAAAGTTTTTTGCGAACATTGTTAGAGGGCGGTCTTTGAGCTGACATTAAAGAGGGAAGCTACTTGATTTGGCGGTTTTTTAAACTTTGACAGTGTTCATAAACTTTTAGATGATGGTCTACTACTATTATTAATGTAAAAATTGACAAATCATGACAGAACGGTTCGGATTTAGAAGTTGGCCCAGAGATTGATTTATAGTCTGGAATAGAAAGAAAGAAAGAAGTTGAATAATTGCCCATAGGTTACTTTTTATCATGAAAAATGTACGATTTCTATGAGATATGATATATGCACTTTGATATGAACGAAGTCAGTTAACATATTTTTATTAAATTATGAATAGGTGATAGAATTAGACCAATTGAATAAGAACTTAGACGTTTTGTGCCTTTAAAGTAACTTGATAAATCATCAGCTCTGATTTCGGTCTTAATTAAATAATCATTTACCGATCCATAATAATCTTAGAAGACATCCCTATCAAAATATTACTATTTGTAACACGGACACTCAGGTATTTATTTTACTCAAAAAAGATAAAACCTTTTACGAAAAAATCTGAATAAAAACCAGTACGTTTAAATGAAGTCCTTAAAATCCGTCGGAATTATAATATTTTATCAGTCTAATCTAACAAGTGGTCGAGAGAACCGGTCTTCCACGCCACTAAAGGTATTAAGCTTCGTTAATAATGATACAGATTTATTAAAGGATTACTGCTACACTTTAGAGATACAACTTTATACGATGAATACTAATTTGTTTCTGATGAACTTACACGAAAAATACTAATTATTTCATCAATAACGAGAAACCACGTACTGTTTTTAATGCTTTTGAATATTTTAGTTAAGTGAAATGAATCAAGTATAAGTATTTTTATGGTTTCGATCTTTCTAAAGCATTTGAATGAGTTGTTCATGTGTCACCATCTAGTACAGTTAACAATTCCGGTGCTGGTTACTGCCGGTACAGTGACAGCTGCGACATAACAACGCGGAAATATGCTAATGAACAAATCGACAAATACATTGGCGATTTGCCGCGGTACGCGCC
The DNA here is from genome assembly GCA_949774945.1 of Hoplodrina ambigua. Taxonomy (NCBI): domain Eukaryota; kingdom Metazoa; phylum Arthropoda; class Insecta; order Lepidoptera; family Noctuidae; genus Hoplodrina; species Hoplodrina ambigua. Next base: position 4,159,669 of record OX458967.1, read on the forward strand.
AACTAAATCCAACGGATTGCGCAGGGCACGCTTTTAGGTCCCATGTTATATTCACAAATAGTTTTGACAAAATCCGACCGTGAGATAGGTACATAACTTCAACATAAAATATAATTATAAACTACTAGCTTCTACCCGCGACTTCACCCATTTTTTTTTTCACCCATGTGTCTTTGCTCACTGCGCCGGCCCCGTGAGTCGTAGCGTGAATAATATACTATTCCTCATGAATCTGACTATCATATACACAAAAAGATGTTTCCCAATCCGACTGACAGTTCCAGCGATTGGCGTGTTTAAACAAACAAACAAAAATACTCTTCGGCTTTATCGGCTCTATCGGCTTTAGTAATAGAGATATTAACGATAATATTTTTTTTTCTGATTAGAAAATAACAGTGCTCCTGAGTTGACTTACTAAAGATTTCTTACTTATTATTTATTAAAAAAAAAGAAACCAACTTAATGTTAGATCAGCCAAAGCTCCAGATCGATAGATATAAGTGAAGAGTGCATGGCTCGCACTGTACTAAGGGTAGGTACCGCAATATCTACTCGCTAGGGTCCTCCCCTCTGACTCATAAAGAGGGTGGTCTCCCTCTCACTTTTGAGGGTTTGGTCGATATTGCTCTCTTTTGTTTTCGCACTTTGAGCGCAATGTGTACCGTTGAAACTCGATTTCATGATAGCATGTTAACTATTTAAAACGCTGGTTAAGTTAAGCTGAATATTATCAGTTTAGGCGGATGACATTCACACAATCTGTTTGAATTATAGATTGTTATTTTAACGTTACAAATAGGGTAAAAATAATAAAACATGACTTCCGTAGGTACTCGTGTTACATGGTACATTAATTTCTAACTAAATAATTGGAAAACTAAAAAAATAAATTTATTAATAAGTGTTTTTGGACCGATTCTTTCTGTGTTGTGTTCGTAATTTCCAAGGAATCAAAATTTTTGGAGATATAAATTACATTTTAGAGTATTTAATAATTTATAACTGATGTAACTTCGGTAGTTAACAAAAAAGACAAAAAATAAAAAAATATACTGAATATTTTTGAATTCAGTCAGCGCCTTAATGGTCTGGTAAAGTCGGACCACCCTCGAAACTTTTATGGGCTTCATTGTGGTCATTGAACTTGGGGGTGCAATCCTAATGCAAAGGTACAGAATATTGCACCAAATAGAATAATCGGTAGTGTTTTAATTAATTGTCGTGCGTTAGTTTTGCAAGAACTCGAAAATGACTCGACCGATTTGAGTAATTTTTTTTTTTTTGTTTTGTTCGCCTCAATTCTGGGTCCGAGCCACTTCGTGCTATCAAGATTTTTATTTTTAATTTTCACTTATTCTAAACCACTTTATAAACAATAATTGTGGTATAAAGTTCCCCAGGTCAACTAGTACTTAAAAAAATAAAAGAAACAAAAGACAATTGAAATAATTTATTCCAGACGCCAAACTAGCCCGTTCACAAAAAGCAACACTTTAACGCTTTACACAACTCTATGCCGAATAGACAAGGAGACCACACACTAACTACCAACAAAAATAATAACACATCCATGTATTGTCTCCATATTTGAAGAACTGTGAGACAATGCGGGCAAAACCCAGCGCACCTGTAGCTCAGGCTCAGCCACGGCCTCTTTCTCAGAAGGAATGGGCTCCATCTAAAACCAGAACCCGGACGACGCCGCCAGCCAGGCTGTTTAGGATGAAATCCTTTTTTTCGATTTGCATAATTAGAGTATATCGAGTAATTGGTAACAGGATGGTCCTTTCGATTTTTATCCTCTTTTGTAAACTTCATTACTAATTTTAAACGTTGCAGTATCCCTGCACCAGATCCATTATTAGCTGCAACTTGGGATTTTCTCCATGTGCGCTTAGGATCACGTATATACGATTGAAATTTTCTATATGTGCCTTTTGTGCCAGAAACTGCTCTATGCAAATAACGTATTAGGTATCCGGCACTCGTTAAATTCAATTTCTTAATATTTAAAACTGGTTCACCTACAAGCAGAGTTTCCGATGTACTTTTACGTTTCTCAAATGTCTTTAACTTAGTCTCTTTGTCTTCTGCTGTATGGAGTTCAAACCTTTTTCTTTCAATTGTTGGATTTGATGTTATTTCGAATCCGCATTTCACCCCAAGAGCTTCTTTCTCTGATTCAGGATCGCAAATCGCTGTTCCACTAATATATTTTATTTTTTTATATTCTATAGAATCTGTGTGAAGCAGACTTTGTGCATGATTCTCAGCTTCTTTTTTACATAGCACACTTTCACATACGGACGCATTTTTACTTTGATCTGTCTTGGGCTTAGAGATAGATTTGCACACGCAACAATGACAGGGCTGTTCATGTTCATTCTTATTTTCCTCAGGTAACGTAGTCTCCTCTTCAGGTGTTTTACATTTAGTTGGTATCACAATTAAATCTTTACGTGAAACAGTTGTTAATGTATCTTTACTGTATTCCAATATTTTGTTCTTCATATCTAAAACGTCCTCAACGGATGGAGGAGTTCTCATTATTTTATTGCCTCCACAACAAGGGCATGATTTAAGATATTTCACATCCTCAAGGCTTTGAAATTTTGAACTTATAAATAAAAACGAGACAGGTTTTAAATCCTTTTTTTGTTCTAGTACTATGGAATCACTAGGCTTCATTTTAAATGCTTTACCAGTACGCAACGTAGTAAAACGAACCTTGTCGTGTAAAGGAATGGTTTGCCTTAACCTTGTCGGATAATGTTGACAACTTTTTTTAAAGAATTTTATGCCATGATTGTTCGAAATAGTCCTTTGGTGGGTGTCTCTAGATTGAAATCGAGAATATTTCTTTTTATAATCATTCTTTCCGGTTACTTTTGCCACTTTGAGGCTTTGAGGATGTCGTTCACTATTGCAATATTTTAACATGTCACTTAATGATTGTTTATTAGTTACTTTTCTTTTAAATTCCATCCTACCTACCGAACTTAAAATATTTTCTTTATTAGATCGTTTTGTAAATATTTTTTTGCAACAATATAACATTTTTTTAAATGTAAATTGATTGAACTCCGAACATTTAGATATCTTTGTCGCTCCTTGTCTTCTTGAATTCATACGACCAAAATTACATTTGCGACAACAACAATAAGCTTTACTGTTGTCAATTCTATCATGTTTATGGAATGCGTAAGACATTATGGTCTCAAGTTCTTGAGAATTTGTTTTAAAATGCCTCTGTGTAGCAGGCTGTATTTGGTATTGGACCCATTGTTCTTTTGGGCTAAATAATGGCCTTATTTCTTCTGCCCTAGCACAAGTTACGTTTTTCTTTCCAAATCTTGTCATTTGTCTTGAACGACCATTTTCCTGCTTTAAATAAGGGGATTTGGATTTGGTCTTATTTGAAGTTGTCATATCGAGACGATTGTCATCCATATTTGGAGGTAACAATTCCTTGAAAAATTCAACATTTATATTAAAGTTTGATGTAATCCTTACGCCTTGTTTAGCATTTTTCCCATGCAAAAATGGAAACCGTGGTTCTTCTACTATTCTTTCTACTTTTGTTGGTGAATAAGGTTCTCCTTTATATTGAGTTCTTCTACTTGTACGACCTGGTAGTAATGTATTAGCTATGCTTGTAACAGACATACGTGTAGTAGGTTTATCATTCGTGGGCCGTGTTCGAGACACGCGCCGCACTCCATTTTTACGAGTGCATTCTTCTGCCGTGCATATCACCCCTTGTAGACAATCATTAGGGCTTAATTTTTGGATTGGAGTGTACTTTCCTTTCGTCGATGTTTTCTTGTCCGAGGTTTTTACTCTTGAAGGATCTTTTGCTTCAGATTTAAGAAGCGTTAATGTACAGAGACAGCGCTTTAATGACGGTGCCATCATTCTAGAACGTTTCGCTTGTGTCTCTACTCTAGGTTGTTCTGTTTGGTCAGGTCGTTTTGCTTCATTTTTAAGAAGCGATAAAGCACAAAGGCAGCGCTTTAATGATGGTGTCATCATTTTAGACCCTTTCGCTGGTGGTTCTACGTTAGCTTGTACAGACTGGCGATTTGATGGTTTTCTACAACTTTTATCATTTGATTTTGATAGATGTCTTGGAGATTTTATGGTGTTCAGCTTCATTTTTGCTTTCTGGTCTGACGAACTGCTTGATGGTGATTCTCTGGAAAACTCCACATCGAAACGGAAATTTGACGAGTAATTTCTGGATTGGCGATTTACCATCTCAGGTTTAGGTTTTTTTTTCTGAGCTGAACCGCACTGTTCTGATGGTGTTGCAGTTTTTGTTTTTAATTTATCACGTTTCTTACCTTTTTTAACTTTCGACATGTCGAGGTCACATTCACAATTCTTTTTTTGTTTTCTTAATATGTCATCAATAACAGGGCACTTGAAGCACATACATTTCTGGCCTTGTTGTTGACATGGACACCACAGCTCATTAGTTACCGCCTCTTTAGTCACATGTGGTTCCCGAGTGTCAGTGTCACATTGGCATTTTTTTCCTTTAGTTCTTTTTTCTAGTTCCTTAAAGCATCCACATATTTTCTTAGTTTTGGTGCCTATTTCACGAGTTGCTGGTTCAGGGTGTTTTGATTTCGCATCAGGGTGTTTTAATGTCGTTATGTCTTCCTGATATTTTCCCTTCTTTTCAAGTTTTAACGTACAAAAACACTTTTTTAATAAAGCTGCGCTAGTCCTTAATGAATCAGATTTTTTACATTCTGAATCTGATAGACAATCTCGAGGACATTCTTTTCTACAAAAACAAGACACATTTTTGATACTTTTTGTTTTTTTCACTAATTCTTTCATGTCCTTGTTGAGATCTCTTTGGGTACTTTTTTTGGAATCTCTTCGGGTGCTTTTTCTGGAATCTTTTTGGGTGCTTTTTCGGGATTCTCTTTGGGTGCTTTTTCTGGTCTCTTTTCTGGTACCTTTTTTGCCTTCACTTTTGGCAATATTGGATTTACGCGAAGGTGGACACTTATCCGTAGTAAACTCAACATTAATACTGAAACTAGATGAAATACGATGTGCTCGTCGTTTAGGGCCGTCGCCATGAACTTTATCGTTTCGAGCAGCCTTATCATTTTTCCGGCTTGGAGAATGAGATGTGGCTTGCATTTTTCTAGATTTGAAATCTTTACTTTCATCTGTAGAGCTTGACATTGATCGGCTTTTTTGCGTCGGTCTTCTTTTTCTTTTCGTTTTATTACATTCATATGGGTCACATGCGTCGGGCTTGCATTTGCCAGGTTGACATTCATCATCAGATTCTTCAAATTTCCCACAATCACATGTTACCTGATTTTTGGCTGCCTTTACTTTTCCTTTACCCTTTTCTGGTTTTGTAGCACATGTTGTACATTTAAACGGACTTCCTTGGTTATCCGTTTTACAGTGTAACTGTAAAGTGCAAAAACATCGTTTTAAGAACGGTGCTTCTGTTCCTGTCATTGTAGAGCGCAATGATGAATTCAAAACTTGAGAATCCATATCTCGATTTGATTCTGTACGCTGCGCTTTTTTGTTTCTAGAGTTAGTCGTTTGTTTTGTATACTTGCTTTTGTTCTTTTTTACTTTTTCACGTTTTGGGGCGATAGGGTCACCGTGTGATTTATTTTTAGAAAATTCTATATCAAAATTAAAACTTGATCCTAACTTTACGGCCTGTTTTGAGTGTTGTTTCTCTGCCGAAGTACATTTAGGTTCTGGTCTTCTTTCTTTTCTAGCCTTAATTGGTTTTGTATGTTGCGTTTCACAGTCTCTTTGTTTTCTAAGATGATGCTTTGTCATATTCGAAGTCGTTCTTGTATCATGTCGTTCGGTCGATGTACCAGATGAGTTCATAAGTCGTTTATTAATAAGTTTTAAGCACTCATGAGGATCACATTCACCAGGAATACAAATGCCAGGTTCACATTCGTACGGCTCTAATTTATGAGGAAATGCCCTTGACCTTTTCGCTTTTATTTTCGTAGTTGTGACACTTCTAGTATGTAAAGTTGCAACCGGTTTCATAGGAGGAGTACATAAACATTCATGTTTTTGTTCGATCTTTTTTGGTTTTACTACAGTTTTGGCTTTGATGTGAGCTTTAGATTGTTTTTGTTTATTAAGTTTTAATGTGCAGAAACACCGTTTTAATATTGGCCCCAAACCAACGTCTCTTTTTTTAGTTGGATCCGCCTGAGTGTCACGACTTAAAACTGAAAATCGTCTTTCTCGTAACCCCTTACTTCTCGTTTTTATTCTACGATTTGCACCAAAACCAGACTTGTTCCGGGACTTTTTCACTGTAGTAGCAGCTGCTTGCACTTCGTCAGTCTTAGGACTACGGTCTTTATAAAATTCTATATTGAAACTAAAGTTTGAACCAATTCTAACTGCTTGTCTTTGCGGTGAAACAGGTGATGACTTAACTACTTCTGAAATAATCTTTTCCCTAGGAGGACGGTCTCGCCTTGTTGTTCTTCTTTTCACTCTTCTTGTTGGCCGGGCTGTTCTCGATTGTACCATTATTGCTCTTGATGGGTTAGATGACGTAACATTTGATGATGTTGATTTGATTCTTGGTCTTGCAGTTCCAGTCATTTTATCTTTTGCTAATCTCTTTCTTATTAATTTTATACATTCATTAGGATCGCAACAGTCAGGCACACATACACCGGGTTCACATTCATATGGTAAAAGATTTGGATAACGTTCCCGTGTTTGCGGTGGACCACGCTCCCGTGTTTGTATCGGGCCACGCTCCCGTGTTTGCGTCTGGTTAGACTCTTTACATTCACACATATAATATGGCGAATTTTTCGGTGTTTGCGTTGTAACATTGCCTGATTTAGGAGCAACTTTTTTAGGGCCTACGTTACCACTTCTAAGACGATGTCTTTTCGATGCAGACGACAACCTCATCATATGACAGAAACAATTTTTGAATTTAGTTAATGGCTGATTAATTTTTTCGCCAGTTTTTGGATCTACATTAAATCCTTGTAAACTTGCAGTACAAAAACAGCGTTTTAAGAACCCACTTGTCATTGTGGCTTGACCTTGTTTGGCTACATTTATTTGTGCATCGGTATCATGAGTTGTTCTTCCCTCTTGTGAACTGCTTTCTTTCAACTTTCTATGAGCGTGTATGTTTTTTGGAACTCTTTTAACTTGTTTCTGTTTCTTTTGCACGTAGGGTTCCGACGACCCCTTATCAGAATCGGTACCAGTTTTATCTTTATAAAATTCAACGTTAAAGCTGAAGTTAGAACTGATTTTAACTGCTTGCTTAGATGGTTTAATTTGCCTGTCTATAGACATTACAGAAGGCTTAGATCTTACCGCAGTGTTTCTAGATTTAATACGTTTTGCTCGCATCTTTCTTGATTGTGTTCGTTTTCTTTTTGGTTTTTGATAAGGCTTACTCATGGTTGAGCTAGATGTTGTGTTTGCAATTGACTCCGTTCCAAAATCTTTGGTGTGTCTATTCCTTTTCTTTATTAACTCCAAACACTTATAAGGGTCGCATTCGCCAGGGACACAAATGCCAGGTTCACATTCATATGGTAATAAATCCGAAAACTTCCCTTTTGTATTCTGACCTGACTCAGCTGACAGAATAGGTTTTACATTATATTTAGGAGGTGTTGATGTACCTTGATGTACTCGTAATTCTCTTGCTTTTTGCTGTCTTCCTTTTTTTTGTAATTTTAACGTGCAAAAACATCTTTTCAACATCGGTGTAACACTAGAAGCCTTATGACGGATTTGTTTCATCATTGATTGGGTTTCTATGTCGTGTCTATGTTTGTGGCGGGTTTTAGAAGCTTTGCTAGCTGTCGGGCGTTTCGGTGATTCTTTTACAATATTTTTAGTTGGACTTGATTTTGAGCTTCCTTTAGAGAATTCAATATCAAAACTAAATTTAGAACCAACTCTTACTGCTTGCCTGTACTGTGCTCGGGGTAACGTCTGATATTTTAAACCTGTAGGTTTTGCTTTCGGCTTCTGCTTCTGGGCTCTTGGAGCACGATGATTCGGCTCACGGCCTGGACCTGATTGAAGTCTTCGAGAACACGCATGAGTTGAGGTCGTCAGACAGGAACTGCTTTTCACTTTGTTATCAGTACCAGACATTCTTGATACCTTTCTCATTAATCGCTTCATTATTAATTTTTGGCATTCATATGGATCACAATCACCTGGCACACAAATTCCTGGCTCACACTCGTTATCTAATAGCTTTGAATTTTGCCGCTGGTAATTTCTTGGACCCTTTTGTTGAGCTACTTGGATGTTCATGGTACAATAACACTTTCTGAGTAATGACTGAACACCAGTTAGTGGAGAGGAATTTGTTACATTTTGAGCATTTTCAGTTTCTGGTTTTACCAGTGAACGTGGTTTTGATGCAACTATATTAATTTGTGATTGTGCACTTCTTGCTGTCGATTGTTTATTAGAACAGATGTTTTTTAGATAGTCAATTTCACAACTGAATTCAGATTCAAATTGTACAGATCCATTTGACCCAAAATTAAGTAAACTTTGATCTCTGGAACTGATTTGCGATAATTTATATTTGCTTTCATGAAGGAATGACTGCATATTTTTAGCTTTAAATGCAATCATTGATATTGAGAAACCACATGATTTATTTTTATTGAAATATTGCCACACCTTAGTGTGACTTGACGCGTTCTTAGAGGAACTGGTAGAATAGTAAGAATGGATAGAGTTAAAGTCATTTTCGATTTCTAATATTTTTGGCGTTTTCGTTTTATTTTCAGCAATAGCAGTGTTCACGTCGTAAACTTGTGTGATTTTCCTGGTTGCAAATGGTGCTAATGATTTACCACTTCGATGTTGTTCATTCTTTTTTGATATTTTTAATGTACAGAAACACCTGTTTGCCGGACTAACTCCTTTGTTTCCAAGGCGATATTTTCTATTACAACTATGTCTATTTGCTAAAACATTGCCTTCCTGCTTATTATTTGAAAATGGAACGTTTACATTTTTTGTACTGTTTTGGTTAAATTTATTTTCGGGTGTTATGCTTTTATAAAACTCTATATTGAAGCTAAAATTAGAACCCATATTGATACTTTGTTGTAAAGATTTATTCAAATACATTTCTCTGGCATGTTGAGGCAAGTGGGATAGTTCAGAGTACTTTCTCATGTTCTTAAACTTTTGTATTAACATATTCCGTTTTTGGAAATCAGACTGAACACATAAAGGTTTAGATGTGCTTCTAAACGCACGTGTATAACTTGATTTTGACTTCATTTTAGTTTTTTTCGTGCCTATTCCAGAATGTTTGAAGGTACTACTTTTTTTTGCTAAGCATTCATAAGGATTGCATTTACTAGGCACCATATTGTTAAACTTTAGTATTGACATCCGTTTCGGGCAATCAGTCTGTAGAAATAAAGTTTTCGATGTGCTTTTAAATGCACGTGTATCACTTGACTTTGATTTCATTTTAGTTTTTTCAGTGCTTATCCCAGAATGTTTAAAGGTGCTACTTTCTTTTGCTAAACATTCATAAGGATTGCATTTACTAGGCACCACATTGTTAAACTTTAGTATTGACATCCGTTCCTGGAAATCAGTCTGTACAAACAATGTTTTCGATGAGCTTCGTGTGAATGCACGTGTATCACTTGACTTTGATTTCATTTTAGTTTCTTCCGTGCTTATTCCTAGATGTTTAAAGGTGCTACTTTTATTACTTTCTAAGTATTCGTAAGGATTGCATATACTAGGCGCATATATAAACGGCTTTGAATATTTTGGTTCGTAGGGTCGCAGCTGATTGGAATGTTTTCGTTTAGTGACCATTATACCTCTTTGTAAGTGCGGATACATTTTTTCTGCAACTAAGTTAGATTTTATATCAGTAGTACTGCTTTTCTTGTAGTGTTTTCCATTCTTATAAATCTTAAAAGTGCATGAACCCCTCTTAATGGTGGGACTTTTATGGTAAATTAAAACAGAATGTATCTTTTCGGTTCTAGGTAAATGCATTGATTGGGAAGTTAGACTAGAGTTAGATCTTGGTTTACGGACAACAGTTTTTATATTTTCTTCTCTATTGATCAATAGAACATTCGGTTTTTTGGGGCTGCAAACACTGGTGCCACACTTGTAGAGCAACGGACCGTCATGTGGGGTAACGTGACTCGCTGGCCTAAGATTAGTTTGAGACCTTTCAACTTTAATGTCTGGGCGAACTATTACCATTTTAGAAACTTGACGTTTATTATTTCTTTTCTTTTCTTGCTTTCCCAATTTTATAGTGCAAAAGCATCTACGTAAACCGTGTTTCTTTCTTGTTAATTTAGATTTTCCCGTAGAACTGCTTGTTTGCGATTGTTTGCTTTGTAGTTGCCTGGTTCCGTCGCCACATTTGACACACTTTACCTTGGGAATTTTATGGTTTTTGTTATACTCTTTAAATAATTCCATGCTAAAGTTTGGATTAGAAGAGTTTTGCTTATTATTTTCCATCCGATTTAAAGAAAATACTTGTGTTTCTCGTTTTTGTTCAGAAGCATAAAAAATTGATGTTTGAACAGATTGATTTTGAAGTTTCCGTAGTTCTTCGGTCGTAATAGATTCATCTTTATAATTTACTTTTCTAAGACGAGTATTCGATTCTCCACGTTGATTCTCGCATCTTCCTTTAGCTTCCGTACTCATATTTTTATCATAACACACCCATTTCGATGTATGGATTGAGGAGTCAATATTAAATGAACTACCTGTACCAGCATGTTCGTTCTGAATCATCCATTTTTCTTTAGGTTGTGGTGTTGTGAAAATAGTGTGATAGGAAGTAGATTTTACCTCAAATTTAATCTTTGATTGTCCAGATTTATGTTTAGATACTCCTACTTTCTTCCATGTAGAGTCACTTTTTGATTCATGAATTGATAATTTTGTGTTATTGATAATATTTTGAGCAGGACATGAGTGAATATTGTCGGTAACAGTACATTTCGATACACACTTTTTTGATGTAATAAGGTGAGCATTAGTTTCGTTTTGAGTTGTTCGTTTATTTCTATCTATATCTGGTTTTTTAACTACCTTTGAGACACCTGACGTGCATTTAGGGTTATTTAAATTGGACGCTTTTATTGGAATTTCCATGGAAGGCAGAAAATTCTTTGAATCAGTACTTTCCTTCACTGTGATATTCAGGTTATCTTTCCTGGCACTTTTACCAACCCTAGATTTGGTTTCATTTATTTTAATTTTTAAACTGCATATACATCTCTTAAGAGCGTGGCTGCCACACTTCCTGTGTTTTTGTTTAAAGTTAGACGTTTTCTCGTGACGACAAGGTTTGTCAGGTAGACGAGGTACCTTCGGTAGAAGCGGTTTCTGACATGGACGAGACTCCTCACAGTGACAAAGTTTCTTTTGACAAACAAGTTCCTCGTGCAGTTGTGGTTCCTTACATATTTGCGGTCGTGGCTTAAAACGCATTGGTGCTGAAAGCATTCTTAGTTTCTTATGAATTAAGGCCGATGATCTTAATTTCGATTTAGATTTGTTTATTTTATTTAATAATTTTGACGATGATTTATTACAATCAACCGGACAACCCTTTTTTATCAAGTTTATAGATTGTTGAGTATCTAGTGGTGTTGTAGTTGTAATAGATTTTATTGACTCCTTTCTTGTAGTGCAACAGTAAGGCAACAGATTTTTTATTATATTGGCTACATCTACAAGATTCGTTTGTGGTGAAATTTCACTTTCTGATGTTTGTCTTGATAGTTCTAGAGCGTAATATTCTTTAAGCTTTTTTTCAATCTCTTTTTTATACTCAGTTAAACTATACTGTTTGCGTTTCTCCGCTTTTGAGTGACATTTTCTTCGTTCTTTGCCAGTTTTACACGAGTTTTCCGTTGGAATACTAGTACTCGATGTGCTTGAAGTGTCATTAATATTTTCTTTTCGAGACTGATTGATTCTTCTCGATCTATTTGCAAATCTTTGTGCCTGGCATTTCCTCTCCAATTCGTCGTTCAATTTTATTGCGGTTTTAATAGGATGAATTGTGTTTTCTTTTGTAGTATTTCCAGTCATTGAACTCGCCTTGGGTTCATTTTTTTGTAAAGCTTTTCGATCTTTTTCAAAACATTCTTTTATTTTTTTCTCAGCTTTCAATAACAATTCTTTTGATGATTCCGTTTTTTTAAGAGCAATAACTTCTTGAGGTATATTTAACTTTTTTTGTGTTTTACCACCTTCGCCTATATTCTCCATATATGAATTAGGATAGGCTTTGGCCCGCTTTAGTTTATGATATGATTTTCTTAATCTGCCATTATTAAGAGACTTCAATGTACGGTTATTTGTAGCTGTAAAAAGGCGATCTCGTTCTATGTTTGAACGAGGACAGATTTTCTCAAGTATTTCCCTGGATTTTTTATATTTTTCATGTTTACAAACAGAGGTGCAAGGATCAGACTTAATATTCTTAGCTTCACTAGTTTCTTGCTTTGAAACAAGACTAGATCTCGAAGCGATGTTTCCCCCAGCATGGGCTTGTCTGTTTTTTCGAGCTTTTTGAACATTCTCACGGAGACGGTATTTTGAACTACATGTACAACAACTGCAGCATTCACTTAATTTTCTTGATCCCGTAAAAGCACCAGCGTCCACTAAATTCACCAAAGCTTTTCTTTGTTCTATAGAAGATCCTGGCTTCAGATCAGTTTTGCTACTTTCGCTACTGGAGAGCAGCTGACTTCTGAGGGCATCGTACAATGCTCTCGTTTTTATTAACTTACCTAACAAATTACTTTCTTTTAAGTGAATGTAATATTTACCAGTCAATAATCGATTTATTCTAGATCCTTGAACTAGTAAACGTTTTAATGTTTGACGATCTGATTCAGTTTTGGAATCACATGAAGTGCAGGAACAACTATTGTTGTTAACCGTGTCTCCTTGTAATGGCTTCATTTTTGTGTTGCCTTTTCTGTAAATTTTGGCAAAGCCATTCAATGGTAGAGGCGATTATGCTTGATGCTCAAACGAATACAATTTCACATTAACAGTCTAATAGAACGTCATATACTGCGTCACAACATAATTTACCTGAAAATTATAACAGAATAACACCAATACTAATGGATTATTTAATTTCTTACAGTAAGGCTGACTTACATAGATTCTGTGGTACAAGATCGGTCAATAATGATTCGATATTCGACAGGATTGAAGTGTTTACAATGTCGATCGAAGCATTAAAATAATCAGAAATATAACCTACTAACTGGGGATAATTGGCAAAATTATCCCCTCCCATCTTTACGAAGCGATTGCAGGTAATGATTTTGGATATTGAACGCTAAATAATTTTAAAGAGTGAGTTTAAATTGCTGATAGTCGTGTAACATATTTAGCCTTTACTGAAGTAATTTGACCTTATTTATTCAATTATTGGGGGATAATTAATGGATGCGGGGATTGGGGGGGATTGTGAAAGGCTTGTTTGTGCAGAACTAAGCCCAGTTACCCTCGTTAACCCTATTTTATTCAGCATAAGTTGAGGTTGAGTCTGAGTTTAACGCGCCTTATTTTTGGTACCTAGCTAGGTATTTTCCGCTCTTTTATAATAATAGACACACTGCTAAGATTCTCCTTACATCAATTACCTACTCAGGTACTTACATCTTACAAGACTAGAACAATTAGCCACAAGTCGAGACTACTAGAGGACCGAGACTTCAATATAAAACTTTTTCACAACATTTTTGTATGGTTTACTTCCAAACATTTTAATGCATATCGCCTCCCTTTACAAATTAAATTTCCCTATCGATTAGTTACATCGAAACGTAAATTTTGTGTAAATTTAAAATTTCGTCAATATTACCGCATTATGGGGAAAAAATTTAACGCAAGTGCCAAAATGTCATGGTGACAGTAATTTTGAAAAATTCAAGAAATAATAAGTTATGACAGCCAGTCTTTTAGTTTTTAAAGGCAGGTACCTACCTACTAACTTTTTTCTCTCAGAGTTGTCAAAATCGGACTCGCACACGACACACAACTAAATAAAAGCTTGTAAAAATAAAAACACGTTTCTTGTATGGGGACGTAATAAGAGTCCCGTTGACACCCTCGGGTAACGAACCCTGAAAATGAGACAGGAAGAAGCAGGTCCATAGATGTTTTCAAAGATCTCAAAGTGGTCAGACCTACGTAATTTTAGCATGGTTGAAATTTTGAAGATAGGAATCTAGGTACCTATACCGATAATAAGATGAAAAGCTTTTTGTTTTGTTTGGAACTACCACCAGTTGGATTGCTTAATGTATAATTATGATAACTAAATTCATAAGGAATAGTAGGTACCTACCTGTAATATGCTATTAAGTATAAGACGCTACTATCTACGGGAGCGACGCAGTAGGTACCTAACCAGCGTTGTAACTGAAGGCTGGTGGAAACCCTGTGGTCTACAATGACAAAAATCGTTGCAGTATAAATTAAATAATAATAGGTACCTATTAATGAACGCACGTTAGGTACTTACATTTTGGTAGCAACAGGAAGTCAGGAAGTAAATTCACAAAGCTATGCCCGTGCCGGCTACAACTTTCAAATTTATAGGCGCCCACTTACATAAAACTTTTAACTGAGTTTTTATCTTTGATCTCCTTTTGAAAAAATGCCTCAGTCCGTATTTTGCTAAATAACAAATCATTAAGTAGATACAAATGTAATTTGAGAGCTGTTTTTATTTTTAAATACCTACTAAAAAAATTACGATACCCGTAGTAGTTTTCCTACCGGTGTACCTAGTAGTTAGGTTCTTACTTTTCACCAACACAACAAGCCTAGATTACGATAGAACTACAAAAGATAAAAGGAATCTATCAACTCTACAAATCACATTCAAATCGACGCATCTAAAGACATTTAGGTAGGTATTCATCAGAGGTTAGTGACTTGCGACTTACGAGACACCTGCGTGACAGGTTGCATGAAGTCAACGGACAAACTTACCGAAGTTCTAGAAGTAGCGGCCTCCAAATGTTCCAACTTCCAATTATAATTTAATCACACACCAAACACAACACAATTACATTCACAAACATAGCACATTTAAAGTAAGTGTCAAATAAGTTATCCGCGAGTTTCAAACAGCAACTGCACCGAACAATAACCGACTCACACACTCGGAAAGCAAAAGCAAACTAAGCTAAGCGAAGAGCGAGCGGGCAGCGGGAACGCACAAACTTGAAACCCCATAGAAAAAAAAACGAACTTTTGAATGGGAGCTAGTAGCTCCCTCTAGCTTACTTAGTACAAAACTTTATATAATTTCGTGTTGTTGTAAACAGATGGCGCTAATATTACAGTTAAAAGTTTCATTGATAGTTTTAAAGCGTCACAACGGAGGGCGCTGTTCACAATACCCCAAATTTTGTTTGAGTGGAGAAATTTTTAATGGAATATTAGGAATTTAAATGATTTTTGGACTGTCTAGAAAAACTACAATACTTAAGTTGTCGGAATTATTTTATTTTCATTTAGTACACAGTTATTACATAACCAGTACCTACCTAACATACACACAAAAAAAACACAAGAAACACACACATATACACAAAAAACATCAAGATGTCTCTTAAATTTAGGGTTGCCACCGTTTTTGCTTTTCAAGGTAAAAAAAATAAAGTACTTACTACATCCGAAAATAAAGTATTAATTTTATGGTATATGCTTCATCAATGCGGTCCATTCCCATAAATGCAAAAAATTACTCAATCTTTTTTTGTATCTTATATTTAAACAATTTAAAAAAATTCTTTAGGAGTCAAAATATAAATACAATACTTTATTATAGAGTACATTTAGCAACCCTACTTACATTATATTTTTATTAGTATATTTTACACATTTATAATAAATATACAATCCTTATTCTAAGCACATTGAAAAATAAAGGTAAACAATCAAAATACCAATCTTTCATTCCTATACTGCAATCATTGCAGTGATATCTTTGTTTCTGTACTACGTCTACAACGTTTAACATCACGCCTGTAATCCCCAAAGGGTTAGGCAGAGGAGTACCCAATAGTATACCCACATTTCACCCGTATGTTTAAGACCTATGTAATAGGGGGGAGCCTATTACAACCGTGCACAAATCCAGACTCAGAGACTGCTACTGAGAAATTCCTAATGGAAATACGTAATAGCACTTTGTCCGACTTAGGAATCAAATGAAATACCTCATGCAGTGTTTATGGACATAATAATATTCATATTATTTATACTGATGCTACGTACAAAACTAAATCGACAGCTACAAAGACAAAAACACAATATCTTTTGCTCTTGTCATCATGTCACCTTTATAATTATGGTTTTACAGATTCTTCTTCAGACTCGGTTTCAGATTCACTTGGAGGCCACATGTCCCTTTCATCTATGATTCTAGGTCTGCCCAAATATTTTGCTTGAGCTTCCATCACACTTTTGCTATCTGTACAAGCTGCATACATCTCAAGAACTTCTGAATTAAGTTCTAAAAAAGAATGACCCCATGAAAACTTTGATAAATAATATTTAGCTGCTTTCTTGTGTCCGATGATAACCATAGCGGCTGCTAAGGCTTCTACACAACTCAACTCATGGGATTTCCCATAATTAATTGGATTTGCAGCTACTAAAAATGGTAGTAATCTTGGGTTTGGTGATTTCATTTTATCAAATGGAGTCTGCTCAAGTTTTGCCCATGAACAATCTATAACAGCCAGTCCGAATTTTTCAATAATTTTCTTATCGTTTGGGGTGACGCACTGATTGCCCAGCGGCGACAATACAACACCTCGGAATGTTTGACCAAGTTTTAAATTCTTGATGAGGTTATGTCGTGCAAGTTTTCTGCCGGAACATTTCTTCGGATCGCATTGATTTAAGTCCCACATGGCTACTCGAAACGTAGGTTCAACTCCTTCGCTATCGGAGTCACTGCCATCAGACTTATTTTCTTCTGAGGCTTCAAGGCTCAACTCGCTTAATCTTTCTGCGTACTCTCGGTCTACATGATGATTTGAACGTTTGCCGTGCACATGGCCCTTTTTTCCCGGTGCCATTGTAATCTAGAGTAAGCAAACTAAATTAAATTAAGTAATTATTGGAGATTTTCGGTAATATTATTTACTGTTAGAACAGAAATGTCAGAAATTGATCAAAAGCATATTTGAGTATTGACTTTGACAGTAGTTTAAATGACAGTGTCATGAGTGACATATGATTTTGAGTGACAGCGTGTGACAATCTACCTATGGTACGCTACGCCAATTTTCGTTACGACATTGCGACGCAATTGCAATCATAATAGAAGACAATACATATTTTAATGTGACTATTAAACTGACTATAAAATATCTAACATTTACCACCAAATAATGGAATGTATATCATAATAGAACGACTCACAACTATTCGCAAGAGGTTAAAGTGTGTATGTAACTCGCGTAATTTAAAGTGTTTTTGTTTTTTTTTTAATCCTTAATCTTATTTAATTTTTTTTTCACGTGATTTACCTTGGCCAATATAATCGACAAAGAGTAAAAACATGTATAATCAGACAAATGTTGACGTCATCGCATAATGTAACCTAAATATATTCCCTTTATAGGTGCTTTAGAGGTGTATCCATAATCTTAATAATTTTTTTTTCACGCGATTTACCTTGGCCAATATAATCGACAAAGGGTAACAACATGTATAATCAGACAAATGTTGACTTCATCGCATAATGTAACCTAAATATATCCCCTTTATAGGTGTATTCACTTTAATGAAATGTTGTCCACATCTGCGACGATGAATATTATAATTCTGCAGTTATTTTTTATCTAATATTTTATAGTTGTTCGTAAAAAAATGTTAAGATCTACAATTTAAACAAATTATTAAATAAAACCTTTTCTAAACACAAATAAATTAACCTCATGCTCATAAAACTGTTGGCAGCGTAATTAAATTATGAAGTCCGTCATTAAATTATAAAAAAAGGGTTCTGCGTCAATCATTTACTAATCAAAATATCTTAGGTTATATTAGAATATACCAAGAATTTATTGAGATTTAGTTTATTCATTGATTCAAGATTGATTTTACACGCGGCAGAATGAGCAGTGCCTCCATGGCGGGTAAGTATAAAAAAATATCACTTATTTCACGATTTATCGGTCGGATGCAAAACAAAATATTTCGCCAGAAAGATATTTTTTTTGCTTGTAACAAAGTAACGAAAAGTTTAATAAATTAAACTAATCAAGAGATAATTTTAGGAAAATAGGCAAAACAAAAAATATAATTACCTTTTATCAATAAATTTTTCAGTAAAACGCAAAAACACGACTTGACCGTAGTCTTCTATTGTCTATCTACCTAACACTGTCTAACATTGGTTAACTGGTAAATTGTCTTAAAACTAGGTAGGTACTTAGCCAATTTACTGGACGTTTTATGCTAACAGTTAGGTACACACATTTTCAAATAGCGATAATTGACTCTCCACTCAAAAGACTTCCTTCGAACTTTTATATTTTTTCGAGTCGAATTCATGCAATTAGTAATTAAATAGTACATGATTGTTTATGATATTTTATCATGAAAGGCAGAGTCAGACAGGCCTGCTTAATCTTACTGTTTTGTTCATTTCGATCTGAGAGAAGATCTTCGGCTAATGGACTGGTATAATTACCAGTTGAGTTGAGTTGATCCTTGAGGCGGCTTAGAAACCTTGACTCTAGGATGTGTGGGGTCGTAAGACCTTACTGCCCACACGATAAAGAAGAAGAAAAAATCTAAAAAAAAAAAACAAATATATCCAAGAAATATGCGCCGCTACCGCGCTAAACGGCTGACGCTCAGCATAATGCCGTGGTCCGTGCACCAAGGCACGATGGCACCGATGTATCATTACGCCAATCTACACACAGCAAAGAAAATAAATTAAGGTAGGAAAGAAGCTATACATAGGTAGCATACAGTCCCCCTTCAGGGAACGTTAGTGCGGCGCTGCAGATGTCTTGGAGGTCGCACCCTAGATATGTCTGTCAGTTTAATTATGCATGAAGTGGCTTTGTCCTTGAAAACGTATGTATTTGTCCACAGACTGCCACCGATCGATAGAATAAACTAAACTATCATACCGTGGTACCATAATTGTCTACTGCGTGTCTCATAATGGCCGTGTCGTTTTTTAGGGTTCCGTCGGAAAAAACGGAAACTTTATAGTCAAAGTCTAATCATTTATTTCAATTTGGCCATTTTGAGGCACTTTTGAACGTCATAAACAAGAAAAAATTATAGCATTGAATCTAGGATCACTTTGTTGTCCGTTTGTCCGTCCGTCAAGACCCATATCACAGATTACTGAATAGCCCATATACTCTGGAACGCGCGGAGTTAAGCTGAAATAAATATCGAATAATCAGGATACCCACTGAAGCAGTGAAAAAATCAAACTTCATAGTCAACGCAATGTAAAGATAAGGTCGCATAAATGTATGCTCCGTTTATGGCACATGTTTTGACGCTCGCAAGGGAATTAAAATCATAAAATTTGGCAAGAATGCCATGTTGTACAAGTAAAAGAAGAACGAAAACCGTACATTTTTAGTTACATAACAAAATAATTACTTTTATGCGAATATAAACTTATTTGCAATTGATGAACTAACCGCGACCTATGTCAAAATTAACTTAAGTAAAGCAAAGTTAAGTTTGTCCTTCAGTACAGTTTATCTTTTCGTTAGAGGAATGTTTGGTATTTTCATTAGTTACCTAAACTATTTACTTAAGTAGGTAAGTTTGTACGGGACCCTCGGTACGCGAGTCCGACACGCACGTGCCAGTTTTTTTGTAGGCAAAGTTGATGGATGGTATTGTTAACTTTTGTTGGCTTGATAAGAAACTCTTTACATGATTAGATACCTACGTATGAAGTTACCAATATTATGAAAAAATATTGAGATTCCTTTTTGATTCTGTTGGCAGTTTGTAGTTCCATCCGTTGGATAATGATATCATTATTGAAATTATAATTAGAGAGGAGTAACGTTATATGTATAGAGGGGGTTCAGTTATTTTTTTATTGTTTTGTTAGGAAGTCCTAGGAGAATTTTATATTAGATTTAAAATAAAGATGGGGATGGAATGTTTCTAATTCGTTCTTCTGCATAGCGGCCTATCATCACGAAGTAAATTAATAGTGTGACATGGTTTACTGTCGCGAATTTTAATAATTGGCAAATTTGGCGCATTCTTCGATAGATAGGGTCTGGTGCCCTACTTGCCCCATCCTAGATACGCCTGTCTTCGCTGCACTGTACAACTATTTGAACTAAATGGAATTGATGTCACTTAACCTATTGTTAAAACACATACACAAGTAAAACATTATATAATATACTCAGCAGCCAAGTCTTTATTCTCCAAATAAGGAGCAAGGACGTCTCACGTTCAATGCCTTTGCGTCATTCCGTCTTCTCATCTCGGCTGTATCACAAGTCGCGTTTACCTAATTAAAGAAAAAAAAACAAAACATTTATGGAACATACCGTGTCGTTCGACGTACGTATAATTGTAGTCCATTTATTGTTGATCGATTTTGAGCCGTAGTGATAAGTATTGTTGGGAATACGGCCATAAGCATTATAGAGTCACGGTTGAACGGTGCTATCTGTTGGCTGTCCACTCTTGTGTCTTTGCCTCACTTTTAACAATTTAGAAGCAGTTAGGTAAGTCTACCTATAGACAACATTATTATAATTTTGTAGGTACTAGATTTTGTTTAGCATTTAAACAATTTGTATTATTGTTCTATCATTATGGCATAAATTATGATGTACTGAACCTATTTTGGCGCAGCTGTGGGGCACACAATGTTTTTTCTTATTTTTTGTTTTTATTTATTGCCTTTTGTTATTATTTTTGTGTGCACATGGTCTGTGTCAATAAACATTTTTTCTTTCTTTCGTTGCGTCATAATATTATGAGTGTAATTTCGTGCCAAGTCAAATCAAAACATTTATTTCAATTAGACCAATTACAGGCACTTTTGAATACCGTCGGTGATAACTAGCTACCTACATTTAAATAATGTTCCCGCCACAAACCCATTCATAAACTTAGGCTATTCAATTGGGTACCTACTTGACACAACCAATCAATTGTCATACTTTGCTTCCAAAACGCGATAATAATAATATCATACATTTTATAGGTATGACAATAGTAAATTGTGACGACACAGTCATGTTTGACAACTCAATTTACAAAGTATACACCATTATTTTAAAGCAACTGAAAAGATATTATAATTTTACAGTTAATTGAAAATTAATCGAGGTTTCAGGGCAAAAAATAAAATGTTTCTTTAGAGATGTTATTGTCTTGGAATATGTACTTACCTAATTAACGAATTGCCGCAAGAAAGCTTTTAAGGAAGTATTGTTAATTAATTGAAAATTACTTATTTAGTAGATATGCACTATTTCTAGCACTGGGAATTAGTTTATGAGATGGAGAGCAGTAGTGTATATGAGTTTTATTGGTTTATCTTTATTATGACATAACATCACGCCTGTAATCCCCGAAGGGTTTGGGTGAGGGTGTACCCATTAGTACCTACACCCACATTTCGCCAGTTATGCCTAAGTCCCATGTATAAGGGGGTGAGCCTATTGTCATCAACCGGGCACAAATCCTGACTCTGAGGCTGCTACTGAGAAATTTCTGATAAAAAAACCCAATAACACTTTACCCGATCTGGGAATCGAACCCAGCCATTAGACTAACAAGGCAGTTTATCATCTAGTTTTGTATGGTTTAATTATGATTATGGGTAATATTTACCTAGAAAAAAAAAATATTACTTACATACATTACGATTACAGTTTCTAACTTTCTACTCACGACTCCGTCCGAGTAAAAGTTGATATATTATCCTAAGGGAACCGTAATTTTTCGGAATTCCCGGGACTTCGTCCCCGTGTCCCGGGTGGTCACTCTAGGTAATCCTATAATCTATAAGTACTTGACCTGCTCGCAGACGAAGTCGCGGTCAGCAGCTAGTTGTAATGGAACCGTAGATTAGTCTAGACTTTTAGAGCATTTTCTATTAAAGTCTAATCGACTAGATTGTCCGTGATGACAACAAGCTAAGTATTAGTCAGACTCATTTTAAAGCGTAGGCTTGCCTGTGACTCATTTTGTAAGTACTACACGTTCTGTGACGATGATTTGAATATTATGGTGATTGATGTAAAAACACATGCTCAGGTAAATAGGTAAATAATCAACGTCATTAGTTGATGACTGATGTCAGAATGTTATGTGACATTGGGACAGATAACGATCATATCTAATAACGTTAGAGGTATGACGAATGTTACTTGCTTTCCTGCTACCATTTATTGTAAGCGAAAGTTTGTAATTTAACGGATGTTTATTTGTTATTCTTTCACTCTTTTAAAACGGTTGAACAGTTTAGCTGAATTTAGCACACATATAGCTCAACGCATAGGATATTTTTTGTCACGTTTTTGTATTCACGTCATTTACGAAAGTGTTAATTTATCTAAAGAAGACTTCGTCTTAATTAATTCGGAAGTCTACGCAGACGATGTCGCGGGCAGTAACTAAGTAATGATATTGTCGAGGAACGTGAAAGGAACCTAAGAAAGTATTAAATAATATGCAGTACCTAGGTAGATGATGATGTCCATGAGATTGTGGGTTCAAATCTGGGCAAGTACCAATGTGAATTTTTCAATTCATAAATATGTACTTTCGAAAGTTTATCTTAGACATCACTGGCATCGGTGAAGGAAAACATCGTGAGGAAATCTGAACCTACTGTTCCACTCCAACCATGATAAAGGCCCTTGAGGTGGTTTAGAAACTCTGACACTAGGGTGTGTAGGGTCGTAAGACGTAGTAGGTATTTTAATATGAAACAAAAATGCCCATACTGACTGTAGGTATGCTACGAACGACAGGAAGGGTCTACGACGCGCTACGCTGAGGCTACGCTAAGGCTACGCTATAAGTACAAGTCGTAATTTTAACCAGTCGTCCTCGGTAAGACATAGGTAACCGGCATTGTCCCTCACATGTCTGACGTACGACAAATGTGTCCGGTCTAGCCTCATTTATGCATGCATGGCGGCTTTCTAGGTGACACCGTCAATCTCTTTGTAGGTCAGTAATTATAATAATCAGTTGAAAAACACACCTTCAGTCCGTGCTTCATTTAAATGTCCCACAGTGGGTGTGTCTATTTTTGTTGTAGAACAGTACAAATGAAAGTACTTTGTTCGGTTCTTTTGTTGACGCGCCTAATCTATGGGGATTAGTGTCCATTATGCGTAACGATGGTGATATACCTACCTGTCTACTAGGGCTGGCATTCTTACGGGCTTTAATTTTAAAAAGATCCGGAATATAATATAAATTGCAAATAAAATGACAATAATAATACGAGCCACTCCACATTCCACTGCAGGGCAAAGGTCACTTCTTATAAAGAGAAGGCAAAACTTAGTAAATACATACAGGGCCTGATCAGCTATTTAGCCTTTAGATCGGGCCCTGAGTACATATGAGTTGAAAAGTCATGTGGGTACTCTTCCTGTATTAAACCAACAACCTAATGCAAGAAGGCGCCTTTTAACCACTAGGCCATCACGACGTAAAAAGGTAAAAAAATAATCAAGATAAAATGATAATCATCATCATCTGCCTAGCCTTTTCCCAGCTATGTTAGGGTCGGCTAAAAAGATAAAATGATAATGTGGTTGTATATTTAATTTTGTTTTAGTCATGGGCCTCCGGGAGAACATCTTAATATCACCTAAATGCCGGACATTTGGGTTATATTTGAATCTAATAATATAGTTTTGGTCTGGCGTTAAGAATTTAAGTAATGACAGCCCTATGCCTACGTATATTTATAACGAATTAACGACTTCGTAATTACTGTCATGAAACTCATAAATGATCGATTCTTTTTCAATAGGTACTTTCGTTGTACCTATTTGTTACTAGGTATTAAGGTAATGTTTATTTGAAGGTTGCCTATAGGTAGGTACTTATCAGTAATCAATTCAGTACAGGACCTACTTATTATTATAATAATGTGTTGTGAAATGATTATCAGCTTTTTATCTAGTTGACCTGTCATGCTAAGGTCATGTGGTAACATATTGTTTTACGTGAAGGTTTTATGTGACTGTAAATCGTATTATGAAAATATTTTTTTCAATCAAATACCACCGCTAGTCTTGTTGTCACATTTTTATAATCATACTAGCTTCTAACCGCGACATCATTCGCATAGACGACAGAATTAAACCAAAGTTCAAAATCATCCCACGGTAACTCAAAGATGGGATTTAAATTACCTACCCTTTAATTTTAAATTTCAGCTCATTCCGTTCAGCTGTTTATGAGTGAAACAGTAACAGACATGCATCCATTTATTCTCACAAACTTTTTCGTTTACCTATACCTAGGTATTAATAGTCGATGAGAGTTTTTTCTTTTTGTTATCGAATCGTTGGTTATTTTTAAACCTTTTTTAAAATTGGGCCCAGCAGGTGGGCGTGTTTATCGCGGCATCAGTGGCGTTTTAATGTCCCCCTAAGGTGCAGGTGTTTATAGGGACACTTTGGGCACTATATTAAATGGGCCATCGCCAGGTCAGGATCACCGCAGTTAATTAAGTACCTAATTAATTTATTTTTCGTACGAAACTTCTTTTTTTCGAAGTGGCAACTACCAACATTCAATTACTTTTTTGTCTTGTATATTGACGTTTAATAATATTTGACGTCTACTAATATGTATAAATTAAAAAAAATATATATATTTTTGTGCCCGGTTGATGGCAATAGCCTCGCCCCCTGCTACATGGGACTGAAACAGAACTGGCGAAATGTGGGTGTACTAATTGGTACACCTCTGCCTAACCCTTCGGGGATTACAGGCGTGATGTTATGTTATGTTAAAATCTAAAAAACCGCCGACAAAACTGCTACAAACACTCCCGACTAATTCACATTTCAAACAAAAAAATAAAATCAAAATCCGTTCATCTGTTCGGGAGCTACGATGCCAAATCAGACACACACTTGATTTTTTTAACTTTAATTTTTGTTCACAGCCTGCTTCAACTACGACAACGTCTCCAACTCGCAAAAAGGGAAAGGAGATAAGAACGACGTAATGGATAGTGGTATGTATTCTACACATTCTCGTCAATTTCAGGTGGATGACCCACCTGAAAAGAAAGATAAATATTATAGAAAGAAAAGATATTATAAATTGGTAATCAAACAAAAAATCTTAATGTAGGGTGTAGTTTTTAAGGCTAAATATTTTATACACGTTATCCTATTTATTTTATTTGAGGAATACTAACAAGTAATAATTAATTAGTAAGTAACAATTATAATTAAAATAAATAATCTTCTATAAATATAAGCTTGTAGATACAAGTTACATTATTCTATAATGCACACTCAATTACAGATAACAAATTATCGAGTTTACATGCAACCTACCTACCTTATTGCTATATACGTACCTGTATATAGTAATAAATATTTGCAGGCTGTAAACAGTTATTGAGTAGATAAGTATGTAGGTGATGTATATTCATGAAAGTGAACGGTAATGAAAGAAAGGGGTTTAGAAATGCGGGCTAGTCAATTTGGAAATACTTTGGGTAGGTTTTAAAAGTATCGATATTACAAACAAGATAGAGTAAAAGCTTAAGACTCATTACGACTTTCACCGAACAGAGACAGCAGATCCGAGAACAGCTGGAAAGATTTGCCTGACTCTATTTTTGTAGTGTTCGTAAATTCGTAATTTTCCGGGCGTTATAATAATAAAAAGAATAAGAGAATTTTATATACATACATTTAAAACTTAACAAAGTTATCCCTTCCATAAACACTTCTCACAGTAGGTACTTATTAATGGAGTACATCGATCACTATGAATGGAGTAACCCTAACGCTTCTCGATGTTAGCACATGGTCTCTTCATAAATACTAACTCTGTTGTTTACATTTCCCTTTCCTGAGAAAAAACCTTTCCCTAGGTACTGAAATACTGCGAAAAGATTTTCCGCAATGCAGAGAACCTAAGGATTCAAGATGGAAGCTGTTCCATCTATCGATTTACGTATCATTCGCATTTGTACCTATGTTTGGTTATTTTAGGTATCTAAATATTATCTTTATAATTCAGAGGTTAAGTAAATAATAAAACAATCTTTGTTTCGAAATAATAATGTTTATTTATTATAATAATAATAATAATGAGAAAGATAAGCAGATCAAGTATCTTGACTTGGCCCGCGAGGTTGTCGACATGTGGGAGGTGGACTCAGCGATCATTGTGCCGATAGTCGTCACAGCCAATGGCTTAATAGCCAAGAGCCTCGACCAACATCTTAGGAGGCTCTCGTTAGGCGGCTGGATCAAGGGCTTGATCCAGAAAGCAGTACTTCTGGATACGGCCCGTATAGTTAGGAGGTTCCTCTCTTTGGAGCCCTGACCGCCGGTGGCTTGGACCCTGTTTCTGCCACCGGTGGGCTACTATTTTTTATATTTTTAAATGTTTTTATTTTTATATTAATATTTAAAAATGTAATAATTATGTATAGTAAATAAATAAATGGAATAATAATAAATTTATTTAAGGTACATAAAGGTGTGCAGTACATGAGGGGCTTAAAAAGAATGCATTTTCAATTACATAAAAATATCAATTTCGAATATTTATTAAAATTACGAATTTCACTAAACATTTAGACACACTTAGTACAAGTGGACGCAAAATGGATTCAAGCCACAAAATTCAGAAACACAAAAGTACTAAAGAGCATTTACTTAATTTAAAGTACCTAACAATTTCATAGAGTAGTTTTCTTAAAGCCAGCTAGATACATCAGCGATGTCGTTGGAACAACATACGCCCGTCGTAGGTAAACATGATAAATAAATGTTTTCATTACAATTGATTCTACCCCTTCCTACAGTTACCCCTACCATTTAACTTGTACCAGTACCGCCAGTACTCACCTATTACTTACTATGTACTGGTACAAGTTTTACACTATGTGATTTAAATAATATAATACTTACTTAATATTTTAAAGCTGAAGAGTTTGTCGGTGTGTTAGTCAAAACGTATAAAAAACCCATACATTGTTCTTTTTTTCCCGTTTGTTGTTTTTTGTCATGAGTACAATCACGTGTATAAATATCGTATACTAATTACCTACCAGTCACCCTATATAGCTCGTTTAACAAGGAAGGTGATAGGCTATAGAACATCACGCTACGACCATACGACTCTACGACATATAAGTAGCTAGTATTAGACATAAAAACAAGTAAAGTTTTTGCTTTTTTATTTTTTGTTTAGTAGAGGTAATCTCTAGAAGTTTTGGTCTGATTACAAAAATGTTTTCACTGATAGAAAGCTACTTTTCTGCTGAGTGTTGTTGAGTAGCTTTTATTGTATTTCAAGACTACCGACCCTACAGACGAAGTCACGGGTACAAGCTAGCCTGTTATAGACACGCAAAACCTCCGCAGAAATCAAACTGCAATGCGCTAATGTTCATTATGCAGACACGTTTGTAATGACTACAGCAGTACATGAAGCGGCTATAGTATGTAGAATAGTAGGAATAACACGACCGCATAATATAACAATTTAGGTAGGTAATTATATACTTTAGATTACAGTGAGCTATGCTATGACGCACATCTACTCTTATTAGAGCATTATTCTTGTGAGCAAATTTCGGTCGCGGCGCCTAATCTTAACGGTAACTAGCCAAGTATGTACGCAGGTTACGCGCGTAAATGTATCTATGTTATCGCGTACGCTGAAGTTGCGAAATAAAAAGTAGTCTATGTCCTTTTTTGGAGTTCAACCCGTATCAAATTTCATTAAAATCGTTTAATTGGTTTAGTCGTAAAAGCGAACAGACAGATAGACAGAGTTACTTTCGCATTAAATTTATAATATTAGTATGGACGTGGAATGTGAGCGTTTCTCCTCTCTCCGGTAGTCTCAGTAATGCAAGTAATTGTATGGACTTTAAAAGAGACTTTGACCTCTGAGTTTGTTTCGGTGTTTCTTCTCAGAGCAGTCGGCTAGGAAACACTGGACTCATCTAGTTTAAAATGTGACGTGTAAAAGTGTTATTTATAACCAATTTACTGAATAAATATCATTTCATTTCAGTCTCAATCTGTCAAAAATACCTCTAATTTATTGATCTACATGTCATGATTATGGCTGAGATGAGATTGCGACTAGATTTTGAACGGCGTTCAGGACTTTTATCAGTCTACCAAGCTATTTAGTTTACAGACAAAAATAACTATCTTCCTGCTACCTAAATTGCCATACATTGTATTTTGTTTTCACTTTTTAAGCATGTGGTTTGTGGTGTCTAATAATTTTGAAACCTATTTAGCAGGGGCGGACTGTGAATTTCTGGGGCCCTGGGCTAGCACTACTTGGGGGGCCTACCTTAAATTAATAATAAAGTTGTTGCCATTTTGACAAAGAACTGTTTGCCATAATGATGTATAGATTTACGGTACCTAAAGGAAACAAATTAGGCCAATAATAGTTAATCATTACAACCGAGACTACATTGTAGTAATGGAGGCGAGAGTGTAGTGATAAGATACCTACTCTTATACTTTTTTTCTTCAACGAGGGCCCTTATAATCATGGGGGCCCTGAGCTACAGCCCAAAAAAGCCTATACATAAATTCGCCCCTGCTATTTAGAGTGATTTACAAGAATTGACACACTCGAGACATTGTTTAAAAGTTGTTGCAAGTTAGGTGCCTGTATACCAAATGGCTTGCTCACCTAGTAAAATAAAAACTAATCTAAGTTTGCACCGCGTAACTTACAATTACCCTTTGTTAACTTAACTTCAAGTAAACTCAAGTTAACCGGTACAGAATTAATGAAAGTACGGTAATTATTAGTTCGATTACGTGTTTTATGGGCAGAAACACGCGACGGCTACTTCACGGCATACGGGGTTCCACTGTGAACTAGAAGGCATTGACCTTAAAACCTGTAGACTAGTTTAGGCCCGCGACTTCGTTCCCGTAAATATCGGTCTTTTTGAGCTTTTTAAATAGGTACCTATCCTATTTTTTTTCTGCCTAAGTAACTCTTGCTAAGCTAACTGCCAACGAAAGTGTCGTCAAAATCGGTCAAGCTGACAGAGATTAGCTAGCATACAGATAAAATAACTTAGCTAGCGAAATGTAGGTATACTATAGGTCTGCCGGGGTGCGGAAGAATGCTCTGAGCGCCCCCGTGCCCCGGCAAAAGGTAATTGGAGGAACACCGTGGGGTTTTAGTCGGTAAGAGTCCGACACACCCCTCCGCCTTCCCCGAGGTGGAGGCAGCCCATGAGGATTTCCCCACGAAAAAAAAAAAAAAAAAAAAAAAAGTATACTATAGGTAGGTATACCTCTGCCTAATCCTTCGGGTATTACAGGTGTGAAAAAAATGTATTATCGATTAAAATTTTTATATTAAATTAGTAAATACACCCTGAAAACATTAACACTCCTTTTTTGGGTCGTCGTGTAAAAAGCTGTAAGTACCCAATTAGAAAATTTTATTTTCTTTCATTTTTTTGACATTACAAACAAACAGGCCTTTCAATTTTTTTTATTGTTTATCTTATTCAGATTATAGACCGACTAAGGTGTTTGTGACAGTTTTGAAGGATAGAAAATTGTATAGGGAACAATGTTATAGTTTATTGATAGGTAAGTATAGTGTGGTTTGGTTTTAAGTTCATTGAACTTAGTACTTACCTACCTATGTACGTATTGTTTGCTAGGGTTAATCTATAAGAAAGTGAAAGGTTACTCATACATTCACTCACTGACTAAACACAAAATCTTGAAAACTAGGTACCTACTTAACTTATGAACCTGATGAATTAAGGGCTGGTTTTTCAACTTTTATCTAGAGAGTAACCTATGTCATATTTGTTCCACATATTTTCTATACAAAAGCTGTCAAGCCGCCATATTTATCCATCCGATAAGAGTTATCCGACGCTTGAAAAAGTAGCTCTATGAGGACTGTGACTACCACGAGGACGAAGTTGTGGGGAAAGCTCTCTATACTATCTATCTATACTAATTACTATGCTATAAAAATGTTGTTTCTTTGTTTGAATGCGCTAATGTAGCTAGTACTGATCCGCTTCTTAAAATTCTTTCGTTATTATGAAGCTACGTCATCCCTGAATCCTATAGTACCTACCTAGTTAAAAAATAAGGGATCCACAAACAAAATTTTACACAGGCCTACAAAATATCTATGAGTAAATGACTGAAAAAATGAGTAAATGAATGAAAGGATTCAATAAAAACCTTTTTTATTGAATCCTTTGTCAATTTGACCGTTTCACCCGAATAATAGCTAGGTAGGTACACTAAAAGACTTAACTAGGCTTAGACTAAAAACGTAAAAAATGGTGAAAAGGTACTATGAATCGTCATGCTATATACCTACCTACTCACAATAAAAAAAAAACTAACCCAAAAAAACGTGTTGACATTTTGATTCAAGTTCTAAGTAATTTATTCGTATCAAAAGCAAAAGCTTTGTGTTAAAATACTAGGTATTACAGTATTTTTTCATACGTGTACGGTTTTCATGGCAGAATCGTTGATACCATCCATCAAGTTTATAGAAGAATTCTAAGTTGATTAATCAAAATAGCGGCGGAATAGGGTTATCGCTTACTATTAATAATTATAAATAAACCTGTTTAAAAATGATCTTTTTTTTTTAAAAAAGCTTTTATTTCTCACTTTTTAGTGCTTGTGTGTTAAGGTTTGAAATCCTTACATAAAGCCCTTTCAAACAATACCTCACACGATATATTTAATTTTGGAAAGTGATAGGAGGGGGGTTGACGTACCCCCTCCCCACTTCCTTTAGACAGTCATCGACTACACGTATAAACAAAGCAATTTTTCTTATTACGGCGGTTCTGCCATATCTTCAAAGTTCATTTTCAGAACATGACAATATTTCTATGGGACCTATTCGGGACTATACTCTTTCAAACAAAAAAAGAATCATCCAAATCGATTCATAATTGGCGGAGTAATCGTTGAACAAATATACAAAAAAAAAAAAAACATACGCGTCGAATTGAGAACCTCCTCCTTTTTGAAGTCGGTTGAAAAAAAATTGTTTACGTAAAAAGTGAACTTGAAATAAAAAATCAATAGTTCAACTGCATGAATTAAAAAAACTTTTAATGAAAAAAGAGGAAAAAACATAGGTATTTATTTTATACAAATTTAAAATGTAGACCAAGCCAAATCTTCGCATTAAAATTTCGTTTGTCTGCCGCCATATTGAGTTTTGATTACTCTCAAGATTATGACTAATCGTTTGAATCAAGAATCATCAAAATTGGATCACGTATTTGGTCTCTAGAGCGCTTTTTGTGTGTCAAACACGATTAGGTTGTTTGACACACATTTTTAAAAAAATATTATAACTAGCTTCTGCCCGCGACTTCGTCCGCGTAGAAGGCGAAAACAGTGGTCAGTCAGTCCTTTAAGGCCGTAAGGCCTTACGACCCTACACACCCTTGTGTCAGAGTTTTTAAACCGCCTCAAGGGCCTCTGACATGGTTTAAGTGGAACAGTAAGTCCACACGATGTTTTCCTTCACCGATGCCAATGATGTCCAAGATAAACTTTAGAAAGTACGTATGAATTGAAAAATTCACATAGGTACTTGCCTGGATTTGAACCTACAACCTCATGCATGAGAGGCGGGCGCCTTAACCACTGGGCCATCACGACACTAAAGCATAAGTTAGTTAAAGCATAAGTTTATAAGTATGGATAAAGTGGAATTATGACAGGGCTAAGTTATTGAGTGAGAAAACCAGAAAATATTATTTCTTTAAGGTAGTGAAAACCCTAAATCTGTTGCCTTGAACCGTTTCAACTTTAACAATAAATTCATTTAACTTTAAGCGCCGTGTTTATGGTGTTTCTACTAATTTTACGGTATTCTAAATCTAATAGCTTTTCTTTATTATGAAAAAAAAAGTGTTTTGAATCAAAACCAACGTGCCTTATGGTATGGTATGGTATGTTGGATTTACATGAGAAAGAAGAGTTGGTGGTGGTGACACCTTGGTCAGGATTGCACGCAAAGACTGATCTCTTTCTGGTCGTGTCGGATTGCCGTCAGATCGGTTTACGAGAGTTAGGGGAGAAGGAGTGCATCTGTTTTTGCGCACACTCTCGTCCAATACAATATGAACTCCGCTCCGTGGTGCTGATTCCCTTGTTTACAAACTAAACTAAAATTAGACTATTTCTATCTTTTTCTGTCGAATAAAACAAGTAGAAGTAAGGTTGTCAATTTAAGTTATTATAAAATTTCATGCAAATTTGGTTGACAATTCAGAGCGCATCGCATTAGTTTTAAAATGTCACCGTCCTTTTTTTCGCTAGAGCTGCCAATCCTCTAATTTTTGTGTAGTTTGTGAACAAAGGAATCGGCACCATTTCCGATGTAACCGAAATAGGTATGGCCTGGAGAATATCACCTATCTAACTACTTAAACCAATAAAAAATACTGCTGGCACACGACCCGAAAGGTACAAGCGCCTTTGGCACACAAAACGGAGGTTATGTAACGTTGAGAACTACAGATGAGACCAAAAATCGATAGTGTCCTTGACCTCCAAAAGCTATCTAGACCCGTACGGAGCTTGTGGATTTCAAATGTAGGTTCAACTTATTTAGGCTGCGGAGATTTTGCAGATGTACTTAGTACAGCACTGTGATAGATAGCTGTGTAGCTATAGCTGTTATGTTTAAGTCTCATGTAATAGGGGGCGACCCTATTGCCATCATCCGGGCACAAATCCAGACTCCGAGGCTGCTACTGAGAAATTCCTGATGGAAAATCCAATAATACTTGGCTCGACCTGGGAATTAAACCGAAGGCCCCATGCTCAGCAGTCGCGACTTGCGACCATTAGACCAACGAGGCAGTCGAGTCTGAGGTTATAGGGATGGACAGAATGGATAGCTGACTCTTAATAATTTTATCTATCTCCATCTTATTATATAGGCATCATCAGATCATAACAACTACCTACTAGTTTAATTTTATCACTGTCTAAGAGATTGAGGTCCATTACGTAATTGTATGTAGTTTAGTACCAAAGACGTTAAATGAAGAGGCAAAGCGCTTTTAAATTGCCCAGTAAGTATTGCGTAGGTTGTAAGCCAATTCAACATGGCTGAAAAGTTTAATTTTATCCAAACAGAGGAATTCCAGAAAGGATTCAATTAACCATAAAAAGGCTTTGTATTTTTTAATGGGTAATTTCTTGCCCAGGTTCAGGATGTGAACACGCTATTTTAAAGTCAATATTACATTCCCCACATTATTTATTGCAACATATGTAAACACATTAAAAAACATACAAATTGTACTTTTTTCATCATCATATAAAATAGTTAAAGCAAAAATATAAGTTAATATAATTATTAATAATACAAATGAGTGCCTTTCAATCTATACTCTTATAATAATAGCTTAACAGATTTGGAACTAGGTACCAGTCAGATGAGGTATTTATTAATATATGATAGCCAGATTCATGGGGAATTACCTATATAAGCTATAATATAACATCACGCTTTGGCGACCAGAAGCGTAACAGTAACCAAAGACGTAACTTAACGCGGATGAAAGAAACCACGCGTACCCGCCGCCCGTCAGTAACCTATGTACAGTTAACAAAAGAAATAGGTACCCAGGGTCGTCAGATACAGTTGAAGTTTTATTAGAAACCGATGGATGTCTTCGATTAAAACTTAACTAAATTTAAAGAACTTTTTATTTCCTACTTTTTTAATTTAATTACATTTGAAAATATCCATCGGTTTCCAAAAAACTTCAACTATATCTGACGAACATGCATATCTGTCACTTTTGTTGACTGTATTAAAATCATGTCCATCTGTCATCGATATATTGTAACTAGTCTGGTATACAAAATTGTCTATGGTA
This sequence comes from Hoplodrina ambigua, assembly GCA_949774945.1. Classification (NCBI taxonomy): domain Eukaryota; kingdom Metazoa; phylum Arthropoda; class Insecta; order Lepidoptera; family Noctuidae; genus Hoplodrina; species Hoplodrina ambigua. The sequence continues at coordinate 4,193,912 of OX458967.1, forward strand.
TAGTTTCTTTATCACGGGCCATTAAACTGAGATCGATGTTCCGGTATGATTCCATCCTATTGTTTTGATATCGAAGCCATTTTGATGTCTTGTTTAATGAGACTATTTCCTGACATGAACTCGTCGTACTTATATGTACTACTTTACGAGTAAGGTAGACAACCTATAGGTACACGAAGTGTTGTTTCAGTTCATAGAAATACCTATACATGTCTATGGTATCAAAAAATTTAAATCGGTTAAGTGCGAGTCGGAGCTCACCCATAGGGTTCCGTGCCACCGTATAAAGTTTAAAATAGGTTCCGCCCGCGACTTCTTCCGCGGCAAAATTAATTATTATCACACGGGAACCGTACATTTTTCCAGGATAAAAAGAAGCGTAGTTTCTAATACAGACTATAATCTATGTCTGTGCCAACTTCATCCAGATCCATTCAGCCGTTCTGAAAGAGAGAAAGATAAATTATTTATTCAAATAATACGAAAATGACGCCCATAACATAAAAAAAAATGTTTCTAGCGTGTTTGAGTAACAAACGTCCATCCATCCAAACTTTGGTTTTTATTATAGTAGTAAGATTAAAAAAAACACGTTTCTTGGTTTTCTTTAATTTTTTACTTTAATTTATTTTTATTATTTGTTATTATAGTAGCCATATTAATGCACAATCTGTGAAAATTCCAACTCTCTATCTATTACGGGTCATGAGATACAACCCGCTATCAGGCAGACGCACAAACGGACAGACGGACGGACGGCCGGACAGACGGACGGACGGCCGGACAGACGGACGGACAAACAGCGGAGGCTTAGTATTAGAGTCCCATTGGCACCATTCGGGTACGGAACCCTAAAGAGTTTAGTTTAGTTTAGTTTTAGAATATAAAGCAGACTATTTCTAAACACACGCTCAACAAATTAAACCATAACTGCTTTTTACCTGTGTTCATTGTTCAAATCCGTTCCATTGTTGAGATCTAAACTGTGATAACAGTACATTTTAATACCACGTATTTTTTTTTTTCAACTAAACTTGGTAGCTTTTCGCTTTTGGACTCGTAAGTATTCCGTCTCACTTCAATGCCACCCTATTTCACCTATTTGTAGACGCTTCGCTCTCGGGCCGGCAGTCAGTAGTTACCGTCGAAGGCTCGAAGACGTATGTTCCTTTGTCTTTTTAAACATGTTATGTAGAAGGATCTAATCACGTGTGTTGTGTTGTTTTAATATTAGTTATTGTTGGACAAAATGTATCTTGGAAAACTGAAAACCTCATCAAACAGTAAGTTTTTTTTTTTTGTTATTTACCGGTGTTGTTATGCAAAAATACTTGCTAAAACATTTAGCTCGTGTAGGTATTAGATTCGGCTTTTTAGTTCTTTTGTGGTTTTTAATAATTTTGCTCCGGTTCTCATTGAAAGAATTTTATGTGACGTTACATTTTATTTTTGTGTTGTTTTTTGATTTAATCATTCAAAACGGTAAGTATTCATTTTCGGCTTATTCTTTTGCGGTTTGACAAAGACGACGGTTAGAACATTTTGTGTTTTTAAAATTGAATTGGGTTCCGGTCCCGCCCTTAGGAACAATAAAAGTATCTAGATATAGTATTTTAAGGTTAACTTAACGCGTGGAACTTACCGAAATAAACTTGAACTTAGAAAGAGGATGAATAATTAATAGATCGGTGACAGCTGCGTATTTCCTACAAGCGTAATATTTTATGAGAACAGTTAAATAAATTCAACGAATGTGTTGTGAATTGTATCGATTTGACCGAGTTACTCGGGCTCGGTTAGCAACCCCTATGTAACGATAAAAAATGTGTCATGCGGGAACTACAATACAATAAATAATTACTCGGCAAGCAGGTGTGGCTGGAAAGTTCTAGACATTTAATTATCGAAATTACTTTAATCGATATCTCTGTTTTAGACAATTGCCTGTTTTATTTCTATCGTTACTGAAGACTTAAGAATTCATAAAAGTTTAGTCAACCTTCTTTTAATGAAACCTTCGAGGTCAAGTACCTACTTACTTATTAAATTTTTCCTCGTTTATGAAAGGTTAAAGGTTTTTGTTTCATGTAGGTATGATAAGTACCTACCTACTTATCACAGTTCAATTTTGTTACTTTTTCCGCATTAGCAGTTGTTATCACGGAATGACGGAACTGTTGCCAGGCAACAAAATTTTAGCCGCATTACACTTTTTTTTAATTCTTGATAATGTCATAAAATGCTGGCTGGATTTAAATAATAGTTTATGTTGCCTACTCAAAAATAGCATGATTTTTATAGAAGAGATATCATAACAAAAACTTTTACGTGCTTTTACATCGATCTTGAAAAAAAAAAACAGCTGCAACATCTATGCGGTCATATTGTAGGTATGGAACAGCTGTTTTTTTTTTTGATGACCGATGAAGAATGGTGGCCCTTGGAGTCGTTAAAAAATCCATGTCAAAAATTTTCGCTACGATGTCCTTTTGACATCATGTACTTAATAGATGGAACGATGTATCAGTTTACAACCTACGATAAGTACTTCTGGTTAAATGTGGGTCAAGGAACTGTTTTTGATTTAATCACAAAGTTTGCGATCGCGTGTCGAACCTCCTTGTTTTGTAAATAAAACACTAAAGTGCCATAGATTGATGGAGATTTCCATAATACGTTTTACTATTGATATTTTATGTTTTCTTTATGTTGTTGGTTCAGCCTAGCAGTTAAAAGTAATTGGGTTTTAAATGACGCACTATTAGGGTGCTTTTTATTGGTTCATTGATGTTGATTTTATCTTTACTGAATGTTTTACAATATTAGGTACCTACTCATTCACGTTTATCTTTGATCTAGCTATAATTTCCTTAGGGATTCCTAATTAAAAAATAAATAAATATAGGTAGCCTATAGGTACTCAGGGATAACGTAGCTTTCTATTGGCGAAAGAATTTTCTGAATCGGATCAGTAGGTCCGGAGATTAGCGCGTTCAAAAAACAAACAATCTATTCAGCTTTTGATATCAGATTAGGTATCCTAACAAACAATCTATTCAGCTTTTGATATCAGATAAGATATCCTTTGCATTACATATGGATTTATTCAATAGATGAGAAAGGGTACGTTATTAATACCAGGGTACGGACGACAATGCTTTGAGGTAAACACTGCGGGATCTTACGAGGTTGGAATAGGAGCGATTTTACTATAAAAAGGCTTATATGTGCTGCCGACTGTATTCTACTTATTGCAGGGCTCGTCAATCTTGTCAAAATTTAAAAATCAAGCCAAATCGGTCCAGCCGATCTCGAGATTTGGGCTTAGCAATACATTTAGCCATTGATTTTTATTTGCATTGATAAATAGGTAAGAAGACAGATAGATCATAGAAAGAAGATCTATTCTCCATTCACTATGGTATTAGAAAAATAACGTCAGTTATTGCGTTAAAATTTTGGCGATATTTTATTGTTATGGCTAATTTTCCTAACTCACTAATCTTTATAATGATTATCGTGAAATAACGGAACTTATTAAAAACTTTAACATTGAAATAACGATATCGTTGTAACGTTATTTTCTTAATGTAATGTGGAATGAGTACTGTACAAAAAGAATAAGATGATAATATTATAAGCCGACTCGCGAAGTACTTACCTACCTAAGTTGCGGATTGCAATTTGAATGCAGTATCAGTAGATACAGCAATGCGACCAGGTGTTCTTCGGCTGCAACTGCAATGCAGGCAATGTAACAACGCAATGCAACAGAGGCGTAACTTGCTCTACACGGTCCCTGTGTCAAAATTGAAGAAGTTGACTCAAAACTGCTAGGTAGGTACTTATGGCAATGTTTAATATATAATAATTCATACCAAATATTCCGGCTCTACACACTAAACGGACAGTTAAAATACAATCGAACTAGGTAATAAGGTACCTACCTACCTACTTTGAAGCGCTTCACATAATAGGTAGGTACCTATATCGCTTAAAAAAAAGGAGCTCTTCTGTTGGTAGGTAGTAGGTACCTAATTGAATTGCGATTTTTATAACAAGTGACGAAATATTTTAGACTAGATAGGTTTCTACCTATGTAGGTATAGCTACTGAATCTATGATAACAGGATGCGCGTCGAACGTCGCTTGAGATAACTGACCTTGACTTTGACACATGAAAAAAAAAAGCAAGCAACTAGGTCGAGGTAAACATCATTTTAGGTTTAGTGACTTTTCACAATTGTGTGTTCATTAAATTAAACACTTATAAAATCTTCACCCATTCATTCGCAAACAAACCGTTTGTTAGATTTATGGACCCTGTTTGTATAGCAACATAGTTTTATCATAAAATTAAAATTCTGCAAGAACTATTCTCAAACAACATTTTACAGTTACAGAGATCAGATTTATTCTATTTTTAAATTTAAATTTTAGCAATTATTATTATTTAAAATAAAACAGAGCTCGCACATTGCGTCTGTTCACGTAATAATAATACGTTGGATTGATAAGCTTGTCAAAAGTAGGTAGGTTATACTAAATTTAATTGTGTTGTTCACCGAGGTTATAGACCTAACGGACGGACATGCGTAAAGACTGGAGTGACTGAAACAAAACTTTAGGTGCGCCTCTCCCTCTAACGTGTCGTCATCATTCTAGCTGTTTCTAGAACGTGTGGGATCGGATTACGGCCCCACAAGATACGGTTGGATATCACTATACAAATGCTAGACAAGTTGTACCTACTTCGTTCATAGTACAGGGTAAATAAGTAGGTACATATTTGTGTGCTTAGGCCTCGATAACATGAGGTTAACTTACAAAATAAATATTTTTTATATAATAAAATTATAATGTGACCATTTTTATTTAAAACGGTAGGTCAAAACCTATGTCAAATGTACGGCTACAGTGAAAACACCATTTTCTATTTTCCATTCACAGTTGAGCCTGAAAACATATAAGTAATAAGTATAGGGTTATTATGGTTAGGTTTTCCAAAAAAATGGGGAAACACTTAAAAAAAAAGTACCTATTTCCTGTTAAAGAAATGAAGTTTTAATCAGTGTGTTGACCTTTAACTAAATAAGGGACAATTCTGTGTCCCGAAGCATTCGGGGACAACGGGGCAGGAGTCAAGAATAAAGGAACGGTCCCGTTCAGAACGGGACGTAGGTATGGTCACGTTTCGGGTCGTAAGGTGCGTTGGAGTAAGACCGGACGGATTTTCGAATAGTTGCAAGGATGTTGCAAAAACTTTTTTTTCTCAATTTTGGTAAACACCACATTCTTGGGAAATGGTGGAAATTGATAATTATTAATCAGAGTATCATTTTCATATTATTTTATTTATTAAAACACAATAGTTTTTGTTTGGGAAGCCTGTAAAATCAGGAAAAAAAATTTCAGAGTTTAATGACGATCTGGCCGTCTTGGGGTAAGTTCGGACGACAATTTAATACTATTTCTATTGCTAGGAGCACAAAATATAAGAAAAGAATGTATGCAATCTTCCCTCTTCTTTTAAATGACATTAACAAAATCTTCATAATACTAAAAACAAAGATGTTCCAAATGATTCCCTTTTTTTTTGGTTTAAACTGTCCAATCTTACCCCACATACCAAATTTAGGAGATAATAAGGTTCTCAAAGTTTGTTTTATCCACAAGCATACTACCAAATAAATTTAGCGTGTGATAAAGCGTCTTATGAAATCGGAATACCTACTGTAGGTACGTTTTGTAGAGGGATGAAGTAGCAAAAAAGCAGTAGAAAAAAATATAGTGTAATAATAATAAATTAGGTATAGAAAAGTCACAAACACGGAATGATATAATTTAAAAATTTAACAAATGTCACATACAGTTCAGTATAATTAGGATAAGAATCCTAATAAAACTGTCTACGACAACGGTATTGAAAAAAAAATATAATTATAATTTTAATATTCATCAACATTTATTAAACAATTACCTATACAAATATAATTATATTATTCATCAACATTTTACCACCTTAAAGTATAAAAATCAAAACATGGAATGAAATAATATTAATACAAATTATATCAAAGAGTTGACCGCTGTCATGGTCGTTGTTCAGGTGCGGGCGCCGCCGGCCATTCGGCAACCTTTGGCTGCTGTTATGAGACTTCTGAACGCGGCGGGCGACGGCGATGTGCGGAATGCGGGTCATGGAACTAAATAATAAAAGTTTGACAATCACTACCAATTTTGAAACAGGTTAAGTCCGGATATTTTTGTCCGATCTTCACTCGGGAGGGGTAACACCGGATTTCAGCCTATAGAGATAGTAGACATTTATGGATTAGTTTTATCGGGTTATCACTACTTAAAACTTAGTATTTGGGCAAAATAATACCAAAATAAGCAATACTTTAGCTAATATATGCAAATACAAATGACGGTGAAAGACCGGACGGACGTAAATTTTACAAAACTTACCTTGTTTCCTTTAACGGCGCGTAGCGTCCCAGTTGCCGGAGGGACTGGCGGTCACTGCAGGGCGGGGCGGAACAAAATGAAGTAGTACGCAATGTGACTATCATTAAAAAATATAGCCAAATAAATGAAATATTTGATTCCTACGTTCTTACCCCAGCGCCGATCTTACCCCAACGCACCTTAAGTATCTATTAGCTAATACTTACTCGGTGTTAATAATAAAACCCCGCCTGGCGCCAACGGTCGTAGGAGATTTTTTAAATGAAGAAACACAAAAGGTTTTATATATAAAACGAAGTTTTTGCTTAACCCAGGTTTAAACCATTGTGCCAATTCTTGTATTACAAACTTAATTTTTATTGAAATAAAGAAATTAAAAAACTGGGTCGAAAGTTTAAATTTGATTAAAAACAAATATGTTTTGTTTTATAATAAGGCGGTAAATGATCCCGTTTTTATTCGCGAGCACGTTTTGAATTGCCCGGCTCGAAATGAATTTGAATTGAACCCCATAATAATAAAAACCTCGATCCGCGAAATCTGTAAAAAAACATTAACCATTTTTTTTTTATTTTTATTACTCTTGTTTCCAATGACATAGGCGGGGTGTGTGTATATTAAGTATATTTTATTTAGGGAAACATACAGCTAATGACAAATAATATTAACAAAAAAAAAAGTAATAACCCAAAAGTGAACCAAACTGCGTAAAAATAATAAATTAAAAACCGCTTTTTACACTAAAAATAAAAGTCATTTTCGAGCAATATTTTTTTTTCCCGATACTGCTTAGTTAACAGTTATTGGATCATCCGATGTGTCGGACGTCCGGGGTGGCGGAACGTCTTAACAGGATACCGTGGCCCCGGAACGCAAAGGGCTACAGTAGGAACAGGGTGGTTTTTTAGTCAGTAATTTTTAGTCTGACAGTTCCTTCCGCCCCACCCAGGGCGGAGTAAAGCGAAGGAATCATTTTATGATCTTTACCGCACCAAAAAAAAAGTGTCCCTTTACATTGTAAACATCACCCCTGTAATTCCCGAAGGGTTAGGCAGAGGTGTACCCATTAGTACGCCCACATTTTGCCAGTTGTGTGTTGTGTTGTTAACATTGTATTTTTTGTTTAATTACAGTTGCATGGCACAGACCCATGTCAGCGACTTCGCGGCAGGAGGAGGAGTTGATGCAGAAGTCGACGCGTGCGCTGTCGAATACCACGGACCCTCTGGAGAAACTGCGCTTGCTATGTCTCGCACGAGGAGCCTCTGGCATACTGGGGCTTGGCAGGTAGACCTGTTAAAAGATAATATTAGCCTAATTTGTGTTGGCTGGTAGTAGTTGGTAATAGCAAGAGACGTAGACCGGTACAAGCTGTTTCATAAAGGCGCCTAATTGTAATGTATTGTAAAAAAACAATATATGTTTAAATATTGTATTACATATTTAAAAATGACGAGACGGAGACGCGGCAGACAACGAAGGAGACGATTCTGTTTTTCTCTTCTAAAAAACATAATCGTCCCGTTGCGTATGCAATAGGCAGTAAAGTAGCAAATATCACTGTTTGCGTACGGGTTCGTTGTCCGCATTTAGTTCGATTTAAAAAACCACACATATTATCAGGAAGAATTATTCCATCAGGAATTTCTCAGTAGCAGCCTCGGAGTCTGGATTTGTGCCCGGTTGATGGCAATAGACTCGCCCCCTATTACATGGGACTAAAAACATGACTGGCGAAACGTCAGTGTACCAATGGGTACACCTCTGCCTAACCCTTCGGGGATTAAAGACGTGATGTTATGTATGTACATATTATCATTAATCCGTTGTATGCAAGTACATAAGGTAAACTAAACTAAGCATATCAATTCAAATTATACTTGCAGGATCTTCCGAACAATGGATGATGACGGCAGCAAGCAATTGAACCAGGAAGAGTTCTTTAACGGAATCAAGGAGACTGGGCTAGAACTTAGTCATGAGGTAAGGGAACTTCTTTTATTATATACGCGAAAGTTTTTGAAGATGGATAGATGTATATTTGTTACTCGTTCAAGCTTAAACGGTTGAACAGAATTAACTAAAATTAGCACACATATTTGGAACTTTTACTATATCAATGGTACTAAGCAAATGTTAATCTAAATGGCTTCTATTCTACATAATACACAACACATCACATTGTCGTCCAGACGACAAAAAAGTCAGCCGGCAGGTATTGATCTATCTTAACACATAGGATATTTTTTTCCCGTTTTTGTGTCCCTGCGAGATAATTTAGGACTTCGGCTTAATTCTGAAGTCTACACAGATCAATTCGTAGGCAGAAGCTTGTTTGTACCCCATAAAACTTGCAGGTAGCTTCGTTACTCTATACCTGCAATGTATAGTACCACAAAAGATTGTATACGCCACAGAAATTGAAAGAATGGAGCTTTGTTAAACTCCCTTCAAACAGAAATGAGACGGTTTCTTAACCGTCCCGGCAAACAAAAGACCCCCGGTCGGCCTTGTAAAACTCGAGGGTAACATAGATGTGACAAAATACAATACAATGTGGTACAAAAAGAGTATAGGGAAGGGTCGGTTTGCAAAGCGTAGTTTTAATATTGTATCATGGTCTATAAGAAGAATAGTACCAAGTCAGTGCCGGATTAAAACTAATTGATATACTAAGAAATCTACGCCTGTGGCTATAAGTAAATTAGTATAGGTCTTTAAAAAAAAAAAAAAAAATACTACGAGATAGATCATAACGTGTCTTAGTAGAATATCAGGGAAGGACGAAAGAGATACGTGGAGTCAATTGTTAAACGCTTAGATTTTGAAGCAAACAGGCCTTATCTTTCATATGCTAGCAATTTTTTATTGTTTTGGTGCTGTTTCTGGTGCCCCCAGGATGCACTAAGCAATTGCTTAATTTGCGTATGGGCTAATCCGGCCAGACATTCAAGCTAGCAAGTACACATACCTTCTAAACAGCTTAATATTCCTCTATCCATTTTAAAAATGAATGACTAGAATGACGTCTGGCGGCTATGGGATTTTGAACCATAATAACAGGACTAAAAAGTTATGTTTGTATTGCTTTCAGGACGCAATGGAGCTGTTTGATAGATTCGACACTGACAAGAGCGGCTCCATAAGCCTTGACGAGTTCCTAGCACATATTCGTGTAAGTATATCGTTATTTTTAAGGTTCGGTACCTCAAAAGGAGAACACGAAACCCTTTTAGGATCTCTTTTTTGCCAGACGGACAACATAGTAATCCTAACAGGGTTTCGTTTTGTGATTGTGTTGGAGTTTAACTCCCAACAGTAAATATGTTATGTTGATGTTGATGTTTTGTTATGTTGAATGAGTAGACAACCTATTGGTATAAAGTTTAAATTGCTACTATATTATAATTAGTTTACCTCATTATTTATTATGTTAGAAATGCACACTCATACAATATTGATAATATGAATATTATAAGTGAGTGAGTGTAACGTACCAACTACACCTAAGGTCAATGTACAGCGTAGCTCGTAAATATTGTTTCTCTATTTCACCTTCGCAAAAAAAAAAGGCGTGGTCATTAAATTAAGTTCATGTCGTATGAAAAAGCATTGAATAAATAAATATTGATTTGCAGCCTCCGATGTCAGAGTCACGTCGGGCTATTGTGGAACAGGCATTTAAGAAGCTGGACAAGACCGGAGACGGCGTCATCACCGTCGAGGATATACGCGGGGTCTACTCCGTGACTGCCCATCCCAGGTAAACAATTATAAATGTAGGGGGGTAGCCTGTAGGCGCGCCACGAAAGATGAGACTTGACAAGCGTCAGTAATGGGGAGCTTGTGCAGCTAATAAAAGGATATAATGATGGGATGTACGAAATAGCTATCCTTATTTTGTGTATCTATTCAGGGATATTTCGATGAAATTTAGATTAAAATTCTTAACAATATTATCATTATCTGCCTAGCCTTTACCCAACTATGTTGAGGTCAGCTTCCAGTCCTAACCGGATGCAGCTGAGTACCAGTATTTTACATGGAGCGACTGCCTATCTGACCTCTACAACCCAGTAACTGGTAATACGATACCCCTAGGTAAGACTGGTTGTCAGACTTACAAGCTTCTGACGACTCGTAACGACTGTCAAAGATCCACGTATGACAGCCGGAACCAACAGCTTAACGTGCTTTCCGAGGCACGGAATGCTGTCAGTAATGTCTAAGATAAACTTTTGAAAGTACAATTGAAAAAGTCACATTGGTACTTGCCCGGATTCGAACCCACAACCTCATGCATGAGAGGCGGGCGCCTTAACCGCTAGGCCATCACGACATTTTTCTTAACAATATTATAATATTTATTACTACCAAATAATACAGTTTGTGTGGTGCGTCAAGTCTCATCTTTTGTGGCACGTATTATACTGCAGGGACTTTGCTGGTGTAGCGACATCTATCGCATAGCATGCGAACTACAACTGAAATTCCTACATCGCACAATCAGTTTGCCGCGACTTTACCATAAACAAGGTCATTGAAAATTTACCCGAAACCTGAAAAGGGGTCATTGTACTCATGATCTTTATACATGTGGAAGCTTGGAATTAGCAAATGTCCCTAGCTATGTACGAGTATAATATATTATGTTTGCTATTAGTTTGTAAGCTTTCTTTAAAATAAATAAAATAAAAATAAAATCATTATGAGCAACTTTAGATATGGGACCAACATTGAAATCGTGAAAAAAAAAAACAGCTGCTCCCTACAAAAATGACATACGCAACACGAGCGTAATGTATGCTGATTTTTTTATCATGATTTCAAGGTTGGTCGCAGTGTCACTACTGAGTATGAGGTCTTGGGTTCGAATCCCAGGTCGGGCAAAGTTTTATTGGGTATTTCCATCAGGAATTTGTTAGTAGCAGCTTCGGAGTCTGGATTTGTGCCCGGTTGAAGGTAAAAGGCTCGCCCCCTATTACATAAGACTCAAACATTAGGTATGTATACTGGCGAAATATGGGTGTACTAATGGGTACACCTCTGCTTCAAATCAAATCAAATCAAATGTTTATTTGCTAGAGAAACAATCATTTGTATAACTTTGCTTAACCCTTCGGGGATTACAGCCGTGATGTTATGTTGTTATGTATCTTTTCAGGTACATGAGCGGTGAAGAGACAGCTGATCTTATTCTGAACAAATTCCTCGCTAACTTTGAGTCCGAAGGGCAGGTTGATGGAAAGGTGAGACACAAATTATACGTTGAATTTAATAGAATACCTAGATTATACAACAACAGCCCCATTTTAACCTGCAGTAATTTTATATTTATTTTTCTTTCATAAGAACCTTCTTCTTAGAAACACAACAAAAAAGAATTAGTGAAATTGGTCCACCTGTTCACGCGTGATGCCGTAACCAACGGAAATAGAGATTCATTTTTATATAATAGATTACAAAGATGAAATAAAAACATTAAAGATTTTGATTGCGAAAATATTTGTCCTTTGAAATCTAAGCATATTACTAAGTTGGTATGAAATGTAGTAGGTACCGCGTAAACGCTTGTTATCTGTAAATAAGGGCCTTAACTTCTAGGGGGGCCACAAAGGACATGACCCCTCCCCAAAATCGTACAACACGTGTAATTGAAAAATCTTCAAAATATTTAAAATAAAAATAAAGCAAGTCTGACAGGTTTAGCTCTCCTAAATAATTTTCCAGAGATACGAGTAACTCTAGACGTTTCAAATATTATCAATCGATTTTCCAATAAAAATAGAAGTCTTCCATTTGTTGCATAATGTAATGTGTGCAATAAAAATATTATGTACTAGCGAACCGCCCCGGCTTCGCTCGGGTGCAACCTTTCAGGTGGATTGTCCAAACAAATTCTTTCATAAAAACCATGTCCGGAAAATTACGAACACAACAAAAAAAGAATCAGCTAAATCGGTCCAGCCGTTTTCGAGTTTTGCGCTTACCAACACATTTAGCCATTCATTTTTATTATATAGAAGATTGTGCATTAAAGTCTACTATTACCCGACATATTGTATTACGCGTATTATTAGTGATTCCCTCCAAAATGTTAGGCTGCGTCCGCGCCTGTTAACTACTCTGGTGCTCCAAGCCCCCCATTTTAATACCCAGTTCTATAATATAAATGTACATTTTTCTCAGGTAACTTTGGAGGAGTTCATGAACTATTACAGCGGCATCAGCGTGTCAGTCGACAATGATTGCTACTTCGATCTGATGATGCGTCAAGCATACAAACTGTAGGCCTCCACGACGCCTGGACGGAAGTACGAACACTACGCTTCGTACAACACTTTATGTTTTATATATTATAAACCACACCTAAGGCCTAAGTCTTCACTTTGTCCGTATCAAATTCATTTTCGAATTTCGTTGATGTTAGTCGTATGCTTTCCCTTTTGCTTTATTTTTTCGTGAAATCAACTTCAAGACGTTATTATCTAAAAATATTGATACTTTTTGAATTGTAGCGGAAATAATTATGGGTCAGTTCAGGTCAATTAAAGTAATTAGGGCCCGCTTGCACCACAAGACACCAAAATGTTTAGCGCTAAACAAATTAAAATATTTTTCTGTCTGTCAATGGTTTAAAGTCGATAGAGACAGAATGATTTAAATTATTTTAGCGTGTGGTGCAAGCGGGCCTGAGTGTTTTAATTAATAGAATGTTTTGTTTTCTGGATTTTGTTGTAAGAACATCTTGTATTTCGGTACATCCGTCCGTTTGTTCGTCCATTAAATTTATGGTTTGCCAGAAAACTTATATTTGTCTCACTATGTCACGATTTAATGTTTGATATTGTTTGTTAAAGTTTTAACTATTTATCAGCTTTAAATTTTAAGTTAACTGTATTGTAATGGTAAACTCAGTGTCTGGTACTTCAACAATAGACCTTACTCTTCACCACCTATCAGAACGGCAATGATATTAACCTCCTTGTGTGCACTTATATTTCTAACGTTAATTTAATACAGTATTATATTTTTATTTAATAAATTATTATCGTGTGGTATGATATTTATGTTGATTTGATTAAATAAAGTATTTTAATTTTAAAATGGATTTTAATTATCACCTTTATTCCTACCGCAGCTTTTGTTTTTATGTACCTATAAAAATCATCAAAGAGTATGTCGTCACTACGTTTACCAAGATATATTTCCCGCCTTGACCCTTGCTCGAGCCAGGCAGCACTGCTGAGCCTGAAGCCTTAAATTCGTCCATGAATAATCAAGACCCGATCCAGCCTATCCCCCTCCGGGGTTGCGGGACGTCTTGACAGGATACCGTGGCCCCGGAACGTAAAGGGCAACAGAAAGAACAGGGTGGTTTTTTAGTCAGTAAAAGTCTGACAGTCCCTTCCGCCCCATCCAGGGCGGAAGATGATTGTTACCACCTAAAAAAAAAGGCCTATCCCGCTGCTGACCTTCCACAGCGACGCACTAGGCCGAGGTCCCACAGGAGGTGCCTTTAGTTAGTGCAAACGGCTCGCATCGCATCGGATCGGAAAGGATACGAACGGATGCGGCGACAGCCGATCGCGTCCGGCAGGATTTCGACTCATGCGATCGACTCCATACTCGGTACCTTCGCTTGCGATCGTATATCCGGTTCTGCGCGTAGTCTGATATTGTACCTAGTTGCATTCCTGCCGTATTGCCGTGTTCTAATTTTTGAAAGTAACCGATCGGACACTACGACACGCGGACGGAGCCAAATGCGCGTCACATTTTGGCTACGATCGCGTGTCGCAGAAGACTCCCGCGGACAAGTTGCTGTGCGCGGCTTGATAATACAGACTTTAGATACTGTGTATACGATTTATTATCGTTTAAAGATTATAAAATCCGTTTCGATCCGATGCGATGCGGTGTTTGGTGGAAATCATTCTTGAAACCCTAGCAAGAGGCCTTAATTGCCAACAACCTCCAAGGTGACAGAGGGATGCAGATCCAAAAAAAAAAAAACATGTGGCATGTTATGATTTTTGACAAGTAAGTAATTCTACACTTGATTGATCAAGTTGCACTTTATAAAGAATTTTTAGATTTTATTTGAATATGTTTTAATATAATTTTCGAATTTATTTAGAGTAACTTTTGGTAATTTTAATTGAGGTGAACGTTGATTTTTAGTACATAGTTATTTTAAGTGGCTAAAGTTATAAGGTATAATACCAGCTAGGTATGTATAGTTTACATAACAAACGTAGTGATAGTTTTAAGTAAATGATTTGATGGCCGACTGGTTTAGGTGCTCGCTTCATATGCATTATGTTGCGGGCTCGATAAGTACCGGGCAAACATTAATACGACTTTCCATTCACTGACTGCCTCGTTGGTCCAGAGGTCGCAAAACGCGTCTGCTTGACATGAGGTCTTGGGTTCGATTACCAGGTCAGGCAAAGTGTTACTGGGTTTTCCATCAGGAATTTCTCAGTATCAGCCTCAGAGTTTGGATTTGTGCCTTGTTGATGGCAATAGGTTTCGCCTCGTATTACATGGGACTTAAACATAGCTGGCGAAATTTGGGTGTACTAATGGGTACACGTAGGGCCCGATCTAGGGGGAGGGGGGGTTATCAGCCGGGTAAATGCCTGGAGCGGCTAAAATGAGGGGCGGCAAATTGAATTCAGCAGTGACAACTGCCGGGTGGTTGCACGATGTCCAGCATACTCTCATGAAATTTTGTATACTTGTTCAGAAGCCGTAGTAGACTAACGTATGTGAATGTTGTTTTAATACAATTAATACAAAATTATATAATACTAGCTTTTGCCCGCGACTTCGTCCGCGCGATTTTTGGTTAAAATCATGATTCGAAACGACATGTGCCGCCATCTATGATCATAGGAAAGTTATTGTGATTTCTCTCGGGAACAGCAGTTTTTTTTTTGGGATGAAAGGTACCCTATGGTTCCTGTACATCTGGCAATGTCTATGCAAAATTTCAGGATGATCGGTTCAGTGGCTTAGGCGTAAATTGGTAACAAACAAACTTACTTTCGCATTTATAATAATTAGTTAGGATATCACGCCATCTTTGGCTTGACTTAAAAGTGTTAGTGTAAAAGGCGGCGAATATATTTTTTTGCCCGGGGCGGTTATTTTTTGATCGGGCTCTGGGTACACGACCTCTGATTGCTCATTAAACAATAATTTATATTTTTCAGATAAAACCTGCAACCATGTGTCGTACATGTACAGCTTTGCTGCAAACTTGTATATGTGCAATCCAAATGATAGTCAGAATGATCATGATTATTTTAATGATGTTCGAAAACATACTGAAGTTGGCATTAAACTCTATATACAGCTTCGTATCAATTATTCTACAGCTGATATCAATTCTACCGGTGTGTCTAGTATTTATACTGACTTCGAAGATGAAGGGCATCATATGTAGCGGAGGTGGTGGCTGCTCGACAGGCCAGAGAGGGGGAGGCTGCGACTGTCTGATGACAGCTGTTGTCCTATTCATTCTGTATCATGCAGCTCAATATAATGGAATGTTCGAATTAATGATGACAAACGTTGGTTATAAAAAAATAACTAGTACTACAAGGCATGACTAGGATTGGAAATATTTTCAAGTCGGTACCTACTTTTGGAAGCGGGCACATTGGCCGGCTATTACTTTATAAAGGTGCAATTATATTGTAAGTACTGCCTCGTTGGTCTAGTGGTCGCAAAACGCGACTGCTGAGCACTAGGTCTTGGATTCAATTTCCAGGTCGGGCAAAGTGTTATTGGGTTTTTCTATCACGAATTTCTCAATAGCAGCCTCTGGATATGTGCCCGGTTGACGGCAATAGGCTCGACCCCTATTACATGGGACTTAACATAAATAAAACTACCAAATCGGTCGAGCCATTCCCAAGTGATAAACTTTCAAACGTGCGTCAGTTGTTTTTTTTTTTAAAGCGTAAGTCGCGACTTCGACTGAGTATGTGAAACATAACTGGTGAAATGTAGGCATACTAATAGGTACATCTCTGCCTAACCCTTCAGGGAATACAGGCGTAATGTTATGCTATGTGATATTGTACCTAAGTAGTCGATCCAGTGTATTGATTGGCAGCCGAAGTACGTTCATCGATCACCCACAAACCATTCATTAATTGCGTGTTTGCCTAACCTATTACTGGAATCAAATACATAGGTCCTAATATGTAGGACCTATTAGTTTAATGGTAATTGCAATCCGTGGCGCTTGGAAATCTGTGCTTCTCCCAGTTATAAACATCCCTTTTGTGCCAATTGGCCTAGTTCTGTTATGTCTCCTGCTTGTTTTGAGGGAAGTGGAAATTATGTTTTTCTTATTCTCCGCTGTTCTTTTCCGATTGATTTCATTGTGGGATCCAAGAAATTTGAATCGTTTCTCAGAGTCATGGACCTTCATTACCTCGGCGGTTGTCTGGCGGTCGCCACTGTTAGTTCTGGATTTCAGTAGTTGCAGGGGTTGGAAACGGTGTGGCTGGCTTGAAACATTGATTTATGTACAAGCAGGCAAATGATAACGGCGCGGAAAACACTATTCGCGAGACATAAAGTGGTCTTATTCAGTACCACACGAAGCGTTTGTAATAATGGGTGTAATGAATTTTTATTATTAAGTTATATTGTTTAATAAAAAATTGTTTAAATAATTGTGTTTTTTACTTTATTTCCCAAGTAGAGATAAACTACAATACCATGGCGCACCCCTCCATATTACTATTTCAATGTGTGTAGTCATGCTTAAGAAAGAGTTTGCATGTAATTGTAAGTGAATCAGCACATCCAAACTCTCAAACAAATGTCTTCAGTAGCCAGCCGGCATATTTATTGGTGAACTAATCATATCTAGCCAAGCGCGCAAGACAACGCACGTGTTTTTTTCATAGAGTAGGTATTACAGTGCAGCGTAATAATGAGCAATTACTGACGCCGCTAATCGAGCAACAAATCGCTGATTTGTTTTTTTCAAAAGCCGTCTCAGCACGCACACATGCGATGTGAGTCTTTTTAATACTATTATAAAACAATTGTGGAAGGGCGCGTCATGTTACCTACTGTAGTTTATCTCTAGCTAAAAGTTATAGTTAGAGATGACAAATCCAACTGACAGCGCTCGTTCTCGAACATGACGCAATATGGATCATCAGTTACGATTCGGTCGATGCACGGCTGAGCGATTGGCTGCTGAACGGCGCGACATGTCACGGGTTCGATTCCCTCATTAAACAAATATTTGTATGGCTTATAGCTATGTATAGGCGTTATGGGTCTGGCTATAGAGCAACACGGTCCACCGGAACCCCGGTGGTTCCAAAAAAAAACAATATTTCTCTGAATGTATCGTTTGTAGCAATTATTAAACAAATGTAGCAAATTATTGCAAATAAGCAATTTGATACCAATTCTTGAATATACCTCAGAGCCGCCGGTGATAGGCAACCATCCATCCTGACGCTGGAAATGGAATGGATGTTATATTATCTCTTTTAACTGAAACCATAGTCACATCAAAAGAAACAAACCGATGACATATGACAAATAACATTATTGTCAAATCATATTTTTTCACTACATTATGTGCTTTTGTTAACTTTATCTTTAATTATTTTATTTTTAAACATTTATTGTTTTTATTTGTTTATTTACTTTTTATAACGTTTATTTACTTCCTAATCCATGAGAAGAACTGGAATAATTGTACTTTCCCGATTTAAAAAAGTGAACAGGTAATATCTATTATGAACAATGTAATAAAGACCGAATCTATTTACTACTAGCGAATCGCCCCGGCTTCGCACGGGTGAAAATTTCTGACATTTCCCGGCGTATTTTCTTTCACAAAAACCTTCTCTGAGAAATAACGAACACAACAAAAAAATTATCTGCTAAATCGCCGTTCTTGAGTTTTGGCGCTTAGCCACACATTTAGCGACTTATTTTTATTATATCGATTAAGATCTAATCTTAATAGATTAGATGAGGGGTTCCCAAACGTTGCGTTGCTGCGCCGTTGTTATAATAACTGCTTTTTTGATTGTGCATATTTTCTGCATATTTTGATCTTTTTTTAGTGCTTATTTGCAAGCATATTTCGGCATTTTGATAGTGCATATAAACCGATGTCTAGACCTTCCAATCAATTACTGTATTTATTCCAGATACTCCGTGAACCATGTGTCGTACAGCGCACGCGTTACTATCAACCGTAATATGCGGCATACAAATGTTAGTGAGGGTCTTTATGACCGTGATCCTCATGATTGAAAATGTAATAAGAATGCTCCTGCAAACATTTTACAACTTCATATCATTTTTGCTGCAATTGATTTCACTCATTCCGATCTGTGTAGTGTTCTTACTGACGGCCAGGCTGAAATGTTTCATGTGCGGTGGTACGGGGCCCTGCCCTGTTGGTGCAAGAGGCGGCACTTGCGACTGTATAATGTCCTTCCTTGCTGTCATTATCATTTTCTTCATATTCAGAGCCACCGGGGTTCTCGACAAGGTATTCTACCATCTTGGCTACACCAGATACGAAGGGGGCCCGGACATGAAGTTTGTGCCGACGCCTGGAGAGCTCACTGAATGCTCAAGGAATGACACGACCACCACAGCTTCGACAATGGATATTAGCGCTTGGATTAAAATGTACAGTCATCTATTTACCAAGAAAGCATTGCGAGATGGTGACGAAACCACGAACACGTGGACGTGGACAGACACAGAGTCCACCACGTACACAGTGGATGACACTCGCGTCAACAATTGGACCACGGTACTCTATTATTTGGTATAAAATCCTAACCCTGCTTTTGCTTGTGCCATTGTTGGGATAAAAATTACAATTTTGTTCAAAACTAACGATTTGTTTTCTTTTTTTATTAAAGTAAATAAGCATAAATAGGCTGCCTCATTGGTCTACAAGCATGAGGTCTTGGGTTTTGATTCCCAGGTCGAGCAAAGTGTTATTGGGTTTTTTCTTCAGGAATTTCTGAGCCTCAGAGTTTGGATTTGTGGCCGGTTGATGGCAATAGGCTCCCGCCTTATATGTTGCATAGAACTTAAACATAACTGGCGAAATGTGGGAGTACTAATGGGTACACCACTGCCTAACTATTCGAAGATAGGCGTGACGTTATTAATTTACTATTATAGTTTGACGCTTTTAACTGCAACTGAGCAATAGCCAGCAGAATACTAGTCTAGTATGGAAAAAATATATATATGTCACCGGAAAATAACAAGATCCGTAGGTAAGTTTATCAATTTACTAGGAAGTTTATAAACTTTCGTAAGATTCTAAACGGGAGATAAATTGTAATATTTTACGTCCACATTTTCGTAAATTGATAAACTTACAATTGTAAGTTTATCAATTTACGAAAATGTGGACGAATTGATAAACTTACAATTGTAAGTTTATCAATTTACGAAAATGTGGACGTAAAATATTACAATTTATCTCCCGTTTAGAATCTTACGAAAGTTTATAAACTTCCTAGTAAATTGATAAACTTACGGATCTTGTTATTTTCCGGTGACATATATGTGCCTAATGTACAGTAGGTACGTACTTATAACTACTAGTAAGTCTGTGAGAATAACTTATCTATGGAATCAGATCTATGCGTCAATTAATATAAAGTCAGTTTCTGTCAGTTTTATAATAAAAATAAAATTCTAAGATAAAAATCGTAAAATTAAAAGTCCAGCACAGTTACAAACTGATGTGCCTACCTAATCAAAAATGTCTGAAAAAATAGTAAATAAAATCCATTGAGTTAAGTGATATAGTGGGATAAAATCAAAATGTGTTACGCGTTGCTAATGGTGCCAGTATTATGCTTTTTGCAGACAGTAATACGCATTTTCATGACCATACTGGTTGCGGTAGAAGATTTAGTACGTGTGTTCGTTCAGACGGTACATAGCTGGATATCGTCGTGTCTCCACATGCTGGGTTTGATACCCTTGTACTTGGCCTACTGTTGTTCAGGGAAATGCTGCAACACGGAGTGTTCGTCGCCTGCGACTTGTTCGAAACCCTCGGGGTTCCGCTGCGGTTTTTGTTTGTTCCTAACAATGATCTTTGTCTTCCTTCTCGTCTTTTTCTGTACTAACTGGGTGGAAAGGATATTTAACAAAGAAGGAGTTAAAACTAAACATCAAGATGAGAAATCCCAAGTGATAAGTGATGAATCGGAACATAATACAAATCAAAGATCTCGACCACATGCACGTTTTTATAAGAATGTAAAAAAACATGTTAAGAAACCTTCCCGAGATTTAAATAATGAAATTAAAAATGAATTGGATGCTTACTACATAGATCGCTTCAAAGAACACGCTAAAAAACCTAGATCGGTTCTCACGAATTTTACACATGTGACTGTCATACTTAAAGGAATTCCAGAAGAACCAGCAACAGATGTGAATTTAAAAAATGAATCAACAGAAAGAAGAGAAACTTAATTTTAAGGGTTTTTTTTTCAACATACTATGAACCGGATACTAAGGTCCACTGGCGCCAGAAACTTAACTCGAGATGTTAACACGACCCCTCATAACCACAACTGATGTATACAACTAAAAACGATATTGATGACTAAAAGTGTTTTATGTAGTAGGTATGTAGTAAAAGAAAAAAAATACTGACTTTAACTGAGACTGTTTTCGCAGTACGACATCTCATACCAACTTTCAAGTCATTTCCATGATTTTGGACCGGTAAGTTTGTTTAAGATACCTTGCCAAGTGAAGAATGTTAAACTGCCTACCTACCCTGAATTAGTTATGAGTTAAGTTTCTGGTGTGAGTGCTACGAAAATAAATAACTTATAAATAATTTTGTAAGAAGTTGTAATGTTGATATTGATGTAAGGAAACTGACTATGTATTTACATTGTGTTTTAATTAACCTACCTATTTATTTTGTTTATTTTCACCATTGAGTTTAGCTGCTAGTTTTTTTGCAGGAAATAGCTGAAAGCCATTGTTGAACGTTTAAAATCTAGTCGCAATCCTATCTTAGCGACAATTAGCGTTGTTTGTCAAAACTGTATGTAAATTGGAGCATTTTTTTGCCAGAAGAAGACTGAAAATGAAAAGCGAGCGTTTCTAAAAGTTAGTAGAATTGCTCCTCATGTGATTCCCCATGACGTGCCAATTCATGGGCAATAGCCACTGCACCAACAGTGTCGTCTTATACCGCTAGACCATAAGACTAGAAACCACAGAACGCCACCTGCTAGATCCTTTCGCCTCATTTACCTACGTTCATAGATCTCGTCATACAAGCACGTCAGTGAAGGGCATTATAGGGCGTCCCCTCCCTGCGTTGCCACTTACCTCTGCCATATAAAAACCAAACTATTTAATTTTCTAATTATGGCATAGACACAAAGTAAATGCTGGTAACAAAAAAAAATATTACTATGGTTAGTCACTTTTTGACACAAATTCTGCGGAAAGTGATCGAAAATAATTTTCCAGAATGAGATGACGAAAAATTTGTGTTTACAATATTCCAAATCGTGTTGTAATGTGATTTTTTCAGATTTACCCTTGATTCCTTACTTTGTGAAGGATTCAAAGATGGTATTACTAAATTCATTATCTATGTTGAAGAAATAAGTTGGTTTGGAATCTACATTCCAATATTTGGAGTGTAGATCTATTTTATAAGGGTGTGTATTCAGTATTTTTTAGGTAGCAAACATAAGCTTACTCTAAAGTCCTAAGAATAAAATGTTATTAACTAACTACTCCATAACGTCCTATTTCTGAGTAAAGGCCTCCCTCCATTCCATCTGTCGTGACTAGGTACGTCTTGCCACTTCTCAAGGAAGCCGACCAAATCGTCTCGCCAGCTCCTTGTTGATCTGCTGTGTTCCCGACTCGCCAGTTGGGGGCACCAATCTTGGGTTGTACAGGCCAGACATTTTCAGTCCAGTCTCATGCGTTTTACTATCAAATTATGTTGGGTTTGCACAGCACGCCTTTTTTATGTTCATACATCTCTACACCCATCTGCTGTCAACGTAACTCATCAACATGACTATGATGGCGAGGTTATACCTATTATATAATAACGCGCGCTTATCGCGGAGCCAGTTCTAGTTTCGTGAGATTCGTGAAAGAATCGGCGTCTAGGTGTTCAATGCATGTTTTCTCGATGATGATTTCAAACTTAACGTGCGCATAACGCACAAATGTATTTTAACTCCTCGACAAAGACCAACGTTACCTATTACATAAGATATCTTATGAAGTCACTGAATCCTGGTAGTACAAATCCTGTAGTGCTTGTCTAACCAATTTTCTCAATTTTGCAGGTTTGTACATGTGAAAATACCTACGTGACGTCCACAGAAAATTGTATTTGTATTGTTATTGTTATGTATTGAAGTTTTTTTTTTTAAATGCAGTGTGTTTTTTACACTGCTGATTGTATTGTCAATGTGTATTTAATCTGTAAATAATTACTCTACACAATGAAGTCATTACACTCTGGAAGTTGCTCCTGCGCCAGTTGTGCATATGGGAGAAGATCGAAGGGCCCAGCTAAAGAATTAATGCAAGGAGGGTCCGAAATCGATAAACTCTATTACGGTAAATATTTACCATTGCGAGAAAGGAACTTGCTTCAAAAATTGATAAGAACTCGTGATTTTTATGATGACGTGCGGGATCAATTGTTATCTTCAAGTTCTAGCAGTGATCAGACATTATCAGAATATCAAAATGACGGACAAGACGATGGTAGCACAAAAAGCAGTGCGGTGCGTGAAATGGTTGACTTAGTCGAAAGAGGGAAGAACAGTTGCTGTACCTGTTGCTCTTGTGAAACTCTGATGAAAATTAAAAAACATATGAAAAAACATAAGTACAAGCAGTATCCTTGTGTGCATGGACACCTTGTGAATTGTGAAGACATAACTAAGTATTGTGCTGAAGCTGCAGAAAGGGCCAAAAAGCGACGAAAAAAACTAAGTACAAAAATAAGTTCAAAAATTGGGGCCGCACGAATAAAAATAAAAAAAAATATATCAGAACCTTGTGCTTGTACATTATCGCTTACTAGTGTTGCCATAACTAAATCAAAAGCTTTTGTTAAAAACCTTCATTCTAAAAAGAAAGCTAAAGAATATTCTCCGAAAGTTGTGACAATAAAGCAAAAAAGCCGTATTGCCAAACGAAAAAAAGTTAAAAATATACGCAGCAGCACTACAGAAGTCAGTGGGTCTGAAACCAGTAATCGAAGAACTTTTAGAATAAAAAAAGATTCTGTAATATTGTTTAAAGAAAAGTTACTGAAAAAACGACCTTATGAAGAGAATAAAGACGTAGAGTGTGAACCCGGAACTTGTAATGAGGGTGAGTGTATACCTGAAGAATGTCTTACCAAGATTAAAGCTATAAGCGTCGGAAGTAAACGAAAACGTACACGACATTTTGGGACAGGAAGAGACAGATCTGATATTTCAGTGAGTTCACGAACCAAAAAAAGGAAAGTAAGAGGGTCACAGGTCCAAATTGAATCAAGTCCATACGGGAACATTTCCTGTGAATGTAAATCTACAAAAACTAAATCTGTTTCTTCAAACACTTCATTTCCAAAACAGAAGTCAGTAACGGCTCCAGAATTGAAAGGCAAGAGACTTAAATCACCCAAACAGAAACCGCAGGGTGTATTAAAAGAACCCGTAAAGAAAAAAAAGACTTATAAAACAGAACGGTATCCACTCAAACATACCGAATCTTCCTCCGCATATTCACAAACTAAACATGAGCCAAAAAGTAAATCCTCTTATTCTATGACTACGATGTATAAATCACAAAGAATATCACAGACTTCGAAACCAGAACTAAAAGGAAAAAGGCCAATATCACCAAAGCCAAGGCAAGCAAAGGCAAACAAAATCACTAAATCATCTGCTTCAATGACATCTGTATCAAAAGAGAGGGCCAAAGCCGTAAGAAAAGAAATAAAAACTGCATCGAAAACGATGAAACCCAAAGCAAAACTACAGATAAGGGGAAAAGATAGGCCGCTAGAAGAAACAGTACTGGTTCAAGTTTCACCCAAATCTAACGTCTTTTGTGAATGTCCACTACCTTCCAAAATATCAAGTCACAGATCGGAACGGCGTCGTAAACATAGACGTGAACCATACGAAAATTTAAAAGAAACAGAATTACGACAACCTAGTGCAATCAGTTCTTCTATAATAGAAGAAGAAGAACTCGAAGAACCCGTTATAACTAACAGAGAAAAAGTTATGAAATCAACCCACGGTACCGCTAAAGAGCGCAGCAAAATAATATGCAAATGCAAAAAGATAATATGTAAATGTAAAACAAGCCAAACCCATCTTACTGGAGCTTCATCCAAAGCAAGTCAACAATCTTATTTTCGAGAATCTAAATCACATCGAGGAAAAGATTTACCATTTCCAAGAGAATGTGAGCCGTCAATGTGTATACCATATGAATGTGATCCTAAAAAATGCGCCCAAATATTATTATCAAGATCAAAATCTCGAAGTAGAACGGTTTCGTCAAGCACAGAGCGATTAAAACGTAAATCTAAATATATTCAATCTAAAACTGCTGTAAATTTAAAAAGAAAACCCAAACATATTGCAAATGAACCACCTGCTCAAAAAGTTAAAAAGGATAAAGCTGCAATTGAATCGCAACCACAAAAACAAGCTGTCAGAATATCATCTAGCTTTAGTTTCGACATTGAATTCTATAAAGAACAATCTGGCGATCAAGTCGAAGAAAAAAGAGATTTTGAATCAGGACACCAGAAGACAACTAAACAGAAAGAGCAACGAATAAAGTTCAAAGATCATGGAACTCGTTCTAATATATCATCTCAATCGGGGTCATCACAATCACTAATATACCAAGTTGGGCACAAATTAAAACGATGTTTTTGTACTTTGAAACTACTACAAAAGAAAAAGAAAATAGGGCAATCTGTATCTAAGACTACGATGGCGGCTATTAACCCTAAAGAGAAAAAGGTACCAAAAAAGCAAACTCAAACGAAACCTTCTGAAATTTCTTACATGACATCATCTGCTACTTCAACGCAAACAATCTTTTGTGAATGCTCAGAAATAATGAAACAACGCAATCGTAAAATTACTACACTGATCTCTAAAGACACAAATACTGCTGTTACCCCGAGAAAGTCTAAAGTAACTTGTACATGTGAGTCTGTAACTAAATCGACATCGAGAAAAACACAGTCCAGTGAGAATAGAAACATAAAACAAATTCAGGTACAGAAACAGAAACAGAAACCGAGACAAAAAAGAAGATATCCCCGATCCTCAAAAATAGAATCTAAAGTTTCATCTGATAAATCAGAAAGACAAGCAGTGCGGATAGGTTCAAATTTTAGTTTCAACTTTGAATTTTCCAAAACAAAAAATAATCATCAAGATGTCCATGAAAAGGAACCTGATAAAGAATACGTGTCAGATAAGCCAATGAAAAAAGAAAAAAGACATTTGCAACAAAAAGGAATAAAGGCCATCCGAAAGCCTCGTGTTCAGCATAAGGCTTCAGAAATGACCAAATATGTAAAATCAAAGCAAACCCGTACCGAACCCTTTTTGCAAAGGTGTTTTTGCACACTAAAGCTACTAAAAAATAAAAATAAGAAGAACGTACAAATACGTTCGCCTTGGCGGAAAAGAAGTGAATATGTTATGCACATGCAAAGCTTGAATGTTCCTGAAGAATGTTGTCCAAATAATAGAAAAAAGTATATACAATTTAGTCAAATGAAACTACAGCACAAATATTCAAATATAAGTGATCTTGTATCTCGATCATCATATAACAAAACTTTGAGAAACGTTACTCCTTCCAAGTCTCGGAATATACAATCTTTGACAAGAGAAAAAGCAAAATATCGTCAAAACTACAATGAAATCAGGATTATGCCTAGTCGTTCGAAACAACAAGTAATACGGGTCGGGTCCAAGTTGAGTTTGAATATTGAGCTTTCCAAGAATAAAGTTTCACCTTACAAGTCTAGCAATAATATTTTTTTAACAACTGAAGACTTGAAAAATAAACATACCTATAGCATAGATAAATTGAAGACTGTAGATCTTCAACAATTCATGCATTCTGCACATCATGAATCAAAACGTAAAGATAAGGGAAGTTCTATTGGTTCTGTGATTAAAAGATGTTTCTGTGCTTTAAAGTTTCAGAAGAAAAGAAATAAAACGGAGTTAGATAACAAAAGTAACCTAATTAATGAAAGTATGAAATACTCGTTACCGTTACCAAATTCGCCGATATGCGATAGTAAACTCCCTTATGATTTAAGCAGTTTCAAGTTTGCGCCAAGTTTCTGGATTCCTGAAATATGTGATCCTTATGAATGCTATGAAAAAACTAAGCAGCGAGAGATTAAAGAATTACACGATCGCTGTGTCAGTACAGACAAGCATTACAGAAAATCGGCTATGAGTATACCTACCAGCGATTACAGCATTCATAAAAAAACAAAAAGCACTCAATCTAGATTATTGAAACCCAAAACAAAAGAGGTTCGGAAAGAATTGAAAGCTGTGCGTTCCTTTTCACCTTCAAGTCAAATGGTCCGTAAAGAAATAAACCTTAGTTTTAACAAAGAAATTTCCGAAAATCGTTTCTTACCCTCTATTCAGGATACAATTAACAAGAATCGAGAAAAAAAGTATAACACAGTAAGAGAATTGTCAACGGTAAGAAGAACAAAATTTAAAGAACATTGTCTTCCACAAGCAAATATTATTAGAAAAGAAGGTAAAGCCTCGAACATAGGATTTTTACTCAAGAGGTGCTTTTGTACACTTGGTCTTCAAAAGAAAAACATATCTAAACGTGAATTTCAATGGAATCAACCCATAACGACCCAATTTGTACAAGTCGAACATAATAAAAATGTGAATATCAGACGTAATGTAACAAAACCAGAATGCAGAAATGTTCTTACCAAGACAATGTATGGAGGGGAACCCTTAGAATTAAAGTTACCAGAAGATGGTTTTCTCTTTGAAAAAAATCTATTTGGGAATCAGAATGGTGTGAAGAATCCTTATTGTTATGATCCTCAATACTTGCCAGACAGTGGTTCTTTTTCTAAACAAGTCCATGTCAGGTCTCGTATAGATTTTAATTTTGATAAAATGAGATATTTATTAAATCCACAAAGGATTAATCCTTTTTATCAATCATTTTATGCGATGAACGTAAAAATCTCTAAATCTAAATATATTATGCCTAGTAAGTACCGTGCCCTCGAAGAAAATTCACGTGGGTCTGCTTGCGATGACTGCGATCCACTAGAATGTGCAAAGAAAGAAAACCAATTAAAACGTCCGTTTTCTCAGACGGCGAGAACGAAAAGTTCTAGGTCAGGCGGCGCGGCCAGTATGAAACATTCTGGGTTAGGCGACGCAGCCATTATGAAGATGCAAAATGCTTGCTATGAGAAGTGTAAAGCAGAATTTCAAAAAAATAAGAAAAAATCCAAATGTAAATTTAAAAAGAAGAAGGAAGACAAAGGCGCGGATAGTCCTTTGTTTATAGGATCGGATGTGAGTGTTAAAATGGGAGTTTACAAAGACACAGATCCACACAAAAATAAAAATCACAAAGCCATTCGTATGGGATCAGATGTACATGCTAAGGTGGACTTTTTCCAAGCAACTGAAAGTAAGGCAACAGGAATACCACATATGATACAAAAGTGTTTTTGTAAATCTAAACTTAAGAAACAAACCGAAGAGGATATAGAAAACCAGAAAAAAGAAGAAGATAAGAAGTCGAAAAAAAAGAAAGCTAAAGGTCCCAAGGCTAAGGAATGTACCTGCCCGAAAGATAAAGAAACAAAAAAATATAGTCCATGTCCAGTACATCAACAACAGGAATCTGAAGCATCTTCTAAAAAATCCTTAAAGAAAAATAGTGTATCATATGGTTCAAACTTTAATGTTGATTTCGAATTTTTCAAACTTCGATCACATAATCAGAAATTAAACCTCTCTCCAGAACAAGCCGCCGAAAAATATAAACGAATACAAGGAAAAGGGGATGGCGATGTAGAAAAACAAAATGGTATTACATTAATTTTAAATTTCCTTTATTGTATTATAATTCGACACATTCCTTGAAACCCCGATAAACTAGAGCTAATTTGTAACAAAATTAACCTCAAAAACTTGGGGTCTAAACTGGGTTGATTTTGAGGTAAGTGAGTTGAGATTTTAATTTTCAGAGGACCTATTTGTTCATGAGCTTTCAGAAATTTGATGTCAAACTTGTTGTAAATTAGCTGTAAATTCCGTTTTTAATTAATGTATCGAAGTTCCAATCACTCTTCACCTTGTCAATTTGAAATGACTACATCGTTTACCGTATATTTATATTATTTTATTTTATAGATTCAATTTCAGAAAAGAAACGTTACTTGGACAAACTTAAAGAAAAATGCAAATGTTGTAGTCCTTTTAAAGGAGGTAAGCAGTTGACAGAAAAACCTAGCCTGGAAGTAATTCAAAATGACGAAAAGAAACGCAAGCAACGTGAACCACAAAATGAAACAGAACGCGAAACGCGACGTGAAAAGCGACGTGAAACGCGACGTGAAACGCGACGTGAAACGCCACTGGAAACGCAATCTGAAAGGGAATTGGAGACTCTTAGTACCATTATGCCTTATTCAAAGAAAAAATTCAAAAAAGTTGAAAGCCAATCAAAGGTTGGCCAACGTACAATTGATATGACAGACCTACCAATTTGCCCTTGTGATTCACAAAATAAGATTACTAAAGACGGTCATGAAAGAAAAAGCAGTCGTAAAAGAAAAGACAGTAAAAAATCAAAAACCAGTGAAAAAGCAAAAGACGGCGAAGAAACCAAACGAGTCACGTTTACCAGCTGTTCGTGTTCGGAAAAAAAACAAGAGAAAAAGTCTCGTGGTAAAAACAAAAATATGGAAGAAAGCGTATGCCCTATGTGCAAAGCTATAGCTGATGAAATGTCAAAAATGGAGGAAGGGAAAACGGACTTGCCCAGAACTACAGAGGAATCTCAGAAAAAGGACGTGCCCAAAAGTACAAAAAAATCTAAGAAAAAGAACAAACTTGAAACTGCAGCAGAATCTGAGAAAACGGACGTGCCCAAACCTGTGGTAAAGATGGTGAGAAAAAAAAAGAAAAAGCCTGTAAAGGCGAAACCACCGGTGGACAATACGCCACTCTTTGAAATGACGGTCAACAAAACTAATATGAAAATAGTAAACAGAGATGAAGTACTTAAGAATTTAGGCTCAACTGGCAAAGAATCTGAAGCAATGAAGAAAGCCCGAAAAGGTACCACTGTTTTTTTTAATAAAACACTTAACAAACAAAGCTATCCTTATCGCGTTTTTGTAATTATTCCATGGAGTTTCTTGCCCATTTTTCTCCATATGAAACTACCTTTTGGAAGGCGCAACCAGATTCAATTTTTTGTTTATTCTTGTATATAATATGACGCTCAAAAGTGCCTTTTAGTGGCCTAATTGAAATAAAAGATTTGACTTTGAGTGAATGTACTATTCTCATTAGGGTCATGGTCATTGTAGTGATCAATCCAAACTAAAATAAGTTTAACTTGTGTAAATTGCGTCGTCATAAACGAAGTATCTATTGCTTCTCTAACATTTACCACACTATAATAATGATGGATAAAGTGGTTTCTGTTTCATCTCAGTTTAAGCCTTGTTTCATTTTATGTAAATACAAAACTTTCATTCTTTAATCGTCTATGAATGTTGAAAAGATGTAAAATGTTTTTTCAACTGAGTGTACGTTTCTTCGCTCAAAAATCTATCTGTCTGTTGTATGTCAATCTATCTGTTTGTTTGAATTGTTCTGTCAAACGTTACTTGCACAAGCCTAAAGATACTCACAACAATTACATAAGGTCTCCTGGTTTTCAGACACATAGGACCACTACAGGTTATGCCCGCAGTCACATACATAATTAAACGACTCCTTTTTATACTTACCCAACTGGTCTTATTATAAAAAAAACTGGTATTAGCTTAATTTTGTTAATGATCTATATCGTCATTTCAGCGATTGAAAAGGGAAATGTGGACCCTCCACTTGTAGAAATGATAGTAGATAAAGGTAATGCAAGTATTATTAATCAGGACAAAGCTATAAAACAAATTGATAATGCAAACGAAAAAAAAGTGACACAAAGTGCACCGACTGCAGAACAGAAAGCATTAGAAAAGAAAAAAAAGAAAGAACTCAAAGCGTTGGCGAAGTCTCATCCGAAAGATTGTAAATGTTGTATTTGTACGGCTAATAAAAAAAAAGGCAAGCGTCCACTAAGCTCTGCTGTACAGTTTCACATGGCACAACACAGATTAAGGCCATGCATATGCGGAAGTATTATATGTAAAAAAGATGTCGAAAAAATGAGACAAGAACAAAGATCATTAGCTAACGTCAAAATAAGAACATGTGTTTGTGGCAGTAATATTTGTGCGGAAGAATCTTCTAAAATGCCCGAATTACTCTTGGAAGCTTCGCGACAGGCGGAACGTGAGAAAGTAATGGCAAAGCGTGCTAAAATAAAAGCATTGCAGTATCAGAAAGCCAGAAAGGAACGGGCAAAACAGTTTGCGAAAAAAGATGAAAAGCTATGGAAAATGAGGAAGAAAGAAGATAAGCGTGAAATGAAATCAATAAAGAAAACCAAAACTGATGGAAGTATAATTCTGGTGGCAGAATCATTAATAGATCTTGGTACGTTTGGTTCGAAGGCATTCTGTGACATTGCCAGAACATTAGGGAGAGGTATTAGACATCCGAGGGACAGTTATCATAACGTACGTGATTCGGTAAGAATTCCGGGGCATGCATCGAAATCTGTAAAGAAAATGGTCACAGGAATGGGTTTATATTCAACATTATCTAGAATTCAACAAAGATTGTTGAAGATGCCGGTGATAAAGGCCGTTGTTCTTAGAATGGAGGCTCATCCATTTACAAACTACTTGGTTCACATAGCTGACAAAGATCCTAGGAAACGTATGAAGAAGTTTAAAAAAAAACGTACTAGAGAACTAACTGAATTCAAATGTAGTCTTTACATGGCATCTATGAGAAGGAGGCCCTGTTTGCGAATTTATAAGATGTGTCCGTGGTTTTACCCCCACTGTATAGGGTTGCTTCAAGCCTGGAAACAATTAACGGATATCGTTCTATTCCTTTTGGCTGTAGCCGTATGGAGTCCTTGCATACTATGTATGGAGCTTTGCAGAGGTTTTGTGTGTTGCTGCATGTGCCAAGGATAATGTGAAAGTATTTTCCATATTATTCTTTTGTGCAATAAAAATCATTAAAAAAAAAACTGGTTTAATTTCACTGACACTCGGGATGTGATATTAACTATTTCAGTAATGATCAGCTTATTTTTTTTGTTAATCTTCCTTCCGAAGGTGTAGTTTGGTAAAAATGTAATGCCATCTTGAGAGAAATGGTGATGGAATAAATTGCAAATAGTAAAAGAAATGCTTACCGTCAAACGGGGTGAATAAGGACGCAGGTTTAAAAGGGATTTTAACGTTAAAATAATACATTTTACTTCCAATACGAATTCCTAAGTTTTCACTAAAAATTCCTTTTAAAGTTTCACCCCGTATGCACCCTGACTGTACCTGCTTTCAAAACGTTGTCCTACAACTCGGTAAGACTGCAGTCTTTGCCACTGCTTTCACTCGAAGAAACATATCCGTGTGATTCAATACTTCTCTACATTCCCCATGATGAGTACCAATGTGACTTTTTCAATTCAAATGTACTTTCAAGATTATCTTTAACATCACTGATGTCGTTAAAGGTAAACATCGTGAGAAAACCGACCTATAAATTAACATACATCAGAAATAAATCGCCAATTCGTCTCGAGCAAGTGGGGTGATCAATGCTCGTGCCTTCTTTGTTTGAGAAGAGGCCTTTGCCCGAACCAATAATAGGCTGGTATTATTATTATTCACCATCTCCAGATAACTTAGATTAAATTAACAAATTATCGAAATATCACGGAGGTCTGAATATAATCTTAAGGGATGATTCTCATTAGAGCGTGCCGTGCCGTGCCAGCTAAAGCATTGCCGAGACAGGCACTTCATTATTCTATCGCCCACTTCACTGGCCCTGCCTGGCCCATTTCAATGTCAACTTTGACAATAGTAATGTAATGTTATAAGTGCAAGCGTATGTCGTTTCTAAAAGGGGGCGATTTATTTATTTAATATTATTATTATGTTCCATGCCACCGTACGGGCAAATAAGTATCGATCGTAGATACCCGTCAACTAATATATCGCTACGTTGAAAACCATGTATCAACATTTAGCGATTAAAATTAGTTTTTATTTTATTTGGTAAGTAATATTTAATTAAATATATTCGGTTTTCCTTTTGAAAATTGAACAATTATAATTGTTTTATCCTGTTTATTTCAGATCTACATATTATACCTACCAATGTTTGGATATTGATAGGGTAGTTGCAGAAATCAAAGTACCTACAGAAATCGTTTTCCAAAAGTCACGGGTTCATGAGTGTTATACTTGTAAACCTCGTAAAAGGAGCCAGTTTATTAGAAGAAATGATCTTAATCCGATGTAAATATTGGAATTCGTTACTTAACTTTGTAAAAATATATGCACTTCAGACACATCACGTAGCTGTGACTGCTATTACTACGTATCCTGCCCATCAAACTAAGTAACTTTAAACAGACATTTTTTCTGGGAAATGATGTTTCTTTTTGGTGTGAAAAAATATCAATCAATCAATCGGTATTTTGCTTTGGGGACGAGCTGCAGATATAAATTCTATCTTTGTTCTGCAAAAGAGGGCTGTCAGAGCCATCTATAATCTTGGCAGACGCGAGTCTCTAAGGGAATTGTTCAAAAAAATTAACATCATGACGGTACCTTGTCAATATATATATGAAAACATTATGCATGTTCGAAAAAATCTTCATCTTTTTAAGAAAATTAGTGATAGACATGATTTTAATACTAGAAATAGGAACAAATTAGATCAACCAAGTTTCAGATTGTCGAAAGTAAGCACTTCTTTTATGGGGTACTGTGTAAAATGCTATAATAAAATACCAGTCGATATTCTCCAACTAAATGAGAGAAAATTTAAGACATGCATAAAACGCACACTATGTAATCAAGCATATTATAAGTTAGATGATTATATCACGGACAAAAATGCTTGGCTAAATGCTAGTCCTGCTCCACAGCCACTCGGGCTCACTTAATAGGATTTTTTTTTTTTTTTTCTTAAGAGAATGATGTTTCTTACCCTTTTTTTATGTCGACCTGAATAACTTTTACTGTTATCAGTACGATTACTTTTTATTTTATTTTTTACATATCAAAGTCATCCATCGAATAAGTACACTGAAAGTGTTAGTATTGTATAATTTAATATAATTTATTTCAATTTTGTAAATGTGAGTACCATGGAGCATTTTTATTTATAGTAACTTTACTATGTGTTTTGACTTAATAAGCATGGCAGTTGAGAGCTTGTCATGCTCACTCAAATGTCTCGCTGATGGTGGCGCGTGTGTTGGATCATTTGGCTCCCTCCATAATGGTTGAGCTAGGTGGTGCTGATCCATGCGTCATGCTCGTGAACGAGTGCTGTCAGTTGGGATTGGTCATCTCTTAACTGCTATGGCTTTTTTTACTACCATTTTATACTTATTCATCTCCATTGTGATCACATATAGAATCGACAAGAATAATGTAACCAAGATTTTGTAATAACCTAATTTAAAAGAGTGCCGTGGAGTTTCTTGCTCGTTCTTCTCCATAGAGGCCTACCTCCGTTTTGGAACGAGCAACTAGCTTCAACTTTCGGACTAACTGACCGACTCTTTGACAATTCAAAAGTGCCTGTAAATGGTCTAATTGAAATAAATGTTTTGACTTTTGACTTTGACTCTATAGTGCGCAATGTAACACACGCAAAACATCGTATTTTTGGATGCATGCAACAGTACAGGAGTGAGTAGTGGCAGTGTTCAGAGTTTAGGTATAACATTTAAAACTATAAGATTTCTAAAAAAACGAGTCAGAGTTCAAACTTTGACTTTTAATATCTCCGTAACTACAAGCTTCCCGGGTATAGCATAAAACAAAAAAGATATTGGCAATAATGGAAGAACATGTAACTTATGTACTGAACAAACTTTTGTATAAATTGATGGGTAACCAATATACAAATTAACACACAATCGCATCATCAGTTGCTTCAAAAACAAATAAAAAGAGTTATGTTAATGTACGTACACCTTTTATTTTCAGAAGGCTAGTGGATAACAAATGCTTCAAAACGAAATCTCAAGAGATAAAATCTTAGTTGCACAACTTTCACAATTGAAGTCAAGCATTATAATGACGGAATACCGTCAATGAATTTCAGTAATTAAAAAGTTTATTCAAAATCAAAATGAGTGATTCAACTGAATCCGATGAAAATGTAAAGGACCAACATTTAAAATATACAGAAATGCAAAGAGCTATACGCCCTGTGTTTGGCCCTAGTAAGTCAGTGATTATGCATGTTGTTACCAAAACAGGATTCCATAACAAAATCAACACTGGTGAATGTCAATCTGATTCATGCGTCTTCAGTAAGAGTGATCAAGACAAACGTAGTAAACGTATAAAAAAACAACGGTTGGTAAGCCTCACAAAATTCAGTGGAATTAATAACAAGAAACGGGGTTCACATAATCTCAAGTACTATTTGGGCAAATATAACACCCCGGATCATTCTCAAGCACTCAAGGTGAAAAAACGCAATTATGGTCTAAATGCAACGAAAAAAATGAAGAATGCTTCGGTATCGACGTTGAAATCGGTAGTGAAATCAAAATCGGTTAGTACAACTGGGATTAGTACAAAACACTCCAAATTAATTTGGAAAAGGAAAAAAAGTGCGCACGACGCCGAATCGATTAGCATGTACAGAGAGGGACAGATAAGAATAAATATTGGTAAAGGAAGAAATAAATTCTCTAATAAAACTTCGCGTGTAACATTTGACGAAGATAAGCGAGCTTATATCAATCATTTATTACTTACTGCTTTAGAACTTCTTAAGAAAGAGGACCAAATGAAACCAGAACGGACTTTAAAGGTTCATTTCCCAAAAGATACATCAACCCCCTTATCCGGTTTAAGTTTAAGAAGGCTAAAAGGTAAGTCAGAACAAGGTTTTGATGAAGATGAAAAATATAATCCCGACAGTAGTCAGGATCTACCGACCTCAATAACTACATCTACAAGTACTTCTAAACTTAGCAGTTATTATGGCATTAAACTTCATAAACCCATAATACAATTAGAGAAGAAAAGAGCTGACGCTTTTAAATTAGAGTTGGAAAAAGTTAATACGTTAAAGTTAAAATTAGAAAAGGATAACGCAGAAAAATTAGAAAGGGAAAAAGCTAACGCAGAGAAATTAAATAGGGAAAGAACTAACGCAGAACGAGAAGAAACTGGACAAGCTACTGCAGAGAGATTAGAAACGGAAAAAAATAAAGCAGAGAGTATAGAAATGGAAAGGGCTAAAGCGGAAAGATTAGAAATGGAAAAAGCTAAAGCGCAAAAACTCGAAATGGAATGTGCTATAGAAAAAGCTAAAGCACAAAAGTTAGAAATGGAAAAAGCTGAAGAACATAAATTTGAAATGGGAAAAGCTAAAGCACAAAAATTAGAAATGGAACAAGCGGAAGCAAAACGATTAGAAATTAAAAAAGATACTACAGACAGATTAAAAATTGAAACAACTAATGCAGAAAGATTACAATTTGAAAAAGAACATGCATTAAAATTAGAACTGGAAAAAGCCAATACGTTAAAATTAAAACTGAAAAAAGATAACGCAGGAAGATTAGATATGAAAGAAGCCAACGCAAAGCGATTGGAAAATAAAGACAAAACGAATGCAGAAAGGTTACAATCGGAAAAAGCTAATGTGTTAAAATTTAAACTGGAAAAAGATAACGCAGAAAAATTAGATATAAAAAGAACAAACTCAGAACGACTAGAAATTAAAAAAGTAATAGCAGATGAATTCAAAATTGACAAAACTAAGGCAGAAAGAACAGAAATGAAAAAATTTAATACAGAAAGATTAGAAATGGATAAAGATAACGTAGAAAGATATGAAAAGGAAAAACCTAAGGCAAAACGATTAAAAATTAAAAGCATTAGTGAAAAATTACCAGTAAAGAAATTTCCTTATAAACTACGTTTTAAAAAGAGAAAAAAAGAAGCAGAAAAAATTAATAGTGAAGATGCAAGTATAGAAGAAGAAGAAGTGGAACTGAAAACTATAACGCTGTTTTCCAAACATAATTCAGGTACACTATATACCATAAAGCAACCATCTGAGGAAACGAAATCCTCAAAAGATGAACCGGCAATCAATATTTTCAATGATGAAGAACAAAAAATGAATAAAGGGAAGCCAGTGAGTGAACAACAAACCGCTCTATTTCGTTGTCGTTCCCCAAACGATACTAGTATTAGGCGGTGGCAAAGAGAGAAAAATTTATCAATGAGCAGACTTGGCAAAAAAACAAAAATGTCCTCAGAAGCGAAGCATTTGACGGCTGATATATTTAACGAACATTTATTAGATACTTTACAAAGAAAACCTGTTGATCAGTGTGCAGAGGAAAACAAGGCCAAAAGAAAATATGCTGTAATTACACCTAGCTTTAGTGAAAAACCTAGCATTGAAACATCTAGCTCCAGTACCGAAATACGTAGCTCAATCTGTATAAAACCGAGCTCAAGCATTATGTCATTCGGCAATATAGTGAAACGGTCGCTAAAGCAATTTGGATTGAAAACTTGGAATTTTTTAAACAAATCTCCACATCAGTCTGACAGGAAAAATCGTCTAAAAATTGTACCTTACACACAAGACTTTGCCGTTGCAGAATGTTCAAGAAATAAAGAGATAAAAAAGATAAAAGGTTAGCACATAGTTTACACACGTGGAGTTTTACATGCTCGTCAAATTGAAAGAGGTATAATTATGCTACTTTTTGTGGTGGTTTTAGAATTTGAACTAACCATATTTGCGTTGGGTTTAGGCAGGCACGCACACAGTGATATAAGAGTCGCGCGACACTGCCTACCGCATCTACAACGGGCAATTCTGTTTTTCGAAAGAGGTGTATCCGGAATGCACCAGTAAATAATGACTTGTTGTCGTAATTTTGATTGTATATGTATTATTGACAAACTTCTGAAATTTGACGGGGATCAAAAACTGCGCCTTTTATTTATTTTTGTTTTCTATTAATTATTCTATTCTATTAATTATTCTGTTATATTAATTATTCTATTTTATTAATTATTACTATCTTACCTGATGGTAAGTAACGATACCTCGCCATAACGTATGTATCTGTTATTTTTTTATATTACTTTTTCCCTATAATCAGATAACATAAGCCACCAACTGATGAACATTAAATAATTATTATTACAGCAACGAAAAAGTGCAAAGACAGCAAACGTGTAGATACAAGAAATAAAGATGCAGCACTTGTAAAACCCTGCCGTGCCGTGCCGTACCCTGCAGAGCCTTGCCGTGCCGAGCCTTACCGTGCCGTACCTTGCCATGCCGCCAAAGCGCACTTCCTCCGCAAAGTGCGGAGAGGTAAGCTGTAAATAATATAGAATATTATTCAAACTAATTTATGTCAAAATACATAATTTCAAAATATTGGTTTCAGCTATAAACAAAGGAAAAATAACACCAACAATGATTGAACAAATTCTATACAAAAAAGATACATCTTGTTTGAGAAAGTTCGGGGCTAAACGTTTTCTGAGACCAATCAACACAAAAAAGATCGCCGCGAAACTCTGCACTCCTAAGGGTAAGGCTGAAATCATGAAAATGATTGAAAGGGGTAAGTTTACGAAATATTATAAGAAATTAAAAGTATTTATATACTAGCTTTTCCCGGGACTCCGTCCGCGTAAAGGTCAGATCTCCGTTTAAACCCCTTAGAAGGTGAATTTTGGAAAATCTGTTCCTAGCGGACGTCTACTAACTATAATCTGCCTCCCTGCCAAATTTCATCTTTATACGTCAAGCGGTTTTCAATATTTATAATATTTTACCCTGGACTGTAAATACCTTAGTACAAACCTGAGTCTTTGATAGTAATAAAATTTTCAGCCAGGTTGCATTGGCATACAAGAGTGGTTCCCAAACTTATTTTGTCTACTGCCCACTTTGAGAATACATTATTTTCTAGTGCCCCCATTTTTTCACCTACTTAAAAACCACCTAGTAAATGAAATTACAAACCACTCCCCAAAGGGCTACAGAAGGAACAGGGTGGTTTTTTAGTCAGTAAAAGTCTGACAGTCCCTTCCGCCCCACCCAGGGCGGAAGGAGTCATTTGGTGATTTTTACCACCTCAAAAAAAAAAAAAAAAAAAGCCTCTACACAACGCCCCGAATTTTTTTCTGGGTCTCTTACCGCCCCCCTTGAGGCCTGCAGCGCTCATAAGGGGGCTTTGGGAAAGGCTGGCATACAACCTCCAGAGTCCTTTTTTTTCTGTAACCTTTGTAGTTTTTAATCTTTGGTAACCTTACAGCTATGAACAACGGACACGTGACTCCATCATTAATGAAACTCTTGGTACGTAGGAGAGAACCATGGAGCACGTGTGACATAATTGCCAAACTTCGTACTTGTGACGGCACCGCTGAAATCGTGAAGGAGGTCAGTAAAGGTAATGCCATCTTGTCGTAATAAAAGGATAAACTATTATAATTAAAATAGGGTATAGAGCTTTGGAAGTCTTTTTTGGAAATTTGTCAGTTCTCTTTTTTATTCGTGTGCGTTAAAAATTCACAATGCAAAACAAAAAGAATACTAATATTATAAAGGTAAGGAGTTTGTTTGTTTGTACGCGCTAATCTCAGGAGCTGCTAATTCGATTTGCGTCATATAGTCAGTTTATCAAAGAAGGTGATAGGCTATTTATCACCCGAATGCTCTATATGCGTAATGTATTTTGAGTGTATGTATGTATTGTCTGTGGCCGCCGTAAAGTTTAGTCGTATTTATTTAGTGACGTGATCTTCTTGGATATAAAAAAAAACATAAAAACAATTGAAAAAAGAAAAAAACAAGTGACTGCTATGACAGCTGACCTTTTGTTTTTATGTTTCTCAGCCATCAAAAAAGGTCGAGTGTCCGCATCGCTCTTACAACTGATAATAAGGAAAAAAGATCCCACTCAACTCGCGAGTTTAAAAAGCCTGGATAAGAAAGAAAAGGCTGAGGTCCTGAAAGAAGCTTGTACTGGTAAGAAAGTATTTTGTCATTCTACATCATGAAATCTTTAGAAAATCCGTAAGTACAATTCCTTCCTGAAAACTGACTGACTAACAAAAAGTTACAAAGTCTTCGATATTTGGCAGGGCTATTTTCCTATTTATAAAAACGTTTGTATTCTAATCTCAAAAAAAAATCTGTCAAAAATATAATATCCTATACCTACATTTAGTTTGATTTTACGAGTTACAGTTTTTTTTTCACTATAACGTTTGTTTTTTGTTCTATAAAAAATAGGTTTTTCTTGAGCTCTATTTACGGCTAAAGATAGTTAGTTATTTTTTCAAAACGTAAATAAAATATCAACATTATGTGCAACAAAGCATAATTATCTTACATTAAATAACTACCACTGCGAGTTACATCCTATAAGAAAATTAGTTGTAGAATTCGAAAGTGGGTATATAAAAAAAGAAAAAAAGTAAAGTAAAGTAGGGTAAAGTAGGGTACAATCTTCATTTCAGCAATAAGAAAAGGTAAAATATCGCCGTCGCTTATAAAATTAATGATAGACAAACCAAAGAAGGTTCGGCCGGACAGTCCATGTAAACCTAGTCTGAAATCAGCACCAAAACGAATGGATTTATTACCTAGTCGACGCCGCAATAAAAGACGTAAGTTATAAAATAAAATTGCTGTATAATGGTCAATGATAGTCATTGTTATATGTTAACCTCCATGGTGGAATACAATTGAAAGGTAGCATGCCTCGGAAAGCACATAAATCGTTGATCCCGGCTGTCATACGTGGATCTTTGGCAGCCGTTTAGGGTCGTCAGAAGCCCAAAAGAATGACAACCAGTCTTACTAAGGTTCACCTTGGAATATATTACCCAGTTACTGGGTGGTGAAGGTCATCCATCTACATGTAGAAAGACAGGAAGCCGACCCTAACATCGTTTGGAAAAGGCTAGGCAGATTGATTTTAGACACATTCATAAGTCTGTGTGTAATATTCATTCTGCTTTTGGTCTTGGCGGGCAATATTAATGGAAACTAACCATAGTGCACTAGTAAATTTGAAAATACAGCTGCACTCTTTCTTCTCTCACTCTCATAGTCCGATGGAACAGCAATCCGACACGACTGTCGAGAAATCAGGCGCAAGACCAACGGCCCCACGTGCTTTTCGAAGGATGAAGCTGTCACAACACCAATTTGATTTCTAATATTATTCCAAAGAAAATATCTTTATTTATACTTTCCTTTTTTGGCTAATAGAAGTTAATTTTATTACAATCTTCCGTTTAAGCAATAAGAATAAGACACGTATCGCCATCACTATTAAAATTGATCTTAGAACAACAAAAGAAGAATCCTGACTTTCAATGTAAACCTTGTTTGGAATCAGCAACAAAACTGACTGATTTACCAGCCAATCGAAGGCGTAATAAAAGACGTAAGTCACAAAACGAAGTAGCTCTATGGTTTACCCTCATTAATTAGTTCTTATTTATTTTGTAGCACTTAGCACGTATTGTAGTACTTAAATGATTTTTATTTATGGTGC
Source organism: Hoplodrina ambigua (assembly GCA_949774945.1). Classification (NCBI taxonomy): domain Eukaryota; kingdom Metazoa; phylum Arthropoda; class Insecta; order Lepidoptera; family Noctuidae; genus Hoplodrina; species Hoplodrina ambigua. Next base: position 4,235,432 of record OX458967.1, read on the forward strand.
ATCGTTTTCGCAATTTTAACAAGTTTTAACAACATTACAAACTTGTATTGATATTGAGCTAACGACAAAATTGACTTTAAAAGTTTTGAATGTCTATCTCTTAAACAAATGTATCCAATAATCTCTTAATATATATAAATCTCGTGTCACGATGTTTGTCCTCAATGGACTCCTAAACCACTTAACCGATTATAATAAAATTTGCACACCATGTGCAGTTCGATCCAACTTGAGAGATAGGATAGTTTTTATCTCTAATATTGGTCTTAATATTTTTTGATTGTAAACCTGAGCCACAGCAACGCGTGGGCCGGTCAGCTAGTATTATATAAATATATCATAAGGGGATATAGATAAGTAGACTGATTAGGGGAACATCCTCTTCAGTGTCATACGAGATAAAGATCACTCATTTGTGATTTAAGGTGTCAAAAAAGGAGTACAGACGCGGATGCCAATATGCACACACATACCACCTCGTGTGCTTCACAGCTCAACTTCTGTTACGCAAACTATTACACCTAAAGAAAGCTATAGTAGCCGCAAAATCTGTAAAGGTAAGTTATTTTTGTAGTTGTCTGGTAATTTATTTAAATTGAACATAAAACGGGCTAATTAGGTTAGTTAAGGGATGGTGTTTTGTTTTTTAATGTGTATTTATGTTTTTAATTTTAATATTTTTTAGTTTTTATCAGTTTTATGTATTTTTAATTATTGTAATTGGTACTGTGAGTACTGTGACCGTTATAATGAAAGTAAATAAATAAATATATACATTAAACACATAAATATAGAGTGACCATGATAGCAAACGCTAGGCAAATAAAAAAACCGTTTTATTTACCTAGCACATGACCTCAATCACCCCAATAGAATACTGAGTAACAAAAATTATAACACATCATCAGTTGTATATTTTATTTACTTATATTTTTATATAAACAAAACTATACAACTTTTATCATTATTCTTTTTAACTTTCATTTTCTTTGATTATTATGTGTTAGTCTTTTTTGTGTTCAACTATCAACCGTATAGAACGTATCCAGCTGTGAATTAGAAAAGAACAGCAATAGCTAATAGAGATCATTTTAAATTTATTGTTACTACATTCAAATGCTACATAAAAATAAATTAGCCTTATGGAATTTTCGTTTAAGGACATAAGAAAAAAAGTAAAGGAACGAATCTGACCGATCTAAGTTCCAAGCGAACTTGTAGCACTGTCTGTACAACTGGCAAGAAACTCGGTAAAAGTAAGTGGTTTTACATAACATTACGCTTGTAATCCCCGAAAAGTTAGTCAGAGGTGTACACCCACATTGTACTCAATGGGGGCGAGCCTATTGCCATCAACCGGGTACAAATCCAGACCCCGAGGCCGCTATTGAGAACTTCCTGATGGAAAAACCCAATAAAACTTTGCTCATCTGGGAATCGAAAGAATAAACTACTGCGTTTTGTGACCCCTAGACCAACGAGGGAACGAATGGTTTTATTCTTTTCTATGTACCTATATATACGTATAACAAAGTTGGGTTATTTACACCATTATAACTCAAGAACGGCTGAACCGATTTTAATGATCTACGATTTGATGTATTCATCTTATCCGAGAATAGCAGCATAACTATTAAAACATGCAAAAAAAGTAACAAAAAAATTGGTTCTGAGGCGGTATGAAGTTCGCCGGGGCAGCTAGTAAGAAATGATATTACGTCATAACATCACGCCTGTAATCCCCGAAGGGTTAGGCAGAGGTGTGCCGATTTATGCACCCACATTTCGTCAGTAATGAAATAATGGTTGTAGGTAAAATTACAATAACAGAGATAAAACCCTCGCCAATATGCACGAAGAAGGTTAAGAAAAAAGTTAAAAGCACGTGTTCAAGTACAGAAGATAATATACCTATACTAAAGAAGAATGGCAAACCATGTTTCAAATTAGAGGCTTCAAACAGTTCAGTACCCACTCGGAGCACCTCTAGCCAGTGTGAGTACCTACTTTAGTTGTTTTTTTTTTGTAGAAACGGTCACCCACTCTTATGTGGGATAGAATAATACTTTATTAGTAATACTAGAACCACGAAAACCATGCCTCTTCCATGTTATCTCTTCACCATCTATGGTTAACTGGAAGAGTACCTAAGGCTTTAAGACTGCCTTTGTACTTCTTTGTAGCGTACAGGTTAAATAAATAAATTAAGCTTTAGGACATTCCCGAACTGGGAGCATTCGTCCGTAATGTAACAATCTAGAAAACAAAACATAAATTATAATCTTAAAAGTGTCTATTTAAGATCCCTGATCATGTCTGACGTAAGAGTTCGGCACTGCCCAGACTGGCCCAGTAATGGGACATGCATGGATGGGACGTTTGGGCGTCCATGAGGATTTCCCACTCCTGCCCATAAAAAAATATGTTTCGATTTTGAGCATTACATTACAATACTGCGTCACTAACTAATGAAGCATTCGCCTGTAATGTAATAATCCATGATTTTATTCTGTGCACTGTACAGGCCATAATGTTTACATATTGTATCATTACAGGTTGCGCACTGTAATGGTCAGTTTTTCTCACTTACAGATGTAATGCTCGAACTGCAATCTCTTCAAACTGTATATTACTTTTTAATTTCTGTTGTTGGATTTTTATTTCTCGGCGCTGAGCCGAGCGTTGAAAATCCAACAATGCCCTAGGCAAAGTAATACTAAAATACTGAGCTGTTACATTACTGGATTCACCTGAATTGTTAATGTAACAGCTGTCAGTGAGAGAGCGTCTTTAGGTACCATTACAACTGCCTCTTATCTGAACAGAAGAGTTTGTCTTGCCATTTCACGCGCACAGTATAGCAAACGAGGGAGAGGACGTCATTAGCGTCGCCATTTTCAATTCATTTCTTTTACAAAATATAGGCCCTGTCAAATACAAATGGTTGATACAGATGTGTGGCTTTTTCTTCAAACATATGTAATCAAATTAACATAATCCTGATTTAAGGTACACATGAACCGAAGGATGTAAGAAATTTAAAATACGGATGCAAAACAATAATACAGCCAATGAATATGAAAGAAATTCTCACTAAGTTAGGCACTGAAGAAGGTGAAGCTGAAATCATAGATGAGATTCGTAACGGTAATTAAAAAATGCTTATATTACATCATATTAGATACTAGATACTAGGTACATATTATAAATGCGAAAGTTTAGATGGATGATGTGTTTTACTCAATCACACCAGAACAGCCGAATGGATCTGGAGATAGATTATAGCCTGGAAAAGCACAAAGACTACTTTTTATCCTCGAAAAATCTACGGTTCCCGTGGAATTATATACTAACCTAAAAAAAATAAGAGAGGCCCTTGCCCAGCATTGGGCCATTATCGGCCACTAAAATATTGAAAGCGACTCTCTTGATATGCATATTTGTGATATACCTAATTAATTTATACCTATTAGAAGTTCTAATTAGCTTACAGGTGACCACTGATGGACCCACTGCTGAAAGAAGAAGATGCCTATTGATCATACAATATGCTGTCCGTCGACTTATACTTTTCTTAATTGATTTAATTATAGCTAATTACTTTTTTTTTAAGCCCTACATAGAGGGGATATATCGCCATCACTTCTGAATGTAGTGTTCAATAATTATTCGTATCTCGAGGCAAAGCAATGTAGATTGTTAAAGAGGATACGAAGCAGAAATCGTTTGAAAAAAATGAACCAAAATGAAATATATCACAATCTTAGAACAAATGAAGGTATCGAAGAAATTGTTAAGCATATTGCTAAAGGTGGGTAATGTAATAATCCAGTATCTATGTACTTATGCAATTTAAAGTAATATACATCAATCTATGTCGTGAGAGGAACTCGTGGCTAAGTAATAATAACCGCATGGGTCGATCTATTAGGTTTGCCGGGGTTGGGTGGAGACAGCTCCATTCCATCCATCCGTCCTCCATTTAAGATAACATTATTAAAATAACGCCGATATATTCACAATTGGTGCAGGTGGAGTTCGTGGTTAAGTAATATCAGCCACACGGGCCGATCAATTAGGTTAAGCTTTGCCGGGGTTGATCCGTGCCTCGGAAAGCACGTTATGCCGTTGGTTTCGGTTGTCATATGTGGATCTGTGGCAGTTGTTACGGGTCGTCAGAAGCCCGAAAGTCTAACAAACAGTCTTACTAAGAGGTATCATATTACCCAGTTAATGAGTTGCGGAGATCAAGTAGGCAGTCGTTCCATGTACTGGTATTCAACTTCATCCGATTAGACTGGAAGCTGACCCCAACGTAATTGGGAAAAGGCTAGGCATATTGATTGACACATTAATTAATGTTACTGCAACTTCTTTTCCAGCTATCCAAATGGGTCAACTATCACCGTCTTACATAGAACTGATGCTAAATAAAAATAAAGCAAGATTATTCCTAAAAAGATTGGAAAACAGAAATTTTGTGAAATCATATACAAAAGATGAAATATTTGACAAATTAGGCACTTCGGAGGGTAAAGCTGAAATCGTGAAGGAAGTCCGACAAGGTAATACTGAGATTTAAAATAGTCAATTTTATAATACCAGGCAAATATTCTGAGCATGCGCGAGAAATGAAAATACGGTGTTATTGGAGGAACGTATGAGGTGCGCTCTCTTGGGTAAGAGGCCTTGTATGTTAAAGTTGTTTGATGGCTATAATATAATTGATTAGGTATTTAAAAACCCAGCGTAGAATTTTTAAAGATACTTACCGTATATCTATACATTTACCGACTGCCTCGTTGGTTTAGTGGTCGCAAAGCGCGACTGCTAAGGATGAGGTCTTTGGTTCGATTCCCAGGTCGGGTAAAGTGTTTTCGGGTTTTTCCATCAGGAATTTCTTAGTAGCAGCCTCGGAGTCTGGATTTGTGCCCGGTGGATGGCAATAGGCTCGCCCCCTATAGCATGGGACTTAAACATAACTGGCAAAATGTGGGTGTACTAATGGGTACACCTCTGCCTAACCCTTCGGGGATTACAGGCGTGATGTCATGTTATGTTATACATTTACTTTGACTTTGACCCAAACTCCCTATTTCATTTCAGCCATAAAAAAAGGTCAAGTCTCACCGTCAGTTTTACAAAATATATTAAATAGAGACATGAAAAAACGCATCTTTAGTAGGTTTTCAAACAAAAAATATATCAGACCAATGAACAAACATGAAATACTCGCCAAATTAGCCACTAAATGCGGTGAAACACAAATTTTAAAGGAAGTAAAAAGAGGTAAGTGTTAAAAAAAGAAACAAAAATCTTTCTATAATAATATACTTCTATTATAAATGGGAAAGTTTAGATGGATGGATGTTTGTTAATCAATTTCGCCAGAACGGCTAAACGGATCTGGATGAAATTTGGCACAGAGACAGATTATAGTCTGGAAATAAAATGTAAATAAGCAAGATGGACTCATTTAACATTTTATTTCTAAAATATGTGAGAATTTCTTTCCATAGTCGTACAGTAGATTTGAATTTGCCAATGATACAAGATAATTTATTTTGAAATTATAAGACGAGGTTTTCTGGGAGTAGTTTATGATAAAATAAATTTTAATATTTTATTTCAGCTATTAGAGCAGGACAAGTAACTCCCTCAGTCCTGGTTTTCATGATTAATGAAGAAATAGAAACACCAGTAGACTATGAGAAACGAAAGGAAAAAGTTGACGTTGACCCTGATATTATTAAAGCTATGGATACGGGTATACGATACGATTAATATAGTTATTTTACCTGAAATTTTATTTTAGTTACTTTTTATTTAATTTTTTTGTTTTAACCATAGCCATAAAAAGGGGAAAAGTTACGCCATCTTTGGAGAGTTTGATTAGAAATAAAGTTAAAAAATCTAGGAAACAACGAACGACTTGGACGATGCCGGTATCAAGCAGAACGATCTGTAAAGATACTACCATGAAACCGATATCCAAGAAAACGGCCTGGAAAGCTACTGAAACGAAGGGGGCAGTAATCAAAAGGATCTGTAAATGTACTGAAATGGACTCGACAATCAACAGAAATATCTATAAAGATATTGGCACGAAGCCGGTAATCAGCAAGACGATCAACAAAGAGACTTTAACGATGCCGGTAAACAGTATAGATACTAGCACCAAACCGATAATCAGCAGAACGTTCAGTAAAGATACTGAAACGGACTCGACAATCAGTAGAGATACTGGTACGAAACCGGTATTCAGCAAAACGTTCAGTAAATCTACTGAAATGAAGCTTGTAAAAAGAAAAAAATACTTAAAAGACACTGGCACGAAGCCGGTAATCAGTAAAACGTTACATAAAGATACAGGCACAAAGCCGGTATACAATCTAAATACCTATAAAGATAATGGTACTAAGCCGATCACCAGCAAAATGAGCTGTAAAAAAACAGAAACGGATTCCTCAATCAACACAATAAACAGTAAAGATACTGGCACGAAGCCGATACTCAGTAAAACATTTTGTAAATATACTGAACCTAAACCAGTAGACAGCAAAAAAATCTTTAAAGATACTGGCACGAAGGCTGAAATCATTAAAACGTTGTATAAAGATACTGGCACTAAGCCAGTAAACAGCAAAACATTATTTAAGGCTACTAACACAAAACCAGTAACCAGTAAAACGTGTTATAAGGCTACTAACACGAAGAATGAACTGATGAAAACGTTGTATAAGGATATTGGCACGAAGACGGTAACCAGTAAAACATTTAATAAAAATACTGGCACGAAGTCGGTAAGCACCAAAACGTTATTCAAAAGTACTGATATAAAGCCTACAATGAGCAGAGATTTCAACATGGACACTGACGCGAAATCAGACATCAAAACACTATATAAAGATATTGGCACAAAGTCTGAAATCAGCAGAAAGATCAGTACAAGTGATACGAAGCCGGGAAGTATCAGAAAGCTCGATAAAGGTATGAGAAAACTCAGTATTTATGCCAAAGTAACTTAACAAAATGTCAACCATATTAGGGTACTTTTCTTATCAAATACGTATTTTAAATAATTTTCTATTTTGTATCTATTCTCTCACACTGTAAGGCAGTGGCGTAGCTTACAGTCGGGCTCTGTATCAAAATTTGTTTCGGGGTCCTGCTATCTGTAGCGAAGACCAAATGGAGGGTGAAGATTTTTCAAAAAAGAAATAATATTATATGGTTATTTTTGCCCAGTTTAGTGTACGGCCTAAGAGTTTTAGTGAGATAGTGGATAATATGAGTCTTTTGGGGAGTGTTTGTGGTATGGCCAAGAGTTTGAGTGAGATAGTGGATAATATGAGTATTTTTTGAATATTTGCTTACACGGGTTTGGGGTCCTTGTAGCTGAGAGGCCTTTGATACGGCCTTTGATTCCTTTGATACGGCGGTGGCTACGCCCCTGCTGTCAAGTAACCATAAATTTGTACAATTACCACTACTGCGACACTGGGCCACTAAATGGTAGCAGTTTTCGACTCGTGGTTTTTACTTTACTCCTTGTTGATTACAGAGAAGAAAATGGCTAGGAGGGATAAAAAAATGCAAGGGATAAATCTAACCACAAAAAAGAGAAAAAAGGTGATATCGAAGAGTCGCAGTGAGTCTAAAGTTCAAACATCGGATGGTGAAAACATTCGTTCAGTAAAAGAAAAGGGTACAGTGACCCCACAGTTAAAACGAAAAGCAAAGTCAATAAAATCACAGAGTGAAAAGCAAGCAGATCTAAAATCTAAAACGCCTTTTAAAAAAATTATGCGAAATTTCCTGGAGATAAAGAAATCAAGTTTTTGGAAGAAATATGTGATCACAAATGATGACAGGCACCAAAAACAGCCCCCTAGACGCAAAAAAGCCAAAGTTAGGGCTAAGCAACGACAAGGACGTAAGTTGACAGGTAAGCTAAATATGGAAACGCCTTTTACTTTCTAAGCAATTACTTAAAAAAAAAAAACACATATTTCAAAAACATTTATTTCGTAATACATTTCCATTACAACAACCATTAAAGAGTTCGGTCAATAAAAAAATACCTGGTTGGCTGATTGAATGACAGCGCGGTAAAGAAAAAAAAAAGAATAAAACACTATCGATTAATTTGAACTAAAATAATGAATTATGCGTTTATTGGGTAGCACTATTTGGAAATAATTGACTTAATTGAAGCCAAAGATCTTTAATCGTACTTCTGAATGTAATATCAGTTTCAGTCTCAGACAAGAGAAAAGAAGAGAAGAAGGTAGACAAGAAAATACGTTCATCAACCTGTAAATTTTTGAAAAAGGAAGGCGGTAAGGATGTTTCGAATATAAGAAAGATTGGTAAAGGTGAAGAATGGAATGAAAAGTCTAATCTCTTACATTTTTAAATTAACGATCATCGCTCATGAATACTGCACCGTTCCTACACGGCCATATCCCAGCAGGAATCGTGCCGCCCGCGCGCGTCTTTATTAGGATTTTAAGTCGGATGCGTTTAATTAAAAGAAAATTTAATTAAAACATCCGACTTAAAATCCTAATTTCAATGGCAAATTATTTTCGGTGACGGAGCCGTGCAGTAGTGCAGTAATGCAGGATGTCCAGACGTTATTATTTGTCAATAATTTGTAGTTATTTTAACAATATCTGTAACAACATAACGGACGTTTTCAATTCACATTTTCATTAATAACATTTCTCACATCACCCATCATTCTTCTGCTCTAATAGGAAATGAACTTCATTCTAAATGATTAAGGATTGATTTAATCAAACTTTAAAACCTAGTATCTAACCTGCTAATTTTTTACGTCTATTTTTAAATATTGTTACAGTATAAAAGTAGTGTACATTCACCCTAAAAAAGAAGGTAACAAAAAATCAATGTACACCCTATCGATGTGCTGGTCTCAACCCGGCTGATAAATTTTCATTATCTTATTAACCTAAAGACGTCCGCTGCTGAACGAAAACTTTCTCCATGCATTGCCAGTGCATTCTCACGACCTAAGCCATTATGGATCTTGTGATGGTCTACCAATGGTAATTGTCTCTCGGCGCTATAACCATTAAAATCACTTGTAATTTCAGCCATGTCAGATAAAGAAATATGCGGGTCACTGGCGAGGATGTTAAAAGAGAAGGATGCAAGGGAAATCGGTGACTTCTTCGACACTTTGCGACGTAGTTCTTGTAGCCAGACAGAGATGAAGAAGCTTTGTAAAGGTAGGTTTTAGAATGCATACTTCAAACACGTGATACTAGTAAAGTCAAACTGAAGGGTCAAGGGTAAAAAAGGGTAAATTGAAGGGTATGGAGTAAAGTCGTACCAGTAAAACGAATCAAGCCGTGATCGTAACGATACACTCAAAACACATTTTTCTTACATTAATTAATATAAAATGTGGCTTACTACACCGACCAATATAAATATAACCATCTAGGTATACCTCGCGGTTTTACCCGCGTTACATCGAGTTACGTTTTTTTTTCTGCTCCGCTCTCATTGGACGTAGCGTGATGTTATATAACCACACCACCAATATTTTTTTTCCAATCGGGCTATACTGTCTATGGTATTTTATTTCAGCGGCCGGTTTGGGGCAATTATCGCCCTCTATCCTGGACATACTTATTAGTGGAAAAAAGGCAAAAATAATGAGGAAATCACGTAAGTGCTAATAATCGTATTATTAAAAAAATAGGTATGTGATTTAAACTTTCTGTCATTCTTTATATAATGAAGGAAAATAGTTTTTATTTTTTTATTTACCAGATTCGTTATAGCTTTACTTTGCTTGCGTTATAGCTTTACTTGCGTGAAGATTTTATGTCAATAATTAGAACGAAAGATTCGAAAAAAAAAACCCATTGCAATAAAGGCTAAAAATATATTGTAGTATGTATTACATTAGACTCAAGATTATGTTACTACGTAAATCTCAATTATATTCGTATACTAGCTTGTCCGACTTCGTATACCCACGTAAAGTTACGTATTTGCTTACTACTGCACTCCAAGCGTAGTATTTTCATGAATCTGACTTTCATAATTATACAAAAAGATTTTATTTTATTCGATTTCTTAGTCGACGCACTTATAGGCGCGTTTAAGCAAATAGATAAATACACTTTAGCTTATTTAATTATTTCTCAGTTAATATTAATTGACTGCCTCGTTGGTCTAGTGGTCGCAAGCGCGACTGCTGTGCATGAGGTCTTGGGTTCGATTCCCAGGTCGGGCAAAGTGTTATTGGGTTTTTCTACCAGGAATTTCTCAGTAGCAGCCTCGGAGTCTGGATTTGTGCCCGGTTGATGACAATAGGCTCGCCCCCTATTACATGGGACTAAAAACATAACTGGCGAAATGTGGGTGTACTGATGGGGTACACCTCTGCCTAATTCTTCGGGGATTACAGGCGTGATGTTATGTATGTTAATATTAATTGTGATTTCAGCCTTAATAAGTGATGAAATCTGTTCATCGCTTGCCGATATGCTTAAAGATAAGGATCCGAAAGAAATCGATAAAATACTGGAATCTTTACGCCCCAGTGACTTTGGGGCTGCCAGGATGAAGAAAATTCGTAAAGGTTTGACCAATAGAACTTTGTAAACTTAAGTGATTTGATTCTTTACATTTTGACACTTGAAATGTCCATGTTACAGCGGTAAAAACAGGCCGGGTGACGTCATCACTTTTAAAAATGTTAAGAAAAATGGATGAGGGTGACATGGCAGGTCCTATTGACACACATAAGTCAAAATCTCTAAAGACTGTCTACAAAGGTAAATAAGACTTTCAATAAAAAGTAATTTAGAACCTTGTGTGATTGTCCTAAGGTTTAAATGCAATATCTAATTGATAAATGAGACAGAAAACATCGTTAGGAAACCTTGAATTAAAACTAATATAGGTCTGAAATCTGGCAAGAGTGGTGATCAATGCTCGTGCCCTCTCTATATGAGAAGAGGCCATTGCCCTGCAGTGGGACAGTAATTGATGAATGAAATCCAAGATTCTTGATAGAAATGATATATAGCCACTGTTGATCATAACTATTGTTAATTACAGCAGCAACAAAGAAACGTACCAAGCCGGCTCTCCTGGATGAGGTATTCTCTAAGGTTAACGTTACTGACGATAAGTCCAAAATATTAAGGAAAGTACGCAAAGGTAAGTCTATATTCATATTGCAGTACATAGAGTATTTTTTTTTCGTACTAGGAATTCTTTGTTAAGGGGAATTGGTACAAAAAAAAACTAATAGTAGAAACAACTAAAAGAACAAAGAAAATATGTTTATTGACAGACCATGTGTACACAAAAATAAATAAAATTAAAGAGCGTCGACTTAGAGTCTGGAGGACACGGTGGAACATACGGTGCATGTCTGCCCCGCCTGGGCACAGCATCGCCGTGTTCTCACGGAGGCGATAGGCGGCAGCGGCCTCTCGCGTCCGGCCCTGGTTCAGGCCATGTTCCGGAGCGAGAGGGAATGGAAAGCAGTCATCTCCTTCTGCGGAACAGTAATGGTAGCGAAATAGGTGGTGGGACGCGTGAGGGAGAGGACATCCTCCACCTCACGCCCCAGCCTCCGCGGGAGACGCCCAGGGCGTAAGACGTCGCGGGTCGACATCCGGCCACCGTCTTTGCCTTGCAGTGGAACAATGATAGGATGGCGAAATTGACTCAGTAGTGATTGCAAATTGTATTCTGTGTATATTTTTAGCGGCAGAAAAGAGGAAAATACCGCTTGACTGTTTGGGTGACATGCTGGACAATATATGCTCGACAGACAATATACCTGAAATTAGGGATAAAGTCCGTAAAGGTATGTTTTAATCACGATTAATATTTATTATACATTTAAGTGGGTAATTATGTATTGTTACATAAGTGACTAATTATGTAAATGCCACTGCTGACTACAAGAGTATTAAAATTTTTGACCAATTTTTCGATCAGCACAGGCTCATCGAAAAGTTAGCACGATGTTTGTATCCCCAATTTTCAAAGTAATAAATACTCTATCTTTATAGCAATATAGTTTAATATTTAAATTCTGAGCCTCCGCCGCCCTCACGTCTCTCGGCCCCTGTTCTCGTACTGCAACCGCGGTCAATTAAGCTGTTTAGCTAGAGACTAATTATATTAACTTTATTCTTGTATTCGATTTAATATTCGTACCCTGATCATTCCAGCGATAGGAGAGCGCGTTCCGCCGCATGTTCTGAATGATATCTTCGCTAGTGACACCAAACCACCACAGTCTGGTACTAATTCAGCAAGTACCATACCAATAAAATCTCGAAAATGTAAACTACGAGGTATGTGATTCTATTCTGTAAGTATTCTTTGTTTAAAAATACATTTTATTCTTATTAGTAAGGAAAGAAAAGAATACATTTTTGTTTATTTTTTATGTGGGTTGACCATGTGATCAGTTATAAACCGGCGAGGCGAGGCGTGGATTGAGAAGGCGAGAAAATTTAAACTCTAACCCTTTCACATCGAAAGATGTACCGTGCCGTTTCCATTTTGTGTATTCATTTTGTAAAGTAAATAACTTTATTCCTGCAGTGATATAGTTCAATTTTGTACAAAAAAAAAATTAAATGTTCGCCTCGCAATTCTTTCATACAATAGAATAGGCTGTGAATTGAAATATTTTTTCATACATCATTGAACTGTTTTGCTGCATAAATAGAGGATTTTTTACTATACAAATTTGAATTCTCGCCCATTTAAATGATTTCTCGCCTCGCCGTTGCGAAATCACGTTTACTTGGCTGTCGATGATGACATTATTTTTATTTTATTTTAGCGAAAAAAAGGAAAGACGTCCCTACCAGCCCTAAGGATGTTCTCTCAAAAGTCCGAAATGGTAAGTCTAAAATTATGAAGAACATTGTTTTGTTAAAGAAACAGCTTCAATAAAATTTAGTTTTATTAAAGTTGCATAGTCTGTTATCATAGACTTGTTTGTAAACTATTTTTGATTTTACAAAAGGCGTGTGGCGCGTAAATGTTCTAGAATAACTTTTCATTATTTAATTTTTAAATAAAATTACCTTTGAAAACAACTATCGTTTTTTAACAAAACATCAACTATATCTGACGACTCTGCAAACCTATCTCTTTTGTTGACGTACTACATTAAAACCGTTTAAATTATGTATTTATATTACAGCAATAGGAAAAGGACACCTGACGCCTTCAGTCATGGACGATATTCTCCTCGACATACGCCCTACTGATGAACACTCTCAAATCATGAACAAAACCCATAAAGGTACATTACATTTTTTTTTAATTAACTCTGATGACGTCGGTACAATTATTTAAAATCTTCAGTAAATGTTCAATCAAATCAAATCACATCACTTTATTTGTAGATCATAGGTGAAAAAATACATAAATGCAGTTGTTAGTGCTCTTAAAATTATCGCTATGTCTTGCCGTCAGCGGCGTACAAATATTCCAATTTTAATTCTAAAATATTCTAATTACAATTACGAATTATTACTATGACAATCTCTAATTAATTAATATGTCAATTTTCAATTACTAATTATTACTATGTCAATTTTCAATTACTAATTATTACCATGTCAATTTCTAATTATATTAATATGTCAATTTTCAATTACTAATTATTACCATGTCAATTTCTAATTATATTAATATGTCAATTTTCAAATACTAATTATTACATACTATGTCAATTTCTTAATATGTCAATTTTCAATTATAATATTATGTCAATGTCAATTAAATACAAATAAATGGATTAAAATAACAATAAAATAATGAAATGTCAACAAATTAAAATACATCTTCTAAGAACTCATTGACTGTATAGTATGTTTTTGCGACTAATAAATTTAGAAGAGCCTTTTTGAAATGCTGTATGCTGCCAACATCTTTTATTGTAATGGGTAGCTTATTGTACAATTTGGGACCCATTCCCAAAAAGCTGTTCATATATTTAAGTTCAGTACAAGGTAAGTACTATTTATAAAAAGGAAAGAAGGTAGGTCTTACGATACCTACCATTTACGGGATGTACCTTAAGCGATGCCCCTTTCAATAGGGAAAATTCCCAAAAGGCTGGCATCAGTGCCATGTTGTATGGCAATTTCAATGCTTATCCTTTGGCCCAAGAAAAACCCCTCTAGCCGGCTGTACACATGGGGCCAAGGTGTTGGGCAAAAATGATGGATAACCAAGATTGCTGTTCACACATTGGCTTACTGATCATTCTGCATTGGCGCTTCAAAGATGGATTGTCGATACAATTCTATGAATTGTAAAACCTCATTGCTTGTCCACACCGGGCGCCACCATCGCTATCGGAACATGGGAACGTAAATTTCACTCACGCGCAACGATACTGTCTCCGCTGACGAGTAACAACGAACTGAACAAGACACCAACGTGTGAACGCTGTTTGCGGAGCACGCCAAGATCCTTTGATGTGTGCACAAAAAACCGACACTATTCGGATGGCCTGCCAATGTTGGCGCCAACTAGACCAATTAAGCCAACATACCGCCAGGTAGCTCACTACACGTTGGCCCAATACGTTGGCCCAACACGTTGGCCCAACACCTTGGCCCCATGTGTACAGCCGGCTTGACACATGAAAAGTCGACCAATCGCTTGGCGATGTCTCGCATATTTTCATAAACATCCGGAGATAGATTAACCTAAAAAACTTTTAAAACGTTCATAATTTAAGAATAAAAATTTATTTGCTACAACAATGTTGTTGTTATTATTTTATTAAAGCCTATGTTTTGATGTTTTCTATTCATTTATTTTTATTGCACGAGTATCTTTATTTCAGCTATTAAAAAGAAGCATGTTACTCCTTCTGTCATGGCAGACGTACTAGTGAACCTAGAAGGAAGTGATACTAAATCTGTTGTCATCAACAGAGTTCGTAAAGGTATGGAAACAATCTAAATCATATAAAAATCTTGTGTCACGGTGTTTGTGGTCACAGTCCTCCGAAACGGCTTGACTGATTTTTTATGATTTTTTTTTGTGCATCTTTGGTACGTAAGGGAAAAGGTGGTAAAATCTAACTCATGCCGCTTGGTGATAGGGATCAACTTTGACGCGGACTAAATCGCGGACAGAAGCTAGTATTTAAATAAAAATCAATTGCCGTATGTTTGACAGATCATCACATGAGAACGGCTCGACCGATTTGGCTGATATTTTAGAATCACGTAATCTTTCTTAATGACTTAAATGTTACTGTGACTGCCTCGTTGGTCTAGTGGTCGCAAAGCGCCACTGCTGAGCACGAGGTCTTGGGTTCGATTCCCAGGTCAGGCAAAGTGTTATTGGGTTTTTTCATCTGGAATTTCTCAGTAGCTGCCTTGGAGTCTGGATTTGTGCCCGGTTGATGGCAATAGGCTCGCCCCCTATTACATGGGACTTAAACATAACTGGCGAAATGTGGGTAAACTAATGGCTACGCCTCTGCCTAACCTTTCGGGGATTACAGGCGTGATGTTATGTTATGTAAATGTTACACTTTTTTTTATACGGTATTTTAATTTCAGCGGTAGAAAATAAACAACTACCGGTTACCATTTTGACTGAAATACTTGGTAATGTTTGTGCTAGAGATGGGAAGCATGCAGCCATTGAGAAAGTCCAAAAAGGTAAGGTCAACCATTTATTATTTGCAAATTATAAAATAAAAAGTGTCTCTTTATTTAATATTTATTTCTTTAGAGAAGTTATGTCTTGGAATTATTAGTTAATGGTGTCAACTACTCAATTATAAGTGTTCTCACGTAAAGCAGTCGATAAACTTTATTCATATTCATATTAGTGCTGTGAACAAGTATTTTCTATTTCCAGCGTTAAAAAAGAGGCACGTGCCACAACACGTTATGGATGATATCCTCACCACTCATCCGCCATGTATCAGTAAATCAGAAATTATTAAGAAAATAGAGAAAGGTACGTTTTCTAAATTATCTAATAGAACCCATTTTCAATCATCATCTACCTAGCCTTTTTCCCAACGATGTTGGTGTCGGCTTCCAGTCTATCCGGTTGCAGCAGAATACCAGTATTTTACATGTAGCGACTGCCTATCTGACCTCCACAACCCAGTAACTGGGTAATACGACAATCCTACACACGATCTATCGCGGTTAATTTTTCAAATTTATTATTTAAGCAATGTTGAGGCATTTATTATATCACCTGTCTCATGAATGTGCTTCCCGCCGATTTAGAATCTTATTTAGCCGACTTATGATATTAGGTACCTGTGATATATTAGGTATTACTTAAACACTATATTTTACAGGTATAGGAAAGGGGAAACTATCGCCTTCCATTTTGAACGATATTATCGCAAATATAAAGCCGGATGACAATAGATCGAAGGTGTTGAAGAAAATTCGAAGAGGTAGGTCCTAGTAAATATTTGGTTGATTTAATAATATAGTGGGAATCTCATCTCAGCAGCAATCAATGTTAAAAAAATAGGTCAAATGTAACTTTTTTTTAAAGATTGAGACTAAGATCTTCTTCTTTTCGAGTCGATGATTTAAGAAAATCCTTTTTTTTCTGTAGTCTTTGGGCCCAGTATGTGATCTGTAGCTTTGTTAACGTACTCTAAAGTGCAGGTGTGTGTATTCTTCTACCCTTTGGGCACTCCAGTTTGGGCCCATCGTTTGATCAGGAGCACCGCACTCTCACTGGGTATAGATGAGATTTATTATCCCCTCTTTTGATTGAGATTAAATTGCAATTGTTCCTAAAAGTTATTAGACATACCCCTCAAATTATACGGCTGTAAATTTGAAAAAAAACCTTTGTTTGGTTACTTACTTGGTGTAGACTGTAGAATGTATGGTAAACATGAAATATTGATTCCAGCGATAGAGAAAGAGCATTTGACTCCCTCAGCGAGGACTGACATACTAAAAGATGTATGTAACAGTGACGATGCTTCTGAAGTTATGAAGAAAGTTCGTAAAGGTAAGCTTACAATTTTATACGGGGTGTAATGGACATCGTAAGGAAAATGTACATGATTTTGACGCCCAGCTTTAACGTTATTTAAAAAAAAAACAGTTGTTCTATACATTCTGCTGTCTGGCCGTGTAGCTGTCGCAATTTTGTATGCAACAGCTGATTCTTTTTATCTGACGAAAAATTTCATCTTTGGGAAGTCACAATCATGTACTGTATTCATGGTAAAAGTATACGTTGCTATTATTCCTCCCGTTCATTATACCAACGACTAAGAAGTCTATGGTTTATTGGTTACTACGTTTGATACTGTTGCAATGTGCACCTTCAAAATCTATAAGCACTGATCATCATAATAATTCTCCGTCACGTTTGTGCTAATATCAACAATTCATTTCAGCGGCCGATAGGGGGCAAATACCGCTACCTATAATAAATGATATACTTGCACATGTCTACCCTGATGACGACAAGTCGGATGTCGTGAAGAAAGTCTGTAAAGGTTCGTAAATAATTTTAATAATATCGCTTTTTTTCTTACCAATGATACATCTGTAATATTGAATGCTATTTGGGCCCAGTAGGTGGCCACACTTATTGCTGCATCAGAGGCGTTGTACAGGTCGTCAAAAAGCAGGTGGACGTCAATTGTGATATTCCGTCATATGGGACATACTCTGGTCATGAGCTCCGCAAACGCACTTAATGTGAGACGGGTCTATGTTGCTCCATTGCGCCAATGTATATTTACAGCAACCTACTTGGGTGCGCAGTCGATTCTGTGCTTTCCAAATAAAAAGTTTTACTTTACAAAATCTTTTATTAGTAAATAGCAAAAGTTTGAGTGTTTGTGGGCTAGACTGGTACCATGATATTCACAAAAACAAATGCTTACAATACTATACGAGACGGAAGGGACCTCGTAACGAAAACTTTTATAGTTCTTACATGATTTTTACAACAAGGCGTTAACAATTAATTAAAAAAAAAATGATGCTACACAAAAATAAAGATCGAATTGTCACGGTGTCGCTTCCATCCCGTTTAATGTAATTACTAAACATTAAAAAGAAATCAAATATATTTCAGCCATGGAAAAGGGCACAGTAAAAGAGGAAATAATAGCTGACATAGCTGACTATATTCGCCCTGAAGATGAAGAAGAAGTTATGGCGCAAGTTGAGAAAGGTCAGCAACTATCTACTTCCCATATGCATCGCCATATGAAACTATACCTTTTGGGAGAGGCAACTAGATTCAATTCTTTTTTCTTGTTTGACGATCAACAGTGTCTTTTAATGGTCTAATTACAGTTTTTTTTAATAGTCAGATAACTTTTATCCAAAGAATAAATATGACAGTTTGACATATTTTCTATACAAAAGATGTCAAACCGCCTTAATTATCCTTCCGTTAAGAGTAACCAGACTTTTGAAAAAATTGGCCCTTATTGAAATAAATGATTTGACTTTGGCTTTTACTTCCTTGGCTTTCTTGGTAAGAGTAGATACTCTATTGGGTTCTTCTTCCATCAAGTACTAATTGCTAATTAATGCGAATATTATTTCAGCGATGATAAAAGGAAAAATGACTCAATCACTCGTTAAAATTTTAAAAGGATTAGAAGAAAAGGACGCAAAAAGTACTGTTAAAAAATCAGCAGTATTGAAAAACATTCGGAATGGTAAATATAAATACAGTTGACTGCGGGCGAATTTTCGCTACGCCAAACGCAAGTGCGGTGACTACCACAGTTTGTGTGATCGCCGTAGAAAAACACATGCGTTTGTGTGTGCGCCGCACTTACGTTTTTTAGGCGAAACCTAACGTGTGTGTTTTTTTCCGCAGTCAACGGTTGAAATAAGTACTTGTATTCTTAATATTATTTACTAGCTGCCGGCTGCGGTTACACCCGCGTCTTTGGTTACTGCTCCGCTCCCGTAGGTCGTAGCGTGATGGTATATAGCCCATAGCCTTCCTCGATAACTACTCTATGTAACACTGAATGAATCATTCAAATCGGACCAGTAGTTCCAGAGATTAGCGCGTTCAAACAAACAAACAAACAAACACTGCAGCTTTATAATATTAGTATAGATTAAAATTGAAATAATGTATAAAAATAATTTTATATAAATTTTAGCGGTTGCTAAGGGGCGGCTTTCGCCCGCTGTGTTAGACGATGTAGAAGCCAACTTAAAACCAAATGAAAAAATGTCTGAAGTTAAAAAGACAGTTCGCAAAGGTAAGTCTTAGTTGAATTAACAATATAAAATTATACAGTAACTGTAAATAACCTAACTTTGACAGTTAAATTTTGACAGTTTTTAGACTGAGTTTGTTGTACTAGCTTCTTAGTCTTGTTTACTATAAATTTGGGTAAACATCATTAAAGAGGTAAACCATTATTATGAACAACTTTTATGTTCTATGGGACAACCGACCATCTCTGAAATCGCGATACAATAATTGCTAATTAATGTACGCATAAGTCGCCAAATGATATTTATTTCTCGTTTTTTTTTTATGTGTTTCTTTTTAAATGATGAATAAAGACCCCTTTACAAGTTTATAGTAAAGAAAGACTAGGGTTGATTATTGTATTAATATTATTTCTCTATGACTGATTTTTAATTCGTTTATTATAGCGATAGCAAAGAGCCACGTTTTCCCATTGGTCTATGAGGATGTTCTCGCTGATGCTGCCAATAGCCACGATGGCCCTGAAGTTGTAAACAAGATTCGAAAAGGTAACATAAACAGATCAATAAAAGGTGCAGTTTTTCATTTTCATTAAATTTAAGGAGGTAGGTACCTATGCTACCGATCCTCAATACTAATGAATAAAAAAAGTATTTTGGTAGGCGATTTTTGTCTTTAAACTAGCCATCTTGCCGCTGCGGCCTGGGGCGATGAACTCGCACGTACACAGTGATATCGTCGTGTGACGCTGCCAACCGCATAAACAATGGTGCGATTCTGTTCTTTGAAAGAGGTGTATTCTGAAACACTGTGAAACATAGACATAAAAAAAACAAGTATTTATAATTTTTTCGACCAGGTGTCGTAATTGTAACTAAATATTAGCCGACCAGGCGAACTTAATTCCGCCTTAACTCCATGCGCTGATTCTAGGCCCTTTTCGCCATTGAAGTTTTGATGTACTACTTCTTTGTCTTTTTTTTGGTAAATGAACTAAGTGAATGTATTTATTATAGCCGTAGACAAAGGGCTACTGCCTCAAGACATTATGCATGACATTCTTAAGGACGTACAACCGAAGGACGGTAAAGACGAAGTGATGAAGAAAGTCCGTGCTGGTAAAATTATTAATAGTTTTTTAAATAATATCGTTTTGCTCTTGAATATAATATAGCTGTCCCGTTGGTCGCGTGGTCACATGCGCGACTGTTGAGCTTGGGGTCTTTTCAAGGTCGGACAAAACATTTTATTGGGTTTTCCATAGAATATTGCTAACAGCCCGGAGTTTGGAAGTTGATCGTATGACACCTCATGATCTTTCCCTGGTCGTGTCGGATTGCCGTTCCATCGGACTATGAGAGTGCCTCTTTGCACATACACTTGTGCACTATAATATCTTCTGCGTACTTAGCTAGTCTCAATTGAGACTGGCCGCCGTATCCGGAATTTGGTCGGAAGAACATTATTATTATAAAACTATAATATTTAATACCATTTCAGCTTTCGACAAAAGAAAGGTGTCACCGTATGTTATGGATAATGTATTCACAAATCTACAGCCAAAGACTAATAAGGCAGAAATTATTAAGAACGTTCGAATAGGTATAGTCCAGCTTTTCTATGTTATTTTTTAAACTAAAACTATTATGTTACTTTTAGAAAAAACGTTCATTTTAATCGACCATATCTTTACTTTATGGCGGTTGAAACCACAGCCCGCCACCTGCTACGATCCTTACATACTCCTGTCACCTCGTCCACGTTCATACATCTCGTCATATAAGTACGCCGGTGACAAGTACCGCGCACGTGACCTTTCTGAAGAATATCACTAATAAACTTCACCTCGTCAAAAAATTAGTATAAATTAAAAAAAGCCACATTTGTCGACTTTTAATTGCAGCTGTAGAAACTGGGAAACTCTCCCCGGATGTCTTGGATGATATCCTCGGTACCGTACGACCTACTGATAAAATGTCTGAAGTCATGAAGAAGGTTCATAAAGGTAAAGTGTAGAATTTTGATAATGGTATTCTAACAACCAGACAACAGCAACAACAGCCAACCAATCTTACTAAGGGGTATCGTATTACCCAGATACTGGGTTGTGGAGGTCAGATAGGCAGTAACTTCATGTAAAATACTGGTATTCAGATGCATCCAGTTAGACAGGAAGCCGACCCCAACAAAGTTGGGAAAAGGTTAGGCAGATGATGATGATGATGGTATTCTAAAGACTGGTGAATCAGTTCTCCGGTACTCGTCAAGCTTCATTGATTTGGCTCTTTTCTGGTCGCCACCGTTGAGTCTGGCTTTCAGAATCTACAGTGGTTTGGGAATAGGCGAGCAACTACCAAATAAAAAATAACGTTTAACGTTTGCTAATCTTTTTAATAGGTTTTAACTTGTTTTTTTTCATGAATATGATATAATGGTTTCAGCTGTAACAAAAAAGCACGTGTCGCCAGCTACAAAAGAAGACATACTAGCTAATTTACGCGCCACTAAAGACAAGTCTGAAATTATGAGGCATGTACGCAAAGGTACGTGATTTTAAAAATCTGATAAACTTTTTTTGTCATGGTTTCAATTATGTCACATAATATGTTGTGTAAAAAGAGAACCTGACTGACTTATTAGAGCACAGACGAAACTACTGGAACTAGGAACGTGAAATTTTGCACACGCCTTCCTTTATGATATAGACGAGCACATTTTTGGAAAATCAACGCCAATCAAAAGGTGAATTTCGTTTAAACGAAAAAAATATTTTTTGTCTTACTCAACTTGTAAATTGGCACCAATACGAGCCTTAGTAAATTACTCGTATAAGACGTTATTTGTTTTTTTGACTACTCAAAGGGGTTTAGCCAACGTTTAATTTGTAGTCGAAGGTATAATCAACAAGGTATAAAATATCTACTTTCTACGAAATGTAATTTATTATCTGCTCTAATTCAGTTATTTTTAAAACAACTAAATATTTATTTCAGCGGTAGAAAGGAAAGAATTACCGCGTGACGTCTTAAGTGAACTACTCGATAAAGTTCACCCTAGTGATACTAAGTCTGATATTGTGGACAAAGTCCGTGATGGTAAGGATATACATAAACATGATAAATATGTTATCAATTGTTTTAGCCTCTCCACTCCTCAAGCACCTCAGAATATATTGCCCCCTTGTTCCTACGTCACTATGTGCTAGCGGCCCTTTTCGGGGGCCCATTTATTGAGTGTGCAAGTCACCTCTGGCTATTTTACCCGTGTCATACAATACAGTCTAGGATTTTCTCTTGTGCCGTGGTTGCGATAACAAATATACAAACTTACATACACATACAACCAGATCTATTGAACTGAAGAACTATTTATAGGCCATTCAAATATTTCTCCATGCAGAAATGCAAATCTTGATACGCAGCGCAGTAGATAATATCGTTCAACCACTGCGCTGATCTTGTCGTCAAAATATGAATAATATCAATAAATATGAATATGATTTTAGCGATAGAAAAGAGGCAAGTGCCAGCATCCGTGATGGACGGTATCGTCGTCGACCTATTGCCTAGAAACGACTACAAAGATGAAGTTTTGGCAAATATACGAAAAGGTTTGTTAGTCATGTTACTTAAACGATTTTGTTAAGGTTCAAGTATATTGCGTCTTTCTCTTGAATCTCAGCTGTTGCCGTGATCCCAGTTCATAGTCATGGGCCGATATTAGAGACCTTTATCACCTCCGACTGGGTGTGTAGTTCTGTTAGAATGTACGAGTGCGACAGCCGATTACTTGAACCAACCTCTCGAACGCTGGTATACGTATGTACCGAGTCTCTCGGCGAGTGTTTTGACCGCCAAATGAGCATCGCTGAGCGAGTTTTTTTTTAATAACTCTTTTCGCTGCGAGGTTTTGGTGTAGAGAGACTTCTAGCCGGTAGTCTGAACATTAAGCAGTCAACCATTAATATATGTAGCTCCTTCATTGAGATGGGATCTACAACTATTGCACTGTTGACAGCGCTTTAAGGTAAACACTGCGGCATCTTATGCAGTTGTAATAGGAGCGATTTTTACAACAAAAAGGTTTAGTCCCATGTGCTGGTGACTGCACGTTCTTCGCCGATGGTGAGATTAATCTAAAACAATATAAATGTATATTTCAGCGGTAAAAAAAGGTCAACTTTCACCTAACGTCATGGATGATGTTTTACTTAACGTTCACAATACTGACAAAAAGTCTCAAGTCATGAAGAAAGTTCGTGCAGGTAAGTTAAGATTCTTCTATTCTTTATGAAAATTTTGTGAAAACTTATTTAATCTTATTCACATGATAGTCTGATAACATTTGGCGGAGGCTTTTGCCCAGCAGTGGGATATTAAAGGCTAACACCCAGTATATTAAGTTCTATTTCGATTGGTTTTAACTGAGTTGTATCCTTAATGCTTGGGTTACATTAGCGGGCTACGGCGAATATTCGTGATAGCGCGATGAGTGTGGCCGGGTTGCAAAGCGTAGTATTCCTTGACAATACACAAGTGCCTGTAAATGTTCTAATCAAAATAAATGCTTTGACTTTGCAGCGATAGAAAAGAGTCATGTTACTTCGCCAGTAGCAAAAGAAGTGCTTACTGTTGGACGAGCAGGTCGCACTAGACCAGCTATTATTAGAAAACTTCGAAGAGGTAATAAAATATTGGACTGAACATTAAAATATTTGGTTTAATATTTTTTGTTTGGCGCACTTTTCATTTTCTTTGTTAATTGAGAACTTTGGACTGCCTTGACGGTCTAGTGGTCGCAAAGCGCGACTGCTGAGCATGAGGTCTTGGGTTCGATTCCCAGGTCGGCAAAATGTTATTGGGTTTTTCCATCAGGAATTCTTCAGAAGCAATCTCTGAGTCTCGATCTGTGCCTGCTTGATGGCAACAGGCTTCCCCTATTACATGGTACTTAAACATAATCGGCGAAATGCAGGTAAACTAATGGGTATTGCTCTGCCTAACCCTTCGGGGATTACAGGCGTGATGTTATGTGTGTGTAATTTGGAATTCTGAATTGTAGCGATAAACAGAGGGAAGGTTCCACGAGAAGTCATGGCTAAAGTTAAATCCAAAACACGTCCCGGTGACCATAAGTTTGACATCATGGATAAGGTCGGTGATGGTATGTAATTTTATATTTATAATACACATTCTTTATTTGACAGCGCAGCCAAAGTGATCTTGAAAAATCCAACTGTTAGATGTACGCCTGCGAGCCGTCACCTTTTTTTTCTTATCGTTGTGATAATTATTCTTAATGAACATAATTTAAAGCCCTAACTTGAATGGAAAATTAAGGGAGCTATTCTATTATAATGTGCAATGACCTTATATGGACTACTTTTCTGAAACAAAAAAATAACTATATTATATAACAATAAAAAACTGTGTTTGCATTGGTAAGTCGCCAAAGTAAAAATAGTATTCGGTTATTGATATACCTTACATAAAGATCAATTTTCCACAACGTTGCCTCTGTCACTCAGATAAGTCAGATATCTATGATAGCTATCATTAACTCCATGATCCAATCAACGTGCAACGGCAGCATACTTATGCTTCTTATTTTGAAATAATACAGGCTTTTAAGTTACTGGAGTAATTTTTACCCTCTGAAACATACGCCATGAATCAGCCAGACTATATTCAATTTCAGCGTTTCAGAGAAGACAAGTGTCCCCGTATGTCGTCGGTGATCTAGTCGATGACCATGAAAGAAATAAAGATGAAATCATTCAAAACCTTCATAAAGGTAAGTGCCTACCTTTTTTCCTTTGGGAAATTTTCATAGATGCCTTCCGTCTAGGGGTAAAGGAGGGTTATGGCGGACTCTTACCGACTGAACCTTACGGGTTTAGGCGCACAAGGCCTAATTCTCATAATGGCAACAATCGCTAAAGGATTGCTTCGCAAAATGGCAAAATCTCTAAAGGCCTAATTCTCTGAATGGCCAATTCTCTAAATGGCTAATTCTCTAAATGGCTAATTCTCTAAATGGCTAATTATAAAATGTATCATTTTCTACAACTGGGAGTAACCTTATAAATAAAAGATATCTGAACGACTATGCATGTAATTTTTCGTCGATAGTAAAAGAGATAATTAGCTGGTTCAGTAGATAACATTACGGCCATGTAGGTGTTGCTTGTATTTCGAAACAGCTGTTTTTTTTTAATCTGATGAAAAATTATGAAATTCTTTGGGATCTAGAATCATGTGCTAAGTTTAGGTTAAAGATTTTGTTACGAGGATTTTCCACCCCATATTTAAATGAAATACTATTATTTAATCATAATGTAATTATTTTAGCGGTAGAAAATGGGGAAATACAACCAGAAGCCATGGAGGAAATACTGAACAGTTTACGCCCAACTGACGATAAGTCAGCTGTCATTATGAAAATCCAAAAAGGTAACGTTTTAAAACAATAATACGAGTAATAAGTAAAACATTAACCATCTCTTTAGGCGAATATGTTACAACTAGTAATAGTTTATAACTAGCTTTGCTTGGGTTTTCGTCCGCTTGATTTTTATTTCGGATCACAATCGTTTTTAAAAATAAAATGTAGCACAAAGCACTAAAGTTCGTAGGTAATAAAAAATATAAAAATTCAAAATCTTCCACCAGTTACGTATACCTAACCTCAAAAAGTTAAATACAAAATCTGCTATTCTTTTTGTGGTTGAGTTATTTTAGTAAAGGTCAAAAGTTATGTTTTTTATTTTTATTTTAGCTATTAAGAAGAACCACATGTCCCCATCAGCGATTGATCTTGTCATCGCTAATGCACGTGCCAGTCCAAATAAGTCCGAAGTCTTGGTAACCCTTCGTAAAGGTATGTCTTCTAAGTAGTTCTAAGCTCGTCACAGATTTTTTTGCTTTTTATTCTTCCGAAATGGCATCTTGGAGGTCAACGTTGCAGGTTGAATTCTTAACCAAACTTCTGTGGTGCCTTTAAAATAAAGGCCTTCAGCCAAGGCCTTAAAACTTTCAAATTAATCTTTGGTAATAGACCTTAAGACCTTAGGGCGTTGTTATTGGAGGACAGGCGGGATCGGATCCTGATTGTTTAGAGAATTTAAAGCTTGTGATAGCTAGTAAAAATACTGTCAATTTTCTGTTCGATCAAATACTGCTAGTCACAGTTATACGATATTTATTACAGCGGCAAAAAATGGGCAAGTACCTCGCCCTGTGTTGGATGACATACTCGATGATGTGCGCCCAAATGACCATAAGTCTCAAGTCATAGAAAAGGTTCGCAAAGGTAAGCGTGTATGTGTAAAAAGCAACGTAGTCTAGGAACAACCCTACATCTTAGAAAGAAATTTTCACCAACGGACCAAGAAACAAATCAAAAATTTCTTATGATAATTAAATATAAATATATTATACACGGTTACTTTTAGGTCGTCCTGGTACCGAAAGCCATACACTCGATCATCAAACTCGAAACGATTGGAATTATTTATTTCAAAAAGTAACAATAAAAAAATACAGCTGTTCAATACGCTTTGACTAGTTAGACGAACATAAATGTACTGAACAGCTGATTTTTACTATTGTAAAAAAAAAAATGAAAATATGGGTTTAAAACATATCAATATTATTGTTGATTATTTCAGCGGTAGAGAAAAGGAAAATGCCTTATCATATCATGAATGACTTAGTCGCCAAAATCCAACCAACTGATCATATTATGAAGAATGTACGCCAAGGTTAGTAAAATATTGGCGCCGATTCTCTTGGTCACAAACTAAACTAAAATTAGACTGTTTCCATCTTATTCTGTCCAATAAAACAAGAAAGAGACAAATGTAAATAAGAGCTGTCAAATTTAGTCAATCTGACACATCCATACAATTATAGTTGACAATCGTCTTAAAACGTATGGATTAAAAATACGGAGAAGTTCAAGGCAAAACTAATTTGACATCGCTAACTTAGTTCTTTAATGTCACCGTCCTTACCGTTCGCTGTATGTTAGTAAGAGATATCAATTCTTTAAATTTAGTCTAGTTTGTGAACAAGAGAATCGGCACCAATGTCTAAAAACTTAATTTATAATTAGCGTCAAAATTTCCGTAGAGACTTTGAACACCCGTTTCATCCCCTTCGCGGGCGAATTTTGGAAAATCCTTTCTTAGCGAACGTCTACTAACTATAAACTATCCCCTTGCCACATTCCATCTTTATACGTCAAGCGGTTGTCGATATTTCGTGATGACTAAGTGACCTTTCGCTTTTTTAAATATTGATTTATGTACTTTCCAGCGATTGCAAAGGGTCAGTTGTCACCAGCTGTCTATGATGATATACTCGCTGATGCTTGTGCTTCTGATACAAGGTCTAGAGTCATGAAGAAGGTCCGAGCAGGTCAGTAATACGAATCTTTTTTTTCTGATACCTGTAATAATATTGCCGTTTGGACCGAGTAGGTCAGTAGGCCACTCGCATTGCCGCATCAGAGGCGCTATTCTGATCGTCAAGGGTGCAGGTGCACATACAATTAGGACCACTCCAGCTGGGACCTAGGACCTGGGACATAGTCTGGTCAGGAATTCCATAAAACGATATCATTAAAAAATATTCAAATATGTACTTACCAATTCACAAACTGCAATTCACAAGCTCCTGGGTCCCATGCAGCTAAAATGAGGTATAGTTTAGTTTCTGGAGATGTAAGAAGATGTAACAAGTAGATAAGGGTCTGATGAAATTGACATATTATAAGGATAAAATGTTCCTAAAATAATAAAGATTTTCAAAAAAAAGTGAACTGTAACTATTGCATCGTTTTGTTCTTATATATTGTATTTATTTTCAGCGATACTAAAGCGACATGTTTTACCTTCCGCTATGGATGATATCATGGCTAGCGCACGCGCTGGTGCAAATAAACGTGATGTACTGCAAAATGTCCAAAAAGGTAAATTGATGAAAAGTTTTTTTACCTACATTTTAGTAGCCTAGAAAAATTCACTAACGTTAATTGAGTAGTAGGAATACACTATTTACTAACAATTCAAAGACACAACTACTCCACAGAAAATCACTTTATTTAAACCTTAAAAAACCTAAAAATGTTAAATTAACTATAAAATGTATATTTATACATATTTTTTATTCTACCCGCTATACCTTGGTGTTTTACCGGCTTTTACATAGTTTCGTCTACAATTACTGCTCCGCTCCGCTAAGTCGTAATCTGATGTAACATAGCGTATTACCTTCTTCGATAAACGGGCTAAATAATGAAAAAGGGTTTATCCTAATTAGACCGGGAGTTCCTGACATTATCGAGTTAAACAGATGAACAAACTCTTTAGCTTATTATTGAGATTTGAGAGATTATAACATAAAATTGATATTATATTCTTAAGTATGTTTCGTGCTAAGTAGTTTAGTTTTTACACAATTTAAAAAAATAAATTACAAATAGTAGTTTTTTTTAAATATGTATAGAATAAGTAGTTTATTATTATGAGTTGCAAGTCAGGTAAACTTTACTGTAAAACTTTATTTTTTACATTTTAGCGGTACTACAAGGAAAGCTTCCGATAGATTTTATGGACGATCTTCTTGACGATGTGAAAGATTGTGACACTAAGTCTGCAGTCGTAGAGAGAGTCCGTCAAGGTGAGCGTGTACCAATAAGTATGATTATGACAACTATGCTATGGTATTTTGAAGGCTAGTTTATATTACAACCGCATCAGGCCGTAGCGCATCGTATTACAGAACAAAACCCGATGCGGCTTTTGTGGTATACCGGAAAAACGGTGTAGGAGGCTTTTTGCGTTGCTTAATGCGTGTCTAAACCTTTACCGTCTTAATGAAAAACGAATTGTAAAATTAGTCTTAGTCAGTTTTTTGTATTTTGTACTTTATTTTAGCTACATAAAGGTATACATATTGGTATGATTATTTCCTTATATACAATTTTTTGCACCTGCTTTGTTATCTCTTCACCACCTTTGGTTGACTGGTAGAGAATGCCTAAGGCATTAAGTCCGCCTTTGTACTTTTTTGTTGCATAAAGTTTAAATAAATAAATAAGGTCTTATTGCAAGAACTGACGAGTTTACACGGTCAATTTTACAT
Source organism: Hoplodrina ambigua (assembly GCA_949774945.1). NCBI lineage: Eukaryota > Metazoa > Arthropoda > Insecta > Lepidoptera > Noctuidae > Hoplodrina > Hoplodrina ambigua. The sequence continues at coordinate 4,264,825 of OX458967.1, forward strand.
TAGTAACTTTAGCTTCGTGGGAATAAAGTACAAAAAATAATAACGGGCTCAAAGGTACCTTTTACATTTTCATATTAAATTTTAGAGCTGGAAAAGAGGAAAGTGTCTCCTCTAGTTATGGATGATATTTATGGAGATCTACAGCATCCAAGTGACGACCATGCTGAAGCCTTGTTTCTGATTCGTGATGGTAAGTAAGCAACAAGTCGTTTACCATTAAAATCTGTCTACTGTAAGTAGGTACCGCGACACCACATAGTAGGCATCACACTAAATTTACACAACCTTGACAACTAAAAAAAAAGACGGGTTGCACTCCGGGAGTGCCGGCAGAAGTGAAAACTTGATTATTAACGTTGAGCATGTTTGATATTTTGGAATGGTTAGGGAATAATTTTGCACCAATTGCTTTATCAGTATAAAAGTACTATCATTTATGTGGTAGAATACAATATTCATTTATTGCGCTATATAAAAATTTAACACTTTAAAACTATTACAATTATTTTACATCAAAAAGTTATACACGAACATTCGCGCAAGCGCCCTGCGCTGCCTAAACGAAACAGTAGGCCCAGGCATACATTTTTACATTATACATTTTCGCCGCGCCGTAGAGAGGGGATAGCTGTCTACTCTCCATCCGTCTTACGCTTTTTCGATCAGGTCACGTGTCCTGACGCGAGTTTAAGATTTTATACCCATTACAGAAAAAGTGCTCAACGCCGCTAAAGAAGTTTTCACTTCAAAAACATACACAAACTATTAGACCCGAAACATTAAAGTCCCCGTCACGAGAAGCTATAAATTTTGTAAACACATATTCAGGGAATCTCAACCCTTAGATCAAATATTGCGTCAGCGTGAACTTACTTCAAAATGACGGCCCAAATGTTTACGTTCCATATGTCAGAAGCGTTCCAGTACCACAAAACATTAGAACAGAGGGTTTTATATCGGTATACTGTAACCCTACTGATTATCGCTACGTAACTTAGTAGAAATTCTTTCTCCTCCTGACGGGGTCTTTACCTATACATGCAGGGTATACAAATATCTGTTGTCTGCGGAAATCGAACCAGCGGCACGTATCGCAGCAGCTAATCCCACAGCCACTGCACCAATCGTGTCATCATACTTTGCTGTTACCAATTTTATAAAACAGAATATAAACATTTCAGCGGTAGAGAAGGGATACCTATCACCTGCTGTCATGGATGAAGTATTTGTGAAAGTACGTCCAAGCGATAAAAAGTCTCAAGTGTTGAAGAAGTTCCGCAAAGGTTAGTTGTAATTGGGTATTCGACACCATTAACCAACAATTCCAAGACATGGCTTTCTTTAAAGAAACACTTTTTTAGCCCTCAAAACGCGATTAATTTTAATCAGTCCCACGTCATGAGACACAATTGATTTTCTATTGTTCTGACTTGCTAGTAAGTAAGCCGGGGCTTGACAGGTTAAATTTACTGCAACATTAGATTTTTTGTGGCTTTGAAATCAATAAATAGTGACTGAATTGTGTTGAAAAAACAGTGACGTCACTTACTATTTATTATTACCAAAAAAAATCTACTGAGCAATTGCGTTTTGACAGATTATAAAAAGTATGTCATGGCGGAAGGAGTATGTAAGGATCGTAGCAGGTGGCGTTATGTAGTTTCTGCCTACCCCCATGGGAAAAAGGCCTGAGTTTATGTTTGTATGTCAATTGATTGGTATTGGTCATCAATAGTTTAATAGGTAGTTTGCTTAGGTAACGGATATGTGATGAATCTTTTTACCCCCGGTATCCTCCTTGTACCCTTGCACTGTTTTTACCCTAAAACACACATTTCACATTTCAGCTCTCGCAAAGAAACATGTGACACCATCCGTAATGGATGTTATGCTTGCCGAAGTAGAGGCAGGAGAAGATAAGTCTGCTATCCTAGGAAAAGTTAGGAATGGTAAGTTAAATAATAAAATATATTCCACAACTTACAGAACCGTGTTTGATATGGTAAACAATAAAGCTTATAATGTTATTATATCGCCATAGCAATGGTATGACGAGACATAATAATATCTTCTTTTTCAACTAATAATAAAAAGTATTTTTATGCTTAACATATCTCGGGCCCCTGAGGTCCCAGGCCTTTGTAAGGTGTTTGAGGGGCCTAAGTCAACTAGCAAAGGCTCCTTTAGTAACATAAGTCAAATTAAGACCGGGATAAGAAAAAAGAAGTATTTTGATTACTATTTTTAAAAGCAGTAGTATTTTTTATTGCAATTTGAAAATGATAGATGGCATCCCCTATTAAATTAAAACTGTGCTACTCCTGTTCGGAGACTCCTGTAGGCTTACTCTTGAACAAAATCGAGAATGAGATCGGAATCGACATTACATGTACACCCGATCCAGTTTCAATTCCAATAAATATAAGAAGACATTTATTTATAGAATTAACTAGTTATTAAATATTTTAAAATTTGGTAATTTGGTAATTTACGTTTTCATTTGTATGGCAACCTCATGTCAATCGCTGTAGTCAAACATGCAGTCGATTCCAATCTCATTCTCGATTTTGTTCAAGAGTAAGCCTACAGATCTCTAAATATATTTATTCATTAATTTTTTTTTATTTCTTAATTTATTTTAGAGCTGGGATACAGATGTTAAAAACATTAAAGAAAAAAGGCCAATTACAAGTTTTTAGAGTTTCAGGGAGGATATAAATAACTCCTACTTATCTTTATTGTGCTTATATTTAAGTTATAACAATAGCTTACTTTAATATATTTTAGCGGTAAACAACGGACGACTACCACCAGAAACTCTGAATGAAATACTCGACAACGTGCGTTCTGATGACACTAAATCTGAGGTCTTAGCGAAAATACGTCAAGGTATTATTTATTAACTTTATAAAGCTTACTGTTACTATAACAGATATTCAATTTATTATAGCAATAGACAAAAAGCAGCCAAATAACGATAGTTGCTAGGTTTTATGGGGACATTGAAAATTTTCCCGAATCATGAAAAAAAAAACAACACAACACGATCGTAATGTATGGAACAGCAGATTTTTTTTTCCATGATTTCAGGTTTAGTCGCATAGTAAAAGTTGCTCATAAAGATGAGTACAATGACCCCTTTTCAGTTTCGTGTAAATTTTCAATGAACTTCAACAATTTATATACAGGGGGTATATAAATTGTTGAAGTAACTACATTTTAGTTGTTTTTCTTTTTCAAATGTTAATGACATATAGTTTACATTGCTTTGTATTTTGTATTATAAATAACGATGGCTCGAGTATTGATGAGTCTTATTTTTCAGCCCTACAGAATACGCAATTATCGCCAGGAATCATGGATGACATAGTAGCAAGTTTACAACCTCAAAAGAAAAGCAAGCAAGCAGAAGTTATGAATGACATCCTCAAAGGTAACCGAGCCCTGTTGGGTTACTGTTGGTTGCGCAGGTTTTCTTGATTGAAATAGTTGTTTTTTGGTGAACTAAATCGTATATTTCTTATTTTACATTTTTTTTTTGCCTCGTTGTTCTAGTGGTCGCAAGCGCGACTGCTGTGCATGAGGTCTTGGGTTCGATTCCCAGGTCAGGCAAAGTGTTATTGGGTTTTTCCATCAGGAATTTCTCAGTAGCAGCCTCGGAGTCTGGATTTGTGCCCGTTTGATGGCAATAGGCTCGCCCCCTATTACATGGGACTAAAAACATAACTGGCGAAATGTGGGTGTACTAATGGGTACACCTCTGCCTAACCCTTCGGGGATTACAGGCGTGATGTTATGTTATGTGATGTTATGTTTTACATTTAAACTATACAAAATAAAATGTTTCTTGACGTTGGTTCTTGACGGTGTGTGACAGCTATGGCACGCGCAACCTCATATTGTCCACGCAGGCCGTCTATGCGGCGTGGACAGTTACCTTTATCGATCAATCAATCTTCATCATCATCCTAATAGCCGTAGGACGTCCACTACTGAACATAGGCCTACCCTACAGATTTCCAATCAATCCTATTTATAATCAATTACTTTGCTAACACAAATCAAACGCTAATTAAGATAATGTTCAATTCAGCTGTAGATAAAAGGCGGCTGATGCCGGGTGCCATGAATGACTTAGCCGCGATCGATATTGAACCAGGTGACGATGAATCACAAATTTTGAAGAAGGTGCGAGATGGTAAGTTGTCGCTTAGGCCATTAACACACAGGACCGTGCACCGCCGCGAAGGGCGATGTAGGTACGTGTGTTAGGCATCAAAGGATTTCTTAGAGGCCAATGCGACACGAAATCCGCTTCACCACCTACTACGGCAGGTCTATTCTGTGACGGCAGTGCGTGGTGCCGTGTTAATCGCTTTACTCTGACAATCAATGTACAGTCAACAAAAGAAATAGGTATGCATGGTCATCAGATAAGTTTAGTTGAGAATTTCTTAAAAACCGATGTATGTTTTCAAATATAGGTAATTTATATATTTAATTTAAAAAGTAGAAAATTTATTTATTTATTTATTAGAGATAAAAAACAGTAGTACAATGGCATGTTATACACTAATTACTTAAATTATAGCACTTATTGTACAACCAACACTATTATCCACTGATCACTATTATACAATAAGAGAATTAATGCTACGTGCGTTAAACACATTAAAAAAATATGTAAAAATTAAAACCTATTACGGGCGTTCCAAATAAACAGTTTTAAATTAAGTTTCGTTTATATTAATTGTTGTTATAATATTCATGGTAGGTTTAATATTTAGACTATTGTAGTCATAATAAACAAACTTTTTCTAAAACCATTTGCGTCATGCGGTCCTGGTGGCAATTTCCTGTAAACAGATACACTAACAGTGGTTTGATAAAATGTTATTCACGTTTACCCTTTGGTAATTCTAAACTTACCAACAATAATAGCCCAACAGCTTAACAAGAGCATTACATAACAAAAAAAAAAATACCTACACTACATAAAAAATACCTAAATTATGGATGCAATTTGTTATAAATAGTAAAATTTCTGAGAAATGTTCTTAACTATTGACTAATGCTAGATCTAATACTGATTGCAAGACATCAAAAGACCAAAAAGTAGAAAATACATACAAGTGAAGTTAAGGTAGGAACAGGGTGGTTTTTTAGTCAGTAAAAGTCTGCTTTCCCTTCCGTCCCACCAAGGGCGGAAGGACTCATTTAAATATTATTACAACCTCAAAAAAAAAAAAAGTTTTAACAGTTCTAATTTGTATTTTTATTTGTCTTTATTGCAGCTTTAGCCAAGAAGCACGTGTCACCTTCGATGGCTGAAAAAGTAATGAACGAAGCTCGTGAAGCTGAATCAGCAGGGGAAATCATTAAGAAAGTCCGACAATGTAATATGCTAAAATAGTATTTATGTATTACTTATCTAGAGAACAAAATCATGTGAACATTTGCGTAACCCACTTGCAATAACAAGCTACCTATTTCATTTTAACAATTCAATAGTATTCATTGCGTTGTTTACGTTGTCGAATCGACAATTTATTCATACATTTAAAGCAATGGATTATAAACCCCCCAAGCTTATGTACAGTCTCTGTGCCAGGAAAAATAAGTTCTAAAAAAACCCGGCTTTGTTTTGCGTCGTCTTTGGCAACAATGAAGTCGGTCTCTTTTAGTCAGATTATGGTTTAAACGGTCTCATATTCAAAATTATCAGCAGTACTATTTCTAGTAGCTTGAGTTTGAGTGAAGCTGTCTATCCTAAGCACTGATGGATAAGTAGTAAGTTATGGATATATTTTAGCTAAGCACTGTACATTATAAATTGCTCATTTTAGTGGTCGAAAAAGGAGAACTGCCACAAGCTGTCCTAGATGATATACTTGTCGGCAATACAGAGAAAAAGGCATCTGTTGTGAAGAAGCTGCATAAAGGTATGACACGAATCGTATGTATCTTGGTAATATTCCCTAACGGTTTTTTAATATACAGACTGCATTTTTATTTCTTGTATTTTACGTTTGACTCTTAATCTCTTTTTTGAACGTTTTCTCACCACTAACTTTCAAACTCCGGGCTTCTACTGAGAAATTCATAATGGAAAAACCCAATAACAGTTTTTGCCCGAGCTGGGAATCGAATAGAACCTACGCTCGAACTTGAGACCAACGCCTCGACAACGAGACCAACGAGTTAATTTAGTTAATATTGTATTTATCAGCAATTTTCCACTCAGCTAATAATATTATTTCAATTTCAGCTCTAGAGAAGAGGGTATTGCCAGCACATCTCATGGGTGACATAGAGGCTAATCTAAAGCACAGTGACAATAAGGCTGAAGTCATAGCGTCAATTCGTAAAGGTACGTTAAACAACAGTGGTGAAAGCATGGTTCTTTTTTAATTATCGACGTACTATTAATTCCTATAAGGTATTTTTACCGCTCAAGGCCCGGCAATCTTACCAGTATGAAAGAACAATAGAAAATCAATTGTGTCTCATCACGTGGGATTTGAGTAATTAATGCCTAAGAGATTAAGTCTGCCTTTTTACTTTTTTGTTGCATAAAGTTTATATAAATAAATTCAGACGCCAGTAATTTTTAATGTGTTAATTAAAAACCAAGATGGCGGCCACCAAACTTGCACAATTTTCGATACGAATATGAATACTGCATATACTGCAACTTTTCAAGGTTGGCCCTATACTAAAAGTTATTTATAACATAACATAAGGTTGTATATATTACCCACATTATTTAATGCTAACCATTGGAATCACTGTTTAATGTTGATTTCTAGCTATCGATGATGGCCGATTGTCGCCGGCTGTTATGGATGATATCCTTGCAAACATACGTCCTACAGACCCTAACTCCAAGATCATTAAGAAGGTTCGCAAAGGTTGGTCGTGAACATATTTATTATGATATTCATTATCTTTATACTTAAAACTTAAGGCAGATGAAATTGTATATTGAAAATCTGTTAAAAATGACTGAAATTTAAATGTCCTCTAGTAACGATAAAAGTTTTCTTTTCGAAAGGTTTTGACTTCAAAGTAAGAACAATGATGGCCAGTATTTCGGCTTTAAAACTGCATTAAAACTTTTTCTTTGACTCATCATTATTTTGATGTTTTAAGCCTTCATACGTTTTTTTTATGTTTTAGGTATATTTGCGTCACTTTCACGTGAATAAAAAGTTTCTCTTTCTTTCTTTCTTTAAGAATAAGTCATTAATTAAGGGCACACAATGTTACTTGCAGCAATAACAAAGAGACACGTGACTCCATCCGTGATGGATACAGTGATTGCCGATCTGCGTGCTAGTGAAAATACTTCTGCAGTCCTGAAGAATGTCCGTAAAGGTAATAAATAATAATAAAAAGTATTTCAATTAATATATAGGTAAAAATGTAGGTAACTTTCCATATAACCTTCTTATAAATATACTGCCTCGTTGGTCTAGTGGTCGCAAGCGCGACTGATGTGCATGAGGTCTTGGGTTCGATTCCCAGGTCGGGCAAAGTGTTATTGGGTTTTTCCATTAGGAATTTCTCAGTAGCAGCCTCGGAGTCTGGATTTGTGCCCGATTGATGGTAATAGGCTCGCCCCCTATTACATGGGGCTAAAAACATAACTGGCGAAATGTGGGTATACTAATAGGTACACCTCTGCCTAACCCTTCGGGGATTACAGGCGTGATGTTATATTATGTAAGAATATACTAATGTCCTTTTATCCGATTACCACAAAAGGGGAATTGAAACTAATACCGATATTATATCAAGTTACGAGTTTATATTTCTAGTGTATGCTCCACTCTTTTTGTGAGGATGTAGGTACGGGGTAGAAAGTACAATGCATGTCGTAATAAAATCGTTATGATGTCCCTTCCATCCGTCATAAGTCGATGTATACTGGAAATGTTTGGCTTTTTATGCCATTGCGTGTACTACAAGGATGACTAGATAGTTATATAACGTTTAAATAAATACGGAGTATTCGGAGTCCTCGGAGTACTCGGAGTCTGAATTTGTGCCCGGTTGATGGCAATAGGCTCGCCCCCTATTACATGGGACTAAAAACATAACTGGCGAAATGTGGGTGTACTAATGGGTACACCTCTGCCTAACCCTTTGGGGATTACAAGCGTGATGTTATGTTATGTAAATAAATACATCATAGTTTTGACAACCAGAAATTACTTTTAGTTCCTTTATTTTTTATAATAATGTATTTATTTTAGCAATCAACAAGAAGCAACTACCACCAGATATCATGGATGATATAATGGCTGCTGTAAGCCCAGCTGACAATAGGTCTGAAGTCATAAAGAAGGTTCGAACAGGTAAGGCATGTGGCTGGCAGGCGAAACATCTCGGCGGATGTGGGGTCAGTTCGTTGCTCGAATAGAACTGGCACGAGATAAGGCGCTGGTGATGTTCCCCGCGTGCCTCACATAGTGTAGAGCGGGCAGAGAGACCGGTAGTGACGGGTCAGTACCTGTCGGGGTGCGGAAGAGTGCTCAGCCCTTTGAGCACTACTCCCCACACCTGTGACCGGGGCAAAGGTGGTTGGTCGAACACTGTGGGGTTTTAGTCGGAGTCCACCTGCCCCTGAGGGCCCTGAGGCGGATGCAGTTCATGAAGACTTCCCCAAGAAAAAAAGGCAATGCTCTTATCACATTATCACCCCATTACACTTGGACGATTGGTTAACAAGACGAATCTGTGATCCAAAATTTTCAATAATTATAACAAAAATATGGCATAGTTCTAGTAGAACTAAACGAAACCACAATCATTTGTATATACTTTAATAAAGCGGGGTTTCATCTCCAAGTATTTTTTGTAAAATGCAAAACTTTTTAAACTTTATTATAGTAGGTATTCGGGAAGAAATGCAAATGTTGAAATATAACTTTTCAAAAAAGTTCATGGGGGCAAAAAAAAATCTGTTGGTTAAACAATCACTGACGTACCGTTCTGTTGGAGAACAGTGCATGGGCCAAACGTGCTTTGGATGAAAAGTGAATGGGCGAAACATTCTGTTGGTGAAACATTCACTGGCGAAAAATCATGTTGGCGAAACGTTCGTGGGTGAAAAGTGCTTTGGATGAAAAGTTCATGGTTGAAAGATTCTGTTGACCAATAGTTCATGGGCCAACCAACTGTTGGCGAAACGTTTCACACTCTAATAAAATATTATTTTTTTAAATTACAGAGATAGAAAAAAGGAAACTACCACATGTTGTCATCAATGACATAATGAAAGATATAGAGACAAAATTAAATAAAGATGAAACCATAAAGAACATTCGTAAAGGTAAGACCATGGACAAGTTGTCCAAATTTTTAACAATTAAAACGAATCCGATTTCCGACATACAGCAGCTCCGGGTAGATTGAGTAGTCTGAAGAGTTTTCATTGATGCAGCGAGTCCTGGATGAAACCTACGGTAAGACTTAAGCTGTGGAAAGAACGACCCACCGCCCAACTTCGTTCAACCACAGGAACACCTGCCACTCGGTTGTGATTTACATGCTATATGGAAAGTGCTCGACAGACTGCACACCATAAGAGGCCGCTCCAATATAACCTCCTAGCAAAATCCCCCATTGGATAGTAGTTTCCACCGACACTTAGTACCAGTGCAGTGCTCCACAGATGATGGTCCACTTGCTGCAGTGCCAAAGTGTCCCTAATTCCCTATGCTCTTTACGAGGACATTAAAAACACTATTGATGCTCCAAAAAATGTGACTACCTGTTGGACCCAAGAATTATTTAAAATCAAAGATTCGAAAAGAAGCAGTTTAACACAAAGATAATTAATAAAATATTTTCTTTTACAAAATCAACGAAAAGTTTAAGGTTTACTGTATCCTCTACTTGGAAAACATGTTTAATAAAAAATATTATTTTCAGCGGTAAAACATGGTCAACTGTCACCCGCTGTCTTGGAGGAAATAATGGCAAATGTACAACCCACTGACACTAAGTCCGCTTTCATGAAGAAAGTCTATGAAGGTAAGTTATATGTTTATTTATTTATTTAAGCTTTATGCACATGTAAAAAATACACTGTACAAAGGCGGACTTAATGCCTTGGGCATTTTCTACCAGTCTACCTTAGGGTGATGCAGAGACAAAACGTAGTAGGTGCAGAAAATACAGAAAAATTTCGATATTAAAATATAAAGAATATAAAAATAAATACATATATACATACATACAAACAAAATGTATAGGGTAGAGAGAGATAAAAAATAAATAGGTGGTGAAGTACGACAAATTAATTGTGGGACGAGTCTGCCAACATCTTACGTAAGTGTTCGCGAGCTTTTACCTTAAAAGTGAACCGACTGGTGGCCATCCTGATATTCTGAGGGAGTTCATTGGGAGTTCAAGTTATATGTTTATTCTAGAAAATTAAAATATGTAGTACTAGCTTCTACTTTCGACGTACTTAAAAGTTGATATATTATCCCACAGGAATTATACATTTTTCCGGGACAAAAAGTAGCCTTTGTGCTATTACAATCTATAGTCTATCCCTGTGCCAAATGTCGTCCAATTCAAACTAACAAACAACTATTCAGCCAAACTTTCACATTTATAATAAAAAAAAAATATTTTCTTCGCACGTAGATACACGCATTGCTGCGCTACGTACTTTGCTACGGCGTAGCATGTTCTAGTTACAGCGTAGCGTTCTATGCTGCAATAAACCTATGGAGCCAAAATATGAGTAGTTCCTCTATAAAGTGTATTCAATAATTAGAATGTATTATTTATAATTGAATTAAGCACAATATTTTACTTACAGCTATAGAAAAAAAACACGTGTCACCAAACGCAATGAAAGAAGTACTGGATAAAGTTGACAAAAGTGATGATAAATCTGAAATCATAATGCACGTCCGAAAAGGTACATATTGTATATTTGTATGAGTTTGTGAATAATTGATGTTGGAAAATTGCGCTTAAAAATATGGTTTTATTTATACTATATTTACAAAACATCAATTTTCTTGATACTAGCCTTTCCCCAGCTTTTGCTTTTATTGCAGTATTATTAATATTCTTCTTCTTCTTCTTTATCGTGTGGGCAGTACCCACACACCCTAGTGTCCGAGTTTCTAAACCGCCTCAAGGGCCTCTGACATGGTTTGTGTAGGACAGTATAAGTCCAGGTCTCCTCACGATGTTTTTCTTCACCGATGTGATGTAATGTGGTGTATTATTAATTAAAACATTTGTTTATTTTAGCGGTTGAAAATGGAAAGCTACCGCCCGCTATTTTGGACGAAGTACTCGCCAGTGTACAGCCCAGTGACAATAAGGAGCAAGTCGCGAAGAAGGTCCGGAAAGGTAATTGTGACGTAATATAGTAAGGAAAAAATGTGTTACAGGCACTGAGGATCGATGCATCATCTAACTAGAAATGCTTACATCAGAATCTGTAGTAAAAAAGACTAAAAATAATAATAAGGACTTCGTCTTTATCTCTGTCACTTTCGACCTAGACTAGAGTCAAGAGCAGATCCATCACATAAAAAAAAATCTTTAATAACTGATTTAGGCATATAAAGATCTATTAAAGAACTATTATTAAGACCGATAATTAAAAGACACTTTTTAGAACGATTGATGCAACGTTTGAATGGACCGTATATTAAATTCAATAATAAAAATAAAATAGACGGTCATGGGGACTGCAGACAGAAACGTAAACTTAACGCGTCGTAGCATGTTGGTGACGCGTTTACATGAGCATGTCTGTGATGCGGTCGCATTAGTATGTCATTGACACCGACATTGCAGAATTACGGGGACGCGTTTACACTAGCGAGGCATCTGTATTGGCATGTCGGTGACGCGGTCACCATAACATGTTCGTGACACGACCCCATAAGATACGCCCCTACCAAACAACGCTCGACGCGGCTAAAAACGTTTTTTCTTTAATAATTTCAGCGTTAGAGACGAAACAGCTGCCACCCCACGTCATGGAGCATGTTTGGAAACCTTTGAAACCTATAGATAATAAAGAAAAAACCATGGAGAATATCCGTAGAGGTAAGTTAAACATAATTGAAATGTTCAATAATTGACATAATTTTTATGAACCGTCTAAACGCGATACCATAGGATTTTTTGTATTGCTATAGAAAACTGTGACGTCACGTGCGAACTCAATTGACTTTAAGAGGCCAAATTCACAGCAGTGTTTACTGTTTCTTTTATTTAATTGAAATAAAGTTAAAAATAGCATATCATGTGAAATACGATGACGACATATGGAATGATCTCTTGCAAACCATTTGTGACGTTATTTTAGTGTGATTTAGTACCCCAAGCTCGCTTCACCTAATTTCAACGAGACAGATTTGTTCTGAATAGACGGACTGCTCTAGAATTTTGCTGTAAAGAGTGCTCGAAACGTGAGCTGTGCTCATAAAATCAGTATAAATCCGTGTAAGTACTACCTACCTATAAATTCGTATGCGATGTTTGGTTTCAGCGGCAGAAAGAGGGTTAGTATCGCCAGAAGTGTTGGATGAGATAGGCCGCGCCACTGATAATGACACTAAGTCTGAAATCAAGAATAAGATTCGAAAAGGTACGAGAATAACAGAGACAGTTATTTTGAGATATAGCTCTCCTTTCTTTTCTTTTTTTTTAATGTTTTGTAAGATTCTATACAGGGTCATTGAAAATTTTCCAGAAATCTGAAAAGTGGACCTTATACTCATTATTATGAACAACTTTTACTATGCGACCAACATTGATATCATGAAAAAAAACAGCTGATCCATACATTATGATTGTGTTGAATAACATTTTTGTAGGGCTGTTTTGTTTTTTTTATTAATTTCCTTTATTCAGAAAACCAACAGCGGTACTTATAAAATATTACAGAAATATAAAACAGTATGTATGGCTAATAACAGGGTTTTCTATCATATCAGGGTTGGTCTCGTTTAATACAGACATTTAATACTGCTACTCTTTCTTGATCGTGTGGGCAGTAAGTAACTGCCTTAGGGTTTTATCATATGAGCGGATTGCGAGCGTCCTCAAAGCGGAGCGGGCGCGCAGCGGAGACGTTGCGGACGTGAGGCGAATTCGTTTCGTTTTCATGGCGTGTTTGTAGTCCGTCCCGCCTACAAACAGGGAGGATGCTCGCAATCCGCTAGTGTGATAAGGCCCTTAAGGGCCTGTGATATCGGACCTCTCACTATATTGCTATAAAGAATGTAGTTAAGGCCAATATTATTTTGTTCATTACAGCGGTAACAAAAAGATACGTGACACCGTCTGTTGCGGATCTTGTCCTCAAAGATATAAGCAAGGGACGTAATAAAGCTGCAATCATGAAAAATGTCCGTGAAGGTTTGTTGACAGTAGACTTTTTCATATACACTAAGAAAACAGAGAGTTAGAAATAGGTTTTATCATTTTAAGGTTCCGTGCCCAAAGGCACTACCCTGTCCCTATTTCTAAGCCTCCAATGTCCGTCTGTCTGTCAGCGGGTTGTATTTCATAAACCGTAATGAGAGGAGAGTTGAAATTTTCAGTGTGTATGTCTATTACATTTTTGATTTCTTCATGCAAACTTTGGACCCCTGTTTCATACCATTAGAGAGTTAATTTCGGGAACTCTTTTCTTAGCAGACGTCTACTAACTATAAACTGCTTCCCTGCCAAATTCAAATCAAACCATCTTTATACATTAAAGTGAATGAGTGAGTCAAGGAGTGAGTGATCTTTTTTTTATATATTTAGATGGAATAATTTTGACGATAATTTTGTTTTATAGCTGTAGCCACAGGGAAACTTCCATCTGATGTTATGGATGATATTAATGCCGACGTTCTTCCTAATGACACAAAAGCTCAGCTCTTGAAGAAGATCCATAAAGGTAAAATATAAAAATAATATTACCAGTCTATTATTGGCCTCTTCTCATATAGAGGAGTCTCTAACATTGATCACCAGCTTGTTCAAGGCGGATTGGCAATTTCAGACTTTTAAAAATTCTCAATCCAGGTTTCTTTACGATGTTTACCGTCACCGATGGCAGCGATGCCATAATATTTCACCCAGATTCGTTTTAGCGTGCTTAATTTAAATACATTCTTTCATTAAAACTTTCGAATTTACAGTAGCAGTAAGATTTAAATAAAATACGTATATGAAAACATTCATGAAACACTTATCATCATAATTTCAGCTGTTGATAAGCGAAAAATGTCATCGAAAGCCATCGACGACCTAGTCAATGATCTGCGACCCACTGACGATAAGTCTCAAGTCTTGAAGAATGTTCGAAAAGGTAAAACTAACTGATAATATCTGGTAAAAATCATTTTTATATTTTTGTTGGGTTCTTAGTAGTTACGGCATGGTTGGCGGCAGTGGCTAAACGATTGGTTGCTGCGTTGCGTGTGGCGGTGGTATTCCCGCGCGGAAGAATTATTATTATGGCCTGGCGTACAGATAGTTGTTCCGGGTCTGGCTGTTTGTGCATATGAGCTTATATGTTTCTAAACACACCTACGATGCAGGAGAAATTCTCAGAAAACTAATTCTAACTCTATGACTAAACGGGTTGCTAAGCGTATTTGGCGGCTATTTGGCTGATTCCTTTTTCTGTTGTGTTTGTAATTTTTCGGACAAGGCTTTTAAGAAAGAGAATTGTTGGACAATCCAACGAAAATGTCGGAAAAATTTGCACCACAAAGCCTGGGCAGTCCACTAGTATAAAATACAACTAATGGAGACCCAATCTTTTATAATATTTCAGCGGTAGGCAAAGGACAACTTTCTCCCGCTGTTATGGAGAATATAATCACTACAGTACAACCGGACGACAATAAGTCTGTCATATTGAAGAAGGTTCAACAAGGTTAGTTGAAAGACATCTTCTTTCCGAGTCAACGAATTTAGATAATTCTTCTTTTTATTACTTAATAGAAAAGGGCCCAGTAGGAGGCCCGGTTTATCGCCACAACAGAAGCGTACATAGAATAGAAGAGAAGGGTAAATGAAAAAAAAAAACCATTGTGACTCAAAGCTTAAGTGGTATGAGAAACAGGTTGGAACATTGGAAAAGGAGGTCTTTAGGCCAGACGAGTGTTGTATCTTGTGGGCCATTGCTCAACGTTGGTTGCGTGTACATGTAAATGTCACGGAGAACTTCGACGTAGCCACGTCATACGTCACTTGTAGACCACAAATAGCGTGATAGATGCCACGACATCAACAACCAAGGCAAACAGAACAAGAAAACAAGTTTTTGTCTTGACTCCAATGATGTTGATAATTTCAGCGATAGCTAAAAAGCACGTGACTCCGTCCAACGCAGCGATAGTACTCGCCGATGTCGGCGCTGGTGAGGATAAAGAAGAAATGATTGAAAGGGTTCGTAAAGGTAAGACATTGGAGAAATAAGTTGCTAAAACTTATGTAAGGAGAATACAGGATCGATGTCAAATCATATTTTTAGTCTATAAAATCTTTGAACGGTTTCACCACCTGCGTATAATGAATTTTTGTCTGATAAGCATTTCTAAACCATTAATCCGATTGTGTTAAAAAATTGGTGACTGTTGCGCATGAGGTCTTGGGTTCGATTCCCAGGTTGGGCAATTTTTTTTTGGGATTTTCCATGGATAGGAATTTCTCAGTAGCAGCCTGGATTTGTGCCCGGTTGATGGCAATAAGCTGTCCCCCATTACATGGGACTTAAACATAACTGGTGAAATGCAAGTGCACTAACCATTTGGGGATTACAGGCGTGATGTTATGTTATGTGTATTCATTCTAGCGGTTGCTAAAGGGCAGCTTCCTATGGCGGTTTTGGAAGATATACTCGCCGATGTTCGTCCTGAGGATAAAAAGCCTGTCATAATGAAAAAAGTTAAACAAGGCAAGTAAAAAAACATGAATAGTAACAAAAACATTTAAGATAATAATATATCAGAATTAATTAACATAAAGAATAACATTACAGCTATAGAAAAAAGGAAATTGCCACCAGATGTTATGGACAATATAGTTTCTTCTTTACAACCCAACAATAAAGAAAAAGCGATGAACGATATTCGCGAAGGTAACATGCCTACAAAACTTGCCCTAATTAGAACCAATATCCGTGCGTTCAAGCTTTTTTGCCATTCTGGAATCAAATGGTAACAGGGCCTATGATAATTCATTTATGTTTGTTGCAATCCGTGGTGCTTGGCAATCTGGGCTTCTCCCAGCTGTAAACGTACCTTTGTGTTGGTCTACTCGTAGTTCTGTTCTGTCCCTTGCTTGTTTGTAGGGAAGTGGAAATTATTTTTTTCTTACTCCTCCGCTGTTCTTTTTTATTTCGTTGCGGGATCCAAGACAGTAGAATCCTCTGGGACCCGTGGAACTTCATTGCTTCGACGCTTTTCTGGAGGTCACCACTGTTGATTCTGGCTTTCGAGAGTTGCAGTGGTTGGAAATACTGTGGCATAACCCAATAAAAAAAAACCTTGTTCTTTTCTGCTACCTTTTTTGTACATTATGTTCTTTAGTGTTAGGTATATTAACGTCTAAGTTCATCTAACCACATGAAAACTTGTTTTGATATGACAGCTGTAGATAACCGACAATTATCACCTGCTGTACTGGACGATATAATGGCTCATGTGAATCCGAGCGACACAAAGTCTCTAGTTATGAAGAAAATTTCTAAGTGTAAGTATATTATAAAGAGGTGAAGTTTGTTTGTAGGAGGTTATCTCTGGAATTAAAAAAAAATGATTACCATACTCTCTCTTTCTCGGCAACAGTAAAGTGTTACTTTGTTTTACCATTAAGGTTTTTTTAGTAGCACCCTGGAGTTTGGAATTTGGTAGTGTGACACTTCGTGCCTCGAAAAGCACGTAAAGCCTTTGGGCCTGGATCTCTCTCCGGTCCTTGACAGGGAGTGGACCTTTGTTTGCGCACTCACTAATACACTATAATATCTCCTGCGTACTTGGCTAGTCTCCCATGAGATTAGCTGCCAAGACCGAAATGTTGGGACGGTTTGGGGAATATTATGATATTATGGCGTTATCTATATGGCATTTATGTTTAAATATTACAGCAATTGAAAAGAGACACGTATCGTCTTCTGTAGCGGAGACAATACTCATTGATGTTGAAAAGAGTAAGAATAAGGAAGACGTCATTTTAAGGGTCCGCAAAGGCGAGTATTCAAACATAGATCTATTTGGTGGCTGTGAACAAAGCACCTAGACTGAGTCGCGGATTAAAAAATACAAATAAAAAATACTTTGTTAAACAATCATACTACATTATTTATACTGAGCATGGGGTGCTGGGTTTAATTCTCAGGTCTAGTAAAAGTGTTTTTGGGTTTTTCCACTAAGGAGTTACTGTATATTAAATGTACAAATATATAACTGTTAATATTCAGTAGCGACTCATATTACATATCGAGTTAAGCACTTCAAGTACTTATACCGTTTCTAATCCAATATGTTAATTGTAGCCGTTGACCAAGGATTACTGCCGCACTCCGTTCTAGATGAAATCATTGAAGATGTAAAGCTCAGTGACAAAAAGGTTGACGTCATAAAGAAGGTCCGTAAAGGTGGGTTCTATCACACGTGGTCGTGGTCAACAAAACAGATAGGTATACAGGAACGTTAGATATAGTTGAAGTTTTCTTAGAAACCTCTGCCACGGAAGGTGCAGTGTAGGAAGGTCCCCACCTTCTTATAATTTATAAATTGATCTTCTTGTTGGCGACAAACTTTATAAGTTTAACGTTAATATCTCTTTTAAAGTTCCGTCTCGATTCGCCCCTGCCTCTCTATTCAACCCGTTTTACCCGATATATGATTTCTTCTTCTTCATAAATGATCTGAAATCAAAGAAGCTATGTACCTAATAGAAATGTTATAATTACAGCGATAGAAAAGAATCAAGTTTCACCAGTTTTATTTGCTGATTTGACCGGCTATGATGTGACAAAAGGTGAAAAGGCTGAAGTTATGGGAAAACTCCGAGCAGGTCAGCATACAATGCTAAATTACATACATATCTGTATAAATTAACAATGAAATAGGCACTAGGCTCGCCCCCTATTACATGGGACTTAAACATAAATGTGGGTGCAGTAATGTGTACACCTCTGCCTAACCCTTCGGGGATTACAGGCGTGATGATATGCATGTATATGTATCTTTGTAAATCCAAATAATTTCCACATTATATGTAACATTTATTTATCACTTGAGAACGACTCTACTGATGTGGCTGTTTATTTTTGTTGATTTCGTTATTCTCAATACAGGGAGAAAGAAAACTGTTGAGAAAGCCACTGGAAAAGTCAAAAACTTGTATGAAATCTTAATGAAAAAGAGTTAATTGTACCCTTGCTTTCACAGATATTACTTTGTGTTTTTTGTTTAACTTTAGCGGTTGAAGACGGCCAGCTACCCCCCGCTATTTTGGATGAAATTATGGCTGACGTAAAGTATGGTGATACTAAGCCCCAAATGATGGCGAAGGTCCGCAAAGGTCAGTACTAAGGAGGTCTACGTGTCAGCTAGACTTTTTTTATAGTTTACAGACTGACACACAACTTCGATTTGTCGCATGATAGTTGAGATGTCAGAGGACTGACAAATAATCCATCCTTCTCATGGATCCTTCTACCCGTATCAGCCTGTAGCCGTCCACTGCTAATCGTAAAGAAATAATGATAACTGTTATTTGATAATACGGAAAATTTATGTAAATAGTCAATTTTCTGAACAATAATTTTCCTACTTTTACATATATAATAAAGGTATTATAGTTACGTTTACTGTATTAATGTTAAAATATAATAAGTTATTAGTAATAAAAGTCAAAATGAGTATATCAATAGGTTAATGATTATCGCTGATTTCAGCGATAGCAAAAAGGTATGTAACACCCGGAGCCATGGAGGAAGTACTTGCCTCCGTAAATAAGAGAGACAATCCAAAGCAAATTATAAAGAAGATGCATAAAGGTAAGTAGACGAGAGGTACAGAAGAATGTGATATTTATTTATTATTATTTATATTTTACCTAAGTATCATACAAGCGCGGATCTTCCGTTGTTAGCACAGTGCGCAAGCCCACACCCCATTTTGCGGAAAAAAAAAGTTTTCTGTTAAAGTTTCATTAAAATCGGTTTAGTTTGACTGCCTCGTTGGTCTAGTGGTCGTAAAGCGCGACTGCTGAGCATGAGATCTTGGATTCCCAGGTTGGGCAGTGTATTTCCATTAGGGATTTATCAGAATCAGCTTTGGAGTCTGGTTTTGTGCCCGGTTGATGGCAATAGGGTCGCACCCTATTACATGGGACTTAAACATAGCTGGCGAAATGTGAATGTACTAATGGATACACTTCTGCCTCGTGATGTTATGTTAGTTTAGATCTAGATGCGGTAACGTGTGAAACGCATGATTGAATCCAACTCGCACTTGCCGATTTTAAGTGACCCCGACCACATTCTTTTTTGAGAGCTGGATCCGCGCCTATTATCATATCGTAATAAAAAAGCTTGTATGTAATTTTAGCGGTGGAGAAAGGGCAACTACCCCAATCGGTTCTGGATGACATCCTCGCGAATGTGACGCCTGCTGATCGTAAACAAGAAGTTATGGAAAAGGTTCGCCAAGGTAGGTTGCCCACAGCTCATTTCTCGTTCGAACAGACATGTTATAACAGACATTTCTTCATATTTTACTCCATTCGTTTATATTCAGTTATATTGTTGATCAATCTGCCTAGCCTTTTCTCAACTATGTCAGGGTCTGCTTCCAGTCTAATCGAATAAAGCTGAATATCAGTGTTCCACATGGAGCAACTACTTATCTGCCCTCCACAACCCAGTAACTGGGTAAAACGATACCCCTTAATAATTAATTTTTGAAGCACCGCTAAAAAATTCTATTTTTGTTGATCCAGCTATGGAGAAGAAGTCAGTTCCGCGAGAAGTGATGGATGAGATAATGCGCCCTACCACCGATGACTCCCCAATCATGATGAAGATTCACCAAGGTAAGTTGTATTGTTAAGCGTTTCTAAAAGTCTTTTATGAAAGACCTACTCTACCCGTGTCTCGGTGCCTGTATTTCCGAACGCTTTCTCCCCAAATCTCTTCAAAGATAGAGTGAATATACTTCTTCTGGGTAAGCTCATTTCATCGTCGACTTTATCTCTGTCACCTCGACCTAGACTAGAGTCAAGAGCAAACCCGAGTTATGTAAAATCAAAAGTGTGGTTGAATGAGCATGGCAATTGAGAATATTGAATATATATATTTTTACTGATTTATTTATTTATTTAGGATCTCTAACAAAAGATATTTACATACAAACTAGCTTCTGCCTGCGACTTCGTCCGCGTCAAAGTTGGTTTCTCCATACAAACTTTGAACCCCTGTTTCATCCCCTTAGGGGGTGAATTTTTGAAAATCCTTTCTTATCGGATGACTACGTCATACAAAGAACACACCGATCAGCGGTTTAGGCTGTGCGTTGATCCGTTAGTCAGTCGTTCATTCAGGATCAAGCATTTTATATGTTTAGAAGATAATAGTTTACAAAAGATATTGTGTAGTTGTACTCCATCACTTATAGAAGACCACAAGATCCTGATCTTGACTTCAATCTTAATTTCAGCCATGAAGAAAAAGAAGTTAACGCCATCTCTTGTGGACGAAATAGCTGCCTACACAGATCCTGGTGAGAAAAGAACCGAAGTCATAAAGAAGATTCGACAAGGTTGGTCTTACAAAAATTACCTACCTACCTACCGTCCCCGTTACGAGAAGCTATAAATTATGTAAATAAAGAAATTCTACTAAGTTACCTACAAAATAATCCCAAATTCTATCAACTCAAAGTAACATACGTAGTACGAAACGGTACAGAGCAGTTTCACTTGGTTGGGTTATATTATAGCGATATAAAGCGCTGTCGTCTAATGTCTCGCTGATGGTGGCGCGTGTGTTGGATCATTTGGCTCCCTCCATAATGGTTGAGCTAGGTGGTGCTGATCCATGCGTCATGCTCGTGAACGGGTGCTGTCAGTTGGGATTGGTCATCTCTTAACTGCTATGGCTTACATCTTTAACTTCTGTTTTATATTCATCTTCATTGTGTTACATTTGTAGAATCAACAAGAATAATGTAACCAGGATTTTGTAAAAACCTAATTTAAAAGAGTGCCGTAGAGTTTCTTGCTCGTTCTTCTCCATAGAGGCCTACCTCCGTTTTGGAACGAGCAACTAGCTTCAATTTTCGGACTAACTGACAGACTCATTGACAATTCAAAAGTGCCTGTAAACGGTCTAATTGAAATAAATGTTTTTGACTTTGACTTTGGCTTTGTGGTATGTCTGGAACGCGTCTGACACATGGAAGCTAAACATTTGGGCCAGGCCAGGGTTGCGATCCCCGGAATGTGTTTACAAAATTTAAAAGGTCTTGTGACGGATACCTATCTACTAAATGAATCATTATTATCGCATATAATTACCAGAACGATAAATATACGTACATTGCGGTAAATCCAAATGTTTCCTCTTCATTTTCCTAATAAGGTTATACCGCTTTACTAAAAGGAAGGATATGATTAATTTTAAAATGTATAATGACCTAAAATCACGTAATAACTTCATTTAGGCATTGATTTAGGATGATTATTAAATAGATAAGTACCTACGTACATTTCTTAAACACTAATATGTAAGTCAAAGTCAAAGTCAAAACATACAAGACCAATAAAATTACAGGCGCTTTTGAAAAACTATTCATTAATTTAAAAGCAATTAAAAATCAAATTTTATAGTTAATGAAAATTAATCGGGGTTTCAGATGTAAAACAAAGTGTTTCATCATAGAATTAATGTCTTGGAATTATTGGTTATTTGTGTAAAGTACTCAATAAGCAAGATTTACTTAACCGGTCAAGCTCCGGCTGACTTACCGGTATGACAGAACAATAGGAAATGAATTGTTTCTCATTACGTATGGGACTTAATAATAATAATGGACATTTCAGCGGTCGAAAAGGGACGCCTGACTCCATCTGCCTTGGACATGATACGAGATATAGATGAAACTAAACAATCAAAAGATATGGATAGTGTACTTGATGACCTCGATAAAAGCAAAGATAAGGCTGACATCATGAAAAAGCTTCGTATTGGTAAGTCAAGTAATTAAGTGGCTAATTACTAGATCCTGGCTGACATCGGTGAAGGAAAACATTGTGAGGAAACCTGGACTTGTAATTTATATACGTCTGAAATCACCAATCTGCCTTGAGCAAGCGCGGTGATTAATGCTCGTGCCTTCTCTGTTTGAGAAGAAGCTTTTGCCTTGCCGTGGAACAATATTATGCTGGTATTGTCATTTGGTATTAGAATCTACACTCCATTATGGCAGATTGAAAACAATGATAACAATACTTATTTGTAAATGTTTCAGCGGTAGACAAAGGACAAATGCCACAATCTGTAATGGATGACGTAGTCAAAACCTTAGACACAAGAGACGGAAAAAAAGAAACAATAAAGAAGGTACAAAGAGGTGAGTAGCCAAAGTATACACCAAGCAAAGAGTTAAAAGAAATTATTATAGATTGCAGTTTCACTTCCTTTTGTAAATGTCGTGATGGCCCATTGGTAAAGGCGCCTGCGCCTCATGCACGAGGCTGTGGGTTTGTAAATAGGCATAGGCTAAGTATCAATGTATGTTTTGACGGGCCTGTTGGTCTAGTGGTTAGCGGCCCTGACTGCTAAGCGTGGAGGTCGTGGGTTCGATTCCCACCCAGTACAAACTTTGTGTGATGAGCATGATTGTTAGTTCTGTGTCTGGGTGTGATTTATCTATGATATGTATGTATTTATAAATTATGTAAGTAGGTATATCAGTTGTCGGGTTACCATAACACAAGCTCGGCTTAGCTTGGGATCAGATAGCCGTGTGTGAGTTGTCCCAAGATATTTTTTATTTTTTTAATGTGACTGTTTCAATTAATAAATACTTTGTAAGTAAGTATGTCTTGGACATCTCTCACATCTGTGAAGGAAAACATCGTTAGGAAACCTGTACTTATAATTAATACAAGTCTGAAATCTTTAATTCGCCTTGAGCAAGCGTGGTGATCAATGTTTGAGCCTTCTCTGTATGGGAAGGACAACTTTAATTGGCGAATATTATTATTTGTAATGTCTTCTACCTCCTCACTTAATAAAAGATTGTCAAATATAAAATCCACTATTTCCAATAGAAATACACAGAAAAGAGTTTTGTAGTTTATGGAGAAACCGTTTGTCAATGATGCTTTAAGTAGATATTGCTATAGGTTGAAGGAATAAAGTATTTAATTTAGTTGCAGTTAAAGCACATAATTATTATTTTCAGCTATAAGGAAGCGCCAATTACTGCCAAAGTTAACAAAAGTCGCCAGAAATAAGGATGCACAAGCGAAGAATGAGGCACTTGTCAGTCTCACTCCAAGTGATATACAAATTATCAATGAAGGTACAAATCTACCAATTATAAAAATCTACTATAAAAGCTGACTAACTGCCCTGTTGGCAGTACCTATTTAAAGTTAAGAACTAACATTTAAAACCAACAATCTTAAAAAAAGTATCCAAAAATTCGAATATTGAGCTTCAATATCTCCGTAAATACACGATTGATTCGCAGGTATGGTCTACATCGAAAATGATTTCACAATGATGAGAAAATGATGTAACTCTCGACTACATTAAGCGTCGTTTTATACCCCGTTATACTAAACTACTAATGTTATTTTTTAAACAACTAAATCATTTGATGCATATTTTCTTCGAATCCTAAATATTTTTTTTATTTCCCCATTGATTTCAGCTGCAAAAGAAGGAGAAATTTCGCCATCGGTCATAAAAATGGTAAAAGATAAAGATAATGTTATGAAAGATCCAGAATGTTGCCAAACTGAAAAAGGATCGCTATTGGATAGAATTCTGAAAAGAAAACAAAATAAGAATATAATCGTATCTAAATCAGATTTAGTCACATTTATGGACCGTCCAGATACTGACGATCAAGTCTTACGGAGGGTCAAAGCAGGTAATTATCTGCTTAGGCGAGGCTAGGGCAAAATTAAATTCAGGTACAGCACAGCAAAAAACGTGCTATTCGGTTAGGGCTTTAAATTTTATGAATTAAAGTATATTTTATAATGACAAGATAAAAAATGGCACCTAACGTTTGGACAGAGCGGCGCTGTTACAATGAGCCATTACTAACATTTTCGAACAATGTGTAGAATCGTTACTTATCCCTTTTTTCCTTATTTTATCGCAAGAATGTTTTATCAGTTAATATGTAATTTTATGCATTATCAATTATTTCAGCTATAAAAAAAGGAGAAATATCACCGTCTGTCATGAAAATTTTATTAAATAAAGATAATGCAGGTATTATATTTTCCGACGAAATTGCTCGTACACTACATCCGTATAGGAAACCTAGCTCAGCTAATGTTAAGAGATCCAAAAGCATGAAAATTACAGCAAACAAGCCATCATCACTTAAACCCTCTAAAAGTGAGCGTCGCACGGATTTTACGCAAAGGAACAGAAGAAGTAAACTGTTTTCTAATCTATATATGCCCGAGAAGCAAAAAAGTAACATTATGTTCGATGGTATGCCTGAATATTCAGTATGCCGTTCTGAAACGGCACATCCTTGCAAAATATGTGGAAATAAAACGTTACACCCTTGTGTATGCGGAAGTAAAACATGCAAAGATGATATATTTAAAATGAGATTGTCGCAGATGAAACTAACTCACAGCGAGGCAAATTTAATAGCTTGTGTATGTGGAAGTGACATGTGTGAGAAAGAAACTAACAAAATACTTAAAGCTCTTCTTAAGGCCAAGAAAGCAAAAGTCATGAGAGAGGAACAAGAACGAAAGAGACACGAAGACGATGAAAAAAAAAGACTTAAACTAATCGAAGATAAAAAACAAAAAATAAAAAAGAAGAAATTAAAAATGAGATTAAAAAAGAAATGCAAGGTTGCGCGAAAGAAAATGAAAAGAAGAATTCATAAACGTGCTTTGGAAGATGTGAAGAAGAGTCATAAATCATCAGACGGTATGTTAGTAGCCGAGTCCGCTGCAGACCTTGGCTACATGGGTAAGAATGTCTTTTTTATGTTAAAACCATTATATAAAATGATGCAGGACAGAGATCAAAAATTGAGATCCACACACGACGCATGTCCTCAATTTTATAAAGAAGTATATCAATTATCAGGAAGAGTTGCACGTATAAAGTATAGAATATTTTCAATATTTATGAAAAGAACGAAGAAACGGCCGCCTATCAACTGTCATCACCTTTATCCGCAAACGCGAAGTAAAAAACCATGTACGTGGGTTTTATATACCTGTCCAAAATTTTACCCCAATTGTGTTTCTTTACTTATATTTTGGAGAAATTTTAGTCGTATGTTTATTTTTATACTAGCTGTTATTCTATGGAGTCCGTGTATACTTTGTGTACAACTTTGCTATTGGCTGCTATGCAATTGCCTTTGTCTTACATTGTGATCATTTTTGTATATCATTGAAATGGAATCATCATTTTTGTTGAAGAAAGTGAAGTATTTTTGTGATTGAATTTGTGTTTTATTATATTCTTCTCGACTTCTTCTTTTGGACTGCCTCGTTGGTCTAGTGGTCGCAAGCGCGACTGCTGTGCATGAGGTCTTGGGTTCGATTTCCAGGTCGGGCAAAGTGTTATTGGGTTTTTCCATCAGGAATTTCTCAGTAGCAGCCTCGGAGTCTGGATTTGTGCCCGGTTGATGGCAATAGGCTCGCCCCCTATTACATGGGACTAAAAACATAACTGGCGAAATGTGGGTGTACTAATGGGTTCACCGCTGCCTAACCCTTCGGGGATTACAGGCGTGATGTTATGTATGTATGTATATTCTTATCATATGTTGTAGCCCAGGCGAGTACGCTGGACTGTGTCTCTAGTTTTATTATCACTACATATTTCATACATACATACATCTAAATTTATATAAAAGCGAAGGTCACTCACTCACTCATCACGGAATATTGAAAACCGCTTGACTTTTAAAAATGAAGGCAGGGAGGTAGTTTATAGTTATTATACGGCCGCTAAGAACGGATTTTCGGGGTGAAACTGGGTCCAAAGTTTGTATGGAAAAACGTAGGAGAAATGTAGGAGTCAACTAAGTAACCCGAATTTAACGCGAGCGAAACTGCGGGCAACAGCTAGTACATACAAAAAGTCACGCCTTTTTCCCATGGGGGTAGACAGAAATCACAGAACCGCCACCTACTCCGATCCTTACATACTCCTTTCGCCTCGTCCACGTACCTACACATACAACTTGTGATCCTGACCTGCCCCTTTAGAAGAACCTCACCAATAATGCTTATTTCAATAGAATTTTAATATTTTAAATTACATATCCAAATTCTTAATGCATGTGGCAATACCATATGGCAACGTGTTCTATATAGATACATAGCAAGATCATTGAGCTGAACCAATAACCCCTTTCTTCGTCGTCAACGATGACTTGTCTATGGCAATAGTATGTAGGTACCTTACCTATTTTAAATCTTTGACAAACGTACGAGCAGGACCTATAAAGATGGACTATAAAGAAATGAGACACAAAATGGCAGCAGAATAGTATGCGCTTCAACGCATAGCATACGAATGTGAACCTTATAATAATTGAAATGCAATTGTTACTTAAAATGGCGGATATGCTACGTTCTGACATGTATTTACTTCGTTCATTTTTAAATTAAATGTATCTCCATAGGTATAACTCTCAGTGGTCTTTCACTATAGCCAAGAAGAGTTGAAGTTGACATTAGTTGTAATGTAATATGCTAAGTACTAAATAGATGTTTGAAAAAAATAACTTATTGTTATTTACTTGATGTGATTTGGAGAAATTATATTTTGTACCTATTTAGGTAGCATAAGACTGCGTGGTCATATCTCACCTACCTTATAGCTTAGGTGCAACCATGCCATGCATCATCTCGTAACTCATACATAGTTTTTAATATTAATTAAATTATTGGTACGTTTCTCATAATATTTCTGTGTAAAAATTTTATAAAATTAATATTTTACATAGCGATATGTAACAAACGTTTGCATTTTTTCTTTTCAGAATAACCAGCTTACGCCAAAGAATAAATGTGAAGAATGATATTTTCACCACCTTAGTATAGAATTCATGCTTTATTCAGGCAATTTATTCTTAAGCAATTTTGGAACTAAATCCAGAAGTGGCAGGTGCAGGCACAAGTCCCAAATGGACGTTATATAAGGAAAAGCAATCTACATCTCTTATTGTTATAAGTAAAATTGTATGTTATCCCATGATCCATAATGCACTCTAAAATGCCTAAAAACCATAGATTACCCGCCCGCGGTCAAGCAACACAATGCAGCAAATCCCATAAACCACGTGAACAAGGAAAAGAAATACCTTTAGTTAGAAAATCTACTAGTGTGTCAAGTTTCAAAAATGCTAAGGAATCAAAGCCAACTTCTCCACGACGTAAGGAATTGAAATCAGTGACTTATTCGGTCAACCCTTTAAATGAAGGCAAGAACCCCATTCCATTGAAGTCGTGTATTTCATCACAAAAGCACAGTGACAAGATTAAGATGAAAGTAAAGTTTTATTTGAAAAAAGGTGACGATAAATTTCGTTTCGCAACGCATACAAATTCCGTACATGAAGTAAGTATCGACACTAAGAAAAGAAAAGAAGTTGTAACAACGCAGCAGCAAAGTGAAATATTGAAAAACAACAAAATTACATTACATAGAGGAGGTATGGCAGGTGACAGTGCCTGTATAAAACTTGATGTAAAGCCAAAATATGAACAACATCATGATAAAACTGAAGGTCGAATTCGCACATCATCTGTGAAGAAATCCTTGGCCAAGAAAATAAAGACATTAATTATTGAAAAGAATAAACAACTTTCAGATACGAGTTTAAGACATAGACGAAAGTCAATTAATTTAAGGGAATACAATAGTTATTTAACAATCCCTAATTACGATAAATTTGAACAAGAGTTAAATAAGAGTGATGTAAAAAACCAGACCTCGAATAGAAATAAAAAAGACAAATCACTGAATGAGAAATATAAAGGAACTCCGATAAAATATACAAGACGCCCAAAAATTTGTGACAGAACAGACATCCCACAAAAAAATGTACAAAATATTCCAAATAAATCAATGTCAACCATCTTTAAGAACCAGAAATCTAAACTCGGTAATTTAGACGAAGGGAATTCCCATAATAACCGAGATATTCAAAGGAATAGCTCTGAAAACACAAATAGAGCCTTATCTGCAGTAGTTTATCAAGATATTTGTGTTACAGGAAGAAAACTCAAATTATGGAAAAATCATCCTCAAAATAAAAAGCGACGAGTATTATCCATAAAAATCGGGAGGCAATCTTCTAGGATTATAAACAATTCTGATGACACCAGTAAAAATTGCATGAAATATTATTCCGATAAACAAAGTGTTGATACCACCAACAGTACGATTAGTGGAGCATTTACTCATATAGCTAAGGATGTAATGAAAGGATGTCTTAAGAGTAATCACAAATTATGGGAAAGCAAAAAAATTAAAGAAAATATCAAGAAAGAGAGCGAGCATAAATGTGAGAGTGCAACAGTAAATCAAACCTATTCTTTTGAAACTAAACAAGCACAAGTCAGAGAATCATTGAAAAAGCAATTGTTGAATGACCTTATGAATGACATATTAGGAAAAAATCAATTTGATTTTATGAATGAACTAGAACACCAAACCCCACAAACAAATAAAAAGCTTGTGTCTACATGTAAACAGCAATCAAACTTGAATGTCATAAGAAAATTATCTGAAAATCTTTGTAGTTCTTCAAATACGCATAATGCAAATTATCTTGTTATGAACCAATTTAGTTCACATCAGTCGGAATACTGGTTAGATGTAAACAAACAAAAATGCTTTTCTCAGAAAAAGGCTAAGTCTGAAACGCACCAACATCCTTTGTTTAAAATATTACATAAAATTAAATCAAAAACATCTGAAGCAAAAGGAGACAGAACAAAAACATCAGAAGAAAAAGGAGAGAGAACAAAAATGATTAGGGCCCATTCAATAATAATCAAACCTGAAAATTCAAGTATTTTAATAACCCCAAAACAAACCACATCTATTAAAACAATTTCTAAACATGGTCAATATAATAAATCCTGTTGCTGTCAGTTGCCATCTGCGTGCAGGTGCGAAAAAATTATCAAAGAAAGGTGTGACAGATCGATAAATGTAAGACCATCTACAGGAATATCAGATAAACAAGTAACTACTGCAAGCTTGGAGGCCCACGCATTACAAGAGAAAGAGAAGTATTTATATTTAGCGAACCCAAAACAAACACAAACTTCCAAAATAATTTCTAGACAAGAAATAAACAACAGTAAATGTCCAAGTACACTTAAAATTATTAAAATTGAAGATCAGGAGTCCAACACATCATTAAATGTGAGACTATCTCAAGGAATAACGAATAAAAGAGATAACACTAAAGGCTCAGAAGCACACGGGACAAAAATCAAATCCTCTCCATGCAGATTACTATCACCAAAACAAGTACAGCCTACTAAAGCTATTCCTAAACCAGATATTAGGTTATCAACACTTCCTCACGCCAAATCCAACAGATCATTAACTTTAAAACCATCCCAAGAAATAACTACCACAATAAAGAAAACAGACAAACTTGATAAGAAAATAAAAATTGATGATAACCAATTAAACGTTCATAAACAATCTAATGAACCATCTGAATCTACGAAAAAAGCAAAAAAGAGAATATGTCACGGTCTGTCAATAGGAAATATGCCTTTACTGAGCCAAAACAAAAGTACAAAAAGATGGCGGGTTGGGACATATCACAATCTGCATGACCAACATCAGCCGTTGTTCTCAGTCGACAAACAGAAGACAAATAATTTTATGAATAAAAAAATATCCAAAGAAGCAAACAAAAATCAAAACGGTGAAGATATTCCAGTTAAATTTGCGAAAAAGAATCGGTCCCAACAAACAAACACTAAAAGTTTGTGGTCGAAGTTTTTAAAAGTAGGTAAAGGCATATGTAGACAAGTAAGTCAACACAATTATGAGGAAACTTCAAAAACTCAGAAACGAAATAGGAATGTAGTATCTCAATGGTTTAGTAAAGTAATTAAAAAAAACCAAAATATTTGCAATGAATGTAAAAAACCTTGTCCACATGGAGGAAAGTCTCTTAATAAACGTGACAGTAAGCAATCCAATAGCAGCGTTATAAGTGAATGTCTTTATAAACGACGACAAAAGAAAAAAGATAAAACCCGTTCTTTCCAAAAACAGAAACACAGTAGCAATTTAGTCTCTTATTTGTCCTGTAAACTAAGCGGAAAAAAATCAACGTCAGCCAATATTAGCAACAAACGAAAAAAAACAAGTCCAGAACGAGGACGGAATGTCGAGGACGAACCTTGTAAAAGTAGTAAAAGTAAATCTAGCAGTCATCAGAAAAAAACATTATCTACGTGTGAATGTTCTGTGAAACAACGTGGATTTACTCGTAAACGCTTTTTTAATTATCAAGTATTTTTACCACGTCAAACTCAAGAAAGTTGTACAAATATTTGTAATCATAGCATTTGCACTAAATGTAGAAAACCTATTTCTGAAAATGTATCTTCTTCAAAGCAACGCGCTAAAAGTGAATGTTACAGTCAACATTCTAATAAAATTAATGAACACAAGAATAATGAATCTAAGTCACAACCAATTCAAACACTTTCAGCAGGTACCTACCCTGGGAAAAGACGTTTTTCATGTCCATGTATTCATTTTAATAGGCGACGTTATACACGTAACTCTCAACTGAACACAAGTCATAAATCTATACAATCTAATCGTGAATGTATGTCACAGCCCATTAAAACTAATTTAGAATGTCCCTGCTCTAAGAAAAAACGTTTTCTAAGTCATACTCAATGTGTCTGCCCTGAGCAAAAAACACTTTCAAGTCGTGTAAAATGTCCTTGCCTTAAGAAAAAACGTTTTCCACATCATACAGACTGTGCCTGCTCGAAGGAAAAACCTATTTCAAGTCATCAAAAATGTCCTTGCCTCAAGAAAAAACGTTTTTTACGGCATACAAAATGTGTCTGCCCTGAAGAACACGTTTCAAGTGGTATAGAAATCACTAGCAATAAAAAACCTGTTTCGAGTGTTATAGGAACAACTAGCCATGCAAAAAAACGTATTTCAAATCTTATAAAATGCGCTTGCCATGACAAAAAGCATTTGCCAATTCCTTCAGAATGTGCCTGCCATAATAAAAATCCTTCAGAATGTGCGTGCCCTAAAAATTATGCTTCAGAATGGGGGCCTAAGAAAAAAGGTTTATCAAGTCCTTCAGAATGTCCCTGCCATAAGAAAAAAAGTTCATCAACTCCTTCAGAAAATGCATACCCTAAGAAAAAAGGTTTATCAACTCCTTCAGAAAGTGCCTACCCTAAGGAAAAAGGTTTATTAACTCCTTCAGAATGTGCTTGCCATAAGAAAAAAGGTTTATCAACTCCTGCAGAATGTGCTTGCCATAAGAAAAAAGGTTCATCAACTCCTTCAGAATGTGCTTGCCATAAGGAAAAAGATTTATCAACTCCTACAGAAAGTGCCTACCCTAAGAAAAAAGGTTTATCAACTCCTTCAGAAAGCGCCTACCCTAAGGAAAAAGGTTTGTCAACTCCTGCAGAATGTGCTTACGATAAGAAAAAAGATTTATCGACTCCTTCAGAATTTGTCTACCCTAAGGCAAAAGGTTCTTCAACTTCTCAAAAATCTGGTATTGTAGAATGTACTTGCCTTGCCAAAAAATCAGGTATTGTAGAGTGTGGTTGCTCTGCCAGAAATTTAGGTATTGTTGAATGTGGTTGCTCTGCCAAAAATTCAGGTATTGTAGAATGTGGTTGCTCTGCCAAAAATTCAGGTATTGTAGAAAAGGCAGGTAATGCAAAATGTGCTTGTGGAACTTGTGATAGTACAGGTGTACGTTTAAGTAATCGACGTGAAGCTACACAAATGAGTAGTAATCGTATTCGTCGCAAACGAACCACTCGAAAGAAACATAAAAGAGGCTGGAGTAAATGCTGTAGAAGAAAAAAAGTTGGTCCCATCAAGGCCGTCTGTAATAAAATTGAAAATAATGCATTTAGTAGATGGATTTTAAATTGTCGTGAAAGCGATTGTAAACTTTTAGGCCGCACACTAAGGCGAAAGCCTTTACCATGTCTTTACAAAATATTCCCAAGATGTTACCCAAGCCTTTTACATTTGTTTAATTCTTTTAGACAAATTGTACAATTTATTATGTGTTGTTTAGCCTTTTTAGCTTGGTTGCCTTGTATTGTAATATGTCCTATTTTGAGATTGTTATTTTGTTGTATTTGTCCATATTAAAATGTCTATTATTGAATTACTTATGTGAATTCTTTTTTAACATCAGAGGCAATTTTAGAAACTTTTAGGAATACCTATTCACATATTAATCTCAGTCGCATGAAGTAAAAAATAGCTTAATTTACCAAACTTATATATGCGATTAGCTTTTGTACATTTTTACAAGCTTTTATTAGTATTGCATGTTTGTTCGGGTGGCATTTTGCAACTCAAATTTTTGAAGCAGATATATTCAACCGATTTTGCTGATTTTTTTTTGATGAGTAGAATTGGCCTTGTTTATGTTACTAGCTTCTGCCCGCGACTTCGTCCGCGTCAAAGTTGTTTTCTCCATACAAACTTTAGACCCCCGTTTCATCCACTTAGGGAGTGAATTTTGGAATATCCTTTCTTAGCAGATGTCTACTAACTACCTATAAACTTTTATCCTAAGCCAAATTTTATCTTTTTATTTACGTCAATCGTCAACGTTTCGCTTTTATATATATTGTGTGACGATACTAAAAACTTGGCTCAACTTGTCAAAGTCAAAGTCAAAGTCAAAACATGTCAAGGAGTCGGTCAGTTAGTCCGAAAAATGAAGCTAGTTGCTAGTTCCAAAACGGAGGTAGGCCTCTCTTGTTCCAAGATTGCGGATTTTGTTCAAAAGAGACACCGCGCCCCTGAAACCCAAAGGGCATTAGGATTTAGGAGGAACATGAACATGGATGTGCTTTAATCAGTAAGTATTTTTTTTAATATGGGATAAGCCCGCTACACTGTTCACACCCATTGCAACTCCTGAAAGCCAAAATCAACAGTGGAGGCCACTTGAAAAGCGCCGAGGCTATGAAGTTCGACGAGCCCCAGAGAAACGATTAACTGTCTTGGGTCCCGCAACGAAATTAATCAGAAAAGAATAACGGAGGAGTAAATGAAATGATTATTTCCACACTAAGAGTCTGACACTCCCTTCCGCTTCGCCCAGAGCGGAAGAAGTAACTCACGGCCAGGGTTCCCAACTTAGCGGTTTTCTCCCCAAGTGGAGGTAAATATATGCAGTGGGATTTTTTAAGGGGCGTTATATGTTGAGGAGTATTTTTAGAGACTTTTGGCTTCTTATATTTTTAATCTATCCATTTTTAATCGAGGGCTACCCCAGTCACGACCTCAGTCGCATTGTATTTGTTGTTTCCGCATAAATAAGATAAAAATATTTTTAACTAGACTTTTGCCCGCGGCTTTGCTCGCAAATTAAATTCGATCATGATTCGAAAGACATGTGGTGCCATCCATCATCATAAGAACGTTATTGTGGTTTTTAGGGAACAGTACTTTTTCGGGATGAAAAGTACTCTATGTCTGTTTCTGTACACCTCACAACGTATAGGCAAAATTTTAGGATGATCGATTCAGTGGTTTAGGCGTGGAAAGGACACAAACAAACTTACTTTTGCATTTATAATATTAGTTTGTTTTTTTTTGTCTTGGGTTCCGTTTTCAAGGTTTTTGGGGCGCTGCGCTGATGTAGGTACTTCAAATTTTTGATCTTGAATCGGGCTCCCCCGAAAACTATGGGAGCGACACTCATAACGCATATTTAGTAAATGTAATAGGGGCCGTGATTAAATTATAATAAATCGATAAAATTATAAACTTTATTTCTGGCAAGAAACAAACACTACCTACCTTACACTTGTCAAGCAACAAAATAAACCACGAGACAGTTCAC
Source organism: Hoplodrina ambigua (assembly GCA_949774945.1). Classification (NCBI taxonomy): domain Eukaryota; kingdom Metazoa; phylum Arthropoda; class Insecta; order Lepidoptera; family Noctuidae; genus Hoplodrina; species Hoplodrina ambigua. Next base: position 4,299,186 of record OX458967.1, read on the forward strand.
AACACAGAATACAAGGCGTCCAAAATAAAACAGCCAAACAAAATATTAATATTTCACCTAACTTGATAAAAGACGCTCTCAAACCCAAAAAGCGAGGGTAAAACTGTGGAGATATGTGGTACACCCATAAACATGGTAACTTCCTCCTAGATTGTAAAAGCAAATTGCATCCATGCACAGCTAGCCTTTTATGTTTTTCAATACGTCGTTGCCTTTTTTTGCGTTCGGATTCAATTAGCCGTATCTCTGCTTTAGTAGAACCTTTTCTAGAAAGTGCATTAAATATCTTGGACTCTGCAAACTCATCCGAAATAATGTTCATAGTTTGTGAGGATTTCATAAATATGCGCATACGTAACTTTTGGGATTTCCATGTTTTTGATGTCCATCTCTTCAGTCGAGCCATTGTGCGTTTTGGATTTTTCAAATTTTGTCGTGTATTTATATAACATCCTTTTGGATCTGAAATGATCTTAAACAGTATCGAAAAACCTTCTTGTACAACAGCAACTCCTATATTTAGCACTCCCATTAAAGTGTCGGCAAGACAATTATCATTGCTACCTCTTACAACTTTGTTCAATTCTTTCTGATCCTCCTTCATTTCCTTGACTCGTTCCTTACTTGACAGCCGTTCTTTCTTTAAAAGTTGTTTCTTTAACTTCTTATCATTTGCTTCTTGATGTTTTTCTTCTTTTTTGTGTTTTTTTTCTTGTTTTGCTTTTTCTTTCGCCCACACTCGTGCACATTCACATGCATCAGATGGCGTATCCTTATCCTGTTTTCTTTTTGGTGAATCATTAGTATGGCGTGTAAGACGACTTCTTTGCAGCGGCACATTTAACCCGCTCCTTCTGTGATAGTTTGCATTGTTTACTGTGTAATCTCTACGTAGCTTTAAACCTGACAGCGAACAACACGTTTGCCTGGTGTCTTGTGATCCATTCCATATTTCTGACGTTCTTTTGAGACGATCACAAATAAAAGAAAACATTGATTTGATTTTCCCTATTTCGTTTGTATCAAGGGGTTTCCTTACCATTCTTGTAGAACTAATATTACCACTTATTTTATTGTATAATTTTGATAACCAATATTGTAAAATATCAACGGGAACTTCAAGGGCTTGGTTATCAACACATGTTGCTTCCGAACATTCAGTAATTTTATAAGGTTCTTTATTCACACATTTGCAATTGACTATCTTTTTATTCTTACATTTTCCACACTTTTTATTCTTACAGACTCCACACTTTCCACCAGGGCAAGGTCTTTTAGCCACAGCTTTCATGTCTAGGATTTTCTGATTGATTTCTTCACTATTTAAAACACACATGTTCTTGGCATCCAACTGCACCTCGAGCCGAGGTTCAGACGCATGCTTTTGGCAACATTTATAACGGCGTTTAATAATATTACTACCGCAAGTTTTATCGGTGCATACTCCTCTTTTTTTTTTACATCTACAATTAAAATTTGTTTTCTTATCTTTAAACATTTTTTGACAAATCCTTCCTTCACATAGAGTTGATGAAACGTATTGTCTCCGACGCTTGTCGTGTGAAGGACAAATACAGGTTTGTTTCTTATGGCTAAGATCTGCCAGTTTCTGTTTTATTTCATCTTTGTTTAGTACACACATATCGCGAGCATCAACCTCTATTTTGATTACTGGTTCTCCTGTTTGATTTCCCCTGTTTGCATGTGATACGCATAAGTTTGATTCCTTGCATGACATTTTGTTTTTTATTTTATTTAACAGATAATATATTTGATACGCTGGCTCACATTTCTTTCTTTTGTGGTAAACATCATCAGGTGTGAAACATGCTGGTTTACATGTAGATCTCTTTTTGGGTAATAATTTCTTAGAATAATTATAATACAAACATGTTATTAAACTCTTAATTTTATCAAGGTCCATAAAACTTTTGCTTCGAGTTCCGCATCCCGCAGTAGGAAAAATAATGCTATCCGTGTATTCAACTACCTTTTTCGCACATTTATGAACAACATCACTACATTTTTCTTTGGTAGTTTCAATCGGCGAGCATGATACTTCTTTATATTTACATTCATTTGGACTTACGAAATCCAATGATGTCCCAGTCTGGCATTTGTGAGATTTGTTTTTATTTGAATCATCTAGATACGGCTCATTTACTTTCCGAGGCCATACACAAATGGTTCTACTTCGACGTCTATGTTTTCCACCAGGAAAATATTTAACATTACAAGGTTCATGATGCACATTTTCAGAAATGTCTGTTCCATTCAACCCAATTCTTTTAGTGAAATGGCATGTACACTTTAACTTCTTTTTATGTTTTCTTGTAACGTTTACTTCATTGACATCATATTTTCCTTTTGATGTCTGCGTGTCAATATTTTTTTTCATGAAAATCTCGTTAGTTTCATCCCCTTTTTTTCCTTCATAAGTTTGCGCTTTTGTGTCATTATAAATGATTTTTCCTATACATATAGGACATGTACAATTTTTTTTATTTTTATAGTTGCATAGCGAACGCACGTTTGATGCATTACTTTGCAAAGTTTTATTAAAATAGCTCTGCAAGCAGTGCGATAATTCGGCTTCCATTTTTGCAATTCTATTTTTTAATTCACAGCATTTTCGTAAATTATTCTGTTTGTCAACTAAGTAGTTTGATTCTTTTCTCTTTGCTTTTATTCTGCGTTCAGAATGGGCGAGAGGGTGTTCTTCTAAAGTATCAGTAATAAGTTTTCGTGGACACGAGGCATATTTACAATATTCATATTTTTGTATCTTTTTTATTTTCTTTCTATTCCCAATAGCTTGTAAAGTATCATCGTCGATGCAGTAATTGAAAGATTTTCTTCTACCATGTCCCATGTTTAACGATTAACTATTTAATTTAACTTTTCTCACCCAAGTAAAAGCAATGTTTATAAATTCATTTTTATACGCTAGATTTTGAACATTTTATAAATTGTTTAGATGTTTTTACTTATATATTAAATATTCATTACAAACAAATTGTAATGCTGACAATTATTTGATTGATGACGTACACGCATAATTTTTTCTTTGGCATTGAGCTTTAAAATATCTTGCCTGGAAATAGTAAGTACTGCAATGAATAAAGATTCATGATTTCGTACGTTCTATGAAAGTCGACTTTCAGTCGTACCGGTTGCAGCTGACCTCTACATACTAGTTACTGGGTAATATGATAGCCAAGTAAGTAGTAGTAAGTAGTAAGGCTGGTTGCCAGACTTTCTGGCAATTGACTACCGACCGTCTGATCTACGAATAGCAGCCAGGATCAACGACTTTAAATTATTTTAGAGGCAAAGGGGTGTCACACCACAAACTTCGAAGATTTAATAGCACTTTGCCTGACCTGGAAATCGAACCCAAGACCCCAGCAACCAGCAGGCACACCAACATTTCACTTATTATATTTAAGACCCATGTAATAGGGGGCGAGCCTATTGCCGTCAACCGGGCACAAATCCAGAATCCGAGGCAGCTACTAAGAAATTTCTGATTAAAAACTCAAAAACACTTTGCCCGACTTGAAAATCGTACCAAAGAGCCTACGACCAGCAGTAGCGCTTTGCGACCACTTGACCAACGAGGCAGTCATCGTCTCATGTAGGGTGAGCGATTTTGCCGGATCAGGGGCCAACCACCACCTCTTAGAACGACTAGTAAATATTACTTTAACATTACTTTGCCTTCAGCACTGTTGGATTTTTAACACTCGGCTCAGTGCCGAGAGTTGAAAATGCAACAACAGAAATTACAAAGTAATAAAAATAATATTGTTTTGAGAGATGGCGGTAGACGCCCTGAACACGTCACAAACGGTCTTATTAGGCATTCACATATTTCGATGATTATTATGGATTTTAATAACAATAAACTGAAAATGACACTTATGATAAGGAAAACTTTAATTGAACGTTTGTAATGCCGGAAAAGTGTTCAACGTATTTATGATTAACAACGGGAATTACCACACGGAGTGCCATTTAAGGAAGAAAATCAAATTAATACAATGTTGTGTATTTAAATATAATTTAATTATATGAACGTCACACAGTTTGTGACAGTGTCATTGTGCGATGAGCTTTAGTGCCGTAAACATGTGTCGGTTTGTGTTTGCTGCTGTTATACTTGTCTCATTTCTTTCATGTGGTAAGCTTTCTTTCTTTCTTTATCATGTGGGCAGTAAGGTCTTACGACCCCACACACCCTAGTGTCAGAGTATGCTTACTTATCTTTCGTTATTTATTATTTTTTTGTGTATACTCTGATATTTCGAACGAATAGTAACTCTATATTAATATGACATACTATCAAGCTGTGATTGATTGATAATTCAATCACCTAATTATTTTGAGGGTTTCGTACCTCAATCGGCGAAAACGGAACTCTTATAAGATCACTTGGTTGTCCGTCCGTCTGTCTGTCTGTCTGTCCTTTTTTATCAGGAACATGTGGAAGTAGCAAGCTAAAATGAATATCAAATACCTACTCAGGTCTGCTACCCCTAGAAGCGGCAAAAATATTAACTTCTGAGTCAACGCAATTTAAGGATAAGGTCGTTTATGGCGTAAAAATAGAATTTGAAAAGCGTTGCATCACAAAATAATGTCTTCTTTGCGACTTTTAACATATTATTATTTTTGTATGTTGTATTAAGCTCGATCCCTATTACATGGGACTTAAACATAATGGGCAAAATGTAGGTGTACTATAAAGAGTACACCTCTGCCTAACTCTTCAGGGATTACAGGCATGAGGTTTTATAAAGAGTTATTAGTTGTAGAACTAATATTTAGAAAACTTATATTTTGTTAATGAGACGTTTTATAACCGAAGCACAGATTATTACTGTAATATCGATGTAACTACGTACAACAACGCGAATTGTTTTGTAATTGTGTGCGTTACAATTAAAGTTTAACCACAATGGTCGATTAGTAATAACTGACTTTGGGCTTAACCGGGGTTTACCTTATTCGCATAATAATGTTTTGACTTGCTTTTATTCCGTAATTATGCAAAATCAATTCTTTGAATCCTGCGTCATTTTGTTGCGTAGGTGTTTCCAATTAACATAGGTCTGTAGGGACAGCGAACTACAAATAACAAATTTTACATCGCGCAATCATAATTTGTCGCGACATTAGCATGATTAGAGGATCATGATTAGAGGATCCTCCCTTTTCAACGGAGGATGAGAAACTTTACACCCTGTTTCTCATACCTCTAAAGGTCTTAGCACGAATGTGAGAGTAAACGTAAAGATTGGTCATCAGAAATGATTGCAGGGATACGAGTTTTATTATTGGAACGAAAATTTCTGTGTATAATGCGCTATTTGTTAAGGATGCTAAACATAACATAACATCACGCCTGTAATCCCTGAAGAGTTAAGCAGAGGCGTACTAATTCACCCACATTTCGCCAGTTTTATGTTTAAGTCCCATGTAATAGGGGGCAAGCCCATTACCATAAGTACATATTTTCCTTTAATTATCCTCTCTGTGGTAGGTAGGTTACAAAATGTTTACCCAATTGAGGCTAATTATTGCGTCAAATACAGTAACGATACAATGCATTGTATTATTTATGTAATATCTATATACAATGTCCTTATAAAATAATTATTATAAAATCGAAACAAAGTACCTACCAAATGTATGTTGAAACATCATGCGATTACTACCGGATAGATTCTGTTCAAATATTGCATGAATATTTCCCTTCAGTAGGATTACTCTTGAACAAAATCGGGAATGAGATTGGAATCGACTGCATGTTTGACTACAGCGATTGACATGAGGTTGCCATACAAATGAAAACGTAAATTACCAAATTTTAAAATATTAAATAACTCGTTAATTCTATAAATAAATGTCTTCTTATATTTATTGGAATTGAAACTGGATCGGATGTACATGTAATGTCGATTCCAATCTCATTCTCGATTTTGTTCAAGAGTAAGCCTACTGATCTGGTCAGCCTAATTCTATTAATTTCGTCTACAGTCCTATAGTAATTCAGTCTACAGTCCTATTTCGCACCTGCCATGTTATCTCTCACCACCTTTTGTTGACTGGTAGAGAATGCCTAAGGCATTAAGTCCGCCTTTGTACCTTTTCGTTGCATAAACTTTAAATAAATATTAATATACTAATAGAATAAAGCTGAAGAGTTTTTTGATGAAACAAGCAGTTGATTCGTCGAATTGGAAAAAGTATTTTTGTAGATGATAGCCAGATTTATAAAGGAATCGTACCTTTACGCTTTATAACATCACGCCAGGACCCACGGGAGTGGAGCAACCAAAGACATATCAACCCGCAGGTGAAAAATTAACACGCGGACGAAGTCGCAGACAGAACTTAGTTTTTTTAAGCCTAGAGAGGATATTCTATTGAGGATGTACTTAAATACTGCTCTTTTATTTAGCTGCTTTTTTCCTGCTATTTCACCGCGGGAACGGTAACTATCACGATTGCAGACGAAGTCGTGGCTACATTTTATGTAGCCTATGTGCTTTCTTAGGGTTCAAACTTACACCGTATTTTTCATCAAAATCGTTCCAGGGTTTCGCAGTTTAATCGTAACAGACAGACAGTTACTTTCACATTTATAATGTTTGTAGTGCGAATTATTTTCAAAAATTGATTGCATAATTTAAATAGGTACGTTATGGCGCATAACATAAAAAGATAATAATTAAATACAGTAATTAGAACAACGCTCCAATTACCACAAAACACACATATGTATTTACGTCATTAAAATTATGTATTACTCGTGGTTTTTCCTTAAAAGGATACGAGTATTCCCTATGGCGACGCGTACAGTAGAGAAGTACCTAATAGTCACTCCTTCTTCTTCTTATCGTGTGGGTAGTAAGCCCTTACGACCCTACACACCCTAGTGTCAGAGTTTCTAAACCGCCACAAGGGCTTCTGACATGGTTTGAGTGGAACAATAAGTCCAGGTTTCCTCACGATGTTTTCCTTCACCGATGCCAGTGATGTCCAAGATAAACTTCAGAAAGTATCTACATATGAATTGAAAAATTCGCATTGGTACTTGCCCGGATTTGAACCCACAACCTCATGCATGAGAGGCGGGCGCCTTAACCACTGGGCCATCACGACACCACCACCTAATAGTAATAAAGTACCAATTTTAATATTTATACGTTTTCATTGTTTTCAGTGTTAGCAAAAGAACCGGACAAGAATAACATCTTTTATAATTGTACAAATACTCCTGAGTTCATAGTAAGTATTTACAAATCAGTACAATATATTATACTTTACATAAGTAGTTTATTTTTCTTACCTTATTGTATCTGTAAAAATGTTTTACTCCCCTGTTTGGGGGTTGGTAGCAGGAAAGTGTACTGTAGCTGAGTATTTGCCATCCCTTTCTAATCATGATGCCGTCAGGAGATGTTTAATCCTGGCTCTGTATATAAAAGTAAGCACAAAGACTAGTCCTGCCGCATCCAGTGGTTTCCAGCGACATTGACCTGGTCGTCAGTCCACCACGTAGAGGGCCTTCCCACACTGCACTTTCCGGTGCGTGGTCGCCACTCGAGAGCCTTACGACCGCTTAATTATACATTAGTACACTCACATTTCGCCAGTTATTTATTTATTTAAACTTTATGCAACAAAAAAGTACAAATGCGGACTTAATGCCTTGGGCATTCTCTACCAGTCAACCAAAGGTGGTGAAGAGATAACAAAGCAGGTGCAAAAAGTTATGTTTAAGTCCCTTGTGATAGGACCTACCTATCTATGATTTTAATGTTTAAATAATAGTTTGTTGCCAACAAGTTTACCATATCTCAAATTATAATTCAGATAAGTTATAAAATCCTTTGATAAAATAAATACATGAAGAAACCAGATAATTTCAACGTTAAAATCTTTTTTAAAGGTTCGTCCCGATCCCCCGTTACATGGTAATTACGTTTAATAAATATGTACTTATTTTCAGGCCAGCAAAAATGCTATGAAAAATTGCTTCAATGACACTGTGAACCAGCACTTACACCCAAGCAATACAACCACACACGGGTAAGTTACTAGTACCTAAGTTACCTAGCTATGTATCTTTGAGGTGGAAGCTCCACGGTAGCCCGCGAAATTCAATTTTTTTTACGTTTTTTGCAATTTGCAAGTCACTATTAGGTTAAATGTTAATTAAAGTATTATTTGCGGGCGTAAGAAGTATGTATTTTCAAAATTATAACCATTTAAATCAGTATAATAACTCCATACGTCGGTATAATCCTAGAATGTCAAGATTTCATGAAATAGTCATTCTTTCGGGTTACCTGGCCCTATGGAGTTTTATTGCCGTGGAGCTTTCACCTTAATAATAAACGAGTACTGTCCAGACCGATTTCGGTCAAGGAAGGCCGAAATTCGGTCTGCAGGACATTATGACTTACGTGTATTTTTTGATTCCAGCAAATGCCATACTGCTGCCGATATTGGCGTCCAGCTGGACTCCTATTTAAAGATGCCGCCTTCATGCAATATTACTCTAAATATCGACACGACTGTCATAAAAAGCCTTATAGATTTTAGTTTAAAAAACGGGTCTTTTAAGGGTAAGTTATGGCTTAATCTTCTTTACGTTGAGGATATTTTTATATTGACACAACAAAAATAAAAAGGATTTTCCAAAATTCACCTTCTAAGGAGATAAATCGGGGGTCCGACATTTACGCGGACGAAGTCACGGGATGAAACTATCAATGAATAAAAAATGCCCAAAACATGTGACAAAGCTAAAGCGGAGAGCAGTTGGTGCATGCATAGAACAAAATGCAATGCATACCCATTTAATGGTTACACTAAATACTACCTGCTTGATTTTGTCCGCATGGTTTTTTATCCGAGTTAAGTTACGTCTTAGGTTACTGGTCCGCTCCCGTGGTTCGAAGCGTAATGTTATACCGAGTGTTAGTGTAAACACCGTTATCCTTGAAACCAGTGATTTGGTTTCACTAATAGAACGTAATTCAATGTAATTTTTTTTTTTTAAAGTAAAATCTCCATTTTTCCTCAAAATTATTTCACCCTATATTACAATGATGTAATTAGTTAAAACTTATGTAGGTAGTTATAACGGACGGCCAGTGCAGTAGGTCAACGCCCTTTGCGGTGATTACTTAACTCGGGCGCATAGTATCCATGAATTTACGGACGGTGTCGGACAGATTATTTTTTAATTTTTGAAAGAAAACTTTGTTTATTTATTAATAAATTCAGATAAACATTTTTTATAATAATTCATGTACATGTGTGTTGTGGTTTTAGTGACAACGGTGTTTACACTAACAGTCTGTAGGTATAGCATATACTTTTCCTCATGATTCTAGATAAGACATACAAAAAGATTTTTCCAGTCCAACTGGTAGTTTAGAGATCACCACGTTTTAACAAACAAAAACTGTTCAGCTCTATTATATGTATACCTAATATTATATACTAGAGATATTTACTTACTACCTACGTACCTAAAAAATATCACTATTTTTCCAGAGTTTTACAAGAACATTGATTGTGTGAAAAAACACGAAAAAGAAATAAGCAACGACTGCGTGAAAAATAAAGTAGGATACTTCAACATAACAAAAGAAAAAAAACACATGAATTGGGGTCTCAGATCAAATGTATTTTACAACGTAAGTCTCTCTTCAGATTATTCTATAAGCTTAACATCACGCCTGTAATCCCCGACAGGATAGGATAGGATAGGTGTACAGTCACGAGCAAAAATAAGTAGGTACCTATACACTTAGCAACATCACAAAGTTATTTTCTTCGAATATATTGATAGAAATGTTTTGTTTTGAGAAATATATAGTACTAGTGCCCGCAACTTCATCCGCGTAAATTTCTGTTATCGCGGACACGGATGAAGTCGCGGAAAAAATTACCCATGTCCTGTCATTCCAATTCGAAACGACAGGTGGCGCCATCTATGATCATAAGTACGTTATTGTGAAACGGTAACAGTACTTTTTCTCAGGATTAAAAGTACCCTATGTTCGTCCCTGTACACCTAGCAACGTATATCTAAAATTTTAGGATGATCGGTTCAGTGGCTTAGGCGTTAAATGGTAACAAACAAACAAACAAACTTACTTTCACATTTATAATATTAGTTAGGATTTTGAATTCAATAGGTACTTCTACGAAATAGGTCTTATATTAAAGTTACAACCATTATTTTCCAAGAAAATTCAAAAGGGATTCTTTTGAATTTTGCTAATTGTATAGGTACTTGTTTTTGCTCGTGGCTACCCATTAGTACCTTTACTCACATGTCGCCAGTTGTGCTTGAGTCCCATATAATAGGGGTGAGACTCCAAATCTGCTAGGTACTGAGAAATATTGAATACTAGCTTTTGCCCGCGCCTTTGTCCGCGTAAATGTCGGTTATCGCGGACGCAGACGACGTCGCGGAATAAAAAATAGTCTCTGTCCTTTCTTGAGGTTCAATCATAGTCTGTCTGTCTGTGTGTGTAGTCTGTGTCTGTAGTTTAGAATATAGTTTGACATTAGTACCTACCTATGGATCATCAGTCATGTTATATTTCGGTTACCTGTCTGTAGAATTAAAGTCCTTATAAAAAAAAAAGAAAGAAAAAATGTTTATTGAAAATGACGCACACGACAACAAAAGAAAAAAAAATATTTGAAAATTTTATTGTAACAAAATTATAATAATATGCTGTTTATTTTTACAGGAATTTACTTGCACGAAGAGTAAAAATGTGAAAGACTGTGTGGGGGATTTGCTAAAGGACTGTGGGCCGTCCGTCAGCAAGTACGTCACGTCGCTATTCGACCATGTGAGAGCTTTCGGAAACTGCGAACAGTATAACGCGACAAATGTGTTGCCCCCAATTCGTACACCTGTGAGTATGATCATCTATACCTACTATACATGACATAGCTCTGTAATCCCCGCCGGTTAGGGTCGGTTAACATCTGACGGAAGATACGCCGCGTACCGTCAGACGCGTAACGCAGAAACAGTCAAATAGATAATAAAATATCCAACCATTCACACATAACCAATGATGCATTAGTGCGTGCTTAACCGTGTAACAAATATGTCATCAAAATCTGTTCAGTTGCTTTCGCATTTTTAATATAAGTTATATTAATTTGGATATACATATACTGTATATACCTACGTATAGTGTACGCATACAGTAGATACCTATTATGATCTTTCGGTGAATATTATGCACTAATAATACTTTATTTTTATTATTTTCAGCAAACTGCATCTTGGTTTACTACACCGGTAAAAATTACTATAAGCGTTGGAGCATTAGTCGTAGGAGTAGCAATAATTATAGTAGTAGTCTTAAGGTGTCGTAATAAATAGTACGGTAAGGGAAGCTATGAAAAAATGAAAACATTATGTCAACCTCGCCGATTGTTCACGTTCGCATTTATCTAGAACTGGGCAGTTGATACCAAATAATTCTAAGACATAACTTCTGTAAAGAAACACTTTGTTTTAAAACTTTTTCTGAAAACTCGATTAATATCAATTAACTGTAAAAAATTTTTTGAGAATTTTTTGAATTGTTTTTAAATTAATAAATAGTCAATTGATGGAGAGAATTGTGGTTTGATAGGTCAATTCAACAATATTATTGATTTGTACCTACCTACGTTTTCGTTCAAACGAATAGTCATAAAAAAGAAGTACCGATTCCTTCAAATTGCGATTGTAAATAAGTTATGTTATCGGCACTCTAATTTTCAGTAGACTTTAAAGTTTTATAGTAGAAAGCACTATTCTTGAAGAGCAAATCTACGTTACTCAACAATTAAGGACCTTAACTATACTTTAGCTTTAAGCCTTATGTAATAAGTATATATTTCATACAGATTATGGTATGCAAATAAATGAATACCTGTAGAAAAACTGTTTTAATGTACGAGATTCAGGGGTGTACAAAGACACATAAATGTGTCCGTCAAAAAATAAACATTGAGCAAAAACTAGTGCTGGGAAAAACGCTTTTATTTCTTAATCGCAAAATTAGTCAGACGCATCTTCCGTCAGATTATCTGACATGTGTCCACATCTGACTCAGATATGGCCATAACATCTTGATTACAAGGAGTCCTTGACATCTCTGGCGCATGGTTAAGACGAGGCCCTCAGTTTACTCACACCGCACATATTATCCTCGGAGAGTCGGAGCACGAATGATACAGCCAGCAACGAAAGTGCATTAACTCGTTCAGTTATTATAATCTTGATTTTTTCAAATACTACTCTTATGAAATAATTGAAAATTATGATTAAATATTTTTTAAACGATTTAGAAACTATCAGAAGCCGTAATACTAATTAATTTAAAAAAGTCGGCCTACTATTGCTGGAGGAATCGGTTAACCTAAGTAAAAAAGCAACAGATCATAGAACCTCCTCCTTTTCCGAAGTTAGGTAAAAATATTTAAAACCTAGTCGCAATCTCATCATCGCCAATTATTAATATAAAGGTACTTTTAACCAATTGAGACAAATGCTAATGAGAAAACGAGAGAACGTTCTTAAAAATACGGGAATCGCACCTCTGATAAAGTTAATCGTTTTTCGCTGCTAACTGTACCTACTTGCCAGGTACGTTTACTTGGGACCCAGTTATTATATTCTTCACGAAGTGAAGTCTTATGCAGTGGAAATAAGGTGCACTTTGTTTGTAAGTGCAATTGTGGTGCACAAAAACAGAGGCTAAAGAGTAGTAGTAGTAGTAGTGGAGTAGGCCATTTTCTATGAAATGCCACATCTAAAATCTGTAGATTAAGCTTAATTTGGTCAGATTTAAATTTAAAAAATGGGTAAATGAGAAATGAAACAATAACAATTCATATCAAGAAACAATTTAATACTTATTATTAACACATAAAAAAAATACAAGATTAAAAAAATAAAAAAAATTATTATTATAGTGCAGAAAAGTACACTTGTGCCTTGTCAGTATGAGAAGAGGGCTTTGCTCTGTAATGGGACATTAATAGGCTGGTATTATAATGGTGAATTGGTGACCCATTGATAAACAGCCCCAACTTTTGACTTGGTTCAAACTATGTCAAAGCCAAGAAATTATCCATGTAAACTACAGGTTTTGTTTTCTACTGCTGGCAGAAAAATGTGACTGTGTGTGTCATTTTGTACGGAGAGACACTGATACACATACTAAAGTTATGAAATTGAAGACTGGAAAGGGTGGACAGTATTGGGGCAGTCTGTTGTAATTTTATCATTAAGAGGAACATCTCTTGATTTACAGACAAATCAATTAGGAAAAACAATAAAGAGTTGGTGAAGCCAAACGAAGTAGGTCTAGTTCAGATTTAATTTATTGTGGTATATCTGGAGATGGACTAACTGATGAAGGTGCGTCTGATAGGGGAGATGATGCATTTGGTGATTGTGATGCATCTGGCCTTGGTGAAACTGGTGGGGATATAATTTTTATCCGTACCTGTGCCAGTATCAGTATACCCAGGCTTGCTAAAACTCTCTTTTCATATTTCTTTAGTAAGTAATACTTCTGAAGATGTTTGCTATCCCTTGTTCCTTTCAACTGTTTGCACATGGCACAAACTTTTTTGTTTCTCGGCCTCGCAAATTATTTTTTGGTGCAGACGTTTCTATAGTAGGCTTACTATTTAATTAGGGATTCGATGCAAAGTACGAACATAATACTTATATTATTTTTAAGTTGCCAAACTTTCACCAACAGCAGCTGTAGCGAAGCTCAAAGTACACGTTACTTCAATCATTTTGAATATACTGTGGAAAAATACTATTATTTGTTTTTAATGCACTAAACGTGCAAGTTTATTATGGGAGATCTAAATGTAAACAAACAATGGTCACAAATTGACAGAAGATTTTGACAACTAATTGACGACGCGACGCACAGAGTAAAAATAACTAAATGCCAATGAGTAAAGATATAGACCTATATCTTTACTCATTGGCATTTCGTTATTTGAGTAAATTAATAAGAGTAGCAAATTCAAATTGAAAAAAAAAAAACAATCAATCAATTTTCAATTGAATTGTTGAATTTGCCACTCTATCTTCAATCAGTTTTCAACTCACGTCGATCTTTAAGTACTACAGTTACAAAACCTTCTTTGTCCACCATTTTATACTCCTAAGATTCAACCAATCCGGGCGATCCGGGATTATTCCACCTAATAAAACTTTCTCCATTTTAGTGCTTGTAATGTAAGGGCGCGTTCCCACTATGTAGTAACGACAGATTGTCGTGTCGTTTAAAGCGTCGTGGCTTGTATATTTAAATGGAGGTGTTCACGTATAGGACGACACGATTAACTGTCGTCCGCGAATTTTTACCAACTGTTTCTGCAGTGACGACAGATTGTAAAGAGTGGAAACAGCTAGAGACGACAGTCGTCCAACGATAAATTAATCGTCACGACATAGTGGGAACGCGCCCTAATGATGAGTTAAATTATGTCTTATGATTTTAATCGATCAAAATCAATGATCGGAATAAGTAGATAGTCGCATTTTTTTACTTGAAAGAGTTGGTGTTGCTACAAAATCCAACAGTGTGAGTTATTTTAACTTCAAGATATTTTATTACATGAATGGCATAACTATAGATATAGCTAATTTGACCCTTTGACCACAAATAACTTTGAATGAAAGTATGAATGTCATCCGATCCAATCAAAAACAGTAAACAATTCATTCATCCGTTCATTTCTCTATAGTTTCATTGAATTTTAGTCTCGCTCATTCAAGTCAATCGCTATAGTCAAGTAAGTCAATCCTAGTGATGTGCCAACTCGGATAAACTTGACAACTAGTTAACTCGAGTTGAAACTCACCTAAATAATCCAGTTTATTTGAGTTCCACAACTTGAGATGACAGAACAAAGCTGAGTGAATGATTTGTTACAAAAGCACTTGTCATAGATTGAAGATTAATTAAAATAATTATTTTGTAACTCCGTTAATTTGTTATTTAAAAGTGGAACTGAAGAAGTATAACGAGGTTACATCCTATCTGTGCATCGTATACAATCTTTGGGCTGATTTACTAACGTGTATGTCGTATGTATTATGTATGAGTACCTAATACATGAACTTGAGCCAGTGAATCCCACTCGATTTAACTCGAGTTGAACCGAACTAAGTTTATTGTCAATTTCATTAATAAGTCAATGTGACTCATCACTAGTCAATCCACAAACCTAAAACAGTCAGTCAGTCGGTCCCAGTCTTGCTTGTGAGTGTAGTCGTAGGCTGTAATTGTTTATATTTTTTAGATTATAAAGTGTGTGCTACTGAGCTGAGTGATTATTCTGTAGTTAACAAGATAAAAGACTCTCAAAATGGCTTGGATCTACCTTATCTTGTCCGTTTTCATAAGTAAGTACACACGCAATTCATTCTTCCACATTTGAAGTTACAAGAAGGTAATTTATTCCAATCGATGTTTTTTTTTCTTCTAAGTTATACTGTGTTAGGAATCCAGATTGTATCAAAAACAGTGTGTCACAACCTCTACCTCGATTTTAAAAATAAAATATGAGGGGTATCCTACTTATTGCTTTAGAAAAATATTATTGAACTATAATTGCTAAACTCGAGATTCCAGCAATTTTAACCTCTCTACCGGCGCGCTTATACCTACTTAAATACTTCTTCTACATTGAAATAGGTGTGGAAGCCTGTATTTTAGGGTAAAAATAATAAGTTCAGGACATAATTACTAACAATTTTTTATACCTACTTAGTGTGCCGACGTAAGTATATATCCTGGTATCTAGGTAATAATGGTTTGAAAAAAAATATATAGGTACCTACAGGCAAAGGCATCAATAGATTTTCTCTTAATATCATGATACACCTTGTTCAGTTAAATCTGGTACTGTTAGCAAGAAAAGTAGGCTCACACTATCTAATCTAAAGTTTAAGAATTTAATTTAATCAACATTTGCAAATGTTTATTTAATAATTTTATGGAATATTTCTTAAGAATGCTTTGAAGGCCGTTGGTCTTGGTCTCATGGTTGGGAGTACAACTACTTAGCTTGGAGTCCTGGGTTGTATTCCTAGGTCCCAGAAATTGTTATTGGGTATTTCCATAAAAAAATTTCAGTAACAGCCCAGAGTTTGGAAGTTAGTGGTGATAAAGCTAAGCAGACACATACATTTAATAGTAACCTACCATATATGTATGAGGTACAGTCAGCCAAAAAAGTCGATCAACATTTCAGTTTTTACAATCCTAACTATTAAATACAATATTAATTAAAAACATAAAATAAAATGCTGAGAAGCTGAAATGCTGAAAAGAAGTGCATTGTATTATTTCATATCTATTTAAATGAAACCTAGTAGATATGTTACCAGTGTGAATCTCTTGCTCACTAACTATTTCAAAAAACTATGCTGGTTACAAACCTGATAACAATGAATAAATAATACTTATTTTATAGAAAAGACAAGTTTCTGCTTGTGACTTTGTCCATGTCCAAGTAAAGTATAGATACCATGAATCATAGCCAAAATAATAACACAGTGCTAATAAATTTTGCTGGTTATTGGACCAGTACTTTCAGAGATTATCTTGTGCAAACAAACAAATTTTACCCCTTTATTCTTAATTGGCTTTTGCCCGCGACTTCGGCCGCGTAAATGGCGGATATCACAGACACAGATTTTTTAAAAAATAAACTGGATATCTGTAAATAACAAAAACATATTTTTTTTTTCATTCTTCATTTTATGCCCTATTTGAAGGCCACAGTCATTATAACAAAACAAATTTGGTTCAAAGTTTTGAACTGGCTACATATTACTGTTAGATGTAATGATAGTAATGTATGTATTTATTTTATAATTATGTTTACACATTAAATATATTTAATGTGGTTCAAGCCCTCGTAGCTGGGGTGTCCTGTCTATGATACGGCAGTAGCTATGCCTCTGAGTATTTATTTATTAGGGGCAGAAAACAGTAACATGTTACAAAATACTTCAACTAAGATTTAACAAACATGTAACGGTGTGGGTTACATGTTTGTTAAATTGCCACATTTTAGTTAAAGGTTAAAACAAAACAATAGTTACTGCTACAACATTGCTGTGTCGTTTAGATTTTACTTAAATTACTCATCTAACTCGTCAAATAAAATATCCAGAGGCATTTAAAAAAAAATTGCTTATTTATTTTATTTTATTTTATCGGAATAACAAACAGCAGTATATTACACCGTAGGCATACAATATAAAACTTACAATAAAAGTAACAAATACACTACTCAAGACATTATCCACAGATTACCATACATAATAGCTATTATTATTAGCTATTTAGACCCATTATTACCATAAAATAAATATTCTAGGTGCTGCTACAGCTCAGTTAACTGAAGACACATCACTGTCGAGCCCCATTACCTTGCCACCGGAACTACAGCAGAGATTCAATGAGACAGAAGTTGAGAAGTACAAAACACAATATATGGATCAGTTCAAGAAGAAATGCACACAAAATGGACATCCGGAACTGTTTGACAAGGCCCAGGTAAGTTATTTCAGCCATTCCATTTAATATGTACTAGCACTATTCCAAAGATTTCGTTCGCGTGATTTCTCTTACAGATCTCCAATTTTATACATATAGCCTATGTCACCTGGGGATAGTGTAGCTTCCCAACAGTGAAATAATTTTTCAAATCGGTTCAGCAGTTTCGGAGCCTATTCAATGCAAACAAACAAACAATCAAATCTTTCCTCTTTATAGCATTAGTATAAAAGTAAAGATTTCAACCCGCTTCCGCCCGCGTCTTCGTCCACGTAAAGGTTTTTGTATTATCTCTCTGGAACCGTAAATTTTTCCGGGATAAAAAGTAGCTTACGTACTATTCCATATGCACATGTAAAAAGATATAGTCTAAGTCCGTCTTTGTAGTTTATTTTTTTCTATCTCAGTGCCTTTCAGCCGTTCAGCCGTTCTGGCGTGATTGACTAACAAACATCCAAACTATCCCATTTATTATACAAAGAAAATAGAAATAATTCGAACCCAATAATATAAACCTTTATTGGGTTTATTGCTACTCGCACTCATATTTGTATGATATCAATAAATTAATAATAATTAATTGAAAAATTAATTGCTACCAGGTATTGCTACTTGAATTAGTGCTAGTAAGTAGGTACGTTCAACCCCGTTTGACTGCCTCTTTGGTGTTGGTCGTAAACGCGACTGCTGAGCGCGGGGGTCCTGGGTTCGATTCCAAGGTCCGGCAAAAAGTGTTACTGAGTTTTTCTACGAGGAATTTCTCAGGAGCCTGTAGTTTGGAAGTTGGTGGTGTGACTCCCCCGTGCCTCCGAAAGACATTAGTTCTTCGCCTGATCTCTCCCCGGTCGTTTCGGATTACCGTCCCATCGGACTATGAGAGTGACGGAAGAGGTAGTACACCTATGATTGCGCACTTGCTCGTGCGCTAAAACATCTTGTACTTTCTTGGTTAGTCTCTATTAGGGTTGCCAACACTTTGTCGATCAAATATAGTAGTTCTAAAATTCTTACCCATAAAAATATAGTAGGTAAGGAAATGTTTAAAAAAATTTAGTCGGTTCCAAAATAGGTACTTTATTTTTTAATTAAATGAATATTATTGCTTAAGAGTTGAAGATGAATGGATTGTGTGAAGAAGGATATGAATAAAAGAGGAGTCAGTGATTGCATGACGGCTGACAGGACCCCAAATAACTTGGGACAAGGGCAGGAATATGATGATGATTGCTTAAGAGTTGAATGCCTATAAAATATAGTAGTTTCGCCTACTATATCTTTTTCTCAAAAATATAGTAGGCGGGAGCTCTAATATAGTAGGATACTATATTATATAGTAGGGTTGGCAACCCTAGTCTCTATTGAGATTGGCCACCATGACCGAATTTCGGTAGGAAAGATATTACGGTCAGCAACAAACGTAATTTTTGTTGCTACATAATACTTTTTGCTGAGGCAATTATAATACCATTAGCTTTAAACAAGGAGATAAAATTAACCTCATTAATAACATCTACCTAGGTACTTACCAATTTTTTTTTATCTTGGCCGTATTAGCGTTATCACTACAATATCATTTCGTGGGATAACGAGCTTGAAATAGTTTTTTTTTTATTGCAACACAACAGATTATAGTGTAGATACTAAATTCTTGAGAAAGAACACATTTATTTACAGACACGATTACGTTATCTGCCCGTTTTAACTATGTAATTATAATTGTAAAACAAAATTTTTATTTGCTTTCAAATCAATGAATAGGTGTAAAATAAATGATGTCACAGTTTGCTTTTTGCCATTCAAAAGCTATGGGAAACCACATTTTCGCAGCTCATAAAAAATATGAAATAATAACTAAAATAGAATTTATTCAAAAATATAAGGTAAGAAAAATCATGTACGGCGTCGCGTGATTTTTCTAATGGTAACATAACAAACATAACATAAGATCACACCGTTAATCCCCGAAGGGTTAGGCAGAGGTGTACCCATTAAGTAGTACACCCAAATTTCGCCAGTTATGTTTTAAGTCCCATGTAATAGGCGACGGCGAGCCTATTACCATCAACCGGGCACAAATCCAGACTCCGAGGCTGCTACTGAGAAATTCCTGATGGAAAAACCCAATAACACTTTGCCCGACCTGGGAATCGTACCCAAGACCTCATGCACAGCAGTCGCGCTTGCGACTATTAGACCAACGAGGCAGTCTAATCGTGTTTTCTAATTGTAATTTTTTGATAATAAAAAATAGCCTATCGTACTCAGTGATAACGTAGCTTCCAATTTGCGAAAGAATTTTCAAAATCGGTTCAATAGATCCACATCTTTATAATACATATTAATAAAGTACAGATTTATATAATTAGTATACATAACTTTAAGTACAGGTTTTTTAATCTATGTCTAATGCACTCACGATTTGCGCCTGAACTAGGTAATCCTATGTTTCAGGCGATTGGATAAGTATCCCAATTGACACGTGTTATTTTACCTAATTCCCTAAAATAGGCGCCATTTTTAATTACGATGTTGTTGTATTAGTGTCAAGAAGAGATACAGTAACTTATTATGAACGTGTTTGTGAGAAGTTAATTATAAGCGACCGGTTCTGTAATGAGTTACGACCCTCGTTAGATGACGAGGTCGAGGTTCCAAAGATCAACATGGGTTTTCTTCTGAGTTTTACTGGCTTTTGTTGAATTATATTATTTTAATTTTGAATGCTTAATTGGTAGGTAGGTACATGTGGTCGCCCGTGTCGGTTGCGCGTTGTAGGTATTCCATGCGCGTCAAACAGATGTCAGCATAGAAGACGGGGCCGCTAGGGCCAGTGCCTGCCAGGGTTGCGGATTTTGTTCGAAAGAGTTACCGCGGCACTGAAACGCAAAGGTTATTAGGAGGAACACGGATGGTTTTTAGTCAGTACGAGTCTGACCTTTCCTTCCGCTCCGTCTAGAGCGGAAGAAGTCATTTGATGATTGCCCTTCCTTATCCTTAAAAAAAAGCAACATCGCACCTGTAATCCCCGAAGGGTTAAGTAGAGGTGTACCCATTAGTAGGTACACCCACTTTTCGCCAGATATGTTGAAGTCCCATGTAATAGGAGTCGAGCCTATTGCCATCAATCTGGCACAAATCCAGATTCCAAGGCTGCTACTGAGAAATTCCTGATAGAAATCCCAATAACACTTTGCCCGCCCTGGGAATCGAACCTAAGACCTCATGCTCAGCAGTCGCGCGTTTCAACCAATAGACCAACCAGTCAGTCTTAAGACATTTATTTAGTGTATTTATCATTATAACAAACCTGTCTGTTTTCCGGTAGCCAGGCCTAAAAAAAAGGCTCGTAAAACTATAAAATTTTGCTGCGAACATTAAAAGGGCCATTCAAGTTTTACGTCAGAAAACTGTGTAGTTAATGGTCTTTGTGACGAAATATTCATTAAACATAGCACAATTTGAAAACAGCAAAAGGAAAGGTAATCTGAAAT
Organism: Hoplodrina ambigua; assembly: GCA_949774945.1. Classification (NCBI taxonomy): domain Eukaryota; kingdom Metazoa; phylum Arthropoda; class Insecta; order Lepidoptera; family Noctuidae; genus Hoplodrina; species Hoplodrina ambigua. Next base: position 4,320,325 of record OX458967.1, read on the forward strand.
CCTACGGCAGGCCTAAAAAAAAGGCTCGTAAAACTATAAAATTTTGCTGCGAACATTAAAAGGGCCATTCAAGTTTTACGTCAGAAAACTGTGTAGTTAATGGTCTTTGTGACGAAATATTCATTAAACATAGCACAATTTGAAAACAGCAAAAGGAAAGGTAATCTGAAATCCTACTTTACTGTTATAAACTTGAAAGTTTGTTTTGATGAATAAGATGGAAAGAAAAGAAACGCACCAAATGGTTTTAAAGGTTGAAATCACGATTTTCTGATGATGCTAATATAAAAATTCGGTCATCTCAAATATCTAATCGATAGTTACATAACTCAAAAGATATTCGATGTGACCCCAAATTATTTCGGTACAAATCGAAAAGACAAACAAGGCAACTGAGCCTTTGCTTACTAAGGGTGTTTGTAAATCTGTATCATCACAAAATAATCCACCAAGTTCTATTATGTCGCTTGATATCGATTCTCAAGCCTCTCACAGAAGGCCGGACAAAAGGCTTTATTCTCCCACGCAAGTGTCTATAAGTATCAAAGTGCCCGGAAAATTGGGTCGTCTGCGCAATTTTGTACGTTTCACGATAACAGCCTTGTTGTCCCTCTGCTAATAAATGTGAAGTACATCGGTTTATGTAACTATAGACGAAAATGAAACTAATACGATAGGCAGCTAAACAAATAAGCTTTCATTGTTTACCCTTGTTATTGAAGTAATATAGGTGGAAGTAGTATTTTGTATATCTGAGTTTATGTTTTAGAATATAATGAGAATATTTCGTTATTTGCACAGAAACTAGGTATGTACAAGTTACAGATGTTAAGTTTAAAAATGATCCGTAGGTGCGAACTGCTTTAACTAAGGCATGCAAACAGTTAAAGTTATGTTATATAGTTACGTTCAAGCTATAGTAGAACCAAAAATATTTTTTATTTATTAATGACAATCGGTGAATAATCACAGGCCTTATTTATCGTGGGGTAATCTCCTTGGATTTTTTCCCCTTGGGATTCCGCTTCGCATTTCTTTTTCGCGGGGAAAGCGGAAGGGAGAGGCGGACTCCTACCGACTAAATTTCCACGGTTTTCCTCCAATTATCTTTGGTTTAAGATATCCCTTCTAGCCATTATAAGTACTGTGACCACTTTGGCCTCGGTACCATGTACCCCATCTGTGGGCTCAGAATTACGATTGACTAAAACACTGACTGGCTTTTTCCATTATATTGAAATGGCGAGAGCCCAAAAACAAATAAAGTCCATGTAGAAAACACCCAATCGTAATCGCCCGTTTGAATTTGAACACGTTCTAGAACCTTTTCGGGCAAAACTAGTTTCAGCCAGGTTACATTAGCATACAACCTTTACAGTTGGCAGTGTAGGTACCTATTAAATAATAACAAATGTTTACCAAAGTCGGAAATATCTGCAGCAGATATTTATTTCCATTTAATATTTAAACCGCTATGTAGTTTCAAACAATGGATATCATGTCCTTTGTTTTAACATCTTAGGCTTCCGGGAAAACTGAATGAAAAACTTAATACGTCGAGGTCGAGGTTGTTACGTGACAATATCTTACCTGTTTCAGTATCACGCTATCTTCATTTAGTATAAGAAGGTCAGTAGTGTACTAGTGTTCGGCCGAAATTAGTTTTTATGGCGGAAACCGAACCCGAAATCAATACGTCCTTTAAAAAAAAATGTTAAAAAACTAAAACCGTTTTTAGTGGCGACAGGATTTAGTACTTTGAACATATTTTTTCACCAGTTATGTTGAAAAGTCGCAGCTATTTTGATAGACCAATAGCATTAGCAATCATTAAGCATGTGAGCAACATAGTATAATTTGTGCTTATTTAGCAAAAGTTATTCACAAAGAGCATTGTACTACGCACCGTTTCTCAACCTAAGTTTACTATTACACAAGCATGACTATTTTTACTCTTATCTAAATTCAACAAAGTTTACATTACTCATTTGAGCTCTTATATTCATTTACGACACATTCACATGACAACTAAACATGGTGGAACGAACGTCGAGGCACAACATTTTGCTTGGGGGTGCGGTTTCGATTTTGGTCGGGCAAAAAGTGGTATTCGGATTTTCAATCAGGATTTTTTTTTTGTAGCAGCCCCGAAGTTTGGTAGTTGATTGTGTGACACGGTACCCCCGTGCCTATGAAAGCGCATATTAACTAAACTGGATTTAACTGTAGGTGAGATTAGCCGGCCTAACCGAAATTCAATCTGAAGGACAACACACACACACATGACACATGACACACATGACTGTAGTCCCCATAGAAGTGAAATTTTCCGCCGCATATTTTTGGTTAGTTTTCATGAAGTACATATTGGAATAATCTTCGATTTGTAAACTGACTAATCACTAATCAGTAAAACCTTGATTTATCAGTACTAGTGCTTAGATACGGCTAGCTATTAATTGCATTTGTCAAGAGGATGTAGATATTGGAATGTTGATAAGTGTTAGCTCTCGCTCTGCGTGTTATGATTAGACGTACGTATGATAAAAACTGATTAACTGTAGAGGTTACTGGAGCAAGTAAAGTCATCAACGATAGCTGGTTGATTAACACAGACTGACCTTTAAGACGAAAATCTATATCATTTTAATTAATCCTACTTCTTACTACTATTACTACTTTATATATTAATAAATGCGAGTTTGGATGAATCACGCCAGAACGTCTGAACGGATCTGGATGTGTTACAGAGATAGAATGGTCTGGAACAGCACATGCCACATAGACTACTTTTTATCCCGTCTGTGTGTTCCCGAGGGATAATTATGGACTTTGGTTTAACTTTGAAATCTACATAGACGATGTCGCGGGCAGGAACAAGTAATTATACGATGCATTGACTTTCAGCATTTCATCTTTCATTAGTATTTATTTAATTACACGACTGCCCCAAAAAAAAGGAGTGTTATTTGAGATTCAATTTCTTTATACTGGGTAATTGAAAAAATACCGGAAACCTGAAAAGGGGTCATTGTACTCATCATTATGAACAACTTTTACTATGGGATCAACCATGAAATCATGAAAAAAAAATCAGCTGTTCCCTACAAAAATGCTGCACACACAACACGATCAAAATGTATAATAACCCCTTTTCAGGTTTCGCGTATTTTTTCAATTACCCTGTACAAATGAGTTCACTATTAATGGTTTAAAAATTACCATTAATTTACCTTCGCGACGGGCTGTATTTGGTAAGTTGCTGTGTCGACATAAAACAAAGTATTTTATCCCTGGAAAGTTCTGAAAAGTCGGTGTTCTCAATAGAGCCCTATCCTTAATCTATCGATCCCGACATTAAAACCATGTCTACATATCGTCGCGTTTGGGTTCTTGACCCACAAATACCAATGATGTGATAAATTCGGCCTATTTTTGCTCTTATGCTCAATACATTGAAGTATGGAATGGATGGTATGCGGTAATTATTACGAGTGTGTCCCAAATACTTCAGTAAAGAATTCTGAAAACACTTGGATAGTGCCTAAAGGTACTAATTTTATTATTCTATAGCGAAACATTGGTTAGGTACCTACCTGTTACAATAGTAGGTAGGCCTCTTTTCTACACATTGTCATAGGATAAAGGTACCTACCTATATGGATATAGGTACCTACATTTCACACATAATCACACATTTTAAAGTAACTTTTTCTTCTTTAACTACTGTGCTTTTGCTAATTAACATAATTTGTTGCTATTTAGGTATTTGCATTACAAGTAAATAAAGAAAATAAAAATGATTTTGATTTTTTTACTTATGTAGATACCTACGCGGTCGTGCCATTTATATCTGTCAAATCTCAAATTCAAGTACGTACCAACCTCCAAAATAAGTAGAGACGTTTCGGTAATGAATTAACTGTAGGTCAACGACCGACCGTCTGTCTTTGTAAACGAAGTAGATACGAACTATTCTGTCCATTGACCCGTAAAACGTTTCCAATTATGAAGTAGGTATCTATTGAGTTTATCGACATAGTACAGGGCCAAATTAAAATGATCTAACTAACGGAGTCGCGTGCGGAGGTGAAGGGCTTTGCCTCCGCGGATGCGGATGTTTACGGTGGCGGATGTAGAAATAGAAATTAAAAAAAACCTTACAGTTATTTTCTGTTTTGTCTGTGTAATCTTTGATAGTGACATTATATCATCTGGGCAGGAGGCGGGAATACAGCCCAAAGAATAAATGTTCTTTGTAGAAACGGGGCGCGTCAAAAATAAGTTTGGAAACCCATGCCTTAGAGATTCAAGTCTGCAAAGATTATAGAGAGCTCTTACAGCCGTCTCTTACAGAATGAAGATAGAACCAATATCTGCAGCCTTTTCTCAAAGCAGAATACCAAAAACATGATGAAAGTAACTAAAGTAGACTAGCCTCGTGGTATCCACGTCTGCTAATTGCCGGATTTTTCTGACAGCGTACACGGTTAAATTGAAACGAATTGAATATGATACTTGCTTAAGGCACAATAAATTAACATCTATTTTTCAATTTGCTGAGGGTCGAGTCGAGGAACGCGTCTAGAGTAGGTACTAGACAGGCAGACAAACAAATTATTTGCATAAGGACAAATGGTTTCGCTTATGTGTTACGAATATTTGAATTACAAAGTTGTAAATAAATACATGACGAGACTTACATGTTTGAACCAGAAAAATATAGGTATTATTTTGACGGGCCTGTTAACCACTAGACCAGTGGTTAGCAGCCCTGACTGCTAAGCCGGAGGTCGTGGGTTCGATTCCCACCCAAGACAAACTTTGTGTGATGAGCATGATTGTTAGTTCTGTGTCTGGGTGTGATTTATCTACAATATGTATGTATCTATAAATTATATAAGTATGTATATCAGTTGTCTGGTTACCATAACACAAGCTCTGCCTAGCTTGGGATCAGATAGCCGTGTGTGAGTTGTCCTAAGATATTTATTTATTTATTTAAAGTTTTGTTTTGTTTTTGTAAAATTCCTGGATGATAAAACAAACCTCTGATCAGTGTGAAGTAATATTTTTTAATGTTTTTAGTCCTGTTGGTACTTACCTGGAGTTAAAACAGTCTATTAATGTCCACGCAAACCATGTCAGAGGCCCTTTAGGCGGTTTAGAAACTCTGACACTAGGGTGTGTGGGGTCGTAAGACCTTACTGCCACACGATAAAGAAGTTTTTAGCCCATCTATGCATTTTGATAGGTGGACTGAAAGCTAAAAAGAAATACATAAAGGAAATAATATGTAGGTAGATATGTAATACGAATAGCTACCGCTGTACCACTTAGTCGAGCTGAATACACAATAATATTTTCAAGGTAGAACAATGGCCCAGTCTGTCCTCATTTTTGCGGAATTGTTGTATGCCACATTGAGTCACTTTGGGCAAAAGGTCAACCTATTAGGTCATTCTGTCCCTTCGTCATTGTACCTTCATACAGTTAATTGTAATAAGAATTTTTAAAGTCAAAGTTCATACCCATTGCATGCATGGTTGGTATCTAATCAGAGGCGGATGTGGTAGGTAATATAATTTAATATATTATTGTGGCGTAGTCTTCTCTGTGTACTTTAGCCCTAAAGGGTGATATCATGTCAATAATATTATTACTAGGCCGTAATGTTTTTAAATGCTGCTTCAATGTCGCGTGTCGGTTAGGTACCTACGAGTGAGTTTGTAGGCTTTGTGGTTAAATAAATTTCAATTTTTGATGCACGTGCTGTCCATTTAAATTAGATATACCTAATATTTACTAAATTATTTTAAAATAATTATGACCCAACATTTAGTTAGAAGCTTTGAAAACAATTTGAAGACCGGCGAGGGGGTTTTGAAATTGTTTGTGATAGCCTGATCAAGCTCTGATTAGTAAAATTTACAGATAAGTAACGATTTACGATTGTTAGATCAAAATATATTGACTATCCGATTAGTTACAAACATAATAAAAGTAGGCACATGTCATTGTTTAAAAAAAACATTTAAATTAATGGACGTACAATATAGTAATATAGCAAATATCAAATGTAATCATTCGCAAAGGCGAATGAAAATGCGAATAGCTGTCGCCGATAATCGCGAATATGAATATTTGGTTTTTAAACCTAGCGCCACTTATCTATGATTATCTAATCTACCGCGCGAATCGAAAGCACAATTTGGCACAGATTGCAAAAATTATTCCGAGAATTGCCGAGCTAATTCCTAAAAAAAGCCGCAAATAGAAACAAGTGCAGTGAATTTTGAGGTTAGAGTTTTTCTGACGTTCATATTCGCAAGAAATTCGCATGAAAGTTACCAATGCGAATGTCCACAAAAATGTGAATATTCGAAAATGCAAATGCGAATACGAATATTCGTTACAGTACATTACTATAACAGTATATTTTTGTTGCAAAAAGACATAATATGAAACTTCGCCCCTATGTATGCATAATTTCGATCGGCGATAACATAATGTATGCCACGTGATTAGTAGCTATGGGTCAAAAGTCAGAAATGCTCTTGCGTCTGTCGTTAGAGACGGGACAGTTGACGTTCTATCATTAGGTAATACATCGTGGAATCTTACTTAGATATAGGTAAACAGTACGAGAATCATACGAAAATAGATTGTATACTTATTAACATGTTTTTCGTTTACCTACTTATTTATCGAGAATCAACTAATTTTATTTAGTTCACACATAACATTACGCCTGTAATCCCCGAAGGGTTCTGGCAGAGATGTACCTACCTATTGCTACACCCACATTTCCCCAGATAAGCTTAAGTCCCATGTAATGGGGGCGAGCCAATGGCCATCAAACCTTGCACAAATCTAGACTTCTAGGCTGCTACTGAAAAATTCCGGATGAAAAAACCCAATAACACTGCCCGATATGGGAATCGAACTCAAGACCTCATGTTTAGCAGTTAGTAAGCTTATTCTCGGTAAACAAGTCTACATATTATCATACACGTGATGTCATATTTCATACAATAGCACGTGATATTGGGACATGTAAAACAACTTAGTTTAAATAGATGCTAATGGATCGGTTTCATTTAAATATTTTGTTTCGGCTCGTTTGGGTACCTACCCAAAACACAACAATTAATTAAAACACAACAAGAACGCGCCTACACACATAACATCACGCCTGTAATCCCCGAAGGGTTAGGCAGAGATGTACCCATTAGTACACTCACATTTCGCCAGTTATGTTTTTTTTTAGTCCCATGTAATAAGGGGCGAGCCTATTGCCATCAACCGGGCACAAATCCAGACTCCGGGACTGCTACTGAGAAATTCCTGATGGAAAAACCCAATAACACTCCGACCTGGGAATCGAACCCAAGGCCTCATGCACAGCAGTCGCGCTTGCGACCACTAGACCAACGAGGCAGAAGAACGTGCCTGTTTTCCGGTAAACCGATAAATGGATGCCTTTTACCTAACCCAGGCAGTGTTGTTTCTACAATATAGGGTAGCTGCACAATAGTTAATTCTTATTTCGAAATCTCCAACAAACAAATAGGTCAATTCATTTATTAATCTTATAAAACCTTATGCACATGTAAAAAAATACACTGTACGAAGGCGGGCATTTTCCACCAGTTTACCTTAAGGTGATGCAGAGACTAACACACATTTATCATCCATATAAAATCTTCCATGCTTTTGTACATACATGCCATATCTTCCATACTTTTTGTAACTCGGGACAATAGGGCCAGAAGCCAACTCACAGAGGCCCCTACTTAGACAGCTTTAAGAGGAAATGAAACACAACCCGACTATTATCTCTGTATGCACTGTGCAAGTCCATGCAAGGATAACTCCCGGTTAGTGCAGGACTATTAAAGGATCAGGGCCCGATCTAGCTATTTAGCCACTCTGGGCAAAAATAATATATGCCACCCTTCATTTTCCCGACTGGGCCCCCCTCAGATCGGGCCCTGGTAGAGAAGAATGGGTTTGATTGGCTTAAATGAACTTGATACCTAGTGAAGAACTGGTTACCTGGCTACCTATAGAAGAACTATGGCCCCTGCTGCCTGATCAATACAAGTTACAATAACTAGGTAAATAAAATAAAGAACAATATGTCAATTAAGTTCTTATAATTAAACATTAAGGGATAAGGAGATTGTGCCGAATATTGAAGAATACAATTCTTCATTCTAATGACCTTTAGTTAAAATAATATGAATAACAGTTGATTATTATATTTATAAACTAAGTAAGTTGTTTATATTGTTCACTTTGCATTATAATGGGTACTAAAAGTTAGCAAAAAAATATTAATTACATACCTACGGAAAAACCTTGTACTTGGACACCGTTTCTTACGAAGTAATATACATAATTGTACTTAATGGCCTTAGTAGCTACGAGTCAGCAGATTATTTCGAGCAAATCGGGATTATTAAATCTTCCTAGTAAAAAAAAATCGGGATTCAATCTATCTATGAAAGCGGAACATAATAAAATCACTCAACAAAGAAGTCAATGAGGTTTTGGCGTGGTCCGTGTAAGTTAGCGTATGCGTGTAGATTTGTAAATGCGCAATCTTACCCCCACTTCTCAAAAATTTTATTTCTATTATTTTTTACTCATTTAACTGTTAAAGATTACTTCTTTTCTTTTGTAAAGTCATAAAACTCAACACACTCAAACTAAATTTTTGCTACACTCGACAAACCATAAAGAGCGGAACAAAGCATGTGCCACGTCGGATATTCAAGTAAAAAGTCGGGATTATTTTCTAAAATCGATACGTCTGGCAACACATCTACGAGCACAGATATAAGCATATATTATACCTCTACCTTCTATAGGTACGGTTGAGCTAAGTTTATTGGAATGCGAGTCCCCTCCCGATTCTCTGCTCACCTCCCCGCCTTCGTCCTGACCCGTCTGGAGCGTCAGTATGACGTCATCGACACCTGGGGAGCAAACCGGAGCAATGCTAGAAACTTTTTCGAACATTCACGTACTAATCTTGTTCAATCAAAAACTCCTCCATTTTACCATAAGTTTTTTGATATTGATTGTCGTTGAGATGAGATTGCAACAAAATTTTGAAGTTATTACTAAAATTGGCTTTTAAATACAAGCTTAACTCAATCGGGTTGTGCAAGGGTTGCGGGCTTAGCAGTTGGTCCACTGCTAAGCCATTTTTAATAAGATAATAATGCCATCTGATAAACTTTGTACCACCTAGAATTTATTACATAACATAGCACCTGTAATCCTCGAAGGGTTAGGCAGGTATTTACCCTACACCACATTTCGCCAGTTATGTTTAAGTCCCATGTAATATTGTGAGACTTGCCATCAACTGGGCAAAATCCGGGCTCCGAGGCTGATACTGATAAATTCCCAATGGGAACACAGTAGCACTTTGCCCGACGTGGGAAGCTAAGACCCCACGATCAGCAGTCGCGCTTTGCGTCCACTAGACCAACGAGGCAGTCATCGTCATATGTAGGATGGGTAATTTCGCCGGATCTAAACACCTATCTAAGACCGTTTATCTGGTTTAATAGCGAAAGTTTTGACCAACACCTCGAGAAACTTTCGCTCAACAGCTGGGTCAAGTGTCAGATGCAGAACGCGGTTGTCTTGGACGCGGCACGCATAGTGAGGAGATTCCTCTCTCTGGATCCCTAACCGCCCCCGTGCTTTATACATAAAAAATACATTATTATTTGTAATTTCTTTTATTTAAAATGTGTTAAAAATATGTTGTAATAAAGAATGTAGAGACTATAAGGAAAACTTTAATTTAACGTTTATAATGCCGGAAGTGTTAAGCATAATTATTTATGACTAATAACGGTAATCTCCGCACGAAGTATAATTTAAGGAAGAAAATCAAATGAATACAATGTTGTCCCATTTTTTTCTAAACTATCCTAGTATTGAGGCGAACATTACAAAATCAAATTATTCAAATCGATCGCGCAATTCTCGAGTTTCTGCGAGACTAATGCACGACAATTAATTTTTATGTTAATAGATAGATGACGCATAGAATACGTCAAAGCTCTTTGTATTTTTGAGGATTTTTATTTTTTTCTCTAATTTCAGACAGCGGCCGCTGACCTCATGACGTGTTTCAAGTCATTGGTCGACGTGGACGTCCTGCAGCAAGAAATTGAGGATGCCAAGCCAACTGGACAGGTTGATGAAGTATTCAAGAAGTAAGCACTTTTTACTATTTTTTTTTTTGTTTGAACGTGCTAGTCTCGGCAACTACTCATACATAACATAACGCCTGTAATCCCGAAGTATTAGGCAGAGGTGTGCCATTTCGCCAGTTATGTTTAAGTCCCATGTAATAGAGGGCGAGCCTATTGCCATCATTCGGGGATAAATCTAGACTCAGAGGCTGCTACTGAGAAATTCCTGATGAAAAAATCCAGTAACACTGTCCGACCTGGGAATCAAACCCTCATGCTCAGCAACTACTGATCCTTGGGTTATATAGCCTGTTTATCATAAAAGGTTAGGCTATAATATAACATCACGCTATTGGAGCGGACAAGAGACAAGAGACAAGCTAGCAATATTATAAATATAAAAGTTTATATGCTTGTATGTTTGTTACTCACGCTTTAACGGCTGAACAAAATTAGCTGAAAGGACCATGGGTATTTTTGTATGAACCCTAACCTAATTTTCAACCTCTTCTTCATTTTATGACAGCTAAGTTCAAATTCAGCTCGTAAATGGTATTTTGGTACGTTATGGCATTATTTTTTTTAAATAGCACTGGATCCTCTTCTCAACACTGTCCAACAGTAATGAGCTCCATGTCATGTAAAAGCTCTTGGTGTGTACTTAATTAGAACAAAAATAGTATTTTAAAATAATCATATATATTTCAAACAATAACGTGCATTGTTTTGCCTTTTTATAAGTACTAACAATTAATTAAAAAATGTTATTTATATTATCGACATTGTTTTGTAAAAATTTTTAGATAACGAGGTATTGATTTAGGTTTTATTTAAAAATTAACAACATAATATTTTGAGTTTTAATTACAACAAATAGGTACCTATTATTTCTAATTTATTACTATTTTTTGTATTAGGAATAATACAAAAAATAGTAATAAATTAGAAATAATAATAATATTTTTTTTGTATTATTCCTAATACAAAAAATAGTAATAATTAATTAGTGGCGATACAAGATTAAACTTTTTTGAATATTAATTATTTTTTACAGGAACTATAACATTGTATATAAAATACGCGCTAAAACATAGACCCATCCACCCATTACTTTTCATCAAGCGATTTCATAGTCATGAGCCCGACCCCTTAATTTTCACACGAATATATGCCGTAATGTAAAGGTAACTAAGTACAATTTTGTTTTCAGATACTGCGTCAAGACACCTGATTTCAAAACCTGCTTCAAAAACATGACAGAGACTGTAAAGCCTTGCTTCTCGTCCCCAGAACAGAAGAACTTCAAGACTTTGTACAACGTTACTGAGCAGTTAGCCGACTTCATCTGTTTCAAAGATGGCGACCGGATCGCATGTAAGTGTAATAGGAGTACATTATATTAAACGTTATAGGGTTGTATTTAATTAAAAATTAATCGGGTTTTCAGGGCTAATAAAAGTTGAGTTTTTAAATAACTTGTGTCTTAGAATTAAAACTTATTCAAACCTTAGCATACTAATGCACTTATGACCGCTTACTGTACTTCGTCGAAAGGTTACCCAACCAATGATCTTAAAAAAAAGCGCAAAGTCGACTTAGCAATGTTTTTATAACAATACTGATTTATATTTATTTTTTTATTTCTAGTATTCATCGCAGAAGGCGGCAAGGAGTGTTTCCAGGAACAATCGGAACTCATCCAGAACTGCTTCAACTCGACCTTCGACGCGGAGACGACTGAGAACCTGAAGAACATCACCGAATCTGGAATGTTGCAGCTTGACTTCAAGGTAATGTTTGTTTTTTTCTTTGTCAGCCTATCTGTATATGCTTGTTTGAAGGGAGGTGGAAATTATAATTATTTTTATTTAATTTTATTATTCGCATATTATTATTAAATAAAGTCATCATCAACGTCTGCCTGGCCTTTTACCAACTATGTTGGGGTCGGCTTCCAGTCTAACAGGATTCTCAATTATTCTTTTCCGTTTAATCTCGTGGGATCCAAGACAATTTAATTGTTTCTCCGGGACTCGTCGATCTTCATTGCCTTAGCTTTTCGGGCGGTCTTCACTGTTGATTCTGGCTTTCAGGAGTTGTAGTGAGTGGGAATATTGTTGTATGCTGGGCAAAGACGTCCCCTTCCTCCTTTCAAACTTGTCTTTTTGTGATTATAGATTCTTCTCCATAGAGGCCTACCTCCGTTTTGGAACGAGTAACAAGCTTCAACATTCCGACTAACTGACCAACTCCTTGACAATTGTAAAGTGCCTGTAAATGGTCTAATTTAAATAAATGTTTTGACTTTGATGTGTGGCGACATCTATGGCAACACATGCGAACTACAACAGACGTCATATCCTACACCACGACATTATAAAACTATACACGCGACAGCATAAAACTTATACAAAATCCCGACAACAACCGTCGGGCAGTAGCCCACCAGACGTGACACCCATCTGGTCGTAAGATCCTCCTTTTTAAATGGAAAATGAGCAGTTCCACTTTTTTCCTCAAAACTACTCTTTTATATTTACAGGAAGAACAATGCAACCAAATGACGACATTACAGAAGTGTGTCGTCAACGTACTTGAGAAGTGTCCTAAACCAACATCGGCCAACATCGTGGAGTCACTTTTCAACTTCATAAGAAAGGCGACGCCTTGCAAGCAGTTTGCCAAAGTAAGTTATTTTTTTCTCATACATGACCTTAATCATCTATTTATTTATTAATTTAATCTTTATGCAACAAAAAAGTACAAAGGCGGACTTAATGCCTTAGGCATTCTCTACCAGTCAACCAAAGGTGGTGAAGAGATAACAAAGCAGGTGCAAATCATTGTGCCTCGAAAAGCATGTTTAGCCGTTGGTCCCGGCTGTCATACGTTGAACTTTGCCAGTCGTTACGGGTCGTCAGAAGTCCGAAAGTCTGACAATCAGTTTTACCAAGGGGTACCGCATTACCCAGTTACTGGGTTGTGTAGGTCAGATAGGCAGTCGCTACATGTAATATACCGGTATTCAGCTGCATTCGTTAAGATTGTAAGCCAATCGGCTTGGTGGGGACCAAGCCGATCCAAGCGTAGACGCTACGTAAGCACTGCGTCTTGTCAACGTCTGCGCTGAACATTCGCTTAGCGTAAAAGCATCATTATGGTGACTAAACCGTTAAAATCTGCCAAAACCAAACTTTATGTTATTTTATTTATTTGTTTGAATTACAAACAATAAAAATTATATATATTTTTTATTTTATTTTATCATCTATATAATATTTAAATTACACTTATTTTAGTTTGCACTTTAAGCACTCTCTTGTCACAGCAATATTGTCTTATAGATGACATAATTATTATGTATTGCACTAATGTATTATAATCACCCATGTTTTATTAGGCGACTGACAAACCCAAGGGCAGAAGTCGGAACACTGTAAGTTGTATATCACAATCACAGACATCTATCATCATAATGTGAATGTCTACAAATCACTGAATGTTATCTTCATAAATGCATCAAAATCTCGCTTCACGATGTTTGTCCGGGATAAACTCCGAAACTACTTAAGCATTTCTTATGAAATTTGGCTTACTGTTTGTAATTTGGTCATGTACCAAACCAGTATAAGTTGATCTCTTTATCTATTGAAATTGCGTACTCTGCTAGACCAGTTCAAGGTTGTTACAGCTGGCTGTATATTCTTTTATCTATTTTCTTTGACACTTCTTAATAATATGCTCTTGTGTTGTATTATTGCCATGCTTAACCCCTGTTATTCCTACTCCTTTAAAAAATACCATTAAACTTCCCATGTGTATTGTCTTTTATGTTTTTCACCTTGTTCCACAATATTTGTGATGTGACGTTTTATGTGTGAAGGGCTTAAGATGAAATTCCATGTATTAATATTATTATTTGATATTTCAGGAGGAAAAGAACGCGCCTGACGCAGCCAGCGGCCTAGCTGTAACAACAGCAACAATTATTACAGCCTTAGCTGTCACATTACTAGCTTAAGAGAAGCATATTAGTTTAAGCTTAAGCACTCATACAGTTTAAACTCTTAATTACTACAACGCTAAGCGAATAAAATCATGAAATAACCGAATGAGATACAAATGCAGGTCGAGTATGCGATCTCAAACGCTGGTGCTGCCATCTATATCAAATGTGTTGCAAGATTAAAAAAAAACGTCAAAATTACGGTTTTAAATATTTTAGAGGAATTTTTTATATACATTTTCAAGATGAGGTCGTGTATTTATATTTTTATTAATTTTTATATGTCTTTTTTGGGAAGAGGTGGGATAGAACAAAGTATGTAATTGTAAGGTTTATACGATTGTTGTGAAACAGCATTATGAAGCTAAATACAGCCCAAGGCTCGAAATGTTAAGTATGGATTGATTAAAAGATGGCCGTCGCGGAACGCCCGGCTAATGTGAATATTCAAATTTCGAATGAATAAAAAGAAAGAACCAAAAAAAAAACAACGGAGTGTCTAGTATGCGCGCGCACACACAGAAAGGTCGAAAGCGGTTGATTAGTTAGCATAACAGAGTCATGCCGTTTGCCGTCACGGCAAACTGGGCAATTTTACTGCCAAAGTGCGGAAATAGATATTTCACAAAAAAAAAACTACAGGGCGCGACGGGAAACGATAGTCTGCCACGACAAAAATGCTGGCATCACGTCGTATTAGTAAGTTCTATTTGGCAGACTATAAGGCAGTGTATCGTATGTTTCATTTTTGAGTGGAAAATTCTCTTCTTACTTGGAATTCCGTTATGGGCTCGAGTTTTGTCACCAATCACAAGTATAAGTCTTGACTTAGTTTTTAGACAAAATCGTTTGAAATAAAAAATCGGTTTTTCATTTATATTAAATGTCCATCAAATTATTCCGAAAAGTCTCGTGCAATGTTATTCAAGATTTTTATGAATAACATTACATGAAATCTAAACGTCTTTTAATGTTAAGAGAGTCATGCACTTTTAATATTTTTATATAATCATATTAATATTATTTAGCACTTAATTTTTCAGGTGATTTTCGTTCCTTTAAGTATATTTTTTATTATATCCATTTATGTAAGAAAAATAATGCTAATGCTTAAAGACTGTGATTGCAACATTTATAAGTACATTCGGAGTGTAAAAAGATATAACATAGCCGTTAATTACGGATACAACATGAAACTAAATAACTTGGAACATTTTTTTTTGTTGTGAAACGACTTTTAATATTGTGAAATATCACTTTTTGGTACTGCGCAAACATTGTACTTTCGGGTGCATGGAACAGTATAGGGATCGTGGAAGAATTTAAAGTTTAATTATAACATTTAAAACTGATTTTCGTAAAAAAATGTGTCAAATACAATATTTCTCATAATGGTTCCCAGGCATGACAAAACTAAGTCAACGAAAAATACCCTGTAAATTTTGATTTCCTTGAGTGTCGAACGTATCTACGTTAAATTAAAATTTTGGGAGCTTTTTTTGCAGCTTCAGGAGACTAGATTTGAATACATAATTTTATTTCAACTAGATACCTCTACGCGTTCCGAAGATAAAGGACAGACAGACGGACGGAGAACAAAGTGATCCTATAAAGCTTCAATTTTTTTTCCATTTGTAGTACGGAACCCGGAGGGGTAAAACATGTGACTATCGGCTACGTTAAACATCTTTTTACACCCGTTCTTTAATTTCAATAAATCGATTACATAAAAATGTGAGACATCGCAAAGTTACATATCGTTACATATTTTCATAATATATTTGCCAAACAAAATGTGGCCAACGAAATCATTATGCTTAGCCTTGTAGCATAAGTCAGAAATATAGAGAATAATTGTCTGTTATAGATAAACTACTATAACTTGACGCTCCCCTCCATATTACCATTTCAATGTGTGTAGTCACATTCGTATGAAAGAGTTTGTATGTAGTTGTAAGTAATCGTCTTCAGTAGCAGGCTTCATATTTGTTTGTCAACTAATCAGAAATAGCCGACCGTGCAAGACGACGCACCTGTCATTTTCATAGAGAATGTCAGTGCAGCCACATACTAATAATAATGATTAATTTTTGACGCCGCTAGTCGAGCAACAAATCGCTGATTTGTTTATGTTTCGAGAGCCGTCTCAATACGCACACATGCGTGTGTCTTTTTAATACTATTACAAACACTTTCAAACGTTTTGGATTGTGGAAGGGCGCGTCATGTTGCTGTAGTTTATCTCTACGACACATAGCTACATGTATACTTAAATAAAATTCTAGAATGACAATTAGAAGTTGACAGTAATAACGAAAACGATCTTCTTGTCAGAAAACTATTATCAAAACATGTCAAAAAAAGCGAAAGAAACCGGCAACACTGTAATAAGAACTTTAGTGCATAAGTTACAAAGTCGATAATAGCTAGTTAGAAATGACAAGTATCGCTTTATAATTGATTCTGTCCTTTATATTGTTTTTAGATTTGGTGTTAGGCTTGGTGTTTTAGTAAATATAGTGGTAGTATTAAATAGATCGTCATAATATATACAAAATCTAAATAAAAAAATATAATATAATCATAATTAAGGAAGTAATACTTTGTATAAGAAGAAATATTCGGCTTATCACTCGATAGAATAAAAGCAGAAAATTCACTTCTATACAAAATATTAGTACCCTTAAATATTTTCCATATCCTGCTACGAATTTAACATTCAAAAAACGTAGGAATAATTTGTATTTATTTGGCTTTGTATTTATTATTAAATTCTACTGAATATTACAATGCCTTTGTCATTTAAATAAGTAAAAATATTAGTTCTGTGTGGTAAATAATTTTTTATGTTTTTTTGTGTATCGGATCTGTAAAGAAACGTATTTTTTATTTTTATTTTGTGGGTTTGTTTTATATACATCGGATTTAGCTATTTTACAGGCCGAAATCATTTTCACTATAATTATGACGGGTTGTGTATTATGCACTTTTTAAAAAGCTTTTATTTTAATTCTAATATGTATGTATAAGCAGGTTATTCACCGGTTTTTCAAGGGTTATTCGATTAAATCTTTTGTCAAATCCTTTATAAGTGGTAATTTGATTGGTTCATGATATTCTGGCCAGTCGGCCACTAAAGCTAATCAGACACTTGTCATTTGATGGTCGACGACCTGATACAGCTTACCGGGAATAAACCCGTTGTGACAAAATACTTATTTATTTGATTTTTATTTTAGGAAATTAGTGATAAAAAAGATTGTGAAGCGTTTTTATACTTTTTTTGTTGTAAAATCGCTCCTATTATAACTGCATAAGACGCCGCAGTGTTAACTTTAAAGCGCTTTCCGTATAACTTTTTTTTGTTATTTTCAATCAAAATTATTATTTTTGAAATAAACTATTCCATACTACCTTATACCCGCGTTTTCGTCTGCTTGAAGGTCAATAGCGAATTTAAAGTAGCCTATCTTTTATTACTCAAGCTTACTCTGTACTAAACAGACAGACAGTTACTTTCGCATTTATAATATTTGTATCTTTAATTTAAGAAAATTCTGTAACTAGCACGTGTTTCTTTTATCGACATTTTAGATTCAAACAAAACATGAGCTAAGCTTTGTTAATAGAAGCCATAATATATTGTCTATGTCAAAGATATGATGTCCGGTAGAAAACTAGGGATTTGTATAAGTTGCTACGTGGTTTATAACCATTTTACAATATTTGCAAATAAATGATGAAAGTATAAATTAATTTGTTTTATTTGTAATGAACCTAATACATTAGTGTCCGGCTGAAACTAGTTTTTATTTACGGCCGAATCTGATTTAAGGATCAGTCTGAGTTTCGACCGAAACCAAAACTTCCAATTTCAAGCTCCTTGTCAGCAATATTAAGCAAAGCTCTTAATCAGCAAAAATAAAAAAAAATATTGCTGACGTAATCACCATTCAAACCCCCCATGGTCTCATGTACATATCTCGTTTGGTCCAGCCATCCTGATGGTCACCCTAATGGTCCCTAAGTGGAAAACCGCGAAACGTTTTGTTTTCGCAGTTTTCCGCTTACACGGAAGTTTTCCCGCGGAAACATGATATGATGTTTACGTATTACCTAATAATAGGTTGCATAAGTGGGTACTAAAGGAAAAAATAGTAAATAACACAAATATATTGGTCTTATGTTTATGTATTGAAAGTTACAGTTCTTGCAAAGTGGTTTATCTACATAATTACTTAGTAGTTCTTTTTGGCACTTGTTGATCACACTCTACTCTTGGACTATCAGCAACATAATCATCAGTTCATCTGAAACAAGAAAAAAATAGACAATTATTTAAAATAATTTAGAAATGTAGGTAGGTATCTCGATTTTCGAACGAGAATCAAAGCAAAATAAACGCCAAAGTGCGGTTAGCTACCACAGTTCGTGTGTTCGGAGTAGAAAAACACATGGGTACGTTTGTGTGTGCGCTGCACTCGCGTTTTTTACTCGAAACGTGTGTTTTCCCGCAGTCAAAGGGAACTGTTATCAATGTTTGTTGACGTGGTCGCAAGCGCGAAAGTCAAGCTTGCGGTTTGATCCAGGTCGGACAAAGTGTTATTTAGTAATTTAACAGAAATTTCTCAGTACCTAGTGGTCTGGAGTTAGGAAAATGGTGGAGTGGCTTGAAAAAAGGCGTAAACCGTTGGTCCTGCGCCTGATCTCTCCCCGGTCGTATCGCCCCATCGGTTTATGAAAGTGAAGAAAGGAGTGCGCTTGTATTTGCGTAGGTATGTACCTAGAGACTTATTATTTGCCATAGTGTCTTCTGAGTAGGTACTTTACTAGTTTATTTGAGATTGACGGAAGACAGAAAGACTGAAGGAACTTCTTTTTATTTGCCCATTCAAAGAATACATGTAAGATTAAAAATGTATTATATATTATGAAAAAACCAATGCTTACCATTCAATTTTCGTTCTCTTTGTTGCAAGGCGATCCTTTACGTACAAATCTGAAGAGGGACTCGGCCATGTTGCTCGGGGTGGGTGTATCGCAGCCTTCTAACTTTGTGACGATACAAGTTGTCAGCTCGTCGAACTTGGCGCACTTTTGCTGTGTTTAAAAATAATTATGAAATTAGTTTAATTTTAAAATTATATGTAAATACATTACGATACATTAAAACTTTTTGGTGTGGGGCTAAATAAAAAAAGATTACATAATGTGCCGGACGTTAGTGAACATCAATAATTGCGAATTAGACCCTATACCTAATAATTAAAAGAGATACTTTCTCTAAAGAAACACTTTATTTCAGCCCTTTAAACCCGATTCATTTTTAATTAACTGTAAAATTAGATTTTTAATTGCTTTGAAATTAATAAATAGTTAATCAATGGAGTTGGCTAATAAGTGACGGCACATTGTCTATTGCCATACAAAATTTAAGAGGGAATCGCGTTTTGACAGGTGATAATAATAAGTAGGTACCTACTACAATTTTTTGGTCGTGTCTAATACTCAACATTGTCTTCTACGTATAGATGAAATAAAAAATAGATTACTTTAAAGGTAGGAGGCACTTACGTCGAGGCTAAGAGCCTTAGCGGCTTCAATACTTCCGAAGCTATCCTTTATATTGTTGGCACACTCCCTGATTTCATTGGCTTTGCTCTGGAAGCACTCTGGTCCATGTTCAGCGATGAATACTGACAAAAATAAAATCATAACATAAACTCAAGTAGACCATTGGTTTTTTACGAGTTGGTTAAACAGGAAGAAACGTGTAACATGATTAATGCAAGAGAATTGGATGTCTGACCGTGTCTGAGGTCTTAAAGCAAACCATAACAATAGCAATAAGATTCTGAATTACTTTCGAATACCTACCTACTTTCGGAACTTTTATTAGGTATTTGAATCACATTGTTGGCTAGCCAGAATTCAATCGGAATATACCTATATCAGAACTAGAAGGTTCCCAGGTGTATGAACCCAATAAATGATCACAACGATGTGAACGTAAATAAACTAGGAAAACGAAATGTATGTTACTTTCGTTTTCGTTAAGTGTCATTATAAATATTCTTCAGATAATCACTCATGCTAAATATCGTAGGTCTGACGACACCACGATCCTAATCCTTATAGTAACTTACGGGCAATCCTATCGCCGTCCTTGTAACAAATAAAGTCGATGAACTGGTTAGTGCCGTTCTTGAAAGAAGCCAGCTGGTCCCGCGCGTTGGAGTCTATGCAAGGAGATAATCCGTCCAGGAGATTGTAGATGCAGGTCTTGAGTTCAGGAGTCTTGGCGCAGTACCTGGGTTAGACAAATCGTTTAGTTGTTGTTTTGATTTAATTTTAAATCTCTTATTTGGTGTTTTACTTTTGTACAATAATTTTCACCTGCCATGTTATCTCTTCACCAACTTTGGTTGACTGGTATACTGAATACCTAAGGTATTAAGTCCGCCTTTGTAGGTTTATTTTTTGTTGATTAAAGTAAAAAAAAATTGTTTGACGAGACCAAGGTCTTGTTTATGTAAAGAAACTAGGTTTTTTCCCGCGACTTCAGCCGCGTGAAATTCTGTATTTTACTTGCACTTACAAAAGAATTGAAGTAAATTTTTCAAAGAACGCACAGGCATTCTTTCTTCTTTAAAGAAGAAGAAGGCAGGCAATAATCAACACACATGCACTAGGCGGATTGGCGGTTTCAGACATAGATTAATTCTAAAGCCAGGTTTCCTCATGAGGTTTTATTTTCATCAACATCGGTCATATCCAAACTTAGAAAGTAGGTACAATGCCTTAAAAAAACTCACATTGGTACTTGCCCAGTATTGAACTGTATGCATTAGAGACGGGCGCCTTAACCAATAGGCTGTCACATTTAAGGAGTCGATCCAAAAGTAAGGGATCGGTAAGTACTCACTTCTTGAAGACCTCATCAAGAGCTCCATTGGGCTTGGCTTCCTCGATCTCTCTCTGCACCGTGGGCACATCGATGAGTCCTTTAACGCACTCAACAAAGGCTTTGCCAGCATTCTACAAAAAATAAATGGTTTACGTTATTGAAGTTAAGAACTTTAAATATGATTAGAGGGCCAGAGGGCTGGCCAAGAAAACTTGGGCGCCAAAGAATTGGCATTGCAGCGTGGCCATGCTGCCAGCGTTTTGCCAGCTTATTTATTCGTACTTCATTGAACTATATTGCTGTACGAATTGAATACCTATCTATTACTTATGGGTCCAATTCGCTCGGTGGGTACCAATTCACTGTCTGCCGTATTAAGCTGAAAAGCGGTATCTTAATAAAAACCGTGAAGTTCATTTTTATTGCATCGGATAGCAATGAACTTAGCCAAAAAGTCCATTTAATAACCAAATAAATAAACCGAAATGAAAAGTAAAGAAAACTATGTTTACAAAACGTTAATTTTCTCGAAACTGGCTTTCCGTAATACACCGCTTTTGCGTTTATCATGACAGTTCCTCACCTCAACTTCTTCTACTTTGTCCGAAGCGTTGTTCTTTTGGCATTGTGCTCTGAGCATCTCACGCAGCTGACTGCGCTTGTCCTCGGGCAACGTGTATTCGTCGGCTAGGACGGCTGAAATCAATAAATTAACAAATTAACGGATTCGTTGCTAACTTCTTCACTCCTCGTACCGTACGAGGAGTTTCTGGTCTTGGTCTTTATATGTAATTGTAAGTTCTTGGTCTTAAAGGTGCTCCCTCACCGGGAGCTTTCGCGTGTAATGTAACGTTACAGATTTGAGCATTACATCAGTTAAGGAGGAGAACCGAGCATTACAATGCGCACCTTGTAATGATACAATGTGTAATATCTTGATACAACTTGTAACATCAATGCGCTCCACTTCCAATGTAATGCTCAAAGTTGAATCTATAATGTTACAATACACGTGAATGCTCCCGGTGAGGGAGCACCTTTATATGTATTTTGCATGTGTGTATTCAATATTCAACACAATGTATTTTCTTTATGAATAAATATAAAGAAACCAAAAAAAAAAACACTCCTAACTCCATCCATTAAATCTAATTCCATTTTCACTTCAATTCCATCTCTTCCCCTTGTCACATCTTTCATCAATATATTATTGCATTAAATAAACAATCAAATTGCATAAACAACTTTTGAATTTGGTTATTTAATTGAGGCGTTAATAAGTCATAGAAAATATCCAAATTTCTAGTTACAGTTTCTTAGAAAAATAAACATTAGAAAATACCATTTCACCCACTCATTTCACTGTGTACCTACCTAGTATCTAATTAGTTATGTTTTGAGTTTCTTTATTCTACAATTATAAATATTATCCCTTGCGATATTATCCTGTCTTATTTTGATAATGAACCAGCTTAAGTAGGTACTGAAAAGTATTTATTAAAAACCGAATCGATAATTTTATAAATGTTGTCAAATTATTATTATCTACACACTGCTCTTAATTTTACGACAAGATGTTACACGATAACTAAAGAATTACACCTACCCATACGCTACCTACCGTTAATTATAAAAATAAATAATATTTATCCAAAGATAATTGGCCAAGTAACAGAATTGTTACTCAGAATCCACTTATCAAATGACACGATTTAACCTTTTAATATTATTATCTTGTTTCTTTATAAATTTAACAAAATATTTACACAAATTACGCAAATTTTAATAATATAGGTGCATATTTTTGCTATAGTTTCAAGATGGTTGGTTGGTTTATGATTTTAAATAAATACTTTTCTTAAACTTTTCTTTGTTGTTGTACTTATACCTACTTTATTAGAGTACTTGGCCCCAGCGGGAAACTACGTTTATCGTTTCCTTAATTGCGTTTTTAATGCAAAAAAACCTTGAGAAATGCGTTTTTTTTAGATCCAAACGATAACCAGTGCGTGTGCGGTGCTCCTGACCAAATGTCCCTACATCTGCATTCTAGGGTAATTCAAAATGCCACTTGTAGTGTTAGGTAGGTACAGTCAACATAATCGATAGGTAGGTATCCAAGGTCGTCAGATATAGTTGGAGTTGAACTGTTTATTATACATAACATCACGCCTGTAATCCCCAAAGGGTTAGGCAGAAGTGTACCCATTAGTACACCCACATTTCGCCAGTTATGTTTTTAGTCCCATGTAATAGGGGGCGAGCCTATTGCCATCAACCGGGCACAAATCCAGACTCCGAGGCTGCTACTGAGAAACTTCAACTATATCTGACAACGCTGCATACCTATCTCTTTTGTTGGCTACCTATAATTTTACAAAACGGATCCAGTATTCTAAATTATAGGATGATCTTACACTTTTGAGCCCTAACCCCAAAAATCAGGCGTTCCCGTTTAAACTTGCAAAACTACATAAATTAGCAACATTGTTCGACCTTAATTCAATTTCTCCTAGACCCATTACCTTGCTAATTATTCTTTTGCCCCTATCTTGCCCAAACATTGCCCAGTGCATCGCTGCAATGTATATCCTCACAAAACTACACAGCGGTCACACTGTGAGCAGAGTTCAAAGGATAGTCTTGATCGAGTAAATTGGTAAATGAGCTGATGTAGCTCACAGGAAGTGGGGGACGAGTTGAGTGGCCAACTGCGGCACATATACACGTACGTCAGTACATGCGACCTCTCAATGTACTCGCGGATGAAGAAAGCTATGTACTGATGTCCTTTGTGACCGTATGATCTGATTTTAATGGTCCTTTTGTACGAAATGCATTTGTTATTGCAGCACTCGACGGGCTTGACACAAATAAACTGCTACGGACTACCTACCTACTGTTTTTTTATTTATGAAAAAAAGAAAGAAACATTTTTTTATTGATACACACTAGGTAGGTATTTGCACCTTATGGTACCTACCTAGCACCTAGGTTGCGCCTTAACCACTGGGCCATCACCTCACTTAAATTCTAAAACTAATTTAATATTTATTTGGCAGCCAACGTATGGATATATTTTTGTATCGTTTCTCATAACAATTTTATAACAAAGCACTCTTATTCATGGTTTGGGTCATAAGCCATAAGTCATCTACAATAATTTTACGATAATAATTGAGAGTAGGTACATATCAAATTAAACACCGTTTTTTCCCCGAACAAAATATTGAGGTCTTATCACAAAAGTTGTAACCGGATTTAATAAAAATCAACATAGATAACCAATAAGAAGACTATTTACCAAGTGCATATTGTTATCTATAATATAAAAATGAATCGCAAAATGTGTTTGTAA
This sequence comes from Hoplodrina ambigua, assembly GCA_949774945.1. Lineage (NCBI taxonomy): Eukaryota > Metazoa > Arthropoda > Insecta > Lepidoptera > Noctuidae > Hoplodrina > Hoplodrina ambigua. Next base: position 4,344,819 of record OX458967.1, read on the forward strand.
GCGCATAACTCAACAACGCCTGGACCAATTTGGCCAAATCTTTTTTTAAAATGTTCGTTGAAGTTCAAGGATGGTTCTTACGGAGACAAAAATTCTAATAAAAAAAAAAATCTCATCACAAGAAAATGGTTACCGCCCAACGAAGTGGGCACGGGTCAGCTAGTTAGGTATAAAACGCCATTAACTAATAATTCCAAGACGTAAATTCTCTAAAGAAACATTTACTTTTATCTCGGAAAATTCTATAATAAAATTGATAAACCCTGACCAGTGGCTTGGGCCATGTTTCCGCCACCGGTAGACTAATATATTTTATATTTTTAAGTGTTTTTACTTATACATAAATATTTTAAAAATGTAATTTAAATGTAATACATAAAGTAAATTATATAATAATACAATTATATTAAAATAGTTAATCAATTAAGTTGATAAAAAAGTGACGCCACAGATGTCTATTGCCATACAAAATCTTTGGGGAATCGTGTTTTGACAGCTTATGTCAAATCGTCAATTAATGATTGATGGTGTTTCATATCCAATTGCTTTGTTTATCTATTTACAACTTGCAATCCGATAAGAAGGCATTTGCCTAAGCATGTGTACAAATAATTGGCACAAAAATTGTTGTTGCTGTTACCCAAACTAGATATTTGACGACACAAAATTTTTTTGTCATTGAATTTGTCAACAATTTAGTTGTTATTTCACTTGAATATCACTGTCATGAACCTAATAACATACCAAATGATTTATCGTCAATCAAACGTTTTCGTAATTGCTTAAAATATTATAATATTAACTAGTTATGCCTGCGATTTCGTCCGCGTGAGTATCGGGTACCTAAGGGGTTTTATTATTTTGCGGAAAAACTTTATTATTATTCGAATATAAAAGTAGCCTAAGTTACTCTATATGACATCAGATAAAAGAGAGTGAAAATCCCAACAAAATCGGTCAAGCCGTTTCTTAGATTAATCGGAACAAACATATAGACAGAAAAAATCTAAAAACTCTGTTATTGGTATAATTACCGTGTCAAAATACATAATAATGCATTTACATAAGCAGTTATTTTGACATTACAAAACAAACACTTTAATTTTATTTATTTATTTGTATGTATTGACAATGATCTAATATAAATGTTGTTTATTTACCAAACACATTTATTAATGTTGAATAATTTATTGTAATTGACAGAGTTCAAAGGCCTTTTGACAGATAACATGGCGGAAGGGCGCCAATCAAGCAGTAAAAGACATTTATTACAAAATTATTGCTTCCCGGGAATTGCACATGTCGACACAAAACTCGTGTGGGCTAATTTTTTAACGACCGACGTCAACTGCCTGCCTAGATAGGCACTTAAATAATACCTACATAGGTAATAAAGTAGCTTCTTCTTTTCTAGTCGATGTCTAGTTAGGCTCTAGACAGACGGACTGCATTTCAACTGCACTCCGTCTGCCAAATTGCAGTTTTAATGCAGTTACAATGAAACTGCATTCCGACCGTGCAGTCGGTGTGCAGTTGGCCTGCAGTTTCAATGGATTAGGCGCACAATGCCACATTCGCAAAATGTCATTCTGACGCAAAATGACACATTCGCAAAATGTCTTTTCTGAATATGCCACACTAGCAAAATGCCAGTTTCGTAAAATTCCATTTTATCATAATGTCACATTCAGTATTTGTCAGTCATTTTGCGAATGTGGCATTGTGCGCTTAATCCGTTTCAATGACTACGCGCACGCCAAGAGCAGCCCGATTGCAGTCGGCGTGCAGTTGGTTGATAGTTTCAATGCAGTCATGGTAACTGCATTAAAACTGCAATATTGGCAGTTGGAATGCAGTCCGTCTGTCTAGAGCCTTAATCTTTTTTTTTTCATTTTTTCAGAAATGTCAGTTGCGGTGTACTCGCAACCGGCGTGTTTGTATGACGAGATGTATGAACGTAGATGAGGCGAAAGGAGTATGTAAGGATCGTAGTAGGTGGCGTTCTGTAGTTTCTGCCTACCCCCATGGGAAAAAGGCGAGAGTTTATGTATGTATGTATGTATTTTTCTTTTTCTAGGGCTCCCTATTGGAGAATGACAACGGGACCCTATTACTAAGTCTCCGCTGTTGATACTTCTGCTTATCAGCGGGCTATAACTCATAAACAGTAATAGAAGGAACGGTTACTTAAAAAAAAAAAAAACTTTTGTCGTTATTTCTATCTTTACACACGAAACTCCTTCGTCCTTCGGAATGCACATTAAGCCGTTAGTCCCGGCTGTCATACGTGGATCTTTGACAGTCGTTACGGGTCTTCAGAAGCCCGAAAGTCTGACAACTAGTCTTACCAAGGGTAACGTATTACCCAGTTACTGGAAGGTCAGTTAGTCGCTGTCGCTCTAAGTAAAATAGTGGCATTCGGTTAGACTGGAAGCCCTCCCCATCATAGTTGGGAAAGGCTTGATTGCAACATATTTATGCGCCTGACTGTAGGTGCCTAGGTTATGTACGCAAGTCATCAGTACAATGGGCGACAATGGATCTCTAGGTCGATGTGCCAGCAACTAACCAGTCCGTGCACTATTGCAATCTTTCAATTGTCTTCAGCTATATCTTGTATAGGCATCGGACAACATAATTGCTTCCTAGTATGAAGGATACTACTGAAAAGGACTTAATGAATTGAAATTACAGTTAACAACGATTCTGTTGTTGTTTTTTTTAATGTCGTTGCTACTTTGACTGTGTTTTATTTTAGGTACATCGTCTCACACACATATGTTTTTTTAAAGACTTTTTTTTAAAGACAATACCTACTCAATGTCTTTATTGTTTTTCCATATGTATTCTTAGGTGGTAACTTATATAATTGAGATCATTATGGATCCTGTAGATCACAGCAAAAGGGTAGGAGAGAAGAAGCATGTGGGGAGAATATATAAGGAGTTTCTTTCTTGTTCTACTCTATACGAAATTACATTTTGGAATAGGCCACTAGATTCAATATTATTTAACAGCTCAAAGAGCTCTATATAGTTCTATTATTAAAAATAGCTAGAACAATAAATTCTGAATAATAGAACGAGGTTTATATCCCAAAAAAGGAAAAACAACCATAGCTGCGAGTACCAAGGTATTTATAAAATTTTAATGGTTTATTAGGGTCTCAAATTAAGTAACGCCCTCTAATCGCTAATCACAAATGTGATGTAACAAACTACATTCAAAACAAACACTATATCTTTGTGTATCATAACTAATGTTGTCAGCAGCCGTCAGCGTCATCTTGAGCCTAGTTATTGTTACATTTATATACCTCAATCATCAATGCAACAAAGTCATCAGGAACAAACTATATAATAGGTACCCACGGTAAAAGTTCTTACTGGATTAGCCCATTTTCAACGTAATTTCAATAATTTTTAATGATTCGTCAAAAACAAAAAAAAAATGTTCAATACATTGTTACCCTGAAGGTGTTGCAGTTTAGTGTGAAGTCCCTTTTCCCTTTTTTTTTATACTAAGACTATGAAACTGAAGAGTTAGTCTGTTTGTTTAAACGTGTTAAACTCCGAAACTACTGGTCCGATTCTGAAAATTAAACTATTATTTATTAGTAAATTTACACGTACGGATACGCGGGTAAAACCAAGTGATTTATAATTGAAGTAATGAGATTAACTCTCGAATATTGATCCGGTACCGTGACCTTATCAGGGTCACTACAGTATCTACCTACCGGCTTACACAATCGCGGACAGTAAACCCCGGGGTTTGGGTTCTAAGACGATTAAAAAAAAAGAGATCATCACAAAAAAATCACATCGTTCTATTCTTATGTTAGGACAATAAAATTATCCTACTACTATTATAAATACGTTTGGATGGATGTTTGCTACTAAATCACACCAGATCTGGATGATAATGTAAGCATCCTGTGAATGCTGAAGCTAGTTTCAAATAAACCATTTACAGGCACTTTTGAATTGTCAAGGAGTCGGTCAGTCAGAAAGTAGAAAGCTTGTCCATTCCGAAGCGCAATGCCAGTAAGTTTATGAGGAAGAAGAACGGGCAAGAGACTCCATGGACACTCCTGACCAGTCAATGCTGTACGGATTTCCATAGATGAATTTGCAGTGACATTCTACTTGCAGTGTTATTTATGTAAAAATCACCACTGCTCATGCAAGGACTTGAGAGTTCGCCTCAATTTCGTGCCTGCTAAGTGTCGTGATGGCTCAGTGGTAAAGGCACCCGTCTCTCATGCATTACGTTACGGGTTGGATACCGGGCAAGTAGGTACAAATGACACTTTTTCAATTCATATGTACTTTATAAGTTTATATTGGACATCACTGACATCGGTGAAGGAAACATCATGAGGAAATTTGGTCTTATAAAATAAGTCTGAAATCACCAATCCGCCTTGAGCAAGCATCACCACGCTTGTCAGTGGTTGTTCTAGGTTCCTTCTTTGTATAAGAAGAGGCATTTGCCTTGCATTGGGACTATAATGGGCTGCTATTATTTCACAAATATTTGCTACTACTAATGATAGCCATTGGAGCTTCGCAACACGATATCATTTTAGTAATTAAACCAACTGTTTTTAAGCTTCTAACAATGCTATCTGTAACGACTACTGCGAACTCTAACTGATAACCTTCGATCCAAAATTTTTGTTTTTATTAATTTTACCAACAGATACTGCTATATAATCCCACTAAGTAGGTATGGTCTTTTGAAAAAAAAATATTAACTTTAAAACTTAACATAACTGGCGAAATGTGGGTGTACTAATGGGTTAACCTCTGCCTAACCCTACGGGGATTACAGGCGTGATGTTATGTTATGTAACTTTATAACTTTTTCGCATTAATTTTACCGGATTTTCTTGCCCCTTTCTTTTCTTCTTCGGATCTTCTCATGGATTGTGTAGCTTCCTAATGTATTGTAAATATGAGTGAACATCAAATAATTTGTTATTTATTTAACTACAATTGAACTAGTAGTTCCAGAGATTACCGCTTTTAAGTAAACAAACAAAACCTTTGGCTTTATAGTATGTATAGTTTAGTATAGATACTTCACAGAAGAAGATTTTCATAGAATAGCACTACATTCTTATGTCAACTCACAACCATTTGTCCCTATTATGCATACCTACCTAAGTATAAACTTTCATGTATCCTTATTCCTTACTCATAGAAAGAAAGTAGGAGATTTTTTAATTATTTACGTGTTTTTTTTAAATTAAGTACCAATAAATTAGTTTAACACAAAAACTATAACAAAAAGATACTTTTCTACATTTTCCTGAATCCAGCATATTACTTTACGAATTTCTTCCGTCTTTATTTTCTAAATATTACTTGATAATTAACGATTTTCACGTTTTTAATTATTAACCACAAAACTAACACTATTATTTTAAATCCTTGACATTAACTCACCTACTGCCAGTACGGCGAAAACAATAGCTTTCAGCATCATATTGTAGCACTGTTTAATACTTTGTGGTGATTGAACCAATGCCGAGTGGAGACTAAGCTCCGTCGGTTTTTTGTCGCTTTATATACGCGCGGTATAAGGATGATAGCACACTGATGCTTTGTTGAAGAACGACACGAACATTGCTGTAGGGGAAAAAAATACGTGTAATTTTTCTAGTACCTATATTTAAATAAAAATAAACCGTAAGAGATTCTTTGTCGTGATGGTCCAGTGGTTAAGGCGCCTTTCATGCATGAGTTTGCGGATTCGATACCAGGTAAGTACCAATGTGACTATTTAGTAGTTATATGTTACTTTCTATGTTTATCTTAGACATCACTGACATTGGTGAAGGATAACATCGCTAGGAAACATGGACTTATGATTAATATAAAGCTGAAATTGCCAATTCGCCTTGAGCATGCGTGGTGATCTGGACTTCTACCGTCTTTGTAGGAGAAGAAGGCTTTGCCCTGTAGTGGAAAAATAATAGGCTAGTATTATTTTTATTTTAACAAGTTTTTACTTAAATTCAATTTTCATTTGAACTAAGAATATAGTAACGATAAATTATTAAAATAAGCGAATTGAGAAGAAGCAAAAATCAAAACAAAATTTTGCAGGTTTCTGAAACTCTGTTTTTCTCGCATCAGAACAGCACACTTTCTGAGAACATTTAATACTTCACTGAAACGACACTACGCTTTTGGTGTTCTTGATTAGTTTCGTCGCTAATTTTATGATGAAAATTATACGTTCTACGAATTTGTTGATGTTACTTCGCTCAATAGAAATTTCAAACTAATTTTCTAGGCACAGTTCGACAAGCTTTGGTAGGTACATAAATCATCGTTCGCTTCGTTACACTATAGTGAACAGCTGCCCTTAACATGACAATAGCCGTTTTCAAATTAACCAGACAGTATCTGTCTACAACTAGTGGACAGAATGTGGACTCGTAAGGTGTGTACGTTTGATTGTTTGTCCCACACCTGGGAAACGAATTTCCTATAGAACTCTATGCCTAGTAATTTACTTTGATTTAAGAAATGAAAACAGAAATGCCAGAAATGGATACCTAAGTATAATTATTTTAAATGGTACCTAATGAAATAAAAACTAATAAATAAACTATTTTTTTTTGCGTAACATAACGCTTGAAATCTGTAATGGATCTGACTAGAGTGGGTATCTCTAATTTAGTATATTTTTCAAACTTTTCTTTTGTTAGTTTTTGTATTAAAATCGCTGCGATGAGATTGCGACTACATTTTGAACGCTTTTAATTTTATTAGCAGAATTGTCTTCAGTCTTCTTTTTTGATATCGAATAGTTTTATGTACAACTAAAATGATACTATTTAACAGAAATAAAAGGCTTAACACAACCTAATTAAATTCCGGAAACCACAACAAATAAAAAAAAACTACCATTAGCATGAAACTTTGCCTACCCGAATGTTATTAGGAATCCCATTTTTTGTAAAATAAAATATAGCCTGTAATACTCAAGAATAACGTAACTTCGGATGAGGGAAAGAATTTTCACAATCGCATCAGTAGTTCCGGAGCTATATGTAACAATAGTAATAAATAATCCTATCGCCTTACCTTAGATTTCTTATCCTTCTTGGGTAATATTTAAATGAAGTAAGAATATGCAATACTGATTCATCACGCCATCTCCTTTGTATTAAAGCAACTTGTAGCATTTTTTTCCTTAACTAGACTTACTTTATGCAACACCTGACTGATAAATCGTCTGTTGTTTCCATTTTATAATTTGCAGAATGTAGGTATGCAGATATGGTGTAGGGGATTGCGGGGGTAGGGGTGCGGGACGTCTAAATAGGATACCGTGGCCCTGAAACGTAAAGGGCAACAGAAGGAACAGGGTGGTTTTTTAGCCAGTAAAAGTCTGATAGTCCGTCTCATTTGATGATTTTTACCACCTCAAAAAAGAAGGTACGTGTAGGGTAGATATCTATAAAGGTGGAACGGTGAATGCTTATGCGAATCCTGCATCCGCGGCCATAGGCAGAGGTGGACCACTTCCATGGTTTTAGCCGGTAAAAGTAATGCCCCTCCGTTACCCCCACGACGGGGAAAGTCCATGAGGATTTCTACCGCGCACTAAAAAATTAAGGTGGAGTTGCAACATTTTTGACTAAGAATCAGAAATATTTAAAGCATTGCTGACAATGTATGATAGCCACACATTGTTGAGAGCTTTGTACAGGCGTTGTACGACAGTAAAAAAATAATAACAAAACGACCGAAACGTGTACTTTAGTTGTAACATTTTTGAGTACCTATGATTCGAAAATGAATTGCATGAATTACAATTTTTATAGATGCTCGATGGTTGTACAATTTGTTCAAACGTAATAGATAATAGCCGGGTCACAATAAAAATTTTGCCGATTATTTCAGAAACATTCTAATTTTGGCCGGGCTATACCTTCTTATCTACCCTTTAAATGTAATATGTAGGTACCTATTTAAAGACACACGTATAGGAAATGTTTTCAAGGGGGTGGAAAATCTTCCTTTATCAGGAACTTATAGGTCAAGAACTGAAAAACATATTCTTTACGAAAAATAAGTACCTCTTATGACGTTTATTTTTCATTTTTATCACACATTTTATTTTTATGTATTTTCCTCTTATTTACATAAAAGTAAACAAAAAATATTTTTGTTTAAATATTTGAGTATAGATAAAGATGCTACATGAACTAAGTTTGTAGGTTATGTACGGTCAACAAAAAAAAAAGTTACCAGGGTCGTCTGATATAGCAGCAGTTTTCTTAGAAATCGATGGATGTTTTCGATTAAAACTTAATTTAATAAGTGAACTGTATATTATTTACTTTAAAAATTAATTACATTTGAAAACATTTATCGGTTTCTAAGAAGTTTTTAACTATGTCTGACGACCTTGGTGACTTATCTCCTTTGTTGACTGTACATAAGCTATATCATAACCTACTTTTAGGTCAGGCGCGGATCATTCGTCAAGTGTATACCGGGCTCTCGAATCATGGTAGTAGAAAAAATCGTTTTTTTATGTGGTAAAAATCTTCAAATGATTCTTTTACCGACTAAAAAACCACCCTGTTCCTTCTGTTGCCCTTTACGTTCCGGGGCCACGGTTAAGACGCCCCGCAACCCCAGAGTAGAAATAACTGTGGGGTTTTAGTTGGTAAGAGTCCGACATAACCCTCCGTTTTCCCCAGATGGATTCCATGAAGATTATCCTGGGATAATCCTATCTGAGGTATCCTATTTTGCTGAGAAAATTAAAAATATATAAAATCAGACAGACAGACAGAATGTTCGATTTAAATACCTACTCTTAAAGGTGGCATTCCGATCCTCGCGACCACAACCAACGACCAAGACAGGCGATAGGGTCGCGCGACTCACTGTTTAGTATGTGTGTGGAATTTATGTGGAAGTTATGGAACCCTAAACAATGCAAGCGGCCACAGGTCGCGCGACGCGGTCGTCAGTCGCGGTCGCCAACATCGGAATGCTACCTTAATAAGATGTAAATAATTTATTAGAACCAGTCTTACTTAAATAGAGTGAGCCCTTATCGGTAGGAATTAATTATAAGTTCTTTAATTGATTAATAGGTAAGTACTAAAAGAACAATAAACTCAACATTACTGCACCTTAATGAGTGATATAGGTATGTATAACTAGCTTCTGCCCACGACTTTGTCTGCTTGGTTTTTTCACCCGCGTTAAGTTATGACTTTAGTTACTGCTCCGCTCCCTAGTGACGTAACGCGATATTATAGGTATAACCTTATCTACTATACTTAATACTATACTTAATACTATACTTAACACTTAACTACTATTACTCATGAATCTGGCTACCACAAACAAAAAGATTTTTTTCCAACAATGTGGTTAGTAGTTCCAGGCATTAACGCGTTTAAAGAAACAAACAAAAATTAATTGAATTTTATTAATATAAAGGTAGAGGTAAATATATAGTAAGTATCTTAAAGATTTGATAAAAATGTAATAAAGGTTTTATGTTTTTTTTTTAATTTAAATACTTATCTACTATTTTTTAGGGTTCCGTACCTTACATAACATCACGCCTGTAATGCCCGAAGGGTTAGGCTGAGGTGTAGCCATTAGCACATCTACATTACGTCAGTTATGTTTAAGTCCCACGTAATAGGGGGCGAGCCTATTGCCATCAACCGGACACAAAACCAGATTCCGAGGCTGCTAATGAGAAATTCCTGATGGAAAAACCTAATAACACTTCGCCCGACCTGGGAATCGCCCCCAAGATCTCATGCTGAGTAGTCGCGCTCTGCGACCACTAGACTAACGAGGCAGTCTCCGTTCTTATTTTTTTTTGTATGTTGTGGAAAATATTGTTTGGTTGTATGGAACCATTCGTATGACCAACCAGAAAACAAATGAGTAATCTCTTATGCCTTACAATAAGTACTTATTCTCCATACGGATGCCAGACAAGTTGTGAACTTGACCCTAGTCTTCACGAGGTAAGGCCAGAAGGCTCGCTAGTCAACCATGCGAGTAATACTGTTAATTCGTAAGTACTTAATCAATGAATGTCAAAGAAATACATACCTATGTAAAACTCTTGAACCCTGTAGGGGTTTTTGTGAAAGGTGACTAATGAATGACATGAATAATACTGAGGATAAGTCGCCAACATAATTAGTTACAAATAATTCTCAGTACCTAAGGGCGAGACTCCACCAAAGCGGAGACGAGAAGAGATGTGTCTCACAACCAATCAGCTTGCTTCATTTTGACAGCTCAGCACTTAGCTTCAGCACAATACAATAACCTATTGGTTAATTACGAGACATTCTCTCGTCTCCGCTTTGGTGGAGTCTCGCCCTAAGGCTTGTTTGAATGCTCCGCACTGCACAACTCAATCGTCCGGATCATGCGTAATGCGAATACCGGACTCCCGACTTATGGTAGCAGAAGGAACTGTTGGGTTTTAGTAGGCAAAAGTCTGATATTGATATAACCCTCAGTTACCTCCAGATGGAGAGCATCCATGACGAAAGCCTCACGAAATAAGAAGCTACGCTCATTTATTACCAACCAGGTAAAAACACAGAAAGACTCGTGGCGAACTACTCTTTTTTGTGCGCGGTGGAAATTCTCTTGCACTTCCTCTGTCGTGAGGGTGACGGAGGGGCATCCCGGACTGTTTCCGGGTAAAACCACCGCAATTTTCAACCTCTGCTTAAGGCCGGGAGTGTGGGATTCGCATAAGCATTCACCGCTCTCCCGGCAGTGTCGACCTACCCTGAATAACGACATAACCAACGCTTACAAAATCGCACTCTCAACTGTCACAGTCACTGCCTACCTGAACACCCAAAGTATTATTTTTAGTTCTAAGAATCGTCATAGTATACGAAGATTAAAGAATCTCATCTCTCCCACGAATTAGTAATGGAGATCATCTGATAAAGATCGTACCAAGAAAGTGTTAATTACAATATCGCGAGACAAATCTAGGAAGTCATTAGATACTGCATATGTATATAATTTCACTGTAACTTTAACTGGAACTATCATGATTGAGTTGCTAAAGGCTAAATATCCTTCAGGTCTTACCCGTTCTTCTCCATAATTTACCTAAGTTATAAAAATGATAATTATATGTATAGGATGTTTGGTGCATCGTTTGCCAAATCGAATCGGTCGGTCGGTCATTCGCTATCTCTTCAAGCCCAATAACTCATACTTTATCACACCGGTTTTCTAGATATCTTTCTAGATAGCAAATGACCGCTCCTATGGGCCAATTTGATTTGCCTGTATAAACCGATGGATCTTTTTGAATGTAATTTAATTTAAAAAGTACAAGTAAAAGTAACAAACAGTTCATTAATTAAGTTAAATTACAATCGAAGATATCCATCGGTTTCTAAGAAAACTATAACTATATCTGATGACCCTGGATCTCTTTTGTTGACTGCACACAAATACGAAGATATGAAAAAGGAGTCATAATTTAAACACTTAAGAATCCTTGATTGACAGAAAACAAAAACAGTAAAACTTAACGGGTCATATTGGCGTGCACCTTCCTCCTATTGTGCATGCCAGAGAAAGAAAAGCTTTATGTTTTGTTATTTTAGAGTCGATTTTAATTATATATTCCATTTGAACTGTATCTTGACCCTGAACTCGTTATCTTTCTCCTATACAGTAAATAATATTATGATTGTTTATTGGGACATGACAAAAGATTTGCTCACTACAAATAATCGTTGCTGATTAAAAACTATGTGAACATAATAAAGATCGCTTTATGTTTTACTGTTGTTACAAAAATCTTAAAGCATTGCTGCATTGCAACTTTGGACTCTGATTTCAAATTCTGAAAACAATTTTATTTTTCCTGTTATTATCTTTGTAGTCTACAATACTAAAGTCCTCTCGTGCAGCCGAATGCGATTAGCTTTTTTTTTAGCTTTTTATCAGAAATGAAGTTAACTTGACAGGTTTTCGTGGAACTGTTTTTGTTAAGATCCTAGAGGCGAGAAAAAGATAGCAAATAAAAAAATATCGACGCTGACGATTTTTTATTTTATTTTACTTTTTTCAGAGTAAATTTTAATTCAACGATTTTATTTTATGGCACTATATTAGGGCTTATTACTAACTAATGACTAGAACTTAGTCGAAAGTGATAGTCTATCGATTTCCAGATAATTATAGCGGTTTAAGAATAATAACGAAATTCTTTATTTATCTTTTACTAATAAACTTATTAGGAATCATTGTCGTTTCATCAAGCAAAATATTAAAACCTAAAAACAAATCTGCCTCTAAGATATCAAACTATTTTTAACAATAACTTACAAAAGTGCTGTAAATAAAAATGAGAGTTAATTTTTCTGTTCATTAGGTGCTGTGAAATGATAAGAAAGTACTGTTATTAAAGGTCGAGTACGAGGTTTTGATAAATTATTGATTACCAAGTTCAATGACCTCTATCACTGTTACTACGGTAAGTCATTTGTTTTTGAGTCATAGTAACAGTGAATAAGGTCGTTCGAAATTAAATTATGTTAGGCAAGCAATTTAAACTTGGTGTTGAACTTATGTACTAGGATTATAGATTGGTATTTGAATTTGGTTCACACTTTTGATAGAGATTATCATTCTCAAATCTTAAAATAGTCACTTAAGGCATTACCCATTGGTTGGGATGCCTCGGAAATAAACTATGATATCTTTAAACATAATTTATATCTTTCACGATTTTCTCCTTATGAAAATTTCATATTTTGAAGCAACAATTATTTTGGAATGCCACAAGGCCGTATACTTGGACCTAGTCTTTATGATAATTATCTGCTGCTTCAACGACTTGATAAATATACTTAATTACTTTATAATTGGACGTAGTTAAACGAAAAGGATCCAATCCACAACATGGTCAAAAATGAGTTAAGTGCATAAAACTGATACTAAATATCAATACTATCGGCCAGTAAAAAAGATCCCAGCAAAATTAACTGTCTTTCACGTTTTTTTCAGCCTCAGAACCAATCCACATGTATGGCACGTTAAAAAACAAAATCACCTTAAATAATCCAACCTTCCTGGTTCTTAACCAGTATTACCAACCGATTCAGTAAAACGAATCAAGGAGTCTGGATTCTTTTAACGTAATTACAATTTGTTCATCACCGACACTTTAATAAAAACACTAAAACGATCCAGAATGCTTGCATCCTTTTCTATAAATTGATTTTCATTTAGTATTCCAATAAATCTGTCAACGAAAACGATCCAGATTGCTTGGTACATTTTTATTGGTTAGATTTTTATCCAAAATCAATTTAAATTAATTTGCGAAAACGATCCAGGCCTATTAAAATCGACTGATTAAAATATCGAAAATCAAAATATATAATGTTCAAAATATCGAAATTTTGTTTTTCGTGATAACGTATTTGCCGTGTGGCGCCTTTTGCAACTTGCGTTTGCGTGGCAGTACCATAGATTACTTACTGTATGGAGTTTCTTACCCATACGACCGACACCACCTTTTGTAAGCGAGCGAAGCGAGCTCGGGATTTGGGGCACTCCGACTCGGACAGGTTAGGTTGGAACAATGGGATGGCGGGGTCTGCCAGACCCCGCCATCCCCTTCTTTAAAATTAGTCGTGTGTAAAAGACGGGAGTAGAGAAGGAGATGACGTGCGGGTAGGTAAACAATACCTGGACAATCTAGTTTTGGCGTAGTCAACAGAACCCCGGTCTACGGAGCCAAGCTGTGCTCCTACTTCTGAGCGGTTTAAAAAAATAACCACGAAGGGGATGGCGGGCCGGATGACCTTCTAACCTAATCCTTACAAAAGGTGGTGTACCTAATCCTTACAAAACCTAAGCTTACAAAAGGTGGTGTCGTATGGAGAAGAATGGGCAAGAAAATACATACAGTAAGTAGTCTATGGTACTGACGCAAGATGCAAAAGGAGCCCTACGGCACATATTTTATCACGAAAAACAAAATTTCGATATTTTGAACATTCGATATTTTGATTTTCGATACTTTGATTTTCGACATTTTGATTTTAGATATTTTAAATTTTCGATATTCTGATATGTACCCACTAGATTTTTCTGTGATCTTAATGTTGTTATATTTAACATGAAGAGGATTGATAGAATTAGGGGCGCTACTTAGAAATAAAGTAAAGTCAATTTCCATAATTACAAATTTTTCAAATCTAGGCGCAATCTCATCTGAACAATAACTAAAAAAGAAATTATTAATTAAAAAATGTCAAGAGAAAAAAAGGAATATTTGACAGTTTGTGAACGTTCTTAAAAGTACGAGAATCGTCCCACTGGTCTTGCTTCCATTTTAAAAACAATCACCTCAAAGATATGTTGACTTATCGGACAATCTTAATTTAATGGGTACCTACCGTAATAAAACACATTGTCATATTATTAGGTACTTACATTTTACGAAAATAACTTACAAGACGCTACCGACCGACCGAAATTTTAAATAAATGTATTTTATTTCATGAAATAAGGTTAATTTACTACTTGGGGCGTTTTAACGAAATTAAGACTAGAGCATGCACTATAGAAACTGCCATATAACGAAAAGGATCCAACCATATAAATTTACATATATCTCGGAAAATATAATAGCTATGCTTGACTTTACTATTAACAATAAAAACAGTTTTATAATCCCATACACAACATCATACTTTCATTAGTTTTAATATGAATACCAATGAAGAAATATCTTCCAAACTTCAAACGTCAATATCTCTAAAGTGACTTTGTGTGGATTGGATCCTTTTCGTGTAACTACGTCCAATTGTAAAAGAAATAAGTCTATTAGTTATCCTATCCAACAAATCTACAACATAACAGGAAAATCCACTTCACATCGAATGTATTTGCTTACTATTTCATTATTGGTACATTGAGTTGGAAAAATATTATTACAGCATCGATTGCATGTATTCATTGATACCAATATAATACTTCTATTCAAGTGTTTCAATATTTAAGATTTGCTTAATAGGTGTGGCTATGACAAGTTCTTATACCTTTAATCGTGCATCATCCTTAAGTTTAACAATCACACATTATCCTGTAGGGAGGGAAATTTTTACCGCATACTACAGTCTATGATGTTGAGTTTAGGTGAAATAAGTATGCTTCAGCTTTTCGTCCGTGTAGATTTTCTATACAGAACCCGAAAATAAAAATAGAATTTTTAATCTATATTACTTGTTGATAATGTAGCTTTAAATAGGTAAGGGCTCATTCACACAGGTTCCGTCATTGACGATTCGTCGTGTTTTTTAATAGGCATTACGTGATTTAAGCCGGGTCCGACATTTGAAAACGGGCTTTTAAAAATCACAGCAGACGTAAAAAAAACCGAATCGTGAAATAAGACGATTCGTAAATAAAAACGAATCGTCTTCGTGTGAATGAGCTCTAAAAGAATATTAAAAATCATTTAAGTGGTTATTGAATTAAACCATAACATCCATCAATCTTACTTTGTAATTAATATATACATTATTTACAAGCTTTTTTATAAAAATAAAATCAAAAACAACCAGAATTAAAAAAAAAAGAGAAACTATAATTAAATGGCATCAAAAAACCATAGCAAACAAAAATAAAAGTCTTTTCCCTCTATGATACCTACATTTATTACACATGATATTTATTACACAAAAGGTAGGTAATCAGGTGGTCGAACCATCGCTTTTAAGTCAGGAGCGTCATCCGATATTGTTTGCTTGTCTCTCCTGACCTTAGCCCACACTCGTGCTGATAGCTTCTTTGAGAGGTTATCACAACATCTGAGTCAGACGTTGATAACAACGAAGTCTGATAACTTACGTCGAAGTTAGGAAAATTTTATTACACCACACTTTAAAGACGTATTAGGAGGAAGTGTTAATTTGTAAACTGGAGAGTGTGTCTTTATACAACATGTAATGTTACATAACATAACATAACATCACGCCTGTAATCCCCGAAGGGTGAGGCAGAGGTGTACCCATTAGTACACCCACATTGCGCCAGTTATGTTTTTAGTCCCATGTAATAGGGGGCGAGCCTATTGCCATCAACCGGGCACAAATCCAGACTCCGAGGCTGCTACTGAGAAATTCCTGATGGAAAAACCCAATAACACTTTGCCCGACCTGGGAATCGAATCCAAGACCTCATGCACAGCAGTCGAATGCAGCAGTGTAATGTTACATGTTGTATAGTAATGAGATTTTCCTGACCACATTTCGTTCAGGATGGTCAATCTTAATGGACACTACCCAAGTACGCAGCATAAATTTTAGTGCACAAGTGTGAGCATAAACACTGGTTCACTCATTCTTCCCCCTATCAGACACGACTGGGAAGTGACCAACCGCAGGAACAGCGGTTTTCCGAGGGTGACACACTACCAAGTTTTAAACTCTAGGCTACTATTGAGAAATTCTAACGAAAACCTCAATAACACTTTGTTCGACCTAGCTATCGAAACCATGCAGCACGCCACGCTCAGCGTCGTGCTTGCGAGCACGAGATGGAGCACTCAAAAAGTCAGTATTGTAATATAGTTAAGTTAGACTCTATTAAAGATTTGTTTCCAGTTAAGCATAATTATTATGTCTTCAAAGTAGTATAAAGATATGACATTTCCTATATCAGCAAAAAAGCTAGCGGCAATTATACAATATTTTTTTTTTTAATAAAATCTTAAAAATAAAATTGCCAATGGTGTGGCAATAACCTCATTTGGTGTTTAAGAGATTGTTTGGGTACCTACTGTGTAGTAATAGAGTAACACAATGCTATCATAATTCGTAGGATTTTGGCGATTTTGAAAAGGTCGTCTGCTCAACAACGTAAATAACTCAATCAATATTTTTTTATTGTCAAAAATAAAGGCTGAGGAGATTTTATTTAAAAACTTTGCCACACACTTGTATTTCTCCTGTATTGTGGATGCGTTTACAAACGCAAATAACATACATACACAAAAAGTCGGACCCGGAACAACAATCTGTATCCGTGCGGGAATAGAACTCGCGACACGTAGTACAGCAGCCAGTCGCTTATTCGTCGAAAATTCGAAAATTCTATCTCTGGTTCATTTGTTTTTGTAACTACAGCTGACCCTTTTGATCTCTTATCACGACTTCGTGGACATAGTTCACTATCGCTATATTTAGAGATACTACCAACACTCTCTCTTCTGATAATAATACCTATCTCAGTCACCCTTGACACCTACGGGCAATCCCTATTATTTTTATATCTTTGTACAAGATTGTAGTTGTTTTTGTCTGTGGTACCTAGTAATCGTCCTACTGCTTTTTCCTTAAAATATTATTATTTTATTTATCCCTATTTCTGACTACCGCGTTGGTGTCTTGGTCACAAGCGCGACTACTGAGCGTGGTGTCCTGGGTTCGATTCCCAAGTCAGGCAAAGTACTAATAGTACCTACTATTGTGAGTTTTTCTATTCGGAAATTGTTCAGTAGCAGTCCGAAATTTGGCAGCTGGTGGTGTGATACCCCCATTTCTCGGAAAGCATATAAAGCTGCTTGTTCTGGCTGTCATTCGAAGCTCTTTGACAGTCTTTACAGTTAGTCAGAAGCCCGAAAGTATAACAACCAGTCTCAACAAGAGGTATCACTTAAACACGATACCCAGTAACTGGGTTATCGAGGTCAGATAGACAGTTTCTCCATGTGTAAAACACTGGTGCAGCTGCATCCGGTTAGACTGGAAGCCAACCCCAACATAGTTATCACAAATAGTCGTCTGCCTAGCCTTTTCCTAAAAAGGCTAGGCAGATGAGTTATCCTTATTACTTCTGTGTTGAAATGAAGAGGCAGTAAAATAATAAAACATATATTTTTGTTCTATTTTTTATTTTAAACATTATATGAATATTAGTGGCAATTTGTAGACCTCTACTGACTGATTATGATTATAATAATAATATGCACTGCAGATTTTCAAGAATCCAAACTGCACAGACAGACAACGCTTACAATTTTTATATTAGCTGAAATGGCAATCCGTGCTTGGCTATCATATTTAGGCAGGAAAAGTCGGGACATTAACTAAAGAAACAGTTACACGAAATTGGTACAAATAGCTTACTGTCATTTTAAACATTGATATGATATCCATTTTTGATTTGTCATATAATTGTATACACTGAACGTCTTATAGAATATATTGCAAAGCAATAGTTATTAAAATTGCTTGCCATCTCGACAAGCGAAGGCAGAATGTTGATAAAAGCGTGGCAACATTGGTAGAGAAATATTTTGTAATTTTATATTTGCAGTTAATATGGTATCACCCATTACACCATATACTTTTTTATGTTCGTTTGTTTGAACGCACTAAAAATCTTTTTTATATAATGATAACCAGATTCATGAGCAATAGTATGGGCTATATAACATCTAGCTACGACCCACGGAAGCGGAGCAGTAACCAGAGACGTAATCGCTAATATTCTGATAAAGATAGATCATGGTTTATACATTTCTCCTTCAATGTCACATGCTCTAAATCAACACCCTGCGTCTAAACATCATAATTATCTCGTATTTTAATATAACGTTATATAGACATTAGGTTTATCATTAAACCATTAATCAAGTCTCATCCATTTTTTTAATAATATTGTTCAAAACAACACATATTGTCCCCGTCACGAGAGGCTATAAACTTTGTAAACACGCAGTCAGGGGATCGCAACCCTTGGATCAAATACTGCGTCACGTCAGCGTGAACTTACTTCAAAATGACGGCCCGAATGTTTACGTCTCATGTGTCAGACGCGTTCCAGACGTACCACAAAACATTAGACGACAGCGCTTTACATCGCTATAATAAAACCCGACAAAGTGAAATTACTCGTTAGTTGCATATTTCTCGTATGTTATTTTGAGTTGGTTGAATTTGAGATTATTTGTTGTCGCTTCGTAACTTATTAGAAGTTCTTTAGTAACATAGTTTATAGCTTCTCGTGGCGGGAACTGTAGGTAATACAAATCAATTTTGTTCAACGGAAAATCGTCAACTATCAACTACCACAACGATTTGTAAAACATTCGAGTTCTTGTCACACAAGAGTATGTTTGTTATAATAAAATCACAGGTAAGTACTTAATCACTAAATATGTTTAACTGCTATAATTCTCTTTAAGAGAACGAAAATTTCCGCCCGTCTAAGAACGTGAACATTTCTAACACATAATAATATGAGATCGAGTTTCAATACACAATCAAAATCATCAATAAAAATATAAAGCAATAAATAAAAAATCACCACATTTAATAAAGTCTTAGGGGGTAAGTTATACATAAACTCGATTTTAATTTGTTACTTCATTTTTGTCGCCAACGTCTAATCCGATCCAAAAATTCAAAGCCTCAAGCTTCGTCGACATCGAGATTTTAATCTACTTTCTTCAGGTCTCGTAGTTATACACATATAATAGTCATATAACTATTTTAAAAAGTAGTTTTAACATTAATAAGTTTGAATATATAGGGGTACAAGATCGATAAATTCTTAGAGTACCCCTAAACGATTTTGTCATAGTTTTTATTATGTACATAAACACATATTTTGTTGCCATTCCTTGCCACAAGTATTTACCACAGAATCCATGAATATTGGTGCCGATTCTCTTCGTCACAAACTTAACTAAAGTTAGACTATTTCCATCTTTTTCTGTCCAATAAAACAAGAAAGAGACTAATGTAAATAAGAGCTGTCAAATTTAGTCAATCTGACACATCCATACAATTATAGTTGACATCTAAAAACGTATGGATTAAAAATACGGAAATATTCAAGGCAGAACTTTCCGTTCGCTGTATGTTAGTAAGAGATGTCAATTCTCTAAATTTAGTCTAGTTTGTGAACAAGGGAATCGGCACCATTGTAACACCACATACATTAGAAAATCCGTTAAACAAACCAATCAAGTCTATGTTCTTCACAAAAGTGTATACATAATTTTCCCATCCCTATTTATATGAAAGTACATTCAGTTGCAAAAGTATTAAAAGCTTTATCATCTATATTAACAAGAACTGCATTTTTGGCTACAAAAATTTAATTAGATTGCTTTTGCAACTATCTGTACTAAACAGCAATATTATATTGTATAATATTAATACAGTAAAACATTTAACGTTTTTATTATGAGTTTATTATTACCTATGTAGATTAAATACTGCTTGTACTTCACTAAGAACCCGTCCTTATAATTATGTTCAAATGTATTGAAAATCAGTGTTTTTTTTACATTGTTTAAGTCAAGTGAAGGGCAGTGTACGGTCAAAGGCTTCCTAGATTTTCGTAATTTTGTATCAAATATTAATATTTCTTAATATGTACGTTGTAGGTACAAAAGCAATATGTTTTAAGTAATCGTACAATGTTATATTGCGGTATTAAATTAATCATTTGATAGATCCTACTACTAAACGAATTGCGCCAAACTTATAAAATGATATTATTTTATGAATGTTTTAATTTTATCCAAAAAAAAAACATGAATGGCTGAATGTATTGCAAAGCGCAAAACTCGAGAACTGCTGAACCAATTTAGCTGATTCCTTTTTTTATTGTGTTCGTAATTTCCTTGACAAATTTTGCGAAAGATTTTTTTTTGAAAATCCTTCGGATTTGTCGATAATTTGTACCCGTGCAAAGCCGGGGCAATTCCCTAGTTGCATTATGAAAATTAGGTTATAAATTATTCTTCCTTTTAATAACTCTCAATAATTCGAACTAGGCTTAACTAATCTTGATCTGTTATGTTAATTTTATGTACATTTAAATTGTATAGAATGACAATATTTGGCACTATACAATTTTAGAAATAGGAAACGAAAAGCAATCAAGATACGCAGTACATAATATGTTTATTAAATATAAGGAACCCTTAAAATCTTGTTAAGACATTTGGGCATAAATACAGAATTATGTCAATTAGATAATTAGATCAATAATATTAAAACTTTCGGAAGCACTAGATTTTTATGACGTCATTTTTGATTATACAAAAATGGTTGTATACACATTGAATAATTAAGAATTAAATTATTTGTAACACTTAAACTGAATAGCCAAATAAGGTGTCTACTGTTGATCTGACTTGTCTGTACACTATGTATATTATTTATGTGAGAAAGTAACACCAATACATCAAGACAGCAATATAGTAGTTATTATGTTGTAATTACTTATTTAATAATAATCATATTTATAAAACATGAACAGTCTAGATGTGACAACCCTAACGATAACTATTTACATAGAATAAGAATGGATAGAAGCGAAATTCATCCTCCGAAATCTGTAGGTAAAAATCCATACTATTTATGCGACCCCTCGCTTAAATAATATTAGTATGGATTTTTGTATTTGATTTGTTTTTGTAACTCTGTCTGTTTGTCTGTCTGTTAAGCTTTCAAGAATAAACCACAGAACCGACGTTGATGAAATTTGGTACGGGGTAAGTATGAACCCTAAGAAATTACGCGACTTCATGTGCGTCCGAGATAATTGACATTTATGCGGACGATTTCCCGGGCAAAAGCTTGTGTTGGGGCGTAATCGCGTAAGTACGTTTGATAGTACCTGACCAACTCCTCGAAAATTCAAAAGTGCCTGTCAATGTTCTAATTGAAATAAATGCTTTTGACTTTGATACAATCAGAATTGTATCGTCAGTAGTGGGCCGTGTGCTGAGTTTCGCTTCTGTATGAATTCCTTATTCTATGCCTAAATTAGGGCTGTCGCATGCTCAAGTGCTTCTTCAAAGCAAGAAGAGTATATCAAGGCTTTTATTTAAGCCTAAAGGCAGTTTAGTTCGGTGTTTTATTGTTAGTAAGTGTCTTCTGTTTGTTGATTAGCGCGCTAATGAGTTTGATCCTTGCTTTGACAGCTTTGTATCTGAAGTATTCGTCCTCGTGGCCCTTCTTGTCATCTCTCTGTACCTTCCGGCTGTTCTGTAGCTCGAAGCTTACCTCGTACTCTTTTATAGTGCGGCGTAAAATCTGGGGATGAAAATCAGAATATTTTGGAGTCATTTCTAGTTTTTACATATAAACAGTAATGCAGTGGTCTAGTAGTCGCAAGCGCGACTGCTGTGCATGAGGTCTTGGGTTCGATTCCCAGGTCGGGCAAAGTGTTATTGGGTTTTTCCATCAGGAATTTCTCAGTAGCAGCCTCGGAGTCTGGATTTGTGCCCGGTTGATGGCAATAGGCTCGCCCCCTATTACATGGGACTAAAAACATAATTGGCGAAATGTGGGTGTACTAATGGGTACACCTCTGCCTAACCCTTCGGGGATTACAGGCGTGATGTTTATGTACAGTAATGCAGTGTCTAAAAATTTTATTTGTAACCAGTACAAAATGACAGTCTCGTCGTCTTGGGTGTCCCAGGTCAGGCAAAGTGTTATTGTGTGTTTCCATTAGGAATTTCTCAGTAGCAGCTTCGGAGTCTAGATTTGTGCCCGGTTGATGGCAATAGGTTCGCCCCCTTTTACATGGGACTTAAACAAAACTGGCGAAATGTGGGTACACCTCTGCCCAACTTTTCGGGGATTGGCGCTTAAAAAACAACTAGGCAAACTGGCTTTAAATTAAGGTGTGATTTAAAAAATAAAATTATAAATAAATAAAATATTTATTAAAATTATAAATATATAACCAATAATAGAAGAAAAAGATCTTATCCCAAATCATCAATTTGGTTTCAGAGAAAAACACTCTACAGTAGACCAGGTACACAGAATAACAAACGTCATTGAAAAAACGCTCGAAAACAAGGAAGTCTGCGCCACCGTATTCTTAGATGTCGCGCAAGCTTTTGACAAAGTTTGGCATGATGGCCTAATATTCAAACTTAGATGTATGTTGCCTCCAGAATTTGCAGATATTCTGGAGTCGTATTTAACTAATAGAATGTTTAGAATAAGACAAGAAGATGCATATTCCGAGCTAAAAGCGATAAAAGCTGGGGTACCTCAAGAAAGTGTGCTAGGCCCAATCTTATACTTGTTGTACACATGTGACATCCCAGAGCTAGATAACAACACCATTGCGACCTTTGCTGATGATACTGCTATTATGGCTACTGGATCGAATCACAAAGAAGCAGTAGAAAAAGTTCAACTTGCTGTGAACAAAGTTTTTGACTGGACACAAAAATGGAAGATCAAACTGAATGAGTCAAAATCAATTCACGTTGACTTCACAAACAAACAGTGCGACTACCACCCAATCTACATAAACGGTACGCAAGTGCCTTATGCTAATACAGCCAAATATCTTGGCATAACCCTCGACGCTAAGTTGCGATGGAAAGCTCATGTCAAAAAGAAAAGACAGGAACTCGACATACGCTATAAAAGTATGTATTGGTTACTCGGAAGGAAATCCTCTTTATCAATACAGGATAAGATTATACTCTATAAGCATATTCTGATGCCAATTTGGACGTATGGTATCCAACTCTGGGGCTGTACTAAACGGAGCAACCTCAAAATAATACAACAATTCCAGAATAAAGTACTCAGGGATGCTGTAAAAGCACCTTGGTACATCAGAAATGACGACCTCCACCGTGACCTTAAAATAGAACTCGTCACCACCATCATTCAAAAATTTGCTGAAGCCCACGAACACAGACTTCACCGACATGTGAATGTTGAGGCAATCCAGCTGTTAGACAACACGGACCTAGTGCGTAGACTCAAGAGAACAAAACCTTTTGAGTTAGTGTAGTGTTTAAAGTTAGTGTATAATAGTGATCATTGCTGTGCTATGCATATAACACATGAACAAAGTGTTTTTATCAATACCAGACTCTAAGAAAGTGCTATGGACTTGTATAAAAGTGCTAAAGGACGCTATTCTTAGTATTTAACAAAATCTTTACCGTATAATAATAAGTTAGAGTTAAATTGCTTATTAGTCTTTTAGGCTAGATTGTAATCATTTATTAAGAAATCTGTTCTTAATAATAAGGAAAAAAAAAAAAAATATATATTTAAAAAAAAGCTTTTATTAAACAAAAAAATGTACTAAAAAGGAGAAAATAAGTTTTTGCTACAATAATTTCAGGCTGTATTCGTATGACTATAAATAATAGCTTTGGCGCTCTTAAAGAATGAAAAGTAAAATTATGATTAAACATTTTTTTCATATTTAATATTTAAAGAGCGCCAAAGCTTTTATTTATAGTCATACGAATACAGCCTGAAATTATTGTAGCAAAAACTTATTTTCTCCTTTTTAGTACATTTTTTTGTTTAATAAAAGCTTTTTTTTAAATATTTTATTTATTTATAATTTTATTTTCTACTTTTTAGTCTTTTGAAATCTATATTGATCAATATCAATATGGATTTCAAAAGACTAAAAAGTCCACTCCCACTTGAGGAGTTCTCTGGTTTGGAGCCAATCCTGGCAGCAGCATCACGTCATGCTTATCATAAACATACTTTGTCTTTGGGACTTGACCAGTATGTAAAATTTCATGTCCCTACTGTTAACCATTGAGGAGTTCCCTCATGTGGAGCCAATCTTGGCAGCAGCAAAACGTTATGCTTATAATAATCATGCATTGTCAATAAGACTAGACCAGTGTGTAAAATTTCATGTCCCTACTGTTAACCGTTGAGGAGTTCCCTCATCTGGAGCCAATCCTGGCAGCAGCATCACGTCATGCTTATCATAATCATGCATTGTCATCAAAACCAAACGTGTGTGCCAAATTTAAGCTCGATAGCTTTAGTAGAAGTGGATGAAATATTGATTGCAAAATTCCAGGACATACATACAAAGTTACATACATACAGGTGAAGTTAAATAAAAGCTTTTAATAAAATGGATTCTAAAATCAATCATAAAAAGTTGAAGATCAAACTTACAGATTTCTGCATCTTAGCTTCAGTAAGAGCTTTATTTAGTTCCTCGAGGCTGAGGCAGTGGAGGCCTTCGTTTGAGGGCGTGGCTTCCTCGCTGGTGGCTGACTGAGCTGATGACGTGGAGGATGGTACCTCCTCTGCAGCTGCTGTGCTGTCACGTGTGGGGGGTGACTGGAGGGGAGTCTCGGTTGTTTCCTAGAAATTGAGGAAAATATAATTATAACAGTGCACATTTTTATTTTTTTGCGTAACCTCGATTCAAACTTAAAAGGAAAAAAATGTGTATTAAAATTGTCTTTACTGTCTGATAACACAAGTAAGGATAAGTTTTAGCATAAAACAAACATCATTATATCAGATGTCCTTAATTCTACGTCCGGTTTAAGTTTTGGTTGAGAATATCATGTAGGTAAGTCCTCTAGTTCATTTCCGTTGAGATAAAGAAATATGCTTACTTAAATTTTAACTGATATTATAATTATTTGGTTCGAGGTCAAAATCTGCACTTATGTACCTGCGATGAATCCGAAGGTTTTTCCTGGGAATCACTGGAACTATCGACGCTGGAGTTAAACAGCATAGTTTCGTGCTCATGGATCGTCGCCAGTTCCCCGTTAGTGCACCCTATGATCTGATAGTGAAAAATATAAGTTAAAAAGCATATGATGTTAGGAACTCGCAGTAAATTGTCTTTGATAAGAAAAAATTGACAGACTAAATTCAAAAGACAAAATACTTAAAGAAGACATGACAGCGTCACACCATTTGCCGACACGGCATTCGAGTCAGTTTTACTGCCAAGGTGCGCCAAAAGAAAAAAATAAAAAAAAAAAGATTAAATTAATGCTACAACCAAACTTACAGCATCAGGTCTAGAAGACGCAAGCACTCTCTTGACAGCCCTGTACCGCTCATACAGGTGCCTGGCAGCACCGCGCTCAGCGGAGTGTGCTGGGGGACGTCCCCGTGCCGCTTCCAGTCGAAGTAGGACTCGTTGTACGCAGAGCTTCTCTGCAGCCAACTGGGCAGATGTCCAGCTCGCCTCGGTGGACGACGGCCGTCCAGCCGCCTGGCGACATCCCTCTAACCACTGGAGAAAGGACCACAATAAATCTGTGTAGAAACCTTCCTGACTAACTTTTGTTGAATGACGTGGTGAAAAATGTTTTGGTGATAAAAGCCAATTATTATAGTTCCTAAGTAAGCCAAATGACATGGCAAATTGGTGATTTACTAGCATGGTTTTATCTATTTAAGCAAAATGATTATTAGAGCAATTTATGTATTTTAAGCTACTTCCATCCAATATAGGTTTTTCAGTCACATTTTCACAAAAATCGTTAAGTATAAATATATGAATTTTCGCTATAGTACGTGGTTTGCACTGTTTGCTATCAATTATCAACGTGAATTCCAAAAATAGGTCTTATCTAAACTTAACTAGTTAGTTACAAAAAAATATATTAAAACAGTACGAAAAGTTCACCTCTTCAATATCCTTAACGATATCAGGCATAGGTTTGTCGCTCTTCAGCGATTCCTCAAGCTTGTCATCTCTTTCTTTCTGTTGCTTTGCTGCTTGCACCTTCAGGGCATACTCCACGGGGTCAGTCTTAATGAGGCGTTTCTCTGCTTGGAGTCTGCGCAACGTATCGTTCATTCGTGTCAAGGCTACGTCTGTGATTCTGTCACTCTGTGTCAGAGGATGACCGTTCTTAGTTTCAAACTCGCTTTCATACTTGGCGATGTTCTTCTTTAGTACGGAGATCTGATAATTAAACATACAGTATTTAGGCAAGTGTTTAATTAGTCATAAAAATGATAGCAAAACCTTGTTCCTTTTTGACCAGCTCATATCCAATAATATTTTATCTGAGAAGCCTAGTGATTAAAATAAATACGCAAATTCAAATAGAGCTTCGCAGAGTATAGAACAAGCAATGTAGCGTACAGTCGTGCCAATGTAATAATAAAGGATATTACTTCGTTAGATACCTTCTTGTTGATCTTCTCAAGCTGTCGGTCAGGCACTGGCTGTTCACGTCGTACGACGTTGAGAGGGGCGGCGCTCCGCTCGTCGCTGCGGGCTCGCTCGGCCTCCGCGCACAGGGCTGCGCCCTCCTCGCTGGCGCTTTCTGTGCGGCCCACCACGCGGTGGAGCGCCCCTGCGTCCAGAGTCTCCGGTTCCTCGCATACTGCAAAAATCTCCTAACTGTACCGTCTGCGTACAATGACAGTGGGCAAAAGAAAAAAATATTATGCGGTGTTTAGAAGTTGGTGATGTTTATTTGCTTGAGCAAGCAAGTAAAGCCGGTGATTCTTCCACCTGATCTCACTCCGGTCCTGTCGGATTGCTGTCCCATCGGACTATGAGAGTGAGGAAAGAGGGAGTGCACCTGTGTTTGTGCACTCTTTTGTGCGCTATAATATCTCCTGCGTATTTACATACGGCCACACCCAAAATTCGGTTGGTAGGATGTTAATATTATTATCCAACAATTTTGATCGTCAACCGTACCTGCATCATACCTAATTCCTTTTCTTTATTTTCCATTACTCAAACTTACGTTGTGGTTTTTGCACGACGACGTAGTCGAAGTGTGGCGGTGTGCTGCATCTGATCTCTTCGGAAGTGGTGAAGCACTCATTCTCCTTCGGGTGTTTGGGTGCACGGGGCTGGGCGCGACGTCGCTTGCCACCGAACTGAGGGCGACGAGCGCGGGACAAACGCTCAGCACGACGTTCCGACTGAAAGTGATAAGAACAGATTGCTTGAGGATCCTAGAAGTGAGGATTATTGGGTGGATAGTGAATACGACCACAAAAAAAAATACAGGTAGGTCTTCATCCTTCATTGATTTTTGGTAGTTCAGGGTTTTTATTGAATATTGATTGTTAAATTCAATGAAAAAAAAAAAGGCTCTTACCTCAATTCGGTTGTGGTCGTGTAGCGGTGGCGGCGGCGGGGGCGGGGGAGGTCGCTCCTCGCTGTGCGGGCGCCGCTCTTTGCGCTCGTGCGCGCACCCCGAGTCGCGGCGCTCGCGGCGCTTTCTTGCCTCTCGCTCGCACTCGGGCGCCGCCATATCTTCCGTCCTCTCGCGCTCGCGTTCGGAGCACTGCGCACGCCACCCGAGCCCAGATATTACTACCCGATGCTCGCTCGAGCGCTCACTTTCCTGTCCGTACCCCTAACGTATCCAGGATGAGTCAATGTCAGTGTAATGTGCGGAGAATTGTAAACTTTCAGTGTTAAGAAATAAAGTTGATTTTGGAGTGGGTGGGTTAAGCTGATGTTTGCGATTCGTATCGAATAGTGAGGAGAATGATTAGTGTTGATCATGTATGATACAGTAAATTGTATAGATATATACGTAGGTACATATTAAGTAAGGATATCTTTGCTTAAAGCTATATTTCTAATTCTATCAAGGGACACGGGTTATTGAAAGCGTTGGTTATCTACTACACGGCTGTCGCCTAGGTACTCAATTTATACAGGTTAGTTGGGCAAGCAACTCAAATACTTGTAGGCAACTACTACTTAGTTGCTAGTTATCTAACCGTTAAGAATGGCATATAATACTTACAATCTCCCAGTATACCCATGTATTTACGTATATATTGCAAAGCGTATATGTATAGGTTAAGCTAATATATTTTTTATATTTATAAAACGAGGAACTATTAATTGTTAAAGTCACTAAAATGATATGTGAAGCCCCATTATCTAATTTTTCAAAAATACCTGTAAAATTTCCAATTGTACCATTTTCGCTAACTCGGAAAATTAATCCCAATTTCCAAAAGTTTTCAGCCGTTAATGGGACGATTCTGAAATTAAATCATGTTTTTGCACTAACGCAACTCAACGCATCTAAAAAAAAGCTTCATTGTCTATAGCTCAAACAAAAACCTTTATAGATGCGGCCTAACAGACTTCCCTGGTTACAATTTTAAAATAAGAACTTTCCTTTAATTTATTAATAAGTATACTTACAATGCAGTATCTCGCAGCACCAACTATGGAATCCAAGATTCTGGATATGTTTTCTCTGGTACGGCTGGCCAGGGTCGCACTGGGGCCTGCTCGTGGGCACAACCCCAACCAATGATCCACAACCAAACACTAAACCACCGGGCTATTGCTTATCCTTTGATGTAAAACAAATTGAAAGAAACAAAACGAAACGGCAGTGCGGAAACGCGCGCCGTTTTGACGGAAACTTGACACTAGATTATAGACACTATTGTCTATGAACGTCCAATATAAAACCTTATTTGATGATGTCACTCCTTTGCACCGACATGTCCCGATCACGGCACATATTGGTACGACACAAACAGTCAATGGAGGCGTTGTCCTTATTAACAATTTACGGCTGCTTCAAAAAATGTGTTGAAACCAGTCTGTAATTTAGCATTGATGGTCCGAATGTGATTGGTGGAGCTTTGTAGCCCTAAATCGCTGTTAATGCGATGTATTCATAATCAGAACTTTCAGAGTATTGATCAAGATTATGAAACGCTTCACTTTAGACACTGCGTCCTCAATTGTCTTCTATCATTTTGAAATCCATGTTTTAACACGTCACGATATTATGGAGTCGAAATTGGCAGACTCGATTACGGCAGTTTGAATCTGAAACGAGAAAGAGAAAATTTTTAATGAGTTGGAAGCAAGCCAGCAGAGCAGCGGGTTATAATACAAAAGTGGTGGTGAGAATCTGATTATGTGTTTCAAATTCAACGATCGTAGGTATTGCGTTGAAATTCTAAACAAGCTGAAAGCAGCTGCCTACAGTTTCATAAATATTAATGAGCGTAGGAATTCTACTATATGAAACCTAAATGGCTGAATAATAACCTTTAATTGCATTCGTGTTTGTAACACACATAACGACAGGTGTAAAACCATAACGTTTTACTTCAATTATAATAAAAATAACAATCACAAATTGAGCTAAGAGCCTCACACGAGCGCGCAGTTACTAAATATTTTTTTAACTAAAAACACCCAATCAAACTGCCTAGCTTTTTCTCAACAATGTTGGGGTCAGCTTCCAGCCTAATCGGAAACGGCTGATGTTTTACATGGAGCGACTGCTTTTCTGGCCTCCGCCAGTAACTGGTGAAGCGAATATTGTGTACATTAAACTATATACTATTTTATTATAGAGTAGTCTAAAATGAGCTTTATTGTGCGGTTCGTATAAACTTAAACGGAAAACCTACTTATAAGTGAGTTCAGCCAGGTATTCGGTAGCCGGTATTTCCAGTTCAAAAACCGACTTGAATCGAATACTTATTAGGTTAGAGTACTCGTGCTAGGCCCACAACATCAAACATTAATGACATAACTGCTATTGACTGACATTATTACAATTCTAGGAACAATTAGCTAATTATTGAGTAAACAGTGACTGCAAAAGTGATAATCGATATACGAACGACCTTACCACAGGATAAACAAATTTATAATTAAGTTTGTGTGGTGTGTCAAGTCTCATCTTTCGTGGCACGTATTGTACTTAGTTTGATGGGCAGTATTCGTAGTTAACGGGTGGGTATGAGAATGTGATGTCTCTTTTTCAACCTTCGACGCAAAAATGACGGGTTGTCATAAGTTTGACGTGTCTGTGGCATCGTAGCTCCCGAACGGATAAACAGAATTTGATTTTGTTTTTTTTTTTGGGGAGAAGAGTTTACTGGGAGAGTTCTTAGCTATGTTTGATGAAAATAGGTCCAAGATGGCCGCCGTTGGGGGATTTTTAAATTTGAAATTTTTATATTCCGTTCCCTAGGAAGATTTACCTTATTGGTGAGGTTCTTCAGAATGGTCAGGTGCGGAGTACTCGTAACCGGCGTGCTTGTATGACGAGATGTATAAAAGTATATGAGGCGAAAGGAGTAAGGATCGTAGCAGGTTGTGTTCAAAAATCAGAAATCATTTATTTGCTAATAATGTAGGTATACATATAACATGGACAGATCCAATACATTTTACCTTACGGCATGCAAAATGTGTGTGGTTTCTGCCTACCCCCATGGGAAAAATGCGTGAGTTTATGTATGTATGTTTACTCCGTATTTCATGATAACTATCACTTTCAAAGTAGGTAATTGACTTTTAAATGTTGTTTAATCACTGGCCTGATGAATACGTTTTACTCTGTGATGTGAGTAGTGTATTATTGGGCATTCTATACCACTATCGGCAAGTAGCTCGGCGAGTGCGCCTCGCTGCCGATAGTGGTATAGAATGCCCAATAATCGACACTCGACTCGACTCTCCACTCGACCGATAAACTCGAACGAGACAGTTTGTTGTACCGTGTACTTGATTAGGAACGATTTACTCGACCAATGACTAGTAACTTGCTCCTTACCACTATCTTCCATACGGCTGGTCAGTATGCCGCGTTTCGGAGCACGATGAACAATCAACCATTTACTTACCACTGCACTTAACCGGTCACTCGAGTTGCATTTACTGTTAACATAGAATGGTGAACGAGTTGATGATTGTAACAAACCAACGAAATTACAAGTACCTAGTGAAAAAAGCGTTAACGGGTTATTATTGTAAATAAAAAACAACTGTAAGGTACGGTATTTGGTTTAATTATCATAAAATGTTGGTTTGCCTGGAAACAAGATATCAGCCGCACGCACGAGCTCTTGTAATTTTCGCCACTGAGGAGAATCCGCGTCAGTCTGGAACTTGATTCGGACGAGCGCCTTCTTCCACAGCTCGGCGGAGTCGGTAAGGCGAGCGTCGTCAGCCTTGTACACCTTGCAGTCGATGTAGTACTCTCCGTCGGTGCTCGTTGCTCGGCGCTCGCAGCCGCTGGCTACCCGGTTCACAAAGAATGAAGTTAGGTGATCCGATGCATCTTCTTTGTGTGGGATGTCGCGGTTGTTACTGATGCCGAATATGTCGATGCCAGTATTCACTTTTTTACTGAAACAATAACAGAAACTGTAATTAGTTAATGTTTAGAACGAGAGATGCATACGCCAAGAAAAACCTTCTGCTGTAAAAATATAACAACTGACTCGGCTTTGATCAATACTGTAATCGATTAAATCAATCCATCGATTCAAACAATAACCAAGTGAACCTGCACTTGTTTTAAAATAATATGTAATAGTAATTGCACGATTATAATTTAGTCAGTAGATATGTGGCTAGAGTAAGTAGATAATTAATTTACCTGGCACGAGCTACGGTTGTTGATTGTGACTGCATCTTGCGTTTCCCATTGCTGTCTGCAGACGGTTTGCGGCTGCACTTCACTTTTTGCCCGGTGACCGATGCTTGCGAGTAATCACACTCAGAGTCTGACCTGAAATAAAGATTTGAATAGAATTTAGTCACATAATTATTATTAATTATCTCAATGGAGTAGTGTCAACACAAGTGTGTGCGCAAACATTGGTTCTCCTACATGCCCATGGGATAGCAAACCCATAGAGAGATTGGGTGCTGGATCGATGGCTTTACATGCTGTTCAAAGCACAGAAGACTGGATGAAAAATAATGACTCCTTCGAGGGATCGACCTCGACATACTATGAGCAGCTCGGGTGATCTGTGAAGTAACGCGCCCACAAACAAAAATAACTGTAAATTACAAGCGGATCACAAGTGTGAGCCATGACAACGAACAGAATATTTTATAAGACTTACATTTTTCAATCAGAAGTTCCACTCGGTTTGATGACTTGGTTGGTGATGGCGGCAGCGGGTGGCTATCGACAATGTCGTCGCTGATATTTGTAGACAACACGGACTGTTTGTATACCGATGATAACAGAGCACTTCGTTGCACTTGCAGACTGCGAATACTTTGTACCGAATACTTGTAGCTTATAAGTAAAAATCACATTATAAGTAAAGCATGTTAAAAACACTTCAATCAATTTAGCATTGTTGTGTTGAAGTAACTTTTTCTGTAGTCGGATTATACATGCACGTAAAATGTAGACGAAGGAAAATTTTATGCTGCATCGAATGTCGATGCAGCGAAATTAGCCAGGGCTGACTAAATGATAGCGAGCACGGAATCGTTACACTACATTGATGTAATTATTTTATAGAAGTAAATAAATATTTCTAAGGTAGGTACTTATTTTATCATCTACGTTAGGTCTTGTGTAGAAAATATGAACTTATTGTCGTCAACCTAGTACTTTTCTAGACTTCCTGAAATAAATACATAATATAGTTCTCATAACTACACTAACAGCCATGAGTCAAACCATGGAAATCCGTATGTGTCGATACGCTATGATATATTTTAATCGTAATAATGCATTGTGTAAATTTTGTATTTTGCTGATACATAGAATGATACTAAGTTATTGTCAACCCTAACTAAAATAGCTGATTATTGTGAATGTGAAATAAATAATTAGGTTAAGCACACGTGTAACAATTGCGCAAAAACAAATTTTATGATGAAATACTTTTAGGCAAAAAATATAATTTAAAATATTATTTATTACTTCAAAGGTCTCTCGGAGTGAGCACCTTTCTAAACTGTCACCGAAAAATTAAGTCAATTATTAAAAATAAATATTTTATTGATCACACACCAGAAAGTACATACGAACGATTTCATCAGGAGTAACGCTGTTCGGTATATCGTGGGGGGCCTGAAATACACCTGTTTGGATAAAGCAGATCATTTCATATTGTACAGGTAATTATCAAATATATTTTTTTAATTTCAATTAACATAATAGTATGACTCTTTTTCAACCCAGAATTTACAATTATATGTCTGATTCTTTATAGGTTCTTAATAATCATTTTTTTTTTAATTTCAGATACATTCTGCCTAAACAAAATATTAATTACCGACTGGTCTGTGAAGAATTATTTAATTACCTGAAATATATCTCCATATTTGGATCACGTAGATACACATTCCTGTGTATAAATCATTTTACATTTTGCAGGTAATTATTATCTTTATTTTTCTCTCCAGATTATACTATTATCTATCTAATTAAATTATGTGTCTAATGCTCCCTATTTTTTATTATTTCAGAAACATTCTGCCTAAACATAATTACCGACTTACCTGAGAAGAAATTACACAAGGGATCTTGGAACGAACATAAAATAGTCCTGATCAAGTTGTACTAATAACCTATATAAAATATTTTGTTACTGGTATACCTAAGATCGTGAATAATAGTTGTAAGTATTATCTAATCTAATTTTATTGAAATTGTTAGTGTTCCTTTTTGTTAGTGATTTCAAGAATAACATAATGCCTCACTGTTCTGATTGCAAAGTATTTGTAGATAATCGCCGATGGTCTGGTCATTTACGTAGCAATGTACATAAAAACAATAGTTCAACTCCTATTTATGATAATGTGGCAATTATAAATTCTTCTTTTAAAGAACGAATCAAAAGTTATAAAATCACAGCGACAGGCGAACAAAAACATAGTTTTCCTGAAATGTTCCTCAATAGTATTAGTCCACAAATTAAACATTTAATAGATAGTTCAATACAGAAACACACCTCTGTCAAAATAAACTTCGAACTGTTTGCTTCCTTTCTTATGTTTAAAAATGATCAACAAGAAATAAAATCATTCCGAACAAAAAATTTTATTACACTAATTAATTACGATTTTGATTCTACTTACAAATCAGCTGTTAATGTACTACTAAAAAAAATTGAAGAATTTGAGGAAAGAGATAGTGGTTGGACATTTTTAAGTAATTCACATTTAGAATTAAATATTAATAAATATCAACCACTCAGCGGATCTAAATTTTTAAGTTTGCCGAAATCCATAAAGGCTAAAAGAGCTTGTTTAAATATTCGAAACAATGATGAGTATTGCTTTTTGTGGTGTGTTGTGGCGGCATTGTACCCCACAAACAGACATCCCGATAGGATTTCGTCTTATCCATACTTTCAGGAAGTTTTGAATGTTAATAATTTAACATTTCCAATTACATTCTCGGACATAGCTATCTTTGAGAGAAATAATCCTTCTCTCAATATATTTGTATATGGTTTAAAAAATGAGAAAACAATTATTGGGCCATTGTATACAACGCTGAATGACAAGTCTAATAAAAGTATCCATCTACTGTTTTTAGAAAATAATAATAATTCTCATTACTGTCTCATCAAAGATTTATCTCGTTTAGTTAGAAATCAGATGACCAAACATCATGGTAAACTATATTTCTGTGAAACATGTTTATTGTTTTTTCCAACGCTTAGTCAAATTGAATCCCACTTGTGTGGGGGGATTGTCACTGTTTTACCGGAAAAAGGGTCATTTTTAAAATTTAAAAATTATGATAGAAAACAAAATATTCCATTCGTCATATATGCCGACTTTGAAACGTTA
Organism: Hoplodrina ambigua; assembly: GCA_949774945.1. NCBI lineage: Eukaryota > Metazoa > Arthropoda > Insecta > Lepidoptera > Noctuidae > Hoplodrina > Hoplodrina ambigua. Next base: position 4,380,215 of record OX458967.1, read on the forward strand.
CTTGAACCAATTTCCGGCGCTGAATTCAACACCGCTAACACGTCATACTTAAAACGCCACGTGCCAGCGGCGTTCGCTTACAATGTCGTGTCATCAAATAAAAATGCCACCGTTGAGGGCTATAGAAGTTATCGGGGTAATGATTGTGTTTCGAAATTTATACATTTTCTTACTGAGGACGTAAAACAAATACATAAAATTATATCCAAAAGCGAGCCTATGATATTCACTGATGAAAATTCTCGTGATTTTAAACGTGCCGTTAAGTGTCATATTTGCGACAATTTACTCTTAACCGATAAAGTAAGAGATCATTGTCATATTACAGGTCTATATCGAGGTGCAGCACATCGACACTGTAATTTACAGCATAAAGTACCAAAATTTATTCCAATATATTTTCACAATTTATCCGGATACGATTGTCATTTATTTATAAAAAAGTTAGGTGAAATTCCCGGTTCAATTAAAATAATCCCCAAGACTAAAGAAAAATATGTAGCATTTACTAAATTTATTCCTATTGCCGATAACGAGTACATTTGTATAAGGTTTTTAGATTCCTTCAACTTTTTGGGAACAAGTTTAGACAAGCTCGCTAAAACATTGCAGGTGGAAGATTTCGTTAATCTACGGTCTCATTTTTCTAAAGAAAGACAGTTTAATTTATTGAGAAGAAAAGGTGTTTATCCATATGATTACATGACCACTTGGGGATGTTACGATCAAACATTTTTGCCGTCTAAGGATAATTTTTATAATTCTTTGACTAACGAAGTCATTAGTGATGAAGATTATAATCACGCGCAGGCTGTTTGGGCTGAATTCAATATTAATAACCTAGGCGAGTATACGGATCTATACTTAAAAACGGATGTGCTTTTGTTAACAGACATATTCCAAAATTTTCGGAAAACCTGTAAACAATATTACAGTCTTGACCCCGCGTTTTACATTACTGCACCCAGTTTATCTTTCGATGCGATGTTGCTAAAAACAGGCGTTCAGTTAGAGCTAGTGTCGGACTTAGCTATCGTCAGAATGATACAAAGCGGTATACGCGGTGGTTTGTGCATGTGTTCCCATCGGCATGCTAGAGCTAATCACAAGTACATGCCTGAATATAATCCATCACAACCTGAGAGTTTCATAGTATACTTAGATTGTAATAATCTTTACGGTTTCAGCATGTGTCAGTATTTACCATACTCTAGTTTCAGATTTCTAGGTGATAACGAATTAGCTAATTTTGATGTTACCGCTATAGAAGATAACGCAAAATGGGGCTTCATATTAGAAGTCGATCTATTGTATCCCGAAAATTTACATAATCATCATAATGACTTACCATTTTGTCCTGAAAAATGTGTACCCCCGGGAGGTAAAACCAAGAAACTCATAGCAAATTTGTATAATAAGTACAACTATGTGATTCATTACGTTCATTTAAAAAAATGTTTGGAACATGGTTTAATTTTGCGTAAAATTCATAGAGCTATTACTTTTAGACAGGCTCCATATTTAAAACAATACATAGAGTTAAATACTCAATTAAGACAAAAAGCAAAAAGTTCCTTCGAACAAGACTTTTTTAAGTTATTAAATAACAGTGTTTTTGGAAAGACATTAGAAAATACTGAAAATAGAGTAACCGTGCATTTAGTTAATCAATGGTGCGATCAGTCCAATCGAACTAAGAAATTTATATCCGCTGAGAAACTTATAGCCAACCCCTATTTCCACAGTGCATCTATTTTATCTGAAAACTTAGTTGCGATACAAATGAAACCTGATCAAATTATTTTAGATAAGCCTATCTACATAGGTTTCACTGTGTTGGAACTTTCAAAAGCACACATGTATTACTTTCATTACGATATTGTAAAGCCTTTTTATAAAGATCGAGTGCAGCTATGTTACACAGATACCGATTCCTTTGTTTATAAAATAGACACTAACGATTTTTACCATGATTTGAAATATAATTTTTTACAATATTTTGACAGCAGTAACTATGAAGCCGCAAATGATTTACAGATACCGCTAAAAAATAAAAAGGTACCCGGTCTCTTTAAAGATGAAATGGGAGGAAAATATATATCTGATTTTGTTGGCTTGAGATCGAAACTTTACTCTATAAAAACCCCTAATAATATTATTAAAAAAGCAAAAGGGGTGAAAGCAAGCGTGGTCAGGGATTTAAACTTATCAGACTATGAAACCATTTTATTTAATGGCGGAGTAATCCGGAGAAAAAATTATATGTTTAAATCGATAAAACACGAAATATTTACTCGTACTGTCAACAAAGTTGCTTTATCTAGAAATGATGACAAACGATCGATATCTGTAGATCAAATTTCAACTCGAGCCTGGGGTCATGCGTTTATTTTTAAGAATGAATTACTCTGATCATAATTTAAGTTTAGTGTTACGTAATTATCTAAGGCTACTCATGTAATAAGTTTAGTTTTAGAAAATAATAACTATTATACAAAAATTAAATAAAATTGGAATTATTGTAACCATTGACTTGTTTCATTTATGAAATTCTATTTACTTTAAAATATAATTACACTCTTTTTTCAATCGGTAAATGAAGTAAATACCGATTGCAATGATTTCAGTTGCACTATGCACCTAGATACCTTGCATCGTAAGGTTGATTTTTGAATAACTAACGTTTACGATTAAGTAACACGCTTACAAGGCACTATTCTTCATTGTATAATTATTGTCTACGTTGCAGTTCATTGGCCTTAGCATGGAGACACAAATGCTTAGATGACATGTAATTAATTATTACACGGTATTTAATTATTTTGCAATCATTAACGAAATATTATTCATCGCGAACACCTGTTTCATATATTTTTTTAACCTTCAGCAAAAGTAATCTTGTCGGTGAGTATAATTTTTTTTTTGTAACTAACAATTGTGATCGCGGTAGTGTTAATAATCAATATAATAAAGGAATATAGTGAACTCCATGGAAAACCCAATTATAACGCTTTAGAGCGCTATACTAAAGGAATAGTGGTATAATTGTTTTATATTTTGTTTCAGATGTCTGAATCCGAGATCATGTTCAGCCAGTATGCCCAGGATCCTTACGAAGGATTCTCTGAGATGTTTCGCAGCGAACCCGAGCACAGCAAACCAGTCACAAAAGATAAAAAACCAAAACAACGATGCAGGGAAAAGTCGAAAAAACTAAAACCAACCAAATCCTACGTGATGAGTCGACTACAGCGAAGAGGGATTAAATTAATAAAAATTTCAGTCATAGATCTATGTAATAACAATCCTCAAACCATAGACAGTGATAGTGACAGTGAGAACGTTATTATAAACGCACAATATATTGTTCAAGATGCTATCGACAGTGTTATGGACGAAACTGAGTCTTTAGTTAAGAAAATATCGAAATCTTTAATAGATACTGACTTTTAATAATCGTTAGTGTAAATTAATGTTTATAATTTGATTAAGATATTTCTATTCAGTTGCGTGTAGTGTTAAGTTATTTGGAGAAGTGTGGGGAGTGTTTAGCAAAATAAAAGCATGTATAACTTATTTTGATTTTTATTTAACAAACCTAAAAACTAATAATCTACATTACACACATTAGTGCATACATTTTATGCCCATTCTAAATACTTCCTTAAACAAAGCACATTTTTAAGCGCACAATGCTTCAGATGTTTATTACAATTAAAATTAGATCTTCCTTCACAGTATGTTTTATGCAAAACAGAGAAATTAGGACATTGTTCTTTACCAAGGTCTAATACTTTACAATTCATACAAAGATCCTTTATCCAATTCACCTTCTCCAAACCATTTACAATGATTTCCTTATTTTCTAGATATGGAACGATTATACGTCGAAATTCTCTGTAGTCAATATAACCTTCATTCCAATAAATTCCCCTATTTCTTTCCAACCATTTAACCTGCTTCTTTTCATCACTTGTTAAGTATTTAAACAAGTATGGTGGTTTTATTAAAAATGTTTGAGTATAATCACGACTAGCAAAAGCTAATTCTTTTATTATAAAATTATTGTACAGGTCTTTAAACCCTTGAACATCTAATATGATAGTATTCGGATTCATGATATTTTTCTCACAGTATTACTTAGAGGCTTATACTCAATTATGCAGTCGTTCAATAAAAGACAATATGCAGAAGTTTGATCTGGTATGTCCGAATCACTCTCTATTTCCACTCGTACATCCACAATAGGACCTGTCTTTACATTATCGGCTTGTCTAGAGCAATCTATGATAAAGAGCGGCGCCAAATCTTTAAATTGTTTTTCACTTAATAAGGGTTCCGGGCGACGTCCGTAATAAGACTGTTGAAATCGAATGTATTGCTCGTATAATAAAGCGATTCTGTTATTCGCGAAACTGACATTTAGGTTTTCATAGGGGAAGTAAGTCGAATTTAGGTATACTCTAACGTCACGAACATGGCAGTGATCGAACTGAGACATATCAGAACTTGAATTGTTTTTTCTATTTGTTTGTAGGCCCATAATTATGTATCTAGGTTTCTCTATTTGCGAGGAAGTTTTGATGGACCAGGTATGTTTTGTAGTTTTAGGTAAAGCTGGATATTCGTAGAGATCCCAATTTCTGAATATCATCTGGAGTGGTCGATCTTTTTCTAACAGTTTGAGTAAACTTATTTTCTCTTTGTCGGACACTTTAACATGCGGTACACGCCAGATGATTTTATTTATTTGAACGTCTTCTACAAATTCACCGGTGTTAAGTTTGACCGCATTCAGGTTAGTATTACTTCGTAGCAATATCAGTTCGTGCCTACAATTTATCACGACTTTCTTGAAATCTTCAGCGAAACCGATGATGTTACTGAGTGGTATAGACGCGGAAAAACTACCCCCATTTATATTTTTTATGCCATCGATATTCCAGCCCCATGCATTAGATATCTTTGACTCACTTTCACTCATTGATATTAACGATTTCATGGTGGTAGTTATGCCAGCATTTTTTATTCTATCAATTTCCACTCCATTTAGCTCGTATCTTATATCTTGGAACAGGTAAAGTAGAGCATTATTCGTAAAATTAACACTAGTGGCTTTCTCTTTCATATCCTTTTTGCTTACGATAACAGTCCCTTCCAAATACAAGGTACTAGCTGACGGAAGTATATACAAGTCTTGCTGGTTAATGGGTATACGAATTTCATCGTTCCTATTGAAACTAGTTACGTAGGGCTTGTAAGAGTGAAATTCGATTCCTTCAACCGTGTTGTCGTAAGTCGGAGCGGATAAAACGTCTAAGATATTCATTTTAGTAAACCGATCGCTTTGAGAAATGCCTTGTTGTCTTTAGTTAATTTTATTTTCTTCTTAGGGCGAGCTCTTATATGGTTGGAAGCTTGAGTGGAACTGATATTTTTGATTTGCTGATGCACATATTTATTGTAATCGATCATTTTTTTCTTCTGAGATGCAAATACAGCTGCACTTCTTCACCGCGCAAGTTTATTAAGCGGTTATTTATATCTAACAGCCTGATATGTATGCAGCTAATGTTGTTTTGGTTGATTGGAAAGTATATCGCGTTTTTCGGAATTTCTATAATCCTATATCCGGGAGGAACGTTGAGTGCAAATTCGTGGATAATGTGACTCGGTTCTCCGTTTGTGTACGAGCCGCTTACAATATCACATTCGATCCTGATCACAGTTGTAGGTAAAATGTTGACCGGCAACTGTGACTCATGCCATTTATTTGCTTTCAAGATTTGTTTATTAAACCCTAATAAATTCCTGAAAGTACCTTCTTTATTAAAATTTATGTCCTTTGTACAATATACAGCAGCTTTTAAAGTATTGTTATTGCACTGTAGTTTGATTGAGGCATCTTTCATTTCAGATTTTAAATAATCATTAATATCTTGCAATTCATAGGTGCCCTCCGGTATTTCAATAACTTCGTTAGAACCATAATAGAATTTATTATTCGTTTTGTCAATGTTTGGAATCGAATTAAATGTTGCGAAATGCAATAAGGCACACTCATACTGTTCATATAGTTGCAACGTGTTGGGATAGTAAGTAGATAAAGTTGACGAGTTTCCAGTTATCGATAATGTGAGTGACATTTTGCAAATGATTGAAATAAAAGAAAATCATAGATTTTATATGTTTTTATTCCAAAAAGTCCACAGATATTCTAAACATAAGTGTCCACAATTTACAGTGTTGAATTTCTGATATCTTGTATAATTATAAAAAACATTACAATTCTTAAAATATCGTATTAATTCCATTGGAGGCTTCAAATTTCCAAAGCTATCAAAATATTCACAATAATTGCCTACTTTTACATAAGCTACCCAATGCGTCCCTTCGTTCTTATAATCGTCCAAGTTAACGATACCACATTCAATCGGATTTGGCGTTCTTGGTAATTGATCCCTCATGTACACTCCCCGAAAGTGAGGGATGTCGCGTGCATACCTTTGGATGTCTACATTAGTTAGAGGACGATTAGGTAGCTTATTTTTCAGTTTTTTGAAGATTTCACGAATAAACCTTTTCCATTTTTATGTGGCTTAATGTATAAACCCTGCCCTAACTTTAAAGACTCCATAGCCCTATTATGTCGTTGTGTTTCTAGTAAATTTTGCTGACCAGCTTTGTAATCGTTAACAGTTTTTGCAATACCAGCCGCACCACCAGCTAAAGTTCCTAATGCTGATAAGCCCGCAAAAATCGGGATTAAGGGTAGAATACCTCCAGTCTTTGGTAAGGGTATCACTCGTGGTACTCGAATTTTTTGAATGTTAGGAAATATTTTTATTGCTGCTGAGTAAGCAGCGTTAATTAAAGTTTTACTGTCCTTTGGTTTCAGTTTCTTTATCTTCGCTCTTATTTTTGATACGAAACTTTTAAACGTTTTAACGCCGGCACCAGATTTCAGTTTGGCTTTCATAACTTTGCTCACTAACCACGAACTAAGTTTTTCACCTTTCCCTGCATCGTTCGATTTAAGTCTTTGTTTAGCCATATTAAGTAGTTGTAAATCAGCTTTGTGACGATTGGGTAAGTCTGTATGGTTTGCATATGCAATGTCGTGATGCATGCAAGCTTCGTCTAGCTTATTTACACCTCGGTCACCTCGTAGTAAACGTTTCTGGAGTTTTGTTCCCGGGCCGCAATAATTGTAGCCTGGTAAATGAAGTTCGAACGGCAGATTATTAATTAGGGTATTAACAAGTTCACCTCCTTGCATTGTCTAAAGTGTAATGAAAGAAATAATGCAAAATTAACTGTTATATAATTGTTTTATTCCACTATTGCAGTTTTGTTGATCCAACTGTTTTCTTCGTTGTTTAGACCCAACCATTTCACAAACATTTTTGTTCCTTTCCTTTTTAAAACCTTTTCTACCAAATAAATACCCGGATAGTAAGATTTTTGAAGTTCTTGCTCGTAAAAAGTTCCCAATATGGCTTGCTTTCGCTGATCTTGTATATGATATGTTACTGGTATGGTATGATTTATTTTTTTTATAGTAAATATTTCAGTTGACCAATTAGGTGTGTAACCTTTCTCAAAATTGTGTTTGTATTTACTGATACGAACAAAGTCACCTACTTTGAACTTAGGTTTTCTACGAATGGTTACATGATTTAAGGTTTTTTTAATATTTTCTTTTATAACTGACTCACTAGATTTATTAACTTCAATTGGCTTAAATTTAATAGTACGATGTTTTGTGTTGTTATAAGTCTTTAACGTAACTTCTAATGGTATACCTAACCATTTATAGTTCCCATTCAAACTAAAATATTTATATAATTTATTTTTAAGTGTTTTAATCAGTCGCTCCACGATCGAAGCTTTTTTGCTAGAAAACGTTGAGTAATGGTTAATATTATACGTCTTCATAAGCGTTTGAAATGAGTTGTTATAAAATTCTGTTCCCTTATCAGTTTGTAAATTAACAGGTTTGCGATTGCTGTTAATCAGTATTCGTTTAAATGCATGAGTAACATCGAGTTTATTTTTTGATTTTAATGACTCTGCCCAAGCGTACTTTGAGAAGCAGTCAATCACCACTAGAATGTAATTATGACCTTTATTATATTTTCTCAGGTTTTGCATGTCCATTAGATCAGCTTGCCACAAGTCATCGACCCCTTTTAGAATGACGGAACGTCGAAGGAAATTTCTTCTTGCTGCTTTGTGTAGTTCATTAACAATTTGCTGTTTTGCCATTATGGAGATTTATTTTGAAGTAATTTATCTACCTCTGCTTTAGTATAAAACTTATCTTGCAAATGAGTTAAAACCTCAGGTATCTTTGCTTTTAAAGTAGCCTGTACTGTACCCTTTGTGTCTTTTATGATTTGAGAACGCAATGATCCAATCATATTATTAAATTCTTTTAACATATTAGCATTCAAACGATCTACATAATCCTTGTCCACAGTCAAATTATTTAATTCTTTTAATGTGTTAGCATTCAATCGATCTACATAATCCTTGTTCACAGCATCGTCTGCTTCTACTGGAGATCTAATTCCTCTGAGTCTTGAAGTTTTTAAATCAAAATCTCCGTTTTCTAATTTTAACAGAGCATTCTCATTAAACTCAAATAACTCAGCAAAACGCATTCTTTTGTGAATGTAGTGTCCGAATTTGTCTACGTTCATGTTTAAGGTGTATTGTATCGAGAGGCTAATAATAAAATAAACACATTTTAAAATATTTATTAATTTATAACTTTACTTTCACGCAATTCTTCAATGATAGATATAATTTCATTATCTAATCCTGTGTTACCAGCATCTCGAGATGCAATCAATAATTTTAATCTATCCACCAGTTCATTGGGATCGTCCCAATATACAAAATCTACGTTTTTCTTCCACGTTTTTGTTAAAGGTAGTAGTCCTTTTCCCTTCGATTGGTGTTCCTGAATTGTACTTCGTAGTTGGAACAGAGGCTTTATAATTTGCAAATATTTTTGTCCTTTATTACTTTTTATTGGTTTACTGGGTTCATAGTCTCGTCGATGTGCATTTGTATCAAGTAACATTGACTTATAATGTTTCATATCACTCTCTGTAACCATGCTTAAATCTACGTTCTTTTTCAGCAGCAATTGTTTTAAACCAGGCGTATTTCGGTATTTGCGTCCAGCCACGATGATATACTCGTCGCTGATCGTTATACGCGCAGAACCTAACATCAATTTGCCGCTCTCTACTCGGACACCAAACGGAATATCTTTCAGTGCTTCTGAGGACACTGACCAGGATGACATATCACATCTCTGGTTGTTTTCAGTTAATGATTTATACGAAGAATCACTTTCGATATCAGATTCATATTCGTCTTCATTGTCGTTGTTATCATTGCTTTCTGAACTAATAGGGTCTTCTTTTTGCAGAGTTTTATCGATAAACGGAACATCGGTTTCTTCATTTTCTATATTATGCAGGAGAGAAGCCTTCTTACTGACATTAGCAATTTGGTTGAGTGGTTCTGTTACCGGCTTGAACACTGATTCCAGCACTTGCTGATTGTTATTCTCAACATCTCTCATCTTTCGCACTTTCTTTTTAACAGCCTCTGCAGCTTCAACTATTTGTCTTTTCAGTGATTTCTCCATAATAATAAAAAAAAAGTTCGTGACTGATTAAGCGTTGCCTGAAGAATAATATTATCGCGAGGGTACCGGTCTTAAATATTAGTATTTTTAATCAAAGACAACAAAAGTGTCAAATTTATTTCTGTAACATCCTTTATTTTTGGAGCAATCCTTATTAATTACTACATAATTGAAAGGCTCACTCCATATTTTCGAACACATTTCACGAAATTCAATCCATGACATATCAGTGTTGACATGTTCTTCATAAATATGCCGTAAATTTATTTCATCTTGTTTAAAAAGTATGATTAAGTTCGCATTGTCTCTTACTAACTGCTTAGGGATTTTACTATACGTTTGGTTTAGATAGAAACAATCAATGCACTTGTGTCTTCCCATCGCAAAATAATCACGCATGTTACTCTGATTTTCACAAGCAACATCATCAAAAATAATCACGGAGTTGGGTTTTGCGTCCTGAACGCTTAGTACTTCCTCATTTCCCTGATATTTCTGGAGGGAAACACCAGGCACCCGTTGCAAAACACTTTCTAAAAAAATGTACTTAGGTTGGTGCAGAGTTTTTGAATAAACATAAACATTTTCAAATCTTAATCCGTTTTCGTGTATTAGAAGACCAATTAATAAATTCGTTTTTCCACAATTGGACGGACCGCAAATAATACACCGTACTGAGTTAGGCAATAATTCTCCGTGACGAAAACTTGTCTTGCAAATATCATCGCAGACTGTATTAACATGCAGCGATTGCGGTTGTTTTACAAATTTCATGATTACTGTCGGAAATGAACCAATTGAAAATGAGTGAATGTATTTAGAACGCTATCATTTATAAACTTACCACAACCTCTTTTGCGTTACTGGTCAGTGATCGAGTCGATTGTTCATTATTGAGCATTCTGTACCACCTTTCAGAGCGATAGCGAGCTCGCATGATCATTGGTCGTGTACAGTATACACTACAGTCGAGTTGATAGTTGATTGTTCATACTGACCCGCCATAATATGGAAGTTACTAGTCGTTGGTTGAGTAAATCGTTCCTAATCAAGTACACGGTACAACAAACTGTCTCGTTCGAGTTTATCGGTCGAGTGGAGAGTCGAGTCGAGTGTCGATTATTGGGCATTCTATACCACTATCGGCAGCGAGGCGCACTCGCCGAGCTACTTGCCGATAGTGGTATAGAATGCCCAATAATACACTACTGATGTGATAGTGAGTAACTGTTCGGTCGATAGTACATAAAGTTTCGTGATAATTTATGCCTGAAAGTTAAAGTGCTTTGATATGATCGTATTAACATTCAGTGTAACCTTGAAGAGTGCTGGGTAGCCGTGTTTAGGTACGCATTTTATGTTATGTTACTTTGATTTCGTATCCAATACTAACATTCATATTTTCTTTTTTTCAGATTTCACTGTCAACAAAAGACATAAGCATGCAAGGTCTTCAGATATAGTTGAAGTTTTCATAGAAAACGGTGCCTGTTTTCATATGTTAAGTAATTTAATTTGAAAATTAGATATTTATTATCTAATTTTTATAATACAAAATAGTTATCTATAATTTGATTTGTATCTATTCAGGGATATTTCAATGACATTTAGATGAAAATTCTTAACATTACATACATAACATCACGCCTGTAATCCCCGAAGGGTTAGGCAGAGGTGTACCCATTAGTACACCTACATTTTGCCAGTTATGTTTTTAGTCCCAGGTAATAGGAGGCGAGCCTATTGCCATCAACCGGGCACAACTCCAGACTCCGAGACTGCTACTGAGAAATTCCTGATGGAAAAACCCAATAACAGTTTGCCCGACCTGGGAATCGAACCCAAGACCTTATGATCAGCAGTCGCGCTTTGCGACCACTAGACCAACGAGGCAGTCAATTCTTAACATTATTTATTACGAAATAATAAAGTTTGTGTGGTGTATCAAATCTTATCTTTTGTGGCACGTATTGACGAAATAACTACCTTAATTTCAACGCAACTTAAACCAAAATCCATTTCACAAAACCATCTCACGCTTATACACCTGCAACAGTGCAACCACGAAACCTCAAGCGAAATTAATTATTACGCTCCTGATTCGCCGATACCTAAGTTATTTTAGTTCAGTTTCTAGGAGTTAGCTTATTGATTCGTCAGGTAGCCAATCCTATTACCGAGCTCACTCGCCCACGTGTTAGGTATCACTTAAAGTTGTACATAGATACCCAGACGTCTCAGCGAGAAATTTGGTAGAGGAAGTAAATTTAGGTACTGAATTGGAGGTATTTTTGCCTTTTGACTTTGTGAGGTATCTCGCTTTGCGGTCAGTGTAAATAAAGCAGCAATATGCACCAGAAGTTTAAATCTATCTAAATATATAAAAGCAAAAGGTCAGTGACACTCACTCACTCATCAAGACATTTTGAAAACTGCTTGATATATAAAGATGAAATTTGACAAGGAGGTAGTTTATAGTTAGTAGACGTACACTAAGAAAGGATTTTCCGAAATTCTCCCTCTAGGGGGTGATAGTAGTAGTAGGGGTTCAAAGTATGTACGGACAACTTTGAGGCGGACGAAGTCGCGGGCAGAAGGTAGTTTATTAAAAGTAAAACAAGTATATTGAACCAGGATTTTGAAAAAACCTAATTGAAGAGAGTGTCCGTGGAATCTCCTGCTCGTTCTGCTCCATAGAGACTATACCTACGTTTTGGAACGAGCATGTTCTAGCTTACGTTTCTCGACTAACTGACCGACTCCTTGACTATGGAAAAGTGCCTGTAAATGGTCTAATTGAAAATGCTGTAAATGTCTGCTATAATGGTCTGACTGAAAATGAAATGAAATTAAACATAACATCACGCCTTGAATTCTAATAGAAAAACCTAATAACACTGCCTAATCTGGAAATAGAACCCAAAACCTCATGCTCAGCAGTCACACTTTGCGACTATTAGACCAACGAGGCAGTATCTGAGATTATACGTTTGTAAATGAACACACGATACACAAGGAAATAGCTAGTGACAATAAAGAAAAACAAAAAAGATATCTTAAAAGTCAGTCAATTCTGCATTTCATTCAAATGTAGTCTGGAGCCTCTCCTATACAGACACACACAGACAGACAACCCCGGTACTTTGACCACGTCATAGTGATTACTATATATACCAATTACCAATAATATGCTTTCATCATACATGAAAGGCTTCGATAACTCGTAGGCATTCCGCTTGTCAATATTTATTTATGTTTGAAACAGGGCTCGACTGTTTGATCAGGCGCCGCGGGGGGCATATGACGTGACGTCATCCGATGTCCTTTATAGACAACACGACAATGACACGTCTGTGGTGACGGCATTATTTTAGGGTTTAATGGGTTTTGTAAACAAGTGACATAATAATATGAAAAATAATGGAAAAAAATACTGTTTTTCGGTCTTTAGACTTCGATTCAGCTGCTTTTATGGTAGTTTTTTTAGGCGCGTATATTACGCTGCATTTCTAATCATACAAAAATCCCGTTTCGGGCACACGGTGACGCAAAATGAGTTGCCAGTTTCAGCTACGAAAAAAAAAATACGCGATTTAAAAACTTAAGAAATTCTTTGGCCTCACACTAACACAATTTGCATGCGTTTCGTAGAAATATCTAGATTTTCCCTGCTATACATACATACACATACACCCCCTACACATACCCCTATATTCCCTGCTATTACATTGTTGTTGACTTGTATTATTTAAAGTTAGCTTACAGCTCTGTCTACCAGTGTGCCACAAATTAGACAGTTAAGTCTTAGGGCTCAAACAGTTGGTAATGGTAAACATACATACAAAATCAGACTAATAAAAACCACTATTTATATGTATAGCATACTAAATAACGTCTGCAGAATATAAAAAATCCATATATTCGAATTCGATACGAGTATTACCTACTGAACGAGAATATGAATAGTTCATTTCTCCTCCATTTATCCTTTTAGTCACGCAAAGTTTTGTCGAAACGAAAACCATTTTAGCTGAGATAAACGTAACATTTACAAAAATGTTATATAACTTTCGTAGTTCGTAGAGGGTGTGCTACGTCGTAGCTGCGTAGTACCACGGCGTAGCGGTTACGAACTACGAGGCCAAAATGTTGTTTATTGTGTCTGGATATAATAATGTATCTGGACTTATGTATAAATTCCTTTTTTTTGTATTTTATTACTTTACCTTTATTCTTGCGAGATATTGCTCGAATAAAAATTTTAGGAGTTTAAATATAATACTAATAATGGATAAGAACGGAAGGTAAACAGATAATTATAGTGCAAATCATAATCTACTACACTATCACAAAATAAAAAATAATAATAATAACAGCCTATTATTGCCCAGGCCTTTTCCTTTATCCAGAGAAGGAACGAGCATTGATCACCAGCACGCTTGCTCAAGGCGGATTGGCGATTTCAGACTTACACTAATTTTAACCGCAAATTTCCTCTCAGTCTTTTCCTTTACCAATGTAAATGATGTCTAAGATAAACTTACAAGTATATATAGGTATAAACTTAGAATAGCAATACCAAAAGTGTACCAATTAAATATCGCAGTTTAAAAATACCAGACACACAAAAATGTCCTCATCTTAAAATATCAAAACATTTGAGGGAAAAAGCGAGGGGGAAAACAACGGCGTAGAACGCTACGGCGTAGTACGATACGGCGCAGTACGATGCGGCGTAGTACGATTCGGCGTAGTACGATTCGGCGTAGTTACTTTTCCCACTGCGTAGCGGTTTCGTGTTATGGACCTCGAGACAATTTATCTGAGAGCGGATGTATTTTATTGACATAGGGTCCAAAGTTGGCCGAAAATAATTCATTGATGGATCGCAAAAGGGATGGGCTTGCTTGAAGAATGGATGATTTCTATCCATATATATCAGTTGTAGGAGAATTTTGTGAAGAAGAACGTTGAGGTAAGTACTGAATGAAACATTATCTTTGCTTGTAAACAGTGTTAGTGAGAGCTGGTTTTCTGTTGCGATACCCTCATAGATTCTGTATAGCAATTAGTAAACTGTGACGTCACTTATTTTCCAAAACAATTGACTAACTATATAATGATATTAATAAGGGACTCCATGCTCCATGGTCGCTCCATGTAAAATACTGGTATTCAGCTGCATCCGGTTAGACTGGAAGCCGACCCCAACATAGTTGAGAAAAGGCTAGGCAGATGAATACGGGACTGCCTCGTTGGTCTAGTGGTCGCAAAGCGCGACTGCTGAGCATGAGGTCTTGGGTTCGATTCCCAAGTCGGCAAAGTGTTATTGAATTTCTCAGTAGCAGCCTCGGAGACTAGATTTCTGCCCAGTTAATGCTAATAGGCTGGCCCCCTACTATTAAATGGGACTAAAACTTAACTGGCGAAATGTGGGTGTACTAATGGGTACACCTCTGTCTAACCCTTTAGGGATTACAGGCGTGATGTTATGTTATTGATTTTATGGCAACTAAAGACTTAACTTCACAGTTAACTGAAAATTAATCGAGTATTTAGAGCAAAAAATAATGAGTTTTTGTGTAACTAAAATTGTGTTTGGATTTATTGACTAATGGTGTTACATACTACTGAAAAGTATAACTGTAATGTACCTATATCTCACATGGCCATTACCCAAAATGTATTAATGGATAACAAAATGGATGAGCTTATTCGACACATGTTGACGCATATACATTACAGAGAGCCTAGCACGAGCGTGCAAAGTAAAACTAATAACATCGTAACATCACGCCTGTAATCCTCGAAGGGTGAGGCAGAAGTGAACTCGTACACCCAAACGCCAGTTATTTTTAAGTCCCATTCAATAGGGGGCGAGCCTATTACCATCCGGGCACAAATCTAGTCTCCGAGGCTGTTACTGAGAAATTCGTGATGGTAACACCCAACAACACTTAGCCCGACCTGGGAATCGAACCCAACACCTCATGCTTAGCGGTTGCGCTTTGCGACCACTAGATCAATGAGGCAGTCTACAAGTTACTTAGATGTCGTTTACAAAAAATAAATTCTACACATTTTTAATCATTAAAAAGTCTTTAAGGTAAAGTTATGAAGTTATTGACATTAAGTAAATCCAACGCGGTGTAAACGGACACTATACTTTACATTATTTAATTAATTAATTAAATTTAATTTACAACG
The DNA here is from genome assembly GCA_949774945.1 of Hoplodrina ambigua. Taxonomy (NCBI): domain Eukaryota; kingdom Metazoa; phylum Arthropoda; class Insecta; order Lepidoptera; family Noctuidae; genus Hoplodrina; species Hoplodrina ambigua. Next base: position 4,396,089 of record OX458967.1, read on the forward strand.
GTTAAACCTATTATAGTAAATCAATATGATAACGTAGTTCAGTGCAATAAACATGCGCTTGGCCGAACATGAAAGACATGGTAAAAATGGTTTCAAAACATGGTACCTACATAGAAACCTACATACAACATACCTATTATGCATTTCTCTCGTAGTTCCTCAAGCATTCCGACAAGATCACCCTCCATTCATCCGCAAACATAATAACAATAAACTACCTCCATCATTTCTAACAAAGTGATTCTCAAGTATTTATACTGTGTGTGTATAGCCTACAAAGTATGCAATCCATCGTGTTTTAGGATCAATCAATAATTGGCGTCGCAAAATATCTCGCCGAGTCGGGAACAAACTATAGAAAGTAGGTCAACATTATTTCGTGTATGGCTAGTAAAAACAACAGCCTGTAAGCCTAGCACGAGTTTGCTAACTTTGAAATACGCACACTAAAGCTGGGGCTAGATTAGAGGGCTATGGAAAGAAAAGAAAAAAAAAATATGTCGCAACACTAGTACGTACTAATCCGAAGGTGTCAAATGTGGAATAAAATTTTAAATTATAAATAGTTAGGGATGATTCTCATTAGAGCGGGCAGTGCCCGGGGCGGGGCCCGGACGGGGCACGGTTTTAAATCTGTTACATATATTTTGTATGAATCAATTTATATTACACAGTGCATTATCCGTGTCCCGTCCGGGCCCTCTCGACGCACTTCAATACCACGTCGGCTGGTCCACGCCCCGGCCCGGGCACGGCCCGCTCTAATGAGAATCATCCCTTAAGGCACCTACGAAAAATATTAATAGGTGCCGAATGTGAAATACCTCAGGTGCCGTATAAGCCGGTGCCCAATGTGGAATACGTCTAGGAAGAACATGTATGTCTTTGATAAACATATGTCTTTGTCTTTCGGCTTCGTCAAATGATTTTTACACCCGCTAATTTAACTTTTCACTGGTTTTTATTAGACGCCCTTTAAGTTTCAGCAATTTATTTTACTATCTCTGTTTAATAACGAGTCCTTAAATTCTAATGCTTAATAAAAGAGGCCAAACGTGTGGGAGTAACAAAGCCATAAATAGTTATCCAGACAGAATGGGCACGTGCCTAAATTATCTTGTAAATACACTTTGTTAATTAGTTATCTAATCATAACAACAAGCCTGTATAGTCGCGAGCAAAACATGTAAATACTCAGCAGGCCAAGTGCGAGTAAAACTCACACTTAGAGGGTTTCGTACCACCGTACATTATAAAGAACTACGTATAAAAAAAAAAAAAACGTTATTTATTAACTTTAATTTATTTTAATATTTGTTGTTATAGTTGTCGGTAAACAAGCCATACTGCCCTGTCAGTCAAGCTACGGTAATATTTTTGGTGTGAAAAATCTTTGTTTATGGTAGCTAGCGATGTCATCATCATCCAATAAAATAGGGGATGTAGGGGTTCCTATTCAAACTTTTATTAGAAAATTTAAATTTCGTCAATAACGTAAAAAAAAATGTAAGTTTAATCGCAGGTCCCCCAGATATGGTAGAAAACAAAAAAAAAGTCTGCAGTGATGGGAAGAACGTGTAACTTTCGGCGTGCTTCTGCCCATTATATCTACACTAATATTATAAAGAGGAAAAAAAATATTTTTGTTGTTTGTTTGTAATGAATAAACTTAAAAACTACTGGACCGATTTTAAAAATCCTTTCACCATTAGAAAGAGCAGCTACATTATCTACGAGTAACATAAGGCTATATTTTATTTTTACGCGGACGAAGTCGCGGTCTAAAGCTAGTGGTTGTATAAATACACATCTTTCACTTCAATTATTAAATAAACTACTAAAAAAAAACAAAGAAATTCTATGCAATATATTTAACAAATATCTGTAAACGAAATAAGAACGTAACTAAATTACTAGGTTATTTATGAACAAAACAATAATTTTGTTCTACTGCAGGCACTAAACAGAATTGCTGGAATAATTTATTTAATTGCAGACTGGATGGACCGGAATGTGGAACACAGAACGTTTGTGGAGTAATTTAATTTAGGTCAGAAGGTATGTCTTGCAGTGTAGGGTTAGGAAAACTCATCCCAGGGGTCCGCCAACATCATTAATTTTGTCGAGAATTTCAATATTACTAGTATAAACCGTTTTTCAACCGACTTCAAAAAGGAGGAGGTTCTCAATTCGACGCGTATGTTTTTTTTTTTTTTGTGTGTTTGTTCTACGATTACTCCGCCAATTATGAATCGATTTGGATGATTCTTTTTTTGTTTGAAAGAGTATAGTTCCGAATAGGTCCCATAGGAATATTGTCATGATCTGATGATGAACTTTGGAGATATGGAACGGAACTCCTTATAAAATCACAGCAGAACCGCCGTAATAAGACAAATTGCTTTGTTTATACGTGTAGACGATGACTGACTGAAGGAAGTGGGGAGGGGGTACGTCAACCCCCCTCCTACCACTTTCCAAAATTTAATATATCGTGTGAGGTATTGTTTGAAAGGGCTTTTTGTAAGGATTTCAAACATTAACACACAAGCACTAAAAAGTGAAAAATAAAAAGCTTTTTTACAAAAAAATATGACCGTCTTCAAAAACTACAAAAAAAAAAATTACTTTAGCTTGGAAGTCGGTGGCAATACCTACATAACAAGAAACAAAACCAAAGCCGCCGACTTTCAAGCTAAAGTTATTTTTTTTTTTTGTAGTTTTGAAGGCGGTCATATTTACAGATCTATATTGATTTTATCTTACTACTATTAGAGATGCGAAAGTTTTGATGGGTGGATGTTTGTTACTAAATCACACCAGAACGGCTGAACGGATCTGGACGTAATTAAGCACAGAATTAGATTAAAGTGTGGAATAGCACATAGGCTACTTTTTATCCTGGAAAAAAATACAATTCCCGTGGGATAACATATCAACTTTGACGCGGACAAAGTCACATGCAGAAGCTAGTTATTATAAAATAAAGCTTATACCAAGTACTTAGGGATACCTTTAGCTTTCTATCCGCAAAAGAATTTTCACAATCAAACCAGTAATTCCGGAGATTAGCTCGTACAAACAAAAATCAACCAAAAAAAGCACTTTACCTTACAAATATAGTTTTCATTTAGCTACCTACGCATAGTTGAAAAACCTACATTTAGATTTAAGTAATAACTCTCATCGTAAACCTAGAACACGCTCCTAAGCAAATATATACACTAAACAGTTAAACATATGGTTTACTTTGAAAGCAGCATCTGCAAAACACGGTAAATGAACCAGCGGTAAATATATGTGGGAGTGTGTTTGGCTACGCTGAGAGGAAATGCTGCCAGCCGGGCAATTTGCCAATGGTAGCCTTACACCCGTTAGCCTGTAGCCTTGAGAAAGAGTTTGTTGTACTACACTCGAAACTAGGAACACTGGAGCTTCAAACATCGCGCTGAAAATCTGGACTCACTTGCCAAATAGCTAATGAAATTGTTTAGTTTTTGTCTTACAATAATATGCAGCTTTGTTCTTGTTCGCGATACCGGTTGGCTAATCGTGCCGATTCCCTTGTTCACAAACTAGACTAAATTTACAGAATTGACAACTCTTACTAACATACAGCGAAAGGAAAGGACGGTGACATTCCGTGACATTAAAGAACTAAGTTAGAGATGTCAAATTAGTTTTGCCTTGAACTTCTCCGTATTTTTAATCCACACGTTTTAAGATGTCAACTATAACTGTATGGATGTGTTAGATGGACTAAATTTGACAGCTCTTATTTACATTAGTCTCTTTCTTATTTTATTGGACAGAAAAAGATGGAAATAGTCTAATTTTAGTTTAGTTTGTGACCAAGGGAATCGGCATCAATATTTTTTATCTATAAACTAAAAAACGGTCTCTAAAAACGAGCAAAAAAAAAACACGTTTGTTGTAGAGGAGCCCCCTTAAATATTTATTGTATTTTAGTATTTATTGTACATTCTTCTTTATCGTGTGGGCAGTAAGGTCTTACGACCCTACACACCCTAGTGTCAGAAGTTTTAAACCGCCTAAAGGGCCACTGACATGGTTTTTTATTTGGTAATAGTGGCAACAGAAATACATCATCCGTGAAAATGTAAACTGTCTAACTATCACAGTTCATGAGATACATCCTGGTGACAGACAGACGCACTCATGGACAGTGGAGTCCTAGTCCTAAAAATAAAAACAGCTGTTTCATGCTGAATAGCTGCTTTTTTTACTCTGTATAGCCGTATATGGATTTGACTGTTCCGTTGCTCAGCGTGTCGCGGTTTCGATTCCAGCAAGGAACAAACATTTGTATGGCCAACAGATAGTTATGTCTGGCTGTTTGTGAGTTTCACATGTTTGCACCCACGATACAGAAGAATTTCCTAGTGAGAGGCATTTTTTTCACGATAAAACCCACAAAAATTCGTTTAATTTCCTAACATTTCATAGCTGTATCGATCATTAACTACAGAACCCTTCCAAAGGCCATTCCATTAACTTTTACCTAAAACGATTTCATTGTCAGATAAAATGAGTTATGGTTTGAGCGATCGACAGTAAAATTACTTGTCACGGGTACAAAACTTCAAGCTTTACGCAATAAATACGCTTGCGTAGGTACTAAACTACGTTTTATAGATAGCTGTTGACGTGGTTTTGTTGCAAATATGATTTATGTAGGTATGTGTCTCTATGTATATTTAACAATTACCAAAATAAATAAAAAAGTACGATTATTTCAAGATTTTTTGTGTCAAAGCATAGATTTTTTGTGGCATTTATTTCAATTAGACCATTAAAAGGCACTTTTTAATACAGTTTTTGTTTTTATTAAATTTTATTTGTTTTTATTTTTGAGTAACCTGTGTAGCTATCAACAACAGAGAGAAATAATCGCCTTCCACTCTAGTGTTATGAGTAACTCATAAATAAACTAAACCATTGCATCTTGTTGAAAAGTGTTTATATAATACTTTACTGAACTTTTATGACAAATCGGTGTACGGAGTAAACTACTAAAAACCCGGACAATGGTGCCGATTCTCTTGGTCACAAACTAAACTAAAATTAGACTATTTCCATCTTTTTCTGTCCAATAAAACAAGAAAGAGACTAATGTAAATAAGAGCTGTCAAATTTAGACAATCTTACACATCCATACAATTACAGTTGACACCTTAAAACATATGGATTAAAACACGGAAAAGGTCAAGGCAAAACTAATTTGACGTCGCTAACTTAGTTCTTGAATGTCACCGTCCTTTCTTTTCGCTGTATGTTAGTAAGAGATGTCAATTCTCTAAATTTAGTCTAGTTTGTGAACAAGGGAATCGGCACCATTATCTTTAAGTAACCAAACCAAATAGCAACCCACAGACATCATAAAGCAGCTGTTCGATTCTGTTAAAACCTCCCTCTATCAAAATAGCACTGCAGAACTCCTTCAACCCGGACATTCATACCCACCTCTCGGGAGTAAGTTCACCCCGCTAAGTGAAAAACGCGGGGTCAATTTAAAAATTCACAGCAATTAAGCCGGCAGCGTATCCCGAGGCACTCTACTCTAGCGAGTGACCCTATTTCCTGGGGTCAATGTACTGGATGGACTGGCGAAATAATTGATAAGTAAGGACAGGTAAGGAATGTACTGGAAATAAAAGCTGTGAAAATGGGAATTTATATTAAAATTCATTGAAAATAGAACGAGCCGATGTATCTGTTTCGTGCTGCATATTTTCGTTTAGGACAATACTTATTTATATTTTTTTTTAATACCAAAATTGTTTTTGTTTTGGCTGATCGGTCTTCTTGTTCTTCTTCTTAATTAACATTATCTTAATTCAGTGAGAGAGATTTTGAGTGAACTAACTAAACGTAACTTCACCGAGGGTGATATTTACAGAATGGCACTGCTGATTCTACGTGTTGCCTTTACGTCGTAAACGTTTTTGAAAAAAAAGTTATCAAAGAACATTCTTTGATAACTTTTTTTTTACCTATGTTTCCTGCTTATAAGTTGAAAAACAAGCTACTATAATTAACGTTTTTTATTTACAGAGTTATATATATTATTTTTTGTATCTACTTGTCTAATTCTAGACGACAAACATAGACACGACCTGATTCATTAAAAAAAATATTGAGGCTGGTATTAATTTACGTTTTAAAGTGACCACACAGGATTCTTTTTATTTTTAACTATGTTACTCGGAACGATGCAAGGATTGTAACGATACACCATACATCTAAATCGGTTCAGGCGTTTAAAAGTTATGTTGGAATAATTAATCTCACATACATACATACATACATTAACCCTAAACACATAACACTCCATTTTTTGGAGCAGTCCTGTAATAAATAACTATCGGTTCATTCATTTTTCAAAATAAGGAGTGAAAAGCCGTATAGCGTAAACGCTTATAACCTACTCACAATTTTTTGTAGGTACCTGTAAATGTGACAGAATTTTTGTTTTGCGTGCGTGCGTGGTTGGACTTTCGTTCCCTTTTTACTGATCCTCTTTCCACAAATGTGGCAACTTATTATTTTTCCAAAGAATCTGGCCTAATTTTCCAAACATTTCATTGTTTCAGTGACTCTAACCCACATTAGGTAGTTTTTTTAAAGGATTACTACAATTTAGCACACTTTTTTTTTCAAACATTATATGGCACAAATCTTATCAGTATAATACAAGTAAGATTGCTGAGTCATCATGGCTCCTAGTTCATATTCATTTTTTTGCATACCGTAATGTGTATAAAAGATGGAACATAAGGCTGAAAGCTAAAGTACAGTTATGGACCTTATTTAGACATAGCAACATAGTATTAACTTAAAATCTACATATTTAAAAGGCAACTGTTATTGACTGACTGTTCCATCTGCACACAGCTCAAACCACTGAACATATTGCGCTGAAATTACACACGCAGATAGCTATTACGACGTAGACATGCGCTAAGAAAAGATTTTCCAAAATTCGCCCCTTATGGGGATGAAACGGGTGTCCAAAATTTGTATGGAGAGTTCCACAGAATGAACTACGACACCTCGAATTTTACCGTTTCCGTTTCCGCAGGCAAAAGCAACTTAGTACATGAAATAACCTAACATAACATCACGCCTGAAATCCCCGATGGGTTAGGCAGAGGTGTACCCATTAGTACACCCACATTTTGCCAGTTATGTTTTTAGTCCCATGTAATAGGGGGCGAGCCTATTGCCATCAACCGGGCACAAATCCAGACTCCGAGGCTGCTGCTGAGAAATTCCTGATGGAAAAAAACCAATAACACTTTGCCCGACCTGGGAATCGAACCCAAGACCTCATGCACAGCAGTCGCGCTTGCGACCACTAGACCAACGAGGCAGTCCATGAACATGTACATGAAATAACAATTACTTAAAATTAGTTGCACGGTACATATTTATAGTAGCAATGTGCTGCTGGTTCTTTCTATAAATAATTATAGACATCTAAGAGTATATAATTATGTATATGTCACTTAGATTGCCTCATAGAAGCAATGGACCGTAACGACATAAAACATTAGAGAAAATAGGCCAAGGAGACACAGACAGACAAATCTAATGACATACCTACAGATGCTTGAAAAAAGTCTGGTTAATCTCCGTGTTCTTGAGTTGGTTACTAATTTTATGTGACGTCATTAGTACGCTTTGTGGTTTGTTCTCGTTTTTTTTTTTGAAGTGCCTACCTATCTTATTTTTGTGTGCCGAATTTATGTTTAGGGTATCTTGATGGCCAAGTGGCCATATGGTTCGATACTGAGCAAGTACCAATGAAACTTTTTAATTCATATGTACTTTCAAGTTTATCTTAGTCATCATTAATTTTAGTGAAAAAATGTCTATGCTTATCTATACAAATTATTATTAATATTATAAAGCGAAAGAGTTTGTTTATTTCTGTGTCTGTTTGGTTGAACGCGCTATTCTCAGAAAGTACTGGTTCGAATTGAAAAATTAGCTTGTTATGGACAGTCCATTTATAGTCCAGAAGGCTATAGTCAAAGATTTTGCTAATTATGTGTACTTAAGACCAGTAGCCTCATTGGTGAGTATTGTAATGCCTGGTTTTAGATATAAACATTTCCGTGGGTGTGTCTTATGTGGCTTTTCAATACCAAAGTACTTGAACAGACGATAATACATCTACTTTTAAAAATAAAATGAGAAAGAATAATGTGCTAGATGAAGAATAAATAATCAAAAACCCAAAATTTGGAGAACATTGATTCAATGAATGATGCCAAAACTGGATCGCCACTATCAGCCGTGAAGCAATAAGATTTAAGATAAACATATCTGCCAATATCCTCTAATACTTCTTACGTAAGGTCACATAACAGCTGATAACGGAACATCAATGCAAAAACACGGAAACGTTAACACATGTCTACTGAGACTCAATGTTATCTGATTGTTAGTACATCTAAATGATTACCTGCACTCCTTATCTTTCGTCAATCGAGAGAAGATTTCATTCATTACCACAATAGCGCGATTATAGCAAGACCTACATCTATTTAATAATACACAGCGACAGAACATAATAGAAGATTCAGAATATTGTTTATTTGATGTATACTAACTTCCGTCCACGACTTCGTATATTATCCCACGGGAACTGTACATTTTTCCGGGATAAAAACCTATGTACTATTGCAGATTATAATCTATCTCTTTGCCAAATTTCATCCCGTTCTGTAAAGTCGTTCTGGCGTGATTGTATATCAACTATAAAACATGCACCATGCATGCATTGCTTTAATGTGCACCTACCATGTTATCTTTACACCACCTTTGGTTGACTGTTAAAGAATGCTTAAGGCCTTTGTACTTTTGTTGCATAAAAATTAAATAAATAAATAAACATACTTTCAAATTTATAATAGCAGTAAGTTGTAGGCCTTTACAATACCTACGTACTGTAATTCAATTGTAAGTACCTACATGTTTTTTTCTCAAATTATAACTGTTTTATGACAAGTCGTATATTAGTTATGTATATAGCTTATTATATACGTGGTATATAAAAGACACATCACATAACCGTTAACGCATACATCAAACCATTCATCCAAATTGTAACAAACATCCATCCAAATTTTCATATATAAAACTAGCTGACCGGTCCACGCGTTGCTGTGGCTCAAATTTGCAATAAAAAAATATTAAGACCAATAATTGAGATAAAAACTATCCTTTCTCTCAAGTTGGATCGAACTGCACATGGTGTGCAAATTTTATTATAATCGGTTAAGTGGTTTAGGAGTCCATTAAGGACAAATATTGTGACACGAGATTTATATATATTAAGATAGTAATAAGATTAACGCGCAGAGTGTGAATGTATGTATATGAAAATCGAGCGATACATGGCCCGCTAACGTAGGTACTGTCATTCTACATTGGCTCAAGTATATCATAAATAAATCAGTTCTCGGAAGGGTCTAAATCCGGAGGCTGTCGCGGATGGCAACAGTATTATAATCGAAGCCACCCCCGCAACCTAACAAGTCGGGGACACAAGGGTACTTACTGGTAACTTAGTAACCAGTAATATAAAGACGACACTGACAGTACAAAAATCGTGAGGAAACCCGGACTTATACCAGCCTATTACTGTCCTTCTCAAACCATGTTAGAGGCTCTTGAGGCGGTTTACAAACTCTGACGCTAGGGTGTGTGGGCTCGTAAGACCTAATTGCCCACACGTTAAAGAAAGGAGACTGACAGTGCAGTGGCTGAACGATTGGCTGCTGTGTTATGTGTGTATTTGTGCACGGAACAAATATTTAGTATAGACTATGGTCTACTTGTAGTTGTTTGTGTTTATATGTTTGTAAACGCATCCACGACACAAGACAAATACTAGAGCGGGGTACATTTAAAAAAAAAGCTCAGAATATTTGTCAGGCTTCTGGCAATTACTATAAATAACAAAGGACGGCAGACTTTAAGTCTTTTTATAAACGCAAAAGAAACTCTAAAAGTGTTTATCAAAGTTTATATTCCAAGAAATATTTTTGTCAATTCGCATTTCAATAATGGTAAGAGTAGATAGTAATCTACTCTTATGATTATATATTAACCGAACCTAACCTACCCACTACCAGATATAATCGTGACTAACTCTGAATCATTTGACTCAAGTATACTTCCTTCCTTTGAGTAGACATAAAGAAGCAAATCATTTGCATTACTTCTTGTTTATGACATTCAGGTCATAATAAAAATATATATTTGTACATTAAAATGTCTTTTTACGATGTTGCTCTAATTTTATTTCCATAAGAAAATTGTCGAGCTGCCTCCTATTTCAAATTGGCGGCTATAAAGCTTCGGATTTCAGGGTTAACGAAGCGAACATTTTCTTTTTGAAAGTTTATCGTACCTTGAGGAGTAAATACAAAAGGTTTTTAGTATAAAGGCAGCCCCCACGCTCTTCCTCAGGGGAGAAAAACGTTTATTATTGTTGTACACTATCCAATATTGTTGTGCGCAAAATCTTGATACTTGTAAACCTATAACTACTCGTTTTTGGTTTATTATATTAACCTTTGCTGGCGACTTCGTCCGCGTAATTTTCGGACCCCCGTCGGAATCACGTTGTCCCATACAAATTTTGCCCCCCTTTTTCTCCCCATAAGAGATAGAATTTCGGAAAATCCTTTCTTATCGGATACCCATGTCATACAAAGAATATACCCTCCATGTTTCAGGTCTCTACGATTAGCGGTTTAGGCTGTGCGTCGATCCGTCCGTCAGTCAGTAATTCAGGACAAAGCATTTTATATGTATAAATAATTCTTCGCTCGCCTAAATGTCGGATAATGTCGCGGATGCAGAGGAACTAGTGGAATAAAAAAATAGCTTATATCCTTTTTAGACTGTACCAAATTTTGTAATAAACGGTTTATTAGTTTTGCTGTCAAAGCGTAACAAATAATCAAATAAACAAACTCACTTTTGCTTTTTTGTATTACGGATTATATTTGTAAAGAGTTGAGAGTGCTATAACATTTTTCAGTAGAATAATAATATTATAGATAACAGCTTATCTAACAGTTTCCCAATACGATTATGAGATTCCATGTAATAGGGGCAGAAGCGATTGTTATAGCACAAACTACATAAACCTACTCCGGGTTGCGAGGAATATTTCACCAGAAAATTCCAATAAGGGGCAAACTCACAATGCCATAAATTCCTAGAACTACATAAGGAAGGGTTGCAGACTGTGCATACCTAGTTTCTGTGAAAAATGTACCTGAAATTCACAGAAATGGAATAAGAAGAAACTTACTATTAGCTCAAATTGTCTATGAGCCGACTTAATTGTCAGGGACAATAAAGGATTTTAAATAATTTATTTAATATTCAGAAAGTTTAGGTATACAGTTAGGACTGTATACCTAACATAACTACGGGATGTAAAAATACTCATCACATAGCCGTAAATAACTACGCATACTGTACATCAAACAAAATAACATAAAGCAAAAAATATTGCTGGGAATCGAGTTTTCTTTTTGGTGTGGAAAATCACTGTTTATGTTAGCGAGCGACGCACGCAAGACATTGTGCTTACGGGTGAATCCAACAGTACAGGGGTCACGGAAGTATTTAATTTTTTTATTAAAACATTTTAAACTTGTCTTCTTAAAAAAAAAAAACTAAAAAAAAATAGCTGAAACTTTGGACTTTCAATCACCTTTACCTGAAGCTGGAATAGGTGTGGTTCCAGAAAAAAAAAGGAACCGGAAAGATGCGAAAAATATTCAACTTTTGATTTTATTACGTGACTTTTTACAGGACTGCCTCAAAAAAAGGAGTGTTATGTGTTCAGAGTTAATGTATGTATGTATGTATGTGAGATTCTTTATTCAACCATAACTTTTGAACGCCTGAACCGAATTAGATGCATGGGGTATCGTTACAATCCTGGCATCGTTCCGAGTAACATAGGCTAGTTAAAAATAAAATGATCCTTTGTGGTCACTTTAAAACGTAAATTAATACCAGCCTCAATTATTTTTTTTAATGAATCTGGCCGTGTCTATGTTTATCGTCTAGAATTTGACAAATAGATTTAAAAAATATAACACTGTAAATAAAAAACGTCGTAAAAAAAACTAACGAGTAAACAAAGTACAAATATGTGCAATTTTGGCAGTCGTGTATTTTATTTTTTTAATTATAGTAGCTTGTTGCACCCTTTATTTGCGATATACGACATTTCATAAATTCATGATAATGTATTATAACCTAGAGCTTTATTACAACCAAACAAATATTTTCTATAAAGAAAATAGGTAAACAAATTCATCTTAAAACAAAATAAAGCAAAAAATATCTTAAAAAGTATGAAACGTACCTAAATTATAACAAAGAAAAATTATCATAACTCGATGTTATTGTACTATTTGAAGTTGTAATTTTGCCTAAAACATGACTATTTTATTATTTAAAATATCGAAATAATAACATCAACAAATCTCTTACTTCAAAAGAATACAATGTATTATGTAGCTACAAAACATTAGGTATTGATAAAACTTTTACATATTAGACCCGAAATAATATTCAAAGATCAGAGTGCTAATAGTTGTGCGGGTCTGATGTGAAAGACGATAAGCCTTAGGTAATTTATGCGGAGAGTCGATGACCAACCAGGTTTTTCTTTTAGGCTGGGACAACATCAACTGACTTCTTCCGCTCTGGGCAGAGCAGAAGGGAGTGTCAGACTCTTACTTAAATCCATCCGTGCTCCTCCTAATGTCCTTTGCGTTCCAGGACAGCGGTAACTCTTTCGAAAAAAAACCGCAACCCTGGCAAAATTTATATTTAGCACAGATCCTCTATTTTAAGAATCTCTCAAATTATGTATGTGAGAACATCAAACAAATACTGTCAATAACACTTCGTTTTATTTTTTATTTGATTGGCACGAGTTTACTACCGCAGAATCATTATTTTAGAATGGGTGAAACTTTTGGGCTTTCAGTTTTTCCTTCAAGCACTATGCATATTGCCCATGAATCAATAAATGTACAATTTATAGTGTGACGCACGTAATATTTAATGACTGCCCCGTTCGTTGGTCTCATGGTCGTTAGTACGCCTGTGGAGCTGTTTAAAGTAAAGTTTGAATCCCAGGACAGAGAGAGTTATTTGTATTTTTCACTAGGAATGTCTCAGTAGAAGCTCGGAGTTTGTAAATTTGTGGTGTGACACCCAGTCCCTCGGAGAGCACCTAAAGCTATTGGTCTTGCTCGATATCTCCTCGGTCATGTCGCATGGCCGTGCCATCGGACTATAGGAAGTATGGTGTTGTGATGGCCCAGTGCAGCAGTGGTTAAGGTGGGCCTCTAATACATGAGGTTATGGGTTCAAATCCAGGCAATCAATGTGACTTTTTCAATTAATATGTACTTTCTAAAGTTTATCTTGGACTTCACTGGCATCGGTGACTGAAAACACCGTGAGGAAAGGCGGAACTTACTGTTCCACTTAAACCATGTCAGAGGCCCTTGAGGCGGTTTAGAAACTCTGACACTAGGGTGTGTGGGGTCGTTAGACCTTACTGCCCACACGATAAAGAAAGATAGGAAGTAGAGCACCTGCGGAGACGCTTGTGCATACTTGGCTAGTCGTCATTGGCAGTGACGTAAAGTAACCGAAATTGAGTCGAGAGAATATTTTTATCTTTTCCTATCAGATGTGTAGTCAAATACAATGTAAAACTGTACAATACAAAAGACTGACGAACACATAATCATTATTATTATTGACCAATATTACTGACGTAAATATAGAACAAACGTTACTGTTACTACATGAAGTGTAGTGATTGCATCACTGTCCGCACGTTTATAATAGTATGAATGAATGTGAAATTATCAAAAGAAGTACGTATGCATGGACAGCGGACATGATTTTATGGTCAGTTAAAGTAAATAGTACAGGCTAGCTTTTAATCAGTACCGATCTTTTAAAAGGAGGAATCCTGGACTGTATTGTTAATAAATAGGTCTGAAATCACCAATCCGCTTTGAGGAAGCGTGGTGATCAATGCTCGTGCCTTCTCTGTGTGAGAAGAGGCTTTTGCCCTGCAGTGGGACAATAATAGGTTGGTATTATTACTTTTATTATATGGTATCTGACACTAGGAAAGTTAGTTAGAAAGTTAAGTTCTTTCAATTATTTTTTAGTATCAAGGTATTGCATTGACATGCAATATGCATATGTATTCAAAATCCTAGCTCAATAGAACACCGGAAAGTGGGTCAAAAACTGGTAAGATTTGATTAGGTTCTTAAGGCCGCTTTCCGGCTCCACTATCAGACCAGCTCTGTAACATCATTACGTTGCTTTATCATGCAAATGGCACGTTTATGCAAAATTTCTGCTCAACCGAACATCGGGAAGTGGCTCAAATTTAACTTGTAAAATTTGATTAACCACAGACACCGGGACAGGTGAATGTAAATAAAAGCTTGTAATAAAAGTCTTTGTTGGTAACTAACTCAGGGTTAAAAGGTAATCTCGGCTGTCGCAAGCAATAGCCTTTAGATGATATTGTACTGTATGCTTCTGGCCTCCGACCCAAACAACCGCAGCTGACAGAATTCCTTGTTGACAAATGCAAATCCGCAAATTGTTTAGATTCCAAGGTGTTATTAAACGAATGCTTACATAACGTGGCATCGGAACTGCTTGGTGGTTGACCCGATTACCGCGGGTTCGTTGGTCGCGAGTGGGCGTGTCATTCCTTCATATTGACTAACATTCTGTGAGGAACAGGTCCTTGTGATGTAACGCTTCCAGATGCAGAGCAGGGTTGTGTATCTTTGGTGTAAGGGTGACGCGAGTGCAGTACTTTTGATGCGCACTTGTTGAAATTTGGTGGTTTGTAAATTTTTTGTCTGATTTCTTCTAAAACTATAGAGCTCAGCTAAGAAAACCATTAAAAAAAAACAAAAAAGAAGTAAAAAAAAAAACTGCCCCAGAAAAAAAAATACTTGACTAAAAATTTTATTTAAGAAAACTTTTACTCGTAATAGGTCATAATTATAGAAATATTTATAAGAAAGTCACTACACAAACAGACACCTACACAAAATCTATTAAAAGCCTCGCCTATGCATCTACAATGTACTTACAACCTGCGCCTAGGTCAAGACTCGAACGCGAAATTCAACCGTCATCATTACTCTGCCTATTTATATTTATTTACATTCGCCGAAACATCAACACAACATGTCAACAAAATGTCGAATTTAGAATAAATTATTCAACGAATGTCACGTAAATGCATACCTATATGCAGTAACCGAACAAAAACGGCCTTGGAAACCCATCCAGGAGTAGGCGTCCTAAAATAAACAAAACCTATATTTACTAGAAAAAATATTACAAAATAATCTTACCGAATATAAACTGCGACTGATCACGACACTTCCGTATTTAAAACTGAAACTGCTGAGTGAATAGGAAGTGTTAAATGCACGGAATGGCGCCGCGATTCAAGATGGCGGGGACGTGCGTTCGCCAGCGCCCTGCGGAGTCGACTGAAGACTGAAGGGAGGTTGGGTTGGGCGGAGCCGCTGATCAAGCGAATATTTTATCGATACTTTTGCTTTAAGATAGGAAATGAGAGACAATTACGTGTAACTAGTGACTGTCAGGCAAGTTCAACTATGCTATTAAAAGGTTAGGGAATGCAGCGGGTTTTATTGAGTTGCATCATGCTATGTTCAAAGTAGAGTAACAGTTGTGTAATAGATTCATTGCATGATTACTCAATTATTTAATTCACGCTTTTTTAAACTTTTTTTTTTTTAAATTCAATATTTGTCTTCATTTTCATAGAAGCAACATAGGGGTTAAAATCAGCCCAAAACAGAGTATAGTCACACTAAACTTATCAACAATATTATCATTTCAATATACCGTAAATTTTAGCCTCTATTTTATCGACACAAAATTATGCGACGTATCAATGCAATGTAAACATATCGAAGCGCACGCTTGCCGGCCGGCGAGGCAGAGCGTCCTAGAACCTATAAAATTCAACCTTTTATCTTAAAAAAGGAATATTACATTTTCTATAAACACAACATCCATTGCAACATGTCTACTGAAGGCCACTAAACGTAGCAGTGAAAAGAATACAATGTACAGCTCAAAAACGAAAAACTCGTAGCAAAGACTACGACGTAGCACTTTCTACGGCGTAGAGGACTCGGCTACGCAAGTGAACACGCCCGCTGTATTTCATCGTCACGAATTTATACAATCTACATAATACATGTCAAGTTCAATAAAACGGAAAATTGAAAATTCTCAGTTTAATGGAACTCGTTCTAATCGTCACTTAAAGAGGGAAGAAATGATTGTCTTTTTCGCGACAACTTTCCTTTCATCTTTGAGAAGAATGAAGAATCTTAAAAAAAATGGAGAATGTTAATTAAGCAGGTTCCTTAATTAGGAGGTTTACCGAGAATCGTGAGACAAGAGGCGGGTGGTATAGATAAGTGGATGTTCGCTAATTATGTACAGTTTTAATGAACTATGTACATAATTTAGTGAGACTGTCTGTCTATTCTAATCACGGAGTAACAAACTATCTGCGGTACGACTGGGGTTTAAATATTCAGTGTACTTTGTAGGGAAGTTTGGTAATTATTGCTGGATACGCAACGAGGTCTATGACCAGTCATATACGTAATATACTTTCGATTGATATGGTGATGACGTAGGTACTAGAATTATAAAAAAAATTATTTATACAATGTGTACATACTATATTACACTAACTACTACACTTACTACTACCACTCACTACTCACTCAATCACTACTATACTTTTATGCAAGGTACGTCACAATCACGTGTAATCCTGTAAACAAATATTGGTGCCGATTCCCTTGATCACAAACTAGGCTAAATTTAGAGAATTGACATCTCTTACTAACATACAGCGAAAGGAAAGGACGGTGACATTAAAGAACTAAGTTAGCGATGTCAAATTAGTTTTGCCTTGAACTTTTCCGTATTTTTAATCCATACGTTTTAAGATGTCAACTATAATTGTATGGATGTGTCAGATTTACTAAATTTGACAGCTCTAATTTACATTAGTCTCTTTCTTGTTTTATTGGACAGAAAAAGATGGAAATAGTCTAATATTAGTTTAGTTTGTGACCAAGTGAATCGGCATCATTGTATAACATTTATTTTGGAAGACTATAAGTTGTACAGAGTTTCTGCCTATTCTTCCCAAAAAAGAAATTATTGTAGTTGCCTTTTGCTTATGGAAAGGCAACTACAATCAATTCCTTTTTCTTTTATATGACATTCAAAAGTGCCTTTTATTGGCCTAATTAAAATAAATGATTTGTCTTTGACGCTTCTAATTACAATGAAGTATGAAGATGTATCTACAAGGACCAAAAAAGCTTCTTGTGATAAAATATGTATATAATAAAGACCTACCTGCCATTGTATATTACATCAAGGTCACACAAAGTCACTAAAACAATCTACACAACAAGAAACTCCAAACTTCGATCGTCAAAACGCAACGTTGCATAAACCAAAACTGAATCACAACCCATACTTAGATAACCGTTATCAGGACCCCTCCGCTACCCATTTCTTTGTTTACCAACAGTCTGCCCACCGATTTTCATCCGACATTTTTACGCGAGACAAAGATAGATAATGCAACAAATAGCCGCGTCCCGTTCTCGAAATGCGTCGATCGATGTGACCTTGGCAGTGGGGGATATTTAAACCCTAATAGATGGGCATCCCGCAGGGAATAATAAGAGTTGTTATACATACCCATATTAGAAATACAGGTGACACGTTGACAAAAACGTATATTTAAAAAAAATGCTATAATTTATGAATAGTTTAAGTTGATGTCTTGATGGCGCAATGGTTAAAGCGTCCACCTTTCACACACGAGATTGAGGGTTCGCAACCGAACACATTTACGCGAATGAAGTCGCGGGCTAGATATATACATGCAAATAAACCTGTGAATGTTCGATCAATAGCACTGAATATTCAATAGCTGTCCATATGGTAAACACACGAGCGATCACACTAGGCCTTGAAATTGTCTCATAGGGTGTTTTTTTTACGTAAAAACGAAATTATTTGTGAGTTTAGACCGACTCAACATCGTGTTAGAAAAGTATACTTTTTGCAATATCTATTGTAAAGGTTTAAAAAAAAGAAAATAAACATTCTAAGAACCCGACTGCGTAAAAAAATTACCAAAGAAAGTAAAAAATAAACTTATTAAAAACTGAAAAGAATAAAACAAGTACAGTAGTCTAGATCCAGGTCAACCGCAAAAATGTACTTTTTGTTTGAAGCACTTTGTGGAGCTTCTTGTAATTAATTAATTTGCAAGCTTATAAGGTCATCCTTATAAGCTTGCTAATGTACGGTTATAAGTGTAAGCACTACACGAATGTTTGCACGAATGCACTAGCTTACAGATGACTGTCAGCCGTTTTTTGTATGATGTAGTGCTTGCACTCTTAACCGAACTCTCAAGCGGTTGAAAAGTAATAGAATCAAGAAAATGTGAATTTATTGTGTAAACGCAATCGATCATCGGGGAGCAATAGCTTTTTTAAAATAATCAAATGACTTCTTCTCCTCTGGGCGGAGTAATAAGGCAGTATCAGACTCTTACAGACTGAAACTCATCCATGTTCCTCCTAAGCCCTTTGTGTTCCAGGGCTGGGCTGCGGTGACTCTTTCAAACAAAATCCGCAACCCTGGCGCTGGATTCGTGTCTCCGTGAACTTGGTTCAAACAGCAACATACGCGGTGTTGTTGTACGGATTTACGATTTGTTGTGGCTTCTAGAGAGCCTGGTATGAGCGCGCGGAGCAAACGTAACGTAATTCTGATCGATTTAAAAAAATGGCAATAACCGTTTTAACCAAAATATTATTATGAAGGTGAGAGTTTGTTTGAACGCGCTAATCTTCGGAAATACTCGTCCGATTCTTAAAATTCTTTCTCCAATAGCAAACTAGATATATCTATATCCCTGAGTGCTATAGGGCATCCAGGAAAGGGGGGAGAGGGAGGGTTGGGGCTTAAGCATTTGAGTTATCCGTGACAAAACTGAAAGTGAACTTGATATTATTCTAATTAAACTTTAGGGTACCATTGTCATCAATTAAAATGTTGTGAACAAGAAATCAAACGCAGCCCAAATGACAATCCTAGATCCGCCACTGTTATAGGATGTATTTTAATCTCAAAAATAATCGGTATCAAGAACATTTACGAGGGCAAAGTCGTAGGCAAAAGCTAGATAATATAAAGTCGTTCTTTCAGGTCAAAAATTGATTCGAATTGAATACTTTTAAGTTAGTGGGCTCATGTGAGGCCTGCTGGCCTGGCATTAACAGTAGTTCGCGTTCATAACACGAGAAAGAATGTGAGTATAAGTGTTTATTTGTAAACAGGCAGAAGAATGGCTGTGGTAAGCTGTGTTTGGCATTGTGGCATTCAAATTATGTGATGAAATTCGTAGGGACGCTAATGAACAGAGTTACTACTTCAGCATTATTAAAAATTGAATAAAATAATACCGATACAAAAATAGGTAAAACAGGTTTAAGAGTTATGAGTTCTTCAGGTGCTATTTTAACTAAAAATAAATTCCGATAAAGACAATGAATGAAAGCGTAGAATTAATTTTCCTAAATACATTGCCCCACGCGAGGAATTTGCCCTGTATTGTGGGTAAACATAGAAACTCACATACACAAAACCTTATAAATTATGTTAGTACAACAAAATATTTAATTGAAAATTTAAAAGACCCCCGACGGCGGCCATCTTTGACTGAATTTTATCAAACATAGCTAAGAACATTCGCCACTAATTCACCTTTCAAACAAAAAAAAAAAACAAAATCAGTTCATCCGTTCGGGAGCTACGATGCCACGGACTGACACACAACACAGACAGACAGACATGTCAAACTTATAACACGGTACCCCGTCGTTTTTGCGTCGAGGGTTAAAAACAAACCAGACCCTGAGACCCGGAACAACTGTCTGTATTATTCCCATATTTCTCACTAAAATAATCATAAAACATCGTGAACACCATGAGAACAACCTTGAAATCAAACTGGATAACCAAACTACACGTAAACTAATAAAGTGCAATATTTTATAACCCTTTGCACATATAAATAAATTCATGCTCAATGTCCTTCACAAACTCAATAATATATTGATGAAAACCTGAGCGCGGGCGAGTCCCAGGGAGGCTAGAAATAGAACTAACTCTAATGCAATATTGACGTTACAATCTATACCGGTACGGTATTGATTTGCTTGCACTTTGTAATGTGATAGGTAACATGTTGTATTGTAATGTTGTTATGAAAGGTTGGCAATCAAATCTTACTACTATTATAAATGCGAGTGTTAGATGGATAGATGTTTGTTATTTAATCACGCTAGATCGGCTGAACGGATCTGGAAGAGAGGCACAGAGATAGATTATAATCGTAAATAGCGTATAGGCAAAAGTTTGGTAAAATTCGCCCCAAATTGGCCAAATCTAAAAAAAAATGATAAATAGACTTGATTCTGTCAGCAACTTCGTCCACATCTAAGTGGTTATATTACACCACGGAAACTGAATATTTTTCAGGAAAAAGCCTATGTGCTATTCCAGAGTATAATCTATCTCTGTGCCAAATTCCATCCATATCCGATTAGTTGTTCTGGCGTGATTGAGTAACAAACATCCATCCAAAATTTCGCATTTATATTAGTAGTAGAATAGATAGTAGGTAGGTAGGAGACAGCAGACATAGTAAACAAATTGTCGATGGGACTACTAAGTATCAATTAATTTCTGCTTGAAGACCCACAAATCATTTTCGCTCCAATAATTGAAACGAAACATTTTTGGTACCAATTTCTGGGTAGTAACAAAATATTTAGAACGAATTAAGGTATGGTAAAATGCCAGCATTTATAGAAATTCTACCGCTCCAGTAAACATACATTTCTACTTCGATCACAAAAAGAAGTATTAGAGCGAGAACGTATTAGTCAACAACGTGTAATGGATTGTTATTATGTTTGCTCACAGCGATACGCAGCGATTGTAGTGACTTTTGAAGCGCGTAGCGATAAACATCGCTTGAAGCACTTGATTTAGCATCAGTCGCTAGTGACTGGACATAAAGCTCCCTTTCTTGTGTAGGTAGGTACCTATCTGATTAAACTGCTCCGATGGTCTCGACGTCGCAAGCGCGATTGTTGAGCATGGGGTTCTGGGTTCGATTCAGAGGTCGGGCAAAAAGTGTTTTTTCAGTAGCAGTCCAGAGTTTACAAGTCGGTGCTTGACACCTAGCGAAATGTGGGTGTAGGTACTAATGGGAACACCTCTGCCTAACCCTTCGGGGATTACAGGCGTGATGCTACGATGTTATGTCTAAAACATTATAAAACTTTTAGTCTTCTGGTATGACGATTTTGGGATGATTCTCATTAGAGCGTGCCGTGCCCAGGGCGGGGCCCGGACGGGGCACGGACGGGGCACGGTTTTAAATCTGTTACATATATTTTGTATGAATCAATTTATATTACACAGTGCATGTATCCGTGTCCCGTCCGGGACCTCTCGACGCACTTCAATACCACGTCAGCTCGTCCACGCCCCGGCCCGGGCACGGCCCGCTCTAATGAGAATCGTCCCTTATGGTGTTAAAATTAAAAAAAAAGTAATGTTATAGGTATAACTAATTGTAGATAGTTCAGTTTTTTTGCCCCAGCAGCTTCGGTATTATGAAAATTAGCCAGTCACCTTTGCTTTCTTTAATACTTACCTACATAACGGGTTTAAAAAGGTACACTTAACAAAGCCGTAAAGTTATATTGTTGCCATTATTGCGATACTTTTATATTTTGGACCACACCAGGGAAACCTCTACAAGAATATGGAACGTCAAAGTTCCAACTTTATTTTGTCGCGTTTTAAGAAAACGTGTTTCAAAATGATGTAACTAAACTGTATAAATAACCACGCGACCCCTGTACGCAATGTATTGTGTGGGTTACATTGTGCGACATGATAAACAGTGATTTTACGCAACGAAAGTACAAATACACCAAACATAACATCCAGTACGCCTTTGAACAGTGTATTTTTTTGTATACGTCCATAAAGTTTAAATAGGTGAATAAATAAATAAATTAACATCACGCCTGTAATCCCTGAAGGGTTAGGCAGAGCTGTATCTACCCACCCTCATTTCGCCAGT
This sequence comes from Hoplodrina ambigua, assembly GCA_949774945.1. Classification (NCBI taxonomy): domain Eukaryota; kingdom Metazoa; phylum Arthropoda; class Insecta; order Lepidoptera; family Noctuidae; genus Hoplodrina; species Hoplodrina ambigua. The sequence continues at coordinate 4,418,470 of OX458967.1, forward strand.
TAAGTTTAACTTCTAAGTAATAGGGGGAGACCCTATTGCAATCAACCGGGCACAAATCCAGGCACCGAGGCTGCTACTGAGAAATTCCTAATGAAAAAACTCAATAACACTTTGCCCAACCTGGGAATCAAAACCAAGACCACTAGACCAAAGAGGCAATCCAAATACAAATAGTCTAATAGACTTTGATGGATAAGTATGCGTAGTTAACGCGTAGTTAATGCGTAAGTAGGTACGTGTGACTTCGTATAATAATAACTTCATAACATAACATCACGCCTGTAATCCCCGTAGGCTTAGGCAGAGGTGTACCCATTAGTACACCCACATTTCGCCAGTTATGTTTAATAATAACTTCGTCTAGTATAAATACATTTTAATACTTATTTAAGTTTTTACATTAACTAACTCTAGAAGGTAGAGCGAGTTTAGCTAACTTTTAATTGACCTTAGACGTAGTTCTTTTGAAGCCCTACTTTACAATTTAAATTTCCAACAAAATTGTTGGTAAATATTTGTAAGTAAAAACAAAACAAAGTAAAGTAAGCCACTAATTCATGCAAAACTCAGAGCAATCTTTTTTGTCTTTGTAAGAAGAAAAACAGCTGCTTCTTTTTAAATTACAAGTACAACTTAACAGTTTAAGTCATGCCAAAGCTCAACAAACAGCCCTCATAATAATGGCTTTTACGAAACTTTTGAAACCTACTCATGTGAGGAAGAAATCAATCTAGTTTTACTCTAATGCATCATAAAATACGACTCAAGTTTCAAACTCCGTTTGTCACTTCAGATCCGTCAAAGAATTTCAAGTCTTAATTAAGAGGTAGCGTAATATCATATCTATCCTTTGTTTGGGTCCTGTGAGCACTACATTCAGCTTTTAGAGGGGGCAGGGGAAGGGGGGACAGTCAATAGCTTCACGCCTGCGCACTTTATCTTCTTAATTAAATTGAGGTGGGAAATTGAACCTTATACCAACGGTATAAGGTGTACTACACGTGGATCTTTATCAATTGGAGGACAAAGGTGTCTGGATACTAGATTCTAAGATGACAAAGAAAATTACAGGAAAACGGCTTTATTAATTTAATAAAGAATATTTTGCTTTTAGTCATTTTTAGATGACTTTGAAAAATATTTACATAGTTTTGTTATTCTTTTTTAATATGATTTAAATAATTCTCAGTCTTCAACCTAGGAGTTAAAACGGCTTCTAATTTTCATCTTCAAGCTTTCTTCCTACCTACCGACCTACAAAGACACTTTCGAACATTACCAGTATGCAAACAAACCTAAAGTTTGTTACAACAAATTCCTCAAAACATAAGAACGTTTTTTATAAATTACAGAAATACTGTTTACAAAAAGAGAAAATAACCCACTTCTAACAAAAAGCAGCCAGTCCACTGCACTACTGGGGTTACAACAACGTCAATTGAAATTCTAAACATATACTAAAGACTTTGAAAGTAAACAGAGACGACCAACTTTGAAAGAACGAGGTAAAACAATTTTATGTTTTTTAAAAGAGTAAGAATATATTTATAAGTAAGTATATTTCTTGCCTGTTCTTTTCAATACGAAACCGTTGGAACCCCTTTCAAGGGTTTTAACAATATTCTCCTTAACATAATATAACATCACGCCTGTAATCCCCGAAGGGTTAGGCAGAGGTGTACCCATTAGTACACCCACATTTCGCCAGCTATGTTTTTAGTCCCATGTAATAGGGGGCGAGCCTATTGCCATCAACCGGGCACAGATCCAGACTCCGAGGCTGCTACTGAGAAATTCCTGATGGGAAAACCCAATAATACTTTGCCCGATCTGGGAATCGAACCCAAGACCTCATGCACAGCAGTCGCGCTTGCGACCACTAGACCAACGAGGCAGAAAAAAAAGAAAAAAGGCAGAAAGACTCTCCTTTTTTCTTGTAAATGACGTCAAAAGTGGCCTTTAATGATCTTAGGGCAAATTTTACAATCGTCAGTTAACTGTTAAAGGAGGCCGAACGCCATATTTAACAATATGGCGGTTTGACAGCTTCTGTAAAGAAAATATGTCAAACTTATTCTTCGAATAAAAATTATCAGACTATTGAAATATCAGCCCTTAATAAAATAAATAATAATTGGACTTTGTTTCTTACTTTAAGTTTGAAAATTACATTTAGGTTTTATTCTCTTCTTTATGGTGTGTTCTTTATATGACATAGACATCCGATACGAAAGGATTTTCCAAATTTCACTCCCCAAGGGGATGAAACAGGGGTCTTTTTATGGAGAAACTAACTTTGACGCGGACGAAGTCGCGGGCAACAGCTATAAACACTTAGTTTCTATTTCTAAGCTTATTTCGTCAAGAAGATAGCAACTCCACGTATAACATTAAATTATGTTCTCCACGAAATTGGTGACATCATCACGTAACTAGATTTCTTTTTATTAATGTAGGTACCGAAGTAATGACATCACCATGCAGTCAAGTCAAATCCGACGTTCCCGATATACGGTTCAGAACATAATGAAATAACACTATTATAATAAAACAGATTCCAAGAAATTCTGCCGGAAACCGTATGAATACGAAAATAAACGAGAGAATTTACTGTGAAAGAAGATTTAATAAAATGGTGATGAATGTGAGAAAATACTCTTATAGTCTAGGACAGTAGTTCTCAAAGTTGACTGGACCGTGATTCACCTAACAAAAAAAAATAACGGAATTTACCTCTTGGTTTTCATGAAGGAAAAACTGTTCAGGGCCTACCCAATATTCGTTCGCGACCCACCAGTGGGTCACATGAATCTTCGCACGCCATTGTTTTTTGTTGTGGTAAAAATTATCAAATGAGTCCTTCCGCCCTGGGTGGGGCGGAAGGGACTGTCAGACATTTCACTGACTAAAAAACCATCCTGTTCCTTCTGTAGCTCTTTGCGTTCCGGGACCACGGTATCCTGTTAAGACATTCCGTTACCCCAGCGGGATCCGACTAATGTAGACAAAAGAACATCGCGTATGCTCACACACGATATTTTAGCACGTCAACGCGACACGAATCTTCGCCGCAGCCGCAGCATAAAGGCAATCAATATTGCATGCGTTTAATGCGAGATGAAAGTTGAAGTCGCAAGACGAACATGAAAGCGCACTTGTGTAGATATAGCTTATAAACTTTTATACCCCTCCGGCTAACATTTACTTAAATAAATCCAGGTACGATACATCAGAAAGATACATGAGACATTTCGTAGACACGCCTTAAGGCAATGAAGTAACATAAACAAACATGTTACCATGACTACGCAAGTCTCAACTTACTCTCTTGTTAGAAAAAATACTGGACCTCGGGGGGTATGAGATAGTATTACCTACTCAATCTTGTCGCTAATGTCTGCATATAGTGTTATGTTTGTTATTTGTGGCGTGTTTGGCTAAACTCCAATAAATTGTTATGTATTATACTTACTAATATTATAAATACGAAAGTAACTCTGTCTGTCAGTTATCTACGCTTTCACGACTAAACTACTGTACAGATTTTGAAGTTTGGTAAGGTTGAACCCCAAGAAAGGAAGTAGGCTACTAAAAGCTTGTATTAATATTAATAATCAGGCGTTAATTAAATACAAGAAGCTAAAAACGAATCAGTGTTTCAACTATGAAGATTCGATTTCTCGGTACAGAAGTGGGAGACTGTTTCAATCCTATAAAGATTCAATTTCTCGGTACAGAAGTGAGACAATACCTACTAATCCATGCTAAAGACACTGACATAAAGTTGATTTTTGTATGCTCTTACCGACAGCTCTTTACTAAGTAGACAGAGGTACCTACCCACCTATCTAAAGGAAAACAATAACTCTCAAAGCGAACAAATTCCTTTCAATTTCTATCTTCAAAACTTTCCACAATTAATATTTTATAACAAGTAATTTTCCGCAAGAAACTTTCGAGTTGAGATCTTTTTCCTGTGAACTGAGGCTCTCTGATGAAAGTTAAAGTGAAGTAGAGTAGGTGTACATATATGGAACAATGAATATTATTAATTCTCTTGTAAAAGTTGTGAACAAGTTGATTGATTAATAATTTGGCTAGGGGTTTTTATGAGGTAGGTGTGTAGGTGGGTAGATAAGTAGATACTTTAACCTTTTTTTTTTAGGTGGTAATAATCATCAAATGACTCCTTCCGCCCTGGGTGGGGTGGAAGGGACTGTTAGACTTTTACTGACTAAAAAACAACCCTAGCCACAGATTCTCTAACCTAAGGTGGTTTGAAAGAATCTGTTGGTTTTAATCCAATCTACAATTTTGGCTCCAATCTTGTGATATGAGGGCCTACCGCTATGCCGGAATCGATAGATATGGCCCGCCCATGGCATTTCAATAGCTAGGTAAATAAAAGCATCATAAAAATTACCTACTTTTTTTGTTGGGTGGTAAATATCATCAAATGAACTCTTCCGTCTTGGTGGGGCGGATGGGACTGTCAGACTTTTACTGACTAAAAAAACACCCTGTTCCTTCTGTAGCCCTTTACGTTCCGGGGTCACGGTATCCTGTTGAGACATCCCGCGACCCCGGAAAATTACTTACTTACTACACCAGTTTTGTGTAACACTTATATAACGCGTTAACATTTAAAGACTCTTAAAAAAATTGAAGAGTGCTTCTGCAACTGGGTGTTAGTTGGTAAAGTAAGTAGGTAGGTACAGAGATACCTTTATAGTATTAGTGAATCGACGCTGTCTGTGACACTAATGTCGTTATGAGTTGCTAACTATTAATCCTATTTAACATGCTAAGCCGTACACGCTAACCTACCCGTGTTGAATCGAATGTAAGCGGATCACTTGAAGGCAGTTCGAGGGGAATCGGTAGGTACGTACTGTACAAAGTCAGGTCAATAAGATATAGGTACAGTCGCCGTTAAAAAGATGTAAATGTTACAATGTTTACATCCATTGCATTGTACCAGAAAAATGCAGTCATCTATATTACCAACAGGCTATTTACTGAAATTAAAAAAAATATGTTAAGATCTGAAAGTCAATTCTACTAGGTAATTAAAAACGCTTAAAATGTAGTCACAATCTCATCTCAGCGGCAATAAATGTAAAAAAATATATGTAGGTGAGGCATTTCTAAGACAGAGACAGATTTAGACAGAGATTAAATTGCGATATTTTCTAAAGGACTGTAGAATTTCCCCTATTCCAAAATTATGTATGACTGCCTCGTTAGTCTAGTGGTCGCAAAGCGCGACTGCTGTGCATGAGGTCTTGGGTTCGATACCCAGGTCGGGCAAAGTGTTATTGGGTTTTTCCATCAGGAAATTCTCAGTAGCAGCCTCGGAGTCTGGATTTGTGCCCGGTTGATGGCAATCGACTCTACATGGGACTGAAACATAACTAGCGAAATGTGGGTGTACTAATGGGAACACCTCTGCCTAAGCCTTCGGGGATTACAGGCGTGATGTTATGTTATGTTATAAAATTATGTAAATCTAGCTGATTCATAATTTTGTATGCACCTTACAATAACTAAACTAAGTAACTGCTTAAAACAGCCTGTTTGTTTATGAATACAACATTTTGCTGGCAATAGTGTAGACATTTTAATGGAACATGTTTACGTTTATGGTACTAACATCTTTCTGAGAGCGACCGTAGACCTACCCCCCAACGGGGACGGGGCCAACGCCGGGCCGGGGTTGCGGGACGTCTTAACAGGATACCGTGGCCCCGGAACGTAAAGGGCAACAGAAGGAACAGGGTGGTTTTTTAGTCAGTAAAAGTCTGACAGTCCCTTCCGCCCCGAAGGAGTCATTTGATGATTTTTACCACATAGAAAAATAAAAAAAAGACCTACCTACATAGTAGGTAAGTAGGTTAGTTATACCCACAGGACACAAATGTATGTTACACCAAGCTATGTTAAAAAGTACTTAACTAAACGACATGTAGATAGGTATCTATCTTGATTCTAGATATTTATATATAGAAGAGATCGAGCTTTTCTTTTTTTTGTACTTTAGTACTTTGTACCTACCAGTGTTGCCTAGGATACCTAATTAGCATTTATTTAGCAATGGAAGGTATAATTTACTAACAAGTAGGTAGATACTTTTTACTTTTTTTGACGGGCCTGTTGATTTAGTGGTTAGTGGCCCTGACTGCTAAGCCGGAGGTCGTGGGTTCGATTCCCACCCAGGACAAACTTTGTGTGATGAGTATGATTGTTAGTTCTGTGTCTGGGTGTGATTTATCTATAATATGTATGTATTTATAAATTATATAAGTATGTATATCAGTTGTCTGGTCACCATAACACAAGCTCTGCTTAGCTTGGGATCAGATAGCCGTGTGTGAGTTGTCCCAAGATATTTACTTATTTTATTTTTACTTATTTAATTAAAAGAATAACTATGAAACCTACCTGCCTAAGACTTACGTACTCTTAGTTATAACCACAACCCTCTTTTTGCCCCCTTTTGCATAGTTGGGTAAAAATAATTAAGACAGAAAGTAGGACGAAGTGTATATACAGACAAAGGCTTTAGTCGTTACTGTAATTAACAACAGTTTGCTAAGGACTGCCTCGATGGGCTAGTGGTCGCAAAACGTGACAGCTGAGCATGAGGTCTTTGATTCGATTTCTAGGTCGGGCAGTGTTATTAGGATTTTCCATCAGGAATTTCTCAGTAGCAGCCTCGGAGCTGAATTTGTGCCTGGTTGATGGCTCGCCCCTTATTACATGGTACTTAAACATAGGTGGGGAAATGTGGGTGTACTAATGAGTATCTACACCTCTGCCTAACCCTTCGGGGATTGCAGTCGTGATGTTATGTACATACTACTTTACTACTTTCACTGCTCATACTTTTCATTGATAAGAATTTCACTTATCAGTGGAAAGTAAAAAAAAACCTTATTCTGGCCATAAATTATTTAATGCTGTATTGCGTAGCTCAAGATAGAGTATTCCCAGGGCCCAGTGCGAATAAGATGCAGTGGTGCATCGATCGAACACGACCTACTTGCAGGTCAAACGGCCACGGGGTACACCTCATCCCCTCCGCCCCTGCCCAACGTCCGCCCCCTCACCTCCATTCATTTGTTTAATCTGGATGCACTGGAAATCATGTGAGGCGGCAATATTACGTGCATTTTTTTTCGGTGTTTCGGGGTCAACGGGGTTTGGGAATTGGGTAACCAGGCACCGCCAATCAATTGATGTACTTTTTATGAGTTTCCAAAACGCGATTTGCAAAATTTTGTCTGACAAAGTAAACTGCGGTGACGTCACATTTCTGACTACTCAATTGATAAACTATTTATTGATTTCAAAGCAACTTTAAATCTAATGTCACTGTGTGAAGTGTTTTTTGTATAAGTAGTAATGGTATTAGGCTAATTTGGGTGCTTAATAATATGTAAACAGAAAAGTTTGTACCCTTTTTTAAGAATATTGCACGCACTGAGAATGTCTACAACTTGGTATAGTTAAAGTATTTATGGAGAAGTGTAGAGAGTTAAAATTAATTACCACTGAGCGACCAGTAGTTTTAATTATTTTAATATCTTAGCCTGTCAGTGTTGGCTTAACTATAGGGTGGCAGAGCTGGCAAAATGCCACATAGAAGCAAAATGAACTGATAAAGGCTTAAATAGATGAAAGACCGACTTCCAAAGATAATAAATGCTTTGTAAAACTTTTGATTGGTCTGTTAACTGTTGTTTCAAGTAATAAAAACGACACGGTTGGCGCTGCAGCTGAGCGATCAGATGCTGTGCTGCGTATTGCGGGTTCGTGTCCCGCACGGAACAAATATTTGTATGACCTACAGGTAGGTAATTGTTCCGGCTTTGGTTGTTAGTGTATGTGAATTTATATATTTATAAAAGCACCAACGACAAAGTAGGGCAACGTTTTTAAAAAACAAAAAAGTCTGACCATTTGTCAGGCTTCTGGCAACTGCTTTAAATATAACAAAGAACGGTAGACTTTAGGCCCTTTTATAAAGGCAAGTGAAACTCTAAAAGTACCTACTTGTTTAAAAAAACAATAAAGAACCAAGTGACCAACATTTAAAGATAAATCCATTTTTATTTGGGGGTCGCTGTTGGTACACATAAGCGGGTCGGCACATTCGGTTCGGCATTTTTGATACAAAGGTTACTCGACAGACTGCGTTTGTCTGTTTGTATACACACTAATGAAAGAAAACGGAACTGTACTCACCTAAGCACTGAAGAATTTGTTTCCGGCTATTTTGTGTAGGTAGGTAATAAATTATTTGTACATTTGTTACCGGTGTGATAAATTGATTAAAAAGTTTATGCCACTGACAGATGCTGTCATTGTTGAACGTTGAACTGGCAGGAAATGTCTAAGGAGGTATTAAGCAGAGGTACTTTATTGAGACAAAATTGTGCCAAAAATTGGGTAAGCAAGAAATCCCTCAAAAATAGGCTGGTAAGTGTCAAGATTGATTAGGTCGAAGTATATTGTAGGTTCCTATGTATCCTACCAAAGGTAATTTTCTTTCTTTCGTAAGGTAGCTTCCAACTCATTGACTGCGGGAAAACACACACGTTGTGTTTCGACTAAAAAACGCAAGTGCGGCGCACACACACCGTATGTGTTTTTCTATGGCGAATACGCGTACATTGGTAGCTAGCCGCACTTGCGTTTGGCGTAGCGAATGTTCGCCCGCGTTTAGCAGCTTAACCCGTAGACACGGGTTAAGCTGCTAACAATAGGAGCGCAAGCAGTTGCCTCATAGAAAAATAGTCCTTCGTCTTTAGAAAATTTAGGTCACAGGCCCTCAAACTTTTTACTAGAGCTTTCCGATTATTTTATGTTGTTATACGGCTTTGAATGTAGCAAAGCTATATACTATCCCTGGGTACTTTATGCTAAAACTTGGGTGAACAAAGAAAATAAAACAAAAGACTTCATGTATTTTTATATTTCTTTAACCAGCACAAGCAGTAATGTTACATGAATACAATAACATTGTTTGTTTAGATCTATTTTATGGCTCTTACAACTTATGCGTTTGTCGTCGGACTGCTGCAGCACTGCGAGTGAGCGCACAAAGCCGCGCGAGTGCATATGAATGGTTGTCTTTTTCATAATATTCTCCAAACCCATTTCGGTTTAATCTCAATGGAGACTAGCCAAGTATGCAGGAGATATTGTAGTGCGCAAACACAGGTGCACTCCTTCCATAACTCACATTCCGATGTGACGGCAATCCGACACAACGGGGGAGGATCAGGCTCAGACGTTCCCGAGGCACGGGGGTATCACACCACCAACCTTTAAGTTGCGGCATGTTACTGAGACGTTCGTAATGGAAAAACCCAAAAACACTTTTTGTCCGACCTGGGAATCGAACCCAGAACTCTGCGCTCAACAGTCGCACTTGTTACTAACGGGGCTGTCAGCTGTTTTCATATGTTTGACACTTGACGTTTGTCGTTCTGCTGTCGTGTGTCGCACGACGCTCTCGATGTGTCATCCGTATTAGGTTAGCGTCAGAATGGATGGTTGCCTATCACCAGCGGCTACCAGCGGCTCTGAGAGTATATTCAAGAATTGCTACCAAATTGCTTATATTTGCTACATTTGTTTAATAATTGCTACAAACGATACATTCAGAGAAATAGGAATATTTTTTTGACCAGCCATCCTGACGTCAGGATGGCTGGTCAACTCCGTGTTCAGCATGAAGGACGCTGAATTTTTCAAAGTTTGTTATATCAATAATTGCTACCTAGTTGCTACATTCCCGAATTTAAGTTTGAGCTTCGTACATACTTTAGTTAAAAAATTATAGCTGTTTTAAATTTTTGAACAACGAAGCGCCTGATGATTGGTAAAGGCAACAGTTTCTTTTACTTCAATTTCTTAAATAAATCGTGCAGGCGTTCACATAAAATTATGGGTCACCCACCCCAATCTGTGGACGCGGAATCGACTTGGATATTTAAAATTATTAATAACAAACTAAAAGACAACATATTATTAATCAGACAGTAAATACGTACCTACTACAAATTCTGCGTCTTTCATGCTGAACACGGGGGCTCCGTGTTCAGCATAAAGGACGCAGAATTTTTAAAAGTTTGTTGCATCAATAATTGCGTACATACATCAGTAAAAAAAATATAGCTTTAAAAAAAAATTAAACTTCGAAGCGCCTGATGATTGGGAAAGGCAACAGTTTCTTTTATTACAGGGTTCTCACAAAAAAGTACGGTACTGCAATTTTCACATTTTGAAAATGAAACATAGAATAACTGTTACTTCCTGAAAATTTAGCTTTCTATTGGTAAAACATTTATTAAAATCGGTACAAACAAAAAACTTTCCTCTTTATAATATTATTAGTATTATTATTCGTATTAGTATAGACTATTTCTACGTGTTCAGTCCAACAAGCTATGTGTTTAGCAGATAATAATAATTGTTATTCTTCTATATTGCCATTCATTGTATAAATAAATAAATTAATTAATAAATAAATAAGTTCATTGAAAACTAATTTACACAATATTTTACCATAAGTTAAAAGTCCTTAAAATAAAATAGATGTAAGTTATCTACACTTTATATTATAAAGAGGAAAAATTTGTAGTTTGTTTGTAATGGATAAACTCAAAAACTACTGGACCGATTTTAAAATTCTTTCACCATTAGAAAGCTACATTATCTGCAAGTAACATAGGCTATATTTTATTGTATTTTTGCGCGGACGAAGTCGCGGGCGAAAGCTAGTAATAAATATTATAAAGAGGAAAGTTTTTTGTTTGTACCGATTTGAATAATTATTTTACCAATAGAAAGCTAACTTTTCAGGAAGTAACAGTTATTCTATATTTCATTTTCAAAATGTGAAAATTGCAGTACCGTACTTTTTTGTGAGAACCCTGTAATAAAAGAAACTGTTGCCTCTCCCAATCATCAGGCGCTTCGGAGTTTAATATTTTTTTAAAGCTATATTTTTTATGTCCGTTTCAACCGCGCGGCCACCTCATAGTATTTGATGAAACTTTGCCAGGAATTAGTGTTAATTTGTTACTTTACACACTTCTTTTCGTGAATTTGTTACAAAAAAAACTAAGACGCTATGACAAAACATAGTTGGCCGCTAGAACCGCCACTTGCCGTAATCATCGCCCGTGATTACACAGAAACTATATAATGCAGATAGACGAATGATGGATCAAAAGAAAGGCCATAATTTGTTCAATTTGTTACAAAAATAAAAAACGTCAAAACGTAAATAAACAAAAAGTTATGCAATATTTAGTTTTCAGGTTATGAGTAGGTAGTTATGTCACCATAAATATCAAATTAATAGAGGCTAATGTGTATGGACAATTAGTTACTAATTTGTTACAGCGAATAAACAGAAAAAATATATTAGAAAGTAGGTTCAATAATTTGTTAGAGTCGATTTTAGTTGGCCGCTCGGACGGCACTATGCCTAAAATACAATGGCGTTTATCTCGTTATTAAAAGTAGGTTTAAGCTTAGTTAAAGTACTAAGCGACGGGTAACGTAACCTAGTTTGGATAAATACGGCGAATATAACTGCAGCATTCATATTTTAAAAGATATTTACAAAAAACAGTAGTATGAAACCTTAAGAGAGTAGGGTGACCATGCATTTTCACAATGAAGTGAGACTGAATAGTGACTGTTGTAATGTTCGATATTTATATCTTATTTTTTTAGGGCGAGTGCTTATATAAATACATTTTAAGTTAAGGCATCCTGTAGCATACTTCATAAAAGTAAAAGTCAGTTATCGATTAAAATTTCTTTATTCAAAATCAACACAAAGGCAAAACAATCAAGTAATTAAAGTCAACAAGATAAATATAAAAACTTTATAAACTAACATAATATTTATAAATTAACTGACTCGAATATATGACACAGAATGTAGACAAATTTTCTTAGAGGTACTTATGTCGATTTTAAAAGAATTGTCGTCGTAGTGTATCGAAACACAAGTGGCCAATAATTTTATAAGATTATGTGTTTATAGCCGATTTCAAAATGGTATGATTCAGTTTTGTACCTAATATAAATAGTGAATTATTGCTATTCGTTTTCAAAAGGAGCGAAATTTGGGTAAACAACAAAGTTTGAGATATTAGAATATTTACTTACATTAAATGTATCTGGTCATTGGGGTTTAATAAAAATCAGCATTTGATATTAATTACACTGTTTTTGACTGCTAAGCATGAGGTTTTTGGTTCGATTGCCAGGTCGAGCAGTGTGCAACTACGGACGTTTATACTTTTTCAAAAAGATTTTTTTCACAATTTTTTCCAATAGAACATAGTTTAAGTTGTTTTTTTTCAAAACCGTGTAATAGCAGCCCTACTTTTGATTACTTATCTATTAGCTTAGTTAACGTAAATTACGTTAACAATAAAAAACCGACGGGATTCATTAATTCGTGGTCGTGGTGTACAAGAATGTAAAATAAGGTAACAAAAAACAATGAATATTATTAAATTAATCATATCTTTGGTACTACTTGTTTTTATTTTTTAATGTATTTTTTTTCTGAATCGCCATTAGTTCTACTATCACCCATTTCAAGATAATCCATTCTTTACCGGACACCCGATATAAGCACTCGCCCTAAAAAAATAAGATATAAATATCGAACATTACAACAGTCACTATTCAGTCTCACTTCATTGTGAAAATGCATGGTCACCCTGCTCTCTTAAGGTTTCATACTACTGTTTTTTGTAAATATCTTTTAAAATATGAATGCTGCAGTTATATTCGCCGTATTTATCCAAACTAGGTTACGTTACCCGTCGCTTAGTACTTTAACTAAGCTTAAACCTACTTTTAATAACGAGATAAACGCCATTGTATTTTAGGCATATTGCCGTCCGAGCGGCCAACTAAAATCGACTCTAACAAATTATTGAACCTACTTTCTAATATATTTTTTCTGTTTATTCGCTGTAACAAATTAGTAACTAATTATCCATACACATTAGCCTCTATTAATTTGATATTTATGGTGACATAACTACCTACTCATAACCTGAAAACTAAATATTGCATAACTTTTTGTTTATTTACGTTTTGACGTTTTTTATTTTTGTAATAAATTGAACAAATTATGGCCTTTCTTTTGATCCATCATTCGTCTATCTGCATTATATAGTTTCTGTGTAATCACGGGCGATGATTACGGCAAGTTGCGGTTCTAGCGGCCAACTATTTTTTGTCATAGCGTCTTAGTTTTTTTTTGTAACAAATTCACGAAAAGAAGTGTGTAAAGTAACAAATTAACACTAATTCCTGGCAAAGTTTCATCAAATACTATGAGGTGGCCGCGCGGTTGAAACGGACATTATTTTTTTAACTGATGTATGTACGCAATTATTGATGCAACAAACTTTTAAAAATTCTGCGTCCTTTATGCTGAACACGGAGCCCCCGTGTTCAGCATGAAAGACGCAGAATTTGTAGTAGGTACGTATTTACTGTCTGATTAATAAGTAATATGTTGTCTTTTAGTTTGTTATTAATAATTTTAAATATCCAAGTCGATTCCGCGTCCACAGATTGGGGTGGGTGACCCATAATTTTATGTGAACGCCTGCACGATTTATTTAAGAAATTGAAGTAAAAGAAACTGTTGCCTTTACCAATCATCAGGCGCTTCGTTGTTCAAAAATTTAAAACAGCTATAATTTTTAACTAAAGTATGTACGAAGCTCAAACTTAAATTCGGGAATGTAGCAACTAGGTAGCAATTATTGATATAACAAACTTTGAAAAATTCAGCGTCCTTCATGCTGAACACGGAGTTGACCAGCCATCCTGACGTCAGGATGGCTGGTCAAAAAAATATTCCTATTTCTCTGAATGTATCGTTTGTAGCAATTATTAAACAAATGTAGCAAATATAAGCAATTTGGTAGCAATTCTTGAATATACTCTCAGAGCCGCTGGTAGCCGCTGGTGATAGGCAACCATCCATCCTGACGCTAACCGTATTAGGGATGATTCTCATTAGAGCGGGGCGTGCCCGGGGCGTGCCCGGGGCGGGGCCCGGACGGGGCACGGTTTTAATCTGTTACATATATTTTGTATGAATCAATTTTTATTACACATTATCCGTGTCCCGTCCGGGCCTTCTCGACGCACTTCAATACCACGTCGGCTCGTCCACGCCCCGGCCCTGGCACGGCCCGCTCTAATGAGAATCATCCCTTAACCTGTTGACTGCGTGCGAACATTCTTTACGCCAAGCCCGAAGTGCGGCTACACAGTTCGCGTGTTTGCCGTGGAAAAACACTTTATGGTTGTGTGTGCGCCGCACTTGCGTTTTCTTGTACTTTCACAATAGGTGTTTTCCCGCAGTCAACGTGTTAAAAAGAACCGTCTGTGTATTCCGACATCCGCATTACTCCAGAGCCGCCGCAGTCCAGCACCAAACACATATATTTTGTGCCCTTACTAAAAGCTTGGCTTTTCATTCGATTTTTCTAAATTCCTTATACTTAGTATAACTTTTCAAACTTGTGCTTTCACCTGATACAAATTTTATTTTTTATAAACTTCGAAAGACCGACACACCTTTCTACGTAATTGTATACCTATTTAAAAAAAACTAGATTTGATGGAAACCAAATAACGTTTATTTTTTATTCAAAATATTCCTCTTCACTTATAAATTCCTGGTTATTTCTATCTGATACATTTTTCAGTTACATTGTTGTCAGCACAATGGTTAGTAGTTTTCATCATTAATTGACAATGAACTAAAATACATTACTAATACAATTGAAAATTGTGTACACTCGGCATTTATTATCTTGAACGTAATTATGCAATATTCAACACTATTTCTGTTGCATTTTGGTTCAATATCAATTAATCAATGAATGCACGAGAATATTGCTGACTGTGAAATTAAAAGACAGCGGTACTCAAAAATTTTTACACATTGTGGTCAAGTAACATTACATACCATAAAAATATATCTAACAGCCTTGTCTATATACACCAAGAGAACAAAATAAACTAAAAATGTATTTACAAGAATAACCTAATTAAATTAAAATAACCGAAATCTTTCACGCGACCACAGATTGAGTAACGCTGTTTTGTAACTAAACTTAAAACTAATGTAAAGCACGGTAAGTAGCCGGCAACCATCTTGAAAAATCATGACGTCAACTGCGCAGGTCTATTTTTTTTGGAATGGCACCTCACTGGTCTACTAGTTGCGAGTATCTATGTAGTTTCTTGCCTATTCTTTTCTATACGAGACTACATTTTGAAATGAGCAACGTTATTCAATTATTTTTTTTACATACATGACCATACATAAACTCACGCCTTTTTCCCATGAGGGTAGGCAGAAACCACCATTCTTTCCTCCCTCTTTTATTCTTGTAAATGACGTTCAAAAGTGCTTTTTATTGATCTTATTAAAATAAATGTTTTGGCTTTGACGTTGTTGTAGACTGCTTAATTGGACTTTCTTGTGGTGCCTTCAACATTAAAGCCATTTAACTTTTGACTTTGTCTCAGTTTCTCGCGCATTTTCAAGTTGTTTGCCGCCTAAATATTTCACAGATTTCTAATAGGTATAAGACAGGTTAATTATAGTACTGTTGATTAAACAGTAGATGGCTAATTTTTATACAATTCTATAGGTATCTATTTCAAATGCATATTCATAAGTTTTACAAATGTATATTTTTATGATATTGAAAAACTATGTAGATTCTGCTAATTTACAACGATTCTATTTTGTTTTTCTTTATAATGTTATGTATAGTTCTTTTAGAGTACTTATGCATTGTATAACTTAAAAATATTTTAGACTTTTTTTATTGGCAACAAAATACATTAAAAATCCGTACTAGAATAAGTGGCCATAGAGTCAATTAATTGTTTAGAGGAAGGGAAACAGTTGCTTTACATTAACACTCCAATATTATTATTATAAAATTGTCCCATCTGCACTTATTACATTATCACATTGCACAACACTATACATTGTCTATGGTCACATAGTTTCCATTATTATTACTAACTTGGCTACTTATTCCAGAGCAGATCATAGATAATGTATCTATCTGTTAAAAAATCTTATTTTTAGCTGTTTTATTTTTCATATACTTAGAGGAAGGCCATTTTTCTTTAATTTACTTTTTTTAATGCTATGATTAGGCGCTATTTTGACACAAAAATGGTGATACTTTATAATACATTTAATTGACGTTAAGCAGATAAACATTACTATTTTATATGAAAATGCGCGTATTTCAAAACCTAATTCTATTTATTTATGTGTTTTTTTTTGTTGTATACTCTGTTGCCAATAAAATAGCCTGTCACTTTCACTGTCCACAATATTATATTTGCACTAAAAACAGTTTTGCACTGCACAACCTAACCCTTTTTATTGTCACTGCTGTGTTCACACATGAGATGCAAGAGGTGTTGAAGTGAACAAATGAGATGTTGACGACTCTGCTACAGGCATGTTGAGGAAAATTGTCTTACTTGTATCATCTACTTTGTGGTTGTGGATGATGTACAATCAATAAAAGAGATAGGTATCCAGGGTCTTCAGATATAATATATTTTTTGATGAGATGGATTTCTTCGATTGAAACGTAACTTGATTAATGAATTATTTAAATTAAATTACATTTGAAAACATCTATCGGTTTCAAAGAAAACTTTAACTATATGTAACGACCCTGTATACTTATTTCTTTGTTGACTTTAAACAAAAATTAGCAATAATCTGTTCGATACTGTTTACATTATCAGCAAATCAAATTAAAACCGACTTTACATGCCAACGAAATAAAAACGTAATTTCTTGATACAGAAAGTATTTATTCACTTCAACAGCTCATTAACGAGTGCCCTGAGTAGTATATGCTTCACGTGGTGCAGTTGTGGGGAGCGCGGGGAGGGCCGCGCGGCCGAGGCTAGGCTGGTTTGCCGGGTTCCCGGCGAATGATTACTAGCTAATAACGATGACGGTTCGGATATATGTTGGGGTTCTGAACATTGCTCGACTGCTGCACCGGATAACCTTGTGTTATGCTGCCCGGCTTCGCCGTCTGCACAAAGGAGATTGATTACCAGGTTGTTCGAAGCCACCTTTTGACCACCATTCATTTAAAACCAATCGTTTGTTTATATAGCATTAAAATAGAATAACGAAATTAAGCTATAGCTGAAAGATGCGTTGAAAGTATGAAATTATGATAATGGCATGCAAACAAAAGCAGTGTTGAAGGTTTTGATAAATTTTGACAAATGGCTACGATTAAACGAGCCATGGGCAGTCAAAAGGCTGAAATGAAAACACACACACACTTGTCTGAATTTAACTTCTGGGGCATAATTACTATTTTCGGCAAAAATTGTGCTCTTAATGAGTTTATTTTACGCTCACAATCTTTTTCAAAGAGAGCAGAAATCGGAGTGGAATTTTTTTTAATACTTGCACCTCTCTTGGGTTTTAATATTATTATTAAAATTATGCCCTAGGACTTTCAAGGGCAAGTTCTTGTAAAAGGGCAACACAAAAGCCCGTTGTCCTTCAGTGACACTGAGCTGAGCGAATATGACTAGGTTCTATTTTCAAAGTATTTACAAAAACCCGACAAAAAAATTTCAATACGCTCACCCCGTAAAGGACAACAAGCGTAAATATAAATAAAAAATATCTTACAAAGTTTGCGAGTAGGAAAGCCGCTACGGTCTATTTGGTTCTGAGTTATCCAGTAGCATTAAAATTATATTCAACTTGTAACAATATGTTAGAGGGTATGGCACACATTATGCGGCGGTCGCAGCGGGTCACAACGTTCAAGGCCAAAAATGCCCATGATATAATGAAAATGGCAAAAGTTCGACCCCCCTTCCTCCAACTTTTTTGGCAAATAATGTTGGTTTCAATTATCTTGGTGCGTTTTATTTTATTAATAGATTCCCAAAAAAAATATAATTGGAACCAATTGGTAATTAATTGCGCGTCTCGCTGCGACCCAGCATAATCGATTAAATATTCCTATTTATTAATAGCTATTTAATAGGCATTCATTACAAGTATTGGCGCAATAACACTTGGTCGTAAACAATTTTGGACTGACAACCAAACGAAGGAACAGAACAACGAAACGAACTTAACGAAGTCAAAGATTCACAACTATATCGTCCAGCTTTCTTATCCAATTACAAAAATACTCTAGTTAGTTTTCTAACTTTTTAGTTGTCTTAATTCGAGTGAAATCGTATGTATACCCAATGGAGGGTAACCACAACGACCAAGTGTAATTGCTCCTAAAGTTATCAAGCTATGATTTTTTGACTTTTTGATTAAGTTTTTATGGATTCGTCACGCATAGCAAGATTAGTTTCGTGTTAAGAACATAACATAGATAACATAACATAACATCACGCCTGTAATCCCCGAAGGGTTAGGCAGAGGTATACCTATTAGTACACCCACATTTCGCCAGTTATGTTTTTAGTCCCATGTAATAGGGGGCGAGCCTATTGCCATCAACCGGGCACAAATCCAGACTCCGAGGCTGCTACTGAGAAATTCCTGATGGAAAAACCCAATAACACTTTGCCTGACCTGGGAATCGAACCCAAGACCTCATGCACAGCAGTCGCGCTTGCGACCACTAGACCAACGAGGCAGTCTCGTGTTAAGACGGGTGTAAAAAGACAAGACGAAGCCGAAACATGTTATTCCCATTTTTGCTATTATTTTTTTGTTATGATCCATACTACCTTCTAGTCATGGAGATAATAAAAGTCAAAGTTTTTATAAAAAAAAAGTTTTGAATTTGATTTTAAATACCCATACCACTCTTGTCTGTTGAATAGAAACACTAATTTATACTTGTAGCGACATCTATCGAACAGCATGTGAACTAACTGACTATTCCTACATCACGCAATCAAAATTTGCCGCGACATTAGCATTTATGTACTTACAAAATTCCGACAACAACCGTCGGGCAGGTAGCTCACTAGACAATGGAGGATGAGAAACTTTACACCCTGTTACTACCTCTAAAATGGTGACCCCGACGTGATGTAAGAATTGTCAGTTGTAGTTCACATGCTGTGCGATAGATGTCGCCACATACTCAATGTTACTTAGTTGTTATTGCTATGTTATTTGTCTTTTTACACTCCGTATTAGCACAGAAAATGATGCTTATTACATCCGGTACACTTCATTCGCCTTTTACGACGTCTACGGGAGAAATGTTCCTTTTGATAATGTTTTAGCATACTCACAAGACAATAAGCAATACAGGGGAGGCCTATGTTCAGCAGTGGACATCCTACGGCTGATATGATGATGATGACAAGGTGGAAGGGACTCAGTAACGAAGAATTTTACCATGAATTCAGTAGATGATTGTAGACCAGAAAAAAATCTGCTGTTTCTTACATTTTGCGCCTATGTCATGAAACATGTTCTTATTACGTTCATGTTCTTATATCAATAATTCCTGACCTGGGAATTGAACCCAGGTATCACAACCTCCAGCGGAGCCTTTTTTGCTACCACTGAGATAATCACAATCACAATTTTAACGCAAGCATTTATATAGCAAAGTATCTAAAATAGGCAAATTATTTAGCTGTTTGAGAAATTAAGAAACTAAAATTTCTCACATAAGGCGCACATAATGTACATACACCAGCACTTTTTAACATGCACGAAACTGTAAATATACATGGTTTCAGGTAAAAATTCTCGACTAACAACTAGGTAAGTCGACAGTCGACGGAAAATTTTAATGGCTAGTTTATGGTCAAAATTATCACAGATCGCTTGAAAACCACAGACAAATATTTAACAACTGAAAACCATATTATGTCACAGTCTAAACTAACAAGATGCAAAATAAATGTAGCAGGATTTAAAAATTAAACAGGGGTTTTTGATAGTTATAAAATATACAATCGTCATATAAATAAAATAAATATAAATCAAGCCTTTTCTCTGTATATAAATAGACGGTATAAATGAGGTTAAAAAATCGGGCACCTACTAATTTTGTGATAATTATATGTAATAGTTTGTTTTTGAAAATTATTATAATAAGGATTTATTTCTTATTTTAACTTATTTTCATTATCTTTTCCACGTTATGTGAAAAATGTCTGGAGATTCAAGTTTTTGTTAAATCAAATTAAAAGAATAATAAACTGCAATTTATCTTTTTACAACATTTTGTAAGACCACTCAAGGCCCGGCTGACATACCGGTATGACAGAACAATAGATAATCAATTATCCCATTACGTGGGACTTCAAGTATTACATAAAATAATTGTAATAAATAGACAAGCATAAAATATACCTTTAGCAAACTAAAAAAAACTCCAAAGGAAAACCGACCCAAAAGCTAATTATACTAAAACTAGAATAGTGTGTACCTGCATATTGTTGTGTTGTGGTGGCGGGTGTATGGACAGGTGGCGCGACACGGGAGGCTGCGCGTACGCCACGCCGCTGCTCACCGATGGGTGGTGCGCCTCGCTCAGACCGATCAGTACTTGCGGCTGACGACAATGTAAGGGGTTTTTTTTTTAAAAAAAAGCTACTTAATTGGGTAACTGATATTATTAACCGATAATTAAAAGAAATAACTTCTTTAAAAAAACCACATCGTAAAAGAAACTTGATTAATAATTTTAAATTACTTATGATATTTGTTTCGTTAAGTTTCTCATATTTAAGTGAACTATGTATGTTCTTTTTTTTAAAATAAATTTCTTTAAACCGAAATTTGATCTTAATGGCTTTGAAACCAATAAATAATGAGTCAAATGAGTTAACAAAAATTACGTCGCAGTTTAATATTGCCATACAAAATCTATGGGAAATCACGTTTTGACAGTTAGAAAAAAGGATGTCGATTGATTGATGTCTACCACGAACCTGAGCCTCTTTCTTCTGCTCTTGATGTTGCTGTCCATCTCTATTCTTCAACATATCGAGGTACAGCTGCGGGGGTTGCGGCGCAGGTGCATACATCAGGTTCGCGTGGTGAGGGGTGTGGGGGGTGTGCGGGGTGTGTGCGTGATGCGCGTACAGCAGGGGAGGAGGGCGCTCCCCTACTACACCCACTACGCCGGACGTCGGCATCGCGTAGTACGCGGTAGACGGTACTGATGAACCACCCACGTTTGATCCATATTGAGCTGGCTCTGTAAATATATTTAGGGGTGAGTTTTTATTATTTCAAAGGCAACGATCTTCGACGATGTCTCAGTACTAGTACTACAAGTAATGTGACTTTATCTGTGTACTGTTCATATGGTCTCCGAATGGACATAAGTTGCAACATTACAAGTTAATATGGGGTGTAAAAAGACACATCACATAACCGTTAACTAGGTACATAATCTGACCTTCAAAATAGATAACATTGAGCAAAAATTATAGCTGTGCAACGACTTTTATTAATGGTATGAAAAATCTATTTTTATGGTAGCACGCAATGTAACGCATTGGCCCCTGTACTGTAACATGTTTCCATGAGCACGTTACAATACAGGGACCTTAAGAATGTTTAAAGTTTAGTTAGAACATTTAAAACTTAATTTAGTGAAACAAATCGTAAAAAGTTGGAACTTTGACCTTTAATATTTCCGTAACAGTATAAAATCAAAATGATAGCAATTTAAGAACATGTAAGTTTCAGCTTCATTATGTGTCTTATTGCACCCTTTAAATTGTATATACATATAAATAATATAATGTTTAAGACACATAAAGTTGTCACGATCATAGCATGTTTGAATGGACCAGATAACCAAACATATTGAAACACTGTTTATTATACCGTTTACCGTCACGAATGCGTGTGTCGCACAGCAATCACGATCAAACCATACAAAAGGACACATACAATAGAAGTCGGTTAAAATAACTGTAACTATAACTACAAACACAAAACACCCCACACGTTATTAAAACATGCAAATGTTAGGTAAATAAAATGATTAATGGTGCCGATTCCCTTGTTCACAAACTAGACTAAATTTAGAGAATTGACATCTCTTACTAACATTCAGCGAAAAGAAAGGACGGGGGCATTAAATAACTAAGTTAGCGATGTCAAATTAGTTTTGCCTTGAACTTTTCCGTATTTTTAATCCATACGTTTTAAGATGTCAACTATAATTGTATGGATGTGTCAGATTGACTAAATTTGACAGCTCTTATTTACATTAGTCTCTTTCTTGTTTAATTGGACAGAAAAAGATGGAAATAGTCTAATTTTAGTTTAGTTTGTGACCAAGAGAATCGGCGCCATTGTTAGAAGGAAAAATAGTGACGGTTTAAGGGCGTCGCCAGCCATACCTCAGTCTAGGTGGGGCGGCAAGTTAATATAAATGGAGGATGGGGAAAGTATGAGTAGTGGGTACAATACAGAGCACGTGAATAATTGGTAATAAAATAGCATATTGAATAGAATTAGTCAATTCGTTCGGGTTTCGACGGGCAGAAAAGATTGGTCAAATGAGGGGACTAAGGTCTTTGATTGCTTTGATTTTGGCTATTTTTTTTATCTCTCGGGGAGGGGGGTTGATTTCCCTCCCTACCCCTCTCTCTTAATGGCCTATGGAGCAATTAAATGTTAGATATGCTATGCCAATCTCAGATAAATTGAGATAGATTAAAAGATGAAAGGACAGTGCTAAAGCATGAAAATGAGAAGCGACAGATATGACAGTGGCACCTAGAAAAACAACTCACTGTTCCAAAGTACTGCGCGGGCCATCTGACGGTTCATTCGGCCATCTTCTACCTCTGCAAAAGATTTATATAATACATAATGTTACAAATAGTTACAATATACATAAATAAGTTGAAAATATGATTGTTGGGGTAATAAATATTCTGCCTTAACTCATGTTAGAACTGCATCGGACTGCATTGCAAAATAAAAACGCCCAGTGGGTCGCCTTGAAGTTTTTTGAGACCCAAATGTTATGTTGCCTTAATAATGTATCGCAGTAAATAAATGTTGTGAGTAATTCCAGTCTCTATATAAAAATAACATAACATATAGTTTATTATAGCTTGTTTTTCAAGTGTCTATTTTTTAGGCATGCAATGAACACCGGTTGGTCAGGTTCTCTGTCATCAAACACTCGGACAATCATATTTTTTTGTCAGATATTTTTCATCATAAAAACGGGGTTTTATATTGTGTACTTCGCTTAGCAATACTAACAAAATAAATATTAAATACGGGATATTAACTCACTGTGATCCGAGTAAACTTGCTGATGCTTCATCTGAGGCTGATGTATGCGATGTGCGTAGACAGCATAAGTCGGTGACGGGCTTCTTGGCCTTTTCACACCAGATTGTATTGGACCACGCACTATCGTCTGCTGTTGTGGGAACAACATGTGGTTTGAGTGCTTATGCTTGAACAAAGGAGAATAAACACGGTAATACAAACAGGTGCAACTAGTGGAGTGGTTTTGTGATGGTTGATGAACTAGCAATGGTGTAAGAAAATGTTAGCGGTGGCAGAATTTAATAGAATAGATTACAGGCGCGGATCCAGCCATCTCAAAGGGATGTGGTCAAGGTCACTTGAAACAGGCCAAGCTCTCTGGCCAAGTGCTTGGCCAAATAGACTCTAAACTACTGAACCGATTTTAATAAAACTGTTACAGCTTGAAAGCATGTCACATTTAATTAATACTGAATATTTTTTTTATGTAGGATCTTACCGAAAATAACAAATTCAAACTCAAGTCTTTTTTCGAGAAGTTGGGTGGATCCGCGCTTGATAAATTTAAAGGAAATCGAGCAGTACAAAGTGCTAGTGATCTTACAATCTGAATACAAATTAAACAATTTAAAAAAAAAGGTTGATTATCATTTACATCATAGTGCCAAAGTATTGGTACATGCCTCCTGTTTTTTTCTAAACTATATCTGTGTAAAAGATTTGATACAGGAAGAATGTATCAAGGACTTATATTAACTGGAATACACAACTAGCAACGGTTACAAAAAGGATGTTTTTTAAAGGTTATGTGCAGTCAGTTCAATGTAACTACGTTCACACAGTGTGGGGTTTTTAACTATTGTTATAAATTAAGCTAATAAAAGCACTCCAATAAAATGATGATGCTAAAAACTGAATATTATTTAAATTACTTATACCTTGGTCATCATATGAGATGTGAGCGGTGGAGGTCGTCCTTGATTCTGTTGCTGTTCTTGCCCAGTGGATGTGGGCATCGGGAACATTGGGATCTGAATGTTGCTCATCGGCTGCATTTTCATTGATTGCATCTCACTGGAAAAGTCACTGTTTTGTTTTTTTTGCCGATCATTAGTGTGTCTACAGAGTGGTACTGGTAAGTACGTTTTTTGGGTTAGTAAGTTGTTAGTTTTCTCTTGAAACCTGTTGTTAGGCGCAGGCTTCGTAATAAATAATGTCAGAAAATATTTCTCTTAATGTGTATTGCTTTAGAAACCTTGTATAATATAATGGATTGTAGTCCACAACTATACATCTCAGCGTGTTATGTGTACAATATTGCAATGAACTTTACATGATTTGAGTTTATTTCCTTTTGAAAACAAATATGATTTGTGTTGTGCTAAGAGTATAATATTTATATTGCATTTTAAAATACACTTATGAGAATTTCTTAAGTGTTTATTTTTTTGTTGTGCAATACCCATTTTTTTTTTAAATTTTAATAGCCACTTCTCACTCACTACAAAACAGCTAATACATTTAATAGGCCAGAAACAAAACAGTAAAATATAGTTGTTATTAAAAACAATCATGCAAGTTTCCCGTACTCACTTAGTTTCCTTTTGTTGCTGTCTCTTTCTGATTTCATCTTCATTCAGTACTTTCTTGAGCTGCATGAACAGTTGTTGCTTCTCTTTCTCAAGTTGTTTAAGTTTCTGTTCCAACTGTTCTATTTGTTCTTTTGTTTCCTCTGAAAGATTCAAATTATTTTTTTATTTTATTTTAGCTTTTGTAACTACTATGCTAAGATTTATTTTAGCTTGAAAAGGTAAGCATAGTTTTTATTATAGAAAAGATATTACCAATAAATGACAAAAGTATTATTTGTTTTAAATAAATATTATACCTAGTGTCATGACATCTTGTCTCTCCCTCGCTTCTCTTTCCTTGCGGAGTCTCTCTTCTTCTACTTCAGCTTCATATTCTGCAAACAACCAAAACAAATACTTAAAAAAAAAAAAAACAATATTCATTTGCTAGTCATGTAAGTACCACTGTGTTACTATTTATGTGTTACCTAATTTTAAGACATGTTGGTTACCTTGTTATTAGTGACTGAATAAGATCATGACTCATAATTTGTAAAACTTTAGATTTAATGTATACGTACAGATTGCTTGGCAAACCTTAATAAAAAAAATAAAATCATATTTCTGATCTAGAAAAACTAGTACAAGTACAAAACTACACCTCTGGACAGATTAGGTGCCAAGAATATATAACAATAAAATAACTATAAAACAACACTTTTTTCATAGTCACTAACATGAAGACTAGGTACTGCTACAAGGTGGACGAGTGTAGTCGGTCAGTGGGTCATGTGTAGTCATTTCAGGATAACTCTACGACCTATGATTTTTACAAGTTAATGTGAAAACAAGCAAAAGTTTTGATATGTATCGAGAGACAAGACATCGATGAAGAAGATTACCTTCTTTCTTCCTCTGCCTTTCACGTATGATATAGCGCTTTAAGGCGCTCCACATCTTCTGATCTGCTTCATTTTGCTCTTCCACTGTTGTTGCTGTTACAGCAGGCATCTTGTTAGGCTCAACACGAAACCTCCATGTAAGTACTTACTACTGTTGATCACTTCTCTCTCCGTTTTATTTGTAACTCCAAAGAGACATTTTTGTATTAAAATGTATAAAATAATATATATGTTGGGCTTATTGGGTTCTACTTAAATATTTTCTGGATTTCTTTACGATTTATCTACGTAATGTGTACGTATTTTTAATTTAGAAACACCTTTGACAAAGAGAAAGACAGAATTAAATGTAAATGTCACAATTCATTTTACAATTCATCCATAGATACTCTATAATGCTTAGTTTACACGCTTACTATATGTGTGAGTGTGTGTCGTTTTTGTATTTACGTGATTTTTATTTAATAAACTGTCTTGGGTTCGATTCCCAGGTCGGGCAAAGTGTTATTGGGTTTTTCCACCAGGAATTTCTCAGTAGCAACCGGGCACAAATCCAGACTCCGAGAGTCTGGATTTGTGCCCGGTTGATGGCAATAGGCTCGCCCCCTATTACATGGGACTAAAAACATAACTGGCGAAATGTGGGTGTACTAATGGGTACACCTCTGCCTAACCCTTCGGGGATTACAGGCGTGATGTTATGTATGTATGTTTATTTAATAAACGTATGATAATTTGAAAGTTATTTTGTCAAGACGGCTCATGCCTCTTGCCGTGTTCCCGACGGTCGTGGGGGATTTTTAAACTTTAGTTTTAACATTTAAACATGTTTCCTCGTCTCTTATATTCTTTTGATATCATCATCATCACTATCACTACATAGTATAAAACAAAGTCGCTTTCTCTGTCCCTATGTCCCTTTGTATGCTTAAATCTTTGAAACTACGCAACGGATTTTGATGCGGTTTTTTTTAATAGATAGAGTGATTCAAGAGGAAGGTTTATATGTATAATAACATCCATTAAATAGTGGAGAAGTACTGTTATTTTTGAGGTTTCTAATGTGATGTCGTAAATAATTACATTTTTTCCGTTTACATTGCAAACGCAGGCTGAACCCTACGAGTTTTATCAAAATAATGTACTAGTATTGTACACATTGAAAAGGTCTACAGAAAAGTCCGTGATGGTATATGTCTATCTCTTATGCATAACCCACAATAACTTTTTTTTGTCATTTACTTTTTACTACAAATAATGGCTAATTTTCGAAGCGATTTTAACCAATACAGCATTAATCCTTATCCAATTAAATACCTTGAATACATTTTTAACAAACGAATAGGCGCGTAGGCGTAGTGATATCATATAAGTTCGACTCTAAACGATGAAATGAAAGAACGGCGAATTATTGTACAATAGTAAACATTCGTTTATTTACTTTACTTTGGTGTACTTTATTTAGAAAGGACCTAAGCAGAACAGTTTTTTATCATTTTGAATGGTCGTCGCAGGTGGCCCGTGTTGCTATAATATAATCGTCGCCAAACCGACGTTCTTAAAATCCATAGAGTCTGATTAATTTTAAAAGTGTGTTATTGAAAATTTCAATTACTGAACGAACATAAAATGTCAGTGTCAACGTCGTCTGTCAAAAATCCCATTGACATTAATTCTCGATCCCCCCGGCCCCGGTGCTCCGCCCACCACCCCTTAACGACCCGAGTGAGTGCTACTTGAGCTGTTTCCAAAATATCTAAAATACAAGTAAAATCTAAGTATTACTAATGAAAAACTATGCGGTTTCTATGAATAATTAAGCAAAACTTGTTATTCTCGATTCTAATATAAAAGTTTTGTTATAACGCTAAGTGATCCACAGAAATCACGTAAAATGGACGGACCATCGGGGCCTAAGAAGAAACTCAAAACGGTAAGTGTAATTTAATAGTTTATTTACTACAACCACAACTCCGTTATCTTACATTCGTTCAAATCCGTGTGTGTTGAATCAATTTTAGTTATCAGTGTTATTTTTATCGCATATTTGTAGTTTCTTTGAGTAACATAAAACTAAGGCGACGTGGAACTTGTATTTTTCCTATAAAAAACAAATCAGAAAGTAATACGGTCAAACGAAGATTATTTGTCTGTGTTTTCATAGGAGACGAATCATTTCATTCACATTAAAAACCTACTTAATTCAGAATTCAGAATTAACAGAGTCTTTTTATTGAACTTGCCATTCATTACTGTCTTGTTGCTATGAGAAGCTTGGTTTGTGTTATTAAACATTTGAAACAAAGTACTTATTGGAGCTGCCTTAAAAGTCTATTCAAATAAAAAACTAACAGATTGTTTATGAAACCTATTTTTCTTTATAATCATTTTTTTTAACATTTCTTTTACTGTGTCAGGAAATTGAGGGAACCTATAGAACATTTTACTGGGATCATGGAATTGTTAAACTACAATACATAAAGTATAGCCAGTCTGACAATCTTGGAATCTAGGTTACATATTTTCCTTTCTACTGCAGTTGCCCCATGACCTCTATGACCTAGTTACTGGGCAATAAAAAGGTTGCATTATACCATAAATCTGTAAAACTCCTTTGAGTATTTGAAATACATTAATATATTTACTAGACACTACTATTACACTAATATAGTGCCCAGTGCCCATATTATTATTTGGTAAATTATTCTTTTATAAATGTATGCATTTTAAATTGGGAAAATATGTGTGTTTAATAATTTTTGGGTTGTATTTAAAAATCATACAAGGATTATAAATAAACAAATGTTTCCATAAACAATAGTACAAGTTAAATCATACAAAAAAATAATAATATTGAATCCACTTTTTTAAGCATTATCCTTCCTTTATTATTCTAGTTGGAAAAAATATAATTGAAGGCATTGAAGGATTTTAGGATATTAATTGTTGTAGATATAATATAATGTTGCACTAGAATATTACATTGTTTTTATTATGTATAAATAATTATACAAACCTGTGAATCATCATTCTTATGCATAAACATTAAAATTTACTTTTTCAGAATCTAATTATGTTGATGATAGGAATATATTAGGTATGTGTACCATACTCGAGAGTGATTCACATTGTTGTTATTTTTTTTAGCTAACTTCAAAATTATTTAATTTTGATTTTTCCAATATCATCAGTTAATATAATTATTTAAGAAATTAAATATATTAGTCATGTTGTTGTAAAAAATCTAGTCACAATCTCATCTCAGCGAAAATGGATAAGAACATGTGTAGGTAAATTAATGTTTTTGACCGATTGAAATTATCTCACAACATATTACATTAGTATACTTTATAAAAGTTAGCAGAATTGCCTATGGTATCAGTCAAATAAATATATATTTTTTTAAATAACAACTAATATAAAGACAGCTCCCAAAAAAAAACCCCACCACTTCCTAGTTTTAAAGCTTTTTAAGTAGTTTTAAAATTCTTCATGAATTGAAGCACTAGTACCTATGTTATATTTTAATTAATGTACCTAAATACTGTTGTGTTATTTCTTATCCATGTCAGTGTCCAGCTGAATCCAACTTTTTAATTGCTCTTGACCTAAATAACCAAACTAATTCCACTACATGACATCAAATGACATGGTTTACTTTAAGTGTTTATCAACCCATAGGAACCTGTCATTAGTTCACTTGAACATGCACGCACTATCAGCAACTGATAAGTGTTAGTAGATAAGCAGTGTTTTTTTACTACCTGTATGGGAACTATATTCACCAACATTTAACAGCTCAAGGCCCAACTGTCGTACCGGTATGACAGAACAATAGAAAATCAATTGTGTCTCATTACGCAGGACTTGAGCAATAAAATAGTATTTACGACATTTTTACTATGGCGCCTAAATGCAATACCTAAATAAATCGTTCTTCTACTTCTGTGAGGATCTTGAATGAAACAAGATCCGCACTTTGTTGTGAAGTTCCAGGCATCCAATCCGCCTTCTTCATTTGTTTTAAGCGTTCGCAACTTCGCACACGCATTGTGTCATCCAAGACAGTTGAATCGTTACTCTGGGACTCGTCTAGCTTTATTGCTTCGGCGCTTTTCTGTTTCTAATGCTGGCTTTTAGGAGTTGCAGTTGTGGAGAATAGAGTGGTGGGCTTGTCCTAAAAAAAGCCCTACGTCAGCTTCGAGTGCTAGACTGCAACCCCTAGTGTTGCAGTGTAGCATACGTCTTAGTATCTCGCCTTTCTTTGTAGCGAAATCTAAATGGATATTCTCCACCCTGGTGAGGTGAAGGTATATTTCGGACTTTTAAAGTCTTTTTTTTTTCTTTATTGATTTACAAGGGATTTTTGGTCATAAAATGACGATGACAATCCCATCGTACCTTATCCTAAAGTTTTCTAACTTAATTATAAGCTACTTACACTCGTCATTAATTAAATTTAAATGAGTATAGCACTTTAGTTGCATCCGAATTTGGCTCAGCTAAAATGCTATGAAAGGCACCAACATCTACACAATTCAACTTAAATTGTCTAACCATTGACTTTTAACCGTATAGTTCGGAAGCGCCCCCAATTGGACCCGAACACAGAAACCTCCGCCGGCTCGGTAGTGGGTCCAATTGGACCCCGGAGTTCGCGCATGCGTCATCCTGACCAATAAGTGTAAATACTGATTATGGTAGCCATCTAATCTCATGTGTGAGCATTAAGTAACAGAGTTTGATAAAATGTTTAAATGTTAGCGCCATCCACTCTTTTAGATTTAGCACGCGAGTATATAAAATTACTGTTTTAAAATCCAAGTGTGAAAATGCAATCATCGCCATTTTGAAGACCATAGTAGTCGAGGCTAAAAAACATAAAAATTGTGGATTTTAGACAACCAAGCTCCACTACAGGAGCAGTAAATAGCTCATAATTGATTTATTTGTCGATTTCATCCATAGTTTAACATAAATTAGTAGTGGTAATAAAGTTTTTGATATCCAAAGTCGAAACTTCGCGCCAATCCGTGCGTGTTTACATTTTTGTTTGCCACAAATATCACTATAATACATTTAGATATTATTAAAAACATGACAAATGTCATTCAAAATATAATAAACAACAAGAAAATGCCCAATTCTTAGTGTAAATTACAAACACGGGTCTAAAAACACGGAATATTCATTACCACTACTCATTTTGTGTTCTTAGAAATTGTCAACCATTTTTTTTTTTTAATGCATTGATGTGCGATTGTGATTATGTCAATCGATTATTTTTTTTATTTCAACCGATTCGAGTAATTAAAATTACTCATATCAGATATCGACTCGTAAAAATTAATATAAATGGAATTTAAGTTTAAATTACAATAAACATTAATTATTTATGCTATCCAGCTCAGTTAATAATTGTTATTTATAGTTTTCTAAAAAGACTCAACAGAAAAAATATGTATCTACGATAGGTATAGCTCATTGGTCCTTACCAATGAACTATACCTATGGTACCTACCTATATTTTTTTTGAAATTTTATATTAAATTTAATTAAGAATTTTAATTTTGGTACATTACCTACTTTTTTTTAATTTGATGCAGCGTGCACAGTATACATTTATCTCAGATTGGTGTATATCGCGTTTTTCACACATTTAATAGAACGTCTAATTATGTGCATCAATATTAATAATTAACTTATCTACTTAATTAGTTTGACTGGGGCTGTAACATTGGATTAGGGTTGCGTACGTCCAAATGAAAACGGAAACCTTATAGGATCACGCGTGTGTTCGTCTGTCCGTCCGTTTGTCACAATCAAAATCCAAGATGGCGGCCGCAAAATTTTACAACATATGCATTATGGGTATCGTATCCATGGTTTTCGGGGGTGGTGATGCCGAAATTGAGGTCGAAGTGAAATTCCAAGATGGCGGCCGCTAAATTTAACGACATATGCGTCATGGCCTCATGGGTGTCATGTCCATGGTTTTCGGGGGTGCTAATGCCGAAAATGAGGTCGAAGTGAAAATCCAAGATGGCGGTCGTGAAATTTTACAAAAGATGCGTCATGGGTTCGTGACCACGAAATAAACCCAAAACCAAGGAACCAACACCCATGACGCATATTTTGTAAAATTTCACGACCGCCATCTTGGATTTTCACTTAGACCTCATTATTTTAAGTCTATTCAAAACAAAATAATTCAGCTAATATTTTAGCAGATTTATGCATAATTATGTATTTAATGAATTATGAACATCCTCCTTTTTGAAGTCGGTTAAAATATCTACTTAAGTAAATCTTATACCTTATTAAAAATAACTTACGCTCCTGATTAACCTTTGCGTTTATTTATCCATTTAATATAAAATATAAATCCTGAGAAATATTATCAAAAGGTTTTTTTTTTTCATTCGGACTCCTTTGGCCAACCTCGATTTTATTTCAAGTATCGATTAGGCTGAACGCGACTTTTGAATCGAATTATGAAACTTGGGTAAACGGTCAGCACTAAGAAGTGCCACAATTTTGTGTAAATTTTGTCAAAATTTGATTGTATTTTTAAAGTACTTATGTATGGATAATGCCAAAAACAACAATGGAGATGGAATGATAATGTCTTTATTTCGTCTGAATGCATCTTTTCAGCAAGCGAGAAGGTTCTTTATGTACTTAATTTTAGCTAATCTGAGTGGTCTGCCTTTGGATAGGGTGCAGAAAAACTTATATTGTACCAATTTTGCAGTGATCTGAAGTGGTTTAACCGACCTCGAGTTATAATTAAAGATATTTGCCACAAACTTATTCTATAAAATAGCTGCAAACGTTAATTTTTCCTAAAAAATTGAATCCTGAAAGTTGATGTAAATACCAGAATTTTATGACGTGATCCACAACACCCTGCCGAGTCAAGGGATGTGTCAAATGTCAAAATCTTGTCGAGCAGAGTGGTTAAAGTCCAAAACTATATTGGCCGTCCTCGACACACGTGGAAGGATTAATTAATAGACACCCAGTATAGTGCACCTCTCTTATTCCGCTTATACGCTAATAATGGTACTTGTTCTTTCTCACTGTAACAAATGACGATTATATGCTACCGGAGGAGATAATTGCTATTATGCAGCTGTGCGTAACATTCATATTGAGCCGCACATCGTTGCGGTTTGCTCCTCTGTGTTTTCATTTAGGACCTGTATCGTTTTCTCCCAATCCCTTTCTGCAGTTTTGGAGCATAAATCTCTCGCTGGAAATGTGACCCTACGGCCCTCAATGCTTATAGCTTTGCCAGCATTGCCTCTACTACACTCTACACCGGTGGCGAAGAGTAATTTTTCGAAGAGGAAAGCCGAAGCAAGGAAAGACAAAAAAGTCAAATACATATATTTTTTGGCTTTATTTGATGCTGTCGTTAGTAGACCGGAGATACTACTGATTGTGCCATTTTTGAATGGCGACGGAGCAGCTGCTGTTCCGAAGCTCCAAAGGGAAACCGGTAGGAACCGAGTTGTATGGAGTCGTATCCACTGCGCTGATCTGACTAAAACGTCGATAGCCAAAAAAAAGCATTATCCTTATCTGATAATAACATAAGGAGTGAGTCACTGTTTTATCGTTCCATCAAAAGGGTCCTAAGTAGCATGACAAATCCTTAATCCTTAGTCATCTGTTTAGGTTTTATACAGAAAAATAAGGAAAAGCCTTGGTTCTGCTTTAACGTAACACTATATAATATTTTTTAATTCATTTAATTAAATTCTGCAGGTTCAGTAATAATTGCCAAAACCATATATAATTAACCACTAATCTTCACGAATGCCGAGGAACAGAAACCATCCTCTTAAAACTGACATATTGATTTTATTTCTGCGAATAAAATCTGCTGGCTTTTATTCTTTAAACCCAAAAACGAAAATTTAAATTACTGGAAAGTGGAGTTTATTGTAGGTACTCCATCTCGAATGAGTCATCTGCCACGCGGATGTGATTTGCAGTGCCCTAAATGGAAATTGCTCAATAGACTGCGCGCCCAAGTCGGCCACTGCAAACATAATCTAGTGAAATTGGGAATTATAGATCCTACAGACACCCAGTGCGAGTGGTGCTCCTTACCAGTAGATGTCCTATTTACTACAGTCTAAGTGTTCCTACACTGGCACTTTAGAGGACGTAGCCACGTACTGGGCCCAAGTATTATAACAAAAAAATAAAAAGCTTTTTTACAAAAAAATATTACCGCCTTCAAAAATCACAAAATAAAAAATAACTTTAGCTTGGAAGTCGGCGGCTTTGGTTTTGTTTCTTGTTATGTATATGTAGGTATTGCCACCGACTTCCAAGCTAAAGTTATTTTTTATTTTGTGATTTTTGAAGGCGGTAATATTTTTTTGTAAAAAAGCTTTTTATTTTTCACTTTTTAGTGCTTGTGTGTTAATGTTTGAAATCCTTACATAAAGCCCTTTCAAACAATACCACACACGATATATTTAATTTTGGTAATTGGTAGGAGGGGGGTTGACGTACCCCCTCCCCACTTCCTTTAGTCAGTCATCGACTACACGTATAAACAAAGCAATTTTTCTTGTTACGGCGGTTCTGCTGTGATTTTACAAGGAGTTCCGTTCCATATCTCCAAAGTTCATCATCAGATCATGACAATATTCCTATGGGACCTATTCGGGACTATACTCTTTCAAACAAAAAAAAAATCATCCAAATCGATTCATAATTGGCGGAGTAATCGTTGAACAAACACACAAAAAAAAAACAAAAAAAAAAACAAAAAAAAAAAATATACGCGTCGAATTGAGAACCTCCTCCTTTTTGAAGTCGGTTGAAAAAAAAGGATTAACTTCTAATTTTGGAGAGTGGTATCTACTGTGGGAATGAGCTCTCTAATTTTCAGTAGGTAACGATTAAAAGGAAAAGATTAGCTCCAACGTTGCACACCTGTAGTGACGTAGAATATCTAGTTGTCGTGTCTGCGAACTAATTCAACATGTTTTCTCTTTCTGTGGTTAACCATTGTTATTTTATTTTCTTGGGTCTGCGGCGAAATGTTTGTCTCTTGGCCTGAAGTCAATAAAGTTTGCGTTGGCCAAAATTATTATTCATAGGACCTCTATTTTTACTAACAGGGGAGCAATTGGTGTGGTTACGGTTAGCCACGCATGGCTTGGGGATGCTAAAGGTACCTTAATGAAACAAATAGGATGATCGAATCCACAGCAGCCGGAATTTAAAGTATTGCCTTGTGTGTATATTCTGGCTGGAGGTGGATGGTATGATTCAATTTTATACACAGACGCTGACCTAGCGTGTATGAAAAAAATATCTGAACAAAAGTTTTAAAAGAGGGAAAAAATCTAACCGCTATGTAGGTACGATTAAAAACTACATTAATTCCCCATAAGCCTTGCTGTAAGATATAGGTAGTTCATATTATCTTACAGCAAGGACCTTTCGCTGAACGGTGAAGGATTCCGTCCTTACTTGGCTCTAAGCTCCAAAATAACATCGCCATTAAATTTTCAGCATGCAAAGCGACGTAAAGTTGGCTACCGACTAAATAAAAAATCTTGAAAGGTGCATATAAATACTCCCCTATAGTAACAGGCGTGACCAGTAATGCGAAAAATAGGTAGTAACCACACAAAAGCAAAAAAATATTATTTTCCGGATATACAACAATCATTTTCTAACAAGGCTAAAATGCAATGCAACTGTTCTGTCCAATAAACAACTGCCATTATTTACTAGCAATTTAAAATACAGTATCATTCAGCGAGCGCGCCAGTGTTGTGCCCAACGGCGTGAGCGACGTGCGTGCTGCAGCGTTCGTTGAATTACCGGATTTTTTCGAACGCGCCCGTTCAATATTGGCGGGAAAGTTTTATTTGACATTTGTTTTTTTAATTGCAATTATGAGTTTGGAACAAAGGAACAAGAAGGTGACTGACGTCTTCGAAAAATATAAAATTGCGGAATGGGGCAACGGTCCTAAAAGAGCGGTTAGTAATTTTACCAATACTTATTGATACAATAATACTTATTTATATTTTGCAAACAATCTATATAAGATAAAACATAGTAGGATAAACTAGATCAATAGTTAATTCAAATAAAGAATGCGGATAAATTTAAAAATTTAGTATCCTGTTTACTTCCTCAAATATGTAGATTATTGATCAATAAAAATTTTGATTTAAAAATACGACAAATTAGTTTTTATTAGGATGGAACATTGGGTACAAATATATTATACATTTTTTTCTGCTATTAACTGTTAGGTACAAGCGTAATGTGAGTATTTATGCTTTCTCCGTTTACGTTGTTACAGTAAAACTTTAAAAAATATCAGCTTTCTTTCCGGTTTAAATTTTTTGACTCTGCTTTCGTTTACAAAATTAACGATTTTTGAAAATATGTTGTACAGTAGCCTGCTGCTTGATCTACTTCCTTTAAAACCACGCATGTGACAGAAATTAGTCATAACTATGTGGTTAAATTAGTTATTATTTATTTATTTATTATAATTTTATTCACATGATGTAAAAATAAATACACTTTATTATGCGCCTTTAGTTAATAATTTGGGCTGAAGATAATAATTATTACTTATGGGCCTAATTTAATTATATGTTCTGAAATTAATAAGTAAGTCAAAGACTATAGACTGCTCAAACCCAGGTCTGTCAAGGCATTTGCATTTGTCTGTTTTATAATTTACAAATCAATTAAATATCTATCATAAATCTTTTCTTGTGTATAATTTTAGTTCTTCTTAACACTGTAACTGGTGCCGGCGCCGCCTGAGTCAATAAAAATTTGCTTGCTTAGGCTTAATTTAATAATATATTATAGGCCAAAGTTAATAACATGAAACTAATCTTGAGTCATGTGGCTGAAGCAAGTCTATAGGTACATAATTATGTGGTTCAAACACATTCAAGAAATTTCATTTCCAATTAGCTTTAGTACTGAAATAAACTACCTAGTACTTTCGTAAGTGACTCGATCCAATTTTCCGCAATTCATCATACGCTATATTATTATCTCATTTTATCATCTCACCTACTTTATCAATTCAGAATAACGCACGTAGTAACATACAAAAGCAATAAAATACATAAATTTTTATTATTCAACCATAAAACAATATTTTGCATCTTTCACGTAATCTGAGTGTGTCACAATCAAAATATAATCTTGATAGGCTAAACTAGTATAAACTTACTTATACATATGTAGTATAAGGCTTACTGATATCTTTTATATAATACATATCTTTTATTGCAATATTTGTACTTTCCCACTTAAAATCTTTAATGATAAGGTCATATTTTGACATTGACGTTTCGAAATGACAGCACAAGTACATACTTCGGTGTACGTAAGGCGCAATTTTGATGGATTAAGATAATAATATTTTTATTATCGATTCTTTTATCTACTTAGGTAGGTACTAGGTACGCGGAAAAATATCTGAGTGGAATGATATAATCATATGTGTGTGGGGTTTATTACCCAATAAATTGTTAAGTCAGCATGGCTTGTTTATTTTTGTTGCTGATTGTACTTATCACAAACAGTAATCAGTGGTTGATGCTGACGTGGTGTCCTTGGGAGGTCGTACCGTTGCATACTAAAGATTTCGTTGCCAACCCTACTATTTAATTGCATCGTACTGTATTAGAGGCCAACTACCTACTATATTGTTGAAAAAAGTATTAGTACCTTGGTTAAAATACTGTATTTTAATAAACTATGTATTTTTAAAAACAAGATTTAATTTAAAATTATTACAAAATTGAGTACCTACCTATTGGACATTGCATTGTCATCTAAACTCAATTGGATAATAGCAAATGGTTTTGAAAGGACAACTTACACACGAACAGTGCAAGCTAAATAAAAGCTTGTAAAAAGAATTATCAAATTTGGTGCAGTCGTTCGAAAGTTATATGCGTACATTCATTTTTATTGACACATGTAGATTTATTTATTATTATTTCTATTACTCCCTGCACTCTCTATTTTGGAGAGAGATAGAGACAACGCTACAAGAGGATATTTTCAAAATCTCAAAGTGCTATATACTGACGCGTGCTGTGTAGTGTAGCAGATTGCTCTATCATTAAATCCAATCAGTTATGAACGCGGAAGAGAACAACAAGACACATCCGTTGGTGGTAACTGGTTCCTCAAATACATAGTATGTAGCGTTCATCTACTCTTGACGAAAATGCATCTAACAATCCTGTCTTAAACACAATCTATCTTCTATCTCTGTAATCTAATTAAATAAGTTAAAAAAATATATATAATTTTAAAAAAAGCTTTTTTACAAAAAAAAATAAGCTTGAAAGTCGGCGGCTTTGGTTTTGTTTCTTGTTATGTAGGTATTGCCACCGACTTCCAAGCTAAAGTTATTTTTTTTATTTTGTAGTTTTTGAAGGCGGTCATATTTTTTTGTAAAAAAGCTTTTTATTTTTCACTTTTTAGTGCTTGTGTTTTAATGTTTGAAATCCTTACATAAAGCCCTTTCAAACAATACCTCACACGATATATTAAATTTTGGAAAGTGGTAGGAGGGGGGTTGACGTACCCCCTCCCCACTTCCTTCAGTCAGTCATCGACTACACGTATAAACAAAGCAATTTGTCTTGTTACGGCGGTTCTGCTGTGATTTTATAAGGAGTTCCGTTCCGTATCTCCAAAGTTCATCATCAGATCATGATAATATTCCTATGGGACCTATTCGGAACTATACTCTTTCAAACAAAAAAAGAATCATCCAAATAGATTCATAATTGGCGGAGTAATCGTAGAACAAACACACAAAAAAAACAAAAACAAAAAAAAACATACGCGTCGAATTGAGAACCTCCTCCTTTTTGAAGTCGGTTGAAAACAAGCTTTATCTTAAAAGTATTATAATATTGAGTATTTGACTTGGACATTGTATTTGTCATCGGAACTAAAAGTTCAGCTCAAATGGTCGAAAAATGGTTTGCAAATTTTGACAGGACCACTTATTTACATACATACGAACAGTGCAAGCTAAATAAAAGCTTGTAAAAAGCGAAAGTTCACTCACTCACTCATCACGAAATATCGAAAACCGCTTGACGTATAAAGATTAAAAACTGCAGTTATGCACTAAGAAAGGATTTTCCATAAGTCGGCCCCTAAGGGGATGAAAGAGATGAAAGATGGGTCCAAAGTTTGTTTGAAGAAATCAACTGACGCGGACGAAGTTTCGGGCAAAAGCTAGTAGTAAATAAAATCAATAAATACGTTATGTATTTAAACGTGTTGTGTATTTACAAATTAACTTCAGTACCTACGCTACACGTG
Source organism: Hoplodrina ambigua (assembly GCA_949774945.1). Taxonomy (NCBI): domain Eukaryota; kingdom Metazoa; phylum Arthropoda; class Insecta; order Lepidoptera; family Noctuidae; genus Hoplodrina; species Hoplodrina ambigua. The sequence continues at coordinate 4,457,643 of OX458967.1, forward strand.
TTGGGTTCCGTTCATAGAAACGGTAGTCCAAACTTCTATTCAGGGAATTATAAACAACGATGTTTATTCAAAGGCTAAGGAACCATGGTCTTCCTCGACGACCTCGACATATGGAATATATTAGTTTAATCTGTAATCTTCATCTGGTCGCCTCGTCGTCGGTTTATTGGTCGCAAAGCGCTACTGTTGAGCATGAGGTGTTGTTCGATTCCCAGGTCGAGGCAAAGTTGGGTTTTTCTATTAGGAATTTCTCAGGAGCACCCTCGCTGTCTGAATTTATGCCTGGTAGATAGCAATAGACTCGTCCCCTATTACATGGAACTTAAAACATAACTGGCGAAATGTGGGTAATTACAGGCGTGATATTATGTTATGTCATAACATTATTTACTGAAAAAAATATCTTTTTTCAAACACAGAGTGGTGTTTGGAACACGGATTTTGTAAGCACTTCTAAAATCACCGATTGGTTACTTATTCCCAAGTAGCCAGGTGTAAAGTACAGCTATAACTCAATTCATTATAACATTACACGAATAACGTTATAACGTTATCGTAATTTCAATGTTAGCAAGTAAGCTTAATTATTTCGCGATAAATACAATTCAATATGAACTATTTGCAAATGGCAAATAGTTCATATTGAATTGTATTTAAAAAACCGCTAAAATGTAGTTATTTCAACAACACAACCGAATAACTATCGTTGATCGACAAAAAGCAGCCCTTTTAATTGTCTAATGCTATAATAACCGGAGTAATGGTTCTTTTGACTAAGTGATTTGTTTTGATTTTGAATACTTTTAATAGTTTTATTATTAATGTTAAAATTGCTGTGCCATACAGGGTTATGTTGTTAGGCGCTGGACTTTTAAAACGTAACATTTACTTACAAATGTTTTCTTACGCACTTATTGCAGTAAAATTCTAAATTCACATAACGGCTTAATTACAGCTTCATCATGAAAATTACTAGCAATATACTTTTTTTTTTCTAGTATTATAAAGGGGTAAAGATTGTTTGTGTAATCCGGGACCGATAACAAAACTTTTTTCACTGCTAAAAAGCTACACTATTACTCAGTGCCATAGGAATAGAAGACCGGACGAAGTCGCGGGCAAAAGCTGAGACATACCTTTTTTTATTTGGTTTAACTGCTCATAAAAAAAGACTGCCAAGTTAAAAGAGCCTTTAGTTGTAAAGATGTCTAGATGAACACTATCTAAACCTAACGGTTCTTGCTGCATACCGTTGCAAGTTATCTTGTCTTGCACTAGACTCAGAAACATAGTTACATTTGTATGCATCAATATTTTTATCGGATTAAATAACAGTTGATAATAAAATTCTGCTTGCATTTGCCCAACAGTGAGATTCAAAATCAGTTAATAAAACAAATTGTTTGTTTATCCATTTTACTAATGTCTGAAATCGACACTCCGCCTTGAGCAAGCATGGTGATTTATGCTCGTGCTTTTTCTGTATGAAAAGAGGCCTTTGCCTTGCAGTGGGACAATCATATTTTTTAGTACTTACCTACTGTACTTACCTAATAAGACCGACATTATCAGATTCTAGTCTCTATTTGAATAATATAAGGGCGCAATTACACTTGGTAGTTAACTTGTATTCGGGTGCCCGAAAGACTTTAGTCGAATTCGGGCATCCGATGCATTATTTTACACTGGTGATTGCATTGGAATACGGGCTAACGACTACAAATAGTTTTGATGAAGTCGACTGCGCCCGCATGCGGATACGATAAAGCCGTATGCAAGGGCAGATCTAGAGAGGTGGTCATGGGGTTTTGACGCTCCCCTAACCCCTCCTCCCCCCCTGACTTGAAGGCCACTTGATCGTTTACCCGAATTTCATAAGCAATCGAATTCGGGCGAATGACCAAGTGTAGATAATTCCTGGGGTTGCGGGACGTCTTATCAGGATACCGTGGCCCCGGAACGTAAAGGGCAACAGAAGGAACAGGGTGGTTTTTATTAGTCAGTAAACTGACAGTCCCTACCGCTGCACCCAGGGCGGAAGGAGTAACATGATGATTTTTACCACCTAAAAAAAAAAAGTGTAGATAATTGTGTCAATATACTTTCGTGACAACCTTGTAGTATTTAATGAATGAAAAAGCAATCAAATCTGTTCATGTTAACATGACGTAAGTGTGCGTTACTGCGTAGTAACAAACAGTTTTATTAAACTGTATTTATTACACTGTCCAGTTTTTATTTCCGCACGTGTAAAAACGAATACAGATTAGATTATTCTCAGATTATGGTTTTTGCTGCCGATGAAACTGTGTTCATGTAGGTAATATATTTAGGGCCGATTAAAAAAAAAGATAGGTATGCAGGGTCGTCAGATACAGTTGAAGTTTTTTCTCGAAAACATAGGGCTTCTGCGGAAGCAGTAAGATAAAATAAAATATATCTATTACTGACTCAAATTTTTCAATAGAAAAAAAATTCCGAAAAGAAGCCGGTTGAAATCTAGTTGTATGGAGTCCTCGCCATTGATAGTGTTATAGCTCATAGGCACTTCTCTATCATACAGGTGTATAGAATTATGTCACAGTTACGCTACTGGCATCAGATTTACGTAAACATTCGACTTTCTCCGCATTTCTCGCGCGGATTCATACGAAACGGACGGTGGGGCTAGCTACACCTACTCAACACTCCCGCAGTATATTGGTACCTACTGGTTCTTTTATTCATAATTTGATGTCAATATTCTTCTCAAAATTGCGAAAGTCAAGTGGTGATGGGCAGGGCACATAGCAGACCTTGTAGAGAAGACGGCTGTTGTGATCGTATAGGGCTCTCGAATGGCGACCACGCCTAATGTTTTTTCTCAGCTGTCAGCAGAGGCTGTAGGTACGAGAATAGCAGGTTGATATCGGGGCTAACTGTCAAATATGCGCACTAAGGTCATTCTTATCTAACTTTTACTAGTTTTTGCCCGCGACTTCGTCTGTTCTGCACCCATGTGTCGTAACGTTATGTTTAAATACAGCCTAATTCCTCATAAATACAACTATCTTAAACAGAGACTTTTTCCAGTTTGACTAGCAGTTCCAGAGATAAGCGCGTTTAAACAAACAATCTTTTCAGCTTTATAATATTAGTATGGATTTTCCTACCATTAAAATGAACAACACGTTGTTTTACTACAATGTTAACGACTACAATGCATTTAATATGATATCTAAATATTTACTTGGCTATGTAAAGCCTTTAGAACAATAGCTGAGTGAATTATCGTGTCTTATTCATTTAACATTATTACAGAAAGGCGTAACATACTTGTTAAATCCGTATTGACACTGAAATGTTTTTGATTTGGGCACCTACTTGGGCGTTTTACCAGAAAATTTCAATCCACTTGGTACTTTAGTAATGGGGCGAATTTTTCAGTGCAGTCATTTTTGAAAGTTTGGGATTTTTCCTACACCGTAGGTATTAACGATTTTGGGCCCCAAGTAGTCAGTAGGACTGTAGGAAGGTAGCCATAGTCGTGATGGCCCAGTGGTTAAGGCGCCCGACTCTCATGCATGAGGTTGTGGGTCCAAATCCGGGCAAGCACCAATGTGACTTTTTCAATTCATATGTACTTTCTAAAGTTTATCTTGGACATCATCGGTGAGGAAAAACATCGTGAGGAAACCTGGGACTTACTGTTCCACTTAAAACCATGTCAGAGGCGCTTGAGGCGGTTTAGAAACTCTGACGCTAGGGTTTGTGGGGTCGTAAGATCTTACTGCCTACACGATAAAGAAAGAAGGACCCAAGGTGTTTTTTTTGCATTTTTATCTAATATATTGTGTGCCCCAATGCTTTTTTTTTGTATGTTTAATATAACAACCTGTTTTTTGACAATAATGTGTGCACCTGATCTGTGTCAAAAAAATATTTTTTTCTTTCTCTGCGCCAATCGTGTCGTCACAGGGAACACATTTATCCAATTTATTACATAAACAGTACAACGTTGATCATCTGTAATCATATTATGTATTGACTTTATTGGGTAGGTACATTTGCAACAATTTATGTAATGGGTTTATGATTAACCATGTGTGTGCCGAAATAGTCCTTGATGACACCTATAGTGATCAATTTGCAACAAAAATTCTGGCTAGTAGCATTAATAGGAAAATTACTAAAATGTTACGATTATAAACTAGCTTTTGCTTGCGACTTCGTTCGCATAAATGACGGTTATCGCGGACGCAGACGAAGTCGCGAAATAAAAAGTAGCCTATGTGCTCCTTTGGGGTGAAGTTCAGACTTGCCCCGTACCAAATTTCTTCAAAATAGGTTCAGAAGTTTAGTCGTGAAGGCTAAACAGACAAACAGAAAGAGTAAGTTAGTTACTTTCGCATTAATAATATTATTAAGGAAGCTTATGCAGGCGACTTCGTCCGCGTGTCGAATGTCCGGCTAACTTCGGTGTTTTAATTTTTTTGCGTTGAGCCCTAACTTTTTGAAAATAAAATATAAGCCAATAGCACTCAGGGATAACGTAGCTTCGTATTACCTGTAGAATTTTCAGAATCGGACCAGTTGTTATGGAGATAAGCACGTTCAAACAAAAATAAAGCTTGCATATAAATAACGGCCGTAAAAAAACAAAAATAAAATATTCGCAAATGAAACGGTTGGTTTATTTCATTGACATTCATATTGGAATGCAATACCTATTCAATTTAATAACCTGTCCAAGGTTGTACTATTATGCCCTTCACCATTAAAATTATTGATCCAATTTGCATTTTACAATTAAATTACGACGAATGCCAGTAATTATATCAATCACAATAATCAAAAAAATCAAAATCAAATTATAGTAATTATAATTATTATCCAGTATATGGATTTCCAGTAATTATTTTGGTTAGGCGGACGAGCTTTATGTCACAAAGGGAATGGGAAAATCGTATGGACCCCGTCACCAGAAGTGTAACACTATGGGCCATGTGTAAAAAAAGATGTTATTCTGAATTACAATTTACCTACCGAAAGAAATCCACATAAAACGAATGTACTAAAGTGAAAAAAAAAGACGGGTTGCACTCCGGGAGTGCCGGCAGAAGTGAAAACTTGATTATTAACGTTGAGCATGTTTGATATTTTGGAATGGTTAGGGAATAATTTTGCACCAATTGCTTTATCAGTATAAAAGTACTATCATTTATGTGGTAGAATACAATATTCATTTATTGCGCTATCGTACACAAACATGACAATTTATATTACATTAAAAATTTAACACTTTAAAACTATTACAATTATTTTACATTAAAAAGTTATACACGAACATTCGCGCAAGCGCCCTGCGCTGCCTAAACGAAACAGTAGGCCCAGGCATCCATTTTCGCCGCGCCGTAGAGAGGGGATAGCTGTCTACTCTCCATCCGTCTTACGCTTTTTCGATCAGGTCACGTGTCCTGACGCGAATTTAAGATTTTATACCCATTACAGAAAAAGTGCTCAACGCCGCTAAAGAAGTTTTCACTTCAAAAAAATTTTTTTTAATTATTTTTTTATTATTTTAGACTGCTCTTTATGATTTTTATAATTATTATTTATTTAAGCATGTATTGCGTGTTCAAAAAATATTTCTTAGTAAAAATTATTAATTGTCTTTCTATCTTTAAGCATGAATAACTTTCTTCCCTTAGGGACTACGCACACTTATTCAGCTCCATTCAGCTTTTGTCCATAGAAAACAACGATTTTGTATGGCATGCGTTCAGACGCGGGAAGCTGAACGGACGCGTACGCGTCACATACGAAATCGGCGTTTTCTATGAACAAAAGCTGAATAGAGCTGAATAAGTATGCGTAGTCCCATATCATTGACACAGTGACTTCCATGCCATAATTAGTTTCATTTGATTTAAGACACAACATGGTTTTAATGGAGAATGCCGATTAGGGTTCATATACTTTATTAATGTGCCCGTGAAATGGTCTGCGTAAATGTCGCAGACGAAGTCACGGAATAGAAGGTAGCCAATGTCCTTTCTTAGGGTTCAAACTTACCCCGTACCAAATTTCATTAAAGTTAGTTCAGTGGTTTAGTCGTGAAAGCATAGCAGACAAACAGACAAAGTTACTTTCGCATTTATAATATTTATTTATTTATTCAACTTTATGTACCTACATGTAAAAAAAATACATTGTGCAAAGGCGGACTTAATGACTAATATTAGTATGGATAAGTCTAAGCTTCCTCACGATGTTTTCTTTCACTGATGTCAGTGATTTGCAAAATGAACTTTGAAAGTACATGATATAAATTGAAAATACACAGTATCGAACCCGCAACCTCATCTATGAGGGCGCCTTAATTAACTAATGAGCCATCACGACATATTTACACACCCTGTTTTCCTTATTTTGGTAACCATTTATTTTATACTTTTTTAATAAATTAAATTAATTAAACAGTTATAGTTGAAGCAATTATTTAACTGAACATGCTTATCTGATAAAATATGACGAACAGATTGATTTTGGCCTATTTTGATTCAATTAAGTTTGAGTCATAAATCCTCCATCACTTAACCGATTAGAAATGACAAAAATTCTGAATGACTCATCTATTACTTTCATGAATGTAAGATATAAAAACAGCTAGTGGCCATCTTTTACAGGCCTGTTCTTGTTTCCTCATACCTGCTCGTATTATCCCTTACACAAATTATTCATTTTTGCTTTAAAAAATATTTGCTTTTTGCATCCTCGCCCCAAACTGAGTTTAACAGCTCTAAGGGAGGCCTTTGCCCAGCATTGGGATAGGGCAAAGAAAAATAAAAATGAGTGTAGGTACACTGTATGCACATGCAATGACTTAGAAAGTGGAAATAAAATCTGGAGTGCTAGCTTACATCATCACGCCTGTATTCCCCGAAGGGTTAGGCAGAGGTGTACCTATTAGTACACCCACATTTCGCCAGTTATGTTTTTTTTAAGTCCCATGTAATAGGGGGCGAGCCTATTGCCATCAACCGGCACAAATCCAGACTCCGAGGCTGCTACTGAGAAATTCCTGATGGAAAAATCCAATAACACTTGGCCCGACCTGGGAATCGAACCCAAGACCTCATGCACAGCAGTCGCGTTTGCGACCATTAGTCAAGTGCTAGCTTCTGCCTGCGAATTCGTCCGATTAAATGCGAAAAACTTACGGCATATAAATGTAGGTACTTTTCTGATTATAAATCTATGTAGGTAGTTGGCAGTCGATAATGTACGCAAACACGGCTAACACGAAGGTTTTCAGTTTCACGGGTCAACGATTTTGTTAATCATATCAGAGTGTTGAACATTAAATGCTTGTTTGAAACCTTCGATCAACAATGTACACATAATGATTGATGTTTAAATAAAAGATACTAGCTTGCAACCGTGACTAAGTCCACGTCTAAGTCGATATCATCCCAAGGGAACCGTACATTTTCCCGGGATAAAAAGCTAGCCTATGTGCTATTCCACACTATAATCTACCTCTGTGCGAAATTTCATCCAAATCCGTCCAGCCGTTCTGGTGTTATTGAGTAACAACCATCCATCTAAACTGTCACAATTATAATAGGTACTCGTAGTAATTTAGTAATAAAGAGATACCTACTACGAGTATTATAAATATGAAAGTTTATCCTTATCTTAATAAAGACAGTAGGTAATTGAACTCGACAACTAGTACCTAGTATCTATTACAATATAATTGATCCAATAAATAAATTTCAGTGACAGTTACTGGCACATAGTTGATGTTACAAGGAACGAGCTACATTTATTTAAGAAAAATAATTAGGATTCCGCGCAATAAATTAAAAGTCTCGCAGATAACCGACATAAACGCGGACGTCGCGGGCTTGTTTAGAATAAATTAGAATAATGTCATAATAACAATAAAATAATACCAGCATTTATTGAGCCACTGCAGGGCAAAGGCCTCTTCGCATACAGAGATGGCACGAGAATTGAACGCCACGCTTGCTCGAGGTTGATTGGCGATTTTAGACTTACATTAATTTAATTATAAGTCCTGGTTACCTCACAACATTAAGTATATTCCTTCACCGATGTCAATGATGTCCAATACAAAATTAGAATGCATATACGAATTGAAAAAAATCAGGCACTTGTCTGGCTTACAATCTCATAATTATATCTGAATAACGTCAAATTGGTACGACTGCCTCGTTGGTCTAGTCATTTCAAGCGCGACTACTGTGCATGAGGTCTTGGGTCCGATTCCCAGGTCGGGCAAAGTGTTATTGGGTTTTTCTATCAGGAATTTCTCAGTAGCAGCCTTGGAGTCTGGATTTGTGCCCGGTTGATGGCAATAGGCTCGCCCCTTATTGCATGGGACTAAAAACATAACTGGCGAAATGTGGGTGTAATGGGTACACCTCTGCCTAACCCTTCGGGGATTACGGGCGTGATGTTATGTATGTATTTATTTTTTGCTAAAATACTGCATATTGCAAGGAAGAGGAAGTTTAATTACCAATTATTGTAAATATTTTATAGTTATTAAAATAAATGTTTAAACTTATAAAGTACACGTGTGACCTTTATCGAGGTCAAGTGATTTGATTTGATTTGATTGTGTTCATAGTTTCCAATCAATCAACTCCCAATGACCATCAGGTACAACTATTATATTATTATGTCTGACATAACATTGTTTCCTGGTTGCTATTTTTGATTCCAATTAACTAAAATAGCAATTGGTTTATATTTTTAGATGTACCGGATATTTTTAATGTACCTACCTACTGCTTAACAATATCGTTTGAACAAAAGATTTTTTTTATTAGTATGTTAAAGGTCTGGCTACAACCAGTGTGTATAACTACAACAACGACAACAAATAATACGAAAAAAAAATTAAAGGGGAGTCTCAATACAAGAAACGTATTTTGTTGTACCTATGTAATATTAAATATTGTACAATGGTGCAGAAACTTTCGTACCCGAGTCCGACTCGCACTTGACGTCTTTTTTAAATAAAACTTAAAACTTAACAATACTTTTCCCACTTATCAAAAACGTTTGAAAAATTTAAATGATGCTTATCACATTTTAACAAAGAAACATAAATATAACATGCAGGGAAACACTTTCTATTGTCATTGTTTATAATTAAAATATTCTCTTTGTTTCAGTGTGCACAAGTGGCGACGAATGTAGTGGAACAGAAGCACCAGGTGTCCAGAGCGAAGAGAAGTCGTGCTCTTGGAAGCAGGGCTTTCAGAGGCAGCACAGTGTGGTTCACAGGTCTCAGCGGGGCTGGCAAGACCAGCATAGCGTTTGCGCTTGAAGCTTATCTGGTTTCTAAAGGTTAGTAAAGCGAATAGTACAGTTGAATGAGGCTGGGTCAAAAGAACTTAGTGCCCTGGGTCTTAGGACCAGAAATCTGAACCTTTAAATACAATTTACACGGATCACAAGGAAATGGACGCCTTCCGCGAGAATTCGTCGAAAGACGAGCGAACAGTTTTTGCGTTAGTACGTTTAAGTACCTAGGTATATACAGAAACTCCATTATGCATTGTGCACAAAATTTCGCGACGAATTCCGCAGCGGTGTAAATTGAACCTTATGGGGTTAACGCAAAGTCGTTCGTACGTTCTAGTATACTCAAAAATGACGATTTAAATACAAGGTTCTCAACAGTTGGGTAAACTTTAGTAAATAAGTACTTAAAGGCTTCCAGATCCAGAAAGGGGCCCTTGAAAGCCAAGAAGAGTTTAAAAAACTACTTATAAGTTAGTGTTAATAAGGAACTTTAAAATTTTTAAAATGTATGTTTAAAATTAATTTTATTATTTGTTAATTCGCCTTACTAATTTATTTTACATTATTTTTAGTAAAACGTAAATTTTGTGTTCGTTTATCCTCTATCTCTCTTTATCTCCTATCTATAACTAGACCGTTTAATAAATAATTTAAAAGTTATTATTATCTGGAACAAATAAACAAACTTGAGGCGTTTGAGTGGTTTTAACCCGTATCGTTCAGTAACCTCATCTAAGAATGGAAAATATGGAGATTCTTACTACTCCATGTAAATGTCAAAGTTTGAGTTTAATGGATGTTTGTTAATCAATCACGCCAGAACGGCTGAACGAATCTGGATCACATTTGACATAGAGATAGACTTAGTCTAGAATAGCAAATATGCTACTTTTTTTCTGGTAAATGTCCGGTTCCTGTGGGACAATATATTAATTTGATGCGGACAAAGTCGCGGAAATAATTAAAGAGAAGGGGCGGAAGGTCATAGAGCATCATTAAAATCGCCCACTTCGTTGTCAACGAACCAAGTGCCCAAAAGACTGACAGCATTGGCACGTTTAATGGCAACGCTAAATTTTGGCCCAAACATGTGTATGAGTGTACGAAATATCTACTACTAGCTAATTGCCCCGGCTTCGCCCGGGTGCAAAATTACGATTTTTCCGGTGGATTTTTTAGAAAAAAATCTTTCATATAAACGTTGGCCGAGGAATTACAAACATAATAAAAAAAGAATCACATAAATCGGTCCAGTCGTTCTCGAGTTTTGCGCTTAGCAACACATTTAGACATTCATTTTTATTATATAGATTATTAGTTACCTACATCTAATAATAGTATTTTAATGTAAATTCATTTCTTTCTGTCTCGTTGGTCTAGTGGTTGCAAGCGCGACTGCTGTGCATGAGGTCTTGGGTTCGATTCCCAGGTCAGGCAAAGTGTTACTGGGTTTTTCCATCAGGAAATTCTCAATAGCAGCCTCGGAGTCTGGATTTGTGCCCGGTTGATGGCAATAGGCTCGCCCCCTATTACTTGGGACTAAAAACATAACTGGCGAAATGTGGGTGTACTAATTACCCCTTTACCTATGCCTAACCCTTCGGAAATTACAGACGTAATGTTATGTTATGTTTCATTTCTTTAATTACGAACACGTGCATCTACAAAAATAATTATGTAATTTATTAACCATGTGTAAAAAATGGTGACCCACATTAGGTAATTTAAAACTGTAATTGAACACTTACATTAGGTATTTGTGTTAATGCACACGCCATCATGCAAATCATTCTATAACAATATGGCCTTACAGCCGTAATTCTACATAATCTAGACTAATATAATAAAGCCGAAGAGTTATTTAGTTTGTTTGAATGTGCATATCTGTGGCACTACCAGTCGCTTTGCAAAAATCTTTTTGTATATATGATAGCCAGATATCATACCCAGTGTGATATGATGATTCGCACTCTTAACATTGTAGCAGATGAGATAGATATTTTTGCTTGTACATTGAGTGAATTTACAAGGATAACATTATATGAAATCAGTTTTCGAAGATAAGTTTGTGTTAGATTTGCTTCACTATTGCATTGGGTTGTACCCGTAATAATAGTAAAATTGTAAGTGATGATGATAAATAAATAAAATGATTACCCAGTTACTGGGTTGTGGAGGACAGATGGCAGTCGCTTCTTGTAAAATACTGGTATTCAGCTGCATCCGGTTAGACTGGAAGCCGACCCCAACATAATTGAGAAAAGGCTAGGCAGATGATGATGATAGCGAATAACATTTTACTCACAGACTTATTTATTTTACTAACAAATTAAAAAACACGAGCAAACTTACTTATACAAATTCTGATATGTCAACCCTGGCGGGGCAGAATCCACAAAGATTTTATTCTAGTGGAATCAGCCCCATCAAATCAAATTATCGGGGCCTAACCCTTCGGGGATTACAGGCGTGATGTTATGATGATAGTCTATTGCAAATTTTAGGCAGTCTACTTTGCAGGGTGACGGCTTGATGGGGCAAAATAGAAATACTCAAAAAAAGAATACATACAGACGAACATAGAACATCCTCCTTTTTTAAATATGGTTAAAATGGTGTGTAGTTTCCGATAGATATATAAAACCTTTATCGTCAACCAAGTTTTCCATCCGTAACTTCCATTTGAGGACAGGACTATTCCAATGATGTATGCAAATATGGTAATGTGGTCTCGTTCTACCAGTTTATTATGCAGCGATAAAGTAAAGTAGGCCCATTCTTAACAAATAAGCAAGCAGACTAAAACACTTGATCAGTTTTGAGACTAGTCTCTCAACTCAGGCACTGCAAATACTGCAATGCACTCAGCACTTGTCTCCTTAATTTTGTTATTGCCCGAATTCTTGACAGTCTAACCACCTTTTAATTAAATAAATAACATTAGTAATTCCAGCCTGTTATTGCTTCTCTGCAGACCAAGAATCTCTTCTCATTCAGAGAAGATCGATCCTAATTTCAGACTTATATTAATAACTAGCTTTTGCCCGCGACTTCGTCCTTGCAAAAATACAATAAAATATAGCCTATGTTACTCGCAGATAACGTAGCTTTCTACGGGTGAAAGAATTTTTAAAATCGGTCCAGTAGTTTTTGAGTTTATTCATTACAAACACACAAAAATTTTTTTTTTCCTCTTTATTATATTAGTGTAGACTAGTAGTGTAGAGAGGTCTGAGTTTTCTCACGCTGTTTTTCCTTTACCAATGTCAGTGATGTCCTGGATAAATAAATTAAAAAATTACATATGAATTAAAAAAAGTCACATTGGTACTTGCCCGGTATCAACCCGCCGTTATCACAGGGCTATCAAACCATTATTAATCAAAACTTTTTTAATTCGTTCAGTTTAGTATGCGAACCTTCTGCAATAATGTAGATTGTGGTAAAATAACCATGGAAAATAATGTAAATAATTATGCGTACGCGCTGATCAGAGTCACTGACACTCGTTGTTCTGTCCTTGCTCGGAATAAGTGTAACAATTCCTACTCATAGGAATCTGGACATCAGGTAAACTTTACGTTCGTGGCCTAGTAATTACTTGCAATAATAATATTATACTAGTACACTCACCGATCCTCAAACTAAGTCTCTTTTAGCAAAAAATATTGTTGATGCGAAAACTGCTAAATGTTAAAGCATTGAGCATTGCTGCGAGCATGGTGTACAGGAGTCGTGGGGGTATTTAATTTAGTTATAATATATAAAACTGGGTTTCGTATAAAAAACGTGGAAGCAGTTGTGGTACCCAGGTATGGTCCAGAGCAAAAAAGAATATCGTAATTATAGGAACATAATTATAACTTTCGGTTTCTTAAGTGTCTTTCGTGTCTTTCCTCTTCCACCGGTTTGTTCTCATTGTTAATGAAGAGAATTTTACTAAGAATAGTTAACCTAATGCGGTTCTTTATTAGCTAATTATTTAATTAACTTTAAATTGCAATGAACCGGAGAATTCGATCAAACTTAACATAAACGCGGCGACATTTCCAAATAACAATAACATCGTATAACTTCTGGGTTAAGGCCGGTTAAGACTGGCAAACAGAATCTCGATTTCTGAGATTCTTTGTACTTACTTGTTTAACATTTAAATACAAAGTTATTATTAATTGATTTATTTAAACTTTATGCACATGTAAAAAAAATACATTGTACAAATGCGGACTTAATGCCTTAAATTGGGCATTAAGTCCGCCAATAATAAAAAATCAAATAATAATATAATTATTAATAATATCAACCAAAGACAACAATAGTATTGTTGCCTTAGTAATAAAATAATCCTTACGGTGACTAGAAAACAAAACCTCCTTTCGACAGAATTTTAAATCTGGAACAAAAAAAAAATCCCCTCGGAATAGTTTTCAACTTATTTTTTTTCTTTTAGGGATCCCAGCTTACGGCCTAGACGGTGACAATATAAGGACTGGCCTGAACAAGAACCTGGGCTTCAGCAAGGAGGATCGTGAGGAGAATATCAGAAGAGTTGCTGAAGTAGCCAAACTCTTTGCTGATAGCGGTGTCGTGTGCTTGTGCAGTTTCGTCTCGCCCTTTGCTGAGGTAAACTATATTTTAAGGCTAACATTTTACTGTTTTGACTGATTCATTAAGGGCGTTAATGGCTCCTGCTAATATAAGATAAATATATGTTTTTGTCTCATCTTAAAATTGTCGGGTATTTCTCTTTTTATCTTCAGTTCATTGACTTTTTGGTCGGGTTCGATTCTACCGAGACAGGGTTAGGAATACTCACAACAGATGTGATAAACCTCGGAAACTACGTGTTTATTTTGTTTGTAGTACATGACATTTGACAAAGATTAAAGGTCCATCGTTCACTTGAACAACACCGCTCCGGCAGTCTTCAACGAATAACTTGTCATTATGATATTTCTTCATGGCGCAGGGTTTAAAGCCCCTTGTTCTTCTTTTCGAGTCGATGTTTTAAGACGATCCTTTTTTTTTTGCTATAATTTTTGGGCCCAGTACCTAAGTGGCCACATTTTTTGGGCCACGTTATGGCTGTTTGTGTTTGTAAAATTTTGAAGTATGTGGGGCAGAATTAAAAAATAAAGTAAAAAAAAAACTGTTTTTGACTTTTGTTAGATAGAAAGTCCAAGAAGACTGGAACTGCCCCGTTTCCTAAGATCTTATTATAAGTGGTATTTACAATCAGCATCATCACTCAAACACCATACTGTATAGAATTAATTTGATAGGAAATGAAACACAATAGCTCTATTATATAAACAACACGATTGAATTTGCCCCACTGTTTGCTATAAAACAATACACATTTTAATTAAAACATCAAAGGTATTTCATGATTTATATTTTGATAAAAATGAAATGCTGATTGTGTGGGTTTAGTCTAATTTATTATAATGACCATTATTTTGTGAACTTCTGGTGATAAATGTGGGAAGTAGGTACCCATATAGGGTCACTGGTAATCAGTAGCCGATACTTACACATGATTGTACTCATGATAACAAACCGTATTAAACAGTAGTGCCGTGGAGTTTCTTGCTCGTTCTTCTCCTTATAGGTCTACCTCCGTTTTGGAACGAGCAACTAGCTTCAACTTTCGGACTAACTGACCGACTCCTTGACAATTCAAAAGTGCCTGTAAATGGTCTAATTGAAATAAATATTTTGATTTTGAAATAACTTTCCCAAAGAAACGACTTTTTATACCTACTAATCGCATGTCCCCAATCAACCCAATATTATATGGAGTAACGAAAATAACACACCATCAGCTGTAATTTAATTTAGTTATCCTTTTCTAAGAACAAAGCTATTCAACTTTAACTATTCATTAAACTATCAACTGTAAGAACGATCTCGTGTGCACGCCTTTTTTATATCAGTTGTCCGTTGAATAAAATATCATGTGTTCTCAAAAATTAATCAATTTTTGAGTACCTACAATGGCCCGGCGATTTTAGACTTATACTAATTAAGTCTAAGTTTCCTCATGATGTTTTTCTTCACCGATGTCAGTTATGTCCAGGTCCTGAGCAAGCGTGGTGATCAATGTTCGTGTCATTTCATGAAAAAAGGCCTTTGCCCTGCAGTAGAACAATTATAAGCTAATATTATTATTAAATGAATAATTTAATTTCACCTAACCTATCTTCAATAAATATTATCTAACTTTAAAAATAAAACTGACCACAAATAAAAGAAAAAGCTTGAGAATATAACGTGACGCATTATTTGATTGTAATGAGATCAAAAGTCAGCGTAACGCGTTAACCACAAACGTAACAGTTATCGTTCCAGTTATAATTAAAGTACAATGACATGATTTTGTAGATTATTAAATGTAAAACTTCTTTGTTGACAAATCAATGTACTACTTGACTGACTGAACTATGAACACACAGCTGAAACCACTGAACAGATTGTGTTGTTTGGCACGCAGATAGTTATCATGACGTAGGCGTGCGCTAAGAAAGGATTGTCCAAAATTTACCCCGTAAGGGGCTGAAACAGGGGTTCGAAGTATGTATGAGAGAGGTCTATAGTTTGAACTACGTTACCCAGAAATTAACCCGAGCGAAGCTCGCGGGCAAATGCTAGTTACTTATATGTTATTGAGCTGTCATCACTCGGCATTAACCTAACATAACATCACGCCTGTAATCCCCGAAGGGTTAGGCAGAGGTGTACCTATTAGTACACCCACATTTCCCCAGTTATGTTTTTAGTCCCATGTAATAGGGGGCGAGCCTATTGCTATCAACCGGACACAAATCCAGACTCCGAGGCTGCTACTGAGAAATTGCTGATGGAAAAACCCAATAACACTTTGCCCGACCTGGGAATCGAACCCAAGACCTCATGCACAGCAGTCGCGCTTGCGACCACTAGACCAGCGAGGCACTCGGCATTAGTTGAAAGTTTAATCATCTGCAGACATAATTATTTTTGTCGTTAACATTCGATAATTATGCGTGAAGGTATGTCTGATGTTTGTGTGAGAAATAATGTTTATGACACAATAGGGTTACAATAGGGCACAATAGGGTACTTTCGGGCATTCTATGGGTACGGAACTCTAAAAAGATAAGAAAATTAAGCTAATGACCAACCGTTAGCACCTTATTAATATACACATTATCCGTAATTAACACAGTTATTGTTATACACCTAGTAAATGACGCAATTTATAATTATTAATAACTGGCTTCTGCCCTGGCTTCGTCAGCGTGTTTAATATGTATTAAATTTACAATTTATTTAGAAAAAATAGTTAGTAAAAAGAAAAAAAAACACCAAAAAGAAAAAAATGTTTCGTGTCGTCCTTTCGTCAAAAAATGTCGTCCTTTTTTAAAATTTATGGAGGGTTTGCTCCTGACTATAGTCTAGGTCATGACAGAGACAAAGTCGACTAAGAAGTGAGCTTACCGAGAAGCATCTTTTTATTGCTTTTTTGTTTTTATGCGTTTTTCTTTCGTTTCTTTCTTTCATTTTAATATACTTTGTCACCAGGATCGTGAAGTAGCTCGTCGCATTCACACCGACTCGGACCTGCCCTTCTTCGAGGTGTTCATCGACACTCCACTCGAAGTGTGCGAACAGAGAGACACTAAAGGACTCTACAAGAAAGCTAGAGAAGGATCCATTAAGGTTTGTGACGGTTTTACTCTTGATGTATAAGACTATTACTTGAACTTATCACTCGAAGTGTGTAACCGAGCACTTGATTGACTGTTAGTAAATAATTGGTCGTTTGTATTATCATGTTGAAGACACTCATCATCATCACTTATGGAGACTGTCCACTATACTGTATCATACGGAACCATACCATAAGACCACGCCGTGTCAAAAGAAAAACAAAATCTTTTATAGATAAGTCTGAGACTATCCGACCAACCAACACTATTCATTCCCTGCCATTCACGTAGCGTTGGTTCATACGTTCTAGTAGGCATAGTAGTCCGTGTCATGTTTCTTTACGTGCCTGATACGTTCATAGCACGATCATGGTATGGTACAGTGTAGTAGGCAGACTCAGTCATAAGATTGCCTTTCCCTCACCTACCTAAACCTATTGCAAGGTCCCTACCTCATAGGAAGAAGCCTAGGGTTTTGATATTTATCTCATAGATGATTAGTTCTATCACTACGTTCAAACTAATCCTTTGGAGGCGTAGCTGATGTAGAGACCCTGGCTGGTTGACCCATACGCAAACTATTTGTTATGAGATAAATAAGACTTTGATATTTAGGATAGAGGCAGACCGCGTGTCAGCGGCTGTCAAGCCTAGACTAAGATTTAGTATTAAAAAATATATTTAAAGTGAATACACGAAGTTGGATGATTAATAAGTGTTTAAATCAAGTAGATTGATTTATGTATCCCGGTACAAGTGACAACCTACGTCTAGGGGTCACAGCACGATAACGCCCAGTTGTGGGCGCTGTAGGCCTAAAAGGGGGTATTAAGAGACCCAGAAAATCGGGGCGTTGTGTAGAGGCTTGAGGAGCGATTTGTAATTTCATCTACTAGGTGGTTTTTAAGTAGATGAAAAAATAGGGGCGCTAGAAAATAATTTAATCTCAAAGTGGGCAGTAGACAAAATAAGTTTAGGAACTCCCGCAGTATATTAAAACAAGTGTTTTTCTTCAACAGGGCTTCACAGGCATCACGCAGGAATATGAACGACCCGAAGCGCCGGAGCTCATCGTGCAGACCGTGGATGACTCCATCGAGGAGTCTACCATGCATGTGGTGCGGCTACTCGAGTCACAGGTAATATAATCTATACTAATGAGTATGAGTATGTAAGGATCGTAGCTGGTGGCGTTCTATGCTTTCTGCTTATTCCCATGGGAAAAAGGCGTGAGTTTATGTATGTATGTAATATACTAGAGCTGAAGAGTCATCTCGTTTGTTTGTTATCTGGAACTGCCTGTCGGATTGAAAAGAATCTATTTGCAAATAATAGCCAGATTCGCGAGTAATAGTATAGGCTATATCACGCTTAGACCAACAGGAGCGGAGCAGTAACTTAATGCGGGTAAAAAAAAAACACGCGGACAAATTCGCGATCAGAAACTATAGTGCCTTGAAAAACCAGGAAACAATACATGGCATCAAAGAAAAAAACAAAACACGCACGAAGTTGTAGATCAATAAAACAGTTAACATTTAAAACATGACATACAAGGAACAGCTTTGCATCGTCATCCAATTCAAGGAGATAACTATGTTATAGTGTGTTTTTTAATCTCAGAGACTAAATTGACAGCTTCATACGTCAAACATAACAATAATGTGTTTTCGTGTAATTTGCATGCGCAACTGGGCGATCCTTCGAAAGAGGTCTATTATGAAATACTGTCAAACATAAAAAAAAAAAAATGCTATAATTGCTGATTACGAAAAACTTCAAACCGCCTCAGAATCATTTCTTTCTTAATTTTTCGCATCTTTTATTAGTTATTCTGCTATTCTCTGATTAGACGAATTCAACAAATCATATACAGGGCTATTTTTAAGACACCAGAAACCTGAAAAGGGGTCATTGTACTCATCATTATGAACAACTTTTACTATGGGACCAACACCAAAATCATGAAAAAAAATATCAAGTGTTTCCCTCAAAAATGCTACATAACACGGTCGTAATGTAATGACACAGCTGTTTTTTTTTTCATCATGATTTCAGGGTTGGTCCCATAGTAAAATTGTTCATAATGAAAATAACCCTGTACAGATCGTTAAAATTGGTCTAGCCGTTCTTGAGTTGTAAAGGGTGTAAATAAACCGACTTTGTTTTATGTGTAGGTTTATGTATTTTATGACCACCTCCTAAAATTTGACATGGATGCAGGACTGCACCTTGTATATACTTACAAAACAGTAATATCTATTCTATTTTTAAAATCAAATAACTGGTACTTTAGTCATTATCATCTGCCTAGCCTTTTCCCAACTATGTTGGGGTCGGTATTTTACATGGAGCGACTGCCTATCTGACCTCCACAACCCAACTTAACTTAACTGGGTAATATGATACCCCTAGGTAAGACTGGTTGTCAGACTTTCGGGCTTCTGACGACCCGTAACGACTGTCAAAGATCCATGTATGACAGCCGGGACCAACGGCTTAACGTGCTTTCCGAGGCACGGAGGAGTCTCGGTGTGTAAAGATGGTCACCCATCCACGGACCAACCCCGGCAAGCGTAGCTTAACCTGACGGATCGACCCGTGCGGCTGTTATTACTTAGCCACGAGCTCCTCCTAACTGGTACTTTAGTATAAATCTTGTTTGTATACTTTTTTCAACAATACAGGAAAATCAACTCATATTAATTAATTCTAGAAATTGTTTTTACAAAGAAAAATAAACTCATTCGCACGCTCAACAGGCTATTGTTATTATTTTATTGCATTCACACTATTCAAATTAATTATTTTATTATTAAAAACAGTTGACCTTGATATGTTTCCTGCCTTTCTCCAGACCTTGGGATATACGTACAGTCAACAAAAAAGATAGGTATCCGGGGTCGTCAGATATAGTTGAAGTTTTCTTTGAAACTGATGGATGTCTTCGATTGAAATTTAACTTAATTAAATGAAGAGTTTATTATCTACTTTTTAAATTAAATCACAATTGAAAACATTCATACTGCCTCGTTGGTCTAGTGGTCGCAAGCGCGACTGCTGTGCATGAGGTCTTGGGTTCGATTCCCAGGTCTGGCAAAGTGTTATTGGGTTCCTCCAACAGGAATTTCTCAGTAGCAGCCTCGGAGTTTGGATTTGTGCCCGGTTGATGGCAATAGGCTCGCCCCCTATTACATGGGACTTAAAACATAACTGGCGAAATGTGGGTGTACAAATGGGTACGCCTCTGCCTAACCCTTCTGTGATTACAGGCGTGATATTATGAAAACATTCATCGGTGTCTAAGAAAACTTTAACCACATCGAACGACCCTACATACCTATCTCGTTTTGTCTACTGTACATAGATTTATTCTCCTTATTTTATTTACTCGCCAAGAAACCAAAGAGGTTTTAACATTTTCGTTCTTTTTTTTATTATTTATGGTTTTTGTTGTTGTTTTTGCAATAGCCATTCCCTTCTCAGGGCCAGTATTGTATGAGTGCATGACTAGGTAATAATATCTATAAAGTAATAAAAATAAAACCTAATAATGAAAACTGATTACTTCCTGATTAATGATTTAAAAATTATTATGTAGCTTTTATTGTAAATGCAATAATTGATTTGTATAAGCAATTAAATATTAGTAGTGTCTTGATTGCTCAGTGGTTAAGGCGCCTGCGTCTCACGGTTCGATACCGGGGAAGTACGAATGTGGCTTACCATTCATACTTTCTAGTTTATCTTGGACATCATTGACATCGATGAAGGAAAACATCATGAGGAAATTGGACTTATAATTAATATCCGCCTTGAGCAAGCACGGTGATATTTTGCTTTCTCTGTGTGAGATGAGATGGCCTTTGCACTGCAGACCATAATAGGATGATATTGTAGTATTAATAGCATTTGTTGACTTCATTTGCGTGGATTTTCTTTACGGGTCCTTGATTATTTTGAAAATAAATTATAGCCTATGTTACTCGCTCATAATGTAGGTTTCCATATAATAAATAATTTTTGAAATCGGTCCAGTAGTTTTTGTGCTAATTCATAACAAACATACAATAATACAAATCTTTCCTCTTTATAATATTATAAGTGTAGCTGTAGAATTAATCTAGTCCATGCATTCTGAGGTTCATTATTCGTTATCAAGTTAGATTTATTAATTCGAGGTAGGATCTACGTCGTGCATTGTATTTAGAATTAATAAGTTAACAAGCCGTTCATTTATTACTAATAACCTGTTTTTGACCGCGACATCGACCGCGTTGTTTTTTCTTTTCCCGCATTCAGCTACGTCCATGGTTACTGCGCCGCCCCCGTGGGTCGTAGCGTGACGTTATATAGCCTAAACTGTTAATATTGGATCTGGCTATCATATTCATACCATATATTATTCATTATTTATATCATATATTATTATTTTTTGTAATTCGGCTGATAGTTCCGTAGATTAACGCGTGTAAACAAACAAACAAGAAAACTTTTCAGCTTTAATATTTAAGCATAAATTTATTTTAATTAATTTTTAATGGATTAACCAATCACAGTAAATCAATTTTACAACGTGGTTATAAAGATTCAATAAAACTTGTGTTTATGACGAAAATTCATGTTTACGTTAAACATCTTAGACATTCTAAATAGTTTTGATTAGTTAGTTCAACAGAATGGATTTAGTTATTGAATTTGCTAGACGGATACGGTACCTACTTGATTTCCACGCGGACGAATTCGCAGGCAGAAGCTAATCAATCTATACAAATAAATAGAAGTGTCTGTTTGTATTGTCAATGTAACAGATGTTTACTCAATGCATAATAATATTTACGTGGTACTTCGAACAAAAACATATTTTTTTGAATATTTAAAGAGCTGTCACAGGGACAAAGCCAAACGCCTGCTGGGGTTGCGGGACGTCTTAGCAGGATACCGTGGCCCCGGAACGTAAAGAGCAACAGAAGGAATAGGGTGGTTTTTAGTCAGTAAAAGTTTGACAGTCTTTTCTGCCCCACCCAGGGCGGAAGGACTCATTTGATAATTTTTACCACCTCAAAAAAAAAGCCTTCTGTTTTCACCGGAGAAGATTTGTACAGAATAATACTACAGAATTCTTAATCAAACTCACTTGTTATTTAAGTAAACTATTACGGATTCGCACCTCCACACCGCTCAGTGTTGATGAAAATAATTTTTGTGTTTAGAGAATAACACTACTAAGGAAGGACTCATTTCATGATTTTTACCACCCAAAAAAAAAAACAAAAAAAAGCTAATCAATAAATAAACTAAATGTCTATTCGCAGGGCATCATCCCCAGTTTCGAGAACAGCCGCAAGGGTGTAGAGGAATTGTTTATCTACGGGAACAGACTCACCAGCGCCATCGAGGAGGCTGCGAGACTGCCGCAGATTGAAATAAACACCTTGGACTTACAGTGGGTACAGGTAAGAAGATAACATAACATCATCATCACGCCTGTAATCCCCGAAGGGTTAGGCAGAGGTGTACCCATTAGTACACCCACATTTTGCCAGTTATATTTTTAGTCCCATGTAATAGGCCTATTGCCATTAACCGGGCACAAATCCAGACTACGAGGCTGCTACTGAGAAAGTCCTGATGGAAAAATCTAATAACACTTTTCCCGACCTGGGAATCGAACCCAAGACCTTATGCACAGCAGTCGCACTTGCGACCACTAGACCAACGAGGCAGTCAGAAGATATGTCCTATAATTATTCAATCTCCTGTAGGTTTATTCTGGTAAAACAAATCATGTCAAAATTTCTCCTATTTTTCGAAGTAATTGTATTGATTTATTATTATTTTTATTTATTTAAACTTTATGCAACAAAAAATACAAAGGCAGACTTAGGCGCTTTGCACACAGAGCTACCATTGCAGCAACTGGCAACTAGCTGTTTACATATATTTTAATTGGACTGCGCACACATAGCACCTCGAGTTTTGAGTTTCGGCGATCGTCAACAGTTTTCAGTTGCTGCAATCGATGACTAAGTTAGTTCCTAATTGCCGCAACTAGCAACTGTTAAATATTATAGTGTTAACGCTGCGTAGATTGAGCAACTCGGCTATAAAAGTTGCTCACAAATTGCCATAAAGTTGTGGCAACCGTAAACGTTATAGCAACAATCAACTTTAACAGGAAACTTTTAAAGAGTTGATAGTTGCCTCAACTTAAGTTGCTCCGTGTGCAAAGCGCCTCAATGCCTTGAGCATTCTCTATCAATCAACCAAAGATTATGAAGAGATAACGTGGTAAGTGAGAAAAATGGGAGAAATTTTTATATAAATAAAAATTTAAATAAATAAACAACTATCAGCTGATCATGTTAAGAGCGAAAACAGAGTTATAACATGTCACGCCGCACCACATTAGTAAAGTGTGCTCATTGGCTTTATTTAATCTCGTGAAGCTACTCTTTGTCATTCAGCCAATGAAAACGCGTGGGGTGGCGTCGGCTGTTACAAGTGTGCACTGGCCTTAAATGTTCTCGGTTTTTTTCCTTCAGTTTATATTTTTAATGCCTAAGTCCAAGGTCATATTTGTAAGTCAATTATGATAATATATAATATTATATTAGTGTTATTAAAGTTGTTTACTGTATTTAAGAAATGATTAAGATAATGCCAATATATCAGATTAGATTCATATGATTGCAATAAGTTATGACTTGCATAATTCCTTAGATTTACTGATTGATTGCCCCGTTGGTCTCGTAGTCGCAGGCGCGACTGCTGAGGGGGTTCGATTCCCAGGTTGGGCAAAAAGTACTATTAGGTTTTTTTTTTTATTTTTTTTTATTTATTTATTTATGGTCTGCCAACAGTTGTTACAGTAATGTATGTAAACATAAGTGTGCAATCTAGTTATAAGTATCACTGCACAACCAATTATAGGCAAACACTGCATGCTTAGGATATTTGCCTTTACAAAGGGAGTAGAATACGAGTATATAAAAGTAAAGAAAATCTTAATATGAAATATCTTAAAATAAAAACGTAGTTAATTTAAATATTTTGTGTACAAAAAAATATAGTATAAACAGATAGGGCCATTTGACCGGTTAAATAAAATCGCATGCTGTAACTAAGGCACAATTAATTGGGTTTAGCGTCTTCAAGTGGGACACGATTAGTACTCCAAGACACGTGAAAAGTACTTGACATTGTCTGTGTGTATGTCACACAGGTCGCTGCGCTCGTTGACAAGCTTACAGAGGCGTGGTATCGGTGAGTTTGCACCGAACTTTGTGCGTCGAAGTGGAGGGACTTAGGTTTTTATATAAGGAGTTTGAAACTTAGTGGTGTGGCACCCCCATGCCTCTGAGAGCTTTTGATCTTGATCTTTCCCTGGTTGTGTCGAATTGCCGTTCATCGAACTATGAGAGTGAGGGAAGAGGGAGTACACCTGTGTTTGCGCACATATTTTTGCACTATGATATCTCCTGTGTACTTCACTAGTCCCTATTGAGATTGGTCGCCGTGGCCGAATTTCTTTTGGGACGATATTGTTGATAAAAATTCTTGATCTTGACTATGTTTGTTTCAGGTTTTGTCTGAAGGATGGGCGTTCCCGCTCAAAGGATTCATGAGGGAACACGAATATCTACAAGTGAGTAAAATATTAACAAAATATTTGTGTTGCGATGCTTACGAAGTTCTTCAAAGTTTTTTGAAAAATAGATAATTATTATTATAATAAATATAACTACCCCACTGTACTGTCCCACTGCTGGGCAAATGCTTCCCTCCATTTCTTCCATCTATCGCAGCTTTGCGCTTCGTCTTGACAATTCTCGAGGAAGGCGACCAAGTCGATAGAATTTTTTTAATTTTAGTTTACTTTATGAACAAGGGAAGCACCAAAGTCTCTTCCACCATTATGTATAGTATTTTATTTTAATATTATAGGTATGACGAAAGATAAACTAAAATTAAACCTTATTACTTCCAGTCACTCCATTCAAACTGCCTGACCCTTGCTGACGGCACAATTGTCAACCAATCAGTGCCCGTCGTTCTCCCCGTGGACACAGAAGTGAAGGACCGCCTCACAGGAGCCAATGCCATCGCTCTCACATACAACGGCAAAGCTGTTGCCATACTCAGGTCCCCTGAGTTCTACCCGCATCGGAAGGAGGAGAGGTGTTCCAGGCAGTTCGGGATCTATCATGCTGAACATCCTTATATCAAGGTGAGGAGAAAAAAAGATATTTACCAGTGGCACTATTTCAAAGCGAAAGAAAATTCGTAAGGAAACCTGCTCTTATCTATAGTATATCATAACATCACGCCTATAATCTCCGAAGGGGTAGGCATAGGTGTTACTGCTAGGAAAGCTGTGTTAGTTATCCCTGAGTGCTAAATGCTATTAAAATTTCAATAAAATTAGATTAAGTAACATTTACTTAATAAAAGCATAACATATCAATTATTTTATGACCAGCAGACGGTTAGTCGTTCCACCAGATAGATGTCTACTATATACTGTATGTTTTATAGAAACTATGTCCGATGAAACGTGACTGCCAAAACAAAAAGAAATCTTAAGCCGTTATGCTAAAGTCGAAAATTCTCTAACTACTAGCATGTTCAACTACATTCATCGACGAAAATTGTCTTTTAATGTACTGATTGAATGTTTTTTTTTTCCAGATGATCAAAGAGGCCGGCGATTGGTTGGTCGGCGGAAACCTGGAAGTGTTTCAACGTATCCGCTGGAACGACGGCTTAGACTCTTACAGGCTGACGCCGAACGAGCTTAGACAAAAGTTCAAGGAGCTTGAAGCTGATGCTGTGTTTGCATTCCAGGTAAGAATAATACTACTGGCTACTATCTTTATTGTTATTATTTTACATTTATCTTCTTTATTTTTTCAAATATAGAAGCAACAAGAATATTGTAACCAGAATTTTGTAAAAGCCTAATTGAAAAGAGTGTCCATGGAGTTTCTTGCTCGTTTTTCTCCATAGAGGCCTACGAGCGAGCAACTAGCTTCAACTTTCTGACTAACTGACCGACTTCTTGACAATTCAAAAGTGCCTGTAAATGGTCTAACTGAAATAAATGATTCGACTTAGACTTTGAAATTTTATTTCTATTTAATTTGAATTTGTATATGATAGCCAGAATTCTCGAGGAATACCGTAGGCTATATAACATCACGCTACGACCTAAGTGAGCGGAGCAGTCACCAAAAACGTAGCATAACGCGGGTGAAGAAAACCACGCGAACAAAATCGTAGACAGAAGCTAGTAGGTAATAAAGTTCAATTTAATTTGTTCTAGCTCCGCAACCCTATCCACAACGGCCACGCGTTGCTGATGCAGGACACACACCGTCAGTTAGTTGAGAGAGGATTCCAGAAACCGGTACTTCTATTGCATCCTCTTGGTAAATATTAATTTGTTTTTATTTGTTTAACTTTTAAAATGTATTTTAGAACGTACAGACAACAAAAGAGATAGGTATGCAGGGTCGTTTGATATAGTCCAAAGGCTGTGTTCGATTGCAAGTAAACTTAATTAATGATCTGTTTACATAACATAACATACACATAACATAACATCACGCCTGTAATCCCCGAAGGGTTAGGCAGAGGTGTACCCATTAGTACACCCACATTTCGCCAGTTATGTTTTTAGTCCCATGTAATAGGGGGCGAGCCTATTGCCATCAACCGGGCACAAATCCAGACTACGAGGCTGCTACTGAGAAATTCCTGATGGAAAAACCCAAAATAACACTTTGCCGGACCTGGGAATCGAACCCAAGACCTCATGCACAGCAGTCGCGCTTGCGACCACTAGACCAACGAGGCAGTCATGGGGGCGTGTATTTTAGTTCAGTATGACCTGTTTATTATCCACTTTTTAAGTTAAATTACATTTGAAAATATCCATTGGTTTCTAAGAAATCTTCAAGTATATCTGACGACCCTGGATACCTATCCCTTTTGTTGACTGTACATGTCCGAGCTTGTAAGAAATAGAGATAATTGCTCATGATGTTATGCACATTGTTCTGTTATGTTTCAAGTACTCAAAGTTTCACCTATTACGTAGAGTACAAAAGATACCGTCCTGTGGCAGATAGACAGCGTTGTCTTAGTAACAATAGACCTATTGACACCCTAAAAATAAATCACAATAACTGGATTCTACATTTCTGCACTTTTAGTAATTAAAAAATAATTAATATCTTGAATAAATAAAATTGATAAATCTGTGTTCATATCCAGGTGGTTGGACAAAAGACGACGACGTACCACTAGATGTGAGGATCAACCAGCACAAGGCCGTGCTCAACGAAGGTGTCCTGGACCCACAGGCTACTGTGTTGGCTATCTTCCCGTCACCCATGATGTATGCTGGACCTACTGAGGTTTGTAGGAAGATTTTATAATATTGGGGATTGGAGTCGAAGACGTGTGACTGATTTTAAATGTTACACATTCGTGTGGAAGCTCTTGTGGGTAGAATTGCAGGAAATAATTCAAAATCTTTAACTACCGTCTTCTTCTTATCGTGTGGGTTGTAAGGCCTTACGACCCTACACATCCTAGTGTCAGAGTTTCTAAACCGCCTCAAGGGCCACTGACATGGTTTGAGTGGAACAGTAAGTCCAGGTTTCCTCACGATGATTTCCTTCACCGATGCCAGTGATGTCCAAAATGAACTTTAGAAAGTACATATGAATTGAAAAATTCACATTGGTACTTGCCCGGATTTGAACCCACAACCTCATGCATGAGAGGCGGGCGCCTTAACCGCTGAGCCATCACGACACAATTAACTACCGTGAAACGGGGTGAATAAGGATGCAGGGGCAAATTGGAGCAAAATTACAAAATGCATTACGTTAAATTATTACAGTTTGTTACCAAAGAAGACTCCATGTTTGTGGTAAAAAGTACCTACTTTTAACTGCCAAAATCAATTCTCTTTAGAGCCTACTGCACAACTTTATATACATGTAGCCTATGGATCAACTACACGCAGAGATCGTACGGCGCCCTTCGTGTCCAGTACAACAATGCGTTCAGGATGTTGTTGGGTCTCCCCCGTTACTGCAGCGCCTCGACAATGTTTGCAGAGGCACGCGTAGATTGTTTTTACGCAATGATGCGCAAGAGAGGCACTTCGCTGGTGCGGCGAGTGCGGGGGAGCTCCAACAGCATGCTGGCAGCGCTCTCAGAAAGGCTCGGCTGCGCCTACATAAATAATTGCTGCAGGTTGCACATTGGTTGCGGGTAATTTCATGTTTGTGTTGTGTTGTCCAATAATTTAAATTGTATATTCTTTTTTTTTATCAATGTGACTGGTTATAATTATTAATAATGTGTATATGAGTCTTGGTAACTTGAAATAAATGATTATTATTATTATTATTAATTCAAATTACTTCTGACTGGCTTTCGACAATAGGACTTAATATCATTGAAAAAAAAAATACAGTCAAAAGTAGTTTTGCTCAATAGTCCTGTTTAGTCAAAATTACTATTGACTTTTTTTTTTCAGTTAAAAGTATGTACTTTTGACTTTGACTACAATATGTTTTCGATTACGCATTTTCATCACAATATCTTCATCCTGCTGCTGCTCGGTGCGCACCGAGCCTACTAATGTTTTTTTTTTCTTTCAATCATGCAATGATATCTTGTGATCATCGGCTAACTAAAACACACCAACGACTTGACTGCCTCGTTGGTCTAGTGGTCGCAAAGCGCGACTGCTGAGCATGAAGTCTTGGGTTCGATTCCCAGGTCGGGCAAAGTGTTATTGGGTTTTTCCATCAGGAATTTCTCAATAGCAGCTCGGAGTCTGGATTTGTGCCCGGTTGATGGCAATAGGCTCGCCCCCTTTTACATGGGACGTAAACATAACTGGCGAAATGTGGGTGTATAAATGGGTACACCTCTGCCTAACCCTTCGGGGATTACAGGCGTGATGTTATGTATGTAAAACACACCAATAACTATTATGTCCAGGTTCAATGGCATGCCAAATGCCGTATGAACGCCGGCGCCAACCACTACATCGTGGGGCGCGACCCCGCCGGCCTGCCGCACCCGGCGGGCGGGGGGGACCTGTTCGACCCCCGGCACGGCGCCATGGTGCTCAAGATGGCGCCCGGGCTCAACGAGCTGGAGGTATGTTACAACATTATTTATTTCACAGAATATGTGATTATGTGAGTGACAATATTAAGGCCAATTAACAGGTACAAGAATGTAGAAGATAGATAGTATTTGTTTTTAAACATCCTGTATACTTGTACAAGGTGTAATCAGATTAACTAAAAACCTGACCTGTCTGAAACCTGTCTTTAAAGTCATTATTAACATGTTATTACTATGGGATCAAACCCGGTATCATGAAAAAAAAAACAGCTAATCCATACATTTTGTTGAGCTACGTGATCGTAATATATGGATCTTCTGTCTGTCGTCGGGTTCGGGTGGTTCCCATGGAAAAAGTTATTCATAATGATGAGTACATTGACCTGTATTCGGATTCTTATTAAATTCAATTACAGCTTGTATATCTTTAGGGAAACCCAACTAATGTATTGTCTTTCCTACAGATCATTCCATTCCGCGTAGCCGCTTACGACACGTCCGTCGGTAAAATGGCTTTCTTCGACCCCACTCGCAAGGAAGACTTCGACTTCATATCCGGAACCAGAATGAGAGGTAATATACATATTTTCTTAAAATGCTTATAATATTTCCTTTTTTTTTTCAACTACATTTCATTGAAATTGAACTTTAGCTGCGTTTGAATACGGTTGAAATTAGTAAAACATATAAATCCTTTAATTCTGACGATAATTTGTTACAGGCCCGATTTTTATCTTATACCTAAGAGTCTGAAACTACTGTCTATTTAACATGAAAAGACTAATTTTTCTAACACAACTCTTTAACTTTTATAGAGCCAAGATAATTTTGAAGAAGAACATTTAAAAACAATACATCTTTCAGGTCTCGCCAAATCCGGCAAGGAGCCACCGAAAGGCTTCATGGCGCCGTCGGCATGGAAAGTCCTCTCCGATTACTACCAGTCTCTGAAATCCAAGATGGACACCAACTAAACTGTCAAACTTGGCTGCTATACTAAATCTAAGTATTATTTTAAAACTGTCACAAATAAAATGGCCTCAATGCGTAATACTAGATTTCATCAGCAAAGAAAAATTGAAGCTTTAATTTTATCAAAAAAAATTGCTTCTTCTTATTCCAATGGTAAGTTTAATTTTACCATAAAGATTTTAAATAGTACACAACAAATATCTTCTAAAAGCAAAACATTTTTTTGCTTCTGGCAATACTAACAAAATGTATGAACTACTATTTCGATTTATGAAGTTTTGATGAACTCAATTATTTTTGTTTTTCCCATAATTATAAGTTAGGACATCATACTCGATATAAAAGTGAGATAATTAATACTATTTTAGTAGATTATATGGGGCGAATGGTAGATTTATTTTTAAAATATCTTGACATTTAAAATTTTATTTATTTTTCTTATTAGTACTTAAATTATTTACGCCACAGGCTTGTGCAACGACATAATATGCTGTGCAATATTTTTTGTGATTAAATTATGTATTTTATTTTTATTTTACCCCTATTTATTTGTGATATACACATTCCTTGGAACTCGTCTTTATTGTGTGTAGTGCTACACATTTTTATTTTAAATGTAATTTACTTCGAATTATCTACGTAAACGTATGAGACAGTAAAATCTGTAATTGGACATTGATATATTTCTAGAAATATAATGAAACTTCTGATCATGTGAACGTTAATATTTTCACGAAAGATCCTCAGTGAATTTAAAATTAGCCTGTTTACATAGTACTAGTATTGTACTGTATTTATAAAAACTATTTTTAACCGACTTCAAAAGGGAGAAGGTTCTCAATTCGCTTGTATGTTTGTGACGCGATTTATCGGTCAATTGTGGAGCGATATTGAAATTTAGGAAGAGTATTATTCTCCCGTCGAAATATCGTGTGAGGTAGCATAAAAGGGCTTTTTGTAAGGATTTTATTACTTTGTAGTTTTTGAAAGCGATTGTCTTTTGCAACAAAAGCTTTGTTTTATAACATGACTTAAAAATGACGCACATATCGAAGTTTCATTATAGAGATAAACTACTATAACTCGACGCTCCCCTCCATATTACCATTTCAATGTGAAGTCACATTCGTATGAAAGAGTTTGTATGTAGTTGTAAGTAATCGTCTTCAGCAGCAGGCTTCATGTTTGTTTGTCAACTAATCATAAATAGCTGACCGCGCAAGACGACGCACCTGTCATTTTCATAGAGAATGTCAGTGCAGCCACATACTAATAATAAAGAGTAATTTTTGACGCCGCTAGTCGAGCAACAAATCGCTGATTTGTTTTTGTTTCGAGAGCCGTCTTAATACGCAACATGCGTTGTGAGTCTTTTTAATACTATTACAAACACTTTCAAATGTTTTGAATTGTGGAAGGGCGCGTCATGTTACTGTACTTTATCTCTACCTATTTAATCGTTGTGACGTAATATTAATTAAAAGATCAAGGAAATACAATTTGATACGAGATCGTATTAATTAATTTGTATTATTTTGTAATTACGTAATCAATACAATGAAGTGAAGGGAGTTATTGTTAATTTATAAGAGATTTTAAATATAAATTATTGTAATTTTAGTGAATAAAGGTGCTTTTAAAGTTAATGTAAAATAAATATAAAAGTGATATTGACTGTGTGTTTTATTTATAGGATAAAATAATTAAATAATATTATTTGTTAGGTATTCTAATTCATTTTAGTTGGATCGGGGTTTTTTATGTAATCGTTTATATAAAACTAGTTTCTGCCCCCGACTTCGTTCGCGTGGAAGTCAAGTATACCTACCATTAATAGTATCCTATAGCACTCGGCAATACTGTAGCTTTCTATCAGTAAAATATTTCTTGTAATCGGACTAATACTTCGAGAGATTACCTCTGACCAAAAATAATTCTAACTGTACTTCTATAAGTGTATTTATATTAAATCTTATGAACGTTGAGTTTGAAAAGTGTTGGTTTTTTACATCATCACAGTTTGCGTAATGATTTTTTGGTATCTTATCGCCAATGATAAGATTATTTAATTTGACACCTACGTAGTTTAATCAGCTCCCAGTGAGCAAATTAAAAAATGATTTTGAATTTTTAGATTTTATACACCTACTTGAAAAATATATGTTTTCCTAATTGTTATCTATAAAGGTAAGTAATTATTATAAAGCTGAACAGTTTGTTTTTTTGTTTAAACGCAACGATATCCAGAACTGCTGGTCAGATTTTAAAATTCTCAGTGGCTATATTTTATTAGGTATCAAAAGAAGAATGAAAAAATATTTTCCTAATTCTTATCTATAGAGGTAGGTAATTATAATAAAGCTTAACAGTTTGTTTTTTTTTTTAAACGCAATAAACTACAGAACTGCTGGTCCGATTTTAAAAATTTCTGTGGCTATATCTTAATATCAAAAGAATTAATAATCCATAAGATATATAACGCGAAAGAAGTCGTGGCTAAAAGCTCGTTAGTTAAGTACTTATTCGTTATTAATTATTAACTTTTGAGCAACTTTTTTATGTAGGTAAGGGAGAAAGTGATTGAAACTTTATATCGACACTTCCATTCCCTTTTTTAGGATGGGGAAATCATTAAATGCCTTCTTCCACTCTCGGCGGAGCGGAAGGGAGTGTCAGACACTGACTAAAACCCATCCGTGTTCCTCCTAATGCCTTTTGTGTTCCAGGGCCGCGGCGACACTTTCGAACAAAATCCGTAACCCTCGCAGAATTCCCTGGAACTTGTGTGGTGCACAAGCACAACAAAGGTTTTAAATTACATTTACCTTATCTTTACATTGTAGAGCAGGGGTTCCCAAACTAATTTTGTCTACTGCCCACTTTGCGAATAAATTATTTTCTAGCGCCCCCATTTTTTCACCTGCATAAAAACCATTAGTAGATGAAATACCAACGCTCCCCAAGCCTCTACACAACGCCCCGATTTTTTCTCTTACCGCCCCCTTTTAGGACTGCAGCGCCCACAACCCCGGCGTTATCGCCCACTTTGGGAAACCCTGTTGTAGAGTAAGGGATTAGGGACTACGCACACTAAATTCAGCTCCATTCAGCTTTTGTCCATAGAAAACGCAGATTTCGTATGAGACGCGTACGCGTCCGTTTAGCTTTCCGCGTCTGAACGCATGCAATACAAAACCGTTGTTTTCTATGGACAAAAGCTGAATAAGTGTGTGTAGTCCCTAATACGACTGGTTTTGACCCTGACTTTCAGATTTTAATATTAAAATCACTTAGAAACAAAAATATGACAAAATATAATACTCTTATTACGTAAATATTATCAAAATTCAAACGTTATCGCAGAATGAGTAATTATAATCCTTCACCTTATCTTGTTTGTCAAGCGAATTGCGTCGTTATTATCAAAACATAGAGCGTATTTTAAATGCTTTATTTTGTACGATAGCGTTTTGGTTTGTTTGCTTGTCAGTGTGGAGTTAACTTGATACAAGGAAGGTCGTATCATAATGGCAGTTCGTTTAGGTTGTGTTACAAGT
The DNA here is from genome assembly GCA_949774945.1 of Hoplodrina ambigua. Classification (NCBI taxonomy): domain Eukaryota; kingdom Metazoa; phylum Arthropoda; class Insecta; order Lepidoptera; family Noctuidae; genus Hoplodrina; species Hoplodrina ambigua. The sequence continues at coordinate 4,491,346 of OX458967.1, forward strand.
ATTTTACGTAAATGTACGAGTAAAACCGGTACTCGATGCATGTCTCACTACCCGATCGACGAACATGTTTTTGGCCTTTCAAGTGAACAGCAACAAGTAAGTACCTACTTACCTACTTATAATGCATTTTTTTTTTAATTATACATGAGTTGAATAACATTATGATGGTTCGATAATACAGTTGTGTCGTAATAAGTACCTATTTGTATATATTTATACAAGTTTATAGTAATAAGCCAATACAAAAATTTGGTACCTACGTATAACTTTTGTGATTTTTTTAACTAGCGTCTTTCTCGCGGCTTCCTCCGCGTAAATGTCAGTTATCGCGGACGCAGACCATCTTGGGGTTCAAACTTAAGTATCTTGTATTAAATTTCATCAAAATCGGTTCAGTAGTTTAGTCATGAAAGCGTAACAGACAGACATAGTTACTTTCGCATTTATAATATTATTAAGTATGAATGAAATGGCAGTTTGACCTCGGTTGACTCAGAATTAAACAAGTTCATTCATTCATCATTCATGATATCGGCTCTAATTTAAAACAATAATTTTAACCCAATGAATTCTGCAGGAAATTTGCAATTATTTTGGGATATTGATGCAAATTAAATATAAGGTGGGTGGACCATGGAAGGCCATGCTCCTTCGAAGGCCAATTATTAAAATTTCGTAGTTATTGCCATGTGATGACAAATTCCTTCTATTTACATAAACACCCATCGAACTGGAAATCACAGACGCGGCAGTGAATCGTTTGCGCTACTATTTTGGCCAAACGGTCCCTCGTGTCATTGATATCGGAAATCGGCGACGTTAAAATAAGGTACTGTACCATAGAAGGCCACTCTAACAAATAAACAGTTATTATTCGTTTATTTACTGGATAAATGAAACTAACAAATATTTAAGTAATACTTTGTTTTATTACGTAACATATAAACCATTTCTTTTTATTGTAGATTTAATCGCTATTTATTATTTTTTAGTGTTAAATGACTGATTTATTATAATGGCCTTCTAAGGAGCCTTGTTCCTAGCAAGGCCATTTGGAAGAGTTAAATGAAACTTAAGTTTAATCAATATTGATCAAATCTGAAATTCAAAAAAAGTGGTTTATATGTTACGTAATAAAACAAAGTATTACTTAAATATTTTTTAGTTTTATTTATCTAGTAAATAAACGAATAATAACTGTTTATTTGTTAGAGTGGCCTTCCATGGTACACCCACCTTAGGTAAAATAGGTATTATATTTTTTTTATTCAGCTTGTCCAGATACAAGATAACATTATTTGTTTATGATAGGTACAAGATAAACTTAGACATATTAGAAGGCGTTGACTTGCTAAAGTGAGACCTTGGGTTATAAACAGAGGACATGGACAGAGACGACGCATTAACTTAAAAGTAGTAATATTATGCTTTGGATACTTTAAAACCTTATAAAAAATATCCTCCGAACCGACTTTCGGTCAGGTAGCCAATCGCAATGGGGACTAGCCAAAATGCAGGATATATTATACTGCCCTAATGCGTGCGAAAATAGGAGCACTCCCTCTTCCATCAATCTCATAGCCCGATGGGATGGCAATCCGACAAGACAGGGGAGAGTTTATAATCTTATGGGTAACTTGATAACAGAAGAAAAAACATTTTGCGAAAGGCTTCAGTGTAAGATCATAAACCATGACCTAAGACGTCGTGAATTCAAATACTGTTTATTGCAAATCAATGTTCTTAGTTGGTGTGGTTAATAAGCAACAAAAATGACTGTGCTCCTATTATTCATCTTATATTTACCAAGAGCTATTATAGCTATACCTACATTACTAATTGACACAGTTGATATGAGTGCGTATATTTTTATACTATACTTATCTACCAAAATCATAATATTTTGGGTGAATCAGGAAGAAATTTTGAAAGGAATTTAATGTTAATAATATATATATCTATATATCTTGTTGTCAACAAGGACCCTAAATCGTAAATTATAGTTCAGGTAAAACATTAAGAGACTAAAGTGTATTAAACTGTAAATGATTACTTAGTTAACTAAGTATATTTACCTAATATTAACATATTTTTGGTAGAATACAGCGTAATTAAATAAAAAAGCTGATTAAACGAGCAGTGATATTTTGGTCGTGAAAATCCGACTCTGGCGAAATCGGCCCGAAAATATTTGTCGGATTAATCCGACGTGGGCGGTTAAAAGGTTAACGTCTGTTTTGGAAACAAATTATATTATTTCCCCAATTTTTACGCTGTTGTGATTTTTTTACTTTCAGCTCCGGCAGTCAGTGTTCGACTTCGCACAAAAAGAGCTGGCACCTAAAGCGGCACAGATAGACAAAGACAATAATTTCCCAGAAATTAGGGAGTTCTGGAAAAAATGTGGCGAAATGGGACTTTTAGGTAAGTTATCTTGAATACTTACTTACGTAACTGATCATTGAAAATCTATGGTGACACGGTTGGCGTAGCGGCTGAGCGGTAGGGTGCTGTGCTGCGTATCGGGGTTCGATTCCCGGTTCCGGGTCTGGTTGTTGTTATTGTATGTGAGTTTATACATAGGTCATCATCTGCCTAGCCTTTTCCCAACTATGTTGGGGTCGGCTTCCAGTCTAACCGGATGCAGCTGAATACCAGTATTTTACATGGAGCGACTGCCTATCTGACCTCCACAACCCAGTAACTGGGTAATATGATACCCCTAGGTAAGACTGGTTGTCAGACTTTCGGGCTTCTGACGACCCGTAACGACTGTCAAAGATCCACGTATGACAGCTGGGACCAACGGCTTAACGTGCTTTCCGAGGCACGAAGGAGTCTCGGTGTGTAAAGATGGTCACCCATCCACGGACCAACCCCGGCAAGCGTTGCTTAACCTGACGGATCGACCCGTGCGGCTGTTATTACTTAGCCACGAGCTCCTCGAGTGAGTTTATACGTAGGTACTAAATATTATTATAAATTAACTCGCGGTTACTAAAATGCACCCCACCTTTCTTCCTTAGAAATTCATAGTGTGAGGCAACGTTTTTATATAGAAGAAGATTTATCCACGACTAGACACAAGAAAGTAAGAAGTTTTTTATATGAAGCTGGTCTGCTCAAAAAAGCTTCGTACGAGGCATTGGTATCACTTCTAATATTATTTTTATCCCACGAGTTGTCGAACCATAAGCCGAAAGCCCCAGGTGTAGGCGCAAGTCTTTGAACACCTTCGTACGTACCTGGCTGACAGAGACCTATTGCCCCCTTAGAGCAAGGTTCATAGGGTATTCACCCCAGACCAGAAATACATGCCTCAAATTGAATAAATACGAATTTATTTGAATAATTTCCATTTTTCTTTTACATACCTATTCGACGTATATTAACGTACATTTTGGAATGTTTCAGGCATAACAGCGAATCCAGAATATGGCGGTACTGGAGGAAAGTACTCCGACCACTGTGTCATCATGGAAGAAATATCAAGGTACATATCATAAATACTTAATATTAGGCTTCATTTTACTTAATATAATCTGCGTTATCCATTTAGTCTTTCCAACTATCAGGGTCAATCAAAGTGAAGACAGTGCCAACCAAGTGATAGTTGGACATGTGCAATTTCGACCCTTTTTCTTGGCTGGCTTAGCCAGTTAGTCTGATACACCCCTCCGCCCCCACCGCCCAGGGCCGGAGACATCCATAAGGATCTTTGCCATCCTAAAAAACTGTTACAAATAACTGAATTCATCTTATCAAACCATTGATTAGAAAAAATTTAATAGGTAAATGTTAATTTCAGGGCTAGCGGTGGAATAGCGCTGTCATACGGAGCACACTCCAATTTGTGCATCAATCAGATTAACAGAAACGGCACTGAGGAACAAAAGAGGAAATATTTACCGAAGGTATGTAGCGTCGGTCTTATACCATGCCTGTCCTACAGTCCTAGTTCCTAGTTCATGAAGGTTACTTAGAAGCGCTTACACTGTATGGTAGGTATCTCATACAAGCTTTCAAATCCCAAATCTTGGAAACTAATGAACCGATTTCAATTAAACTTGCCGCAAGATACATACAAATATAAAACTTTCAAGATTTTGGACTTGAACATTTTGTATGAAATACCGTGCGACTCTTAATTAATTATGTTCATTTCACAGTTATGTTCAGGGGAACACATGGGCGCCCTAGCCATGTCTGAGCCGGGAGCTGGCAGCGACGTCGTCTCCATGAAGACGCGCGCTGAAAAGAAAGGAGACTACTACGTGCTGAATGGAAACAAATTCTGGATCACCAATGGACCTGATGCTGATGTTTTGGTGGTAAGATTTTTATTTTATATTTCACTTGCTTCCACCCCTTTCAAAGTAAAGATATTATCTCACGGGAACCGTAATTTTTCCAGTATAAAAAGTAGCCTTTGTGCTATTCCACACTATAATCAATTTCAGTGCCAATTTTTTTTTCAGATCCTTTCAGCCGTTCTGGCGTGATTAACAATCATTCATCCATTTAAACTTTTTGCATTTATAATAATCATAAGATTGTACGTAAAAATCTGTCTTTAAAATAATACTTAGGGTTTATTTTTTAATAGCCGTATTGATGCCGTAGCGATGGCTTAAAAACAACTACTGGCATGATCAGATCTGTCTGCCGTTGTCATCAGTATCTTTAGACTTAGAAGATACTTCTGCCTATCAAGTTATTTAGATAATTTCTTTATCGTTACAGGTATACGCGAAAACAGACACGTCAACGAAACCACAGCACGGAATATCAGCGTTCCTCATAGAAAAGGGCTTCCCTGGGTTTAGTACCGCACAGAAGTTGGATAAACTTGGCATGAGAGGCTCCAATACTTGTGAATTAGTGTTTGAAGACTGCAAGGTATACATATATCTACTAATATGTAAACTTTAACAGTTAGGGTATAGTTCTGCGAAAATGAATCAACCCACGTCGATAATTTTTTTTTTTTAAGTAGGTACATTATTTAAGACCGCTGATAAAATTAAAACTATGCTTAGTAGGTACGTATAAGTTTAGGATTTAGCATATCTATTGAGTTAGTTTGTTATTTAGAGATTGTGGGTTGGCTGCTTTTCGCAGATTGAAGTTATTTATTTATTTAAACTTTATGCAACAAATGTACAAAGGCGGACTTAATGCCTTAGGCATTCTCTAACAGTCAACCAGAGGTGGTGAAGAGATAACATGGTAGGTGCAAGCAAACAACAAAATCAGAGATTTAAAAAAATAAAAATAAAAAAATTCTCATATATTTAACATAATAAAATAAAGTGTTCAGTGTGTGTGTTGTGTTGAAGTTCAGTTTTACTCGTGTAGGTATTTATTTAGAGAATTCCGTTTTGCGACTTTAGAGCTTGATGAGTTCAGATTACCTTTCGAGGTCGAAACGGGTCGAGTAAACCCGGAAAAAATATCGAAAATTGTAATAATACAAATTCTATACAAGCGCCTCATGTTACTTTTCTAACATGTTTTATTTCCTAAACCCAGGTGCCAGCATCAAATCTTCTAGGAGCAGAGAACAAAGGCGTCTATGTCCTTATGTCAGGCTTAGACCTGGAACGACTGGTGTTAGCAGCTGGACCTGTCGGCTTGATGCAGGCTGCGGTGGACACTGCCTTCGAATACGCACACGTTAGGAAACAGTTCGGGAAGAGTATTGGGGAGTTTCAATTGTTACAGGTGAGAAAAATAAGATACCAATTTCTTGGTCTCATTTTGTTCCAAAGATCATGCCCATTTCTCCACTTCCACCAACCACTCCCAGTAAGTGTCAAGTTCTCCCCGATCATACAAAATTCCTCCAGAAAGCGCCCAGATCTTACTATCCTCCCGAAGAAAGTGCCTAATTCTACCAGACCATACGAACCTGCCCAAGAAATCGCCAGGTTCTCCCGCAACACGCTCATGCCCAAAAATTATCTGTATTGTTACTGTATAAGAATAACAAGGTACCAAGCGGGTTTAAAACCCACAATTACCCTTATTGCAGCATGATTGCATTATGACATTTGAACTTTGATAAGCAGAATTGTCTTTCATTCATACCTTTAAATAAGATGCGTAACGTACCTATTTATTGTTTATTGTCAAAGGATATAATCAGGGCCGGATTACCCATTAGGCATTGTAAAATGCATAAAAAAAATATTGAAGAACCACCAAATAAAAAAAAAAACGATTACAAAAATTCACATAGGTGAATTCCTCCATTCCTTTCATTTGTTTTTTTTTTTACTGAATAGGATGTTATAAATTTATCATACTTTTGTAATGTAAGTAGTAAAAAAAAACCGCGTAAATATGAATAACATTGCGACGACGTGGTAATAAAAAAATATTTTTGAAAGTTAGAAAAGGGTAAAGGTTCCCCGAGACTTATTTTTCCAAGGCGGCCCGATATGTTTAATCCGGCCCTGATTATACCTAATGTAAATGAGGCATTACCTGTACCTACCAAATGCAATAATTTCAGGGTAAAATGGCGGATATGTACACGACTCTAAGTGCTTGCCGGAGCTACCTGTACAATGTTGCTAAGGCGTGTGATGAAGGGCACATCAACAGCAAGGACTGCGCCGGAGTCATTCTGTACTGCGCTGAGAAAGCTACACAAGTCGCTTTAGATGCTATACAAATACTTGGTAAGTATGGCGGTGTGCTGTTTAAATTAACTGAAGGCTTGCTCCCACTTGCCTTTACGATAATCGTACTAGAGCAAATTGTTGCTTTTTTATTTTCCTTTGGTACCTATTTTATAATGAATGTATTCTGAGGATTTATTTTTTAAATCACGTTTTTTCCACACTACGAATTTCTCCTTTTACAAACAAGCAGATCAATCAGATCTACGGAACACACATTATTTTTTCCACGGAAATCGATACCCGCGACAGGCATCACAGTATCCGCTCAGTCGTTGTGCCAGCCGTGTCGTCAACTCAGTTGCAAGGCAAGAAGCGATACAGTAGGGCCATTGGCCTAAACAGTAAATTTGGTGTAGGTAGAATGATCTGTGTAGTAAAAATAAAGACATTTCAATGATAATGGGAAAGAATTTCCGCTATCGCAATCTACTGTATCTAATCAGTTATTCCGGATTTCGTTGAGTTATCACCTTCACTTGACTTTCCGCTAAATTAAAACGTGATGTAAACAAAATATATTCATGTTACTTTATTTAAAGGTAAAACTAGCCTTATACCTGCGACTTCGTCCGCCGTGAATGTTGGGTTTCTTCTGGGTTTGGCTGGAACCCTTAGGCATACTTTTTCTAAAATAAAAGTCGCCTTAGTTACTCTTTATAACATCAGCTATCTGTCAGTGAAAGCCCGTCAAAATTAATCCAGCCGTTTCGGATATTAGCCGGAACAAACATTTCAATTTCATTTATTTGTATAGATGACAGGATTTTTTGATGTTTGAGTATTTAATCATTTTTAAAGTAATAATATTTTTTCTGCAGGTGGAAATGGCTACATAAATGATTACCCAACGGGCAGGCTGCTCAGAGATGCAAAGCTTTATGAAATCGGCGCTGGAACCTCGGAAGTCAGAAGAATGCTCATTGGAAGGGCACTGAACAATGAATACAAATGAAATGAAAAGTCATTATGTGATAAACTTTGTAATTATTTATTAAAGTTTTAAAAAACTTGATTAAATAATTTTATTTGGATTATTGTGTAGTACAGGGGTTCCAAAACTGTTTTGTACTGCGATTCCCTTTACAGGTTGTAATTATTAGGCGACACCATTGGAAAAGAATATTTTTGTGTACCTATAGCTGTAAAAGACATAATTGCACTACAAATAATGAGAAGGACGTCGCGTGCCAGCGACCAGCCATTATGCCAGTTGCAAAGCGCGGATCCAGACATCAAAAAAAAAAAAATGTGATCACAGTCACTTGAAATCGGCTATTATTATATTATAAAATTATCGTATCTAGACTCTAAACTACAGAACCGATTATTATGAAACTTTTACTGCTTGAAAGCATGTCAGATTTGATTAAAAGCTGGTTGCATAATTTTACACTGAATAATTTTATTAAAGTGCTAACTAAAACTAACAAATTCAAACTTAATACGAATTTGGGATGTGGGCATGCCCACCATGCCAACAACGGTGGATCCACTCCGGAACGTCGCACGCCTATCTCAGGATATCTTTATGACACATCAGGGTGTCACAAAGCACAGCTTGGAAATCCCTCGTGTAGTATAATAATGCATACTGGGTTAGCTTTATTGCTATTAAATAGCTGCCGCTTTATAAAATGGAAGACTTCACCTCTTATACATATATTCTAAAGTGACTAAAAATACAAATGACTAATTAACGGCTGGCTAGAAATGAAAACTGAAACTGAGGTCAACAATCTTTCAGAATATTTTCTTTAGCCATTATTATTTAAAAATCTGGCATTGAAGCCAAATTAGCACCACTCATAAGTACATCAACATTATCATTCCCACCAGAAGCTTACCGAAAAACTAATGGACAGTGACTCAACAAAATGCCACCATTTTGGTGGAATATAAAGCATTTGGCCCGGTTTTAATATGCAGTAGTACGGTGTAGCACTTTTATATTTAGGATATTTTTCTAAATCCGGTCTTCTGGGATCCACTTGTGCTGTATTATCCAACAGCTCATGATCATGTGGGTAGAGGTGCTGTGAATCGGAAGGTGCAAACAAAAACAACTGTTTTTCTCCTACAACTTGTGTTAGCAAGTTTCTTTTTGGGTCGTGATGTAGCGGTGACACTGTGCCTTTGGGACCGTACCATGCCATGACATCAACAGGTTCAGTACTGTCAGCAAAGCAGCAGTATTCAGGTTCTGTGATATCATTTTTCAGTTCAGGGATTTGGTTAAACAGCTGGTATTGGGCAAGGTACCCCGTTGGGCCTTTAGTCTGATAAATGTACTCTTTAATAAACTCTTCTATTGTTATAAGTCTTTGTGTCCAATCAGTGTCTGTGTACTTGCTTCCAATTTCAATTGATACCGTCCGTGGTCCAGCAAGGTTTATGAAATAGTTTTGATCTTTCCACTTTTCTAATGCTGGCCAGTGATTTATGCAGTTATTTAAAATGACTGGTTTTTCTGTAAGAATGTAATTTTTGAGAAAATGTTCCATGCTCGGACAATCGATAATTTCTATTGGTGTTGCATTGTATTTACGAGCTTCTGTGGTTGTATCACTGGGTGCACTACTATAATCTTTATTTGATAAGTCCTTGAAGATTTTTGTAGTTTGTGGAACACTAACAGAACTCAGTACAGTGGCACAATTTTGTAATAGTTTGGGTTCTTTATCCAAGGGACATCCAAAAAGTATGCCAAAGTCTATTATCTTGAAAGCCTGCTTTATCATTGTATCCCTATCGTCACTCGAAAACTTCACATGAGCCAATAACTTTAAATATGTGGCAATAGTTATCGCTTTTCTTATGAACACTTTTACCTCTTTCCAGTTGCCGACATTGATTTTTTCATACATATAATCGAGTATAGCCTGAATTCTTATATTTGAAGACGGATCGCTTGATTCGGTACTGTTTATATACCTATGTAATAATGATTTAGAAGCTGCATCTAAGTCTTCGATTTCTGGTAATGACGTAGTGACACTGGCTTTATATTCTTCTAATTTATTACAAATATCGTGTAACGCTAACATTGTGAGTTTTTTTTTGTAAATTTCAAATCAATAACAACGGCTCTTTATTTATTGTTTACAATTTTCTAACCTACAAATTACAGAAAGATCAATGACATGACATCATTCTTAACACAATGTGTTTGCGTTCACGCATTTATTTTGAATTTGAAGGCATATCAGATTTGGTATTCCCTAGTTCAAAGTATTTTTTCAAAGTTTTTAGTCTGCGTGTAAAGAATTATTAAAAAAATCAGATATTGTCTATGAATTTAAGAATTAATTTTATATCCACCAAAGAAAATACGTTACAGACATTTTGTATTGCATAAATTCTTTTCTTTAATAATTTTCTGCATACTGAAAATATTAATAGTATTACCGTACAAAAAAATTGTAATGGTTTCATTGACCTTGACCTTTTATAAAAGTAAAAATTACTTGTCTATGCCAAATCATATGACTTTTGCACGTGATCTGACATTATTTTATTATTTACAAAGTGTTTCAAAAAGTTTTTTCTAATTAACAATTTTTTTCTAATTAAATTGACGGTAAGATGTCAAGAAAGTCCCACAATGAAAATATCGTGAGATGTTACGTGTGACGCAATGGCCCTATTCGACAAACTGTTTTCTCTTAAGAGAAAACTTGATGATCGCGAACCACGAAACCGCGACAGGTACGTCATGATGAAACGCTTTTCATTCATTTTATTCTATTTTCGTGAGTGGTGTGATATGCGGTGGTGGGGTTGACGCACGAAGTGTCCACCCGTGCCGGGAGACAGGTCTTCACGGGGGCACTATGTGGACCTTCGCGCAGAAGTGGTGACGCACGCCAGTCTGGCAGTGCAGTGCGACGAGCATGTGATGAGTGCGCGGGGCGCGGGCCGCGGGCGTAGGCGAGCCGAGAGCGCGCGATCACGTCACTCGCGAGAGGGGCGGGTCGCGCTCTATGTTTACTTATTATTTACATGAGATGTAAGCTAGTACACCAGCACATTCCACTGCAAACGGACGCTCGTCCACTGATACTCGCCTATCGATGTGCATTTAGTGTTAATCATTATCAGTGGTTGCATTTCTTTGATCAGTGAGTGCATATGACACAGTTTTGTCTTTGCATACTTTGCAACTTTGATATTTTGGTGAGCAGCTGTGGACAGCCGATGTGACTATGAAATAAAATGAAATTTAGGTAACAACTGTTTACTTTGTGCTTTCATTAGATCTTAGGCAAGAGTGCTGGTTGTGTCTAGAATTTAATTACGGAGTCCGTTGGTCTATTTATTGAAGTTTGTATAATGTTTAGTTTGAAGCAGTGCAGACTTGTTTGAGACAAGCAATCAGAATCACGTTATAACAGAGTATATATTTTGAATGGTAATAATGAGTTGATTTAGTGTCTGTTGGTGTGCTGATACATCAACACAATTTGCTAGATATCAACATACTTATGCTTGAAATTATGAATAGCACTTGAACAACAATGTAGTGGTTGCAACAAGAGAGAAGAGAAAGTTTTTACATTGTTTACTTTGTATTGAATACAAAGTTCTTACTTATACAGGTTGTTAACAAAGATGATTGATATACAATTTACATAAACACATAAACATTTGTACTGGGTTTTTCATTCATTTTTAAACTGATTGTTTACATATTTGGGTAAAGTAAACATTCTACTGTTAACAACCACATTTCATTAACTACTTAGTAATCAATAATATTCTAATTTGACAACTATTATCAAATCATATCATTCATTGATTATTCCCATCTTATCTTAAATACTTGAGACTTTATTTTTGCTTGTTTTTCAATCATTTTGTTTCATATCTTTAATGTGAGTGAAAGACAATATTTAAGTTGCATTTTAGAAAAAAACAATGTAAGTCTATAATCTTAAAACAATTGAATATCACAAAGGATTTATTTTAAATTAAATATACTTTGACTTTATCATATTCTTAAAACATAATATATACATATTCTAGGAACTGCGAGTAAGTTACATAAATAAACTTTTGTATGGTAGAATACATGTATAATATTTACAATTCATATTTTTATCAGTTTACATGTAAAAGTTTTGGCTTTCCTTGTTTTCCCAAATAACTTGCTTAGGCTGGTTTTTATTGAGCTGTGTCATCTTAAAGAACATTAAATTGATGTGTTGCTGATATTTTTAGCTCTTGTATGCATGTATGTTCATTCACATAACGGTTCCTAGTCAGACACTTATCAAATCTGCTGTTTTCATATAAATACTTACTAAATAAATCATCCTATTCATTTCTTAAATTAAATGCCTTTAGTTTTTCTTATGCTTGCTCTTATTTTTCTGCCTTGTATTGTTATAATTTTGTAAAAAATATAAATATGAATAGACTCACCCCATATTACATGGGACTTAAACAAAACTAACGAAATGTGGGTGTACTGCCTTATAAGTAGATCCCCTAACCCTTCGGTGATTGCAGGCGTGACGTGTTGTAGTAAAAATGAATAGTCAATGTAAACCAGGTATTTTATTATTGTATTTTGCTCTACCAGGTCCTGTCAGATAAATCCGGAGCAAGTGCGGTTGCTTCTATTCAAGGAGTGTGATTGGCGGGGCAGGAAGTTACTTTTCGACTCTGCTGCAATACAGAAGATCCCAGCAAACAAAAATGACAAGCCAAACGTCAGACAGTCGGATGAGGTGCCATGCATTCTGGAGGTGTCCGAGGGGTTCACATATCTGGTAAGTATATCTTTTAAAAGATATCAAGACACACTATAATAATAATAAAAAGATATAGATTATTATTGTTAAACTTAGACTAGATTATATGACAAGGTACATATAGTACAGGTATAATATTTCTTAATCTAGTTAGTGGGTAATACTATATCTATTGATATGCTTTAGTTTAATTAATGCTCATTCATATTCCTGTAGACATGAACAAAATTGATAAACTAAAAGATGTCTTAATTAAACAATGCACAAAATACAGGAACCTGGATAGTTATCCCTTATTGAGGTACCTATGGCGTTTGGGTCTTTGACGGTACGACGTCGAGTACGCTCGTCTTCATCCAGCCGGGCCCCGCGGCTTAGCACCGGCGGGTTAGCCCGGCTTTAGAACGTTGCAAGTCCGTCAACCTATTGCCAGCGTCATGATTATTTAAATTGTGTAGACAGACATCTAAATAGTCAGGGGTGTTACATCGATAAACAGACCTGTAGTCGCCACGTATTCGCCAGTAACAAACGAACTTCCGCAAAAATGTTAAGATATTCTTATCACATTCAAAGTTTAGATTCACCTAGAATTATAAATAAACAGTCTGACTTTCCTGTTATTTAAATGTTAAACTCTGTTTCCTGATAAATAAAAGCCAACCAAAATTTTCAAAGAATGCTGACGTAACATTCCCTAAACTAAACCGGAAAATCGTGATAAAAACATAAGTACTAGAAGCTGAGTTTACTTATCGATAAAATGCAAAATTGCTCTTCATTTTATCGATACTAAAGTGCATAAAATGAATAAGTAGGATAATAGTAAGCATGACATAGTAATGCACAAAGATAATGCTGTTCTGTTCTCCATAAGTGTCTTTTGTTTAAGGACACCGTGTAATAGCGATTATACAAACTATTGTTGCAGTTCCAACAATAGTCTGTTGTAATAATTGGTCTAGAACCATATCAATGTCTTGAATGTGATTTTTCGCATTGCATCTAGCTAGGCTAGACAATCAAAGTATTTATTTATGATACAGCATAGAAAATATCTTAACATCTGTATTGTACACCATCATCATCATTTTAGCCAAAGAATATCTACTGTTACACGTATTCCCATTCTTTCGAAATTCTTGAAGGTATCAAAATTATTATTATAATACCTACTTATAATTTAAATTAAACCCAATCTCTGTTTCATTAACTTAAAAATCAAATCATTTTGTTTTTGTTTTACTTTCTAAAATTATACGATAATATACATCAGATTTACTGTCGTCTTGAATATTTTTATTTAATCATTGAATAAGTATTCCACTAATTTGTTTTCCTTCAACAAATTAATCCTTGTCATATAAAAATGAATTATGATTGTACTTATCGTTTTTATATTTCCGAGTCTCGCGAATGCGCGTATGTAGGCCGTTTACCTTAGCGTGTGATAATAATAATACGGCCACGAACACTGAAGCACGTGACTCGCCAGCTGCTTACGTTCATGAATACCGGCAACATGATGACGCGACTTCGGAACCGTGCAATATTAATCAAAGAATAACAGAAACTTGTCTCAATTTGTAAACTCTCCAATTTTTGGTACAGGGCCAAGGATACAACCTCTAGGGAACCCAACTCAAAATGTTTTATTTTTAAGTTATATCAGTATTTTATTGATAAGATATCATGTCAATGGACTTGATACTACGTACTTAGATGACGTTACGAACAGGATTATCTCAAGTAGCAGCTGCTACTTGTAGAAAGCTGAGTACATCGGCCGATAATGCTGATCGAAAGCTTTAATAACAATTCCGAACAATTATGGATATAAATTAATAATGCTGTTTTTGTTATGTTTATGTATTTTATTTTACCTTATTTGTTCGATTAGACTCTGAAAGCTAAGAATCGACACCTCAGTATAAAGCAGAGAGAGATGCCGTAGTAGGTATCTCCACTATTTAAGTCTGTGTTAGTTTAAACAACTGAAACAATTTACTCAAATGGTATATCCTTGAAACTCATAATCCAGAGCCGGCCTAGTTAAGATTCCCTCTTATTTATAAAACTTGTTTTGTCATCTTGAGATGGTCTATAAATCTTTTGCATCATTATCATGTTCTTGGCAATGTAGACCGGTTGTAGCTACATGAAGTGGGAATGGAATTAGTATGATGGACACGTTACGTATCATGCTTTCTAAATCCATGCAGTTCTACGGAGTAACACTTGTCTAAAATTTCGTTTGCTTTTTTCGAGTGTAATTTAGTGGTAAAGTTGCACCGTGAACTTTCTTTTTTCGCGCATTAACTTTGTCAGAATAACCCCCTAACAACACAAGAGTGTGAGCGAACCTCACATCGCGATAAATGTTTAAAAATAACACTACAATCGACATACGAAGCGGTCACAAGACCGACAATTTACTCTTACATTATCACTGGAGCATTCTATATTTAGATCACTTAAGATGTTAGCCTTTTCGATTATAAAGTGTGCCGTAAGTGGGACTTATGTGTGCGGACCGACCGTAATTTTAGCTGGATCCTAATTAATGGACATCACATGTCCCATTATAGTTGTGACAATTGTCTCTCTCATCTATATTTACTTCAGAAATCTACTTTGTCACGTGATAATTCATCACCAATTACACTCCAGGCTGTTGGTAGTTACGTCTCGTCCAATTCCATATTTATTTATAGACATTTTTATCTTAATATGGAATCTAAATTGTTGTGTTAAAAGGGTTGCCAAAGTGCGTTGTTTTGTGACGGTTATTTTGAATGATGAATTCGACCGTTTTTCCTTACCTTCGTTATTAATAAACTACTGGTATGCATAAGAAAATACCAGTTTACCAGTTTTATTTGGGCACTGAAGGTGTATGCTGTTTTAATTAGGACTATTAAGGTCTTTCTAAAAATGGTGATGTTTTATCACCTTTGATATTTCACATTGGTACTTTAATTTGTAAATGATGTCCTTTGCTGAACAAGGATTTATCGAGTAAGGCGTGACACGATGTTAATTTTTGTATCAACAAAAGGCATCGAGCCTTAAAAGATCGCGAATTATTTTTGGAAAATATTTCTTTATTACTTTGCCGTGTTACGTTGATGTGGGCGTAGTTGTGAATAAAGATATTATTTTTGGCCTCCGTTGACGTATTTGGTCGTCGACGTTTGTGCCCCACCTGTCATGTAAATCATCGTCATGATGAATGAGTGGGCTTTGTTTCGAACAGTGTTGGAAGGTCAAATGGTACACGATGCCCTTTTTCGTCATCATTGCGGATTTCGAAGGTTATGGGACGGACGTAGTGACGTTTATGACAGTTGTGATCGGACTAGTTTTGTGAAACAAATAGGTCACAATACAAATAGTTAAAGACACCAATTGAATCCGGCACATTTCACTTTTTTGGTCATACAAATCAATCTGTCTTAATTATTAATATATGTTATTTCGCATGTCATATTAAATGTTTTCTTTTGTCCTACAGTACAAGGGACCGGCGGCCGATGCTAACGTTCTCGGTGAGATGATATTCGGCGCAGTCGCAATGAACTACAAGAGCGTATCATTGAAAATCCACATCATGGATGAGCCAAGGAGGTAATGTTGGAAAGGTCAAATTCATTATCGTCATACTGCAATTTTTATTATCTGTGTAACTAGCTGCATAGAAAATCTGCCAGCTCATTGTTTTTGCTGTGTTTTTTATGCTCAGTAAAGTGTGCATGAGTCTGTAAACAACGTGAAGTAATAATAGTCTAGATATTAGGTTCTAAAATGTGTTATTTATAGCAAGTCGTATCAATAAATGAAGACAATACTAATATCATATAATATAAGATGCTCTGTTCTGAATTACTAACTGACGGATCAAGCCTAAACCGCTGATCGTAGAGACTTCCGAAATTTGGAAGGTGTGATCTTTGTATGATATGGCATCAGAATTTTCCCAAAATTCACCCCCTATAAAACAGGGGTCCAAAGTTTGTTTGGAGAAACTAACATTGACATGAACGAAACCGCGGGGAGAAGCTAGTTTGTTACTAAATTTTTAAACTGCTCTCAATGTTATTCAGTGTTTTTGTACTATAGGAGTTTTAGATCGTGATCTATCAATCAAGAAAATCAACTACCAAAATGTTGATATTTGTTATGCCATGAGTTAATATTTTAACTAACATATTATGATTAATTTGTACCTAGCTGGATAATAAAAATCGTGAACTGGAACATTCGTGATACACGCGACGTAACAACAACAACTAACCACAATTATTACTACTGCATCTAAGGAAGAAGTACTTATTTGCGACTAGGGAATGTAATTTCAACCCCGCGGGACTCACATGCTTTGTGTAGTATTAACTGAAAACAAAAGAAACAAGTTCTTTATTAATCTAATAGATTTTAAACCCTTGACGTAAGAATCAAAAAGATTCAACATAGAAAAATCCAACAATCCGCTTGTTTAACGCACGTTTTAAAAAGCCAGTCCGTACATAATAATTATGTTAATACTGCTGTTTTGTTTCCTTCAACCCCGTAATAACGTCGGTGATCCCGATTAATTTATAACTAGAATTAGGTCCGCATGTCTTTTAGGATCCCGCGTGCCATATGTGAGACTAAACAGTCGTGTAACTATGCCTCGTTGGTCAAGTGGTTCCGAGCTTAACTACATAGAATTAATATTGGGTTAAATCCCCAGATCTGTCTTCCCCTACGTACCATACAGGTGATATGTATGTCATGTGCTTATGTACCAATATGTTTCATAGGTTAATGTGCTCAAAAGTGTTTTGTGTGCCATCGCGACGGATTAGCCGAGTTGACCGTAACCCTGAAAGGAGAGAAGCAAGCGGTTGCGGCGATAATGGCGACCGGTCCAAACCGCTCAGCGTTCCCCTCGTGAGGGAAGAAGGCGTGTCCTTGAGCTTCTCGCTCGATAGGGGAGACTCGGGTGAGTTGAACTAAATATGAATATTGAAAAAATTGATTTGCATCTTAAACGCATATGAACCAGTTGTTCGTCTGAATTATTCTAGTTTTTTTTTCCTTCAAGTCGAATTTAATGATGATGACATTTTGCATAATATTCAATAGATTTTATTGATAAAAACCAGATGCATATCTGTATAATGGTTGTTGTTTTTATGGCATCGGCTGGTTAAAACCAGCCGATGCCATAAAAACCAGATTCAGATTTTTCTGGTCCTTCGAGTCGCACGATATGCTTAGTTAGTATATAATATTATTATTCAGAACGTCAATAATTCTATTTTTTTCGCGAATTTGGGTTATGGGCATACCCACCGTGCCCGCAGCGGTGGGTCTTTGCTTGTCTGCCATTACACTAATTCGCCCTAACCCCACGTACCAATAAAATATCACGAGCGAGAATTGTGCCCAATTATTTGAATAGCTATAACATTTGAACGAATCATAGTTGTGACCTTAATAGCTTATCTATATATCCGTCCACTCATTGTCCTTTTTTCTGTTTAATTAATTTGTTGATGTTCATCGAAACTTGGATAATAAATATGGTTTAAAAATATTTCTCAGAAATAAATTATAAAGATTTCACTTAATTAATTACATGTTTAAAATGTTAACAAAATATTGGTTTCTTTTTTAACTATTAATTTATGTAAATATTTATATTTTTTTATTTTGTACGCTTTTCTTCAATTTCTTTGAATTTACTGATACAAAAATCTAAACCTTATGAATCCACCAGGGGCGTAGCTTACCCTGTATCAAAATTTGTCGCGAGCTCTTCTGGAGGGTAAAGCTTTTTCACTTAAGAAACATGTTTATCTTCCGGAAAGTTTAGCGTACTGCCTAAGAGTTTGAATGAGGTAGTGGATAATCTTTTACGAATTTTCGGGCCCCTGTAACTGAGGGGTCCGTATCTTTGATACGGCGGTAGCTACGCCCCTGGAATTTATCCACCAATTAAGTGTACCTTTCTATTTGTGTTTTAAATGCTTACCTAATACATTTTATTTATATTAGCAGTATTTTTCAGGTTACTATGGAGACCATTCGCCTTATAGCAGTGTGGGTTCCACGCATGATTACTTCTCAATGTGCGATATTTGGGACAGCAATAACCAGGATGACGTCTGCTCTTTTCATCGTAAGTAAACTTGAACATATTGATTTCTTACTTAAAGATTTTGAATATAACTTTTGCGCGCAAAAGGACCTTGTCTTATGTACCCCAATTATTTTTAGAACAAAATGTAGCCTAGGTATACACTCAAGGATAACGTCGTTTCCTATTAGTGAAAGAATTTTCAGAATCGGACCAGTAGTTCCGTTGATTAGCGCGTTCAAACAAACAAACAAATTCTTAGCTTACAATTAGACTCATCTCATTAGAGGCGTCAAAAAAAGCTAATAAATGGGCTGATATTAATATTAAAATAACTAAAAAGTTGATAAGGAAGTCACGAGTGTTACAAAGAATGGAAAGTTTAAATATAAAAGATATCTTGGGATTTTTATTTGTGCAGTAAATGTCAGTATTTAATTTTGTTCAATGAGTAACGATCCAGTTTTATTTATTTGAAAGATAAAATATGCACTTGGAAGGAAGTGTATCGAAGCATACCTACATATTATAACATTAAACAATAATATCTTTAAAACAGTTATATCTTTGGTTAGGTCAGTACCTAACCAAAGATATAACTGAATATGGCCCAACGACCCACGGGAGCAGAGCAGTCTCTGCTCCCGTGGGTCGTTGGGTTATGTTAGATAGCCTATACTTATTCCTTATGAATCTGGCTATCATATTCAAAAATATTTTGTGCAATCTGACTGATAGATTCAGAGATTAGCGAGTTTAGAGAAACTAACAAACTCTTGAGCTTTTGGTATGAGTATAAATATCCATAGTCAGGAATCTATCATGAAACATATTTTGATATTCTTATAGAATAAAACCGGTATTATTCGGTTTGCATAAGAAATGTCGTCGAGGTATTTGTCTAAGCTTACTCGAATCCAAACATTATACTATTTAACATAAACTTATCCAATGTTTTCAAAGCCGCACAGGTCTTGTGACTGATGAAAGATCAATTAAATTAATATCCCCCATCATCAGCGTAGCAATCTTCTGCAGGATTGTGGCCTAATAAAAAATAGTTAATTGAGTTGGTTGGTTGTGACGTCAGTTTACGATTTCCATACAATTAATATAAGATTTTTGTTTGTACTGGATAGACTTAATAGTTCTTATATCCATGTAAAGCTACATTATTAGCGAGTAACATAGGCAAAGTTCAATGTATAAAATAGATTCCTAAGAAAATACACGTGGGCCAATTCTCAGGCAAAAGTTTTTTTTAATGTAATCTGGTAAATAGTCAGGGAGAAACCGATCCTGAGTAAAGTTTTTTTTTTCTATCAGTACCACCTGGCAGAAAACTGAGTACCTCAAGCAACGGCAGTTGGCAGCGGAGAACGTTCCAGAACATGGCGACTAAGTTTGACGTCGGACATCAAACTACCAACCTACTAGGAGTTCCGACGAAAACTAGCAACGCCACCAGTTCAGATTCACAGGTTAGTTGTTCGAATTCCACAAGGGCCCTTTTTTCTTTTTAAAGGAGTGTGCATGTTTACCTTTTTGCTTAGTATCATTTGTGGGACATTAGGACCAAAAAAAAACGTATATTGTTTTGTGATGAATACTCTAATTTTGAAAGGACTTATTTTATTGATATTGACTGGGAAGCACGTGTACTTAACACGTGTATTCCACTGAAAGATCTAGACATCAACGTTGAAAACATTGAGCAATCATTTCCACAATATATTTTCTAAATAGACACGTCATGGTAAATATTAAAACAGTACATTTAACAATATAACTGTCTGTCAGTCAAATGGGCCGATGACGTCAGAGCTCTCGTGTGAGAAAACGCTTCCTGTTAAATGTAAATTGCACGTGATAGACAGTTGCACAGATAAATGATGGAGTGGCTCTGATATTGGAGTAGCATTCAAAATAGAAGCTTGTGTTTACGATAAGCTATACTGGTACTTATAGGAATGAGTACTTGTTATAAGTGGTAGTTGAGCTTTAGGAAAACCAAAGTTTTATGAAGAAAATTGTATGCTATATTATTGGGCACCACATGTCTGCCCTGTGGGCTCAAGTAGTACAGAGCTGGTGCCTTGAGACAATGCGACGCAACCGCGGCAGACCACGAAAGAGACGGCGAGACAAACTTGATGGATGAGTCCAAAACTGTATGAAGCACAGAATCGTGAATGATGGAAGAAGTAAAGGGCGATCTTTGCCCAGGCGTGGACAAGATCAGGCAAATTAAAAAAAATACTTGGTACAAGTACTACAACGAAAAATATTTCAATCTAAACAAAGTAGCTGGAAAAGTCTGGATGCAAAAAAACTGTTGTGATGCGAATTGAGATACGGCGGACAGATAAGATTGATCGAACGAACAGAAAAAAAACAAAAGACGAGCGCCAATACAAATACACAAGTACGGCCGAGAAAAACAAATGCCTATCAAATCGAAAGCTCTAAAATAGGATAAAGTATCACTAGGAGCCATTCAGTAATTGTTTACAAACAGCACTATCATCACTATCTCGTATGCCGCGTGATGCCCGTCACATGATGTCCAGACTATCGTTCAGTCATGTGAGCCGTTATCAGGACAATGACAGAACGCTGAAGGTAGTTTATTGCTGCAGCTACATTGTTATGTTTGATTGTGGTGGTGGGTCATGCAACTAGTGGTGTGTTTTGTATTGTAGGACCGTTGTTTGAGTTAGGCAGGTAGGTAAGAGAGTTGGACATACCTATATCTTTGGACATACTGGTTGTTTATTCACTTAAGGGGAGGTCGTAAGAGGTTATAAGGGTGTATTTATAGGCGTGGTCTTTTCACTACCATCTTCATTACTATTAAACATAAGAAAGACAAAAAGACATACTAAACCTTTTTTACTATATTTGCAGAGATAAACTATTATAACATGACGCGCCCCACCATATTACTATTTCAATGTGTGTAGTCACATCCGTATGAAAGAGTTTCTATGTAGTTGTCAGTAATAGTCTTCAGTAGCAGGCCGGCAGGTTTGTTTGTCAACTAACCATAAATAGCCGACCGCGCAAGACAACGCACCTGTCATTTTCATAGAGTATGTCAGGGCAGCGCCATACTAGTGATAATGAGTGATTAATGACGTCGCTAGTCCAGCAACTAATCGCTGATTTGTTTTTGTTTCGGGAGCCGCAGCACGCACACATGCGTTGTGAATATTTTCAATACTTTTACAAACACTATCAAAACATTTTAAATTGTGGAAGGGCGCGTCAAATTATTGTAGTTTATCTCTACTAGCTTTTGTTCGCGACTTCGTCCGCTTAAATGGTCCGGTTGTCGCGGAAATCTAGAACACCTAGTGTGATATTAAATTACTGAGGTTACTGACACTTTCACTGCTACCTTTTATTACAGAGAAAGTATTTCTTATCTAGACTAGAACTTTGTAATTCACATACGAGTAACACTATTTCTTGTTGTTATCGTATATTTTTTTTATTGTTTTATGCGTTGACTTGTCTATAAAAAACATGTCCTACAGTACAGATTACGCTTATCTATTCACTAAGAATTGATTGAATTGAACTAGTTACATAGAACTTAGGAGTTAACTGTATTAATTGAACTATCTAGCTTAGGTACGCGAATAACAACTTGGCTTTGAAAATCTTGTACATACGACGTTCTAAAGCCCCATTCGATGTTCTAAGTTTCCAAAGGGACTACATTTGAGCAGCCTCAGAGCGAGTCACTCACTTAGTTCAAGTTGAGGCACGCCTCAATTCACGGCTTCCAATGGAGTCCCAGAATAAATGATGGAATTAATTTCTTCAAATCTTGATGATTGTGACAAAAATACTAACCGCGGTTAAGGTACAGTTGTTGCCATCAATCTCTTTAACTTTTGTTTTTCTTAATTACTCTTTCGGCTTATACACAAAACGTTTCAAACACAACAGAATAATATGCTTGTTTTTTAATAAAACTCTCAAAACACATCTATAAATTTTCTCCAACCATCATAAGAGAACATTTTTAATTTATGAATGTACGTAAGCTCTTTAAATAACTGCGGAATCGGGAGTCGAATCCCTATCTTACTGCCGAGTGTCCTTAAATTTATTCAATTTAAGACCGGAGTGTCGGATAACCGGTTCGGAACGAATCGAGGTTCGGTCACCGACTCGTGTCACGTGAGGACGGGACGAAGCCACTGCACCCTCGATTCATATCTCGGTAAAGGTTGAATCGCTTAAAAAGTGTGGCCACATACGCCATGTTTAATTTTAAATTTAGAATGTCAAAAATCGTGTTACGCGTAAATCCTAGAACGGGTGGAACATGACCATAGACCTCCAAGCTATGCAATTTTTTGGCGGTTAATAAAAACGAATCAGATGTTCCTTAATGTTTATCAAAATTACACGTAGTAAGCCAAATTCCTTAGTTAGTAGTTTCGGAGCACAAACATTGTGATGCTGGATTTTTACATACATATAAAGAAAGATATGTAAAACTAATATTTTTGCTATAGACTAACGAAAGCATTCACCGAAAATACATTTCAGTTGTAAGTAAAATGCTTGCTTATCTTTGGACGATGTGAGGAGAAATCCGAATGCAGTTTGTTTGTAATTTTCTGAACGCAAACATCATCTCATGTCAGCATTTTATTGATTTCTTTGTAAATTTTAGTATTGTTCATTTTGGCGTTCGTTTGAATATCCATATCGTCATACTAACCGAAAATGTACAATCCCCAGCACATTAGACTATACCCTTTTGTTGTAAAATCGCTCCTATTACAACTGCATAAGATGTCACAGTGTTTACCTTAAAGCACTGTCGTCTGTACTTGGAAACAGTGGTATTATAAAAGCCACTTTTGAATTAAGTACTGGTGGATTTTATAACACTCGAGTCTCAAGTATTTTTCGCGATAGCTATTGATAAAAAATGTACCTACCTACGTTACTTTATTGTTTCCGACATGTAAGTACTGAAACAGAAAACTGGGTTCTGTAACACTGTACAATGCGGCAATAGAAAATCACACTGAAAATGTTAACTCTACCAATTACGGTTCTTGAGATACAGGCCGCTGACAGGCAGACGGACAGCGGAGTTTTAGTAATAGGCACCTTTAGAATACGGAACCCTATGAATTAAGACTAAAATTTGAGGGTACTTGAAAAATCTCGCCTTACAAAGATCAATCACTGCCAGTCGACAATGACCGTTGCAGTTCTGTCAAAATGACACAAATAGATCGAAACTCGAGTGTTATAATCTCGTTTGTTTAAAAGGACAAAGAAAGGTCGGATTAGATTAAAATTTTACCGATTTAAATCACGACAAAAGATCTCCTAAGATCAGTTTTAAAGTGATGGATACAGCCAAATCAATCATATAATCTAGAATGAGGTGTGAGAGTGAGAGGTGAATTTATAAGATAGAAAAAAAAATGGAAAGTTTTGACTGCGAAAATGTTGAAATGTCTAACTTTTAAACCTTAGTATGTTACGGTATGGTACGGCGTAAAAGCTCCTTACCTGTAAATAAGGACCTTAACTAAACTGGTCTTTGCGCCCCTCCCCCACTTTGAAATCCCCTGATCTAGATTCTAGAACGATATCATTTGACTACTGAATTAATCCTTCCTATAAGTTACTCGAACAATTAGGTGTAACGACTTAACAATTGAGCCATTAATTACACGAACGGAAACGTTGGCAACCAACGGATCACATGCTACTTGTATTTGCATACAGTATGTTACTAAACGAATATTCAAATACAGGCTGTTGACTTTCCTTTTTGGTTGTAACTCGTGAATGTTGGACGATTGTGTGATGTGTGTTGTAGGTATTGTTTAGCGACTTTTATTAGGGTGATTTACTTATGAACAACGATAATATTTTTTGAAGAATGGCATAATTGGGCAAGATCAGCTGATTGTATTTTCGCGTTCAATGACCCCTTTTCATTACATACATAATATTCTGCGGACATTCTAAACGTCAAGGGACTTTCAACCATAAAGTGCACAACTGTGTGTTCAAATACAGGTGTACTCCCTCTTCCCTCACTTCTTTACATAGTCCTACGAGACGGCAATGCGACACGACTACAAAAACGTCGTTTTATGGTATACATCTGAGCTGGGTCATATTTTCCGGCTGTTATCACAAAACCTTGACCCAAATTCTTATACTCGCAAAAAGAAATGATAATCTCAGATTGTCTAAAACCAATGCACACAACGGGTTGAAGCTTTATTGTATTGTTTAAAAAAAGAACTGTAATGACCATTATATTATTTGTGTTTGTTAACAGCTATACAGCAACAGCACGACAAGTGGTACAAGCGACAGCATAGCAAGCACAGGGTCAGCGATGATGCACAGGAAGAATAAGCTCGGTCTAGCGCTGTTGATCAGCGTGAACGACTCCGCGCAAATGTGAGTGGAAATCTTTCTTTAATTTGGACTCATTATTTTATTATTATATATTATTTTATTATGTTTTATTATTTTATACCTTATTATATTAAGTTTTTTTATCCGTAGTGCTAGGTAATTGGGCTTCTCCCAGTTGTAACCATCCTTTTGTGCTTTGTCCTTTGTCTCTCGTACGAAAGGATCAATAAATGAATTGTAACTATGTACAATATCTTTGCACTATAATACTTATGGATTGATGCAACATGTTTTCACCGCTACTAGATTTAGAACTGTTGTATGAGAATGGAGCAGCCTTGATGTGTATGGATAAAAAGGCTATTGTGTAGATTCAACATCATTATTAGTCATGTGGTAGGCCGTTGTACGTATTCAAGGTGATAACCATCTGTACTACTGTGATTGCTCATAGAATATTTTTTCATTAGACGAAATCAGTAAAAAGCGATTATTTTTATAATACGTAATTGAAAATTTTCTGGTAATCCTTTGTCACTTTTATGCATTATTTATGAAATGCCATGAAGTTTTTCTAAAGGCTAGTTAACAATTATTTCAACCTTTCGGGCTATCGGGCTTCTCAGTTACATTACGTCACTAACAATTCTCACAAGAGGTCGAGATGTAAATGTAGGTTTAATGTGTACTACTTCTAAAATATTATACAAAGATTGTAACCTTGTCACGGGAAAGGATTTGTGTTTATGTTTACGAAGCTTCAACTTGACGTGAGATGAGTCGGAAGGTCATGTGAGTGCATGTATTATTCCAGCGAGTTAGGGGCCGTTCAAGTATTACGTGAGCAGATTTCTTACCATTTTTTACCCCCCCGCCCCCCTTGTCATCAAAAGTAAGCAAAGCACTTACCCCCTCCCCCTATGCTTACGTAAACATTTTTAGTAATAAATGTTTTTTTACATTGTTATTTTTAAAATAGGATATAGATAGGCCATCATATTTTTTACTCATAAATCGTTTTAATTGTTACAGAACGTAAAGAGAAACTTTGTACTTATATTTACTCACCTTGGAAAAAAAATGAAGCAGATTGGATTTATTTTTAGTCGCCGCTTGCAATTCTTCTTTAATTCTCTTAGATATAATAATATCTAGTTCCTTATCTGACTTTGCTTGTAATTTATAATTTCGCCAAACTTCGTTAACTAACTTTTGTACATTTTGCACTTTCGTCCCAGTATGAGATTTTTTAAAACTTTCGAACAGTTTTTGGTATAACTTGGATTTGTCTATATGATATGACATTCTAATAAGATATTTAAATTTAAATAATTAAAACGTTAAACTTTGGCTAATTGCATCAACATAAACACAAATGATAACTTTCAATGCTTACAATACGTTTAGAATCCAAACAAAACAATACTGATAGATGCGCACTTGCAGCCGGCCGGCACGAGAGTGAATTATTAGACAAGTGAATAGCGCACGGTAATTTCCCTAATGCTCGGTAATTCCCCTAATCAGTTCTCAAAGCGAGTGCCTACGCATATGTATTATTTGCGGGAATCCCCGAAAAAACTTAAATAACTAACGATGACGTAATCATCATCTAGACCCCCCCACCCCCCATGTCATCCAAAATAAACAAAACAGAGACCCCCCCACCCCCCCTTGGTGCTTACGTAATACTTGAACAACCCCTTAGGTAATTTTAATTTTTGTTCGAAATAGCATTATCATCATTATGTAGTTGGAATAAGTGGTACGAATTATGTTTTAGGATAATTACTTAAGTGACCTATTCCGCAAAATGGTTACGAGTCTTTTGTTTGGCCGATTTTTGGCGCTGGAGAAGGCTGTCATAATATGCTTATGTTGAAAGAGGTCTGCAAAAATATTTGGGTTGGTTTTGGTTTTGTTTGGGTTAGGTTTAGGGTGCACCTGCTACTGTGTACTAAAATACATTATAGTCTTTCCTATTGATGTTTGAGTGAAAATCTGATTGAGGTCGTTTTGTGTAAAATAGGCGTCCGTTTGCTTGGAAGCTAACTTAACCATTTTCCATAGTCCATATCATTATCAATAGATCAACCAATCATTTATTTGCAAGAAATACATGAGTTGTTATATTGACAGTAGACCAAGACATATCTTACTTTAACTACCAGTTACCAGTTTATCCAATTATAGATGTAGTTATCCTAACGCTTGTATAATATGTGTACAGTGACGTTGTAAGGCGATGTCTGGAACACTCGCCGCAGCTGCAAGCTCTCGTGTGTCGGCTACGACTGGCGACATTGGCTGCGGGCGCCACCGGCGGCCGAGTGTCTACGTTGTACCGCGCGGCTGAACATGCGGCCAGCTGGTGAGTGACAAACATACATCGAGACGATACAGTAGCTGGTTAAAAACCTATTGAGGATATTATTTATTTGTATACTTTTGGTCCTTATGTATGTCTATATCTTTTCTTATGCCACTACGTGTACCTACATACAAAAAGTGCTGTGTACTTCGTTATAAGTAACAAATTCACCATAATCCTTACGAATGTTTGTCTCATAATACTTATGTTATTATCGGATAACTCATTGGACCTTTAAATAAATAAGTAAATATTGAGTACATCCGTAAACTCATTTTTTATAAAGCTTCTCCAAAACGGTCGATATAAAAGACTAAATAAAATTTAATATTACCAGTCGTGCCAATTGCTTTCAAATAAGAACTATTAGAAACCGGAGTAACAGGAAAATTAATATAAAAACAACTTGGTAAGTATAATAAGTAACAGCTTCATCCATTCTTCTTCCATAGGTTATCAGATCTGGTGTACGGGCCCCGCCTCCAACCGGTGTGGTTGAATCTAGTCACGGGCGACTCGCGAGCCTCCAACAAACTCGCCGAGACGCTATTGTCCAATCTTTGCTCTGTATTAACTGTGGGAGACACGAAGACCACTAATTTGTAAGTATTATTAATATTTAGTTTATACTTGAACTTTCTTTATGAAATAGTTGCTAAATGTCGGAACTCCGGACCAATTTTGATTTCCAAATCACAAATTGGTCTTGCGATCCGCAATGTATTTTTTACTAACCTACATTCATTTCATACATTTTTTATACTCTATACAACTAGTCTTGGAAATTATTCTTTATTATTTCGGAAATTATCTATTTCTTATAAATAAAACATCTATTCCTGTCACTGTCACACATCTGTCAAACTACGAAAGCATGATATAAACTTGTCTATTATCTACAACCCTTGAACACAGTATGCCAAAGGACGTGTAAAGTAAAATTTATTCGTCTCGGTCTATGATTCATAGACTATTCCGGTCTAGGTTGTTAGCCCCATTATCTATTACTATTTCCAACTAGAAAAAAATATATTCGCACGATAAACTCTAATCCAAATATATTGTAGTATTCTTATGCCCACGCGAAACTGAAATGAATGAAGAACTGAATAGAAATTCTGTTTGCTTTCTCAAGCGTAAATTGTTACGATCGATTGAGGTAATCGGGGCACTATTATAGTAAGTACTCTAGAACGTACCTACATGCTACTTGTAAAACAAAATATACTCTATTTTGTCGGCTGTATATTTTTTTTTATAACAATCGATCTAACGGTTCCACACTATTGAAGGTTTCCATATTCAAAAAAATAAAAACAAAATCAAAATTTTCTCGAAACAAAAAAAAAAACGTTCAATTACTCGAATTCTTTTTTCAAATTCTTAATTCAAATCAATGGTCCGTCCAACGTGTGCTAATTAAAACAACACACGAATAAATTACTCTAGTTTCAGCATACCAACACTTTCTACGCCCAAATAGCTACTCACAGACTGTCTTGAACAATTATTTTTATCTTGATTTAGTGGCTCGATCACATGATGTTAGGACTAGGTACAAATGTACTGTGTCGTA
Source organism: Hoplodrina ambigua (assembly GCA_949774945.1). Lineage (NCBI taxonomy): Eukaryota > Metazoa > Arthropoda > Insecta > Lepidoptera > Noctuidae > Hoplodrina > Hoplodrina ambigua. Next base: position 4,520,279 of record OX458967.1, read on the forward strand.
AATCACGTCAGTCACTGTTCATATAAGTAATAAAAATGGTAAAGGAAAAACATGTTTGTCTTCAAACAATAAAATTCAAGATTAAAGTTTTAGTAATTGATTTTTTGTGAAGAAGTTTGTCTGGGGAAATTTTTTATTATAGCATGGTAGAAATACCCATGTATTTCTGCCGTTAAGCAGTTGCTTTGTTGTGTTCCGGTTTGCAGAGTATGGCAGTCAGTGTATTGTTTTTCTGATTTCCATCTCCTAGGGTTGCCTACGAGGTGGCAGCTCAATCGGACTTTTCTGTGGTACCTTAACAATTAAAGCCTCCAGGCAGGATTTAAAACTCGTTAAGCGACAGTTAAGCGACTACTCGCGTTAGGTGCACCCCTTGTAGGGTACGGACCTCGGTTTAGGGCATTTCTGGCGGAGAAACGGATGGGGTTGGGCTGGATCGGATCTCGATTATTTAGGGACCAGTGTAATCACAGCCACAAGCCACTTTTATAATATTTTAGCTTGGTCTATGCCTCTGTGGGATGGCATCGGATTTGCGATGTCTAAGGTGTCCATTCAGTAGGTGTTTATCAGGTGTGCTGCAAATCTTGTTTGTAACCTCAAAAAAAAAAAGAAGAGAAATCCCTCAAACAACAGAAAGATTTGAACCCAAGATCGCTCAGCGCGCAACCACTAAACCAACGAGGCAGTAATATAAATCATTTTCATTATCATTTAAATTGCATGTAAAATATCATGATTGGTTGTTTGTAAATTGTGATGACAGACGCCGCCCACTAAGAAATTCCTAGTGTTCGTTTCAAACCTGTATCATTTATTAAATGCCAGAATTTTAATACACAGGTGTATTTGGCACCTACACAATTTTTTATATCCAGGTTATTCCAGGATTTTTGTTAGCGATTAATCAAACAGATAGATCATTTTCAGGGCCCTTAGGCGACGCACGAGTCTCCTATTTATTCTTATTTACGCCTTCCAGAAGTGTTTTGAGGACTGTTACAAACAATTTATAAAAAAAAAAATTTTTACTCGGGGGCTCTATTCGATTCGTGGCCACTAGGCAATTGCTTACACTGTCTATTGGATAATCCGGCTCTGATCATTGTTACATTCTCCAGAGTTTACGGAAGTCAAAGACTCCCTTCATTCGGCCCTGTCCCGAAATCTTGTTCTAGCTAACGTCTTCTATCTATAAACTCAAATTTCAGCTTTCTTGCGACTTCCACGATAACATTCACGCGAACGAAGTCGCGGTTAAAAGCATCTTTCGAGGCACGTAGGTATTGTATAAAGGGTTTATTTGACATTTCTAACAAACACTTCAATTTTATTTATTTGTATAGATGGAACTCTCGTCACAGACAGTTCCGCATCCAACTGCCAACGTTCTACGGATTCCTAAAATCAAAGAATTCTCGTAATAATACTTTATTATTTCCTATAAAATTCACGTGATGTGTGTAGGCGATATAGAGATATTTTATAGCTGTTAAAGATATATGTCGGTACTTCGTGGTGTTGATTATATGGCTCATCAGATAACACAGGCACATGATTTTCCTAAAGCTCCCGCGCAATCATGTTAGAGCGATTATATAATGTTTTGCAAACGTAACAAAGGTGTGTTTGCTTTGGATATGAAAGCAGAGTATTTGAAGTTACTATTTAAACTGTTTGTACAGTATTGATTTTGCTATGACGTCATTTCACGTGATTTTTGGAGCTTGGTTTTCAGAAGGGACATGTTTTATTTGAGCGAATTGAATTGGGTATTAAATACCACTTGACGTACTTTTTATGTGTTGTCAAAACGCAATTCCCCTATAGATTTTGTATGGCAATATTAAATAGTGACGTCACAGTTTTGCCAATTCAATTGAAGCTTTATTGATTTAAAAATCGAATTGTACCAATGATTGAAAGTTAATCGGTTACTGTGCTACTTGTTGCGGGTTCAATTCACGCACGAAAAAGATAATTTTACGACCTGCAGGTACGACGGGTTCCGAGTCTGGTTGTTTGTGCATGCGAGTTTTTTTTGTTTGTAAGCGCACACCCGCACACCATACAATGGAAATTGGTAGTGGTAATTCTAGTTAGGGGAAATATTTTTTAAAAGAAAAACTTCGCAGAAATACTAAACACAATTGTTTTACAAAAATATACGTAACTCGTCTCTGTAAATTCTTACGTTCACACATACGATGACAAATCTACAAAAAAAACACGAATTCAAATATTCCAGCCATTACTTTTTTTAAATCAAAACAGCCATTCCGTTACTCATTTCTCATATCAGACCGCATCACACCCACGCGACGATTATGTAAGCTCGATAATCAATCGCGACTCCAGACGTGACAATCGCCCCGCTCACCGGCTGGAACGCGTCCAACGCCACCGATTAATGACAAAATAAAAAAAAAACAACAAAAAAACTCTATGCATTAATTTTGGCGCGATTTCACGCGTCAGTTACAGAAACAAAGTGTGAATGGAAATGTGTCTGTACTTTTCTTTCGTTTATTTTTCGAAGTTAGTCAGGTATTGCTACTCGGCTTCTTGGTTATTTCCGTCGTAATGTTTACGTATTAAACTCACGTGATTGCTGATGTTGTTTTTTTTTTTTGTTAATAGATTGACGTCTGTTGAACAAATTGCTCAATATTGTTGTGCAACAAAGGTTGAAAGAGTTCGCATAGCTAGAGAAATATATTTATACTATATTATACTATTATTATAAAGAGGTAAAGTTTGTGACGTAACTGATTTTGAAATTTCTTTTGCAAATTGGAAACTACGTTATTACTGAATGCTATAACCTATATTTTATTATAAAAAATTAGGGATCCGTCAGAAAAATCACGCGAACAAATTCGCGGTGAGAAGTAGCTAGTTAACGATAACTTGAACGCATTTTTAAATATTTTATCCAATCAATTAGTTAAATATACCTACATAATTATACGGGTTTTTTATCTGTTTGAAATAATGATGTCGATATTGTTAATTGAAATAGTTTTATCAATTTGTATAAACCAATTCAATTGAATTTGTGTTATTTGATAACAATTTATTTTATCAATTTTATATCCATAAACTATATATATAACCATATATTTATTTACAATCCATTCAAAGCTTACAAGTTTTCTATACTAGCACATTGCACGCGACTTCGTCTACATGGATACGAACGTATAGTTTAAAAATGTAGGATGCGGAAGAGCCTTCCATCACTAACTGTTCTGTAAAAATATTAAATACAAAAAGTCCTCTTATATAATTATATAAATTTATTGTGCACCACGTTCCTTATAACAACAATTATGTTTGATTTCGCTAATCGTGAATCGTGATCTGTTAATGACAGAGTTAAATACTGATTAGCGTGATCGTGACTGAGCATCTTAATTAGGTCTTTCTATCGTTACAGTTTCATCAGCACTCTTCTGACGCACGTGCTTACCTACCACCTGGGATGGGTGGCCACCGTGAGCCCGTACGACACCATCGACCACCAGACGAGGCCACAGGACACGGCAGAGTCCTACAAGCCTTACAACGCGCTGTGGGCACAACTCAACGATCTCTGCGGGAGCATCGGGTTCCCTCCCCGCGCCGCCCGCACCGTCATCAGCGGACCGACAAACACACAGTTCCTCAATAGACTGCTCGCCGTACTAACATACTTCTTACGCTGCGGTGACGTCAAACGAAACGACTTCCAATTCCAAGACTGCACTGTCAAAGAAAGTAAAGTCGTAAGCGTCACGCCGACGCCCGAGCCCACCAGCGGGCTGCGCAGGACCGCCACACACGTGAACAAACTTGGACAGTCCGACGCGGACAGCTTAACTGTGCCGACAGTGAATACTCAGAACAGTGATAGTAGTGTCAGTACTTTAGCGGCTAGCGAGGTCAGCATCAAAAGATCGTCCACGCTCGCCAACTTAGGTCAAAAGCTCTCTAATAGCTCCGAGTTCACAGTTGTAGATTGTAGTTCTACGAGCGACGTACCGGTCACCAGCCAGCTAAAGAGGAACCCAACTATGATGCTGTCGTTGAAAGCCTCCTCGGATTCTAGTCTTAACTCGTCGCTATCAGAGAACGAGACGGAGGAGAAGAAGGTCGTGTTCGTGTTAGGGGATAACGACAAACTAGTGGGGCTGAAGAACAAGTCAGCCGACGGGAAATCCGTGAAGAAGTCTTCCAAAATCCACAATGAACCCTTAACCCTTGAAGTACCAGAGAAGATGACTGAAACGTGTAAGAAAGAAGGCTGTGAGCAGGACAAACGGGCCGACAGTCCGTCGAAATGCTGCGGGCAAACGCTTCAACATTCCAAACCAATCAAACATTCCGGTTTTAAGTTCGAGTTCGATAAGTACCCTCAGATAGTCACTAATTATATGAAGAGCAAAAACTTAGAGATATTAGATAGGCACTATATTGGTAAACCGGGGAATTTGAAGCTGGATAACTTCCAGTTTGACCCGACGATCGTGCCTCCGATACAGGAGGAGCGGTGCGAGACTTGTGTCAAGTGTCAGATGATGGAGTCGATGCTGCAGACGCCGACCAACGCCTCTGAGATGGAGTATATGAACGACATGCCTCGCCAGATAGAGCCACAGTTCGCTAAGGAGACAATAGTCGAGTCATCTCCAGAGAGAGAAGCGTCACCTAAGACATTTGTGAGGCAGCGGAAAGAGAATACAGTCGTAGTTAACTTCGTGAAGTCCAAAGAACAGGGGTGTGAGCCTAAAAGGCCTGCAAGAAAGTTGAAGAGGGAGAAGACAGCGGAGAAGCTGGTGGATGTGAAGCAGGTGGTGGAGTTCCCTGCGCGTGCGCTGTCGCCGTCGTGTGCGACGCACGCGCGCTCCGGGTTCGACGCCTCGCTGCTCGGCGCCGTCACCGATCACTATGTACCTGATTTAATTTTACAAGGTTAGTGAATATTATGATATACTGAATTTAATTAGGCTAAGGCTATAGTAAAAGATTTTTATGATTACTCTTAAGACAGGAATATAAAATCTAATATCTATAGTATCTAATAGTTTGATGATGAGGATTTCGGTTTCGTGCATTTTCACGGATCTATTAGCCATACAAATCTGATAAATTATTAGAGAGTTAATATGAAGAAGATTTTAGAAAAGAAAGAAAATCAGTAATTTGTAGAGTTCCTTCTCTTTATTCAAAAAATGAAAATATTGCTGCAGTAGAACTAAATGAAGGAATCATTGAAACAAAATAATAATTAATTCCGCTTACAATAATATATAATATAATATATAATAATATATAATAATAATTACAGGAACAATCGCCAAACCGTGTGCGTGGGAGACAGAGCTCCGTCGCGACTTGGACCTGACATCGTACATCAACAAGACGACGGAGTCGCCCGTGCAAGCCGTCGCTATCATAGGAGACATCAATACTTGGTAATTTACCACTACTTCATCGTCATCATATAAGCCTAATGACGTCCACTACTGGACATAGGTCTCCCCTAAAGATAACCAGATAACCTTTACAAAAGCAAATTGTTTTTTTTGTATATCGTTTTAAAAGAATCTAAAAGTTGATCATTAAAAGGCAGCCGCCAAGGCCCGTCTTCTGGGTAGGCTAAACATAAATACATACTACATTACAAAACAGAACATCACGCCTGTAATCCCCGAAGGGTTAGGCAGAGCTGTACCAGTAATGTGGGTGTACCACCAGTCAGTACACCCACATTTCGCCACTTATGTTTTAAGTCCCATGTAATAGGGGGCGAGCCTATTGCCATCAACCGGGCACAAATCCAGACTCCGAGACTGCTACTGAGAAATTCCTGATGGAAAAACCCAATAACACTTAGCCCGACCTGGGAATGGAACCCAAGACCTCATGCTCAGCTCGCGCTTTGCGACCACTAGACCAACGAGGCAGTCATACTATATTACTAGCAGTAGTGTTGCTTATTAATGTCATTATTGTGTTTTTTCCCAGGGAAGTGCGCGTGATAGGCAGAGAGTGCGGTTCGGGCGGTATGTCGTCACTGGTGGGCACCATGCTGGACACACTGCCCGCCATGTGGAAAGCCAGGGTGCCGGCGCAACAGGTAACTATTGCATTTTAATTTTTCCGACTATTCTTTTATGTCATATCCGATTCAAGAACTATTTAAATTCTGTAAAAAATACAAATATGTTTATCAAAACTTTTTACTAGAATGTTAATAGGGTACTTATGCCAAGCGACATTTTTAATGTTTTCTTTTTATATCGACTATTCTCTGAAACGGCTAGATCAATTTTGACGGGACTTTCACAGGCAGATAGTTGATATTATAAGAACTAATTCAGGGTACTTTTATTGTATAAAAAAAAAATAGGTTTCCGCACGACCAAGTCGCGGGCAAAACCTGTACTACTAGCTAGCGAAAGAATTAAAATTAACCCCTTTTTTTCCTCTTTCAGTGCATATCCTTCCTTGAAGGCAAACTCCGTGAATTCTGCGTACTATCAAAAACATTAGCCGACATGCTAATGTCAACCGACTTCTGTGACATCGCGACGTTGACTAAATCGCTGAACATTGACGTGAACGATGTACCCTTGCTACTCGCAGTCGCTACAACACACACACCGCAAGTCGCAACCAGATACGGGCTCAGTTATGGATAGCGTTGAAGCAAAACGTGGGTACCACGTTTCGGTTAGCTTGAGTAAGAAAGCAAATTCTAGTACGTTGAAACCTAGTCGCAATCTCATCTCAGCGACAGTCAATGTCAAAAATGTTGAGGTTTTTTTGACAGGTTGAGACGGAGATTAGAATGCGAACGTTATTACACGGGAAAGGCTTTTCTGATGTTCCCAGGCAGATGTCAATGCTCGAATATTTCACTGGGTAAAAGAAAGCCATATATTTTGCAGATACGTCTGAATCGAGCCTGAATTTATTTTCAGAATATTGTACAGTGCGCGGTCATAAGTGCAGTAGCATGCTACGGTTTGAATTTCTGAATACGCGATACAGGCCGTACCTACATCTGTGTGATGTATTAACACAGTACTTAAAGTACACCTCGAAATTCGCACACGGCGTCGGAAGGTCTTGAGTTTAACCAAAGTGTCAATCTATTGCTTTGTGAGATTGCCACTCCACTTATGACTGTACCTATTTAGGTACTGAAATATTTTATTTCTTTCTATTTCATATCTGGCACGTGAGATTGAAAGAGTTCTTTGTAAAGATAAAGATCACAAATTTTAATTAACACACTTTTTAAAATGACGTATGTCATATTTTAAATATTTTCACGGTCAAAGGTCAATATTGCGTCGTAATTATGCTATCGACGTTTAGTTGGAATTTCTTCTGCGCTTACGTCGATTCCAAGCGACTTTGCGCTACGTATGGCGACGTGCCTGTGTAATGCTTGCGTCATAGAGTAGTAAATAAATAGAATGACAATGTTGTGGCCAATGTCTGCTAGATAGCGAATACGTCTGTCAATATAAATTGGAACGCTACACTAGACTGTGTGAGGCGCCATGATACGCCTCTTCCGACATCATACGTCATACATTTTTAAAGTTTATTCCAAGAATAATTGCGTGTTATTATTTTTTTTAATTACTACGCGCATCTATCTTCGAGGTACATACGGGGTGAAGAAGACACAACACTTAGGGGCCGTCTCCACGAGCGAGAGAAACGCGGCGATATTATCGTCGTGCCATGTATTTCCACTCATCGCATTGCCGTGATGACATCGCCGTGTGTAAGAGAGTATATAGAAATACGCGGCACGAAGAAAATAATATCGCTGCGATTCTCTCGCTCGTGGAGACGGCTCATACCCATTGGCTACGTAAACTGCTCATAATGATGGGAAAAACATATAACTTTTGGCTTCGTAAAGCTATGTCCAGACCACACCGCTTTCATGTTCATCTTACGTCTTCAACTTTCAATAATTCATCTTTCATCAAGCGCATGTAATATTGCCTTTACCTGTGCGCTCACCGGCGACTGATCAATGTACGCTACGGGCATGCGCTGTTTTGAACTAGTTTTGGCGCATGCGCTATTGCGCTTTATACATGCGTTAGACGAAAAAGCAAGATGAACATGGAAGCGCACTGGTGTAGACATAGCTTTAAGTGTCTTTTTTACAACATTTATAAGGAATTCAGTCTCAAAGTAAAATTTAAATTACACAAATTAACATCTATATTACTTATATTCCTTGTATGAGTCTATAATTATGATCCAAAGCTTAGTTTAAATGGATCTAAAATGTTGCTAAGGCTTCCCTACGCTTGATGGTAGCTACGGCACTATAATTCTTATAAAGAAGTATTTAATAAGGTGACATACTTAATTATATGTCGTCAATGAATCGTTTAAAAGCGGAATTTTAGCGGCCCGCGCAGTATTGGCATATTAAAATTAGAATTCTTTAGTTATGGCGCACAGTATCTCTTACAAAGTCCAAAAATCTAGAAAATAAAATAATAATTTAATTAATTATTTTTAAATAAAATTAATTAACCGATTTTAGAACTTAATACGGATACGCAAGATATACAATTGTAAAGCTAAAAATAGTTCTTAATTTTTCTCCCAAGATTTTGGCATTAGAAAGTTTGTAGGTATGAGATACTGTGCAGTATGACCGCTCTTAAAACCCCGTTGGGTAACCACGATAGTAATTATTGATTGTAGATTTATAGATTATTGTAGGTAATATCGCTAAAATGCATAATAATCATCGATGTTAATTAAATTATTAAAACTTGCCATAATGTTTACAGCAGTATGATGTAGATTAAAAAAAAAGAACAATCTTTTCAAATATTTCGAAAGTTTAACTTTGGAATACAAATTCTTGCATTGCGCGGGAATCTGTGATGTTTTATTTAATTTTGGAACATCCAATTATTTGTAATTTTGTTGTTGAGGGCAAAGTGCAGATAAACATAGAATGTGGACGTCTTCCGATTGATGCCAGCATTGTCATACTAAATTAAAATTACTTAACAAAAACATGTGGTGATGTCAACATTTTATGAATAGTGGACTTAGCCCGTAGCACTGCATCTATTTTGATTGTGATAAATCGTGAAATATTATTGAAATATTATTGTGATTTTAAATCAGACGCCGTATTACAAAGTATTAATGCCAACATTCTTCCTGTGCAAGAGAGACGGAGCTATAGCATTGTCTCTTTTTCGCAACGGCACCATGATGGCGTTAATACATCATGGCACGGCCCCTGGGGGCCAACCTCTACCTCTTAGAACAATATTATTTTAATATTACTTTGCCTTTATCACTGTTGGATTTTCAAAGCTGCAACAACAGAAATTACAAAGTAATATTAAAATAGTATTGTTTTAAGAGATGGCGTTAGGCGTCCTGTTCAGGTTTTTAAAAGGCCTACATAAAATTGTGATAGTCAATTGAATTTTATATATTATATTGAAAGCTGAGCTGTCAAGATATTTTGTTTAAACGAGTCGCGCTGTCTACACAATATGTTCAGTATAATCGCGTAGATGTAGAAATTTGGCAGCGTTTGGCAGCTAGGCAGTGAAATGAAGCGGCAAAATGTACTGCCACCGTATTATAAAATAATTATCAATGTCAGACATTACACGAAATAATTTATAAATGTGGAAAATGTGGAATTATTATTTTTATTGGCAGTAAAGTTACCCGTTACAAAAGGGACTTTGATTACTGAACAAATAATAATCAAGACTAAATATAAAATATTTAGAATGGCCTCAATCTGTTGTGCATCGACTAATCTAAGTTAAGACAATTGCTTTCTTCTGCTTATTAGATAGAAAAAAAGAGATGGAAGATTTGTCTGCAAAAATTCCAAGATATAACTTCTCTAAAGAAACCTTTATTTTAGCTCTGACAACCCGATTAATTTTCAATTAACTGTAAAATTTGATTTTTAATTACTTTCATATGAATAAATAGTTAATCGATTGACTCGGCAGAAAAGTGACGTTATAGTTCGATCAAAATCTATGAAGGAAATACGTTTTGATAGTCCATAAAAAGTATGTGAATTGATTGGTGGTGTCAATTACCCAATTTGACACTAAACTCTCACTATCTCTTTCTTAATTTGGCTAATAGTAAAAGATAGCAATACTATTATTATATTTCAGTCGGTATACAGCAGATTCAGCACCGAAAATAATCTTCACAAAATATAATACTCATCGACTTTCTAGAGTTGCCAATCACGAAATTTTTGATTTACAAACATTCCATTGCGTCTTTTGATATCCGCTTTTTTATAATAGTTGTTAGAAATAGCGTAATGGAGTAGGTATTTTGAGTTTCGTGTTTGGTATATTCGTTATGCCAATCGCACACATGGCTGAAGTCTGTTACATGCGTAGCTTTAATTATTGTTATAAATAATATATGTATTAATATAAAAAAAAACATCACATGATTTTATAATGAAAGTAGCTGACACAGAGAACTTCGGACCGCCATATTTTTTACACAACAAAAAAAAAATTAGTGTAATTGATCCAGCCGTTCACGCGTGATGCCGTGAGAAAGGGAAATAGGGATTCATTATTATATAAATAGATTATTTATGTAGTAAAAAAAATATTAAATACGCTTAAAAAATTATTGTAGATGAAAAAATATTTATATCTCTAGATGGTAGTTTAGCTTTATTATTGTGGTCCCTGTTTAAAACACCCTGTATATTAAAGCTACGTGTGTAGTGGTCTTTATATTTTTAAAACAACAACCTGTAATTTTTCTAGTTCAGATATTCGCTCCATGTTTGTAATAAGGAACATAATTAAAGTTTAACTTTGACGTGTAACGTTGTTCCCTATTGTTTTGCAGCGATACGATATGCGCCAGCGCTTCTTTAGATCCTTTGAAATTTACATAATGATAAAATATTGTGGGAATTAATTTCGAATCTGAATCAATGTTCTTATGGTCCAATACTCAAACGCAACTCAATTTAAAGTCGCCTTTAAGTCTCGTGCTATCTCTGTCATTTAGAGGTGTATTGTAGAGACAGAGAGAGCATCTTCAAGTAAAGTGTCGTTTGAAAATTGGGAATTAGTCCATTATCCAATAATTCCAATACTAAACTTCTATAAGCTACGTTCTAGCTGTAAAAACCATATTAATTTTCAATTAATTGTAAAATTTTGATTTTTTTATTTAATAAATAGCTAGTCAATTGAGTCGACACAAAAGTGACGCTACGCTTTCTCTTGCCATACAATATCTACCTAGAGAGTCGCGTTTACAGGTCATAAAAAGTACGTCAAATGATTGGTGGTATCTAATACCCAATTCGACCGGTAGAGGCGCTGATGTCAGTCACTTCATTCAACACTTTTTAAAGAAATAAATATCATCACATAATAATATAATTTACAAACATGTGTGTGAAAGGCAATATTGTATTACTATACATATCTGTTTGTACCTATATGTGTACCTACTATTACCTGAGAATATCTTCTGTACCTAAGTACCTTGTCTGTTTTCGTGAGGGTGATATGTACCTATAGTTATTTTATAAGTTCTCATTTTTTTTTAAATAATGAGGAATAATTTTTTTATACTTTAATCTGATAATAAATTATTTTTTTCATATTGAAAATGTGTTTTAAATACTTCGCCTCTGTCCCTAACCTTTTCCTAAATTTTATTTTATCGAGCCCAAGTTACAATTTTTTTTTGTCTCTCTCAATAGGACTCTGTGTGCCATGTGTCATGACACTGTGTCGAACGCCTGTAGAAGATTGACCTCAAATGGATAGAGTTCTAGTACCTATATAAATAACTAGCGCTTCCGCACTCGACTTAGTCCGCGTCAAAGTTAATTATCCTACGAGAACTATACATTTTTCCGGGATAAAAAGTAGCCTATGTGCTTTTCCAGATTATAATCTATCTCTGTGCCAAATTCCATCCAAATCCGTACAGCTGTTCTGGCGAGATTGAGTAGCAAACATTCATTCAAACTGTCGCAATTTTTAATTAGTAGGTACTAAGATTCTCTGTATCATGAGAACCTTTGCTATGCAGTTAGAAAATTACAAGCTGATATTCAAAACGACTCGACAAGTTTAGTCTAGTTCGTTGAGAAGCAAAAGTTTCCCTTTGTACACAATAATTAAATTAAGGTAATTTTCAAACTATATAGCTTAGTTGTTGGGTTGGTTGTTGGAGTTTACCGGTCTCGCTGACTCATTTCTACCGAACTTGGCTTACATTTACCCAAACTTGTCTTACTAAGTTTAAGGGTGTAAGAACTTTTGTATATAATTCTGGAGGCCTGTTTAAAAGTTCCTACCGTCCGTTTTATCCGGAGAAGATTAACGAGTGGTTCGTACGGTCGGCATAGAAAGTCGATTTACACAATTACTTTCGCATAAAATCGTTTTAACCAAAATACAATAGTTTTCAAAATATTGCTTTTCAGAATTTCTTGTTAGTTTGGTAGTCAGTGCAGCTGGAGGGTGTTGGTCGCACCGCGTGAAGAGACTCGTCTTATGATGGTGGCGGGTCAATACCCGCCCGGGTGCGGAAGAATGCCCAGAGCGAGTGAGCGACCCTCGACCCAGCCAAAGGTAGTTGGAGGAACACCGTGGGCCGGTTTTAGTTGTTAGAAGTCCGACACATAAACATAACATCACGCCTGTAATCCCCGAAGGGTGAGGCAGAGGTGTACCCATCAGTACACCCACATTTCGCCAATTATGTTTTTAGTCCCATGTAATAGGGGGCGAGCCTATTGCCATCAACCGGGCACAAATTCAGACTCCGAGGCTGCTACTGAGAAATTCCTGATGGAAAAACCCAATAACACTTTGCCCGACCTGGGAATCGAAGACCTCATGCACAGCAGTCGCGCTTGCGACCACTAGACCAACGAGGCATTCCGATACGAAAATGTGTTTTTATAATGCTCAAAATCTAGTTGGACCATGGTCACGTGAAAAGTCGACCAGTCACCTAGCAATGTCCTGAAAAAGTAGTGCAAGTACCAAGTGTTTGAACCTCAACGGCTCTAAGATGTATTTCTTTTAATGCTTTTGTAAATAGACTTTTATTGCTAACGGTACCTACAACTTTTATTATTTTCAGTTCGAATTTGAGTTTGGTGCAAAAAAGTATTAAATATCTTTCGTTTTTATGAAGAAAACGAAACTCATTTGAATTGCCTTCGGGCTGTTTGTGGCGGACATTGTTATTTCTTTTTGTAATGTTACTGAAATAAATGTTTATTTTGTGGTGAAGCTGTACAAATAGTTATTTGTTTTAAACGTAATCTACACAGTACAATACGCGCCACGAAAGATGAAAATTGACAAGCGTCAGTAGGTATTTGGGAGCTTGCGCAGGTATGGATGTACGAAATTGTTATCCATAATTTGTGTATCTATACAGGGATATTTCGGTGTCATTAAAATTAACATTATTAACAATACTTAATATAATATTTATTACGAAATAATAAAGTTTGTGTGGTGTGTCAAGTCTTGTCAATCTTTCGTGGTGCGTATTATTCCTTATTATTACTCAATACTGTTTAAAGCTTGACTGCCTCGTTGGTCTAGTGGTCGCAAGCGCGACTGCTGTGCATGAGGTCTTGGGTTCGATTCCCAGGTCGGGCAAAGTGTTATTGGGTTTTTCCATCAGGAATTTCTCAGTAGCAGCCTCGGAGTCTGGATTTGTGCCCGGTTGATGGCAATAGGCTCGCCCCCTATTACATGGGACTAAAAACATAACTGGCGAAATGTGGGTGTACTAATGGGTACACCTCTGCCTAACCCTTCGGGGATTACAGGCGTGATGTTATGTTATGTTATGTTTAAAGCTTACCTTGGAAATGAACCAGTTTTAATTAAACTTGATACGGATAAGTCACCGATGGTGAATCATTTGCTAAATCATCTGTTTTACAAAACTGTTAGTTATTTTTTACAAAACAGTTGCGTTAGCAAAGAAAAAAAAATGAAGGAAAAGCTATGCATAAGTTTAAACAATCATTACATAATAATAATAATTTATATCCATACAAAACACAAAGACATACAAAATAGTAAGGACAAAGTAAGGCATATTATGAGCTAAAAGACAGAGACAGCTGTCTCCAAAACTAGGTACAATAACCTGTATCTTGGGAGCCATTAATAGAGAATATTATAAAAAAAGAGTTTAAACCTAATCATTTTAAGATTTCTATAACGACTTAAAGTTCTCTAAAAGAAATAAGAAAAAAAAACTCATTATTGAAAGCCGAAAAAAAATAGTAAAATCTAGGTAGATACCTGAAATATTAAACTTAGGTACAAAATGCTCAAAGCCTACAAAATTAAGCCCACTTTTATATTCAGAACAAAATTGAAGTCTTACATTTTGCGGTCTGTAACAAAACGAGTAATTTTCAAGACTAGATTGAGTCGGCAATTTATATTTATAGATTGCTTCATCAATCAGGTTTCTGATTATAATCATAGGGATTTACAATTCAAAAGAATTAAATTAATGGCTGGACGCAGATAATAAATTAGAGGACAATGCTAAAATAATTTTCTTTCAACTAAGTACTTCGATTGAATTAGGTACCTATACGAAAAGAAATTAATTTGTTTTAGAATATTTTTCTAAATTCAAGAAAATGAAATTTTACATTCTTCTGGTATAGAATGGAGGTACAGAAGGAAAATCTATTTGGCATACACCGTTAAACAATGGTACAATCGAATTATTAAGTACTGGTTTGTTTGGAATAAAAAATGTATTATTATGTAGTAAATGTAATTTGGGATAAAAATTAACAATTGTGTTAACAAAACTCAAAAGTGACCTCGAGGTATGATTATTCTTATAATTATTAGAAAACTAAAAACATTTTTATTTCTTGTTTAACTTTATGTTCGGACAGTACTACCGTACGACTATGGAAGTTCGGACAAATTATTCTGCCTTGGGACAATCATTAAAATTCAATTTGTATAAGCAAAAATACCTATGCATCTTTTTACGTAATTATCAATATTCATTTTTTAAGTAATGGTAGCATGTTTTATTAGGGCTGCGAAATAAAAGAACCAGCTTCTGCCCGCGATAAAGTCAGCATCAAAGTTGATTTCCCCATACATTTCTTAAGGCAATTCTAATTTAAACCTACGGTTTTTTTTTAATAAAATGTGTTTTTAAAGACGTTGTGTCTTGGTTGTGTCAACTATCCAAATTAAAATTAATATACATATTTTTTAACACGTTGTTCACTAACTCACATCTTATATAAAAAAAGTTACATAATTTCGTCTACCACGTCCTTTAAAACAATCTCGACGTTTCATAACTCCCAAAATTTAATTACGCTACCACACAATAATTCTACATTACAATTCCGCGACGCTCACATCCTCCCAGCAAAGCTAATAAGTGGAGCGTAGGCTATTTCAGTAATTAGCCTCGCGCGGCCCAGTCGGGGCCATTACTGGGATTGCCTTCGCACAAAGCTAATATTTTATGAAAGGATCACTTCACTTCGTTACCACTGCGCCTCATATCTCCGCAGGTTATGTTGGACTGCACTTTAATATTTATAATGGCTCCCTTTTGTGGGAATACGAGAGAAAACTTTGCGAAGTGTACAAGAAATGGGATTTTAAAGTCGTAGACTGCTACGAGTGCTACGCCGTAGCGGTTTCGTAGCTATGTCAATTGATGTTTCATCGGATTTGGGTTTTACCATTCCGTTTATGTTTTTTGTTAACAGCTTGATATTTAATACGTTTGAATTAGAAATCCTTCATTTTAGTAATGCACACACAAGGTCGACTTTTACCATGGGAGCGGTGAATGATTCTGCGAATCCTGTACCCCCGGACTATGCCTATAGGTAGAGTTGGAAAGGTGGTTTTAGCCAGTAATCCGTTACCCCTACGAAGGAAAAAAATCCATGAGGATATACACCACGAAAACCTCCAGAGAAAACATTTTTTATTGGTTATTTACAAAATTCAGCTGTTCTATACATTTTGTCCGTGTTGCAACTTTACATTGAACTGCTGATATTTCTAATAACTAAAGAACTAAAAAGAAATGCTATTGCTTTGTGAGATTGCTACTCCACTTATAACCGCTACTGTACCTCTTTCTTCTCTATTTCCAACTACGGAATATCTATGAAGCTACAAACCTACGGCGTCTTTCAAACAAGTAATAAAATATTCCATTAGAGTAATTTAAAATTTTTATTGCGTAGGTAACGTTGAGCTTTCTAGCTAACCGACTGAAACACTATGGTCGGGAAATTTACGAGGTTTTTATAGCCTCGCTTACATCCCTGCTGAGGTAATCTCATGTGATTATGTAGAAATATAGCTCTTAATGTAAGTAATGTTATGTGCCTATGTCTTTACATTATATGGCTGGTTGAGTGACTTGTTCGGTGGCAGTAAGTGGGATCATTTGTTGGTAGAACTACGTACCTATTCAGTTATTAACCTACCAAGAGACATATACGAGACAAAATTATGAAAAGTGGGTATTATGTTTTATCCTTCTGCTCCGCTATTATACGCCTGTCATACCCGAAGGGTTAGGCAGAGATGTAACCATTAGTACACCGACATTTCATTTTTGCCATCAACCGGACACAGATCCAGACACCTAGACTGAGACATAAGACACTGAGAAATTACTGATGGAAGAACCCAATAACACTTTGCCCGACCTGGGTATCGAACCCAAGACCTCATCACCGCTAAACCAACGAGGCGGTCGTAAAACAGAACCTCTCTTTCATTATTCAAAGGCACGTGCATAAGACAAAAACAGCTTAAAAAGAATTTGTTATAAACGTTTCCACGTACGCCTATTACATATTTACCGGCGTACCTCCCCGCCAAACAATCCAATTAGTGAAGAGCTCCGGGTAACTTTTTCGGTACTCAACCGCTGAAATACCTGCTCGTATGAAATAATCTCATATTCTTGTATTGTTATGAAATATTCTTTCGCTGCGTTTTGCTCGGGTTATGCTCGACCCTAAAGGTATTTAATAATGTAGTTGGGTATGCTTAAGCGAAGTACGTATCATCCAGAGTTGGTCTGTATTATGTAAGGTACTTATATCCTATTAATTAAAGTGAAAGTATGAATTGTTAAGTTATTATGATAGTTTGTAAAATATTACAAACGTTGTGGGTTCATAATAATAATATAACTACCTCGCTGCCATCGGTATATTACTTTTACACATTTTAAAATGAAGAACGTTCTAATCGCTTCTTTTTAATATGCTATAAATAAATATATGGAAATAGGATACGAAAACAAAGAATAAAATAGTACGAATAGAATAGAATAGAATAAACATAATATGAATAGAAACAAAAGCAATAAAAGTATGAGGTTTCAATTTAAACACATCTGATACTCATCTTATGAAACTGAAGAATTTAGGAACAACTGGTACGATTTGATAAAATCCTTTTGCAATATATAGGTAGCCGATATTGATATTGAGGTAGATTGTATTAAGTCCCGCTAACACATACGGGAGCAGAGCAGTGATCAAAGACGTAAGTGAGTGAAACCGAGAAGTTTAGCTAGTACATTATCTAGATTGGTATCGCAATATCATAAGAAACATGTTAACATGTTCATAAAAAAGTAAGATAACAACTTACATGCTTCCGTCGTAATGATTCTGGCTTAAATATCCATACCATAGCCATAACAATGCAGTAAAAGATTACTCCCCCTTCTCAACTCATAAAATACATGAAAAAGATGAAAATAACACGTAACCTCCTTTCATCTTCAGACAGGCACAAAAAATATGTGCACATAAACTTGACAACACCTTAAGGCTAGGTCACATCTAGACGCGATGCGAAGCGATGAGGCGTGTACATTTTATTCCGCGACTTCCGTCTGCGATAACCGACATTTATGCGGACGAAGACGCAGGCAAAAGCTAGTGGAGGTCAACGATTTGTCACAAGAGAAACCAATATACCTTTTTTTAAGCATGGGAAATCGTCAAATGAGTTTTCCGCTCTGTGCGGAGCGGAAGGGAGTGTCAGACTTTTACTGACTAAAACCTATCCGTGTTCCTTCTTCGGGTTCCAGGGACGCGGTAACACTTTCAAACAAATTCCGCAACCATGGCTCCTACGCCCCTGAGCACGAGGCATTTATACTTATTAAATGCATTTGCATAAGTTCAATATTGCATCGCTATGAAGGCGAGCATAGCGTCGCATCGCCCCGCTTCTCGGTGTGAGCTTATACTTATTCTCTGACATGGAATTCTCTAATAAATCACGTCAGAAAAGTGCACGATTCAATAAATTGGAATGGCTATGTAAAAACTTGTTGAAGTTGTTTGTGATTTGTATGATGCGCATGATTTAGGGCAATACGATAAGGTTAGGAAGGTTTATTTATGTAATGTATCAACTATAGAGCATACTTAATAGGTATGCATAGTTTACAATAAACAAACAGATACGGTATAAAATCCCTGCATTAGTACTTACAAAGCATACATGATTAATTTCATTTTAGAACAAAGAAGATATACTTACGTTAAAACTGAACACCAATACACCAATTGCTCTTGTAAATGGATGTCTGGTCATTGGAAAGATCCAGCACAACAACAGCATAGGGTAATATTATGTGACACTTTACTGAGCGAACTGGACATCCATTTGATGCAAACTTGAGACCGCCTTGAGTGGGACACACCGTGGCGTCTATCGTTCCAAAACTAAATGTTTTGCATCTGTCAATTTTTTCTTTAAGTACCACCTTCTTTGACTATTGTTTATACCTTCAAGTTGCATTGACAACATAATATTAAATTAAATGTCATTCTATTTTTAAATTATTCTGTACCTACCAACATTCAATAAATTAAAATTCTAAAGAAAACAGAAATATAATATATTCCGCAATGCAAAACTGTTCGTTCACCAGTACTATTAGAAGCTATTATTACACGAATTCTAGAATTTTTGAATTTAAGAACGTTCTTAATTCGAACAGTACGAAGGAAAACCCAAAGGAACGAATGTACAAGCAATCAACATTACCAACCACGAGAACACAACGATCTTGTGACCTATATTGTTATGTACGCTTTACGAACAAGCCGGTAGGCCTGGCTAATCGAAGTTTAATTTACGCGCAGTAATGAGCGGCATCCATAGTGAGAACGAGCGACTCGTGGCATCTAAAGGAGGCAGGCTTCGACCCACTAGGTACCCGATGTTCCTAGAATAGCGTTACCTTGTAAAAAGATGTATAGGACATACACTTACATAATAATTATTTCGTAATTTGGCAGACTTCTTTAAAAACACTTTAGTTTAAACCTGAAACTCGATTAATGTTTAATTCGGTCTGGGCAATTTAACTAACAAAATTGTTCAATCGGTCCTACAAAAAATCAGACATGGGCGAAAGGCCCATAGCAAACCTTTATGTTGATGTGATTGAAAAACTATACGTAGATAACTAAACTTACTACTTTATGTTCCACGTCAAATATATAGGTACCTAAACCCATCCAATAGAGTGGGATTTTTAGTACCTCGTTAAAATAGCGTTTTATCGTAAAACCTAGCTGGTTTTCTACCTATATTTCCCAGCAAAACACCACGCTACACTCAAATTAATTGGGAGAAGTTAATTGGCGTGTATCCCTACGCGATCGACATGGAAAGTGGAAGCTTTCGCTGTACAAAACGTGCTTCCGTGTACTTGAGAAGTAATTAATAGAACAGTAATTATGGAATGCGCTATGATAATGAAAAAAAAACTATATATACCTACAAATAAACAACATAATTAAGTGATGTTACGATAAGGTACGTAAAGTATCTTTAAATGCTTTATAGTTTAGGCGATTAACACACGGCACAATTTGAAGAGGCCAATACGACATGAGATCCGCTTCACCGCCTACCGCGGCAGTGTGCGGTGCCGTGTGTTAATCGCCTAAGGACTAGAATATTTGAAATTAATTATGTCACTAGTAGGTACATAAGTGTGTAGAAAAGAGGCGAAATAAATCTGAAGGCCAATTGGGTTGACACCAATCAATTGACATACTGTTTATCGACTGTCAAAACGCGATTCCCCATAGATTTTGTATGTCAATATCGAACTGTGACGTCACTTAAATGATGTCTCAATTTCTGTCTATTATTTATTGATTTCAAACCCACAAAAAAATCTAAATTTACAGTAAATTTAAAATTAATCGGGTTTTCGACACAAACTAAGGGGTTCAAAAATAAAGTTTTATGTGTTGGTCAAGCATATTATATTACTCATTATTAGCTCAAACGCGGTATTTAATCTCTAACCTATTATCTAAGATCAACATAAAGTAATTACTTAGTTCACTGCTATGCATCTAGGGTTACCAGTGACAGAAGTTTTCCACACATGTCCAGAATTTTAGATCTTTGTCAGGGAAACGAAGTAAATTAGAAATAGACAGGAACTTTTAAATAGGAAGTAAATAATATTTTACTGCTTTAAATGCGAAAGTATGGATATGGTCCGAAATAAAATGGTTATTTTGTTACTCAGTCACGCAAGAACAGCTGAACAGATCTGGATGTTATTTGGCACAGAGATAGAATATAGTCTGGAATAGCACAAAGGCTATTTTTTATCCCGGAAAAATGTACGGTACCCGTGGGATAATATATTGACTTTGACGCAGCCGAAGTAGCGGGCGGAAGCTTAAGAAATATAATTATGAACATAATTATTATGCAGTTTGTTCACGAAAAAATAATGATAAAAGAAATCTCAACGAACAAATTCAATGTAATCTGATTGATCAAGCTCGCACTTTTTGTGTCGATAAAGCTTTTACCAACTGCTGGTCTTTCTTAGAAATGTTGCTTAGAAAACTTATTTTTAGGTCTGGTAACCCTAATCGTATCGAACTCCCTTAACAAGAACATCCGAGACATCGATCTTAATTAGACGATCGATTAGACATCTAACCGGGCGAGATGTGTGCCTGTAATGCATTTATCGTGTACTAGTTGGTAATTACGGGTTAACTCTTGACAATTTTACCGAGAAATACTGGTTCCGAGAATCCATTTATAAAAGGATGGAATATAAGGGTTACTTTTTAGTTTTATTTTATACTGTAACATTATTGCTTGTGAGTTTAGTAGTTACGGGGCGCGGGTCATGCGTAATGCGAATATCGGGCTCCCGACTTATGGTAGCAG
Organism: Hoplodrina ambigua; assembly: GCA_949774945.1. Lineage (NCBI taxonomy): Eukaryota > Metazoa > Arthropoda > Insecta > Lepidoptera > Noctuidae > Hoplodrina > Hoplodrina ambigua. The sequence continues at coordinate 4,541,599 of OX458967.1, forward strand.
GAGGAACCGTGGTGTTTAAGTCAGCAACAGTCCGACATACCCTTCCGTTATCCCCAAACGGAGGGCATCCATGAGAACTTCCCCACGAAAAAAGAAAAAGGTACAGAGATCATAGATCAGCGTTACTGTGTTCTGCTTATAAGGGGATATAACCGACGACGCTTCATACAAAAGATTTTAGTCATATTTTGGAGCAATACTTATCACTTTAATCTATCTCTGTGCCATTTTTCATCCAGATCCGTTCAGCCGTTCTGGCGTGATTGTGTTATAAACATCCATCGATTTAAACTTTCGCACTTAAAATAGTAAGACGATTATGTATATATTTCTTTGTTTTAACAAAGACATAATCCATAAATACGATAATATATCCAAATAAACGATATCCCACACTAGGAATTTATCCTGTGTCGTAGGTGCGTTTAGAAACATAACCTTACACACACAAATAGTCAGAACCGAAACAACTATCGTTGGGTACCCCGTTGGGTAATCGAACCCACGACACACAGCGTAGCAGCCAATCACTCAGTCACTGCACCGACCGCGTCATCGTAATATATTTGTGCGAAAACAACATAAACATGATTGGATATTGCTTTTATATCTTCTATTTTATGCCACAAGCGCCATAAAGCCTCGCGCTAACTGGACCGAGCGCTTGTGGCGCGCCGGACCGTGGCGCGGGTTATTGCAAGATGCGCCATTGTAATCCCGTTTTATGCGGCAGGTCCACGTTATTGATATTGTGAGCGGTAAAGAGGATTATGCTTGAATTATGGACATACGTGTATCTACATATTGCAGAAAGTCAGATGGCTGTAGCTGCATCAAAAATTATATTAATTACTGATGTTTTTTCAGAGATCAGGCACAAGACCAACGGCTTTAACGTAGCGAAGCACGAAGCGAAGTTGGTGGTTCCAAACTTCTGGTTGCTACTGAAAAATTCTCTCCCTGGCCGTGTCGGATTGCAGCCTGTACTCTTGAACAAAATCGAGAATGAGATTGGAATCGACATTACATGTACATCCGATCCAGTTTCAATTCCAATAAATATAAGAAGACATTTATTTATAGAATTAACGAGTTATTTAATATTTTAAAATTTGGTAATTTACGTTTTCATTTATATGGCAACCATGTCAATCGCTGTAGTCAAACATGCAGTCGATTCCAAACTCATTCTCGATTTTGATTAAGAGGAAGCCTACTGTTTTTGTTACTCGTTTACAAGGCGTAAATGCGTAACAATAAAAGGCTGGAACATCAACTATCTGCCATTGGATGATTGTCAAAATCGGTCCAGCCGTTTTGGAGATTTACCTGAACTAAAAGACAGATAGGAAAGAATTTTCCGTTCCTGATTTACAGACGATAATCTATCTGAACGAACAATTTTATAAATAGAATAGTCACTAAAAAGTCTCTTACAAAATTCAGTACCATTTCTACGTCAAACTTTAGTCAAAGAAGCAGAAATAAAAAAAGTCTGCGCCACTAAACAAGCGATAAATAAAAAACCCGGTCAAGTCCGAGTGGGAATCCCTCATGACCTGTCCCGTACAACTGTACAACATTAAGATCGAACAACGCTGTAAAACCACGATTCTTGTATGGGTATGGTTTCTTGTATCTTTCTTATTTTCTTTCATAGATAAAGTGGTATTAGAAATACTTACTCTGTGAAAATTTCAACTTTCTACCTATTACGGTCCATGAAATACTGCCCACTGACAGACAGATGTATAGAAAGGCAGACGGACGGACAGATGGACAGATCGTCGGACACAGACGTTATGGACGGACAGACGAATGGACAGCGGAGGCGTACGGAACCCTAAAAAAAGAGTCGAGTTTCAATGACACGGTTAAATATGAAAACTTTACCAAGTTGGAGGGAGACGACCACGGAGTTAGGTTTACGGCCGCGTCCTATATTCATGGCGAAGCAGTGGGTAACATGAATTTGTTAGACGTTTGTGGCGTTTTTTGTTTTTTTAGGAACACGCAAAAAAGCAATAGTAGCCAGTTATTTTCTTTGTAGTTATTAAGTCAATGAAATCCGAACGAAATGAATGAATGAAACGGGCAAAAACATTTACGGTTTCATTACCACTGTTCGGATAAATCACCAATTTATAATAAATTATCTGGCAAATATGTCAACCACAACCCAACCGGTCGTTGTAAAACAGATTTTTTGAAGAATTAATAGAAGTTTGGTTGTCGGTAAATGACAGCTTTTAAACGGGGCCAAACGCCTGCCGGAGTTGCGGGACGTCTTCACAGGATACCTTGGCCTCGGAACGTAAAGGGCAACAGAAGGAACCGGGTGGTTTTTTAGTCAGCAAAAGTCTGACAATCCCTTCCGCCCAATCCAGGGTGGAAGGACTCATTTGATGATTTTCACCAACACAAAAAAAAGGTAATCTGCCCACCTATATTCATATGTGTTTAAGTTCTTTTAATTTATGCATATGATGCCCTGCTATATACTACCATATGCGGAACAGTGCGGGTGTCAAACTACATAAAATGGAGTTGTGTTTTTTTATACAGTTGTCCGTTTCCGGAAAAAACGTGGGCAATAAATAAACCTTTTCTTTTGTTGTTTTTCTTTTTGACATAATTCCTCCACCTTATCTTTAAAATGCAATAAATTTAAACTGTCAAAGAACAAGAGAAAGTTAAATAAAGAAGGGAAACTGTGGCGTTTATTAAATGCTTAAAGTATAACATGAAAACGTCAACCAGGATAAATTAATATTGCACTCGGCTGCAGGGAATAAATCACCTTTGACCTTTACTGGTGACACTCGGCCAGTGTTGAAAGGTGAGCTGAGAACTAATCTGTAAGGGCCACTTGCACCAATAACTTAACTCAGAGTTAGTTATTAACACGAGGTAACATTTGTTAGTCGGCCTGTGTTAGCAACTAACTCGGGGTTAAAAGATAACTTTGGATGGTGTGAGCGGGCTAGGGTTATCTTGTCTCTATAAAGCGGCAGAAATGTCTACAAATAAAAGTAATGTATTTTTTGTTACATATTGTTTTTTAGTCTCAAGGGATAGTCCATTGGCACTTTATAAACGAATTCAAAATGGCGGCCAAACAAAGGAGGATATCATTACCTCTCACTCGCACAGTATAATGACTAAACGGAGTTTGGTTAGTAGAAAAGACATAGGCTACTTTTTATTCTGTGACTTCGTCTGCGTCCGCCTTAACCGATCTTTACGCAGGTGAAGTCGCGGGCTAAAGCTAGTTATAGTATAAATGGCGGCTAAGTGATTACTGCTACCTTTGGGTATCATCTACAATAAACACTTTTAAACATTTTTTCTATTTACATTCCGCACAACATCCACAGAACATTTCAGTTCTCGTTAAAAGTTGTTCTTGTTTGATTTTGTTCAAAGTTTACTGTGTGGTAGGCTTACATTTTTACTTTATATAAAAGCATACAATACCTACTTCTTAAGTAATTCTTTTTTAATTTACTGGATTGGGAAAAATGTAGTGATTGTTGAATTTCTTAATGTTATTAAACTGTTTTAGAAATAATCTCAAGAACTCCTGCTCTGGAAAATAAGAAACTTGGTCTAAAAATAGACTGTATTTGTAAGCTGCCTGGCCTAAAGCTCAGAGATGTATATGAAACTAGCTTAACCTGGAACTTCTCTGCGTAACAAAGGCATAACCTGGAAGCCATCTTTTTTGTAGTCTCATTATAAAAAATATTTTAACACACAAGACTTAAGTCTCTAAATTGAACGCCAAATTATTTGCAGTGCCGGAGCCTCGATGTTATTATTAGTGACGACTTTGAAGTAATGTATTTCTTACGTATACATCACGCATACGCATACGCCTGTAATCCCCGAAGGGTTAGGCAGAGGTGTACCCATTGGTACACCCACATTTCGCCAGTTATGTTTTTAGTCCCATGTAATACGGGGCGAGCCTATTGCCATTAACCGGGCACAAATCCAGACTCCGAGGCTGCTACTGAGAAATTTCAGATGGAAAACCCAATAACACTTTGTACACGTATACATCAATTTTAAGATATTAGACACAAAAATGCATTGATACAAGACACAAACATAACCCTTGTATTTGCTGATTCGGTTAAAAAGAAAATTATTTTGCCTTACACGTTTGCCCAATCCCTTAAATAGTAATCAGATCCCATTAAAGATCTTCCCGGAAAAACCGCTTGACTTAACTTCCCATCCATAATATCACGAATGCCGCCGCGACCGCCACTAAGCTGCTTAGTCATACCTAAAATGTCTTCCTTGCCTCCGCTAAATGACATCGCCAGCGGATTAGTCAGTCGTGGCACGTCCGCCGTCTAGTTAGGACGTCGCACACCGAGCTTCCTAGAGTCGGTGAACGTTTTAAAGGTTTATTGGAGGGATAAAATGTTGTTTCAGTTGTAGGTTTTAGTAGAGTTGCATGTAAAATGCTTCTTTATCTTGTGACTTGTTAAATCTTTGTTTTTATCCTAGTTTTTGCCTGGGATAAGTCTGCGTAGACTCCAGAATTAAGCCAAACTCCTAAATTATCCCTCAGGAACACAAAATTTGGCTAAATAAGCTAGATCAATATCTATATTAGGTATATATGTATGTGCAAAATTTCAGCTAATTCCATTCAGCCGTTTAAGCTTGAAAAGGTAACGAACATACATCTATATAAAAATAATAAATACTAGCTTCTGCCCGCGACTTCATCAGGGATATTATCCGGCAGAAACACTAAAATGAAATAAAATGTACCCTATTCCAGACTATGGTCTATCTCTGTGTCAAATTTCATCCAGATCCGTTCAGTCGTTCTAGTGCAAAAGAGTAAAAAACATCCATCCATCCTCACAAACTTTTGCATTTATAATATTATTATTACAAAATAATATATTAAGTAAGAGGATTCGGACTTAAAATAACGACGACTTAAAACCCACTACCAAAACGTTTAGGTATTTCATTACATATTAATACTTAGAGCCCTCGTTTATCCAAAATGAGCTCTATTACAGCCGGAGAGTATTTAATTTCAACGTTTGAAAATTTTCTCGACGGTAAAAAATTAAAAAGTCGTAGTGTGAAAAGAATTCATTGGGGCAGGGACGCTCTCATTCCGCTCAGCTTTTGCTCGACTTTTGTTTTACAAAGCGATTGCAACAGGTTGAGATGTAAAGATTTTCATTAATCATATACTGTAAGGGTAAGGCAGTCACTCTATGTAAAATTCTGATATGCATTTGATTAGACTGGAAGCTAACCCCAACATAGTTGGGAAAAGGCTAGGCAGATGGTGATGACTTATGTACTGCACTACTGTTTCGAGAAAATTATCATCGTAACAGCTAGCCGAAGGTTGCATGTTTATTCCATCATCGTTCGGTTGTATGCAGCAGTACAGGGGTCATGGCAGTATTAAAGTATTTAAATTTTAGTTATAACATTTTAAACTGGTTTTCGTTAAAAAAAAGCGTGTTTAAAAGTATGGTCACAAAACAAATGATGGAAATGATGGAAAGAAAATATAACACTTGTACTTTTCGTTAAGTGTCTTTTTACACCATATAAACAAAGAGATAAGCAGCTGTCACATCTTCTAAATATACAGGGTAATTGAAAATATACTCGAAACCTTAAAAGGGGTCATTGTACTCATCATTATGAACAACTTTTACTATGGGACTAACCGTGAAATCATAAAAAAAACAGCTGATCCATACATTACGATCTTGTCATGTAGCATTTTTGTAGGGAACAGCTGACTTTTTTTGTCGTGATTTCAGGGTTGGTCCTATAGTAAAAGTTGTTCATAATGATGAGTACAATGACCCCTTTTAAGGTGTCGGGTATATTTTCAATTACCCTGTATCATCATGAAGTATCGAAAACCGCTCGACGTATAAAGATAAAATTTGGCAGGAAGGTAAATTATAGTTACTAAACGTCCGTTAAGAACGGGTTTTCCAAAATTCACCGTCTAAGGTGATGAAATGGGGGTCCAACATTTACGCGGACGAAGTCGCGGGCTAAAGCTAGTTGATAGTATTTTTGTCGTTATATTCTGTTGTTTCAGAGATACGGTCCTTTTATGGTGATTGGTTGGTTTTACGGCTGTGGTGTTTGATGGGATTGATTGATGATGTTTGCTGGGGTGAAATAAAATCGAAATGAGTCTTCTTATTATGAATATTAATACTGATCTTTATATCTGTTAATTATAAAGTATATGTATCGTTATTACTTTAGTAAAATGAAAACTAATTATAATCAAGAAGGCACTTTTATTACTTCTAGAAATGTGCGCATTTCTCTCTGTCAAAAATGTGAAAAGTGCCGCTATTTTATTTACATTTATTTTTGGGAATATTTTGACATTGATTGTCACTGAGATGGTACAACAAACTAACAAAAATATAAAACAGGCTTGCTTTTTATAATATTAGTATCTATAGATTATAATAAAGTCATCAAAAGGTAAGTACTAACACATAATATTAGGTACGCCTGTAATACTCACCTTCTGTCAGTTATGTTTAAGTTCCATGTAATAGGAGGTGAGCTTATTACAATCAACCGGACACAAATCCAGACTCCGAGGCTGCTACTGAGAAATTCTTGATGGAAAAACTCATTAACACTTGTACTTCACTTTAAGATTAGTCATGGAAGAACTCAGATGGCTAGGGGGGAGTTTATCACACATATTCACTTAACTATTTTCATAAAATACACACAGGCTTTTTAGTCCCACGTAATAGGGGGCCCTATTACGTGGGACTAAAAACATTACTGGCGAAATGTGGATGTACTAATGGGTACACCTCTGCCTAACCCTTCGGGAATTACAGGCGTGATGTTATGTTATGTTACACATAGGTAGTCACACTGTATACTTTTAGGTGCGCCATAAACTCAAACGCGTACAATTTTATATACTCAAATAAATTAAGCAATTTTTGCTTCGGCTTCTCTCTAACTACAATAGAGCCCTTACCACTGCTACCTACTATTAAAACTCAAAGTATATAGCTACGAGCTCCATAGCTAAACGTAAGTACTTCCCAGGCAAAAAAAAATATTACTCAAGAGAAAATATATAGGTCAAGATCCTTTTATGAGAAGTGTATTGTTATGTGTCACAAAGAAATGCTTTGAAGTATACTGGGTGCCTGAGGGAGGTACTGTGGTGTCTATAGCCCTTATGTAGTGGGTAGCTTTGTACTGCGCCAGGGGTCAGCGAAGAAGAACAGATATGGTCGGGCAGTGCTCATTGATTCGTTGATAATGAGCTAAAGTACAGAAGAAATTAAGTTGAAAATTACTTGCAAGGTATACAAGGTACTGTTTAGTATCTCGGTCTTTCAGGACGTTCTTATAAAGGACATAAATAATCAAGCAAAATTACGACACCTTGTCAAAGAAACAACAGTTTCAAGCAGTTCATATTAGGTCCTAAATTGGATCGCGGTAAGAATTCAAGGCAGGTATGCACAATCGCCTAAACCTAACAGCAAGATGGATGGCTTGTTCGATGAAGCAAAATTTAAACATGGATGCAAAACTGTTATGTACCTAGTACAATAACTTCTTTCAGCTGCATTCCGAACACGCTCAGCTAAGATATGAATCTCTTCCTCTGCGTCATCACATTCTTGCAGTTAGTTTTGTCTTTTGAAAAGGCAAAGCTCTTCATCTGCCAAGCCTTTTCCCAACTATGTTGGGGTCGGCTTCCAGTCTCACCGGATGCAGTTGAGTACCAGTATTTTACATGGAGCGACTGCCTATCTGACCTCCACAACCCAGTAACTGGGTAACACGATACCACTAGGTAAGACTGGTTGTCAGACTCTAAAGCTTCTGACAATTCGTAACGACTGTCAAAGATCCACGAATAACAGCCGGGACCAACAGCTTAACGTGCTTTCCGAGGCACGGAATGTCAGTAATGTCTAAGATAAACTTTAGAAAGTACATATGAATTGAAAAAGTCACATTGGTACTTGCCCGGATTCGAACCCACGCCCTCATGCATGAGAGGCGGGCGCCTTAACACTCCAAAAGGCAAAGCTATTCAGCAGAATATATCCAAAACAAAGTCTGAAATGAGTGACATCGGCGTAGCCAAGTTTCGGTTTTGGGTGGGGTTTTGGCAATACTGGCAAATATTAGCAGTATTACCTATATTGTACTCAAATGTATAAAAGTATGGTATAATTACTGGATTGTATTTTTTTAAAGTTATATTTGTTTTGATAGATGATTCAATTACTTGACAATTCAAAAGTGCCTGTAAATGGTCTAATTGAAATAAATGTTTTAACTTTGACTTTGATTTAAATATTAAATAATCACATATGAGCCATTCAGGTTGGGGTAAGCGCCCCACTCTGCCTCACCGTGGCTACGGCCTATAACACAGGTGACTGGTTTCATGCTTCGATGCCAAAACACACAATAAATGTTATGCTAACACACAATATGACCACCAGATATTTAAGCGGCATAACCTCAAATCTGCTTACCTCCCCTCCAAGTGACGAGACACCCTTATCTCGTTCACACAAGGACCTTTCTAGCGTGGGTTTACTAATTAATTTAATTAAAATTCCCCCGGGCATCATACCCGGGCCGCGAATCTTAACCGGCCCATAGGGGTTTTAGCTTTAAGTTGTAATGCTTGTTGTTAAAAATGTACGATATCGAAAGGATTGGGCGAAAGCTTTTTGAATAAATTAGTCTTGGATTTAAGATTCCAGTGCTACCACTGGACTGGAAAAATCTCTCATTCTAACTATTTAGCCTAAGTACCCACGTACTTAGGCTAAACTGGTTCTATACAATAACATAAATAGGTCGCTCTCTGTTTATAGTCTTACCAGTAATCAGTGCAAAATTATGGTAAGGAATTGACTTCAGGAGCTAAACTATGACGACACGGAAAAACTTCTTGCTGCCCCTATATAACTCGCGGACACGTGAACTATCGTAAATAAACACTGTAGTTAAAGCAATGTACCTTTTTCTTTTACTAATCTAATAAATATCTATTATTATTTTAATACAACTTAAACACCTCCTGTTCACACAAATCATTCCTAACACACTCACACCATTCCTAATCACAGTTACATCCCCTTCTACGCATACACACACTTACACCCACACACTCCTACAAAACCCATATTCACTTCACCAAATAAACTGCAATGAATAATGTAAACCTACATAGTAAAAAAAGAAAAAATTGTTAAAACCTACTGCATTTGAAATAGTGCATAATTTTCTACAAATTGTATCTATGTCCGAATGGGGGGAGTCCTGGTGTCCTGAAATACAGGCCTTACGTCTAGTTTAGGCACCAGTCTCTTACAATATGAGTATCTAACTGTAGTTGTTATATATTGTTTTTGATGCCATGTGAAATGTACCTTATATTGTAGTGAGAAAATAAATCTTTATTATTACTTACCATAGATGTCTTGATATACAAGCTGTGATACGGAATATCATAATTATCTATACTAATTAGGTATAGTAAAGTTTTTATTTGGCTCAGTGGTCGCAAAGCGCGACTACTGAGCATGACGTCATGGGTTTTTTTTTCTTTGTGACCACTAGACCAACGAGATTGTCACCCTTGCCTATCTATCAATTACCTACTTATTTAACTCTTAAATCAGCACGTGCAATGCTTCTGAGGTTATTCACCTCTGAAGAACAAGTCTTAGAACCTACCAACTCTCTGTAGTTACACACACAAAAAAAAAAGCTAAGTAATGGACACAAAAAAAAAAGACAATTTAATAGAAAAAGCCTTTATTTAAATCCAATTAGATACATACCGGAAAATTAAAGACTAAAGGCCAGAATTTTGTCAAAGATTTTCCTTAAGAAAAAGGGTACCGTTTCCTTTTAAAGAAAAAAAAAGTCGCAAAATTGTAACTTGTTGTTAAAAATTCATTTGTTAGATTTTCTTTTCGAGTTTTTCTTAAAAACCCTGCTGATTGCGTGGTTAGGGGTCGAGAAAACGTTGCTTGGGGAATTGGTGAATTAATCAAAAATTGACACCGGAGAAGTTAAGAATTCTGTAAAATTCGACGTTTAATACGATTTTATTCAATAAAAAATTCAGTGAAATTAATAAAGAGGTATCCTGTACCTAATACGATTATAAGTACACACACATTTGCACTATAGGTATTCCATACGTTCTATATCGGTGCGGGTGAAATATGTCAGCAATTCATCTATGGCTGTCGGAATCGCATAATTATGTCAGTGATTTACTATTTATTTAATACTATGATATTAGTGTGCAGTTAAAATATTCAATCATGATTGCAAGTCGCCGTAACGTTCAAGAGTGAAAAGCAACAATTTGACAAATGTCACCGGCACCATCCTCAAGCGTAGCGTGGGGTACTATTGTGTATTGTCGAGTCACTGCATAGGCATATAGATAATGAACGATCGACACTCGACACTAAAAACCAATTTAAATCATTGTTACGCAAATATAAACTCGTGATTTATATTACTTCGACCATAGCAAAAACCAAATAAATGTTTTCATACAGAAAAACACAGTGATTTTGTAATATTTGCACTGTAATATTATGATTGCAAAAGTAACTTACTGAAAATTTTTATTTTTATTTTTCCTTACAATGCGGGCAAATTCGGCCAACAATTAATCGTTTTGAAATTTGACAAAGAGGTCTTTTTTTTAAGGATGGAAAATAATTAAATGCCTTCTTTCGCTGTGGGCGGAGCGGAAGGGAGTGTCAGACTCTTACTGACTAAAAACCATCCGTGTTCCTCCTAATGCCCTTTGCGTTTCAGGGCTGCGGTGGCTCTTTCGAACAAATTCGGCAATCCTGGCAGAAAGAAACAGCTTAGGATTTGAATAAGGACACAGGATATTTTTTAATCCGCAACTTCAATTGCATTCGCGATTTCCAACATTAACACAGATGAAGTCGCCAGGAAAAACTAGCTAGAAAAGCTAGAAGTGAAAGAAAATCTCTAATGGAGGAAGTATCAAGCACTAACGAGCAAGTTGGAGTCTATTTACCCGCTTGTTATTACGAAACCTTAGAACACTGGCGTACGAACAGGAAACTTAATAGTTTATAAGTCTATTACAATGCTTACGTATATGAAAATTAATGAGCTTAAATTAGTTATTGATAAGCATAAGTACTAAGTAATTCTTTTCTTTTTTCTGTTTTTTATTAACACATAACATAACATAACATTACGCCTGTACTCCCCGAAGGGTTAGGCAGAGGTGTACCCATTAGTACACCCACATTTCGCCAGTTATGTTTTTAGTCCCATGTAATAGGGGGCGAGCCTATTGCCATCAACCGGGCACAAATCCAGACTCTGAGGCTGCTACTGAGAAATTCCTGATGGAAAAGCCCAATAACACTTTGCCCGACCTAGGAATCGAACCCAAGACCTCATGCACAGCAGTCGCGCTTACGACCACTAGACCAACGAGGCAGTCAGTCAGTTTATTAAATATCAGTCATTTGTTTTTTCTTCTTCCGAATGTCTCACGTACGATTTAATAAGCTATTTACTTTACAGACAACAATATTACTGTCTTTCTGCTACATTAGGATTCATTGTTATTTTGTGTTCACTTTATAAGCTTGTGGTAAAACCTTTATCTAACTCTATCTAACCTTTAGATTGATTTTAAAGAATTGACACACTTGAAATATGGTTCAAAAGTTAACTGTATGCCAATGGCTTGTTCGATTATAGGTACCTAGTATAAACAAAGTAACGTAATAAAGAAAAATGCTATGAAAAATTGTGTTTTTCTTTTTCCAAAACGACACAATTCACAATCTCGAATTAATTACGTCAAACTTATTTTAAAATTTAATTTAAATGAATTACGTTATTACCTATCCAATAACAATAGTTATCCTATAGTTATGCTTAGGATGGTTTTAAAATTGGCGTTAAATATATAAAATCATTAAGTATAGTAACTTCGGGAGAAATATTGAGAAGCAGAAAAATTAAAAAATATACGTGTAAATCTCTCTACAATGTAATCCACAAAAAAAGCAACCCACCACAAAAAAAAAATGACCCAGTAGCCTGACACTGCGGATGTTCTATGAAAAATGTTGTTTCAGGTTTCAGTTCCGCACCTGAGGGCACTTTAGATAACAAAGAGTTATTCTGTAGACAACGCGCCACGGGAGGGAGTCCCCCCGGGGCGTAGCTAAGCTGAGTTTGTGGTGTGTTTAATAAAATGAAGTAAGCTCTGACTGAGGGAATTTTACCTCCATATGTTGAGTAAGTAATTAGAGCAGGGGCTCCCAAACTTATTTCGTCTATTGCCCACTTTGAGACATAATATAACATAACATCACGCCTGTAATCCCCGAAGGATTAGGCAGAAGTGTACCCATTAGTACACCCACATTTCGCCAGTTATGTTTTTAGTCCCATGTAATAGGGGGCGAGCCTATTGCCATCAACCGGGCACAAATCCAGACTCCGAGGCTGCTACTCAGAAATTCCTAATGGAAAAACCCAATAACACTGCCCGACCTGGGAATCGAACCCAAGACCTCATGCACAGCAGTCGCGCTTGCGACCACTAGACCAACGAGGCAGTCAGACTTGAGAATAAATTATTTTCTTTTTTTAGATGAAATTAAAAATCGCTCCCTAAGCCTCTACACAAGCAACGCCTCGATTTGGGGCGATGTCGCCCACTTTGGGAAAGTCTGAATTATAGTGTAAAATAATCATTTTTATTGCGGGGTAATTGTTTTTTTACTGCGGTTACAACCGGTTTAAGTTACGTCTTCGGTTACTGCTTAGCTGCCGTGGGTTATAGCGTGATATAATATAGCCTATACTATTCATCACGAATCTGGCTATCATGTACACAAATATTTATTTCAGTCCCGTTGGTAGATTCAGAGATTAGCGCATATAAACACACAAGCAAATAAAAATTCACTTCAGCTTAAATAAAACTAAATATTTGCAGAGTTGTACCCATTAGTACATCGACATTTCAACAGGGGGGCGAGCCTATTGTCATTAACCGGGCACAAATCGAGACTCCGAGGCTGCTACTGAGAAATACCTGATAGAAAATCCCAGTAGGTACCACTGTCCGACCTGGGAATCGAACCCAATAACAGCGCAGCTCAGCAGTCGCACTTTGCGACAACATGATCAACGAGGCAGTCAACCGGTTTATAGTTAATTATAATTATAGATTAAAACTTAATTATAAATAACATGACAATACCCAAGTACCTACATTACACTGTAAGCACACATTTTTCACACAAATTGTACGCACCAATCATAACAGTCCAGTCTACGCCAGTCTTTGTTATTATAATGACAGCACCTAATCCCTTTTGTTCGCCTGTTCGCGACAGACAGCGGACGCGCCTGTATATATAATTTTGACGATTTATGCGCAGTACACGTGCTTTACAAATTGATGTCATGTAATATTATGCTTAGATGTGAAATTAGTCTGTATCTACTTAGTATGAAATGAGTAGGTAAGTATAAGTTGACAACACGGTTGGCGCAGTGGCTGTGTGTCGTGATTTCTACAACAAATGTTTGTATGGCCTACAGATAGTTGTTCCGGGTATAGCTGTTTGTGTATGAGAGTTTATGAGTACGCGTGACCGCCTTCAAAAACTACATAATATTAAAAATTGACTTTAGTTTCGGAAGTCGGTGGCAATTCAAAACAACTAACAGAACCAAAGCCTAACTTTCAAAACGAAGGTAATTTTTTACTTCTCGGGTTTTGAAGGCGGTTGTCTTTTTAATGAGTTAACATATCAACTGCTCTGTATTAGCGTAGGTACTTTTTTGTAACAATGAATGATATTTTTTTTCTTAATCTTATTTTGACGCTTGTGACTCTTATGCTGACATAAACAAAGAAGCCATGCATAGGCATGCATAAATCACAATCCTAAATTAAGGTCAACAAACTATTTTTAGCTAGTTTTCCAGGAAGGAATATTTCGCTAATATAGGAAAAGATTACCTCCATTTTCCTTATTCCTACCAAAAAGATCGAATCATTTGAACAACGTTATATTAGGGACACATTTTATTCCAGGAAAACTAGAACCTACACACGTGACACGATTTCATATGAATGCAGAAAAAAGAAAAAGAAAGTATTGGGAATTGGCATCTAACTTTCAGCGGCGGATATGACCGACAGGTCACACGCGAAATGTTTGAAATAACCCTCCGTATTTCCAGGTTTCAACGCGCGCAGTCAACGTAAATTTTTTATTAGTTTTCGGCCAAACATCTTTTGTTTGAAGCCTTTGAAGGTAGACAGGGCCGGATTGTCCATTAGGTAGTGTAAGGGCCCCGCAATGGATGGGGAAGCCGATCCCGAAAAATAAAAACTGAAAATGTTTCGTCAATGGAAAATTAAATTTGGAGATTTACAACAAACCTTCGATGTTAAAAAACGAACAAAAAATACAGATTATTATTAAGTATATTCCTTCATTTTGTTTTTTTTTTTATTGTGATGTACTTAAAGAACCAGCATAATTATGAATAAATTGAGGTAAAAAAAAATGTTAGAAAAGGGTAAAGGAGCCCGAGACGTGCACTGCCTGGGGGCCACGTCATGGTTAATCCGGCCCTGAAGGAAAGTATAATAGAACCTGCCGGCGGAACTCTATTCAAAATTCATTTCTCCGATAGTTTGTTGGCGAGGCAAAAGGGTTTTCATGAAGTTGCTTTTGTGGGTTTTGCGAGAAAGAACATAATATTACCTATAGACTTTTACATAGAATAAACTTTAGGCTTGTTATATGTTCGAGTATCAATATAGTGTTGGTGTTGAGCCTATTTTATGTGTCGTTGTGCTAACAGGACTCTATTACTAAGCCTCCCCTGTCCGTTCGTCCGTCTGTCAGCGGGCTGTACCTCATAAACCTCAATAGCTAGAGAGTTGAAATTTTCACAGGATGTGTATTAGAAATACAGAGACATCAAGCAAAGAGGAAATCGTGGGCAGAAGCTAATCTTATATACCTATAACATAAAACAGGACAATCGTCAACTGACATAGATCATACAGATCTTATCTTAGAACAGCAGCCCTCCACAGTAGACACGTGTTTGATCAGCGTTCTCTGCCTCTCGTCCGATGACGTCACTCCCCCCAAACTTACAAACGAATTGTTTTTGTACTTTCTTTGAGTTTTCCCTTCAATATTCCCTTTGAAGATAACAATCTAAGATGATTAAAGGCATCCCCAACTTACGGTACATTTGCTGTCGGTTTGACGCCCTTCGCTGTTATATCGAAATATTCAGAATTACTGCTAAATTCACGCTTGAATAAATGGATATGTGGATGTTCTATTTGCTTATAATACGATGGTTATTAATAGATATTGGGATAAAATAGATATGTAATACACGTTCTGCGAATTTCGAAAATCGTCAGAAGCTATTCTCAATTTTCATTCTCAAAGATTCTCGAACCTACTTTGCTCCGTACGAATAATTACAGCAAAATTTCGTGTATGTACTTATCTAATTAAACACGTACAATATTTTACGAAGACGTGGAATGACGAAAACGTATTAAACTCGGCGTGAAATTCACAAAAGACGTCAACCAAGCGTGCTTCTGTTTGGAAGGGAAACATTTGATGCGATGTCACATGAAATATTAAACTCATACCGTATCAGTAATTTTAAAGACAGATGGTGAAAATATACCAAATACCGGATTTCACTGCAATATGGCGTATAAATATATCCTACGGCAGGGGTTCCTAAACTTTTTAGTTCAGAACGCACTTATAGGTTTATTATTTAATCTAGGCGCCCATTTTTTTTATGTAGTCTCGGCCAGAATCTAGGATACTAAATGAGGCTGAGCTTTAATGTTGTTGTTTAAGCTAAAATATGTATGTATTTATGAGTATGTATATATTACATATATATATATATTATATATGGTATATATGAGTTTATGTACTTGTGTACGATTAAACTTGTTAGATTTTGTTTTCAATTATTTTAAAATTTCTTATCTGATTATTTCCTGATGTACAATTTTTTGCACCTGCTTTGTTATCTCTTCACCACCTTTGGTTGACTGGTAGAGAATGCCTAAGGCATTAAGTCCGCCTTTGTACTTTTTTGTTGCATAAAGTTTAAATAAATAAATAAATAAATGTTTATGTTGACATAACAATACATTAATTGATAAAGAAAAAGAGAGATAACCAATGGTGCCGATTCCCTTGTTCACAAACTAGACTAAATTAAGAGAATTGGCTTCTCTTACTAACTTAAAGCGAAAGGAACGGACGGTGACATTGACAAATAAGTTAGAGATGTCAAATTAGTTTTGCCTTGAACATCTCCGTATTTTTAATCCACACGTTTTAAGATGTCAACTATAACTGTATGGATGCGTCAGATGGACTAAATTTGACAGCTCTTATTTACATTAGTCTCTTTCTTATTTTATTGGACAAAAAAAGATGGAAATAGTCTAATTTTAGTTTAGTTTGTGACCAAGGGAATCGGCACCTAACAATTTAATTTATATGAAGCGTGGGATAATGCTTACGGCGCCTTTTACTCTTCCACCACTACGTTGTCGCGGCGCTCACCTTGGGAATCCCTGTTCTACGGAGAAGTACCTGTAACGAGTACCTAGGTTGTGGTAACAAACGCTGAAAGGGATTAAGCAAACAGATGCCTATGGATTACCTGTAGCGTGGAATTATAAGTAGGTATATACGTATAGAATAATTACGTTATACAGGTAGAGGGCAAAATATAATTTTATGGGTTATACATAATAAGTTATACGCTTTATAATTTTAGTTACGTATTTGATTACTGCTCCGCTCCTGTGAGTCGTAGCATCCTAACTAATATTATAAATACGAAAGTAAGTTTGTTTGTTACCATTTTACGCCTAAATCACTGAACCGATCATCCTGAAATTTGCATATACATCGCCAGGTGTACAGGAACGAATATAGGGTACCTTTCACTCCGAAAAAAAGTACTGTCCCCGAGAGAAATCACAATAACGTTTTCATGATGATAGATGGCGCCACATGTCTTTCGAATTATGATCGAATTTTAAACTTAATTTGCGAGCGAAGCCGTGGGCGAATGCTAGTCATATTATATGCTAGCTTATGCTCGCGAGTTCGCGTGAACTTTGAACCCACGTGTCATTCCTTAGGGGATGGATATTGGAAAATCCTTTCTTAGCGCATGCCTACCAGCGCAATCAGTTCAGTGGTGTGAGCTGTGTGTTGATGGATCAGTCAATCAGGAACAGTAGCCTTTGCTAAACGAGTATATAGATTTATAATCTCACCCAACCTTCCTTGATAAACGGGCTATATAACGCAAAAAGATTGATTAAAATCGGACCATCAGCTTCTGAGATTAGCCCGTTCAAACAAACAAACAAACTCGTCTTCTTTAAAATATTAGTATAGATAGATTCTTCCTGAATTTGCCGAGCAAAGAGGATGCATCCGGGGAAACTTTGTAGCAGCCCTAAATGTTCAGCTAGAGGTACAGTCGAAAAAACCATTTGGTATACAGACAGCTACCTGATTCTAAACAATGTTTTGACTGTGTCAATTCTTTCAAATCACTCCTAAATAGATTTCAAAATAGACACCAGCTTTAAAAGTGAACATCGTTATGGTTCGTCAAAAGCCCGAAAGTCTGACAACCAGTCATACCAAAGAGTCATTGTGGAGGTCAGATAGGCAGTCGCTCCTTGTAAAATACTGGTATTCAACTTCATCTGGTTAGAAGGGAAGTCGACCCCGATATAGTTGGGAAAAGGCTAGGCAGATTGATTGAAGCTTAAAAAGTGAAGACAAAATAACAATGAATGGCGATGTAGCAGAAATATATTTTTTTTTATATAAAAGGAGGAGCTCGTGGCTAAGTAATAACAGCCGCACGGGTCGATCCGTCAGGTTAAGCTACGCTTGCCGGGGTTGGTCCGTGGATGGGTGACCATCTTTACATACCGAGACTCCTCCGTGCCTCGGAAAGCACGTTAAGCCGTTGGTCCCGGCTGTCATACGTGGATCTTTGACAGTCAATACGGGTCGTCAGAAGCCCGAAAGTCTGACAGTCTTACCTAGGGGTATCATATTACCCAGTTACTGGGTTGTGGAGGTCAGATAGGCAGTCGCTCCATGTAAAATACTGGTATTCAGCTGCATCCGGTTAGACTGGAAACCGACCCCAACATAGTTGGGAAAAGGGTAGGCAGATGATGATGATGATGATATAAAATGGGTTTGCTCTTGACTCCAGTCTAGGTCAAAAGTGCCATAGACAAAGTCTACGATTGAGTGACCTTACTCAGAAGAAGCCTGTTCTCTCTAACTTTAAAAATATTACTGTCATTATTGTTGTCTGTAACCAAATAGCTTGTCCGACCGTACTACAGGTACTGTTAGTACCTTAAGTACCACTACGCAGGTACCTAAGCACGTATACGTAATTAAATTGAGGCCGGCTTAGTTGTCGGTTTGTATTAGCAAGGGTTTGTAAGGGTTGCCACGAATGAAGGTTTTAGAGGCTTTTAAAAAGGGGTTGTGGAACAAAATTGGGTTTATTGGTGTTTTCCTTTGAATTTAATTTTTGTAAGGTGTTGGACATCGTAATGAAATTAAGTAGCAATAACATGGTTGGTTACCAGTAGTATTTCTATGTTGTTAGTGCTTCTAGGTTTGTATGTAATGCTTTGGTTTAGACGAGTATGCGTGTTTGTTAAAAATGTTATCTTAGTAATATTATGAAAGCTGTAGAATTTGTTTATTTATTTGGACGCGCTTATCTTCGGAACTCTTAGTCTAATTCTGAGAATTCTTACGCTTATACGAAGAAAGCTACATTTTCTCTGAGTACTAAGGGCTATATTAATTGATAAAAAATACGGTTCCTTAAAAAATTTAGAAGTACCTAAACAAAATTTATATTGAATATGAGCCTCTGCCCGCGACTTCGTCCGCGTCGAAGATATATTATCTTACGGGAACAGTAGGTACATATTTCCGAGATTAAACGTAGTCTATGTGCTATTTCAGACTATTATCTGTCTCTTTGTCAAATTTTATCCGGATCTATTCAGACGTGATTAAGTGAC
Source organism: Hoplodrina ambigua (assembly GCA_949774945.1). Classification (NCBI taxonomy): domain Eukaryota; kingdom Metazoa; phylum Arthropoda; class Insecta; order Lepidoptera; family Noctuidae; genus Hoplodrina; species Hoplodrina ambigua. The sequence goes on from OX458967.1 coordinate 4,560,839, forward strand.
AAACATCCATCCATACACAAATAAGATTGAGGAAGTATTTCTATCCAAAAACAGCAAAACATGTTCTTCATTCGCTTTATTCGGCTTGATCTGTTGACCCAGATGTGAACAATATAAGGTAATTGTATACCTAAGCAAAACTTCGTTTCATGCGCGGCAATCTTGCTCCCGAATAATCCTGTATCGCAGAGATTTGACGCTCGCGTGTTCATAAGCCTGCGTAATTCTGTGTTTGTCGTGAATAGAATATTTTCGTGCCTCAAAATGGTAGTAGGCGGGATTTGTAATGTAGTTACATGTTATGAAGTGAAACGCTCTTCTCAGAAATTGAGAAAATAAAATGTTAAATAATTTTGAATGAAGAACGAAATTGAGTTTGTTTTTTTTTATTATTAATATTAAAAAGAAGTAAAATTTGTTTGTTTTTTGCTCTTAAGATGAAAGTACTCTGGAAGTACTGGTCTGATTACAACAAATCTTTCACGAATAGAAAGCTGCCTCGACTGCCCCGTTGGTCTAGTGACTGCCTCGTTGGTCTAGTGGTCGCAAGAGCGATTGCTGTGCATGAGGTCTTGGGTTCGATTCCCAGGTCGGGCAAAGTGCTATTGGGCTTTTCCATCAGGACTTTCTCAGTAACAGCTTCGGAGTCTGGATTTGTGCCCGGTTGATGGCAATAGGCTCGCCCCCTATTACATGGGACTAAAAACATAACTGGCGAAATGTGGGGGTACTAATGGGTACACCTCTGCCTAACCCTTCAGGGATTACAGGCGTGATGTTATGTGAATAGAAAGCTACACAGTTACCGAGTATAGGCTGTTTTATGTAGGTATATTTGACTTCCATAAGCAAGCAACAAAATCCAAGCAATTTAAATTTAAAAAAAAAAATACTTACCAACACTGCGATATTAATGGATCGCACAAATGTTTTTGTGCGATTCAATGAAAAAGACTAAAATTCATTGCTAAAATAAATGCTGACCAATTTTGAACCCTAATTCGCATGCAAACAATAAGACCTTTTTAACAAACAAACTTCATAGATGAACCCCAAGCGCAAAAAGGGAATATTGTAATGCAGAAAAGTAAAATTACTTTTAGATTCTTTTAACAGAATTGAGGCACAAAGCTGCGGAGAAAAAGTCAGCAAAACTTTATCCGCTTATACGGAGTTAATGTTAATCGTTGTACCGAAGAAATTAGGACCACTTGTCTTTTAGTTTTATCTCGAGAACGACGGTATTACTTTTGATGTAGTTTCCTCTGAGATAAACTTGTTTTGCTAGGTTAATGACTTATTTCGTGTTCACACTGTTAATACCTAATCTTTATGTAGGTAGTTCGACTTAGATTTTTCGAATACAGTAATAAAAAAAAGCCAGCCAAGTGCGAGTCGGACTCACGCACAGAGGGTTCCGCACCAGTATCTTTAAAAATGAGCAAAGAAAATCGCGTTTGTCTTAAATATTTATTTACGAAGTTTCTGACCCTTGTATATAATAGAAAAAGTTAGAGAGAAAGAGACAAAAAACGCGTCGAATTGAGAACCTCCTCCTTTTTGAAGTCGGTTGAAAGGGGACAAAATAATGAGAAAAAGAGTGTCGCCTGAAGGCGGCATAGCTAGATAACGCCTTTTCCTTACGTGACGATTTCCGTCATATAACTCCTATCGCTAGCCACGTTAACCGCGTTACCACGCTGTGAACCCAGTGTAGCTACCCTGGATTACCTACAATAGCACACAACGCAACAGAAAAGCATTTAAAGTATCTATTGAAACGAATAAAATCTTAATGAGACTGCTAAATCACTGACAATTTCTACCAATTGCGAATTAAAAGAATTTATTTGAACCTTCACAATTTAATCGAGTGTCGGCTCCATTCATTCGGCAGAAATACAGCCTCAGGTGGGAATCTCAAGCGATTCTTTTAAATAAATTGTTTTAATTAGAAGCCATTAAAGAAATGGGCATTTTAAAAGGCAATTTCGTTTAAATGAAGCTTTCAATTTTAGTGTATTATGCAATAGAAAAGGGGACCGCTGCTGTAACCGTTACTTTAAGGAGAACTTTTAATTGATCTGTTTTTGTGCAACTAGCGTTTGTCTGCGAATTTGTCCGCATGTTTAAAGTCAAATCCGTTCGTAGTTAGTTGTTGTTTTCTTCTAATCTGCCGAATTAAAGCTTAATACCTAAGTCCGCTTCTAATGCACCATTGTTCGATACCGGGTAACCGATAACCATTAAATTGGAAATCACTGACATTGATGCAGGAAAACATGTCGAGGAAACCTGCACTTCCGTATAAGTATATTAAAAAAAAAAAAAAAAATTCTTTTGGTGCTTTTCGGGTGATGGCACCCTAAAAGCACCGAGGTAATGAAGCACGACGAGTCCCGGAAAAACGATTCAACTGTCTTGAATCCTGGAACGAAATAAATTAGAGCGGATAAAACAGCGGAGGAGTAAGAAAAAACATAATTTCCAATTATTTTCCTGTTAAGTCAGTGACCTTTCGGTGTTTGTAATAAACTAGCGACCCGCCCTAACTGCGCACGTGTGCAATGGATACCTAAACCTTTCTGTTAAATTACTCTATCTATTGATGAAAATCATATTATTAATCCGTTGCGTAGATCTAAGCGTACAGACAGCGGGAAGCGACTTTGTTTCATACTATGTAAAGATGATTCTGTAGTTTATTATTAGCAAAGGAAAGATAGAACAAGGCTAATAATGTGAGTGCCAATATCTTTGGCTAAGTTCTCAAACCTTAGTCTTACTATTTTAAGACATCCCAAACTTTTTTGATCGCTTAAGTGTAGGTATTTTCGATGTTAATCCTTTTTGAAAGACAACAAAGTTTTAGTAATATCCAGCAACGACTTTTATGTATCATAAACACTTAGTACCTACCTAAATTTTCATTCCTTTCTAGACTTTGTCCTTGGCCAACTTTGTTTATAAATCTGAAGATTCCATGTTTGCGAGTCATTTTGTCCGATGAAGAAGAAAGAAGAACTTTGGAATTATTCCATTTCTTTTTTCTAAAATAAAATACAGTCATACTTTTTGCTTTGACCTCGAAACTTGGAATGTTACGTGACCAAAATACTGGCCGAAAATATTGGACGAGCATTTGCCCCTAGAATCGTTTACTTTTTTATATAAAAAAAGAATCTATGTCTTTGATTCTTTTTTCAAAAAACCTTTTTCCACTAAAGATTTCTAATCTCTCCGCGCGTTTTGTCCACTAAACATTTCTAATCTCTCCGCGCGTTTTGTCCAAATCTTTAAGAAATAAAAATGATTCGAGTATTACAAAGCGGTTTTATAATTAAATTCTACAGCAGGCTGACGTCACAGATTCGAAATAACTTTAACCAACGTACTTAAAAATGATCGTTAACGCAAAATTTATGTCCTAAGATGCTTAATAACAGCGTTGTGTACTAAGCGGATTTAGTCATTTCAAGGAGAGAGAGAGAGAGTACTTAAATTAAATTTTTAATCTCCATAAGTTCTGTCTCCGTTTCAATTATTCATGCCGCCGTGTTTCGAATTTTGAATAATTCTTAAAGGAGGTTGTTCTTTAAATTAGGACGAAGGTGTATTGGATTAAATTGAAGAGTTTGCTGTTTTAAATTATAAAGTTGTTTTTTTTAAATTACTTATTTGTGTTTTATAGAAATGTACAGTCAACAAAGTAAATAGGTGAGCAGGGTTGTCAGATATAATTGTAATTTTCTTAGAAACTGATGGACTTTAAACGAATGTAATTTAAGTTAAAAAAGTAGATAATTAACAGTTCATTAATTAAGTTCAGTTTCAATCGAAGACATACATCGGTTTCTAAGAAAACCCCAACTATATCTCACCATCTTGCATACCGATCTACTTTATTGACTGTACAACAGTAATGAAGGTTTTTCTTTTAGTCATCATCATCTGCATCAGATCAGCCGGACGACATCCACTGCTGGGCATTGGCCTCCTCTAAAGATAACCACAATGACCGGTCTTGCGCTGCCCGCATCCAGCGGTTTCCCGCGACCTTTACTAGGTCGTCAGTCTACCTCGTGGGGGGCCTTCCTACACTACACACTCCGGCCTTTCTTGTTGCAGTCGGGTTTAAATAACAACTATGTATTTAGTTTAAATTTAACAATATTTTTTCCTCTTTATTTTACTTTAAATCCTCTTAAGCGCTAAAGGAACAAAAAGATTCGCTTTAGTGAAAGACAAAGTCAAAACATTTATTTCAATTAGACCAATTACAGGCATTTTTGAATTGTCAAGGAGTCGGTAAGTTAGTCAGAAAGTTGATGCTAGTTGCTCGTTTCAAAACGACGTTCCATATGGAGAAGATCGACCAAGAAACTTAATGGATACTCTTTTTAATTAAAAAAAAAACCTGAATGTATTTAATTTCTTGGTAGGTGAATACGACTCTGTGTAATCAAAATACATCTAAGTATCATTAAACGTTTCATATTATCTACACCGGTACCCGTTCCCAAACTGTTCATTTCCTTAATCAAACACAAGTACCTACATACAGGTAGGCACTTTGACAACTAACCTAATCCTATCGGCTGAACCGCTGTTGATCTTACCTCTTCAGTACGCGAACTCTCAGCAACCGCCATAACATTTGAAGTACGGCACTAAAACTGTTGTTTTGTAAATTATTTATAGTTATTGTCAAAGTTTACGAACTATAGTTGTTTCAGTTTAAGTTCAGAGAATTGATTGCGGGAAAACTCGGTTAAACTATCTACGACTAGTTGGTGTTTGAACTCGGTTGAGGAATTTTGATCGTCTATTTTTAGGGTTAAAGCTAAAATTATTGCTGAGAGATGCCTTTTTTCTTTTCCGTGTGAAACGCATTGTTGATGCATGCAATGTAAATCACGTAAAACATTGTGCATATAAAAATAATAATATAATTAAAAAAATATATTTTATCCTACAAATAATACTTACCTATTAGGAAAATATTTTTTTTTTTAATGGATGCATAGGTACTTACAACAGTTTTTTAACAATAAAGATAAATTATAACATTCAAAATTTTCTTTTTTTTAAAAGCTTACCAGCAAGTTACCAGGTGCAACACCTGGGAACCTTCTTCTAAAGAATAAAAGTAATATCACAATGTCGAATAATACAAACAACAAAGAACACATGTAACTTTCGGCTACATAAGTAAATGGTATCTTTAAGAGCGGGTACACATTGGCATATTGAAACGCGCGCTTTGCAAACGCGCGTTTTGAGAACCCCGAATTCTATTGAAGTGTACAAATGCAAGCGCGAGCTGCTGATTTAGCGCGCGTCAATCGCGCGTTTAGATTTTTTCGTTACAACGCGCGTTGCTCGGGCGTCAGCTGCGCGCTTTGAGATACATGAGCGGCCATTTTGTTGTACATTTCAACGCGTGCTTTTGTGCAGAGAGGACGCTTTTTTCGAAAATGGAGATAGATACATTTTGATACTTATTTCGCGCCTGAACGCCGTGCTAAGCACAGTGTGTATACGCGACCAACGCGCGCTCAACGCAACACCGAGCGCCCAGTATGTTAGTACTAGCTCTTATAATTAGGCTTATTAACACGTATTTCTTACTTTACACATCAAAGAAAGTTAAAACCAAAACACCCAGTTAGTTACAACTTGTGGTTATGGTATAAGTTTAAGCTATAGTTGGGTAATACCTTAACGTGTTCCAAGTTAAACTTTGGTTCAAGGTGGCCTGTAGTTGGCTTACTTTAACGTTTGTAGGCGCGCGTGCCAACAGATTTAGTTATAAAACTTTATTGGGGTTTAGTCATGGAAGCTTGTAATAAGAAATGAATATGTAATCTAAAAATAATATCTTTTGAGTCTTTTTTAGTAGTATGTATTTGATTACATAATATATTTGAATAAAATAAGCGTGTGGTTTGGTTGGGTTTAATTTTATAGGTATTATTTTGTTATAACAGGTAGGTATGTAACACATGTACAATGGTATAATGGTGTTACCGAGTACAAAAAAATGCGTAATAATAATTGTGAGCAAGTGATTGACGTGCATAGCTGTTTATTATGCATACTACCTAATAAACTAAATAGCTTTATTTTATTTTCGACTATTATTTTTAGTGTGAAAAATCAGCAGTTTGTTTTGTGGGTTTATTTAATTTTTTTTAACACATTCAGAAACTTGTTTTTGTAAAAGTATTAATATTGATGTTGAAAAAGCGTATAACCTACCCTGAAACTTTAAAACGAATCTTTGATGATAGTTCTCTGGAATTTTCTAAAAAACACGACCCACCAAATACGCTAGCAGGTTATGTTAATTTAACAAACATCATCATGAGGAAACCTGGACTTGTAATTAAAATAAATTTGGAATCGCCAATCCGCTTTGAGCAAGCGTGATGATCAACGCTTCTCTGTATGAAAAGAGGCCTTTGCCCTGAAGTGGGGCAGTAATAGGCTGGTATTATTTTATTATTTAAACATCTTGAGACAAAAAATAGATCCAAAACACAAGTTACATTTTAATAATCGCTTGTCCCAAGTTACATCGTTAACCCGAAACCACCGTCCTTTTGAATTAGGCAGTTTACCTGAATTCGGTCAGCGGTAGGCTACATACCGCGCTAATTGTGGAGTCCAATTAATTAAAACTTTTTCTACAGGACACAGGACAGCTGTGTAGGTGCCTGAGCAATCGGAAAGTTTTCTCATTTCCCCTGCAACTCGCAACCGGGATTAAATGTTGTGACAGATTCAAGCGGACGTAAAAATATAAGAGATTTCTTTGTTGGAAAGTTCGTAGTGTCAAGTTTGAGATTGAATATTGAGTTATCGTTGTTAAGAGCATTTGCTATTGACCGTTTACCTAGACAAATGTATCCCCGATTTTTCTTCCTGGAGTTTAAGCCTTTTCTGTTGATGGGAAATCATTAAGTGATTTCTTCCTATCTGGGCGGAGTGGGAGTGTCAGACTCTTACTGACTACAACCAATCCGTGTTCCTCCTAGTGCCCTTTGCGTTCCAGGGCCGCGGTTGCCTGTGACTTCATCCGCGCTATTTTTTGTTACGAATCCCTATTTGCGAACAATAAAATATAGCCTATGTTACTCGCTGATAATGTAGCCTTATATGAGTGAAAGAATTTTTAAATCGGTCCAGCAGTTTTTGATTTAATTCGTTGCAAACATACAATAGTACAAATGTTTCCTATTTATAATATTACTGTAGATTGGCTAGGTGTCGTCATTTTAGTCTAATAATTGTGTCTTATTAAAATCCTTCCGAAATTCGCATTTGTCATAGTAAGTTATTTCATTGTTGATGCAACTGTCTACGACATCCGCTACATACGAGTATGTGCTTTAAGATGCATTGTAGTCAACAACTCAACATTATTACAGTTTGAAATGATCCAGCTACATTGTGTACGGGATGTTTGAACAAGCCAAGTGTAGTCTAGGATAAGGTACAGTTTACGAGGTAATCATATATGTTTTGATATCGTAAAAGCTGTAAGTATCTTGTTGAGTTCAATCTTATTTTAGACAACCTTAGAATATTGAAGATAAAACGATCTCTATATTCCATACGTTCTATGATGGTGCGGGTGACACATGTCAGCAATTCATCTATAGATGTCAGAATCGCATAACTAAGTTAGTGACATTATTTAATTTACTAGTTATTTACTTACTTATTACTGATTCCGTATTTTACGACTATGATATTAGTGTACAGTTAAAATATTCAACAAAATATTAAAATATTCAAGAGTTCTGTGGTTTCTGCCGACCCCCATGGGAAAAATAAGTTTATGTATATATGTAAATAATCAAACTTTTCAACTATAAAACAGTAGGTAGGTACTATAATATCTAGATATATAAAAACAATATAGATAATGGTTTGTATAACTTCACAATTTTGTAAAGTTTAGACCCTAACAGTTTGGTATTTAATTAAAACAAACGTTTAAAACACCAACTGTGTGGTAGAACCTAATTGTTTTACAAATAACGCGGTTTGAAATGTTTAATTGAATTTATTTACAGTTATCTATTTTATTTTGAATCCATTAGTGGGTAATGATTACCTATTAAATAATTAACGCAATCTGAGGCTTAAGTATAATAAATATAATTTATTGAGTTGATATTTTCCATTTTAAAAAGTAAACTTTTACTCAATCGTCAAAAAACAATCATACGTTTTACGATAGGTAACTTAGCTAAAAGATTGTCTTAATACTAGCGACCCGCCCCGGCCTCGAATGAAATGCAACGTAGACACATAAACCTTCCTCTTGAATCACTTTATCTGTTGATGAAAACCGCAAAATACAAAATCCGTTGCGGAGTTCACTCTTCCTTTAATTTTGTATGTTGTAAGTACATACCCATTAACAGTGTTCCTATGGCATCATTAACTTCCAATCTTAGCACACAAATATAGCGCAATAACGTAGGAATGTCCAATAAACAGCACATAAACAGTATATAACCAAATTATTGAGTTGGAAGCTATGTAATAAAATAACTGTTTGCTCCAAAAAATTTACTTACTAATTTGTTCATGTTAAGTAACATTTTTGGCTACTGCTCCGCTTCCGTCGGTTGAAGCGTAATGTTATCTAGCCTATACTTTTCCTCATACATCTGGCTATTGTAAACAAACAGTATTTTTTTCAATCCGACTGGCAGTTTCAGAGATAATCGCGTTTAAACAAACTAAAACTTTTTAGCTTTATAATATTAGTAAAGTATAGATTTTATGGTACCTGGTACCTTTGTATTGTTATTCTCCTAAACACAAATATTATTTTCATCAACACTGAGCAGTGTGGAGGTGTGAACCCGCAATAGTTTACTTTAATAACAAGTGAGATTGATTAAGAATTCTGTAGTATTATTCTGTACAAATTTTCTCCGGTGAATACACAAGTCTTTTTTTTGAGGTGGTAAAAATTATCAAACGAGTCCTTCCGTCCTGGGTGGGGTGGAAGGGACTGTCAGACTTTTATGACTAAAAAACCACCCTGTTCCTTCTGTTGCCCTTTACGGTCCAGGGCCACGGTATCGTGTTAAGACGTCCCGCAAAAATACACAAGGCTTGCAGTTTACATCCTTGTCAAATTCAAGGCCGCGACTTATCGTCTCATTTAAAGTACATAGCCTATATGTTACTCCAAACTATCAAGTTTCAAGTTTATTTATTCAAGTAACCATGACTCATTTATTAGTAAAAAATCTTATCTTATGTTTAAAATTATCAAGATAATTTTATCTACATTCTAAAAACAAGTTCTTATACTACACACAGCAGCAGATTTGTCCGATGCTTTATCGCGGCTGCACCAATCCATGAAAATATCGCAGCACCGATTCACGTACGCACAGTCCAGTCTGCTCGCAATCAGAGACTGGGACTGTTGCTACTGTCCCACACCCCACGGACCAGGGGGCTTAGACAAGGTAACAATTTCAAAACGATAACGAAGTTAGAAAAGACTAAAATGTATGGGATTGACATAAGCCGCGTTAAGTCACGTGGTCAATCGACGAAGCGATGACCACATAAAAGACTAAAATGTATGGGATTGACATAAGCCGCGTTAAGTCACGTGGTCAATCGACGAAGCGATGTTACTTTGTCTAAGCCCCCAGGGACGTACAGCGCTTACGCATTATGGCAAAAAAAACAATCCACATGATATTCTACCGATCGCGACCTTTACACCAAAAACTCTCTTACGCTGAAAACCAGCGCCGTGGTTTTAGTGGCTCCATGCATTGGATACAGCATAATGCTCAGCGTAAGCGTTGTGGAGCATATTTATTTTTGTATTTTTTTTTTTAGATTAATTAAACTTATTTCTCTTCTGCTTTTGTGTAGGTACAATTTTTATTTTTTCTTCTATGTTATGTGTGTCATTTTTGCGTGAATAAACAATTTTTCTTTCTTTCTTTCTAACGAGGCAGTCACAAAAAATCACCTTTCAAAAACACCCAAAATATTTGTACAAGCAAAACAGAAAGCTCTTGGCATCGATCATAAGCACACGTGGCTGTCTGTCATCATACGATAACAGCTTTTGTTTCCCCCGCATAATTGAAATCGTGTCAAAATCGGCTCAGTAGTTTATGAATTACAAACAGTACGTGGGCCTGACAGTTTATGTGGGTACGGGGGGGAAAAATAATACTGTTTGGGTAAAAAATTGATATATTTCTAATATAATATGTAGGGGAACGATCGGTATGCTGTGCTGCCCTAGATCATGTATGAGGTTGTGGGTTCGATAACGAGCAGGTACCAATATGAGTGTGAGGGTTTGACTGATGTATTTTTTAAGTTTATTTTAAACATCACTGATATCAAGTAAAGGAAAACATCGTGAGGATACCTGAACTTATAAATTAATGCCAATCCGCCATGATATCTTCTTCCATTCCGTCCTGTCAGCTGTCATGCTATTACTGACTCCCTTGACTTTCATATCATTTTTCATACAATCCACCCATCTTTTCTTTGGCCTTCCTCTACCTCTCCATCCATCCACATTCATAACTCTGCCGTCCGTTAACTTAAAGTGCGCAAAGCCACAAAATGGTTAACGTACTTTAAGTAGCGTAAACTATTACTTTCTTAGTGTTTAACGACCTTTTCGTTAAAAATATTTCAAAAAGTATAAATATTAGAAATATGATACTTAAACAGATCGATAGAGTTGTTTTTCTACATATGATGGCACTGTAACCTCAAATCTACCCTCTGAGGGTTAACGCCTTTCTTGTTAATGGACGGCAGAACTCACTTGGTCACATGCGTTTCATCCCTCGTCTTCACATGTCCATACCAAGACAAACGATTCCTTTCAACTTTTCTGTCACCGGCGACTTATAAAATCTCTTAACATATTACTAAATAATATATTGCAATATTTTTCCCCTATGTGCCTAACTTCCATCTAAAAACAAGTTTACTTACTAACGTAAATTAAAGCAGCTGCAATAGCTCAGATAAACTTAACTTTAGTTAGTTGCTAACACAACGCTAAAATTCTTTATTAGAATAGGTACGTGTTAGCAACTTACTTAGAGTTCAAAAAAGTAACCCTGCCTAGCGCAAACCTAATTTAAATACTCAGAAAACTATTATGTGAATATAAGTTAAAAAACTTTATTTTATGAGTGTAAATAATATATTGTTTATTAGGAGGTATTAAAAACTCGAATGAGTTATAAAATGCAGTACCTACACTGGATATTTTTATAGTGCAGTTGCCAGTTGAAATGGCGTATTTGATGACCACAGCTGCATACAGCAGCGTATTCCACCCACTCGTAAAATATTAATTATCAAGATATATGTCAAGGAAATTGATGGCAGTTTTAATTGTTTTTGTAATGAGAAACGTGACGCTGCAAATTAATTATACTTTTGGAATTATTAAACTGAATTAATTGACTATGACATTAATTTGAAATTATTAGATTTTTGATAGAGATATGGGTCTTGGTATTCAAAGATGGTCTGTTTGGAAAGGGCAAAATAATATTAGGTAGGTATTAAGCAAGCTCATAACTACTTAGTTGGGAGGACTAGCGATTCCAGTCTTAATATAGTCCAGTTTGTTGTGTACTTCAGTATTATAATATATTAGTTGATGAGAACAAGTTTTAAAACTTATGTAAATATCAATTTAAAATTTTCCATAAAATCCTTTAATTCCCAGAGGAAAATATTAATACATTGTAATACTATTTATTGTACTACTTATGTAGTAATTTTTATGCAAAGTTCGTTGAACGTTCTGTGTGATAATGTTTAAACATGGATTTTAAAAGAGTACCTATGTACTTCTTACACATTTTTTCTTCTTTTTTTCTCTCTCTTTTTCTTGTGTACATTTGAATATAATATGTATATGTAATCCTAATCCTAACTAATATCCTAACTATATCCTGACTTCCTAACTAATATAATAAATGCGAAAGTAAGTTTGTTTGTTTGTTTCTTACCATTTTACGCCTAAACCACTGAACCGATCATCCTGAAATTTTCCATATACATTGCCAGATGTACAGGAACGAACATAGGGTACCTTTAATCCCGAAAAAAAGTACTGTTTTCGAGGGAAACCACAAAAACGTTCTTATGATCATAGATGGCGTCACGTGTCGTTTCGAATTTAAATGACAGGACATGGGTAATTTTTACCGTGACTTCGTCTGTGTCCGCTATAACCGAAATTTACGCGGACGAAGTCGCGGGCAAAAGCTATTACTTAATATTTGTCGGTATTGCCCCACCCAAAATCAAAGTCTTTTGGGTGGGGAGGTTGTCATAAAATACATAAATTCTTACTAATATTATTAATGTGAAAGTAAATGGTACGGGGTGAGTTTGAATCCCAAGGAAGGACATAGGCTCCGCGACTTCGTCTACGTCTGCGATAACCGACATTTATGCGGACAAAGTAGCGGGCACAAGCTAGTATTTACACGTAGTCCGTAGCTCAGAAAGTTAGCAGTTCCACGAAGCTTTTCCCGTATAGTTTTAAATATAAATAATACCTTATGTAAAGAGCTTGTTCACGGTTTTGTTTTACATAATTTATTCTGGGCTCCCGCGAACGGTTTGTGGTCAAACGAGCGGTCAAACACAGCTGTGCCCCGAGCCTACAATGGAACCGAAACGTTGTGTTTTGTTTTCTAAAATTTGAGTACAAACAGAATTCTGAATGAGCTGTGTCAATAATTGAAATGCGTGTACATAGACTGATGTTTGGAGAGAGATGACTTGTATGTAGCAGAGATTAATAATTTTGTGTGAGGTAGTACTAGTTTTTTCCCGCGATGTCGTCCACGTAAATTACGTAAATATTATATTGCCTACGTTATTTGCTGATAATGTAGCTTTCTATAGATGAACGAATTTTGTAAATCGGATAAGTAATTTTTCAGTAAATCCATTACAAACCATAATATAAATCTTTTAACATAGCATAACATAACATCATGCCTGTAATCCCCAAAGAGTTAGGCAGAGGTGTACCCATCAGTACACCCACATTTCGCCAGTTATGTTTTTAGTCCCATGTAATAGGGGGCGAGCTTATTGCCATCAACCGGGCACAAATCCAGACTCCGAGGCTCCTACTGAGAAATTCCTGATGGAAAAACCTAATAACACTTTGCCCGACCTGGGAATCGAACCCAAGACCTCATGCACAGCAGTCGCGCTTGCGACTACTAGATCAACCAGGCAGTTTAAACTTTACAGTTTAAAAAATAAAAAGTATCGTCAGTAACTATCTAATTTAAATATGGCATTCTATTAATAGTCTCCTAAAATACGTAGGTAGTTAATTCTAGTTCCACTCGATTTTTTATTTTTTTTACAAAGTTTTATAAAATATAAGATCAAAAAATCGATTACCCAAATCACGAATGGCCTGGATTTACATCTATAGGGTTAAAAATACAATAGACACCCAAATAACTCAAATAAAAAAATAACTTTTTTCCATTGCTACGAGCTAAAATAACCCAGACTTCTCAACTGTATAAAAGGCTTTAAGGCTTGTTACAAGTACAAGAAGTACATTTCTCTCGTATATTCTCGTTTCTTACTAAGAATATCACGACAGCGTACCGCTTTGGGACATTTACGTCCCGTTTCCACGGTTTATGTACCTTGAATGTCGCACTGTTATGTACCTTGAATGTCCCAGTGTTCGCTGAATGCGCTCGTAATTATAAAACCCTTTCATATTACAGAGATACTGTATATGGTTATGTATGTTTTATATGTATGAGGATGTAGGTAAGTTTTTTGATATTATCTGTAGTGCTGTTGAGGGAACTCGGGTTTGGTAACGACTCGGATTGGGGAGCGAGTATTGGTAATTTTATTAATGTCATGACTTTGTTAACATACATAAACTCACACCTTTTTCCCATGGGGGAAGAAAAAGGAAAAAAAAACATGTTTAAAATAAAAAAAAGAATTGTATGAATGTTGAAGAGGCGAAAGGAGTGTTTAAGGATCTTAGCAGGTAGCATTCTGTGGTTTCGGCCTATCCCCATGGAAAAACTGAGTTAAGTATAAAAAAAATATGTTTTATTCTTCTCTCTTTTATTGTAGATGTCTTTAATTATTGGTAATTGGTTACAACAGTAAACGTTACAACTACAGTAAAAAAAATAGTTACACAAAAAACTTGACTTAAAAACAATATCAGCACAGTATAATATCAACCCCAGATTGCTCCCCTTTGCACACAAATATAAATAAAATAGTGTAGTGACACAGTTTATAAGAACCAAAATGGAAGCCGGATTTCCCGTTGCTAAGCTAGCGACAAGAAAGGTTATAACACCGTGAAAAATACACATAATATTTTTTGATTACCCTACCTATCCGTGTGACGTTTACCTCCTCATGTAGACTCGCCATTAGTCTTGATTTCCTCGGATCTGTCCTCATTTCGGTTTCTTTGTTTACATTCAAGAGCAAGACGAATGTGTGTGACGAGTGTCGGCACCGTTTTATATTTGTTTCATTTAATGCTTTATGTACGGCGAGTCAGAATTTTCTTTGCAAATTGTTAGGTCTAGCTTGGGTACTATTTTTCGGGCTGCTGTGTTGCCTTTGACACTTTTTGGTTTAGTTTAAACAACCCGTGTTATTTAAAAACAGTATGATTTCTAAGTTAATAAAAAAATAGGTTTCTCATTTTAAGTTACGTCAACGGTTTCATTTTAAATCTTCATAATAATATAATACCAGTTTACTATTGTCACTTCTATGTAACTCTTAACGGAGGAATAAATTTATGGCAATAATTATGTCAAACTGTCATATTTATTATTTGGATAAAATTATCCGACTATTGGAAAAATTGTTCTTAAATTTTGAAAAGGCACTATTGAACATCATAGACAATAAAAATAACTATATAGTTGCCTAATAATCTAGTTGGAAATATTTTCTGATTCATCTACACATGTCCTAAGCTCCACAATTTTCTGGTCACTTCGTCCAATATATCCACTGATGACATAAACATTTTATCCCGACGGAAACAAATAAGTCTCTTGGCGACCCTACAACAAGTAGATACACTAGGTAGGTAGCTATGTATATGTAAAAGCTCCCTGACATCCTATCTGACGCTTACAATTTTTTCCTGTCGTGTACGTAATAAGCGGAGATTTTTCCGCGACTCTCATTAGCCCGTAGATCGATCTGGGCGTAATCCTGCGCGGAGTTTTATGAGAATTTTTTGTAGACACGTGTATTTTGAAACTGTGTTAACACTACAGATTTTATGTTTATGATAATAATTGACTTTTTGTCTTCTGATGTTTTGACAAGATCGATTTAATTCACTATTAGGGGGTAGAAGGTTCACCAATACAAGGTGGAAGATTTATATTATTCGCTGAAAATATTGGATATGAACTACAGCGAGCCTAATGCGTGTGGAATTACTACTTGTATAGTTATATTCAATCTGCTGTGATTTATTCATATTCATTTATTTGCATACCATTTTGTAATAAAATAATAATAATAATATGTTAGGACTACCAACACATTGCCATCTGATCCAAAACTAGGCAGAGCTTGTACGATGGTAACCAGACAACTGATAAATATACTTATATATTTCTAAATACATACATATCATATAAATTACACCCAGACACAGAACAAATCATCGTGCTCATCACACAAAGATTTGTCCTGGGTGGGAATCGAACCCACGACCTCCGTCCTAGCAGTCAGGGTCACTAACTACTAGACCAACAGGCCAGTCAAAATATTTAATAACTTCGTACCTACATTAAATTATATAAATCAATAAATATTATATTTTTGCATCTAGTTTTTCTGTCAGCCGTAGACATGGTAGGTACCTTCTTATTAATAAACTAGTAGTAGTCCTCTTATGATTGAATGATTCTCTTTTTCTTCCGCTTTGGGCTAGACGGAGTGGGAGGGAGTGTCAGACTCTTACTGACTCATCTGTGTGCCTCGTAAAGCTTGCAATTTTTTTTGTGATAAACAGATCAAATGTGATAGGCTCGCCCCCTATTGATAGGCTCGCCCCCTATTACATGGGACTAAAAACATAACTGGCGAAATGTGGGTGTACTAATCGGTACACCTCTGCCTAACCCTTCGGGGATTACAGGCGTGATGTTATGTTATGTGTAGATCAAATGTGTCAGAAACCACCTTAACTCTTGTCCTGTAATTATGTACATCATTAAAATCCGCCGCTCCATATGAGATGATTATTGAAGCATTAGTGCTGGGTTTCAAATTCAATTTTACAAAATTGCAGGTTAGTTTAAGCCGATATTATCGACAGCGCGCTAAATTTTGATCAACGTATAAATTAACTCGATTTAATTTTGTAGATAGTAGAGGTTTTAATATTTAGGCTTATGGTTAGTTAGTTTTCCGATGAGTAACTTAATTTTAAAGTGATACAGGGCTTCTTAAAAATCTTATTTTTCATTCCGAGTTTTTGAGTCATGTATTCATTCGGGCAAAGTGTTCCGCGTCAAAGTTGATATTATATCCCATGGTAATCGTACTTTTTTCAATGATAAATAGTAGCCAAACCGCGCTGTAGCGCTGTATAGCGCTGTTCTAACCATAATTTTATGCAGATTTATTTATTATTTATTTATTCATCAAACAATTTACATTGTGTCTGATTGTCTACACCAAGAAAAAATAATAACAATAATCAGTCTAATAGTGAATACATCATATTAGATAACTTAATTAAATGTCACGTACCATTATAATTATAAACCAATAACCATATAAAAAGTAAAAAATGACAATGAGGTGAATAAAATAACCTTCCAAATAAATATCAATAACAATAGAAACCACATTGATTCGTTGAACCGTTCTTCCCCTTGACGGGGGACAGTCCATGAGGATTTCAAGGCACATACTAAATCTGCACGACATTGTCCTAATCTCATTTCAACCCACCTACCAACTTACACTCAAACAACTGTCCTCCAAAGGCATATGCATCAGAACTTTAGGAAGCCCTGCAGTTCATAATTACACGTTGACTCCGTTACAGTTTTGATGCACAAGACACTTAACTAGTTTAAAAGCCTGTCGAGACTCGGCTGTAGCGAAACTTGAAGCTAAAGTAATGGTAGTTGTTGGTAAGAGGTAGCTATTACTGAGTGGCACTGATGGAAATGGTATTAAAGTCGTGAGAAACACTCGGAATTAACGTATGGAAGTTTATTTATTGCAGTAGATTTACAAGTTTGCTAAAAGGTATTTTTGGTGTTAGGAGATTGGATGAATATTCGTAGCCTCCATTTTACCCCTGACTAACATTTACCGCGTGAATTTTATACGAGTTTCAACAGAATTTTTGAGAATCGGATTAAAAGCTCCAGATATGAGTGCGTTCGAACAGAAAAACACACAAACTTTCCTGCTTTATAGTATTAGTATAGATGAATTCAGTTTTTCTTAGGTTTTTGTAGGGTACCTATAGGTAATCTAAAACATCACATGCATAGCATACAATACTATACAACTACTATACATATAAAAAGTTTTAGTGATCTTTCAATTGTGTTTTTTGACACATTTGTTAACATTATTTGGACGAAAATATCGTTTCAAGCTCTGATTCATCCAACCCCGTTATCATACATGTACATATTATATAATACAATCATGAACATATTTATCAGTCGAACGATGCGCGTCGTCTGCTGCTGAACATAAACCTCCCCTAAATATGCCACAAAGACCAGTCCTGCACTACCCGCATCCAGCGCATAAAACACATAATTCAATAGGTATTAAACACAAACATTTGCCGCTTTAGAAAGGATTTTGATAAACAGCGGGATTAAAAAAATAAAACCATATTGCACAATAATAATTGTCATCACAAATCCTTTCACAAAAACATAACCCTCATCATAAAAAGCTTGTAAAGAGTAGATAATTGTAGGTAAGCATACGGGTTAGTAACCTGAGCCTGTCGGCGCTGTCACGTGTCGCCTGACATCGAGCGGAGCGCTGGCCAAAGCTGTCAGTTCCGTGCTTCGATATACCTACTCTCGTTACTTTATACACTCCGAATTGAGGCCGGTGGTCCAAGAGTAGACCGCAAGCGATTGATGTGTCACAGTATTACCTATTAATATTTTATTTAATAAAAAATGGTGTCATTTATGAATTTTACGGTAGGTGTAGTTTCGTTTTTTATGTTTTTATTGTGTTGTGTTTTTGGTGATCACTGTTTAGCGCAATAAGCTGTAATATAAAGCTGAAGAGTTTATTTATTTTTCTAGAACACGCTTCTTCAGTACTCCTTGACCAATTTTGCTCTAAAAACTCTTTCAACTCTCAGGCAATGTGTTTATAAGATTTTTCAATCAGAAATTACTCAGTAGCAGCATCGGAGTCTGGATTTGTGCCCGGTTGATGGCAATAAGCTCGCCCATTACCGCACGAAACTTAAAACCGCAACTGGCAAAATGTGGCACCTCTGTCTAACCCTTCGGGGATTACAGACGTGATGTAATATGTAATATAAGAAATATAAATCTCTAATTTCTTACACCTTGTACCACATAACATGTACTATTTCACCTGAGAGGTTTTCATACAGTATATACATACATAGATGGGTCAAACACCGCCCGCTACACGTTCAGTTCCTGAAACCCAATTCTTGCTTCAGTTTCAAGTGTTCGTGTATCTTTGTCTTATGTTTCCTTTGATATTACTTTGTAAATAATTAAATTGCATCTTTTGATCATTTCTTAAAACATTGTGGATTCGTCTCAACTAGGAAGGATAAAACAATTGATTGTATAAGGAGTACTTAAGCATGATATTTTGCATATATCCTGCATGAAGTTGCAAATTAATAAAAAAATACAGGATCTGACCTAAATATTTTTTAATAAATTACTGAAAATCTACTAGGTAGGTATTTGGGTTAAATTACAAAAATATAAATTGGTACCTAATTAGTAGTATCCACACTATTATTATCATCTAGGTTATACCCACTTCATCCGCGTGGATTTTATTTATACCTTAAGCAATTAAAATAATGCTTCGGCAATAGTGTTCTGTCTGTGTGTACTTAGTCCGATTAAAAAATACTTTCATTGATAGATCGGTGAAAGTATTTTTTTAATCGGACTAGTTTTATTCTTCGTTTTTCGTCTTATTCTTAAAAACAATAAAAATAAAAGCTGTAAAGTTAGCTTTTATTTTTATTGTTCTCTGCATAATATTAAAATTGAATTATAGACAAATAAAAGGCCTATCTGTCTGTCTGTATGTTACCTTATAACGGCAAAACCGCTGATCCGATTGTTATGAAATTCGATAAGATAATCCTTAACTTTGCGTGCGAGCGGGCTTAAGCTAGTTACTACATAAATATAGTATACTACTAAGTATGTGTGTTACTACATAGTAGTTACTACATAAATATAGTATACTACTAAGTATGTGTTTATGGACGAAAGCGCGGTAATGTGAACACTGCGGCATCTTATGCGGTTCTAATAAGAGCGATTTTACAACAAACATGATGATGAAGATGTGCTGGCGATTAGCTACAGTCAACAAAAGAGAGGTATGCAGGTTCCTCAGATATAGTTGAAGTTTTCATAGAAACCAGTAGATGTTTTCACACGGTCGATTTTCGCAGAATATATACCTACCTACGGAACATTTAGATTTCTCCGTCTTAGCATTTGGCAAACCGAGTTCCGGGAATTGAAGTATACCCACTCGCTCCGACCCCCCCTTAATCTTTGATCAAACAGAACAACATGACGGCCCTTCATTCAGTCTGGTCCTTTGAGGCTTTGTTTCGAAATGTAAGTTACGATGAACTTTGGAAAACTTATAGCAAAGATCCAAACAAAGTAACTAGGCAATCGTGTATTGAATATAAATGATTTTAAGTATGGGATCATAACTTAAAGAAGTCCTGAAAAAAAAATTGTACATTAAATAGGTACATTTATTATTTACATACATACATAAACTCACGCCTTTTTCCCATGGGGGTAGGCAGAAACTACAGAACGCCACATGCTACGATCCTTACATACTCCTTTCGCCTCATCTACGTTCATACATCTCGTCATACAAGCACACCTTATTGGTGAGGTCCTTCAGAAAGGTCAGGTGCGGATACTCGTAACCGGCGTGCTTGTATGACGAGATTTATTATTTATTCAACACAAATGGATTATAAATTATATACTAAAAACAATTAACCCAAACCCAAAACTTATAAATAATAATAAAATTATAAAGTATGTACAATATGTAGATAAAAAAGAAAGAAAATAGGAAGAACCTTAAAGAGCATCAAAAAATTGGTCCGCATCGCTGTCATTGGGGCAAATGCACAGAAGGCTGTCAGCATTGTCACATTGTATTGTATGGCAATGCTAATTCTTTGTTTAACACTAAACATAATATGGACTTAAGTATGTCACTGAACGCAAACTAATTTATATTAGTAACAATAATGAAAACTATTATACGAGGTATGTTCAGAAAGTAATCATAATTATTATTGCTAATATGGGTAATTACATAAAGTTGTTAAAAATAATAGAGCACAGTTTAACCATATTACGCCTTGAGGCATGCAAATGTCAACATTTTGCTGCACAACATTGCTAAACCATACATGCATGCACCAGTCATTTAATAAGTAAATGTACTAGATTTTTATCTGTTTTTAGATAAAACATACTAGAAAAAAAAAATACAGAATATTGTTAATACACTTGTAGACTATTCTCGTATTAAGCTTCAGCCCTCTAATTTGTCCGCGTCAAAGATATTTTCCCATTTATCATTATTATTACATTTTTACCGGAATAAAAAGTAGCCTTAGTGTTATTTCAGACAACAATTATCTCTGTAGGTACCAATTTTCCTCCAGATCTGCTGTGATTGAGTAGCAAACATCCATTCATTCAAACTATCGCATTATAATAGAAGTAAGATGAATTATGAGCACCATTATTTAATTTACTGCCTTATATAAAATGCTTTAACGTAAATAAATCCATTCTATAACTGGTGTTACCTGAGTAGATTATTTTTCAATCACACACAGGTACAACCGTCATTCTCTACAGGAGATTGAATGAATAAAACAATAAAAGAATAATGCACGGTGGAAGGGAAATTTTGTCTCAAACTGTTACTATGGATTTACTCATAGTACGTACTTGATTCTAGAGCCTCATCGTTATCATTTTTTTCATTGCGTTTTTGAAATTACGAAGTAGAATATGTTAGTCGATTCTCAGACCTACCCGATATGCACACAAAATTTCATAAAAATCGGTCCAGCCGTTTCGGAGGAGTTTGTTAACAAATACTGCGACAAGATAATTTTATATTATTTCCTATGGACCATACCAGGGAACCTTCCGGTTACGAAGATATTGATGATCAAAGTGACAATTTTTAGCCTGGCCGCACACGGGCCACCGACCACAACCACAAAACGCTGCCACCTTTCTATTTCCTGTATTGTTCATACATTTTATATGGACTCTTCGCACGCGGTTGACGTGATGACACTCTGTGGTCGCCACCGCTGACGTCGGTGGTCGCTTCTAGCTTCAGGTGGCGGCGTTTGTGGCTGTCGAGCGTGGACCGTGTAACCATAAGCATAATAATTTGCTTGGCTCCGTAAACATTAGGTAATTTTTTTAACCAATAATGTTGACACAATTTTGCTGGGCATGCATAGTTAACGATAATGTAATGTGTCTTTTTAATGCAATCGTTTATAGGTAAATGTATAGGTAAAGCATCAATTTGTTCCTGCACGATTTATGTTTTAGGCGCACACAATTCGTCGGAGTTTTATTCTCTGATCGAACGTAAATATCGACGGCTTTCTAACGATATGAAAAAAAGATAACACATCCTACCTATCTCGGTAGCGATGCAAAATATTATTACCAAAATCCATACTAATATTATAAACGCGAAAGTGTGTCTGTCTGTTGCCTCTTCACGCTTAAACCGCTAAACCGATTTAGGTAAAATTTTGTATAAAGATAGTTTAAGACACGGGGAAGGATATAGAATAGTTTTGATCTCGGAAATCACCCCCTAAGGCTGTGAAAAGGGGGGTGGAAGTTTGTATGCAAGTACAATATAAACAAGTTCCACGCAGACGTAGTCGCGGGCAATAGCTAGTATTTCCATAAAATTCGCGTACAAATATTTTTTGAGCACACTCCATATGTCATTGAGCCGGGCATCCAATCAGAGTTGGCTCCATTGATGGTTAATTCCAACTGTTTTAATCATAGATTAAATGAAAACACTGTCAGTTATTCTTTAATTACTTGTACGATATAACACGACATATTCATGATTAAAACAAAAGTTTTCCACAGGAATTGTTAAAGGCGTCTCTACACAGCAAGGATATTATCGTTGGGGCGATAATGTTGAAGTCGAAATCAAAATTGTTCAAAGCAGTTTAGTTCACTATATCATTAAAACACAAAATATAAAGGATATCAACGAATGTAAGTAAACAAAAAAATAAAATTAAAGTATCTGATTTTCAGAATAACAGTCTTTTACTAAATTCAAATGAATATTTACACTGTAAGTACTTATACCAAAAAACATATATTTTTATATTTTTGTTTGTCTATTTGTTCCGGCTTATTGACTGGACCGATTTTGACGGGATTCTTTTCAGATAGCTGATGTTTATTTTAGAAAAAAGAAATAAGGGTAACTTGCAAAAGACTCGACATTTACTCGGACAAAATCGCAAGCTTAAGTTAGTAAATAAATAAATATACACATCACGTGGCAAGAACATCGGGACGCCGTGTATCGCCCCGGCGATAATATCACTCGTGTGGGGAATGCTTTAAATAAAATTCTCGTACATTTTTCGAGTGCGCTCGAACCGCCAGGGCTGGCACCCAATCAGTGCTGCCTGGAGTGGCCGCCCGATCCGGCCGTACTTAATCTCTGATCAAACGTACACAACACCACCCCTACATGTGAAGAGTGACACACGCGACAGGATTCAATTAAGCCTCAAATATTTTTCCTGTAAAGAGTACAACAGTTTTCTGTTAACGGTTTGGGATCGGATGTTGATTGAAATAACGTTGTTAAACTTTTATGAAGTTGTGTTTTTGAAAAGGATTAAGTGGGATAAAGGTTACCTAAAACATGCGTTAGGCTTTACCTAAAATTCGACTGGGTGTTGAATATGTAATTTTTAATTTAGGTAAGCGTCTTGTTTCCTCTTAGGTACTACTATTATAAATGATAACGATAACCGATATTCACGTGGATTTAAAGCAAACGCTAGTATTTTAAGCTAGGAGCTCGTGGCTAAGTAATAACAGCCGCACGGGTCGATCCGTCAGGTTAAGCTACGCTTGCCGGGGTTGGTCCGTGGATGGGTGACCATCTTTACACACCGAGACTCCTCCGTGCCTCGGAAAGCACGTTAAGCCGTTGGTCCCGGCTGTCATACGTAGATCTTTGACAGTCGTTACGGGTCGTCAGAAGCCCGAAAGTCTGACAACCAGTCTTACCTAGGGGTATCATATTACCCAGTTACTGGGTTGTGGAGGTCAGATAGGCAGTCGCTCCATGTAAAATACTGGTATTCAGTTGCATCCAGTTAGACTGGTAGCCGACCCCAACATAGTTGGGAAAAGGCTAGGCAGATGATGATGATGCTAGTATTTTAAGCTAAGCTAGCTAAGCTAGCTATTAAAAAACGTAATTTTATTAACATGCACTAAAGCAAAATCTTATACCTACGTATACCTACCTAAACCGCGGTCACTGGCTATATTTCGATCTTCATTACAACTTTCAATTCTAAAGTGTCGGAGCCAAAGTTGATGGCAGAGGTGTAAAATCATTCGGAAGTTCCGACCTTTCGGAATCGGAATCAAAGCTCCGTAACATCCCTATTATTTATCGTAAACTTCTGCTTTTATGAACCATCATTATTTTTATGTGCCATAATCCTCCGTGAAGTTTCATTAAGAAAACTTTGCCCATAAAAACATGAAATTACCAAATCGAAGATTGATTTGAACTTTATTACCTCGTGATAAAGACTTGTTTGCTTCTTAACATAATCACTTTTCGCTTTGAGGAAAACGAGATAATTATAATAATCCGAATAACGTTTGCTGGACTTTATGGCTGCCTATCTGTTTATTTAATTTGGAATTGCAAATATGGTTTTATTTACATTGAAATTAGGATTTCCATAAGTTTAAAATAATTTAATTATCTAATAATTAAGCTTGTTAAGTTACTGAGAGAAATATTTTTCTTTTTCAATAATACGTATACATTACACAAAAGATTTTATTTTCAAAATACCTACCTATTCCAATAATAATACTTAGATACCCACGCGATTTTCACTCTTAAGTATAAAACTATAATACATATATTCTTAAAGTCCGATAGAACAGCAATTCGACACGACCGGAGAGAGATCAAGCGCAAGACCAGCTGCTGAACGTGCTTTTCGAGGCAAGAGGGTGTCATACACCATCTTGCAAACTCCGAGCTGCCACCAAGATAAATCCCATTTACCGTTTTGCTCGTTCTGGGAGTCAAAGCCGGAAGCTCAGTTTCAGCATTTGCGCTTGCTACCGATCAACAGTAGCTACTTACATTATAATCCTAATCATAGACAGTCCCCTGGGACGAGCTGGAAGCCGAAGAAACGGTTATGCTCGTGCTTCTCGAGTGCATAGGCATCGCCCATATCACCTCACCAATCTAGCTAGGGATGACAGCTACCATGGCTCACACACAATGGGCCACAATTGATGACTAAGTGCGGAATCTCTCATCGTAGGTAGATAATGAGTATTCCTTTGCCGCGGCCAGTATGCCCGCTTAAACCTAGAAGCCCTGTTTGGGTGGTAATTAAGCACTAATTACCAAGTATCTCGGGCGCGCGTTAAGTACATTTCCAGTTCAATTAGGAGAGGCTTGCTCTCGTATTACATTGACTTACTTCTGAGATGGTCCACTGTAAATCCTTTTGATATTTGTTATACATACTCGGAATATTATCGTGATGACTCAGGCATATGGTTGTGGGCAAGTACGAATATGACTTATCAATTCAAGATCTTTTAGAGCAAGAGTGATGATCAGTAGAATATTATTAGTATTTAATATTATTTTTATGATATATCATTAAAATAAAATAGGAGCTAGTGGCTAAATAATAACAGCCACACGAGTCGATCTATCAGGTTAAACTACGCTTGGGGCTGGTCCATGGATGGGTGACCATCTTCACACACCGAGACTCCCTCGTGCCTCGGAAAGCACGTTAAGCCGTTGGTCCCGGCTGTCATACGTGGATCTTTGACAGTCGTGACGGGGCTTCGCCCGAAAGTCTGACTACCAGTCTTACCAATAGTTATCGTATTACCCAGTTACTGGGTTGCAGAGATAGGCAGTCGCTTCGTGTAAAACACTGGTATTCAGCTGGATCCGGTTAAACTAGAAGCCTACTATCACATAGTTGGGAAAAGGCTTAGCAGATTGATTGACTGTCATTAAAATAAACGTGAAATGTTACAGGATAGGCTTGCCCCTAAATGTAAATAATACGTTAAATTAGTGGTAATCCATTAGGGATCGGTAATCTGGATGTAACGTTATTATGTACCTACATGAATTACGTAGGTAGGTACTAATTTGCGATTTTCCTTATATTTTAAGCGATATTATAACTTTTGTTGCTGTTGTTTAGGTGCATTTTTGGTTTTATATTAGGTATGTGATTTCTCAATAGCAGCCTCGAAGTCAGGATTTGTGCCCGGTTGACAGCAATAGGCTCGCGTCTTATTACACGGGACTTAAACATAACTGGCGAAATGTTGGTGTACTATGGGTACACTTTTGCCTAACCCTTGGGAGATTTTAGGCGTGTTATGTTATTATGTGGTTATGGTGAAGGTTTTTGAGTATTCTTATTATTGTTCTAGGTCTATAAGTCCCTATGAAAAACAAGTATTACAAAAAGGTTCCATTTTCTATTCGTCATGAAATAAACCAGTTGGTATGTTCCTTTAAGAGCTCTTTTAATTATTACTTTTAGTGACGGACCGCTGTGACACTTGAGTAGTCCGTTTGTCGGACTATACACGGACAGTGGAGTTTCTTGCTCGTTCTTCTCCATAGAGGCCTACCACCGTTTTGGAACGAGCAACTAGCTTCAATTTTCGGACTAACTGACCGACTCCTTGACAATTCAAAAGTAAATGGTCTAATTGAAATAAATGTTTTGACTTTGAAAATGTTTTGACTTTGACTTGACAGTTGCAATTTTTCATACAGTTGAACTTGACACGTGACTTTTTTCGTCCTGCTGTCGTGCTTGCGCGTAAGCATATTAATTACTCAAGTCCCACGTAATGAGACACAAATGATTTTCTATTGTTCTGTCATGCTGGTATGACAGCGGGGCCTTGAGCTGTTAAACAAACAAACAAACCTACTCTTCAGCTTTAATTAGTATAGATATCCAATGGGAAATTCCAACAACTACATCAATCATCAATATGATTGATACAACAACCGATCGTTTATATTGTATTACATGACCCGATTACGCTTATCAAAGATTAAATAGCGGAATGAATAATCACTTAAAAATTGAGATGATTTAAAAGAGAAATTCATCATCATCATATCAGCCGACGACGTCCACTGCTGGATATAGGACTCCCCTAAAGATCCATTCATCCCCTATCCAGCGGTTTCCCGCGATCTTTACCAGGTAGGGTCCTTCAAGGTCCACCTTGTGGGGTGCCTTCCCACACACGAGACGAAATATAAGAACTTACCTAGAAACTGTATCAGGTTAGTTAGACCCGACACCACCTTTATACAAGATAAGAATATGAATCTACTACTTACATACAATTTTATTGTACTATATCAGTCTAGTCTATATCTACATGCAATATACTTACAGATAAGCAATGAAATAGCAATCCTCATATCCTAACCGTTTATACGTTTTACGCACTATGATAACGTTTTATATTAGACTAGCTTGTGTCCGCGACTTCGTTAGCGTGTTTGTCATTTATAAAAGATTTTTTTTCACTTTGAAAACAAAAATCGTTTTCTAGCAATAACTTTTGCTCAATGTTTTGTATTTTTACAGTTGCTAATAATTATTGAGAAAAATATATTATATTATAATAATATAATATACAAAAATTGGCCAGAGGTTAAGCATTGCCATTCAACGTGGCAATGCGGCCAGTCTTTTGGGCACATTTCCATATACAAAAAAATAAAAACTATATTGATTATCAAATTTTTAATTGTATCAATATACTTAAACATAAAACATTTACTTAAGCCTTTTCAGGTACACAGATTTGTATTTTCTTTTTCTCGCAAAAACATCAATATTTATGAACTGATACTTAGTCGCAGCTTTGTACGCAAGTCTTTACTTTGAAACCTCCATAACTTTCTAGTGTTCGCGTTTCCAAGAACCCAAAAACATACGGAGAACGCACAATGATACATCGACAAGATATTACTAATGATTAACGTCGTATTGACCATATTCATTGTATCAACAATTTCAAGAAAAACTATCTTTATCAAGTCAATAACGAGTTGCTGAAAACCGAACAAGAAAATTAACAAAATCATGACTAGAATAATTCGTACGTTTTTTTCGGCTCTCAAATTATTTTTTAGGACAGATCTTAGAGCTAAAATTAATAATACTGCATTTGCAAATAAAACAGGCCATTTGATTACGATTAAATATAGGAAAAGATATCTGCGTGTTACCTCGGGGCCTAAATGAATCATTACACGAAGTAATATCGCAACTGAGGTGGGCCCAATCCACGCACACAGAGACAGTTTCCAGATGCCGCAGCGTTCAGTCGTGAACACTTTAACCAGGCTCACGTATATTTGGTGACTGAACACAAACATCCATACAACGAGTGCCATTTCCGTATAAATCATCAGATGTATGTCCAATAGTTTAATACGTCCAGAGTAAGGGCAATTGTGGTACAATTTCTGAATATCGCAGAAAAATCTCACGAACGTGTACAAAAACCTTGCGAGCATAAATTGAATGAGTAACTGATTTTTGTAACTGTTTCTCCATTCAGCGAAGAGCGCAGCGGTCAGAGTGAGCAGCAGCAGTGCAGCTGCTGACAAAGTTATCCCCATCGTACTCCATACCAAAGTAAAAATTGTCCAGAATGATGTTGCATTCTTTGTGTAAATTACGTTGCCGTAATCAACTTCCAATAAACGTATTTGAAAACTTAAACTTTCACCGTACGATTGATTTGTTTGACATGGAGTTAAGCTGTTATTGTTCATATTTGGGATTATTTAGTCACTTTTGCACATTGCACTCTAATTTATCTAGCGATAAAACACTATCTTCCGTTTGCTTTTATTGATCATTATGTTCGTATAACACTATATTGGCAAGTGTATTTAGTTCCATTATGTTGCAAAAAAAAAAACGAATTGCTAAACTTTTTTTTGAAAGCTTCGTAGATTTTGCGAAAATATTGCTTGAATAAACATTTGAACGCCTCACGCGTCCACTGTTTGTAAATTATTAATGGATTATGGACAAGCAGTTACTTGATAACGCTGTTGTTTATCTAACATGGATTAGATTGGATATTTTGGTATCAAACAAAGTACTTATAGATACGTAATTAACATATCAATAACTTTCACCTACAGGATCATAATATTCAGGTACTTACCAATTATTGAGCGTTATTATGCCACTACAATTATATTAAGTTTACTCATTATTACACACACACTCACAATTCACTCATTTAACTCTTTTTCAATTCTCATTATTCACTCATTGTTTACACACATGTACTTCTAAATAATAAAGTAATCAAGACATAATTTACACAACGAACAGGAACGTTTCAATGCAAAACTTATTGTAGAATACAATATAATTGTATTTGCGGGTATACTAACAAAACTTAGTCCGCGCATAAAACTTTGCCACAACACCAATACATCTGCTCGACGTTTGCATGTCACTGCAGGGATTCAGCAAAATATTAGCGTCAGGTATATTTGATGCGCGGGCTTGCGGACGACTAGTAATGGGTAGCTCGCCGTCCAATCAAGGACCAAGCCCGGGTCGAAGGCGCGTTCTGTTCGCGCGCGCCTCAAAGAGCTGTCAGCACAGGGACGGGGCCTCCAACGGGGCCAACGGCTGCCGGGGTTGCGGGACGTCTTAACAGGTTACCGCGGCCCCGAACGTAAAGGGCAACAGACTAACAGGGTGGTTTTTTAGTCAGTAAAAGTCTGACAGTCCCTTTCGCCCCACCCAGGGCGAGGGAGGCATTTGATGATTTTTACCGCCTAAAAAAAAAAGGTACAAAATACGTTTTTGTACATTAGGAATTCTAAAAATGAGTTCGTCTGTCTCGATTCAAATTACTTAGTAATGAATTCTGCTGCTCAGAAAGTTAATCATTTCTTCAGCATTCTTCGAGAAAATTACGAGTCGAAAAAAGTTGGGATGATTTAATAAAAATACATTTAAGAAACACAGAGGATATATTTTCAGATATAATGCCACGACAGGTCAAAAATAAAACTCACATAATGTGAGGAATAAGAAACGATAAATATATAAAATTCTATACAAATAGTTAACAAGGTGACAGTGTCTAACGATTATAGTATTAAAACTTATTGCAAACAGTAGGTACACTTGAGGACAATAGTACTACAACGTTGACGAATTATTGTACGCATTCCAGAAGGCCCAATTCCCGTAATAAAATTTTCTCGCAATTCCGTCTCGACAAATGTCAAAAATGTAGATAGATTAGACGTATACTTGATAGAATGGAGATTGACATTAGCAATTCAAATGTTTAAAAAAATACGGGAATCGCCCTACAGTTCTAAAGTTAAATCCATAGCTTTTGCAGCCTCCTTCACATTTACTTACAAGTACAAATTCCTCGAATATTGTGATTCACTCCCTATGTTATTCCGTCCTCAAGTGTAAACATTTTTCGAATTTCCCTTCAAAACACTTTTAGCTTGTTTGTGACAGATTGATTTAAGAAGCGTAGAGTGCCGAGCTTTGTGTGTTTGAATGTACTCATTCAAATGCTATTCAGAAGAGGATTGACAGACAGTTGCCTATTCGCCTACAAGTAAGTGCATCTACTTATGAAATATTATTGCATTGTCTAATTTATACATACATAAGTAAATTCTATTACCAACATTAAAATTTTAGAAATTCTACACAATAAAATTTAGTCTACTAATAGCATTATAAATCGCTGCGTCAATCAAATTTTAATTAGATAACTATGATCGATATTCAATTAACGTACTACTATTAAAACTGACTGAATTAACTGAAGTTATAATCTAGTTCAAATTCAATTACAAAGTCAACAGTTTATCTTATTAGATTCAAAAACAATGTGGAAATTTACATTCATAACAGTCGTTTGGAACAAACTTTATCGCTGCTTTTAAAAGCTTATTTTTAAGTGTTCTTTTTTTAACATTGTTTTTGTTTTATATAAGGATAAAGTAGAACACTATGGTATACAAAGTGGCCATTTGAAAAACTTTAAAATTCACAGTAGTTCTTATTTGTAATATTGATAACATTTCACATAAATACTTTTTGTTTATTATTTTTGTGATGTTGCAATCATAAGAAATTAGAAAAGATAAAAAAGGTTTTTTTTTTCATTAGTAAGAAAAACATTTCGATAGGTAGTTTGTCTAATAGACGATAATATTACACTAACTATTCATAAGGACAACTCTTTGTAGTTTGAATACTATGTGTACTTATATAGAAGTCTTTATAAGGGATCACAGTTGGAAAACACTAGTTCGATACACAAATCGGGGAAATTACAATCTATATTCTAATTAAACTACGCCTCTAATATTAAATTTAACACTATTTATATTTAAATTATTTGTATTATATTAAACTAATTTTATTAACAGAATATATTATTAAAATATCAGATTTTTAAAACACAAAAAAAAAACGTTCAACAATAGAGACAAAATTGGAAAAATGTTTATGGCGAAGGTAAAATAAACTTTACAAACATATTAATTAAAACAATGCGTAAATCTATACGGCAATTAATCAATAACTTTATCACACATAAGTACTTTATTTTTACATTGTACTAAATTAATTTAACTTTTGGTGTAATCATTAATTAAATAAAAAAAATCATCACTATTTTGCATTAAAATGTAGCTTATATTACAGCGAATTCGTTTTAAACACCAAATAAGTGTAAACTATACCTAAATAGATGCTTAAAATTTAAAGCTAATTTAAAATCAGTTATTACGTTAAAATAGACTAATAGCAATAAAACTGAGGCTCAAAGAGAACTAAGTTGCTAAATATTTATTCCTAAAAATTTATTACTTTAACTTGTACCTACGTAAATACTTGCTTAGTGTCTATCTTTACTTGTCTTATTTTGTAAACAAATAAGGTAAGATTTTAATAAAGTAGTTTTTATTAATATTAATATTGTACTTTGTGTTTTCCACAAAGAGAACATTAAACCATTTTTTATAGCATTTGAAAAATAATGGCAGTTATTGTGTTATATTGTTTAAATTACCATTTAAATAATATTTTTCTTTGTAAATGATTAATAAGTAGTTGGCTTTGTATTTATCGTGATATAATGGAGTTTATTATACGCTAACATTAAAATAACGAAAGCGTCGTAACGTTATTTTTAAAATGTTATATTGAGTGAAGTAGGTAATTTATGCGAATACTGCAAAAACTCATGATTTTTCATACCGTTTTTGTTTACCAAATAAGACATGATAGGAAAAATACGCTATACAATGTAACAACGTGCTGACAGTTTTATAGCGAGAATCAAAATTACAGTACAGTGACTACAAAATGGACCAGTTTCGAATATTTTTGTTTAAAATTGGAATATTTATTTCGGAACATATCGTTGACTTGTTTATTCTTTTAAAAGTGGACATGTTTATTTTTATTACATTGCAATAAAATTGGAATTATTTTAGGTGTAAAAGAAACTGGCCCCAAGTAAGCTTTTAAAATCTAGAAGATCACAATACGTGTACATTTTATCTTATTCTATTCTTCTTCCTACAACAGTATCAGCGATTTTAGCATTAAATATTTACTTAATTCGTATTTTTTATTTTTATAGTCTACATTTCGTAAACATACTTCGTGTTTTCATCAGTTTTTCTCCAGTTTTTAAACTATTTTCAATTTTTTATTTGAATCAACATAAAGTTTATAAAAAGATGACATTTTTTCAAATAATGTTGATATTGTGAAAAATAATTCAAGTAGAATCATTAAATAATTTAAAGTAGATAAAGCGCCCTTTTGTTATTAAATGCAAACAAAATTAATAGTTTCTGCAGAATAATAGTTATTAAAAGTTATAAAACAAATTAAATTGAAAGATAGAATAGAGATTAATTAAGCTTTCAAAATCAATCATCGTTAGTCAAAAACTAATCAAAAAGCAGTTTGCAATTTAATAGTTGCCTATTAGAAAAACGAGTCCAGCTCTTATTGAAGGAATTATAATGATATTTCAATTAATTAAATTAACTTATTAAACCTTTCCAATTACTTTTTACTCGACCATGTGCTCTGTGGAAGAAAAAGGAAATTGAATTTTAAGATTATTTAAAAAAAAAAGAAATGAGTGGAAGGGACATTGTCACAAAAACTTTTATTTTGTACCGTCAACAAAAGCAAAAAGTTGCCAGGGTGGTCCGATATAGTTAAAGTTTTCTTAGTAATCGATGAATATTTTCGATTAAAACTTAATTTAATTAATGAAACGTTTACTTATCTGATCTATCCGACTGCTTATAACCCTGGTTACTTATCTCTTTTGTTGACTGTACATGATTCTAGACCCCCAGGTGTTCAATATGTTTTGGCATTGTAAGTCTGTTTGTGCTGTTCAGTACATTTTAAACTTACGCTATACAGATTTTTTTTATTAACCGACGAAAAATTTCATCCCTCCTCAGCGATGAAATTCTTAATTCAATAATCATGTAGGTACTGAATCTCTGATAGAGGTTTACGTTATGATATCTCCCACCCCATATAATGCTAAAAATAACTTAAAAGAATCGAAAACTTCGTACAAATACCTACGATGGATCGATATCGCTATAAAAGACGAAATGACGCATTGATGGATTGAAATTACAAAGTTTATACCGACTTTGTATGCGAAGTGTATCGACAAAGTTTTTGAATGGAAATTAATATTCAACCTTTTGTTGAGCAGAAAATCTATCTTTCAATATAAGTTATCAATCCTTAAATACCTATGTTATATTAAATCGAAGAATATTAAGTACAGAATTAAATTTCTTTTTGGTCTCCGGAATTGCAATGCCTTATACTTTTGATAAGCTTTATTCTTTAGCAATTATTGTTCTTTCTGATGGAAACGAAAAGTTTCATTTATGGCATCGGAAACCTTACCGAAATAAGAATCCAATGAACTAAATCAAAAAGCGGTATCTTGCTTAAATATTCAATTATATTTAATAACAGTTAAAATACTAGTCTGTCACCATTATTTTGCGGACATTTATGTATAGTTTACGTTTTTTTTTTCTGGCATACCCTCATTGTATTGTGTAACTGTTTTTTTATATCCCAATAAAGTAAAATACAATTTAAATAAGCAAAATTACCATTATGTAAAGCAACAAAAAATTATATTTAGCTTTAGCTTTACCTGTAATACCGCTTTTGCGTTTAGCACATTTTATCCAGGTAGGTATCCAGGGTTGTCAGATATAGTTGAAGTTTTTTTAGAAACCGATGGATGTCTTCCAATAATTAATCTTAACTTAATTAATGAACTGTTTAATGGTGCCGATTCTGTTGTTTACAAACTAGACTAAATTTAGAGAATTGACATCTCTTACTAACATACAGCGAAAGGAAAGGACTAGTTTTGCCTTGAAATTCTCCGTATTTTTAATCCATACGTTTTAAGATGTCAACTATAATTATTTAGATGTGTCAGATTAACTAAATTTGACAGCTCTTATTTATATTAGTCTCTTTCTTGTTTTATTGGACAGAAAAAGATGGAAATAGTCTAATTTTAGTTTAGTTTGTGACCAAGAGAATCGGCACCAATATTTATTTTAAAATTAAATAACATTTAAAAACATGCATTGGTTTCTAAGAACACTTCCACTATATCCGACTTCTTTTTTGTTGACTGCGTCTACTTTTTAAGCACATGAGGATATATTCTATTCTATTATAATAGAATAACACAAATGAGAACAGAGTTATAAGGAGTTACCTTGTTCCTCCACCGGCGTGTGTTCCTCATCCGACGAATCGAATCGACTCTCGATTAGTGAACTTTGTTTCTGCAGTGACTGGAACAATAAATTCAATTAACGACGCTTAACATAGAGGAACATTGTTTTATAAACTCGTTTAGTTGTTCTGGCAACAATGAAATTTTATTGGGGAAAAAAAAAAAGATTTTAAGATAGGTATAAGAAAACCATTTTTTTTTCTTTTATTAATTTAGTTAAATGCCTGAAAGACATTTTCATGTCTCTGCAATTAAAATAATATTTAAGTTTTAAATTTAATCTATCTGTACTAATATTATAAAGAGAAAAGATTTGTATTTTTATTTATATCGATAACGTAACCGATTAAAAAATTTCTTTCACCTGTGGAAAGCTACGATATCAGCGAGTAACATAGGCTCATTAGATTTTCATAATATTTAGGGATCCCTAAGAAAAGAAAATTCACGCGGACGAAGTTACGGGCTAATCTATGTAATAGGCTAGTTGACCACCAAACAATTGACGAACTTTTTATGACCCGTCAAAACGCGATTTTTACATACATTTTGTATGGCAACAGCAGCCACTTATTTTGTGACGTCACTTATTTGGCAACTCAATTGTTTAACTATTTATTGATTTTAAAGCCACGAAAAATCTTATTTTACAGTAAATTGAAAATTAATCGGGTTTTTAGGGCTAAAGTAAAGCGTTTTTTTAAAGAAGTTATTTCTTGGAATTATTGGTTAATGGTGTCAACTACCACATAAATTGATTTTGAATACCGTTATTACGACAAGACATGAACAAATAAACAAGCAATATTATGAACACCTTCGTAAACATACATTTCTGGCGAATCAATATTCTATTCTATATTTAAATTTTCCAATAAAATGTTCACATACCATATTTCTGCATAAATCTATTCTATTTTTAAATTTCGCTATAAAATGTTCACCATACCTTATTGGAACGTCGCCTCGGAGGCGATATCTTGTTCCATAAAGCTTCAAGCTGATCGAAGTGCTGAGATTGTGCTATCGCAGCTTCTTCAGGTCCTAAGCTCACCTGCACATGATGGTTGATGTCAATTTTAAAGTTTACATTACATAAGTCAAAGTCACTTATTTCAATTAAACAATTTCATGGCATTTTTAAACTGTCAAAGAGTTGGTCAGTTAATCAGAAAGTTGAATGTTCTCTATGGAGAAGAAGAAGGAACTCCACGGACACTATTTCCAATTATTTTTTTACAACATTCTCGTAACATTATTATCCTTGTTGCTTCTTTAAGTCTAAATGTAGGTGAATAGCAATATAAAACAATTAAAAAATAATAATAATACAATCCTAGGCAGTCAGATAGTAACCGTTCACGAACATGACGCGTAAAAATAGTAAAAGTTAAAGGAGTTTAGTTTTAGACATTACCTGTGAACCCAAGTCTTTGTTCTTTGCTTCTTGTATTTTTGAGATCTCTTCCATTGATGCGGAAACGGAGAATCTGAACAAAACCAACATTTTAGTAAGGAGTTCATTAAAAAATGAATAATAAAGAGATTTAAAAATAATATTGAGGACAAGGTTTGCGCAGTCACTGAACGGAACAAATCTTTGTCTTACAGGTAAGGATCCTAATCCGGACCTAATCGGTTCCAGGCCTGGTTGCCTGTGTATGTAAGTTTATATGGTTTTTTTATGCACTAACGGTACAGGAGAAATTCCTAATGCGGGGTAACGTCTTTTAGTAACTACTTTGTACTGCCTTTTTTTTTTACTTTTTTTTATTTACTTTCACAAAATCCCTTAAAGTCAAAGTCAAAGTCAATTCATTTATTTCAATCAGACCATAAAAAGGAACTTTTGAACGTCATTTACAAGAGATAAGAAAAACTATAATATTGAATCTAGTTCAAACCTCTCTTAACAATGACAAACAAAATATAAAAAGAATTATAAAATTGGACCAGCTGTTCACGCGTGATGCCGTGACCAAGGGAACATTTTTATATAATAGATAATAAATAGAAATTAAATTCTGTTTTACCTTCTCTTCAAGCGTTCGTCCACTTGAGCCATCATAGCTGCAGAAGTAAGATGTCCATATTTCTTCTGCCAAGTGTAGGTATCGAGCGATACTTCTTTCTTCAACAATCTCCTCATCGGTCGCTTCGGTGCCAGCGGACGCAACTCTGTACATATAAAAAACATTTGGTCCTAATTTTGTTTGACGGCCAGTGAGTTTAAGTAATGAACTTCGCATATTAAAAGTAAATAAGAGGAAAGTCGAATGGTTCCATTATAGTAATTAAATGTATCTTGTCTGTGAATGTTAAAATGATGATGTCTATGTAACGAGTGTAAAAAGATGTTTCACATAGCCGAAAGTTATGTACAGTAAATAAAAGACATAGGTATTCAAGGTCTTCAGATATAGTTGAAGTTTTCTTAGAAATCGATGGATGTCTTCGTTTGAAACTTAATTAGTGGACGCTTTTTAAATTAAATTACATTTGAAAACATCCAATTGTTTCTAAGAAAACTTTAACTTTATTTGACGGCCCTGCATATCTATCTCTTTTGTTGACTGTACGCGTTCTTTTTTTTTCTTCTAGACCATATCTAGGAACCTTTTGACAACGGAGATATTGAAGGTCATAGTTCCAATATTTCGACTTGTTTTTCTTTATGTAAACCAGTTTTAAATGTTATAACTTAACTGTAAATACAGCCGCAGCAATAATGTTGCATGCACCCAAAAGTACAATTTTACTTGCGTTATATTGCGCACTACCATAAACAGTAATTTTTCACATCAAAAAGAAAAAGTAGTTTCCCAGCAATAATTTTTGCTCAAAGTTACTTAGTTTGCTGGGCAGTATACGTAGTTAACGGCTATGCGATGTGTGTTTTTATACTACGTATGAATAGAGTATTATTATGTGATATGAATATTAATGTAGGTATTAGTAGTAAAGATGCATTGACTTACTTGACTTACCATCAACATCTTTAGTCGGGGCAGCATAAGTAGGTATCTTAACGTAGGTAGCTGGAGTATTGTGGAGGCAGATCATGGGAAGACAACCTGGTGTAAATCCACAATAATAATTTAAAGCAATTCAACATTTAAAGCTATGAAAAGAGAGTTCAATTTATCGTAATAACTTGATTACTAGATATTTTGTTCTAAAGTCATCTAGGAGTCATCTAGTTAAATTCTCTTGGGTTAAAAATAACTCGCGCCTGCAGCAACCATGTTTTATTTTTATATATTTAAATCTTTAAAATAATCCTAATAATTTATCTTAAAACCTTGCATTACTACTTACACATTTTTTCTAAAGCTCTAGTTGCTAATGATGTGCAGTAAAATCTGTATTTTAAACTTTTAAACAAAAAAAGAGGTAATTGCTTTACGCTACAGTTATTTTTAACTTCTCTTGTGTTAAAAATAACTTAACGTACAGTAACCATGTTGTACTTTTATTCAAAGCTTCAAAATATTCAAAAGAGTATATCTAAGTAACTTGCTTACTAGATTCCTTTTACAAGGCTGAAATCTCGCAATCTAATAAGATCAATAAAATCCAAATTATAAAGTTTTTAAAGAAAAATAAACCATAGTCACTGTACGCTAGAGTTATTTTTAACCTAACAGATAAACACATTGAACAAATTGATCAAACAGAAGTGTTTTCATTCCACAAAAATAAAGAATCGTACCTCTATCCAGAAGATGGATGGCGATACGTGCGCAATCGCTAGTGATCTGAAAGCCGAGTAGTGGAACGTGAAGAGCCAAAGATGTCAAAGCCAGACCTCGCTTAGTTTCCCAAATGATAAGTGTTTTATCTTCAGCACCTAGTTTGATGACAACAATACATTTTGTAAGTAATTGTGTTGAAGAGAGGCATGATAGTCGTATTGAAAAGTTAAACAAAAGAATTGTAAGCTTTATATCTCAACATAATATACAGGTCATCAGGGGAACAATTCCACTAGCTTTTAGAAACGATCGCAATTAAATCTTGGTCTTAATCTTTATACAATGTTTCTAATTAACCTACATAATTTGACATTAATTGTTGCTGTGATGAGATTGTGACTAGATTTAATTTTTAATTACTACTTTAACATTTTAAATTATTAATTCAAAATGTTCAAATTCTTTTCTAATGTTCAAAATTAGCATTTTAGCCGCCGTCTCTTCAAAAAAAGATTATTTAATTGTACTCGTACTATACATAAGTACGTACTCGTACTATACATATGGCATTTTGGTAAATAATATATTTTTGGGTAATAAATAATATTAAATCAGTGAATCCAGGAAAGAACAATATTAAAACATGTCCATTATTATTTGTTTATAAATAATTGAAAGAAAGATCTAGGTATTAGGTTTTGTTTTTACTTACTCGACACTCCAATAGTTCCGTCTCCTGTGACTTTGACGCAGGTGACTTTTCCAAGATGTCCAGACAATAAATGCAGATCTGAACCAGTGTTTATGTCCCATACAATAAGGTTGCAATCCCAAGATCCTGACACGATTTGTGTCTTGTTTGTAATCGACACAGCCACACAAGTAACTATGTCCGAATGACCGACCAGTACCTGTAAAATATTATAAATAAATAAATAAATATATAATATATTAATAATATATTAGATATTCTGTGCTTAGACAAATAACGTCTGCATTTCTGTGTCGGTTTCCTCGTTCCAGCAAAAGGCAAAAATATCGAGTGTGTAAATATGAGTGACACATAATGTAGCCAAAAGCTACACGTTCTTCCCATTACTGAAATAACTTTTTTGTTCTGGACTATACCTAGGTAGGTACCTTTTAGTTACCGAGATATTGAAGGTCAAAGTAACGTTTTTTTTAATATTTTTTAAGTGTGACTTTAAATAGCCACACTATCCTTTGCATGCACCCGTAAGCATATGCGCTACCTAATAGTAATATTTCACTCAAAAAGAAAAAAATCTCAGCATCAAATTTTGATCAATATTACTTAGTTTGATAGGTAGTGAAAGGTAGTGAAAGTAGTTAATAGCCATGTCATAATATGTTTTTTTTAAATCCCGTAAAACATGATTAAAACAAAGCGAAATACAAACGAAGTCGAATCTCACATCCCAGTAGAATGTAAAAAAGGTATCAAATAACGCAGTAACTAAAAGTTTAACACTTTAATCACTAACCTGTGATAATTTCCCTCCATCCAATTTCCAGACCTTGAGCGACATATCCATAGAACCAGTGACCACATGTTGCGAGTCAGCCGTTAAAGCAAAACATGTGATTCTTTCCGCGTGTGAAACATTCCTTTTCTCTTCTCCACTATCTCCTCCAGCTAACGTCCAAATTCGGACCGAGTTATCTCCGTCCGATAATACCTGTATGATATCAGTTTTTGGAATAAGAATAAAGGAGATTTTACTTTGACAGAACATCGTAATTGGTCAATTTAATTTGTAAACTTATAGATGTTTGACAAAATTAAATTATAAAAAAAGTATATTGTTAAGTAAAATCATTAAAATTCGATATTACTTAAAGTCACAAACTTAACACACAAACATACATTTCGGAAACTTGAAATCTATAGTATGAGCCTAATCTAGTCTAAGGCAGAGTATGCCAAGTGAGCCGGTGAAGTTAGTTCCGAACTTACAGCAAACTTCATGTTCAGGGTAACATCGAGGCTCGCTGTGGGTGCTGCGGTTGAGTGCAAGACTATTCCGGAGTCGACAAGCCACACGTGAACATTCCGCGCCCGGTCGCCTGACATCGCGCGCCTCCCATCAGACATCATCAGTAAAGTTTGAAGAGCTGCCGAATGCCCCTGCAAAAACTCTACTGTGTATTTAACTTAATAAGGAGAACTTTGACGTCGAACTTTTGGCGAAGACAGAGATAGAATGTTTGTTAACAAGTCGAGTTTTTTAATTAAATGCTGTTGAGTGAAGCTACAAGTTTTGGTGTTGACGACCTTTAAGTCCATTTTCAGATAAATTCGGTTGAGGCGCCCACCTCTCTTGCATGATATTGTGGGTACAAATAAGTACCAGTGTGCAATGTGTTTTTCAATTCATAATAATATGCACAAAGTATAACTTAGACATTACTGACATCATTAAGTGCCTCGGAAAGCATGTTAAGCCATTGATCCCAACTATCATACGTGGATCTTTGACAGTCGTTACGGGTCGGCAGAAGCCCGAAAGTCTGTCAACCAGTCTGTACACCCAGTAACTAGGTAATACGACAGTATTACCTAGTTACTGGGTTGTGGAGATCCAATAGGTAGTCGCTCCATGTTAAAATACTTGTATACAGCTGCATCTAGTTAGACTGGAAGCTTACTCCAAAGTAGTCGGGAAAAGGGCTTTATAGATTGATTTTCTCACGAATATTGGTCTGAAAATGGAAAGTCTACTAACCTTATACGTCAATGATGGAGAGTTATCAGCAAGTTGCCACACCACAATAGTTCTATCTTCAGACCCGCTCAACACCAGAAGATTATTCGGAGAGAAGGTAACACAGGTGACGTGTCCTAAGTGTCCGTTCAGTGTGGTTTGAAGACGATGAGTGGAAAGATGCCACACTCTGACTAGACCTCGGGCACAGCCACTAGCTGCCAGTTGACCATCTCGAGATATTTCTAAACAGCTTATTGGTATCAGCTCACTTTGTTCCGCCTGTTTACGAAAATAATTAACAACACAATTTTATTACAATATCAGTGAAAGTCCTGTCAAGATTGGCACAGCCGTTTCGATGATTAGCCGGAATAAACCGTCAGACAAACAGACCAACATTTTAAAAATAGTTCTTTTCGTAATTGTAGGTACCGTATAGCAATTCATTTTTGTAAAAAGTAGTTTTTTTTTGACATTACAAACAGACAATTTAATTTTATTTATTTGTATAGATTTATAGATTAGATAGATTTATGGGGCCTTATTTGTATGGCCCATTTGTGCTAAAAGCTTTAGTTGCTAGCTCGAGATTAAATTACAAATGTTCGTATGTTAATACATAATGGGCCCGTCTTAGCAAAAAAATCAGAATTAAAAGTTAACCCTGGTTAGTAAAAGCAGTATACAAAGGTATATAAGAAAAGTAAAGTAAACAAAACTTTTTCATTAACTCCTGTTTAGGGCGACTATGAGTCACACCTCGCTGTATACTTATTCCGGTTGTTTCCGAAGTAATATTGACAGGATAAAAATATCAGTATTGTAGCTATTTACAGAAGGGTATAAATATAGTCTGAGGTTTATTTCTGTGTTACCTGTAACATTGTAACGTTCGTCATGGACTTAGTTTGGCGTCTCTTTGTCTGCTTCGTTGGTCGGAAGTTAGTCAAGTTATCTTCTGTGTGGAACGAGTATATTGTTACTCTGTTGCCGCCTGAAAATTATAATCTTATGAATTGCGAGTTTGACGACTCTTTGAGAACTTTATGTGAGATTTCCTCATATCACGGGTGAACAAGCTACTATAATTTAAAAAATTAAAAAACACGACTGCCAATTTGCACATATTTTACTCGTCAGTTTTTTTTACGACGTTTTTTATTTACAGTGTTATATATTATTTAGATCTAGGTACTTGTCAAATTCTAGACGATAAACAGAGACACGGCCAGATTCATTAAAAAAAATAATTGAGGCTGGTATAAATTTACGTTTTAAAGTGACCACAAAGGATTCTTTTTATTTTTAACTAGCCTATGTTACTCGGAACGATGCAAGGATTGTAACGATACCCAATACATCTAAATCGGTTCAGGCGTTTAAAAGTTATGGTGGAATAAAGAATCTCACATACATACTTATATACATACATACATACATTAACCCTGAACACATAACACTCCTTTTTTTGGGGCAGTCGTGTGAAAAAAGACTCTTAATGAAGCCAAAAGTTGGAAGAAGTCGAAGTTAAAGTTTCAAGTTTAAGTCGAAGATGAACTTTGAAGTTTAAGACAAGGTCAAAAGTCACTTGATGTTTTTTTATTCTGGACCTTTTGATTACAGAGATATTGAAGGGCAATGTTCCAACTTTTGTCACGTGTTTCTACGAAGAGCAGTTTTAAATGTTATGACTAAACATTGAATACTCTGCTACTGTTGCATGCACCTGAAAGTACAATGTTTTGCGTGCATTACACTGTGTACTACCAAGAGTGATTTTTCACACCAAAAATAAGTCGTTTCACAGCAACCATTTTTGCTAAAACTTCTTAATTTAATTGGCAGTATGAAAAAGAATTTGATCGATGTTATTAACTTTGATGGGTAGTAGAAGTAGTTAACGACTATGCGATGTGTCTTTTTATATGGTCTTTATAGTTTATGTGGTCAAAACATAAAACCATTAAACATTTAACTTACCAGCAGCCAATAAGAAGTGATCTTTATCAGCGACGGCCAGCGCCGCTAGATCATGCGCCACGGCCAACGTGCGCAAGAGTGTTGCGGTGTGCAGACTGTACAAATAGATCCTCTGGTCTGCGCAACCTACCGCCGCACGAGATGAGTCATGTGCCACGCAGAAACATTTCACCTAAAGGGAGACAAGTGTTATATTAAGTTAAGCGTTTTATTTATAGTTT
Organism: Hoplodrina ambigua; assembly: GCA_949774945.1. Taxonomy (NCBI): domain Eukaryota; kingdom Metazoa; phylum Arthropoda; class Insecta; order Lepidoptera; family Noctuidae; genus Hoplodrina; species Hoplodrina ambigua. The sequence continues at coordinate 4,604,035 of OX458967.1, forward strand.
TGAGACAGCGACACGGCTTACGCTGAAAACCAGAGCTGTGGTTGTGTGCCTACGTGCACGGGCACAGTATTATGCTAAGCGTCAGCCGTTTTGCGCGGTACTGGCGCATATTTCCGTGTAGGACAGTTTTTTCAGATTTTTTGTATACTTGTAGTTAAATGTATGTAATCGCACACGCGATACAGGAGAAATACCTAGGGGGAAATATTGGGGGGGGAAAAACTTTTTGACCAAAATATGCCTTGATTACTTTTGTATGAAAAGTCGAGAAAATGCTCTGAGGCTTCATAACAAAATTCATGAAATTTTGTTATAAATGACTTTTCTTTCTAAAATTTCCCCATATATTTTTTTGGAAAATCGCTGCTTTTCATAAAGCAGGCGTTCATTTTGTTAGCGTACTCATCTGCACTTGTATTGTGGAGAAACTACCCATTGACTGCGGGAAAACACACACGTTGTGTTTCGACTAAAAAACGCAATTGCGGCGCAACACACACCGTATGTGTTTTTCTACGGCGAACACACGAACAGTGGTAGCTAGCCACACCTGCGTTTGGCGCAGCGAATGGGACTACTAGTACCTACCTATTTTACGGAGTTAAGTTTCACTTTAACAAGAAAGTAATGAGTTTGCTTATCAACCGTTCTACAAGTTTAGCAACTTTGAGAATTCCTCTTTTTGCAGATATCTGCTTTCGAAGACGGCTGAAGCAGATACCTCGTTCTCTTGGATTTAATTAAAGCATCAATTAATACTTGTTCAAGTCCAAGTTTTCGATTCTATTCGCCTATTGAAAGTTTGTTACCGATCGGGAGGAGAACACCTGAAATAATTGAATTTTGTCCCTTTCTTTATTAGTTGATAGTTGTTTATAATTGGAAAATCGAATGTTCCTACAATTTCTATATTTTCATTTGTTTTATTTTTATTGTTTCCATAAAACTAATACACCAAAATTTATAAAGGATTAATAATAATACCAGCCAATTATTATCCTACTGCTGGGCAAAGGCAGACTACTGGTGGGCTGGGCTTCTCAAACAGAGAAGGCACTATTGATCAACACGCTAGCCTGAATAGATTTTTGACTTATATTCATCATAAGTACAGGTTTTCTCACGATATTTTCCTTCACCAATGTCAGTGATTAAAGAAATAATCCAGTGTGCGACTCCAGGATTTCAGTCTACCAATAACATGATACCAAATCCCGTTATAACAAAACTTATTTTTATTCCAAGAAAATGCTTTTACTGGAACAAACAAAAAAAGTTCCCAGTACCACAATATCGATGGTAACGTAATAGCACCGCTTAGAGGCGCTTCCACCAAATGTAATAAGAAACGGGACGAAGAGCACTTAAAAGAAATCGGTGGTAATCTATTTTCTCTAACGAATAAAGAGCTTAACCAATTTAGTGGTCCCGTATTACGTAGGCTGAATGTGGTAGACGTCAAGGTTGTTGGCCTGAATATTTTGGGGACAACAATTTGGTCACGGCTCTCAAGAAGTTTGGGATTTATTAGGGATTAGTTGATGGAATCTAAAGTTATTGGGGTGACAGAATTTTCGTTAGTCTCTTTGTAATATGGCGGTGAAATGGAATTAATTTTTTTAGTAATCGAAAATAAATTTTACGCTATATCGACCGCTTGAAAGTTGATATAATTAGATATTTATTATTCTTTTTAGATGGTTAGGTTTACTGGGCTGTTTCCGCACTTAGCCTCTTTATTGGGCCATTGTACGTTTCTTTTAAGATATAATCGGTGGAACATCATAACGAAGACCATAGATTCATTGCATGATTCCAGGGATGTTACTTTTCACATAATATAACATCACGCCTGTAATCCCCGAAAAGTTAGGCAGAGGTGTTCACCCACATCGCGCCCTTTAATTTTTCGTCGATTATAAAAATAAAAATTGACTTTTTTATATAAAAATGCAAGTTCGAAGATTGACTAAAATCATAACTAAATTCTCGGTAACAATTTTTGCTACGATGTCCTTTCCATAATGCTGCTTCGTTTAAACAATATTACCTTAACAAAATTTCCGATATCCTACCATTTTAAATACTTAGCAGCCTGTGTCTATTTAATTTAACTAAACCCTCATACCGTAGCCTGAGATTAACGCTGTTCCCAGATAATGGGAAGATATTGCAGAACAAACTTTGAAGATAAAGTTATGTTGGGACGCAGCAGGGTTCCTTTGAATAAAGTTGTTCTTTTTGCTTCCACCGAGCAAAATGAAAGGGATTTAATAAAAATGGAAGTGAATCTACGACGGGAAAATTGAATTTATGGTGAAAACGTGATTAATTTTAACTGAGCGCAACAGAGGGCTTGAAACTAGTCTAGTGCCGGGAGTATAAGAATTGTTTACTTTGTACCTTGCTCTACGATATTAGATTATCGACACTGTTCAAACGCCAGACGACGCCAGATGACGCCAGACGCCAGCCCTGTTAGCCTATTCTCTGTTATTAATACCAACGAGATCCACGGCGGCTGTAAAACAAAAGACTACCAGTCTTAAAGTAAAACAATAGGTCCGTTATTCGTATTCAAAGTTAATTACACTGATATTGGTTTAATTATTCCAAATAGCAACAAACTTTTGTTGTGATTAATTTAATTAGATTTTGTTGGCTGCTGAAGACCAAATCGTATTTTGTCTAAAGTATATAAGCTAGTAAGTTGTTTTGGGCCTGAAGTAAGGTAGGTCGTAAACGTAAATGTACAAATTTTTGTTCAAGTTAGAAATACAGGCTGTAAGTGTAAACACCGTTGTCACTAAAACCATAGGTACTTGATTTTTTATAAAAAAATGTTTAACTGAACTTAAAAATAAATAAACAAAATTTTCTTTCAAAAATTAAAAAAATATCTGTCCGACACCGTCCGTAAATTCATGGGTACTATGCGCCCGAGTTACGTTATCACCGCGAAGGGCGTTGACCTGCTGCACTGGCCGTCCGTCATAACTACCTACATAAGTTTTAACTAATTACATCATTGTAATATAGGGTGAAATAATGTTTAGGAAAAAAATTAAAAAAATGAAGATTTTACTTTAAAAAAAAAAGATGTTTTTTTATTGAATTTACGTTCTATCAGTGAAACCAAACTACTGGTTTCAAGGATAACGGTTTACACTAACAGTCTGTATATTGTCATTGATAAAAAATATTGCATGGTTCTCGAATCCGAGCTAGCTATCTTGCCGCTGAGTTAAGACAGGCCGATGAACCCGCACGCACACAGTGATATAGTCGCCCTATACTACCTACCGCATACGCAACAGGGCGATTCTGTTCTTGGAAAGACGTATATTCTGAAATACTGTCAAACATAAACAACCCCTAATTTTTTTATTATAAAATATAGCCTAAAGCACTCAGTGATAACGTAACTTCTAATTTGCGAAAGAATTTTCAAAATCCGTTCAGTAGATGCACAGATTACCCCCTATAACCTCACAAATAAACTTTATAATATCAACTTAATTTTTTACAATACGAGCCATGAAAGATGAGACTTCACAGGCGTCAGTAATGGGAATGGATGGATGAAATAGTTATCCATAATTTGTGTATGTATTCATGTGTATCGATGACATTTAGATTAAAATTTTAACAATATTATCATATTTCAATAAAAATAAAACAATATAATCATATCATATCATATCATATATAGAGTTTGTATGGTCTGTCAAGTCTCATCTTTCATGGCGCGTATTGTAAAAAAATAAGTTTCATCTCCACTTACCTTAGCCTTATGCCTCTTCAATACATGCAGATGCGTCCCAGTAATAAACGTTCGGACATGCAGTTCATTCTCTCCTTGAAGCGTGATAAGGAACACATTATCGTCTGTCACTTCCATGGTATTTATCGGTACTCCTGCGTTCACAGTACTGAGGAGAGTGAAGTTGTCTACGTTCCACGTGCATACTGTTCCGTCTTGAGAGCACGTGACGAGGATGTCGCCATCTTGGATTACTTTGACAGCTGTCACTGAGCCGCGGTGGTGGTCGAGTTTTGTTACCTGTTTATTAAAAAAGTTTTTTGAACAGGGATTGTTTTTTATACGGGAAAGCGTTGGGCTAGAAATGGATTTAGTTATAGTTAGTACTTGTTGTCTGACTGATAAGACTCAAAGATATTAACGTCAAGTTTAAAAAATTATAAATAGTTTGAAAATGTAAGCTTCCGTATTTTTCATCATCATCATATCAGCTGAACGACATCCACAGCTGGACATAGGCCTCAACTAAAGATAGCCATAATGACCGGTCCTGCCCGCATCCAGCGGTTTCCCGCGACCTTTACCAGGTCATCAGTCCGCTTCGTAGGTTGGCGTTCCCACACCACACCTTCCGTATTTTATGTCCGCAAAACTCAGAAAGCAATTGATGTATTGACTTGCAATTTTTATACAACATTGCATTTTGACAAAAGTGTGTATTATTCATACTTTTTTGTTTTTATATCAGTACTGAGCCACAGCTAAGCTTGGCTAAGTTTAGCTAGTTATTTGTATAAGTAACAAAAACAAAAGTCTTACCAACGCGCCATCAACGAGTGAGGTCACAATAACCGCAGAGTCTTCTCCCCCGCTGATCACTAACGACCTGTTCACGATAGCTGCCACGCACAGTACCGGCGCTATGTGTTCTCTGACAAACAATACACATTCCCATATTACAGGGCTGGCTTTAGGTAGGGGCGAACCGGGCTGCTGCCCAAGGCACCGGGGTCTAAGGGGCGCTTTAAATATCAGTAATTCAAACGAAATAATTATACATCAATATTTGAAATTTATTAAAAAACATATTATAGGTACTAAAATCAATCTACTCGTCTATATGTGTATATAAAAATGAATCGGTAAAATGTGTTCGCTCGAGAACGGCTCGGCTGATTCCTTTTTTGTTGTGTTTGCAATTTTCCGAACAAGTTATTAACAGTCGGAATTTTGCACCCTTACAAAGCCGGGGCGGCTCGCTAGCATAAAATAAAATAATTAGGGCACCCAATACGAGTACTCGCTCGGGGCGCCGGTTAAGGCCGGCCCTGTTTGCATAAAGGTATATGTATAGTCGAGCACGTTTACAGGTACCAATTAAACGAACGACGAGACGAGTGAAGCTGAGGTAATGAGGAGAGCACGCATGCTAGGCTCGCGGCTGCTTACAAAGAGCTTTCGATACTTACCTGATTAGAATTTAAATATAATACTCAGGTACATTTCACCATATATAATTTTCTTTTTCAACTCATCTTCAAGAGGAAAATGTTAAAGGATTGATTGTTATAGACACACGACTTCTTTCGCGGCGAAGTGTTCTATATTACAAAAAATTGCCTTATCGCATTCGGCAATAATGTAGCTTTCTATCATTGAAAAAGTGTTCGTAGTCGAACAAAAAAATTAAAAAACAACTTTTGTCTCTTACCCACGTTGTCTTGAACACATAAGTACAATAAGTACAATAGGCAATAGTGTAGTTTTCTATCATTGAAATATTATTTGTAATCGGACCAATACTTCCAAAGATTACCTCTTACAAATAAATAAACAATTGTAACTTTTTATAGTATCATAAAAAAGTATAGATTATTTAGATTTAAAAGTTCCTCACCAATTTTACAAGTTCAAAATTTATCTTAAAAATAATAGAAAGTAATTCCTGCACGTCTTAGAACATCAATGGACATCAAACTGTATATTCAGTGAAACGACTCTTGTAATAGTATCTTCAAATTGTACTTATTTGGTCTTTGTTATGGAGCAAGGGTTTCCAAACTGTGCTTCGCCCAAGGGCTTTGCAGAGCTATTCTGAGGGTGCCGCGCGTCGATAGGCTCAAATCATATTGACTTTAGTGTAATCATTATACTGTGATATTTTCTCAATCAATCTGCCTAGCCTTTTCCCGACTATGTTGGGGTCGGTTTCCAGTCTAACCGGATGCAGCTGAATACCAGTATTTTACATGGAATGACTGCTTATCTGACCTCCACAACCCAGTAACTGGGTAATCTTGGTAAAATCGGTTGTCAGACTTTCGGGCTTCTGACGACCCGCGACGACTGTCAAAGATCCACGTATGATGCCAGGACCAATGGTTTACCGCTTTTATATTTTCTAATAGACTAATAACAATTTAGAAGTTTAATATATAATATTAATCATAAATGGATAAAGTAATCTTAATGTCTGTTAGCGCTACACACAAATATCTTCTTCAAGAAAGTCGTCGCAAAAATAATTACAATATGTAAGAGGAGTCGCAATATAATATAAAGTTTGGGAACCCTTGTTATAGAGGATAATGGGCTGTAGGTATCATTGTAATGTTGTTAGGACAATGGAACAAGACATCAATTAAGTATATTGATGTCTTGTTGCTCGCGTACCTAATCGTGTACCTACGAAGAATCGTATTGGTCTTGTCGTTTGTTAACGTTTAATTATACGGTTCGCTTGTGTTGTGTAATTGAGAGATAGATTGAGATTTATTTTGTGACTAGTAACTTATTGTGACCGATAGGTACTTACAAACAACACTCTCAAATAGAAGAATTTTTAAAATTTGCCATCCGGCTTGTACCGCCACGAAATTATAACTGTTAGCTGACAGCACGCCGCCTGTGAGCTGTCAACTGTTTTATCTTATTATTTTAACAGATACGATTTAAAGCCTTAAATTGAATGGAAAAATATTTTTAATGTCGGAGGGCTGCTGTTATTATAATATACTTATTTAATTTAATACTCCTATTTTTCATGCAAATATATTATATCAAAGATCTTTTCATTTTAAAATGTATTTTAATAGATACGATCTAAAGCCTAACATTGAATTGTTTTTTTTTTAATGTCGGAGGGCTGCTGTAATTATAATATACTTATTTAATTGAATACTCTTATTTTTTATGCAAATATATTATATCAAAGATACTCACAGTATTTTAGTCTTGACTGCCAGCGTGTGGAGATCCCAAACGATGACGCTGGTGTCTTCAGAACCAGTCAACAGGTATTGCGATTCTCTTGTTACGCACATACATAAGATCCTGCCGGAATGGCCTGGGAACAAAATAAAACGATAATTATAAGTAAAGTATTACTCGAACGTTCTGATTCCACCATCAGAGCGAGTTTTTTGAAGATCATAACATAACATCACGCCTGTGTTTAAGTTCCATGTAATAAAAGTTGATGGCAAAAGGCTCGCCCCCGAGCCTTTTGCCATCAACCGGGCGTAATTCCAGACTCTGAGGCTGCTACTGAGAGATTCCTGAAAGAAAAACCCAGTAGCACTTTGCCCGACCTGGGAATCGAACCCAAGACCTCATGCTCAGCAGTCGCAGTCTTAGAAAATCATAAATCATGATAATACTTATCATGAACAGGAAACTATAGATCATATTTTTGAAATGTCGTAGGGGTAGCGTAATTTGTTTTAGTAAGAAGGAAATATTATAGCGTGCAAACACAGGTGTGCTCCCTCTTCCCTCACTCTCATAGTCTGATAGGACGGAAATCCGATAAGACAAACAGGACGCAATAAATCTATATCTATATCTTCTTTATCCTTTACATTCTGGGGGTAAAAAAATGCTTAGAACCATTACGCACTGTCGACTTGTCGCCGGCGACTGTGACTTTATTCGGTTTAAATATATTTATTCCTATACAGACTGTTAGTGTAAACACCGTTATCCTTGAAACCAGTGGTTTGGTTTCACTAATAGAACGTAAATTCAATGAAAAAAATATCTTTATTTTTTGAGGAAATATGGATATTTTATCTCCATATTTCCTCAAAATTTTTTCACCCTATATTACAATGATGTAATTAGTTAAAACTTATATAGGTAGTTATGACGGACGGCCAGTGCAGCAGGTCAACGCACTTTACGGTGATTACGTAACTCGAGCGCATAGTATCCATGAATTTACGGACGGTGTCGGACAGATTTTTTTTTAATTTTTGAAAGAAAACTTTGTTTATTCATTTTTAAATTTAGATAAACATTTCTTATAATAAATCAAGTACCTATGGTTTTAGTGACAACGGTGTTTACACTTACAGCCTGTATAGAAGACGAATACTTCACTTACAATATGAGATTATAAATAGATCATGCAGTTATACTATTACATCATGACTCCGTGAGTCGGTTGTAAATAAAAAAAAGAGCAAGAAAATATAAATTGATGGTCAAGTTCTATTTTTTTTTTTTACAGTTTTATTTCTAATTTTAAGCTGAACTTTAAATACCGTCGCAACTCCTGTACTGTTGGATGCACCCATAAGCACAAACAGTGATTATCTATACCAAAAAAAAAGTCAGTCGATTCCCTGCAATAATTTCAGCTCAAACTAACTTTGGTTTGATAAGCAGTATCGTAGTTAACGACTATGTGACGTGTCTTGTTACACCCCGTATAATGCTAAATTAAAGGAAAATCACCTTTGTGAAACTTACAAACTACTAACTTACTAAAGCCAGCTACGGCCAAAGTTTACGTCCACCTCGATATTTCCTGCCCTAGCTCGCTTTTGGGGCAATATAGTGGAAATGATTACGATGCAGTTTCGATCCAGTTGGCGTTGGAAACTACCTACACACCCCGGTCATCGATGGGCGGTGTTTGGGCAGTAATTTATTTGCGGACTAAAACTTTGCCCACGATTTCGTCTGCGTATAAATTTCGCACTTTCCCTAAACTAAACTAAATAAGCTAGCCAGCCAAGCTATGTTCAGAATAAAAAAGTATCGCAATGATTAAAACAATGTAACTTTGGGATTTGTCTAATTTTATGGTAGATTGTGTAAGAGACAAAAATGTTGTGAACAGCTATATTTTGTACAGATAACTACTTTCTAAGTAAATTAATATAAAGATATGCGTTTATTCTGATCTGTTTTATATATCTATAAAAAGAAATCGATATGAATATCTTTATAAGTTAAACTCGAAAGTATGTAAAAAAATTAACAAATTAGCCAAACATTTCAAACTTTTCTGAACTGTAAATCAAAGCAGCCTACAACACAATTAATTTAGCACGGAATCCTAATCCCCCCATCGATTGTTTGAAACAATTAAAACAAATCATTCACGGTTGAAAACCTCATTCAATCCATTAGACTTTTGTTAAACAAAACACAAGCGCCCGTAATACACATTAATTTGTATAATTCGGTTTTAAATTCGAAATAATAATCCGTCAAAAGCAAACCAATTTAATCGACCCGGAGATATTTGTAGGAATTTACACACGAATGGATAAACAATATGTCGAGTCAATAGCTCACCGACCAATCACGATAATTACAAATGGAACATGATGTTGATTTTGTTAGTGATGCGTGAAAGGTAATATTGTGGATGGATACGTAATTTATGGCTGTAGTCGCAGCTACGGTTCATGGCGCTTCGATATATTGCTGCGGCAGAATTTTTTTTGATCATTTTTTTAAGGCGCTGCATTGACAAGTACCAAAAGCTTGAAGAAATAAAAAAAGAAAGAAAAGCTGTTTGTTCACCCTAAAATTACGCTCATAACGTAAGAAGAAGTATTGTATACAAAAGCAAAATAAAAACAAATAGGCTTATTTTAAATGCGTTGTTTTATCAATTCAATGAGATTTTGACAGCGATAAATAAATATAATGTTAATTATGAATTTATTTCTAAGAACTCAGGGGGTTATGTCTATTAATTTTGAGGAACGTTTGCATACTAATCTCAGTGTCAATCTGACAAAAGGTCTTAATTTTTGACTAGATATTCACATTGATTATCGCCGCTTGATTTTGAACGTTTTTAACTAAGAGCTTCAGTTGTCTTCAAACTATATATTTTTAAATATCTCTATAGAAAATCATGTAACAGTATTGTTGTATTGAATTTAACTTTCAGCAAAAATATCTATCTCACAGCTTTTTAAAATAACGAGAAGAAAAAATTTTTTTTTTTCAATAAATTTTCCGTTTATTTTTATTATTCTTGACTACTCAGGTTATTTGTTAGTTTAAAAGTATATTTTGCTTCATATTTTGTTAAAAATTACAAACGTTTCATTGCTTTTCTCATTCTTATCTTTGCAGTCTGACAGAGACCGCACTTCAGTTGTTGTCTGCGTCTTAAGTGACGCTGGAGGATTCGAAGTTTAAACAGAAAGTAGATACTTAAGTACTTGAAATGGGACTTCGACTTGGATGAATGAACATTGTGGTGAGATTGGTTAGGTAAAGTTGTTCTAATTTTAAATAGACGACCGCAAAGTTATTCATAAAATTAAAAAAAAAAACAAAACAAGCGAGCAACATTTCATTTAGTTCATTAAAGTTGCGCGCTCACCAGTGTTAATTCCTCAAAGTTTTCTAATTAAACGTTATTTGAAAATGAACTGTACGTGAAAGTATTAACGGTGGTATTTTCCAGAACACCTAAAGCGTTGCACAAACGTAGACACATTTTGTTACCGACACATATTACACCACGCGGTTGCTGTGTCTAGGCACGTTCACTGGACACAGTTGCCAGTTTGCTAATTGCTACTACTGGACATTTTCGGTGCTTGCTTTCCGAACACTCGGCAACTAATGTGTGCAACCTTTTTTTGCTTATTGTATGAAAACCTAATGCTATTGTTGCTTGTGTATTTCACTAGAAACTTCAGATTTAGTTGATACCACCAAAAAAAATAAATTCGATGGTTAATGTGTGTAAAGAAGCAACAGGTAACAACAGTGACCGTGTCTGCGTATGAGTGAGTTGACGTAAAACTATTTTAGTAATAATACCAGCCTAAGATTGCCCCACTGCCGGGGTTGTAGGACGTGCCGGGGTTGCGGGACGTCTTAACAGGATACCGTGGCCCCGGAACGTAAAGGGCAACAGAAGGAACAGGGTGGTTTTTTAGTCAGTAAAAGTCTGACAGTCCCTTCCGCCCCAGGGAGGAAGGAGTCATTTGATGATTTTTACCACCTAAAAAAAAGCCTAAGATTGAAGAAGAGACCGTTGCCTTGTAGTGGGCTACAAGGCAATGGCCTTTTCTTACCCAGAGAAGGCACAAGAATGTATCATTATGCTGGCTCAAGGCTTTGGAAACGAAACCCTAAAAAGAAGATTTTCTTACCTTTAAACGTGTGAACTCTTGAATTAGACATGACGTGCCACAGTTGAGGGTCTCCAGCGGAAGGTGCGAGTACCAGGTGCTGTCCTGACGGTGCCAGTTGCAGAAGCCTGGCCCCGGCTCCAGGACTTGACCCACCCACGGAGAGCACCCGAACTGTTGACGCTATTGGTGGTTGAAGCCTAGGACAAAGAAAAATAAATGAGAAACCTCTGGCTGCAAGGTATTTATTTATTTAAACTTTATGCACACGTAAAAAATACACTGTACAAAGGCGAACTTAATGCCTTAGGCATTTTCTACCAGTCTACCTTAAGGTGATGCAGAGAAAAAACATAAATATATGTTTAACTACAAAGATATTAAAAAGAGTATTGAAATGGAGCTATCACTTAAATGGCGTATCAGAAACCCTCTATGTATCGCTTAACTATTTAAAACCACACATTATGAGCTTAGTTTTGCCAAAACAAGTGGATCTATAATCTCTCCAAACTCTAATTAATTACGTCACTCTAATTCAATTTACATACGCACACACCCCACATTTCACATAATTAATATTGTCATTTTCTGCCTGCTTTATTTAACTTTTTTGTGTACTTCGAAATTGGCGTTGCCATTACGGCTATAATGACCCATATTATAGGTATTTAAATGTCAGCAGTTAAGTCACCTTATCACACATTGTTAAAGAAAGTCCTCCACCGCGTGTCTGTTCCCGATAAACTCAAAAACTACTAAACGGATTTCCATGCGGTTTTCACCAATAAATAATGATTCCAGCCGAAGGGTTATGTATTTATATTGCCCCGTGCGAAGCAGGGACGGGTTGTGAGTAATGGATAAATTTAAAATCCAAGAAGCCGTTTTTTAAAAATCTTTTACCATTAAAAAAGAAAATTAATGCGGACATAGTCGCGGACAAAAGCTAGTTATAATTAATTTTATAACTACACATTTTATTCACATTAATGAACTCAGACAAGATTCTAAAATAATCTTTAATAGTCCTTGTTAACCTACGAAGTAACATAAAAGCTGTATAATATTCCACGAGAATAAAAACAACGGCATATTTTCTTTTATTCTTTTTTCCAATTATTTTCTCTGGATTTCTCATTAAGGATAATCGTTACTCTTGTCCCCGGGCACATTAATTACGAAAAACTTAATAGGAAAAGATAAGGAGAGCGATTATCAAGTTAATTAACAATAAACGTTACTGTACCGAGGGTAATTTCGACCTTATGGGTTCTTTTTTTTTGGGTAAAAAGCAATTTGTATTAAAACTTTTTAGGTTATGTGAAAGGCGTACATTATTCATCCCTATTATCTCTTCTAATGATCTATAAAATAAACGTTTAAAATTGTGTTTCATTATACCCGGTTGCTATATGTGGATCTTTGACAGTCAGAAGCCTGAAAGTCTGACATCCTGTTACTGGGTTGTGAAGGTCAGATAGGCAGTCGCTTCATGTAAAATACTGGTAGTCAGCTGTTTCCTAAGGAAATCGACCCCAACATAGTTGGGAAAAGGCTAGGCAGATGATGTTTTACGAAAACCAATTTTAAATGTTATAACATACATACGTACATAAACTCACGCCTTTTTCCCATAGGGGTAGGCAGAAACTACAGAACGCCACCTGCTACGATCCTTACATACTCCTTTCACCTCATCTACGTTCATACATTTCGTCATACAAGCACGCCGGTTACGAGTACTCCGCACCTGACCTTTCTGAAGGACCTCACCAATAAGGTATGTTATAACTAAATTTTAAATACAGTCACGACCCCTATACTGTTGTATGTAACCTAAGGTATATTACACCAGAAAATTAAGCCGTTTTCCAGCAAAAATTGCTTAATGTTTCATAAAGGATGCAGAATTACCGGCTAGAGGATGGATCTTTTTAACCGACTTCTAAAAAAGGAGGAGGTTCTCAATTCGGATGTTTGTTCGCACTTAACTCCGTCGCTTGCCAACCGATTTGTAAAATTCTTTTTTTGTTGACAAGATTATACTTGTCAAATGGTCCCATGAAAAAAATTTTACAAGACCAGGTACTTATTCATTAGCATTCAAACCAATACTATAGGACCTACGTATAAGTATAGTAATACTTATACGTAAGGTCCTACTACCTTCTCTGCCTACCCTAGCTCATCATTCTTGTAACTACTCGTAGAATTGTAAAAAGAACCCTTTTCATTCGATGGACATTTACAAATTGAACAGGAAGGTAACCATTCTATCTATGTTTGTCGTTTTATCTGAAATCAATGACGGAGCGTTGCCATAAATAAAGGAATTTTAGTAAGTATAGGTACTGCTATTACGTTGATTCAACTCTGTAATGTTTATATGTTAAAGTATCTTTCAAAAGCATAATATACAATGAAAATAGACTGTATTCCTTTTTTAAGCGTGTCCCACAAAGGCGCGGCCTGCGGTGGCGGCCAACCGCGCGCCGCGGCTTCAGCCGCTTTGACAACACACCAACGCGGTAACGGTGGCGGCCTGTTGTAAACATTCACAACTGATCGCGCGTTGGTCACCGCCAGGGCGCACGTTCGCTCACGATCGCGCGGTGCCGGAGGGGGCGGGGCTTGCGGCCGCGGCCAACCGCCCGCTGGCCGCGTCGTGAACACGCGTGTGAGAAGACTCACATACATTGCTAGCGAATACAACTGGCCGCCACCGCAGGCCGAGCCTGTGTGGGACACGCTTTTAATTGATTCGGCTTTTCCCATATAATATGCATAGTAGATACAATTGTGATCAATAAATTAACCTGCAGCTACAATTTGTCAACATATTGGATTTTCATTATAAATCCGTCAGTTAAAGTCTGAAAATAGGGGCATAATTTAAATACTAATAGACATATATAATTCATTTGTTAAATAGGTATTATAGCCGAGGAATGGATGTAAGAAAACGCAGGTGCTATGAATTGGTAGTTTAATCCAATTACTTAAAAATCACTAACCCGCGCGCACACGTTCGCGGGTAGCTCAATTTCAACCAACTGACCACTACCACAGATTACTGAATAGTTACTACGTACCACTACTGTCAGATCTTTTTAGAACATTGCGCGGGCGCCGGCGGGCGGCCGGTAACCACTCTGGGTTTCCAGTGAAATAATATTACTCTCTGCCGCACGCTATAGTATGTATTCTGTTCATATAACTAAGTACCATTGAGCAAAAATTGTTAAATAGGTACAACAGTACTTCTAGACTACTGAAGTTACAGTCATGTAAGTACACATATAAAAAATGTAATTTAATTTAAAAAGTCGATAATAAACAGTTCATTAATTAAGTTAAGTTTCAATCGAAGACATCCATCGGTTTATAAGTAAACCCCAACTATATCTGACGACCCTGCATACCTATCTACTTTGTTGACTGTACTGACTGTGTACTGTCGTATTTAAAATTTAGTTACAACATAAAACATGTTTTCATAAAAAGGCGCAGAATAACGTCAATACTTTGACCGTCAACCTCTCCGTGACCAAAAGGCTTCCAGGTATGATTTAAAAATTTTAAAAATATCGCACTTATGTAAAACCAAGAACATATAATTTTCGGCTTCGTTAATCATCTTTTAAACCCATTATTCAAACTCTTTACTATAAAACAACGGACCGTCAAATATGCGAAAGGAAATATGCGCTCGGATTTTCCATTCTACATACATAAGCCGATTTATGCTTGTTTCCATAGTGTTCCGAGCACTTTTCTCGTTTGTTGCTCACATTCCCTCGTTCCCGTGTGAGCTATTTCGCACCTTTACGGAATTATTCGCGTTGTAAAACCGTAAGTGAGTTAGCTACAAATACGTGATTCGGATATTTTATAATGGAACTAGCTTTTGCCTACGATTTCGTCCGCCTGAATTTTCTTACGGGTCCCTATTTTTGTAATGAAAAGTTGCAGAGAATATTTTTGAAAATTGCTTTAAGCTGAAGTTAGTTTTACATAGAAATAGAGATGCCCTTTTTTTAAATAAGACATTTCGAAAATGTTCTCTGATAACTTATTAGACCTATATATAAAATGTACAATTGTATAGGTCTAAAAAGTATTCAGAGGACATTTTCGATTTTTTTATTGCCTGCTTTGGCTTAGGAAGTTTCATTTAAATCGGTTTAGGTATACATTTCGAAAAATAAGTTTATACAAAATGCCGTACGGCGTTTAATACCCCTACGACTACTATTTTGTTGGATGCACTTGAAAGCACAACGATTTGCGTGCATTACATTACGCTATAACACAATCAGTGATAAATACAAAATGAGAAAAAAAAAAATATTCTAAGTAATCTATCATAATTAGACCCTACGCTTCTGTTCACACTACCAACCACTCAAAAGTGTGGGCAATAATTAACCAAAACCATTAACTCACCAAAAACTAACTCTAATATTTGGAATAAACTTTGCATTTCTGTGTGATCAGGTGCGTTTACCCGTGTCCAATTCGACTGAGTGGTCAGTACTTATGTAATTTAACCGGACACTCGTATTAGCATCGACCAGCTCTGTTACCATGTAAAGGGCAATTTTTTAGCAATTATTGCCCCGACATCAGTCGCGTGTGGAGCAATCCAATTTCATTACTAAAAATTGTTTCAATTGTTTTGAAAAAAATTGATCATAAATATAGTTTCAATGTAGGTATTGCCTAGTTGATTGCGTTGCTCCATATTGCTCAATATAGGGTGACGGTGTCTCTAGCAATTTTGTTGCCAACAAGTACATTAAATCGTAAATCAGTATCAATATCAGTAAAAAGAAAATGAAAAAAATCATTATCATCATATCAGCCGTAGGACGTCCACTGCTGAACATAGGCCTCCCCTACAGATTTCCAATAGGACCGGATGGAAGCGTCGAAAATGAAAAAATATAAAAGTTTATTGCAGAAACTTGTACAACTTTTACAGTGAATTGGGACCTGCTTTTTAGTAAAATATACCTATGCTAGCTCTTCAATGACAAATAAAATAGTGGTAAAAGTGAGTGATATACCATATAAAATAGAACTTAAAGAAAAAAAAAGTAGATATCTAAAGTTAAACAAGATAGGACCAAAAAATCTATACTTTAAAATTTTATCTGTGAAAACATTAGAGTCCTTTTTGGCAATAATCTGTATTATTTTAACTTTAAAATCCATTTCTCTTAAAAAGTTTAATCCCGATTCACTCCTGCATTACTATTGACCTATGGGGTTGCGGGACGTCTTAGCAGGATACCGTGGCCCCGGAACGTAAAGGGCAACAGAAGGAACAGGGTGGTTTTTTAGTCAGTAAAAGTCTGACAGTCCCTTCCGCCCCACCCAGGGCGGAAGAGGAGTCATTTGATAATTTTTACCACCTTATAAGAAAAAAAAAAAGTTGATGGCCTGTATATGTATTTAACGGGTATGTGATATGTCTTTTTACACCGTTTAATATCTGTAATGTCTCCGGTATCGATATCTTCTGTACGTTCTGGGCAATTAATATAGAAGTTTGGTGTACTCTGGCTAACTTAGCCTTCGTATCTAGATTGTAGTTCATTTGTAAATACGGGTATTGATTTGGTCTATATTTGGAGTTTATTTATTAGTTTTTGTGGTAGTTTGAAAGCGATTGAAGCATAGCCACGTTGATACTGTTCAGGTTGTGGTTTTATAAATACATACACCAAAGAATATTTATCCTTTTTAAATATTTACAAACTTCAGACATAATTGATAACAAGTAAATAATAATAAAAAAGAAGCTATTAGAATGTCAATAATAATACTTTGCGCAGTTGACGTGTGGTTTCAAAACCGGGTGTCGAGTCTATTAGAGAATACCTAAGGCATGAAGTCCGCCTTTGTACTTTTGTTGCAAAAAGTTTAAATAAATAAATAAAACCAAAGTATCCTTTGAAGTTTTTTTGTAATGTTGTAATCATATACTTATTATGAACTATGTAGGATAATGTTCGAGGTGATCGTTCGAAGAACTATTCAGATTTCAGTGGGCCTGTCATGTTAGCAACTAGAACCGATCTGATAGTAAGTAACCCGGAATCAAAAGATAACCCTGGTTGCGGACTGGCGTAAGAAGTATCTCATATCCCACTCCTACTCCAATGGAAGGAAACAGTGACGTCATTATATAAACGAGCAATAAAAAAAAACAGTGCAATTCTTACCATCCGTTCAGTGGTACGAGTATTGGTTTGTCGTAACCGTCACACCAGGCCATCGCAGCGGTCACCAGCGTCGCCAGAACACCGCGCCGCGCCACCGCAGGCCGGAGCCATGCTATTATCTGACAAAAAAACAAAACAATATTAGTTAAAGTACTACATTCGTAAAGACATATAGGTACACTAGCTTCTGCCCGCGACTTCGTCCGCGTCAAAGTTGATTTCTCCATACAAACTTTGGAGCCCTGTTTCATTCTCTTAGAGGTTGAATTTTGAACAATCCGGACGTCTACTAACAATAAACTAACTCTGTCAATATTTATCTTTATACATTAAGCTGCTTTCGATATTTCGTGATGAATGAGTGAGAGACATTTCGCTTTTTTATATTTACTTAGAAGATTTAGAAGATAGAATAACCTAACAGCTCTAGTCGGCGCAAATGAGCCTTAAAAACATAATTTCAAGATCCAAAAACGAAAAACACAAACCTTCAAAGGTAGTCAAAGACGCACTTGAATAGCATTATAGAAGTTTTACAAAGGCACACTCAGAATCTTGCTACTAAAATCCTGCTTCCTAACTCACTTTGTCGAGAGAAAGTTTATCACACTAGTTCAACAGTGAATAAACCGCAGCGTCCAACCCTTTCTTGACTTTACGATCTGCATATTAGATATTTTACCACAGAAAATGTAATATTGAGTTTTGGAACTATTCCTTCGGCCCTTTTCATATGGATACGGTGGCCATGTCGTGTAAAGTGGACATATAAATGAGACGGGGGACACGCGGTCATGGAACGGTCACCGCGCCTTGTGAAAGCCCTCATTATTTCTACTGTAGACGGCACGGCGACCGTGCTGTGACCATACATAACATCACGCCTGTAATCCCCGAAGGGTTAGGCAGAGGTGTACCCATTAGTACACCCACATTTCGCCAGTTATGTTTTTTAGTCCCATGTAATAGGGGGCGAGCCTATTGCCATCAACCGGGCACAAATCCAGACTCCGAGGCTGCTACTGAGAAATCCCTGATGGAAGACCCAATAACACCATATGATAGTGACCATATGTATGTAAAAAGAGCTTTATTCTGTATGCTACTCAAAGGGATATGGGGAGGGGGGGGGGGGTATGGAAGTACTATTGTAACGAAAACAAGATGTACTTTTGCGTCCTCGTTACATTCAAGGAGAAATCTAAACATATAAAAGCAAAAAGTCACTCACTCATCACAAAATATCGAAAACCGCTTCACGTATAAACATGAAATTTGGCACGGAGGTCATTTATAGTTAGTTAACGTCCGCTAAGAAGGAATTTTCCAAAATTCTCCCCCTAAGGGGAAACGTTGGTCCAAAAGTTTGTAAGGAGAAATCAACTTTGACTCGGACGAAGTCGCGGGCAGAAGCTAGTGTTTTTATAACAGACTTGCTTACGCACGCGATTTCGTAAGCGCAAAAATAAAATAAATTATAGCCTATGTTACTCGCAGATAACGTAGCTTTCTAATGGTGAAAGAATTTTAGAAATCGGTCCAGTAATTTTTGAGTATAACCATTACAAACAAACAAAAAAAAAATTTCCTCTTTATATAATTAATAATACATAATACATTTATATATAGTGTAGAAGTGTAGACTAGCGACCCGACCCGTCTTCGCATGGGTGCAATGCTGATACTAAATATAAATATAATAAAGTCAATGTCACCCGGGGATAGTGTAGCTTCCGAACAGTGAAAGAATTTTTCAAATCGGTTCAGTAGTTTGACTGCCTCGTTGGTCTAGTGGTCGCAAGCGCGACTGCTGTGCATGAGGTCTTGGGTTCGATTCCCAGGTCGGGCAAAGCGTTATTGAGTTTTTTCATAAAGAATTTCTCAGTAGCAGCCTCGGAGTCTGGATTTGTGCCCGGTTGATGGCAATAGGCTCGCCCCCTATTACATGGGACTAAAAACATAACTGGCGAAATGTGGGTGTACTAATGGGTACAACTCTGCCTAACCCTTCGGGGATTACAGGCGTGATGTTATGTATGTTATGTGTTCAGTAGTTTCGGAGCCTATTCAATGCAAACAAACAATCAAATCTTTCCCCTTTATAATATTTTTATTAGTATAGAAAAACACTACTACGATCGCGTACAAAACAAAACTCGATATTCACAGTACCATTTTTTCAACGCTGTCATAAAATAAATAAACTTCTCATACTTCAAGCCTCGTGTCTTAGATATCTATTGAATTTGTGACTGTACGTAAACCAATTTCCAAAGTTGGAGAGAACAAAGGCTTATTGGAACTCGTTAAAGGGCTTTACGGGCCCTGCTGACATGAAGGGCACTTTATTGATTGATACTTGATCCGCGAACTGATATCTAGCTAACGTCCCTTCGTATATATTTTTAGGAAGATATTTTTATAGGCTTTTCGTAAATGATTTTTTATTATGTGACTGTAATAATATGTGGTATCGTTTACTAAGATATGGATTTGTCGGAATGTTTTTTTAGCGTTTTCGGTTGAGATTTTGGTGAAAGTAGTATTATTGAAAATCTTTATTTAATCATTGTACGTTACTGTGTGTTTGCGCTGAAATTCTCCTAAACTGCTGGACCATTTTTGAGGTTTTTTTGTGTGTTTGAGTAGGTCTCTGGTTGGTTCAGATTGGTCCCAACAGGTCCCGCTGCAAACCAACGTTCTAGCAAAACTACGAATTTTTTTAACAAGTGTGTTAAAATTATGTGTAGTGTCGTGATGGCCCAGTGTTTAAGGCGCCCACCTCTCATGCATGAGGTTGTGGGTTCAAATCCGGGCAAGTACCTACCAATGTGAATTTTTCAATTCATATGTACTTTCTTAAGTTTATCTTGGACATCACAGGCATCGGTGAAGGAAAACATCGTGAGTAAACCTGGACTTTCTGTTCCACTCAAACCATGTCAGAGGCCCTTGAGGCGGTTTAGAGACTCTGACACTAGGGTGTGTAGGGTCGTAAGGCCTTACTACCCACACGATAAGAAGAAGAACAAGTATGTTACACATCTGTGACCCATAAAGTTCATTTTAACTTTCATATAATAGTCGCACAATAGTCATAATATATTTTCATGGAAAAAGAAGAAAAGTGTCTTCTCTTTTACTCTAATCTTAAATTATGTATTGATTATTTTTGACTTAATTATTATATTACTGGCTCATATTCTGCGGCTGTACAATCGCGGACAAATTGCGATGAGCCCTTACACCTTACCATTAAGGTTCAACATTGGTCAACCGGTATTGCTTCAGGTCTTAAAAAACAAATGAATAAACAAAGTCAAATTACCTGAGCTCCCAGCTGCATAGGATCTCTTGTGAGGATATCACTGGACTTCCTGACCGCTCCGTAAACCAATTCCACGTCTCGATCGAGGATATAACATCGTACATGTTCCAGAATACACCGGAGATACGATATCGTTACTGTTTGTACCTGTGGGGTAACGTAAAAGGGTTATTTGAAGGGTCTTTGCATGATTTTCATACGTATAGATAAGGCTTGAATATGGCTTTGATATTTTAGAAACCGAGTAGGATTTTGCTCGATTTAAATTGTCATTTCGGTTTAGTTTTGTGAAAATTTATTTATTTATTTATAACATCTTACACTAAATGAATAAAAATAATGGAGTAACCCATGACCAAAATTCTCCTTTGCGTAGTAAATAAAGGTAATCTATTTTAAGTATAAGTTTAGGATTTACATTTAAGTATTATGCCTGTATAGTGAGTGATGCGACACATTTGCCATTTTGAACTATCATACTCGTATCAATTTAGTGTCCCACGGTAGGGTAAGTCCTCGTACTGAGAAGGCGCGAGCATTGATCACAAGCAAGGAGTAACTTATGAGTACATATAAAATATAAAAGGTGACGTTCAGTTTAAATTCCACCTGTGCGAAGCCGGGGCGAATCGCTAGTTATCTAATAATGAGGATACTGAGACTATATATTGTATTGTTTCCTAATCGTAAAACTTGGTAATTTCGGTCCAGGAATTAACGTTTTAATGGGTGTACCGGCTTACGTAAACTTGGAAGGTCAACCGAATCCATTAATAGTGAAACTTGGAAAACTATCAGCTGTTACCTGTTACTTGTGGTGGTTTAAGCTGGTACTAATTATACCTTTGGAATATTAATAGACAGTGGAAAGGACATCGTGACACAAACATTGGTGCCGATTCCCTTGTTCACAAACTAGACTATATATTTTAGAGAATTGACATCTCTTGCTAACATACAGCGAAAGGAAGGGACGGTGACATTCCGTGACATTAAAGAACTAAGTTAGCGATGTCAAATTAGTTTTGCTTTCAACTTTTCTATTTTTAATCCATACGTTTTAAGATGTCAACTATAATTGTATGGATGTGTCAGATTGACTAAATTTGACAGCTCTTATTTACATTAGTCTCTTTATTGTTTTATTGGACAGAAAAAGATGGAAATAGTCTAATTTTAGTTTAGTTTGTGACAAAGGGAATCAGCACCATTTACTATGGATTCAGTAAGTACATGATTGGCAACTCCACAGCGAGTGTTAGCATTTCTCATTGGTTACTAAAAATACCGCCCAGGTGCGAAATTGACACAAACCGCCTTATTATGAAACAGTCTTTGCTTAAAGCAAGTTTAAACCTTCGAGACAGTTTTTGAATTTCAAACTTTATTTCGATATAAATAAAGTTTGTAATACTAAAATTGCTTCAATGGTTTAAGCAAAGATTTTGTTTTATAATAAGGCTTAGGTTTCGTACCACCGTGAAATCTTTAAAACTGTAAATAAAAAAAAGACCTTTCTAGTATTTTTAACCGACTTGAAAAAGAAGGAGGTTCTATGTTCGGCTGTTACATGTATTTTTCTTAATGTATATTCTCCGATTTCTCGGTCAATTATAGACGAATTTCAAAAATTATTTTCCTCTCTAGCTACTAGCGATCTACCTCGGTTTCGTAAGGGTGCAAATAAAACCGGACGCCATTTTATTATATTCTTAGGAACGTTTTAACACTGTCCGGTAGCCAGACAAATTATAAACCTCTATTAAAAGACGAACTTTTAAATAAACCAAATGCAACAGCTTAATATAAAACGTAGAAATTTAAAAATAAAAATCTTAAAGTACAAAAGCGTCAACAATTTTCTTCCTAAGAATAGAAAGATTTATGGGCCGGAATGGTAATAGAATTACGACCTAATGTTAAGGTACTTTGCCCATTAAAAGGCGCACCTATAGCTCCAGGCGACATCAAAGGCAGGTACCTACCTACTACCCCTGCCGGCGATAGGAAGAAAATGAAAAATTTTACTGTAATTTTTCCATTTTCATTATTTTTACCGACAAGCCATTTTATACCGCGTTTGAGGGTTTTATTTTATTTAATCAGTTTGTTGCTTATCAAATTTTGATTTCATATAATTTTAGTGACATTTAAAACGGTAGTTGAGACCACCAATCAATTGACATAACAATTTTTATGAGCAAAACGTGATTCCATATTTTTGATATGGTATTAGCAAACTGTGACGTCACTTATTAGCCAACTCAATTGACTTACTATTTATTGATTTCAAAGCAAAGTCAAATGTCAATTGAAAATAAATCGGGTGGTGTTATAACCGCTCAAGCCCCTTACCGATAAGTCAGAACAATAGAAAATCAATTGTGTCTCATTATGTGGGACTTGAGTAAGTTACTTTTAATTTTAGAGAGTGATTCCGAAGAAATGGTCTCAGCTACAAAAAGCAACGTTAAGTATTTTTTTCTATATTGAAGTCGTGTTTTAAATTATTGGTCAAAGTCAAAGTCAAAAACATTGATTTCAATTAGACTGATTACAGGCACTTTTGAATTGTCAAAGAGTCTGTCAGTTAGTCCGAAAATTGAAGCTAGTTGCTCGTTCCAATAATGTTCAACTACCTAATAAAACTCAAACTTTGATAATTAATATTTTTGCACACTAGCATTGCTTTAACCCTTTGACATGATAAACCGATTGATGAAAAAAAGAAATAGTTTCATAGTTGAATCCATTCAATATACAAAAATATGTTGTTATTCTGTGAAACCATCAATTTTAATTTTGAAATTGTTAAAATTGCTGAACACTTACCGAGGCGAGTAAAAAGTCGAAATTGCAGACAGTGAGGTCTTTAAGCTTGGAAAAGTCTCCAGCTAGTAGTAGATGAAGCCAGGACTCTTCGACATGCCGCTGGGTGAAGGCTGCCGCTGTTCTGCTGGCCGAATGGAATGGGGTCGAGTCCAGAAGAGCATCGTCGTCATTCTCTACGCAACCTATCAGAACACGAACTATGCTTGGGTTTAGTAACGTTCGTTATAAAATAGTAGACAAAAATACATTTTGATTAAGACATATTTTTTTTATATTATAGGTATTGTTAAAATATAACGCAACTAGCAAAATAAATAATTTACACATAACTAATGCGTCGAATTGAACACTACTATGAAACTGTTAAAAAAAACAATTATACATAAACATAAACATAACATCACATCACGCCTGTAATCCCCGAAGGGTTAGGCAGAGGTGTACCCATTAGTACACCCACATTTCGCCAGTTATGTTTTTAGTCCCATGTAATAGGGGGCGAGCCTATTGCCATCAACCGGGCACAAATCCAGACTCCGAGGCTGTTACTGAGAAATTCCTGATGGAAAAACCCAATAACACTTTGCCCAACCTGGGAATCGAACCCAAGACCTCATGCACAGCAGTCGCGCTTGCAACCACTAGACCAACGAGGCAGTCAGGGCAGAAAAACAATTATAAAACCGTTAAATATATGTCTGTTAATTCAAATCTCTCGGCCTGATTGTGGTGTTTTCTTAAACCTACGGCGACTCCTTAGGACTTTTTGAAACTAAAAATTGCTTCCCAACTAAGAAAAAAGTTTGTTAGTTGGGAAGTAGTTGAAAGAACCAAGTACATTCCCGAGCAAAAACAAATAAACACTTAGCAATATTACGAAGCGATTTTCTTTGAATATATTGATTGAAATGTCATGTTTTTAGGAATATAGTTATTTAAATTCAATATTACTATGAAAGAGGTCTTATATTAAAGTTAAAACCATTATTTCACAAGATAATCGTTTTTGAATTTTGATAAGTGTATACTTGTTTTTGCTCGTGACTGTACTTTTTTTTTTTTTTTTTTAGTTGACAAATGACTCCGGTCTGTCTTTTACTGACTAAAAAAAAACCCTGTTCCTTCTGTTGCCCTTTACGTTCCAGGGCCGCGGTATCCTGTGAGAATTTTAAGGTTTTATAAAGATAAAGAAAAATGACTATTCCTGCATAAACTTACAAATAGGTAGAACATAGTGTACAATAAGAATTTCATAAAAAAAAATATTAAGGTAATAATATATTATTATGCATTAACTAGACGGTAATTCTAAGGTTAGACGTCCATTACAATACAGAAACATTTAATATATATTTATTTCAAAACGAATCCATCAATGGACGTTAAATGTGTCCCCCCAGGGCTTTTGTGTACGAAATCCATTACATTACTAGAACCTATGTTAAAATTTTGACATTTTCAAAGCTAAAGTAAACAATAAAATGTGTCTACCATTCTGGAAACAATTCGCTCGACTGAAATACAACGTGAAATATCCACTTTGGATGGAAAGGTTTGGTTTTCATCATCTCAGATATCTCCAAAGGAGTTTTCTTTGTGTGAAGGAGCAATAGTAGATGTACGGAATTCAATCAAAAGGAATTGAATGGCTGTTTCACGTGTTTGTGTATTTTGGGCACACGT
The DNA here is from genome assembly GCA_949774945.1 of Hoplodrina ambigua. Taxonomy (NCBI): domain Eukaryota; kingdom Metazoa; phylum Arthropoda; class Insecta; order Lepidoptera; family Noctuidae; genus Hoplodrina; species Hoplodrina ambigua. The sequence continues at coordinate 4,629,268 of OX458967.1, forward strand.
TTTCGTTCAAGCTGATATAGTATTGTGCACCTTGCTTTTGTTCATGTTCCCTCAATGTTTTCGATGAGCCTTTTCTATACTAATATTATAAAGAGGAAAGATTTGATTGTTTGTTTATTTGCATTGAATAGGATCCGAAACTACTGAACTGATTTGAAAATATTGATTTTGATTTGGAATTATTTCACTGTTGTGCAGCTACACTATCCCCGGGTGACATAGATTTGATTATAAAAAATAGGGATCCATCACGCGAACGAAGTCGCAGGGAGAGTGCTAGTTTATTATATTTCTTAGCATAATTTTAATGGAAACAGGCATTTCAGACATTCCAGGTACAAGAATTGGAATTTAATATGAAATTATTGGAGCATTAGCACGCGTCGCCGATGATATCAACGAGATTATTAAAACGAGCTTATAAATGAACCACTCATTTGCTTAGGATCAGCGTCCTTATGGGATTTTGTACACATTATCGAAGAAGGTACGTGGTATGGATAAATGGATGATGGATGAAGTTATTTTAACCTTAGCAGAATTTAGTAATAAATCGAATTAATACTGCTAAAACGAAATCTAAGTTATAATTTGTAGTTGAAATGAGCCTTAATAATAAATATATAGAAGGAAACATATCGATATCTATGATAAAAAATAAGCCAAAGTTCTCAAAGTGTAATGAAGTTTGGTCCGAGTATATCTCCCTGAGGAACGCCTGAGATCCGGATAAAGCGGAAATTGAATCCATGACTGTCATTCTGTTATTGCGTTTAGCCTTTTATTTTATTATTTGTACAAAGATATTATTAGATAATACGAGTGCTATTTACCTATTAAAATAAAATAAAAATATATCTAACGTGTGTTAAAATACACATAACAATGTCGAAAGTTTCATATGTTTCCCATATTAATTTTTTTATTCTGGACCATACCTGGGAACCTTTCTGGTTACGGAGATATTAAAGGTCAAAGTTCCAATTTTATTGTACAGTTTTCGCGAAACACTTGCCGTAATTTAAATGCTTTTCTAAGTGTTTGCACGTTACCATAAACAGTTAAAACCTAGTTTCCCAGCAATATTAAAAAACTTAAAAACTCTTGCCTATGACGATACAGAGAAACTGCTCCACACAGTTACCTAATACTCGTACTCAAATAACTACCTTCACATTCACCATCATACACATATACTCGCATTCACCATTCATCTTCGCATAAACCATCACTCACATTCATATTAACTACTATTTACCAACCACTACCACATTTTATTTGCAATTTGTTGTGTTATTTAATATCTTGTTTTCCATTTCTCTTCATTTATTTATTACTGTTCTGCACTGTTTAGTAGAGATACTGTTACCCGCCTGCTTATTTATGATGCCACTAAGTGGGGACTGGTGACCTGTAACACAGGTTTTGTTCTAAAACCTACTTCAGGCACCAGTTCTCACAATGTGAATTTATATAGTTAAAAACCAGTGAAGACCTACAAACACATTGTGAGAGAGAATAAATGAATTTTATTATTTATTTTATTATAATATTTTTTGCACACTTTACTCAATCTGATGGGCAGTCTGCGAAGTTAACGGCTTTTTTATGAGTCTTTTTAAACTCCGTATTTATTTTTCTAATAACAGATCTCAACTTACCAGGTTCATGAGCTTCAGAAGTATCAGTATCGTCCGCTTCGTGTAGGAAATTGGCGAAGTGTAACGCTGCGAGATCTGAGTGTGCGTCTCTGAGGGCAGCCTGTGATCGCACGTAGCGTCGACGAGCGCGCGATCCGGCCGCAGCCGCCCGCCACCGCCAGGTGCACCGACCCGATACTACATTCTCCGATATTAAGTTTTCTGTTGAGAAATTTTTAAGTTAACAAACGTTGAAGGCAGAATTTAGAAACAAATATATCAGTTATGAGATAATTTATTTTGTTTTATTTATTTGATGTATATTCTACATTCAGTAGTTACTAAAGCACACACGCTACACGCTGATTCATAGTCTTTTAAAATGTTATGAGTATTGTAAACAAGTTCGCACCACGTATCTACAAAGAATTGTGCTCTCATTTCTTAATTTGTAATTTAACTGGCGAAATGTGGGTGTACTACCACCCTTCGGGGATTACAGGCGTCATACTATATTATGTGTTCTGAATTTTTAATACTTGGTACACTTTGTATCAATTGTTAATAATTTTTTTAAAGGTATTATGGCATTTTTCTCCTTACGAAATCATCTTTTGGAAGGGGCAACAAAATTTTTTTTTAAATGACTTTCGATAGTGGGTTTTAATGGTCTAATTGAAATAACTTTTTTGACTTTTACTTTGACCAAATTAAAGACACGTTTTGTAATTTTATCTAATGTTTGATTAACCTCCAGCAGTGAGTGGTAAAAGTAATAAAATATCAAATAGGTTAGGCTAGAATAATAATAAGGCTTTATAACATTATCATAAACACATAAAAACGCAACAAAACTCGAACGAAGACAATAAAATGTAACAACCAATTTTATATTGATGTATTTCGAATCGACATAGTTCCATAATCCAGCAGCTTTGCAATTACAATGAAACAGGATTATTGGAACGAATGTGTTATTACTTATTAGTGATATAGAACTCGTAGGAACCATAAAACATAAACAAGATGGAATTGTAATTGTATTACATGACAACGACAGTAGAACAGGTGTCATAGAGAATATTATTAGTTCTCGTAACACCAGCTGTAGGTCGAAAATTTCGATATTGGTTTTCGTGCGATCTGGACATAAAATGTGTCGGATTCTATCAACAGATTCAGTCGTGTGGGTAAACCTGAACAATATCTGTGTTTTTTTTTGGACGCACTAATCTAAACTATTGGATTGATTTGAAAAAATCTTGATACGTATATAGCCCATTTATCGAAGAAGGCTTTGTAACATTACTTTGCACTACTCTTCGACTTCTAGCGTCGAAAGAGCATATAATGTATTAGTTTTTAACGAAACAACGGTCCTACAATAAATTTCAGGCACTCTATAACAATCATACTGTTAAACATAAATAATTAATTATTCATTATTGAAGAGTTGTCGTAATTTAATTTCATTATTTTTGTCTTTTATGACATCCTCCTGTTTAACCCCTATTTCAGATTTTTTGGTTTTGTAAGGAATCTTTATGGAGCCGTTATTTAATAACATTATGTATACTTTCCAACAAATATTTTCCCTTCAATCTCAAAGTGCTTTTTATGAGTTTGCAGACTACAATTTTGATTGCACGAGCTGTGTTGGGGAAATATCGATAGCTCTCATTGTTTTTACCAATAATAGTAACATTTAATCGTACCAACACCGGTAACCAGCTTCACTGCAAAACGTAATCCTCTGATTGGATCAATTTTGTTTACATATTAAGACCAAATAAAAACTTTTACAGAAATATGAATATTTGAATTTCACGAGGATGCGAAAGTGCAGCTTGTATTTTCATGGTATTACATTTTCCATGAAATTTAAATTACAATGAATTGAAGAGATGTTTGTATTCATAGAATGCACTTCTGTATTCATAGCACTAAGTCCTCTTCATATGAAAGCTTTTCATTGTACTGGAGTAAAGTGTTTTTTAAATAACACATTCTAAAACTTGTATTTTCTTGAAAATTGTTTGTCTCTCGTCTGTTTTTGCGTTGACTTAAACGATTTAAGCAATCATTCTTTAATATTGGTTGATGCACTGTGAGGCGGGGGTTAGATTCCCGCACGGAACAAACATTTGCATGGCCTACAGGTAGTTGTTTCGTGTCTGGATGTTTGTATTGCACCAACGATAAAGGAGAAATTTTCTAGAGTGAGGCAATTGAAAAAATTGGTTAAATAGAACTGTTTATCCATTTTATTGTCGTTACCATAATAAATCAGTAGAAAGAGTCATTGAAAATTTACCAGAAACCGAAAAAGAGGGGTCAATGTACTCTTTATTATGAACAACTTTTATTATGGAAATCATGAATAAAAATATTATATCAATTCAATGACCCTGTATATGTACCTATACGGAAGTACTGCTGAAGACAAAAATACGAAATGATGAATTTAATTTTCATATAAGAGGCTGTAAAAGAACCATCAAAACGGATTTTCGAATCTCAACCCTACAACAAACGAGGTCTAACAAGCTATCGAAGTTCCAGAGGCGCAATTAATAAAATAGTTAATTCATAATTATTTTTCCATTAATATTCGTACTAACTATAAAGTGAGTTTGTTTTGTTTGTTATGCTTTCACGGCTAAACCGATTAACCGTTATGTTTATGAAATTTGGTATAGACTAAGCTTAAGAACCCCTTAAGTTACTTTTTAATCCGCGACTTTGTTTACTTTCGCGATAACCAAAATCCAAGTAGACAAAGTTGTGAGCAAAGCATAGTCAAGTAATAAAATGGAACTGAAACTTAATAATTTAATACTTACTCATCATACATTTGGCGACACATATGGTTGAGAAGTTGAAGTTGGCTTCCTTCAACGTTATAACCGCGTCGCTGTTACTGGTCGGCATCAGCAGTTCCAGTAGTTCTAATTCAGTTAACCCGAACTCCGAACAAGTTATGTAACCTACGGATAGTGGAACAGTTTATTATGTGAGACAGTTTAGGAGGTTTGGATTAAAGTTGGGCTTTCATGAGGGTTTGGTAACAAAGAATAATTAAAGGAAATGTTTTACAATGTTATGATATTTAAATACGGGATTTAAAAAGACACAGCACATACCAGTTCAGTACGCATTTTGCTCATCAAACTAAGAATATTTAGCAAAAAATGTTTGGTGAGCGCCTTTTTTTACGTGAAGAGTCACTGTTTTGGATGTAACACACGCAAAATATTGTGGTTATAAGTGTAGGTACCAGTATGACATAGAGAAATATTTTAAGTTTAGCAATAAGATTTTTTTTTTCGATAATTAAACTTATTAAGATGTTGCAATTTTGACCTTTGATATCTCTGTAATCATAAGGTTTCCACGTACAGTCCAATAATATCACAATAATGGGAAGGCCTCGGCTTTGTTAGTGTCTATTTACACCCGTAAAATACCATTATTCCATAAACTACATTCCAATATTATCATCATTTAAAATCTTTACATTCTCATATAAGTATCAAAATTTAATTCTTAAGTATCAAAACTAATTTTCTCTAAACACTTTGTCTTCTAAAAGCTATTAATCTGAAACGATTGGACACTTACTTGCTAGTTTACTAAACGCTTTAGAACCGAAGACCACTTCTAAGTTATCGAAGGCACCATCAATAAAGTCTCCGTAGCTATTATTCTCTGCCGTCTCCTCTATCGCGTCCAACAAATAGTAACAGTTCTGAACTTTGAACTTTTCTTTCTGAGCTGGCGTCAGCTGCAGTTGTTCCAAGGATACGGCACTAGTACACACAAGGAACACGTTTCTTGGCAACGACATCGGCAGCCAAGACAATCCCGTCACTATATCACACTCCAAAGGATTCACTCTATGAACATTATCGATAAATATCAACAAAATCTCATTTTCCATCTCCTCACATTTCCTAAGTAGACTTTGGAACCAATTGTTAATATAAAGAGGATCAAAACTCGCGTCTTTTGGCAAGTAACCTTCGGGAATGTTTAAAATTATCGATATTTGTTGACACATCACTCGTAGCAGTTCCAAGTTATAGGCCGATCTCGGTGTGGAAGCAGAAAATCTTACTATCCTCAAAACAGGTTTCGGGAAAATTTCTTCGCATTTGAAGTAAAGGTGTGTCAATAAGGTGCTTTTCCCTGAAGCATCTGGGCCGTATATTAAAGCCGGTGGATGCCGAGTTCGATTTTCGTAATTTTCCTTAGCGTTATTTAAAATACTTTTGGCTGCTTCTTCAATTTGCTTAACGTTAACCTTATACAAACGATTATGTTCTATACATATCCTAAGATGAGTGATGTGTTCCAGAAATACTTCCTGAAAGTTAAAACGAAAACCAATAAATTATTCATGAGCGAAAAGTTGTCACATGAAGACAGTTAAGTTTGTTCGACATTCGAGATTTTAAACTTGTAAGTCTGCTATTTGGTCTTCTTCAGAATTTATATGAGTATTTACTCTGGGAGGTATTTCAGATTTTAATGGATTGGGTATGGATTTTTCTCTAAAAAAACAGTTTTTTTTTTTTTAAAAAAAGGCGTGTTTTTATGTATGTATGTATGTATGGATAAAGATTTTTAAATGTATGTTTTTAAATTACCTGTACAGTCTTTTTTCTTCCCTTCCCCTGATCGGGCTCGGTGCTAAGGCTCTCATCGACCAGCGAACTGATCACAATTTGTACCTTCTCCCTGAAAGGAGCCAACTTCTCTTCGTTGTCAGACGCTCCGTCCGTTCTTGACGAATCTGCTGACAAGGACCTAAGGAGAGACAATACATTTAGATTTTTTTTCAAAAAATGTTGGTACAGAATAGATTTAAAAAGCTCCGTTCCTTGGACTTATACAATTGTTTCCACATCTCTGGAACTTTATCTAAGGAGTTGGCAGTAACGGTTGCCAAAAAATACTATCAAGTGTTCCACATTTGAAAATGTTATTACAATGGTCTTTTAGAAGCGACACACTCCTGCCTGGTTGTAATTTACAAAACATCATCAATTTTCTTTTTTCGATTACCATTCAAATATGCAATCCGAATTTTAGACTTTGCGGCACATGTTCTTAAGAAAATCATTCTTAAAAACCTTGTCCTGGCAAGACTGCCTCGTTGGTCTAGTGGTCGCAAGCGCGACTGCTGTGCATGAGGTCTTGGGTTCGATTCCCAGGTCGGGCAAAGTGTTATTGGGTTTTTCCATCAGGAATTTCTCAGTAGCAGCCTCGGAGTATGGATTTGTGCCCGGTTGTTAGCAATAGGCTCGCCCCCTATTACATGGGACTAAAAACATAACTGGCGAAATGTGGGTGTACTAATGGGTACACCTCTGCCTAACCCTTCGGGGATTACAGGCGTGATGTTATGTATGTTATGTATGTCCTGGCAATAAAAAAACAAAAAAAAGAAACGATTTCCATCGAGCCGATTCTCATGTGATGACCTTTCATTTATGCGGTAATCGTTATTTGTATGCATTGTTTGATAAAGATTTTTTTTAATTTTCCCAATCTGCTAAATCATGTACAATTTTTTCCACTAAAGCATCTGTCCTTCTTATCCTTATTATACTTCGAATATTTATAAATCTTCATTTTGTTCTACAAGATATCTATCTTCAGGTAACACTATCTTAGGAGAATGCAGCAAAAACACATGAATTACATATTATATTAAAAGTTGACTTTTAATAATAAGAGGAACGATGGGGTTGGCGTATCTGTTTAGATAAAAACCCCAAAAAAACAATTAAAAAAAATAACTTTTATGAATAGTTTTGAAGGACTATTATAACTTCTTTCACCTTCACCGCCTCCTTTTCAGTTTTAAAAGCTTTTTCCAGAGACAAGACTAAAAATTGATCTTAATGAACTTATAATTTGAAAGCCTCCAACTTCATTATTTCATTAACTTTTACATTAATGAGAAAGGTTAAAAGTTCAATCTTCAGTCTCGAGTTATTAAAAGTAATTATTTTATACTTAACTATGACGTATGATAATGGCTTGAGTTTTTGTAATTTTTCATAGAATTTAATTTAAAATTTGAATATAGAATTCTTTTGAGTGATTAATAATGCTTCTACAGTCTAATTAATGGTTTATAAGTGCTGAATAGAAAGTTGTTTATGATCATAATAATGTTGGAATGATAAAAATAAAAAATCGAATATTTTGCTCTGAAAAGACTGTCACTTTTTTGGTAGGCGTTTAAAATAGTTTTCTTTCGAGAATTTTTCAATTTTTTAACTTTTTAATGAATGTCTTACCTACTTTTCTACGTAACGAAAATAATGAAAGAAAAACACAAAATACGAAACAGTTCTTTCAACCAAAAGTATAAAGAAAATAAACTATTAATAGGCAAGATTCTAAAAACCAGCGGAAAATATTTTTCTGCCCGTTATCCTCTTTGACGTAACTTGACTCGTAATATGTAGGTACCCACGCCGAATAGAAGCCTAACTGTGACAAAGACTGACAATACAAAAAGACAGGAAAACATTTTGTTAGATTGTCTTTTGTTATCTTAATCAGAAGCCAGAATATTCACACAATCAAGGTCAAAGTTCTTTGGGGATTTGAAAAGGATTTTGAGGAAAAACGTCATTTTGTTAAAAGTCTTTGTATTTTCCTATTAGTGCCCTTACGATTGGCTGTAAGAGTTATTATTTATAGAAAAGGTTCGAATGAAATTGCTTTGTAGGAAAAAGACGTTTTCTTATGAAATAATAGGTACTAATCATTGGGTGCTGGGAATTTCCAGTTGAACACCATCTAGACGATCTTTAAGTCAAATGAGCGTGAAGTGAGTTATCAATCCCTAGCGTTGGTGAGAAGACAGCTTATCTCGAATTCACGGTATATGATCTTTGTAAAATAGGACTGCAGGTTTGTTTGTAATGGATTAACTCAAAAACTACTGGACCGATTTTCAAAATTCTTTCGCTATTAGAAAGCTACATTATGTAAGAGTAACATAGGCTATATTCTATTGTATTTTTACGCGGACAAAGTCGCGGGCAAAAGCTAGTATTATTATAAATACAAAAGTAACTATCTGTCCGTCTTACTGATTTTGAGGAAATTTGATACGGGGTAAGTTTTAAGTTTTTTAACCTCAAGAAAGGACAAAGGCTACTTACTCTAACGTAATGATGTGTGATTCAGGTAAAGCTTCTTCCATTTTTCTTCTTAGTTCTTTTAACCTGGTGTGTGCCAACACTGTTAGTTTAGAGTCGTCTGGCTCCAGGTCTGGTACATCTCTTACGACGGCTACCACCCCCTTTGGATGACTGCCACTTGTGAGAAGTTCTGGAAAGAGATATTGCTTTAGTTTGATGCCGAGGAGTTGTTCTTTACAGGGAGTCTTGTGGAAATGCCATTCCAATATTAGGCGTAATGAAGCTTGAAGTAAAATTTTCTTCCCATCATTGCAAACATTTTGTTGTGGGCCATACCTGTAATGATTTTCTCTAAGGATAGAGCACCACGTCAACGCCGATACTATTGTTTGCCTTTTGTGAATTTTTAACTTTATTTCCTACCACATAAAGTTTCAAATCTATTTAAGACAAACTGTTTCGGTACTCGTCGTCGAGACAGTTTGTTTTTATTAGATGGACTTTATGATCTAGAGCATAAAGTTGAAAATCTAATGAGGACTAAACTAGTTTTGGCTACTAGCTCGTCTTAGAGAATAGCATACCTGGGACACTTCTTTTAAAATATCATTTTTTTAAGTGAAAACAATTGCATGATTTTCCGTAAGCACAATTTTATGCGTGTCCATTAAGCGCTAATTCGCTATAATAAACAGTAATTTTACAAACCAATGTTAAAAGTCCTTTTCCAGGAATAATTTCTGTCTTAGACTATAATCTACCTCTGTGTCAAACATCCAGGTCCGTGTAACAGTTCTGGCGTTAGGTAAAAAACATCCATCCATCCGCATTTATGGCAAAAAGACCAATACTGCAAACCAGTCATTTTTACTCCATCAAAATTAAACAACTAGTACAAAAACAAACGATTCCGCATTCGTAAATAAAATTTACATCCCGCTGAGCATAATAATACCCCCATTGTTTTGAACTTCACTAGGGGAACTAAAAGTTGGATAAAAACATTCCCCTGTAGTGTACAAGTGAGATACAGTACTGTCTACAAAAGAACACGCAAAATATATTTTATACTAATATAAAAAGGTGTACAGTGTTTTTGTTTATGTACCTCTGGAACTACTAGTCGGCTTGGAAATAAATATTTCTTCAGTGTATAGGTATATTAGCTAGATTTATCAGGAATAGTATTAAAGTAAATGCGGTAAATCTATCTTGTTATGGAGTTAGAATTTTCACAGATGTGTATTTCTATAGCCGCTATAACATGAAACAAAGAACTTAAATAAATTTAAAAATCTAAGAAACGTGTTTTTTTTATGTTATGGTATATATTGTAAAATTATAGCAATAGGGGTACCCTTTGCGTGTGAGTCTGAATCCGACTTCACCAGTGTTTATGGTTCCGTACCCGAAAGGTGCTAATGGCACCCTATTACTAAGCCTCTGCTATCCGTTCATCCGTCTGTCAGCGGGCTGTATCTCATGAGTAGTCATGAGCCTTATTTTTCATATTCGGTGATATAAGTTTGACGTGTAAAAACTGGTTTGTACATACCTTGCTTTTATGTACAAATTTTATTTTTTCTTAATATGTCACGTGCTTCATTTTCGCGTGAATAAACAGTTTTTTTCTTGTGCCTGTGTGTGTGTCTGTCAGCTGTGGCATCGTAGCCCTCGATCGGATGAACCGATTTTGATTTTGTTATACTTTTCAGAGTAAGTTTCATAGAAATTTTTATGGGTATTTATGAAAAGTATATCCGTAAATTTCATTAAGAGTCTTCTTGTTTTATATCTTTTTTGTTGACGGTACAATATCGTATGCTCGTAATACCTAGTATTGCCAACAAATAAAACGTGACGGTGTTTCCAACCGGGCTGCTGTTTCCGCGTAATTGGATCGTTGTATCGAACCCAGGTTCTGACTGGGAGATGTTCATTTTGTTTATTATGTGGGTGCGCTGTTGTAGAATATCTGTTGTTAACCAAGTTCCCACATAATAGTGTAAGAAAATACCTTGACAGCATTCTAACATTTTTTGCTTCTCTGTCATTCTGACAAGACTGCTTCGTTGGTCTAGTGGTCGCTTGCGCGACTGCTGTGCATGAGGTCTTGGGTTCGATTCCCAGGTCGGGCAAAGTGTTATTGGGTTTTTCCATCAGGAATTTCTCAGTAGCAGCCTCGGAGTCTGGATTTGTGCCCGGTTGATGGCAATAGGCTCGCCCCCTATTACATGGGACTAAAAACATTACTGGCGAAATGTGGGTGTACTAATGGGTACACCTCCGCCTAACCCTTCGGGGATTGCAGGCGTGATGATGTTATGTCATTTTATTTTTCTCTCGTCGAACTCATTTTTTGGGTTTCCCCCACCAAAAGGGTGCCAAACGGGACCTTATTAATGGGACTCCACTGTCTGTTCGTACGTCTATTACAGAGAACCTTATGAACAGTAACAGGTAAACTGATGAAATTTTCACAGAATGTGATTAATTACGAAGGCCGCTATTACAACAAGTAATAGAAAAAACAAAGTTAAAAATTAAAGAATTGCTCAGTAGCAGCCTTGGAGTCTGGGTTTGTGCCCGGTAGGTGGCAGTAGGCTCGCCCCCTGTTACATGGAACTTAAAAACATAACTAGTGAAATGTGGATGGACCCTAACCCCTCATAACCCTTCTTGGATTAAATGCGTGATTATTAAATTACGTTACAACAAACGTGTTTTACGTGTATTGTACGAAATTCTTCGTATGGTAGTCCTACTCGCCCTTGGCTGATTTTTTATGACGTATTAATTTTATATTTTAATCTTGTAAATAGGGAAATATAATTTTGAAAGAGAATTTATTCGAAACATACCTATTTTTATTATTACCTTTTACGAAGTATCCTAAGACGCTTTTAATCAATGATTATTTGAAGTTTCCTCGAAGACTCAATTGATTGAAGTAACACGTTATATTGAGCTGTGGTAATTAATTTCCCGAACATTAATTGTTCTTGTTTATTGTTCAGCTTGGTTTTCCTGGAGCGCAATGTATGATTTGATTGAATGTAATTGAAGCTGGCTTATGAAGAATTATAGCTTCTATTAATTCTAAAAGTGCTTGTGTGTTTTCTTTGAGTTATCTATGGGGTCGAATAGCCGTTAAGGCGTGAATTATGAATACTGTTCAAAAAACGAAGTAACTTTGAGCAAAAGTTACTGCACTACTTTATTTTTTAGCATGAAAAATATGTGTTGTTTATCATAAACATCATAACATCACACCTGTAATCCCCGAAGGGTCAGGCAGAGGTGTACCCATTAGTACACCCACATTTCGCCAGTTATGTTTATGTTTAAGTCCCCATGTAATAGGGGGCGAGCCTATTGCCATCAACCAGGCACAAATCTAGATTCCGAGGTTGCTACTGAGAAATTCCTAATGGAAAAACACAATAATATTTTGCCCGACCTGGGAATTGAACCCAAGACTTTATGTTTAGCAGTCGCGCTTTGCGACCACTAGACTAACGAGGCAGTCAAAAAAGTTCAAACTTTCTAATAATTGTGGTAATAATAAAAAAATATCTAAGATAAAAGCTAGTAAAAAAAAACAAGTCTTGTTTACCTAAGGCTAGTTCGCATTGTAATTCGACAGGGCTTCGGAGTAGGTTAGCTACTTCAGCGCCGTTCGCTAAAGCGTCAAGCGCTATAACGTTAAACGCTTTTTGGACCTCGAAGAGACGACTCCGCTGTTCTTCGCGATCCATTAAATCGCTGAACCTGTGAAAAAATAAAATAAACAACGATTATTTTTGTAAGATATGTATTTTATTTATAATCTTCTTTTTTATCGTGTGGGCAAGTAAGGTCTTACGATCCCACACATCCATGTGTTATAGTTTCTAACCCGCCTCAAGGCCCTCTGACACGGTTTGAGTGAACCAGTATATAGATTTAAACAGGGTGACTAAGATTTCACTAAAAACTTTAGAAAGAGTAATTAAACTATTATTTTTTTCATGATTTCGGGACTGGTCCGATTAAAAGGTTTTTCATGACAGAGTATTTTTATTATTTTTATGTATATTTCGTCGATTGGTTGGTTAGGAGAATAGTTCCTAAAGTATATTTAAGCCACTAAGCGGATGAAACGGAGGACCAAAGTATGTATGGAGAAACAACATTAAATCACCAACATCCGACACTTACGAGGACAAAGTCAGGGGAAGAAGCTATTATATTATACTACCGTCACGTCAGTCGAAATATCAAAAACAATATGAAACTATCTCAAAGTTTGTGACGAGTTTCAACGGATTCGAATTCTTAGTTTCTCGATATCATAACTTATATGTGGGTACATGAAAACTTGTTATCATACCAAATATATGCCGAGGGTGACAAAACAATGGTGCCTATTATTATTGTTATGTAAATGGCAGTGCTTAACTCAAAGATATTTATGAATTACTGAATGTAATGTGGTTTTACGTAAAAAGTTATCATTATTATATATTCTATTCGATCTTCAGGCCACTTAATATAGCATTATTATACAAAGACTTTAAGAAACAAAATTTATTATATACCTTACAACGGTCAGAAGGGGGACGTCGTAACAATTTTTTTTATTATGGATTCAGTACGAAAAATTTATCTTACAAAACCGTTATAGGTAGCAAGTTGAAATTTTCCCAGAATACTACACTCTACTCAACTACTACAAACTTTTTTTTCCGCTCAATTTTAATACTCATACTTGGCCGATTTTTTAATACAACAAACACGTTATTAATCCATGGCTCTTCTGCCCCATCTGTATGTATGTCCTTTTCTTCTGTTCTTGCTTATACACGGGCCAAAATCACCCGCAATTGTGCGGCTGCAATACATCTTCAATACTCGAAAATGTTGCAGTTACGTAGGTATTACCAAAAAGTATTGCCTGTTTAGAAATATCTTCACATATTTATTCGACTATTACCACAAAAACAGTAAGCTCTGTCATGAGCTAAGAACAAAGGGAAATAAATGGAGCACCCATTGTGAGAAGAAAATCCCTTATTAACGCATTTATTTTTATCTTCCACTGTTCTCCTAAAGCACCTATATCTACGTGAGCGGTCTTCCAGAATGGTCCATTTCCCTCGCTCGCATTGTTTTGTTATCCTCATATTTTGGGTTCCCTTGTCGCCGCAATAAAATATAACCTGTGAGACCCACTTGAAGGTGTAGCTATGTGGACGGAACCCTCTGAGATAATAAATTATATATTTTACGATCCCGCTGAGTAATAGGACTTGTGCTAAGGAACCGATCGTAAATTATTACGACCTAAATAGATTAAACGCGATAAAGGATGGTTCAAATTTCTTTTGGAAACGATTCAATAGCAAGTCAATGAACAATTGTAGGAAATAATCGAAAGTTTTCTATGAAGAACCACTTGTAATAGAACTTTTGAGATACGGAAAAAATAAGGTACTCATTCCGATATTCATAACAATGGATGAAGTTCGTTTTAATGTTGTATTCAACGCCAGGGGGGTAATTCTACTTACAAACGTTTTGGAACTGCAAAAGAACCCTCTAATTTACCTAATTTTTTTTACATTCATTGTCGCCAAGATGAGATTGCTACTTCAGTCTGAACGTTACTACTAATTAGTAGAATAAGCGTTCATATAGAAAAAAAGAAATATTTTGTCCGAATCGTGCTAAATATTTATTCTGTGGATCCATCTCAACAAAGTTTGTTCCAAGAGCAACATCGAACTTTTTAATGCTAAAAGTTGCAGTTTTTATCACTCTTCTCTACTAACCATTTGTTTTCTTCCTCGAGGTGGTAGCTACCATCTCCGTTTAGCCTGTAACAAGCCCGTACGAGTGCCGACTGCGCAGTGTCCGATTTGACCAGCTCATCGAAGATGGCTTCTGGGATCTTGTATGGAAGAACTGGCTGGTATGATGATGGGTCGCCGCCGATGAGGCACTAGGTACAAAAAAAACAAAATGTTTTATTTGAAGTTACGTCAGAAAGATAGCATTCGGATTCCAAATATCTGATTTCTTTTTTATTAAAGAAACGGATAATACACATGACTGAATGGACTGAACGCCTTTTTTTCATTTATTTATTTGAATCTGGAAGACTTCTTGTATGCATACAAGACTGCATCTATGAAAAAACATGACAACAAAAAAGGAAAGTCAATTGCAAGTCTTCGCGTTGAGACTTATACTAAAATTTATTATGTAAGTATACAAACATTATTCCAACACATTAATATACGAGTCATTAAAAGGTTAGCATTAATTTAATTTTTTTTTTTATCTCTCTCTACCCTATATATTTTGTTTGTATGTATGTACCTATATATGTATTTATTTTTATATTTTTTATATTTGAATATCGAAATTATTCTGTATTTTCTGCACCTACTACGTTTTGTCTCTGCATCACCCTAAGGTAGACTGGTAGAAAATGCCCAAGGCATTAAGTCCGCCTTTGTACAGTGTATTTTTTACATGTGCATAAAGTTTAAATAAATAAATAAATAATAACCATTTGGCTTGCATTCAAATTAGAAAAATAATAAAATTGGGAGTTTTTTTTAAACTGTGCGTGCCCCTCTCTTGTTATTTTTCTTGTACCTATCGTGAGTGGGTTTACAAACATATAAACCCATATACACAAACAACCAGACCCGCAACAAATATCTAAGCCATACAGACACACAGACCAATAATAATGTACGCAACTTACACGGGTAATACAGTTGCTAATTACAAGCTTTCACATATAAATTATAAGAGTTGCGCGTTAACAATAAGAGAAGCTCTTTGTTTAATTTCAGTAAAGACAAAAGAGAAAGAAAATATAAAGAAAATTATGTTTAAAACTTTTAATACAAAAAAGCGAAGATTATAACATGAAAATGTAGACAAAAGCGTTTAACTAATTCCATTATTTAAAAAACGAATTAAAAAAGAAATTCTTTTAAACTTTTTTCATAAAACGTTTAATTTTCACTTTCGATATAAGTTTTTAATTGTTCTGCGCGCTTGCAATTTAAAAGGTATTATGTAAAAATGTTCAGTAAAACGAGCTAGCATCAAGTTTAAATTACCCATTCCAACTAGAAATAATTAGCGAACGAGTCATCTACGTTGTGTAGGTATAAAAAGTGCCGAATCAATTTTTTTTTTAAATAGGTAGTTATTGCCGCTTTGTAGGGTCCGGGATTCGGTTCCCAGGTCAGACAAAGTCTTATTGCGTTTGTATTTTAGGATTTTTTCTATAACAGCTCAAAGTTTTAAAGTTAGTAGTGTGACACCGTACCTCGGAAAGCAAGTAAAGCGTGGAAGCGTTGGTGGATTTTTTACACTCGTTACGGGTACTTAAAGGTCTGACAACCAGTCTTACTAAGGGGTATCGTGTTAGCGTGTTACCCAGCAACTGGATTGTGGAGGTAAATTAGGCCGTCGTTCTATGTAAAATACTGGTATTTAGCTGCATCCAATTAGATTGGTTGCCGACCCCAACATACTTGATAAAAGGTTAAGCAGATGATGATAAGCTATGGCCTCACCAATGCGTTTACACATTCATCTTGCCTTTTCGTGTGACGCTTGCATGAAGCGCAATAGCGCATGCAAGGCAAGCGCTAAAACTAGTTCAAAACAGTTCATGTCCGTAGCGCACGCTTATCCGTCACATGTGTAGATAACAAGCGGCATGCGTCATAAGTCAATCAAAATTGCATGACGCGAGAGGAACTGAGAGTTGAAGATGCAAGAGGAACGTGAAAGTGAACTGGTGCGGACATAGCTTAAGGGTCGGTTCATATCTGACGGAAGATACGCTGCGTATCGTCAGTCGCGTGACGCAGAAACAGTTAAATGGATAATAAAATATCCAACCATACACACATAAGCGATGATGCGCTAGTGCGTCGACCATACTAAAGACGATATCTTCTGCCAGATGTGAACCGACCCTTAAACTGCTACAATAAAAGGCATCTACTAAGTTTACCAGTCCACATTTTAGTTCTTTTATCAACTTACCAAAAAATAACCAGCTTTCGATGTATGGTTGCAGCATCGTATTTCGTCGAGGTAGTGGTGTAGTAACGCAGGATTGGCTTCATCTCCACCGTCGGTACCATAGTGCATGTCCACGAACTCGATCTAATGTGAAAAAAAAAGCAATTAGGTATTGTTTGTGAAAAACATTTAGTAGTTGTTGTAGGGTTGTTTGTTGTTGACAAATGTAGTTTATTACCAGTAAATCAAATAGTAAATTTCAATTCAGTAAAAATATTAGTCCTTTTTATCATTAATTTGTATTAATTATAACGTTATAGGGGAGAGGTGGCATGAAAGGGACATTTTTGTTGCAGAGGCTCTAGTAAATAAATTAGACAACAATTTAAACAGGTTAGTGCTGAATGGGAAGCCTACATTACTTAACTATTGAAATAAAATGCAATATTAAACCTTTCTTTATTGTTAGTTGTAAATTATCGCAGTTTTAAAAAATGTGTATTATGTCCCTTTCATAAATGGACTGCATTGAAAGGGACTGCATAATTTATGAAAGGGACAGTACATAATATCAAAGAAAAATGGCTTATATCTTTGCTTTACTTAAACTAAATATAAGAGAATACGTACACAGCTGTCCTTGCGTTTTAAAATCACATTGTTTTAGTCTTATTTTCTCATTGTAAAGACCATTACTACGATATTAACATTTTTGAACTATTTAAACAAAAATCATCAGTTTAAAAATCCTTCTTTATATATAATATTAAAACAAATACAATTTACAAATACAATATGTGATTGAAAAACAGTAGTCAATTATTGACTACTGTTTTCAATCACATTTTTTAATCTTATATTTCTCATACGTCCCGTTCATAACCGTTCGTTGTGTCCCTTTCATAAATATGATACAAAAATTAAAAATATAACCACAAAATCTATAATTTGGAATAAAAGTTTACTAACATTTCGTTGTTGTATCTGTCAGTATGTAGTCGACGTAAATAATAGTAAACAAATAAACAATTATTTAGCAGCATTTGACAAAAGGTTTACAAAGAATTGCAAAAAAAAAACTTTTGGTTAGATAAATAAACACACGTCCGACATCGCCATTTAAAAAAAGACAGGAGCGTGAACTTTGGCTCGAATGCATGTGCATCGAGGTTGCCATACAACAATAATAGTGTCATTTCGGAGCGATTTTTATTTTGCTGGTAATTTGAATTGCCCTTTCAATACGTGTCCCTTTCATGCCACCTCTCCCCTAATATCTTTTAAAGTTTTGTTCCGATTCACCCTTTTTTTTTTTCTGTGCGCGGTGAAAATCCTCATGGACTTCCTCCGTCGTGGGGGTGACAGAGGGGCATCGGGACTCTTACCGACTAAAACCATCGCAGTTTTCCACCTCTGCCTATATTCACCCCGTTTGACGGTACGTATAATTTTGAAGATAAATTATTTGATGGGAAACTGACTAACAACTAGCCTAGATATTAGTGTTGTTAACCTATCTACATAATTTAATTTAGTTTTAATTACTTATTGACAAAAATATGAATGGACTATGTTTTGTATGTACTGCCTCGTTGGTCTAGTGGTCGCATTTGAGTCTGGATTTGTGCCCGGTTGAAGGCTTGATAGGCTCGCCCCCTATTACATGGGACTAAAAAAACATAACTGACGAAATGTGGGTGTACTAATGGGTACTCCTCTGCCTGTATGTATGTATGTTTATGTTGTATGGGGCGAGGTGTCGATAATATGTTCTTTACTTGTCACATCGAATGTTGAAAAGTTCTACAAAGCCGAACATTTTCTCAATGAACAGCCACGTGCGTACCTGACAGATTTACAGAATATTGTTCACTGTATCCGCGTTTTTCATCAGGGCAAAGTTCACGGATGAGTGAGTGACATAAAATTTATTTGGAATGATTATCTGTGCAAAGAGTAGCTTTTTTACGTCTGATTTGTATTACCATTAGTAAAATGGAAACAAAAACGTTTTCTATTTACATATTTAATAAAGAGTACATCTTCTAACTCACTACCTCGTTGGTTTAGTGGTAGCAAAGCGCGACTGCTGTGCAGGAGGTTTTGGGTTCGATTCCCAATTCAGGCTAAGTGGTAATGGGTTTTTCTATCAGAAATTTGTCAGTAGCAGCCTCGGTATCTGGATTTATGCCCGGTTGATGGCAATTGACTCGCCCAATTACACGGGACTTAAACAGAACTGGTGAAATGTGGGTGTACTAATACCTCTACCTAACCCTTCGAGGATTACAGGCGTGATGTTACGTAACATTTCTAACGAACAAAGTCACAGACAGATTACCTTTAAGTCATTTGACATCAGAAAAGCCAATCTCAGAGCTAAACAAACCTCTTTTGATGTCACAACTTAACATCCAACTACATTTAATCCAGGCTTAAGTGTTCACTGCACATTTGAAGAAAGCCTTTAAACCGAAGCGGTACGAAGTTTCTTTAGTACGAGTTTAGACCGCATCCTACTTAAGTTTCTACTTAGTAACTTTATTGAACGGTTACCTACGTGGCGTTGAAGTTTTATTGATTTAGTTTGATAGTGTTTTAATACTCGACTGCCTCGTTGGTCTAGTGGTCGCAAGCGCGACTGCTGTGCATGAGGTCTTGGGTTCGATTCCCAGGTCGGGCAAAGTGTTATTGGGTTTTTCCATCAGGAATTTCTCAGTAGCAGCCTCGGAGTCTGGATTTGTGCCCGGTTGATGGCAATAGGCTCGCCCCCTATTACATGGGACTAAAAACATAACTGGCGAGATGTGGGTGTACTAATAGGTATACCTCTGCCTAACCCTTCGGGGATTACAGGCGTGCTGTTATGTTATGTTATGTTTTAATACTTTTATGTAGTCTTTTGGCATTTCAATGTTGATAAATTGGGCTTTTAAATTATTTGATCGGAATATCCAGGAAGATTTTTATTTATTCGGGAAAATCCTTATAGATACAGTCCGTCTAGGAAAAACGGGCGGCTATGTCGAAAGTTTATCTTGGACATCACTGACAACGGTGAAGGAAAACATCGTGAGAAAACCAGGACTTACTGTTCCACTCAAACCATGTCAGAGGCCCTTGAGGCGGCTTAGAAACTTTGGTACTAGGGTGTGTGGGGTCGTAAGACCTTACTGCCCGCACGATAAAGAAAGAAAGAAGCCTTTAAATGTTGGTAAATTAAGCTTATACATTATTTATTTGTGAAATATAAATAATCCAGCATGAAATGACGAAGGAGGGTTATGTCGGACTCTTATTGACTAAAACCCCACAGTTCCTCCTGCTATTCGCAGTATTCGCAGACATCACTGAAATCGGTGAAGGAAAACATCGTGAGGAAACCTGGACTTAGGTATAATTAATATACATAAGTCTGAAACCGCCAATCCGCCTTGAGTTTTTATTTTATTTTTTTGAGGTGGTAAAAATCAATAAACCACCCTGTTCCTTCTGTTGCTCTTTACGTTCCAGGGCCACGGTATCCTGTTAAGACGTCCCACAACCCCGGCAGGCGTTGGCCCCGTCCCTGTGCTGACAGCTCTTTGAGGCGCGCGCGAACAGAACGCGCCGTCGACCCGGGCCTGGTCCTTGATCGGACGGCGAGCTACCCATCCGCCTTGAGCTTGCCTTGATAAATGCTCGTGCCTTCTCTGTATGAGAAGAGGCCTTTGCTCACCAGTGGGACAATAATAGGCTGGTATTAATATTTTTGACTTGAAGTAGGGTAAACGGTTGAAACCTTCGCATGATGTAATAAGTAAATAACAAATTTTTAATACACGAACTGTAAGTGCGTCTACCTCAAAATGTAAATGTTAAATACAAAGGAATTCTTCCATTACACGAATACTTATACAATTAATAATATCATGCAATTCCACACGTAATCCGTAGATCGCATTAATTCAATTACCGTTTGCTCGCAACTCGACAGTATCAATTATGTGGGTTGCATTCATTCGACGTTAAAGTTTCAGATGGAGTCAAATGTATGGTAATAGCTCCCGAAGCTTACTCCAATATTCT
Source organism: Hoplodrina ambigua (assembly GCA_949774945.1). Classification (NCBI taxonomy): domain Eukaryota; kingdom Metazoa; phylum Arthropoda; class Insecta; order Lepidoptera; family Noctuidae; genus Hoplodrina; species Hoplodrina ambigua. The sequence continues at coordinate 4,650,182 of OX458967.1, forward strand.
GTGTAAAGCACTTAGTTGTTTATTTATTTACTAACTGTGCCCGTAGCTTCTCTTACGACGACGTTAGATATAGGTATTGTAAAAAAAACGAAGTATCACAAAAAAAATTTTTTTCAATTACACCATTTATGTGAAAACAAAAAATGAAATGAATTTATGTGAAACTTTAAACTTTAATCAAAGTTTTGCCCGGGACATAATCCGCGTAGAATAGTTACCTACTTGAGGCAGCCTTCTTTATTTTTTACTTCCATAAAATTGTTCTTTACGATTGCGCTTTTTCGCTATTTAAGCGTGAACACAATGATCCCTTTTTAGACGTCTAGTAAAAAAAAAAAGGAAAATTGTTCGTCTGTTTTGATTAAGGAAAGTGTGTAATGATTTTTTTTTTCGCGTAGAGGGAATTTTGATTCAATTAAATTAAACTTCAACGATTAGGACAGACTAATTCAATAATTAATCCACCGTAATTACGCATTGTTTACGACGTAATATCAGAATATCGGTAACACGATTAAACATTAATCGATTGTCGGTAAACCTCACCAGAATGTGGGGCCGAAGGTTAATATGGGACCGCTAATTCTGCTCGGTTAATTAATATTCAGATCGCATATTCGAATAAAACCACAATGGAGATGGTCGTGAATTCCACCTGTAGTGCTATTTAGTAAAATCTCCCTCGGTGAGTTTGGATAAAGTGAGCTATAGAAAAGACAGAAAAACAATTTATTGACAAAAATAATAAAAAAAAGGCAATAAAAATAAAACAAAAGATAAGAAAAAAAAAGCTTGAAGCCTGTCGTAGTTTCTGTTCGTATATTTCAAGCTGTCGCCTGATTTACGAGATGTTTTAAAAGCAACGTAAAAAAAAACTCATATATTTTGTAGGTATTTTTGTACTGCCTCGTTGGTCTAGTGGTCGCAAATGCGACTGCTGTGCATGAGGTCTTGGGTTCGATTCCCAGGTCGGGCAAAGTGTTATTGGGTTTTTCCATCAGGAATTTCTCAGTAGCAGCCTCGGAGTCTGGATTTGTGCCCGGTTGATGGCAATAGGCTCGCCCCCTATTACATGGGACTAAAAACATAACTGGCGAAGTGTGGGTGTACTAATGGGTACACCTCTGCCTAACCCTTTGGGGATTACAGGCGTGATGTTATGTTATGATGTTACGTGTATTTTTGTAAAATACCTTAATCGGTTTTTAACAGCTCCTTCGTTCTAAGTCAAAGGCAAATCATTTATTTTAATTAGGCCATTGTAAGCGCCTTTTGAAAGTCATAAATAAGAAAAAAAAAAATTGAATTGAATCTAGTACTTCTTTTTTTTATTTTGCCATCCAACGTGGCAATGCGGCCAGTCTTTTGGGCACTTTTCCAGTGGACGGCGATATGGATGAATTTTTTGATGTCATCTAGTTTAAGTTTCTTTTTCATTTTTATTCTGATTGTTTTTATTTTTATTTTTGTTATTAAGCTTGTTGCTTCTTCCAAAAGGTATCTTTAAGGAAGTAATAATGGACAGGAACCTGCGTACATACGTACTCTTTAACATAAGGTAAGCGATTACGTTTTGGGCAAAAGCTTCCTTATAAAATTTAAACTAATTGAGTTTTTTGATATCGTTGCTTCAACCTCCCATCTTACTAATTAAGAGTTAAAGTCATTAACCACTAAAAGTCTCCATTAGAAGAAGCCTTGGAACAAACTTGTAGGTTAAATAATTAAAATATTTTAGACTACGCATTTGAACGAAACATTTCCTCGTGTGAAAGTGCGGGTGTCTTTGAATATTTTATGATAGCCTTCGAATTTTGGTCGCCTTTTCGGATTTCTGAGAGAGCACTTAGGGGCTAAGTCTTATAAGACAGGAATGGAGAAATTAAGAGAGTGGGTGGACATGAAAACTTAATGGAGTATATTTTATAAACACGTGTCTGATGTCCATTTTGATTAACACTGGGTGACGCGTAAGTATAAGTAGCTCGTAGTTACTAAGTGCAAAGAAACATTCTATAAACTACTGGGTGCTGCCTAAAGTATTTGATTCACCTTAACACTAGGCGACACCTAAATATTGGCAAAAAAAAAACCATTCTACAAACTACTGCGTGCTGCCTAAACTTTCCTAAATGCGTAATGCTTAGTAACAATATTGACACCGAGCTGGAGTTGAACCACAGTCTGACAAAATATAGATTTGAATAGTAAAATAGAACTGTTCGATTAGGTGCCACTTACATTAGGCGTTACCTAACTAATTGACGTTAATGTAGGCAGGTTTTATAACTTTTTTCTCAATACACAAACCATTTGTCGTAAAAAATTCAGTGAAGCAAAGTTTAGTATATATTGATCGATTGACTGTCAAGGATAGGCCGCGCAGAATGCGGAACCTATGCAGAACGATCTCCACCCACCGTGAAATAGGGTCTGCGGGCAGCGGACTTGGGATCAGTCCGTCGCCCGAACAAGGATAAGCCCGAGAGTTAGGACTTTATTGAGTTAGTGCGGCTGGTGGGTGACGGCACCCTCCTTGTGGTGGTGGGGGGTTAATACCTGCTGGAGTGTTGAAGAATGCTCAGAGCGACTTCTGTGTCCAAAGATAATTGAAGGAACACCTCAGGGTTTTAGTAGGTAGGAGTCTGACACTACCCTCTGCCTTCGTCGAAGCGGAGGCAGTCCTTGAGGACTATCTATCCCATAAAAAAAAGAATGTTGAAGCTACACAAGAGTTACTTCGAAACCTCACTGAGGCCGTTTTAATATTGAATACGGAATCTATCTCCAGTTACCTTGTTTATGAGTAAGGCATAAATAATAACAAAAGCCGGGGTCTTTTCAGAAGGTTTTACGGGTAATCCGAAATGAAATTATAATTTTTCATCTCCTAAAATTTTACGGGTCCCGGTTTTGTTTTAAGAATAGAAGGCCAATTTGCCGTAACTAAAAACGTTAAAAACAAGTCGCAATCTAATCTTAGCGTAAATTAAATAGAGCTATTTTTGACAGATTGAGACTGAGATTAGAATGCTTTCGTTCTTAACCATTGATGAAAAGAAAGCAAACTTTATTTAATACTAAAACTTTGCCCTCGACTTCGTCTACATAATTATATTTCATACTTCTCCTACAAACTTAATGAACACCCCTTACGGGTATTTAAAAAACACTAATAAGTTTTAAATTGAATAATCTCAGAAATATTTATTTTCTTACAATCGAATTTTTCCCTTTAAACCCCTTTAGGATTTGAATTTACAAAAATCCTTTCCTAGTGTTCGCGTAAATCATAAGAAGAAACCGTGTGCAAATATTTACGTTCTTAGCTCTAATAGTTTCAGCTGTGCGCTGTTATATCAATCAGTCAGTCACTACTATATAGACATAGGAACCTTAACCTTTCCATAGGTGAAATAACGATTAAAATCGGTTAAGTCGTTTTTTTGAGTTAATCCATTACAAACAAACATAAAAATCTTTTCTCCTTATAATATAAGTTTAGAAGTTTTGATAGATGATATTATGGTTCATACAGTTGGTGGAAATAATCTTACTGCGACACATTTTCGTCCGCACGTGTTACATCACAATATTACACGACTTTTTGCAAAGCCCGCCACATGTCCTAAAAGTCCCAAACTAGTAAGTCCATTAACATTCTGCTGGCTAATACGTTCAGAACTCTGCATCACAAACTTCAGGTACCAACGTTTTGCGTCGGAAAGTTTCGACTCTGTCCGTGTTCGCACATTTTGTGGCCATGTAGTTTAATGGAAACTTTGTGTCCTGTAATATAATGTGATATTATGTAAGTACTTAGTTGTTAACTGAAATAACTGTGACCGTCTGTGTGGTGATTATGAGATAGTTTGTTGAGCAGGTGTTGGAGTGACTATACGTGACTCTGTTGTTATAAAACGTAACGTAACATCACGGCTGTAATCCCTGAAGGGTTAGGCAGAGGTATACTCATCAGTACACTGTCATTTTTCTAATTATGTTTTAGTCCCATGTTATAAGGGGCGACCCTATTGCTTTCAACTAGGCACAAATCCAGACTCCGAAGCTGCTACTAAGAAATTCCTGACAGAAAAACTTAATAACACTGCCCGACCTGTGAATCGAAACCGAGGCCTCATGCTCAGCAGTCGCGCTTTGCGATCACTAGATCAACGCGGCAGTCAAATACCATTTGTGTTAAATTGCTTAAGTATCATAAGCTTATGGTCTGAAATCCTGAATTCGCCAGACTTATACTGTACAGTCCTAGTTTCTTCATCGATAACAATGAAGTAGAAAGTTATATTGGTACTTGCTCGTCTCCTATTGCGAACTCATAATCGAGCATAAGAGGCGAGCGCCTTAAACATCCAGCCACCATGACAGTGTCATCATGGAGAGTTTACAAATAATATAATTTCTACTCACCTCAATGTATCGATCGTCGTACGTGGACTGCAAGTCTGGTCCGACCATCTCCAGGATTTGTCGTCTTTCTTCACGGAATTCTGTGAAAAATCCTCATATTGAGTATAGGTATTTAACTATCTGGACATCAAATATTAACCCTACTATAATTCTTACTATTATAAACGTTTGAAGTTTCTGAAGATAGATGGCTGAATATATGAACATGGATTATTATCCATGTTCATATATATCAACATAAACACGGGCGAATTTTCGGGCAAAAATTAGTATTTTATACTTACAAAGACACAAATCACTTTGTACGTATACCTTCACTAGCTTCTGCCCGCGACTTTGTCCGCGATACATTATCCCACGGGAACACAAAAACGATATAAAAATAGATGTGTACATAATTATATACCTACCTATAGGTATGTAAAGTAGATCAATATCTTAATGTGTACCAAACTTAGACTAATTCCATACAGCCATTTAAGAGGAAAATATCCCCCTATATATACCTTTCAATGTTTAATTTAAGTTTTTATATAAGCTACATTGTATTCACGTGTCATTATGTATGATTCTGTATGCAAATATTGTATAAATATTGATTTTAAAACAGTAGGTATGGAGTTGCTTGCCCATTCTTCTCCATACAAAACTACCTTTTGAAAGGGGCAACTAGATTCAAACCTTTTTTTTGTATATGACGTTTAAAAGTGCCTTATGTTGGCCTAATTGAAATAAATGATTTGTCTTTGACTTTGAAAACAGTAACAAACATACATCTACCCAGCCATACATCCGCACAAACTCATTTATAATAGCAGTAGGAGCAAGATAATTATTTCAGCATTCCAACTACAGCTGCACACTAATATCGTCAGTCAACTACAATATTGAATATCAAATGAATTTCCTTTCTATTCCAGATTGAATATTAAATTGTAAGATATTATATTCCGCAACAACGCAACCACGTAAGCCTCTTGTCTGCCTCTGGATACTCGGTACGTACTTCAGTGCATCGAGCACCTACTTCTACATTGATACAAATTGAAGAATTCCTCTGCGGAATTCCACGTCGCAGGGAAAATATAAAAGTAGAGAATATTCATGAACATGAGACATAAGCAGGCACTTGCGGGTGTCGAGGGGCTCTTCAATGAGTTCGCCGAGTCTCGTTGTTTATTTCACGAGGGTGGAAATGTGAGGGAATGTTTCCTTCAGTCCTTTTCTTTCAATAGGTGTGACGTAAGAAGTCATGACACGACATCCAAGGCGCGAGGTCTTTATGTCTTCATTTTTACACTAGCTTCTGCCCACGCCTCCGTTCGCGTCAAAGTTGATATTATATTTCCTCACGGGAACCGTACTTTTCCGGGTTAAGAGTAGTAGCCTGTTTGCTATTCTAGACTATAAAGGTGCTCCCTCACCGGGAGCATTCACGTGTATTGTAACATTATAGATTCAACTTTGAGCATTACATTACAATGATACCTCCCTGACTAACGAGCATTTGCGTGTAATGTAACATATATATTCGACTTTGAGCATTACACTAAAAGTGGAGCGCATTGATGTTACAAGTTGTATCAAGATATTACACATTGTATCATTACAAGGTGTGCATTGTAATGCTCGGTTCTCCTCCTTCACTGATGTAATGCTCAAATCTGTAACGTTACATTACACGCGAATGCTCCCGGTGAGGGAGCACCTTAATGTGTCACTCATACACATTCAGAAGTTTTGGCGTAATTAAGAAACTAAACTTCATCCAAACATCATTGTTCCAAACTTTCGCATTTATAATAAACAAACAAGATTTGATCTTTTATTGAAACAGGTTTAAAACTTAGCATGACCTCTTCTAAAATTTAAGTTCAATCCGTAGAAAAAAGTAAAGAAAAAGTATTTAAAAACAACGTAGATCTCCATTTTTTTTACATAATTATTGAATAGCAAATCAATGAATAATTGTAGAAATAAATCAAAAGTTTTTAATGAAGAAATACTTCAGAAATCATAGAAGTTTTGAGAGACGGTAAAATAAGCTACTCATTCAACATTGATAACAATGGTTGGAGTTTATTTTAATGTTGTATTCGAGTGAGGCAATTCTACTAACTTAAAATAAAGATCGCAATCTTATATCAGTCTCAATCATTTTTTTGACATTGATAGTCGCTGAGATGAGATTGTGAACGTTTTACATCAGTAGAATTGGCCTTCCAGGTATACAACATTGCCTAGCATTCTTCTTCTTCTTTTATTTTCTATAGTTTTTGGGCGCAGTAGGTGGCCACGTTAATCGCGGAATAAGTAAAAATAATAATTATGATAATGATAAATCCAGTCAGATGCAAAAGGCGGTTGTCTTAGACACGTCACGGATAGTGAAGAGGTTCCTCTCTCTGAATCCCTAACTGCGGGTAGCTTGGGTTTTACCACCTCGTTGCAGGCGGAGCACAATTTTTGTACAATTTTTTTTAAACTATATTAATAGTCATTTCTTAAAAAAAAAAAATGTATTTAAATATTTTAAAATAAAGAATGGAATAATCCATTGCCTAGCATTAAAATTAAGCTACCACCTAGCAATAAAATAATACCGTAAAGTACTTACCATTGTAAACGGAGGCGACAAAGATCTTGACAGCACGTGGGCCAGGCCACTTGTCGCTGGATTCTGTGAAGCCCTTCAGTGCATTGAGCACTGACGGCTCGGGAGCGCTCATGGCGCCCCGACCACCTCCTCACCCCGCAGCACTTACGTCACGCCGCCGCATTCTGGAGACAAAGGAAATATGCTTTAGTATAAACATGCGGAAAATTTATACATTTTTGCCTTAAGCATGATTTGAAATTTAGTCATGTTGTTTCCAACAATACAAATGCTTGGTAAACTTTTCTTTTCTACCGTCAATTTTTTTTAATTTTTTTTTTATTAGTACCTTTCATTACCGATTTATTTCTTTATTTTTTTAAAGAACATTTCTTATATACGACTCTGAATGGGATCCTAACGTTATAAATATATTTTTTTCAATATACTATTCAGTTTTCATAAATGTCATGAATTTTATGTTCGATGATTTTTGTTATTTTGGTAGCTATCTGAGGGGAAACACTGGTATTCAGCTGCATTCGGTTCAGACTGGACGCCGACCCCAACACAGTTGACACCGCAAGTTTTCTTTTTGACATGACACAATATAGCCTAGCCTACCTCACTCGCTGAGGCATTTATGACTTTTCGGCTTTTAAAAGTTATCTACATATAAATTGAACACTGATAACACTACACTCCTGTTTTGACAGTCATGTAATAAAAAGGATTTTGATGAGTGGTAAAAAAATATTTTTCCATAAAATTCATTATTTTTTCAGCCTTTTCAAAAACATGCGAACCCTACCATCAATATGATTCCAGTAACGCGATTGCTGAAATCGTAAATCATGAACGTCAAAAACAAGCCTTGCCTACAAAGAAAACTTATTTTTATCAAACAAAAAATAACAAATTATAGCCATTTGTAGATATTTGTCTTCTAACAAATGTTCGAGACGTTTCGTTTGAATAACAGTTGATGATAATCTTTAAACTTCAGCAATAAAATATTATGATAACAACCTATTATTGGCGCTTATTACTTTTTTCGTATTCTTTATCTATAAAAGCGAAATATCCAATATTTTGAAGTGAAAACTTCTTTAGCGGCGTTGAGCACTTTTTCTGTAATGGGTATAAAATCTTAAACTCGCGTCAGGACACGTAACCTGATCGAAAAAGCGTAAGATGGATGGAGAGTAGACAGCTATCCCCTCTCTACGGCGCGGCGAAAATGTATGCCTGGGCCTACTGTTTCGTTTAGGCAGCGCAGGGCGCTTGCGCGAATGTTCGTGTATAACTTTTTAATGTAAAATAATTGTAATAGTTTTAAAGTGTTAAATTTTAAATGTAATATAAATTGTCATGTTTGTGTACGATAGCGCAATAAATGAATATTGTATTCTACCACATAAATGATAGTACTTTTATACTGATAAAGCAATTGGTGCAAAATTATTCCCTAACCATTCCAAAATATCAAACATGCTCAACGTTAATAATCAAGTTTTCACTTCTGCCGGCACTCCCGGAGTGCAACCCGTCTTTTTTTGCTGAAAGTTACTTGGTTTGATGGACAGCTGTAGCTTAGTTAATGGATATGTGATTTGAGGAATTCTGTGAAAAAGCGTTATAAAATAGGCATTGACCACGTATATCGAGTACTCGTATTAACTCTTTTTTTATACTCTATAAGAATCTTAACCTAAATCGATGGTCAAACTCTTGGTTACAATGTCCCTTCCACCGGCTTTATAAAAGTGAAAGGTCACTCTTTAACCCACTAACTAAATACGAAATCTCGAAAACTACTTGGCCTATAAAGCTGAAATTTGATAGGTAGTTTGTATAGGTCACACTAGCTAAGAACGGATTTTGCGACAGGGCCGAATTAGGAAGTCTTTGACTTCCAAAATGTGGACGAAATTGAGGACAAAAACTAGTCTGTATTTCTTTTCTTTATTCTCTTGTAGTTTTGGAATCATAACCAAAGAAGATAGCTTCACTAAGTATTTCAATTTATCTTGGAAAATCTTTCTAATGAAATTTGAACTTCATTATAATTTTATTTGCTTGAGCAGCAAACCTTATGCTTAACTTGGTGAATATAATGCGATTAAATTTACTGACCTAGCTGACTCGGCAGTAAAAGACAGGCTTTGATAAGTGGCATGAAGTACGTAGGTACTGTAGTCACTGTGGCGTGACTTGGTACCGAAATCGCCTCCTGGATTTAAGGGGTCTTTCTCGGGGCGCAAATAATAACTGAAAAGAATCGTTACTTTGAAATTATGTATTAAATAAAGACTTGACTCTACTGCTCCCTGTAGAGCGAATGACCAAAACAATTGTCATCATGTAAAAATACTTTACTCTAGTTCTAAATATGAATGATTTGCCATAGAGTTTAGAACATAAGTCTTCCAGCCTGCTTGATATAGCAAGCAACCTTCACAGTACCTACTATCTACGTAGTTCAGTGCAACCTGACTCTTAAATTGAAGAAGCGGGGTTAGGTAACACAGGGCGCTGACTGTACGTTTTGCACATTGAAATGGTAAAATAATAAAAAAAAAAAACATTTTATTTTATGAATTGCAAATAATTTTTTTAATCATGCAAAAGAATAACAAATTGGTTTTTGTTCCATTACTAAGTAAAATCAAATTATGCCTCAGTTATACATCTGCAATTAAATTTCATTAAGGTAATTACCCCACAATATAATCCTTAAATTAGATTCACTGCTTTTAACGAACTAGAGAAGCTGTGATATATGAAACTATAAAACCATTATTTTTCATTTTGCGGCAAACATATACCATTGGTTTTAGATTGCTTTTCTACTATTAAGCTCAGCGAGTACAAAGTGCAGTAATATGTATCAATATGGCATTTATTAAATACGTCACAAAATAAAAAAAATAAAATCGTTCATAAGATTCTGAGCAGCATTTATTATTTTTTACACAGTTACGCAATTTTTTACTCTATTTCTATTGTATTTAAAGAATAAATTAATATTATTAACATATTTCTACTATTGTTTTACTGCAGTACAAGAGCCTCTTCTCATACAGAGAAGGCACGCATTGATCACCACACTTGCTCAAGACGGATTGGCGATTTCAGACTTAATTCGTCATAACGTCCAGGCATTCCTCACGATGCTTTCCACCATCAATGTCAGTGACGTCAATAATAAAATTAGAAACCACAAAAAAAATATCAGCATTTTCTGACCATAATACAATTCTGCCTATACCTATTAAGGTTGGTATAGCAAAGTAGAGAGACGGTTCTCGCCTCAGATTGAGCGAAACACAAAAGGGCACTAATCAAAAGCTGCTAGCTTGAAATCTTTTTGTAGCTTGTCTTCACACAATGAAGAATGCAGCTCCGAGATTTTTACGGAGAATTTTAAGTGTGAATAGTTGTAGCGCTTTAAAAGGGTTTTTTGTGACTGCGATTCTTTTTTCAGTTGTATATTTAATGTAGCTCCCATGTAAAAATATATTTCAATGTATCAATTATCAGAATACGTAGAAAGAAACAAATAAAATGATCGTATTTTCTGCACAATTTAAACAAACAGTTAAAACAAAACAAGCATATTATTATAATTCTAGTCAAAAGCCCTGTATTTTAAACACAATAAAACCATGTCAGCAATTAACCCGTAGTCATAGGATACTTGGTGTCGATGGACCTAAAAAATCGCCGGAAATTCTGGCAAGTGTTGGAAAATGCCATAAATCGGGCCTAAATAGTCATCAATTCTGGAGGCGGACATTTAGCCGATATCATTTTCTCGATAAATTAATACGACTTAATAAATAAATATCGAAAGAAAAAATATTAATTCTTTATAAAAATTGAAAAGAAAATTGCCTTGTACATTGGTGTAAACCCAGCCTTAAATTGTGTCAGTACGTTTACCGTCCACGTACCCCTACATGAATAAACAGATTACGTAGCGTCAATGGCATCTCATTGGCTGATACACGAGCGCCAAATTACGGTTAAATTCGTCGAACTGAAGAGTGCAAATGTCATTAGTCGTCATCCCAGATCCAATCGAAAGTGGAAATGTCATTTGGACAAATTACTGATGTTACGGAACCCGATGTCCCAATCAGTCTATGTATCTTTGTAATGTATTTTGAGAGGAGCATGTGTTAGTAATGTGTCTTGTATACAAGCTTCACATTATTAGATTTATAAATACGTACACTGTTGTGCAAATATGTGCGCCTGCTGTAATATTTGAAATGAAAATCAATGATAGTAAGTAAATAAAAAGATTTTCTATATTCATAATTTCAGTAGGCCAGTCGTGATGGCCCAGTGGTTAAGGCGCCCGCCTCTCATGCATGAGGTTGTGGGTTCAAATCCGGGCAAGTACCAATGTGAATTTTTCAATTCTTATATACTTTCTTAAGTTTATCTTGGACATCACTGGCATCGGTGAAGGAAAACATCATGAGGAAACCTGGACTTACTGTCCCACTCAAACCATGTCAGAGGCCTGTACACCCACATTTCGCCACTTATGTTTAAGTCCCATGTAATAGAGGGCGAGCCTATTGCCATCAACCGGGCACAAATCCAGACTCCGAGGCTGCTACTGAGAAATTCCTTCCTTTCTTTCTTCTTTTTGTTATCCTTGTAAGATATCGATTAATCACGCTTGTGAAGTTCTCCAAGTTAATTTAATTTCACTTTGAATAAATTAATCGTGTAACCTAACGCTTGGAACATTAATTCAGTTTGGACAATACGGAAACTAGAATTTAGTACCACAATATAATTCAAGCGCATTGTGTGTATTTTCACAACTGATTTGCATTTTGTTAAATAATTAATGAAGATACCCACGTCAGCCGCTGTACAACAGGATTACGTTGAATTCAGCGCTGTAATTGCAATTTGCGTATGTATTTGCTAACATTGAGTACTTAGTTATATGTGTATAATTATGTTGTATTCCAATTATAATTGTGCGTGTACGTAGATGGTAAATTATTTTAGAACATAACATAACATAACATAACATAACATCACGCCTGTAATCCCCAAAGGTTAGGCAGAGGTGTACCCATTAGTACACCCACATTTCGCCAGTTATGTTTTTAGTCCCACGTAATAGGGGGCGAGCCTATTGACATCAACCGGGCACAAATCCAGACTCCGAGGCTGCTACTGAGAAATTCCTGATGGAAAAACCTAATAACACTTTGCCCGACCTGGGAATCCAACCCAAGACCTCATGCACAGCAGTCGTGGTTGCGACCACTAGACTAACGAGGCAGTATTTTAGAAGTTCGTAATAACTGATGTCTATAGGTACCCATGCTTCCATACTAATATAAATATTCCCATCATTCCCAGGTCGGGCAAAGTGTTGCTGGGTTTTTCCATTAGGAATTTGCCTTGGAGTTTGTATTTGTGTCCGGTAGATGGTAATAGGCTCGTCCCCTATAACATGGGACTTAAACATAACTAGCGACATGTGGGTGTACTAATGGGTAGGTACACCAATTGATAGTGAGTTTGCTTACTTGTTTGTTTCTTACCATTTCACGCCTTAACTACTTAATCGATCATCATGAAATTTTTCATACACATTATCAGGGGTACAGAACAGGACATAGGATAAAATTCATCCAGAAAAAAAAGTACTCTTCCTTAAGGATACAATGTTTTTATTCCCGCAGATGGAGTTACGAAAATCTGCTGTTATTGTGGTCAATAAATTCGTTGCAGTAGGTACGCAATTCTTTCGATGTTTGAGAAAACATATTAAGCCGTGTAATGAAACAGACTTACTGCTTCCAAAATTACTTCCTATTTACTTTGAAAACGTTTACAGTTTAACTGCATAACCCACATAAGTGTACAAACAATGTGGTTTACTTACCCGTTAGTTTTAATTAATGTAATTAACCGAAAGCACAATTTGAAACAAACTAACAACAGATTTAATTAGAAACTAGACACTTTATCGGTACTACACTGTTTGGCATCTAATTTAAATGGGTGATTTACCTTTGAAATTGTTTTACTTAATAAAAACACTGCCTCGTTGGTCTAGTGGTCGCAAGCGCGACTGCTGTGCATGAGGTCTTGGGTTTGATTCCCAGGTCGGGCAAAGTTTTATTAGGTTTTCCATCAGGAATTTCTCAGTAGCAGCCTCGGAGTCGAGATTTGTGCCCGGTTGATGGCAATAGGCTCGCTCCCTATTACATGGGACTAAAAACATAACTGGCGAAATGTAGGTGTAATAATGGGTACACCTCTGCCTAACCCTTCGGGGATTACAGGCGTGATGTTATGTGTTATGTAATAAAAACATTTTTGCACTAACTGTAACATCACGCCTGCAATCCCCAAGGAGTTACAGAGCTGTTTTGACAATTAATTAACTAATCTATCAAAAATATAAAAGCGAAAGGTCACTCAGTCATCACGAAATATCCAAAACTATTAATGTATAAAGATTAAATATAGTACGGAGGTAGATTATAGTTAAGAAATATCTGCCAAGAACGGAATTTCCAAAACTCACTCTTAGTTGATGAAACGTCCTACATTTACGCGGACGAAATGGCGGGCAAAAGCTAGTATTTTTATAAATATATTCTCTATACTTAGTAACTCTATAAACCTAATACTTATAATTCATGTTTAAAACATACATACACACATACATACATAAACTCACGCCTTTTTCCCATGAGGGTAGGCAGAAACTACAGAACGGCACCTGCGACGATCCTTAAATACGCCTTTCGCCTCATCTACGTTCATACATCTCGTCACACAAGCAAGCCGGTTACGAGCACTCCGCACCTGACTTTTCTGAAAGACCTCACCAATAAGGTCAGTGTAAGTCTTCCTACGGCGTTGCCACCCACCTCTGCCATATTGTCAATCGTCTGTCACTCATCCTCTCAACATGACCGAACCTTCTAAGCATACCCTTTTGTATTTTTGTCACTACATCTTCTCCGACCTCAATACTCAAAAACATTAAAACAAAAAACATTGTCCTAAATCATGTTTATATTTGTCTAACACTTTTGTTCATAAATTGTGAGCTTAAATTTAATACTCAGTTTAATATCCCATTTGATATAAACTATCTAACGTATATAAATATCATATTTCTAACGGTAATGTAATATTGTTGTACGAAAATGAATGAACTCAAAAATATATTTCGAGTTCATTCATTTTCGTACGAAGACGTAGATAAAGACATATTGTATTACAAACCATTGATGCGATGTAAAATGAAACTGTGATGTTTCAGTTTAGTTTATAACATTTCTTTGCAATATTTCGGGCAGAATATCACAAAGTAGGTATGGTATTGTCTATTTATGAATTTGGTAAAATATTTACATCGACTGCAGAGTAACATAACATAACATAACATCACGCCTGAAAATCCCCGAAGGGTTAGGCAGAGGTAAAGAGAGTGTTAAAAGTGAAACCGACTTTAAAATAAAAACAAAATAAAGAATAATTAAGAACTGGAAAAAAAATCAAAGTGAAAATAAATTTAGTCTGTTTTGGTTCTGTTCAATTGATGGAACTTGCCATGTTTCCTAAAATAAAATAAAATTTAATCAATGAAAAAAGAGCTGCATTTTATTTTCTTGTTTCAGAGAAATACGTAGATAGACACATGCACATAAAATTGAGCACACAATCATGTTAAAAGCTTCATAGACTGACATATACGAATTGTGTGCTATTCCAATACCTAGTACCATATGTCAGTTGAAGTCGTTAAAAATAAATAGTTTAATTATACCTACCCATGGGCGCAACCACGATGGGACAAGGTGTGGCGCTTGCCCCACTTCAAATCCTCATCTCAAAGACAATATTTCGCAATACTTCATAATATTGTAACACAGATACAGATCACACCTAGTATTCTGTCCCTTGTTTATTGATTATTCGTAGTCTGTGAATAAACTAAATTATGCTCCACTTCTATTGAATTAATATTCAACGAGAACAAACTCTTGAACTAAAAGTGTCAGACGGTTCGTGTTCATAGTAATAATTGATACGGTTTTGCATTTTATCTTCTATTCTACACGAGTATTGCATTAGTAGAGTAATTTTTAGAACTTGTGACTAACAGAAAAGGGTAAAATTCACTAATTACCTAGGTATGTGGGTAGATTGTGAACATGTTCACGATTAAAATAGGTCCTGATGTATGTA
The DNA here is from genome assembly GCA_949774945.1 of Hoplodrina ambigua. Classification (NCBI taxonomy): domain Eukaryota; kingdom Metazoa; phylum Arthropoda; class Insecta; order Lepidoptera; family Noctuidae; genus Hoplodrina; species Hoplodrina ambigua. The sequence continues at coordinate 4,665,459 of OX458967.1, forward strand.
TGTCCTTAGGCCTTTTATTTTACTAGCTGACTAATAGAAAACTAACAATAGCGAAAAAATCCGAAAAAGTATCAAGAATTTAAATCTATTAGGCTCTTTGGTATCTCTGTGGGCGGACTTGATCATATCTATCTGTAACGTAGGTCTCGGTGTGTACCACTGTATCTACTATCAAATAAAAAACTTTTTATCGCGATTTTTTCCCCAACAAGTATCAAGAATTTTAAACTCCTTAGTTTAAAATTCTTGATACTTGTTGGGGAAAAAATCGTGATAAACAGAGGCACTCAAAACGTTACCTCCTTAGGTAACGTTTTGAGTGCCTCTGTAATAATTTGTTAACAAATCCATCGTTTAAATAGGTTTTGGTCTTTAGTTGTAGAGGCCCTTTCATGTACCTACTGTTTAATAGAAAACTATCAATTTCACAATTTTTTTTTCTATCAAGTATCTTGATACTTGTTAGGTAAAAAGATTGTGTGAAATTATTTTAAGTTGAAGTTAGTTCAAGAATTTATAGCAAACTAACTTACTTTGGTACTGCTGTGGGTAGTTAGAAAAATAAGTCTAGATATTTTATAGATATATTTTAATTAACTAACTAATAAAAAAACGAACAATTTCAACATGTTTATACCCAACAAGTATCAAGAATTTACAACATAATACCTTGTTCGGTATATAAAGTAGCATCTTTACATACTAAACGGAGATGACGTTAGATAAAGCACTTTACACGCCAGAGACAAATAAACGTAACAAAGCAAAGATACCTGACTCTTAGTTCAATAAGGCGCTTTGCACACGAAGCAACTTAAATTTAGGCAACTATCAACACTTTAAAAGTTTCCTGTAAAAAGTTGATAGTTGCTATAACGTTTACGGTTGCCGCAACTTTATAGCAATCTGTGAGCTACTTTCATAGCCGAGTTGCTCAAACTACGCAACGATCAGCGTTTAAGGTATAATTTTTAACAGTTGTTAGTTGGCAATTAGGAACTAATTTAGTCTTGGCCTAATAAAAAATAAATCGATTACAGCAAATGAAAACTGTTGACGATCACCGGGGCTCGAAACTCGAGTTGCTATGTGTGCGCAGTCCAATTGAAATATATGTAAAAAGCTGGTTGCCAGCTAGTTGCCAGTTGCTGCAATAGTTGCTCTATGTGCAAAGCCCCTAAAACTAGCAAGGTTTACAGCGATATCAACAGTTGAAACTCTAGCATAATTATCATCCTTAATTTACTTAGTACACTTAGTCTACTAATGTATGTACTCAACATTCTTAAGCTGTATTACGACTAAGTGCGTCGTCTTTACTTAAGAACATTTACACTGTACGGAATTTCATACAAACTTTCAAGTCTTTATTTTAGTCTTTTTTAAAATTTTCTATGCATAAGCAGGATACGGAGGTCTAAAAACATATCATAACATAACAACACGCCTGTAATTCCCGAAGGGTTAGGCAGAGGTGTACCTATTAGTACACCCACATTTCGCCAGTTATGTTTTTAGTCCCATGTAATAGGGAGCGAGACTATTGCCATCAACCGGGCACAAATCCAGACTCCGAGGCTGCTACTGAGAAATTCCTGATGGAAAAACCCTCAGGTATAGCTCAGATAAGAATAATCTTCCGCAACTTAATTCCATATGCTTTTTAGATGCTATGTCACCGATGTCAGTTTCACAGCTAGTAGTCCTATTATCCTAGCTAGTAGGCCATGGAGGTTAGAATGTGGTTTTCTTTACAGGTATGTGCGTAAAAAATGTGTAAAATAAGTATCTAACTACTTAAAAGTTTGTATTAAATGCCGTATGCGCCCGGTTGATGGCAATAGGCTCGCCCCCTATTACATGGGACTAAAAACATAACTGGCGAAATGTGGGTGTACTAATGGGTCCACCTCTGCCTAACCTTTCGGGGATTACAGGCGTGATGTTATGTTATTAAATGCCGTACGGCGTACATGCTCTTATAGTAACCCGTTGGACTCCAATATCAAACTAGATGTAGAAGAAAATTATTTCTTAGTATACCTGGCTTCTTAATTAGTGCTCTCAGTGGTATAGTTTAATTTAATGACTTAAGAGTATTAACGTGGCACGGTGACTCATACCCAACATTTATATTAATTAACTTTAGAAATCTTTTTCAAATATGTTTAGTAAATTTTAATGAGCGTATTGGTGAGGTTCTTCAGAAAGGTCGGGTGCGCAGTACTCGTAATCCGTGTGCTTGTGCCTAGATGTATGAACGTGGACGAGGCGAAAGGAGTAAGTAAGGATTGTCGCAGGTGGCGTTCTATGGTGTGTGCCTGCCCTCATGGGAAAAAGGCGTAAATTTATTTATGCATGCAATATGTATGTTTTAAATTACCTCTAAAAACTTATGTATCTTACGTATACGTATCAATTTTAGTTGGAATTGATAAACTGATTGCCAGGATTTTGTCGCTAATAAAAGTCAAAGTCAAAGTCAAAACATTTATTTCAATTAGACCATTTACAGGCACTTTTGAATTGTCAAAGAGTCGGTCAGTTAGTCCGAAAGTTGAAGCTAGTTGCTCGTTCTAAAACGGAGGTAGGCCTCTATGGAGAAGAACGAGCAAGGAACTCCACGGCACTCTTTTAAATTAAGTTTTTACAAAATCTTGGTTACATTATTCCTGTCGATTCTATATGTGATCACAATGAAGATGAATATAAAATAGTAGTAAAAAATTATAAAGAAATTAAAGCCATAGCAGTTAAGGGATGACCAATCCCAACTGACAGCACTCGTTCACGAGCATGACGCATGGATTAGCACCACCTAGCTCAACCATTATGGAGGGAGCCAAATGATCCAACAAAAATACAAGATAAGCTAGAATGCTGCAGCGGCTAGCGTAAAACAAAACTCAGCTTGACAGTAAATTAATTAGTTAAGAAAATTAAAAAAAAAACTAGAATAACACACTATCGCCGACGTCAAAAATATCCGTGAGCTGAGATGATGAACATGAAAACAGAATAAACATACAAACAAACCAATAAACACGCCCACACATCGACATTTCTATGTATTAGTGTGGACAAATAATAAAGTTTCGCCTACATTTATTATTAGTAAGAATAAATAAGTCGACTTATTCATGAAATGAGCATTTTCTGTCTACGCACCAAAAGATAATGCTTCGTTGGAGGTTATAGTTCAGCTCCCCCTCATTCTCGAGCATCTATCATCATACGAGTGTGACGGAACCCAATTTCCTCTTTATATCACTTAGGAAAAGATAATCCTGCTATGTTTTTCTTTCATTCGCAGATCAAGATCTTAGTACTCATAAAAATATGGCGCGTCGGTATAATCCAGAGTGGATACTGTGAATAGAATTGAATATAATGCGTCTCAACCGGAGTGAATTATTCATTGGGAGAATAAAGTCTTGTGTTCGTATTCATAGCCTGAAATGGGAGTGGTGTAATGTTTCGTCATGGAGGAAGATAAAATGGAATGCTAGTGTTGTTATGGAAATAAAATAAGTTATAAGGTTGGCGACAGAAACAGCTTGACGAACTTATTCGACCGCATTTTAATCTAACGCATACTTAAGGACGACATATTAGCTGAAAAAGATTACCGAAATCTAAGTACACGTACTTGGTCATACGTTTATAGCCCACTTAAAGCGCGAATCACACGCTGTAAAATTCACACTTGCATACTATCCATACTAATATTATAAATAAGTAAGTAACTCTTGTCTGTTTGATATGATATCACGACTAAACCACACAGCCGATTTTCATGAAATTTATTATGAGGTAAGTTTAAACTTCAAGAAAGGACATAGGCTATATTTTACGTCCATGATAACCGACATTCACGCGGACATAGTCACAAGCAAAAGCCAGTACAACATATAACAAAGCCAAATTATTAATTTCAATTAAAGTGCCTATAACGAACGAATTGCACCATGGGTTGTGAAGCTGCTCACACCCTATTACATAAAAGTGCCTATAAATTAAATTATTTACAGGCAATTTTGAAGTGCCAAGGAGTCGGTCAAATAGTCAGAAAGTTGAAGCTAGTTGCTCGTTTCAAAACATAGGTAGGTTGCTCTATTGTATACAACAAGTAAGAAACTCCACGGACACTCTTTTCACTTAAGTTTTGACAAAATCCTGGTGACATAGTCTTTTTGCTTCTTTGTAATCCAAGGTCACGTAAGACTTTCGGCCTCATATTAGTGCTCCATTTATTCCTACTCAATGACGTGTAGTACGAGACGATACGACATAATAACGTGTTGGTATTTATGTCGCATTATGTCTTTTTTATCCCAGTGCGACAGAGGCAAAGATATTTTGTTTCCTTTATTAATGTACAGGCACTTAGTTTTGGTTATTGTAGTGGCTTTTTATTGTGAATTTCTTTGTTTTATATAGGTACTCAGGTGTTTTATATAGAGACTCATAATAAAACCGAATGCTATAAAGAATCTACACATTGTATATGTTATGGACCACTTGAGAAATTGGGAATTATACATAATGACCGGGCATTATGTATAATGCCCAATTTCTCAAGTTTATGAAATAGCATTATGAAAAATGCCCAACATGAGAGTGCAATTTGATAAGGACTTCAACTTTCGGACTAACTGACCGACTCCTTGACAATCCAAAAGTGCCTGTAAATGGTCTAATTGAAATAAATGTTTTGACTTCACCACATACCGCGGCGGTGCGCGGTGCCGTGTGTTAATCGTTTAATGTTAACAAGTTACTTTTACCAAAATTTTAATTTCTAACTTTTTAATGGCTGTCTGGATAAATCAATTTTAATAGGACTTTCACTGGCAGATAGGTAATGTGCGTATGTGTGTATAAAGAGAGATTGAGGTCACTTTTATTTTAGAAAAAGAATAACAGCTTCCCTCAAAAAACAAACACATGATAACCAATATTCTCACGAACGAAGTAACGAATAAATAAATGAATGAAGTAAGTAGGTCAATTGAAAATGTGGCATTGTTTTGAATCAAGGCATAATATAATTAATGAAGGAGCTGTAGCAAAGGAAGACATATTTTATAAACGTCTTCATTTGCAAGGAGTTCCAGAGGAAATTGTATTTCAAAGTGTGTCTCAGCTAGGATATCGTGGGATGAAAGATCGCCTTAGGGTAGTCTATTACTCAGTTAAGTAATACAACTTTATGAGAATATTATAGAACTTCTCTGTTAGTTTTAGTTTCGAACAAGGGCAAAATAATTTCAATTTTCTTTAATTCTAACATTTCTTATTTATTTATTTTTTATTTAAATTAAAAATTGCGATATACTTGGCCCTAAAATGCTTCCTTGCGGTACACCGCCTCATTTTTCTTTTGACCAATTATGCACATGTTTATCTACAGTCGCTTTTGACATCAAGGGGTAGAAAGGCGTGTTCTATTTTAACTCGAGACCTCTACCTTACCATAATATCATAACTTATAGCTATATTCTACGAAAATATTTTCATTCGCTGACCCCACGCAAAGCGCCCTTTTTGCGTGAACCCTTTCTGTGTTCATTGGAGCAGCTTTATTTTATTCACCGAGCGTTATTTCTATGATTGCTTACCTGGCTATGAAATATTCACGTATCTCTTCTATGATTTACCTTTTTTTAGTTCACTACATTAAATAAAAAACAGCGATTTGACATGACAAGCTCTTTTGAAGAAAAATATGTATTATTTATATAAGTTATGTGTCTTGTAATATCAGCTTGATAATCAAAACAGATTGTAGCTTAATGTTTTCTGTTCAATTTAACCAAGATTTTATAGTACTGAAATATGCCCCACCAAATCAAATTAGTGGGGCATATTCCACTGCAAAATTTAAGGCATTTTACTTTGCCGCAGAAAAGACACATCCAGCCATCTTTACACACTGAGACTCCTCCGTGCCTCGGAAAGCACGTTAAGCCGTTGGTCCCGGCTGTCATACGTGGATCTTTGACAGTCGTTACGGGTCGTCAGAAGTCTGACAACCAGTCTTACCTAGGGGTATCATATTACCCAGTTACTGGGTTGTGGAGGTCAGATAGGCAGTCGCTTCATGTAAAATACTGGTATTCAGCTGCATCCGGTTAGACTGGAGGCCGACCCCAACATACTCGTAGTTGGGAAAAGGCTAGGCAGATGATGACTTTGCCGCAGAAAAGGTGGCGGCTTGATGGGGCAAAGATGAACTACTCGTATTGGCTAACTTTTTTACGCGATTTCAGGGTTCATTATATAGTAAAACTTGTTCATAAATCTGACCCTTAATATATACTACATGTTATTTATAATCTTACCAAAACCGTAAATATTTTAGTTCATAAAATAGTTCTAGAAATTAATTACCAAACTTCCGTCCGTAATTAATTAAGGGTTCGTCCATAGGTGTCTACAATACTTGAACGCTTCGGTTGGAATGTAATTGGAAAGCTTTGTCGGGTCAGGAAAATTGTTCCACCCAGATAATAGTATTAGGGTTACTTTACTTGTGACCGAGATACCAGATATAAAATATAATAATTATGATGTATAAAAAACCCAGTGTCCTTTTATTATTTTTTTATAATTCGAATCCCTAATGGAATTCGGCTGATTATATTATTATTAGCTTCATTCGAATATATATTATTCGAATAAAGCTAAAATTTTCGGCCAGGTTGCGATAACGTACACCCTTGACAGTACGAACTTTGTAGTTTCTTGCCTTGTCCATTAGGCAAAAATCTATATTTTTTAAAATCTGCTTTTATTGCTATCTACTGTATCTAAACCTCTTTATTGAGTCCTTACCTGCGGTGTTCAAGGGTGCAGAGGTAGGACGAGAAGGGAGACTGGGAGACACGGGCGTACGGACGGCAGGCGCTCGTAGCGTGATACACAAGAGGGTGAAATTTACACTGGACGGTTCTTAAGATATGTGACGTCACAGTGGTTAACAGTGAAATGATGTTTAGTACCCTGTATATGAAAATGAAAGTGTACTGCAAAATATTCTGTATTTTCGTCAAATATACGTATAACTAGATACAATATCAGCACACACGACACTCATTAAATAGAGTCCCCGTAGCGCTTTTGAGGCCAAACCCAAAACAATAGGGTGACGTGGTTCTGGCGACCGGCGGTTAACGCACCTGTGGCTTTGCACGCATATCGATCTTAATATTGTGTTAGTGAGCTATTCTCACGCCATTTGCGATGCTAACGTTGTTTTGTTACGTTTTCAGGGTGCAATCTTGTTAAATTGAATATTTTTAGGTAATGGAAATTGCCTTCGGAAATTGGAATTGTTTATCTTCGACATTACTGACATCAGTGTGAGAAAATATCGTGAGGAAACCTGGACATATAGGTAGGTGACATAAGTCTGGAATCGCAAATCCGCTTTGAGCAAACATGCTTATGCATTTACTGGAACAATAATAGCCTTTCATGGACGAGTAAGTTGTGTAAGAGGCAAGTAATGTAACCATTTTAAACCACATGTTTATCTGAGTTTATCTTGCGGTGAAGGAAGATATCGTGAGGAAACCTTGACATAATCGTCGATCCACCATATGCACGCGTGATTACCTATGCTTGTGCCTTCTGTATGAGAAGAGGTCTTTCCCTTCTTTCTTTGCATCAGGAAAATGATAGGCTGGTGTTATTCAATTTAAAGTGATAGAAGGGAGGAAACCTACAACGATGTATTTATTGCATGAAATTTGGAAGCTTTGAGTTTATTGACCCGCTCGCTTAGCTCTGCAGTTGCGAGACAGCGACGACTTACAAACTTCTATTTTAAGACAGACCTACATAGGGCTTTGTGGCAGGTAATGAACAATGCAGCATGATTGAAGAAAGACAAGGCTTTTGAACTATCGAGCCATTTTTTGTATATTTTGAACCTAATTTTGACTTTAGCAAAGTTCTTAATACAAAAAAATGAATCGATAGTGTAAACCATAAGATGGTAAAGTTCCAAATTCGAAATGAATGTAACCAGGACGTTATTTATTTTAATGGCTAATGTTTTAAGGCCAGCAATAAGTCAGTTGAAGATATTTAGCGTGTTAGCGAATTGTCAACTCCTTGAAATGGGCTATTAAAGTTGTTTATGAAGACAACCATTCAGCCATTTGATTATATAAACTGTATTGTTTTCCCTGAGGCTGGAAAAGGCAGATAAAGCTATTCAATTAATGTAGTCGCTGCCTAGTTTGGGGACTGACGAACAAACAACCAGGATGAAACGCATGTGACTAAAACAGTTACAAATATCAATGTGGATGGAGACGGAAGGGAAAGCTGAAGAAAAATGGATGGCTTGGGTGAAATATAATTAGCAAAATAATTTTCGGATTCTGACCAGCAGTTCTGGAGATTAACGGATTGAAAACAAAATAAAGAGTTGAATATTGCGTAGGAAACTGCGTGCAAGCCAACAAATGCCATTTGGAATTATAATAATGCAGACAATGTAGGTACTAACACTATTTGTAAAGTAAAAAATGCTGGAACATATTATTGCCGGACCCTTAATCTATTAAAAGCCACTCAGTAAGGATTTAAAAAATTCGCGCAATGAGAAAAAAATCCATGTGATAAGATGACCTCATTCTTTGGTTGAAACGATAAGGTTTAAAAAAAAGAACTTTTGTAATAGATATTTTAGAAAGTCATTTGATGCTGTTTTTTAGGAAACCATGAGGATTTCTAGCGCGCAAAAAAAAAGGGTCACAGTGACTCTTTCGAACAAAATTTCATACCAAGCAGAAGTAATTTGATGTTCCAGAAATGTTACGATAGGTACTCTTAGATAGACAAATGTACCCGTATCAATCAAGTTCTAGGCATGTAAATAACAACAGTCATGTACTATGTATGACACACATACAGTACCTAATAAATCTCAGTGAGTACGATGTTTGTTTCACGAATGTTTTGAACAGATACAAAAGTGTACTTTATTTGTTTTGTAGAACAAGGACGCCATCGGAATCAGGATCTATTCACCTTTTTTATTACGCGACAAATACGCGTTGTTTACGTACTCGTACGAACAGTGAAGAATTCACCGTAATTTCGAAACAATAATAAAAAAAAAAATTGAAAAACAAAACTATTTTTTAATTGTTGGTGATTTTCTAATTCGAACTAGTCATCTTTCTGCTGGGCTTAGGTAGGCGGAGCAATGAACCCGCTCGCAGACAAAGATATAGTCGCGCGACACTGCCTACCGCTTACGCAATAGGGCAATTCTGTTCTTTGAAAGAGGTTTATTCTGAAATACTGTCAAACATAAATACCACAGGTATTTATGTTTGACAGTATTTACACACCTACTATGTCTTGTCTCTGCATCAGCCTAATGTAGCCTGGTAGAAAATGCCCAAGGCTTTTAGTCCGCCTTTGTATAATATGTTTTCTGTGCCTTCTTTATCGGTGCATAAGGTTTGAGGACTAAACACACCCTAGTGTCAGAGCTTCTAAACCGCCTTAAGGGCCACAAGTGCATAAAGTAAAATATATAAATAAAATAAAAGTACTTTTGCATTCATTATCGACTAATTATTTGTATATTTGTCTTTAATGACATCCTCTTGAAAGACGAAAATGCGAAGATATACGCACACAGATGAACATAAACGCACACAAACGGTTGAAATCATAAGCCTCTTTGACCTTCTCGTAGTCGGGTAAAAACTCGTGAACTAAAAAAATATCTGCCCAAATCGTAAAATGGACGTTTGCATATAGCCGATATGTAAATATTTGCTTTATGCCATTGACCCGACCCGCATGTTTGTATCTGCATTGTCATAACAAAATTGTGAAACAGGAGTGTACATAACAGATTAATCTGGCACACACAACCAACTTTTGAACATGTTGTTGAGTTGTTGTTGTTTGGTGTTGTTACATGTGTATGTTGTTTTTGTGTACTTTAAGGAACCTTTTCGAATCTACAAAAAGTACATCACATAACCTACGTATATATAAACATACTATCTAAGTGGAAACTATTTTTTTTTTCTTACTCCTCCGCTTTTCTTTTCTGATTAATTTCGTTGCGGGACCCAAGACAGTTAATCGTTTTTCTGGGACTCGTCGAGCTTCATTGCCTCGACGCTTTTCTGGTGGCCTCCACTGTTGATTCTGGCTTTCAGGAGTTGCAGTGGGTGGGAACAATGTGGCGGGCTTGTCCCAAACAAAAAAAAAACATACTATCCATCAAACTAAGCATTTGGGCAAGAAAATATTACTAGGAATCTCTTCTTTTGTGTGAAAAACAACTGTTTATGGTAGCGTGCACTGTAACGTACGCAAGACATTAAGTCTTAATATAAAACAAAGTCTTTGCCTAAATCAGGTGAGCGAATTTGTGTATTACAAACTTTATCACTATCGAAATAAAGTTCGAAATTCAACAACGGGCTCGAATAATAAGGCGGATTATGTTAACGGGTGTATACATAAGGAAATTTTAAAAAAATGTTTTCGTAAAAAAAGTTAAAACTTTGACTTTCAATATCTTCGTAACCAAAAGATTCCCTGGTATGGTTTAAAACAAAAAAATCATCACAATAATGGAAAGAAAATACCTTGTTACTTTCGACAACATTTACATCCGTTAAATTTTGGTACGCACCCATCCTAAACAAAATAGTCCATTACCTACATTATCAGGTCAAGCGCATCCAACAATTCACCCCTTTAAACCCTACCTAAGTACATACCTCTCGCTCGTTTAGATTCGGTCTAACAAAGCTAATTCGTGCCTCTGTCGTTAAACCCTCCCAGAGGTCCGCCTGCACTTACACCGAGACCGCAATGTTCCTAATTACTGCGGTAATACACGTTTTACTACGAATTTCTGCGGATTAGTGCCACTAGATAGTCCGTTATCATTCTACTCCTGTACATTATCTTTTTGGTCGGTTGCGTTTTTGTTGCATGCGAGGTTCTGAAGTGGTTCAAATGGGTTTTAGGATTTGCTATTTTTTAAAGAATTACCATTTATTTTATTACAGCTATTTTCCCAAATAGGTAAAGAACTGTCAGCACAAAAGAGGAAGACCTCTGAATGTATTATAAAAACGGCCATTTGAAAAGGAAATTGTGCGGGCAGGGGTTCACCGTATGTGGAAAGAGATGGAAGGTCGCCTGGAGGGGGGCATATCGATTTTTCCTTACGTGACGATTTCTGCCAGTTGGCTCTGACTGCAAGCCGCGTTAAAAAACTTCCTTAAAAAAATGGATTTTTTCCAAGCTACTAATTTTATCATGAAATCCTTTTCGTTCCAATTTTAGTCTTCACGTAATAAATTAATTATTTCATGTTTTATTACTTCATTATCAATGCATCAACGCACAACAAATAACCCAGTTTCATAGTCAAACGCAGCCTGTTGCACATCTGTCGACATGACAATTTATAGCCCCAATTACGTAGATTGAAATAGCCTGACTGTCGTGCCTGCACTGTGGTCCCATCTCCCTGTATTCTGTGCTATGTGCCTGTGTCTCACTTCAGCTATTTCATTAGTTTTAATGAAGAGTTTTAAAATCGGAATTAATTTATTTAAAAGTGTGCTGGTTTATTTGAAAGAATGTCTTAATTAAATGAATGTGTCTTTGATGTGAAACACAGAATAAAATAAATATATTTTACAGATGTGCGCCAAACAAATAAATGTGTTAAGAGATTAATTTACTTCAGCAAATGTAAGCAAATTAGTTAAATATTTATAATTAAAATTAGCGATGAAATAGGCTGCAGTGGTAAATCACTAGCTTTTGCCCGCGATTTCATTCGCGTTACAAAACATATTTTATGACACTCCACGTCGAGCGGACGGAATTTTCAAACATATGAAGCCATGGATTTTGAGTCCTATTCAAAATACTTCGGGATGTAAGTGTGATGCTGAGTGCTCTTGAGTTGAGAGGATAGAGAGTCATACCTATACAATAAAAAAAGATTTAAATCTAGTTGCCCCTTATGAAAGATGGGATTTTTTGTTTAAGATGAGTTTGCTCTTAACTCTAATCTAGGTCCAGAGGTGACAGAGATATAGCCTACGATGTAGTGAACTTACCCAGAAAAAGCTTGTTCTTTGTAGAGATTAGAGTCCACCCTTTTATTAATGCGAATTGGTGGAATAGCAACAAGGTAGGGATGGTACACTTCAATTACATGAAACGGTATCTAGAATAATAAAATAGTCATAGATATAATATATACTAGGATACCAGGAGCAGTCAAGATGTGTTCATGTAAGTAATCCAATGTGCCGCGACGCATACATATCGAACACGCAGCTGTGGCCATCACATTACATAAAGAGCTTGGGACGTTCGTGTTCGGTCTGCCAGTGGTGACAACATACAGGCTGATTGGTAATCTGATGCATTCTTTGAAAGGGGATCGAATTAAGGCTATCTCTCTATCTTTTTTTGTATAAAATCAATTACCGTGCGTTAGTCTCGCAAAGGCTCGACCGATTTGTATTTTTTTTTTGTATTGGATTTTTTAATGGTAGGTATAATGCTGGTTTAGGGAAAAATATATACAAAACCAACTGGTTATATAATGAACTTTTATTATAAACAAAAAAAAGTCAGTTAAGTGTTCTTAAAGCCAGTCAGGTTTTTTGTAATTTTTATTTATTTACTTTTTTTATTTTGTTTATTAGTTACAAATCTGCCATTTACACTTTTTAAGAATTGTCGTAACACTCTTAACACTCGCGCTATCAAGATAATTATTGACGTATCTTTTATCAAAAATAAAATTTATGAAACATTGCCATCAACAAAAGGCAAAAAAAAATTTGTCGTGCGTAGTTCACGCAGTCATTAGTTTACAATAAAGACTACATACACGATATACACAACATACAGACGACAGAGCTTAATATTCGGTTACCTACCTTGTCATTTTTTATTAAAAGTGGATGCAAAAAAAAATATTAAAGGTTTAATTTTGGTCACTAACAAAATATCAGACAGAGGATTCCGATAATTACTAGCTACTTTTGCAAAAACATATCTGCAGCGCAAACCAATTATGGCATACAGTGACAAAATCCACGTAATCTGCGGCTTTCCTGACATTTCAGTTTATAGGAAAGAAGGCACATACATTTTTTTTTTAGGTGGTAAAAATCATCAAGTGACTCCTTCCGCCCTGGGTGGGGCGGAAGGGACTGTCAGACTTTTACTGACTAAAAAACCACCCTGTTCCTTCTGTTGCTCTTTACGTTCCGGGGCCACGGTATCCTGTTAAGACGTCCCGCAACCCCGGAGGTACATACATTTAATTAAATCTTGTACACATTCATGACGTCACTATGTTGTGGTCTGAAGTCATTTGAGCAACAAAACCTTTTTCAGTACCGCGTCGTAATCCAACGTAATTCTGTAATGTAATATGTACACGACCAAGCATGCGAAATTAAATTTTGTATCTTTTTCCAGTAAAAGTGTAGATTCTCTGTTTGTTTTTTTTTTTAAGTTAGTTAACCTTATTATGTACCGACATTATTTTGATTTGAAGTTTCTGGAAAACTAAATATTTTACTAATAATATCTGATTGCCTTGTTGGTCCAGTGGTCGCAAAGCGCGACTGCTAAGCATGAGATCTTGGATTAGATTCTCTGATTGGGCAAAGTGTTATTGGGTTTTTCCATCAGCATTTTCTCAGTAGCAGCCTCAGAGTCTAGATTTGTGCCCGGTTGACGGCAATAGGCTCGCCCCTTATTACATGGGACTTAAACATAACTGGCGTAATGTAGTTCTAATGGTGTTCTAACCTCTGCCTGACCCTTCGGGGATTGCAAGCGTGGTATGTTATGTTATGGTGTTTCTGGAAAAGTAAATATTCTACTTCAAGCGAAAAGATTTAGTTATAAACAACATCTTCTGATCAGTGTTTTACTTAATTACACAAATTATCTTATGACTCAGTCGGGATATACGCTATTCATTTATATAACAATCTACCTACAATTATCAAAAGCCAATCCACTATAGAAAATGAAACTCTTTTAACAATTCATGTTAAAACGATTTGTAATTGAAAATATATCTTTTATACCCTTTGGAAGTTATTCACCCCGGTTAAGTGAATTGCTTCGACCTTTTAATTCTATTTGTTACTTCCGACATATCAAATGTTATTCGTGTTGCTATCCTTTCTAAATGAGAATACAAATAGATTCGTTTGTATTCGTGATTAATTACTTAAACCTCACGGTAAAACTCTAATGAGTTTATGTTTGCGTCATCCGAAATATGTATTACTTTTGTGATTTTAACAAACAAATAAATAATTTAAAAAAAAAATGAGGCACAATTGATTTTCTTTTGTTCTGCCATACCGGTATGGCAGCAGGGCCTTGAGCGGTTAAAGGGTTAATCTTTACTGCCTCGTTGGTCTAGTGGTCGCAAAGCGCGACTGCTGAGAGCATGAGGTCTTTGGTTCAATTCTCAGGTCGGGCAGTGTTATTGGGTTTTTTAATCAGGAATTTCTCAGTATCAGCCTCGGAGTTTGGATTTGTGATTGGTTGATGGCAATACGCTCGCCCCCAATTACATGGGACTTAAAATATAACTGGCGAAATGTTGGTGTGTTCTTCGGCCTAACCCTTCGGGGATTATAAGCGTGATGTTAATCTATGTAATACTATAGAAGCGAAACTCACTGATAAAGCACGTAATCTTACAAAATGCTCGACCTATGATGCTGAGATTTTGCAGGTAGGAGAAAAGATAGCTATACCATGTAGGTATCTTCATACCATGTAGGTATCTTCAGGTTGGACTATAGTTATTAGTTACCTATCTACCTATAATACTAGCTCATTCCGCTTTCAACTCTCAAAGGGCGTGCCGTTTCCCTATTTATAGTCCGAGAATTCTCCCTCTTGGGTGCATTTATATACACTAAAAACAAACTATTCGAAATGCGACCTAAACTTTCCCATTTACCCAGGACTATGGTCCCTAAAGCGAAATAAATATACTTTTGCAATAAATACAACTATCAAGGAAAAGGCTAAAACATTTCGAACATAAAATACTAACGCAGACAAACGTAAAATCGCTATAAAAGCCGGACTTTTATTTATCTTTTTTTTTGCAAACACGAAAAATTATTCTTTCTGCGCGTTATTGTCGGATCGCGTGCTCAAAGGTACTGAGTCATGGTTGTAATAACCATGCTGTAGGAACCGTGACGGTTGAAAACCGACGTTGTACAGTTGCGAGCATAAATATGTATGCACTTTGAAAAATTCAAAAGCAATTTTCTCCTGAAATTACGGTTGCAACTTTGAGATACGATCTATTTGAAAATTCTGTACGGTTTCACCTTAAAATTTCAATCTATATTTTAGGAGGTAATGACGTTTGAATTCTTTTCTTTTATCGTATGGGCAGTAAGGTCTTACGACCCTAAATACCCTAGTGTCTGAGTTTCTAAACCGCCTCAAGGGCCTCTGACATGTTTTTCTGACATGGTTTGAGTGGGACAGTAACTCCAGTTCCCTCACGATGTTTTTCTTCCGTTTGAATTCGCTAATTGTGTACATATTGATGGGAGTGACTGTACCAGAGTTTAATCACAGTCCTGCCCTAAATACGGGGTATTAAAATGCTAGCTATGAATGTATCGCTGGCTTTATAATAACAGCAAACAATAGACTTTTGCTCATATTAATCCTTGTGTATGTAAAATGAATACGTAAGGCGTGGTTTACACTTGAAATAACGCGGCGCGCGGCGTGGACTTGGCGGTAACACTGGCTGTTCTTTTGTTTGCGTTGTCAGTAGGTCCAGTTTTTATCCAATTTGTAGTATCTTTTGATTTATAAAAGGTGCAATAAACCGTTCCATTCTCATTGAATACGAGTACCGTTGGTTTTTGTTTCGGAACTAATGTCTCGTTAGTTGTCGGTGACAAAAATCCATAACATTTGTCCCTGCCAAAAATATCTTATCACGCGGCTAAAGAAGTTTTCACGTAAAAAAACACACTTTTGAAGTAATTGTAATGATTTGAGGCATTTAACGCTGATTGGTTTTATATATATTTTAAGCATGACTTACTACTACAAAGTACTTTGAACGATTAACACATTTGGCATATAGAATTACCTATGTAGTTAGATGTAATAAATTTAATTATTGAGAGATTGTTGGCGATAACCAACAGTCCTCAAAATATCGTTTTGGCAGAATTAAGCTCAAATGAGCTTTTAAAAGTAATTAATAAATTAAAAGGCACTTTTAAATGGCATGTACTAGAAATATTATAATAACAACGTTTGACACTGAGGTCACTAAAAAAAATTACACCTTAGCCAGCCCTTTGTTAACTATTCGTTAAGTTATTCAGTGAGGGATATTCTGTACAATAAAATATATTCAATTTACCTAAGTGTAAACATTTTTTAAATTCACGGTTTATTTGTTTTTATTTACACTGGATTAACTGGGATTGTTCTAAGCTGGGTCTGTTATATAGGTGTATAAAATATCTCTAGTTCATTTGCTAAACTTGTAAATTTAACTTTGTGTTAAGGGGGACAGTTTAACACGGCCATGTTATCCGTGTTAAAAATAGGTATGTAATTGATTGTATTTTGTATATTTAGCGCAGATTAATTTTAAATCTATTCTAAGTGTTGGATGTAGGTACCTGTAGTAAAGAAGTCTATTTTTTTTGGTTTGTAATATAAAACACTTTTTCATATTGAATTAGTTTACAGTGGTCTGTTTTTTTTTGCAAAAACCTAATTTAAAAGAGTGCCGTGGAGTTTTTTACTCTTTCTTTTCCATAGAGGCCTACCTCCGTTTTGGAACGAGTAACTAGCTTCTACTTTCGAACTAACTGACCGACTCCTTGACAATTCAAAAGTGCCAGTAAATGGTCTAATTGAAATAAATGTTTTGACTTTGACTTTAACGTACTTAATTAGTTAAATTATAGCTAGTCTTAGCAGAACTATGTATGTTCAATTAATCCATTAAGCACCTAAGGCTATTCTTTTTTTTTTACTTATTTCTAGATTACATAGTATTTTTTTTATTCAGGTCCTGAAATCGCGTGTCTAGGTTGATTATAGAACGTCATGTTCGTGTGCTATTTCTAACTTAATTATCACTATCGGGCTGCATTTCATATGCACGGCACTCGTGAAAACTGACAGGCTTAATTTATTGGAAGAGAAAGGTTAGAATTAAGGCCACCATGGTTAACCCACAATATTTCACCATCTGGCGAAATACCCATGATATAGATAGAACAGAAAAAAATCATATAACTTAACATGACGCCTGTAATTCCCGAAGGGTTACGCAGAGATGTACCTACCCATTAGTACACTCACATTTTACAAGTTTCTTTCTTTTCTTCCTCTCACTTTCTTTCATCATCATCATCTGCCTAGCCTTTTTCCAACTATGTTGGGGTCGGCTTCCAGTCTCACCGGATGCAGCTGAGTACCAGTATTTTACATGGAGTGACTGCCTATCTGACCTCCACAACCCAGTAACTGGGTAACACGATACCCCTAGGTAAGACTGGGTGTCAGACTCTCAAGCTTCCCACTCCCACCTCCTCCGCCTCTCACTTTCTTTAATGTCTATTATTCTTATAATCAATATTAATCGATAAACAATAGCTCGCCAACTAAAGACTTTGTCTATACTTACGGACCTTTTGACCTCAAAGTAAGAGACATTTATGATGCCGACACCCTTAAACGAAATAAAGAAAACCAACACAAAAACAAACCAACAAAAATAAAATCCTAAGTAAAGAAATGGATGGAAGCGCCAACGTGTTAAGATTTCCATTGGTCAATGAGCCGAGATGATTGATTTGATTTGGTGGAAGACGTTACATATATGAATGGCCCGATTTAAGCCATTTTTCTTTACACGTGAGTACCTATGTTTAACCTCTTTTATATTTTACGCACGTAAATCAATCAGGAAATTCTCAGTAGCAGCCTCGGTGGCTGGCTTTGTGCCCGGTTGATGGCAATAGGCTCGCCCCCTAATACATGGGACTTCAACGTAACTGGCGAAATGTGGGTGTACTAACGGGTACACAAGTAGAAGTTAGGCAAACTTAATGAAAACTAATATTAAGAGCTCTAACAAAATAATTCAAGATAATTTTACAGAATACTGAAAAGCAATTTATATTACTGGGTAAAGCAATTTGACGCAAACAGCCAGAACCAATTACTTCCCAGTAAGCTTCCTTAAGTTGTATGGAAGCTGTATTTAAGAATTTAGGAAATCTTTAATAAAATATTATTTATTTACAGGATCTTGTATTATTTAAACTAATAATATAAAGAGAAAAGATTAGTATTTTGTTTGTAATGGATTAATTTTAAAAAATCTGTTCAACCGATAAAAAAAAAGACGGGTTGCACTCCGGGAGTGCCGGCAGAAGTGAAAACATACACGAACATTCGCGCAAGCGCCCTGCGCTGCCTAAACGAAACAGTAGGCCCAGGCATACATTTTCGCCGCGCCGTAGAGAGGGGATAGCTGTCTACTCTCCATCCGTCTTACGCTTTTTCGATCAGGTCACGTGTCATTACAGAAAAAGTGCTCAACGCCGCTAAAGAAGTTTTCACTTCAAAAATATCACCTATGGAAAGCGACATTATCAGCGAGTAACATAGGCCATATTATAACATTATCATTTCAGCCGAACGACGTCCACTGCTGGACATGCGCCTCCCCTAAAGATAGCCACAATGACTATTCGACATTTTTACGAAAGCAATTTTTTATTTCTCACTCGTGCTGTAAAGGCTTGTACTTTTAAAATACCTTTTACTTTTCCAATTTTGAAAAAAATAAAGCAATATGGTGTAAAATTTTCATCTTGTTTACCGTCCAGCCTTTATGCGCATTCCCCTCAGTTACTTTTGCCTTTGTTCTTAAAATGATAAAAAGTATTAGGATTCCAATTAAGTTCAAAGAATGAGGCAAAAGCGGAGGTAGGCAGCGAGCGATTGTTGTTCGAGTTTTTCCCCATATCGCCAGCCACAACTTTAATCAAATTGTTACGGCAACATTTTTTGTTGAATTCAGGAGATACTTAGTTAAACAAACCTTTGAATTCAACTTTCATCCGTGAATTTTATTTATCCTACAAATGCACAATACATGAATTTTAATTATTTAGTACTTGTGTACGTTTAAATATATTTAGATTTTTGTTTTTAATGATTTTTGTATCTCTTATTTCATTATTTCTCATGTACATTTTTTGCACCTGCTATGTTATCTCTTCACCACCTTTGGTTGACTGGTAGGGAATGCCTAAGGTATTAAGTCCGCTTTTGGCTTTTTTTTATGCATAAAGTTTAAATAAATTAATAAATACATGGTCTACTGCCATCGGTGATGGAAAACTTTATGAGGTAACGTGGGCATATGTTTAATGTATGTTGGAAATCACCAATTTTTCTTAAGCAAGTGTGGTGATCAATGCTCGTGCCTTCTCTATATGAGAAGAGGCCTTTGCCCTTCAGTGGGACAATAAAATACTGGTATTATTTACAAATGCGCGGTGACATAGACTTTTAAACCCCCAAGCGTTGACATTTTTTTGTCTATTATCCATATTAATATTAAAAATTAAAAATGCGAATGTAGCTCTGTCTTTCTGTCATTACGCTTTCACGACTACACAACTGAACCTATTATGATGTAATTTGGTACTGGGTAAAATTGAACCTCATGAAAGGACCTAGGGTACCGTTTATTCCACAACTTCGCCTGCGTTCAAAATAATCGACATTTATCCAAAGTCGCAGGCAAAAGCAAATTAAAAAAAAACCAGCTTTTCCATACAAAAGAGCAACACCTACACAGCCAAAATGTATGGACTAGCTGCTTGTTTTATTAAGCGACAAAAAAAATGCATTATTTTTATATTACAAAAACAGTATTATTTTAATATTACTATGTTTTTTTCACTGTTGGATAGTCAACCTTAAGTCGCTGATCAGATTGTTGAAAATCCAATGGAGTGCAAGACAAAGTAATCTTAAAATATTACTGTTTTAAGCCGTAGTGGTAGGCCCTCGGGAATCATGTACTTCTTCTTCTTTTCGTGTGGGTAGTAAGGCCTTACGACCCTACACACCCTAGTGTCAGAGTTTCTAAACCGCCTCAAGGGCCTCTGACATGGTTTGAGTGGAACAGTAAGTCCAGGTTTCCACACGATGTTTTCCTTCACCGATGCCAATGATGTCCAAGATAAACTTTAGAAAGTACATATGAATTGAAAAATTCACATTGGTACTTGCCCGGATTTGAGCCCATGCATGAGAGGCGGGCGCCTTAACCACTGGGCCATCACGACACACTGTAATCATGTACTGAATGTTGTGGTTAAAAGTTTGTGTCACAATCAACTCTTTTATAAAACCACTAACGGATTTGTAAAGCAGCTGATTCGGCAATCCATCAGCGACATATGTCAGCTATTCAAGCACTTCTCTCCTGTACAAACAAGCCAAAAATGAGGAAATATTTTAAAGCTGACGAGCTCATAATCCACCATGTAATACACGTTGGAATCCGTTACGCTGCTCAACATTAAGCCTGCAGCGAGATAATGAGATTTGAAACTTTTTGACACGTTCACGTTTTTCGTGAATTAAATGGAGTAATGGGATGTAAAGACTTTTAATTTCGCTCGTAATAATTAAGCGGTTATCATAATGGTCATTTTCTCATTAACTGACTACGGGAAAAAAGAAAGGGTGTCGATTTTAACAGGCTGTATCTAAATAGATGCCCTCTCGTAGTTCATAAATTACTGACCCGATTTTGATAAATGCGGTCGATTGTCATTTAGAAAAGGTCATTTTCTCGTGTACGAACTACGGGAAAAAGGAAGGGTGTCGATTTTAACAGCCTGTATCTAAATAGATACCTGGTTTTAGCTCAGAAATGACTGACCCGATTTTGATAAATGAGGTCGATTGTCATTTAGAAAGGGTCATTAACGCAGTGTGGAAAGGGAAAGGGTGTAGATTTAAACGGTTTATGTTTGAATGAAAAGCTCAAAAATTACATTATTGTCATTATTTGTCGTTTAGAACACAAGATTCATAATTCATTATTGCTATATAATAATATTTCCTTGTGGACATAATGTTTAACGTTTTTAACAATTCTTAATATTAAAGGTAGTTGAAGGAATACCGTGGGGCTTTAAGTAGTAGTATTAGACAGCTGTTTCGCGAAGCAGAGGCAGTCCAAAAGGATTACCCCAGGGCAGGGTAAAAAAAGCTTGAGGTGAACAAACAAATCCCAACCATTAGGTGGAATGACAGGCTACCTTAAACTCACTTCACCATTAATCGAAGGGTATTTTAACAGAATAACACTCCAGAATGACTATAATCTGAAAATAAACACCCACGCACAAAGTTACACAAAGAAGACCTCTATAAGGCAATCAGAGCGTTATCAGAAAATGGGCTGAGGTAAAAGGAAATTAGGAATTATTAATGTGACCCCCCCTAATTTGTGGGAGGGGCGAGATTGCGTGACTTCATAGTCGGTTTACCGTGAAATATAACCGTTAATAGCTCGGGTTTAGTGTTTTGTGAGTTAATGGACGTTTACAACTGAATTTACGGGGTCTAGTTTAGTTAATGTGTTAGATTTTGTTTCTTTTGAGGTATAAATTGGTTAATAGTTATTACTATTAATGCAGGTATAAAACGTGTACCGTCTTTATTTTACTGATGTTACGGTTAAAGCAATAACTATATACGAATGAAATGAAAGTCTTAGGGGCAGCGTAGATATAGCAATGACATGCTCTAGCACTTTTCATTGATTAAATGAAAATGGACTTAAAAACAACAGCAATAGTGTTAAAAATTGCGTGCATGATTTCTTCACTGCTTTTATCACGCAAATAACTTTTAACTTGCGGTGATCCTAAAGAGGATTTTTATCACCATAATTATAGCTTTTTCTGCTGGACAAAGGACCCCACAATCACACGATTTTAGTTCCCTGAAGATCGTAACTCCACTTAACCTGAGAGGATATAAATTTATTAGCAAAACGACAACATGTTGGCATTACTATGCAGGCTGAATGTTATTAAAACCCTAAATCAACATTGTACTATCAGACATAAAGTTCAATATCCCTAAACTAACCCTACCTTACCTTAGCATACGCAATTTCTCCAATACAATCCCCTCCCCATTGTATTCGCTAGCAATATAAAAATACTTTCATTATAAGAGTGCGTGTACACGAGCCCATTAGGGGAAGCTATCCCGAGGTACCTGTTGCGGGGCGCATTAATATCGATCCTACCTTCTAGCCGCAAACCGCCATTTTTAATAACGTGACCACACGTTGCAATATTGTCAAAGGCGGTTTTGGAGATAGGACAGGTATTAAACGGATTTTGGTAAATATGGACAGGTATATTTAATGCGTTTTTTTTTTTTGAATATTTTCTTATTGAGAAGTGTTGGTTGACAACGGGTATTGTGAGACAATTTGAGAGAGAGTCAACCCTTTATGGACAAAAATTCTCTATTAAAATTGTCTTCTATCTGCAACTTCGTCCGCGTCGAAGTATATCATAAAATATGGATATATTTCATTATTGTAACGATTGTATGTTTTAAGTTATTGTAGTATTCATTCAAAGTGTCATAATCCTATAACACTGTGCAACAGTGTGGCTTTCTATCAGTGAAGGAACAAACAACAATAAAAAAATATATCGTAATCATAAATTAGGAAAAGCCATAAATCTTATACAAACGTTCCATGTCAGAACCAAAAGACGTTACCAATGAGAATCAGAATAATAACCTAATTACGCAACGTTAATTACCCAGAGTTACTGCATGCCACTCAGAATTTGATTAGACGGCTATATCGAGCTATATAGTGGCTACATAGCACATACCTGTTTAAGGAAGTAGGTATAAACACGCCAATAACGTAATATTACAAGCTTGTTACGTAATACGAGGGATTGTTTACAAAAGTGCGTGTACGAAGGAGTACAGTCACGAGCAAAAACAAGCAAACATTTAGCAAAATTCAAAAGCGATTTATTTGTGAAATTTAATTGTTGTAACTTTAATATGAGGCGTAATACATAGTAGTATTGAATTCATAATACGACGTTCCTAAAAACAAGACATTTTAATCAAAATATTCAAAGAAAATAGCATAGTAACTATATTTTCGAGCCGTTTGGGGTGAAAACTGTCGGGTCGTGGAGTCCATGTGCCCATGGCCTTTTCAAGGAGTTAACCAAACGATTGCTTGATTCTTCCCGTGACCCAAGGGCTGGTTTTTACCTTGGCCAGAGGTTAAGCATTGCCATCCAACGTGGCAATGCGGCCAGTCTTTTGGGCACATTTCCAGTGGACAGCGATGCGGATGAATTTTTTGATGCCATTTAGTTTTAGTTTTTATTTTTTTTATTTTGGTTGTTTTTTTTTTATTATTTTTTTATTATTAAGCTTGTAAATAATGTATATATTAATTAAGTTTTATTATGAAATATCTTTTTAAATTAAGAAACTAGCTTCGTAATGTTGCTAATATATACTTGTTTTTGCTCGTGACTGTACAAGCGTACGACCCGCTCCCTCGCCGCACCTGTTGCGACCCATTAATATCGATCTACACAATCTTTTCGTCTGCCGTCTTTACTAGGCGTCCCTTTTAGCAAACTTTCATTTTAGGAAACTGTGTTTTGATTAGTCTCTTTTTGTTTTTGTTCTTGTTTATGGGAATGGGCATTTACCTTGGTAGGTATCTAGTGATAATCCGGATTTAGTTTGCAATGATTTTTATGCCTTCTGTTTATGTACTTTGTGGTTTAAAAGTGGCTAATCATTGGGCTAATCATCACCAGCCTCTTGGGCACATTTCCAATTCCTAATTTGTTTTAGTTTTTAGTTTAATTCTTTTAGGATATTAAGTTTTAGGTTTAAATAAACTTTATTCTCAATGAAAACATAATATGTCACTTACTTGAGAACAGTACCTAGGTACTAACCATAATATGAATATAGAAAAAGTTTGACATCACCAGTTACAGACTAATTAACATAATTATTCGAAGCCCGACCCACCCAATGCATTAATTTCTTCATAAGTCTAGTGAGTCTAGTCTAGTGTCTAGTTTCGTCTGTTTTAGTGTGCGTAAATATTAATTTGTTCCTATTACTAGTAAATAATCAATTTTTAATAATGGCAAATAATCGAAATGAATCGTTGAAAACTGCTTGAGCGTATTTGTGCTCAATCAGAGCTGACTAACAAAGTAAATTTTCATAAATCACATCATTTCATATTTTTAAACACATAACATCACGCCTGTAATCCCCGAAGTGTTAGGCAGAGGTGTACCCATTAGTACACCCACATTTCGCCAGTTATGTTTTTTAGTCCCATGTAATAGGGGGCGAGCCTATTGCCATCAAATCCAGACTCCGAGGCTGCTAATGAGAAATTCCTGATAGAAAAGCCCAATAGCACTTTGCCCGACCTGGGAATAGAACCCAAGACCTCATGCACAGCAGTCGCGCTTGCGACCACTAGACTAACGAGGCAGTCTAATTTTTAAAGGTAGCATGAGATAATTATTAGATGAAGTAAATAGTTAAATTATGGTCTACACAATTTTATCTATGCTTTTTTTAAGCTATAAATATTACAACAATACAGTATTTAAGGTATTATAACATGAACTTTGTATAATGAATGTAATTCAATATAATAATAAGTTGCCGTTTTAATGGATAGATATAAGTTTGGACTGTTATAAATGGAAACAGAGAACTCAATTTATCTGCCCGCGGTTTTCACATAATTAGACGAAATTTGCTTTCCGTGTCGACTAATTTATTGTAAAGTTTTGAATTGAAATGGTTCGCATTGTGATGAATTTATGTAACAATGTTTATATAAACTTGCGTAGTTTTAAGGAGTTTCGTCTATTTTGGGTTTGTTGCCTCAGTTTAGGGCAAGTATTAAGTTTCTTGCCCATTCTTCTCCATACGACACTATCTTTTGGAAGCAACTAGATTCAATTCTACTTTTTGTGTTTGATGTCCAAAGGTCCGGGGTCGCGGGACGTCTTAACAGGATACCGTGGCCTTGGAACGCAAAGGTTAACAGAAGGAACAGGATGGTTTTTAGTCAGTAAAAGTCTGACAGTTCCTCCCGCTCCACCCAGGGTGGAAGGACTCATTAGATTATTTTTAACAACCCAAAAAAAATGACCAAAGATGCCTTGTAGGTAATTGTCTTAAAATTAATGCTTTAGCTTTGACTTTGACTGGGAATTTCCCCTGTATCGTGGGTAAAAACATGTATAAACATAACTGGCGAAATGTGAGTATATTAATGGATACTCCTCTACTTAACCCCTTGGGAATTACGGGCGTGTTGTTATGTTATGAATGTTTATGTGTACACAAATATATACAAACACACACATATACACAAACGACCAGAACTGAAACAACTATCTATAGGTCATACAAATAAATCCAACTGTGACAAGCATTTTACTCAGCAGTAGGTGACAGGGTAGTGTCACTATTACTATAAATGTTTATTACGCCTAAATAACTCCATGGATTCTTACTGCCTTTAAATCAACTTTTATTTAATTTGTAAATAGACAGGTGATGTGCTAATGTGGCCCAGAAGACCAGAGTTTATTCATGGGTCAAGTAATGGGTAGTCCTTTGGGAAACCTATGGCGAAAGTACGTTAGAGGACTGTTGGGAGTGGCATATTATTTCGGGAACACCGTAATTAATAATATGTTTTCTTTGCACGCAAGTCACCAAAAGTAATTACAAAAATATAGTAAAATATATTACAATTGGGTTTAGTACTGTAAAAACAAACCAACCCACATGGTTGTTATAATGTAATTTAGGAATATTCCCGTTTGAGCACCTGAGCTCCAATCAATATTTTAATGTCGTACTCTAAGGTATCAACTTTGGTTCTCAATGTATAGGTGCTTACAAAATAAGTGCTCGAACGGGAATTCTTCGTACTTTAGATAATCTTGTATTAGTAACTAACCCTGTTTTGAGTTAGGGCGTTAATACCAGCCTAAAATTGTCCCAATGCAGGGCAAAGACCTCTTCTCGTACAGAGAAGGCACGAATATTATTAAGTACGCTTGCTCAAGGCGGATTGACGATTTCAGACTTATGTTAATTATAAGTCCTGGTTTCCTCATAATTTTTTCCCTCACACGTGATGACGACTTTATTTGGCGATCGTGGACCTTAAATATTCAAAATAAAATACCTAATAACTACATATAAGTCTAACATAATAAATAACCAAAAAAAAAAATCTAGATCTGTAGGCTTACTCTTGAACAAAATCGAGAATGAGATTGGAATCGACATTACATGTACATCCGATCCAGTTTCAATTCCAATAAATATAAGAAGACATTTATTTATAGAATTAACGAGTTATTTAATATTCTAAAATTTGGTAATTTACGTTTTCATTTGTATGGCAACCTCATGTCAATCGCTGTAGTCAAACATGCAGTCGATTCCAATCTCATTCTCGATTTTGTTCAAGAGTAAGACTACAGATCTAATCTTGGGTACTTTTTATTGAAATCTCTAATTTTGTTGTTTTACGCTTGTACAATATCCTGCACCTTCCATATTATGATACTTCACCGCCTTTGGTTGACTGTTAAAGAGTGCCTATGGCATTAAGTCCGCCTTTGTACTTTTGTTGCATAGAGTTTAAATAAATAAATAACATTACAGCTCATGTTTCCTTCAAGCGAACCCCATTCCAATTATGAAACAAGCTTTAAATACACCTATGTCTACACTTTTACCAAGAACGTGACAAACCATACCAAACCTAACAACCAGCCAAATAACCACCCAGATTATAGACACCTCATGAATTTAACGAACTTCCTTTTCACGAAGACATAAAATAAACACATAGCCATAAAAGTCTCCCGAGCCGTGGCGTGAGCGTAAATTACATCGCTTAAAACCTGTGAGAACATAGCCGAACCATGGTAACGCCGTAATGTAGGAACCAGTAAACATTTCAATCGAAACTTTTGCCTATTACTTAGGTACATGAAATGTCGTGCTATTGGATGATAAAGGCGGTCTGACTTCTTTAGGTAATAACCTTACATGTATGTGTATAAACTAGAATATTACAGGAGAATATTAGAAAGAACAATGCTCCTAGCTGTACCTACTTATATTATAAAGCTGAATAATTTGTTGGTTTGTCTAATTTTTTTGTTTGGACTCGCTAATCTCCGAACAATTCTAATAGGAAAAACATTAGTGATCGATAATAAAATTTACGTGGACGAAGTCGCGGTTGAAAGCTAATACAGATCTTTCTTTATCTTCTTCATCGTGTGGGCAGTGGGGTCTTACGACCCCACATACCCTAGTGTCAAAGTTTCTAAAGCCTGAAGAGCCTCTGATCTGATACATATAACAAAATAAAATACATTTTGCCCGTTTACTGCATTGTTGGATTTTCAACTGCCAGCGCTGAGCCGAGCGTTGAAAATACATTAATATAATGCTTTAGAGTCTTTTTGTTTAATTATTCTCTGAAACTTCTTGTCGTATATGATACCCAGATTCATGGTATAGTTTATATAACACCACTCTACCACGGACCCACGGGACAATAGCAATAACCAAAGACGTACCTTAATGTGAGTAAAAAAAACCACGCAGATTAATAAAAATACATAACATAACATCATAACATCACGCCTGTAATCCCGAAGGGTTAGGCAGAGGTGTACCCATTAGTACACCCACATTTCGCATGTTATGTTTTTAGTCCCATGTAATAAGGGGCGAGCCTATTGCCATCAACCGGGCACAAATCCAGACTCCGAGGCTGCTACTGAGAAATTCCTGATGGTAAAACCCAATAACACTTTGCCCGACCTGGGAATCGAACCCAAGACCTCATGCACAGCAGTTGCGCTTGCGACCACTAGACCAACGAGGCAGTAATAAAAATACACAGCAATACAATGCTGTCATACTCTATGTAATACTAGATCAAGTCTTTACATCTATTTTGAGATCACCATAATGTATTGAAATACTATATTCATTGAGTAATATGTGTGTGTCTAAGTATGTAAGCAACTACTGGGTCGTCTAAACATGGCTAATGGCTACCACACATTATTAGTGTATGATTACATCGACACATGTTGTATTCATGTTTATCTACTCTATAGTAAATTATTAATCGTTTTTGATGACGCATTACAGATAATTTATAGGTTTATTCATAAGATTCACGTTACGTCATCGGTATAACAAAAGAAAGATAATTAATTGATTTATTACGGAACATTCTACCTGTAGTGAGATAAAAGTACCTATAGCAATATCTTTCTAGAGTTTCTTTCTAAAGTTTAGTGAAGGAAAACATCTTGAGGAAACCTGGACTAAAAATTAATATGAGTTTGGAATCGCCAATCTGCCTTGAGCATGGTGATCAATATTCTTGCCTTCTATGTATGAGAAGAGGTATTTGCTGTTGGACAGTAATAGGCTGGTATTATTATTATTATAGGATTCTGTACCTAGAGTGTCTGGCTCCGTTATAGGGCTGTGGGCGAACATTTGATACGCCAAACGCAAGTGCGGCTAGCTACCAATGTTCGTGTGTTCACCGTAGAAAGACACATACGGTGTGTGTGCGCCGCACTCGCGTTTTTTTGTCAAACACAACGTGTGTGTTTTTCCGCAGTCAATGAGTTAAATCGTAATAGCTAGACAATTGAAGTTATCGCATTAGAAGGAACATGGATCGGTTTTAGTCAGTACGAGTCTGAAACCTCTGCCTAGAGTATCCATGGTTGAGGTTTTCATGACAATGGCCCCCGTATATTAATACCACATTTAATTCACAGTAAGACATTTATCAAAACGCAATCGTTTGAACATTATCTCGTAGAATCTCATAAATTAATCAGTATTCATACATTTTCGAGAGCGCCATTATTTCAGTTCATTTCTCACAGGCCTGGCACTATAAATTACAAGAGCAGACTCATCATGTCCTCTTAATTTCCCGTTACTATGGCAACGAATATCACAGTTTTATTCGCTTACTAGCTTATGCCGACGGCATCGCCCGCGTAAAAGTATCTTTCCGTGAAACAACTTGAACTGTAATTATCCTAAGGGAAAACATTACAAGGATAAAAACTATCATTTATGTTAATCCAAGAAATGGTCTATCTATGTGCTAATTTTTATTGAAATCTTAATTATTAATTTTTAATAACTTAAAATTATTATATTTTATTTTATTTCTATGTTTGTTAATAGGTAATTGAGAGTCGTCGACACACGGTCAGTCAATTCTTCTTAATTTAACCACTCAAGGCATACCGGTATGCCAGAACAATAGAAAATCAGTTGTGTTTCATTACGTGGGACTTGTAATTAATATAGTCTTTATACGGCTCATCAAGGCAGAGCCTCTACAGTAGGTACACTTATCTACTCGTACAATTCATAGCATAGCATAGGAACAGTATCAGCTAATCAACATGCTAAAGTCAAATTTGATGATGATCGATCGCTCTCCACCGCCAGTTTAATGCGTACATATGTCAAATGCACCGCATGGCCACAGTAATTGCTTTCCGACATCGAGAGACAGAACAATTACGTACATTCGAAATACAGAGAATGTTTATTCCATTCTCTGTATCGCGGAAAAGAAAATGAAGATCTCAAATCATTGATATGTTCTTTGTAATTACGAAGTCAGTCTGAAAATAAATCGAGTCCAATATTGATATCCAAGGTATTCAAGTTTCATTTATCTCTTTGTAAGCTGTGTTTTACACGACTGCCCCAAAAAAAGGAGTGTTATGTGTTCAGGGTTAATGTATGTATGTGTGTGAGTTTCTTTATTCCACCATAACTTTTAAACACCTGAACCTTTTATTAAAGTATTTTCAAAGATTTTTATTCTTACTTTTTCGAAGTACTCCAACCATTTAAAAGTAAACAGTGATTAATTTAAAAAATCCATAAGATTGGTTTGATTGCGAATTATTTTGACATAATTAATTTTACTTTTTTATTGTGAGATTGTGAGTTGGTTTGTTTTGGAAGAATAAAGTTCAACACAGATGAATTGTGAAGCGACTTTTCTGAAGAACCTCATCACTAAGGTCAATGAAAGTCTTCCTAATACGTCCCTGCGTTGCCACTCTCATATGCCATAATCTAAATTCCTTTTATTAACCGCATTTTACTCATTCTCTCAACATGACGGAACCATCTAAGCATACTCTTTTCAATAAATAGTATTAATATAACAAGAAAATTCTTCGCGTAGCACGCGGAAGGAGGCGCGGGAAGGTTAGTATACATTTTTGAGAATGATTTATTTAAGAAGCAGTATCAGCGTCTGATATTTATTGCTTAGGGGCGCAGACAGCTGACGCTCCATAAATATTAAGGGGACGCTCACCGAGTTTAAGGACGACGTTAATTATTTCATTATTTGACATAAACGGCTATTTTTCTTTATTTCTGTGTAGGTATTATTATGTTATTTATTCTTTGACTGCCTCGTTGGTCTTGTGGTGGACAGTTGAGGTCTTGGTTAGATTCCTAGGTCGTGCAAAGTGTTATTGGGATTTTCTATCAGGAGTTTCTCAGTAGCAGACTCGGAGTCTTTGTGCCCGGTTGATGGTAATAGGCTCGCCCCCTATTACATGAGAATTAAACATAACTGGCGAAATGTGGGTGTACTAATGGGTACACCTCTGCCTAAACCTTCGGGGATTACAGGCGTGATGTTATGTGTTAAGTTACTCTTTGTGCGACCTGGTAACCTACAGGTAACTGTGTTCGTATTATAAACATGCATTGTAAGTTGTGAGTTACGAGCTAATTATGCTGTAGGCTAAGATTAACACGAAAATAGAAAACAGGGGAACAACTTGGTATAGAAAACATGTAATTTGCATATTATATGTTTACGTGGCACAGAAAATCTTAATAAATATAAATTACGAGTCACGTTGTTTGCCGGGATGGACTCCTAAACTACTCAACCATTTTATTTTGAAATATGGCTTACTGTGTGTAATTTGGTCAAACTTAAAAGGTACGATAGTTTTTATCTCGATTAATTGATCTCAATATTTTTACTTACTTCAAGCCACAGCAACGCGTGGCACAGTCAGCTAGTTGTAATATAAAGTCTTGCTAGTACCCCTCTTGGGGAGCCATGTAGGTATGAATAAATATAAGGAGTACCTATCTAGGTGCTGCTTCTTCTTAGCCAATTTAGGCAGTAATTATATTAATTTCACATACCATTTCGTATACGTCTATTTAATACTGTAGTGCACGGCACAAACTGAAATTAATATTGTTGATTGCGTGCACTCAACTGCAGAACATTTCCCAAATTAATAATTGATAATGGAATGAATGTGTTATGATATTTTGAACTTTCAGTTTAAATTATGAACAGAATTTTACCAATAAAGGTACGATTCTGTTTATATTATTATGCGTTTAGTCATACTGGGTCGTTTTTACTTTTAATTCATATTTGAAAATGGTTTTTTATATCCATTATAAATTAGTTAAATTTATACCTTTTTATTTTTGTTCTTAGCCTCTAGTATATTTTCTTAAAAGAACAACAAATTGCTTATTCCGATTTATGGACCCTAAAATATAACGCTTCCCAAAATATAATTCTACTAGTTTTGGCCCACGACTTCGTCTACGTGAATTTTTTGGAATTTTTTGATACTAAGTAAAACGAATTGAATCTTAAAAAAAAAAGAAACAATTTCGAATAGATTTTGAATAAATCAAATCATTTATATTACTACTTAGTACTACCGTATGCGAGAATTTGGATAGATGATGTTACTCAACGTTGCCAAAACGGTTGAACAATATAGGACTAAGATAGTTAGGGAAGAAGGAGTGCAACTATGTTTGCGCACACACTTGTATACATGTCATTACAATATCTCCTGTTTAGGACCGAAATCTGTCTGGAGCATACTATACAGGTGGATACTCGAGTCCAGCAATTAAAGCTATCTATTAAGATATCTATTATTTTAACTGGTCCACACAGCACAACAAGATTCCTCACTCCAGCTGCCACGTCAACCAAGAGATTTGACGGATGCAGATAATATGATATTAATTCCCTTATCTAACACATTTGTTCCGTGATTCGCGCATTAAGCGATAATCTACATGACCTAATTCTGAAATAATTACACCGCAAGCGATCGTGATGAACAATACACACGTGGTAGATAGCTGACGCTGTGGGTTAGGCTGTTTGCACATGAACTAAGGGGCGGCGGCGCGGTTGTTTGCGCTTAGCGAGATACGATTGGTAGTTAATTTACATTAATTAGGATTTCATTTAGTGTTGGTCTAGTGGTAGCAAGGTGCGACTGCTAAGCATGAGCTCTTGGGTACGATTAACATTTCGCCCAAAGTGTAGCATCCTCGGAGTCTGGATTTGTGCCCGGTTGATGGCAATAGGCTCGCCCCTATAACATGGGACTTAAACATAACTAGCGAAATGTGGGTGTACTAATGGGTACACCTCTGCTGAACCCTTTGGGGATTACAGGTGTGATGTTACGTTATGCAAAAGACCTTTGCCCTGCAGTGGGACAGTAAATAGGCCGTTGTCGTTATTATTTTAAGATGACGCTTGCCACGCGCCTAAAGTCGCATGTGTGTGCAGTGCCTTAAGCTCGTTCTCAACATGTGTTGCTTATATAAGGACATATTCCATTGTTATATTGTGATAACAACAAGATGTTGGATTGTATCTTGATATTAGTAATTACATATTAATTCCTTGAATATGAAGTTAATGTACCTACTTGTCTATTTTCTATATTATAGGTAGGTACGTTTATATTTTATACGTAATACCGGCTAGCTAATAGCCATTAGCCCTGGATCGAATAAGCTGGAAAACATAGTTTCAGCTATTGCATCCAATGACCCAATTTTATAAGTGTTTTTTTAGTATTTCCGAAGATCCAGTCTTTTTGTTTTGTCCCTTAACTTGCTATCTTTAGCCCTTCTTATATTTATTCTAATCGCATATCACAAATAACTTCCCAAATCAAGAGTTAATGACTGTTCAATTTAGTGATTTAACGAAAATGTATTAACTAGTTTTAGACTCAAATTAATTTATTACATTATTAATAACCCGAAATCGACTAATTGCCAATTTATACAGATTAGACCAACAATGGTTTTGCACTGTTCGGCTATATCAATCTGCTTACTGCCTAAGCGGATGCAGCTGAATACCAGTAGGTATTTTACATGTAGCGACTGCCTATCTAACCTCCACAATCCACGAACTAGGTAATACAATACCCTTTAATAAGACTGGTTGTCAGACTTTCTGGCTTCTGACGACCCGTAACGTCTGCCAAAAATCCGCAACAGCCGGGACCAATGGCCTAACGTGCTTTCTGAGGAACGAAGGAGTCTCTGTGTGTAAAGAAGGTCACCAATCCAAGGACTTACCCCGGCAAGCATAGCTTTACCTGAAGGATTTTTATTTCAATTTTGTAAATGTGAGTACCATGGAGCATTTTTTATTTATTAAGTTACGATGTGTTTTGACTTAATAAGCATGGCAGTTGAGAGCTTGTCATGCTCACTCAAATATCTCGCTGATGGTGGCGCGTGTGTTGGATCATTTGGCTCCCTCCATAATGGTTGAGCTAGGTGGTGCTGATCCATCCATGCGTCATGCTCGTGAACGAGTGCTGTCAGTTGGGATTGGTAATCTCTTAACTGCTATTGCTTTAATTTCTTTATATTTTTTTTACTACTATTTTATATTCATCTTCATTGTGATCACATATAGAATCGACAAGAATAATGTAACCAAGATTTTGTAATAACCTAATTTAAAAGAGTGCCGTGGAGTTTCTTGCTCGTTCTTCTCCATAGAGGCCTACCTCCGTTTTGGAACGAGCAAATACCTTCAACTTTCGAACTAACTGACCGACTCTTTGACAATTCAAAAGTGCCTGTAAATGGTCTAATTGAAATAAATGTTTTGACTTTGACTTTGACTTTGATCCGTAAGGCCCGGGTCGACGGCACGTTCTGTTTCACGCGCGCCTCAAAGAGCTGTCAGCACAGGGACGGAGCCCCAACAGGGCCAAGCGCCTGCCGGGGTTGCGGGATGTCTTAACAGGATACCGTGGCCCCGGAATGTAAAGGGCAACAGAAGAAACAGGAAGGTTTTTTAGTCAGTAAAAGTATGACAGTCCCTTCCGCCCCACCTAGGGCGGAAGGACTCATTTGATGATTTTTACCACCTAAAAAAGAGGTTATATAGAATACTGTTATTTTTGGCGAACGCTAAAAGCCTATATTAACATGCAATAATACAGGCAACCAGGTAGATACGTAGGTGCATATAGTAAATGCAAACAGCACAGGTTACGGCGTCTAACGAAGAGAGAGATAAGATAAATTGAGCAAACTTTGTTTGGTACACAAAGTTAAGTACTTAAGCAAAGACCTTTGCGTTTGTATTGCTTGTTTGTTCAACTAGTGTCTACGTAGGTTTCTACTCTACCTTTGTAATGTAAGTATCTTGAATTCTTACATAAATATGTATACATAAAAAGCACTTACCAAATTATAAATCTTATGTTAAAGTCGCATGTAATAGTGGCAATCCTTTTACTATCAATCGGGCACAAATCCAGACTCTCGAGGCTGCCACTGAGAGATTCCTGATTGAAAAACTGCTAACATCACCCACCAAGACCTCATGCTCAGCAGTCGCGCTATGTGACCACTAGTCCGCTATGTGATCACTAGTAGTAAAAATATAATATAGCCTATACTCAAAGTGAATTTCGCTTTCAAATTGTGATTTGTTTTGTAATCGACACAGTAGTTTTTGAGTTCATTCATTACAAACAAACACATAAAAATACAAATATTTTATTTTTATAATATTGGTGTAAATAGTGTAGATGTAGATGATAAATTACTAAGCAGACCACATAGTAAGTACCTATACCATAATGCATTCTATGGTGGTGACGTTTATAAGTTACGTCACCAAGCACCCTTGTCAATACCTTATCAGCACCGTATGTTAAGAGTGTAAGCAGCCGTGGCAATGCGACAGCATAGTTATATTTATAGATAAGTACCCCATATTAAGTGGAAAATGATTAGAATATTGTATTGTGTTGAATGTTGTGTTATATGCCTTTGTACTTTAGTTGCATAAAGTTTAAATAAATAAATGTTAAGTTTTTAGAAGTAGGTACATTCTTTGTATAAGTGGGAAAATCAATGTTCAATTCATTAAATAAAATAAATTATTTTGATGCCATTTACAATCGCGGGAGGGAGTGGCAATAAAATATAATTATAATACTTATTTTCTGACTTCGTACCTGACTTTCCAGTCAAGATGGTGGTCAGAACTTTTTATTACGAAAGCGAATAAAGATCTGAAAAAAAAAACGTTTAAATAAACGCCAATAAAACACTATTATGTTGACTTTTTTTGTGATCGATCGTTTCGGCCTTACGTGTACCCGAGTCAGATTCTCACTTTTCAACATCACGCCAATTATCCACAAATGTCGTCTAGGCAGAGGTGTCTCCATGAGTACACCCACATTTCGCCAGTTATTTATAAGTCCCATGTAATAGAGGGCGAGCCTATTGCCATTAACGAGGCACAAATCCAGACTCCGAGGCTGCTATTGAGAAATTCCTGATGGAAAAACCCAATAACATTTTGCCCGACCTGGTAATCGAACCCAAGACCCGCTTTTTTTTTTCATTTATTAACTTATGATGTTATACGGATGAACATCAATTAATATAGTAATCTGTATACAATTTATTACACCTGACGCCGTTGAACATAAATCAATGGAAGCTCCATAACGCACCACATCAAAAAAACATTATTTTTATCTCCTCGTCGACTGCAATGAATCATACCTACCAGACGAAATCAACTAACAGTCTATAAAATAGAAATAGAACGCGCACGTTTACGTTACATGTGTAGGCCATGAGCGTACTGACTTATTAGTATACAAATATGCGACAGTCCTGCTTCATCCCTCAATAATGTCTGCTCTTTCTTTAGCAATATAGGAAAAAACATGGCCGCAAAAATAATTGGCGATCCCAATAAAGCGCACTTAAACCGCGAGACCGTACATCTCAGTTCCAACATGACGCAGAATCCAGTCAGTTCACTTGTTATACATAAAGTTGACGAATGTGACATAGATAGCATAATATTAAACATGCGCTATGACTGCGCCATTGGCTGGGATGGAATCTCTTCCTCGCTCCTTAAAACATGTCGTCATGTTCTGGTATCTCCGATAACATATATCTGCAATCTCTGCATTGAGACAGGAGTCTTTCCAGATTCTCTTAAAAAGGCCATCGTCCATCCTATTTTTAAGGGCGGAAACAGAGGCTGTGTCGAAGACTATAGGCCTATATCAGTACTTTCGTCGCTTTCCAAAATTCTCGAGAAGATTCTTAACCAAAACCTAAGAAGCTTTCTCGATAAATACAAAATAATAGCGGATAATCAGTACGGCTTCCGATCTGGAGTCTCCACTGAAGATGCGGTGCTGGATCTAACGCAATCTATTGCTAGGAGACTGGATGGTGGGAAAAAGTGCCTCGGAATATTCTTGGACCTATCAAAAGCCTTTGACACAGTCTCTGTTCCCAAACTTATTTCCAAACTTGAGTGTTTGGGTGTGCGTGGCATTGCATTGGAAATTTTCAAAGATTACCTTAGAAATCGCACTCAGCTGGTAAAGATCGACTCTGCCTATAGTGATGAACAGGTTGTGCTGTACGGTGTCCCCCAAGGAAGCATTTTGGGTCCCACACTTTTCCAAATATACGTAGATGACCTTTGTAGAATGTCAATACCAGCTTGTGAGATTTATGCATATGCAGATGACACAGCGATCTTGGTTGACGGGCCCACGTGGGACGATGTTAAAACAAAGGCGGAATTTGCACTGTCTTCTGTAATGAAGTGGCTTGACATTAACTTGCTAACATTAAACATTAAAAAAACCTATTATCTACCCTTTGCAATCCGGTGCAATACGAAACCCACTAATAATTTTACAATAACGGCTCACTCTTGTCAGAATCAGTTTATATCTTGCTCATGCCCTTCCATAGCTAGAACTGAGACTGTTAAATACCTAGGTGTGCATATTGACGATGGGCTAAAATGGGACAAGCAAATCGATACACTAACTACTCGAACGCTTCGTCTTATTCATATATTCAAATCACTCCGAGAATCCGCCGGTATAGACATCCTCAAAATGGTATACTACACATTATGCCAATCCATTATTGGATACTGTATAACAGTATGGGGTGGAGCAGCAAAGACCTACCTTCTGAAAGCAGAAAGGTCACAAAGGGCTGTGCTTAAAGTTATGCTAAGGAAACCCTACCGATATCCCACAACGCAACTTTACGCTGATTGTAAGGTATTGACGGTTCGGCAGCTCTTTGTTCTCCAATCTGTTCTGAGGATACATGCCCGTTTACCTCCATCTGACCCAAAGAAACGTACTTATGTTCCCCCGGGTGTGCAGTACAAAACTTCATTCGCAAGACGTCAATTCTATGTAATAGGCAATCAAATTTTTAGAAAAATACAGAAAGAACTAGACATAATAAACCTAAACAAATTTAATGTAAAATCAAAAACTTCCGACTGGCTCATGGAGCAAGACTATATTAAAACAGAATCCTTACTGTCAATCATCGCTTGATACAATTGCCGCTTTAAACTACAAGCTCTACAATTATCCACACACACACACACCCTCACACCCTCACACACACACACACACACATTACATATACACACTCCCACTTCCTTCTCAGACACAACTCACAACTTAACACACACATTTATCTAATAAATAAGTACCCATTTTTAAAATGCATTTAAAATGTTACATCGACACATCTTCACTCTAGTGAACTTCACTTTTATTAAACTCGAACATGGCCGATCACTGACTCTTAAGATACAGGTCTCCTAGTTTAAGAGTCAGCGTTCATAATCTTTTTGGTATGCATAGACTTATAATTGTCGTCATAAATCATCTTTGCACAAAATTATAATAATATGCCCCATATTGTATTTAGCCTCTATTTTGAACTGTGTCTGTGTGTATTATTTGGATAAATAAACTATATTATTATTATTATTATTATTATTTAGGTTTTAGCATTTGCTTTTCTCGGCTTAGCCGGGTAGGACTGATGGCACGGGCCTAAGCCAAGTGTTCACCAGTTGGGTTGAAAGTTGAAGAAGAAATAGGGTCAGTGCGGTTTTGCGCTGTAGTTTGACTGAGTGATGAGGGTGTGTTTGTGTGGGTGTGTTGGTGTGTGTCTGATTCACATTGTAGAAACTTCCTCACCAGTCTGCACGTATTTAATATCACTGCCTTCTGCAGCAGGTGGTAGGTGCTAGGTGGCAGGTTCAGAGAAGTAAGGGACTGGTGAAGTTGTTGCGGTATTACTCCTGTTGTGGACAAAACTATAGGAACTATTGTTACTTTTTGCAGGTGCCAGAGTCGGGTTATTTCATCTTTTAATTCGATGTATTTGGATAATTTTTCTGCAATTGTTGTTTGTAAATTGTGGGTATTTGGTATAGCTATGTCTATAAGGTATCCAGTTTTATTTATTTTGTTTATTAGTGTAATGTCCGGTCTGTTGAAATGAATTGTTCGATCAGTAAGAATGGCGCGGTCAAAATATAGTTTTGTTGATGAATTTTCTAGCACCGTTTCGGGGTTGTATTTGTAGTAGGGCACTGTGGAGTCTATAAGTTTGTATTGGTGTGCAAGTTTCTGGTGTATGATGTTGGCGACTTGGTCGTGTCTGTGTTTGTAGTCGGTTTGGGCTATTGATTTACATGCGCCTGTAATATGTTGGATGGTTTCTGGTGAG
Organism: Hoplodrina ambigua; assembly: GCA_949774945.1. Classification (NCBI taxonomy): domain Eukaryota; kingdom Metazoa; phylum Arthropoda; class Insecta; order Lepidoptera; family Noctuidae; genus Hoplodrina; species Hoplodrina ambigua. Next base: position 4,704,660 of record OX458967.1, read on the forward strand.
CTATTGCATTTCCTACACGTGTCAGTACTTAGATTTTTTATAATGAATTTTCTATAGTTTCTGGTCTCGATAACTTGGTCTTGTATTGCGATCATGAAGCCTTCAGTCTCTGGAAACAGTTCGCCCCGTTTAAGCCATGCGTTCGACGCTTCTTTGTCGACATTGATTTGGCTCAAATCTTGACGATGTCTTCCGTGTAAAGACTTTTGGCTCCATTCAGCTATCTTGGTTTTATTGTCGATGACTTTTTCGTTTTTTTGTTCGGATCTGTCTTTTAAATTAAGAGGTGTGAAGCGTTGGTCGTTGTCTATTATAAGTTTGTGGAGTGTTGAAGATTCAGCCTTTGTAATAAAATATTGTCTGAGGGTTGTGATCTGTCTATTATGTAAATTAAATATATCAATAAGTCCCCTGCCTCCTTCTTTTCTTGGTAATGTTAATCTTTGTATGCATGATCTTGGGTGATGCTTGCGGAATTTAGTCATGGTTGTATTAATTTTACGTTGTAGGTTTGCTAGGTCTGTTTTGGTCCAGTTGATGACCCCGAAAGAATATGTAAGTACGGGTATGGCAAAAGTGTTGAGTGCTTTTATTGTATTTTTTGAGTAAAGTTGTGTTTTCATAATTGTATTTAATCGGTGATGGAATTGTAGTTTTAATTTGTGTTTGGTTTCTTTATGGTTTATTTGACGTGACTGATTGTATCCTAAATATTTATATGTATCTTGTTCATCTAATGGTTCTATTGTTTGTCCTGTTTCTAATGTGTATTGGTGTTGGTAGTACTGTCCTCCTCTAACTGAATTTATTTTGCACTTGTCTATTCCAAATTCCATTTTTATATCGTTAGTAAATTGTTCTGTGAGGTTTGCTAATTCGTAAAGTTGTGTCTCGCTTCTTGCGTACAGTTTAATATCATCCATATAAAGCAGATGATTAATTGGTGTATTATTTTGAGTCTCATTTTGTGTGTCATTGCTTGTATCTAATAAAGGGAATCCTAATGAGGTTGAATTTAAAATGTTAGATAGTGGGTTTAAGGCTAGGCAGAACCATAGTGGGCTAAGGGCATCTCCCTGAAAGATACCTCTTTGTATTTTAATTGGACGCGTATCTGCTGTTTCTGTGGGTGTGTTGAATTTAAGGGCAGTAGACCAGGTGGTCATTATGGTTTTCAAGAATGTGATTATTGTTGGGTGTATTTTGTAAATTTCTAAAACTTTTACTAGCCATGAATGGGGAACGGAGTCGTATGCTTTTTTGTAATCAATGTACATACTGAAAAGATCGGATTTGGTTTTTTGAGCTTTTTTAAGAATTACAGAATCTATGATCAATTGTTCCTTACAGCCTTGACTAAACTTTCCACAAATGTCGTCTAGGCAGAGGTGTCTCCATGAGTACACCCACATTTCGCCAGTTATTTATAAGTCCCATGTAATAGAGGGCGAGCCTATTGCCATTAACGAGGCACAAATCCAGACTCCGAGGCTGCTATTGAGAAATTCCTGATGGAAAAACCCAATAACATTTTGCCCGACCTGGTAATCGAACCCAAGACCCGCTTTTTTTTTTCATTTATTAACTTATGATGTTATACGGATGAACATCAATTAATATAGTAATCTGTATACAATTTATTACACCTGACGCCGTTGAACATAAATCAATGGAAGCTCCATAACGCACCACATCAAAAAAACATTATTTTTATCTCCTCGTCGACTGCAATGAATCATACCTACCAGACGAAATCAACTAACAGTCTATAAAATAGAAATAGAACGCGCACGTTTACGTTACATGTGTAGGCCATGAGCGTACTGACTTATTAGTATACAAATATGCGACAGTCCTGCTTCATCCCTCAATAATGTCTGCTCTTTCTTTAGCAATATAGGAAAAAACATGGCCGCAAAAATAATTGGCGATCCCAATAAAGCGCACTTAAACCGCGAGACCGTACATCTCAGTTCCAACATGACGCAGAATCCAGTCAGTTCACTTGTTATACATAAAGTTGACGAATGTGACATAGATAGCATAATATTAAACATGCGCTATGACTGCGCCATTGGCTGGGATGGAATCTCTTCCTCGCTCCTTAAAACATGTCGTCATGTTCTGGTATCTCCGATAACATATATCTGCAATCTCTGCATTGAGACAGGAGTCTTTCCAGATTCTCTTAAAAAGGCCATCGTCCATCCTATTTTTAAGGGCGGAAACAGAGGCTGTGTCGAAGACTATAGGCCTGAATATATATATTTATAAAAAGAAAGGTGGAAGTTTATATTCTAACAAAAAATAAAATAATAATAATTTATCAAAAAATATTATAATAATTTAAAAATGGAAAACTAAGAATCGTTCAACGAATTAATACACGTGATTTTTCATTACACCCTTGTGATATTTCGTATTTTTTTCTGAAACTCCTCCCCCATTTCGAGTCTCACGTGATTAATGTATGATCCCTAATGACGTATCTCGGCTTCGTAAAGTGAAATTAGTTTCAAAAGTAGGTACTTATCTACTTGTTGCTTTTGTACGAAACCTTTGTTTGATTTTTTTTCTTTTATCCTTGAAAAGATTAACGATACCGCTGGATAATCTCCGTTCGCGCTTAAATTGGTTTCGGTAAAGAAAACTTTCGCAGCGATAAAAATCAATAACTTTGGGTATTCGTCTTGTTTGCAGTTAGTTCCATGGTGAAACTATTAAGTCAACTATGTTATAATAGATTTTAGAAATACATAATTCATTTCACAAAGTATTGGATACTAAGTACTATTATATGTATAAACTCATTTCACCTTTTACCTAGGAGAATGTTTACAAAATATATAAACATCAACTATTTACCTATACTAATTATATAAACTAATATCATAAAACTGAAGAGTTTTTGTGTTTTTATTTTGTGTGTGAGTTTTTTTTGTTTCAATGAGCTAATCTCAAAAACTACTGGGCCGTTGTTAAAAATTATTTCGCCAATCCTGACTATTATAGACTATATTTATTTATTGTTATAATAATAAAAAATTCATAAGCTAATTCGCACGGACAAAGTCGCGGGCTAAAGTGAGTTTATAAATTAAAAGCTTAGCAAACTTTCTACTCAAGCCTAAAAGATTATCAACATTACTAGAATAAAGACCGAAATAAAAAAATGGCCTTAAAAAAAGAAATCTTTGCCGAAAAATCTTCTCTAGATTATAATCTAATTGGCCTTCAATCATCGTTCAAAGAACATTGATTCAGCGTGATTCATAATAATTATGAAGTGTAAAAAACGTTTGAGCTATCAATCATACGCCACTTACTCAACACGCGTGTACATTATCATTGATTAGGCACATGACGCCCCAGAATTATACTAGTTTAGCCTGTAGCTATAGTCGATAAAAAATCATGTAATTTTTACAGACTATAATTTTGTGTTTTCATTTGTAAAGTATTTTATCTACGTCGCAATTAAACAGACAGATTTTTATTATTCAGATATTGATTTAGAGGGCATCGTTTATTTTTTATTTCATACTGATTAGAAATATAAAAAAGTAAAAAATAAATAATTAAAAACCAAATTAAAACTCACCATTGAATCTATATAAATAAAAATAAATCGCTAGTTGCGTTGCTAAGCGCAAATCTCGAGAACGGCTGAACCGATTTGGCTGATTCTTTATTATTATGTTCAAAGTTTTTGTGAAAGACTATTTTTGGAAAATTCGCAGTCGCCGAATAAAAAGTACCTAACGTTTGTTCTTTCTCGGGATTCAAACTTATCCCGTACCAAATTACATCAAAATCCGTTCAGTGGTTTAGTCGTGAAAGCGTGACAGAGACAGAGTCACTTTCGCATTTATAATATGTGTTTAATTATATTCCAATACTAATGTGAACGCTTATCTGCTTTTTTATATCAAATTGATTTCCCCGAGGGCTTGATGTGAGTAATTTGTATTCCATGTCAAAATCATGAATTATACCAATTTTGTGGGCGTTTCGTACCTATCTCCATTAAATACCGATAGATTAACCGATTACTGGTATTACATGAACATTGTACAATATTAAATTTGGAAATGGCATAATGTGTTCACGTGGTTATGAGAGTGACATATTACTATGTCATATTATATGGTTATGACTGCCTCATTGGTCTAGTGGTGGCAAAGCGTGACTGCTGAGCATGAGGGGTATCGATTTCCAGGTCGGGCAGTGTTATTGGGTTTTTCTATCAAGAATTTCTCAGTAGCAGCGTCGGAGTCTGGATTTGTGAACGGTTGATGGCAATAGGCTCCCAACCTATATCTCCGAAGTCCATTATTAGATCACGACAGTATTTATATGGGATTCATTCGAAAGTATACTCTTTCTATCAAGAAATAATTTTTAAAATCGGTCTGCAGTTGATCGAGAAATCGTGTCTCAAACGTACAAAAAAAACATACATTTAAAGGAACACCTTCTCTTCTTTTTCTCTGTTAAAAAGTATGCAAATAAAGCAATGCATAATATAAAATATGATAAAAAGCAGCCCGAAATACATAAACCAATTTTAATATCAAAACCTCCTACAGGGGCTACAGGTAGGTAATATTACAGGGTCCTGTCAAAGCCACCGCAAAAAAATAAGGTCGACAAAACAAATTAGGTAGGTACATTACATTTTCATGTCGAAAGTTGAACAGGCGAAAACGACTTTTATTTTCCACTGGACCGTTTGTTTATCAACTTCGGCCTTTGTAATTCAAAGCCGGTAGTTAGCCGCAAGAGACGAGTTCTTGTTTATTTTTTTTTACAGAAATAGACGTTTTTAGGATTCCGTAGTCAACTAAAAACCTTACTAAGTTTTATTTTTACTTTTAAGTTTCTAAGTTTTATGTTTAAGTTAATTCTGTTATGTTATATGTTGTAGTACGATGGGATTAACATCGTCACAAAAGTGTACAAAGGTCCCTTAAATAAATAAAGATCAAAAATAAAAAATAAAAACTAGAAACCTTTGTAGTTTTGCCAAGTCCGTAAGTGAACTTATTGAAATCTGTAATTTGGCATAGATAGATGTACAGTCAACATAACAGATAGTTAAGCAGGGTCGTCGATATAGTTGAAGTTATTTTAGGAAACGATGAATGTTTTCAAATGTAATTTAATTTAAAAAGTAGATAATAGACAGTTCAATAATTAAATTAAGTTTCAATCGTAGACACCCCATGATTTTCAAGAAATCTTCAACTATATCTGACAGCCTTGGATACCTATCTGTTTTGTTGACTGTACATACATATTAGTCAAGCTAAATTACATTAAATTTGTTTATTTTTTTGGTGCCGGGTTTACACTTTATAGTGGGATGTTATATATTCGTGTCGTTCGATAGGTTTTTCAAAAATGATTTGATCCATTTGCGAAATATTAAGCTTTAAAGTGCTCATTTTTGTTAAATTTAGATGGTTGTTTTTGTACTTAGGCTTAACAAGTTTACGAGTATTAGTCGACCAATTTATAAAATGGAGAAGTAAAACTTTTATATAAATTCCTAGAATTATTACCAATGTTCTGTACAGTACCTACCTTATTTATTTATTTAAACTTTATGCAACAAAAAGGTACAAAGGCGGACTTAATACCTGCCTTACCTTTTTTGCAGTCCGCATTATTATAATGAGGAACTACGGAACACAGCGCATGGTCCGACACGCACTTGACCGGTTTTAAAATACTCGTGAATACAGAAACGTTATGGACGTGTTTCGGCCTTGATGTGCTGAAAAATGAGCTTTCAATTACAGTGGTATCAAAAGTGGTTACTAAAGAGTTATATGATGAGATTATACTGACGGTGTTTCATGAATGAATCACAGATTGCTTTGTACTGGCGTTAGATTTTTAAAAAAGACAAATCTTTACATACTATGCGTAAGTTTTAGAAGGTCGTCTTATAAGACAGATAATCGAATGAATTATTTTAATAATGAACATAGAATAGAATAGAATATCGTTTATTTCTGAGTATATGGTATTACAGATAAACAGAAATTAATAAACATAATAATATTCTTGTTTTTTTGTGTTGTTTATGTTTGACAGTGGGTATCTCAGAATACTCCTCTTGCAAATAACAGAAGCGACACAACGAACAGAATCTGTAAACATAATTTAGCCGTACCGTAATACTGTTTTCATGCAAGGTATAATAATCTTGTATACAAAATATTTTAAAGCGTAAATAACTATATAGTTTCTAATATAAATAAATGATTTAAAATAAATCTTACACAATTAACTGTAAGTTAGAGAGGCAGCAAACAAGAACAGCATACAGTATATATAGATACCTAAACGTACTTTAGTTTCAATCAAATACACTTCACAGGATTGTCCAGTCTTACAGCCGATCGTCGAGTGGCCGAAGGAGGACGAGTGCGTTGACAAATATGTGAAGTAACTTTGTAAAAACAATCCCTAAAACTGTGAAGATAAAGTAGTTTTTGTTTTGGTTGGTGTATTTCAGTATCTCTACCATATATTAGTATATTTATCTATCTATACTAATATTATAAACCTGAAAAGATTTTTTATCTGTTTGTTTGTTTAAACGCGCTAGTCTCTGGGATTTCCAGTCGGATTAGAAAAAATATTTTTGTGTATGATGGCCTGATTCATGAGGAATAGTTTAGGCTTTATAACATCACGCTACTACCTACAAGAGCGGAGGAGCAATCAAAGACGTAACTTAAAACGGGTTATAAAAATCACGCGGAAGATTTCGCGGTCAGAAGCTAGTCAGTATTATGAAAACTAAAATGTGTGGAACAGTTACTACTTTTTTTTTCGATTTCAAAGTGGATTTTCTCAAAATTTTGTTTATTTTCTTGAGTACTACACTCGCTAAAGAGCGTCTTGTTTAATCTGACCTCTCTAAAATGAACCTTCAAACAAGAAAAAACAAAAATGTTCTCTGTAAGCTCAATCGGACGGAACGCGGAAAACCCACTCTATTTTCGACATCAAAGTAAAATGGTGGATATCTCTAAAACAATTTTTGTTGATTTTTCTTGTCTTTCTACTTCATATTTAGCTAAATATAATACAAAAAGTGTCAAGACAAGGTCAGTTTTTATAGTATAGCAAAAGAAATAAATCTTTGTACTGTAAAAAGAACATTCATGAACTCCTTGTGTAAATAAACGTAATTTCGGGAACTATTTGCCAGTATAAACATTGGTTGTTGAAACAAACTCCGTCATTGATTCTCGTCTTGAAACTATTTCGTGTAATCATAGCTTCTTAATCAATTAAATAGTTACGATTATTTGGTATGTTTCCTACCTGAAATTTACTTGCATTAAATCTAATAAAATGAATTTTGCAGTTATGAAAGACTAGCTCCTGTTCGCGACTACGTCCGCGTGGCAGACAACTGTACTATAAAACATAGTAAATGGCATTCAGTAATAATGTAGCTTTCTATCAGTGAAAAGTTTTGTAATACACAAATGGAAAAACTAATATTTTAAAAGCAATAGTAACTCTGTCTGTCTGACGCTTTCACGACTAAGCCACTGAACCGATTTTGATGAAATTTGATACGGAATAAGTTTGAACCCTATGAAAGGATTACTTTTAATTTCACGACTTGGTATGAACGCCAAACTTTGGATTTTTAAATTGAATTTAAGTCAAAGTTAAATGATTTATTTCAATTAGGGCTCTTTTAAACGTCATTTACAAGAAAAAAGATATTGAATCTAGTTTTTTTTTTTTTTGTAAAATATTTTGCATTATTCACCTAGAAAGTCAAAAGTCTTATACAGTCGCTTCCTATACTACAATCTGTCGATCGATCCTTGCCCGCAACCAATCAAGGGGTCATTGATTAACTGGAGTCATCAATCTTCGATTTAATCCTCATTAATTACAATCTTTTGGGAAAAGACTTGGCTTCCTACATTACGGATCATGTGAAGAAACATGAATATTACATAGGTACATAAACTCACGCCTTTTTTCCATGGGGATAGGCAGAAACCATAGAATGCCATCAGCTATTATTCTAAAATAATCCTATGAATATTGTAATCAAGATTTTGGAATTTCTTGCTTGTTTTTCTCTATAGAAGCCTAGTTATAGAACCAACAACTAGCTTCAACTTTCTAATTTACTGACCGACTCTTTGGCAATTCAAAAGTGCCTGTAAGGCGAGTAACACACGGCACCGCGCACCGCCGCGGAGGGCGGTAGCGGTATAGGCGAGAGCATCGTTCGACCGCGCGTTCGGCCGGTGTACGTGTGTTAGGCATCAAAGGATTTCTTAGAGGCCAATGCGACACGAGACTCGCTTCACCGCCAACCGCAGTGGTGCGCGGTGCAGGTTATTAATCGCCTAAATGGTCTAATTGAAATAAACTTTGACTTAGACTTCTGAGTTCTATCCTAACTGCAAATTTTTAAATCATATCTAGTTGAATGCCTATGCAACGGATTGCATCTGCTAACAATATTGAACTACACACAACACAATATAGAACGCTGTAATATCAATGTTTGCGGTGACAATATTAACACGCTGTCATATCAAGGATTCGCTTTGAACAGATTTCATTTCATATTTATGTGTCAATTTAGTTGATATTTTTTTTATGATTTAAAATTTCATTTTGAAATGCAATTTTAGTCTATCTGATATGTTTTGGACGTGGGTGTCATATGAAAGGAAAGAGAATTAGGAGTGATGGTTGATGGGAATGATAGGACGGCATGGAAAAGAAAACATAAAGGTGGAAAAAATCCCAAGTAACATGGGACAAGGGTAGGTAGGTAGGACGAAAGTAAATTGATGATATTTTTTTTACATACATACATTACATCACGCCTGTAATCCCCGAAGGGCTAGGCAGAGGTGTACCCATTAGTACACCCACATTTCGCCAGTTATGTTTTTAGTCCCATGTAATAGGGGGCGAGCCTATTGCCATCACCCGGGCACAAATCCAGTTTCCGAGGCTGCTACTGAGAAATTCCTGATGGAAAAACCCAATAACACTTTGCTCGACCTGGGAATCGAACCCAAGACCTCATGCACAGCAGTCGCGTTCGCGACTACTAGACCAACGAGGCAGTTATTTTTTTTTTTACGTATTTATTTATTATAGTTTAGTACCCATTTTTCTCCATGCAAAACTACCTTTTGGAAGGGGCAAAAGGGCAAATTACTTTTTTTTTGTATATGATGTTCAAAAGTTTCTTGTAATGGCTTAATAGAAATAAATGATTTGAATTTGACTATGACGTAATCAACCGTCAGAGCCTATTGACAGCAACTAAAAAAAAAAAAAAACAAGAAACTTAACACTATTTTACCCGGGAATCCAACCCAAAACATAATGTTCTACAATGTCTAAAGGTCCAAAAACAACTAAAACACAATAATAAAACATAAAACAAGGCAGGTGATATCTAACAAAGATAAATTATAAGTAAATATTGTTCTACGTTACTCACGTCACGCGTGGGACGAACGTGTGACGGTGAACGTAAGGGGGCTACCACACGAAGTATCATCACGCTATAATATTATTGGCAATGGCCCATCTATACTTATAAAATTTACCCGAAACCTGAAAAGGGGTTATTGTTATATTATGAACAATTTTAACTATGGGACCCTGTATAATAAAGCTGGTCGTGGCCGAGCTGAAAGTAGTATGTATGGATCGCAACTGATGGCGTTCTGTGTTTCTGCCTACCCCTATGGAAAACGACGTGAGTTTATTTATGTATGTGTGTGTAATATAGATGAAGAGATTTTCGTTTGTTTGTTTATTGAAATAGTAATAAAGAGGAAACAAAAGGAAACTAAGAAAGGTTTATAATTTAAATATTATTTTTTAAAAACATCAACTTATGTAATAACAAAAATGCACTTTTGAAGCCCCAGTTTTGGCTATCATTGCAATGTACCAAATTCAATATTCCTTTAAAAAGAAAACCACGCAATATGGCTAAAGATATACTGTGTAGTCCGGGAGTGTATGTCCTAAAATAACCATTAGAGCCTTACATCGAAAACCTATTATTGTATTTTGTATCACAGAAAATGTCCACCGAGACTTTAAAGCACTACAGCCACGGATTAAATCAGAAAACAAAGCCACGCTCCATGTGTAATCCCCCTAAGATACTCATGTTCAGTTGAGTGGATCGACAAAGGCGTCTCCCGTCTAAACAAGCGTTAGTAACTCGATTGAACACAACCAAAAAGGCGTAAGGCGTTTACTGTATTAGCTTTTCTATGCTCTAGAATGTTCTTTATACGGCAAAGAGCGACTTTTCGATTTGCCTTTTCTCTTCGAAGACTTTCAAGAATAGGCATTTGTTTCGTCGAAGACTTTGAGTTACAAAAAGACATTTGTAATAGACACCTGTCTGCGATCAATTGATGGAGGTCTGCAATAGCTAGGTATCTCTAAATCTAAATAATTCAGGTATATTCAGTCAAAATATTTACCTTATACGTACGTGAGGTATTATTCGTTGGTATTATAAATTTATTTCACTGGCCTGTTGGACTCGTGGTCGCAAGCGCGACTGCTAAGTTCCTGGGTTGGATTCCCAAGTCGGACAAAAAGTTTTATTGGGTTTTTTCAGAAATTTTAGGTTTTTTTGAAATTTATTAGTAGTGTTGGGATTTTCCAGGAATTTTAGGTTTTTGGGAATTTCTCAGTAGCACTCTAGAGTTAGGAAGTTTATGATGTGACAACCCCGTGCCTTAGAAAGCACGATAAACACTTGGTCCTGTGCCTTGTCTGTCCCTGGTCGTGTCAAATTGCTGTCCAAACGGGTTATGAGAGTAACGGAAGAGGGAGTACACCTGTGTTGCTCAGACACTTGTCCACTGTAATATCTTTTGCGTACTGGGTTAGTCTCCATTGAGATTGACCGCCATGATCGAAATTCGGTTCGGAAGATATTTTAATTCAAAGATACAAAAAAAAAATTATCAAAACGTGGCCAAAAAATGTGGACAATTATATACCTTCCTACGGGTCTTCGACAACCAAAAAGGAAAGAAATTCATAGACATCGAAGTAAAAATAAAAATGCTAATATCGCGCAGACCCTACCTTTATCTAGAATTTGCAATTATAAATGAAAAACGTACCTAGTATTTTACATGAATGAAATGAAAATTATTTCTGAACAATTTCATTGACTTTTTGAATATTTAATGCTCCGTACTTAATTCTTAATGACAGAGGAAAAAATGTAGTAAAAGTATACGATCTTATCATGTCGCATTACGCCAAATGATTAATTATTTGAATCACAATACTAACACCAATGATTACAGTGTGCGTGTGGTACTAGTGATAACGTATCAAAACTTCTTCTTTAAATCAAAATTTACATTTAACATAACATCACGCCTATAATTCCCGAAGGGTTAGGCAGAGGTGTACCTATTAGTACACGCACAATCGCTAGTTATGTTTTGCGCAGGAATTTCACAGTAGCAGGCTCGGAATTCGGATTTGTGCCCGGTTGATGGCAATAGGCTCGCTCCTAATTTCAGGGGACTTAAAACATAACTAGCGAAATGTGGGTATACTAATGCAAGCACCCTGCCTAACCTTTCGGAGATTAAATACGTGATGTTATGTTAAGACGTCAATCCGCCTTGAGCAAGCGTGGTGATCAAAGCTCGTGCCTTCTCTGTATGAGCAGAGGCCTTTGCCCTGTTATGAGATGATAATAGGCTGAAATTATTATTATTTATGTATGTATATAAAAACCAATAACAAGCCAATGCTAAATACTAAATTCAATACAACGAACTCTCAGCTTAGTATACAAATAAGTCTATTAGTACAAAATCTCAGTTCAAAATATGATCAACACGCCTCTATCATGTCACTAATGATTAGCAGTTATTTGATACTGTTTTGCGCAAGCGATGATGTTACATTTCCATGGTTATTTACGGTCTGGCTAATGTACTGCATTGCAAAAGATTTGGACTATAGTTAAACAGTATACAACATACATAACAGAACATCACGCCTGTTATCCCCAAAGGGTTAAGCAGAGGTGTACCCATTAGCACACCCACATTTCGTCAGTTATGTTCAAGTCCCATGAAATATGGAGCGAGCCTATTGACTTCAAGGCTGCTACTGAGAAATTCCTAATGGAAAAACTTAGTAATACTTTGCTCGACGTGGGAATCAAACCCAAGACCTCATGCTCAACAGTCGCGCTCTGCGAACACTAGACCAACGAGGCATTATACGTTTCAATTTTATGTAGATCGATAAAATACGTGTTCTATAACAAGACACTTTATGTACAGTCAATAAAATATATAGAGTGCTTACGTAGGTAAAGCTAGATACATAGGTATAACGTGTTATGTATCCCTCAATAATGTATTTCGTAAGGCGAAGTTTAAAGCAGGCTATGGCAGCTAGGCAGGCCATTTATCTCTTAGTCTGACGGTACGTCCTTCATTTTTTTTACCAGGGTATCCAATTTTTTTTATACTGCGACTTCCTTTACAGGTTCTAACTTCTTTGCGGAGTATAGTTTGGAAACCCCTGGACTAAACGATCCATGTAATAATAACGAGTTACCTTTAATTACACAAAATGTTGATCCAAGATGATGCTAACCTGAAACAAAATAAAAAAAACGTTAGTATCGGTTGATTTGTAATACGTATTTAATGAAAATATTTAATTCTATCGTAGGTATGCAGGAAGGTCCAAGTAGTGACGTCATAAAATAATTGTTTCCTCATGCTGTGGCGTGTCCGAAAATTACCCCAAAACGATTGTCAAAGATCCACTTATGACAGCCGAGACCAAAGGCTTAACGTGCTTTCCGAAACACAGATGAGTTTCGTTGAGTAAAGATTGTCACCCATCCACAGACCAACCCCGGCAAGAGTAACTTAACAGTCACGACGATCCATTAACTAACTTAAAATACCTGTCTAAATGTTAGTATAGAAATTATAAAAAAGGAATAACGACTCGTTACTGGATATTGGAGTCGGGTATAAGGAAAAAACACGTAATCTAATCTCATTGTTTACTCCTGATGACCTAAGATCACGAATCAAGATAATTGGCATTGAAATCTGAGTAGGTAGATACTTTCGATTTTACTTGGTCCCTCTTATTTATTTATTTATTTAAACTTTATGCAACAAATGTACAAAGGCGGACTTAATGCCTTAAGCATTCTCTAACAGTCAACCAGAGGTGGTAAAGAGATAACATGGTAAGTGCAAGCAATTTTTTTTTTCCTCTTATTTTCCGTTGCAATATAATTACGTTACTGCCTCGTTGGTCTCTTAGCCACAAAGCGCGACTGCTGAGCATGAGGTCTTGGGTTCGATAACCAGGTCGGGCAATGTTATTGGGTTTGTCCATCGGGAGTTTCTCAGTAGCAGCCTCGGAGTCCGGATTTATGCCCGGTTGATAGCAATAGGCTTGCCCCCTATTACATGGGACTTAAACATAACTGGCGAAATGTGGGTGTACTAACGGGTACACCTCTGCCTAACCTTTCAGAAAATTACAGGCCTTACGTTATGTATGGTACGGCATCCTATGTGTTGGCAAAAGTTTTTCAAAATTTACATGTTTGAACCCAAATTAATTTACTCCATATCCTTGATGGACTTTACTTTAGTTCTCAGGCATACAATCAAACGAGATACTTCAACTTCGAACTTTATGTCAACTTTTATAAGAACTTATTTTGTATATCAACATAACTCATGTTTAATGTTGTGTTAGCGGTATCGCTTTACTTGTGAAACTTTACTCGACCGTGAATAACATCCACTAGTTTACGAGTACTGGCGGATAGTAGACTAGTCGCTTCATATTATTTATTGAGCCATATTTTAGATGATTTGTTTCTTCTTTTGAAATAAAGAAAATGAATTGGTTTTGGATAAGTACCTCCTTTTTACACTTTTCGGATTTATTTTATTCATATTTTATTTTATTTATTTATTTATTGAGGAGCACATTATATTAACAGCAACATTAATTACTCAAGTCTCAATGAGACAACTGATTTTCTATTGTTGAATAACAGGACTCCTATTTTATAAATAAATCATAGTCAAACAACACGGGTTAAATAAAAACATCTGCAGTGTAAAAACTAAGTCTGGTGTTGCCATCATCTGACCAAATTACTGTAAGTAGTATCCAAGGGGTACTTGCAAAGCGGAGATTGCAACGGAGCTTTGAAAAAGTCCGGATATTGCCAGGAAGGAAAAATGATGAAACCCTATTTTAGAGGAAAACCTTCCAAGTCCGTCGCATATCATTTTTGATATGGCCATGTTGATCTATTCATTTCATTCCATGTTGATTTTTCTGAAAAAAAATAAGTTTTTTTTCTCTTTCCTTTTATAAACCTTTCGCGCGGCAGTAGCGCATATTTATTTGTATTTACTTTTTACACACAAAATACAAACACACACAGACACACACACATACTTGTATCTACTTTGCTTTTATGTACATTTTTTTCTCTTTTTATATTATTTGCGTATTTTCGCGGGATTAAACATTGTTTCTTTTTCTTTCTTCTATCTTTATTAAACGAACCCACGATATAAGATAATTTCCTTCCATGGGGCACACCCTAGAAAATTTTCCTGTATCGTAGGTGCGTTATCTATACTAATATAATAAAGCTGAAGAGTGGGTCTGTTTGTTTGTTTAAACGAGATAATATCTGGAATTCCCAGTCGGATTGGAAAAAATATTTTTGTTTATGATTGCCAGATTTTTGATGAATTTTAGGTATATGGGCTATGTACAGGAGACGAGCAGTAACCAAAAGCCGTAAGGTAACACAGCGTGTAAAAAAATCACGCGTACGAAGTCGCAGGGAACAGCTAGTCAAACATAAACTCACAGACGCAAATAATTATAATCAGACCTGGAACAATTAGCTGTAAGCCAAACGATTATTTGTTCTGCGCCATATTGTCAAAATTTTCAAAATAATAATATAAATAATATATTTATTTGTTAGAATATTGTTGTTACAAAGGTGGTACATACATATAATATGACGTCCATTATATTCGGCTGTTCTCAGCGTACAAACTTTCTAAATAATAATAAAAATAATGTATTTATTTGTTATAATATTGTTGTTATAAAGGTGGTACATACATATAATATGACGTCCATTATATTCGGTTGTTCTCAGCGAACAAATTTTCTAAATAATAATAAAAATAATGTATTTATTTGTTAGAATATTGTTGTTACAAAGGTGGTACATACATATAATATGACGTTCATAATATTCTGCTGTTTTCAGCGAACAAATATTTCAAATAATTAAAATTAAATTTAATGTAGGTATGTGGGTATGTTGTTTGTTTAAAACTTTTCTGAAATTATGCTGCTTTTCATGTAGTTTTTGCTAGTTCTATTCTTACATTGAAGACTTCAGTATGTTTGTATTGTCTATCAGACGAATAAACTGTATAAAATATACCGTACGGTCCGTTGAGTGGTATTAACAATATCAATTCCGCTTTTCATTTGACGTTACAGAAGTACAGACGCGTTTAATATTGTGTTATTTCGTATTTAGTGGTTTAGCACGAGAGCACAGAACAAACGTAATATACATTCGATTTTCAAATTAAAAATATCCATTTACATACATATACATACATAAACTCACGCCTTTTTCCCATGGGGGTAGGCAGAAACCATAGAACGCCACCTGACCCAAAACCCATAACATGATATTTAATTAGTACTTAATATCTATTACCAAATGCGACGAAATATGGGTGTACTAATGAGTACACCTCTGCCTAACCCTTCGGAGATTACAGCCGTGATGTTATGATGTTAGCTGCTGCCAATCGCCAATCCGCCTAGAGCAAGCGAATCTTTACCCTGTAGTGGATCCGTAAAAGGCTGGTATTATTTTATTTTATTTCTAACTTCGGTCAAAAGGAATTTTCCGTAAACCAAATTGAACTATTATCCCAAGGGAATACATTGCTGGGATAAAAAGTATCCAATTCTCGAAATGGTTTATAATAGGACTTTTTCCAATTTTAAAATCGACTCTTACGTTATGTCAGGTTTGGCTACTGCCTAGTCAAAACTATTTACGTATGTAGTAGATATAAAGGATACTGATAATGTCTATTGTTATTGGTGTAATAGCTTCAAGTGCCTCTCAATAAAGTTATCTATAATTATATTGTCCAGTGGTTTCTAAGACATGAAATATTGACCAGATCGCCGTAAACAGGTCCCACATTCAAACGTTCCTTTGCAGTGTTATTGTACCAAATTCTTCCTCGAAGAATTTAGGTGAGATGCTGATCAGCCAGAGCCAGATTTGACATCACAGAAAAACGAAGTTAACTGACATAGCTCTCAAAATTAAGAAACTCAAGTAGTGCACACAGTTCGCAGAGCAGACGGCAGTTGGGGTCGCAAGGCTCTCCAGAGGCGACCACGTATCAGAAGGCGCAGTGTGAGAAGGTCCCCACTAGGTGGACTAACGATCTGCTTAAGGTCACGGGAAACCGCTAGTTTCGGGTAGCGTAGGAGAGGTCATTGTGGATAATTTTATAAGAGGCCTATATCCAGCAGTCAACGTCGTTCGGCTGATATAACGTTGATGATAATGAGCTGTCTTATATCAATTAGGGATTAACAGCTGACTACTCACTTTACCGACTAAAAGCAAGCGTAAATAAACAAATAGAATACTGCTATAATTCCTTTTGACGAAGATAATTTAGTTTTCGTGTATACGAAGTTCCACTTTGACGTTTAATGACATTAAGTTATGGTCTAGTTTGTCTTTCGCAATGAAAATAGCAAAGGAAACAATGTTAGAACAAAAGATATGGTGATAAATAAACCTAATTGTACCTATAAAAGGTAGTAAGTTTATTTATCACTAGATTTTAATGAATGAATAAAAATTTTAGATTTTGTCAAATTTTAGATTTCGCCATGTTATAAATAAACTGATAGTGTCCCTCAATTCCCGAAATTCGACCGATTTTTTTTTTTTTTTGCTTTTGCACTCCATCTTTTTTGTTCTTAATACATTATACAGCTGAAGATTTGTATATTTGTATGTTTAAACGCGTTAACATCAGTAACTACTGGTCCGAAATGGACAAAAAAATCATTGGCGTTATTAAGCCTATTTTTCGAGAAAGGAGGCATTGAACATAAGCATAAGATGGTTTATGTTATGCAACATCATACTGCGACCCATGCGAGCGAAGAATAATCAAAGAGATAATTTAGCACAGGTAAAACCACGGGGTATAGCACGTTATTACATTAATCAGTGTGAATGTAGATTCTGTTTTCGTCGAACAAACTAGATTACGTTATTTGTAGGTAGGTACTTAATATATTAACAGCCCCAAGGCTTATCTTGGGCCAATAATATTTGATCTCTTACACGAGACATTCATATAGGTATATAAAAGCAAGTAGGTATACTAACCTATTTAGTTACTTTCAAGAGCAATCCCTAAATCTACTTAAGTTTTATTTATGTTTACTTACATTCACCTTTAGTAAGAGGATTCTAGCTACAATTAAAGGCCATTACGCAGAATTAGGAGGATTACTGGGAAAAGTAAGTTCTCATATATCAGGGTAGGTACGCATTTTCCCCAAAACGAACATAATATTCGAACCTTTCTACGAACTACCACAAAATCGTGTTTCACACATATTTTGGTCAAACAAATGTTTAATTCGATATTTTTCTGTGGAGACACGCGTTGAATAAGTGATTTAGTGATTTTATTTTTATGGCATGACTATTCGTCCGTTCGCGTTAAGAAAATAGTGAGTCTGATCTAACATTGACCAATCACGTCACAAATTATTGACAATGAAATTGAAGTAGCGAAAACCTCACCTCCTGGCGAAATCAGGATGTACAGTTAGCACCATTCTAAAGCGATTGCCTTCTTAATTAAGTAACATAACATCACGCCTGTAATCCCCGAAGGGTTATGAAGAGGTGTACCCAATAGTGCGCCCACAATTCGCCAGCTATGTTTAAATGTCATGCAATAGGGGGCGAGCGTATTGCCATCAATTGCACACAAGTCCAGACTCCGAAGCTGCTACTGAGAAAATTTCTGTTGAAAAACTCAATAACACTTAGCCTGACCTGGGAATCGAAGTCCAGTAGAACAACGAGGGAGTCGTTTTCTTAATCAAGTATTGTTTGTAATGTTACGATATTAAAAACATTTTGCTTGAATTGGGTACCAAACCCTCCTACACCACGGTCAACAGTAACGACCTTTGGCCGACACTGTTCCCTAAAAATGTTCATCAAAAACCTTTTAACAAAGACGCAACTTTTCACTTTGCTGTCTGCGAAGAATTTTTCAATAAAATCGATCAGCCGGAAAAAGTATGCCGTCGAGGTTTGCTGTAGAACTTGGCGATAGAAAACCACTCACAAATTGATTGGACCCACTAATTACAAGAAGTTTTGGGCTTGACCTAGTAACGGAGGAATTCTCTGAGGGGACGGAGGAATTAATTCTTTTGTGAGTACTTAGTATGAAATAGAGGAGTATATTTTTTTTTTCATATTTTTAAGGAGGAGACTCTGTATTTGGTAGTGCAGTAAATGCTAGCAGGAGACAGTGTTTAATAATACTCTTTAATTACAAATGTATTCCAATAAAGAATTTATTATTATTTTAATCTTATGCCTGTGACTTCGTCCTCGTAAATGTCGGACCCGCTTTATCCCCTCAGGGGGGAAAAATCCTTTCTTAGTGGATGTCTACTAACTATAAAGTACCTGCTTGCTAAATAAATTTCATCTTTATACGTCAAACTGTTTTCAATATTTCGTGATGAGTAATTGAGTGATCTTTTGCTTTTAAATGTTTAGATTCTGCTTATTTATTTGTTACATTTTTTAATCCGACTATCCTAAACTGCTACTTTTGTAAACGTGAACATTTGTGACGATGAATGCATGTCTGTTACTCTTTCACGAAAAAACGGCTAAACGAGTGAATTAACTGAAAGACACACATTTAGATATTATTCTAGCTAAATATAATACAGTAATTTGAATCCCATATTTTGTGTGTTTTTAGATTTAATTTAGGACTTTAGCTTAATTTCTAAGTCTTCGTCGGCTTTAAAGGAGTTACAAAGAAACTAAAAACAATTAAAAATTATAGCTTAGCCACTGGGTCATCAAGACAAAATTGTACTTACCGCCTCATAACCCTACTAACACAGTTAAAAAGAACCACTTGTTACTTTCATTGTTCTACATTCTTTTTAGTTTATTAATAAACAGTTTTATTATTAACTCCTGGCTTAACTGGGTCGCACACGTCAACAAGTTAATTTATTACCTACTCATGAAAAATATTCGTAAAAGATACATTTATAATTTTTGACGTTAATTTCCGTTGTAACTTTTCATGGTATTTTATCGTTTTTAACACCTTGCTCTGGAGTTATAAAATGTTTTTTTGTACGAATAGTAGGATGATGTTTCTAGAAGAAGATTAGATTACATCTGTGTAATCATTATAATCATTCTGTGTAACATTATCGCTAATGGGGTATTATGGTTCTACTTAAATGAACCAAAACCCATTAAAATTGCTTCTACTTTTCGAAATAATTATAATGGTTTCAGATATGTAATGCTGATTAATTTTAAATCTACTAAGCCAAAGTTTGAAACGTACAATGTACAGTCAAACAATTGATACTTAATTTTATTAATGAACTGTTTATTACCTACTTTTTTTTACAAATTAGGTACATTGGGAAACATCCATGGGTTTATAAAAAACTTAAATTAATAGGTTTATTTTTGATTTGGTGATTTACGAATTGGATCTAGTTTTGAAGCTGGGTTTACGCAGGCTGGCCGATGAAACCGCACGTAAGTACACAGTGATTTTATAGTCGTACAACACTACCACATACGTAATAGGGCAATACTGTTCCTTAAAAGAGGTGTATTCTGAAATACTGTAAATAAAGCTACAACAGTAAATAAACGGTGAAATAACGCTTATCAAAAGTGTTGTTCTCAAAGCGGCTTGGAAATCATTGTTTCGGAAGGAATCCGCTAAAATTGTTTCGGTGTTTTAGACTTAAAGGGCGGCCCCTTTGATATAATCTAATCGTTCCCGCTTTAATTACGCTTCTTGAGGTATTTTAGGTACCGCATTATTCTTGCTTGATTTTGTACTTACCTAAATTTTGTATTATATTTGTAAGGAAGATATCTTTTGAATATAATTATGTCTGGAGTCGCCGATCCACCTTGAGCAAGTGTGGTGATCAATACTCGTGCTTTCTCTGTATGAGAATATGCCTTTTCCCTGCAGTGGGATTATGAGAGGCGGGTTTTATTATTACCATTGTTATTTGAAAGGAAAAAAGTTTTGTAATAAGCTGTATATAGGTTTATTTATAATTAATTCTCATCTAGGTTTATTTTTGGACCGTTCCGTGAGTTATTTGGTAATTGAGTCGAAGAAGACAATCACTACATAGGGTGTAAGAGTATTAAAATTAAATAAACAATTAAACAATCATAATTAAAATTCTTTTTTTAAAACATTCCTATCAAGAGTCGGCGAAGGGAATTACTACTCATTGTGTAATCAAAATATTAAAATTAAATAAAAATATGAACAATCATAATTAAAATTAAATAATACAATCTAAAATGTTATTATAATTAATGCTTTAAATCATTAAAAAAAATATAAAAAAGAAAACGGTCAGTGTTCTACAAAAGGTAACAAATTCGTTCAACAAAATGTAGGTAATAGAGGACAAGATGGAAACCTCCCCGGGGTCATATTTTAAAAGTAGAATTACCGGTAATGTTTCAAGTAGGAATGGGTCTTTAAAACTAAGTGGTTCTTTGTTCCAAAAAGAAAATATTCTCATTCAACTGCTAGTCGACTTTGATTAATGTACGAATACTAAACGCAAGAGATAAGGTAGTGTTTTTTTTTAATTTGGCAGTAATTAAACAGCCTTAATTAAACTGTAGATGTCCACTAATTAACGTGGACAAAGCTAACCGAACCATTAATTTGTTTAAATATGACTGGTGAAAAGGGGAATTCAATTTTATTTGATGTAGATAAAGTTGCAATTAATAGTCCATTTCAACCATGACATGTAAAATTAATAAATACACTAAAGCCCGCCTACGACAAAAATGTTCACCAAAAACGCTATTAAGAAAACTTCAAGTTGGAACATTAATGTGATACAACTTTATAAATAAATAATAAACTATTAAAAATATATAAGGCTTGATTGAAAGTGAAGAATGTTATTTTAATTAAAGTCGGGTTTCGGTTTTTCTACATTGTTTTTATTTTAGGGTATTATACATTTTAGGAATTACGTACCTACTCAATTAATACAATTTTTTTATCACGTGTTTCAGACTGCTGTAAGCCGCCATTTTGAATTGTTCGTGACGTTGTAAAACTTATAATCAGCAGAACATCATATTCGTTAATATAATATGTCACGAATAGTTAAGACATACGTACACAGAAACAGAACATACATACACAGACTGTTTAAATCAAAACCCCTTCTTTTGGCTTTACCGAGGTAAAAAGCAAACCTACTTTACTTATTTAAATTGAAATCTCGAAAACAGTTTTCCTTTCTCCACAAAAATGTCTATAGAATCGTGTCCCCTTAAAAAAGATGATACCCTTAAATCCATGAATGTCGAACGGCCTGTATTGTACCCTCAGCGTAGATAGGAAACTTTTATCTGGTACCTACATTTTTCTTATATTATTTTCTTTTTTATTATTATTTGCGAAATTTTCAATTCATTGTTAGTACTTTCAAAGTTCATTGATATATAGAAGTAATTGTGAGGAAACCAGGGTTTATCTAATCTTAATATTTATAAGAGTAAGGTCACACACTCATTCATCCTGAAATATCGAAAACCGCTTTACGTATAAAGATGAAATTTAACAGAGAGGTTGTTTATAGTTACTAAACGTCCGAAATAATTTTTCAAAAAAAAATACAACCGTCTTTAAAAACTTTAAACTGAAAAACAATTAGTTTCGAAAGTGTAAGTCGGTGGCAACACAAAATCAGAAATAAAACTAAAGCCTTCAAAACATGCTTTGATTTTCTACCGTTTTGTGGGTAACTTACACAAACAACCAAACTTCGAACAACTACCTACTTGTATTTATTTATGTATTATTTTAATTCTGATTTGATTTAATGTGTTTATAACTTCACCTTTTAATTTTGAATTAGTTCCGTAAACAGTAGTTTTTAAGTAGGTGCCCATTTACCAACGGCAATATTAATGCGCCGCCTGCGCTTGCCTGTAAGAGATTGGTACACTAGTCTATAAGTATATTGCATGTATCACATATCTTTGTATCAGTGTATTCAATTATTGATGAGCCAAATAAATAAAATAAACGTATGAAAATATTTGTCTCATGCGGAAATCGAGCTCGCGACACGCAGCACAGCAGCCAATGGCTCAGTCACTGCGCCAACCATGTCACCGTTTGATTACGTCATATCCTATCATAACCATTTACAATAGGCGGTTTCCAGTAGGTCTTTACACAGTGGACGAATATGGGCCAATTCTGATTATAAATGTATGAGATAGATGATTGAGTTTCTAAATTTAGTCTTCGATGATTAAATTAATACCTTCCGCAATTGAATATTTATAAGGTTTATATTTGTTCACAAAATCAAAGTAAGCCAGGATTTAATTAACTTTGTATTTATTTAGGATTGAACGAACAGTGAGCACGTGCCTGAAATAATTAATTTTTTATCTCATACTAGCGTATGCGCGCGATTTCGACCGCGCGAATGGAAGTTATCTGTGGGTTTTCCATGTTTTCATGGAACCCTAAATCTTAAAAATAAAATAAAAGTAGGTAGTTTATGTTATAACATCACCTACATAGCTATTTGCCTTTTTCCCATGGAAATGGGTCCAGCTGTTTTGAGGATTAAGCGGAACCAACAGACAGACAGACAAAAATAAAAAAGTTTTTTTTTACGTTTCTATTAACGATAGCGTTATCGGCGAACAGTACGATAATATGGAAGCGAATCTATCATTAAATGTAACATTTTAACATAACATCACGCCTGTAATCCCCGAAGGGTTAGGCAGAGGTGTACCCATTAGTACACCCACATTTCGCCAACATTTTACAACATATTTTTGTTTATTTCTAAAAACTTTTAGGATTTTTCCCGTATCGTGTGTGAATTTACAAACATATAAGGGTGACTGGCAATTAGTGTACGATATTTATATACATGCTTAGTACACATGATTGTACTCAGGATAACAAATAAATTAACGAAAAAAATATATATTATAAAAAAAAAATTGAGGGGTCATTGACCCTATATAAACTCACATACACCCTACCACGCATTAGTAGTTGAATACTTAGAAACAGTAAAATCTATTTCGAAGAGATTTTATATATTTTAAAAGTAGGTACCTTACCTCTCAAGCGAACTAAATAAAATATTGTACCAGACTAGTAGGTACCCATTTCAAATTGGACACAAAACCATTAAATTTAAAGCTAGATGAGCCGTGGTAAAAATAGTGGAGAACACTACCGGTACGCCAGTGATCCTAACATTAATAATTAATTCGGCATTCGGCTGTGGTGGCAGCCGATCCCAATTATTTATTTAAAAGCGACCCTATTTCGTGAAAGTTTTGGTGTTGTTTCACGTCGAAATTCTATTAACAAAAATAACAGACGAATTGTTTTAGTGGTTCAACTAGAATTGCTTTAGTGGTTCAACTAGAGTTTATAGTTTTATGAATAAGAAGCATATAATACATATGATATTACGCCTGATATCCTCGAAGGGTTGGGCAGAGGAAAACACAACACAAAAAAACACACACCAACAAACAACACACACAAATATGCGAAAATTCTATATAAACTTTACTTGCTTCAGCCCGCGACTTCGTCTGCGTCCAAGCTAATATATTATCCCACGGGGACCGTACATTTTTCCGGGATAAAAAGTAGCCTTTGTGCTATTCCAGTCTATAATTTATGTCTGTGTCGAATTTAATCCAGATCTATTCAGCCGTTCTGTCGTGATTGAGCATCCATCCAAACTTTTGCATTTCAGAAGTAACATTTCGAAGTACAGTTTTACGTGTAGTTTTTTCGGTTTTTGCTTCAAACATAACTCAATGAAGCTTAGGTTACGGAGATATTGAAAGTTCAAACTTTATTTTAATATTTGTTCAAAATAATATATTTTTTATGTTATAACTATTTTTTGTATGTTATAACTAAACTTTAGACATCCCTGTGGTCTTTGAATTGTTGGATGCACCTGTTAGCACAACATTTTATGTGCATTAACATTGAGCACTACCTTAGTCATTTTTAACACTAAAATTACAAGTATTTTCCCAGCAATAATTTATGCTTATGTTACTTAGCTTGGTGGACCGAATGCGTACTTAACAGCTATGTGATATGTCTTTTTACACCCCGTATATAAAGCAAATAAGTACAAAAAACAGGAGACTTGAGAAATCTTCTGAATTGCTTTTGCAATTTAGACTTTCGGAAAAGAACAAATAAGTTGAAATTGCTTATGCAGCAAAATGTACGAACAAAATAAAAAAGCGCACCATAAAATCTGATGCAAAAGTTGGAAGCGTAAAGTGCCTAGAAGAAAATAATTGGATGTAACTAAGGTCGAGCGCTTTCAGAGTAGTTGGAGTTCGCACTTGTACCTTTACAATGTTCCTCCGACCGAATTACTTCGCTAGCAACTAGGTTACGGAGCGGAAAAATTATGTCTGTCTTATTGTGTAGCTTAAATCTAGGATAATAAGGTTTAAATCAATTTTATGAAAGATATTATTAAATAACGGGTTGAGACGAAATAAATTCAATTTCCTGACTAACTGACAGACTCTTTGAAAATTAATAAGTACCTGTAAATGGTTTATTATGAATAAAAGCATTGATTTTGATTAATTGGGAAGTTGTCACCACTAATTAATTAAAATACTTTATAAGCAATGTTAAAACATTATTCCCCCAAAGATATTGAATGGCAATAGCAAACTGTAACGTCACTTATTAGTCAACAAAATCGACTAGCTATTAATTACATAAAAGCGCACTTGTAATCCCCGAAGGCTTAGGCAGATATGTACCCATTAGTACACCCACAGTGTTGTTTATTAGGGGTCGAGCCTTTTGCCATCAACCGGGAACAAATCCAGACTCAGAGGGTGCTACTGAGGAATCCCTGATTTAAAAACCCCAATAACACTTTGCCTGACCTGGGAATCGCACCCAAGACCTCATGCTCAGCAGTCGCGCTTTGCGACCACTGGACCAACAAGGCATTTCTGTTATCCATATAAATAAAAATGTTTGTATTGTCCTCTATGCGTCCCTAAACCGTTGCTCCAATTACTATGACATGTTGGTGGTTGTTCTAATCATGCGAATGTTCCTGACCCAAAAAAATAATACAAACATCAGGAACGAAGCCGCAGACAGTAGCTAGTTATACATATAATAAAGTGTCGTACTGTCGGGTGTGTTTTTATATATAGCTATTTACCAGACATCATTTTAGAAGGTAGATATTGGTGCCGATTCTCTTGGTCACAAACTAAACTAAAATTAGACTATTTGCATCTTTTTCTGTCCAATAAAACAAGAAAGAGACTAATGTAAATAAGAGCTGTCTTTAGTCAATCTGACACATCCATACAATTATAGGTGACATCTTAAAACGTATGGATTAAAAATATGGAAAAGTTCAAGGCAAAACTAATTTGACATCGCTAACTTAGTTCTTTAATATCACCGTCCTTTCCTTTCGCTGTAAGTTAGTAAGAGATGTCAATTCTCTAAATTTAGTCTAGTTTGTAAACAAGGGAATCGGCATCATTGTAATATATTTAAGCCCTATTTACACGGTGCAAGTCTCTTGCCAATGGCATACAGTAAAATTAAAGCAGTAAATGATTTGCACTGTCCAAACACTGTTTAGACGACTCCCTCTACCTTTTGGCTTTAATTGATTGCATTGATCACTCAACTAAATTGAATCGTGTAAATGAGGCTAACTTATTCAAAGATGTTATTTAATCATTATCGATCTAAATATATTTGAATATAATTATGTAAATCAATTACTGTGCGTTAGTTAATTGTGCTCTTATGAAAAGAATATTTTTGAAAATTCTACCGGAAAAATTGCACCCAGAAAAATGTTAACGTGATTCTTCTGCGTATTACTTTTACGTAATACCGACGTATACGAAAACAATGACAATAGAGTGTTATGTCGCATACGGAATAGGTAATACTGGGAAGCATGCGGATAAGTTTAAACGAAATAGGACACTAACTGCAAAGCAATAGAATCTTTATTACATTACCAACAACATACCTACCTACATTTCAGTACCCAATTCACAATTTAGCTCGACAATTTTAGCTCACAACTTTGGAGCACCTATTCTAAACTCAATTATCTAACTCACGGTATCTCAAAGAGAAATCTCTAAACATTCACATGCAAATTCTTGCCTCCAGTGTGATCTAAACCCATTCAAAGTGTGAACTTTACCTGATGAACTCGAAATCTTCTGATAAGATCCTCTGAACAGTCGTATGGTTGTATTAATAACTTTAGTTCCATGATAATATGGAATAAATTATGTTGAGAGATTTTGAAAGCGGCTTCATTTGCATAATCGTATTTATGTCAATGGTATCATCAGGTTCATTTCAAGGAAAATTTCTTCATATAAATTAATTTCAGCCTAGTATGTTATTTTGGTAACTAGCAAAATTTGGATTTCTATACACATCTAATAAATGTAAACATGAGTACATAAGTAGCATATATAATGAGTAAGTAACAAAAGGTATTATCTTATTTGTATATAATATACTCGTAGAAAAACAGACTCTTAATTAATCACGGACAAAACACGAAATCTCTTAAAATACTTTAACTATGAATATGGAATTTGGCTGAAAAGGTAAGATTTTCTTTAGTTAAGATTTTGTGACCGGGCTGAAATGAAGACCTTCTGTCTTTAACTTCCACGCATAAGAAGTCGCTGAAAAATCTAGTATGAAAAATTGTATTGTAGTAAAGCATAATTGTATTTTTTTTTGTTTGAAGGACTCAATCTCTAAAAGCACTAACTGGTACGAATACCAAAAAAAAACAGTATATGAGGACGAAGCCGCGGGCAAAAGCTAGTAGTTTATAAACCAAGTGCAAAGCGACAAAAACGTAATAGGAACGAGTAAAACAGATGCTTCGTTCAAAAGCAAATCCTTGAAAGCTAGTGGAACGAAACTCTATCACTGGCTTAACTCGGGATCTTGCTAGTAAAATTAGTTATTTCTCTTTGCGAGGATAGTGAAACTGGGGAACATTGCATACTTAAACGTGGATATATAAAGCTAGTTGAATCTGTTTTGAGTAATTGTTCTAGTAAGGAAATGTTGCTGGTAGATACCTACGTTATGAGTCAGTATGTATGACTGTGTATGTTGTAGTCGTTGTGTCTAAAACGTTTGGAATGTATACTCATCATCTGCCTAGCCTTTTCCCAACTATGTTGGGGTCGGCTTCCAGTCTAACCGGATGCAACTGAATACCAGTATAATATTTTACATGGAGCGACTGCCTATCTGATCTCCACAACGCAGTAACTGGGTAATATGATACCCCTAGGTAAGACTGGTTGTCAGACTTTCGGGCTTCTGACGACCCGCAACGACTGTCAAAGATCCACGTATGACAGCCGGGACCAACGGCTTAACGTGCTTTCCGAGGCACGGAGGAGTCTCAGTGTGTAAAGATGGTCACCCATCCACGGACCAACCCCGGCAAGCGTAGCTTAACCTGACGGATCGACCAGTGCGGCTGTTATTACTTAGCCACGAGCTCCTCACGTTTGGAATGTATACTAAAATAGCTTAAGCCCTCGAAGGGCCTTAGCTATTTTTCCGCCTGAATGTCGATTATCGGCGATTTAATTTTACGCAAAAACCTAATTCCCGCTTGGGACCACGACTGCAATGGGGCAGTTAACAGCATTGTATGTAAATATTTATTATAATTAAGGATCGCTTTACATTTATTTTGTATTTATGATAGCCAAAAAAGGCTATAACATCTGCTAATATCATGCTATGACGTACAGGAGCGGAGTAGTAACCAAAGACTGAACTCGAGGGAAAAGACCACGCAGAAGAAATCGCGGGAAGAAGCTAGTCTATTAATAAGCAGATAATTTTATATACAGTAATATTCATCGCCATGAACTAAATAAATTGACTGTTAAAATGCGTAATAATTCTGAGAATTTTGCTCATACGCGTTTAGTTATGAAGTTGTGATCGATAATTTAATTTCTATTCGTATTGAGTGAACATTCATTTGTTTACACATCACATGAGTTTCGTCCAATTGTTTGTCTTTCATTCATTTAATGTTATATTTCAATTTTGTTCAGATTTTCAACGTTTTCCAATGATAAAGTTATTGGTTTTCGTGTTTCTGATGTTTTTGACTAACTTTATAGCATTGATACTTTCTTTAAAATAATTATAATATTGATGCGTGATTACTGTAAATACATAAAATGTATGTTGAAAGAAAGTCAATGAATATTAAAAAAATATCAAACATCCACCATAATAACCACCAAGGTAAACCACCTAGGTGGCTTCCAGGAACACAACGAGACATTATTTTTAATACAATGTATTATTATTATTTACTTACGTAAGCATCTTTTAACTTCTCTTTACTATTTCATGTTGGATCACGATTTTCTTGATATTTTGTAAAGAATGAAAGAAAAAATATTTATTGGCACAGACCATGTGCACACAAAAAATTAATAATAAAAAGGCTATTCAATAAAAAATACTAATAAAAATACAAATACAAAATAAGAAAAAACTTTATCGTGTGCCCCACAGCTGTGCCAGTTCAACATAATGTATTAGAAAATATCAAGGAAATCATTGTTTTATGAAAATGTTAACAGTTCGTTTACCCCAGAAAATAAAATCATGTCGTTACAAAAAGTTTACTTAATATTTTATAGTACTAATGATAGAATAAACAGGATATCGTACAAATTGAAAAACACAGTTTTACTCAAGCTTCTTATTTTAACCAGATATATATTTAAAAGTACTCTCAACTGAATACAATCTTCAAAGAAATATAATAAATCACCGATGCAATGGAAGTCATTCTGAAAACAATTTTCTCGTAGTTTATAAGTAATAACCCTCTTAGTTTTATAGTTTCCGTGGATTTATCGGCGAACAAATCGGCGCCATGTTAAAGCGAATATAATACGCCACATATTTTTTGTTGTTGTTTTTTTTTTAAGTTAACATAATATAACATCACGCCTGTAATCCCCGAAGGGTTAGGCAGAGGTGTACCCATTAGTACACCCACATTTCGCCAGTTATGTTTGAGTCCCATGTAATAGGGGGCGAGCCTATTGCCATTAACCGGACAGAAATCCAGACTCCGAGGCTGCTACTGAGAAATTCCTGATGGAAAACCCAATAACACTTTGCCCAACCTGGGAATCGAACCCAAGACCTCATGCACAGCAGTCGCGCTTGCGACCACTAGACCAATGAGGCAGTGTTTTTTTAAGTTTTGTACAATGAACCAAGGGATAAGTTACTAGGGGGGCAATTTTTATTTACTTTTAGGAACGATCACAACCTAATCTCAGTCTCAATTTATCAACAACCTCTAATTTACACAAATCTTTTGAAAATTTTAAAATTAGTAGATTTGTTCTTCAGCAGACACCTAGCTACGATTTATCTTATGCTTAAAAAATATTTATTAGCGTACCTATGTTGTGCAAAAATATTTATTTATAAATTTATTTTGCTGACTGTACATTCCCGCAAATGATAGTCAGCTGGTGACAGTGGTGCTTAGTTTAGCGGACTTTTACTTCAATTTCTTCGTTTAAAATAATTTTACCATTTTTAACTTTACTTTTACACTTTTTAAACTGATACAAGGGACGTGGACACTGCTGGCGCAGTGGCTGTGCGATTAGCTGCTACGCTGCGTGTTGGTTCGATTCTCGCACGGAGAAAATATTTTTATAGCGTAAAGATAGATTTCCGGATCTGGCTGTTTGTGTGAGTTTATATATATGTAAAAGCATCAAAGATAGGTACAAGAGAAATTTCTGTTTGTAAAAGCGCCCACGATACAGAAGAAAAGTTCAAAGTTTAAAAAAAAATACAGTGTTTCTTTAAACAATTTTCACGTAATTTAAAAATAACAGTCCCTCTAAGATTTATAGTTACCGAAGTTCCAGTCACGTCCTCCCAGTGTTTCAAGCTCGCAGATTTGTTACAAAAATATTTCACGAAGAATGCTACATTTACGCTTTGTATTTGCAATCTCCCGTTTGTTTAGGTTCGTCCAATCTTGACTTTCGGCCTCGAAACGACGGGTCAATGAAAAAAATGTTCCGGATAATGTAATCCAGACGCCTTCTCAGATATTTTTTTATCGTTTTTTCAGAGATACAGAATCTGATACGGATGGTTTAATTTAATGGTGTAGGCAATCTCGATAATGTTATTTAATTTTGTAAGAGTTATTGTTAAAAGACTGCCTCGTTGGTCTAGTTAGTGGTCGCAAGCGCGACTGCTGTGCATGAGGTCTTGGGTTCGATTCCCAGGTCGGGCAAAGTGTTATTGGGTTTGTCCATCAAGAATTTCTCAGTAGCAGCCTCGGAGTCTGGATTTGTGCCCGGTTGATGGCAATAGGCTCGCCCCCTATTACATGGGACTAAAAACATAGGTGGCGAAATGTGGGTATACTAATGGTTACACCTCTGCCTAACCCTTCGGGGATTACAGGCGTGATGTTATGTATGTTATGTTATTGTTAAAAGGTATATGGTTACTTCCGTGAGGTTTCCAGTACTGAGTAAAAAATTGAATGATACTACATTAAATTAATAAACTGTTTTCCATTAAAGCTTGATTCACACATATCAGTGAAGTCGCAGTTCCGGCGTGCTGCGGTACTGACACTGAGAGCATTGTGTCGTCAATGATAGGTGTAAACGCGTTCATAGACAAAGTATGAAAAAATAATGATCACTGTGATGGAACGATGCCGGAACTGTGACTTCACTGGTACGTGTGAATCAATCTTTATGGTTCAATGTTTTTTAGCTGTTGATTTTACTACTATCACTACTTCTACTATACTACAACAAGATTACAATTATACAGGATTTTTTGTAGGTAAAATAAAAATAATATCCTTCACATTTTTTTTTTCTTCTGTGTGAACTCAACCTTCCTAAATAGCCTTTTAATATTAATTAAACCGCGTAAGCTTCTGGGAATTCCAACCCAGATCATTTGGAATTTGTGGAAAACTCGAAATATTTTCAAACATTGTTTCCACATCAAAACGGATTATCGCTTTGAAGGAAATTTGTTAAATAATTTAACATTGAATTTGGGCATTTTGCGTAATTTAGAGTTTGATTACGGCATTTTTATTCCTAAATGGTATCTCAGTGTGAGTGCTCCTGATGAGACGATGGCTCACACACTACAGTGCCCAAAGTGTCCCTATACCTAGCACTGTAGAGGACATTAATAACACTACTAATGCCGCGATAAACGTGGCCACCTACCTGGCCCAAAAATATAAGAAACTAGCTTCTGCACGCGACGTCATTCGCGTCAAAATTGAGTTTCTTCATGCAGACTTTGGACACCTGTTTCATCCCTTCAGGGTGTGAATTTTTGAAAACCTTACAAAGAACACACCCTCCAAGTTTCAAGTTTCTACGATCAACGATTTAGGCTGTGCGTTGTTCCGTCACTCAGTCAATCATTCAGGACAATGTATTTAATATGTATACTTTAAATAGATTAATAAAAAAAAGATTATCTAAAAATATTGACTCGAAAAGAAAAAAAAATCTTAACTATTAATTTCATTTCATTTAAATGTCTCATTGCATTGAATGATGTATCTCGGTATTTAATAATGATTGAAATATATTGAACGTAATCTACGTTCAATTTATAAAATACATTTCACCATTACAGATGAAAGCTGAATAATACAAAGTCAGAAATCAGTGAACCACGGAATTATTAATATTCGAAGAGCCTTCAAAACTGAAAAGGGCCCTTAGTAACAAGTATTACAAAAAGGAAATCTTCCCTTACAGTATATAATATAGGTACCTACCTGAACAAAAAGCGTTTGAACGCTGTCCGTGATTTTAATCACAAAATGGATGTACTGAAAAAAATAATTTAGAACTAAGATTCTCAAATGTTTTCGTTTGGCGATTCAAAATTTAAGTAATTCTGTTATGAAATAAAGATTTTAGGTATTAGATTATACATGATTCTACAGATGGCTTTTTCGAGCGGAACCCGATTTCTTATTTTTATAAAAGCTGCTTGTTATAATATCAGCTATCTGCCAGTGAAAGTCCTGTTAAAATCGGTCCAGCCATTAAGGAGATTAGCGAGACAAAGAACATTTTTTTTTAGCATTTAATGAGATAGCATTAAGAAACTGTTATTTTGAAATTACTACCACACTAATTTTGTGTCGATTTTATTCATTTTGGTCCCAGGTCGGGCAAAGTGTTATTGGGTTTTTCCATCAGGAATTTCTTAGTAGCAGCCTCGGAGTCTGGATTTGTGCCCGGTTGATGGCAATAGGCTCGCCCCCTATGACATAGGACTAAAAACATAACTGGCGAAATGTGGGTATACTAATGGGTACACCTCTGCCTAACCCTTTAGGGATTACAGGCGTAATGTTACATTTTATCTGGTATAAAGAAAAATCTAAGGAAACTAACTACCTAGTTATTAGTTTTGATGTGTGTATTATCATGTTTTTTTTAATAAACTTCGTAAATGAGAAGCGTATTTATAACCTACAGATATTTCGAACAGTGGACACCAATATTGTATTCGATACCAATACTAATTTGAACAGATAATAATTGTAGGAACGGATACCGTTTGATGGTGTTTAATTACCAATGAATAATATTGCTATTAATTAATCAGTTTTAGCATGTGGTTAGTTTAATTGCTTACTGGTATTATTCAAAGGTATACTAAGGTATGATTTTAGTTAAATTATTCAGTAAATATTCATAATTGTTGATTCTTAAAAAGTCTAGCTTATAGGCCTATCTATTACATAATAATATATAAAGAGGTAAAGTTTGTGAGGATGTCCTCTACAACCGTTTGTGAGGTTGTAGGGGCTAATGTCTGACCCGATTTTGAAAATTCTTTAGGAAATTGACGTTATCACTGAGTGCTGTAGGCATTATACTCGTATTAAATAGGCATAGTATATATTTTTTAAATTATATATCGTTTATGACAACCTCTCCAATGCAAATCTGCACCTATATCAATATAAATTTATACATACTCGTATATATATATATTTTTTTCTTACACTACACATTGCTCCCCCTTTAGAGCCAGCCATTACAATTTACTATCCCAGCGTCAATCACACGTAAAAACGTTGTAAGTTTATCTTCACAGTTTCTATCACGCGGCGCACAACTACATCTAAAACAGTCAGTATTTATTTACCGTGGCGACTGGGACTGCGCCAAAACGCATTATTTATTATTATCTCGGATTACTCGCCGAGCTTTGCGTTTATCAGAAACTATGTTCATTTCCGATGCATGCTGAATGCTTGGTGAACTGTATCATTTTGGGTTGAAATAGTATGAACGTATATTTTGAGTTACAATAGACATGATGGCATAAATACAAGGTTTTAGGTAGAACGAGTGACCTTCCTTAAGGCAGTATAGTACCTACTTATGAAAATGAAAAACTTTTCATAAGGAACCAATTTTAAAACCATACATACACTTACATACATACATAAACTCACACCTTTTTCCCATGGGGGTAGGCAGAAACCACAGAACGCCACCTGCAACGGTCCTTACACCTCCTCCCCCTGCCCCCTCTCTCCCCTCTTCCTTATCTTGAAATCACAAAAAAAACAGTTGTTCCCTACATTAGGTTGAGTTATGGAAACAGAAATTGTACTGAACAGCTTTTTTTGCGTTTTCAAGGTTGTACTATACTCCCTTGAAGGTACGTCACTCGGTCTACCTAACACCTGGTAGAGTACCTACTATAGTGGCTCGGTCTGGATGACCCGTATACAATCTTATTCCTTTAATATTTTATTTTATGAGCTGAATACTATTTATTAACACGCGACCATTTCATTTGTATTGAGAATGCCGAACCGAATGTCCCTCGCTTGAGTAAATAAAAACATACAAAATATTTTTGATCTATCTCATTAGTCTACGTAATTGATTTAAACGATTCCGCCATCATTAAACGCTGACCCTCTCGAAACACTCGAATTCTTTTGAAGGAATCGATGAATCAGCGAATCGGTCCTTCTTACAAAAGATGATGGACAAAAAATGAATAGAATTTTATGGTAGAAATACCCAGAAGACAAACAATTTTGGCATCATAATATAACATACTAGCTTCTGCCCGCGACTTCGTCCACGTGAAAGTCGTTTTCATAAAACAGCGTATGACACCAATAGAGTGACTTTCTATCAGTGATAGAAATTTTGTAATCAGATCAGTAATTTCTGAGATTACCTGTTACAAAGAAAAAAACCAAGAAACTTTACCTCTTTATAATTTTAACTAACTTCTGCCCGCGAATTCGTCCGTGTTTATGTCTTTTATCGGAACTTAGGACCCCTAATTCATACCCTTAGGAGGTGAATTTTGGAAAATCATTCCTTAGCGCATTCATGCGTGCCAAATGTCAGCGCAATCCGTTCAGTGGTTTGACCTGTGTTGATGGATCAGTCGGTCAGCAACAGTTGCCTTTTATACAAAAATATTGAAAGAGATTTGATACGACAGATGGGCTTTCCTTTAAACTGCCTATACTAGGTACATTTTCAAGCTCTGTACCAAAAATAAATTAAATAGGAGCAGTAGTTTAGTCGCAAATGATTTTTTAAGCTTTTGCCCCGTTTGAACACGATGTATCTTTCCTAACAGCTGATTATGTGTATACGCATAGGTCATGCACCTACGTTGCCGCTTTAATACCTAGGTATCTAAGGTCAGTTAAATTTATTTACAAAGGGTGTTTGCGTTTTACTCTAATTTGTAAGCTATTTAGTTTGTTTGAAAAAAAATTAAACTCATTTTTATTTATATTTTATTTTATACCGTATCGAATTAATACGAAACACGTATAGTATACGTAGTGTAATTTAATGCCCCTCTGTCATATCAACTCTGTATATAATATAATTAGTATGTTGTAGAGACAAAAAGTAAGTATACATAATCTATGTATACCTATATATATGGTACCTCAATAGGCACCGGATTATGTAGATGAACCAAAAAACTCCCGGATGCTAAAAAAACGCTTGAATAAATACCATTTTTGATTGACAAAAACTTAAACAAAAAATCATTCAAAGACTTGGTCATAAATCACTCTTCTTAAATTCTATTCGATTTGTTCGTTCTTTCTTTCATTATTCGGTTCCAATTCTAAACGGCTAATAATAATAATATCCGGTTGTGTAGGCAGGTATATGCCACAGAAGTTCCAAAAGCGTATTCCACATTGAGCACCAGCTCATAAGGCACCTGAGGTATTCCACAGACGGCACCTATCGATATTTTTTGCATGTGCCATTAGTGGAATAATTTATCATTTAAAATATTAAACCACATACTGGTAATCTCTGAAAGTACTGGTCTGGTTACAAAAAATATTTCACTGATAGAAAGCTACACTATCGCTGAGTATCATAGATGTTTTATTGTAGATTTCTACACGGACGAAGTCACAGGCAGAAGCTATAGATCAATATTATCAGAAGGTAGGCCCGCCTCTCATGTTTGAGGTTGTGGGTTCAAAATATCCGGTCAAGTACAAAAGTGACTTCTTCAATTCATATGTACTTTCTAAAGTTTATCTTGGAAAACATCGTGAGGAAACCTGGGACTTACTGTTTCACTCAAACCATGTCAGAGGCCCTTGAGGCGCTAAACTGACACTAGGGTATGTGGGGTCATAAGACCTTACGTCCCACACGATAATGAAAGAAGATCAGAAGGTATAGGTATTACAAATACATAGTCACACTTTCGTAATAAAATGTATCTATTCAGTAGTCGCGGCGGGATATTATAGTTGCCAAAACCATAGCTCATTCATATGTGTCACTTATCATACAGGGCATTAACCTATTTGTGTTACAATGACATCTAATATTAACATACCTAATATTTCTCGCCTTTTGTAATAATAGTTTAGAGAATTGTATTTTAGTTTTAAGGTATTCTCTTATAAAGTGACTGCCTCGTTGGTCTAGTGGTCGCAAGCGCGACTGCTGTGCATGAGGTCTTGGGTTCGATTCCCAGGTCGGGCAAAGTGTTATTGGGTTTTTCAATGAGAATTTCTCAGTAGCAGCCTCGGAGTCTGGATTTGTGCCCGGTTGATGGCAATAGGCTCGCCCCCTATTACATGGGACTAAAAACATAACTGCCGAAATGTGGGTGTACTAATGGGTATACCTCTGCCTAACCCTTCGGGGATTACAGGCGTGATGTTATGTTATGCTCTTATAAAGTGTTGTAAAGAGTATTTTGTTTTTTTAAGTCTTTAAAATCTGTCTGTTCTTTCTTAAAAACAAAACTGGCGAAAGTGGGTGCACCTCTGCCCAACCCTTCGGGAATAACAGGCACGAGGTTATGTTCTAAAAATAAATCACGTTTAAAATTATTGAAATTGGAAGTATTTGCATCGCAGTTTTCGGTCCAGCAGTCAAAGACAAATCATTTACTGAAATCAAGCCAATAGAAGACATCTTTGAACGTCATGTACCATAAAGAATAATTAAATCTAGTTGCCCCTTCCAAAAGGTAGTTTCGTATAGAGAAGAATAGGCAAAAAACTTCCATACTTCATCTTTAAAATAAAAGTTTTGTTTAGTCTACAGACCACTGGTTGAAAACCACTTCTCTAGAGGGTTTTGTTCTTTTAAACGCTTTCCAAAATATGCACTCTTATAAAATGACGATATTAGTTCACAAAATGATAGTAAGGAGAACGCGATCCTATCTCAGTTATTGCGAGCAATACCAATACCGGGCTATGATTGAATTTTTTTCTGTGAGTAGGGAACCCAATTACCTTTTTATCCGATTTGGGATTGAAACCGGGACAGGCGTTTGTGTGATTTTCATATTTTACGTATTTAAAAAACTTAGGTGCTTAAAAAGAATTCGATTTTATTTTTACAAATTCTGTAATTTTATTTATACAAATTCTTAGATTTAATTTATACAAATTTGACGACTTATTTATATTATAAAAAGCAATTTGAAAGCGTCTTTTTTGTGGCTACAATGAACCGTATTGAGTTAATTGAAGATCGAATTTCAGATTCAATTAAAATACCATTAATTTACTTTACTGTATAGATTTATTTCTACATTCATTAAATTATTGACTAGTATTTATAAATTATTGACCAGGTATCGTAATTCTATTTAATATTATTTACGTCTTTTGTGACGACCTCCTGTTTGAAGACAATGCATACCAGTAACTGCACCTTCCATTTTGAGCAAGCAATTTCACTGATACCCTTCAAAATGGAACACGGAAATGCTGCTCGTTGACTGACATACAAAACGAGACGCTGGTAGGCCTAATATCTAGCTAGAACTTTTTCAAACGAACTGTTTGACGAGTAGATAGACTGTTACATTTTTTGCGAATTTTTGGTAGAATACGGCTTTACAGTCGAAATTCTATCTCAAAATTCCCTATGGAAACTAGATTTTTTGCAGTAAGATGCGATATGAAAAAATAGTTAGCCTATTTCAATTACATAATACTACGAATTCGTAGCACGCGTAGCGCTCGTAGAAGCCACCTGTAGCAAGAAGCTGCTACGAATATTTTTTTCTTTTAACTAGCTTTTGTCTTTGGCTTTGTCCGCTGAAGTCAAGTATTCCATAAAACATAGCCTATGGCACTCGGAAATAACGTAGCATTCTGTTAATGTTTTTTTTTTTAATCTGACCATAACTTTCAAAGATTACCTCGTACGTTCAAACTTTACCTGTTATAATATACTAGCTGTTGTTATAATATACTAATGATCCGCCCTAGCTTCGGACGGGTACAATGTAGACACATAACATTATTCTTGAATCAGTCCACCTATAGGTATGTATTCATGAAAACCACATCAAAATCCGTTGCGTAGTTTAAAAGATTTAAGCGTACAGAGGACGGAAACGACTTTGATACTGTGTAGAGAAGTATAGAAATTAAATTTTAAGTGGCATAAAAAATGCTTATTCTTTTACGGATTATTCAATACATTTGTAGCTTACAATATATTATGTATATCAGTGAAATAAAATATAAGGTGAACAAGATATTCTCATACATAATGATGTTAGCGTCAATATAGGCATAAATCCCTCATAACTAAATGATTGATGGAACACATTATTAATGCAAATGTTGAGTAGCAAATTCTGTTTCATTTGTTGCATATTTTAGGTAAATACATAGGTTATTATGTATTAAATAACCTTTTGGAAGAGAAAACTGGATTCAATTGTTTTATCTTATACATGATATTCGTAGATGAGGCGAAAAGAGTATGTAAGGATCGTAGCAGGTGGCGTTCTGTAGTTTCTGCCTACCCCCATGGAAAAAGGCGTGAGTATAATGTATGTATGTATGATGTTCTAAAGTAGTAAAGTAAATGATGAGTGATTCAGTGAATGATGTAGTGATTGATGTCTAATAAAATTAATTAATTAGACTTTGACTTAATAATATTTCTGTATATCCCATTTGGGGGAAGCCCACAATGACAAAAATATTTAAAAAGTAAAGAAATTCCGTAAAGAAATTTGAACTATTATCCCAAGGGAACACATTACCGGGATAAAAGGTATCCTGTGTGTTAATCCAGAAAATGGTCTATCTATGTGCACATATTCATCCAAATCTGTTCAATAGTTTACGCGTGATTGAGTAACAAAAAACTGAGCACCGACTATATTCATCAGTTATGTTTTTCCTTGTAAAAGGGGGCAAGCCTATTGCCATCAATCGTACACAAATCCAGACTCCGAGGCTGCTACTAAGAAATTCCTTATGAAAATA
This sequence comes from Hoplodrina ambigua, assembly GCA_949774945.1. NCBI lineage: Eukaryota > Metazoa > Arthropoda > Insecta > Lepidoptera > Noctuidae > Hoplodrina > Hoplodrina ambigua. The sequence goes on from OX458967.1 coordinate 4,744,107, forward strand.
CCCAATAACACTTGACCTGCGAATCAAAGCCAAAGCCTCATGGTCAGCAGTTGCATTTTGCGACCACTAGACCAACGAGGCAGTCAACTGTCTAAACAAGTAAAAAATACAAATTTCTATGTTACAAAGTAAATTATTACAGTACTATATAGTAGTGCTGTAATCTTATCTGGGCTTATCTACTAAACACAATAACAGATTAAACTTTACTATTGAGCATTGTACGAAGTCATGTTTGTCTATTTATAGAGATATGTATTATTCCGTTACCATGTCTCTCTGTGTTTTATCTTAAATTATACAGTATTTTTTGGTATAATGAACGAAAAGACAAGGATACTGTTGCCTTATGCAAGCGGGTCTTTAACCTAAAAGTAATAATATAGAACCGTGTAAAAAATGGTATTTAAAGTAAAAATTATGTTTTAATATTTATGTATTTATTAAAAATTGCATCTTACTTGCTATAGACTACAGGTTCGATATATGATCCTAGAGTCGAGATAATTGTAATTTAGTAAGAATGAAATAATAATAATAAAAATAGCAATGAACAAAATATGTCCTACAGAATTAATTAAATTCTCAATATAAATTATTCTCATAAATTATACTTAAGAACCAAAAATAATTACTACTTTACTTTAATTAACTACTATGGTAATTTTAATTACATTCTAAAACGCTTCTATCGTTTTAGTCGTCGCGAACAAATAGCTCTTTTGAATAAAACTGGTATAAAAAGGACGACACGTAAAAAATGTCTTCCATTATTCTGTAAAAAAACCGCTTACCTTAATTCAACAAAGCTTAATTATAAAACCGCCGCTTAGTCCTACAGCGATCACAGAAAAATAAAATAAATCACAAAAATATAAAACTGAAACACAGACACTTGAAACACACGGCAAGGGTTTTAAAGAATTTTATTTCATGCACAGAATTTAGAATTTTAATTCACGAATTGTAGGTTATTGGTTCCGCGGTAGTGCGGGAATTTGCAACGGCGATCGACGGGCGTCACTCGCGACGGTTAGTGGGAGACTGCGGCGCGGGCGGAAGGTGCGGCTCCGCCAGACTCCCGGCTCCCAAGTCCCCAAGTCCCCGAGTCCCCGAGTCCCCGATTCCCCGAGTACGGAGTCTGCCCGCCCTCCGGACTCAGCGCGGATACGATACCTCTTACTCCGCTAATTTCCTGCCTACGTACATTTAGATTTTATGACGCCTTGTAAAATTTAAATATGAATTGGAATAGATTGCGCCGATTGTTCTCGTGATTGTATTGTTGATTGAGATACTACGAGTACATTAACAATTTTGGTTGTTCGTTATTATGAAACGATCTTTATTAAAATTACATTTGGGGTTTTCAGAGCCACAGAAGATGGTAATTCTAGGATTTTCTCAGACTTAAAAACCGAAAAATATGAAAAGCATTTCAGATTTTAAAACACGTTTACTATTTCTATTGTATTGTAGTAACAAAATATTACACGCGCCTGAAAAGACAACTAGAAACATCCAGAGTAAAGGAGAACGGCAATAGCTCGGGAATATGTCGCCCCACTACTTTAGGCCTAGTTTCAGTAACGGTCTAATGTGGGAGTTCGTGTTGTTGAATAAAATATTTCGTCGTAAAGTCTTAACTTACGACATTGACCGTATAAGGAAAAGGAGGGGCTCGTGGCTAAATAAAGTCAACGTTATAGGATCAATAAGGATAAGCAGGACTGTACCCTGACATAGTTAGTATCCACCCAGTACTTTGGGCCCGGTTCAATTTAAAAAGGAAACATTAAAAATAAATGAGTTAAATATTAGTTTTTTTGGAAAAGTTATTTGCTATCATGAGTACAATCATGTGTTTAAGTTTCGGTCACAAATAACTATAGACAGCCCTGTAAGACTATACATTTTTTATAAATTTATTTAAACTTTACGCAACAAAAAGTACAAAGGCAGACTTAACGCCAGATAAGTACCCGATTAATGATAACCGTACTACTAGACTACTAGTAATATTATTGACTACCTCATTGGTCTAGTCTAGTCGCAAAGCGCGACTGCTGAACACGAAGTCTTGGGTTCGCTTCCCAGGTCGGGCAAAGTGTTATTGGGCTTTTCCATCAGGAATTATACAGTAGCAGCCTCAGAGTCCGAATTTGTGCCCGGGTAGCAATAGGCTCGCCCCTTATTCCATGGAACTTAAACCTAACTGGCTGAATGTAGGTGTACAAATGGCTACACCTCTGCCTAACCCTCCAGAGATTACAAGCGTGATGTTATGTAAATACCCGGATTTTAAGTCTTTCTAAATATCCGAAAGCTCTTAAAAATCAACGCCAGAACATTAACGAGCTAGCTATCCATCTTAACTTAAAACAACTTAAAACGTTTTATATTTCCGTAATTATTTTCTATGAAAACTTTTTCTATTATGTGCCGTTTGACTTTTTTTGTTCTTAAGTATACAAAGACTTGGTGACGACGATTTTCCGCGGGAAGGCTTAGTATGCTATGATTGATTGAACAATTTTTACTTTATTTAGGTGGAAAATCTGTATCGTGGTACTAAAATTGCTTGCTTGACTTGACGGAGAAAGTTATGAACCTTTCAATTTGAATTTCGAAGTACAGTGGAATATTTTGGAGATAATGAAATTACTAGCTAATGCCCGCGACTTCGTCCGCGTAAATGTCGGTTATCGCAGACGAAAACGAAATCGGAGTCGATTAAAAAATAGCCTTTGTCTTTTGTTAGGGTTCAAACTTACCGTGTACGAAATTTCATCAAAATCGGTTCAGTGGTTTAGTCGTGAAAATGTAATAAACAGGAAGACAGACAGATTTACTTTCGCATTTATAATATTAATATGGATACTAATTTTATAAAGCTGGAGTATTTTTTTTAAAGGGCTTATCTCCGTATTCTTGTCTGAATGAAAAATTTATTCTGCTAATAGAAAGCTAGCTACATTATCCCTAAGTGGTATAGGCAATATTTTATTAAAACAGGGGTCTTTAAGTAAATCCACGCGGACAAAGACGCAAGCAAAAGCTAGTGTTAATATAAAATTCTATGATTTTGTAAAAAACAAAATAGTTTACTCTTTTTTGAATATAATTATGGTTATGATATAATCTTATATTTCATAAATTATTTTAAATGAAAATAGTACCTGCATAAGCCAATTTAATCTCCAGATAATAAATAATAACCAAAAATAACAAATGCCTTTTTCACAATGGGATAACGAGTCTTCAGCCTTTCAAATAAAATCTTTTTTCTATTGTGTAACATAAGATTACGATTAAATAAAAAATGATTTGTAAGATAATAGCAACTCTTTAAAAGAACAATTATTATCCCCTTGAAATACGTTTTTCTTTGTCGCAGTTCGAAATTCAAAACAGCTCACCAAAAAAAAAAATGTCGAGGTTTAAGTTCCAATTGAAAACCCTTTGATTTCAAAAGCAATAATTTTGTCACGATTCTTTGAAAAGGCATTTTGACCCACAAAACGACGTCGATCTTGAAAATACAATGCCATAAGGAACATTTTCACGACGAAAACGGTTAGCTGACCACTGTAACTAGACATATAAGAAGTATCAATTTTATTAATAATCACTTCGATATTTCAGCGGATAGGGTTCAGCATTAACTGGCTGTTAATCCATATTCACATAAAAAAGTGCTATTGGGGATAAAAAAAGTTTGACTTTTTCTCCGACGCCTACTGAATTATTTATTCAGTAAAACTCTTAAGTCTATTGGTTGAGGGAAGAATATAAATACTTGAATATTTAAATTCTTGGAGTTTGGGTTATTTTATTTTATTTACTTTGGAACATGTAGCCATGTATTTTATTTTATTTGGATCAACTAGGTAACAATTGCATAACTACTAATTATAAAATCTACTGCGTTATCCACAGAATACAATTTATAGCGTTAGAAAATGTAGAGTACGTTGTGAATACATAAATATACGAGTAACAGAATAAGCACCAGACCTAAAAGTCATATATTATATTCAATATTTAAATATTAAATATATACGGTTTTCAAAAATCTTCTATTTGAGATTTTTTACGCTATACGGCATTAGTATAAACATGATATATAGGTTTAAAACTTCTTAGACCAATGTCCAATGACCAATCTTATGCGTAGGAGTTTCATTAAAATCGGTTCATTCATTTAATGTTAACGCTCTTAACTGAACTTAGAATAACCGTCATAGCAAGGTAATAAAGATAAAGTGCTTAAAAAAAATAAGTTTTACATTTGACATTGAATTTTGAATTTATAATAAAAACAGCAAAATTGTATGAGTGTAGTAAAACTGACTACATCAGTTCAATGCTATCCAAACATTTTTGCTGAAGGAAATTATGTCGTATACCCTTGAATTCTTCCTCCTGATGAACTCTAAAGGGACGTGAATACCTGTCAATTCAGAGTATCGTATGCAATTCGAATTTCAGGTTTCAGTTACTGAAAACGACCGCTTGATTCACCGAAGCTACTCGAGAGTCTGTTGTTGAATAATTGGTTAGCCAGAATTGCATTCGCTTGTAGGAAGATCTTGGCAATTTTAGTTTGTCATTCGAGATAGCTTTGACTACTAAGAATATACAGTCTACCATCAATACATAATTTATAGCTTTAAGTAAAACGTTAAGCAAGCAAAAAGTTCTAAAAATACCTTACCTGTGGCAAAGTTGAAAAAAAATACCAGCTGTATACAGTTGTCCAGTCTATTCTTGAACTGAAACAGCATTGTCATATATCTAGCGTTGGGCATTTACAATCTTAATTCTTTATTTTATGTTAATTTAAAATTATCGGGCTCTCATAATTTTCGGCCATTATTAATACTGTGGGCGCACTACGGGAAGTGATGATTGAGCGCAAATAGAAAAATGCGTTATTGTGACGAATCAAATCATAATTCACTTTAGCACAGAATATAAATCACACACTAAAATCAATCAATCACTATAAGGAAAAAGTAAACGTGGTCCAGGTGGTTAAGTTTCTGGGAGTTTATATCGATAGCCAGTTAAAGTGGAAAGAAGAGCTAGCATACCTGGAGAAAGCGATTAGCTCTGCCTGTTACGTACTTAGAAGTCTCAGAAACGACGTAACCGTAAAACATTTGAAAATGGTCTATTACGCATTGGTTGAGTCAAGACTGAGGTACAGCATACTTTTCTGGGGAGAAAGTTATGACTACAATACTCAGAAAGCTTTTGTGATTCAGAAAAGAGCAGTCAGGACCATAGTCAGTATACGACAGCAAGAATCATGTAAGCCTCATTTCACTGACTTAAATATATTGACAGTCCCAAGCTTGTACATTTTGGTCCTACTTACTCATTTATCCAAGTACATATTTGAATATGAGACTGAAGATGAAAGACAAAAAAGGGAGAGTACAAGAAGGAAAGATCTCCAGTTGAAGCAAATGACTCACCTGAACGTTGCAAAACATAGTCCCTACCACAAGTCATTAAAACTGTTTAATAAACTGCCGACGGAAATAAAAGGTCTTTTATATAAAAGTGAGTTTCAGAGTAAACTTAAGAGGTTCTTGTTGAATAAATGTCTATATTCTATTGATGAATTATAATTTAATAGAAATGGTTTTTGTTTTAGTTGTTGTTTTATATATAATTCTTATTGTTATTGACATTCTGATTGTAATTTAATTTGGATAATTTAGATTTTTTAAATATGGATTGACATTTAATTTGTATAATTGTAATGATTTAAATACAGATTGCATGTATACTTTTAGGATATAATTAGTTGTAGAAATTCAGACACAATGTGAAAATCGTTATTGAATAAATGAATTGAATTGAATTGAATTGAAGGACATACACAGCACAACTATACGAGGCACGAGACAGTTCCTAGACGTGTTGACTCTTCGACCGCGACCAAACAACTGATCTAGCTCCGGTCATCCGCCACGTTGTAGACTCCGTCAAACGCCGCTAGGTGGCGCTGGCGTCCCGATTAGTCAGTACAATAACTTATTTCCGATATATTGATAACTGAAAAGAGACAGACAGACCGATAGAATTATTTTTTTATTTATTTTTTATTTTATTTATTTACAACGACCTTGCTATAATTGTGCTTCATTATACATAGATAACATAAATTAAAAATGATTAACTGCAGTACTACAAATTTTGATAACATAAGATATAAACATATATGGATCTGCATAAAATAATTAGATGGGTACAACAACCTAGTCTTCTAAACTTCCAAAGGGGGTTTCGGAAAGATTCTCAAAGAACATTATTTTGTAACTTTGTAAATGAGCCAACCTAGACAATATAATATTTTCACTTAGTTCAGTTCATAATAAAGCAATTTCTAGACGATTAATTTCAACCTCTTCGATTTGAATTTGCCACTTTTATTTTCATTCCATAGGTCCAATCTAAAAAGTATTTGGAATTCCAATAATTAGCATCCCAAAAGATTTGATGAAAAAGCTCCTACTAAAGAGGTACCAGAACTTTTATAGCGCGACGACTGCAAACATGACCTTTCTTTGAAAGGGCTGAGATTGCTTTCTATTTAGGCTACAGTCTGCAACAGCAACTATGTAGCAAAATTTGTATATAGAAGTCGTTTTTTATTTAGTAATTTATTTATCAAAACTTTATGCACATGTAAAAAAATACACTGTACAAAACCGCACTTAATGCCCTGGGATTTTTTTAACAGTCTACCTTAGGATGATGCACAGACAAAACATAGTAGGTGTACAGGTAAAGAAAATTTTCAAGAATAAAATATAATAATAAATACAAAATATACATACATACAAACGGAGAGATGGAGAAACACAACAAATTAATTGTGGGATGAGTTTACCGACTGTTTTTAAATGTGACGATCACAGATGCAGTTGCCGCATTGCATTTAAATAGCAATACAAAAAATACTTTAATTTTACATTCGCAAGCCTGGAACACCGGAGCCTCTGAATGTTATGCGCGTAGCCCTGCTACCTAAAAACTCATTCGCTTATATTTTTACCAAAGAAAAAGTAAAATGATTTATTTCACTTAATTTAATACAGGTAGGCACTTTTGAACGTTATATGTATACAAGAAAAAATAATAAAATGTAATCTACTTGCCCCTCCTAAAAGGGGGAAGTTCCAAGTTGTATCAAGTCATGAACTATTCTTACTTTAGTGCAAATATCGAAAATAAGATATTCTTAATTCAGTGCGTAAATCGTCTAATTGAAATATTTTTTTTGACTTTGACTTTGAGGAAGAAATACCTCTACTATCTTCTTTAAGAAGAAGACCTATGGTGTTTTGTTCAAGGTCACCACGACTTGTTTACTTGCTCCATATGTGTCGGAAATAATTAAAGCAATAATAAGGTTTGAGGGTCCTGTTTGCGGCTGTCTCACTATACATAGCGGAGTGTGACTAAACAAAGTTATCGAGCACTTTCCCAGTGCGACGTTCGTTAAGATTAACAAGGGCTCGTGTTGGGTAACGAATCAGCTCCAATCAGTGTAGTGTCACTATTTAGAGATGCGCCAATTCATTACTACATACATAATACATGACTTAAATAGGTATGTACTAGTGACGACATTAAAAATTTAGTGGTCCCAAAGTTGGCCAACCTGCGTGATTTTATACATAAGTAAATAACATCACGCTTGTAATCCCCGAGAGGTTAGGCAGAAATGTAGCCATTTGTACACCCACATTTTGCGTGTTATGTTTAAGTCCTATGTAAGGGGGCGAGCCTTTTGCCATCAACCGGGCATAAATCCAGACTCGAAGGCTGCTACTAAGAAATTCCTGATGGAAAAACCCAAAAAATACTTTGCCCGGCCTGGGAATTGAACCCAAGAACTCTTGCTCAGCAGTCGCGCTTTGCAACCACTAGACCAATGAGGCAGTCCTATGTTATACCTACATGAATCTATTTTTATTCTCCATACCGGAGGAGTGAACTCACCGGGTTTGGTGCGAACACTTCCAACGATGTAATTTGCATGTTATTATGAAACAAGTAAAGGAAGCATTTCAATTTTGTCAGCTCATAAGACTTGGCAATCGACTGGTGTCATACCCTCATTAAAGTTTGCCTTGACTTTCTGGTTGACAGGGCCGAACGTCGACAGACAATTTAAGATTATTTAGGCCCGTTTGTGTACTAGGTATGCAAAGGTTAATTTTTAATTGGACGTAGTTAAACGAAAAGGATCCAATCCACAACATGGTCAAAAATGAGTTAAGTGCATAAAACTGATACTAAATATCAATACTATCGGCCAGTAAAAAAGATCCCAGCAAAATCAACTGTCTTTCACGTTTTTTTCAGCCTCAGAACCAATCCACATATATGGCACGTTAAAAAACAAAATCACCTTAAATAATCCAACCTTCCTGGTTCTTAACCAGTATTACCAACCGATTCAGTAAAACGAATCAAGGAGTCTGGATTCTTTTAACGTAATTACAATTTGTTCATCACCGACACTTTAATAAAAACACTAAAACGATCCAGAATGCTTGGATCCTTTTCTATAAATTGATTTTCATTTAGTATTCCAATAAATCTGTCAACGAAAACGATCCAGAGTGCTTGGTACATTTTTATTGGTTAGATTTTTATCCAAAATCAATTTAAATTAATTTGCGAAAACGATCCAGGCCTATTAAAATCGACTGATTAAAATATCGAAAATCAAAATATATAATGTTCAAAATATCGAAATTTTGTTTTTCGTGATAACGTATTTGCCGTGTGGCGCCTTTTGCAACTTGCGTTTGCGTGGCAGTACCATAGATTACTTACTGTATGGAGTTTCTTACCCATTCTTCTCCATACGACACCACTTTTTGTAAGCGAGCGAAGCGAGCTCGGGATTTGGGGCACTCCGACTCGGACAGGTTAGGTTGGAACAATGGGATGGCGTCTGCCAGACCCCGCCATCCCCTTCTTTAAAATTAGTCGTGTGTAAAAGACGGGAGTAGAGAAGGAGATGACGTGCGGGTAGGTAAACAATACCTGGACAATCTAGTTTTGGCGTAGTCAACAGAACCCCGGTCTACGGAGCCAAGCTGTGCTCCTACTTCTGAGCGGTTTAAAAAAAATAACCTCGAAGGGGTAGGCGGGCCGGATGACCTTCTAACCTAATCTGTCCGAGTCGGAATGTCCCAAGTCCCGAGCTCGCTTCGCTAGCTTACAAAAGGTGGTGTCGTATGGAGAAGAATGGGTAAGAAAATACATACAGTAAGTAGGTTATGGTACTGACGCAAGTTGCAAAAGGAGCCCCACGGCACATATTTTATCACGAAAAACAACATTACGATATTTTGAACATTCGATATTTTGATTTTCGATACTTTGATTTTCGACATTTTGATTTTCGATATTTTAAATTTTCGATATTCTGATATGTACCCACTAGATTTTTCTGTGATCTTAACGTTGTTATATTTAACATGAAGAGGATTGATAGAATTAGGGGCGCTACTTAGAAATAAAGTAAAGTCAATTTCCATAATTACAAATTTTTCAAATCTAGACGCAATCTCATCTGAACAATAACTAAAAAAGAAATTATAGGAAAAAAGGGTGTGTTGTTAAAAAATGTCAAGACAAAAAAGGAATATTTGACAGTTTGTGAACGTTCTTAAAAGTACGAGAATCGTCCCACTGGTCTTGCTTCCATTTTAAAAACAATCACCTCAAAGATATGTTGACTTATCGGACAATCTTAATTTAATGGGTACCTACCGTAATAAAACACATTGTCATATTATTAGGTACTTACATTTTACGAAAATAACTTACAAGACGCTACCGACCGACCGAAATTTTAAATAAATGTATTTTATTTCATGAAATAAGGTTAATTTACTACTTGGGGCGTTTTAACGAAATTAAGACTAGAGCATGCACTATAGAAACTGCCATATAACGAAAAGGATCCAACCATATAAATTTACATATATCTCGGAAAATATAATATGTAGCTATGCTTGACTTTACTATTAACAATAAAAACAGTTTTATAATCCCACACACAACATCATACTTTCATTAGTTTTAATATGAATACCAATGAAGAAATATCTTCCAAACTTCAAACGTCAATATCTCTAAAGTGACTTTGTGTGGATTGGATCCTTTTCGTGTAACTACGTCCAATTCCGAGTTAGTTACAAACACGGTCACGTAGTTGTCTTTTCCTCTTCTTAGAAACTCTGAATAAAGTTATTTATGTGTCTATTTTTAACGTAGGTAGATAAAAAAAAAAATAAGAATTGAGAATTGTTTTGATTTAAATTGAAGTAATTTGTATGTGTGTTCGAACGGTTTATGTTAATTAACTGTTGCTTACAACATACACCTAAGTTTTCTTAAAGTAAAGGTTCCAATACTTTTTTATACTTCAATATAACTAATAGAACCTACATAAGCGAAATAATTTCCAGACTCGGACCGGAGTGGTTCGTCCGGAACCACTCCGGTCCGAGTCTGGAAATAATAATAATAATAATATTCTTTATTTCAGACACAGAGATCCATAGCTTTAAAATTAAAAAAAAAAACAAAAATAACACAAAGAAATTAAACACAGTAATTAAAAAATAAATAAAAATAATAATAGAAAACAGAAAGATAGGTAGCTAGCTGCTAAGTGTGTAATTTGTACCCAACCACTGTACATTAATGACGTTATAAGTCTATCTGCCAGACCACTTATTATGGTATTTTTACACCTGTAAATTCTGGACATGAACGAGGCTATTCTCTTCCTCTGAATTGCATTAAACGAGTCAATTCGAGCTTCGGTATACATTTCTGAAGTTGAAATTAACGCTCAAAGAAAAAACAAGCTAACTAACTCTTCAGCTTAATAATTTACTACCTACAGTGCGTTAAATTACATCTTTGGGTACTGCTCCGCTCCTGTATTAGTAGCGCGACGTTATACAGCCTAAACCTTTTTTTTAAAAATTGGCTATATAATGCAAAAGGATGTTTTCAAATCGGACTTACAGTTCCTGAGATTAACACGTTTAAATAAATAAAAAAACTCTTCAGCTTTATAATTTATGTGTTAGTATAGATTGTTTATGTTTATGGGTATTGCACAATCTTTATGAGTAATCAATAGTTTCAAGTAGGTCTTTGTGCTTTGCAAGTTGATTGTTCGCTTATGAAACAATAGATTGATAGATTTGCACAACAGAGTACTTAAGTGAGTTTTGACAACATTAGAGAAACTATTTAATGGTCAGTATGCCTTTAAGGACTGATAAAGGCAGTGGCGTGCGTTAAAATATATGTAGGAAGCTTTTTAAACCATACGTACAAAACTTTTCATTGATACCGATTTCATCACTGTATCGTCATATTTCGATATCGATATTTACCGCCATCTAAATTCGTCTCTGTATGTCGAGTGGTCTCGTTAATTCTCAGTATTGTCAAGAACTTCTCTCACTTTTGCAGACCTTGTTATTCTTGTCTTGTGGATGTATTTCGGCCGAAATTGACTCGACGATGCCTCACTTCGTGTGAATTTCGGGCTTAAAATCTCGGTTGCGTTGTGGGTTGGGACCGTCGTCTAGGTCTTTAGATGTCCTAATTTAGAAACTAGTGCTATGTTTAGAGAATCGAGATAGAGAGGGGTCTAAAGGGTATTTTGTAAAAGGATTTGTAAAAGGATTTTCGATAAAGGTTGTAGAATTTTGTTATTTCTTTATCAGTTTGAGATTTTATACCAAATGGTTTAAAAAGACAGTTATCGACGCTGAAAGCTACTTTATATTTTTTTCTCAACATTACGTTCTTCTTTTATTATGGACCATACCTGGGTACCATCTATTTATAGAGATATTGAAAATACACATTACAACTTTTTTTTATATTAAAAAAAAACTTACTAGTTACTGCCCGCGACTTCGTCCGCGAAAAAGTTGATTTCTCTATAAAAACTTTAACCCCCCGGTCTCATCCATCCAAATCCCAACCCCACCAAAATTAGTTTGATATGCATAGTTAACTGATGAGTCCTGTTATATCTATAATTAAAACATTTTTGAGCGCTGAATATCAAAAGCGGTACGAACATTTATCCCATATTTGAGCAGTGAATTTCATCTATGAAAAAACAGAATTAAAAGCTTGATATTTTCGAAACGCCTTAGGGTTCATTTTCCTGCATAACAATTCTATTGTTTACCTACTAGAAAGGCTCTATAGAAAATTCCCTGAATATGATAAAGTTTTATGTTACGAAAACAGTAAAAAATAAACAAATTGTAAAGGTAAATGTCAGTTTTGTTACGCGAAAAGATAGACTCGAGTTCTCCGCTGCGTTACTTTTTTCTTACATTCCGTCTTTCTTTAGCATGAAATTTAAAGCTATTGTCCTACCCATTACTAGGAAGGCTACACTTACTGCTATATCTCGGGAATTCAACGAGCAGACTTAAAAAAATAGCTCTTAACTAGCATTTTTTTTAGAAATAAAGTTCGGTACCTACATAGTAGATATTATTTTTTACAGAATAATATCATAATTAAGTAGCCAGAATATCATCAATATTCTAATTGCTATTAATGAACAGCTCATTTAAAATAGAAGATTTATCTTGCAAAAGCCCAAATAAATTCATTCTAGTTATTATTAACTCATTCACTCATCAGTAATTATTAATTAGTTTGATATTTGGTTCCTACTGCTCACTAGTTATGTAACACGCTTGTCATGTTGAACTATGATATACATAACATAACATCACCCCTGTAATTCCCGAAGGGTTAGGCAGAGGTGTACCTATTAGTACACCAACATTTCGCCAGTTATGTTTTAGTCCCATGTAATAAGGGGCGAGCCTATTGCCATAAACCGGGCACAAATCCGGACTCCGAGGCTGCTACTAAGAAATTCCTGATGAAAAAACCCAATAACACTTTGCCCGACCTGAGAATCGAACCCAAGACCTCATGCACAGCAGTCGCGCTTGCGACCACTAGACCAACGAGGCAGTCAGTCAGTGAACTATGATAGTTTGACATAATTAATTTAATTATTGAGTGATAGTGATTTGTCTCATTTTGGTAAAACAAAGCTCAATTCACAAACTACATTTAAAAACCCTCTAAATAAGTATTCCTGTCGCCATAATACGCTTTAAAATGACAAAGACAGCATGAGACTTAACGGTAACTTTCAATTAAGTTGCGTTCGAGTGTTCGGCCATTAGGTATTACACGCAAAGCTTCCTGAAATACACTCAAAAGTACTTTAAAGTGTGACGAAGAAAATCTGTCATCAAAGAAAATTTTCGAAGAAAAAAGTAATGAGATGGAAGTTCTAAAACGTGTTTCATTATCATACTTTGTGCAAGTTGTGAATTAATTTTATGTTACTTGAGCTTTTTTTTTGTGAATGAATGTAGTAGGTGTACGAAAATTAAAACTGTTACTTTCAAACTATAACATAACATCACGCCTGTAATCCCCGAAGGGTTAGGCAGAGGTGTACCCATTAGTACACCCACATTTCGCCAGTTATGTTTAAGTCCCATGTAATAGGGGGCGAGCCTATTGCCATCAACCGGGCACAAATCCAGACTCCGAGGCTGCTACTGCAAAATTCCTGATGGAAAAACCCAATAACACTTTGCCCGACCTGGGAATCGAACCCAAGACCTCATGCACAGCAGTCGCGCTTGCGACCACTAGACCAACGAGGAAATTTAATTAAAATTTAATTTACGACCTATTCAGTGATTGATGACAATTGCTATGTGTACAATGAAACAAATGTTTGCGCAGAGAGTTGTATCGACCAATGACGCGATGCCACCGAGCTTCATCTCTTCACTTGACTACGTTAAAATTGGTGTCAAATGTCATGTCATTTGTTATAAATATTAAAGACTTTGCCCGACTTTGGAATTGAACCCTAGACCTCATGCTCAGCAGTCGCGCTTTGTGACCACTAGACTAACGAGACAGTCTTTCTGTTTTTTAACTCCCCTAAAAAAAAAACCTAGTCATAAAATACAACACCTTATTTTGCCTCATTTTCCTCTAGTATTCTGCACTAAGAATTTCTAGTGTAAAAAAATCGTAGTCACCATAGTGTCGAGTTAACCGTTGTTCCTTTTGTAACTCTGAAATGCCCTGAAAGCCTTTGTGGGTAAGCGTTTCCGTGAAATGCCCGACCCGGCGACGACAACCGCAACTCGCGCGTGATATGTACTGTATGTACTCCTGTGTTTAAAAAAAAAATACACGCAACATTTAGTAAAAGACCTCTGAGTATGAATAAGTTAATGTGTTCGGTCTAATAATGTACGTACAATCACTTTACGTTTAGCATAAAATAGAAAAAGGAGAAGAATATCCATCCCTCCCCCCTTTTATTCCTTTCCGTCTTCCTCTTCTCTCCCTGTTTATCTTTTCGTCCTTCAGTACTTTGGTCAACAGGTAGAGAATGCCTGCTTTTTGTTACATAAAGTTGAAATAAATAAATAAAACAACGCTCCTATTACATGGGACTTAAACATGCCGGGTAAAATGTGGTTGTACCTGTACACCTTTGTCTAACCCTTCGAGGATTACAGACATGATGTTGTTTTTAATAATTAATAAAACAGCTTGTTATATTCATACTTTTACGGCAGCTAAAACACGACCGTAGTGCGGAACACGATAACAGAACTAAAAATACAATACCGATTTCATTGTTACTTTCGTAAACATTTTTGTAAACGGTCTGACATGACAGTTCCGTGAAATTGAATAGTTATAACGTAAATAGCAGGTTGTTTTTTTTATATAAGATGAGTTTGCTTTTGACTGCTTCGTTGGTATAGTGGTCGTAAAGCGCGACTGCTAAGCGTGAAGTTTTGGGTTCGATTCCTAGGTCGGGTAAAGTGTTATTGAATTTTTCCATTAGGAATTCCTCGGTAGCAGCCTCGGCGACTGGACTTGTGCCCGGTTGATGGCAATAGGCTCGCCCCCTATTACATGGAACTTAAAACATAACTGGCGAAATATGGGTGTGCTGGTGGGTACACCTCTGCCGAACCCTTCGGGGATTACAGGCGTGATGTTATATTGTTTTGCTCTTGACTCTAGTCTAGATCAAAAGTGACAGAAACAAGTCTTTGATGGAGTGAGCTTACCCAGAAGAAACCTGTTCACTGACAACCTGAAGAAAACTTTGTAAAGATTTGTGTTATTTTTGATACTTTTTGAACATCAAAAATACGTTATGCATACAAAAGCTTTGTTACAACGGCCATATATTTCTACTTTTGTCATACAAAACATGATATTTGATACGGCCGCCCGGTGTGTTGAATAGTTTCCCATCAATCTTGCCCCATGAGGCAGGAATCCGGGCAAAGTGAGCCAGGCAATATTCGCTCTATCTGCGTACGTCATTGTTGAAATATTTCTATGTGTTGTGTTATGAAGGTTTTTCTAGTGAATGTGAACCATATTCGCCATATTTAGCTAATTCGATCGAAAATCTTCAACGCTGTCTGACTTTGAAAGCATTTTAATAATATACATGCACGAGTATGCAAATAGTACCTACAATAATAATTATAAAAAATACGAGACTTTAATTGTCCCACTGCAGAGCAATGACCAAATCAAATCAAATCAAATATTTTATTGCGTCCCACAATGTAAATTAATGGTCTTATAAAATAGAGATACAGAATCATTGTGGACCCTGTCGGGCACTGCAACTTAAACTTAAGAGAGGAAGAGGGCATAGCCAGAACTTAATATCTAGAATATTATTAGTAATATTAATTCTATACAATATTTAAAATCTCAATTTTATATTGACACGACACGAGCACGAGCATTAATCACCATGATTTGACAAGGTGAAGATTTATAAATTCAGGTTACCTCAAGATGTTTTTCTTAACCGTTGTCAGTGATGTCCAAGATAAACTAAGAAAGTACATATGAGTTGACATAGTCACATTGGTCATGACCACTAGGCCATTACTCCAGTTCAGCCAATAATCTTGATATGAATAGAATAGGTATTTTTTTCTGACATCGGTGAAGGAAAACATCGTGAGGAAACCTGGACTTACTGTCCCACTCAAACCATGTCAGAGGCCCTTGAGGCGGTTTAGAAACTCAGACACTACGGTTTGTGGGGTCATAAGACCTTACTGCCCACACGATAAAGAAGGAGAAGAAGAAGATTTTTTATACGAGTAGTTCATAAAATACCTAGTTTAATAATGAATTCTTAGCAATTTACATACATTTACATTCCAAATCTACATAAATATTTAATTTTTAAAAAAGCTTTTTTACAAAAAAAGATAACCGCCTTCAAAAACTACAAAATAAAAAATAACTTTAGCTTGGAACTCGGCGGCTTTGGTTTTGTTTCTTGTTATGTAGGTATTGCTACCGACTTCCAAGCTAAAGTTATTTTTTATTTTGTAGTTTTTGAAGGCGGTTATCTTTTTTTGTAAAAAAGCTTTTTATTTTTGACTTTTTAGTGCTTGTGCGTTAATGTTTGAAATCCTTACATAAAGCCCTTTCAAACAATACCCCACACGATATATTTAATTTTGGAAAGTGGTAGGAGGGGTTGACGTACCCCCTCCCCACTTCCTTCAGTCAATCAGCGACTACACGTATAAACAAAGCAATTTTTCTTGTTACGGAGGTTCTGCTGTGATTTTACAAGGAGTTCCGTTCCATATCTCCAAAGTTCATCATCAGATCATGACAATATTCCTATGGGACCTATTAGGAACTATACTCTTTCAAACAAAAAAAGAATCATCCAAATCGATTCATAATTGGCGGAGTAATCGTAGAACAAACACACAAAAAAAAAAACATACGCGTCGAATTGAGAACCTCCTCCTTTTTGAAGTCGGTTGAAAATGAATGAAATATCAGGATTATCTAAGTGGATCGCCAGTAATCCAGTTTCCATATTTCATTTTTACAACTGAAGTGGAATTATGCATACGCTTCAACTTTATCTCGTTTTTCATTCAGTTTACATTTCAAATACAACCGCATTACGGTTTTAAATTGCCTTTCATGTTTACGTGGATCGTTTGGTCTTACTTCTATTTGAGAGCTTGTTGGGACTGGTTTTATGTGTTATCGTCTTATCTATTTGACGTTGCTCCTTCTCACTATGCGCATTTAAATAAAATAAGTACCTTCAAATGAATTGAATTAAAAAATTTCATAGTCAGATAGACCTACGTATGTATTTTGAAAAGAGTTACAATTACGAAAGAAAATTTAATTCTTAATTCATAATTATGGCCTTTTTGGGAGTATCTTTAGTCTGTGCCTACCGCATATGCAATGGGGCGATTCTGTTCTTTGAAAGAGGTGTATTCTGAAACACAGTCAATTAAAAACAATTAAAAAATAAGTCATCATATCAGCCGTAAGACATCCACTGCTGAACATAGGCCTCCCCTACAGATGTCCAATAGACCGGTTGGAAGCGGCTTGCATCCAACGCGTGCCCGATGCAGCAGTCTAGTCTCCATTCGAGAACTTTACGGCTCCATCTGCCATCAGTTCTGAGTGCTACGTGGCCTGCCCACAGCCACAAAAAAAAAAAAAGTACTTATTAATTATTGACCGGATGTTGTAAACTATTTGATTATTTATGTTTTTTATAAAAACTTCCGAGGATGTTAGACTGAACCGTGTATAAATATAAAATCACACCATTCGTTACATTCACAATGTACCATCAATCACTAAACTTCACTTCATCGCAACAAGCCCTCTCTTTATATTTCTCTTCATTTACTTTACTATACGTTACATTAAGGCCACTCTTATTCATACTCTATTTTTAAGATCACTAGGTACACTTTTCCAAAAGTCATTAAAAACTCATCACCCAACACTTATTTACAAGAAAGTTTATGATTCTGTTTTACTTTAGACCTAATCATGCTGGTTGCTTGGATTTGTTATCCAAAACTATCTTATAAAATAAAATAAAAAACAACTGTTCGATACATTTGACCGTGTGCCAGTTGCAGTACGTTTGTATGGTTTTTTTTTTTAACTTACCGACGAAAAATTTGAATAGGTTTTGGAATCATAAATTGAATCCATGGTAATACTGTGTCACGATATTTTTTTAAAGAACATAGTGTGTTTCAAGATCCATTTCTTCCAAATTCCTAAGTAGCCCAATAACGAAACCTAACAGTAACAAACCAGTACGGAGGACCAAGTTCGGCTCGAAATAAACAGCCTACGCTAAAGCCATTTTAAAAAGTAATCGTTTTCTGCACAAACAAAAGCTGGGTCGATGCGGCGCGCCCTCAACTTTTGACATCCATAAACGATGGATGGGGCAAACAAAATGATGATGGAATGTCCCCGGGCACACGCCTCACTCCTACTCGGATACATCAAGCCTGCATAACGATGGATTAGTTTTGTTAGTTTCGTGATTCAATTGATATAGAGACTTCAGCAGTCTTATTCTGTAAAAAACTTCTGTGGAAAATTCAAATGATAAAAATTGAAATGTTTCCTTGTAAGCTGTTACTCCGCGAATGCTGGGATTGACAGCTTGACTTGACACACTTTACCTAGATTCATCGATTTTTACAGAATAAATCGGCTGGAAATTCTATTTTAGAGACCAACATTTTTGGTCCTTTTGACTAGATTTTGGAAATGAGTTTCGTATTTTTTGTTGTTATTATTTAAGTTCCTTTCCTTGCAATTTTTAAGCCTTGTATTTTCTGAATAGGTGCAGGTCTCATAATTAGACACACATGTTTTTGTACTATCTTTTTTAACATAAGCTGTCATAAAAGGTAAGACTTGTCTAGGCATTCTAACAATCATCAGCAAGCACACAAATATTTTTAGTTTCAATATCAAGTATCCACGCAAAAGATTCTAAAAAAAGAAACTATATATCCCTAAAACCCTAAAAACCTCGTTTTGATGACAAATGAAGATTCAGGTCGCGCGCCCACCTTCCAATACATCATCTTCCATGCCATTTCAACATGTAACGACCCGTCCAGCATTGTTGGTCCTTCGGTCCGAATTTCCCCGAGGTCTCGTAACCAGAACGTGTGACGTAATAAGCGAAGCTCGGCTTTTAGAATTCATTGCGCTGGTTTGACGTGTTGACGTATTTGCGGCTTTATTTTAAGCTTGATTAAGAGCAATATGGATTAACGTAAAGATTGATAAGGGCTTTTGGAAAGATGTAGGTGTAAGGATCATCGCACACGACGGCTACGGTACGGTATGGCGGTGGTTTTTCCTTCGTAATAATATATAAACTCTATCATAGGATATCTAACACGATAACCAAAACTTTTTTTCTCTTCTTTGAATTTTATGTCATTATACCAATTCGAAAAATAGAACTAAACCTATCAAAGCGGATAGGCAATCTAAAACCAATATTAATTACTAGCTTTTTCAGCGATTTCATAAATGTCAGACGCCTGTTTGATCCCCTTAGTAGCTGAAATTTAAAAAATCGTTTCTTAGCGCATGCCTTCGTCGTAATAACTTTTGCGTTCCAAACAGCGGAATCCATTCAGTGGTTTGAGCTGTATGTTGATAGATTCCGACAGTAACGGTCGCCTTTATAAAGATTAGGTTTAGGTTTTCTCACGTCAGTTTTCTTTCACCTATGTCAGTGATGCCTAAGATAAACTTAGAGTAACCTAGTAACCTAGCGTAACCTAGAAAGTACATAGTTAAAAAAGACACAATTGGTACTTGCGCAGTATCGAGCCCACAGTCGCATGCATGAGAAGTACACGCCTCATACACTAGACCATCACGACAAAAAAATAAACAATTAATTACTACATCCAACCACACATCCACCACAATATTTCAGCCGTCATCCAGGGGTCCGTTTTCAGTTCACTTGAGTAATTACCCAACTTTACAGCGGGTACAGTCAAAGTACGGAAACGTATGATTAATTGAACCTGGATTTTGTTTCAGCTTTGATGAAACTCCTCCGACCCACGGGTTAGCGTGTGAAGTTTGGAAAGATTAATTTTCGTGTACAGTTTACAAAACAGATAGATATCAGGGTCGTCAGATATATTTGAAGTTTTCTTAGGATCCGATGAATGTTTTCAAATGTAATTTAATTTAAAAAGTAGATAATAAACAGTTCATTAATTAAATTGAGTTTCAATTGAAGACACCTATCGGTTATTAAGAAAATTTCAGCTATATCTGACGACCCTGGATACCTATCTTTTTGTTGACTGTGCATACTCGTTTTATCTTGTGTTAATTCTCTTGCATTGAGATGAAAGTGGGTGACAGGATTAAAGTACTGGCAGTACTTATAACAGAGCAGAATATAACGTGTGTAAATAAAACACACAAATCTGATGAAGTTACATGTTTTTCCCATGACAGACTGCTTCCCATCAGTGTGAATATGTTATGGTTTTGGACCATACCTAGGAACGTCAACCGAACAACATGACACTGGAGGTCCAAGTAACCACTATTTTCTATGTTTTTTTTTTTTTTTTTCTAAAACAAGTTTCAAAAATTTTAAGCTCCCACCACCCCTGTACTGTTGCATACACCTGTAAGCACAATATTTTCATAAATACACCCACATTTCGCCAGTTATGTTTAAGTCCCATGTCATAGGGGGCGAGCCTATTGCCTTCAACCGGGCACAAATCCGGAGTCAGAGGTTGCTACTGAGAAATTCCTGATGGAAAAACCCAATAACACTCTGCCCAACCTGAAAATCGAACCCAATATCTCATGTTCAGCAGTCGCGCATTGCGACCACTAGACCAACGAGGCAGTCCACTACTTACTAATTATACTACTTAATTACAATTGGATACTTGAAGTAACCTTTGGCAAACTTTGTCCTAAAACAAATTATAGAGTTCTCTGTGTCGGAGCTTTCTCTAATTAATTATCAGGTACCTATGTACCCAAAATACACACCAGCTAAACCCATACCTACATAATCACTTTACCAAGACAAAAGGCTCGCAGTCCCAATTATATCCACCTGCATTCAATGTGCAGAGCCCCAACCTATGTCCGGTGTCGACAATAGGCCGAATAGGTCGGTTGCATTGATCAGGACTACGGCTTGGGAACAATAGGGTGATACACAATAGATGAGTAGAGCATAGCAATATGTTGCAGAAGGTTTACCCCTCATAATGTGCCAAAATGAAATACGATTTTAACCGCCGTTCATAACATTCTTTCGACCGAATTTCGGTCACGTAGGCAATCTCAATGGAGATTAGCCAAGTACGCAGAAGATATTATAGTGCACAATCACAGGTGCACTCCCACTTCCCTTACTCTCATAGTTCGATGGAACGACAATCCTTCACGACTGAAGAGAAATGTCTCGCATCATGTTATCATCTTCTGAAATGACAGAAGATGATAACATTCCCAAAGAAAAAATCCTTTTATTAATTTGACAAGCGCATCTCTCACCTTAATAGATTATTGTGTAACAAAAAGACACAATTAGTAGTAATTTAATACAGTTACTTATTCTTTTTTAAGAAACCAAGCAATTGAACTTTGACCGTAGTTTTTTTTTTAATATTTCTATTAACCGCATTGAACGCACGCGTGCACGCCTTGGGGTGATTGGAGTCAAGCGTTTAGAAAAAAAACCGTTTCAAGATTCAAATATTTGTTACTAAAACTTTTGATTATCCTTCTGTATCATGCACTTTGTGGCAAAATTAATGAATCAATAATGACATCGCTTGTCACTTCGCGGCGTAATCTTCATGAAAAGGCAGGCCGAGGCAGACATTGTTATTCGGTTTTGTGAGTTCAGCGATGGTGTAATGGAAGGTAATCAAGGGGGAAATTATGGCAATTTATTAAAGATAGCAAAACCTGCGGGGTTTTAGTTAAGGGTTAATATTTATACATTGTTAATGACTTCGCTAATTAAATGGATCTTCCTTTTGTATTTCGTTTTTAGAAATTGTCAATTGTCTGATGGCAATAGGCTCACCCCCTATTACGTGGGACTTAAACATAACTGGCGAAATGTGAGTGTAATAATGAGTACACCTTTGCCTAACCCTTCGGAGATTACAGTCATGATGTTATGTTTTTAAGAAAAATGGAAGTAGAATTTGAACACAAAATATATGAAGCCGAGCCTAGTTTGGAAGGGATATTGTGATGAGAACTTTTATCGTGGATTCAGTATATGATTCTAAACACAGCAGCATTAAATTTCTCGTCGGTTATAAAAACAATCTACGGTTTATACAAAAATGCACACGGTCAAATATATGGATTACCAATTATATGCAATATTCCGTCAGCAATCGTCGGGCAGTAGCCCTCAGGCATAACACCCGTCTGATTGAAGGACCCTCCCTTTTCAATAGAGGATGAGAAACTATACACCCTGTTTCTTTTACCTCTAAACAGAGTTAAAGAGTATCAAAGATTTTTAAGAAAATAAAAAATTGTTCTTGTCATGTCTGAAATCTGAGATAAGATATCGCAGTTTCTGTATTGCAAGATTTTGATAATACGCGTGTATTTTTCCAGTGAAGGGAGACCTTTTGTTCAAAGTAAAATAAACCCACGCATTATTATTATAAGGATTTCGTATGTTTTCCGCTCCAGCCGAAGGGGATCCATTTTTCCGATAATTGTTTTTGTATCATCTTTTTCTTGATGATTTAGGAAAAAATAAATTGATGCGAACGGGATGAGAAGGTATCACCCTTCCTTTGTTATTTTTACTTGTAGATATCGCTATAATAACTGAAGGTAACGCTAGAAGATACATTGGATTCAATCCATGATAAATTAATAAAAATAATTCCTGCCTACTGTTTTCCCCATGTAGGGCAAAGACCATACAGACATTTTATAAGTCCAAGATTCCTTACGATGTTTTCCCTTGACCGATGTCAAGTAATGTCTGAGATATACTAAGAAATTATATATGAATTGAAAAAGTAACATTGATACGTGGTCGGAAGAGAACCCACAAACTCATGTGAGAGACGCGTGCACCTGAACCACTCGGCTATCACGACAGATAACTTTATATTAATAACAAAACAATAAAACAAAATACATATTTTTCGGTAGTCGGACTGCCTCGTTGGTCTAGTGGTCGCAAGCGCGACTGCTGTGCATGAGGTCTTGGGTTCGATTTCCAGGTCGGGCAAAGTGTTATTGGGTTTTTCCATCAGGAATTTCTCAGTAGCAGCCTCGGAGTCTGGATTTGTGCCCGGTTGATGACAATAGGCTCGCCCCCTATTACGTGGGACTAAAAACATAACTGGCGAAATGTGGGTGTACTAATGGGTACACCTCTGCCTAACCCTTCGGGGATTACAGGCGTGATGTTATGTTATGTTATGTTATTTTTCGGTAACAATCGAACCGAATGATATTTATAATCCAGGTATCATGAATCTGTATTATCTGCCAGATAAGTGGTTCTGCTGTTACTTGTTAGAGAGGTCGTGAAACAGCCATCAGTCCCAATAAATACCAAAATAATACATAATATTCCACGCTCGTTATAACCGTTCCTTTAACAAAATGCAAATCATAGTACAATAATAAAACGGTAGTCATTAAAAAGGCAAATGTGAAAGTCTATTATGGAAGTGAAGTCGCGGCTTCGGGCTAAAAGGGTCACTTTTGTCTTGCCCAGTAACGTTAGGGTCACAAAGCGTGTGTGGTCAAAAAGCCGTTACGTGACTTGCGGATTTATGAAAGGGAAAATGTTATTTTTGGATTTTAGTTTCGCTTCGAACTTTGATAGACTTTGATTTCGTACGGACCGCGATGTTGTTTTTTGAAAGGTTTCAATTTATTATTTGGTATTTAGATATACTGAAACATTATTTTTTCAAAGTAAAGGTTCTGGATAAAAGTATATATAGGATATAGGTTGATTGTTTTACAAAAAAACCTGAAAGGTGTCATTGTACTCATCAGCATGAAGAACTTTTACAATGGGACTAAGTCTGGAGTCATGAAAAAAAAAACGGGTGTTTCCTACTATTTGATCATAATATCATAATCTGTTGTAACGTTTAAAGCTGATTATTTTTTAATCTATTCTAAACACACCGGAGTAAGTTTGGCTACTGATATTTGAGAAAAGAAGTTAGGGTAAGTCGCAGACTTAAGCTAGTGGTAAAAAAAATAACGTAAGAGATAGTGATTAATGAGGTAAAGATAAAGATTTTTTGTGACTGGTCCATTAGATTTATGCACATACACACAGATACGAAACAATATACCTAGTTACTTGTGGACTATTAACATACGCCTACCACTTCAATTCATTTCCCTATTGAGTTATCTTGTAAAGTATTATCCTGGAAAATAAACTTATCACTTTTTTTTCAATCCAACACGCGAAGCGATAAATTTTCCTATTTACGTACCGACAAACAACCATTGCAGTGAGATTTATAGGACTATAAACATGTTATGGATTATGTAGGTGTACCTATTGTATACAATACTAACTGTTATTGCGTTATTGTTATTTTTCTCCTACGGTAATTTTTTCTTTTTTTAACCGAAGTCCTTTTATGACGTGGTGTATGAACGTGGAAGAGACGAAAGGAGTATGTAAGGATCGTAGCAGGTGGCGTTCTGTGGTTTCTGCCCACCACATGGGAAAAAGCCATGAGTTTATGTATGAATGTATGTTATTTTACGTAGGTAGGTACTGTGACTACTGCGCGAGTGATCAAAAAACTAGGTTCATGTGGGCGATTTCTTTTATTTTGTTTACTAACGATAGTGGTGTTGACATTAGGTTGCAGCAACACCCGACAGCAACACCCGACAGTCAGTCAACGATAAAACTGTCAGTCCGACCTAATGTGCACCATGTCTTATAGTTCTAATAAACATTGACAAAGTACTTGATAAATTATTTATTTAAACTTTATGCAACAAAAGTACAAAGGTAGACTTAATGCCTGAGGCATTCACTAACAGTCAACCAAAGGTGGTGAAGAGATAACATGGTAGGTGCAAATTAATGTACGAGCGATAAACAGCAAAATTTGTAAAAAAAAACACACACACACAAAAAGGTTTTATCCAAACAAAATGAAGTACAAAATACTTAAAAATAATATTCGCCATTTTAAATAAAAATGCTCTTAATACTCAAGCCCGTCTTTCGAGCCAACGCCCTATAATTCTTATTCGCTATAAAACAAAGATAAAAGATCCATTTTTCTTATTATCCCTAATTCCTTTTCAGTTTCATGGAACCATAAACAATTTGATACTCGTCAACTCTTATTATATTTCCCTGCGTACTTACGCGTGGTTTTTTTCACCCGTGTTGAGTTACGTCTGTACAGCTCCGCTCCCGTAAGACGTAGCGTGATGTTATATAGCCTAAAAAATCCCCTTTGAATCTGGCTATCATATACAAAAGCTATCAATTTTGCCAATCCGATTTGCGCGTTCATAACATCACGCCTGTAATCCCCGAAGGGTCAAGGGGCAAGCCTGCTACACTGTTCCCACCCACTGCAACTCCTGAAAGCCAGAATCAACAGTGGAGGCCACCAGAAAAGCGTCGAGGCAATGAAGCTCGACGAGTCCCAGAGAAACGATTAACTGTCTTGGGTCCCGCAACGAAATTAATAAGAAAAGAATAGCGGAGGAGTAAGAAAAAAAAAATAGTTTCCCGAAGGGTCAGGCAGCGGTGTACCCATTAGTGCACCAACATTTCGCTAGTTATGTTTAAGTCCCATGTAATAGGAGGCGAGCATATGGCCATCAACCAGGCACAAATCCAAACTCCGGGGCTGCTACTGAGAAATTCCTAATGGAAAAACCCAATGACACTTTGCCCAACCTAGCAATCGAACCCAAGACCTCATGCTCAGCAGTTGTGCTCTGCGAGCACTAGACCACATTTAAATAAAACGAGCGTTTAAATAAAAAAAAAAACAAATAAGAAACTCTTCGGCTTGAAATTATTAGTATCCATTATTTTATGACGCTGAACCACAAAGCCGCTTATTACGAATAAATAAGTCCCATTAAAATTTCATACAAAAAAGGCAACATAAAAATTTAATTCTCCTAACAAAAACGTGAAGGAATTACTACCGTGCTATCTTTTGACGCATCAAAAATGTTATATTCTTTTTACGGTACACAATTTAATTTCCGTTTTAGAGATGTCCCGCGGCACTGCTGTATATAAATTCGATTTTACATAATAGGTATATAAAAGCTGTGCAGCAGCCTCTGGGGATGGTAAAAAGGATCGACGTCCATTTTTGTTGAGAAATTGGGGACAAGCATGTTATTGTATCATCCTAATAAATAATAAATGTATATTCATAACATCACACCTGTTATCCCCGAAGGGTTCGGCAGAGGTTTACCCATCACTGCACCCACATTTCGACAGCTATATAAATGTTTAAGTCTATTAAGCCATCAACCGGGTACAAATCCAGACTCCGAGGCTGCTACCGAGAAATTCCCAATAGAAAAACCAAATAACACTTTGCCTGACCTTCGATTTGAATCCAAGATCTCATGCTCAGCAATTGCTGTTTGCTACCACTAAATCAGAGAAGCAGTTAAATAATAAAATAATAATAATTTAATTTAAAAAAAAAACATTATTAAGTATAACGGATGAAGTGTGAGTACACTTTTGTATATAGTACATATGAATTAAAAAGTCTCATTGGTACTTTGCACCTACAGCCCAACGAATGAGAGGCTGGCCTTATCCACTAAGCTATCACGACATTCAATAATAGAATATGGTGATAATAATACCTGCCTCGTAAAAAAAATGCAAGAGGAACAAGTAAACAGAACACACACAAACACCACAGTCTAACAATTCCATTATTCCAGTTCTACAAAACAATGCAATACCTGGCTTATCGAGCAGAGTTCCAATCTCCGTTCTCTAATTGTAAAATTCTTCACAGAAAAATCCAATTATACTTCGCCGGACTTAAGCGCGGAACGGTACTTAACCAGCAACGTTCATAGAACGAAGATAAAAAAAATGTGCCCTTTAGATAAAACCTTTTTATTCTTCTTTATAATAGACTTTAAAAGCACTCGTCGAAGTGCACAGCAATAAACTCAATTCAATTAGTTTATAAAAATAAAAACAAACATTGGTGCCGATTCCCTTCGTCACAAACTAAACTAAAATTAGACTATTTCCATCTTTTCTATCCAATAAAATAAGAAAGAGACTAATGTAAATAAGAGCTGTCAAATTTAGTCAATCTGACACATTCATACAGTTATAGTTGACAACTTAAAACGTATGGATTAAAAATACGGAGAAGTTCAAGGCAAAACTAATTCGACATCTCTAACTTAGTTCTCTAATGTCACGGAATGTCACAGTCCTTTCCTTTCGCTGTATGTTAGTAAGAGATGTCAATTCTCTAAATTTAGTCTAGTTTGTGAACAAGGGAATCGGCACCATTGGTGCCGATTCCCTTCGTCACAAACTAAACTAAAATTAGACTATTTCCATCTTTTCTATCCAATAAAATAAGAAAGAGACTAATGTAAATAAGAGCTGTCAAATTTAGTCAATCTGTCACATTCATACAGTTATAGTTGACAACTTAAAACGTATGGATTAAAAATACGGAGAAATTCAAGGCAAAACTAATTTGACATCTCTAACTTAGTTCTTTAATGTCACGGAATGTCACCGTCGTTTCCTTTCGCTGTATGTTAGAAAGAGATGTCAATTCTTTAAATTTAGTCTAGTTTATAAACAAGGGAAACGCCACCATTATTACAAAAAGTTTAAATTAAAAAAGGGTATTAAGTTTTTTAATTCGAAATATAAATACACGCATATAATAGAAAGAGACAAAGACAAAAGAAAGAAGAAAAGAAAAACTGTATATTCAGGTGAAAATGAAGCACACAACAAAAAAAAAAATTACAAAAGCAAAAAAAAAGGTGGTATTAAATATAAAAAATAAAGGGAAGGTCGCCTGGTGCATAACGCTTTTCTCTTACGTGACGCTTTTCTGCCAGTTAACTCCTACCGAAAGCCGCGTTAAGGAATTTCGTCAAAAAAACATTCCGTCATAATGCTAGCCCCGATTCGGTCATATGGGCGGCAGGCATTCCGCCACTGCCAATTGGGTCATCAAATGCCAAATCCGTGTTACAATTTATGACACGATAAGTTACACCGATTCGTTAAATTCGTCCAATTCTATACAGTATCGTGTTGTAAGGTCATTGACAGCTAGACTAGACTGGATTTGTTCCCAGTTGATGGCAATAGACTCGGCCCTTATTACATGGGACTTAAACATAACTGGCGAAATGTGAGTGAACTAATGGGTACACCACTACCTAACCCTTCGGAATTTAAAGGCGTGATGTTATGCATGTATGCTACTAGAATAACAAGGCAGTCAATTCTAATTGGTCCATTCACAATAATTTAAATTCTACCTAATGTCTATAACATAAAATGCTAAATTTGTATAAAGGTGCAATTTTATTAGTTTCCCGATCTCATTTGCGGCTCAGACCTTCTCCAATAAATTTCTAATCTTTCTTCTGACCTTTTTCAATAAGCGCACGATCCAACGGAAAATCGGTCAGACGTGAAAATATATAATAAGGTTCTGTACACACAGGTATGACCTTGTTTAATAGAATATTTCTGAAAGGCTTTGGAAAATATTACGTTTTTTCATATTGCTTTAGGATAACATCACGCCTGTAATCCTCGAAGGGGGCAGAGATGTATCTATTAGACCCACATTTCGCCAGTTATGTTTATAGGGGGCGAGCCCACCGGGTACAGATCTAAATTCCGAGGCTGCTATTACTAATTCCTGATGGAAAAACCCAATAACACTTTACCCGACCTGGGAATCGAACCCAAGACTTCATGCTCTGCAGTCGCGCTTTGCGACCACTAGACCAATGAGGCAGTCTGGATGTAGTGTTATTTTGTAACTAACAGTAATACACCTAGAAATATACATGTAGAGCATTTAGGGATAAATACAGCCCACGTAATGACTCGATTAATAATGGTAATGAACATTGTAGATATACCTACTTATAATGTTTAAGAGCGTTTACGAAGTACGATATTTCGTACAATCTTTCAAGTCCTTATTTTTCAAAATGAATACCTATTTTAATGAAACTAAGCAGGATTTAAAGACCTGAAAAGAACATTTTCAAAAAAGAATAGTTTTACTTCTAAATTAGACCGCATTTAAGTTTTCCTTAAGAACAAAGATTTCTAATTTTCTTTTTTTAAATAAAACATTTCGATTTTTCATTTTAATTCAAGTACCTATTCTAAAAATAAACCTAATCAAACGTAACGTGATTTCTTCGCAACCGCATACAATGGACGCAAACAAATCAACCTACCCTACCTATAAAACTAACAAAGTAAGTACGTGTACATAAAATGGCCGCCTCTAATGCACACTGCGATGGTGCCAAGACGGTTTGCTCAAGAAATTGTTCCAGTAAAACGTCCGGGGTTAGTTTACAGCACTTATTTGCTCGGTTTTAAAGTGGGACGAGTGTGTTTGTCCGGGATATATTTTTGAGACTTGACATTCTGAATGGAAACGGTTTGATAGTTACTAATGGATGCTAGATGCTAGCCAAGTATGTTTAACCAACTTCTTAAATGTTTGGATTGCTCTTAAAGTAATTTGCTAGTTGCAGTCTTGTAGTCTTCTTCTTCTTCTTTATCGTGTGGGCAGTAAAGTCTTACCCTCAAACTCTTACCTTATCCAGTAAAGTCGACCCCACACTCCCTAGTGTCAGAGTTTCTAAACCGCCTCAAAGGCCTCTGACATGGTTTTGAGTGGGACAGTAAGTTCCAGGTTTCCTCACGATGTTTTTCCTTCACCGATGTCATGACGTCCAAGATAAACTTTACAAAGTAAATATGAATTGATTGACAAAGTCACATTGGTACTTGCCCGGATTTGAACCCACAACGGCCATCATGACGATAAAAAAGAAGTCTTTTAGTCGATTTAATATACATTAGAAAACTAATTACAATATTCTCGGAATGCAAAGATTATTCAATATTTCACGATTCATAAAAAAAGAATAGGTATAAACAACATAACATCACGCCTGTAAACCCTGAAGGGTTAGACAGAGGTATTCATTTTTCCAGTTGTAGGGGACCCATCCAGTTCCGAAATGGCGATCTTCTCCGAACGAAGGTAGTCCATATAACCAAATAATAAAAGTTATCAGCAAACAGTAAATTAATTAAATTATTGATCTTCTACTAACTATAAATA
Source organism: Hoplodrina ambigua (assembly GCA_949774945.1). Taxonomy (NCBI): domain Eukaryota; kingdom Metazoa; phylum Arthropoda; class Insecta; order Lepidoptera; family Noctuidae; genus Hoplodrina; species Hoplodrina ambigua. Next base: position 4,774,532 of record OX458967.1, read on the forward strand.
TCCGAGCAACATAAAAGGTATACATATCTTGAGCATCGTGTCAATGACCCTTGCCCCGTGGTCAGTTCTATAGTGGAGGACATCATTAGTACACGTCGCGCTCACCCCCACCCCCTCCAGAAATAGAAGCAACGTTCATGTTAGAATATTGTTGAAGAAACACTTGTTATTTTTGGCCAGTGTTGCAAAAATATCGGGCTTACAAAATTAAAAACGGCTTTTTTTTAAGAACAAGGTATTTAAAGCCTTATAATCGTTTTTTTTTTTAAGATTATTAGCTATACATACAGTTTTATATCTTTGTAATATTTTATAAGTATCGCTGTTGGTTTTCTAAATAAAGAAAATAAAATAAAAAACTGCCACGTTGGTCTCGTGGTCGCAAGCGCAACTGCTGAGCATAGGGTCCTGGATTCGATTCCCAAGTTTTATAAGTATCGCTGTTGGTTTTCTAAAAAAAGAAAATAAAATAAAATACTGCCACGTTGGTCTCGTGGTCGCAAGCGCAACTGCGGAGCGTAGGGTCCTGGATTCGATTCCCAAGACAGACAAAAATTTTTGTTGGGTTTTCCATTACGGATTTCTCTGTAACAGCCCGGGGTTTGAAAGTTGGAACCCAAGACCTAATGCTTAGCTATCGCGTTTTGCGACCACTAGTCCAACGAGGCAGTCAATCTATTTAAGTTACACACAACTTATTTACTTAGGAAATGTAACATAAAATATTTAAAAAAAAGGTGCACTAAAGGACAATCGACAATATGATCCACAAGAGAAATAACGACCACACATAATTATGTCATTGGAAAGTTATTCTACATTAAAAAGGCTACCTAATCCATACTACATGTGTCTCTAAATGTGTCTCTCTGTGTGTCTGTTACCGCTTACGTTTAAATCGCTGGATCGATTTTGATGAAATTTGGCATGGAGTAAGTTTAAGACTCGGGGAAGGACAGAATAGTTTTTAAGGCGGCTAAGGCGGTGAAATGGAGGTGTTCCACGCGGACGTAGTCGCAGGCAAAAGCTAGTGCAATATATTATATAATATATGGTAGTTATTGGTTCCTAGACCAGCATCCATATATTTTTAGATTCTTCTTTATTCAAATGGTTTTGCCAGCCTTTTAAAAAGTTCCATATTAAAGGAGTTTTTCATTGAAAAGTTTTAAAACACTTCAGCAAAAGCTTCTTAGTCCTTGTTATTTGTTTACGAGAGCTTCGCCACTTGTACAGACCACTCCCGTCTGAGGTCTGCTTGTTAACTCCGTAAGTATCAAAATTGTTAACTCTTTAAGTATGAAAACAACTTCAAAAACTTCTCTCCAAAAATGTTTTTTCAAATCCTCTTATGTTCATATTCACAGACAATTGTAAGGGTTCTTAAAAAATATAATTAAATAGATACAACCGCTTTAAATTCTATGAAATTGTTTTTTATTTTCACATAATATCACGCCTGTAATCTTCGAAGGGTTAGGCAGACGTGTACCTATTAGTACACTCACATTTTGCCAGTTATGTTTAAGTCCCATGAAATAGAGGGCGAGCCTATTGCCATCAACCGGACACAAATCCAGGCTGCTACTGAGAAATTTCTGATACCCAATAACACTTTGCTCGACCTGGGAATCGAACCCAAGACCTCGCGTTCAGCAGTCGTGCTTTACGACCACTAGACCAACGAGGCAGTTCAAATATTCATTAAAGAATGTTGCTACGTCGTAGCTGGAGAGATGATGTCATTGCTACGCAAGCTACGAGTTCGTAGCATGAAAAACACAACAACAACGCCATGCTTTAGCAGCCATTTGATTGAATAGAAAAAAACTGTGCATGTTGTCTTATCCTTGTCCTTCGGCTGTTCAATTGTTTAAAGCATTTAACAGTCATTCATGTATTAAAGACTTGGCATATTAGACAAAATTTGTGGAATCTTATAATAAAGCGTCTCATGAACTATTGTAAATTTTGTTGGTATAAAAAGTAGGTAACTATCTATATTTATTTATTCACTTAAACTTTATGCAACAAACATTTGTTGCCTTGCATTGCCTTTGTACATACAAAGGCGGACTTAATGCCTTAGGCATTATCTAACAGTCAACCAGAGGTGGTAAAGAGATAACATGGTAGGTGCAAGCAATTATTACGAGAGTAAAACAAAAAAATCAGAGATTTAAAAAAAAAAAAATTGTACTCATACAATGGAACAATAATAAACAACAACAACAACAACAATAGTACTGTCTATATTATCATTAATGATTTGCTACCATCACCGGGCCACACACATTTTAGTCTAAACTAGCAACCCGCCCTGGCTTCGCACGAGTACAATGTAGATACGTAAACTTTCCTCTTAGACCTTCCTATGTATTGATGAAAATTGCGTCAGATCCTTTGCGTAGTTTAAAAAATGTAAGCATAGGGCCTACCCCTATCTCCTAAAACAGTATTATTTTAATATTACTTTGTCTTGCGCACTTTTGGATTTTCAACGCTCGGGTCAGTAACGAGAGTTGAATATCCAACAACAGAAATTACAAAGTAATATTAAAATAGTATTGTTTCAAGAGATGCAGGACTCAGATGGCGGGAAGCGACATTGTTTAATGCTGTGAAGAATTTATTTGCTACTATATCCGTCCAAAAACACATTTTAGTCTAAATTAGAATAACGAGCTCTAAACTACATGATTATTTTACTGCACTAAATCTCGTTTATCCATACTAAACGCCAAACTGCCTCATCGATTAGTTCATAGCTCGTTGCGTCCACTTTGACTTTGCGATTAACGGCACAAAGGCGCGGCCGGCTATTATCGTCCGATAGTTTCGCACACACGTGTAAACTGTAATAATTAGAGGCATCTGACTAATATGTAGGCAAAATTTAAGGTTCCTTACCGATGGTTTACGAGACCGTATTGTTAAGCCTTCGTTGTCCGTCCGTCCGTCTGTCAGCGGGTTTTCTAATGAACCGTAATAGCTAAAGAATTGAAATTTTCACAAAAGTCAAAACATTTATTTCAATTAAAGCATTTACAAGCACTTTTGAACTGTCAAGAAGTCGGTCAGTTAGTCCGAAAGTTGAAGCTCGTTCCAAAACGGAGGTAGGCTTCTATGGAGAAGAACGAGCAAGAAACTCCACGGCACTCACACCACAGATTATGTATTTCTATTGCCGCTCTTTTGTTCTATTGCTCTGGAACTGTATAATTAGTCTATGTTATTAAATTCTCAAATATTATTATGACAACTTTGTCAATCACTTTATTCTAAAAAATGATTGTTTTTTTTTTGTAATATCACTTTATCCAAGACCTTCACTAACCTTATTGGTGAGGTTTTTCACAAAGGTCAGGTGCGTAGTACTCGTATGCGGCGTGCTTGTATGATGAGATGTATGAACGTAGATTAGGCGAAAGGAGTATGTAAGGATCGTAGCAGGTGGCTTTCTGTGGTTTCTGCCTACTCCCATGGGAAAAAGCGTGAGCTCATGTATGTACAATTTTTACATTGATGATTATTAGTTCTTTATTGTCTATGGTTACACCCTCTTTTTTTAAATTGAATGTTGGGAGTAACTTTGAAATTCATAAATGTCTGTTCTTATTTATAGTCTGTCAGACTTTCATTTGAAAAACAATTTGTTAGCCCTCTGCCAAGTCGTGACTTCAATAACTTTAATTTTAAAGATTTAAAATATTTCGTGTAAACTAAGTAGTTAGGTACCTACAGATTAATATTGTTTTTTAATAACTTACGTTTAGCAAATCCTTGTATTATAAATACTTACTTATGTTATTAATACTTGAAAATTGCTCGACCTCTGCGACCTCTGACAAGCAAAATAATTTATCTAACGAGGTAAAATTGTTGGTCCTATTACAAACCGCATGTAGTAGCCATACTACATTCAGTAGAACATTAGGAAAATAACGTTACAATCCTATTGTTATTTAAATATAATTTTGAAGCAGTGTAGACTAATGGACATTTGCAAAAAAAAAAAAAAACAAAACGCGGTGTTCTTTTTTTTAAAGCTGTTTGTCTAGAAACTTCTCATAACTACATTAAAAAAAAAATCAAGCAAGCGTTCAAAAGAAATCAATTCCTCGAAGTAATTCAAAACAAAACCAAAATTCTACTTTTCCATGTACGTATGGCAATAGGATAAAATGTAATAAAATAAAAAAAACATTTTCGTTCTTTTAAAAAAGGTATTAAAACTGAAACATTGCAACAATATCGGAAAGAAAATGGCATTCAAAATAAAATAATCAGATTACTCGGTGGCCGAAAATTTTATGTCCACGAAACTTTTCTATTACGACTTCAAGTAGGACTTACTGCATGGCAACCAGCCAAGATCGTGAATGTTTCTACTTGTAAAATATTTTAGTTATGTACCTATGTGTACTCGTCGTAAGGTAATCGTAATGGCCATACCCACTGGGGGGTAAGGCCTCCAGTTCGCAACCATGCACAGGCAAGTACCAATCTGACTTTTTCTATTTCATATGATGATACGACCGCAGAGAGATCAGGCGCAGGACCAACCGCGTCATGTGCTTTTCGAAACACGGATGTTACACCATCAACTTCCAAACTTCGGGCTGCTGCTGAGAAATTCCTGATGAAAAACCCAATAACAGTTTGCTCGACCTGGGAATCGAACCCAAGACTTAACACTTATCAGTCGCGCTTTGCGACTTTAAGACCAACGAGGCAGTCAACAAAACTTACTAAAATTTAATAACCTTTAGTACCTACCTACATTTACTTACCATGTTTGTGTGAACAATTTCACAAGCACACTTCACCATAAAATCTCAAAGGTTTCCGATTTCAAAACCACAATTTTTCACAAAAAGAAACCCAATATTCGCTCTAAGAGTTGTGTTACTTTAAAAGCGCTCTTAAGTCACAAAAGATCTCGTGATTTCTGGCCTTCGATGACTTTGCCACAAGTGCACTAAGCTCTGAACTAGTGCTGTTTATTTCGATGTAAAAGCCCGGGAATGAGATTAAAAAGCCGGGATTAAAAATGTAGCTCCAATTGCGACGCGGTTGGCAATATCAATATTGTATGTTCCAACATACAATATTGATATTGTACAACATACAATATATGTTGAGGGATTCAATAAGGTAAAATATTTATTTTTTATTAGTAAGTATACAATATTTATATAATAATAAAAAGAAATAAAATAAAAGTGAATATGTTTTATTTTGTATGTATTTTCGAATTAGCCAAAAATTACATAATTTGTATAAGAGGTACAAAATTATTCCTGCAAGGGTTGCGGATTTTTTTCGAAAGAGATACCGCGGTCCTTGAACACAAAGGGCAGGAGGAACGAAAAAAGGTTTTAGTCAGTAAGAGTCTGACACTTTCTTCCGCTCCTCCTAGAGCAGGAGAAGTAATTTGATGACTTTCCATCATTTATCATTATTTATTTCACGTCAGTTAATCGCAGATAATGACAATAAAATAAAAAACATAATTCATTTTTGAAGCTTTAACACAATGCTCGGAGTGTTCAATTTTCGTTGTAGTTTTAGCGATAATTAAATTGTTAAAATATCGTGCACGCAGATTGCAGGTCATAAGTTGTTTTAGTAATAGAGAGTTAGAAATGTTGCTTGCATGCTAGCTGCCATAACATTATATTCATAAAAGGCCTGCACGCAGGGCACAGGCTTAAAGAAATATAAAAAAAAAAACTTAACAAAACAGTAATGAAGAAAGAGCAAATGCTCTTTCAAAAAAGATAGGTATTCAGGTATAGTTTAAGTTTTCTTAGAAGCCAATGGACGTCTTCGATTGAAACTTAACTTAATTAATGAACCGTATATTGGTGCCGATTCCCTTGTTCACAAACTAGACTAAATTTAGAGAATTGACATCTCTTACTAACATACAGCAAAAAGAACTGTGACATTCCATGACATTAAAGAACTAAGTTAGCGATATCAAATTAGTTTTGCCTTGAGCTTTTCCGTATTTTTAATCCATAAGTTTTAAGATATTAACTATAATAGTATGGGTGTGTCAGATTGACTAAATTTGACAGCTCTCTTTCTTGTTTTATTGTACAGAAAAAGATGGAAATAGTCTAATTTTAGTTTAGTTTGTCACCAAGAGAATCGGCACCATTATCTACTATTTAAATTAAATTTAGAAATATCAATCGGTTTCTAAGAAAACTTCAACTATATCTGACGACCCTACATACCTATCTCTTTGCTGACTGTACCTAAAGAAGATCACGTTGATAATATTCTGAGCACATTTAAAACATAAAGATATTAAAGTCCCTAAGGTAGCATAAATGAAACTGTTCCGTTAAAACATAGTGTCCTATTTCCCGCGTCCCGGGAAAACGGGACGCACCACAGCACTTTCTCATTGAAATATGACACTGTACCTACCTGCTACAAGAATACGCCATTTAAAGTTTTCGCAGACTGAATAAATCGACTTTTAAATTTAATTACAGCACTCTTAAGTATGTTTGCTGATAATAACGTTTTTAAATTTCAGTATTTTTGAACTTAGTAGGCATCGTATTTTCTAACAAATTACTAGTAAGTCAAATAAAGTTTTGAAAACGTTAATTACTCTGTGTTTTAATTAATGTTTTTGTTTTTTCGAATTACTAAGTATGTGTAAGTTTTGTTCTATTAAAAGAAAACTATAAGCTTGAAGCATTGGTCAACATCAAAATCCAACATCCTATGTAGAGTTCATTATCAGATCATATTTATGGGACAACCTGTGAAGTATTCAAACAAAAATGTACTTTCCAAATCGGTTCAAGCGTCTTCGAGTAATCGGCGAAGATAAATAAAAAAGAAAAAAAAAATTCTTCGGATTGAGAACCTACTGCTTTTTTTTATGTCGGTCAAAAACAAATGAGTTCACTTTCAAAGTTAATCTTTGAGTGAGGTTAGAAGTGACTATCTGTAAGTAAGTTACTTATGCTTATGACGTCATTATCCAGCTTGTCTCGTTCAGTAGAAAATTATGAAAAGGAAAATACATTTTCCAGAGAAAATTCTATCTCTAATTTACAAAATTCTTCCCCTGCGATTCGCCATTAGCGCCGCCGCTTTGATTCACAAAAGCAAACATCAGAGCTCAATGCAAAACATACACGTGATTGAGAAAATGTATGATGTTTTATCTCCTTTATTTACAGAATAAAGTCTTCTCTTTGAGAGCAAATTGGAAGAGAGGAAGCCATTTTAAGTCGAAATATACGCAATCACGCTTGTACAGTCGGTTGGTAATACAGATGTTGGTTTTTGTGTGTTTGGGTGGCAATAGTAAGTCGTCACCAAGGCCTGTAGTCATCTAGAGGACTGGAAAGTACCATAATTTTAATTAATTACGCTTTCACGACTAAACAACTGAACCGATTTTGAATTTAATCAAAATCGGTTCAGTTGTTTACCGAGTGAGTTTGAACCCCTAAAAAGGTCACAGGCTACTTTTACTTCTACAACTTCGTCTGCGTCCAGCAGGGGATCAGATCAGTTCAGCAGTCATCAGGACCAAAGTCAGACCGATATTTATGCAGGCAAAAGCTTTTTAATAGTTCATTATTAGTCCCCACGATGTTTTCTACTTCAGTTATAAAAGGAAATCTAATATTAGACATGACACTACTTTAAGATAAGAGTGCCATGGAGTTTCTTGCTCGTTCTTCTCCATAGAGGCCTACCTCCGTTTTGGAACGAGCAACTAGCTTCAACTTTCTGACTAACTAACCGACTCCTTGACAATTCAAAAGTGCCTTTCTATTGAAATAAATGTTTTGACTTTGTCTGTTTTTCTGTGTCTTTGTTTGTTTGTTTTGTGTTCTTTGTCTTTGTTTATATGTATCGCCGTTGGTAACCTAAATAAATAAACTAGCAGAAATAGATATTTTCAACCCTACTATTAAAGAAGGTACGTGGATGTATGTTTATGTGAGCAGTTGTGAGGGACAGGGCGTTGGTAATGAGGGGCATTGAGGTTTACCCCTGTGGCACAGTTTCTGTGCGTATATGTAATCTGTTTATATAGGGAACAAACTTGCTATAAAAGCACCCCACGACGTGAGAATGTGGAGCAAAATTGAGCTTAACTCTAAATAAGCCAACGTACAATAGTGATTTAAGTTTGGTTTGGCCATAATTAAAATAATTGAAACAATAAGCAAAATCTGTTACATTATTATTCAGTAATAACAGGAGAAAATTCTACTAGCATTTTAGAACCGACCGCAATCTAATCTTAGTCTCAATCTGTCAAAAATGCCTCTAATTTACATGCATTGTTTATCGATGAGATGAGATTAGATTTTGAATGTTTTTCCAGTAATAGAATTGGCGTTCTGGTCAATAAACAAAAAAAAGAAAAATACATAAATTAATAATTGTAGCCTTAAAAATAAATTTGTAATACCCCTCTTTTAAAGGGGGTCAATTAATATAGGACACTATATTAATTGATACACTATCGCCAAACGACTGACCGACTCGTTAAGTCTTTACGTGATCAGTGAGCCTGCCGTTTCTTGGGCCAATGAATCAGGTTCTACAGACAACACTTTACAAAATAAGTGTCACAAAAAACAAAATATAGAACTTTTAACCCAAATAAATTCTTTAGCAAATATACCAGTTATGAAATGAAAATATCTAAAACCAATAAAGTTTATTGATACCGATACCTCTAGAAGTCGGACAAGTCTAAACTTATTTACAGACAGCGATCGATTGGATTTAGCCTTTAGTTTTTGTATGTAATCTTCGTTAACATAATACAGAGCATCTCCTATTACATAGAAAATTATGTATTAAAAATAAACTACACCAAACAAAAACAGTTTCTAGCGGTACATTTTAATATCGTGACGGCCCCTCTCTGCATGTCATTTTCAATTCATAATTATGTACTTTATCAGTTTATTTTGGATGTCACTGACATCGGTGAGAAAAAAAAGAAAGAAATCATTTATTTGTGAAACATAGGTACATTAAAGATCGTAGAAATTGTAAATAGAGCGCTATGTTTTGTCAACAATGACATACAAATAATATAATAAAAATTTGTGACATGAGAAATTAATAAAATTTAAAAATTGACAAAAATTAAAATTCTAATTAAAAATATGTACAAAAAATATATTGAAAATGTGATTAATTAAATTTGTCATTCAGAAACTCGTCTAATAATAACATTTTTTAAGTAGCAGCTGGTGTAAAACAGTTCTTAACTTATGGACTGGCATAGATTTGACTACATCTGGTAATTTGTTAAAGACTTGGAGAGCAAACCCAAAGAATTTTTTTTTTAATAATGCGGTTTTACATTTGTGAGGAAATCTAAACTTTATGTCTGAAACCGCCAATCCGCCTTGAGCAAGCATGCTCGTACCTTCTGTCCTCTGTATGAGACGAGGCCTTTGCCCTGCAGTGGGATAAAATTAGGTATTATTTTAGAAATACATACATAATTACTACCTGCTAATGCCTACAGAAAACCTAATGAATATGGTGCAAAATATATCTATGAGGGCAAATAAAGGCAACAAAATCAAATCCTTTTCTTTCCTACCCTCCATTTTGGGTCGGGAATCACGAAACAGAATGGTCGGCATGAGCTGGCTATTTTCTTATGACAGTGTAAGCATCGTGGGTCGGATAAAAGATTTGGTTTGAAAACGCAGCCTAAGGGATTCGTATTGTTGTTACTCTGTTTCCGTCAATGCGGCGGATAAAATGGATAAATAAATGGCGAAGGGATAATGTTGTATAAGTTGTTGATGTGTTTTGATATTTTGAGAATTTAAAACTCTTTTTGAGTTATGTTTTTGGGTAACTCTGGCTGGTTTAGTCATAATTCATAAGTCGTCATCATCTGCCTAGCCTTTTCCCAACTACATTGAGGTCGGCGTCCAGTCTAACCGGATGCAGCTGAATACCAGTGTTTTACATGAAGCGACTGCTTATCTGAACTCCATAACCCAGTAACTGGGTAATACGATACCCCATAGTAAGACTGGTTATGAGACTTAAACCGTTAAAAACATAAACATAAATAGACACAAATAGATACATAGACATAAATCTTTGTAGAAATATTTTACCCTCAAATTATGTATTTTTGTTCTCATCTGCTGTTCTTTTCTGATTAATTTCGTTGCGTGACTCAAGACAGTTGAATCGTCTTTGCAGGACTCTTCGAGCTTCATTACCTCGGCGCTGGTGTTCGCCACATTTGATTTTATTGCTTTCAGGAGTTGCGATGGTTGGGAGTAGTGTGGCGGGCTTGCCACAAAAAAAAGTTATACACTGTCGGGAAAATATAACCCTTAAAGAAGCGCCAAAACTGTTGTTCATAAGAGAAGAAAATGGAGAAAGAAAGAGCCTGACTAATAACAGGACAAGATACAGGTTGTTACATAACACAAAAGTCTTTTAATTAAAAAATATTTCCACATTTCTCAATGAATATTAATGAATTCGTTACGTCACTGTTTAGTAAATGTTGTCAGTTTTGTTCGTGTAATTAACAAACTCTGGGATATTACTGTTTATTTACCTTACTCGGATCACGTTTCATTTATCAACTGTGTCAAAGGAAATTGTCTTAAATAGGGGACTGTAACAAGAACGTGCTACGCAAAATAGTAGTCTAGTTATATTTAGTCGTATGAGATCGTGTGGTTTCAAGCTCGACTGCTGAGCGTGGGGTCCTGGGTTCGTTTCCAAGGTCGGGCAAGGGTGTTATTGGGTTTTTCCATAGTTTGGAAGTCGGTGGTCTGACAGCCTGAGTCTCGGAAAGCACGTAGGTCCTGCGCCTAATCTCTCTCCGGTTATGTCGGATTGCTGTCCGATCGGACTATGAGAGTGAGGAAAGAGGAAGTGCACCTGTGTTTGCGTACACACTTCTGTACCTCAATTTTGTTGAACCAACTTAGTTGTTGAATATTTTTTTTAAAGCACTATAATATCTCCTTTTATCCAATGAGATTGGCCACCGTGACCAAAGCCGGTTTGGGGAATATTATTATTTACAACCTTTATCCATTCTATAAAATGTAATCTAGTTTAAATGTATGGTAACAGCTAATTTTAATTAATACCCGACAAAATATTCCATCGTTTGAGCTCCAGAAATATGAACCGAATCCATAGTAAATGTCTATTTTACGATGGGATATATCCACCATATATAGGAAAGGATTCCATCGTTATTTATCGAAAGGTGAACGAAATCCCATCGAAAAATATGAAAAAGTTTATTTAGCATGCTCCATATAAAAATATGAAAAGAGTTGGAATATAACAATCCTAATTTTACGAAATTAGAGTCTACTATAGGCACCCTACATGGTTATGGCAATTTAAAATGAATCACAAATAGGTAGCTAAGTACAAAGTGATAATGAAAGTTCATGGTCTTGTATATTAGACATAAACACAAAAAAAATGATCGATAACCCATAACACATCAATGTCCTTGAACCTGTAGTAGACAACTACAATGACACACCAACCACCTGAAGTGGACGAGGTTATGTAAAACGAACCCAACCCACAAAATCTAAAACTAAAGACATCATAAACATAATCATAAGTACAGGTGGGGCTGTACCATGTGTTGATAAAAACATCATAATATCTTTGTTAATATCTGGATCGTTTTTACTGAATCCTCACCTACCTTAACCTTTATATTTTAGTGAATCAATTTTGAAGATTTTGTGGGTTGAATTCTTTTAACGTAAAAAGAGTTGCGCGTGGCTAAGTAATAACAGCCGCATGGGTCAATCCATCAGGTTGAGCTACACTTACTGGGGTTGGTCTGTGAATGGGAAATCATCTTTACACACCGAGACTCCTCTATGCTTCGTAAAGCACGTTAAGCCGTTGGTCCCGGCTGCCAAGGGTCTTTATCAGTAGTTACGGTTTGTCAGAAGCCCGAAAGTCTGACAATAAGTCTTACCAAAGGTTTCGTATTACCCAGTTGCTGGGTTGAGAAAGTCAGATAGGCAGTCGCTTCATGTAAAATGCTGGTATTCAGCTGCATGCAGTTATACTGGAAGCCGACCCAAACATAACCGAGAAAAAGCTACGCAGATTGATTGATCCTTATAACATAACAACGTCTAATCGCACGATCAAAGACCCCCTCAAAACTAACAAACGACAATTTTACCTGACTATAATTCCTAAATAAACGGTACCAAACTAACAATTAAATAAATTACTGCTATTGGAAATTGATGGCGGCCCTGTCACAGGCGACCCCCCTTGTGTACTTACAACCATTAATAATTTGGGCGGCACCATTAGGCCATTGGAAGCTCAGCGAACTTTGTCATAAATCATCATTCTTCACCACACCTTGTAAGTAAGGCTAGTGGGGTGTCTAGGAAGATTGGTATTGACTTGCTTCGTTTAGGAATTGACATTAATTTTTATTATTATTTGTATTTTATAGACGCGAGTCTATTAAATACAAATATACATAACTTAAACATAACTGGCGAAATGTGGGTGTACTACCCATTAGTACACCAACGTAATACAATGTGTTGTTGGGTTTTTCGATCAGAAATTTCTCAGTAGCATCCTCGGAGTCTGCATTTGTGCTTGATTAATGGCAATAGGCTCGCCCACTATTACATGGAACTTAAACATTACTGGCGAAATATGGGTGTACTGATGGATGCACCACTGCCTAAACCTTCGGGGATTACAGGCGTAATGTTATATAATGTAATTAATGTTGTTTTGAATAATAAAATAAGTAACAAATAAGTCCATCATATTTTTCTTAAATATATGACGACGCAGGGTCCTCGCGGTTGTTTTTAAAAAACGTGACGTCAGCATTGCTGACGTCACTAATATCCTGGTCAGGGTTGCTGCTCATCTTGGATAATGAAAATAAACACAGTAAATGCTTTCTGTAATTTATTTTTCAACTTACCGAGGAGGTCCGATCGCTACGACGGCTGGAGTAAGAATGCCCGAGTCCGGCGAGCGCTCGGCTTTTTATAGTAGAATTGAGTGTGTCATTCATTTGAACAAATCACCCACTTCCGCACAATAAAATTAGTTTTTACATTATAAAATGTTACTATTTTATAAACAAACGTTTTATAACATTATTAAATCAATTAACATGCGTAAATCTATTTTTTAATGTTAACACGTGGTAAAAATAATGACCACGTGTTTTTATTTTTGAAATGTAGTTACTCACCAACGTGACATACATTGAAAATAATCTGTATTCTTATATGTATTACTAATTTGATAATTAAATGATTTGAAATACAATTTTTGACTTAGTTACAATCAACAAATCTGATTCGATTTTAAGGTTATTCCGGAAACGTGTTTTTATTTGTTATCGAATTGTGGCGACCCGCCGACACGGCCATTCTGACAGGCGGCGCGTGCTCTGCGTCTGCCTGCGTTGTGAGGTTAGATGCCTGAAATTAAGAAAACGTTTTTCTTTGAACTAGGTATCCGTTAGCAACCTATGTTCCTTATTATTATTATGATTATTGTTGTAAGCACAGTACACAAAGACGTCTCTCGTGCCCTGCCTTGTTACTTTAGAATCTGTGGTGTAATACGTGTCTACCCATGGTTCCACAAGGTGTTTCAACGGTATCTCAGGGTTCACTAGTGGATGCATCAAGGACCCATATTACCCTTGAGCTAACTCAAGGGTAACACATGGTTTAGCTCAGAGGTATCACTCTCCAGATCTTTTATTCTCGTAGATTGTTATTAAAGATATTAGGGTTGAAAATATTATGAAAATAAAGATTTTTAACTCACCCGTTGTAATCCGATGATAAGTTATCGTCGTCGTGAGCTACTTGAACTGGCTGGCCAGCTTGTGATGTGGATGGCACCGGATCGGGAGCGGTTGTAATGTTGTTTAGCGGTGTATCGAGATCTTCTCCCGCCGACACGGCACCTTGGTCTCCCGGTTGTGGCGCACGCCGAAGTTGTCAGAGCAAGTGAAGTGTCATGAGCAACTTTTCGAGAGCGTCCTGTGCCGACCACCTTTTTGACCATATAACGGTCATTTTCAAGTACCCTGATAATTAAAAAATTATTTATTTTAGCCTTGCGAGAGTTGAAAGCGTTGTCTGTCATACTCAGCGGTTCGAGTCATTCGTTGCTGTACTTGTCTGGTCAGCGCTTCTATGTCGACTGTTTGGTGGTCAATGTCAACCAGTTTAAGCAGTTCTGGTGGTACGCAATGCGTTCGTTGCGTGATGAGCGTGAGTGGTGTTACTCCTGTCACACGATGTGCTGTGCAATTCATCGCTAGTTGTAGCTCTTCAAGGATGCTGTGCCACTATTCGGTCTCTTTAATGTAGCTACCACTCTTTCCACCTGGCCATTCGCTCGGCTGATGCCTGGTGCTATCGCATGAATATTGATGCCAAACCGTTCACAAAACTGTGCGAATTCGCCAAAAAATTCCCTTCTTCCATCCACAATTATTTGAACTGGTGTTCCAAATAAATGTACTGTACGTTTTAAGGCGGCAAACGTACTGTGTGGGGTTTTATCAGTAGCATGGTATAAGAGTACGTATTTTGTGAAGGCATCCACGTTACAATGACGTGCTGTTGGTCTTCTTGGGTTCCCAATTTACCTGTGATGTCCATGTGGATCACTTGAAATGCACATGTTATCTTTTCAATTGGATGAAGCTGTGCCTGTGCTGCACCCGATGTGCCTTTACTAGTTCTACACACCACGCAGTTATCGACGTATCTTCGGATCGTGGTGCTCATCTTATCGAACCAATAGGTTTCTTTAACTTTCTGTAGGGTCTTCTCCCAACCTGGGTGCTTGAGTGTAGTGTGGAAGGAATTAATTAAACTCCATTGGAACGACTTTGGTACTACTATTCGTAGTTGTTGGCCGGAAATCGGATCTAAGACATACTTCTTCAGTACCCCGTCTTCCAAGGTAAAACCTTCTACCGGATTGTTGTCAATCAGGCTATTCAATATTGGTCGAAGTTCTTCATCTCGTCGCTGTTCAACCTTCAACCATTCCACATCTTTTGCAATGACATTTACTGTAAGTTCACTGTGATTTCTGCTAAAGAAATCAGCATGTTGGAGCCGGTTTCCTTTACGATATTCGAGCTCGAAATCATAGTTCTGCAAAAATGCCCACCAGCGGTGAATCCTTGGTAACAAGTCTTTCTTGTGTTTGGATACCTTTAACGAATTGCAATCAGTTATTACTGTTAATTTTCGTCCGTACAGATACTGACGAAAGTGCTTTATTGCTCGGACTACTGCCAATGTTTCTAGTTCATAGGAATGATAGCGGCTTTCAGTATCAGTTGTTCTCATGCTCATGAAAGCCACCGCATGTTGTCGTCCGTCGATAATTTGAACGAGAACTGCCCCAAATCCGAGACTGCTCGCGTCTGTATACAACTGTATCGGTGCTCCTTCTTGAAAGAGAGTCAGCACTGGAGACGAGGTGAGGCATTGAATTATCGTCGTCCTGGCTTTCTCGTGTCGGTCATCCCATTCCAATTTAGCTCCTTGTTTGGTCAACTCGTACAGCGGTACCATAATGCGTGAAAAGTCGGGGATGTACTTCCTGAAATAGCTCGCAAGCCCATTGAACTGCCTTACTTGCTTGACAGTTTTCGGCACTGGTGCTTTGACCAGAGCTTCCACTTTTCTAGGGCTGGGTCGTACTTGGCCGTCTGATACCACGCTGCCTAGATATTCGATGGTCCGTTTAAAAAAACTGCATTTATCGGCATTAATGGAAAAGCCAGCTTCTTGTAAGGCTATTAAAATGCGTTCGATGTTAGATATCCCTTCGCTGAAGTTTGTACTTTTGCTCAGTACGTCATCGACGTACACCTGTGCAACTGTTCCCAAGAGTGGGTACACTGCTCTGTTGATGCACCTCTGATAAACGGAACAGGCATTGCTCAATCCGAACGGCATGGTAATGTATTCATACAAGCCGTCTGGTGTTACAAACGCGGTCTTCTCGATGGACGTTTCTGCGATGGGTATTTGATGGAACCCTGCCGCCATGTCAAAGCTGGTGTAATAATACCCATTGGCCAATTGATCAATTTGATCAGAGATGAGAGGTAGCGGGTAATGGTCGCGCAATGTGTTCGCGTTGAGCTCCCTGTAGTCCACACATAGCCGATCGTCTCAATTCTTCTTCTTTACTAAAATTATAGGACTTGAGTAGGGAGATTTGCTTTGGCGTATGATGTTGTGTTCCAACAAATCCTTGATGATGTCCCGAACCTTTTCTCGTTCCACCGGACTGAGTCGGTAAGGTCTCCGCTCGACATATTTGTCTGCATTCTTCAGTCTTATTTCGAGCTCTCCCGTATTAACGCGCGTTTTTGGATATCCTCGGATAAATAGGTGATCATATTTGACTAGTAACGTGCGTAACTGGTTTAGTTCTTCAGGATTCGTCAGGTCGCAGTCTAATTTGTCAAAGATGATGCTTTTTGTCGTTATATGATGAACCATTTGCTGGTGCATCAGTCTGATTCCATCTGTCGTTATTACCATGCTTAAGTTGGTACCATGGATCAAATTCATACCAATTAATACATCAGTTGACATCTCATGATCAGGAATCACGAAGAATAGTATTTCTATCCTTATGGAGTCAATGGTGCAGATAGTCTTCATCTCAACTAATGAAATTACCGGGAATCTGCCAATCCCCTTGAGGTGGTTAACTGCAGAGCGTCGCTGGCCCGGTAATTTTGCAGCAATTGATTCACGAATCAATGAACACTCTGCTCCACTATCGAAGATGGCACGTATTGTTGTTGCACCAATTGTAACAGTAATGGGTGCTTGATTGGTTCCAGTTATGCAGTTCACGTTTGATGTCAATGCGTTTTGACGCTTGTAGCATGTTTCGAAAGTATGGCCCGTTTTCTTGCAGAATGAACAGGTAATCAGCCCTTTAGATGTCTCCGCTGCTGTAGTATTTGTCTTCTGCGGATTTGAAGTAGATTCCGAAGGCTTGAACCAACACTCGTTAGTGCTATGATTCGTCCTTTTGCATATTTGACAACGTGTTGTAGTTTGAGCAGTATCTGAAAAACGTGCACGTATTGGCATCGAAGTAATAGGATTTTGATGAGGGCGCTTCTTTCGTAATGAGGAAGCCACAGAGATGAGTTCTGGAACCGTATTTGCTTTTGCGTTCAATAGCTCAATGCGTAGGCGCTCATCATTTATACATCCTATCACTGCTTCCACTGAAAGTTCATCATCCAGTTTGTCTTTTGTAATCCTTTTCCAGAGAACCCAGGCGCGGGACAAAAATTCAGATATATCCTTGCTTGAGTCGTAGACATGCTCCCGGAACTGTAGTATATCGCGAGAGTATCTATTCTCGGGCTCGAATGTGGTGATCAACTTTTCGCGAAACTCTTCCCATGAGGATGTAGTCACCAACCAATCATCGATCCACATCTTAGCACGTCCCTTCAGTAATCCACACACCTTAGTGCGTAGGTCCAGGTCGTTTAATTTGTAGTTATCAGCTGCTTTATTTATTTATTTATTTATTTAAACTTTATGCAACAAAAAAGTACAAAGGCGGACTTAATGCCTTAGGCATTCTCTACCAGTCAACCAAAGGTGACTGGGGAAGGTGAAGGTGAGGTGAAGGTCTTTATCAATATGCTGGCACCATTCCCTGATGCCAACATGACTGTCCGGATCGAACGATGGTAGATAGATGTCTTTGATCCTGATCCGCGGTTCTGGAGGAGAATACAACCGTTCGGACATTCTCTGCATCATCTCTATCATTTGCATCATAAACTGGGGCGGAAATCCAACTGTTGGAGTAGTTGGATGCACAGTCGTCGTGTCGGACGATCCAGCGGCGATGGGTACCCCTGGAGGATATAGGCTCCCTTGATTGTACGAGATGGATGCCATTGACGTGAATGGCATCCCTGCGAAAGCTGGTATTTCCGGAGCAGTTGGCATTGCGGTTGATGTATACGTCATGCCTGCGGGTATTCCCGTCGCGGTGGACTGCATGGTATTGAAGTTGTTCGCACCAATTAGCGAGTGTGAAACGTTCAATGAGGCAGGGTTTATCAACCTGGTACTGCCCTGCACTGTTCCAGACGTGATAGGTTGAACCGAAGCTGCAGAGGAAGTGGTTGGAGTCAGAGCTTGTTCTGATCCCACTTCTGATGACGACGCAGGCTCCTCGCGGTTGTTTTTAAAAAACGTGACGTCAGCATTGCTGACGTCACTAATATCCTGGTCAGGGTTGCTGCTCATCTTGGATAATGAAAATAAACACAGTAAATGCTTTCTGTAATTTATTCTTCAACTTACCGAGGAGGTCCGATCGCTACGACGGCTGGAGTAAGAATGCCCGAGTCCGGCGAGCGCTCGGCTTTTTATAGTAGAATTGAGTGTGTCATTCATTTGAACAAATCACCCACTTCCGCACAATTAAATTAGTTTTTACATTATAAAATGTTACTATTTTAAAAACAAACGTTTTATAACATTATTAAATCAATTAACATGCGTAAATCTGTTTTTAATTTTAACACGTGGTAAAAATAATACGTTAATACGTTTTAATGATCTCAATTGTACCTACTTATGTCCCTAATTATAGTTTACATCAATATAATTATGTATTTACTTAATTACAATGTTTGTTATAATAATATCTAATAATATAGTTGTTGTAATTTTTATAAAATGTTAGATTTAATATTATATTAATTTTAAGTTGCTGAGCCCTAATAGGGTCCATAATGTACTTAGCTTAAAGCCTGTTTGTAACATCTATAACACATATGGAATGCAAATAAATACTTGAAATACTTGAAAATAATGACCACGTGTTTTAATTTTTGAAATGTAGTTACTCACCAACGTGACATACATTGAAAATAATCTGTATTCTTATAAGTATTACTAATTTGATAATTAAATGATTTGAAATACAATTTTTGACTTAGTTACAATCAACAAATCTGATTCGATTTTAAGGTTATTCCGGAAACGTGTTTTTATTTGTTATCGAATTGTGGCGACCCGCCGACATATATAATATAGCGCCAACAAATAAGCCTTTACCAAGATAATAAGATAATCAACTAGGGAATTAGATTACTGTGCACATAAACGCTTGGCTAACACTCCGCTACAGATGCATTTAACCCTCTGATGCTATTTTGCTCGCTATTGAGTGCCGTTTCATCTTGTATTGATCGCTTCATGGCTTGCCTACTATGTAGGTAACAGTTTATTGGAGTGAAAGCTGCATTTAACTCGACTGAGTTTAGTCTGGTTTACATCATCTTAATTTATGCAGTGCTTTTCTGTAAAATTATACCTAGGACTGCCTCGTTGGTCTAGTGGTCGCAAGCGCGACTGCTGTGCATGAGGTCTTGGGTTTGATTCCCAGGTCGGGCAAAGTGTTATTGGGTTTTTCCATCAGGAATTTCTCAGTTGCAGCCTCGGAGTCTGGATTTGTACCCGGTTGATGGCAATAGGCTCGCCCCCTATAACATGGGACAAAAAAAAAAACATTGACTGGTGAAATGTGGGTGTACTAATGGGCACACCTCTGCCTAACCCTTCGGGGATAACAGGCGTGGTGTTATGTTTATGTTATGTTATACCTAGGGTCTCAGGTGAAGCGAACATTTATAATTTTCTTCCAAAGCCATACAAACGCACATAGTATGATCTCAAAAAAAAAAAAACTTTCAACAATGTAACAAGCATTAAGGCTAGGCTTGCCGCTTTAGCAATTTGATTTGAACGGGAGATAAGCCTATAGTGATCCATCAAACATCGATCAAGGAACTATTTTGAACTCAATTAACTAGTTTTGAAAGGGAAACACAGTAATAATAGGTCTGGCAGTGACAACTATATCGTTGTAATATTAATTAAACTATGGACTAGCTATTGCGCGCGTAGATGTCGGTTATCGCGGAGAAGTCAATGTCCAATAAAAAGTATTCTATGTCTTTTGTTGGGGTTTAAACTTTGCCTGTACCAAATTTCATTAAAATCAGTGGTTTAGTTGTCAAATCGTAACAGACAAACAGAATTACATTCGCTTTTTTTTTAGTAAGGAAAATCGTAATTATGATAATTACAGAGGTATACCCATTATTACACCCATATTTCACCAGTTATGCTTAAGTCTTATGTAATGTATTGCGAGCCTATTGCTATCAACCGGGCACAAATCCAGATTCCAAGGCTGCTACTGAGAAATTCCTGATGGAAAAACCCAATAACACTTTGCCCGACCTGGGGATCGAACCTAAGACTTCACGCTTAGCAGTCACGCTTTGCGACCACTGGCCAACGAGGCAGTATAAACCATAAAGCATTATACCTACTTAGGTACACTGCTCAGAATAGACACTACAAAACAAAACAGCAGAGCCACGTCCACAAAAACACTTAGGCACAAACTTTTTCGTACTAAAATAAAAACAAAAGCGAGGGACCCTTAGCCTAGATATCTACCCTACCCTTATAAATTCTGATAAATGATAGCAAGGTCGACGGCAGCCATTAAGTTCGGAAAAATAAAAAAATATACAAGAAACGGGACTCTTCTGGTATAAAACAGTGACAAATTGTTCCTCCACCATCTTCCTGGACAGGGCATTTATCCTTGATTGCACTCTCTTTATTTCCAACATTATTTTCCCGTTTAATTAACTATTAAGGTACCATTTTAATTTATGTTTCAATTATTAAGGTGACGTTAATGTTCTTACCTTTAAACTGTTTGTGTTAGTTTCATTATTATTCAGGAAAAAAAATACAAAAGAAAAAAAAAATCGCGGAAAGGGACACATGCAATGTGGTGTATCGTAGATGCTTATCATAATAATGCGGACAAAGAAGGGGGCTTAAATATACGACCAACATATTATATGTATAAGCGACTACATAATGTTACATAAACATCACGCCTGTAATCCCCTAAGGGTTACGCATAGGTGCATCCATTAGTACACACACATTTCGCCAGTAATGTTTATAACTGCCTCGTTGGTCTAGTGGTCGCAAGCGCGACTGCCGTGCATGAGATCTTGGGTTCGATTCCCAGGTCGGGCAGTGTTATTGGGTTTTTCCATCAGGAATTTCTCAGTTGCAGCCTTTGAGTCTGGATTTGTCCGGTTGATGGCAATAGGCTCGCATTACATGCCACTAGAAGCATATAACGTTACTATTATAGAAAATAATGTCGAACAGACAAAAAATTTGCTCTTCAAAAAATACTTCCCTGACTATTGAAAAATCAGCCCATAATCAAATATTAATACTTCTAAGCAAGTCACGCGGCTGTAGGTAGGTACAAAAAGAATTTAAAATATCCATGCCAGTACCAAACTCCCCATTATTTTTAAAAGAAACTTGTACAAATACACGATGGCCGTTTCACCATGAATAAAATACCACAGTAGGGTCTTTACGTCTTTAAGGTTGGAAGCACACGGCGTATTTTAAACGCGCAGGCGACGCACGTTTTATGAATGTGTTTATATTGATGATACAAACGCGCGTACGAGAAGGCGGAGAAGGGGCAGAGGAGGGGCTATCGTTCCTACAACTGGAGAAGAGAAGTCTGTGATAAAAACAAGGAAGCTACGAGCGACTACAGCGCTTCTGTATGGCTGTAACTGCGGGTATACACGCAGTAGAGGTGGGAAGCACGATCGCCCCGTGTGCATAGGTTACAAGGTTGGGTTCGAATCTTGTTTGAAGCGCGTATACGCGAGTCATCTGCGCGTTCCGAATACGCCGTGTGCTTACGGCCTAAAGAAACTATAAGTAGGTGTTGTCACAGCGACTTTTGTTTGCCTCCTACATGAATTTATAAACTGTTATTTACAACCACGGATAAGTAAGTAATGGAGTACTAGCACAGTTGTTTATATTAGTGCCAGCCTTCAAAGGCAAAATAAAGCTTTATAAAAATGATGAAAACAATTTGTTGTCCCTATATTATGATCATGTTGTAAAGCATTTTTGTAAGGAATAGCAGACTTTTTTTCCATGATTTCAGGGTTGGTCAGATGGTAAAAGTTGTTCATAATGATGAGTACAATGACCCCTTTTCAGGTTTCTAGTATATTTTCAATGACTCTGTATAATCGTTTCAAAAATATGAAGTGCAGTACACATGCAGGTTTGTTTATTACGGCATTCAACTTTGCATTAACACTCCATTTTTGATAAATACTCCGTGTCTCCAACAATACAATGTTCTTCAGGGTACTAGTCTCAGGTGGGGGATTATGGAAATAGCACCTATTTAACGGAACGTACTGTGAATACTCAAACAGTTCGTACTTACTTCAACAGCTGATATTAATCTTGATAGCATTGTCTAGGGTACTTTTGGTCTTAATTTTATGTGTTGGGTTAGTCTTTTTAGTATTTTTGTACGAATACTTTTGTAAACCTATCAATCTTTGTATTGTGTTTCATAGACAAATTAATGGCTGTCTGTAAACGCACCCACGATACAGGAGAAATTACTATTGTGGAATAACATTCTGTTTAAAAAAAATAAGAAAATGGCATTATAAATTGTATAGCACTCTCCCTGCGACTTCGTTCGCGTGTTTTTTCTTACAGATCCCTTATTTTTTTCTAACAAAATATAGCCTATAGCACTCAGTGATAACGTAGCTTCCAATTTGCTAAAGAATTTTTCAAAATCGGTGCAGTAGATCCAGAGATTGCCCCCTACAACCTCACAAAATTTACCTCTTAAAACGTAAAAATGTATAACTTTAGCCCTTAATATCTTTGTAACCAAAAGATATGGTCGAGAACAAAAAAAAAACTATTATAGAAAGAAAGTAAAAATTAGAAAGAAAGTAAAAGTAAAAATTATTATAGAAAGCAAAAAGCAAATGTAACTTTCTGCTTTGTCAAGTGTCTTTTACATCCGTTTTAATACTGTGGGATGAAACTGAAGCTAATTCCGCAAATATTACAATATATAACATCACGCCTATAATCCCCAAAGGGTAAGGCAGAGGTGTACCTACCCATTAGTACACCTACATTTCGCCAGTTATGTTTCAAGTTCTATGTAATAGGGAGCGAGCCTATTGCCATCAACCGGGCACAAGTCCAGACTCCGAGGCTGCTACTGAGAAATCTCTAAAGGACACCCAATAACACTTTGCCCGACTTTGAAATCGAATATCTATGCCTCATGCTTAACAGTCGCCCTTTGCTAAAGATTACACAGCGTTGAATATTTAAACACACAGCTTTATCGAAGTTCTAACAAGTCATAGAACTTTCTAGAAATCCTAATCCTAACTAATATTATAAATGCGAAAGTAAGTTGGTTTGTTTGTTACCTTTCCACGCTAAAACCACTAAACCGATAATCCTCAATTTTGCAAATACGTTGTCAGGTGTACAGAAACGGACATCGCGAAAAAAAGTATTGTTCCCAATAGAAATCACAGTAACATTCCTAAGATGATAGATGGCGCCACATGTCCTTTAAATTATGATCGAATTTTAAACTTAATTTGCGAGCGAAGCCGCGGGCGAAAGCTAGTAATTAATATCGCGACGTTCAGCAATATCGTACGCGAGATGAGTTTGTAAGGTGCGTCTGCATGATTTATAAACCTTTAATAAAGTATGGCAGACATTAACGTTCAAATAAGGCTTGAATGTTTTTAATAATTTATGACCAAGTCTCTGGTGCAACATAATGGTTTTATCGTTTCCTGTATTTTGTACCTTATTCGAAATACAAATATGGTTTAAAATTGATTGTATATATTCCTGCAGTTGCGATTTTTCTTTTTTAAATCTCTCTATTTATGATACACAAGTTTTCTGTTATTAAAACTGTTTGCTGAAATACAGTTGAATAGTTTTTTTGTGAATAATGCAGCTGTGCTGGGGTTCATTAGTCTTACAATGAATGAATAATACCTTTTTGTTTTGGCTCTCGTTCTTTCTTTGTATGTTTACTTAAAGTAATGTTCTGTTATTACAGTCTACTTTACACTATGTGTTCATTGAACATATCATCACGCCTGTAATCACCGAAGGGTTAGGCAGATTTGTACCTATTAGTACACACACATGTCGCCAGTTATGTTTAAGTCTCATGTAGTAGGGGGCGGAGTATTGCCATCAAACGAACACAAATCCTGACTCCTAGGCCGCTACTGAGAAATTCCTGATGGAAAAACCCAATACCACTTTACCCGGCCTGGGAATTGAACTCAAGACCTCCTGCTTAGCAGTCGCGCTTTGCATCACTCGACCAATTGTGTCCAGTTGATGGCAATAGGCTTGCTCTATATTACATAGGACTTTAACATAACTGGTAAAATGTGGGTGTACCAATGCGTACTCCTCTACCTAACCTCGAGGGAATTACAGGCGTGATGTTATGTATGTTATGTTTATACATTGGAAACTTTAAGAAGGACGGGCAAGAACTAGTACATAATACAAAAACACTAAGTACAATAAACAACTAGTACATAATATTTGTCTATATCTCGAATGGCAATTTTACTACACAATCCGTACAAAATCTCAGTAGTCTGCAATTTATGTGCTAAGCAGTGCACATTAAAATTTATAACGCCACCTAAACTTCTAATATGGCTGACAAAAATACAGCGATCCCCTCTTCTTGGAAAATAACATCAAAGTTATTTATGTGTCTAGTCGTTCCATTAAAGTTTTAGCGATTTTTTAAATAAAACAAAGTTTGACTGCGCTTAAGATTAGCGCAAAGTGTTTTTAAATTGAATTCTATTTTGGTTTCATTAAAAGTTTCTCTATTTCAGATCAACTAAGAGTAGTTTTTTAAATTATAAGAATATAATCTTGCATTTAATTATTAAAATATTGTTTTCCAAAATTTTCGAGAGTGTTTTTTTTTAAGAAACTTTAATTGCTTACAAGATTTTTAGATTTTGAATCAAAAGTTTTAAAATAAAACATGATTTAAGAAATTAAACGTAGCTAATATTACATTCGCTCAAAATCCTCAATTTTTCGCAAACATTTCGCTAATGAGCTCTACACATAAATATCTCAACAAAAAATGTAAAAAATAAAATATTTTCCTACATTTTCAGATTTCAACTCCATTTATAAAATGGTGGAGGTATCGCAGTGATATTTCATTCGTGTACGGCGACTCATTACACGGCGAACTCAATAGAATATTCCAGATGCGGCGAACGAAGCACCGCTCTCCACAATACTCCCCTTTTTATTTGTATGGAAAATGATAAAAAAACTAACCGAGATGTCGGAAAAAGTGGGACTTGAATAATTGAAGCCTTTTTATTTCAATGCTGATTGTAGTTCTTTGTTTGAATGTGGGTTAGAATTATATAGGCTAACTAAGTTTGTGTGCTGTATTTTTAAGAGAAAAACAAATTATAATGGAAGATGATTCCACAATTGACATACTTTTTATGAACTGTCAAATTATTTTATAGTTCCAATTATTATTTATTTATTTCTTGACTTTATTTTACATTACAGTCAATAAAAATAAAGTCAAGAAAGAAAATATTATGTATTTAAATTGATTGAATTTTGACTACAACTCAATTACTTCCTAATTCATAATTTCAAATTAAGTACAGTACTACTGATATAACTTTTAGATGCGATCACAATCTAATCTCAGTCTTAAGACTGAAAATGTTTTCAAATTAGAGGTATTTTTGACAGTTTAAACTGTAAAAATACCTCTAATTTAAAAACATTTTTTGACATTAATTGTCGCTAAGGTGAGATTGGGACTAGGTTTTGAAAAAATCACCTTCTAAATTTAAACAATATGTTTATAGTTATAGATGTCACCATCCAAGACCTTAATGAGGCCAATGATAGATCCGTACAGGTTGTTCAATATTGTTCAGACATGAGTCAATCGACATGAAAAGAATGAGAAGTAGATTTATCACCAGAGGGCCTACCACAATCTCTTGAAACAATAATTTTATTTTAATATTACATTGTAATTACTGTTGTTGGATTTTCAACTCTCAGCACTGAACCGAGCGTTAAATATCCAACAGTTGGGAAGGCGTTGTAATATTAAAAGGTAGGCCCCCTAGTTGCAACACCGGCTCAAATTTAAAAGTACCTAATTCCTTGAAAAGTTTTCAGTCTTATCAGAATTTCAATGAGGATACTTCAAATTCGTGTACAAGGGGAGGCGTGTGATTGTCTCATTTACAATTCAAACTATAATGCTCCAAAAGGCTTCCACCGTTTTAATTATATTAATTGAATAGCTCTTCGTTGAGAGGTCTCTGTTGTTTTATGTTGAGGACAACCTGTCTACTGCTGTCGCACTTATTTAATTCAGTTTATTAATGGTACGACAGGAAAAGTATAAAAGATTTTTACAAACGTCAGTTTTTATTATGAGGTTTTGCGTATCTGTTGGTGTAGTTTGTTTTTGCAGATATCTATGTGGTAAAGGGACTGCCACGTTGGTCTAGTGGTGGCAATGCGCGACTGCTGAGCATGAGGTCATGAGACTGCCAAAGTGTTATTGGGTTTTTCCATCAGAAATTTCTCAGTAGCAGCCTCGAAGTCTGGATTTGTACCAGGTTGATGGCAATAGACTCGCCCCCTATTACATGGGACTCAAATCATAACTGGCGACATGTTGGTGTAAACTGAATAGGAATAGGATAGGATAGAGTTTTTATTTTGCAAATATGGGTAATACATAATAGTTCTTGAGATTACATTTAGCTCAGCCACATTACAGCAATGCATTGCTGAGCAATCATTACATGGAGTAAATAGTGATTTCCACACCATGTCAATGGGAAGTTTGCATAGTTAACAGGTGTGTGATGTGTTCTTTCCACTTTCGTCGTCTTATGTCTCATTCACACCTCAACATCAATCTCTATTACACACAGTCATGCATCATAAAACACTCGAATGGCTACATCTATATCGAAAGATTTCTGTAAATTATTCAAATGAGTACTGATAAATCAGAAGAACAATATTTTTTATTACAACATGAATTCGTATGAAACTTTAAAAGGGATTTTCCGGAAATTCGTCGAATATATTAAATAATGTTTTCAATAGTTGTTTGTCAAACAAAAATGACGGATGTAAAGGGAGTAAAATATTTAACAGTCGCGTCGTTCATTTTTCCGAGCATATTCGAATGCATGAATCGGTTAATTTATGATTCGAATCGATGAATGTGTGATTCAAATTGCGCTGTAATACACATTTAGCGCGCAACATACATATTTAAAATATAATTATGACTCTGTCAACTTCAAACAATTTGATAGGGATGTAGCGATGAAATACCGGGGATTCCCATGTAATAGGAGGCGAGCTTATGCCAAATTCATACTCCGAGGTTGCTACTGAGAAATGTCTAATGGGAAAACCTAATAACACTTTGCCCGACCTAGGAATCGAACCCAATACCTCATGCTCCACGGACGCGTTTTGCTGCCACTGGACCAACAAGGCAGTCTTTTAAATGACAAATGTTAAAGCCCATTATTAGTTATTTGCTATAGATAAATTTTAGACTACAAACTTTCTGAATAACAAATATCCCAATAAAGAACGAAAATATATAGCCACAGCCGCCAGGTTGAAGTTATTCAAAACGGATGCAGACATGGCTAAGCTCCGACGAAGCACAGTCGGATACACTCGGATGCACCCAGACGAGGCACGAGAATTGAGTGCATATGCATAGAAAATACAAACTTCATACCTTGGCAGGATGAGCAAGGAAAGAGGTCACACGATACGATATGATTTATGACTAGTAATTAGCGGCCGATTCTTAAACACATAATATAAGAAACTACTTTCCCAAAGAAATATTTTTGTTCAATTTGCAAAGCGGATGATCCCAATCCCAAGTCTCAAAGGCGTCAGCGCGCGCGTTCCTAACGGTTAATAGTTATTACAAAAGTTGAATAGTTTTGTTTGTAAAAACGACTTTGACGACACGGTTGGTGTTGTCACTGAGCAAATGGCTGCTGCGCTATGTGTCGCGGGTTCAATTCACACACGGAATATGGCCTATAGATAGTAGTTATAAGTCTGACTGCTTGATTTGAATCATATGTTTGTAAACGCACCCACGATATAGGAGAAATTCTTAGTGTTAACATACATAACATCACGCCTGTAAACCCCGATGGGTTAGGTACACCCACATTTCGCCAGTTATGTTTTTAGTCAACCGGGCACAAATCCAGACTCCGAGGCTGCTACTGAGAAATTCCTGATGGAAAAACCCAATAACACTTTGCCCGACCTGGGAATCGGACCCAAGACCTCATGCACAGCTGTCGCGCTTGCGACCACTAGACCAACGAGGCAGTTCTTCATGTGTGGTGTCATTCTTAGTATAAAGTGTGTTCTTAACGTTTTTTAAGAAAGAAAAATAAAGCTCTCAATTATCTTCTAAGTCATATTTATTTATTATTTATTTATTTATTTACAACAACCAATATTGTTGAAGCTACGAAAAGACTGTAGAAGCTTTTGGCCCAGTTATTTTAAAACATGTGTTCGCAGATGATAACGCGTACGGAACGCTTGTGTTTTCATTCAATTTACGCTTATATGTTAGCTCAGCTTATCTCGTAGCTTTACAGCTTATTCGCGTGCATTTTATGAGCACTATTAATGGATCGTAACAGCACCAACACGTACAGTAATCGATATACATACCCATATCGTTTAGTGTACGTATAGTACCTACATATAAGTGATAACTTTTCAAGACACAGAAGTGCTTACTTTATTTCTCGTCTATTATTTTATTTTCTTTTTGATTACCAATATTTGCATTTATAAAAGTGCTTGGGTTTGAGTTTTGCGTGTACTAGTGGTATAAAGTACAATGAGGAAAAAATATTACTGGAAAACGGCTTAAAACCTTGTCCAGAAAGGGTGAATTCAGTTCTGTTTAGTCAGTGAGTGAATGTGTGACCTTTCGCTTTTATACCTAAATATCTACCCATTGAACTCCATATTTTAATAACCACCATATCGGTACGTGTAGGACTCCTCCGGGCACAGGCTGTCAGTCCTCAGACACTTGACCCGTCGCTAGCGTCTATTTGGGTCAACATTTTAATTAACTCATATCACAAGTTTTATTGCTAGTCCTGACAATTTTATCAAGGGCCTGACAAGTCTAATAAATGGTTTGCATGTTTTATAAACACATAGTTTAATAATTAAAACTGACGAAATTTCGGTGTACTAATGGATACACCTCTACCCACTTCGGGGATTACAGGCAGGATGTTTTGATTAAGTATGTATATTATAAAATTAAGACTACTAACTCGAAAACGCCCTCAACCCTCCCTCCATTCCTTTTGGTTTTTAGTATTGAAGATTTGTGAATAGGCGGCAGCGACCGCTCAATAAATAAATAAGGAAACTAACTAGACTTATTAAACCAAATAAGTAAAAACAAATGAAATAAAATCTAATTAAATAATATCAAATTAAATAAAGTAAAATTAAATAAAATCAAATTAAATAAAATCAAATTTTATAAAATCAAATTAAATAAAGTAAAATTAAATAAAATCAAATTAAATAAAATTAAGAGACAATCAATGACATCAGGTAAGACAGCTTGTTTGCATTCGAATGACATAAATAATATGATACATGTCCACTTTTTACAAGTTACAGCAACTCAGTAACCAAATGTTTGTCCTGAATCCTTAACTAATAAAACTGCTAAAACGCCACTCATCTCTCAAGAACACAGATGTTCATAAATTGCATGAAGCCAGGCCTCCGCAGCATCGGTGTGATGCGAGATTGAATATAAATAATTCAAAGCTGAGCCGTGCGCCCATCAAACGTTACACAGCAGTGATTTCATAGCCCTATGTAAGGAATTTTATTAGAAATTCACGAAACCAATTTCGGAATATTGTCTTTTAAATATTTTACGTTACCGTGAGCGCGGCCTTAATCATTTCTGCGGATTGATATAAAAAATGGAGGCCTTCTATTTTTTATTGTATTGATGTAGTGGGTTGGAGATACCTTCATAAATTACAAGTTTTACTGCAAAGAGATAGGTATACATCTATACATTTTTAATCATCATCTACCCAGCCTTTTTCCAACTATGTTGGGGTCGGCTTCTAGTCTAACCAAATGCAGCTGAATACCAGTATTTTACATAGAGCAACTGCCTATCTGACCTCCACAACCCAGTAACTGGGTAAAACGATACCCCTAGGTAAGACCGGTTGTCACACTTTCGGGCTTCTGACGACCTGTAACGACTGTCAAAGATCCACGTATGACAGCTGGGACCAATGGCTTAACGTGCTTTCCGAGGCACAAAATGATATCAGTAATATTTAAGATATAAACTTCTAGAAAACTAAACTAAATTTCTTATCTATATTTTTTTTTATATTATATCTAAAAAGAAATATATGTTGTTGATATTTTTTAAGCAATTTTTTCATTGGGGAAAAAAATGAAGCAGAAGTATTTTCTTTTAAGTTAGTTCATCTCATTGTTGGCCTACTGGCTGTGTCTTTTTGGTGAATAAGAGAAGATGCACTAGATATTTACACTTTTTTCTGTAAACGAATAAACTAGACTTAGGCTTAGTAATGGGGATTCGTTATTCTGCAGGTACGAAACTCTAAAAAAGGTCAGTTAGTTTCAAGAGTGACGGTGGTTTTTTATATTATATAATTGGATATATGTAGTTTCTGCCTATCCACCCCCCCCCCCCCCATGGGAAAAAAGCGTGACTTTATGTATGTATGTCTAAGTAGATTTACAGTATATTTTTAAAAGCCAACATACATTACTGCCAGATACTTTCAATTTAACCCAGGCTAAGATAACATAGGTCAGGCGACTAGGATCTTGGATCATAACTTTATACGGTATCCAGCGATCCCAAATATTGGAATCTGATTGTAAATCAACCACTACTGTTATTAATACAACAGCCGTTGTAATATCGTATCTCACAGTTATTGAATCTTGGTAACAGCTTGGAATTCACGTAGTTTTGTCTCTCTAATAGAAATTTCTATGAAACATTATAACAATATTCTCCAGACCGATCTCGGTTACGGTGGCAATTTCAATGTACGCAAGAGGTATTAAAGTATAGTCACGAGCAAAAACAAGTATACAAAAAGCAACATCACGAGGCGATTTCCTTCGAATTTATTAATTGAAATATTAAATTGTTAGGAATACAGTAATTTGAATTGAATTATACATTGAAGTCTTATAGGTTATATCACAGTTTACCCGTTATTTCACAAGAAAGTCGCATTTAAATTTTGCGAAGTGTATTCTTATTTTTGCTCGTGCTTGTACACAGTGTGTGTACAAACACATATGCACTCCCTCTTTCCTCACTCTTATAGTCCGGTGAGGCGGCAATCCGACACGACCGGAGTAACATCAGACGCAGGACCAAAGGCTTTACGTGCTTTCCCAGGGTACAGGAATGTCACACAACCTAGGCTAGGCAGATGGTGATTATGAAATATGGTTGGTAGTGGTAACAGCAAAACTTTTTTTAAATTTTATGCTATAAATACACTACATGAAAATAATAATAATAAAAATAATTTATTCAAGTAAAAGCGCTTACAAAAAAATGTACCTAAATTTAGCTAACAGTAATAAGTATTTCCATACGATTATAGTGCTTTAAAATAAACTGAAACAAAGATAAACATAATAGGTGAATAAAATGAATGCTCGTAATTGCAGTGTTTGGTAGCGACCCGACCGGTCTAAATTATAATTAACCTGTGTTTCAGGCAAAAATAATTATTGATGTATCGTCAATATGAAAAAATCAACATGAGAACTCTCCCTTAACAGCAGTAATTTGCTAAATAGTATTGTACGTCATACTAGCTCGACATGTAAATGTACAACATGAATAATGTATCCAGAACAAAGTACCTATTCACGCTCAGGTGAAGGCTGTAGGCGGGAGTTAAAACTGCGCCTTTTTAGGCTACGTCAATGTTTGCGTAGCTGCTACGCTCATAGACGCGCTACGCCGTAGACGTGCTACGAGATGAGCTTACAAGATGTTCGGCTACAAAGATAGCAGAGAAATTCACAGTGATTTTAAAATGTCCTATGATATCTTTTTCTCTAAACTCAATTTGTACGTGAACACTGCAGTTTTATCGTCTACTTATTTCGTTGATTTTGTAAAGAAAGAAAGAAAGAAAAAATATTTATTGACACAGATTATGTGCAAAAATAATAATAACAAAAAGGCAATAAAAAAGCATTATTGCGTGCCACACAACTGCGCCATAAAGGCCCAGTTCGGGATAATATGCTGAAATTGTGCCTGACGATGGTTTTCAACTGGACCTTACCCTAAATCAATTTTGCTACTTGTACTTTAAGTACCTATTATTTCAGGAAAATGGCGCGCTATATCAAATTACAGCAACAATTTACTCCGAAAACCTCATTTCTCCATGATAGGTACTCCTTAGATAAACCTCATCACATCATCCTTACTCTAAGTGCTTACGAGTATACTTCACGAGCTAACCTCAGGTCAAAGATTTAACATGTATAGAAGCGTTGCTCGAACACATTCTGAATGCCTATACTTTTGGAATGAAATAATCATTTTTCACTTAAAGCACGACATGAGGGTGGTAATTGGATAGTTGACACCATAAACTATAAATTTCACGTTACAACTTCATAAAAAAAACTTTAATTTCAGCAAAAAACTAATTAATTTTCAACATTATTTGTTGCTTTGTGACGTGACGTCACATTTCAATATTGCCACAATCTATGGGGAATTTGAACGGTCAAAACGCGAGTGTTTTGAGAGTTCATAAAAAGTATGTCAGTTAATAATTCAATTACTAACTTTCAGGAACGATCGCGATCCAATCTCATTTACTACACTCTCTCTTATTTACTTACACTCTTGACATCGCCACTTTCATCCTACAGGCAATATATCTAGCACACGAGGCAGGATATTTAACGACAGTTTGACATATTTTCTATACAAAAGCTGTCAAACCGCCATATTTATTCCTCCGTTAAGACCTATCTGACGATTGAAAAATTAGCTCGTAATGAAAATTATATCAAACAATTGACTACTCCGTATAATCGCAATATTATTTGAAACTTGAAAGTAGCTGTAAGTAAGCTGTCTTACACCAAATTACTTGTTCTGTACCTACATGTGTGTCACTTCTACACGATTTTACTATTCTGTGTCTCAAGAGAATTTAGTTAAAGTGCTTTTATAGTATTAAAATTGCGTCAGCATTGCACCGAGCTCGGCTAATGTAATAACGTCGTACTAAAAGGTGTGAGTATGCCCGCATTACCGAGAGAGCCTTCCCACATAATAAAAATACAGAAAAAAAATCTACGTTGAAGCACTTTCCTGTAATTTTTCAGTGTTCGGCTGTGGAAGATGTGATGATGTTACTTTGTAATTTTATGTTTGTGTATTTTTCAGAGCGTGAATTTTGTTTTTAATTTTGTAACATGACATGCATCGTAATATTTGTAGGAATGGAACGTTGATTATGTATGGCTGTGTGAAAGAGATAGATGTTAAGGAGTGAGTGGGATAGATCTCAGGATTTAGGAAAACTGAAAAGACGTAAAACTGAAGACGGTAATTACACTAAACAGATTTTTTTATACACGATGAGTAATTTTAACGCTATAGTGTTTAAAATCATGTAAAAAATCCATGATAATAGTTTGCGTAACGATACTTTATGAACCTAACCTGTCCGCTATCACTATAATAATAATATAATAATATGATGAATTTGTCAGATCAGTACAATCCATATGGTTAGTACGAACATAAACACTTACAGACTAGTATTAGTACATAATTTCACACATTTACAAATTTCAATACACATGTCAGAAACAACAATGATAATAAATAATAAATATCAGAATAATTATAATAATACACAATAACAACAAAACGACACACTATGTCTGAGCACGGTTTGTAGGCCAGAGGCCATCAGTCCTATCCGCCACAGTCATCAAGAGACTGTTGGCGCTGCCCCGCTGACCCGCCACATCATGGAAGCGACACGCTTTCGTATGATTGCATAGAATTGCACTATCCCAGTGACTTCGCTCGCGTAATTTTTCATAATGATCCCTAATTTTTTGATTTTCCATCAATATAACCGAAATTTCTGTCTTCAAAACAAAAATACTTATAAATAGTCGTTCCGTTACTTTGTCAATCACTATTAAGTTGTTCTTAATTGAAGTGAACACTATGTTCTTATCTTAATGCGTCAAGGGGTGAGCAGAATCCGATTACGTAAAAGGTTTAGCGGGGGTTTAAACATTGTGTCAATTTTCATTATAGTTTCGACGGCGCCCCGTTGTAAACTTGTTTACGCTTTGATAACTATTTTGCGGAACTAAATTTTTAATCGAATCAGTGTTAAGGAATTATAGCGATTAGGTACGTGTGTAGGTAGCTTTTTACTACATCCATATTAATCCATACTAATATTATAAATGCGAAAGTGTTGGAAATAATTACAACAATGATGTTGGCATGTGCCTAAAACACATCATGGCTGTTATCATGATGGCCAGTAGTTAATTCTAATTCAATCCAATGTGACTTTTTCAATTGATATTTCCTTTCAGAGTTTATTTGGACATCACTGACATCAGTGACGGAATACCTCGTGAGGAGACCTGGACTTATATTACTTTTTACTCCTATTAAAAATGCGAAAGTTTAGATCAATGGATGTTTGTTACTCCATTACACCAGAACGGCTAAACGGATCTAAATGAAATTTAGTACAGATATAGATTATTAGTCTGGACATAGGCTAGCACATAGGCTATTTTATTTACTGTGTTTAAAATAATCTTTACTTACCGAAAAGGAAGTATTACCTACCTCCTCCTCACAAGATAATTCACTCACCTCAAATTCATTAGCCAATAGTTAATCCATGAAGGCACCTTTAATCCCCACACAAAGTGAATACCTCGAGCTGATTGTTCGACGTGACGTTGACGTGACAGGAACGTCATGAATAATTCATTGGCGCATAAATCACTTCATCTTTGACGCGATATCGAAGCCATGTCGTAGCGTGAACGATGCGATTTTAAAATTTTACGTCGCATTCAAATGTAAAGGGGTGATGTGGCTGGTGAATATTGGATTAACCTGGTTTAATGTAGAGGTAAAGATATGTAGATAAGATTATTCTTTGGATACGTGTTCAGTGGGTGTTATTGACTCGTTGTCAAATTCTATAGACACACAACATCACGCCTGTAATCCCCGAAGGGTTAGGCAGAGGTGTACCCACTAGTACACCCACATTTCGCCAGTTATGTTTTTAGTCCCATGTAATAGGGGGCGGGGAAATACTATAGACTGAGATCCAAATTCGCTCTGAGCTCAAAACGAACGGTCGGACTCTTACTGAGTAAAGTTTAAGTCCCATGTAATAGGGGGCGAGCCTATATCTTCAACTGGGTATAAGTCCTGACTCTGAAGCTGCTACTAAGAAATTTGTGATGGAAAAAAACCAAAAACACTTTGCCCAAGTCAAGACCTCATGCTGTAGTGGTTTCCGACCACTCGACGAACGAGGCCGCGGTGACTCTTTCGAACAAATACCTAATAACTGGCGAAATGTGGATGTACTAATGGGCACACATCACGCCTGTAATCCCCGAAGGGTAAGACAGAGGTCTAACCCTTCGGGGAGTATAGGCGTGCTGTTATGTTTTTTAAAAGTTAGTATAGAGTAGAGTGTGTATACTTTGTTCTACAGTACTTTATACTACACAAGCACTAGACGTGAAGACTTGTAATTGGCTGTCAGATAATCATGCTTTTATTTATCACCATTGTATTTAGCTGTTAGTCTTCCAAAGTCCTGAAATAAATAAATAGACTTTCTCGCCCATTCTCCTCCACACGAATCTACAAATTGCGAAAAAGTAAAATCTCCAGCCATCTCCATAGATTTCTTATTCCATAAAAATCCGGCGCCATCTTGTTCTCATTGGAGGGAACAAAGTAAAGTCAGGTTTAAATAGACAATAAAATTAAAACAGCACAACATTTCGTTCTCAATGCGGTTTCTAATGAATTATGTATGTGGGATTTGCGTTTCAGGTAGAGAGGCTGTCGTTATGCTAAGACACGACGCTACTCCTGTTTAGAGAAGCCAGGAAACCAGAGTTTATACTGGGTCCATCTGCTACTGTCTCTGCCTATCCTTTTCCCAACTATGTTGGGGTCGGCTTCCAGTCTAACCGAAAGCAGCTGAATACCAATATTTTACATGCGGTTGCCTATTTGTGCTCCACAACCCAGTAACTGGTTTATACCATACCCCTTGGTAAGATTGGTTGTACATCTACGACTGCATTATTGATGTAATGTAAGGTTCTAACGAATTGTTCTATTATTTTATCGATGCTTGTAACTCAATAATGCCAGAACGGCTAAATGGATTTGGATGAAATTTGCACAGAAATGTACAAATATTGGAACTGTAGACGATCAGTTTTACCATTTTAAAAAACAATCAAATACTATGTGCCCTAAAGCAAACCAGACTTTATTTATTACACGCTGAATTTAAGGCCCAGCATAGTCTAAAACTCGCGAAGAACGTCTCTTGGTACGTTACTACGCACATGTAAATGTAATAATAAATGACTGCGCATACTCGCGGGTTTCGGGGCCATACCTGTAAACCATTTACACGGGATATAATCGTGTTTCAAAACCGTTTTAAATGATTGCGATTATTATTTCGATATTCAAGCTTTCGGATGAAATGTATCTCGTATTTTCTTAACTTTTAATATTCAGAACTAAAAGAATATAGTAGAAAAAAAATTGTGCGGCTTTTATTTAGGCAAGTACTGCCTCATCTGCCTAGCCTTTTCCCAACTATGTTGGGGTCGGCTTCCAGTCTAACCGGATGCAGCTGAATACCAGTATTTTACATGGAGCGACTGTCCATCTGACCTCCACAACCCAGTAACTGGGTAATACGATACCCCTAGGTAAGACTGGTTGTCAGACTTTCGGGCTTCTGACGACCCGTAACGACTGTCAAAGATCCACGTATGACAGCCGGGACCAACGGCTTAACGTGCTTTCCGAGGCACGGAGGAGTCTATGTATGTAAAGATGGTCACCCATCCACGGACCAACCCCGGCAAGCGTAGCTTAACCTGACGGATCGACCCGCACGGCTGTTATTACTTAGCCACGAGCTCCTCATTTATTTAGGCAAGTACTAATATGCCTTTATAAAAATGTACTTTTTTATAAAACATCGTTAGGAAACCTGGGCGCCTACCGCCATCTCTTATAACAATATTATTTTAATATTACTTTGTAATTTCTGTTGTTGCATTTTCAACTTTCGGCGCTGATCCGAGCATTGAAAATCCAACAGTGTGGAAGGCAAAGTAATATTAGAATAATATTGTTTTAAGAGCTTGTGGTTGGCCCCCTGGACTCGATATTAATACTTTTGGAATTGCCAATCCGCTTTGAGCAAGTTTTGTGAAGAGGCCTTTGCCCTGCACAGCCTGGGACAGTAAAAGGCTGGTATTATATTATAGAGATCCTTAAGTAAATTCATTCGGGCGGAAGCCAATCCATTTATATTTACAAATCCCAACGAATAATAAAACCTAAAATTCAGTCGCCGTATTGAGGTACAGAACTCCACGTGCATATTGTATGGATTTTTGCTTTCGCTTCACAGTTTTCAAATAAAGCTCCATTCGAATAGGGAAATATTTGAAAGTAGCAAACCGAAAGTCGATGACGGAAAATCGTGTAGGAATTTGATGAAAAAAATATATTTTGAACGTTCGAAATATGAAACTAACTTTTTTTTATGTTTTGCATTTTTTTTTTGTATGGTAACAATCATTGAATGAGTCCTTCCGGACTATTAGACTTTTACTGACTAAAAAACAACCCTGTTCCTTCTGTAGCTCTTTGCATTCTGGGGCTATGGTATCCTGCTAAGACTTCCCATGACCCCGGCAGGCGTTTGGCCCTACTGACAGCTCTTTGAGGCGCGCGTGGAACAAAACGCACAGTCAACCCGGGCCTGGTTCTTTATCGGACGGCGAGCAACCCATCACTCGCCGTCCGCAAGCCCGCGCCTACGGTGGCTGGATGTCGTCTCGCGACGTGCGACGCCCTGGGCTTGAGCCAGGGCTAGACGAGAGAGGTCGCCGCCGCCCATTAATGTTTTGGCATGAAGTTTGTTTTACATTTGGTCTTATAAGAGAATCAAAGTCAAAGTCTGTATTACCTGAAGTCTGTATTAGGCGATTAACACACGGCACCGCACACCGCTGCGGTATGCGGTCAAAATAACAACAAATCCTGACTTACATGTACACATACATAAACTCATGCCTTTTTGCCAGGGGGGTAAGTAGAAACCAAAGAACGGCACCTGCAACAATCATTACACACACCCAAATCCCCTAAATCCGGACTTCTAATGAAAAAACCCATTAATTCTGATCAGAAAATTGATCTCAGGGTCTCTAGACCTGTTTACGGAGGTTCCTGTGTCGGATAGGGCAGGAGGAAACGCCCGGGTGTCACCACTGTGTGGATCGCCCGGAGGACACGGTGGAGCATACGGTGCAGGACCCGATCTGCCCCGCTTGGGCAGAGCACCGCTGTGCCCGTGCACCGGTTTTTTAGTCAGTAAAAGTCTGACAGTCCCTTCCGCCCCACCCAGGGCGGAAGGAGTCATTTGATGATTTTTACCACCAAGAAAAAAAAAAAAAAAGGTTCTCTAGACCAATGAAGTAGTCTTAAAGTTTATTTTTCCTTGATAAAACAGGAAACCTTCAAATCTCTTTAATTTTGGAGTTTCTTCGAAATTATCTTTGAAAATCGATAATCTTAATACTCTTCTTCTTCGATAATCCTTATCTTATAAAGTTCCTGATCCAATTCTAATTTATATTTTATCATAATAGGGATTATTATTCGATCAAATTGGAAATAAATTCGGTTGGGATTAACCGCGAGTCTTGAAAGTATTTATTAATACTTTACTGAGAACTTAGAATTATTAGATAAATGGGGAAATATAGAACTACTAGATTTAGCCCGCGGCTTTGCTCGCATATTAAAATTCGATCATAACTCGAAAGACATGTGGCGCCATCTATCATCGTAAGAACGTTATTCCAATTATCAATATCAAAATCTTGTCGAAAATATACACAATCCCGAAACTGGGTAGCACCCCTTGGTAAGATTAATTGTCAGACTTTCGGGCTTCTGACTCGTAACTACTATCAAAAATCAGACGACAGTCGGGACCAACGGCTTAACGTGCTTTCCTAGGCACGGAGGAGTTTCGGTGTGTAAAGATGGTCATCCCCATCCACGGATCAACTCCTGTAAGCGTAGCATAACCTGATGGATCAACCCGTGCGGCTGTAAGTAGAAAATAGTTGTGAACATTCTCTGTGTTTCCCTTTCAAACCGCAACGAACCTGGTAGCTCCGTGTTAGTAATTAGTCGATACTTATCGACATACCAACGATCGTTAATCTTTTATTGGCTATTCCTGAAATACATTTTGAGGTAGTGTTAAATTACTGCTAAAATATCCGCTGGCGTTTATAGGGTAATATTTCTTTTAGTGGTTGTTAAAAGAATTCATGGAAAGGTATGGGGTTACTGCATAAAAGCAAAGTACCTATATATTTTTAATTAAATGCACGGAAATGGATGACTGCCTCGTTGGTCTAGTGGTCGCAAAGCGCGACTGCTGAGCATGAGGTCTTGAGTTCGATTCCCAGGTCGGGCAAAGAGTGATTGGGTTTTTCCATCAGGAATTTCTCAGTAGCAGCCTCGGAGTTCGGATTTGTGCCCGGTCGATGGCAATAGGCTCGCCCCCTATTACATGGGACTTAAGCATAACTGGCGAAATGTGGGTGTACTAATGGGTACACCTCTGCCTAACCCTTCGGGGATTACAGGCGTGATGTTATGTGTTTTGTGTGAATGGGTAAAATCGGTCTTTATTTTCTACAGAGTGAATTATCGAAGCTTATTAAAATAAAAATCGGTTTTGTGCATTCCTTACCATCGTAGAAGATATAATATTATAGTATCGAGTCAAAAACATTAAAAAAACAGGTCCCTTGTATGGATTTCCCTAATATCCCAGGCAAATTAGGGGATTTACCTCGGAATGAGAGATAGTCAGCTATAAAGTTGCACAAACTTTTATTTTGACACCCTAAGTTTTAGGGTGTCAAAATAAAGGTTCATAAGATACTTGCCTTAATGTGACTAATTTTCCTGGACTATAAGTAAAAAAAAAAACTAAAAACTATATTCTAGAAAGAATAAATTTTAAACTCGTTCACTAAGTAGAAAACAAGTGACAGTCGCTACTTCGAAAGCCTACGAAATAAACAATCATTGACAATAGATACTCCTAAAAATATAATATCAAAATGTTATTATTATATTTTCCACTAGCTCGCCCGCGACTTCGTCCGCGTCAAAGTTGCCAGTTGTAAGTAGGTGTATCATCTTACCGAAAGCGTACATTTTTCTGGATAAAAAGTAGCCTATGTGCTATTCCAGACTATATAATCTAAAGGTGTGCCAAACATCCAGATCCATTACGTAGTTTTTGCGTCAAAGAGTAACAAACATCCATACATATCCACAAACTTTCGCATTTATAATATCAGTAGGATGAAACACAGTGAGAGAAAAACGTATAATTATCTGTAGGAAACGAGTGGGATGTCAATACTCACTAACAAGCATCAAACGGATGTTGCTAACGATGGTACAATATGCGCCATTTATAACCGTTGCCGTGGTAACAATAAACAAAGGTTAGAGGAGATAAGATAAGCAAAAATATTTATTTTTGCCAATCGTGTCCTCAAAAACACCGTACCTACGTATATATACAATATGATCCTATATGTTATAGCCATATCTCCGAAGTTCATTATCAGATCATGACAATGTCTATGGGACCAGCTGGAAAGTTTTCGAAGAACCGTTTCAAACAAAAAATGAATTTCCCAAATCGGTTCAGGTCTTAGAGTCATCCGGGAACATACATAAAAAATTGGTACCGACGAATTGAAAACCTCCTTGTTTTTTTGAAGTTGGTGAAAAATTACATCTTTAGCAATTTTTGCTGACTTTTTAACCAAACTATGAAGTAGGTACTATATTTTTTATTGGGTTTAACTTCACTGCAAACCACTATGTCGCCATGGTGACAGTAACCACTTCTAATTTGTCTTTGCCAAAAGAATAAATAACATAAATGATTCCCTTTTATTTAGAAAAATATAAAAGCGACATTTTAATACCAACCCTTTTCAAAATACCTTCACCACACAATAATCCTTATAAATGTGGCATCAGTAGGTATACGGGCCCACAAATGATCCGTCTTTCAAAGTATTCGCAGACCCTTTCCGTCCCTACCTGAAAAATGAGGTCGACTCTCTTCATTATCGATTTTGCTTGACTATCGGTTGGAAACCACCCCTATTTTTACAGTCCAATTCTTTCTACGTTCACATGGATAATTTACGGTTTTTTCATAAGAAAAGGATAGACGAATGTATGGAGGTAGTCCGACTCCAAACATTAGTCTAAAAATACGGAGTGAAATAGTCATTGCACTCCGTATTTTTAGAGTTGATTCTTAAATAATCAGATAACTTTTATCTAAAGATTAAGTAATTATTGAAAATCATCATACATGAAAAGTAGTTGAATTTTATTATTGTTAGTCAATTTTTTGCTCTAATGTTTCTAAATATTTAATATCATTAAGGCAGAAATTTTAATAATTTAATTTATAAAAAAAAACGGCAATTATTAACATCCATAAAGACAGCAATTCTATTGATAAAATTGAATTTCTTCTGTGAGTTCAGTCATGAAATCAGACTACAAACAAAAACACGTTGCGTACAAAATGCGAAGTAACGAACCATATATTCGTTCGTGTTGTACATACAAAAATTACTGTTTATCGATGTAGAAATGACTTCAGAAACAAACCATAGATCCTTGCTCAGGCAACCCTGCGAATGGTATAAGCGGGGGCGTTTGCTACTGGTGCCAAAAACCTCAAATGGTGCAATATCTATATTCTTGGAAACTATATGGTTAAGCCGTTTTGGGTTGAAGCACTTGGGCTATGGAGTCCAGTCACCTTGTCTTAACGTCATTGTCAAGCGACTGGTCAACTCTTTATATGACTAGAGGGCTGATCTTTTTTGGGCCATAAAACCTGCCAGCACACTTGTCCTATTAACAGTGCCCTATGAGCTTCCTCCTTTCTTTTTATATATTTTAGGAACATACTTTGTTATTTCATTATTATTTAATTTTATTTTAAGTTTTGTGTTTATGCGTAATAAAGAGTTGGCAATAAAGGTACCGTGATGCTAAAAAAATAGCGGATCTTATAGAAATCTTATTCATTTAATACCGAGAACAATTTAATGAAAATAAAACTGGCCTAGTGCCAGTTGAGCTCGTATACAGAATGGTCACGTACAAAAATATATCCAAAAAAATACGTTTCTAATATGGTTATTATTGTTCTATTATTGTATAGTTACCATTTGTTATTACAGCGGCCATTGAAACTTTAAAAATCTATACATAGTTTTTTATATAATATGCAAACACATTTTCCAATACAATTAAGGTTCGATTTAGATAACAAAAACACTGACACAAGCACGGAAAACATTGCCCTTCCCGATTGAGGCAAATATTTGACAATAACACACTCTATTACATTACAGTGTGG
Organism: Hoplodrina ambigua; assembly: GCA_949774945.1. Taxonomy (NCBI): domain Eukaryota; kingdom Metazoa; phylum Arthropoda; class Insecta; order Lepidoptera; family Noctuidae; genus Hoplodrina; species Hoplodrina ambigua. The sequence goes on from OX458967.1 coordinate 4,817,577, forward strand.
ACGACTTTGACCTCAACTGACCGGTGACCAGCCTTAAAGTTGATCCCAAAATATTTACCGTCCGGCCTTTTAGATATAAAGTGTTGATAATGTACCCTTTTTCTATTAAACCGAGCTTAAGGAGATAGTCGTATTAGTGTTGCTAAGTGGGTCTACCTTTGTACGTATTAGTGGAGTAATAAGGGGGCTTAGCCAAAGTAACATCGCTTCGTAGCGAAACGATATCTAAATTCGTCATCGTCTCTGAGCTAACGACAAACATTTCATAGCCAATGCAACACTATGGTCGCGATCACGATCGAGGCGAATGCGAACACTGAAAGCGCTGCTTGTCTACGCTTTTGTATGGGGTAAACATGATGACGATTCGTTACTTTATGGTTTCGTTATGAATTATAACATTGTCGGCCAAATTGCGATAACGATGTCGATTGACCACGTGATTTAACGCGGCTTATGTCAATCCTATACATTTTAGTCTTTTCTAACTTCGTTATCGTTTAGAAATCATTACTTTGTCTAAGCCCCAAGGTCTAATATACCTTAGCAGTCGCGTTTTGCGACGACTAGACCAACGAGGCAGCCTACACAGGTTACTTACAACTTCTCCGATAGACCACCTTAACTTGTATTATATAGTTGAAATTATAAACTACAATTATTTGTCGACGACATTGGTGCCGCAAACTAGACTAAATTTAGAGAATTGACATCTCTTACTAACATACAGCGAAAGGAAAGGACGGTGCCATTAAAGAACTAAGTTAGCGATGTTAAATTAGTTTTGCCTTGAACTTCTCCGTATTTTTAATCCATACGTTTTAAGATGTCAACTATACCTGTATGGATGTTCTTTAATGTCACGGAATGTCACCGTCCTTTCCTTTCGCTGTATGTCAGAGAGAGATGTCAATTCTCTAAATTTAGTCTAGTTTGTGAACAAGAGAATCGGCACCATTATCTATTTTTGAAAATAGAAGGTCGTAAGTCAAACTAAACGTCAAGCTATTGCTTTGTGAGTTTGCCTATGGACTTTTTATGCCCACTGTACCTAAATGTACTTTTTAAAAAAGCTGCTGATTTTTATACTACGCGTCAGCTTTCATACAAGTGATTGCTAATGGATTCGGCAAGCCGCTCCATTGTTTGAATAGCCGAACCGTGGCCGAACACAGAATGGCCGAATATTAATATTTGCATGAGAACCAAAAGGAAATTAAATCTGTAGATGTTTTTAGGAACTGCTGTTATATTTTCGTATAAATGGACGCTTTGATCGTTTAATTTTATTACTACTACATACAAAACTTTGGATGGATGGGTGAATGTTTGTTACAAAATCACGCCAAAATGGCTGAATGGATCTGCATGAAATTTGACACAGAGGTAGACTCGTGAAGATAGATGAACGAAATCGCGGACAAAAGCTAGTATTTCAACAAATCGATGTTCTTCAAATAACATGATGCTGTTTAGTTATTACTGATGTTAAATAGTTTAATTTTAAATAGCACGTACAGTCAACAACAAAAGTCGATTAACATTTATGATTTTTAAATCCTAATTATTAAGTACAATATTAAAAGTAAAACGCAATGAATATAAAATTAAGATAAAATAAACCCTTAGCTATTGCCTGAAATTCTGGAAGCCATTATGTGTTTAGTGTCTGTTTAAAATTTAAATGATATAAAAAGTTACATTGTTAATCGACTTTTGTTGCTGACTGTACCTAGTTAATTATAAGTAGAGGTACTTATGCGAATAAATCAACCTGATAGCCACACAACGTACCTATATTATAAGTCAAACGTAATTTTACGCATAAAATAAAGTCGGATTATTAACACAATTTATAACTCAAGAACGGCTAGACCAATTTCAATGATAACATAAAATGTTGTATATTAAAGCCCCAAAGCAAAAAACACGTAGGTATTCTGAAAAAAACAATCCACAAAAACTCTTATTCACTCTCTCTCTGCTTCTGGGAATCTCTTTGTTTGTCTCTCTGAAAAAATCTTTTTGCATATGATAGCCAGATTGATAAGGAATAGTATAGTCTATATAACACCACGCTGAAACCTACGGGAGCGGAGCAGTAACCAACGACATAACTTAAGATGGGTGACGAGCAGATATACGTAATGTTATAATGAATGGAGTTTAGTACAAAACCGTAAAATTCTATCAATTTTCCTTTTACCAAACAATCTTTTACTCATTTCAATGAAAAATCCATCGCTTTCATCGAAAACTCAAATGCCGTATAAAATAAATTGAAAAATAGTTCAGTAGAGGAATAATAAAGACGAGATAAAGAAAACGTTCCCCGGGCATAGACGTGGGACAGAAAGGGTCCAACGGGGAATAAAATTGAGCGACCTTAAGGGATCGCCCCCATGAGCGAGAGAATCGCAGCGATATTATTGTCGTGCCACGTATTTCTAAACACTCTCTTAGAACGTGTCTACACACGGCGATGTTATCGCGGCGATGCGGCGAGTGCCTAAGTTGGAGGGATAGTATTGCTGCGCGCTCGCAGTACTCTCGCAACGAGAGCACGGCGAACGCGCTGTCAAACGCAATTCAGAGAAAAAAACACTACTAACTATTCTTTCAACAAAACTATTTCACAACTCCTTATTGCCTCCTCGTTGCGAGTCGCGACTATACGCTGGCGGAATAATCGCTCGTTCGTGGAGACTACCCGACGCGACGATAGAAGCGTGGACTCGCCGCGATTCTCTCGCACGTGTAGGTGGTCCCTAGACGGGCAGCCCTGATACAACTAGATAAAGGTACGAACGGCTACCTTCGGCCCCTTTCAAGGGCTATTATTTGTATAGAAAACACGCAGACAGGGCAATTTATTATATTGAATGTATTGCTTATTGCTTCGGTCGAATATATTAAAGCGTATTGTAAATAGTGTCGACTTATTTGTCTGGTTTGTGGTGTGGTGTTACGTGAAACAATTTATTTATAATGTAGTCGGTATTCGTTAAAAAAATCGTGTGTCCTTTTAAACAATTTAATCAATAGCCAAATTACGATGAATTAAATAAAATCTTACATTGGATTAGAATGATCCGCGAATACAGTAATTATGTGTTTTCTCTCATTTATAACGGCCTGGATTTGTGCCTGGTTGGTGGCAATTACACTTTGCCCGACTTGAGAATTGACCCCAAGACCTCATGCACAGCAGTCGCACTTGCGACCAATAGACCAACGAGGCAGTCAAATTAAGTAACATTGAACAATTTTTTGTTTTTGCGTGCAAAATCATTCTTTGCGACCACTAGATCAACGAGGCATGCAGCGAGATTTTTTTATGGTATACCCACTTGAATTAAACGTGAACGAAGTCGCAGGATGAAGCTAGTTTTTTTTAATAATACAACGTGAAAACATTTAGGAGATTGTAAGGTGCAACTTCGCCCCTATTGTGCTAAAAATCCAATTTACCGCTGTCATCCCTTGTCAAAAAATATTGTCTGCGTCATCATGTGGCTTAGTAAATCCTAAACTGAATGAAACATGTTCATTTTCTTCGACTTGGGTTTTTGTGTGTGTATTAAATTTTGTTTATTTATTTATTTATTAAGAATTTACTAAGATACACACTCAGCACGCACAATAAACTTATGAAATAGCAAAAAAACATTTAATTTTTTTTAAACAGGCAACATTGTAATTTTGTTTTTCAACTTTCTAAATAACTGAACCACTCCTTGACAATTCAAAAGTGCATTGTATTAGTCTAATTGAAAAAAATAATTTGACTTCCTGATTTAATTGTCTATGATTCTAGGAGGTATTAGCAGCTCTATGTTACTAGCTTTTTCAAACTTTAGGTAAATACCTAAAGTAAAAGTAAAGTTAGATACATATTTCGATCTCTGCTCATAATCTTTCAACTAAGCTGGTAACATCTTACATTTTAATTATTATGTGCATTATTTTAACTCTTTTTGCATGGCATCCTTAAAATAGTGATATTAGTTGGTCACTCACCACACTCACAACGTAGTTTGAAGGTAGTTGCTAGATAACCGCCTGAGTACCAAAACGCTTGTTTGACTGTACCTTAAATCAAGTGATCTGATTGGCTGTAACATTCACAACACAACCAATCACAACAGTTAACAAAACCTTTGACATTGACAAGCTGTGAGAAATGGTGTGTTGGATAACTACATATCTGACAAACACTAAAATGAAATTCATCACTTTATTATGACAAACAAATAATTTCCACGAAGGACCAAGTATAGCTGTTACACTTGAAATGATTAATTGACTACAAGTACCTCGTTATTAAAATGTTGGAAGTGTAATAATTCTTGTTTGATTGATGATGGAGTAGGTACCTAAGCTCACCTGTCGAGACGGATCTTATAATTTTAGCTAGTTCTATGTATTTTAGTTAATTTAAGTAGTGTTACTGTTTCTTAATGGATTTGGATGATAGGAAGTAGGTATCGGTAAAACGGGGTGGATAGGAAGGCAGGGATGAATCGGGATATTTTTAAATTAATTTTAATATTTAGTTTAATTTCGTTTTAGTTCCGTTTTTTTCTGATTGTTTATTTTTTTGTAATTAAATCTGTATATAATATTTTAACAATAAACTAATGTCATTTGTCGCCAACAAAGACACTAATTTGTAAATTATTCAGTTATAGTCCAGTTATAGTTAAAGTCCTTTTTGCCAACAAACTATATTATTTCAACATTTAAATCTCTTTTAAAGTTTCGTCCCGATTCACCTCTACCTAGCTATTCACCCCATTTGAACGTTCTCTATTTACTTACATAAGATTTTGTTGAATGAAATATTATTGAATATATGAGGGTAGATGTATTCACAATATCTCGACTGAACAAGAAAGTGTGGTGGGGCGCAGACGCATGTGGCAGCAGCTAAACAGCGGAGCATTCTTGTAATAATAAAAAAACAGTTTACAGATTATAAAACATAAATCTAAAAACTTTTTAGGGCTTTTAAAGGCTTTTTAAAAACTAATATATAATCGTCTGCCAACGACAATCATTCATGAACACAAAAAAGGAATATTAATTTAAATACTCAAGACAAGCGTTTGAAAAACGAACGAATGAGGCCGCCAACATTTTTTCTGAAAATCAAAAAGTAATTTACGCTCTCCCAGCGTTAGTCTCTGTATAATAATTCTTTCTTTCTTTTTAATACCATTTCGACTGAACTTTTGATTTGAATTCTTCGATTTAGGTCGCAGCGTTCATTTTGCCATTTATTTTGTCCCTTGAATTTTAATGGCGCTTGAAAGGAGGAATTAGTTAAGAAGTCAGCCATTTCCATCCCTCACTAATTTACTACAGTTCTATTGATCAGGCGTCGTGAACTTTTTGGTGTTGTTGATAATTTATGTGCACTTATTAAGTACTCGTTTTATTATTTTCTATCTGGAGAAAAAAAGTGATTTTGACATTCTTGTTTATGACTAATATATATTTATACTATAAGCACGCAGGGATACAAAAATTACTGCCGTGATTAAATTATCCTTTATATAACACCTACCTACTTAAACACACACTTATACACTTTATAAATATACTTAAACGCGAAAGTTTTAATGACACAATGGCTGAATGGATCTAGAAGAAAGTTTAGAATAGAACATAGGACTACTTTTTATCTCGGAAAAATGTACGTTTCTAGTCGACGAAGTCGCTATCGGCAACTAGTAAATAATAATATCAAGATTACAAAATACAGTGGCGACCATTTTCCCGAAAATTCCGATAAAAATACACCACTTTTGTAGTTATTTCCAAAATCTTCAAGACTGAAACGAAATGACTTAAAAATTATATATATTTAAATTATAATTAATAATTATAAATATATATTCTGAGGTGAATGTCATTATACAAGCATAAAAAATATCTTAGAAATTGTCTCTAAAAGGAGGAACGGGTCCGCCATTTTACAGCTAAACTTCAAAGCATATCTGAGTTAATAACCAAAGTAAAACTAGCATTATTTAACTGAATTGCACAAACATTCCTTTAGGTAACTCCGGAGTAATCTCGGTTGCCATTACTTTACCGACGCGATGAGCTAAGGGTGATTTCACAAAGAAAATGAGACTAATGACAGTATAGTCAGTACTTAGATGTGATAAAAAATATCATCAAGCCTGTTTTCCCCAAGTAAATAAGCAGGCATAGGTATAATAGATAAACAGAATTACATTCGTATTCATAATATTAATAAGAACTAGAAGTATAGATGTACAAAGTACCTATTACTCATACAAACTAGCAGACTCGGCCACGCGTTGCTGTGGTTTGTAGTAAGACATTGAGTCAGTAATGGAGATAAAAACTTACCTCTCTTTTAAGTTTGACCAAATTACACACAGTAAACTATATTTCATAAAAAATGGTTTAGTAGTTTAGGAGTCCATCCCGGACAAACAACGTGACGCGTAATTTATATTATATTAATAAATTTCAGCTCCCTCAAGCTTAGCATAGGTTTCTAGGCCAAAGAAGCTACGAAAATAACTCGTTATTGAGAAGGTGAGAAAGGAAAATAGACACATCACCTTTAGCCATCCGATTCCTGACATTTGAATCTATTTCAATGTTTCACCGGAGACAGTTATTTTTATAAGACTTACAGATTCGCTTAAATAGGATGACCTATACCAAAGCTAGTCGACACCAACCTTTATAAAATCACCTTTACAAAGGACATTATAGCCTAAGATCCGAGCGACACACACTCTTCTTCAACTAGACGATTAACTTTAATACAACCGAAAATGATGGGAAAAATGTATGTTTATTTATAACAATATGCTGTAAAAATTATCTGATATAACCAAACCAGCCGTCACTCTTGAAAATAGATGAATAATGCACTTTTTGTAAGTGATACCTTTAATAACCCAACATTGAAACTAAGAAGTAGGTACTATGCCTTTCTAACTCCTTAAATTACATGTGTGTGCCAATCCTCTATCTTGTAAATTATTGAATAAAATTATTGTTTATTTGCTTTGTCAAGTTACCAGTTGGATGCATCGGATTGGTCGCCAATTCAGACCAGCTTGGTTAATACTGACTTCCCTTCAGTTGATTGACCCCTATCTTTTAGGAGTTACAGTGGATAGGAAATGTATGGCGATCATGTCAGAAAAAAATTAAAAAAATCACAAAACATATTTCTCAAATCCGGTTAATGGTAACATGACGTAGGTCACGTAGGACTCTGGGTCTCTGTCCATTACTCTAGCAAACCCGAATGTCATTTGAACTTTCAAAATGACTCTTTAAGACTCTTCGTGGCAGTTTCCCAACCTGAGTCTCTGCAAACATATTGAAGCTTACCGTCAGAGTAGATTTAGTTGATCCTTTTGGTGGAAACTTGATAAGTAACCGGTACTTTGTCCCGGTACCGAGTCCCTCAGTCCCGATACTGCATTCAGAGAACGTATTAGTTGATGTAATTTGGTAGATATAATTTGTTGGGAAAGTGCATTCGTAGTTATAGATTAATGAAACAGATTTAATAATTAAACATTTTCAGTGGTATTTCTATTTTAGGTCTGGCTGTTTGTGTGTGTGAGTTTTAATATGTTTGTAAATGCACTTGTGATACGGCAGAAATTCTAAATTAGGGGCATTCATTTTATAGAAAAAAATCCGATATATACGCGGGGACTTCAGCTAGTTATGAATAACTCTGGCCTTAATTTTCGCATGGATCCATTTTTTCTATAAATACCAAATTGTTTTGTCTGCAATAATTATATCACAGTATTCATATGGCAGAGGTTAGTAGTAACGCAGGGAGGGGTCGCCCTAGGAAGACCTACACCGACCTTATTGGTGAGGTTCTTCAGAAAGATCAGGTCCGGAGTACTCATAACCGGCATGCTTGTATGACGAGATGTATGAACGTAGATGTGGCGAAAGGAGTATGTAAGCATTGTAGCAGGTGGCGTTTTGAAGTTTCTGCCTACCCCCATGGGAAAAAGGCGTGAGTATGAGTAGAGTATGTAATTATATTAACCAAACAAAACTGTACTATCAAAATTGCCCGACACCAGCTGTTACCCAACAATAGTGTCGGCATGTCGGCACAAAGATTTAATTAGCACGATCATAAACAGTGCAAAAGTTGCGCCACGACTGAACTATACAACTAGTTCAGCTTGTAAGTAAAAAGTTTGAAATTAGTTCACCACGTTTAAGGGTATGTTTTGAAATGAAGTCGGACTTTGTTATTTGTTTTTTTGTTGAATGGGCACCTCTATATAGATAAGATTTCTCTTTATTGTACACTTCTTTCTAAAAAAAACGGGGTGTAGCTTGTATCAGCTAATAATATATTGTAATATTTACGATTAAACTTTACAAATAGACTTTGTTTATATTCTTATTTCCCTTTTTATCACACTAACTGTAAATTGCCTTTTTTTATTTAATTATTCTATTGTTTTACATTGAACGAAAAAGACTGACCTCCAAAACACAGGGTATAGTATGGGGGTCAGTGTCACATAAATGATGGATGTTACACATATTATTATTATTTATTTTGATACTTTAATTAACTCTGCCTCGTTGGTCTAGTGGTCGCAAGCGCGACTGCTGTGCATGAGGTCTTGGGTTCGATTCCCAGGTCGGGCAAAGTGCTATAGGGTTTTTCTATCTGGAATTTCTCAGTAGCAGCCTCGGAGTCTGGATTTGTGCCCGGTTGATGGCAATAGGCTCGCCCCCTATTACATGGGACTAAAAACATAACTGGCGAAATGTGGGTGTACTAATGGGTACACCTCTGCCTAACCCTTCGGGGATTACAGGCGTGATGTTATGTTATGTAATTAACTCCTAATAAACTCCTAATAAATTACTCTAAACGCAGGTCTGGCAACTCTGAGACTTTAAACCTTCACCCAGGGTTTAAGGTACTACAAAATGTGGGTAGTCTAAAATATTCTAAGCACTCCGCCTTAACATACCGTTGCGTCGGACAAGTCTATACCAGCGAGGCTCGGTTGAAAACGGAAATGAATTCGGTATCGCTATGTTGTAGATGTTCGAATATTGAATCGAAAACCAACCCGCCTTGGTATTGGTAAACTGGGTATAACTGAATATACTTATATTTACTGGGGATGCGGTTTAAGTGGGCAAAAATAATTTGGCCCAGCGATAAGCGGGGTTGAGTATAGCGAGAAAAAAAAACAATAGAGTGGTTGGAGTTCACTGTGTTCACACCCAAGTAAATAAAGAAAGCCAGTCGGCGCACCCACTCACCAGTATGCCGACGACTCATCCCCAGCCTCACGTGCACAGCAGCCGGTTTGGGTTCTAGAAGATGCCGAGCAGGCGCGGGTGCAGGACGAACACAGTCACAAATACGTGCGAAGCAGTTCAAAGCACTTAGCGGCGGTCTCACTATAAATTAATTATCCGAAAGAATGGAGCAGTAGCGGATTGCCAATCTGCTGTGACAGCGCATCAACCAAGGCGAGCAAAAAAGCGAGCGAGCGTGTCATGAATCCGTTCAGGACCACGGTATATGCAACACTGGTTTTTGTCCTGTTTTCTCACAGGCGCGCGCGTCGCGTTTCCCGAACTGAGCGACGGGAACCGGAAACCTCGACCGAGGCAAGAACGAGCGACTTAGAAGTTCGTAGGTTTGCCACTAGATAGCGCCCCATAGAAACTCGAGTTTAAACGACGTGAACATGTACGCTATATTTAACACTGAATCCCTACTCTGTGGATAGACTCGGAGTAGCCTGTAAATTACCGGTTTATTACCATTTTTAATATCGAGTTTGGTTGAGAGTAAGAATGAAATTCGGGATATGATTTTACATAATTAATACTATTCTACAGGCATCCACCTAGTTTGGGTATCTCTGTCTTTTAAATTAAAGTATATTATTTTATATTTTTAGGAACCTATGTCAAAATTCAAGTGTTCTTATGCCATCTAGCGGCATACCTTCGAATTATTATAACAATTAACATAACTTACCTGAACCTTCAGTGTAGTTACCCTTGACTCCGCAAGATGTCAATTCAAACATTGAAGCTCCTCGTCTCGGTTTAAGTATCCCTTTGTCTTAGGTATTTGAGAGCATTACTACGAAACAACAATAACATTAAGTCATAGTTATAATATTATGTCGGTATTTAAATTATATTTTAATGTGCTGTCATATTATATCTTGAAAATACTTCAACGATAACTAGCAACCCTATCTAAAGCGTTATTTTCTACGCCAATGTCAGTTCTAGATTTCTTTCTGTAAATCATTGCATTGTCAAATTTCGAAAAAATATGACTAACCTGTAGCTATTTGGTTTAATTTCATACGACGAGCACAATTAGGATCACCCATTGATATAAGAAACAATCCTTCATACTTACTTTTAGGTAATCGCGCTCGTCTGCTTCTTCTGAACGAATCAATAGGAATATAACTCGTATCATGCCATACCCCTATCCACTTTCTTCTTCCAAATGTGTGCACGTTTGTCGTAATACAAAAATATGTTCCGTATTTTGTGTAACATCACTTTAAGTTACATAAAAGAATGGAGTCTATCCAACAATTTAATACATTTATAATAAAATAATAGTAATACCAGCCTATTACTGTTCCACTGCAGGCCATAACCCTGTTCTTATACAGGGGAGGCACTAGCATTGATCACCACGCTTGCACAAATTGGCGTTTTCAGACTTATTTTAATTACGAACTCAGGTTTCTTTCCATGTTTTCCTTCATCGATGTCAGAGATGACCAAGATAAGCTTAGAATAAAGGTATAATTAATCATCTACTTATTATGTCAAATTCTTTGTCAGTAGGTATTATTGTTATCCCGTAGATTTTCTGTACCATAGATATATGTACGTTTTCCATTAAATCAAGACTTAATTATTTTACTTATTCTTAATTATTGATTTTACTATGAAGTACTTTTACTCCATTTCATCAAAGTCCAGTTATTATTTCCCATTAAGGAATACAGACGCTCCAGTAACAGTCAGTTACGGGATAAGCCTCAAAGTCTGAACGCCAGTCTTTCCGAGGGGTATTGTGTGACCGGGTTCTGGAGATCAGTTGGGCAGTCGCTCCATGTAAAATACTGGTGTTCAGTTGCATCCGATTAGACTGGAAGTCGACCCAACATAGTTAGGAAGAAGGCTAGGCAGATGATAATTGAATATAAACATAGTGATGTCGAGGGTTAAAAAATGAAACGATTTTAACGTCGTATTATTTATTTTCGTGTGTGATCCAGCCGCCCGGTACAGATACGGGCAGCGTTTACTCTTTACGTTGAGTTCACGTATGTAACGCTACTATTTACCAAATTGTCGAAATACTGATATTATCAGAGGGACCACAGTCCCGCAACACAAACGTTCAGCGGCATCAACTTTGAGAGAATAACACTAGGCCATCTCTTACTAAGTTTGTATAACATCATAAAATCTAACAGTTATAGAGAAGAATAGAAGTAGAAAAACCGCGTTATTCTAATTTTTTTTAAAGTTATATGTAGTCGTATCGAGTTTGTACGTAGGCCAAATTATATAGACACAAGTCTTGTAACAGAAGTTTATACTATGACGGTAAATAACCAGTTTGCATATAAAACTCTAACACCGTGTATATCTCAACAAACAAATGTTAAATCAATAATAAAATTAATTTATCTACATTAAAATATATCGCATCTATCAATTAAATCGTTTATATTCATTTAATTTGGAATATATCTAGTTAAACCTTTAATTGTTATAATAATTATACAAGATATATGGGCGGGCAGATACCAAGTCAATGAATAATATATAACTTTAGATCGTGTATAATAAGTTTTATTTTCAATAAATTAATTTATATATAGATGGATTCTAACAAGTGCTAAAATTACAAAGACATGTAATAACTGTTTTATTACAATGTATTTCATCGGTACCTAGGTGTAACTTTTCAAACCTAGGTGTAACTTTTCAGAACCTAGGTGAAACTTTTCGGAACCTAGTTATAACATTTCGAAACCTAGGTGTAACATTTCGGAACTTAGGTGTAACTTTTCAAAACCTAGGTGTAACTTTTCAAAACCTATGTGTAACATTTCAGAACCTAGGTGTAACATTTCGGAACCTAAGTGTAATCTCTCAGAATTATTGCCCCATTGAAGCCAACTTAAGCTGTGCGCCGTAGTCACTACACACTACCGCCGCATCGCGGCTGGCTACAGGACTGTCGAGCGACACTTCAAGCCACTCACAACATTTAGAGCGTGCTCACATTACTAACGTTTTGTACTTAAGTTACAACTGTCAACTATTCAGTAAACTTTTCAATCACTGTAAAATCGTCATTTGTTTTTTAGGCTTTCCAATAATTCGTTCATTTCAAATCCTCTTCTTTTATTGACTTCCAAATCTTGCAACTTTTACCATGTAAAAGTGACAGCAAGTAACTTAATATGACAAAACGTTGGCCATGAAAACACCCGTACAGCTATATGCATCCAAACACCACGCCTTAGTCATGATTAATAGTGAACAATACAAGTCATGATCAATCGTATCAAAGTCTAAAGTATTACATAATAATAGGCGAGAGACCTACTGTCGATAATAATGTCTTATGATTACATATGTGTATATTTAAAAAGAATTTTGATAAGCTCATAATTTTACTAGAACGAGTAAGGCGCAGTGAGTGGAAGCGATCGGTTCCTATTACCGGACAACTACTGTGATAACAGTCACAACTAGATTTTCGTCCTTCAGACCAAAAGGACATCAGAAAAGACTCAAATATCTTCAAAACATTTATATAAGTATCTCCCATAGAACAAAGAACTTATGATTGTACTACACTAAACACGTATCCGATCAATATGATCCACTGTGATCATTCCCATTTATCTAAATTGAGTGTTTATAAACCCTCTATTCTCTAATATTTATATATTTTGCAATAGAAATTATTATTCCACACGTATATAAATAACATCTAAAACATTGAGTGTCCGGTAATAAAAACCGATGACCAAAATCTTCATGAAGGCGACCGTTCGATTAATACAATCCGTACGATCGATTAAAATTATCGCTACATATTGTCATCGATTTTCAGCCTTCATACAAGATAATGTTACTTTTATTCGTACACGAATTCCTTTATAGTAAAAGTTTTATGATCGAACGTGTCAGGCCCCTGCGAAAGATGAACTGTAGGAATAATGAATGAAGATAAAGGGAACTCGTGCACCAACATTGATATTATTAAAATTTATAGAGGTACAGCAAAGGCGAGGTTCTCCGACGAAGCCCTAGTATCCATTATTACAAACGAGGAACAGGTACAAAAAGTAAAAAGTATCAAAAACATTTTGTGTCCCATATCAGTCGTGTTATTTGTGCAATGCTATTTTTATAAACAGTTTAATATTTAATAACAAAATTTCGTCTTGAAGTGTCGCTCAAAAGTAATAAGTAACCGTGTAGCCTCCGACAGACATATAAACAAGTGTATAATTATTATGCTTTCTATTATAAATGGACCAATCATGGCAGTGAAAGTAGGATCAGTGCTGTCATTGGTCGATTTCTCCCACTCTTATATGTCTAGCAGACGCTAGTAATAAGAACTGAGGTTATGTTTTCGAGTTTCGTACAATTTTGAATAAATACTTTCTATATTATATTCATTTGATCGTTTGGATCATCCGAACTTCGAACACAGCGCCCCTGATCTTGAGAATGCGACCGATCCAAACGGATTAATTCCATTCCTTCATAGAATTAGCGACTCGTAAAAATGCTTTACTAATACTATATTTAATTAATATATTATGTTATATATTTATTACTTTATTAAAGAACGGGGATTATTTGAATAGTACTTTAACATTCACAACAGCTTTGCGTTTGCTAGACGTTTCCAATATGCCACGTAATCGCTCGTTCTACGACGGATAGCCTTCGAGTCTACGAGCTACTCTGATATGGTCTCAGTCTCAAGACAGTCCGTACGTCTGATCTATGATACACTCTCCCTACTCGAGCTACTGACTTGTGTCCGTCGTCGATACTAATATATTGTTACATTGTAATTATTCAATTTGATTTTCGTAAGTCTTATTTTTGGAAGCTGATTCGTTTGTGGTGTCTGTAGGTCAATAACTTGGACAATTTCTTGATCGTGTCGATTCCGTACACAAGTCTCTGATATGTGGGATGATGTGTGTAGCGCCGCGGGCCGCCCGCCGCGGTCCCACCCGAATGGTACAAAATTGGAGCGTACCTACATATACGTTTATTATATACAATGTACAATACAATACGATAAACACTATAGTGGCTACGGGGCGGGACGCCGGCGGCCGGCGAGGCATGTCACCTCGCGCCTCAGCATGTATACATTCTCACAGTAATATACATCGTAACTCGCTCTATATATAACAAACATTACACGAACGCGCACCACGCTCGTCGAATAAACAACATAATATACAGCGGAATCGTAGCACTCTTTCGATTCGATTAAAAAAATTGACTAGAAAATCTCAATTCGCTACGAGCACTATGCGTGCGTGGAGGACGAGGAGAATATATCGGCGGCGCGCCACGCCTCGGCTTCCTCCTCCGCGTCGTACTGCTGCAGGAAGGGGTTGGTGGAACTGTAGCGCGGCGACAGGCTGCCGCGTCCCGGGGAGTTCAGCGTCACGGCGAGTCCCGCAGACGTGCCCGGGATGACGGAGCGCGGGGACTCGCGGGACCCGGGCTCACGCGGCGTGTGCTCGCGCGAGTGCTCTCGTGGGGTGTGCTCCCGCGACGAGTCCCGGGACTGATGCTCTCTATCCCGCGGCGTGCTAGTCCGCGGGGAGTCCCGCGGGGAGGCCCGTGGTGACGCACGCGGTGAGGACCTCGGCGACGACCGCGGGGACGCGGTGCGCTCCGGTTGCCTCAGTATGGAGGACACTGATCCTCCATGTTTAATAGTTTCCGCAGGGCTGTGACTTCCGGAGCTACTGCTGGGTGAACCGGGAGAGGATACTGTCACCTGACGGGACCGAGGTGGCGCGGGCAGAGGGCCTCTGAGCGGCGACTGCGGACGATATTGGCCGACCCTGACTGATGAGAGAACCTGCAAAGTATTAAAGTAACATAAAGTATTATATTCTAATGAAAAGTGTGTTTGAGATAAAATATTAGAAGCAGTGATTACATGTGCGGGCGGCGAGCGGTCGGGCACGGGCCGACCCGAGAGAGCTGGCGGCGGAGATGCTGCTGATGCTGCCGCTTGAGGCCGATATGGACTGACTGAGGGCGGAACTCGGCCTGTCGACAAATAACATGTTTGTTACGAGACAGGTACGTTTCCAAAGCAGTGTACAATGGAACATGACAAAAGAGGTTCATTCTCAGTGTATAAAAAGTTGAAAGTGATAAAAGCCTGTTGAACAATGATGATGATGGAAATAGTGAAAGAAGTCTTCAAAAAAAGTCCATATCCCAAGAATTATTCAAGTGTCATGCAAAAATATTTTGAAGTCCTTAATTTTTTAGATATATTTTTTATATTTTGATGGCTTGTATTATTGTGTGCATTTTGTCTACAGCCAGCTATTCCCATCTTACATACAATGTAAGTAAGGAGGTCGTATATACCTTGGGGGAGTGTGAGTGAGGCCGCTGGCGACGCACTGACTCTGTTTCCACGCGGCCCGGTTACTGACTCGCCGCGCCGAACTGTCTACAAACATACATGCGTTAAGGGACCGCTTAGCCTTTAGACATTCAGTGTTCTTGTCTAGTGTATAAGTATAGTATTGATCAGCTATAGCATGCAGAAGAAGATATAAGAGAGCTAAAAGGAGTACTAATGCGCATTGGGGCTTATGTTGACTCTCACTCGCAAATAGCCAGGATTGGACTTTTAGCAAATTATTGATGACCTACTTAATAAAAACTTTTAGGCCTGACAAAACAAGAAGATCCTCAGACAACGCAGAACGGTCTTCAAATGATAAAAAAAACAAATCGCCAATCTGCTTTGAGCAATGCTCGTGCCTTCTCTATCTAAATGAGAAAAGACCTTAGAAATTATAGACTGGTATTTTTATAAATATTATTATTTATGTTAATGGAGAGTCCCTACACAATTCTTTTTGTGTATTAAAATTGAGCTTGAGATCTTTATTCATCTGCCCATGCGCGGAAAGTAAGAAAATGGTATGAGAAATAGCAATAAATGTGACAGTAGCTTGGTGAGGAGTGGAATGTTGTCTAGTTGTGTTCTTTTTGGGTCTAATTCTTGGAGTATGCTAGTGGGTCTATGTGCGTGCTTCATATGCTGCTATTTAGCATAATGATGGAAGAAACAACATTGGTATTGCGACAGCAATGTCTAGATGACTTTTAGAGATTGCTCAGATTTCTTTATCAAGCAAAAACATCAGTAATCAGGTCGTAACATCCAAGCTGAAGACCAAGTGTAGTCATACCATGTTGTTTCTTACATAAATCTCTTAATGTAGTGTATAGATTGACACAAGAGGTGACATTACCTGAACGTTTAGGAGCTGGCCAGATCTGCAGAAGACACTGCAGAACATTTATAGATCTTTGATAGTCCATTTCTGTAGGCGGCTGCGAGTGGAGCATCAACGGCGGTGCGAGAGCAACTGCGAGATGTTGGGGAGACATCTTGTTGCGGTCCTGAGCAGCTACAACCAGGGCTAAATGGTCGAGTAAGAAGACCAAGGTGGCTCTTGATGCTCGAGGTAGCAACTCGACTACTGAGGCCATTAATCGAGCGTTGCCTTCCCTGTCATCTGGGAGACATATTCCTGAAAAAGAAAATAAAATGAAGGGCCTGATGTTTCAATTCCATATCGGAAAGATTACTTAAACCTCATGCTTAATAAATTGAAAAGCACAATTGGGTATTAGATACGCTACCAATCAATAGATACACTTTTAATAATTTGTCATAACACGATTCGCCCATAGATTTTGTATGGCAATGGAAAACTAAACTGTGACGTCACTTTTTTGATTCTATCTTTACATTTAATTAAAAATTAATTAGGTTTTCATGGTTAAAAGAATGATTCTTTGCAGAAGTTTTGTCTTGCTATTTTTGAGTAATGGTGTCTTCTAACCAATTTCTGGTTAATTAGTCAATATTGGCCAAATACTCTTAAAACATTATTTAAGCGCGTCCATAAGTTTTATGGGATACTTACCGAGTGCATCAAGAGTCATCTGATACATGCAGCGACTGAACAGTGGCTGTGGCAGTTCCCGCAGATAGTCCTTCAGTAGACCGGTGATGACATTAATATCAGGCACGGAATCTGGAACCAGTTCCACTCCTCGGGCGTTGCGTTCAAACGCTTCTCGTAGAATACGCTTTTTACTTGCCGAGCCGCACAAACGATAAAGACCTGTATCAAAGAAAATAAATTTGAAGAAAATGGATGATGTATTTCATCAAACTGGAC
Organism: Hoplodrina ambigua; assembly: GCA_949774945.1. Taxonomy (NCBI): domain Eukaryota; kingdom Metazoa; phylum Arthropoda; class Insecta; order Lepidoptera; family Noctuidae; genus Hoplodrina; species Hoplodrina ambigua. The sequence continues at coordinate 4,835,141 of OX458967.1, forward strand.
TGGACATTTTTCCGACTCCCATAATGGGCAGGTTTGCTCCAACTTTGTTTTCCCATTACTTACCGATGATATCCAAGCCACGTCTCTCAATTTCTTCAACACATCTTCGGACTATCAATGGCACGGGAGGAGCATGTGGTGGGCGCGGCTCCCTTGAAACCACTGTGTCTAACTCAGCACCGAATAGAGCCGAGCCTCGTGGAGGTGCCGGTCGTCTTCGGAAGAGATCGTGCGGTTCTGTGTGTCGCACGCGGATATACAAAGTGCCTCGAGGTTCCATCTGGGAATGAGGATAGTTTATGAATATTACAATATCGGCAAACTCAAATCAATCAACCAAATTGTTTAGTAATTTTCTAGAAGTGACCCCTCTTTCAGAAAAGTCGCCAGAAGTATCGTTAAGGTAACATCATTACCTTAACAGCCAGTTGATGAGCAGGTGAGCGTGAGAGCAGGTCAGGCAAAGTAACAGCACTTCGGTAGCAGAGCTTGTGTCTATGCTGTGGATCCCACGAGTAAACCAGGACGTCCAATTGTCTGTTGTCGACTAGATCCAGTTCAAACGATTCATCCCAGTCGAAAGCCAGCTCACCAGTACGAACCTATGACAATAAAGGGGTATTCTTACTATAAGGCACCAATCAATTTGATGAAATATGTTACTATTTATAATTATATTTTTTGCTTTTCCATATGTGGACTTTGAGCCTATTATTTGTTAGATTCTGTTAAGTATGCAATGTATCTGTTAATATTATACTGTGTTTATAAATGGAAATTTGTGATTGGCTATCTTCTACATAATGTATTGCTTACTCAACTGTAAGTTGCAAGCTGCAAGCTGTAAGTTTTATTTTTATAAAATAAAATAAATTATAAATAGAGCAGATGTTAAAAATTCACCATGGAGATTGACCTAGTAATACTTGTAGATAATTTGAATAATGTTACACTCACCACAGTACGAGCTTTATGAACACGATCGCATTCCAGTACACAATACAGGTCTCTGGGTGCAACTGCTGGCTGCGGGGGTGCCAGCGGGCCTGACGGAGGTGAACCCGGTGATGCGCCCGATGCAGTTGGCCGTAGGCCACGACCCGCTAACAGATGTACCCATAGCATGCCCGATACTCCTCCCGATAACCGTGATAAACCGGTCATCGAAGCCGAGAGACCGCCCGTAGTTGGTTTCTCCGCTTTATATTTTAGGAACTCTGTAAAAATATTAAAATGTTAATCGGTGTTTTATAAATGCTTAATAATAAAAAATCCAAAACTTCATTTAAATAGGTAGACTTAGTTAAGCAGCACATCATAAAATAAAAGGAATTTTATACTTTACCATTCGGATTAATGTCAAGGTGTCTTTGATGACGAGATCCAGGCGTCGGTACCGGACTTGGATTAGGGCAATTGAACCTAGATCCTAGTTCAAGCAGCTGTCGAACTCGGCGAGCTGAAGGTGACCCTCCGGCCCCTGCGCCAAGCTGTTGGGTCGCTCCCAGTTGCTGAGAAGACACTGACCGAGCAGGCAAGTGCCGTGGTCTCTCCACCCGACGTCCTGCCAGACCTAATGATGATCCAAAGCGACTGGCACTTTCCATCTGAAAAAAACCGTATTAATCGAAAGAAACAGTATCAACGAAACTGTTAACAAATCGAATACAGTAGAATTTCTTACGTTTTTGAGCGCGTCATGTATATTTTCAGCTGAATAGTGCGTAGGAAGTCGCGGACGCAGCGTCTCATAGAGCGCGCTGGTAGAGGGCGCCCGCGACATCCACGCCCTGTACTCGTCCGAAGTGAATACTGAAGGAGAGGACGGTAAACGACCTGATAATCAAATGATCCCTTATAAAGGATGTCTTTTGGTATCGTTATTATAAGTCTGTTCTACGTAAGACAGAAGATTGACTCACCTCTGGAAGAACGAAGATCCAAACGTGAAGACAAAGGCTCTGGCTCATCTTGAAGAACACTTCCTGCTCGCCTACTCAGTCCCAACCTATTTAAATAAACAAATTTGATCGACTTAACTGTTTTAGAAAGTATAGTAAGTGAAACTGATGCTTACCTCTGTCCAGTCCCTCTCACATCCCTCGGCAACGAGTTAAACTTCGATCCTATATCTCTTCCCAAAGTGCTACTCCTGTAACCACTGAGCCCAGAATAATATGGTGTTCTAGTGGGAGCAGTTGCCTCAGTATCTGAAGAATAATCCAGACTGCGGTTCCTTCTAGCCGTTCCAAATTTACTGCTATATGATGGCAGACCAAGCCCAGTGGTCCCATATGCTCCTGCAAGTGTGGAACCTAGACCGGTTCCTCCTAAACCTGATCCTAGACCAGAGCTTGTCAGGCCTGATCCGACGAGGCTTGATCCGGTAAGGCCACTGAGTCCTGTAGACGAAAGTCCAGAAGGAAGTCCAGGGCCTAAACTAGTTCCAGCCAAAGCGGATTCTGTCAATCCAGTGCCTGATAGGCCAGATCCGGGCATGCCTACTCCACCGTATCGTTGATTATATCTTAGGCTTGATGCTGAAACATTTATATGAAATATAAAGTCCTATCTAAAGAGCTAAGGCGGACGTATTTAAAAACGTATTATTTCAATAGTAGAACCCTTACCTCCAGTTGCAGCTGAAGCTTTCAGGCTAGATCTGAGCAAGGAATGTCTACCGAAATCTGAATGCGTTTCTGCTCTGGGCAACTGCTGTTCCGATCCTGACCGTGGAACGCGGCCACCAAAACGTGTACTGAAATAATTGCGATAGAAGCATTTTAGGCGACAGACCCAAAAATATAAATAACTACATGTTTCGAGATAGGTCCCAAGATAAATAAAAATAAAACCATATTTTGTATGAAAATTAACTGGAACTTATCTGGAGATATTGAAACATACTAAAAAGAATATTAATAAAAAAGAACATTTAGTACCTATCATATCTTCCGGTGTCAGCTGGATAGAAAGAGTGCACTTTCTCAGCTAAACTATCCAGTGTGTTTGGATAAGATCGCTCATATGGTACAAAATGAGTCGCTTGAGATTTTGGCTGCTCTGTGATCACCGGTGGTGGTGGACGGTAGCTGTGGATGGGAACAGAAGTCTTTGTTTAATAATTTAGCTAAAGGATAGACTCACTGTTTCAATTGATCTTGGAAAGGTTAATGCACACTGGGAATTTCGCCTGTATCGAGGGAGCATTATACAAATATAAGCTCAGTACACAAAAAAAAAACAGAACGACTACCTGTAGGCCATTACAATTTGTATGGCATTTATCATTCAGATGAGAATTTAATTTTCTAATTTCAAATGAAATATGTACTGAACGTTTGTCTGAAGTAATCAAGACTGCAGCTCAAGTTATTTTATTACCTCCATGTAGAATGATCAGATGGAGGCCTTGGATTGTAATATAAATCCAAGGCCGTAGAATCTGGAGACAGAGCACCCAGTTGCAGCCGACTTCTTTCTTCTCTTCCGTCACCGACCGGACGAACGCCTCCACCAGGACCCGCAGACCGAAGCGTACCGTGTCTGTTAAATAAAAAAGAACTTTAATTTTCGAGTCACAAAGTTGTCTATCAATTGAGCATCATGTAAATATTTCTCAATGTAAAACGATGGTTCGCATCTTTTTTATCATCATCATCATATCAGCCTATAGCTATCCACTGCTGAACGGAGGCCTCTCCCAAACATATATATGCACCGAAACAACTTTGAGTCTTCATAAGAAAAAGCAGAGGAATGGAAAAAAATCAAGCAGGATAAAATGAAAGAAGACATCCATTTTAACTGTTTGATAAAACACTAAGCATTATAATTTTATGGCGTTGGAAGCTAAAAACTATGCCAATGCTGGTTCTAAAATTCTATTTTGACTGTCTTATGCGCCATCTCCATCGCCATCTCAAGAGAATCGTGGCAGTAGTTTCGTTGTGCCATAAAATTCAATAGAAAATCCACAAGGCAATATTATACCGCGGCTATAATTTGTTCAGACGTCGTGATACAATTCTCTCATTCATGGAGATGGTAGCATATTGCTTATACATTTAGATGTATAGTCATGGAATGTATAGGCACACACATTTTCCTGATTAAAATTACATAATTTAAAAAGGTACTAACTGTGAATAAAGTCCATCCACTCGATCCCGTTCCCTCTCGTCATCGTCACGACAGTCTCTCTTGAGCACAACGACTGGCGGTGGTTTGTGCTCCGACCGCGGCATGGATGGTGAGCCTGGTCCTGATTTACCTGGTGAGAGGAACAGGATAAATAAAGAAGTATCTTTATAGAATATGCTTAAAAAGAGTTGGAACAATAATTCCATGTTTGTGGAACCATCGTTGTTTCTTAAAATAACATAACATAACATCACGCCTGTAATCCCCGAAGGATAAGGCAGAAGTGTACCTATTAATACACCCACATTTTGCCAGTTGTGTTTAAGTCCTATGTAATAGGGGGCGAGACTATTACCGCTGAGACTGCTACTGAGAAATTCCTGATGGAAAAACCCAATATTGCCCGTCCTGGGAATCGAACCCAACACCGCAGCAGCCCAGTAGGCACACTTTTCGACCACTAGACCAACGAAGCCGTCTTAATGCAATTAAAAGCAATATTTAGAAATTGCATTAAATGCGTTATCATACACAAATCGAATAAGCTTTCTTGCAACCTTAAAATGTATGGATAATAATTATACAAAACTCAAAAAAAATAAACAGTGCAATCGAACAGACCTTTTCTCTGCCTCGTACACAACAACAGCCTCCTGGGTATCGACATAATAATGACGACATCATCCAGCGACATCCGCCGAACATCCACAAGGTTCACAGCCAAGATCTCATCCCCCACTTTCAGACATCCGCTGTTGTAAACGGCAGACTCCAACGCTATCCGAGATATGAACACTCCATCCGTCCGCGCTCCTCCGTCACCCTCCCTGATGTATAGCCCCAGGGTCTGGCCGGGTCGCTTTACTATTTCCACTAGTTGGACTATGTGACGGGAGTCCTGTGGAAGAAACGACAGATTAATTTATGTTCAAGATCTTAGTAAAAACAGTGGGAGATTAACACATTGAACGCGAACCACGGCGTTCTTTTATAATTTTATATCGCCTATAACGTTATTATTATTTATAAGTATATTGAGGTTGTATGTCTCCAAACTAGATAGCAAAGAATTTAAGATACCATATTCCAATTTGGTGATAGTTCAACTAAAGTAACGAAAAGTCTCCATGAAGACCTGCTAGAAAGAAAAATATTTGAAAATAACAGAGCATCCTTTAAAGAAAAAATATTTTCTCATTCAACAAAAAGCCGAGATACACAGGCGCTTCCAATTCCCAACCAATCTGACACCTTACGACAATAGTATTGTATTGCACAAAGCACAACGAAATTCAAGGAAACCGCAAATGGAATATACCACGGAATCTATAGCGAACAATATTACATAGCTGTGGTATGAACCGTGCTGCACATCCCAACAATGCTGGGCTAAATTGCGTTCACATTCCCTGCGATCTAGGCCATCCCGGCTCGAACAAAAGGGTTCACTAGAGTAGCGTTCTTTCACAGTGGGTCCCGTACTAGGCTACGAGCAGACTATTCGGGTCAATGGAGCGGGAAAATTACCTGAGAGGACTAGTGATATTCAAAAAAAGAAGTTTTAACACCGTCTCTAATCATTGTTCTTTAATCTTTAAATATATACCACTTACTCTATTTATATAAAGAACAGTGAAATGATTGGAGTAGTTATTTCAATATTTGTGAGTTCACGATTAAATACTTTTTTAATATTTTCCAATCACGATATTGTGAAGGATTGTAATTTATTTTCATAGTAGTTCGTGCAAAGATCAGTATTCATTGCGGGTAACGATTTGTTTTCAATTTATTGTTGTTGCTCCTGCTATTGTAAATAAAAAAAGATGCCAAGAGTTTCAGCAAAGTTTCACAGACTTGAGGAAAATGCATTGTTACGAGTTAAGTTTGTTGCATAAAGCGACATATAACAAACTCGTCTTGAAGTAATACCGCTTTATTCTCTAAACATCTTATATATTTAACGGCATCTTAAGGTACACATATACAGGCATAACACATGGCATAGATATATACAATGCATCTTTCAATTCATTAGTATTTTTCAATTGGAATAAATTTTGCCAACACGTACCAACTTATGATCTGCCTAGCTTTTTCCCAACTTAGTTGGGGTCGGCTTCCAGCCTAACCCGATGCAGCTGATTATCAGTATTTTATATGGAGCGAAAGCCTATCTAACCTCCACAACCCGGTAACTAGGTAACACGATATCCGTTTGTAAGACTGGTTGTCAGACTTTCGGGCTTCTAACGACTCGTACTGACTGCCAAAGATCCACATAATAATATGGTAGCCGAGACCCACGTGCTTTCTGAGGTACGGAGGAGTCTCGGTGTATAAAGATGATCACTCATCCACGGACGAACCTCAACAAGCATAGCTTAACCTAATGGAACCACCCGTGCAGTTTTTATTACTTAGCCAAGAGCACCTCAATATATACTTATAGTTATTTACATAATTTAAGTGTCAATTATTACCTGTAATGAGAAGAATTTCTTGGCGGCTTCTATATTGTTACGGCCTACTTGTCTGATCTCAAGAATCCGTACGATCATCTCGCCGCGGCGCTCCACCGCCTGGAAACATTGTATCACATATTTAAATTGAACAGTTCGGTAAACTAAAGGCGAAAAAAAAAATCGTTTTACTAAAAGTTAAATTAATAGATGTGGCGTTACTTATCTCCTGTAAAAAGGGGCAATATCATGAAAATTGAAATCACACATCTTATTCAAATAAAATAGTACGAAATTCAATATCATTTGACGCAGTCACATTTAGAGATTTAAATGTTTGTTATTTTTAATTAATAGGAAAATTAGAGACATTTTGAGACAGATTCAATTGCGATCGTTTCTCTAAGTAAATAGAAAACTAGCTCTTACAAACAAAAACAGCAGTTAACTTTGTTATAAGAATTTATCTTACACTTCTACTGTCGAATAACAACATTTCCTAAAGCACATGTGCTCAAGCAAATGTATAGACTATGGTCCGAGAGCCTCCACGAATGAAACTTGCGGAAAATTAAATTGCTTACGTGTCTTATGTTTCTGGCAAAAGACTATTAGATTCTGCACCGGGGTTTTCTCGTTATAGTCATGTTTGTCCTGACTATAAATAATATGACTTTACGTTTAACGTAGGTAGATACATATTATCTTTTTCTACCCTCAACGTACTATCATTGACTACGTGATCGCCCACGCACGTCTGGAGGAAGCTCTATTGTGCTGTTTATGTTACGGAATTGTGTAAAAGTTGTATCTTTTATCACCGTTTACGATACACCTACAACGGGTGTAAAAAAATATTTAATAAAGGCGATAGTCTTTTAATTTCCATCCCATAGTAAAAGTTGTTAATAATGATGAGTACAATGACCCCTTTTGAGGTTTCGGGTAAATTTTCAATGACCATGTATAATTATTTATATTTAATTTGTAAAAAAATACTATTGTTGTTAAATTATAGGTGTAATTAACGAAAACATTTGACAGAAATGAGTTGCCTTCGCTAATAGGGCATAACATCAAAACGCAAACATTTTCTCAAAGATATGCTAACTACCTCAAGTATTTCAATACTTAAGTATAAATTACTTAAACAATTTGTTACTGACCTCGAGCGCCGCGGCCGTTGTCGAATCGTGGTCATTCTCAACCATTTCAATCTGCCTGAATATTTCATTGCTCACTCCTGATACCTGTGAACGTAATTTGGACGTTATTTCTTAATTTGTAATACTTTGTACAATGGAACAATCCATTTGGTATAACAGGCAGCTAATTTGCAACTAAAATTAGACTATTTCCATCTTTTTCTGTCCAATAAAACAAGAAAGAGACAAATGTAAATAAGATCTGTCAAATTTAGTCAATCTGACACATCCATACAGTTATAGTTGACATCTTAATACGTATGAATTAAAAATATGGAGAAGATCAAAGCAAAACTAATGTGACATCGCTAACTTAGTTCTTTAATGTCACCATCCCTTCCTTTCGCTGTATGTTCTTTAAGTCTCGTTTGTGAACAAGGGAATCGGCACCATTGTTACGAGTGTGTCAATTCTTTTAAATTATTCTAAAATAGGTTTCATAATTATTAGACACCACAAGCGAACACAGAAAAATAATTGTTGTTGTTTGTAAACCAAATAGCTTGTTGGACCGTACATATTAAAATATATATGTATGTATACAAAAAAAAAACATTTTCAATTTATTTTTTTCATAAATAAACTAATATTATTATTATTTTAAGCTTGCGCTAAGACAAAGTAGTAAAGCCTAAGTAGTAGTTTCTATACTGGCTTCGTAAAACTAGGTTCGTGTGCATCAAGAAGAAATTTTAGCTAAGATCATAATGGTATAGCAATAAACATTATTCAAAAAAAACTTTGTGTTATATTGAGCTTCGTTTCCTATACGAGTATTTACCTAAAACTCTCTCCAACTTATTACAAAAATAGATCATAGCAAAGAAACATAGTTCTAGCCACCTTTCCAACTATAGGCTAGTTTCTTTTATATTTTGAACTGTATTCAAAGTGTAGTAAAGTTCCTAAATTAAAAAAAAACCGCATTTAAAACCGGGTACACGTTGTAAACGTAGCACTTTTATTAACTTCAGAATAAAGTTCAAAATACAATACGTAACTGGGTTTAAGGTTTAAAGTTTGACAGTTTTTGTATGTTTCAATAAAATTGGTTTATTTTTGTGGAAGTCGGCAGTACCTTTCGGAAGTCTGGCTGCAGCACGCAGGGTGGTGCGTGGTTGGCGCGCGGCGGCTGAGGCGGGCCGGGCGGCGCGCGGCCCGGCGAGGCCGTCAGGTCCGGCGCCGCGCGCCCGTTCTCCTGTACAAAGAGAAATACGCCATTGTTAGTAAAATATCACCGACCTGGGTAAAATAAAAACAACAAGAGGGAACCTGGGCTTAAAGTTAATGTAAGTCTGAAATCGCCAATCCGCTTTGGGCAAGCGTGGTGCAATGCTCGTGCCTTGTCTGTATGAGAAGAGGCCTTTGACCCGGCAATGGGACAGTAAAATAATCGGCTGGTAGTATTCTATATTAGTTAGATACACAGAAAATATAGGAAAACAGAAGTGGTTTAATAAAAATCTTAAAGGGACGGAAATCCTAAAAAGGAACCAATGTAACCAAACAATGCATGAGTAAGTGACGAAAGAGGTACGAGTATTATTATGATCATAGCCTCCTTTCGTATTCCAGCAGGAACTACCTACGAAAAAAACCTAAAGTTCGAAAAAGGAACACGGCCTTTCGAAGGTAACTTGTACCTTCTCTTGAAATTGTAACAAAAGATTCGTAAAACCATTTGTTTTTTCGATGGCGTACCGCACAGGTGCCAGAAATAAACCCTAGCAAATAGATCTATAAATCCCACGTTGCTATACCTCCCTATAACTTAATGTCTTTGCTCTGTAAGGCCTGTAAGTGACACTATCAGTTTATTATATTACAACGTAAACAGTCTACGAACTTGAAGCATATTGCGAGCCCCTTCCAACATATTACCTCATTTTTCCCGGACTATTAAGTTTCGTAGAAAAATAAGTTAGACTTTATTTTTTTATTAGCGTGACAGATTTTATTGATGAGTTTATGACGTGATTTATACTTAACACTGTGGTGTTTAATCAGTAGGTGTTCAGTAATTTTCGAGAACTAAGAACGGTTAAATTATCATAATTTTACGCTTGTAATCCTCGAAAAGTTAGGCAGAAGTGTACGTATTAGAACACACATATTTCGCCAATTATGTTTAACAAAAAATCGTTACATAGTTATCCCCTTTTTTACATACGCGAGGTGCAAACTTGACTCGACCAGGTTATATACTGTATCTATCAAACTCCAGGCACGCGTTGATTAGATAAGAAACTAATTAGCATATCGTATGTGTTCGATTTTCTTGTAACAAGAACAGGGAAAAGGCCTTTGAACATCTTAATGTGAAATTAAGTACGTGCTCTGTCGACGTCGAACAACCAAGTTATTATCTTGGTAGGGGAAAACATGAAATGATAATATAGATATTGTGATAAATATTATACTGATAATATTTTTTCAATGCTATATTGCGGCCTTCGTATGTGCAGATGTCAACTATCGATAATCAGGCAGATATATGTCTAAAACTGCCGTAACATAGGATTTTCATTGGAAAAGTTTTAATTTGTAAAATCGATGGTCTAGTTGTCGCACAGCGCGACTACTGAGCATCGTCTTGGGTTTATTTCCCAGGTCAGGAAAAGTGTTATTGGGTTCTTCTTTTAGGGTGTTTTTGGGTTTTTAATTTTTCAGTAGCAGCCTCGGAGTCTGGATTTGTGCCCGGACAAAGGCTCGCCCCTTATTATATGAGACTTAAAAATGACTGGCGAAATTTGGGTGTACTAATGGGCAGGCGTGATGTTACGTTACACAGATAATAAAATTTACTTTTTAGTAAAGAAACTCCTATCTACCTCCTCCTATATAAATAAAAAAGTATGGCTAGATCTGTTGCTAAGCGCAAAACTCGAGACGGTTGGACCAATTTGGCTGATTCTTTTCTTTTGTGTACGTAATTTCTTGGACAAGGCTTTTATTAATTATTTTTGGATAATCTGGAGCGGTTCACTAGCTATCCTAACTAATATTATAAATGCGAAAGTAAGTTTGTTTGTTTGTTTGTTACCATTTTACGCTTAAGCCACTGAACCGATCATCCTGAAATGTTGCATATACATTGCCAGGTGTACAGGAACGAACATAGGGTACCTTGAATCCCGAAAAAAAGTACTGTTTCCAAGGGAAATCAGAATAACGTTCTTATGATCATAGATGGCGCCACGTGTCGTTTCGAATCATGATTTTAACTAAATAATTTAAATGGCAGGACATGGGTAATTTTTTCCGCGACTTCGTCTGTGTCCGCGATAACCGAAATTTACGCGGACGAAGTCGCGGGCAAAAGCTAGTATGTAAATAAAGTCATTTCTAATCATACTTAAAAAATTTAAAACTTTTGCTCTTGGTTTTTTTTTTATACAAATAGTTTAATAACAAAAGCTAACATTAAACTAAAATACCAATTTCATTACATTTTAATAACTAAAATACTTTCAAAATAATTTCCACAAACTAAATACAATAATCCAACCACAGCCCAGCGAACAAACTTCAACTTATTCGAATTTCAAAGCGACCGCCAAAGACCGAACATAATGTATCGAACATTCGAACCCTTTTTCATTCAAATATTATTACGTCACAAACAAGTATGGCCGGTATTCTTATTTCCTTCGTTCTTCCGTTCGCGAGTAATATTGTCACTTCCTATTTGAATATGGAATGCGAATGTGGTGACAAGACGATAAGGAAAAGCCATTTTAAAGATAAATAGAGATTAAAGAGCTTGTTGGCTTTCGTTTGAAATGTACAGACGGAATGGGAAGCGAAGTAAATATTTCATTTTGAATGATTATTTGTTCAAGACGTTATCATTTTTGACAGATCTTGGTAGATTTTAGGAATATTGTGATAGAATTTGAATTCAAACGCTGTATGAAATCTCACTACTATTATAATTGCTAAATTTTGGATGGATGTTACAAACATCTAAAGAAGTTACAAACTTGTAATTGTATTTTATTTGTAATTTATTTAATTTCTGTATGTTGTTGAAGAACTGTATGTGTATTTTTATTGATGACAATTGTTAAATAGGTATATATTTTTTATTGTGTTTTATCCAATCATTTATTGTAGCTAAAATATTCTTGTTAGATGTTTAATTAAAATATAATTTTATTTTGTGTGTAAAAAACTCCATTCAGATACAAATTATTGTTATTGAATAAATAAAAAATAAAAAAACTCAATAAAACCAAAACGGCTAAACGGATCTGTAAATTTTTGTTTTCGCAGAGATAAAATATAGTTTGGAATAGTACATAGGCTACTTTTTGTCCCGGAAAGATGTACCTAAGCCACGTTTCCCGTGGAATAATACATCAACTTTGACACGGACGAAACCGCGGGCATAAGCTAGTAAGGTAAACACCATACACACACCGCATCTATGTATGTCACTTACTGTGCCCAGACGTAGCAGATACCCTTGTTATTTTATAACCTAATTGTACTGTGTGTGTTTTTGAAACGTATTTGATTTAAACTATAGAGTTCCTTACTAAATATATTTTGTAAGGAGTACATTGTATGGAAAGCAGTTTCATTCATTCTTGACAGCTTGAAATGAAATTTTGACTAAAACAAACATCGAGACCAATTGTGACCCAGTTTTAAACGAAGTAAGATGAACTTTTCTATACCATACATATATCATACAGCATATCAATGAGATTCATGAATAAATCTTTCTAAATAGAATGTTGAATGGAAAAATATGACGGATGACGTCACGTCATATAGTAGTTACCTACGTCATATGAATGATGAATGAAGTATGAGTGAAGATCCAAATGCAAATGGAAATCATTCATTGAAGGCGGTTTTTCAAAAATATGTTTTATTTAGAATCACGCCTGTAATTCCTGAAGGGTTAGGCAGAGGTGTACCCATTACCATACCATTACCCAGTCCCATGTAGTAAGGGGCGAGCCTATTGTCATCAACCGGGCACAAATCCAGACTCTCAGGCTGCTATCAAGAAAATCCTGATGGAAAAATCTAATAACACTTTGCCCGACCTGGGAATCGAACCTAAGTCCTCATGCTCAGCAGTCCCGCTTTGCGACCACTAGACCAACGGGGCAGTGTTACTTTTTGTAGATAAACCTAGATTTATATCTATATTAAACAAATATTGAGATATTCTTTTACCTAACATGTATTATCCTTACATTACTGTCAAAATAGAAGTCTGGTTACAAAAAAAATATTACGTAATAACAAAAAAGAACGATCTAAGTCAAATTAAATCGAGTGAACTACTCTTCTGCCTCCCTGTACCTACAGTACAGTCGAGTACAACTCACTCCCCAACTCGAAACTACCGAAACTGTTCTCGTCTGTACAAATCAAACAATGATTTGTCGGCCTATCATTGTCGTCCTTCCTCTGATTTTCGTTTGTGTGAGCGTTAAAATTTTTGGCGGTCGATCGACTGCGGGGCAAGGGGGCGGGGCCCTGACCTAGTTCCGTGCTACCCCCCGCTCCCCTCTCGCGTACGCATGAGGTCACTGTACTGCAGTTGCAAGCCCCCAAATACCGCAGGGTGACTGGACTCATCCCACAATACGGACCAACGACTGTAGTCGACACGCAGAGTTTTGTGCCAAGAGTTTGGGAAGAGAATTTTAACGTAAAATTGGAATTTTTTAGTTGTACAGATAATGTTGTGATTTTTACCATACTTATTTGAGTCGTGGCAAAATCGGTAGAACATTATTCGTGATGAAAGTTAATTAGTATGTTAAATTAACTAGTACTTAAAATCTTTAATGATAGGGTTTACTTTAAAATGTTTCGCTCTTCACTCACAGAGTTTATAATTATGTTATTTCAAAACTAGGTACATAGTATTTTTATATATCTTAAATTTTAAGTGAACTTTTTGTGTTCATAATGATGACAATATTTATTTTAACAATAAAATATAAATGAAAAAAAAATGACAGTCATGAGGACTGCCAATACATGTAAAGACTTAAAGTCACACTAGCATGTTGGTGACGCAGTCACATTAGCATGTATGTGACGTGAACCCATAAATTTGCTCCTACCAAATATCGCTCAGTGCGGGTAAATAAGTATTCACTTCAAAAGAAGAATTATTGTTATTTTATTCTTTAACTAGTTCTTAATTTTAAAAAAATACTAACCAACCTCAAGTTTTTTGAACTACATCGGAACATTGAAATTGTACATCTGGATCACATAATATGTCACTGCATCCGTATTTCGGTACATTGTGGTTAGCTTTATTCCCGCACCACATGCAAATTTCTACGCCTCGTAGACGCTGCTACGATTTTCGTAGAGATCTCTACGAAATTCGTAGCAGCTAGTGTCTATTTTTTAAATATATTCTACGACAATGTATTTGTATGAGCTCAAGTTTCTGAACAACAGTGTACAATGGAACAAATTGTATGGAATAAAGTAATAAACATTTGTAAAGAAACGTTGCGAGGTGTACGGAATTTAACGTTTTATGTTTGTATTTTTTAAAGACTTCCATTTTTAAAAAGACAGTACATTGTTTGCTCACTTTGTGGATACAAAACAAAAAAAGAAATCCCCATAATAAGAATAATAATAATCGTCTCTAAAAAAATCTATGTACCTACAATGCAGGTTCCTCATCTTATTCAAATTAATTAAAGTCTTCAAAAAATGTTACATAAGATTTAAAGCTAAAGTACCTACAGTTTTTAAATTCATACTTCTGCTAAAGTTAAAAGTAACATACAATTTAATTAAGACAGATTGCAAGTACATCTAAAAAAGGAACACCAAACAAATTTAAAAAAAGAACAAGGAAATTTAAAAATCACACATCATGCAACCCGATATTTCACATCAACAAATGTGCCGTTGATTCATTCTGTCCACGCCCTAATGGCCTCAACAAAAAAGAAATAAAAAAAAGATCCGATTAAACCCGCGATTCAGCAAACGGGCCGACTAACCTTTCTGTTTGCATACCAATTACACGGCTTCATGTATTTACAAGAAACTGACGCACACTATGCAACAAACAACGACGTAACAACCTAACAACCTGCCATTTGATATTAAATCTTATGTCTTTGACGTAAGCTGCTTTTTCATTTGACAGTAATATTAATATTCCGCTCGAAGGATAATAGACTTCTGTTGGCTGTCATGCAATATCCAGTGCAATATGGCTGCGGGATCTAATCTTAGGTCTTATTAGAGTACTAGACTTGTTTATTCGTAATTTAGGTTCTGGAGATATGAGTTTAATGGTTTTAGTTGACTTATAAGAGGTAGTTAATGTTTGTTTGTTTGTTTAAACTTCTTAACAGAATGACAATTCTACTAACTAAATAATGTGACGTCACATAAACTATGACCAGCGGACGATCAAGACGTTTTCAACGACGTCATTTGACATATTATGGGTCCATTTTTCATTTTATTAGATAACTTTTATCTGAGTTATAAATATGACAATTTGACATAGTATTTTCTATAGAAAAGCTGTGAAACTGTCATATTTATACCTAAAAGTTATCTGACGATTGATAAATCAGCCCTAACACTAATTAGAATGCTATAAATATTGTTAAATTAAGGTGCTATAAACGGATCATTTTAGCTAACCAAGTGGTTGGTTATAACAATTAAGAATATCTATAAACAAAAAGCAATAGATCACACAAGTAATCTCGTAAGATACTTGACATATGAAGCTGAAATTTTTCAAGTAAGTGCTTACCTACCTATAAACTTATACATAAGATATGTTACTGAAAAATGAATCTCATAACAGAGCTGAATTAATGGCGTCTTTAAATTCCATGCGGACGAACCCATGGACATAAGCTAGTACATAATAAAAGAGTTTATATGCCACTTATTTTTATTACAATTTTAGTTTGCACTCTTCGTATGTACATATGTATGTACGTAAGCAAATAAGTTGCCAGTTCAAAATTTGTAAACCATTTTTCAACCATTTGTTGGTATCCGATTGAGTTGAAATTTTCCATACACCTTTAGTTCTGATGACAATACAATATCAAATACTCAATATTGTAATAATTTTAAATTAAAGCTTGTTTTTAAAAATATCTTTTAAAATAACTTAACTATATTGTCAATTAATTTTCTAATCCTTTCTAATCCAATAAAACATATTAATGTTTTTATATTTAGTATAAAGTTTTAATCTCTAAACTAACTTATAATTTCACAACCTTCCTCCAAAATTACAAGTTTGTCGACTTTGTGAATAGTAAAACGCTTCTAGAACCGTATAAATAACTTAACTAGACCCAAACTACCCTTTTACGATACCTGAAGCTTCACATTTATGTCTGCATTTTCTTCGAACGCCCACAAATGGATTACTGAGACCTTTGAATAAATAATTTTGACGAACTGCCTTCAAATGAGGCTAGACCTGTCGATGTTAGTCGTGTTATTTTGAAAATAAAGTTTTGATGTTGCTATGTTAAAGGGTAACACATAGCTAGATTCAATTCATTTTTATTTTGTACTAGCGACCCGTCCCGGCTTCGCCCGGGTGCAAATTCTGACTATTCCGGTAGATTTCCTTAAAAAGTTCTTTTATAAGAACCTTGTCTGAAAAATTACGAACACAACAAAAAAAGAATCAACTAAATCGGTCTAACAAAAAAAACTAAGCCGTTCATTTTTATTTATATAGATATGACGTTCAAGAGTGCCTAGTAATGGTCTAATTGAAATAATTATAAGATTTGACTTTGAGTTTGTACCTACAATACAGCCTATTATTGTTGCACTGCAAGACAATGACTTTTTCTCATACAGAGAATATTGCGAACAGTTTAAACGTAGGTAGCACAAGATAAATTATAAATATAAAATTATGTATATTAACCAACAAATAAAATGTATTAAATATCATGCGTTATTAATACTAATGAGACTTTTTCAGTTGATTTACCTAATATTCTGAGATCACCAATCTACCTCGAGCAAGCGTGGTGATCAATGCTATAACATTCTGTGTACTAGAAGGGTCTTTTGCCCTGCAATGGGACAATAATAGGCCGGTATTATTATTAAAACAAGAATGTCAAGTGATCAGTGTTCACTATCCAACATAACATCACACCTGTAATGCCTGAAGGGTTAGGCATAGGTGTACGCATTCGTACACCCACATTTCGCCAGTTATGTCCCATGTAATAGGGGGCGAGCCCATTGGCATCAACCGGGCACAATTCACTATCTAATTCATCTGTTATCCACATATTTTGTTGCCCCCATTATGTTCGCCAATGACATCTATCACAGATGAACATAAATATTAATCTAGAACGTGAACAAGCATAGTTTCAGCTCGTCTCTCTAGCATAAAGTAATTTTCACGAGCTGTCTCGCTGCGGAAGCGCAGCGCAAGTTGTAATCACCGGTCCTCGTAATAAAACTGTCGCGTGTTTCTCTCGCAGATTTATCATGTGGCTCTGTTCCAGTGTTTCACATCAATTTTATGTTTTATTTACATATCACGCCTGTATTTTTGAGGGATAAGCAGAATTGTGTAGTACAACCAGTTTTCATAAGTATCTCTCTCCTTTTTAATCGTTGGGACAGCCACCCACCCCTCATTAGGAATTTCTCATATATCGTGGGTGTGTTTACAAATATATAAACTCACATACACAAACAGAAGGACACGGAATAATTATCTGTGGGCCATACAAATATTGATTGCTTGCGAGATTTGAACCCGCGACACGCAGCATAGCAGGGCTCGTCATGGGGAATGTACCCATATGGGGTGATTTTATTGCCATTAATGGGACATAAATTTAGAGTCATGGTACTAAAAAAATCGGAATGATAAAACCCATTGTATTAAAATTTAAGGTAATCGTTCATTCGGGCGAATGACATTCGATTATCGGATAATATTGACGCACCTATAGCACTTTTCCTGACCTGGGAAAACCTAGTATATACCCTATAATGTCATAGGCTATCGGTTATTGTAATAAAACGGTTGACCCTACATTACGAGGCAGTTACAGGTTATCGATTTCCGTAGTAAAACTATGTGCGTTATTATGGTAGTCTTCTAGTATATCTAAATATATTATATATAAAAGCGAAAGGTCACTCACTCATCACGGAATATCGAAAACCGCTTGACATATAAAGATGAAATTTGGCAGAGAGTCAGATTATTAATAGTAGAGGTCCGTTAAAAACGGATTTTTCAAAATTCGCCCCCTAAGGGGATGAAACAGGCGTCCAAAATTTGTATGGAGATATCAACTTTGACGCGGACGAAGTCGCGGGCAGAAGCTAGTAATATTGTATACAAAATTATTAAAAATGCTTTTCTATTTCCTTTTCTACTGTTATTTTGTGTAATATTATTATTTTTCTCAAAAAAATCTCCCCTTTCAAAGCAACCAGAAAGTGGATGTAGCACACACACCAATAAATTCACGTAATGACCACTGATTCAATGAACCGCTACACCCCGTAGGCAATGCGTAGCGTTCTCGTAACCCGAGATGGATGTTGCGTAGCCCAAGTGCTACGCGTGAGTGGTGCTACGCGGCAATTTTATATCCATTACTCGCTGTTTTGTGCACACCTGACGCGTAATGGGTGAGAAATATTCAATGCATAATTCAGTGAATTTACGATAGGAACAAAATACTTAGGTTGGTTACATTGACGTTTGGAAGCCACTCAATAAAAATGTAATATGCCCCATCTTTCTGATTTAAAATATTATAAACTCATACTCAAGTGTAGCGAAAGTTTGGATAAATGAATGTTTATTACTCAATCACGCCAGAACGGCTGAACGTATCTGGATGAAATTTTGGCACAGAGATAGAGTAATAGCAAACAGGCTAAAATTTTATTCCGGAAAAATATAAATAATATAATAAATAATAAATTTATTTAAGGTACATAAAGGTGTGCAGTACATGAGGGGCTTAAAAATAATGCATTTTCAATTATATACATGATGTAGGCACAATTAATTGTTGGGTGAATCATCTTTCTCCTAGCTAGATTACTGAGTAATCTGTATTTAGGAGATAAAGTTTCAACTCCCTATTTGAAGATCACAATAGTCATGTTATCATGTATAAAACGTATGCCATTATAATATTTTATATATAAAAGCACAAAAGTAAAAAAAGAAAATACATAAAGAAACTTAAAAATTAAAATAGAAAACAACAAATTGGATTGATGACTAAATGATGTGGTGAGTGCGTGTGTGTAAGTATGAGTGTGTGGTTGTGAGTGTGTGTGAGCATTTGAATGATTGGAATAGTAGTATATATACAGTACCCGTTTTTTTTTATGTGGTAAAAATCATCAAATTACTCCTTCCGCCCAGGGTGGGGTGGAAGGGACTGTCAGACTCTTACTGACTAAAAAACCACCCTGTTCCTTCTGTAGCCCTTTGCGTTCTGGGGCTACGGTATCCTGTTAAGACGTCCCGCAACCCAATACAGTACCCGTGGGATAACTTTGATGTGGACAAAGTTGCGGGCGAGGGCCAGTACTTATTATAATTTGACATGACTCCTACATAACACACACAAACACTTGAACATTTATATGAATTGTGTATCAATGAATCTTTTATTGATGACTTTTGTAAAAGTCATTATATAAATTGTCACATATCACGTTTACGAAGGCCATCAGTAATACCGATTGATTTTCTATTTATCGCTTCGTAACATCTAACAATACTTGAACTATAATAACTGGACTGTAATTATTTTTTTTTATAATTTATTTTACATAACATAACATAACATAACATCACGCCTGTTATCCCCGAAGGGTTAGGCAGAGGTGTACCCATTAGTACATCCACATTTCGCCAGTTATGTTTTTAGTCCCATGTAATAGGGGGCGAGCCTATTGCCATCAACCGGGCACAAATCCAGACTCCGAGGCTGCTACTGAGAAATGCCTGATGGAAAACCCAATAACATTTTGCCCCGACCTGGGAATCGAACCCAAGACCTCATGCACAGCAGTCGCGCTTGCGACCACTAGACCAACGAGGCAGTTTAGTTTCGTTCAAAACTCCGTATTAATATTCTTATTGAAATAAATAATTTGACTTTGACTTTGATCAAAATATTGCACTTTTCAGGCAATCATTATTGTCTATTTTAACAAAAAACATTAACTGTAAGTACTATGTTAATAGTAACACTGTAATATATGAGCTTCCAATACTGTTAAATATAACATTGGTTAACATGACAAACGGCTGGTATTAATTACGGAGTACGGCTCGTAGTAATGGCACTACGTTTATATGAATTTACAATGTTGCGGCGAATCGTAATTTGATACTGATAACAAGGCTTGTTTTGCCGTTGTGCGTTTATTTTATGTAGAGAAATTGTTTACATAATATACTCTTCAAATTAACAGTTCCTCTACATAAAATAAACTAGCTTTTGCTTTTGCATTCGTCCGAAATTTTCCTAAGAAAATTTTCCTATTTTTATTTTAAATATGAACTTAGCCGGCTTTGAGCAAGCATGGTGATCAATACTCGTACCTTCCTAGTATGAGAAGAGGCCCAGCATTGTAGTAATAGTAGGCTGGTATTATTAAAATAGTTGTAATGTCTTCATGTAAAATTTATATCATAGTCGATAAAAAATACCCACAGACAATAGGCAAAACAGTCCAAATTCACGGAAAAGTTAAGCTTTAACATAAAAAAAACAATGTTTAATAAACAACCTTCATAACGTACTTAAGCTTTAATGAAAAACTTATTTAGTTACTCATTTTATTTAAATTAAATGCAAACTTCATTAACGTTAAGAACAAAGACAGAATTAATTTCATAAAACATTGCATTCAATTATATCTGTCCAAAGTAATGATAGTCATTATCAAGATGAAATTAATGAATGAATACAGCCGAGCTAGAATGAGGTCAAATAAACCGTTATAAATTAAAAGTCATATAAAATAAAAACAGCTTATACAAAGTACAAGTTCGCGGTATGAATGAACAGCAATTTGTAAATCATTAAGTAACACATGAATGGGGTAGAATAACGATTTGCATTCTTCAATGTTTAATGTTGTGAATATCAATAGGTTTGGAAAAGTTTTTGAGCGGCCACTCCCAACGTTTTCACACTCACACTCATGCTCACACTGGTACAAATCAAAGTAACGGCGACGCCCTGAAAGCCCCACGTGTTCCGGTCTCTATTCAATGGTAAATCGAATATACGCATTTCGTGTGGACATTCTTTTCTTTGAACTATAAAAGAAAGTGTGAACTAAAAATACTAAAGAAATTCAAGCAAGTTTTTAAAAGTCGTCGAAAAATAAACATTCATTGGGATAAAGCAAACGATGTCCAGTCTTTAATTAGTTAAAAAAATACTGTAGACAAATCCAAGACGTACATTAAAAAGACGTTGTGGAGCACACAAGGCGCCTCGGATCGATGGTCCGTCGTACTCCTAATCGATAGCACCGTACTACTACCTCAATGGGGTGCGCGCGCCGCCCAACTTACGTAACGCGCAGAACACCACCTGTTGCTTAATACTACCACCCATTTATAACCCGACCACGCTGGAAAGTCCGTCTCACCAACACGTAGAGTCGAATCTCGTGTACTACCAAATTCGGGCGGGTAGCCGGAGTCAATGCACTTGGGCAACCTTCGGCGCTGCACTCAAGGGTGCATAGTAGGGTAGCGGTGTGTAGGTATGATAATGATCTTCGTTACCGTTATTGGAAGGCGTAATGAAGAGTTTACGCTGTAAAGGGCATGGCACTGCATTAAGTTTCTTACTTCGCGGGTAAAAATGGTGTGTCCTAACATAACAGATTTGCGCTTGCAGATTTTTAAGCTTGAGTGCGTTATGTTGTTGTAAGCTCTAAATGGGGATTAGGTGACTGCATAATGGAGTTTTCTGAGTACATTTTACGGATGGTCAAACTTCTATTTTTTAGGATAAACAGTTTCTATCGTATCTTTGATCGTACATGATTTTCCTTTTTAGATTTCAAGTAGATAAACTGCCTCGTTGGTCTTGGGTTCAAAGCCCGGTCGGGGAAAGTGATATTGGCTTTTTTCATCAAAAATTTCTCAGTAGCAGTCTCGGAGTCTAGATTTGTGCCACGTTGATGGTAATTAGCTAGCCCCTATTACATGGGACTTAAAACATAACTAGCGAAATAAGGGTGTGAGGTCTACCTCTGCCTAACCCTTAGGGGATTACAGGCGTAATATTACGTTATTTCAAATAGAGGAGAATATTAGCGTTCATCCGTAAATAACCGATAAAATCGTGCGAGAATCCGGTTTTCCGGATGGCCGCAGAGATCAGACGGTGCTACGCATAGAACCGGAAACTGTGTATATCACGGATGAACGGATCGGTCGTGTGTGTCCATTTGTTTAAGTGACACACTCCGCAATGAGGCGGTAAATACTCGGAATAAACAATAGAATCATTATTACGATTTAATTGTGGGGTCTATCCTCGTCATTTGATCGGTCTTCTGATCTTCTAATCAAGGTGACTTTTAATTAATTCGCAATCTTCAGACAGTTGACAGTACTTATAAATAATATAATAAACCTTTGAGGGCAACACTAAAAAACATGCATTCATAACATCACGCGTGTTATCCCCGAAGGGTTGGGCAGAAGTGTAGCCATATTAGTACACTCACATTTCGCCAGTTATGTTTAAGTGCCATGTAATAGTGAGTTTATTGCCATCACCCGGGCACAAATCTAGCCTCCGAGACTGATACTGAGAAATTCCTGATGGAAAAACCTAATAACATTTTGCCCGACCTGGGAATCGAACCCCAGATCTCATGCTCAGAAGTCGCGCTTTGCGACCACTTGACAAACAAGGCAGTCTACAAATTCGACAACTCTAAAATATGGAAATGTAATAAGTACTCCATTAAAATGTATGTAAACAGGTTTTTTTTTTTATTCGCAAGTAGAGTAAATATTTACACTCTCTGAAAGATTTCAAATTAAATAAAAGATGATATTACTAATAAATGCCTTACTTTAGATGAAAGAGCCTGTTACCATTATTTAGGGTAAGTACAGATTATTTTGCTACTTTACGTGTTTATAAATCTTGATTAGATTTTCTCAGAGAGGAGTCTTAATCCCTTTGTGAAATTCAAAATGTCCAATTAAGAATGAAAATAATAATAATGTAATATTTTTTCTTGTTTTCGCTAGCTTTTGCTCGGGACTTCGTCGACATAGAAGTCGAAAATAGTGCTACTGGGATTTTTAATTGTTTTTTACGTTATTACAGAAAATTTAAAGTAGATTGGACTAGGGAATCACGTTGTCTCATTCAAACTGTACCCCCCCCCCCTTTTTTTCATCCCCTAAGGGGTAGAGTTTTGGGGAGTCCATGATTGTTTCTATTTTTATTTTACCACCTATAAGTGTACATCATGGATTGCAATCAACGATTTGATTTGATTTGAATTTCGGGAAATCCATTCTTTTTGGATGCCTAGGACATACAAAGAACACACCCTCCAAGCTTGTGCTGTCTACGATCAGAGGTTTAGGCTGTGCGTTGATCCGTCGGTCAGTCAGTACCTATAGTGATAATAATATTATTATAAAATAAGGTTTGATATGGCTAAACCAGCAAGAGCCTCTATTGTACTGTAGACACCCTGGCTGGTTGAGTTATATGCAAACTATTTGATATGAGATAAATATGACTTTGATTTTAGAATAGAAGCAGACCGTGTGTCAGCGGCTGTCAAGCCTAGACTAAGAACTAGAAGTAACAAATATAATTTATTTAAAAGTGAATACAAGAGTTTAAAAGATCAATAAGACTTTCAATAATATAAAGATATCCCGGTACAAGTGACTACCCACGTCTGGGGGTCACAGTACCTATAATCAAATCACTTAGGGCAGATTTTCCAATAGTCAGATTAGAGATCAGATATAGAACTTTTATCCAAGGTATAAATATGTCAGCTTGACAAATTTTCAATACTAAACCTGTCAAATCGCCATATTTATCCCTCCGTTAGGAGTTATCTGACGATTGAATTTGCCCTTAATTTTGGAAAATGCAATACGACGCCTACTTATCAAAACACTGCGTAGGGTTTCAAAAGGAAGCCCACGCAGGGAAGCACGTTTCACTAACCAGACGTGGGTATAAAGATCAGAATCGTTGAAGCATTGACAGCTTTAAACTACCGCCCACAGCGCTGCGGTGAAATGTTACCCTTATTTGTGATAGGTGACGAGATATATCGCTTGATGATTACAGGGTAATTGGGGTGGGGAATGCTAGGGTGTTTTTGTGTGTAACCTACATATATTCTTACGGTTTTATAAGAAATTGAGCTTGTGAAAAGATGTGATTATTGACAAACAACTTGTTTGTTTTAACGTGTACTGATTTTGAATAAGAAAAAGGGGTTTGGCTGCATTAAAATTATGTTTTTTTGAAATGAAATGAAATGATGTTTATTCAGTAAATTGGTTATAAATAACACTTTTACACGTCACATTTTAAACAAGATGAGTTCAGGCCAGATTTCAGTACGTTTGTGTTTTAGTAGTTTATTCAATTTGATATTTACTAAGAGACATAACGTACGTTGTAGTAAAAAGAGGTTAAGTTTTTTGGGTTGTTTTTTTATAAAAAAAACGTTGCCGTCCTAGGAATTTCTCAGGTATCGTGGATGCGTTTACATACATATAAACTTATACACAAACGTATATACTTTTTAACCCGGAAAATCTTACGGTTCCCGTGGTATAATGTCCCGTGGTATAAGCTTTGTTTTAAATAAACGTTATAGAGTAAATACTAAATAAATATTAGGGAAATATAAAATGGTACTACGTTATTCAATGAAAAGTTCAACAACCATACAACAATATTATATCGTTCAAATTAAACATATCCTTATCTAACTCCGCTTAATTGGTTGGGAAACATTCTAGCAATAAAATAATATTCCTTACAAAAATAATGTCACAGAAACACGTGTAACGTTATCGGCGAAGTAAATTCAGAACATAAATGACATATTTCATTACTTATTTACTCACTTACTCATAGTCATCTATCTATACACACATACATACATAAACTCACGCCTTTTTCCTATGGGGGTAGGCAGAAACTACAGAACGCTACCTGCTACGATCCTTACATACTCCTTGAGCCTCATCTACGTTCATTACATCTCGTCATCTCGTCATCAATCTATACCTACATATAAAATGCTTTGTCGTATAAATGACTGACTGACGGATCAACGCACAACCTAAACCACTGATCGAAGGCTTCTTTTCAACTAGTTAACTAAGGTATTTTTTTTCTACATAGCATAACATCACATCTGTAATTCCTAAAGGGTCAGGCAGAGGTGTATCACTAGTATACCCACATTTCGCCAGTTATGTTTAAGTTCCATGTAAAAAAAATCCCTAGATTTTTATTCTTTTCTTTATTTATTAATAGAACAAGAAATTAAAACTCAAAAGCTTTTGCTGGCCAATCCCACGCAATTAATAAAGGCCATGGCAGCTTACAAAATAAATAAAAGTAGGTACTTACTTCGTAGATATTTCGTTTAAATAATGTACCTAACGAAATTCCTCTGTACCTACCTTTTATTCAATTAGCCACGGGTAACTAGTCTTATAAAATGTCAAAGAATATTTACTTAAAAAACAGATTTATAAAATATCAAACTGATATTTCGTGTAGCGTGGGCGATAAACAGATGTCTCGTGGGTATAAAGGTTAAGCCTTGGGATTATTTTATAAAACAACAAGCTTTTACCTGTGACTTCGTCTGCTTAGACTTTATAATTAAGCTTAAATTCTAAATTATCTTTTTTTTTTCTTTTACTCTCATACTTTACTCGTGTAAATGCCGGTACCCCGTTTCATCCCCGTAGAGGGTGAATTTTGGAAAATCCTTTCTCAAATTTCATCGTTTTACGTCAAGCTGTTTTCGATATTTCGTAATGAATGAGTGAGTGAGTGACCTTTCGCTTTTATATATTTAGATTGATTAGGATAGCACATGGACTTGACTAGGCAAAGGTTTTTCATATATTAACTACGACGCGGGGAGAAGCTAATCCATACTAATATTTCTAATAAAAAAGTAAGTTTGTTTGTATGTTTGTTACGGGTTCACAGCTAAACTATTAAACCGATATTGGTGCAAGTGGGCCTAAGTGACCTTTAACTCTTGTTCAAGACTTAAACTCACTCCTAACTCAAATAAGTGCTTAATATCTCCCCATGAATTAAGTAAACGTTCGTCTTAACTTCCGTAACTTAATTCGGCTAGCCGTGGTTCAAGCATTAATACCACTTACATTTACCCCTCACCCCATAAGAGAACTAGAGCGAAAAGATAAGTCCATTCAGCTTAATTATCCCATTTCAGGGGAAACCATCAGATTGCCATAAAAGTTAGCAGAATTGGAGGACGGAAATTATTTATTACTGGCTTCTGCCAGTGACTTTGTCCGCGTTATATTATCCCAAGGGAATCGTATATTTTTCGGGGATAAAAAGTAGCTTATGTGCTATGCTAGAGTATGACTTACGTCTATAGCAAATTTTATTCAGATCCGTTCAGCCTTTTTGGCGTGATTGAGAAACAAACATTTATCCAAAGATTCGAATTTATAATAGTAGTATTTTTTTTTAATTAATTTATTATGTCGTTTTATAAACCGTCGACTTTGATATTTTATTATTGTTTTTTAGTATTACTAGCCTGTGTGCGAGCGATATAGAATAAAAACTAATCAACCTTATTTGATCAACAATAATAAAATATCAAAAATAAATGTTGTTTTTCTTTCTTCTTTTCTATTTTCTGGCGTCAAACTAAAATAATATTCCTTTTTCAAATTCTTCGGTTTTTTAAAGACTATTCTAATTAGGATGGTTGTATCATGCATTTTGCTCGTGTAAGTAAACAGACTAATATTTTTTTATCAAGAATTTAGGTATGTTTTGACGTTTCAAAGTTGCCTACAGTAAACGATGACATCGTTAAATATTGCTTTGATTTCAAAATTTCTTACTAAAGTTCATTTCTCCATTAAAATAACATATCTTTAGTAAGTAGCCATAAATCTACACCCGAAAAATGCTTTACTAAGAACAAATAATAAATTCTCGATGATAGAACCAAGTCGTGTTCTTTTTATTGAAGTGAAGTCTAGCCGAACCTGCCAGGGTTTGGCTGGGCAGGCTGAAAAAGAATAAGTAATTTCCAAAGATAAAGAATACTGCACATTTAAGACAAAGATTTAGAGAGCTTTTAGGGCAAACTTGGCACAGAATCAAAGCATCATGTAAGTATAACTAGCTTAATGCCTCGTTCACAAAAGTGTATTTTATCTGTGGGGATTAAACCCTAAACTTTTCCTTAAATAAAAGTAGCCTAAATTACTCCTTATAATATCAGCTAGGCACCAGTGAAAATTCTAGCAAAATCGGTCCAGCCGTTTCGGAGATTAACGAGAATAAACCTACAGACAGACAGACAACCAGGTTTTTTTATTAGTATTTGTTAACGATATTATTTTAGTATAACAAACAGCCAATTTAATTATAATTTTGTTTTAGTATGCCTAGAATAGATACGTGGGCTGTGAACATCTATTTACCTTGTTTTTTATATTTGAATTTCACTTTGATATTATACCAACAAGCAAAAAAAAAATTCCCACGGTATCTGCGCCTACGAAAAATCTGTTGTTGCTCTAATCAGAACTCCTGGGTCTAGATAATAATAGTCGTTTATATATTACAAAGTTCATACATCACTCCTGTGATTCCCGAAGGACCAGGCAGAGGTGTACCTAATAGTAAACCCACATTTCGCCCGTTATGTTTAAGTCCCATGTAATAGGGGGCGAGCCTATTGCCATCAACCGGGCACAAATCTAGACTCCGATGCTTCTACTGACAAATTCCTGATGGAGAACCCCAATAACACTTTGCCTGACCTGGCAATAGAACCCAAGACCTCATGCTCAGCAGTCGCGCTTTGCGACCACTAGACCAACGAGGCAGTAATTTTTTAATGCACTAGACCATCATGTGACTTATTTTAGAACTGGCGAAATATGAGTGTATTTTACACCTCAACTTCTTTAGGGGAATACAAGCATTTTGCATTCAAATGTTTATGTTTGTATTCATTCCTATACATTGCCTTGATTGTGTTTTGTTTCTCTCACGTGAATCTCGAGGAATACCACAAAATTTTTTGATGGAATTTCCACGTGAAAAACCTTTAGTGCACCCTAAGGTAGAAGTAAAGTGAAATTGCGAAAAATACGCGCTACCCCCATAAAACATATCCACATGAAATGGTGGAGTGTTCCGCAGACCCGTAGAATGGGTTCCATGAAATAGGCACTTCGGAAAGTGATAAACTTGTCACATCATTTTGACGTCTTGCCTTCGAATGAAACTACGGTTTGAAGACTCGTACTGTGATGCACAAACTGAGATAGAAATGGTTTACATCTTTATCTTACACTATCTTTTGCCCGCGACTCCGACCGCGTAATTTTGGAAAATCCGTTCTTAGCGGACGTCTATTAACTTCAGTGTACATCCCTGCTATACATCTTTAAACGTCAAACGGTTTTCGATATTTCGTGATGAGTGTTATGATCTTTCGGTTTTTTTTTGACCCATGACTAATACTTCTACTACAAGTCACAGTTTTGGAAGCTTGTTAAATTCAAGGAGGTAATACTAGTGATTCTTAACACGAATCTTTAAAAAGATTAATAATTTTCAAATTGTATCCTCTAGGATTAGGCCGGCGGGACGATGAACCCGCATGCACGTAGAGCGACACTGATAAATCAGAACTGAAAATCATTGTTTAAAAGAGGTAAAATCTGAAATACTGTTAAACATAAACAACAAAAACAGAAGTATGTATTCATTTTATTAACCGACTGTTGTAATTTTCTTTCATTTAGGTATGTCTCTAATGACAATCTAATTATATTTGATTTCTAGAATTCAAAACTGCTTATGTAGGTATGACGTAGCTTCATACTAAGTAGGCATAAATATCATGATTACTCCCAACTCGTGTTAATGTTTTTAATGCATTTTCATGTTAACTAGGTTTATCCAAAAAGAAAAAGAAAAATTTTAAAAGCAATTTCTTCCACAAACTTCTCAAATGGTACCTACAAAGATTTTCACTTCAAAAAGTAAACCTGTTCAATGGACTAGAAAGCACATACTGAATATTTGAATGACAAATAGTCTTCGATCTTTCATTAAAATATTCAAAGACATTGGTGTCGATTCTATAACGCATAGAACTAAACTTAATTAGAATGTTTCTTTCTTTTTCTCTCCAATTAAACAAGAAAGGGACGGATGTAAATTACAGCTGGCTAAATTTATTCAACCTGACACATCCATACAATTATAGTTGACATCTTAGAACTTATAGATCTACTTCTGACATCTTAAAGATTTAAAATATGAAGAAGCTGAAGGCTAAACTAATTTGACATCTCTAACTTAGTTTGTAAGTGTCACCGTCCTTCTCTTTAGCTGTATGTCAGTAAGAGATGCCAATTTTTAGTCTAGTTGTGATCAAGGAAATCGGCACCAATGATAATGTTAGTATATAGAACAGAACTAAAATAATAATAAGAGCAGCAAGTATGCAGCGTAACCACAAAATCAATTTCCTAGCTCCATTTAGAAAAAGCAGCGGAAAAAGCGCTTTAATAAAAAAGCAATCAAGTTTTTCAATCAAAATAGCTGCATGTAATATCTGCAGCCCCGGGCAATGTGGACCGTCAAGGCTATCGTCTAGACAGGACACGGACAAACTGTCAGTTTTGATAATGTCATCTGATCTATGTGTTATTGCTTTTGAACACGGAATGCAATCATAATCTAAAAGATGATACAAAATGCGCGGAGTTTGAAGGTTTTTTATGTTTAAAAAAAAACAGTTGAACATACAGGCGAAATTTCTAGTTTGAGGCAAGCCAAACTAGGAATTTCTTCTGTGTCGCGGGTGCGATTACAAACAAATAAACTCACATACACAACTATCTGTAGGCCATGCAAATATTTGATCCATGCGGGAATCAAACCGTAGGCACAACTCGTAAAACTAAAAATTTTTTTTTAATAAAATGGCGGCCAAATTAAGAACTTTATCATGCCATTTCACTCGCACAGCATAGCAAGCGAGTGAGAGGACATGAAAATGGCCATAATTTTAAATATGTTTAAGAAAGGATTTTCCGAAATTAACCCCCTAGAGGTTTGAAACGTGGGTCCAAAGTTTTTTATAGAGAAATCAACTTCGATGCGAACGAAGTCGCAGGCAGAATCTAGTCATTTATATTATATATTTAGCATTCGTGCATTTAGTCGTGCCGACGTCGGAGAAAATCTTCGATCGCCGAAGCTAAAGCTTTGGTCCAAATAGAAGCCGACACTGACGTAAGAATAATTTCACTCAAAGGGTGACGTAATCACATCTCAATGTCTCCATGACAATATAAAGTTTATCAAAATATCGTCAGTTCATATTATTCTAATCCCTTAGCATAAATCTTCTAGGGTAGCAGCTCAAGGATATCGTCTAGACAGGAGACAACCGCCATTATGCAAAATGTCTACTGAAATATTTTCTATTGCTCTTCTACTTGGATAGCAATAGATGTCAATGTCAGTCGAGAGATAGTTTTAGGAAATATTAGTAAATATAATATTATGTAGATACAATATTTATAGTAATATATGAGCCTTTACGCTATTATGTTATTTCATAAAAATTTCCAAGTCCTTATTTTGTTTAGAACTGCTTTTTTTTTAACTGCCTCGTTACTCTAGTGGTCGCAAAGCACGACTGCTGAGCATGAGGTCTTGGGTTCGATTCCCAGGTCGGGCAAAGTTTTATTGGGTTTTGCATCAGTAGGAGCCTCGGAATCTCGATTTATGCCCGGTTACGCCCGACTGGCGTAATGAAGGTGTATTAATTGGTACACCTCTGCCTAAACCGTTGGGGATTATAGGCGTGATGCAATATAAAAAAAAAATGACTGATCCGATTTTAATGAAACTTCTATAACACATAAGCAGGATACATAGCTCTAAAAAGTTAGTTGAGAACATTTTCATATCATAACGGTTATGACGAAAATAGTGAAGAAAGATCTCTTTAAAGTTTCATAAACCATGAGTTTATGCGAACCTTTTGCTCATTATTTTCACCCATCATCTTTAACAAAAACCTACCCATTGCATTTCCTTTTAAAACTACAAAATCCCCCACTAAAATCTTCCACTATAACAGTTCAGTTAACGCCGAGACAGGCGCCGGCCGCGAACTAAACCCCATTACAAGGCTGGTGACACCATGACGTCATCACCAACCGATAATTGAAGCTTAGGAGGACACGCCATGACCTGTCTGTGAAGATTGACCTATTTTGCAGATGAATTGATGGGTTGTTTTGTGTCTTGGATATTGTAAAGGGTTTTTTTTAACCTCAATAACTAATTTAGACTTTGTTCTTTTTATAACACTAGACATTAAATGTTTTTCTCTTTTTAAAAACTGATCATTTAAATTCTGTTCTCTTTTTAAACACTGATAATTAAGACAGATTTCTATTTTTGGAACCTGGTAATTTAAACTGTTCACTTTTTGAATGCTAGTAATTTAGATTCTGTTCTTTTATTGTACACTGGCAATTTCAATTCTGTTCTTTTATTGAACACGGGTAATTTAGACTATGTTCTTTTTTTAAACACTGGTAATTTAGACTTTGTTCTCGTTTAATGACAACATCTACTAGTATTAAAATCATAGTGCATTATTTTGAAATAAAATGAAAAATGTATGTTAAATGGTAAAATTAAGAATTTAAAAAGCTGTGCTAGTTAAAGTAAATGCATGAACAAACATTTTTTTTAAACTAATGTTAAAGTCCCTAGCTGCTCACTGACTTAAAACTAAGCCAATTAAAACTGACTCCGTACACTGTATAAAATAAGTGTTTTCTCGGAAACTTGGTCTTGATAAGAATCTGAAAAAACTATGTAGTTTTTGTGATAAAACGAAAGAATTAGTGTTGCAGGAATAGACCAACCCTAATTGTGTATGCATAGGAGGTGCCTCTATGAAACCAGGGTGCTAGAGAACTTATTTAGGACTAGGTTGTGCTCGCGACTTTGCCCGAGTGAATGTTGGTTATCAGCGGTGCTTTTTCATTGTGCGGAATTCATTGCTCTTTTTTTTTTAAATAAAAAGTGGTTAATTTATTTCTTATAAATTCAGCTATCTCTGCCAGTGATGTATGACTGTATGATAATCTATGACGATAAATGATGATCACGGTATGATGTGAGTACTTATGTGCAAATAAATAAAATTTAAGTACCTATCTGTCAGTAATTTTAAAATAATTTTACTACAAAATATATATTAATGACCCAAAAACTACATATTTATGTGAATTTTTATTTTTGTCTGTTTGTTTGTTCCGGCTCCTTAATGATTGGACCGATTTTGACGACACTTTTACTGGCACATAGCTGATGCTTTAAAGAGTAACCGAGGCTACTTGTATTTTAGAACAAAAATACAAGTTCCGCAGAAAAAAATTAAACCCAACAGGTAACTAATAATCATGCGGTTCTGTAATAAATGAATTAAACGAGTACATAGTTAAATTATAAAACAATCAAAACCGGAGTTACCATCAATAAAACGTTTAACCAATACAAAGGATTGATCAAACAGAAACCCGGGGGCACCAAAACGTTTCACATGACTGTTTCACGCGACTAACCTGAAAGTTCCCTTTGAAATGGTTAATTTATTCGTTACCTATATAGGTATATATATATATATTTACATGACAAAAGGTACCCTTGTAAACAATGCCGTGAGAGGAATTCCTTTCATGAATAAAACCTTTATGATACATCCCTTAACTTGATGTAATCTCAAGAATTACAGGATAAGTTGAGTTGTTGGGAGGCTGTGTTAAGTTTAGTGTTTGAAGAGCAAGTAATATGCGATATTAAACACATGCTGAACGGTCTTTGAAGTCTTGAGTAATATGCAGTATTTAGTTTACATACATAACATCACGCCTGTAATCCCCAAAGGGTTAGGCAGAGGTGTACCCATTAGTACACCCACATTTCGCCAGTTATGTTTTTAGTCCCATGTAATAGGGGGCGAGCCTATTGCCATCAACCGGGCACAAATCCAGACTCCGAGGCTGCTACTGAGAAATTCCTGATGGAAAAACCCAATAACACATTGCCCGACCTGGGAATCGAACCCAAGACCTCATGCACAGCAGTCGCGCTTGCGACCACTAGACCAACGAGGCAGTATTTAGTTTACCTTCCTATTTTTAAATAATTGCATTACGAAATGTACTTTCTTCCTGTCAATTTATTTATGTTTAATCCTGAATCGCCCGTAGTGATAATTTGGTCAATAAGTAGAAGACCCAATGGAATTATTTACCTAATCATAGATAAAAGTCATGATTGTTACCATTAGTCTACACTCTACGTATGTTTCGTCTTTTAGTTCTATTCAGTAACTTGACAGTTAAAGGGTTACTTAGTTTTGACAAAAAAGAGATGGTGAGGTGGTGTAAGAATGAACTTAAATAATGTACTTAAACCACTCTTATCATTCGTTCCTTACGCAAAATCGTTCACTACCCCAACACTAATACTTGTAGTATGGTAACATTATTTTTCTTTAAACTGTAAAGTTACTGAATAGAATAATTAAAAGTCGAAATATAAACACAAGTTCATAACATTGTGTGAGTATCTTGGACGTGAATTTTAATCTAAGATGGCCGACAAAACTAAGCTATACGTGTATATCTTTCGATTAAATTCATCAAACTAATAAAATACGATTTTTATAGATAAATAAACAAGCACAATTGTGCCTATGATTGATCTACAGTACCTAATCCGTAGGTACTAATCTGTAAGTACATCGAGGCCTAGACATTTCAGCTTCATATTAAATCATTTACTGTTTGTGCTGTTTCAATATTCAAAGTCAATACATTAACGAGGTAAGTTACTTGAACCGAACCAATAGATCTTAATACTATCTCTAGAAGTTTATTTATTTAGTGAGCTAGCTAAATTACGAGGTACGCGCGTCTCTGATAAATCTTTATTTATTTTTTAAATTCTTTTAATGTACTAGAAATAGAACTCGAAAAATTGATTCTAGAATAAAATTGATTTAGCGAATTTACACTTTTATTATTTACAGCTTAAATCCAATATTAAATACGTACAAATCTGTTAAATGATAATTAATTTTTTATGTCCAATTTCGCCTAAAATGAAAAATGTATTTTATTTATCAATCTTAATCGACGATCATTGACCGTGGCCTCTGATTCGCCCTTGTATGATTACAAACTGCAAACTCGGCCATTGATTGTTACATGTAAAGATCGGGATTAAGTTTGGCATAGATATAGATTATTAATTTCAGTCGAATGTTGACACGAGAGGTGGTAACTTTCAAACTTAAGGTCACTTTGGTCACTATCACCTTCAAAATTTCTCAAACACTACTTTGAACTGGTTTTGATTGGTTAAAACGATTTTAGAGTCGATATACTCTTTAATTAACCAAAACATTATAATAATACTAGGTAAACCATAATACAAAAGGTATGTAAAAATTATAAAAGAAAATCCCGAATTAAAAACTCGTCCACATCGCTGTCAATGGGACAAGTGCCCAAAAGCAAGCAAGCTGGTAGCATTGCCATATTGTATAGCAATGGTGATTTTTTGACCCAAGATAACGGCTATGTGCAGAGTCGATCAGGCGCTTGAGGATGTCCCGAAAAGCAAGGTGAGCACTCGGACCCCATGGCCCTAGTGTTTTTACCCTTAACAGCTCAAACAAATAGGCTTCTAAAAATCAGAAGCCTTTGGTCCACTGGTGCCACAAATTTAACTTACAATTTGTATCTAATTCAAGAAGTCACTAAAAAAACTCATACACGATGAGCCTGTGTTAGCGACTAACTTGGAGTTAATATAACCCTGGCTGGTGCAAGCGGGCCTTAGAGGTCTTCATGTGTTATTATTATTACAATCACCAAGTTGTAAGTTTTCACTTTATCTTAATCATATCCCGTTCACTGGCGCGGTCACACATGATTTTTGTCTATAATGATGTTTGATGAGCTAGTTACCATTTTGATATAAAACATCTGGCCATCATCTCGACAAAAGGTCGACCTTCAAAACAATGCTTAGTAAGGTCATTTAGGTCGAGGCTTGTATTAAATCTGTCACTGTTTAAATCAAGATTCATGACCGACCATTGTTCTAAAAAGTGTCTCAGTGTTTTTTGCGAGACTCACGAAAAAAGACGAAAGTAATATTTCTTACAATTTAGTTTTTTCTTACCGGCAGTTTTTTTACTTCAATTATTTCTATTTGCATTTACTTTGCAAAGTTCCCTCCTACACTAGAACAAGTATTAAAGAAACCTTAGACGTAGCGTGGGATTACCAGGAGACGCCTACATCACCCTAAGCCTTTGTGAGTCATCGACCAAATTAATTCCTTTCTTTGTACAGCTCGTACGTACTCTATGAGTGATTCAGAGTTAAAGTGTGAGTTAAGAACGATGGCGGGAGGTGTATGATGAGTTGGGTTAGTCATGTAATTTAACATGACATATCGCTTGTTTTGCTGAAGGGTCGTTGCTGTAGTAGGTATACTCACAATAAGAGAAACTGACAGATTGACTGACGTACAGCCGAAATTACTAGAACTAGAAACGTGAAAATTTACATGCGGCTTCCTTTTATAATGCAGGCGAGCACTAAGAAAGGATTTCTAGAAAACCTCTAAGGGGGTTGAGGGGAGTTCGATTATATGTAAAATCTTATTTCTAGGACTTGAAACATATTGGCACTTATGCGAATGTAATAATGAATAATAAAGTTTGACTTTATTGTTTTTTTTCCAATTGCCTTCTTAAAGAAAAGGGGTCAAAAGGGAAATATGAAATCGAAAGTCGAAGTACAACTATGAAGACGAAGTCACGGGCAAAAGCTAGTACCTATAGTAAATATATTTATGGTGAAAAAGATTAAGATGATTTTGATAAATACCCTTTAATAAAATGAAGGAATAATATCATAGTACCTACCTATACCTACTCCTATAAGGAAAAATAAATTAATGGAAACCCAAAATAATTAAAAAGATTTCATATTTTCCTTCTACTGTTATCTTGCTAGTTATTTTTATTACCAGCTAAAAATTACGCCTAAAAATTAGGTCTATGTAAATATTTACGGCACAACATTCCCGAACTTTCATACTAAAAGCTTCGAGCTCCCACCGAAATTTTTAAGCGGGACATATTCGCAAGTCGCCTAATGTCCCGCGGTGCTATTAAAGGCACTTCGTTCTGGGCCCACGTACGGGCCATTATAAACTTTGTGCCATATTACCCTCTACGTCTTGGGCCGAAAATTGGAGCTACTTTAAAAGGATTGAATTTTTTTAATGTGTTTTTATATTAAGGACTTTGATGGTGGTTGAAGAAATTCGAAACGTTTTGTAAGTCCCACTTTCTTATTTACAGGGTATTCTGTTTTATGACTCAGTAAATACAGTACCTTTTTGACTAAAGATATATTTGATTTTTATCGCTGGATAGGTTAATACCTATCTAGCGGGAAAAATCTTTTTTTTTTTTTTTTTTTCGTTAAAACTTTGAAAAATAATTAGCTATCGCAGACGCAGATAAAGTCGCGAAATAAAAAGTTGCCCATGTCCTCTCTTGGAGTTCAACTTTACCTCGTATCAAATTTTATCAAAATCGGTTTAGTGGTTTACTCGTGAATGCGTAACAGACAGACAGAGTTACTTGAACATTTATAATATCAAGCATGTACGTTTTTACAGACCTATTTTATTTAATTAATTAATATTTGATATTGAACCCACTCACAGTTTATTCTCGGTACGGGGTTGTAAAAAATATAATGGAAAATAATCACTGCTATTTTATTAATAAAGGTCAAGTTTGATCGTGGGATGTCACGGGTCATTAAGGATGCCTACACATTTCTCTTTTGACGGCCACGCCCACTTGAGGCCTACACGCACTCTAGACAGATTTAATGGTATGAGAATCGAAACGACTCCGTGTGGGGGAACTTTTGAAATCTACAAAAATTCTATTGTTGCTATGCAAAATGCGGACAAAAAAAAACAAATGAAAGTGCAGTTGAAAGTGAATATACTGCTTTAACTTTATTAGCGAGTCTAATTACTAGTGCCTACTGAAATATTGTTTGTTTTAAGATAAAACAAAAATAAATATCGTGAAGTCCCAGGGTTCAGAACTGGGCACGTATAAGTACTAATGTGACTTTTTCATTTCACATATTGTTCTTTCTTAGTTTATCTTTGACATCACTCACATCGATGTAAGAACACATTGCGTGGAATCCTGGACTTATAGGAGATAGTTTGAAGTCGCCAAGCTGCCTTTAGTAAGCGTATTGATTAATGTTTATGCCTTCTCTGTATGAGAAGAGGCCATTGCTGTACAGTGGAATAATTATCGGTCAATATTAAGATAAAACGTTCGATAATTCCGTAACAAACATAAGAGTTAATCACTTTATCAAATAACTGTGAATTCGGCCTGCAATGTAATCACAATCACGATGTTCGACAAAATGAAACCCGAATCAGTGGCAATCCAATTTGCAACTACATAGTAATTGTTATATAATAGCTGGAAAATTAATCACGAGCGCTAAATACAGCGTTGTTTTAAAATAAAAGCCATTAATTACTGTGGCACACATTAAATTACTCCTTTAATTGCTTGATAAGTGAAATGGCGACCAAAGCTTTTAAGCGCTTCCCGCTACAGGTGTAACGGACCATAGGGAAACACTATTTACTTTGTAAATGCACTGACATTTTGCATATAACGTTAGTATATTTTATTTACAACTAGTGGACCGACGGACTTTGTTCTGTTCGAACGTTGGCTTGCGGCGCCACCTACCGGGTCCAACTGTAAATTTAAACTATTCAGGGACTCCGATAAACACACAATTTTTTTTGCATTTAATTCGGTCCAGCCTTTAGCAGGATTTCAGTAGCATACACATATACAGAAGAATAATGTTTAGAGATGGATTAAATTTATATTTGCGCATAACTAACAAATAATACCTGCTTCATCGCTTTAAACTACTACTAACGTTTGGACACTTCAACTTGAATAAAGTATTCTAGTAAAAACCGTGGAAATATCATAGTAGGTAATTCTTTATGAAAATTATTATTTTTCGATTAAGCATTATAAGAATTAAGTTATGAACTGTCATATTTTAATACACTTATGTATAAGGAATTGTTCAAAATTCCCTTTTTTTTTTCTTATAAAGCTGGCCTGCTCTTGCGAAGGGCTTAGACCATTTTTTCCACATTTTAAGTCACCTTATTATTTTAAAATTGACCCTAAAAATATTACATGCAAAGAAGTTTATCAAACAACGTTTTTTATTTTCACATTTTGACGTTAAATTAGATTTACTAATCATAAATAATGTTGTAAATTATTGCTTTAATTTCATGTTAGCAGTACTTAACGCCTAACGTTTTTATTTCAACCGTAAATTATAAGTTACAAAGTAATAAAACAACTTGTAATCATGGTTATTTATTGGTTTTGTCTCGCGACCAAGCCCTAGACAACTTTCAACAACCTTCAACAACTTTCAACCACTTTCAATTGTTTTGTTGTTTTTGTCAAGGGTTTCTGCTCATTAAAGTGCGCTAATATCAGTAAGTGAGCCTATGTAAAGCTATATGCAGATGATATATAAAGAGCTGAGGAACAAAACGCGTCTTAACGTACAATAGTCCTCCCGGTCTGCCCCTCCCCCGCTCCCCGCGCATCACACCCCTCGGCCGCCTGTCTCTGTGAGCGGCGCCTAATGAGAAGCGTTGAAACCTAAAATTTGGTGCCAACTCGAACTCTGAAGTGCTCTAGACGGTCGAGAGCTGAAACGTCGAGAACTAGAGCAAACCTCTCACAACATGGACGAAGAAAAATAGCCCTTATCTCGTCGCGATAGAGACAGTACTGGACGCAGTAAATAAACTTGTCAGTCTCAAGTGGCAAATGGCGGTATTGATAGAATTTTACGGGTCTATTTTTAAGAGCTTTTATGTCAGCTGTAACCTGATTGTTCACTTTGAAAATACGATTGTTTTTTAATGTATTTGGGATTGCGTTTATATAATATTCCGTAGTTATTAAACATCTATTTAAATCGTAAAAAAACCTTTTTAAGATTCCACACCCAAGGGGTAGCAAACGAATTCCCGTTACAAAGATTCTCGCTGTCTGTCTGTCTGTCCGTCCGTATGTTTCAGGGTTGTATCTATTGAATCATAATAAGTCATTTTAATACAGTATGTGTCACTATAAGAACAAATAATAAAAATAATTTAATAACAGGCTCTCCTCCTATTACGTGGGACTTAAACATAACTTAATGGGTAAACCTCTGCCTAACCCTTTGGGGATTACAGGTGTGATGTTATGTTGTAATACAAATAAAATAAAGTAAAACATCAATTCACCCATTTATGTAACGGGTTGCTTGTTACACAAGAAACACGTTACATATTTGGGTTAAAGCCCTAGATTACTCAAAAGGATAAAAAGATTACCAAATCAAATAAAAACAACAATAGTTGTATGTACCGTTAAATATTACAAGGAGTTACGGAACCTTTCGTGTGAGAGCCCGACTCGCACTTGGCCAGTTATTTTTTATTTTGTAATGTATTTTCGATAAAGTATTTTCTACAGCCATTAACACAAAATCGATACAAAAACAGGGTCGTAATGATTACTCAACAACCCTTACCAATCATTAGACCCACCAATCGTTATATTGATGTATAATTAAGTAGAAAGACACAACACATAATTACGACATACCTACCTACAAACAGTAATTTTGTATTCCTACAACAAAACGATAAATCATCACGTAAATATTATGGACTAGCTACTGCCCGCGACTTCGTCTGCATAAATGTTGGTTAGTGGCGATCTTATCTTGTTTTTCTATACATACTTTGCACCTCTTTTTTTATCCCAAAGGGGTAGAATTTCGGAAAATCCTTTCTTATCGAATGCCTACGTTGTACAAAGAACACACACGCCGAGTTTCAGATCTCTATGATCACCGGTTTAGGCTGTGTTGACCCGTATGTCATTCAGGACAAAGCATTTTTTATATATAGATAGATAGGACTATCGAAAAACATGTTGAACATTAAAACATAAAAGAACTCCTTTCCGACCAAACAATGAGATTCATTAAATAACAAATACTTTGTCTTGTTAACAAAAGCTTTTGTAGGAAATTTCTCAGTACCGTGCCTTCTTATGAACCCGCAAAAAACGTCTTTTAAAAGCTACCAACGTAACTACCAGGCACTTTTCAGTGCAAAATGTGTTTTTTTTTATATTAAAAATCAAAGTAAAATATTATCTTGAAGCAAATTAATAAGGTTCTATCAAAAGAATTTCTAACAAAGAAAACATTTAGAACCTTTACAGCTTATTAACATTTTCCAAGTTGTTGTTTCATAATGAAGAATAGTATTACAGCGTAGCGCGCTACGAGAGAGCTACGAATAAGCTTGCTACGAACTTTCGTAGCGTAACGTAGTACAATAATGAACTGTTTTTTATCGATATGCTTATATTTTGTACTTTGTTGCGTTGCGTAATCACAGATCAGCTATTATAACCATGAATACTATATGAATGAAAAACCTAGTCACGACCTAATTGCCACCTACATAAGGATTAAAGTCGCTATATTTTTCCTAAAAAATTCTTTTGCAATTCTACGATTTGAGTACCAATATCTATGTAAAAACTCTGTCACGTCGGAACGAATAGATTTTTTTTTAGGTGGTAAAAAATTATCAAATTAGTCCCTGACTAAAAAACCACCCTGTTCCTTCTGTTGCCCTTCACGTTCCGGGGCCACGGTATCCTGTTAAGACGTCCCGCAACCCTGTCAGGCGTTTGGCCCTGTTGGGGCCCCGTCCATGTGCTGAGAGCTCTCTAAGGCGCGCGTGAAACAGAGCGCGCCGTCGACTCGGGCCTGGTCCTTGATCGGACGGCGAGCTACCCATCACTCGCCGTCCGCAAGCCCGTACCTACGGTGGCAGGATGTCGCCCTCGCCGGGGACGAATAACCTGCGGTTGCGGTCGCGTTTAAATCCTGCAGTAAGTGCGTAATTTTCCATAAAAACAGATTTTTCTTTTACCTTTCTAAATAACAAATATATCATAATTTATGCTACAAGAACGAAAAATAAACTAATGGGTTAATAATTGCATTGGGTCCCTATATCTATCGACCGGCAGTAATTCCTTCGAAAGATAACAATCGAAATGGATTAACATTCGGTGTTGCTGCGACCACTTCTGTCAATGTTTTATATTTAATATTTTTTTACGATGCGTAATTTGAAATTATGTATTGAAACTTGAATATTTAAACGTCTTTGCAATGCTGACATTTCTTTTTCTACATAGTAACATAATATAACATCACGTCTGTAATCCCCTAAGGGTTAGGCATTGGTGTATCCATTATACATCAACCGAGCACAAATCCAGACTCTGAGGCTGCTAGTGAGAAATTCCGAACGAAAAAACCCAATAACACTTTGCCTGACCTCTGGGAATCGAACCTAAGATCTCCCTG
The DNA here is from genome assembly GCA_949774945.1 of Hoplodrina ambigua. Classification (NCBI taxonomy): domain Eukaryota; kingdom Metazoa; phylum Arthropoda; class Insecta; order Lepidoptera; family Noctuidae; genus Hoplodrina; species Hoplodrina ambigua. The sequence continues at coordinate 4,876,915 of OX458967.1, forward strand.
GCAGTCGTATTTCTTAATCTTCTATCAAAGTAATGTATAAACAAACTAAGCGTCAGCACAAATAGAGCATAATTATATTCGAGCAGTTTTCATTTATCAAAATTTGAATATTTAACTTAAATTCGTTACAAATAGAGTTAAAATTACATACAAAGTACAGTTTTGCATTCAGGAGGTGATCTTAAATAAATGATTAAAAAATAATTACGACACCTGGTCAATATCTAATAAATAAATACTTGTTTTTTTAGTTGTTTAAGTTTGATAGTATTTCAAAATACACCTTTGTTAATGAACAGAATTGCTACGTTGCATATAAAGTAAGTCGTGTCGCTCGATTGCCTATACCCAGTATCAAGATGGCCAGTTCAAATTTGAAAATCGACTACTGCACTTTATACATATAAGTGATAGATAATAGACATGTTATTCTGTGCTAAATAACCACGTCAAACTATGGCGAATAGCCAAATATTTTCTGGAAGAAACAGCCGTTTTAAAATCTAGGACATGAGGTCTTAGACAACATTTTATTATTTCAACAAAATATAGCCTAGTTGCCACAGTCTATTTGTAACAGATGAACCAGATACTTATATGTGCGAGTATGCTATGTTCACTGAACTTTAGCTCAGGTCACTGACTTTTGAATTATGTGGAGTCAACTTTGATTGACTTTCCGAACAAAAACATCAAAAATTGTGTGTTGTTTTCATTGAATTTTTGTGATTTTTATTCAGTTATGATAATGTATATTACAAATCTAAAGGTGAAGGTGAGGTCACTTATTCATTCATTGACTAAAGACGATTTTTTAGACTACTTGACTTATGAAGCTGAACTTTGACTTTTGGCTTTGATATTCACGCAGACGAAATCGTGGGCAAAAACTAGTGCATAATATTATTGTGACTCAGTGTCATAGTTATTTTACAAATTTGATTTTTAATACCTACATACTTAATTGAAATTATAAATCAAACAAACCGTTGGAATTAAAAATTATTTCTACTAAAACTAGCGAACCGGGGCGGTTCGCTAGTTTCTAATAATTCAGCCCGGCTTTCCGACATTTCTGGTGAATTTTCTAACATTTTAATTTCATAAAAACCTTGTTCGGTAAATTATGAACATAACAGAAAAAGCATCAGCCAAATCGGTCCAGCCGTTCTCGAGTATTGCGTTTAATAACATTTAGCCTTTCGTTTTTATTTTTATGAGTAAAAATTATTTTATCTATTCTTATTCATATTTATTTGTACGTAAAAGATATAAGATGACAATACTCATAAAGCAGTAATAAGATTAAGGAAATACATTGTTAAAATGATTTTTAGAAAACCTTCTTCGCTACTTTTGGAGGAACTCTCCCCTATTATCCCAAATATATATATATATTGTAGGAAATGAGTACAAATAAAATTATTATTCAGATTTTTCCTCATTTATTTGGTTGTTGAAGAAAAGGCTTGCTTCTTTGCGACCTTCCTATGCCTCCTATTATTGACTGCCCCTCTTGCCTTCTTGCCCCTCTGATAACTGATAAAGGAAAAGTAGTAGCAAATGAAGGAATTTAAGGAAGAATTGAAGTTAGCAAGTACTACCTAATAACTAAATACTCTTCTATTTATTTTCAAAACTACGTAGATCTGGCGATCTTTATCTTGGACCATCTGTTATAACTACAAACTAAAAATATATATTGACAACCCTACAACTGTATAGTAAGGAGTGTCCCCCTCTCGTGACGTCAATGTTTGATTACGTAGGAATTTGTAGGTATTCTCATCAACATTTATATTTAACAGTTAATCTAGTCTACATTATTACAAAGAGTTAATAAATCTGTGATTCTAAACAAATGCCTCAAATTATTGGAGTTACATTAAACGTAAAGGTGCTATACAATCCGGGGTTGCGGGACGTCTTAACAGGATACCGGGGCCCCGGAACATAAAGGGCAACAGAAGGAACAGGGTGGTTTATTAGTCAGTAAAACTCTGACAGTCCCTTCTGCCCCACCCAGGGCAGAAGGAGTCATTTGACGATTTTTACCACTTTAAAGAAAAAAAAAAGGTGCTATACAAAAAATATGCTTCAAATAATACGAAATAAAAAAATAATTTAATTTTGGAAGTCTTTGGCAGTTCCTGTAAATTGTTTAATTATAATGTTTTGACTTTGATTTTGACTACAGATCGCTCTGAACAGCTGAACAGAAAGAAAAAACAAATTAACACCCGTTTCCCTTAAAACAAAAACAAGTAAGAAAGGATGAAAGGTTTAAAACAAAGAACGAAACATATTTTTCCTTCGCAACTTACAAAGTTACTAAATTGGTTAAGTGGTAGACAAAGACGAGAAAGTCGATGGACGATTGAATTTATTATCCTAAGCTATTGTGAATTCAGTCGCTTGATTTATTTAAATTGAACTGGTTAATGGAAAGTTCAGTCGGTAGTCGGAGCAATGATACTTTCAATTTACCTATTTTAAGTTATTGTTTTTAACTTTTATCGTTGGTATAGCATTTTGCAGTTGAAGTTATTATTGTTAGGTACGTTGCAGATTATTGATTACATTTTTGAATATTGCCATAAAATATGTTTTGATAAAATAATGCTTAATGGAGGTCCTAACAAGAAATAGGACTTAAATACTCACCCTCTTCATAAGTAACGCTATGTAAAATGACACCAGTATTGGCTTCGGTTTAACCATATAGTTTTAGAGGTTCCGTTCAAATAGTGCAACTTTACTCAAATACTCTAATTGTACGAATTAAAAACGTTGAAAATCTAATCACAATCTCATCTTAGTAACAATCAATGGTGCCGATTCCCTTGTTCACAAACTAGACTAAATTTAGTGAATTGACATCTCTTACTAATATACAGCGAAAAGACAGGACGGTGACATTCCGTGACATTAAAGAACTAAGTTAGCGATGTCAAATTAGTTTTGCCTTGAATTTTTCCGTATTTTTAATCCATACGTTTTAAGATGTCAACTATAATTGTATGGATGTGTCAGATTGACTAAATTTGACAGATCTTATTTACATTAGTCTCTTTCTTGTTTTATTGGACGGAAAAGATGGAAATAGTCTAATATTAGTTTAGTTTGTGACCAAGGGAATCGGCACCAATGTCAAGAAATGTTAGTAAATTAGAGGTATTTTTGACAGTTTAAGACTGCGATTAGATCGCAACCATTCCTTAATGCCCCCCTCGTTTGAATGAGCGGGCAATATTTTAATCTCCAGAATAAAACCGTGCTTACTTACATAGGTAAGTAAGCACGGTTTATTATATCGAAGTTGCATTTGAAATGTAATGAATGACATTACATTTCAAATGCAACTTCGATATAAATCGAAACAGTAAAAATAACCATCAATAAACAAAAGCACAACAATATTCGAATCAGACACCGAATTGATGGCTCAGTAAATAACAGTTAATGCACCATTACAATAATCGAATAAAATATCGATACGATTCCGACCAGCGCTTGAACTTTAGCTATCAAACATTTATTGGTAGATCATCGGCTTCATTCATCGTTACAGCGAAAATGACTTGCATGAAGCTCGTGCTTATGACAATCGTAATTATATCGATTACCCGAGGGCCTAGTATGAGCGTGTGAAGTAAACGCAACGTACATTTTATCGATTTTTTTAATTGGAAATACCCTGTCGCACTTATTTAGTTTTAAGTCTTTATTCACATAACTGGATTATACTTATTGTGCTTGTTGTATAGAATTAAACCGGAATAATATAGGAAAATTGTATTTCCAATTGGGAAAACCTTTCGAATCGAATAGTTCTATAACAACGCTCTCGTGCTAAGCCTACCGGTCTCACCGGCAACCAGTACTTAGAACTGATCAAAAAAGGGTGGACAAAACTATAGGATACACTTTCTAACTCATAGGATTTTTCGTAAGAGAGAAAGAGACGTAGGTACCTATAAATTGCAGTCACTACAATTGACCACTACTAACTTTTTGAAACTCATCTGAATCTCATTATTTCACAAAAACGCTTTGAACTTACGTTATTTTTTTTAACATTCACATTGAAAGATTCTAAATAGTAGAAATTAGACTTATATAATTTTATGTAAACAAAATGGAACACATCTAATAATCTGCCAAAAATTTATTGAAAAGTCTAAAGTAAAAAGATTCTTATATTTTTTTTATCACTTCCACTAATAAATTATTCCCTCCAATATCCAAATAAAATTTATCGATGCATAAAAGTCCTTGAACTTTACCTAACTCCTATCGATACCCAGGCTTTGTTCCCGTTCATGAAACGTGTTGCCTTCAGCAGTTGTCCGCCTACTCGCGTGACGTCACCGGCTGCAATATTGTTTGCTGTGACAATAGATAGTGGAACACTCTGGAGAGATAAAGAGAACGCACTAAGCCTATTAGCGCGCTTCACTTAACCGCTATCACATCACGTGGTTTTTAGGGTTATGTAGGAGAAAAGGACTTGTGTTTTGCTACCGTGTGTTACTTTGTTTTTTGTAGGTTATTGTAATGTATCCTATGACTAGATTGTATACTAACACATGGTGAAAGGAACATCGTGACATAGACTTTTTCCATGGTTTCAATTCATGATTCCGAAAAGGAATGAAACATTTTAGACATAACATCACGCATGTTATCCCCGAAGGGTTAGGCAGCGCTGTACCCAGTAGCACTCCCACATTTCGCGCGTTATGTTTATCAGGGACGAGCCTATCGCCATCAACTGGGCACAAATTAAGACTCCGAGGCTGCTACTGAGAAATTCCTGATGGAAATACCCAATAACAGCCTCGGAGTCTGCATTTGTGTCCGGTTCATTGCAATAGTCTCGCCCCTAATTACATGGGACTTAAACATAACTGGCGAAATGTAGGTGTACTAATGAGTACACCTCTGTCTTACCCTTCGGGGATTACAGGCTTGATTCTGCAGTTAATGGTAAGCAATTACCAAATCATAATGTTAAACAAGTTACTAGTTAATTAACATGTCAAAGTATTACCTACCTCAATATGACTTATAACAGTGTAACTTGCCTACGGAACCCTTACTTCATGTGCGTTGGACAGACTATCAAAGTTTTGAACAAATGGTTGTGTCGGGTGGACATGGTTCGATATATTTTTTGCAACAATCTCTTATCAGGTTTTGAAACTAACAAAGTGTAGTGATAAAAATACGGTAACGAATTGCATGTTTCCGATATTGACGTCACTCGTGTGATAACAGTTTTAATTTGGAATATGCTGATGTTGTTATGTCAGGCCAAAAATCATTTGCAAAAATAGTTATACATATTTTATTAAATTAAGTTTTTATCCATTATTATTGCTTTCTCATGCACACATGCATATCTACATAAACTCACGCGTTTTTTCAATGGAGAAAACAGTGGGCAGAAACAGTGTTTAGTGTATTTTAACTGTGTTTAAAATTCCAGCTCAATCCAACACTGGGAAATGGGTCAACTTGTAAGATTTGGTTAAGCTCAATGGCCACTTTCCAGCATCATCATCAGATCAGCTCTGTGACATCTTTATATTGCATTGTCATACTATGTACCAAATTGTACCTTTATGAGAGAAATAAATAAATATTATTATTATACAAATTGCACATTTAGGCAAAATTTCAGCTCACTAGCCTCGAAGTCTGGATGGTGCCCGGTTGATGGCAATAGACTCGCACCCTATTACATGGAACTTCAACATAACTGGCGAAATATGGATGTACTATTGGGTACACCTCTGCATAACCTTTCGGGGATTACAGGCATAATATGACGTTATGTTATGTTCAACTCAGTCCAACACAGGGAAATGGCTCAAATATAACTTGTAAGATTTGATTAGCCACTGACACCGTGACTGGTGAAAGTAAATATAAGCTTGTAAAAACGCATTTTTTTACTTAAATTAATAATTAAAAAGTCATTACAGAGCCGTCCTTAACTTTCACGAAAGTGTTAACTTAGCGGTATTTAAACTCCTTAACATAATTACCGTAACTATGCAAATCAACCCTAAACTGCCAAGACACTTCATCATCAAGTTGCGTCAACAAATAGTTGTCAAGTGGTCCAACAAACCCCATGGAAAGTTAGTTATTTATTCAAAGCGCGTAGTGCCCACTTTGATTATTGTAATTTGACGGAAGCCACGCCCGTCTCGGGGTACTCAACCCTTGGCAATGGTTGAATGGAGTGGAGTCACTTCACATCACAATATTGTACTGTGGGTGTTGATTATCTCTGACGAGGTCTCGAGTTGCTTTGAATGTGAACGCAAACGGAATTGACGTGTGTGAAAAGTATGGAAGAATGTGAAGAAAGTAAAAGAAATATTGTAAAAGAGATAGTAATGTTGTAATTCTGTAGAAAGTCAGGTTTTCTATTCTGTAATTCAGTTTTACAGACTTTACAAGTCGTTATAATATAACACAAATAAATAAAATTGAAGTGTTTATTTGTAATGTTACTAAACTCATTTCAATGTTATGTGTTTTACCAAGTAGGTACCTAATGAATATTTTTAATTTTTGTTCGTCTGTCTGTTTGTTCCAGCTAATCTGTAAAACAGCTAGACTGATTTTGAGGCAATTTTAATTGGCAGATAACCGATGGCGTTAGGAGTAACTATTTTTGTATTAGAAAAAAAAACTCGCAGAAAACCGACATAGACAAAGTCGCGAGCAAAAGCTAGTATTACAATCATATATTTTTATTTATTATCCTGAGTTTCGATTATCTAATAAATTAGAATATCCAAGTTCAAAGGAATTTCGTAAACTTTCAGTCTGAAAGTATTACCAGAGAGTACAAAATCGGTGTCCTTCATTTGTTGTGAAGAAAAAGCTTGCCCTCGTAGCTTAAATAAATGAGGACCCTACATATATTACGTCATCAGCATAAAAAAGGGAACGAATGTCAAATGTTATGCGAATGTTCAGTTGAATGCGAAAATGTGTGATACAGAAAGGGAATCGAAAGATTGTGAATATTCAAGTTAGGTACATCTTTTTCGTACAATATTGTAGGAAAGTATTTTGCGAATGGAAGATTCTCCTGTTTTTAGTACCTAATGAAATCTTTAGGACATCATAACATCAGCCACCACTATCAAAATAGGTTTAAACCTTCGAGACAGTTTTTGAATTTCGAACTTTATTAACTTTTAATCTTAAAACGATTTTGACATGTTTATAATTTTTATTTTATTAATTTATTTTTTGATATAATTGTATTTTATTTTAATTTAACTTATTAATTTTACATACATACATAACATCACGCCTGTAATCCCCGAAGGGTTAGGCAGAGGTGTGCCCATTAGTACACCCACATTTCGCCAGTTATGTTCTTAGTCCCATGTAATAGGGGGCGAGCCTATTGCCATCAACCGGGCACAAATCCAGACTCCGAGACTGCTACTGAGAAATTCCTGATGGAAAAACCCAATAACACTTTGCCCGACCTGGGAATCGAACCCAAGACCTCATGCACAGCAGTCGCGCTTGCGACCACTAGACCAACGAGGCAGTCAAAATATTAATTTATTATTTGTTTTTTTTCTTATTAATTTTAATGGAATTATAAAGTTTTATTATTGTTTTAAAAAACTATTATTGTAAGTGTATAGTTTTAAGTTCACTGATGCTAGCATTTGAAGGATATTGAGAGTCTGCAATAAATGATTTTAAAAATTAATAATATAATTTATATTTCATTAAAGATAAAGTTTGTAATACAGTAATTGGCTCAATGATTTAAACGTGTTTTAAGATAAGACTTTTTTATAATAAAGCCACAGAGGATTCAATAGTAGGTAGGTACGTTTTGATAAGAAATTGGAAAAAAAAGAACTTTCATTATGATCTGTAGGTACGTACAAGTCAAAAAAAGCGTACATATCACAACCGCGAACAAAACTCTACCCCCTATTTGGATTTAGATAAACAGAATAGCTACCGATTAAACTCGATTCTACGATTAATAATTAACGTAACATCAAACCACGTTTGGTCATGGCTTATGTAGGTCAAACATACCCCCATACGTACCTATAGCATGGGGTTGAATGGGGCAAAGCTTACACAAGGTATAAACAATTTTTCAACCCTCATTTACGGCTTTCATGTTTTTACTGATATTGAAAAAATACCGGCCAAGTACGAGTCGGACTCGCGCACGAAGGGTTCCTTACCACCATACGTACGAAAAAAAAGCAAAACAAAAAATAGATCTACTGTATAAGGACTTATTTTCATTTTTATTTTTTATTTATTTTGTTATTTTTGTTGGTACCTATACTAGAAAGTAGAAATACATATTCTGTAAAAAGTCAAAATTAAATCATTTATTTAAATTAAACCATTAAAAGGCACTTTTGAATGTCGGTGACAAGAGAAAATAAAAATTTAAATATATTGAACTAATTGCCCATGATAATTTCAACTCTTTAGCTATTACGGTTTATAAGATAGAGGCCTCTGACAGACAGACTGCGGGGGCTTAGTAACCTGTTACTAAGCCCCCGCAGTCCTTCTGTCAGAGGCCGAGACGAACTAGACCTTAGTCTCATTAGCATCATTCTGGTACAGAACCTTAAAAAACGGATGTTCCACACAAAAGTGCAACACGCGGTCAAAATGTATGGAAAAGCTGATTTCGAACCGATAGAATCATGAACTTAATCCATAGGAAAAGTTAGTATAAATTTGTCCTTTCCACCGGTTTCGATGGCACTGTTGGATTTTCTATTCTCGTCGCTGAGCTAAACGTTGATAATGCAACAGTGTGATAATAGGTATAGTCTAGTGTTAATGAAACCAGGAATTAGTCAATTTACAGGCAATTTATGTAATTAGTCAATTTACCTAATAAAATCGTAAACTGCGTGCTTGTATGACGAGATGTATGAATGTGGACGAGGCGAAAGTAGCATGTAAGGATCGTAGCAGGTGGCGTTCAATGGTTTCTGCTTACCCCCGTGGGAAAGAGGTGTGAGTAAAAAGAGAGGGGCGTATGTATGTGTAGGTACCTAAAAACAACTGGTTTGGACGAAAAATTTGTTAAGAGTGTTGAAAAAGATGTAAGTGTTGGTACGGTCAAACAAACTAATTGGTATGGAGGTAGCTAACTTTTTGATCTACTTTTAAACAATATTGATGAGCGTGCTGAGTAATCAACATGAATATTTTAAGTACCATAAGCTTGAAAAGTTAATACGCACTCCTTAGAAATTAATATTGATAATGTAGTAGAAAGATGAATATTTTTGGATGTATATCAAATAGCTTGTTCTACTGTACTTATATACCAAAGTACGATCTTAGTGTGAATATGGAATCTATAGTAGTCTGTGTATTACTCTTTATTATTTCCTTGACCTTTTAAGTTTGTTTCATAAATTAGGATGACTTGACTCTTCTTAATCCTCATGGTTGACCCCAACAGGTACCTCTTAACTGACTATCTTGTCCTATGTGAATCATTATTGAACTTAGTTTCGAAGAAAAATTTAAAAACAAAGATTATTTCAGACTAATGTCCTTATTTTGTAAGCAAGAATTTATCTTAACACTGTGTTAGTCGTAATTTATTAAAATTGAATTAAAAATAATTTGAAAAGTAATTAATTAATTAAAAACGATACGCCTTGGGAAGCCGAGAGGTATCGTGTTACCCAGTTACTGGGTTGTGGAGGTCAGATAGGCAGCAGCTCCATGTAAATTACTGGTATTCACCTGCAACCGGTTGTACTGGAAGCCGATCCCAACATATTTAGGAAAAGGCTAGGCAGAGAGTGACAAAACTGTTATTCTTTAGTTCCCATTAAAAATCCAATTTTCTTTAACCAATCCAAAATCTAGATACGCGAAGTGTTCGACAGCAGATAGGTATCTTTTAAAAGCAGCACCAACTCAGATTCGTGACATGAATCATTACAACCATGTCACAATAAAACGCGACGAATAAAAGTCGAACGTCATGTCTGGGCGGCACGAATTATTGTTCATATTTCTGACATTTCTGACATTACTTTTTGAATATAAAACAATTCTATGCGACTGCTGAGCATCAAGTCTTCGTCTTCTGTCGAAGATAAACTTAGAATTAAAAAAGTCACACAGTACTTGCCCGAATTTGAACAAATAACCTCAAGTATGCCTTAACTGCTAGGTCATCACGACATAGATTACACCTTTTTGTTTAATCATTTTTAATGGAATTCACCTAGGGGTATCGTATTACCCAGTTACTGGGTTGTGGAGGTCAGATAGGCAGTCGCTCCATGTAAAATACTGATATTCAGCTGCATCTGGGAAGCCGACTCCAACATAGTTGGGAAAAGGCTAGGCAGATGATGATGAATTCACCTATTGCATTGTTTTAACATAAAGTGCTTCTTTGACAGAACGCAAGAATATTGTAACTAGTACTTTGTAATTTAACTTAATTGAAACAAGAGTCCTTGAAGTTTCCTACTCGTTTTTCCCCATAGAGACCTACCCACGTTTTGGAACAAGCAACTAGCTTCAACTTTCTGACTAACTGACCCTTAACAACTCAAAGGTGCCAGAAACGGTTTAATTGAAATTAATACATTGACTTTGACCTAAGAATTTAAGCACTACACTTTTACTAAACTAAAATTCCCTGTTCGTCTCACACAGATACCTATATCTTCAGTGGTGTCAGTCATACAATTCGTAACTGATAATCGGAATTGTATATAGGGTAATGTGACTGGTAATTAATGTACGATATTTGTATCTACACATGATTGTACTCATGATATCAAACAAATTACTCAAAAAAAAAAGAAGGAAAAAACGAAAAAAAAAAACTGCGGCTAAAACTGAAACTGCCTCGTTGGTCTAGTGGTCGTAAGCGCGACTGCTGTGCATGAGGTCTTGGGTTCGATTCCCAGGTCGGGCAAAGTGTTATTGGGTTTTTTCATCAGGAATTTCTCAGTAGCAGCCTCGGAGTCTGGGTTTGTGCCCGGTTGATGGCAATAGGCTAGGGACTAAAAACATAACTGGCGAAATGTGGGTGTACTAATGGGTACACCTCTGCCTAACCCTTCAAGGATTACAGGCGTGACGTTATGTTTATGTTTAAAAAAAACGGAATATGAAGTATATATCACTCCATCAGTGGTAAATCAACTTATAGTTATCCCTTTTACAAATAAAACTATTCAACTTTATACATTTATTAATCTTTTTTTCGATCAAATATCAACTGTACGTAACGCGTGCACAGCTGATCCGAGCGAAGGCGTTAGATTTTTTTTTGTTGATATTTTGTTTGTTATCATGAGTACAATCATGTGTATAAATATCGTCCACTAATTACCAGTCACCCTACATACTCGTACGTAGAAACGTCAAAGGAACAGGACACATGATCAGTCAAAAGGACAATTGCCATATGCTAGCTTTCTGATTTGTGTGAGGAGATAATTGAGTTATTTGATAGTTGAGTAAAAACGAGAATGAACAGGAGCCGATGACGTGTTCCCTGGGAGACGAAGAGGGGGAGGACCCAATAACGAGAGCTCGATGTAACAATTGTGAAAATTATTCCTTACAAGCTTATGCCGCAACTTATCCGCGTAAGTGTCCGTTATCGCGGACGCAGACGAAGTCGCAGAAGAGAAATAAGCCTATGTCCTTTCTTGGGGTTCAAATTTACCGCGTAATAAATGTCATCAAAATCGATTCAGTAGTTTAGTCGTGAAAGCGTAACAGACAAACAGACAGACAGCCTAAGTTACTTTTGCATATATAATATTAGTATGGATGGAAAATAAACTAAAGAAGAAAAATGAGCTGAAAAGAAACCCTTGCTGACCGTCAAGCCTTCTGTAAAAAGAAGTCTTTATTCAACATTTGCATAAGGACAAGCAAACTTACTAATAAATGCGAAATTTTTGGGTGGATGGATGTTTGTTACTCAATCACGCTAGTAATCCCCAAAAGGTTTAGGCAGAGGTGTACCCATAGGACACCCACATTTCGCCAGTTATTTTTAAGTCCCATGTCATAGAGGGCGAGCCAATTGCCATCAACCGGGCACAAATCCAGACTCCGAGACAACTGGGAAATTCCTGATGGAAACACCCAGTAGCACTTTGGGAATCCAACCCAAGACCTCATGCTCAGCAGTCGCGCTTTACGACCGCTAGAAAAACGAGGCAGTCAAATAAAAAAAAGACAAATATTTGTACAAGTAATGATATAACTTGTAGGTAGGTACTCCGCGGACATAAACGGCACTTAAGTCCTTAAGTGACAACGATCTCGCGTCAACGTGTAATTTATGTTCCAAACTTACTGTAGGAATAGTTATTAAGTTTCTGTCAATAATTGTATAGCTTCTTCTTGACTGCTGTTAGTACAAATATAGGTAGCTTAACTATTAATTATGGTATAGATAAGTAATCCAAATTAGGGTTGTGGGCAATTAATTTGTACGTACATCATTTCTGGAAGAATATCGATAGGTGGACACGATAATTGACATAAATACTGATAAGTCAAAGTACATAATAATTATAATCCTTGTAATACATAGTCTTCTTTTTCTTATCGTGTGGGTAGTAAGGCCTTACGACCGTACACACCCTAGTGTCAGAGTTTCTAAACCGCCGTTTCTAATACATAGTAAAATTATAGTCGTGATGGCCCAGTGGTTAAGGCGCCCGCCTCCCATGCATGAGGTTGTGGGTTCAAATCTGGGCAAATACCAGTGTGACTTTTTCAATTCATATGTACTTTCTAAATTTTATCTTGGACATCACTGACATCGTTGAAGGAAAACATCGTGAGGGAACCTGGACTTTACTGTTCCATTCAAAACCATGTAAGAGGCCTTTGAGGCGGTTTAGAAACTCTAAATATTAAAAAAAAACCCTACTAGGGTGTGTGGAGTCGTATGATTTTACTGCACACACGATAAAGAAGTAAGAATTATAATCCTTTAGTCAATTTAAAATAACGATTTTTTATGATAACATTTTAACGAACATACTAATAAAATCAAATATGGAACTAACCGACTAAAATACTATCCACAGATTCACTATAAGTGTCGCTTAGTACCAGTGTCTTTTCACAAGATGGCGAGATGCTGCAAGTACCAAAAGGCGTTACGGCGCCGTCAAATATTGAACTAACTACTAACGATTGGCTATTTAAATATGGAACATTATTTTTATTAAAAATAACAGTTCTTTTTTTTAAATTTGGAACTGTATCATATTGAAATATGGATCTCATATATGGCGCGGTCGCACCAAGTTTAAAATAGAGCTGTATCCGATCTATTTTGTATGACCATCCATCGGACCACAATATAGTCCATGCCTTTAAATAATGATCGATTCAGTGGCCCACATTCATATGACCTATAGATTGATTACCCGCCCTTCAACGAAACTTCACTAATTGCTTGGAAAACGTGAACTTTTCAAGCGTTTAGGTTTTATGATTAATTAAACTGCCACGAGACTTTATTTGTAAATGTTCACAACCATAGATAGTTAAGTAATTAACAATTAGAAAAGCGGTTAAGCACTTGTCGCCCTGAAACATGAGATAAGGACCAGATGAAATTAGCTACTGGAGGGTTGCAACTGAATAATTTGATAACTGAACTCATTAATGGAATTCCATGACACGAACTTAGGCTAAAGAAAGATGAGAATCAAGAAGAAGCATGATTTAGTGAAGCATTAGTGAGCGGGGTCGTCGAACGGCGTAACGAAACGGCGTCGGCGTCCGGGCCGGGAGGGGCGACGGTTTCGGCGCGCGCTATCGATCGGATCGCATACCTTCCTGCGGCCGCAGCAGAGCATCCTCCGAGCGCGCGACTGTCCGCCCGGCGAAGACTTCAACCTGGTAAGTTTTCGCCACTGCATGGGTACAGGTTAGCGCGGCGCTTGCGGGAGCGGCCGCGGGGCCGGCTGCTCGCGCATCGCGACGCCGCGGGCTGGACGCGGCCGGAGCGCGCGAGCCTTAATCGCGAAGTGCCCGCCGCACGCCCGCGCCTGCGCGCCACGACCACCCCGCCACCCTCCGCCACCCTGCGCCACCCTCGCGCCCCCTTACTCCTCGCGATTAATAATTCCGGCTACGCTGCCAGTGCGTATGTGGGTTAGTTTTTTGGCGATCGATGCGATTATTCGGTGCGAGCCGCTTCCGGTCGCCAGACCATCGCGGTGCACCCCGAGACGCCAGACGACCTATTAATCGCTTTCTGACATCACCCCTTTCAGTGTCGCTTTGACGCTAGGTGTCCTTAATCGAGAATATAGGTCAGACGCATAAGTACTATAAAATCACTTAACATGCAAGGAAAGATTATGTGCCCTACTGAACTATATTGGAAGCTTTCATTGTAATGAACTGAATATTTAAGAAGGTCACGAAAGCTTGATTGATTTTAAAGTAGATAAAGTAGATTAATGTTTAATTAGGTACTTTGAAACCTAGCTTACCTTAACTAATTCAACGAAGTTAGGTAGTAAATCTAAGTAGGTAACTTCAACAGGTACTAAAAATACCTCTACTAACAACAAAAGTAAAATAACCTACCGAAGACCCACACAACCCAAAACTGTAAATAAACCCATCACATCCCATTTGACCATAATAAATTCATCGCAAAATGTTCTAAGCGCCAATAATTAAGGGTATAATAATTACGTACGAGGGCTAAAAGTCAAACGTGTTTGGACTTATATTAGGCTACAATAGGGTTACATCCGACCGCGCAAAGACCGGTCCAAACCACACGAGGCCCCTTCTCGGCCCTCCGAGAGGGATGCTGGGCCCAAAAACCGTTACATTCAAGTCAGACCTGCGTACTAAGGGTTCCGTATTACCAAAACTGATATAATAAAAACTAAGTAGTATCGTTTCTTTTTTATTATTTAGTCTTGACAGTTGCAATAAATTCCTTGAAAATTTCTACCTACTAATCCTTTTTTTTTTGAGTTGGTAAAAATCATCAAAAAAGTCCTTCTGCCCTGGGTGGGGCGGAAGGGACTGTCAGACTTTTACTGACTAAAAAAAGCAACCGTGTTCCTTCTGTTGCCCTTTACGTTCCGGGGCCACGGTATCCTGTTAAGACGTCTCGCAACTCCGGACCTACTAATACCTACAGTGTAGTTTAATAGATACAGCCCCGCGACAGATGGACAGAGTAAACGTAGCAGAATGTCCCGTTTTCCCCCGAACTCCAAAAACGGACTTCGGAACCCGTACGGATCACTTTCGTATTTAGGAGCAAATTAATGAAATTTTACTAACGTTTTTCCCCTACGCTGTTTTCCTTATACGAGATCTGTTATCGTGAACTGGAAAATCTCTTTTAGGAAAACTCAAGGAAATGACTTGACGGCTTTGTATGTTATCTGTTTTGTGAGATATTGGGCGAACTTTGAATTGGCTATTGTTGGGGATCGTACCTTCCTTTCTAAATTAATAATAATCATATCGGTATAAACAAATTAAATATCTTGACTTGGCTCGCTGGATTGTCGACATGTGAGACGTGAGTACAGCAATCATTGTGTCGATAGCCGTGACGGCCAATGGCATGATAGCCAAGAGACTCGACCTTTGCCCTGGCAAAGGCCTCCTTTCATACAGAGAAGGCAGTTCTAAGTATAATATTTTTTTACGCAAATGACTTAACATAACATCACGCCGGTTATCCCCGAAGGGTTAGGCAGAGGTTTACCCATTCGTACATCCACATTTCGCCAGTTATGTGTAAGTCCCATGTAATAGGGGGCGAGCTTATTGCCATTAACCGGGCACAAATCCAGGCTCCGAGGTTGCTACTCAGAAATTTCTGATGGAAAAACCCAATAACAGTTTGCCCGACCTGGGAATCGAGCCCAAGAACTCACGCTTAGCAGTCGCGCTTTGCGGCCACTAGATCAACGAGGCTGTTTTTCTATGTAAATGGAACAGTTATTACTAAGAACTCAAAATCTTAACACTGCACTAACTTACACACATAACATAACATCACGCCTGTAATCCCCGAAGGGTTAGGCAGAGGTGTACCCATTAGTACACCCACATTTCGCCAGTTATGTTTTTAGTCCCATGTAATAGGGGGCGAGCCTATTGCCTATTGCACTAACTTCACAACTGCTAACAACAACAACTATCAACTGCAACAACTTCAACTATCAACCTAACCTAGCTATCAACTGTCTAAGAGCTGTGACAGTACGAGCTAAGCATTCACCCGAGGATATTGGATATTGATATTGGATTAAATGCTTACACCCACTGCTTAGCCGTAGATACGCACACAGACACAAAAAGGGAGCACATGTAGGTATGTCAATGTCACTTTTCTGTCCACAATCCCATTGCACAGACCACACAATTATGAGCTGTTTGTTTGCTGTTTCTGATTCGCAGACGATGAAACCTACCATTATTGGTTTTTCGAAACCATTAACCAATAATTCCAAGATACAACCTCTAAAAAAAAACACTTTATTCTAGCTCTGAAAACTCGATTCATTTTCAAACAACAATATATTCAGATTTTTAGTTGCTTTAAAATCAGTAAATGGTTAATCAATTGAGTTGGCAAAAAAGTGACGTCACAGTTCACTATTGTCATAAAAAGACCATGGTAAAATCGTATTTGACAGTTAATAAAAGGTATTTCATTTGATTAGTAGTATCAACTACCCAATTATGAAGATATTAGCCTTAAAACGGGTGTGAATTTCGTTTAACTTTTCAGAAAAACGAAAAATGAAAAGTCTGCAAACATCGACCGAATTTTATCAGAAAAACCGCTTTATACGTCAGCCGAAAAACATCAGAATCTGCATAACAAGGTCACGGCTCCATAATTTCGGAATGGCGTGGTCCTCAACCGAATTGATTAGGGCAATTTCGTAAATTATATTTATTTTAGTTTCATCGGCGCGATGTGGTGAAAACCTCCGTATCGAATGTTTACTTTGTTAAGAAATAATAAAAGGAAAATTCCTGTTGGCTAAAGAAAATTAGGAAGATATTGGTTTTTGTTTATTTAAACGATTGGTTCTTGGGGCATCCCTTCGTGGAAGATCGTTTAAAATACACGTTTATTTTATTATATTATTATGTAGACTTATCTACTGGTTCAACTAGCTTCAACTTTCTTACTAACTGACCGATTCCTTGACAATTCAAAAATGCTGGCAAAATAGTTCAATGGAAATATTCTTTTTTTACTTTAACTTGACTTTGAACTGAGTTCTTAACAGATCAAAAGTGATGATCAAAATGATTGAATTAAAATAAATTCTTTGACTTGAATTTGACATAAAGAAGTGAAGAAGTGAGTGGTTATTGGGTTTTTCCATCAGGAATTTCTCAGTAAGTCTGGATTTGTGCCCGGTTGATGGCAATAGGCTCGCCTCCTATTACATGGGACTAAAAACATAACTGGCGAAATGTGGGTGTACCGTGTACTAATGGGTACGCCTCTGCCTAACCCTTCGGGGATTACAGGCGTGATGTTATGTTGTTATGTTTGACATAAAGAAGGTTGGAAACAGATTATTTTCTACAAAATAAAGTTAAACTGGAAGGTTTGTGTAGTTGATTTAAACACTTTATAGTCAAAAATGCTTATGGTAGGTAGGTATACAATAGATATACGGGACTGAAAAAGACATATCACATAATCGCCTTTATTTTTTGGTGTGTGAAAAATCACTTTTTTCACACACCATTTATGATAGTGCGCTATAATAATTAAATCTGGTTTCCAGTAAAAAAATAAAAACGTGTCAAAAAGTTGGAACTTTGCCCTTCTTTATCTAGGTAGGTACGGTCTTAAAAAATGATCGCAATGATTTGTTTAAAGCGTCTTTTTACACCAGTAAGATATATTTTACAGTAAAAATGAAACATTTTTCACCCTTGTGATAGAGTTATTACTTACTTAGTACCTATAGGTGTGTCTCAATAATTGGCCAATTCAAAACCAATTTTGTTTGATCTATCTTGATAACCGTTGATCGACTTTTGAATGGAGTTACGAGAACTATTAGGTATAGAATAGAAACTAAGTTGTTATTGATTGCTTTGACGTTTACTTAGTAGGTTTTGTTTAACTTAAATATTGAGGTCCACTTGCACCACTAATCACAGTAATAACTCAATACATTTTTAGTGCTAAATGTTTTTAAATCGTTCGGTCTTTGCTAATTTTTTCTTTTTTTTGGTGAAGCTGGGCCTGAAAAGTCTTGCTTACTATAAGGAAAAAAACTAATACTTTTTAATGTTTTTTTTTACTTTAATTTACCTCTTTCAGGTATCTTTCGCTTCAAAATGATTACTCGAACTAACAAGTTATTTAATTACTTAAAGATAACCTAATTTATAAACAGATTATACGGTAGTAATTGGCACAAAGATAATTCTGACATTAAAATAATGACGTCACCAAATATTAAAACCGCAAGTTAACATAATTAAGTATGGCAACCTACCTATCACAATACATAGTCTGCCAACATCGAACAACCTAAGCTTTTAAATGTAAGAATATTTCATCAAAAAGGAAAATGGTGCCGATTCCCTTGTTCACAAACTAGACTAAATTTAGAGAATTGACATCTCTTACTAACATACAGCGAACGGAAAGGACGGTGACATTAAAGAACTAAGTTAGCGATATCAAATTAGTTTTGCCTTGAACTGCTCCGTATTTTTAATCCATACGTTTTAAGATGTCAACTATAACTGTATGGATGTTCTCTTATTTACATTAGCCTCTTTCTTATTTCATTGGACAGAAAGAGATGGAAATAGTCTAATTTTAGTTTAGTTTGTGACCAAGGGAATCGGCACCAGTACCTACCTACCATAAGCATTTTTGACTATAAACTGTTTGGATCAACTACACAAACCATACAGTTTGACAGATTGACAGCTCTTATTTACATTAGTCTCTTTCTTGTTTTATTGGACAGAAAAAGATGGATATGGTCTAATCTTAGTTTAGTTTGTGAACAAGAGAATCGGCACCATTGTCACACATTTACTCATTCCGTCACTGACTAAACCCACCACCTGGGAAACTATCTACCTGTGCAGCTGAAATTTGTCAGGTAGGTTATTTATTTATAGGTAAAAGATGTTAGGTAAAAACGAATTTGCGACAGAATATTCTGGACTGCTTCGTTGGTCCAGTGGTCGCAAAGCGAGACTGCTGAGCATAAGTTCTTGGTTTCGATTCCTAGGGGGATTTCCATCAGAAATTACTCAGTAACAGCCTTGGAGTCTGGATTTGTGCCCGGCTGTCGGTGGGTGTACAGTAATGGGTACAGTTCTGCCTAACCCTTAGGGGATTATAGGCAAGATGTTATGTAATGTGAATTATGGTCTTTAACTTCCACGAGAAAGAAGTCGAAAGTCAACGTCTAAAATAAAATTAAAACGTACTACGCATCAATAATCAACATGGACTGATAAAATTTATATATTGACGTGTCATATGTTGGTATCAGTCTGTAAAAATAAATAATAATGTTCTGACACATAATAGGTACATATCTGGGTCAAAGATAAGAATGTAAATCGAATTGACCTCATTTCTATGAACATGTTCTTGGGAGAGGAGTTTTGATGGTTTTGACTTTTAATTAAATGGCGATTTTTCAGACTGTGCAATTACTCTTGATAATGAACAAGTTTTATTTTGGAACTAAGTCTGACATAATATGATAAATTAAAATCAGCTGGGGTCTACCACCACCTCTTAAAACAATCTCATTTCAATATTAAGTACTTTGTAAATAATATTTCAATATTAATTTCTCAGTAGCAGCCTCGGAGTCTGGATTTGTGCCCGGTCGATGGCAATAGGCTCGCCCCCTATTACCTGGGACTTAAACATAACTGGCGAAATGTGGGTGTACTAATGGATACACCTCTGCCTAACCCTTCGGGGATTACAGGCGTAATGTTTATGTTATTACTTTGTAAAATCTGTTGTGCGATTTTCAACTCTCAGCGCTGAGCCGAGCGTTGAAATTCCAACTGTGCGGAATGAAAAGTAATATTATAAGATTGTTTTAAGAGATGAGGATTGGCCCCCTGGTCCCTACAAAAGTGCACAGGGTACAACATGATCAAAATCTATAGAACAGCTGATTTTTTGCCTTCGTATGTCAAAGTTGGTGTCTTAATATTTTTTTTTAGCATTCATGAGTAGGTACATTAACTCTCTAAAAAGGTTTAAGTGAATTAAAAGTCGGCCTTTATAGGTAACATAATCTCCTTCGTCTTAGCTAACAACTCAGGAGGAGCAGTTATTTAAGGAAGACTAAGGAGTCTAAGGTCATGACTAAGACCACACCATATTTGAGTAAATCAAAGGCCGGGTATGTTCTCCGTCTCAATAAGGCCCCTTACACCAAAAACTTAACCCAGAGTAAGGTTTAATTAACATAAGGTAACATGAGGTTGAATTACAAGTAAGTCATACATATGTAATCGGCCCATGTTAACTACTAACTCGGAATTATTAAGGTAACCATTGCTTGTGTAAGTGAGCCTTAGAACTCCTTTTTTTTTACTCAGTTGCCCACAGTATTCAACTAATACGTACCTACCTACAATTTGCTTACTTATTAATTTTTTTTCAACAAACACGTCACCACTTTGGATTTCCTCAGTTTTTACATGAGTATAACAATTACACAGCTAATTATTTCATCACCTTCAAAAATAACTACAAAAATAATTAAAACACAACACTTAGTTCATAATTTTTAAATAACTTTATATTAACATTAATTTAGTTTTTTCTATAATCACTATGGACACTTTTCCACGCACTCGTTGGTGATAGAATTCCTCACGGTCCCTGGGTTGCACCAGCAGTCACAGTAGTGCTTCCTGGCTGAATGGGCGCTGGGCAGACCGCAGATGACCTCGAACGAGCAGTCGGGACCAGGGCTGTACTGTCCAGGTGGACACTCCGCTGAAAACATGTGAAAATCTCTTTGAAAAGACATCGAATTTTCTGGAATCCCTAATAAAAAATATAGACTATTCAACAAAGTCTAGGGAACACGCCAACTACATCAAATCATAAAAAAATATTCTCTAGAAACCGTACTGGCCAATAGAAATAATTGTTCGAAATTCAAAAAAAAATTTAATCAGAAAGTTGTTACAGTTAAAACAAAACACTCAAATGCCCTTGTTCCCCAGATTTTGTTGAGTATTGAGAAAGAAGTAAGAAACGTAAGAACTCAAGTTTCTTTCCGAGGATACTATTTTTAGATTTACTGCAAATGATTTAAGTACCTAGTTACAGGTAAATATATAAATTAAATAACAACAAAGCAAAGTTAAACACAATATACGGTTAAATTATCTTCTACACGTGTACCTATCATTAAATTGTGAATTATCTTATTGATTGTTTTGTAAAACTTTTTTTTAAATTTAGTATCAAATCTAAAGTTTTTATAAAATTACATTGTGTATGTACCTATAGAAGTGCTCATATATACCTTTGCACTTTATTTTTAATTCTACTTTCTTTATCCCACTGGAAAAGTCTACAGTAAATCCAAAAAAAATTTTGTTGGTACGTTAACTTTGTAAAAAAATACTAATACTGACTTATCTACTGACAGTACTTACCGATCGACTGCTGAATACAAATAACAGACACAAACAAAACAATTATCCAGAGTTTCATGTTGACGGTAAACACACACAAACACGAATGCAGTTAATCAAAACACAACACTGTTTAAATAACTTCTTCACCTTGATTATCTGAGCAGCTAATATGTACAACTGGCACATGAAAATTATATACTTAAAGGCAAACGCCCACTGTCATGATCATACTAGGAACGCGTCAGGCAAAAAAATATGAGAGTATTGTATGCTCGTGCCGTGCCGTGCCCGCGCGTGGGTGATAGCCTAGTAGTTAAGGCGCCCGCCTTTCACGCATGAGGTTGCGGGTTCAAATCCGGGCAAGTACCAAAGTGACTTTTTCAATTCATATATAGGTACTTTCTAAAGTTTATCTTAGATATTACTGATATCGGTAAAGGAAAATATCTTGATAAAACCTGGACTTACTGTTCCACTCAAATCATGTCAGAGGCCCTTGACGAAGTTTAGAAACTCTGACACTAGGGTGTGTGGGGTCGTAAGACCTTACTGCCCATACGATGAAGAGAAGAGAGACCGTTTTGTTACCGACTAACAACGTCGCATGACATGCACGGAGCGTCAACAATTACGTTCTAATGATACCCATTAGAACGTAATTGTTGACACTCCGTCCCGCGCCTGATACGTTTATAACACGGCATGGTACGCTGCAGTGGGCAGACTCCTTTATACCAAATGTTTTTTGATCCGTAGCAGCGTCTTAGGGCTCTTAAACAATAGGCTATTATTTTGGTATAGGTTAGTATCTACTCTGAGGTCACATTTATTGATCGATTTACTTATTTCACTTGTTATTTTGTAAACAAATGATGTATGCGACCAAATTGGAACTATTTAATAATCCTATCATAAATTTTAACACTGACAAAAATTATTTTATGCATGTAGATAAGCAACACAACCGTATGGAGACGAAACTAAGCTTAGTATACAGAAACCCAATTTAAAAACGATTAACTCCGAGCGAGTTAATGTTTTGATTGACGCAAATAAGATTCTCGCGTGTTTTATGCAGAAGAATCTTAACAATAGGAGTTGGTACCTATATAATATGTAGGTACATAAGGTACATAAGGTAGGTAGCCACTCATTGAAGGGGATCGCCAATGGCGGTCCAATACCAGTCGGGGGCGCGGATCATGCGTAATGCGAATACCGGGCTCCCGACTTATGGTAACAGGAGGAACCGTGGGGTTTTAGTCGGTAAGAGTCCGACATACCCCTCCGTTATCTCTAAACGGAGGGAATCCATGAGGATTTCCCCACGACAAAAAAAAAAAAAAAAAAAAAAAAAAAAAAAAAAAAGGTAGCCACTCATAATTTTAGTATGTTATTAACCTACCTATATGGACTATGATCCCGGAGCCGCTAGACCTTGGTAGGTACGTCATATAAGCATATCTAGTGTTTACGTTCTTCTAATAATCTTCTACTCAACTGTCCTTCTCATACTTCTGATTTCATTCATTCCTCCTTTCATATTCAGGCCATTCTTCTTTGGAATGCCCTTCCTCTTGATATCAGGACAGCCACCAGTCGATATGTTTTCAAGCGGAAGTTGCGGATTTATCTTCAGAACAATTAGCAAGAGTTTTATCATAAATATCCTTTCTATTATTTTTATAAAATAGGTATGTATGTATTTATGAGTATGTATATTATATATATATATATATTATATATGGTATATATGAGTTTATGTACTTGTGTACGATTAAACTTGTTTAGATTTTGTTTTCAATTATTTTAAAATTTCTTAACTGATTATTTCCTCATGTACAATTTTTTGCACCTGCTTTGTTATCTCTTCACCACCTTTGGTTGACTGGTAGAGAATGCCTTAGGCATTAAGTCCGCCTTTGTACTTTTTTGTTGCATAAAGTTTAAATAAATAAATAAATATCTGAAAATTTGTGAGAAGATTCTGGAATATGTAATATACCATGATTATATATTATTTATATAGAATTTTACTTTACAATAAATGAAGACATACTATTTAAAATAGCAGAGAGAAATAAAACGCAAATATAGGTAGATACATTTAACACGTAACAAAATTTAAGTTTCATCACATTCAGGTAACATAACATCACCTAACATCGCGCCTGTAATCCCGAAGGGCTAATGACGTAGATCTAGCATCGCTTGGATCTTGGACCAGTATAGTCTTAGGACATATACAAAGCGCTAAAATTTTATATAAAAACACTGGCGATGCGCGTTCATAAGGAAATAGTAGATAATAAAAAAGTACCTGTGTACGTGTTGGAGATCTTTGCCATCCGTAGTAATAATAAAAATGTGCTGAGCAGTGACTGTTTGTTTGTCAAACTCTTGGCTAACCGGGGTTGCGGGACGTCTTAACAGGATACAGAAGAACAACAACAGAAGAAACAGGGTGATTTTTTTAGTCAGTTAAAGTCTGACAGTCCCACTCAGGCCGGAAGGAGTCATTTGATGATTTTTACCACCTTAAAAAATAAATCTACGGCTAAATAACTGAATCGATTTTGAAAACATTTTGGATGGAGTAAGTTTGAATCCCAAGAAAGGTCATTATGCTACCTACTTGTTAATCCGCGACTTTATCTTGGACGTCACTGACATCGTAAGGAAATCTGAACTAATTCCTACTCGTTATTGATAACATATCATCACACCTATTATCCCCGAAGGGTTACGCAGCGGTGGACCCATTAGTACACCCAAATTAATGTAAGTCTTAAATCGCCAATCTGCCTTCAACAAACGTAGTGATTAATGCTTATGCCTTCTCTGTTTGAGAAGAAGCCTTACCCCTGTATAGTGGATCAAAAACAGGCTGGAATTATTATTATCTACGTCCGCGATAACCGACAAAGTCACGGATAAAAGCTAGTTGTGATATAAATCATTAAAATGAGTTCATTAAAGATAATAACCGTCACGGTCTGTAAGATGATACTTAATTTTAATTTGCGCTTCGTTCATAGACATGCTTAGTAGTGGGTAGAGGCAAACTGTTTCTTTTTTTAGTTTGGTAGCTAATTATTTTTGGCAGGCATTAGTCACAAAGGTTTGATGTATTTACATGCAATTTTTTTTTGCTACCTGTCTTCTGGTTTGAGTGTCAGAAAAAAAAACATTTCTGGTTGTTTTTATTTCGTGTCCCTTGTTTCGTAATACACGTAACATCACGACTGTAATCTTGTACATTCACCTTACGCCAGTTATGTTAAAGTCCCATGTAAAAAGTGGCGAGCCTATTGCCATCGACCGGGTATAAATCCAGACTCCAAGGCTGCTACTGGGAAATTCAGATTAAGTAGTTGTCAATAACAACTTCTTCAGTTTGTACTGGTAGTCGCGGTACCTAGGTACTTGTTATTATCTATTTGCCAATGTTTATATACAACTCTTTTTTTCGTAACGTTTTTTTCCAGGAACTCTTTTTCCGCGTCACCTCGAACCAGCCCTCGTGGTACGCGTACCTACTGATCATCTTGCCACTTCTTTCCTCGGCGCCGCCGTCCACCTCCAGGCAACCATTTGTCAAGTTACGCGAACATGAATGTATGGGTGAGAATGTACGTATGACTGATTTTGTAGAAAAGTTGTCTATAATGATGGGTGCAATGACCCTTTTTCAGGTTACTGGTAAATAATAAATAAGCTTGTTTATTTTTATAGGTGCAGATGCAGTTGCATTCAGACGCCCGAAAGTCAGACAACTAGTCTTACCAAGGGGTATCGTATTACCCAATCACTGGGTCGTGGAGGTCAGTTAGGCAGACTCTCCATGTAAAATACTGGTATTCAGCTGCATCCGGTTAGACTGGAAGCCGGTGCCAACATAGTCGGGAAAGGGCTAAGAAGAGGCTTGTTATAGGTGCAGTTACAAGTGCTTTTTTTTTTGGGTGGTATAAATCATCAAATGACTCCTTCCGCCCTGGGTGGGGCGGAAGGGACTGTCAGACTTTTACTGACTAAAAAACCACCCTGTTCCTTCTGTTGCCCTTTACGTTCCGGGGCCACGGTTTCCTGTTAAGACGTCCCGCAACTCCGGCAGTTACAAGTGCTGCCACAGTGAACACAGAGTAGGGCAAAAATAAAGAAATACAGTTTACTTTAAAATTACATTTTAATCATTAACAATCGCTTAATTCTACGCATGCGTTGGTATCCAGTCTCCTGTAAGTGCCAGGTTTACACCAGCAGTCGCAGGTATGCTTCGGATATGCGTGGGAGCTCCTCGTTGAGCAGGAAGGCTCTAGACCACAGTTAGGGCCCGGATTGTATTCACCATCGGGGCAAGCCGCTGAAAAGATGAGAAAGTTTTGTTAAAGGTTACCGTCAATTTGTAGGTGAAAAGGCACACACTGTGAAATTTTAATGATTGTTTTCCCAAAGTACCTACGTAATTTTTGACTTAGTAGAACAGTTGTTTTATATTTATATTTTTGATTAGATTAAATTATGTCAGATTAACAATAGTGTAAATAAAATTAAAGTGACTTCGAAACAAACATTTTTTTTTAAAGTTAAACTTTATGTGTCAATATTCCTACCAGTGGCGTGCATACCATAGAGGCAGAAAGACACTGCCGACCCTACGTAACTCAGATAAATATTTATGTTGTTCTGATATGTAATATTATTTTATAAACGAGTATTTATCAATAAACAAAAAAATCTTAAATCATAATTCAGCGCCATCTTTCGAGTGTCGTATACCTAAATAACATTAACATCGATACAAAATAGTCAGCTCGTTCGCGAGTACAATTTGACGCGATTTCAAATTGCGCTACGCTAACGCCGCTGACTGCCGCGGAAAAGACACAAACTATTCGTGCCTTAATGTGTATATGTGTGCTCTCGTGGTCATACGGATTAAATGGGTGTGCGTTCGTATAGATACGAGGCACACATGTCACAAATAACGCACACAAACGCACCAAATAGACACTGCATGACTTGTTGTTACACGACGAATCACGATACTTACCGAAGTGTTCCGATTCCGATCGGAAGCTAGCTTTATTATGCGACTATGTTAAAAAGTAACATTATTTCATTCAACTTTCTCTAAATAAAGCACCATTTTTTTTTGTCGTATTTTATAAACAAGAATTTTGAGCGGCCATTAGTCGTTTGTTTGTTTTGATTTGGTCGTGAGCTTTCTTATCAGATATTTAAGATTTAACGATGTTATTAGTGTGAAAAAATGGATAATAATCACTGTGAAAGTTGTTCATGTGTTGTGTGTATAGAGGAAATAAAAAAATGTGTTTTTAAAAGTATCGGTGACAAAAAGACGTGATCGTGCTTTGTTATCAGATATTTAAGATTTAACGATGTTATTAGTGTGAAAAAATGGATAATATTCACTGTGAAAGTTGTTCATGTGGTGTGTGTATAGAGGAGGTAAAAAAATAAGCATTTTTAAAACTACAGGTGACAAAAAGACGTGATCGTGAAAGGTCAATGACACCGGATTTTATTTAATTTGACTGCTATTATTTAATTTTCAAATTAATATGAAACATCAAAACATATAGGTAGGTATCCGTAAAATATGTCTACAAAATCAGTCAATCTAGGCTATTTAAGGTGGCAATTACCTACATAATTATTTAAGTCGACAAGACGACGAACCAAAACCATGATAGGTACTTACATGTTTGGTAAGATTCCTACCTAGCTTAAATAGCTTTTAACTGTTCTGCCTACCCTGTCAAAAACTCTGTGCACGCCACTGATTCCTACTGAGGGAAAATTGTTCTTATTAATTAAAATTTCAGTATAATTATGTTACTGATTTCTATTATGATATATTTGTCTTTATTATTATTATATATTTTTTTACTTTGAACAAGACAAAAAGGCCTATGAGATTCAACCACCAGAAATTGGTGGGTGAAAGAGTACCTAACGAATATCCATATATTCTCACAAACTTAATAAAGCCTGTAACATTTGCTGAGAGAACTAAATCTGGTGGTAAAACTGCCGTCTTTGGTGAACAGGGGCAAATAAATAGCAAGGCAAAACCACGCGGTATAATGTAGGTAGCTTTGGCTGACTGTGCCTTCCAGTCAGTGGCGTGCACAGAGTTTTTGACAGGGTAGGCAGAACAGTTAAAAGCTATTTAAGCTAGGTAGGAATCTTACCAAACATGTAAGTACCTATCATGGTTTTGGTTCGTCGTCTTGTCGACTTAAATAATTATGTAGGTAATTGCCACCTTAAATAGCCTAGATTGACTGATTTTGTAGACATATTTTACGGATACCTACCTATATGTTTTGATGTTTCATATTAATTTGAAAATTAAATAATAGCAGTCAAATTAAATAAAATCCGGTGTCATTGACCTTTCACGATCACGTCTTTTTGTCACCTGTAGTTTTAAAAATGCTTATTTTTTTACCTCCTCTATACACACACCACATGAACAACTTTCACAGTGAATATTATCCATTTTTTCACACTAATAACATCGTTAAATCTTAAATATCTGATAACAAAGCACGATCACGTCTTTTTGTCACCGATACTTTTAAAAACACATTTTTTTATTTCCTCTATACACACAACACATGAACAACTTTCACAGTGATTATTATCCATTTTTTCACACTAATAACATCGTTAAATCTTAAATATCTGATAAGAAAGCTCACGACCAAATCAAAACAAACAAACGACTAATGGCCGCTCAAAATTCTTGTTTATAAAATACGACAAAAAAAAATGGTGCTTTATTTAGAGAAAGTTGAATGAAATAATGTTACTTTTTAACATAGTCGCATAATAAAGCTAGCTTCCGATCGGAATCGGAACACTTCGGTAAGTATCGTGATTCGTCGTGTAACAACAAGTCATGCAGTGTCTATTTGGTGCGTTTGTGTGCGTTATTTGTGACATGTGTGCCTCGTATCTATACGAACGCACACCCATTTAATCCGTATGACCACGAGAGCACACATATACACATTAAGGCACGAATAGTTTGTGTCTTTTCCGCGGCAGTCAGCGGCGTTAGCGTAGCGCAATTTGAAATCGCGTCAAATTGTACTCGCGAACGAGCTGACTATTTTGTATCGATGTTAATGTTATTTAGGTATACGACACTCGAAAGATGGCGCTGAATTATGATTTAAGATTTTTTTGTTTATTGATAAATACTCGTTTATAAAATAATATTACATATCAGAACAACATAAATATTTATCTGAGTTACGTAGGGTCGGCAGTGTCTTTCTGCCTCTATGGTATGCACGCCACTGCTTCCAGTAGTTGGTAACTACTGTTATAAGTTTGTTAGCAAGTTCTTAGTTAAAGCGGGCAGGTGCACCGCGGGAACAATAGTTCTGATAGTAGGTAAGTAAAACACAAGTACGTAGGTAGTAGCAGTAGTCCAACAGATAATGACCTAGTGCAATGGCTAAACGCTTGGCTGATGCTTTGCGGGTCGCAGGTTCACTTCCCGCACGGAACAAATATTTTGTATGGTCTACGGATAGTTATTTTGTGTCTAGCTGTTTGTATAATTATGTGAGTTTATGTGTCTGTTTACGCGCCTACGATACATGAGAAATTTCACGTGTGGGTCATCAATGTATCCAGGGTTGCAAAATTAGTTCAAAAGAGTCACCGCGACCCTGAAACGCAAAGGGTTTTAGTCAGTAAGAGGCTAGCTGACATGCTTTTCCGCTCTGCCTAGAGCGGAAGAAACTGTCAGTTAGTCAGAAAGTTGAAGCTCTTATTTTCCAGCAACACTGCAGGTTGCTTAAATAAGTTAGTTTATAGCGAACTAAGAACGTTATTAAAACGCCTACCGTTTTGATTAGACATGAATCAAGCAATTTTTGCCTCGGCTCCCCCGACAATTGGCTCGTCGTCACACGAGTTTTTTTTTATAGTATTAACTCTAGCTGCCCCTTCCAAAAATTTATTTCGTATGGAAAAGATACTAACATTATCGGCTACTTAACATAATCAGCTCAATTAGAAATCTGGAAAATATTCGCGTCGCTTTTTGGATTCGGAAACCGCTTCAAGAGGGATGGGTCGTTGTTAAATAACGGATTGTCAAACGTTTTTTCCGATTTTCTCGATACTATAAATAGGCACTCACTTAAGCCTTAAAAATATAAATGAACAGCCAGGTACTTACCTAAAGTCAACGCCAGATCAACGAGCACAACACACAACACTAACGCCCAAAACTTCATCTTATCTTTGTGTCCGACAGTCGTATGCAAATACACCGAGCGATGCACCTTTATACTTGACTATCGATTGAAAAAAGACAATTGCGACCGGTCCGGTCACTCTCCATTGGGACTCTGGATTGTTTTATTTTAATGCGTAGCCGATAAAGGGGTAAAGGACGTGTGTTTATTGAGATTGTACTGGCAGCAGCTAAAGGTTTTGTGATCTATTGGATCGACAAAGGTACCTAACAATTTTGTTGGACTGTAATTTTGGGCTACGTGTTCATGTATCAAAGTGACTGGGATTTAAACAATACCGTAGAAACATTTTCCTTTGACATAACAAAATTGAATAAAATAACGGTAAAATAAGAACAGATGTATATTAATTAGATCCAGGTTTCCTCCTTGTATTTTTATATACCTATACACTATTTTTTTTTTAAACGTGACTCACTCTAGGCATTTCTTCTGTATCGTGGGTGTGTTTACCAACATACTTATAAACTCACCACCAACAGCCAAACCTGGAACATCCATCTGTAGGCCATACAAATATTTGAACCGTGCGGAATTCGAACCGCTAATCGCTCAGCCACTGCGCCAACCGTGCCGTCAGGATGAATGCCAGTAATGTCCAAGATAAGACTAAAAAGTAGATATGAATTGAAAAAACGGGTACCGAACCCGCAACTATATGCAAAACAGCCGGGCGTCTGTAACCACTGAACCATCACGACTTGCCAGTAATACAACTACTAGTATTACTCTTGTTGGTAGTATTAACTATTAGTATTACTGGCTACATTACCTTGCCAGTAATATTACATAGTAGTCTTTGATCACGAAATTTAAATAAAACATACTGGTTTAATACTTTAGCCACTGATGGAGCTTCATTTACTTTTTATGCAGACTGTAATTATTATTATGCACCAATTTAATAATACAAATGTACTTAGGTATAATGACTCTAACACATGTTTACCCTTTGATAATTAGGTTAAATTGGTAATTAAATAGACACATAACTATTTCTTATCAAATTAATAAACAAAATGAATTATAGACAAAAATACAAGTTGGTGAGTGAATAGCGAATGCCATGTATATTCTATGGCATTTTTAAGATTTATAAATTTATTGACACTACACACGACACGACCTGTTTATTATTAACTAGCTTCTGCTCACGGTTTCATCCGCGTGGAAGTCAAATTTACCATAAAACATACTACTAGAGGCTACTCGGCAATAGTGCAGATTTCTAACAAATTTTTGTACTTCCCGAGAATACTTCTCACAAACCAACTTTACCTCTTCATGCTAATTATTAATATAGCTGATAATAATAAAAAAAAAACAAGTTACTAGGTACTTCATGATATAAATAGAAAACTTGACAACCTGCATTCAAGGATCTTAAAGGTCAGGTGTTGGAATGTTATTATTTTGTTATGATGGAACTACATCAGCGGGCGAATTTCGTGTCACGTTGCGCGCTAAAACATCGCGTATGCGTGTTCTTGTCTACATCCGGCGGGCGAAGATTCATCGTG
Source organism: Hoplodrina ambigua (assembly GCA_949774945.1). Lineage (NCBI taxonomy): Eukaryota > Metazoa > Arthropoda > Insecta > Lepidoptera > Noctuidae > Hoplodrina > Hoplodrina ambigua. Next base: position 4,908,470 of record OX458967.1, read on the forward strand.
CCGGATTGTGTTGTTCTCTGTTGTGCGACAAATCCCTTTGATGCGCGTCAGTTTACCGACAGTGCCGCAATAGTATCGCCCGAATACTACGCGTTGCAACGATCTTCCCGGCCTCACTCATCGCGTTTACACGAATATTCGCCGTAGTCCGTTAATGTAGAGGACTACGTTATTTAATGGCACAAATTGTAGGTTGTACTAGGAAGTACAACCTACAATTTGTGCCATTAAATAATGAATGGATTTCAAAATGGCAGCACATCTAATGTCGTCTCACTCGCTCACTATATTGTACAAGTGAAATGGCATGACATGGTTCTATCATTATTACGAGTAACTCATTCATAAAGTAGATAATTTTGAAGTAATTTAAGAATTTAAAAAATAAACAACTATGTTTTTACTGTTCACATTGATTTATTTTAATAATAGTAATTATTTGTAATGGATAAAATCTCCTATCCAATGATATAACTAATAACAATTACCCAAAACATAACTTCAACACAACAGATTAAAATACAATAGATTACGCTATTAGAAACTAGGGATAAAGTACCTTAGGTACAAGTATATAAAAACCATTATTAATCTGCAAAACATAATACTTTTTTAACCCTACAGATTATTTTACTGGCATACACTTTAATCCTAAGATACAATTTTAAAAAGTACGACTATAGGCTTCAAACAAATATTGTTTACTAATGTCACATAATAATAGGTACTACTATTCAAGTATAATAAATTGTAGATAACAAAGAACTTTCCCAAAACAAATTATATTTTTAAAATTTGCAAAGTGCATGTCTTCAATCACCCCAATAAAATATTTTGTAACAAAAAAACACACAATCAGCTGTGATTTAACTGCGCGGGCTTGCGGAGGACGAGTAATGGGTAGCTCGCTGTCCGATCAAGGACCAGGCCCGGGTCGGCGCGTTCTGTTCGCGCGCGCTTCAAAGAGCTGTCAGCACAGGGACAGGGCCCCCAACGGGGCCAACGCCTGCCGGGGTTGCGGGACGTCTTAACAGGATACCGTGGCCCCGGAACGTAAAGGGCAACAGAAGGAACAGGGTGGTTTTTTAGTCAGTAAAAGTCTGACAGTCCCTTCCGCCCCACCCAGGGCGGAAGGAGTCATTTGATGATTTTTACCACCTTAAAAAAAATAAAAATAATAAAAAAAATTAAAGCTGTGATTTAACTTATTTACATAAGCCTTTTTTGAATCATTTGGTGCCTTTCTACACCTTGTGTTTTCATCTGACATTATGCTGAGGTGATGGTGTCCATTTGATGATTATTGCTTTCAGTTTTTTTAGTTTTATTATAGTTTTAAGTTTTACTCATTTTGCTGTGTTCCAATAAATGCAATTCCTTTCTTTCAATCAAAACATTAACTTTTACCACACATTTTTTTATCCATCAACTTTATAGAATGAATCCTTCACTCGCCTTTCAAGTGAAGGGGGTCATGCACTTTGTAAATTCAAAAAAATATTTTTTTTTTTGGGAAAGTTGTTTGTTAACATAGGTACAATTACGTTTTAAAGTATCAGTCACTAATTACCAGACACCCTATGTCACTCATTGACAAGTAAATTAGATGATTGACAGTTTCCACAAATATTTAGTACATAATACTTAACTATCCATAACTACCATTTATCTTATTTAACCCATTGACTGCGGATGAACATTCGCTACGTAAAGCCCGCAATGCAGCTGGCTACACAGTTTGTGTGTTCGCCATAGAAAAACACATACGGTTGTGTGTGCACTTGCGTTTTATAGTAAAAACACAACGGGTGTGTTTTCCTGCAGTCATTGTGTTAAGTAATATTTGTTTTTAATAAAATGTCTGTTGGTGGTGATCTTAATTCATTGCACTTGCCATAGGGTCTCATATACAGGGCAAAACACTTTGATGCACTCCGGAGAGATCTTCAGTAACGTCAAGGTTCTGGTCTTCGTTGAGGAGTACCAGTAGATTGTACAATGTATTTCCCACCTGAATGCAAAATACACTCTCGAGACGTTGAGTTGCAGCCACTAGCCCGATTTATAATACAAAGTTTGCACATTTTACTTCATCAATTGTTCTGTTTTCTATAATACTATACAGTAATGTAGTGAGATTATGTAGTAGTAGAAGTAGTAGTAGTGCTACTACTATATCTGCTAGCATTGTATTGCCGAAGACTGGCCCATGGATCTTGAAGCATTGAGGGGTGTAAGTAAGCATCTATGTTGTGCCTTTCGTGACTGTAGCTGTTGTTGCTTGAATTACTCTGTAATTGGGTAAATAAGATCATATCAGTACATGAATAAAGGCACGTAGATTAAAGGAGAAAACACTGCTTTATTTTTTCTGAGTATGCTTATGTAGTAATGTTAAATTGGACTGTCTCATTGGACTAGTGGTCATAAAGCGCGACAGCTGAGCATAAGGTCTTGGGTTCGATTCCCAGGTCAGGCAGAGTGTTATTGTATTTTCGCATCAGGAATTACTCAGTAGCAGCCTCGGAGTCTGGATTTGTGCCTGGTTAATGGCAATAGGCTTGTCCCCTATTACATGGAACTTAAACATAACTGGCGAAATGTGGGCGTCAGCCTAACCCTGCGTGGATTACGGACGTTATGTTATGTTATGTTGAAAAGACAAGATTATGAGTACTTAGTTTTGAAGTGAGCTTATTCAAATAGATACTCTTTGTCGGGACATCGGAGGCATAAATGTTTTAGTTCATACTTACTCCATAGCTACTGTTACGCGAGTTATTCCAGTTACTTTGACCACCTCGCCACTTGCCACTTGGTTGTCGGTTATTGTATCTTTGCTGCTGTCCTTTATCCTGTTGCCATTTGTTAGGAACTGGTGTGCTCTGGTTTAAGGGTATGAAATTGTCTGACATTATAATGTTTGAACTATAAAGGAAATTATTTTATTCTAAAAAAAACAAGTAAAAGCACAAAAGCAAACTGAGCTACCAAACTACCAAGCAATTATTGCCGATGCCATTGTCAAACTAATTGGTAACGTCAAAACTGACATTAATAGTGCTGTGTACGTATTTGATTTGGTTTCAAAACAATAATTTATTCCTTTACATGAAAATTATGGGCGACAACAGTAATACTGAAAAACACAGATGAATCCAGAATATTTTGCTTCGCCAAGAATTGTAAATAATATTATCTAAATTTTTATAAGCGTTAGTGAGTAGTTTGTTTTGTAGTATTGGTATTTTATGGTACAAAACCTTAGATCATCTATACTAATATACTAATACTAATATTATACTAATACTAATATACTAATATTACTTTTCTATACTTAATATTATAAAGAGGTAAAATTTGTTTGTAAGTTTGTTTGTAGGGGGTAATCTCCGGAAGTAATGAACCGATTTTAAAAATTCTTTCACTGGTAGAAAGCTACATTATTCGTGAGTGCTATAGGCTATAAATTATAAAGATATCATGCATATTAGCCGAACTATTTTAATTTTTGTATAGCCAGGCGGAAAAAAATTGATCTTACAACAAAGTTATTTGCATGCGCTGCCTTAATTGGAGGGGCCACTAAGGGCCGATGCCTGCCGGGGCTGCGGGTTGTTCGAAAGAGAACGCAAAGGGCACAAGAAGGAACATGGATTGGTTTTAGTCAGTAAAAGTCTGACACTCCCTCCCGCCCCGCCCAGGGCGGGGGAAGTCATTCGATGATTTCCCATTTTCTCCCTTATCAGTTGTATATAATTGAAAACAATGTAAGGCAACCTGGTCCGCCTTTAATAGTTCTACAAACAAAAAAGTCCGCGACACCATATTTCTTTTTTTTATATTTTAGCAGATATAGTACCTTTTATATGTTAAAAAAAGTATTTTCGACGTACTTACCTTTGGACGATTTTTTAAACATCAAAATATTAAACCTTATCGAAAAAAATATTATTATCATCACAAGAACATCATAGAGGTACGATTTAGGCCCGTACTCGGGAATCTTGCGCTGAACGTGCGCAGCGTCTCAGTGATTTAAGGCAGCATGTCTCTGTAACAAGGGATAGGGAGTCTAGCGCTGAGCGCTCGCAGAGGCTCGCTAGCCAGAGCGCGAGAACATCGCAGGCCCCTGCTCGGGAATCTAGCGCTGAACGTGCGCAGCGTCTTTAGGCAGGAAATAAATCATAGCACTCAGTACTAACCAAACCACACTCATAATTTCATCACAAGAAAATGGTTACCGCCTAACGAAGTGGGCGCGGGTCAGCTAGTATGTTATAATATTATAAAGAGGAAAAGTTTGTATTTTTGTTTGTTTGTTTATAATGGATAAATTCAAAAACTCCTGGCCCGATTTTAAAAATTCTTCCACCATAACTAAGCTGCATTATTTGCGAGTAACATAGGCTATATTTTATTTTACTTATGCGCGGAAAGAGTCGCGTGCTAAGCTAGTAATATTATAAAGAGGTAACATTTGTTTGTAAGTTTGTTTGTAGGGGGTAATCTCCGGAAATATGAACCAATTTTAAAAATTGTTTCACTGGTAGAAAGCTACATTATTTGTGAGTGTTATAGGCTATAGATTATAAGGATATCATGCATATTAGCCGAACTACCTCAATTTTTGTCTAGCCAGGCGGAAAAAAAATAAATTTTTCAACAAAGTTATTTGCATGCGCTGCTTTAACAGTTGTATATAATTGAAAACAATGTATGACAACCTGGTCCACTTTGAATAGTTCTAAAAAAAAGTCCGCGACACCATAATTCTATCTTTTATATTTTAGCAGATATAGTAACTTTTAGTGTCAAGAAAAGTATTTTTCGACGGACTTACCTTTGGACGATTTTTTGAACAACAAAATATTAAACCTTATCGAAAAAAATACTGTTATGATCACAAAAACATTATATAGATACGATTTGCCCAAAACAGTATGTTAATAGGTTAAATAGTTTCGAAGATAATATAAAATTACTAAATTGCAAAATGCCGCCGAAATTCGAAATTCACGAACCGCATTAGAACATGCTTTGTACGAACGTTTTATCCATTTACCCATATAAGGCGTTGTGCAATTACGTCATTTTTCTGATTAGGCAATAAAAACAAAAGCCTCCTTTTGGCAGTTAGGAAATATATCATAACACTCAGTACTAACCGAACCACACTCATAATTTCATTACAAGTTAAAATGTTTACCGCCCAACGAAGTGGGCACGGGTCAGCTAGTTTATAATAAAGTAGCAACAAAAATAGAAAACTTTACATGTACGTAACTGAAAGTATAATTCGATTGGGAAATATTAATATTGAAAGTCGAGTCTCATTCAAATTGTATTCGACTAACAAACAAACATTATTTTATCTGTTGTAAAATAGTGTGCTAGTTTTGTCACAGCACTACTGTCAAAAAATTTGATCGAACGCAGGTTTTGTTCGGAATTGATTATCTATTTTCGGATGAAAATAACAATTCTTCAATAATGATTCAGTGAATGTTGTGTACAATATTCGTAGAAGCTGGCAGCGTTTGGTGTGAAAATGTGGATTCCTACGAAATCACCAAAGCTAGCTGTTGGTAAGTTGTAATTTTTTTAATCAATCAACATTACGCGGTCCCGATACATCCTGCCAATTACTTACAGCGGAAACGTAATAACATGTTATGAATTTTAACTATTTTATACAAGTTAAAGGGAGGCATGCTAGCTTAGCTCATCTCTTGATAACATCTCAAAACATGTAGTTACCATTGAAACCATTGTTTGTCAACCGAATTGTTTTTCCTTACTTTCCGGCCTTGTTTTTGAAACCAAGGTGTTTTTTTATTATGCCTATTTATAGAAATAAGTCTTACCGTAAAACAACAGTAACTTTATGATTCAAATCTTATGTGATTACAGGGCATTGATACTCTGTTATCTGATTTTCACAATAATAATTGATTATTCTATTTACTACTTAAATGTATGTTTACAAATAAAAGAAAAATAAGATTAGTGGAATATTTGATAAAAAGAAAAAATTGTGTCAGACAAAAGATAAGTTGCAGGAAAATATGGAACAGAATTACCTTTCCTGATAAAATTAAAAGTATCTGCAGATCTCTGGTTTTGTATACTATCTTATCTACCTTCCTATATTCAAGGTTTCATACAAAATCCCATTAAAAAGTTATGTTAATTTCAGTGCAATATGAGAAATTGTTTTTTTTTTTCATTTTTCTGTGGCTATTGTTTCAATGAATAAAACATTGGTAGGTATGCCAATGTTTTATTGATAATGAGGCTCTGTCATACTTTAAGTAAAAACAAATATCTAACTACAGAAGATCAATTCAAATAATTAATTAAAAATATTGAAGATCTAGTAGCAATGTAATCTCAGTATTAATTTATTGAGGTAAAAAAAAATGTAGATAAATTAGAGGTTTTTTGACAGATTGAGACAGAGACAGAGTGAGGTTTTTTGACAGATTGATTGGAATATCAAGCGTTTGCACCGAGCGTCGTACAGCAAGATGAGTGCATTTGATCTGTTCTACACTGACATAAGTCAACCGTTAAGTGTTCTGGCACTTCTTAGTAACTACACTGTTGTATTGTTGCAATTCGCATTTCTGTAATTAGTGAATTAATTAAGAATTGTTGTTTGTTTTACATTTTGTTTTATGAGATTAGTTTGCGATTGTTACTAAAGTTAGTAGTAGTAGAAGTACTCCCCAGGACATACTTCTTCAGACAACAATGACATTGTGTTACTTATGTTTAAACCCTACTATTTACTCATGTAACTTGTACTCCATTTCAGCTGTTTATAACTGGAAGGGCGATGTCCGATCAGGACTGCCATTGGAAATTGGGGAGACTGTCCAGATATTGGAGGAAAATGGAGGTAATTTTTTCTATTTACACTTACACTTTTGACACAGGGAGAGGTTAATCTGTGCAAGCATAATAACTCTGAAGGGATTATTTTTTTGTTAGAATGATCTCTGTACCTACTCAAATCTATGTATATTGGATCATTTAAAATACTCTCAAAGAAACTCATGCGGTCAAAATCATGAGCAAAAACAAGTCCTAAGCTAAGAGGGTATTGTTTTGTTTTTTGAATCATTAACCTCAAGTATCTTTTCACATACTAAAGTTTTATAATATACTGTAATTTGCAGATTTTTTCCATAATGAATACAGCGTAAATTACAGAACATTTGTGACTGGATCATTTTATGACATCACTCTTTATTAATATTCATTCAAACGCAGACAGACATACAATGACACAAAAACACAATCTCAAATGTAAATTAACTACAAATTCTAGTTCTCTTTATTTGTGCTTATCTGTAATGAAATAGACACATAATGATGTACACTATTTAAAATGATTGTCCAACCCACGCAGTTCTGGCAATTGACCCATAGGAAGAGACCTAGCTCTTCCAATTAAACCACTGGGACACTATAATTACTTCATATTTAGTATCAATGATGTGTTTATTTTTTAATAAGTAGTAGTACTTTTGTTCACTGACCTGTGGGTATTAGCCCTCTTCCCCCATCCCTTCTACTTCTCTCGATCTTACACCTCAGTGTGGGTACCAATTAAGGGTTTTTACTTTATTTCTGGCAAGGTATAATCTTATATCAAGTTAGTGATAATCCTAACTAATCCTAACTATCCTAACTAATATTATAAATGCGAAAGTAAGTTTGTTTGTTTGTTTGTTACCATTTTACGCCTACGCCACTGAAGCAATCATCCTGAAATTTTGCATATGCATTGCCAGGTGTACAGGCACAAACAGGGTACCTTTAATCCCGAAAAATAGTACTGTTTCCTAGGGAAATCACAATAACGTTCTTAAGATCATAGATGGCGCCACCTGTCGTTTCGAATCATGATTTTAACTAAATAATTGAGATGACATAATAATTGAAATGGGTACTTTTTCCGCGACTTCATCTGTATCCGCGATAACCGAAATTTACGCGGACGAAGTCGCGGGCAAAAGCTAGTAGACAAATAAAATGTATGATGATCGACAGGTTAATTAATATTTTGGTTAACTAATCACAATATTATTATTGAAGCCATCTTGTAAGATCATTTCTCTCTACCTAGGATTCTACCACCAGTCTGTTTAAGTCTGGCTAAATCTATAGCTTTCAGCCTTCACCATCTGAGTCTGATGAAATATCTTTTACCATGAAGAGAAGTCTTGAGGAGGTTGACCATTGATAAAAGCAGACATCTTGTCTCTGATCAAACTATTGTCAGTTCCGACCTACATAGGTATTTACGTTTACTTAAAAATGATCTTTTTTTAGTATGGTACCGAGGCTTCAGTTCGAAGAACAGGTCATCGTGGGGTATATTCCCATCATGCGTGGTGACAATTCGGCCATGCATCGTGAAGGGATCAGGCGCCACAGCTATAGCTGAACTGAAAGATGATCCGTTGGTCCGGGAGATTGCCTGCGTCTTGAGAGAATGGGCTCGATTGTGGAAGAAGCTTTATGTGGTAAGTGTGATCAAATCTCTAGTTTTATCTGTAAAAAAAATTGGGTTCTATACCACCATAGAACAGTTAACACTACATACAAAAAACATGAATCAGGTCTTCATAATGAGAATTCTCTTATATTTTTAACTTTATTTCATTTTTAAGTAATTTATTGTTATTGCGGCAATAGAAGTACTCACTCTGAAAATTTCAACTCTACCTTTTACGGTTCATGAGATACAACCCGCTTGCAGACAGATGGACAGACAACGGAGGTTTAATAATAGGGTCATGTTGCTACCTTTCGGGTTCGTAAACCTAAAAAAGACGAACTGTCCATGTGCAGTTCAGTCCAGTGCTGCAGCAGTCTGGTACCAAACGCATAAATTAAAACAGATCTCATTGCTTATACTAACTAGGATAACAAAATACAACGTATTTAGCTAAATAGTCGCACTTATGCTGAATGTCTGACCTATGGATCAAACGCACATTAGCGTCGTAGCTAAGGTTGCCAACATTTTTCTACAAGAAAAAGTATATTTAGCAAGGTCAAGAAAAACAAACAAAAAAAATACAGTATTTAATTTGTTTATATTTAATATACAACTCACCCATTCACATTTACTTTAAACCTGTTTTATTTTTATAAATTTGGATCCAGTTATGTGGAAAACAACATTTTGTATACTTTATTTGTGTTCAACAGTAAAAAGTAGATAGCTATGAAAAATAGTATAATACTGTCTTTATCAGTACAGTAAGATAACAATACAGAGAGTACAATAAGTGTAGTGAAGGCCCAGTGGTTAAGGCGCCCGCCTCTCATGCATGAGATTGTGGGTTCAAATCCGGGCAAGTACCTATGTGAATTTTTCAATTCATATACATGTACTTTCTAAAGTTTATCTTGGACATCACTGGCATCGGTGAAGGAAAACATCGTGAGGAAATCTGGACTTTCTGTTCCACTCAAACCATGTCAGAGGCCCTTGAGGCGGTTTAGAAACTCTGACACTAGGATGTGTAGGGTCGTAAGGCCTTACTACCCACACGATAAGAAGAAGACAGTATAGTGTGCAACCCTAATTCCAACTGAGTTTATCACTAGGCCAATAAAGTTTAGATCACTGGTACTGTCAATATGTACTGTTGTAGCTGCTAAGTAATGAATCATACTGCACAATAATGTGCGTTTTCTTTGTTTTGTTGTAAAGTATCTAAGTTATATCTAATATAAAGTTAATTAAGGTTTTAGTATAAGTTTCATCTGTATTACGCTATTCCGTAATTGTTTGTTATCATAAACATAACATAACATCACGCCTGTAATCCCCGAAGGGTTAGGCAGAGGTGTACCCATTAGTACACCCACATTTCGCCAGTTATGTTTTTAGTCCCATGTAATAGGGGGCGAGCCTATTGCCATCAACCGGGCACAAATCCAGACTCCAAGGCTGCTACTGAGAAATTCCTGATGGAAAAACCCAATAACACTTGTGTTATTGTGTTCATGTGTTTGTTATCCCAAAGAATAAAAAATAAAAATAAAATAATTTCAGCGTTTATCATCGCTTAGCTTTTGCCCGCAGCGTCGTCCGCGTGGAGGTCAAAGACCCCCTTGATTCGAGCCTATCGTCAAATCCGGTCTTAGCTGACGTTTCCTGTCTATAAACTAATTGCTAAATTTCAACGTAGGTCAAGTGGTTTTCGAGATTTCGTGTTGAGTCAGTGTGACCTTTCACTTTTATTAATAAGTTTAAAATGTCTCTTTTTGGAATTTACATAATTATAAGGTAGGTACTGGCTAGATTCCGCGATTTCACCTGCATTAAGTTATTTGTTTTATTACTGCTACGCTACCATGCGTATTAGCGTGATGTTACGCCGACAGCCTATAATCTTCTTTGTTAAAAGGACATATAGCCCGTTTAACGAAAAGATTTTTTCAAATCGGACCAGTATTTCCAGAGATTAGCGCGTTTAAACAAACAAACAAAAAATCTCTTCGGCTTTAAAGTATATATTACTTATAAAACGAAATAAATATCAGCACTTAAGTACTACTTTCACTAGAATATAAATAACTTTCCTTTAATTTATATAATGAAGCAACGAACAATACAATTAAAAAATAATTGTCTAATGTGATTTATTGCGAAGAAACAAATCGTTTTCATTCAAACAAAGCTAATTGTCGACTTTATTTAGCGACGGACACTGGCGAGACAGGAAGCGTATCACGCGGATAGAATTTCTAGCGTTAGGATTGGACTTTAATTGCTAACTATAAACGCGTATATTTATTATATACGTTGTTATATCATACATATATTATTCTAAAGAAACTTTTCCGTTTTCCGGTGCAGATAGTGTGACAATAATAATAATTATGAAGTTTTTTTTTATTGAGTACTTTATGAAAATGAATCATCAATTTCAAGTACTTAGGTACTTATCAAGTTATTATGTTGTTTCTGCTAATTGTTACTGTATGTAGGGTTTTCAGTCGTCCGGATAAAGCTGGACGTAGTCAGGCTTTTTGGATGTGTGTTTGGCCAAATTATTTGGAATCCGGCTTTAGTTAGCCTTTTACGTTTAACCAAACACGCTGTATTTTTTTTCATAAACATAACATAACATCACGCCTGCTATCCCCGAAGGGTTAGGCAGAGGTGTACCCATGAGTACACCCACATTTCGCACAGTTATGTTTAAGTCCCATGTAATAGGGGGCGAGCCTATTGCCATCAACCGGGCACAAATCCAGACTCCGAGGCTGCTACTGAGAAATTCCTGATGGAAATACCCAATAACACTGCCCGACCTGGTAATCGGACCCAAGACCTCGTGCGTATTTTTTTCATTATTGAAAAATCAACTTTGACGCGGACAAAGTCGCGGGCATAAGCTAGTTATTATTATTATAAAGCTTCCTTTTGCCATATTTCAACAGAAATTGGAAATACTATGACAGCTATTTAACGTAATATTTGTTAAGACTTACAAATTTGACATTTTAAGTAGCCTATTCACAGTATCCTTTGTCATTCTCTTAGTTATTCATGAATCATTGTTTGTTGTGTTCCGTGTGAAGCCTTTTCTTACATCGTCGAATATTATTAGTACCTACATGAAACTAACATTTTAAGAACATTATGCAAATCCTATTTCTTCATCAGGTTTCTTATTTAAAATGTCGTTCTCTCGACTCTGATTGATCTAATGTAAAGTACTAGTGACATTCTCCGGATCGATTTCGGTCTCGGCGACCAATCTCGAAAGAGACTAGCAAAGTACGCAGAAGATAGTGTACAAGTGTGTGCGCAAACACAGGTGTACCGTCTCTTCCCTAATCATAGTCTGAAGGACAGCAATCCAACACGACCGGAGAGGGACCAACAGCTTTACGTACTTACGGCGGTGTCACACCACCAAAAACTACAAGTACAGTTACGCAAGCAATGGGAACCAATCATAGCCATGTGAATAAATCTATCAGTCACCATCAAATTGATATCATCGGGTAACTGATTTGGTTGAATTGGTACATATTGTTATGAATACACCATACATAATATTAGCAACAGCTAACAATGGTAACTTTTCGGTCAGTTCACAATAACAATGTGTGTAGAATAAGGCATTTGATATGCGTGTGAGAGTGCGAAATTGCGTTCTGATATGTGTGTCTTTGTGTTCCATTTTTGAACTGCCTTTTGATCGCTAGTGCAGCTTCAGGGTCCTGGATGAGTCGTAGATTTATCAATGTGAGTTACTGACAAACATTAGTTTGTAGTAGCTCTTATTGTCATTTAGCTTAACTAAAACTTCCGACTAAGGGTACATGAAATCGAATAAAAACACTGAAGTTGACCATGTAAATAATAAGCTGAATATTTAGTCTCCTTCAATTTGTTATTTCGGTAGATACTTAGGCTGTATTCACACTGTCGCGGAACGCAACCGAATTTGTAGGATTCGATTTTGGATTTGTAGGCAACTTATTAAAGTCGTTATTATTTATGTTGTCGACCATAACAGTACCTACCGGCCAGAACATCTAATAAAAATAATCTCCACCCAACTGATGCTTTTTCACCTGGTATTTTTTTTTATCACTCAACCCCTTTCTCCAGGAGCGGGAGACGTACAGGTTCAGCGCAGTAGCCAAGGTGATGCGAGAGCTCTTAAGCGGCAGACGAGCTCTACTAGCCGGCACGTTGACCCAAGACCAAACACGGGCATTGAGACTCAAGCTCGTCGCCAAACTAGATTGGGGGAACAGGTGAGTGACGGTTGTTAGCATGGTTTTGTGAATGGAATGCACTGATTAGTCAGTTGAATGCACACCGGTTTAGCTTTTTGTGCAGTTATAAGGGTGCAAATGACTTTACGCCCTGTAGGGTGGGAATAATAAATAACAACAGATTTTTTATGTAAATCCAAGATGGCGTCGAAAATTTTTAAATTATTCGTTATGGAAATGCGGAAAAGGTAGGTTAAAATCCAAGATGGCCGGCCCTAAAAAAACTAATTAATCGTCATGGACATCGTTTCCATGGTTTTAGGGGTTTCGAAGGCGATGGTGATGGCGATAACGATACTGAAGAACATTTGCAAATCCAAGGTGGAGGTGCTTTAGATAAGAGTTCTCGTCGGGGGTTTCGCTTTTGGGGTGCGCTAAAGTCAAAAATGAGGATAGGTCGAAAGTAAATTCATAAAAAAATCTTTTTACTTAGAAAGCATGCTCCTTTATAAATACCGCATGTATAATTTAAATATTGCAAGAATTTATATCATTAGTTTTTAATGTATATACTTACTAAATAATTTTACATAAGTATAGTTAACTTTAAAAATTCTCATTTTTTAAAATAAATATCACTTGTAGGTAGGGTCTATGGATTTTGGTGCTATAACATGTTTGTTTACTTTTTATGTTTGGCTTTCCCCTAATAAACATTATTGCACTTTTAACCTAATATATTTTCCATACTTTATTTGACCCATCTTAAACTAACATTCTTATTCAGATTTACTAACTTTGGGATTCTTGTGTTTCTGTTGGTTATTTAATAATCTTTAAAGGTTTCTAAATATTAGAATATTTAGCTTTACATGAATTGGTGTGGCCTGTTGTTAATAATGAAATTGAAGAAACATTTATTTTGTTTTGTTTTTTTAAAAATGTTTAGAAACGTTTATTTGTCTTCATTGACGTTCAATATACAGGATGTTCTAGTCTGGTGCCAATGTCAACTTAATATTTTATACATTTTTTATAAAAAAAAAACCTTTATTTTTCTGTATAATAAATGTTACATGATCAATTAATACAACAAATAAAACTAAAATGCAAATATTTGAAGTCATTTATTACCAAATATAAAGTAGACAATGTAACACATTGAAATATGATTGTTGCAGTCTCAGAGATATTACGTAAGAAGTAAGGCAGCATTGCTTATCCACTACAAAACATTTTACATAGGAATGGCAAAGTTTATATTAAAAACTAGTAAATACAATACAAACTGCAGTAGTCGAGTTCCTTTGAAACACTGATCGAGTGTTTGGAAGACATTTTTTTTTCGAGATTCCAAGAAAGTTCTTTTGTCAATTCATACACACATATTTATTAAATTAATGCATGACTCAAAATCTTATTCTACAATAATATTTGAGATACGTTGAGAATCGTGGCCTTTCCCTTCTGGACATCGTCTTATTTAATGGCACATTTGGAACAATTTATGAGTATAATGTATTCACTTCAAACTTATAAGTAGTCGTTCCTTGATTATAATCATTCACACTTCATACATATTTATGATTTCTCCTTTTTTTTCTTAGTACCAAATATACTTTTGATATCAATCACGAGATTGAAGTAACATTACATAAAATTTGACTATCAGCAGATACTCCCAGACGTAGCTTCGTAATACATGTAATTATTAAACTATTAGTTACATGTATAAACACATAATGTTACTATATACTAAACAAATGGAAATAAAAGAAAAGCACGTATAAAATAGGTACTCTAATGATATAATATCTACTTAATTGTAATTGAAAGACTTAGTTTTAAAGTCGATATGTGTATTCTGAAGCATTGTCATAGTTCTAAAATCTACTACAAATAACTCACTGAATATTTCATATAAATTAAAATATCAATATTAAAGACCAGCCTGTGAAAGATTTCATTGGAGATGCTAATCACCTTATTAATTTCATTAAAAATGCATAGTCTATGGTCTTAATATTTTATCATTCTTATCGATACAAAAAAGAAAAATAATAAAGAAAATGTTAAAATTAAAAATGTCTTCTATATCTCACGTGTGAGGTTACTAACAGCACGATTTGGGCAAGTCATTGATGATACATTATAGTAATAATTAATGATGGAAAACAAAATAAAAATACCTAGACGTGACTTGCTCAGACCCCACTTGCTGCAACCTCAATCATTTCCATAATATCCTAATACAAAAGATATGCTATACCTACTTAAAATAAAAATGAATGTATGTATACTATATGTACTTTTAAATATCAATTGCATTTATCTGCGAGTTGCTTCGAACTTACAAAACTAACTAAACATGGAACTCAATCATCGTTATTCAGTAAAAAGTAAAATGTTGCTGATTCGCAAAATCGTAGTACCACAGCAAATTCCATCAAATTAACAAAAAAATTGATAAGTATGTTTCACGCAAAGATTCAACAATTTTTTTAAAATTCTAATTATAAATCATATAGTGATTCACTAAATTTAAAGCTCAAGGCAAAAAGGCAAATGTTGTCTTATATAAAACAGGTAAATTAAGGAATGTCATGGTCATTCATGTCGTTGGAACTGAATTTCTTACATTACTGCGAATGAGCGTTACAATTACTAAAAGAACAATACACAGCGTCCTACACTTTCTTCACAGAAAGTAGTCTTGGATACAAGAATTGAGATTTAAATGGATTGTATAGGAATCTCATTAATTTTCTCAAGAGTCGTATTCAAGACAAAATTTCATTAATTTTCTAGGACAGTTCTGGGAGTGTTGCGTGTATTGTCTCAGTCTGGAAACTTACGTCTCTGTTTCCTTAGCGTACTTGTCAATGTTTGGGTAGATGGGGGCCATCTCGAGGGTCGAGGGGGCGGAGGGCGCGTTCGAGTTCATGTGCAGCCTTCGAGACAACTCGTCTAGTACTTCGCCGAATACGCGCAGTGACATGTTCTGACCTAGCAGGTGCAGAAGTAGGAAGTCACCCACCTGGAATTATAAAAGAATCGATTAAGTAACAGCGACTTAGTTCATTGAAGCCTAAACAGATTTTCCCTAGCCATAAGCATTAACCAACGATATATCCATCATGGGTCCCAATCCTGTGGGTAGTTAAATTAATTACCTCTGTAGGGGTAATTTATTTATTTATTTAATATTTAAACTTTATACATACAACAAAAAGTACAAAGGCGGACTTAATGTCTTAGGCATTCTCTAGCAATCAACCAAAGCAAAGTAATAAAGATAGTAATAAGATAAGTAGTACGAAAATAATTTCTAGGCACTGTATTAATTTATTTTAATTGAGACGTCATAGGGGGGGTACAAGGTTAAAAAGGTTAGGAACAGCTGAACTATATTATCATATACAAAATTTGTGAATATCTTTTGACACAAACCTGAGTTTTCCTAACGAGAGACTCGACACCGGCCGGTGTCCCGAAACGGAACCGTCTCTTGAGGATCGTTTCACGGGTTCTTGGCAATAGGATTACTGCTGCTGAGTATACTAGGGCCAATCCGGTCACCACTGATAGGATGATGAACCTGAAAATAAAAAAAACAAGTGAGTGACGACAATTTCAATTAAAATGAAAAGGTATATTTGTGCAAGGAAGTGAACCGGAGTATAAAAAGATTATGATCTAGAACAATATTTTAAATTCACACATCACTTAGCAATGCATGAAATCATGCAGCTGATGTAAATGGAGGTCAACGTACCAGAACCACAGGAAGATGAAAATCTTCTCATTGAGGATATTCAAGGCTAGTACACATAGCGCATCGTGTTTCTGGATCGTTCCAGAAGCACCGAATTTGTGGAATGTGCACTTTGTTATTCTTGGAAAGACTTCAATCTGGAGAGGAAAATTGTGATTAAACATTTTGATAATAGAAAATAAACCTACCCATAACGTAACAAAGTTATTTCTTATTTAATCTTGCTTTATAAGTGGGTTCAAAATCGTCAGATTTGAATACAATACATAACGAGGAGAACAATACTTCATTATTATCCAACTAAAAGTTGTTAAGATCTAAACTAACCATGGTCATTGTTAGAAAAATGTAGTCTTAAATCACAGTCAGGTCGATGACCTGACTAGGTGGATTCATCTATGTAACTATAGCATTTTCTTCCAACAATAGGATACGATAATCAGGTTACAGGCAGATCAATAATTTATAAATCTTTCCAAATTGCATCTTATTGCGAAAAGATAAATGATAGGTGTCTTGTAACTTGTTAATGATAACAATATGTTTAACTCACCATAGGATCGGTTCTTTGCTCCTGATTCATGTTAGAAAACCTTACAACGTCTGTACCGTAGGTCAAGAAGGCACCACCAAGGAAAGTGTCCAAGAAAAATATGTTGCCAACCTGGAAACAAAAACAGAAGCATTTAGGTAAAGCAATGATAACGAATTGCATGTATTAAGATCAGTTTATTATTAGGAGATTAGTACACGCCTCCTATTATGAGTATTAATCTTTATAGGCGATCTAAAGCTGTAAGACAATGCACCCTTGATGCTGCATAGCGTGACGATGCACGTTCAATACATGTCTTCATCTTGCTTTTAACAAAACAGGCGAAGTATATGTATGTTATGATAAGTAAATAGTTATCTCTAGTAGTACTCACCACATTGATGAAGTTCAGCATCTCACAGAAGAAGTAACCGAAGGAATAAGTATTGTGCATGTGTCTGGTATCCACCAAATACTGGACTAGGCGATTCTGTAAAATACAAATGACGAATATAAGCTTAGGAACATAGCCATCTGAACAGAACAGAATATTACATAATAGACGTTCTAGGCTCAGTTAATTTGTCTTATTAGGGACGCTCATCAAGTTTCATTAGTATCGGGACTTATCTCAATTGTGCCACTTTATTAAGAAACAAGATACCTATGTGTATTGACCTTATTAATGTACCTACTGGCGTTATCTGTTTGTTATTCTCCTCCCACAGCTACGGGAGTATAGGAAGTAGGGAAGGGTTTGATACTCACCAAACGGTTGTTCTTGTCGTCAGCTATGCTAGCAGCAGTTCCACGCATACCATCTGATATCATGCGGACCTTGCCTTCTTCCCAGTTCTTCCAAACCCAATGGGGCACGTAAAACAGCAGGCCCTGGAAAATGAGGTTAATTGTCAATTATGTCAATTACGAAAATATGTCAAAGTCCGCACACGCCATTATGTATTCGAATAGAAAATATACATGATTGAACTTTAAACCTGTTTGTTTCTAGCAACAAAAACGTATAAGGCAGCAAGTCATCAGGTTTACTCACTCGTTGAAAAATTACATCATACTTTATGTAACGCAACAGAGACCTCTCGTTCGATTACAGAGAAATCTTTGCAGTTTTTAATGATTGGAATTTAATGATAATAAAACAAATAAATGAAAGTTCTTACCTGGAAGAATAGCATGAACGGCACCCACTGGTAGTAGGCGTGAATACGTTTCTCTTCACCGAAGTCGTTGCCAAGACCAGGATGTGAGATGCCCCTGGCTCCAGAATTCGGAAGTGTAAACGTGTAGGTGATCCAGCAATAGGTGTTCAGTACGTGGGCTGGGACCGCTCCGTCGTTGATACATGAGATCGGGTCGCCTGAAAGGAAATATAGGATAAGGATTTCTGATGCATTGTTAAGAACACACCTACGCTTTTATGTCTATTATTTCTTAAAGAAAATAGTCACAATAGTGCTCCTTTAAAGACCTTCATAACTAAACATTCCCTGAAACATAAGCTTTGTAACAAGGTGTCGATAAGTTCTTCTCAGGAACCCGCAGTCTTTCAATGAAATAATATTTAAATTAAGTGTGAAGCCAAAAACCGCAAGTTGCATAGCGAAAGTTAGACGATCCCTAACCGGGCACGTAGGCAAATCGTGTTCTGTGGTTTTTACCTGACGTGGATTAAATGTAAGTCGTGATGCGTCACTGTTTCGCGTTTAAGAGTAGCTTATGCCTTCATTTTCCTCGTTAAAAGCTTTTGAAGTTAGTTACTGGCTTTCTTAGACCATGACCTCTGAGTCATTTTATGGCTACTCATGTTTTTACTGTTATGTTTTTTAAGTCCGCATTAGCATGCTCGTAATTATTTATGCGAGGCCTTGAAGGGCCGGTGCTTCGAGCTATACATATTTAGATTAATATAATTCGTTGTATGGCCCTGACATTGCAACAACGATTGCGGATGACGCTAATATCGTCAGTAATAGTGCATCTGCCCCACAACCTGTCGCAAATTGTCGACCGTGATTCAAATCACCTTGGTCGTGTCGAGGGCTGTGTTCCGATGTTTAATGTTCCTGTTATCGGTTTAAAAATAAACGACCCAATCACGTGCAGGTCTTAAGAATGGAGCTTGTTTTAAAATACGAGATAAACTGTCTTTGGATAATGAACGTTTGATTTACCTTCATGGAACATTTCATTCGTTTTATCCATTATATCCTTGAAATTGAAAATACCTAGTTATAGTTATAATATTTCCTCTGTGTAAATAATGACCAAACGAGAATTTAATTTGTCCTGTTACATCCAGTCATGTGATCTCATTTTGTTAAACTCGGTCTGTCTCGGATAACATTGAACCATACAATACTGTGTCAATACCACAGAAGTGGTACCTAAGTACTTGTGACAATGTTGGGAGTGATCAGTTTGCTAAATAACGGATGCTGTAGTCCTGGGAAATTCACGTTTAAACTAGATAGTGCACGTAGTTGATACGATCTCATATAGCGTTTTTCTGTACCATCTGGTATCCTCATAGAAAAATATTGATGTTCAGTTAATTGATCTGATTGATTGTAATTATTGATCTTAATTAATGTCTAAACGAAGCAAATTACTTCCTGTATAGTATTGTAGAATTTTTAGTAGCTAGATTTTTCGATACATAATAATTTACATTTCTAAAGAAAAGTAAATTCCACTATCTTATTCAAATATCACAAAATCTGCACTTTAAGGGTCATTTCACATTGCGAAATATTGTATCATATGAATATTACCGTTAACTCTGACTCAACAGCCGAGGTGTCGAATTGACTAAAGTCACATGCTTGCTAATTGCTCCATAACGAGCACTTACAATTGTTAGTGCATTTATCATCGTCTCGAGAATCTCGAACGGACATACAAATAAGAGTGAATTGACAAGTAAAGTAGGGACATTTTATAGCTTGAAGGGTGAGAGAAAGTGATAAATGATATTAACTAATATTGCAGATGTCATAGTTAAAGTAGAGAAGGGACATGAGAGTACATCACACTCAAGCTTTGATACAAAAAATGACACACAATCAGATAAAACAAAAAAGAATGAAAGAGAACATTTACGAAGAATACAGTAAGTAGCAGTGTTCTTTATCGCCGTAGTGCATTGACTTCATAAATTCTAACAATCGCGAGAAATCACAAGCGACACATAACTGCATTATAATCGCAGCACAGTTCTTAGTCGTACTATCAACAAACCAAGCAAATTACCTTTCCAGTGCTGTTAATGTTATCATCAAGCTATTCAAGTTATGCTAATTCTTACTTACGTTGTTTTGTACTTACTATTAAAAGTACACGATAAGGATTTAAAACTGTTCTATCAATAGTAGGTACCCTGAAATACTCGTTTTACTGCGATTGCCTGGTTATTAGTGGGTCATGGTGAGCTGGGCTGCATGAACTTAACTGTCATATAAATAATACATATATCTAGGTACATGTACTACGAGTACATGTGCTCATATATGGGTACAAAAATAAAATAAATGTGGAATGAGCAATTTAGGTCGTGACGTTGAATAATGTTCGTCGTAATAATGTTGACGATTGCAAAATGTGCTCACTGTCAGTTTTGTGTACCTACGATCAAAATTATGAACCTATTGTTTGTTATGAAGTAGGTACAAGGTTTTATCTAACAGCACATCCCTTTCACAATCCAAATTCTGATCCGTCCAAAATGACTCATCAAAGTTGATTAAAGTAGACTTTTTCTACATCGGATTTTTGATGACGATTCAATAAACTATGCAAACAATATCCGTAGCAGTATTAAACTTTACGATACAGAAAGACATGACCAGTTCAGTGTCCTTATTAGCAAGTAATATAAAAGCTCGTTAGCTAGTTCTCACAGCGAGATGCATAGTAACAATCAGTCTGCAACTGTTATCGTTGCTAACGACTGTGTTTTGATTACCAACACCTGAGGTACAAGTGTGATTGTTTAGGCTACATGTAGGGCAAAATATCACGGACTGCAACGCTGCAATAAACTCCATATGGTTTGCTGACTAACTACCTATGAGACAATGTGCACTGAGTACGTGACCTGAACCTGGACGCTTTAGTATGCAGGTTTACTCGATATTACTATTGTCGAATGGTGCATACTGTTGGAAAGTTACAGACAATGAGCTACGGCCTAATGACCCATTAACTGTCTCGAGTCGTGTAAATTACCAACATACTTGTACGTAATTGTTTATTTTAGAATTCGAACTGGTAGACCTGATTTCTCTGTTGACTAATGGACACTAAATAGATTGGTTAATGCAAACAAAGGTTTAGCTAATTTGTCTGGAGTCAAATTGACTGTCACGATGTTGTCAACGACCTGCACAAATAAGGAAAACTAATAATAGAAAATTTAGTTGCAGCACTAAGTTGAATATGATTAGTCAAGTTCTAAGATGAGGAAAATGACTAAAACAATGCATGTTCACTAAATGAAAATCTATTAAACATTGAATATATAAATACGGCAATTGCCGAAGATAATTGAATAGTTTTTTAGTTGAAATCAGTACACACCTTGAACGTTTTACATGTAAATTCCGTATCTCAAAACTCACGATCTTATATACTGAATTCGAATGGCTTATTCTATTTCTATCGTCCGCTCACACACCAATAATCGTCAGAAGGTTAATAAGTATAAGTTACAAGTGGCTATTAAGCAGTAGTTTGTTTGTGTTTGTGGCTCATCGAATGGAGAGCACGCGATAACGTTCAGTGTAAACATCGTTTGTTCCACCGGCACATACGAACACTTCCTGACATCATGTACTCTTTACATAATAATGGGTAATGAGTATCTTTGATTTGCTTGGAGCTAGTGAATAATGCCCGGTACCTTTTTCTTTAAACGAAATGTTTAACTTACCAATAGTAGGTATTATAATAATCATTGCAACAATTGTTATGCTAAATGGATAAAACTAATCTTCTACCCAATACTATAATGACAAGCTTACCATATTCAAAAAGGCATACACGATTATTTGGTTTAACAATAAAAGATCGGTAACATATGAGAGTCAGGCATGCAATCCTTCTGGATGTCATAATCGCTTCATTAGCACAGTATATCGTTAGATAATTGGGGATAATGTACCTAATGTGTGTGCGTTCGAGACTTTTAACGATTGTTTATGTTCTTTATCATGTGTATGATAATGATAACTGTTACGATTCTAACAAGCCTCTGTCTTAAACCCGTCCAGATGTGCGTTATGTAAGACAAACTTTGAATTGTAAATGAGACATGATTCGGAAGTCAAGTACTTGTATAACTGGAAGTTAACAGTTCAATTGATAAACTTTCAGCTTCACTTAAGATAACAGATGAAATAATTCAGAATCCGAGTACCACGAAAGCTCAGTAATGTTAAAGCTAACCGTCTGACTTAGAGGACCTAACGTTCAATTACAAGCAGTAAACTGTCTTTAAGATAGCGAAAGTAGAATACTTAAGATAAGTTAATACAGAGAAATAAATAGTCCACGACAAATCATGAAGGATTTCCACAGGATTTAACTAGTACTATAACGTAAACTTCCGCAATAAAGGCTATTTATAAATTAAGTTTAACATGTAAACAGGAGCATTAACACCTTTTACATTGTATTTGACTTTGAACTATAGAATAGTGTAAAACTAAATGTAAAAAGATTTCCATGTTCTTTAGTTTTCTATGGCCATTTTAGGTTATTAGATGACACAATTAAATCGTGTTGATTTTTTACAAATTGGTTAAACTCCATTTTAGTTTCTTATGTCAAGTGCAGAGTCTTGGGTATAATTGTTTAAATTGCTGTATAAAACTGAGGGATGAAGTTTACTAAAGTTGCAAAGGTCGACGATTAGTGAGTGGGCGGACCTGTCTTCATTTATCGAATAGTTAAAACCCAGAATATCCTATAGGAATATAACAATATGACAGAAGACAGAAGTGATGATCAGTGTCTCAATTGATCAGATGACTGATATATTATCGCCTCGTCACATAACATGCAACATGTCAAAGTCCACGAAATGTCCAAAAACTTGGGTTTCAGAAGCATTATCGATACAGATGCAGCCACTGCATATAAAATTTCTCAGCCACCTACGCAAATTACCATGCATAAACTTTCCACAATCGGTTCAATCAGATACACTTGTTGCTTAATACATAATCTTGTATGCTTTGTAAGTTCACTGACCCGTTTCGCTCTACTGAATTGGATCTTATCACGTACGTTTACGACTCAGTGTATGTTTGTACAATCAATTTGTCATGACGTCTCAATTTGGGTAACTGTTACACACACGATGTTCCTGTACTGAACAATGACCTGAAAATGATTCACACTTTTACGGTAGTTACGAGATCAGACGCGACGGACTGTTATTTCTGGTTAGACACTTTGTGTTATTCGGTCTTTAGGTTAGTGTCTAGGTCAGATTTTGCATCTTTATAAACACAAACGCTTTCAATTAGAGGTTTTTAATAAGCTTTCACTAGAATGTTATAATTTCTTAGTTGTACTTTCTCGTTGGTCATATTATACGTACGCTCAAGATAATTTTGTAGTTAGTTACACACTCAATTTCATTTATAGTTGCTTTTTATGTTCTCATGCGCGCAAGTTGAAATGATTGTGGTTCAGAAATTGCAATAATACGTTAGTGATGAGAGGTTGCTTGCCCATCGCTCTGTAAAGTCGATTACCTCATTAGACCCTTTAGACTTTGAATAATAAAAACGTCAGGGTCTTTCTCTGTAATCACTGTCACTTCTTATGAATAAGATAACAAGCCTGCAGATTTTCTCAATAATGATAATTCAAAATTATTTTAGTACTGTAACTTGCTTCAAGAAACATAAATTACATTAGTAGAAGAAGATTAAAAACATAAAATTAAATAGTCAATTGTGTGGGGTGATTGCAAGAAATGACGATTATAATAACAATACTGTAATAAGTGATTTATAAAGAAGTCTATTTCTAGTAATATGTTTAACAATAGTTACGTAACTCCCATAATAAAATAATTATAATATACCTTAACAATAAACTAGTCGATTCTCCACTGATTGGGAATAGGGAAATTAATTTAAGACTTATAGGTGGACACAGTCATATTTTCTTCAAATTCAATGGATTTTGAAAATTTGAAAATTCATAAGGAAAACCGTTCGGAAGAGCATTTATCTAATAGTTCTATTGTTCATTTCCTAGGTTTGCAACTTGGAATCTACGAGTATGTATACCATATTTGATTAATTGTCTTTTTACGCACCTAATATTGCACACATAGATATAAATACTAGGAAACCTCCATTATTTAACTTTCACACGCTAACAGAGAAAACGGTTTATCACACTGATATGACTACCAAATACATTGCAGCATTCAAAATATCGCCACTTTATATTCATGGACATTTCACATCGTACTCGAATATACTACGTATTCCTCGGCACCGTTGCGCGTAATAAATAATAGACTTTAAAGACAATACGTATAGATCAGGTTGCGGTCCCATCGTCTATCTGTCTAGCAATGCGACAATGACCCATATCCCGTTTACGACTTCCGTGAGCAAATCACTAGCTGATACAAACTATTTTCCAACATTGCTATATCAGAATGAGATTGCTTTGCCGATATTATACGTTTTGTAAAAAGACGCATCACGTAGCCGTTAAATACGCATACTCTGACCACTGAGCTAAGTAACTTTGGGCAAAAATTATTACAGGAAAACGAGTTGGACCTTTGACCGTTAATATCTCCGTAAACAGAAGGTTCTCAGGTATGGTCCAGAACAAAAACACGATCACAATGATGGGTAGAATATGTAACTATAGGCTTCTTTAAATGTCGAATGACACAAGTTCATTTTCCTACTGTGATTCCTGCATCAGGAATCTATAATAGTTGCAAGCAAAATGATAACATAAAAAACCTTTTAGTGTGGCTCTGGGAACTATGTTAAGCCCTAGTCTAATTGTAATTAATGATACAGAAATCCAAATTTTAAACTTACCAATAAGATTATTAGCGGTGACAAGTATACAGCACAGGAACAATATGGCTGATGTGATTCGATAATGCATTCTGAACACCATGTTGTCGATGACAGCCTTATCGATGAGGTAGCGGACCTTAACGAAGCCCGCTACTGATGACACCAAACCAAACACCGCCATCTTGAATGTGTTTTATTACTTCGTTGTCTGTAACAAAAAAAAAGACAATGAAGATAGTTTCAAAGCAATAAAATTTTAATAAAGCAAAAAACACCTCAATGCCGATTTATTGTGATTTCGTATTCTGTCAACCATCATGCAATTGTAAATGAAAGTTTTACTTTACAACCAAAACAAATGGTGGACGTTCTAAAGCAACCCTTTGTCTACATTAGAGCACCAGTCACAAAAGACCACTATAAATACATCGACGCGTCTTAACTAACTTCGTGACAAGTGCCATACGCCACCCATACGAAATTAGAACTTAAACGGTAAACTTTATTAGTGTTTTGATTCTACCAATGTGCGTAACAGCTGTGTCGATTCGTCGTTCTCATGTCTTCATTTTCGTATAAATATTTGCTTTATAAGTTTATATCTCAAATCGATAAACAGTTATGTGAAGAGAATATGAATCCAGTTACCAGGGCTGGTCTTCTCAATCAATGACCTCAGACATAATTTAACGTTGTAGCTACCTCTCGCCCACGCCTTGTCCAGTCGGGTCCATCGGTTTTTTATAAACCAATATTTCTTCTTCGCCGCTAACTCTACGTGTCAAAAATGTGGAGTCGTTGTGTTGACTTTTATACTTTACTAACTATGCTTGTGTTCATTCTGGTCTATCACCGTAGGATGTGTACAAATGAATGAATAGGTACAGTCTAGTAGGCAACTCATGATAAATGGATCTAACCTTGACGACTTCTTGATCTCGTTCCTACACACGGTGTCGCATCTAACATGTGCTATTTAGGTCGCTCGCAGGGGGCAATATTAATTTATCATTGGCTATGAAATCAGCTCGTGACGGGCGCTTATTATAACTGTTATTGATAGAATTTACTATGTGTATAAATGAGATAGCCAATATAACTATAACGTTTATGTCAGTTTTCGCAGCTATTGCATGTGGATCACACAATAAATTCTGCATCATGATAAGTTGCATGAAACTCATTTTTAACTATTTTGCTCACATAATCGTGTTAGGATGGAGTGCGGTGGAAGCGAGTGTTGCGCCGGCGCAGGGCATGTGGCAGGTCGTCGACCGGCCGCTGTTCGTGCGCCTCCTGCGTTTTTAACCTCCCTCCTCCCCCGTGCCCCCTCGCTGCTTTACCTTAACCGACCCTGGCTGATGCATCGCTTGGCAACGCGAATTTTACGCGGAAACCAGTTTGAGCGGCGACAATCGTTGCCAGCTTTGCATGTCGCGATCTCGACAATCGATTGGCTGCGGAGGATAGCGTTCTTTATTGCTGTTAATATTTGATATCTTAACTACCGACTTAATTGCTCGACTGCCACATTATTTTTGGAACAAGTTTTGCAATTCTCACATCTATCTGTTCCATCAAATCACAATTATTATTTTTATATGTCGTTTGTGTATTCGGTTGACTATCGACACGTTGTATTCCCTGAATGATAAATAATTTGAGGAACCCGTTGTTTGCTAACGCCGTGACTGATAATGGGGCAGTAGAGGGGGAGAGGTGAGGCGTACATTCCGCTGTTTATGACATGCACAGGCGCACAAGCAGTGGCGGGTGGGCACCGTCCCTGAATCTTTTGTGCCGCTCTTAACTGCATATCTTTGTTCCACTCGCTTGTTACCGCAAACCATTTATCACCGGCACTTCACGTTGCTAACTCGGTTTTATTATCTTTTGTTATAAATTACTTTGGCATTTATAGGTTCGTCTTATAAATTAAAATAATTAAACGATGTGAAGTTTATGGAAATTCTGGTTCATGTCTTTAAAAGTTAAATTTTACTCCTAAACTCGTGATAATAAGCTACATGCAGCTGCCGTACTTATTTGACTCAAAAGGCACGTGTCGACTCTCAACTGAATGGGACACTAATTGCGGTAAATGTTAAATGTAAGCCGCCTCAACCTGCGCAGCATACGTTTCAAACTCGATACAATACCGACGACTTTCGTGGGAAAGAATCTCAAACCTTTCGTATCGATGCCTCAGTCGGACAATAAGCATTTCATCAGAAAGCGTGACTAATGACGTGAAACGATTGGTCCGAATATTAGGTAACGTTGAGATTTGCAGTGCAAGTGAACGGCCCAGTTTGTCGCTTCTGTTGTAATTTACGTCTCAGACCTCGCTCGCGGCGAAGGAACGTACTGATTCAGTTCATTCGGCTGCTGTCGTCTCGTGTCTGATATAATTAACTCTCATTGACTGCGTTGATTGTTAGTGGCATTCCTTCCCGCATTGTTTACATTGTAGAAAAACAATGTGAAAACACGTGGTATTTATTAACATAAGTAGAAGAACCCGTTGAAATTATAGGCGGTGACCAGATAAGCTTGTGTGTGTGGGTCATAACATCCGCGGTGACTATGCCTGCCTGCCTTTCGTCATGTTTTGTGTCCATTCATACGGAAATGCGCTTCTAATGTGGACCTGCGGTTGCGTTAATGCGGTCCAGCTTATGTTTCATAGACCTTTAAACTACACGCTCTGATAAAATTCTCTACATTTATTCATTGACAGTATCGCAATTGCAAAGAATCGATAACCAATAGCAGAAACGAATAATTTATCATTCAGAGGTCAAAGCTGCACTTTGAAATTCTCGATGGGTTGGTAAACAAAAGCACGCTTTGTAAAACTTATACGGGCTAATTGATAGCGCGTGCGCAGCGTGTGCAATGAGGGATATAAAAGACTTTCGAACGTGCTTAGTATTTATCTGCATTTTTCTGCTATCTCCTCCGGTGCAAAGCATAAGAATCCTGGAATAATTTACTCAAATTCCATTCCTTGAATTCTCAGGATCATTTGAATATGTAAAAAGTGCTTTGGAGCCTTAGGAATACAAGAATAGCCGTGACTTTACTTCCAATTAGTGATACTATTATTTTTATATGAGAAACACGAATATTAAACAAGTTTGCAAGTTCAAGGCGTGTTTTAGAGGTTATCGCCAGGCGCTTCGGCGTCATCATGGATGCAGGTGCCGTGGCCGCGCGCCGTGACAAGAATAATATGTGAGACCGGTTAAAGATGCCCCCTTTTGTGGCATCATACCAAAGAAACTCTCACACGACTAATGGGAACCCGATAATTTCCTACTCTTTCACGCGTTATTTGAAATTTAAATGCGCTATACGGTAAATGTTATGAAATCGCATTTACAATACTTGATGTTTTGACCTTTTTGGACGATTGCTTTAGATAATGCCACTACTGCGTGATTATATTAACGTCATTCCTTCGGAAATTCCTTTTACAAAGTTATTAAGTGGTCCTAATGCGACAAATTGTTATTAATTATCTCGTTTAAATTAAGTCCAGCTAATTATATCTACATAAGTTATTATTAGTACGCGGTCACTCAGTAGGAAATTGTTTTCTACAGTCACAATGTGATTGTTATTTTGTATGCGAACATGTCCGGGTTGTAACAAAATTAAGCGGGCAGTGGTTTGATTGTTTTTATTTCTTTATTCACTGTGTCCTTGGTCGGCACATCTTCAATGAAGCTTCATGGACCGTGAATTTCGCGTGTTTAAGTACATATATTACCGTTTCTTATTGAGAATCTGGCTTTGGTAGTTCATACTTGATTTATAAACTTATAAAAATATCGTAAGTTCCAGATTTTTATGAATCGAAACGTGTTAATTATTTACGTAAACACTGTTGTGTTTGAATATGTTCATCCCTTTGGCTGAACTTGCTTTGTCCATTCTATTCAAATGGAGTTCCCGGTAAATAGAACGGCGTCCCTTTCCCCCTCAGTCGTCGCTCAGGTAAACGGGGACACAGCCGCTACCTGTGACCATGAGAAACTACTCTGGCACATCGATGCGTCTTTAATTCATAACATCATTACTTTTATATGAACCCATTAATCGTTCGTTCATTACTTACCCGCCGTTCCTACCTCGCAAGGCAGCGGGCGGAATAAAAAAGAAATGTGATGACTATGCACAAGGCTTTTGTTCCCGCACATGTATGCTGTCAAACAACATTCCTCGCGTCGTCGATATGAGTTAAGCTCGACTCAATCCATTCCAGTAAGCTTTTGTGACACAACTCACTTACCTTTTAAACCTAACTGTTACTTTTCCAGCCACTCTGGTCTCTAAAATTTAATGATCGCAAGTCGCTCGTTCTTTGTACACAACACTGATCACAGTCTCACTTATATGTTTAAAAATACTTTGCTACAATAGTTAAACGTCATTGTATTACAAGGGATATGTCATACAATATAATGAAGCGGTTGGAATAAATCGAGTTGCAACTGGGGGCCCGCAGCACAACGCACCAGCTGCTCGTGGGTCGGAAACCTAACTGAGCGAATGAGCGCCCGTCGTCATCGGCCTCGTACACGGTGACTCGCGCGGGATTTTCTACCGACACCGCCTGTGTTGCGCGTGCGCATCTCTAGCTGTCTCTTTCTTCCGTATGCCCAGTTCGTGGGTGCCGCACATTTTCCGTCTCCCTCTAAGTGCACAGTAGCGCGTAGCCACGCGGGTACTGGACGAGTTCGAGTCGAGAGGATTTTGACTCCAGCGTGAGGTTGCACCGTGAGCCATACTTTGATCTTTCGTGTCGATTTTTTTGGCGAGATTTTGATGACTGGTTTCGACGACTGAGGATCGCTCACGGCTGTTAATTAACACATTTTCGGTCCATAGTAATTTAATTTAAATGTTGCATTATTTTGTTTATGTTTTGAATATAATAGGACAACGGTATTGTTATAAGCAATAAGCAGCGTTTTGGGCAGATAGATTCGGGCTGACGTAAGAACAATCAGCTGGACAACCAAAAATGGGTGCTCTGATAAGGAAAGTTTTGTATTGCGATAAGGATGTGCATAGAAAAACGTCACACTGAAGTTCAAATTATTAGTTTTTTTGGTTCCAATGTATCAATTGAATATTTTGCCAAACATCTGCCATTGATTAAATATCCAGCAATAGAATGCACATTGTTCAAAATTGGAACGACGAGTAGTGTCGGGTAGATGCAAATATTATGCGCTCTTTTTTGCATTTGCCCGAAGCATAGGTACTTACAACACTTAAAAGACTGTGCCTTCAGTACAAATTAGTACCTCCTTCATATCAGTTAATAAAGAGTCAATTATACGTCTCAGTAATTACGGGTCCGGTCGCTGCAAAGCGCTGCCGGCCGCTGTAGCCTCATTGAACAAGCATGCGACCGTCTACCTGTTCCTCAGGCCTGTATAAAAAGCTAGATACAGCTGAGATGTGGTTTTACCCGATTGCCCATATTCAGTACTTTAGCACATGCTTACGTAACTTGAACAGCCTATCAGCAAGCTCGGTGCGTTCATTATTTTTATTTCTGTAATTTAAGTACCTGCGGACATTTCTTAACGTTTTATCGTCTCATAATTTTCAAGTTAGCAGGCTAGTTTTTGCTGACGCCGGTGTAGCTTGCAAAAATATTCGCTTCTCATTCCCCTAATCGTATTCTATGACGGTGATTTATATAATCTCGGGGATTGGCTTCAGAATTTTGAACTTCGTTAAAATCCATTTATTATTTTGAGTGATGTCAGTGCGAATGGTAATCTACATTTCCAATTTTTGTTCGCACTTTTTTACTGCTGATTTTGCTTTAAAAAACCTTATTAACGACTTTGAAAATATGTTTTAGTTGACATCTGCATTAAACCACTAATTTGACGATTATTCTGGTCGAATATTTAGAGCTTACTTCACACGTGGTATTTTAGCGTATTTTGATAGCTGAGAATATTCGTGCCTTTTTTCATTGAGCCTGGACTTGTGGAGCTTTTGAAAGCTCCTGCAGATTATTTTCAATTAGTATACCTGTCACGTACTTAATAGGACAGCAATTTAGCTGTTGGTTACCTAAGCTTATCTTTTATTGAAACTTCGCTAACTTAGGTACCAGGTACCTAACTGCGTTCACATGTCAAAGTCATTTGAACGTCATTTACATACAAAAATAAAGGTACATACATTTCATACGGATTCTAGTTGCCCCTTCCAAAGGTCAAATATGCTAGTTGTAAAACTTCGAAATTGTCTGATTTCCTGACATCAAATTGTATGTGTTATTTTCCTTTATTTTCTTTTTGTCTTTTGACGAGGATGACTGAGAAAATCAATTTTCTGTATGAACTTATCGTTCATTTAGTTTCGTAGGTAACAGAGTAACATACATAAAATAACATCACGCCTGTAATCCCCGAAGGGTTAGGCAGAGGTGTACCCATTAGTACACCCACATTTCGCCAGTTATGTTTTTAGTCCCATGTAATAGGGCCTAGGGGGCGAGCCTATTGCCATCAACCGGGCACAAATCCAGACTCCGAGGCTGCTACTGAGAAATTCCTGATGGAAATACCCAATAACACTTTGCCCGACCTGGGAATTGAACCCAAGACAAGTAACAACTATTTGTATGAAACGTTCCAAAGGTAGATCGATTTTTTTTACGCAAGTAATTCGTGACTTTTGCGGCACGTTCAGCAAACAAAATGCCGTTTAGAATTCACAACGTACAAAACAGAATTTTATATAAAGTATTACGAAATAATTGTCTAATAAAACGTCGTAACGTGATGAAGTTCGATGCGCCGGAGTTGTGCAAAACTTGATTTACCTGTTTGTCACGATGAAATCTAGCTTCATTTCTCGTTTATTTTCGGTTGTGTCCGAAAGAGACATTCATATCTTTAATCTATGCTACCCTATTACCTACTAGCTTATGCCCGCGACTTCGTTCACTTGAATGTTGCATCATGTAGTTTTATTCTTTTTGCACGGAACCCTTAATTTTTTTCTGAAATAAAAATATGCCTCAGTTGTTCCTAATAACATCAGCTATGTGCGAGGGAAAGTCCTGTCAAAATAGGTCCAACTGTTATGGAGATTAGCCGGAACAAACAGACAGACAAAAATGTGTAAAAAAAATATTTTTTGAATAACTATGTAGGTACCGTGCAATTTTGACATTACCTACATGTTGATCTAATCTAAACATAAGTGTTCTATGTAGTTTATAATATCAATAGGCAAACAATATAAAAATTAAAACAATGATAGCATTGTTCATTTTATTTTTAATCTGTGTTTGTTTCGTTTTGCATGTAAACATGTTTAATATGATTAATATTACAATGTTATTATACATAACTAATTATCAGTATCCTATGCAGCTATTCAGCTAATAGGTATAGGTATAATGCCTACTTGCGAGCTAGGATTCTGTACCCAAAGGGATCCTTTTAGTAAAGGTCTGCTATATGTTCATCCATCGCTAGGTGCCCGTGCCGAAAATGAATTACTATGGCTGATATTACTATCTAGTAAAAAAAATAAAATGAACATACCTTTATACATAAACTTACACCTTTTTTCCATGAGGATAAGCAGAAACCATAGAAAGTCATCTGCTACGATCCTTACATACTCCTTTCGCCTCATCCACGTTCATACATCTCGTCATACAAGCACGCCGGGTACGAGTACTGCTGCCTTTCTGAAGAACCTCACCAATAAAGTCAGTGTAGGTCTTCTGAGGGCGGCCTCTTCCTGCGTTGCCACCTCTGCCTTAGGTGTAAAAACTTTAAAAATATTGTTAGTTAAAAATTTAAGCGAGTCTCCATACAAAAATAAAGTGTTCTTTCGGTTTTTTTTGCTCTATCCTAACTGTTTGTGCGGTGGAACTGAACCCATCGTGTGCGAGTCCGAACCGTCTCAGTAAGAACTATGCACAAGCAATACCCGACCCCGATTGCGTAAGACACTTATGACAATCCCTTTCATTTTAACAGTTTAATAATATTCATTACGTTAATTACCTTGATAAGCAAAATAATTTTTCAAACGTATAAAGCAATGGATTATGAATCCTTTTGAAAATCCTTTGGGCTGTGATTGCAAGGATGTTACGTAATTGAGGTGCAGGATTGCGTTGCATTTATCTCTCGTGGGGAATTCCTCTACTCAAACTCTTACTGAATAATACTCCACGGTTCTTCTTGCTACCATGAGTCAGGAGCCCGGTTTTCGCTTGACGCATGATCCTGGCTCCCGACTGGTTGTTGTATCACCTTCTTCTTATACTCGTGTCGAATGACTCAAATTTTGTCCGACCAATATTGAGCAACCTGTACAGCTCTGTCATTGGCCTCATTAAGGTCTTGGATGGTGCAGGTGGTGGTATCACCTTAATTTAACTAACCCATGGAGCAAGGGATAAACGGTATATCCTGAATATACTCGCATGATAATTTCATGTACAAAATCATGGTTGCTTGGAACGAAAGAACTCCTAGATGGAAATAAACGGCAACGAAATATTCCACATCATGCAGAACATTAAAAGGATTCGATATTCAAACAAACGTAAATGGACTATAATATACTCCATGCCTTTTAAAATCTTTGCGATCAGATATCCAAACTTAGTTTTGTAATGATGACACTGAATTAATTACAAGTGTTGTTAAAATCATGCTGGTCATGTATTTATAACGCATATATCAACGATAATGTATTCTATACTGAGGAATAGCAATACAAAATAGCATTAATGACGTCAATATTGCCGTTTTAATACTACGATGTCGTAGTAAACCATAGTTGGAAATTTATGTCATAAAATCTAATGGTTAAAATCTTTATTGCATAAACAACTCCCAACAAATTATACTCAAGTTTTTTTCCCTTTATTTTTTAGGGAGTACTTGAGATTTACAATTTTTTATATTGTTAGGATGAGATTGACGTAGTTATACTTTATAGCATAGTCTTTATAGTAGTAGTTACAAGCTGGTTTGTAAGTCTTGGTTGTCAGCTTAGAGCTTAAAACTTATAAACTAAGCGACTACATGCTAAGAGCATCCCCTGTAGGGTAGAGTTCAGACCTCTTCTTAGGGCGTCGCTGGGGAAGACAGTCAGGCTGAATCTCACTCACAAATCTTTACTCGAAGTATAAATAAGTACGTCAACTTTTTGGATTGACGACTTATAAAAAATAACAGCTATCATTGATTCTATTTAAATATTTACATGACGTCACATCCTAAGATATTGGAAATATTGCCTACGTCATCGTATGTAAATAGTAGTCAGATAATTTTATGGTCTTATATCAACCGTCGATTAGACAGGTCGTTGAACTTTGAATATTTAAGTAGGTGGCTGTGCTATGTCAATTGGTCGTTGACCATGAGAATGAGGAAAGAATATTCACACTATCTATAACTGATAGGTACTTGTCTGGTACTTTCAATTAAGATGAATTGATGGAAAATGACAGTGTACATTACGATGATAATTATGGATATTTGTTTTGAGTAGACATCTAGGAAGCTTCCTTCTTGCTGTGGATAAGATTTATCAATACAGTGTCCTCATATACTATGTCTATAAGATAGATTTTCCAACCACGTGCAAAAACGTCACTAGCTTTTAAATTAAAGACACGCCCATTCTCATCCGTTTCGAATAACTAACATTCCTCATCGGCATCGTTCACAACTTACATTCAATACCTATACCAGTTATGTAAAAAGAAATCAACAATTCTTCGGAAGTATCACGCACGTTCGATTCGAAGAAAAACCTCAACAAATACACGAATCCTGTCCATACAATTACGTGAAAATACAGTTAGGTGCAGCCGAAACATATGTAGCCTTGAAATATTTCCTTAAATAAATAAGGACCGTAAACCACGGCAAAAAGTTATAGACTGATGATATTAAAAATAGATAACGTAATCGTACAAGAAATTCCTAGGTGAAGTATCTTTAGGATCGATTTTAAATTTTTCATGTTCTTGGTCGCTTGCGCATTGGGTGGCGTGCGGTAACCGCCTCCAGACATCAGCCAGTGTCGCTTGAATAACTGGTTTGGTGACCTTTCTGTGTTGCACATTGAACGAATCCATACCATGGATTTATTTAGGCAATCATCAGCCAATAAGCGCACTGCATTCACATGTTTGTTCTTTCACTTTAAAATGTCCTTTCTTTCTTTATCATGTATCAAACTCTGGTTACTTACACAATCCTGTCTTGAATTTCACTGAACTGTCAACTTTTATAGCAGTTCGAACAATATCTGTCCTAGAATAAAAAGTATATTTTTGCATGTATTATTCAAAGTCTCAACCTTTCAATGGTGAATAATAAAACGATTTATATGGATGGAGGGTCTCATTTTGTTTGTAAGACCCGATATGGTTGTCCACATGGCTAGGCTTTGTTATTACCTACTGGATATCAGAATTACAATCTTGCATATATTGGCTTTAAACAAATTGAAATGTCCTGGAATGTCTCCTGTTCGGAGAGCGTCCGCAAATACAAGCAAGCCGGTTATTTCGCGCGTATCGAAGGCATCCAATATAACCACGTGGCTACGCTATGCCATGCTTTGGTCAGTCTGAGAATTTCTTAGGATTTTTGCATATTCATTGGAGCTCTTTGGTTGTATTCGGTATACACCAGTTACATTATAGAAAACATGCAGCAAGAAAAAGAAATACATTTGGGATAGACTTTTTTCGTCATTTGACTCAGAAATTCTAATTGAAGACAAAATATTAAACGTCTTATTTAAACCAATAATATAAAGAGAAAAGATTTGTATTTTTGCCTGTAATGGATAAACTCATAAACTACAAGCTACATTATTAGCAAGTAGCATAGGCTATATTTTAGAATAAAAACAAAATTGGGTTCCTTAAAAAAAAATCAGACATACGAAGTCGCGGGCAAGACCTAGTACTTAATGAAATATAAATTTCCAACCTTAACGGGTTGGAAATTTTCTGAAATATACGTCACACTTCCTTTTGATTTTCTATGTTATAAAAAAGTAAGTACCTTATAACAATTCCGTCGCACTCATAAAAATGCAAGCTTTATAGTATTTTGATGTCATCCATTGTTGGTCATTATACATAGTTGCATAGACCATTTATGCCATTAATAAATATTCATATTATGTTATTCTTGACGCAACAGTTTGTATATACAAAGTGCTTTAAGGAAAACCAACGTAGCTTCATATATGTATCTAGAATTTTAGCAGAATTTGTCTGATTGAAAATAACAAGGAAAATTTTTAGATTTACGAATGACAACAGGAAGTTAGAGGTCCCGGTTGTTATTCGTAAACCTCGTGCACGAGAATGTCACACCAATAACTTCTAAACTCCGGGTTACCATTGAGTAATTCGTAATGGGAAAACCAATTAAACTTGGACCCCGCTCTCAGCAGTAGCGTTTGCGACCAACAGGGCTGGGTGGTCCTGTAGTGTAATTCTGTAAAAATCTTTCTCGGTGTATATCGGTGATGTGAGCTTGAGGTGAGCTATCAATCCCTAATGTTGGGAATCTTGATGGAAATCACATTTTTTGTTTATTGACATTTGTATAAAATGACTATAAAATATGGGGATTTACTGAGGGAGATTTGATTCACTTTTTCTACTCAATTATTTTTCCCTAAACCCATTTGTTTAGAGGTAATTACATATCCATTGTACACAATAATCCTACCTATTCAGAAAACAATAATTTGCATGGAATTAAATACCATGTGTCATTATGTCGCAATATTTATAATTGTTCAAACGCAATAATTTCAAAATGTGTGAAATATCTTTCAAATATAGGACGAACTTTGTCATGATGAGTCATAACTACATTAATAAATGTTTATTCATTACCGAACAGCTTTAAGGACTTGACTATTATCGTTTCGTTGTAGGTTTTTCCGGAATTACTATTATTGACCACCGATGCAAAAGGAGGAGTGTTATAATTTTGATGTGTCTGTCTGTGTCTCTGTCTGTCAGGCATCGTAGCTCAATGAATGGTCCGATTCTGATGCGGTTCTTTTTTTTCGTTTTGTAATAATATAGGTAGATAAAATAGTTTTGGAACGACTCATTTTAATAATATGACAAAATTAGCTTTTGCCTTCGACTTATCCTGCGAAAATGTCGGTTATTGCGAATGCAAAAGTATCCCAAGAAAGGACACATTTAATTGAAATCCGTTCAGTAGTATATCTGTGTGAGCGTAATAAAGAATTAAACAAACTCAATTTCGCATTTATAGTATTTGTATGAATGTTAATGATTAATACAACAGTACCGATAATTCTTTAACTAAATATTATGGTCCTACATGTGTCTGCATGACATACTTCGCCAAATAGTTTCCACTACATATATGCCTCGATAGTCGATACCCAAATATACCTTTATTTGAGTGTTTATGTTAATTATTTATCCTGCTTACCTTATTATATTTGTTTTGGTTTTATCATCTTTTGTTAGAATCATCTACACAATAGCCGTTGATCCCGACTGTCATACGTGTATCTGACAGTCCCAGTCCAGCCCGAAAATCTGAAAGCCAGCTTTACCAAGGGGTAATATTACCTAAATAGTTACTGGATTATGGAGGTCAGATAGGCAGTCGTTCCATGTAAAATTCAGTATTTTACATGGAACGACTGCCTCAGTATTCAATATTCAGTTGGATCCGGTTAGACTGGAAGCTGACCCCAGCATAGTTAGGCAGGTAGGGAAAAGGCTAGGCAGATTTATTGTTAGAATTAATAAATCTAAACTGTAATGTAGGGGAGGGGCATTCCTTTTATTATCAAGGTAGACTTGATAATGAAATGAATGCCCCTCCCCTCCCTATATTGCAATATTACCTACTATAGGAAAACGCATTGACATTTTGATAGCGTTGCAACATGCACATAGGGCGGAAAAGTAAATATTTGCATCTTTATGTTTCGGAATTGGGTCGTAGTAAAAGTTATTCGTATTTTTGAGTCGGTAGAATGTACCTGTAAAAGTAAGAACTGGTATCTAACGATTTTATACCTACCTAAAAATAAAAATGTGAATTTAAAATTTCCATATAAGCATTTTACATCCAGGAAAACTAATAAATACCCAACAATATAAACAACGCAACCTTCTCGCATGGAGACATTGAATGGAAATGATACCTTATTCATTGTCAATAAAGTTTATTTTATTCGACTCACATTTAATGTTGAATAACATGCGCGTGAGTTGATTGAAAGCTCAGACTACGACGGCGGGCGCAGCGGTTACGTGACCGTTTACCCGTACATCTAATTTGGCTTTTAAAATAGTTATTCTGAAACATATTATTATTATTATTGTTTATTTGCAATCTCCGCTGCGTCAATTAACTGCACGACTATATGAAATTAGACCGTTTACGGCAAATTGGTTTTTAAATCTTGATCGCCGTTAATCTGTTTAAATTGGATCAATGTCTCTACTCGAACACGTTGTGTTATTCAACATTGAATGAAACATCGTATAGACTTGTTACAGGGTCGTTTATTAGGTATTTAAGGACTTGCGGGACCCTTTTGTCCAGCAGTAGGACAGTGTAGGGAAAAAAATTACCTTGAAGAAACCGTGGGT
Organism: Hoplodrina ambigua; assembly: GCA_949774945.1. Classification (NCBI taxonomy): domain Eukaryota; kingdom Metazoa; phylum Arthropoda; class Insecta; order Lepidoptera; family Noctuidae; genus Hoplodrina; species Hoplodrina ambigua. The sequence goes on from OX458967.1 coordinate 4,947,334, forward strand.
CCGGCTGTCATCGTTACAGGTAGTCATAGAAACCCAAAATCTATGACAGCCAGTCTTACCCAGGGGTGTCGTGTTACTTTATAAAATACTGCTTTTAGGTGCATCGAGTTAGACAGAAAAATAATTGGAAATCTTCAAAATATTTTGGAAAAGGCTAGGAAGATAAAATCATGAATACTAGCTAGTAGGAGGTACCTGACTTGCGAGACTGGATTTTTTTCTTAAACTTCTTCAAGATGTAGAATGACATCATGATAGTCGACTTCGCTTGCAATAAATCAAAGAGTTCTTGAATTCATGATATATATACCAAGATCTCTTGTAGCTCGCGGACCGATCTGTTACAGATTTAAATGGTCAGAGTGATGTACCTTTGGGCTTTTAACACTTTCCTGTCTCATGAAGGACATATGGCTTAGGGTTTAAGGTTTGTTTGACAATTGTATCTGCTTCGCGGCCAGTGGGTGTTATGAAAGTTTAGGGATATAGATTTGAAACTAAATTTAGATATGCAAAACCTATAGGTATTTTTAATTTACTTGAACTTTATATCATGATGAAAAAAAAAATGCTCTGCGGTTTGTCCACTTTTATTAAAAAAAAGTAAAAGGCTCTTATGCATCTAATGCAATACTTGCAACCTTCCGTCAGTGAGGTTTTGTTTTTTCCAAGAATCCTTTTTTCGGTGAATCATTTTATTCGCACGGTCAGGTATGCACGTTAGCACGTAGAAGGGGGTTTTATACAAGGAAATTGGTTTCATATTAACCAGTTCTGATTTGTGTCATCATTCATTTTCAATTCTGAGAAAATAATATGTATGTAAATAACACTAGTATTTGTTTTGTCTAACATCTGTTTGTGCGTACCTATTAAATTCTACCACAAACGTAGGTACCCTTATCGCCTTAGTTTCCTAATTTTCCGTAACTAATATTTGTAACAATAACACCTGTGCTATTAATATTATAAAACAATACCACAAGTAAACCCAAATCATGTGCCTTTTATTAGGTACACAAATCATTATCCTTATTTACCTTCTATCAACTTAGGAAAACCCAACTTCTGAATTAAGCTGCAGTTGGCTCAGTTTTACACTTTTAAGTACCTACTTCTTATCATCCAAATCTGCTAAGAAACGGTAACACTACATAACTTAATGTTCTTGTTTCATCTTTTGCGTTATAAATCTTTTCATTGTGTTTGTGCTGTTCGGTGGTGAGGAGTTCCATGTGGTATCTTTAAGGTCCATGATTAGTTGGCCACGGATAGACAACTAACCAGCAAATATCTTTGATCTTCAGTACACTAGCCAAACACATGCACTGTTCGTTATTAAAGAGTTCCATTGTTCATCTCCGAAGGTCTACATCAGGTCTTCGAAATATTAATATAAGACCAACTCCAAAGACCTTTTCACATAAAAAAAAATTAACAACATTATGCAAACCAGTCTAGGAATCAGGAAAAAATCGGTATACATATATGCAAAAAAGGTAGCCCGAATACATAACCTCCTTTTTTTAAGTCGATCAGCATCGTCTAATCTTATAGTCCTCCCAGCGCTCAAAAAACAAATAATGACTTTACATTCTATTCCCAACGTCTAATGTCCATTTGTTCAATTTCAGAAAGCTTGGCCTGGAGCTGGTGCCGCGTCGTGGTGCAGAAGCGGTTGACCCTGAGGATATGAGCCTCGTAGAACTATACAGGGTGCACGTGGAAAGCGCAGAAAGGGCAGCAGCGGTGAGTTTCTTTGAAATCCTCCATATTCTTTAAACTGACATCACATTGGGGTGAGATTAATCTATGTAAACATAAATCAGTTGCCGCATTAAATGAAAGATCACCATGAGAACGGCTCGACCGATTCTCTCTTTGTTTTCGTAATTACCAGGACAAGGTTTGTCTAAAGATTTTCGACAATTTGTATGCCTTGAAGGGCTACGTTTAATTTTATGTCAAATATTGAGTAAAACATTTGAATTTTAGGTTAAAATGAAACTCGCCCATTGTTCTAAAAATCACCCCCTTTAAGGTACGACAAATCAAAGAAGGATAAAAGTTTAATAACAAAAAAAAAACATGTTTTCTATTAAGAAGATGCTCAGCACAGACATTTAATCAGCAAGTCGTAGTTGCTCAAGTTGGAAGTAGGGCAGCAATTTATGACACCTGTTGTCTACTTCATAGCGAGGATTATATCCCTATTTAAACAGAAAATTATCTATAGGTGTTTCTATTCCATGTAACTTGAGAAAAATAACTTTACATCATTATTTTAATGTAAACATCGTTAGTTAAGGATAAATATAAAGCAAATTAGCTTCTGTCTGCAGCTTTGACCTCTTGGTTTTTCACTAGCATTATGTCTTTTATTACCGCTCCGCTCCCCGTAGATCGTAGCGTGTAGCCTATACTATTTTTAATGAATCTGGTTATCATATACATTTTTTTACCTATCCGTCTGTATATTCCAGAGATAAGCGTCTAACAAACAAATCTCTTCAGCTTTAATATAGTAATTTAGAAGCAGACTACAAGCCATTTACAAAAAAGAATATCACCAAAATGCCATTTCAACAATATACCTAACATAATAACTGCCGTTATGTGGCAGTTAGTTTTCTAATGCTATAATAAATGGAGATAGGATGACCTTTCTAACCTTTAGTAATACAATTTGTCCTAAATATGACATTGCTTGCATGAAATTCAAAAGCATATTGTTTTTGACCTAAATAACGCCTTACTACCATTTTTTTCAAAGTAATTGTTGTTTTGACTGCCTCGTTGGTCTAGTGGTCGCAAGCGCGACTGGTGTGCTTGAGGACTTGGGTTCAATTCCCAGGTCGGGCAAAGTGTAATTGGGTTTTCCATCAGGAATTTCTCAGTAGCAGCCTCGGAGTCTGGATTTGTGCCCGGTTGATGGCAATAGGCTCGCCCCCTATTACATGGGACTAAAAACATAACTGGCGAAATGTGGGTGTACTAATGGATACACCTCTGCCTAACCCTTCGGGGATTACAGGCGTCATGTTATGTTAATCGTAATGATTTTGGATAGTCAACACAGATTAATTCTAAGCATAAGTTTAAAAAAATTAATCGTAAGAAAAATCTTCTCAGTTTATCTGTGTATTATATTTAACTGACCTTTAATTACAACAACACTAATAACGTAAATTAATGTTCCGATACATATTATAAGTTCCGCAATTTATTTATTTTATTTTAATTATTAACGCAGCTGTCTGCCGGCAACAAAATTATAAGGAAAATAAATAAAATTACGTATAGGGAAAATAAATAAAATTTCATTAAATTGCAGACAAACAGATGAAATCATTCGCTATTAGTTATCCACGTAATTTAAAAGGATTTACCCCATGCTACATTTTCCCGAGCTTAGTAGGTGGCTATGAAATGTATTACGCATTTAAATACGTCAAATGCAAGTATTATTAGTTAGGTAAGTGACGGAGAACTGATTAGGTTACGTATTCATAGACGTAATTATTTATCTGGTTCATGTATTAGGTATTACATCGTGTTCCAACAAAAAGTCACTAAACCTTCGTAGTGAATTTTTCTACCTACCTACGTAGTTTCTGGTGAGGGCTCCCACACATTAGCACGATACGAGGTCGCATCGTGCTACGACGCGGCGTAAACTTAGAAAATAGGTACATTTTTCCAAGATTTAACCGCGTCGTAGCACGATGCGACGTCGTAACGTGTTTATGTGTACGAGCCCTGAAGATTTAAGTCTTGAACTTAATTTTGATTTCTATTTCGAGATCAGCTAATCATACTGAGGCTGAACTGAACATCTGAATTTAAGGTCAATTCAAAGCATTTATTTCAATTAAATCATTCATAGGCACTTTTGAATTGTCAAGGAGTTAGTCAGTCAGAAAGTTTTATACCAGAATATCAGAAACTTGAAGCTGTCAGAAAAATTAGCAAAAAGCTCCACGCACACTATTTCTATTAAGTTTTAATTAACAACATAGGTCTTCAAACATAACTGGCGAAATGTAGATGTACTAATGGGTGCACCTCTGCCTAACCCTTCGGGGATTACTGTTGTCATGGTGTGTTGTGTAAAGATAAACCTGTGACCTTCATAAACTTCAGCTTCCTGACCTTCCGAACCCAAATATTGTCAAGGAGATTCAGAAAACCTGTCAGTTTTTATTGAAATAACCAGTACATAATCTTGGCTGAAATAAGTATGCAATTTCATCTAACTAGATAACTTCGATGTGGCCAATTCCAGTTATTATCTTCTCAACACTAATAGATGCTCCTAACTGTACATATCAAAACCAGTATACCTAAGAATAAGCCCTCAGCTGATTCAGGTTACTCTCGTCCAACGAGAATACCCGTTCAATTATAGGAATTTGTGATAAAAGCTATCCGTAATGCTTGTTCAAACATGATCTAAGCTTGAGTGGGAGTTACGGGTATCAAGTGTAGGTAGGTGCTTGAATTGGCTTCCTTATTGTGAGACCAAAAAGTTGGTAAAACAAGGAAATAATAATCGTAACTGAAAAAATCATAATGAATATTAGGAAAAAATATGGAGATTTTTCTGAGTATTATTTAAAATTTAAAAATGAATTATTCAAAAATTGTGTCGCTGTCTCATCTCAGCTACAATCTAATAAAATTAGAGGAATTTTTGACAGATTGTAACTAAGAAATGGATTGCAGTCGTTTCTAAAAGTTATTTGAATCGCGCCCCTGGTTTTTTCATTTAAATACCTTATCAATGTCGCCTCGATATAAGAACAGTGCTGATTTTGTGACTAACTGACTATAATAAATTGAAGTATTGCTATCTTTCACTAACTGCATAGAACGAAAAAGAGATAGTGACATTTGGAGTTGTCAAACTAGTTACTTGATGAACTTCGCGTGTGCTCGGTTGTAAATTCCTAGGTATCGTCTGTAGCTGTTTAAAAGTTTTAATAAAACCTGATTTGACAACACTGCATTTTTTTCCATATAATCTTCTTCGCAGGATTGAGCTTAACTACTGTCCCGGACTTTTAAATCCAACCGCCTTGTAAATTCAAATTCGGAACAATGTTGGCACTAAAATGATAGCCAGCCTGTCAACTTCAATACTGCATAAAAACTTTTTGTTTGTTTCATAATTGGTTTTGATGTTTAAAAGCCTAAATGCACTGTCGGTCGATTGAGTGTGGGAGTCTGGGAATGTATTTTAGCCACGCTTGCGACCAATCTCTTAGAAATATCAATTTGGTGTAACATAATTAATGCCTATATACATGTCTTCATCATAAACTGCTTGCATCTTCAGTTAGGATGTAAAGTCGATATAACTTTATGAGTTCCCTTAATCTGCTTGCTATACATCTGCTTACGGTTGTAAACGATCTCTATGGCAACATAAACTATATTTCAAATCAGTGCTTCGCTTCCCAACGGAAACCTTAGTATTCATTTACACCGTAACTAATATTTAATATCCTGTTATAAATGCAGGTTTATTGCTTTGTAAGGGACGTTAATGATGATTTAAATTAAAACAAAAAAAAAGATGGCTGTCACGGGACTCTTGGTAGATGACAAACAACTCGGTGAATATTAAAATTTCTAATTAATAAAAACTAATAGAAAAAAAGCCACGGAGTATCTAGTATTCGCGTGCACACATACATGGGAATGAAAAGCGGTGGCGTAGAGGGGGTATGTGGCATGACAGAGTGTCATGCCGTTTACCGTCACGCCAAACTGGTCCAATTTAGCACCAAAGACGTTTTACATCTAAACTTGATTGAGGAAACTTCTGTAGGATAAATCTCAGACTTGTTTTTCTACTTGCAAGCCACAGTTTACCTTAAGTATTGTTTCCAAAGGTGAATAATTGCATTTTACTGCGTAATAAACAGTAATAAATAATTTATTTATCCTTAAGTATTTGAATATTTGTCTGTTGAAATCCCGAAGTGCAATGTATGTGATATGTTTCCACCTACTTAACACCTGCAATTTCATTTTATCCTTAATGAAACCAATCGTTCATTAACTTTAGTCCGGCAAATATAAATTAGCACACTGTTTGCCAGCCAAATAAATTCAGAAATTGAGAACTTTTTAATCGTTTGCTAAGATTATGCTGATCAACCAATGTTTGATTATTTTTAAGCGACTGTCCCTAAGCCCCATTTAGGGACAGTTATGCTCATTATTGACAAGCACGGTTAGCACAGTGGTTACGTGATGAGCTGCTGCGCTGCGTGTCGCAGGTTCGATTACCTCAAGGAACTTGTATCACCTAAAGATGTTGTTTGGTCTTTCGGGTCTGACTGTTTGTGTATGTGAGTTTATATCTTCGTAAAAACACCCACGATACTAGAGAAATTACTAGAATTAGGCAATACTTTAAAAAAACTGCCTAGACAAGGTACCTCAGTACTAAGCGCCAGTCGCGCCTCAGAAACTAATCGTCCGTTTTGAAAAATTGTTTTCCGTTATAAGTATAACCCGTTTATCAAGGAAGGTTATAGATAACTTACTTATATAACATCACGCTACGACACACGGAGGGGAGCAACCAAAGACAAGAACTGAACGCTGGTGAAACCACACCGCGGGGTATAGCTAGTAGAGCTATAAACAAACAAACAAGACCAGTAATCAAATATGTACCCGACTAAAACTTATTTATTTCATATCAACGATAACTTATCGCTTACTTACTTGCAGTCGCCTCAATAAGGCGGTTGGCGAGTATCTTTTTATATAAAGTCAGCAAATCTGCGCTTGCGTTTGCAAGCTTGCCATAAATATAGACACTATTTCCTTCTATGGCCGGTCTGCAGCTCAGTGAGTGTTTTAACAGGTTTAATTACATAACTTTTGAAACATATGTCGCATTTTATGAACACTATGACAACACATTGTTTTAAATAATTGCTTAGAAAGTTTAAATAACATCTAGTTAGATTATATCATAGCCGCAGCCAACGGCTAAGAATAGGGTAGTAGAGCCACATAGCTGTCAAAACAAGATTCCCCCAAGCCCCTTAGATTTTTGAATGGAAATTCTATGACGTCACTGTCAACTCAATTCGTTTCAAAGCAACAAAAAAAATCTAATTTTACAATTAATTGAAAATCAATCGGGTTTTCAGAGTTAAAATTAAGGTGTTTTTTTTAAATTATGTCTTCAAAATTATTGGTTAATGGTGTCTAATAAGTAATTGTCATAATAATATCATCCTTCACACAACATGGTACAGACTGTTATGGATATGTATTAACAGATTTTGTGAAATGCTCATTTAGAATCGATAGAACCTGTGACTTGATGTCTTGTCACGTTAGTACTTTCTAGTGTCGCAATAAAAATTATACCAACATCATAAAGCTGAAGAGTTTGTCTGTTTATTTCAACGCTGACGCGTTCTAAGAAATTACTGGTCCGGCTTGAAAAAATCTTTTTGCGTTATTTAGTCCGTTTATCGAAGACGGTTATAGGGTATATGATATCACGCTATTACCAAAGGGGGTGGAGCAGTAATCAAAGACATAACTGATGCGGGTAATCCGCGGGGTACCTACAGCTAGTTAGTCATATACAGTGATGATACATGTGCAGACTTACAGTTTGACATCTATACTGTCCTACTGCACAAACCCGGTTCCCTTCAGATGCGGATGGCAGACGGTTGTCGCCCCACATAAAACTTGTCTCAACCATCTTGACTGTGTTTTTGATGAAGCAACTAGTCGTGCGCTTAATGAACTCACGACAACGCATATTTGACTGAAGCCGACGTCAGATCTAAGCTAGAAAACAACTTTGTAACATTTGGCCTAAGTTTCTTGAACGAAAAATTAATGCGACAAATTGCTGCACAAAAATAACCCAGCTATAATTGGGTGATTGAATAATAAACGACCAATCAGCGCGCTTCGGTGTGTTCCGTAAATTTTCGTTCCAGATACCGAAGGATAGTTCAAAATGTCAATGTCCAATAGTATGCTAATGGTTTACTCATTATACTGTTGCATACCGACAGTCTTGATCATACAGTAAATGAATTTCTTCTATCACTGTTGAGGGGTTTTCGGTCGAAAGTATCAAAACTATTTACCTTATGTGTAGACTGTCTATTATGGAAATGAAAATAATCTTGTTTCTTTCCCCCAGTGGCGAGGCACTCTTCGACGGGCAGGCGGTTCAGGCAGCAGCTTCAGCTCAGGCACCCTCACCTCAAACAGCTCCACCATCACCACTACCACGACCGTCCAATCTCACCATCTCATGTGTAGCATGAGAGACTTCGGACACACTGCGGGAGGAGACGAAGCAGAACTACTACTCTGGCTGCATGACGCCAGGAGAGCTCAACCTTTGTCAGAAAGATTCCGGATAAGGATAGCCAGGGACGGATTCTCAAACTACGTCGACAGACTGCATGCGAACAGCACCTTATTTGCGGTAAGTTTTATTATTTTTAACTTTGAGGCTATGATCATAAGGTGTGTTTTACTTTGCTCACTGTTGAATTATAAAAAAACAATTCATAAAAAACAGTGCTGTTCCAAATCTGTATAGAACTCTGGAGGATCTTGAAATATTATATTGTTTTCTTTATTAGTCGATTAAGAACGTTTAAGTAAAACGCTCAATAACTACGATCTAAAAGTGAAATGGAATTTTTATATTATGAATATTATCGTGTTGTATATTTAGCGCAAAGTAATCGGTATTCGTTTAACGCTTTACTGCCCTATAAGCTTCGCTTCGATAAGTTACTCAAGTAGAAACAATACAAGCTTTCACACAATCGATTTACCGTTTAGGTATCGATACAATTCAATTTCAAACAAGATCAAATCGATATTTGCATTGTATTTTAGAATTATGCTCGGTGTTCTGATAATCTTGCTGAATTTACTGCAAATATTTATCGAGTCAATTGGAAATATTATATATTATATGGATAATATAATAATATATGTATGGGGTGAAAAATAAACATTATGTAGCTGTTAACTACACATAAATACTGTCCATGAAACTTAGGTACCTATCTTGTGATAGGAATGGACTTTTTTTTTAGTGTTTCTTATGTTGCACAATGTTACGCACGCAAAACATTCTACCACTTCGGGCACGAGCAGCAGCATAGGGGACAGAACAGTATTTAAAGTTTAGTTATAACATTTAAAAAGACCGGAACAAAAAGTTTCCCAGATTTGGTCTAAAACAATACAATTCTCGAATTGATAGGAAGAACATGTAACTTTCGTCTACTTTAAGCGTCTTTTTACACACCGTATATTTGTAAAATCACAGAACATTCATTCATTTTAAACTTTATACCCAAATGTTTGTACTTTAACGTAAACATTGTTCGTACATTTTTTAATTGTAACATGATCGTTTTGCAACGCGTCATTGAGGTTAAGGCAAGAAAACTGGTTCAGTGCAGTATAAGGCGAGGTGTCGATAACAGAAGGTACGACTCTTTTTAGTCGTATTTGTCCGGACTAATGGCCGTTGAGATAACAAGGGATATTTACGGATACGTTTAAGTTATTGCAGACTGTTGAAAAGAATTAATGAATTAGGATTGGCTAAAAACAATAGCCGACGCAAGCAAATGCCAATAAGTAATAAAAATGATATTGCTAGTCCCACTCCAAAGGCCTCTTCTCATACAGAGAAGGTGGGAGCATTGATCACCACGCTTGCTTAAGGCGGATTAGAAATTTCCGACTTATATAAATTATACATATTCTACTACACTTCCTACGCTTGCTTGCTACTGCTATATTTGTTACTTTTATTATTATTTTATCTATGGGTCTTTGTAACCTGAAATTAAATGATATATTTTTATTCCATTTATTTATTTAATATACATATTAAATAATTACATTTTTAAATATTATTATAAATCTATTTAAAAATATAAAAAAATAGTATACCACCGGCATCGAGAACAGGGTCCAAGCCACCGGTGGCCAGGGTCCTGAGAAAGGAATCTCCTAACAAAACACGCCGTGTCCAGGAGTACCGCTTTCAGAATCAATTATGAATATTATAAGTCTAGGTTTCCTCACTATGTTATCCTTCACCGATGTCAGTGATGTCCAACCCAACATCTCATGTATGAAAAGTAGGTGCCATAACCGCTTGGACAAAACCGAACAAAGGCCAACACAAAAGCTATTGTTATTTTATTGCCTATTCCTGTTATTCGCAAAATTGAGACATTTAATAAAAAAAAAAAAGAAAAGAAAAGAGAAATAGTATGAAAAGTAGGTGCCATAACCGCTTGGACAAAACCGAACAAAGGCCAACACAAAAGCTATTGTTATTTTATTGCCTATTCCTGTTATTCGCAAAATTGAGACATTTTAACTTTGAGTACGAGTGTGCCTGCTAATTACTCAAACGGACTAAAGTCCTACGGTCGTTTCGATGCAATTAGTCGAAGACACGAAGACTAACGCAGGTGTTTAAAGGCCAAGATTATCTTGTAGGTGAAGGGCTTTTTATTATTCCTTTATTTATGCGTTCCAGTTCACCAATACTAAACTACAGAGGCGTAGTTTTGATCGTTATATTGTATATTAAAATTCTGTACTTGATCTATTCAGGTTGACAGTCTGTGGCATGTGGGGCATATATTATGTACATACATGGCAGTTATATTTATGGTTATGTGCTGCTTCACTCACAACACTGTTATGGCTGAACCAGATAAGGGCGAACCGAAGTTTGCGACATAACTGCATGAGAATCTCATGAATAAGGGCCTAAGTCGAAACAGTCACTAGTCAGACCGTAGGTACACACGAGTAACGCAATATCTATACTAATATATATAAAAACTTAAAGCTACGCTATCCCTGACTGTTACAGGCTTTATTTTGTTATTAAAAAAAATTGGGATCCGTAATTCACGTAGGTGAAGTGACCGACAAAAGTTAATGTTTAAAATCACTTTATTTCCTTGACATATATTGTTTAAAAAAGACATATTCCTCCTTATATTTTTACGCTTATATAAGTCAAGGCTGGGACAGTACAGGCGTCCTTAAACAGTTTTCAGATGGTCCTTATCTTTAATTTCTTAATCCAATCTTCTCCGAATGTTTCTTTTAATTTCGTCTCCCAACGTACTCTCAACACAATATTCTACATTCCAAAGATTCTTTGTTCTTTAGTCAAATGTCACCAACAAAAGAGTTATTCATAGAGCAAAAGTTGAGTTCGCTAGAGGCAATGCCACAGTAGTCATGCGGGATGATTAATAAATTATTACAGTATGACTATATGATTATTCCATATAAGGATAGAAAACTACCCAGCTATCAGCTACTCATTGTGTTTGTAATACATTTTAACGGGTTAAAAAAGCAAAATGAGGCAAAAGAGGGCTCTCGAGGAGCGGAACAGAATAAGCTACCAAAAAATACTTACTCTGGCACTAACTGTAAAATGTTATAGATGGTATCTTTCTGGGTAGTGCTTCCGTTATCTGTGGGTGTGCGCTTCTGCCTAACCCTTTTGGGATTACAGGCGTGTTGTATGTAGTATCTTACATGGGACATAGTCTGATCAGAACCGCAATCGCACTGGGTGTCGGACGGGTCTATGATATGCCTCATTACGTCAAATTATGTTTCCAGATAGACCACTGTAGTCACAACCGGGAGGCATATTTTTCTGGGGCTTCAAGTAGTATCATACAAAACATACCAATTATTCTCAAAACTAACGTTACTTACATCATCATCTCCCTAGCCTTTTCCCAACCATGTTGGGGTCGACTTCCAGTCTAACCGGATGCAGTTGAATACCAGTTTTTTACATGGAGCGACTGCCTATCTGACCTCCACAACCCAGTAACTGGGTGATACGATGCCCGTTGGTAAGACTACGTGTCCGACTTTTGGCCTTCTGACGACCTGTAACGACTCAAAAATCCATGTATGAAAGCCGAGACCAACGGCTTAACGTGCTGTCAACTAACGTTACTCCATCCTTTATTGCAGGACCTATCAACAACAGATCTCACTCGGGAGTTATGGCTGGTCGCGTGGGTGATACGTGTCGGTCGATGGGCAGGCGCCGGCAGCAGCGGCAGTGGGACCGGAGAGCGAAGGGGTCCAGTTGCCAGGAGGCCCTTAGGCGCCGGAGTATTACCTTTAGCTGAGTTCCTTAGACAGCCTGGACAGCATCCTGGAGAAAAGGAGTATACGTTCAAAGTAAGTGAATCTGCAAGTAAATGTTCTCTCTAAGAAAAATGATCAAAACTTATCTTTAAGTACATACATACATAAAAACCCGCTTTGTGCACAGTACCTACTCGTAACCGGCGTGCTTGTATGACTAGATGCATGAATGTTGAGAAGGCGAAAGGAGTATGTAAGGATCGTAGTTTCTGTGGTTTCTGTCTACCCCCATGGGGAAAAGGCATGACTTTATCTTAAAGTATTATTATCAAAATTGAGTAAGTAATTTAGGTTACATTGTGAAATGGTTCTCTTAATTATTTTTTCCCCAAGGCGAAACGAGGAGTGTGTATGCGTTTAGGGTTAGAGGTGGTTTGTTAATGCAAACGAATAGGTAGGTATCCTATTTTTTCTTTAAATATGGTTCACTTCCCGATCGCATTTTTGTTAAATAATGTATTTATGTCTATTTTTTACGCCATATTTATTACTGTTTCTAGGTCTACCAATGCGAAGAGAAAGACTTCCATCAGCTACACGACATGTTAATAAGAAAACAAACAAACAAGTGTAATATCTTACCTGGACAACCAAATTATGGTAAGTTTTAAAATGTCATAGACAAATTACTCATAATCTTACTAAAAATAAAATTAAAATTCATTTATTTTAGGTATTAAAACCTATATTTACAATAAATGACAAACTAAATTATATGATGCAATAATAAAATCGATGATCGATCGATTGTATTATAATATTATAAATGCGAAAACTTGTATGTTTGGATGTTTGTTACTTAACACGCTTTAACAGCTGAAAGGAATTACGAAAAATTTGGCATACATGCAGCCGATATTGATTTACATTGCTTCTCGCATACAAAAATGTTATTCTATATTTAATTTAGTTTATTTTAAGGTTTGATTGAACCTAACTAAATTATATTTAAAAAAAAACCGTAATATTGGGTAGGCACGTCAGGCAAGCTGCTAAGAAAAAAAAAATTATGGGGGCAGGCCGGGGCCCCCGACGTTCTTGGGGCCCTGGGCATGTGGGGGCCTAGTGGAAAAGGGAACCCTACATTTACAAAATGTACCGATATGTTATAAAGATCACAGTGGTGCCGCAAATAGCACAGAAATACAGCTAATCAAGTCACATAATTAAATCAGTGAATAAATTACGGACATTAGATAACGTTTGTTTAATGCGTCTAGAACCAGTCTGCCACACCGGTTGTGTGAAACGAGAGAATGTCGATTGCATATCTATTAGATAGCTATATGTTACGATGTATGTTTACTGTTTATATGCGACTAGCTTTCGCCCGCGGCTTCTCTCGCAAATTAAGTTTAAAATTCGATCATAATTCAAAAGACATGTGGCGCCATCTATCATCATAAGAACGTTTTTGTGATTTCTCTCGGGAACTGTACTTTTTTTCGGGATGAAAGGTACCCTATGTTCGTTCCTGTACACCTGGCAATGTATATGCAAAATTTCAGGATGATTGCTTCAGTGGCTTAGGCGTAAAATGGTAACAAACAAACAAACAAACTTACTTTCGCATTTATAATATTAGTTAGGACTAGTTAGGATTAGGATTGGGAGTTCTGAAAAATATTTTTGTTTTTTTACTTATGGCCATAGCAGGCACGATACTTTTAGCATCGGTGGACAACAATATTCGTAACCTTGAGACAGCGACTGATAAAGCGATCGATACGTGCAATTTAGATATCGCACTTAAAGCGCTATACTCTCATTGCGATTTTTTTTTTTCTGGAACGTACCCAGGAGCTTTTTTCAGAAACTTTCTGGTTATATAAAAGGTACAAAGTACATTTTCTTAATCTTTTTTTTACGACTGCAAGTTTTCAATGTTCTAATAAAATTTAAATACACCTGTATTGTTTCTTATAACCGTAAGCAAAATTTTATGCGTGGGGTTACATTGCGCGCTACTATAAACAGTGATTTATCACAGTAAAAATTAAAGTTAGTAGTTTCTCATAAAAAAAAATATTGTTACTTAGTTTCATGGATAGTATACGTCACTAGCTTTTACCCTCGTTTCAAATCAGGGAGTGAATTTTGGAAAATTAGTTCTTAGCGGACGACTACTAACTATAAACTACCTCCCTGCCAAATTACATAGTTATACTTGAGTACTCGAGTGAGTGACCTTTCGCTTTTATATAATTTAAATTAACAGCTATGTGATGTGTCATTTTAATTTCCCTATTTAGGTATGAAATTCAACATAAATAAATAATTATTATTTTCAATTTACTCACCAGCAGCATTATAATATCCATTACTGATGAATGGCTTCCCCTTTCAAAAGATAAATACGTTGACGTAAAGATAGTATCATCAAAAGATTACAGGAAGAGGACAATTTATTTTGCATTGTTAATTTGGCTTTACAGTGCTATTTATACATATAATAGTCTTAATTTGCATAATTTATACATAAAGTATTCTTAATCTAATATAAGTTCCGTTGGCTGCATAATGCGCGTTATTTGATAACAATTATTATGCAATAAAGTGTATTGTTTCGAAATGATTAATAAGTAAACAATATACCTCAATTGTCTTATGTAAAAGTTTGTTGACGACGATGAAAATGTTTAAAACAATTCGCGGTGGTAAAGAAATGTATAATAATACAATACCGTGGAAAATGATGTTTAACCAAATATGTACATGTGATTATTTTGTTTGAATTAAACAATCATTTAATCAAACTCATAACGTCTATTTTAATGTGATCAAAACATCTAGCCCCGCTTGCACCTGTCAGGGTTATCTTATTATATTAACTCCGAGTTAGTTGCTAAACAGGCCCATTTGTATGACATATTTATAATTTAACCTTGTGTTAGCAACTACCTGAGTTAAGATTTTGACGCAAGTAGACTGTACAGAAATATTCTACTTTGAAATATCGAAAAGACGGGCAGTTTGAAATTTCAAGCTGTGGTTGCCCGTTCCAAGCGTGTATTTCTATGGACAAGATCGAGTATGAATCTTCTTAGGTAACTAATAGGTTTCGTACTCGCACTATTTTAATGTTCCCTTTTTCAATGGTCAGACAACTTTTAGTTGTATATAACATCACGCCTGTAATCCCCGAAGGGTTAGGCTGAGGTGTACCCATTAGTACACCCGCATTTCGCCAGTTATGTTTTTTAGTCCCATGTAATAGGGGGCGAGTTGGGGGCTTAGTTGTATATGTAGAATAAATATGGAAGTTTGACGTGATTCTACATACTTACCATACAAATCATTTTCACAAATTCGACAGCTTTTGTACAGGTATCTACATCCTATACAAAAGCTGTCGATTTTCGTGTGCAGTATGTAAAAAGGCTGAATTTCGTAATAGGCACTTTTAAATTCCAGTCATAATCTCGTCTCAGCGACAATTAATGTCAAAAACTGAAATAAAAAAGAAATATTGCAATGATACAAATACCTCGCGATACTACCAGTGATAATAACTTAAAGTAACATTACAAATGTAGGTTAATTGCAAATATTCTTTACATAATGAGACTAAGATTAAAATGCAAACATTCTTATAAATAACAAACTGGGACCCCCATTTCCGACCATTAGGGGAGAATTTTTGAAAAAAATATTTGTTGGCGGACGTCTACTGACTAAACTAGGTACCTCCTTGCCAAATTCCATCTGTGTGACCTTTCGCTTTTATATATTTAGATTGCCTCTCTGATCACTGCAATCCTGTGACCACATGTTCAAAACATCATCAAACTTCACTATACTCCAACACTGTCAAATTCTATCAACTCTAAATTCTTTGTTTCAGGCATAGTAGTAGCCCTTCGACTCCTAGCAAACGCTGGCAGCATATCAGAAGCCGTGAGCTCTGGGGCCACAGTTACAGCTAAACGAGGCTTTCCTGACGTCATAATGCCAGGCGACGTTCGCAACGACCTCTATCTGACGCTAGAGAAAGCTGAGTTTGAAAGAGGAGGGAAGAGCACGGCGAAGAATGTTCTAGCCACCGTTACCGTGCATGATAGTACGGGACAAGTGATCAATGTAAGTTGTTTTTTAAATAAAAAGAAAGAAAAACTGTTTATTCACGCGAAAATGACGCATGCAACACAAAAAGAGAAAAATGTACATAATAGCAAAGTAGAAACAAGTTTGTATTCAATGTAAAAAATAAAAATCTAATAAATATAAAAATAAATATGCGCAACTACCACGCGAAATGGCTTACGCTCAGCATAATGCCACCACGCGCTGAAAACCACGGCGCTGGTTTTCAGCGTAAGCCGGACAATGTAATCAAAATGTTCAATGACAATAACCAATATCTAAAGAGGCTTTCGTTAGGTAGTTGAATCAAGGACTTGATTCAGAAAGCGGTACTTCTGGACATGACTCATAATATGGTAGGAGGTTCCTAGCTCTCTCTAAGACCCCGACCGCTGGTAGATCAGGACCTTATTCCCTTGTTGTTGTGTGATACTAAGGGTACAAAAAATATTTTTTGTTTTTATTTTGTAAACTTAATTTAAAAATTTCTGTTGGTAAATAAAGAAAAAATAATAAAATAATAATGTATCTAGTAATTTTGTATGTAAATACGTATGAATACAGTTCTTAGCTTAGATTATGCCATGTAATGCACAAGGCGTACAAATGTGGTCAGAAAGAAAGAGAGAGTGTGTAGAATGATACACTATTTAAATACACTAAATGAGGAAAAGTCTTAATTCAGTATAAACTTAAAAAGTATGTTTACTCGTACATGTAAAGCTTACAACGTAATCTAAAATAATAGTACTCTTATCATTCCTAACCTCTTTCTAGTCTCGGTGGCATAGTACCTAAATAACATACATAGCGATGGCATTTAAAAAAAATGCGAAATGTGTTTCCACATTAGTCACTACATTGTTCGATCACAGTCATAACCGCAGGGTGAATTCTTTCTTACTTGCAAAGTCATTTTATTATTATTTACGACTGCCAGCGCCATCTATCGGCCGACTAATAAAATTACGAGGTTACATATTTCGAAGCGGCAACTAACTTTTTTAAAGCATCCTAGTTGGCTATTTATCTTTTTGATGATATTTCTGCAATGTTTTTACGTTATTTTCCTTATTAAAAACTACTCTACTTGTAGTGGAATAGTCCTTTTTTGTAATGCTAAAATATCGCAAATATTTTCGTTTATTATACTGAAAAATATCTTTCTTTACACAGGAATGCGTATGGGGTGCAAGCGGAACTGGCTCGACGTCCTACGAGTCAGTAGTATTATACCACAACAACAGTCCAGCGTGGGGCGAACACCTACGCCTCACCGTGCCACTAGAGACGTTCACCAACGCGCATGTGCGCATCGAGTTTAGACACTGTTCTAGTAAGTATTGCTTTCAGTACACCAACTAATGATCTTTGGATTATTGTACTTAAGGGCCGATCCAGCCCCCCCCCCCCCTGGATCGGCATGGGCTAAATATTTTCTTTTAATTAGAATTGTTATTGTAATCGAAACGGAGCCTGTCCTGACTAGACCTTATTATTATGTCCTGACTTGATGGCTGGATCCGCCCATGATAATACATACTAAGGATTTAAAAAATTAAGCCCTATTTAAACAGGTTAAGGTCTACTTTTCTTTACAGGAAGTCAAAACCAACGATTTATGATAGTTTTCGCACCGCATTTTAATCAATTATCTACCCTTTATCTCTCTCATAAAACTGTTGATACTAAAAAAACTTTTACTTTAAAGAAGCAATCAATGAGAAATTATTTAAAAATTAATTAAATTCCCAGCTCGAGACAAAACCGAGAGGAAACTGTACGGCTTCGCATTCGCACGACTGATGGAAGCGAGCGGCGCTACTTTGAGGGACGGAGCACATGAACTCTATGTCTATAAGTGTGATGATCCTACCAAGTAAGAACTAAATAACAATAACAAGCTTGCCTCAGTAAACACTGGTGATAAAATGTATAGCAGATTTATTTTAAATGTGATGGGGATTGGTGCGAACGATGATTGGTAATAATATGATTTCAAAGTAAATATTTTAAATTAAAATAAACTCAAGTTTTCTATTAATATTGGAGTTAATTGAAAACTAATCAGTCTTTCAGGGCGAAAATATAAAGGAAAATTTTCAGTTGAATGGGAATTACTACTTTATAGAGCCTTATGTAAACAGGATGGTACTCTTTGTCTTGAACATTTCTTGCTCCCCCGAGCAAAAGAATAATACTTACTTAATTATATAAATCAAGACATCCTTTAGTAAAGCATTGTAATATTTCCTAGGTTAACATCAGCAAGCTATCTCTCACTACCATCGTGCGCAGCCGACTCAGTCCGCTCGGGCTCTATCAACGGCGTGGTACCAACATTCCAAAGAAGCTCCAAAGAAAACTGTACCATCAGCACGTTACTATGCTCCACTAAGTTGACTCAAAATGGTAAGTACCTAAGGATTAATAGCACCTTTCGTTTAATAACTGGAAATTAACTAAAATATGTCATGAATAGAGTTGGAAATCGTGCGGAAGATTTATTTCCGCGTGACATTTATTGTCTTGCAAATAACTACGCAATTTTCAACTTTATTTTGCATTTTAGTTCATTATTAATTATTCTATGAAAATTCGAGTATTTTGTTGCTGTGCGTTCAATGTATCAAGTTCGTCTATCGTTACAATAAAAGACCCGGCAACTACAACATCAAATAATGTATTCTCTAGATATAAATTAAAGTTTGATAGGAATTTGAAAGCGAGACTTATAACTTTACTATATTTTAAATTCTGAAGCGAGTTCGTTGGTTTGTTACGATTTTACGGGTAAACTATTGAACCGATTTTGACGAAATTGGTTATAAACAGCTTGAACCTCAAGGACATGGGCTACTTTTTTTTAAATCCGCGACTTCGTCTGCATCCGCGATAAGCGACTTTCACGCGGGCCGAAGTCGCGGACTAAAGCTAGTTATTTAATAAATTGCTCAAGATAAATATTATTATAACATTATAATCTTTTTCGCAGAGGATCTCCTAGCGTTACTGCAATGGCGCGCGCGACCTGAGAAGGTACAAGAAACACTGCTGCGAGTACTGAGGCTCGGCGACGGACTGAGTTGTGAAGAACTCATCAAGTTTCTCAGGGATGTGCTCGACGCATTGTTTGCCTTGTTTTCTACTGAAGATGGCAACAGGCAAGTCATTTATGGAACATTTTCTTTTTTCATCTGATTTACAGACGTATCAAAAACCACTTAAAGATAAATTATTATAACATGGTGCACCCCTCCATATTACAATTTCAATGTGTGTAGTCACATACATATGAAAGATTTTGTATGCAGTTGTAAGTTTCGTCTTCAGTAGCAGACCGGTAGATTTGTTGGTCAACTAATCGTAACTAACCGACCGCGCAAGACAACGCACATGTCATTATTACACAGTATCTCAGTGCAGCGCAATACTAATAATATTGAGTAATTAATGACGCCGCTAGTCAAGCAACAAATCAAGGATTTGTTTTTGTTTCGGGAGCCGTAAATACTTTCAAACTTTTTGAATTGTGGAGGGACTCGCCATGTTATTGTAGTTTATCTGTACGTGCATACTCAATTTATTCTGTTGTATTCAATTAATGTCATACAAACTAAGATTTTTGTTATCTGGTCTATAAATTACGCTCACATAATAATAGACTGCAGTCTCAGACTCGTTGATATATTATATTAATGGCAATACCTTAAGCATACGCGAAGTACGTATAAGTCAGGGGGAATATTCCTACGCCACGATTTTTCAAGAGACTGTTTTAGAGGCATTGGCTCCTGGGAAGATATATACTGCAATTTAAAAACTATACAAATTATTAAACTAACGTGACCCTACATTTATCTTCAAATGATTGAATAAATTGTTTATTTTCAGCACTCCACATTCAGGCACAGTATTCCTGGTACTCATATCAATATGCAGCTTACTAGACGAGAGTCGGTTTCAGCATTTTAGACCAGTCCTAGATGTTTATATTGAAGAACATTTCTCAGCGGCACTTGTTTATAAGTAAGTATTTAATTAAAGTGAAAATTATCTTCTAGGAATAAATAGATATTTGAAAATCAATTTCGTTAAATCATCAACCTACTCGTATTTTATAACACTCCACTTTCCGTCTAGTTGTAAAGGTAATGTGTAATAAATGTAATAATAGTCTGATTTTGAGATTTGTATTCCGAAATCAATGTCTCAAGAGTTTAATTAAAAAAAAAAAAACTTTTTTTATGTTTGTCGCCATACAAAAAAAGCCGCGGGCAAAATTTCACGTTCCTAGTTCGAGTAGTTTTGGCTGTGTTCTGATACATCAGTCAGTCAGGTTCTCCTTTTAATCAACTTATTTTTGTTTCTTCTAACACGATTTCTTCGAAAGATTACTTCAGCAAGATTTGAACGCAATTTGTTCCACCTGCAGGGGCCTCCTGTCGTCAGTGCAGCACTGCGCGGAGTGGGCGGCGAGCGCCGAGGGGCAGGAGCCTATCCGCAAGTGCCTGCGCTCGCTGGGCGCCGTGTTCCGCCTGGCGGTGCGCTCGCGCCGCCTGTTCGCGCGCGCCACCGGCGGCCAGTACGAGGACAGCTTCAGGAGAGATGTGCGGGCCGCGCTGCATGCGCTGAAGGCGTTTGCGCAGCACCCGTATAAAGAACATCTGGCGCCTGCGCAGGTTTGTTATTTTTATAATAATAATACTATAATTATCGAACTGCAGGGCAAAGGCTTAGAAAGAAAGAGAAGGTATGAACATTTGTTAGCACGCTTGTTCAAGGAGAATTGGATATCAGACTAATAATTATAGGCCTTACTAGCTTTTACCCGCGGCTTCGCCCGCGTTTGTTTAGAATTTGACAATCAATTCGGGCTGTACTCGGCTTGTTGTTCGGCCAGATCCAGAATTATTAAATACCTACAGACCAACAGACTGTGACTCATAAAAGTCCGTCAGCGTTCAGTTTGCATTTCTGCAAGAGAGGTCCTTCTCACCTCCGACTATTTTAGAGTTTCTGTCGCTGTAATGGCTGAGCTTGTTCTCTGAGACGAAGTTGTGTTTGATTGAAAAGGCGTCTCAGTTGCTCTTACAGCTCTCTGGCTTTCGGCTTGTTCCTCCAAAAGCGTTTAAAAGGGCGTTTCAGTCACTCTCTGAGAAGCTTGGAGGGCGAACGGCTTGGCTCTCTAGTCTTTCCTGGCTTTGAGAAAATGTCTCATCAGTTCTCAAATTTACTTGTCGCTTCGGTTGTGCTTGCCTTCTTAATGCGCATGAACGGAAGATTCCGAGGATTGAGCAGTAATTTTTGCTCGGGCTCGCAATGAGCTTTTGGTTGTGTGTTGGACCTGCGAGATATTCTAAAATTAAAAAACGTAGCCTACCTACCCTCATTAAAACACACCGGAAATACCTCTAACGAAAAAATAAACAGTACTGAGGGACAAACTTAACTTTGCCGTTGAAAAACTGTTGTCTACATACATCGACATAGGTCACGGTTAGTTTAGCAACTAACCTCTTCCTTCAGTCAATCATCGACTACACGCATTAAACAAAGCAATTTTACTGTTAAGTCAGTTCTGCGCCGTGATCTTATGAGGAGTTTCCTTTCCATATCTCCGAAGTTCATCATCAGATCATGACAGTATTTATTTGGGACCAATTCGAAAAAATAAACAACAAAAGAATCATCTAAATCAATTTACAATTAGCGGAGTAATCGCAGAGTATGCTTCATTGACAGAGCGTAGTTATAAGTTCACCTTTATTCTTCCATGCATCCTCTATGAATGCGTTTACACCTGTCAGTGTCAGTGATGACAGTGTCAGTTACGCAGTTTTTCTGTATCCCTGACAACGTATATAAAGTGGGTACCAGACAAACGCGAAATCTTGTGGCGGCTGCGTCAATTGCAAATTTTAACACCCGGCCGCGTGTACTGCTTTGTAAAATGACGCCAAATATGGAAATTGTAATAGAAATAGTTGAATTTAAATAATAATTTAAATTTAACTTACACTTCTCTATTCTTAAGAGTAATATGCGATGCTAATTATAATATAGGTAGAGATAAACTATTATACCTTGACGCTTCCCTCCATATTACCATTTCAATGTGTGTAGTCACATTCGTATGAAAGACTTTGTGAGTAATCGTCTTCAGTAGCAGGCTAGGATATTTTTTGTCAACTAATCATAAATAGCCGACCGCGCAAGACGACGTACCTCTCATTTTCATTTTCAGTGCAGAATTCCAGTGCAGCGCCATACTAATAATAATGAGTAATTTTTGACGCCGCTAGTCAGACAACAAATCGCTGATTTGTTTTTGTCTCGAGAGCCGTCTCAATACGCACACATGCGTTGTGAGTATTTTTAATACTATTTAAAACACTTTCAAACGTTTTGAATTGTGGAAGGGCGCGTCATGTTACTGTAGTTTATCTCTACCTCACACCTCAAGTGTTTAAATAAACGGTTTTCCTACCTTTTTTCTTATCTTCTGAGAGGACTAATGAGTCATGAGAGTAATAAGACAACGTTACGGTTAGTCATATTGACTGACGTCCGATTGTAGCACAATCACCACGCTAATGATACTTCAGGCCGCCACTGTGACCGCGGTGGTGTGTTTTTGGAGCGTTAGGAGCCGCGGCCTGCGTTTTGCCGTAACCGCAAGTCCGTCCGTCTGGAAGCCACTTTATGCAAAATGTCAGGATACTCTTCAGCGGTTTTGGGCATGAAAAATTATTAAGCTAACAACTTTCGTACTCCTAGGTTGTTTACTTGAAACTGGTCTATCGACAGTCTAGACTCATAATGTATTACATGCTTAAACTTAAAATTTAATCATGATCCGATAGACACGTGGCGCCATCTACTGTCATAAGGACGTTTTTGTGATTTCCCTCGGGAACAGTACTTTTTTTCGGGATTAAAGGTACCCTATGTTCGTCCCTGTACACCTGGTAACGTATATGCAAAATTTCAGGATGATCGGTTCAGTGGTTTAGGCGTAAAATGGTAGCAAACAAACAAACAAACTTACTTTCACATTTATAATATTAGTTAGGATTATAAAACAATACATAAAATAATCTTTGTTTTATAATAAGGCCTTGTAAATTTAGGTTTCCGAACGATGTTTTCCTTCACCAGTTATTGGTACTTGTCTAAGCCCGGTGTTTTGTAGTACAACCTAGTGCATCAGAGACGCTTTAACGATCTTTGTTGAGTTTTTAAAAAGAAACTGTAGGTATCCTGATAAAACAATAGAAAATTACAAAAATAAATTGGTTCTATTTCAATGTAGGGGCACAAGAACATGTTTATTATTGCTTTATGGCTCTATTTGTTATCTTGTTTTAACAATACCATCTTTAACTACAGGTGGCCCTAATGTCATCATGGGCGGAAGTGACTCGTGAAGTCTGCGGTGCTTTAGGCGCTAGCGAAGCAGCGCGCGCAGCCGCTTTAGTGCTAGACGCTCCGCACCATCACCCGCCGCCTCCGCCACAGCTGGCCAGAGCCAGGCTGCATGCGGCCCAGGATATATTGAAAGGACCTTTAGGAGAAGATCCAGGTAAGGCCTTTATAAGGCAACTTAGGTCATGATCATTTTGCTACACAAGAAGTCGTTGACCCTAGAGTATTAAGTAATCTTTCGCTGCCTCTACAATACTACCTACACAATATCGGGTTAGAAAAGCTGGCAAATATGTATATTATTATTTATCTTAGTACTGAATTGCCCAGAAGTGGGACAAACACGGAAATAAAGAAAACTCGTACTTGACTACGATCCCATTTGATAATAATGGTGAACTTTTATCAATGTTCCATTCAAATTCAGTTCATAACATATTAGAGGCTGTGATATTAGTGCGCAATGGCTAAGCTTGTGGAATTGCCTTGTGATCGCCCATGCCAAGCCAATCAAGATTCGCCATATTGGCCAGTTGCTTTGGTAATGCAGACTTCTAAGAATATGGTGTTGTTTATAAAAATAATCTATGTTTATATGTGTTTTAAATATTCATCTTTTGAGTTTAGTGAAAGATTTCCAAGCTTTGTTAAGCTAATAGCTAAATATGGACTTTGTAGAAGTGACACCAATTTAATTGAACTTCTTTTTTCAGAGGCCCGAAACATAATTCTAACTACCGCCTGCCACCACTTACGAGTCCACCTCGCGCGTCGCGACGAGCTATCACAATGCGCAGAAATGATCGGAGAGTTAGTGGCTCTATTGTGGAAGAAATACGACCCCGACCGGCCGATAGAAGATGATGAACTGGACCCAGATGTAGATGTGCTGTGTCTGAACACCTTGGATGTACTGGTTGAGACTGTACTGCATCTGATTGGAGGGAATTCGCCTGTACTTGTAAGTGTCGTACTTATATGCTTTTGGAAATACTTTCAATCATTATCGCGTCAACCATAGGACGTCCACTGCTGAACATAATCCTCCCCTACAGATTTCCAATAGAACCGTGTGGAAGCGGTCCGGTTCGGTTGTACTTTCAATAAAATTTTATTATGTATTTTATTTTATTCAGGAAACTTGCAGCAAAATCATTTTAAAGTTATTAGGCCAAACACTTGAAGCGAATGAATTCTGTATTTTTGACCGGTTTTCCATTCCATTCCAAAAAATGTCTGATGACAATTTAATTCCATGTATAAAAGATTATGTATAACAGTTTTGAGAAGTTCGCTCTTAGTTGAAAGACGAATAAATTTACTACCTAATGGAAAATGTTTATCTTCGTTCGACATCTGCAACACCCTAGATGGTTGAAAATATACACCTTATGGTTAAACGGTCTTTATGTTTCAAATTCTGTTCAGTGATATGATCGAAATAAAAAAAAAGCATTTATTCCTTGTTTTCGTCCACAGGGGTCAATGGTAGCCGGTCTCCTCGGCGTTATGGAACTTCTCAAGCCTGTCCATTACCAGCGACTATGGAGCCATCTTGCGCCACACCCACATGACAGAAAGCCTTTGAAAGACTTCCTAATGAGAGCTTTCTTAGTATTCAGACATTTGATTGAACAAGACGTAAGTATAAACACTAACAAACTCTAGATCATTATTTCAACGATGTATTGTAAGTGTAGTACCTAATGTTTTTTTGATGTTTATGGACAGGTCTTCCCAGCAGACTGGATGGTGCTTCGAGTACAAAGCTGTAAAGTGCTGCTGTCCGCGCTACAAGATCTTGCTCAGCCCTTACTTGAGAGGTTCTTAGGAGATGAACCGCCTCAGTTTGATTCACAGGTAGGTTTTTTAAACATTTTCGGTAGGGTTGTCAACCGATGTACTAAAAATTGGTAATTCTGGGCTTAAATTAATTAAAAGTCCAGGTTTCCTCATCATGTTTCGTTTCATCGATGTCAGTGATATCCAAGATAAACTATAGAAACTACATATGAATTGAAAAAGTCGTATTGGTACTCGCTCGGATTTGTACCCAAACCTTATGCATGAGAGGCTTAACGACATGTGTGTCCCCAGTTATGGTCGGGCTACATGGAGCTGGGCGTGGCGCTGGTGACGTCGGCGGCGCTGCAGCCGGAGCGCTGGGCGGGGCGCGCGCCCGACCGCCCGCGCATGCGCGCCGCCGCCGGCATGCGCGTGCTCGCCACCTGGAACATGCTGGGTGAGCTGCTCCCTAAGCTTGCGGCTACACGATATCCGTCAGTGCCTACGACCTGCTAAACTTATGTGTCGGTTGGCCGAAACATTTTGAAACGGCCAATGCGTACCGCAACAATTCAAAACACAATTCCCACGACAAAAGTCAACTAACACTTTATCATGGCGGCCTTATTTTTATTTAATACCATTCGGTAAATTTTTTTAATCGAAATCATATGCCACATGCACTAACAGATATAAAAAAAAAAATATCTTGGTATTCATTTATTTATCACATTACAATATTGCTTTTTAGTAGTCTTTATCACATCTTAAACGGCGTTTAGAACTGTAGTTTCTTTATGGTGGAATCGAGAAAGCAGAAATGTAAAAAGCCAAGAATATTTTTGCCCCCTTAACATTAATACTGTACCCATTCCTCTAGGTCCCGCCCAACTACACCTAGTGCCAGGAGCAGTAGGCGCTCTTCTAGAGATAACGCTCGTCAGTGAGCTACGTCGGGCCGCTTTAGGCGCTTTAGTGGCTTTGATGGCAGCTGAGAGAGCGCACACGGGCGAAGCGAGGCGAACAGAGGCAGCATTAGTTGACAAACTTGACTCGCTTGTTGCTGATAATAAGGCCGACGATCATTATAGAAGATTGTTTGATACTGTGTAAGTATGAAGCTGTACTTTTTTATGCGGTGGAAATCCTCATTGTCTTCCTCCGTCGTGGGGGTGACGGAGGGGTATGTCGGACTCTCACCGGCTAAAACCACTCAGTGTTCTACCTCTGCCTACGGCCCGGGGATGCGAGATTCGTATTAGCATTTATCGCTCCCCGAGAAAGCCGTCCTATTATAACACTATCTATATCACGAATCCTCTATCTTCTTTTACATTAATAAGCCTGAGGAGACTTTTAACTTGTTTGTTTAAGCGTTTAAACAAAGAAACAAGTTAAAAGTCATTTTATGACTAACACTACAAGTCGGATTGAAAAATAAAAAATAAATGTATATGATAGCCAGATTCATGAAAAATAGTATAGGCTATATAACATCATGCTATGAGTCTATGACCCACTGAAATGGAGCAGTAACCAAAGACATAACTTAACGCGGGTAAAAAAAGGTAGTAAATAAACATAATGCAGAGCACTCTATTCTAATCAGAGGATTGATTAAAGTGTCCTTGTAAATAATTGTTATTTTCTACGAATGTGCGATTAATTTGAATATGTATACAATCTTTCCACTTTTCCTTTTTCACCGATTATGCTACCAATGCAATGTTACCTTAATTTATAATTTGTACCTTAACTGTCTAATTAAAATTTCGACTAATTACACCTCTATTGTCCACGCTACTCAGGGAACATTTGAGCTCAGTGTAAGTACCACAACCGTTAATTATGACGTCACAATAGTAACAAGAACACGTTATTATTTTAGTCCAAATACAATGTAATCGAGTTAAACAAGTTTTTATTTGTATAAATTATTCCTTAATTACTTTGACACAACTACTCAAATTAAACTCGCAGTCAGTTGTTCTGCAAACTTCTGTGAACACATACAAACAAAATGTTCGCTTGTTTTTCTATGTATTTTGTGAAGAATATTTTAATTGAATGTTACAATTAAGTATCTGCCAATGTTTTAATAGTATTTTTATTGCGCTTGTTGACGTTATAGCAGTTTTAAGTTTTAATATTATGGCACCAAAAACGTTGCTGAAATATGATTAGGTGTTAGAGTTTCCGGTCTTCTAATTATGTATAATATGACAGCGAAATGGGGGATTATAGATCCCACCGACACCCAGTGCGAGTGCGGTGCTCCTGACCAGACGATAGTGCCTCAGTGTGTCTTTACACCTGCACTTTGGGGACATTAAAAATACCACAGGTGGCATCTGATCGATAAACGTGGCCAAGCAAGAGTGCTAAGCACTTTATAATAAAAGAAAAAGAGAGTTTCTTAAACTTGATCGTATATCTTTTCGCGAACAAAAATAATGCGGCGATCTCGTCGGCCCTATCGTTTCTCTCAATTAAGTGATGCAGTGTACAGGTGATTATCTTTCAAAAAAAGTCAACAGACACAGTCAACTTGCGCAGTAAAACCTAGTATAAATAATCTAGAACTCAATGGGATAATTGACACCATTAAACAATTAATTCCAAAACAACTTCCTAAAAAAAACCACTTTATTTCAACCCTATAAAGTCGATTAATTTACAATTAACAGTAAAATTAGATTCTTAGCTGCTTTGAAATTGATTAATAGTTTATCAATTGAGTTGTCAAATGAGTAACGTCACAGTTTAGTTGACAGCTTGTAAAAAGGATGTCAATTGATTGATTGGTGTCAATTTAAATACCCATTTCCTTTCTCATTACCTTCAGTTCTTCACATTTTTCTTTTTACAATCTCAGGTTGATGGAACGAGTATCAACGGAAGGATGGAGGGAAGCCGGTGCGGCTTTCGTTGCGTGTGTCACCCGACTTTTAGAAAGACTGCTGGACTATCGCGCTGTGATGCAGGGGGCTGAGCACAGAGATAAGAGGATGGCGGCCACTGTTAATTTATTGGTGAGTGGACTCTATAATTAATTATATGCTAATTGCGCTTGCGATTATATCAGCAAAATATGCTTGAATATCCATTTTTTAACCACACTAGGTATTTCTCGTGTGTGGGTGCATTTACAAACATATTTACTCATATACACAAACAACCAGACCCAGAACAACTACCTAATCGCTCAACCACTGCGCCAACCGTTTTGTCAAACCTACTTGTATAAATAACAATAAAATAAGTTTAAAAATAGAAATACCGGATCCGCAATTAACATCACAACGTTGAGACTTCTAAATTATTATAATTTGTTACTTATCTATTTCAGAATTTCTACAAGAATGAGATCGATCGCAAGGAGATGTATCTACGCTATGTATACAAACTGCACGATCTTCACATCGCGTCTGATAACTTTGTTGAAGCTGGTTGCACTTTATTGGTAAACTATACTTTTTTATTTAACATAAATTACTAGCTTCAGCACGGAACTTTGTCCGCGTCCAAGTCAAGTATACCATAAAACATAGGCAGTGATACTCGGCAATAGTGTATCATTCTATCAGTAAAAGATTTATTGACCGGTCAAGTACTACCAGAGATTGCCTGTTACTAACAAAAAAACCTCTTTATAATATTATACAATACTAGCTTCCGCCCGCGACTTCGCCCACGTGGAAATTAAGTCTGCAATAGTGTAGTTGTCTATCAGTAAAATATTTTTCGTAATCGAACCAGTACATAACAGAGATTACCTCCTACAAACGAAAATATATAAACAAACTTTGTAATACCAGTAAAGATTTGTATAGAATAAAGATGAAATAACACTAAATTATCATATAACCATTTTCTTATAATTTCCAGTTGTATGCAGAAACGTTGAGTTGGGAGAGCGATCAGATAGGTGTGGACCCTGAGCACCCGGAGCTGCCCGAGTGGAAGCGGAAAGAAGCGCTGTACAACCAAGTGCTGCAATACTTTAACCGCGGAAAGGTACTGCTATGTTGATTACTAAGCCGGGCTGCAAGAGAAATTATCTAACCAAAATGTATGTCTAAAGAGATTTCAAATCAATCAAATGTATCAATATCCAAAATCAGTACTATTGCTTCGAAAAAGAAAAGATATTGTGACGTGCTTTGGTTGATTGTTAGTTAGTCTATTTAAAAAGGCTCCCTATTTATAAGGATTTTTAAGTCTTAGCTACTGAACTACTGGATTGAAAATAATGTTATTTTATTCTAGTGCTGGGAAAAAGGCCTGCCACTTCTCCGTGAACTGGCAACGCTGTACGAAGTGAAATTATGCGACTACCCTCGACTATCGAACTGCTTGCGAACTCACGCCACGTTCTTGGATTCTGTCATGGAGCAACTGAGACCAGAACCTGAGTACTTCAGGGTTGGATTCTATGGGAAAGGATGTCCGCTGTTTGTGAGGGTAAGAAATACTATTGTAATATTTGAAAATGGAACTTGAAATTGAAACGCTAGCCAGGTGTCTTTAAGACTTTTATTGGAGATTCGCCAGTAAAAGCTATACATAGGGAAGAGGGGAAGGTTTTAGAAATAAATGGAAAACAAGCATGACCTTGAGTGCAGCTAAGGTTACGTACAGAGGCCAGAGAAGTTCACAGTAAAGGAGTCTTTGACGACAATGAATAATACGCTTTATCCTTAGTCACATAAAGTGCAAAGCTGTATAAACATTGATACAGACATCGCCTCCCGCGTCCTCGCGTGTCAGAGATGAAATGTTTCTCAGATTCTGAATTTTGCTAAACTTGTTTTATTTCACAGAACAAACAATTCGTTTACCGAGGCCACGACTACGAGCGTATCGGTGCGTTCACTCAGAGACTGCAAGCGGAGTACGTCGCCGCGCACATACTGATGCGCAACACGCAGCCCGACGACTCCATCATCGCCAACGATGGACAATGTGAGTGTACACAATGGTCTCACACGTTCACACAATGGGATGGGTGTAGTGGTACAAACAAAAGTGAAATATATTTTTGTATTTGTAACAACACAGCACAATATGTTGCTAACAACATTACACCCAAAATATGTTAAAATTACTAAATCATCAACACTAAATCACGGTGCCATAACAATTTTTGAGACGCTTTCAAAATATTTAACACTTGAATACCTTATTACAACATTGATTTGGAATAGGCTAGTTGACACCACCATTAATTGACGTACTTTTTACCTGTCAAAACGCGATTCTTCCATAGATTTTGTATGGCAATATTGGACTGTGACGTCACTTATTTGGCAACTCAATTGTTTATTTATTGATTTCAAAGTCACAGTAAATTAAAAATTAATCGGGTTTTATGTCTTGTAATAATTGGTTAATGGTGTGAACTACCCAATTGTATAATGATTAACAAATTCATGCTTCATTACTGAAGTTATACAAAATTTTAACAGATATACAAATCTGCAACGTGAAGCCAGTCGCGTCCCGGCGTCAATGGCCGTCGGGAACTCCCGACCAAGTGAAACGTTTCTACGCGTGTAATGACGTCGACACGTTCCTCTGTGACCGACCTCTACAGAAGCCGCCTATTGATAAGGATAACGAGTTCAAGGTAAATAGAATGTGTGAGGGTGTGTGCGTGTGTTTGGTTGTATGTAAATTAGCTATGCACTAATTAACGGTATAATTGACTGTCTAGAGTGCGTTGAACTTAGTTTACATTTGTTATTAAACATAATTATTGTTGCTGACGTTGCTTAATTTATTTGTTTCTTTTTTTTTGGTGTTTTTGAATGATTTTATTATGCAATTATGTCATGTAGTACCTACCTATACATTTTTATCCGAAATAAATGATGTCATTTCATAAATCTGTAGTATATAAGTAAGCCTATTGGTTGGTAGTGTCTAATACCTAATTATTTAATTAATGTACCTATACAAAATAGTACTTTTAAAATAAAAATTGGGAGTTCCTTTCCCGGTCGTCTCCATACAAAATTACCGTTGGAAAGTGCAACTAGGGTCATACATATTTTTTAAATGACATTAAAAGTGGCTTATATTGGTCTTATTGAAAAAATAACCATTTGATTTTGACTTTGTTATTTCAAGGAGACTATTCTATGGTTATTAAACGCATAGTATTCTTAAGCTATAGTTCAGTTGTGCTGGTTCCAACCTCAAACACATAAAGATCATTTAAAACACTACGCAGAATAAATTAATTGTTATTAATCTTTAAATTTTCAGAGCCTCTGGATTGAAAGGACGACACTAGTAACCGAAGTCACACTTCCAGGAATTTTGAGATGGTCTGAAGTTATTTCAAGATCTGTTGAAGAAATACCACCTGTCGAGGTAAGTTTTTAAACCTGAGTATCTTGTACAAACATGTGAAATTAACTTAACATAAATTCGATCGATATTAGAATTGGAAATACAGTTCGACACAGAATACTAAATAACTACTAATAGGTACACCTCTGCCTTACCTTTCGGGGATTACATGCGTGATGTTATGTTATGTTCTGTGATATAAAATTGTTCTTGTAGTATAAAACTTACCCGAAATAGTTTGTGATAGTTTTATGTCCAATTTTAACGTATACTTCGACGTCGGCGCGTGATACCAAACTTACAGGAATAGATTCTAAAACATATCAAGAACTTTTTCTATTCGTTCTGCTTATCTTCAAACTACCAAATTAGACACATTACTTTCAAAAGTAAACTGCCTATTTTTTCTTCAACGTCCTAAACATCTAGCTGACCTTCAATTTCTTCAAATCAAACTTCCTCTCTTCCAGTACGCCTGTGAAACAATGGAAGCAACAGAACGTGAGCTTCGCAGCCTCATCTCCCAATACACGGCCGACCCTACTCTGAACATCAACCCGTTCTCCATGCGGCTACAAGGCACTATCGACGCGAACGTGCAGGGAGGCATCACGAAGTACGAACAAGCTTTTATGACGGCGGAGTTCGCGAGGAACGCCAGTCCTAGGGAAGCCGCTGCTGCAGCTAAGGTCTGTATCTGTAGGAGTAAATCTACACTAATATTATAAAGAGGAAAAATTTGTATTTTTGTTTGTTTGTAATGGATAAACTCAAAAACTAATGGACCGATTTTAAAAATTCTTTCATCATTAGAAAGCTATACTATCTGCGAGTAATATAGGCTAATAATATTTTTTATTTGATTTTTGCGCGGACGAAGTCGCGGGCAAAAGCTAGTTTGTGATAATTTTAAATCAAAACGGGAATAGTCATTTTATGTAAATAATTTCATCAGTGAAATATGTTGACAAATATAGTAGTTAAAATGGTTAACGAACGTTCGTTATTTTCATGTTTGAAATAAAGAATGCTTGAAAATTTAGGTAAATCAATAACCACTGTTGCCTTGCCAAAAGGCCGTAACTACAGATCCTTTTAGTGAAAGTGAAATAGTAAATTTTACCACCATTGTTTCTATTTTGTGGGTTAGTAAATTAGGCAGTCATGTAATATCATTAATTTTGATGCTTAAGGAATATTTTTTCCTTCAGTTGAGAAGACTCGTGTCTTCACAACTCGCAGTAGTGGATGCTGGTTTATCACTGCATGGAAGATTGGCACCGGAAGATGTGAAACCACTGCATAGGTTTGTTATAAAAATCAATTTATTATTAACAGAATTCTGCTTAATATTTAGTGCGAGTACTTGCCCATATTAAACATACTTCTGAAGAAATATCTTCTATATAAATATATTCTTTTTGGTCAATTCGTGCCTACTATAATTTCACTTTATTTACAGGCGACTGGTAGAACGCTTCAATCAACTACGGCAAAACTTAGGACCGGGCTTGGCTCGTGCACGAAGACAACTTTCAGAAAGTATTGTAAAGTAAGTATATTTAATAATAATAATAATAATAATATCTTGGGACAACTCACACACGGCTATCTGATCCCAAGCTAAGCAGAGCTTGTGTTATGGTAACCAGACAACTGATATACATACTTATATAATTTATAAATACATACATATTATAGATAAATCACACCCAGACACAGAACTAACAATCATGCTCATCACACAAAGTTTGTCCTGGGTGGGAATCGAACCCACAACCTCCGGCTTAGCAGTCAGGGCCACTAACCACTAGGCCAACAGGCCCGTGATTTAAAGCTCATTCCTCAATCTTAAGATAACTTTCTATTGAAGACTAAATATGACTTGATATAACAGTTGCCACAATTTAATATAGAATCGATACTAAAGGTATAAACCATTTAAATTCTACAATTAATAACCTAAACCTAAATAAAACCTTAAAGTAAACGTAAAACATGTACAATTTATAAAAAAAAGGCAGAAAGGAGGAACCTCAAAACAGTTTGTATGGGAAATATGTTAAATCGCCATTTTTATTATCAATCCTAATTATTTTCTTTTAACCGCTTTCCCTACTAGGAATTTCCCCCACGCTGTGTGTCCATTTACAAACATATAAACTCTCATACATAAACAGCCAGACCCAGAACAACTATCTGTAGGCCACACAAATATTAGTTCCGTACTGAAACCGAATCAGCGACATACAGCGCAACACATTTAACTAAAATACTAGACAACTTTATTACTTTAGTTTTTTTTTCTGACTAAATACAACTACATAAACCAGAGTGATTGTTGATGTCAGTATCGATAAAATAATGTTAACATTTTCAGCACTCCACTACCGCCAGTACCAGCGTTAGACAAACGATCTCAAAGTATTCAACAAAGTGATAACTACTATGACGACGGACATCTCTATGATAAGCCGGTAAGTAGCGCCATCTGTTTACCACTGCACTTAACTTACTACATGCAATAATCGACCATGTATTTTTTTTAAACAATTTAACCATGTACGGTACTGTGGTCGCGTTTTGTCAATTGATTGGTGGTGTAATCTTCCTTATTGACTACTTTTTATGTCTGCTGTCAAAACGCGACCACCCCATAGATTTTGTATGCCAAAACAAACTGTTATATAACTGAATTGCCAACTCAATTGATTATGATTGTTAATGACTTCAAAGCCACTGAAATCGAAGTATATAATCACTATAATCGAAAAAGGTTTCCTAAAAATGAAATGTTTTTTTGTTTGCTATCCTTCACGACGCCAACATCGTTGGCATATAAAGAAGCGCCATCTATTAATTCTCAAACGTACCAACAGCTTTCAATGGAGGACGCAATGGAGCAGCAAAGCATTATGTCGAGCAGTCTACCCATCAGCGACAACCGTGACTGTGTGGAAGATAACTCAATGATCAAGTCCGCGCCGCCGCTGCCTATCAGACCCAAGTCTGGAGACCCGAGGAGTCCAACTAGACCGCCACTAGAAAAATACCGGTAAGTGATGGCATTTTTGGTCTATGTTCTGTTGTTCTTATTCATGGCTTATCCAGTAAAAAACGGTCGAAATATGTTCCGATACCGGATTTTGAATCCCTTTTTTTCTACTTTTTACATTATAAAAAAATAGACAATATGATTTCTAAAACATTCGAG
Source organism: Hoplodrina ambigua (assembly GCA_949774945.1). Taxonomy (NCBI): domain Eukaryota; kingdom Metazoa; phylum Arthropoda; class Insecta; order Lepidoptera; family Noctuidae; genus Hoplodrina; species Hoplodrina ambigua. The sequence goes on from OX458967.1 coordinate 4,982,441, forward strand.
GATACCGTACCTTCCTATTAGCGCGATAATATTCAGAATCAGACCAAAAGATCCGCACATTCAACCAAAAAACAAATAAACAAACTCATCAGCTTTGTATTATATTAAGTATAAATTATACTTACAGTATTCAGGTACTGAAACTATTCAGAAATCAGTATGTGTTGTAGATAATGATCATTGCCTGGCAGTTTTACTTGAAACTACTACATCAACAAAACGTATGAGACAGAATATAAAAACTTTTGATACTTTCAGAGACTCAATCGACGGTGAATTAGCAGAACAGTGTCGACACAGCCGCGCTTCATGGAGCGAGCCTGGTGACGCACCACCGCTGCCGCCCAGAGTTTCTGGTAAACGTCCTTTATGACATAAGCAATAAATACTAAGTAATTGCCCAAACCTGCACCAAGGTTTCGTCTACCTCGAGATTTATGTGAATTGGGCAATATTTTACATGTTGGTGTAACTTATGTTTGCCACAAATGTTGCCCAATCCACGACAGGAGGTGCCTTACGAAGACATGCTGTTCTAAGAATTGAGAGGGTAGGACTTTTTATAAACTTGTTATTTAATACTCGTATAATCAGTTGCACCTGGCATGTTATCTCTTCACTACTTTTAGTTGACTGGTGTGGAATGCTTAAGGTATTAAGTCTACTTTTGTACATTTATTGCTTGAAGTTTAAATACGTCATTAATAGTATAAATAAAGTTGCTTTCTAACTGTACAATAGATTTTTATGGACCGGTATGGTCCGGTTAGACTGGAAGCCCAACATAATTGGAAAAGGGGGATGATGAAAATTTTTTAATGGAGTTTTCATCAATAGATAAAGTGATTCACGAGGAAGGTTTAGGTATCTCAATGGCGCCCGTGTGAAACCGGAGCGCGTCGCTAGTAAATATTAAACACTGCTTTTTCACAGGAGACAAACGCTCGTGGATAGAAGCTCCTCCCGCGATTCCACGACGCGGCACTCGTTCCATAGACACGCCGGACGACGCGCGAGACTCCGGCGTCAGTGTCGATCATGCGTACGGCAACGCCGATGACCACGGTCATCTGCACAAAGGTATGGGTAAAATCTGATGATATAAAGTGTATAGAGTACACTATTTGGTGCTCAAAGCTCCATAGAATATCTTAAAGAAAAAACTTAAGCCCAACACACACTGAGAGCGAGACCGGGACGAAAGCGGGACGTGAGCTTGACGTGAGCGGGAAGTAAGCGTGTCGCGTCGGGTTGTACTTATTCCATGAATTTATATAGATTTCCACACACTGAACGCTCACGTCCCGCTCCTGCTCTCTGTGTGTGTTGGGCTTTATACTTTGATATTACATATTTCTTTATATCATCATCTTAACCGAAGATACTGAACACAGGCTTCCCTGAAGGATCGCACAAGTCCTGTCTTGTCTTGCATTCAGCGGTTTCTCGAGACTCAGAAATAGTCCGAATCCCTACTATGCTATTATTACAGCGCTTTAACGTAAACTGCGGCATCTTATGCGCTTGTAATAGAAGCGATTTTACAACAACAAAAAGTATAGTTTTATGTACTGGCGACTGTACATTCTATATTCTAGCAAAAAAGGCATCATTCATTGATTAATTTGCACCTCTTTCAGATCTTGATCTCACAGTAGACTCACTGCGCTACGAGGAAATAATCTCAATGATGTCAGAACCACTGCGAGTGGATGAAGGCGAGAAACCTCCGCCCATCCCTCCGAAAGGACTCGGACACCTCAGCTCCTTCGACTCCGGACACCACGAGAACGGAGAGTCACATTGTTAAGAAAGTAAGAAGCTAAAAATATAACACTCGGTTTCTGATTGGCTAAATACGGCTATGAAATGTCATGTTTAGTGATTTGATTGGTTGGTGTAATTTTGGTTGACCAATCAGAACTGTTTACATGTGTTTTGACATCATATTTGTTGACTTAAGCAGGGGTTCAGAAAAGACGGGTTAGATTGTTTTGTGAGCGTTTAAAATTAAAGCCTTTTAAAGAAAAACTGGCGTATGTTATCATTTATTTAAAAACGCTCACGAATCATTCAAATTTGAACCTTTTCTCGACGGTGTACAAGTCACAACATTAAAATAGCAAAGGCTATATTTTTGAAATAAATTCCTCCACATTCAACATGGATTACGCCAGATTTGCTCTGATAGCGCTTTTAACAATAATCAACAGCAAACCTACGAAAGATAATTATAAAATAATAATAAATAAATGCGTTTTGAAATGCAAAGTCCGTAGATTTGAAAAATGTTTATGTATTTGTTACTAGACATCTATCAGCTATAATCGAAAGGCGGTAGATACTAGTAAACCTCGTAAGTCAATATTGGGGAACACACTTTCTTTATCACCTTTGTATTTTTACTGGCCCAAAGAAAATACACTTGAATATAAGATTTATCTTGAAGCGAGTAAAGTAGACTTTTGCATAGGCGCTAAAGAGAGTGTAATATTTTTAAACAGTGATTAAAAGAATTATACATTATCCGTCATAAATATAAAAACTTATTTAAAATGAATTATAATATGTATGTGCATCAAACTCGAATTGCTGATGTAATAATCAAATGCGCCTGTTTAAATATTCATAGCAAGGTGTACGAAATTCAATTGCTTATTTTTATTCAAAAGGCGCAACAGCGTAATACTATGGTAGTATATTTCATTATTTTAATATAATCATTATATAGTATGCATATCATTCCTTGAATGGAATAAAATTATTAGATTTAATTTTATGTGATGAATAAAGTTTTTTTTTTCGGTTTCGCACAGAAAGCATTTAGTTTTTATATGTCGGGGCCATATAAACAGTGATATAATATTAATTTACGTACAGCTAAAACTTTAAACTTAACGACAGACTGAAAAATCAGTTTTTTAAATCTTTATCATGAATGTTATTTTCTATTACAAACTAAGGATACAAAAGTAAACAAAAATATAGAATTATAGTATAAACACATTTATTGACTATTGCAAATAATTCTTTTAGTAATCAAAAAGCTTTTAATACAAAAAACAAGTATATTTTTTCTACCTTTTATTCTTTGAAACTCAAATGTTTAACTTACATTTTTGTGTTTTATATTTTAAACGTGATTTAATTCGATATAATTCCTTTAATAAAAAGTATTAAATTGGCAATGTTTAAGTAAAGTGATGGTTAGCAGATTAATCGTAAGTAAAACATAATTTTATTTGTATTATTTTTGTATGAATTTTATTTGAGCTATTTTCCTACAGCTTTTTTAACTGTAGTCAGTAAAGTTATTATAAACAGTATTGCTTTTGCATAATATAATAATGTATCATCAACAAGTAATTTTGGGCTCTATGATCATGCATTAGAAACTATATTTATGCAAATATATTTTTTAGCTTTTTTAGCCAAGATTGTAGTTAAAATATATCTATTATTTAGTCCGTATTCCTTTGCTCAATATGTAGTTAATTTTAGTCCGTCTCTTGTGTGGAGTAATTACAAATAAAAATAAAGTATTTTGTATTGTGTCGTCGTACCCAGAATTAAAGTAAAAAAAGAAAGTACGTAGATCCATATAAATTGTATTATATTTTGAAATACCCAAAGATTATTTACGTCTAATTTTATGCCCTTCGTAAAATTTAAATGTAGCTCCAATGCTCCCTAATCTAATGGTGCAATTTGATTTAGTCTTTTTACACCGTATTTTGATGAATTTTATTACAATTTTCATATGCTATTTTTACATAATTACAGATTTTATGATGTCTACTTTTTTTCTTACAAATTATAAAATCTTTTTTACATGTTTATCTAATCGACTTTTGGTACCTATTTAATGATACAATATGAAATAAAACCTTTTTATATTTTGATCTCTTGAATTCTACATTTGAATATAAAAATGACATTTTAAATACATCACGCGGTTTAAAATAACTTTGTAACTTTTATGGTCACTTGCTATTTTTATAATTTCAGCTGTTTACAAGCGTAAAGGAAATGGATATTCCAATAAATAAATAAAACTGGTGCACTAAAAAATGCAATACTTTATTGTCCAATTTTGCAAGTGACTGAACTTTCTACATTACAGGCTGACTTTCAATAAACTTGCTATTTTTCAGGTATTGAAGTAGAACCAACTCTGAAATATGAAAAACAAAACCAGCTCTTCCATACATTTTGATCGTTTCTTTTTTATAGGCAACAGCTGTATATTTTTCGTATTTCGTAGTTGGTCCCATAATAAAAATTGTTCATATTAATGAAAACTTTAAATCCCCTGAGAAATAATAAATAAATTAAAAGTCAGCCTCTATGTACGGCCAACACAAGAAATATGTAACCAGGGTCATCTAATATAGTTCAAGTTTTATTAGAAGTCAATGGCGGTCTTCGATTGAAAATTAATGAATTGTTTATTGGTGCCGATTCACTTGTTCACAAACTAGACTTAATTTAGAGAATTGACATCTCTTACTAACATACAGCGAACGGAAAGGACGGTGACATTAAAGAACTAAGTTAGCGATGTCAAAAATAGTTTTGCCTTGAACTTTTCCGTATTTTTAATCCATATGTTTTAAGATGTCAACTATAATTGTATGGATGTGTCAGATTGACTAAATTTGACAGCTCTTGTTTACATTAGTCTCTTTCTTGTTTTATTGGGCAGAAAAAGATGGAAATAGTCTAATTTTAGTTTAGTTTGTGACCAAGGGATCGGCACCATTATCTACTTTTTAAATTAAATTACATTTCAAAACATTCGTCGGTGTCTATGAAAACTTCAACTATCTGGCGACCCTGGTTACTCATATCTTTTGTTGACTGTACCTACTTTAATATAATACTTAAATGACAAAAAGTAATGCAATATTAATACCAAATACTATAAGTACACTATATGTAACTACTAATTCAATTTTCTACTCGAAACTAACAAGTCTTTCATACAAGTCTTTCCGATAATCAAGTGATATTTTTCATACGTTTACGCGTTAGATTTTTTAAACTATAGCTCTTAAGTTCTAGGTGTTAAGGTTTACATTTCCAACGAACAATTTCATAAACTCTTTACATCTGTTACTGTGTTTAATCGTCTATAATCGTAATTTGTACTGTTCCACATTTTATATTTTATGTACTATCTAGTTTTTTATAACTGTTGTGAACTTGATAATTTTTTCAATAGCCATCAACATTACGCCATCTTGGAAGTACAATCCGCGTATAAATTAAGATAAAAAGCGAGATGTATAATTTCCATTGAAAATCTTTCTCACAGTAAGAGAAACATGCCAATTATTATAGCAACGGCCATTTTTATTTAAGTAAGTACATGCTTAACTCTTTATTATCGACTTTGTTACCTAGTTATCTTGTTACTTACAGATTTTTTGATGAGTAATTTAAAGCTATTTTACGTACTTGAGGTTCTAATTAGTGCTTAGTTAAGGCAAAAAACTGAGAGAGAAAATTTTACAAAATAAGCTCTCAGTTGAATATTTTGTTTTTCTAGATTTTGTTACTGCTTCACTCCCATGTGTCGCAGTGTGATGTTATTTAACCTATTCTTTTTCTAATGAATCTAGCTATCATATACAGAACCACTTTTTCTAATCCGACTGGCAGTTTCTGAGATTGGCTCGTTTTAAACAAACAAACCTCTTCGGCTTTATTATATTAATATTAGTATAGATTGGCAAATAATGGACGACATGTTGATGACTTTTGAAAAACACAGCACAAACTACATACAAATATAATATACAGTGTTTGTTCTCACAATGAAATAACGTTTCGTGTTAATTTTATACATTTTTTATATTATACACTTAAAGGTACGTTTCACTACCCAGAAACATATTATTTCCTTCGTGTGCATCAATTTAATACCAAAATTATTCCAATTAATATTTTCTGGTTAGTGAAACGTATCCCTAAGTAATAGAAGTTTGTAAACATTTTGATGTTTCTATTAAATGATAATGTATTTTACAAGTATTGAGTTACCTAAAGCTGAATGATTTTCGACTGATATTCTATTAGTTACTGTATGGTTATGCGTGATCATTGTATTCCTTTATATTAATGTTACATATTTCTCAGTAGATTAGTCCATTTGTATTTAAAAACTTATTTTAGCGTAATTAATTGTAATCGTACCAAAAATTTCTTCAGCTATTTTTTATAAATAATTTAAACTAATATTACATACGCATTGGTATTTATTATGTTTTAATATTGTATTAAACGATTGTACTGTTTGTGAATTGGTAAATATATCGAATACATTGAATAGTGCTAGGTGGTTCGCCAAATGAAATTATTCAGTACAAAACGTAGTTGAGTTTGAGGCGCGCTCACTAGTGATGAAACGTAGCCATTTATCATCAATTTATATTGTAAATGGGCGAAATAAATATTTAGTTGGATGCATGAATATGTGTTTCATTTTAACTTACGTCCTTTTATTTCCCAAGAGGCTACACATGATTATATTTTTGTGTAAAACCTCATTTACACTTAAAATCATTCCAATCGAAATACAACACACGATTAAACATCGAGTAATCATCGCATCGTATTATATGAGGTTGATGATTCGATATCTAGCAAGTCACTTTATCAATTTATATACATATTATATACTAAGTTTATCTTGGACATCACTAACATCGGTGAAGGAAATTTATTTATGAGTTAGATTTCCTTACGATATTTTTATAGTGAGGAAATCTGGTCGCATCATCATCTGCCTAGCCTTTTCCCAACTATGTTGAGGGTCGGCTTCCAGCCTAACGGGATGCAACTGAATACCAGTATTTTACATGGAGCGACTGCCTAATTGGCCTCCACAACCCAGAAATCTGAACTCTTAATTAATTTTATTTCGAAATCACCAATGCACCATGAGCAAGCGTGGTGATCAATGCTCGTGCCTTCTCTGTATGAGAAGAGGCCATAGCTCAGTGGGACCATAACAGGCTGCTATTATTAATCAACTGACAAGAATTTACTACAATATCATCCATAAATAATAAGCTCATAATAGTGATACCTAATTAAGTTCTAACAAAATTGAAAGCGGACCGCGGCACGCCGCCGCCGGCTAACGCGTTGTCATGCGAAACGATTATTGTATTTACCGATTGAATTTCTATATAATAAGCGCTCTTAGGCCAGTAATTGAAGGTAGTCAGTTTGAGCTTCGCCCCGCCTAGAAGCGCGGAGCACAACGGGTAGGGGCCGCAGACGTATCCGAAGATATGTTTCGTATGTGTCGACTACAATGTATGGAAGGATTGCTCGTGGTTATCGGGCCTTTACAGATATTTCGCTTGTCTTTCTACCTTTCAACATTAATATATTGTTTTAGGTTCCACCTGTAAAATAGTGTGTGTTAGTTAAATAAATAAATAAATACCAATTTTAGCCCTACTGTTACTGTCTGTGCAGGTACCACTGCTGATTCCTAATCTCCTTTCAAGCACTTTAGTTTCTTTCTTAAATGGACTTTGCGCCTTGATAACTACGAAAAGCAGAAAAAAATGACATGGTACAGTTATGTGTAAAAGCCTTTTAGCGGTACAGCGTCGCAGCCATTGACTTATATTCCGTCAATTTTGGCGAGTGCCAAGTAATTTGCCTTACTGATCAATTCCTAGAAACACCTCAACTTGGCACCAGGATGCGATGCATTCCAGTGAAAGTGCCAACTTTATAGCTCTTAGAATTCAAACATGCTTTTGCCCGCGACTTTGTCCATGTGAATTTATTGCGGTCTTAATTATTTTTGTTAATGAAATTTAGTATTTTGCTCTCGGGGATAAAGTAGCTAAGGGGAAAGAATTTTCAGTATCGGATAAAGAGTTACGGAGATTAGCGCGTACAAAGAAATAAACTCTTTAGTTGTAAATATTAGTGTAGATATCGAAATAGATTCTCGTAGGGATGAATCTTCAAAATCTATGATTTTTTTAAATCGAATAAATATGCGGGTAGTATTAAATGATTTGGTTATTTTGACAACAGTTTGGCGTCACCACGTTTGTGATGCAGTCGCGTACAGAAAGAAACAAAAGATTTTTATTTTGACACAAAAATAATGACAAGGTTATTTGAAGGTTTTAGTCTTCAATCGATCATATTTAGTTGGCTAAGTTTAACGGTAATCAAGTGTTTTCCGGATAAAAAATTGATAAATTCTGCGCCCGCGTGATTGTGGACTGCAACACGAACATTTTCAATGGCGCATAACTCGCTGTACTGTTTCTTATGAAAAATACGAAAACTAGTGAAGTGTTCAGTGATACTTTAGTGATGTTGAAACTTCAGGCGGCTCCTCTGCTGATGAGCGGAACTGGGTGAAAAGCTGCTGACAAGGAAAACTTCGTGAGTACTCCTTTATTACCCTTGTATAATAATTGTATTAACATAAATATTGTGACCTCCCTCCCGTACCTCTACATATATGTTATGTGTCCAAGCCGGTTTAGAAAAGTAATGAATTTAAAAAAATCGGGCAACTAAAAACTGGTTTTAGTTGCCCGATTGACAAACTTTTTATGAACTGTCAAAACGTAAGTATTCCCCAATAGTTATTGTAAGGTAATAGCGAACGGTGTCGTCACTTATTTACCAACTCAATTGATTTCAAATCACCTGAAATCTAATTTTACAGTTAATTGAAAATTAATCTGGTTTTCATGGCTAAATCATTTTTTTTAAAAGAAGATTTGTCTTGAAATTATTGGTTAATATGTAGTATCTACTACCAAATAGTAGGAATAAAACACAATGATTCTCTCTATAAATCTCTGTATCTTAAGACTCATCAGTACCACATTAATACCATACGCATCAGACCCGATAACTTCTCAATATCACCGCCCACTCTTGCCCTTAATGGACGCGCGCTATATTTGACAATATTCGACACATTAATGAAGGAGGAGACGTCTTAAGACACCCATTGAGAGCTCACGGTAAGTATATTGCGAATACCTCCGTTGATGCAAGCCTCTTGTGAAATGGGCTCATTGTGCTACGATACCGGTAATAATGGTAATAAATTGTGCAGTTACGCATGTGCCTATAAATTATTATTGTAACTTGAAGATAATTTTATGCAAGCTACTTGGGTAATGAAGTTCTTTTTGTCTTGGGAACAGATGAAACATGTTGTTAGAAGGCTGATTAAGCAGGAGTTTTATTTACTAAGCCATAGTACTTATGTACCTTTTTTTGGTGTGACCCGAGACCGCCAGTCTCACTACAAAGTAGTAGTGTTATGTATTCGAAGGTGATACAGGTTGTTCCTTTACACTATTTTACGATACTAATTTAACTTGTGTGATGTATGAATTGATGTTTTGTACTTTTTATTTTTTTTTCGTTATTATGTTAGTTTATGCATTAAGATTTTGTAGGAAGTGTTTTGGGGTGTGGGATTCTTACCTTACTAAAACCAGCCTAGTGATCACCATCCTCATATTAGGAATATTCCGTTTTCTCTTAAGACACCGCACCAGAACCCTACCTGTGTAAATCTCAGAGGAGACTGTAAGAGGTCCTCCCCAGAGCCAGAGCCTCGCTGTGCACGTCAACACTCCGCTACCATCTTCTCTGACGTCACGCTAGTAGACGAACGGAGTCCCTATTCTGGAAGCCCGTGTCCTCAAATCTATATAAACATATATAATATTAGCAAAGTAGTTGTATTCAGCTTTGCCATATTTTGTTCACGCAATTCCGGGCTCAGTTCTACCCGTCCGGGTATGATTGTGGTTACCTGTAGTTATGTATATTAAGATGTAACATTTGTACTAGCGAAACTACGTTCGCAACTTTTGCATCTCTGCTCAACTCTTTTCAGGAATTCAGGCTAGTTATTATATGCTTACTTATGTGAGTCTATGTTCTGGTTAGTTCGGACGATATAGTTTGAACAAAACATTATAATGAGGATACAAGGCTGTCTGCTTTTCAAAACGTAGCGTAGAATCGAGACTCACAGTTTTACTTTGTCGATTTACTATAATTTTGTCCTTTTTTTTACCAATATTTAGGACCTCTGCCCATTCGTCTACTTAATGTCATTCTTCATCCCTCTAAAACAAAGATACCTAAAGATAAAAAAAAAAAAAAACATACGCGTCGAATTGAGAACCTCCTCCTTTTTGAAGTCGGTTGAAAAATATTAAAATATTTATATGCAAAACATGAGTAGGTACCTAATTAATACAGGTCTTTAAAATGAGAAAATAGTTCCATGTTTTGATGAACATACAATGTTTTGGCAAGAATGTATTTTTAGAACAGAACCCCCACTGAATACATCCATAAAATAGTCATAACAGGTAGATTGAAACCTAAAAAGAGAAATCCAATTAACCATTACAAAGTAAAAAGAGAACAACATTAGAATTTTTAATGCCCATGTCAATTGTCCATTAAACTAATTGCGACATTAATTGCACAAATGTATTCAAAATTATGTACAGACGGATATGTAAGTGAATAAACGAAGTTATAGAGGCACCTGCTTTTTTGTACCAATTAATTATGATAATAATTGCCAATAATAATCTGCAAGCTGATACTGACTCGATAGTTGAACCGTCTGAGGTACCTTTCTGCCTACATACGGGTGTAAAAAAGACATAATCACGTAGCCGATTAGTCGTTAATTACACACACTGATGCCGATTCCCTTGTTCACAAACTAGACTAAATTTAGAGAATTGACATCTCTTACTAACATACAGCGAAAGGAAAGGACGGTGACATTAAAGAACTAAGTTAGCGATGTGTCAAATTAGTTTTGCCTTGAACTTCTCCGTATTTTTAATCCATACGTTTTAAGATGTCAACTATAATGTATGTATAGATGTGTCAGATTAACTAAATTTGACAGCTCTTATTTACATTAGTCTCTTTCTAATTTTATTCGACAGAAAAATATGGAAATAGTCTAATTTTAGTTTAGTTTGTGATCAAGGGAATCGGCACCACTGACCATCTAAATAAGTAACTTTAAGCAAATATTGGTGCCGATTCCGAAACCAAAAGTGAGTTAAAGTTAAAATTTTGACCTTCAGTATCTCCAAAACTACAAGGTGTGGTAAAAAACAAAAATAATATCGCAATGATAAAAAAAAAAAAAAATACCCTTCGTATTTTCTTTCGTTAAGTGTCTTTACATCGATTATAGTTACCCGTTGTAAAGTGCTGTATTAACAGACAGACCTGCCAACTATTAGTCTCATAAGTACAATGGTCAGTTAATTATACACTTTTTAAGTAACGTAGGGAAGTTTTTTATCTTATAGGCTGTGGCAAAGTGGGTATTTAATGCTGTTTAAATGGTATCATAATGCGGTCAATAATTGCGGTAATAAGGCTGTTAGAAATATTAATGCCGTATTTGTAAGAGATGGGAAATTATTTTACTTTTTCAAATCACCTAAGTAGGTTCTCTTTTGTTTGTAACTTTCCGAAATGTAATTAAAAACTCCATGAACTTTTTAAGTCAAAGAAAAAGAAGAAATAAAATTGACATCTAAGTAGCGCATGAATGACTTATGTGACATTTGCTTCGATAAAATTCTTTGATTTTAATTGTTTTTCCATTGATTCAACAAGAATAATAACTCGCCATGGCTGTCGCATTACCCATGGAATCCAACCCGGACACCATGAATAAGTACTTGGTGAAGTTGGGTGTGTCTGAAAAATGGCGCATGGTTGATGTCATTGGCTTGGAAGAAGATGCCCTGAACTGGGTTCCACGGCCTGTACTAGCCGTAGTTCTACTCTTCCCGCTTTCCGAGGCCTATGAGAAACATCGCAGTGACCAGGAGAGGGACATCCAAACTCAAGGTCTGCAGCCGCCCAAAGATGTGTTCCACTTGAAGCAAGTTCTGAGCAACGTATGTGGAACTATAGCCTTAGTGCATAGCATCGCGAATAACACGCACAGCATTGAACTGAACGACGGTCTCCTGAAGAAGTACCTCGACGAAGCTAAGAACCTTGATGCGTCAGCTAAAGGAGTACTTCTGGAAAACTCTGCCGCTATTCTTAATGCTTATAGAGAGATAGTGCGCACAGGCAACGAACCAGGCGGCGAGGCTGAGGAAAGCGTCAACAATCATTTCGTTACCTTCGTTCATAAGGACGGGCATCTGTTCGAGTTGGATGGACGCAAGTCTCATCCTATAGACCATGGCACTACTACTCCCGATAGTCTCCTGGAGGACGCCGTGAAGGTCTGCCGTGAATTTATCGCCAGGGACCCCGGCAACATCGGCTTCAATGTGGTAGCTCTAGTGCCTACCATTTAATATATTACCTATTCATTTGTGCATTCTAATTTATTTATTTCAATAAAAATTAATTACATTGTCAGACAGTTATTTACGAACATGTAGAGTTAATGTGAGTCATATTCTTTTTGCTACAAGTATCATCGCTAATGAAATAATCGCATAGCAGTGACGTGACGGGGCTGCGCTGCGGCTACACGCGATCCTTCAATATGGCACTACGAAAAATGGCGTTCATTAATTCTCTTCATTAGCGAATACCGGCACATTCAGTTAGCGCACACCGCTGCACGGACGTCGATTTAAGTCTTTAATTCATAATTAATCTTGCTGTATTTAACAAATCGCCACTCGGTGTTCGAAACGGTGCGTTCGTCTCAATTAAGATATATCCGCGCGCACAGCCAACACGGCTCCCGCATTCCTCCTTAAAATTCTCTATCTTCGGAAACTAATTAAAAATTCGCCTCGCCTCCGTGGTTCGGTGTTCAATCGGGACGATATAACTTCATTTAAAAAAGAGCAATCTTGTCCAAGATAAGGGCTGGCGAGAAAACAACGAAGAGCAGCGCTCGCCACACGCGGCAGCGACGCGGCCGGACAAAAAGACAAACCAAAGAAAGAACTCCAAACTTTTAAATGGAACGCGAGAGAATTCACCGCGTTAACTATGTCGATACTGGGAAGGACGCGACATCGGTAAGTCACGTCACCGAATAAATGACGCCGGCACTGAAATAAATATATAAATATTGTGTAAATAAACAAAATAATACGGCGGGGACCCGAAATGCTTTAAATATTCAAATGAAGCGAGCCGAGGTGAAATACGAAGGTGCGCTCGCTCGAGTTGAGCCCAATTAAATCGGTGCCACTGAGGTAGAAATTAAAAACAAAAGGAAGATGACGGGGGTCCGGCGCGCATTTTTCTCATGAGTATTATTAGCGCGATGTCAACCCACAAAAAATGGAGTTAGACGGTTGTCGTGGCCGCGATCATTATCGAATACATCCCGCGTTTTGTATTGTTTTGATAAGTGTGATGCTCTTGCGCTCCGACGTTTTGTTGACATTTTATATTCACCATACACAAGTGATTGATATGCTCGCATCTAAATTAATTATACTGACTTTTAAACTGCATTCCTTGCTGGTCGTGTTACGTAAAGTTCTACACAACGTCTTACATTCTCTCAAAGACTTGATTTAAATTTTGAACGATATAACCTCGCTCTTCGTTCATTTCAATTATTTCTACACAGCCTTATAACAAGTTCACATGTCCCATTGTGCACAAAATAGTGCGTCAATCAACTGACAAGTGCGCATGAGATGAATTAATGGGTGAAAAACGAAACCTTAAACAGAGTTGGTTACGGTCATTAGTCATGAGGGGCCTGGCGCGAACAGATTTAATATTTGCCTATAAATCAATTATAGACGTGTGGAGTCGTTTAGCACTTAACGCTTTATTATTGTACGTACTGCTTTCTTAAACAGCCATGATAAATGATATACGTGTGTTCTCTTTAGGATTAGTTGTGTATAGGTCCCTGTTTTTTTTTTTACCTTTAATAAAAACGTTGTCCCACAATATGAATTTCTCCTGAAACAAAGGTGTCTTTACAAACATTATATTAAAACTCACTTACGCAAACAACTAGACCCGAAAAAACCGAATCCGCACCCCACAAGGCAGCAGCTAATCGCTCAGGCACTGCGCCCACCATGTCGTCAAAACCTGTGTGTGTATAAACATAGGTGAAAAGTGACTAAACTGAATGTTCCAAAAAACATTCGGTTTTTGTAAGTTTTTTTTTATATAAAGGTTTGCTCGAAATATATCTTAGCAAGTGCACTATGCAGGGAGATATTTTTGAAAAATAATAATACTAGCCTAATTGCCCCAATACAGAGCAAAAGACTCTTCTGATACAGAGAAGGAGATTCTTTAAAAACCATTGAATTTATGTGAACTGCTACCGATAGATGCTAAGATTGACAGCTCAAAGTAAAAGCATCTTTTATCATTTCGTAACAATTCAAAAGTATCTGCTAATGGTTTCATTGAAATATATGGCTTGACTTTGGTTTTAATAGTAGCTAGACCGTTCTCTCAAAGTTTTAGGTGAATAATCCTAATAGGATCTGAATCATTTAGATGCACTTGTACCTATGCACCTAAGTATATTTGTTGTTCCCATTCTATTATAAAGTTCAGATTCATTAACACTCGTCGCGACCTCCGCGCCTCTCGCACGATTTATCCAAACAAAATACATTTATTTTAGACAATGAGGATCTAAGTGCTTATTGGGAGAGCAATCTACCATCAAATCTATCCTCATTCCACTCAACATAAACGAACATGATCCATTGCTGTGATTATACTGTAAGTTTAAAAATAGGTTGTGTAAAAACGGCAATGGAGCGAGGATTTTCGATCGGCTGGTTAACGATATGGTTTCGTTGAGTGCAGGTTCTCTCCAGGGGTTCTGTGGAGGCCTACCGACGCTCATCACTATTCAATAAGCTCCATTTATTGAAATTACATAATTTGTGTGTGAATAATGACGATTGTGATGAATCTTCGTGGGCGATGCCAGAGACTTGAAGCCGATTAACTTTTGACCGCTCCACGATATTAATAAGCTGTTGGTTCGACACTCGCTCCGTTTAATGACATGGAAATGGAGTGCGCCATAAGCTGTGCGTTCACTCTGATTTCTGACGTCGTTTATTTGAATGGATCGTGTGTGTATGGGAAGCTTTTGGGCTTAGGAATGTTGTTCGTTGATAGATTTGGTTTATGTAGTGATTTCAGTTAAATGGGCACTTAGAGAGCGAAAATTCTAATTTCATACGCTATGTGATATACCTTGCATAGATATTTTCTTTGTTTTACATACGTTGATTTTTTAAATAGAATGAAATTATCGCTTGATTACCTAAGCTAGCATGGCACTAGGCTCTTTTTTTATTTTTTCAGCCAACATGAGCAAAACATACAAGGTTTTGTAAACAATTTATTGCTGTACCTACTTAATTGTGAATTGTGGTAACTGCATTTCAATAAATTAATAGTCAATCAAGTTATACCCTATAATATAAAAAAAACCATTTGTTAATAACTGACGGGAAAACTCAGAGCATTTTTTTTTTATGTCAAGTATTTATGATGACTCAAGATACTGCTGCTGGGTACCTATCCCAAAAGTACAAAGCAAGCATTTGAACTTATAATTTTCCTATCACAATATTTATTTATTATACCTAGTTGTAGGACATTGCAGAAACATTTGCGACGTACATTATAGTGGCTTATGAATAAAACATAATTCTCGTATACTTTACAAAACGTAGGAATGCGACAAGCCATTGCTTAATTTCGACATTTTGTTAAATAACGACAGATTTATTGCATGACTATTATATTTGTTTGTTGTATTTG
Organism: Hoplodrina ambigua; assembly: GCA_949774945.1. Lineage (NCBI taxonomy): Eukaryota > Metazoa > Arthropoda > Insecta > Lepidoptera > Noctuidae > Hoplodrina > Hoplodrina ambigua. Next base: position 4,998,254 of record OX458967.1, read on the forward strand.
CGACTCTATTGACCTTTGTTTTGAATATTAATATCTAGCTCCTGTCAGAATCTTCATGACTAAAAGCTTTGTCAAACGATAAGGGACGACTGAAGAAAATCACATCCTATGATCATGGACCAATGAACTCTTATTCTACACGAAGTCTTACCTAGAAGTATAATCTGTTCAAGATGGAGAAACAGAAGAGAGAGAGGAGAAGTAATAATAATCTCTTAGCTATTTTTAAAAATTCGAAAGTTTGAATGGATGATATTTGGCACAGAGATAGACTACTTATAGTCTAAAATAGCACATAGGCTATTACATCCCGAAAAACTACGTTCCCGTGGGATAATAACTTTGATGCGAAGGAAGTCACAGAATCAAGCTATTAAAAAATAAAAAAGAGGCCAGTCTAGAAAGCGTCCTTAAAAACTAGTCGAATTTTTAAAAAATCTATTTGTTTTAATTTTATTCTAAAATTCTTTAGCAAGGTTTACACATCGTCTTTCAAATGATTACGATTATTGTGCCAATTTTGTAAAATCATCCAAATACGAAAAATCATCTTGATCCTAAAACAAACTTTGTCACCCAAAGAAAACCAACTCCACAAAACTATACTAACCAACAGATAGGTTCACAGCTAAAGCTAATAGAAACACAGATCTAAGAACAGCTAATCAATATGCGCTTCTAAGTTACAATAACTAAGTACGAAGAAAAACAATTATTTCCTTCAACCACCATTGTAATGCTAAGCGGATGCTCTAAGACACTGTGCACGTACACATCCAGTTATTATTTAGATCGACTGCATACCTGCGGCGTGCCTTCATGTCGAACTTTCTATGCAAAAACTATATCTCCATTATAAATTGCCAATGAATTATGACGTTATAAGATCATAGTTTCCGCTGATACATTTTCCATATTTTCATGCTAATGGCGAAATTAAAAGGGTGGGGTGATACTATTTATGGTGTTGCAGAGTTATCATTAAGGTGAGCGAAATTGATCATTTACATAACAAAGTTTCCGATGTGCGTGTGTCTATGTGCGAGCTAAACTTGGAAAATACTGGTTGAATTTTGTTGTTTAAAAAAATCTTATAGGTTATAAAGTTACCTTACTTTTTGTCTATGTTTTTTATGTACATTCATTATATTGTTTTCTATTACAATTATATAAGTTTTAATAGCAAATTTCATTATTTTACTACACCTCCAGTTACCGTGAGGTATTTGGTTCGCCTTTCAGGTCGGGAAAACTGATTTTGGGTTTTCCATTAGGAATTTTCAGCAACTGTATCGGAGTTTCGATTTCTGCCCGGTTGATGGCAATAAGCTCGCCCCTATTACATGGGACTTAAATATAACTGCCGAAATTTGGGTGTACTAATGGGTACACCTCTACGGCCTCTACCTAACCCTTCGGGGATTACATGATGATGACGCATGATGTTATGTTACTACAGTTAAGACTAACTTATGCCCCCGACTTTGTTTGCGTAAAAATCATGTCAACGGCCGGAAGGGATAAGACAATGAAATTAAGATCATTTTGTCAAAAGTCTCTTCGATTTCTTTTTAGCTGACACCTGTACTGGCCGAGAGGAGTTATTCGATCTACATTGCGCCATTCCTGACTTCTCGGAACCCAGACACCCACATCCAACCACTTACCGAATCAAACCATTATTTATATTTTTTCATCCGGATTTTCGGGTAAACGACCGAAACGCCAACATCCAACGACATATACGTAGAAAGCTGGATGATATGTACCTACAAATGCGCCCGCGCAGCCATGCCGAGCGTTTACGACTTCCGAGAATCGACCGAAGGTACCCGACGCTATCCGAAATACGGTAAATCGTCTAAATTAAGTAGATGTGACCACTCCGACTCGTATTTATTAATATGAGGTATGTATTAATTTGGATATTACTTTTGTAAAAGCAGTATTTATTTTTAATTATCATGATTTAAATTGAAAAGTATCGTGTGTTAATTGGTGATCCTCGGTAGTTGATTGATAAGGATATCGCACATTAGGAGATAAAATCAAAATATTGTATGTTTCGTTAAAGCTTCTGTTTGTATCTGAGCTTTGGGTGAGCTTTTGGTCAAAAGAATAAAAATATTTAGTAATGGTGGTACGCCTTGGATGGCTTTCTCAGGAACAACACATAGGAAAGTGGAATGAATTGAGGAAGGCCTTTGCCCAGGGGTGGGACAGTAAAGGCTAGCAAAAAAAACTTGATAATGAATTTACATTCAGCTCAGTCATGGTGGTAATTAAGTGTCATCGTAGAATAACCACTAAGCATAAGGCACTATGATTAACAAATTAAATTACCCATTCACGAGACACGGGATACAGCCACTTTTATTCCTTCAAAATTCTATAGTAAGCATATATTTATACCTATCAAAAATGGCAAAACTACTATAGATAGATCACCATAAGAATAAATCTCCCAAAAGATTTCAATAGATCACTACATTTTCAAAAAGTTTTACGCCAGCATACTTGAAGCAAATAGCTGAAAACAGCCTTCGGCGGCTTTACGAGTCTCGAGTTGTATATCTTCACGGAATTAAATACACGTATTTGTAGGTAAGGCACACTTCATGCTAGGCAAGGTGCCTATTTTCCTACTTGGGTAGTTTGGGTACCTATTAAGTTTTTTCGTTTTTCGTTACAATGTTTTAATGTTACATTAAAAACAACTAGCCTCTGCCTGCTACCTCGTCTGCCCTAACTTTAGAATTAAGCCTAAGTCCTTATTTATCGCACGGGAACACAAATGCAGAAAAAAATACTTCGCGTTAAGCTAGATCGATATCAATATTTTTGTAAATTTCAGCTAATTCAGTTCAGCCGTTGCGCATGAAAGAGTAACAAACATCCATCCTTCTATCCGCACAAACTTACGCATTTTTCATAGTTGTAGGATTTTTAACTAAGATAAAGTACTTCCATCCTTACGACATGTCCTCCAGCGTATTATTTCATGTGCGCATACGCACTGCATGCATTGCACGTGAGGCAAATACACAGTTAATAAGGTTCCATTCCACTGTTGTTAATCTAGGGAGGATGATGGATAGGGCTACTGACCACGATACATCTGTGCGTTAAACAACAAGAATGCCTGGAAAAGTTATTTCATCTATTTTTACACTGAGCTCAGTCCTTGCGCAGTTTTGTAACTCGTTTTTTGCTTTGTTTTTGAACCTGTTCAATGACAAGGAAAAGGTTGCTCTTTCGGCACATCATAGCTTGCTTGCTCGTTCTTCTCCATAGATTCCCTAATCACTAATCACATGATCCGCACCCCCGACTACGGTTTGGAATGAGCGACTAGCTTCAACTTTCTGACTAACTGACCGACTCCTTGATAGTTAAAAAGTGTAGTAAGTTAGTGCAGCAGGTGTAACCTAACCTGCGCACGTGGGGATTGTAATGACTGTGTCAGCGAATAGTGTTGTTGTGGCTGAAAAGTCCAAATATTTTTTTTACAAAAGTATATTATTGAATATTTGCCATCGATACAATAAGGAGAAGAATGGTTTCATTCTAAAATAAATACTTTGACTTTGACATAATTTTGCATGTTTCTTTGCGAATTTAAATAAAATATATTCGGAAGTTCACAAAGGGTATAAAACAGTTGTAGGTTCAAATTCGGCAGCGGCCGCCCGCGGCGAGCTTACTCCCTCAATGATTACCCGAATGAATTCCATTAAACAAACGCAGCGTTTTACTGCTGCGACATTAAGTCGACAGTACTCGTAAACTCACCACTTGATTGATAAATTCTCTTTAGTAACTGCCGGAGCGTCGCCCGCGTTATGATTGCTACCGAACGACATTAAAATCGCTGCGTCCGTGTGTAATGTACCAACATAGTTATAATATGAAGTAGGCCACTTAAGCCTGGCAATATCAGTAAGATGCAAACGTTATGAACCCTTATGGTATAAAGAATAAGTATACTCACTGTTATTTTAATAAAAACCTTCGAAGTCCGTTAGTTGTCAAAACCTTTTTGACCGCATAGTACGTGTGAGATTAATAATACTGTACAAACATTATTTACGTAACACGGGCAATATTTTTAATTTTATTGACTCGGACAATGAAAGTGACGAAGGAGAATAAAATACGTTTACGACTGTATAAAATATTCGTCACTGACTGCGTAAATAAATTATTGACAATATTTTAATTTCGAATTCAGATTTATATTAACTCACAGATTGACATCCACATATTGCTCATTCTTCGGACTCAATATTTATATAAAATTTATTCGCTAACTTTTTTATAAGTTTCGAATGGTAATTCAAGTAGCACTATTTTTTATAAGACTCTTTTGAATAATGTCAAATGAAATATGACTCACATAATAGGTGTAATAAATCTTATAATATTGTCACATCGACTGTGGTTCTCCTCTCAGATATTAGTTGTTCTGTCAGATATTTTAGGATAACTGTATCTGTTTCTTGGAACCGTAGATACCTATGTACAGTCGTGTCCGGTTAATTGGTAAAGTGGTGGGTTAGAGTGGGGAGTGGGTAGATTAATGAGCGGCTACCGCTTGCTTATCGCGCAGCATCTCGCGCATGACTGATCATCTGTCGTGCCCCTGCGCCTCTATGGGTTTAGTGATGGACAAAACACTGCCTCTTGACTTTTTCTATCGATCATTTACATTTTATTTATAGACATTTAAACAAACAATACCTAGACAGGTTTGTTATTTTGAACGCTTGATTTTCTTGCATCTTGTATAAAAACTAGCGGTACACGACGTTTTTCGCAACGCAAACCCTACAAACATAACAATTAAAATACTTAGCAAACCAGTTAGCTGGTCCTTCCCGCATAAAATTACTGTTTCGCTATTTTACGATGAAATTAAATGAAACCATCTGGTCAATAATATCGATAATGGTAATCGTAAGGCAGTGCGGCCTGCAGTACGGTCGTGATATGACGGTGACCGCGTGCTTCCCAGAAGTACTGGGTACCTTACGACCGCCGTGCCACATTCGACCGGGCTTTTTTCTTTCCACCTTCTATCGGACGCATTGAAATATTTTTGTGGAGATCAAACGACGTTTAGATACGTACATTAGGATTAATGTTGGACATCAGTTACTTGCATGTAGGTAGGTACTGTTACTGAGAACTTGGAATCGAATGTTGGGTGTATGAGGATTGTTCTCGCACGATTTTTAGATAGAATGCCCATTGTGTTGAGGTATTGTTGGTTGGTAAATTTAATATGGCTTCGGGAATGTTAGTTATTTTAAAACAGGCCCCATAGTCCCATAGCCCCATGTTTCATTACCCCGTGGGAGAAAATTCTGTTTAGAAGCTGGTCACACTCGAAACGTCATTTGTTTTCTTCTTATCTATGCTTTGAAATACAACATTTTTTGAGCTAAATTGAAAAACTGAGTTCAAAAAAAGGGAATTCAAGAAATACCTACCTACGACTGAAAAACAATAAAAATATACTTAGTACAAAAACTTACACTTACACTTACTTATACTTAGTAAAAATGTACTTACTTTTTAGTCGTATGAGCATAATTTACATACCGGAAAAAAAATAAAGCAAATAATTAGACAGTTGTAACTTATTTGTAGTTATTTTTTGTGCTCTAAAATATGATATATTATCGTTTGTAAACTATATGTAGGTAGGTAGTGTGTAAAGTGTAAACAAACAATTTGTCCGCAACAGTAATTTTAAAAATTATAGCACGAAACAAAACACTTGTGCCAAAGTTGCGTGATTAGAAGCCATAATTCTTTAAAAGAACATTTAATATAGGTACATGTTTACGTTTTGTATTGCGAACAGGTACAAAAAATACTTAAAATGATACCGATATTGCTACTTCATTTAAGAAGTATAATTTTCATAACCAATAACAAATAACGGATCATATAAACAAATAACGGATTGTAACAAATAAAACATTAAAACAAATAACGGATCGTAACAAAAAACTTTTGTTTTTCTTAAATAATAAAAACTTTTGCAAGATAATTATTTCACATATTCAAAACTTATTTTCATATAAAAACATTTCCAAAATCAAGCAGAAGCTCTTTAAATACGTATAAATTAATCGTTAATTTAAATACAAAGACTAATTTAATAAGTGACCCGACTCCCAAATGTCAAAGCATTTAAAAAAAGAATAAAGGTAGTAAAGGAGAACGCCCAATGCGGTGTCAGGAGATGTGACTTTTTTATACTCTAAATAAATTGGGAGTCATTTTTTAAGCTTTTTTTTTCTTTTTTGTCTGTTATTGAGTACAATGGGTGGACAAGATGGTCTGTTAGGTAACATTTTTAACATCATTATAAGTGAAAAGCTGTGAGTGATGGTCTCTGCGCTTGGTACTGATCGACTGGTCTTCCTGGAAGTTTGTTTTTAACTATTCTTTGTATGGGAAGTTTTGTACTTGATAGATAGCTTTGATACCTTAAATGGTAATGTTTCAAGCATCGTCTTTTTTAATTAAATTACCTATAATATGACAAGGAGTTATAGCATCGCATTGGCATATATTTGCTGTAAATTTTATAAAATAAGAAATAAAAATAACTGTACATGGAAATGAATTTTATATAAGTTCAATTCCGGCTCTTCATTATCCAATACAGTTATTTTTTACTTAAATCTTAGACATTTTTCAGTTACCTGGTCAAAATTTCCTTAAACTGTATTA